>OU823259.1:5175000-10175000 GCA_917490735.1 Dryobotodes eremita | reverse complement strand
TGTTATGTTTTATTGTCTCAAAACCCATTGTTACCTATTTTTTTGGAATTTAAATTCACATGATATGGTTAACATTGTTTTACTCTTAATAAACACACACTTTCATTGAAAAATGCCAGTATTGTGTAATGTGTGGAAAACTCTTTCGAAGGCTGTATGTAGTCTAGTTGAAAGATAAAAGGAATACCAACTAACCTACTTACTAAGCCGTAAAAGAAAAGTTAATATCGAAATGTTACCATAAGCCAATGTGATCACAGTTCCCGGTATCAAGCGGTAACTTTTATTGAGCTAGGGCTCGTGCACAATGGCGGACGGTATCGATGGCACGGCAGGGGCATATCATCTTAAATATTTATTTATTTAACCATTTATGTACACACATATATAAACAAAAAAGAACAGAAAAATAGGTACAAAGGTGATGCTTATTTCTAAAGAAATCTCTTCCAGCGTATAAATATATTCCTGCCGGGGTCGCGGATTGTTCGAAAGAGTTTCCGTGGGTCTGGGGTACAGGCAACTGAAGGAATACGAGTGGGTTTTATTCAGTAAGAGTCTGACACGCCCTTCCGCTTCGCCCAGAGCGGGAGAGGTCATTTGATGATTTCCCACCCAAAAAAAAGGTCGTTTGAGTAGTTGTAGAGCATACATTTTTTTTTAAGAGCTCGTCCTTGTTAAATGATAAATGATAAATGATTTTATTTCTGTAAGTAGGTTTGAACAAACACTTTTACACGTCAATCATATTTTAAAAACTAGATGAGGTCGGCGTTTCCTATCTGACTACTCTGAGAAGAAAGGCCGAAACAAACTCAGAGGTCACAGTCTCTTTTAAAGTCCAGACATAATCTTGGTCAGATCATGTGAAGACCATGTAGATTTGTGTGAGATGGTCTTTTGAGGAAAAACCACACAGATTGAGTGGACCTGTCCAGTCAGTGCACGCATTTGTCAGTAATCGTGTAGCTCAACTCAGAACTTAAGGAGCTCAACAATTCGACGAACAATACCAAAGAAAAGACATTTGGGTAGGCCACAAAAATTACTCAAACTGCCAGACCATGATTAAAATTAAATGAGGAGAGAAAAAAAAAGCAACAATGACCCACATAGTCTTCACATTCACAATATTAAAATGATAATGAATGTAGTCTGAATGCTATTCACATTCGCAGACAGTTTTCTCTTTAAAAGTCATCAAAAATACCATAAGTTATTATATAAGGACATCATTAATTCTAAAACACTCATCCACAGTATAAAATGGATTGTTGCTTGGGGGTACATTGAAGTGGCTTAGTTAATCCCAAGCCTTTTTGTCATCCAAGTAATCTTTAACTTTATAGAAACCTTTTTGACAGAGTTTCTGTTTAATAAATGATTTAAATTTATTGAGGCTCAGTTCTTTAACAAGACTTGGGAGTTTGTTGTAAAAACGTATACTTTGGCACTTAACTTTTTAGTTTACATTAATGATTTACCCCAATTACTGCAGAATCAACCGAAGATGGTGTTATTTGCAGATGACACCTCATTGATCTTTAAAGTAGACCGACGGTCACAAAATCTTGACGATGTAAATAACTCTATTCTTCAGGTCCAAGATTGGTTTATGGTAAATAATTTGGTACTTAATGAAAAAAAAACCAAATGCATTAGATTCAAATTACCTAATGTTAGAAGTTGCGAATGTGACATCATATTGAATGGAGAAAAACTAGAATTTATTAATCAGACGGTTTTCCTGGGAATCACGCTAGACGAGAAATTGCAATGGGGACCCCATATAACATCTCTTGCGGGGCGGTTAAGCTCGGCCGCTTATGCTGTTAGGAAGATAAGACAGTTAACAGACGTAGAAACCGCGCGTTTGGTCTATTTTAGCTACTTCCACAGCATTATGTCATATGGCATTTTACTGTGGGGTCGGGCTGCTGACATTGAATCCATTTTCATTTTGCAAAAGAGAGCTGTCAGGGCCATTTACAATCTATGTCGTCGCGAATCTCTTAGGGAACTATTTAAAAAGATTAATATTATGACGGTACCTTGTCAATTCATTTATGAAAATATTATGTATGTAAGAAAAAATCGACATCTTTTTAATAAAATAAGTGATAGACATAATTTTAATACTAGAAATAAAGATAAAATAGATCAACCATTTTTTAGATTATCTAAAGTACATACATCTTTTATGGGGTACTGTGTTAAATGTTACAACAAAATACCTTGTGACATATTGGAATTAAATGAAAGAAAATTTAAAACTCATATAAAAAGTACACTTTGTAAACAAGCATATTACAAATTAGAGGATTATATCCTAGATAAGAATGCTTGGAAACATGCTGGTCCTGCTCCATAGGACAATCTAGAGTCTAGACAAAATCAAACTGGTTGCTAATTTGATTGTATAATTTATAATTTTTATGACATTGATTGTTACATTATGTACTTAACTACTTAAACTCACACACTAAATTATTACTTGTTGAAATCTTGGAAACATCATCTACTTTTCAATATTTGTAAATATGTGAGCACCATGTATCTATCACATAATTAACCTGCCTTTGCATTATATTTAATTCTTTTTACCTATTGTGGTATAGTAATTTTATTCTAGGTGCATCGTCTTCACATATGATTACATAATTAATGTGAACTTACATAATATTGTAAAATATTTTAAAAGAGTAACGGTGGAGTTTCTTGCCCATTCTTCTCCATACGAAACTACCTTTTGGAAGGGGCAACTAGAATCAATTCTATTTTTTTGTAAATTTTGACGTTCAAAAGTGCCTTTTATGTGCCTATTTGAAATAAATGATTTGACTTTGACTTTGACTTTGACTTAAATGAATTACTAATTTTTTGGAGCCTAGTCGAGGGCACAATAAGTAAATCTTTGTTTCTAGTATTTATGTTATGAACGTCGCTGTGTTTGGAATATAGATTAATATTCTTTTTTACATAAATCAGGTTCTCATATACATATTGTGAAGCGACTGTCATTATGTTTATTACCTTAAATTTATCCCTCAGTGAATGCCTACAACTAAGGTTAGAAATTGCTCGAATGGCTCGTTTCTGCAGCACAAATATAGCCTGAATGTCGGCTGCATTTCCCCACAGCAAAATGCCGTACGACATTACACTATGGAAATAACTAAAATATACTAATCGAGCTGTTTCGACATCAGTCAAATGACGGATTTTATAGACAGCGTAGGCTGCAGAGCTTAGCCGCTTCGACAATTTGGTTATATGTGGGCCCCACTGTAGCTTCGAGTCCAAAGTAATACCTAAGAACACAGTGGCGTCCACGAGATCCAATTCCGCCCCATTAACTAGTACATTAGTTTTCACCTGCTTAACGTTAGGTGTCAGAAATCTAATACATTTAGTCTTTTTCTCGTTTAAAAGTAAATTATTAACACTAAACCAATGTACTATTTTAGCGATAGCATTATTTACATCATCAGTAATTATCTGTTGTCGTTTAAGCTTAAATAAAAGTGATGTGTCATCTGCAAATAACACTATTTCATGACTATTCTTCACAACGGAAGGTAGATCATTAATATATACGAGAAATAAAAAAGGGCCAAGAATTGAGCTCTGCGGAACTCCCATAGTGACAATAAAACCCGGGGATCGCTTGCCGTTAACGTCCACTCTTTGGATCCTATTATCCAAATAAGAGATAAGAAGATCCAAAGTAGTGTTTCTAATACCATAGTGATGCAATTTCCTGACCAATGTATCATGAGAAACACAATCGAAAGCCTTAGACAAGTCACAAAAAATACCTAGGGCATCATGCAACTTTTCCCAGGCCTCAAAGATATATGCAAGAAGCTCAACGCCAGCGTCGGTAGTAGAGCGACCCCTTGTGAAACCGAATTGTTTACTGTTTAATAATTTAAATTTGATAAAATGTCTTTGCAATTGATCTAGCATCAATTTTTTAAATATTTTACTGAAGGTAGCACAGAAATCGGTCTAAAGTTCGTGGGGTCTGATGTGCTGCCCGATTTAAACAAAGGTATTATTTTACTACTCTTCATTAAGTCAGGAATTACACCACAGTCAATACATTTATTAAAAATAATTGCCAATTCAGGCGCTACAGTGTTGATGATACATTTTGTAACCTCTACGAAATTTCCCCACAGATCAGCAGTTTTTTTAACATTAAGTGTATTGAAAGTTTTAATAATATCTCGAGCACTAACATAGTCGAAATTAAATACATGGTTACAAATATCAACATTTTCTTTCAATAGGGACTCGGCAACAGTGGGTGAAGAATTTAAAGTTTTTGTGGTTGAGACTGGAATATCGGCAAAGAAATTTTCAAAAACTGAGGCAACTTCTAAATCTTTATTAATAACTTTATTATTAATATTAAGGCTGTAGTCACTACTACGCTTTCTGTCTCTTCCAGTCTCATTGTTTATAATTTCCCAAGTCGTTTTTATTTTATTTTGACTGTTTCTAATCTTGGAGTTTAAATACCGACACTTAGCTTCGCTACAAACTTGTTTAAATAATTTGGAATAGTTCTTAACATATTGATAAAATTCTTTACTTTTATTATAATTTCTTTCTTCATATAGTTCAAAAAGTTTGATTCGGCTATTAAATTATCCCTTTAGTTGCCGATTCACTGAAGGTTGCAGATCCATTGACGGAGATCTGCTTGGGTATAAATGTTGAATTAAATTCTGTACAATTCTTTCTTTGCCATGTATTGGGCAAATAAAGAATTGTACAGTTCATTGGGATCATCACTGTAAGGCAAGTAGGGTAATTTACTACTAAGTTTATTTTTAAAGTTCTCCAAGCGACCTGCAGTTTTTGGCACTACAGTGATATCTTTCTTAGCCACTTTTTTATTTTGCTTACTAAATGTAATCAGTTGTCCGCAGTGGTCAGAATCCAGTTGGCTTATAATTTTTTTATTAATAGGTAAAATGTCAGTAAATATATTATCTAAACATGTAGCTGAGGTAGCGGTTATTCTAGTAGGCTCCAAAAATAAATAATTAAGGTTATATGACTGAAATATTTTTTTTATTTTTAGGCACATCAATGAGTCCTCTAATAAATTGACATTAAAATCACCGCATACAATTATATTCTTTCCTAATTTACCAAGTTTTTGTAAGACATCATCCATGGTCATCCATATTAGTTCCTATTGCCACCATACCTATTATTGCCTTCAAGCAGCCTTTCTGTATCTGGTTTGAAGAGTGTGGGTGCTGGTGCAATTACAGGCTCATGAGGCATTTCAGATTTGTCTCTGGGTTGGCAACACATCTCCAAAGCCTTTGATATTGTAATTCTTCATAGATGGCAGTGACTTCTGACCATCACTGGGCCGTGGGATTGCATGCCATCTAAAAATAAAAAAATAAATACTCGTAGAAATTGGCACTATCCTCCACGATAGTCCAATTCCAAGGTCTATCTGGTCAAGCATAAATGATAAATAATTTTATTTTTGAACGGGTACCTAGGTTTGTACAAACACTTTTAAACGTTAAAAATAATTAGAAACAATTTCCTCAGCCGTGCCGTCCGCCTGTGTACGCTAACCTTATTGTGTGAACGATAATGGCGGCCAGTTGCTCGGGTTGAGAAGTGTCACCAGATAAAATACGACCCCTTTTCCTTATCGATTTTCTTCGACGCACCTTTGTGTTGTTGTGTGTAAAGTTACTTAGGACAGGGTAAATAAAAGTTATGAATATTATGGAAGGTAAACAGAGAAAAACGTTAAATTATTACAATCTCTATATTAAGGCCTGTGTCCCAGAAGTGTGCTTCATTTTACTAAACAGTCGTATTTCTCATCACTACAATTTAAACATGAATACTAAACGGTGTTACACAAAGATTATTTCTTGCGCGTGTTTAAAAGCCTCTCTGTCGTCCCGAACAATGGACTGCGTTCCCATTGTTTGTAAATTCAGTTATCTCGTTTGCCCGATTTGACACGTAACACGTCAAAATCGTATCAACACTTTTGTGTTTTCATCCCATGTGAACCTAACACAATTTTTGGATGGCGTCCAGATCCCTTTGTTGTGTCCTATGCCTTTGTGCAAAATATCAGGTGTCGAAAATGCTTTCACACGTAATTGGATTCGTTGACATTTTTTTCACTGAATTTTATGTTTCGTAGAATTTTCCTACCGTGTTGGCGACAGGGGAAAATGATTTTTATTTTTTTTGTTTTTTGTAATAGCAGTGTTAAAGGTCAGCTTGGCAAACAATCTATTATTCTGACTAAACCAATTTCCTGTTGGTGACATCGTGAAAATTGAGGCTGTAGTATTTTCGGCGCGCATTCAATATTCTTTTTTGTCAATGTTTTTATCGAACCCAAGCTAAAAGTCTAGCGTTAGAAGTCCAAGTCTTTAATTACTCGACTCAATATTTACCTTTACATATAATAATATGAAATTACCCAGAGGACAATGGGTTGTTCTTTGGCCAAAGAATTAGCATTGCCATTACGTGGCAATGCAGCCAGTCTTCTGGGCACGTTTCCTGATGACAGCGATGCGGACGAGTAGGTACTTCGTCGCCAAGTGTCTTTTGTATACTTAGTTAGGTAGTACTTTAATTTAGTACCTAGTGTCAATAGTTATTTGTGGAAAAACAATAAAAAAAATATAAAATAGTAACGAAGAATTTTTGTCCGTTTGTCTGAATGTATGTTCCGGATTGGCGCAAAAACGGCAAAACGGATTTGCTGAAATTCGTCACACAGATAGTTTATAACTTGAATGAATACAGAGAGGTTACTTTTAATCCCGGTAGTACGTTCCCGTGGGATATTTTCCGACACCCACGCGGGCGTAGCCGCGCGCAAAAACAATTTTTTTTATAAAACACCGGTTCTCTTTTTGAAATATAAAAGTACGCTCAAAGGAAAACCGTTATAAAAAGAAAATCATAGCAGTGGATACTCTATTCTACATTCAAAGTGTACACAAGCGTGATGTCTACAGTCTGTGAATATAATGACAAAGAATAAAATGTGGAATGCATTAATTAATTTTAAATTTTAAAACTGGAATGAAAATAGTATTTGTTATGTACCAGTGTTTTAAAATAATGATAATAGAAGGTTTTTTCTTTTGATTCTGTAATTTTATTTGTTCCTTTCTTAAAATTTGCATCTCGTTAACAAAATGAAAACAAGGGTTTAATTTGAAGATTATCACTTATAAAAATCTAGTTTTTATAGCTCTGTGAGTATGTAATAATGGCGATTGGCAATCGGTCATGTACGCGGTGTGATTATGTGAAATGGCAATACAGTGTGTACCATAAAGTTTCTTTATTAGATACGTTAATTGGAAGGCCCATATTCTAGGGAAATGGCTAGATTGCTCTATGAAAATGAAAACATATAATCATTGAAATTAATAACACCGGTGAATAAGTGCCTAAGATTAAAAAGGCATAATTAATACCTTTAATTACGACCCACTTCTCATAGAGGGGAGTCTGAACCCCCACAGTTGGAACTTTATAGGGTGATTTTGTTATTGAAATAATAAAGTTAAATTTACTTAAACTAACCTTATTGGCCCCCATGGGAAGAAGGCGTGAGTTTATGTTTATATGACCTTATTAGTGATGTTCTTCAGAAAGGTCAATTGCGTAGTATTCGCAACCGTCGGCGTGCGTATGACCAAGTATGAACGTGAAATGCGTTTTCCTTTAAACGCAATTTTCTTTATGAACGTAAACGAAACAAAAGCAGTATGTAAGGATCGTAGCGTTTTGTAGTTTCTGCCTACCCCCATGAGGTAAAGGCGTGAGTTTATGTAAGTATGTGTTGTATGTTTAATTTTTAATCCAAATCCACAGATAAGACCCTCTCTTAGTTGAACATTCGGGCGAGGATTATCTTAAATCACAACTTGTGACCAACGGGTCCATGTGAGATTATCCCTTGTAACGCGCTTTAAGGGATCATGGGGTTGCGACTAATTACGACACAATAGGCATCTGGAGGAAGAGATTTACTTGATCTCCTTTTTGCTGAAAACACGACAGTTTTAATGTGCTCTGAAATAAAACGCGTGTTTCATAATAACGCACAGTAAATAAAATATATATATGAGGTATTGAATATTTACCTCTGAATATTACGCATGCCTCGTCTAAAAGGGACACAAAAGGTCATGAATATCGATATGAAAAACGCTCCTGTCGCATTCATAATATACATTTTTAGGAAACTATTTTCATTCTGAAGCTTGAAAGAAAAGGCTTCATAACGTAGGTAGGACATTTAACTGCTTATACATAAAATAGCGACACGCTCCTGCTTCGCACGGTTTTTATGACTGGACAAGAGATTCAGATTTCTTTATAATATATTTAAGTGTAATATTAATGTCACACATAAACGTACCGGAATTAATTCTTTAAATGATGGTGTAAGTCGCATCCAAATCCGTTGCGAAGTTTAGAAGAACAACGCGTACACAGACAGACACGAAAAGAGACTTTAATTTATATATATAACACTAGCTTCTGCCCGCGGCTTCGCTCGCGCGTATTTCGGAAATTATCTCACGGGAACGTGTTACCGAAACAAAAAGTAGCCTATGTCCTTCCCCAGGATGTCATCTATCTCCTTGCCAAATTTTATCGACATCCGTTCAGTAGTTTAGGCGTGAAAAGGTAATATACAGAGAGAGTTACTTTCGAATTTATAATATTACTATGGATATACGAGTATGTATAGGTAATATATGTCGGAAAATGACTAATCGGAACGCCTGCATCACCAGGCGGCGCTCGACAGAATCTACAACAAGTCAACAACCCTCGACCGGAGTTAAGGGGACTACAGGACCTAAACGAAAGTTTTATTATGCTTAAAAGTATATGATCCACTGCAGTAAACAAAATCAGAGAAATATATGATATTCTTCAGGATATATCTTAGTTAGATAGTGTTTTGAAAACATAATACAGCTAATTCGATACGACAGAAAAAAATCACGAAGATACCTCTAGAAATTTCTTTTAACGATTAAAACCATACATGCAATCATTATGATTTTTTGTCAAATTATTGTACAAGCAACATATTAACGTAATAGTGTTTTAATTTTTTAGTCTAATCAATAGATTTTTTGTAAATCGATAATTGCTTCATATTTTGCAATAATTGCGTTGTGTCATCGCGCTTCTCTTTCTTTTCTATGCAGTCCGACAGTGACCGCGCTTTAGCTGTTGTCAGCCTATTAAAGCAGAGGTCGGTGGCTGACAAGCAGTGAACACGTTTAGTAATTTTCACGCGCTCTGTATAGTTGTGGCGTGTATCTACAGTGTGTGATTATATACACACACACGTACACGTTATGTACACGTTTTGTAAATGTTTTATTCAATAAAAATATTATTATTATTATATTATTTTTAACATTTTTAAAGGTCTTCATTAACAGAAAGGTAAACACAAGTTAACAAAAAGATCTGATTCTAAATGTAAACTGCATAATCCAAGCAATGTTAAATAGGCTTAATCGCCTCGTTTTAACAAACATGTACGATTGAAAGTGTTACTACAGTTATTAGATTGATTATATTAAGACTGTTAGTTTATGTAGGGTTTGCAGGCCCACATTTTTTAATTATATTGAGACACGAAGCAACAAAATTCGATCTAAAGAAAAGCGTTCCTCTAGATCGTATTTTGTTGCTTCGTGTCTCAATATGAAAGTTTATAAAAGGCATTAGAAAATTCTAGAGACACTTACCGAGGGTTCTTACAAGCCGTTATTATTATTCCTTCTCAGTCACGAGATAATATTTTTTTAAAGGAGTGGCGCTAGTGGACCATTGTACGCCCTCTTAATGTAAATATTGATGTTCAATATTGCCTTTTATGTGCATATTTGAAATAAATATTTTGACTTTGTCTTTGAGCATTTATTCTGGAAGGTTTATATGTATAAAACATTAATTTTAACTACAAAACATAAAATAAGGAAATCTCGATGTTTAGTCAAGTCGTAAAAACTGTTCGAAGCAGGGGCGGGTCGCCAGTGCTTCATAAAAGTATGAGGTAAAACATGAAAGGTTTTTGCACGAGTGAAGCGACGGGCTTTGCAGGTGTATATTTATAAGATAAAGTTTTATAGCCGTTAAGTGCAGTAAGTTAATCTAAAGATTACTAAGTGTACCTCAAGTTAATGAGTTAAGTTTTGCTTACTTCATATTTGCTTCATTTTAATTTCTAAGGCTGGATTAGAGACTTAGCATAAGTTTTAAAAGTAAAAAGTGCAGTGTAAAGAGTTTATCAAAACTCGCTCACGGAGTTCTTATTGAGAGACTAAATGAAACGTTCTGGAAACGTTTAGTGTGATTGCATTAGATTCGTTTATCAACTTTCGGTTCTAATTGTTTTGATGGCGAATCTCGACAAAAAAGACTATAGAGCTAGCATGAAATGACCTATATCGATTAATAACTGTGCCCCGCGGTTTCACTCACTTAAGTCGCGATCCCGTGGGAATATCGGGATAAAAGGTATCCTATGTCCTAATCCAGGTCATGGTATACTCATGTGGCAAATTTCATTTAAATACGTTCAGCCGTTTAAGCGTGAAAGCGCATCAAACAACCATACAAAAATCAAATCTTTGTTCTTAATTTATAATAATAGTTTAGAAAAGTTATAATATTAACCTATTGTGACGGAAGAGGTTTACGTGGTGGGTAGACCACGCAAGACCACGTACCTTGTCAACATAAAAAAGTATATTACTTATATTAAAAAATTAACAGGAGTTAGGTAGGTTTATGGTCACAACTTGTTCTCTAATTTCCCTTGGGCGAAGCACAGTACTCTCCTGGCTCAGCCTGGTGTGACGATGACCGCAGCGGTGTGCCGAGCTGTAGACTCCAGGAACGGTGACGGTCGGTGGGTGGACATGCCAGACCCTTGAAGCGAGCTCGACGCGGCCACGCGGGTAAAATAGGAACCCGGCGTGGAGCTCGTTGATGCGCAGATTTGCCGGAAGGTAGTGGCCCGGAACTTAGCGCCCGGATGCCTCCGATAATTCCGGATTGAGTTCGGTGAGTTGGAAAATCGGAACTTTGGAGATGGTAAACTGGAACTTCGGACTCTGGAGATATAACGTCCAGCGTGTCACAAGATGGCCAATAAGAGTCATCTCCGCTGATTGTGACACCAAAGCATAAGCAAAGCGAGATGAACTAGTGCGCTAATGAAGGTGGTGTGTGGTTGTCATAATCAGTACAGAATTTACAAAAATGGAAGTGAAATTAATGGCACATTTTAAAAGTATGGAACATTCCCATATATAATAGCAAATAGGTTGCATAACAATTATAACTCAGAAGGCATAATAATTTAAAACAATAAGAGGTAATTAGCAAAATGGCACACGCCATGACTTAGCTATGTAGGTACACAAAATAAAACTTAATTATGTAGATGTTCAACACTTACCCAATATAGGGTTACGAGAACACAGATTTTAATAAGGTTTATTAATATGAGTCAATCAAACTTACCAGCTTTAGGTTTTTTTAAATGGTACAAACCACGTATGTAAGGTCACAAGTGATTCTGGATCAAGTGAACGTGCGTCTTCGCCGGGAGCAGGATTTCGAAAGTGCTGGTCATCGTGAGTGACATGACCCACGGCGGTGTCGCACGCGTAGATATAGGCTCTCTGAATACGTTCGGATATGCCGATCGCGCGCGTCACTAGTACTCACAGCTAATGATGTTATTTAGTAACCTAGGACGTCCCTAATATAATTACGTCTGTGGTTTGACTTGACATTTTATTGTTGTTATTTTGTAATTATTGAAAGTAATGATTCAACGTTGCATAATAATAAAATTATAGTATGTAACTAGGCAAAACCAGAAAGGAACAAACATTGATCACCATGCTAGCTTCTTCTTCACGTGTCGAGGGCACAAATAACCCTTTTATTTGGCAGTAACGTCCTTTCGTCATGACTTTCTTCACTATGGTTTCAACGTATCTTAGTCAGTGGTGCTTATCAATTTTAACCGACTTCAAAAAAAGGAGGAGGTTCTCAATTCGACTGTATTTTATTTTTATGTGTGTTATCTCAGACCTTTTTCCTGGTGAACTGATGTTGATGATTCTCTTTTTATTTGAAAGCTGGTGCTTCTCATGTCGTTCCATATAACTTTGATCAAGATGTTTTTGAGTTATCTTTAATAACGCGTATTTTTTCTCACTTAGTATATATTGACGATGTTTTAATAACTTCCTGTCACTGTTATTGACATATCAAGTAGTGGTATACGAATTTGTGTGCGATAGGTACCACAACTAAAAAGTTGGAAGTCGGTTTTTTTTTTTGTAATAAAGTTTTTTTGAGTTCTGATATGTGGATAAAGCTCTCTAGTTCCAAAATGCGGTGATCAATCCATTAGGTACTTTGGAACAATTAACCAAGTACCAAATTTTGATCAGTTGATTGCTATTGACCGAGTGGAGTAGGTACTCAATGTTCGATACAGTTCGACGTTTGTTTATTGAAGTAAGCACAAACACGCATGTTGATCTACTAACATAAACTCGACTAAATGTTATAATGTTTGCTGTACATAAGTATTTGTACACGAAGACATATCAAGCTATACATTTCCAGCTTGAGCTGCCTTCTTATTATACGAAAAGCCTATACAACGCGAGGTACATAACAGGTATATCTACTCAGTTCGGTAAAATTGCCTAAACAATGTTTTCGTTTCAAGAATAGCAGAAATCAGACGCTTAGATTTTTGTTCATTATTGTCTTTCAATCTGCATCTTTCACTCGAATTGAATCGCTTGAACACAAAATGAATCAAAAGTGAATATTTATTCATTAGTGAACCAGTACAACGATGTTGGACTTCGGCAATCGTTCACATCGCATACTGCTTTACTGACGCATGCATTTGTCTCTATTTTACTATGACTTCAAATTAATAAAAATTACTATCATCATCAGCCTACAGCAGTCCACTGCTGGACCCAGGCCTCTCCAATCGCACGCCATTCAACTCGATTCTCGGGAACTCTCATCCAGCTGCTACCAGCATCCTGCGAAGATCGTCGCTCCACCTAGCCTGAGGCAAACGTAAAGTATATAAGGCACCTTACGTTACGCCCTAATGTAAAGTAGGACGCCTTATATACCTTACGTTTGCCGATTCGTAGTCTCCACTCAAAGTACACGTCTAACCCAACGGTCATCAGTTCAACGGCTATTATGATAAGCTTATTGCCACTTCAGCTTGCTAATTCTGTGACCTATGTCAAAAACCATGTTGTATTTCAATTTCATGAATAGTGTAAGGTATTTTTGCAAGATCTTCTGAAATCGATATCTTCAAGGCAAAACTGTTCATATTTAACGTAATTCGTTGCTTGCATGTAACATTTTCCCAACAATAAAAACTCGTTATGCGACCATTAGACTTGCAAATTGAATTTCAGAACCTATAGGATGCCAATAAAGTGCAAAATCCTTGCAACATAATCTAGCTGCGATCATATTTCAGAGCTGCATGCAATCTTGTAAGCTACTTGAAGCAAGGTCTAGTTAATAAGGCGGGACAAGGCTTTGGAGCTTTCACACCGCAGTTAATCTTTGTCAAGGAACGTTTTTCAACATGTTATCCTGAAACTTTGTATAACATTGCCACTTGATAACATTTGGCATAACCCGAAGAATTGCCAAAGTTAAGTGGCGATGGGCAGGGCACGTTGCTTGCAGAACAGATGGCCGATGGGGCCGAAAGGTTCTGGAGTGGCGACCGTGTATCGGAAGACGTAGAAGGCCTCAAGGTGGACCGATGACTTTGTGAAGGCCGCAGGAATCCGCTGGATGCGGGAAGCACGGAACCGGTCGAAGTGGCGGTGCTTGGTGGAGGCCTATGTCCAGCAGTGGACGTCTTTGGGCTGAAATGATGATGATGATCATGATGAATGTTTGTTAATTGCATCCGTAACGCCAGTTACATACATTTTAAAGCTACTGTTTCCTAGAAGAGCGGTCGCCGTCATATTATAACGGCTGTCATGAAAATCTGTCATTTTCACCAGTATTTGATAAAAAGGTGTCAAAAAACGCTCTGTATTTGGACAGCAGTTATTGTGTGACCGTCACCGCTTTCTTAGGAAGCTAAAGCTTTAAGGCTCCCGCAGACAGGCGCGACGCGACAGCGCGACACAAAGGTGCCGCAAGTCGCACTGTCGCATCGCGCCTATCTGCGGGAGCATTTAACGTGAGAAGACAATACATTTTCGAAAAAAAATGCGTTATTACATTTTATATGTTGCTGTATTGTGGTTATGTTTAACAATATGCTGTACCTAGATAATGTTACCGCAAGTTTCAGATTAACAATACCCACATAACTTTATGAAATAAGACGTTGCCCATTAACTCTTGAAAATGTGGTTTTTACTAAAAATGTACTGCGGTGTGAATGCAACATTATAAGGCAAATGTATATTTATTTACTCTTAAGTCTTTTCGTTTCCTTGTCATTGTTTTTTAGTGTTTCCTTCGTGACAAAGCAATTGTGGGGTTTACCGAGCAATCGGATGCGGTACTAAACAGCGAAACAAAGGAATGTAGCAGGAAATGAGGTCCTTGCAGCTGGTAGATTGTTTTATTGTTAACTGTTCCTAGTATTTCTATATTAGACTGAAAGTCTTAATGAAGTGGTTAGGGCTTTGAAGAAGACAGGCAAGAATACCTGATTTCTAAGTTCTTCAGGTTAAATCCCAACAGATAATTATTTAATTATTTTTTAATGAGTATTCTATTCTATTCTATTCGATTCTATTTGGTACCTAAGTGTTCAGAAATACTCTGTGTCAAGATAGGTATCGTAGATAAACTACGTTTAAGAGCACCTCAGAAGCATACGGTTGGTTTTCATGACTAAACTTTTATAAAACATGTAGATTTATCATTTTCATCAAAACTCTGTACTTGAAACATACCCTTAACTCCTCAGTTTACAGGCGTTAAGTGTCATGAAGTTAGCCCATGTTCACAGGTCGCTTTTTTCACATATCCCAGCGCGTCAAAAAACACACTGTAGGATTTTCAACTCTCCTACGCTAGGCAGAGCGTTGAAAATCCAGTGCGCGGTTAAAATCGCCGCGTAAAAAAGAACGCCTGTGCGTACCTGGGCTTACCTAGGAGGTTTTTTTTTCTGATGTACTAAGCTATCCTGAACATTGAGTGACATACAAGAACCAACCAGAATTTTGTTTCATCTTTATCTTGACCTGATAAGGCCCTTTATGTATGGAACGAAGGCATAATTTATAAAAAAAAAAACAATATATAGGTAAAATAAAAAATAAAAAACCGGCACAAAAAAGAGCTGATGACCTTGAACCGGCTGAACCAATTGTGATAAAACATCTAAGAACCACTGCTAGATAATCTGCTTTCTATTAAAAAAAAACTTGCATCGAAATCGGTTCACCCGTTTAAGAGCTACGGTGCCACAAACAGACACACACACATACCGGTCAAACTTATAACACCCCTCTTTTCGCGTCAGGGGTTACAAAACCAAGTTTAATATATGCCTATACTTTCACTAGTGGAAAATTCATAAACGGTAAAGTTGCTCATATATCAGCAGTATATAATAGAAAGAATATTTACACCTGCCATGTTTTCATGAACACGAGAGATGGCCCTGTTGAAATATAGTATATAAAATAGAGGAATATCTGTACTCAGCTCTATAATATGTTTTATGTACGAGTGGTACTCGACGATATGAGTGGGGACGAATTCATACCGGCTTCGTATGAAAATGAAGAGGGTTTTTTAATTAAAACTCGAAATGGAATTTGAAATTCAATGTTTTGTTGATTTATTTTAGGTAGTGAACTCTTCATGGGTGGAACCTGACGCTTTAATTTATACTTTAAACAAATAATTATTATAACATAACATTACGCCTGTGTTCCCCGAAGGGTTAGGCAGAGGTGTAGCTATAGTACACCCACATTTCGCCAGTTATGTTAAAGTCCCATGTAACAGGGGGCGAGCCTATTGCCACCAACTTGGCAGAAATCCAGGCTCCGAGCTGCTACTGATAAATTCTTGATGGAAAAATCCAATAACACTGCTTGACCTGGGAATCGACCACTGGACCAACGAGGCAGTCTAAATATTATGTACGTTTATATTTTATGAAACTTTTTTAATTAGGACAGGATACCTAACACCACTTAGCAACGTTATAACAACTTAAAAGAAGCGATTACATGGTATAATAATTGTGGTGACGCAGGGAACATAAATATACTATAACTAAATACTTGGTAGGTATTATAATAAGTACCTCTTTTTATACATAAGACAGAATTATTGCGACTATAGACGAGCGAGTCAACCTTTACATATAATTAAATCAAATATTCATACAATATAGTCATATTCTAACAGACACCAGCTGAACTTTAATTTAGCGGCTTACACCGTCCTCCCCTGGCGATTAACGAGGAGCTAGTACCTATATACAGCTACCAATTAAAAACGAGTTGACGAGCAACTAAAAACGAGTTGACTAGCAACTAAAAACGAGTTGACGAGCAACTAAAAACGAGTTGACGAGCAACTAAAAACCAGTTGACGAGCAACAAAAAACGAGTTGACGAGCAACTAAAAACGAGTTGACGAGCAACGAGCAGCGAGTGCGCGATGACGACGAGCCATTTCCAAGCGTTAATCTCTCAGCGGGTGTTCTGCTCGTCAAGCGACAATGTATAAAAAGCGGTACTTTTGTACATTAGACAGAATAATAACTAGGACCTAGCTTCGTTACATGAATCAGCACTGAAGATTACAGAAATTATTATACGTATAGATTAAAGAACGTTACAGAAATGAAACTTTAGCAAGTTTTCATCCACTGCGACAACGATTTTTCAAGATTATTGCTAAAAATGCTCGATTAGTCTTTCCGATGGTGACGAATACTTTTTGCTAAAGTTCACGTCAATATCATATTTTATCTTATTTTATATGAGCCCCTGCTTCGCACGGTTTTTACGACTTGAAAATCATCGAGATTTCTTTATTCATGTAAATTTAATATTAATGAATTATACACATAAATCTTCCGGAATAAATTATCTAAATCAACGTCAACACCGGCTGTCGCTGAAAACCAGCTCTGGGACTCTGTCTAGCATAGGGTCATAGCATTATGCTGACCAATTGCCGTTTTGCGTGGATGTGACGTATATTATCCTCCAACTTGTTCTTTTTTGTGTTTGTGTGTTTTTCTTTGCGTCATGTTTACCACAAATAAACGTATTTATTTATTTCTTTCTAAATGATGGTGAAAACCGTATCAAAATCGGTTGCGTAGTTTAGAAGAACAATGGTCACACAGAGACACACGAAAATCGACGTTAATTTATAATAATTATGTATGTAGGTAGAGCAGTGGTGGCCCAGTGGTAACGGCCGCGATTTACGAATTGTAGATCGTAGGTTCGAACCCAGGCAGGCGCTTTACTTTGTATATTACTCCATCACCACTGCTCTCAAAACGGTGAAGGAAGACATCGTGAGGAAACCGGCATGTCCTAGAACCAAAAAATCGAAGACCTGACATCTACCAACCCGCACTGTGCCCGCGTGGTGGATTACAGCCCACTCCCTCTCACCGAGAGGAGGCCTGTGTCCCAGCAGCGGGAACATTATAGGCTGATTATGCTTATGTGTGTATAGTTGCAGAAGTTTACACTTACCTACTACCACAAATATAATTTTAGACACCCATCCTAAAGATGGATGAGATAACCTTTTTTGCTGCGAAAATAGAAGCGAAATACGTTACGTGCTTTAATAGAATTCCTCAATACATCACGTAGACATTTCAAGGTTTATTATTTTCTTTATGTTTCTATGTATTAGGTATCGTACGGATACCGTTCCCGGTCAAATGCTCGGGTATCGAGAGGGTCTTGCGGGTTGCTTCAAAAGCCGGGCAATCCGGTAATGTGAAACTTCGATTTTCGCTTATGTTAACGCAAAGCGATATTTTCTATGTATTTTACCAGCATCCAGGATTTGTGGTACATATATTCTGAAACAAGAAATATTGGTTTACCTTTTTTGTTGGTGTAGATGGCCAGAAAAAGATGTGTATAAAAAAATATAATGGTCCATGCCGATAGAAATCAGGAATTAATTTTTATTAGTTTAAACTGTGTGTGTATAAAAAGATTTGTATGGTTTCAACACATAGCGAAAAAATAAAAAGAAGTTGTTCTATGCTTGAATATATCGCGAGCTTTAAAATCTACGCGCAGGTCGTAAGCCCTTGACCGCGCCGTGTCATCTTGGGCTCTCCATTCCAATGTTATGATAATATGGACGTAACAGACGTCTGTAAGGGCTTTTATCTTTTTTATACCCAAGTTATCAAACTTTATTCCAAATAATTTTTATAAAATATTTCATAAGTAAGCGTGTGTGTGTAGGGGTGTGTCAGGGTGTGTGAGGGTTAGTGTGTGTGTGTGTGTGTTTGAGAATTATTTTGGGATTTGTGTAAATAAAATGTTTATCTAATATTTGAGGACCCAATATCCATTACTTTCTTTTTAATGTATTTTTAGGACTGTATGGACGTTATTACATTTGACATGGCATTTATAGATTTATATTTTTATAGCCGTTTACGAAATGGAAAATACTCGTTTATTTTTTAAGCAAGTTATATTCTAAAAATATTTGAATCATGCATCGTTCGTTATTTTTACAAATGATCATTAGTGTTGATAGTCATCGGCCATTGAATTCTATAAAAATCTCACCGTGAAAATGTAGCTGAAGTGACCTGTCATTCAACAACAACATCATTCTGCACTCGATAGCTGCACGGGTAGATAGTCCGCTTGTGTGGGCATTAGCCGTTCGAACAAGATCTGTTTTAGTTATTAAGTACTAACATAGGCTAGGTAAGATTCTTACTAACACAGTGGACCTCATTTGTAGTCTGAACAAATAAATGATTATTATTATTATTCTACCTGATGCTAGGGATTGACACTATTGACAGGTCACTTCAAGATCACTTCAGTTAAGTTTTCACGGTGAGATTTTTACAGAATAGATCGGCTGATATTACCCACGTTTATTTTTAGTTCTTGTTGGTATAGGTAGGTAACGTTGTATGTTTCTGTTATTTTATTTATACCTTTATTTATAACCAGAGATCGGATATTCGGATGCATATTTACCTAAAGTTATTTTTTAGCTCTGAAGGTATGGAAGCGGCTTCATATATTATAATTTTTTTATTAAAAAAAACCCGGGTGCCAAGATCATCGGGAATGCATAACCAGTCGGGTGTATAGTACAGAAGCGACTTCAAATATAAAATAAAAAATTTGGAAAAACCCCGGCGTTCTTGGATTGTATAACTATTCAGATGCATATTTATTTAAAATTAAAGTTTAACCCCCGATGCAAATATGTGCCCGTATGGTGTAAGACGAGGTGGTGTGTGTTGGTTACAGTTAAGTTTTTTTCGATACAAAAGCGTTTTCCATATTAGCCAACATCTCAACTTTAGCTGAATATGCATCCGAATATCCGATCTCTGTTTATAATTAACTGAAAAACCTTGATAAAAGTATATTAGAGACACTGAAGTGACTTTCTAGAAATAAGCTGGCAGAATGTACTTTCCCAAAACTGATATCTTTGGTACCGAAAAACCAAGAACTCAAGAACAGCATCATAAAAATGAATAAGATAGGAGGTACTGTTATACCTTTCTCAATATATGAAAGTGGGGGCGTATGAGAAAGGAAACTATATTTGATGTTTAGCTAAATTATTATATTTTATCAAGGAATTTTCCTAATTACATTGACAGGCCCTAGCCCTGCCTATCTCCTTTCTAATCAAACTACCATCACTTTTCCTTCTAAACCTTATTTCAAACTTGCTTGACTGCTCGAGAGTAACCATCGATAATATACTACCAGCCAGTCAACCTAAGGTTGACACATGCAGATAACCTCTACAGTACCTACCTATCGTACCTACATCAAATGGATGTTAGTTGACTACTCTAATTTTATTGTGATTGTAGCCCTACGAGGCAGTCTGTTTGTTACCATTTCGGTTACCAAAAGGTAACTTTCGGTCCGTTGATAAATTATTATTGCTACAAATCTTTTGTTACCGCTCCTTTATTTTATCGATTGTACCTACCCGTGTCATCTTGAAGGTCACAAGTGTTTTCTTCAGTAAACTGTTTTTTATAGACTTAGCATTTAAAGTGTTTCTGCTACGCAACAGAGCTTTAAGGGGGATGCGCTAAGGTAGACCGCGAAATTAAAATTCACTTACGTTTTATGCAATTTGCAGGTCAGTGTCAGGTTGTATGTTGATTAAAATATGATTTGCGGCCGTAAAAAATATGGCTTTACAGAATTATAATCATTAGAATCAGCAATACAACTCCTTAAGTTAGAATTGGCCTCAAATGTCAAGGTTTCATGAAATAGTCATTCAATAGGGTAATATGAACTTATAGAGATGTATTGATGATTTTTGTGGTTATAATTCTATAAATACATATTTGTTACGGTCGCGAATCATATTTAAATCAACATACAACCTGATACTGACCTGCAAATTGCAAAAACGTTAGAAAATTTGAATTTCTCGGGTTGCCCTGGCGCTTCCCCCTTAAGTGTTTTGATCTTTGAGTGAAAGGAAAGTATTTTTTTATTGCGGTTTGAAAGATTTTATTTGAATAGATATGGTTTTGAGATGGAAGGAAAAATTAATAAGGTAGTCTGAAAAACGAGTACCTACATTCTTGTTTGCAGTAGCTTAAGGCTCAATTTACACCGCCACGGAATAGAATGGAACCGACTTCTAGCAACGAAATTGTATGCGGGAATTTCTGAGAATTCGCGAGAATTCTCCAGAAGACGCGCGTCCTGTTAATTGACTCGTATCTAGTTTGTACGTTACACCATTGACATAAAGTTCAAATTGAGCTTAAAACTGTTTTTTACGAGTGTAAATAGGGTAAGTAGGTACCTATGTGTACGCTGGTTTGTAAGAGAATAACCACGAATAGTGTGAATAGGTTTGTAAGTATCTGTAGTTACATTACATCACGCACGTAATCCCCGAAGGGTTAGTCAGAGGTGTACCTATAGTGCGCCCACATTTCGCCAGTTATGTTTAAGTCCCATGTAATAGGGGGCGTCCCTATTTCCGACAACCGGGCACAAATTCAGACTACGGGCTGCTACTAAGAAATCCCTGATGGAAAACCCAATAACACTGCCCGACCTGGGAATTGAACTCAGGACCTAGGCTGGAAGAAGTAGACTCGCGACCTAGGCAACGAGGCAATCACATAGTGTATAATGTGAACAAGGCCGTAATATCTTTAGTTAGAAATAGTGAGTAAAGGCGCGGACACGCGAGGCGACTCAAAGGCACCACCTGTCGCGCGACGAGCGGTGCCTTTATATCGCGTGCGATTCGCGTTGCGTGTCGCGCCAGTCTGCACGAGCTTTAACCCTGCATATTAAAAACTTTATTTTTTCGAAATTAACGTTTTTAGCTTTTAAATTATTGCTAGCGTCCTCCCCTAACATTATATTATTTCTCATCATATTTTTGTCAGCTGTTCGCGTTGATTTCAGATATAAACTTTTCTAAACTTCCTATATGCTTTAGAAGTGCACTTAGCCTCTAAGGAATATAATATTCTTTCGTCAATCGTCTTTATATCTTCAATAGCTTAGATTGTGGTTTGTCCGTCTGTCACACAGTAACTCTATCAAAAGAGAAAGATTGGATGTTTGCGAGTTTATTACTCCATCACACGTAAACGGCTGAACGGATTCAGCTGAAATACACACATATAGACTATAGTTGGCATTATACACGATACTTTTTATCCGTTTACATGTAGGTAGTAAACATGTAGATATCTGAGGTCATCGGAAAACTTAAGACTAGAGATGCCGATCATAGATATAAGAAAGATTTCTATGATGCCGATGCATTCCACCAGTTTTTATGACAAGTATTTTATAGTTCAAGCATTACGGTTATGGTATGCCTTGCCTGTGTCTATAAGGCATGCTCAATCTTTGTCCACTTTTAAAATTCTGGTTCAAAAACGCTTCCTCTCTCCTTAAACATCATCATTACATTTAGTTTCCTTGCTCTTGTTTTATGTAAGTATTGTATATGTAAATGGTACACCACTGACTAGACTACCTGCAGTATTGTCTCTCCTTCTTCCTTTAATCCATCCAAAAGTTGTCTGCAATAGATCGCTTTTAGCGATAAGACCGCCCATTGTGTCACCCTATGTAAAATTTCTACATTTATATCTGTAATTTTTATGGTGTACATAATAAAGAGTATTCTATTCTATTCTAAATAGGTTCCCTATGATGCGAGTGAAACCGTGAGCAACCGCTAGTATTGTTATAAAGTCTCGCAGCTTCTCTAGAATGTGTAGCAGTTCGTTAACCAAAATTTTCCTCTACCTTGTATATTTTGCAGAGGGAAAATTTTGGAAAATCATAAATCCAACGGAAGATTAACAGAGCATAATAAGTTTATTAAAAGATTAAATTATCTGCGTCGACTGCGTGAAAATTCCACTTGATATCGAATTTCATATTAGTTTCCAAGCGAGTGCTGTGATTTCATTTACAGGGATCAGACAGGATTAATAACTCTTGAAATAGGAATATTAATTGAGTATTTGGACGGTGTTTCGACACGCACGCCGTTTTATGAATTTGTTTTCTTCGTCGTTTTCTTATTCAGTATGTTTCTGTTAAAGTAGGATTTTGTAGGCGAAACAAAGAACCTTTTCGTTGAATAATTATGTAAAAAAAAAAAACATTTCCAAGCTTGTTTTATCTTTAATAACTTTTCAAACAAATATTGTTTCTGGTGCAAGATGTCTTAATAACGAGAAAAGTAAGGGCAACTCAATGTACTCAATGTATAAGTCAGACCTTACAAGGGGTATCGTGTTACCCAGTTACTGGGTTGTGGAGGTCAGAAAGGCGGTCGCTCCATGGAAAATACTGGTATTCAGCTATATCCGTTTAGACTGGATGCCGACTCCAAAGTAGTTGGGAAAAGGCTAAGACCCAGGGCCGTTTTTAACCTATTGGAGGCCCTAGGCACTTTAGGATACTGGGGCCCCATGGAGAATCTAGGATGCAAGAGCGAGCGAAGTGAGCTCGAAATTTATAGTACTCTGCCTCTGATAGTCCCTAGCTCAGACGCTGGCAGGAAATGCAGGAAAACGAGCCGCCCCCCCCCATGAATCGAGGAGCCCTGGGCATTTGCCCAGAGTCGCCAATGGAAAAGAAAGCCCTGCTAAGACCTGTTTATAGATATACATATTATAGTCTAAGAGTTAATATATAAATAAAAATCAAAAAAGCCTTTTATTTCATGCAGTAACAAAGACAAAGTAACAAATCTAATAGAATAAAAGTTATTAATTTGCAAGAACCCATCCGCAGGTGAAGGCCTCCTCCAAAGAATTCCATCCCTCTCTATCTTGGGCTATTTGTATCCAGATTGGCTTAGCCGTTTTACTGATATCGTCTGCCCATCTCGTAAGCGGTCTTCCTCTGTGACGTTTCCCACTTGGGCCTCTCCACCGTGTCGCCCTTATGGTCCACCTCTCGTCTGACAGTCTTGCCACATGCCCCGCCGATTCCCATTACAGTTTTTGAGCATAGTTTAGAGCATCAGTAGCTTTAGTTATGCTTCTTAAGTCTTATTTTTTGGATTTTTCTAATTTTGAGCATGCTTCGTTCTAGGCCCCGTTGAAAAGTGGTAATTTTACTCCTTATTTTGCCTGTGTATTTCCAAGTCTGGCAAGCATAAGTTAGACATGGTAATAGGCAGCTCGACATGGCCTTAGTTTTAAGTTTCATTGGCATATTACTTTAAAAAAAAACCTTAATGCTCCAGTACTTGTTCCAAGTATGTTTAATTCGCCTTGCAATTTCTGAATAGTTACTGTCCTTATCGAAGCTGATTTGTTTTCCTAAATAAACATATTTGTTCGTATAATTAAATTTTTTTCGCTGTCAACACATATTGTCTTTTCCGTGCTGTTTGTCGTGACCATAGTTTTTGTGAGGTTCATCTCTATTCCAAGTAGTAGTACTACCTCTTTACTGGCTACATTTAGTGATTGGATCATGGCTTGTAATTGCGAACTTGATTCCGAGAAAAAGCACTAAGTCTTCAGCAAATCGGAGGTGGCTAAGGTATTTACCGTCTATGTATAGGCCGCTCGTTTCCCAATCCAGTTTTTTTTTTTTTTTTTTTTTTTTTATTATGAATAACTTATATCGCGGACATGGTGGTCCGCGCCTTTGCTTACAGTTTTAATTGTTTGTGTATTTTACTTATTTTTTTACAATTATTGTGCTCCTACGTCGGACACATTACTCTATGTTATACTAAACTAACTTAAATCTACGTGAGTCCATCATTATATATATGTTTTTTTTTTTTTTTTTTTTTTTTTTTTTTATTATTACGTTAATTTATATATATACATGCTCATGCAGTATGTGTTATTATGTTATATAATATATATATATATATATTTTTTTTTTTTTTTTTTTTTTTTTTTTTTTTTTTTTTTTTTTTTATACATAGTTTATTAATACAATTTTTTCTTACTTTACTACTATTTAATTTTATTACTTAGTTTATTTACTTTTATTACTTTTACTTTATAACTTTACAAATATATTTTTACAGGAATTACGGTTGTTTTGGTTTGTTTAACACATAATCTAACACGGGATTACTTTATTATATTTACTGCTATCTTAATTATTACAATTTATGGAGAGATAGTGAACTGCATGGCAGTGCGAGCCGACCAGTCCCACTAGACGGCTTCCGTTCACGGACATGACGTGAACATCCGCGCCGTTCAGCTCAACCATTTTTTAGGGAACTCAACGACCGAATGCGCAGCGCCACCATCGGTAGGACATTTACGTGAGTATGACAGACTCGCTCTGCCATGCAGTTTACATATCTGTTTTTATTACTATGCAGGGGGTTCAGACTGGTGGTGGTTTACTTTATTTGGTTATGGATTGGGTTGGAGTTTGGATGGGGATTTTTTTTTTTTTAGGTGGAGTTTAGGTGGGGTCTGCTAGCCAGGGACTTCGCTAGCCTGAGCAAGGCTTCCACGACGACTTCGTCTCGATGCCGCATGGCCGTCTTCAGGTTGTATTCGACGACCGTTTTAGTCGGCGCATCCATCGCTCTCTTTGCAAAGCGGCCCGTGGCGTCGTCGGCGTCGTCGGTGTAATAGACGCAACTCACAGTGTGTCGCGACACCGCCACTACCGCGTGAGAGATGCTGTCGTGGATTTGGAGCCTCCTGGACTTGGTGTTGATGATTATTACGCTGTCGTAGGTCAACCCCTGAGCCTCGTGTATGGTTAACGTGCGCGACCCTTCGCCGGACCCATATCCCTGGCTCATAAGAGAAGCTTTCTCCTCTTGTGTATGAACCAAGAACAGGGTGTTTTGGGCGGTGCTCGGTATTTGCGCTCCCGTGTAACCTTCCACCCTCAGGGAGTGGACCCGCGACAGCGACGACTTGGAGGAGTATATACCGGAGTATATCTCGCTCAGTGCAAACGCCACATCCATCGGATTACGGTGTGTGCAAAGCAACTCCTGGGTGATGCCTGCCACCAGGTTTGGACGGGTATACCTTAACTCGAATAGGTTCTCTCTGTCCAAAAATGGGAGCTGGTTGACGTCTCCGATGAGGACAACTTCGCTTGCTCCAGACAACTTTACTGCCATAACTATGGCCCCAAAATGGTTCATAAGAGCTTCGTCTACCGTGAGGCGGTAGCATTTCTCTTGCTTCTTGAACCCGTTGGCTAAGATTGAGGCCATAGTGCGCACCTTTGTTTTTACTCGATCTCCTAAGCGGTGCGCTAGCTTCTCCCTGAGATCTTTGGCAGCTTCGGTCGTCGTGGTTGCTACAACGTCCTTCTCCTCATCGAATTGCTTCACCACCCAGGTTGTCTTGCCGCAACCCGGGACTCCGTTTACCCACCTGATATTGGGTACCGCCCAACTTTCCTGCGATGCTGGGATATCTGAAGTCCCCGAAATGGACTGTGCCATTTCAAGGATCTTATCGTCCAGCATGATTTTGGTACATTTGGCGGTAACCAATATCGGGTCGTCATTTGGTGCTTTGAACTTGATTTTGCCTGAGCGCTCCGTTTCTTCCTCGTCCAGGGCCACGAAACCGCTCTTCGCGCTGTAGGCTGCCATGTACGACCCCGCCATTTCTCCTCTGATGACTAGAGATTTGACGTTGTCGTACACTGCTGCCTCTGCTTCCTCGAGTAGTACCCTTAGCAGACCTTCTGTTTCTCTCTGGAAGGTCTGCAGGATCTTCCTGCATGTCATGAGATTGACCTCTCTGGTCGCTCTCACGATTGCTAAGTACTCGAGGAAGGCGCTCTTCACGTGGTCCGTGGTGCCCGAGTTCACTGCGAGGGTCGGCGGGCTGACTTGCCCTTTGTCGGCTCTTGTTGGCGTAGGCTTCTGCTGGATTGGTTCTGTTGGCTTCCTCTTGAAGAACCTCTCCACTGCTGCTTCCTGCTTCTGGGTAGGTGATGTGCGGCTTGGGAGCAGTGCACTGAGAAAAGTGCCGAAGGCTTTCAGGCGACTCCTCGACCGGGCCCGGTCCTCCGGGCTAGCGGTTTTGCTCTGCTCCTTTGCAGCTTTTTCGGCGGCTGCCTTCTGCTGGGCCCTCTCTGATCCGCTTTGACTGGTCGGGTTTGTTGTGGGGCTCGTCGCACCGGCTGTTGGCTGTCTGGGGGCTTTGAGGAAACTCAGAGTTTCCCCTCTGTCCTCATAGACAACTACCTCATGCTGTTCTGAGGCTTTTAAACAGCCGAAGCGGTCTGCGACGTCTCCTCTCTCGCCCTCGATCATCATCGCGTCGATGCTAATGGTACGGGCTGTAACTGCCATGTACTCCCCTGCCTCCCTGATCCTCTGAAGGAACGAGCTTACTTGAGCAAATGGAGTTTCCACTCCCCACTCGAATAGTGCGATCGTCTTACCTTTGGATCGCAATAGACGGAAACGGTGAGTGGCAACTTCCACTTGCGGCAGTGCAGCATACTTGCTGCCTTTCATCCTCGTTTTGGTGGTACTTCCGTTGATCAAGGCGGCAAGGCCTGGAGAGATGGGTATACGGGCTGCAGCTCGGCTTGAGCCTATGCAGAAGCTTATGCCTAACTTTTCCCCTTCTCTGTTCATGAAAAGGGGGACGCCTCGCAGTCTGACGCCTGGGACTCCGTCTCCTCCGCATGCCAGGAATTGCGTGATGGGCATGGTGCTAGGGGCTGGTTGTAGGCTGGCTTCTGCTGCTGTTGTTGTTGCTGCTGCTTCCGCTTGTGTGGGCTGCTGGTTGGTGTTTGTGTGTGTGGTTTGTGTTGTTGTGAGTGCTGTGAGTGTTGGGTTTCGTGTTGTTGTTGTTTGTGTTGTAATTGTCGTAGTTGTCGGTGTGGTCGTGACTGGTTGTGTTGGATGTTGGTTGGTGTTTGTGCGTGTGGCTTGTGTTATGTTGAGTGGCGTGCGTGTTGGGTTTCGTGTTGTAGTTGTTTGTGCGGTGATTGTCGTGGTTGTTGATGTGGTCGTAGATGGTGGTCGGTTTCGACTGCGCAAGGTTGCGTCCGTTTTATTAGCCCCTGCTGCGACAGTAGCGACTTTGCTCGCGAATGCCAAGAATGGTTTCCTGATAGCCGGTCTCCCCATGATGGTGTGGAGTGTGGACTGGCTTAGCTGGGTCTCGATCTTTGCTTCCAGCTCCATTCTATCGTGACTGAACCTTGGGCATTCGAAGAGCAGGTGCCAAACCGTTTCTTCGCAACTGGGGTCACAGACGCACGAGGGACTATCTTTGAGATGAAAGCGGTGGAGATACGCTGAGAATCCTCCGTGTCCTGTTAGGACTTGTACATGGACCGGTGTGAACACTGCGTCTCTGAGTGTCCTTTTCGCCGCTAGGACGTCTGGGAAGAACACTTTTGTGACCGCTCCTGTACTCGAGGACTCGTATCGCGCTTGCCACTTCTTTATAGTCTCCTCCCGTATCCTCCTCCTCACGAACGATACGGGGACCTTGTTGTAGTCGGCTGTCGCAATTGTTAGGGCTGCCTCCTTGGCCAGCTCGTCCGCTCTCTCATTCCCGGCGGTTCCCACGTGGGCCTTGAGCCAAAAGAGCCTCACTTCTCTGCCCTCCTCTCTGATCTCTCGGACGCTTCTCTTGATATGGAGTGCCAGGTGGTGAGTGACAGACGGTCTCCTCAGCAGGTCAAGTGACGATCTTGAGTCACTTAAGATGCTTACGGAGGCCGCCCTGGATTCTCTTGCCATCCTGACGGCTCTGAAGAGAGCGTACATTTCCGATTGGAAGACTGTGTTGTGAGGCTCCAGGCCAAAGGTGCTGGACTTCAACTCCATTCCGTTTTCCCACCAAGTTAGGGCAGCTCCGACTTTCCCCTCTATCTTGCTGCCGTCGGTGTATATTTGGGGACCGATTACTTGATGGGTTTCCAGGGTTTCGGGAGTCAAGTCCTCTAGGCGTGCGTACTCCGTTGTTGTGAGTTGCGCTGGGTGGGGATTCTGGGAGTGGTGCACGTTGCACTCAAGCTCGCGGCCCGGCGGTATGAACTCTTGGGAATGTCCCTTTCTGATCTTGAAAAGGGTTGCGGCCTCGATTACCCGGAGGTCTAGGGGGAGTTGGCCTGACAGAATAAGTGCCGATGTCAGAGACACCGTGCGGTATGCTTTGCAGATCTTCTGCGTGAATCCTCTTTGCAGTGAGTCAAACTGATTCCTTGTCATCAGTTTCTCAGCTGCGGGGGCCCACGCACTCGCTGCATACATCACGATGGGCTCTATCACCGACACGTATATTGTCCTAATTATCTCTCTGTTGAGACCCCAAGTCACCCTTGCCGCGCATGCCAGCTGCTTATAGATGTCTGCAGCCTTTTTACAGTCCCAATCCAGTTTCCTTATTATCGACTCTAGGATAGCTATGAACACCTTCGGGGAGGTCGGGTCGCCCAAGTCTCACTCCTCTTTTAATGGGGAGGCTTGGGCCGACTCTTTCTAGTTTTACTCTGCCCGTGTTGTTGTTATAGATTGTCTTTAATACCTGTATATACTCGTACTCCTTTACCCCATGCTCTATGAGCGCTTTCCAGATGCTTGAATGTGAGACGGTATTGAAGGCTTTTTTGTAATCGATGTAGGCGATATATAGAGCTCTGTCTTTCTTGATATTTTTCAATCAGTAATTCCAGAGTGTCGATATGGTCTATAGTCGAGAAACTCTTCCTAAATTCCGCTTGCTCCATAGATTGTTCTACTTCCAGTGTGATACTCATCCTTTGGTTTATGAGCGGGGAGAATAATTTATATATGTATACATGGCAGTAAGGTTATTGGCCTATAATTTGTAACATCACATGGGTCTCCCTTTTTATAAATTAGGATTATATCTGACTCTGACCATTGCGTCGGTGTTGTAAATTTTTACAAAAAGCGTTGAAAAGGTGAGTTAGCGGTAGAGGCAGTAACAAATGGACTGATTTTATGAGTTCGTTTGTGATGTTATCTGACCCAGGGCTTTTATTTGCTTTGAATCTATTTATTGGATGGAATTAAATTAAATGAATTAAATTAAATTTTTAATTTATTTATGATTTTTATGCTTGGATAACTTCTGATTCGTCGAATGGTGTACGCCTCATTGAGTTTACGTCCGAGTGATAGTTGTTGTTGTCGTCGATATGTTCATAATCTTGAGCGCTATACAGGGTGTCCCGTAAATAATGGATCAAACGTAACGGGTAGTCATCTCACCTGATTTCTAACAACTAATTTGAAAAGTTTTTTATTATTTTCAAATTTGGTCTATTCACGGTGAAAAAAAATCTTTTCAATTTAAGTTTTTTTTTCTAAGGCAAATTAAAAGTTATTTATAAAAATGGTATCCTATTACATTATTAAGCTACTCAGATTTTTTTTACAAAAATTATACCTAAAATTGTTATCATTTGCAGCGATAGCATTAAAAATACGGAATTCTGGTAGAGAAAATGCAGAAATTCGAGAAAAATTATGTCTTCAATAAAAAAATTATATCATTGCGGTTTTTTTTAAACTATTCAAATTAGTTGTTGGCAATCAAGTGAGCTAGCTTCCTGTTACGTTTGATCCATTATTTACGGGACACCCTGTATAGTGTTTTGTAGAATTCTTATTATAGATATTTATAGAATTCTTGTGTTTATATTTTTACTAGGTGTTCGGGCGTCTTGGAGACTGAGTGACAGCTTTCAGTATTTTATCGTAGTAGGTTTGGACTGAAATATTTTCCTAAGGTTCTAGTAGATTTGGTAGGTGGGTTGTGATGCATTCTTTGTATCTGCTTAATTCTTTTTCGCTCTTCAATGTGGAGTTTTAGTTGCTTTTGAATTCAGTTCGGTTCTTTTTTGTTTTTGACATCATTATTGTTGCTCTAACTGGTCTATCTTCTGATGAAAAATTGAGATTCAATACATCAATGTTTTGTACCACCACAGGTCTGTTTGACAGAATATTGTCAATTTCGTTTTTATACTCCCCGTTAGGTGAACGCCATTTCCACCTATGGCTTGGTTGTTTTTGAAGTACGTATTCAAAATTGCAATTTTATTTTCGAGTGCGTAGTCAATAAGTCTTCGTCCTCTTAAGTTTCTCTTGCCATATCCGTTTGATTTCATTATCAAGTATTCATCTGCTCTAGGTTTGCCTATTTTGACATTAAAGTCGCCCATAATTGTATAATTATTGGTGTGCAAGATCCATGGCGTTACACAAATTTGCATAAAAGGTTTCGATTTCCTCGTCTCTTTTCGATTAGTCTCAGGGTTACTAATAATCAATTTGTAAAGTTAAGTCATAAGTAACATCAGTGTATACACTTTGATTGTGTAGCTTTTCACAACTTTACACAGCAATCATTAGTAAGGGGGAGTGACTGTAAGGTAGAAACACATCGTTCATTTATGTCACAACTATGTACTTAGTAAATAAATTAAATTACACATTACAAGTGCCCACAATAAGTGGTAGTTCTCTTGATACATTTATGCGTAAAATAAGTTTGCATACATTTCGAAACACATATTTATTCACATATTCTACATATTTACGAGAAAGGGGGTGTTTTCAATGAAGTTATGTTGTATAGAATTAAGTTGTTATGAAGTTACGTAGGATCATGATTGAGTTTGATATATACAAGGTGGCAGGGACCGACGAGGCGCAACCTGTTACCATGGATGCAGGACCCCCCTGCGTTGATATTTATCGTAGGTTATTTAACAAAAAAAATACCTTTGCCATACATTTGCCCGCGTAGGTATGGCACTTTTCTATGAAACAGGCGATTTTTTTGTATAACCTTCGCAAAATTTCTATGGTACCCGTCTAGAATCATGTGCTGAATTCATGGTTTCAGTTCGCGCGTCGATGTCCCTGCCACCGTGTATAATATATGTATATATTTTTATGAGATTGATATCAGTAAGAAAGTCGGTACTTAATAAATATTGAAATAAGAATCGCTCTTGATTATACATATTGTTTCTATTTAAAAACCTGGCTAGAAGGTACGCTCTGAAACTTTTCTGCTGGTAAATGGTAGGTACTTTTTAAGTTGCTTCGACAACGAGATATGCGGGGTAATTACGTAACACACTAACAGTAGGAATGGGTTTCATTTTGACAGTTCAACAACATTCATTGCGTTATTAACATGCGTTGCGCGACAAATTTTTCGAACATATGAAGCAATGGATTAGCAATAGGCTTCAAAATGATTCAGATTGTGATAGATAGTGTGTTACGTAATTAGGGTGCTGGACTTGAAATTGAAATCTCATGTTGAACAAGGGTGGTGAAAAATGCCCGTTGGAATTGCTGATACTTGAGCCGTTAGCATTACAGTAGGTAACCGGGCTGTTATCCATATCCATACCTACTTACTATCAATACTAATATTATAATGAGAAAGTAACTCCGTCTATCTGTCTGTACTCGGTAAAGGAAGAAGTAAACCGAAACTGTACGCGATATAAGAAGAGACTATTAGGTCATGCCAATGAATTGGCTATTGATTGATGAATTTTGAAGGATAATGTTAATCCATTGCTTCATATGTTCGAAAAATGTACCTGCTCAACAACGTAAATAACGCAATGAATTTTGTTGAACTGTCAAAATGAAACCCATTCCTACTGTTAGTATGTTACGTAATTACCCCGCTGGACCAGAGTGACTGAGAATAGCGCTTATCATACTTTGTGTTGATGTCGGCTTAATGGAGCCACATCGTCAAAAATATATATAACCTACTGAAACCACATCTGATTATGGCTAGATAAGCCGATTGCTGACCAAAATTAGAAACAAAAAAACTATCTCTCGCCTTAATGCCTAAACGAATGTCTATGAAATTTAACACACAGGACCTGGGTTAGGACTTTTTATCCCGGCAGGCTAATTTTCAACATCCACTCCAGCGAAGTCGCGAGCAAAAAGCTAGCTATTCTATACTTCAAACAAAACCCTGTATTTCTATGCACAGTATTTATCCATCCACGTGACCTATACGTTGATTCTTTAATCCAACAAAGGGGAATCCCCCGCATTTGTCACCTTGTTTTTTCAGACGAGTTCACTTTATCTCCAGGGATTTACCTGGCTGGGTGTAAAAAGGATTTTGCTTTTGTCAGACGGTCATTTGTCTGCCAATGTTGCCAGTTAAGTAAATTGTTGATTTTAATCTGGAGTAGGGCTGCTAGACGTGGCTTCTTATGTTTATGAAAGTTTTTTTTTAAGTTCGGAGTCTAGGGAGAGTTGCTGCAAACGCGACTGCCGAGGATGGGGTCCTGGGTTTGGTCCTCAAAGATCAATCAAACTGTTATTGGGTATTTGGTTTTTCTGTCGGAAATTTCTCACTAAAACCCGAAATCTTCTTCTTCGTCGTTCCCTCAATGCTGAGGATCACGACCACATACGATGCTGCTTCCAACAGCTTTCTTGATCTCGTCTGACCATCTTGCCGGGAATGTATTACTGAACTTCGAAGTTTAAAATATCGATGTTTTTAATTGAGAATGTTCATAATTGCGATGTACGGAACTTCCAAAGAATGTCATACTGAACTTCGAAGTTTGAATAGACATTCTTTCGAAGTTCCGTACATCGCGATTCTGAACAGAATGAACTAGGTGAATAGGTAAGAACTAGGTGAATTGGTGGTGTACCTACCCAAATACCTCTCTTCACCCCTTTTGGGGAATCTGCGTGTGATTGTTACGTTATGCAGTAGTAATTACATTCCTGTTGACATGCATATTATAATAGCCAATCTGTTAGCTCAGAGATTGTGTGGTATGGAACTTGGAGTGTAAACGTCGGGCTACAACAGATGGCAATTAATATGGTCTTAATTAAACTGAAGCTCGAAAACTGACCGATGACCTTTTGATATTTATTTTACGATATTTTATGAATATTTTAATTTAAAGCTCCTACAAACAGGCGCGACACGCGACGCGAATCGCACCCCACACAAAGACATCGCCTGTTGCGCGACGAGCGGTGCCTTTGTGTCGCGTGCGATTGGCGTCGCGTGTCGCGCCTGTTTGTGGAAATCTTTAATTATACGTAAAGGTTGCCTCGCTAGTCTAGTGGTCACTAGCCTTACTGCTGAGCATGAGGTCCTGAGTTCGATTCCCGGGTCGGGCAAAGTGTTATTGGGTTTAACCTTCTGGAATTTTTCAGTAGCAGCCCTAAAGATTGGGTTACTGACCGGCTGATGGTTAAAGGCTCGCTCCATAATTTACTTAACTAGCGGGGTGTATTTTAGACCTCTGTCTATTTTTGGGATTTTAATTAATTTAAAAGGTTGAATTTGAATAGTTTTAAACTAAAATTCAAACAAAAGATATTAAGTTACTAAACTCTATTGTCAAAACGCATTGTTAATGTAAACATTTTGTATCGAATCGTTTGAGATACAAACGATTCGATATAAAACGTTGTCATGGTAGCCCGATAGTATTGACTCAAAAAATTGTATCGAATCGATACTTGTACTACGCACTCGACCTTGAACACCAAGTCTTTGTATTCCCATTATTATTATTCAAGATTCGTTTTTAATTAACGTTTTACGATTGTCCCCATTATTTTTAAACGCTGCTTAAAGTTAAGTAATGATTAGCGACTGTTTAACCACACTTTTTTGACGTTTAAACGTCTCTTAACTTTAATAATCGTTTTTAAATAAACCCTTGTATGTCTACTTATGTCAACTAAATGTCAACTATGTGTGCGTAAGCATGAACGCACACCTACTTGTAATTTACTTGTTGAACTCAAACTTAAAGCATTTATTTAAATTAATCCATTTACAGGCACTTTTGAACTGTCAAAGAGTCGGTCAGTTAGTCAGTAAGTTGAATCTAGTTGCCCATTCCAAAACGTAGATCTCTATGGAGAAGAACGGGCAAGAAACTCCAAGGACACTCTTTTTAAATCAAGATATTACAAAAGGGATCCCTTCTTTTCGCATAATGTTCTTTGTCCTAATATACTTCGGCATAACGATTTTGGCACAATTTGTTTTGGCATAATAATACTTCGGCATAATTTTCTTAGGCATACATTTTATGTTGGCATAATCATCTTAAAGACTAATTTGTTTTGGCATAAATTTGATTCGCATAGCGTTAGTAGGCCAAATGACTATTAGCATAATATTGTTGGTTAAAAATTTAATATGCTTTGCAACAAAAGTTAGTGACAGAACCGAATTGCTGCAAAACCGACTCCACGTAGTCTTGTTTGTCCTACCCCTAGAGTGTAATTTAAAATCGCGTAGGCGCGTAGGGGCGAGGCTGCCCGTGGGCTGAGGAGCAGGCGGCTGCGAGCGAGCCGCCGCGGCTGAGGCTGGCCGGCAAAGCCGGCCAACAAGCCGAAGCTGCGGTGGTGAGCGAAACCCGTCTGCGACGATTAGCACGCGTGGGGCCGCCGGAGGCCCGCAGCGCCGGAGCCGTGACAGAAACCCTGCCTGCTGCATGCTTGCTTGCATGCTGCATGCTTGCTTGTTTGCTGCATGCTTGCTTGCATGCTTGTTTGCATGCTTGCTTGCATGCTGTATGCTTGCTTGCTTCATGCTTCCTACAGCGAAAAAAAAACCCACAAAATTGTTCATAAAAAAGTTATGCTTTAGAACTTTATGCTTAATAAATTTATGCTTTAGAATATTATGCTTAATCATTATTATGGTTAGAGAAATTATGCTTAAAAAAATTATGCGTAAGCTGTTATGCGTAATTATATTATGCGAAAATATAATTATGCCAAACAAAATTATGCTAAGTTATATTAGGTCTTAAAATTTTATGCATATGGATAGGGAACCATTACAAAATCCTGAGTACGTTATTCTTGGTGCTTCTATATGTGAGAACACTGTAAAAAATATATGTATAATAAGAAATAATTCAAAATATAAAAATAATAATAAAAATAGGCTGTGGCAGTTGAGAGATGACCAGTCTCAACTGACGGAGTCCGTTAAAACTATAATAAAGGCTCTAGTCGTAATTTTCCGAAACTTACCCTTTTGAACAAGCAACTATTTCTAATTAACTGACAGACTAAGTGCCTATAAAAGTACTGATTGAAATAAACCATTTGATCTTTAATTTATGCATGCGTTAATGGTCTGTCTAGAGCCGGCAGACCCGACATAGATAGCGAGGCTGTCACAAACTACCAATCGCTAAATATTAAGGTGAATCCTCATAAATAACTTCTCCCGCTCTGAGCGGAGCGAGAGGAAGTATCAGACTTTTACTGACTAAAACCCACCCGTGTTCCTTCAGTTGCCTGTGCGCCAGGGCCACGTTAACTCTTTCGAACAATCCGCGACTGTGGCAGGGGACTGCTGGCCCAGGTTTGCAATGATGACGAATTACAATAATTAAAACGCTATCATTACTTCATTATCACAGCGCAGCGGCATCAGAGCGGGTCCAGTATTTATTTATAAAATATTGCGGCATTATGCTGAGTTAGGAGTCTTTTTGGCCTCGTACAGGTCTTTTTTATTTTTATTGTTTAGTTTAATTCAAAAAACTTCTTTACAAAAAAAACAACCGACTTCCAAAAAAAAAAACACTAAAAAACGTGAAAAATTACTTTAATTTTGGAAGTCGGTGTCTTTGGTTTTGTATTTTCGTTTTTGGCCACCGACTTCTGAAATTAAAGTTATTTTTCACGTTTTTTTGTGTTTTTTTTGGAAGTCGGTTGTTTTTTTTGTAAAAATGTTTTATTTTTCAATTTTTGTTGTGGTACCTAACCCAGACAAATTCGTATACCATTACTTGATATGTAAATAACTGTGACAGGAAACTATTAAAACATCGTCGATATAAACTAAATGGAAAAAATACGCAGTATTAAAGATAACTCAAAAAATACTGATCAGATCTTGATCAAATTTAAATGGGACCACATGAGAAGCACCAGCTTTTAAATAATGAAAAAAAAAAATCATCGGAATCGGTTCACCCAGAAAAAAGTTCTGAGCGAACACATAAAAAAATATACAGTCGAATTGAGAACCTCCTCCTTTTTTTGAAGTCGGTTAAAAATATGTTAATTTTGTTAGTTTTAAATGTATAAATATTTTTCTTCCTTTCTTTCTATCAACACCTCAAAATAGCCTCCACGAATAGCGAAATTGGGCATTCTTCCTCACTAACACCTTGCTGGCTGACTGATAAAATAATGAGCTATTTTATTGAGCTAGTTTGTGCCGGAACGAAAGAACAGGATCAAAACCTTAAAGTAGTAGATATAAAGTTAAAGTAAGTTCATTCTAAGGCTCATATCTAAAGTAGGTATAATTCTCTGTCTATTTATCATTTGCCCGTCTCTTTATCAACAACAAAAGAAATGTTGTCCGGATTTTGATGGCATTCGTGTACAAAGCAGTGAGGTCGCGGGAAAATGGCATGCAATAAATTACATAAAATTTAGTTCTTGTTCATTTCTAAATGCCAACGTCGAATCTAGTACAAACTTCGAAATTAAACTTATGTTTACCTTTGCATAAGTCGTTTTTAGTTGACAACGCCTGCCAGCTAGATAGGTACACAACGTCGTACGAAACTAAGTACCTACTAGTATCTACATTTGTTTAGGATATATTATTTTCATTTAATTGCCTTGTTACAAGTCATAATGAACCAAGCAAGATTTTAATACTGGAAGATGAAGGTTTCAGTCCATTTAATAAATGGAAAATTGAAAGGCAAATTAGACGATATTTAAACGATTTTGCCCAATGCTGCAATGTTTCGTGAAGGTCCCAGTAGATTAAAATGTATTGATCGTTGAAACGTGTTTCACAAATATAAACGAGGCGCAAATGAAAAAGTTTTAATTGCGAAATCGTCAATAGTGACAAAATTTAATGAATTCGCATTTGGAGAATTCTAAATTACGAAAGTTATGAATGAATTTATTTTTGGCAGTGAAAAGTTTGAATAAAAATACTGGCTACAAAGAAGGCATTTTTACGCGATTATTAAAATTACATAAAAAAGTTTTAAGAAGAAATTCTTTTATGCGATTTCGCTCGGTGCCGCGTCGTGCCGGGCCGTATCGAAGTTTGTAAAGAAAATGTGAATAAGCAAACATTTCCAGTTGTTGGCGGAATTACAGTTTGATAAATAGCATTTGTTATGGAATTATTTTACATATTTTAAGGGGCGCACATTGTTTAACGGGGACTAGCTAAACTTTTATGGTAATCTAAACCAGACTTGTTAGTTTCTAATTTGGAATTCTACAACCGCTGAAATCTCTCCGAGTTTAATTACAAGTGTATTTCGTATTTGTTTCAGACGCAATATTGTAAACTACGTCTGATTTTGGGCTGTAGCTGAGAAATTTTCTTTGTTAATTGCAGACTATGCATTTAAAATAGTGAAGTCAGGAGCCAGTTTATTCCCCACGGCGCTTCTAATCTGTCACTTTGAAAGTTTAATATCGTAAAATTAACCCTAGATATATTAAAGCTCAAACTGCAGCAGACTTATATATGTTATATTAAAACCATCAAATCATCGCTCTCTAACACATTATGCTTTGCATTAAGTTTTTTTTTGCCATACGGCTCAATTTGTCAAACTTGCGTATATCAGCCTGGCGGTAAACAGCACAACGTTTTTAGAACTGTTGTTGGCAGAAAACTTCTGCACAAAGCCTGTCTGTCTAGAAAGGAACTTCTTCGAAGTTTGGAGGCATTATCACAAAGCGACCACTGCTTTGATAAAACACACATTATTGACATTTAATTACTTTCCAACTCTCTATATTATTACAAGCTTTTAATTAGTTTCACCTGTTCCGGTCTGTCTGTGATCAAATCTTGCAAATAAAATTTGACCCACTTCTCGGTCGCCGATTGAGCTGAAATTTTGCATGCATATGTAAATCGGATGATAATACAATATTATTATGACATGGAGCTGTTCTGATGATGGAACCAGAAGGGGGTCATGGGAACTCTATAATAAAACGACGCAACCCCATTAAGTTTGGCTCGTTTGAGTCGTCTTGACAAGTACTCTGGTTCTAAATAATAAAAGTAAAAAAATATGTAAGTAAATTAGATAGCATAATTTATTAGCCGATAATGTTCCCGCTGCTGAGACACAATCCTTCTCTCTGTGAGAGGGAGTGGGCAGTAATCCACCACGCGGGCCCAGTGCGGGTTGGTAAATTATATAGAAATTAATAACTAGTTATAAATACTAAAAAGTAAAGAATAAATAAACGTTTTTTTTAACCAATCTTTTTATAGTTAACTAGCTTTTGCCCGCGGCTTCGGCCGAGTTATTTTAGAATTTGACAATCAATTTGATTTGTTAGACTCACAAAATGAATTAGGTACTTAAATAAAAAATAAAAAAGCTCTTAACTCACCACTAAAGTTTCTATAGTAATATAATTCAATCATGATTCGAAAGACACGTGGCGCCATCTATTATCATAAGAACGTTATTGTTGTTTTCCTCGGGAACAGTACTTTTTTTCGGAATTAAAGGTACCCTATGTCCGTTTCTGTAGACCTGACAACGTATATGCAAAATTTCAGGATGATCGGTTCTGTGGTTTAGGCGTGAAAAGGTAACAAACAAACAAACAAACTTACTTTCGCATTTATAATATTAAAAAAATATAAAAAATAAAAAAGTTAGGAATTTAGGATTAAAACACACACGCTTTTATTTGAAAACTAAATTCAAATTCCATTTGGATAAAATTATTGTTAACTTTTAGTTCTTTTAATTAACAACTAATAAAAGCATGTAGAAAAAATCCTTAATTCATTTTGTTTATTTATCAACCTTAATCAAACGTGCTTGTGAGTATTCCGAAAGAAAGAAAGAAAATACGGCCTACATATTGTTCGGAGCGTGACCCTGGCTGTTTGTTTTGTAATTCTATTACTCCGAGCTCGGAAACGTCCAGTGTCTGGTCATAAACGGATAAACCAATACAGTGTGTAGTTACGTCAGTTACTTACCTACTTGTTATTGATACATACACTTGATTATTGTGAGAGTGAGATACCATAGTCGCTCCGCTTAGCAAAGCGGTTGGTGATAGCAGAATTATTTAATAAAGAAAATAGGAGAAGCTGCCACGTTAATCACCAAATGTTTTATCTTACATTGGTTAACTTCTACAACTTTCAAGAATAAAGAGTAGGTGTCGAACCAAAACCTGCATGGCCAACTTCAAAACTGGCCATACAGGGTAACTATGAAATCCACATTTTCTCGAACGCTATGGACTTGCACCTAGACCATAATGTGGTGCTAACTTTAAGGAATCCGCGGGAAAATTGATAAGTCACGCAAGTATGTGTAGCATAAGCATAATCAGCCTATAATGTTCCCACTGCTGGGCCTCCTCTCTTCGAGAGGGAATAGGCTTCAATCTACCACGCGGGCCCAGTGCGGGTTGATAGATGTCACATGTTTTCGAATATTTGGTTCTAGGACATGCCGGTTTCCTCACGATGTTTTCCTTCACCGTTTTGAGAGCAGTCGTGATGAAATTATTTACACAAAGTAAAGCGCCTGTCTAGGTTCGAACCCACGACCTGCATCTCGTAAGCCGGGGCCGATACAACTGGGCCACCACTGAAATTTCGTTTAATATTTTTATTCCACAAGTGTAATTGTTTACCCTATACTGATATAAGACTCTTTTTGCAGCACTGCCCTGAAGCAGCACTGGTGTCAGCGAGGGTGTTGGCGGCTGAAGGGGCCCCAGCTACACGTTCTGCGTCAGGAGTGGAGCGACGGCCCTCGGTCCCCAGGCCTCCGCTGTGCAAGAGGGGGTCAGGATCCCTACTGTCAGGGTCGCCGCCTACGTCCAGGTAAGTTAGAAGTTAGAACCTACTACGCTTTGAAATGGGCAAACAGCTTCATCTTTCTGACTGATCGACCCCTTGACGGTTCAAAGGTGCCTGTGATTGATTTAATTGAAATAAATACTTTCAGTTTGTGGTCTGATATACCTAGAATATTCAGAAAAGGGTTTACTGTCAAATCAATCATGTATTCATGAACACATTATTTCATACGAGATTTATCTTCGTTATTAAATTATGTATATACTATATCAGAAATATTGTTACACGACTGATAAGAAACTTATAGGTAAGTAGCCAACACCAAGCTTTCAATGCAATTTGTTTTCTTTATATCTTTCTTAGTAAAGAGATATTTTCTAGTACAGCAAAAGGACGAACAAGTTAGAAGACGGTTTAATGTTTCTCATTACTAGATTCAACTGAAAATTCCAGTATTTCTCTGAAAAGAACAACCTTGTTGCCTCTGTATATACTCGTATGTCATTCGTAGCCTCGTGGCGTTTTCGCTAACGAGACTACGCCGTAGCATTTCGTAGACAAAACAAGCCGGATAACTAGATGTTGATATTCCAACCTTATTAAATTCTACAGAAAACACTATAGTAACTCTCTGAAAGGTATAACCACGTAGCGATTATAAACCCTCGTATTCATGGTAAACATTTGTTTAGCAACAAAGTTGAATCAATGTGTTGCGGAGGTTCTGTCAACATGTCGCTGGCAACAACGCGTGTTGCAAAGTTGATAACGGCATGTTGACAAGTTCTCGCCCGACGAGCGACAACATTCTCGCCGCTCATCAACAATGTTGATCAACTGTTGCCAAACAAATGTTTACCATGAATACGAGGCTTAACTATAACACTCGTAGCCTCGTAGACTCGTAGCTCACTGACGAGACTACGCCGTAGCATCTCGTAGACAATCCCACACACTTCTTTCTATACATAATTATGAATTAAAGTCGTTTTTCGTGTCTGCCTGTGTGACTACGCTGTTCTTCTAAACTACGCAATGGATTTTGATGCTGTTTTCACCATAATTAAGAGAAATTATTCCAGAAAGTTTATGTGTATAATGCATTAATATTAAACTCACATATTATAAAGAAATCTCGATGTTTTGTCAAGTTGTAAAAACTGTGTGAAGCAGGGGAGTATCGCTAGTATACTTATAAAGAAGTAAACAGGTGTCCCAGAAATCGACCGACATATTGTAGGTGATGATAGCTTTGGTCAAGCCCTCCAAAAATAACAAAACATAGGTATGTTCCGCAAAATCTTATAGTTTTCGAGATAATCTAGATTAAAAAAAACAAATTTATCGCCATGCGTAATTGTTTTGACTCTCATGTGTAAATAAAATCTTTTTGTTAATAACTTCTTCCATCAAAATATTATTAAATACATAGTTACTCTAGCCGTAATTACCTTTCATTCTCTATAAAAAACTTACAAATTTAACATAAATTCACTATTATTTGATTTTTTTCCTCAAATATTTTTTCGTTAGTTAATTATATTCATTATAAAAACTATAAGATTTTGCGGAACACATGTTTTGTTATTTTGCGAGGGCTTGACCAAAGATACCGACTACAGTATGCCGGTCGATTTCTGGGACACCCTGTATGTGTGTGTTCACCCAGACTAGCAGTAAGTAAGTAAGTTCTGTGTACTCCTAGTACTCTGGAAGTCTATCTACATTACCTGGACGAGTTGGACGTGCGAAGTTTTAACAATGGTTAGTTTTCCAGTCTAGATTGAAAAGTTTGTTCGTGAACGTTCTACCCAGGATGTTGATCGAAGTAATTTTCACACTTCGTATAGAGATTGCTTCAAGCTGGATTGATTTTAAAAGAAAAATGGCGTGGAGTTTAAGTTTGTTAAGGAAAAAATATCGTTGAGTAATATAGCGGAAAAAACTGTCTCTCAGAATACTATAATATTTCGCCTGATTATTTTGGACTAGTCATACGTTAATTCGTTAAAATGCTTTTCACAATCTTGCATGGTTGGTGACTTCCTAGAAAAATTGGCACGATCATCTATAAAAACTTTCATCGTTGAACATGGGCTCCCCATAAACGACCATAGAAGATAATAAATACTTACATTATCACCACGATTGGCTGGTACCCGTAGTAGTTCCTGATACAAAGAGCAACACTACAGCCTATCCCCTTGGGATCAACTACTAGCCTCATAAAACCTCTTACACATACAGTTAATAAGCAAACATTATGCAAACTGGGCCCGCGTGGTGGATTACGGCCCACTCCCTCTCACAGAGAGGGGGTCCGTGTCCCAGCAGTGGGAACGTTACAAGCTGATTATGCTTATGCATGCAAATGTTTTCCAAAGACAACTTGATATGTTTTTAATTACGTGTTGTTCGAACTGTTGGCAACTTTGCATATTCCGTAGAGAATTATAATCATATTCATGTTGGATTAAAGTTAAATTGACTCACAACTGTTTCACTTAATCTATACTAGTATTGTAAAGAGGTAAAATTAGCTTGCTTGTAAGTTAATTCACGGTCGGATTTGAAAAATTATTTTCGCATTTGTTGGCCCAATTCTTGAGGAAGGATATAGGCTCTTTAGCATCACGCAAGGACCGTTAGGAGCCGAGCAAAAGGAAAAAAAATCAGAAGGAACGCTTAGCGAAAACGAAGTAATAGTGCGGGTAGGCGATGCGATGCGACGGGGTGGGTCGGGGGAACAAGAAATTTCATGCGGACGAAGTTGCGAGCAAAAGTTAGTTACAGTATAAAAACCAAAAGTTTGCACTACACACATTTAAATAATAAGAAATTTACGCGAGCAATAGCAAAGTGGTGTTAGATAATATTTTATTTACTGGATTTCTGCTTTACTGCATAGTAGGGGGATCGTTTTTCATACAACGTGTGGGAAAGTAACCAATTTGTTAGTCTCACCGATATCTCGAGTCGCGTAACTTGAATGTATCAAGGATACACAATGCAATATTGCATTGAAACTCGTGAAAACTACCTCGTGTATAAGAATTAAGAAGCAATACTTTGTAAGAAACCGGGCGTTTTTCAAATGTTCAACCAGTTAATATACAATTGTAAATGGTTCAAAAGTATCATACATACACCCCGAAACTGTATCGTTAAGTATTTAGCGCGATTTTAAACGTGATCAGAGTTAGATAGAAAGAAACTCTAAGCGTATTAGTTTTATCTGTTCAATTGGTACTTGTACCAATATCGGCGGGGTAATATGCGTAACACACTAACAGTAGGAATGGCTTTCATTTTGACAGTTCAACAACATTCATTGCGTTATTTACGTTGTTGAGCAGATGAATTTTTCGAACATATGAAACATTGGATTAGCAATAGGCTTCAAAATGATTCAGATTGTGATTGATAGTGTGTTACGCAATTAGGGTGCTGTCTATTTCAGATTCGCTTAGAAACATTATCAGTCCTCTTAATTATTGTTTATCTCTCCAATCCTAATCCTAATTAATCCTAATCCTAACTTCCTAATCCTAACTAATATTATAAATGCGAAAGTGAGTTTGTTTGTTTGTTACCTTTTCACGCCTAAACCACTGAATCAATCATCCTGAAATTTTGCATATACGTTGTCAAGTGTACAGAATCGGACATAGGGTACCTTTCATCCCGCAAAAAAGTACTGTTCCCGAGGAAAACAACAATAACGTTCTTATGATAATAGATGGCACCACGTGTCTTCCGATCATGATTGAATTAAAACCCGAATTGATAGTCAAAGTCTAAATTAACGCGAGCGAAGCCGCGGGCAAAAACTAGTATACAATAAAAACAGAACTCCGGAACAATCACTGCACCTGTCAAATTATAATAATATAGAACGGCTGATTTGGTCCAAAACACAACAACAGTCTTCCATGTTTAATATTATAATAGGTTTATTCCTTTATATTCGACTTTCGGCTCTTAAATTGTCGCCGAGAGACCGAGCCATGGCGCTCGGAAAAATACGTCACGATTATGTTTCCTGGCTAACTGTTAGGGCTGCCAGGGGAAACGAAATTCTGTCATTAAATTAACGTTTAGATACAATTAATCGTCAGCAAGTCCTAAACAAATCAAACGTCTACAACAATGTGTCGAAACAACAACAAAAACAGTCCTTTGTAGCAGTAAACGCACCCGTGTTATAAAACGTAACTCAACTAGAATGTTGCCTAATGTTATGGGAATCATTTGAGTGGAGTAACGTTTTTAACATGTTTACATAGTTAGGTGGTTTTGCGATTATTTTAAACTAGCAACCCGCCCGTGCTTCGCACAGGTACAATAGCGACATGTGAAAGCATCGAGATTTCTGTGCTTTATATCAATTCAATATGAATGTATTATACATGACGGAGAAGTTACGTGTCTCGTTATCAACAGCCATATTTTAACTACTCTGGGCGTACTATGGGAAGTGTTGGTTATAGTGCAATAGAAAAACCGTTTGTAGTTCAAATCAAATTATAATTTACGGTCAAATTAATCACACTAGCGAATTACACACTGTAGGTACGCGCGACAGTTTTTAAACGTGTTCACTGCTTAACCGCTAACAACAAACTCTGCCTTTATTTTGGTCAAGCGTTATGTTATAGACTCTGTCGAGCGCCACCTGGTGGCGCTGGAGTCCCGGTTATTCAAAGTCAAACGATTGATTTAAAGTATTTCCGACACATACCTATATACCTCCCTGCATAAATGCTCTAAATTATGGTGAAAACCGAATTAAAAGACATTGTACTTTAGCAGATCTAACCGGTCACACAGACAGACACAAACTGCGATTTTAATTTATTCTAAGTATAGTTATCTATATAGATTATAGAATTCAATAAGTATTACCAATAACACGAACGTGTAATTTAAGTAAGTTAATAAAACCTGCTTTGTTGTTCAATTTTGCTGTTATTTGACAGCCCCACAGAGCATCATTTTAATACTGGGACAGCCCTATATGCTCCCGTATTATCTGCCGCGACGCAACGCGCTTTGCTAATGGCATTAATTTAAATGACTAATAGTCCTCCATTTATTCATTCGTTGGGTTTTGCAACAATGTCGCAAGGTATAATGAAAGTGGATTAGATTTTCTTTGGTTTTTTGATGAAAGCTCTTGTGAATACAAAAGCTTAGTAATAATAAATTATAACTAATTATAATATGATTTGATTTGTGACTGCTTGGCGTGGGAACCAGGGTCGTTACCCGGTTCAGGCAAATTGTTATGTAGCAGCAGAAATAACCGCCCCACATTATTTAAAACCTAGCGGGCGAAATGCGGCTGAAAATTGTTTTTAACACAACAAGTTTGAAACGATTAAAACGTTAATGTTTTGGATTGTCTACTAGCTTCAGCCCATGACTTCGTTCGCGTGTACCTATATAAAACATAAAACTTATGGCACTTGGCTTTGTATCAGTGTAAGATTTTTTATAAGTTTTTACAAACAAACCATTTTACCTCTTTAGAATATAAGCTAAGATAATTTAGATAACATTTGCGCCACGAAGTACTAGAAGCACATAAACGGCTAGGAGCTCACTGTAACACAGTCACATGGCGCTTCGTTCTGAGCAATGCACGCATGTCCTGAATTCTTTATATCCGACTAATATACCGCCTCTGCGGTACGCTTGTTTCTATATAGCTGTCCATTTCAACGTCTGAAGGTAAATGTGAGGATATTAACTGCAGTACTGTGTATTTTAAAAACATATTTATGTGTGTTACTGTAGCTCTGATCTCTGAAGAGAAATGGGTTAGGTTAGGTTATACGATCTTGTATATTTTTGTGAGTTTGTAAAAGAAGAATGGTTAATGATAAATGATTTTATTTTTGTAAGTAGGTTTAGTAAAAACCTTTTAAGACTTCACTGAGGAGAAAGGCCGAAACGAACCCAGAGGTCACAGTCTCTTTTAAAGTCCAGACATAATCTTGGTCAAATCATGTGAGCACAAAGTATCCTGAATGGTCTTTTGAGGAAAGGACCACACAGATTTGAGTGGATCTTTCCAGTCAGTGCAAGCATTTATTAGTGATTGTGTAGCTCAAATCTGGTGGTAGTGGTGGTATGTTGTTTCTGCTTACCCCCATGGGAAAATGGCGTGAGTTTATGTACGTGTGTAGGTAAATATTGTAGGCATAGGATAGTTAGTATCGTCTCAGGGTGCTATAATTAGCCAATCCTTGGAGGGTTGGCCCTTGTAAGAGTGTGTTTATAATTAATTAATATCATATTACAACGTTTTACTTTGAACCACCACGGTAGCATTGCTAACGCCATATTAAGCGTGTGTTCTTCTAAAGAGAAGGCGGAGGTTATATTACAGTACTAGGAGGTGTCCCTATTGCCATTAACCAGGCACATATCCGGACTCCAGGCCCTATTCGCTGCAGGAGACGCCCCGGGTGTTGGGAATCAATTGCCGATTCCCGGCCTCTGTAGGCGCGGGCTTGCGGACGGCGAGCAATGGGTAGCTCGCCGTCCGGTAAGCACCAGCGGGGTAATTACGTAACACACTAACAGTAGGAATGGGTTTCATTTTGACAGTTCAACAACATTCATTGCGTTATTTACGCTGTTGAGCAGACACATTTTTCGAACATATGAAGCAATGGACTAGCAATAGGCTTCAAAATGATTCAGATTGTGATAGATAGTGTGTTACGTAATTAGGGTGCTGGCTCGGGTCGACGGCGCGTTGTGTTCCACGCGCGCCTCAAAGAGATGTCAGCACCAATTGACGGGGTCCGCTAGGGCCGATGCCTAACGGGGGCGCGGATTGTTCGAAAGAGTTACCATGGCCCTGGCACACAGGCTACTGAAGGAACACGGGTGGGTTTTAATCAGTAAAATTCTGACACACCCTCCCGCTCCGCCCAGAGCGAGAGAAGTTATTTGATGAATCGCCACCCAAAAAAAAAATGTTGCTATTCTGACAAATTGGCGATGGAAAAACCCAAAAGCAATGCCTAGCTTAGAAATCGAACCAATTAAGCAAGTGTTTTGGAAAGTTTGGTCAGGGGAATATCTTACACAGCTTCTAACCAGACCAAAGAAGAAGACCAGAGAAGGAGACCTAGTTATTCTTCGTAGTTATAATACTGCGCCAATGACATGCTGCACTGCTAGGCGTGTGGGGGCCACATGCCTAGCAGTCATGCTTGCGACTAGTAGCCCCAATACGAGACAGTTGAGAGAGTTATGCAGTGTTCCTAATCTTTATTTAATCTGAACACATCTACCTACCTTTAAACACGGAAATGTCATATAAACAAACCAGCCGATCGGCTGTCGCTGAAAACCAGCGCTGGGGCTCTGTCTCGCATAGGGTCGTGTAGTGCCATTTTGCGTGGATGTAACGCATATTTCCCCCAACTCGGTTCTTTTTTGTATTTGTGTGTTTTTCTCTGCGTCATGTTTGCCGCAAATAAACTTATTTTCTGTCTTTCTTTTTTTCTCTAACAAGTTAAACGCAATTATTGCTCAACTGATCGGTCGGTACTTGTCAAGTTATCGAGCAAGCAGTTAACTTAGTTAACGGCGCGGGCGCGGCTATTACTGATCTGTCAATTTGTGGTAACTTAGTTATGACAGTTAGAGGCAGTGCCGGATTAACCAATCGCGGGGCCCCTAGCAAATTCTATCGAGGGGTCCTTGATCTGCTATAGGTTCTTAAGTATAAAGTGGTAAAAAAAACAATACTAAATTCGTGTATTTGCCATCAGATAGATGGCAAATAAACGAATTTAGTATTGTTTTTTTTAAACCTATAAATAATAGGTTACATACAAAGCAAAAAAAAAACACTCTTTTGTCTTTTGATGTTTTAAAATTAAGTAATTTATCGAATTAGCCACAATACTGCGACCGGCATAAAAAAATTACTAACACAGAACTAAAAGAAACTTCATTCATGAATGACTCACATCGTGTGTACACATAAGATGATTAAAACTTACAAAATAAAATATCCATCACTTTCTTATTGGTTGGTAGCTAACAGAACTCTAATTGGCGGATTGTTTGTTACGATACTCGATGGCAATGTCAGGGAATCACCTGTTAATTTTGCGGTGTTGCCAACTTTGTTCACGAATAATTTGCGGTGTGCTCAGTGCTAACTTTTAGAAATATGTATAAATTTATATTTATTGTTGTAGCTTTTGATATCATTATCTATCTATTCCCCGATTGTCTACTGTAGCGATAGATGGTGGGATAACTATCATCAGTTTAAATAAAAATATGCGTGAGACTCTCGCGGCTTAGAATTTAAACTTCTTATTGCTCTTTTTGCATTTGGTAACCCTCTTACTGTGTCAGAATAACGAAATGGTTATGAGAAATTTAATTGAAGGAAATCTCTCTTAAATTAATGAAATATTTTCTTTATTCATAACTTTTATAACTTACATAGACATAGATTTAAAAAAGCTTATGACTACTAAATTATAATGAAAATAATGTAGTCTGTAAGTCTTACAAAGAAATAGACAATTTCAATATTTTCAATCGAGCCACTTGAATTCTGTACGCATCGACACTGAGTGTCGAGTAAGGGTGCTCATACGTCAGATTTTTTGTAGAGCAGAATATTGGGCCGATTCAAATTCTAAAAATGTATACGAGCGACTTTTTGTAGAACTTGTGCGTTTACCGTATGAAATTCTGTGTTTAAATTTTCGCCAATGAAATAATCGGTTACTGATTGTGTGACGTGGATTGTCTTAGTCAGAAAAAGGGCCACGTTCACGTTTTTGTGACATCAAGTAAATTCAATATACCTCGACTTAATAAGTCTCACTCAAAAAAATACGGTCAGGGCGGAGATGGGCGGGTTTGGATACGCGGGGCCCCTTTGCGCGGGGCCGTAGCAAATGCTACTCTTGCGAGGTGGTTAATCTGGCACTGGTTAGAGGCACTGCGTAATGATTTCTCAGGGTTCAACTCCGACATCTAGGGGTTGAACATTTAATATTTGCTGTTCGTATGTTCTCGATTAAATTTAAAATATTAGTGCAGTGTTTATTTATATTAGACTCGTTCAAGGGAATCGATGGGATCGGTTCATTCTTTGGAATACTAAATTGCACCATTGTCCTGCTTCGTCCATGCTCCTTAGAGCACCCTTGTGTATTTTTATTAATCAATCCGCGATGGCAAAGAATGGTGATTATTAAGTAAGTAGGTACAATATTCAACTCACAGTCAACTGATACAATGACATACCAAACACCCCGAACCTCTGAAATATTCAGCAGTGAGTAAATAATTTAAGAAAACAGGCGTATTTTTTATCAAAGTTTCAATCTCATATTGATTTGTATTTGAAAAAGCTATGGAATAACCAAAGTTACACCTGACCACGTGGTAGTTTTATACTAAAAGGGGGAAACAGGATCACAATGAAGCCTAGTACAAAGCGTGGCACACATCTGAAACAATAGGAGTCACTTCTACACGAGTTCACATGAATGATACTGTCGTTGTATAGCAAGCTAGCAGGTATGGCTCGTATGACTCGATCATATGATCGTATGATCTCGTGTCGTGATAAACGCATGAATAAATTGGTCGCTTGTCTACGTACCTATTACTAAGATAAGCGACCAATTTATGCATGGATATAAATGAGTGACCATTATTATGTTCTCTAGATCCCTTCGTGCCTAATAGTGGAGCAAGTAAACGTTGATCTTATAAGTAATGATCCCGGTTGTCAAACATTTAGTCGCGTTAGATGTTATGGGTATTCAAGAGCCCAAATGTTTGTGATGTCAGTATTGTCACAGTAGATAGGTTGCTGAAACCGGTTTTCGGTCAAGAATCTGAAGGCTAATTCCCGTAATTAAAAACGTTTAATATCTAGCTGTAATTGCAAGTCAGCGACAATCAATGTCAAAAATGTATGACAATAAGAGGTAATTTTGGCAGATTGAGTCTAAGTTTAAAATGCGAATGTTCTTAAAAATTACGTGCTTTGACCCTCTGGTTAGACGATGTTAGAAATACAGTTTTTCATTTTGGTGGGCAGTTTACCATGCATTGGAGAGCCAACAGGGTGAAATCTTGCTCAATAAGCTAGGAGGTGCATAATGAAAAGCATTATTCCAGATCTTTTTAGCACATTTAAGCTTTATAATTCTATCAGATGCAATGTGAGATTATCTTCGTAACAATTTTCTCATTTGGTGGATTAACTTATTATACCTAGCTGTTTTGCGGTGATTCTTATCTACCTGTCTCCCGCGGAGACACGAAGAATTCTACCATTTCTATCTCAGAAACCTCATTAATCCCTTTGAGCGTACCATCCATCTTTGTCTATTTATATCTCAAGGGTTTGCTAGAGACACCTTTAAGTTTGATTGTGATGAATTTCTCTGAACATTTCTTTGCTTTGATGCAGGAGACAATATTTTGTTGCGGGAAACAAAATAAAATACAGTATTTTTTGTTGTTAAATTGCGTTTCCTGTAATAGTCGACACTAATATCCCCGGTTTCTGTTTTCATAAACCAACCGTTTTATTGACCAGTAAAGGTACCTATATATCGTGATGTTCGGAAGTCTGCATTTATTTACTTTGGTCTGGATCCATTTGCTGAGATAATTTTTAAAGCACCCAATGAATGAATGAATGCTAAGATATCACCATAAAACACTTTTCCACCCGGTAATTCTCGATGAAAGAAACAGACAAAAATCTTTTTTACAAAAAAATAACCGACTTCCAAAAAAAATACTTATAGAACTTAAAGTTATTTTTCACGTTTTTTAGTGTTTTTTTTGGAAGTCGGTTATTTTTTTGTAAAAAAGTTTTTATTTTTCACTTTTTACTTGTGGTACCTACCCCACACACATTCGTATACCACTACTTGATATGTAAATAACCGTGACAGGAAATTATTAAAACATCATCAATATAAACAAAGTGGAAAAAATACGCAGTATTAAGGATAACTCAAAAAATACTGGTCAGAACTTGATCAAATTTAAATGGGACCACATGTGAAGCACCGGATTTTAAATTAAAAAAAAAAAACATCCAAATCGGTTCACCCAGAAGAAAGTTCCGAGCTAACACACATAAAAAAAAAATACAGTCGTATTGAGAACCTCCTCCTTTTTGTGAAGTCGGTTAAAACGAGTCTATACGATGAAATAATTCTGACGTGAGAGCGACATAGCATAGCATCACGCATGTGTTCCCCGATGAGGTAGGCAGTTACCAGTTTCATGTTGCAAGTTCCACGAAATAAGGGGGTCAGCCTAATTCAATCTGCCTAGCCTTTTTCCAACTATATTGGGGTCGGCTTCCAGTCTTACCGGCTGCAGCTGAATACCAGTATTTTACATGGAGCGACTGCCTATCTGACCTCTATTATGTTGCCATTAATCGGGAACAAATCTGTCACCGGGCTGCTACTGAGAAAGTCCTGATAGAAAAGTATTAAATATCCTGTCTTCCTACCGCAAGTATGCTGGAAGAGATTTCTTTAGAAATAAGCATCACCTTTGTACGTATGTTTCTGTTTCTATCTTTCTGTCTGTTTATATGTGTACATAAATTGTTAAATAAATAAAATATATAAATATTGAAATTTTCGGTTCTTCCATTTAACAATCAACGTATTATTACATATAAGAACAGTACAAAGTTAAGTTGATGATGCAACTTCCGTCGCAAAATAATGTGTTTATTGGCTCTTCTAAAGCGACTTATGAGTTTTCACAAGAGTATTATAAAAAGTAAACAAAACTTCTCTGTTTACATAATAGATTTGCATAAAACAGGCCACCGATTAAGTGAAAACCGTCGATTCTGAGAAATTCTAGCTTGAATGTTCGTAGGATTATAGCATCTTGAGAATTCAATTGAAAGTTTTGCAATTAGTCTTGTATGTAGTTATAGAAAATATTCGATGAGAAATAACAATTCTAAGCTTACGGTTTAACTTAGTTATTACCCGACTTCATAAACAATTTCAGTTTCGAAGAAAAACATGTTGATTTTCCTATAGAAAGTTTTTACGCGTAAAAGTTCCATATTTCATTAATTCGTAAATAAATTGAATTAGTGGACCATTACGTTGAAGGCTACCCTTGTTAAATTGGCTTTTATCTTTCTTGATAACTCAAATGTATGACCTCTCACAAAATTGGTGAAAAGTAATAGCCCAGAGAACGACACCTAACATAATATTTTGAAGGGAGGAAAAAGAAGCCGGAAAATATAATTAAAGGGACCCATGTGTATAGATAATATAGACGTGAATGAAAAATATAAAAGTAATTTTACGCCGGGAATTTTTGTAAGAAAAATATTTGGCATATTTTTTTCGGCAAAACTTTTAAAGAGAAAATCCATTTATTGTACCTATGAAATTGTTTTGCAATGCTAACAGAAATATATTCAATACATACAAGAAAGAAAGATAAGAGCTTCTTTTTTATCCAGCGGGATAATTACGTAACACACTAACGGTACGAATGGCTTTCAATTTGACAGTTCAACAACATTCATTGCGTTATTTACGTTGTTGAGCAGATGAATTTATCTAATATATGAAGCAATGGATTAGCAATAGGCTTCAAAATGATTCGGATTTTGATTGATAGTGTGTTACGCAATTAGGGTGCAGTAGTAGGTTTTTTTATATTTGATTTTTCTATTTCGGTTCAAATCGGAAGCCCGGCTTTTCATAAGTAAAGCTTTGGCTTTTCATAATCAGCCTATAATTTTCCCACTGCTGGGACATAGACCTCCTCTCTGCGAGAGGGAGTGCGGCTGTAGTCTGTATGCGGGCCCAGTGCGGGTTCGTGGATGTCATATTTATGTCTTCGAATATTTGGTGCCATGTCAGTTTCCTCATGATGTTTTTCTTCACCGTTTTGAGACTTCAAGCACTGGTAAATACAGTTCGCGCAAAACTTTATGAGTCCTCTGAACGTAGACCCGAGAACGAAACCGCGCATGGTACAGTTGGGTGAGAGTGAGAGAGTTCCCTCGGAAACCTATATTATGCATACTGCGCAGCCACTCGCTGCAACTTCGGAGAGCCCATAAAGTTTTGCGCGAACTGTACACTAAATGCTACTAAAATGCCAATCATCATAATAACATACAATCCTATTATTTCGTGATCGCATTACTGCCGGTTCTCCGCCACGGATTACGTTCTAACTTCCGATTAATCGAACAAAACATTACGATTAATCGAATAATATTATTCCGAGTGGAATCTGCTGGGAATCGAAAGATTGGGTATTATTATGGTTTCGGCTTTCATTCGGAAGCCGTCTTAAATATGTCCTTGTAATATGTAATGTTATAAATTATTCAAGACACGCTTTTGTATAACGTTTAGGTACAGATTAATTATTTAAGGCTCCCACAGACAGGCGCGACGCGATAGCGCTACACAAAGGCGCCGCTCGTTGCGCGACACGCGGTGCCTTTGTGTCGGGCGCCGCGTCGCGCCAGTGTGTACGAGCCTTTATTCGTCGTTGTTTGTAGAAAAACGAGTTAATTATTTTACGTTATACCTACACTAACTTACCTCATAATATGTATATTGGAGATGGTGTGTTATCCTTATCAGCAGGGTAATTACGTAACACACTAACAGTAGGAATGGGTTTCATTTCGACAGTTCAACAACATTCATTGCGTTATTTACGTTGTTGAGTAGACAAATTTTTCGAACATATAAAGCAATGGATTAGAAATAGGCTTCAAAATGATTCAGATTGTGATAGATAGTGTGTTACGTAATTAGGGTGCTGTTATCATTATGAAAAGTGACATCAGATACTTATGGCAATAAAAATGTCTTAAAAATGTTGGCAGACTCTCGTACACAAAAATAAATGTGATATAGTGGCTCAAGATTAATTATTTGATTAACCCTGAGTTAGCTGTTAACTCCGAGTTATTTAGGATAACCCATGAACGCGAAAGTGGGCTTTACTGGCCATTTATTTATGCTATCTGTATTTTACGTGTTTAAATCAAATGTATTAAGATGAGCGGTAATCCCGCCGACAAACACATTCGACATGTCAACAACCTCGTGTGCTAAACTCAAACTCAAAACTCAAAGCATTTATTTCAAATAAACCAATTACAGGCAATTTTGAATTGTCAAGGGGTCGGTCAGTCGAAAAGATGAAGCTTTAGTTGCCCATTCCAAAGCGTAGTAGGTACCTATGGAGAAGAACGGGCAAGAAACTCCATGGACACTCTTTTCAATCAAAATATGGTTACAAAATATTGGTTACATCATTCATGTTGAATTTATGCATGTGAGAACGATGTAGAACATTAAAAGAGTTCGTAATAAAGAGACAAAAACAATTCAAATATTAAATTAAAATAAGCAGTGGCAGCTAAGAGATGACCAGTCCCTACTGACGGCGCCCGTTCACGAACATGACGTATGGATCAGCACCATTTAGCTCAAGCTATTCGAGACATTTAAATTGTTTACCTTTATAGGCTTTCACGAAGTTCCCGCCTTGCGCGCCGCTCTACATTTATTTATTTAATTATTATTATAAGTTACTGTAAGTCGTGAAAACCACCACCATTTTTTTAAATAGCTGTCTAAACTGAATTACCAAACTTCTAACTTGATAAGTGAATAGTTGCACCTACAATTTCAAGTTGTAGCTCCTAAAGTAGTTGCAATAAACGTGTGTTTAATAGTAGATTGTTATACAAGGGTCGAAAGGAACCAATTCCCGAGGTATTTAGACACACGAGCGCAGTGAGGGCGGCTATAGTCCGAGTAGGAATTGATGACTTTCACCCGTGTTAAACACTACTTTTCATTTCGAATATAAGGAAAGTAATAATAGTTGTTTTTCTAAAATATTTAATGATAATAATAACATGAGACTCATTTTTAATCAAATATTAGTTTATAAAACCGATATTTTGAATTTCGGTACAGATTATAAATGATAAATGATTTTATTTCTGTAAGGTCATTATTTATTTAAGTAAGTTAAATTTAATTGAGTACATGAATAACAACTTATATCTAATTAATTAACCTAACCTAACTAAAACTATTAACAAACTAAAAAATGGCGTCAAAAAATTCCTCCGCTTCGCTGTCGACTGGTAATGTACCCAAGAGACTGGCGGCATTGCCACGTTGTATGGCAATGCTTAGCCTCTGGCCTAGGAAAAAGCCAGCCCTTGGGTCACGAGAAGTGTCAAACAGGCGTTTGGAGATTTCCTTAAATAAAATATGGGCACTCGGACCCCACGGCCCGAGGGTTTCAACCCCAAACGGCTCGAAAATATAATTACCGACAAGGTTGTTATACTTACGCCGCTTGAGGTTTTCTGCAGCCGCAGCAGCGGCGCCAGCACAGCAAGCCGAGACAGGAAGATGGGATGGCGCAAGAGTATCGACACATGTTGTGTCCCACACTAAAGGCCTACCCACCTTCCATGGAAATAAAGACATGCCGTCCGGTCTCTTGCCATCGTCGCGTGCCAAGCCATTAGGTTCTAATACAGCTGGAACGCCGACGGTGACAAGAGCTCGTCGGATAATGTCATTAATGTTCGCGTGCCGCGGTATGCGACCCGCACTACGGCTGCAAGACAGACCGTGGTGTCCGAGGCTGTTGACTACTTCTCCACAGTGACAGCGATGAGGAGAACAAAAAGGAGCTCCTAGACGCAGGGAAGCAGCGAGGCGGAAGGTAGTGTCGTCGAATAAAGTTCCTATGTTCGACGACGGTAGTGCATGAAGCCAAAGACCCGACTCCCACTTACCCACAGCCAGTAGGCGCGCACGCTCCACAGTAGTAGCAGACGTGTCAATTAAATTATTCTGTACTACTCTGCAGAGCGGCTCATCCCACCGTCTCTGCGAAGATGGATTGTCGGGTGGATCTGAATTCGGGCAAGCGAGACGCCAGGCATCTATAGCCTCGGTGAAACACGGCACATCAAAATCAATCAGTGTGGATGCTAGGATTTTCCTGATTAATTTCTCAGTGCCGTAAACCGAGGATATGTAAGCCGGTAAACTAATACTAGCAATTTTGCGGACGCCGAGGCCTCCCATACGAATGGGAAGAGTAGCTTGTGTCCAAGCTCGGTCGTCCATGGCCACATTTAAAATCGAAGTTAATGTATGTCGGATAATTTGGTCCATTTTGTCTAAAAGGTGAGTGTGCTTCCATAAATGGGAAGCGCGAAGGAAATATGTTAATTTAGGGCCGAAACAGCAGTAACGGATTAAGGTTATGGCCGAATGCATGTTAATTTGGAACAATTTTTCCGAAACGTCCTTGAAATTTTTGATTTTTTCCTCAATAAAAAAGGAAAAGGAATTATCAAAGATTGGACACCCAAGGAGACGAAGAGAGCTTTTTTCAATCATTTTTATTTCTGGAGCTATCGCGTTAAATTTCTGTAAGTAGGTTTGAACAAATACTTTTACACGTCAATCATATTTTAAAAACTGGATGAGGTCGGCGTTTCCTATCTGACTACACTGAGAAGGAAAGCCGAAACAAACTCAGAGGTCACAGTTTCTTTTAAAGTCCAGACATAATCTTAGTCAGATCATGTGAAGACCATGTAGATTTGTGTCTGAAATGGTATTTTGAGGAAAAACCACACAGATTGAGTGGACCTGTCCAGTCAGTGCACGCATTTGTCAGTAATCATGCAGCACTATAGAGTTAGTATCCCGCCAGCCATCCCACTAAATAGGTATTTTTTTAAATTCACATTGGCTGTTTATACACACACAAGGCCGCAGCATTTTATTATTATTATTAATCGATACTTTTCTTAATTATGTAAGATTTTCCGTAGCCGACTACCTAACCAAATTAGTTCTATTTTTAAAATTCATTCCCGCCCTAGAGAGGGAAGCAATTACTATGAGTCATTCCCGCCAAAAGGTGGGGAGCAGCGTCTTCCTCGTCCCTTCGTCTCGGATCAAACAAACACTACATTCCGTGTATGAGAAATAAAAAAGGGGTTTTCAGTTTGAAACTGAATCGGTCATTAGAAAGCTCGTTCGAGTTAACGACTAGAAGTCTATTACGTTACATAAATGTTACTACAATTGTGGGTTGTGTGTTGATGTGTCGTGGTTTATTTTGTAAACAAACAGTCAAGAGATGTGATGTGATGTTTATCTTGTACGAACTTGTAGTTAACGAATTAAATCTAAGAGCAGAATCAGCATTGCCATACAATGTAGCAATGTCGCCAGCCTTTTGGGCACTTTTCCTGTTGACAGTAATGCGGACGAATGTTTTGGTGCCCTATGAGTCTTTTCCCTCTGTTTTTAACCGACTTCCAAAAAAGGAGGAGGTCCTCAATTCGATTGTATTTTTTTTTTGTGCTCGTAACTTTTTTCTGAGTGAACCGATTTGGATGATTCTTTTTTTATTTGAAAGCTGGTGCTTCACATGTGGTCCCATTTAATTTTGAGTATTTGAGTTATCCTCAATACTGCGTATTTTTTCCACTTAGTTTATATTGATGATGTTTTAATAATTTCCTGTCACGGTTGTTTACATATCAAGTAGTGGTTTACGAATGTGCGTGGGGCAGGTACCACAATTAAAAAGTGTAAAATAAAATCATTTTTACAAAAAAACAACTGACTTCCAAAAAAAAACACTAAAAAACGTGAAAAATAACTTTAATTTCGGAAGTCGATGGCCAAAAACGAAAATACATAGAAAAGACACCGACTTCCGAAATTAAAGTTATTTTTCACGTTTTTTTGTGTATTTTTTGGAATTCGGTTGTTTTTTTGTAAAAATGATTTTATTACTTAGATACTTGCACATAATATTATTATTATTATGTAGTAAAATATATTATAAATATGTGAAAAATAAAACCCAATTATAGAGTAAGTACCATTAAAGCAGTCAATTCCGTATGCTGAAGCAAATTATTATTTATATGACGGAGAAGGTATGTCTCTCTCGTTATTATCAGCCATATTTGAACTACTGTGGGCGTACTTTGGGTAATGTTGGATATTGCGCAATAGAAAAACCGTTTGCAGTTCAAATCAAATTATAATTTACGATCAAATTAATCACACTAGCGAATCACACACTGTAGGTACACGACACAACTATACGGAACGCGCGACAGTTTCTAAACGTGTTCACTGCTTAACCGCCAACAACAAACTCTGCTTTACTCTGGTCAAGCGTTGGCGTTATAGACTCTTTCCAGCGCCACCAGGTGGCGCTGGCGGCCCGATTTGTCAAAGTCAAACGATTGATTTAACGTATTTCCGACATATAGGACCCTTAGGACGCAATACACAATTTTGTCGTTTTTAGTTTCTTTTGTGCATTTAATTGATTTTGCCCTAACTACAGTTACGTTTGCCATCAGTTTGTAAATATCTAAGTTGTAGCCTGTGGAAAATGTAGTGGGTAGTATATTTGTTAAGTTAAATGTTAAGTTATTACCGTTTATTTTTAATATACTACTGTTTGTTTTCCCTTCTGAAAAAAATATAAGCTAATTGTGTTGAGGCATTATTATTTTGTTGTGTTGTCCATGTCCATGTCTTGTCTTGTTTGGTTGGTCCGCAGAATATCGCCAACATTGTTATTTCTGTCACCAAGTACTTAAGTAGCATTGCAGTGTTTTGTTGTAAAGAGTACTTATACGTTCAGCGATGTAAAATTATTTCGTTTTTTTTAAATATATTTTCCAGTGGCTTAAAAAATATGTACCTACAGGTTGTAAAAAGACCCATCACATAACTTACCTCTATAATTTCTGTACTTCAAACTAAGTAACATTACACAAAAATAATTGCTGAGAAACTATTTTTATTTTTGGTGTGAAACCGCTGTTTACGGATAAACGCAATGTAAGGCACGCAAAACATTGTGCTCAGGGGTCTTACTGGACCCCTGAGCACAATGTGACCAGGCCCGGGTTGACGGCACGTCGTGTTACACGCGCGCCTCAAAGAGATGTCAGCACCATTGACGGAGTCCGATAGGGTCGATGCCTGCCGGGGTCGCGGATTGTTTAAAAGAGTTACCGTGGCCCTGGCGCACAGGCAACTGAAGGAACACGGATGGGTTTTAGTCAGTAAGAGTCAGACACGCCCTTCCGCTCCGCCCAGAGCGGGAGAGGTCAATTCATGACAGCCCACACAAAAAAAAAAGTGTCGTGCGGGTATTTAAAGATATGTTGTAACATTCAAAATCTGTGTTCGTATAAAACGTCAAATAGTTGGAACTTTGATCTTGAACATCTCCGTAACCAGAAGGTTTCCAAGTATGGATCCGTAATATCCAGATAGTGAATAAAATTTTGGTACATACCTATTTGTGTTTTTCTAAGTATAAGTATACTAGCTGTTGTCTGCGGCTTCGCCCGCGTAGAGGTCCATCCTCGCATCATTGCCATCTTCGCATTATTGCCGTTCTAATGAAACCGGTTTGGGGCGCATCGATTGAATGGTTTTAAAGTCTATAACGGACATAGGTAGAAACAGTTTTTGTGTTTTATATAAATATATATATTTTTGTTAAATATAATACTTATAAGTATATGTCGCAGCGTCATGTTTAAACAAAAGACGATTGAATATCGGCTGAGATTGTTACCTCGCAAACTGAAATTGACCCCAAATACCCATCTCAAATAACTCAAGTCTACGAACATCAATTGATTAAAATAGTTTATTAGTATCGAGTTATAATTGGAAACCCTTACCTATATGAGGTAATAGGGGTAAGGTAGCCGACCTTAACCTCCTAGGTAAGCCCAATTATTACAACAAAGTATCTTCGGAACTCATTAGTGAGGTAAAAGTATTGAGTAGGAGATTTTACAGGTCATGAATTCAATTATTGGTTTTATTGGGGTTTCTATTAGGAGATTTTCAGTAGTAGCAGTGTCGGCGTTAGGGTAGGCCGCGGCTGGGCGACCGCCCAGGGTGCCAGAGGTGAAGGGGCGCCGATAGGGCCGTGACTAGGCACCCCTTCACTTCTGGCGCCTACATAGTACTTTTGATTTAGTTCGTTTGGAGTTAAAAAACCAAAAAAAGAATTGTTGAGATCTCTTCGCTTGCTCTTGCATCCGACATTCTCTGAATTCTCAAACTTTTCTGCATAAGCTGACAAAGTAACTCCTATTTCTTTATGAATGGACATAAGAAAACCTAGGAGGAGAGCTGAAATTTTTCGTCCCTCTCTATTCTCTAAGAGGGGAGATAGGCGCCGCTGAAAATTCATTCAGGGCGCCTGTAATTTTAAAACTAGCACTAAGTAGCAGCCTGTAGTCTAGATGCCTGGTCAATGACAATACTCTCGCTGGATAAGGTTTCCAAGGAAACCAAAGGAAATTACACCTCTGCTTTCTCCCTCGGGTACCTTATAGGTACAGTACCCTAATTGCGTAACACATTATCAATCAGAATCTGAATCATTTTGAAGGATATGGCTAATCCATTGCTTCATATGTTCGAAAAATGTATCTGCTCAGCAACGTAAATAACGCAATGAATGTTGTTGAACTGTCAAAATGAAAGCTATTCCTGCTGTTAGAGTGTTACGCAATTACTATTCGTAATTTTACGTTATGCAAATTCTAATAAAAGACTTGACAAGCCATCAGTGCAGCAGTGCATGGTTTGTCGTTCCCTTTGATTAAAAACGTAATTATTAAAAGGTCTTTTACTGTTTCAACTGTAGGGTTTTCACATGATGAACTCATTAAAGACTCGGTTTTACAGGAAAGCTCGCCCACCTTTCTGTGGCACAGCCTTTGTGTAAGGCTAGAAACGTAAAGTAATTAATGTTGTTAGTACTTTTTTATTTCCCGATTCTCAAATAATTCATCCATAGGTACTTATTTGGTACAGTAGGACAGTGTTCTGCACTTTTATTATGGCACTCCTCACACCAAGGAAATACCAATGTTTGTTTAATATTAATTTATTATTAAAATAAAATCAATCAAATATGAAAAGATGTTTAGTGAGAAATGTGAGCTTGTTAAACTGAGCATGGGCGACCGTAATTTGGAGCAATGGCTGATAGGCGATCGTCCTCAGGCGTTCCCTTTTTTTGATTTTATTGTAGAGAGAGTTGAAAACCCTAATTCGCATAAATAGGTTTTTGCAAATGGTAACAGTGGTTATTTTTTTTTTATAATATGTTACTCACAAATAGCAAATTATTATATTATTTTATTTATTTATTTATTATTATATGTATTTCTGTATCTGTCCGTGACACCACAGCAGCGGGCCCTATCAGAATACCAGCGCTGCGACACCTTTTTTTAAATGTCGCAGCATCTTGCTGAGATAGGGGCCTTTTGGCCTCATACAGGACTTTCTGATGTTATTTTCATTTTACTTTTGTTTATATGAGTGTGTTTGGTATAGTTTGTGATAATCCTGTGTGAGTCCTAATAAATACTTTTTCTTTCTTTTAGTAGGTAGGTATAGCAATAGCACGGTTTGAAAACAGCGGATACATTCTCATTAAACCCTGACGGAAACAGAAGGGTGTTATGAGTATTTTTTTATATACAGCCAAATTAGTGCTAGCTCTGTTTCGGAAAATGTTAGTTTCAATGTCCGATCAGTTTTCAGCTCCATGCATTCTTCCTACACGTTTATTGGTAAGTGTCCAAGGGAAATACTATCTGAGAATCGATTTGTACTAGGAGGTATTATCGCAGCAATGTGTAATATCGCAAGGCGATAATAACGCACCTGGCCCTGCAGTCTCGACATTAGATAGCGACAAAAACCTGTCGTTAAGTCGTATCGATATCAAATCTCTTTAATCGATTTTCAACTTTATTTCGAAAGTATAAGGTTGAAAATCTATTAAAGGAATTTGACATCGATACGACTTAGCGGCAGATTTTTGTCGCTATCTATGTCGAGATTGCCGGCCCTGTTTTCCGAAGCACACCAACTAATGACCACAGTACACCAGTGTGCCGCGGCACATTCTTTGCGGAACACTGTAGTGAGATACAATTTAGAAAAGGCATCAACAATTTTGCCAAATAAGACGTTAAATACAGTGATGAATTAATGGAATTCTTTGTAGCGCGCATAATTATCTTTTTACCATAAGTTGATTTGTATTTAATATAATAAGATATAGTTGATGATAGTTTCCAAATAAATTCTTTGCCTTACCGATATTTAAAGAAAATGTGAGAAGAAATCACTGAAGAAGATTATTAAATTGGTTACAAAAGTTGAGTATCAAAAGTATTGAAGTAAGTGATTATATTGTCAATAAAGACGAAAAGCCAATAAGCTCTTCACTTCACGATAAAACCACTTACGAAGCGTGCGATCATTGAACTAAGCGGGCGTAAAATTGAATTTATCGCATTTCATGCTACGCCACAACACTGTTAAACTTCAAAACACAGTCTGCCAATTTACCATGCGAAACATTCAGATACGTGCTGAGAATTTATTGCTACCCAATACTTTGAGGACTCTTTAAGGCTTCCGCTGACAGGCGCGACGCGACTCTTGTAGAACAATTTCCATGAAGTTTTCATAGAAATTGTCCTGCTAGAGTCGCGTCGCACTGTCGCGTCGCGCCTGTTTTCGGGAGCTTTTATAATGTTGGCAGACATTTTCGTTGGAAGTACCCGGTTTAAAAATGACACATCGAGCGTTAGGGTGTATTTCTGTATTTATGTAGAAAGCTGGTAACCAGTGCCGATACTGTAGGCGCCGACAAACGCTGGTTGTCAACGCTGGTCGGTGCAGGCAGTATTCATGCTTTTGCCCTGGTTTGTGCCAGTGTTGGTATTCGGCGCCGGTTACTAGCGTTCTACGTGAATACACCCTTAGAAAGAGACAGGTATGAGGTATGAGGATACACAGGTATGAGTGATACAGACAACGCTCTACACAGCTAAAGTTTTTCTACAACTTGGTGTGCCATAAAGAACAACTGGCCGGGAGTCGATTGGCAGGCGCGGGTTTTTCGCTTGGTTTTTGGTCGTGTTGTTTTGACGTTTGCTATGTGTAAATTGTGCTGTTGTAGGGAAATTGAATGTTTTACCTCTTTCTGCAATGGGTCAAGTAAAATTGGATGTACACACAGCTACACCAATTAGGTACCCCAGCAAAAGACATGCAAGTTTTAATTCGACATAACAGCTTTTATACAGAAGAACTTTAAGTAATATAAGTTTTCATCTAGTTAGCTCGGAGGTTTTAAGATCACTTGAAGGGGTTAAGATTGGAGGTTAAGTTTTCCGAGACGTAATTTTCTTTTTGACATTATAAACTTAATGTTTTTCAATGTATGGTCTTCTTTCCTATTTTTTTTTCAATATTCATTACAAAACACAACAAAAAATACCGGTCAAGTGCGAGTCTGACTCGCACACGAAGAGTTCCGTACCACTGTACAATATTAATTTAACACTACCTATAAAAAAACACATTTCTCGTATGGGGACCCCCCTAAATTTTTTACTTTATTTTATTTTTATTATTTTTTGTTAGAGCAACAATAGAAATACACACTCTGTGAAAATTTCAACTGTCTATCTATTACGGTTCATGAGATACAGCCCGCTGACAGACAGACGGACGGACTGACAGCGGAGGCTTAGTAATAGGCTCCCGTTCGCAACCCTTTAGGTACGGAAAACAATAACAACCTAATAACAACTTGTTATTAAAGTTAATAATCTATTACCGAATAGTATTTTTATTTATTGCTACATAATAAATTCATTGCAATCGCAACGAGCTCAATCGGTTGTTGGTTAAAACTATCGGGTATTGAATGGCGGCGTTGGGCGAAGCGTTGTTTCGAATCCACGTCAAGCCGTGCTCTTTTTGAAAGTTATGATAATATAACATAACATCAAGCCTGTATTCCACGAAGGGTTAGGCAGAGGTGCACCTATAGTACACCCACATTTCGCCAGTTATGATTAAGTCCCATATAACAGGGGGCGAGCCTATTGCCATCAACTTGGCACACATCCAAATTCCGAGCTGCTACTGTGAAATTCCAGATAGAAAAACCTAATAACACTTTGCCCGACCTGGGAATCGAACCCAGGACCTCATGCTCAGCAGTAGCGCTAGCGACCACTGTCTGCCAACGAGGCCGTTATGATAGTCGTAACAAATTCAATGTTTTATTATAGCGTGACCGATATTGCTGTACCGCGCCTTAGGTATGTGCGCGGCGAAACGGGGGGCAGTGAAGAGGGCCTAGATAAAGTAACATTCGATTAGCGATGACGCTAGTAGAAAAGTATGGGGTTGACATAAGCTATCGACATGTCACTTGATGAATAGAAATTAGCTAGACAATGTTAACATCATTCGATAATATGAATCGAATCGACAGCGTCATACGATTATAACTTCCATAGATATGCGTAGCCATGTGGCACTTTTTGACAAGCGTTGTCGCTAGTTTTTGATTCGTATGATGGAAACATTAGCGAAAGCGATAGTGGTTGTAGAAATAGAAGCGCTCCGAAGCGAATGCCATTTGTCTAGGCCGTCAGGACGCTCATTCGTCAACGCTCACCGCGTCCCGCCCCCCGTCTCGCCGCGCATACCTAAGGCGCGGTACAGCGGCATCGGTCAGGCTATAGTACAATATTTTAAAACTTGAGGGGTCCCCACCACATAGTGACGCTGTCTGTACCTACATCTTATCATCATCTGCCTAGCCAACTCAACTATATCGGGGTCGGCTTTCAGACTAACCGGATGCTGCTGAATACCAGTATTTTACATGGAGTGACTGCCTATCTGACCTCCGCAACCCAGTTACTGGGTATTAAGATACCTACATAAAAACGAATGAAATAAAATATACCTAACTGGAAAACTTTTGTATCTGTAAAGCTAACTATCTGTGTAAGCTGAATGAAATAGCATCTAGGATTCGCAAATAGATTATGTTGAAACGGTTAAAATAAATCTGCTGTACCGCTTGCCTTCTTGAGTAATGACACCGAGTTTTCTGCGTCGAGAAGTGGTTTTTCTTTTACGCCGTACACTCGCAACTTATATATATTTACCTATTTGCAGAATAGGTACATTTAATGGACGAATCGGTTTACCTGAAAAAATAATTGCCTAATGTAGGTAACTTAATGGAACTTTTATTGGACCTCCGTTAGATAATTTTCGGGGGCAAACACCAATTATTTAAAGTTACTGAAGGACCAGAGGCTAAATATAGCATTTAATATCATTCCTTTGTTATGCAGCTTCGTAACGGTCCCAGTTGGTTGAAAAACTCAAGAATGAAAACCTCATAACTTTGAATAAGCACCTGAACAACCTTCTGAAGGGCAAATTTTATTTGTAACGTTATAAAAAGTGTGTACCTTAGTAATGTTCCTTCTTTACGAGATTGTTTCTGGTTTATGACATCATCTTGTATCCAATAGATGTACATAATTATTTTGTTGTAGCTTTAAGTCTTATATCGGGGTGATAAAGTGGCTTTTTCATTGTCGTAAAAAGTTAGGTTTTCCTAGACAGACCGACTTTATAGGCGGTTTATGTTGGCTCGTAACTAAGATAATAATGAGGATTTTTATAGGATTTTTGAGTACTATCGTTTGATTAGAAGCAATATTTTTGTAAGGTTTAGTCATAATGGATTTCTCAAGTGTGTTCCCATATCCTTATCCCTTAAGTGGGGTTGGACTTTTCTGTTACCGAATTCTGAAATGTTTCTCTAGAGATGTCGTTGTAATTTTCCTCAATAAATAATATTGGGCACGTTCCGTCCCATATTGGACCTAAATCAACAAAATGATGGTGTACTATTAGCCTTTTAGCTGCCCCGTTGGTCTCGTGGTCGCGAGCGCATCAGTTGAGCGTGGGGTCCTGGGTTCGATTCTCAGATCGGGCAAAGTGTTATTGAGTTTTGCCATTAGGAATTTTTTGGTAGCAGCCCGGAGTTTGGATGTTGGCGGTTTGATGCCCCCGTGCCTCGGAAAGTACGTTAACGTTACAGGTAGTCAGAAGCCCAAAAGTGTGACGACCAGTCTTGCCAAGGGGTATCGTGTTACCCAGTTACTGGGTTGTGGAGGTCAGATAGGCAGTCATTCCATGTAATGGAGCATAGAGGACGGCACCCATCCGCGAAACGACCGTGGCAAGCGTTGCTTAGCCTTCGATCGCCCGTGCGGCTGTTATCATTTAGCCACGAGCCACGATGTTAAATGCGTGAACCTACCTATGTTAAAATCGAAAGAGTAATTTTTTTATGATAATATACGAAAACTATTAGAAGATATTTCATAAGAATCAAATTCAATGTTATGAAAATCTGAGTATTCTTTTGAAGTTCTTCAATATATTGATATCCAATTGATTTGAAAGTAATTAAAGGGTTTATAGAGGTATGAGGAACAGGGTGTAAAGTTCACTCATACTCTATGGAAAAGGGAGGATCCTCCGACCAGACGGGTCTTGTGTCTGGTGGGCAACTGCCCGACGATTGATGTCGGGATGTTGTATATATGCTAGTTGCGCGGTAAACTCTGCTTGCGCGATGCAGGATTTTGCGTGACGTCATTATGACGTGTAGCTCGCATGTGGCGATTGTAGATGCCGCTACATCACTCCCCCCCGGAGACCGGAGGTCGATAGTGGGCTGAGTCCTGTATCTTGCGATGCTTGCCAGGGCCAGGTGAGGTTCCAGTGAGTCGGAACCGGGTGTCGCATAGTTCGCGGTGAGTCGGAACTGTCTGCGAAGATTCCCCAGTGAGTCGGGGTGGCGCTGCGTTATGCTCCAGTGCGTCGGATGTGGTACAGCGCCGGGTTGAGGCTGACTGCTGGCGTCGACCAGGAGAGGGTTTGAAGGCTCTGCTTGTGGACTGGCCGAGAGTGCAGTGTGCTGTGCCAAGGTTGCTGATGAAGGTTGCTGATGAGGCTGAGGGTGATGACCAGGTATGCGCGGTCGCTGCATGCTGGTGGTCAGGATACCCGTGGAAGCCGTGGGTGCTGGCTGGCTGTGTGACTCGCCGCTCTAAAGCTTGCGGAAGTGATGATGATGACGTCACGCTGAAGTAGTTGCACGAAGGCTGCGCTGACGATCACGTCGGGGTCACCAGTATAGAGGTATGAGGAACAGGGTGTAAAGTTCACTCATACTCTATGGAAAAGGGAGGATCCTCCGACCAGACGGGTCTTGTGTCTGGTGGGCAACTGCCCGACGATTGATGTCGGGATGTTGTATATATGCTAGTTGCGCGGTAAACTCTGATTGCGCGATGCAGGATTTTGCGTGACGTCAGTCTGACGCGTAGCTCGCATGTGGCGTTGTAGATGCCGCTACATCACCCCCCCGGAGACCGGAGGTCGATAGTGGGCTGAGTCGTGTATCTTGCGATGTTTGCCAGGGCCAGGTGAGGTTCCAGTGAGTCGGAACCGGGTGTCGCATAGTTCGCGGTGAGTCGGAACTGTCTGCGAAGATTCCCCAGTGAGTCGGGGTGGCGCTGCGTTATGCTCCAGTGCGTCGGATGTGGTACAGCGCCGGGTTGAGGCTGACTGCTGGCGTCGACCAGGAGAGGGATTAAGAGCTCTTCTTGTTGACCGGCCGAAAGTGCAGTGTGCTGTGCCAAGGTTGCTTGATGAGGCTGAGGGTGATGACCAGGTATGCGCGGTCGCTGCATGCTGGTGGTCAGGATACCCGTGGAAGCCGTGGGTGCTGGCTGGCTGTGTGACTCGCCGCTCTAAAGCTTGCGGAAGTGATGATGATGACGTCACGCTGAAGTAGTTGCACGAAGGCTGCGCTGACGATCACGTCGGGGTCACCAGTATAGAGGTATGAGGAACAGGGTGTAAAGTTCACTCATACTCTATGGAAAAGGGAGGATCCTCCGACCAGACGGGTCTTGTGTCTGGTGGGCAACTGCCCGACGATTGATGTCGGGATGTTGTATATATGCTAGTTGCGCGGTAAACTCTGCTTGCGCGATGCAGGATTTTGCGTGACGTCATTATGACGTGTAGCTCGCATGTGGCGATTGTAGATGCCGCTACAGGTTATTTAATTCATCTAATAAATATAATAAACGTAGTGATGATGTAATGAGCGGGATGCTAAAACATCTTTCTCGTTAAAAAAAATCTACCTATTTCGATTTTAATCTAAGGAATAATATAGGAAGAAATTTAAAAAAGTCTCCGAAACCCCACAGGATAGGAACTACTGATGAATGTTCGATTGGGTTGCTCCCGTACTTAATCGTCTTTTTGTGGGTGTTGCTAATCCTACATAAAATTACCTTAGTCCTTTTTTAGCTAAGTTCCTTTTTTTTTATTAAGTTTTTTTTTTAAGTAGTTGACATTGTATTAAAAATTATCTATCATTTCAAACTAATTATAATTGTTAATGGGGATATTAATTGTACTATAATTTTAATTTTAATATTTCTACACCGGCTACGGTAGTAAATGTGAAACTTTTTATTAATATTAAGATCTTAATGTACCTATTACTGAGAAATAAATTATAGCTTATCTTATTTCAAAAAAAGGAGCTAATCGGAACTTTTTTCCAGGTGAACCGATTTTGATGATTCTTTTTTATTTGAAAGCTGGTGCTTCTCATGTGGTCCCATATAAATTTGATCAAGATCTGACCAGTAGTTTTTGAGTTATCGTTAATAATGCGTATTTTTTCTACTTAGTATATTATTGATGGTGTTTTAATAACTTCCTGTCACTGTTATTTACATATCAAGTAGTGGTAAACGAATTTATGTGGGGCAGGTACCACAACTAAAAAGTGAAAAATAAAACATTTTTATAAAAAAAAAAAAAAAAAACAACCAACTTCAAAAAAAAAAAAACACGATTAAGTGAAAAATAACTTCGGAAGTCGGTGGCAAAAAACGAAAATACAAAACCAAAGACAACAACTTCCGAAATTAAAGTAATTTTTTCACTTTGTAGTGTTTTTTTTGGAAGTCGGTTGTTTTTTGTAGGTTTTCTTTAACGAGACTTCAAGTTCATTGCAGTAACAACCTAAGAAAATCGATTTAGTTACTCAGACATTTAAAACTTCGACAATAAAGATCCAAGCACCTTTTTAAAAAAGACATTCAGTAGCAAAACTACTCATAAAACAAATAAATCGAACGATCGAGTATGCCATTCAGCGTCGCAAAAGGCGGCTCAAGACTATGCGCATCTGCGTTCACCTGTTTGCTATTAAGCAAAATGGTTATGGCGGCCAATGCATCCATGGTCAGGAAAAGAGCTCTTTGAGAAAACATGAGGTTTTGTCCTAACCAAAACTGTGTCACTGAAACGTCCTGTTTGTTGAGTGATAGATAAATTAAATAGATGCTAGTCATTTTCATGCTCCCCGCCCGTATCCCAAATTATTTCTGGTCGGAGCTGTACCTGCAGGGAGCAGTGATGGCCCAGAGTAGCAGTGGTGTCCTAGTGGTATCGCCCTCGACTTACGAGTTGTAGGTCGTGGCTTCGAATCCAGGCAGGCGCTTGACTTTGTGTAAATCATTTCATCACCACTGCTCTCAAAACGGTGACCGAAAACATCGTGAGGAAACTGGCATGTCCTAGAATCAAACATTCGAAGACATGTGACATCTATCAACCCGCACTGGGCCCGCGTGGCAGATTAGAGCCCCAGTCCCTTCTCGAAGAGAGGAGGCCTGTGTTCTAGCAGTGGCAACATTATAGGCTAATTATACTGTATCTATGTCTTTTTCCTCCTTATATCCGTTGTCCAAGTTTACTTCCTTCCTGTTCCTAGGCGTATTATCTACCTTACAAGCCTTATCTGCCTTATCTGTTCTCTGGTCGATCTCTTTTCTTTTAACAACAATCTTTTAAAAACTTTTGGTTTTCCATTTAAAACTCCTCAAAGAAAATTAAAAGTCTGACGGCTTTCAAAACAAAGAATAAAAGAAGATATTGATGGGTTGTTGTGTCACAGCGATCTTTATTAATGACCGCCTCCAGAAGCTTAGGGCGGACACTGAAAGCTTCCATTTTTCTCTCATATTTCTTTGATTTTTCCGTCGCAGAAGATTTACATTACCATTTCTTGTGAGAGTTTACGCTTTGGAATATGTGACAAGAGTTATGTATCCTGCCCTTGTTTGTTTACCTAATACATAATATATTTTGCTTACTTAGAATTCAGGGTAACGACGGTTGACGGGTGTTGTACCTCTAATCTTTCTTTGTCTTAAATTCCAATACTTGGCAGCGTTATTCATATTTTGTTCCTATATTGGTATTTAGCTAAGGCATCTTTTGTTATGTTTACGTCGGATTTGATTAAAACAAGAACAATGTGGTTATAAAACATAAGGAAATTACCATTTAGGTACACCTAATTACTTATTATGTAGCAATTAACGTAAATTTGATACATAACAGTAGTATGATCCTCATCACCCATGTATAAGAATCATAACTAGATACTGTTTGTTATGAACACCATTTAAATGGGTACGTATTAAAATCCCGAAATTTCATAATAACTATGACTGAAATACCGACGTCCAAAACAACGAAATTCAAAATAACGAAAGTTTTAAATGCCGATAGCCGTTATATCGAAACATAAAATACCGATGTCCATATGCCCGAAAGGATGAAACCCCGAATGGACGAAATCCCGAATGTACGATATACCGATGGATGAAATCCCAAAGAGCGGCGACGTAGTTCCCGCGATTACTCATAGATGGTACTACAACACAGTTATGACGTTTACGTAATCTGTGGTTTTGTGTTTGATTTACTGGAGATTGTGTATATGTCGATTGGATGATTTGCTAATTCGAATTTTCGCGAAAATCCTGGGGATATTGCGAAAACACGGATAATTAGCCAATGGTAAAAACATTTCTGCGAGCAACTTGGAAGTAGCGCTCGCCGGCCGCTGCCGCGGCACCGCTCGCTACGCTCGCTCGGCTCGCGCGCGGTTGGTCACAGTTTTAACCTAACCTAACCTATTTCACCCAATTCATAATTACGAATCATACAATCTGCCGCAGAAATGTTTTTACCATTTGCTAATTATCCACTCGCAGGCAAATTGTATGATTCATCATTTTGAATTGAGTGAAATAGGTTAGGTTAGGTTAAAACTGTGACCAACTACGCGCGAGCCGAGCGAGCGTAGCGAGCGGTGCCGCGGCAGCGGCCGGCGAGCGCTACTTCCAAGTTGCTCGCAGAAATGTTCTCACCATTGTCTAATTATCCGTTAAATTTAATAAACTGTAGGCGAGTCGTCCATTAGGTTTTTCATACCTACGTAGTTGAAATATCAAATATCTTAAAAAATCATTAGATAATTTAATTCGTAATAAAGTGTTCTTTTTTTGCCGAATTATACGTATGATTATCATTTAAACTTTTGTTTTAATTATATGTCATTGGTCCTCCTTTTTGTTGGTGGTTGCTCCTTTTTTGTCATAGTCTTACAGATTTTCGGCTTTGGGATGTAATTGCGGGATTTTGAACATCGGAATATGGAACTTTGGGATTTTAAGCTTCGGTATATGGATCCTCGGGATTTTAAACTTTCGTGCAAATGAACTTTCGGGATTTAAAACTTTCGACCAAACAACCATTCGGCGTTTAATTTTTCGGGATTTCATCCATAGGTATTTTAAAATACGGTCTTTTAAATTTCGGTATTGTAATACGTACCCATTTAAATACTTATTTACTTTACTTCTACTTGTTGAACTTTACTTGTCCACAGATACCTTTGGATCCGCATAGCGTTATTCGAGCGTCAGCTGGCGAAGATCATCGAGCATCTGGTCAGCAACGCGAACCGGTATTACGAAAGGGACGCCTTAGTTGCAGATCCCGACTACGGGAGCATCTTAAGCTCTTTATTGGTTGGTCCTTGTGCCCTGGAGTACTCCAAGGCTAAACCACCGGCTTGTTTCTGGACGGATCCTCCTGCTGACGAACTTGTGAGTATTCTGACCATGGTGTTTCCAGCAAGTGAAGCCTGTTCAAACACTTTGGTTGCCAGGTCGCCTGCTATGATTGGATTATGTAATTTTTGTAGTGATACACGGATCTTTCTAAAGGATAATTTCCCATTGTTTTAAATTATTTTAGTCAAGTTGAAAGTAATTATCATTTATCCAAATAACAGGTGCAAAGACACAGAATGTCTGCGGGTACCACAACACCGCCTTCCGTACGAAGGCCAATATTGAATTTCAAGAGAAGTTTGAACGCATCATCTGATGACGGGAGCTCCAATAATCCAGGTAAACTTATCTACTTTTAATACAAAATTCCTTCAACAACTTTGCATCTCGTAAAACATATCTATATTTCATCCAAGTTTTTCCTGCAAAACACTCGCTTATTATTTTTTTCATTTTTCTTTCAAAAGAAGCTTACAAAGTGAAACTTTTACTTTAGGTTCGGGCAAAGCGGCCGGTTCGAGTGCCAAAGACTACGTTGAGAGCTTACACCAGAACTCTACAGCCACGCTTTTGTACGGAAAAAACAACGTTAGGGTTCAACCGGTGAGAGTAAAACCTTTTTCCTACAGATTTATTTGCTCTTGTTTATGATGTGTGTTGAGTTTTATTAAATTTGGGAAAAGGATCTGATTTGCTTGTCCCTTGGGAACGGATCAATCATGCGAGCGGGTACTTGGAATTACTCGTATGTTCTGGATTTCGGGTAGTTTATTTTATTCATTTTGTGTAAATATTGTGCGGCGTAGTTTCGTCGCACGTTCTTAGGGCTGGATTTAACTGGCTGTGTAAATATTTTATTTGTATGTACTTATGGAAACAATGTGTATACTTAAATTGACTACATTTTTACGTTGATAGTTGTATTTCCAAGGACACTTACATAGTTAAATTTTATGCCTTTTAAGCCCATTATTTGTCATCTTCATAATTCGGTACTATTTTACAGCCAAGCCGCCTCTGATAAATGTCCCAAACTTTAATTTAATTTAGTCAGACATTATTGAAGTTGAAGTATTGATAAAATTTAGCTCATAATGGAATTTGAAATTATTATTTTACTAGACACTTAGAGGAATAATTGGACGTAGAAGAATTTGAAACTATTGTAATTTTAGAAGGACGTTGAGGAGCCGATGCCTGGATACTTGAGTCTCCATCAAACAGCTGCGGGACTGGTCATTAAATGGACCCCAAACCAGCTGATGAATGGTTACACAGAGAGCGAGGGAACTGACAAAAGGTAAAGTAGATGTTATGCAACTGAATGTTACGGCGAGGTAGAACAGCTAGTAGGTAATTTGCATTTTGATGTTGTTCGTAGTGTTTTTTGAGTTGGAATGGTTGCTGTGTAGACTGACATAATATAAAATTACTTCATGCCTGTTAGTTGTCGGAAGGGCCTAACCCTTTGGAAAAACTGCAGACAGATAAAAAGTTTTCACTCCTCTTGCTCAAAAAGTTCGTCATCGTAGCGTACCAGAGCGGTGATAAAATAACATATTTTCTTCTATTACTTTTTTTATTAAAATTTTTGTCTGTTACCAATCAGCCTACAAAAACGAAAAAGTATTCATAAGTAGTTTAATCATGAATAAAGACTCGACTTATTACTGTTTAATAAAAAAAGAAGAACATTTTACTTTTAAAAATGGAACTAAAAGCGGCGCGGCGATCCTTCAGTAGAATGCGTGCATTGCGGTGCGGCTACAGAAAAAAAAAGAAACTATTTAATATTGTATTGGTTTATTTTATTTTCTCGCAATTGTAGTAAAAAGTAGAGTGTAACACAGGGCGCCAAAAACCCATTATAACTCTGTTTCTATTTACTCCCTTGCTGAATCTCGGGAGTAAAACTACCTCGTCTATAATGGGTCATTTTAGCCCCTTGTATAACAATCTACTATTAATTCAAAGATATCAAAATTGTCTGCCTCCTTGGTCTGGTGGTCGCAAGCGCTACTTCTGAGCATGAGGGAGAGTTAAGCAAAGTGTTTTTAAGTTTTTAATCAGGAAAGTCTGAATCTGTGTCCAGTTGATGGCAATAGGCTAGCCTCCAATTAAATGAGACTTAATATAACTGGCGAAAAGTGGGTGTACTATAGGTTGTTACGCCTCTGTCTCTAACACTTCAGAGAAAGCTGGCGTGAAATTATGTTATTCTATCAAAATTACTGTTGAATAAAATTCTCATCCCCTACTGACATTGGTTACAGTGAGATTCAAAGTCAAAGTTTTTATTTGTAAAACATAGGTGGGGTAAAAACAGGTGTTGTAAATAAAATATGTATACGTACACTGTGTTTTGCCGTTGACGGCGTACAGAAATCAATAAAGTCGGAATCTAAACTTAGGTATGTAACAGAATTCAATTTCATAAAAAAATCATGTCAATTCGCCCATTATTAAACAAGGCGCAACCTCTTAAAATAAGCCTTTTCAAGTAAAAAGTTATGTGTACGTGTAAAGTAAAAGTTTATTGTAGCTGTTTTGATCGCCGAAGTGTTACTTTCCCAACTTTATTTATACTTGTATTTTATGTCAAAGCGTTTGTGTTAAGTAGCCATCCGTTTTCCTTTATCTTTAATTAGAACACCTCTAGATTTTCCTCAACTTGTCCGTTTTATAATTTTTATGCAGTCGCCGTAAGACTCTTCTGTGAACTGTAATTGGATGCCGGGAAGCCGTTGTATTGTTAAATACTTTTCTTGATAGTCTTTCATGTTTTTCTATATTCTTTCTAGAGAATAACACTTCTTATAATTCATTTAATTGTGTCTTTGTGTGTTGTGCTATTTCTTTTGTGTGCACCAAATACATGATTTATCTGTCTACCTATCTATCTATATACTTGAATCTACGTTCTTATCTTGTATATTTTATGGATGTACTTTAGAGTTTCATTGATATATGGGGCTAGCACGTATCATTTTGGCGTCAACGTATTTAAAATTGTAATTTCCATCTATGCATACATACTCGCCGTGGTGGAGCAGTGGTGGCCTAGTGGTAACGGCTGCGACTTACGAGATATAGGTCGTAGGTTCGCACCCAGACAGGCGCTTTAGTTTGTGTACATTATTTCATCACCACAGCTCTCAAAGCCGTGACGGAAAATATCGTGAGGAAACATGTCTTTCTTAGAACCAAAAATTCGAAGACGTGACATCTACTAAACCGCACTGGGCCCGCGTGGTGGATTACGGCCCACTCCCTCTCCTAGAGAGGAGGCTTGGGTCCGGACAATGGAAACGTTATATAGGCTGATAATGTATACTTACTCCATATCATTGTACATTCATATTATATTCCCGTCTACCAAAATGTATGTTGCATAAAATTTAATCAAAATTAAAATATGGTAAAACTGTTGTACATCTTTATGATAGGTAGCGTCAAAATCGTTAATGTTAGTCCCTCTGCTTTCTTTATTATTAATGTTGTGTCGCTTCGTAGACTATGTTATCGATGTAGTGCCTATGTGTAGTGTGCTCCGCTGTCACCTTGTGCATGCCTCCGCGTGCCAACACACGTATATTCTATGCAGCTTGCCGCCGACCTGCACAGTGTATAGGCGCCGCTGTGCCGGCCCTCTGTGCATTGATTGGTATGTATTTATGTTTACTTAGTGCTTGTGTGGTGTTAGCTTAGTACCTGCTTAGTTTTTTAGTGCGTTTATTTTATGAGGAGTGCTTAGTTCCCGGCAGAGAGATTTAATCATCTCTGCTTTGTGATAAATGATTTTATTTGTGTAAGTAGGTTTGAACAAACACTTTTACACGTCAATCATATTTTAAAAACTAGATGAGGTCGGTGTTGCCTATCTGACTACTCTGAGAAGAAAGGCCGAAACAAACTCAGAGGTCACAGTCTCTTTTAAAGTCCAGACATAATCTTGGTCAGATCATGTGAAGACCATATAGATTTGTGTCTGAAATGGTCTTTTGAGGAAAAACCACACAGATTGAGTGGACCTGTCCAGTCAGTGCACGCATTTGTCAGTAATCGTGCAGCTCAACTCAGAACTTAAGGAGCTCAACGATTCGACGAACAATACCAAAGAAAAGACATTTGGGTAGGCCACAAAAATTACTCAAACTGCTAGACCATAGACCATGATTAAAATTAACTTCACAATATTAAAATAATAATCATATATTCAAAGTAGCCTGAATGCTACTCACATTCACAGACAGTTTTCTTTTTAAAAGTCATCAAAAATCCCATAAGTTATGTACTTATGGTTGTCATTAGAGGCGGCTAAGTCAAGAGCGCAGCGTCTGAGGTTCATATTCTTATGGAACGCTTATTTTACTTAGTAAAGTTAAGTCAAAGTGCGATCTGTGAATCTTACTCTGACTTAAACAAAGTTTGCCTCACTTGCCAAACGTAATGTACTTTCAATTTAATTATGTATTCAGAGCATGTGTACTCGATTTAACGGGAATTTATACCTGTTACATTGATGGATAGAGATGGGATTCCAGTAACGACCCAATTAATTTGGAGAAATCCGTTGTAGTAGCCAATCAGTGATACTACCTACTATGGATATCATAAAATGTTTTAATCAGAACCAAGGTCAGGGTTTCTGTTTCAAGATCGACCTATAACGAACATATTGAGTTGGCCAAAATAATTATTTCAGCCCAAAGATATCTTGATACTCAAAGATACTCGTAAATAATCTGTAATACTTATTGAATCGTTATTGTTTCGAACAATAAGCTAATAACACCTTGCATGGCTTCCTCATGAATTAGCAAGAATAAGTACAACATCTAGAGAACTGGAAGAAATGGGGGGAGGCTTTTGCACAGGAATGGGACTGATCAGGCTAAAAAAAAGGGTAATAAGTCAATTTTGTAATTCCAGTGTGTACTGGGCGATGTCCCTACAAGTATGCGTCTGGGAGGTGGTTTACGTCCACGTGCATCGATCGCAGGCCAGCGATGCTCTCATACTGGTCGGTCAAGATGGAGTTCAGAGACCACCCATACATTTTCCAAAAGGTAAGTAAATACTCTTGGGATCCAACTAGAAAATTCTCTTCGTTATTTTGGCTTGACCAGCGATTCGATCAGCCAAGGTCCATTTGTAAACAAAATTTTCGACGCTCTGGAAGGTTTGCAGAAATAGGTTTAAAAACTGATAGCTCGTTATAGGTGGCAGCACTGTTCAACGTCTACAAACCGCCATTGTATTGTTTATGTTTACTTTTGTGTCGATCACAAATTAAACGAAACTTGAAGGAGTAGCACTATTAAATTACGAGCTAAGGAAAAGGGACGCGTCTATCATTGGTAAAAAACCAGCTTTAGTGCAAAGACAATAAATTATGAAAGTTTTATAATTTATAGGTTATCTTGTGTTTGTTAACTAGAAGTTCATTTTTGGGTGAAAACTGGAGGCCTACGGAGTTGAAAACCAACTCGAGGATGATTTTCCTGAATGAAAAACTTTAGAGATATTAATTCTAGCACTGATCTAATATGATAATATAAACACACACACACACCTTTACTATAAGTAGGCACCAAATTTACGTAATATCACACCACAAGTGCCTGTAGGTAATAAAAACGGACTTAGTTCTCTTGGGAGTATCACCTGTATACGAATTTCTGCCCTAAAAGTCTTCAGGTTTAAAAAGGATGGCACATAGTCGCGACGAAATATCGGGATTCCATTTTTTGCGGAGAGCTCTCTCCCACAATTTACGTCTTTTAAAACATCTTTGGCAAATACATGGATCCCCGTATCTTTGCAGTCAACAGCTGCGCTACGCTGAATATTAATTAATTATGCGTAAAAGAAGTCGCTTGTTTGCAAAAAAATGTATAAGTAGTGACAACAAGCTGTCAAATTCTTGGACGTTGGATAGCAGCGACATCTAAACTGAGTAAGTGGCAGTTTTTATCCCCATTCTTTGGATATGACATGGGTAATAGACAGGCGTAGAGTACCTACGTCTGTTAAAAACAAAGGGTAATTTCCATAATAAAGTTAGACTCCAGCTGAAAGAAAACGAGGCGAATTATAATACGAGGTGAATTATAAACGAGTTACATTATATAACTAAACCAGAAACTCGTGTGTAGCTTGAATGTTTCAGTCTGGTTGGATACCTACCGGACAAGTATTCGCTAGATCTTATTATGTCTACCACGAGGTAAATCGAAACTTACACAATGTTCCTTCTTTGAAACTTATCCAATATTCGAAGTATTCATAAAGTAGGTAATATTTTATCTCGTTCCCACCTAGAAAGGACTTAAAAGATATTTTAGAGCTAACGGCTTCAATATCAATCAAAATAGCTTTCAAGATTGCCAAGTTACGTTCTAATTTAAGAGCATTATAATGAAAGTTTGGAAATAAAATCATGAATTATTCGCGCTTGAGTTCCAAGAATAATAAATGGTGGGTAATGCAGACTGAAGTGGGTTGGAACTTTTCTTAATTATGTACATTTTCAAGGCCAAGGCTACAATTATTTTTATATTGACAAGGACTTACTTTAAGACGAAAATGTTGAAGAAAACATTGATAAAACTTATTTAACGGTGAATAAGTTGGAATACTGTACTTCTGAAGCTTTTATTAAGACCAATACGTAGTAGGTGATAGCAATTTATGTCTTTTGTTTTAGGAGGACATCTGCTCTCTTTCCTGAGCAACTTAGAAACGGGACTCCTACCACATGGTCAACTAGACCCACCACTCTGGTCACAAAGAGGCACAGGCAAAGTATGGGATTAGATTATTTATTTATACTTTTAATTAGTATTTTTAAATTCTTTTCAACTTTCAATTTTATTTTAATGGCAGTAGTATTGATTCTGGTGGTGACTAAGAGTCAACTGCGCAACGCATCTTATAAAATAATTTTTCGTAAATTTCTTATTTTTATGTTTGAGCGTTTACTTGGGTTTCTTACCTCTTACTGATAATTTTCGTGCAGGTTTTTGGTCGTGGTAAATCGAGACGGCGACCACTACCAAGTCTATGCGAGAGTGGTGAAACCGAGGACCCCGAGTGGGAAGAAACTGCCGGAGACTACGTGTTCCGTATTGTGAATAACGCTATAGCTGATAGAGAAGGTATTTCAGTTTAAGTCATTTTCGTGCTTTTACAGTCTTCATAATTTGAAAAATTATAAGTTCAATTTAAGAGGGAGGTACGGGCATATAATTAACTGTCTTTAGATGCCTAGGACTGCAACAGTCACAGTTTTACCTTGGACTTTGCAGGGCTTTTGAAGATTATATTAATTAAAATTTTCAGCAATGCGACATTCACTACTAGAACGTGCAGTACAGTCACCTCCACGCACGCCGCGTCGCCCACTAGCCTCTACATCCACTACATCATCAGACTCCTCGACAATGTCAGTTGACTGTCCACCATCAGCTGGAATCAATGGACTCCCACCACCGCCACTGACACCGATCCCACATCAACCCATAGAACAGGTATAAAATAGTAGTTATGATCGTGTTCATAAAAAAAATTGGTTCAATGATACGATTCTTAATGTGAATTGGCGCCCGATGTGGGACCGAAAGTTTAATATCTAGTCCCATGTTGGGGCGCCAATTAATATAATTACCAAAACAAAATAATTCAGTATCATTATGTAAAGGTAAAGGTATTTAATAAATGAATTGATACAAATATTTAATGTATAATCGTCAAATTCGTTATTTTGTTTTGGTAATCATATGAATTGGCGCCCAGCACGGATCTAAACATTTAAGTCCCAGATGGGCGCCATTTCTTGCTCACATTCTTCATGATTAGTGAGCACCTAATTCGAACGGTGAGTTTTGTTAATTAATGAATTTGAAAATATTTCGAGAAGTCTCAACACTTTGATTAAAAATAATTATTACAAAAGTTGTATGAAAAATTGTGGCGCCCAGCACGGGACTCAACTAAATCTACCGTTCGTTATGTTTCAGGCTGCGTCAATCGAGTTAGTGTGCAGTACAATGCGTCGTCAGATAATATCGCGCGCGTTTTACGGGTGGCTGGCTTACTGTCGCCACTTGTCTACTGTTCGGACACATCTCAGCGGTCTTGTACATCCTAACATCATTCCTAGAGGTACGATAAGATTACCATTCTTATTAATAATATCCCGAGACTCAAAAAGTGAAAAAGTGAAAATCTATTTATGCTTTAGCTATATTGCATGCTCTGTATCAAAAATCTATAATGACGGAATTTTGTTTTACTCAACTAATGATAGTAAAATTGGTGATTTTTCAATGTGTATTTAAAACTGCAGAGAATGCAGACGGCGGTCTTACGGATGAACGATGGCTTGCAATGGCAGACGAAAATGGCGCGATTCACGATAAAGATGAGGTGTACCGACTTGTGTACTACGGAGGAGTACAGCATGACATTAGGCGACATGTGTGGCCGTACTTGCTCGGATACTATGAGTAAGTAGCTTTGTTAATAGAAGAAGAAATGCGATATTAATTAAATACTCCTTTATCATAGTGCTGTTGTGGTCTGGCAAAGTTTTGACTGCATAAATCAATAGATCTTTGTTGAGGAAAAGCAAAATAATCTTTCCTCTTCCAGACCCTACGGTGTCCTGAATAGTATATTTGTAGACCTTTTTCTATTTTGTTGAGTACCTGTTACTTGTTGACGACCTACACTGCCCTCCATTACCATTGTAAAAGCCACTTATTTTTAAAAGAGTAACCGTGCAATTTATTGCCGGCTTCTCCATAGGAAAAGACCAATGAACCGTGCACCTAGTTTCTGAAGTTTCATAAGTGCCCATGTAGTAGGTTTATGTGAAATAAAATATTTACGATTTTGATTTTGAGTATGTTAATTACGCTCGGTCTTAGCTGTCATAATTTAAATTTTGCTAAGCGTTCCAAAAATATCTTATTAATGGTCCTATTTACTGATTTACTCTCTTTTTAATTAACAACTTTTGTAAGTCACTGATCAAGCAAACAACATGAAACAATTAAAAGAGGTTTAGGAGAAGCACCCTCCAACCACCTTTGTATACTATTCTTGTGAGCTGCTTCAGACAATATTGAACAATTTATTAACATAAAACTTCTCGCAGATTCGGTTCTACAGCAGAAGAGAGAGCGGAACAAGACACAGCATGTCGTCGGCAGTACGAGACGACGATGTCGGAGTGGTTGTGTGTGGAAGCCATCGTGCGACAACGAGACCGAGAGGCCACGGCCGCGTCCATCGCGAGGCTGAGCGAGGCGTCCGGGAAACTGAAGCCGACAGACAATAATGATACTAGTGAGGTATGTAATAAGTAATATGATGAGTCCATACTCATCATTCATTTCATCATCAGTCTACATATAGCAGTACACTGCCGGACATAAGCCTTTCCAATCATGCGCCATTTAATTCGATTATTGGCTTCTGTCATCTAGATTTATTATGTTGGTATCCAAATAGAATATCTGTTAGTCATAGCCCAAATGATTTGCTATGCTCCTCTGTCTCATTTTTTAAGAATTCCTCGTTCAACATTGATTTGACTTTGAAATACCTTTAAAAATATATTTTTTGTTATAAATAGGCTTCCTTAAATTAATTTATCCAATTTTTATTACACAGGTATTCGAAGACGACTGCAGTGTAATCTCGGACAACCCACCGATTGTATCACCCGAACCGAGCGATACTGAACAGAAACGGCTGGACAAGCCCGTCTTATCGCGAGCTCCCAGCATAGACGAGGTCGAAAACATCGAACTGGACTCTGAAAGAGACAAAGAATCGAAACAGAACGGAGAGACTGAGAACGGTGATAGTAGGGATGTAGATGTAGACAGTCTGAAAGACTTAGATGATGAGGATGTGCATTTGAAGAGCGTTGTCGAAAACCCTGACATGCGTCGAGAAAGCATAGCAGAGATAAAGAGACTAGCTGAAGAGATAGTACAGAAAGGCGATGGTCGAGGGCTATTATGCAGTGTGGATAGTGCCCAATTGAACGGAAGTGAATTTAGGTCGTCGTTAGATGAGAGTCAGCCAAGTCCTCACCAGCAGCACACTAGTGTTATTATAACAAATCCGTCTGTTGATCTGGCGGCTGGCAGCTCTCCTGTTTCTGGAGAGACTAATGGTAAGTTAAGTTTGAAGCTATAGTTTTAATAACAGATTTTCATATTCATCTCGAGTACCAACCGTAAGGAACACAGACTAATCTAAGAAGAACAAGAGTATTCCTTTCTTGATATTCTTGTAATTTGAAAAAACGCTCTATCCCAGTTTACACAAAATAATTTGGTTTAGTGGTTATAGAATGGGCATTCGCTCGTTTGGTATATACCTACCTTATGGCGAGTACAGTATAGTATTTATAGTAAGTAAGTAATTTTTGCCATCGACTATCTCTGAACTGACCAGTAATTACGAAAGAAGTATGTGGAAGAGTGTTGTAAATAGATAAATGGTAATCTAGATATTTGTCTCAGCAACAGTGAGTCCTGCCAGGAGCCCGCTTGGCGTGGTGCGTGAAGAGTCGCAGTCAGCTGGTGCCAGCTTTGACACGTTGGAGCCTGCTGATAGGAATGCGCCCGATAATCGATCTAATTGCGTGTCACCTGCTAGCTCAAATGGTGGGGTTTACTCGGTGAGTTTTATTTAATTTTACAACATGATATCACGCCTGTAATCCCCAGAGGGTTAGGCAGAGGTGTACCTATAGTACACACACATTTCGGAATTTTAATCTACTTTTATTACAATGCCAGTAAAGTAAGGCCAACGAGACGAGATAAAGATGGGGTTCAAAACATTTTTATTTAAAGAAAAGTTTCTTCAGTGGTATTGATATCTTTCAAAGGTTGTCTAGAGCTGCCATTCTGTGATTCCATAATTAAAATCAACAACCACTCACAATAACAGTAACACATCAACAAGAAAAACTATACAACAATAACAGATTAATGACATCAAAAACTAAACAAATACGGAAGCAAAAAAAATCGTACCACTTCGAACGCAATCAAAACCGGAATGAACCGGACCAAATATTGTTGATTTGTCAAAATGAAAGCTATTGTTAGTGTGTTACGCAATTATCAGTTATTGATGGTTCTATTGCAAGTTTATCATACATTTTTATGAGGAGGTGGGTTGATTAAATTGCTTTATAGTTTCCGTGCATTGCAATAGATCCTCCAATGAATATTTGGGTCTTCGTTGCGGTCATTGATTTTCTGCACGAACTCGGAATGTAAATCGTACTCATCAGATTTTTTGTATTTTGATTTATAATCTACTCTGTGATCCTGGTATTTCCTCTCAGAGTACAATAAAGAAGATTTATCTATCTGTTTATCAATTTCAACTCTCCGATATTTCAGAATGAATTGGTGGAATCATTCGCTCTAAATCTGCATCGCATAGAGAAGGATGTTCAGAGATGCGATAGGAACTATCCCTTCTTCACAGACGAGAATCTGGATAAACTGAGGAATATTATGTGCACGTAAGTAATTGTACTTGGTAAGCACAGACTTTAGTAGTACTTTAGTAGTTAGTAGGTGGTTTTTGACTTTCTTAATATTACTTTTTGTCACGGATACGCTCAGAAGAAGGAGCTCCTTATTTCAGTGACCAACTGATGAAAGAAAAGTTGATCATGTTGATTCCTTTTCCTTGCTCTTCGAAGTACCCAGTTGTTATTGATCTCACATAAACTCAAAATGTTTTTTAAAAATCCCCGATTTTCTTAGAATCACGCCAAAGCCAAAGTCACAAGTAGCGGCAAAAAATTATTAAGTAACGTTGATCCTGAATTTGAGGATAGCATTTTTCAGCGTAGCATAGTCAGCCAATGATGTTCCCACTGCTGGGACACAGGCCTGCTCTCTGTGAGAGAGGAAGCGAGCCATAATATACCACCTTTTTTTCAGGTTTAAAACATATCACTTTATCATAGATTTTTATTTGTTAATTTATTATTTAAGATACGTATGGGAGCACCTAGAAACAGGTTACATGCAAGGAATGTGTGACCTGGCGGCTCCACTCCTGGTCATGATGAGAGAGGAAGCTTCCGCACATGCGCTGTTCAACAGTCTCATGCGACGCGCCACAGACAACTTCCCTTCAGGACAGGCCATGGACGCGCACTTTGCTGATATGAGGTGAGCTGAAAACAAACTTCTCACTTTATTACCACTTAACTACTACCACCAACCCCCTAATTGTGTAACACACTATCAGTCATGTTAAAATATTGATTTAGTCTATGGTAAACTTCGCGCCTTTTTCATATATTGTTTATTGCCCTCTACTCTGTAAAATGTCACTGACAAATTGTTGTACTCCGTCTTTAAACTTTTATTAAAGTTATCTCGAAGTATAATCTGCTTTTCATTGCATTAGTGTAATAAGTCATAATATGAAAAAAATATTAAATATTATTATTATATTTATGTCAAAAAGAAAAACAAATATTCTGTTCAGAAAAAAACACAGTAAAATATTAAAAAAACAACTAGTAACTGATTACACAGGAGCTTTAGGTAATCCATTGCTTCATATGTTCGAAAAATTTGTCTGCTCAACAACGTATATAACGCAATGAATGTTGTTGAACTGTCAAAATGAAAGCCATTCCTACTGTTAGTGTGTACACGCAATTACCCCAAAGATAGAAGTGGTATGAAAAGTGCGAAACTAATGCTTATTGTCAGCTTATTTTCTTACCTGCAAAAAACTAATCGGCATTTTTTATTATTATTACTTTCTTAATTTTGAAAGAATGCACCGTTTGCATTTATAGTTAAAACTATGCAGGGATCTGAGACATTTCTGTTTCGTCTCTGGGGTAGGAAATACGTATCAACGCACCTTTGATGACTCTGGTGTTCCAGATGTCCATCGGCAGCTGTAAAAATTCATTGACAAGATAAAAATTAGTCGACCAAGTCAAAGTCAAAGGATTTATTTCAAACAGGCACATAAAAAGGCACCGAGACCAACCACCACATCATCAAATTTATTTTAAATTTATTTATTAAAACTTTATGCACTAGTAAAAAATACTGTACGCACGACTACATATTATCAAGCTGTACATTTCCAGTATAAACTGACTTCTCATTGTACGAAAAGCCTATACAATGCGAGGTCAGCTAAAACTGAAAATGTATAGCTTGATATGTAGCCGTGTCTACAAAGGCAGACTTAATGCCTGAAGAATTTTCTATCGCTCAACCTTAGGGTAAGGCAGAGACAAAACATGGCACGTGCAATAAAAAAGATATCTAATCTCGAAAATGATTATAAAATACAAGAATATGTACAAAAGAATGAACAAAGTTTATTTTGTAAATAAAATATAAATATTTACAAATAAACGAAATAAACTTGTACTTGAACTTGTCAAGAGAAATAACGATCAGTTGAAGGAGAAAACGAATCCGAAAAAGTTTCTTACAAATATGTTCACGTGCCTTCACTTTAAAATCAAACCGACTGGTAACATAATACAGGGTGCCAAACTACACACACATACATTCATACACATACACACAAACACACCCAAACACACATACACTTTGACGCGCAAACTGTAACATGAATCCAGCACATAATTCTATTCACCCTAGCGTAGAATGATTACTGATATGCCTGAAACACAGGTTTGAATTAACCTAGATCGGGCGGGTCTCTACCTTATATTGTAATTCCGAATCATCATTACTTGCACCTGTAATCAAATTTTAGTTTTAGTTTATTTTAAGCACTATAACTGTTTGGAAAATATTACTACTGTTGGCTAAATGTACACCTTTTGTAAATGTTTTATTCAATAAAAAGAAAAAAAATATTATTATTATGACGGTTATAAAAAAAAAACTGCTCTTTCATAGAAAACTGTAATACCTACGCGGTCAAAATATACTGAACAGCAATTTTTTTTTAATAACCGACGAATAATTTTAACGTTAAACGTTAAAATTATTCGTTAAATTTATAACCGTCATAATAAAAATATTTTTTTTCTTTTTATTAAAAATATTTTTATTTTTTATTTATTTTTTCAGAATCATGTACTAAATCCATGGTAACAGGTTGTGCGTCAATGTCCCTGCCACTCTCATACCAATCAACTTCAACCTAATTATCATTTTGACAGGTCACTGATTCAGATATTGGACTGCGAGTTGTACGAGCTGATGCACGCTCACGGCGACTACACGCACTTCTACTTCTGCTACCGGTGGTTCCTGCTTGACTTCAAAAGGGAACTGCTTTATCAAGACGTGAGTTTACCTTGGATAATGGTTAACTTTCAGATTCAGGGTCGCGACTATTTTAGTCATGTCAGCACAAGTTAACAGAGAATCATGCTAAGAGAACGAGATGCGAGCTATAAAGAGGACTCTTGCCATGCCATAATAAATACAGGTTAACCAGTTACTTAATGAACTCAAAAGTCAAGCGCAAAGCATTTAATTCAAAATAGCTGCTGCCCGCGGCTTTGTCCGCGTGGTTGTCGGAAATTATCCCACGGGAACGTGCTACCGGGACATAAAGTAGCCTATGTTACTCCTTATATCATCAACCATCTGCCAGTGATAGTCCTGTCAAAATCAGTCCAGCCGTTTCGGAGATTAGCCCGAATAAACAGACAGACAGACAGACAAAAAAAAAATGTTTTTTTGTTATAAGTACCATATATACTGTCATATGCATTAAGTAAAAAGCTGTTATTTTGGAATAACAAACAGACACTTAATTTTTTTTTATTTGTATGTATATGTGTATGTATTGTATGTATAGAGTATAGATGTATAGAAGATAAACCAATTACAGGCACTTTTGAATTATTAAGGGGTCGGTTGGTCAGAAAGATGAAGCTAGTTGCCCATTCCAAAGCGTAGTAGGTACCTATGGAGATGGCAAGGCTGAGTGCACATTGACAAACTTGACTTTAGTTTTCCATTTTCACCAATGAAGTTCAGACGTATTTGTCGTATAGTTTTGATTCTTTTTCACGAATCTCCATATTAGTTACATTATTATAATATCACAAAAAACATACAAACATAAAATGTTAGTGTGATAATAACAATTTTATTTTTTGTCTGTCTTTCCGTCTGTTTGTTCCGCCTAATCTCCGAAACGGCTGGACTGATTCTGACGGGACTTTCACTGGTATAAGGAGTACCAACTATAAGCTACTTTTTGTCCCGGTAGCACGCTCCCGTGGGATAATTTCCGACATCCACACGGGCGAAGCCACGGACAGCAGCTAGTTTAGTATAGAATAGAGTAGAATACCTATTATTTATTTTTGCTGTAGGTGGTTAACAAATAAAGTTGGTAGAAATTTAAAAAAATAATCTCTGCAATACAGAAACACAAAACACACACACACACAAACACACCCTCACAAAACACACACACACACACAGTGTACTATTGTTAGGTAGTTCATAATTAAGATTTTGACGGCCACAAAACTCTTCTGCAGGTATTCTCGGCATGGGAGTTGATCTGGGCAGCTCGCCACGTGGCGTCGGAGCACATGGTGCTGTTTATAGCGCTGGCTCTACTTGAGACATATCGTGACGTCATCCTCGCCAACACCATGGACTTTACTGACATCATCAAATTTTTCAACGGTCAGTTTTATTTACATATCAACACTTAAGTTTGGACTCATTTTCATTTAACATAATGTTGCCCTATGATTTTATAAAACAAGGTTCTGGAACGAAATAAAAAATCAACAAATACGCAGCCTTAAAACACCTATCTGTAAACCATACAAATATTTTGTTCGAGGAAAGAGATCAAAAAAAATTCAAAAAAAAAAAACGGGAATTGCCATAATTGTCGCGATTTTCATAAAATTTTTGCTGACTCAACATCGTTGAAAATCGATTCAATTGAGTATTGAGCCTTCTCTTCTTCATAATTATGACCATTTGCAATTTTATATTTAAAAAAAAAACATATTTAATTTTTATTGTTCACAGAAATGGCAGAGCGACACGACGCATCAGCAGTGTTATCCCTTGCAAGGGACCTGGTTCTACAAGTTCAGACTCTAATAGAGAACAAATAAGTATCACTTTAGAACAATACATCTATGTAGACTATGATAATCTCTATGACTAGCCCACTGGTAGAATGTGCAAGACTGCAAGGTAAAATATTTTAAAAGAGGTTTTATTAATATAATTAGTTACTGGAACTTGTTGCCACTAAAAAGTCTTGAAGGACAGGAAATTATCACAATTTCGATTGTTGGTCTTGCTTTTTCTATCAGTAAGAAACAGTTTCTCGAACAAAAACCTATAGCAAATTTAATGTGAAAAATTGTCAAGTGCGCGTAATTCGCTGTGATTGGTTGAATTATTTAACAGCCAATTGCAGCAGTTTACGATTTTCGATCGAGAAATTGGCCATTCGACAGCCGATAGCACTTTGAGCGTCTATCAGAAAAGTAGGCGTAAGTAGTGTAATAGAAAAAAATATTTTTAAATTTATAAAGTAGACAAACTATTTAAAATTGTCTATGTATTAGGATAAATAGTATCGATATTGTCGAAATAGACCAGAAAGAATTTACATAAAATTGAAATAAAAATTATTTACCTATGTTTGTGAATCAAAATTTTAATAAATTATTAGATCTGTCTCATGTTTTTAGATCGTCCCAGAATATTAAATATGAAAAATATAATCAATGAGTCTTTACAAAAAAAAAAAAACCGGCCAAGTGCGAGTCGGAGTCGCACACGAAGGGTTCCGTACCATCGTACAATAATTTTAACACAATTTTTTAACCCGTTTTTTGTATGTGGTCCCCTTTCATATTCGACTTTATTTTATAAATATTAAATATTATATAAATACACACTGAAAATTTAAACTGTCTATCTATTACATTTTATGAGATACAACCCGCTGACAGATAGATGGACGGATGGACGGACGGACGGTCGAACAGCGGAGCCTTAATGATAGGGTTCCGTTGGCACCCTTTGGATACGGAACCCTAAAAATACATTTTAGTCAGGCCCCAGGTGGCCCGCTAGAGTGCCATTACAATAGATAATCAATTGTGTCTCATCATTAGCGATGCTTTACTAATTAAATCATTTTATCGGTGTTAACACATAGATAATTATAATTCTTGCCTACAAAAGTACCTACACAATGAAAGGCGAAAATATTTAAGACCACACATTTTAATGTGCTCAAAAATGATGTAGGTAAATATACGTCGCGGAAAAATCTCTTGAAAAGCGACAAATGTTGAACAAAAATCTTAAAATTTCATTAACCAAAAACAATTTACCTACGGGAAAAACTTGACATAACATAAAATGTATTGGACCAGACCCATTATTTATTTGCTCCAAGCAAGTACTGGGGCTAATACCATACCATATCACTTCACATAACAAAAATAACCTTACTATGGGAACACGCTTGCAACGCCATAATGGAAATATTTAGAGAGGGCAACTCTCTTACTATTTGCCTCTCGCTCGCTCATAATATCGGGCAACTCCCTAACTTTTTGCATCTCGGTCGCTCATATTACAAGCGCAAGAGACAGGTAAACAGCGGAGACGCATTGTCTACTCATTTATGCAAATGAGTTGTATTTCAGACATATTTATAACTATTTTAAAATAGAATCAGAGTAACCTATTTACCATAATATTATTTGCATACCTATAATATACTTATTGAAAATATCTCTATAATTATCTATTTTACGTGTTTAAAATTCACCCTCCCTCTTGTGCCTTGTCCATATCACAAATAGGTAACCCTAAAAGTTGTTTTCTAATGAGTACCTATATTTAAACTATTACTAATCCATTTACATAAATATATCTAAAAATACATATTCATTATACATATTTATGGGAATGGGAAATAAACAGTTTTTCCTGTTGCATCAAATCTAAGAATTCAGTCTATACTCTTGAATGTATTAACAAGGCTGTAGTTAAAGCCAAATAAAAGAGGTAGGTAGGTCATAAATCGTGAGACCAAGACAACACAAATCATGTCCTACTCTCACGTTCTATGACCGCAAGTCATGCTTTTATCTCCCCTGTACTTTGACAGACTAAAGCTACGTCCAGATGTTCTTTTGTCCGTACCGTTCCTCCGTTCTGTATCCGCGTCACGCTCAAAGAACGCTAGTTTGGACGCCGCCGCGCCGCCGCCATTCCGAACGGTACGGTCGGCGTAACAGCGCATCGGATCGTATTAAGGTACGCCGCGATTCCTCGCGTCCAAACTAGCTTTCTTGGATCGCGACGCGGATACGGAACGGAGGAACGGTACGGACAAAAGAACATATCTGGACGCAGTTTTATGAAACAGAAGGACTTAGCTCCAGAATTACAATAATAAATTGATGCTACGAATGATATTGGTTCTAGATATCAAAAACCTAAAGATAGAAATATGGTGGTACCGTACCTTTGATGGTCAGAGGCAAGGACATAAATAATTGATGTCCTTGCCCCGTCGTGTTATTAACCTGTTTAAGGGAGAAGCGCCATTGAATGACTATTTCATGAAATCGTCATTCAATGGTATTATATATTATGAACTTAGAGGGTTATATTGATGATTATAATGATTATAATTATGTACTTATTACGGTCGCGAATTATATTTTGTTCAACATATAAACTGACACAGACCTGCAAATTGCAAATTCCAAAAAAAAATATAAGAAAATTTGAATTTCGCGGGCTATCCTGGCGCTTCCTTCTTAAAGTATGTACAGATATAGAACGAAAATATATTAGTCTACTTGAAATAAATATTTTTTTAAACATATGATATATTATCACATTCTTTTACACATTTTAAGATTTTAATTATCATAGTATTTCATTTATTAAGGATGGGAAGACGACATGACATTGGAGTTAGTACGGAAACAGTTAGGTACTGAGGTTAGGTATACCTATTCAAAATCCCCCAGCGGGGTACTTGCGTAACACACTGACAGTAGGAATGACTTTTATTTTGACAGTTCAACAACATTCATTGCGTTATTTACGTTGTTACGCAGACAAATGTTTCGAACTTAAGAAGCAATGGATTAGCAATAGGCTACAAAATGATTCAGGTTGTGATTGATAGTGTGTTACGCAATTAGGGTGCTGGACTTGACAAAAGTTTTAACTGAATAAAGTCTAAATTCTAATCGAAACCTTCAGGCTAATTTTAGGTTTCCAACTGATATGATTGTTAAAAGAATCGATATTACCTACCGATCGATACCGATAGCAAGTTACAGTTCGCACAAAACTTTATGAGCTCTCGGAAGTTGCAGCGAGTGGCTGCGCAGTATGCTTAATATTGATGTTCGAGGGAACTCTCTCACTCTCACTCAACGGTACCATGCGCGGTTTCGTTCTTGGGCCTACGTTCAGGGGGCTCATAAAGCTTTGCGCGAACTGTAAGTATATGTGGCTGGACAGTCAAGATTGGGTCGAAAGGTGTTTACTTTACGTAATATGTAGGTATTATTGGCTTTTTTGCGCAAAAGATTGGATATTGCCCCCAGTCCTTTTGCAGTGGTGGGAAGTCCCTTATTTATCTCACTTACGTCTTGTCTGACCAAAATAAATTGTTAAGATACCTGCCCTCTATACCTACTGAGGATTTCTTATCAATTGATTTGTTGTTTATTTATGATGTTGTTTTGGTCCCAATGAATTAATGATTATTGAATTTGATTTTTAAGACAAGTGCTCAAGCACTTAACGTTTGTTAAAAATTAAAATCAATCTTAAAGATACAAACTTAGTTTTCAATTTAGTTGTGCAAGGGTCACCTTACCCGTTTTTTGTTATCAATAAACAAGAAAGATGATATGGCTAGAAAGGGGGTCATTATTGAGATGACGATTATTAGAGAAGTATGGAAGAAAAAGACAGTAGCACTGATCCCAAATAAATTAGGATAAGGGCAAGATAATGATGATGGTGATCATGACGAATAAACAAGGTTCCCCATTGAGGACTTCGATATTTGGAGATAGGGGCGAGCTCATATATTTTTTTAAATATCCAAAATTTTTAGTTCTTGTCGATACGAAACCAAATACGTATCATAATGTGAAGAAAACGAACTTACCTATTTATTAAAGAAATCTGAGAAGATTCTAAACTCGAAGACCCATTTTAAATATTTGAACCAATTAGGTAATTATTTATTTTTATAGAAATAATGTTTCATGAATGAATACTGTAATTTAAAACTACTGGAATTGACTTCAAAAGTAGATCATGCAATTTAAAAATTGAATTGGCGTTAAAAATGTACAAGAAGAACATTAAAAAAAAACGAATTTTGGTAAAATTTTAAAGCGAGAAATTAAATTGTGGCCGATAAATTCGAATTCGAAATTTAAAAATCGAATATCGCGAAAAACGTCATAAAAAAAAAATACGAACAGAGCACTTTAGATAGATACGAGTAGTCAAAGACTATAATATGATTATAATTATTTGTTATTATAAGCTAAATGTTTATTATGTCTGCGCTTTTTGTATTTCGTCCGTATTACAATTACAAGCTCACAAATTAATAATCCTTATTAATTTACTCTAATCCAATCGTTAGGTTTAATCGTAAATTATAGTTAGCGCTTCCAAAGTTGGTTTATTGTTAAGTAATATTTAATAGATTACTCCACGAAAATGATAAAAAGCACGTTTTCTATTACCGTCGAGTGATCCATTAAATTATTTGTTAAGAATTCTAAGAATATTTTTTAAATTATAACCCTAATGTAAGCGAGAACAAAGTGTATTTATTTAAAGTTTCTATTGGGTGTAGCTACTATATTCTGATATTGTCTTTATAAATAAATTTCTATGTATACTGTAATTTTACCGTTAAGGCTTCTTAGATGTTCTGTGCTGTTATTAATATCGATGTCTATCAGATCAAATTATTGTGATTATCATACGCTTAATATATCCCTTCTAGTTCACACCAGGGCCAAAAATATACAGGGCTTTTTTACGAAAAATTATAAAAATAAAACCATAAAATAATAATACCTATACCAATAGATTGTAGGCATGGTCTAAAAAAACAAGGTCTGGCACTCCGAGAGTGACACACGCTTACGTCACAATCCAGTTGCCACCTCATTGCAACAAAACAAGAAGTATGGAAACATTTTCAGTCACCATTCTGTTAAAAATATATATCAAGTATTTAAATTGTCGTTTTGTTTTTCTAATCAAACAAAACAATTCAATTTAAACTTATACCTACCGACGTAATTGTTAGTTAAAACCTCATTGATTTATCGGATTTGCATAGGTAATAAAGGCGGTTGGGGAGTTATTATGACACACTACTGGTAACACAACCGTGATGACGTAGGCTTGTGTCCCCCACGTGACCACTGTGTCTCGGAATGCTATACCTGGGGAAGTATATTATTATACCATGATTGTAGGTATTATAAATATTTTTTTCGAGGAGTTTATTTTAGGTATTAACGACAATGTGACATACAGCCTTGAGAAATCGTTTTTTTGCATAACTGTCAAAAGTTTCGCCTTGGTGTGAACGTACAAACCTAGAGGTACTATATGACAGGCCTAAGTCCAAACTAAGCCAAGCTTTACATTCACATATGTGTTATGAACACGTTTAGTGTCAAATGTAGTAGAATATTAAATTATGTCTACACCTTTAAACTGGAGAACTTGTTGGAGGATTTTTAATTGCACCCCCTAGCACAAAAAGTCTCATTATTTACATTATTTAGAGTATAAAAATAATTGTTTTTTTGGCGTACAATTGTTGAAACCTATCGCACCAGTTTAAAAAAAAGAAAGCTAATAGCTTAAAAAATGATTTTAAAAATTAAAAAAAAAAATGCTCCTGAAGTTCTAAAATTATGTAATAAATGTTTGTACGAATCTATGTAATTACCATTTTTAATACTTTGTAACTGAAAACTTTTTTTTACCAAAATATTAAATGTACAGTCGTTGTAGTATTTAGTGAACATCCGTAAGGAGTTATAACTTTAAATGTACGTAATCGTTTTCATCTCCATTGTAAAACTAATGTAAGGAACCATAATTATGTTAATGATTTAGCACCATCTGCTGAATGTTATCCGTCGTGAAAACAGAAAAATAATAATAATGTGTTGCCAGTTATGGTTCCTATTAAACTTGGTTTTTTTTAAAAACGAACTCTTCTGATATTTTATTAGCTAATAAAATAAAATTATTATGTTGCCACTGTAAAAAAAAATCCACAGTAAAAAAATCTAAATGTGTAATAAATTATAGTATACTATCAATAAATAAAATGAATACCTAATCATTAAAGCGTAGTTAAGAACGATTTATAGTAAACAATTATTTTTGTGAAAGTCATCTTTGTCATTAAAATGTGTTTCCATTTTATATTGTTGTTTATTTTTTGTTATCCTGACGGTTAAGTCCCTGTGCGAAATAACTTGCAAATGATCGTAAATTGAGGTAAATTGACTAATACTTATAAAAAATATATAAACCTAGAGGCAGCGGAAACAAAATGGTTCTGCCTTTAAATAGTAGATATAAATAATGATGATGAATTGTCTTTGGTTTCACTAAACTACTCGGAAGTGAAGAGTCATGCTGTAGTATTTTATTTTACCTAGAATGTTTAGGTTTTCCTATTATAATTATAAACCTGCTCAAGTTAGGAATTCCACGGTTCGGAATCCATTAATTACTAAGGAAATCAATGAATGGTGTCTAACTAGTCATCGGTTTATCGTCTCTAATTCGTACATAATTACATCTTATTTGTACATAATTTAAAGGATTACCATGTAAGTACCAAATGATAGGTTTGTAAATTTTTACCAAATTATCATCAGCTTAGTAGTTTCTGCCTAACCCCATGGGAAGAAGCCGTGAGTTTATATATGTATGTATCATCATCATTTGGAAAATAGACATCACACATTAAAAGAAAGAAAGAAAGAAAGAAAGAAAATACATTTATTTGCGGTAAACATGACGCAAAGAAAAAACACACAAATACAAAAAATAATGAGTTGGGGAAAAATATACACACACTCACACACATACACACACACAGAAACACACACACATTTATATTTGTCATTTTTATTGTGTAGGTGCATAATAAAGAGTATTCTATGTATGTAATAGATTTCATTTCCAGTAGGTATGGACTTATGGTCTTTATTCAGTTTTGTTAAGGGTATAGCGCCAGGTTGTCCGCGAAATTCTAATATTATTACGTTTTTTGCAATTTGCAGGTCAGTGTCAGGTTTTATGTTGAACAAAATTTGATTCGCGATCGTAACATGTATGTATTCATAGAAGTTAAATAATTGAAATCATCCATAGCTACAACCCTCTGTCCTATTGAATGACAATTTCATAAAATATCAACCAATAGGATTATTGAACTTAGAGGGTTGTATTGATGATTTTAATGGTTATAATTCTGTAAATGCATAGGTACTTGTTACGGTCTCGAATCATATTTTGTTCAACATACAACCTGACACTGACCTGCAAATTACAAAAAACGTAAGAAATCTGAATTTCGTGGGCTACCAGGCGTTTCCCCCTTAAGTGGGCCCTTCCCGGTCCATCTATTGTCAACGCGAGCATGATTGAAAAGCTTGTTGTTTCATCCAACGCAATGTTTGAAAAAGAAGCAAGAGTGAGACAGCGATAACGTCGAACGAAATTGGCGCGTAGAGATTTCACAATACGTGTTTTTGAAAAAGCCTTACTATTTTTTGGAAAAAATGTTTGGCATTTAGAATCTCCATTACATGTGCAAGGTTTCTATGACAATGTTTTATTTACTTTTACAATTAATGAGTTCATTATGAACGGCCAAAGTTCAGGTAAAGTTTGTGCAAAAAAGCAGATTTTTGGAGGCTTATACTGAATTTGTTTTTCCAAATTTAGATTTTTTGCTTGCATAAAAACCTAGATAAAGTCCACAATATACCTAATAGTTCAAAAAATTCAACGAAAGATGTGTTACAACGCCATAATCACGTATGAGCGTTTGTTTGAAAAGTATGACGGGTTGGCCGCTCTTAAGTAACAATATTATTTTATGACTGCCTCGTAGGTCTAGTGGTCGTAAGTGCTACTACTGAGAATGAGGTCCTGGATTCGATTCCCGGGTCGAGCAAAGTGCTATTTTGTTATACCATCGGGAATTTCTCAGTAGCAGCCCGGAGTCTGTAGGGCCTTATCTTTCGGGAATTACAGGCGTGAATGTTAATATTATTGCATAAAACAACCTATTTTATTGCCATGTCTATTGTATGTTCATGGCCTATCATCGAATATACGGATGTATAATGAGCTAAAGTCGAGATGTTGGCTAATAAGGAATGTGCTTTTGTATTGAAAAAATTCCGCTAACGTCATTTCAGGGACCAAACCGAACCAAATCATAGCGATCCAAAGTTAGTGATTAAAGTTTTTGTAGTCGATGTAATATTTACGCCCAATCAGGATATACTTAATTTTCTTTTTTAAATTGAAGTCTCTTCCATACTATACACCCGAATAGTTATGCATTCCCGGTGTTGCTGGCATCCCGGGATTTTTTTACAAAAAAATATATTTTAAGAAGCCGTTTCCATACTTTCATAGCAAAATTAACACTTTAGGTAAATATGCATCCGAATATCCGATCTCTGCCAATCACAGATGGCTCATCTCTGACCGTGACCGCTTAACGACTAGACACAATGACCATGATGGCCGGTAAACACATAAGTACTGGCCGCTTACAGTCATGATGGCACCTAATAATACGGTTATCAGCCAGATTGCAAGTGTCAATGAGAATTGATATACTGTTTCTATGGTACCTATGTATGAAATATAGCTGCTCGCTAAGTCCGTAGCAGTGAAGCCTAGATAAGTGCCTGGTTAATGACGATAGGCTTGCTTCAAGGTACATAATTCATCATCATTAGTCTTATTTATTTAGGGTTTCGTACCCAAAGGATAAAACGGGACCCTATTACTAAAACTCCGCTGTCCGTCCGTCTGTCTGTCTGTCTGTCTGTCACCAGACTGTAGGTATATCATGAACCGTGATAGTTAATTAGTTGAAATGTTCACAGATGATGTATTTCTATTGTCGCTATAACAACAAATACTAAAAAACAGAATTAAATAAATATTTAAGAGGGCTCCCATACAACAGACATGATCTTTTTGCCGTTTTTATAGATAATGGTACGGAACCCTTCGTTCGCGAGTCCGACTCGCACTTGGCCGGTTTTTGTACGCTTTTTCTTTTTTTTCGGCGACTGAAAACATCGTAAGGTAACCAGCGGGGTAGTTGCGTAACACACTAGTAGTAGGAATGGCTTTATTTATTTGGTACACCAACAGAAAAACATAAAAAAAATTAAAACAGAACAATAATATAATAAAAGTACTGGTATGTATGCCTATTATAGGTATACGCAGCATTCACCGCAAAACAACATCGTAATTAACTAAAATAAAACGTATGAAAACATAAAATACAATTAGAAAACAAAATTTAAAATAAGTGGATACTAAATATTACCCCGAGAGGTGAAAGGTGACAGGGTATGAGTGTAAATGATATCTAAGAATATTCAGTTTAAAGCACTCCCGTACCTCAGAGACAGATCTTTTATACTCCGTGTAAGTCGGTTTCTGACGATTTACAAAAACTGTTGACTTTTATTTTGACAGTTGAACAACATTCATTGCGTTATTTACGTTATTGAGCAATATGAAGCAATGGATAAGCAATAGGCTTCAAAATGATTCAGATTGTGATTCATTTTGAAGCTTATTACTAATCCATTGCTTCATATGTTCGAAAAATTTGTCTGCTCATCAATGTAAATAACGCAATGAATGTTGTTGAACTGTCAAAATGAAACCCATTCCTACTGTTAGTGTGTTACGTAATTACCCCGCTGGACCTATAGTTAATATAAGTCTGAAATCGCCAACCCCTCGCGATCCCTGAACTTTGTACTTTGTCTATCAGTTAGTCACGGAACTAATTTAATATGTGTATAGACTTAGATAGGATTCGGTAGATTGGCTCTGATAACTGATTAGGGTATTCACCATCGTGTTATTCACACAGCGAACCAACGTAATCGTGACATAACATTATGACTGTTCGGAGAGTATCGATAAATAAAAAGTACATAATATCTGTAATATCATCCGTTCATTAAAGAAGTTTACACGCGTCAGTCATCATTAATAACAATTAATACTTGCATTGATAAAAATACTGCATCGGCTGCTAATAATATGGTATCAGTGGGTATCAGTGATTCAGCTCATTAATAATTTGGAGTGATAATTTTATTAAAAGTTAATTATGCATGATAAGGCACTGTAAAAAGTATTGCGAAGAAGAATAGAATAGAATAGCATAGAATACTCTTGATTATTTATGATGTTTTTCTCTTTTTTTTAATCTGTTTTTTGATTTTCTCTTTTTTTTTCTATTTGTGATGACCACAGAGTGTTACAGTTATCGCGTTTTAAAATTGCAATAGCAGTCATTGACCCACGGACCTTTTATAACAAGTTGCCAAAGTCAGTTACGGAAATTAGCGATGGAAAGTTCAAAACCCACGTCAAACATCACTATGTAAATTTCTATTAACTGCTCCCAAATTAAGTTTTATTTTTTACTTATATTCTTCTTTGACATAATCTTCTCATTATTTGACATTATAGTATACCTGCAATTCTAATTTCAACTCTTTACTAATGGCTTTTGTAGACAGGATATAAATTTTCAGATTTGTTACAGTTGTAATGGCAATTGTGTCATTTGCTGGCTTTTCTCCATAGGAAACAACCAATTGGAACCGAGGATCCAGCTTAAAGAACTCTTCTTCTAGAATTCTTCTAGAATATAGAACTTTCTAGTTTTTTTTATTTCAAACACAGAAATAAAGTCCATTAAGATCCTGAAACATTATCTATCGTCATTTTTAACATGTTCCAATACCGAAAAACCATGCATGCTAGGTAACTGTTTTGGTTCCTACGGAGATATATAAGGGAAAGGGCAATGACCTTTATTGCTATGATAAAACGCGACAACTATACCTAACTAGCTTTTGCCGCGGCTTCGCTCGCGTTCATTTAGACTTTGACTATAAATTCAGGTTATAATTCAATCATGATTCGAAAGACACGTGGCGCCATCTATTATCATAAGAACGTTATTGTCGTTTTCCTCGGGAACAGTACTTTTTTGCGGGATGAAAGGTACCCTATGTCCATTTCTGTACCCCTGACAACTTATATGCAAAATTTCAGGATGATCGGTTCAGTGATTTAGGCGTGAAAAGGTAACAAACAAACTTACTTTCGCATTTATAATATTAAGTTAGGAAGTTAGGATAGGTAGGATATTAGTTAGGAAGTTGGGAAGTTAGGATAGTTAGCATAAAATGTTCCCCTTAAGAGGGCCCTTCCCGGTCCGTCAATCGTCAACGCGAGCATGATTGAAAAGCTTGTTGTTTCATCCAACGCAATGTTTGAAAAAGAAGCAAGAGTGAGACAGCGATAAAATCGAACGAAAATTGGCGCGCAGAGATTTCACAAAACTTGTTCCAGGAAATACGTGTTTATGAAAAAGCCTTACAATTTTTTGGAAAAAATGTTTATCATTTAGAATCTCCATTACATATGCGAGGTTTCTATGCAGATGCTTTTTTACTTTCACAATTTTTGAGTACATTATGAACGGCCAAAGTTTAGGTAAAATTTGTGCAAAAAAGCTGATTTTTGGAGGCTTATACCGAATTTGTTTCTCCAAATTTCGATTTTTGCTTGCATAGAAACCTAGATAAAGTGCATAAAATACCTAGTAGTTCAAAAATTTCAATGAAAGACGTGTTACAACGCCACAATCACGTACGTGCGTTTGTATGAAAAGTATGACGGGTTGGCCGCTCTTAAATGTCCTAAGATCCGACGTCGGTTCATAAAGATCTACTACCCCAGTTCCGATTGTAAAAACAATATTCTTTGCTGCCACAACTAAATCTTTCAGATTAAAACATTTTGCTGGGCCATTCGAGGGAAGCAAATTAATCTGTACATTTATTTTAAATAATTACTTTCTTCATTATAAGTACGTATACCTATATGGCTTAACGTAAATACATAATTTATGTTCAGTCAGGTAGGATATCAGCATGATAATGCCCCGTATTCACAGGGAAACAAAGTTTCATAAAATGGTTTTCACAACATGGTTTCAGCAACATATTTTTGTTAGCCTAATAATATTTAGTCGAGTTATTTCTCATGACGGTGTCACTTATAATCGATTATTTACATTTCATTTCACTATCTGTATTTAACTGTCATGCCGTTAACAGTTGTCATTATACTATGACAACTGTCTAATTCAATTTGAGAAACTCACTTGATATTCAGCAATCAAACAGAACGGATTAAATCCAGATATTTCTGTGCAATCTTTGTTTTATTTTAATAAACCTGCACTGTTCCATCATCTCAGAAGTGGGATTGGACAGGCTAGTTATAGATTTCTAGCAAAAACGCTCACATTAAAAAAAAAAAGTTTTTCGTTACACGTGCGTTATATTGATATTGTTTTTTTTAACGAAACAAGATGGAAGATGGAAATGTGACACCTAAGGAGACAACCAACCGTCAAAATTCGTTTTCAAATAAAAGGAAACGAAACGATCGCAAAGAAAAAAGAAAACGGCGCAAGCGTAGATCGGTGAGTGAAGATACAGACACGAGTGTTTCGTGTGTGCGAAGGAGCCGTACTCGGGAGCGTCACGAGCATCGTCGTCAGCAACAAAGGAGTGGCAGTAGCCGAAGCAGTGATCGTGATAATCATAGGCGTCATCGGAGGAGTAGCAGCAGCCGAAGCAATCACCGTGGGCGTCATAGGCGGTACCGTAGAAGTGGAAGCAGTCGCAGCAGTCGCAGGCAGGACAGCAGAACTGCAAGTGTACGTGTCAACAGGACTGCAGGTGTACGAGACAGCAGGACTGCAGGTGTACGTGGCAGCGGCAGCGGTTCCAGGTTGTCGCGCCATCGCAAGCGCTCATGTTCCCCGGTAAGACGTTCCAATAATAGTACTGATAATGTGACACATTTATTGTTGACTAAATTAGTAAATACCTTAGTAAATACTCGTCCTGAAGGCAATAAATTTCCAATGTTAGGAAACGTCATACCTGACTTTGATCCGATGGTAAAGGGGCAAACTATACAAATGTGGCTCAGTAAAGTAGATGAATGTGCGAAGTTATACAAATGGGGCGATGATCAAGTCATACATTATGCTTTACCAAAATTAGTTGGTGTTGCGAAAACGTGGTATCAAGCGTTACCCACTATGTCGTTTTCATGGCCTGAATGGAAGCATAAGTTATTAGAATCCTTCCCTAGTAGTGATGATTATGCTGAGCTACTTACAGAAATGTTATCAAAGCGCGTAAAATATAATGAATCATTAGAATTATATTATTTCGAAAAAAAATTAATATGTTGAACCGATGTGATATAAGAGGTAAACGAGCAGTCGATTGCTTACTGTACGGAATTGAAGATCGTTCGTTAAGATTAGGCGCGAAGGCATTAAAGTGTCAGGAACCGGAACAAGTACTAGAATACTTTCAGTCTATTAAGCAACAACCACGTGAAACAGATAGGTCGCGCAGTTATGGAGATAAGCGATCTAACATCAATTCTGCTTACAAACCTACTAACAATGACACAAAGGCTAAAAGTGGTAGTAATTCTATCGTTTGTTACAACTGCAACGAACCGGGACATTTTAGTTTTAAATGTACTAAAAAAATTCTCAAATGCAATATCTGTAATAAACTAGGACATACCACAGTAAATTGTTCGAAACTACCCTCCAATAATAATAGTTATAGTGACAAAGTGGGCCCAGGTCAAAAGGATGTATTACGCATAGACGCCGAGAACACCGCTAGAAACGAAAGTAAATACATCATGCAGTTGATGCTTAATGAACAATCGGTTCTAGGCTACGTAGATCTAGGTAGTCAATGCACTTTAATTCGTTGTAGTGATGCTAGAAAACTAGGAATTACTTGGACAAATGATTCTGATCTTCCTACAATGAGAGGCATTGGTAACAACATTGTGATGCCCCTTGGGATCGCTACTGTTACTATACAGATACAAAATGTCATAGAAAATGTAGATGTGTTTATTGTGGAGGACAACATTATTAAATACCCTGTGCTTGTCGGACACGATTTCACTGAAAAGCCTGATATAGTCATAACAAAAACTTACGATTCTTTGATACTTACACGGGAAGTCGGAAAGAAACTATACCTTGTGTTAATCTCGGACACTTCAATACGGGCTAAGGAAATGTGCTTAGTTCCAGTTTATTGTGGCATCAATTATTCAGGAACTGTGTACGTACGTGGGTCTCTTCGCAGAAAATATGACTATGAGTTTTACCTCCTTCCAGGGGAATATGAAATAAATAAAGGTCGTGGTTCTTTATTGATTCAGAATATATCTGACAAACCAGTTATGCTTAAAAAGGATTCTTTGATAACTCGTGCCTTTAAAACTGATAGTCATTTCGATGTAAATGTCTTAAATGTTAATGATAGTAATTTTTTCTCAGAATTTAATTATGACCCGATTTTAACTAGTAACCAAATAGAAGAATTAAAGAATCTATTGAATAAATATAAGGAATGTTTCTCCAACAATTTAAAGGATTTGGGATTCACTAACATAGTACAAATGGAGATTGAATTAACCGATTCTAAACCCGTCGTATATCGCCCGTACAGGCTTTCATACCCTGAGCGCGAGCTGGTGCGATCAATGGTACAGGAAATGATTGACGCGGATATTGTTTGCGAATCTAATTCTCAGTACGCCAGTCCTATCTTGCTCGTAAAGAAAAAGACTGGCGAGAAAAGACTATGCGTAGATTACCGCGCTCTCAATACTAAGACAAAGAAAGAACATTATCCACTACCATTGATCGACGACCAGTTAGACATGTTAGCTGGACATTCTCTCTTCATTACGCTTGATTGCGCATCAGGATATTATCAATTACCGATTGTAGAAAGCTCCCAGGACAAGACGGCGTTTGTCACACCGGACGGCCAATACCAATTTAAACGGATGCCGTTCGGTTTGGCAAATGCTCCGTCAGTCTTTCAGAGGGCTATGAGTAAGATTCTAGCAAAATCGAAGGTTGATTTTGCTATTATTTTCATGGATGACGTCTTGATCCCCGCTAGGTCATTTGAGGAGGGTCTTGAACGGTTAGATATGGTGCTTAAATTGCTCCTGGAGGCGGGACTGACCTTGAAGCTTAAGAAATGTAACTTTTTCTATAGAGAAATAGACTTTTTAGGGTTTCAAGTTAGTGGCCAGGGCATAAGACCGGGGTCACGTAAGACTCTGGCTGTTTCTAGTTTCCCAGCACCCAAAAACGTACATGACATAAGGCGTTTCATAGGGCTCGCTAGTTTTTTTAGGCGTTTTGTGAAAGATTTTGCCCTTATCGCGCGACCTCTAACTGATCTACTCAGATCCAATTTCGCATGGAAATGGACTGACGAACATTTGAAAGCTTTTGAAAAACTAAAACAAAAACTTGTTGAACGTCCTATTTTGGCCTTGTATGATGCGAAATTGGAAACTGAATTGCACACTGATGCATCGAAGTTAGGTATTGCTGGCATTTTAATGCAGAGACATAGTGACGAAATGCTTAGGCCCGTAGCGTATTACAGTCGAAAAACAACTAAAGATGAACAAAATTTACATTCATTTGAATTAGAAACTTTAGCTGTTATAGCCTCGTTGAAACGTTTTCGGGTTTACTTGTTGGGTTTAAAATTTAAGATCGTAACCGACTGTAATGCGCTGCGTACGACTCTTACAAAACGAGACCTCATACCAAGAATATCTCGGTGGTGGGTACAGTTCCAGGAGTACGATTGCGAAATTGAATATAGGTGTGGAGCTCGCATGGCACACGTAGATGCCCTCAGTCGTGCTCCTGTAACTGAGCCCATAGCGGGTGATGATGAGACAGATGTACTTGATGTTTTGAATATTGACGTTAAGGACTGGATTTCCACGGTTCAAAGTAACGACGAAGAAATCGGGAAAATCAGGGACATTTTACGTGACAAAAATACGAATTACGTAGTAGATGTGTATAAAAATTATCAATTAAAAGGTGATCATGTGTACAGAATCGTTGGTGACAAAATAAAATGGGTAGTTCCTAGAGCCGTTAGGTGGCAAGTTTTAAGAATGAACCACGACAATGTAGGTCACTTTAGCTATGAGAAAACTCTAAGTCGATTACGCGAAACGTTTTGGTTTTCTAAAATGCGACGTTTTACCAAAAAGTACGTATCGGCATGTCTTGAATGTGCGCATCATAAGGCTCCGGGTGGCCGTAGGGAAGGTATGCTTCACCCGATACCAAAAACAGATATTCCCTTTCATACGCTTCACGCCGATCATTTAGGGCCGTTCATTCGCTCTAGGAGAGGTAACACTTATATTCTTGCGATTATTGATTCCTTTACAAAATTCATAAGCATAAGTGCTGTACGAGATACAAAAAGTACCACAGCCATAAGAATTTTTAAAGATCATTTTAGTACTTTTGGCACTCCAACACGTCTTATCACTGATCGAGGTACTTGTTTTACAAGCTCGAAATTTAAATCATTCATGGAGAGTACAAATGTTAAACATATACTTAATGCAGTAGCCACTCCAAGAGCGAACGGACAAATAGAACGTTACAATAGAACCATATTGGACGCTTTGAGCACGAAATGCCACGGTAAAGGTGATAACACTTGGGATGAATACGTCGGTGACGTCCAGTTAGGTATGAACACCACAATGAATAAAGCTACAGGCAAAAGCCCATCAGAACTGCTATTCGGTTTTAAAGTTTTAAATCCATCGGAAAATATTATAAATGAGGTGTTAAATGAAGTTATATGTCGTGTTAGTGATAAGGATTTAGTCAAAATGAGGACAGAAGCTAAGTCTAAAATAGATGAACAACAGCATCACTCCAAGGAAGCATTTGATAAGCATAGAAAACGAGTGACGGCATATAATATTGGTGACCTTATCAGGGTTGAAAGAACCATTATAGATAAAGATCATGTAGGTAAATCAAAGAAACTGATATCCAAGTTTCACGGCCCATACAGAATAGCAAAAATTCTAGAAAATGATAGGTTTTTGATTAAGGACACTCCCCTGACTAGAAGAGGCAATAAAAAGTATGAAAATGTAGTAGCAGTGGATAAGATACATCCCTGGTTAAATTATAAAAATATTTCCAGTGACGACAGCGAAAACGGAAATAGTGGTGATGAATCAAATTAATTAGTTCGGACTCGGATCAAAGTTCAGTATGCTATTGTAACTTAAGAATTATTGTGATTAAAAGGATTTGAAATAATAAATACGTAAAAATTAGCATCGATTGGCTATTACAGTAACATGTTTTAGAGAATTAAATTAGATTTGAGTTGATTGAGTTTGGTTCGGCCTTTCTCCTCAGAGTGGTCGGATGGGAGACGCCGACCTCATCTGGTTTAAAAAGGGTATGGTTGATGTGTAAAGTTGTTTGTGCAAGCCTGCTTGCAATGATGAAATCATTTATCATATACTGTAAATGAAAGTTGGTATTTGGCTACTAAAGGACGATTTGATTTGCTAAGTTGTAGACCTAAATGAACTTGACAGGAGACTTGACGATGCTATGCTTAGGCTATGAGCAATCAGTGCAGATGTGATTGATATCGAAGAAATGGCGATATTGCACAGATGGTTGTAGATTATAGCGGACTATGCATAGTATGTGGTAAGATCTAAGCATAGGCTATGAGCGTCCAGTGCAGAATGCGAATGATGGTGAGAATCATCGCACAGATGGTCGCAGATCATAGCAGACTATGCAACTAGACGATGTAGAGCATGGGTTGTGAGCGGTCAGTGCAGATAGCGAATGGTGTCAAGCAATTGACATCGCACAGATGACCGTAGATCACAACAGACCATGCAAATTGACGTTGATTATGACCTGAAATCAGATTGTGCAAACTGACGATGATTATGACTTGAAATTAATTAAAATTAAGCTATGACTAAAGCAAGAATATTTTAATGTATAAATCTTTAAATTACTAATTAAGTCTGTTATTTGTTTAATTTAACTTGAGTTATTATTGTATTTTTTTTTCCTCTTGTTATTGATTTGTTGCTAATCAAGTGAGAGGACTCACTCTAGAAAGGATAGCCGAGTTGTTAGCCTAATAATATTTAGTCGAGTTATTTCTCATGACGGTGTCACTTATAATCGATTATTTACATTTCATTTCACTATCTGTATTTAACTGTCATGCCGTTAACAGTTGTCATTATACTATGACAACTGTCTAATTCAATTTGAGAAACTCACTTGATATTCAGCAATCAAACAGAACGGATTAAATCCAGATATTTCTGTGCAATCTTTGTTTTATTTTAATAAACCTGCACTGTTCCATCATTTTTGTGTTGCGGGGACGAAAACGTGATATTCTTTTATGTAGGTACACGTTGTTTGTTTATGCATTTATCTAGTGTGTCACTAAAAGTAATCGGATAAGACAGTAGGTTAATTAATGATTTAATTTAAAAAAATCCGATGATTTTGTATCAATGAATCAGCATCTTTCTATTGTTTTTCCCCGGAGCGGGATAAACAAAAACAACGTTATCGATCGTGTTGACATGAGTCACACGATACGCTGACCGAGATATAACTTTTTTTTATTTGTTATCAATCTTTATTGTTCCACTGCCGGACAAAAGTCTCCAAAGCTTTCACTTTTCCCTGTATGTTGCCCTCTCCGGCCAATGTCCCATATATGCCTCTAAGTCATCACGTTAGCGTTTTCTCGGCCTGCCTCGGCGACGACGCCCGTCTTCTGGCTCCCATTGCTTGATGCCTCTGGCCCCCACTGCTTGATGACTCTGGCTCCCACTGCGTGATGACTCTGGCTCGCACTGCGTGATGACTCTGGCTCCCACTGCGTGATGACTCTGGCTCCCGCTACGTGATGACTCTGGCTCCCACTACGTGATGACTCTGGCTCCCACTGAGTGATGACTCTGGCTCCCACTGCGTGATGACTCTGGCTCCCACTGCGTGATGATTCTGGCTTCGACTGCGCGATGGCTCTGGCTCCGACTGCGCGATGGCTCTGGCTCCGACTGCGTGATGCCTCTGGCCCAACTGTCCCGATATAGGATTCATTACATTTTAGTCAGTTTATTTTCTTATTATTACTTAGTTGTTTTGACCGTAATCTTATAATGAGTAAGCTATTTATTCTCGTCGACTCAGATAAATGAGCCGCATATTTTGTATAGTTTCGTCCACGTCTTTTAAATATCATGCTGTTCGTTATGTAGGATCGTAGCAGGGGGCGTTCTGTGGTTTCTGCCTACCCCCATGGGAAGAAGGCGTGATTATGTAACTTGATGTTCAATGAATTAATATTTTTTCTCTGTGTGCATTGCCTTATCATGAGGAAATAGCTACCGATCGAAACAAATTGATAACTATCAGTTTAGTGTTTATCAGTTAGCGACATTCGACCGACTAGGCGTTACCCAATGGATCCATTGTTGTCTACTTCTGCAGTTAACAAGAAATTCTGCGATATAATAATCGATAAATCTAATATCAACATTAAAAACAAATAAAAAAATGCACACGCAATATTTATTTAGAACCTTGTAACCTATCAAGATTTCACGATGTTTGTACAAAAGGTGTGTTTTTAATTGTTATCCTATGAAATTTTCGTTTTTTAAGCTGTAATGTTTACTGATAAAGTGATAAAGCTTCTTGTATTTACACAATTCCTTTCTACATACAGCATGTATCAGAAAGATGTGGTGAAAATTAAACGTTAGGACCCTGTAGGCTGGTGTCAATATACTGTCACAAATAGTAAGTTTCTGAAATAAGTCTACCGAAACCTCGTCCTGAAACAATTTATTTTTGGTCTTGCTTAGTTTCTCAGAGGGGCTCGAGGCTTCATAATAACAGCCGACAGGGACGGTCGAAGATTAAAATACGCTTTGCGAGGTTTTTTAGTGGATGGTTGCGACTATCCATAAGGTACATACCGAGACCCTTCCGTGCTTCGGAAAGCGCGTTACGGGTAGTCAGAAGCCCGAAAGTCTGAGCACCAGTCTTATCAAAGAGTATCAGTAGCAGATACTAGTAGTAATATAGTTGGAAATAGGATAGGCAGGCAGGATAGTCTTTAGATAAGTTTTCGATAGGACTGTTTGAAGTTTGCTGTGTGGACTTACGGCAGACAGGCACGACGCGACTCTAGTAGAACAATTTCTATACTAACTTCATGGAAATTATTTTACCAAAATCGAGTCACACCATCGCGTCGCGTCGCGCCTTTCTGCGGGAGACTTTATGCCTTACTTGACGGGCTTATTTTTTATGCCGCTTGACGCCCTATCACAATCATGACCTGCCACAATTGGCCGCATGTCTGTTATGTATCTATATTTGCTCACTTCGCGATTAAAAGACACTCGTCCTATTTTTTTAACCAGTAATCGATACTAAGGTACCAAATATTTATTGTTATGTTTACGCAGACATTTTATCTATGCGTGTTATCGAACACAACAGTTTAAATGTTGGCCCATTCCCGGTTTCTGTACTCATTTATATTTCTTATCGGACATTACCTACAGTGAGAATTTTTCCTTGTAGGTACTGGTCTATACATAATAATTAGGAACTGCGGTGGTTTTACAAAGAAAACAGTTTTGAAAATATTTTAATTTTCACATAACTATACCTACGCGTCGTCTCGTCGTCCATACCGCAGTGCCTAAAGACGAAAGTCTCCAACGCGTGCGTCCTACCAGTTATGACTTACGGAGCCGAAACGTGAACAGTCACGGTGAGACTGGTCCATAAGTTTAAAGACGCTCAGCGAGCTATGGAGAGAGCTATACCTGGCGTCTCTCTGAAGGATTAATTCCGAAACGAAGGGATCCCCCAGAGAACCAAGGTAACCAAGGTAGCCCAAAGACTAAGCAAGCTGAAGTGGCAATCGTTGGAGAAAACGAGTTCTAGAGTGGAGACCGCGTTTAGGCAAATGTAATGTGGGACGCCCGCCGGCCAGGTGGAGTGACGACTTGTGAAAGGCGGCTGGCAGAGACTGGATGAGGAGAGCCGAAGATCGGGCTCAGTGGCGTTTACTACGAGAGGCCTACGTCCAGCAGTGGACAAATATAGGCTGATGACAATGACGATACCTTCGCGTACATTCCACGCCTATATTCAGTAAACCTACGGTTTTCTAAAAGAGCGGTGGACGGCACATAGCGTCTGCAATTTACCGTTGAAAGACGTTACTAAAATCTTATTTATGAAAGTAAGTTGATGTGATTTCTTAGAGAGCGTTTTTGACACCGTAAAGTCAAGCCCCGATGCCATCATGTCAGTGCGGCCGTTATGTGGCGGCCACCGCTCTTCTAGAAACCCGTAGCTTAATCATGCAATCATTTGCTCATGTCTTGGAGTGCTTCTGAACCCGTTTTTACGCTCATAATAATAATAATCCTGGATTATAGATGAAGTCGCGGGCAACAGTTAGTCTTATAAGACTAACTGTTGCCCGCGACTTCATCTATAATCCAGGATGAAAAGTAGCCTTTGTTCTTACCCAGGTCATGGTCTATCTGTGTGCCAAATTTCATCCAAATCCATTCAGTAGTTTTTGCGTGAAAGAGTAACCAACATCCATGCCTATGTCCTCACAAAGTTTCACATTTGTAATATTAGTAGAAAGTAGAATGATGTAATACTTGTTCTCAACAAGTCTCGTAAAGGAATTATCAAAAACATGTAGGATTGTAGGTATCATACATAATATTGACGTTGTTTCAGACATGTTTTGTTAACTATTTTTCTTCCATTTTTGTCACTTGTGGCCAAAGAAAACCAAATATAGTATCTTAAATCTCTTTCCTTGTTACAGTTTTCTTCAAGTTTTATAAACAACTTGTTTTAGGATTCAATAATAAACGAAAACAGAAAATAACATATACCTAGACATGTTTTATACTATGGTGTAAACGCAGGATAAGACCCGAATTTTGTTCAAATTAATAATGAGGCCAGGTCTGTATCTCGCCGTACAGTGCGTCTCCAGGACATTGAGTATCCCTGACATCTCGGTGGCCGAAGAGTGTGTAGTCAGGTACCACATAGCCGAGGTCTACGCCAGCTTGCAGAAGAGCCTTCACGGTGTTCAGTTGTCTTTTTGGAGGCACTTCAACTGAAAATAATGCAAGATTTCAGTACATACTATGCTGCGTTCGCCGTTTAGCTTCCAAACATGTAAACACATGTGTTTTTGAAAATAATACTTTACACACAAATTTCTGTTTGCGTCACAGATTCAAACATTTCTATGACCTTTTCGATATTGCTAGTTATTCTGAAATCAACAATCAGTTTTTTTTTAATAAAAATCTACTCGGTTTGATCATTTATACAGCCGAATCCTGCATTGCCAGTTATTACGTGGCAGTTGCTAAAATCCAATAGTGTAATATTGTATGCGATTTACGCGACATATACTGACGTTACCAATCTCAAAGCATCTATTTCAAATAAACCAATTGCGGGCACTTTTGAATTGTCAAGAATTGTTATCAAATTGGTAACTGCGCCCGCCAACGCTGTATGTAGGTTAGAATTTTTTTGATGTTAGAAGTTTTCGATTGCGATAACCCATAGACAATTTATAGGATAGCGAAGTGTTCAGTGACTCGTGACATAGACTCTCGTGAAACCTCAGGCAATCATCGTGTGGTGGGCGTGGTGTTGGATCCACACCTGAACAAGGACAATTTCGTGAGTACCCCTTTATTATTCTTGTTCTATTTTTGGTACAGATGTACCTAGATTTACAGTGACCTTACATAGGTAACCCTAATCTGTACCAGCCACAATAGTTTTGACCTTGTCTTTAACATCTGCGCGCGCCTTGACCTACCTACCTTACCTATCCCAAGTAAAATCCTCCTGATTGTGTCATTATGCAACAATATTAAGAAATAGTTGGCAGACTAACATGTCCAGTTTCCAATGCAAGTGATCCCGATGCTGACTTCATTAAAATGTAGTGACTGTGCTCCTAGGATATCCCAACCACGACCCTCATACACTGCTCCGTCGCTGCCAACCCCAAAACTGTAATAGATTTAAGATATGAGCAAATAATGGTCCTATAGTAACTTAAATTTTGCGTCAGCCTTTTGTGGATTACAATTGGAATGGCTGTGGTCCACGAAAGTCTTATAAATGATAAATTTATTTCTGTAAGTAGGTTTGTACTAACACTTTTACACGTCAACCATATTTTTATAGATGAGGTCGGCGGTTCCTATCTGACTACTCTGAGAAGAAAGGCCGAAACAAATTCGGAGGTCACAGTCTCTTTTAAAGTCCAGACATAATCTTGGTCAGATCATGTGAAGACCATGTAGATTTGTGTCTGAAATGGTCTTTTGAGGAAAAACCACACAGATTGAGTGGACCTGTCCAGTCAGTGCACGCTTTTGTCAGTAATCGTGCAGCTCAACTCAAAACTTAAGGAGCTCAACGATTCGACGAACAATACTAAAGAAAGGACATTTGGGTAGGCCATAAAAATTACTCAAACTGCCAGACCATGATTAAAATTAACTGAGGATAAAAAAAGTAACAATGACCCACATAGTCTTCACATTCACAATATTAAAATAATAATCATGTATTCAGACTAGCCTGCATGCTTCTCACATTCACAGACAGTTTTGTAAAGCTTCTTAGCCATTCCAGTGGAAAGTTTAGCCTGTCAATGTGTTACTATGCTGATTGCCCAAGATACGCCAGCATGCATGCAGTTGGTACAATAATGCTGCTTCTAATTACTTCATATTATGGCGGCCAGTCTAAGGTGTTTGCTACAGTGCTACAAGGATATTTTGGCGCTCGAATGAGATTGACAGAGCGGCGCTGTTGGTAAACAGTTGTGCATTTGTGCCTTCTTGTCACAGTCATGACGTGCAGCTGTCGACTATTTCTGTTTTGTGCTCGTGGTTATAGATCTATTTTGTTTTTATTATTTTTTATTATTAGAGCTAATTATCTTTTTGGTATGCACGTGTTTCTGTGACATATATTATATATCCTATCCCCCTACCCTATCCCTATTTTTCTTTCTTTCTTTTTCAATTGTATCGAAAAAACAAGATGGCGACGGTAGTTCCGCTTTTAGTTACGCGCCATAAGATCCTGGTAGATCCTACTGCTATATGTTTTGGTTTGAAGGGCCACAGACACAGTCCACTTAGAGAAAAATTCTTCTTACTTACTTGTACCCAATATCCCACCAGTCCTTCTCATCCATGTGATAATCCTGGATCTGTCTCATGGAGTCAGAGCACGCCTCCCTGTCATAGCACCTGGGTACTGTCGACGTATGGTGGATAACCACAAACGGCACTGGGGTTTCGAGAGGAGTCACATTCTTGGGGGTTCTGGCGTGCCATTCTTCTCGTTTGACGAATGGGAAGTTATAATTTATCTGTTCGCCAGAATTTTGGCTGTATGGCTTTACTTGTTTTATGTAACATGACTTTAGGAGGACAAAAACTAATATGTATTGTAACATTTTAGATCAATAATATGTTCTAACATAAACTCACTTCTACTTCTCAAGAGCAGAAATCGAACTAAATTAAACGTTCGATTTAGGTACAGTGAGCCTCAAAAAGATGTATACATCGTCAAGAATTCATTTGATTGTCTGCAATTTGTGTTCCACAATACTGTAGCAATGCGAAGCTACAATTAAGTACCCAATGTGTATGTTTTGTGACTTCACATTTATAGGTACAATAATATAGAACAAAGATTCGCAACCGGCGCGGCGCGGCGTGCGTGTATGACTAGCGGGGTAATTGCGTAACAGACTAACAGTAGGAATGGCTTTCATTTTGACAATTCAACAACATTCATTGCGTTACTTACGTTATTGAGCAGACACATTTTTCGTACATATGAAGCAATGGACTAGCAATAGGCTTCAAAACGATTCAGATTGTGATTTATAATATTTAGGGTGCAGATGTATGAACGTAAACGAAGCAAAAAGAGTATGTAAGGATTGTAGCAAGTTGCGTTCTGTAGTTTGTGCCTACCCCCATGGGAAGAAGGCGTGAGTTTATATATGTGTGTAACCATGTATGTAAACATTTTAGACAAATTAATTAATTCTTGTCGAAGTATACATATTTTTGAAGCCGGCTGTACCTAGGTACTTACACTACCTACTATTGTTTACAACATAATAACTACATGGATTTGAAATTTGCTACGTTTTATGGATTATTAGACATTATTATAGCTATCATGACTAGAATTACTAGGCTACGGTTTAAAATCTATACTTAGATTATTATAAATTCGAAAGTAACTAACTCTGTCTGCATGTAACCTTTTCACGCCTAAACCACTGAACGAATTTCGATAAAATTTTGCAAGGAGATAGATGGCATCTTGGGGAAGGACATAGGCTACTGTTTTGTCCCGGTAGCATGTTCCAAATTCAAATTCAAATTCAAATTCAAATCATTTATTGTTTGTCACATGTAGATAAAGATGTCATAGTCATAATAATTATAGGAGCAATGTAACATACCTATAAGGTGTACAATATTTTTGGCGCTTTGTTTTTGACTTACGTTAATATAATATACATTTTACACTTTATCCCCAGTTTACACTCTTTGCATTAGTATAAAATTGTACCATAATAAAGTATTGTAAAAAAAATATTTTGGATTAGTCAAATTATACATGTCAAATTATACATAAAATAAAAAGTCATAATAACATACATTCATTAGTCAAGTTGAAACATTGAAAATATTATAGGTACATGTCAAATTATAAATAGAATATAAGTCGTACAACAGTCGTCATGGTAGAGAAAAAACAAAATATTTAAACTAACACAAATTTTTGTCGTTAAAAAACTCGTTTATAGAGTAGTACGCTTTACTTAACAGGAATTCCTTTAATTTATGTTTAAAAATATTGATCGCTGAAATACATTTAACATCGTTTGGTAATTTGTTATAAATTTTTACTCCCATTCCAAATATACTAGATTTAAATTTAACTGTTCTACATCTAATTCCCGATAGCTCATTTTTGTGCCGTGCACTTCTAAGTGTTTCATATTTACTTATATCACTTTTTATCATTACTGCCGCTTCATAAATATATAATGAAGGCAGAGTTAATATTTTTAAACTCTTGAACATTTCCCGGCACGAGTCAGTCTGTTTTCCCGTAGGATAATTTCCGACATTCACGCCGGCGAAGCCGTGGGCCGAAGCTTGTGCCAAATATTTTATTCTGGTTATAATTGAGGCACATGCATGTTCATACTGCATCTAAATTTTAATGTTATAATCTGCTGATACCTATTGTAAACCATAAAGATCGAAGAAGAAGAAAAAAATGGCGGGAATAACATGAAGGAAACGAAAACCTAAGTAAAAAAATAAATAATAATTGACCATCATGGAAATCATTGTCAAGAAATATGAAAATAAGTACCTAAAATAGCTAAAAATTCTTTGTTCTTTGTATCAAGTTTGTACCTTGAAAAGTGGAAACCTAAATTATCAAGCCCAAACAAAGCGAGTGAATTAAGTGAATTGTGTAGTGAAAGTGTTGTGCTAAATAATACCTCCCGCCGCTTGACAGAATTATTAAAAAATAAGACTTGTTATCGAGCAATATATAAATATATTAAAACCACTTTCGAAGAAATTTTGTGAAGGCAATTAAATAAACTAAAGACTTGGCTAAAAGGTCTTAGCAACCAGGCCGTAAAATACTTATAATAATAATAATAATAATAATAATAATTTTATTTCGAGCAACAAGACTCATAGTGTTAGTAACAATATACTTACAAACTATGTTAGTAATACACGTATGAAGACAAAAATAAAACCAAAAACAGAAAAGAGATTGTGACGTCACTGCTGCAAGGTGACAGGCCCAGCCGAAACCTTGCAGCAGTGGTTCACAAACGCACAATCAAGCCTGCTCGCTATCATAGAGAGGATGCTGTTGGCGCTGCCCCGCACCCCACGGACCAAGGATGCGCACCACTTCCGCATCACCGTGTAGAAACAGTCTACATGAGCTTCAGCGAACATCCCTGATGCGCTGCAGTATCGGGGCAACCCCATCAACATCCTGTAGGCATTGTTGAATTGGACTCGTAGGGCGCTGTACTGTCTTTGAGTATAGTTAGCCCACAGGGCGCTCGAATAAAAACAGGTGCAATATGCTCTGAAAAGAGTCTTTTTTACTTCCTTCGAGCATCGTGCAAACCTGCGAGCTATCATGTTCGCTCTAACAGACAACGCCCTACGTTCCCGCTCTATGTCTGAATCGTCTTTTAGGTCAGAGGTTACCAGATGCCCAAGGTATTTGAAGGTGTCAACCCTGTTTAGCGGTACATTATTTAACTTGATGCCAGGGATACTATCTGGACATTTACCCCTGGCCCGAAAAACCATACACTCACTTTTCTTGGCGTTATAGAGAAGACCATGACTGAGAGCATATTTCTCACAAATGCCAAGCAGCTTAGACAGGCCACAGACCGAGGCGCTCAGCAGCACCATATCGTCCGCATAGCTAATGTTGTTTACACAAACTCCACCAACATGACATCCGACATGCGTGCTGCTCAGCCCCTCGATAAGTGCGTTTACATAAAGGTTGAAGAGCGTTGGTGATGTCAACCCCCCCTGCCTCACCCCGCACTCCAACCTGTATGGTTCAGACAGCATCCCCGACCATCGAACTACGTTGACCTGGTTCCCGTACCAATATTTAAGTATACGAATGCATTCGCTTGGCAGGGATGTGTCGTTAAGTTTATCCCAAAGGATATCATAGGAAACCAGGTCAAACGCTTTCGTAAGGTCGAGGAAGCAAGCATAGACTGGTGTTTTGCGATCAGTATAGTACTTGACAGTCTGCTTCAAACACAGAATAGCTGTCTCAGTGGAGAGTCCCGATTTAAAACCGAATTGATTGTCATGTAACTCGAGACAGCCACTCATTAGTGCGTTAAGAAGACTGTCAAGTACCTTAGACAGAATTGTAGCCAGAGAGATGGGTCTATAGTTGTTGACGTCGCTTATATCACCAGTATTACTTTTCACGATCGGTACCACCACGGTCTGCATCATAGCTGGAGGTAGATATGAATGTCCTAGACATAGGGAGTAAAACATAGCCAGAACCCTTGGCAGATGGACACCAGCATTTTTAAGATGCTCGATACTCAAGTCATCGCGGCCAGGAGACTTGCCTCGAATCATAGTCGCGATAACCTTTCTAACATCTTTGGCCGTAAACCTGACACTGAGCTCCTGCCCCCGAGTCACACCTTCAGGTCCCGACCGTGATGGTCCCAATGGTGAAGTTACCATGAAATGGCTTTTGAACATTTCAGCTATGTTTTTTGGATCAATAATGCCACCAACGCTCACAGGCAAGCCCGGCTTTCTGTTTACTTTATTAGTAGACTTCCAAAAACTCCGAAAATCATGTTTGGCGTGATGCGTTGCCAGAATGTCCATTCTAAGTTGCTAACTGTTATTTTGACACCACTTTAAACGGCTTTTAAAGATTTTACGGCTTTCTTGCATCTCACTCCAAAAACGACCCGACTTCGGCCTGCCATACCATATCCATAACTGGAACTTAGACCTGGCCTCCCGGTGAGCACTACTGACATGTCTGTTCCAACCTACTACAGGTTTGTTCTTTCGTATCCTATTACTACCAGAGTAACTGTCATTAGCTGCTCGGCCTAAGATGTCTACAATTTCGTTATACATTTTGTCGATAATATACTTATGTTCAACGTCATCGCAAGAGAAATCACAACAGTTACCTAAATCACTCGGAAAATCGATTAATCGTAATCGTTCATTACATAACTTATTATAAAGTGCAATTTGTTCAGATGTTCTCTCGCCCCAACGTATTTTATTACACGGCTCAATATTATTACATACTATTTTAGGTTTAATACTATTTAAATTACAACATATAAACAGAGGAAAGTGATCCGACCACATGACATCATACTTAATTTCAACATTAACAACTGTTTGCATAGCCGACTCCGTAGCTAGACAGTGGTCCAACCATCAAATACCAACCAAAAAATAAAAAAAAAACCATAAAGATCTTTATCAAAATTAACTATCAAAATGTTGGTTTTTGTTTTTATTTCTATTTTGATTTTGGGTATAAATATTCCGTTATCTTTGAACATTTTAAGTTCCACGGGTAGGTACACATGCATTATCAGATAAATATGACCAGTTTATATTCTACCTGCACCATAATTGCGTAACACACTATCAATCATAATCTGAATCATTTTGAAGTATATTGCTAAACCATTGCCTCATATGTACGAAAAATTTGTCTGCTCAACAACGTAAATAACGCGATGAAAGTTGTTGAACTGTCAAAATGAAACCTATTTCCACTGTTAGTGTGTTACGCAATTACCCCGCGGGTACTACTTAAAAACAGATTTTAGTATTTTTTTTATTTATTAATATGTTTGGCGCTCTACGGTTTTACATGTATTTACATTATGTATATATTTCTCAAAATCAAAAACTAGCACACATAAATCTCTTCGAATAGGTTCGTTACTTATCTACCTACCAATAAATTGTGCCACCCGCGGGGTAATTACGTAACACAGTAACAGTAGGAATGGGTTTCATTTTGACAGTTCAACAACATTCAATGGGTTATTTACGTTGTTCAATCGACAAATTTTTCGAACAAATGCAGCAATGGATTAGCAATAGGCTTTAAAATGATTCAGATTGTGATAGATAGTGTGTTACGTAATTAGGGTGCCGGTAGAGCTGCGCAATACGAGTATAAGACGTGTCATATTAAAAAAATTATATACAAAATAATTGATAAGTAACCGATTATAATAGGTATGTTTATCTAACAGTTAGAGGGTGAGTAGGCCGTAAAGCAGGCCCAGTACTGATTAGTAGATGTCACATATCTTTGAATATTTGGCTCTAGGACCTTCACCGTTTTGAGAGCAGTGGTGATAAAATAAATTACACAAAGTAAAGTTCCTGTCAGAGTTTGAACCCATGGCCTAGTACTCATAAGTTGGGGCTCATACTTTGGGCCACCATTGTTCTGTATCTAAGTAGGTACATAATCTATCTTCGTTTCTTTTTCTTTAAATATTATTTCATATTTGTTATTAAAAACAACGCCTATCGGGTTTTTCCATCTGTAATTTCTCAGTAGGAGACCGGAGTCTGGATTTGTGCCCGGTTGATGGCAATAGGCTCCCCTCTATTACATGGGACTTTACAGCACAGGCTACATAAATAGTCACCTGTTTGTATACAACTGCAGTTTCTAGAAGAATTTTTAAGTACATGATTAACAATTAAACAAGAGATTATCTTAACATATTTTTTTTATTTACATTTATCACCGACATATTTACAATTAGTTATGTTTTATTAAAAAAATTATGATTATACGGTTCGGTTTCTGAAGAGTAGGTAGGTATAATATAATGTCCCCCAACACCGTTTCATCAAAATGTCATCAAATAAATTAACAACAATTTAATATGAATCTACTGAGTTAAATAATATTAATAAAGAAAAACTTATTATAATCACAGCCTTAACAGATAATTTCAATAAACTTAACTAAGAGTTTAATCGCTCTATTCCCATCCAATACCAAGAGCTACTAACATTTGGTATTAGTTTATTTCCGAATATATTTTCTATTCCCAACGAGTACCACATTTTAAAACCAATACCAAAACAAGTTTGAAGAAATCAGATACAGTCAGGTTCAGTAAAATTAAAATGCTTTGAGTGACGAACTAAGTTTCTGAAAACAAAATAAATGTTCCCGAAAATCCTAACCCTAGACGGTCGACGTCAGTGGCATCCCGAGGTTCGGTTGGTTAGGTTCCTTTAAACCCTTTAGACAGAAATAGGAGCCCCGCGAAGCGGGGCTCCGTCGACTAGCTTATTAACCCTAACCCTATATTTAGATTACCCTAGATTTCGGTAAAACGCAATTTAAATAAAACTTCGTGTAGCTGAGTGTACAAAAAGTCACGCTTTGGTATTCGTTAGTAATAGATTTTTTATTTAAAAAAATGTGGTACTCGTTGGGAATAGAAAATAAATTCGGAAATAAACTAATACCAAATGGTATTATTAGCTCTTGGTATTGGATGGGAATAGATCGTTTAATCATAGGTACTAATAATCATTTATGCACACCTTCATTTTTGTCAGAACATTTTACTAAAAACATAAATCATGTTTTTACTCCCATTACTTGATGTTATTAGTTACTTACTTATTTTAATTAAAACTTACAAGAAAATCATCATTAACTTTGTAATAAAAAGCAATGAAATAATCTTTAAAACGTATTATAAATTCATTAAAACATAAATATTCAACAATGCAGGATATTACAAAGTCTAAGAATTAATTAAATTTACTAAAGAATTCTATAAAAAAAAAGTTAGATATATTTTATGATTTTGGCAGTTTAAATTTATACAAATGACCATATTGAAAAAAACCTATAAATAAACAATTTTAAAAGGAACTAGAGAGTGTGCAAAAAGCACGATCATTTCCATCGAGTTTCTCGTTATGCACGAAATAACAGTTTTTACTAGGTTTTTAAAATTAGAAAACTATATTAAACCTTTTTTTTTTAAATAACCTACCTTAAAGCACATTAACACCACAAATCGCTAAACACATATAACGCTAAACGAATTTAAAACATCGTTGTGTTTCTGCTAATTGCTCTAAGATGACAATGATGATCGTGCAAGCGAGCTTAAATGTCTATGGTTTGTATTAGCTTAACGTTCACTCATTTAGATGAAACACGGCGCTGTCAGAGAAGCAAAGAGCCACATCATCGCGATGTAAAAAATATCTATTGGTGGCTGTCATTTTAATGTTTGCATCATGAGGTAGGTATATCCGTATACAACTCTATACAGAAAAACTTCCGTTCCTATTAGGCTGGTATCGTGGTACCATTGCCTCTAATTATATCTTTCACTATATCCGGTATTTCCTTAACGTCTAAAAGATCTATGTGCGAGTGAGGGAAGGGCGAGTAATGATCCCAGGTCTTGATTTCGTTGAAGAGGGCGTCTCCAGGACATTCCGTGGCTCTTACTTGGCGGTGACCAACAAGTTTGTAGTCTGGCTTGATGTAGCCAAGCTCTACGCCAGCTGCTATTAAAGCCATTGCTGTCTTTCGCTGTGACGCTGGTGGTAATTCATCTGGAAAAAAGGAGGGTTTGTAAGAAATTGGGTAAACATAGATTTCGAAAAGTGCATGATTGTTCAATGGTGATTAATTTCACGTAGAGTTGCAGGCTATGTATCTATTCTAGCTGTATAAAATATTGATAAATTCTATAGGTTATGTAGCTCTATAATGGCCGAAGCTTTTAAATGAAATTGTAATAAGAATTCAAGAGGGGCTCGTGGCTAAACAATAACAGCCACACGGGTCGATTTCAAGGTTAATAAACGCTTGCTGAGGTCGTTTCGGGGATGGGTGGCCATCCATTACATAAGCACGATAAGCCGTTGGAATGTATTACTGAACTTCGAAGTTTAAAATATCGATGTATTTAATTGAGAATGTTCATAATCGCGATGTACGGAACTTCGAAAGAATGTCATACTGAACTTCGAAGTTTTAATAGACATTCTTTCGAAGTTCCGTACATCGCGATTATGAACATTCTCAATTAAATACATCGATATTTTTAAACTTCGAAGTTCAGACGTACAGTCAAGCCGTTGGTCTCGGCTGCGACTGTCATTCGTAAATATTTAACAGTCGTTACGGGTAGTCAGAAGCCCAAAAGTGTAACAACCAGTCTTATCAAAGGGTATCGTGTTACCCAGTTACTGGGTTGTGGAGGTCAGGTAAGCAGTCGCTCCATGTAAAATACTGGAGTTCAGCTGGATCCGGTTAGACTGGAAGCCGACCCCAACATAGTAGGCAGATGATGATGATGATGATGAGTATAAAGAAGGCAAGAAGCAGATGGCATGACTGTTGCCAAATTGCGAAAATAGTCGACCACTTCAAATTCACCGTGAAGACAATACATGGATTGTATCGCAAGGACAGGAACCCCACTAGGCAAGGGGAATTTCCTTGTAGAAATTGTCCTGTTTGTACTTCTCCAAAAATGATTTAAATCAAACCACAAGCCAAATAAAGTCTACAGTAAGTAATCAAAGTATTGTAATACTTACATCTCCAATCACCAATGAGACAGATGCCGATGCTGACAGAGTTGAAGTGCAGTGAATGTGCACCTAGTGTCTCCCAACCACGACCTTCGTATGCTGCACCGTCGCTGCCGACGCCAAAGCTGTTGGGAGAATAACGGCTTTAATGCAGTGTCGTAAATAAGTTAATAATGTGGAACCATTCCTGACAAATGCGTGCACTGACTGGACAGGTCCATTTAAATCTGTGTGGTTCTTCCCTCAAAATACTATCTCAGACACTAATCTGCATAGTCCTCATATCGCACCTTTTCAGTAGGACAAGGGCATAACTGACAAAAAATCTAAAAATGACTTAAGTATGCCAAAGTGCTTTAAAAAGTCCCTTTTATCGGGAGGAACAAAGACGCGTATCAATATCAGCTTAATGCCGCCAGAGTAACAGTGCCTTTGTCGTATTGGTGCATTTTTTTACTATCTTGGCGCGACAAAATCTTAAGATGGTTCTCCTGTAAAATCACTTAAAGTGCAGTTATACCCTTGTCCTACCGAAGATGCGATATGGACTGACCCAGATAATGTCTGAACTACAAAATTTGTTTCGGTTTTTCTTCTCAGAGCAGTCAAATCGGAAACACCAAACTCATTTTGCAGTTTGGCAGGTTTATAAAAATGTAAACAAGTGTTTGGTCCAAATAAAATGATTTATTTATTTATTTATTTAGTTTTAAAACATAATAAATTTTTGATGTTTTTAATCAATTTACATTATATCATTCATAGAAATAAATATCATTTATCATAAAAATCCTAAAGAGCGTGAGATTTCAAGCTGTTCAAAAAAGTTCATTTTCGTCTTGTTCTTTTTTTTTGATTACATACTGCTGGAGAAAATACATTAGTTTGCTCTAACGTAGAGTTATCGTCACACATGTCAACAGTCCCATAAATAGATAATCTATCGATTGACCATTGATATTGACAAGGTTGTACAAATATGATAACGGCGAGTACACTGATTAATAAAAGTTGGTATGCTCTAATGGACATTCTTGGGCTGTTAAAGCATTTAAATTTTTTACGCTTTAATAAATTAATTGTGTGATTAACACTCCGTCTTTACCTCAGAGAGCACGGTAAACCATCGGTTTTTACGGGTTGTTAGAAATCCAAATTGACAACTGCCGATCTATTTTGTAAAAATAGGTGATCGTGTAGACTTATGTGAAGTGAGGTGACTACTATATTTTTTTTTATTCGGGAAATTTACAGCTAACTTAAAGGTACAATATGAAATTGAAGGCTATTTACAAGTTTCTACTAATAACATAGTCAGTCTCAATCCATGGCATCAGGTTGAATGATAGCTCAATCGAAGCTCACTTCGCCTAAGCTTTCTCGGTTTTAAAAATTTTAAGTAATAGACCAACGGGGCTATTACGTAACACACATAGGAATCGATGGTAATGCCCTCCATTTTGTCAGTCCAGCCACGTTCATTGCGTTATTTACGTTGTTAAGAAGACGAATTTTTCAGACCTATGAAGCTCCGAGGGTTTTGAAGGAAATTCCTAACCCATTATTAGGAATTACCTTCAAAACTCCCGGATTATGATTGAACGTGTGTTACATAATTAGGGTGTGGCTGGTCTATCCCTAGACTGGGTATTCGCAGTCGCTCCACCTCAAACATTGATAAATGGTTTTTCCCTAATATGGTTGAGAAAGGTTAGACTGATGATGGTTTGTTTAAAATCCTAGACGGCACATAACCAGGTATTTCGTGACATGTAAAAACACTCACTGGTATCCAATATCCCACCATCCATGGTCATCCATATGGTAGTCTTGCATGTGCCTCATAGCGGAACAGCACTTTTCCTTATCATAACAGGCTGCTGGGGTGTACGAGTGGTGGATGACCACGAAAGGCACCGGGGTGTCAAGTGGGGTCGTCTTCTTTGCGGTTCGGGCCTGCCATTCCTCTCGGGAGACGAACGGGAAGTTGTAGGTGTGTACCTCGTTCTCTAAGGGCTCAGCTGAAATTAATTTTTGCTTTTGTTAAGATGATCTTTTAAATGGTGATGGTCGAAGGTGTTTTGTCAACTTGAAATCTGGTTTAAGATATGCAACTGAAAGAAATTCTCTACTCAATCATATTGCGAAATACGATTGTAATTAATATGAAGCAGTTTTGTTTGTTTTTTCAATGTCATTATCAGCTATATAGGGACCTGATGAAAACTGCATTATAAAATTATAGAAAATATTTTGTATCCATTCAAGATGGCTACTTTTAAATAACTAATATGAAAAAGAGCAAAAAAGAAGATTTCTTACCCGTATTATAAATACTCGGCATGGCTATAACACTTGCGTACACGCAGCTTAACACTAATACAAAAAACTTCATCAACATCTTATGTTGGTACTGGACACTACACCCATCAGACTTGCATGCACACTGAAACACAATACACTGTAAGTTTCTTATCAATGTTTATATATATACTTTAGGACATTGAATGTTGATCATAGGTTGGTTTTAATATACATACTCCAATGCTTCCTTATCTAAAGCATGTCACTGACGTCGCGTAATCTAATTTCTATATACTTAATTGAAAGGGAATGTAGGTGTGTTTGATAGAAAATTAAGTACAAAAGTATAATCGATTTTTTAAACCCGGTTTTTGGACAAATATTTTGTTCTAGGCTATTTGGAGTTCATCCAAAGGTAGGCCAAGAAATAGTAGAAAAATTATAAATACATTCTTTATGTGGAAGAGAATCAAGTGGAACAGAATCTGGTGAAACAAATCAAATACACGCCAGGCTTGACAACCATATTTAAAGTAAATTGTAGTTTGTCTTGTAAATGACAAAATATTTTTGGAATCCTATCCCTAAACGCGTTTGTTAATACTTATAATGCCTCATCAAGTTTTAGAGAAGGTTCAGCTTTGCAGAGCATCGCGTCGTCTCCGACTCTCATACAAGCCTGTGCGTGTGTGACACTATTTCTAAAACACTAGACACAATAAGGTGAATCCCGCGCCGAACGCTCTGGACGCCACTGCGTGTGTCGATTGTTCTACTGAATAGGAAGTCACGCGACTTTTTGCGCCAGTATGAACATCACCTCCATACAAGTTAGTTGACAATCGACGTGAGCGAATTTCGTCCCGCAACCCGCGTGGGCTTCAATCCATTACATATTGAGACAACTCCATGCCTCGGAAAAACCGTTAAACCGTTGGTCCTAGCTGTCAGTCGTAGACCTTTGACAGTCGTTACGAGTAGTCAGAAGCTCAAAAGTCTGACGAGTCTTACCAAGGGGTATCGTATTACCCAACAACTGAGTTGTCGACGTGGAGGTCAGATAGTCAGTCGCTCCATGGAAAATACTGGTACCCAGTCGCATCCGGTTAGACTGGAAGCTGACCCCAAAATAGTTGTGAAAAGGCTAGGCGGGTTGATAGATTGCTCCCGCGTGGGTTTTGCCTCAGTTTGGCCAGAGCTTGAACTTGATGTCCGGACTATTGATGCAAACATTAAAAATGCCATAATAATAACCGTTTTTAAGACATTCTGCTCACCCTAATTACTGTCATCAAGACTAAATGTTAACCAATTTACCATCTACGCAAACAAAGCCGCGTGCGCAGCTAGTAATTATAAGTCGTGATTACGTGTCAAACACACGTCATAGTGACGCGAGATCAATTATTATCTATACCTACGTAATTATCTATTATCAAGCTAATGTTTACGAGTCATTAGCAGGCTTAGAGGTCAATATCTTGCATCTTAATGTTCAGAAGAGGACAATGTCTACATTGAGCCCATTAATTTTTCCTGTTCTATGACTAAATGTGGAAAACCATTCGGTACCCGGGTTTTTGGTTTTATCGCAAGCGGGGTACAAGGCATAGGTTCTCATAGTAAATTGACATCTTACGTCAATTTGCCATTTCATACAACGGTCAAAGAATGACAGTTCTGATTTGAATATACGGACAATTTCAGTTAATAGTAAATTTTCTTAACAATTGATTTCCCTGACTTAGCCTATCATTACGGTGTCTATCTGTCACTGGCGGTTTTCTGTAAAACAATTTTGACTTTAAGCACGTGTTTAAAAGGTGATGGCCTAATTAGGCGTAATCAGGCGTAATCGAAGTTTTTTTAATAAAATGGTGAATTTTGGTACAGGAGGGTAAAATATGGTGGTTGATTTTTCACGAGATGGAAGACCTATGAGGTAACGCTTTTCCATTCATCATCGACTAACCCATGAATAATATTATATATTATTATATCCATGAATAATAAATCTACGTAGTAATAATAATAGTCTTCCAGACCGTATTTCGGCAATGGCGGCCAATCTCAACGGAGACTAGCCTTCGGCGCAGGAGATGTTATAATGCACAAGTGTTTGCGCAGACACAGGTGCACTCTCTCTTCCCTCACTCTCATAATCCCATGGGGCGGAATCCGATACAACCGGAGAGAGATCAGGCGCAGGACCAACGGGTTAACGTGCTTTCCGAGGCACGAGAGTACCATCACACCGCCAACTTCCAAACTCCGGGCTGTTACTAAGAAATTTCTAATGGAAAAACCCATAACACTTTGCACCTGGGAATCGAATCCAGTACACCACTCTCAGCAATCGCACTTGCGAGTGCGGGACCAGCGGGGTAATTACGTAACACACTAACAGTAGGAATGGGTTTCATTTTGACAGTTCAACAACATTCATTGCGTTATTTACGATGTTGAGCCGTAAAATTTTTCGAACACATGAAGCAATGGATTAGCAATAGGCTTCAAAATGATTCAGATTGTGATAGATTTTGTGTTACGTAATTAGAGTACAGGACATTCGATCTACGGGGCAGTCGATCTATCTAGTAACACGTAATCGGTCATACGAGCGGGATATAACCGTAAGAATACAACACTAGAGTTTTATCAATTAAAATCATTCAATCAATAGAACGAATGGCTTGTTGTTGAATGGAATACTGATTCATTTATTTGCTGATGAATGAAAGACGATATAAATGCTAGAATGTTTGCGATTCTGTGAGAAGACTAATAGGATTAATTTAATCCAGCACGCGTAGTATGACCACAGGATATAGAAACAGGATTTGTCGACGGAAGAATAGAGAAAATGACAGAACGTAGCAAGATTTCTTTAGAAATCTGTCAACAATCTGTAATTTTGTCTATTCTTTACTCGACAAAACCCGTTTCTAAGGTGGTCATGCTACGCGTGCAGGCAGCGCTAATATCTTCTATCTTAAATAAATAAATCGATCCTGGTTTGCTGACTATACATTGTAAGGCATAGACATGATACTGCAGATTTGATAGAGTCATAGGACGTGTCGTTAAGCTCCATCCTAACTAAACAGCCTGTAGCTCAACAATATTTTAAGGAACTCAACAACCCGACCCTTGTTTATGAAACTATCAAAACTTTGACGTGAGTATATGAGTGCCTTCAAAGATGTACCTAAGTACATAAATACATTATCAACTAATAGTCATTTCATTTCGGGATAGGTATCAAAGTATGGGAAGGACCCACATAGGCCACATATCGATGATAAACTACCTTTTTTCGATTTTTAGTTTTTAATGCCTATCGACGTAAAATGCTATTTCGCGTGCACTGGCAAAACGTCCTAATACGATATTTGACTATTTGTCCCATTAAACACTAATAGAAATAACTTCTAAATCATCAGACGCTAATTTTGCTGCGTATATCTTCTAACTTTAAGTAGAAATAACTACTGGGTATATACATATATATATATATATATATATATATATATATATATATATATATATATATATATTATTTTTTACATTGTCATACTCAAAACATTACTTTTTGCTGTAAATAAACTTCATAAACTAAATAAACTGAACGATTAACTGATGTATGAACGTAAACGGGGCAAAAGGACTGTAGCCGCATCTAAAAACGCCACATGCGAGCTACACGTCGCACGGACGTCACGCAAAATCCTGCATCGCGCAAGCAGAGTTTACTGCGCAACTAGCATATAATATACAACGTCCCGACATCAATCGTCGGGCAGTTGCCCACCAGACACGACACCCGTCTGGTCGGAGGATCCTCCCTTTTCTATGGAGGTACGAGTGAACTTTACACCCTGTTCCTCATACCTCTATAGGACTAAGTACGAGTAAGGATCGTAGCAGGTAGCGTTCTGTAGTTTCTGCCTATCCCAATGGGAACAAAGCGAGTTCATGTAAAAAAAATAGAAAGAAAATACGTTTATTTCCGGTAATCATGACGCAGAGAAAAACACACAAATACAAAAAAGGACGAGTTGGGGGAAAATATCCGTCACATCCACGCAAAACGGCAATCGCTCAGCATAATGCAACGACCCTATGCGAGACAGAGTACCAGCGCTGGTTTTCAGCGACAGCCGGCGTTGACGTGATGACGTCAACCAGTGCAGCATACGAAAATATAAAAATAACGAAAAAATAATAAGAAATAAAATAAATACACTATATGCATATATGCACTATACGCATGTGTATGTAACCAACAAACTATTAAAATAATATTATATAAATTTCAATATTAATGTTTTCAATAATATTATGTTGTGTTGAAATTTTCTAAGAAATGGATAAGATATTGGTAGTTTGTCGTCGATAAACACATAAATATCCAACAGGATAACTAGAAAAAAAAACTAGAAAGTATTATACTGGTGCCTCGTGTAAGGAATTGTCGTAGATATGTTGTCACGTGCATATTACAACTCACTAGGTAATATATGTGTGGGGACGATAAGCAGTAATGGACATACCATAGGTACATAGTCATTAATTGACAACTTAACTGTGTATTTATGATACATTTTATGAAACAATTAATAAATTGATTCATTCATGTTTCGTTTTGAACGGGTTATTTTTATCATAGAAACAAAGTAAAGTTGAATGTACCTATTTAGTGAAATTCAGAATTGTCTTTTTTCTACAAAATTAGCGAGGATCATACCATCAACTTTTAGAAACCCCTTACGTGCAACACTATAATCTAATCACACAATCATAAAAAAACGCTATCCAAACATGTTAGGATTCTACGATTCCATGAATATTCATTTGCGGTGATTTTTTAATGCAACTTTGAAAAGTCAAAATATGCGTAAGGTTATTCAACCCCAAAGCATTTATTTCAATTAAACCATTTACAGGCACTTTTTAACTGTCAAGGAGTCGGTCAGTTAGTCAGAAAGTTAAAGCCAGTTTCCAGTTCCAAACCTAGATCTGAATAGAGAAGAAACGGGCAAGAATCTCCATGGACACTATTTTAAATCAAGATATTACAAAATTCTGGGTGTATTATTCTTGTTGCTTCCATATGTAAGAACAATGAAAAAAAAAAACAATAAACGATATTAATAATATTATGTAGTAGGTCAATACTCTATATCTCTTCACAGACCATGGGTGTGCCAACTATACGTAACCATAAATCAAAATTGTGCCCCAATTTTCAAAATGATCCCAATCCAATAGAATTCCCCCTCCGAATTCCATAATTGCTATATTTCTGAATATTTTAATTTCCTAAATTAAATAGTTATAAAAAAAAAAACATCGACTCACCTTTGCAAATTAAATCGTAACATGTACGACTTAGTATTTAACACTTTTGACCACAAATTATCCTTATAGTAAAACAAGTTTATTTTTATAATTAGGCACACGTATTCATAAGTTCACAACACAACGTTAGAGAGCTGTATAAATGTATAATTCGCCCTACACTGTGTTTTATATAGCCATTTCCTTGCGCGGACGCAGCGAAGGTGAATCCCCTGAGCGCATTGAGAAACAGCGGTCAAGTTCCGCTCCTTTTGGTCAAAAGTTTATTTTTAGGAGTTTTATTATATTTTGTGTGAAAGATGATGGAAATTGTGAGTACATTGTTGAATTAGGTATCTGTAAAAACAAATGTAAGTGGTAATAGTAAATAAAAAAATAAAAAATATTTATAGCTAGAAAGGGAGTGACTACCGAGAACATTTCGATCCAGCCTGTCCCACCTTGCTGCCCTCTCTCAGTGACGCCCTAAGCCGAGGTCCGTACCCCACAGGGGGGGCCCTTAGCGTGCGATCATTTAAATACAATTTTAGTATTTAATTTCGCTCCTGGCTAGAGGCTTTTTGAGTTAATCTTAAGGCACCCACAGGATAGTTCGGTTAAGTAGCCAGGACCTCAGAGGTCACAACTACGAGATGACATAAAAAAATAAAATAAAAAATTACTACCGATATGACGACTAATAAGGAGTACGGAAGAAAATGACTGACCCCAAATAAATTGGGATAAGTGCTAGGAATCATGAGGACGTTTTATTTTATTCTAATGATTACAGATTTTTCTTTCCATAATAAGGCGTGGAAAAATACTTTGAGTAATGTTTGGGGTGATTAGCACCCTAATTTCGTAACACACTATCAGTCACAATCTGAATCATTTTGAAGGATATTGCTAATCCGTTGCTTCATGTGTTCGAAAAATTTGTCTGCTCAACAACGTAAATAACGCAATGAATTTTGTTGGACTGTCAAAATCCATTCCTATTGTTAGTGTGTTACGCAATTACCCCGCTGGTCTTGGTCCGGTCTAAATTGTCGTGGTTGTCTTATTTAAATGGATGTAGATTATAGTTCCTTCATAATTTAGCACCTCATTAGGTTATGTAACTGGTGTTTATACTAATAATGTTCAGCAATTTTCTCCGTCGTAACGTTTTACAACTATAGTTGGCCCTTGCCATTATTTTAAATGTCTTTTAACACGTTCTGCCTCCACAGTTAAATAAATACCGAAACAATTAATTGTATTTTTAACCGACTTCAAAAAAAGGAGGAGGTTCTCAATTCGACTGTATTTTTTTTTATGTGTTAGCTCTGAACTTTTTTCTGGGTGAACCGATTTGGATGATTCTTTTTTTTATTTGAAAGCTGGTGCTTCACATGTAATCCCATTTAAATTTGACCAAGTACTGACTAGTGGTTTTTGAGTTATCCCTAATAATGCGTATTTTTTCCACTTTGTTTATATTGATGATGTTATAATAATTTAGAGTCACGGTTATTTACATATCAAGTAGTGGTATACGAATGTATGTGGTCGGTACCACAACTAAAAAGTGAAAAATAAAAACTTTTGTACAAGAAAAAACAACCGAGTTCCAAAAAAAAAAACACTAAAAAAACGTGAAAAATAACTTTAATTTCGGAAGTCGGTGGCCAAAAACGAAAATATACAACCAAAGACACCGACTTCCGAAATTAAAGTTATTTTTCACGTATTTTTATGTTTTCTTTGGAAGTCGGTTGCTTTTTTGTAAAAAAGTTTTTTTTAAGGAATAAATTAAAGTAATTTTTTGCTTCAATTCTTAATTGTACTTACTATTTTAATGATAAGTTGTGGAAAGTCCGTAGCCCGGCAATCCAAAATTCAAAAGTTTGATAAGCGAACTTGCAATTGGGGATAGGGGGTTTCCCAGCAATTAATAGTGGAGGTCACACTACATGTCGTGTCATGTCTAAGATAGAGGTATGGGAAACTAACCAATTAGTTAACACATTCCAGGATAAGGTATGGAAAATTATGGTAGGGATACTGGTCCAGCAGTGGGATAGAATTGTTGGAAACATTCTCTGGTTACTTTATACTGTCAATGAAATACCTACAACAAGAAACGGAGGAAAATAATGAACATAAAGTTGTTGATTTCAACAAGGTCATGGTTTTAAATGGTAATTTACAAGAAGTTATCATTGAAACTGCGTTTGTCCTTTAGTACATCATACATACAACAACATCATGCCTGTAATCTCCGAAGATTTCAGGCTCCCGCAGACAGGCGCGACGCGACGGCGCGACGTTACTTTTGTAGAACAATGTCAATAAAGTTTTCATAGGAATTGTTCTACTAGAATCGCGTCGCGCCTGTTTGCGGAAGCCTTTAGGCAGAGATGTACCTGTAGTATACCCACGTTTAAAGGTACGAGGTCTTAAATTATCCCACGGGGACGTACTACCGGGATAAAAAGTATTATATGTGTTAATCCATTCGAAAGTATTCTATGGGTTATAAACTATCTGTGTTCCAAATTCCATCCAAATCCGTTCAGTAATTTTTGCGTGAAAGAGTAACAAACATCCATCCATCCATCCATCCATCCATCCATCCATCCATCCTCACAAACTTTCACACGTATAATATTAAGTAGGAAGTAGGATGTTACAGATATCTTTGTTCAGGATGTGGACACATTCCACCACAATACAATAAAAAATAAAACTATTTAAATTTTTAGCCTAATTTGTGCCACTGCAGGGCAAAGGCCTATTTCTCCTTTTTACTCCTCCAATAATAGGTATGCAAATTATTTAAAACATATAAGGTGACATTGTTACTCTTATTACGCAGGACCCTTGAAATCTTGTATAGTTTTATAGGGGCTTAGTAAAAAGACCAACCCTTATTATTCACATACAAAAAATATATGAATCACTAGATCTTAAATGATAAATGATAAATGATTTTATTTCTGTAAGTAGGTTTGTACAAACACTTTTACACGTCAATCATGTTTTTTAAACTAGATGAGGTCGGCGTTTCCTATCTGACTACTCTGAGAAGAAAGGCCGAAACAAACTCAGAGGTCACAGTCTCTTTTAAAGTCCAGACATAATCTTGGTCAGGTCATGCGAAGACCATGCAGATTGGGGTCTGAAATGGTCTTTTGAGGAAAGAACCACACAGTTTGAGTGGACCTGTCCAGTCAGTGCACGCATTTGTCAGTAATCGTGCAGCTCGACTCAGGAAGTCAGGACTTAAGGAGCTCAACGATTCGACGAACAATACCAAAGAAAGGACATTTGGGTAGGCCGCATAAATTACTCAAACTGCCAGATCATAATTAAAATTAAATTAGAAAAAAAAAAAAAAAGCAATTACCCACATAGTCTTCACATTCACAAAATTAAAATAATATAATACTTTACAAGTAAATACTCATGTCATTGTATATATAAAATTTATCAATGTCAATGTGTATATATAAATTCGGCAATAATGTTTGAAGATCATGTAGATCGGTGTCTGAAATGGTCTTTTGAGGAAAGAACCACACAGATTAAGTCGACCTGTCCAGTCAGTGCACGCATTTGTCAGTAACCGTGCAGCTCAACTCAGAACTTAAGGAGCTCAACGATTCGACGAACAATACCAAAGAAAGGACATTTGGGTAGGCCGCATAAACTACTTAAACTGCCAGACCAAGAACAAAACTGAAAAAAAAAAAAATGACCCACATAGTCCTCATATTCACAATAATGAAAATAACATAATACTTTTTATAGTAAATATTCATGTCTAAAAAGAGTTAGCAAACTAAAATCAACATTCACTGTGTAAATTTATTGGAGCAGCTCAATCCCAAGCCTTTTTGTCTTCAATATAGTCTTTCACATTATAGTAGGCTTTTTGGCATAATTTCCGCTTTATAAAAGATTTGAATTTATTAAAGCTTAGATCTTGAATGTGGCTAGGAAGTTTATTATAAAAACGTATACATTGGCATCTAAAGGAGCCACCAATTTTTTTGAGCCTGGTTGTAGGAACAAGAAATTTGTGTTTGTTCCTGGTATTTATATTGTGGATATCACTGTATTTTTTAAACAGATTAATATTTTTATGTGCATACAAAAGATTTTCATAAATATACTGATCTTAGATACGATTACCCAATGGCCGATTCCTATAATATACGGACCGTTATTGGTTAAAATTAAGACTCTTGTGTCTTTACCAATAATGAAGCAATGTCGTCATAGCTTTGCATAGTAGATCCTCCCGTATGGAAGTAGTTATCACAAGTAAAATTAGCTTACGAATCTATTTATATGCCCAGTTTGGCAATAAAAAATGCTACCATTGTTGGTAAGCAAAACGATTCGGTTTTGTTTATAGACACTGAGCATTGGATGTAGTCTTTTATTGTTTATCTAGTTTCAGGAAGTAACCATAGGGGCAGGCTGCATAGCTCGCCGTCCGGTAAGGACCAGGCCCGGGTCGACGGCGCGTCGTGTTCCACGCGCGCCTCAAAGAGATGTCAGCACCATTGACGGGGTCCGATAGGGCCGATGCCTGCCGGGGTCGCGGATTGTTCGAAAGAGTTACCGTGGTCCTGGCGCACAGGCAACTGAAGGAACACGGGTGGGTTTTAGTCAGTAAGAGTCTGACACGCCCTTCCGCTCCACCCAGAGCGGGAGAGGTCATTTGATGATTTCCCACCCAAAAAAAAAGGGGCAAGCTGCATTGATATCGTGTAGTGTTAGAGGGGTTTAGTAAAACGCCTAACTAAGTATTTATTTCTACTTATAGGGTGACGGGGACATCGACGCGCAAACTGCAACCATGAAATTAGCACACGACTCTAGACCCTTAGCGTAGAATTTTTTTGTCGGTTACCAAAAAGAAAATCTGCTGTGTCATAGAAATGTGCAATACAGTAAACGGTGAAAATGTATGGAACAGCAAATTTTTTTTTTTAATCCCGACGAATAATTCGGAATCATGTAGGTACTGAATCCATGGTAACAGGTTTTGCGTATGCGCCAGGGCCACGGTAACTCTTTCGAACAATCCGCAGCCCCGGCAGGCATCGGTCCTATCGGACCCCGTCAATTTTGCTGACATCTCTTTGAGGCGCGCGTGGAACACGACGCGCCGTCGACCCGGGCCTGGTCCTTACCGGACGGCGAGCTGCCCATTGCTCGCCGTCCGCAAGCCCGCGCCTACGGTGGCCGGGAGTCGGCAATCGACTCCCGACGCCCAGGGTGTCTCCTCCTCCTGCGGCGGCTAGGGGCGCGAGGGCGCAGTGATTGCCTCTCCCTCTCGCGCTCCGCCTCCTCCTTCGCGAGCATTACTGCTTCGCAGAAGGAGGTGACGGCTTCCCATTCCCTCTCGCTCCGTACCATGGCCTGAACCAGGGCCGGACGCGAGAGGTCGCCGCCGCCGATCGCCGCCACGAGGACACGGCGGTGCTCCGCCCAAGCCGGGCAGACCTCCACCGTATGCTCCACCGTGTCCTCCGGTCGATCCACGCAATGATAACACCCGGGCGTTTCCTCCCGCCTTATACGAAACAGATCACTGCCAACCTGTATTATGATTGAGTCACTGGATCTCTGATATTTTTAGAACTAATAACTATCGAAATGTTTCTCTCCGTGGGAACTTTATGTTGGCTGAGTGTAGAATTTCAATAAAATAAGAGGCCAGCTTATTCCTACTCCTGTTACCTCTGATCTGCGGCCGACAGTACATAGATTCCTAATATATTGTACCTATCCATCTACCTATATTTATTTATTGTATCCTATTTGTTTCTGATACATTTTAAGTGTAGTTACTAAATTGTAAATCCGTAATTGGCTGTAAGATATTTTTTTTGTAAACATAACATAACATTATGCCTGTATTCCCCGAAGGGTTAGGCAGAGGTGTACCTATAGTACACCCATATTTCGCCAGTTATGTTTAAGTCCCATGTAATAGGGGGCGAGCCTATTGCCATCAACCGGGCACAAACCCAAACTCCGGACTGTTACTGAGAAATTCTAGATGGAAAAACCCAACAACACTTTGCCGGACCCGGGAATCGAACCCAGGACCTCATGCTCAGCAGTAGCGCTTGCCACCACTAGACCAACGAGGCAGGCGGTTTATGTATTTTATATGAAATTGTTAAAGAGCTATGGATTTTGTGAATAAATAAATAAATCTATATTGTTTAGAACACGTTAGTGTCGATTAAATGGTTTTTACGGAATTCTAAAAAGCGGTAAAACCAGCAAAACAAATTCGTATATAATAATAAGTGAGTATAACTGGTTTCGTAACGTACATCAATAACACGGTTAGGTACGCCCGGATTGGGATGCCTTATCAAATTAATCAGCTGTCAAACCCCATGTCCCAAGTCAATCCCAGCAGAACTGGCCATTAATAATTCAGTGAATCAGTAATTTTAACACCAAACAAAAGAAACCGACGTTAAAGTAGTATTATGTGGCTAAATAATAACAGCAGCACGGGTCAATTGAAGGTTAAGCTACGCTTGACGCGGTCGGTTAGTGGATGGGTGACCATCCATTACATAACGAGACCCCTACGTGCTTCGGAAAGCACGTTTAAAACCATTGGTGCCGGCTGTCATTCGTAAATCTGTGGTAGTCGTTACGGGTAGTCAGAAACCTAAAAGTCTCACAACCAGACTTTTAAACCAAGGTTTTACCCAGTAAACTGGGTTGTGGAGGTCAGATAGGCTATGGCTCCGTGTAAAAATACTTACTAGTATTCAGCTGCATCCGGGTAGACTGGAACCCGACGCCAAAATAGTTGGGAAAAGGTAAGGCAGATTGATTATTTATTTAATTTTAACCGTTTTTCTTTTCAGGCATAGGTATTTTTGACAAACATTATCGCGTTAAATCATTTAAGAAATACAAAATGCCTTCTTGGACAGTGCCCAGAGGTTAGGAGCACAAAATGGGGCCAGTAAATCCAATAAACTACGATGATCTCCGCTGCGTGTGATTATAGAACTGCATACCATTTGCATCCATATTTTGCTGGGACAGAGAAGCTCTCTCATACGAAGCATCACGGGCAAGCAAATGTTTTGTACTTTTTAGAAAATTGGTAGGTACCGTCAAACGGGGTGGATAGGGATGCAGGGGTGAATCGGGACGAAACTGTAAAATAGATTTTTACTTTGAAATAATATAGTTTGTTGCTAACTCTTGTTAACACGAAAATAGAAATATAAATAAAAATCGCTTTTAGCAATAAGACCGCCCATTGTGTCACCCTCTGTAAAATTTCTACATTTATATCTGTAATTTTTATAGTGTACATAATAAAAACTATTCTATTCTATTCAATAGGTATGCACACTATGCACGCACGCTTATCAAAACAAGATCAAAGATACGAAAAAAGCTGCGATGTTATCACACCGGATTTCGACGGGTTTTTTGCAAATGATCTGTTACGTTAGTTTGAGGTTAATTAATATACGTCATGTTATCATAAATAAAATAAATTGATTCTATAGGGTAATGTCCTGGGCGATAAGACCTTTATTGAAGTTCATTCTAAGTTAAAGATCATTCGTATTGAAAATACCCACATTTACTACATAATTATGTAGGTACCTACTACGAAATAACAAAGTTTTCCCATGGGCTACAAAACATCCATGGGCAAAACCGTATAAATTCCGTAGTGGCTAAATTAGATTTTCACACACGGTTTCCTTAAATGGTGCCGTGCCGGTTTGATAATGTACTTATGACATAATAAAGGAAGTTTTCATATAGTACCGCGAACACGTCAAGACCGTAATGTAGGTAGCCGTGCAGAGTCAAACGTCAAACGCGGTTCTGCCCCGCGGCCTAGAGTCGCGTGTATCATATTTAAGCACCTACATAACCAAACTATAACGTCCCCTCTGCTGGGATACAGGCCTCCTTTCTGAGAGATTGAGTGGGCCATAATCTACCACGCGGATTCAGTGCGAGTTGGGGGATGCCACAACTTTTAAAATTTTTGGGTCTAGGACATTCCGGTTTCCTCAAGATGTGAGTCGGAGCCTTTACCACTGGGCCACCTCTGCTCTGATGACGGTGCCAGGCGGCCGCGCCTGGTCATGTATTGCGTAATTGCATAGTACGCTACTTGTCAAACACACAGTGGACTTGAGCAGACACGGTACGGTCAGCAATACCTACTTTGAAAAATACTCGAATGTAGGAACGGGCGGTAGCCGTGTGCGTGTGATTAGTCTGCCGTATAGACGAAGACCGTTTGTGAGTGAGAACTGTGAAAAGGGCCTTTATCTGAAAAAAAAAAACTATTTTCTTTTGTCAATTAGAATCGCCTGAATGATTCCACTTGGAAGAGAGATTAATTAGTAGGTAATTTCATTAGATTATTATCAGGCAAAAGTACATTCCCTATTAATAGGTACCTGTTATTCAACGCTGAAGTTTCCTATATCATGTAATCTGTTATTACATTATTTTAATGAATTAATTCTAATTATGATAATAAAGGTATTATAATGTATTAGATTCTCTTCGTTAAGGTGATTCCCTGAGACGATGTGAAGTTTCTACTGGATAAGCTCAAAACGGTTAATGAAGCCATTACGTTCCATTAAATCTGTTGTTTTGAAATAAACACATGTTGATCTTTCGATAGGATTTTACGTGTCCTGATACAAATACAAAAACGCAAGGGACGCGGGACAGCGGGACGCAGCAAACGCGCGTCGATTGTTTTTAATGATTATGTATGAGCGTACATGGGTACACTAGCGTCACTCCTTTAAAAAAATATTATCTCGTGACTGAGAAGAAATTATGAATAACGGCTGAATAAGTAGGTACTCTCGGTGAGTGTGTCTAGAATTTTCTAATACCTTTTATAAAGTTTCATATTGAGACACGAAGCAACAAAATACGATCTAGAGGAATGTGGCCGCTTTTTTTTAGATCGAATTTTGTTGCAAAATTCTACGGATTGTGATTGAAACAGTCTACGCAATTGGGGTGAAGACTTCATTGAGGATATTTACGGGAGTTTCATGTCAGAGTTTAGCGCCAATAAGGTACTTAATCGTAGTTAGCACAGCGCGAACGTTGGCTGGTTAAGTGTAGACGTCATAAAAATTAAATAATCATTGTTCAAAGTTTTTAAAATGGATTTTAAACAGTGCAAATTCATTCAAACAAATTATTACCAGAGATATATATGTGTGATATAAATTTTAACCACATTTACCGTTATGATTTACAGGGCAAAGTTGTCTTCTAATCATAGAAGGAAATAGTGTTCATAATCAGCACCCTAATTGCGTAACACACTATCTATCATAACCTGAATCATTTTGAAGTCTATTGCTAATCAATTGCTTCATATATTCGAAAAAAATCTCTGATCAACAACGTAAATACGGTAATGAATAAATGATAAATGATTTTATTTCTGTAAGTAGGTTTGTATAAACACTTTAACACATCAATAATATTTTTTAAACTAGATGAGGTCGGCGTTTCCTATCTGACTACTCTGAGAAGAAAGGCCGAAACAAACTCAGAGGTCACAGTCTCTTTTAAAGACCAGACATAATCTTAGTCAGATCATGTGAAGACTGTGTAGATTAGTGTCTGAAATGATCTTTTGAAGAAAGAACCACACAGATTGAGTGGACCTGTCCAGTCAGAGCACGCATTTGTCAGTAATCGTGCAGCTTAACTTGGTATTTAAGGAGCTCAACGATTCGACGAACAATACCAAAGACAGGACATTTGGGTAGGCCGCCTAAGTTACTCAAACTGCCAGATCATGATTAAAACTAACAGAAAAAAAAACCACATACTCCTCACATTCAGAATGTTTTTGAACTGTCAATATGAAAGCTATTCCTACTGTTAGTGTGTTACGCAATTAACCCGCAGATTACAATACTCACGTAGTCGTTTCAACTATTTACCTGTGAGTCCAAAGTTTCCTTAAAATAATGGTGAATATTCATTTTAAAACACCTATAATCTAGTGCTCCTTAGGCACCTACGGCTGTACCTACAAAGTTCTATTTTTATCACGCCTTTAATCCCCGAAGGGTTAGGGTTAGGCAGAGGTCTAGGTACACCCACATTTCGCCAGTTATGTTTTAGTCCCACATAATAGGGGCGAGCCTAATGCTATCAACCGGGCACAAATCCAGACTCCGGGCTGCTACTGAAAAATTCCTAATAGAAAAACCCAATAACATTATGCCCGACCTGGAAATGGTACCCAGGAGTCAGGCTATGATGTAGCACTTGCGACCCAAAGACCCACGAGGTAGTCTTCTTAAATAAACTGAAATATTTACTCAATTTCCATAAACTAGGTACATAATAATTTAGATTCATTTCCTTGCCAGGCACGTGGCCACTGAAATGATTGACCGGAAATATTTTATTGTTATAGTAAATAATGATGTCAATGTTATGTATTTCTGTGTCATAAATCACGTCACTGCAGTCATCAATCATCGTGTCTGTTGGTGGGGTCTAACTTTGCCATGGAATGGCATGGGCCATGGGATGGCACACGGCGGCAGAGTGATGACTGTAGATCAAAGATTTTTAGATTCACCGTACCGCGTCACTAAATGGTTCTGTTTCGTTTTGACACCTCTGGCTCACACAATGTCGCAGAGACTTGACTTGATCGTCATGGAAACGCTTTTATTATTATTTGAGCTCGCTCTTCTTATATAAACGTTTTCGCGTGACTAAGTAAGTATGGTGAGGACAAATCTAATCATTTAAATCTTTGATGTTGATAGGAATTGCTGATATTCAGTGCATTTTATGACGGAGGCATACTGGCCATATCGGATAAGAAAATGCAAACTGCTTTTCTGACTAAGGGCGAATTTCACCAAACTTTAATATCTAGAATAAGTCTTATCCTGAGAATAAATTTTGAATATTTGACAGTTTTTCAATAGGTACTAGAACTGTCTGACGTCAATTTTATTCCACGGATAAAAGATGTCTGACTTTGGTAAAATCAGCCCCTATAATTACAATTCGGCTTTAAATATTATACTGGCTTGCAAGCGTGAGGTCAGCGTGGTAATTACGTAACACACTAACAGTTAGAATGGGTTTCATTTTGACAGTTCAACAACATTCATTGCGTTATTTACGTTGCTGAGCAGACAAATTTTTGGAACATATTAAGCAATGGATTAGCCATAGGCTTCAAAATGATTCAGACTGTGATAGATAGTGTGTTACGTAATTAGGGTGTATGTCTGCGCTGAACTGGCTTGACTACTTATGGTCTGTTACCAATTCTTGCGCAATTACTCACAATATAAATGGAATTACTAACACTTTCATCTATATTAAGAAGATTTCAACTCGATATCTCACAACGTTTTCTTAAAGTTATTGCTTGAATACCATTTCAAATTGTAAAAATTATCAAGGAAAATTGAGGTTACGAGTATAAATTAACCTCTTGTCAAATGAAAAACGTCTTTAAGGCGATTTAAAATTTGAATTTTGGGTTTAATTATTCTAATAGTTAAATCAAAGCATTGTATTTGTAAGTGACACTACATATTAGCTTCCACAGGTACGTTTTCTGATCAATTTATTTACATATTAGTTAGATACTTTTGGAACTGACTAAAGTATACAATATACACGAGCCCAGTTGCAAGTCAGCTCCAGACTTAGGTACATAGGTACTGTACCTACTGTCACATTTGATACTGGACTCGTATCATACCTGACTTGAAGAGTTTTATTAATATTCATTAAAGAAGTAGTATACCCAGGTATGTAAATGTTCTAATCTAAACCGGGTACAGAACGAGGGAAAACACAGGCGTTTTTTGTGAGATATACCTAATTAGCTTGAGCTGTGCATCATCTATTTTGCGGTTTGCGGTTAACCACAGACTCCTACAATATTGGAAAAAAAATAAAACAATTTTTTTCTTAAGTTGTACTTTTTATGAAAAATGGTAAAGAAATTGTAATCAGCAATCAATATGACAATATTTACAATTTATTTAAATAAATAAAACATCAAAGTAAAATAATAAAATAATATGTAAGTATTCAATTTTATGTTTTTTTTTTGTTTAGCGCACCACTTTATGCACTTTAGTACCTTTCCAATAGCCATGTTGTAGAGCGAAGGTCAATCATATTATTATGTAAATTGAAGATCAGTAGGTATGAATTCAGTCATATTTGAATCGAGATCGGAAACCAAGCATGTTTCTTCAATAAAAACTAGCTATAGTGGCAAAAACGCAAAAGACAAAATGTAAACATTACAGGTTTAACCCGACTTTTAACAAAATATTTTTCATAACCATTTGCTTAATTAATTAACCAAAAACATCAACAATTATCTCTACAAGGCGTGATTTTCATAACCTAGGTAACCTCAATTATTTACATTTTGTGTCGTGCTTTTTAAAAAAACTTATCACCAACTCAACTCAAAGTAAAGCCCCATTTACACGATGCAAGTTTGGCATACAATAAAATTGAAGCAAGAAATTACTTACATCATTTAAACACTGTTTAGACGGTGCAACGCTTATTGTAGCTTCAACTTATCGTTCGCCACAGGCAATTAAATAACACCGTGTTAATCAGGCTTTAGGCATTGAAATCGAAAAGGATTCTAAGGTACCGTCAAACAGGGTTAATTGGGATGCAGGGGTGAATCGGGACAAAACTTTAAAATGGGATTTTATCGTTGAAATAATACTGTTTGTTGCCAAAGAGGACTGTAATGTGTTTACTGTATCATAATTAACGATTAAGTGCCCTTGTTGGCAACAAACTGTATTATTACAATGTTAAAATCCCTTTTAAAGTTTTTTCCAGATTCACCCCTGCATCCCTATTCACCCCGTTTGTACAGTATCCAATGGCAATTAAGCTGCCAGAAAAATCATTCTAATAAAACGTCTGTGGTCGATGCTGCAGGTGTAGTAGGTAAACGATTAGAGAAGTCAGGTTTTCCAGGTGCAAAGTGGTCCCAGGTCGAGAACTCAGCAGTGAGAGCTCCTCCAGGACACTCTGTGGCGCTGACCTGGTTGTGTCCGATCAGTTTGTAGTCAGGACTGATTTTGCCTAGCTTTACTCCTTCCGCGATAAGAGCTTTAGTCGTTTCCAGCTGTTCTGTAGTAGGTGCTTCCACTGGAAAGAAGTAGAACATGTTATTCCCTGGTGGATATAATCTAAATTTAGAGTAAATGGTTGAGTCTGCCTGATACCAACCCTCAATGAGCCCGCGTGGTCGATTACGGCCCACTCCCTCTTACAGATAGACGGCCTGTGTCCCACAAGTGGGAACATTATAGGATGATTACCTGTGCTATGCTGCTTGATAATAAAGATAAGGCGATAGGGCTCGATAGGCTAGGTTTTGAGTGCAGTTTTACATAACCCTAAAACAGACTTCGTGTTTCCTAAGAACCTCTAATATTTTTGAAATTTTCTCATCGTAATTAGTTACTCTGTATAACATAGGAGTTTAGCTATAGCCTTGTTTTCAGTTCAATAAGTGACAAACTACAAAAAACAACAAACAATCAACATTAACAACAAGAATCAAAACAAACAACTACAATTAAAACCAACACCAACATAAAATTTTGAGTATTTTCTTATTGGTTTCAAGTGCATAGACTTTATTTATATTAGCTAATACATATTATACAGAGAAAAGATTTGATTTTTTGTATGTCTGATACGCTTTTAAGTTAAAACGACTGAAAGGATTAGGATGAAATTTGGCAAATGGGTAGACCATGACCTTTGTTAGGACATAGGATACCTTTTATCCTGATATTTCCGCGGGATCGAGACTTATGCGGCTGAAACCGCGGGTTGCAGCTATCTTTTATAAATATCTAATGACTAATTATGAGTGCATGTTCTTACCTCTCCAGTCTCCAATAAGACAGATGCCGATGCTATGTCTGTTGGCAATGGTGGCGTGGATGCCAAAGGTGTCCCAGCCGCGACCTTCGTAGGCACCGCCTTCGCTGCCCACGCAGAAACTAATGACAAAGGGAGGTTCTCTGTTAATAAACAACATAAAAACGCTTCAAACTCAAACTCAAAGCATTTATTTCAAATAAATCAATTACAGGCACTTTTGAATTGTCAAGGGGTCGGTCAGTCAGAAAGATGAAACTAGATGCCCATTCCAAAGCGTAGTAGGTATCTTGTATTTCCTAAATGGACAGGTAGATATTTATTTATCCAGAGTGGATTTTTGAGACGGGGCACTAGGGGAGACTAGGGCAATAGCTACCGGAAACTGTTCTAAGAAGATTCTCACTAACTTTTTGAGTAATAACTCTCTGTATTCACAGATATTGGAAATATGGTACGGTCAGCTAAATAAACGTAATTTTACACTTTTTGTATATATGATGTCAATTGATGGAGTTTCGTATAAGGATAAAAAGACTTCTAGAACAACTGACGCTAGCGTACTAGAAAAGCTACAAATCGCAAAAAACTCTTCCATTCTGTATAGTACGCTCATTTTCAGAAACCAAGGGTTAATCAACCTATTAGAGATGACCTTGTTTACCGCACAACCAGTTATGGTTTAGTTTTTATTACCATAACCACAAACAACACAAAAACTGACAGCCTGCATGTGGCCGTTTTATGTAACCTTTTTGGTTTATCAATTATCAATTTATCACACAAGGAAATGATCAGTCAAAATCGTTGCATTGAACTTGCATGTTAGCACGAAAATATTACTGAATCGAAAATAAACTACTACTTTAGTACCTATAAACAAAAATTCTTAAAAAAAGTGAAATTATTTTTGGACTGGCCCACTAGCATAACCTACCCTAAATTTAGTAGAAAAAAATTGATGTGAACACCCCTTTTTTTGGGTTGGAATTCATCATATAACTTCTCCCGCTCTGGGCGGGGCGGGAGGGCGTGTCAGACTTTTACTGAGTAAAACCCACCCGTATTCCTTCAGTTGCATGTGTGCCAGGGCCACGGTAACTCTATCGAACAATCCGCGACCTTGGCAGAGAGATTGACACTCCTGAAATGTCTAGAGCCAAGTAGCCAATATGCCGGTAAAAAAAAAATAGGAAGTAAGATGTTGAGTAGGTACCCATGTAAGGCTGTTCAGTAGTTTCTGCCTGCTCCCATGGGAAAAAGGCGTGAGAATATATAATATAAAAGTTAAAAAATTATCAGACATGGCATCACATCTTTAAATATAGATTTGTTTTTAATTTACACCGCGTACGCAAATGTCATTCCTTTTTTTGTCCACACGAATTTAAAAATAGAACTAAATTGATTGAACATAATTTGGCTAATGTCAGTAACCGCTTTTTTACGATGGAACCGGATATAGCATAATAATTGCAGCAGTGCCGGGGTTCCCCTTTGTACTTTGATAGTTTTTGCAAGTACTTGAAATTTTAATGACCTAAGTTTATTTATTTTATAATTTATGTGTCATTAATTGTGCATTCATTCAGACAGACTAAATAATGATCTACACGTGGTTAATTTAGCGAGCTCATGTTCATTTTTCTACTAAATGCGAGAAGCGATTTTGCGATGAAGTTCGAAATTGAATAATGAAACAACCAGAGTTAAGGCTCCTACAAACAGGCGCGTCGCGCGACGTGAATTGCGCACCATTCAAAGGCACCGCTCGTCGCATGCGACGAGCGGCGCCTTAGTGTCGCTCTCTCGCGTCGCGCCTGTCTGCGGGAGCCTTTACATTCTTTATGAATCCCGAGCCTACAAAGATACGGGCTTTCGTTTTTGGGGTGTAGCGTAGGTATAAGGGTCCTGAAAATCTGACCCTCACTAGCGAATTTGCTTGTCCTCCTGAATCCTGTTGTTGACACCTATGGGAGGAGAGGACCCTGGCTGCAGGCTTAGCACGAGCACCGTTTTGTCGACGGAAGAATAGACAAAAAAGACGTTCCGTGTAGACAGTACGACGGCAGCAAATTAGAAAGAGTCAACTGCACTTTTTACGAAATTCACTATTTTACATAATTCGACTCAGAATTATTTGTTTTGTCATAGGATTTTTTTTTCTGTTTGATTCTCAATTTTTACTGATATTAAGTCACGTATATAACGACAATTACAACAATTTTTCTCAAAGTGATGAAGTACGTTATTTTGGAACAAAAAATATTACAGTAATATTGGCCTTAAACATTTCTTTGGTAAAGGCTCCTACAAACGGGTGCGACACGCGGCGCGTGTCGCGCCTGTCTGCGGGAGCCTTAATGGTGCCGATTCTCTTGTCACAAATGCCTCTAAACTAGACTAAAACCACCAAAATTTTGTTTATTCCTGTTTTTCTTTTATTTAGCTTATATCTCGAAAATGGTGTGTCCTATCGCAAAAATAACGAAAATTTCGAACACCTCTATGGAACCCGTAAACCCCTAAAACTCAACATGTAGGTAATAATTTTTCCCATTTTCCACGCAAAAAGTGAAAAATTCAATGTTTTCTATTCCATGTTTATACTTTGTGGCCGTCGAGTAAAAAGTTTTCTACTGTCTAAATTACGTCAGCTAGCATCTTGTCATGCTAATGGCGATTACAAAATCAAATTGTCTTCACTACCTTAGACAACTGTCAGTTGTCAGTGTGGTTTTGACAGTTTGGGATAGAAAACTTTCTTGTGAAATAGTCTACATATAAAAGGACCTAGACAAAGATCGGTAGAAACGAAAGACAAAATGACAGATTGTAAAAGGACAGATTGTAAAAGGATTTCTACGGTGCGATGTCAAAAATGGAGAAACGAAATGTCACTTTGTATAGAAATAGATGTGTATATTCTTCGTAGAAATAGAAAGCGTGAAGGCTCGTACACACTGGCGCGACGCGACGCCCGACACAAAGGCACCGCGCGTCGCGCGACGAGCGGCGCCTTTGTGTAGCGCTATCGCGTCGCGCCTGTCTGTGGGAGGCTTCATGATAAGCCTGCTAGTCGGACCTAACGGTTTTATTTGGAATACACAATCGCAGAAATACTCAAAACTATAACAGTTGGAACGTATTAAGAGATGTTCAATTTAATATACCGTGTATTTAAATATCAAAGTACTGACGCAGTAGGTATTGTCTGTACAACTTATCAGTAATACCTACAGGACTCTGTGGGGCGTGGTTTTCCGCGATGACGTCATGTTTATGCTCAATGTTCATTCCTCATTGGTTGTTTATAAACATTTATAAATAGTATTATGGGATATGCATACCTAATTGCTGTTTTACGAAAAATGGGCTCCAATTTTATGTGGTCACTAGTCATGATGACTAGGTATTGAGATCATTGATCTTTCAACACGTAGCGTGACTTGCCTACTAACGATTTCTTTGAAGAATCTGAAACGATATTCAGAGATCATCTGCCTGGCCTTTTCAACTATGTTGGGGTCAGCTTTCAGTCTCACCGGATGCAGCTAAATACCAGTATTTTACATGGATTGATTGCCTATCTGACGTCCACAACCCATTTACTGGGTAACAAAAACCCCTTGGTAAGACCGGTTGTCAGACTTTCGTGCTTCTGACTACCCGTAACGAATGACAGCCGGGCCCAACGGCTTAACGTGATTTCTGAGGCACGGTGAGCTCTCGATATATATTGGATAGTCACCCATCCACGGACCGACCTCGGTAAGTTTTGCTTAACCTTGTAGATCGACCCGTGCGGCTGTTATTATTTAGCCACGAGCTGAAACAATATTCAGAGAATTATTCATTAATCCAAATTAAGGGCGGCCAACCCGTCATACTTTTCATACAAACGCACGTACGTGATTATGGCGTTGTAACACGTCTTTCATTGAAATTTTTGAACTACTAGGTATTTTATGCACTTTATCTAGGTTTCTATGCAAGCAAAAAATCGAAATTTGGAGAAACAAATTCGGTATAAGCCTCCAAAAATCAGCTTTTTTGCACAAATTTTACCTAAACTTTGGCCGTTCATAATGTACTCAAAAATTGTAAAAGTAAAAAAGCATATGCATAGAAACCTCGCATATGTAATGGAGATTCTAAATGATAAACATTTTTTCCAAAAAATTGTAAGGCTTTTTCATAAACACGTATTTCCTGGAACAAGTTTTGTGAAATCTCTGCGCGCCAATTTTCGTTCGATTTTATCGCTGTCTCACTCTTGCTTCTTTTTCAAACATTGCGTTGGATGAAACAACAAACTTTTCAATCATGCTCGCGTTGACGATTGACGGACCGGGAAGGGCCCTCTTAACAGAACAAGGTAGCTGAAGTGGCATTAAGTAATTAGCCGGAAAATGTGCTCACATGATCCAATTTAGCCTCGAAAATTATGTTCTCTACAATGAGGGACTAGATTCGGAAGCTGAATGATTGGAACACTTTGGAATAGTAGAAAAATAACCCGATAGGGCTATTTTTCGGGCTGAGAGCAGTGGTGGCCCAGCGGTATCGGCCCCGACTTACGAGTTTTAGGTCGTAAGTTCGAATCCAGCCAGGTACTTTACCTTGTGTATTTAATTTCAACACCACTACTCTCAAAACGGTGAAGGAAAACATCGTGAGGAAACCGGCATGTCCTAGAACCAAAAATTCGAAGACATGTGACATCTACCAACCCGCACTGGGGCCGCGTGGTGGATTATGGCCCACTCCCTCTCACAGAGAGGAAGCCTGTGTCCCAGCAGTGGGAACTTTATAGGCTGATTGTTTTATGTTAAGCGATAGGGTAAATCAAAAAGCAAAATACAGAGGAGAATGCGTCATTAAATAAGGATGGATATTCTCAAAACGATTTGGAATTTAAAAAGGCGTCACACGTTAAGAATGAGTCAAGCTACGTAACATAATCTCGAATACCTCATTAATGGTGATTTACATACCTAATTATTATGTTTAAAACCGGTCCGATTCCAAAACTTGACCTGACTATTTACTCCTATATTTATAGATAATTGTAAATATATATGTATGTTTAATTTCTAAATTTTATAAGTTTTACAATATTTAAATCATAAATCATAAAAGTTTCAGTTCAATATAATAGATCATATATATAAAATAGCACGCTATGTTTTGTCTTAAGACATACAAATATGGTAACATGCAAAATAAATATGCAAAAATAAATAAAAAATGTCATTAATGAAAACAAACATTCAAACAGTCACTAAAAAAAAAAAATATGTATTTTTGTAAATTTTTAAATGTAGCATTAATAATTATAACTGTTTATCGTTTAAAAACTCGTCTATTGTATAGTACTTAGCATTTGTCAAGAAGAAGTTTCTGCAGAGTACGATTTTAAATTTTGATTTTATTTTAATTTTGATTTTAACACAACTGTTTACACTAGGTACTAAATGAAATGACTCGTATAGTTATACAAATAAATACAAAAACGAAAGGACACTTGGGCTTCGAAGTACTCGTTCGCATCGCTGTCATCCGGAAACGTGCCATGAAGACTGGCAGCATTACCACGTTGAATGGCAATGCTAATTGTAAATTAAAGTTACTTTTCGTGTCGGTCTGTGACCGCATTCTTCTTCTAAACTATGTAACGGATTTTGATGCGGTTTTCACAATATTTTAGAGAATTTATTCCGGTAGGTTTATGTTTATAAGTATTACATTAATATTTTACGTAAATATATTAAGATATTTCATTCGTTGTCGAGTTTTGCCGCCGATTCGGCAAAACATGTACACGAAGCAGGAGCGCGTTGCTAGTTAGTATAAAAACTGCCACGGCACGGGTCCAAAACGTTACTCAAACTATTTACTTAATCGCATAAATCAACGAATCTGCGCGGGAGCCCCACAATGTTCGATAATTACGCATTGTTATTTCATTTAGTTAGTAGTTTTGAACAGCTGCGGTGGTTCCCTAGCGTGACCTCTGATAGCAATAGATAGCAGTTTTATAAACAAAACATTTAATTCAATTTCAAGAGCAGATTGCGTAGTTAGATCAGATGCCAAGTTCAGTAGTATTGCGACCTTTGATGGACGAGTACTGTACGCAAAAAAGATTAGTGTAGGCAAAATGGATCAAATGTGTCCAAAGATTTAAATCGTTAGATTGGCCCTGCCGCATCAAAAGATGGTCGGGTTTCTGTTTTGCATTGACACCTCTGATACCAATGATATTATAAGTACTAAGAGATAGATAGGTTACCTACCCAACATTCGATCTTCAAAAACGGCACTATGTCATACTATTAGATAAGATAAGCAGCTAAAATAAAACACAAATGTTATGTATCTAAGTATGCAATAATTTTATTAATGTTACTATATATTTCAAATTAATGACTTCAATAATTATAAGTTAAATATATTATGTTAGAAACAGTTAATTTAGTAGTAGTAATAATTAATGTTTTGATATTGATATCCAGTAGGCATGCAATATAATGTTAACTTTTAAGTTAGAACCTAGTTATAAGTTAAATGTAATAATACTTGCTGCGCCCCAATGGGGTCATGTACTCTTAAGTTTTAGCCTAGCCTGTAACTGAGTGTACATTATGCAAAATAAATAAATAAATTAGATGGCATGTGGAAGTAGGACGGGATGTCGTAATTATCGGGAGCGAAAAAGAGACAAGACGATACAGAACGAGGCTAATTACCAAGTTTTGACGTGCCACTTGCGGAGCGTGTATAACCTATGTACCTCTTTTTACTTTTATTATCATTGTCTGATACATATAATGTCGTAGTGACTTGATTTGATTGTCATGGAAATGCAATTATTATTGTGTAAGCTCACTCTTCTCAATATGGACACTTTTTCGCGCGACTAAAGCCCACTTGTACCACCAATCCCTAAACTCGTTTAGCGGTAAACGAGTTTAAAACGTAATTCTGTTTCAGTCAAATGTTTGGAGATGACAAAGACAGAATCATGTTTAAAACTCGTTTAGCCCTAAACGTGTTTTGTGATTGACGGTGCATGTGGGCTTAAGTATGGTGACGGCAAATCTAAGTATTTAAATCTTTGATCTATAACTAATAATAAAAGATAGTCACACGCAGTTCGGATGCTTTATCTCTGGTCAGGGTGAACTAACTATAAAAAGTCTAGTTACTAATCTCCTATACCTACACACTTTAAGAGACGTCGCCATTTAATTGTCTACGCCGCACGCCGCACAGTGGATCGTCCCCATACAAGAGGTCGGACATAGAATTAAAAATTGAAAAAGTATTTAATTGAAAAAAATGAAATATACAGTTGCATTACTCTATTATGGAACTACAAAAAATGTTACTACAATTTTTTTATTTGACCAGTACTTTATGAGCAATTCGATGAAAACTGTTATTTTTCTATGGAAATGGTCACAAAAATGTCTGTATCTCATGATTCCCTCCTTGTTTTGATTTGCGGTTTTCACTACTGTTATTTACCCATTTTATGCCACATTTTCTTCAAGGACACATGGTGCCCCCAGCGACCCCCTTCCGAGATATTTTGCTTTTAGTAACTATACTTTTTATTGTATAACTGATGAAATGGAGGTACATTAAGTATATTCATTACTGAGAATAAGTCATCCCTAAGTAGTTCCTTAAATAACAGGTGCATTTGCGATTACTTTAATGACTTATGAACGCTTCTGTTGCCATACAACAAAAGCGTTAATGAGTCCTTAAGTAAAGATTACCAGTACTTGCTTAATCTAATTAGTTATTGTAATTACTATGTTAACAGCCCTTAATCTCTGCATTGTGATTGGATAATGTCATCATTAGCTTAGTAATGACTGAGTCGAATTTACAATAACACATCGAAAAGAAATGGAGTTTTATGATCAATAAGAAAATATGTAGGTATAAAAATATTTTTTATTTAAATAATATAACACTGTAAAAATAATTTAAAAATAAAACAATATGTACCCTAAAACAAACTAAAAAATTAAACAACTACTAAGAACTAAATTATAATAGGAAATTAATTAATTAACACGACCATTTAGTTACTAACAACAATAGAAAAGAAAGAAAAAAAAACATTTATTGGCCGATGGGTGGCATAACACAAAACAAAAAAAGAACAGAATAAAAAAAAAATACACAAAAACAAGAAATTAACAAAGAAACTGCTTGTTAATAATAATATTAGGTACTATAAGACTTAAACTATATTTTCTTCATCTTCATCAATAACGACATCATGATCATTATTATCGTCATCATCTTCTTCAACGTCACTACATGCAGCAAGTGTATCAGTTGAAACGTCAATGAACTCCAATTCACTCTGATCAACTATGAGTAAATCGTCTAGTTCACTAAATGAAGACTTTTTGGCTTTATTTGTCATCTTCGGTCGTAAGCTGGTGAGAAGAGGATCGGAAGATAATAGCAGATTATGAAGAATGTCTTCATTAGTGGCGATGCTACTATGCTTTCGTGTATGATATTCTCTAAATTTACGAAAATCCTTGTTTCTTGCTTCAGATGCTTCTTCAGACAAAAAACCTATAGGTACTACTGATAAGCGGTCCACTATCTGTGATCCATGAATCAGCAATTTGTGTAAACTTGCTGGCATGTTATACCATGGATATAATTCCACGAATAAATTTGCTGTTTCATCACAATATAATTTAAATTTTTGGACTTGAATTTTTTCGCCTGAGGAAATGCATTGCAAAATAACGGCGAGTCTTCTAATTAAATTAACGTCTAATTTAGTAATTTCCGCAGTCGTTTCAGGGTTTGCAAAAAACCTTCTTGCAGCATTTCCAGTGTTTGTATTGCCACTACCCTGCTTAACAACGTCTAGAAGTAAGCCTGTGCTTCTTCGGAAAGCTTCTTGAATGGCTTCTTTCTTATCTTTAACTTTTTTTTTATTTTCGTCACCTTTTACTTGCCATGATTTTATGTCCATTCTGTAAGCAATGTGTAATAAACACTCCATAGACCGAATCCAAGCATGCAATGAACTAAATCCATGCTTGTATAAATCTGTATTCACGGTTTTAGCTCTCACTTCTTCCAAGTTATTCATTTCGCTTGGGCGAGCTTTGTACAAATCACACACTGCTGCCGATGTACCAGATATGATTGAATGTACCTTACCATCAATCATGGTTAGCCATAGATTGTGAGTAACAGTAGCATTGCCGCAATCAGTCGGGTCCAGTTCACGAATCTCGGTCTCAAATATTTCCATTTCAGCCTTAACATTCGCTTCCGTTTCTTTCATAAATGTAAATGAAATCGGGCGACAATATGTGGTTGACGATGGCCGATCATTCTGCCACACTATACTTCCACTAGAAGTCACTAACTTAAGCGGTACAAGACTTGCCATAAATACACTGGATAAGTCTTGTTCACTTGTTGTTGTCGTTTGATGGTAAATGCTTTGACTTGAAGCTCCATCAAAACCCCATTTACTGTGAAGCACAAGTGGTTCACCAGCATCAAAATTTGATTCAAGTGAATCGATCAGCCTCCTAACTGTGAGATCAAGGAGGGCTTGGATCCGTATCTTTGCGGAAGTTTCAGTCACAGTTATGTCTTCTTTTGCCGGGTAGCATTTAAGCTTTTCTTTAACTAACAAGTAGTAGCTTGGGTATTTCGCATGACCTTCTTTTAAACTAAAGTCCCGAAGTATGATGTAACGCCACTTGGATAACTGCAAGTAAACGTAAAGAGCAAGTGCTTTGTGAGTAGGAACTTCACGAAGCGAAGGATTCTGCTTAGTTTCCAGGACATTTAAAACTGTTGAGACGTGTTCAGGATTTTCCAGCAAATTTTTCATTATTCTGGCCATATCATTTTTTCCGGCAGACTTAAGTATACTTTCAACAGTATGCAAAAGCTCATCCGGACGACTGCAACTAGCAACATTTTCATTAACACGTCTTCTTTTGTGTCTAGTCGATAAATCTTCAAAGCATTTGCGAGGAGATGTATATGTTGAAGTTGATGCATCTGATTTTGATGGACTGACTACCTCTTCTGCCTCATTTTCATTTGCTTCTTCAGTGTAAACAACATTTTCTTTAAAGCAATCTGGCCAAACGATATCGGAATTTAACCACTCTCCGTACTTGTTAATGAACCTGTCGACTGTCCTTCTTGATTGCACCCATTTGGTGTAAACCCTATAGCAAAATCGTCGACACCAGTTCTTGAGATCCGTCACATCACTTTCACTTAACTGGACGTTAGTACTCGACTTCAATGTGTTAAATAAATTGTCATAGTCACGAAGATCTTTATGATTACGAAGAGCAACATAAAGATCTAGATAAGTAGAAAACCCACGGAAAGCCATAATGACAACACTTGATAGAAGTTATAATTACAACTGAATTACATTTGCTAAACACACTCAAATATATAGGGCAGCAAGTAGGCAACTAGCAATGAATTTGATAAGCTAATGATGACATTAGACAATCACAATGCAGAGATTAAGGGCTGTTAACATAGTAATTACAATAACTAATTAGATTAAGCAAGTACTGGTAATCTTTACTTAAGGACTCATTAACGCTTTTGTTGTATGGCAACAGAAGCGTTCATAAGTCATTAAAGTAATCGCAAATGCACCTGTTATTTAAGGAACTACTTAGGGATGACTTATTCTCAGTAATGAATATACTTAATGTACCTCCATTTCATCAGTTATACAATAAAAAGTATAGTTACTAAAAGCAAAATATCTCGGAAGGGGGTCGCTGGGGGCACCATGTGTCCTTGAAGAAAATGTGGCATAAAATGGGTAAATAACAGTAGTGAAAACCGCAAATCGAAACAAGGAGGGAATCATGAGATACAGACATTTTTGTGACCATTTCCATAGAAAAATAACAGTTTTCATCGAATTGCTCATAAAGTACTGGTCAAATAAAAAAATTGTAGTAACATTTTTTGTAGTTCCATAATAGAGTAATGCAACTGTATATTTCATTTTTTTCAATTAAATACTTTTCAATTTATAATTCTATGTCCGACCTCTTGTATGAGGACGATCCACTGTGCGCCGCCGCGCCGTTTCTGTTAAAACATGGAAACCACAAATCATTAGACTTTTGTAAATGTCTATTAATTATGCATTTATCTATACAGGCTGTAATTTGAAGCACCATCAACCTCTTAAGGGGTCATCGTATTCATCATTTTGAACAACTTTTACTTTGTGATCAAAACTGAAATCGCAAAAAAAATATAGGCCGTTCCATACATTTTGACGAGTTATGCAAACAAATGAAGGGAACAGCAGATATTTTTTTCGCGATTCTTGGTTTGGTCCCATACTAAAAGTTGTTCAGATTTTCAAAGTTGTACAATGACCCCATAAGAGGTAGTTGATGTATAAAATTACATCCTGAAGATTGATATAAATTAGTTACTCATTGCATTTCCAATGTATTGCATACATGTTTGACATTTGTATGGACACTCGACTATTTTGCGATGTGCACACAGTGTAGGTACTTACATAAGTATGTATGTAGGTATCAGCCGGGACTTATATGCTGTTTATCTACTCGTATGAATGAGGGAAGACAACTTTAGCCATTTGGCCTCGTAAATATAGGAAAATTTATATTTTTTCCTCTATTTTTAACTTGAAGACTGAAAAACAAGGATAGTTATGCAAAATAATGCACATATGAGTAGGTTAATTACGGACATAAAGAAAACCCGTTATCATAAAAAATACGTAATTTGGTTTTTTATTTTTTAAGGATAACCTAAAATCAATATGCATGTCGCATATAATTATGTCGACGGTAACTGTCGTGTCTACAGTCTAGCAAATAACACTGTGTCAAGGTGGCAGGGATATCGATGCGCTACCTGTTACCATGGACTTATTACATGATTCTGAAACCTCCTGCGTCGAAAAATTTTAGCCGGTCATAAAAAAAAAAAAAAATATATTTGCAAAAAGAAATTGCTTTTGCAAACATTTTTACCGCGCGTGTTTTATTACACTGTACTTGTGAATGTCATCTTTTAATAATATGGCAGTTGAAGCCTTGTTGTAGCTAAATAAGGCAGCTATAACATTGGGCAAATAGTTTGTAGCGGTTTCATTAGATCTGTAAGTATTATTTTATAGGACCTGTCTTAACAGGTCCTATAAAATAATACATGAATGTTTCTGGTAACGAAAGTTGACAGAATTAAAAGTAATTCTGTCAACTTTCGTTACCAGAATCATTTATCGTCTAGTTTTGACTCTCATCTGTTGCATCTAGTAACATGAATTAACCCAAAATATTTTTGATAATTTTTCTATGAAACAGCAGATTTTTATTTTATAACTGACGAAAAATTTCTACGCAGGGGAGTTCAGAATCATGAGCCGAATTCATGGTTGTTACATTTAAAGGATCGTACACGCTGGCGCGACGCAACACCCGACTCAAAGGCACCGCGTGTCGCGCGACGAGCGGCGCCTTTGTGTAGCGCTGTCACATCGCGCCTGTCTGTGGGACCCTTTACGCGTCAATGTCCCTGTCAACCTGTACATTAGGTTGTATGTAGGTACAATATATGAATATACAGAATTAAGAAATAATTATATGTCTAGTCTCTAGGCAATTAATTATAATATTGTAACTACCGATGTACCTACACTACGCTATGCAGTTGATAAATTGCCTATTAACATATAGAGGTATGAGGAACAGGGTGTAAAGCTCACTCATACTCTATAGAAAAGGGAGGATCCTCCGACCAGACGGGTCTTGTGTCTGGTGGGCAACTGCCCGACGGTTGATGTCGGGATGTTGTATATATGCTAGTTGCGCGGTAAACTCTGATAGCGCGATGCAGGATTTTGCGTGACGTCAGTCTGACGCGTAGCTCGCATGTGGCGTTGTATGCCGCTACATCACTCCCCCCCGGAGACCGGAGGTCGATAGTGGGCTGAGTCGTGTATCTTGCGATGCTTTGCCAGGGCCAGGTGAGGTTCCAGTGAGTCGGAACCGGGTGTCGCATAGTTCGCGGTGAGTCGGAACTGTCTGCGAAGATTCCCCAGTGAGTCGGGGTGGCGCTGCGTTATGCTCCAGTGCGTCGGATGTGGTACAGCGCCGGGTTGAGGCTGACTGCTGGCGTCGACCAGGAGAGGGTTTGAAGGCTCTGCTTGTGGACCGGCCGAGAGTGCAGTGTGCTGTGCCAAGGTTGCTTGATGAGGCTGAGGGTGATGACCAGGTATGCGCGGTCGCTGCATGCTGGTGGTCAGGATACCCGTAGAAGCCGTGGGTGCTGGCTGGCTGTGTGACTCGCCGCTCTAAAGCTTGCGGAAGTGATGATGATGACGTCACGCTGAAGTAGTTGCACGAAGGCTGCGCTGACGTTCATGTTCGGGGTCACCAGTATAGAGGTATGAGGAACAGGGTGTAAAGCTCACTCATACTCTATAGAAAAGGGAGGATCCTCCGACCAGACGGGTCTTGTGTCTGGTGGGCAACTGCCCGACGGTTGATGTCGGGATGTTGTATATATGCTAGTTGCGCGGTAAACTCTGATAGCGCGATGCAGGATTTTGCGTGACGTCAGTCTGACGCGTAGCTCGCATGTGGCGTTGTATGCCGCTACAAACAAGACATGGCAAAGCGCCCATCAGTCGCACTACATAGATAGAAAGTAAACAATCCAAACTAATGTCATAAATTCGAAAGTAACTCTGTCTGTCTGTATGCTACCTTTTCACGCCTAAACCACTGAACGGATTTCGATCAAATTTGGCAAGCAGATATATGTCATCCTGGTGAAGTACAGTCACCAAAAGAGATAAGTAACCAGAGTCGTCGGATATAGTTGAAGTTTAGTAAGAAACCGATGGATGTTTTCGAATGAAATTTAATTTGATAAATGACCTGTTTGTTTTCTATTAATTAAATTAAATTTTATTCGAAAACATTCATCGGTTTCTTAGTAAACTTCAACTATATTGACGACCCTGGTTACTTATATCTTTTGGTGACCGTACATAGGTAAGTTTTTGTCCCGGTAGCACGTTTCTGTGGGGTAATTTCCAACAACCACGCGGGCGAAGCCGCAGACAGAAGTCAGTATAAAGTAATTGTTTAGTTCATTTCTCATAGGTACCTTCGTTGATATAAATCACTGCGGGGACTCACCTATTATTCGTCATAATACATGTTATGTGGGAGACTGAAATAAAACAATAAGGGCCCGTAATTAGATCAGTAGTGTTTGAGAAGCAACAAGAATAATGTACCCAGGATTTTGTGATATCTTGATTTAAAAAGAGTGTCCTTGGAGTTTCTTGCCCGTGCTTCTCCATAGAGATCTACGTTTTGGAATGGGCAACTAGCTTCAACTTTCTGACTAACTGACCGACTCTTTGATAATTCAAAAGTGCCTGGTTTAATTGAAATAAATGCTTTGAGTCTTGAGTTTTTTTTTTGAGTAGTCAAACATATTAATAGTTAAAATGCATTAGTTAAACTAACATTTTTTTTTAAATGACAGAAGTATGTTGTTTGACAAATGGTTAAGCTAACTACAGTTAAAAAAATTGAGAATCTAGGTACTGTAAAAGTTAACCATGCGCAGACTGAGTAGTTAAACTTTGACAGCTATTGACTATTGTCAAGTGACTAATTGTTAAATGGACTATTGGTCATTTTTAACTATGTATCAAACAACGGGCCCTAAGTGGACCACTTTGATAGACAAGTTAAACAAGTGAAAGTGCTGGGTATAGGTAAAAGTACGCTCACCAAATGTGATAAGTAACCAGGGTCGTCGGATATAAGTGAAATTTTGTAAGAAACCGATGGATGTTTTCGAATGAAATTTAATTTGATAAATTACCTGTTTGTTTACTATTAATTAAATTAAATTTTATTCGAAAACATTCATCGGTTTCTAACTAAACTTCAACTATATCGACGACCCTGGTTACTTATCTCTTTTGGTGACTGTACTTATGTACTAATACAGGCCTCTTCTTTCATATCAGTATTATACGAACTCCTTCCAGTTAATTCACAGACACCAATGATAAGACCGTTCGCAGATGGCTTACAATCGGTGGCCGACTTTTTGTAGGAGCCTAAATGAAACAGTAGAGATCAAATGACGTAGCAACGCACTCGTCCTAAAAAACCTAGGTCATACAAAAACCGGCCAAGTGCTAGTCGGTCTCACTCACGAAGGGTTCCGTACCACAGTACAATATTATATTTAATACAACTTGTTTTTTTTGTAAATACTTTTCCTGTATGGGGACTCCCTGTAATTGTAGTTGAGTAGTTGTGAAAGTAATAGAAATAAATATTCTGTGAAAATTTTGACGGTCTACCTATTACGGTTCATGAGATACAGCCCGCTGACAGACGGACGGACCGACACCGGAGGCTTAGTAATAGGATTCCGTTGGCACGCTTTTGGTACGGAACCCGAAATAGGAGTTGTGGAGATGAAACCGATTAGATAAAAATACAAAAAAATCGAAACTCTCGATGCGGAACACTAAAATCCGGGTGATGTGAACCGCGATAAGGTAAGTTATCTCCTTGATAAGACTTATCATCTCTTGGCGCATTTCGTAAGGCACGTGTAACCTTAGGATGCTCACCGTCTTCCTAGCTTTTTTCCAATTACATATTTTGGGTTCGACTTCCAGTCTAATCCGTACAGCTGAAAGGATATGAATGCCAGTAGGAATTTTACATGGAGACATTATAGCGCCAAAATCGTTGTGGACACTAACGTCAACAGAAAGTTTGAAAAAAGAAATGAAACTATCATTGGCGTTTTGTTGTTCTGTGTTCCGTAAGTAATCACAAGATGATTCAAATTAGTTGCTGAGATCAGATTGGTCCAAATGTGATCCAGATTGATCCAAACGGTTTGGGAGTATTGAATGAGACACCACCTCCTTTAGCCCAAAATTAATGTGGTTGGGTATTTGTGTCCTCAAGTGTAAAATGTATTAGAAAGTTTTTAAATAAACTTACTGGTAACCAATATCACCCCAGCCTAGACCGTTATGGTATCTCTGCATAGACCGCATCTTGGCTGAACAGTCGTCCACTGTGTAACAGGCTGCTGGGATGTACGTGTGGTGGATAACCACGTAAGGTACGGGTAACTTCAGAGGTTGAACGTCAGCGGTTGGCAGGCCAAGCCAATCGGCTTTGCTGTAGAACGGGAACGAGTGTGGACCTGAAATTTAGAAATAAGTTAGAACAGCGGGGTAATTACGTAACACACTAACAGTAGGAATGGGTTTCGTTTTGACAGTTCAACAACATTCATTGTGTTATTTACGTTGTTAAGCAGACAAATTTTTCGAACATATGAAGAAATGAATTAGCAATAGGCTTCAAAATTATTCAGATTGTGATAGATGGTGTGTTACGTAATTAGGGTGCAGGCGTTAGGTACCTTCTTTTAAATGGTTTCGATTAGGTTGATTCATAAACTATCGGTGGCTTGATTTATTATTGATTCATTATTATTTTAAATATGTTAAATAATAATGAAACAACAATAAATCAAGTATGCTTAGTGAGTTTGAAGACAGAGAGGTTTATGTTATTTAGAATGATTCTACAAAAGAATTGTAAAAATATTCTGATTGAAAAGCTTTAAAAATCAAGTTTAGGCGATTTATCGTTTATGCATTTAAACTTTGTTTTGAAAGCCTATCAGACTATATCAAAACGAACTCAACCTTCAAATAAAACAAAAAAAACTCACTTTTCAACATAAATCTCGGCGACGCGAACGCAGATAACACGCTCATTAAAACAAAAGACAGTAACAATTTGAATGACGTCATTTTGTGCGAATTATATTTATCAATAAAAATATTACGATATGTTATGTATTAGCGAGCTAGGCTGGCTGACCAGTGAGCTGCGTTTGCGCACCCAGTTCTTTATATTAAGATACGTCTCGATCCCGCGGTACTTTCCCAACGGTTCACCGATAAGGGCTTGGTCATATGAGGTCTCATGTATTTGTTGGCTATTGGAAACACGCTTGACACGTAGGAATGCGGGACTTCAAAATGTTTATTTCAACAAAGTGAATCGGTATTCGGAGAAAGAGTCACGGCTGTTGGTTGAATGAGGAAAATATGAATAAGAATTTGAGTTAGGCCGCCTCCGTGATTCTATTGACAGAACTAGACAGTAAGAACAACTAGTTACAAACAAAGAAAATTAAATATGGAATAATTGAATGCATTGCATAACTTTCATAATAGTTTGTTTTATCATCCAAGCGTAGTTTTTATAGCATTTTCCTTTAGTACGGTCATGCAACAGTTATGGCTATGGGGCTTTGTAGTTTCTGTCTACATATACCTAAGTATATTCTGTACATCTTTTATATATATAATTATGCATTAAATTGTGTGGTTCTTCTAAACTACGCAACGGATTTTGATTCAGTTTTTACCATCATTTAGAGAGTTCCTTTATTCCGGAAGGTCTATGAGTATACAATAAATTTATATTAAAAATCTCGATGTTTTTGCAAGTCGTAAAAACCATACCAAGCAAGGGAAGGCCGCTAGTTACACAGGGTGACAGGGTTATCGACACGCAAACTGAAATCGTGAAATCAGCACATGATTCTAGAGCCCGTAGCGTAGAAATGTAGCGCCGCCGCCGGTTATAAAAAAAAATCAACTGTTGCATAGAAAAGTGGCCAAAATGTATGGCAAATTATTTTTTTAATAACTGACAACAAATTTCAACGTAGGGGTTTCTTAATCGCCATGGGATCTGGAGGCAAAAGTCCTCGCGCACATTTGGGAGTGGCGCGAGGAGGCGAAACGCCGTAACTCCGCTGCCGTGAAAAATCGCTGCACAGTGGACTGAGCTCCGGCGGGATCTAAGAAAAAAAGAAAAGAAAGAAAGAAATAAAAAGTATTTATTGAGACTCGCACAGGATTATCAGAAACTAAACTATAAACACACTCATAAAAATAAAAAAAATATAAAAGTAATAAAATAAAAACAAATGTAAAACGAAAATAACAACAGTAAGTCCTGTACGAGGCCAAAAAGGCCCCTATCTCAGCATGATGCTGCGACATTTAAGAAAAATACCTGTCGCAGCGCTGGTATTCTGATAGGACCCGCTGCTGTGATGTCACGGACAGATACAAAAATAAATAATAAATTCTCATGTCGGCATGAAAAGTACGATTGTCGCAACCCAGTGCTGGGCATGCCACAATTGCGGCGGTAAGTCCCCTCTTTGAGGAGTGGCTTGAGAGGACATGGCTATTTCGGGAGGTTCCTGTTTCGGATAAGGCGGGAGGAAACGCCCGGGTGTTTTCATTGTGTGGATCGACCGGAGGACACGGTGGAGCATACGGTGGAGGTCTGCCCGGCTTGGGCGGAGCACAGCCGTGTCCTCGTGGCGGCTATCGGCGGCGGCGATCTTTCGCGTCCGGCCCTGGTCCAGGCCATGGTACGGACTGAGAGGGAATGGAAAGCCGTCACCTGTTTTTGCGAAGCAGTAATGCTCGCGAAGGAAGAGGCTGAGCGCGTGACGGAGAGGCAATCGTTGCGCCCTCACGCCCCTAGCCACCGCAGGAGGAGACACCCTGGGCGTCGGGAGTCGATAGCCGACTCTCGGCCACCATAGGCGCGGGCTTGCGGAAGGCGACCAATGAGCAGCTCGCCGCCCGGTAAAGACCAGGCCCGGGTCGACTGCGCTTCGTGTTCCACGCTCGCCTGAAAGAGATTTCAACATAATTAACGGGATCCGACAGGACCGATGCCTGCCAGGGTCGCGGATTGTTCGAAAGAGTTACTGTGGCCCTAGCGCACAGGCAAAGAAGGCTGAAAGTGACTGAAAGAACACGGGTGGGTTTTAGTCAGTAAGAATCTGACATGCCCTCCCGGTCCGCCCAGAGCGGTAGAGGTCATTCGATGATTTCCCACCCAAAAAGAGGGGTTTCATAATCATATACCTACTGAATCCATGGTAGCAGCGGGGTAATTGCGTAACACACTAACAGTAGGAATAGCTTTCATTTTGGGGTGTGTAACGTTTGAAATAATAACATTCTAACGATCATATGACCTAATTTCATTTAATATACTTCTTTATTTAATATATTTATAACGATGAAATGCTATAATAAATTATTGATATAATTTCATTTTACCTAATTTTATATGGTTTAAAGAACGTTTTCTATAATGCACATTGAATTAATATTCAATTAGTATAATATTCAGTTACTATAATGTTCAAAATCTATAAGTAACGTTTAATATAATTTAGAAACGTCTACTTGGTTTTGTACATTCAACCCCCCCCCCCCCCACATGCAGGGGGCGTACATACATAATACTGACACTCATAACGTGTGAGTATTATGTATTTTACTCCGATCAGCCGTTTGTCGTTAAAATTATGTTGAACGTATGATGCTTCAAATTTGGTTGAAGTGCAGTGGTGGCCCTGTGGTATCGGTCCCGACTTACAAGTTGTATTTGGTCGAGGGTTCGATCTATTCCCATCCAATACCAAGAGCTAATACCATTTGGTATTAGTTTATTTCCGAATTTATTTTCTATTCCCAACGAGTACCACATTTTTTTTAATAAAAAATCTATTACTAACGAATACCAAAGCGTGACTTTTTGTACACTCAGCTACACTAAGTTTTATTTAAATTGCGTTTTACCGAAATCTAGGGTAATCTAAATATAGGGTTAGGGTTAATAAGCTGGTCGACGGAGCCCCGCTTGGCGGGGCTCCTATTTCTGTCTAAAGGGTTTAAAGGAACCTAACCAACCGAACCTCGGGATGCCACTGACGCCGACCGTCTAGGGTTAGGATTTTCGGGAACATTTATTATGTTTTCGGAAACTTAGTTCGGTAATTAATTTTAACACAGCTTAGCTGTTAGTATTACAGTCAACCAGAGATCGATCGCTGGAAGTTAATTTGGTAGGTAGGTAGGTTAAACATTACTTAAAATCACTCAAAGCATTTTAATTTTACTGAAACTGACTGTATCTGATTTCTTCAAACTTGTTTTGGTATTGGTTTTAAAATGTGGTACTCGTTGGGAATAGAAAATAAATTCGGAAATAAACTAATACCAAATGGTATTAGCTCTTGGTATTGGATGGGAATAGAGCGAGGGTTCGAACCCAGGCGGGCACTTTACTTTTTGTAAATAATTTCATTACCACTGCTCTCAAAACGGTGAAGGAACAAGTGAACATCGTGAGGAAACTGACATGTCCTAGAACCAAAAAATTCGAAGACATGTGACATCTACTAACCCGCACTGGGCCTGCGTGGTAGATTACAGCCCATTCCCTCTCAAAGAGAGGAGGCCTGTGTCCCAGCAGTGGGAAGTGGGAACATTATAGGCTGATAATGCTCTGTACACAATAGCTAGCATAATATGAACGATTTTATAGCGGCGCCGGCGTCGAGGAAAAATAAAAAAAACTGAACGCTGGAAATCTGGGCTCACAGGACAATAACAGGGTGTACATCAATGACCACCTAACACTGGAAAATAAACTCCTACTTAATAGAACCAAAGCTCAAGCCAAAGAGCGTGACTTTGAACATGTGTGGGTTAGAGGATGCAAAATACTTGTTAGAAAAAACACCACGTCTCCAAAACACTGCATCAAAATAGAGCAAGATTTAAAAAAGTTTGTTTGGTAAATTACAACGTCTGATCTTACTTGCGAGTTGATTGTTGTTTTTGAAAAAGTTTTTTAATTAATATTGTGGACACAATATTTTTAATAGTGAACTCGTTTGACTTGGGTTTGAGAAACATAGGTAGGTACGTATTTTTTGCACGCATTCCATTCTCGCCTGCCTTTTGTTCTCTTATCGATTAGTGTCGCCTATTCATTCGACTCATTAGGCTTTGTTTATTGTCTTTTTATACTCTATGTGTGTGCGGTAGAGGTGAGATCTGCTTACACTTGAAATTACTATATCATCAATATATTATGAAATTCAAAGTCCTGACTGATATATCAACGCACAGCCTAAACTACTGGGTCTAGGAACGTCAAATTTTGCACACGGCTTTCTTATATAATGCAGGGGAGCACTAAGAAGAGATTTTTGAAAATTCGACCTTTAAGGGGGTGAAAAGGGGGTATTTTGTTTGTACGAACAATCTTATTCCTTGAGTTAATAAACTTGAACTTGGCACGAATACTTACCCAAATAAATTATGAACTTTGGACATTTTTCGTTTTTCTAAATAACCCCCAAAAGAGGGATTGAGGGGTGTCAAAGTTTGTATGGGAAAATCATATTCCGTATAAATAGATGTATCAAGATGTATCAAATATGTAACTGATAGTACTATGAACTAATATTTACATTTATAAGTAAGTAGCGGTCGCAAGCGCTACTGCTGAGCCTGAGGTCCTGGGTTCGATTCCCAGGACGCCCGGGTGTTACCATTGTGTGATTTTGACTTGGGAGTCATTCGACTTGGGAGTGGTGCCTACAATCTGGAAGTCAGCGTATATATGACGCTGATTCATAAAAAAGGACCTAAGGACAGCGTTGAAAACTATAGATCGATCTCCAAACACTGCGTGATCGCTAAAATTATGGAGAAAATCGTACACGTACAACTTTCTTTTTCACTTAAGTTTCTACGAACACCAACATGGATTTTTAAAAGGTCGCTCTAACACATCCAATCTCGTGGTCTGTAGTGATTATCTTTCAGAGCATATGTCTAGGAGGTCTCAAGTCGACGTTATATACACTGACTACAGTAAATGTTTCGATCGAATAGATCATGCGCTTTTAATGCGCAAATTAATGCGAAAGAAGACTAATTAATACTTTCTTTAGGCGACCAAAGAAGCGCTCCTTCAACGATTGCTTCATGTCAGCAACGTTGATGCCTAACGCTTCCAACATACCTAAATACTTATAGCTTTTGGATGAGGAGAGGGTTCTAAGGTGTATGGAATCCGAAAGTTGAATTCCCTCGAATTCCATAATCTCACCTCGCTTTACATGCATGACTGCACATTTCTCCACACCAAATTCCATCCCGATGGCGCTACTGAAAGTTTCAGTTACCTTCAGTAGCTCCATCAGTTGCAATTTGTTGGGGGCAAAGAGTTTGAAGTCATCCATGTAGAGGAGATGAGATCAACCGATAGCCTAGACCTGAATCCTCAAGTAGTGTGCTTAAAGGATTCAGGGCTAAGCAGAACCAAAGTGGACTCAAATTGTCGCCCTGAAATATTCCCAGTTTAATCCATACAGGTTCATCGCTCCCCTGGATCTGTCGACACCCTGGAGAGCGAAGAACCGTTCTCCATTGCCCCATACACGACCTAAGGAAGGTGCGTAGAGTTGTATCTATCTTGTACAACTCCAGCACCCTCATGAGCCATGTGTGTGGCACCGAGTCGTAGGCCTTCTTATAATCTATCCAGCATGTCGACAGATCCTTGCGGGATCGACGAACCTGTTGGCTTATGGCCATATCAATGAGGAGTAGCTCCTTAGTAACGCAGGACCCGTTCCCACATCCATTTTGAAAGGCTGCCATAATCGAGTTACTTTATTATTATTATGAAATATGCATTTAATAACGAACACCCCATCCAAATTGGATCAGTCAATTTTGAGAAAATCGCGGTCATACAAACATACTCCTTTTTTTAAGTCGGTTAAAAAGTACCCAAATGCTACGTCTTACGTTTCTAGATGTAGATCTAGAAACGTCTCTAACTCATAATCTTGAATAACCTAATAAGCTAATACATTCACAACCCCGCCCGCCGCGCGATTACCCCGCCTGAGTCTCATCTCATCAATCTCTAATAAATAACAAATATTATTACGTGACAAATCACAGCTTCTAATGTTGAGTATCACCGAATGAGGTACTTATCTCGTATGGCTCCGATAATCAACAATGCATTAACATAATATACATACATAATTATGTACTATTGTTCATAAAAATACTACAGTATTTCATTGACAGATCACAGTGGTTTAGTGACTGTTTAGTTTATCGACTTTGTCTCTGTCACCTCTGACCTAGACTAGAGTCAAGAGTAAACCATCAGGAGTAAAAAAAATAAAAAATATTACTTAATTGTTTTAATACGGTAAGTCTGCGTGTGTTTGTTTGTTTGTTTGAAAAATCTTTTATTTATGTGTACTATTTCTTAATATATTTTAAATCTGTTTTCAGTATTTTATCATAAGTTTACATTACAGTTTGATTCTGAGTAAAATCATAATCGAAACTTACTGAATCTTGGGTAATATTTTTTTAATACGTTTTTCCCAACACGTTCTATTCAAAACCTCTTTTTAATTGTTTACAGTTCATAGAAGTATATTATTAACTGTAAATAAAACAGAATTATAACAGGTTTCCACACTGTCCAAAATTATACAACGGGTAATTGTCCAAAGTTATTAAAATAAATATACAACAAAAGTCGAAAATATTGAGAACTATTAGCTTGCGTTTTGTGGCTTTTAAGAAACAGTACGAGTCTAAAAGTTTTAAAATGGGTATTTCAGTAGTTGGTACATTTTTCACAACTTTAACAAAGTGATTTTTTGTGGTATTTTTAAAAGCAACAGTTGGTCTATTATACAGTCTGTACAGAGCCTAATTGGTACTTCTTTTTTACCTAACAGCATGTTTGGACACTTGCCCTAACAAGTTAATGACATAAGTGTGCTTGATTCAATGGCAATGACAAGACAGTCAAAATTATATCTATAACTGTAGGTACAGGAACACCGCCATCTTGTTTTTTCAATACAATTTCACAATTAATGTAATTCAAGCGCCAGAAGATAGTTGAAGCACTGTGTTTCCTTTTTCAAAACGTAATCGTTATTTTCTGCGGATTTAAAGTTAATAAGATAGCCAAATGTAGGTATAGTAAAGATAATAACAGAAACATTTCCAATCCTATTGTAAGAAAAGAGGTAGAAATCCTAATGAACAGTTAAAATTTTGGTCAACATACAACCTGACAATGACCTGCAAATTGCAAAAAACGTAAGAAAATTTGAATTTCGCGGGCAACCTGGCGCTTCCCCCTTAATTTATTTTAATCTGATATGGAAACATACTCTTTTGAATTAAGGTCAACTGACCGAACACAATAGTTTCTACGTCATGCACCGTACCAATTTATTTATGTTATTTATTTATTTATTTTGTTCCAACTTACATCTATCATTACAGGGCTAACCTAATGCGATAGTGTACTTATCTAAAGTCACATCCTACGTAATCATTAACTTATTCTTATAATTAAATTAAAAAATAAAATTTAAAAAAAATCTTATAATAATTTTAACGTAGTAAAATTAATAATATTGTTTGCATGATTGCGTCATTATTTTATTCTTTTTGTAGTCATTTGGATATTATTTTCTAACCAATTCATATTTTTATTCCTAGAAACCATGGCCAGTTTCGTCTACATTGTCTTCGCCTACTTGCTAGCCACTATTTCGGCTCTCCCATCATCCCGAAAAATACGGAGTTCTTACGGTAAAGGCTCCCACAGACACGCGCGACGCGACAGCGCTACACAAAGGCGCCGCTCGTCGCGCGACACGCGGTGCCTTTGTGTCGGGCGTCGCGTCGCGCCAGTGTGTTCGAGCCTTAAGTTTACACATTAACTTACCTATTTCATAAATACTTAACTATCTATTTTACTCTTTTTATCATAATTATAGATATCAAGGTTCCTTTCAGAACTGTAAAAAGTACCCATCGTTGTTTGCCTTAGCCGAAAGCCTGGGGCCTACCATGATGGAGCAGTACGTCCTGTATAGCTTCATCTCTATCCCACACTGAAGTTAGATTGAAATAATACTGAAAGAAAGAAAAGAAAAGAAAATACATTTACTGCTTTAAGAGGTGGCGGTAGAGCCCCCTGATCAAATCTTTGATCAGTTTTGCGGTCGAACCTGAAGACCCATTTCCCCCAATGTGTACCTAGCAGTTCATTTCGGTGGATTCAAGCAAACGAAGATTACAAAATGTTCGCTCACAACGTCGAACTCTTGAGCGCGCACTCATTGAATTCTTAAAGAGGTAGTCTCGTGAAAACGATCACGTAGGTTCTTTCACGCCCTCATTCTCGCTTCCGGTGTCAAAGTGAAAACATATGAACGCGTAATTTTGTTGTTGATTATTATCATGAAGTAGACTAGAGCATGATATAATAATATATTTCGCCAGGTATAGCATTCCGACACACAGGGTGACACAAGCCTACGTCATCACCGCTGTGTTACCAGTAGTGTGTAATAATAACTCCCCAACCGCCATTATTACCTGTGCGAATCCGATAAAACAATGAGGTTTTAACTAACAATTACGTTGGTATATGTTTAAATTGAATAGTTTCACTTGATTACAAAAACGAAACGACAATTTAAATGCTATAAATACATTTTTTTACAGAATGGTGACTGAAAATGTTTCCATAATTCGTGTTTTGTTGCAATAAAGTGGCAACTGGATAGTGACGTAAGCATGTGTCACTCCCGGAATGCCAGACCTTGTTTTTTTAGACCATGGACTAAAGAAGTCAGACTTATGTTCGAGCAAACTGGAGGTGAAAATAATGTTCGTGTCTTACTATTTGCGTGCTATTGTGGGTTTGACTGAAGTTACGCGCAGCGTGACCGGTGGAACCAATAAAACAAAGTGTATGCACTCTCTTAAGGTCCAAATGTACAGCGCGGCACATAAAAATGGCCCTATAGGGTATAACCTTTTCATTCCTCCACTGTACATAACCAAAAAATTAATCATTGAACAGATTACCCCTTCAACTTCGTGACTCGAGAAACGTGGGGCGCGCGTCCCCCGAACGGAGTCACAAGGTTGAACCTGCCAGTGCCCTACGTCATCGTGCACCACAGCTACATACCCCCGGACTGCATGACCATAGACGCCTGCAAGAGGAACATGAGGCTCATGCAGGACATGCACCAAATCCACAACGGGTGGCAGGATATTGGATATAAGTGAGTTGAAATGCAGTTCTAAATGGTCTTGGTCAAACAGATTTATCGAATCCTACACGAGACGGCATGTACCTATAATCTTTGTGAATGTGGCGCTGTTCGCTTTCCAATCGCTTCGTATGAGTTCAGCTTTCTCTATGGAACTACTATTATACAGGATGGCACGGATATCGACGCGCAACCTGTTACCATGGATTCAGTACTTTATTCTGAACTATCAATCTATTATCAGTGAAAACCGATGATAGATTGATTGTTTAGTTAATTAATAGCAACAATAGTTTACTGATAATAATGTGGATATACAACCAGCACCCTAATTACGTAACACACTATCAATCACAATCTGAATCATTTTGAAGCCTATTGCTAATCTGTTGCTTCATTATTATAAAAACTTGTCTACTCAACAACGCAAATAACGCAATGAATGTTGTGGAACTGTCAAAATGAAAGATATTCCTACCGTTAGTGTGTTATGCAATTACCCCGCAGTGTTCTTATCACCAGTCCTTACATGATACCGTCCTATTACCTATTACCGTGTACTTCTAACAATACGAATGGAGAGTGTCATGTTATTCACCTCACGCACTATGCGCGTGAGTTTAAATGACAGTCTTGAGACTTGAAAGGCACTTCAGTATTTCACTTATTTTCATCACCTTATTTGGAAGTTTTTAGTATATTTACTAAACTAGCTTTTGCCTGCGACCTCGTCCACGTAACATTTCTTATTCCCCCTACCTACCTCGTCGCATCACAACGCCTTTTTTCTTTTTTTGGGGGGAAATCATCAAAGACTTCTCCCGCTCTGGCCGGAGCGGAAGCGCATGTCAGACTCTTACTGACTAAAACCCACCCGTGTTCCTTCAGTTGCCTGTGCGCCAGGGCCACGGTAACTCTTTCGAACAATCCGCGACGCCGGCAGGCATCGGCCCTATCGGACCCCGTCAATGGTGCTGACATCTCTTTGAGGCGCACGTGGAACACGACGCGCCGTCGACCCGGGTCTTGTCCTTACCGGACGGCGAGCTGCTCATTGCTCGCCGTCCGCAAGCCCGCGCCTATGATGGCCGGGAGTCGGCTATCGACTCCCGACGCCCAGGGTGTCTCCTCCTGCGGCGACTAGGGGTGCGAGGGCGCAACGACTGCCTCACCCTCACGCGCTCCACCTCTTCCTTCGCGAGCCTTATTCCTTCGCAGAAGGAGGTGACGGCTTCCCTTTTCGTGTCGCACCGGACCATGGCCTGGACCAGGACAGGACGCGAGAGCACCGCCGCCGATCGTCGCCACGAGGACACGGCGTTGCTCCGCCCAAGCCGGGCAGACCTCCACCGTATGCTCCACCGTGTCCTCCGATCGATCCACATAATGATAACACCCGGGCGTTTCCTTCTGCCTTATCCGCAACAGGAACCTCCCGAAACAGCCATGTCCGGTGATTACCTCCGTCAGGCGGAAGGTGAGGACGCCGTGGCGCCTCTCAAGCCATTCCTCAAAGAGTTGACTTACCGCCGCAATTGTGGCGTGCCCAGCACTGGGTTGCGACAGTCACACTCTACAGGCCGCCATGAGATTCCGCCGGAGCTCAGTCCGCTATGCCGCGATTTTCGCGGCAGCGGAGTTACGTCCCGGCGTTTCGCCTCCTCGCGCCACTCCCAAATGTGCGCGAGGACTTTTGCCTCCAGATACTATGGCGGCAATCCGGCAAGGGGGCTCGCCGCCTCGCAGGAGACCGTGTGGTATCCCTGGACCAGCCGGATGGCCATGACCCTCTGGCATCGCAACGCCTACCCGCGTTATTACTTCGTTTTAGCTCAGCATTATTTCTGACTCTTTCGTTTTGCTCGGCTTCTAAGGGTCCTAGCGTGATTTTAATTAGCCTTCCTCAACAATTGGGCTATTAAATGCAATAATAATTTTTCAAATCCGACTGGTAGTTTCAGAGATTACCGCGGTAAAAACAACCAAACAATAAAAAAAACAAACAAACTCTTCAACTTTAAAATTAGTATAGATATAGAAGTACTTACTAAAAACTGAAGAGTTTTAAAATATCAAGGAAGAATAAGAGAAGTACATAGTTATTGATAGCTTATGAAACTCAATAATTATTACTTACCAACAAGGTTAAATTAAATTAGCTGGTGAAACTTCACAGAAGAGAAGGCTATCGGTATTTAATGACGATAAAACAAAAACAATGATTTTCTAAACTCATCATTCCAAGTTACTACAGCAGCGGCCGTTGACCCCGTAATTAGCTGCAGTTAATCGAAATTATGAGTTTAGAGAATCTGTATTTTCAATTTGTCTTCATTATATATCGATATCCGTCACGTCTGTGAAGTCTCGCCAGATAATTTAATGTGACCCTGTATAGTTAGATCATTACTATAGCTTTTTAATAAAACATATTTGTTAAGAATATTAGAGCATCTACTGCAAAACAGTCAGTTTCCGTGACTGTAAATTGGTATGAGATTATTTATATTGCTTATATTATATATAATATATATTATATTGCTTTTCTTTTCCCAGTTTCGCAGTAGGTGGAGAAGGCTCTGTATACGAGGGCCGCGGTTGGGACGTAGTCGGCGCACACGCAGTGTCATTTAACGTGAAGAGCATCGGCATTTGTATGATTGGTGACTTTGTAGGTAAGTCTCGTTGGTCGGCCTCAATTGTGTGAAGTTAGGAAAACCATTTTTTCAGCATATTGACTAACTTAAATTGTCCATATAGTCAAAACAGAACTGTAATTTTTTGACACTTGAATTTGCTTAACGATTTATATCCCTGACTTTACGATACCCCGGCACCATTAAGTATAGATATGACACTTTAAAAGAAATTGTCACAAATGTATGAGTGATAGAAACGTCGTTTTAAAACGCCAAAATTATCCAAAAAGCTATATGTGCCATATTAATTCAAATACGTTCATCTGCAATTTTTGCGCGGATAAACTTTATACCGTAACAAGTCATATGGGAACTCCATTCCTAATTTTAAGTTATAAATCTATTAAAACATTAAGCTTGATAAGAACAAGTTCCAATAAATTGGCACATGTCTACCTAGAGACGCAAGGTAAGTTTTTATAAAATAAAACAATATTCATTTCAAGTATTGTCCTATTAAACCCCCGAAAATAAGTCCCCGGGCGTACGTAAATATATGACTCTTCGAACTTTAAGCACCATTTACACGATGAAAGTTTTTTGCCTATAGAATACAGTAAAAACTTTTATTGTTGTTTAAACTTATGTTATATCTCTAAAAACTGAACTCTCTCTCTATTTCTTTCCAGAAAAACTTCCCCCAGATAATCAAATTAAGACCCTCAAGGATCTGATAGCCGCTGGAGTGGAACAAGGCTACATCAGTCCAGACTACAAGCTGATCGGCCATCGCCAGGTGTCCGTAACAGAATGTCCCGGCCAAGCTCTCTTCAATGAAATCTCCACCTGGGATAATTTCGCACCCTCATAAAGACTGAGGACTAAGGCCCGCTTGCATTACAAATTACTAAAGCTACGGTTTCCTAGGAGAGCAGTGGCCGCCACATAACGGTCGCTGACGGCTGTCATAAAAAATGATGACACCGGGGTTTGGCTTTACTGTGCCTGAAAACGTTCTCTAGGAACAGCATTTTACTTTCTTAGATAACGTTTCAGTAATGTCATTCGACGGTAAACTACGGACGCTATGTGGCGGCCACCACAGTATTACGAAACCCTAGCTTTAATGTGTTTAGCGCTAAACGTATTTAAAACATTGTTCTGTTTCTGTCAATCGTTTGACATCGTCAAATCGTTTGAAATGATCCGATGACAAGCAACGGGTGCAAGCGGACCTGCGGGGTAATTACGTAACACACTAACAATAGGAATGGGTTTCATTTTGACAGTTCAACAACTTTCATTGCGTTATTTACGTTTTTGAGCAGACAAATTTTTCGAACATATGAAGCAATAGATTAGCAATAGGCTTCAAAATGATTCAGATTGTGATAGATAGTGTGTTATGTAATTAGGGTGCTGATTCACACCAAAACTGTGATCCAGGACTACAGGACTACTTCTATATATTGACCTCGTAAATGATACCACTTTCGACAACATTCCCAGTAAATTGAACCTGCACTAAGGTTGGAAATTACTGTCTCATAGACAAATAGACCTTGCCGTTTTATAACGTGCAAGTGACATTCATGCAAAGGGTGATAAAGCAATTACGAGGTCGATGGTACCAATAAATTACGTTTGAAGACCAATTTGTAAATATTAATTTGGGACATAAAATGTACATTAAAATGTTGTAACCCGGCCCTCAGAGTTGTACAGAATTGGTTAGGAGACTGGATGTTGATTGTCTCCTTCGGTGTTGTACTTACTCACCACCGTGCTAAAGTAAATTTGTAGGGTATAATAAGCTGCTAGGGAAAGATTCAATTAAACAAGTACCTTCTTATACAATGCAATGTTTATTATAATAACACACTATTGAAGGTTCACAACATTGAATGTGGCTGGCCACATACCTTTCCCCATACACCTGGGCTTCCACACCAGTACAACCAGTCTCGGGTCTAGTTGTATTGGTGTGTTCACCTGCAATGAGACTATTACAATATCTCAGAGTCGCTATAGCGAATCCGTGAGGTGAACCACTTAATAGATACTAGCTCAATCATACAAGTACCTACCTATCAAGGTTGTGCTAACAACGGGAACATAAGATTATGCTAAGCAATCCGCGACACAACACTTTACGGCAACTGGTCTCATCACCCAGTCCATACAATAGGCCTAACTCTCTCATAGACTAAATCGCTACCTTACCGATTATTCTCGGTGATCTCTCAGTACTAATCCCTTCACTTGACAGGACTACGACCCTTGGCATCAAACACAGAATACCCCTGTGTTTGCACGTTAAGTGGCCTACGGGTAAATAATGACGCTTCGTTACCTGGAGCGGCGAACTTCCCTCATCACCGATATCGGTTAAGTAAAGCCTTCCTGTCAAACGGATGACCACACCTCAAAGGTTGCCTGCACCCGGATCCATTCCAATCATCAGACCACGGGGCTACTCCAAAGCATCACGTCTCAATTATGTATCAGAGATACAAGAGAAAAAGGGCTAGCATAAACAGCCAGACCTGTAACAATACACTCGTGTCAGAAATCACATGTACGAGCCACGCCATCCCGCATGGACAAAGAATACGGTTGAACACACTCACCGGATTCAGCTTCGAATGGGACTTATTGGAAACCCATCGGGTTATTTGGACACAGTCTGTTCCTCCAGAACTAAGTCCCTATTCCAAATCCTATTCGTACCGTGTCACACACGTTGCGGGTCTTCCCCATGCCGGATCAATGTCACAAACCCTCGAGAAGCTTCCGCTACCATAGACTAAATAGAATTCTTGTCTATTGGTTATTTTCCATTTCTTAGGCATTGTTTTTAAATAAAATGTGGGAAATTATGTCTGTATGTTTATTTATTTAAATTAACTAATACTCTTGTATATAATTTACATGACATAATTTCTCCAGTGTTATAAAGAACACTCTGACAGCCAGGCCAATGCCTGACACAAGATGTCGCTACTTGTTGCGTAATTTATTGATTTTGCAACGTCACAATGTACATGCAATAAACTGTGATTTTATTGTTTTAATAAATTACTGTTGTTGTCATATTTTGTTGTTTTTATTATTTGTGTGCCTATCCTTTGTGCAAGTTAACAATCTACACAATCATGTTTATTTATGTAGTAAATAAGTAATTTCATATAATATTTTAGCAATCGATCCAGTTCCATAGAATCGGCGATATTTTAACGTTGACTACAATTTTAACCGACTTCTTAAAAAAGGAGGAGGTTCTCAATCCGTCTGTATTTTTTTTTCTGCATACATATTAAAATGTTCATCGATATTTTCATCAATGGTGGACCGACTTTGAAAATTATTTTTTCATTTGAAAGAGAAAGCTTGCGCGGTGGTCCCATATAAATTGTATTATCTTTGCTTGGGTAGTATATGAGTTAACTTCAATAATGCGTATTTTTCCACTTAGTGTATATTGATGACGTTATAATAACTTTTTGTCACTGTTATTTAAATGGAAAGTAGGTGGTATAGGAATTTGTGTGGGGTAGGCACCACAACAAAAAGTGTTTTTTTTTTATGTATGAACGTCAGCTGAATCACAATCCTGCCGGGGTCGCGGATTGTTCGAAACAGTTACCCTGGCCCTGGCGCACAGGCAACTGAAGGAACACGGGTGGGTTTTAGTCAGTAAGAATCTGACATGCCCTTCCGCTCCGCCCAAAGCGGGAGAGGTCGTTTGATGATTTCCCACGCAAAAAAAAAAAAAAAGCTGAATCACAATCGCTTTTAATTGGGCAGTTCAACATGGTTTTCGAGAAGGCCGCTCCGACCGTTTAGGTTCCTTCAAATAGGCGCGACACGCGACGCGACACAAAAGCACTACGTATAGCGCGACGGGCGGTGCCTTAGTGTCGTATAGTAAGTACCATAGTACCTAGTCTTCGAAATTTATCACTACGTATTATAAAACAAAGTACCCTGCCGCATCTGTTTGTCTGTTTGAACTCGATAAACACAATAACCACCGAACAGATTTTCATACTGTTATCAGCAATAGACAGAGTGATTCATGAGGAAGGTTTATATGTATAATTCATTAAAGTTTTGTGTAAATTGGCTGAAATATGATGATTATTGAAGATGTCAGAAAACATCACGCCGACTGGGAGCATTAAGGCTCCCACAAACAGGCGCGACAAAATGTGGGTATACTTTATGTACAACTCTGCTTAATCCTTCGGGGATCACGCGTGATGTTACGTTATCATAATACTTGCATGAAGTACTGGGTACCAGACACTGTATAGTCTGTTCCAAAAGAATCTTACGCAGGCACTCACTAAAGGGAATTAGTAACACATTCATATGTACACAATATTTAGGTTTCAACTTTATAAAGTTGAAACCTAAATATTGTGTGAGATATATCTCACTACTTTTTCCATGAAAAATCATCGACAATAATTCCGTTCATAAAATTAACCTCAACTGTCAAATTAAAAACTTATTAAAATTTAGAACGTCGGGTTTAAGTACCCAAATAAGTAATCAAATCTAGGTAAGCACCCAATTTGTAAGTGGCACTACACGTTGGCATCCACAGGTACGTTTTCTGATCCATTTGTTTACATTTTCATCAGATAATTTTGGAACAGAGCATAGGTTGAGGCGTGGTGTGAGTGGTATAGTCATGTGTGAGTATTGATCTCGGCCTCCACTGTAATTACCATGTTCTTCCCCGAGGAGTGCATTCAACTTTCTGTGCCAGTTTTTAGGTTTTACTAGTACGGAGGTCAGTGTGAATTACTCTCTAACAACCATATTTATACGCACGACATGAGATCTTATTTTTTCTGTTTTTCGCATTTCTCTTGTCTTTATACGTATAAATTGTTATTTTTAAGGTTGTTAGTGCGATGCTGGAAATAAAAGTATTTTTTTTCTTTTTTTTTTAGTTCCCTATATGTTTGCCGGACCACAAATTGACTGCGGTGCAATTACATTATCGTCAGTACAAATAACGATTCAGGTACTTTATAATAAGGAATAGTAAAAATAATGCCTTATGTCTTATGAGGTGAAATGAAGGTGAAAGGTGAAGGTAGGAAGCGCTAGACCGGTCGTTGCGGCGATGTTTGTGGGACGCCTACTTTTGTCGAGTATTGCACGAGTTTCGGCTGCATCATTTCATTTTATTACACAATTTAAACCTTCCTCATGATTCTTCCGTCTGTTAGTGAAAACCGTATGAAAATCCGTTCGGTAGTTTTTAAGTTTATCGAGTTTGGACAGACAGAGAGATGCGGCGGGGGTAGGTACTTTGTTTTTATTACGTATATACCTATAAGTAGAAACCTACTACAGGTAGGTACGTACGTTCAGCACACACTATCTTTTCACGTCTTCACCACAAGCGTGAGCTCGTGCTGGCAATCGGACACGAGAAGAAGAAAAGTACATCATGGAAGTAGAAATTGTTTGCCTACCTATCTAGGTTTACTATAGTACCTACCTACTTAAAATCAAGTATTTCGTTTTTGTTATTGATCTGTGCATTCGATATTTTGCTGTTCAATCAATTTACAATGTCCATTCATGAGTAATTTTGTGGGAAACGGTAAAATCAAAACACACTCATCTTTTTCCGAGTGCTTTTCCATGATTATCTATGATGAATCAATCATGATAATAATAATATAATTTTGTTTAAACTTTTGTTATATTAAGTAACTAACCTATACCTAGGTAAAGGCTCCCACAGACAGGCGCGACACGACAGCGCGACGCGACAGCGCGACACAAAGGCGCCGCTCGTCACGCAACGAGCGGTGCCTTTGAGTCGCGCGAGATTCGCGTCGCGTGTCGCGCCTGTTTGTAGGAGCCTTAATTCTACCTCCGCAATGCAACAAAAGGCTCCTCCAAATACGCGCGACACGCGACGCGAATCGCGCGCAACACTAAAGCCCCCGCTCGCCGCGCTCCACGCGGTGCCTTTGTGTCGCGCCTGTTTGTAGGAGCCTAAACGGTCAAAGCTATTGTGATTCAGCTGACGTTCATATATTTGAAAAAAAAAAACACTTTTTATTGTGGTTCCTGTACCCCACACAAATTCGTATATATACCACTACTTGCTATGTAAATACATGTGACAAAAAGTTATTATAACATCATCAATATACACTAAATGGAAAATATACGTATTATTGAAGCCAACTAAAGCTAACTCAAAAACTACTCAAGCATAGATAATAAAATTGATATGGGACCACCGCGCAAGCTTCCTCTCCTCCGCCTCTAATGATAAAAGAATTTTCACTAAAATGTCGATGAACACATTATAATGTATAAAGAAAACAAAATTACAAACGAACTGAGAACCTCCTCCTTTTTTAAGAACTCGGTTAAAAATTAAAGTCAACGTTAAAATATCGCCGATTCTATGGAACTGGATCGATTGTTAAAATATTGTATGAAATTACATATTTATTACATAAATAAACATGATTGTGTAGATTGTCAACTTGCACAAAAGATAGGCACACAAATAATAAAAACAACAAAATATAACAACAACAGTAATTTACTAAAACAATAAAATCACAGTATTTTGTACACTGTTGGTCCGAAATTAATATTTACAAATTGGTCTTCAAACATAATTTATCGGTACAATCGACCTCGAAAGTGGTATCATTTACGAGGTCAATATACAGAAGTAGTTCTCGATTAAAGTTTTGGTGCGAATTAGGCCCGCTTGCACCATAAATCACTATCATTCAACACTACACGATTTTAATAATTGTTTTTAATTAGATTTTAATTACTGTCATCTCAAACAATTCGACGATGTCAAACGATTGACAGAAACAGAACAATGTTTTAAATACATTTAGCGCTAAACACATTAAAGCTAGGGTTTCGTAATACTGCGGTGGCCGCCACATAGCGTCCGCAATTTACCGTCGAATGACGTCACTAAAACGTTATCTAAGAAAGTAAAATGCTTTTTCTAGAGAGCGTTGTCTGACGCCGTAAAGTCAAACCCCGGCGCCATCATTTTCATGACAGCTGTCACTGCGACCGTTATGTGGCGGCCACCGCTTTTCTAGAAACCGTAGCTTTAGTGATTTGTGATGCAAGCGGGCTTTAGTCCTCAGTCTTTATGAGGGTGCGAAATGATCCCAGGTGGAGATTTCGTTGAAGAGTGCTTGGCCAGGACATTCTGTTGCGGACACCTGGCGATGGCCGATCAGCTTGTAGTCTGGACTGATGTAGCCTTGCTCCACTCCAGCGGCTATCAGATCCTTGAGGGACTTAATTTGATTATCTGGGGGAAGGTTTTCTGGAAGGAAATAGAGAGAGAGTTTAGTTTTTGGAGATATCAACCAACTTTACAAGGCACTCAGCCGTTAATGTAGCAAAAATAGTTCAATTCTTTGGAGCGTCGTCGTGTCTGTTACACTTAGGTACCTGTGTGAGAGTCTGTGTCTAAAGCCTGATTTACACGGAGCGATTTAATTGCCTGTGGCATACCATAGGTCTAAGCAACAATGAAAGTTTTTTTTTTTTTATGCTACAGGCAAGAAACTGAAAAGCCCCATTTACATCGTGTAAATGGGGCTTAAAGCTCGACGTGTCACATATTTACGTACGCCCGGGGACTTGTTTTCGGGGGTTTAATAGGACAACACTTGAAATATATTTTTATTTTATTTTTTTAAATTACTTTGCGTCTCTTGGTAGTCATTTATGCCAATCTATTGAGACATGTTCTTATCAAGCGTAATGTTTTATAAGATTTCATAAGTTAAAATTAGGAATGGAGTTCCCATATGACTTGTTACGATAAAAATTCTATCCGCGCAAAAATTTCAGATAAACCTAATTGAATTAATAAGGCAAATAGAATTTTTAGGATAATTTAGGCGTTTTAAAACGTCGTTTCTATCACTCATACCTTTGTGATAGTTTGTTTTAAAGTGTCATATCTATACTTAATGGTAACATATAAATAACCATATAAATCGTTAAGCAAATTCAAGTGTCAAAAAATAACAGTTCTGATTTGACTATATGGACAATTTAAGTTGGTAGTCAACATGTTGAAAAATAGGTTTTCCTAACTTTACAAAATTGAGACGGACAAACGAGACTTACCTACAAAGTCACCAATCATACAAATGCCGATACTCTTCACGTTATATGACACTGCGTGTGCGCCGACTACGTCCCAACCGCGGCCCTCGTATACAGAGCCTTCTCCACCTACTGCGAAACTGGGAAAATGAAAATAAGATAAATAATCTCATCACAATGTACAGTCACGGAAACTGGCTGTTTCGCGGTAGATGCTCTAATATTCTCAAGAACAATTTTTTATCAAAAAACTATAGTAATGATTTAACTATACAGGGTTACATTAAATTATATGGCGAGACTTCACAGACGTGCTAGGTATCGATAGTTATCTAATGAAGACAAATTGAAAAGAAAGATCCTCTAAACTTATTACTTCGATTATCTGCAGCTAATTTCGTGCAAAAATCGTGCCCAGTTGATGGCAATAGGCTCGCCCCCTATTACATGGGACTTAAACATAACTGGCGAAATGTGGGCCTACTAAAAGTACACCTCTGCCCAACCCTTCGGGGGAACAAGGCGTGATGTTATGTTATGTGTGTCGTTGTTGAAACTTGGCCAGACAGAATTTTGCTAAAAATGGCTATGAAGTTGATCTGTGGCCTTACTATGACGTGTTAAAACCATCATTGTTCCAGCGTGAAAGAGAGACGGAGCTATATATGCGGCCTACCCAAATGTCCTTTCTTTGGTATTGTTCGTCTAATGGTTGAGCTCCTTAAGTTCTGAGTTGAGCTTCACGATTACTGACAAATGCTTGCACTGACTGGACAGGTCCACTCAAATCTGTATGGTTCTTTCCTTAAAAGACCATTTCAGACACCAATCTTACATGGTCCTCAATTGATCTGACCAAGATTATTTCAGGATTTTTTATACCTGTTGACATTGATGAATTTTTATAAATATATTGACATGAATATTTACTTTGTAAAATAGTATATTATTTTAATTATTGTGAATGTAAAGACTATGTAGATCATTGTTTTATTTTTTTTTCTTTCTTGATTAGTTTTAATCATAGTCTGGCAGTTTGAGTAATTTATGCGGCCTACCCAAATGTCCTTTCTTTGGTATTGTTCGTCGAATCGTTGAGCTCCTTAAGTTTTGAGTTGAGCTGCACGATTACTGACAAATGCGTGCACTGACTGGACAGGTCCACTCATTTTGTGTGGTATTTTTTTCCTCAAAAGACCATTTCAGACTCAAATCTACATGGTCTTCACATGATCTGACCAAGATTATGTCTGGACTTTAAAAGAGACTGTGACCTCTGAGTTTGTTTCGGCCTTTCTTCTCAGAGTATTCAGATAGGAAACGCCGACCTCATCTAGTTTTAAAATATGATTGACGTGTAAAAGTGTTTGTACAAACCTACTTACAGAAATAAAATCATTTATCATTTATCATTTATATATGACCGATAGCACTATCCCTTTTTCGCAATGGAACCATGATGGTATTCATGGTCATAGTACAGCTACAGATGGCCTTTTCTTGCAAACACGAAATGGTGAGTTTAAGTTTTCGACTAGGTACAATATTTGACTGCATAAATAATAATAATCCTCATAAATTGGGATACTAGCGAACCCTTCGGGAATTACAGGTGTGATGTTATGTTAAATTAGGATAAGAGCAAGAGAATGATGATATTTTACTGCATAATGTATTGTCGACTGTTATAATGGCAGTAAACAGTACTATAATTTCTGCTAAAACAAATCTATGAACTTCATGTCTGACATGTGTGCAGGTGCACTTTCATAGTGTTTGCCTTAGTCATCATTTTGGCAACATCTGTGCTCGGAAGTAAGATATAATTAGTGCACAGGTACGCCACTCATACTACTGGCTCTGATTCGATATGCATTTACTGTCTAATGTCTATCGGCTTTCAAAGTATCGATGATAATATCTTATCAATTGCCATCTACGTAAAAGAAAATAAAGAAAATTATTTTATTTGAGACACGCACCGGAAATACAAAGAGTAAAAAAGAAAATAAGAAAAGAACATTTAAAACTAACAAAATTAACAATAAAAACAACAATAAACAAGTAAAAAATGAAAGATCTGTGCGAGGCCAAAAAGGCGTAGACGTCGACCGTTAAGATCCGTATATTTCAACGAAATGGTCTTGAAAATTTGTTGAATTTCTGTGTCTTTTCGCTAAAAATATATAGTGATAAAAATCATAGCCCTCTTTTGATTTTGCCGTAGTTGGATAAATGGTATCTATATCTCTATCTGATAGGCCGCCTGATACGACTATGAGGACCCGTAGTCAGCTTATGGCGAATAACATTTTAAAGGATAGTTCTAGCCGTTATTGCTTTCAGCAGTTACCTGAAGTCACAAAGTTTATTTGTGTTGCGTTAACTTTAGAAACCGCCTTTTTCAGTACTACCTACTGGAATTGATTAGCGGAATTGGTCGTGCAACGGGTATAAGGCAGGGGCATCGACGCTCAACCTGTTACCATGGATTCAGCACATGATTCTGGACCCCTGGCGTAGACATTTTTCGACGGTTTAAAAAATAATCTGCTGTTTCATAGAAAAGTTCAATACCGTAGGTATTGAACTTTTCTATTCGTTCGTTCGTTCGTTCATAATGTATGGAACAGATTTTTATTTTTTTTATAACCTGCTTTAAATTTAAATGCAGGGGTTTCAGAATCAAGTACTGAATCCATGGTAAAAGGTTGCGTGTCGATGTTCCTGACATCCTGTGTACCCGTTACACGCCTAATTTCCCGAATCAATTTCAGTAGGTAGTACTGAATGCAAGCGGTTTCTCGTCGATGTTCGTTCCACCCTGTATAATAGTAGTTCCATAGAGAAAGCTGAACTCATACGAAGCGAATACCACTCGCGAAGCGAGCAGCGCCAGAGGCTCAAAGATTATAGGTACATGCCATCCCGCGCAGGATTCGATAAACCTGTTTGAATCAAGACCATTTAGAACTGCATTTCAACTCACTTATATCCAATATCCTGCCACCCGTTGTGGATCTGGTGCATGTCCTGCATGAGCCTCATGTTCCTCTTGCAGGCGTCCTTGGTCTCACAGTCCGGGGGTATGTAGCTGTGGTGCACGATGACGTAGGGCACTGGCAGGTTCAGGCTTGTGACTCCGTTCGGGGGACGCGCGCCCCACGTTTCTCGAGCCACGAAGTTGAAGGGGTAATCTGTTCAATGATTATTTTTGAAGTTAAGTACAGTCGAGGAATGAAAAAGTTATGCACTCATTGGGCTATTTTTATGGACCTTAAGAGTGTGCATACTGTGTTGCACTGTCTTTTATCGGTTCCACAGATCACGCTGCGCGTATCTTCTGTCAAACCCACAGTAGCACACAAATAGTAAGACACGAACATTATTTTCACCTCCAGTTTGTTTGAACTTCAGTCTGACTTCTCTAGTCCACTCCATGACAAAAATCAACGACAAAATTACGCGTTCAAATGTTTTCACTTTGACAGCAGAAGCGAGAATGAATGGGCGAAAGAACCTACGTGATCGCGTTCACGAGTCTACCTCTTCAAGAATTCAATGAGTGCGCGTTCAAGAGTTCGCCGGTGTGAGCGAATATTGTGACAGAGTTCGCGTACATTTTGTTATGTTCGTTTGCTTGAGACCCCCGAAATATACTGTTACACACTAGGGGAAATAGGTCTTCAGGTTCGACCGCAATACTGATCAAATATTTGATCAGGGGACCTACCACTGCCTCTTAAAGCAGTATTATTTTAATCTAACGTCACTGTGGGATAGAGATGGAGCTATACAGGACATGTTGCTCCATCTTGGTTTGCCCCAGGCTTTTGGCTAAGTCAAAGGAGGATGGGTCATTTTTACAGCTTTGAAAGGAACCTTGATATCGATATCATAAAAAGAGTTAAATAGATAGTTAAGTATTTATGAAGTAGGTAAGTAAATGTGGAAATTTACCGTAAGAACTCCGTATTTTTCGGGATGATGGGAGAGCCGCAACAGTGACTAGCAAACAGGCGAAGACAATGTAGACGAAACTGGCCATGGTTTCTAGGAATAAAAATAAGAATTGGTTAGAAAACAATATCCAAATGACTACAAAAATAATAAAATAAAGACGCAATCATGCAAACAATATTATTTATCTAACTACGTTAAAATTATTATAAGATTTATTTAAATTAAAAAAATGTTAATTGGTACGGTGACGTAGAACCCATTATGTTCGGTCAGTTGACCTTTTTAATTCAAATGACTATGTTTCTATAATATATTAAAATAAATTAAAGGGAAAGCGCCAGGTTGCTCGCGAAATTCAAATTGTCTTACGTTTTTTGCAATTTGCAAGTCAGTGTCAGGTTGTATGTTGACTAAAATTTGATTCGCGATAATTCTGTCTGATTGATATTTCATGAAATAGTCATTCAATAGGGTTATATGAACTTGTGAACATACTTGTTACGGTCGCAAATCTTATTTTGTTCAACATACAACCTGACACTGACCTGCAAATTGCAAAAAACGTAAGTAAATTTTAATTTCGCTGGCAATCTGGTGCTTCCCCCTTAATAGTATTTTTTTTTTTTTAAATCAGGTTTTTCGTATTAATTTAAAGTACGAACTCTAGACCTCCACACGAATTCGCGCCAAAACTTGTATTGATATCGGTAGGAATTCAAACAGTTCAATGAAGCTACGATTGTAAGTTGCAAGTTTATATAGGCAGTAAAACTCACAAATTCCCCGAACATATATTATTAAGAATAAATCATATTATTATGTATGACTACTAATTACTTCTGGAGTTCTGCTATACGTATAGGTAGCTACAATGGACATAAACGTACAGTATGAAATCATTGAAACTCAGGTTAAAAACCTTTAGAATGACAATTTATTAACCGGCAGTTTATTATTTACCAGAAATTACTGAAAAATCAAGCCAAAACTCTTTCAAGTAAAGAAAAAGTTTGGGAACTTCTTTCTATAATAGGCAATTATACCCAAAACTACTTAACAAGGAGGTCCTTATTACATTATCTCTGGTTTTAACTGCTTTCCACAAAACCCTGGTGCACAAAAAAGAACTGAATCGAGCGTGTCTAAATACTTATGACAAGTTCTCTTAAAGCCGTGGAGCGGCACGTGCTATGAAATTAATGAATAAAGTAACATCACGTTGCATTCAACCTTGCAACTTGCATTGCCTTTATTTGAGTAGGTGCTCAAATAACGATTGTGACAGATGGGCCAGTTGAGTTAGGTGTAGGTAGTTAAGTTCCCAACATTATAACATAATGTCGCACCTGTATTCCAAAAACGAAAATGCAGAGGTGTAGGAATAGTAGGTGCGACTCTATTGCAACCCAATCACAAATAGCTCACATCTAGACGAAAATCAAATCAGAAAATACCAATGCTTCGCAAAAAAATATGTGTATGGTTCAAGTTTTATCATTATCAACTCTTCATTAGGATTTCTATCTCTTTTCTTACTATCGCATTGGAAATGTTTCTGGATGTAGGTAGGTATAGTTGCCTAATATCTTGAATAACCATGTGGCTAACCTATTAACTTTAATCTGCAGAAAAAAAATAACGATTAAGTTTTGAAAAAGGAAACAGTGCTTCAAATATCTTTTGGCGCTTGAATGACATTTGTGAAATTGTATTGAAAAACAAGATGGCGGTGTTAGTTCCGATTTCTGCCACGCGCCGAAAGATCCTTGTACCTACAGTTGTAGATATAATTTTGACTGTATTGTCATTGCCATTGAATTCTGCACACTTATGTCCACGTGCCAATTGTAACCTTAAAACGTATTCAAGGATAGGTAGATAAGGTATCTATAGTAGGAATATTTACAAGTAGGCGCCCAGCTATCTAATCGAATAGTAAAAACGTTCTAAAATTGAAGACGGACATGACATGGAAAATCTACTTGGCCCATCCCACATGAGGACAACCTCGCGAGCCAAGTCAAGATACTTGATTTGTTTATCTTTCTCAGCTTTCACAAGTTTATTTTTATTATTCTGTAAAAATCTCACCGTGCAAATTTAGGTGGAGTGAGCTGTCAGTGTCAATCCCTAGTATGAGGCAGAATGACAGCTCACTTCACCTAAGTTGTCACGGTGAGATTTTACAGAATAATAAAAATAAACTCGTGAAAGCCGAGAAAGATAAACAAATCAAGTATCTTGACTTGGCTCGCGAGGTTGTCCTCATGTGGGATGTGGACTCGGCGATCATTGTACCGATAGTCGTGACAGCCAATGGCTTAATAGCCAAGAGCCTCGACCAACGCCTGAGGAGGCTCTCGTTGGGCAGCTGGATCAAGGGTTTGATTCAGAAGGCATTACTTCTGGACACGGCCCGCATTGTTAGGAGGTTCCTCTCTCTGGAGCCCTGACCGCCGGTAGCTTGGACCCTGTTCCCGATACCGGTGGGCCACAATTTTTTATATTTTTAAAAGTTTTATATTTTTTATATTCTAATATTTAAAAATATAATTTATATGTATAAGAAATAAAGGAAAAGATAAAAATAATTTTTATTTCAGGAAATTATTACCATATTAAGCACAACAAATTACAAACTACTTAGAAATATACTTATGGATTCATTATACAAAAATTAAAATATAATGCATCCATAAGTATATTTCTATGTAATAGACCGGCAGGATGAGTCAAATGCGTGACTGCGTAAAGGAAAGTAACCGTTCTCCTTCGTTACAGGTTTCGGGTATTTTTCCAATATGTTACGTAACAATGATACCAATATGTCAATGGAATTCGTTGATTTTAAGCCAGTTTTTTGGCTGGCACGCCCGCACGCAAATACTTATGACTAATCTGCGGGTCGGACGGAATCTCCTCGGAAAGCACTTTAAAAGCCGTTGGTCCCAGCAGTCATTCGTGGATCTTTGACTGCTAGTCTGTCAACCAGTCTTACTAAGAGGCATTGATATATATAAGAGGTAACGTATTACCTAGTAATTGGGTTGTGGAGGTCAGATAGGCAGTCGCTCCATGTACAATACTGGTATTCAGCGCATCCGGTTAGACTGGAAGCCGACCCCAATATAGTTAAAGGCTAGGCATATGATGGGTTAGGGTGGAACCGAATTTTATGTGAAGCAAAGGAAATACAGTCCAGGAAATGTATTGTTTATCAAATTTATACACTACGTCAATTTGCCGTGTAATACAACTGTCAAAGAATAGCAGTTTTGATTTGTATACCTTATTAACTAACGCACGGCATTTTTAAGTACCTACCTAAGATTTTAAATAAATAATTCATTCAAAATCGACATGATTATTTTATTTCACATAAACGTACATGAACACATAAGAAACGTCAGAAGCTAATTTCACGGTTCCAATTGGTCGTTTCCGATGGAGAAGAGCCGAAACTCTACGGTTAAGTTTAACACCAAATCTCTAATATATAAAATTCTCGTGTCACAGTTTTCGTTGCCATACTCCTCCGAAACGGCTTAACCGATTTTGATGAAATTTTTTGTGCTTATCCGGTATCTATGAGAATCGGCCAACATCTATTTTTTTTTTTGGTAGGTAGTGTAGGGAGTTAGGGAGGTAGGTAGGTAGGTAGGGTAGGTAGGTAGGGTAGGTAGGTAGGGTAGGTAGGTAGGTAGAGTAGGTAGGTAGGGTAGGTAGGTAGGGTAGGTAGGTAGGGTAGGTAGGGTAGGTAGGTAGGGTAGGTAGGTAGGGTAGGTAGGTAGGGTAGGTAGGTAGGTAGGGTAGGTAGGTAGGGTAGGTAGGGTAGGTAGGTAGGGTAGGTAGGTAGGGTAGGTAGGTAGGTAGGGTAGGTAGGTAGGGTACGCCGTAGATAAGTACCGCAACCCGTGCGAAGCCGGGGCGGGCAGCTAGTAAAATATAAAATTAAATAATTAAAAAACAGGTTAATTAACAATGGTGCAAATGCAATATACTTATTAGCTGCTGGACAAATGAGCAATTTACATTTTAAATGGATTTTAAACTCATAACTAGTTTTATACACAAGTTTTCTTTTATTTGTTTGCTTTTATAAGTACATATAACATAACATCACGCCTCTATTCCCCGAGGGGTTAGGCAGAGGTGTACCTATACTACACCCACATTTCGCCAGTTATGTCTAAGTCCCATGTAATAGGGGGTGAGCCTATTGTATTGCCACCAACCGTGCACAAATCCAAACTATAGGCTGTTACTGATAAAATTCCAAATGGAAAAACGCAATAACACTACCCGACCCGGGAATCGAACCCAGGACCTCATGCTCAGCGGTAGCGTTTGCGACCAGTAGAGCGAAGAGGCAGGTATATTAAATTCTTTGCAATATTAATTATTAGCGTTTAAGCTTTTCGTGTTCTTAATTCGTTTGACATTTGCGCTTGTGGTTTTCAGTAAAAACTCCGTATTGAACTTACACACCGTCATAACTTGTTAGGGCAAATGTCCAAACATGCTGTTAGGTAAAAAAGAAGTACTAATTAGGCTCTGTGCAGACTGTATAATAGACAAACTGTTGCTCTATGAAAATGCCACAAAAGATCATTTTGTTAAAGTTGTGAAAAATGTACCAACTACTGAAAAACCTGCCGTGAAATACCCATTTTAAAACTTTTTGAGTCGTACTGTTCCTTATTTATTTTAATAACTTTGGAAAATTAACTGTTGTATAATTTTGGACATTGCGGAAACCTGTTCTAATTCTGTTTTATTTACAGTTAATAATATACTTCTATGAACTGTAGTCAATTAAAAACAAATTTTAAATAGATCGTATTGGGTAAAATTTATTTAAAAAATATTACCCGAGTTGGAGCAACTTTCGATTATGATTTTACTCAAAATCAAACTTTAATGTAAACTTATTATAAAATACTGAAAACAGATTTAAAATAGATAAAAATAATAGTACACAGAAAAGGTTTTTCAAACAAACAAATACACACGCAGACTTACCTTATTAATACAATTAAAATTCTAATAAAAATTCACTAAATTTATTTTAATAAAACACTAAACGACCGTGATCTGTCAATGAAATACTTTACTTAGTATTTATATGAACAGTAGTACATATATATATATATATATATATTATGTTAATGCATTGTTGATAATCGGAGACAGACGAGATAAGTACCTCATTCGGTGATACTCAACCTTATCAGCTGTGATTTGTCACGTAATAACATTTATTGTTTATTAGATATTAAATGATACTTAGGCCGGGTAATAACCTTTGTGAATGTATTAGCCTATTAGGTTATTCAAGATTATGAGTAACAGACGTTTCTAGATGTAAATCTAGAAACGTCTGTAACTCATAATCTTGAATAAGTCGTAGACATAGACGTAAGACGTACGATTTAGGTACTTTTTAACCGACTTAAAAAAAGGAGTATGTATGATGTATGTATGTTTGTATGTCCACGATTTTCTCATAAACTACTGATCCGATTTGGATGGGGCTTGTCTTATTTAAATGCAGATTTCATAATAAGAACATAAGATATCATAAGTATTATAACATAACATAACGCTTGTTTTCCTCGAAGGGTTAGACAGAGATGTACCATAATATGCCCACATTTCACCAGTAATGTTTAAGTCCCATGTAACAGGGGGCGAGCCTATTGCCATCAACCGGGTACAAATCCAGACTCCGGGCTGCTACTGAGAAATTCCAGATGGAAAAACCCAATAACACTTTGCCTGACCCGGGAATCGAACCCAGAACCTCATGCTCAGCAGTAGCTATTGCGACCATTAGACCAGTGAGGCAATCCCTAATAAATGTACCTACCTATTGATATTTGATCGTCTCAAATCTCATTAGAGAGATGATACTTACATAGAATAGTGCTTTATTGGACACCGTAATGCCCGACTTCACTTACGTCTATAATTACATAAATAACGCGTAAGTAGGTAGGTAATACATGTCAAACGTAACACGCACATCCAAAGGGTCATGGCCATCCGGCTCGTCCGGGGATACCGCACGGTCTCCTATGAGGCGGCGTGCCCCCTTTTCGGATTGCCGCCATGGGATCTGGAGGCAAAAGTCCTCGCGCACGTTTGGGAGTGGCGCGAGGAGACGAAACGCCGCCGGGGCGTAACTCCGCTGCTGCAAGAAATCGCGACACAGCGGACAGAGCTCCGGCGGGATCTCATGGCGGCATGGAGAGTCGCAACCCAGTGCTGGGCGTGCCACAGTTGCGGCGCTGCGCCCGATTTCCGGTTGGGCGCCGATTTCCCACCCAAAAAAAAGCACGCACATCCCTTAGCAAACGCAATTTGTTACTCAATAGGCTTAGACAGACCATAAAACTAAACAACTTTCTCCATGGGACCAATGTTGAAATCGCGAAAAAAAATTCAGCAGTCCCATACAAAACTTCCATACCCAGTCGACCTAAATGACGGCTGATTTTTTTTCGCGATGACGATGTTGATCCCATGGAGAAAATTGTTCAGTCTGATCGTCTGTACCACACCCTTAAATTTGGCGGATCGTTGAAAACTAACCCTGTATATGAAGCAATGGATTAGCAATTTCCTTCAAAATCGGTCGGTTTGTGATTGAAAACGTTACGCAATTGGAGTGCCAGTTGCAACTCCGTTGTGTTCGTTGTCCCCGGGACACATCTAATTTCAAATTCATAAGATACTTGTCAGTAGGTAAATCAGTGGTTATTGGCAGAGGCGTTTATTTGATCTTATCGGTCAGACTGATCATCCCAAACAAATATAGTTTGGCGTGTGGCAAACTATGTTCTCTCTTGTTGGCAGTTAGAATCAGCAGAGGTATAAGTTCCAGTAACTCCTAAAGTCGAGAAATGTAAAGCTTAGGTAAGTACATTTAGGTAATTTTGACGTGCACAGTGCCCGAGAGTAAAGAATGGTGGGCATGTTTGTATGAAGCTTGGCCTGATGATAACAGCCTTCCGCACATTATGAAAAGTGATGCTTATGATATACACTTTTATTCGATATATAAGTGGTTTTTATTGGATATTGGCCAAAGTGACCCATCATTATTTCTACATTTATATCTGTAATTTGTATGGTGTACATAATAAAGAGTTTTATATTCTAAGTACATATTATTAGGTACTTTTTGTTGTTCGAACTGAACTTTACTCTAGTCAACACCCTTACATCAGAACCTACAAACACGTACTGATAACCTTTTTCTAAGAATACCACAATATGTTATTGTAATAGTCAGTAACAATAAATAATGGCTTGTTAGGGGATTTACAGAAGTGTCACGACCTGACACTAATTGGTTCATTGAATAAGGGACTTATTTGTGACAAATAATAGTATTCAATTTAATAGGTGATGATTTATGACATTCCATTCAATTTATCTAGGTGAATAACATAAATGTTGCCTACAACCTACATAAAACTTGCCTGCAGGATGTGTTTCTTCTGGGTAGGCCGATGGCCTGGGGCCTTTTTCATATAGCTGACGATGCGACATATTTGTCAATTTAGATAATCGACACATTTTCACGACAGGAGCTTTGATAAAGCAGAAATCTTGAAAAAAACACTTTTAATATTGACAGATTTTTGGATCATCGCCTGTCTGTTTTTAATAAACTAGCCCCTGGTGAAGATTGCGGGAATTTGCTGTATACAGGCAGCAGGATTGGCCGTTGTGGCGAAGCTTGGGGGAGGTCTATGTCCAGCAGCGGACATCTTTCGGCTAAATTTATGATGACAGAAGGCCAATTGTCGTATTTAGAAACTTTCACAATCTGGTCTGGTCTCATCGCCAATGAATATCAGAAAACTTGTCAAAAAGGTAGATATTTTTTTTTTTTAGTATCGTGCTTCTTAGCAGTAGATGAGGAGGTTAGGATCAAAATCACTATATATCCACTTTTTTCAATAAGGCAGAAATCGAAAAACAATAAATAGTGAGCACATATGTTTGTATTTTTTTTAAAGAATGTCATTTACTTACGTGATAAATAGGTCCTTATAATAAATAATAATAATAAAAATTTAGTTTAGACTATAAGGTCCATAATTTAGTTAGTATTTTGGTATTATTAATTTTTCAAATTCAAATATTTTATTTCAGATAAACATCCATATAGTGTTAGTAGCAGTATAGCGTAGCCTAATGTTAGTAATAAATTAAATTAATAATAATAAACAACCAATGTACCATTGAACAGTTCGTTCAATGGTACACTAATGTGTCTGAATACATATCCACCGCTGTAAGAGGGGAGAATCCCACCGGTCTGAAAACACATTCAGGATGCCATTGGAGCAGGAGCGCAAGCGCGCCATCATGGATGCGATTAATAGTGGTGCTTAAATAGTTAGGTTAGTCTTGTAAGTTTTTACAAATTATTTATTTATGTTGACCTAATACTGTCCCCACCCAGTGTCTCTGAAAGGGACAGTCCGGTCTGGCAGCTATCATATCTTATCAGCTTATAACAGTTTTTTTAGGGTTCCGTACCCAAAGGGTAAAAACAGGACCCTATTACTAAGACTTCGCTGTCTGTCCGTCCGTCTGTCCGTCCGTCCGTCTGTCCGTCAGTCTGTCTGTTACCAAGCTGTATCTGACGAACCGCGATAGCTAGACAGTTGAAATTTTCACAAATTATGTATTTCTGTTGCCGCTATAACAACAAACACTAAAAAGAAAATAAAATAAATATTTAAGTTTTATAAATTTACAACAATCGCGATTTTTTTGCCGTTTTTATAGTTAATGGTACAGAACCCTTCGTGCGCGAGTCCGACTCGCACTTGGGCGGTTTTTTTTATCCTGGATTTGTGGAAGTTTTAAACTAAACGTTAATATTAGACATAATTTTACTAAGGAGAATAAGTTGTTTTGAAGTAAACAGTTACTGCTAATGGTAGGTTTTATCATTTCGTGCAGAAATCTTGAAAAAAAAACGAAATTGCCAAAACTGGATATGTTGTGGTTTTGATCCTAACCTCTAAATATATATCTTCAGCTGAGTTGTGCACCCATTGATGCCATTCTTAGCTTCTGTCTGTAGATGAAATAGAGGTATTTTTGACCGATTGAGATTGAAACTGTTATTAGAAAGCGATCGTTCTTAACAATACGGGTATTGCCCCTATAGAGGTATGAGGAACAGGGTGTAAAGTTCACTCATACTCTATGGAAAAGGGAGGATCCTCCGACCAGACGGGTGTTGTGTCTGGTGGGCAACGCCCAACGTTTGATGCCGGGATGTTGTATATATGCTAGTTGCGCGGTAAACTCTGATTGCGCGATGCAGGATTTTGCGTGACGTCAGTCTGACGCGTAGCTCGCATGTGGCGTTGTAGATGCCGCTACACCCCTATGTTTGAATAGTTGAAAAAAAAATACCTAAGTGCATTGTGTAGTGGTTACCTGAAAGAGATAGCCGAGAACGATAACAATGCCGATTTTCGTATTCATTTACTGTTAATCTTTGTTTTGCAATAAAAATAATAGGTCTTTACCTATGAAATTGCCGTTTTGTATGAAAAAATTTAAACGAATTTTTTTCATGAATTTTTTATTTGTATTAATCGAAGTAATCACCCATGCAATCAATGCATCTTTGCCATCGCAGTGGCAGTTTATTGATGCCCTTCTTAAAGAAATCAGCTGGACGGGAGGCAACAAATTCTTCAAAGGCATTTTGTACTGCCTCTCGGGTATTAAATTTTTTTCCCGCCAAGAAGTTATCCAAATTCTGGAAAAAGTAGTAGTCTGTAGGCGCAAGGTCTGGTGAGTAGGGCGGATGACGGAGAGCTTCCAACCCCAGTTCTTGCAACTTGGAGACCGTCTGCTGTGCAGTATGAGGTCGCGCGTTGTCGTGCAGGAGCAGCGGAGACGAGCGATTGACCAATGCTGGTTGGAGATGCGCCAGCTTCTCCATCATTGTGTTCAGTTCTTCACAGTACACATCTGCAGTAATGCTCACCCCGTTTGGTAAGAAGCTGTGATGAATCACACCGGCGCTAGACCACCAAACAGTGACCATCACTTTTCTAGGGGTAAGTTTTCGTTTAGGGCATTGTTTAGGTGCTGAACCAGGATCCAACCAACTTGCTGAGCGCTTACGGTTATCAAACAGAATCCATTTTTCATCGCAGGTAACAATGCGGTTCAAAATTCCTTCATTTGTGTGTCTGTTGAGCAGTGCAAGGCACGTCTCGACGCGTACTTCGCGCTGGCGATCAGTGAGTTCGTGGGGCACCCATTTGTCAAGCTTTTTTACCTTGCCAATTTGACGCAAATGGACCAATATTGTTTTGACGCTAACGTCGAAAGCTGCTGCTAATTCAGCCGTAGATTGTGTATCATCAGCTTCCACAATCGCCTTTAATTCGTCATTGTCGACCAAAGTCTTCGGACGACCGCGAGGTTCATTTTTCAGGTCGAAATTTCCAGAACGGAAGCGAGCAAACCAATAACAGGTGGTGCGTTGGTTTGTAGAGTTAGCTCCGTAAACGTCGTTGATGTTGCGTGCCGCTTGTGCCGCGTTGCTGCCACGACGGTACTCATATTCCATAATTACTCGAATTTTTAACGTATCCATGATGACGAAAAAGATTGAAATGCGATGAAAATGTAACACTAATCAATAAAGAAATGACTACTTTTAGAAAAAAAAATCCATGTTTTTAAAATAAAATTAATTTGAAATTAGAATTCATAGCCAAACAAAAATTATTTTGATTTGAAATGGCCAGTACTGCAGAAAGGCAATTTCATAGGTAAAGACCTAATAATAATAATTGTATTGTATTGTATCGTGAAATTGACTTAATTAGTCCTTTATATGTTTACATTTTTGTTGATATTATCTACAAAAGGAAAATTAAATAATGAATTCTACGCTGTCTTTGACAGCCTTGTGAACTTTATTTTATCGATGACGTCACGATAAAACTTTCTTTAAAAAAGTACCAATTATCTTTGTTATTAAGATGGCAGCCTTGATTTTGGAAAGTCCCTGCAGTGACAGCCAAAGAAAGAAAGAAAGTAAAAGTTATCCAATTAAGTTCCTTTTCGAAGAGCAGCTTAATAAAGTATGAGTTTACGAAAATATTAAAATTATGTTCATGTCATTAAAATGAATATCTTTTGCAAACTTAGCAAAATTAAAGGAAGATTGAGAACAGTTTTTATCAGCTCACTTGGCATTCCTAGCTTGCTTTGTTTTCCCTTGCTGCCAGGTTAATGCAGTCTCCGGGCCAGGCCCTATGCTTCTTAAGAATTATATCTTAGATTTGATTTCCCATCGGAAAAAATGGCGAAGTTCTATGCAAAATTTCATTCCCTACTGTAACCCCTTTAGAAGATGAATTTTTAAAAACTCAAAGCCATTTCATTTTCGTTTATTTCAAATGTGCACATAAAAGGCACTTTTGAACGTCAACAATTACAAGAAAATTGTTTTAATTCTAGTTGCCCCTTCCAAAAGGTAGTTTCGTATGGAGAAGAATGGGCATAAACTCCATCGTTACTCTTTTTAAATGTTTTACAATATATGTGAAGACGATGCATCTAGAATAAAATTACTATACCACAATAGGTATAAAGAATGAAATGTAAAGCAATTAAGTACAGCTAAATTAAATATGTGATAGATACATGGTGCTCACTTATTTACAAATAGTGAAAAGTAAATGATTTTTCAAAATTTTGAACAAGTTATCATTTAGTGTGTGAGTTAAAGTAGTTACAAAATGTAAAATCAATGTCATAAAAATTATAAAATATACAATTAAATTAGCAACCAGTTTGATTTTGTGTAGACTCTAGAATCTAGAGTCTAGAGTGCTTGTTTATTTTCAAAGTTAAAGTTCGCCAGCTAAGAGCACATATCGTCGACGGAGGTATTTATAGTAAATAACTGCTCCAAATTTTAATACGGTATTAAAATAAACCTTGTTTGTTTTGTTTAGGTAAATAGGTACTGTGAAACTATGCCACTTTTAACCTTTTTCTTTATTACGTTACATTGCCAAATCTACTAAGTTTCTTTTGAATTGCGATTTACTTCGTACCCCATTTCCAGGGGTTTGTCATTAAAAGTAGGTATGTTTTATGCGTTTTATTTTACCACTTTCAATTATTATTATATATTTTACTATTGCAGTAATATACATAGGTTAGGTTAGTTATACATAGGTTACTAAGTAGGTGGGAATAATAATAATGCCACCGAAATTAAAGTATGACGGCGATTATATTAAACTGGGCTTCAGCATGAAAGATACATTCGAAACAGGAATGAATCTTATAGATTTTTGGAGCCAAAAGACAATTTCATTCCCAAAGACTCGAGTTTGCTATACGCTATCTAACTTTGTTTTCATCGACATCTATGCGAGCAGAGTTCTCGGCGCTTCTTTTTAGAATAGAATATATATATTGTAAAACATGAGTATACATCAAATAATATTTCTGATAATTAAAAACAAGCACCGAAATCGGCTGAATGCCAGTGCCGACATGCGTTTGGCATTGACTAGCTCTGAACCAAGGATTCAGAAGTTCGTAAAGAGTTTACAGTCACAAAAATCGTATTAAAATAATTATACTTGTCACAGATTTTCGTTAAAAAAATAAAAATACTGTTGGCTTTGAACAGTTTTATAAGTGTTTTATTTATAGATAGAACAACCTTTTATTTATTTACAATTTACATTTACTGTATTACGTCAAAATAGTTGGTGGTCCATGGCAAGACAGAAATATTGTCAATGGTAAGAACCACTAATCTAACTAGATATGTAGAAGCATTCTTTTATTGGATATAATCCTCTAATTTGTTGTTGTTGCAAAGCTTGTTTACAAAGTGTACTTTTAATATGAGTTTTAAATTTTCTTTCATTTAATTGCAATATATCACAAGGTATTTTGTTGTAAACCATCCTGTGTAACTCACGTTCGTTTTACAAGGAACTTTTCTTTTGTGTTTTTGTATGTTTGTCTTTTGTGCTAGACCTAGCGATTTAGGTTGTGTGTTGTTTATCAGTGAGTAAATAAGATTTTGAATAAGTAGAAGATCCGACTTCTCTAGTTTTTTTCATGAACGATGTCATCTTGGAGTCAGCTCGGCGCCTTCTTCCCGGTCCACTGATGCCCTTGTAACATGCATATAATAATTTCACACTTGACCTAACATCTGGGAGCGGCGCTTACGCAACCAAGGCGCGTCGTCCGGAAGGCAGGCGCCGCCATTGTCAGGAATACACTCTTGCGCACTAATTTATGTTCATATTCAAATATAGAGCGATAAATTATAAACAATTTGGCTGTTTTTTTTTATTTATTGACTTTGCTACATTGTTTTGGGATTTATTAATTTCATTCGGCTTTGCGGACAATTGAATGTTTCTTAAGCTTATCGAACTTCATTTGTGACGGTGGCAGATTCGTAGTTCTGACTTTCTGACTTAGGTATTTAGTAGTATGAGAGTTAGGTACTGGTGGGAAGGTAGGGATTGTGGTTTAATAGCCACCTAGGAGGTATATTTTAAGTACAATACTAGGGTATCGAGGGGCCGTTGTAGGTATTTTATACCTTTCATTCATTTTTATAGGTAGGTTGCCAATTTAGCATGGAACTACTTCACCGATATATTATATCCCTCCAAATATGCCCGAGCTTTATCGACCGTTATTGGTATCGCGATGGTAGCTACCCACGCCAATAGGTAGGTAGGTCTAGGTACTGAAAGAAGCTGTTAGGTAGGTTACGTGGGGGACTTAGAATTTGTGTTTTCGAAGAATCCACAGAATATTGAATTGCGAATTATTTGATTCGTTCTGTAAAAGAAGAATCAGTTGCAAAATGACCAAGAGTTTGTAATTTAAACGATTCTATTACGCTTCTGGCAGACACAAATTCATATACCTTCACTTGCTAAGTAAATAACAGTGACAGGAAGGTATTAGAACATCATCAACATACACTAAATGGAAAAAATACGTATTATTGAAGCTAACTCTTGCTTTTTTTAACCCTTTTGTTTGAAAGGGTTAATTTATAGAAATTAACCATTTCAAACAAAAGGGTTAACTGTCAAATAAAACCGTTCCTGGCATGAATTTGTCTGCCAGAAGCGTTATAGGATCGGTAGAGATTAATGACCTGCATGTTTCTAATATGCAACCTTTTCTAGTAATAATAGAATAGTAGTATAAAATTATGAGATAAGCGCTAATGTGAATTTAGAATAAGTAGAAGTAAAAAACGGTAGGAGTCAGTTTAGCTGACAAGCGAATGTGATGATATAAAAATTTATAATGTATGAATGAATTTAAAGATCCTAATAATGACGCTATAAAAGTAAATAGTATTTTATTGATAAACATCCCGGTGTTATAATAACGAGGAGTTATTACAGTACCATATGACCGAAATTAGCATTATCAAGTCGTTGTTTTGTTACGATAGATCAAGGAGAAAGCCGAAAAGAGTGGTAGAAATCTGGTCACTATTTCGACCATTCATAATGAGTTACCCAATAAAATTGTTTAAATGATTCATTAATATCTAACTTCATTTTTGAATGACTTTATAACGGCGCCGAGTTACGATAAAATCTCATATGATCGATGCAAAGTTGATAAGAATCTGGCATGCTTGATTGAGTATCTTAAGGGGATAAAAATGGCCTGGGATTATAGTAAAAGAACCTGAGATTGTTAGGTATACCTTTCTTAACGCTAAATGAAATCTAAGGGGCTCGTGGCTCGTTCGGGGAAGTACTGCCGCCGTACCTAAAGTTTGTTCCAAAAGTATTTGATGAAAATGGAAACAATTGGATCGGAAAAAACGTTACCTACTGTGGATGCCAATTCGTAGTGCCACTTAAAACTTTATGCTCTAATTTGATTATTTTAATACTTACACCCACGATTCAAATTTTAAATCACCTTAAATTTGTTTTTCATTTGACAATTGAGGTTAATTTTATAACCTCCGTTTTCGTTTATGATTTTTCAATTATTATAATGCAATAATGTTAATCAAACAGCAATTGTTGGAAAAACTGGTGAGATATAAGTTAGAAACCTTGTGAATACCGATGAAGGAGTTACTAATTCCCTTTAATGACTGATTGTACAAGAACTTAACCTGCACCCTAATTGCATAACACACTATCAATCACAATCTGAATTATTTTGAAACCTATTGCTAATCCATTGCTTCATATGTCATGTTCGAAAAATTTGTGTACTCTACAAAAGAAATAACGCAATGATTGTTGTTAAACTGTCAACATTACAGCCATTCCTACTGTTAGTGTGTTACGCAATTACCCCACTGAACAAGGTTGGTTTATACTTTCATCGGATACTTTTGGAACAAACAATAAGTAGACTTTTCTGTCTCCAAGAAGCGTTGCTGTGTTCCAGTATAGAAGGCATAGGTCGGTGTAATTGTACTGGCACAAAATCAAAAGTCATTTATTCAAATTAGGAAGAGAATCAGCACTTTTCGAACGTCAAAGTTACATAAGACAGTCCCTCAAAACGCCCGCCCTTCACCACTTTCTAGTGCTTTAGCTGGAAAAAAGTGGCGCAACAAACTCCCCAGCAGCATAGCTGTCTGTTCAATTGGAAAAACTTGATTCTATACAACATTAGCTATGTATGCAAAGTTATTAACATTACGAGACACAGAATATTAAATTAAATAATTTGCCCTAGGTCAGCTAGCCACGCGTTAGCTATGTAATCAAAAAATTAAAATTAAAACCTAAATAAACTTAATTAAACCAAAACTTTATACCTAAATAAAAGCCTCCAGGCATAAAGAGCGTGACAGTTTACATATGCAATGCTGGATTATGTTCATATAGAGTAATTCGAAGTCACAAATATGATAAACCAGGACCATCTAAGTAAAGTAAATAAACACTTAATAAATTACTAAATTACTAATAACAATATCAAAAACCATGGTCAGCACATATTATGACGTTCTTTTCTCTGGTATGGCAACGCATCTATGATGCCTCAAGTATTACTTTAGATTAGGTATTGAAAAGGTTCCTAAAAACAAAACAAAAAAACCAAAGAAAATTTGAATTTGGCCGGCTACAGCTGACCAGCCACCGGGTATGGCGGAAAAAAATAACAATTTATGCGAGCCTACATAAATCGTCTTCAATCTATTGTTAACATGAATATCTTGCATACACCATCAACTTTACGAACTCCTCGTAAATAGGTGTATTTTCCTAATTGCAAGATGGCGGATAGTCTGCTGGCCAATCCCTGATGTACAGTCACCAAAAGAGATAAGTAACCAGGGTCGTCGATATAGTTGAAGTTTAGTAAGAAATCGATGAACGTTATCGAATAAAATTTAATTGAATTAATAGAAAACAAACAGGTAATGTATCAAATTAAATTTCATTCGAAAATGTCTATCGGTTTCTTATAAAATTTCAACTAAATCCGCCGACCCTGATTACTTATCACATTTGGTGACCGTATCTACTGGAAGTCGCAATCTCCTTACGACTGATTAAATTGACAACAGATAATAGTGTTATGGTGGCTGCTGCAGGTTCCTTCGACGCTGTGAGCAAGCCACGAAGTTCATGAAAACTGAGGAAAAATTAAATAACGGTTTAATTTTCATTGCTTATAACATTGTTTATTGTAAATAGGCATTAATACCCCGCCCTTGCTTCGCACAAGTGCAATCTACGAATGTGGCAACATGTCAAATAAATAAATAAATTCTCTAAATTATGGTGGAAACCGCATCCTAATCTATTGTGTAGTTTCTAAACTATACTGTAGATTCTTCTAAGAACCAAGCATTCAGACACAACAAGTGACTTTGTTTCATAATTACTATAATTTATATCAGAATAGTCAAAATCAAGCATTTATTTCAAATAGGCACGTAAAAGGCACTTTTGAAAATAGAACTCTAGTCGCCCCTTCCACAAGGTAGTTTCGTATGGAAAAGAATTAGAAATTATGATTAGAAATTACATTAGAAATTACCATTGTATTACACTTAAAAAATCAATGTTATATCTCGATTTCCACTCCATAATGACTCCTCATGCTGCCAAGAAAATTCAGAGCCCGCCAACAATAGGACAAAAGAAGCAATCATCATTAGGCCACCACCGTGCTATTAAAAAAAAAGAACACCCGCTTCTGGCCACCGACACTTTAAAAAAAGAATGACTTGAAAAAGTATGGACGGTTGATTTTCCCGCTAATCAATGGAACGCATCAAAAGTCCGCGTGCACCTCACATCAAGACAGTGTGTACGCGTTAACTAAAACTCATGGTACACGTCGCTTCGACGCACCTATTTATAAGTTCCAGAGGAATTGTTCACAGATGAAATTCCGATGCTAGTCGCGGGCTAAACGCGCTCCCGGTTTCGCGTCCCCGAAATATCCGAGGCACACTGTATTAATAAAAAAAATATGATCAGTTGATTAAGTGTTCGGTGTTCGAATTTTAAAGTGCGTATATTTGTGATTACAGTAATATTACACAAACACACGGAGTTTATTTTATAATGTAAGACAAAATCATGATTTTGGTGAAAGTATTATAATCTATTCTATTTGAAGAGCAGATAGAAATAGGGATTTGCGTAGTTATCTAGAATAGAAGTGATAAAGCTCTGTTGGATTGCTAGGGCTCGATCCTTGGAAAATTTCAAGTGAATTCGTGCTTTTAAGTTTTCTTTTCAAAGTTTCCAAACTTATGACGCGTTGGGAAGCTGTTGTAATACCTAAAACAATTAGATCAATGCCTGAAACTGTCAATAAATTGTCAGTTTAAAGTTCGAATCTTTATAAAGTTTGTAGGTTTGCTTCTTACACAGCTTTATCACAACGAAGTTACTTATGTCAATTTTCTTTTTCTGATTGAAAATTAATTACGCACTTCATTCAAGGAATATTACTAATGACGTCAATTCAGGGAATTCACATTTATTGACGATCAAGTCTGATAAGAGTCGTCGTAATGTTTGATTGATTCATTCAAACTCATTAATGTGCTTATAAGAACAAAAGTACTGAAATCATACTTAATTAATACGCAGGATTACCTAAATAGATTGTTTTCTTTTTTTATTGTTTCTATCAATGCTTCGTACATATTTAGGCACAGAGTCTAGGGTTTTCATAATATTTTCACCTTTGTTGTTATTCATGGCATATTGCACGTTCTACGATTTCGCTTACGATAAACTGACACTTTCATTTCTAAATATTATTATGTCATTTTCAATTTCTTTTTTACCCAATCTTAACGCATGTTAAAAATGCAAAATATATGGAGAAAAAAGAAATATAAAGTGCAAAATTCCAAAATATATGTGTAAAATGTGCATGAATTTTGCATAATCACGTGCAATTCACGTAACCTGTAGCACATGCTTGTATCTTGCTTGCATCGAAACATGTGACATTTCAAATTTAAAATAAATCTAAGAAAAGACGAAAACTTGTTAAAATATTTCATAAAGTGTGCTCATAAATACGTAAACTAAGCGAGAAGTCACCTCGTTTCGTGAATGTGACTCAAATTTATCACTACTAAAAGGTTACGACTGTATGCCAAAACACCCACAAAATATATAATTTTCAAATATCACGTTGAAATTAAAATGGTAGAGCTTAACGGGATTATGCGTAGAATAAATTTAAATTAAACGTAAAAGAAAATAATGATTGGCAGTTACAATTTGAACACAAGATTTCAGTTTTGTTTTTTCTAGTTTCAAGCTGTATTGTCCTACTGCTGTGCAAAGGTCCCCCCCCCCACAGCTTTCCACTATTCCCTGTATGTTTCCCTCTCCGGCAAATCTCCCATAAACGTCTCTAAGTCATCACGTCGGCGTTTCCTAAGCGTCCCTCGGCGACGACTCACTTATGTTACCTTTAAAGTTTGTTGCAAAACTTGGTCTGTTCGGGCTTTTACCTACATATAAATAACATATTAATATATTAATAATAATTAGCAAGTCAAACTTTCACATAATAACATTTCTATTGCTAAAACCTAACGGCGATGTTTTTGTGTGTACCTACTTAGGTTTCTCCAAAGCATTTGGTTATTCCAAACTATACCAGAATATATCTCAAAATAACATAAAACATCATGCTTGGTATTTTCCGAAGGATTAGGGAGATGTGTACCTATAGATCACCCACATTTCGCCAGTTAAGTATGTCCGGGCACGAATTCAGATTCCGGGCTGTTACAGAGAAATTCCAAATGGAAAAACTCAATAACACCTTGCCGGACACGGGAATCGAACCTAATTCCTCATGCTCAGAAGTAGCGCTTCCAACCACTAGACCTACGACGCAGTCTTAACTTTAAAGTTCGTTGCACAACTTGGGATGTTCGGGTTTTTAAAGTTCGTTGCACAACTTGGGATGTTCGGGTTTTTAAAGTTCGTTGCACAACTTGGGATGTTCGGGTTTTTAAAGTTCGTTGCACAACTTGGGCTGTTCGAGTTTTTAAAGATCGTTGCACAACTCGGGCTGTTCGGGTTTTTACCTACATGTGATAATGATTAGCAAGTCTAGGTTCTACATAGGTTAGTAACATTTCAGTTTTTTGGATCTAACGGAGATGTTTTTGTGTGTACTTACTTAAGTTTACAGTGCAAACTTGTTCCAAACTATCCCAGAAAATATCGCATAAAGGCTCCCACAAACAGGTGCGACGCGACTCCAGTAGAAAAATTTCTATGAAAAATTCATGGAAATTGTTCTACAAACGTCGCGTCTGTCTGCGAGAGCCTTAATAGTGTTGTTAAATAACCACCTTTAATACGAGTATACTATTGAAAACACAGACAGCATGGCAAGCAGACACGGTTTGCAACAGTCAGCTGTTTAAAAGTTGTTTTTAAAACTTTTAAATCCAGGTTGACGCTTGTCAAATTTCTAACTCAAGCACGTGACACGATGACAGATCTTTGAAAAATTGCCCACTTTTTTGCTTTACTGTTGCACTTTTTCAGCAGTTCTTGAAGCATACTACCTATTTCACTATGAAATTCACGATCATTTTAGGATTTGTAGTAAAAATAAAATCTAATAAATTTCTGTAAGTAGATTTGTACAAACACTTTTACACGTCAATCATATTTTTTAAACTACATGAGGTTGGCATTTCCTATCTGACTACTCTGAGAAGAAAGGCCGAAACAAACTCAGAGGTCTCTTTTGAAATTCAGACGTAATCTTGGTCAGATCATGTGAATAGCCAAAAGACCTTTGAAAAGTCATAAGATAGTCAGTAGGTGTGTTTGTAGTGGGCCTGCATGGCTGTCTAGGGAAGGCTGTAACAATTCTGTAAAAATCTCACCGTGTAAAAGTGTGAAGTGAGCTGTCATTCCACCTGTTACTAGGGATTGACACTGTTGACAGTTCACTTCACATAAGTTTTCAGACTGAAATGGTTACAGAATAGCAATCAAACTCAAACTCAAAGCATTGATTTCAAATAAACCAATTACAGGCACTTTCGAATTGTCAAGGGGTTGGTCGGTCAGAAAGATGAAGCTAGTTGCCTATTCCAAAGCGTAGTAGGTACCTATGGAGAACAACGGGCACGAAACTCCACGGACACTATTTTAAATCAAAATATGGTTACAAAGTATTGATTACATCATTAATGTTGAAATTATGCAGGTGAGAACGTTGCAGAATGTTTAAAAGCGTCCGTAATAAAAAGACAAAAACAATTCAAATATTAAATTAAATTAAAATAAGCCGTGCCAGCTAAGAGATGACCAGTCCTTACTGACGGCGCCCGTTCACGAACATGACTGCAGTAGTACTTATGTATTTACGTATTACACAGCTGTGGTTTTTAAACCCGAACTGTTGAAAGCTGAATACAATTTATCTTATTCTGTTGACACTTTCTGAAATTCAAAATAAATATATATTAATAAAAAAAAAACAACTTCTGAACATTACAAATTCGTGTGCTACCTATAGAATTGTAATTCATACAAAAGCAGAACCCTTGTAAATATCAAAGTTCGCCAAATACTAGTTATCACTCAAGCAGCTTCTGTTTAGTTAATACTCTAAACAAATACCCGAAATACATCTCAATGACTCAATAGTCGTGGCATTCACATAAACCAACGTATAAAATAATAACAGAAACAATATTATTGTAGATTTAATAGTCACAAGTGTTCTGTTAAGGGCCTGTTTAGACGAACCACTATTTACCGCCAGAGAAAACACGAAGAGGCACGATGGAAAGAAAGAAAAATAGGTTTATTTTTGTCACAGAAACACGTGCTTATAAAAGATCGATTATAAAAACAAAACAGATGCAAACATACGAACAGATTAAAATGTCAGAGTTTCTAAACCTCTATAAATATTAATATAGAAACAAAATATGAATTGTATGAAATAAAATCGCCATAGCAGCGGGAACAGAGTGGCAATCGCTTTCAAAGCGTTCCGTATTTCTATAAAGAGTTTCAACAGGATTGACATACACTTTTCGGAAGCCTACATAACATGTTAGCGTCCGAAAATTATATGTCAATCCAATATATTCTTGACTTTTCCATCTTCGTTACTTTTAGAGTTTTAGACCCTCAGGTCCCCAGCTAGAAAGGAACCTTCTAACAATATTGGTCATTCTATTTTTTTTTAAATAAAATATTGTGCATATTACGAGTATAACTATGTATATTATATCTACCAGCAATCATGGTCATAACATTGGCCAGGGGTGTGACTGTCCAAGGTGCGCCTCAGATAGCGTACTCGTGGAGGTGCACGATTTTATTAATTTAAATCAATAAATTAGACTTAACAGATAATTTAGCATGATATCATGTACACGGGGCCACTTTTATATACTAGGATGGCTATCTCAAGGTGTACAGTGTTGCTATTGGTGATTGAGATAGATGACAGTTTAGATACACTCCTTCGCATACCGCAGTTTGGTCACACCCTGTTCAAAATAAAAATAAAAAAAATCAAAATCAAAAGTCATTTATTCAAATTGGACTGAGGATCAGCACTTTTCGAACGTCAAAATTACATAAGACGGTCCCCCAAAACGCCCGCCCTTCTCCACTTCCTAGTGCTTTAGCTGGGGAGAAGAAGTGGCGCAACAAACTCCCCAGCAGCATAGCTGTCTGTTCAGTTGGAAAAAAAAACTTGATTCTATACAATAGTAGGTATGCAAAGTAATTAGCATTACGAGACACAGAACATTAAATTAAATTATTTGCCGTCATATTGCCGTCATATTTATTACATCGGAACAGCAAGTTAGAAGTCTAGAATTCTAGATATTTCTTTTGTTTAGAGAGAGATGTTGGCCTGTGACACTTGAGTGAGAACAATGACCATCACTGGTGCGCAATTTTCAAAGTAAATTTATTATAATCCGTAAATATCGATATATCACTGTTAATAATTTTGTTGTTTTTTACCTAATTCTGTCGCGAAGAAGCGTAGCTGTATTTATTCCAGTTTGAAGGGTTGTGGGTACCGAAGTTTTTGCAGGCACATGAAATATTTCAACTTTCTCTGGAATGGGAACACATCTCCAGTGAACCGGAAAAGGTGGGCTTATTTGCCATCCGATGATAAGTAAAAAAAACCTTTTATCATCTCCTAGCCTTTTCCCAGCTACGTTACCTTCCAGTCTAACTGGTTACAGCTGAATTACCAGTATTTTACATGAGGCGACTGCCTGTCTGACTTCCACAACCCAGGTACTGGATAATGCGATACCCTTTGGTAAGACTGGTTGTTAGAATTTCGGGCTTCTGACGACCCGTAACGACTATCAATGATCTACGAATGATAGTCGGGACCAACAGTTGAACGTGCTTTGCGAGGCATGGCAATACGAGGCCATTACACAAGAAAAAAAACCATAGATCTCACCGTATAAATTGTGTTGGTCGTAATTACAATAAAATGCGTTTTATCTAGGTTCGTCTACACCGGCCCTAAGTCTACTAGAACTCGTGACGGGCGCGTTAAAAATATCTAGTCTTGTTGAATGAATGGACGCGATGTTTGGCTCGTTTCAGCAGCTGGTAACGTGTGTTTATAGCTCTCAGCAATGTATTATACGATTTATTTAATGAAATAATACATGATAAGGGTTTTTGCACCTTTCCAGGTCAATTGAGCATTTGAGTAAATATTTTATAAAATGAGTTTTATTACAAAGAGATTTGCAATGGCTTGCTGGTTGCTTTCCGAAAGCCAAATCGAATGCCAATAAAATTCATATAAGGAGTTTGTAAACTTAGGATCAGAGATGTTTAAAGAATTAGTAGGTGTAGGTATACGAGTACCTCCATGTAGGTTAGATCATCCTACTAATACTATAAATGTAAAAGTTTGTGAGCTTGGATGGATGTTTGTTACTCTTTCACGCAAAAACTACTGAACGGATTTGCATGAAATTTGGAACACAAATAGTTTATAACCTGGATTAACACATAGGATACTTTTTATCCGAAGCTTTTTTTTTTTTTTGTGTGGGAAATCATCAAATGCCCTCTCCCGCTCTGGGCGGAGCGGAAGGGCGTGTCAGACTCTTACTGACTAAAACCCACCCGTGTTCCTTCAGTGGCCTGTGCGCCAGGGCCACGGTAACTCTTTCGAACAATCCGCGACCCCGGCAGGCATCGGTCCTATCGGACCCCGTCAATGGTGCTGACATCTCTTTGAGGCGCGCGTGGAACACGACGCGCCGTTGACCCGGTCCTGGTCCTTACCGGACGGCGAGCTGCCCATTGCAATCGTCATCGGCAATCGACTCCCGACGCCCAGGGTGTCTCCTCCTCCTGCGGCGGCGAGGGGCGCGAGGGCGTAGAGACTGCCTCTCTCTTTCGCGCTCCGCCTCCTCCTTCGCGAGCATTACTGCTTCGCAGAAGGAGGTGACGGCTTCCCATTCCCTCTCGCTCCGTACCATGGCCTGAACCAGGGCCGGACGCGAGAGGTCGAGAGAGGCGAAGCTGCGGGCAAAAGCTAGTATATCATATTCTCCCACCAATTGACATCCAAAATAATATACCTACATACATAATAACATAACATCACGCTTGTAATCCCCAAAGGGTTAAGCAGAGGATGTGTACCAGTTACACCCACATTTCGCCAGTTATGTTTAATAGGGGGCGAGCGTGTAAAGATCCAGACCCCGGGCTGCAACCGAGAAATTCTTGATAGAAAAACACAATAACACTTTTCCCTTCCCGACCCGGGAATCGAACCCAGGACCTCATGCTCAGGAGTAGCATTTGCGACCACTAGACCAGTGAGGCAGACATATAATATCTACACGCTAGAAAAAAATTATTTGAAATAATATTACTTTAGACAACAATCAAATAATGTTAGCCAATAGCGAGCTATATTAGTGAGTAGGACTAGGTTGGGACAGAAAGATACAGCTTCCCCAATTATATTGATAAATTATAAATCATTTTATTTCTGTAAGTAGGTTTGTACAAACACATTTACACGTCAATCATATTTTAAAAAATAGATGAGGTCGGCGTTTCCTATCTGACTACTCTGAGAAGAAAGGCCGAAACAAACTCAGAGATCACAGTCTCTTTTAAAGTCCAGATATAGTCTTGGTCGGATCATGTGAAGACCATGTAGATTTGTGTCTGAAATGGTATTTTGAGGAAAAATCACACAGATTGAGTGGAACTGCCCAGTCAGTGCATTTGTCAGTAATCGTGCAGCTCAACTCAGAACTTAAGGAGCTCAACGATTCGACGAACAATACCAACGAAAAGACATTTTGATAGGCCGCATAACTAGCTTCTGCTCGCGGCTTTGCCCGCGTAAACGTCGGGAATTATTAATTCGTGAATTGAATTAGAACGTGCTACCGGGTAAAAGTAGCCTATGTCCTTCCCATGATGCCATCTAGCTCCTTGCCAAATTTTATCGAAATCCGATCAGTGGTTTAGGCGTGAAAAGGACACAGACGAGTGACTTTCGAATTTATAATAAATACTAGCTTTTGCCCGCGGCTTCGCTCGCGTTAATTTAGACTTTGACTATTAATTCGGGTTATAATTCAATCATGATTCGAAAGACTCGTGGCGCCATCTGTTATCATAAGAAAGCTATTGTTGTTTTCCTCGGGAACAGTACTTTTTTGCGGGATGAAAGGTACCCTATGTCCGTTTCAGTACACTTGACAACATATATGCAAAATTTCAGGATGATCTGCTCAGTGGTTTAGGCATGAAAAGGTAACAAACAAACAAACAAACTTACTTTCGCATTTATAATATTATTATTATTATTATTATTATATTATTATTATAGGGAGTGTTTTTTTTTTCTCAGCTTTTAGGCTGGTTTTAGCTACATTTACGGGCCAAAGCCAAGTAAATGCAGCGTGTGGTGATTTTTATGGTGAGAGTGTACTTTCGTCTAACTGCATGAACTTCCTAACGATTCTGCATGTGTTTAGGATGGCTGCTTTCTGCAGATTAATGTAAAGGGATTCTTCTAGATCTATTAATTTTAGGCTACGGAGGAGATGGTTGGGAATAACACCTGTCGCAGAGAGAACGACAGGAATGACATAAACTTTATCTTGTCTCCAAATTCTTGTGACTTCTTCTTTGAGGTCAACGTATTTGCTTATTTTTTCAGCGATTGTTTTTTGTATGTTATGGGTGTTGGGAACTGCAATGTCTATGAGGTAAGTGGTCTTTCTTATTTTATCCTGTAGGGTTATGTCTGGTCTATTAAAGTGAATGGTCCTATCTGTAAGTATGGCGCGATCGTAATACAGTTTATGTGTGTCATTTTCTAAGATAGTTTGTGGCGCATACTTATAGTAGGGAGTGTTAGTGTTTTGAATGAGACTGTGTTTGAGTGCTAGTTTTTGATGGATAATGTTTGCAACCTGGTTGTGCCTGTGAGTGTAGTCAGTCTGAGTGAGGGTTATGCATGCTCCTGTTATGTGTTGTATGGTTTCTGATTGAATATGGCATCTGCGGCATTTGTCGTTTGTGATGGTAGGGTCTTTAATGATAAATTTTCTGTAGTTTTTGGTATTGATGATTTGGTCTTGTATAGCTATGATAAAGCCTTCTGTTTCAGGGAAAAGGTTTCCTATTTTAAGCCACTTATTTGATGCTAATTTGTTTATGTGGGACTGCTCTAGGTCATGGGGGTGTCTACCGTGAAGGACTTTCTTTTTCCAGTTTTCAATTTTTTGGTTTTGCGGGTCCGTGATGTTTATGTCTTCTATATTTTGTTCATTTAAGTTAAGCGGGGTGTAATTAAAATCATTTAAGGTAATAGCTTTGTGAATATTACTTGTGCGAGATTTTGTGTAGAAAAATGTTTTTAACCTAGTGATTTGTTTCTGCCAAAGGTGTTGTATGTCGATTAGGCCTCTCCCTCCATTTTGTCTTTTGATCGTGAGTCGTTCGATCGCAGATTTAGGATGTAGGTTGTTGTGTTTTGTGAGTACTGTGCGTGTGGTTCTTTCTAACTGTTCGATGTCAGTTTTTGACCATTTTATTACTCCGAATGAGTAGGTCAATATTGGTATGGCAAAGGTATTCAATGCTTTTATAAGATGCTTTCCAGATTGCTGTGTTTTGCAAATTGCGTTAATTCTTCTTCGGTATTCTGTATTTAGTGTCTGTTTAATTGCTGTGTGGTCGAGTCCTTTAAGTTGCTTGTATCCTAAATATTTGTATAGATCTGTTGGTTCCATAGCTGCTATTGTGTCGGTGTCACTGACTGCGTAGTTGCCGGGTTTTACTTTTCCTTTTATAATATGCAATGTCCTACATTTGTCTAATCCAAATTGCATATTAATATCCTGACTAAATGTTGTCGTCACTTCTATAAGAGATTTCATTTGTTTTTCTGTTTTAGCGTATAATTTAATGTCAGCCATATATATGAGATGCGAGATAATAATTTTTCCGGTATTGTATTTAAAATTATATCCAGCCTGACACCGATTGAGTAAGTGAGACAAGGGGTTTAGAGCAAGACAAAACCAAAGAGGGCTCAAGGAATCCCCCTGGTAGATACCCTTCCTAATATGTATCTGTCGAGTTATGAGAGTGTTGTGTCGATTATTTATCTGAAGTGTGGTTTTCCAACGTGTCATTACGATGCGCAAGAAATCTATTATTTTGGAATTAATTTTATATATTTCTAGGATTTGTATTAGCCAGGAGTGTGGGATGCTATCGAAAGCTTTTTGGTAATCTATATAAGTACAGTGTAGGTTTCTATTTTTTGTGGTGGCATGTTTATGGATAGTAGAGTCTATAATTAACTGTTCTTTGCATCCCATGTGGCCTCTCCTGCATCCCTTCTGCTCCTCTGCTATCATATTGTGGTGATCAATGTGTGAGGTGATTTTATTAGTGATTGCTGATGTTAGTATTTTATAAATTGTGGGTAGGCATGTGATTGGTCTGTATTGGGAAGGCTCTGATGTGTATTTAGTTTTAGGTAGCATGTAAGTTATTCCTGTGGCAATGAATTCGGGTATGTTCTGTTCTCCTAATACTATATCTGTTAAATTTTTTGCTATGGATTTGTGTAGTATCGTTAATTTTTTATACCAGAAATTTTGTATTTTGTCTATACCCGGTGACTTCCAATTATGTAATCTAGCTGTTAAATAAGTAATTTCAGACTCTGTTATCTCTTTAAATTCCATTTCATCTATTGCTCTCCATTTTGTTGCTTCTTCTGTAATCCAAGTTGCTTTATCATTGTGATGTATCTGCTCTTCCCATATGTTAGATTATTATTATTATTATTATATTATAGTTAGGAAGGATAGTTAGGATTAGGATTATGTATAATATATATAGAGGATGGCTTGTAATTTGACGTATTCCTTCTAGAACGTGATAGTGTGACCCATTTGCAACAATTATGCACCCCATAAAACCTAGGTAAAAATTCAGGTAGTTTTTTGGTAAATACATAAAAATTGGATTTCCTCGAATCCCAAGAATTTTTGCCTAGGCTTTATGGGGTGGTTAATTGTTGCAAATGGGTCACACTATCTCGTCCTGGAAGAAATACGTCAAACTACAAGTCATCCTGTATAATATGGATAAATAATTCAGTGTATAATCGTGAATTCTTGGATGCCTTAAATTAAATCTAAATGAATTCTCTGGCAGGCTGTCAAACTATCTAATCACCCTTCTATTTCAACTGTGAATGCTTCTTGTTTAATTACATTGCTGAGCAAAGCATAGATCTTTCCATAGAGATGTTTATAGACCTCGTAGTCACACAATTGGCAAGTACCTAGTAGTCATTTATGGAAAGTGACTTTCAAGATGACATAACTCTAAATACAGCTATGATTTGTCAGATGAATGGTCTAGGATAGGGATGGTGAAACTTTATGGAATGCCATTTTAAGTATAAAAAATGTGTCATTATTTTTATTAGAACAGTTAGGCAAAATTAAACCAAAAATAATACATTTAATTTATAATGATGATTTCTCACACAAATGGGTACTTCTAGAATTAATGATGCTTTTATCTCTCCACCACTGGTTAAATGATAGAGAATCCCTAAGGCATTAAGTTCGCCTTTGTACTTACCTACCTATTATGTTGCATAAAGATTTATAAATAGATAAAATGAAACTATGCAATGCATTGTAGACCTGTATTTTAAATACAGAGAAATGAAAATTGGATTGTACGCACGGCTACATATCAAGCATATACATATATCATATCATTTCCAGTATAAGCTGATCTCGCATTGTGTAGGATTTTCGTACAATGAAAGGTCAGCTTACACTGGAAATGTATAGCTTGATATGTAGCCGTGTGACCGATCTCAATTTTCAAATTCATTGTTAAAATTTTCTGTCGCGTGCCAACCGTGGCACGTGTCCATAGGTTCACGATCTCTTAAACCCGCTTACCAATCAAGGTAGGTAGTGGGGACTGTCCGCCCACCTAGTGACCCCAGGGAAGACGGCGGCATAGTGGTCACGTGCTGCCGCGCATAGCGAGGCTCAGGGGAGGCCCCTTTGCAGTCTCCCCAGGGATGTGCTTTACAGGCGTTGCACAGGGGGGGTGCCGGAATTGGTATTTTAAGAGGAACTGGGACCCCCTCTATGTGCTGATGGTGATCACCGGGGTGGTTTTAGTGAGGTCAAAATCCCACACTCCCCGACCTCCCTCCCCAGGTATCCCCCCGAAGACAATAAAAAAACAAATAAAAGGTTCACGATCTCTTAGGGAATATTATTAGAGTCATTACTATCCCCATAATAAGTGCACTTGAAGGTAAATGACATGTATCATAGAAGTAGTTATATAAAGATAAGTAAGTACATAATTATTTCGTCATGCGCTGAAGTGGGAAGTGAGATAGGGACATTATATTATTTTAGCAGAGTCATGTCTTGAATATCGTATCGTATAGTTATATGCTGAATGCTTACGCAACTAAGGAAACTTTTTGTTATACCTATGTATTTCAAGATAATTTGAAAGATTTCATAGCATTACTTAATCATAATAACAGCTGTACGGGTCGATTTAGGGTTAAGCTACGCTTGCCGCGGTCGGTTCGTGGATGGGTCCATTACATATTGAGACTACGAAACCACGTTAAGCCGTTGGTCCCGGCTGGCATTCGTGATAAATGATAAATGATTTTATTTCTGTAAGTAGGTTTGTACAAACACTTTTACACGTCAATCCTATTTTAAAACTAGATGAGGTCGGCGTTTCCTATCTGACTACTCTGAGAAGGAAGGCCGAAACAAACTCAGAGGTCACAGTCTCTTTTAAAGTCCAGACATAATCTTGGTCAGATCATGTGAAGACCATGAGGATTTGAGTCTGAAATGGTCTTTTGAGGAAAAATCACACAGAATGAGTGGACCTGTCCAGTCAGTGCACGCATTTGTCAGTAATCGTGCAGCTCTACTCAAAACTTAAGGAGCTCAACGATTCGACGAACAATACCAAAGAAAGGACATTTGGGTAGGCCGCATAAATTACTCAAACTGCCAGACTATGATAAAACTAATTAAGAAAGAAAAAAAGAACAATGATCTATATAGTCTTTACATTCACAACGTGGTTCTTTGACAGTCGTTACGGGTCGTCAGAAGCCCGACAGTTTGACAACCAGTCTTACCAAGGGGTATCGTATTACCTAGTTGTTGGATTATAGTGGACAGATAGGCAGTCGCTCCATGTAAAATACTGGTATTCAGCTGCATTCAGTTAGACTGGAAGCCGACCCCAACATAGTTAGGAAAAGGCTAGGCAGGAGAACAAAAAAGCAATATCCAATAGATTCAATGTTAGAATAGGAATAAGGAGAATTAGAAACCTTCAAATTCCTATGACTGCATCGTTGGTCCAGGTCGCAAACACTACTACTGAGCAGGGGTCCTATGGGTTTTTATAGGTATGAGGAACAGGGTGTAAAGTTCACTCATACCTCCATAGAAAAGGGAGGATCCTCCGACCAGACACGTGTCGTGTCTGGTGGGCAACTGCCCGACTTTTGTTTTTTTAATTTTTAGTAGTGTCAACTCGTATATCGTCGCTTGTCTTACTAACTGACGGAACTAACTTTGAGGTGACTCTTCAGGACAAGTTTTTTGCGGTTTCGCACTATATTTGTTGAATTGTAACTCTCATAATAAGCCACTGATCAAAATAAAATTGCATGAATTATATTATTATTTGGTTATTCTTCCTATATATATACCTATGTGAATTGTAAATATTACTGTTAGATAAAAAAATATAAGCATTTAAAACAGATACGTCACTTTTGTTAGATCTTTGTAAAAAAATGTTGTCATATAGTTTTCAGATAAAAGTAAGTCTGTATAAAAAAGGATAGTAAAATAACACACAAACCTCAGAATCAACTTTTATTTATTAAAATGGCTCATTATTTTGTACTTATTAAAAAAACAGTTCCTAGTATCTTATATTAATACAAAATATGAAATGAGATCCTAAAGTTTCGTAAAAACAGTCTCTTCTAATTTAAATTCTCATAATTATTTAGGTTTAATGTTAACCCCAACGTATTAAAACTAATCAGTCGCAAAAATAAAGCAATTCTTAATAGCTTAATCAAATCACAGTCAACGTTATGTACCTAATTATGATAAAAATGTCTTGGGCTCTTACTTATACTAAATACGAACTATAAAATAGTAACTTTAAGGAGATAAACATATCAAAAACAAAATTATGAACACAAAGTAAAGTAAGTAAGTAACACAAAGTGTACTTACGTCGGTTAGCAGAAAGCACATTTGTATAAAAAGCTACTTACGTCTATCTGACAAAATGTGTTTTCTCGGTAACGCTTGAAGATACAGATACGTTTATTAGACCGATCGTTTCGTCTTCAAAATTGTTTTAACTAGTATGAATAACTCATTTTTGATGAAAATACAGATACGTCTGTTAGAAAGATAAGCGACGATATGTGACCCTTAAAGGTCATGGCTACTTAACTGGACTATCCTGTGGGTGCCTTAAGTTGACTCAAAGCCTCCAGCCAGGGGCGAATTTCTTAAATTATTAAGTGACCGCACGCTAAGGGCACCCCCTGTGGGGTACGAACCTCGGCTTAGGGCATCACTGAGGGGAGGACAGCAAGGTGGGACAGGCTGGATCGAATTATTTATAGAATTATTATTATCAGGGGAATTTAAAGCTACAGGGTCAGCTACGGCGCGGGCTGGCGCTTCGTCAAGCAAGGGTCGGGGGGCCGACGTTTGATGTCGGGACATTGTATATATGCTACTTGCGCGCTAAACTCTGGTTGCGCGATGCAGGATTTTGCGTGACGTCAGTGAGACGCGTAGCTTGCATGTGGCGATGGAGATACCGCTACACGTTCAAGTCCCAGGTCGGGCAAAGTGTTATAGGGTTTTTCAATTTATTTATTCATTTAATGAAACTTCTCGCACATAATAAGGTATAAAGGCGCACTTAATGTCTTAAGCATTCTCTACCAGTCAGCCAAGGGTGGTGTAGAGATAAGATGGCAGGTGCGGTGCTCTGTTTAACAGGCGTTAATAATAATAAGAAAATATTAAAAAGATAACATAATTAATTATAAATAAAATAGGTATACAAGTACGTAAATAGGTTATAAACTTATTATACACATACATACATATTTACTATAATATATACCTACATTATATAAAATATATATACTATATATATATCTGGAATTTCTCAGTACAGCAGCCCGGAGTCTGGATTTGTTCCCGGTTGATGGCAGCAGGCGCGCCCCTTATTACATGGGACTTAAACATTACTGGTGAAATTTGGGTGTACTATAGGAACACCTCTGCGCAATCCTTTGGGGAAACAAGGCGTGATGTTATGTTATGTTTAGAAACCTTCAAATTGTTTTCAGAATCAAAAAGTTGGAACATGTTGGATTAGCAGATTAAGTTTTAATTAAATTACTGAATAAAAAAACTACTTAACTAAAAGACTAATAAATGTAACGTGCATAAAGTATTACCAACTGTCATAGGAACTTACATACTTTATAGAAAGATTTTTTTTTTACATTCGTGTCAATAAACATCACAGAAAAACACACTCATGATATAGAAGAAGATCCTTGTGTCTTATCTACGAAGCCATTTATTATACATCACCTTCAGATAGTTTTCAAAGAATAGAATAGAATACTCTTTATTATGTGAAAGTTAGAGCATATATTAGATTCGAACTCAAACTCAAAGCATTTATTTATTTCAATTAAACTAATTACAGGCACTTTTCAACTGTCAAGAGGTCGGTCAGTAACAAAGATGAAGCTACTTGCCCAATCCAAAACGTAGTAGGTTTCTATGGAGAAGAACAGGCAGAAACTTCACGGACACTCTTATATATCAAAATATTGTTACAACGATTTTTGTAAACAACACAGAAAAACACACACACAATTAAAGATCGGATATTCGGATGCATATTCACCTAAAGTTGAGATGTTGGTTAATATGCAATAAGCTTTTGTATCGAAAAAATCTTAACTTTAACTAACACACACCACCCCTCCTCTTACACCCTACATACACATATTTACATCGGAGATTAAACATTAATTTTAAATAAATATGCATCTGAATAGTTATGCAATTCAAGAATCCCGGGGTTTCTTTTTAATAAATATTTTTTTAGAAGCCGTTTCCATACTATACACCCGACTAGTTATGCATTCCTGGTGTTCATGGAATCCCGTTTCCTTTTTTTTACAAAAAAAAATATATATTTTGGAAGCCGCTTTCATACTTTCATAGCAAACTTTAGGTAAATATGCATTCGAATATCCGATCTCTGCACATAATACACGATGAAAATGTTAGTACCTACTTATCTTATTTAGAAACCATCCCTTTCAGCTCACAATGCCGATCGGGAACATCAGTAAAGACAGCGGGCCCCGCAGGGAATCCTTCAGGCCTCCCTGGGTGAAGGAGAAGGATGTCGAGGCGCCGCCGCCTTGGTTGCAGAAGAAACTCAAGCCAGTGGAGAGTACAACTAAGACAATGTCTGTGGATGCTGAGCCGGCCGCTGCGGTCACGCCTGCGAAGCCGTTGAAGCGTGAGTTGTGTGGTTCAATTAATAGATATTTGTTTATTTATGAATCACACTTCATCTGCTCTTGTGTCGTCACGTGCTATCTAAATAGGAGCTTCTCGTTCTAAATCAAAGTCATTTGTTCAAATTAGTCTGAGAATCAGCACTTTTTGAACGCCGAAATTACGCCAGTCCCCCAAAACGCCCACCGTTCACCACTTTCTAGTGCTTTAGTTGGGGAGAAGGACGCCCCAGCAACACAGCAGTCTGTTAAGTTAGTAAAACGTGATTCTATACAATAGTATGTAAAGTAATGAACAGTACAAAACCGAGAGCTAAGAGCTTAGAACAGTAACCTAATTATTTGCATTTAGTACCAAAATAATAACAACCGCACGTGTCGATAGCTTGTCGCGGTCGGTTCGTGGATGGGTGACCATCTATTACATATCTAGACCCCTCCGTGTCTCGGAAAGCACGTTAAGCTATTGGTCCCAGCTGTCATTCGTACCTAGATCTTTGACAGTCGTTACAGGTAGTCAGATGCCCGAAAGTCTGACAACTAGTCATACCAGGGGTATTGTGTTACCCAGTAACTGGGTTGTGGAGGTCAGAAAGGCAGTCGCTTCATGTAAAATACTGGTTAGACTGGAAGCCGACCCCCATATAGTAGGAAAAAGGCTACTGGCTAGGCAGATTGATTGACCTGTACTTAGGCTGCATCACTCATTGTAGCAAAGAATAACAAGAATCCTTAAAAATAATGATACAAAAAAATGCCGTAGGTATCTATTTCAAATATAAGGCCATCACTTTAAGGATAATTATACCCGCCAGCTTGGAAAATTTGTTCACATTTCCTACACAGGGCTCCTTTATTTTGTTATGAAAATAGTTAGAAAAGGAATATACGGTAGAGTATGTAAGTAACATTTAGAGTAAAAGAATTTATGGGATGTCCCAAAAAAACACTAGAAAAACTGGAAAATTGTTGCATAATTAGAGAGAATTTATTTAAAGAACATCTCCTGATCTCATCTCTCATACTGGTAGTCGTATATCAATTAAAATTTTGTTCCGCTGACATTCTTAGGATATCATTTAATTATATGTTTCCATCTCTCATTATCAATTTATGCGACGTTAACTTCTTGTTCATGCTAAGTCTAACTGCAAAACGAGCGTAACGCACTAAAAGCAAATTGCCAATGAGGCATAATAATTTATTCTTTTGTTGTATATCTAGAGCGTGTCTCATGTATTACAATTTTGGACTTTTTATAACGTTTTAGTCTAGCTAACTTGCAGTTGACGCATTTTCTGAGCGGGAATAAGAAATCATTAATTCGACCTACTTTATAGTGTAGCTGAAAAATTCAGTGGAGCACCATTTTCTTAATGTTTTCTTATGAACCTAATTGTAAGAAGCTGTATCGCATTTCAAACATTTTATAATATTCATTATTCATGCAAGTTTCATGAATTGAGGGCACATAATGAAGAACGTTTCATTACAAAAGTTATAATTAATAATAAAAAAAAACTCATAATAATGCACCAGCTGATCAGAAGTTAAGGTGCCGCTCCACATCTCCTACGGCTAAGCTACACACTTGTACTTAGCTTCAGTTTCAATGAAAATTTTGGCGGGGTGGTCCACTGCGACACACGGCAACCCCCGCGCATCTAAAAGACTCTCTCACTGCAGGCTGCACATCCTACATAGCAGTAGACGGTCAGCTATAAGGTTTGTTACGCTAGATGTGCGTCAGTGGCTCTATCAACCCACCCAATTACACACGTACCTAATTCAGCTAATTCATGTCTGTGTGAGACCTTACTATAACCTCCAAACAACGTAAATCGTATTAATATTCCAGTTACTTCCATGGATGACGTTTCCGAATGAAAAATACAACAACATACGCTGAAAACTACGTAAATGTGTTCAACCCACGCTGTGATGAAGTTATTATCAGGCACACATCCCGTGACTCTGTCTCTTGAAAGCTGCAATTTCTTGATTTATTGCGTGTTGTAAGGTCGCAGAATAGAAGATTGTATGACAAGTATCTATTAAATTGAGCTGCCTCTGTGCCAGCCCGACAATTTTCAGGGTGAACCTATGCCTCTATGGGATGTACGGATGGTTCGAGAACGTTTTGTTTGTGAATGGCATCTCGCTGGGACAACCTAGCTGTTAACCTAGGAGGTTGTCGATGCCTTAATAAATAAGCGAAACTAAACGGCTGCATGCTAAGGGCCCCCCCTGTGGGGTACGGACCTCGGCTTAGGGCGTCACTTGGGGAGGGCAGCAAGGGACAGGCTCGATCGAATCGTGATTATTTAGGGGCGAATTTAAAGCTACAGGTCAGCGACGCGGGCTGGCTCGAGTAACGGTCGGGGCGGACCTTGAGGACGTAGTGATGTTAATATATTGAAAAAAAAAACGTACTTGTTCTTTATAGTGTATCTTTTTAAATATTTGGAATAGGGATTTATCATTTTGGTGTATGTTTTTTGACTATATGGCCTAGTATCTTATAAAAGAAATACAAAATACAATGAAATTTTAGCTCTTATAGATTCGGTGCGAAAATATGCCCAAAACAGTAAACATCTAAGAAGGCGATATTTAATAAAGGGATTGTGTCTTTATGTATAATCCTGTTAGTGCTCTTTCTCTCCAACATAATAAATCATAATTCCTATACTAAAGTATCATTAGACTTTCCAAAAAAAACATAAGTCCAATATTTAGTTGAGTTATCTTCTTTAATTTACAAATGTATTTTAAAACATACACAAAATTCCGAAAGCTGTTGCGAGAGAAAAAAACATGCTTATATTTTTATCAAAAGCCCTACGCCGCCACCCGTAGTCGTGCGTAGGCAAAGTTCCAAACAGATTGGACGTGATTTGTGGACACACTACACTTGGTATTAGCAGCGGAACAAATTGAGACTAAGGGCTTGTTCAGATGGAGTGTTCGCACGGAACGACTGCGTATACAGGGTGGCAGGGACGTTGAACCACAAACTGTTAACATGGATTCAGCACAAGATTCTAGACCCCCTAGAATAAAAATAATTCACCGGTTGTAAAAGAAATCTGCTGTTTCATAGAAAAGTGCAATACCTACGCGGTCAAAATGTATAACACAGGTATTTCTTTTAAATTACCGTCGAAAATTTTCAACGCAGGGGGCTTCAGAATTATGTACTGAATCCATAGTAAAAATTTGTGTCGATGATAGATAATTTTATTTCGGTAAGTAGGTTTGTACAAACACCTTTACATGTCAATCATATTTAAAAAAAAAACTAGATGAGGTCGGCGTTTCCTATATGTCCCTGCCACCTTTTATAACATTGCGTAATTTTGTTGTAAGACAAGTATTAATCCATTGGGTGCCGGACGTGCTGCCTATGCTGGATACTCCCCGTAAGACTAGCTCTATCTCAACTTAAGTGGCGCTTTCAATTGTACTAGGGTTTTTAATTCAGCTTATCATATTACTTTGCTGGACATAAACCGCCCCAAGTTGTCCAACAACCCAGCTTTTCACCTTCTGCATGTACAAAGTATGATGGGGTATTTCCCAGATACGCGACGCGTGGCGATTCGCCGTGTTATTAATGTTGAGATTGTTTTTTACATTCCCTGATAGTGAATTTGTGGAAACTGAGTGTTGTTTGGTTTTAATAGCCATGCCAAGCCAAGCAATAGTCATTGGAACTGGATATGGCGACACTTGTCCAGCAATAAACGTCGTTTGGCTAAAAAATATTATGTTTAACTGGCATCACTTATAGCACAGATCGTGACCCAAATCGTGACCATGACGTCCATCTGAACATTGCCTTAGCTTTGCACTCGGATATAATAGAGACGTATTACAGCCGTCACAACCTACAAATCGCAGTCAGGGTCGAGACTTTGAACGTTCGACTTCTTGCCCAGACAAACAAGTGTACGTCGTCCCGAATGTCATTTGTTTTTGTGACTTCTACCGATCTATTCTGTAAAAATATTTCCATGAAAATTTAGGTGTGAAGTGAGGTTGAATGAGCTGTCAATAGTGTCTATCCCTAGCATCAGGTAGAATGCCAGCTCACTACAGTTTTTATTTACAATAGAGCGGCTCTTTCTACTGATGATAAACAGTCCTCGATCGAAGCAAAGTCCCTGATAGAAGAATAAAGTAAATAGGACTATATTATATTTTTCGAGCTATATTTACTCACACAAAACCTTCATTTGATTTTAAACAAGCATGACTATACATCAATCAGTATTTTTCTCGTTTTTTTCCCAAATCTTACATACAAAATTAATAAGTTTGGTAAACATATTATGAATTATATTAAAAAATTACAGTATTTTCATGTCGACACGTCTGCAAAACATGGAATATCTCTTCAGTTATTTACTGTCAGAATATGTATTTGGCGCCTTCAGTCGCGTCACATCCCGTGTGTGCATGTGTGGGTGTGGTAGCGTCTGCAAACAAAATAATGTAGGTTATAAGATTTGTATTTATTTTGTTTCGGTCTGCTGGATTTTAGCAGCTGATTCTGTTTATTTTACTGTCAAGGTGTAACAGTTATATAGGTTATGGGTAGAACACAAGGATGCCTATTTTACCAGGGATGATAAAACAGCTGATTTTGTTCGAGAACTTTTCAACACGTTCACTTTTCAAAAGTTGATCTTAGTCATGCGACTTAATGGCATCTTTAAAAATAGTTTTTCCCTTATACAACCTAAGTACCTGTACCGAAATAGTACCGTAAACGAATAAATTAATATATCAACAGTCAGTAAGGCATCAAACGAACATAAAATATAAATTAATAATAATATATATTTTATATATAATATATTTATAATTACCAGTCGGTATGGCAGGAATACAAATTATATTCAGTGATAGCAGTCATCTCCTCTGGATATTTGTGCAAAAATATGTAGGTCATCGATTTTGACCTCAAAAACCCAATAATGAGTGTGCATGTATGCATAATTACTCACAAAGCATCGCAAATAGGTACCTATCCTTAAACAAAAGTTTCAGGATGACGTTATCAGTGTATAGTCACGAGCACTAATATGTCAACACTGGCAACTTTCAATAACGATTTTTTTGTGAAATAACGAATGCTGCGTTGAAATACGACATATACATAAATATATGGGTTTGCAAATACTATGTTCGTAACAACACAAAATTTCATTCAAAAATTAAAGGGAAAATCGCTTTTGAATTTAGCCAAGTGTATACATATTTATGCTCGTGACTGTACACTTGACTTCCCGACACGAAGCACTCGATTAGAATCGTCACACGAAAAAGCTCCAATCTATAAGAATCTTTCATTGCCGCCACGTTTTTTACTGACGGTACACAAGAAAGCAATATTTCACAGTGCATAATATTTGTGACTGTTTATTTGTGGGTAGGCTACATATGTGTAAGTATATGATGACGTCAGCCACCTGACCGAAACTTTGGCAGGAGACACGGGTTCTGAATAATTGACTCTCCGAAACCGTTCACAAGTTTGTTAGTCTGGAGTTCGGAACCGAATGACGTGATCGTTCGAAGAGAACCACGCGCTTCACAACAGTATAATTCCGAATTTTGCCCGAATATTACTAGTGTATGACTGGTGAAGACTGTGCTTGAAAAGTGATATTTTGTTCCTCCAGTTTCTATTATAGTGTCCAGTGCTGCTAAAACGGTAAATCAGAATCTGCATTTAGCATCTCCTATGCAAATTTTTCACATGTTTACATGACCGTGCAATAAAGTTCGTGCCATTAAAAATAAAAAAGTTTCAGTATTGGACAGAGCTATAAAATCGGGTATTACGTTTTAATGTTCCGAATATTTCCTGCCAAGCTTCGAGTTAAAGAAACGTGACTAGACAACGTCATACAAACAATCGATTTTCTTTGAAAATAGAGCTTTTGTGTGATCTGCTTATTGTTAATGAAAATATAATCTAAACAGTTGTAGATGTATTTTGCGATGATGACGAAACTGAAAAGCTTTTCAAAGGAAAAGAGGAAAGCATTGAGTTTTTCTATAACATAAAGTAAATGTATTTAAAAATAACACGATTAATCACAATAGTTTAAATAAAAATGGAATTGAAAAAGCTTGCACGGTCGTTTGTCGTGACGTGTTCGTCGACGATGTTTAGGAGATATTTCGAGCGCACGCGCCGCCATCCGCGGTATTTTTAGAGACGAGAGACTTTTTACAAAATAAACGGCGATGTTGGCGTTAGCGGCTGATTTATAAGAATACTACGTTTATAGAGCGTTATTTAAAACCATATGAGAGTACTAATTTTGAAATTACGTGATGGTAAATGCGTCAACAGTGCGGCACACGAAGCTTAAAAAGCTCTGAATTGTTAACGATTTAGCTTTTTTTGCTAGGTTTCTCGCAAAAATCTTGGCATCAAATATTGGCTACAATGTTGGTACCTCTAACAAAGATGAATCTGCAAGTTTGTAGATAAATGTTACTATAAACAATTAGCACGATCTTGGTTGCCTAGTTGGCGCCAACACAACGTTGGCAGCTGTGATAAACAATGAAACAGGTGATATATCCTGTGGATTTGAGAGTATTTAGTTAAATTTTATGCCTACGATAAATTTTCCGTATTCGCTTGGCCATCTAATAGGGGAATTTGACATGTAATCGCGCTAAAATAGCGAAGGCCGGCCATCTTGGCAAACGCTGTGTTTATTTACGTCCGCGAATGCCATCAAAATGCAGCACGTCGCGGCCGAAACACGTGCTACAATCAATTTCACTGTTCTTAGTTCATGTTTTAGTTTTTCAGCCTTTAAATATTTTGTTTTCAGTCATGGTACTTCTTGTCTTACGTGTTTATCTGTGGGAATACCCTGATGACCAATGAAACCAATCACTTATATTGAATAACTACTGTTAGGTCATTTAAGTCATTTAAGCATGGGTATGAACAATACCAATTTTTTCTTAATTGTTGCAATTTAGAAAGCGTTTGCGGGTAAACTTTGGATTAGTCCCGAGTAAGAGAAAAAGATATTTGTAATTTCAAAGCATAAATAAAGAAATCATATAGAATACACAATCACACAAATATTTATTAAAATTCCAGCCGTACTGAAGAAGCAGTCGACCATCAAAGATAAAGCAGAAAACGGAGTGTCAGCGCCTGTAGAAGAAAAGCTAGTCAAGCCTTCAGCAGCAAAGCAGGCCGATCAAGCTACAAAGCCAGCAGAAGTAAAACCAAGATTTACCAAATCTGCACTAAAAAGTGCCTTAAAATCGGAGGATAAAGGCAATGATCAAGTAGACAAAACTCCACAAAGGAGTGTCAGGACTATCGACGATAAAGCAAAAGAGAAATCAGTGACTATTGTAGACAAGCGACCAGAGAAAAATGGTCCCACTAAAGCAAATAGCACGGTAAATGACAAATCTGATAATAAGAATACAGTTTCAAGTAAAGATACTAAGCCCGCGACAAAAGTTCTTAACGATAAACCTGCGTCTAAGACTGCAGCCGAGAAACCGTCGGCAAAAGCTCCTGAAAAGGTAGTAATAAAGCCTATTGAAAAGGTTGAAACTAAACCAACACCGTCGAAAGCGGAAGCAAAGCCTTCAACTACTGCAAAAGCTGAACCTAAAGCCACTGCAACTGAAAAGGCAGTAGAAAAATCAGAAAGCACAGAAATGGCTACAAAACCACCTCCTTCAAAGGTACAGCGAAGATACAGATTCTAATAAATCTCACTTACTCACACATAAACTTACCCAATTCTTCTTCTTCTTACCCAACTTATCTAATTCATTTATTCTTAGTGTTGAATTAATTCCTTTTCCTACAGAATTTCTTATAACTCTTACCATGGTCTTGTTCTCAGCTCCCACCGCGCAAACCACCGATTCAAAAGCAACCATCAAAGGATGACGTGCCTGTCAAGAAATGGCGGGATCCCCTGCATGAACGTGTCAAGGAGAACATTGACAAGACCCTGAATGAGGTCCCTAAGGGTCACACGCTGACTAAAAATGAGAGCTTGAGAAGTGAGTACTATTGCACTGCCGTTTTATTCTAACACAATATTGTAATCAGTAGGAGTAACATTACTGTGGACGTAGAATTTACAACTTCTCAAACATCTTTTTCTTAGCGTGTTGATGGCAATCTAAATAGAGTCGACCCAGAATTGGGTTACGAATTTGGCGCCATCAGGTCCGTCCAGCAGTTCTTAACGTTTCAATTTGAGTCTTGGAATCATTGATAACATTGCGGGGAAAATACGTACGAAAATGCCACTGATAACAATCAATAGATCATAAGATTAATGTAACTACTAGAATATTTATATTTATCAAAATATTACTGTTTTTTAGGCCAGCAAACACCTTATCGGTCAACCACGAATTCAAATTCCGAATTTCCGCCCATTTTAAATCTTGTCTAAGTGACGATATAGTAATTACTAGAGATTCTATTAAAAATAGATGATAAGTGACTAGTTCATGACTCAATTAAATCAAGAATAGAATATACAAATAGTTTTCTCTTTGCTTAGTTGTGACATCAACATTGACACAGTGGTACTTTCTTGCGTATTATTAGAGTGTTGGATCGCATTCGATCGCCGCGGTGACATCAATCTATATCGATTTTGGCACTGCGCATTGCCTGATACTAATGAGATTATTGTTTTCAGATACCATTTTAATAGTCTTATGATTATTTTTATAAGTTCCCATTTTTCTCTTTGAAAAAATAACAAAAATACGTAGCTTTTATTATTATTAATGTTGTAAATTACCATTCATACTTTCTTTGGATATTTTTATCCAATTTATTTTATTTTTATACATTGTCTGGAATAAATTGCTTTTAGATAGATAAATAATAGACCTCATAAGTTCTTTTTTTATTCAAAAAAGTATTTTAGAAAACTGTTCAATTCACAAGCCCCTTTTTTAGCATTAGGGGGTTTATTTATAAACGTTGCTTAAAGTTAAGGGATGATTAGCGACTGTTTAACCATACAATTTTGACGTCTAAACGTCTCTTAACTTTAAGCAACGTTTATAAATAAAGGGTTAGATATCTAAGTCACACGCATCTTTATAGCCACCTAAACATCCAAAACAAATTCACTATTACCCGTTAAGAATACCACAATGTAGTCTAAAATAAAATCTATTAAGTTCAGCAAAAAATTTTAAGCCCAATCTTCATAGTACTCTTCAATTGACTATTTCTGTTTTATTTTCTTCAGTTTTTACATCTTTTAACGGTTTCTGTAAGCTTTTTTTTTCAAATCTCTGTCGTTCTCACTATCACTTCTATAAAACCTTTAAAATACAAATAATATTTATTTGCATAAAACATGGTACCTACCTAAAGTTGTTTTAAAAATACATTACAGAGCATACATGTTTTGCTTATATCAATCATAGCATGGAAATAATAGATCGGAGAAAAAGTTTTTTCATATTAAAGTTGTAGTCAAAACTCTTTGGCTGTACTGTTTGTATCTGCCAGCGGGGTAATTACGTAACACACTAACAGTAGGAATGGGTTTCTTTTTGACAGTTCAACAACATTCATTGCGCTTTTTACGTTCTTGAGCAGACAAATTTTTCGAACATATGAAGCAATGAATTAGCAATAGTCTTCAAAATGATTCAGATTGTGATAGATAGTGTGTTACGTAATTAGGGTGCTGGTTGTAAGACCATAATACAGATGACATTTAAAAAAAAAAAAAAAAAGGGTTCCCGCCATTTACAATTGTTTTTCTGTCCGCCAAAATGAGTGAAGAAATTCGATATATTTTGAAGTTTTATTACAAAAGCGAAAATGCGACATAACATAGGCCGCGAAAAAAATATGTGACGTATATGGATTTAACGGTGTCAGTAAGAGTAGCACAAAGTTGGTTCAAGCGTTTTTAGTCCGGCACCCTAATTACGTAACACACTATCTATCACAATCCTGAATCATTTTGAAGCCTATTGCTAATCCATTGCTTCACATGTTCGAAAAATTTGTCTGCTCAACAATGTAAATAACGCAATGAATGTTGTTGAACTGTCAAAATGAAACCCATTCCTACTGTTATTGTGTTACGCAATTACCCCGCGGGTATTTTGATGTCAAAGACGCAGCTCGCTCTGCTCGCCCCGTTACGGATAAAGTCGATGCCATTTTTTTTTTAAATGGAGCATCATTAGCATGTTACTAGTTATGACATAGCTGAAGAGTTAGGTGCTGACCACAAAACAGTTTTGACCCATTTGGAAAAGTCTGGCTAGACAAATAGCTCGATATTTGGGTGCCACACGAGCTCTTCGTCTTGAATTTGTATATAAAATACGAAATAACTTTTTCCCCGACCTAATATTATAGGTTACATTACAAAATGTTTCCCGTCAATAATTTTTTTTATGCTGTTAAAATTATTAGTTTAAGCATATATGTAGTTTGCGCTTCAAAGTTGAATTCCTATAATTTGCTTTACAACATGTGCTTGTTCATCTTCCTCATCGACTATTTAATTAGGTATTACAGACTTTAACGATCCCATGTCAATCTTCCCTTTTATTAATACCGACATTAATATGTCTCTTTCAAGTGTTGCTTCTAACAACATCGTTACCTTTTGATCTCTTGTGCGCTAGACTAGTTTGTGGTCTAAATGCGACCGAAAATAGTACCGCACAGTTCCGCATGCGTCGCCTGCGCAGATCAGGTGTAAATGCACGGATACCTCAGTTAACATGCACACTTACTGCAACACAAGTCTATTCCGAACTATCCTGACAAATTGTGAACTGTGTTGAGGAAAATTGTGATATTCGTGAGACGATTTTGCCTAGTGTTTTTTTATTAAGTGTTAGTGATTTTATTGATAATTATGGCTGACTCAGAAGACGATGCGCAAGGTATTTACTGATTAGTTGCACTCGACAATTTGATGCCTATTATGATTTTAGATGACGCGCACTGCGTACCTCCATTGCGTATACTCAAGTATTTATATTAATGACTGTGTTGACTAGGTTTTTTAATTGTTTAGTCACTGTTATCAGTACTTATCAGTCACTATTCTAATGTATTATCTAGAAATTGATTGATTTCTAGTAAATTCAATTAAAGTCGTCAGATATTGCGTCTATTTTTTTTACGATCTTTCAAAACAAATCTTTATCATTCTCTTTTAATGAAAATCAGTGACTCTTCTAAACTATGTATTATTGGACAATATTATAACGGGTGTAAAAAGACTAACTAAGCCGAGAGACACTTGAACTCCCCGTCATTGTATTTTTTTTTTTTTACTGGACCATACCTGGGAAATTTCTGATTACGGAGATATTGAAGGTCAAAATTCCAAATTTTACTGACGGCTTTTTACGAAAACAAGTTTTTGTTGTTATAGCACAATTTTAAATACCCCCACGACCATTGTGCCATTTCATGCACCATAAGCACAATGTTTTGCGTGCGTTACATTACGCACTTCCAGAAACAGCGATTTTTCACACCAAAAATAAAATTCGTTTCCCAGCAATTATTTTGTGCTATGTTACTTAGTTTGACGTACAGAAAGCGTAGTTGACGGCTATGTGATGTGTCTTTTTAGACCCTGCATAAAATATTTTATTGGCGATTGATGATTCAACTGATCAACTCGTATCTATCGTCGTCCACTGCTGATCCCAGCTTGGACGCTGATTGCGTTAAACTATTTTACATTGTGCAAAAAATGTACACAAAGAATCGCTGACACATTTATTAGGGTTGAAGACCGATATTAACAAATCAATCAACATGATAGGATCTAAGTAAATGAAATTATCCAAAATGCGACCAAATTTGACAAAAAAAATGTTATTGATAATTTTCCTATTTAACTGACTTATAAAAGGAGCTGGTTCTCAATTCGTCTGTATATTTTGTATGTATGTTTATTACGCGATATCTCCGGCAATTGTGGATCGATTTCGAAAAGTCTTTTTTTAATGTATAGGGTATGCCTCAGGGGTGGTCCCATATAAATTTTATTAACTTTACTTGGGCAGTTTTTCAGTTAGCTTCAATAATAAGTATTTTTCCACTTAGTGTGTATTGATGATGTTATAATAACTTCCTGTCACTGTTATTTACATAGCAAGTAGTGGTATACGAATTTATGTGGGGTAGGTAACACAACTAAAAAGTGAAAAATAAAAACGTTTTTACAAAGAAGAAACCACTGACTTCCAAAATAAACACTACAAAGTGAAAAATAACTTTGATTTCAGAAGTCGGTAGCAAAAAACGAAAATACAAAACCAAAGAACAGGCTTCCGAAATTAAAGTTATTCTTTCACATTGTAATGATTTTTTTGGAACTCGGTTGTTTCTTTTTTGCAAAAGTTTTTAATTATCGATAGAAAGTGAGAAGAGAGGCAAATGGTGCCCAGTGAACAGCATTAAGCTGATGATGATGATGGCAGATTCTTAAATATCATCTAAACTCAGGTTTGCTGAAGCCCACACCACCGCCAATGCCGCCACCTTTACCACCGAAGATGCCCCCTCCCCCTGAGTTCAAGAAGACCCCGGTAGACCCTGCAAAGCTGAAGAAGCTGGAATCGCTTCGCAGCAGGCCCAGGAGGAGACCAGACTGGACAGACATGATGAAGGAGGTGGAAGAAGGAAAGAAGCTGAAACATGTTGTTTGTAATGACAGGTAGGTGATCTTTTTACCCGCCAGCGGTGTGCGGCTGTGGGAAGCCCTAAATGAGAGCCATGAACCTTTTTTGTTGGATATCTGTAAGTACCAAGTAATACTGAAAGACGATATTACTGAATTCGCTAATGGTATTGCTACAGCTAAAATATTTGATATTCGACATTCATGAATACTTCCCATAGTTCATGCGTTTTTAATTTGAAGGTATTTCATTGAAGCTTTACAATCTAAGATTCAAATAACATTACTAGCTGCGCCCAGCGGTTTCACCCACATAAGTTTCTATCCCGTAGGAATATCGGGCTAAAAAGTATTTTTTGTCCTTCTCCAGGTCATGGTCTACCCATGCGCCAAATTTCATCCAAATCCATTCAGCCGTTTTAGCGTGAAAGTGTAACAAACAAACAAACTTACTTTCGCATTTTTTATACAGGGTGGCAGGGACATCGAAGCGCAACCTATTACCGTGGATTCTGCACATGATTCTAGCACCTCCTAGCGTAGAAATTTATCGTCGGTTGTTAAAAACAATATCTGCTGTTTCATAGAAAACTGCAATAGGTATCTAATAAATACTAAATACTGCAATAGGTATAAAATAAAATATCTTGTAGGTATCATAATGCAATCATGTGCTGAATCCATGGTAACAGATCGCGGGTCGATGTCCCTGCCACTCTATATTATAGTTACGATTATTAGGGACGAAAAAAAATAAAACAAAAGCAATATATAAATTTTCAGATCAAGCCCAATCATAACAACATCATCGGTAGTAAAGAACAAGGGTCAGTTCATCTTCGAGTCAGAAAAGCCCAATTCCCACAACGCGTTGCTAAAAGAGATCAATAAGGGAATCAAGCTGAAGAAGACGAAGACTCATGATAGGAGTAAACCGAACCTGGAAGGTTTGAGGAAGTTCAGGAGGCAGATGACGATTGAGGAACAGGTGCAGAAGAGCATGTCGCAGGCAAACCTGGCGGCGTCGCCCTCAGGGGTCGGACTGGCTTCGTCAGAGGCTAGCAGTTCACATGTATGTATCAAACTGCACTCTATTTTGTACTGACGTTTAAAGTAAGAAATAAGATAAGCACATTAAAGGAAATAGCACACGTATCAAATTGGAAAGGGATCGTAACCGTATCAACTCGAGCTATTCAGTATTCTTTGTATGAAACTCCCTTCTGCAACGGACACTAATCGGAATCGTACGGTAATCGCCTCGCCTCGGGGTCGGCGAGCTGTCAGCGCGGCGTCGCCTAGCCGTAGCCGAGTCGACGTATCGGAGCTGCTGATCCGCTTTGGTTACGTGCTTACGTTAGGTGGACGCCTGTTTGACGATGCGGCGAAAGGCGATACGGCGACGATCCTTTTTCGAGTTGATATGTTTGCTATGACGTTAAGCCGTTGGTCCCGGCTGGCTGTAATTCGTGGATCTTTGATAGTCGTTATGGGTCGTCAGAAGCCCGAAAATCTGACACCCAGTCTTACCAAAGGGTATCGTATTACCCAGTAACTGGGTTGTGGAGGTCAGATAGGCAGTCGCTCCATGTAAAGTACTGGTATTCAGCTGCATCCAGTTAGACTGGAACCTGACTCCAACATTGCTGGGAAAAGACTAGGCAAATGATGGTCAGATGATGATTTGAAATAAGAGAATTAATGAACCCTTTTAATACTCAATTCAAGTTATATTTTTGTTGATTTGTTCATCACAGAGATCTTTCACAACAGACTGAATGATATTCTCTATGATCAGACATCAGATTCTGTATGTAGTCACACAGACACGGATCGCAGGATGCTCTGAAACCTGCCGGGGTCGCGGATTGTTCGAAAGAGTTACCGTGGCCCTGGCGCACAGGCAACTGAAGGAACACGGGTGGGTTTTAGTCAGTAAGAGTCTGACACGCCCTTCCGCTCCGCCCAGAGCGGGAGAGGTCATTTGATGATTTCCCACCCAAAAAAAAAAAAAAAAAGGATGCTCTGAACACCTCTGACAAAAATGTGGTAATTCTAATTAGGACTCAACATCCTAAAATAAGATCACTGTTCCCAATCTACTTACAAATTAAACAATCACCACTTAAAGTTTACACTTAAATTAGAAAAGCAAACATATAAATAATATCTAATTATAAGAAATGGCTGAAATGTTTCAGATACCTGGTGCGATACCGACGGAAGATGAAGAAATCGATGAAATGGACGACATTGACAAGGTCAGAGATGATCTGCAATCTACCAAGCAGTTACTGGCTATTGAATTAAGGTAATCATTGTAAACGAAAATATCGGTGAAATTGAAGCAATACTGATGTAGAGGACTGTCGCTAATGAAGATAATGAGTGTAGTCCTTTTAGAACAGCCCATAGGCACGTGTTAGACACTTGTTTCGGTCGGCATTATTCGGCACAGCGAAATTCGAACCCAGGACGGACCCTCAGCAGTCGCGCGAGACCAACGGGGCCGTCAATATCCAATTAGTCACTATAGAGCTACCTATAGTGCATCAGCTGAGTAGCTAGTCAGCTGATTAGCAAAGCCAATAGTCGGCTCATCACTATCATTTAGATGGTTAGCATTTTTTTTTTAATATTGCGATGTTTGAATTTAGGTTCTGATGGTTTCAAAATACTCCAATGCAATAGTATTGCCAGTGTTTTCATTGATTCTCGTATTCTCATGACCGCGTGGTATGCCAGGATTAGCTGCCGTAAGCTAGCTGCAGCAGCCGGGCTGCCGAGTACCCGTAATCAGGAGAATTCTAGTTTTAGACCAGTTTAGAAGATATTAAATAATTATAAGAAGCTAATCAGACTCTTATCACAATCCGCATTGGGGCTTATAACCGTTTAATTACAGATTTTACACTTTGTCGACTTAGATAAGATTTACATGGTCATGATCAGACTTAGGTAATTATACGTAAGCACTTATGCGATAGCAATCCAAGTATCAAGAAACTTGTTGCAAATTTTATGAATCAGAAGTAAATAATAATATATTTCCCTCAAATTAATAAAGTAATTAAGGACGATTACCAATACCTAATAAAAAGTTAAAAAAGAAACACCAAATGGATAAGGTGCAATACCTACGTTCCCTCAAAAATTCGCAAATTGGCCGTGCCAGATAGGAAGATATTAAAACTCGGAATTTAGGTGCACGGTTCCAATATGTCTTTGGAAAAGCTCACTGTTTTTAAATAAATATTTAAATCCATTTTACGTCAGACACAATAATAACGAAGAATTATTAGATCACTGCAATAATACATATACCTTAACACAATTCCACAGAAACAAGGAAGCTCAAGAGAGAGAAAACAAACGACTTCTGACAAGGATAGCGAACTTAGAAGCCGAGTTAGCAAGAGAGAGGGCTTTCATCAAGCAAGAACAACACAAGACTGTCATATCCGTCACTGACGCTTACGACGAAAGACTAGTGAATAGTCTTAAGAGTGAGGTAGAGAAGACTAAGCAAAACGCCGACCATCTAGAGAAACAGTACTTAGATGCTGCAGAAGATAGGGACACGGCACTCACAGAGTTGGAAGAAGTAAAGAGGAGGAATATGGAGTTAGAGAAGAAATTGGAACAGGCTATGTCGGTAAGTAATGATAACTTAAATTAATTAACAAGTATTAAATTGAGCAAAGAAAAACTATTAATAGGTACTAAAACTTGCTGATTTGTGTGCATGATCCAACTATAGGATTGAATTTAATTTTTTTAAATATGGTCTTGACTGACGCTATAACATACTTATAAGCTTTGCTCGATAACTGCTTCACTAACAATTTGCAGGACGAAGAAGAGACTCAGGAACCTTTGTCATTTTACCAAAAGCGTCAACTCGATTTCGCTAAGGAATGCAGGTTGTTGAATATTGAAGTTAACTCGCCTGAAGCCGACAAGTTGAGGAAACAGAAGATTGACGATAACAATGAGCTTGCTAGAGCTAATGAAGCTAAGGCTAAAGAAGCTAAAACTAATGACATTAAAACTATCGACGCTAAAGCTAATGACGCTAAAACTAACGACGCTAAAACGAATGACGCTTCTAATACTAACGTACCTGCTGATGAGGTATGGCTTTATCATTTGATCACAATCACAAATAAACATTTATTAATAGCAAACACCGTTTCATACATTACCTAATTAATAATTCTGAAGATTCGCACTGAGCAAGCTCGCTTGAATGGATACATCCCTTCTTTCAACAGATAGGAGGCTCTAAACTCAATATTGGCACATTATTAGGTTTTCATGTGTTTTTCTTCAGATAGCCAGAATTCCATGAACAATACCAGCCTATTATTGTCTCACTGCAAGGCAAAGGCCTCTTCTTAGGCCTCGGCAAATAATATTTTTTCTAATAAAGAGGTTTTTATTATTCTAAATGTCTAACTTTTAAAATAATAATAATTCATTTTTACATTATCATCATTAATTATTTTAAATACTCTAGCGCCGTCATTGATCACGAATTACCTACACATCAGCTAACTTATTTTATAACTTCAAATTGTAATAACTTTTAAGCGGGTGGACCGCTTTAAATCAAATAAATACTAAAATATAATACCTCAAGATACGAGTTCTGACTATATTTCCAATTCCTTAAATCTCTTACACATTAATTTCAATAATCATATGAATTTTAAAAGCTTCCAATATTTTACCCTCTTGGGGTATGATTTTAAAAAAACGCTGAAACAAATATTTCTTTTTATTTCGTACCTAAAGCATAAATTCAAATTTTCATATTCCTCACTTAAGAAATGCTAAGTTTCCCATACAGACTTTCATCCTCTATATATCATTCTTATCCCATTCATCCTCTATCCCTTTTAGGATTATTTTTGAGACAAAAAGTAGCCTATGTCCTTCCCAAGGATGCCATCTATTTCCTTGTCAAATTTCATCGAAATCTATTTAGTGGTTTAGGCGTGATAAGCTAACAACATACAGACAGACTGAGTTACTTTCGAATTATCAAATTAGTATGGTTTACTGTTGTTCAAAATAAACCTTGTCCGCTCTATCATTCCAATCGTCTATATTTACGTGTATATTATAATTGCGTGCATTGTTCTATATCGTATTTTTACCCGTGACTCAGACAATACTTTGTGACAAATATAAAACTGTATGTAAACATTGCAGGGCATTATGCCAACGAGCATGGGTTCGCGGCGCTCGAGCCACGCCATCAAGCAGCTCTCCGTCACCAAGGATGATAGCTTTGAAGAAGAGGAGGACTCTGATGACGAAGAGGTATTGAAATGTTTATTATAATATTTTTTAATGAGATAGAATATAAATAGAATACTCATTGCATACCGAAGAAAGGAAAAATGACATTCAAGTTTTATAAAATTGGTGAGGAAGAGGTATTGAAATGAGTGATCAGCGATCTTGGCCAGATAATCTTAGGATGGCGAAATATAAACTTTGTGAGAAACTAGAGGCACGACTGGCCTCAAATCTGGAGCCAAATGTGTGTATCTAGCAATAAACAATTTCTGCCACACACATATTTGGCTTGAAATAAGTTTTTAAGTATTCTGTGAAAGTAAACGTAGTTTATCAAAATGGCCGCCCTTTGAAAAATACTACGTTTGCTGCCAAATAAATAACCACAAATGTTCATTAGTCTAGGAAATAGAGCATATCACAACGTTGACGCACTTGATACAGTTGGAAAAAGGTCTTCCAGTCGCAAACGAAAGTGCATGAATACTTTTAATAACTCTCTACCTCATCTTTCAGGAGGAAAGCGACGAGAAGAAGCAGAAGCGAATGGAGAAGGAGGTGCGCAACATGAGGAACAAGATCCGGTACTTGAAGGAGAAGCAAGACCAAATGAAACGGGAGCGCATGGGCTTCAAGATGTCACTGAAGAACCAGCAGGCAGCACTCAAGTTAGTTATAATTATGACTAACTTTAATCATGCCATAAAACATAAAATCACATTTGTAGATCAAATCTTCTGGTGATCTGATAAACAGAGGGGTAATTGCGTAACACACTAACAGTAGGAATGGCTTTCATTTTGACAATTCAACAACATTAATTGCGTTATTTACGTTGTTCAACAGATCCTTTTTCAAACATATGAAGCAATGGATTAGCAATAAGCTTCAAAATGGTTTACGCAATTGTGTTACGCAATTAAAGTGCAGATATTCCTAGTGCAGACATCAGTCCTTCAGAAACGAATGCCATGTAGTTTTTAAGCTTGTTTCAAATATGATGTCATTGTTTGTGAAAACAAAATTAAAAATATTAGAATTATTTAAATCTTCCTGTAGTAGAGCACAGGCATAATACTACATCAATATTTCGACAATTATGTTTAAGTCGGCCACTGTCGATGTCGGTACTTTAAGCTGAAAGAATGCTTTATCTGTGTGTTTGATTATCTCAATCATGATAATCTACTAATCATCAATCACTTTCATAACAAACGGTAGACAGGTAGTTCCTGCTAACTGGTTGTTTTGATGTTAAGTTATTTTGATTTTTGTCTGCAATATCTAGGTAGGTAGTACTCTTAGCGATCATGGTAGCTGTTTCTACTTTACGTCTTCCTATCGATAACTCATCATCTTCATTCAGCCGAAAGACGTCCACTGCTGGGTAATTGTGTAACTCATATTTTGACAATTCAACAATATTCATTGCGCTATTAACGTTGTTGTGTTGAGCAGACGAATCTTTGCATAAATATAAAGCAATGGTTTAAGAATTACTTTCAATATATTTCAGATTAGTTGTAGTTTAGAATAGTTTAAGTTATGATAAGGCTGACATGCCATTATGGATAAAAGCCTCACACAAAATTTAAGAAATAAAAAGAAGCTCCTTCAGATTGTAATTGAATGTGTGTTACAAAATTGGGGTGCTGGGGTAGTCGCGGGAATCCATTGGATGCCATAAGTGCAGGCCGATCTATTCCTATTTAAGTAAAATAAATTATCTAGATTCAAAGAAACTCACGCATTTTTCCTACAGGTAGAAAATGCAGAAAGCCACGCGATATCCATACGTAGACACTTATAGGCCAATAGATAAATCTTTTCTAAAATTGTAAATTTCAGGGAGGCAAAAAGAAAATACAAGGAGCTAAAACGCGAGGTCGACAAGATGGCAGCCATGATGAAGGAATGCGGTTCTGATGATGAAGACGATGAGGAAGAAGAGGAATCGGAAGAGGAGAAGAAATCAGGGTCAGAGGAAGAGGAATCTGAGACTGAGACAGAACAGGACACTGAGAGTGAGACAGAAAGTGAAAGTGAACCAGAGGTGAGTTGAACCAACGAAATAAGTACCTAGGTACTGAGTAGTCAACTACGAAAACCGTCCTTATTGCTGCTAAAAAAGGCGCTTTCAATGTATTTTTTTACAATTGAAATGCGGTTTACTGTAATGGGTAGGTATTATCAACCGGTAACTGTCCAACTGCAAAGTAAACGACTCTCCTCATACAGGAATGAAACAGGCCCAGCTGACTGGAACTATTCTCCAATCATGTTGAAATGATCATTGCAATATATTTGGAACAGAATCTAAAATCTTCACACTCATTGTTTGCACACTATTGCAAGTTCTGCAATGCAGACTACTTACGATAACAAAATATGTTCACTCATCCGACAATGTCTTATTAAATTTGAAGTTAAAGACAAAACATTTAAGTATTTCGATAAGACAATTTACATGGTAGTTTTGAGTGGACAAGAAGTTGAGCCATTTTCTCAACTTCTGAATGAGAAGGTTAGTTAAGTTAGTTTAAATTAAGGTAAATCAAAAAGCTGAACTTTTTGATTTACCAGCCGGGCCCGTTCTTTGGCGATCGTCGTGACAGCCTCTCTTAAGCTCTTCTACAGGAACGACCCAAAGACTAATCCCTGTGGAACACCGCACAACATCTCTCAGCAACCCCATCCTTCTCGATCCGGGTAGATCATGGTTATGTCCGTCAGATAACTCTCAATAATGTGGCGGAGGTAGACAGACACCCTATGATATAAAAGTGCCTTCCTAATAGCCTAATAGTTGCTAGGCAAGGTATTAAACGCATTGCATTTCAACACCTTCATACTGTAGGTACCTATCGTTCACCTCAAAACATCTATCTTAAATTTCGCACTACTTTTCAGGACGCTCCTCTCCCCAACAAGAAAGAAAACCTCACAAAGAGGGTGAAGCGACACGAGACCAGGGTCAACGCGCTGAAGAAGGGCAACGCACTCCTCATGGCCAACGTAGACCGTTTGAAAGACGATGTATTGAAGCAGAGAGAGGAATCGGTCGACTTGCAGAAAGAACTCGACTCTCTTATTGATGATCTTGAATGATCGAATGCTCTTGATACTTCACACGCTACTCTTTTAACATTAGTTTATAAGTTATGAGGCTATGAATCTTCTTCTTTTTTGGACAATAGGACAGTAATTACAATTCTGTGTGCTCAGAAATAATTAACTTTCCTTTTTACTGTAGGTACAGCACAGTCATGAGGATAAATACCTACCTTACACTTACACAAGATTAAAAAACGATTTATTCCTAAAGTATTGATAGAATATTCATGGCGTAACGAACATATAGTATTTTCGAAATGATAACTATTTTGTTTTACCTAGGCCTTTTTAGGTCTTTTCTTAAAGTTGCAATCAATATTTCACGAGAAATTTACGCGTTAGAATTTTACGTAAATGTAAGGTATTCAGGTACCTATGCTCTTGAATTACGGACAAACCCTTACATGTGTACTGTAAGGATAAAAAATATGGTCAATAAGCATACAGTTTTCACCATAATAATATTGACATCCCTTGGTTGATCTACTGAATCTATAAACGATGTTGTAGGATTTAATGCTTTAGCTATCATCTTCGAGAACTTGATTTGGCGATGGTAAAGCAACCCCGATTTTGTAAAATTTGGAGTTATTATTGTTCACTTCTGAGGGACAGAGTTTAGTTTTTGGTTTCCTATGATAGCCATTTCTATGATCTGTTGAAATTCCCATCTGTCGATCAAAAACGATTCGTATTTCAGACTTCTTTAATTAATAATAAAATAATCAACAAATTGTCTCTGGTCAAAGTTATCAGCTCTACCTGATCATTGGTAATTTGTAATAAAATTGATTTTGATAAGTTTGTGAGATTTAATCGACTGTGTCCAGTACCTACAAACGACAAGTAATCAATGATAGTGTCTGATACTGTCGATTTAGTGTCTGATACTGTCGATTAACTTGAAAAACACTTGGTTTTCTATCACTTTCGAATCTCATACCTATCTTGGTCTTGAACGATAAGTTAATAATTTAAGTAAAGGAAAACTGGCATCATTACTTACTTACTTATGTAGGTATTACATAAAACAGTAACAACTACTTAGATAGTTCAATGAATATACCTTTCTATTATTTATGTAGATAGTCAAAGTTAAATCTATATTGATGATTCCTTATCATTATTTATAATTTTAATAAGGCTTTTTTAATAATTTAACGTTATCTGCAAAATAATGACTGCTGTTAATAATATTTTATCTGCCAAAATATTTGTAATTTATCAAATAAAAAAAAATAACCTCTGCTCCTAAATATTCTCTTCCTTTATAATTAATATTTTTATTTATAATTAATTTAAATTGTAACTTATACCACGATAAACATGAAGTTACTAAGTACCTATCCACTTATTTTTTCACTCATTTTTGCTATCATGTGATTTGTACATAATATTTTTAAGTTAATTATTATTTATAAAGTATACTATTGTATTACCAAACGACACAATAAACTTTTACACAATAATAAACATTTTGATTTTTATTATTTGTAATCGACCATAATTCCTGGATTTGCCAATTTTGTATTAATGGTTATTGATGGCCATAATATTACCTAACTCCTCTATTTAATTAATACCTATACGTATTAATTACATTTTTAAATATTTATTAGAATATAAAAACATTATAGGGGAGGTCAGCTCAAAGGGGTCACCATAATTTTAAGTTACAAAAAACCTATGATACGACAGACTTTTGGAGAGAATTTTATACCTACTAACAGACAGAAAATTGATAAACATTTTGTGATGAGCTATTCAAATTCGCGAAAATTTAAAAAAAAGAATAGAATAGAATAGAATACTATTTATTATGTACCTACACCATAAAAGACCATTATGATTTGTAAATTACGAATACTTTTCAAAAAACTGCTTTGCCCGATAGGCCGCCCAGAGCGGCCATGGGGGTAAAGGTAACGTGGCTACCTACCCCAAAAGTGCACATGAAATTTATTCGTTTTAATTGAAAAATATCGTGCTTGACAAAATAAAATATTAAAAATATTATTTATTATTATTATTAAGTAGGTAATTTATATTTTTATAAGAGAATCACCATCTTCTACTTTCTTCTACTCTAAAGCGGTCAGTTGGCAGCCGTTTGCCTTTTTCGGCCATTTTGTTTTATTTTAATTTAATACTGTACTGGTCACACATTACATAACATATTTAAAAAAAAATAGAACACAAACAAAGCCAAAAAGCATTGAAATATAAAGAGGTTCGACCAAAGCAGGTTGAACTAACCTTGCGTTTTTTTAAACCGGAAACTATGTTGCGATCAGGGGGCCTACTCTCTACGCACATGATAAAAAAACCGAGCTCTAAGTCCGTCAACAAAGATACAAGCTCGTCCAAAAGTAGCTCGATACTTTGGAATGAATCCTACTTCCGATTAATTAACTTTTTCGGAGAGGCAAAAACACAACGAGTGTAAGGACAACTGTCAAATCGTGTTGTCATTCATTCTTAGTTCGGGTCCCGCACTAATCTTATGTCCGAAAGTGATACAGAGCGGGAATCTCCCGTAACTTTCGCCAAAACTACGGATTTCGTAAGTAGCGAGTCGACCCTCAGATTATAGAGATCCATACTACAGTTTTTTTCTAAAAACCTTAGGTAGCGCTATTTTTTTTTACTATTGGCAGCATCGAAAACAACTATCATTCTACCAGTGTTGCCAGCTTTGAAGAGTTTCCACTAAACCTGGTGGTTTGGACACTCCTTCTGGCGAAGAAAATTTTCTTTTAGTGGCCGGTAGTTTTGTCTAGTGGTAAGTTTACTTCAGTTAATGGACAACAATGCAATCAAGTTAATCAACCACTCGAACTTTGACTTCAGATTCTACGATTGTTTTTAAATGGTGAATCCTCAGAGGATTTCAACGCTGATTTGGAAAGACTGTTCAGCATGAGGAATTATGCTGAATTCCAAGGTCAAAAAACGACATCATTTCGAAAAATTATCCTACGAGTAGGTACGTACACACTACCGGGATAAAAAGTTCAGCCGTATTGTGTACCTACCTAAAAACATTCAAGCATCTTCACAGACAATTTCATTAATTATTTTGTGATAATATCAGTTTAAAAAAAGTTTATTGTCACAAGAATAGTAGGTTTATACTTTTAATTTATGGTTTATTTTCATTATTCAATCTTTCACTTCGTCAACCACAAATCTCAAATACATACTGACCGTATGTCAGCGTTATATAAAAAAAGAAGTATATTTGTGATAAATCTATGTGTTACTAAAAAAGTGGATTTCTGCTGGTATGAAAAACCGACGTTAGTGGCGCTACGAGTAATAGTGTTCTGTGGTTAGTGGGCTCGGAAAAAAAAGCTGGCAACATTGCATTCAACCCGAAGTTGTCAAACTGTTATCAACAAATATTCGAAAACAAAACGGTTAGGAGCGTGAAGTGTACGTTTTTGTGATAAAACTGTTTATCCTTTGTGGAATTATCATTAAAAAACGCCTGTTATTTAATTATAATTAATTTTGTTGCAATAATTCTCAAAGGCTCAAGTACTCGTTGCTAACATGCCTCCAACGGAGAACGCCGAAGTGCCACAGCCAGTGTCCGCGGTAAAACCAAACCCTCGGAACAATCCAACAATGTTTAAAATATTTCAAAACGTACAATACAATGTGGTTCAACACAAGAAATATGTGAAGGAAATGATTAAACTGTATAAAAAGGTAGGTCTGCCAACTTTATTCAACTGAACCTCGAGATATTAATCTGTTTACCTTCTGTTTTTTTTTTTTTAATGAATAATATTACTTAAAAACAAAAAGTTGGTTTGTTTACCTTCTGCAAATAAATTATCAAAACGTTGTTACCATTAGTTGTAGTTTGAATCACAATGCTGGTATACTTTTACTACATACATGTCCTTAGCAGTAGATACCTTTTTCATGTAAATGGAAAATGTAGCTAAGTTTAACCAAGTCACTATCAAACACTACAGATAGTTTTGCCATACCAAATATTGAAGGTATTGAATAATAGGTATCATATTCTCTATGTTTAAAAAAAAATCACTGATCAATCTCCAGCATTTGATGGTATATCATAGTTTCATAGTACCAATGTGACATTGGCAAAATTGTGGTGTCCCTTCCACAAAAACCTTTAATGAAGAGTTGAAATTGATAGTGGACATTGAATGTACTGCACAGGATCTGTGCTGACCAATAATGTGTATTTTTGAGATAATAATTACCCAGCCTGCCTTTCAGACAAAAGAGATTTAGAAAATTAGTTTCATCATAGAGATTCTTCATTAAAATTCCTCTCAAATATTGATTTACTTTCACAGCTTGACGAGGACAGCTTTCGAGAAAGCTTCAAAAATGCTCTACATTACTTGTTCACGTTTGGAGATACCAGTGCCAATGTGGACCGTGTTGTACAGTTTGTGGCAACATTCTGCACCTCTCTGGATGACGAAGAAGAGTTCTTACTTTTCATATTTGATATAATTTTTGATGTGAGTATCTTTTTACAGCTTTTGGAAGAAATCTACAACTTAGAAAACAATAGAATATTATTTATTGTTGCTGCAAGTGATTAACAAATAAAATAGGTCAAAATTTCAAAAAAAAAAAGTATCTCTACAACATATTTCTAAGGCATTAACAACTGTCAGATTCTTGTTTAATAATCCACTTTCTTAGCCAAAGTTCTCTGGACTAAAATTGATCACCAATTGGGCTAAAATAAATAAATAAACTCAGGTGCAAATTGTTCGAAGTTGATTTTTCAGTCAACTCGTTAACTCGTTATTATTTTCATTCTGTATATTAAATCTGGTGCAACTTTCTAGAGGTACCTACTACCACACAGGAAGTAAATCAGTTCTATGAAAGACACAAAGAGAAATTAAAGACTCATAGCAATTCTGCCTTCATATGGTGAATAGCCATAATTACTTCAAAGTGTATTTTGAATAAATGACAGTTTTTTCTGAAGTGTACTTTAGAACACTGTTCATGGACTTGATTTGACTCTTATGATAATTCGTTAAATAATAAATAGTTTCTAATAATACTTACTTTATTTATTTATTGAATAGATTATTTTTAAACTTGATTTTCCTTTAAATTTTTGTAAAAAGAATATATTATAAGCAATTTTGGCTTTTCTTTCTACAATTGTAAAGAATGACTTTTCATGCTAGAATAGAAGTTTTTATTTAATTATTATTTTAAATTTTAGTATGGCTTTTCATTTTAGCGCAATGTTAGAGCAATGTTTTCGGAGCTAAGTTATGCCTTTTTAAGTATTTGTAACTATGGCTACAAACGAATTACAGCTTTATCACCTACATAAAAAGGTAGACAACTTGGCAAGTCCTAACGTATACTTATTTAAGTAATTTTTATAAAAATATTAGTTACGGCTTCTTACTATATGACAGCAGAACTCTAGCTAGGGAGCGAATGTACAGCGATGGAAACATCAAACATTTCAAGAGATGGTATATACTTGAACTTGGACAGATACACTGAACCGGGGATACATGTGGGATGGTTCTTAATGGAGGATCACCTAATGATGTATGCGAATGATCGCAGATTAAAACACAGAAGAAAAAATATATAATGAAGGTCTTCTGCAGCTTCTTTTAAATATTATCTTCATTTTTAGTGCCAATGTGTATCCGGTCAGTCAGTGAGGTACCGAGCCAGTCAGCTTTTGGCGGCTGTACTGTCTGCTCTCGGAGATGACGCCTCATTGGATGACGATCTTTGTGACAAGTTACTGGCATCACAGGTAAGATGTATTTGCACTTTCTGTTAGCATTCCCAAATGTATTACTAAAGAAAACTGATTTCAATGTTAGGTCTTCGTGTCCTGTACAAGTGAAGATCTACTATTGAAATAATTTTTTCTATTACATGGGACTTAAAAATTACTGGTGAAATTTGGATATACTATTTATCAGCCTCTGCCTAACAACGAAATACAGGGGTGATGTTATGATGATGTTACAAAAGAAAAGAAAGATTAAACTTTTTTGAATAAATCATTTTTGATTTATTTAACAAATAAAGATTTTAACAGTAACATGGAGCTATTGCCGATCTGGACCTACAACCCAGTTATTCGGTAAAACAAGACATGAGAGTAATGCTCTACAAAAGATGGTTAGTAACATGAAACTGTGGCGGCATCTACAACGCCACATGCGAACTATGCAACATACTGACGTCACGCAAAATCCTGCATCGCGCAAGCAGAGTTTACCGAGTAACTAGCATATACATATACAACGTCATCAGACATAACACCCGTCTGGTCGGAGGATCCTTCCTTTTCTATGGAGGATGAGTGAACTTCACACTATTCCTCATACCTCTATAAAACTATTAATAACATTTTTCTTTCCATCACTAGATGCAAAGATTACAAGACACGCGCGGAGCGGTGCGTTGTCGCGCCGCACTCGCTCTGCAACGACTGCAGAACCCAATGGAACAAGACGACGAAGTCACTCGAGCTTACCGCTTTCACATGAGCTGTGACCCTAGCTCTTCTGTCAGAAGGTAAGAACTGAATTTTTAGAAGAGTAAAATGATTAATCAGGTTTTATATAAGGCTTAGCACCTAGCTTCCAAACACCGTGTATAATGATAGAAAATGGAATTGCCAGCTGACTTCTCACCATTATGGTCCGTAACCTACACTATACTATACCTATGGCACAGCTTGTTCTCTCGCGGCGCACACATGATCGGTCGATATACGATTTATGAAGCTTTCTGTCTGTAGGATATTTATTTATGACATAGTCATAGCACAAAAGAAAGAAAGAAAATACATTTATTTGCGGTAAATATGACGCAAAGAAAAACACACAAACGAACAAATTGGGGGAAAATATGCGTCCCATTCACGCAAAACGGCAATCGCTCGGCATAATGCTACGACCCTATGCGAGACAGAGCCCCAGCGCTGGTTTTCAGCGATAGCCGGCGCTGAGATAATGACGTCAACCAGTGCAGCATACGAAAATTTAAAATAAACATTAAAAAAGAAATAAAAGAAATACATTATACCTAGTTCAAAATGTATATAAACATAATATTTATAAAGTGGTAACATTCCGAGCAACGACTCATGCGCCGGCGGGCACAAGGGCCACTAGACAAACTAGTTGTTGATTATACTTTTTAATTGATACCTCTTGGCATTTTCAAGTTTCACAGATAGTTATGTGTCTTAAAATCTGATCGAAAATTGTCTTTATTCACAGAGCCATAGTGATGTCAATCGCTAAATGTAGCCGCAACGTGCCCTTCGTGTTAGAGCGACTGTGTGACGTAGACGAGGCAGTGCGTCGCGCCGCGTTCCTGTACATCGCTGCCATCAATGTTACCCAGCTCAGAGTTAGGCAGAGAGTGCTCACGCTCAAGGTAAACTGACCCTTATTCATACTGCAGTACAGTGGAAAAATAGTATAAACAAGACTGACAATAAATACTAAAAAGTTCGTACGGCGTATCACAGGCATTGACCTGCACTATATATATAGTCCTTACCGATTTAGATATCGCCCTTTGAAATTATTATTTCCTATCGTATGCCCTAATATGATAGAATACCCGGTCACAATTAATGCAATAGAGTCGGCCGGCAGAGTTAAAGTTATATGAGGGCTTAGGTCTCTCTTTACTTATTTAGCGTTTTTCAGTTAGTGTACCGAGGCGGTTTTTTTTTCGAAAGTTTTTACATTTTTGTAGACAGTACAGCGCTAAGACAACCTATGCGAAACGACCCTCTCCGAACCTGTTGGATCAATTGCGCAAGCGCTTAGATGCCTTTTGAACACATCCTTATAGCGGAGATGTTGACCGCCATGCTTCCGTTTACCTACCGCCATCTCAGAGTAAAAGACCGCTTTGGGTAAACGGCAGTCCTCCATGCGAAGGACCTGTCCACACCACCAAACTGTTGAATGGCTTACCTATTAACCATGGCATGAATGACTAATAAAGCTCATTTCGACAAGAGAAAAGCACTAGATATTAGGCGCCTGGAAAACGCGTGCTTTCTTCTTTTTTTTTTTGGCAAAAGTTACATGGATTTTCATAGAAAAATAAATGAAACTAAATGTTAAATACGCTAATTTTAATATTTATAATAGATACATAAATGCTAATATATTACATATTTAAATTATAAGTAATAGATATTTATTTGCACATCTGTTAAGGTAGGATAATTATGGTTTCATTAAAGAACTTTAGTAAATCATGAGTTAAGCTTTTCCTTATTATTGACGACCCGCCCCTGCTTCCCACTTTGAACGACTTGAAAAAACATCGAGATATATCATTATAATATCTAAGTTTAAATATAGAGGTATGGGGAACAGGGCGTAAAGTTCACTCATAACTCCATAGAAAAGGGAGGATCCTCCGACCAGACGGGTGTCGTTCTGGTGGGCTACTGCCCGACGATTGATGTCGGGACGTGGCATATATGCTAGTTGCGCGGTAAACTCTGCTTGCGCGATGCAGGATTTTGCGTGACGTCAGTGTGACGCGTAGCTCGCATCTGGCGTTGTAGATACCGCTACAAATATTAATGTTTTATACACATAAACCTTCCAGAATAAATTCTCTAAACAATGGTGAAAACCACTCGATATCCGTTCCGTATACCTGTTGAGGCCCTGATGTTACAGCAGCCTTTCCAATACTGTGTAATATTTTAATAGTTCCATCATACCAATCTTACTTCCAGGTCGGCCTAACCGAGCGTAGTCTCCGCGTCCGCCGCGTGGTCGAAGAGATCCTGATCCCTGGTTGGCTGAGCACGTTCCAGGGTAACATCGTGGACCTGCTGAAGGCTATACGATTGGACAACGCGCACGATGCTAAGGACTCGCAGTACGTTGCCGGGAAACTGTTGGAGTCACTGTTTAAGTGAGTATATTTAAGTGATTAAAAAGAAAAGAGTCGTGGTATTTTCTGCTCAAAGTTTAATGTAGTGGTCTCCATTAGACGTTTACTATCAAACAAATATAAAAAAATAACCATATATGCAGATTTTATGATACACTTTGCCACATAAAATCCGAGGAGAAAGGTGTAACTCCGTTTCCCTAAAACCGAGTTTTGATAGATAGGTGTCTACACTTTGGTTCAGCCCACTCTCTAAAAACAAATAACATAATTATGATATTCTATAATTAAATTAAATCATTGATAGTCCATTATTCTAACTTTTTCCTTAATATTCGGAGTTCTTCTTCTTCTTCTTCCTTCTTTAGGGGTTTTGGTTTCCGCACTTAGTCCTTCAAGTAGACCATTGTGCGTGGGCCATGGTGGCCGTCGGTGGTTACTCCAACCAGCCCACCTCCCTCCAGAAGTTGATAATGTCTCCTGGTCTGTTGAGAACATCTGTGTAGGATGTGGGTGCCCCGAGGGTTTGTGACCTAATCTGGGTGACGCCTGTGCATTCGAAGAGCACATGCGCTACGGTTTTCTCAGCCTCCATGCAAGCCCTGCACAGAGGACTGTCCGTTATGCCTATTGTGTGAAAGTGTTTGTTTAGTGAGCAGTGTCCCGTGATGGTCCCCGTCAACAGGCGCAGGCCGTTCCTGTCCAGACGTAATAGGCGTCTGGTTAACTTGCCATCCAAGGATGGCATGGCGTTCTTGGACTGCCTGCAGCCTGTTGTCGAGGTCCACCAGGTCTCCGCTTGTGTGTGGGTGTACTCCTGTAACCATCTTCGTAGCTGGTTGAAGGGGATGGGCGCGATGGGTTCGGGTCCACAGACTGACGCGCTGGATGCTCTTCTGGCCAGCTCGTCAGCTGCGTCGTTACCCAGTGATCCACTGTGTCCTTTAATCCATTGCAGTGTAACTGTGTTGCGATAAGATACCGCTACACGTTCCAGAGCATTGTGACATTCAAGTGTTATGCTCGACGTAATATACTTTCTCCCCAGGGATTGGAGGACTGAGGCGCTGTCGGAGAGTATACGTATATGGGTGTCCGTGACTCTCCTGGCCTCTATGGCGTGCACCGCTTTTATGATGCCCACACACTCCGCCTGGTAGACGGTGTTGAACTTTCCTAGCGGGCTGGATATGTTTATGTTAAGGTCGTGCGAGAAAACTCCGACTCCGGTTCCGGAGTCGGTCTTAGATCCGTCGGTGTATACTCTCAGCTCTCTCGGGCCTGAGTGGTCACAACGTTCTTCTGTAAGTGTTATGTTGTAATGCCTTTGGAAGTAGTGTAGTTTCGGGGCTTTGTCACAGGGTGATGCCATCATCGGTTGTCGTTTGATCGCAGTTTCCCTGATGCGTATGTGCTTGACTCTACAGTCTTTGCTTAGAGTCCCTGATATATGCAGCCTAAAGGTAGCCAGGGCGGCCTCCTCTTGCACGATGAGGTGCAGAGGTGGTAGTCCAAGCATCGCCTGTAGGGCCGCAGTGGGTGTGGTTCTCATGCAGCCAGTGATTGCTACACAAGCAAACCGTTGTAGTTTTTCAAGGTCTCTCTGGGCTGTACTCAAATCTGTCCTGGGCCACCAGACTATTGAGCCGTATGTGATAATTGGTCGGATGACTGTGGTATATAGCCAGTAAGTGACCTTGGGGCTAATCCCCCAATTCCTGCCAAGCATTCGCTTGCATTGCCACAGAGATATACTGGCTTTTGTAGTAATGTAGTTAGTATGTTTTGCCCAGTTCAGCTGTTTGTCCAAATAGATGCCCAGGTATTTGGTTTCAGTTGAGAGGCTTAGGGTAGTTCCAAAGAAACGAGGTAGTTGGAGTACCGTCAATTTCCTCCTTTTTGTAAAGAGAATTAGTTCGGTTTTTGTGGGGTTCACTGATAGCTGGTGTTTATTGCACCAGACCTCTACTATTTTCAAGGCTTGGCGCATGAGGTTGCATAGGGTGTTTCCGTGGGTACCATTTATTATTATAGTTATATCGTCGGCGTAACCTACTGTGAAGTATCCTTTGTTGTTGAGTTCTTTGATGAGGCTGTCTACGACTAGGTTCCATAGAAGCGGCGAGAGGACTCCCCCTTGCGGGCAGCCTTTCGCTACAATGGCCCTTGTAGTGTCGTTCACTGTGACTTGTACAGCTCTCTGCTTGAGCATATTTGTGATCCATCCGCTTAGGGTCGAATCTATGTTGTGTCTATCGAGGGCCATGTTGATGCTATTAAACATGGTTTTGTCAAAGGCGCCTTCTATGTCAATGAAGGCGGCTAGTGCTGAGCATTTGTAGTCCACTGCGCATTCAATTTTGGATACCACGCTGTGTAGCGCGGATTCCGTTGATCTACCTGTGGAGTACGCGTGCTGTTGTCTGTGGAGTGGTTTTGCCCGAAGAGGTCCGTCACGGATGTATCTGTCACAGAGTCTCTCCAGGGTTTTCAGTAGAAAGGAAGTGAGGCTTATAGGCCTATAGGCCTTGGGTTGTGTGTAGTCGGTTTTGCCGGGTTTGGGTATGAAGATGACTTTCACTTCACGCCATGCTAGGGGTATGTATCTGAGTGCTATGCAGGCCCGATAAATCTCCACCATGCGAGGTGTCAGCGGGTCAAGGCCCCACTGTAGTAGGGCTGGGAAGATGCCATCCAGCCCTGCGGATTTATACGGCTGGAAGGTGTTAATAGCCCACTTTATTCGATCTTCTGTTACTATACTTCGGGCTCTAGACCAGTCTTGATCCGTTGGGGTCCATTCTGGCTCAGCCTCCCACGACCTGTCTTCCAGGATTTTACAGTCTGGAAAGTGAGTCTCAAGAAGGACCCTGCTGGTTTCATGGTCATTTAGTGTGTATGAGTTGTCGGGTTTTTTCAGCGCACCGAGGGTTCGGTCCTGGTCCGATGATAGGATTTTCCTTACCCTGGCTGCTTCGTTGTTGGTCTCGATGGATTCACAGAATTTCCGCCATGCTGTTCTTCTGGCAGTTCTGATTTGCTTTTTGTATGTATATTGGGTCTCTTTGTATATCTCCCAGTCGTCCGGGAGTCTAGTGTTCTTGGCTCTGTTGAATTGTTTACGAAGTGCGTCTCTGAGTTTACTAAGTTCTGCGTTCCACCAGGGGTTCTTGTCCCTGTTGGTTTTTGGCGCCCTTAGCTTGCAGCATGCATGGTATGCTTCGGTTAGGTATTCTGATATTTTTGTCACGGTGTATTCCAGTTGTGTAGGGTCGCTTATAGTTACTTGTGATAGGTGCCTGGCTAGTAAAGAGGCTAGGAGACTTTTGAAGCCTGGTACGTTTGTGCGTCGCGGGTTTCGTCTAGGTACGGGTTTTCTTGTGTTGGTGTTTAGTGTGAAGCGTATCCTTCTATGGTCTGAGCAAGAAGGCTCGTCCGATACGTGCCAGTTTGTAATGAGGTTCGTCGCGCCCTCTGTAGCAAGTGTTAGGTCTATGATTGTTTGTCCTCGGACTGTGACCCAAGTGGGTTCAGAGCCTCGGTTAACAATGTTTAGGTTAGTAGAGAATAAATAGGTGGATAGTACCTCTCCTCTGGAGTTGGGTGCGGCGCTGCCCCAGAGCGGGTGGTGGGCGTTGGAGTCGGTGCAGATTATCAGGTCCATTTTGGCGCGCTCACAGTGCTGCACTAGGTCGGCCATCTCCTTCGGCGGGCAGTTTGCGTCCTCGCCTGGCATGTATACCGAGGCTAGCACAACATCTGGAACGTCACCTTCAGTCTGGAGCCTGATAACTGTCAGGTCTCTGGAACAGAATTGGGTGAGTGTTGTGGTAGGAATTTCTTTGGGTATGTAGACGCAGGTTCTCGGTTTGTCTGTACTGTGTGCGTTGAGAATTATCTTACCTCCGATGTTACTGAGGCCGCATATTCTGTTGTTCCTGATCCACGGCTCTTGGATCAGTGCGATGGTTCGGGGCTTAACCTCCAAGGCCCTGCGTAAGCTAGCCGTTGCAGTCTGGCTGTGTTGGAGGTTGGTTTGGATGACGTTTAGGGACGACGATGGTGGTGGGGTGGGGTTAGTCGGAGAAGGATCCATCGGACAGTTTCTCCACTTCCCCCACCCGCTGGTCGTCGTGTTGATCGCCCGGCGACGAGGCTAGCAGCTGCTCGCTCCAGCCAGGAGACGCGGGCGGTATGGTGTCCTCAACGTCGGCCATTGCCGCTCGGGCCATGACCTCCTCCAATTGTGTGATGTCTGGGTCGTTGGTTTGTGTGGCTGTCGGTACTGTCCCTGTCCTGTCCGTACTGTCAGCGTCAGTGTCAGAGGGTCGGGTCGAGGGCCAGAAACGCACGTATATCGACCCCAGGAGGTACGATATCCGTCGCTCCCGGGCCAGGACCCTTTCCGCTTCCTCCGGTGGCACACCCAGGGTCAAATAAGTCCCATGGTTGTCGCCACCGACGGTAGTTGCCCTGTACAAGGACCACCTGGCGATGTCGTACCAGGTGTTCTGACGAATCAGAACACTTTGGAGCCGGGCTACGTCACCTCTGTAGCGAGGGACGAAAAGCGAGGCTCGGACACGGGTGGGCACGTCGGACTGTCGCAGTACTGTCAATGTGAGGTCAGTGTTGGGGAGTTTTATCGTGGGCACATTCTGGGTCAGCCAGGTCAGGGCATGGTCGTCCTCACACCACATCTGCACGGTGCCTTCCGCTACCCGTGGGTATCCGCGGAAGGCAGGGAGTGGTGTCGTCGGGTCGGTGTCCATCAACAAGCTCTCTAAGTCAGTTTTTATGTGCTCCGCCTCTTCCTTGGTCAGGTCTCTAGACGGGGGAGGGAAGCAGATAGCTACGGCCAGCCGCGCAGGGATATCCTTCGTGGCCCGCGCGTAGGTTCTCTGCTCCCCCTGAGCGGAGTGGACCCTCACGCGTTTGGCGTCCCCCTGTAGTGTGCTCGGTGAAGCCGATTCGTCAGGGCGCACTCTCTTCACCGGCCCTGTACCGCTTGGTCCAGGCTGCGGTTTGGAGGTGCCTGGCAGGGTGTTGGTTGCCAGCGGCGCCTGCGCGCGTGAAGCTCCAGCTCGCTTACCCCTGTGCTTCCTAGGTCGAGGTCGGTCGTGGGTACTGTCGGTTTTGTCGGGTCGAGTGGCGGCCCCGGCTGACTCTGTTGCGTTCGGAGGCTTTTCGCGCTGGGTTTCCCCTTCGCGTGCCGGCCCCCGCCCGCTTGGATCCGCGTCCGGCCGCCTTTCGCGCTGGGTTACCCCTTCGCGTACTTGCGGCTGGTCGCGTACCGACCTTTCAGCGTCCGATTGCACTTCGCGCTGGCTAGTGCCTTCGCGGGTATCGTGCTTTCGGTCGCCTACTTTCCTCTCCCGGGCCATGATTTTTCCGCGCTTCTTCAGCAGTCGTACTTCATCAACCGGGAGAGTGGTAGAGCTGCCGGGCCCGTCATCCCTCCCCGTCCCTCTCTGTCCGTGTCTGTCTTGGTCGTTGTCGGGGTTCGTGATGCTATTCCGCACGATACTCTGTTGCCAGAGGCTCGTGGGAGGCATGCACTGTGAAGTGGGTGTTGGCGCGTGGGTCGCGACCGAGGTGGTGAGTGTGGGCGCGTTGGTCGCAGCCGGTGTCGGGTCTGTCGGCGCGTGATCCGCTGCCGTGGTTGTGGGCGCTGAGTCAGCTGCCGGGCGCGCTGAGAAGCGCGGGAACACTTTGCAGTTGGTTGCCCCCCCCAGAATACGTTGGGGGCTGACCGCCGTAGCGGTGTGGGATTCCCCGGCTTGGCCGGAACCCACCTGGTTAGTACTATTTTCCTGCTGCATTGTCTTCTTGTTGGGGGGTGGGCTTTTTTGGAATCGAGGTTACCCCTCCTCTGGGAACGACGGAAAGTAGGGATAGGAAGGAAGGTATTTGGTAAAGGGTATAGGTTCTTGGGGGGTCACCCTAGGTCTGGGATTTTGGCCTAGGGATTTGGGACCGACAGGATGTGTGGATGTGGAAGGCTGGCTTGTTTAGGAGATTTGAGAATAGGAAAGGGGTGCATAGGTTACCCTGAGCTGGGGATTTAGCCTTCGGGAACTTCTCTTGTCCGGGATCTCTTTCAAGATGCTCCGGGTGCGCAATCGACCTCTGATAGTCGACCCCGCAACCGGAGTTGGGCTATCCGCAACTTGCCCACCCGCTCGGTTGCAAGAGAAGAAGTGCCTGGCAGTCTGGGTCGCCTCACCGCGTGTGTACGTATACATTCGCGTTGAAGCGATCCAGCTAACCCCGAGAATATTCGGAGTTAGTTTCCAGTCAAATCTGTCGTGGCCAAACTTTAAAAAAAAATGCTTCAAAAGCTTTTTCATAATTATTTATTCACTGTAAGTATTGTAATTTAAATATGTTAACCCTAGAATAAGTATTGCACGGGTTATTGTGAATTTCAACTGTCCTTAACCATAATTATTATCTATCTCTGACAGGCGCCTCCCAATATCTGAGCTGCTAGAATGGCTGCCCACAGACAAGTCTCTTCGCCTCATACCAGCGGAGAAGCTGAACAAGGAAACATCGTGGTACTGGCGCCATCTAGCGGAGCATCTACAGAAGATCGACGATGATGAAACTCTGGAGACTATTCTACCGGACTTGGTTGTACTTACTGGATATATTAGAGCGTGAGTCTCGTTTTTGGCAATTTTCTAGACTTAAAATGATAAAATATTGATTGTCTTTAGCTGTTTACCGTAGAGTACCCGGTCGAAAATACGGCACATTGAGCATAAGAAAAGTTTGGGTTTGTAAAGCGTTACCTCGTGTCACTCATAGTCTTGTGAAAATCTCTTTCTAAAAGCTGAATGGGTCAAATTTATGCCTGGATACTAAAGCGTTGCCTCGTGTCATTCATAGTCGTATGAAAATCTATAATTCTCGATTTGTCAAATTTATGCCCGGATACCTACTACATCCAAGGTAACCTTGAGCTTTAATTCAACATGGTTTAGTGATTAGTCTTTTCGCTACTGTATAGCATAATCAGCCTGTAATGTTCCCACTGCTGGGCCACAGGCCTCCTCTCTGTGAGAGGGAGTGGACTGCGCGGCAGTTATCCTCGGCCACCACTGCTCCTACTGCACTACTGTATGAGCTGTGAAACAGTGCTTACAATATGGGTGGCAGTTTTCAGCGTTTTTGTATCGGCACAACAACATAATCTCTTGGCAAAGATGGCGATGACCCATCAATAAATCCGTGTACACTGCAATGATTAATCTGCACCCACTCCTGTTTGTGATCATCATTCTTTCAGAAATGCCTACAGTTTTAACATTGATTTCCACTCAACAGCATCGTGGAGTCCCCATGCCCATCAGAAACAGAAGACCCAGTAGGATTCAGTACTCGTCAGTATGTCCTGCACGAGTTGGGGACTATGTTACGTGTCTATGACGCTACGGATCCCGCCGGGAGGAGCGCATTGCAAGCGCTGATTACTGATGTTCTTACTGGTAAGTGATGTTTCACTTTATCCTTGTTAGTTATCAAAAAACTTACTCGAAAAAAAAAAAACAATGAATTGTAAAAATTACTTTAATTTCGGAAATCGTTGTCTTTCGTTTTGTATTTTGTTTTTTTGCCACCGACTTCCGAAATAAAATTTATTTTTCACTTTTTTTTGTTTTTCTTTTTTGTAGGTCGGTTGTTTTTTTTTTTTTTGTATAAAAGTTTTTATTCTTCACGTTTTAGTTGTGGTACCTACCCCACACAAATTCGTATACCACTATTTAATATGTAAATAACAGTGACAGGAAATTATTAAAACATCATCAATATAAACTAAGTGGAAAAAAAATACGCAGTATTAAGAACAACTCAAAAACGACTGGTCAGAACTTGATCAAATTAATATGGGACCACATGAGAAGCTCACAAATAAAAGAAAAAACATCCTAATCGGTTCACCTAGAAAAAAGTTTTGAGCTAACACACATAAAAAAAAGAATACAGTCGAATTGAGAATCTCCTCCTTTTTTTGAAGTCGGTTAAAAAATATAGAAGACAAAAGGCCTTGCTCGAGACTCATTTCATTTCAACCGAAGTCTGCTTACAGAAATGAAAAAACTAATAACGGCGGAAACAAACTTTTTACACATCATGCCATGTGACGTCACTAGTGTGCGGCGTACTTATTAGCCACATTTGATCTCGTGAAGCTGCTTTTCGTCTTGTCGATGCGTGGGTTGGCTTTGAGTGTAACCTGAGCGCTTTGACTCTTAAACTTGCTCCTGTTATATTTCACGAAACAAATATTACATGTTGTGACTCTTCCTACCCCTAGAGATTACAGGCTTGATGTTTTGTTTTTGTTAAAGATCGAAGTATTTTTTTTTCCCACCAGGTGACTACGGCCTTCTAAACGCCGACGTGATCCGTGCCTTCGTGTCGGCTCTAGAGCTGGTAGTCCCTGAGGTGTCGGGTCGTATGGAGGTGATCAATGGCGTCATCCAGTCCCTGCGCGACCCGCCCGAGCCCGAACAGCCGCCGCCGCCGCCGCCTCCGCTAGTTGATTGTACTGAGGCGAAGTTACAGGTACATATAAAAACTATAAATCCAGTTTAATTTTTTTAGCCTAGCGTGTCTCCTTGTGTGGCAAAGGCCTCCCCCTATATTTTTCCGGTATTCTAATTTTCCATTTTGTAATTATCAACTTTACTCTATTTGCACAGCAAAGGTTTGCACGACACATGCCAAATGACTGCACGATGTGTGGTAAATCAATAACATACCAATATTTTATAAAACATATTGTAAGGTTTATGGAGTGACGTGTATTTTTATTTTATTTTGAATAACACTTATTAGAATTCAGCATGACTGATTTTTATTAAAAAAATAAATTCTAATAACGATTGTATTCAAAATGTTTTTAATTCGTAGAGGGCCCGACTACGCGTGTCACTGAACGTCGCCATTGAAGCGCAAGAGGAAGCCGTCAGAGACCAAAACTACGCTCTAGCAGCAGAATGTAAAGCCAAGGTATAATAATACAATGCTCATCATCGATTTATCATTATTACAATAACACAATTCGCTAAATTGTACAGGGTGGATTTTTGAGAAGGGGCAGTAAGGATAGGCACCTTAATTGTTGTAGCTATGGGAAAACCGTCTATCCATAACTTTTTGAGAAATTTAGATCGGCATTCACAGATTTTGTAAAAATTGTACAGTCAGCAAGAAAATGGGCAATTATCACCAAAACTTTTTTGATGCCATCGATCCTGTTTCATATAAGGATCAAAAAACTCGATAGGACCAACTGAGGTTTGAGTGCTAGAAAAGTCAGAAATCGCGAAAAAGTTTCCTATACCATATCGTAGGAAATTAGACTCCCAACTTACTTTTTTATGAAGGTTACTGGCCACCACAATAAGACTGGCCGAAAATGAACAAAAAGAATTGAACTTCGAATTTCGAACGAATACGCGCTATTATTTTATTTGCTTTGAGAACAGAATTTTAATAGTTTGTTTGTTTGTTTTGTTTACTTGTGATTTCTGCCACTCTGAGAAAAAAATACCTCGAATAATTTAGAACGCTTAGACTTGTATGGGAAACGTTTTTAGTGATGTCTGACATTTCTAGTGCCGATCTATCCATCACAAAAAAGTAAGTTGGAGTCTCGTTTCCTACGAAACGTATGGAAACAGTTTTTCGCGATTTCTGACTTTTCTAGTACTTACACATCCAAAGTTTTTTGATCCGTATAAGAAACAGGATCAGAAGGGCGTCATAAAAAGTGTTTGTGAAAATTTTCCATTTTCTTGCTAACTGAATTTCTTTCAAAATCTGTGAATGCAGATCGAAATTTCTCAAAAGTTATGGATAGTCTCCTAAGACCGTTTTTCCGGAGCTACAACGATTAAGGTATTTACCTTTTCTGCCCTGTCTCAAAAATCCACCCTGAATATTAAAAAAAAAAACATTTTAAAAGAAATTTGTGTGAATTTTCTCATAAAAATAAATTAATTGTGTCTAGGCGTGTCTTTACGATAGTAAAAGCAGCATTTGACAATACAAATGAATAAAGAAATGTAACATTTATGTAGCAAACATAGAGTTGAGATAAGCTTTTTTCTGAATAAGAACCATTGCACACACGACGACACATCAAGTTATGCGTTTCCAGTTTTAGCTGACCTCGCATTGTATAGACTTTTCGTACAATGAGAAGTCAGCTTATACTGGAAATGTATAGCTTGATATGTCGCCGTGCGTACAATAAATTGTAAGGCGGCAAACTCTTTACTGAGAATGTGATAATTTTTTTTTAGGTGGAAGACATTCAAATGAAGTTAGATCAGTTGTCCATTCAACCAGCGGCACCGGTAGCAGTTCCAATACCCGTCCCGGTAAGTTTTATACTTATTTATTAAAAAGAAGGTTGACTCACCAAAGAGGCTGTACTGTCAAAAAATTAAAGTGATTTTCAAGAAAGCAATACAAAAAAAAAATATATATTTATAAAACTGATGTTAGTAGAAAAGCCTATTAGAAAAATACGCACCCGCACCCTAATTGCGTAAACACTATTAATGACAATCTGAATCATTTTGAAGGATATTGCTAATCCATTGCTGTATATGTTCGAAAAATTGGCCTGCTGAACAACGTAAAGAATGCAATGAATGTTGTTGAACTGTCAAAATGAAAGCCATTCCTACTATTAGTGTGTTACGCAATTACCCTGCTGCTTAAATATTATTATACAACTATTGTTTAAAATCTCTTTTCCAGGCAATAAAAGAGAAGCTATCAGACGCTGCGACCCTTACCAAATGTTTGACAATACTAAACTCTGCATTGGACACGCCACAACTAAAGACTGTAACTCCGATTATGCAAATGATATTCAACGAGTTAGAGGTATGCTGCATTCAAGTTCTGGTCACACTGAGGCGGCAATTTCGGCGCAAGCGAATCTCGTCTCTCATTCCTCGTGGTAGTCCCACGCGGAATGCGAGACGAGATTCGCTTGCGCCGATTTTGTAAACTAATTTGTATGGAGATATTCAAACTGGCACGTCCTGCGTCCTGCGCGGGATTCGGCTCAGATTGAATAGTCATAACCCTTGTTTTCTGAAACTGCTAAGTAAGTCTTTTGTCAGATCTTTCGATAAATGAAATTGGTTTCAGGTGGACATATTCCAAAACCCGGAAATAATTGAGACAGCCCTAGAAACTGTGGCCCTATTCGGGATGTTGGACAAAGAATTCGCTAAAGAAAACAAAGCTTTCCTCTTCGCTAATGTGAGTATACTAAACATGCACAGCGAAAGTTATACTTTTAAACATACTTTTTTACTTTATTACAAGCCGCATGCACGATGGGATTTCCCTTCGGTGAAAATGACAAACTTCTATACAAAATTTCATGCCCTATTTAACCCCTATTCGGAATGAATTTTCAAAAATCCTTAGTTCGCACCTTCGATAAATATGGAACTCTTATGCAAAATTTCATGCTTCTAGACCCTGCGATTCGTTATCTGATAGTGAATGAATGAATGAATTAATGAATTTAAGATGTTGACTTAGTAGATTAATATTGAATGAGGTCATACAAGAAAACCTTTATGATAATAAAAACCGTTCAAATCCCGATGTCCGGCGATGTCCGTTCAATCGGTGGCCCAGTGGTAACAGCCCTGACTTACGAGTTGTAGGTCGTGGGTTCGAACCCAGAAAGGCGTTTTACTTTGTGTAAATAATTTCATCACCACTGCTCCTAAAACGGTGAAGGAAAACATCGTGAGGAAACCGGCATGTCCTAGAATCAAAAATTTGAAGACATGTGACATTACCAAACCGCACTGGGCACGCGTGGTAGCTTACAGCCCGTTCTCTTTCGAAGAGAAGATTGGGTCATGGGGTCATGGGTTGTTAATAAATGCCATTGAATATTTTAACATCACCTTATTATTAACGGTATGCTTCTGAAAATCTCTCGTTCTTTAAAAAAACATTATAAAGTTTATATTATATCCTATTGGGATTGATTGCCCTCAGAGTGCACCGAATGTCCTACTGACACTCAAGGTATTTCATACATAAGAGTATGATTTGAGATTGACGTAGTCATAATTTACTTAACGGCTGTAAAAGACGTTTAGCGAAGCCGAGGGGCGCTTTTACTCCCCGTTATTATGTTTTTTTTTTTTTTACTGAACTCTCTGGGAAACTTCTCGTTACGGAGATATTGAAAGTGGATAAATGATAAATCATTTTATTTCTGTAAGTAGGTTTGTACAAACACTTTTACACGTCAATCATGTTTTTTATTTAAACTAGATGAGGTCGGCTTTTCCTATCTGACTACTCTGAAAAGAAACGCCGAAACAAACTCAGAGGTCACAGTCTCTTTTAAAGTCCAGACATAATCTTGGTCAGGTCATGCGAAGACCAAGCAGATTGGTATCTGAAATGGTCTTTTGAGGAAAGAACCACACATTGAGTGGACCTGTCCAATCAGTGCACGCATTTGTGAGTAATCGTGCAGCTCGACTCAGAAATTCAGGACTTAAGGAAATACTATCAGACTATGTTTTTACATTTTTTTAACGAAAACAAGTTGTAAATATTATAACTTAACTTTAAATACCACGACAACTTCTGGACCGTGACATGCACCCAGAAGCACAATGTTCTGCGTGCGTTGCATTGCGCGCTGCTGTATAGTCATTTTTCACACCAAAACTAAAAGTCATTTCCCAGCAATAACAATTGCTCAGTCTTTTTACACTCTATATTTTCCAGCTTATCGACACATCAAACGAACGCACAGTATCAACGGTGCTCCGCTGTATAGCCGACTTGCTGTGTGTCCATGGCGCACGTCTATTTGAAGATGAAAACAACCAGGAGGATACCACAGTCAACACGACGAAGAAACACAGCACTTTCCATAGCGTTATTGATGACGATGGTAAGTGATAATGGTGCCTCTCGTTTAATTCATAAAGTACGCACAACGGAACTAGAATGTATACTTGAACTACTAAAACCATCCTGATAGTGAGAGTTACGAAATAAAGGCACTGTCAATGTAAAACTGTTATCACTGAACTACGGTTTACTGGACTTGGACGATAATGTGGCATGTGGAGCTTAAAGGTACGGTTCCCGAAAAAAGCGGTGACCGCACATAACGGTCCCAGTGACGGCTGTCATGAAACTGATGACAGCGGCAAAGATTTAAATCGTTAGACACGCCCTACCGCGTCAATAGATAGTCGCGTTTCTGTTTCGTTTTTACACCTCTGACACACAATGACGCAGTGACTTGACTTGATTGTTATGAATCACTATAATAATATAATGCTATGCTATAGTAATATAATAATATGTGAGCTCAGTCTTCTTAGTATGGACACTTTTTCGTGTGACCAAGTACCGTGAGGGCAAATCTAGCGATTTAAATAATTGGGTAGCGGAGTTTGACTTTATCTGTGTAAAAAGTGTTAAAGTAAGTTAATATAGTTTTGGCTTTTTCTTGCAGGCAACATTTCGGAGTCGGCCATATCAATGTCGCCAGCACATAGCACGGTCATCGAATTACTACTGAAGATTATGGACAGCACTGTAAGTAACTGAAGTATTTTCACTGCAAAAGTAACTATAAACGGAAGTTTTGTAGCGTTTGATTTATTTTTAACACGCTTTTATTAGCTTCACCTGTATGTATGTTTGTATGTAACGGAATCTTTTAACTCGATTTTTACCCACTTGAAATGTTTTGTTATGTTTTTTTGTGGTGTACAATAAAGTATATATAAATACAAATTAGTATTGAAAAGCTAAGCAAACAAGCGATCCGCGCCATCAATAAGTACTTCTACAGTCTATCAAAAATTAAACCTTCATATCAATTTATTTACTCTGTATTATTTTCAGTGCTCAGCCTACAGACTGATAATAGTGGAAGGTCTGTGCCGCCTTCTACACTTAGGACACCTCGAGTCTCCTGCCATACTCAGCAGACTACTGCTTCTCTGGTTCAACCCAGCTACAGGTATGCTAAACTGAACCTTATTTATCTATATCTATGCATATTATAAATTAATGTCGCTTTTCGTGTCTGTCGGTGTGACCGCTTTGTTCTTTTAAACTAGGCATCGGATTTTGTGGCAGTTTTCACCATCATCGAAAGCATGTTGAAAATTTATTCCGAAAGTTTTTTATGTAAAATTCATTAATTTTAAACTTACATATTATAATAAAGAAATGTCGATGTTTTGTCAAGTCTTAGAAACAGTGAAACAGGGGTGCATCCCTAGTCATTAAAACTGAACTTTATGATTCACTTGTTAAAGTTTGAAATCGTTTGTGTTTGAATAAATGTTCATTGTCCATACAGTTGATGAAGATATGCTGAGGCAAACTATTGGCGTATTTTTCCAAACGTTCCCAACAACCGTGGATGGCGCTCAAGAACAGATACAGGTATGATGGTTGACTTCATTAGCGTTTTATTTAAAGCTAAGTTTAAGAATACATATCGTAATCATAATCAGTCTAGAATGTTCCCACTGCTGGGATACAGGCCAGAATACATAAATGCCTGTTGGTAATAGGCTCCCTGTCTGTCGATTTTTTTGCGAACGTGATAGCAATTTTCATCAAATTTGTTTAATTCAGCGTATATCGTGCATATTATTCATTCAAACTCAAAGCATTTATTTCAAATAAACCAATTACAGGCACTTTTGAATTATCAAGGGGTCGGTCAGTCAAAAAATTAAGCTAGTTGTCCAATCTAGATCTAGATCTCAAGGAGAAGAACGGGCAAGAATCTCCATGGACACTCTTTTAAATCAACATATAGTTACAACAAAATTGGTTAAATCGTTCATGTTGAAATTATACATGTGAGAACGATGTAGAAAAGTCTTCGATAAGACCTCTTTTTAACTGACTTCAAAAAGGAAGAGGTTCTCAATTCGTCGTTTTTTTTTTGTCGTACAGAAAGCAACGCTACCTACGCTTCGAGCGCTCGCCAACGCCCCGTCCAGTTCACCGCTAGCAGAGATCGATCAAGAAGCAGTCGTCAGATTTATAGTATCACTCACCAGGGTTAACCATGAGGTAAGTTATTATTAAAATGACAATATTCATTAATCCTGTAAGCCGGCCGTAATAGGGAATATGCCTGTATTTTTTAAATATTTTTTGGCGATAGTTTACTTCGCGATATAATAGTAAAAAAAATATCTAACGCTAAAAAAACACTTGAAAGAACTTAAAGAAAAAGTTAAAAATAAGCAACCGACACGAGCACCTCAAACGACGTCATAGTCTATGACATTGACAACGGACTGAATCACAAACACTCCTATAAAACACATTGACATTTATGGTTGTCATAGTCATTCACAGCGTATTTGCACACTTGGTTACCACAAGTAAAGCGCGTGTCGCTTCGTGAGATAAAAATACTATATTTATAAATGATGAATTGTTTTTGTCGAATATAAATTAAATTAAATAATTTCGGGTATATTAGATTTGTTTCTTACTGTTCATGCGACAATGTCGTTAGACAAACTGCAGTCAGATTTGCGTGTATGATGCAGCGCTTGCACTAAAGATCAGCTGCGAGAAACATCAATAAAAACATAAATTATACATAATTATAATGGTTATATTTCCATCAATATAACTAAAAAAAAAACATGAATTTGTTCCAGTTTTTCTAAAAAATACCGTGCCCTGCGTTATGGCCGTTCTAATCTACTTAATTAATTACCTTGAATTAATTCGGTCATTCACTCACACACAACGCACAGTTTAACTAAACCACTGGGTCTAGAAGCATGAAATTTTGCACAAGAGTTCCTTATACACTCCCCAACTCCGAAATCGAGCCACCGTGCATTTATGTTACGTTATTACATTTAGGCACACTATTATGCAAAAGGTTTTCAGCTTTAGACGGGGACGAATTTGAGGAGCGAGTCGTAGTTATGTTGACAAAAAACTCATTAAATGCCTCAGCTACGTCAGCTGCTTTATTAACTAATTTGCTGTCGACCATAATCTCTAGTTGTTTTTCCTGATTAACCGACTTACCTGGTTCATAGTTAATAATTTTCCAAGTGGTTTTTACTTCTTTTTTTATTGTATCGCTGTAAAATTTTGATTTGGCATAACCAACACATGTGTAGGTTGCTCCATTGATGGTCATATAGTCAACAACATTAGTTACGCCGATGACATGGTGTTGTTGAGCCCATCGATAAGTGCCCTGCGTAGGCTCTTAGGTGTGTGTAAGGCATATGCTGAAATGCATGGATTGACGTATAACGTCAAAAAAAGCGAGTTGCTGATGTTTCGGGCGGGGCAAATGAATCCTTCATATGTACCGCCCGTGACACTAGGCGGGCTTGCGCTAAGACGAGTCTCTCAGTTTGTTTACTTAGGACATGTTGTGATTGAGAACCTGACTGATGACGTAGATATGGAACGGGAACGGAGGGGGCTCGCGATTCGCTGTAATATGCTGGCTCGCAGGTTTGCCAAGTGTTCAAAAGCAGTCAAAACGACATTGTTTAGGGCCTTCTGCCAATCTTTTTATACCTGCAGCCTGTGGGCCAGCTGCACGCAGCGGGTTGTGAGTGCTAAGAGAGTTCAGTACAACAATGGCTTCAGGGTGTTGATGGGACTGCCTCGCTATTGCAGTGCGTCAGCGATGTTTGCAGAATCACAAGTGGATGGCTATTATGCCATAATTAGAAAAAGAGCAGCATCGTTGATGCGCAGAGTGAGAGACAGTCCTAACAGCTACCTGAGGGTCATTGCTGAACATGTTGAGAGTCCTATCTGGAGGCACTGGATTCGCCTACACATAGGATAATTATTATAGTTTGTTTTTGTATGTGTGTATTACTAACATAGTTCTAAGCTTCAGTGTATTACTAACTTTATATGGACAAAAGTCTGAATTAAATTATTATTATTATTCATTTATTTATTTACATCCTTATTAAGTACATTTTTAAATATTTTTATAAAAACATTAAAAAAAAAACATTTAAAAATATAAAAAATAGTGGTCCGCCGGTATCGGGAGCAGGGTCCAAGCTACCGGTGGTTAGGACTCCAGAGATAGGAACCTCCTCACAATGCGAGCCGTATCGAGGAGTACTGCCTTCTGAATCAGGCCCTTGATCCAACTGCCTAACGAGAGCCTCGAGAGATGCTTGTCGAGGCTTTCGGCCATCAGGCCATTGGCCGATACGACAATCGGCACAACGATAGCCGAGCTAACATTCCACATGTCAACAACCTCGTGTGCTAAGTCGAGATATTTCATTTGTTTCTCTTTCTCAGCTTTCACGAGGTTCTCGTCATGCGGAATGGTAATATCGACAATCATTGTGCGGCGGGCTAATCGATCTATCACCACTATATCAGGTTTATTGGCGACAATAGTCCTGTCAGTAATGATAGACCGATCCCAGTACAACGTGATATGGTCATTTTCGAGAACTGGGTCGGGCACATACTTGTAGTACGGCACCTCAGAATCCACTAGTTTATATTTCAAAGCAAGTTGCTGATGAATAATCCTGGCTACTTGGTTATGCCTGTGCAAGTACTCGCCGTTAGCTAGACGAGAACAACCAGAGATAATATGTCTGATAGTCTCACCCGGACGATGGCATGCCCGACACATGTCAACCGTCCCATCTTTCGTAATTATGTCTCCGGTAGTTATTCGTCAAGATAACTTCGTCCATAATTGCACAGACGAAACCTTCAGTTTCCCCGAAAAGGTCACCAAAACGTAGCCAGGATACGGACGCTAAGAAATCTACACCGGGCTCATGAAGAGCCCTATAGAAGCGTCCGTGATGCTCCTTGCTTTGCCATACCTCCTTGCGGTCAGTTTGCGCCAATTCTCTTTAGCCATGGAGAGCGGGGTGAGTCCCTTGTCCACTGTACACTACACTACTCCCTTGTACACTACCCACCTCGGTTTTAAAAAAATATTTCCTGAGACTGCACATTTCGCGGTTGTGGAGGGTCTTTGCATTTAAAAAGCCTCGACCCCCGCCCTTCCGCGGTATGTACAGTCTCATCACCGATGATCGTGGGTGATGCATCCGGTTTGCGGTCAGCAGTGTACGGACCCTCCTATCTAGGGCGTCGAGTTCAGTCTGAGTCCATTTGAGTATGCCGAAAGAGTACATCAAAACCGGCATGACCCAACCGTTGAAAGCCCGCACCTTGTTTCCGCCTGAAAGAAGACTAATTAATACTTTCTTCAAGCGACCAAAGAAGCGCTCCTTCAACGATTGCTTCATGTCAGCAACGTTGATGCCTAAAGCTTCCGACATACCCAAATACTTATAGCTTTCGGATGAGGAGAGGGATCTAAGGTGTAAGGAATCCGAAAGTTGAATTCCCTCGGATTCCATAATCTCACCTCGCTTTACATGCATGACTGAACATTTGTCCACACCAAATTCCATCCTGATGGCGTTACTGAAAGTTTCAGTTACCTTCAGTAGCTCCATCAGTTGCAATTTGTTGGGGGCAAAGAGTTTCAAGTCATCCATGTAGAGGAGATGAGATATGACCTGACCGCCTCTCCTCAACCGATAGCCTAGACCTGAATCCTCAAGTAGTGTGCTTAAAGGATTCAGGGCTAAGCAGAACCAAAGTGGACTCAAACTGTCGCCCTGAAATATTCCCCGTTTAATCCATACAGGCTCATCGCTCCCCTGGATCCGTCGACACCCTGGATAGCGAAGAACCGTTCTCCATTGCCCCATACACGACCTAAGGAAGGTGCGTAGAGTTGTATCTATCTTGTACAACTCCAGCACCCTCATGAGCCAAGTATGTGGCACCGAATCGTAGGCCTTCTTATAATCTATCCAGCATGTCGACAGATCCTTGCGGGATCGACGAACCTGTTGGCTTATGGCCATATCGATGAGGAGTAGCTCCTTAGTACCGCGGGACCCGTTCCTACATCCATTTTGAGAGGCTGACATAATCGAGTTACTTTCAATGTACGTATTAATTTTCGCTCTCAAAATGGATGTAAGAAGTTTATAGACCGTCGACAAACACGTGATCGGTCTATAATTCTTGGGATCCGTGGGACTACCTGACTTGTGGAGCAGGTGGGTAACGCCTTTTGTTAGAAACTGCGGAAGCGACCCAGACTCTAAAGATGACTGGAACTGAGATGCCAGGCGGGCGTGTGAACTAATTAGCCATTTCAACCAAAAGTTGTGCAATCCGTCCAGTCCCGGTGACTTCCAATTCGGTAACGGACGGACTGCTCTGGCGACGTCTAGTGGCGTAATTAGTACTGCTTCCATTTCTGGTACAGTTTCACACGCCCGCCCGACATCCCGCATCCAGCCAGCCTCAGCGTGACAGACGGGCACTGACCAGATGTTGCGCCAGAATGTACTCGTGGCGGCATCATCCGGGCGGCACTCGTCCGTCACATTTTGTTCAGGTCGCTCCCAAGCTCTATACACCCATCTCTCATCGCTCTGGAACATGCGATTCTGTGTGTACCGATCAACCCGCCGCTTATACCGCCGAATACGGCTCGCCCATGCACAAACTTTCTGCTTCAGGAAGTCGATGCGCTCTGTAACACGGGATATGTAATCTCGAGGGCTGATTCCACTCCCCGAGAATGCCCGCCTTACAAAGCGCATCACTCGTGGTCGTGTATTGCCCTCCCTGAAGCAGTATAGTTTGCCGATGAGTACCCTGGCCTCATCTACACGACGTTCGATCCTGCACTGCCAGGCGGGTACGGTTGGTTTTGGTCTAGTAGTCCCGTCAGAATTTGGAAACTTGACGTTAGCTAAACGACATGCCGCAACAGCCGCGCAATACAGGATCGAATGTGTATCAACGAGATCCTCGCTGCGCTCGAACAAATCCTTGAGCTGCGAGTCCAAGGCACACACCAGCGCCCTATTTTTTTTGTGCATAGGTAGGCGTGGTAATCGAGGTCTAAGTTCGGTCGGAGTGGATCTGTACTCACGAAATGCATCCTCCAGAGCGCTCCTCAATCGGGCGTTGCACTGGCTACTTACTGAAGCAACCCTATCATCTTCCACTTCTACATCATGATTTGACCGCGGCGGTATTTCATCAATGCTTGACGGTTGTATCGCGGTTTGTGTCGAACTCGAGACGATATGGTTGCTCAGCTCTGAGCGCAGACTATCAAGTGCGGCATCGTCCAATCTATGACTGCGTTGGATGACCCGCACCTGATCCGACAGTCGTTGGGCCGAGACGTTGACAGTTGGCTCTAGTTCCTGAAATAGAGACAGCTTATTATTATTATTATTATAACCAAAAATATTTTAATATAATTTTGAATAATTCTTGACATACTCTAGGAGAGGAATATCAAACCTGTATTTTTTTCAAACAATATAAGTCTTATAATCTCGCTCTACTTTTTTATATACATTTGTTGAAGCCAACGGAGGCGCCATTAATGTTCACCGGTGGTGTGGTTTTGGTCTTGAAAGTATATAGGTATTCTTTTTGTACAACATCAAAAAGGGCTCCACAGATTTCACTAGGATTCTATGATTACATAATCTATAGTAGAACACGATTCTCGTGTTATAAACGCGTAGTTCTCGTATCGTGTCGTGGTGTGATGTATGGTGAAATTCTATGAGCTATATTATTTTAAAACTTGTTACAACGACTAGCTGTATAAGGCCTGCATTCTATTTTATGCGGCTTTTTATGTAATGGTCTAGGGAATATAGCTAATAATCCACAATGTTCAGACGTTAACTCACTAAACACTAATTTATTTTTGCCATCACAATCACTTAATATATTATCAAGACAATTCGACAAAGATCCTAGTAGATCCTAGTGCTCCTAGTAGATTCGAAAACCAAGTTAATGAAATTAAAAGACCTAAACAGGTTGAGAAGTCTAATACTTAATAGAGTAACATCTAAAATATTAATATTAAAATCTCCACATAAAATTATTCTTTTATTACTTGAATTCAACATATCGAGTGAGTCCTCCATTACCGATTCGAAACGAATAAAATCCGCAAAACCCCAGGTCGATAAACGCAAATTATAACCTATCGCTCGAGTTCAACACAAGAAAACTCAATAGTGTGCTTGATAGAAAGATTAACTAAATCTAAACATAGTTTCCATTTCAACTTGTTTGAAACAAGAACTAAAGATCCACCGCGAATAGCACTTTTTCTTACAAATGCACTTTGCACGGTAAAATAATCATCATTGATAAACACTACTTCATGTTCTTTAAACCAGTTTTCAGTCAAACATAAAACCTGAACATCACAGTTCTCCATAAATAAACTTAACTCTAGCTACTTTCCGCATAGACCATGCTTTGCCCTAACTATCTCTCATTCTGTTCTACAGCTGTCTGACAGTCAAGGCGGCATGGCGTTAGTGCTGTGCCAGTACATAGTGCGGCGACCGAGCGCGCCCGAAGTGGCGCTGGCGTGCCGAGTGTTGTCGCTGCTGGCCAGCCCGCGCGACGCGCACCTCGCGCACGAGCTGGCGCACATGCTGCGCGAGCTGTGTCTAGTGAGTATATCTATACACAAGGCGGCATGGCGCTACGTGCCGCGTGCTGTCGCTGCTGGCTACTTTTGACTGATGAATAAAGATAACGTGGTATTTAGCACTTATTCAAGATGATATTTTCAGTCTGGCAAGTCGCTTGTTCTTTTATTCTCTCAACGCACTACTGCTAAACTAGCAGCACTGTATGATAGCGCCTGGATTTTATCATATATATGTATCTACAATTTATGAGCTATCTCATAAATTATAAACAATACGACTCCGATTGCGAAGGCAGTCGCATTATGATTTCTTTACAGATGTATCATCCTCGTGAGCATCTAACACCATATAACTATGTTTTACAGAAACTGCCAGACAAGCAATCATGTCGAAACCTGACACGATACTTAGGCGCTTTGGAAGCCGCTGAACGAGCCAGTCTCAACAAAATGTCACATACAGGTATAACAAACATCATCTTATGATTCTGAACTACGATTTAGTATACCTAACGCATTGCTTGCGATATTGTATAACTCCTGGCTTCTGAAAGTCTAATGAAGAATTGCGCCCGGTTTCTAGAACGAAAATCGACGATCTGTCAAAATAAACTCAAGCCAAGTGATCGGATTGGCTGTTGATAATTCAGTCTACCAACCACAGCAGTTGACGTGCGCTCGACAATTTGTTAGCTTCTTTTTGAGTTGATTTTCGTACCAGAAACCGGGAGTAAGACCAGTAAAAAAAAATACTTATTTCTTTGTTTAGGTGTAACTGAAGGCGTCACTATGCAAGAAGATTCACTGGCCCCGCTCGGAAGAAATACGTCGTCTATGCGTAAGTATTTTTGAAAATTATTTTTTCGGCTTTCGTACAGTCTGAGTGATTATACCAACCTCATTAGAATCAAACATATCATAGAACAATTTCATCATTTTAAACAAGAGTTTACTTTTACGGAGTCTTAGAGCCCGATCACAAGACGACCACAACGTCAACACGTGAATGGGCGCTAATTTGTATGACAATTAATAGTTTCATACTAACCACACGGACCACATGTGACCGTCAAAATCAACCGTATGGGCAATACCGACCACATCAAGGCCACGTCGCAGCCACAACGCAATTACCAGCAAGACCGCGCACTAGCGGCCGGCCACATCGCAAACACTACGATCTATCAATCTGCAAACACTAGCCACAACGTAACCACATCGCAACTACTAGCGACAACGCAACCTCAACGAAACTGCAAGAAGTTACAGCGACACTATTCACACGTAACCACTGCTTGCCCACATTTGTGATGCGACGTGGTGTGGTTGTGGTACGAGTGAACGGGCCCTTACTGCCTAAAGTGCGAATTTTGGACGTAAAAACATCTTCATTAATAATTTAAATGATTCGTGCCTATCCAAAAGTACGAAACACAGCTAACGTTTATAAAAAATACTAAATTGATATGGAAGATAATTAACTTAGATATAGTATGTAAATTCGTAAAATTTGCTCAATATTAACCCCTTATAATTAATTTATTTTAATTAAATTGTATTGTGTACATGCAGCTCCAGAGAAATCTCACCCCCTAGAAATGTATAAAAAGCGACCTCTTTTAAAAAAAATATAAACTACGATGTTTACGTGCGCGCCATCTCTGTGACATCAATGAAATCAGTGTTCTGTAGATAATGACATCGATTCCACAAGTAAGCGTGCAAGATACCCATATATCAATCGTTTTTTACGTTTTTATTACAAAATTGTCATGCGCTAACCAACATCAGCATATTTAGGCAGCCCAGGCCCTGCAGTCTCGACAAATATAACGACAAAAATCGGTCTTTAGTCTAATCGATGTCAAATTTCTTTAATAGATTTTCAACCTTATACTTTGGAAAGAAAATCTATTATAGGAATTTGACAACGATACGACTTAGCGACCGATTTTTCTCGCTGTCTAATGTCGAGACTGCAGGGGCTAGTGGTAACTGTAGGGCGATAACGGGGTATTGCGGGTTGAGAGGGGAAGTAGGTGCCTATAATAAGGCGGTCTTTCGGAATAAAGGCGATTCACACAAATACGTAGTATTATTTATTATTATTATGGTATTAATTAATATACTAACCCAAGTTCGATTAACAAATATTTATTTACAACTTATAAATAGATAATTTAGTTTTGATGATTTCACAAGAGAACCAACATGTAACTCACGTTTGAAACAAACAGAACAACAATTTACATCTCTCGAGATTTTTCAAAACTGTTTACAAAAAATAATTAACTATATAAAACTTAACTGTAGATAACTTGTGGGGTCAAACCTATACTAATACCGGAGTGGGTAACCTTCACTTTCTATAATTTCTTCTAATCTTGATCTCATTCCATTTACCATATTAAAACAAATGTCACTTAATCGCATTAATTCCCAAGTTCTCATAACCACTTCATCTAAATTTTGTTTAGTTCTGACTTTACTTGAGTCCCAATTAAGCACCATTTGACCCCACAAATTTTCTATCGGGTTTAAGTCAGGGCTTTTAGATGGCCAATCAATCAAAGTAATCTCTCTTTGTGTAGAAAACCACTCCATAACCGATCTTGACCGATGCACCGAACTATTATCTTGAATAAAATAAATATGCCCATCAGGGTATACGTTGCGAACTGTTGGAATCATCACGTCTCTTAAGATATCCAAGTAACATTTGCCATTCATTCGAGCGCCGACTTCGACAATCTCTCCAGGACCCGTCGAAGACATCCATCCCCAATATCCTGAAAACAAAAAAAAACTTTTATTACTATACCCTATATAAAAAGACAATGTCTTTGTCTTGTCAAACCCTTTTTATGCTTTGTTTACAATTATTATCTTGTAATGATTCATCTTAATAATTATTATTACTAATAATAACAAATTGTTATAATAGTCACAGCGCCAATGAGTCATAATTTAGCAAATAATTAATATTTATATTTTAATCAAGTGAGTAGGTAAATGTTAATATTTAATTAAATTAACTATTGCTTACCCAGCGATAACCTGCCACTAGTCCTCAAAGGTAAAACATTTTGAGAGTTGTAGCGTTCCCCTGGTCTTCTCCACAGTATTTTACGTCCATCTTTATCGGACTTAAACGTCTTTTCGTCGGTAAAAATGACTATTTCATTTTCCCAATCAAAATTCATATATTGGGTTGCAAATCTTATCCTGGCTTGACGATGAGCTTCGGTTAGTGCGATTTTTTTGGCAGGTTTATAATTATGGATTCCAGCTGCATGTAAATGTCTTCGGACAGTTGTAAGCGAAATGCCATGTCTTACAGCGCTTGATCGATGGGTTCTGAAAGAATCCGTGGTATGGCTATTAACAATATTGCGATGACGGTTGGATTGATTTGTGTAAGCAATCGGACGTGGCCCTTGGCGGTTACACTTCACTTCACCAGTTTCTTGATAGCGTCGCACCCATAAACGAACTGTGTTTCTCTATAAGGAAGTAAATTAAAAAGTTAGATTTATAATGGAACAAAAATGAAAATTTATACGGATTTTATTTTAGATTACACTTACGTCGACATTTAATTCTAGAGCAATACTCTTTAAACTTTGATTTTGTTCCCAAAGGACGATTATTTTCACTTTTAAAAAGTTACTCAATCGAGGCATGATTTTATTATAATTAGGAGGCGTTATTCGAACCGCACAAGCAAACGAGTAATTATGCTATGATGCGACGTCATTTCGTCATGTCTTAACAAAAATTATAAGCTTACCCTCAATCTTCTTCATTATCAGCTATTTTTTATAACGACACGGCCGACATGAATGATGTGATGGATGACTCAAAACATATCGACAAATTACACGTCTAAGCTAAGTAACTGATTGACGCAGCGGTATAATAACTAGGCTCGTGAGTTATAGGGTCCAGGTTCGATTCTTACTTTGACCTATATAAAGATTTTATAAAGTTTTAAAAATCTGTTGTGACTTTTTAGAAACTTGAAAAAAATATAATGTTTGTGGAACACGTTTGGAAGTTTAAAAATATCACTAAGCAGGATGCGATGGATATTAATTACCTAGCGGCTACGGTCGCTTGCATGAGCGCCGCCAGTATTTTATTTTCTAGTTAGAATATCTTAGCAGTTTCATTGATTTCACAGAGATGGCGCGCTTTTATACATTTCTAGGGGGTGAGGTTTCTCTGCAGCCGCATGTACGTGTGGATTTTATATAAATTTTATCAGTGATAATTTAATTTTATGGACTATGTCTGAAAGATAAATGAATTATTATTATTAAGTATATACTTTTTCAGCTCAACCAATAGGACGAAGCACACACGTAGTCGTCAATGAAACAGTTGAGGAGGAGCCAGAAATAGATGAGACTTCCCCTGCTGACGCTATATCAAGGATCTCTGAGGGTTAGTGTCTTACTCAGAATTGGGATACGGGTAAAATAGAGAAATAACTCCTTACTTCACACTGTTAAGTGTTATAAATTCAATGACAGGGACTGAAGGCTGTAGAACTAATTCTCTGAACTTAAAAGGAAACACTGAGCAGTTCCTAGGTCAGTATGTACCGCGACCACGTCTGAACGATCACTGTCGATCCCTGATCCAAACAACATACCCAAACTAGGCAAATCATGAACCGCTCCGTCCCAGGTATAAAGATTAACCCTGGGATTCTTAAGGTGAATCCTCAGTTATAGCCCGCCAAATTAAAATTTTCTTTGGTTTTTTTTTTTGCAAATTGCATCTCTGTTTTACGTGGTACGTTGATCAAAATACGATTCGCGACTGTAGGAATGATATATTTCATGAATAATTATCATCAATTTCATATCAATCGTCAAACTTTGGAAATTTAAGAATTTTCATATGAAATATTCTGAAAAATTCTTAGGTGGTACAAATTTCCCTATTCAGTGAAGGCTTATTTAAAACCAAGTTTTTTATTTATTTTGTTCCCCGTTATTGGCAATAGACTCGTGTAATAGGGTGCTCTATTACATAGGACTTAAACATAACTGGCGAAATATGGGTGTACTATAGGAACACCTCTGCTTAACACTTCGAGAAACACAGGCGTGATGCTATGTTATGTAAATAGTTTAATAATCATAACTTTACTTTTACAGCTCAACCACAAGCAGAAAGTAGTAGAGCAGTGCGGGACTCCTCAGAGGCAGACACCGCTACCGGTCCGACTGCAGAGCCGTCTGACATTCCATCCGACACCAGCAGCGGTGTGTCGCCCGTCAAGAAAGCTAAAGTTACTAAAGGTATGTGTTCTAATGTGTTCTATACTTACAACATCTGCTACTTAGATTACCCAACCGTAAATATAGAGCATCAGAATCAGAACTTTATTTGCTATGAATGTAAGTATAGGTATAAGATGCTGTACATAAATTTATGAGATTGGCTACAGTCTACCATACGGCGTGCAAATAATTACATTTAAAAAAATGAATATAAACAAAACAATGTCAACAAAACAAAACAAGAATTAAAGTGAAGTCAATTAATAATATTATAGTCAGTTACATACGTCGTCATGGTCAAATTTGCAATTAATTATAACAATCATACGCAATGCAACACACTCACACGCAATGTATCACAAGCATCGTATTTTAGAATAAGATTAGTATTGTAGAGCGCTGTCTCGCTCGCTCATAACCTAGAAATTCTTTAAATCGTGGAGTGCCAGTGAATCATAGAGATAGATAGATTCAGATTTGTAAATAAAACACAATTAATATAATATTTACTACACTATGCTGTACAAAGGATTATCACATAACGAACAAAATTATCCTTCGTGAAAACAGTCTCTATGATACGACACAAAATCATTTTATTTTATTTTATTTTTATTAAATAGGAACAACAAACAGCTACATTATGCAATATTACAATCAGAAAAACTTATATAACTTAAGTAATAATGTAGCCCACAGCGCTGTTCACAGATTACTATAAATAAATTAAACCTTAAATCACTAGGAGGTGAACTGATTATGCATGACAGTAACACTAATATTATAAAAACAATAAAAAAAAAGAAACAGAAATGGTATTTCAAAAACAACAACAAAAAAGAAAAAAGTTTAGTCCAGTAGTGCAAGTGTCTCATACAAAAGGCTACGAAACCTTTTCAAGGAGCATGTAAATATATCAATCTGTTCGAATGCTTCATTATAGGTGGCTGCCATTCGCCGAATTGGTGAACGTAGACCAGTGTTAGATCGGCAGGTACCTACTGCAAAGAGTTTGCCTGCACGCACCTGCCGTCTATGGACAGTTCTGGGGACTGCATAGCACAGTACATTATTTAAGTCTATACAGTCAAAATTGCCATTAACAATGTTATACAATGTCATTGCTTCTAATTGTTGACGTCTAGAGCTGAGCGTCAAAAGTTTGTATTTACTGAGCAACTGGTTATAATGTAGATACGTTTTGTGAACCCTGTAGTGCATTGCACGAAGAAATTTACGTTGCACTTTTTCTATTATGTCAATGTACTTGCCATAGTAAGGATTCCAGATGGATACGGCATATTCAAGCTGGGAACGCACTAGAGTTTTATACAGGCAGAATCATAATATGTATAACAATTGTAAGAATACAAAAATCGGTCACGACCAGTGGCACAAAAAAACTTTTTTACAAAAATACAACCGACTTCCAAAAAAAGCACTAAAAATGCGAAAAATAACTTTAATTTCGGAAGTCGGTCTCTTTGGTTGTGTATTTTCGTGTTTGGCCACCGACTTTCACGATTTTTTGTGTTTTTTTTTGGAAGTCGGTTGCTTTTTGTAAAAAGTTTTTATTTTTCACCTTTTAGTTGTGGTACCTACACACATTCGTATACCACTACCTGATATGTAAATAACCGTGACAGGAAATTGTTATAACATCATCAATATAAACTAAGTGGAAAAAATACGCATTATTAAGGATAACTCAAAAACTACTGGTGGTCAGTATTTGATCAAATTTAAATGGGACCACATGTGAAGCACCAGCTTCCAATTAAAAAAAGAATTATCCAAATCGATTCACCCAGAAAAAAGTTCTGAGGTAACTCACAAAAAAAAAACAGTCTAATTGAGAACCTCCTCCTTTTTTTGAAGCCGGTTAAAAATTATTTAAAGACACACGACAAGTGTAAAAAGTCACTTTGATCTTCACCCAATATGTAAACGAACCACGGAGACCTTCAAAAAAGGTAGTGATGAGCTTCATATTACTATCGTCGTCGTATGGATCAACATTCCGGTCGTGGAGGGGCAGTGTGTTTAGGGGAGCGGAGTACACAGGAAGTTCGACATTTATATTCGTAATCTGGCTGTTCGCTAATGTTGTTTGTACTATTCTGTTCTCCCTACAAAATTTTCCACTTTTTGCTTGATAGTTGATCTCCGCTTTCAGACTCAATAATTCCATCCGGTCCAGCACACAGTTCTGCAACAGATTCCTTCTCCCTTCTTCCCAGTTGGGCGGAGCGGAAGGGCGTGTCAGACTCTTACTGACTAAAACCCACCCGTGTTCCTTCAGTTGCCTGTGCGCCAGGGCCACGGTAACTCTTTCGAACAATCCGCAGCCCCGGCAGGCATCGGTCCTATCGGACCCCGTCAATGGTGCTGACATCTCTTTGAGGCGCGCGTGGAACACGACGCGCCGTCGACCCGGGCCTGGTCCTTACCGGACGGCGAGCTGCCCATTGCTCGCCGTCCGCAAGCCCGCGCCTACGGTGGCCGGGAGTCGGCAATCGACTCCCGACGCCCAGGGTGTCTCCTCCTCCTGCGGCGGCTAGGGGCGCGAGGGCGCAGTGATTGCCTCTCCCTCTCGCGCTCCGCCTCCTCCTTCGCGAGCATTACTGCTTCGCAGAAGGAGGTGACGGCTTCCCATTCCCTCTCGCTCCGTACCATGGCCTGAACCAGGGCCGGACGCGAGAGGTCGCCGCCGCCGATCGCCGCCACGAGGACACGGCGGTGCTCCGCCCAAGCCGGGCAGACCTCCACCGTATGCTCCACCGTGTCCTCCGGTCGATCCACGCAATGATAACACCCGGGCGTTTCCTCCCGCCTTATACGAAACAGGAACCTCCCGAAACAGCCATGTCCGGTGAGGACCTGCGTCAGGCGGAAGGTGAGGACGCCGTGGCGCCTCTCAAGCCACTCCTCAAAGAGGGGTCTTACCGCCGCAATTGTGGCGTGCCCTGCGCTGGGTTGCGACAGTCGCACTCTCCATGCCGCCATGAGATCCCGCCGGAGCTCTGTCCGCTGTGCCGTGATTACTCGCGGCAGCGGAGTTACGCCCCGGCGCTTCGCCTCCTCGCGCCACTCCCAAACGTGCGCGAGGACCTTTGCCTCCAGATCCCACGGCGGCAATCCGGCAAGGAGGCTCGCCGCCTCGCAGGAGACCGTGCGGTATCCCCGTACCATCCGGATGGCCATGACCCTTTGGGACGCTTTCAACCGGCGGGCTGGCCGGAGCCTTAGCGAAAGCGCCCACACCGGTGCCCCGTAAAGGGCCATGGACCGCACGACCCCCGCGTAGAGCCTCCGGCAGGAGGCGTTTGGCCCCCCTAGATTGGGCAAGAGCCGCTTCAAAGCAGCCCCGGCCCGCTGCAGTCTGGGAGCCAAACGTCGGAAGTGCTCGACGAAGTTCCACCGGCTGTCGAGGACGAGTCCCAGGTACTTCATCGTCGACTCGACGCCGATGAGAACCCCTCCTACCGTTATTTGGGAACCCGACAGTGGCGCGTTCCGAGGACCATGAAAACACATGGCCTCGGACTTGTGCAAGGCCACCTCGAGTCCCAACTGCCGGATCCTCTCAACGACTGTCGCAACCCCGCGTGTCATTAGTTCGGCCGCCGCCTGGTGCGACCTCCCCTGCGCCAGGACCAGCGTGTCGTCAGCGTAGCACACTACGCTGACGCCGCTAGGGAGGTCGGCGCGCAGCACCCAGTCGTAACCGATGTCCCACAGATGCGGCCCCAGGACCGATCCCTGTGGGACACCGCACGACATCTCTCGCCGGTTCCATTCTCCTTGGTGACCGGGGTAGATCACCGCCCTATCCGTCAAATAGGCCTCGACTACACGACAGAGGTAGGTCGGCATCCGGTGATACCGGAGTGCCTCCCTGATGCAACTCCAGGGCAGGGTATTGAAGGCGTTGGCGATGTCCAGAGACACCGCCAAGACGACCCCACCCCGGGCCACAGCATCCCCCGTCGTGAGGGCTCGCACGCGCATGATGGCGTCCACCGTGGAGCGCCCCCTGCGGAAACCAAACTGGCTCTCCGCCAAATCCGGCCCCACCCGCACCAGCTGCCCGACGAGGCGGTCTGCAATGACTCTTTCAAAGAGCTTGCCCACCTCGTCGAGCAGCACGATGGGCCGGTAAGCGGACGGAGAGTCCGCCGGGCGCCCCGGTTTCTTAATGAGGACCAGTTTCCCCGTCTTCCAACGAAGTGGGAACTGGCCCTCCTCCAAGCATGCGCTTAGGAGCCCTCTTAGTCGAGGCCCGAGAGCCTCCAAGGCCAGGACCCAGGCTTTTCCAGGTAAGCCGTCGGGTCCTGGGGCGGTATTCTTGGCACTCAGCCTACGTACCGCCACTCTCAACTCTACCTCGGTCACCTCAGGAGCAATGTCGTCATCGTCGGGTCTGTGGTCCGCAGTTGGCACCGCAGGAGGCGGAGCCATGGGCGGGGGAGTATGCTCCCCCCGCGAGGGGAACAGAGCGCTCACCACGCCCTCCACGAGCTGGGGCCGGAGACTCTGCGTCAGCGGGGGAGCCCATGGGCGGAGTTTCTCCCGCACCACCTTATATGGGCGTCCCCACGGGTCCCTGTTCAGAGTCCCCAGCGACTCCTCACGGGCCAGTCCCCTGGCCCGCAGGATCTCCGCTCGGAGGGCGATCTTCGCCACTCTGTAACCCTCGTACAGCTCCGCCTGAATGGCTTCCGTATCCGGAGGGCGGATACGGAGCCTGCGGTGCCTGGTGTACAGGCGCCGCGCGGCAACGCACGCCTCGCGCAGAGACGTTAGTTCCGGCGACCACCAGTACACCTGGCGCCAGGCGCGTCCGGGCTGGACCCGGGGCATTGCCATGTCACACACTTCTGACATGGCCTCCCGGAACCACTCTGCCTCGTCGTTGATGTCAGCAGGCCTGTCCGGTGATGACACCCAGGCCTGCACGATCGAGGCTTCCAGGAGGAGCTCCCGGTCCAGCTTCTTCAGCGCCCACCGCGGACCACTCGGGGCCTGTCGGACCAGCGCGCTCGAGGTCTGGGCGGAGACGTCAAACCGGATGTACCGGTGGTCGGAGTACGTCTCCACCCCCTCCATGACACGCCAGTCAAGGACACGCGGTGACAGAGCGGGGCTGGCGAACGAGATGTCCACCACTGACTCGCCCCGCATCCGCACACACGTGGGGACAGAACCCCGGTTTAGGACGACCAGGCCTGTCTCCAGAGCCCAGTCCTCCACCATCCCGCCCCGTGTGTCCGTGTACCGGGAACCCCAAGCCGTGTTCTTGGCATTGAAGTCCCCGAGTACGAGCACGGGCAGGGTATGGTACCCGACGACGACGACTCTCAACTCCGCAAGGGAGTTGTGGAACTCGGCGAGAGTTCGGTTCGGGGAGAAGTATACCCCTACCACAACAATCTCCCCGAACCGTGCTGCCACGCAACCCCGTCCTCTCTTGACTGCCTCAAGCGACGGGGTACCGGCGGCGGCCGACGAAATGAGGGTCACTGAGCCGCTCAGGTCCTCCACCCAGTCATCCCTGGGCGGGACAAAGTACGGCTCAGCGACCACGGCGATGTTGATCGACCACTGCGCCATGCTCTGGAGTAAGAGATCCTGAGCGGCGGCGCAGTGGTTGATATTCGCCTGGAGGAGGCGTAATGGGGCCATTATTGGCACTCCATGTCAGCCCCCTCCCGAGCCCCCTTTGAGGGCCCTGCCGCGATGTTTGCGGCAGCTACGATGGTGGGTGCGGCAGCGGCGGCGGCAGTGGCGGCGGGTGCGGCGGTGACGGCGGTGGCGGAGGGCTTGCCCCTGCCCCTGGCTTTGGCGGCTGGAGCGCAGGCCTTACTCCCAGCCCGGTGATCGGCCGGCTTGCCAGCTGCCGCACATAAAAAGCAGTGCGGCGTGGCGTTGCACGAGCCGGCCTTGTGACCGGGCTGACCGCAGCGGAAGCAATGATCGCTGCGGTCCACCTCCGAGGTGCATTGCACTCCCACGTGGTTGCCCACTTGGCAGCGGAAGCACCTCAGAGGTCTGGGTTCCAACAGTTTCACCTGCGCGGAAACCCAGCCCACCAGGAGCCTTTGGCCCTCCCCGGCGACTTTCCTGGCCGCCGCCACGGGGCAGCTCACCGTAACGGCTCGCAGCCCCTTGTGGTCAGGACGGATGGTGCCCGCTCTAACCTGCTCAGCAGAGCAACCCCCAGTCCTAACGACGGCGGCCACCACCTCAGCCTCCGTCACGCAGTCATCCAGGCCCAAGATGCGCATGTCAATGCACTTGGTGGGCCTGGACACTCGAGCCTCGTCTGCATTTAGGGACGCCCTAAGCCTATCGGCCAGAGCGTCAGCAGTCGGGCCACTCGCCGCACCGGGCACCTCTAGCATCCGGGCCCCAGTCGCAGTGACTTTCACCCGGATGCCATTGGTGATACCTAGCTCTTGCAGGTTCACCACCGCCCTCGCCTTAGTGAGCACGTCGCGGTAGGACACGCCCTTCTTTTCCGCTTCCGGCTGTAGCGTGATCACTACAGCTGCGGACTTCGGGGCGCGGAGCCTAGCCGCGACGCTTCGCTCTTTGCGCCGCTGCCGCCTCTCTTTCCTTTTGGCCGCCCTTGAGACCTTACCCGCCTTCCTCTTCTCTCCGGCCACTTGCCATTCGGCGTCGGCCGGAGGAGCATTAGGAGGCGGGGGGGGCGGCCGTCTCGCCGCCGGGGCTGGAGCCTTCGCCGCCTGCGCAGCCACCTCGCCCTTTTTGGGCTTGGTCGGCGCCGACTTTGTCGGTTTTGTCGGGGGCGGCCCCGCGGGTTTCGGCACGGGCCCGCCTTTAGACCGCCCTGCCGTTCCTGGTTTGGCCGCAGCGGCGGCAAACGATACCTGCCGACTCGCCGCTAGCGGGGGACGCAGGACAATAGCCTCCAGAGCGGAAAATCTACTCTGGAAGGCAGCCAGCTCCCGCCGCACCAGGGTCAGAACCCGGTCCTCAGCAGGTATCGGCACCGGCCGGCCTTGCCCATGCTGCGCTCCTTCCTGTGGCTCTTCCCGGGGGCCGATTGCTCGGAGGCCCACCAGGTCCGCTCGGAGCTCCTCATTCTCCTTTCGGAGAAGCTCCATGGCGGCTGTCAAGCGGGCGACCTCAGCCCGCATCTCAGACATTTCATCTGACGGAGGCCCAAGGTGAAAAGCCTCCGCTGCCGCCATAATAGAGGCCGTGGCAGTGGGTATGACCTTGTCTTTGGAGGACTGAATCCTCTTCAAGGCCACACCCCTGATCGCAGCTACCACAACCTCCTCAAATTTCGCCACTCGCTCCGACTTAGAGCCGCCAGCGGTGTTCAGCTCACCGCCTGACGACTCGGAGATGTCCGCCCTGCTTCGCGTGTCCTCAGTGGCCTGACTTTCTAATTCTTTTTTGGAACGAAGTTCCTTATCGCACGGTCCGGACTTGGCGGATGGGGGCTAGGCCAAAAAAAGTGTAAGAATTTTCCGTCACGACCCTTTCTTTATGTTTGTTTGGTTGAACGCGCTCGCTAATCTCAGGAACTACTGGTTGGAATTGAAAAAAATATGTTTGTGTTGGATAGTCCATTTATCGAGGAAGGCTTTAGGCTATATAAAATCACGTTACGACCAATAGGAGCGGAGCATAAATGAAAAATTATGCAAAAACGTGAAAAAAATATTCCTTTTGAGAGTTTCCGTTGCGTGCGCTGCGTAAACGGTTAAACTTACGCAAAAATCATGTAAGACTGAATTGTTCCCCTTTAAAAGTTCAAAAAAAAATCCGCGACAGCATATACCTCTATCTTTTAAGGTTGACTCAATATAACCCTTATTATTATAATCAAATTTGTTCTATGGATGTTCTAAATATATTTAGAACATCCATAGAACAAATTTGGAACAACACAAAAAATGCGTGAGTGTCGTTCCAACTGAACGAGTGTTCCACGACAGTCACGCATTTTTTTACCTCTTTCATGAATTTTTCGTCTGCCGCAGTTTTCTTTGCACGCTTCATCATATGCGCTTCATTATGCAGCAAAGGATACGGTTTTAACACTTAATTACACTTGAAATATCTTCCGATGCTAATATGTGGTACACGTACAAATCTTTTCCTATGACTGCATTTTAAACATAATTCTTTGCCTTTATATACTCAGTATTAATTACATTCATATGCATTATTCTGTTCACTGTATCATGGTATAATAATATACTTCGCCAGGTAAAGCATTCCGAGACACAGTGGTCACGTGGGTGACACAAGCCTACGTCATCACTGCTGTGTTACCAGTAGTGTATAATAATAACTCCCCAACCGCCTTTATTACTCGTACGAATCCGATAAATCAATGAGGTTTTAACTAACAATTACGTTGGTATAAGTTTAAATTGAATTGTTTCGTTTGATTAGAAAATCGAAATGACAATTTAAATGCTTTATATATTTTTTAACAGAATGGTGACTGAAAATGTTTCCATACTTCTTGTTTTGTTGCAATAAAGTGGCAACTGGATAGTGACGTAAGCTTGTGTCACTCTCGGAATGCCAGACCTTGTTTTTTAGACCATGCACTGTATATATTCATATTTTCTTTGTCCATTGTTTTCCATTTTTTGTATTTATTTCAAATTGTGAATCTTTGACATTAATAATATACTATTGCATATTAGTAATTTAACTGGCTGCATCATTATGAATACTTAATTTGTTTATTTGCATTATTTTATCATAATTGTACTGTATATTGATGTGATTTACTGGTAGATAATCATTATTTTTTATTCCTTTGTTGCTCATTGAAACGGTGTAAAACTGCTAGTTTTATGTTCTATGAATTCACAATTAAGGTGATTGCTTAGAGGCACTTCCCCCATACATTCTTTAGGAGACCATACTCGATATTTAAACGATTTTTTGCAAAGTGAAAGCAACTATATTAACTCTTTATGATTTATTATTGACGCATATCGTCAAAAACTTTATAAAAAAACACGTGTGGCACTCGGGGACTGCTGCGGTAAAGCTATTGCATAGCATTTTTTATCAACTTATGCAATTATAATTATTTATAATTTTTTTATTTATGCAGTATTTTTTTTTTCTTTGGTATTAATTCAAGTACAGTCGTACCATATACATACACGTTAAGTGAACGCTCGGCCGAGCTACATGGTAGGCGGAGTGGAGGGTGTTAGGTTTTATTTTCGTTACGGAATTTCTTGATTCGGTCGCCGCGCTCAAAGCCCGCGATAAAAGCTATGCAATAGCTTAAAAACAGTATTTATATAAAAAATTGAGTTGACAAAAACGAAAAATGTTTGGTTGTGTGAGTGAGCAGAGTCACGCCCTCTACCAGATATACATATAACGAACCATCGAGAAACAGAACAACCTTCTTGTCTTAGCAAGAAGGTTGCTAAGGCAAGAAGAGGAGGAAGTTGTTGTTGTTGAAGGTTGGGTGGTTGTTGGTTGCTTTAATAGCAAGTTCAATGTACTGTTACTAGTTGTAGTTTCGGTATCAGTTGAGATGGCGTTGTCGTCCTCTGCTGGGTACAGACCTGCCCACAACGCCACAATGTCCTATCTTCTCTGGTAGTCAATATTATTGTTAACATTAATATCTTGTTGTTTACAGGCAAAAAGAAAAAGCTATCAATAACGCGCCAAACCAGTGGCTCAGACTCCAGCAAGCCTGCTAAGGAGAAGACTGGGCGAGGCAAGAAGGAAGTTAAAGAAGATAGTGAGAAGGGTGTCAAGAGAAGCAGGTCACAGCGCTCCTTAGTCGACGTTGAGAGAGGTAAGAAAGTATTCATAACTTAGCACTTGGTGAGAGAGAATTTCATTAGAGTAGCTGCCTACTTGTTAGTGTGACTGAATAAAGTTGTTGAAGCTGAAACTAAAATTGTAACCCCATTTTAAAGTTATTAAATTCAGCAGTATGATTGTGATTAAAACGTTTAAAAGATATGCGTGGTATACGTAAACAAAATATTACGCGTCGGCTTGAGAATAGCGTTGAAAATTGCGAAAGATATATTTTTTTTTTCGAAACTTTGTACCTTTCCTATAAAATACAGGTAATTTTCAAAAAAACTAATTTCACGTTCGTCTGAAAAATACAATCATACACGTATAATACTTCTTAAATACTGTGTATTTTTCATATTTAAAAATCAAAGGGAATAAATCTTGTGGAAAGTTTATGTATTTTATATTGAAAAATACAGGGCATTTGAAAGATATATGTATTTTATTGAAAAATACCGGGCATTTGAAAGATATATGTATTTTATTGAAAAATATAGGGCATTTGAAAGATATATGTATTTTACATGTTATTTTTAATGCTACTTGAGAACGTCTTCGAACATTGTGATAATCGAATGAATGGTGTTAGGACATAAATAATAATGTGTATACTATGGTTTTGAGCAGGGATGTTGCCAATCTTTGAATGCTTAAAATTCTACACTTGTAGGTTGGTACTATACCTGAAAATGTTATGCACTTCTTAAATGCAGAGTATCCTTCAAAATCCTGTTTTAATATTCCGTTTATAGTCCTTTGGGGATATTTTTGATATATTCTTTTGTTATTCTCGCTCCAATTTTTTTTTACTGACCTTAAAAGCCCATAAAACAGGAGTTAATCTTTCTTATATTTTCCACCAGCAAAATCCAAAGCTGAAGAAAAAGCTTCTAAAGAAAAATCCTCAAAAGAAAAAGCCACCTTGGCTAAATCCAAGAAACCACCCAGCCAGTCACCAGAAAAACAAGCTTCTCCTGAAGAGTTTTCATCCCCCCCTTCAGACCTGGACGTCTCCAATGTCACTGTTCGAAGGTCTATGAGAGGTCTACAGTCAGGGTCCAGTACTGATTCTAACGGGTCTCCCAAGAGAAAGGGAAAGAGTAAGAAGGCACAGGAGAAGAAGAAACCAGGTAAGAATTTTGTTTGTTCGTACGTTCTGTTTTAAGTTGTAAGTTTTTGCAGTGCGGTTTTAATTTAATATTTAATACTTAATGCATTCCCTAAACAGTCAAAAATGTTTGAAATGCACCAGAATTTTCGTGTTTTTCAAACTGTTTTTGATCGTGTACAGCTAAGCTTGATGTTCTTGATCATGCTTCACGAATCCAATGGAAATTGGTGTGAATATTTGGACAACGACAGGTTATCAATTTTATTATGTAGCTCATCATTTTATGGATCTACAGTGCGCAGCCCTCTTGTTCTCTACTTTTGTTCTCGTTACGAATTTTGTCACATGACACCTCAAACTCGTCTTTAGTATTCTTATTTCGGAAATTTTATAAAAAGTTTAGTTCTATTCTTAAAGATTTTAAAATTAATTTGTTTTCCAGCACCCAGTAAGCTGGTCCGTACAACACGTTCCTCAGCTGGTTCGCAACGCAGCAGCGCCGGGTCCTCACGATCAGTACTCGACGATTCAGATGACACCATGCTGCACACTATCGTTTATGAACCGGAATTTGTGAGTATCCTCACTTTAATTTCCAAATAATTTTGTTATACCTCTGTATTATTTTCGGAAGGTTAAAAAAAGGATCCTGAGGGGCAATATCCGTATTTTTATGAACGTTCGTATTCTAATCTCAATATCAATCTCGACAAAAATACAATACCATACAACATTACAATACACATACCTTTTTTACATTACATTACAATTTACAGTACAACTATTTTCTTAATGTCCCTCGGAAAACTTCGTATTTCGTCAGATTCCCCCCATTTTTAAAATAAATTACATTAAGTAAAAAGAGTATTAACAACTCTATGGATACTTCCAAGTCGATTGAGAGCGTCCGGTCTGCACTAAGTGCAAAGGGCAACTGATCGAAATCCAACGACTAACGAAACACGAAGTTTGCCGAGGGACATTAAGAAAATAGTTGTACTGTACATACATTTTTAACGAGTTTTTGACATTGAGTATCGTTGAGATGAAATTGCGACTTGAATTTAAACTTTTTTTAAGTACGAGAATTGGCCTTCTGGTAAACTCAATTTGTTTCGCTTAAAATGAGTCATCGCCCGTTACATTCGATTCCGAATTCGTATTTTCCGAGACTTATTTTGAGTGACGTAAAATAACGTATCTTTAACTCCATTTCGTCACGAAACAGAATCGGCTCAGCTTCTGTCACTTATATTAAAACTCTTTCCATTTCAGGTACAATCAGTATTGAACGACTCGAGCGAGCTGGCGGAAACCAGGCGCGACTCTAAAGCTAACGTCACCATTCCAGAGACACCTGATGCGAGTGAAGAGTAAGTAATTTATTTCTAACTTTAAATATTTTGGCACGGAACAAATATTTGTATGACCTACAAGTAGTTGTTCCGGGTCTGGCTGTTTGTGTATGTGAGTTTAAATGTTTGTAAATGCACCCACAATACAGAAGAAATTCCTAGTGTGGGGCAACGTTTTAAAAAAAAAAAGCAATACAAAGCTCCATTTACACGGTGCTACTTTATTGTCTATAGCATACCATACAATAGAATAGAACAGAATACTCTTTATTATGTACACTATAAAAATTACAGATATAAATGTAGACATTTTACACAGGGTGACACAATGGGCGGTCTTATCGCTAAAAGGGATCTTACACACAATAGGTCACAATAAAAACAACAATTGACTGGCACCGTCTAAACAACACGTGCAATTGTTGCTCAATACGGGCATTGGTGTAAACAGCACATACAATAAAATCGCTTATGCAATTCTTGTATGAATAAGATTTTTTAAGTATGTTTTTTTTTTAAATCAAAATATACGTAAACATCATTTTTAAACAAGTAACCACGTCCAAACCCTTTGTTGTGATTCTTGAATGGCTATAATTGAACGTGCTATAAGGCATGCGATTATTGCTCAAGAACGTTTACAGAAATTTGTATCGTGTAAATGAGGCTTTACTTTCTGGATTTGGGTTTTAAATGTGTATGGTCTTGGGTACCAAAAACTTACACCAATCAGGAGTGTACATGATTGATTCAATTCTAAATAGTTCAACGTATAACGCGTATAAATTGGGCTATAAGCTTACAGCTGCATATTCTACGCCCATGTCGCTTCTATACGAAGTATCATTTCTTTTTCCATGTCGAAGGTAAGACGTGTAATCTTTACTGCATAGCTATTCACAACCATTCGACATGTTTCCTAGTCGAAAATGACACATATTGATAAATTTTCCTAGATTTTTAATTTGACTTGACCGAAAATATCCGTCGGAAGAACATTGGTCAACGATTTAGTTTAAACTGTAAAAAAAATCGGGTTTTAATGTGAACAGCGTTTAGAGGACTCCTCCGATAACATTTAATGTTTTTCGATTCGGCACGGAAGTGTATCAAACGGTTGTGATTAGCTGTACTGGTCTTGCACAGGCCTAATCAGATACATGCACTATTTGCTGACGCTTCTGGCGAGCTGCCTCTGGCGTCTAGAGAACGCGAGCCACGAATGTAATACCCGGCTGTACCTCTGGGTATTGGTATTCGCAGCTAGACCTGCATTTATTGCTACCCAAACAATTAGCAAAGCTACAAAATTCCTAGAAGTTATCACGTAAAGCAGTATCTTACATTATCTCTTTCTTACAGATCCGAACCCGAACCAGAAATACCGAAAAAGGGCAAACGAAACGGCAAAAAGAAATAACCTAACCTTAATATTATTAAATTAGAAAATAAACTACTTACTAATTTTCATAACATTTGTTTTTCTTTTATAAAGTATCACCAACTGTGATATTTTATTCGCATTACATTACAAGCAACAAAATTCGATCTAAAGAAAAGCGGCCACATTCCCCTAAATCGATTTTTTTTGCTTCGTGTCTCAATATGAAAGTTTATAAAATGTATTGGAAAATTCTAGACACACTTATCGAGGGTGCTTATTGAGCCGTTATTCAAAATTCCTTCTCAGTCATGAGATAATATTTTTTTAAAGGAGTGGTGCTAGTGGACCGGTGTGTCGCGGGAAGACGATTCATGTATTCTTTATTATAGTCAGCACTTCCACTGCAGTTTCAGTTCAGTCACACTGCACTGAACTAACCCAAAAGGTCTCAGGTCTCTCCCTTATATAACTCTTTGCACTAATTCAGTGTTATAACTCTTTGCACTAATTCAGTGTTGTCAAGGACACAGAGTACATTTTATATAGGGAGAGTCAAGGAGTTGGATCGTCTCGATATTCACGTGATGATGAAGTTTGTGTTCATAAGCCTCTGCATATTTTTGTGTTACTATATTCGCGACATCCATCTTGAGGTCCCGGTGGAGGTTGCTGTTTCTAATGGGCGCGTATAATAGCTCTTAGTACTTTTTAAAATCGTTGTATGATTTGACGATTACTTTGGCTAGTGCAGCCCCACGAATTAATAGCGTGGCAGGGATATCGACGCGCGACCTGTTACCGTGGTTACAGTACAAGATTCTGGGCCCCCCTACAATGAAACTTCGTCGGTTATTAAAAACCAAATTGCTGTTTCATACATTTTGACCGCACTTTTGTACGAAACTACTGATATTTCTTTTGATAACCGATGAAAAATTTCTACGCTAGGGGGTCTTGGATCATGACAATGTGCTGAATTTATGGTTACATTTTGCGCGTCGATGACCCTGCCACCCTATATAACTTCAATTTGTTAGAAATTCACAATGGCGACTGTCTATCGAATAACTGAGGCGGCTCTTCTTTTTGACATGCTCTTTCTAGCGCAGTTATACATATAGGGTCATGCCAAAATATTTAGCAGGCCAATACCTTACGCGAATAACGACCTCGTTTCGCGGGCCAACCTGTATATGACTCGGAAAAGAAACGGCAAAAAAAAAACACCTAGCTTAGACACTTGACCCACCGCCGGCGATTTAGGAAACCTAGTAGAGTTTGCAACTAAAAACGAGTCGGCGAGCAGCGAGTGCGCGACGGAGACGAGCGATTACTCGCTGGTATGCGTATGTTATGTACCAAGCGTGAGTCTGTCAGCGAGTGTTCTGCCCGCCAAGCGAGCGTCGTTGAGCGAGTACTCTGATACCTCTTGTTGCTGCGACAAACGAGCACTCGACGGCGGTGGCGCCGGCGGTATGAACTGTCAGCGATCAACTATTAATATACATTTCTCTGTTACTTACACGGGGCCTAAAAACTTCTATACGTTTCTTGAGCGAGAAAATCGTTGACAGCTAGTCGCTGCCTCTTCGGTGAGATAGGTGTCTTAATAATTAAATTAGCAAATAAACCACAAATTTTCTTAATAATATTCTTTAATGACTAAATATAAAACTACCGTGATTGGTGCTTCTCGTTTTGTTGCCAGTTTTTATGCCAGTCCTGGTTCTTGTTCTGCCACTCGGGTTGCCAGTTCTTGTCCCAAGGCTTCCATCTATGCTCCCATCGGTAGTTCTTGTTTGTTTGATTCTCTGGCTGCTGTGGAGGGGGGGCCTGGTAGCCACCGCCGCCGTGGTGCCAGCTGAAATGAGAAAGTAAGTTTTAATACTATTTGTATTAGCAATGGCAGGGCACCAAATGGAGATGCAGTGAGTGCAGTGAGCAGAAATTCTTGTACTCTATGAAACTATGTGTATGATATGAATGTCACACCAAATGCAGTGCTATTACAGTGCGTTTACGGTGCATTTGGCGCGTCATCTCACAAAGCATTTCATACATTACAAGACCTTCTGCTCGCTGCATGTAATGCTTGCGCATTGCACCTGCATCCGGTGCGGCTCCACCTTTAATAAATTCATTAGATTTTATTACAGTCGCGTTCTAAGTACAGTCCTAGTTTCAAGTGCAAATCTATGTAGTCTAGAGGACTCCACGTAGGCTTCCTGGACATGGACCACCCGCGACCGCTACTGCTTGTCTTTCTAACCACTCGTGACGGTCGCCAGCCACTAGCGGTAGTAGTGACAGAGGAGCACCACTTGAAGTGGCTCTCTACTGCCACTACTGGTAGAAGATCGAGCTCAGCGACTAATCGCCAGTAACTTGCTCGCTAGCGGGTCGCCGGCAACTAAAGCCGCTGCGTGTGTACCTTTTTTTTCGTGGGGAAACCTTCAAAAGCCACCCGACCTCTGGGGAGGGAGGTCGGGGAGTGTGGGATTTTTACCTCACGAAAACCACCCCGGTGATCACCATCATCACATAGAGGGGGTCCCGGTTCCTCTTAAAATACCAATTCCGGAACCCCCCCTGTGCAACGCCTGTAAAGCACATCCCTGGGGAGACAGTAAAGGGGCCTCCCCTGAGCCTCGCTATGCGCGGCAGCACGTGCCCACTGTGCCGCCGTCTTCCCTGGGGTCACTCAGTAGGCGGACAGAGTCCCCACTCTGTGCGCCTGCTACCCCAATGGTCCACCTACCTAAATTGGTAAGCGGGTTTCAGCGTATTAGGCGCCAAGGCGGTTGCCTCCCCGACGCCTTCTTCTCCGAGCAGGATCAGCCCTCTCCCGATCCCGCTCGGCGGCTTCCTTCTTGACCATCACGGTCTCACAGAAAGAGGCTACTTCCGTCCAATTCTGCAGTTCAATTCTCTGCCAGCATAGCCCTCACTAATGCGTGTGTACCTAGATTAATGACTATGAACTGCCTCTAGTGGTAGGCTATCGTCAGCCAGTGACTGCCACTAGCTAATATAAGTACCTACAACAATGACACTTACTCATGATGCCCATGTTCCTGACTGTCAAGTCCTTCGTGGCTGGCATAGTTTCCGCTGACGTCCTCTGAATGCTGCGAATCTTGTCCGAACCTGTTGCCCAGTTGACCGGGCGACTTCTTTGATAGCTGGTGACGAGTTATTATGAACTCTGCGCCGCGCTCCGCTATCATTATTATGGGGGCCATTGTGTTACCTATGGTGGAGAAGAAATCGATTTAGTTACTGTAAGCTGTTCGCAAATCAGAAAAGTTATCAGTGAAAACTTGCAATTGGCCTCCCTTTTACCATCTGTATATTAACTGTAAGTTTATTGAAGAACTAAAACTAATTTGGTAAAAAATCGTATGAGACACTTACCAGAAGGCAACGTTGGCATTATAGATCCGTCCGCGACACGAAGACCTGTAAAAATAATAGGTACGTTATAATAATACAAAACTTGGATAGTATTTTAGAAAAGACTAAAAGTAAGAAAGGTTACAATAATCTATTGCAAAAAGAAATCTGAGTTCTGACAAAAAAGAAAGGGCAATAGCCGTGTTGTAGATCTTTTGCCGATAATTTCTCCTAAATGACAAAATCAGAAAAACTAAGATGAAAACTATTTTAACTTAATACATTCGTAACTGTATTCCAAAGAAGAGTTTTTGCTATAGGACATTGGTACATCTGGTTAGTAATTTCTAAATTAATAGGTAAAATTTTTAACAAATAAAGGACAATATTACCTTGTATCCCATGAACCTTAAGCTGCATGTCCACAACCGCCATAGGGTCGGACTCGGGCCCCATTTTGGTGGTCCCCACCTGATGGTTCTCGGGCGCCGTGTGCTGTTGCGCGAGACATTTGAAGAACTCGTCTGTGGGGTCCCGGCCTCCGCCCTCACACTCCTTGCCGTGCCCTACTGTGGGTATCATGCCGTATTTTTCTCGAAGGATCTGAAATTAAAACAAGTTTGTACGTAGATGTTCTGGTTAACAGAGGAGATATGAGAAATAGCAGGTAATTTTAACATTTGGTTGACAACCCAATTGTTTGGAGTGTGGAGTTGTGGAAGACTGACATCACTTATTAGTGGATTGTGTTAGATATGAGTCTCAAAGAAATGATCTGTTTGGGGTGTTGAGGTTGAACCGACTTGATGTGGGCATATAAAATTTTGTTTCAACCAAATGGTGATGATGCGAAGTTTAGGTTCATGGCCCAAATGTAATCTGTAGCAGTACAGTGCAGTGTGTGTGTATTTGGGGTACGATGGGACTGGCAAACGCAATGCCGTCATAAAAGTCCCTAATTAAATGAAGAAAAAACAAAAAACCCAATTGTTGTTGTTAATGCTGAAACCACTGGTCGTATTTGTACAAATATTCGCGATATTTCGCTAATATAATACTATGCGAATTATTTACCTCAAAATATACTCTATATTGTATTTGGTGGTCAAATTTTGCGAGTAGGTACCTATTTGAATAAATACGCCAACTCAGGTGCCAACATAACAAGTAGGACCTAGGCGTACAACAGTTAATTACAAAAATGAGAGATAGAGAGACGGAGAGTTATTATATTTCTTCTCTCTCGTGTAATGCAATGTGCCTAAACATGACGCGTCCTTGAAATTTCACTCTCAAGTCTCGTCCAATTATCGAATCGCCGCCTAAAAAGTTTCACTTCTTAGGCGGCTTCAAAATGACTCTTACGTAACCAATTCTAGCTAAAGCACTAGGAAGTGGTGAAGGGCGGGCGTTTTGGGGGACTGTCCTATGTAATTTTGACGTTCGAAAAGTGCTGATTCTGAGCCTAATTTGAATAAATGACTTTTGATTTTGATCTGATTTGATTTTTACCTCGGAAAAGTGACGTTTGGACAAAAGAAAGTAACCAAGAAAAAAATTACGGTAGTATTAGCAAGTCTGTAAGCGATTCTCGCGGCGTCAACTAGCACGTTCAGCTCATGGTCCTCGTAGAAGTAGTTGGGCTGCATCACAGGCGGCTGCGTTGGGTCCACCGACCTGATGGAGACGAAGCCTCGACTGCGTGGCTGTAGCGCTATCGCTGAGATCCTAGGTGACAAATAAACTTGTTAAAACTGATGGAACTGGCGTCGTAGGTAGGTAAAGTATATGGATACTATCACAAAGCCTGTGCTGAGACTTTGTGGAGTATCATCTCCGTCACACATACCTGTGTCAAAGTCTCTTTCTAAAGCTCGTTGTTTCAGATTTACAGCTGATAGGTCACATAACCCTGAGACGCAACCTACGTATTTTGAGTAAACCATTGTTTTCTTGTAAAAGGGCTTGGGTTGCGTAGTAGCCACCTTTATGGCCTTGTAAGCATATGAGACCATTTTCACATTTATATCTACGTTTTGTGCGGTTCCAAAGATAGAAGACCATCTGATCACCCAAGCCAGTAACATAGTATAGAGGTATGAGGAACAGGGTGTAAAGCTCACTCATACGTCCATAGAAAAGAGAGGATCCTCCGACCAGACGGGTGTCGTGTCTGGTGGGCAACTGCCCGACGATTGATATCGGGACGTTGTATATATGCTAGTTGCGCGGTAAACTCTGCTTGCGCGATGCAGGATTTTTGCGTGACGTCAGTGTGACGTGTAGCTCGCATGTGGCGATGTAGATACCGCTACAAGAGTAATAATATCAGCTTCCTATTGTCCTAATGCAGGGCAAATACCTCTTCTCAAATAGAGAAGGTACGAGCATGATAACCACGCATGCTCAAGACGGATTGACGATTTCAGACCATAAAGATTCACTACATATAAAGTCGAAGTTTCCTCACGATGTCAGTAATGTCCAAGATAAACTCAGAAAGTACTTAAGAAATGAAAAAGTCACATCGGTACTTGGCCTTAACCACTGAGGCATCATGTCAGTTACATATAAAAAGTAAAACTCACGAGATATGCCTCTTTTCTGCGCTGTCGTCTAATGTCTGAGGTTCGACGATGACTTCGTTACCGCACGACGCGTAGTATCCTCCGAAGAAGAACTGCACGTCGGGGTGACGACCTCCGGCTGAAGCCAATCGAGAGTTCACCTTGCCTGTCAACTGTAGAAAGAAAATATTAATTAGGTGATGGCTTTCCGAGATAGAAATTGCCCTTCTAAGCGCAATATTCAATTGAGCCAGAGGAGGCAAAACACAGACCATCACGATTTCACCATAATGATAACGTGATTGCAAAAAATGCGTTGCCTGTTGGTAGCCCATCACCCAGAACTAGAACACCTACTTCGTATGGTGTTCTTAGATCGCAAGACTCGCAAAGTCGTAAGACTTAGAGGTTGAATCCATTCTTAATCATTTTGCCATACACTATAAGCACCTCAACAAATACTCAAAGGAGAATGAGCCTCTACTGACCAGATAAAATTAAAGTCATAATCTGCTTAGCCTTCTCGCAACTATGTTGGGGTCAGCTGTCAGTATAATCGGATGCAGCTGAATATCAGTATTTTACAAGGAGCGACTGCCTATCTGACCTCCAAAATCCAGTTGTTATCCCCCTGGGTAACAACTGGATTATTTTAAACCAAATAATCCTACGTTCATTATGCCCTTATAATGAACGTAGGATTATTTGGTGTAAAATTGTCGTGATAAACATCGTAGGTATGTGGAATCGTCGTATCTTACCTGAGACATTCCCGTACTGGACAAAGGACCGGTTCTGCTCAACAAGTACTCTGTAGCCACATCCCAGTTCAAGTCCGGGATCATGGGTTCCTTAGTCAGCGTGAAGTCCAGGGTCACTCCCACGTGGTTCTGAAGGTTCTGTCCCACGCCCGGCAGGTCCTTGATTGTGGGGATGTTGAACTTGTCCAGGGTTTCTTTGGGCCCGATGCCAGAGAGCATCAGGATTTGAGGAGTGTTCAGAGTACCTGCGGTGAGGATTGCCTGGAAAATAAAAATGTTTTTCAGAGAAACAGTAGATACAATAAACTGATTTAATTATAGTAAAATATGTACTGAAATTAATGTTCGTCCATAAATTGACATGGTACAGGCATAGGTACCACAAGATGAAGTAGTATTTGTTGCTTCAATTTTATTATATATTATATATATTGCACAGTAAGAAACTTGCATCGTGTAAGTGGACCTATAGAGATCAAGTAGTTACCTCTTTGTTAACTCCCACAGTCTTCTTAACGCCATCTTTCACGTATTCAACGGCGGTGACCTTCTTGGCGACAGGGTCTACAATGACGCGGGATCCGAGTGTATTGAGCATAATGTGCAGGTTGGCTCGTTTCGAAGCGGGACGGAGATAGGCTCGGGCTGTTGTGTAGCGGGTACCACCTCTGTGGAAGGAAAGATGGTTAATTAAAAACAGACTTATGTATGCAAGGATATATGAGAAGATTGTTAACATTTTTTTTTATTAGGTTTTTACCTCTGATGCTGTCTGACGTTTCAATTGCAACAGTGATAGAATGTATTTGAAGCAACCAGAATATTCCTCACCTTATTCTGCAGGACATACTCATACAAATACAAAAATGTTTATTTCTTGACCATTGTTGTTAACGTTTTGTTGGTGAATGGCGCCTCCTTTTAAGCAGATAATGCCTGTGTTAGAAGACGCCGCTCGTTCTTAGGTGATTTTACAAAAGATATAGCGTGTGTGTTGGCTTGTGAAGTAGGAGGAGTGTGAGGGTGTAAGTGTGAGAGTGGTGTGATGTGATGTGAGTGCTGTGGTGTAATGTGATGTGGTGTGGAGGTGTGTGTGTAGACCATGACATACGTAGACCTCATCCAAAAAAGTTACCTCTTGTAGGTAGGTACAGTCACGAGCACGAATATATCAACACTTGACAACTTTCAATCGCGATTATTTTGTGAAATAACGAATGAAACATTTAAATACGACATATTACAAATAAACCTATGGGTGCGAAAATTGTATTTACGTAACAACATAATATGTCATTAAAAAATTTAGGAGAAAATCGCTTTTAAATTCAGCCAAGTGTATACATATTTATGCTCGTGACTGTACCTACTAGGTAAGTAATTCTATTAGATCATTCAACATCTGATTGATGAAATGTGGTCTAGTTGCCTCGGGCTCGGCTATAGTAGAATTTGTAGGTACAAAATTAAACAAACTACATCCGTTCCTGGGGGTCTACTCTCAAAGCACGAAATCCGTAGTATCGGCCGAAGTTATGGGCGTTGCCAACTCCGTATCACCTGCGGACATAGATTACTTCGGGGCTCGAACTAAGAATGGATGACAACACGATTTGACAGTTGGCCTTACTCCCGATGTGTTTATGCCCGTCCGAGAATGTTAATTAATCGGCAGCCTACTCTTGATTATTTCGTTCCCATTCATACCAATGTATCGGACTACTTTCGGATGGGCCCGTATCTTCGTTGACGGGCTTTGCGAGTAGGCCCCCTGAATATTGCACAAAATGCGATATTTTGCAGTAATTGTGAACCAATTAGCTCTTTTCTCCGGCATCGACTCAACGTCTGCTTCATATTTTTCATTTGATGATGCGAGCAATACCTACTGATTTTTAGCTATTTATTTCGTGTCCACTTTAACGTGCCTACCACAGTAATGTAATGATACCATTTGCAACAATTTTATTTTAAAAAACAAACGCTCCTTTTGATTCTCATTCTAAATTCGCCTGAGTGATCGAATGCAACCAGAATATTTTTTCTGGCAGCCCGCATGATGTAAAGTTCTTTTGCAGACACATTTTACAGTACTTACTCATTGAGAGCCTGAGCAATAGTGAAGCCGGTGTTGGTCTCTCCGTTCAGGTCGCTGGTCGGTGGGTAGCCCAGCTCAATAGCTCCTGATACCACGTCGTGAGCGAACTGAGGCGCGTGACGGAACTACATACAGAACATAGGTATAAGATTCAGTTTTGAGGTTCTAATTTCGCTAATTATTTTAAAGAACACAAGCTGTGAGAGCTGCGAGTTTTACTGAAATTACACGGACAGACTTATGCCCAGCAGTTGACTGCGTAAGACCAACTTGATTGTTTGACAAACTTTTCGTTAAACCAATATCATGAATTGCGCTTTGTTTTTCAAATGGCGAAACCTGGGCAAATACTAGATTCCATGCCGAAACACGTGTGGAAATCGTTGCGAACTCTCTTTGCCAGATCAATCATGGAAGAATTGTGAGGTAGTAATGTGGGCACCGACCACACCATAGAATAAAAAAAACCTATAGAAGTTGCCATTTCTTTCTCAATATCTCACCTTCTGAACTGGCAGCGGTCCTCCCTGACTATGATACTGCGCCGAGACTCCGTTCCCGATCTCCTTGTTATCCTCACTCCTCAGGAAGTAAGGCAGCACTTCGTACCAGGACCAGCCCGTGGCGCCGTTGACTGCCCAGCCGTCGTAGTCCGCTGGTTGGCCTCGCATGTACATCATACCGTTGATCACTGAGCATCCACCTGGGGGGGAAGTTGGTGTTTATTGAAGGTACGGTCTCTACGTTTAGCCAAAGGAATTTCTTAGTAGCAGCCCGGAGTTTGAAAGTCGGCGGTGTGATATCCTCGTGCCTCGGAAAGCAAGTTAAGCCGTTGGCCCTGCACCTGATCTGTCTCCGGTCGTGTCGGATTGCGTGCCGTCCTATCGGACTAGAGAGTGAGGAAAGGGGGAGTGCACCTGTGTCTGCGCACACACTTTTGCACTATAATATCTCCAGCGCCGAATGCTCCCTAATACTAATGCTCTCGAGTCTCCGTTGATTGGCCGTCATGGCCGAAATACGGTCTGGAGAACTATATTTTTATTTTAACCAAATGCAAATTGGTGTTCGCAGGTTATTGTAAGTAGTAATAGTCAATCTTGATATTGCTTTATAACTTGACACCAATTTCCATTAAATTGAAACCTCACTAAGGTTGAAACTATCTATAACTGTCACCGACGACGAACTACTAATACCTATATTCTATCTATTTTCAGAAAATTTTAACACAATAACATAGTATTTATTTCAACTTAAAGTTAGGAGATATTCGCACCAAAATTAGCGTCTCATAATTAATAGTGTTTAATAGGATAAATAGTCAAATATGGTGTGAGCAGGTTTTGCCAGTACACGCGAAATAGCATTTTAAGTCCATTGACATTAAAAACTAGAAATCGAAAAAAGATAGGAGGTATTGATATAGTTCATCGTTGATATACAAATAGACCTTATATTTGTATAATGTGCAAACTGCAAGTAAATTTCAACATTAGGGTGACCAAGTATTTAGGTACGAGGTATATCGACTTTGTATGATGTTACGAACAGAAGATGGTAAGTAGCACATAGACGGGAGGGGCCTAGGATTGAGCTAAATGAAGTGCTGGTGGAGAACTTAGGCCTAAATCTAGCAGTAGACTGCTATTAGGCCGATGATGATATTGCAGTTTTACAGACATTACAGATCTACATTACAATAATAATTATGATGGGTATGTCACAGAAATACTTTATTTTTTATTTGGTCAAATTTATTTTTAAACTTGGTAACTACCTATGCACCTGAGTGAGTAGGTATAACACCAATACATTTACATTTTATTCTAAATGTTGCCCGCGACTCCGCTCACGTGAATGTCGGAAATTATCAATTTCCTATTAAATTATGTCCTATGTCCTAAAACAGGTCATGGTCTATCCGTGTGCCCCGTGGCAGACAGAGTAGGTATGAATATGGATTTTATAAGAGAAAAAATAGTACTGATCATAGTCTGGCTTACCCAACATCTTCGCCCTAGGCCAGTAGCACTTTCCACCGCTATCCAGACAGGCTTTCTCCTGCTTCTCGGTGTGGTACTGCCAGTCTGTGTCATCTCGCTTCCAGTACGCCGTCACCCAGGATGGCACTCCTGACTGCGTCGGTTCGTCGCCACCTGCCTCCAATAGGAGCACCTGGAAAGAAAGATACGGTGTAAATCTAAGCGCACATTATAGCCGCGGCGGCCCGCAGCGCGCCGCTTTGCAATAATGCGCCAAAGCACATTTGAAGTCGCGGCGGGCTGCACCGTACCAAAGTAGTTTTTTCAGAAAAATTTCGAATTTGAATTTTAACTGTTTCCACTCCAGTGCAATGGACGTCGCGCACATTTAGGCGGCCGTGCCGCACCGCAACGCATTGCAAAAATTCTCCAAGATCATTTTCGTATATTTTCTATGAACCATCGCACACTACAGGCGGGACGCAACGGGCCGCAGCACAACGCACCAGCAGATCGCTCGCCAGGCGTATGCAGGAGGATTTTTGCAATGCGTTGCGATGCGGCGCGGCCCGCCCAAGTATGCGCGTGCCTTAATTAACAAGTAGGTACATACCTAGGTAGCGACGATTTTTTGGTACTGACTTCAGATTCAATAGATTATAAGGATAGAAATAGATTCGGTAAGTCTGTTAAGCTGTGCCGGCGTTAGGGTAGGACGCGGCCGGGCGACCGCCCAGGATGCCTTAGGTGAAGGGGCTATGACTAGGCGCCCTTTCACCTCTGGCGCCTGCAGAGTACTTTTTAACCGACTTCAAAAAAAGGAGGAGGTTGTCAATTCAACCGATTTTATTTTTTTATGTGTGTTAGCTCAGAACTTTTTTCTGGGTGAACCGATTTGGATGTTTTTTTTTATTTTAAACCTGTTGCTTCACACGTGGTCCCATTTAAATTTGATCAACTTCTGCTCAATAGTTTTTGAGTTATCCTTAATACTGCATATTTTTTCCACATAGTTTATATTGATGATGTTTTAATAATTTCCTGTCACAGTTATTTACATATCAAATAGTGGTATACGAATGTGTGTGGGGTAGGTACCACAACTAAAAAGTCGGTGGCCAAAAACGAAAATACACAACCAAAGATACCGACTTCCTAAATTAAAGTAATTTTTCACGTTTTATAATGTAAATTTTTTTGGAAGTCAGTTGTTTTGTTTTTGTTAAAAAGTTTTTATGTTTTAGTTGGTTTGGAGTTAGAAAATCAAAAAAATTGTTGAGATCTCTTCGCTTACTCTTGCAACCGACATACTCTGATTTCTCAAACTTTTCTGCATAAGCCTACAAAGTCACTCCTATTTCTTTATGAATAGACATAAGAAAACATAGGCGGAGTGCTGAAATTTCCTCTCTACTCTCCAAGAGGAGAGTGGGGCGCCGCCGAAATTTGGCTCTGGGAGCCTGTAATATTAAAACCGACACAGCTGTTAAGCTAAGATTCTAATCACGTCACGTCAAGTTCTCACTCTAAACTGCATAAAAATAAGTCGGTACCTACAGTAGGTACTCGTTTCGTTTAGCAGCAATTACCAATGCCATAATTATTACTTTTAGGCTTTCAATTTCAATTCAAATTAATTTATTTGCTAGAATGTAGACAAATGAAGATCGACTATCGTGGCCCAATTACATTCTACCTCTACATATGGTGTGCAAATATGTCACATTAACCTTTTATTAATAACGAGTAAGTAATACAATCATAATTCAATTTAAATTATCATTTTACAAGAACATCGTCAAAATAAAGGAAAAAAAAATTGAAAATGTCAAATTACGAATACAAAGCAATGTCCATACTCCTTATAATGTCACAATTAATCAGACTTCAACATTAAATTAATTATTATAAGGTGTGTACATATCAATATTATTTATTTTGACCTTCTGCACGATATGTAAAAACAATTTTCTATTAACCAGTGTGTCAACTTTTTTTTTAACATAGTCAAAGGTAAATCTTTGAAGGCGTCTGGTAATTTATTATACACCTTTATAGCTAGTATATAAGAGTTCTTTTTGTAGGTACAATCCGAGCCTACATTGAGGTATGCAGAGCATAGGTAATATGCTTATTTTTATTCCTAGGAGCTACATTTCTTTTAATTACATCTTTGTACTTCGTGAAATATTCCGGTTTTTTTTTTTCAAATAGACGTTATTCTTTAATGTACATACACGGTAAAGGCAAAATATTATAGTTTTTGAACAAGGGTTTACAGCTATCGGTATACCAGACGCCACAGATTGCACACACACATTTTTTTTGTAGGTACTCTAATCCTTATGATATCCACCGAATTGCCCCACATCAAGAGTCCATATGCGAGTACTGACGAAACGTATCCCTGATATGCGCAAAGAGCAGCTTCTGTTGACACCGTAACTCTTATTCTTTTTAATGCATAGACAAATCTATCGAGCTTGTCACAAACGTGATAGACATGTGCCTTCCAGTAACAATTCTGATCCGACTGTATGCCCAGGAATTTAGTGCTTGCTACTCGTTCTATATTCGTGTTGTCATATTTGACATTTAGCAGCAATGGTTTCCTTTTATTCGTTTGGAATTCGACCATTATGTTTTTTTCTACATTAATTTTCAAGTTATTGGAAAGTAGCCAGTGTATAATGTCGTTTATAGCATTGTTTATTTCTCGTTCATTCGTACTTTCATTTTCACATTTTACAATGAGAGCTGTGTCATCAGCAAACAAGATTGTGCCACGACGGGTGCTATTTGGGAGATCATTTATATACATGATAAATAAGAACGGTCCTAACACAGTGCCCTGTGGCACTCCAAAATTCTTTTGCTGATAGTCACTTAGTCTCTTTTTTGTTATTTTGGTTTTTTGAGATTTCCACACATTGCTTTCTGTCACTTAAATAGTCTTTTAACCAATCGTTCATTTTACCTCTTATTCCATATTTTTGCTTGGGAAATCCATCGTTTCCACTTCAAAAAAATAAAAAAGCTGTTTTTCCAATCGCAAGTCAATTGTGCGTAATATCGTCGTCGGTCGCATGACTAGAAGTTCTATCTCATTTTTTAGCTGATCTGAGTTAGGACAACTACATTTTTCTATTCGTGATTCTTTACATTTTTCACTAACTGTCAAATATATATCATCAACGTTCAACTTAGAGAAACGACGGTTAGTGAAAAATTTACAATGTGGTGTGTGTATGTGTGTGTGTATGAGTTTTTTACAACTTTGTTACATAAGTAACAAAGTTGTAAAAATTATAATTAAGTATAACTTTTTTGTTTCCCTTAAGTATAATGTTGACGTCATTTTGGTAAACGCAAAGTTAAGTTTCATGGTGTACAGATACAAAAATATGTTCAGAAGTTCAGAATGCACGCAAGAAGAAAATGTAATATAAAGACATCGTCTAATTTAAAAAATACTCGCCCCAATGTGTATGCAACAAGCAGTGAAAATTCGCCCCCACACTAAAATTTATATACAAACTATAGAATTATTTGTGATGGGACGTGAATTTTTAAATTAGACAATATCTTGGTAAATATTCCCTGAAGCGTTCGATAGAGGTATTTAGTAATACTCTCACATTTCACTAGTTGTGTTTAGTTTCAGTTCCAATCCAATAGGGGGCGGGCTAATGTCCTTAAGTACCCGGGCACACAAACGCGTTTCTTGGTTGCAACTTTTCGGGAGTCATAACATAAGACCACACCTGATTTCCCCGAAGGTTTGGCAGAGGTGTTCATACATAGATAGTACATTCACCCACATTTCGCCAGTTATGTTTAAGTTTACAGCCATCAACCGGGCACAAATCGTAATTCCGGGCTGCTAATGAGAAATTCCTGATGGAAGCACCCAATAACACTTTGCCCGACCTGGGAATCGAACCCAAATCCTCTTGTTCAGCAGTAGTACTTAAGAGTACTAGGCCAACGGAGTAGTAGAAGGTGGACCTTTGGAGTCGCAGGCGCACAGAGTGGGGACTCTGTCCGCCCACCGAGTGACCCCAGGGAAGACGGCGGCACAGTGGTCACGTGCTGCTGCGCATAGCGAGGCTCAGGGGAGGCCCCTTTACAGTCTCCCCAGGGATGTGCTTTACAGGCCTTGCACAGGGGGGGGTTCCGAAATTGGTATTTTAAGAGGAACCGGGACCCCCTCTATGTGCTGATGGTGATCACCGGGGTGGTTTTAGTGAGGTAAAAATTCCACACACCCCGACCTCCCCAGATGTCGGGTGCCTTTTGAAGGTTGCCCCCGAAAACAATAAAAAAGGCTAACGGAGTATTATAATCGTAATCCTTCTGTACTTGTTTACTACATGTCTTATGTAATTATTATTTGCCGACGCCCACCTTATATAATTGCCCTATACAAAGTTGATAAAGTTTTTGCTACATTTTTTCTGAATATCGCCGTTGTGTTCAACAGGTTTTGAAGCATCTCCATTGAAGGTGGTGAAAAACCCGGCGGTTAATACTTTAATGTGTTTGAGATTATGTTAATCTTAACATTTATAAATCACGTGTCACTTGTTCGTACACGCTAATCTTGGAAACCACCCAACAAATTTCAATGAAATTTCGTGAATGTTTATGGTCGGTCCAGCATGGATTTTGGGCCCGATAGGTGGCGCTGTTGTAGAGAGCACCCGTGAGAAGCAGGGGCGGGTCACTAGTATACTATAATTGGAGCCATATACGGACATAACTGCTAAACTAACGAACTAAAGAGACTATCGCAAAAGGTACCTATTCACAATGCTATGAGCGAATAGATAGGTACTGCTCTAGACTACCTAATACCATGGTATAATAATATACTTCGCCAGGTATAGCATTCCGAGACACATTGGTCACGTGGGAGACACAAACCTACGTCATCACCGCTGTGTTACCAGTAGTATGTAATAATAACTCCCCAAACGCCTTTATTACCTGTGCGAATCCTACAAAACAATGAGGTTTTAACTAACAATTACGTTGGTATATATTTAAATTGAATTGTTTCGTTTGATTAGAAAAACGAAACGACAATTTAAATGACGTATATTTATTTTTTAACAGAATGGGGACTGAAAATGTTTCCGTAATTCGTGTTTTGTTGCAATAAAGTGGCAACTGGATAGTGACGTACGCATGTGTCACTCCCGTAATGCCAGACCTTGTTTTTTTAGACCATGCCTAATACCTACTTAGGTCCTATGTATCGAGGTACCCCGAGATCTTTATGGAATTATGCCTAAGTATACTATAGTGGTATAGTATAACGGGCTGGTGTCCACAGCTCCTCGTCCAAGCGCGTATTTTGCGTACGGATTTATGCCTTAATAACCTACCTTTTGGTCACTGCTTGTAAAACATACCTAAACCTAGTTAGGTTTAATTGGCCATGTCAGGTTATATCTACATAAAGAGGTAGCAAGATCTCACATAGTAGTAGTAGTCTGGTTGACGTCATGACGTCAACGCCGGCTGTCGCTAAAAATCAGCGTTGGGACTCTGCAGGCCTAGCCAAGTTACAAACGTTTCGTATCGAATCTCTTTCTACAATCGTTAACGCTTTGGCGTAAGCGATTTTAGAAAACGATAAGTTGGTAGCCAAATTGACACGACTGAGTCGATCGCTCGTTCTACAACGTCATTAGAAAAAACCTATACTTTAGTCTATGGTGAGCGTTCCTACAAACGTCAAAGTCACAGTTGTGTACCTACTTTGTGCGCGGACAAATAATTGTTTTAAACACAGACTACAATTATATTGGTTTTAAGTGATAAAAAGTAAGCGGAATAAGGTAAAGTTCTACATATAATTGGTTTATTATAATATCACCGTGTTTAATTTAATTTCAAACATTACTTTGTCTCGAAATGTTATGATATTATTATGATCCTGTATATGAATGAAAGATACCTTAAATGAAGTGATATCTTTTATAGGATGGAATCTAGATCTAGAGCAAGCCCAGAACAGTTTGCAGCTCTATTGGAATTCATGGAAAGGTACGTAAATTCCTAGTTATTTCGTAAATATCTTCCTTTGTTCTTTGAAAGTGTATCATACTCGGGCACTTGAAACTGAAGCATAAACAATGACGTGATACGCGACATGAACTAATATTGAGCTACTTACGAAACAAACAAAACAATTGTGTTTGACCCTTTACTTAATCAATACACCCTTTAGTTTCTCTGAAATAGTTTTGACTTGTTCTAGCCATGGTGATATAACGAGGCCCCAGCAGGGTCCTCAAGGGCGAATTAAAGCTGACCGACTGTGGCAGGAACTTGAAGAGTTACTTAACTCCATTGGTGGAGGAGTAATAAAGCCATTGGACAAATGGAAAAAAGTAAGATTCTCACAAAAACCACTAAAAATATTATTTTATGGTTTCCTATTATTAACATTTAGTATTTTACAAGATGAAGTACATATAACAATCAGCTTACTTCATAGGCTAGAAAATGATTGATGAAAACATGCATGACAAAAATTAACAGACAAATATGTTCAGGTGTGGGCAGACTGGAAAGCAAAAACAAAGAAAAAAGCCTTGGCAATACGTTGTGAGGCTTCTGGTACTGGTGGTGGTCCAAGCAGTAGACAAACTCTCACTGTTCCAGAAGAGAGAGTGTTGGGCATAATGGGTTTGACTGCTGTCATTGGTCAAGCTGGAATTGAGGAGAGAGGCTTTGATGTTAGTTTTATTTCTTTGCTTATTACTATATTTTCTTTTATAAACAAGTATATTTTTTTAATTTAAATTCTTCATATTTTTCAGGCCCTACCATCAGACAGAAACTCTCTAGCACCACCGACCAGAGATTCTGTGCACACTGTCTGTCTGTCCCAAATTTCTGCCACAGATGAAAATAATTATCTCGCATAGGGTCGTAGCATTATGCGGAGCGATTGCCGTTTTGCGTGGATGTTACGCATATTTTCCCCCAACTCGTTCTTTTTTGTATTTGTGTTTTTCTCTGCGTCATGTTTACCGCAAATAAACATATTTTCTTCGTTTTTGTCTTTTTCTTTCAATAGGCTAGGTCAGTAATGGTTGGTAGGTACCTAGTTGTTGTAAACTGTGTTGATACTTCCTACAGATAATTACTTGGACAGCCTAATCGAAGGACTTTATCTGTACCTAAATCATGGTAATCGAGGAAGATGCAGTTTTAGACAAAGATCGGCGACCTTGCATTGATAGTCCATGGTACTTACCTACTTACTTGAACAATGCATGGTGGCCAGTCATGGGCTCTAGCGTGAAATCGCCGCGAATGTCTGTCCATTGTTCTGATCCTAAAGGCCTAGAAACTCGATTTGGTGCAGACGAATGATTTGCAGATTTTAAAGAAGTGCGGGCTTTATTTATAGTGGATAATTTAATGATACGAAGACAACGGAAAATTTTATAAAATTAGATCTATGTCGGATACCTAGATCGAATCTTCACAATTTTTTTTGTAATCCCGAATTGTGTCATATCAAATTAATTTATATTTGTGTAAATAGCAAATTGGTATGGCAATTTTTTATTTTATTTATTATTTAGTACTCCCAGATGTGAAAAGCCTAGAGGGCCCGTTTGTCCTTTCTATGCCTTGACGTGTAAATTTAATAGATACCTTCAAAATATTTCCGAAGGACCAGTCAGACATATTTTTTTTAAAGTTACCAACTCCAAATTTTAAAGGATTTCAAGCCCAAAGAATCATAGAACATACCTTCCACTGAGGATTCTCCGACAGTCTCGCAGCCATGACCGCCCCCGCAGTCCCTCCCCCAACCACCACGAAGTCATAGTTTTCATCAGGCTGGTCCCTGCTGGTGACCCGATTGCAGGGGTCGGCCAGGTCGCAGCGGCCGTTGACGTACGCCTCCAAGATAGTCATGAAGAGGAGGAACTGGTTCGGACAGGTCGATACCATGGATGGACCTACTTCCCGTATGGGGCAGCCGCATGCCTGCGAAAGAAAAAATAAAGTAAATTATTTTCGAATTCTTCTTTCCATTGATGTATAGAGGTATGAGGAACAGGGTGTAAAGTTCACTCATGCTCTATGGAAAAGGGAGGATCCTCCGACCAGACGGGTCTTGTGTCTGGTGGGCAACTGCCCGACGATTGATGTCGGGATGTTGTATATATGCTAGTTGCGCGGTAAACTCTGCTTGCGCGATGCAGGATTTTGCGTGACGTCAGTCTAACGCGTAGCTCGCATGTGGCGTTGTAGATGCCCCTACAGATGTTATTTCCACTTAGACGAATATCAACTTTATGCTAGGGTAAAGCTTGATATCAGAATGATTAAAACGATTGAAAATGTTATACAGATGTTGTAGTTTTAGCTGCACTTTATTTGTGGGTATAAAGTTGTTTTTCCAAAAAACACATTTGTTTATATATTTGGAAACTAAATCGCGAACGCAATTTACTTTAGAGCCTTTTCCTTTCCTATAGTAAGGGAAACGTAAGTAGGTAGGTACTCACTAAGGAATTATGTCAAGAGGGAACAGTGTTGAACATTCTCTAAAACCAAAATTACATTACGAAAATAGTGACATGATATTACATAAAATTATAGGGCGACCTTTTCGTTGGTGACAGTCCGTGCCTACACTGTAGGCACGGTCGTCAGTGTTGTATGGATCACTATAGAAGCTTGTTGACAGACACGTTTTTTGTACAGCGCGGTTTATACGCCCCGTGCCGTGTACGAAGGGCCTTACGGCGGGAGCCCGCCGGACGGCGATCCCGCCGCCCGCCCGCACACTTTTACGAAAAAGTCGCCCTATAAATTATGTCACTAATTTCGTAATGTAATTTTGGCTTTAAGTATTATGCTGCGATCAACCGATAGATTTCTTTTAGGTCTGCCTGGTATACGGCCTACAAGGTTGGAACAAGAGGCGACTCAGTTGGGCAGTTACCATAACTTATTTGAGAGGTCTTTATCTAAGAAGCCATTTCCCACGTCTCATTTACAAAGAACATGACCTTGACCTCTGATTCCTCTGAACAAAATACGGAAATCTGTGTATTAATGAGGAAACAGATACACACGCAACGGAAGAATTTACCATTACAATGAAAACAAAGGGTTAACTTAGAATTAATTGTTTATAATGACATCCACTGATTGACTGGTGAACGAGGATTATCGCCGAGTAGGTATTTAACGCAAAAAGTCAATTATTGAATGATTGAATACAACAGTAAAAACTTTGGCGTCTCCATTGTAGGGTTAGGTGAAGGAATAATCTTGAACCGCTCACATTCTAAAAGAAACTGTTTTTTTGCTAACACAGGAAAGGAACGCCTTTCCTGTTGCTGGATGGCAGTCCTTAGACATTTTAAAAGAATGAATTGGAAGCAAAAAGCGGCGAAAAGGACTGGACAAAGTCTCAATCTAGCCAAAAATGGGATTGTAAGGTTTCCCTTCCCTCTTTTGCCTTTAGTAGTCAGTAGGCAGGTTTTCTGGAAATCCGGGATGAGCAGGTACCTATTATACCTACCTAGTAGGTAGGTAGTCCAATCTAATGCAACTTTAAATGATAAATTATTTTATTTTTCTAAGTAGGTTTATACAAACACTTTTACACGTCAATCATATTTTTTAAACTAGATGAGGTCGGCGTTTCCTATCTGACTACTCTGAGAAGAAAAGCCGAAACAAACTCAGAAGTCACAGTCTCTTTTAAAGTCCAGGCATAATCTTGGTCAGATCATGCGAAGATCATCTAGAATGTTATCTAAAATGGTCTTTTGAGAAAAGACCGCAGAGATTGAGTGAACCTGTCCAGTCAGTGCACGCATTTGTCAGTAATCGTGCAGCTCGACTCAGGAAACGCTCTTTATCAACTTAGGTAGAGATCGTCTAATTTAAAACTGCACGCCCCTCCACTTATACAGGGTTATTGGTAAAACACCAGCAACCTCTTAAGTGGTAATTGCACTCATCATTATAAACAACTTTTACTATGGACCAAACCAGAAATCGTGAAAAAAAAATACGATTTTCCCTACATTTATATTCGCATAACACGTCAAAACGTAGGGAACAGCTGATATTTTTTTCGCGATTTCAGGTTTGGTCCATAGTAAAAGTTGTTTATAATGATGAGCACAATGACCCCTTAAGAGGTTGCTGGTGTTTTACCAATAACCCTGTATAAACATTTGAAATGTGTATGCAACAAACAGTGGAAGGACGTTCAATTTTAAACTGGACGATCTCTACACCTTTTTAACCGAACGAGACCACCATAAATATAATGGAATGGTTAGATGAAGGTAGTTATAGAAGTGTATTTTATTTCCCACAGAACTGCGGGGTAATTACGTAACACACTAACAGTAGGAATGGGTTTCATTTTCACAGTTCAACAACATTCATTGCGTTATTTACGTTGCCGAGCAGACAAATTTTCGACCATATGAAGCAATGAATTAGCAATAGGCTTCAAAATGATTCAGATTGTGATAGATAGTGTGTTACGTAATTAGGGTGCAGCTCTTTTATCTGTTCTGCGATATTTCTGAACCATTAACTACTATTGATTTAAACTACACCTCATGCTACTTTTCATCAATGTCTACAACCCGGTTTCTGAATGGACAATTTTAAGTAGAAAACTTTGCAAATAAATTTTGAATTGTACGGGCTTTCACCTTAAGTAATGCTAAAGTAGAGTTTAAAAATTACTGAACTTCAAATTCTCAATCCAGAAACCGGCTGTAGACTTTCATGCAATTACCTATCTAGTTTTACTACAGAACATTATTGGTATATGGCTGTGAAAAGTGCTGTCGTTACCTACAAGACAGGTTTAGACTGCTACAAATTGCATGAGGTATAGAGATGAGAGCATGGTTGCAAAATCGCAAACCACCGGACTTCTCACCATAATCAATAGTCCAATCACTGATGAATTATTTTCCGTGACGAAATGTTAGCAGTTACGGTTCCTCGTGCACATCGTGATGTTGAGCTGTTGATACCACAAGTTCCCATCATGATAACTTTATAATTACCCTCGTATATCTTTGTTTACCTACTATTTCTCATCTAGTAGATAAAAATCACTTTAATAATAAATTATGCATGTAATAAATTAACCTTTTACCAGCTTCGTGATGAATTTGCGGTCTAGGATTTACGTACGGTTTTCCTAGTAGGTATTTTAGTGCGGAAATGAAGTCGTTACATTAGGAAACTGACATAATTAGGTATACGAGGTACTTTAGGTCAGATGTTCAAGGAATCGAGGAAAGGCTTGAACATCGTAGATATGAACTTAGTTTAGGAAAACACTAACTAAGTAGGTACATAGATACCGCCGCTAGTACCTTGCTGTCTACTTCTTCTATACGGAAATAAAAGATTTTTGAAGAAAACCAGTATTTCCTACTTATTAAAAAAATCTGTATACAAGGTAACAAATATTATGTCACTAACACACAGGTCGTTTAGGCGTTATTGATCGCAGAACGACGACGATTTGCTGCAATGATTATGTAAGCGGACTAACCATTACTGTAAATCGACGATTATCAATGAAATGCGGTTGTCGATTGAATGAAGATAATTGCTACTGCTCACTAAACAACACGTGAATTACACGAGCAAAGCGGTGCTCGTCCGTCACCGCGCTGCGCCGGTGTCAAGGGACTTTTAGGAAAAAGTTTAATTGAGAACAGATAATTAATTTTATTTACTCGTTTTTTGTGCAGTGTAGGTTGGTATATATGTATGTTTATGTAGATATGAGATACCTGCCCCTCCAATTAGTAGGTATCTATGAACCTACAGTTTCTTCATGAACTTTAAAATTCTAGACATTTTCTGTACTTACTTGTATTTTCATTTTCATCTATTGTTGTATTCAATGAATAATTCTACACTATTTCTAACTTTTTGAATAAATATTTAGCACATCTATAGAGGTATGAGGAACAGGGTGTAAAGTTCACTCATACTCTATGGAAAAGGGTGGATCCTCCGCCCAGACGGGTGGTATGTCTGGTGGCGAAGTACCCGACGATTGATGTCGGGACGTTGTATATATGCTAGGTGCGCGGTAAACTCTGCTTGCGCGATGCAGGATTTTGCGTGACGTCAGTGTGACGCATAGCTCGCATGTGGCGTTGTAGATGCCGCTACACATCTACTTACGCTATCTTTTATAGCCACATACTCATAATATATATATAGCCATAGCCGACCCCAAAATAGTTGTGAAAAGGCAAGGCAGGTGATGATGATGACGAGGACTCGTTATATATAAACTTTTAAGTGTTCGAAATAGTTGTTGATGTGTCTACAAAAAATATACCTAAAAAGATAAAAATAACCCACCCAATAAGTAGTTACTTACATACTGAATAAATTCGATAAAAAACATTACAAAAAATAAAAGGCATTGGTACGATTATTTCCCAACTCACCTCTGGATCTCTTATCATTTTGCTGACTTATGTGAAGGTGTGCACTGAAACAATATAAATTATAACATTAATTATAATACCATATGTATAACATGATTGCTAGGAAGGTACTATATCACATGTTTTTATTTTCTGATTATTAACCATGTTAATTATACAATATGGAGATGACAATACGACAATTAATTTAACTGCGTATGTTTGTCTAATGCCGTCCCCAGTCTGCATACGAAAATTCAATTATTTATTATGTCCAATAATTTAGTCACTATAGCTAGTCGATTGACAAAACACATACCTAGTCGGCCCATCTCTATACTATTTAGTTTGAAAAAATCACTTTTTTATTTCGGTGCTAGAATTTATTTCATCGTTCCAAAGTACTCTTACGCACCAGTATTGCCAGTGTTTTCATTCATTGTTGTCTCAACATTGTATATGTATGATCATATTGATCATACAAATACATTTATGCTGATTAGATTCCTACTTACTTAAGTACCTATAGCTGGTTTTTTAAGCGGTAATGGTACAAAGATAAAAAGGTCAAACTACCCGCCAGGGGATCACGAGTTCAAACCGTTGCTGTTGCTCTATTGACGTTTGAGGGACTAGCTAGCAAACTTACATTGCCAGGATGTTTTAAAACGAAAAAGGGAACTTTTAGGATGTAGGTAGATAATCTTCAACCGTGGAGGCACGGATCTAGGTTTTGTTCAAGGGGGGGGGGGGGGATGTGTTCTCTCCGAGGAAGGGGGGGGGATTTCTCAAATCATGAAAGCATTTAAAAAAAAACCTTCGGCACCTATTTACCCTAAACTCAACAATGTGCCCCCCCCCCCCCCTTTCGAGGATGACTACGACTTATATATGTCTTAGTATACTGTAAGATGCCTAATTTAGAGTTTTAAGCTCAGTTTGGTCGAAGCCCAATGGGCGGGGGGCAACTGCGCCCGTTGCCCGCCCCCGTATCCTCACCTGCAACCATGGTGATCCACTACTTCAAAACTCTACTCCTGAGGGTCTGACGAAATAGTGAGGATCGCGGGTCAGCGGTATAAGAGACAGATTCAAGAACAATCGATTTAGTCATTTGCTTAAGCAGAGGACGCCTTAAACTAAAATTCGCGGTCCAGACTTCCCGAGGACTCAAGGTACTTACAAAATCGGGAACCTCTCAGCCTTCAATAAGAAAAATCTGCCTCGCCGTTTCCCAACTATTTTAAGATCGGCTTCCAGACTAACTGGATACGGCTGAATACCAGTATTTTACATGGAGCGACTGCCTATCTGACTACAAACGTTACCATGTGACCAATTTTCTGGAAAGGTGTAAACTAACGGATCCCGTATCGAAATCACTTATGATCTGCCCACAAAGACCTGCACCCTAATTACGTAACACACTATCTATCACAATCTGAATCATTTTGAAGCCTATTGCTAATCCATTGCTTCATATGTTCGAAAACTTTGTCTGCTCAACAACGTCAATAACGCAATGAATGCTGTTGAACTGTCAAAATGAAACCCATTCCTACCGTTAGTGTGTTACGTAATTATCCCGCTGGCCGTGTCGACCACGACGCGTGACTTTTCTCTGACCAATAACGGTGCGAATGTGGTCTAGGAAAATGAAAGGCTGACACCATACCTACATAGGTATTATTGTGGCTAACCGTAAAGGCTCCAACAAACAGCTGCGACGCCGCGACAGCGAGATGCCTGTCTGCGGGAGCCTTAACGTTTTGGAGCATTTTCTTAGACCACATACGTATGGACGTAAAAATATTGCGGCGGGAGTTTTTGGCGCACTGGATTTTCAACTCTCGGTGTTGAACCGAGCATTGAGAATCCAACAGAGTGCATCGCGTCGCGTCAACAGCGCGTCAAAAAACACACTGTTGGATTTCAACTCTCGGCGCTAAGCAGTGCGTTGAAGATTCATTGCACGAAAAAATGCCGCCGCGATAATATGCGTCCGTGCGTATGTTTTCTAGGAAAATGCTCCGAAAAGGCTCCCGCAGACAGGCATCTCGCCGTCCCGTCGCGTCGTCGCGCCTGATTTACGTCCGTCAACGAAAATACGGGCCCGTCCGAAAGTAGCTTTTAACATTGGAGTGAATCCTACACCCGATTAATTAACTTTTTCTGACAGGTAAAAACACATCAGGAGTAGGGATAACTGTCATATCGTGGTGTCATTCAATCTTGGGTCGCGCCCTTAAGGGCGCGACCCAAGATTAGATAACTAATCTTATGTCCGTAGGTGATACGGAGTAGGAAACGCCTGTAACATCGGCCGAAACTACGGACTTCTTACTTAGAGAGTAGACCCCGACTCAAGCTCTTATTTTAAGTGAACCTTTAATTTCAGGTTTCAGAACATAGTTCGCCTGTTTTTTTTTGCGGGGCCAACTTGTTCTAAGATTGCACAAAATATAGAGGTTTGGAAGGAAAAGGGGGAAATCTTTGCCCAGGGGTGGGACACAATGTAGGCTAACAATAAAAATAACGTAGGCTACCTATTCCTTTTTTGACCCTTCGGGACGTCGACTATGAAGGCTCCTACAAACAGGCGCGACACGCGACGCGAATCACACGCGACATTAAGTCACCGTCGCACCATAAGCGGCGCCTTTGTATAGCAATGTCGTGACGCGTCGCGCCTGTCTGTAGGAGCTTTAAATTAATGTTACTTGGTAACAATAGTAATAAAATAGCTCAAAAAATTACTGTTATCGCAAGTAATCAAACAACGAATTGGTGTAACAATAAATAATACCACGTAGGTACCTACATATTCTACCGAGAAGTCTTCGTCTTCGCCAATCAATAAAGGCTCCCACAGACAGGCGCGACGCGTCAGCACTACACAAAGGCGCCGCTCATCGCGCGACACGCGGTGCCTTAGAGTCGGGCGTCGCGTCGCGCCAGTGTGTACGAGCCTTAATAGTGGCATTGAGAGTGCTAATGATCCGAAATGCCAAAGTACCTACCTATTCCTAATTTAACAAAATCAGACAAATTAGCAAAATACCAAAATAATAAGGAAGTAAACACAACACTATAAAGCCAAATATTTCCTATAATTTTTCATAAAAATTCGTGTCAATAACTTAGTGTTTTTTTGTAATTTTAGGCACGTCACGAATCACAATTTGAATATTTTTGGAAACAAAGATGGCTGAATGCAAGCAAGCATAATCAAAATGATCGGTATTTGCAGGTGCGATTCACGATTCAGATTAAGCCGTTATCCACTCCTTATTTTTATATATTCCGTCTATATACCCGTAGGGGTTCGGCAGAGGTATTTAGTAGAAATTAACACACATTCACCAGTTATGTAAATGTTTTGTGAATGTAAAACTTTAAATGTAAATGCTTCCGAAGGGGTGGAGACCTGGTGTCCTGAAATACAGGCCTTACGCCTAGCTTAGGGACCAGTCTCCCACTGCATAATTAAAACTATTGTGTTTATTGTTCTTAATAACTTGAAAATGTACTTATATATTGTGGTGAGTAAAAGTGTGGTGGTATGGTGGTGTAGATAGTTACGAATATGGGGCTATCCTAACCACTGGGCAAAAATCCAGACTCCTGGATAGGTACTATTGAGAAATTCGTGATGGAAAACTGAATAATATATAAAATTTTGCCTGACTTGGGAATGGAACCCAACCCTACGTTAAGCACCCACGCTTGCGACCAAGTAGAGTCCGCCTTCTCACGACCACAAGGTAGTCAACCGGTACATTTATTGTGTCATTTTATAATTTTTTTTTTCATTAAGACTATCCTAACTTTAATTATTAATTTTTTAATTATATTTAATTATTAATTATTATTGTTATATTATAATTATAATATTATAATATAATATTATAATATATCCTAATCCTAACTAATATTATAAATGCGAAAGTAAGTTTGTTTGTTTGTTTGTTACCTTGAACCGATGATACTGAACCGATCATCCTGAAATTTTGCATATACGTTGTCAGGTGTACAGAAACGGACATAGGGTACCTTTCATCCCGAAAAAAAGTACTGTTCCCGGGAAAAACAACAATAAAGTACTTATGATAATAGATGGCGCCACGCGTCTATCGAATCATGATTGAATTATATTATAGTGGAAACTTTAGTAGTGTGTGAATACATTTTGTGAGTCTAGAGTGTCGATAGGCCGGTTTTTCATCCTCCTAACTGTAATTCCCTGAACAACCCGAATTGATTGTCAAATTCTAAATTAACGCGAGCGAAGCCGCGGGCAATAGCTAGTAATATATAATATATAATATTGTAATATAATATAATTTTTTTATATAATTTTTAATATTAATATATTAATATTAATATTTAATATTTAATCCTAATCCTAACTTTAATATTATAAATGCGAAAGTAAGTTTGTTTGTTTGTTTGTTACCTTTTCACGCCTAAACCACTGAACCGATCCTCCTGAAATTTTGCATATACGTTGACAGGTGTACAGAAACGGACATAGGGTACCTTTCATCCCGAAAAAAAGTACTTTTCCCGAGGAAAACAACAATAACGTTCTTATGACAACAGATGGCGCCACGTGTCTTCCGATCATGATTGAATTATAACCCGAATTGATAGTCAAAGTCTAAATTAACGCGAGCGAAGCCGCGGGCAAAAGCTAGTATTGACATAATTACTTATGCTATGATTCATTGTCCCCCTAATAATGTAGGTAGGTACAGCATACAATATTTAAATTCATGTTAACATAACAGTAGTATCCAGTATAAACACATCTCCACTTTGAAAAAATTGTCTAAATGGACCATTTTCATCAGAAATTCATTGAAATCATTTCGTATAATATCGATCATCTGATGTTGTTGCTGGACAGGAGGCCTAACACATCTATAATGTACCCTTCTGTTCAAACAAGAAAAAATGGTTTTACCAATTTTCGATATTTATGTAGAGGATAGGTGTTTTTTTGGTATAAATAAGATATTCAAATATCTTAATTAGGCATATTTAAAAACTAGCTTTTGCCCGCAGCCTCGCCTCTTTCGAATATATCCCACGGGAAGGCACTACCGGGATCTAAAGTACCCAAAAACACCAAAAGCGTACTTTAAAAATTACTGGGTAATTTTTATTCAAATCCGTTCAGCCGTTTTGGCGCCAATCTAGAACATACTTCCAGACAAACAGACAAACGGACAAAAATTCTTCGTTACTAGTTAATTATACATGTATACCTACATAACCTGTTTAACATCAGAACGTCAAATTATGGGGTTGTTTTTATCTCAGAGCAAGTCAAGTTCAATGTCTCCAACACAACGTAACGTTACGAAACAGGTCTATGATTATTGCTTAGAAACCAGCTGTTAATATTGGAGAGAAAATATATAATGTTAAATATCCTGTCGGAATCTGAGAATACGGTAAATATTTATTTGCTGCCAATGTGAGAATAACTGTTACTGTATATTGATTTAAAAAACTTTGATGGCATAAACAGACTAGAATAGAATAGAATATTTATTTATTTGCCCAGAATGTAGGTATTTACGATAAGGTGGTTACAAGAATATGAAGAATCCTAGTACATTCTACCATTTTGGTATGCAAACATTGATGCAGTTCATCATCAAATATACAAACATTGATACACAACTAAAATTTATCAGCTAGAAGCACCTGTATACCTACTTGGTTAGATGATAAAGGCTCGTACACACTGGCGCGACGCGACGGCCGACACAAAGGCACCGCGTGTCGCGCGACGAGCGGCGCCTTTGTGTAGCGCTGTCGCGTCGCGCTTGTCTGTGGGAGCCTTAATCCTACAATCGTATTTGACTATGTAGGTATAATAATAAAAAAGAAATTAAAAAAGGTATCATAATTGTTACCTATAAGAGCTTTAACACATAACATGACGCCTGTTTCCCTGAAGGGACAGGCAGAGGTGCTTACCTATAGTACACCCACATTTCTCCAGTAATGTTTAGTCCCATGTAATAGGGGGCGAACCTATTGCCATTAATCCAAACTCCTGGCTCCTACAAAAATAATCTTAATAGGAAAACCCAATAATACTTTGCCTGACCTGGGATTTGAACCCAGGACCTCATGGTAACGATTGCGACTACTAGACCAACGAGGGAGTGAAGCAGGGGCTATAGGACTAACTAAATAAGGATCAGCTACCACCTTAACTAAATGCTGCTGACTAATCGTATGTTACGGAAAGCTACCACCATTTTACACCTTGTAAACCCAACCACATCCGACAATCGTTAGGGAAAACAAGATCTAGAGTGGAGACCGCGTTTAGGGAAACGTAGTGTGGGACGCCCACCGGCCAGGTGGAGTGGCGACTTGCGAAAGGCGGCTGGCAGAGACTGGATGAGGAGAGCCGAAGATCGGGCTCAGTGGCGTTCACTAAGAGGGACCTACGTCCAGCAGTGGACGAATATAGGCTGATGATGAAACTCAACCACTTCCTGGCATGCTGGGAATAAAGCTGGACCCATAGGTTCCCACTATTTAATAAGAGACATTTGTGATGTGGTAGCCCAGTCGTAACGGCCGCGACTTACGAGTTGGAGGTCGTAGGTACCCAGACAAGCGTTTTACTTTGTGTAAATTATTTCATAACCACTGTTCTCAAAAAGGTGAAGGAAACTATTGTGAAGGATGTCCTAGAAACAAAAATAATTCGAAGACATGTGACGTCTACCAACCCGCACTGGGCCCGCGGGGTGAATTACGGCCCACTCCCTCTCACCGAGAGGAGGCCTGTGTCCTAGCAGTGGGAACATTATAGGCTGATTAAAAGTTTTGTTTTTTTTTTACGAGGTGCCTTTGTGTCACGTGCGATTCGCGTTGCGTGTCGCGCCTGTTTGAGGGACTCTTAATTCTATTTGTAATGTAGGTAAACCTAAAGATTTACCAACTGCAAGAGAATATCTAATTAATCTGTATCCAGGAGCCAAAATCAAACCAAGGTCACGACAAGTGCCTGGGTTCGTTTCTTAGGCCGGGTATAGTAACGCACTAACAGTAGGAAGGGCTTTCATGGTGACAGTTCGACAACATTCATTGCGTTATTTACGTTGTTGAGCAGGCAAATTTTTCGAACATATGAAGCATTTGATTAACAATAAAAATAATATGATTTAGATTGTGACTAATAGTGTTTCGCAATTAGGGTGCTGTACAGTTTTGCCATTAGGAATTTCTCAGTAGCAGCCCGGACTCTAAATGAAACAGACGAAATGTGTTTTCTTTTTTGTTGAAATCGTGACATACAAGTTGGCAGGGACATCGACGTACAGACTGTAACCATGAATTCAGCACAAATGATTCTAGACCCCCTAGCGCAGAAATGTTCAGTCGGATATTAAAAAAAAACTGCTGTTTCATAAAAAAGTGCAATACCAACGCGGTCAAAATGTACTGAACAGCAATATTTTTTTTAAATTACCGGCTTTTATTTTCACCCCTGTGTTGAAATTTTTCGACGGTATTTTTATTTTTTAAATTGCTGTTTAGAATCATCTACTGAATCCATGGTAGCAGGTAGGTCGATGTCCCTGTCGGGTCGCGGATCCTGCCGGGGTTGCGGATTGTCCCTGCCGGGGTCGCGGATCGTTCGAAAGAGTTACCGTGGCCCTGGCGCACAGGCAACTGAAGGAACACGGGTGGGTTTTAGTCAGTAAGAGTCTCCCTCGCTCCGCCCAGAGCGCGAGAGGTCGCGACGTGGGATGATTTCCCACCCAAAAAAAAAAAACCTTGTAGGTACCTATACAAATATTTGTAATATTGGAGTTAAAGTTAAAAACCGTGTAATTTTCAATGGTTATCTGATCTACTTATTGGTACTAGTTGGCAAAACCACTATACTTTAGTACAGTTAGTGACCTGAATAACCCGACCCCTCTTCCCCTCTTCTTCTTTGTAAGAGAGGTCAGGTAATGTAGAATTACTGACCGTACAATAGTAACTTTCGCTTACTCAACTTTTACAATTCTGCTCAGGTATTGCACTTTCCATGTTTTCTTACGGAAAGAAAATATATTCGTCAACGTAAGAAAGTTTTTTGTTTCTGTAACAATTTTTAGCTTTTCAGGCTGATTTACATTTGTATTAGTTTAGCGAGTTAAGATCTTTGACGATACGTGACACTTTCTAATGAAAAAAGGAGCCAAGTGCGAGTCGTGCTCGGACACGAAGGGTTCGATACCATATTTTCTAAAAACGCCGAAATTAACACGTTTCTTGTATACAAGTTTACATACAACCATACAAGTTTACCATACAAGTTTTTTTCGGGGTTTGGCTTTAGCAATAGGGTCCCGTTGGCATCCTCTGAGTACCGAACCCTAAAAACGGTCTCTTTTCGACTGAAGTTTGGACACAATTCTTGCTACTTGAACTAAACTCGCTACTAAACTAATGCAAATGTAAATCAGCCTTTAACCAATGCCCTTTACATTGACTAACAAAAACTTAATAATTTATGTTAACTTATTATTATCACGCTCAGTAATGACTGTAACGAGAGCATCAGCAGGGACCCAAACCACCTTTAAACCAATCATGATCACCATGATAAACCTAAAATTACCAAATTATTTCAAATTAATTATTTAAATAAGTATTTAATATTCACCTTAAATATTCCTATCACAATATCACAAAAACACTACCACAAAATTCACGAATAAATAAATAAATATTTAAATGATGCGTCTAGACGCACTTCAGATGATGCGCGCACGTCAGATGATGCGCGGTTGACAACGCGCACTGCGCCCGCTCGCGGTTTGTTTATATGGAGAAGAGCCATTTGGGCTGAGGGCTAATACACACTGGTGGATTCATAACGTTGTAAACCGGTGTTTATAAAAAACGGTTTTTATTTTTTTTAATTTGAGATGGCTTTGCTTTTGACTCTAGTCTAGGTCAGAGATGACAGGGACAAAGTCGACGATGGAGTGAGCTTACCCAGAAGAAGCCTGTTCACTCTCACTTTGAAGAGATTTGAGTTGTATGCGTTTGGAAAAACAGACGCAGGCAGAGAGTTCCACTCTTTTGCTGTGCGCATTATAAAATACATTTAGAAACGCTTAGTGCGAATTGGTGGAATAGCAACTAGGTAGGGATGGTAACTTGCAGTGCGTCTAGATGTCCGATGGTAGAAGGGGGCCGGTGGAATGGGGTAAGGCCGAAAGAATGTGCTTTATTTAGGAACCTACAAGATTCAAATAGTATCGAGAAGCTGGTTTATTGAGGACTCTGGAAGAGGCTATAACGTGGTCAAGTTGGGGGTTCAGACTGTAAAATTTCCTGAAGTACAAAACTAGTACAAGCAGTCCTCATAATCTACTGAAACACCGTTCTACGCTAGGCCAGCACCCTAATTACGTAACACACTATCCATCACAATCTGAATCATTATAAAGCCTATTGCTAATCCATTGCTTCATATGTTAGAAAAAAAAATCTGCTCAACAACATAAATAACGCAATGAATGTTGTTGAACTGTCAAAATAAACCCATTCCTACTGCTAGTGCGTTACATAATTACCCCGCAGCTTAAGGCGCTACCCCGAGCAAAACCTTGCGATAGTGCGTTATTCAGAGACTATTAACTCTTTGTTATTTTTCCTGGCTTTGCGTTACATTTATTGTGCAAACTACTGTTCGACACAAATGTAAATTTGTTGAGAATAAATAAATAAAAACAAAATAAATAAATAAACTACATCTAAAAGCACATTATTAATGTTCGATATCTTATCATCACATTGCACGTTCTTATTTGTTTTTATGTGTTATAAATACATTTAAAATCTTCTTGTAAAAAGTGACTAAAATAAATTGCATGCATCGTTTGCTTAAAGGTGACGTTCTAATAATTTGAGGATTATACTAGTGGATAGATAATTTAAAGATCTAAATAATTTTCGTTTTATTTTATTTCAAAAGATCGCTTGTCTTTTTTTTATAAAATAATTCCAAATTTTTTGTGAATTCTATGATAAATGGGCGTGCGCAGGGAGCGGGACGGAGCGAGACTTAGTGACGGGACAGAGAAGGATCGAACGCTCAAGGTCGTTTGGTCGGGGAAGCGCCTTAAGGTCAAAATGTTAAGTACCTACCACCGACGTACGGTCAACTGTACCTAACGTGGTCTCAAAAAGAAGAAGAATGAAGTCACGTGCACACTGGCGCGACGCGACAGCGCGACACAAAAGCACCGCCTGTCGCGCGACGAGCGGTGCCTTTGTGTCGCGCTGTCGCGTCGCGACTGTTTGCGGGAGCCTTGATTGAAATGGACTGACTGTATCGTTGCATACGCTAATCTACTCGTATATATTACCCATTTATTTAGATACCATACTATGATACCATTTCTTTTTAAGGAAGCCACCGGTATTAAGAGCAACCTGTAAGACTTTAAGAAATACCTTACGTCCTTTCTAATATATAAGTGCTATTATTCTGTATCAGATTTTTTTGCAGATAAACTGTAGTCTCGTTATGGTAAGTTTATATATAATGAGTAAGTCCCGACGCACACTGGTCCCGAATGATAAAAAAGTGGACATTAAGAAATTTTTGACAGAAGGTCAACGGATTCGGCAGATTTTTTTTTTGTAGACAGCTGATGCAATTACAAATCACTTTTATAGATTGAGTTTTTGCCAAATAAGCCGTATTTTCAGAGAAAAAAAATATTGAAATATTTTTTGTATGAAAAAATCCTAATTTTGTCTTTATCTTCCAAGATTCAAACGTATTCAAAATAAAACTTAGCGCAGCTTGTAGAGGGGCTAATTTCTCACTACTTTGTCATAGACACTCAACTGCGAGTTTGTGCTCCTTTTGAGTTACATGCACTTTAAATATTTTTTGTATGAAAAAATCCTAATTTTGTCTTTATCTTCCAAGATTCAAACGTATTCAAAATAAAACTTAGCGCAGCTTGTAGAGGAGCTAATTTCTCACTACTTTGTCATAGACACTCAACTGCGATTTTGTGCTCCTTTTGAGTTACATGCACTTTAAATATTTTTTGTATGAAAAAATCCTAATTTTGTCTTTATCTTCCAAGATTCAAACGTATTCAAAATAAAACTTAGCGCAGCTTGTAGAGGGGTTAATTGTTCATCACTTTGCCATAGACACTCAATTGCGATTTTGTGCTCCTTTTCAGTTACAGGCACTTTAAATTTTTCGTTGTCGGATGAGCTTTACTAGTTTTTTGTAGACAGCTGATACAATTACAAGTAACTTTTAAAGATGTATTTTTTGTTAAATAAGCCGTATTTTCAGAGTTAAAAAATTAATTCAGGCGGATTAGAAATAATCTTGTTAAAGATAGACTAAGATGTAATAACATTTTCTTCATTAATAAGTAACTCTTATAAATGTCTTTCTATTAAAAAAAGTCTTATTTTAAATATATCAAATAAACAACTTGGATATCTCAAAACGTGTACAGACATGTTCAGGTACAGGTAATTTATTGTGTGACTCATATTCAGATTATAAGCATTTTTTGGTAATGAGTCATTGCTTAACGCAGTTAACAATTAACCCCTCTACAAGCTGCGCTAAGTTTTATTTTGAATACGTTTGAATCTTGGAAGATAAAGACAAAATTAGGATTTTTTCATACAAAAAATATTTAAAGTGCATGTAACTCAAAAGGAGCACAAAATCGCAGTTGAGTGTCTATGACAAAGTAGTGAGAAATTAGCCCCTCTACAAGCTGCGCTAAGTTTTATTTTGAATACGTTTGAATCTTGGAAGATAAAGACAAAATTAGGATTTTTTCATACAAAAAATATTTAAAGTGCATGTAACTCAAAAGGAGCACAAAATCGCAGTTGAGTGTCTATGACAAAGTAGTGAGAAATTAGCCCCTCTACAAGCTGCGCTAAGTTTTATTTTGAATACATTTGAATCTTGGAAGATAAAGACAAAATTAGGATTTTTCCATACAAAAAATATTTAAAGTGCATGTAACTCAAAAGGAGCACAAAATCGCAGTTGAGTGTCTATGACAAAGTAGTGAGAAATTAGCCCCTCTACAAGCTGCGCTAAGTTTTATTTTGAATACGTTTGAATCTTGGAAGATAAAGACAAAATTAGGATTTTTCCATACAAAAAATATTTAAAGTGCATGTAACTCAAAAGGAGCACAAAATCGCAGAAGAGTGTCTATGACAAAGTAGTGAGCAATTAGCATCTCTACAAGCTGCGCTAAGTTTTATTTTGAATACGTTTGAATCTTGGAAGATAAAGACAAAATTAGGATTTCTTTCATACAAAAAATATTTCAATATTTTTTTTCTCTGAAAATACGGCTTATTTGGCAAAAACTCAATCTATAAAAGTGATTTGTAATTGCATCAGCTGTCTACAAAAAAAAAAATCAGCCGAATCCGTTGACCTTCTGTCAAAAATTTCTTAATGTCCACTTTTTTATCATTCGGGACCAGTGTGCGACGTGGCCCGCTAGCCCTCTAGCGGGCCACCTCAGGCCCGCTCGAGCCCATAGTAATAGATAATCAATTGTCTCTTTATTAGCGATGCTTGACTAGTTAAGAGTCTTAACTAGTTAAGACATGTTATTTTATTTTTTATGACCTAGGTACCTTTAGATTTATTAGAATGTAGAATTAAAATTTTATTCCAAAACCTGTAAAATTAGATATACTCGTAGTATTAGATATAGGCAAGTACAAATTTATGCATGCCAAAAGATATAATGTATCTGGAACGAAACATTATATTGCCAGCCAGAAGGCGTCGCGGCATACCTCGTAGAAGATGGCGGGACTACCTGAACAAAACAAACGACCAGTCGTCCACATTAGCACTGGATCGCAAGCACTGGAAGTCATGGGGACTTTTCAAGCACGTGAATCATCCAATGTACATCCACGGACGCTTCAACTTACAGTATGAGGGGAAAATCCTTGGGAAAATTCTATCGGCCTATTTTATTGTGAATCACACTCTAGAACAGCGCCTTGGACTCTACGAGCCCCCATAACTCAAGCCTTGCTACATTCAATCCACTTATGATAACAGAAGATTTCCCGCATTAGACATGACAGAAAAAGTTTATTTTGCATATTTGTTTTTACATATTCATAAAAACTTTCCTTATTATCACCTTTTTAATGATCTGGGTTGGATTCTAAGGTCGGAAATGTGTGACTAGGTTTTTATTTCAAACATAAATGAGAGTGTCATTCCAAAATGATAAGACTTCGAGATTGATTTATGCTGGTAGAGGGCATAATATACAACATGTTTCTGGGAAAAGAAAACGGAAGTGAAAAAGGAGTAGTAAAATACGCTTACGGAGTTATGGAACTATGTCAAGATGGGTATCAGTTTCAAATACCTTAAAAATATCGGTAGATAATGATAAAGCCCTAATGAACGTTCTCGCGTCAGCAATTTTATTAGGTAGGTATGTAATTATTTAACAATGTTAAACATAAGACATTTAGGTATCATAATTATCAACATAACCTTGCATTCATTAGAATACATGAATTCAGCTTTGAGGTTTTTAGCCTGAAGGTTTAGTTTTAAATGAAAATGTTGTATTTTATGTCATCGTCGCTGCCTTTATAACTTACTAGCTTCTGCCCGCGGCTTCGACCACGTGGATATCGGAAAATATCCCACGGGAACGTACTACCGGGATTAAAAGTACCCTATGTGTTAATCCAGGTTAAAAACTTTCTGTGTGCCAAATTTCATTCAATGTTTACGCGGCGCTCCCAGTTCGCATGATTTTTTCCGAAATCTTCAACAATCACCGTCTTATTTCAGGCAATTTCTCTCTTCCTCGTGACTCACTCCGTCTATTGGTGAAAACCGTATGAAAATCCGGTCGGTCATTTTTGAGTTTATCGCGTTCAGACAGACAGACGCGGCGGGGGGACTTTGTTTAATAATATTACTAGCTTCTGCCCGCGGCTTCGCCCGCATTGTTATCGGAAATTATCCCACGGGGACATGCTATCGGGACAATAAATAGCCTTAGTCCTTCCCTAGGATGCCATCTATCTCCTTGCCAAATTTTATCGAAATCCGTTCAGTGGTCTAGGCGTAAAAGGTACAGACAAAGTTAGCGAGGATCGAACCCCCAACGCATACTGCAGAAAAGTTAATTGAAAATATGATCAACAACAAAAGCATGCTTCACGAAATCACAACATTCACAACAGTTGCTAATGTAATTGATGACGAACTATCATGACCACGGACTTGAACTATTGTTAACTCATTCAACTACAGCATGATCAGACTTAAAAATATGATAATAAGATTACAGTGAGTCAGTCACCTAAGTAGGTATGCGTAAGACCAAAACTGTTTTTTCAGAATGATGACAAGTTCGTCTTCCTCAGACTTATTAAAATTCATCTGATTACGCAGTAAAAGCATGGCATGACTTGCAATGTTGGGTTTTTCCAGTCTCCATTTTTTTTTTAAATTTGTTTGGTCATATTTTTTTTTGTTTCATAAACGTTTTCTCACATACCTACTATAGGTCAGGTTTTCCGAAAAATACGTCTGTTTGTATGTTTGTCCGCTTACCAATCAAATAAACGTGTATTTGGACATCATTTAAGAGCGGTTTGACTTACACCGACAATCGGTAGGTAGAGGGGTCGGACACTTTTGAATATTGCCTACTTATTTCTACATGGGATACCCACATATAATGTAAGTGCCAATCTGTATTATCACTACAACGTTATCTGCATTATCGATAAATCGCTTCAAGTCATACCTACATTGTAGGTCAACATAGGTATGACCTGAAGCGATTTGCAAATAAAAAAGTAAACAGAGCGCGTAATTACTTGCTATTCACATCAAGCCGTAGTACAATAATAATTATAGAACCTGTAGCCTATTTCATTTGAAAAAATTGTGTCCGAGGCCGCATCGTCATTCATCACACTTGTGTTTGCCTACATATGTAAGCTGGCTGTTTCCATACGACTCCGCTTGGCCAGGAACATTTAATATAAAAACACGTAGATTAGTTAGGTTAAATACTTATTAAATTCCATTTTATTTATTTATTTAACCATTTATGTACACACATATTAACAGGCAGGAAGAAAGGAACAGAAAAATACGTACAAAGGTGATGTTTATTTCTAAAGAAATCTCTTCTAGCATACCAAGTTTTTGTGGTTATTGCGAACAGAGAGATTTTGCGTTTTATAAATGAGCTATCATCATCATCTGCCTAGCGTTTTCCCAAATATGTTGAAGTCAGCTTCCAGTCTGACAGGATGCAGCTGAATACCAGTATTTTAAATGGAGCGACTGCCTATCTGAACTCCACAACCCAGTTACTGGGTAATACGATACCCCTTGGTTTTATAAATGAATAAAAGTACGTATATGTTTGTTGGACAGTCAGTCTACGAGATTTTCTAACGGGCTAAGTATATAATAATCCTACAACCAACAAAATAAGAGAAAGAAAAATGTTAATTCGACGATGTAGGAACTTAAGTACAAAATCGCGTTGCGCCTCGCCAGATGTGCGCTGGCCTTTGTGCGAAATAAGAAAAGGGTCTGAGAAAAACTTGATTTTCTAGTATAAATAAAGTTAATTTAGTAATTTTCTCACATGTGTTTTTATTTAAGCGCGTCAAGGCTATGCGGGAAACCCAAGTAACATCAACATTATATTTAGATTTAGTTAAAAACATTAGTTCAGAAGACAGCATATCAGCGGTAACAATAATTTACATGGTTACCTATATTAGTTATACAAAATTGTTACTTCGTGGTTTAATTTCCAAAGGTATGTAGTTCTAGGTACCGAGATGATCGAAAGAGTTACCGTGGCCCTGGCGCACAGGCAACTGAAGGAACACGGGTGGGTTTTTGATGATTTCCCACCCAAAAAAAAAAAAAAAGAAAAAAAAAAAAAAAAGGTACCGAGATGATTAGAAGAGAAGTATGGAAGAAAACGACATGGTACGAGGACCCCAAATAAAGGCTCCTCCGAACAGGCGCGACATGCGACGGGAATCGCACGCGACTCAAAGGTACCGCCAGTCAAGGCCTCACGGGACGAGCGGTGCCTTTGTGTCGCATCGCGTGTCGCTGCAGTTTGAAGGAACCCTTAAGGCTCCCACAGACAGGCGCGACGCGACAGCGCTACACAAAGGCGCCGCTCGTCGCGCGACACGCGGTGCCTCTATGTCGGGCGTCGTGTCGCGCCAATGTGTACGAGCCTTTAATTGGGATATGGGCAGAAAAATTATGATGACGTAGTTATGATGATTAACACAAAAAATTAAGCAATTTTATTAAAGAACTGCTTGAAAAAATGTAGATTATAATTGTGACTATGGTTTTTTTTATCGAACAGCTCGCTTTAGTGAAGCTAAGTTAAGTTCTACTTATATTAATCCTTGTTGTGGGTACTTTGGTCCCCAGACAGGTCCTGTACACTTTCTATACAGGGTGGAAGGAATATCGACGCAGAACCTGATACCATAGATTCAGTACCGTCAAACGCGGTGAATCAATGCAGGGGTGAATCGGGACGAAACTTTAAAAGGGATTTTAACAGAAATAATATAGTTTGTTGCTAACAAGGGCACTTAATTGTTAATTATAATTCAGTTAACACATTAGAGTCATTTTTGGCAACAAACTATATTATTTCAATGTTAAAATCTCTTTTAAAGTTTCGTTTCGATTCACCCCTGCATCCCTATTCACTCCGTTTGACGGTACCTGATTCTGAATGCCCCTTTTTATTTTTTTGGGTGGGAAATCATCAAATGACTTCTCCCGCTCTGGGCGGAGCGGAAGGGCGTGTCAGACTCTTACTGACACGAAAACTCACCCGTGTTCTTTCAGTTGCCTGTGCGTCAGGGCCACGGTAACTCTCTCGAACAATCCGCGATCCCGGCAGGCATATGATTCTGAATGCGCCTGCGTTGAAATTTTTCGCCGGTTATTAAAAAATAATTGCTCTGCCATACATTTTGACCGCGTACTTTTCTATGAAGCAGCAGATTTTGTTTTTATATCCGAAAAAAAATGTCTGCACTAGGTGGTCTAGAATCATGTGCTGAATTCATTGTTTCAGTTTACGCGTCGATGCAGTGTGGAGGTGGTGGAGTTTCTTGCCGGCTCTTCTCCATAGGAAACAACCAATTGGAACCGAGCACCTAGCTTCTGACGTTTCATAAGTGCCCATGTAGGTTTATGTGAAATAAAATATTTTGATTTTTATGTCGAGATGCTACCCTGTATATAAACATTCATTTTTGTCTTCAAGAACTTGGGGCTGTTCCCGTCTTTAAGGAATGTTACAGTACGTTCCTACTGAAAACATACATATATACCCTCGTCATTATTTCTAATAAACTAGCTGTTCGTTCCCGGCGTCGCCTGGGTGAATTTTAGGTCTCTAACTCCAGTCGTTTAGCCTGTGCATTGTTTGTCAGTTTTTATTGAGATTCTCATACTCAAATACCACCCAAATTTCCGACTATTCCGGAGGATTTTCCATAAAAATTCTTTCATACATACCTTGTCCTGGCAATTCCAAACACAACAAAAAAAATCTGCGAAATCGGTCGAGCCGTTATTTAGTGATGATATTTCATACATGCGGCAATTGAATTTTATTTATATAGGAGACATGTCAATTTTGTCGACAAATGAAATCGATCTAATATATAATATCAAGTATTATTATTATGTCATTCGATAAACCATAATACAGTTTTTATGGGTTTCCTTAAGATTGAGTTCGTAGGAACATATACCTTGAATCTAATTTTATACCTTAGCCCATGGGTATTTTATGGTTTTTATGACCCATCAGATCTAAGGAAGCAATTACTGTACATTTAACTGCCAATTTCCACTGGGTATTATCCTAATAATGATGGATTAGTGTACGCTAGACTATAAAAACCCGATATTTTCACATAAAAACAAAGTTATTATTACAAAGCAAAGCATCTGTTTTCCTTACCTACGATTGAGTGACCTTGAACTTACGCTAGGCACACACGCAACTACTTTGACCGCACAGGTGACCCGCTGGCTGTAGGCTGTAGCCATGGCGATTGTCGTTGAGTGTGTACCTAGCATGAGCTGCAGCAGTTCAGCACCCTACTTACGTAACACACTATCAATCACAATCTGAATCATTTTGAAAAATATTGCTAATCTATTGCTTCATATGTTCGAAAAATTTGTCTGATCAACAACGTAAATAACGCAATGAATGTTGTTGAACTGTCAAAATGAAAGCCATCGCTACTGTTAGTGTGTTACGCAATTACCTCGCAGGTTTCAGAAGAAAATAGTAGTTTTTTTTAAATAAATCTACGTAGAAACAATGTAAAAACCGCGGCTCCATACGTTTGTCCCAACGTTTGTACGAATGTTAGTTTGTAATTTGTGCTGAGCATTAGTCTCAACGTTAGTCTCAACGTCTATCAGTCTTGATGTCTGACATCGAAATTGGTGTAAGTGCTTTCACGGTCTGAGTCGCTACCTTTCCTCATCTTCACCTCCATCCCCTTCTTATTGAAGAAAAAAAAGAATAAACTACATAAAAGGAGGTGGTGGTTTACAATTACGACACATTATAAATTATAAAAAACGAGATCAGAAGAATATAGTACCTAAAATCAAAATTTGTATATAGGTTAGTACTTTAATGCCATTTTAATAACGTACCTTGCAAAAACAGTGCATACCTCCAACGTGTGGACGAATCGCGAACGTTAGCGCCGATTTTTAACCGACTTCAAAAAAAGGAGGAGGTTCTCAATTCGACTATATGTTTTTTTTTATGTGTGTTAGCTCAGAACTTTTTTCTGGGTGAACCGATATGGATGATTCCTTTTTTTATTTGAAAGCTGGTGCTTTACATGTGGTCCCATTTAAATTTGATCAAGTTCTGACCAGTAGTTTTTCAGTTATCCCTACTAATGCGTATTTTTTCCATTTGGTTTTTATTGATGATGTTATAATAATTTCCTGTCACGGTTATTTACATATCAAGTAGTGGTATACGAATGTATGTGGGGTATGTACCAAAACTAAGAAGTGAAAAATAAAAACTTTTTTTACAAAAAAACAACCGACTTCCAGAAAAAAAACACTAAAAAACGTGAAAAATAACTTTAATTTCGGAAGTCGGTGTCTTTGGTTGTTTTCGTTTTTGGCCACCGACTTCCGAAATTAAAGTTATTTTTCACGTTTTTTAGTTTTTTTTTTTGGAAGTCGGTTGTTTTTTTGTAAAAAAAGTTTTTATCTACGATGGACCCGCAACACGGGACGGCCAACTGCCAGCGGGCGCCCTATCGTTGAGGCCAACGCTATTTTCTCGATTCATACGTCGGACGAATGCGTTGGCACCAACTGTGGAGCAGGCCTTTAATACGTTACCTATGTTTCGAAGCGAAATTAATTTATTTTTTCTAGATATGTAAGCAGGTACCTGCGTCGCCAGACACCTCGTTCAAAAGTCAACATACTTAATCAAAATCATAGCTTCAAATAAGGATTAACATATATTTTTAAACGAAACGCATAGGGTCGTAGCATTATGCTGAGCGATTGCCGTTTTTCGTGAATATGACGCATATTTTTCCCCAACTCGTTATTTTTTGTATTTGTGTGTTTTTCTTTGCGTCATGTTTACCGCAAATAAATGTATTTACTTTCTTTCTTTTCTTTTTTTTACCAACTGAATAAATTCACTTCGAGATAATCTTTTGTTTTTTTATAAAATGTTCAGTGTAAAAATCCAAATCTATATACCAGCTGAATTAATAACGAATTAAATCATCTAACTAGGTAAAGTTGTATTTTTATATCCACTATGTTAATACAAGTTAATAGAAATCAAGATAATTCATGAAAATTTTACAATTTTCAGGGAATCACACGGAACAACTCCATTTAATTTCCGTCATACTTTTGTATAGACACGGAAGCCAGACATCGCACAAAAATAAATAGGTTTACAATACAGCACCATTACTAATGGTTGTTCCGGATATCATGGCGTATCACCGTGGTTGTTGTACTCAGAATATGGTGTTAAAATGCTGTGTCATTTCTACATTTTCTATTAGGTATTGATTGATTTCCATCTATAAATAAAATAAATAAAATAAAAAGGGTTAGATACAGTCCCCAGCACATGAAGTTACCACAAACTATCAGATTTTCTCATTCGATTTTGAACTTAACCATAAATAGTTTAAGGTTTATAATCCTTTGGAGAAATTTGACAGCTTCGTGTAGCGTGACCAGGCCCTGCAGTCTCGACATACATAGCGATAAAAATCGGTCGTTAAGTCCAATCGTTGTCAAATTTCTTTAATAGATTTTCAACCTTATGCTTTGGAAATAAAGTTGAAAATCTATTAAAGGAATTTGACATCGATATGACTTAGCGACAGATTTTTGTCGCTATCTAATGTCGAGACTGCAGGGCCTGGGCAGTCTCGACATTAAATAGCGACAAAAATCTGTCGCTAAGTCGTATCGATGTCAAATTTCTTTAATAGATTTTCAACCTTATGTTTTGGAAATAATATTGAAAATCTATTAAAGAAATTTGACATCGATTGGACTTACAACCGATTTTTGTCGGTATCTATGTCGAGGCTGCCGGCCCTGATGGCGACTGTACTTACATTGATTTGCCTTTATATTGTTAAGATAGGGCTGTTCAGCTACGATTTCCTAGATGAGCGATGGCCACCACATAGTATACGCAATTTACCGTCGAATGACGTCATTGTAACGTTATTTATAAAAGCAAGTTAGTGTGTTTTCCTAGCCACTGCCCTTCTAGGAAACTCTCTATTTTGTATTCAGTTATTGATGGCAGTCAATATAACTGGGTACTGCGTCAAAAGGATGGACATGCAGCAGTGCATCTAGGCTTACTATTCGTTCGGATTTGTACGACTTGGTCCGGCCTTGTCATTTGTCCGGTTAGGTTAGGTTTGTTTTGATATAAAAAAAATATATTTAAAACAATTAGTAATAAAAAATTAAAACGTCCGGATTGTTTTGCAAATGAGTACACAGTTTTTTGTCAAGACTTTTCAAATGATAATGTTAAGTGCATCGTCCTCTTGTTAGCTAAAGATACTTGGAGGAGAGGAATACTTGAGAAGTGTAAACACCAAGTGCTGGGTCGGCACTTCTCTCCTCTCCATTCTTATGGAACGACATAACCACAAAATGCTCACCTATTCGTTTCGATCTATTCCCATCCAATACCAAGAGCTAATACCATTTGGTATTAGTTTATTTCCGAATTTATTTTCTATTCCCAACGAGTACCACATTTTTTGAAATAAAAAATCTATTACTAACGAATACCAAAGCGTGACTTTTTGTACACTCAGCTACACAAAGTTTTATTTAAATTGCGTTTTACCGAAATCTAGGGTAATCTAAATATAGGGTTAGGGTTAATAAGCTGGTTGACGGAGCCCCGCCTCGCGGGGCTCCTATTTCTGTCTAAAGGGTTTAAAGGAACCTAACCAACCGAACCTCGGGATGCCACTGACGTCGACCGTCTAGGGTTAGAATTTTCGGGAACATTTATTATGTTTTCGAAAACTTAGTTCGGTAATTCATTTTAACACAGCTTAGCTGTTAGTATTACAGTCAACCAGAGATCGATCGCTGGAAGTTAATTTGGTAGGTAGGTAGGTTAAACATTACTTAAAATCACTCAAAGCATTTTAATTTTACTGAACCTGACTGTATCTGATTTCGTCAAACTTGTTTTGGTATTGGTTTTAAAATGTGGTACTCGTTGGGGATAGAAAATAAATTCGGAAATAAACTAATACCAAATGGTATTAGCTCTTGGTATTGGATGGGAATAGAGCTTCGTTTCGTACCTCAGTATGGTGATCATGATTTTTAAAGCTACTCCTTGCGGGTAGGTCAGGCCAGGCGGGTTCTTCGTCAACAAGAGGTCTATTTTCAAGTGTAAGAGTTGCTATATTTTGCTGATGATATTGATGATGTCACGCATCAGCTGTTGAAGTGATTTCTGGTTAATTGTCATCAAACTCAAAGCATTTATTTTAAACTAGCTTCCGCCCGCGGCTTCCCACGCGTGGGTGTCGGAAATTATCCCACGGGAGCGTGTTCCCGGGAAAAAAAGTAGCCTATGTCCTTCCCCAAGATGGCATCTATCCTCCTTGCCAAATTTTATCGAAATCCGTTCAGTGGTTTAGGCGTGAAAAGTTTACATCGCTCATTTGGAGAAACATCGACTTAAATGGTGCTCTTAAAATTTTACAGGAGACTGATTTAAAGTGTTGTTTTTTTTTTTTGTAATCTGTTACCGTCTCGTTCTGAAATGTTGATAAATCCCACAACATATTAAATATTTCACGCTAAATATTTCACGCCTCTGCTCCTCTAAAAAGTTTTTCGAGCACAATATTATATCGACAACTAATTTTTGGAAAAAATTACATTTACGTCGATGTTTCTCCAAATGAGCGACATGCAGACAGAGTTACTTTAGAATTTATAATATTAGTATGGATAAGCCAATTACAGGCACTTTTGAATATTCAAGGGGTCGGTCGGTCAGAAAGATGAAGCTAGATGGCATTCCAAGGCGTAGTAGGCATCTATAGAGAAGAACGAGTAAAAAACTCTACGGACACTCTTTTAAATCAAAATATGGTTACAAAATATTGGTTACATCATCCATGTTGAAATTATGCATGTGAGAACGATGCAGAATGTTAAAAGCGTCCTTAATAAAAATATGAAAAGCATTCAAATATTAATTTTAATTAAAATAAGCCGTGGCAGCTAAGAAATGACCAGTCCTACTCACGGAACTCGTTCACGAACATGACGCATGTATTAGCACCATTCAGCTCAACCAATTTGAAGAGAGCTAAATCATCCAACACATGCGCTACCATTAGCGAGACATAGGAGTGAGCATGACATATACTCTCAGACACCAGGGCACATTCAAGTCAATGGAAGTCTTACCCAATAAATGGTACAGCTTTATAATAAGTACATAGTACTCACACATGTGCTATTCAATTATAAAATACTAAAAGATTGAATTTTCATAAAGCAAAGATAGTTTTTAAAATCTTGAGCGGCTTCAACAGTATTTTCAAATGCTAATCAATTAGTTTATACGCCCTTGTGAGCAGGACCAGCGTTGAGCCAAGCATTTTTATCAGCGATGTGATCCCTCAGCTTATAATATGCTTGACTGCATAGTGTGCGTTTTATACAAGATTTAAATTTCGTTTCATTGAGTTGAAGTATGTGGTGAGGTATTTTATTGTAACGTTTTAAACAGTACCCCATGAAAGATGAGTCTACTTTAGCCAGCATGAAACCTGGTTGAACTAATTGGTCCCTATTTCTTGTGATATAATTGTGTCTTTCACCTCTTTTAATAAAAAGATGTAGATTTTTCCGTACGTCATGATGTTTTCATAGATATATTGACAAGGTACCGTCATGATGTTAACATCTTTAAACAGTTTCCTTAGAGAGTCGCGCCTGCGTAGGCCATATATGGCTCTGATGGCTCATTTTTACAGAATAAAAATAGACTCGATGTCTGCAGCCCGTCCCCATGGTAAAATATCTACCATCATATAACTTCATCATCATGAATCATGCGGGGAACAACTAAGTTACGTAGGTAACAATGATTTGTGCTCAAAATTAACACCTTGTGTGTATAATTATATACGTAATACAGCCTTGAACCAAGCTGATTCAAACTTATAACTGTCAAGTTCAAGTTCATTAATATAGTTTACAAAAAAGACTTGAAAAAGCGTATTGTTGATTTTTAAATATCGATTTCCAATGTCGATTCTGCGTGTATTTGTATTCGTAAAAACTGAATATTCAATACACAAAGAGGAGACGTGACTCGAATCGATTTGCATTCGAATGATTTTCCAAATTATTTTACGGTCCTACTATTGGTTTTAGAACGTTTGGTCTTTGGTATAAAAGTTTCAAGACAGAGTTTTGAAATAAGATTTGTTGTGAAACTCTTCAAAATGTGAGACTATTATTGTATTTACAAATAGTTTTTGAAATTTGAAATAGAAGATGATCTCAAAACGATTCTGATTTCAAATAATTTTGAGTAATAGTAATAAGTAGTAATAGTATAAAGAAATAATTTTTAGTAGTAGTAATGCACGATTACTGACAAACGATTACTTACTGATTACTGACAAATGCGTGCACTGACTGGACAGGTCCACTCAATCTGTGTGGTTCTTTCCTCAAAAGACCATTTCAGATACCAATCTGCATGGTCTTCGCATGACCTGACCAAGATTATGTCTGGACTTTAAAAGAGACTGTGACCTCTGAGTTTGTTTCGGCCTTTCTTCTCAGAGTAGTCAGATAGGAAACGCCGACCTCATCTAGTTTAAAAAACATGATTGACGTGTAAAAGTGTTTGTACAAACCTACTTACAGAAATAAAATCATTTATAATTTATCCATAAACATGTTTTTTTTTCATAAGAATTAACTGCCTCTTCGTGTCCAAAAATTAAATCTGCAATATTAAGAAAATGTTACCAGTTTTGTGCGTTCGAGGAACCCTAGTAACTTGAAAGTCAATGTCTCCAATGCTACGGTAACATTTACTCGAAGCAAAAGAATTCCTGTCGCGAGCTGTAACGGTAAAAGTGTAGTAGGACGCCACACGTAAAATAAAACATTTTACATCTTTGAGAGAAAGTTAATATTTCTCTTCTGAAGTATTGGGATTGGGACCTTTTACAATGAAATTATTTTATTGGTGCCCGCATTAATAACTTATGAGCAATGATAAACTTGTTTTTTTTTTTGATTTGGTTCAGCTGTGACTGATAAAGCCTGCATTGACTCAGCCATAACGTTCTTTATTTTAGAAATCTCTGGGTCCTTAGGTCTCAATTTTGCTGATATTATCATTGTAGTAGAGACAGAGCAGGCCTCCTAAAAGTGAACAGTTGCAAGCTGGTGCCTAACTCTCTTCAAGTATTGAGGCAGAATAGTAGATTGCTATACAAGGGTCGAAAGGAATCAATTCCCATACGAGGTATTTAGACGCCCGAGCGCAGCGAGGGCGGCTATAGTCCGAGTAGGAATTGATGACTTTCACCCGTGTTAAGCACTCTACTTTTCATTTCGAATACAAGGAAAGTAAAAATAGCAGTTTTTCTAAAATATTAATTAATAATAATAATTTGAGACTCATTTTTAATCAAATACTAGTCTATAAAACTGATATTTTGAATTTCGGTACAACTTACAGATTTTTTTTTTCTTGTGGCTTCGCACGGTTTGTTCATTCAGCCAATGTCACGTTTAGTTTAATTATTACGAAGAAAACAAAGCTAAGGAAGCTTACAGAGTTAGTATCCCGCCAAATGATAGTCCTTTTTAAATTTTAAATATGGAACACACCGCCTCACCGCCGCGGGCCGTCCCGTTTAAGGTGGATCCTCAGTTGTAGCCCGCCAAATTCAAATATTGTTTGGTTTTTTGCAAATTGCAGCTCTGTGTCAATTGTGTTTCTGGTGAGTCACTGCAAATTGCAAAAAACGTAAGTAAATTTGAATTTTAGCGCCTCCCCCTTAATGGGTATTTTTTTAATTCACACTGGCTGTTATGAAGTCACTATTATGTAAAAAAAATCGTAGCCGACTACCTAACCAAATTTATTTCTATTTTTAAAATTCATTCCCGCCCTAGAGAGGGAAGTAATTACTATGAGTCATTCCCGCCCTAAGACGGGGAACAGCGTCTTCCACCCGCTATTCAGATCAAACAAACAGTACTTTCCGTGTATGAGAAATGAAAACATATTTTCCTCATGTAGCTCTATGCGTGCACTGCCTGGTCCACTCTAACCTGTGTGGTGATTTCTTGAAGAGACTATCTCAGGCACTAGAATAGAATAGAATACTCTTTTTTATCTCTTTAGTATTTTGTTTGCTACTTGGTCCTCATATGATTTGCTCACTACAATATAATTGTTTATCATCAATACAGCTGTTTACATATTCTGAGAATTTCTGTGACCTGTAGATGATTACGGAATTTAAGCACGTTAAGCCTATTGATCCCGGCTGTCATTCATAGATCTTTGACAGCCGTTACGGGTAGTCAGAAGCCTGAAAGTCTGACAATCAGTCTTATCACCGGTATCGTGTTAGGTACGTGTAACTGGGTCGTGGGGGTCAGATAAGCAGTCGCTCCATGTAAAATACTGGTATTCAGCCGCATCCGGTTGGACTGGAAGCTGACCCAAACATAGTTGGAAAAGGGGTAGGCAGATACATAGTATATGATTACGGAAGTAAACTATACAAGTGGGACTAGTAACCTAATGCAATATTTTTGTAGTTTTTATTGACCAAATTTTAATAATACAAACAACTCGTCTAATTCATCTAATTCATTCACAGTCAGACAGAGACTCATTAAGTAAAGTTATGACACGTAACGAACATGCCATTAATTTGTTATTCAAATTTCACGGATGTTTTGTGAACTGGGATCACCATCTCTTCTGCAACAATTAGGAGGAATTGCGGACGGCGTTTATTTCATTTATACTAATATTATAAATAGACAAAATTTCTGAGTTTGTACGTAGGGGATAATCTTCGGAACTACTGATCAGATTCCAATTTTTTTTTTTCACAAATGGAAAGCTTCAGTATTGTCGCGTGTCATAGTTTATATGTTATGTTAAATAAAAAAAGAAATTTGACGAGTGAATCGCGGGTAGCGAGCTAGTACTGGATATAGACCTCCTCGTTTCCCCAAGCCTCACCACAACGTAGTCATGTTCTCCCCGGATCAAGTGAAATCCTGCGACCTTCAACCGTTCGTGTCTTCCTTTAAGAATCCTCCTTTAAAACCATAAATTTTGAAGAAATAAAAGGAAGAGATAAACTTTGGTAAGAAATAAGAAGAAGATATAGTCGGTGTATAGCGTAGTTTAACACACATGATCTCTTCTTCTTAAGTTCGTAAATTTACAGCGTTTTTGAAGTTTTAATTAATAACAGAAAATTTAAAGCACCTGTCCCACCTCCGATGAGGTAGCGACTAGCTGTCAACGATTTTCTCGCTCAAGAAACGTACAAAAGGTTGTGAGTCCCGTGTAAGAAAAAGAGTTAGAATATATATTAATAGTTGGCTGGCTGTTCACACCGCCCGCGAGTACTCGTTTGTCGCAACGACAACAGTTAACACAGAGAGTACTCGCTCAGCGACGCTCGCTTGGAGGCCAAAACACTCACTGAGCGCATACCAGCAAGTAATCGCTCGTCGCCGTCGCGCACTCGCTGCTCGTTGCTCGCTCATTGCTCGCCAACTCGTTTAAAGTTGCTAGATCTACTCACTTCGTGGTAGGACAGGTGGCTTATTCCTGCAAATTATAACAAGAAATATAATTAAGTCTTATTCCCAAATCATGATTGGTCCGATAATCTGGTTACCCTACTAACATTTGATGCATGTTCCGCTCGATTCACAAGTTTTCAAATTATAGGTACAACTCATTAAAACTGGTCTTAAAGACATCTAAACAAAACTATATGCAATTTGTTACAACCACAACTTCCTTAACCAGATTTTTAGGTAAAGATTTTAGAATTCAAAGTCACAACCATGAACGTGTATAATCGCCAGCAGGTCAAGCTACAAGACACTGTCAAATATCTCCAAACGATTTTAAACCTTTTTTTTTGGTGGGAAATCATCAAATGACTTCTCCCGCTTTGGGCGGAGCGGAAGGGCGTGTCAAACTCTTACTGACTAAAACCCATCTGTGTTTCTTCAGTTGCCTGTGCGCCAGGGCCACGGTAACTCTTTCGAACACTCCGCGACCCCGGCAGGCTTCGGCCCTATCGGACCCCGTCAATGATGCTGATATCTCTTTGAGGCGCACGTGGAACACGCCGTCGACCCGGGCCTGGTCCTTACCGGACGGCGAGCTGCCCATTGCACGCCGTCCGCACGCCCGCGCCTACGGTCGCCGGGAATCGGCTATCGACTCCCGACGCCCAGGGTGTCTCCTACTGCGGCGACTAGGGGCGTGTGGGCGCAACGATTGCCTCACCCTCACGCGCTCCGCCTCCTTCTTCACGAGCATTACTGCTTCGCAGAAAGAGGTGACGGCTTCCCATTATAACAAGAAATATAATTAAGTCTTATTTCCAAATCATGATTCATCCCATTCCCTCTCGCTCCGTACCATGGCCTGAACCAGGGCCGGACGCTAAAGATCGCCGCCGCTGATCGCCGCCACGAGGACACGGTGGTGCTCCGCCCGAGCCGGGCAGACCTCCACCGTATGCTCCACTGTGTCCTCCAGTCGATCCACACAATGGTAATACCCAAGCGTTTCCTCCCGCCTTATCCGAAACAGGAACCTCCCGACACAGCCATGTCCGGTGAGGACCTGCGTCAGGCGGAAGGTGAGGACGCCGTGGCGCCTCTCAAGCCACTCCTCAAAGATGGGACTTGTGCCGCAATTGTGGCGTGCCCAGCACTGGGTTGCGACAGTCGCAGTCTCCATGCCGCCATGAGATCCCACCGAAGCTCTGTCCGCTGTGTCGCGATTTCTCGCGGCAGCGGAGTTACGCCCCGGCGTTTCGCCTCCTCATGCCACTCCCAAATGTGCGGAGGACTTTTCCCTCCAGATCCCATGGCTGCCGCCATCCGGCAAGGAGGTTCGCCGCCTCGCAGGAGACCGTGTGGTATCCCTAGGCCAGCCAGATGGCCATGACCCTCTGGGACGCGTTCAACCGGGCTGGGGGGCGCCTCAATGAACGCGCCCACACTGGTGCCCCGTAAAGGGCCATGGACGGCACGACCCCCGCGTAGAGCCTCCGGCAGGAAGCGTTTGGACCCCCAAACGATTTTAAACCTTAAAATTTTGGTGGTTAAGTTCAAAATCGAATGAGAAAATCTGACAGTTTGTGCTATCTTGATGTGCCGGCGACTGTACATTAAGAGGGCGTACAACGGTACACTAACGCCTGTCTTTAAAAAAAAAAATATCTCGTGACTGAGAAGGAATTATGAATAACGGCTCTATAAGGACCTTCGGTAAGTGTGTCTAACATTTTCAAATACCTTTTATAAAGTTTCATATTGAGACACGAAGCAACAAAATATGTGGCCGCTTTTCTTTAGATCGAATTTAATTATTGTTATCCATTTTTTTCTCGTATACAGCGTGTATCAGAAATGTGTGGTCAGATTTAAAGGTGTGGTACAGCTAGACCATTAAACTGAGCAACTTTCTACATGGAACCAACATATTAATCGCGAAAAAATTATCAGCTGGCACTTACAAAATTTCAATACTTACTCGACCCAAATGTATGGACAGTAATTATTTTTTTTGATACACGCTGTGTATCGCCACAGCACTTACCTACTAGCGTTCTGCATGTCTTCTTCATTATATGTAAGTATTTATGATGTTGTTGTGTTGTGTTTCCTCTCGCCTGAGATAATGATAATAACGAAGCATGGCTTATCTCTTCGAGCAATACAATCGTGATGAAAAAACTATTGTTACGATTATTTATTACCATCTTCCGCCAAGAAACAATAAATCTATAATTTTCTCATGTATTTTTATACTTATTCGTACACTTAATTAGTAAAGCCCGTATTACAGAACCTCACTCAAAACTCAAGCATTATTTAAAACTCGTTTAAAGCCATTTGATTGGTTGATACTAGTCTTAATTAAAGCTTGAGTTTTGACTAAGCTTCTGTTATACGGCCCTAACTCATTAACCCCTTCATTTATAAACGTTTCTTAAAGTTAAGTAATGATTAGCGACTGTTTAACCACACATTATTGAAGTTAAAACGTCTCTTAACTTTAAGCAACGTTTATAAATAAACCCCTTAACTTAGTACTAGTTTGCAGTTGGTTGTGTAATAATTGTATATAGCATTTGAATGTTAATAATAAAAATATTATCTCATCTAATATTACGTCATGAAGTCGGTATGTTTGACTAAGTCCACCCAGAGGGGCAAAAAGCTGGAAAAACCACACAAGTTTTCTCTTTCGTTGGAATAACCATCACGACAGATCGTGACACTCTTGCAAACATCAATTATGAGGAAAATCTGTAGTATCATCGTATTTAAAGTGAGTAAGTAGCTTTCAAGTGATGTGATCATAACACATTGTTATCTTCCATCGATATCGAACTGCTCATCAAAAGATGTCTTACGATTTTGATGTTCACTTTTTCATGGAGTCTAAAGTTTTATAAAGACCAATCCTTTCATTGAATAGATGATAGTAAGTAGGTACCATAAAACGGGGTGAATTGGGATGCAGGGGTGAATCGGGACGAAACTTTGAAAAGGGATTTTAACATTGAAATAATATAGTTGGTTGCCAAAGAGGACTATAATGTGTTAACTGTATTATAATTAACGATTAAGTGCCCGTGTTGGCAAAAAACTATATTATTTCAATGTTAAAATCCTTTTTAAAGTTTCGTCCCGATTCACCCCTGCATCCCTATTCACCCCGTTTGACGGTATATATAATTTAATTATTTCGCAACCGGCCTGCGTGTATGACCAGATGTATGAACGTAAACGAAGCAAAAGTAGTATGTAAAGATCGTAGCAGATGGCGCTCTGTAGCTTCTGCCTACCACCATGAGAAGAAAGCGTCAGTTTATGTATAATTCAATTAATTAATACTCAAAGATATTTTTATCAACATACTTTTTATATTTCTGCTGTTTTTATGGTAATGATCATACCGTTGCACATTGCAATCGAATACACTTTCGGAGTTCAGCGACAAAAGTGAAATCAACCTGTTTTCATTCTGAAACAGGTCTTTGGGTAACTGTTTCTTTGGTCCTTATTATTGAACGATTTGCACGAATTTCTATAACAGCCTGCTGCTAACCAACTAACCTGCACCCTAATTACGTAACACACTATCTATCACAATCTGAATCATTTTGAAGCTTTTTACTAATCCATTGCTTCATATGTTCGAAAACATTGTCTGCTCAACAACGTAAATAACGCAATGAATGTTGTTGAACTGTCAAAATGAAACCCATTCCTACTGTTAGTGTGTTACGTGATTACCCCGCTGGTGCCTGGTGCCTGCTGTATTAACGAAGAAGCAACCCTGGTTGTTTCTTCATTAATAAAACAAAGGGATTTTGAGATTTGCATATACGACGGTAAACGAAAACACTGGCAAAAACATAGGAGTATTTTGAAATCATTAAATACCCAATGCCAAAAATATAATAATACCACTACTACATCTACTACTATATCTGTAGTGTATATTGTGTACATAATGAAAAGTATCTATTCCATTCAACAGAAATTTAAAAAAAAAACACGTGTGGCACTCGGGGACTACCGCGGTAAAGCTATTTGCATAGCATTTTTTATCAACTTATGCAATTATAATTATTTATTTATGCAGTATTTTTTTTTCTTTGATATTAATTCAAGTACAGTCGTACCATATACATACACGTTAAGCGAACGCTCGGCCGAGCTACATGGTAGGCGGAGTGGGGGGTGTTAGGTTTTATTTTCGTTACGGAATTTCTTGATTCGGTCGCCGCGCTCAAAGCCCGCGTTAAAAGCTATGCAATAGCTTAAAAAAAACTATCTAAATATTTACCTATATACTCCATTTGAAATAAGATTAGAAATGTAAATAAACCTTTTTTACAGTCCGTTCAATCGATTTTAACTTCTATTGCGTTGATAGCATGACTAGCTGCAGCAAACAGTTGGTATTGTAACCACATTTTTGTTTTTAATGCCATCCTTATGGCTACGGAATAGAAGCCAAAATCGGTTGAACGGACTGTAAAAAAGGTTTATTTAAATTTATAATCTTATTTCAAATGGAGTATAGTAGCGATGGGTCGACTATGAGTTTTGTCAATCAGCCGATAGTTATAGTAACTAATTGGATATTATGCATTTGATTGAATTTTTGTTTGTTAGCTAGATATACGATGTTTAATGTTTCTGGTGGTATTGACGTCCCCACTGTATATTTGTGACTCAGTAAGGATTGAATAGCCAAGACGAGCCGGACATACATTTATGGATCGTCACTCAAGGAGCCTCTTTTATAATGAATACCTACATCACTTTATTTTTGCTCTGGCAAAGGCAGAATGAATTACTTCTGACAGCCATGATATACCCGTACCTATTTAAATCAATAATTCGCACAAAAAAGCTAATAGCAAATCGCACGCTGATCTGATCTGACATTTGAATGGGCCTCTTAAAATGCACTTAAGTGCATCGCCAAAGACCTATAAATCATTATAAGCAGATTAGATACGATCCTACCTTAAAGTATTAGCAAGATTGTGGATTCTCCAGAAAATTAGATCACCGTGAAGGCATTTAGAGGCAAGGTATAAAAAAGTAAAGGTCTTATTTAGATGTAGAGATACCGTCAAACGGAGTGAATAGGGATGCAGGGGTCAATTGGAACAAAACTTTAAAAGGGCTTGTAACATTGAAATAATATAGTTTGTTGCCAACAAGGGCACTTAATCATTAATTATAATATAGTAAATACATTAGAGTCCTTTTTGGCAACAACCTATATTATTTCAATCTTAAAATCCCTTTTAAAGTTTCGTTCCGATACAACCCTTTTTTTTTTGGGTGGGAAATCATCAAATGACCTCTCCCGCTCTGGGCGGAGCGGAAGGGCGTGTCAGACTCTTACTGACTAAAACCCACCCGTGTTCCTTCAGTTGCCTGTGCACCAGAGCCACGGTAACTCTTTCGAACAATCCGCGACCCCGGCAGGCATCGGCCCTTTCGGACCCCGTCAATGATGCTAACATCTCTTTGAGGCGCGCGTGGAACACGCCGCGCCGTCGACCCGGGCCTGGGCCTTACCGGACGGCGAGCTGATTGAACTGATTGATTGTGAGGGAACCTGGATTTATAGTTATAAAACTTGTTATTATTATTTAACTAGCTTTTTCCCGCGGGTTCTCCCGCGTGGATGTCGGTAAATATCCCACGGGAACGTATTACCGAGATTAAAAGTACCCTATGTGTTAATCCAGGTTATCAACTATCTATGTGCCAAATTTCATCCAAATCCGTTCAGCCGTTTTTGTGCCAATCTGAAAGATACATCCAGACAAACAGACAAACGGGCAAAAATTCTAAAATCTATAATTTTGGCACCAGAGTCGTTCCCACACCTCGTAACAATTACTTTTTTTATATTCATTTAACAGTTTTGACTTCGTTACTATATGTAAGTGTACAGGGTGGCAGGGCAAACACTGCTACCATGAATTCAACACATGATTCTAGACCCCCTAGCGTAGAAATGTTTCGTTGGTTATCAAAAAAATTATCTGCTGTTTCATAGAAAAGTGCGGTACCTACGCAGTCAAATTGGACAGAACAGCAGTTTTATTTTTTAATAACCTGCGAAAAGCTGACCCCTGCCCCAAGCCACTGAAGGAACACGGGTGGGTTTTAGTCAGTAAAATTCTGATACGCCCTCCCGCTCGGCCCAGAGCGGGAGAAAGTATTTGATGATTGCCCAACCAAAAACTAAAATCATGTACTGAATCCATGGTGACAGGCTGCGCACAATTTGCCAGTTTGACAATTACAGACTTATCTGCAGGGTGGCACCCTGTAGATGAGTCTGTAATTGCCAAACAACCTGGAGGAAGCGTGGTAATTAGGTAATGCTCGTGCCTTCTCTGTTTAAGGAGAACCCTTTGCCCTGCAGTGGGACATTTACAGGCTGATGCTATTGAACTGCTGAACGCTCACTACCATCATATCGATCATTCTTGATTAAATAAATTGCTGAATCAATCAGTTCACTGTCTTGATTAATCAGAGCAGTGACTATTATCTTTATTTCTATCATCAACATTCGTTCATTAAGGCTTGGTACCTACAGAGTCAAAGATTAGGTGAAGTAGGTTAGGTATTTCAATTACCCTTAATAAATATCGATTGATATGATTATCGACCTAGTTTTCTAATGTCAATATTAGTCAAATCCAGTCGTACCGTGTTGCGTTTTTTATCTGCGCATTAAGGTTCCCTCAAACAGGCGCGACACAAAGGCACCGCCCGCGCCTGTCGCGCGACGAGCGGTGCCTTTGTGTCGCGTGCGATCCGCGTCGCGTGTCGCGCCTGTTTGTAGGAGTCCTTATGCAACACTCAATCAGTAGTTCCATATATTTTCTTTTGTCTTTATACAGGGTCATATTAAATTTGCTAGCGAAATTTCGCAAACATGGTGCGTATGGACATAAACATGACCAAACGAAAAAAAATAATTACGAGTAATTTTTTTGGTCAACGACAACGACACAATGTACCTATTGTAGTTTTTTGAAGCATGAGTTTAGAAAATCTGTATTTTTTGTATACGTAATGATTATCTTTAGTCTACACAAATAAATAAAATTTAAGTGTCTGTTTGTAATGTCAAAATAACAGATTTTTACTAAATGCATATGAAAGTAGATACGGGACTTAACAAAATACAATTTTTTTAATTTTTATCTGTCTGTCTGTTTGTTCCGGGTAATCTCCGAAACGGCTAGACCGATTTTGACGGGACTTTCACTGGCATATAGCGGATGTTATAAGGAGTAACATAGGCTACTTTTTGTACCGGCAGCACAGTCCCGTTGGATAACTTCCGACATCCACGCGGGCGAAGCCGCGGGCAGCAGCTAGTCAATATCTAAATACGATAAAACAAAAAAAACAGGTTCTCTAAACTCATCAATAGTTCAAGTAACTACCTACACTAAATGCGGACCTTGACCCCAATTTTTTTTCTCATAAAGTCATAATATTGTTTTCGTTGTTTTATCATGTTTAGATATTTATTTATTTATTTATTTATTTATTAAAACGTTATGCACAAGTAAAAAAAAATACTGTACAATGGCGGACTTGATATACCTACTATTCTAGTAGAACAAGTTCTATGAAAACTTCATGGAAATTGATCTACCAGAATCGCGTCACACCGCCGTGTCGCGCGTGCATGAAGGACCCTTAAGAGCCAGGCCCTGCAGTCTCGACATTAGATAGCGACAAAAATCTGTCGCTAAGTCGTATCGATGTCAAATTCCTTTAATAGATTTTCAACTTTATTTCCAAAGCATAAGGTTGAAAATCTATTAAAGAAATTTGACATCGATTGGACTTAACGACCGATTTTTTTCGGTATTCATGTCGAGACTGCAGGGCCAGGGCGCATTAGAGACTTTTAGTCGATACTTTCATAGGTATCGTTTACTATTGTATTTTAGCCCGATTTTAAATCAGTTAGTTTGCGCAATCCAATGATTGCCTGAGCGATCAAACTATCCTGACTAATTTAAAAAGTAAAACTCTTTACTGCACGCTGGCCCTAAGTCTGTAGCACATTTGTAGGTACCAGCCTAGATAATAACACATACATACATAAACTCACGCTTTCCTCCCATGTGGGTAGGCAGAAACTACAGAACGCCACCTGCTACGATCCTTACATACTCCTTTTGCCTCGTTTACGTTCATACATCTGGTCATACACGCGCGCCGGTTGCGAGTACTACGCACCTGACCTTTCTGAAGACCATCACCTAGATAATAACCTCCTTACTAATAAATGTTGTATAGCGTCTGTATAGTTACAGAACGCTATCTTCTTCTTTCGAAAGTCAAATTACTGACGACAGAAAGAGAGAAATCGGTGTGTAACTATTCACCTGATATAATACGTTTATTAGTAACGAGGTAATGTATCAGAATTATTGTCTATGTATCTCAGGTGTAGTCTACACCGGCGACCTACTAAACATGTGGGTGACACCGCCAGTGGGAACGGTGGCAGTGTAACCGAGACCTAATACCTAGATAATAGACAACCAGTTAGACATAATTTTCTAATATTACAGGTATTTAGGCTAGCGGCTAGACAGGCAGATAGATTTGTCCTTTATGTCATTCGCTCTTTAGATTATGCGGGCAAGTGTGTTACTATTAGGGCAAATACAAAATGTGAATCATGCTATGGGAAAGGCCACCTTATCCTTACTTAGATTAGAAGTGAACCTGCCATAATTATTGTAAAATAAGTGCCTACTTCATCATTCTGCTGATTCCTAAATTCTATGAGGTCGATTTCAGTAGTAACTCCTTTTCTAGACACGAATCATTTTTCACGCCATTGATTCATCGTTTTAATTTTTATTCGTGACTTACTGCTGCATAATAACAAGGAAAGGGTAACCGCATCTGAATGTAATTATTTTATTTATTTATTTCAAATAGGTACGCCAACAGCGTATACATTGTACATTAAAGGTTCTTATCTATACCTATACCAATTAATTACAGGTGTACACGAAGTTCACATACAACAAAGCAACATCTTCGTAAATTAGGTACCGTCAAACGGGGTGAATAGAGATGCAGTGGTGAATCGGAACGAAACTTTAAAAGGATTTTAACATTGAAATAATATAGTTTGTTGCCAACAAAGGCATTTAATCGTTAATTATAATACAGTAAACACAGAGTCATTTTTGGCAACAAACTATATTATTCACGCTGTTTGACGGTACCTATATAAAACTAAAAATAAATTCTGAATTTGGGACTTTCGTTGGTAAGAATTTTATTTTACTATGTTTACCTATGGAAATTCGTAAATATTTAATTAAGTTAATCTAGTGATCGCAAATGCTACTGCTGAGTATGAGGTCTTGGGTTCGATTCCCAGGTCGGGCAAAGTGTTATTCGGTTTTTCCATTTGGAATTTCTCAGTAGCAGCCAGCAGTCTGGATATGTGCCCGGTTGATGGCAATACGCTCGCCCCCTATTACATGGGACTTAAACATAACTGGCGAAATGTGGGTGTACTATAGGTACACCTCTGCCTAACCCCTCGGGGAATACAGGCGTGATGTTATGTTCCATGTTATAATACCATATTATTTATGCACAAACTGTTTTTATTTTGTTCAAGTACCTATGAACATTCGTAAATTATCAACCAAGTAAAAGACCCATCATGGTGACAAGTTACAAATAAAGGATATCCGTCGAAAACAAACAGTTGATAAGGATTCAACATACCTACATATTTAAACATAAAAAGAAAGTGCACTCGTTCCGAGAACGAGGCCATTTTCTACATTCTTCACCTTCCTTTAAAAGGATCTGGTTTTATACAGGTCAAATAAACATGACCTTGGCAACTGCAATACCCGAAATTGATGATGGTCACTAACATCTATACGTTAATGCGTTAATTATCCGGAGAAGAACTGGAGTTACCGACATAGCTTGTAGAGTAAGCAAGCTGAAGTGGCAGTGGGCTGGCCATATTTGTCGCAAGACCGATGGCCGGTGGAGCAGACGCGCCCTGGAGTGGAGACCGCGTTTCGGCAAGCGTAGTGTAGGAAGCCCCCCAGCTAGATGAACACTTCAAAAAGTTAGCTGGGGGAGACTGGGTGCGGAAGGCGGAGGACAGGGTGTTGTGGCGCAGCCTGGGAGAGGCCTATGTCCAGCAATGGACTGCCATAGGCTAAGTTGATTGACTTACGTTTGCTGATTTCCGACATCACCAGTTAAGGGGGATCCTCACCTGTAGCCTGCCAAATTCTTCTTTGGTTTTTTGCAAATTGCAACACTGTTTTACATCGTATGCTGATTAAAATGCTATTCGCGACTTTAGGAATGATGCCAAATTCTTCTTTGGTTTTTTTGCCAATTGCAGCTCTGTTTTACATCGTATGTGGATCAAAATGCGATTCGCGACTGTAGGAATGATATATTTATTGATTAGTAATCATCAATTTCATATCAATCGTCATCGTTATCCTTTTTTAATCGTCAAACTTTGGAAATTTGTTACAACTCTTCATATGAAATATTCTGTTTCTTTATTATTATTATTTTTAATATTTTTTACAAATTTCCAAAGGTTGACGATTGATATGAAATGAATGATTATTATTCAGTCAATATATTATCATTCCTACAGCTACGAATCGCATTTTGATCAACATACGACGTAAAACAGAGCTGCAATTTGCAAAAAACCAAAGAAAATTTGAATATGGCGGGCTATAACTGAGGATTCACCTTAAGGGTGCCACTTCGTCTATTAATCCTTAAAATAAAACCAGTTTTAAAGCAAAGGAGGAAAAATGCTTACCCAGTCAATGCTAAGCTCTGGTGAATAGCAATTTTTATTTTTGACACTTAGAATGGGATGGTGTTTAGTAAAAGGGCTCATGGCTAAATAATCGATAGCCGCAGGGGTCGATCGAAGGAAGGAAGAAAATCGAAATCGAAGGACCAGGCCCGGGTCGACGGCGCGTCGTGTTCCACGCACGCCTCAAAGAGATGTCAGCACCATTGACGGGGTCCGACAGGACCGATGCCTGCCGGGGCTGCAGATTGTTAAGTTATCGTGGCCCTGGCGCACAGGCAACTGAAGGAACATGGGTGGGTATTTTGATTACCGAACCAAAAAAAAAAATTAAAAAATTGGGTGTCTATCGAAGGTTATGCTACGCTTGCCGAGGTCGGTCCGTGGATGGGTGACCATTCTTAACATAGTTATCGAGACCCTTCCGTGCCTCGAAAAAGCCTTTGGTCCTAGCTGTCATTCGTAGATCTTTGACAGTCGTTACGGGTAGCCAGAAGGCCGAATGTCTGACAACCAGTCTTATCAAAGGGTATCGTGTTACCCAGTAATTGGGTTGTGGAGGTCAGATAGGCAGTCGTTTTATGTAAAACACGGGTAGTCAGCTGCTTCCGGTTAGACAGGAAGCCGACCCTAACACAGTTCGGAAAAGGTTAGGTAGGTTGAGAATGAAACGGTGTTTTTCCACTCTCTAAAAGACCGAATAATTTTCCCAAATCTTCTCCGGATACAGGAACAGAGACATTTTAAACAACTGTTATCTTACGGTCGTGTCTTTTGAAAAGTGTTTTTGAATATTGGTATCGTAGTTGAAAAGCATATTACAGACATTGTATAATTTAAAAGGAAAATAAGCGCCTGTGGAAGTTTCAAGAGTGAAAGCAACGCTCAAAGAGTTCTTTGCAGATTGTGAAAAAATAAAATACATTGTAATATGATACAGGGTTTTTGAGCAAGCATATGCAGGACGAAAAGTTGATAACTGAGCAGGTACGGCACATTTTTTTTTTTGTTATTGGCTTCTCGCAGGTCAACCTAGGAGGTTGTCGGCTGCTTAACCGGTTATGCCTGCTGTTGCCCTAATAAATTAAGGCAACAAAGCGACAGCACGCTAAGGGCACCCCCTGCGGTGTACGAGCCTCGGCTGAGGGCGTCGCTGGGACAGGGCAGCAAGGGACGGGCTGGATCGGAAAGGTACGGCATGATGAGACAACACAGAAAATATATTTGAAAAGTTTCGGATTCGAGCCCCGCTGTAAGGAGTCCCTAACATTTTGTCAAAATGTTGTTTAGAGTATTTGGCAGTGGCAGCAAATGCCTGCTTTATAAATAACTTTTTTATTTGCACTTACACATTATAAAATCATATAGCGGCTTGAAGGCGCACGTAAGATGAAATGATCCAAACCAGTGCCGGCGTTAGAGTAGGGCGCGGCTGGGCGACCGCCCAGGGAGCCAGAGGAGAAGGGGCGCTGAAAGGGCTGTAACTAGGTGCCCCTTCACCCCTGGCGTCTGCATAGTACTTTTGTTGTAGTTCGTTTGGAGTTAGAAAACCAAAATTAAAATAAGATCTCTTCGCTTGCTTTAGCATCCGACATATTCTGAATCCACAAACTTTTCTGCATAAGCCGACAAAGTAACTCCTATTTCTTTATGATTGGACATAAGAAAACCTAGGCGGAGTTCTGACATTTTTCGCCCCTCCCTACTTTTCAAGAGGGGAAAGGGGCGCCGCCGAAAATTCGCTCAGGGTGCCTGTAATGTTAAAACCGGCATTAATCCAAACAAAATACAAGGTGTGGGTCTCACATTAAACCTTCACTTTACTGGGTTAAACAGGTTCGTTCTTAGACTCTATAACGTTTCTAACAGGATCACTGTATATTTACAAGTATACTAATCTATACTTAATATTAAAGGAGGTAGTGTGTTTTTATGCAGAGGTAATCTTTGGAACTACTGATCCAATTCCGAATATTCTTTCACTAATGTTAAGCTACAATATTGCCGAGTGTCTTATGATATACTTAATGTTAAAACAGGATATTTCATGCGGACGCAGTCGCGGACAGAAGCTAGGAAATATTGCGGCATCGTGCAACCGTCAGAAAGGGAATTATCTCGAGCTTTACTTTTCTAGTAGGCGCTTCACTCAGCGCCGAGTCTAAGCCACTTAGCAATGTTTTGCCGCTCAGAAGCAACGACAAGTCAAACCACAGGAGGTTATTTTTTTTTGGTAGGTAGGGTAGGGAGTTAGGGAGGTAGGTAGGTAGGTAGGGTAGGTAGGTAGGTAGGGTAGGTAGGTAGGTAGGTAGGTAGGGTAGGTAGGTAGGGTAGGTAGGTAGGTAGGGTAGGTAGGTAGGGTAGGTAGGTAGGGTAGGTAGGTAGGGTAGGTAGGTAGGGTAGGTAGGTAGGGTACGCCGTAGATAAGTACCGCAACCCGTGCGAAGCCGGGGCGGGCAGCTAGTAATATTATAGGTACTTACGTCAGATATCTAGTTCAATAGGCACGTAGCTAAAACTGCTTCACTGCCACGCCCTTTCGGAAAGCTATTCAAAGTTACATAAGACTAAACACTAAACGTAACTCTATCAGATAAATAGCAATGCGGGAAAACTTATTGCATAGCAAATATCTTATAGATAATCTTGTAACATTGAAGAGACGTGTTAGCAGTTTGTCGTGTTACGCAAAACAATTGAGTAATGTGATAGCGACAATATCTTTCGTAGGGTAATTGCGTAACACACTAACAGTATGAATGGCTTTCATTTTGACAGTTCTATAACATTCATTGCGATATTTACGTTGTTGAGCAGACACATTTTTCGAACATATGAAGCAATGGATTAGCAATTGACTTCAAAATGATTCAGATAGTGATTGATAGTGTGTTACGCAATTAGGGTGCTGGTCGAGCAATAATTTCGAGAAATAAGTTCGTTTACGAACTTTACTTATTGCACGGAGAATCTACTTAATAAAAAAATAAGCACGGTCTAAACCGCTGGCTCTATAAGCATGAAATTTTCCTCAAGAGTTTCTTTTATAATGATGTTGAGCACTAAGAAATAATTTTTGAAAATTCATCCCCTGTAGGGGTTAAATAGGTGATGAAAGTTTTTATGGAAACTCGTCGTTTTTGCCTATCAGGCATACGGTTTCTCTACTCAATAAAATTATTTTATTCACTGACAGAAAACGCACAGCTTGAAAACCGCTGAGTCTAGAAGAATTAAATTAAGCACAAGAATTTATTTTATATATATGGTGAATAATAAGTCAAGATTTTGGAAAATTCATCCCAAGGTATAAATGAAAGTTTGTATGGAATATTCTAATTTTTGACGATGGGAGAACCAATCGTGCGGGCGCACGGCTTGTCATCGAATAATACCTTATGGGCATCAAATAACTACAACTTCATTAATCGTTTGCTACGTTTTGGTGCCTCTCGTTTTTCCATTACAACTCCCTCTTTAGAGTTTTATGGAGACATGCCATGTTGAAAGTGACGGGAATCTGCTGGACGCGAGAAGCCCAGGGCCGGTCGTTGTGGAGATATGAGAGGCCTATGTTGAGCAATGGATGTCTTTCTGCTGAATGATGATGAAAATTTGCTGGAGTTAGGGTTAACACTGCCAACAGCAATAATGCAAAACACACCTTGGCATTTGAATATGGGTCTCGTTGCGTCTCTTCGGATTCAAAATAGTTTTCACAATATGTTTTATGTGAAGTGCTTTATCAGACTTGGTATTGTTATGAGCCCCTCATGGCACTCGCCCTTTCATAAAGCCACTATTAAAGAATAATTATGTTCTGAAATAAAATTAACCGTTATTAAAAAATAAGTATACGCCTGGCTATTAAGTAATAATCTTGGATACTCAGGCCTACCATAATCATACCAGTGTTCTGCAGGACGGGGCGGCAATTCAGGGTGACAGTAACAGTTGGTGAACAAAATTGGTGAAAATTGCATGACGCTTTACATGACACTTCACTTTCCGGCTCATATTCTTCTTCTTCGTGTCGCTGGCACGACTTTTCTCAAATCTTGTTGGCCCAAAACTTCGCAACTTCCATGGCATTATCCGAGGCAGCGCAGAGGTCACTTTGACTGCAAGTTTTGGGACACAGAGAAAAAGATAGAAGTCATGGAGGGACCTGCTTTATGAGCGTATGGTAAGTTGGTAAGCCTTCTGCAGCCAGTTTTGCTGCTAGGCTAATGTTTTTACGACAAAATGAGCTAATCGTACAGCCCATGCGTTGACACAAAAGATTTCTATCTTACCTCTCATCACCACTGGCAGCCTTGTTCTATCAACTGCTGAGTATAAGCCTACACTTTTTTGTGCCATGCTCCTGTGGCGGCATCTACAACGCCACATGCGAACTACGCATCAGAGACCTGACGTCACACTAATCATGCATCGCGCAAGCAAAGTTTACCGCGCCACTGGCATATCTACAACATCCCAACGTCAATCATCGGGCAGTAGCCCACCATACACAACACCCGTCTGGTCGGAGGTTGCTCCCTTTTCTACGGAAGATGAGGAAACTTTACACCCTATTCGGTTGCACAGTACTTCATGGACCGCATGCAACCGCGTGTGCGCAACTTCAATTTTTTTTTGGCGTGTCTTCTTGTAGAACGCTTTTGCAAAATGTCACAGCTAGCAAACGCCGAGCTTTCGCAAAAATAATCCTAAACTTTCAAAAAGTTCTACTTATTTACGTAATAAATTAACCGGTACTGAACTCAATTATGAAGCAAATAATATAATTAATGAAATAACAAATAATAAAGTTTACTTTGTACTCTTAAAAGATCGTTGGTAACGAAACGTAATCGAATGTAAGATACAGTTGACAGTTTGACAGTTATTCTTTTTTATGTTAACCTAATACACTACACACCAAACCAACATAATATACAAGAGTAAAGGAAAAATGCAATGAGAGCTTGATGCTATCCCAATCATTAAATAAAAAACGATGCAAAATCGATCCTAGCGAGCTTCAGACTTGGGGAACCCCGGCTCAGACAGGTTAAAAGTTAGGTTCGAAGGGGATGGCTGGGTCTAGTAGACACGGTCTACACAAACCACGCCATCCCCATCGAACCTAACCTGTCGAAGTCGGGGAGCTCCAAGTCTGGACACATCTCGACTTAGTAAAAGGGCAATGAGAACTTAGGAAGCGAGCTCGGGACTTGGGGCACCCCGACTCGGTCAGGTTAAGTTCTAAGGGGATGACGGGGGCTCAAATGAGCGAGCAAATTAAGCGAACGAGCCCACGTCATCTCCTTCGTGTTAGGTTAGTTTAAACCCTGCAAACAGAAATAGGAGCCCCGCAAAGCGGGGCTCTGTCGGCTACACCTTACTTCAAATATTTTATATTTACCATATTTTATTTTTGATTTCTATGACCTTGACTTTCGAGATCTTTGGAATTGACCTTAAAAATGTCCTTGACCTCAGCTCAGAACAAGCTCTTGTTAGAAGGTTATATTCCCGGATTTGAGCATATTTTGGTAAGACCTTAACTCTTGGGTTGTTGACCTTGACCTTGAAGATGTCATTGAGCTCATTATTGCATTGAAACCAATTTAGACCCACCACGTGAACTTCCACACCCTTAATACTCCCACTATCCCACTAATCCTGAAATAAACTTTTAGTGATTTTTTTCTCGGTTAGCTAGTCGGCTAGGTTTGGAGTTTTCAAAAATAAACTAAAATGGAGATATTCTACCACAACAAAATTGCTACTATGAAAAATCGCCGGTCCTTAGAGTACTGTGCTTTCCCCAATTCCTCAGACCTCTACACTCCCAAGCAAGTAACAACAAAGCACACAACAAAGTCACCAACTAGGTACCTATCTACATACGGTCCCGTAAATACGGGTTAAACCACAGTTTAGCTTTAGACTGTCTATAGAAAATGGGCTTCTCAACATTAATATACCTACGTAGTTTATTATATTACTGTGACCTTATCAAACTCATGACCGTCGGGCAGACATTTCCAAAGCGTTACAATTTTAGTGGGAACCACACTGCCATTTTATCTCCCTTAGCTCTAAATCAAGTTATTTATTACCTAGTACCTAATACCGGATTGATCTAATAACATAAGATCCGCTTAACTTCTCATTAAGTATGCATAACATTGTAAAGTTTATCGGAACCGACGTAAAGGTGTAGCTGAGCTTGTATTACAAAGTGTTCTAACCATATCGTTCTGACCAAAATCGTAAGGTAAATCGTATCGTAAATCTAATCGACATTTTTTGGAACGAAGTTCCTTATCGCACTTTATACTCTGCACTCTTGGCGAATGACAACTAGACCGAAAAAGGCGTAACATTTTGACCGTCACGACACTTTTTATATATATTTCATTTATTTACTCGCAAACGTTGTACATTTATTTCATTGTGCCAGTTTTTTTAAACATATTAAACGGCGAAAGGAACTTCGTTCCAACCGGGTGTCCCACGAACCTCTCGACTTTTTTTGTACAGTCGCAAGCACATTAAGTTACCACAAACCGTCACATTTTCTCATTCGATTTTGAACTTAACCTTCAACATTTTAAGGTTTAAAATTGTTTGGAGAATTTTTCACAGTTTCGTGTAGCTTGACCTGCTGGCGACTGTACAACTGAGTATAAATTTAAAAAACATAGTTTTCATATTCTGAACTAAACTATCACCAAAATTTCTTATTTTTGGTTAAGAAAATCTTAAAAGCTATTCTGTAAATAAGATTCTCTAAACCTAAAAACAATTTTGACACAACTAAAATTGAGTTTGACAATCGGTAAGTTGAGTAGACCATAGACCAAGATTTGTCGGAAATTAAAACAAAGAGTGAACGAAATGATCCGAAATGCAAAACCAAAACTGAGTTAAATCAAATAATTATCTTATTTTTTTTTTATCAATAATCATTTAAATGAAATACAGGGAGCACAATGAAGGCGTAAAACTATATTAATGATTATATTTTAATAAACTAAGTTGCAATAACCTCTATTTGTATTTATTATCTGTGACCAATGTGACCCTGCTTCGGTTGTTCACCGAAAACGATTTAGAACTTCAGCGATATTTTTTTGGGTTTCAATAAGATTTTTTCAAATTTAGGTAGCATGATTATCTTGCTATTTATGTCACCGAATTAAAGGTAATTTACTAATAAAATTGTGATCTCGAGAAAAGATAATCCGGTTTTTCGTTCAGTAAGTTGATAATCTCCGATATTCTCGTCGCTGTAAGAAAGCCCTGATAAAGGACATCTTGAATTTGTCTGAGTCTGTCTGTTTGTTATGTCGTGAATCGAGAACAGCTGCAATCACATAAGCTTCCATAAAGATTTACAAACTCACAAGCATCCAAACTTTCAAGAACTAGTAGAGAAATGTGCTTTGTAAATTTTTGTTCGTGACAAGTAATTTTATTCTATACCTTTTTAATCGCGATAAAAAATAGTCTGATTTAGTTTGACCATCAAAAGTTTAGGTGAAACACGGCAAATTCAGAATAGCAAAATTACCATTTTCACTAAATTGCATGACTAAATGACTTTAGTGCTGTCAAACTATATTATGGTTAAATTGGGTCACTTTAGTCAATTTCAAAATGGGAATCGTCGTTTGACAGGAATAAACTAAATTTTAGTGATTTTTAATCTAGTTTAGACAATTTTGTGACAAGAGAATCGGCACCACTACTGATAGCTCTTGAGCTCGGTTTAGATTTCATGAACACGTTCAATTTCATTTGTGAAATTCGCCCTTAATAGTTTAATAAATAATTAATAACCTGATAAGTTATCAGCATATCAATTTTGTTTTCAGGATATGAATTGTGATTTGGTAGAATTTATCAATACCCAATTAAAGTATTTTATAGTCTGTCTATTTTAAATTAATCTAAGATGTCATGTTGGTGCACTTGGTGTGTGTGTACTTGCAACGGAACCATTAGAAGAGCAACCCATGTCGTTATAATATCCAGATTTGTAGGTTGTAAAGTAAAGTAACTATAAGACTTGTATTATTTACCTAACAGTTTTGTAACTAGGAGATTATTTTTAAGAGCGTTTGATCAAACGATGATGAAGAGCAATGAAATAAGTAAAAATAATCAAGAATAAAACCACAAAAAATAAAATTATTAGATTTTTTTTATTAATACATTTTCAAGTTCGTTCTACAAGAGTTTGCATTATAATACACAGTTCACATTCAACTTTATACAGTTTAACATTTTTTTTTGGCTTTTCTGGTCGTTTTGTATAAAAAATAGTGTGTCAGGCAGTGTTGAGCTTGGGTCAGAGGTAGGGTTTAGTGCCAGCCGCCGTGGTGGCCCCAGGGCTCCTCGGGGGACGCGGCCGCGGCGTGGGCTGCGTGCGCGTACTGGGAGAGGTGGACCGCGCGTGCGTGTTGTACCTCAGGGGTGTCTACCACGTATTGGCCGTCATGGGTCAGCTGGATGTGAGCCTGGGGAGAAAAAAGGTTAAGTTAGAGCCTTTAGATGATGAAGAATGGTGGAGGTGGAGGCAGCTAGAGGTATACACAGGTCGACCCATAATCTAATTTGTAGTGGTCAATGCGATTGTCTTCTTGATCATCAACCCTACTATGAAGAAGTGACAGAAAAGGTACATTCTTTAAAAGTCTCGATCACACAATCTTGGTTTACGAATGGATGATTATTGCTGCTATTGGGTTAAGATGCTGACACTCACTCCCAAGCTAACGCCTCTTACGTCACCCATCATGGCGTCAGCACCGTCTATCATTAAACTCCAATCAAGTTCAAATAATCACCTGAGGACCAGTCCATTTGCCGTAACCAGCAGCGTATCCCGCTCCGTGTCCAAGACCGCCGTATGCGAGGGGGGCGAGGGCCGCTCCATGTCCCAGGCCACCGCCGTAGCCGCCGTAGGCACCGTGAGCTGCGCTGGCGTGGGCCGCGCCGTGGGCTGCGATGTGAGCGGCCTTGAGGTGGGCCACCTCGGGGGTGTCTACTACACGACCATCATGGGCCAGGGGGGCGGGACCGTATTTCAGAAGACCTGGTGAGGGAAGGTTGGGTTAGTTGAGGATTTTAGACGTTGAAGGTAGAGTTCTGAGTTTCTATAAGTGGACCATGTGTGTGTTATAGGCCTTGCATTATGAAGTAAAAGCATGCAAAAAGTTTTCGGGACCATTGAGTAACCTTTTCATTTATCCATTTAATGTATCAACATTATTTTGTTTCATGTAACCATCTACAAAATAGAACAACAACACTACTGTGCAGCTTCTAGGCTATAGCTACATGCATGAAATATTTACCAGCAGCAGGAGCGCCGTAATGCGCGCCGGCACCGTAAGCGGGACCGGCAATGTATCCTCCAGCGGGCGCCCACGCGCCGTGCGATGTGGAAGCTTGCGCGTGAGCCGCAGCGTGGGCCGCCTTAGCGTGGGCCACCTCGGGCGTGTCCAGCAGGAACTTGCCGTCGGGGCTCAGTTGAACGTGCGCTGGTGGGCCTGCGTAGTACGAAGCCTGAGCCAGGCAGAGGGTGGCTGCGAGGATAATCTGGAAAGAAGAGGAGAGGGGTTAAAGATGTTCAGAAGAAGGGAACGTCATCGCTGGATTTACAAGAGATTGGGTTGCTAAAACGTTTATATTGGGTTGCTAATTAGGTAAAACTCCAGGTATCTTAATGAGAGACGCAAAAGCAAAGTCGAAAAGACCCGATTTTCAAATAGTAGGCTTATGTTGCCAGGTGCCAATTAAACGTAATACAAGACTTGATTAAATTAATGGTGTGGTTTACCTAGTCAGGGTTATGATTCTAGATTTATTGGTGTATAAAATTAAGGACCGAATTATAAATACAGCATGAATTGGAGCATTAAACTAGGAATGTCATAAAATATGATATGATCAACTATTAAATGGCTGGCCAATAAATTATGACAAATAATATTGTATTGTCATTGTTTACTTTGCACAACAGTCATATTGTTCCCGTCTACAGCGTGTATCAGAAATGTATTCACATATTTAGGGGTGTGGGTGGTACAGACCATAAAACTGAACAAGTTTCTCCATGGGTTGATCCCATGGAGAATAAAATCGCGAACAAATAATCAGTTGTCCCTTACTTTTGGATCGCGTAGTTTTATATCAAAATCAAACAGAACAAAATACTAGAAAAACAACAACTAAAATGCATCTATTATAATTGATCAGTTTAACGTTGCCGGTAGATATTTATCGGAGCGTAACCAAGAGGTTCGCGGTTTCACGCGGTCGTTCCGAAACCTAGACACTTACGCAGCCACCTGCGCCGGAGTCACTCACACGTGAATGTAATTAGACACCTTACGACAGCTCACTCACGGTTACTAAACTATGGGATTATTGGGCGACAAAAGGACCCTTAATAGGAACTGCTTAATCACGGAAAAGTTGTAACGTAAAAAGATCCTGATATTTTTTTCAGGAAGCATAGGACTCTATGTACAATGCAGTATTATTTCAACTGACCCAGATTGAGAATTGGCATCTTTAACATTTCATGATTAACCAGCATAGTGCATTTATGACGAAAAATGGGTAATTTCTTTGACCAGTCGATGGCATCTGGTCCAAAATTGTCCTATAATGAAACTCAAGAAACTTATTATTCTGCGTTGTCAACTCACCACACTTTCCTATATCTTTAATAAAGATCTAATACACTGGAAGTATATGTCAAAACACGTCTGTTACAGTTCCGGGGCACAAATTGCATACAAGCTGACCCATTACGGCTCACGCTTGACTGATCGCGGCGCAAAAAGTGGCAACAGTCAGTTTGGACATGTCGTTATTATGTCTATTACACGGACCGGCGACGTCTATCGTAATGTTGCCAAAGGATATTATACTAGTTTCAAATGTAGACATGTATTCTTGTAAACAGTCTATCAAATGGGCCTGTTGAGGGTCTGAGGAAAGGCTGACAAGCGAGGCCGGAACTGCAGTCTACATTGTTTATGATGAGACCGTTGAGACTGTGAACCAAATTTATTCCTATTTTGAGAGGTAACTGCATAGACAATCTTGTCTATGAAGAGACTGAAATGATATCTTCCCATTTTGAATTTTTGGTACTGAAAGATCCTTGTTAACAGCGAGGAATAACCTTGACAAGAACAGTTTCTGACCCTTAGTTTAGCTAACATTTCTTAGAAGTTCTTATCAGCACAAAGCGTTACATTAAAACTAGTAATCATTCCGAACCACAACAAGATTAAGATACAAAATCTATTACTATATATAATCACAAAATGATCTTGCCTAGTTTACGTCGCTAATACTAGAGCAATTACTAGGCACGATTTCATAAAATTTTAGTCATATAAAATTAATTCAAGTATTGTTTTACTATCAGATTTCCCACGAGCTTCATATTCTGTATCACTCACATAAGTGTCAAGACATTATAATGTTGCATCGTGAACCTAATTTCAAAATAGATGCCGAATTAACGCGTGTGAATTTGTTAATTATTGTGTTACCTAAGTAATGTTTTAGTAATGCTAGCTGTTGTACTATTTAGAAGTATTATAATGTATGAACAGCGTTGTTGAATTTTTTAGAGAGGTTTTGTGAAATTAGATGAACTTAAAAAAAAATGTAAATTCGAGGCTAAGGTACACCGATATGTCCCTTTGTGAATGATATTGTCAGCATTCATCCCTATTTACACACCTCGAAAATAGTTAAGTAATGTCATAATGTACTTATACAAACGAAAGTACCGTAGTCCTTAACTCACATATAGAATTTAAATTGATTCCCAATTAGTTTCCAACATTATCGTAACACAAACTCCATTTAATTTTATATAATTCGTGCTCAACATTTCTGGCTCACGGTCGTAAAGTAGCTTACAGAAACCAGGGTGTTTTGCAAAACTATTGCTTGTAGCTAACTAGTTACGCGAAACTTTGAAGGCGTGGCACGCACCGGCTATGGCCGCCATTGCAGATGACAGATAAACAACGGCTTTAAATAAAACGGGCAAGAACGCTCTAAAGAACAGATAACAATGGAACACCATAGATTATATTAAAAAGGGCCGCGCGTACTGTATTCATTTTTCAAAAATCGAACTTTGATTTTATGATTTATACAACAGCCAGTGTTGTATTTTATTTAAGGCTACGATAGTAGGATTGAAGCCTTATAGACAATAGGTTTTAATCTTTCTTGAAATCCTTAACATTCTAGAGTAGATATCAGTATTATTAGTTGTGATCTATTTTAGCCGACTATGTTCGGAATTTTAATGAAATCTCTTGTTCAATTAGTCCCACGGCTGCAGTGATCATTTGTCGAACATGACATATTAGAGACATAATAGGCAAAGGAATTATTACACTGTGTCTATATTTATTAATTGCATTCGATAAAGCCGTCAATTTCCTTCTTCCGTTTACCTAATTTAGACATCAATATAAAACATAAAATTAAGCCTTTCTTGTATTATCTGGAACTCAAATACCATTTTTGGAACACAATGTCTGGATAGTAAAATATTCTGGATAAATAAGAATGTCTTTTAAATTAATGTAAAGTATTAACTAACCGGTTTTAATACTATAACATATAAATATCGAAATCTATGTGCTCCATAATCAATTCGTCAGGCTGAATGGAGAAGTACTTTAGTTTCAGAAGTAAAATGGGCTCATAGATATCAAATTTTGAAATCCGAACGCTACTTACCAATAAAATACACGTTTACGTATTGCAAAGTTTTTAATGTTCTAACCGCGAAACGAAACGCGATCGAATGTGGTTTACTCTGTTCTTACATATCTGTATCGCATTTCTACCGATAATAATACAAGTACGCACGTAATACAATATATTGACACCGAATATGAAACCGCAGAGCGCTTTAATAACTTGTTACGTTCAAAATAACATTTTTATTAAACGAAATAGAAAGTGGCAAGTGCGAGCGTTATCAAAAACAATAGCGAGTTCTTTTTTTTCTGGTCTTTCGAGTCTGACATTCTAATTATAAATGTTTATGCAAAATAAATGGCTTGTAGGTAATTAATTGCATTATCTAAGGTCGAAACTATTAATGCGATTGGCGAAGTACTTATGAAACATAATTTTAATTTGAAATAGTGTTTAGCGCAACGCCACGCCCTGTTTGGCCAGTTATAAAACACTTTCCTACGATACTTATTCTATACGAATTCATGAATTAATGTACCTACGGCAGTTTGAAGTTAATAATCCCCACATACTTGAATGAATTATAAATTCTTATAGTTCAATTTCACGATTAAGTGCAATTTCCTAAGTGCGCAACGCATAAAATTGCAATTCACATTTAAATACCAACCTTGCTGCTAATTATCCATGTAATAAAAGTTACAGACGTGTAGACGCAAGGATATATGGAAAGTTATTTGTTTTAATTGATTCTATCAAAATGACCAAGGTGATAAAAGATAATAAACGACAAGATGGGTGAGAATAGACTGAAGATGATCACGAATCCCGAAACCGAATCCTGAAAATTTCGAATAGAGAATTTAGTTTATTTCGACAACCTCTTGGTTGAATTCGGAATTATGACCGGCATTAAGTACGAATACCAATGAATCAACTATGAAAATAATGAATTCTATCAACCCAAACTCGAGATAAATATGTATGTGGTCATAATTTAGCACTTGTTCGTGCGCGCAACCCAATAGTTGGACAAGTGATCGGCAGTGTAAATAGCTACAACTGTTTGATAAACAATTGTCTCTTGCGCAATGTTGAGCCACAGCCCTCGTGCTGAAAGGTCTAGATTAACAACTATTATTATTTAGATATGCGTCCATTTGTAGGCATGTAGTTATTTGAATTGAGAATGTTTTGGCAGAATGGTTTATAGTCAAAAGCATTTTTTTTTTGTTTCAAATGATGTTCGAAATTTAAAAATAAATAATAGACATGAGCTTTAATTTTTTAAACGCAAAGCGATTTAATGATACTGCATTACGTTTCCTCGAACAGACAGAGGTAATAACACCAGGCAATAGCTGAAGTAGTTTACGGACAGTCTCTCAGATTCTGTTATTAAAGAAAATTTAAGGACATCAGACAAAGCGAGCGCGGCCGTAATTTGTGGGCGTTGGTCTCATATCGACTCGCCTTTGCATTCTGTTGCAAAAGGCGCCATTTTGCAATAGATCGGAATTATCATTCGACGAACTGGTGCACAACCGGCTATTGCGAATTAGATGTTGCAAGAGGAAGCCGTGGGCGTGAGGAAGTGTTATGGTGGTCATTGGTGGTCGAAGGTCATAGAAGAACGAGACATTGAAAATAGAAATTTGTCGCGCTCGAGTAACTATCGATATCGCACAACTTTTTGTTGCGGTTACGCATGTTTAGGTCAAACTTTTTACTGCTAAACTATATGGAGTTATGAAATGTTATAAGCATAGCTATTATAGCTTTTTTGTTAGGCCACTTTTGTTGGCGTAACATCGAATTGTGCATTTTGAAATGTTCTTAGATACAGTGAAGTCACAGATTCAGCCAATTTAACGAGACAAGGCGATTACCGGTAGTTACACTGCAGCCATAAAACGGACGCGCTTCCCGCCCACTCATTAGCAAAGCGGAATGAAGACGCGCGCCCGCCCATAGCGCATGCGCGTCTCTCTGACATTGGTTTGGGCGCGAAAACTAATCCGTCTAAAGATGCGCTTCTTATATGAACCGTCTATATTGCTTTCTGACAGAGTTTTGACTTTCTTATAGTTTTAGTGGTTCCAATAGTTTCATGTTTATTAAAACAGTTTCCATTATTGTAGTCGTCGAATGATCAAAACTGCTTACATTGTTACACAAACAACAACAATTACACTTTTAATAATTTCTTTACACTTATTAAAAAAAAATGCGCAAACTGATTGTAACACACGATTAGCTAATGAAGCAGTGAACAACAAAATAATATTCAAATATTTGACGTAGGCGAGTTTAGAAAACGGATACATTGTATTAATCATCACTTACATTGTTTTACATGGTCCTTGACATAATTAAAACTATTTCAAACACCTCTTTGGTACCGATCGTTAGACGAATTCTAAGTTATGGTTACAATTTGATTTTCAAATTGGACAAGTACTTTAGTGGGATTCTAGGACCAAATTCAAAATAGGTTTTGATTCTAATTATTCTGGACAATGGGACCAAATACGAAAAAGAAAATGATCTTGACAGAATAGGTACTTTGAGTATGACACTGACACTGTCATCATAGATAAGGAAGGAGTGATGCCTGTATGAGATATAGAAAGGTGAAACACAAGACCACAAGACGATATACCACAGTAATTTTGGGGGTCACTGTCGTGATGTTTTTCCGTAATTAAAAAGCCAAGGATGTATCACACATATTATGGGATTGGCTAATCTATTGTCTTGACGTACGTATTAGATATTAGATTATAAATGTAATTCTGATATTTGCATACAAATAGAAGGTGAACATTGATTGACAAGCTGAACACTAAATTGAGTTGCTTTTGTTTTTATTACATCGATAAATGAAATAGGTTTTGTATTCTTAGGTAAACAGTCTTTGATTGCTGTTTGATGAGCGTGTTATATAGTTATTACCAATACCTACGTCTTTTCTCTTTCATTGTGACATTATTGAAGAATGAATACCGTTGAGTATTTTTTTTGTCTATAAAACATCTTGCAATTGCACTATTTTCAGTAATAGCAGCAAAAACTGTTTTGAACTACACAATAGATACTTTTTAAGTACACTTTTATTTTCTTTTCAGTGCATTTCCGTCACAAAAATAAGTTATTTTTACGATTCAAACTTTTTGTTCGTTTTTTTTTTTCACTTCTGCTATCAATATTTTCTGTACACTGTCCTTACATTTGTACTTACGAGTTGCTATAGTATGTTTAATTAATTGTAAATTCGTCATCAACATCCTTTAGTTGGTCCTTCGATACGCGGAAATCTTCACACTATAGACAATTCAACGTAGAACCAATCAATTTTCCGTTAATTTCAAACTTTCCTTAATTAATTACTGCTTGTAAGGAAATGTCAGCGGTGCCGGAGTATTGTTCTCGGTATTGACGTATATAATTCTTATATATTACGAAACGAAGGGAAGTCGTATCGAAGGGATATTTAAATGTTCTGAGGGGTGAAAGTGGGTGAGAAATAGTTTCCTTGAATGTATTTATTAGTTTGTTCAAGATTTATAATGATTGCTTGAGTTATGGAAGAGAAAAGGGACTGAAAATTGAATTGGTAATGAAGAACAGAAATTATATCATTGGCTTTATTCTACATAGGACAGTTTTTTTATGTGGTTGTAATAACATAGAAATGAAGTGTTTGGGTATATTTACGAGGAAAAACTAAGGGATTTGGAAAATGATTTTTTGGATATTACTAGAATATAATAAGATTTCGAATAATCTATAGCTATACATGATATAAAATTACCAAAAGGACCATAAAGTTTTTTTAAACACAGATAGAGACAAAAAAGTGTTAAACTTCACAACACTTAGATAAAAAATATTTTCGAAAAAACCGAGCAAAATTGAACCGCGAAAAAAAGTTACTATAAATAACAAAACACTTACCATAGACTGCATGATTACTGTGTGTATTACTAAGGTTTAGAGATCTCAAACGAACTAACTTAAGCGCTACTGTTAAACAGAACTCGCCTAGAAATTTTCGACTAAGTAAGCGACGTGTGAATGCAACCACCTTCCGAGTCGGAATGCCGATTGGGCACAGTACGCCCCTTTATATATGGAACACCCCGCTTTGGCGGCTCGTAATTGGAAACAATTAAGTTGCGAGCAAGTGCAATGCTGTAATTTTTAATTGTAAGATGGGCATACGTTTTTCCGGCGGAACGCGTTTAAAATATCGAAAAAAAAATTGAGTAAAGGGTGGTAATGAATCCGCTTTTTGACCAAATTTTTGCCCCAATCATTGGTGTTTCTAAAGCTGGTATTTCGATACATTTGTTCTGTCAATAAAGTATATAATGGAGATAAAGGACGGCTTAAGCACCCGTTGAGTAAGATAATGGGAGTCCCCTATTATATTGCCATTTGTTACTTGTTTATATTGTTGTTGCTACACACAACTAGATACGTTTTGTGGTTAGGAAATGTAGTTAAAACCAATATTGTACATTAAGTACTGGCCCATATTTCTTATAGATAGAAATACTTTCAAAATAATCGATTCGGTAAGTATGAAGTTTAGTGAAAAATATGTGAAATTTGCAATTGTTATCATGGTATCGTAAGTTCTATTTAAGGAAACTATCGGTGGAATTTATCGGCATTAGGCTATTTTACTAGTTAAGGCAAGGTAAACGCGTTAACAATGTAGACGGTAATCGACACATAGGTATCTTAAATTAACGGCTAACATTTCAGTCTAGTATATCTATTAGTAATGTTATGAATGAGAAATTCCGAGAAATTAGGTCGGAAAAGTTCATGAACAATTTTGTACTATTATGAATATTGAACCTTTCTAAATACTGGGTTATTATGGGATGGTTTAATATGTTGTTTTCTCCTAGCACAAGTATTTTTATACTTAAAAGAAAACCTCTATGTAAGATTAAATATTGTAGAAGTTTGTAAAGTTAACTAAATAAAAATAAAATATTATTATTATTATTTATTTAGAAGCGGATATAACACAGAGATCCGTATGGTGTACTTGAACTTGAATACTCAGCCAATTACGCGTATGTATTGTGATATGTCATGGCATTTAGAACTTAGATACTTCAGAGGAAAAATCTATTAAGCGTATTTAATCATGTTCCTAACCTATTTTCCCTTCTTTATTTCTTTATGTTATTATTGCAACATTCGTTGCATATTTTCCCCCAACTCATTATTTTTTTTGTATTTTTGTGTTTTTCTCTGCGTCATGTTTACCGCAATTAAACATATTTTCTTACTTTCTTTTTTCTTTTTAATTATGATTTACTAGAAATTCTCAGTCATGATAGTTCCGAATTTGAATTTCTGCCAAGTTTATGGCAATAGGCTGACCTCGTATATAACTTAAAAACTGATAAAATGAGGGTGTGCTGTACATCTCTGCCTATACCTTCATTCGGGGAAAACAGTCGTGATGTTTTTATATTTGTTCTGTTATCATAATGATACGTAAAATTACTTATGAAAGAAAAATCATCGATTACTTTTTATTAAACTCAAAATAAAAATTTGTGACCACGCGTTGATGTCTTTAATATAGGGATGTGACGCTTAATTTTTCATGTTGCGATTTGAAGAAAGCTCGAATGGAAATTCAAAAAGGTGTTGTTTATTAAATTTTTATCGGTGACCAGCACCCTAATTACGTAACACACAATCTATCACAATCTGAATCATTTTGAAGCCTATTGCTAATCCATTGCTTCATATGTTCGAAAAATTTGTCTGCTCAACAACGGAAATAACCCAATGTTGTTGAACAGTCAAAATGAAACCCATTCGTACTGTTAGGGTGTTAAGTAATTACCCCGCTGACAAGATTTTACGACGATTCAGTAAAAATCGGAACGAAATTTTTTAAATAGGTTTTGCTCTCTCTGCTATATTTTTTACGAGTATGAGCCTATTTATTGGTTTTATTTAGTCAACCACAGAGCAAAGATCTACCTATTTTCTTTTAACTTTACAAGGTTTATTTTATAAACGTTGTTTAAAGTTAAGTAATGATAAGCGACTATTTATTCATACTTTTTTTGACGTTTTACGTCTCTTACCTTTAAGCAACGTTTAAAAATAAAGGCGTATGTGTCGAGTTACCTACTAAGGACTAGTTTTTGTTAAAGGAGTCCAGCTCATCTCTTCATCTCCGCCGGGGACTGTCGCGATGTCGCTTGTCATATTTGTGAAAAAAAAATGAAATTTTTTCCACTCTTTAAAATTAAAGACGTCACATTCTAATAAAATCGGCCAGTTGCAAATAAGTCTCGCACTATGAAAGGTATTTTTATCTAAATAATACAAAAGAAAGTGAAGCAATGACCATTTGCTTATGTAAAAATACTACACAGTATACTTCTACAAAAAGATCACTTCCTATAAATATTACACAGTATATTTTTTTACAAAAAGACCACTTCTTGTAAATACTACACAGCATACTTATACAAAAAGATCACTTTTTGTAAATCCTACACAGTATACTTCTACTACAAGATGAAGAAAGAATGAAAAAAACATAGGTTTATTTTTACACAAAAACACGTGCATACAAAAAAGATAATTTGCTCTGATAATAATGAAAAATAAAAACAAACAAAATAGATCTATAATCACGAGCACAAAACAGAAATAGTCGACAGCTGCACGTCCCGACTGTGACAAGAAGGCTTCCACTCAGCATGATGCTGTGCTATGGGAGATCCACAGCACAGCGCTGATTTTCAGTGGTTTGGTGGTTGTCAGTGGAAGTGGTTTTGGCGGTAACATTATTTCTTGTAAATAAAATACTACACAGTATACTTCTACAAAAATATCACTTCTTATAAATACCTAAATGATGTTTGATTGAATCTTGTGTAAAAGGAGACATCTTTCGAATACTCCAAAGAGTTTAATATTTGCCAAGAGCTATCTCGAGATATTAATTAATAATAATACTCGCTTTATTTCGGACACAAATATCCATATAGTGTTAGTAACATACAAAAAATAACTTATTGCCTAAAGAAGAAGAGGCACTCAGAAAGTTGGCAAGTCGCAAATAGCTGGCAAATATTCCGATGTTTTGTTAAATTTGTCAATTTTACTCAACTTAATTATAAAATATCGCTGTGTAATGCACTAATATATTGATTATAAATTGCAACAATTAAAATCGTAACACTGAATATTGAACTTGACATATAAAAAAGCATTTTAAAACTTTCCAAATGCTGTTTTACACCTAAAACTAACGAAAAAACAGCGAAATATTTGACAGCTATTAGCGACGTTGCCAACTTTCCAAATGCGCCCTCTTAACTTAACAAAGGGCGAGATAAATAGTTTCCTAAAACTTAATAATTAGTTTTGTGATAGATAATGGTCAATTTGAGTCCGGAATTAAATGAACCTGTGAACTGTGTATAGATAGATGATAGGGCCGCCCACTATTACAATCATCGGTACAGTGTAGGTGTATTTAGTAGACAATCCAATTAATTCTGGTGTTTTACAGGATTCCGGATCATAATAATGCTATGCTGGGTGGAAGGACCAATCCTTATCGGATCAGACAAGTACTTCAGTGGAGACCGTGACTTGACACAGCCAGCTAGATGGACCGATGACCTTGAACAGAACTTATGAATTAATTACAATCTTGCGCTACCAGAACACATTAAATTACTAACTTTGTCCAGTGTTTGGGTCACCAAGATACAGGCTGTGCCTAATTTGGGATCCGCTGTTAATTCTGTCTTAGTTTTCTGTTATTTAGAATTTCATACAATGTTACTTGCATGTTTAAGAACTATGTGAAAGTTATGTAAATGAATTTTAAAAGGTGGCCGAGGCAGACTGGATGTGAAAAACGGAGAACCAGGTGTTCTAGCGCAACTCTGGAGATGCGTATGTCCAGCAGCGAATTGTAATAGGCTGATTTGTTTAATGGACCGAAAGACCGTTTAAGAAATATGTAGCTTCATCATGTCTATAGCATAAGCCTAATACGTCTTCTTATGTCCCTTTTTAACAGAGATTTGCGAAGGAAAGTCATTTTCCCCGCACTTAACAATATACCCTTTGTGCCCGGTCAACAAGAGGCTCGCCCCCATTACATGGGACTTAAACATAACTGGCGAAATGTGGGTGTACTATAGGTACACCTCTGCCTAACCCTTCGGGAAATACAGGCGTGATGTTATGTTACATGTTATCAATATGATTGGCGATATTTGGTAGGATGTTGATATAAAAGCACCTGAGGGCCTAGACAAATGGCATTCGCTTCGGAGCGATTCTATATCTACAATCGCTATCGCTTTCGTTAATGTTGCCGTCATACGAAACGAAAACTAGCGATAACGCTTGTCAAAAAGTGTCACTTTGCTACGCATCTTTTATGGAAGTAATCGTTCGACGTTGTCGATCCGTTTCATAGAATCGAATGATGTTAACATTGTCTAGCTAATTTGTATTGGTTGACATAGGTCAACCAATACAAATTCACGTGACATTTCGATAGCTTAAATCAAGCCCAAACATTTTTTGGCTTTTCCACTAGCGGCATCGCTAATCAAATGTTACTTTGTCTAGGCCCTGGTCAGTGCACTGTTGTCTAACCTCTTGTAATAATCCCTTTTTTTTTTGGGTGGGAAGTCATCAAGTGACTTCTCGCGCTCTGGGCGGAGCGGGAGGGCGTGTCAGACTCGTACTGACTAAAACCAACTCGTGTTCCTTCAGTGTCTGTGCGCCAGGGCCACGGTAACTCTTTCGAATAATCCGCGGCCCAGGCAGGTTGTAATAATCCCTAACACCCAGTTTAAGCTGAATAAGTCTACGTTCAGTTAATAGATGGTTGTTGTGATTGGATGTCGGAAATAACAACAGACAATCAAATTATTTGACCTGACATTTAACAATAGGTTTAATTGAGCCACATGGTAGCGTTTTACGCCACCCACCAGAAGAGAGGAAGGTGCAGCCTTTTAAAGTTCTTTGGTGTAACAAATTTTATTTATAGGTTCGCATTTATTTTTCTGAAAATCAACAAGGTTGGTTGTTGGTGAAATCCACCGTTTACCTTCTTGCTTTTCTTTGTGAAGGAGCTTGTCCGGGGAAGTATAACGAAAATACCTCTTTCAGCCGCCAAATAGCGTTGCTTTGTTGCACTTTAAAGATTAGGATGTAGATGTGTACAGTGTACTTAAATAATGTGAAATTGAAGGCCATTTATAAGTTTCCATTGATAAACACTCAAATTAAAACGAAAAAAGGTCGGTACAAAATACCTATAACATCCTACGAGAACTATCCTCACTAACATTATAAATGCGAAAGTAAGTTTTTTTGTTTGTTACGCTTTCACGCTAAAACGGCTGAACAGATTTGGATGCAATTTGGCCTGAGTAGACCATGACCTGAGTTAGGACATTAGATACTTTTTATCCCGATATTCCACGGGATCGAGACTTACGCGGGTAAAACCGCGGGGCGCAGCTAGTTTTAACATATTTAAACATTGTCTCTGGGATAGCTCCGCATCTGAAATACTTCTGGTTTTACAGATGGCCATTGTTGGCGATAACCACTAACCATCAGATGGACTACCTTTTTGATTGCCACCACTTCTTAATCTACCATGTTAATGAAACTATCCAATACTAATTAGTTTCACGTTACTTAGCAAAAGATCGTGTGTTAAACATTCTTAACATTGCATGTACTTAACTCATTTATACTTTCTAATAATTATTAGATAGCAACCTCTTTTTTATCGCCTGACGTTATTGTCTTTCGTAGATTTTTTATAACAAGCTGGCCGGTTACATTGGCAATCAATTTATTTTTAATTAAACGGTTTTATTAATTGAAATTGGAATACCTGAGATTAATCGCTTAAAATATTGGCATCTATGTACTTTTCAAACGATAAATCTTCTTACAATCCGAAAATCAAATGGCTGACATTTGTGTGTTCTTGATGATGCTTTCGTAATATTGTGATTGTGTTTGTGCAAACTGAAATCAAACTATCGATCAACAAGCAATATATCAATAATTATATAATATTAAAAATGGTTTTGATAAAAAAAAACTTCTTATAACATCCCTATGAGGATTCAGATATGAGCTCAAATGTCGCTAATGAGACACAATTACTTTTCTATTGTTATCGTTCCTAATAAGTTCGATCAACTGATGAGGGGCCTTCTTCCACACGAATTGTGAATGGTCTACGTCTGCTAGCATTTTCTAGAAATCGGCCTGCCTTTTAAGCAATATTTACTTTACAAATTCTTTAAATTATATTAAGTACCGTCAAACGGGGTGAATAGGGATGCAGGGGTGAATCGGAACGAAACTTTAAAAGGGATGGAAACATTGAAATAATATACTTTATTGTCAAAAAGTACTCTAGATAATTACGATTACTGTATTATAATTAACGATTAAGTGCCCTTGTTGGCAACAAACTATATTATTTCAACGTTCAAATCCATTTTAAAGTTTCGTCCCGATTCACCCCTGCATCCCTATTGACCCCGTTTGTAGATAGATATATCACTATATAATATAATTCATACTATCGCCTGCTACAAAATTTTACAAAAATATGAATAATTCATGATATGATGATGAATGGAACCTGCACTGTGAATATATTGCATATCATTACGTTAGTACGGCAATTAGAGAAAAATAGAGTCTCAATATTTAGGTGAAGGAAATAGATAATTATAATGTATATGATAATTACGAGTATAGCATGAGTCCATTTGTCGGTAATTTATTAGGATGGGTTTCATATGATTTTATATTTTCTGCCTACTCCCATGGGAATAAGGCGTGAGTTTATGTATGTATTAGGATGGACGTCTCTACTTCTCTTACAATGTCATATCTAAACTCCCGTGTAAATTACTTCATTGTTTATTTTTTTAACCAAAATTAATATTCCAATACCTACTGCTGCCGTAAACAAAAGGAGTGCATCTGGGACAAGATATAAGGAAAAGTAAGCCTTAATAGACAAAAAAGTGCATCTAGTAAGGCTTCTTTTTTACAGCGGCAGAATATCCCTATTTATGAAAAATCTGTTTGTTGTTAGCAGAGAAGAATACTGCCTATTTTCTTCAATCATAAACTCAAACTCAAACTCAAAGTATTTATTTCAATTAAACCATTTACAGGCACTTTTGAATTGTCAAAGAGTCGGTCAGTTAGTCAGAAAGTTGAAGCTTGTTGCCCATTCCAAATCGTAGATCTCTATGGAGAAGAACGAGCAAGAAACTCCAAGGACACTCTTTTTAAATCGAGATATTACAAAATCCTGGGTACATTATTCTTGTTGCTTCTATATGCGAGAACAATGAAAAAAATATATAGAGAAACAATTCAAAATATAAGATTAATAATAAAAATAAGCCGTGGCAGCTAAGAGATGACCAGTCTCAACTGACGGCGCCCGATCACGAACATGACGCGTGGATCACCACCCTCCAGCTCAACCATTTTGTAGGGAACCGAATGATCCAACACACGCGCCACCAACAGTGAGACATTTAAGTGAGCATGACATAGTCTCAACTGCCATGCTGTCAAGTCAACATAATATACATATACATATAACCTCTTTGTCAGCTTCTACGATACCATACCACGGCTGACTCATTTCTTGTTGATAAGTAACCCTGTTGAGATTGGGACGTTTTGCCGTAATCAAAGTTCCATCGTAGATAATGTTATTCTCATCCGCGAATGTCCAGCAGTGGAGTACAATAAGCTAACGACTATAATATTCATTCCATAAGACAGCTAACGATCTAAATATACTTCGTGTAAAATGTAGACGTGTATGCAAGTTATTGGTATTAATTGCAATCTTGTGAATGTGAGGACTATGTGGGTCATTGTTGTCTTTTTTTACTTCTCAATTAGTTTTAATCATGGTCTGACAGTTTGAGTAGTTTATGCGGCCTACCCAAATGTCTTTTCTTTTAATTGTTCGTCGAATCGTTGAGCTCCTTAAGTTCTGAGTTGAGCTGCACGTTTACCGACAAATGCGTGCACTGACTGGATAGGTCCACTCAATCTGTGTGGTTTTTCCTCAAAAGACCATTTCAGACACCAATCTACTTGGTCTTCACATGGTCTTACCAAGATTATGTCTGGACTTCAAAAGAGACTGTGACCTCTGAGTTTGTTTCGGCCTTCTTCTCAGAGTAGTCAGATAGGAAACGCCGACCTCATCTAGTATTTAAAATATGATTGGCGTGTAAAATTGTTTGTACAAACCTACTTACAGAAATAAAATCATTTATCATTTATTTATCAATCAATTCAAGCAAAAAAGAACACACTATCATTTAAATACTGCCTGAAAACAAATACCTTCTAACTAAATCTAAGTTATTCCCGATGACGACACGGCAAATGACCACGCCCCTTGAGTACGCTTCATAGACAAGCGACAGGGCGACCACGATACGTATCAAGAGTGGGTGGCCCCAAATATTTAGTCTAATTGTCCTGCGTATGCGCCGGTATTCCGCTCTATTGTGCGCGGGATTGACTGACTAGGACCTATTTCGTGGTCGGTTTGATCTCGTCTTTGTGAGAAATTATGGAGACTAATTGAAAGGTATTTTATGTTGACTTTTGATGTTAAATCGTAATTCTTACAAGTTAATAATATCCTAGTAATTTGTTTATCGAGTACAAGTAGTAGTTCCTGTTGAATCTGTACGGTTTGGACCTTGAAAGAGACTAAATCTAATCACCTCTGACCTTGCGGATAATAAGATCTCTTCCTCTATTAAAATGGATTGTAAAATAAATACTTTAAATCTAGAATATAATTTTGGATTCGTAAGAATTCAAAGTTCATTACTTACAAATAAAAAATAGCACAAGATATGAAAAGTCGAATCTAATTGCACGGTTCCAGCTTATTGTTTCCTTTATAGAAAAAACAAGGAAGAATTCAACATAACAATAATCTTTCCCATTAAAAGGACCGCCACTCAATATATTTTCGGACCAGTCAAATATTAAAAGCATTTATCGCTCTTCCGACTATTTCAATCGAATCGCCTGACAGATGGCCACTCCCCAGCACTCCCTGGCCTTGGTCCACCCACGTCCAACCTCATGTCCATAGTTACATATAGGGCCTTTATGTCAAAGCAATAAGGGCGGTTTTTGTATGTCAAGTATTACCGACGTTCGGTTGACCGTACGTCCAACGACAGAGATACTGGGACTAGTGGTAAAGTAAGGTCAGTAAGGAGTCGTGGCAGGTTAATTGATTTATATTCAATTGTTTTGTGATAATCAGTGGACGTTGGAAAATCATCGTTTCCATACCAAGAAAAAATGATTTTATAAGAGGTTAATGACAAAACTGGGTCAAGTGAACAACACTATTTTGATTTCACATTTGGATGTTTTAAACTGTAGTGTACAAATAAATAATACAATTAATTTCGGATGAAGGAAAATTTTATTCGTTTATTTAAATTTAAAGAGGAAGCCGTTTTGCTCTGCATAATTCAGTCTATGCCTTGTAATTTCTGAACATCAATCTATATTTTCTGAATTTAGTTTTCCGCTTAGTAAATTTTTTAAGCATGCAAGCACATAGTTGACCTTTTCGGCTCGACACAAAATGCATTGGCATGATCGTAGAAATTCCACAAAAAATGTACACCTACTTCTTTTACGACGAACTTCGGTAGTTAGATACCTACCCGGAAGATAACCGATAGGATTGCTGACAAGTACTCGCAATTATAAGGAAAACCTGTTATATTTGACACTCCTCGCAATTCAAATGTCAAATTATAACGATTACCATATAATTCACATTATTATTTGTATTACGGACAATATTTTTATTGCAAAAGTAATTAATTACGTTTTATTGCTGCACGACCCTGCGGCGACAGTTTAAGGACTTATTGGTAGCGTTTATCATAACTGTGCAAAATATGTTGAGAATCAGTTATCATGGATATTCTTGATCGTTCATCTCCATCATGATCACACTTTTAAACATGGCAACTGACTTCTCTATTATCAATCAATCATCTAGCCTATCGCTGTCCACTGCTGGACATAGGCTACTCCCAGGCTGTGCCACAACACCCTGTACTCCGACCTTCGCATCCTGTCCGTCCTAGCCACCGTTTTAAGGTCGTCGGTATATCTTGCTGGGAGGCGTCCCACACTCGAGGTGGCCCTGCACAATTCTGAGGCCATGTGTTTTCATAGTCCTCGGAACGCGCCACTGTCGGGTTCCCAAATAATGGTAGGTGGGGGGCGGTTGAACGCGTCCCAGAGGGTCATGGCCATCCGACTGGTCCGGGGATACCGCATGGTCTCCGCGAGATGGCGAACCTCCTTGCCGGATTGCCGCCATGGGATCTAGAGGCAAAAGTCCTCGCGCACATTTGGGAGTGGCGCGAGGAGGCGAAACGCCGGGGGCGTAACTCCGCTGCCGCGAGAAATCGCGGCACATCAGCCAGAGCTTCGGCGGGATCTCATGGCGGCATGGAGAGTGCGACTGTAGGAACCCAGTGCTGGGCACGCCATAATTACGGCGGTAAGTACCCTCTTTGAGAAGTGGCTTGCGAGGCGCCACGGCGTCCTCACCTTCCGCCTGACGCAGGTCCTCACCGAACATGGCTGTTTCGGGAGGTTCCTGTTTCGGATAAGGCGGGAGGAAACGCCCAGGTGTTACCATTGTGTGGATCGACCGGAGGACACAGTGAAGTATACGGTGGAGGTCTGCCCGGCTTGGGCGGAGCACTACCGTGTCTTCGTGGCGGCGATCGGCGGCGGCGATCTCTCGTGTCCGGCCCTGGTCCAGGCCAGGGTACGGAGCGAGAGGAAATGGGAAGCCGTCATCTCCTTCTGCGAAGCAGCAATTCTCGCGATGAAGGAGGCGGAGCGCGTGAGGGAGAGGCAATCGTTGCGCCCTCACGCCCCTAGCTGCCGCAAGAAGAAAGACCTTGGGTGTCGGGAGTCGATAGCCGACTCCCAGTCACCGTAGGCGCGGGCTTGCGAACGGCGAGCAATGGGCAGCTCGCCGTCCGGTAAGGACCAGGCCCGGTTCGACGGCGCGTTTTGTTCCACGCGCGCCTCAAAGAGATGTCAGCACCATTGACAGAGCCCGATAGGGACGATGCCTGCCGGTGTCGCGGGTTATTCGAAAGAGTTACCGTGGCCCTGGCGCATAGACAACTGAAGGAACACGGGTGGTTTTTAGTCAGTAAGAGTCTGACACGCCCTCCCGCTCCGCCCAGAGCGGGGGAGATCATTTGAAGATATCCAAATCCAAAAAAAAATAATGGGGTCGACCCACAGGTATCCCTGTGAATGGTTTAATTGAAATAAATGTTAAGATTTGACACCTTTAAGTTTAGTAGGTTGATTTCCAGTCCATCCAAATTAGGCACTTTTTTTTTCCGAGGTGGAAAATCCTCATGGATGTCCTCCGCCCTGGGGGGGCGGAGGGGTCTGTCAGACTCTTACTGACTAAAAACCACCCCGGTGTTCCGTCTCACACCTACGCCGGAGGTCGCGGGAACGTACAAATCTTCCGCAACCCCCGGCCGGTGCCGGCCCGCCCCTGCGGGCCCCGTCCGGTCAAGCGGGGGGAGTGAGGTGTTTGACTCCCCCCGCGACGTCTAAGAGGGGCGCGCGTGGAACACTACGCGCCGCCACCTCGGGTCCTGATGTATGGGGGGCGACGGACGTCATCCAAATTAGGCCCTGTCCCAATCTCTTGGCAGGAACCTATTAGTTGGTTGTAGTCTTACTAGATTAACCTAAATAAAGTGTTTTACAGTAAGAGGTAGGTACCGGAACACAAAGTTCAACTAGTCTAGAGCTAACTAAACATTTAGGTAAGGCGTTAAGTCGGTGACTAAAAGGTCGACGGTTCGAATCCTTATTCCGTCATAGAGCTTATACATCCTTTTCCAGCTATCCATATTTATGAGGGTTTGTAGAAGGCTGTTTAACAGAAATAAAGCCTTAAGTACCTAATTAATCTAATGGCGTAATGATTTCCATAAAAGTATCATTAACGACACACTTTTATGTATCAACGATCGATGTAGAACCAATTAGAATCATGTTCACCTTACTCTTAACAAACAAATAAATGATATAATAATAACATGATGTCTTAAGACCACACAATACATTGGCATTCCACGAACCACCACAAAAAATTAATCAAATAATTAGACAACAATACTAACAGACCCGAGCCGCGGGCTATTGAACACGACTGCTCTAAATCGAACACGCCCTTGATTTTTCTATTGCATCTACATACGAACGTTCTAGATCTCCACGCAAAATGGCTTCCAAATGTCAAACATTTTCTCACAAATCGTGACCGCTATGCACCTGATTGTCTGGTAGATAATCTAACTGATCTAGCTGCTAGTTTTTAACAAAAAGAACACACGTTTAAACTTGAATAAGTAGTTAGATTATTACCTAATTCTACGCGTTGTCGAAATTAACGCGTAGTTTAATGTTGCAAAATTAGTTATATGAGTAATAAGTTTTTGTAATGTATAAAATAACTAGGTAATAATGTTTTGTAATGCAATGTTTTAAATGTTTACATTTATTTACAGTTCCAAATTAAACATTGCATGCCGCCTTACTTATTGCAGCACACATTCCTGGGTGCTTCCTGGCAGAGGAATGATTTAAACAACTTCATAAACACATCCCCACACACTTTTCATATTACATGTGTTCTTATTGTTATTTCTATACTATTTTTCCTTTATTTAGAATATAAAAATTGTCTAAAAGTAAATCTGACTGTTAACACGAACAATAGGTTACAATCCGCAGTTGTATAATCCCTATTTTTAAGTAACCTCACAGCTGAACACTGTCTCTTAAGATACAGGTTATCCTAGTTTAAGAGGCAGGGCTCACAATATCTGTATACAGACGTCTACAGCGTAGTTAGCATCTTGTTTAATCAGTGTATACTAATAATGTATGTTTCTTGGTGACAATAAAAAAAAAAAATATATATATATTGTTATTTTCTTTACGGTGTCAGAAAAACTAACTACAGTTTGTGATCGTGGCGATTAGAGCAACCTCTTTTAGCATAGTAACAGTCTAATAAGATCTATATGCTTAAACGAGCTGGAAGGGGATGAGATTCTTGTAAATATAAATGGCCTCTTACATTGAATGACAAAAATATCAGCGACCCGTGCGTTGTCTCGATGTGCTCGAATCGACATACCATCCGTATCCATAGTCCTCAATGCCATATATTTGTCTTTTTCGATCATTCATAGGAGATTATCAGTAAGTGTTTCATTCCACACGTTGCATATTTCTGTACCAGCTACTTCCAGTATTTTATATTTTTAAAACGTTGTTGAAATCTCCGCCAAGTCAGAAATTACACAACTATATTATGGTACCTAGCGGCTAAAATATAGCATTATTAATAGACGTAACATTATTGCGATTGTTATCTAAACCGGAGTTTTATAAAAATAAAATAATAAAAATTGTTAACAATTATGTTATTTTCTTGCTAGCCTATAATAATTCGTTCACTTTACCTACGTTTCTTTTTTGATAGCTAGCCAAGTGAATTGGTTTTGTCAGCCGATTGATCGATTATAATGGTCACTAGTTAGTGGACTAATTTCTATAAACTGTTTGCTGTCAATGGAGACAACTCACAGTTTAAGTTGATCGATCGATCGTGTGAACTACACTCGAGAGCAATGAATCCGGGTCACTTAAAGAATGTTAAAAATCTCGGAAACTAAAAATGATAGGTTAATGCAATAAATTGTATTTAATAGACAATGTAATACTCCTTAAATGAAAGTAAAAAAAATATGAGTCACCATACATTTTATTAACACAAAATTACATAAAGAAAAAAACTGCTGATCTCTCCTTAAAACAAAAATAGGAAACATGAAATTTTTGAACTTTATTACGATTTTCTTGAATTTTAATACTTCGTATTGCCTCCTCGTGCTTCCATTACTGCGTTTACGCGGTTTGGCATGCTGTACACCAAGTTCCTTATACGATTTTGGGGAATATTCTCCCATTCCTCTGTGAGAGCAATTTTGAGCTCACGAAGCGTGATTGGGGGAGGGTTTCGTTGTTTTACGCATCTGCCTAGCTCGTCCCAAGCATGCTCGATCGGGTTGATATCCGGGCTGCGCGCTGGCCACTCCATACGAGTAATGTTCATCTCTTGAAGGTAGTCATTCACAATCCTACCTGTATGAGGTCGGGCATTGTCATGCATAAATATAGCATCCTCACCTAAATTGACCATAAATGGACCAACGTGATCATTGAGGATTTCTTCCACATATCTTACGCTAGTTAAAGAGCCGTTTTCTATGATCACCAGCTCTGTGCGACTTTCAGAAGAAATTCCGGCCCACACAAGTACAGACCCACCACCGTAGGCTACTTTTTCTTCGATGCATGCTTGCTTGAATCTTTCCCCTGGTCTTCGATACACTCTGTGTCTTCCATCGTGCTTGTAGAGCATAAATTTTGATTCGTCGGAGAACATAACTTTTGACCAATCTTCAATACTCCAATTTACGTGGCTCTGGGCATATCTTAGTCTTGAAATACGATGCCCACGCTCCAGTTTAGGGCCGTTTGCAGGTCTAAGGGGTTTTAAGTTAGATTCAGCAAGCCGACGTCTTACTGTCCATGCACTTGGGTTACTTCCTCCGAGGCGTCGAAACTGATTTGTGAGTTCAGTTCCTGTGAGAAAGCGATTTCGAAGCATGGTGTTCACCAAGTATCGGTCTTCTCGTGCTGTGGTACACCTGGTTCTGCCCGTTCCTGGTCTGCGTAGGTTAGAACCAGTTTCTTCGTAACGTCGGAGAACTCTTTGTACTGTTGACAGCGACACACCGACAGTCCTGGCTGTATCGCGCTGACTCCGGCCGGTTTCCAGCATTGTAAGTATTCTGGTGCATTCTTCAGGCGTAAGCGACATAATTTCAGCTTGAATAATGAATATAGAGCACTATCAACATGGTTTATGTACCCACATAAATGACAGATTACAAACAAAAGCAAAACCAAATGCTGTAATTTCGTAGTTCCATCTTCGAAAGTGGCCCTTTTTCAAATTTGATTTTTTTATGATATAACTTTACAATAACTAAGAAGTTTTAATACCTTCATTTAAGGAGTATTACATTGTCTATTAAATACAATTTATTGCATTAACCTAGCATTTTTAGCTTCCGAGATTTTTAGGATCCTTTAAGTGACCCGGATTCATTGCTCTCGAGTGTATATTAGACTTGGTTAAAAATAATTGTACGTACTTTTTTTTTACCTTTTCCCAACTTTGTTGGAGTTGGCTTCCAGTCTAACCGTTTGCTGCTGAATACCAGTATTATACATGAAGTGACTGCCTGTCTGTCTGTCTGACCTCCTCAACCCTGTAACTGGTTAACACGATAACCCTTGGTAAGACTCGTTGTCAGACCTTTGGGCTTCTGACTACCCGTAGCAACTGTCCAATCTACGATGGACAGCCGGGACCAACGGCTTAACGTGTTTTCCGAGACGCGTAGGGTTCTCGACTCTCGATATATAATGGATGGTCACCCATCCACGAACCGACCGCGGCAAGTGTAGCTTAACCCGACCTTAGATCGACCCGTGCGTATCATTTAGCCACGAGCCCGAATATTTCGATAAATAAAAACTACATGGAATGCAATTTTTATGCGGAAGCAAAAAGAAACGAGCCCTTTTGAAATGTATCAAGAAGCAATAAAATTGTACGTCTTACTACAAGGCAACAAAAATGCAAAAGAAAAATAACATCTTTATCTATAAAACAAAAGAATCTCGATAATGTCCGATACGTACAGCAAATAAGATCTTTATTGAAATCAACGTTTATTGATTTCACATAAAGGATACGGTCGACAAAACAATTGACCGGCGGGTTTCGCCTTCGGTCGGGAGAATGCGCTTACGGTCCGTGAGCCCATGACTGTTGACATTCAGAGCACCTGCCCATCGTGGGACAGACTGAAATGGAGGCAAGTGTCAAGGGTTATCGATTGAAGTGACGGTTGGAATAATACCTGGAAATAATGACAAGTAGGTGAATAGAGAATTCTTTGTCGTTAACAGGAAAAACAGAAAATATTAAAGTATAATCGGTTGTCTTGTAACTAAAGGCAATCGTTACAAAAAATCATTGGATGGACAAAAACTTCAATCATTTATTGGATTCGATTTACAGAATTTTTCTCGTCTAACCTTAAAAAATTTAATTACTTTCGCGCAATATCGCTTTCCATTTTTAGGGTTCTGTAGTCAAGAAGTTACCCTTACAGTTTTACCTGGTCCGTCCGTCCGTCTGTCCGCAGCTTAGCTCAGAGACTCTTAGTACTAGAAAGCTGTATTTTGGCATGGATAATACATATTAGTAACACCAAAAAAGTGGTAAAATATATATATTAGGGTCCTCCTCTGCACGTAAAGGGGGATGTTTCTTTTCTCTCGTCTACCCCATGGTGTGATATGTGGTTGAATAGTTCTTTCAAAAATATTGCGGGATTGTACGAACAATTTTTCGATTAAGAGATCCGTTTGTGAAATATTAAACCGTAAACTGCTAGTTTTTGTTAGAATCAAGTGACCCCCCCCCCCCCTGGCCAGCTAAATGGTTGTTTTTGGATATGTGAACAAATCCACAGTAGTAGTGTATATAACGAAATTAAAAGAAAAACTATCCCAGCTAAGTAGGCTTTACAAGCCAACAAGTAATAGTCGACCAACTTACATTTGCAGTTGGAACGTATGGGAGAACATGTTTTCCAACTACAATGTTAAGTTTGTTCTTGGGATAAATTCATCCCAACTAAGGAACCCTTAATTGTGCGTGATCCGACACGCACTTGGCCGGTTTTTCAATTATTAATTTCGTTTCGATTGATTTTTCGCCAACGACTTCCAAAAGAATTTCCAATTTTGAATTTCTCAGTAGCAGCCCGGAGACTGGATTCGTGCCCGGTTGATGCCAATAGGCTCGACCCGTATTACATGGGACTTAAAACATAACTAGCGAAATGTGAGTACACTATAGGTATACCTCTGCCTTTCTTTTTTTTTTGGGTGGGAAATCATCAAATGACTCTCCCGCTCTGGGCGGAGTGGAAAGGCGTGTCAGACTCTTACTGACTAAAACCCACCCGTGTTCCTTCAGTTGCCTGTGCGCCAGAGCCACGGTAACTCTTTCGAACAATCCGCGACCCCGGCAGGCATCGACCCTATCGGACCCCGTCAATGGTGCTGACATCTCTTTGAGGTGCGCGTGGAACACGACGCGCCGTCGACCCGGACCTGGTCCTTACCGGACGGCGAGCTGCCCATTGCTCGCCGTCAGAGGTACACCTCTGCCTAACCCTTCTACCAGGGAATACAGGCGTGTTATTATGTTGTAGTTGTTGACTTCCGAAAGTAATTAAATTATTACATTAGTACCTATTTATTTACATTAATTACTAGCTGCGCCCCACGGTGTCACCCCCATAAGTCTCGATCCCGTGGAAGCGATACGAAATATACTTTACGACCTATTCTCATACCTACCAAATATACATACAAAATTTCATAAAAATCGGTCGAGGCGTTTCGGAGGAGTGCGACCACAAACACCGTGACTCGAGATTTTTATATATACAAGATATGTTTTACAACCACCGTACACTTTATTAAAAATTGCTTGATTAAATCTAAGTATCCATATTTTCTGCCAATCAAATAGCTCGTTAATAAATCACATCCTTATCTATTTGTTCTCAATCCCGATCACACGACTAACATTCAATACAACTTAATTTACATATGAGTTAACTGCAATAGTATGTCTGTTATAGGTTAATGTCACCATAACATTATCTATGTGAAACAAAACAAACATTTATAATAGAAAATTGAATGAAATTACCTATCTAGGCTTTATATCATCACAAGCTTTTTCCCGTGGCTACGCCCGCGTGTAGATCGGCAATTATCCCACACGGAAGTACTACCGAGATTATCCTAAGCCCTTCAAGACCATGGCCTACCTGTGTGGCTTTCCTTGAAATCCATTCAAACGTTAAACCGTGAAAAGGTAACAGACAGAGTTACTCGATAATGGAAATATGAAATAACGTAAGAGACATTTTGTAGAAAATGAGTTATATATTAATACCGTTTGCCTCAGAATTTCTTGCTCTATCGATTGATATACTTAAAGATCTTGATATTAAAAAAGAACTTCCCTTTCATCACATATTTTCCATAGGCCTAGAAAGCATTTTTGTTAAAAACTTGTTATGCGTTAAATGATTTTATTTCTGTAAGTAGGTTTGTACAAACACTTTTACACGTCAATCATATTTTTTAAACTAGATGAGGTCGGCGTTTCCTATCTGACTACTCTGAGAAGAAAGGCCGAAATAAATTCAGAGGTCACAGTCTCTTTTAAAGTCCAGACATAATCTTGATCAGATCATGTGAAGACCATGTAAATTGGTGTCTGAAATGGTCTTTTGAGGAAAGAATCACACAGATTGAGTGGAACTGTCCAGTCAGTGCACGCATTTGTCAGTAATCGTGCAGCTCAACTCAGAACTTAAGGAGCTTAACGATTCGGCGAACAATACCAAAGAAAGGAATTTGGGTAGGCCGCATAAATTACTCAAACTGCCAGATCATGATTAAAACTAACTGAGAAAAAAAAAGCAAGGATCGACATAGTCCTTACATTCACAATAATTAAAACAACATAATAATTTACAAGTAAATATGTCATTTCAAATTTATATTTATATAATAACCAATATAAGTCTCTTTCCACGCAGTATTTTATCTTGACACCAAACATATTAGCGTACATTTTAACAACACTTAAGTTACTCCATAATTTGAGTGTTTTTTCGTTTTGTCCCATACATTAGTGTTCTCTGAGCAGGTGAAAATTGCACGTCCCTAAAGTTACATATTGTGAGTCATTGTGACTTAAATTATCATAGTCATATTGACCCTTACATTAATTTTTCGGCATTGAAAACTATTTACCCGTGCTCTACATCACAATTAACTTAAATAAGGCACCGCAATCCATCGCGTACGTCAACGATATTGTTTGATACTGAATTAATTAAACTTTTGAAATAATTAATATATATCTATAATTGTTACAATGTAACGTGCCTATACTAGAAAGTTTTAAGTAGTTAAATAAAGGTAAACAAATCGTAAAAAGATTTTTTTTATAGTTGACACTTTCTTGTTTAAAAAAACGTTGCAACAAAATTAAATTTATTTTCGATTTATACGATAGTTTCCTGTTTTATTAATGTACGTTAAACTTTATCATTTATTCGTAAACTACTCTTCGTATATATAATTGCTTGAGCACAATTATTTGTAAAATTTATAAAATCGTATAATATTTTGTAATATGTCTATTGTAAAGAGCCCCAAAAGACAGGTTCCCCAAACCTTTTAGAAAATACAACGAATGAGATAACGTTGCTAAATTGAAGATTACACCTGTGACGTAGTATGGCAACTGAAGTAGCAGGTATTACGTTTAGTCGATTAACCAGATGCCTTTTATGTTGTGGATGAATTAGAAAAAATGTTAAATGGTGTCACAGTATTGCAGCTGCCACCATACCCCTGTGAGCTCCAACTCCACTATTAGCTCAATTTAGTTAATATGGGCTCAATTTAAAGGGTTTGTAGCCGAGAAATATAAATCTTTTAAAACGGCAGACCTAAAAATTATTTTGCCGGAGGCTTTAGCTAATGTGACTGCTGAGAATTGGAAAAATTGCAAGGGTCATGTAATAAAAAAAGAACAGAAAATGCTTAAATTAGACAAAATTATTGATGATACCATCATACCACTGAACGCTTTATTATTAATGTGACAGATAGTTGCCGAGATTCAGATTCAAAATAGGGCCTATTTATACATTATTATGATTAAAAATAATATGATTTTAACATTTGAAATAAAAGGTTTAGCATCTATGAGTCACGTGGTTTTTTTGTTTACCTTTATTTAACGACCTACACCTTTCTAGTATAGTTATAGTTATTTAATAGATTTACGTTTTAGAACGCCAACTCTTAGTCAACTTACACTATGTATGTCCAGGATAGATTAACCACAAGTCAGGGGTAGGTTGACCTCCCTAGCGGCGTCAGCGTCATTTGTTACGCTGACGACACGCTAGTCCTGCCGTAGGGGAGGTCGCACCAGGCGGCGGCTGAACTAATGACACGCGGGGTTGCGACAGCCGTTGAGAGCATCCGGCAATTGGGACTCGAGGTGGCCTTGCACAAGTCCAAGGCCATGCGTTTTCATGGTCCTCGGAACGCGCCACTGTCGGGTTCCCAAATAACGGTAGGAGGGGTTCACATCGGCGTCGAGTCGACGATGAAGTACCTGGGACTCGTCCTCGACAGCCGGTGGAACTGGTGGGGGGGGACATAAATACACATAAATGTGGGGGACCGAGATGCAACCTCGAGTGTTAACGGAGACCCAAAACTTGTACTGCTGACGAGTTTTTGGCAGAGATAACCAGCCCGTCTATAGATACTGAACTAAGAATGAGTGAACGTGATAAGCGTTTCTTTATTTATAATAAGGAGGTATATGCTGCAAAGATCGATCGATCAATGTAAACTACTCTTGTCCCGGTCGGTCCGTGGATGGGTGACTATCAATTTCATTTGATCCCTCGAGAAACCTCGGAATGCACGATAAAAGAAGATTCAGGTGTACTAATAAAAATGTTTATTTTTTGTAGTCACATCAAAAGTGTCTAGGGATCAAACACGTTTTTGCTAGTTACTGAACATCAGGTTTTTAATTATACCTTTTGTAATAATTCCTATGGATACTTTTTAGTAAATTTTGTAATTTGAAAAGGGAATAGTTTTTGAATTTTGGTCAATAGCTGAAAATCTTCTGTCAAGTCGTATTCCTATTACCTGCAACGGGTTTGAGGCGACATCAGTAAAATTTCTGCCATACTTCTGAGTGGAACCAATACAAAAGAACGTTATTATGGAGAGAAGACGTCATTTGAGCCGAGAAGAAATGATCAGAGCCGTGGGAATGTTGGAAGCTGGTTCTCGGCAACATACTGTGGCAAACGCTCTGGGCTCTACGCAGAGTTTTATAAGTCGACTTTGGACACATTGCCGCATCACTGGCAGCGTGGCAGAGCGACATGGAGGACAACCTCGCATCACCACACGCAGACAAAATCGTTACATATATATAAATTACTGCTCGACGAAATCGTTACGAATCTTCATAGCTTTTCAGGGATATTAATAAGCTAACAAACCATAAGAAATCGCTTGCATGAAGTCAATCTCTGTTCCCAAAGGCCGCTACGTGTACCACCTATTGAGCCCCGCAATCGCAGAACCCGTCTACAAAGGGCTCGTATACACAGAAATTGGGCAGAACAAGAGTGGCGTTTTGTGTGTTTTTCTGACGATTCTCGCTTTGGTATGAGGCCAGATACTAGACGTACACGGTATAGGAGGACCCCTGGATTACAAAAACGTTTAAAATCATGCCAGGAAGTCCATGTATACAGTGGTGGAACAATCATGATATGGGCGGTTATTTGGATCGGCGGAAGAACCGAACTGATTTGGATCAGTGGCAATCTCAATGCACAAATTTACGCTGAAACGATTGTATCAGATTTTGTCATTCGTTTGCGGACTTAAATTAGTGCTTCATTTCGGCTTAGGCATGATAATGCACGTCCACACACTGCCAGAGTCGTTACAAACACGCTTGCCGCATCTAATATCAACGTCCTACCATGGCCTGCTCATTTGCCAGACTTGAATCCCATTGAGCACGCATGGTATATGCTTCAAAGAAGAGGTTTGCTAAATATGGTTACCGTACACACACCAGAAAATGATTTTCGCCTCTTGTAACGGGCGTGGGCGGCCATTCCCCAACGTAATTTGATGCACTCATATTGAGTAGAATCGCTGCGATTGTGTTATACCCGTTAACGACTGAAATACAGACTACTAATTGTTTTGTTTTCGCAATTTTGGCACTCCCGAAAACCTGAGGTTTGTCCCTTACGTTATTTCATATTTCCACTGTCGTATTTTCGCATTTATAATATTAGTATGGATTTCGAATCACCGGACCCTAATGAGTGAGGTACGAAACTCCGTAGGTAATTTGGCAATAACCGGAGGTCAGACAGCTTACAGAAATAATTGCACTCCCTTATACAGAGCCCTGAGGGCTTATCTTATAACAACGTGCCAATGTATGTACTAGTCGGTCGCTATAGGCTTTACGCTACGACTTCATATGTATCATCATTAAAACACAACACAAATGAAAAGTTTGTATCAAAAGCTCAAATGTAACTAAAAGAATTTAAATTCTATGGGTTGGTTTCAATGAGATGGTTCAGTGTGGCAGAGTCTGAAACCATTTGAAATAGAGAAAATTCTTATTAACCACGTCGTTAACGTTAAAAAAACTATATTAAAAAAATACTATCCATGCTTTAGTCAACCATCTACGGCTGCAGTAGTATATATATTCTTGTAAAACAAGTATGTACCTATAACTGAAACCAACTCTACAGAAGAGACTATATACCATCAAACGGGGTGAATAGGAATGAAGGGGTGAATCGAGACGAAACTTTAAAAGTGATTTTAACATTGAAATAATATAGTTTGTTGCCAAAAACGACTCTAATGTGTTTATTGTATTATAATTAAAGATTAAGTGCACTTGTTGGCAACAAACTATATTATGTATTTCAATGAAAAAAAAAAAAAAAACCCATTTAAAGTTTCGTCTCGATTCACCCCTTTCTTTTTTTTTTTGGGTGGGAAATCATCAAATGACCTCTCCCGCTCTGGGCGGAGCGGAAGGGCGTGTCAGACTCTTACTGACTAAAACCCACCCGTGTTCCTTCAGTTGCCTGTGCGCCAGAGCCACGGTAACTCTTTCGAACAATCCGCAGCCCCGGCAGTATCCGCAGCCCCGGCAGGGTCTCGATGCACCCCTGCATTCCCATTCACCCGTTTGACGGTATATATTACATAGTACTATAATAAGTCGGAATAAAGCGGTTGGTCGACTCTTTACGTGACTAGAGGGCTGGCCTATTTTTATGATGCACTATGATTCCTCCCCTCCCCTTTTATACATGTACATTACGTATAAAGAATAAAATTAATTGCTGCATGACCGAATCCACGGACAAAGCTAGATCATAAAAAATCAACTCCAAAATCCAAATAAGGATCGAACACGTCTGCAAGTGGTTTCCCCTCCATACGTCGAAAAAGGATCGAACACGTCTGCAAGTATTTTCCCCTCCATTTATCATTTCCGAAATTATTATTGATACCCCGCTGTTACATTAATTCTTCACACTTTATAAGCATCCGTCAAATTAAATTGATGGCTGGAATTAAGTTGTAATTTTTTATCTTGTTCATCTTATTATTGTCTCAGTTCATTTTAATAAGAGCTTGTGCTTCTACTTGCTTTTTTGGAAATATTTTGGGGTCTAGGTCAACAATAAATGTACAGTAGCCAGCAGGCTAAGCTACATGAAACTGTCAAATTTCTCCAAACGATTTTAAACCTTAAAATGTTGATAGTTAAGTTCAAAATCGAATGAGAAAATCTGACAGTTCGTGGTCATTTGATGTGCTGGCGACTGTACTATGCTCTGAACGGAATGAATCAAAATCTTGTTAATTTTAGTTGCGATAGTGTTCATCAAAATATCTTCCTACGTCCAGTCCCTATGCAATCATAACATGATATAACATCACGCTTGTATTCCCTGCACAGTTAAGCAGAGGCGTACCTATAGTACACCCACATTTCGCCAGTTATGTTTAAGTCCCATATAATATGGGGCGACCCTATTGCCATTAATCGGGCACAAATCCAGACTCTGGGCTGCAACTGAGAAATTCCAGATGGAAAAAACTAATAATTATTTGCCAGACCCGGGAATTGAACCCAGGATATCATGCTCAGCAGTAGCGCTGGCAACCTCTACACCAACGAGGCTGTCAAAGTCAGTTGCTAAGAAATAATTCAGAAAATGTCATCAAAATGTCATCCAAAAATAAGTCATCAAAATATATTCCTACGTCTCTTCCCTATGCAATGATAGGTTTCTTAAAAGCGGGGTTTTGGTACAGTAGGCATAGTGCGACTCCTGTTTTTCAGCAGTAGAAAAAAAGTAGATTGTTATACAAGGGGCTAAAATCACCCATTATATACGAGGTAGTTTTACTCCCGAGCTAAAGCGAGGGAGTAAATAGAAACCGAGTTATAACGGGTTTTTAGCGTCGTGAGTTACACTCTACTTTTGCGAAAAAATAAAATAATGCAATACAATATTAAATAGTTCACTTATTTATTTCTTCTGTAGCCGCATCGCCGCTTTTAGTTCCATATTCAGAAATAAAATGTTCTTCTTTTTCATGAAACAGTAATAAAGTAGGTCGAGTCTATATCCATGATTATTCTACGTATGAATAAAGAGTTTTCGTTTTTGTAGGTTCGTTGGTAACAGACAAAAAAAAAAACTTTTTCCCCTAGAGCAAAATATGCTATTTTATCCCTACTCTGGTACGCTACGATGACGGACTTTTTCAGCAAGAGGAGTGAACAATTATTTATAATTATGAGAAGCCTATCTCATTTTAAAATCTGCTTTATCACATTTGCTTCGGCATTTTTTTCAGCCGTAATCAGATGGGCTATACCGGCTGCTGGTTCGTTAAGAAACCGTTGTAAAAGTGATTCAAAATCTAACTTGCAAACTAAATAATTATATTCCCCATTAATTAGTACTAATGCCCTAAACTCTCGCCCAGAACCAGACAGCAAATTTCTAGAGGCCAGCTCTCACGACAATCTTAGCAGGTATGTAACACGGATATATACTGATAGTGCACGTAATAAAAGCTCTTACGTCACACAATGTCCTATTACTAAGAGGAAGTAGTCATTCATAGCACGATAGAAACCGTAGCGTTTACTCTATTGCATAGGTTTTTACGCAACTAGTGACGCATACGTGAGATAAAACATCTTATGGCTTTGTAGAGCAGAAAATGCAGTGTGAGTAGTGCGTGGAAATAATATAAATAGTTGTTTATTTCCACAAAACGGTACGGGAATGCATACTTCGAAGACATAAAACATCGGAGGTGTCGGTGCGCCATCATCGACGGAGACACCATGGCTTGTCTGCGCGCGAATAGGCGCAACTCAGTGCCACTAGCAAATCAACGTACAGCATGTAGATCGTGATGCAAGGGCAGCAGCATCCACCACAGCGGCCACCACAACAACAACCACAGCCTCCGCACATTTTTTCCTATGGAAGGTAAAGAGTACTTAAATAAGAGCCTAAAATAGGACGAAATTAAACTAAAGTTGTGGACAGTCACAATTTTTCACAATTTTTTAAGATGATTTAAAGGTTTATTTAAATAAAAAATCAGTGCCAATCCTGATGCACACCGGCGTACGAAACTAAAAAATATAACAAAATATTTAAGTAACTTGCAGATGAGGTAAGTACCTGAGGAACTGGATGAAAACCAGAGTAAGCTACCCAACGTTCTAGCTAAAACTTCCAAAAAGGTCTAAATAAATATGACGATTATTACAAATAGGTGAATTAAATCTTCCGATGACCTTGTGAAGGCCGCAGGAATCCGCTGAATGCGAGAAACAGAACCGAGGGGTAATTGCGTAACACACTAACAGTAGAAATGGCTTTCATTTGGACAGTTCAACAACATTCATTGCGTTATTTACGTTGCTGAGCAGACACATTTTTCGAACGTATAATGAAGCAATGGATTAACAATATCCTTCAAAATGATTCAGATTGTGATTAAAAGTGTGTTACGCAATTAGGGTGCTGGTCGAAGTGGCGATGTTTGGCAGAGGCCTATGTCGAGCAGTGGACGTCTTTCTTCTGAAATGATAATGATGAATTAAGTCTTGAAATTAATGCGGAGAAATTTTTTGACGCCATTTTTTAGTTTGTTAATAGTTTTAGTTAGGTTAGGTTAATTAATTAGATGTAAGTTGTTATTTATGTACTAATAATTTTAATAAAAATAAATATCTATAGTTAGGTGACTTAATGAGAAAAAAAAATATTTGTAGGATTTCAATTTCTTGTTTTGCTGAAGAATGCAAGTAAAAATGCAGTATCATTTCAGTTCGGTACTCGACATACTGAAGTTCATCTTAACGACATCAATAATGCGAATCTATAATTAGACGGCCCGCCAAAATTTTCATGGCACGATAAAATATGATCGCTGAAACAGTCTCCGCTTCCTTTCTTTCAGCTCAATTAACCCTGAAAAAAATATCACATATTACGAAACTAAATTCCAATATCCACACGTCTAATCGATTGTAGTTAAAAAATCTTAATTATAAAGGAACGGTAATTGTATCCATAGGCCACACGTTGCACACTCGACTTACATGCACTTTGGCAACTGCGGCATTGCGTCCGTCATACGTCACAGATCTATTTACCAACCCATTTACATAACCTCCACACGATTTTCCTCCTTTAGCAGTAGTATTAAGGTTGGGGTCCAGTGCATGTTAAGTTTGCCTCACGGTCTAGCCGTACCAATCCGTTGTATGCGTGTGAGCACTCTTTGATTTCTCGCTCCATTTATCAAAGAGCTATTAATCAGTTTTAAGCATTACAACAGTTTTTTGTTACGTTTTGCAAATAAATATGTTCCTATGAATGAAAGTGAAGCTGTCTTCCGATTTCCTTCTTTTTATTCTTAAAGAAGATGATTTGATGTGCAATGAGGTTGATCGTGATTTAGATGGGGAAAGGTTTTGGTTTGGACCAAAACCTAACCCAAGACCAAAACCAAAACTTTTTGCATGTCCAATGTTAGCATTGGACATGCAAAAAGTTACGAAGAAAATTACGCTGTTTTGTTTTCGCTAAAACTGTTCTAATATCGGAACTCAGAACCTCCTTATACTACTAACCAATCATTACAGCCGTATTTAACTGCCAATAAAATTGATGTTTCATCAGCATGACAAATCTTAACGGTCAAGAGTTCTAAATCTGAAACCACGCATTCCGCAGGGCATTCTTAGTTGCCAGTTTTCATTATTAAATGCCGGAACCGGCAATTATAAAATAACAAATACACAAACCAAAAACACTTAGCAGAACAGAACAATAATTACAGAGCAGTTACTAAAATTAAACCGTTGGTGATAATTACGTACGAATAGCTTATCTGTTTCAATAATCGTTAGTAATTAGCCAATTTTGCTAACTAGACCACAAATATAATCGATCGAAAAGTAGAAATATTCGAAATTGTCGGCTTGCTACAATCTGTTGCGACAGACGAAGAAGTTTTGAAAAAAGAATTGGTTACAACTGACCACAGTGCAAGGTCATTTTATGATGTAGAGATGTTTGACATGAGATTTGTGACAGTATCTTTTTTTGCCAACATACTTAGTTTCACTTTTAAGTATGTCTAGCTGATTATCGACAACTTCCTCTTGCCCTACCAAGAAGTATATCAAGTTGTTACTTTGTATAGGTACTTGTTCCGTTCCGATGACAATACATTTATTACCTAGGAATGATCAAAGGCGGCAATACTCGTATTTTATGATCCTTCACATTCTAACTTCAATCACAATCTGTCAAATATACCCTTAATTTACCTAAATTTTTGACACATTTTTGACATTGATTGATACTGAAATTGTGATTTTTATGAATACAGGAATCGGCTTTATTATACTGCAGCAAAGATTTCTTTGAGAGCAGTGGTGGCCAACTGGTAACAGCCGCGACTTACGAGTTGTAGGTCGTAGGTTCGAACCCTGACAGGCGCTTTACTTTGTGTAAATTATTTCATCACCACTGCTCTCAAAACGGGGCAGGAAAACATCGTGAGGAAACCTGCATGTCCTAGAACCGAAAAGTTCGAAGACATGTGACATCTATCAACCCGCACTGGGGCCCGCGTGGTGGATTACGGCCTATACGCTCTCACCGAAAGGTGGCCTGTGTCCCAGCAGTGGGTACATTTTAGGCTGATTATGCTCATGCTAAAGGTTTCTTCCTCACGAATGAACACTATGAGGTTAAAGTTAAAAGACGTTTAAACAGCAAAAAATGTATGGTTAACCCGACGTTAATCATTTCTTAACTTTAAGCAACGTCTATAAATAAACCTCTATCTGTAACTGTTTTTTTTTTTCTAAGTCTAGTATTGTTGCAGTCATGACATAACATAACCTTACGCCTGTAACCCCCAAGGGTTAAGCAGAGGAGTACCTATAGTACACCCACATTTCGCCAGTTATGTTTAAGTCTCATGTAACAGGGGGCGAGCCTACTGCCATTAACCGGGCACTACTCAAGACTCCGGGCTCCTACTAAGAAATCTCTGACCGAAAAACCCAATAACACTTTGCCTGACCTGGGAATCGAACCCAGGACCTCATGCTTAGCAGTAGCGCATGTGACCACTAGACCAGCAGAAGCAGTCGTTACTGTAAAGTATCATCTTTTAATAATAAAATCAAGTTCCTCTAAAATACTCAGCCTTCTGCAATTCTGCTGTGCATAGGCGTCTCCCTGGTTGCGCCACAGCACCCAGTCCTCACTTTAATTCAATTTGACCGGATATCAAGCTCAACGTATCCTTATAGGAGCGATTATGCAAATACCTATATAATTATTAAACACCAAGTAATATGCAAAGTATATACTAGTTCTTTCCTTACTAGTTGTAATGTGAGCCTGGCTTTCGTTCACTCGTTCAATTCGTTCATTCTTTGAGGAAAAAGGATCTAGGTACATCTGCCGCTTTTTTGGTCTGTTGCTTCATTCATACTCCGATTAAACCGAACTTGCTTTACAAATGCGATAGTGGTACCTACAGTTCGCGCAAAACTTTAAGAGCTCTCGGAAGTTGCAGCGAGTGGCTGCGCAGTATGCATAATATTGGTGTCCGAGGGAACTTTCTCACTCTCACTCAACTGTACCATACGCGGTTTCGTTCTTGGGCCTACGTTCAGAGGGCTCATAAAGTTTTGCGCGAACTGTAGCCCCTATAGCTTTCAAGTATTATCGACCACGTCAGCAGTAACGAAACCAGTTTAGGCTGTCTTGGAATCAGGGATTGGAAACTGGTACGAATTTGGGTTCCGGTCCTTCATTTCGGTTCTTAAAACGGTTCTTCTTTTCGATACGGTTTCGGCTCAGGTTCCGGTTTAGTTCTGGTGCCAAAGTACCTGTTCCAAATAAAGGTTCCAATATACCGGTTCCGTACCATCCGATTGAAAGGTTCTCTAAGAAAGAACTACCACATAATCTACCAAAGCAAATATGCCCCTCTCCTCTCTCACAAAAACTCCTACTGCTTCACCCGCCGGCGGGCGGCGGGGGCAGCCCGTACCTCGCCGCTATCCTGTCGCACAAAACTTCGTCCTGCGCTTCGAACACGTTGGGACTCGCTTTGAAGAAGAACCGGTAAAATAAAGGTTCTTATAGGTTCCAATTTAGGTTCCTGTTCCGGTGCGGTTTCTAGTACGTAACGGAACTAATAAATTCTGGTCCTATACCGGTATTTTAGGAACATTTTCAATCCCCGTTTCGTGTTATATTGAAACTGCGTACTTCACTAAGCCAGCTCGAGATCAAAGTATTATCACTAACATGCGGTCGGCTTTACCGACGTCTTCACGACAAAACAGACCAAGTACTTTTCATTTCGAAAAACTGTAAACTATAGATACAGGTTACAGAATTACGCGGACGAAGCCATGAGGCAAAGCCACTCGTAAATAGTTCATTGAAGATTCTTAAATAGTGTGCTGTAGCGACCAGCCGAGCCGATGTGTGTGGCTCAAATAGTGTGCTGTAGCGACCAGCCGAGCCGATGTGTGTGGCTCAAATAGTGTGCTATAGCGACCAGCCGAGCCGATGTGTATGGATCAAATAGTGTGCTGTAGCGACCAGCCGAGCCGATGTGTATGGCTCAAATAGCGTGCTGTAGCGACCAGCCGAGCCGATGTGTATGGCTCAAATAGTGTGCTGTAGCGACCAGCCGAGCCGATGTGTATGGATCAAATAGTGTGCTGTAGCGACCAGCCGAACCGATGTGTATAGCTCAAATAGTATGCTGTAGCGACCAGCCGAGCCGATGTGTATAGATCAAATAGTGTGCTGGAGCGACCAGCCGAGCCGATGTGCATGGCTCAAATAGTGTGGTTAGCGACCAGCCGAGCCGATGTGTATGGCTCAAATCAATAATATCGGAAGCAAACTTGAGGTAGCTTGTACAGTCAACCGCAGCTCAGTTTTAACTATTTAACATAGTCAACGCCATTATGTCGTAGCAGTAAGGTTGATTTTCGTAAAGCTAACACACCACTGATGTACGGTTGACTAATTTCTTCTAATCTATATTAATATTGTATAGAGGTTTGTACGCAGGGGTAATCATCGGAAATACTGATCCGATTCCGAAAATTCTTTCACTAATGGGAAACTACACTATTGCCGAGTGTTGTAAGACACATATTTTATGTTAAAACAAGAAACTTCACACGGACGAAGTCGCCGGCAGAAGCTAGTCAATCATAAATCGGATCCTTGCTTTGAGCAGTGCAGGTGCAGGCATGCGGTAAACTGCAAATAGGACGTAGATCGAAATTAGACGTAAGGTTATAGAGTGGTACTTACCTTCTGTGAGTCAGTGTAATAGTAGGTAATTATGATATTTACCTAAGAGTGGTCTGTGGGTGTGGCAATAATAACATCTGTTACTGTTGTGTGCCATTTTGTGTCTAATATGATCTAATAATCTACATGTACAGCGTGCGCAAATATTTAGCTGAAGATAAAGAGAGAGAATTTTTGAAACATTAATATTCGTAAAGAGACTAAATAGAAACCTACCCACCTATTAAAAAACTTTTTTACAAAAAAAAAAACAACAGGCTTCCAAAAATCACACTAATAAGTGAAAAATAACTTCAATTTCGGAAGCCAGTTTTTTTTTTTTTTTTTAGAAAATGTTTTTATTTTTCACTTTTTAGTTGTGGTACCTGCCCCACGAAAAGTCGTATACCACTATTTGATAAGTAAATAACAGTGACAGGAAATTATTAAAACATCATCAATAAACTCGTGAACTAAGTGGAAAAATACGCATTATTAAGGATAACTCAAAAACTCCTGGTCAGATCTCCTAATCAAATTTATATAGAGAAGTACCAGCTTTCAGATTAAAAAAAAATCATCAAAATCGGTTCACCTAGAAAAAAGTTCTTAGGTAATACACAAAAAAAAAAAACAAAAAAAAATACTATCGAATTGAGAACCTCCTCCTTTTTTTGAAGCCGAATAACCATTCCATACTACCTACGCACATACACCTAGAGATTTCTACCGCTTGGTAGCGTGGCTGTATCTTAGTGCCGGCATAAATACAGGCATATATATACACAAGATAAAAAATCATTCAGCAGACAATACAAGACATTCATAAGACATTTCAGGTTTGTCTCTGGTCCATACCAGAGACAAACCTGAAATGCCTGAACGCAGATGCGTTTCCATAAACGCATCTGCGACGCTTTGGTACTGTAGATGTTCATGGTGTTGGTAACACCATCGTAGCAACGCATTATCGGGCTACTATGGTTTGTTCGCCATATTAAAAGTTAAAAAAAAAACCGGCCAAGTGCCTCCGGGCCACGCACAATGAGGGGTTACGCAGTTGGGATGAATTTGTCCCAAAAAAAACTTAACATTGTAGTTAAAAAAACATGTTCCCCAACTGCTAATGTTGTTAGTTTGTAATCGCAACTACAAATTTCATGATTCTAGGTCAACGAGAAGTATAGGTTGATTTACTTGCGAGTGTCAAAAAATTTCGCATAAATTGCCGTATCTTTTTAGTGCGTGACTTGAAGGTTGTTTTTTTAGAACTCCAAGGGACCGTAAACCTACGTATTTGATATTAATTTTAACTTGATACCTCGTCCCGGAGAAAAGGGTATTGACAAACTGACAGATTGACAGACAGACTGACAGACTGACAGACAGACAACGAAGTGATCCTATAAGGATTCCGTTTTTCCTTTTCAGGCACGGAACCGAAAGATCATACAAATATTCAGCGACTTATTAAAATATTGACCTCTAACGATCTTTAAGATAGCTTGCATACTAAGGCAACAAAGATATATATGTCGTAGATTACTGCACAGATTACCTATGTGGTAAAACTTTATTGCTGTTTGTGTAGAAGCGCGAAAAATGTATCGTTTAGAATAGCTAGCAAAGCAATTTGCAATCTTCATTGAATTAGATACTTACTTTTCAAGTTGATGTTGTGACAAGTTTAAGTAGTTATCTCAGTACGGTTATTACAGTCAGTAAAGTTAAGTACATTTTTTTTCTATTATATTACAAACAGTTTGTTTTCTAAATAAAAGGAACCTCTACCCACTATCTGTAATTCGTGTTTCGGAAAAGCTCTCAAACTCAAAGCATTTATTTCAAATAAACCAATTACAGGCACTTTTTAATTGTCAACGGGTTGGTCAGTCAGAAAGATGAATCTAGTTGCAGTTGCCCATTCCAAAGCGTAGTAGGTAAAGAACGGGCGAGAAACTCCGGACACTCTTGTAATTTTTATTAATTTAAATTAGTTACTATCATTCCTGCTGAAATTATACATGTGAGAACGATGTAGAAAGACGTGCACGTTTAAAGCGTCCGTAATAAAAAAATTACAAACAAAAACAAAAAAACAATAATTAAAATAAGCAGTGGCAGCTAAGAGATGACTAGTCCCTACTGACGGCGCTCGTTCACGAACATGACGTATGGATCAGCACCATTCAGCTCAACCATTTTGAAGGGTACTTAATCATCCAACACATACGCCACGACTAGCAAGACATTTGGTTGAACATGACACATACTCTTAGCCGCCAGGGCACATTCAAGTCAATGAAAGACGTACCCAGTAAATGGATGCTTTATAGTACGTACATAGTGCTCACACATGTGCTATGCAATTAAATAATACTCAGAGATTGAATTTATACAATGCAAATATAGTTTTTACAATCTTCAGCAAATCCAACAATATTTTCGAATTCTAATCAATTAGTTTATGCGCCCTTGTGGAGCAGGACCAGCGTTGAGCCAATAATCCCCCAACTTATAATATGGTTGGCTGCATAGTGTGCGTTTTATACAAGATTTAAATTTCGTTTCATTGAGTTGAAGTATGTGCGGAGGTATTTTATTGTAACATTGTAAACAGTACCCTATGAAGGATGATTCTGCTTTAGCCAGTCTGAAACCTGATTGAACTAATTGGTCCCTATTTCTAGTCCTATAATTGTGTTTTCCATCTATTTTAATGAAAAGATTTAAATTTTTCCTTACATTCTGACATGATGTTTTCATAAATCTTCATGATGTTAATATCTTTAAACAGTTCCTTTGTAGAATCTCGCCTGCAGAGGCCATATTATATTGTTCTGATGACTCTCTTCTACTGAATTAAAATAGACTGGATATCTGCAGCCCGTCCCCATAGTAAAATACCGTAAGACGTACGAAAGTAACTGAAATAGACTTAAGCTACCTCCAAAATATAGGCTAATATTTTGGAGATAGCTTAAGTCGTAGAAATAGTAAAGTCAGAAAGCGAGAGTGGCAGTAGAACTGACTGTCAAGGGTGCGCCAGACGTAAACAAGTACCCAAGTACATAAATTATATTCTTGCATAAAGATAATATTTGGAAATGTCAATCAATAAAAGTTAAATAGGCGTTAGCTGCCAATGCGTCAGGATTTGTATAACGACATGCAATAAGGCACAACTATTAGTTCTCGCCCAGAGGCTACATTTGTTACAAAATGTAAAACGAAACACTACTTAGTTATTTGTGGTTTATTTAAGCAAATATCGACCTCTTTAAATATTATAGAAAACATTACAAAATTCGAAATTTAGTTATACAAGTTATGAAGTCAATTAGCCCTTGTAAAGGGTGTTAGGCTAGGTGGAGTGATGATCTTCGCAAGGTAGCTGGTAGCAGGTGGATGAGAGTTGCCAAGAATCGAGTTGAATGGCGTCCAATTAGAGAGGCCTATGTCCAGCAGTGGACTGATGAAGGCTGATGATAATGATGATGATGAAAAGGGTGTTAGTTGCCTTTACACTCCACACTGAGAATTTTTTTTGTCAACGAAGCCACAATAAAAGCTTGGCCGGAAATTTCCTGTGGCAGCAAGTTAATATTTTGCCACCATCACAGAATTAACTTGTACGCATTAGCAACTTTTTTACTGCAGTACGTTTATTGACCTACAAACAATTTAACCTTTGTATACACAATATTTTTTTTAATATTTGGCTTCGGTGATAGCGTACGTTGTAGATGTATTTAAGTATAATTTTTTATTGTATTTAGGTGTAAATTGTTGTTGCCTAAACAAAATATATATAGCTGTAGTGTTTAAATCAAATAAACAACGCAATTATTTAGCAATAAGAAACTTGTCAGGATGTTAATGTTGCTTGGATGTGTTGAGTTCCATTGCCATTGTGGGTTGGCGTCACTTTGCTTCCTTCCTCCTTTTGCGTCGGACGTCGGAACAGAACACAGAGTACAATGATTATTTAAAACCTGGAAAAACTACACGGAAAGCTAAAAATTGTAATTGGTTTTGATTGATTGTGTGGTTGTAGTCTATGGTCCCATAGAAACACTTATTTACATAGCTATTTCATACAAAAAGACTAACTAACTGACTACATAATCTGCCAATTTCCATGAAACAGCTGGTGTTTTTGTTTCACGATATCAGATTTGTATAAATTTAGTAAAATTGGTTTTGTTCATGAATCGCATGCTCTTTAATTATTATCGCTCGACCATGCCTAAGCAACAAAAATTGAGAAAGACAAATTATATTTGTAAGGGTAGCATAAGGAGACTTTGTTAGAGCAACCAAAGCCTTAGTACTAGTAATAAAGGCAGAATAGTTAATTTGGCCAAATAAAGTTGTTGAATTAATTACATAATAATTTTATTACACCAAAGTAACAGTTCTGTCATTAGTTCCACTGACAATATTTAGTTGTTGTAGTATCAAGGCATGCTGTTGTTAATAATATTGTTGCACCGACAACTTACTACGTGGCAATAAAAACATTGCCTTACAGACAATTGTCTATGCTCGGCTCCCCTCTCTTAAAGTTTTGCTGTCGTCCCAACATTTTTTTTTTCTCAGTGTGCACCTTTATACTGAACTGTGTAGGTTCAATGTGTAGTTGAAATGATTGAAATATACATACCTAAAGATAGAAAGGAGAAATTATTGATGTGCATAAAAGTAAATGACAGCTTTTCAAATAGAACGATTTCTTTGATGCCTCCTGGACTGACATAATTATGAACAAAAAGTGTTTACTGAAACTACTGAAAATACACAATAAGACAATGCCCTGGGGGCAGTCGCTCCATATGAAATTCTTGTATTCAGCTGCATTCGTAAGGCGTCTCCACTATGTCTCTGTTCTTTTTAGAAGTTAAGGTATTTTATGTCACCTTTTTCCGATCACTGGTCATTAGTGTCATTTGTAGATATTTTACAGTCTTTACGGGTAGTCAGAAGCCTGAATGTCTGTCAACCAGTCTTGCCAAGGGGTATCGTATTACCCAGTAACTGGGTTATGGAGCTCAGATATGCCTATGTCGCTCCATGTAAAATACTGGTATTCAGCTGCATCCAGTTAGACTGGAAGACGACCCCGATATAGTTGGGTAAAAGCTAGGTAGGTGATGATAAGCTGCATCCGGTTAGTCGGAAGCTGATCTCAATATATATAGTAGGGAACAGGCTGTCCAAGTAATGATATGCTATAGTTCGCACAAAAACTTTATGAGCTCTCTGAACGTAGGCCCGAGAACGAAACCTCGCATGGTTCAGTTGAGAAAGAGTGAGAGAGTTCCCTCGGACACCAATATTATGCATACTGCGTAGCCACTCGCGTGCAAATTCCGAGAGCTCATATGCTCGATGTTGCGTCGCTGTCTCCACTCTGTCTGAATGGAGTTCAGATTGAATACGCAAAAACGGTAAAAAATCTCGGGGTGACCATGGACTCTTACTTATCGTGGACTACCCAAGTTGCTCAAGTCAGTCGCAAAGTGCACTACACGTTCCATTCGTTGAAATGCCTCCAGAGCTTCTTGCCCTTGAACACCAAAATCTCCCTTGCTCAAACTCTCATACAGCCCATCATAGACTACGCTGATGCCTGTTATTTGGATGCCACCGAGGAGCTTTTAAACAAGCTTGAGCGTTTGCAAAATATCTGTATTCGTTTTGTTTTTAACCTTAAAAAGTATGATCACGTTTCTAACTTTCGCAAGATACTCAAGTGGCTCCCTATTCGACTTCGCAGGAACTCTCGGATATTGTGTCTGCTATTCAACCTACTTCACAACCCTAAAACGCCATCCTATCTGCGGGAACGCTTCTCGTACGCCCGTCCTTTTGATGCGCCTTGCAGGTCGCATCTTAGAAATCTCCTCAAATCCCCTCCCCACTCAACCGACTTCTACTCCTACTCTTTCACTGTGCACACGGTACGATTGTGGAATTCACTTCCGCCTGACATTAGGAACTGCCATACTATTGGAGTATTTAAAAGTAGAGTGAAAGAGCACTATCTTTCCACTTTGTCATAATTGCATATGTATTTATTATTTGAATTACATTATATTGTTATATATTTTAGTGATATTTATTTTAGTAGTATGTATGTATGTAAGTATATTCTCATATTGTATGTTTATATTTAAATTGGAAAATTATTTAAGATTTTATGTATATTGTTTTCCCTTCTACTCTTACACACGTTGTCTACATCTCTTTAATATACTCTCCTATCGCAGGTATGCTGGAAGAGATTTCTTTAGAAATAAGCATCACCTTTGTACGTATTTTTCTGTTCCTTTCTTCTTGTCTGTTTATATATGTGTGTACATAAATGGTTAAATAAATAAATAAATAAATAAAGTTTTGCGCGAACTGTACTTAGGGACAGCTTCTCACTGTCTCCTTCGCCTTTGACCACAAGTCACAACCACAAAAACCGAATGTTTTACGATAACGACACTATTTCTCGACACGCTGTATATCGAATTACTGATATTAATGAAGCATTAATACGGCCTCTGCCACTCGTGCGAAAATCCGCTGCAGCATAAATAAACACAATCTTACAGATCAGGTGATTATCAAAACAACATGAATGTTTAATATTTAAGTTATTTAATACATACCGAGCGGGAAAATCAGCTAACTACGCCCAACATCGAATGAGACGTTAAGCTAAGTAGCGTGATATTCACTTGTTCTTTTGTGGTTTGAGAGCCGCTTTACATGAGACAGGGACGGGAGACGGGAGTTCGTTCTTTCTATCTCTTCGGCAAATACGGGCGTGATGTTAATTTATAACATTAAAGCATGTTCCAGACGGATTTAATTCAGGTTACCAACAGAGGTGACCTTGGTGAGAGCTTGGTTTCCGTCCGCGGATTGTGTTTCAGCTACACGGATCACAACCAAGCGCCAACACGGTCGAGCTTCACTGTGAAACCTCTAGATGTAGAAAAGTATCAAATTAACTTTTTGGCTTCACGATGGTAACCAAATTTTAAAGTGTTAATTTACTATTTGACATTTGCTTCGTTAGCACTTTGGTCCAACTCTTTGTACTTTTGGAATAATATCTCCCAAGCGTTTTTCTTTTGACGACCGTCTTTATAAGTTTCAACCGTAATATCCCATAGGCATGGCAAATCTCTATAGAAATCTATTAATTCATTTATAAATTTCTCGTTCACGTAGCTGGTTCGTAGATGACATTTTGCACCCGCATACGTGCGCACCCGCTGCCTACGGCAGCGCAACTGTCTTTGGTAAGATGTAATCCGCCAGCTAGTATGTAATCCACGCGCTCCAACTGCGGATGGGAGCGCGCACCCGTCCTCCAAGGACGTTGAAGGTCAAATCAAAATCTGGATTACATTTGACGTCCAGATGGATGGCAACAAGCAAGGTCACCTCTGTTGATAAACTGGATTATATCCGTCTGGAACATGCTTAACAGTCATTATTTTCTCCTTCCCTTCTGTTGGCATGCGCTAGTCAGCCGGCTAGTCAGATTGTCGAAAGATTTCTACGAAATAACGCTCGGCTCGTATAGAAAAAGATATGTCTACACAGCAGGATAGCTACCAGAAGAGATCATCTTGTAGCGGTATCTACATCGCCACATGCGAGCTACACGTCACAATGACGTCACGCAAAATCCTGCATCGCGCAAGCAAGTTTACCGCGCAACTAGCATATATACAACGTCCCGACATCAACCGTCGGGCAGTTGCCCACCAGACACGACACCCATCTGGTCGGAGGATCCTCCCTTTTCTATAGAGTATGAGTGAGCTTTACACCCTGTTCCTCATACCTCTATAATCTTATTAGTGTTTCAGTAGCTTGAATAGGAAAAGGATCATGCTGGAATATAGCTTCCCTGACATCCTCTTCTCTCATGATGCTGGGCCCACACCAACGGGAAACGCCGTTGATTATTGCGATGATGGACGTTAAACGTAGGTGTAGCCAGCACTTAACGCAATAATTTGACAACGGCATTCACGTTGCTGTTTGACGTTAGGCGATTAACTCGGGTGGCGGTATTTTTTTGGCTCATCAAAGAGATTTAACGCGAGAATTATTGCTTTGAAGCGGCCACACTACTTCTGTCATTGTACACCGTGAGCGCGACGGAATCAAGGAAATTTAAGGAAAGAACATTATCACCAATTTTATCGCCAATTAAATGAGCATTGACGTTGACCGTTCCAAGTACGGCCACACAATTTATCGCGTTAATTATCGGAATAATTAGCGTGTGGTTTATGGCGATGATGGGCATTGACGTTGACCGTTGGTGTGGCCCCAGCATGAGAAGACAGCCGCCACGGAACCATCCATCCGAAGGTCTGCTAGAGTGACTGACACCGGTCAGTGGTTCCTAATAACTTCATTACAAAACTAGGCTGCGCCAGTTGCTGCACCGTCAGATATGTCTATTCTTCAAAGAAGACATAGAAGTGGTCATTCATGCTACGCGTGGATCAAGGATTGTCCTACCACCCTTTATATAGGTATTACGCAGCAAAAATTCCATTAGATCTTGATAAGTTATTTCCTATTTCGTTACTGTAGTGTTAAATACTTCCGTTTCGTCACTTTTTGCTCCGACGTTTCAACATGAACAATCGGAGCATGCCCTTTATCATTACAACTAATTAATTATGCTTCACTTACGCATATTATAACTATAACCGCCATGACTATCATTAATGGAGGGGTAGGCAGAGAACAGAATAAAGACACATTCGGTCATCATCTATTACAAAAGAAAGTCGCTTTGCGTGTCTGCCTTTTTGTCCGCTTAAATCTTCTAAACTACGCAATGGATTTGGACGCGGTTTTCACTATCATTTAGAGCATTTATTCCGGAAGATTTGTGTGTATAATACAATAATATTTAAAACAAATATAGCGCAAAAACGTCGATGTTTTGACATGTCGCCATTGCACCCGTGAAGCAGTGGCGAGGCGCTAGTGACTATTATATTTAATTTTGTATTTTGTTTTAAAATTTGTTTGTATACCGACCGTGGTGAATACCTCTTGTTACTGTTACATGATTATAGCATTAATGCGATTTATGTTCAACATATAAACGACGAATTATAGTAAACTCAAAATTACCCAACAGAAAAAATAACACTATTCACAACCTGTTTGCCGCTTGCCCACCGGCTCAAACCCAAGAAACAATTTACAATCTAATTTCACATTACAATACGTTGCTATTTCATTGGGCTTGCAATAAAATGTATTAGCTAATACATAATTGGGGTAACTGCACTAGTATGTTATGTTGTTCGCTCAACATTTGACAAGTGCCCCGTCATTGTTCTCGAGGAAGTCGAGCTGGTAACTAGGTCTTCCCACAGTTATGGGTGGGTTTTAAGTAGCTAAAATTAAGTACAATTTAGTTAGTCCTTGTATTTAGTGACACTGTTTGTGTTCCCAGAATAAATTAAACACATACTGAAGTGTATCTATCTAATAGATGTAAACACTATCTCATGCACGTCAGCAGTGAGGTCGCTGTCACTAATGTCAACTGTCAGTTCACCACGAATAGCGGGAAACAAAATTAACTGCAATTTAGTTCGTCCTTGTATTTAGTGACACTGTTTGTGTTCCCAGAATAAATTGACCACGTACCGAAGTGTATCTATTTAATAGATAATAGATGTAAACACTATCTCATGCACGTCAGCAGTGAGGTAACTGTCACTAATGTCAACTGTCAGTTCACCACGAGTGGCGGAAAACAGATGAAAGTGAAGCGTGCCTGCACGAGAGGCTTGGTGTGGTAATGAGCCAGTGTAGTGATATAATCAACTTAAATACGGGGTCAACAGGATTCTACACGTACCTACAAGACCTTTTGTCAAATCGAATGACATCGGGATTTGACTTTACGGTATCAAATAACGCTCACTAAGAAAAGACACCATCTTTCGACGATAAATTGCGAACGTTATATGACGGTCACCGCAGTCTTAGAAAACCCTAGCCTAAGCACCAATTTTACCAAACTCCTCTGTTACTAAATGCCATGCTAAGCATTTTGACGGACTATTTTTCGTAAGTAGTGAAACAAATGGCTTCACGGGACATTTAGAATAAACACAGTATGGTGAAACTGTCCTTAAGGCCCCGTATAACTTGAAGAACGATAGGTTCTCAAGCATAAATCACGATTTAAAACAAGATTCAATGAGAGATTTGTTTGATATCTGACAGTTGCAAATCGAGATCCATGTTTGAGTATCGATTAGACTGATACTGATATTCTATCGATACGTTATCGTCTCGTTCTCGTATCGCCATCTATAAACAGCAGCTATGCGTGCGACAGCCTACGTCTACCCGCACGGTGGTGCAGCCATCGATCTAGCCGTGCTGCATTCAAACGCACTAGTAACTCGCCCGCAACTAGTAAGACACTCAAACGGTCTGCGACACAAAAGGTCCTCGTCGATTATCGTGCATTACGTTTTAAATGCCCTAATTTGCTTGACCGCAGTCGAAGTATAGAGAATACGAAACAGCCTGAGGTTATGGTTTATTACTTCTTGTGTGCAAATCTGATTCGCACAAAGAACAATGAGATTGTTCAATGAATATAATATGTATATATGTGTATATGTATGAGTTTAGTAAATGTTACAGATACGTAATGTTTGATTAGGAAGTTATGCAATACCTACAGGTCCTTGTCTTGGACTACCCATTCGTCTAGTGGTCGCAAGCTCTACAACGGAGCAAGAGGTCCTGGGTTCGATTCCCAGGTCGGGCAAAGTGTTATTGGGTTTTTCCATCAGGAATTTCTCAGCAGTAGCCAGGAGCTTTGATTTGTGCCCGATTGATGGCAATAAGCTCGGACCGTATTACTTGCGACTTTAACATATCTGGCGAAATGTGGGTATACTATTATGTACTTCTCTGCTTAACCCTTCGGAAATTACAGGCGTGATGTTATGTTATGTTACTGGTTCTTGTAATCTAGACGATTGAGGTACCTATAATAAAAGCAAAATAGATCTGTTAAGTTTCGGGGAGTAAATTTAATTATAGTACAGGATCCCTGGTACACTTTTCATTATTTATTACTAACAAGCTGATTCTTCGTGAGTAGCTTCCTTTTGACTAGACGCCCAACTTTTTTCCTTACAGTAACTTTGGTAAATGGTAGCTTAATAGGGGTAGCAAGGATAAAATATGTTGATTTGACGAATTTTAAAAATTTATTACTAACCGAATCTTTCTTTCTTAATTATCGAGATCATTATCTAAATAAAATGAAAAAATATTTGTCCTACAAAATATAAGGTTTTGTTAGGTAGTCCCCCCTCTCCAACATGTATCATAAACAAGGCCATGAAAAATAATTAATAACCAGCTGATTTTTTTTTTATTGTTTAGCTTACATTTGCATAGTTTACCACCCACATTGTCCTACAAATTGCATGGTATGTCATCTTAGTCCTACGCTCAAAAGTTGTAATACTAATACTTAATGTAAAAGTAATTACTATCAAGCTGAATGTTCAAGAATAGCTTCGTTTCAATGAGACGCCCAAATAATTCGTATACGAAAATTCTCGATTGCGGTTTATGACTAAGATAATAGGGATGAAATATGTTGATTTGACGAATAATTTTTTTTTATCACTAACTGATTTTTTTTTTGTTAATTATCGAGATAATTATCTAAATAACGTAAAAAAATATTTGTCCTACAAAATATAAGGTTTTATCAGAGAGTCCCCCCTCTCCAACATGTACCATAAATAATGTCACGAAAAGTAATTACTAACCAGCAGATTTTTTTTTATTGGTTAGCTAACATTTGCATAGTTTACCACCCACATTGTCCTACAAATTGCGTGGTATGTTATTCCAGTCCTCCAGTTACATAGTTAAAATTCATGAAATCAAAAATAATATTATTTTGTACATTTTGCTATTGGAGCTGAGGCACACTATTATCCTTGCTCACAAACGCATGCGCACAGCATTGTTTACTGTGGACTAGGTATTCCATGCTTGCCCATGCTGGTCACCAGCAGCTGGTGTCGACCATAACCACGTAAAGTTGTTTTTAGTCAACCTCGTATTTTATTCGTCTTTCGAAAAATAATTTGAATTGTAATCTGCGCTGAAAAATAATAATGGAGTGTTTTTTGTGTAATTTATTACGTGAAAACTCTAATTTTCGAGAAAAAAGAGAAGAAATAAAAAAAATCAATAGAGATATGTGGCTTTCTTGTAAGACTTTTTTATCTGCTCGAAAGCATTATAAACACAAATATTGTGATGTTGTATTGCCTGAAAGTTGGAGTGATGAAATAATAGGTTATCATTCCTCTTGTTACAAGGAATTTAGAGTAAAATCTAAATATTTGTCTTATGAAACGTAAGTCCATTGATTATTATTTTTATTTTTAAATAAATAAATAGTTATTTGTGCAACAAGAGAGCAAAGTCGTTTTTTGCTGCGAGTGCTGATTTTGAATCCTGAGCAAGCGAAGGATTCAACGATTGAATCACGAGCGTAGCGAGTGATTCTAAAGTTGAATCCTGAGTGTGGCGAGGGATTCAAAGGCACGAGATGCAAAAAACTTTGCTCTCGTGTAACACACATAACTTTTCACTACAGCAGCGAGAACACTTTAGGAGATAAAATAATAAACAGGAATAGATTGAAATAACTATTCATTGTGAATCAAAATAATTAAGATTGTAGGTAGAGGTACCAATTCAATAAAATGGAACATTTTAAAAGTTAAAAGTTAAATTACTGCAATTCTGCAAATTAAAAGTAACCCGCTCTTTTATTTAAATTAAGGCGTGTTCGGAAATAGCACCCATGATATTTTATTATTCAAAATATATTACGTAACATTATTGAAACTAGAAATACATATGTACATGTTAAATATCAGTTTTATTTGCAGTAAATACTTATTTTCGTTTAAATACAACAATAAGTCGAAAATTCAATAAATTACATTAAAAGACATAATTATCTTTTTGAAAAATTTCTTTAGTTAGTACGAAATTCCGAACGTGTTTGTCTTTGAGGTCGAATTCAAAATCGGAACTTCGAAAGGGCTGGTCTTTGTCTCTCTCTCTTTCTAGTGGCGGGAAAGAGATAGAGTGTGAATGTTTCGAATTGTATGATTAACCCAAGGATGAATAAGATATTCGCGGCTTTCTGAAAAAAAAAAATTAAAAAGTTACTTGGTCTCACTCAGTGAGCAAAATCGCATTTTGCTCACTGATTTCAGGCAGCAAAACCTACATGTTTGAGCTACTGAAGTGAAAAAATAATTTTGTAAGTTCATATTTTTACGTAATTATATAGAAAAAAAAATGGAGTAATATTAATCTGTGAGTTTTGCTGTATTCTTTGAATAATAATTATAGAAAGTATATTTTTCATATTTTCTTCAAAAATTTAGTTTATAAGATAAATATTTTTGAAAATAGTAAAATTTTCCACGTGTTTTCAATTTACCCCATTAACAGTCGGAGAGCTCGGTTATGCTCGGAAATGCTCGGTTGTTCTCGAGAATGCTTGTAAATTAAATTATCAATTGCCATTCAATATATTTTATATAGCATAGAAAAATAATATACCTATGTACTTAATTTCTTTATGATTTAAATTTATATAACTATATATAATGATGTATATAGTTATAAGCTATCTTATATAACTATTTATGACGACATTATTTACTTGTATGTTTCTCAAACACAATTTTTCATATAAAAATATGAAAAATTGTTAAAACAAAAATGTTTTAATAATTTCTCATACACAGAACTGCGCCAGCTTTGACATCATCAGCGTCTGAATCGAATGAAATCATCGATCCTTCAGCATCCTTATCGTCTGCTCCAAATATAGAACTAGACCCATTGCCATGTACTTCTCGGTTAGTTACTTAATTTTCTTTTTGTAATTGTTCATTTTTCTGAATAAGTTCATGTGCATATATATATATATATATTTCATTTCATTTCATTTTGTATACTCAAAAATTACAAATCTTGTAGGACTAATAAAACATACCTTTTTTTTTTGTAGGACATTGTTTTATTTCGACTAAAAATATATTAACTTATCACGTGATACCTTTGTCCTACAGTTACTAATAAAAACGAAAGTCCTGCGGTATTGACAACTTTTCAGCGTAGGACCAAGATGACATACCATGCAATTTGTAGGACAATGTGGGTGGTAAACTATGCAAATGTAAGCTAAACAATAAAAAAAAAATCAGCTGGTTAGTAATTATTTTTTCATTTCTCATACACGGAAAGTACTGTTTGTTTGATCTGAGTAGCGGGTGGAAGACGCTGTTCCCCGTCTTAGGGCGGGAATGACTCATAGTAATTACTTCCCTCTCTAGGGCGGGAATGAATTTTAAAAATAGAAATAAATTTGGTTAGGTAGTCGGCTACGATTTTTTTTACATAATAGTGACTTCATAACAGCCAGTGTGAATTAAAAAAATACCCATTAAGGGGGAGGCGCTAAAATTCAAATTTACTTAGTTTTTTGCAATTTGCAGTGACTCACCAGAAACACAATTGACACAGAGCTGCAATTTGCAAAAAACCAAACAATATTTGAATTTGGCGGGCTACAACTGAGGATCCACCTTAAGCGGGACGGCCCGCGGCGGTGAGCCGGTGTGTTCCATATTTAAAATTTAAAAAGGACTATCATTTGGCGGGATAATAACTCTGTAAGCTTCCTTAGCTTTGTTTTCTTCGTAATAATTAAAATGGCTGGCTGGCTGTGGGAGAATGGGAGTCGGGCCTCTGGCTTCAGGCGCTTCCATCACCTAACATAGGCACTATGTTGGGTGACACCACTTTCCGGCTCGCTACTTGTCTCCGTCTGGGCGCTCCTTGTGGGGCTCCGCATCGCTGCCAGTGCGGTGAAGCTGTCGACTGCCTCGGACACCATGGCCTATCTTGCAGTAAGAGTGCAGGCCGGATAGCACGACACGCCAGCATTAATGACATAATCCGCCGTGCTCTTGCCACCGCCGGGGTGCCAGCTATTTTAGAACCCAACGGCTTGGCACGCGACGATGGGAAGAGACCAGACGGAATGACCATAATGCCCTGGAAGTTAGGCAGGCCTTTGGTGTGGGATGCAACGTGTGTCGACACCCTTGCGCCATCCCATCTTCCTAGCACGGCGGGCTGTGCTGGGGCGGCTGCTGCAAGTGCGGAAAACCTCAAACGGCGAAAATATTCGAATCTTATTGGGAGTTATATGTTCGAGCCGTTTGGGGTTGAAACACTAGGGCCGTGGGGTCCGAGTGCCCACTTGGTTTTTGGAGACATCGCTAAGCGGTTGGTCGACTCTTCACGTGACCAGAGGGCTGGCCTATTTTTTGGCCAAAGAATCAGTATCGCCATACAACGTGGCAATGCTGCCAGCCTTTTGGGCACTTTTCCTGTCGACAGCGATGCGGATGAATTTTTTGATGCCCTATGATTCTTTTCCTCCTTTCTTTTTTATTTTTATTTATTGTTATTTAGTTGTACATAATATTAATATTATTTGTAGATTATGTAAGATACATTTTATGTAAATATTAACCTTATTAGATAATTAAACTAAACGTGACATTGGCTGAATGAACAAACCGTGCGAAGCCACAAGAAAAAAAAACTGTAAGCTGTACCGAAATTCAAAATATCAGTTTTATAGACTAGTATTTGATTAAAAATGAGTCTCAAATTATTATTATTAATTAATATTTTAGAAAAACTACTATTTTTACTTTCCTTGTATTCGAAATGAAAAGTAGAGTGTTTAACACGGGTGAAAGTCATCAATTCCTCCTCGGACTATAGCCGCCCTCGCTGCGCTCGGGCGTCTAAATACCTCGTATGGGAATTAATTCCTTTCGACCCTTGCATAACAATCTACTATTCATGACCTTGTTTATGATACATGTTGGAGAGGGGGGACTCCCTAACAAAACCTTATATTTTGTAGGACAAGTATATTTTCATGTTATTTAGATAATTATCTCGATAATTAAGAAATAAAGATTCGGTTAGTAATAATTTTTTTAAATTCGTCAAATCAACATATTTTACCCTTGCTACCCCTATTAAGCTACCATTTACCAAAGTTACTGTAAGGAAAAAAGTTGGGCGTCTAGTCAAAAGGAAGCTACTCACGAAAAATCAGCTTGTTAGTAAGTAATAAATGATGAAAAGTGTACCAGGGATCCTGTACTATTATGATTGAGTAATAAACAGATTATGACAAAAACAACACTAGGATAATTAAGCAAGTAGGCAGCAATTAAAAGGGCGTACAACGGTACACTAGCGCAACTCCTTTAAAAAAAAAATATCTCGTGACTGAGAAGGAATTATAAATAGCGGCTCAATAAGGACCCTCGGTAAGTGTATTTAGAATTTTCTAATACCTTTTATAAAGTTTCACATTGAGACACGAAGCAACAAAATACACTCGAGAGCAATGAATCCGGGTCACTTAAAGAATGTTAAAAATCTCGGAAACTAAAAATGATAGGTTAATGCAATAAATTGTATTTAATAGACAATGTAATACTCCTTAAATGAAAGTAAAAAAAATATGAGTCACCATACATTTTATTAACACAAAATTACATAAAGAAAAAAACTGCTGATCTCTCCTTAAAACAAAAATAGGAAACATGAAATTTTTGAACTTTATTACGATTTTCTTGAATTTTAATACTTCGTATTGCCTCCTCGTGCTTCCATTACTGCGTTTACGCGGTTTGGCATGCTGTACACCAAGTTCCTTATACGATTTTGGGGAATATTCTCCCATTCCTCTGTGAGAGCAATTTTGAGCTCACGAAGCGTGATTGGGGGAGGGTTTCGTTGTTTTACGCATCTGCCTAGCTCGTCCCAAGCATGCTCGATCGGGTTGATATCCGGGCTGCGCGCTGGCCACTCCATACGAGTAATGTTCATCTCTTGAAGGTAGTCATTCACAATCCTACCTGTATGAGGTCGGGCATTGTCATGCATAAATATAGCATCCTCACCTAAATTGACCATAAATGGACCAACGTGATCATTGAGGATTTCTTCCACATATCTTACGCTAGTTAAAGAGCCGTTTTCTATGATCACCAGCTCTGTGCGACTTTCAGAAGAAATTCCGGCCCACACAAGTACAGACCCACCACCGTAGGCTACTTTTTCTTCGATGCATGCTTGCTTGAATCTTTCCCCTGGTCTTCGATACACTCTGTGTCTTCCATCGTGCTTGTAGAGCATAAATTTTGATTCGTCGGAGAACATAACTTTTGACCAATCTTCAATACTCCAATTTACGTGGCTCTGGGCATATCTTAGTCTTGAAATACGATGCCCACGCTCCAGTTTAGGGCCGTTTGCAGGTCTAAGGGGTTTTAAGTTAGATTCAGCAAGCCGACGTCTTACTGTCCATGCACTTGGGTTACTTCCTCCGAGGCGTCGAAACTGATTTGTGAGTTCAGTTCCTGTGAGAAAGCGATTTCGAAGCATGGTGTTCACCAAGTATCGGTCTTCTCGTGCTGTGGTACACCTGGTTCTGCCCGTTCCTGGTCTGCGTAGGTTAGAACCAGTTTCTTCGTAACGTCGGAGAACTCTTTGTACTGTTGACAGCGACACACCGATAGTCCTGGCTGTATCGCGCTGACTCCGGCCGGTTTCCAGCATTGTAAGTATTCTGGTGCATTCTTCAGGCGTAAGCGACATAATTTCAGCTTGAATAATGAATATAGAGCACTATCAACATGGTTTATGTACCCACATAAATGACAGATTACAAACAAAAGCAAAACCAAATGCTGTAATTTCGTAGTTCCATCTTCGAAAGTGGCCCTTTTTCAAATTTGATTTTTTTATGATATAACTTTACAATAACTAAGAAGTTTTAATAACTTCATTTAAGGAGTATTACATTGTCTATTAAATACAATTTATTGCATTAACCTAGCATTTTTAGCTTCCGAGATTTTTAGGATTCCTTAAGTGACCCGGATTCATTGCTCTCGAGTGTATGATCTAGAGGAATGTGGCCGCTTTTCTTTAGATCGAATTTTGATACTTCGTGTCTCAATATTAAACTTTATAAAAGATATTAGAAAATTCTAGACACACTTACCGAGGGTCCTACCTGAGCCGTTATTCATAATTCCTTCTCAGTCACGAGATAATATTTTTTAAAGGAGTGGCGCTAGTTTACCGTTGTACACCCTCTTAAAACATAAATATTATGAATTTTGTTACTGGCGCAACAGTCGATTCTAAATACAAAAAAAAACATGCATTGTTGATGTTGTTATACTACCTACTCAGTCGCAAGCGCTACAGCTCATGAATGCATGGGGTTACTCGGCCCAGTGGGGTAATTGCATAACACCCTTACATAGACAATGTCTTTAGTTTACTAATTCAAAAATATTCATTGCGTTATTGGCGTTGTTAAGCAGACGAATTTGTTAAACATATAAAGCAATGGATTAGCAATTTCCTTCAAAATCCCTTTTTTTTTTTTTTTTTTTTTTGGGTGGGAAATCATCAAATGACGTCTCCCGCTCTGGGCGGAGCGGAAGGGCGTGTCAGACTCTTACTGACTAAAACCCACCCGTGTTCCTTCAGTTGCCTGTGCGCCAGGGCCACGGTAACTCTTTCGAACAATCCGCGACCCCGGCAGGCATCGGTCCTATCGGACCCCGTCAATGGTGCTGACATCTCTTTGAGGCGCGCGTGGAACACGACGCGCCGTCGACCCGGGCCTGGTCCTTACCGGACGGCGAGCTGCCCATTGCTCGCCGTCCGCAAGCCCGCGCCTACGGTGGCCGGGAGTCGGCAATCGACTCCCGACGCCCAGGGTGTCTCCTCCTCCTGCGGCGGCTAGGGGCGCGAGGGCGTAGAGATTGCCTCTCCCTCTCGCGCTCCGCCTCCTCCTTCGCGAGCATTACTGCTTCGCAGAAGGAGGTGACGGCTTCCCATTCCCTCTCGCTCCGTACCATGGCCTGAACCAGGGCCGGACGCGAGAGGTCGCCGCCGCCGATCGCCGCCACGAGGACACGGCGGTGCTCTGCCCAAGCCGGGCAGACCTCCACCGTATGCTCCACCGTGTCCTCCGGTCGATCCACACAATGGTAACACCCGGGCGTTTCCTCCCGCCTTATTCGAAACAGGAACCTCCCGAAACATCCATGTCCGGTGAGGACCTGCGTCAGGCGGAAGGTGAGGACGCCGTGGCGCCTCTCAAGCCACTCCTCAAAGAGGGGTCTTACCGCCGCAATTGTGGCGTGCCCTGCGCTGGGTTGCGACAGTCGCACTCTCCATGCCGCCATGAGATCCCGCCGGAGCTCTGTCCGCTGTGCCGCGATTTCTCGCGGCAGCGGAGTTACGCCCCGGCGTTTCGCCTCCTCGCGCCACTCCCAAACGTGCGCGAGGACCTTTGCCTCCAGATCCCACGGCGGCAATCCGGCAAGGAGGCTCGCCGCCTCGCAGGAGACCGTGCGGTATCCCCGTACCATCCGGATGGCCATGACCCTTTGGGACGCTTTCAACCGGCGGGCTGGCCGGAGCCTTAGCGACCGCGCCCACACCGGTGCCCCGTAAAGGGCCATGGACCGCACGACTCCCGCGTAGAGCCTCCGGCAGGAGGCGTTTGGCCCCCCCAGATTGGGCAAGAGCCGCTTCAAAGCAGCCCCGGCCCGCTGCAGTCTGGGAGCCAAACGTCGGAAATGCTCCACGAAGTTCCACCGGCTGTCGAGGACGAGTCCCAGGTACTTCATCGTCGACTCGACGCCGATGTGAACCCCTCCTACCGTTATTTCGGAACCCGACAGTGGCGCGTTCCGAGGACCATGAAAACACATGGCCTCGGACTTGTGCAAGGCCACCTCGAGTCCCAATTGCCGGATCCTCTCGACGACTGTCGCAACCCCGCGTGTCATCAATTCGGCCGCCGCCTGGTGCGACCTCCCCTGCGCCAGGACTAGCGTGTCGTCAGCGTAGCACACCACGCTGACGCCGCTAGGGAGGTCGGCGCGCAGCACCCAGTCGTACCCGATGTCCCACAGATGCGGCCCCAGGACCGATCCCTGTGGGACACCGCACGACATCTCTCGCCGGTTCCATTCTCCCTGGTGACCGGGGTAGATTACCGCCCTATCCGTCAAATAGGCCTCGACTACACGACAGAGGTAGGTCGGCATCCGGTGATACCGGAATGCCTCCCGGATGCAACTCCAGGGCAGGGTATTGAAGGCGTTGGCGATGTCTAGAGACACCGCCAAGACGACCCCACCCCGGGCCACAGCATCCCCCGTCGTGAGGGCTCGCACGCGCATGATGGCATCCACCGTGGAGCGCCCCCTGCGGAAACCAAACTGGCTCTCCGCCAAATCCGGCCCCACCCGCACCAGCTGCCCGACGAGGCGGTCTGCAATAACTCTTTCAAAGAGCTTGCCCACCTCGTCGAGCAGCACGATGGGCCGGTAAGCGGACGGAGAGTCCGCCGGGCGCCCCGGTTTCTTAATGAGGACCAGTTTCCCCGTCTTCCAACGAAGTGGGAACTGGCCCTCCTCCAAGCATGCGCTTAGGAGCCCTCTTAGTCGAGGCCCGAGAGCCTCCGAAGCCAGGACCCAGGCTTTTCCCGGTAAGCCGTCGGGTCCTGGGGCGGTATTTTTGGCACTCAGCCTACGTACCGCCGCTCTCAACTCTACCTCGGTCACCTCAGGAGCAACGTCGTCATCGTCGGTCATGTGGTCCGCAGTTGGCACCGCAGGAGGCGGAGCCATGGGCGGGGGAGTATGCTCCCCCCGCGAAGGGAACAAAGCGCTCACCACGCCCTCCACGAGCTGGGGCCGGAGACTCTGCGTCAGCGGGGGAGCCCATGGGCGGAGTTTCTCCCGCACCACCTTATATGGGCGTCCCCACGGATCCCTGTTCAGAGTCCCCAGCGACTCCTCACGGGCCAGTCCCCTGGCCCGCAGGATCTCCGCTCGGAGGGCGGTCTTCGCCGCTCTGTAACCCTCGTACAGCTCCGCCTGAATGGCTTCCGTATCCGGAGGGCGGATACGGAGCCTGCGGTGCCTGGTGTACAGGCGCCGCGCGGCAACGCACGCCTCGCGCAGAGACGTTAGTTCCGGCGACCACCAGTACACCTGGCGCCAGGCGCGTCCGGGCTGGACCCGGGGCATTGCCACGTCACAAATCTCGGACATGGCCTCCCGGAACCACTCCGCCTCGACGTTGATGTCTGCAGGCCTGTCCGGTGGTGACACCCAGGCCTGCACGATCGAGGCTTCCAGGAGGAGCTCCCGGTCCAGCTTCTTCAGCGCCCACCGCGGACCACTCGGGGCCTGTCGGACCAGCGCGCTCGAGGTCTGGGCGGAGACGTCAAACCGGATGTACCGGTGGTCGGAGTACGTCTCCACCCCCTCCATGACGCGCCAGTCAATGACACGCGGTGACAGAGCGGGGCTGGCGAACGAGATGTCCACCACTGACTCGCCCCGCATCCGCACACACGTGGGGACAGAACCCCGGTTTAGGACGACCAGGCCTGTCTCCAGAGCCCAGTCCTCCACCATCCCGCCCCGTGTGTCCGTGTACCGGGAACCCCAAGCCGTGTTCTTGGCATTGAAGTCCCCGAGTACGAGCACGGGCAGGGTATGGTACCCGACGACGATCCTAGACATTCTAGACATTCTTACGGAGGGTCCTTCTTGAGCCGTTATTCATAATTCCTTCTCAGTCACGAGATAATATTTTTTAAAGGAGTGGCGCTAGTTTACCGTTGTACACCCTCTTAAAACATAAATATTATGAATTTTGTTACTAGCGCAACAGTCGATTCTAAATACAAAAAAAAACATGCATTGTTGATGTTGTAATACTACCTACTCAGTCGCAAGCGACACAGCTCATGAATGCATGGGGTTACTCGGCCCAGTGGGGTAGTTGCATAACACCCTTACATAGACAATGTCTTTAGTTTACTAGTTCAAAAATATTCATTGCGTTATTGGCGTTGTTAAGCAGACGAATTTGTTAAACATATGAAGCAATGGATTAGCAATTTCCTTCAAAATCCCTGGGACTATGATTGAAAGTGTATTACAGAATTAGGGTGCCGGTCGGAAAAAGTGTAATTTTATGGTAGTCCAGTAGCTGTTACGGAATTAGGGCGCCGTGCCGGTCGGAAAAAGTGTCATCGTAAGGTAGTTCAGTAGCTGTTACGCAATTAGGGCACCGGTCGGAAAAAGTGTCATTATAAGGTAGTCCAGTAGCTGTTATGCAATTAGGGCGTCACCGCCAGTCGGAAAAAGTGTCATCATAAGGTAGTTCAGTAGCTTTTACGCAATTAGGGCGCCGGTCGGAAAAAGTGTCAGTATGAGGTAGTTCAGTAGCTGTTACGCAATTAGGGCGCCGGTCGGAAAGTGTCACTATAAGGTAGTCTAGTAGCAGCCAAGAGTTAGGATTTGTGCAATTTTGATGGCAATAGGCTCACACTCTTTTCCATGGTACTTGACCATTAGGGACCATTCAAGTATTACGTAAGCACCAAAGGGTGGGTCTTTGCTTTGCTTATTTTTGATGACATGGGGGACGGGGGGGTCTGGATGGAGATTAGGTCAACAGCAATATTTAGAAGAAAAACAAAAATCTTTTATTTAATACGATGTTGATAATTTGCTTGAATAAACATTAAATGGACATTGAATTCCTTTATAGCCTATAAATTCCTTATTTCTAGAATCATGAATAATAATAAAGAAACCTGAACAGATAAAAAAATATATACCAATGTTTATGTAACCATAGGAGGGGGAGGGCAAGAGCTTTGCTTACTTTTGCTGACAAGGAGGAGGGGGGGGTTAAAAAATTACTAAAATTCTGTACCCCTGTAAATTATATACCCCTGCTTACCCTCTTGGGAGTACAGACATATTATACAACATGAATTTTAAGTTAAAACAATTTGTTAACAAAGCAGTGTAGGGACAATAAATTTCTCAAATAGTTACCCTAGATACATTATCAGTGAGTTAATAACAGAGTGTAACGGGCTGTTATCAATCATAATAATCGATCAACGACTGTAGCAGCCTCCAGCTAATGGTTATAATCAATTTGGTTATCTCTGAGTGATATTTTAGCGCCTGTCTTTACTAGATAGTGACGCTGAGGTCGCGAACTTTTGTGACAAATAGATGTGGCCTCAAGATTTGTTTACCTACGAAACTTTAATTAAATAGGAATACGGGTTTCTGAATTGAGAATTTGTAGTTGAAAACTTGGCAAACGCTTGCATTACTTCAGGTAAAAGCTCGCGATATACAAAATTTATTTGCAAAAAAAGTTAGAAATTTTGAATTTAGCGCGTTCCATTGAAGGAATCACCTTAGGTATCTAATGCTAAAGTAGAGTTTGACAGGTTCTCAACTTTAAATTCTCAATTCAGAAATCGGGTGATAGTATCTACATGAATTTCTTTGTTTCGTGTTTAGTAATATCCTCGTCTTTGAGTGAATGAAGAAAATGAAAGTTTACGCTCTATCAAAATCAATTCAACTTTAGACACAATTGCAGTTACCTTTTACAGTTTTATTCTTGTCTAGGTACTTTATAACGGGTGTAAACAGACACTTAACGAAGCCGAGAGTCACTTGTACTCCCCGTCAGTGTAATCATATTTTTTGTACTGGACTTTACCTGGGAACCTTCTGGTTACGGAGATATTGAAGGTCAAAATTCCAACTTTTACTGGCCTTTTTTTTACGAAAACAAGTATTTAATATTATACCACAACCCGAAATCCCTCACAACGCGACCCCTGTACCGTTGCATGCACCCATAAGCACATTGTTTTGCGTGCGTTACATTGCGCACTACCATAAACAGCGATTTTACACACCAAAAATAAAATTCGTTTTCCAGCAATTATTTTTGTGCTATCTTACTTAGTTTGATGTACAGAATGCGTAGTTGACGGCTATGTGATGGGTCTTTTTACACCCTGTATTTGCCTTGTGCAAAAGGAGTATGTTACACCTGAAAAGAGTCAGTCCAAAATTGAGTCAAACATCAACGACGGGTATCGAATCTTAGCTAAAACCAGTCGCCCAATGGCTCCAGAGAGAGGGACAACCAACCATGCCATGCCCAAAAGTACCTACTTAGTTACCTACTGGTTTCTGCATCAAGTTGGAATATGACATGACAAGTGACAATCTAATTAAAAGTACTTAGATTGTAACATTTGATATCAAATATTTATATAGGTAATTTGCAGGTGTCTGTTATGCTTATGACATGTCATAACATGTAATAATGACTGCCGTCATAACTAATTGTCGTATAGAAACATGGCGGTCATGTAGAACAGGGTTAGGCGCATACTCACCTCCGGGGCACAATGCTAAAAGAACGTTAAAATTCAATTACCTACTGTTAATAAACAAGCCATTTTTGTCGCTCTCTTGCCAAATACTTTTGTAACTTCTACTATTTCTAAATTTAGTCCGATTGATTGATTCAATTAGATTGATACATACTGTTTAGAAAATAATTGCAGTTTTCTAGTTACGAAACCCAGTTCACTCTTCGCCCTCTACTAGATTTGACTTGTCAATCCTCAGTTGTAGGCCGCCAAATTAAAATTTTCTTTGTTTTTTTGCAAATTGAAGCTCTGTTTTACGTCGTATGTTGATCAAAATGCGATTTGGAACTGTAGAAATAATATATTTATTGGATAATAATCATCAATTTCATAGCAATCGTTAAACTTTGGAAATTTGTTCCACCTAAGCGTTTTCATATGAAATATTCTGAAAAATTCTTACGTGGAATAAATTTCCAAAGTTTGACGATGGATATGAAATTTATGATTATTGTTCAGTAAATATATAATTGCTACAGTGGCAAATTGCATTTTGATCAACATACGACGTAAAACAGAGCTGCAACTTGCAAAAAACCAAAGAAAATTTTAATTTGGCGGGCTATAGCTGAGGATTCCCCTTAAACATAGTTGGCAAAATTTACGTGAACTTTAATTACGCCTCTGCCTTACCCTTTGTGGAACACAAGCGTGATGTTGTTTTCTATGTTAAATTCCGGACTACTTTGAGGTTAGAAGTTTCTAGTAACCAGCGGCCTGCCAGCAAAAAATCTATTTTAAGTAGATCTAAATTCAAAGCTCGCATAGCTTTGGTCCGCCCAAGCAGAAATGAGCTTAACCTCATCCCAGATACCAACAAGGTGCTGTAACAGCTAGGTCAGCGAGACATGGACCGAGGTTCGTCTAAACAAGGCATTACAAACATGCCCTCGCACTCATTCCTCGTAAAAGTCCCAGGGTTTTCGCTTCGATTAAAGGTGGGATCCCATTGACGGAAAAAATCTGTATTTTTTTTTCATCACACGTTGCTGTACAGTATTGGGAAAATTGACTCTGCTACATCACATTATATTCAATGGGTCAGGGAGTCGAGCACACATTTGCTAGATTTGAAAGATAGTGTGTTAGCAGTGATCTCCTGAATAAAATACTGTGTTATCCAACAGCCTTAAATTTGTAATTATGGGATTTTTTTTCCATCATTTTTAATAACTACTGCCTTTTTTTGGGTGGGAAATCATCAAATGACTTCTCCCGCTCTGGGCGGAGCGGAAGGGCGTGTCAGACTCTTACTGACTAAAACCCACCCGTGTTCCTTCAGTTGCCTGTGCGCCAGGGCCACGGTAACTCTTTCGAACAATCCGCGACCCCGCGCGACCTACTGCCTGACTGAAGAATTTAAGGGGATTACTACGCTCTGATATAAAACAATCATTATTTTATAAAAATTAAAATAAAATCTTTCATACCAGACAATTTAAGTTAAAAAAAATACATCTACACCGGATACTCTCCATCCGGAGCGTAATTATTTGAACTGTCTGTATGTGTGAATTGAATGATGTATGGATGTCGGACTGTTGCCTTGTAACCATTAATTACCAGCCCGACTGTTTTTGACAAATGTATATATTGATTTATTTTTACGAATTGCACGATTGATTGAATGGTGGTAATAACAACTTCGTTTTGTGCTTTTGCAACTTTGTTTTTTTCCGAAGTATTTAGATCTAGTTTGATTGAATTCTGGCCTTGTAAATAAATACTATTTTTTGCACTGTATCTTGGGGAGAGTTCGACCATGTCGGGTATCAGTTAGTACTGTGGCAAGACCAGTCCAACGCTTCCCGGACGCTCTCAGGACGGATTTTATCCAATTAAATTAAACACGATCATAGGTTAAACGGTCTAAGCGATCAGCACATCATAGGTTGTCAGTGTAAATCTTCCCCGAAAATGGTGACACAGACATCTCTTAAACATGGTTCTGGGGGTCTTCTCTCTCTAAGCACGTAGTTTATGCCGAAGTTACGGATGCTTCCTACTCCATATCACTTTCGCACATAACATTAGTCCGGGGCCTGAACTAAAAATTAATGACAACGATTTGACAGTTGTCCTTACTCCCGATGTGCTTTTGCCCGTCCAAAATGATAATTAATCGGGAGTAGGGTTCCCTTGTAAGAATAGCATTACTTTCGGACGCGCCCGTATCTTCGTAGGCGGACTTAGAGAGTAGACCTCCAGATGTGATAGGAGCGTTCAGTTTCATTGGTGAAATTCGCCCTCAAAAGTTGACCAAATTAATCGGAGGAACCCTACCCGCCTGATTCGGGTTCCTCCAATGAATTTAGGACTAGAATAGAACATAAATACTTAGCTTTGAAAACGTGTTGAACCTATGTATAATGGAATACCTGTATTTAATAGGATAAAGTGAAGGACGAGATTGCAGTCATTTACCGAGACAAAATACAAATTATTACTTACTATTTCACAATACAAACCTATAATCGCCATTGGAAATGCAACTGTCAGTCGGTAAATACTTCAAATGCCACTCGGACACTATTGATTAAGAATTATCATTATTTATCTGTCTCGCTGCTCAGCAGTGCGAAAAATGTCTAAGCTGCAGATTAGTTGGAGATTACGATTGTTTACCGAGATTTCTAGGTAAATTGGAGGCTGTTCTTAAACTGCTTTGTTAATGATAAAGTTTAGTAAAGGAAAAGTCGAGGTTAAGTTCAAATGAAATTGCAGTAGAGCCGCGACTTCAATGGTTTATCCGTAGAAATCGAGAGAAAAGATAAAGAGAAGAAAAGCTAAATTTTTCCATAATCTGTCAGTCTTTTCTACGTGTTGGTTTATAATAGGTAATCCCTTTTCAAAGTACCTATTACTCTTTCATACTTCTATGTCGCTTGTTTGTTGCCGGCAGTCATAAAACTAGCTTCCTTGCATGAAGATAATCCTTATAGTCTCGTCAGCGTTTCGCAGCAGTTTTCAAGGACAAATCCCACTCTAAAGCCTCAGACACCCACAGAGCAATCCTTGCTCACTTTCTGGAAGTATTTTCTGTTTTTTTTGCCTGCATGACTTCTTTTATAGGCCTCTCCTTGATTGTATCAGTCTTCACGCTGCCAATCTCATCCAGGTTCGACCCGCGATAGCAGCAATATCGTCTGCCCATTTCGCCGCCAGACGATCGACATTCCTACTTCCAATCCTTAAAAGCCACTTAGTTACAGACTGACATACATCTAGATTCTAATTTAGACGCAAATCTAGTTTACTGTACTCTTAAAGCTAAACAATTATAATAGATTAACTACAATCTTTATCATCGCTATAAAAACCAGAGCAATCTTATCAAAACAACATTAAAATCATTACAATTACATACATAATAGATGTTTGAAATTAACAAGTCGGCAACTATTAACTAGAGAATAAATACTCCTTACGAGTACTTGTAGCTACCGCATAATACAGCAATATCATAATTTAAACTTTTAAGAGTCTCATTAATACCGATTTGGCCGCAGGCGCACAATTAAACTTGATCCAACATTCTAGTACTATCAATTACGGCAAATGTCGACGTGTTTTTTATGTACAAAATGCTTGAATGATATTTCTGTTAGGAGAATTAATTTAGAAGATCAGGCGAAGTTTTTATTTGATAAATAAAACAATACAAAGAATGTCCACAAACACAGCTATATATGTTTTATTATTGCGCCTGAAAGAGTTAGAAAATCTTCCTGAAAAGGTTTCTGTTTGTGAAATTTTAAACACTATTTTTATTGCACAAGTTAATGCTTATTCTAAAAAACTTGTTGTAGTAGGTAGTGCCGAGTTTATCTTGGACATTACTGACATCGGTGAAGGAAAAACATCGTGAGGAAACCAGCACCCTAATTGCGTACCACACTATCTATCACAATCTGAATCAATGTGAAGCCTATTGCTAATCCATTGCTTCGTATTTTCGAAAAATGTATCTGTTCAACAATGTAAATAACGCAATGGATGTTGTTGAACTGTCAAAATGAAAGCCATTATTCCTACTGTTAGTGTGTTACGCAATTACCCCGCTGGACTATAAGTCAGAAATCACCAACCAGCACCCTAATTACGTAACATACTATCTATCACAATCTGAATCATTTTGAAGCCTATTGCTAATCCATTGCTTCTTAAGTTCGAAAAATTTGTCTGCTCAACAACGTAAATAACGCAATGAATGTTGTTGAACTGTCAAAATGAAACCCATTCCTACTGTTAGTGTGTTGCGTAATCACGCCGCCGTTTTTAACAAGGGTGGTGATCAATGCTCGTGCCTTCTCTGTATGAGAAGAGGCCTTTGCCCTGCAGTGAGAAAATAATAGGGGTATTTTATTATTTTAATAGTGTGTCTGTGTTACATTTATAACGAAAAACATAAATATTTTTGCCCATAATTTTGATTTGTGTTTTTTAAGAATTTTCGCTAATTGCTCCTCAATTAAAACTGACCTCGAGATTTATATCTATTGTAGACGAAATGTTTCAACAACTAATTAATGCATGTGTACTAACAAGTGTAGATTTACTTGATAATAATAACATAGGTGTTATCAGTGCAGTAATAGCAAGTACGAAAATAAAACAGCCGATCTATTCTGTAAAAATCTCACCGTTAAAACTCGTGAGCTGTCAATAGTGTCAATCCGTGTGGAATGACAGCTCACTTCAAGCTAACTTCACGTAAGTTTTCACGGTGACATTTTTACAGAATAGATCGGCTGGTAGACATTTTTAAACGACTTCAAAAAAGGAGGTTCTCAATCCGACTGTATTTTTTTTTATTTGTGTTCCCTCAGATTTTTTTTTACTGAAATGAACATACACGTTTGTAAAAATAAAGATAAAGATAAAATGTGATAAGTATGAAGGCTTGGATATTTTTTTTGGAACAAACAGCTCAATCAAAAACTTGGTTAAATTATTGAACTTTTATTTTACAAATAACTCGTTGTCTCTTTTCCTCTTTTGGATAAAATATTAAAATAGTGCCGGTGTCTATTACTTTCATCCGAACGGTAAACATTTCCAGGATCAAACTGTTGCTAACTTCGTCGTCATCACACAAGGCTACCTGAAGACAGGCGTCGTCACTGAGGTAGGCCTAAGAAACATTGGCGTGACGATTTGGACTCGTTTGGAAAGACGCAACATAAAGAAAACTGGAAAATTATGGAGAGACCTTTGCCTAGCAGTGGAACATCATAGGTTAGATAAAAAAAGAAACTATTGCTACCTTAAAGGCTCCCGCAAACAGGCGCGATGCGACAGCGCGACGCGACTCTACTAGAACAATTGGGTGATCCAATTCATAAAATGACTAAGTCCATTTTTAACGTTTTTGAGTTAGCAACACTAGCTTGTTAAGTTTTTCATTCCCTTTCGAATGGTCTATTCAAGGTTCTTGGGAAAAATCTCTAAGTGCCATTTCCGAAAGTATAAAAAAACAAAAAAGACGGATCTTCCATTCATAAAATCCCTATGTCCAAGAAATCACTAGGTCTTAAGTTTTTTTGGAAGAAATTGCTAAGTCCATTGATTTTTGTTTAAGTCCTAATGGCAACCCACATCATTACGTCAAATTACATGACAGAATTTTTTCATAACGGTTTTTATAAATTGTCACCGAGAAGGTTTTCTTGCGATTTTGTTTAAAATAATTAAGTGTACGTGCGTAGTTAAGTTAAAATGAATCCTGATGACAAACTGAAGAGGTGAGTGTTCTGTTTTACTAACTAGATGTATTTTCAAAAGGGTAATTTGGCTAAGACAGTTAGGTACCGATTGCGAAATTGTTTTTTTCATTAGGTTTATTACATTATTACAGAATAATGCAACAAAGCGGTCTCTTTGACTCTGGGGAAAGTACCACCAGTGATATTGGGGATTATTCTGCTTCATCTGAGGACGAATGGACACCCAAAAGAACTCGTGCTTTCAAAAATAATGTACCCGCTTTTAATAACGAACAGCCACTGCCAATAAAATCTCCACAACTACCCTCATTTTCTGGCATTACACCAAAACGCATGAAGCAGAATGAGACAGATAATAGCTATGGTATTGGCGATTATTGTGATTCATCTGTGGACAAATGGTCACCAGATGATTCAAGACGAAAATCGTCCATTACTATTTTGGCTGATTTACACCTACCCGCTTTCTCTAACAGGTACCTATCTTAAATTTTCTTCTACCATACGTATTCGTAGTGCATGAGACAAATAAAATTATACCTTTTCAAATGACAATCAACAGTAAATTTTACGATATCTACATATTTTGTTGTCGTAATGTAGGTCTTATTGTTTTTTATAGATTTCAGTTACCGCAAAGTAATCGTGCTATCGAAAATAATGTAACCGCAAATTTGAACAGCGAACAGCCGCCTTCTTCAGTTGATACGTTAGCACCAATAGATTCTCCACAACTACCCTCATTTTCTGGCATTACTTCAAAACGCATGAAGCAGAATGAGGCAGATAATGGCGATGATATTATCGATTATTCTGATTCATCTGAGGACAAACGGACAACAGATGATTCAAGCCGAAAATCGTCTATTACTATTTTGGCTGATGTACACCTACCCGCTTTCTTTAAAAGGTATTTATCTACCTTAAAAATTCTTCTACCATACGTACTCGTAGTGCATGAGACAAATAAAATTAAATCTTTTCAAATGACAATCAACAGTTAATTTTACGATATCTACATATTATGTTGCCGTAATCCTTATTGTTTTCTTTTTATAGTTTTCAATTACGGCAAAGTAATCGTGCTTTCGAGAATAATGTAACCGCAAATTTGAACAACGAACATCCATCTTCACCAGTTGATACTTCACCACCAATAGATTCTACACAACTACCCCCATTTCCTGGCATTACACCAAAACGCAAGAAGCTAAATGAGACAAGTGGGTTATTTGAGTCCGAATCAAATTCAGAACTAGATGATACCGAAAATTTCATATTAAACCCTGAGTCTGGTTTGTTTGAACCTGTAGAAACTGAAACTGTAAAAAGTACAAGTTTAACTCAAATTGGCAAAAAGAGAATTTCTAGACAAGACCAATGGGAAAGGACCAAAAAAGTCAAAAGAAATCTTAAAAAACATTCTTTGAAGGATCTTCCGGATTGCCGCTGCAAATGTAAAGATAAATTGAGTAAAAAGCAGGTTGAAACAACATTTAATAAATTTATTAATCTTGCAAGTCACACGGAACAAAATATTTATCTGCAAGGATGTTTAGAGGAAGTAAATCCTAAAAGATTTCGTCCACGGAGTAAGGGGAGTGAATCGACGTCTAGGGCAAGAAGAGTGTTCGAATATGTTATTAATTTACCAAAGAAGTCCGTTAAAGTCTGTCAAAAAGCGTTTCTGGCTATACACGGGATTAAGCGAGAAAGGTTGGTATGTAAAGTCCAACATCAAGAAAAAGAAATTTCTGATGGTAGAGGGCGCCAAAGCAATCCCAAGATTGATGTAGAATCTGTGAATAAAGTTCACAAATTCATTGAGAATTTACCAGCCCGACAATCACATTACTCTCGTGCATCTAGTAAGCATAGAAAGTTCTTAGATTCGCACTTAAGCATTGCTGAATTGCATCGAAGATTCAGTCTTGAATATCCTGAATGCATTGTGCTTTATGAAAAGTTTCGATGCATATTTAACCAAGATTTTAATATATCTTTTGGTCAACCTAGAAAAGATATATGTACGACATGCGAAAAATTTAAAGCTGACATTACCTCTGCCGAATTCGCGAAAGATACAAATAAAGAAAAACTACTTAAAGGTGCACATGAATTGCACCTGAGAAAAGCTGAGGCATTCTTAAAGACACTGTCTAAAGTCGAAAAAGAGAAACCATCAAACAGTTTATCACTATGCTTTGATTTCCAAAAAAATCTGCCTCTCCCGGTAACTAATATCACAGACGAATACTATTTAAGACAGTTATGGCTGCATAATTTTGGAGTGCATAATTTGTGTCAGAATACTGCAGCAATGTTTCTGTTTACTGAAAATTACGCACACAAAGGACCCAATGAGGTAATAACTGCACTGGAATATTATGTTACCAAAGAAAAAACGCAGGGTCAACACCAGTTAGATCTTTACTGTGACAACTGCTATAGTCAAAACAAGAATAGATATTTATTCACCTTTTTGGATCAACTGTGCGCCAAAGGAGTTTTTGAGAAAATAACAGTCTCATACCCGATACCAGGACATTCAATGATGCCCATCGATCGTGATTTTGCTCTTATCGAAAGAAAAAGGAAGAAGTATGACAAAATATATACACCAGAATATTATGTTCAGCTCATAAAAAATAGTAAAAATACAAACAAATTTGAAATAGTCTTCTTAGAGAAAAGTTTGATGAAGGAAAGTAGCCCTCACGATGTTCTGAAAGTAAAAGACTATAAAAAACTGTACGATGAACGCATAAAAGCGAGTCTGCCTGGAATATCCAAATGCCGAAGAGTTATTTTTAAAAGAAGTGGTAAACCAGAGTTCGCTGTGTCTATGAAAGGTGAAGATTTTAAGCCGTTTTCATTATATAAAGTCGGTTACAGCAGATTAATCAATGAAACCCCCGATGACTGCTACGACGCACCCTTAACTATAAAGGCTGCTAAATTGCAAGATGTAAAGCGCTTGCTAGAATCTGTTCCTGAATTGGAAAGGTATTTTTATGAGGATTTATTTAATAGAACTCGGAACCCCGTAACTGCAGAATTCGATTCTGAAGAAGAAGTGGAATGATAAGCTGTTTTTGTTTAAAATTTGTTCTGGGTACTGCAATAATATATCTAAGTCCACCATTTATCACTTTAATATACCTAAGTCCAGGGATTAGAAATAAGTCCAATTTTTTTGTTATTTTATAAAGAGACTCCTGTTACGTATATCGTTTTGATTATTTCAATAAATAAAACTACTAAGTTTGCGCTATAATATGTATTTAAATTGTTTTTTTTAACCAACGCATGTTATTTCAGCTGACATTTATAACATAAAATTATAAATATCTCAAATGTCACTTTTAGGACTTAGTGATTTCTTGAATTGGGCCACCCAATTTCTATGAAAACTTCATGGAAATTGTTCTACAAGTCTCGTCGCGCTGTCGTGTCGCGCTTTTCTACGAGAGCCTTAACTCGTTTTCCACGAGCCAAGCCTACTATCTACGCGTAAAGTGTTGCAGTAATTAAGTCAAGTTAATTAAGTCAATTAACAGACAGACATTTCATTCTATTTTCGTTGTCGGATTCCGGAAACACCTCATTATTGTGACTATTAACTTTTTTATTATTAACAGCTTTTATTTACCTATTGAAGCAGAACATTGATTTGTGCCTAGTTTCACTTACTTGGTAAATAATAATAATATCTTCTCGAACGAATTTCGGTCACGGCGGCGGCCAATCTCAACGGAGACTAGCCAAGTACAAAGGAAATATTATACCTACTGGTCAAGTGTGTGCGCAAACACAGGTGCACTCCCTCTTCCCTCACTCTCATAGTCCAACACGACCGGAGAAAGATCAGGCAAAGTCTTATTGGATTTTTCCATCGGGACTTACTTGGTATGTATCTAATGAATACTGTAGGAAGCGTATATCAAAATCATCACCCCCGTTTTGGGCTCCGCCGTAGTCAGGTAAAAAGTGAATAATATCCATATTGATAATTTACCTGACCTTCAATTTACAGAGAATTTCAATATTCATAATCTAAGTGACCTACTTTGATAACAAAAAAGCCTTGAATAGTAATTAAATAATTATTCTACTTCTACAAAAAGTATTAACACGTCCATCTCAACATACTTGAGCTCAGTAGCGCATGAAACAAACTCGTCATGACCATCGAGGTCGCCGGATCGATTCCCGGATGCGTGTAGTACAACTGTGCGAATATTTAACCGGTCGACGGTCGTTTGTAGGGCTGGTACCTTTAAACTTCATATAAAGCTGAAATTAAAAATGTAAAAGCTACGATTTTGTGACCAAACCATACATTGTTGTACAAATATGTATCTCTTTTTAAGAATTAATTGCAATCAATTAATCATGAGTAGTGGTGGCCAAGTGGTAACAGCCGCGACTTCGAGTTGTAGATCATAGGTTCGAACCCACACAGGCGCTTTTCTTTGTGTAAATTATTTCATCACCACTGCTCTCAAAACGATGAAGGAAAACATCGTGAGGAAACCGACATGTCCTAGAACCAAAAATTCGAAGACTTGTAACATCTACCAACCCGCACACAGCCCGCGTGGTGGATTACGGCTCACATCTTCTTAACAAGAGGAAGCCTGTGTCCCAGCAGTGGGAACATTATAGGCTGATTATGCTTATGCTAATCAATCATGATTAAATGACTTAGCCTATCCACTGATGAACATAGGCTTCTCCCAGGCTGGGCCGCAATACCCTGTCCTCCGCCTTCCGCATCCAGACTGTCCCAGCCACCTTTAGCTATTTTTATCAACAACAATATTTAATAAAATCTCCGAAAACTTCCGAAGGTTAATTTTCTATTTTCTCTTTGTATTGTACCTAATGTGCTTGCGTGATGGAATAAAATTACATGCTGTAACTGGAAAATAACTTATAAAACTCAATCTAAATCAAATGGGTAGTTTAAAAAAGACAATCTTCGCTAGTGCCAGCCCTGTATCAAGGTGTGTACGTACAATACACACAATACGATTATTATTTTATCAGTGTAACGCGGAACACTTGTTAATAGCTGTACCCAAGTGATAATACCACCTATATACCACATATTTATACACCCATATGGATTATAGCCCATATTTATATTTGCACCTTGAATAGCCCATTTGAGTACCAGAAGTATCAATAAGACACTTAATACTCTGAGATACGACTGAAAACTTTTGTAACTAATAATATTCTAAATAATATTCATATAATGGGGGTTATCGTTTTGGTGCTCACCAGTTGGCGCCACAGTCGAGTATGGTCCTGTTACAGTACTTTTATTTGATGTTTTGGATATGTTTAAGTACCCTTATATTCATAGTATGTTTATTTCATTACATTTTATAACTTCAAATGAATATTTAGATTATAATGTTCCTAAAATTAGCAAGCATGAAGCAGACAAATCTTATTCTTCCTTCAAGTGCTACCAAATTAGATCCTAACTTTTTACTTAAAATCTTAAGCCATAATTAATCAAGAATGGCACAACCATTACAGCTATTATGAATCATTCGTTAAAATCCGTGATAAGAAAATCCCGCAAACAGTGAACGTTCAGTACATATTTTGACATCTAGAGACCTTACTCTACACTAGCGCCTCTAGCGGCGAACTCAAGCGCGATAGCCCTCATTACAGGAGATTAGTATTTGTTTATCTTGACTTATAAAGCTTTTTAAACCTGTCTTTTCAATTTATCGTTATATTTTTGCTAAACTTATACTGGAGTAAGAATTTTCACATCAAAATATTTACGTGTATCACAAGCAAAAAGTATGAAACTAGAGAGATTAGTAGGTACGTCAGTGTACAAAATCTGACAGAAATAAGTAGAATAAAAAAAAGTTGCATTGTTGCAAAGGCTAATAAAAAATAAAAAAACACAAGCTGATTTTTACGAAAAACTTTAAATAGAAGCAGTTTAAAGAAAAAAATATTTAAAAGAAAACACCAATAATGGCATCTACTATTATTTTGACAGCAAATGGCCAGTTCAAAAAGAATGAACGACCAAAAAGTGTGCACTACATATTTTCGTGAATATCGTTACCATAAATCTATGCAATAAAACGATTTAGTAAGGAAAGTGTTATGGACATTTTAATTTTGAATAAAATAATACCGTAAGGCTTATAAATAGATTTATAATTAAATGATCTACATAGTTATTCATTTATGATTTCCTAACTATGATAAAAAACTCATTGATTATTTTTATCTAACATTACCACGTAATGTAGAAACAGATCCGCATAGAATCTGGGTGCAGCAAATACGTACCAAACTAACAATTATCAAGTTCAATAACTAACTACATGTAAATGGAATCACTCTTAACTCATAATGACTCTGAGACGTATAATTTTTCACACTTTTAATAATACGTGTACCTACGAAGTTATTTTTATGACATGCGAGGTTCATACTGGCAATAATATTGTTACTGGCAATTATTGTTACTAATGGTGGTAAGGCGTGGTCGACACTAAATCCAAGGTGATGGACAACATATCCACATATCGTAAATCATACGATATTAGATATTTCAAGTTTAGTTTCAGACGCTTTTATAGTCTGAGCTAGAATCGGTCGTTTTAGATCCGCTATCAGGATTTGTTTTGTAATGCAAACTTTTCAATCGTAACTGGTTTTTTGCTGTCAAAATAAGCAGAAATGCCATTAAATGTTTATTTTTTTTTATTTATCCTTCTGGTTAAACGGCTTTTCATAAAAAGCTAGTTTTTTTTAAATGATTTAGTGGAACCGTTTTATATATTTATTTATTTACCTACTAAGGAAGTTAGGTCTCCCCTGTGTCATAAAAATATTACTTCATTGTACCAAACAGGACTCATGTTATACACGTTTGAGCTCAGATATTTTTATAAAATATTAAACTAGCTGGTTGAAGCATTTCGATTTTCTCGAGTTACCGTATCACACTTAATAAGTGCTAATATACACGCATCTCTAACTGCAATAAAAAGTAAAAGTAATTATCAAATGTCATGCGAGAAGCACTTGAGAGTTTTTTCCTAAATTAATGCATACAGGTTTTTTTTTTCGAAGGGCATTTTTTTCCATGGGCATCCCTGGCATCAGATCACCATTTTATTGAGCTCCTACAAATATCGAACAAGTTATGTTATGATTATAGTCATATGTTATCAAGCCTATGACCACTAACCGGACACATTAATTTATTTTCATGGTTGTAAGTGACAGCCATGGAATTAGTATGTACTATATATGTGACAGCATATAGAACGCCGTCGCTTCTTTCACCAACATCACCAACCTCCTTGCAAATATTAACATCTCCGTCCTTCGAATAAACCTTACCATTTACCACACACATAAATTATCGCTGTATACAAGACACGTTAAAAAGATAAATTAACGTAACGTATATCAAATTATAACTCATTTAGTTACGAATTTCTTGAACTAACTGCTTCCGCATACTTCGCTTTAGTTACAATGGCCGCCTCCGTTAAACCACAAGTAAAGGTTAATCTAAATAGAAATGTTTGTAGAACTGTGACAAAATAATGCTAACCCGATTAGTCAATAACCAACTGTTGAATATTCAAAAGCTGTCTCAGACTGAAAGATTGGTTTATAGATCGAGGTGTGATATGAGATTAAAGCCAGTGTTTCCTTAATACTAAAGTTATTCGGTCTCTACTGCCACCCATTGTTGGTTAAATTAATTGTTCGCAAAGCAGTAATGATTAACGAAGCGGTAGGTAGGTCTCCAAAAACGTAACAATAACCCTTTTATCTAATATAATAGCTTCCGCAAAGAAATCACATTCTTTGTTTTATTTTTTTGTGGTTTTTGACAATGAATGAACCAATGAACTAACTTCGAATGAACTACTCGTAACTTGTCACCAGCAACTTCTTCTATGTCACTCTTAACATCCTATTGCAATCATCAATATATTACCAAATGGAGTGATATTATATATCTTTATATAAATTCTTTATTTCGGACTTCAAGTACTCACAATCCATATAGTATTAGTAACAATTACTTAAAAAACTATGTTAGTAAATAGTCACAAAACGCCAAAAATTACGTGGCCCAACGCACGTTGGCACGTGCCTCCGTACCCAGTGCCTTATAAAGGGGCTGTTCACTATATCTAATAAAGTTTTTAGGATGCTATTGGAGCTTCCGCGCAACCTACTCATTATTGGCGCTGTTCTCTTCCTCATAATACCAAGAAAATCGTCAACACGGGGTTCCGCGAACATCTGCGAAGCACTGCAGAAGCGGGGCAGGCCCATGAACATCCTAAATCCATTATTATAGTGTACGTGAAGGACGTTGTAGGCTTTCTGCGTATATTCCACCCACAAGCTGCACGTGTAGAAGGTTTGACAGTATGCTTTAAAAAGATATTGGATACTGGTGATCCCTCAAATGGTTGCAGATTCAATGATTGTTAATAACAAATTCTTTGCGAAGCAGCTCAGTGGCCGGCCTCAGCGGTTGCATGAATTCTAGGGTTTTGATGCGGAAGGTTGGAAATCCTCTTATGAGATCTCTGTCCGACAGTGGACTGAAATGGACTGAGTGGGTGACTGTTTATTTATTTTCTTTCAATATCGAAATTTTTCAGTCGTGCAGCCAAAATTCACACAGAGAAAGTTAACGAATGCTACATCACGCGACCGACCACGAAAATGTTTGAACGTCAGGGAAAGCCTCTAATTGGGGATTGCTAACTTCACGCCTGCTTTGAAGTAATCTTTCAAGTGTAAATAAATGCCTATTGGTGTTCCACAAACCACTGCATAGTATAGATGCAGGATCATGCAAGAACTACAGTTGCTTAAACTGCAGCTTTTAAAAATAGTCATCACTTCGCAACCGTATTCCCAAACCTCACTGACCAGGGTTCCCACTCCCCACGAATCAGTAATGCTATCATTCCGAGATCATCCCACAATCTTCAACCATTTGTAGATTCAAATGAACATGATAGGTACTACATCAATTTAAGTGGGCGTTTCTAAAAGGTGTGATCTACTATGAGTTTAGTTGGTACCTAAACTAAGTAGCTTGCCCCGGAGTTTTAATAAGAGGTTTTCATCCCTCCTAATTTTTAAAGGAGGAAAGAGTAATTTATTGGAACTCGACCAGGAAGATAATAACTCAAACTTAACAGTATGACTATTTATGATACAAACAGAAACATACAAAAAATAAAACAGATAAAATAATACTTATGCATGCGAACCGTTACTATCTTATTCGCGATCTCCTAACTTTGATTATATAAGAACTTAATGATCTCCTAAAACAGGACTTCCTCTCTCCTACCTTTTTGCTGTGCCCTACTGGGTCCATAATGTTCTCAATTATATTAGTTACCACCTAAGTACACATTATGGTAAAGCAATAAAGATCTTGAGTATTGAGTCAAATAACAAAAGTATAACAAACAACTAGACGACAACATTTTTGTTTAGTTAAAGTCTACAGAGTGTCCCTCACTTTGTGCTTCTCCTATGCGACCACATTCAATCCGGCACGCCCCGCGTCTTCCGATATTTAGATAGTGAACAAATAAGTTGTTAGTTGGCTTGCGTCGCGTGCGCCGCGCTCCAACGCGCATGCTAGGAATTGCGTTAATTGGATTAAATCATTAAACTTATTAGAAATTAATCAGTAGTTTCCTCCTCAATATTACTTTATGAAGTGCCGATAACGATCCCCACCTTATCTATATCGTATCGCATTAATTGCATCTGTATCTACATCTTTATTAATTGCACACATGCACCGGCTGCGAGTTAGATGCTTTCATCGTTTGATGGGCTTTTGCAACAGCTAGTGTAATTATTAATAAAGTGTGGAATACGAAGAAAATTTTAGCGTACTCAACAAAACACGGTAGCTACAGATGGTTGGCGTATTGGAGTTAAGGTCTATGATAATATTGGGTTAATAGCTACCAATTTTGGCTAAGCCAATTGAAGCAAGAAGTGCTTTTCAGAAGCCCTGAAATCTTCGAATCTTGACGGCCAAGACAGCATATTTATGAATGGGTCTTAAATCTTGTTACTTCGATAGTGTTAGTAACTTCAGAATATATATTTTGACGATTTAAAGGTACAGATAGTTTTCGTCCTGTATTAAAGTTACTTGTTGCTTTCCTAGCTGCTGCCACCATACCATGACCATAATTAACCATAGTTTGTGGCGCTCTCAAGAATGTTTGTCCCAGTTTTTACCTGAACACAGATAGTGCAGCCGGTCATCATGTACTAGGGCTAACTTTTGATCATCACAACGCCACTTTTAATTGAATGTGTTGCCGACAAGTTTAGCGACCCATGCATTCGTTCGTTTGTTGCCAACCTAACCTACCTAATCAATTAGTCAAAAATTAATATTATTAGAAATAGTTAATGAATCAGATAAAAGAGTTGCATTGCACCAGCTTGCTGTAACGTTGCCACATAGTAAATGGACATTAGTATAAATAAGTGTAAGTGTTCAATTCTTCGATCCGAGCCGCGCCCACCGCTCGCTGCGTGCGTACTACCGTGGGCGAAAGTACTCCACAATGCACAAATATTTCGCGAGACCAAAGTGACAGCTTATGAATTATGTTGTTGTTTGAATATGCACCCGGCGGTAGCTTAATTGACAGTCTAAATAATATTAAATATATACATATTCACACCTTGTTAGAGGGGTTCGTGGCAAAAATAATAGCCGCACGGGCCGGACGAATTACATATCGAGAACCCTCCGTGCCTCGGAAAGCACGTTAAACCGTTGGTCCCGGCTATCATTCATAGATTTTTGACAGTCGTTACGGGTTGCCAGAAGCCCAAAAGTCTGATAACCAGTCTACCAAATGATAAATTCCTGTTACCAAAATGTTACCCAGTAACTGGGTTGTGGAGGTCAGATGGGAAGTCGCTTCATGTAAAATACTGGTATTCAGTTGCATCCAGTTAGACTGCAATAAAAGGCTAGGCAGATTGATTTTATTCACACATTGTTAGAGTACCCATTAATTCAATTTACTCAAGCACCAAGCTGCAATCTCCGTAATTAAAATTACGTATTCTTCGGAAACGTTTTTTTTTTTGTGGTTTATCGAGTGTTAAGCATTTACGTGATGAAGAAGAATAATTGATCGTAGGTTACTTATTCCTATTTCTAGACTGCCGAATTTATTGCCTTAGCTTAGGTGATCATCACATCGGTCACAGCTCGTTATTGGCTACAGTAGGTAGGTACAGTCCTCAAATATAAAATTATTTCATCTATCTTGGCATATTATCAATATCCGGAATGAAGACGTTTCCTATTTTTAAAGCTTAACCATCCAGAATATAAGCATCGGTAATGCAATTGTAAATGCTGATTCGAAATGTCGCTACCATTTACCAACACAAAATCAACATACTTGATTCGATAGGAAGGTATATTGGATAGTTGCTGTTGCCCGAAACTTCGTCTGCGTGTATTTTGTATTTTATAATTTTTGAATAAAAATATCCAGGATGGAAAGTATCATAGGTGCTTCTCCAGGTCCCAGGCTACCTTTGTTTTAAATTTCATGATGCTCAATTCAGTGGTTTCGGCGTGAAAGGTAATTAATATACAGAAAGACAGCAGTATGAATACAAAGGTTTGGAAGCTTTGAAACAACATAATTCCACCACTTTCCTGTTTCATCTACCTACATTTGTAACAAAACAATATGTTTAATACCTTTATAGCAAAGGAAAGCCAATTTCTAAAACCCCAAAACATTTTCGTGGTCGTTGTACACCGGGTCGCTATCAAACACAAAGCGTTGCCGTAAGTCGGCTGGTGGCCGCCGCGAGATAAGGATTACGTAACGCACGCAAGGTAGCTCCACTTTCATTCTCGACCGATACAATTTCACTGCTGTATACAAACAAACATTTATATATAACGTTCTATTCATAGTGGCATGAATATTGTATATTGTTGCATGCTCATAGAAAGAGATTTTCTTTTTAGATATTTTAAAGAAAGGTGTTATGTTAATTTGTTCTATTAAATTGTTGGATTTAACCAGATATTTTTATTTGGGAGCTCCATTAAAAGTCCTCTGGTTGAAGTCATAACTTATAATATACCGTCAAACGGGGTGAATAGGGATGCAGGGGTGAATCGGGACGAAACTTTAAAAGGGATTTTAACATTGAAATAATATATGTAGTTTGTTGCCAAAAAGAACTCTAATGTGTTAACTGTATTATAATTAACGATTAAGTGCCCTTGTTGGCAACATATTTATTTCAATGTTATAATCCCTTTTAAAGTTTCGTCTCGATTCACCCCTACATCCCTATTCACGCCGTTTGTACAGTACATATATTGTGCCGCCCGAATGTGCCGAACATGCCCACCCGAACAAGTGTCTAGCACGCCTATTATTTATTTAACCATCATGACCATAACCATCATCCAACCATCACCTATATATTTTTCATGTTTAGGTAACATTTTTCGTGAATGACTGATTGAGGTTTAGTAGTGTCATCTATTGCGTTGTATGTAGACTGTGACAAATCCATTCATCATAATTATAGGTAACTGCTATTACATACTAGATACTTCTACTTTACTATTCATCGCTACATTTGTTCGATGGACGAAGAAAAGCCATTCATGTGCCAGCCTTGCTATTAAACCTCACATTTTTATAGTCCTAGTAGTCCTCCGATGTGCGCAGTAGCATTAGAATAGAACAGAATACTTTTTTATTTTGTATATATTGATATAAATGTAGAAATACATAGAGTGACACAATGTTAGGTCTTAGCGCTAAAAGCGATACTTTATAGACAACTTTGACTGAATTAAAGGGAGAAGAAAAGACAATAAGGCAGGTAGTCTGTGGTGTACCATTTACACAACGCCTAGTCCATCAATTGGACAAAGGGTAGTGAGGCGCTGTTTCCACGGACGAGAGAATCACAGCGATAGCCAGTAATAGCCACGTCGTGCCATCCAATTACCACCGCGGTGATATCAGAAACAGTTTTTCTTTTCTTTCTTTCTTTTCTTTATATCGCCGTATGAAGATTGATTCATTGAGTTTGATATCATGGCAAGACTATCGCCGCGATTCTCTTGCCCCTGAGATGGTAGTGAATGGCTGATAGTTTAACAATGTAATCCGTCGCAGAATTGTAACTAATTTTATAACAACCGTAATTACAATAACTATCATTATTAAAACTACAATCCTACAACAAGTTAGACACAAATAAATGGTGATTTTCAACCTCCAATTCTCAAAATATCATAAATTCCAACAGATCGAGATATAAACGCACTTGTCGGTGCGTGTTACCACACGATAAATTAGGAAATAGCCCCCGTGCTGGCAACCCAGCCGGTCAAGAGTAACAGATACTGGGCCAAACACGCGGAGTTGGGCGTGGGGACTACTGCGAGCCAGTAAGGCGTTACCTTGGTGTTAATGGCAATACATTGCGTAGTTAGCAATGGGCAGTGTAACTAACTTTATTTTTTTATATCACAGCATTATGCTGAGATAGGAGCCTTTCTAGCCTCGCACAGGTCCTTTATTTTTTACTTTTTTATTGTTGTTTTTGATGTATTTTTTTTTTAGTTTTACATGCATTTTTTATTTTATTTTAATTATTACTGTTTGTACTTTCTGTATGTGTCCCAAATAAAATATTTTTCGTTCTTTTCTTTTCTAACTAACTGGAGGTATGTATCTACTTCCTAGACTCGATACGTAGCTATCAATACTTACATACCAATATTGAATGCGAAAGTAGCCCTGTCTCTCTGTCTGTTACCTTTTCACGCCTAAAAGCTGAACGGATGAAAATTGGCACATGGACAGACCATAACCTGGATAAGGATATTGTTTATACCGGTAAGTAGTACATTCCCTAGAGTTAATTTCCGACCTACACGTGGGCGAAGCCGCGAGCTAAATCTAGATTTCTATATTTCTTTCTTCCAACTACTGTATCTATTAGCATTTAGCGGCGGAAGTGTCCTGAACATGCCTCTACCTACGAACTTTGTCCCATATCTTATAAATAAATATCTTTGTCTTTGAACATTTTTAATTAATAATATTCTTTAAGTAATCATTAATTGCCTTTTCCGTATCTACGAATGTTCAAGCAACAATCTACACCACTGCTATTAGTATCTTGAAGCAGCAGTGTACACCACCGCTATTAGTACTTCAAACGGCAATGTACAGTCACGAGCACAAAAAAATGTGAACACTTGGCTGAATTAAAAAGCGATTGTTTCCTTAATTTTTAAAACAATCGCTTTTTAATTCAGCCAAGTGTTCACATTTTTATTGATGATTTGATCATATTTGATTGTTGCTTGAACATTCGTAGATACGGAAAAGGCAATTAATGATTACTTAAAGAATATTATTAATTAAAAATGTTCAAAGACAAAGATATTTATTTATAAGATATGGGACAAAGTTCGTAGGTAGAGGCATGTTCAGGACACTTCCGCCGCTAAATGCTAATAGATACAGTAGTTGGAAGAAAGAAATATAGAAATCTAGATTTAGCTCGCGGCTTCGCCCACGTGTAGGTCGGAAATTAACTCTAGGGAATGTACTACTTACCGGTATAAACAATATCCTTATCCAGGTTATGGTCTGTCCATGTGCCAATTTTCATCCGTTCAGCTTTTAGGCGTGAAAAGGTAACAGACAGAGAGACAGGGCTACTTTCGCATTCAATATTGGTATGTAAGTATTGATAGCTACGTATCGAGTCTAGGAAGTAGATACATACCTCCAGTTAGTTAGAAAAGAAAAGAACGAAAAATATTTTATTTGGGACACATACAGAAAGTACAAACAGTAATAATTAAAATAAAATAAAAAATGCATGTAAAACTAAAAAAAAAATACATCAAAAACAACAATAAAAAAGTAAAAAATAAAGGACCTGTGCGAGGCTAGAAAGGCTCCTATCTCAGCATAATGCTGTGATATAAAAAAATAAAGTTAGTTACACTGCCCATTGCTAACTACGCAATGTATTGCCATTAACACCAAGGTAACGCCTTACTGGCTCGCAGTAGTCCCCACGCCCAACTCCGCGTGTTTGGCCCAGTATCTGTTACTCTTGACCGGCTGGGTTGCCAGCACGGGGGCTATTTCCTAATTTATCGTGTGGTAACACGCACCGACAAGTGCGTTTATATCTCGATCTGTTGGAATTTATGATATTTTGAGAATTGGAGGTTGAAAATCACCATTTATTTGTGTCTAACTTGTTGTAGGATTGTAGTTTTAATAATGATAGTAATTGTAATTACGGTTGTTATAAAATTAGTTACAATTCTGCGACGGATTACATTGTTAAACTATCAGCCATTCACTACCATCTCAGGGGCAAGAGAATCGCGGCGATAGTCTTGCCATGATATCAAACTCAATGAATCAATCTTCGTACGGCGATATAAAGAAAAGAAAGAAAGAAAAGAAAAACTGTTTCTGATATCACCGCGGTGGTAATTGGATGGCACGACGTGGCTATTACTGTTAAGAATTAAGAAATAAAAAGCAAGAAAAGAAAGCAAGAAAAGAAAGAAAGAAAGGAAAGCAAGAAAAGAAAGCAAGAAAATAAAGCAAGAAAAGAAAGCAAGATAAGAAAGCAAGAAAAGAAAGCAAGAAAAGAAAGCAAGAAAAGAAAGCAAGAAAAGAAAGAAATAAAAAGCAATAAAAGAAAGAAAGAAAGAAAGGAAAGCAAGAAAAGAAAGAAAGGAAAGAAAGCAAGAAAAGAAAGCAAGAAAATAAAGAAATAAAAAGCAAGAAAAGAAAGAAAGAAAGAAAGGAAAGCAAGAAAAGAAAGAAAGGAAAGCAAGAAAAAAAGAAATAAAAAGCAAGAAAAGAAAGCAAGAAAAGAAAGAAAGAAAGGAAAGCAAGAAAAGAAAGCAAGAAAAGAAAGAAAGAAAAGAAAGCAAGAAAATAAAGAAATAAAAAGCAAGAAAAGAAAGCAAGAAAATAAAGAAATAAAAAGCAAGAAAAGAAAGAAAGAAATATAAGAAAGCAAGAAAAGAAAGATAGAAAGGAAAGCAAGAAAAGAAAGAAAGATAAGAAAGAAATAAAAAGCAAGAAAAGAAAGAAAGAAAGAAAGGAAAGCAAGAAAAGAAAGAACGATAAGAAAGAAAGAAAGAAAGCAAGAAAAGAAAGCAAGAAAAGAAAGAAAGCAAGAAAAGAAAGAAAGAAAAGAAAGCAAGAAAAGAAAGAAAGAAAAGAAAGCAAGAAAAGAAAGCAAGAAAAGAAAGCAAGAAAAGAAAGAAAGAAAAGAAAGCAAGAAAAGAAAGAAAGAAAAGAAATCAAGAAAAGAAAGCAAGAAAAGAAAGAAATAAAAAGCAAGAAAAGAAAGAAAGAAAGAAAGAAAGGAAAGCAAGAAAAGAAAGAAATAAAAAGCAAGAAAAGAAAGCAAGAAAAGAAAAAAAGAAAAGAAAGAAAGATAAGAAAGCAAGAAAAGAAAGAAAGAAAGGAAAGCAAGAAAAGAAAGAAAGATAAGAAAGAAATAAAAAGCAAGAAAAGAAAGAAAGAAAGAAAGGAAAGCAAGAAAAGAAAGAACGATAAGAAAGAAAGAAAGAAAGCAAGAAAAGAAAGCAAGAAAAGAAAGAAAGCAAGAAAAGAAAGAAAGAAAAGAAAGCAAGAAAAGAAAGAAAGAAAAGAAAGCAAGAAAAGAAAGCAAGAAAAGAAAGCAAGAAAAGAAAGAAAGAAAAGAAAGCAAGAAAAGAAAGAAAGAAAAGAAATCAAGAAAAGAAAGCAAGAAAAGAAAGAAATAAAAAGCAAGAAAAGAAAGAAAGAAAGAAAGAAAGGAAAGCAAGAAAAGAAAGAAATAAAAAGCAAGAAAAGAAAGCAAGAAAAGAAAAAAAGAAAAGAAAGAAAGATAAGAAAGCAAGAAAAGAAAGAAAGAAAGGAAAGCAAGAAAAGAAAGAAAGATAAGAAAGAAATAAAAAGCAAGAAAAGAAAGAAAGAAAGAAAGGAAAGCAAGAAAAGAAAGAACGATAAGAAAGAAAGAAAGAAAGCAAGAAAAGAAAGCAAGAAAAGAAAGAAAGAAAGGAAATCAAGAAAAGAAAGCAAGAAAAGAAAGAAATAAAAAGCAAGAAAAGAAAGAAATAAAAAGCAAGAAAAGAAAGCAAGAATAGAAAGAAAGAAAGGAAAGCAAGAAAAGAAAGAAAGATAAGAAAGATTTATTTTTATTTAAAAAGCAAGAAAAGAAAGAAAGAAAGAAAGGAAAGCAAGAAAAGAAAGAAAGATAAGAAAGAAAGAAAGAAAGCAAGAAAAGAAAGCAAGAAAAGAAAGCAAAAAAGAAAGCAAGAAAAGAAAGAAATAAAAGAAAGAAAGAAAGGAAAGCAAGAAAAGAAAGAAAGAAAAGAAAGCAAGAAAAGAAAGCAAGAAAAGAAAGTAAGATAAGAAAGCAAGAAAAGAAAGAAAGAAAAGAAAGAAAGAAAGAAAAGAAAGCAAAAAAAGAAAGAAAGATAAGAAAGCAAGAAAAGAAAGAAAGAAAAAGCAAGAAAAGAAAGCAAGAAAAGAAAGAAAGAAAATTTCTTTTCTTTGACGTTATAATTTATATTTTCGACAATAGGATTTATATATATATTTTTTTTTAATTTAACTGTTAATATTTTGACATTATAAATTCATAAACTTAATACGAAATTTCATAACTTTATATAATATTCTTATAATGTACCTAGTTCTGATTTGCATGTACCTACCTAGCTTATAATTTTAATATTTCTACACCAGCGGAGTAACACACTAACAGTAGGAATGGGTTTCATTTTGATAGTTCAACAACATTCATTGCGTTATTTACGTTGTTAAACCGTAAATTTTTTTGAACACATGAAGCAATGGCAATAGGCTTTAAAATGTTTCAGATTGTGATAGATAGTGTGTAACGTAATTAGGGTGCAGGAATGGCAGTATGTGTGAAACAATGTTTAATTAAGATCTCAATGCACCATATAATGAGTTTTTTTCGTGAATGCAATAACTCTTGATGACCTTCTCCTCTTGCAGACCACTTTTTGAAGTCGAGACGATACGCTATGTGTAGAAGACATTCCATCACATTAATGCGGGCATGAAGTGATGATAATCCGAACTCATACACACCAGAAGAAATGGTTTTTGACGCAATGACATCTAACTTATTCATTTCTGTAGGCTTAGCCAAACACAGGTAGCAGGCCGCATTTGACTTAGCTTCAGACAGATATGTACAAATTTTGCCGTCAATCATCGTCATCATTAATTTGTGACTAATTTCATGTCCTTGACATTTTGAGGGGACGAGAGCTTCAATTTCGTTATTCATTGCAGTTTTTTCATTTATGACAACGTCTTTGGTTTCTTTCACAAAACTAAACTGGACTGGACGGCAATACCTAGGTGAGCAGGGTTTTGGATTCACCCATACGGTATCACCGTCAGCTGTCAACTTTAATGGAACCAAAGAGGTCATAAATATGCTGGAATCATCTTGACCACTCTCTATGTTTTGCTTATATCTACTTTGGTTAGATGCACCGTCAAATCCCCACTTTGATATTAATATCAATTGTTTATCTTGTATCGCATCAGGACTACGAATAGTTTCAAAAATTCTGTTCACTGTTAAATCTAGTAACGCTTGTAGTGCAATCTTAGCAGATGAATCCGTTACAGTCACAAATGTCTTCGGAGGGTAGCACTGTAGCTTAGCTTTTTGCACTTTATAGTAAGACGGATATATCTCCTTTGAACCTTCTCGAATAGTCATTTCCCTTAATGTGATATATTGCCATTTCGATAGTTTTAATGAAAGTAGCAAACCCAGTGCTTTTTCTGGTGAAAATATTGTTGAAGGAGCTGGTTTGTTCAACATTTCCTTGATTTTTTCTGCTGCTTCTGGATTTTGGAGCATATGTTCAATAACAGATGCAATATCCTCACGACCATCTCCTTTCAAAAGTGCTGCAGCTGAATAAGCTACTTCATTAGGGTCATCGCCTATATGTTCATCAGATCGTCTCTTCTTCTGCTTGTTACTTAGATCTTCAAACGGCTTTCGAGATCTTTTTGTCATCGTTGAAGTTGATTTCATTGTTGAAGTTGATGGTACAGGTTCAGTAGAAATATTTTCACTTGTTGATTCTTGAATGAGCAAATTGGTTTGCACGCAGTTTGGCCAGTCAATATTTGCCTCAAGCCAATTACTGTAATCACGTCTACAACTTTTCCTGTGGGATCGTAACCATCTCTTTTGAACTGCCCGTGTAAATCTTCGACAAAATTCTTTCACGGTAACACTGTCTTCATCTGAAAGGCTAGAGCCCAGTCGAATAACAAGTGTGTTGAACAATAGTTCATGATCGAAAGACGAAGCATCCTGATTGCTCAGAATAACAAACAAATCCAAATTTGTAATAATGCTTTCCATTATTCACGATCACTGAGTAAAAAGACACGGTAGGATAGATGTTAGTATTAGAAATGCTCTAAATGAACTGAAGTTGTGAATCCAATGTTTGACTATTTATTGTTATTGACTAATGATGGTATCACATTTATCTAATTACTTTCATTAAGTTAATCCTGCACTAATTGCTAAATTAGCGAGTACCCCAAATTATTTTGGTACGTATCCTTTTAACTAGGTATATAGGTATTAAGTTTTATTAATCATTAGCTAATGTGGACTTGAGGCATTAGACAAGATTACGTATTACGTAATTCATAATTACCATGTCATTTCAAATGAAAATCACAAAGTAGGCAATACTAGTGACTAGTGTACTAGTAGGCTTTGTGATTTCTTAGAATGTTTTGGTCTAAGCATAAAAAATATTGTAAATTACACTTGGTAAGCTATATTTAAGCATTAAAATGTATCAAATACTTTTTTTTTTTTTAATTTTGAAGATTTAAAAAAAAAAATCGCAGGTGATGCCGCGATATTAAGTATGTCAAAAATTCACAAATAAATAGTACTATAACAGTGTGCAAGGATATAACGGCCAACCTTGCGATTCCAGAGATATCCTCATTTTTCATGTCAGCTCCATACATTTTTTTCTTATAAAAATTATAACTCTTCCGTTTGTGCACACAATTACTTCATATGACATTTTATAGAATAGTAATGATCAGCAGAAGTCATTTCCAGCAAAAAAAATAACACTTAAGAAATCGAGATCCTATGTCTTCTACAGCCGATTTTCGATCCACCGTGCGGCGGGCTGGTCGGAGCCTCAATGAACGCGCCCACTCCGGTGCCCCGTAAAGGGCCATGGACCGCACGACCCCCGCGTAGAGCCTCCGGTAGGAGGCGTTTGGACCCCCCAGAGTGGGCAAGAGCCGTTTCAAAGCAGCCCCGGCCCGCTCCAGTTTGGGAGCCAAACGACGGAAATGCTCCACGAAGTTCCACCGGCTGTCGAGGACGAGTCCCAGGTACTTCATCGTCGACTCGACGCCGATGTGAACCCCTCCTACCGTTACTTGGGAACCCGACACTGGCGCATTCCGAAGACCATGAAAGCACATGGCCTCAGACTTGTGCAAAGCCACTTCGAGTCCCAATTGCCGGATCCTCTCAACGACTGTCGCAACCCCGCGTGTCATTAATTCGGCCGCCGCCTGGTGCGACCTCTCCTGCGCCAGGAGCGTGTCGTCAGCGTAACACACCACGCTGACGCCGCTAGGGAGGTCGGCGCGCAGCACCCAGTCGTACCCGATGTCCCACAGATGCGGCCCCAGGACCTATCCCTGTGGGACGAGCGTGGGGTCCTGGGTTCGATTCCCTGGTCGGGTAAAGTGTTATTGGGTTTTTCCATTAGGAGTTTCTTAGTAACAGCCCGGAGTTTGGAAGTTGGCGGTGTGATACCTCCGTACCTCTGAAAACACGTTAAACCGTTGGTTCTGCGCCTGATTTCACTCCGGTCGTGTCGGATTGCCGTCCCATCGGACTATGAAAGTGAGGGAAGAGAGAATGCACCTAGTGTTTGCGCACACACTTGTGCACTACAATATCTCCCGCGCTGGAGGCTAATTTCCATTGAGATTGGCTGCCATGGCCGAAATACGGTTTGGAGGACTATATTAGTTGCACCACACATGTTTCAAAATCGCTTGACAATTCACAAAGCGCCTGACTTTTTGACACTTTTTTACATCTGTAAGAATGCATGGTAAATTGGTAACCCCTTGGTTTTGAGTCAAAAGAGTATAACAGGCTATAACAGGTTTGGGTCTATAATCATATAACCTCTTTATCTTTATCACTTCTTAGCGAGTCTATGGGCAATCTTGATCAGGCCAGAACTTAGCTACGAGTATTGCATTGTCAGCAGGGTCCAGCGGCTATCAGGTCCCCCGACGTGCAGTTTATTGGGCACGCAGGTTTGCAACCTCCTAGGTAAGGTGACATTTAGGTAAACACAAAAAAAAATGACATTCAATCACTATGTCGCATAGCTATGTCGTTGAAATCTTTTATGCATGACACACATTTTATTGCAAATATTCAAGTTAATTTATATCCTGATTGTATTTATTTATAATAAAAAAAATATTAATTAAAACATGTGTAACATAGTTTTAATTCCTTAGTGGATAGGTATTAGTTACATGATAGCTTTATTAAACACCGGAATTGAGTTATTGACGTTTAATACATACTTGTAGATATTTTATACTTAGCGAGATATGTACTTAGTTATTAATAACGAAACTTGAGTTATTGTTTAAATAATATACATCATCATCATTTGCCTTTTCCGAACTATGTTGGGGTCAGCTTCCAGTCTAACCGGATGCAGCTGAATACAAGTATTTTACATGGAGCGACTGCCTATCTGACCGCCACAACCCAGTTACTGGGTAATACTACACCCCTTGATTAGACTTATTATTAGACTTTCGGACTTCTGACGACCCGTGACGACCGTCAAAGTTCCGTGAATGACAGCCGGGAACACCGGCTTAACGTGCTTTCCGAGGCACGGAGGGGTTTCTTCTCGGCTCAACTGACGTCTTCTCTCCATAATAATGTTCTTCTGTATATTGATTCCACTCAGAAGTATGGCAGAAATATTTACTGATTTGGCCTAAACCCGTTGCAAGATCTATCTACCAACCCGCACTGGGCCCGCGTGGTAGATAACAGCACATTCCCTCTCAAAGAGAGGAGGCCTGTGTCCCAGCAGTGGGAACATTATAGGCTTATTATGCCATTGGAAGATTATATAGGAATATGACTTGACAGAAAATTTTCATCTTGACCGAAATTCAAAACTTAACTAAAACTATTCTCTTTTCAAATGAAGATATTTACAAAAAAGTCTCCATAGGAGTTACCAAAAATATAATTAAAAAACCAGATTTTTAGTAACTAGCAAAACCGTGCTCGATCCCTGGACACTTTTGATGTGTGTAATGTACCTACTTATATCTAAGGTCTAAATAAAAAACTAAAGAACTAGAGAGATAAGGTCGAAATAGATAGCATAGGCTTAGTACCTAATAGCTTCCCGTTGGCACCTTTTGGGTGCAAACGCCATAAAATAAAGCAAACCGTGGTGTATTTTTAAAAATGAAAGGCATTGTTCAGTAATTTATGGTAACGTTCTCTATCATAAATGAAACTGGAGAATAGTGTCAATAAGTACCACTATTCTTCAATACTATAAACCAATGTGACACCGGGAGGAGACGTCTTAGAAGGACATACAGTGACCTTATTACATACATACATAAACTCACGCCTTCTTCCCATGGGGGTAGGCAGAAACTACAGAACGCTACCTGCTACGTTCATTACATAGTCCTTTTGCCTCGTTTACGTTCATCTGGTCATGCGTGCACGCCGGTGGCGGGTACTACGCACTTGACCTTTCTGAAAAACATCACCAATAAGGTCACTGTATGACCTCCTAGGGCGTCCCCTCCCGGCGTTTCCACTCACATCTACCTTGTAAATACCTTTTGTTTGACCTTATTAGTCACTGTATTATGTCCTTCTAGGGTTAGAAAGGTCAGGTGCGTAATACTTGCAACCGGCGTGCTTGTATGACCAGCATAGCTATTCACAACCGTTCGATAAGCTTCCGTGCCGAATCGAACATAAATCAATGTTATCAAAGGAGTCCTCTAAAGGCTGTTCACAAATCCAAAGCCCAAATTTTTATTCAGTTTAAATCAAATAGACGACCACCGTTATTCTGTTAGCTTATTGCTGTCAGGAGCAAGGCAAATTAGCAATTGAAAATGCGTCACTTTCGATTCGATAACCTGCCAAATGGTTGTGAATAGCTATGCAGATGTATGAACTTAAACGAAGCGAAAGGAGCATGTAAGGATCATAGCAGGTGGCGTTCTGTAGTTTCTGCCTACCCCCATGGGAAGAAGGCGTGAGATTATGTATGTACGAGTATGTGTAAAAATGATCACCTGGTATTCCATGGAGGAGTAGTACAGTACACATTTCGCCAGTTATGTTGAAGAGCGAGCCTTAATTGCCACTAACCGGACACAAATTCAGACTTCGGGTTCTCGGGCAGGGAAAGAAAAAGAAAAACCCATGTCTTTTTAAATAATATACCAACTACGCTCCCAGCTCCCAGATTATGCTTGCGATGCTAATTACAGGCAATTGCAGTGATGATTGCTAATGAATTTACTGCTGTTATAATATTACTCATATCATAGTGACTATGTAAATTATTTCTGATTCTTCTCCATACTTCTTTTAATTAAAATATAAATAAAAAGTACACTTCTTAGCTCGTTACTTCATCTTGCTCATCTCATTCTTCTGTCATCTCCTGTCAAATTTAGAGCTCACTCCAACGGGGTAATTGCGTAACACACTAACAGTAGGAAAAGCTTTCATTCTGGCAGTTCAACAACATTCATAGCGTTATTTACGTTGTCGAGCAGACTATTTTTTTCGGACATATGAAACAATGGATTAGCAATAAGCTTCAAACTGATTCAGATTGTGATAGATAGTGTGTTACGCAATTCGGCAGCCTAATTACGTAACACACTATCTATCACAATCTGAATCATTTTGAAGCCTATTGCTAATCCATTGCTTCATTTGTTCATAAAATTTGTCTGCTCAACAACGTAAATAACGCAATGAATGTTGTTGAACTGTCAAAATGAAACCCATTCCTACTGTTAGTGTGTTACGTAATTACCCCGCGGGTGCTGTTTTATGTTTTTTTTAGATAACTACAGACCATTCAGACAATAACAACAAATAAAGCTGCATACAAACATGCTACTTTATTAAAATTCCCACATGTACGTATAAAACTAAAGAACGCTATAAATGCAATTGAACGGTATTCAAAATACTGATCAATATCCGTATAACAGAAAGGCACTTCATTATACGAAGCCCAACAGCAATTCATTCAATAAGCTATAATTCGGGGCATTCGGCCTTTCAATATGATTGACCTACATTTTGACCTTTTACACCACACCCTGAACCTTTGCCAATTGGTGTGCAACCTATCTGTTTACTAATCTACGTAACACGACCACACAGAATTTTCTAATCGTTAAATATGTCGCAATATTAGGTACCTAAATCTATATACATATTATAAATTAAAGTCTATTTTCGTGTCTGTCTATATGCTGGCAATGTTCTTCTAAACTACGCAACGGACTCTATTTATTTATTTATTTAAACTTCTCGTACACAATAACATACAAAGGCTGAATTTGATGCGGTTTTCACCATCATTTAAAATAAGTATTTAATCCGGAAGGTATACCCGTCAAACGGGATGAATAGCGATGCAGGGGTGAATCGAGACAAAACTTTAAAAGGGATTTTAACATTGAAATAATATATGTTGTTGCCAAAAAGGGTTCTAATGTGTTTACTGTTTTATTAACGATTAAAGTGACCTTGTTGGCAACAAACAGTATTATTTCAATGTTAAAATCCCTTTTAAAGTTTCGTTGCGATTCACCCCTGCATCCCTATTCACCCCGTTTGACGGTACTTAATACCATACAGATTTCCTACCCCATCATCACATCACGTGATGATAATTTTTGACAGTTGATAGCAAACATGTTTCCTAAGTTAGGTATAGAAAAAACTACGTTACAATAATTTATACATCGGCTTACAGAATTTAATATAGAATTAGCTAATTATGATTCATAGTAAACATTATTATCATTCATTCTCTTGCATTTATATGTATCCCAATTTATTTAAGGTCGTCGCAACATGTAATTTCCTTTCCTACTTATCTATTAGTCGTCATCTCGATTATCAACCCGTTTTTAGCCATATTATTTATTTATTAAAACTTTATGCACAAGAAAAAAAAAACTGTACAAAGTCGGACTTAATGCCTGAGGCATTTTCTACCAGTCAACCTTAAGGTGATGCAGAGACAAAACATGGCAGGTGCAATATACGGGAAAGATAGCTCGGAAATAACTATAAAATACAAGAATAAATACTAATACATACATACATATAGATAAATAAAATAAACTTCATCAGGAGATATAACGATCGATAGAGGAGAAAACGAATCCAGCAAATCAGCGCTGGGGTTATCGTTCACACAGTCCATCCATCGCTTCTTTGGTCTTCCCCTAACAATTAAAATGTTGTAACGATAACTTACTAGACATCTGTTATTATATACGTACCTAAGTTTTACGTAAATGGGCTCAGATACCAGAATATTTTAGCCATATTTGAAACACATAAATTCTACGGCAAATGTCTCTGGCACTATGCTAATTTATAAATTGTGGTAAAATATTGATTTCTAGGTAATTTTCAATTAAACTTTAAATATGAAATATATTAATCTGTTCTGTTCCATTGTAGGTAATTGGTCGTTTATTATTTGTTATTATGAATTGGAACAGTGCATTATTTAATACTAGCGAGCCGCCCCTGCTTCGTACGGTTTTTGCTACTTAACAAAAATAGCGAGATTTCTTTATTCTACGTATGTAAGTTGTAGGTATATGAATGTATTACACGCACAAACCTTTCGGATTTTTTTTTTCTAAATTATGGTGAAAACCTTATGAAAATCCGTTGCGTAGTTTAGAAGAACAACGCGATCACACAGACAGACACGAAAAGCAATTTGTATTTATATGGATATATAAGAATAAGAATAAGAATAAGAATATTTTTATTGTATAAGAAATTACAATCGAATGCGTTGATTCCTGGAACTCACACTAGGATTCCCTGTGTCGTGAGATCCAGGCTCCTTCGTTCCGTTTACATTTATAAGTTATATATACCTACTAGCGACCCGCCCTGCTTCGCACAGTTTGTACGTGTTGACAAAACATGAAGATTTATTTCTATATATTTATGTCTAATAGTTAGGTATGTACGAAACACATAAACCTTCCGGAATAAATTCTCTAAATGAAGACGAAGGTAGATAAAACAGGTAATAGATATACAGGGTGGCAGGGACAGACATCGACGCGCAACCTGTCTCCATGGATTCAGCACATGATTCTAGACGCCCCTGGGGAGAAATATTTCGCAAAAAAAATCAGCTGCTTCATAGAAAAGTGCAATACGTACGTGGTCAAAATGTATGCAACATCAATTTTTTTTTAATAACTGACGAAACATTTCTACGCAGGTGGGTCTTGAATCATGTGCTGAATTCATGGTTACAGTTTGTGCGTCAATGTCCCTGCCACCCTTATATAATATATGTAGGTATATCCCTATGTAGATACATGTACGTCGGAGTGATAAATTACAATTACAACTATTATCGTACCACGCACCAAGTGTTCATTAAAATTTAAGTTTGTACCCACACTAGAATTTTCGCTTCACGTCTTTCTTTACGTCTTTGAGGGGAAACGCAAGTTGTATAATGCTTAAAAGTTTAAGATCCACTGCAGTAAACAAAATCAGAAAAATATATAATATTCTTCGGATATAAGCTAGTAAGATAGTGTGATGAACACATAATACTTAACTAATTTGATACGATAGAAAAAAAACACGAAGATACCTCAAAAAAAATATTTTAACGATTAAAAACCAGACTAATATACAAGCAATCATTCAGATTTTCGTCAGATTATTCTACAAGCAACATATTCACATAATAGTGTTTTAATTGTTTAATCCAATCAATAGATTTTTTGTAAATAGATAAATGCTTCATATTTTGCAACAAACTACCAGCGTTGTGTCATCGCGCTTCTCTTTCTTTTCTATGCAGTCCGACAGTGACCGCGCTTTAGCTGTTGTCAGCCTCTTAAGGAGCTTAAAACTGCAACAGGTATAACACATGTAACATCACGCCTGTATTCCCCGAAGGGTTGGGCAGAGAAGCACCTATAGTACACCCACATTTCAGGTTTCACCAGTTATGTTTAAGTCCCATGTTATAGGGGGCGAGAATATTGCCATCAACCGCGCACAAATCCAGACTCCGGGCTGCCGCTGCGATATACACATAATTAATAACACTTGGTTGGATGCTCCCATTAATCGTACGAAAACCGTACGTAGATAAATGTCAAACTAAATATGAAGATCTCTACAAGTTAGAGAGTGAGTTAGTTACTCGTTCTTATTTGGTTTGTGTGTTTTTTCTTTGCGTCATGTTTACCGTAAATAAAGGCTCCCACAGACAGGCGCGACGCGACAGCGCTACACAAAGGCGCCGTTTGTCGCGCGACATGCGGTGCCTTTGTGTCGGGCGTCGCGTCGCGCCAGTGTGTACGAGCCTTAAACGTTTTTCCTTTCTTTTATTTCTTTCTAACTGAGAGTCTAAAATAAAAAGCCCGGCCAAGTGCGTGTTGAACCACGCACAATGAATTAGGGTTCCGTAGTTATGATGAATTTATCCCAAGAACAAACTTAACATTGTACTAAGTTAAAAAATATCATCTACTCCCATACACTCCTACTGCAAATGTAAGTTTGTCCACTATTACTTGTTAACTTTTAAAGCCTACTTAGCTGTGATAGTTTTCTTTTTAACTTCGATATACAGGGTGGTCCAAATAGAGACATCATAAAAAAACCTTATGCCCAGGGGTATCCGAAAATACCCCATGTATGTTCCGCGATTCTTGATAATTTTTGAGTTACATATATTTTTTTTTTCTTGAAATGATTATGAGAACCGCTTTAAAGAAAATCTATCTGTTATTTTACACGGCTTTTTCGCATTCTTATCTTGCATTTTTATTTTTTTATAGAGTATTCTTTCAGACAAAATAATCTTCTTCCTATCATTTCATTCAAGATACAATATTTTTTATCGAAAAGGAGGTATTTACGTTCGAGTGATACAGAGTCAAAATGTAAGATAAGATATTTATTTCGCAAATATGGGTACAAAACACAAAGATATAAAAAATATAATTAGCAACAGCCATATTTAACCAGAAGGCATGCAAAAGTACAAAAATACACGAGAAATGCTAAGTACATAATAATAAAGATATACAACGTCAATATAAAGATTAATTAACTATAATTACAATTTAATTATGAAGTGCTTCAATAGTTATTTATATTATAAACAATTCTTCTGCAGTCAACTTATTTCATATTTGAATTAAATTTAAATTAAATTAAATTAATATGTAATGTCATATTTTTCAATTTCAAATCATTATAAAAGTAATCAAGAAATTCCTTTCTCCATTAAAAATTCCGTCACGCTTTAATCGGCTTTGTCTAGCAAAAATTTCGAAGTTTTCTTTTAAATAACGTCTATTTTAATTCTTTCCAACTTCTCGGTAATTTATTATAAATGACTGGCGCCATGTAGCAGACACTTTTGCGCATTAAAGTCGTTCTCGTACTAGGGAGACATAGCCTACTATTATCATGCCTATTTCGTGGAAATACGTCAGCTATGCGGTCAAAACGATCAGGGTTCAACTTTACAAACACTGCCATTTCTAAAATATATAAGCATGATAAAGTTAAAAATTTATTCTGTTTAAAATATGGCACGCAGCTATCAGTTGGGTGCAGTTTTAAAAAGGACTGTATGCATCTTTTCTGTGCTTTGAATGCAGATTCTCTTTCGTTGGAGTTGCCCCAAAAGATAACGCCGTATCGTAAGTGGCATTCGACTAAACCATGGTATACAGTCAGGAGTGCGAAATGCGAATGCGAATGTCTACCTATTTCCAAGTATTTTTTTTTAAATACTACCAGGTTGCGAAATCATTTCAAAAACCTAGGCGGAATGTAGGCTTGCAAAATATCACAAAAAAGTTGGTACTTAATGGCATCACTCGAACGTCACTTATTCCTTTTCGATCCAAATTTTTGAATCTTGAATTAATTGATAGGAAGATGATTATTTTATGTCTGAAAGAATATTCCATAACAATGAAAAGAGCAAAGAAATAATATGAAAAAGCCTTGTAAAAATAAAGATATAATTTTTTGAAAGCGATTCCCATAAAACCAAGAAACTTAAAAATCCTAACTAATATTATAAATGCGAAAGTAAGTTTGTTTGTTTGTTACGCTTTCACGCCAAAACAACTGAACGGATTTGGATGAAATTTAGCACACAATTAGACCATGATCTGGGTAAGGACATAAGCATCTTTTCATCCTGAACGGCAGATGAAGTCGCGGGCAACAGCTAGTACTACTATAACTTGAAAACTATCAAGAATCGCGGAACATACATAGGGTATTTTTGGATGCACCTGGGCATGAGGAATCATTTTTTTTTATGACGTCTCTATTTGCGCCATCCTGTATCAGTACTCACTGTCCTGATTTTATCACATATCCAAAAACAAGCATTTAGCTGGCAGGGGGAGGCGGACACTTAACTCTAACAAAAATTAGCAACTTAGACTTAATATTTCGCAAACGGATCCCTGACTCGAAAAATGGTTTTCACACACCCGCAATATTTTTGAACGGCCTATCCAACGACACTCGACACTTAACGTGTAGGGGAGGTACCATTATTTTTTATCAAGATTTTATATGACTAAACTGTCGGCGTAATTAATATGTAGGTATACCCATGTCAAAATACAGTTTTCTAGTACTAAGAGTCTCTGACAGACGGACATGGCGAAATAAACTATAAGGGTGCCTACCTTGTTAACTACGGAACCCTAAAAAGAAGGTACTAATAAAAGATTCATCGTCATCATAATTTCAGCCGAAAGACTCCCACTGCTAGACATAGGCCTCCACCAAGCAACGCCACTTTGACAGGTTCTGTGCTTCCTGCATCCAGCGGATTCCTGCGGCCTTCTTCGGTCCACCTTGTGTGGGAGGTCTTCCAACGGTACGTCTTCCGGTACGCGGTCGCCACTCCAGAACCTTTCGGCCCCATCAGCTATCTGTTCTGCGAGCAAATTGCCTGCCCAAGAAAAGATTGCCTGTTCCAAAATGTAGTTTTTTAGGGTGAAATGGGTTGGTTTAACAATATTGTTATCGGTTAAGCCCGCTTTTCTGATAAAATATTTCGGCAAAAACGCATTATAGAATAGAAAAGAATAATTATCTTTATTTTACATTGAATATGGTATATAAAAGGTTTTAAATATAAATAACTAGCTTCTGCCCGCGGCTTCGCCCGCGTGGATGTCGGAAATTATCCCACGGGAACGTGCTACCGGAAAAAAAAGTAGCCTATGTCCTTCCCCAGGCCTCCTTGTTAAATTTTATCGGAATCCGTTTTTCAGTTTAGGCGCGAAAAGGTAACATACAGACAGAGTTACTTTCGAATTTAAAATATTAAGTATGGATTTTACATATCTTACTTACCTATTTCAGCATGCAAATAACATCTTAAAATAAAACAAACATAATCCTATTATGATAAGATTACTACTGAGATCTTATAATAAAAATAGGCTACTATTTAAATGCTCACCAAAATAATTTTTAGACCCTAAGACTAAGTACCAAGTAAAATATGTTAACTTCAAATAAAATAAACCCACTCTGTACCAAGGTGCTTAAAGAACAACGTTCTATGTTCCAAAATAATTAAACACTCATCAGAATAATTGTATGTGTAGCATTTATATTATTTTTGCCTACCAAACCAAAATGGATAAATGCTCACCAAATCTTGTTTAAGTGGCTCACCAAAAATAAGTTTGCTTCAAAATGCAAGGGTGGGATAGGATGCAAGAGCGAGCGAAGCGAGCTCGGGACTTGGGGCACCCCGACTCGGAAAGGTTAGGTTAGAAGGGGATGGCGGGGTCTGAAAGACCCCGCCATCCCCTTCGTGGTTATTTTTTTTGACCACCCAGAAGTGGGAGCCCCGCCTAGCGGGGCTCCGTCGACTACGCCTTATAAATAAAAAAGTAAAATAGGTTCATTTCTACAATACTTTATGAAACACAATTTGGTCAGCATTTATCCATTCTGGTGGACACAATTTGGTGAGTATTTCGAATTTTTTGATAGTAAAATAGGTACTTATCTGGTAGGCGTTTAAACACAAGCCATAAAAATATACTTTAAAATTAAATTATATTACTAGCGAGAACAGTGTGGTTAATTTAAATATCTTAGGTATGATAAGTTAATTATTTTGAACTATGGTTATAATCTAAGAACTCACTATACAGTATAGAACACATTTTTACATTTCGCTCATTTGGAGAAACATCGACGTAACTACTGCTTTTAAAATTTTACAGGCGAGTGATTTAAAGTCGTTTTTTTTGTAATCTGTTACCGTCTCGTTCTGAAATGTTGATAAATCCCTAAACCATATTAAATATTTCACGCTAAATATTTCACGCCTCTGCTCCTCTGAATTTTTTTTCGAGCACAATATATATCGACAACTCAATTTGGGAAAAATTACATTTACGTCATTGTTTCTCCAAATGAGCGATTTAAGTAAGTTTTTATGTATGTAAAGGTGAGGTGCCTATTAGAGCTAAGAAAGCGCCTATTATAAAAAATAAAATAAAAATGTTTATTTCAAGCAACTAGACTCATATACATACAGATACATAAAAGGAAACAGACAGGATAACAAGCATAGACAAAACGAACACTCACAAGGAAACAATATGTCTGCTGCAGCATTGCCGGATATATGGACAATCCAGTCTGTTGGCGATCATCGCCAGCGGGGTAATTACGTAACACACTAACAGTAGGAATGGCTTTCATTTTGACAGTTCAACAACATTCATTGCGTTATTTACGTCGTTGAGCTGACAAATATTTCGAACATATGAAGCAATGGACTAGCAATAGGCTTCAAAATGATTCAGATTGTGATAGATAGTGTGTTACGTAATTAGGGTGCTGGTCGGTATTATAGATAGGAAAGTGCCTAGTATAACTAAGAACGCTCCTTTTTTATTCAACTTTGATATTACCTCGTAGCTACTAGTCGCGTTTGGCACACACATTGCTATACGCTTTCCTAATTGACTCACATGCTGAGTATGAATTTGTTTTCCATCAATAAGTAATTCTAGGTTGGCAATAAAGAATAGAAAACTACATAGACATATCAATAGTGTCTTGGAATCATGGTATTTTGTAAAAAATATTTTATAGCCTATTGTTTTATAATAATGTCTATTTAGATTGATTTAATAATATGTTTTTAAAAATGTTTATTTTCGATTCAGATTTTTTTCTTAAGGGCGGAGATATGAGGGTGAAAACGTAAAAAATCATATTTCAGCCATTTCGCGCTCTTTGCGCGCGTTTTTTGTTTTAAGGATTTTGTTGGTGCGCGGTTAACATTTATTCAGTTTTAAGCTATGCAAAGACAGACTTGCGAGGTCTACAGCTCACAGAGCCACTAGTATAACGAGTCTCTTTTGTTTAAAAAGTTATTAGATCTACAACAAAAAATCTTCAGTGTGACACCTAGTGGGAATACGAAAATTTAAGCCCATGCCTATGACTTGCTAACTGTACCTACGTACCACACCCTCTTAAGTAACACTGTGCAACACCACGTTGTCTAAGGTATGTGAAATACGGGATCTAGGAGTTCTGGTCGACGATGGACTAAGTTTCAAGCCACACATCAACGACACTGTTATGAAGTCGGCACAGATGCTGGGTTTTGTAAAAAGGAACACGCGGGGCTTCCAACTGATAAAGACCAGAATAGTGTTGTTCAATACCCTGGTGCGAAGTCGGTTGGAATACGCTATTGTTGCCTGGAATCCGTTCTATGCAGTTCATTCGCAAAGAGTAGAGAGAATACAAAGAGCATTTACTAAACATCTAGCCTTTATATCCAGGAAAATTAGCCATCGCTGTCCGTATGAGCAGCGCTTACACTTTTTCGATTTAGAGACACTGCGAGACCAACGCCGTTCGCGTGATTTAATTTTCCTCTACAAAGTTGCAAACGGAATTGTAAAATGTAGCGATCTTGTTGAGCGTATCCAATATTCCGTCCCTTCAAAACCTCCCAGGCATCCCATCACCAGGCTGTTTCATATCCCTTTCCGCAAATCCAATCTTGGTCTCAACGCTCCCTTGCTCCGAATGTGCAGAAATTTCAACAGTTTTTGTAAATCATCAGAAACCGACTTATACGGTGCTCCCGTACCTCACAGACACACCGTATAAGTCGGTTTCTGATGATTTACGATGAATATTCTTAGATATCACTCACACTCATACCCTTTCACCTTCCACCTCTGGTGGTGGCATTTTGTATGTCACTTATTTTTAATTTTAATTTCTAATTGCGATTTATGTTTTTATAAGTTTTTTTTTTTTCTTTTAGTATTTACGATGTTGTTCTGCGGTGAATGCTGTGTATACCTATAATAGGCATACCTACCAGTACTTTTATTATGTTATTGCTCTGTTTTATTTTTTTGTATGTACTGCTGTTGGTGTACCAAATAAATAAATAAATAAGTACCTACCTACGTGCTTACCCACTGTTGTTGCATATTAATTTAATCTCGGATCTGCGGGGTAATTGTGTAACACACTACCAGTAGGAATGGCTTTCATTTTGACAGTTCAACAACATTAATTGCGTTATTTACGTTGTTGAGCAGATTTTTTTTTTCGAACGTATGAAGCAATGGATTAGCAATAGGCTTCAAAATTATTCAGATTGTGATTGATAGTGTGTTGCAAGTCTCTCTGAGTTGGAGTAAAGTTACATACTCTGTGAGTTGAAGTTGAGAAAAGTATACCTACTTACACGTACGTATTGTTCAAATTTTACCCTACTGGTCCAGGAGGGCTACCTTATACGGTTATACCTATAAATAACCCTACATATAAACCTTCATTTTGTTAGCATTAAGGCTCGTACACACTGGCGCGACGCGACGCCCGACACAAAGGCACCGCGTGTCGCGCGACGAGCGGCGCCTTTGTGTAGCGCTGTCGCGTCGCGCCTGTCTGTGGGAGCCTTTATAATACAGTCTGACTGTCGAGTTTCATAATGTTACAGGTTATTATTGTCGTAAACAAAGGATAGTTACATAATTTCTTCTTATTATAACTTTTATTTTCAGGGAAGACGAAAGAGTAATAAAAATGTAACATAGGTTGGGAAGACGAAGATACATTGCCGAGTGACTGGATCCCAACGAAGGCATTGCCTCCGGCAGACGCGGACATCGGGGGCGGCGGGATGAGCATGTCGGGCTTGTTGCGCGTTGCCAAATACACCGCCATATTTAGGGATGATAGGCCTGCCAAGAGACAGTGCATTCGGCAGGAATCGCCGCAACCCAATAGATGACATATTTATTTTTGTCACCAAACCCACGCCCAATCTCATGCAGTCGGAGGCATCTTCTTTTTAACAATAAAGACCTACTTCCTCCAACAGCATGAGATTGGGTGTGGGATTGTAGACAAAAATGCGTGTCATCTTGTTTCTGTCTTTTTTATAGTTCACTTTTACGCAGTCGGGTTTTTATACAAGAAACAATATGGATAACCCTTTCTGGTTTTACCAATTTTTCTGCAATGACATCCATTGTAAGGAAAATTTTGCTTCTCGTTGTCAGAAACAGTTCTAAATTTCAAAAAATTCATGAAAAAAATTAATTGCTGGTCAAGTAAGTAAGTTGAATATGTTTTAAGCGAAGGAGGTATGTATATTACAAAAAAAAAAGATGCAGGAATATAATGCTGCAGTACCTATGCATTATTTCACGTAAGTGATGACAACCTTGATGTTCCGAGCAACTACACACACATATAACTCTTTGTATTCAACTTAACGCCCGTCCGTGCCCGTGACGCTACGCATGAACCCTTAATAACTCTATTTTACTTACCCAAAGCGACAAGCGCCAATGAGAAAGAGAAAATTCCGAGTCGTAGTAGGTGCACTGCACATGACTGTGTTGTTGATTGATTCAACTCTTGCGCCGCGCGCCCGCGCACTTGGGTATGTTGTATTGTAGTAGGAAACTTTGTAATGTCAAAAAGTCGGGATTTAATCGATATCGATACCATTACAAAGTTACAAGCAAAAACAAACCATAAAGTAATGTAGTAGTAGTAGTAACCATACCAAAGTATTAAGCACTCACTTTGATGTAACGGACATAATTATTAAATGACAATTTTGAATTCTTAGTCCAGCAAGTGCGGATATTTCGAACGTGGCTCAGATTAATAATAGGTAACCTTATAGGAAGCGGGCGGCGGTTTTAATGAATGATCAAAGGGAGAACGCGAGCGCGCCTCCTTTCCCCGCACCTCTTTAGTCCCGCACATCCACGTGCTGCACCGCACGCGCCTTTGCTAACACGCATCGGGAAACAAACACAACGATGCCAAACTGTAGGTATACCAACCAAGAGTACCAGAACATGTTGGTGTGCTACAATAACAAGTATCACAGGGAGGTACTAAGTACCAACCTCGCGAGTGCCGATCGTGATGTGTTTCCTCCGGTTCGGTTGGGCAACGACATTGAGTTTTCTGTGCGTAAGGAAATTCTTAAAAAAAGCGTGTACCTACAACAGTAGGTATGTCCACGACTGCCTATTTCGGGTAAGATTTTTGATTTTTGAATCAGCTGGCGGATACGACTCTAAAGTGAATTCGAGTTGCACCTATCAGCTGTTTATTCTTACAAATTACCTAGTTTACAGATGTGTAGGAACTTTTAATCCTAATCTACACATTAGGATTAAAATTTGTTTTAATCGCACCTAGGTTTCTTTTCGTAAAACTTTAAGGATGGAATTTAATAATGTAGGTATCTTCTTACTTAGGTTTAGGTCATTTTGTATTTAAAATTGACATTTATTATTATTGTGAGGGATAAGCTATTAAAATAAGACTAGATCCAGTTACGAAGTCTACTTACGTTAGTTTATTTTTAACAGCATCACGCCTGCATTCCCCGTAGAGATACGCAGAGGTGTATTTTCGTACGTTCACTATTATATAGTTCATCAGTGATATTGTTAGGTCCCATGTAATATCTCCCATGTATGTGTATAGGAAGTGAGAGCAGGTGTTTGCGTCCGGCAGCACACAGACTGTGGAGTGCCATAACCGTCAGAACGCGAAATGACTATTGCACCGGACGGGCGTGATCGCTGGACGCGATGTGTGTTAGGAGGGTGTGTACCTATCCAGATTATTAAGGCATGAGGATAGGCCTCGCACTGTCCTAGCGGCGCTGACGACCTATACCGATAGGTTCCAGATATTTTCTAAGGTGGTAACTATATCCTGAAGTCTACATGAGCACGGGTATGTTTTGTTGAAGAAATAATAACACAGTAATTTTACAAGTTATTTCAGGAAGCACTATGGGGTCTGTTCAGGAATTCTCCTGGTATACTAGTTACTATATTAAGCTTTGTAGATGACTTGTCGGTGACTACGAATACAAAAAATTGCATGCTTGCTTAAATACGGACAATCTTTACCTTAGCGAGGACCTCGATTTGCTCCCCTTTTTCGAACTTTATTAATTCTTATTTTCACTATAGCTACATGGTATGTTATAGATAAACACATTTAAGTACACAAGATATATGAGATATTTAGGTTCTTTTGGAGTCCTTACAAAATTTGCTGTCTACTGAAGTTATTAAAATTACTGTATCTATATTTAGTAATAAGATATACAATTTATGTAGGTGAACACTAACTTTTTTAACAGAAAATTGTCTTACATGCTAAATTATGTAAAAGGTGTAAAACTAATTGCGAAGTTACATAGCCCTCAGGCTGGTCTATTATCCTACAGAAACCTAATATTGTATCTCGATATTTCAGGGTGTGAAGCGCCTCTGAATGTATGTTGGTTAAACCAATTTGAAATTATTCATAAATTATTGATACAAACCGTTACCTCAATTAAGTAGGCTTTTCTCGTGGATTATGTGTCTGAAAATTAGGTCCAGGGTTAGGTCTCGGTCTAGGGTACGTGAACACACTAATAATCTGTAAATTTCAACTTATATAGCCCACCTAATTGAGATTTAAAATGTTTACTTTACTATTATTTCGCAAAATTGTTATTTCGATACGATTCTGATGCTAATTACGTTCATTAATCACATGACGAAGTTTTTTGTACAATTCTAAAAACTATTTATTGTTTGGTGACACATCGTCGCGAATAACTTCCATGCTTGCGCGGTCGCGCGGAGACATGCATGCGAACACAACCTCATCAACACGCTGCTCGACACAGAATAGACGAGATTAAAGATGGGTTAATACCGATATTTATCAGTATTAGCTAATATGAATATATTCATGTAGTAATATTATAATATCTTAACTAATATTTGAGTATCAGTGATATTTAACTTAGACCTAATATTATGTATCACTGCCGTATTAAATTAGTGTTCAATAGACTGTATCTCGGTATTTATTATTGATATCTAGTTATTGATGTTAAATTGTTAATACTGTTACTAATGAATGATACAAAATTTAACACATCGTATCGTGGTGTGGGGTCGGAATAAATAAAAAAATATCTCAAAAACTTACTTTTTATTTGTGTTTAAAAACATTAATTTTTTAACCTACTCTGATGATAGCCGAGTACGTCGGTCGGAAATCAGCTCTCCAGATTTAGAAAAAATCCTTTCACAAGGCACTGAAGTCGCCAGTACACAACAATGCTTTTTTTAATACTTTGCTGAGGTTAGGATATAAAAAAAGAATATTTACGCAACCAATCATTCGGGCTCGCGTTTATTAATATTAATAAACATTTGAAAGTCAATTAAAGCGTAAGACATTTTAAACCAATGTTGCTGTTTGAAATGCATTTTTAAAATCGCCACCATAATGACTGTTTTTCTCGCCCGTAGATATTTGATCCGCAGATCATTCGACATTCGTTCACTAATATAGTAATCTGTGGAGCGAATCCGATCCGTGCAATGTGAAATGAATCCCAGATTATGTGAATATTAAATATTAGCATATGACAGTTCGTCGGATTGCTAATACGTGAATCCATAGAATATTACTAATCTCTTAACTAATACCAATATATTAGTCACACCATTAGACGAGATGACGCGCAACGCCTAGACGCGGCGGCGCGGAGGTGCGGGCGCCGCGCCGGCGCCTCGTCGGGCGGATCATTCATAGAATAGGGAGTAAATATTTTATGCAAAATGTCTCAAGCAGATTTAAAATAAAAATAAACTTAAAAAAAGAAGTGTCTACATATAGGTTCTGTACCAGCTATAGGTGTAGCAAGAAAAAAAAAAAGAGTTTTAACAAAGTGGCCCTCATAAAATATTTCGTGTATAAATAGATACACCGTAAGTATACAATGGTGCCGATTATCTGATCACAATTTTTTTTAAACTAGACTAAAAATCACTCAAATTTAGTTTATTCCTGTCAATCGAAGACTTCCAATTCTGAATTAGACTAAAGTGACACCACTTAACTATATTTTAGTTTGACAGCACTAAGAGAGTTAATAATTTTGTGAAAATGGCAATTATGCTAATCTGAATTTGACGTTTTTCACCTAAAATTTTGGTTGTCTATGTAAATCTGACTATATTTAGTCACGATTAAAAAGGTGTGGAATAAAATTTGTTATCATGAACTAAAATTCACCACAACACCTCGATTGCAGGTGCAAAAACAGTACTGTATCTTTTTTTTCTTTTATTTTGCTTATATCTCGAAAATGGTGTGATCCAATCGCAAAAATAATAAAAATTTCGACCCCCTTTATATGACCTTTAAACACCTAAAACTCTACATGTAGGTAATATTTTTTTTTATATATTCCATACAAAAAGTAAAAAAATCCATATAAGACACGTTGAGGCTGCTCACCATGCGCGCTTCCGGCTCTAAATTAAATTCACGGGGTACCTAGGGCAAACAAGTACCACGTGGAGTCGCTATTGTCAAATTAAATTATAGTTGCGTCAAAATAATTTTTAGAGATTTAAATTATTATTGATTTTTTAGAGATATTCTTTTGCAGAATAGTTTTAAGATTCTCATAGCCAAAAGTAAGGAATTTTAGTGATAGTTTGGTTAGTTTAGTTCGGTATACAAGAGACTCGGCACCAATATCCATGCATTAGTAAGTTAGAAACTTAAACTTTCTGGCTTTCTCAGTTGATTTTAGCTTGAAGACAGACGAAAGTCATATGAAGAAAACGGAACATGTCGGAGGGAAATCTTTTTAAATATCTAAGATGACAAGTATTATTAATGGACCCCTGAAAGAAGGAACCTCGTTCCCCTCGTGTTTGTTTTTAAAACTTAGTTTTTAAAAAGCTGTCTTCATTAGGAACGCATTCTATAATTATGTGGTGTTTGCTATTTCAACTCTCTAGATTTACATGTAGGGCCTCTTTCGTAATCACTCTTTGATACATCGTGTATTATTATCTTATTATTAATAAAAAATACTATGAAATTATGAATACTTACACAGCATTCTACAGACACAACGTGTGCAATAAATACATACACAATAATAATATAGTTACACAGTAAATAATTATATTCTCTAAAAAAATTATATAAAATTGTGCAAAATTATTCTTCCGTTATATTGCGAAAATCATTATAATAACTTACCCGCACTATCTTAGCTGGATTTGATGCAACTTTCTTACGTATTTCTGATCGTACACATTTTAACTCGTCATTATTACAATATTTACGGATCGATTTGGAAACAACTAAATAACTAGGAATAAAATCATTTTCATTTAACATGTTTTTTAGGGTTTCTAATACAAACAGATTATCTTGAAAATATAACTTACAGAACATTGCCTCGAAAGCGTCGGCAAAAAGACAATGTATGGCTGAACTGTATTGCTCGATGTCTTCTTTTAAACGCTTAACTATTATTGGACCCAATGAAGGAGCTATTTTCAAATGAATATCTTTCCAGGGGTTGTCTACTCCACTTGATCTCCATCTATTAGCAAAATCTGATCGTCTCCACTTGCTCGACCCAAATGCACTCATAGATGTTGCGTTTTCATGGATTAAATTAACGTATTCTGCTATAAGTTTCCAACTGGTATAGAGCACATAGTTTTCTACCACTGGCAAATACTGTTCAATTTTTATTTTTATTTCTTCAAACAGTTTAGCAGGTATAGGTATTTTATTCAAAGTAACATATATTGTAAATGACCAAACCAAATATCTTAAAAAAATATCAAAATTGTCTTTAACATAATAACTGCCCGAGTGCATATTACCCCAACACTGAAAGGCTTCTTCCATAGCTGGACCTACTACCCTATTGAATCTCTGAAGTTGATCTTCCTCACTTTTACCGAACAATACGTAACATGCAAGAACCTCAATAAATTCACTTTCATACAAACACAGTTTGTATCCTGCTCGCGACAGTAACTTATTAGCAACAAAGTCTTCATCGAGTGACTCGATTATTTTTGGTGCATATTGAATTAAATCATTCACATACTTTTCGCAATTGGCGCTATCAGGCAATGAAGTTAAAAACTCGTAACTTCTCATAAAATATTCTGCTCGAATACTAATTGGAACTTCTTCTACTTTACGTAATGTTTTGTATATTTCAGCACTTTCATCTGAATTCAACTCATTCATGAATATACGTATTAATTCCCATAGTTCCTTTTCAACGGTTGGATTTTTCACCTTGCATATTTTATTATATGTATGCTTGAAAAGAACGGACCGGATTGTATGATTCGTAGTAGTCTTCCAAGTTTTCAAAAATATTGATTTTAGATCATCAGATTTGAGTTTGAACAATGCAAGATGAAGGCCAAACTTTTTTAAGGACACTGATGCATCCAACAATTTCGGCAAATACTCAAGACTTTCGACTTCGCTCATATTGTACAAAATTGCGTTTAGTGATGGCACTGCGTGTTGTAAATAATCTCCTTTAGCGTACCACAAAACCGCATCTAAGGGAATCAGCGGCCTGGCTACGTGCAAATATTTTGCAATATTTTTCCGGATGCTTATTTCTGTCTGGTCAGTTTCCCCCCACGTTATCTTGAAATCGTTGGGAGCATGTGTTTTTGCCAAATCTAGTATTTGATTTTGCGATATAAGCATGAAAAGACCTTTAACAACGGCTTTTTGTCCAATAGGTTTGTTCAGATGAAGTAAGTAGGCGTCAGTCCAGTGCTGGGCGAGTGAGTGCGGCCAGTAGACGCGTAGCTTGGCGAGCAGACGTCGCAGCGAGACAGCGTCGTTAGTTCGCAACGTGTCTATATCTTTGTCGTGGCGCGTCAGCAGCTGCGGCTTGTGTTTCAGCGCGTTCAGGCACGCTTCCTCACTCAAACACAGTGACAATGACTCCTCAAACATGTGCTTCCGCCACGATTTCTTAATGAAGAATAGATAGGACATGTCAGTTTTCCACATGTTTTCTTGTTTTATCTTTATTAATTCCTGGATTTTCTCGAGTACAAATGGGAATTTACTGATATCTTTTTTCCAATCTCTCAACAAAATAAGGACATTCTGTAAGTGGAGTAAAGTATCCTCAAAATCGGATTCATTTGCAATGCTTTTACCTTGAATTTTTGTCAATGCAGAATTGATAAGATAAGTAAACATTTTGTCATTTTGTTCTCGACTTAGTTTAATCTGAATCTTTTTGAAAGATTTAAACCTCATCTTTTCTTCAACGATTTCTGGTACCGGTTCATCATGCAGAACTTTATATAGACTTATAGATTGGAGACACAGTTGTACGTTATTTTCTGATTCAGTGTACACTTCCATGCTGTGGAACAACTTATTTAAAATGTTCCAAGTTTCAGCATCAATCTCGTGAGTAGATATTTGTGAAATAATTCTATTGATGAACTGAATCTTGAATTTGAACGGTTCATTTATATGTTTTTCATTGAAAAATGTAAGTAAATCTTTTATATGCTGTGGGTTGTTCCGTGTGCAAGTTACCAGAACGGAGAGCATAGCACATCTTTCAGAGGGTGAGTTCTCCTTACGTATGAGTTTCTTTATTTCAGGTAATGCAACGTCAAATGGGGCGAACTCATACCACTGGTAAGGTTTTATATTGAATTCGATAACCCGTCTTTCTTTTTCTGAAAATAGTAATGCCATCTCAGTTTTATCGATAAATGTTTTCTTTACGAACTCAAATCTCTCTTCTTTTGGCATGTTTTTAATGAAATGTGTTAATGTAGTAAGATCATATAAACGGCGTCCCAATCTTCTTGCTTGCTTATAAAGAAAAGCTTTTATTTCTTTCTTATTTAAATATTTTGCTACTACAGATAGGTCGATTGTGTCAGCGTACTTATCAAAATTGTCTAAAACTCTTTGCCTGCAATTTTTCATAAGGACCTCGGTTTTCTTTTTTCCTATTTCAGGGACATAATTAAATATTGTTTTGTCTTCCACTACATTTAATACCTCAGTCGTATGAGATTTTAACAAAAATAAAATTTCCTTTTTCACATCGTACATACTGCGCTCTTCAACACGTGTATAGAATGTAAGAAAATGAGCCGATCTTCTGCACAAACGTTTAAAAAGAGATAGCGGTATGAGGCGTTCGTTTTTTACGACATTTTCTATGAAAGGAATGGAGCAGTTTTCCAACCATTTGTACGCACTATCAGTTTCTTTAAGGTATTCATAAAAGGCTTCGACTCGTCTTTCGTCTTTCAGATTGAGTCTAATGTGAAGCATGAGTTTGTTAAATGTTTTGGTGTTCATGCTTGGTAATAGTTGTGTGTGTAGGTACTCTGGGTTGATGATGTTTGCATACTGCTGCTCGGTGATAAGCCACGTGGATTTTTTAATAGCTGTCGCCGCATACAGCATGTCGTTAGATTTCATTACTTCGATGATGTAGTCTACATTTCTGTTTTTACTGGCGATGTCTATTTTCAGAAGGTTGTCTATGTCGCTGTCATCGCCACTAATGTTACATAATATATAATGTTTATTAGCAATCGCATCTTCGACAAGCTTGTTGTAGTGTTGGCGCTTTTTGCCGAGCGTGTCTCCTTCCAGCGTCACCGGCGGCATTGTGATGAGCTGGAAATGGAATTTTAAATATTGTTTTATTCATTATTAATATACAGGATAGCAAAACGCACCCAATGGAGAGGAAAACTTCCTTAATTTATGAGTTGATGACACCTTATATTACTTAAACGAAATAACCATTATAAAAAAAAAAAAATACTATGTCAATTTATTTTAATCCGTTTACCACGGATTATCAATTATAGTAAACATAGAATAGAATAGAACACTCTTTACTAGGTACACCATACAAATTACAGATATAAATGAATATAGTTCTTGTTAATTAATTAATTAATTATTATTTATAAAAAATAACACTATTTACACCAATCAAAGTTTAAAATGAACTAAACACCTACTTTCACACGACAAGAAACCGTTTAAAGATTATTACTTTCCTCAGCAATGGAATTGAACCAAAAAGTACCTATTTATGGACAACCCCTATTGATATTATTACTAACTAGCTTTTGCCCGCGGCTTCACTCATGTTAATTTAGAATTTGACAATCAATTCGGGTTTTTCGGAGGATTATATTTAGGAGAATGAAAAACCGGTCTATCGACACTCTAGACTCCGAAAATGTAATAGGTACTTAAATAAAAATAAACTCTTAACACACTATTAAAGTTTCTATAATAATATAATTCAATCATGATTCGAAAGACACGTGGCGCCATCTATTATCATAAGAACGGTATTGTTGTTTTCCTGAACACTGACTGAACAGTACGTTTTTTCGGGATGGAAGGTACCAGGGGGTCTACTCTCTAACTCCGTCAACGACGAGACGGGCCCGTCCGAAGGTAGTCCGATACGATACAGTAAACCCTACTCCCTATGGATTTCGGACTATTAGGTTTCTAACGGAATCATAGACACTATTCGTGAACGAATGGCGCATGACGATAGAGTTGCGCTATTTTACCGGTCGATTACCGGTTTACTTACTTTGTGGTTTTCAAGCTTAATAAACAAAAATAATATTGTTATCGTTATAAAATTACCACATTTTTAACAATAAACTGTTTATTATGTTTCCAAATATAGAACTGAACTATTTTAGCCATTTTTGTTCGGATTGTAGCTTTACCCTGTTAATAATACCTTTGCCTTTTTTCTTTTTGACGGCAATTTTCAAATGAAATGTCATGTCAGTGTTTATTATTATTTACAACTACACTAAATAATTGCATCAATTCGCAATTTATTAACACGACGCGGGATGTTTTCGTTATTAAATATGAATTAATGTTGTAAAATGGCCCCAATCGCTCCAGCAGCAACTCACGCGCAAATAGAGGCCCTCCTTAATTTCATGAGTGAGAATAATGAGTTGGCACGCGGACTATTGAGGGGTGCCGACGAAAGAATTCGTTCAAAAGGCTGTGGGAAAACCTGTGCAACTCCCTTAATTCAATGGGAAGTTGCACAAAGTCTGTGGAGCAGTGGCAAAGGGTGAGTATAATACATTACTCGTCAATATTAATTTGATTTTTAAGTCTTGTCATCAGTAAAGTGCATACAATGGTAATCAGTCATCCTCCAAATGATTATCTGTAGGAGTATACTGGCTTGTATATCGTTTTTTATGTAATTAAAATTAACTAACTTTTAGGTGCGGGCTGATAAAAAACATTTAGCCAATAAAGCTGCTGAAGCTGCTAGACGTTCAGCATGTGCTACAGGTGAAGTCCCATCGGTAGCAACAACCCTCTCCCAAGTGGAATTGAGGATACTATTAATTATGGGAGAGGGTTTTGGACAGCCACAAGCCAAGGCAAGAGTGCCAGCTTTTCCATCGGTAAGTAATAATTAAATTTATAATTTATGATAGTATGTTTGAATGGTAAAAACAAAAGCATTAATGCTTTTATAATGCTGTTGCATGGAGTCTTTGCCATGACTTTAAAAAAATTCAATAACAATAAATAACAAACACATAATTATATATTTGTTGTACCCGTCAATGATATTTTGGTTTTTGTTGTAGGTCCACCTGTAAGACAAGACCCAGCAGCCATCACACCCACCCAAATATCTGCTGCTACACCTGCCAACCCACTTTCCCAAGAGCAACCCTCAATATTCACTGATGCACTGGAGCGGGAGCTGCCAATGCAAAATTAGTGAAGTAAGTATTATTGTTTAGTAGAAAAGAGATTATGTAAGTCATGTTTCAGAAAATTACTTTAAACTGACTGAGATTTATTTTAATTTGTTTACAGTATTAAATTCTCGTCGTGCACATCCACGAGTTCGGCAACACCTCACTGCCGACTCAGCAAGAAGTCGAAGTATTGAGGTGGAAGAACAAAGACTACTAATTGAATCCGGGAGAAATGTGGTGCCTGATGAAATAAGGGTTGTCATTGTGGAACTTTGTAACTTAGTACATAACTAGAAACATTTAAATTGCTAGCTATACATATAACTCTTGAAAGTCACAGGGAGAGGCCTTTGCCCAGCAGTTGGATGATGCAGGCAGTAACATATATTTTTTTTCTCCGTTGCTCTATAATTGCAACATTGTTCACAATGTTGCAAAATTTATTTCCCGAGCTCATCTCTTTTGTTGCTTGGAGTCTGGTCTTCCAACTCAATAATTCACTGAATGAAAGCTTGTCTGTTACCAGCAATTATTTAAGATTAAATTATACAAGTAATAGAAAATGGTATGTGTTGATTGGTTAAAAAAAATCTTTTGATTGTATAATGTTGATTCTTAATTTGAGATTAGTCTAGAATAAAAGAAAATCTATGTATTGATTGTTAATTTTATTCAGATATTAGGTATTTGAGACAAATAGACAAGTAAGAGGAACTATGTTCCTAGTAATAAATTAAGACTTCAATAGATACATAAAAGAAAATCTGTGTTATCATTGTTATAGTGTATTGTTGATTGTTAATTTTATTCAGATATTAGGTATTTGATATTGAAGTAGACTAGTAAGAGAAACTAAGTTCCTAGGAATAATTTAAGACTACATAGATAAATAAAAGAAAATCTATGTTTTGATTGTTACATTGTGTTGTTGAATGTATTTTTTTTTTCAAATTGATTGGTGCTAAATAAAAAGAAAATATTTTTTTATAAAAACAATATTTTTATTGTGGAAATCTTTTTCTTATGTCAGAATCGTCCCGCGCCAGTCCCAACACCCATTATGTCCTGAAAACAAAATAAATAGTTTGTAAAATAAATACTCAAATCAATATTATAAATACAAACATCCTATGTATTTATGTATTTATTGACATATTTTATGAGTAGAGTAGTTTTCTTGTGAGACTGCATAAGTACCTATTTCTGACCAGCAATTCCGGTAATCTGTCTCTCGCTCTTTGCCCTTGCTGAAGAGCTTGATGAGCGGGCATAGACTCATATCGCTATCCTCCCTGTCTACTGCACTCTAATTGTAGGTCTTCCTCAGATAGCCGGAGAGGGAAGTTGCTTCTAAACCTGCCCGATTACACATATTGCGGAAGACAGCAGGCAATGACAATTTTACCTGCAAAAATAATATTTGCTCTGAAATTTATGAAAAAAATACTGTTCACCTGTTCAATGCATTATAAGGAAAAATATAGAATTATGACAAATACCTGCTGTGATGGGTTTATAAAGCAGCTCTCTAGCTGCTAAGAGGCATCTCCATCAGCCTTTTAAAATTCCAAATGTAAGTCTGCTAAGGCCCACTGCACCTTGGTACCTCCCCCGAGCATAAAAGTTGAGTGCAGCAAGGATCTAAAAGTAAACAAAATCACCAGTAAATACAACTCAATTAATTGCAGAATCTTCAATAAATAAGTATAACCTTAGCTTTAGTCCTTCATTCTTATATCAAACAATTACCTTCATTATTGGATCCACACCATTTCTTCGTATTTGTTGAGGCAAAAGAGGTACTATATGCTCACACAAGTCTTCAAATAATTCCAGCCTTTAGTTCTTTAAGAACTTAACGTCGGGAATACTCGCCAACCGAAAGTTTTGGCGCAAATATAATCGGCATCGCCTCCGCTCTTCGTGTAGAGCTTCATCGAGCATTCAAAAATGCAGCCATAGGTTCAAGTTTTTGGCAAATTTTAACTTTCGTAGGCAGCACGATAACTATTTTGATGTTGTATCAAATGACATAACGATCCGTCCATACAAGTGTCAAATTCAACTTTTCGGACGGGCGAAAACACATCGGGATTAGGGTCAACAGTCAAATCGTGTTGTCATTCGTTCTTAGTTCGGGTTCGGGACTAAACGTAAGTCCGTAGGTGATACGGAGTAGGAAACGCCCGTAACGAAGGCCGAAGCTACGGACTTCGTGCTTAGAGAGTAGGCCCCAGGGACTTAAAAACACCTTTATGAAGGTTACAGAATTAAAAGTGTTACATATTGAATGTGTAACAGAATCAAATATGTAACACTTTTATAAGCCAGCGCAGGGCACGCCATAATTGCGGCGGTAAGTCCCCTCTTTGAGGAGTGGCTTGAGAGGCACCACGGCGCCCTCACTTTCTGCCTGACGGAGGTCCTCACCGGACATGGCTGTTTCGGGAGGTTCCTGTTTCGGATAAGGCGGGAGGAAACGCCCGAGCGTTATCATTGTGTGGATCGACCGGAGGACACGGTGGTGCATACAGAGGAGGCCTGCCCGGCTTGGGCGGAGCACCGCCGTGTCCTCGTGGCGGCGATCGGCGGCGGCGACCTCTCGCGTCCGGCCCTGGTTCAGGCCATGGTACGGAGCGAGAGGGAATGGGAAGCCGTCACCTCATTCTGCGAAGCAGTAATGCGCGCGAAGGAGGAGCTGGAGCGCGAAAGGGAGAGGCAATCTCTGCGCCCTCGTGCCCCTAGCCGCCGCAGGAAGAGGAGACACCCTAGGCGTCGGGAGTCGATTGCCCACTCCCGGCCACCGTAGGCGCGGGCTTGCGAACGGCGAGCAATGGGCAGCTCGCCGTCCGGTAAGGACCAGGCCCGGGTCGACGGCGCGTCGTGTTCCACGCGCGCCTCAAAGACATGTCAGCACCATTGACGGGGTCCGATAGGGCCGATGCCTGCCGGGGTCGCGGATTGTTCGAAAGAGTTACCGTGGCCCGGGCGCACAGGCAACTGAAGTAACACGGGTGGGTTTTAGTTAGTAAGAGTCTGACACGCCGTTCCGCTCCGCCCTGAGCGGGAATGGTAATTTGATGACATCACACCCAAAAAAAAAAAAGTGTGTCTTAGTATCGACTTTGTATTTATAATTCAAGAACTTTAGAATTGTAATTATTCAACTATTTCATTAAGAGGTAGGTACATTGGCGACACCTAAGGCTACACACCAATCCTTATCCAAACTAATAGGTATTACAAAGAGAAAAGATTAGATTTTTTGTATGTTTCTTTGTTACGCTTTCACACTAAAACGGCAGAACGGATTTGGATGAAATTTGGCACATGGGTAGACCATGACCGGGATTAGGACATAGGATACTTTTTATCCCGATAATCGAAACCGCGGGGCGCAGCTAGTTTTGTATAAATCTAAAGGAATAAGTTTTTATGTTTATCCCAACCTGGCAACCAACCAGAAAAATGTGTATTGTTATGATTACTTAGGTACTAATAGGTAGATACCTCTTCATGTTTATATTACATTAGGAAAACACTACTGTCCTATTATTCATTTGTTTTTTTGAGTGGTTGCAAATATGACAGCTGTCGATTTAAAAGAAATTCGTGCCTACAGCCTACAGCTGATGACGTTAACGTACGATAGCCACTTTAATTATTTTGTAAAGTAGTAATATTCGTGTTACTTACCTAGGGTTTATGTTGCTCCAGAAGAAGCGCTCAGTCAGCCGCACTGAGTACCTACTTCGTAAAAGTGGATAGTTCCAAAGTTTCAACGCACTCACAAAGTTTACATGAACTGTTGAAATTCAATGCAATAATCAAATCTATTACTGTATTCTTATGAATATGACTCAGAAGAGGCCGGTTTTTACAGAGGATACTTTGGTTGCCGTAGTATCTATATGTAGTCTGTGGTTGTCCACTGTCTGTTTACTACATACTGTTTTATATTCTACACTCTTTGTTTTACAGTTCCATTCCGATCGTGAAACTGAAACTTTGCTTCTCGTTGACATTGACATTACCTTCTTTTTTTTCTTGTTGCTTCGCACAGTCTGTGCATTCAGCCAATGTCACGTGTGAATTGACATTACTTACTCTACTCACAATACTCACCCCACCCACATCAAATTGGATATGACAAGACACAGTGTTGCCATTTTATGGCTAAATTTGGCATATTTCTATGATGCCTAACATATATTTAACGATTTGGCATGTTAGCATATTTTTTTGCATTTTTTTTAATCCAGTCAATCAAAGTGACCGTATAAGTATATTAAATAACATTCTAGCCTATTCCTAAACATAGTCTGTGCTCGCATACTATTTTCCATAGCCATCGCTGCGCCGTTTCTTCTGTCTATGATTTTGTCAATGCACGAAGGGGCAGTCCCCTTCGTGCATAGACAAAATCATATCATATCAACAATCATAGACAAACCATTGTCTAAAAAAACAAGGTCTGGCATTCCGGGAGTGACACGTGCTTACGTCACTATCCAGTTGCCACTTTATTGCAACAAAACTCGAATTATGGAAACATTTTCAGTCACTATTCTGTTAAAAAATATATATAAAGCATTTAAATTGTCTTTTCGTTTTTCTAATCAAACGAAACAATTCAATTCAAACATATACCAACGTAGTTGTTAGTTAAAACCTCATTGTTTTATCGGATTCGCACAGGTAATAAAGGCGGTTGGGGGAGTTATTATTACACTACTGGTAACACAGTGGTGATGACGTAGACTTGTGTCTCCCACGTGACCTCTGTGTCTCGTTATGCTATACCTGGCGAAGTATAATATTATGCCAAGCTTCAAACCTAGTTTACGAGTTGCGACGGCTTTTTTTGCGTTGTTAGTTGTTTGTAATTTTTTGTGTACCTAGTGTTTACAAAATGTCCCCTAAGTATAATCAAAATTATCGAACAGAATGGGAGAGGATATTAGAATTCAAAGAGTGGTTGCAGCCCGCTGACAACGATCCAACTAGAGCTTACTGTAAATATTGTAAGTGCAATATTAATGCTAAAATGTATAGTTTGAAAAAACATCTTGCTTCGTCCAAACATCTAAAAGCTGTTGAGCCTTTGAACAGTCAAAGATAAATTGAATTTCCTACCGCTAAACGAAATCTTAACACTATTAATTGACGAGGATATTGATATTTTGTTTAATAATAAAAATAAAAAAATACGTTAAGTTATTATTTTGGCATTTTATTTATATTTTTTTCTGTAATCCTCGATATGTTTAGCATTTTTTTCAAAATATTTAGCATTAAACTTGACAAATGAGTTGGCAACACTGGTAAACGGTAAATAGAATTAATGCTAATGGAATGGAACTCTAAGATAAGCTAGCTAAATGTTCAAATTGCTCAACAGTGAAATTATTTTTGTTGTGTACATACTTTCGTAAATAGAAAGACAGTTCATTTGTTTTTAGGTAAAGTTTTGTGTACTCGGCCGTAGACCGGCCGGCCCCGCCTACTTCATCCGTGTTATTTTCATTGCTTTAGGTCCATACATCTAATCTTCGGTAGTACGCAGTGAAAATTCTTAAAGAATACAGTGCAGTGTTTTATTCGTACTAACATCATAAAAGTGAAGCTAGGTGAGTAACATTTCATAAAATATTGTTTGGTTTGTGTGACGTCACGGCACTGCGCAAAGCGCATATTTGGATGCGATGAGGTCATCTCTGATTCTTTAAATATTCAAAACAAAAAAAAATGTACGGACTGTTCTATTTTTGAGATTCGCACTATGATGCCTAAAAATAATATAAGTTCTGCTCTGCCGGGGCAGTTAGTGGGTAGGTACCTAATAATCGCGGTAATGAAGTTTAAAATTTATATATTTATTATTATTTGAAATTGGATCAAATCAAAATATTTTGTCACATAAATCTACATAGGCACTTATGAAACGTCAGAACCTAGGTGCACGGTTTCAATTGGTTGTTTCCTATGGAGAAGAGCCGGCAAGAAACCCCACGGTTACCCTTTTAAAAACAATTGGCATTTACAATGTTTTCTAATTTATATATATATAATATATATATATTTCTTATTTTTTTTTATGTTGCCCCACACTAAGAATTTCTCCTGTATTGTGGGTGCGTTTACAATCATTTAAACTTGCATACACCAGCAGCCAGACCCGGAACAACTACTTTTAGGTCAAATCATAGTGTTAATAGGTATGGGAGGACAGTGTAGGCCTGTCAAGTACCAGGTACTTAACAAAGTAGAAAATGGTCTACAAGTTAGCCCTACAAGGTTCTCACATTCACAAAATATAAAAGAATCAATTTAGAAGATACTTAAATAAAATAATAAAAAAGCCTATTTAAACCAAATGACATGATTGCCATTACAACTGTAACAAAACTGAATTAATATCCTGTCAACGAAAGCCATAGTAAAGAGATGAAATTAGAATTGTAGGTACATAAATATATAATGTGCAAATAAAAGAGGAACATTTAAAAAAAAATACTTTATTTGCGAGCAGTTAATACACATATACATAGTGATGCCGTTAATGAGGTACCAGGGAAGCCACATTTGCAGAAGGAATTATTGCTAAACTTCCTAGTCTTCAATGTAGTCTTTAATCTTATAATATGCTTTTTTGATAAGGATACAATTGATGTGGGTTTTGAACTTTCCATTGCTAAGTTCTGTAACTGACTTTGGCAACTTGCTATAAATGTGGATACTGTTTATAAAAAATTTACTGGGTTGTTTTAGTTAGTCTAAATTGGGTATCACAATTTCATTTTTCGATGTGTATTTATATTATGGAAACCGCTTCTTATTTTGTAAAGTCCTGTAGGTTTTTGCAAACACACAAAATACTTTCTGGAATATAAAAAGAAGGCAGAGTTAGTATATCAATTTCTTCGAATTTCTTTTTATGCGACTTGCCAGGACCCATTTTATGGACAGCACGGATTGCCCGCTTTTGTATAATGTAAATTGAATCTACGTCAGCTGCTAATCCCCACAGCGGAACGCCATAAGACAAAATACTGTGGAAATATACAAAGTATACTAACCTAACTGTGTATATGTCAGTCAACTGCCGTATTTTTCTTACTAATTATGCAGCTGAACTTAATATACCTGAAAGAGCTCCAATCTAATCTAAGTCTAAGATCATAGGTACATATCACATCCTACTTCATTGTAGTTATCCACCATCATAAAATTATTAAAACCTGCCTACGCTTGACCATGTAGGTAATGTTCTTCATAATATCTAAGTAGGTACGCACGGTTACATATCAAGCTATACATTTCCAGTATAAGCTGATCTCGCATTGTATAGGATTTCCGTACAATGAGAGATCAGCTTATACTGGAATGTACAACTTTATATGTAGCCGTGTGTACCTACGTCAGAATTAACGTAAGAAGTGCAGCGTAGAGCTGGCTGCTAACACGCCGGGGACTCGAACCCCGACGTGAGCTAGCTAAAAAAATCAAACTCACGCAGCTGGTACACGTAAAATTTATTAATAAAAAGAATAACCGAAATAATTAAGAAATAAGTCAAAAAATTTAAATATTTAGTCGTTGGAAATTGTATAAGGCTACCAAAAAAAATATATCACAAGAAGATTTTTGGAGAAAAAACTTATGGATGTTTCCAAATTTTTAGGAATTTAAGTATATAGACGAATTTAAATTCGATTGCAATCGTACGAAATTCGTGCCGCTCTATAAATTATTTAACACAAATAAGCTCAAAATTAAGGTTTTTCTTTACATCATTTCGTTAATATAAATTTTAAAGAGATTAAGATCTGATATTAAGAATTTAGGAAAGCAACTTAAAATTAAAATGTCACACGACGGTATAACACAGAACACTTCTATTATATGATGGTTGGGCGTTATTGCGCCACACAAATGTCTTATTTAGCACCTGATGTGTCCGTTAGGCACCTGTGTCGTCGACCTTGCTCGGCAACGATCCTGCGCTTCTCTCCGCAAGCTCGCTCGGACTTCTGCGGCCGGCAGACGAAGGAAGAAGACAGGCGAACAATAAATGGCAGGGTAAGGCCAAAAAAGGTGGCCTTTCAAACAATCTAAGAAAAAGGAAATCTTCTTAGATTAAAGAAGAAGGCACAAGTAACAAGAATACGGAACCTATAAAGGAATTACTCACCAAAGAAAAAAGGGACGAGAAATTCCAGGGAACGTATCCGCTGGCTACTCACATATAGTGGTGGTTAAAATTTGAAACTAACTTTCGAAGAAAGATTAAATATTATTGAATAAAATATCCACACAATAGGAATTCCAACGACAGAATGCCTTGCATTTTTTTCTTCTTGACAATGTACAGAACAATTGTCAATTTTTTGAATATTTCAAAAAAAACGAAAAAGTAAAAAAGCTGACCGAATGACTCGTAAAAAGAATTTAATCGAAATGACAACAAAAAGTATCTACTTGCAGGAATTATACTGCATCACACCCATTCCAGCAAAAAAAAAAAAAATATGTCGATAAAGGAACAACAACTCAATATGAGTCGCATCACTAAAATTAGGAACAACACCTAAGGATTGTTAACATGAAAAAATTAGGAATATCACTATAAGAGTGACAATACCATAGAAGAATGTGTACGAAGTATGTGAAAGAGGGAAGATAAGAAAAAGAAAAAAATAAGGAATTAAATATGTCTAGTAGATAAGTTACATAAACCTAATAAGCAGCATCGAAGTGCAGCAGATAAAGAATAAATTTGAAGCGCCTCCAATCTAAACGTTACCAATGCGAGCTCCTGACGTGTCCTCTAAACCTATGAATAACCTAAAAACTAACGACTTAGGAACTAAAGGATATAAATTAATCTAGAAGTACCAAACTAGCCTAATTAAATCATAGTATCCCTTAGATAAATTCAAAAACAAAGAATAAAATACGACCTCAGTCATAATATCCACCAAACACAAATTAACAACATCAGTCAAAGAACTAATAATAAATTGTGAAAAAAAACTTCTTCAGACGAAATAAGAAAATAACAGGATGATAAAGAGTGTATGATAAGTTTTGATGATAAAAGATGAAAGGTTTAGTAAGAAAACATTTCGTTAAGCAGTTTAAAATTATCGACAAAAAATATCGACATTGTCCCAACACTAAACACTTTGTTATAGAAATTCAAATCATCGACAAAAATCTATCGACAGTGTCCCAACACTAAACACTAAAAGTAACGCCTTATGTGGGCGTGGTCAAAATAGTGACAGTAAACAAAAAGTTGTCAACAAAAAGATTATTTTAACAACTAGATGTCGCTGTCTATGTTTAGTCTTAAAAGTAACGACTTAAGTTGAAGTGATAACTCCAGTAGAAGTTACGGCTTCAGACACAAAAAAGACTGGAAATCAAAGGAAGGACTTGAGTCAAACAAAGGACTTGAGTCAAAGATAGGACTTGAGTCAAAGATAGGACTTAAGTCAAAGATAGGACTTCAGTCAAAGATAGGACTTCAGTCAAAAATAGGGACTTCAGTCAAAAATAGGAACCTTAGATTGACATAAACCATAACCGAAAGCCTAGAGGAAATAATATGTGGGTGGAGCTAAAGAAAACTAGTCAAGATACGGTTTTTAATAAAGCGAGGAGCCAGCTTGCCAACCAAAAAAATAACCAATGGCAAAAATCTAGAAAAAAAAAATTACGTCTCCATAGAATACCATTAACCAAGATGTAGAGTGATGGAGAAGAAATAAAAAAAATCTACGCATGCTGAGTCCGACTTTCAGCTAAATTAACGCTTAGAGTCTGACTATTAGCATGAGAAGAATCTATAAAAATTTCTTACCAAACATAAGAAAGTTTGGTGTAAAACCGTTGGCAAAGGTAATGCATGAATTGAGATATAGTAGGTAACAAATCTGACCATTATCCTTTATAGAAATGATTTAAGAAAATGGGCGTTATCCTTTGTAAAAATTTTTGATTACTGTTGGAAGAAAAATATTTACGTAATTAGAAAATGAAAATGAAAATTGTATTTACGTAAGTATTTAGATAATTTTGGTATCCCGGTTTACAATTATATGTAAAACTAATATTCCGATTAAATACGGATAATTAGGTAAGTGCTAAATGCATAAAAAGGGATAAGATTAATTAATAGAAGGGAAATTGGGGGTAAAACAAGCTCAAAATAGGCGAACCTCTGTGAAACAATGTGGACAATTATGAAAGGCATGTTATTTGTTGATACTGGATCAGACACAGAACAGACGTCGAAAAAATAGGCAAAAAAAGAAGCCATAGTCTGCCCTGTTAGATCACAAAAAGACAACAAACAAAATAGAGCAATCTCCTTGTACGAAGCTGGAAAGTGACCATGTTGAGGTTTATGGCTGATGAAGGAATGTTATGACCACACAACAACAAAGAAAACAGTTGGGCTAGTAATCAAAAGACAAATAGATAATAGCAAACAACCGCCAAAGAAAAAGGTATGCTAGCATCAAAAAAGAAATAGACACAAGCAAAAAAGATATCAATGGACAGCTGGACTAGAATCAAAAAAATGAAATAGATACAAGCAAACAACCGAGCATAAAAAGCTTACCTTCGGTCACGAGGCCTAAAACATTCACACTTCAGACACACACTACGGGAAACTAACTACAACTAAGTTACAGAGGAGAAATTAAACTCAGGATTCAAATATATTTGTGGGGAGAGTAATAAATAGTCAGCTATGTGATATAGTTACAGGGTTATTTTATAGGAATAACACTTCAAAAATAAACAGGTAAGTAATGCAAACTGGTCGAAGTATTGTCCACAGCACAGCGCAGCGCAAAGTTTACAGAGCATCCACTTTCTGCTGAGCGAACGCAAGGCGTGTGCCGATTCGAATGAAAGAAACAGTATACAAGCTAGTCGGATTCCAGAATCTGTAAATAACAATGGTGACACGGGGATTAAAATATTTTTTGGCTCAGAGGGAGCACCACACACGATATAACAAAAAAAAATATGTAAATAGTACTTACTTTTAAAAATCGGGCGCCATAATGCAGCGTAGAGCTGGCTGCTAACACGCCGGGGACTCGAACCCCGACGTGAGCTAGCTAAAAAAATCAAACTCACGCAGCTGGTACACGTAAAATTTATTAATAAAAAGAATAACCGAAATAATTAAGAAATAAGTCAAAAAATTTAAATATTTAGTCGTTGGAAATTGTATAAGGCTACCAAAAAAAAATATATCACAAGAAGATTTTTGGAGAAAAAACTTATGGATGTTTCCAAATTTTTAGGAATTTAAGTATATAGACGAATTTAAATTCGATTGCAATCGTACGAAATTCGTGCCGCTCTATAAATTATTTAACACAAATAAGCTCAAAATTAAGGTTTTTCTTTACATCATTTCGTTAATATAAATTTTAAAGAGATTAAGATCTGATATTAAGAATTTAGGAAAGCAACTTAAAATTAAAATGTCACACGACGGTATAACACAGAACACTTCTATTATATGATGGTTGGGCGTTATTGCGCCACACAAATGTCTTATTTAGCACCTGATGTGTCCGTTAGGCACCTGTGTCGTCGACCTTGCTCGGCAACGATCCTGCGCTTCTCTCCGCAAGCTCGCTCGGACTTCTGCGGCCGGCAGACGAAGGAAGAAGACAGGCGAACAATAAATGGCAGGGTAAGGCCAAAAAAGGTGGCCTTTCAAACAATCTAAGAAAAAGGAAATCTTCTTAGATTAAAGAAGAAGGCACAAGTAACAAGAATACGGAACCTATAAAGGAATTACTCACCAAAGAAAAAAGGGACGAGAAATTCCAGGGAACGTATCCGCTGGCTACTCACATATAGTGGTGGTTAAAATTTGAAACTAACTTTCGAAGAAAGATTAAATATTATTGAATAAAATATCCACACAATAGGAATTCCAACGACAGAATGCCTTGCATTTTTTTCTTCTTGACAATGTACAGAACAATTGTCAATTTTTTGAATATTTCAAAAAAAACGAAAAAGTAAAAAAGCTGACCGAATGACTCGTAAAAAGAATTTAATCGAAATGACAACAAAAAGTATCTACTTGCAGGAATTATACTGCAGAAGGTAGTAGGGCAGAATGAACTTTGAATACCACAATCAAAACTAGGAACTTGGTTGGTTTTTCTGTCATTGAAAATGCCTAGCATGGCAGGTACCTACATGACGTGACACTAAAGTCCCGTATTACAGAACGTCACTCAATACTCAAGCATTACTTGAAACTAGATTCAAGCCATTTGATTGGTTGAAACTAGTTTGAAGTAATGCTTGAGTATTGAGTGACGTTCTGTAATTCAATTCAATTCAATTCAAATTCAATACGGGACCACGTACGGAACTTTTATGGGATGCGGGATGCGGTCAACGCAGGCCCGCGGGGTAATTACGTAACACATTAACAGTACCTAGGAATGGGTTTCATTTTGACAGTTCAACAACATACATACCGTTATTTACGTTGTTGAGCTGATACATTTTTCGAACATTTGAAGCAATGGATTAGCAATAGGCTTCAAAATGATTCAGATTGTGATAGATAGTGAGTTACGTAATTAGGGTGCTGGTCGGTGTTGTGACGATTGTGGGAAGCGTATTTTGACGAGTTTTGGCCGAGATGATAATGACACTAAACAATGTTTTGGTACATAGGTACCTGCAGCTAACAAAGGCGGACAAAAGTTCTATAGGTAGGTACTTACCTACTTAAATTTTTACTCTCGTTATGCTACGGCTACATTGTCGCGATAAAGCGAACGAACGACCGGTGTGCGAGAGAGATCGCGTGAAGTGTAGTTCGCTTTATCACGACACTGTAGCCGTACCATGACTGGATCTCTTTAGCCAGTTACCTCTATCAATTTTTATTTATTTTATATTTTTAATTAAATATAGGTAGGTTAGTGTGCTTTGATAGCAATGATACAGATACACCTACTCACGGAATAGAAAAAAAAGAAGAACTCCGCGCCACGCGTATCGAAAGTGAAGCACTTTATGTTTGCCGGACCGTTTGTACACATGCCTCACGCACACATTTACATCATACGGTGCCGACCGGCTGCCATTACGGGGCACTACGGCGTTATTGTAAAATCACGTACACATAGATGGATACGGTGCTTCACTTTCGATATGCGTGGCACGGAGTCCTTTTTTTTCTAGCCCGTGCACCTAATCTTTATTTATTCATCATCGTCTAGACACCGGTCGTTTGACCAATTTGGTCTATCAAACTTTCAAAGATTTGTTTGCATGAATAAAACTACTTACCTACCTGCAGTTTTTTGTAACACCTAAATACCATTGACATAGTAATCATAAAATCCTGTGACGTTGGTCGTATTTTTTTTCATGACTCTATTGATATTGTTTTATGACATCGATATAATAAAAACGTTATTTTATGTTGTGATAGTTATCATGCTCATTATTGATTTGTTCATAGCTGATACTCAAACTGTTCTGTTACTTTTATTAGTACTTGAGTGCCTATACCTACTCGAGGTTGTGACCGTTTTATAGGCTTTATGTCTTTATTTATTAACTGAACTCAAACTGCCAGACCATGATCAAGATTAACTGAGAAGAAAAAAAAAATTACCCACATAGTACATTCATTACATTCACAATAATTCAAATAATATAATATTTTACAAAGTAAATGTTAATGTCAATGTATTTATAAAATTCAACAATGTCAATGTGTAGGTATATAAAAATCCGGAAATAATCTTGGTCAGATCATTTGAGGACCATGTTAGATTGGTGTCTGGAATGGTTTTTTGAGGAAAGAACCATACAGATTTGAGTGGACCTGTCCAGTCAGTGCACGCATTTGTCAGTAACACAGTAATCGTGTAGCTCAACTCAGATAAGTGGTGAACTATAGATCAGCTCCCTAGTTAACTCTCTGCATGATCCTATGGAATCTAGGCCTACACGCGTAACATCTCTTCTATCTCTAGTACGAATAGATAGAATTACAATACGGTAGTGGTGGTAGTGATAAATCATGACCGGTCTGAACATAGGCTCTCCGAACTTTCGCGCATGTACACTCACACTCGCCTCATGTCACCACCACTTTGTTCTAAATGTTATTTCGCAGCCTTCTGCGCAAAGTACGGACTGGCCATGATTTATCGACCGTATTGTACCTATCTTTATCTACTACTTACTAGTACTTATTTTGAATTTTTTGACATCAGGGCCTCGAAAACTTTATGCAATATTTCTTAAATGTCTTTCGTTTATTACGGTGGTCATGCTATGAGTGTTGATGTGGTAGATGTAGCAAAGTGTGGCTATAGTAGTAACGTTTGTAATCCAATAGGGATGTTGACAAATAATGCTAATAATAATAATTGTCATGACAAAAAAAACATGCTTCAGACGATTTGAAGATAAACTGGAGTGAGACTGAACAGACCGATATTAGCATAAGGAAAAATATCGCACAACATTTGCACATAGCCAGACCACTGTTTTTTTTAGATTCAGTTGTACACGTTCGGAGATTAGTTTTACCTACATACAACATGCAGTGCCACCAGTTAATGTCATTAGGTAAATTAAGTGAAGTTGAAAGTCAGCTGCATGTACCGAAACTGTTGGAAAAATCGGTCGCTTTACAAAAATTAGGAATGCATCTTGCGTTTTTTAAACTTAAACCTAATGAACTGAAAACCATATTTTCGGAAGTTTGGAACACTACAAATAATCTTACTATCCGAATAATTATTTTTTAACACACATTCGCTTACAGGAGCAAGGTCAAAATTGCAAATATTGAAAAAGAACTATGGGACCCCGGCAGGCATCGGCCCTAACGAACCCCGTCAATGTGTGCTGACATCTCTTTGAGGCGCGCGTGGAACACAACGCCCCGTCGTCCCGGGCCTGGTTTTTACCGGACGGCGAGCTGCCCATTGCTCGCCGTTCGCAAGCCCGGGCCTTCCCGCGCCTACGGTGGCCGGGAATCTGCGATCGATTCCCGACGCCTAGGGCGTGTCCTGCGGTGAATAGGGGCGTGAGGGCGCTGATTGCCTCCCGCTCACGTGCTCCGCCTCCTCCTTCGCGAGCATTACTGCTTCGCAGAAGGAGATAACGGCTCCCCATGTCCTCTCGTTCCGTACCATGGCCTGGACCAGGGCCGGTCGCGGGAGATCGCCGCCGCCAATCGCCTCCGCGAGGACACGGCGGTGCTCCGCCCAAGCCGGGCAGACCGCCACCGTATGCTCCACCGTGTCCTCCGGGCGGTCCACACATTGGTAACACCCGAGCGTTTCCTCCCGCCTTATCCGGAACAGGAACCTCCCGAAACAGCCATGTCCGGTGAGGACCTGCGTCAGGCGGAAGGTAAGGACGCCGTGGCGCCTCTCAATTCACTCCTCAAAGAGGGGATTTACCGCCGCAATTGTGGCGTGTCCAGCACTGGATTGCGACCGTCGCACTCTCCATACGGCCATGAGATCCCGCCGGAGCTCTGTCAGCGGAGGTACGCCCCGGCGTTTTGCCTCCTCGCGCCACCCCCATATGTGCGCGAGGACTTTTGCCTCCAGATCCAATGGCGGCAAGGAGGCTCGCCGCCTCACAGGAGACCTTGCTGTATCCCCGGACCAGCCGGATGGCCATGACCCTTTGGGACGCGTTCAACCGGCGGGCTGGTCGGCGCCTCAATGAACGCGCCCACATCGGTGCCCCGTAAAGCAACCCCTAAAGTACAGTTTGATGACAAGTTAAAAAAGACACGATCAAAAATACGTAAATAAATTACATCACATCCATCTCAAGAAGTACAAATACATTATCATGAAGAATTTTTGGATATTCAGGATGACGAAGTTAATGTTTAGCTTTGAATAAAGTGCCCCCTATAGTTTTAGCGTAGTTCAGTTTCTATAAACCTTACATTTTGACGTGCGTTTTCCTAGGTCAATTGTTTCTAGGTACCATTCTCTGTACCATTCATTCTAACTCATTGTCATCTAAGCTAAAAGACGTCCAGGGCTGGGCATAAGCCTTTCACATCAAGAATCGTCAAAATTACCAATCTTAATTATCACTGGGCCATCTACACTGTGTCACGTACCAATGTGGTCGCCATTTCACCACCCCTTAGCCAACCTTATCGACCATCGAATCGAATACGTTCTTTAATCTATATTACCCTCTACACGATTTGTTGAATAGATTATAACGTATTTTTGCAAGCATCTATTTCTGGCAGACAACCTTGGATCGAACTCATATGCATGCAGCAAGTGTACCTAGCTTAGCTTTTATCTATTTTTAAATACTCCGTTCTCACTAGAACATCTGTAAACCTAAATATGATATTTTAGATATTAGGTCTTAAGATTCAATCATCATGAATTGAACTATTTAAAACAGTGTTTGTAAATGAAAAAAAAACCTACTAGCTCCCTCACCTAAATGTATGAATCGGTTTAAGTGCATTTTTTTAAATAAATGGACTTCAGTCATACTTACCCACCTATTCAAAACAATCCCTGTTATCGTTACACTACACTTTTACAATAACCATTATTATAATATAATCCAAACTTTATCTTATTCTTAAGTACCTACCTAGTCTTAATGAATATTATGTTAAACTTATCCTACTTTGGATTTATAAACTTTTTATTTTCTAAACTTGTTAGTATTAAACTATTTATTCCGAATTCTGAAACATTTAATTGTTCACGAATGACTTTCTCCTATCTACGAGTATTACCTGTCTACCGTTAAAGTCTACATGGTCAGTACTACCTTCAGATCCGTCAGATCTCCTCAGCATATATAGATCTGACCACGCAGTAGCATTTACAGTCGATCATTCTAGTCATCGGATTTTTTTTACCGTGGGTACTCATTACTGATGCAAAATGATAGGTTGTTCTTTTACTTTTATTCCAAAGTCGTGCCTGCAAGAGCAATACCTAAACAAAAAATTGTTTGATTGAGGCCTATATATATTTTTTCTTTTACAGATACACGACATGGCACCTCTAGACTTGGACGGCGGAACCCTTGGGGAGAGACATCAACATTACAACAATTTACTCAAAACAGCTATTGCCAATCGTCAATCGGTTGCGAACATTACATTGGACGACACCGATATCGAAAACTTATTGAAAATAGATCTGGCGTGTCACAACAGAGATATTGATTATATCATCAACGTGTTCAAACATGGTGATATGCTGTGCGTATCTCGTGCGCTCGCGCAGAGCACCTGGCTGGTCACCGACCCAAAGTACGCACACTTCATCAACCCTGGCTATCTGCACACACAATTGCTCCCACACATGAGCACAAAGGCCTTCATCAAGCTTAACAAACACATAAGGCACAACATACAAGATGAAGCACGGGCTGAACAATTCTACCTGCACGAGAAGAAATTAACCGACGCCATAAAATGGTTACCACGCTGTTCAGTTACTTTTATTGAGTCAAAGATCGAAAAACATGTTGATCATTGTAAACTTAGAACATTTAAGCGGCTTTGTGAGAAATCTAACAGTATCTTCGAGATTGTTATAAAAAATATACAATATTATAAAAAAACAAGGTTCGTTCAAGCTGTAACGTTCCTACTAAAAGCTGATGTCGATAAATATCTAGATATAATAGAAAAAGACAATAATTACGATAACCTCCCGAAATTTAACAACAAAATGACAGATATCATTATGAAGAAATCTCCGAAGAGGATTATGGATAATTTTGACCGGTATGTAAGCTTTATTGATATACCGACATTTTCAAGATACCTCAAAACAGATGAAATTAAAGCATTTTTATATACGCACGCTAAAAAAGAAAGTGAAAGTCATTATAATTATAATTTGAGAAGATTGTTTAACTTCGACACAATGCAATACTTTATAAAAAGATTACCAAAAAACGAGCAATTTGATTTCGTAAAAAAAGTTTTCATTGATAAAGAAAATGTGGAAGCTATTGAAGCAAATTTGAAGATTGGTACGGAACCATACGATATGAAAAAGTTATATAACGCAGTGAGAACACCTGGTTACGTCTGGTATCGTTTTGCAAGTTTTGAACGAGCATTTGAGGACATTACCAGAATAATATCCAAGGATTTAGATAACAGAAACAAAGCTCCCATGCTGAAGGTACTGATGTCATGTACTGAACATAACTTACAGCACATCCAAACTTTACTAGAGTATTACCTTGACAAACATAAGAGTGAGGAATACCGTTTTACTTTGGATTTTACTACAGAACTATTAAAGCACACGAACATTCACCAATGTGATGAGAAAACTTGGAATTTGGTAAGCGAACTATTCAAAGTTTTGAAAATTTATGACGAATCGAGCTCTTCTTATTGTGGCAACAACAACGTTATTGTTGAATCCATTATTGTTTATAATCTGCTACGTGATCAAAGTGTACCTGCCGTCATTCAGCAGCAGTTCTCTTTTCTTTCGGAAACTTTAATATCATATGGAAGTAAACTAAATGAGGAACAAAAAGAAAAGATATTTCGTTACTTATACGAAAGTCTGGTAAGTAAATTAAAACCTATTACAAAAGAGGACTTCTCTGATTCAATTTCAATTATAGTAAGTATTTTACGATTACTGCGTGATTGGAAAAAGGAACTGACGGATTACACTTTTGTAACCGACAAAATTAAGGAATGCGTTAAAATCAAAAGGGAAAATGCGTTGAAGGAGACTTTGTTACCTATATACAACTTTAATAAGTCTTGGCGAAAACACATGTTTGAAGAGTCTCTTGCGATGAATCCTTGTGAGGATGTGTGCTTGAACGCGCTAAAGCACGACCCGGAGCTGCTACAGCGGTATAAACCGGACGTCGACATCTTGCGAACTAACGACGCTGTCTCGCTACGACGTCTGCTCTCCAAGCTGCGCATCTACTGGCCGCACTCACTCGCTCAGCACTGGATCGACGCCTACCTTCTAAATCTGAACAGAACCGATGGCCACAAAGCCACTATTCGTGGTATTTGTACAGCACTAGCACAAAAACCATTACTTGAATTTATAGAAAAATACAAGCCAGCACAAGCCAAAATCGATTGGAATGGAATTGACGACCGTGTTCTTAGTATTCAACGGTTTATTGCTAAAAACATGCACATCGCGCGTCCGCAACCTTCCCCCGACACTATCCTGTTGTACGCCAAAGGTGACTACTTGCAATTCGCTCTTCCATCGCTACTGGCCATATTTCATAATTTGAATGTAACCCAAAGTCAGGAACATATTCCGAAACTTTTAGATGCCCCAGTCTCTATCCAAAAACATGGCATTAGACTTGCGTATCGGAAGCTGGATCACGAATCTGTCAAAAAAATATTTTTTGGTTGCTGGAAAGCATCTAAAAACGCTAGCATACGAGCTATAATATTTAAATTTACTTTCGAACTCCTATGCCGTGAAAAAGACCCCGTAAACGCTGCGAGTCTGTGGGAATTGATAGAATTGTTTATTGATAACTTATCATTTGAAGAAGATAAGAAGATTTACGATTTGATGTCTGATGTTGAACATGTTCCACTAAATGTCAGAGCAAAATATTTAATGAAAAGTTACAAGTTCATGAAAAGTCTGACTCTAAAAGTAAAAGAAGAAGATCGCGCGCATTACCAAGTGCTAAGTGCACAGCTGGCGCAACATTCACGAGAGATAATGGAAGACTTGTGTCCAGACTTTGTAACTGGCATAATCCAAGAGTTTATCGATAAAGATTTTTTCGGCTCGGGAGATAATTGCGGATCAGTTTACGCATCAGGTGGAATTTTATCCGTACTCTCCGCGTACTTACTGTGCGCTAAGAATGAAAATATTCAAACGCAAAAATATGAAAAAGATTTTGTGCCCATTATGCAACGTGCCTTCACTAAATGGGGAGAAAAACGCGATGGAAATTACGTTACCCGAGTGCACTTTCAGTATTTACTAACACGTCTATCTGACGACTTAAAAGAATATGTCGCAGATAAAAATATGATTATACCGGTAAAAATGTTTTTAAATATACAAGATGAATTAGATAAAAACTTGTCAGTCTCAGAAAACTATTTGTTGTTAACAAAGTGGAAGTTAACAGTAGCTGTAGCAAAACTGGCTGACAAATCAAACTCAGACGGCAAAGACTGGGAAAGTATTGCAACTGAAATAGCTCCTGAATTCGGAAAATTTTGCTTGAACTATTTGAAAGAAGACGTTAAGTTGCATTTCCCTTGTATTTACAAAATTTTCTCTAAAGTTTTAAACAAAATATTTTTAACATTAATTACTGACGAAAGAAATAAGGTAAAAATTTACGAATGCATGCTGGCTGATACGGATTTTATCCAAGGTTACCTGACCACAATAGAGAACAGCAGCGATATGTACAGTTATGATAAGGAAAACTATGGAGATCTATGGAAGAAAATATTTGAACACCCTTCTGTGGAAGTAAAAATGCATTATTACTATCGCAACCGCGACGAGAGACGCTACTGAATTACAAAAACGACTTTCTTGGTTATCTAATACAATTGTAATTGTTATACATGTTATAATAACTATATAGCTTTAAATAATTTTCTCAATGTTTTACTTCAGGTTGTATGATGTTGTATCACTGTATTTATTAACCGTTTAACAAATCGTGAGATTCATTTATTATTTAAGCACAAGTTATACTAGTTTATCTACTTATTTTTAAATTAACCTTTTGTAGCTTTTTCAATGTATGAATAAATATTTACTAAAATGTAAGTATGTATTTGTTTGATAGACAATTAAAAAAAAAAACAGTTTAGGTAGGTATGTCTTCTTAGGGGCGAGTCACACCGGAATGGCAGCGGCCGGCAGCGACGCAGCGAGCACTTTCATTGTGAAATAATTTTAAACTTTATCTACATACTTAAAAGACCAGTATCGCTTGAAAAGGTCGCGAGGCCACCCGTGGCGACGCGAAGCTGCTCGCGGCACCGCGGGCAGCCGCGCGCTCCTCACCCCCACCGCAACACTGAGCGCACCATTTCTCTGTAGTCTAGCGACGGGATACGTTGTGTCGTCAGAAATAAATATTTTTAAACACGATATTTATGTACTGCGTTAAACAAAAAATGGATACTTCTTCCGCAATAAGTGCTATAATAACCAATTCCATCATGTTCACTCCAAACACACGAGTTTCCTTGCCGAATGTGGAAACTAAACTAGTCAAGAGGAGATTAGGCGCGTGGGGTCTGGAGGTCGAGCGAGGCCGCCAGCGGCGACGCCGGTGGCTGTAGGCGTCGTCACCGGCCGCTGCCATTCCGGTGTGTCTCAGCCCTTAGCATGTCTATAGCAACCTAAATTGAGTAGGTAGTTAACATACCTACGCTTTATTTAGAGATAACTTACCTAAATCGAATCAAATTCACCCTTATTTGGTTAAGAGATATAGGTGAGCCATGGGGCCCGCCTGGATATCTCAACCTACTGCCATCAGTTGGTGTCCCGCTGGGAGCTTTTCTGCAGGCTTCCTCTAAATGACGGTAGCTCTAGTGCGGGACTCAACTCAAACATCCCCCCAGCGCGTAAGTTAAAAGGTCGAACTCTTGCTATAGACCCTATAGTAAACCCATATTTCGCCAGCTTTATGTCCCATGTAACAGGGGGCGAGCCTATTGCCATCAATCTGGGATCACAAATCCAGACTCCGGGCTGCAACTGAGAAATTCCTGATTGAAAAGCCACCTGTGTATCGAACTCGGGATCTCATGCCCAGCAGTAGTTTGGGACCACTATACCAACGGGGTACTAACCCCGGAGTCTTTATTTCTTCGCTTGATTTGATAGAATATGCTTTATTATACGCCAAAATGTAACAAATCTCATTTACTAAACAATTCATATTTCGGCAATTTTCTTGTTATCGAAAATAAAACGTGGAACTTATGTATGTGTAATGTCGTCTACTACGCCTTATAAATAAAAAAGGAAAATAGGTTAATATCTACAATACTTTATGAAACACAATTTGGTGAGCATTTATCCATTCTGGTGGACACAATTTGGTGAGTACTTCGAATTTTTTGTTAGTAAAATAGGTACTTTTCTGTTGTCGTTTTGCATGCAATTTATTAATGCCAGTACTAGTGATCTTGATAGGTGTGGGATATGTGTAAGAGATGATAGGAAAATAATAGTCGTCAAGTTGTCCTAACATCATTATAATGTAGGCTTACATATCCTATATCGCACTTACAATATTGCCAATCTTATATTACCTTAAACTAAGCAAAATAATGTTGGCAGAAGACTTAGCCAATCGTAAAATTTAACTTACTTTCGCTAAAACATTATTATTATATACTTTACATTATTGTGAAAATAACAATCTGACCATAAAATATATAACAATAATCTTCTGGAGAATACACAGAAAATTTTTCGGCATTTATATTTTTATTTATACAAATGACGAAAATCACAGAGCGGGCAGTAAGAGCTATTAAGTTTTGTAATCATATTTATTATGATCACGCGTTAGGCTGGATCTTATTAAGATCAAGCTAGCGGAAGTTTAAAATTAGTTTTTATTTAAAAAGGATTCGAGACAACATCGTTCTACATTAAAATCAACTATGCAGTCATAAAATAAGAATGTATAGAAGCGAAACTCCCATAAGTTACGTTCACCACAATCAGGATTGTATCGACTCACGTGCGCCCGAGTTATTTCTGCAGAACAAAGTATGCATATTTATTTCTTAGTCCGTGCTCGATCTTCAACGCGATTAACGCCTGGACCAGGAAAATACGGCGTACACGCTTAGGGTGTTTTTTAGCTACAAGCATCGAAAACGATTATTGCCACTTAACTCGTGAGTCCCGACGTCGCGATCTTGACCGAGACAAGAGATAATCATTGCGTCTCATTACGCGGATATTTCAAAAGGTTAAATATCAACTACACTTAACTTTAAAAAAAACGCAATGAGCATTTTTTGCCTAGACGTCGAGTAACAGCCCTGTTTTGTCGTGAGGAGCGTGGGTCGCAGCAGGGTGTTAGAAGGCGTTAATTTCGGCGAAATTGGCGCACGCGCAATGGTAAGTACACGTGTTGTTGTTTCTTTATGAATTTTATAAAATCTATGGTTGTCATTCGTACACGTTAAAACCTGTTATGTACGTTGTGCATTAGTCAAATGTATTCCTGCCAGTATCTTCTATTAACTAGGTATGTTGATAAACATAGTGACCTTAACAGTAACAATTCTCTCTATTACAACACAGGAGGTCAATTATATCTAATTAATTGTTACGTCAAGTGTTAGTTCCTTTAGTTATTATATTTTTTAGACATAAATCATAAAAGTGGAATCGAACTTAAAAAATTATATTAAATCATAATTCAATGATGATCTTACGATTGAATAACGCTATGTAACAGTACATATCATCGTTTATACTCAAAAGTAAAATACGGAACCCTAAAAATAATTAAGACTCAAAATGATTTATCAATGTTTAGAGAGTCACATATCTACAATGTTAATTAATCCTATGTCACTAAGTTTAAGATAAATGAAGTTTACTTTAATGAACAAAAGCCATGTGGGATGATAAAAATGTTTATGAAAAATAAAGATTCCCAATCTCTAATTATTTTAAAGTTTTTAACTTCGTGTGTTGAGAAAAATTTATCGCGTGGGAGTGGAATATCTGAAAAGAAAAACCCTTATTGAATAAGTATACAAATGTAGTGAGTCTATAGTTGGTTAGAGTATCAACAAAGAATAACAGAATAACTAAGCAAAATAAAAAAAGGTTTAAATGAACGTATGTATAGTGTAGTAAGGATCTTTTGGCGCGTGGCCCAAAATCGGAACTAACGCAGCTATCTAGTTTTATCAATACATTTTACAAAACAATTGCAAATAAGTTTACCAACAGCGCCACCCTGTCAGCGTCATTCGAGCGCCAAAAGATCCTTGCGCAGAGTCAAAAGGTTGCCTACAGTAGTTCTTAGTCTTCGGTGCCTGCCTCATCAGGCGCCGGCGTGTGCCAAGTGAGCCTCTCCTCGTAGAACTGTATGACGACTTGCGGGCACCGCACATTTGCCTGCTTTGCGGGCACCAAATCTGCCTCATCGGTCCCCTGCCACTTCATGAGGAACATCAGCTCACCACTACTGTCCGTTGCACCTGTAACATTCCAATTTGATATAACTTAATTGGCTTGTAAATTGTGCTGTGTATGTTAAACAGAGGGTGTCTCTTAAGTTTGTAGATGTTGACAAACTTGTTTGTTTTAAAGGAGATCAAAGTCTAAGTGCATAACTGAGATGAGATCACAATTCATAAACAAAAGAAGCAGTGATTAAATACAGGTTCATATCGAGAATTATTAATTATTAATAATTATTATTAATCGAAAACAGTGCAAGCATAGACATAATTATAGCTATTTATCTACTGGTCACTAGCTTAGGTGCAGAAAATGATTGTACAGGGAAAGTATTTTAAGCAACACACACTTGACAAAAATAAATCCCAGCAGTTATTCTAGTCAACAACAGGCTTGCAACATAAACTATGTACAAAAATCATAACTACTTAAGAGGGCGCACAACGGTCCACTAGCGCCACTCCTTTAAAAAAATATTATCTTGTCTGAGAAGGAATTATGAATTATGGCTTGTAAGGACCGTCGGTAAGTGTTTCTAGAATTAATATCTTTTATAAATTTTCGTATTGAGACACGAAGCAACAAAATACGATCAAGAGGAATGTGGCCGCTTTTCTTTAGATCGAATTTTGTGGCTTTGTGTCTCAATATGAAACTTTATAAAAGGTATTAGAAAATTCTAGACACACTTACCAAGGGTCCTTACAAGCCATTATTCACAATTCCTTCTCAGACACGAGATATATTTTAAAGGAGTGGCGCTAGTGGACCGTTGTGTGCCCTCTTAAGTAACTTACTCAAAAGGAGTGCAGTGACGTGACTGGCACATACTTTTAAGCAGTCATCTTTCTCCCTTATCCCTGTTTATTTGTTGCACAATGTCTCTTAAATCTTTTTTTTTTCCATACTTTTCTACTACCTGTCAACTCCATAGTCACTCCCTTTCTAGACATTTCATCTTTCACACAGACCATCCATCGTTTATTTGGTCTTCCACTACTCATATGGGCAACCAAGCAGTATTTGCCAAATATACTTAAATCTATCGCAACTGATCGCAAAATACGCGCATTGATGCAGCCCGTATTACCTATTATCTATCGCAAGCATTTAATATAGTAAATTCACTTTGAAAATACTAACCAATAATTTTTTCAGGCTCCAGACCGCGATCAAAACCTGATGCTTTTTTGTCATCACTCTTTGCTTTCTTAGCACCTTTTAAGTCTGGTGTGGGCACAGCAGATTTGCGCTTCTTTGCATCCTTGTCTACTTTCACAGTTTTACCCTCTGAAATTAGATAAACAAACTTATATTATTGATGCAATTTTAATTAATTACTCGCAGCATCTTCAGGCTAACACTCAGCAGTTCAAATGGCCAGTTTAAACGATAGCTCAGTTCACAAATTTGTCTAGTTACTCTTTAAGTAAGCTGTTTTATTTTTTTAGAATAAAATTATTAATTTGTCTAGACACAATTATTCAACCCACCAGCTTCCTTCTTTTTCCTAGCCTCCTCAAATGCTGATATAAGATCTGGACAGTCGAGATTCTCTTCTGGCTCCCAAGTATTGTCCTCATCACTGTACCCTTTCCATTTGAGGTAATACTCAACCTGGAACATAATTAATATTGATTAATTTTTTAACTTCTTGTAGAACATTAACAATAATATGTGTATGATGATGACGTGACACAGATTTTAATTTTTACTTCAAAACATTATTGACATTCTTGAATTTTTTCATGGTGCAATTTTTTTTATATTCCTAAAGAATAAACCCCTATTACACTACATATTATTTAAGGCTGGATATTTAGATGGTGCTTTTTTAATAGGGATTGTTCCTCCCCTTTTCATAGTAAACCACCCCGATTTAGGGAAAGGGTCTAAATAACGCGTAGTGTAATATGGCTTTAAAACAAGGATGAAAGGAGATCATCGATACCTTTGCGTTTCGCACACGACGATCCAGCACTTTCTCGACTGAGAATTCTTCTTCACCCTCAGGCTCGCCTTCCTTCTTCCTTTCAGCCATACTTACTTCTTGAACAAACATTCAACTAATAAAACATTTTTATATTGATAATTTTTTATAGGTTCTGCAAAGTGAGTGGAACGGCAGACTTAAACAACCGCGGGAATATAGGAAAAAAACAAACATGAAATGTCTAAGTTGACATGGAATTTTCAAAAATACCAGTTTGCTCACACTTTTAAGTTCATCCTGTGTGAAATGTTGATCTTGTCTGAAATAACATGTGCATATTGGAGAGGAAAGGCATATACCAGACACGGATATACCACAGGACAAAATAACCTATGCACTCAAAGTTCCTTCAGTAGAACATGTCATTGGTTTTTCCATGAAAATAAACAATATTTAGAGCTATTACTAGTTAAGTTATATTTTTAAGCTTTTCTAGAATCACTTAAAATGTACACAAATCAATTTCAGCATCGTGTCCCGCCATTTTGACTCATGATAAACCAAATTGTTGAGTCGTTGAATTCATTTTGTAATGAACTATAATTCAATCGCAATTTAAATTATATTTGGTGCATTATAACACAACACCCGAAAGTAAAAAGTTGTTGTTTCCTAAAAATACACACCTTTGTTTCAACCGAAAGAATCACGAATTTAGTAATAATAAAAAACCGGCGTCAGTCGGTCGCTGTACCACAGATAATCACAAGGAAAGGAGACAGGAGTAAAGGCTCGTACACACTAGTGCAACGCGACAGCGTGATGCAAAGGCACCACGTGTCGCGCGACGAGCGACTAGACTACTACTACTACAGCGCGACTCGCACTGTCGCGTCGCGCCTGTTTGCGGGAGGCATAATAGTGTTCTATAATCAACAGTTTTTTTTTTTTTGTGATTGGCTTCGCGCAGGTCAACCTACGAGACTGTCGGCTGCTTGCCTTAATAAATTAAGGCCCCCAGTCAGGGCTTATAAAACTTACAATCCACACGCTAAGGGGGTCCGGACCTCGGCCTAGAGCGTCTCGGGATACGCTGGATCTGAATTATTATTATTAGGGGACGAATTTAAAACTATAGGCTCAGCGCCGCGGCGCGGGCTGGCTCGAGCAAGGGTCGGGGCGATGATCAGATCAACTGATCACAGACCACAGAATAAATATAAACCTAAAACTCTCATTAGAGAGTATTCTTTGACTTAAAGGATATGGAGTCACACATGAGTCACAGCAGCACAGATTACTTACTGAACAGTGTTGCCGATCACAAAAATCATAATTCCGTATATATTATCTTAAAAATCGGTTTATTTAAATAAAAATCGGCAAACTTCAACAAAACCTTTATTTTTCATTAAAAAAAAACAGTCTTACGTAACTCGTCGTCATATTAAATATTAATCGTCAATAAATTTTTAATTGTTGTCATCACTTTCTTCTTTATTTTTCCACTTGTTCTCCATACGAGTCAATATAATTCTGTCCAAAGGAAAATCGTAACAATTATTTTTATCTATTCGAGTTTTCGTATGTAAAGTGGCAATTATTGACTCGGTGTTAGTTGGTTTCTGATCTTCGTTTTAACTAAATTTACTTGAGAAAATATCCTTTCTACGTTTGCTGATGAATGTGGAAAGGATAATATGTCAAATATAAATTTGGAGAGCGTCGGAAACATTGGCTCACCGTCACCGCATTTCATACCTTGAACTTGATTCCAAAAAGTTTTTGTATCATCATTTAATTCCTGGATTACTTCTAAGTTGTGTAACGTTATCTATTCTGTATCCAATTTTTGGATTTCATTGTTAATAAATAGAACACAAATATTTTGCACAGAGCTCTCTTATCTATGATTTGGGGAAATTCTCCAGGGGAATACCCATAAGGCTAGGCATGCACGAGCAGCTTTTGTTGCCGCGGCAGTGCATCTCTCTTTTTCTCACTTCGAACGTGCAAAAGGGACAGATGTGCTGCCGCGGCGACGGGGGTTGCTCGTGAGCGCATAGTCTTACATAATACATGTTCGGAAATGTTACCATATTTTTAAATAGCTTTAAATGGAAGTATGACTGCTACTGTATAATTAAATGTTTTAGTTAAAAAAAAAATTGTAATAAAGATCGGTAGATTTTTGCTCGAATTGAGCGACAATCGGTAGGTAGGTAGATCACTAAAAAATCGTTTAAAATACCGATTTTTCGGTAGCTTTGGCAACACTGATATTTAATGATGTGATTGCGAATGAACTGAAGCAGTAGTGACATTACATTCTTTCTTTACTCTACGGTCAACCGAGCAGCGAGGTAATTAAATTAAAATTGTATCTAAGACACTAACATAAAGAATGGGTTTCATTTTGACAGTTCAACAACATTCATTGCGTTATTTACGTTGTTGAGCAAACAAATTTTTCGGACATATGAAGCAATGGATTAGCAATAGGCTTCAAAATGATTCAGATTGCGATAGTGTGCTACGTAATTAGGGTGCTGATCTCATGGCCCCAGTCGGCCTCATAAAGTATCTGGTGATATCTGGTAGTATCTATCTGTATGTAGTCCTCAAATTACCAGAATTACTATTTCATGAAATCATGACATTTGAGGCCAATTCTAACTGAGACAGTTGTATTGATGATTCCAATGATTATAATTCTGTAAATACATATTTTCTGTTGTTGCGAATCATATTTTGGTCAAAAGACAACCTGATACTAACCCGGAAATCGCAAAAAACTTAAAAAAGAAAATCCGCGGGCTATCTTTGTGCAGGGCGAACAATTGTGGTTTGTAAATATGAGTGACGATACACGCTTGCTTGAAGGCAAGCCCCCAGATACTCAACAAGCGGCGCCTACAAAGGACCTTATGCTACCACAGCGACTTGCTGGCGATTTCGATATTGACGTCCACACACAGACAAACATTTTTGTACCACGTAGTCTGCCCACCTTAGCAGTTATGCGGTTAAGCTTTGGTTTCCTAAGAAAGCAGTGAACGGTTCCACAATAACGGCTGTACAAATACAGCGCGTTTTTTGACACCTTAATGTCAAATACTGGTAGACATGACAGATTTTCATGACAGCTGTTCTAATAATAACGGAACCGCTGCCCTAGGAAACCAAAGCTTTACAGGACGTGGCAAAAACGTCGCAGTATGGCCTCCAGCTAATTTTCACATCGTGGAAGAAGTACGTTGAGCGTAGACGGTAGACGGAATGTGAGCAATAGGTAAGTCACTTAAATAATGAGAAAATGACACACTTGTTAGTTCCAGTAATAAGAACAAACGAGACAAATTAATTTTTTCCTATCTCTTTCATGTATGGAAACTTTTAGTTTCGACCCAGTTGTTTCTGTTGTTTGTTAGCCAACGACCGGGTCCCAACACTCCCAACAAACTAATGGCTGTCACCGGCTGTCGTGGTACGATTTCTTTGGAAAACTGTTTGTGGTGCGTATTTCATTACTCTGTGAATTTTTTTGTGAACAAGATAATACATATACAAATAATTTTACGGGACGTTGTTGTGTATTAGGTTGCATGATTCGTCCTGAGCGTGTAATATCAAAGACTAAAGCTGACTCATATGAGGCATACGCTGACAGTTAATCATCTCATAGTTCATAAAAAGAGTATGAAATTAGCTAAGTAACGACAGCCTCACGGGTCGATCGATCAGATTAAGCTACGCAAGTCACGGTCGTTCCGTGGGTCAACAGCTTTACATACCAAGTTCCCTCCGTGTCTCGGAAAGCACGTTATGCCGTTGGTCCCGGCAGGCATTCATGGATCTTTGACAGTTGTTACGGGTCGTCAGAAGCCCGAAAGCCTGACAACCAGTCTTACCAAGGGGTATCGTGTAACTGGGTTGTGTTGTGGAGGTCAGATAGTCGCTTCACGTAAAACTAATAAATAACGTAAAATAATACTGGTATTCAGCTTCATTCGGTTAAGACTGGAAGCCGATCCCAAAAATAGTTGGGAAAAGGCTAGGCCACAGAACACTAAATACCCTGACTTCGCATTGTAGAAAGAGTATGAACTTCGTCATCTGCCTAGAAGGGTATGTTCTGTGTGCGAAGTATCGTGATCGGGGGAATATACCTCCGCTATGAGTACAAATATTCTGTGGAATATATCATAGACAATACACTGAATATATCTTTGACAACCGAAATGATCACATATTATTGTATGTTGCCAGTACATAAAATGTGGTTTTATTTCTTGACATTTTGTCAGACGATTATTTTGTTATGAATGAGTGTGTTTAATTAAATTAAATATTTTTACCAAAAAAAAATATTACTGACATACCTACCAAGTCATTTTACAGGTTAATCACTTATTATAAAAAAAAAGTATCGACTATGCTAAAGTGAATCGATATTTTTGAGATAACTCGATTCAACAATCGCTATTATATAGGTAATATATTTATCTGTATGTGTCTGTCTATGTATGTCTCAATACGGGAAAGTTGTAAATAATTTTCATTAAAATTTTGACGAAGCTCCTTCAATAGAAGCCTAAGATAAATAAAAAGTGACCTAATGATTACAAAGTGAGTTTTGAAAGTGATGGGAAACCGTAAATGGTGTGCCTTATGAAACAAAAAACTATCATTGCGCACGATACCTCAACGCCATTTTGAAGCGAAATTTTGTATGTAAGTGCCAAGTATTTCGCAATATTTTCAATTCTCACCCTTCTAAAGGGGGTGCGTTTGATAATTATCGATAACAGTGAATGTGAAACACGCCTGAAGAGGTGCCAGTATGTGATCAAGTGCATTGACGGATGCCCAGAGTCGGTGGTTGCATCGAGGTGGGTTGCGGCGCCGTTTATCTGGAGCTCGCATTAATTAAATTAATAGTGGTATATTGAACTGACAAATTGTTAGCTGACAAAGTGTACAGTAGGCAGTAAAGTGTGCATTATTTCTGTGGATTTTGAACGTAGTGGTGAGTGCGGAGTGGTGTATTTCGGCGTGGCGAGCGTTATCGGTGGCGTTTCCGACTGTTGCAGATAGCGGGTGGCGCGGAGGATGGCCCGGCCCGACGGGAGTGCTCTCAATAACTGACGGACGCTGCCGGCTTCCAGCTGGCGCAAGCAGTAGGTTCAATGCTTTGTGTTTTCATCAATTATACACTAGACAGTACATTACTTTGACATTGATTTTTTCCATGTCATTTGAGCACTAAATGCGATGATTACCCACTGGATGGGCCACTAGAGCATAGTTCATGTGATACATTACTATGCTCTCCCAAAGATAACATCTGTTTAAAGTTTTCCCAGAGTTACTTCAGTTCATAATGTGATCCCTGACATCTGCACTATGATATAAGTTTTCACCAATTTATTTCTACTTTCCAAATAAAGTCTTGTTTGTTGTTGAGTAACATTACAAAAGAGTATTGTTGAAACAGTTAATTTAACTGTGGATCACGTGAACCTAAATATTTACATTACAAATAACACCCTTCAATGATACCATGAAGAAAATCATTATTATGCACAGTTGTCCCTGTTATAACTAGGGCTAAAGTTATAATACTCTAATGACTAGACCAGATTTAACTTTGGTTATTGAATTGATTAAAATTAAAAGTAATACTGCTAATAGAAATAATTATAAAGAAGACTTGCAGATAAGGAAAACAACAGTGTTACTCAGATTTTGAATTACTCATGTTTAGTAACTTACACATAATTTCTCAGGGTCAATAGACCAATTTTTTTTATCATGCAGTATATTGGAACCTTATGTTGACCAAACCTGAGATTTGGAGAAAAATTTGGATCAATATACTTATAGGTTATGTCATTCACTTGTAAGAATCCTTCACTAATGTCAAACACAAGTGATTATGCTAAGCCTATTTTTGTGTTTCAAAGCCTTTTTTTCATGGAGTATTTGGGTAGATGCAATGGACATTGGAATGGAATGGAATTCATAACAATAACCTCCATTCAAATGTATAAAAGATATACTTGGCTTTCAGTCATAATTAAATATTTAAAATTGTAAGATCTTAAAGTATAAAGTAATCTGTTGAAATATTATCAAATATACTAAAGCGATCATGTTTGGGGTTGGAATTGTGTTGTAGTTTATGGTGTAAACAGTATCACTTACCTTCACTAGTTATTATAGCACATCTATCACATAAAAAGACTGAAACAGATTGAATGTCTTCTCATTAAACCTACCTTCTGTACTACTGTTGCTAATAAGAATATGAGTCAAAATATATTTCTTGAAATGGCTATTTCTCACCACAAGTATCTAATGATACAAATATTTTCCAGATAAAAATGCCACGACCTGGCAGTCTGAAAGACCCAGACATTGCTGAGTTGTTCAGCAGACATGATCCGGAGAAGATCTTTGAGGACCTTCGTGAGATCGGTCATGGGTCATTCGGAGCGGTCTACTATGCTCGCTGCAATCTCAGTAAAGAGATTGTGGCGATTAAGAAAATGTCATATGTTGGGAAACAAAGTGAGGAGAAATGGCAGGATATCTTAAAAGAAATTAAGTAAGTTATAACTTGTTTAGTCTGAACAGTTTTCGTTAATTCTAAATGTTTCCTAACCTGCTTCTCAAAAGCTTTAGTTCGCCCACTATTGTTTTATCAATGGATTAATTAATTAATATGTTGTCAGAGCCTTGCTGACAAAATATTCAAAGGAACTGACCTATCTTCTGTCTTTCTAAATAACAGGAGTGGATATGTGGTCATTTATTTCATAATAACATCCTTTGGTTTGTGACAGTAAGCCATATCAACTTTTTTCAATCTGGTACAAAATATGATATGAGTCAAATTGCAGAATTCAAGGAAACTAGGTTACATTCTTGATTTGAGTCACCAATATTCAATATGTTCAATATGAAATCATTCAAAATTCATTCAATTCAATAATGTAAAATAAACTCATATACAGGCTACTGGTAAAAAATGAGGAAAATTATTTATTTAGGGAACATTTCATGTAGACATTACTGTATTCTATTCTAATTATAGATTTTATATTTTAGTTTACCATACTATTGTAATTTGTAAACATTTTAACACGGCAAAGTTCCTCAAATTCATAGTTAGAGATACTATGTTGATTTTGTTTGTTTAGGTATCTACCAAGTCATTATATAGAAGTATTTTTTGAATCTTTAATTTTACCGCTTGGCTAACCATTGATATTCCTACTAGAAAAACTTAATAATGCAACCTAGGAGTAACTAGCAGAACCCAGAACAAGGCCTGTATTTGCCAAAGAGGTAGGCAGGGGCACCCACAATTCACCAGTTATTTTTAAGTACCTTGTTATAGGCAAGCCTATGTCCAATTTCTAGGCACACATATATATAGATATTAATAGGCCATCAACTAGGCACAAATCCTTGCTGAGGGCTGTCAATCGAAAAATCCAAAAACGCTTTGCCTGACCTGGGAATCGAACCCAGGACCATGCTCAGCAGTTGCGCAACCACTTCATCAATGAAGCAATACTAACAAACAATTTTATTCTTTTAGATTCCTGAAACAGTTGGAACATCCGAACACCATAGAGTATAAGGGATGCTACAAACGAGAGCACACAGCATGGCTGGTCATGGAGTATTGTGTTGGTTCCGCATCAGACATCATAGAGGTAGTGTGTATTTTTATGTATATAAATATTGATTTTTATTATAAAATTAGCCTAAAACATCTACTTGTCGTTCTGAATTCAAACTTTCGTTGGTGGAATTCTACTAAAGCGTAGAAAATCAAAAGTCATTTATTCAAATTAGGCTGGGAATCAGAACTTTTTAAACCTCAAAATTACATAAGACAGTCCGCCAAATCGCCCCTCTTCACCATTTCCTAGTGCTCTAACTATATAATAAGCTGCGCCACACGCATACGAGTCATTGGCGACAGGGTTGCTGTATTGGTACTGGCAATATAAGTATTGCAGAAATAGGGAACGCGTCTCTCTCGCACCCCTTCCCAGTTCTGTGTCAGGAAGATGATAGATAGAATACTCTTTATAATGTACTTACACCATAAAAATTACAGATATAAATGTAGAAATTTTACATAGGGTGACATAATGGGCGGTTACGCCTTCTGCTTATCATAGTCCCCCTATTGGACACAAGCCTCTTTCATAAGGCAAGCAAATGTATTAATATGCAGGCAATTGCTACTGTAAGAACCTGGAAGAAGTATTTACACTAATTAATGTAGTCATTCATCACAATCATCATTCCAATAAAATTGTACCAGGAAAATGATGGTTACAAAATCAAATTGTGTACTCGTTAGATACCATGTGACTATAGAATGGAAGGTATTGTATATAAAACTATGTTATTGACACAGCTTCCATTATTTCAGTTTAGTGTTGATTAAGCTCTAGTTATTAGTCTTGTAATTGGAATATACAAAAATACTAATTACATTGAATATCTTACTTTCTATTGTAATGTAATTTAAAATAATCGCCCCATGTGTGTGCAAAATAGATTATGTTTCTGTCACATTCTTATTACAGTAATCATTTAATGTAAAAAATATAATAATATGGCGTATTTATAAACCCATTGGAGTAATTCTGACATACAATTAAAAATAGATAAAAGCTTAAGATAATCTGAGTGGCATAATGTTCTGATACTAGATTGACTAAAAGATGTGAAGTACACGTTTGGATTCACGGCTTGCTGTTCAGCGCGGCATGATAAGGCTTAGGTACCTATGGGTACCTAGTCGGTTGTTACAAAAAAAAAGAAAACCTTACGTTATAAGTAATGTAAATCTCATCAGAATATCCCTCAATATTCATAAAAGTTGATACGAGAGATAAAAAGATTAAAAAATACGAAAATTAAAATATTGAAGTCATCTAAGTATTAGTCGACGCATTCGCGCCAATCTGAAATGTTTTTATCGTAGAATTACTAGGAATAATACCACTTGGTGGAATTACATTTTCAATATTTCACTTCCCAATTACCATGCCAATAAGGAAAAATATTGCACTATCGTGACAAGAGTACATACTTGTATTTCTTTACTTGTCCTTGACCTAGCATGATTTAAAAATGCTTCGAATCTCGTTACATAAATAACATAATAATTACATTTTTTACATTGAGGCTTAAAATTATTATTATAAGTCTCAGGAACCCAAGACTCATACTAAAAACCACGTCTTATACAAATCTGTTTGAATTTATGTGAGTCAGTCAGGCGGGACACTTGTCTTTATAATATTTCATTGATGAAATGTTTATATATGCGAATTAATGATGCGAGACTAAGTTGTGCTCGATCTGTTTCGTCACTGTGACCTCACGAAGCGTCACACACAATGCACAACTTATACAGCAATACATACAACCTACTTTTTGTCGGTCGCCAATAAATTTTCAGGAATCGTGAACCAGTTTCGTTAGGAAACCTATAAAAAGTGTCTGTGGTCTCCCTGTTTGTTGTAAATATTTTTTCTGACATTGCACACTCAATGTTCTTGGAATCCCGATGACTAATTAAATACATGTGAATAAGTTACATCCGAAAATTGTTATTCTAATGCTCTTGCTGTATGCGCTGTTAGTTATCTTTGATTTCCCAGAAGGAATTCAAATCAACTTCGGTAATATGCTCTGACAATCCGGATTTTAACTCAACTATATTTTTCTATACTTACGACGAGTATCATTTAAGCACATAATAATTTATTTGAATGATTTTTTATAATACTTTGATATGACGTACGCAGTATCATTCTAAGAAAGTTAAGATATTTTTTTCATTTAAAAATGTTATTATCTAATCTTTCTTTTTCTGCTGTATTATCCCTAACAGTCTTTTAGTTTTTTACGTTTTCCCCCGTACTTATTAACCTTTAGGTATAGTGATTAAATATGAAATCAAATTAAAATTAAGTCATCACGTTCCGAGGCTTAGCATAATGTACTTAATTGTCCTTAGGTCTTTCTTCGTTGTTTTCCTTGAGAAAATTACCGCTTTCCTCAGTTTGTCCTATTATTTTCGTCACGATATAGTTGGTACTACAAAATTATAATAAACAAACAAATACTAGACTACCACAAAGGTACAAGGTAGAATACCTGCTTATTATGTATCATTGGATTCCACAAAATGTCAAGTGCTGTCGGGTTCCGTCACTAGTCGTTTAATGAATGCACGCCGCATGCCGACGCATTCAACATGCTAATTAAATAAAATATCATATAATGTCACATTGTTTCCTGTTTTTGTGTTACATAACACAATCTGACTTCCGACATCGTGGATCGCACATTACTTGACTCTCATTGCTTTCGTTTTGCTGGTCAATGTTTGTAACATAACATCACGCCTTGCTTCCCCGGAAGGTTAGGCAGAGGTGTACCTATAGTACATCCACATTTCACCAGTTATGTTTAAGTCCCAAGTAGGTAATAGGGGGCGAGCCTATTGCCATCAACCGGGCACATCGGGCAATCATATAGACTCTCTACTGAGAAATTCCAGATAGGAACCCAATAACACCTTGCCCGACCTGGGAATCGAAACCAGGACCTCATGCTCAGCAGTAGCGTTAGCGACCACGATATGTAGTATGATGATATATGATATGATAGTAACTGTTGTAGGTATATAATTATCCCTGATAGTATAACGAGCATATTATGTAATAACAAGTCATTGCAATAAATCTCTATTCATTGATACATAAATAATTATTTAATGCTATTGTCACAGGACAACTTCTGAAATGCATTGAATGGTCACTGCCTAAGGTTGAATGTGTGTATTTAGTTCCTTAGATAAGTACATAATATGGAGCATTTCATTCCGGAAACAATGACGCGTAAACGGAGTCGAGATAAGTTCCAGGAACGAGAATTTAAAACTTTTTAATCCTACGTCACGAATTTCATACGTAGAGACACCTAAACCTGAAAATATCTTTGTGTCTTGCAAATGTTTGTTCTGAATCACTGATATACCGTAAAAAAATACACAACAACATGACTATCCCCAAAGTAAAGTCTGTACCATGATTCTTAACTAAAATACGACATTTCTACACCCAGGTACACAAACGGCCTCTTCGCGAGGAAGAAATCGCTGCGATCTGCGAAGGCGTGGTTTGCGGTCTGTCATACTTGCACAGTCTGGGTCGCATCCACCGCGACATCAAGGCCGGCAACATCCTACTGACGGAGAACGGTACCGTCAAGCTGGCGGATTTCGGAAGTGCTAGCATCAAGTGCCCCGCCAACAGTTTTGTGGGGACGCCGTACTGGATGGCGCCCGAGGTCATACTCGCTATGGATGAAGGACAGTATGATGGGAAGGTTAGTCTGAAGTTTTTACACACATAATATCTCGCCTGTTTTTCCTAAATGATAAATGATTTTATTTCTGTAAGTAGGTTTGAACAAACAGTTTTACACGTCAATCATATTTTAAAAACTAGATGAGGTCGGCGTTTCCTATCTGACTACTCTGAGAAGAAAGGCCGAAACAAACTCAGAGGTCACAGTCTCTTTTAAAGTCCAGAAATAATCTTGGTCAGATCAGAAGATCCTGAAGGGTTAAGTACAGGTGTAACATAGTACACCAACATTTCTCCAGTTATATTTAAGTCCCATGTAATAGGGGGCGAGCCTATTGCCATCAACCGGGCACAAATCCAGACTCCGGACTGCTACTGAGATGAGAATTCCTTAGTAAAATACCCAATACATAATAGTTTGTCCAACCTGGGAATCGAAGTTTTTCTCACATAAAAAGGCTCTACTGGCTGTTCAGAATGGTGTGCTGGTGCCTACGCTTATGTATGGAAGTGAATGTTGGGTGTGGCAAAAGAAGCATGAAAGTAGAATAAATGTTCCTGCAAAGCATGTGTGGTGCAACTATGAACGACAGGCTGAGAAATTATGTGATAAGGCAAAGGTGTGGTTTAAAAGGGTATGCTTAGATGGTTTGGTCATGTTGAGAGGATGAATGAAAGGCGACAAAAAAAAGGTATTTACAAGGCAGATGTGAGTGAAAACTCCAGGAAGGGGGACGCCCTCGCAGGACATATAGTGACCTTATTGGTGATGTTCTTCAGAAAGGTCAGGTGCGTTGTAATCCTGGTGCGTAGTACTCGCAACCGGCGTGCGTGTATGACCAGATGTGTGAGCTTAAACGAGGCAAAAAGAGTATGTAAAAATCGTAGCAGGTGGCGTTCTGTAGTTTCTGCTTACCCCCATGGGAAGAAGGCGTGAGTTTATGTATGTATGTATGTGTAAAAATGATCACCTGGCAAACCATAGAGGAGTAGTATACCCACATTTCGCCAAGTATGTTTAAGAGCGAGCCTTAATTGCCACTAACCAGACACAAGTTCAGACTTCGGCTTGTCGGACAGGGAAAGAAAAAAAAGAACTCATGTTTTTTTAAATAATATACCAATTACCAGCTCCCAGCTCCCAGATTATGCTTGCGATGCTAATTACAGGCAATTGCAGTGATGATTGCTAATGAATTTACTGCTGTTATAATCATACTCATATCATAGTGACTATGCAAATTATTTCTGATTTTCCTCCATATAAATTAAGAGCACAGTTATAATAGGTCACTATTTATAGTATCTTTAAGGTCCACTTGCACCACAGATTTACGACGTTTAGCGCTAAAATTATTAAAATCATTGTTTTGTCTCTTTAATCTTTAAACAATTGACAGAAACAGAACGATGGTTTAAATTGGTTTAGCGCTAAACGTATTTAGTGACTTGTGGTGCAAGCAGGCCTAAGTGGTTATCAGACAAAATCGAGGTATCCAGCTGATGTAGAGAACTTATGTTGGTTAAATGCTTGTGTCATATTTCCAGGTGGACGTGTGGTCGCTAGGTATAACGTGTATCGAGCTTGCGGAGCGCAAGCCGCCGTACTTCAACATGAATGCCATGTCTGCACTCTACCACATCGCGCAAAACGACTCCCCCACATTACAGGTAACTATCATCTATGTGTCATTATAGCCCCTTATTTCTCAAACAATACTCAACTTTAGGACGTTCTACAAAGACAGCTCGATACTTAAAGGCGACTTAAATTTGAGTCGAGTTTGAGTTTTCATTCACTCATAAATTTCTGATTTCACGCCTATCAGTTTTTTTTATTTTATTATTTTCATGTTATTTGTGTTGTTTTTCTATGATTTCTAATCAAAATATTTATATACAAAAAAGTACGTATTACAGGCGCCAGAATGGACGGACACATTCCGCTACTTCGTGGAAGCTTGTCTACAGAAGAATCCTCAGGATCGTCCGTCGTCGACCAAGCTGCTGTCACACCCGTTCATCACGCGGCCGAGGTCGCCCAACGTGCTTGTGGACCTCATACAAAGAACCAAGGCCGCCGTACGAGACCTCGACAACCTCAACTACAGGAAGATGAAGAAGATACTAATGGTCGACGCTGATAACGAAAGCGCTATAGGTATGCACTGATATGTTATCTCTTATATTTAGAAACACTTGACCCACTTTTGATATTTGACCTTTTTATCGTTCACAAAAGATTGATGCTTGGCATTGATGTTTGCGTATTGTTTCAAATGCGCAGTATTGGCGTTTTAAATAACATGTTATTAAATATTATTTCTAAAGACCTGCGACGTAGATGTTTTTGGAAAATAATAACAACATTAAAAAAATATATTTACAAAGATACCCATTTTAGAATTCAAATGATATGGCCTATAAACGCCAAAAAAAAACGTTTACCAATTATTTTTTATTTAAATTATTAGACTATTGAATCCAAGATTAGTATAAATGTCTAAAAGTAGACGTAAGCCAAGCCCAGTCTAAGGGACGTATGACCTCTCTATCCCTAAAAGATGGGAATCGTCAATTCAGAATGTAGTTTACCGTAATTTTGGTTTCTAACGCAAATACTTACCAAGTCGCGACATGTGGTGCGGGTTTTTGAGCATGCATGCACAATTTGAAGAAATATTAATGCTTTTACCATTCTGCTTTCTATATCAAATGCTAGGCTTCGAAGGGTTTATTTATAAACGTTGCTTAAAGTTAAGTAATGATTACCGAATGTTTAACGGTACATTTCTAACGTTTAAACGTCTATTAAATTTAAGCAAAGTTTATAAATAAAGGGGGATATGTTTACAGCGTGTCTGGTATAACATACAAATCATTTGTGCAGGTGACAGTGAAGAGACGGCGGAGGAACGTTCTGGCGGCGACAGCTCCAAGTCGAACTCTGCGACGTCGGAGCACAGCGCGGCCGGCGCGTCCAGCCAGAGCTCGTCGTCCGGCAGTCTGCGCCGGCGACCGCACGCGGTGAGTGACAGCCGTCGTGCTGACTGATAAAGCGTTGATCGGATTAGGTGCTGCAGGTCAACAACCTCAATCAATATCATTAGCATGGATAAGCCCACGGAAATCCCTGAGACTCGGGATTTTGATTTTGCAAAATTCAGATTTATAGCTGCTATGGCGAAATTCTGAACGAATATCTAATAAAACTGCCTAAATAAAAAAACGTATCTAGAATGAGTGAGCATAGTTGTGGTGTCACCCAAGAATAAAAACTGAAATTTTATAAACATCCGATAAACGTAAAGTATGATTTTATTTAATTATTACAAATGAGTCTATCTCCTGGCTATTATGCCAATTTATTTGCGGTCAGCCTTCCTGGTACTTCTGCGCCACACCGTACGGTTGTGGTTTGTGTCTTTTGTTATGTTGCTCACTAACATGTCATTTTTTTATTTTTGTACTCAAGTTATTGGTGTTCGTCCACAGCCTCGTTTTCCATCTTCTATACCTATTCATGGCTCTTTTAGTCATATGGTCATCATCTAGCTTCATCACATGTCCGTACCAGCGCAACTGGTTTTCACTAAATTTTTCGTGTATCTTATCGACTTTAAAAGTACCATGGATATATTCGTTTCTTATTTTATCCATTTTCGAACTCCACCAGGCCAACGTAGCATCTTCATCTCTGGTGTGAATTTTCTGGTCATGCGTCTTCCTCATCGGCCAGCACGCGGATCTATATAATAGGGCTAATCTTACTGCCCTTTTATATACGTTGCCTTTGACTTTGATAGGCATACGGGAGTCGCATAGGATGCCAGACAACGATCTCCATTTAAGCCAGGGTGCCTGAATTCTATTGTGTATGTCTCTCTCTACACAGGCTTTTGGGGCTACAATGGATCCGAGATACTTGAACTCCTGTTAAGAGGTCTGTTTTCGCTGGATGGATTTAGTATGACACCCACATTAGCTCCGTTACTTAGGGTTGCGAAGACGTGTAAAAGCAGCCAATGTATTGGCCGCTTTTACACGTCTTCTCAACCCTGGTATCTCTAACAGTTCTGTTTGTCATCATAAAAACCAGTAAATTTTGATACAGCTATTTTGAACTATTCAGTGTTTGCCAAGAGCAAAGTATTTGTCTGCACAACCCCGAACAATGAAGCTACATCTTGAACGGGCTTCGATCTAGTTCATCGGTCAACGCATTCCAAAATATCCTTTTGAAGTTCAGTTCTCAGTGTGAGTCCAGCATCGGTAGCCAACTCACACCGGCCATTCGTTTTTTGCGACGAATTCCTTTTTCTATTGGAATGAAAAAGTGTCGTAGTCCTCCGATTTTTCACAACAAGATTGCTTCTTGTACAATGTGACTCCGTTTTTCTTCAATATAAAGACGTACTGCCTCTATTTGTTTAAAATAAAAACGAAAAAATTTTGAGGGAATCCCCGATCGATCGAGCCATAGAGCTGCGAACATAAAAACACCGCACTGGAAAAAAATGGTAATGTGGTCAGACTGGTCAGTGTGAACAATTTCTTGCTAACGTTATTTATTTCAATAATACGTTCATTTATAAATTATCACAATCGATAAATTAAATTATTTAGTTTGGATAACTTGGTTAAAATGGCTTCAATCCAAAGTGATTTATCGTTGAAAAACGGGTTAGTCGTGTGTATTTTGTTTTACGGTCTGGTGTCACCCCCAAACAGATGGCCCCCGGTGCGGAACGTCCCCCTACGTCCCCCTCCTAGCTACACCACTGACTATAATATCTCTTGCGTACTTGGCTAATCTCCGTTGAGATTGGCCCCCATGATCGAAATTCGGTGGGGAGTATATCGTTGAGGTCCACTGCAAGTATATTGATGTTATGTGTTGTTTCGCAGCAGGTGAACGCGAACCACCACCAGCATCAACAACAGCCGCAGTACACGCACCTCAACCACCAGCACTCCGCACACTCCACCAGGTACGTGCCTAGACCTACCACCTACACATGATGTCTGCATATGACGGACAAACATTACGTACAGGGCCGTAACAATCCAGTTCGGCACCAGTCCCACCGGAGGAAGCGACTAGCTATAGACTATTTTCTCGCTCAAGAAAAGTACAATAGATGTAGGTCCCGTATCAATATAATAGATACATAGAGATCCCCTGAATCCCAGCACGCGTTTTCGTAGATTTTTGCTCAACTTCACACGATTCTATTAAAAAAACGATACCATATTTCATGTTTGCCTCGCAAACATTGTAAACACATTATCCATGGTAATAATTATGTAGAATTTCACTGTGTATATTAACAATTTTCGTTGATATCAACTTAACAGTAACTGTCCTTTTTCGCTTTTTGCTCGGGGCAGTCTTAATAGTTTGTCGCTGACTTTTAACAATGCCAGCGAGAAATTTCTCTCCACTAGTTTATCGCAGCGACAAGACCTATCAAGGAAAATACTCGCTCGGCGACGTTCGTTTGTATATTACAGCTATACATTACGTATTACGCAGGCATTATAGCACTTTATACAGTGTAGCAATAATAGTGGAAATAAAATTAAGGGTGTAAGTACATATAAGCGCTTGTTACTTTGAATAGAATACTTGTTTGTATATAGGTTCTCTAAACTCACGGCAATCTAAGAAGTCGGATTTGACAGCTATAAAAATACTTTGTATAGGCATGGAAAAAAAAGGTTGTTTTAAAAACCGATTTTCGAGACATATCGCTGTATCATACTTAGTTTGTAGTCGACAATTTATCTACATTGCTTAAAACTGATTATCGAGGCATATCGTTTTATTACACCAGTTTGTAATATTTAACAGTTATTACATAAATCCCGACTAAGTTTAAATTTAGGCGAGTTTCAAAGCCAAACCAAGACATGAAACTAAAACCCGACATTCTCATTTATTCCGGAAGGTTTACGTATAATAAATATTAATAATACATAGTATATGTTAAACATTTAATAATACACTAATTATACGTTTCTGTCTTTTCTAAATGTAATGTTTGTAAAAGTATCGATTTATCAGAACATCGATTTTATTCGGTCACAAAACGGCAGTGAACCCAAAGACATGACAGACATTGTAATAACATCCTGTCGGAATGTTAATCAGCGATTAATTCGTGTCTTTTTGAGTGCTTTTTCGTCCAATATAAGGGAAACTTGGTGCTTACGAATGATTCTCATTGTTATAGTGTGTGGATAACATAGTAATTAATTAGGATTAAGAATTAGATTTTTCGATTTCTTACGTAGGCGTTAATACAAAGTTATCGCGGCATGTATAATGATGAGAAACGTCAAATCCGACTTGATTGTCGCGAGTATAATTAGGTCAAAAATAAAGAAGTAATAGGTCATTCATTAGGGTTGAGATTATTTTGTCTTAATTTCTACGAGAGGAGTTTTTTAAACATTCATTCTGTATGTGTACCTGTGTCTTTCGAAAAAATCTTAAATCTGCTTCAATTTGTAGTTTAGAAACATAGAAAAGCAGAATGCACGAGTAGAATTCAGTTGCTAATATTTATGTTGTAGATCAGAGGGTTTATAAACGTTGATTAAAGTTAAGAGACATTTAACTTCGCAAAATGTATGGTTAAGCCGACGTTAATCAGTACTTAACTTTAGGCAACGTTTATAAATAAAGGGGAAAGTTGTTGTAAAGTTTAAATGTTCTGTGTTTAGTAGTAAGCCTCTAGTTGTAAATAAGTATGGTGGAGTTTTCACAGTAATTTAGTACCTATCCATAGTGAACAAAATGCATGGTAATTATGTCCTAATGTAAACATTATGTGGTTATAAGCACGCACCCGTAGCGCTTACAGTATGCACGTCCCGCACTAGATAGAGCCGCACTTGCCTTTCAGAGTTCGCAAGAGCTGGCTTTTCTCATGTTGCTGTTTCGTACGCAGAGAGAGCGAGAGCCCTCTGCCGGGCGCGCACGACGACTACGTCAACAGAGATGCGCTGCGGGACTATGCGAATCGGGACTCGCTGTGTGACGACTATGGGGACGACTACGCGAACAGAGAGGCAATACGTGAAGCTCGTGAGAGGGAGCGAGACCGCGAGCGTGAGCGGCAGGCGAGTGACTACCGCGAGTACGTGAACGCGCCCGCAGCGTGGCAGGACGGCGACGACAACCGCAACACGCAGCGCCGGCAGACCAACCGCAGTGAGTACTACACACACACCGCCATACACGACTACCGTTTGATTATGTTCCAAATAAACTTAAGCCCCGTTTACACGAGGAGAGTTTCTCTGCCGTCGAGAGTTCGAGAGACGAGAATGTCCATGTAATACTCGTAGGCGAGAATAGCTACACATCAGTCAAGACTCATTTTATTCAGGAGAGAAACAAAAACTCGAATACGATTATGTTATTCGAGATTTACTAGGCGATTTCCTCGAACTGTGATTATACAATTTTTGTTTGAACGCTGTCGATTTTAAAAGACGAGGTGATTCTAGCCTTTCTCGATGTGAGTATCGTAATAAATATTTGCAAGAGTCAAATTTTCTGTCTCCTTTTATTGCATATCCCAGTCGAGAACCTCTCATCGTGTAAACTATGTATTACAGATAAAAAAGCTAGGTCAATTCTATTTTCGAACGCGAGCAGTTGGCACTTGATATCACTACAAAACTTACGAAACTACTCTGTTTATCCAAGACTCGATTGCAACAACGTACTCTTAATATTAATCGAGCCGCATTAAACCATTCTAAACTCTTTACGAGTGAGATTGTGACGGAACTAATTAAAAAAAAAACCCGTTTGTGTGGTTATTACAAAGTGCCTATTTTGTAGAGTCCGACCGAAAATGAATTATGTTTTCAGCCGAACACGAAAATTTACGAAATGGATATTTCGGCCTAAAACTGCCGCAAAACGTAATTTGGTCGAACTCTACTATTTTGTCAGTAAATGCTATTCGCCTTCTAAATGAATATAAATAAATACAAATATCTGTGTGTCGCAGGTATAAGTAACAACGTGTCGGCGGCGATGTCGCTAGTGTCAGAACACGGCGCGAACAACTTCGCCACGATACGGACCACCAGCATAGTCACCAAGCAGCAGAAGGAACACAACCAGGTAGACAACTACCCTAATGATAGTTAAAAAAAAATACCAGCCTTTATTGTCCCACTGCAGGGCATAAAGCCTCTTCTCATATAGAGGGCACGAGCATTGATCTCCACACTTGCTCCAAGAAGGGTTGGCGATTTCAGATTTATATCTATTTACTAATCTATTATATAAAATCTCGTCACAGTGTTTGTTATCGAAATCCTCCGAAACGGCTTAACCGATTTTTATAAATATTTTTGTGTATATTTGGTAGGTCTGGGAATAGATTGTAAATTATATTTCATACCGCTGCGGGTGAAACCGCGGGGCGCAGCTAGTAACTAATAATAAAGCTGAAGAGATTGTTTGTGTGTTCGGATAAAAAATAAATTGCATTTGATAGCCCAATTATTGAGGAAGGCTATAGGATATTTAACATCACGCTAGTACCCTTAGGAGCTGAGCAAAAAGAAAAAAGTCAGAAAGAACGCTAAGCGTATACGAAGTAATAGCGCGGGTAGGCGATGCGATGCGACGGGGTGGGTCGAGGGAACAAGATTTTTTTACGCGGACGAACTCGCAGACAGAAGCAAGTTTACTATAAGTCTGGGTTTCCTCATGATGTAATTCTATTTCCTAATTATAGTATTTGTTGTTGTTGTGACCTCGGTATAATACCTGTTCAAAATAGGCGAGACAATAGCCCTATTATGAAATAGGTATTGATATACTTCAGTAATAATGGAGTCGCCGATGTGACAAAACATTGTACAGTTTTGGTGATTCAACCGCCATTACGTTGATTCCCTATTAAATGGGTATTTTGATTTTATGTTTGTGTTATTACACTCTAAATGACAAAGAAAGTAAAAATTGGCAGAAACTGTTATGAAGACAGGCATATGAGACATTTTAATTTTGTGTTTTTGCTTGTAACGCACATTGTAGCCTCTGGAATCGCAGATGTCCTGTGGGCCAACCATCAGTTTGGGCCACCTGTTTGTTTGACCCAATCTGCTAATCTGATACATTCTATCCGATTGCCAGATCTCGCCTCGTCAACGCCGGCTGTTGCTGAAAACTAGCGCTGTGGCTCTGTCTCGCATAGTGTCACAGCATTATGCTGAGCGATGGCCGTTTTGCGTGGACGTGACGCCTATTTTCCTCCATCTTTTTCTTCTTTGTGTTTGTGTTATTTCTTGGCGTCATTTTCACCGCAAATAAATGTATCTTGTTTCTTTTTTCTATAAAAGAGCAGATAAGCAGGTGTTGATTGGTTTCAGGAGATGCACGAGCAGATGTCAGGGTACAAGCGCATGAGACGCGAGCACCAGGCGGCGCTGCTGAAGCTGGAGGAGCGCTGCAAGGCCGACGTGGACGCGCACAAGGCGCAGCTCGACCGCGAGTACGAGGCGCTGCTGCAGCAGCTGTCTAGGGAGCTGGAGCGACTGCAGGTACCGTCACATATCTACCTACAGGCTACAGGGACCTTCAGATGTCAGGTTCCAGTATCTTCGTCATTATCCAGCCGAAAGATATTGCTCAAATAAACAAAATCTTTACGCAATCGTTTGCAGGTTGCAGGACAGTTTCAGCGCAGGGCAGGTCAGAGTAATTGTAATAGTTGCACTGCACATTGTTCAAAATCGATCGAAATCGACGTTTTATAATTTTTTGTCAAGTATTGGCCTGCTATCCTTTTGTGTGTGGAAACCCCCAGGTTGACCACTACAGATCCAAGCTGCCTTAATAGGGGTGCATCGACCCATTACAAGAGATTACAAGAGTTTCTACTCTTCCGTCTTCGACTTTTGTAGAAGGCTGAGTGAGAAGAGAAGTTGATTACAAATCACCTACAAAACTTAAAAAGTAACCTATTCAGCGATTTGGTTGAGTTTCCATATATGTATGTATATCCATAAATCACGTTACTTGCATAAACATTGTTTATATCAACATTTCCTTGTGTTTCCAGACAAAACACGCACAAGAATTAGAACGCAAGCAGAAACAGAATGCAGCAGCAGAGAAGAAGTTAATCAAAGACATCACTGCGAGACAGGAGCAAGACCGCAAGGCATTCGAGACACAGCGCAAGCGCGAGTACAAGGCCAACAAGGAGCGGTGGAAAAAGGAGCTCAGCATGGACGACGCCACGCCCAAGAGACAGCGGGATGCTACGCTGCAGTACGTATTTATTGAACAACAAGCCATGTGCGCGATGGGATTTCCCATTGGCATAAATGACTGATTTGCATACAAACTTTTTTTAGCCCTTATTTTACCCATAAAGGGGTTTTTTTTTTTTTAAATCTTTCCTATCTTTTTATAATGAAGGTGAGGACTAATACTCACTTTCGTTATAAATGGTACTATTGTACAAAATTGCATACTTTTAGACCTAGCGGTTTCGGGAGTGCATTGTCTTTCAGTGAAGGAATGAATGAATAAATTAATGAACTTAATATTTTTACTAAGATTGATTGACTCAACTTATCGCTATCTAATGGGAGACGTGATTCTTTTTTTTCTTGCAAGAGATCTACGCGTCTACAATGGAAACTCTTGTGTACAAACAATAAATTTGTATATTGAAATAAATCATGGGTTTTTAGGGTTCCATAAGTTAAAAAGAAAAACCCTTGTAAAATCTCTCTCGTGAAAAGAAGAAGTATGCAGACACTTGTTTTAATTCGCTTTTGGCGATACTGATATTATGCCACCTGCAATCTGGCGGCCGGTTATTAACTACTCCGAAATTGTCGCCGATGTCAAACTTTCACTGCAAATTATAATGTAATGACACACGTATATTACAGATCTCAGAAGGACAACCTAAAGCAAGCGGAGGCCGCGGAAGAGATGCGGTTGGTGCGGTCACAGCGCGAATACCTCGAGCTGGAGCTGAGACGCTTCCGTCGTCGCCGCATGCTGGCGCTGCATCACAAGGAGCAAGAGTTACTGCGAGAGGTACATACCTAACATAACATCAGGCCTGTAGTCTCGAGAATGCTTGAAAACGCTTAGAAAATATGCGATCTATGTACACACTGCGCTGGCGTTGGATAAGAATAAAATAACTTTGATTTCCGTGCTGCTGTTTGACAACATTCTTCTCGAGAACATGTTTACGTATTTTGTATTCTCTGGAGCAGACACGTCGGATTTTCTTAGCGTTTACAAGAGGCCCTAGGCAGAGGCTCTCACATTTCTCCAGTTACGTTTAAGTTCCGTGTAATAGGGGCGAAGCTACTGTTAAAATCAACCGGGCCGGGCAAACTCCGGAGTATCATTAGGCAGTCGGTATCGATATTGATCGACTTAAAACATAATCAAGGGTCGAATGTAATATAGCTGCCATACAACACACTGAATCGATCACAACGGTCTATGTTAACGTTATTAATCGTTACTCTTGGAAGGATCCACACCAATAACAAAGTCTACATGCCTATTATACTAAACTCGTATGCATATCGTTTGCAGGAGCTGAACAAGCGACAGAACCAGCTGGAACAAGCGCACGCCATGTTGTTACGTCATCACGAGAAGACGCAGGAGCTCGAGTACAGACAACAGAAGGGCGTGCATGCGCTTAGGTACGTACACACGACACTACAAGTTCATACAGGCAGTTTCTTAATTCATTTAGGCATCTATTAGCAACAAAAAGTACACTGGTATTATCATCTTTCAAAGTCCTGATGGTGGTTGAATTGGAAAGCTATGACATTGTTACAAGTCATGGCTTGGGATAGTCAGAAAAGTTGATTTGTTATGTCGTCTGTCTGGGACATCCGTGAAAGTAGGTGGTATCCACTTCAGACAGAATGTATTTAAACTACAAATTGCTTTGTGCTTTGATCGGTGTAGCACCCAATGTGGTACGACTTGTGTATTTAACGAACTTTGTTTTATGGGGGGATTAATCTATAGGCCTGCGTAGCCTGAAATAAATAGATTATCATTAGCTAAAAGGTTCTGTAGTTATCCTGTCACTGTTGAGAATGTGGAGAGGAGAGTAACAATGTTTTGGTGTGTCACAGAGAGGAGCAGTTGTCGAACCAGCACGGCACAGAGCTGGCCAACCAGCGCGAGTACATGCAGCGCGCTGAACATGAGCTGCGCAAGAAACATGCGCTGCAGCTCAAACAGCAGCCCAAGAGTCTCAAGGTAACGTCCGGCAACCGTTATTAAAATCGGTGTTTTGATCAAGGTTAATAAAAATGGCCTTTATCTGGACAGCCGTCATTTTATAGCCATGATATGACGGCACCGTCAATCCCAACAAACCGAAGTTTATCAGCTCCCACGACGGATTGGAGAGCACATACAGTAAACTTTTGCTATCTTCTGGGCACAGACCTTCCTCATAGATTTGCAAAGATATTCATGTGATTGAGTGACATGTTGAATCGTGTGATTCCAGTAACCCTAAAACAAGACTATTGGCATAAATATTGTTTACTACTTTGTTCAGTTAAAAAAAAAATTACAATGTTACAGCAAAAAGAGATGCAGATACGCAAGCAATTTCGCGAGACATGCAAGATACAGACGCGTCAGTACAAGGCGCTCAAAGCGCAGATACTACAGATGACCGCTAAGGTATGCTTTTATTCTGCTCTATTCTTTCTAATTGGACTAGTTATAACCAGTAGGACATTAATGATTAATGCTGTGCAATGCTGCTAATAATAATTATTGTGATTACTGCGTATGGAGTGAACCTACAATTAGTAACACAACACTGTAAAATGCTTGATAAAGTTCAAGGATGAAGGTCTATCCTTTCTCGAAAGCCTTTCTGCCCTTACCATACACGGTGTAAGAGACATAGATACCATGAAATCAGCACATTTTTTTTTAAATTGTTGATGATATATTTCAATGCTGGTGGGTCATGAATCATGTACTGAATTCATGGCAATAGTTTGCGCGTCAATGTCCTGCATAAGGGGGATTTTTTTATCCCCATAAGCTCAACTGTTGGATTATCAGTCAGCAGTTCTCAGGTTGGCTTATTTAGAGGAATAATACTTCGTTTCGACCTTTTACATTATGCCGGGGATTACCTCCCTGCACCAGCCTAGCCTTTTGCCGAATATGCTAGGATTTACGCAGAATATTGGTATTAAAATCGGTAAGAAAAGAAAAAGATTTCTTGCGTACATTTTTATTTTATATACCACCTTTATTTAGCACACAATATTCAAGTACATTTTTGTTTGCATTACAGGAGCATCAGAAGGAAGTGATAAAGACGCTGAAGGATGAGAAGCGCCGCAAGTTGGTGCTGCTGGGCGAACAGTACGACCAGAGCATCACTGAGATGTTACAGAAGCAGACGGTCAGGCTAGACGAGAGTCAGATGGTACGTACTCCTATTAAAATTAAATATTATCTCGACGTGTTGATGTAATCAGTCTGTGAAACTTAGCTCTAATATCTATCGTTAATTATTTATTTTTCTTTAAATAAAACGGGTCTAAACCAATTACAAAAATCAAAGACAGTTTATATACACACGAACATAAAAGAAAAAAATGTAAAATCATAAAGTTGAGGTAACGCGCGGTTCATATGCAACGCGCGTTCGCGTGTGCTGCGAATGTGGTATAAGACATTTAGCTGCGTCGTTAGACTAATCATCTAATGGTTAGCAGCGGCTGCTGGTAATGAGTTCCCGGGTGTGTTGGATTTCGGTCCATTCGGACTACAAGTGAGTGTGCCGACTGTGACCAAATTTTCAACGAGCACGATGCGAACGGTTGTATGGTTTTAATACAGGAATTTTGTAAGCTTTATCATGAACGCAAACTCAAGCACTAAATTATTATTCTATAGATGGAGTGCCAGCAACTGAAGATGCAGTTGGAGCATGAACTGGACATGCTGACGGCTTACCAGAGTAAGAGCAAGATGCAGGCCGAGGCGCAGCGCAACCGCGAGAGACGTGAGCTCGAGGAGCGCGTCGCCGTCAGGAGGGCACTGCTCGAGCAGAAGGTACGCTTCTTATAAAGCACGACACTCCTATTGCAACTTTGTGTCAAATATGTACTTTACGTGGCGTGGTTGGTCTCCTTCACATTCACTGCCTACCTAACCTGGAAGTGGTCTGCACATTTGCCCTTCTTGCTGTGATTTTGTGAACTAAAGTTTTAACTGTAGTTATCATCATTATTATTGTTGTTTCTTGCCATGTTGTGCGATTATGCTTTGGGTCATAATCAGGTCAAAACCTATAATGTGGATCTAGTGATATACTGTGAGTGTTAGTAAATACATCACAAGATAAATCATTGTGGTTGATGGTATAACAACCAGGGACCATGAACCATCCACCTGTCGTGCCGTTGACAAAAATCAACTATGTGACGGAAAACCTTGATTTGAGCGTCACAATGCGATTATAAAGAGACTTGACAGACTGCAGTCCGGATTAATGACAAAAGGTTCGTCCCATATTACATGGTATTTTATCATAATTGACGTAATGTGGGTGTACTATAGGTACACACACCTCTGCTTACACTTCGGGGAATCAAGGCGTTTTATGTTTATGTAATGGTATGCTTGTGTTACCAGATGGAGTCGGAGTGTGCGCAGTTCGTGGCGGAGCGTGCGGAGCGCACGCGGCTGCTGCACGAGAGACACGAGCGCGAGCTCGAGCACTTCGACAACGAAAGCGCGCGCCTCGGCTTCAGGTCAGTCACGATATTTACACGATTCGATGGCGTAGCTACACTGCTACAAGGATCTTTTGGCGCCTTGATTGCATTGACAGCGGCCGTTGTTGGTAAACATTATTTAATTGTGAAATTGTGTCACAGAAATTGTATTGACAAAATGGCGGCGTTAGTTCCTAGTTTGGCCACGCGCCAAAATAACCTTGCAGCGTTGTAAGTGTATCGACTTCACCGTGTTTCCGAGGGTGTCGAACAGCTCGCTTATGGACGCGTTTGCAAAATTGAAACTACTTTATTGACATGAGTCACACACAAAAGTGTACGCACGGCTACCTGCGCGAATAGTAAAGTGAACTCGTTTTGATACTCTGTTTTTCTTTTCTTATATCTTTGTAATGAATAGGTATCTACAAAAATTCTTTCTTATTACTACTGTTTATAATTTTACTACAAATAAATACCTACTTCAGTGACTGCTAGGCACTGGAAGCCCTCTACTAGTAGAGAGATGAGGGCTGTGAACTTTGGGCTGGTTTTGTTAGTTATGATGATTCCTTACCTCCGGACTTGATGGCAACCTGAAGGTATACTTCAGTGACTGCTACTGGAACTCCTCGACGAGTAGAACTAGGTGTGCCGAGTTTGGGCTCGTTTTGTTACTTACGATGAGATGAGGACTTTACCCCCGGTCTTGATGGAGTGACCTGAAGGTGTATTTCGGTGACTGCTACTGTAACTCCTTGACGAGCACAACTAGGTGTGCCGAGTTTAGGCTCGTTTTGTTGCGTACGATGAGACCTTACCTCCGGACTTGATGCGAGTGACGACCTGAAGGTGTACTTCGGTGACTGCTACTGGAACTCCTCGACGAGTACAACTAGGTGTGCCGAATTTGGGCTTGTTTTGTTACTTACGATGAGACCTTGCCTCCTGGCTTGATGGAGTGACCTGAAGGTGTACTTCGGTGATTATTAAAACAACAAATTAGACGTAATAAATTCTTTAATTTTAGAACATTTGTTTGAATATGTGAAGAATGTGCTCTTAGCTCCATATTTCTTATGATTCCCAATTTCTTGAAGTTGTTTCATAAAATAAGCCATTTCTATGATCCTTCTTTCTGAAACCTGGAATGGTTTTATTTCTTCATAGTGGAGTTCTAAAAACAAAATATATTTTTTTAGACTTGTTATTTGATGTGCAAAATAAAGTAATACAATGAACATTACACAACAGTAATTTTAAAGGAGATGTTCTAGAAATGTATGGAGCCTGGGCTAGCACTATGTACACTATATGTAAATATCGCTATACATTATAGTAACCGTTTTTTAATGTTAATTTTATATAACTTTACTTCGTTTCAATGTAAATTCAAATTAACTTGGTCAAAGAGAGCAGCACAACATAAGTATGGTGAATCATCAATATGCGAAATCTCATTTTGACAATGACATTTGATAGAAGTGTCTAGACATATTTGAGATAAAAAAAGCAATCAATCAATGTTCGTAGTAGTAAACTGGGTCGCAAAACAAAAACAATCACTAACAACTCCGAAACACATCCAATTCAACACGCGCGAACATAACGTTTCGAAGAGAATTGACAAAGTCAAAGAAAGACGTCACTTCACGAAATTTAAACTGTCAAAGTCGTCAAAAGTCATGTCAAACACAACTGTCATGGCTGCCCTAAAATAAGTTATCTTATTAAAAAACTTCCCAAAAGATCATTTTTGTACGCCTATACCCTTCTTCAAATTAATTTGTATGTATGAAAATGAAAATTGTTTTTCCTATTTATCTATGTAGTGTACAATTGTACATAGTGGTAGCCCAAAATCAAATATCTACTTTATTATAAATAACTTACGTCAGACTTCTCCAAATTGTTTTAATTAGTTGTTAATTTCAATTTGGTCATATCTTTCTGGATACATGAAAAAAGAACTTATGACAATACTGGTTCCCAATTATGAGTTTGACGTTTTCCTTTTTCTAAGTTATATCTATTGGCACAAATTCTTTTACGAGAGCTTTTGTCAAATGTCTTCTAGGTATCTCGGCAACGACGTTATCTAAAACAGTAATTGAGTTATGAAAGTTACACAATATGCACTTCATTATAAACAAGCTAAACGAATAGTATTCATTCATACTAATAGTAGCATTCACCGAAGTACACCTTCCGGTCACTCCATCAGGTCCGTAGGTAAGGTCTCATCATAACTAACAAAATGAGCCCAAACTCGGCAAACCCAGATGTACTCGTCCAGTGACGTTTTGGAAGTCGGTTGTTCACTTCGTAGTGTTTTTTTTTTGGAAGTTGGTTGTTTTTTTTTTTTTTGTAAAATTGTTTTTCTTTTTTAATTTTTGCTTTTTAGTTGTGGCACCCTACCCCACATAAATTCGTATACCATTACTTTCTTAATTAATTACAGTGAAAGAAAATTATTATAACATCAATAATATATATTGTACACTAAGTGGAAAAAATACATATTATTGAAGCTAACTGAAAAACTACCCAAGCAAAGTTAATAACATTTATATGGGACCACTATGAGGCATACCCTATTTACTAAAAAAAGAATTATCGAAATCGATCGACAATTGCCGGAGATATCGCCTAACAAACATAAAAAAGAAAACATACAGACGTATAGAGAGCCTCCTCCTTTTTTTTTTGAAGTCAGTTAAAATCTGCTTATTTTTGTCAGATTTGCAAACGTGTCCTTAAGCTACGGTTTCCTAGAAAAGCCGGTGAATGATGTCACAAAAAAGTTGTTTATGAAAGTAAGTTGGTGTGTTTTCCTAGAGAGGTTGTTGACACCGTGAAATAAAAACCCGCTGCCCAACGATTGAGAAAAATATTGAGCATTGGTATCCGATAGCACAAAATGATTTTATAATGTATCCTCGTGTCGGCTGTAGTTACTAGAAATTATATATACAGGGTGGCAGGTACATCGACGCGCAACCTGTTACCATGTAGTCTTCAGTACATGATTCTGAACCCTTGTGTTGGAAATTTTTCGTTGGTTGTTAAAAAATTAAATTAGCTGTTCCATACATTTTGACCGCGTAGGTAATGTGTAATCAATCACCGATGAAAAATTTCTACGCTAGGTGTCTAGAATCATGTGCTGAATTCATGGTTACAGTTTGCGCGTGGATGTCTCGGATGCCACCCTGTATAAATACACTTTTTTTTTGTTGCTGTTATATATCAATATGCATGAAATTCGTGAAATTTCTCTTTTTCTTCCCTGTTTATAATAGCTAACAAGTCTTTTTTCTTGTGTGCAGCGCGATGGCGATCGCGGAGGGCAGCCGGGAGGGCTACGGCGAGGAGGAGCAGTCGCTGTCGGGCTCCATGCTGTCGCTGGCGCACAGCAATTCGTCCGCCAGCTTCGCAGCCGGTTCGCTGTAACACGCGCGGCCGGCTCGCTGTAACAAGCGCGGCCGGCTCGCTGTAACACGCGCGACCGGCTCGCTGTAACACGCGCGGTCGGCTCGCTGTAACACGCGTGTCCGGTTCGCTGTAACACGCGCGTCCGGCTCGCTGTAACACGCGCGCGCCGCCTAATGCTGATGCCAAACACAACACTACGCGCTTGTACACCCCGAGTGTACGCTTCAGTAGATCATTGCTTGCTCGTATTCGTGATGGAAACTCTGAGACGGGCGCGCGGTACCCTCACCGTCCATATTCATGACTCGAACGCCACTGTGATAAGGCGGAAAAATGAATATTGACGGTGCAGTAATCGACGACGCAAACTATAGAGCGTTATGACGCTCTCAAAATTTTGTGGACCCCGGGTGTAAGTATTGTAAATTTTTCATCGCGATTTTTTTTTTGTAGTGTCATACACTCATTGCGCTCTCTAGTATTCGGAGCGGTTACATACGATCGATTGTTGTTATTATCGTTAGCAATGTTCACGGGCTACCTCATTAGACTTGTTACGAAAATTATATGTGTTGATTGATTGAATCGTGTGAGTACATTGTGGTCCGCAGAAGTATTATTTCGAGTATTGGGCATGGTACAATGTTTTGGCACCAGCATTAGAACTCCACGTCCCATTCTTATTACTGAGACTGTCTGCCCTCCCGCGGTATGTAAATTCATGTTAATTGGCAACATGAGATTATTTAATATACTGTTGGACACTGATAATATTAGCCTAATTTTTTTGTATTTTTTTGTTACGTCTTCCAAAGTGAAAAGTACGGCCGTTTGTCAAATGGTTCGGGAGGGCATTTCCTATTTTATTACACTATTAAGTTTATTGCACTCCATAATTAAATAATTATCTCTTAGCTACAGTCGAGTCGAGGAATAATCTGGAAAGTTGCACCACGCAATAATAGCCATTATTTGTATTGAAATAAGGTTACTATTGTTTGTTGTAATGAGACACAAACATTATTCCCGACCCAGTTGTTAATGCATCACCATGTTTCTGGTGTTTTGGCAAATAATCGCAACTGAATACATCTACATTTGTACATACATAATATTATGTAGCTTTCAGTTATATATTTTAGTTAGACGGATCACTGAATTAAAGTGAATGATTATTTATTGTATTTTATAACGCATGTTTACTTTTAAAAATAAAAATTATTTTATGAATCAGATGTTTCAGCCATTAATCGAAAAATGTGCCTAACTCTGCCTAAATGTTTACTCAAAATATCGGAAACATGTTGTTACATACATAAGATTGAAGATATAACAACAAGGTAACAAAGAGGTTATACGCAAGTCTGTCTGCATATGTCTGAGGTTATTTAAATGATGCATCGATGTGAGAATGAGACGCTTCTTTTCTATTAGAAATTTACTCACGGTATGACACTGTTCCGTTGGCTTGCCAGCCGTCACGGCGCTAGATAACTTTAAGGAAACATTAGTTGTAAACTGGGAATATAAAATATGTGCTCAAAGTATCCGCACTACACCTGACATTGTTGTCACATGAGAATAATAAAAATTAACACTTAAAATGTAAAACTTAATTTATTCGCGTCTGAATATTCGATCTCTTAGACATAAGAAATTTTATCATCGTCTCTAGAATATTATTAGACCGTCCACCGTTAAACCGTAGCACACGTACTACAACGGAACAGTGTCCAGTAGAGGGCATGATTAAATTTTAAAGTCTAGTATTCCTGATCCAATCTTGTATAAATATGTAGTTTATGGTAAGTTTCCACAGTGGTTCTAGCTGATTTTTCATCTTGATGCTCTAATGAAACAAGATCGAAAATTGTCAATACGGATTACCGCGACCACGTCAAATGATAAGGTAAACTTTGCAGAGAAACCAAGGAATTTTGATCCTCAAAGTGTACGCTTAGCAAGTTTGACAACAGGCATTAATTAGATGAAGTAGTCAGAGACGTCAGACGAGGCACCGAGCCGCGCGCACCCCGCCCCACCTCACTGTTCACAGAGGATGTTATTATTTACAACATTAGATAGACAAAATTCTAATATTCATATCATTAGTTTTTACTTTAGGAACCATTTTTGCATATATTTAATGTAAGTTGAATTCTTTGAAGAGCGGACTGACGGTATTTGTTTATTGGCATAGTATTGAGTTTATTAAATGTTTAAACGAAAACGTTTCTTATTATGCTTATTTTAGATGATTTTTAGATTTTATTAAAAGGATTGTAACACGCTTTACTAAATCATAATAACAATGTGCGGGTGGTGCGTATCGCGCTGTGCCACCGCCGGTGACGTTGTGTAAATATATAAAGTATTATTGTGAATATGTATTAGCGAGCACACGATTTGCCTTACGGGCGAGGGGGCGCGCCGGGCTCGGCGTTATGTATATAAAGAACAATAATTTAAATATTATAAATAATTTGTTACTTTTGTAAGGTGCCAGTGCGGTTTTGTGTACATTGGAAGTGCGACGCGGCGGTCCCTGTCCGGGGCCCGACTATGTGCTATTTTCTTTATTTAGTGTCCTAATACCCTATCGTATTGTGTACTAAGCTTACCAGTCAAATATGTATAGCAAATGTATTATTTAATTTAAAATGGATTATAGTCATAAATACCCAAATTTAGTTAATACTATTTTTAAAGTATTTTTTATTATTTTTATTAATATTCTTTTCCTAAAGCATCACATGATGTGATCGTATTATTTGAGTTTGTTGGAAGTTTCTTGACGGATTTAAAGTATCGAACCCTAAGTGATTTAGGTATAAAATTTATAAATACAAAGCGTTTGACAAAAGTTAGCTGTTTTACGTGAATATCTTTACACAACGCTATTTACCCGAATCATATAGTTATAAAATTTGCTTCGATTTCCTAGATAATGCAAGATAATGGTAAATGGCATTGTGAATAGGTATCACAATTCGTAGACTCCACATTACCCACTCCTGAACTGACCAAATATATGACAATAATCTCTAGACACAGCCTAACTTGCCTTGTCACCCTGTCTGTACATAATAGTAGACTGCGAGCGCGCGGAGTGGACCTAACCGTTGGAAGTACTCAGCTGTACATAACTCACTTGATAAACAATGTGTTAAACGCACATTTTGCGCAAACACTCCTAAAAATACTCAATATAGGTAATTATATAATAGAATATTGTTTGGTAAAATGTAAGATATCTTGATACTAAAACAGTAGAAAAACAACAGACAGGCGCTTATCCTAGCATGCGTTATCATCGGCTATCTGAGTGACATTTTTATTTGTGACAAAATGATGCCGGTACTATTCCGCCACGTCGCGCGCCGTCCACTGTCGATCTCCGCCGATGTCGTAGCCATTCGGGAACCGAAGCACTATGGAATTGAACATTAAGCTGTAACTTCGCTTGGGTGCAATAGATGGTCGGTACTTAAAGTTAGGCGCGTAGGATTTTGCTCGCTGTCTTAGTCCTCTGCCTGAACGTCGGCGTAGAGACCGGGCCGGTTTCGTACGACGCGAGACTGCAGGCCGGAAGGCACGGGTATAGTGCGTAGGCGCGTCTTTTTCCTATTCCAACCTCCCACCACTTAGCTGTTCTAGAGTTAGATGTTATCTATCAGTTATCTGTCACCTTTCAACGGTCACGATCTACAGAATAATTATTATGATAGAAGTACCAAACTCGTAGTTAGCGGTCACGTATTTTGTAAATTGTAACTATACAATTTTTATATTTTACCATTGTATAGTCTTTTATCACAGATAGGTAGTTAGCAATATTGTGACCGATGTGACAAGGTGCGCGCGCGCGGCCGCCGGTTATTCATTATAGTTTGCGATTGTTTGCGGCTCGCTCTGTGCACCGTTGTTTTCTTTTTATTTTTTGTTACATAATATTTAACAATGAATTTCTAGATTCTAACTATTATCACTAATAATACTGTAATATAATCTGGTTCATGAAAAATCAAACCGAAATAAATTAAATGGAAAGAAAATCACTCCCTTGTATTATTTACTACAATGCCTTCCTCATCTTGTCATGGTCTCAGAACACGAATGAAAGTTAAGTCAAACTGTTTAAAAAATCTATTTCTGAATTAACATAAAATGTGAAACAAAGAAACAAGGATATACAACAACGATACCAAATTACATTATTTTCATGATTATCTTGAATTAAGCCTAAGATTGATCTTACATTAATATTACGGTTTCGTTTTTCATAAATGCTATCAAAAATAAGAAAAAAAATATTAAAAACTAATTTCTATACTACAAAACTAAAGCCGTGTCTCCACATTGCGCTGTACAATTACTGTAAAATAGAATAACCACACGGCTTCTATAATAATGCTGTGAAGACGACGGACAATATTGTGCTTAACCTGGTGCATATTATGTTTTAATTAACACCATGATGACGTCTGGTTAGTAACAAGAGCAAAATATTACGAGTTGCCAAATACATAAAACATTTGAAGAATTGCTCATCTGAATGCCAAACAATAAAAAATTTTTTGATATATTTTTTGCTAAAATATTTTCTACGTATACCGTTTCCTAGTAGGAACCTTAAAAGGCATACTGGATATTGAAGCACAATGCCGCAATACATTCAATGCCTATTTCATTTAAAGTCCTAATCAAATATTATTTGAAACATCATTACATTAAATTAGATTTTAGGAAAATCTAGCGATTAAAACTGGGGCGTAGTTACGATTGGATAGTTACCCCATTGATTCCTATATAAAAATATTTTTTTCGATAAAGGCAGTTCCAAGAGGATGTAAATGCGGTCGTCGGAAGCAGTTCGCTGGTCTGGTCTACTGCGTGGGAGAGAACGCTGTGGGTTCGAGGATGCGGCAATGCATCTCGCGGATGAGTGGAACGGTGTAAGCCACGCACTCGTCCCATCCAGGGTTACGCCACGTGCTCTCACGCGTCTCACGACGAGCTTGCAGATCTTTATAGCCTGAGAAGAATAGAATATACGAAAATGAGGTTGGCGCATTTGCTGAGCGCATGGGTTCGATACTACGGGTTGCAAGTTAAAAAAATAGCCCCGTATTTATGGCAAACATTTCTGCAACATAGTTGGAGCACCACGATTTTGTGTTGCTGAATGCTGGAAACATTTAGTGTACAGTCGTCAGCATATCAAGTTACAACAAACGGTCAGATTTTCTCATTCGATTTTAAACTTAAACACCAACATTTTAAAGTTTAAAATCGTTAGGAAAAATTTGACAGTTTCGTGTAGCTTCACCTGCTGACGACTACATCTGTATCCAGTGTTGCCAGCAACACAAACAGGTTGCGCAACGTTTATTTACCAAAATTCAAGGCTTTCGTAATCTGTTTATGCCTTATTGCTTTTAAATGCTAAAATACTTACACCAAATGTGATGTACGTTGTAGAGTCGTCCGATCTGCGAGAAGTACCCAGCGAAGGCTTCGTTTTGAGCGCGGCGATATGTAAGGCCGCGAGCCCAGTTGTTGCCCCACTCGATCATCGTGCCAGGTTTCAGACTAGATAGGATGAAAACATAAGTAGGTATTTGTAATAGGATAAATAGCCACTTCATTAGTAAGTGTTAGCAAGGTTGCCGAGCGTAAGTTAATAAGGTTGATGGCTGATAAGACGGAGTGATATTAATCTACGTAGGTAATTGAATACAAGATGTATTCAATCGGCTGTATTTAGTCTATTTTGAAATGCCATTTTGCCTAGTAAATGTTAATCAATGTCTTCATTAACACAGAGTACATTTTAATTTATGGTACCAAATGACCTACAGTCGTAACCTAAGGTTGTTGCCCTTGTTCAGTTAAGAAACCCAACAGCAACCTTATTGTAACGAAAATAAAGATCACTGTGATTTTGACAGACTTGTGAGTGGCAGGAACCCAACAGCAATTTTATTGTAATGACTAAAAATACCACTGTTATTTTGACAGTGATGCAAAATAATTGTGAAAGAACTGTAATATCTTAAGAGGGAGGGGGATGTAATTCTACTACCAAACACGTCGGCGATTACTTGAGTTAAAGTCTTAATATACAGGGCGGCAGGGCCATCGATGCGCACAAATTGTAACCATGAATTCAGCACATGATTCTAAGATCATCTCAGATCATAGACTTCCTAGTGTAGATATTAAAAAAAACCTGCTGTTTCATAGGGCGGGCTAAATGTATGGAACAGCAACTTTTGTTTTAAATAACTCAAAAAATTTAAACACAGGAAGGTTCAGAACCATGTACTGAATCCATGGTGACAGTTTAAGTGTGGATATACCTGCCACACTGTATAAATACATATTAGACAAACCTGTAGGATCGAATCTCATAAATGTTGCTGGATGTGCGGGGTTCTCCATTGGGCCAGAAACTGAATGCCAGCAAGTACTGCAAGTGTCGCGACCTCACGAAGTTACCGCGCTCCACCTCGAGCGCCCGGTAATCCTGCACGAAAAAAAGCAACATGCTTTAAAAATTCATCAATGGATTATAATTTAAAAACTAAGTATACTTTTTGAATTCCTATTTTAATTTTATATGGATAATAGCCTTTACTTTAGCCAAGTTGTAGTAGTGGGACCTAAAGTGACTTCTATCAAGAGGTCCTTAGTTCGTCTGCCAATATTGTTGGAGATTTAAGTTATACCTTAAACATTATAGAATTAAACAAAAAAAAAAAAGTTTGACAAGCTTGCGCTTTAATTCCAGGGTTCTAAATTCAACCCAGTTAATAACCATTTGTAATATTTTCAGGATTCTAGATATGAACCCACATAATCTTTGTCTTTTTTATTTAGGTACTGTCTGTCTGGTCAATATGTACCAATCAAGTGGCTGTGAATCATAAAATATTACAACCTTCTGTATAAATGGCCTGACCTGGCAATTAAGTATCCCATTGTAAAAAGACTGATAACAACTTATCACAGAGTTGTAGACAATTAACAATCAATTAGATATCTTACAGCATTCTCTTTGAACATGATCTTGGCTTTGTCAATCTTCTCGAAGCCTCCAACATATCTCCACAGGTGGAGGGCCTGGTCCATATCGCCCACAGAGACAGTCCATGACCCCACCAGCTCGCAGCCAAGCTCTGCTTTTTGAGAGTGCACAAATTCCACTGATGTTTTGCTAAAAGTTAATTAAATGTTACTTTTGTGTCACTCAAGTTATCTAATTTTAATAATGATATGATAGGAAAGATTGATTGAATGCAATGTTTGTTTATAATGTGTTCATCATTCAACTCCAACAAGATTCTAGTTAGAAACGTTTATGTAAAAGGTTGTTTTCTAACAGTTAGGTAATCTTTTCACAGCTGCCAAATATTAAAGTTAGCTAAGTTTTGAAAAAAGGTTTTATTTAGCCCAAACTAGAGAATTATATTACAAACAACACTTGTGGTCAGTTAAATGACTGATGTAAAGGGTCAAGGTTTAATGCTGATAACATTTACTATGTAGGAATTCTAATGATTTGTTACTGTAGGTAATATGCAGTGTTCTATTTACAGAATGTTGCATAATAGCCAGTCTGCTCACTGCTAGGTCATACGCTAGTGTGTAAGCATTCAGATTATGTACTTATGTAAGAATATTTTTGCAAACACATACTAATTTTGCAAGTATTTCTCCGTGGAGTCCGGCCTTATGTTATGTGTGTGGAGTGCATAAATTATCTCCTTGTCGCTAAGCATCCGACTGTGGGACTCCTTCGTTGGCTCTATCCTCCGCACCAGCAACTTCGAAAACCATCCATCGTCGGCGTTCGATAATCGTGCACTTGTTGAAATCAACCTACAAAAATAACTTGCATTTACGCGAAAGTTCCAAATTTAAAACCGGACACTGTACAAAACAACAATACGAAAAGTACCTCGAATTCTTCGGTATAGCTGAACTTAAACTTAGCACTCTATTTAGAGAATTCATATTGAGAACAAAACACGCTTAAATACGATTCTAAACTACTAAAATAAAAGGTTGATAAAAAGCTTGTTATCAATAATTGACAAAATCACTTGAAGGTTATCTTGAAAATAGATTTTGCATACGTAGTGACACCTATTATGAGTGACCGAAACTACCATAATATTTTGCGTCAAGTGAGCCAACCCGTTACCACTGTAGTTACCACTTTCTTTGTAAATATTATGAACTCATTGATAACTTCGGACTTCTGTCCCTGTCTGTCCAGAATACTTTGTATTTAGTTATTTCATTCGCATGCTTTGCAGAAGTTTGCATATCAGATTCTGTCAAAATGTCATAAGTATTTCTTTATATGCAAAAAGAAATTGTTTGACATAGTCCTTTTGTAATTTTTTAAATATTATTTTATCCTCGCAAAAATCCTATATCAAATTATTGAAATGCTTTCAAAGTCATTTCTGTTATTTAAAAACCAATCAAAACGAATGCTCTCTATGTAATTTTGTGTTTCGAAAAAAGTAAAATGCGATCACGTGAAATGAAACGTTATGTTTATTGACTGATGGCCGACAATTTGCTGACAATAGATAAATTGTCATTTCTTAATTTACGAAAAAACATTTTTTTATTCAGACAAGTGAATTCAAGGCTTTTTTTTTAGATCCTGCATCACACGTAAAAAACCTCGTCATGGGTGAGTAGTCGCTGAAAATTGAATGTTTTTTGCGTGCAAAACTTGTTTGTAATAGTGGGCGGTGTTATCGGTGTCAGTCTTGTGACTATGTCGGTTTGTACAGCTTCCAGCGAGGTGACGAAGCTTCAGCAGCACCTGTCGCTGCTGAAGGACGAGTATGGGAAGTTGCAGACTCACTGCGCGGAGGTGGAGCGCAAGTACACGCTGGCGGCGGCGTCGGCCGGCGACCTGAGCGAGACGAGCTTTGTGGCGCGCCTGCTCATGACGGTTGCCACTCTGTACGGCAGGGAGACGTACTCCGACATCACCATCAAGCTACAGAGCAAATCCATGCCTGGTCACAAGTTTGTGCTAAATGCGCGCTCCGATGACTGGAACGAGGAAGCCCTCAAGAATCTCGAGGAATTAGGTGAGATTTAGTTTATTTAAGGTGTGTAGTGTAGTTATGTCATGCCCTTATCTATAGTAGGATAACTCTGGTTATAATAAAGTCACGGTAAAAGAACCAAATAAGGTCACAGCCCATACATAGCTAACCCGGGGCCGGCAGAAAAAAAAGTTATCTTATATTTTAGTATATTAATAATTTTATTGGTAGTCACCATTACCCAAAATCGTGGCTATCATATTTTGTCAGGAAAAATATTAATTTTATGTATTTATTTCATTAGAAAATGTATAGAATTTGCACACAACTGTGTATTATTTGTGAAACTGATTTATACAGCCTCTATTCTATCTTCTATTATCGTAGCTGTCATTGTCACTTACTATGCATATGCCCAGGCATGGCTCAGCTATGGCGTCATGCTGTGGGGTAACAGTACAGATTCACAAACCATATTTATTTTACAAAAGAAGTTAATTAGAATAATAACCAACATAGACCAGACAGATAGCTGCAAACCACACTTTCTAAAACCCAAAATACTCACACTTCCCTGTCTATATATCTTAGAATTATGTAAATTTGTCAGAAAATACCCAGATTTTTACACCACTTGCGAAGAAACACAAATAAGATACACCTTTCGACACAACAAAAACAAAATAAACATACCCCAATCCCGACTCAAAATGCACTCGACTAAAAATGTATAATAAATTACCAAATGACATTAGAGAAGTAAGCAAAACAAATATATTTATTAATAAATTTAAACAATTTCTGGAATCCAAGTCATACTACTGAGTAAAAGAGTTTTTAGATGACAGATCTATTGTAAAATAAAATTATTCCCTCTCTTAATCACCAAACCCACCTAACATAATGAAATACTTATATATAATATAATAAATAATAATAATATGAATATAGAAAATCAAATATAAATATGAACATATGAATACATAAATAATAACATAATTTAATAATAATCAAAATACTTCTAAGAATTTCATAATAATTACCTACATTATTCTTGTGCACTACATAAAATAAAAATAACTAATATACTATACATAAACCTGATAATATATATATATTATTATTATATATATATACATATACATAATTATCAGTGATCGGAATAGGTAGAACTAGGTAATACACCTAAAGTTCGAAAAAGAACTCAAAACTCAAACTCAAAGCATTTATTTCAAATAAACCAATTACAGGCACTTTTGAATTGTCAAGGGGTCGGTCAGTCAGAAAGATGAAGCTAGTTGCCCATTCCAAAGCGTAGTAGGTACCTATGGAGAAGAACGGGCAAGAAACTCCATGGACACTCTTTTAAATCAAAATATGGTTACAAATTATTGGTTACATCATTCATGTTGAAATTATGCATGTGAGAACGATGCAGAACGTTAAAAGCGTCCGTAATAAAGAGACGACAAGAATTCCAATATTAAATTAAAATAAGCCGTGGCAGCCAAGAGATGACCAGTCCCCACTGACGGCGCCCGTTCACGAACATGACGTATGGATCAGCACCATTTAGCTCAACCATTTTGAAGGGAACTTAATGATCCAACACACACGTCACCACCAGCGAGACATTTGAGTGAGCATGACATACTCTCAGCCGCCAGGGCACATTCAAGTCAATGAAAGACAAACCTAGAAAATGGTAGCTTTATAGTAGGTACATAGTACTCACACATGTGCTATGCAATTATACAATGAACAAAGACAAAGTGGAGATGCGTTACGACAATTTTTTTTTGTGGACTAATGTCCCGGGTTTCAGAACATTACTTAAGTACAACTAAAATTAATAAAGTAAAACAACTATCGAATTCATTTCCTGTGTCTGTTTAAAAAAAAAAGTATGCACGATTTTTGTTTTCAAATAATAAAGGTAATCTCCTTATCTTCGTTTGTACGATGTAAGTAAGCGGGGAAGCTAATGTAATTTACATACCAGTTTAATAATTATATAACTTACGAGGTAAAGGTAAAAAAAAAAAAAACAAAAACTTTTCATACCATTTATCGACACTTGGAATGCGAAACACCCCTCTACCCCTCAACCCTTTCGTCATTGTTTATCAGTGACAAACAAAAGATAGAAAGACACAGCAAGTTTTGGCTGTTCTGGGAAACGAAAACATGAGGTGGACCCAGTTCTTTATCTGAATTAATAACAATAGAAAACGAATCTACTGGTTTTTTGAGAATGTTCTCCTTGTTTTTGAAGTGGGCTAAAAAGGAAAATGAATTCAATTAACTAGTTTACTGTATTAATAACATTAATATTAAATGTACTGAAGTGATGTCCCGAAACTCTGAACAAATATACCGAAAAATAAAATTTGCTGTCAGGAAGTCACCACTTTTTTGTCTCTATTCTTTGAACTTTAGGTATATTAGCTCTACCTATTCCGATCACTGATAATAATACACCCAATTAGACTCATCTAATAATATTGAATTGCTTGAATTGCTGCTTAGCCCTTTTCCTCTTTCCTACTTTTGCTGTGTCCGAGAGGGTCCGTATTCATCTTTTACTTTGTTAGACCATCTATGTAATATATATGGAATGCAATAAAGAATTGAGTACTGAATATTGCTAAGCAAAATATTTAAAATATAGTGATTTCAGTAAAACTGATAAAAAATAATCACACAAACAATTGTTTATCAAACCTAAGAGCGATTTATGACTCATTTCTACATAATATACATATTTATACAAGGCTAAAGAACTCTAGGTAGCATTGTGAGCATCATTTATTATTAGGGATGGGCTAGACACGAGGACACATTTAGTCACCCTGTGTGCAGACTTGATAATACTGTATTAGATATTTAAATTTAATATGATAATGCCATTTGGTGTTTTCTATTTTTATTAATAGTTTTCTAATTTCTGTTGTTTTTATAAGTTATTTCTTCACTATTTTTAAATGCATGGCACTAAGTTCATGCACGCATGCATGATTCATCAAAAAAATATATAGATAAAATTGATATATGTATATTTTCCTGATCTAAAATGCATAGCAATATCACATTTATTCACTCATAGCTAAATCTAAACATATAAGTATTTATTTGCAACTTAAAACGAGAAAGAAATTGGACACCCTTAAAAAAGAAATAGCAATATTTACATGATAGCCATGGAAATTAAATTTAAAAAATATGCAGTTATTTTTTACTCATGATAATGCATAAACTGAGATACGTTTCCTTAGCGCCGGGTGTTATGAAAATTTTGAGTCAATTGTGACCAATCTTCTTTTATGTTGTATTGACAAATTCCTAAATATACCATAACTCATGACTATTAATATGTAATTATATTTCAGATTGGTCTATCTTACCAGATGATATAGGTGCTGCCCTCTTAAAATGGTTGTACACAGATGTGGTAGACTTGTCCCGAGGAGACTCATTTGCTCTGCAGCTGATGAAATCTGCTGCCAGCTTCAAACTGTATGGATTAGTTGGAAAGTGTGAGCAAGCTCTCATAGCATCAGTTGGAGTAAGGTATGAAATAACTTGTAATTAATATTACATATTTTGTAAATGAATGCAAGAATTCTCATAAGGCAGGGGCATTTTATCAATAACATGTTTTTATTTAAATATTATTAATTCTTTATTCACAATCTAAACCCCAAGGAACTCATTATCTAGATTTATCCAAAACATATTTACTCCATGATAATGTTATATTACATTATGTACCAATAAATATGTTTGCATGTTTTTGTAACCAGTCAGTTACATGAAATCTTATATTCCATGCAAGAGTAATCAAAGTATATTCTCATTTTTCTGCTGCTAGTATTCAGTCGCATACGAAAGGGGTCTGTTCAACTATTTGTTATTTGTATAGTTCAGTTCAAAATTCCAGGCTACAGGCTTAGCATGACGCTTTCTATTTCTACTCTACTGTAGAATAGAAATGGCGTGTCTACCGAAAATGTTTTACTATCTACACGGAAACGTCATTTTTGTCTACTCTTCCGTCGACAAAACGCTTCTTGACGGTTCTCGTGCTAAGCCTGCTACTATAGACAATTTCCTTACAAAAGAAATCTTTAAGATTTGTCACACTGCAGCTGCTCTTATGTCTACACAAGGTTAATGAGGCAGTTAATTATAAACGTGTTCCCATCTTGTTTTCAGGTCCTGCGTAAAGTTCTATTCGGCAGCTGATGAGATTGGTGCGTCAGCTCTCAAGGAACACTGCTCAGGACTTATATCTGCACATTGGGATGATCTGACTGGTATGCCATTTTATTACTATACTTTGTTCTAAAAGTATGTAAAGAAAATGTAAACAAATGGATAAGAAAACACCTCAATTTTCATTGATGATTTTTCAATTACAATTTAATAATTTTATTCAAACAATAATTGGTGTATAAAAGTGGTGAGTGAGATATAAAGTGCAAACCTCCTAAATACAGATAAATATATAATCTTATTCCATTTAGTGAGTGATTGAGTAAGAATTAAACCTGAAAGTTTTATTAGATAGTTTTGAAACAGACTATACATCATTTAGTTATGACTAGAAAATACTGATGTAGTGAAATAACTTTATACTGTTGTGTTAATTACAAGTCATTTAATTAGTAGTGTAATGCAACATTGCGTATGGAATACATAATATACATTATGCAAAAGGCATTTAGTGAAATAGTTTTAGCAAACTCAAATTCAAAGCATTTATTTCAAATAAACCATGTACAGGCACTTTTGAATTATCAAGGGGTCGGTTGGTCAGAAAGATGAAGCTAGTTGCCCATTCCAAAGTGTAGTTGGTACCTATGGAGAAGAAGGGCAAGAAACTCCACAGACACTCTTTTTAATCAAAATATGTTTACAAAATATTGTTTACATCATTCATGTTGAAATTATGCATGTGAGCCATTAAATCGGCACGGTTGGCGCAGTGTTTGAGCGATTGACTGCTCCCGCACGGAACAAATATTTGTGTGACCTACAAGTAGTTGTTCCGGGTCTGGCTGTTTGTGTATGTGAGTTTAAATGTTTGTAAACGCACCCATAATACAGGAGAAATTCCTAGAGAGGGGCAAAGTAAAAAAAAAAAAAAACATTCGTTTCATAGTTAGTATATCAGGAGTTTTTCCTGTGAAGAATCAAATAAACGAGGAAGGTATAACAATTCATGGAAAGTGATATGCCAATTTACATTTTATTTTTGTATGTTTAGTTAACCTCATAATTGCTGTACGTCTCTCGTCCGTCCATTTAGAAGTCATAAACAAAAAAAATATATTTGTCTATGTGACAGTTAAACAGTTTCAACCCTAATGAAGTTTCAATTTACTAGGAATAGTTATCAAAAGTCCTATACCTAGAGACTATTCGTAAATTTATGACAGTCCTTAGGGGTAGTTAGAAGCCCAAAACTCAGAAAAACAGTCTTACTAAGGGGTATCACTTTACCCAGTAACTGGGTTGTGAAGATCAGATAGGCAGTCGCTCCATGTACAATATTGGTATTCAGCTGCATCCGGTTAGACTGGAAGCTGACCGCAGCATCGTTGGGAAACGGCTAGGCAGATTGAGTCATCAAAAGTAGTTGAGGAATTATGAGGTTGACTATGATACATTTCAAACACATAAGTCTGTTGAAAGGTTAAAGATAATAAATTAACCTTACCTTATTTGTGCTATAAAAAACAGTTGATTCTATAACACATCTGCTTGTTTATCGTTCTTTGAAGTTGAACTAGAACTCCTTAATATTATTTGTACAGCCTTTGCTATTTCTATAGTTTAGTACTCCCTAAATGACTTCTGATAAATGAAAATGACACACGTATCCATGGTATAATCTTTATAAATATAAAAATTACGTGTCACGTTGTTTGTCCGCGATGGACTCCTAAACTACTGAACCGATTTTAAATTTGATTTGCACACCGTGTGCAATTTGATCCAACTTGAAAGATAGGATAGCTTACATCTCAATTTATAGTCGCAATATTATTTTATTGCAAATTATTTGTCTATTATTTGACAGTCACAATTATCTGTTAGCTCCAAACGATTCTAAGAGATGGCGATATCTGTTGACTGGATTGCGTAAGTATTCAATAGATGGCGCTATGTTAAAAATACAAACGTTTCATATAAGCTACAATTTAATAAAGAGAAAAGATATGATTGTTTGTTTGTATTGAATAGGCTCCGAAACTACTGACCCGATTTCAAAAATTCTTTCACTGTTGGGAAGCTACACTATCTCCGGGTGACATAGGCTATATTATATTATGCTTTGCTACCCGGGCGAAGCCGGGGCGGGTCGCTAGTAATATTATAAATTCGAAAGTAACTCTGTCTGTATGTTACCTTTTCACGCCTAAACCACTGAACGGATTTCGATAAAATTAGGCAAGGACATAGATGGCTTCTTGGGGAAGGACATAGGCTACATTTTGTCCCGGTAGCCTGTTCCCGTGGGATAATTTCCGACATCGACGCGGGCGACGCCGCGGGTTGAAGCTGGTAGTAAATAAATAGCAGTTGAATCAAGGATGGGTGCATTTTTTTTCTTACAAGCAATGGCACCGAAATTATAAGAACCAATTCTATAGAGAAAAAGCAATGGAACGCACGTTATCAGACTTCACATCTATGACTATTGAAATAAGGTTTGAATTGTAATAATACACTCATAATCAGCCCATGTTCCCACTGCTGGGACACAGGCCTCCTTTCCGTGAGAGGGAGTACGCTGTAATGCACCACGCGGGCCCAGCGCGGTTTGGAAGATGTTACATGTATTTGAATATTTGGTACATACTGGTTTCCTCACGATGTTGTTCTTCACCGTTTTGAGAGCAGTGGTGATGAAATAAATTACATAAAATCAATTGTCTCGTTAGTCGGGGCATTTACAACTGGGCCACTACTGCCTCGAATGATTCACACGCACTGCTGAAACTCAATAACTTTAATACAATTCTTATGCTTAGGCGAGGACTTCGCGCACATGTCATCTGCCCTTCTATACCGGATGTTGAAGAGCAAGACGTCACAGCCGCTGCACGGCGCCGTACGTCTGCTGCGCGAAGACGTCGTGTTCCTGTGCTTGGTGGAGAACCACGCCAACGTAAGTACGCGCATGCTTTTATACTATGGACGATGCTGGTGCACTTAATTACGATAGTGGTTAGTGGCACGTAAGTTGGCCAAAGATTTTCGTAGTGGGGGAAGTTCGCGCATCTAAAAATGTATGAAATTGTGCGTGCGCGAACTTCCCCCACTACAAAATCTTTGGCCAACTTACGTGCCGGTAACTGTACTATTCTTTTATTTACCTGATACTTAAGTTACCATGATCGATGACTTATATCATCTGTTATCGACTAGGACGAAAATCGGGTAAGTTTACGTGCAAGTTTTAATCGGTAGGCAAGTTCATCTTAAAAACTACGTTATTTATTACAAGAGGCTTAAACCTCGCCTGCTTTATAAATATTCTGCAACTGTCAACCGTTGACATTGAAGGTACTTTTAACACTGGAGGAGTGCTAACAGTGCCGCAATTTTATGTGGGGGCGTTAAATCTAAACTAATATTATAAAGAAAAAATGTTTGTGTAGTTGTATGTTTGTTTGAAATGGATAAACTCAAAAGATACTTAACCGATTTAAAAAAATATTTCACGTATAGAAAGCTACATTATCAGCGAGTAACATGGGGTGTATTTTATTTTACGAAAAAATTATAAATCCGAATGAAAATTGCAATAATGTAACCCAAGGTATCAAAAATTTGCCCATAAAAGTCATTATTTGCCGTGCGCTAAAACAATTGAACATAAAATATTGTATAACATGTATGTATAGAACTTATCATTACCCACAAAAAAGTCCACGAGGCTATATGCATAACTATTATATTTAAGTCACAATAACCGTTTTTTTATTTTTTTATTAGTCAATGAAAACACGGGTGGAATCGAAAGATTCGTATCAAAAACAAAGGAATAGTGCAGGCAGGAAAAGTGGCTGTTATTTTAGTTTTTTATTGTATATTTAGGTGTGTTACGAGTCCCACGCGAACGAAGTTGCGGGCAGAAGCTAAAATAATAAGAAATAATATTAAATGTTCACCGTTTATTTCAAGAGAACGTGTTCACTTCCACGCTCCTAACATAAATAACTGTTATTTTTTCGAAATTAAAACCGATTAACCAATTTTTTTAACTAATTCTAAATACGCTTGAGTGATCGAATGCAACCAGTTATTTTTTTTACCAGCCTGGATGATGTTAGGTTCTCACTGCAGACAAGTTTTACAGTACCTACACAACCCGGCCGGATATATGCCATACCAGGTTTTTAGAAAACAGTCGTCTTTGTCTCAAAATCAAAAAAATCAAATTCATAATATATATTTATTTTTATTTATTTATCATATATTTTATTTCACATAAACCTACACTTATGGGGTGCACTTAAACTTCAGAAGCTAGTTTCACGGTTCCAAGTGGTTATTTCTTTTGAAGAAGAGCCGGCAAGAATATCCACGGTTACTGTTTTAAAAATAATTGGCTTTTTACAATGTTTTCAAATTACAGTGTTAATCGGTATTGGAGGACAGTGTAGGCCTGTCAACAAGTACCAGGTACTTAACAAAATAAAAAATGGTCTACAAATCTACAGTCCCGGAGCGCGAGAGGGAGAGGCAATCACTGCGCCCTCGCGCCCCTGGTCGCCGCAGGAGGAGACACCCTGGGCGTCGGGAGTCGATTGCCGACTCCCGGCCACCATAGGCGCGGGCTTGCGGACGGCGAGCAATGGGCAGCTCGCCGTCCAGTAAGGACCAGGCCCGGGTCGACGGCGCGTCGTGTTCCACGCGCGCCTCAAAGAGATGTTAGCACAATTGACGGCTTCCTATAGGACCGATGCCTGCCGGGGCTGCGGATTGTTCGAAAGAGTTACCGTGGCCCTGGCGCACAGGCAACTGAAGGAACACGGGTGGGTTTTAGTCAGTAAGAGTCTGACACGCCCTTCCGCTCCGCTCAGAGCGGGAGACGTCATTTGATGATCTCCCACCCAAAAAAAAAAGGGGCACCGACTCCGTGGGGGCTCGAGGGCTCCAGCACCCGCGAGAGGTAAATAGTGGGGGCAGAGTACCCAAGGGCATAGACATCAAAACTGATCAGTCAATCGATTTTGTCCGATTTCTCTTTAAAATCACGTCACGTCGTTAGGTATAACCTTTTAAACCGGGGTGCTAATATTGTGGAGCTCGCTTCGCTCGCTCTTGCATCGTAGATTTTCTTCAATGCCTTTTTTGTAAACTTAATTAATTAGTAAGTTCTTAAGGGTGAAGACGGTGCCAGTCTGTTCGCTGAACATAAGGTTTTCTGGATGGATTTAGATGCGATTTTAGAGATTAAGCAGGCCATAAAAAAAGAACCCTAAGTCGGGCATGACAATGAGTACCCAAGGTTTTCCAAAAGTTGGCGCCCCTGTTACAGTCCACAAACAGTCTACAATGTTTTCACATTCACATACTCTGTCACTCATACCTATGTGAAGTTCTCTTTCTAAAGCTTGGTGTGTCTGTCTATTGGTATATCTACGCTGGTCCACTGTAATTTAATTAAACTGAACTCAATATAAAAGCATATTGTATGAACGATTCATCATCGTTTTCAGTTTCATAACACATGTACTTACATACATACACGACCTCGTTGGAATCCGATGCACATAATGCCTCATTTACATGGCGCGTGTGCGTTCTTCAAACATGCAATTAATACTCCTTTGAGTCGGAGAAGTGTCGAGTTATCCTTCGTTTGACTTTCATTATTTAGTATCGCCGTTAAACATGCTGTTTTTTGTGACTTTGAATTTTTGGGATCCTCCATTTTTTATAATGATTAGCTGTAGTCAAAAATTATCTAAAGATTAAATAAAATACTTAAGACTCTTCTAAAACAACTACAATCAAACCTAGGTTCGAATGAGGGTTATCGCGCTTGAATTCGCCGCTGGAGGCGCTAGTGTAGAGTAAGGTCTCTATAGAAATGTTTAATGTCACTGAAGTTTACTGTTTGTGGGATTTTTCGTAGGGGATTTGACATTTTTTTTGTTTTTGTATAAATAGTGTCATTCCTGAATAACTATGGTGGTAATTTAGTTGAATTTGGAGGAAGAACAATATTTGTCTGCTTCATGCTTGCAATTTTCGGAACATTATAAATTACTAGCTGCGCCCCGCGCTTTCACCCGCAGTCTCGTTTCCGTGGAATATCGGGATAAAAAGTATCTTATGTCCCCTAACCCAGGTTATGGTCTAACCATGTGCCAAATTTCATCGAAAACCGTTCAGCCGGTTTAGCGTGAAAGCGTAACAAACAAACAAACTCACTTTCGCATTCATAATATTAGATAATGTAAAAATTCATTTGAAGTTAAAATGTAATAAAATAAACATTATGTGACTCGTTTTTGGCGTCTGATGCACACAAAAACGATGGGTTCCATTGCAAAAACACAACCTTGCCTTTAAACTTTATAGACAGTAAAATGCGGTCCTTATAATCATTAGGGCACGGGGCAAGTATACAGAAAAGCTGCTTATTAGGTAAGCCAGTAGCTGAACTACTTTCAACAGTCAATTATACATAATTATTAGATTACGGGAATAGAAGTTTTAAAGCAGCCGGAGACAAGATAATATGACAGAACTTTAAAAGCTATTGGCAGATTAGGATGAATTAAAATATCTTAATCTTATCCGGGAGTGGTTAAACAGGTTCTAATGAAAATACTTACGAAATACGGTTACGTACGGTAAAACAGAAATGGTACTGTATAGGAATGATTTTATTTGATCAAATTATATGTTACACATAAGAATGAGTATCACGTAGAAAAATTACAAAACAGGATCTAAATGATAATATTAAATACAAAATATATTTATCAACTTCCTGGCCTTAATTAGTTATAATCAGACGAACACTAAGTACGTATATGAGAGTAATATTAAAATGAAAAATAATGACTACCTACCTAACATTTGTGAAGGAAATCACAGATATGCAATCTTTACAGTGTATTTTTTCTCACTTGTCATATTTGGTAAACACAGAATAAAAATCTCGAGCCGTCCTTTGTGAGAAACACATACCTACCGGTAAATTGGGGTGTATTGCAACTACTGGGGTGAAAAACTTTTTTTTTTTAAAGTATCATCTTTAATGACAACATTTAACATTCTCTATATTAAAACCAAATATTGCCATATTATTTTTTATTCTATAGAATGTTAAATATTGTCATTATAAAGCTGAACTTTTTTCTAGAAAATTTAGTTTTTCACTCCAGTAGTTGCAATACACCCCAATGTACGGTACGGTATGAATTAAATAAAAACTGCTTGCAAATGATCATATTTAAATAAACACATTAGTTTTCTCTGAGACTACAAGACTGCCTCGTTGGTCAAGTGTTCGCAAGCGCTACTGCTGAGCATGAGGAGGCCCTGGGTTCGATTCCCAGGTCGGGTAAAATGTTATTAGGTTTTGCATCGGGAATTTCCCAGTAGCAGCCCGGTTGATAGCAATAGGCTCGCTCCCTATTACATGGGACTAAAACATAACTGGCGAAATATAGGTACAGCTCTGCCTAACCCTGCGGGGAATACAGGTGTGATGTTATGTTATGTTATTCTTATTAATTTTCTCAAAATCGAAATCCCTCTACGCCATATTTGTTTACAAATAAGACAAGTAAAAGTAAATACACTTTACATAACATTGACTAGTAATAATGCGTAATAAAGTAAAGCACCACTGTTGAAGCTCTTTGGGACTGTTCATAACTTTGTTCAACTATGTAACTATTAGTAACATAACATTATTGGCAGTATATAAAGACCCGTATGGATTAGGGATCTTACAAATAGCCTTAATTAAATATAGACAAAAAATACACCGTTATTTTATAGCGGTGAACAAGCTATTTTTAAATAAACATCATCTAAATACTATAGTTCTAAATTATCGTTTAAATGTAATTATTTTTGTGAACACATCTTCGTACTAGTCTTTTCTCAGAAAATGGGCTTCTGCGGGGTAATTACGTAACACTCTAACAGTAGGAATGGGTTTCATTTTGACAGTTCAACAACATTCATTGCGATATTTACGTTGTTAAGCAGACAATTTTTTCGAATTTATTAAGCAATGGATTAGCAATAGGCTTCAAAATTATTCAGATTGTGATAGATAGTGTGTTACGTAATTAGGGTGCTGGTCTCACCACAACAAGAAAGTTCCATTACCAATCAAATCACAATAAATCTGTTAATTTAATTTAAGCACTCCATTTATAACTTAATCTGTGACGCGATACTTGAATTTGCCTTCATCTTACCTTTATCAAGGTTCAGTTCCATTTAAAAAAAATACTTAAAATAAAATCTACTCAACATACTAAGACAGTATTCATAACAGCCTATGACTAGACTTTTAAGCACCTCGTTCAGGATTGATCTGATACGAATTTCTACGTGGAAAATCTTAGCCAGAATGATCCAGAAGCTATGTACAAGGAACAGACTGCCTTAGGCATGGTCTAGGTAAGGTCAGTAAGAGACTCTCTTTAAGGGAAATTCTCGAACAAGTGAACGAGCCGCTTTATGACTAGCCAGTCAATCATTGAGCTGGTAATTTCTGCTCTAACTTAAAACGCACAGAATCACTGCCATAGCGGCCACTGCTAAAACATTTCTAAGTACTTTCTGGGCGCCATTGCACCGATCCCCTTTGCAGTAGCAATGCGTCGTCTTCGTGGACCGCGCCTCGTTGCTCGGGTCTTCCGAACACGACTCGTCGTACGCCTCATATATTTCAGTGACCGCTGTCCATTTGCCGTTGATCTTCTTTTGTTCTCCATTCGTTGTTTGCGGAGCGCAACCGCGTGAGATGCTCAGCGATGATACTGTAACAAAGTGTTTTTAAATAGGTATTTAATCCAGCACAGAAAGGAAAGCTTTTTTATTAATTAAAGAAGTACCTAAGGAGTTTTTATTAAATTATACAGTTATTTTGAGCATTAGGAAGAATTCTATAGATTTTTTTTTATTAATCTTCTATCTTTTATGTATAAAAATCTCGTGTCCACGGTGTTTGTGGTCGCACTACTCCTCCGAAACGGCTCGACCGACTTTTATGTTTTTTTTTTTAATGTATACTTGGTAGGTATGAGAATAGGTCGTAAAGTATATTTCATACAGCTCCCACGGGATCGAAACTTATGCGGGTTAAACCGCTGGGCCCAGCTTGTATTAACTATATTTTTATTAATATCGAACTGTTTCCTCTAATTTTACCTAAATACCCAGAAATATCCGATAATTATGAAGCCAATAATTGGAATTATTAAAAAGTAATGATGTATCATCATATGTACATTCTCATGAATCATTGGTTGATTAGTAACGTGTGGTTCGTGACGCTCTCGACCTTTAAACGCAGCAACCACAGGTTAAAGCGGAAACAAAATAAATCCGGATCTCCATGCGGAGTTCAATTTTTTTTTATACAAAATTGCAAACCTAAACTGATATGAATAAATTAGGTAACACATAACATGTAATCACGCCTGTATTCCCCGAAGGGTTAGGCAGCGGTGTACATATAGTATAAATATACCCACATTTCTCCCGTTATGTTTAAGTCCCATGTAATAGGGGTCGAGCTTATTGCCATCAACCGCGCACAAATCCTGACACCGGGCTGCTACTGAGAAATTCCAGATGGAAAATACCAATAACACTGCCCGATCTGCACCCTAATTGCGTAACACACTATCTATCACAATCTGAATCATTTGGAAGCCTATTGCTAATCCATTGCTTCATATGTTAGAAAAATTTGTCTGCTCAACAACGTAAATAACGCAATGAATGTTGTTGAACTGTCAAAATGAAAGCCATTGATACTGTTAGAGTGTTACGCAATTACCCCGCTGGCCCATAAATTAAATCGCTAACCTAACTGCACTAATTTAATTTCAAATTAATTAACTTAGTTTGAAACATATTATGTACTTATGTATTGTATTTACACTGTGACTTGCAACGTTACATAAATTACATAGGAGGTGACAGACTGACACTGCTTCTTACATAAAATACTTAAACAAATGATGTAATTACACGCAACTTATTATTCCCGACACGATTGTGAAAGTAATGAATGACACTAATCATTGCATTGTGTGAATTTGTATGTCCCGTAACACATATAATTAGAACTCTTTAATACCCACCCATCCGCGCGTTTTGGGCTTAGGTGCCCAGAGTTTTCACAGTATTATTGTAAAATGCAGCGATTATGGTAGCATAAAAAAAATACCAGCGTATTATTGTCTCGTTGCAAGGCAAAGGCCTCTTCTCATATAGAGAAGGCAGCATAATGTGCATTGATCACCACGCTTGCTTAAGGCGGATGCGATTGCTGGAGGCATATGCCTTAGGTAATACATTTTTATCCATCCATCTAAATCTGAAGTGCAGGCCCTGCAGTCTCGACATAGATAACAACAAAAATCGGTCGTTATTCTAATCGATCTCAAATGTCTTTAATAGATTTTCAACCTTTTACTTTCGAAATAAAGTTGAAAATCTATTAAAGGAATTTGACAGCGATACGACTTAGCGACCGATTTTTGTCGGTATCTATGTCGAGACTGCCGGCCCTGGGCACTATAGTCCTTGCAGCAATTTCCAATCTATTCTATTCAATAGCTGCTTATGCCTCTACATTTGCTTCGCCCTTACGTCTTCATACGGAGGTGAGAATTGATTTTCAATTTTCACGTATACTATACAAATCAGGCAAATTTGCGTGATACTGTAAACTGCTGTATATGCCCTGTCAATAAAATACTATGTATAAACCACCAAAGATAGAAATATTTTACATAATTTTTTGTTATATTGTTTTAATGAAAGAGTCTCTTCAATATTGTAGCAATACAATGTCCAGTACTAAGTATACGCTTATGGTGCAATCTGCACGTTTAACTCTGCCGGTGCGCGTGCGCCTACCATGCGTGCAGTCCTCATTAGCATCGCCGGTTTACAAGAGGAACTGATAATTCGTGACTCAAATGCCGATTCACAATTTTGTTTGCGATTCGCTATATTGTAACAAAACGATACAGGGAAATTTCGATGACAATTAGTTTATCTTTATTACCATTTAGAATTCCCTGTAACGTTTGTACTGGTTGCTCAATTGCAGTTATTAACTTTCCTCATGTTCTTGTTGTCCTTATTACTCTCGGTCAAAACGGGATCTAATTTTACACAAACGTTATGATGATCTCAAGGGGAAAATGCGGTTTTACGAATATTTTGTTGCTGTTTTTACCGTGAACGATATAATTTATTTTAAAGGAAATTGTAGCTATAATTATGATTACACACTTACGATATATATTTTATTCACTTTTAAAATTAGGCAATTAATAATAACTATATTACATTATCTGTTTTTTTTTTAAATATATCTTGAATTTTGCTCTGTAATGCAGTGGGATAATTATAGCCTAATAATACAAATAACGATTATCTCTAAAATAACTCCAAATTATTTATATATAAGACATAATTCAAAGAGCACTTTCTCAAAGCATTTTATGGTGAAGCAACAAGTCTCGTTATGTTCGTTTTGATGTTAAGTGACATTTAACTGTGCCACATAAAGTTGCGCCACCAGCGGGCCACATGACACGTATTCCTTTAAAGGAGCATTTCGTAAGGAAGCCGCCTTAACGGTACCGCATCAACACATTCTTTTAATTGTCCGCCACTTCCTTTATGCGCATGTTTATCGATTCCTATAAACAGTGTATTGGCTGTCTGAGTAATGACTCTTAAGTTACTGTTTTTTTTTTTATTAGTTCGTGGAGAAATGTTACGAATTGGTGACTTTTCTTTTGTTAATACTGGCCATAAATGCTCCTCTTAAATCATCGTCTGCCTTGTCTTTTTCCAACTATGCTGGGGTCGGCTTCCAGTCTAACCGGATGCAGTTGAATACCAGTATTTTATATGGAGCGACTGCCTAACTGACTGACCTCCACAACCCAGTTACTGGGTAACACGATACGGTAAGACTGGTTGTCAGACTTTGTCACTTTTGGGCTTCTGACTACCCGTAAAGACTATCAAAAATCTACGAATGACAGCCGTTGGTCCCAACGGTATAGTGTATTACGATATATACCCATCACCTTGGTCACCCACCCATCCACAAACCGACCGCGGCAAGCATAGCTTAACCTTCGATCGAGCCGTTAGATTGCTATTATTTAGCCAGAAGTCCCTCAAGTCCTCTTAAAAAAAAATGTTAATAAAAAAATACAAATTCAATTCAAGCTTCAAAGCGTGTATAAAAATAATGAAGAACTAATACAAGGCAGTTAATCTTCGGTAAATGAGTATTTTTTAGGCGCGTAGCCTCTCTTAGCTCAACGGCTAACAGAGGTGTCGGTCACGGGTCATTGCCACTTAGCCTCACGGGCAGCTGGTGCCTAGCTCTATTAATAACTTTACCTTAGCGAATTAACATTTAGCGGGCATTACCATATGGCGTATCATCTTATCTTAATAACATAAGTGATTGACACGCCGCACTATGGGCCAGAACGGTGCGTACAGTCTCAAAAATCTGTAACTTTTTTGTTGATTGAAGTAAATAGCTGAAATTTGGCACGTAGTATCTCCAGAGTATATAGAATCCAATAGTGACACATTTATTGTCAAAACTTTAATTATTAATATTTAAAAAATAAAACAAAAATAAAAATGTATTTTTTTAATATTAAACCATAGTTTGTTTAACTTATTGAATTATAATTTTACAGTTTTATGATATTAAACCTATTTTCTTTTATTTTATAGGTATTACATATAAATCTTACATTTAAATAAAGGACAAATATGATATAAATCCACTCTAAAAATATATTTTACAATTAATGTAGGTACGTAATTACTTCTATTTAAATAGCTAAGAGGCTCTTAGCTTCGTCTAACAATTCCTTGGAAATAGTGACTGATGGTTTTCTGATACTTGATATATAAGTAAGGATCTGACGTAAATAGAAGACCATGAAATACGTCTTGATTCGTTGCGGACCTAGAGCATTTTCTAGCGTGATGCAATCTGAATTTTTTGTAATCTTTATTACGAGATTCTTGGGCATCCTCAGATAAATTACCAATGGGCAGAACAGCAAAATGTCTTATTATACTTTCCCCATGTATTAAGATTTTATGTACTGAAGAAGGCATATTATACCACATATATTTTGTTACGTATAGTTGTGCGGTTGCGCGAGTATATTCACCAAATTTTTCTGGATTTACAGCAATACCGGATGCCAAAGTTTGAAGAATAACATAGAACCTTTTAATAAGTTCCTCGTCAACTCCTGTAATTTCTGAAGCGCAATAGTAGTTCTCAAAAAAACGCCGAGCTGTATTGCCGTCATTGCTGTTTCCACTTCCTTGTCGGGGCTTATCAACGTGCAATCCCATTCGGCTTCGAAATAAACTTTGTACAAGCTTTTTCTTGTCTTCTTTACTTTTTTTATCTTCTGGAGTTCTCGCAGCCCATTTTTTAAATGAAAGGTTATATGAAATATGTAAAATTAACTCCATGCACCTGATCCACGCGTGCAACGTAGACAAACCGTATTCGTAAGCATTTATATTATCTGGCTTTGATTCAATCTTCTCCAAATTATTCATTTCGCTTGGTTTAGCCCCACATACTGTACACACAGCTCCAGAACTTGTGTAACTTTTCCATCCACCATAGTTAGAAATAGGTCGTGACTAATTTCAATTACCTGCTCCTCCTTGTGTATCTTTGAAGTTTGCAAATTATTAATTTGACCCCGAATATCACCAACCACTGATCGGGTTTTCTCGGGGGTTTCTTTTGCAAATTCCATCAGGATTGGTCGGCAATAACGAATAGACGAACAAGCCGAATTTTGCCAAATTACCTCATTTGTTTCTGTGTCAGTCAGCTTTATTGGTACCAAAGACGCTATAAATAAGTTTGCATCTGAGACTAAATCACTCTCACCTGATAAAACTTGTTTATATTCACTTTGCCCCGATGACCCATCACATACCCACTTGGTAAACAATTTAAGAGATTTACTTGTTGAGTTGTAAACATTTTCAATCTTTAAGATGCGAGCAGAAGTGTGGTCCAGCAAATCTTGTAGATTTACTTTGGCACTTATATCGGTTATTTGAATGCTGGATGGTGGAGGATAACACAGTTTTTTGGCGTTTGTCAGTATATTATATGATGGCAGTATGTCGAAGTTTTTGTTAATCAGACTTGCTCGAAGTAATCCGTATTGTGATTTCGAAAGATCTAAATCTGCAAATATACTTAAAGCTTCATCCACCGTAAAATCTGTTGCATTGCGACTTTCATGCAATAATTTTTCCTTCTTGATCCTTTTTTAATTTCTATCACAACTCCGCATCATTGTAACAACAGTAGCTTCTTCGAATTCTCCTTCAGACCGCAATCCTTGAACGTAGGTATGCATTATGTATATACTCGATTCCATATTCTTGTACCAACTCCATATTCTTCCTTTTTTTCGATTTCTCTGATAGATCTTCATAAGACTTTGGCGGACGTCCACGTTCTCCATATGTTGTAGGTGTAATATCCAACGGTGCTTCTTCGAATTGTACCTTAAATTCACCGTCTAACCACGATGTATTTTTATTAAAGAAACGTTCTTTAGTTCGGTTAGATTTGGTCCACCGATCGTTAAACGCTGTTATAAGCCATTTTTGAATACGGTTCACAACTAATTCTCTTTTTTCAGACGACAAATGGTGGTGTTCTTTTAAGTATTTTTGAATATCTTCTGATTTTGTTCCATGATCAATGAAAAATTCGCATAATACTCGTCGAGGCACAACAAATTCACTCATTTTGTTTTTACTTCTAACTACTACTTTTTTACCGAGGTTGGTGAAGACTATATTATGTCAAAGCACACTAAAGTACTGGTAAATGACAACGTAAATAAATAACTTTTATACTGAAATTTCGTGTGAAAAAATATTATTGTCTAGTGCATTATCACGTTCCTAACCACTATCTACGAAGGTGGTTAGTAGTACTGATATAATGTACAATAACAGCTTTAACTACCATTTCCTCCCTTTTCCTTCACCGCGATAGAGAAATACATAAACTACATGATAAACATGTAATTCGCACAGTGATAACAAAACATTAACCACATCTGACCAAACGATAAAAAAAATAATACATTACCCAATACTCCCACCTTACCTAAAGATTAAGTAAATAGATAATTTTAAGAAAAAAGTAATCTAAATATCCAAAAATCTCATCAATCACAACTAAAATAATTTTTGGTATATTTTGTATATTCCCCCCATCAGGCATTTTTCGTTTCATTTCAAGGGGGGCAGATTCGGGCAATTTTTTTTTTTTTGCCCTAACTTCTTTATTAGCTGCTCTATGTGATGCTATCAAAATTACGACATGGGCAGACATTGCTAACTGCCAAAAGTCTATGTAAAGTTTCTAATAAGGATAAAATATTAGGTTCTGAAAAATAATTTATATACCTCCCCAGTTTTCACATAATGGTCCACTTAAATTATTTTTAAATAGAATACTTCATAACCATTCTAACCATATATCACACTTAAAAATTTGCTGTGAAAATAATGAAAATATGACCATGTAAACTGGTGAAATTGTGTTCTACATAATTGACATAACTTTGAGCGTCAACTTGCAAGCCTTAGTCTAATAGTAAAAATGAGAAATAGTATATTTTAACTGCTATATAATATGCATTGGACATTCAGTTAGACATGTGCATTAACACAATATTCAATATAGAACATTACGAAAACCTATTTTTGAGACGGTACGCACGGTTCTGGCCCATAGTGCGCCGTGAGCTTGCCATACGCAAAGCACACGATCTTTACTGAAATCTATACTAATATTATAAAGAGGTAACATTTTTGAGTTTGTATGGAGGGGTAATCGTCGGAACTGCATAACCGATTTCGAAAATTCTTTCACTAATGGGAAGCTACAGTATTGATGAGTGTAATCACTACATATGTCCCCGCCGTGCCTTTCTGTCTGACCGCGATAAACTTAAAAACTACCACTTGGATTTTCATACGGTTTTCATCAATTGACGGAGTGAGTCATGAGGAAGATTTAGGTGTATAATTCATTAAAGTTTTGATAGAATACTCTTTGTTATGTACTTCCACCATAAAAATTACAGATTTATATGTAGTAATTTTACATAGGGTGACACAATGGGCGCTCTTAATGATGATGGTGCGTGTTTAGCTTGTACAGATGATAGTAAAAGATATTCATTGTTACTTGACTCAGACACATCACATTCCAAGCTTTCAACAGGATGACTGGTATGTGATTAAGACATTCTGTCTTTGAAGTGTTATGTACAAATGTCGATATATGATTCAGCACTTAAAATAGTTAAAATAGTAGCAGTCTTATAAAACAAGCTCCTAGGAATCGTATGGCTGTTGTAGATACTTGTCTTGTATGTAATATATATTGTTTTGACGGGCTTGCGTGTGTGGGTAACGATTTATAAATGAAATATTAGTTAAAACTCGTTGCTGGGCTTGAAACTATTTGTACCTAAATCTAAATCTGATTCATGACGTGTGAAGTTTAAAACCTTTTTATACAACATGTCATGAGTTGTTTTAAAAGTTATCTCTACGTGCTTCAATCAACCGGGTTGATGACTAGCACAATTCGCAGAGTTGACACTGCTGCCCCAAGACACTACAAAGGCCAGCTTTTAACCTTCTTGGTGATCAAAACCTAATTGGTCAAAAGCATTGACTCCTGTTGCTTTCCAAACGTCTTTACTCAAATTCAAAATATTTTATTTCACATAAACCTACACGACCATTTATGAAACGTCAAAAGCTAGGTTCCAATGGTTCGTTTCCTATGAAGAAGAGCTCGCAAGAAACTCCCCGGTAAAATTAGCTTTTTCTAAAATTGACAGCACTTTGCTCTATCTTCAGACAGCATACTTACATCCGTCACCGAACTCAAGCGTAGTTATTTTCTTGAAGCACATGGTGGACTTCTCGCACTCCACCAAGTATTTGCTGCTATAATCAAAATGCTTGCACGGGCATGGTTCCGAGCTTTTCCGTAGTGCCGGATTCGAACAGCACGTGTAGCACTCTAGGCTCCATGATACTGCAAATAAAAGCACTTTTTTTGATTATAAGTCCTTTTTCTCCACGTTTCTGATAGGCTGATCAAGTCTCTGAACAGTAAATCAGCCTTCGTATTGGCAGCAATAAAATCTGACAAAAATCACCATTTTAAAGGATTGACAACAGTTGATGAAATGGAATTGTCGTTCAGAAATTGGGGGTTAATGTGTTTAACCTTTTGATCTTCCTAGTAATTGCCAATATACGTTCTAAACTGCTTTAAAAATTAGCCCATGGTTAATTTCAGCGTTTTTCTTGAGGACGTAATAGTACAGAATCTACCAGAGCTGGCTTGAAAAATGAAATCACCCTGTATTTGCTACTACTAACATTCTTCCAGAGAACCTTATCACATTTTTGATCAGCTGGCTTACTATTACTATGCTTGATACGTATGATACCCCCGCGCCTCGGATAGCACGTTAAGCCGTTGGTCCTGCGCCAGATCTCTCTCCGGTCATCTTGGATTGCGTGCCGTCCCATCGGTCTATGAGAGTGAAGGAAGAAACACAGAAGCACTCTACCTGTTTCTGCGCACCCACTTGTGCGAAGACACAGGCCCCCACCCCCGCGCTGAAGGCTAGTCTCCGTTAAGATTGGCCGCCATGGCTGAAATACGGTCTGGAGGACTATTGGATTAGATTATAGATAAGTACCCTTGGTATTGATATAGTATATATATCTGTATGTCATTAGATTCAGAGAGACTGAACTTAGCCTTATCGATATCTCTTCAGGGATTGATAAACCGTGTACCTACGCTACGTTAATTCTTCTGAGGATTTTAAATTAAATCCCTTGACAGATCATTGTCTCATTATTCTGCACAATTTCTTCAATTTAAACTCCACAGACTTTGTAATGTATGATTTGCATTACGAACTGCACCAATACGCCGTTAGAAATTAACAACTTCAATGGCGCTAAATTGAACTACACAATTTGCGGTCTTCATAAATTTTCGTGGGACCATAAACTTCGTTATATATTTTCTGGGAAATTAATATTAGTAGATTCTTCTTTAGGTCTCATTCTGTTTTTGTTATAGAAAAATCTACTAATATTAATGTTTGAAACATGGTTTAATACGTTTGAACTATGTTTCAAGCTTTAAAATAACAGGATATATCAAATATTCAAATATTCCATTGTACCTAAAATTATTATTATTTTTGGTTACTTTAATTAATAGCGAACAAGGTTTTAGGTATGTGAATCTTTCGAAGATGGCGTCACAGTATATTTTTAAATACAATGCAAATTCCTTAATTTAATTATCCTTCCAAGCTAGTATCTTTGATAATATTTAGATTAAGAACCTATTGTAGTTTCAACTCTACTTGAGCTATTAGCTATCTATAGTTACTCGCTATCAACGCCTGATCGTAACTTTTTTTTTGTATTCATTAAGGTAAAGGTGACTGTTTGCTGACCTTTATTAGATTCACTGGTTTTGCCCAACTTTTTTCTAATCTTACGTATTTTGTCGCCGACGATCTTAGTGATTTCATCTGGCTTATGTCGTAATAAAAGCTTAATATCTTATTTCTGTCTCATCTCAAAGACCACAGTACAATCACCGCTCACCGAAGTAAAGTGTTCTATATTAAATGTAATGTCTACGTATATACTAGGAAGTAGTGACACAAATATCTAGACTATTTATACGAAACATACAAAGCTTCAGAACAAAGCTGGAATTCTTGCAAATCTTTAAGAGACCCCGCGTTTGATTAACGAACATCGTTTTAAACAATTAAAGAACAATTTGAAGAAATATTTTTATTAGTCTTGTCTGTATTGTGTTATCAGTAATTGAAGTTAACCTATCTTATTGGTTCAGCTTGTTAAGACAACAGGATTGGCAAAAGTCAGTGTGTTCAATTTCGCAGTCGTAAACGCTATATATACAATTTGCATTAAAAGATAGTCGTCATCTTGTGTTAAAGGATTACGTCTAACAAGTTGTCGAATATGTTCACAGTGAATGTGGTTTGCACTTGACCTACTATTTCTATTCACTATGTTCATCCTTCATTAAATTTTTATATGACCTTTTATGTTGTCGTATCGTATATTAAATTTTGTGAATAAAATTACATGCAGATTTGGTTGCATTCGGGTCTCGTGGCTGTAGACTGTCTTATATTCCTTGTTTGTTTCATTATTTGGGATGGTATCAACATTTTCGTTTTGTTCTTAATATTGTGGTTCTTGTTTTTAGTCTCTCATTCACTCTACTGCTATATTATTATCTAACTGAATGCCTCTGCAAGACATTGCTCTAATTCTGAATCCATCCATCCAATATGACAACACACCCCAGTCGCCTTCGCCATTAACGGTCAAGTTGAATGAGAATTTTATCGCACCATTTTTCGTGCGTCAGAACTTTTTTGTTCTGCAGCTGAATTTTATGCGCTTCCGCACCCCATGTCCATTAATTTAAAATCCAAATTTTAGGGCACTAGAAGATGTTAAGTATATCAAAAGTCGGAATGCTTTAACATTACCAACATTGGCTGGCATCAAGCAGTTATTGAGTTTATGATGTAAGGAGTCTTTCTAAAGAGCAACTTCAACAAATGCATAATCAGGTTCTTCGTAGTCAGCCCATCAGTATAAACTGCATTACAAATAACAATTGACATCCGGGATCCGGGGACTTGAAGGGGACATCCTAGAGTTACATTTCCTATTATTAGCTCGACAGACTCACCGGTATACAACTTTTTATATCCCATACAACCTTTGAATAGTTACATTTAAAAGAGCCTTCATTACGCCTACCACGAGGTGACAGACAGAAATGGTGCGAATGAATAATGAGGTTCGATGCCCACATGATATTAATTTACTGATAAATATGTCCATACATGGCCGCCTAGCATTTTATTACCTATTGTTTTTTATTTTATGTGCCACGAATACAGTTAAAATGTATTTTTCTTTTTTCGTTTTTTAAGTACGTACCTAGTACGACGTTTTATTTATATTTCAAGGTTTTTCCATCTTTTGGCATTCAAATATTTGTTTCATTGGATATTGACGAAGATACCGAAGAAGTCTTCGTAGACTTTTATTTTCCAAAGGACAGCTTCATATTGACATTAAATAATTTGTATGTTAGGGATACCCTCAATATTGACCTAGATATGGAAGGAAAAAGGAAGAATCTAAGTAATCACTAGTAAATAATGTTATAATTAAAATGTAAAGCAATATTATTACACAAATAATTAATGACAAATAACTTTGTTTAGTAGTGCTCTACAATCGTAATAATTCGCAATAAAATAAAAACTAAAAAAGAAAAGGTTATCAATTCACTTTAACTTACAATTCCAAAACATTGTCAAAGTCAACAAAGAAGCTGCTAAATCCATGTTCATTAATAAAACACCACTTAATATTACGACTACTACACTAAAACTACGAACTGTTATTTTTTCAATTACATCGACGTGTTATGTATTTACAATGTTGCGATTGCGGCGCATGTGGCCGGCAGGGCTTTACACTGAACTGAAATTGGCACCTCCGTACTCAACTCCATGATTCACAGGAAGGAAGCCCAGTGGCAAAACGGGACATGTCCAAAAACTGAGAAATAGCACTCTTATGTTCGCGGTAATAACGCCGATTCATGCGATCGATTCTGGCGCCGGCGCGACACTGACCAACATTTGGCGGTCCCACTCTGTGTTCGTTTTGTTTGTCGCTTTGTCCCCGGATTCCGGTGTTTCGTTTTTATTTTAGAACTCTAGTAGTAAAATTTGCAAAAATCTTATTCAGTTCACGATCGATTCGATACGATTTAATGGATCTGAAGATTTGTAGAGACATGTAGAATTTGTCTTGTGAACATGAGTGGCTAATTTTTATATCCATTATTACGGTCTTGTAACAACAGACGTTAAATAATTAAAACAATATGCAAATTCAATAATAGTCGGTGTAGACTTTAATTAAATTACTAGGATAGTCAACTAACGACCAAACAGCTACAATACATCAAACAATGAGTTTTAGATTTCAGTATTTTTCTTTCACCATCGTACTTGTTTTTGTTAATTTGTGACATTGTCGTCAGTTTATAATTATCTCGATGAGAGATTTACCTCCAACTTGACCTGTTTTAACAGTTACACTATCTATGAAACGGCATTGTGTTGCGTGGTACTGTATTTTAATATTTTGCTGACTAGTAAAACCAAGTTTTCTTTTACTCTTTCCGCAAAAAATTGTTTGGCGAAAACAAAAATGTGTACTAAGAACACTACTCACCTTGTTTATTATTCTTTACTAAACGGATGTTGAATCTGCTTTCTGTATAGTTTAAAGATTTAAATGCTTCGTTTAGACCTGCTGACTGGTTAATCTCTTTTCTGTACATATATGTACCTTTCTTTGCACATCGGCTTTGATAACAAGTTTAATCTCTTTATCTACGGTATCAGTTGTTTTGACATTGACTTTCATATCAGGTGCATAAACTGCGTTTCTAAAATTATGAAGTTTGTGACTTACCCCATTCGCTTTAGGTCCTGTTGCGAAACATTTTACTATTGATATGGTCGGCTCGCAACATCCTTTGTTATTAGCGATAAAAATAACATGTGTTAGCCATTTTATTACGGACTTATGTCAATGTATCTCTTGCGCTTTTATATGAGATCAGCACTTGACAACTATTAAGAGCTTCTTCTATGTTGGGGAAAAATGTTATCAAAAAGTTATGGGACTATAATTTGTATCACTTTCCACGATCATTAGGGATTTCTTAAGGTTATCCTGTAAGTAATTCAAAATAAAACTACTTTCTCGTTATCATCGGAATGTAATAAACACAATAAGCGTTGACATAGAGCTATGACATTATCATGTTTCAGTACTAAAGTAGTTTTCGAGGTTATCACGAATATTGTTCACATTTAGGTCGATGATACCACAACAGGCGACATTTATTCCATCGATTGTATGATCGTGGCGTGGGTGTGTCTCTTGCCGTGCTCTGTCACTATTTGTCTCGCCTGTCTAGTCTAGAATTCAATTTTAGGTCGTGGGAAATATTGAGCATCCACCAAATTTTTTCTAATAGAGTACCCAAAAATTATTTATTCAAATTACACTGAGAATCAGTAATTTTTTTATGTCGATGCAGTTATAAAAGATAACCCCCATAACGCACACCTTCAATCGTATCAAGGTAGATAAACAGAACACCATAATTATGAATTACAGATATAAAAATAGAATTTTACATAGGGTGACACAATGGGGGGTTTTATCGTTAAAAGCGAGCAGCGTTCATCGATTAAGTGTAATCCTGATTCTTCTATATAAAAACCCTAAACTTTGAAATTGTTCATTGCCTTGTTGACAATTGAACTTGTTGACAATCCGTGAGAGCAGTATAGTATTGGCTAGAAAAAAAAAGATTATTGGAATTCCTATTGAATGCTACTAATCATACCACTGACAATCGACATAATATTATGATTGCAATGTCTGGTTTGCTATTTCTGGCGAGATTCTATAGGCACTGACGTATAGTAGACAGAACTTTTCTATTTATGGACAAAAGCATCCACGATCTGGAAAATCTTCATAATGGCGCGGTACGCTGGTACTTTCCAAATATGTGACTGTACTTTCCGGATCCATGCTGGGCATCTATGGATGATGGCAAGCATGGATCTGGAAAATCCCAATCTATGGAAGGCATGGTGAATTTCCAATATGACTGTGTGTTTAGTGGCCCGAGAAAGAGATGCGTAGATGATGCCAGTGTGGATATAATTATCATTGCATACCATTTAAGGAGTCATCGTGCAGTTTTTATACCTCCAACACAAGCTATTTTTGTGCATATTGATGCCATCATTATTTAAACATCATATTTTACCTATAGGTATTATTAAATATAGGTACTTGTCTCGTTTTTTTGCTGATTCACTGTAGTGAATCACCAAATTGGACTCGGGTGCAATGTATTGCACCTGAGGTTCATTAAATCATTATAGGCATTGGGTATCTTTGCAGTTTTCTTCAAATAATGCCATAATTGGCTTTACGTAAAATTTAAATTGTGTTTTTTTGCATGTTTTGTCAAATTATCGTCATCATCTTCCTGCACCTATCCCAATTTATTTGGGGGTCGGTGCGGCACTTCTTTATTGAGCAAGTCATGTTCAATATTTTGTAAAATAAATAAGAGAAAAAACATAAGCATTTCTGTATTTCATACATGCAAATTCGCAAGCCGGACGAAACCGTTTTCAAGACATTAATTTTATCGAAGTAGTGATTTTTACAATATACAAATAATCACAGCATTCGCTTTTCAATGCAGCACTGAGAAGAAAACCACCAACAGACTACGATAGAGAAATTGTTGCCAATAAAAGTGAAACTTATTTTATGCTATACAACTTAATAAATTTAACTTGATTGATCTTTCGTCGCTCAACAACTTTACGACTTGGAACATGTATAAAAAGTTGATGAAATTGAACACTGATTTTCTCCTGAAGTTATGTTTGAAGTTATAAGGGTGTGCATACATATAGCAGTAGCGACCCGCCCTTGCTTCGCACGGGTATACCGACCTAATGGCGACATGTCAAAGCATTGATATTTTAATGCTTTATCTAACATAAATATAAATGTTTGTACACGTAAACCTTCCTGAAAACCGCATCAAAATCCATTGTGCAGTTTAGAGGATCAAAGCGACCACAGACAGACACGTTTTATATCGTTTATAGATATTCAAAAAAACTTCGTACACATACTTACTACAATTTATGGATTGAAAATCCTATTTCAAATCGATACTTTAAGGCTCGCACAGACAGTCGACAGACGCGACGCGACGCTGCGCCGCGATTCTCGTAAAACAATTTACTTGAACATTTCATAGAAATTGTTCGACTAGAGTCGCGAGAGAGACCTTTATTCGAAACTCGTAGGTACTTATTTTAATTTTGCCATATAGTAGGTACTCTACCTACTCTATATATATTTTTGCACGTGACTATACAATATGTGGGTGCAAAGCAAATAACCTACTTAATTAAAGTATTTACAACTAAAAATGATTGTGCCATGTCTGGAACTGTGCCCTAACGAAGTTTATCTGTTTATAATACCTATATTTCCTCTATGGTATTGTACAGTACCTACAGTTTATACCTATGTACAGTTCGAAGGTTCGTTGGTGGAGGAAAACATTATCAATTCTTGCAATTAAATATAATAATGAGCGAAACCTGGAAAAAATGGTGATAAATTGGAATTAATTGCATTATTCATACACTCATAGTATCATACATAATATTGAACAAAATGTGTGTTTTGATAGTGCCTAATATTTCTTTAGTAGATCTACCTAATTCCATTTAAATATTTTGTCAATTATTATGATCACGTCATTAACATTTGAATCGAATTAATGAACTAAAAGGTCAAACAAATTAATAAACATAATTTTATGTTCTCAATTATCATATTTCCACTGACCACACCTTTAGTATCTTGCATTAAATTCACTATCATTGGAAACATTATCACAATTTATCATTCCCACTTTCCCCCAAAAATACTGAACCTACAACAATTGATCACTGGCAAAAAGCCTAATATTAAAATATGGAAAAAGAAAATAGGTTTATGAAAGTTATAAAAAAGATTTGGATACCAACGGTGCCTGAATAGATTGAGAGATATCAATATTTCTTAAGATTATGACTTTATGAATATCAAATTCCAATATCCAATTATCATTAACACAACAAAGTAATTAAGTAGTGATACTTATATATTTCACAATTCTCCAAATAAATATTTGATCCATAAGTAACTTCTGTACAGTAACAAAATTAATTTATTAATTAAATACAGATAAACAAAGATTATTTTAATGTCTTAAATTAAAAAGTCACTATACCCTTTTATTTATATCACAAAACATTGCGAGCAGTTGCACTGTTGCTTTGCACGGAGTAGTAAGTATATGGAGGGCTCACACGAATATAATTTTTTAATCAGGCCTTCTGTTGAATCCGTGAAGGGGCACCTTACATGATCAGTTCTATCTTCGAATCCATCTGACCGTCTGTTACGGCCCCAAGATCTGAGTACATCAAGTAGTAACTACTTGAAACAAATCGTTAATACTAAACAGTTTCATGTTTGTGCACTCATCCGGTCAGATCGAGCTAGCGCTGTTTCGGATGTTCGGATTTATCCCTCCATGTATGGTGGCAGCATTTATGATAGTCATATTTCGTCCTACACTGCACGGCTATTCGCCCACTCATATCACATCTTTGTTCTTACTACCCTGTGTTGCGAGGCAACTTTACGTAACATAATTAAATCCTACGCGTTCCTCCGACTACTACCTAAGGCTGTTGATATATTTCATGAGGTTGAACACGACTATGACGCCCATGATGTCCGTGTAGCCTTCGTGGCTTGTGCTCGGTGAGGCGTTGCAGAGGCTGTTGCGGCAGTAACAGTATCTGAAATTGAATAAATATATTGTAAAGTAAATGGTTAAAACTTAGATATGTATACAAATATTAATATGAGAGGAAGTGTGAAGAATGGGCGTTTTGGCGGTACGCCCATAATTGTGACGACCAAAATGTGCTGACTCTTTGCCTAGTCTGATAAAGGAGTTTTGATTTAGAAAAACCTAGACAAGAGAATGTACACCTAAATTTTATAGAAAGAACTGCAGATTTAGCATTATATGTAAAAACTCAATAAACGGGCCGACCCCAATATACTTGTGAAACATTTCATAGTTTTATACGAGGATAAGGAAAAACGTTAATTCCGAATATCAAGCTAACGTGGACCAATACAAAAACTTAACAACCTATTTGTTTATCTACCGGGTGTTAAATACGAAGGCAATGAATTGAAATAATGTTAACATTATAGAGTTAGAAGAGTAAATTGCGGAAAGTGGGTCGTTATATCGATGGCGTGTCGTCATAACACTACGCAGTAAATCGAACAAGTTATTGCTGCCGATTTAGTACACGTTTACGTACTTCATGTGTTACGACTGTAAACAATCTTCTCATTGTTGCTCTCTGTATTTTTCTTTGCATTCTCGTATCAAGAGTTTTCGTCACCATCACGATTTATGTTCTTGCCAATCAATTTGTTCTTGAGTTTCTTTTGTATATTGTCAAATCTCATTATTTTTTGCTTGTGTTATTTTGGTCAACCAATCACAACAATCATGATATTTGACAGCAGAATTAGTTATTAGAGATTATCAGGCTTTTTAACTTCCGTATGCAAATGATGACGTTTAAAATCGACGGTTTAATTACCTAGTAGGTGTACTCCTCTCTCCCTTGTCGTCGACGTTGATGCAGCCCTCTGTGTAAGGCTCCAATATTTCCATCTTCGGCGACCACCTCCCGTTTTTGTAGTCCTGGTACTCGTGCTTCTGCGGCGCACAGTCTCGGAGTACGCCATTTATTCTTACTGAAAATGTGAACAAGAACATTAAATATATCAATAGTTGTAGTTTTTTCTTAGAAAACCTAAGCTGCGGCTAAGAGCAATTTTTGATTAGATTGCAGAGGTTGAATATTGCATTCGTTTGCAGTTGGCTGCAATGAGCACAGACTGTGCATGTAATGATGTGCCCATTGTGTAGTCGTAATTACTTACTAAACAGGTTACTATAGTATTGCTGCTTTATGCAATATTGCGATTTATAAACATTGGCGGTTTCTTGTGAAAAAATCTACGTTAATTGCAAGTCAAATGCTTAAAAAAGTCATTAAAACACGTGACATGTTTGGTGTTATGGTCTGTGGCGTTTTAATGGTTTACGCCTTCATGTTATGATTTGCACTAATTACTTCATATCCAAAAACCTTGAAACTGAAACTCTTAGTGAAACATAAATTGCATCACCACACCTGCCTTTAAACGTAACGGAAAATATTTTTGGGATACAGCTCATATCTTTATAGATAACAACTAATTACACTTAATGTATATTCAAGAGCGCATTACACATTTATTATTTTAAGTATGTGTATCATTAAGGTGTTATGTAGCTTCAAGTAATGATGGGTCTCTCGTGAGAGTATTCCTTGACACCTCTTTTGTGGCTTTGTATGGTGACGGTGCTGTTTTTGCCAGTAAATTATTGTCTTCTGTCCAAAACGCTTTTACCTTGAACAGTCTATCACAGCACAGATACTTTACCACCTTGACCGCATATCATATCGTTATCGCCAATACTGAGCCCTTCGCTATGTGTTAGCATACGATCGCTAATGACGTGTAAATATGTCTTTAATTTTATAAGTTTGACTTGAATATTTGCCTCCCAAACTTACAACGAAGACTTGTTTAATATCACCATTATGTATGGGGTGTTCAACACAATCAGTGTTACCATACACCCTTATCAATATCAAATTAAAGTGAATCGTCATGCGAAGTGTCATATGATATTGTACCATGTGCCAACCAACTGTTGCATAACATTGATATGCCCTGAAAATGATTAGGAAGTAGTAACTAATTATATCCTATAAGCACGTACCTCCATTCTGTATATCAAGATGGAATTCCTGCTTCATACACATGGTGGAATAGGGGCACTCCACTATGAACTTGTCGGAGTGGTCGAAGTGCACGCAAAGCCGCTTGGTGGTGTTGTAGAACTGACCCGGCGGCGGGTTGATGAGGCAGTGGTAGCACTGTAGCGATGATACTCCTGGAAACAATGCGAGGAACAAGGTTAATAATTACTCACTCTGCTATTTGAAGATTACACAAAAAATATTGAAGCATCCCCAGTTAGATACAATAGTACTTGTGTACAATGATCATCATCATCCTCCACAGCCCTACTTCACCGCTGAGCATTGGCCTTTCTTTGCTTAAGACAACAACAATAGGACAGTTTTATAAGTTGCTTGGGCCAAGTGCCCAAGTGCCATCCCACTATTTTATGTTCTGTCAATTGTAGATTAGAGCAGATGCAACGGAGCAAATTTTTTTTTATTTAACTGATGTTTATTTATATTTGGCTTTCGGGAGTGCTGGACATTGTTCTTTTACTTTACTATTCACGACCGTCCTTCGGTAGATATCATTTTTGATCATAGGGCTTGAAACTATTCTTATCCTTCACATCCTAGATATTTTATAACTTCTGCAATGCTCGTTCCTAAATTGCACCTACTCCTGTATCTATTAAGTTGCACTGTGACCGACGTTTATTGGACATCGCGTGTTGAAACCCAAGTATTTCCTGTCTTGTCAAGAGCTACACTCAGACAAGTACACCCAGGAGGACTTACACGCAAACTTATGCTAATCCTAGTATTTAGATGGAAAATTACTCTTAAAGTTAATTCTTGTATCGTGTTTTCTTAATGCATTTCCTTAGCAGTTAAACCCGTAGTTCTTAAAGATTCAACTGTAAATTGTAATTACTGTTTTCATAGTGACACTGCATTGTAATCTATAGCAGTTTGCACATGAGCATCCTTTTTTTCTTTTCTTCAAAGTCTTCACGCCTACTGCAGTTTATATTCATTGCTCACCTTTCTGACATTATGAAAACATTGCTACTAATATGTGGGATGGGAATCGTTGTGATGTTATCGTACAATTGACCTTATGCTTCATTCTGTACAGATTAACAGTACTTGCATTATCTCTGATTCAGTAAACTATTTTGTATTGTTCGGGGCTGCTCAGTGTTCAGTATGTATGGTTGAGTTTAACCTTAATTGAAAAGAGATTAATAGCAAATATGTATAGTGAGAAAATTGGTTGGCACATAATTATGTGACTGAGTCATAACATAACGCTAATGGATTATTTGGTGATAGATTAAATTCATAAATTTTACTTGTAGTATGATGAAGCTGAAAATGTTATTCGCGGGCAACCTGGCGGTTCCCCCTTAAGGTTTTTTGTATTAATATTTCCTAATATAACTGTTTGCAAAGGTTAATTTATTTATGCATTTATTGATGAAATCTCACGTGTCCATATTATGTGTTAGTGTATCCTTGTTTGCAGACTCCCAATCCTTTGTGTTCTCTGGTCATTAAACGTTATTTGAACCGATACCTAAGCAAATGTTTTCAAAACATTGATTGGTATTGTAGTGATTTGCTAAATAGGCACAAGACTGTATTGACAGTGTGTCGTCTGCTTAGGAATGCACTTAATGCAGTGCATTCGGCAAATATGTTGCGTCAGCGCGGGTGGTTCGTAGAGATCGGTGACTCATCTTCATGTGTCTCGCGTCCGTCACTTCAACTTAGCCACTATACAGTTTATAATCACAACGCGCCTGTAGGTAGGTATTCAATCTAAATTCTACCACTACAATTTCCTTTTTGCTGATTTTTTTGAATAGTTACTTTTTTATTACAACAAAAAATATGGAAAACACAAAATGCAATTTCCTGTGTTGTCTAACTGTAAGTAGGTATAGGGAAAAATAATTAAATTTGAGTCTTATCAGACGCAGAAACTTTTGCATTAACTTATGACTTATTAAAAATAGCTACATGTAGGTAAATAATGGTAGCACATACTTTTATTAAACGGAACACGCTGGTCACGAATCTCAATACTGACTGATCCGTTCGGGTCGTTGACTTCAACACATGCCTCGATTTGGAAACTATGCCTGAAATCATAGCTAGTTGAAATTCGCCAAAGTTGGGAACGTCATCAGTAACATTATTGTAAAGTTACTTTGTATGCGTCATCATTTTATTTTGATAACTGGAAACTAATATCAAATGTAGTTTTTTATTTGCACAGTGTACATTATATCATTTTATTTGTATTTTGAGTGAGTCACAGAGTTTTGTTATGTCAACTCCCACGCAGATTCACATTACGCATGCGCCGCCGGTGAATGCTCGTTCTAAGAATCGAACCTTGCCTGGTTAGGCCGTCAACTAAGTATCTCATGATTGCTTTTCAAAACCTGGATACTACCCTACAGCTTATTAAGAATGTATTATTGTAATCTGTATAGTTTTTAGTGTATAACTGAGAAACAAATCATGTCATAATTAAATGGACTAGCTGTTAAACTAAAATATCCACTAGTCAGTCTTAGGACAACGAACTCGCGATTTATATTAAAATACATATTACTTGTAGCACCACACGACCGAACCCATATTATTATGTACATTTTATGACGGCGCTTACTTATTATTACAGTAGCTCGCTATTTATTTAAGACAAAACATGCTGTAACCGCTGAAACATTAACAGTTAGGTACATTAAAACATAAGAAAATATGATACAATTCTTATATCGTACGTATTTCTATGAATATTGACTACCTAGAACTTAATTCAAAAGAAAATTGTTTATTCAGCTTCTAGAACTTTTTATATATACCTATCAATTCCTCTACGCAAACCAATCCCTTTACGCAAATCTATATTAGTTATTAATGAGACATTAAAGGAAATTTATTAAAATATCTGATCTGATGCTTTGAGTCCACGTTTTAAAGTCCATCTAGTATTAAAAAAAAAGTAAAATCTAGTAGGTTTAATTTTTAATGTGACACGATTTCATAAAGGTATTAAAACGATTGATACAATGAGATTAACATTGCTCTTATTTATTTGGATGATAGTGGATTGTTATAGTGTTAGTATGGACTACTACTTCGGTGAACAGGAACCAGAACTTGCAAATAAAAAATATAATACGGAAGTGCCAAAATCACTTGAAGATGTACCGCAAACAGCTAGACGAACAAACGCGAACAATTCACCTGAAACCGCTACTGAGATTAATGACGAATTAAATTATGAAAGCTATGATGAACTTTCTGAAATTGACGACCAGGTGATGAAAAGAACTTCTAAAATGAAGGCACCTGTAGGACAAAACGATTTTGACACTGATTCTACACAAGCAGAAATCGGTTACGACACAGATGCTAATTTGCGACAAGGCGTAGATTACATATCAAAACTAAAGTCTTTTGAAGATATTATTAAAGATTATACATACCACGATGATGCCGCAGGGACAGCAGACCCAATACTACAAGATTATAATAAAACTACCGGAACACAAACAGAATTCGATTTTAACAAAATTGTGATTCTTAAAAATGCAACCGCGGATGAAAATGGGTCAGAGAAGTTATCATACGACTTTTATAATGTAATACCGGCTTCAAGAGCTGATATTGATAATGATAACTATTCTCGCCCTTATAATGCCTTAAACCACAACATTTGGTATGTCCCAGAAAATAGTCCATGTTGGGACTTACCTATACTATACGGTGAATCAGGACAAACATTCCCGACTTCGAAAGTTTTTCTTATGTTTCCAGCTTATTTAAAGAACGTTATAGAAACAAAAGAAGAGCAAAGTAAGCCCTCCAGGCCTCTTTATATCCCTGCGTCTCAAACTATGAATAAGTGGTGTGCTGCAGGTCCTTGTTACGGCGATCACACTATGTGTCTCTTCTCGGATAAGGCTAATTCTAAGTTATGCAGTAAAGGTTACACAGTTTTGACTCCAACCGTGGTTGAGCAGATAGGATTAGTGAATACTGTTAATTCAATGCGAAACCGCATCGCCAATGGAGAATCAGAAAAATATAAACATTTACCTAAAGCTGCAGATATGAATCAATTAATATATGACTTTGACTTGGAAAGTATGGCCGTGGCATGGCTTCACCAGTGCCTGCCAGGCCCCGCAGCTTGTTCTGCCCTTGATGGAAACTATGTGACGCAACTTGAGTGCACCAAATACGCAAAAGATTGTTGCATAAATTCTTTCAAAACTGAAAGAGCTTCAAAATGGTATGCTTTTATTTAAGGTACTTTTCGCTATCGATTATATTTAACATTATTGTCTCGATGAAATTGATTGACCCTTTAATTTTTCAGCATACCACAATATGAATGCTATGTAGATCCTATTATTGGCTGTATTCACGTGTGGTTTTGGAAAGCTGGAAAAGCACTTACTATGACAGATGTCGAGTGTGGTCATATAACGCCGGTCACGTTTTACACCGCCCAGTTAATATGGGCGGAAACCACTAAAATAGGTTGTGCATATGGGAAAAAACCAGACGGAGATGTAAGAGTTGTATGTAACTTTGCACCTGGTGCGCCATTCTACATTGACACCAAATTCTACTGTGGTTTTATTGCTGATACGGGAGTTAGGGATAAATTCAGAGAGGAAGAAAACATCACTTCTGCACAATACATGAAACATTTTGGTATTTTTTTAACTCCAATGAATAAGTTTAACACTACTGAAACTGAATCTAAAAATAACCACGTTAATTTTTCCTTAAGATTTTCGGATATAGACATTCTTGGTAAGATTTTTAAGAGAAAGTGGATACGAGAGAATTTGAAAGAAAACATTAACGGAACTGTAGGTCTCGTCGCTCGGTTGGTGACTAAGTACACGTTTGGTGAAGACAGTGGCTCTCAGTGTGATATGAATGAAGCGATTTACGAGAGCGGCGAACCTGGCTCGAAGTGCGTGGAGCGAGGGCGGCGCTTCCATGCTCTGTGCTATGACTTCCGCGACCCCACGCCCGGGTACAGGCTGGTGGCTGTGTTAGCGCCGGTCGCCTTGTTTTCCCTTATACTTTACGATTTGTTTAGTGGTGTAGTGCGACAAACCAATTATTAATAATGCATATCAAATTCTGGTTAAAAATCTTCACGTGAGCGTGTGGTGAATGTCAGTATGAATTCTAGAAAATTAACATAAGTATACTTGAAGAACAAATGAATACTAAAGAACATTATATCAGAATCATAATCACATAGCACAAAGAGTTACTTACAAATATATCGACCATTTCCTTTCATTGTATGTTCAAATCAATGCTTTGGTTAATAAAATTGATCTTCACTATCAATGGATTCTGAGTCATCGCATGTATACATTGTAATATTATAACTTGTAATAAATTCATGTCTCGTAGTAAATACTCCGGTTTAATCTAAATCGAACTAGTTCTGTCACTATGAGTTATTGGAGTGGCAAATAAATTATATTATAGGTGTTGTTCTTTAAGAAAGGTGAACTTTTGTCTTATGCAGAATCAAAGTGCAGAATATACTAAAGTACATAATTTGTAAAATTCTAATACTGGCGTGTAAGTATTGTTTTAACATAATCATAAATATGTTCTTTATCTGAGTTCTATCCTAATTCATTATGCATTGTAATTATAATAAGTAAGATACAGAAAATCTACATACGGACTTAGATTTTCTGTATTTTTACCAAATTATTGTTTCCTAATTCAATTGAACGATGGCCCCATACTGTAATCTACACATTTGTTAGGTCAGGTTAAATTATGTTCAGTCTTTTGCAATTATCTCTACGTATCAGTTAAAATGAAAGTGCAGTTCAGTACATTTGCATTTGCCGTAAACAGTCCTTTTTCAGTATTGATTTATCATCTATTCAAAACCTGTTGAGGATGTCCTTCAATATTTGCAATACAAAAGCAATGCACGCAGCTAGAATAGGTCATATGTTTAAGAACTCTCCCACACTGCGAGACGCAAAAAACTGCACAGTCATTCAAGGATTGCGAATGCTTCGATGAACTCAGAATTCAGCATCGTTGCCTACTTGGATATTTTTACACAATCATTTTAGGGTACAATGCAACTCTTTGACATTATAAACACCAATAAAAATCAATACGTTAATTTGGGGCTCATCATCGCAAATGAAATAAAACAAGATACTCAAAAAATATAAGTTGCACTGTAGCCTAAAATTCGTAAATCTAAGTGGATTTGCCTGTACGCTCGATGACTCGAGCGTACAGGCAAAATTGATTACTTTCATAATAGCACAGTACATAATCACTGACGAACTAATTATAACACTCATATCCGTATGAATGCTTTTTACATTTCCCGAGTGTTCCGAACTCCGTAACACTCTTTGTCTGCACTTCGAGGATATCCAACAGGCAGCTATCGGCATATAGTATGTGGATCAGTAACCAAGCAATTATGTATTTGGATTGCTTCCATATAGATTATCTCTCAAATATATATTCATATCATCACTATCCTCCTGCTCCTACTCCAATTTATTTGGGGTCGGCGCAGTAAGTCTTTTCCTTTCATATATCTCCTAAACGTAATAACAGTTTTTCATTAAACTAATCTGAAAAATGAGAAATCGGTGCTGAGGCCGATAGAGCATAGCATGGTTAGTTGCCAGAAGTTTAGAACCTTCTGTGTCAGAAAGTTTGTGATGCTGCCGGGATGGCTTAGGCAGCTGACCATGACAAAAAAGTGACAGCGTCCATAGACTCGTTTGTCGTAAAAAATAAATCAGTTCGCCTAAAGGACAAGACAAGAATTGAACATGTTTTTAGGAGTAGATTGTAAGACAATATTAACTGAACCTGAGAAAGCGCTGGTTACAGTTGATTTATTGATTCATTAGAGACCCAAATACGCAATCGTTTATCGTGTCTACGTGAGCCTTTTTTGAGGTTAGTATAATATCAGTGCATTTATTATGTGCTGTCAGCAGATTTTGCTTGCGTAATATTTTATAGCGAACACTGAGGCATCTTGTATAAACTAAAATCGATGCTACGAACCTGTTGTTATCAAGGACAGGATAGTGTACACCACGACTAGCATGCAATACTCCATACTCGTTCCTTTTGCAGAGAATATACTCTTTCACGATTTTTATTCAAATCGCACTGTCATAAGTATCTGTTGTCGGGCTTCTTCTCGGCGTTATCGTTGCTGCCATTCAAAAACCTGAAAATAATAAATGGGTTGTTTTAGACTTCGATAATACAGGGTGGCAGGGACATCGATGCGCAAACTATAACCATGAACTCAGCACCACCGGCTGGACCTCCTAGCGTAAACATTTTTCGTCTGTTATAAAAAAAAATACTGATGTTTTATAGAAAAGTGCAATACCTACGCGGTCAAGATGTATGGAACAGTAATTTTTTTTTTATAACCGACCAACATTTTCAACGCCCCTGGGGTTTAGAATCATGTACTGAATCCATGGTAACAAGTTGCGCGTCGATGTCCCTGCCAGCCTGTATACTCTAAATAAATGAGTGTATTATTAGGTACATATTATTATGAATTTGGATGTTCGAAAGCCAAATTAGAACATTTGTCGTCAACTCGTCACGTTCTCCGTACCGATCTAGATCTTCAGCAAGATTTAATAAACTCGAGCAGATTTCTGACTGAGACTAAACTACTGTTATTAGGTTTAATATCTTTTGATACGTAATAAACCCGGCAATACGTTCGTTACTGTAGCGGTGAATTGACGCACTTGAGCGCTATTTTCAAGGTCCTGACACGCTTGTTTTTAAGGCCTTTCCCCCCGTCTTGGGTTGGCTTTCGACCAATGATATATATATTTTTTTGTTAAATTATAAAGTGGCTGTATTTAGTTATTTTATCGCCGGTGATCAATGCTAAAGCCTTCCTTGCTTGGTCTCTTCTCATACGGATATGAGAAGAGCCCTTTGCCTTGCAGTGGGACAATAATAGGCTGGCGTTATTTTTTACGGCATTGTAGTTATCCTCACCAGGAACGAACTAGGAAGGTTCCAATAGTGACGAAATTAAATTAGTTTGCTGTTTATAGGGAATATTATTTTACCTGCTTTTAATATTCATATGGTACCGTTACTCAAAGTTAGTTACGCAAATACATAATTTGAAAGTAGGTATTAATACGCTATCGACAGTATTTACTATCATTTTATATGTATATATCGTTAGTAGAACATGTTGTATTTACGTAATTAACGTTGTATAATCTAAAACCACTATAATTAAATTAAATATGTTGTGCTTAGAGTAGAACACACCATAACAATACTTGAACTTACATAAACTAGTACCTACTCAATTGGTTCATTTAAACGAGTTCGGCCATAGCAAAGAAAAGCGGTACAAAAGCCGAAAGAGTTTCAACATTTGGCTGACTGTTGCGTATGGGCACTGCTCCAGTGTTCAACCATGAAATAGAATTATCTGAACATTTTGTCTCACCGTTGCAGGATTTCACAATTGTTGAACTGCTTTTCTATTACAATTGATTCTACCTGCAATAGTTGCGTGTATCTCCAGACAGGTATTCTGCACGGGGGTAAATACAGCGTGTATTAGAAATGTGTGGTCATATATTAAAAATAATTAGCTTTTCCATATATTTGGGTCGAGTAGATATTGAAGTTTTGTATGGGGCAGCTGATTATGTTTTCTCGATCACGATTTTGGTTCCATGGAGAAAATTGATCAGTTTGGGGGTCTGTACCACACCCTTAAATATGAACGACTGAACTTCAATCCACTATGAATTGAAATAACATTCAAAAGTCTAATTGTAGGCGTTTCAATATAAGATCTAACATTTCAAGTTCCTCCAGCCTTCAAGTGTTTAGGCACGGCAGCGGCATATAAACTGTATACTTTCTGACATATTCTAATTTGTGTGTTTATTGATCTTAATTTATTAATTTAGACATAACCTATTACACGGAATATACTTTATTTTTATTTGATGTATATGTTGTGTGCCTTTTAGTCTGCTAAATAAATGTATTTTCTTTCTTTATTATAATATATCAAGTGTGTAATCTATTCCTTAAGCTTACGCTAGATACAATTAGACACTATTAGTCATATTTTTAACCGACTTTTAAAAAGGAGGAGGTTATGTTCGTCTGCAATTCTGTAAGTTTCTGTTTTTAAACTCTACGAAGTGAAAAACAACTTTAATTTCGGAAGTTGGTGGCAAACAACTAAAATACAGATCCAAAGACACCGACTTCCGAAATTAAAGTAATTTTTGGAAATCGTTTTCTTTTTTCAATTATGTAAGTATGTAATTAGCTCAACATTTTCGATTTTATTTTATTAAAATGTTGGCGAGCACTTTTCGTTTTCCAAGGTGAACAACACTCAGCCTGTTGAGCCGTGTGCCTACCAGACAGCTTAGTATAAGCCTCAAAAGTGACAATTTGGTATTTCAGACCCTTTCTAATTACATTTTGGTCTCATACCAGTGATGCACAGAACCATAAGTAAGTGATATTTTATAACAAAATAATTTCAAGATCACGATGCTAATATAAACAAAAGAAATCATTATAATTATCATCGAAGTAGAGCAAGGAAGTTGAAAATTCTTGACTCACAAAAAATCTCTTTAATTTAATTAGTTTTTAAAAGATTCTTTATGACATTTTTATTGTAATAAAAAGCTAAATAATTAAGGTTGGTTTAGCAACGAATTATTTTGCACACCTTTTATTGTTTTCACAAACATATCTCTTAAAATTCCGGTTTTGGATCGCGTATATCTTTCGACATTGCACCGCGGCAGCGGTATGACCGTTACATCACTTTATTTTTTGCCTGCCGACAAGCAGGTTAAGGACATTCAAAATATTGGTGCAAATTCGAATCACTCTAAAGCCTACTTGCATTACCAATCACTAAATACATTTAACGCTAAACTTAAAACATCGTTCTATTTCATTCAATTCTTTGAAGGGTTATATTCTCTATGATAGAGACAGAATGATTTCTTTTAGTGATTTATGGTAGTGGGCCTAAAAATCATTAAAAATTAATGCGATCTCATTGAATTTTAAATAATATTACCTTGAAATAAATAAATGATTTGATGCCGAATTAATACAGTTACCTTCTCGAAAACATTAGAATACATAATTACTTAACAATAACAGATAGTCTTTACAAGTAGGAAGACACGTCATTGCTTTGTATTAAAATAGCGAGTCGATACGTTGAACAAAAAAAAAAATAAACAAGTTAACTGGATTCAAAATCATGTATACTATCACTATACATAATTGACTTAAATTATTGCGTAGCGTAAATAATTCCTTGAATATTGATTACATGTTGTAAAAATATTTGCACAACGCATTCTACTAACTACGTTAGTTTGCTGAAACTTCATCAGGCATCAGGCATAGGCTTGGTTAGATGAATCTGGTGTTAAAATATAGGCCTATACATTTTGCACCAACGTGCACCGTGCGATTTAAATAAAGCGATTGAAAAAAAAAAATTCAACGTAGGGTCACTATCAGCAATGCATTCTATTGTACCGTGCCAAATTCGTTGTGAATCAGTCAGAAGTCAGAACTTCATTGCCATGAAGCGCTGCAACGCAATTAAGTAGTGTATTTTTTGCAAAAGAATGACTTTTAGAATAGAATAGAATAGAATACTCTTTATTATGTACACCATAAAAATTACAGATATATAATTGACATTTTGATATTTTATTTAATCTTCATGTACACACGGCTACATATCAAGCTATACATTTCCAATATAAGCTGACCTCTCATTGTACGAAAACCTTTACAATGCGAGATCAGCTTATAGATACTGGAAATGTATAGCTTGATATTTAGCCGTTTGTACCTACCTACAATAGTGGCAGGTACATAGGCGGACCTAATGGCTCAAGGCATTCCAGTTTACCAGTCAGTCTTTGGGTTAAAAGGACAACATTGTGGTAGGTATACAAAATATAAATAATCAGCATTTTGGGGCCCTTTCAGGGATATTTAAACGATATCAGACTGAACTAAACACTACTAGGTAATTTTATTACATACCAAATTTTTTTTTTGGCGATATAATTATATTCTCGGTTCTACTTACATAGACCGTACAAACCAAATCTCAAAGCCTAAAGAAAATTCATTCACTCAAGCCAAGTCAATACAAGGTCTACATTAGGATGTCAACTAAGATTATAGAGATATCTAACACATTAGCTAACTTTCTACGCACAATTAAGTATAAGTTATTAACGGATCTGATACAAGTTATATAACATTACTTCTATTTACGTAGCCCCCACTAATGTATACACATTATGTAATGTTTACCTTGTACACAAATAATCATGAGCGACACATTACGGTGAGAAGGAAAATATTAATGAACTACGGCATCATTGTCATATCTGCTTAATAAATGTTGGCCGAGGGCATCTTGATCGGTCTATGCCTTGGCCCTAAAGAACATATACACACATACATAAACTCACGCCACGAAAGAGTGGTCCAAAATTAGTTTGCAAGATTCCATGTCAAGTCAGCACACTAAATAGAAGCTTGTGAACAACGGTTACGTCCTAACACTAACAAAAATATTGTACTATCAGCATACTCTATTTCCCGACAATTATCTTCAAGTTCAGGGAATTTGATTGGATAATAGCTAAACAATTTATTTCCACTGCTGAGTGGCTGACATTACAATAACACTTGGTAGTACACAATTAGGGTTACAATTTATTCCGGACTGTTGTTACAAGTAGCAGGTATTCTATTAATAGACACGAACGGTAAGTAACTCGCGTAATAGACAGGTACGTACCCCAGAATTTATTAATCGACTACACGTTTCCCGCATGCTGGTCGGGAATTATCCCACGGGATTGTACTTCCGGGATCAAAGTCCTTAAGTCCTAGCCTAGGCCATGGTATATCCGTGTGCTAAATTTCATCCAAATCCGTTCAGCCATTAAGGCGTAAAAAGGTAACAGACAGACAGAGTTACTTTCCCAATTATAATTTTAGTATGGATTCAGTCTTCGTGATTTTTTTGTATGGATACAGCTTTGTACTTCTTAAGTTTAATAGTATGTATTTCGCACATTTGAGATGTTATCAATTCTAGCAATTAGCACGTTGTTGGTTTACGATGAAGCCGACGAGACTTTGGGAGCTATTATAGTTATTATGAAATAGGAGTCCGAAGTTTTAACTTTGAGTCCTGAGGTCGCGCTATCGAGCGAGACACGATAGATAATCAGTGTGTCTCATTACACGGGATTCAAGAGACTAAAATTCCTGGTAATCAAATAATTTAAACGTTTAATTAAACAGAAACTCCTGGTCTATTTCCCGTCAGTCTATTTCCCCAGGAAACGATCCAGACCGATTGGAACATTTCCGTAACAGAACGCTTTGTCATTCAAATATCAATCGAAAGCTGAACTAATTACAATGCACTTAGCTCTGATTGGAAACTGACCTTCATTAATATGAAGGCCAAGAAATATTTCACAGAGCTAAGCTAATAGAACCATAATATTTGATAACGCAATAACAATCGCAGTTATCGATACGGTCGTTAAAAACAAAGAGTGAATATAAAACTGGAAATCTGCATTAGTATGCAAATCCAAAACAACAATGCAAAGCAATGCAATGCTTTGTCTGCCAAAGAAATTCCTGGGTTAGTGTCATAACACTAACCCAGGAATTTCTTTAGCAGACGATTTATTTTGATTACTAGCTTCTGTCCGCTACTTCGTCTGCGTGAAATTTTGGCCCCAGAACCCACCGCGTCGCATCGTATCGCCCACCCGCGCTTTTACTTCGTTTTCACCTAGAGTTCTTGCTGACTTTCTTTGGTCGGCTCCTAAGGGTCGTAGCGTGATGTTAAAGAGCCTATAACCTTCCACAAAAATTGGGCTATTAAATGCAAAAAGGATTTTTCAAATCTGACTGGCAGTTCCAGATATTAGCGCGTTCAAACAAATAAACTCTACAGCTTTATTATATTACTAGCTTTTGCCCGCGGCTTCGTTCGCGTTAATTTAGAATTTGACAATCAATTCGGGTTGTTCGGGGAATTATAGTTAGGAGGATGAAAAACCAGTCTATCGACACTCTAGACTCACAAAATGTATTAGGTACTTAAATAAAAAATAAAAAATCTCTTAACACACTACTAAAGTTTCTACAATAATATAATTCAATCATGATTCGAAAGACACGTGGCGCCATCTATTATCATGAGAAAGTTATTGTTGTTTTCCTCGGAAACACGACTTTTTTTGGGATGAAAAGTACCCTATGTCTGTTCTGTATACCTGACAACGTATATGCAAAATTTGAGGATGATCGGTTCAGTGGTTTAGGCGTGAAAAGGTAACAAACAAACAAACTTACTTTCGCATTTATAATATTAGTTAGGATATACTAGCTTCTGCTCGCGGCTTCGCCCGCGTGGATGTCGAAAATTATCTTACGGGAACGTGCTACCGAGACAAAAAGTAGCCTATGTCCTTCTCTAGGATGCTATCTCTCTCCTTGCCAAATTTATCGAAATCCGTTCAGTGCTTTAGGCGTGAAAAGGTAATATACAGGCAGTTAGGTTCGAATTTATAATATTAGTATGGATTTGTAAATATATTATAGATTCCGACTACTGCCCAGCGACAGTGTCAAGGATTAAAATATTTAGCAAATGTTACGTCAGCATTTATTCTAATTAGCTGTTCGTGACGAGACCACACCCAGACGAATTCGTGTTAACGGCCACAACGTGAGAGCTCTTATTTAAATAAATAAACATAATAGGCAAGATTCTTCAAGATTAAGATGAAGCAATATTAGGCTTGACATTGAATTAAAGAAGTTACATAATAATGAATTAATACGTTATTTTTATGAAAAAGACCGGACTGATCATCGTTGTTTGTAACATAAACTTGTCCTTACTTATGTTGCTGTAATACGCTAACCAGATTCAGACTTGAATAAATGTTGAATCACAAAGAAACTTGTTCGCTAAGTAATGGATTTGGCAAAGAGAACATGATAATAATAACAAGCGGGAACCATAAACTCAAAGCATTTATTTCAAATAAACCAATTACAGGCAGTTTTGAATTGTCAAGGGGTCGGTCAGTCAAAAAGATGAAGCTAGTTGCCCATATTGACCACATTTGGTTTTATTTGCTTGTCGCCTTTAATTGTATACCAATACTAGCTTCTGCCCGCCCCTTCGCCCGCGTGGATGTCGGAAATTATCTCACGGGAACGTGCTACCGAGATAAATAGTATCCTATCATCCAAATGATATTATATTCTTATTCAGTCGTTAAAGCGTCAAAGATAACAGACAGACGACTAATGCAAATAATCTTTTTTTATTTTTATTAAACAGGTTTTTATGATTCTAAATGTCTAACTTAAAAATAATAATAATTCATTTTAATATTATGATTATTAATTAAATACTCTAGCGGCGCCATTGACCACGTTTTACCTACATATTAGCTAAGTTATTTTATAACTTCAAATTGTAATAACTTTTAAGCGGGTGGACCGATTTAAATGAAATAAATAATAACCTCAAGATACATACGTGTTCTAACTAAATTTCCAATTTCTTAAATCTCTTAAATAGAGGTACAAAAAAAGAGGTACAAATCATTTTGAATTTCTCATTAAAAACATACATTTTAATTTTCATATCTTAACTTAAGTTTTCCCATACAAACTTTCATCCCCTATATTACCCTCAGATTATTTTTGAGACAAAAAGTAGCCTATGTCCTTCCCCAGGATCCCATCTATCTCCTTGCCAAATTTTATCGAAATCCACTCAGTGGTTTAGGTGTGAAAGGTAACATACAGACAGACAGACAGACAGAGTTACATTCGAATTTATAATATATATTAGTGTGGATCACTATCCATACTAACATTATAAATTCGAATGTAACTGTATGTAAATTATTTGGCTGTAGAATTACTGCATTTCATGTAATCAAACAAAACAATATTAAAACTATGTAATGCCAGGGAAAGTCAATATTAATTAATCGCCCTATGACGTGTGTCCATAGTACGTAGATACACAAACAATTTATCAAGTGATGATTATTCATAATGTAACGGCCTTATAACTTAGTATACTTAAATAGTTGTAAGGCTCCAAGGCTATGCTCGATGAATGAATTATCGTCTTCTGCATAACACTGTAACTGGTCTCATAAGATTAATGTAAGCCAATCCTTGACCTCCCCTGCATAATCTATGCATGACCATTATTTACGTTTTCAATTGCTACGTTTTGCAATACCTTGGCATTGACTGTCGTCAATGAAATCATTGGCTGCCTACATGCCGTGGTGACGTAGAGTTACATTTCTCACGGGTTTGATTCCGGAATTCGCGGTATACTGATATTTGTTGGATTCTGGATACTAAGGTACATGAGATTTTATATGGCAATCCAGTTTCAATCAGTTTGATTCATAACAAACTGTCGAAATGGTTACAAATTGCAGGGGCTCTATTTGTAAACAGAGTCATGTTTACGGACTACCAAACCACTTCATATTACGTCGAACTATTGAGCACCGTAGCTATAAAGACCTAAAATGAAATTGTGTTTAAGAGTTTTCAACTTGACAGACCGGCTTGGTAGACTTCTGAGGCAGTGCAAAATTCGAATAATATTTTAATTTGCATACGATCACACGTTACTTACTGTTCAATATGTACACATTTACGTAAATTCAACACTTAGGGCAAAGCCTTTCTCAATAAAAATGTATATTTTTATATATCACACTAGTTTTCACAGCTTCGACTTCGTAATTAAACACGTGTGTTCGTTTATGCTGCGAGGTTGAATAAATATCTACACGTGTGCCTCCGTGCAGTGTCGGCGGCTGACTGGCCGGCCAATGCCAAGACAATAGTGCAGACATTTCTCGCGCAAGGACTTGTGACATAGAACGTAACGTAGGGCGCTGACTGCGCAGACGCACACCTAATCAGATCTGCGATTGTCGCGCGGTCGCGCTTGCGCCGCCCGACGGTGCTTGCTTGTGCAAGAGCAACGGAAAGTATCTCGAAACGTGGTCCCCGTATTGTTGTAAAACAGCCGTTGCATACTGAATGACCCTATGATATCAAGTTTCTTTTTTGACTTAGTTATTTTAAAACACTTGACAATAATTGTATTAATAATGAACTAGAGCGAGCTATGTAGTTCATAGTTTACATGGAACAATCAACAAATATTCATTTTAAGTAGCGTACCTATACTATCTAACCGTTACTACAAAATGCTCATCTATACAATAAATAAAAAGCAATTGCCAAAAATGTTTGTCCGCGCATCACTTGAAAGCGGCTGCACCTCTATTTGGCAATATTTTTTTGTTGTGTTTGTAATTGTCAGGACAAGGTCACTTCAAAGCGGCTGCACCTATTTGGCATTTTTTTTTTGTTATGTTTATAATTGTCAGGACAAGGTTTGCATGAAAGAAATTTTTTGGAAAATCCACCGGGAATGTCGGACATTTGGATGCTATTTTTGTATGAAATTCACTTCAGGGGGCGCCGGGCACGAACAACTAGTTTTAAATAAATTTAGATCTGGCATTCTTATTTATACATACAGTCATGAAATAAGTAAAACCTACCAATCAACTGCTTGTTAAACTCGTTCCGTACAGTGTGACATTTTACCAAGCCTATTTTCAAGTATTTATCACGAATACAAACGTGAATTTTGCACAATTCATATTATTTGTTGATGACATTGAATCCAACAACGTGACAAAAGAATTAAAAACAGAGAGCAGCGAAGCTAAGCATCCCGAACGCAAAAATAAAGTTAGATAAATCTAAACAAATCAAACGCAGTTACGCGAACGGAGCAACGTGCGCGCTGACACGACACTTCATTAGATCATTACTCCAAGCGTTATCATCCGGCCAACATCGACAATCGACCAATTGAATCGTCCCTGACACTACTCTACGTCACTATAACATCATCATCAATGCCCGCCTTCAACCACTGCTCCTGCACTGCTCCATAGGCCTCTCTTTTCTTGTACCAATCCCCACCCTTGGTTCTACCCGCTATGGCAACAACGTTGTCCGCCCATCTCGCCGCCGGACTACTGACACCTCGTCTTCCAGTCCTTGTACGCCACTCAGTCACTGCCTTACTCCATTTGTCATTACTGCGTCTTGCAAGGTGGCAAAACCCCAAAGGAGAGGGGGAAGAGGAGAAGCCGCAAGATAACGCATTCGACGGCCCTAAAATTCCTTTTCGGTCTTCCTTCGTTATCATTAGAAAGCGAACTTAAAGAATTTTGTAATCGATTCGCGTAATCCGATTTTATCTCTCGATCAATTAAAGATACGATCGATTGATTTTTAATTAAAGAGCCTCTGATTGTGACGAATTCCGCACACGATCCAAAGACATCTGCTTGCTCTACATTGTACGTATCTACCTAAACAATGAATTCATAGAACGACTATAATTGGAAATTCTTCATACTGTTGGTCCCTCTTTCACTGCATTCCATCTTACGTCATACTGATAACAGTGATAAAATTCCAGATAATTTAATTCACGTCCCTATAAGTCTGAATGCCTACCTCAGGAGCTCTTGTCCCTTGATTCAAATCGAGCGAATCGGACGATCTGATGAAGATAAACTAAAAAGATTTTTATAATATTTGTGAAAGGTTCCTGAAACCCGTTGTTAGTTTTTGTCTCAGCCAGTGATTACTCTTGCAACAATTTATAGGCGAAGAGTAATAAAAGTAAGAGTAAGAGTAATAAAAAGGTCTTTTCGTGGGTTATCGTTTCACTTTTCATAAACCGTAGGTACTTGTCGTTAAAGGGAAGCCGGTCTATATTATGTATGTCTCGTAATACTTTCTGAGTAATTGTACATGAGTATGAATAAGTAATTGTGTTGTAGGTACGTGTACTGCAAAGGTTGAGGTATTTCCGATGACGTCATCGATCGTAAAGATATAATCCTACGTTCTCTGCCTGATGCAGACGCGTCTTGAATATAATTACAATTTTAGGCGATCCGTTTCTTCCATTATTAACATATAACAGCTACTAAAAGAGTAGTACATAATTGTCTTGGTAGCAAGCCTTTAAACCTTAAAGTAATTATTACTTGTTAAAATTAATGTAAGTAACTACATATTACTGAAATAATGAATCGATATGTTCAATCTAGATGTTGAAGGCGGAGACCTAGGTGTCGTGTGATGCAATTTAGGACAGGCCTACCTTTGTCCTGCAATTGACTGCAATGGGCGCAGTTGATCTGATTAATCTTATTTATAAACATAAAAAAACAATGGCCCTAAAATAAAGCCTTGCAGAAATCCAAATACAACATTTATGACATAAGAGTTATTATCCATTCAAAATGTGAATTTAGCTAGATACCAACACAGCAGAAAATAAACAAGCATACCGCGAAGGACCACATAATTATTTCGGAGAATTCGATTTTCGCTCATACGTGCGTGATCCACCTTGGCAAAGGCTGGAACAGTTTGTGCTTGTAATAAGGTAAAAGAATGTCACATTTTTGTTTACTTAATTGGAAGTCTGTTAGATAAGGAAATTTAAGGTTTGATTCAATGTCTTCGAGCACAATTAATCCTCATTATTTTTAAGTTCTTGGTAGTTACGAGGGTCATTCAATAAATACTTAGCCTACAAAAAGTAAACGAAAATTTTGGAAAAGTGGCAATTTATTTTTCAACATAGTCTCCTTTTAGTTCGATACACTTAGCCCAGCGATGCTCCAACTTTTTTAACCCGTCCGAAAAATAGTTTTTGTCAAACTCTGCAAAATAGGCCTCCGTGGCGGCGATGACCTCCTCATTCGATCCATATCTATTCCCGGCGAGTGATTTTTTCAGATTAGGAAACAGAAAGAAGTCACAAGGGGCCAAATCTGGAGAATACGGTGGATGGGGCAGCAATTCGTAGCATAATTCGACCAATTTGGCCATGGCAACGGCAGACGTGTGAACCGGTGCGTTGTCGTGGTGAAACAGCACTTTTTTCTTCGCCAGATGGGGTCGTTTTTTCTTTAATTCGGCGTCGAATCGGCCTAATAAATCGGCATAGTAAAGCCCTGTAATTGTTTTACCCTTCTCGAGGTAATCGATGTAGATCACACCTTGTGAATCCCAGAAAACGGTGGCCATAACTTTTCCGGCCGATTTTACAGTTTTCGCCTTCTTTGGAGCACGTTCCCCGGTCTGGATCCATTGTTTTGATTGCTCCTTGGTCTCTGGTGTGTACCAGTGGATCCAGGTTTCATCGACGGTCACAAAACGACGCAAAAACTCCGCTGGATTCATCTTAAACAGCGCCAAACACGTCTCCGATGTGGTCTCACGGTTGCGCTTGTTTTCTGGTGTGAGTAAACGCGGCACCCATCGCGCCGACAGCTTTCTCATGCCGAGTTCCTCGTGAAGAATATGATGCACTGTTCCTTCTGAAATGCCTACAGTCTCAGCTAGCTCCCGAACCTTCAATCGGCGATCTGCCAATACGAGATCATGGATTTTTTTAATGTTTTCCTCCGTAGCAGCTGTTTTCGGTGCACCTGGACGTGGTTCATCAAAAACCGACGTACGGCCACGTGCAAACTCGTTGAACCAATTCTTGACGGTGGCCATCGATGGAGAAGAGTCACCGTACACAGCATCCAAGCGCTCTTTGATTTCGATGCGCGTTTTCCCTTCCAAAAATAGGAATCGAATCACCGAACGATATTGCTCTTTTTCCATTTTTGTAAAACCGATCGACACGTTCGCTTCCATAAGTTGTCAAATTAAAACAAATGAAGGGATTGGAATGAAAATTTGAAAAAAGAATTAAAAAAGAATGTGCTACACTGTGGTAAAACTCTTTTGAAACTACAGCGCCCTCTGGCGATGAGGCTAGGTACTTATTGAACGCCCCTCGTAGGTACGGGTAGGCAGTTTCACATTAACATAATATCCATTTTACTAGCGTGAGAAAATCACCAAGAAATACGTTGTTTTTTTTTTCATTCATACAATAATTATGGAGCTGTTTTCGTGTATGATGTTATTCATCGCGACATTTGTAAACGAATTCAATGCTACATGGACATTGACAAATAATTACGTAAATCTTCCTACGCGTTAAACTTAAACACCTTGTCCTAGTAGGATGAAAGAGTAGTCGCCATAATTTGCACATGAAACGCAATAAGTAGAAAATACTTATGCTGTACCAGAATATAACTTCACTGCCATTCTAATATTTTCAACATTATAGCCGTGATAAATCTTCTGTATAAAAGGCTATTTACTTTTGACTTTGTTATGAAATCTAGTATTTACTTTACGGGATTTGAATTGTTATAAACCCAAAGAAACTTTGCAGAGCCAAGAAGATTCCCAACGCTTTTTGAAGGCATGGGTACAGTTACCAAACTGATCTCTTCATGTGGACACTGCAGCGTCTGGAGCCCATAATACATTTTATTTATATTCACAATCATTAAGTTTTCAGTACACCACAGTCATTACAGAATCGAATGTTCTACTATGTTACAAATTGGCACAGTATTATGTAACCGTGAAAGTGTATTGTAATTCATCAAGTAATATTAACGCGTGAATATGTGCCACGCATCACTAGCAAGGCACACTCGCTGTGTTTTAATTCAGTTCCTCGGCTTGTGAAGGTTGGTTCAGATTCTTATTTGATGGAAGGTGAAGGCCATGCAGTGAGCGGACGAAGGGTTTAGTACGCAGGTGTTCAGCTGTATCGGTCAATTACTTTGCTGATTTGCATGTGATATTATAGTCATTATAGTAGCTACTAAGTCCGCTACTTAAATGTCAAACGAATCCAAACAACATATTTTTGTTAAGATTTTTAAACCCAGCCCTGTTGACCTGCAACTGTAGATAAACAAATTATAATAATTGCTACTTAGAGTAAAATAACACGAGTGACTCATTTCTCGGAATTGGTGTTACCTACTGTAACATGAAGATACTTTAAACCAATGTTTTCCCTTATTATTACAGATGACAGATCAAATTGAATCACAGACACTGTTGATGTCCAGAATCTTTGTCATGATCGGTTACAGTCACACAAAAGTATTAATTACTAGCTTTTGCCCGCGGCTTCGACCGCGTGAAAGTCGGAAATTATCCCACGGGAACGTAATAACGGGATAAAAAGTATCCTACATGTTAATCCAGGCTATAAACTATCTGTGTTCCAAATTTCATCCAAATCCGTTTAGAAGTTTTTGCGTGAAAGAGTAACAAACATCCATCCATCCTCACAAACTTTCACATTTATAATATTAGTAGGATTTCTGTGGTTTTACTCCCAGAGTAATAGAAAGGATAAAGAAACAGTTGGTACAGTATCGTCAGTAAATAGGTTACATACAATATAGCATATTGAGTTTAAAGAAGTTCGACTTTCTAGAGAGTAACGAATACCTGTGTGACAGGATCTTTATAAATTAAGATATGCACGCCTGGGGGTACTGTAGGTGTAAGTGTCATGATGGCCCAATGATTAAGGCTCGATTCTCATACACGAGGTTGAATGGCAAGTACCAATGTGACTTTCAATTCACAATCACTGTCATCGGTGAAGGAAAACATCGTGAGGAAATGACGGAGATGATATAAGTCGGAAATCGTCTATCTTTCTAGAGTAAGCGTGGTGATCAATGGTCATGCGTTTCTGTATGAGAAGAGGGCTTCGCCCTGCAGTGGGACGATAATACTACGGTTGCTGGTATTATTATGTATTAGTACTGTACGTGTGAATCACTACGCGACTTTGCTTATCCTCTGCCCGCAGTCTCACTAGCCCGACCGCAGTTACAAATCAGTAATGAATGATGACTATTTGTTTACATGCTTCCGCTACGTGATTGTTTTCCTTACATTGTTACTTAACAACCGCTTAATGATTCTTGTTTATAGATCAATATTTTGGCTTGATTGATGTTTAAGACTTGACAAGTAAGAAAGGGGGAAATGTATCCAGCTTTGGTAAACACCTATTAGCCAATTCTACTATTGGGAAGATAGATATTATCAATTCAATAACTAAAACCCCTGGTCAATTTTGGGACAAGTCTTTTCACTAAGAAGGCTACTGATAAAGATTTGCAAATATTATTACAGTGTCACTGTTTCGTTAACATTTTCTGCATTACGTTAGCATAGCCTCTTGCCAGGATATGGCAACTGTCTTCTTTTCACGATTGTTGGCAAATATATCACCTTTCACAATATCATGCCAGCACTTGAGTGACGTTTAGGTAAATACTAGCAATTGTTTGTCATAGATACATAATGTATTCAGTTTAATCACAGAGCTTTCATGGAATATGACTACAACTGTATCTACTTTAATAACTCAGAATGACTAACGTAATCAATAATATAAATTTACTATTAGAACTGAACGCCTAAAAACTTTGTAACTAAAGCATAGATAATAAGATATGCTGAATATTTAATTTTCTATTGTTACTTCAGGCGTTCCGTAGTTACGACTTTAGTCACGTTGTCACTAAATGCCAAGAAAAGCAGTTATTCAAAACCGGATTGACCTTCGTTAATGAAGGAGTCTGTGGCACGACTTCTTGCCAGCTAAAGCACTAAGAATTGATGAAGGGCAGGCGTTTTTGAGGGACTGTCTTATGTAATTTTGACGTTCAAACAGTGCTGATTTTCAGCCTAATTTGAATAAATAACTTTTCATTTTGCAATATAACTAACTCCATTTAATTTATTTGTTACAGTTAACAGACATAGTGAACGGAATGTCGACGCGCGGCGAGCTACCCTTAGAGCTAGCGCTCCGGGGGCGAAGCTCCTCGATAGCCACGACGTTGCTGCAACACTGCGCAGACGCAGATGCGAGGGGACCGCGCGGTAGGACTCTACTGCACCGAGCTGTTGATTCTAGAGATGCCTTCTCTGCCAAGTTTCTCGTCGATAATGGCGCTGATCCCAATTTAACCACGAAGTAAGTCATTGCTTGATAGAAAATAGTTAATACTTACTACCTACACCTAAACACCTAAACTTTTTGTACCATATTAACGTCCGGCAAAGTACTTACTTTGCCGGACGTTAATATGGTACAAAAAGTTTTAGAAAAGTTTAACCATGTAGAGCGTCGTGTCTCCTACTTGTCTGTAGCAGGGAATGCAATCTCGCGAGATTCTGGCGAAGCTGACATCTCGCGAGTACGGAAAGGTCAATCTCGCGAGATCTCGCCAATTACGATATCTCTCCAAGACGGGTGGATCTGCTTGTAATTTTTTAAATTGTCACAGTAATAGAATAATTATTGATAAAATTATAATAAGAAATGTTATTTATTTTTTAATACTTAATCATTTGTTTATACTTAACATCTTTAATTAATTAAATAGTCTTCTTTTTTAATAAATTAAAACCATTAGTAATTTAAGAAAATAAAATTTGTTCTCAAAATTTGGGAAGTAGGTACATAGCTTCATAAAAAGCATAAAGTGTTTAAGGTGTCCAACAGACGGCTTCTAATTTTGCAAGCTAAATAACCAGCTGCAGAAAACGCTCATTTAGCGTCTACACTGGTACGGACTACAAAGCGCAAACAATTGTCTGTAAACTGTACGACTTCTCCCTTAGACCCCGGCTTCGAAAACCACATTTATTCATGTTTCTGTGCAATCCCGTTAATCTCGCGAGATCTCGTTCGATTTTCGACCGAGATTAATCTCGGTAAATATGGCCGTGATCTCGCGAGAACGAGATTGCATTCCCTAATCTGTAAACTTTTCCGATCCCTAGTGGTTCTATTCTAAAGAAGTACCCGGGTGTACTGCACGTGTTTAAAATGACATGTTTTTACATTAACTTGGCAGTCTACTGATAGACTGCCTCAAAGAAGTTGGCATGATTATCTTGCATTACAAGTTTTTCTAGCTCGCCGATCACAACTGATTAAAACTAGAATTAAAATACCGCATAAAGAGATAATAAAAAAACTATTTCGAGCTATCTTGTCATATTCTTACCTGATCTGAAATGCATCCATGTTTATGACAGATTCATTACACTCACTGCATTTAAACTACCTGATTGTTGATATCATTCAATAAGACGTTATCATGCAATATGACGTCATACTACATTCTGTTTAGAGAGGAGGGTGACACGGCGCTGCATCTGATAGCGTCGCTCACGCCCAGCTCCTGTGACGAAGAGACCATGGAACAGATGGCAGAGATTGCGGATGTCATGGTCCAAAAGAGTGCTGATATTAACCGACAGAACAGAAAGGGATTGTAAGTATTGTGACTAAGCATTCCAGATCTTCTTATATTTCGTACCGTTGCAGCAAGTCAAGTCAAATCATTTATTTGAAGTACCATAATATAAAAAACAAAAATTGTATTGGGCCATTCAAAGGTGCTTTTGAAAGTCAAATTTTACAAGAAAATATAATAGATTTTTGCTTTCCATACGAAACTACCTTTATGGGGGGACCCATAAAGGTAGTTTCGTATGGAAAAGAATGGGCAAGAAATTCCATAGTTAGGTACCTGCTCTTTTACAATGGTTTACAATATTTTGCTGCAGTCTTTGAGTCTGTCCAAAAGTGAAGGGCGCGTTCTTTTGTTTTTGTAGTAAGTAGAAGCCAATGAAGTTCTTCCGCATGCAACATGCGTATAACAATTACGCGTATATTTAGCAAACGTGGCACGGACCTTAAGTACTGCTCGTCCGTATTTAACTTTATTTTATGGCCCTTCAATCCAATTAAATACAGCAAGCACATATTATCTAACCTTTCATTGTTAATTATAGTACCTTATATTATGAAGCCTAAAACTTTTCTTGTAGCACACCTCTTCACCAGGCAGTAATAGCGAGAAACCAAAGGATATTCGATCTTCTCCTCAAACAGCCAACATTAGACACGAACCTGCGGACCTTGACAGACGAACACCCGCCCTTGTACTACGCATTAGTCGACGACAGACGAGCATCGATATCATCTAGCGAGACTCTAGTCATGAACGGATCCAATCCCTTCGATACACCAGTGACGAACAAAAACGCCTTTACCGAAGACCCAGTGGAAGGCAAAACTGAGAATGTTGTCGAAAGAGGTTTCGCTGCTAAGCTGTTAGAAAAGGGATGTCAAGCGAATCCGTTGTATTCGGGAGCTGGAGACAGTTTGCTGCATATTTTGGCACAGGGATGGTTTGAGGTAAGAAAGAATTCGCTGTGTAAATAAACCTGTGCCTTTATCGGATCACACCATCCTTCCGCCCTTATCCCAATTTAATTGTAGTCGACGCTGTACGTCTTTCCTTCCATACGTCTCCATCAGCCGTCATCTTAGTGTTTACTTTCTTCCCAGCTAAATCATCGTTCACACAATCCATCCACACTTTATTAGATACGCCTCCTTTTTTAAAACCATCCACATTCATACTTGTGTCATGCTCCTTATCATTCGGTTTCCTGATCACAATATCCTCTTCCCCTCATCCTCTTTTATACTTCTAAACTTCCCCATTAGGTTTTATCTCAGTGTTCACTTCCTTCCTAGCCATATCATATATATCATCGTTCAAACAATCGATGACTAAACTCTGCATATTTTTATATAAACGTCCACATTAGCACTTCTTGTTGTTGTCACATCCTCCTCATCATAAAAAACAAGGTCTGGCGTTCCGAGAGTGACACAAGCTTACGTCACTATCTTGTTGCCACTTTATTGCAACAAAACAAGAAGGATGGAAACATTTTCAGTCACCATTCTGTTAAAAAATATATATAAAGCGTTTAAATTGTCGTTTCGTTTTTCTGATGAAACGAAACAATTCAATTTAAACTTATACCAACGTAATTGTTAGTTAAAACCTCAGTGAGTTATCGGATTCGTACAGGTAATAAAGGCGGTTGGGGAGTTATTATTACACACTACTGGTAACACAGCGGTGATGACGTAGGCTTGTGTCACCCACGTGACCATCGTGTCTTGGAATGCTACACCTGGCGAAGTATATTATCATACCATGAGGTTCCCTAGTCACACTATGCTTAATCTTGGTTACATTTGCAAGGAATCAGCGGTGTTCCTGGTCTCTCACCTGAACGGCGAGCTGAACCACACCAACGAGGCAGGCATGAGTGCGTTACACGCGGCCTGTGCCAATGGACTCGCGCGACTGTCTGCGGCCTTGTTAGAACATGGAGCCAGGCCCAACTTGCAGACTGCTTATGGAGAACAAGAGGACACTGTTTATAGGTGAGAATAAAATGAATACTCGCTGTTAACAAATTTGCTTTAGACTTCTACGAGAAATCAATTTCATGTCGGCCTTTTCAGAGCAGTCTATGTACCGTGTATGCAAACTGAGTACATCGAGATCAAATAGAGCTGGGCCATCATTATTGTCAATAGAAGCTTATGTTTGGTTAAGTTCGAGTCCTCTAGTTACTCATATTTTCTTGTCTAGCACATCACTGACACTAGAGCTCAATGATCGTAGAATTATTTCATTATTAATCACTGACGTGTGAAGTGAATCGCATTCATGTTGAGTCTTCTTTTGAGAGAGACGGATGATGAATGTTTTTTTCTTAATGTAACTATTCCATTAAAAACTTATATGTACAGACAAACGCCCCTGCACTTGGCAGTACTCAACAACCACGAAGGCGCAGTTCTAGCCATCATCGAACACAAGAAGCTCATAGACAAAGGCGACATGGCGGCTGCGGACCGCAGCAACACCAACCTCACACCCAACCTCAACTTAAAGAACTCGGACGGAGATACGCCCGTCAGTCTAGCGCTCTCTGAAGGTAAATCTATACTAATATTATAAAGAATTAAAATTTGTTTTTTTGTTTGTAAGTTCGTATGTAGGGGTAATCTCTTAGCTCGCCGTCCGGTAAGGACCAGTCCTGGATCGACAGCGCGTTGTGTTCCACGCGCGCCACGTTGTGTCAAAGAGATGTCAGCACTAATTGACGGGGTCCGATAAGGCCGATGCCTACCGGGGTCTCGGATTGTTCGAAAGAGTTATCGGCCAATGGCACAGGCAACTGAAGGAACACGAGTGGGTTTTAGACGGTAAAAATCTAACACGCCCTCTTGCTCCGCCCCGAGCGGGAAAGTTATTTGATGATGTACCACCCAAAAAAAAAAAATTGGGGTAATCTCTGGAACTACCGATCAGATTTGAAAAATTATTTTTGCATTTGATAGCCCAATTCTTGAGGCTATTTAACATCACGTAATGGCCCTTAGGAGCCGAACAAAAAGAAAAAAAGTCTGAAGGAACGCTAAGTGAAAACGAAGTGATAGCGCGGGCAGGTGATGCGATACGACGAGGTGGATGGGAGGAACAAGAAATAAAAATCAAAGATAAAAGCCTGGTGCTCAAGCTGGCCAATAATTTTGACACGGATAGTAATAATTTGTGGTACTAACCATTTTCTTGTACAGTAAATAAATTTATTTTGGAAAAATTCTCGCTAGAATGTCAAATTAATAATAGCCATTACATTTTATCGCTATTTTGGAAAAAGATATGAAAAAAAAAGTGCTGCTAAATATCAGTAATCTTTAGTATTTTCTTCTTATTATTGCAGTGTCGTGTTAGGGCCATTTATCAAATATTTACATGAATTTAGAATTTTACACATTTGACGTTTTCTCATTGACCTCAGTAAGCCATTATGAAAAATTGTCATTTCATAGCTACTTTCACGAAATTTTCAAAACATAATCATAAGATGTATTGGTTTGCAAAAGTTCTGTTAATAATAACAGAACTTTTGCAGACTATTACCGTATATTTATTACTCAAATGTCATACAGGTCACAAGAACCTAGTGGCCCCGCTGATCGAAGGCGGCGCAGACCCTAACATTCGCAACGGAAAGGGCTTCACGTTGTTACATCAGGCTATAGTGGAAGAAGACTCGAGGACTGCCATATATCTACTGGACCACGGAGCTGATATGAATGCACTGTGAGTAACTAAATTAATTATTTTTCTTAATTGATTGTTATTTTCTTTAAGATAGTCTGGAACAAATATTTTCTATTGAGTTGGGCGTTGATAGCTGCGCCACAGTTTTGTATTTTTGTAGCTACCTTAAAAAAAACATCTCAAACATCGTTTCTTTTATAAAAATTGTGTTAACTTAAATTTCTCCCAATAAACGTAATTTAAGTATGTGGGTTAACGAAGACTTATCCATAATTGCCCCTCATTTTCGGTATCAGCACACTCGAAAACAAAAGTAAGTACTTATAATTATGACCCGAACTTCAATATGGTAGTTCGGGACGTACCACCGCCCACTTCCCACTTTGACTGTCCGTACGATTACTCTACTAAAACGCTCGCGTTAGTCGCCTGTAATTTAGCTTATATTTGAATTAAGAATCTGAGATAGTATCCAGTTTTGGAACAACTAACACACAGACAAAGTTTTATAACCTTTTTATTGCAAACGGTCAGTCAAAACATAAAAGTAGATAGTTAAGTAAGTGGTGAGGGAATGTAAATTATCTGAGATAATCCAAGACGTATAAGTCTGTGGTATTTGTTTCTGTGGCTTGTCAAATTGAAACCTATCATAATTTTTGTCATAATCAGTTAAGGTATATTGACTTTCCAGCGGATTTTGTAACTTGTGCTGATAAAATGTGTAACTGTACAATCCATAAATCATTAATTAATGATATGTATAAAAGTATAGTGCGTATACTGACTGAGGGCGCGGAATATTCATGTAGTACGGTTTCAAATCCCGGTAGGGGTAAACACATAATAGGCTGGAACAAACACGTGAGAGAGGCTCACGGTAAGGCTCGGCAATGTTATCAGAATTGGCTATTGTATGGGAAACCTAGCTCTGGATGGTTATACAATGAAATGACAGAGTCTAGGCGATTATTTAAGGTAAAATGGTGTCAAAATAACCAACAAAAGATTAAAATGGATATAATAGCACGACACCATTCCGATAATAATTTTTCAAAATTTTGGAAATCAACGAATAAGTTAAATTTGAAGCCGAGCCGGCTCGTGAGTGTCGAGGGTGTTCACGACCCGGATGACATCGCGAGATTGTTTCAGCAGCATTTCAGGGTTGAACAGGTTTTGAGGCCTGCACAGTCTGACCTGTTGTCGGTGTCCGGTGCTGGGGCGGCATCTGGAGACATCAATGTGAGGTTCACTGCAAAGGATATAGCTATGGTCATAAAATCTATGAAAAGAGGAAAGTTACCAGGACATGATAGCCTCAGCATTGAGCACCTGCGGCATGCTGGGGCACACTTGCCTAGGGTTCTAGCTTTGTTATTTAACCTGTGTGTTAGCCACTCCTACTTACCTGACGATCTCATGTTTACTGTTATTGTCCCTATTGTAAAAAATAAGACCGGTGATGTCTCGGATAGGTCCAATTACAGGCCTATCTCGTTAGCTACGGTTATAGCAAAAGTGATGGACGGTCTGCTTGAAGGCCATTTAACTAAACATATAAAATTGCACGACGGTCAGTTCGGTTTCCGGACTGGTCTGTCCACGGAAAGTGCGATCCTGTGCCTCAAGCAGACCGTGCACTACTACACTGCGCGTAAGACGCCAGTATATGCGTGTTTCCTTGACCTGTCCCGGGCATTTGATATGGTCTCATACGACCAAATGTGGACAAAAATGCGATTGTATCGATCGAATGAGATTGTATCGATATTTGAGTACTGGTACAACAATCAGAAAAATGCTGTTAGGTGGGCGGAAAGTAGATCGGACGAGTACAGGTTGGAGTGTGGGGTGAGACAGGGGGGGTTGACCTCACCGAAACTTTTAATTTGTATATGGACCGCCTGATTGGAGAGCTGAGCAGCACAGGAATCGGATGTCATATAGATGGGATTTGCGTTAATAATATTAGCTACGCGGATGACATGGTGCTGCTCAGCCCTTCAATCGGCGCGTTGCGTAAGCTGCTTCGTATCTGTGAAGGGTATGCGGAGGCCCATGGGCTCAGATACAATGTGAAGAAAAGTGAGGTTATGGTTTTTAAAGCACCCAAAAAACATTTCTCAGACGTACCACCCGTCTCACTCTATGCTACACCTTTAAACAGAGTCACTCATTTCAAGTATCTGGGCCACTGGGTCACCGAAGACCTCAAAGACAACATGGATGTGGAGAGAGAACGTAGGACGTTGTGCATCCGCTGTAATATGTTGGCTCGCAGATTCGTTCGTTGCACTGAACAAGTGAAGGTCACACTATTTAGGGCATTCTGTCATACCTTCTACACGTGCAGTTTGTGGGCTAAATACACGCAGGGGACGTACAACGCCCTGCGTGTACAGTATAATAACGCGTTCAGGGTGTTGATGGGGCTGCCGCGCTACTGTAGCGCGAGTGGCATGTTCGCAGAAGCGCACGTGGACGGCTTCCATGCCATCATGCGTAAGCGCTGCACATCGATGCTGGCGCGGGTGCGTGGCAGCCCCAGCGCCATTCTGGCCGTATGTGCCGGCCGCTGGGACTCAGTACTGATGGCACATTGGATGAGCCTTCACGCGAGACCAAGCGCCTGACTACTTTGTACCTTTACTAACACTAGGTTAAGAACAATGTTACTAACCACTTTAGATTTTTTATTGTTACTAATACTAGGTTAAGAACATTGTTACTAACAAATTTATGGACCAAGTCTGAAATAAATTTTATTATTATTATTATTTGTGTCAACTTATAACCGTTTGTTGTCTGAAACAGGACGGAAGCAGGCGAGACGCCACTGCAGCTGGCCATCCACTGCCGCCTGGGCCTGGTGGTGGAGGCGCTGTGCGTGCGCGGCGTGGACATGAGCCGTCTGGACGCGCACGGCGTGCCGCCGCTGTGGGCCGCGCTCGACTCTGCGCAGGAGGAAGTCGCTAGTGTATGTGTGTTTAACTAGTCTTCGTAGGGATTTGAACGGCCGCAGTCTGCAAAAAAGTGAACTTTATTAAACTTGGAAACAAGATGACCCATTTTTAGGCAATATATCTTTATTGTTAAATTTAAGTAGATGCCTCCGAGCCGAGATAACCGAGCGAGAGCTATTTAATATTATACGCGGAATGCAAAATAAACGTAGCTTTGGGGCTGATGATATCGCGCCGCTATTAGTAAAAATATACGCAAAGGAGCTAACATCGCCTCTCACTAAACTAATAAATATTTCTTTCGACGAGGGACGGATTCCCAGAAAAACTAAAAATTGCTAAAGTACGCGCAATTGCGAATAAAGGAGGAAATTCAGTAAATACTAGTAATTATAGACCTATTGCACTATTACACACTGTTTCAATTTTTTTCGAAAAGCAATGACGAATCGTGATAAAAAAAAACAAAAAAAAATTGAAAAAAAATCAACTACTTTAGCGGTATTACAGCTGCGTACAGGAAATTAACAGTTGAATTAACGAACGAAAGTATGCTACTGGGACTATTCCTAGATCTGACGAAGGCGTATGACAAGGTGTCACATAAAATTCTATTACAAAACCTTTACGGATGGGGTATTAGAGGGCAAGCTTTTAACAAGACAGAGTACATTTCGTAGAAGCAGGATATTTCGATAGCGTTAACCAGGAAATGTACAGCATAGGATCAGACATGGCTACCATTAATAATTCAATACCCCAAGGAAATGTTTTAGGATGTACCTTAATTAGAAATGTATAATATACGTAAATGACTTGCCGCAAAAGATAACTACGTTGTGTATTTTGTTCGCTGACGATGTTTTTTTATTACTTAAAAACGCCTGCGAATATTGACCATTTAGGTATTTTAAAAACTTTCATAGAAACTGAGCAATGGTTGTCTAAAACTAAAATATGCCAATTCAGAACTTACCAAAGAACCGCAATAAATCTAAATATATTAACGCAAAAATTAAAATTACAAGAAATAAACGTATATTTATACTTTTATGCCTAAATTAGACTCAAACCTAAATTGGAATAAACATAGAAAGTACAAGAGCAAAATGTTATGTGCTAAGCATATTGAAATGCAACACAAACTATAAAATCGCCTTATCTGCCTATTATGCGTACACCTACTCCTGGCTAAATTATGGTATCATTCTGTAGGGAGAAAGTACAGACTTTTTGGACCTGTTCAGCAAAAGAAATGCATCAGGATATTAATCAACGAGTTGTAGGCCACACTTTATTAAACAACAAATTCTTACACTACCAGCAATATAAAATAGACACATCTTCAAATCTAATATCGAGCTAAACGAAAACTATAACCAACGGAACAAGAATAGATTAATACTACCGATTACAAACAAAGGTTATCGGGAAAAGCCCACACTCAAGACTAGCTAACATATTTAATAAGGTACCGGAAAGTTTAAAATCCCTACCAAATGACTCTTGACTGTTTTCTCGAAACAGTTGAAATCTTTGTTAATAAAGAAAGGCTTCTATACCAGTGAGGAATTTAAAACTGACAAATTGTGAATCGATCGACCTTGTAATAATATGCTTGACATGTGAAATAATAAATGACTATAAGTACTATATTAATTTGCCTATATGACTAAAATTTATGAACGAATTGATAAGAATGATTTATTTTAAAATAAAATTTAATAAATTATAATGTTTAGTGTAATGTAATAATTAGTATTATGTAACTTAATAATTTGATGGATATAATTTGCAGCGCCCTTACGGGGTACGTCTCTTAATACTGTGTCATGAAATTTTAATGCAAGCCTAGTAACTAGTGTTTACAAATAAATAGGTCATCTTGTTTCTATCTTTAAACGATCACTTTTTACGCAGTTGGGTTTTGTGCGCATTTTAGTTATTATTATTTATTTATTCTTAATTAGGTTATTTTTCTTTCACTGTATTAAGTAAAGTTTTAGGTAACGATCGTTAAAATTATCTTTCAAAGCAGTAAAAATTTTAGTTTTGTCACTCATTTTTAAGAATTATGTTATAATTATTGTTTTTCACGTTAATAAGACCAATTTATACGATTATATAAGAACTTTATCACAACTTTATTATAAGTTTTGAAAATTTCAGTGAGAATGGTTGCTTTAAATCGTTATAGATCCTAAATGGTCATTCAAAATGAAATTGAAAGACCTAAATGATTTTCAAAGACCTATTCAATGATTTCCCACTTGACATAGTTCATCGACTTTCACTTTTTCTTTTTCACAATATAGCATCTGGTTTTCGCCATATTGACATTTGATTACTGTCATATCTTTAATTACACTCACAAGATTAAGACAAATCTATTGAAGTAAGAATCATCAAAATCGGCCTACGCGTTTAGTCTCTAGCGCGCCACAAAGGAACAAATGTACATACATATATAGGCTGATAAACACATTACCCTCCTTTGCGTCGCGCAGTCGGGTTAAAAGATCAGTTATACCCCTTCGCTAAATTAAATCACGGGATACCATATGAAACAAGCTGTTCAAAACAGAACTACTTTTTAAAAACATTATAAGAAAAATTCCCAATTAATCGTAATCCTGGTTAAATATAATTCACGAATTGCGAATCTATTGATAACTCATTCATTAAAATAGATTCAGTAGTTTAGGCGCTACAGTAGAACACACGTAAATATAAACACACTTACACTCCTTTTGGCTTTGCCGTAGTCGCGGTCGGGTAAAAAAGGACATTACCAAACCTTACTTACTTAACATTCTTAGATGTATATTCCGAGCTGGGATCGATGAACGTTCTTCTTTGGTTTTTGGACCTCAATTTCCTAAAAGTCGATTGTTTGTTTAATTGCGACTTTTTATTTTCAAATTCAAGTAGTTTTATTTTATTTTTTTAGATCTTGGTCAGAAACGGCGCGGACGCTGATTGTTGGGCCATAGGACCTGATGGATGTTTGCAAACGTTATTACACAAGTAAGAATGTTCTACTGGAATGTTTATAATCTCTTTTATTGATTCATAGCTTAATGAAGATAAAGCCACAAAAAAAAAAAAAAAAACTGTGCATGTGCGAAGTCCTCTAGCTCTTTCTGCCGTAGATCATTATCGACATTTGACACTCGCATTTTCTGGGTGGCAAGACCCGCGAAATCAATAAAAAATATTCACGTCCATAAGTTTTAAAATGACACAGATCTTTTTTTTCTGGCGGAGAAATTGTGATACTTATTTGCCTAATAAAATACAACTGATTGCCCCACCAGAGCAATAGACGAAAACAAGGAATCCCTAGCGATGTTCTTGATCCGTTCGGGCTGCGACGTGGAGTCTCCGCGGCGCCTGGGCGCGGGCGGCGAGGGCGCCGACGTGGCCAACGAGAAGCACTCGCCGCTGCATCTGTGCTGCACCTGGGGGCTCACGGACGTCATACAGGTACTGTACTCTTGTATAAAAGGACTGCCCAATGTTCCTGATCTGCATAGCTATGCTCAACCATTCGACAGGCTGTCGTGTCGAAAATGGCACATTTTTAATAACCTGATTTGCCTCGCCCCCGACTGCAGATAACTGTCGGAAGAATAGCATTCGTCTATTTGATTTAAATGTCAAAAAGTTTGGGTTTCGGATTTATGAACAGCGATTAAATAACTCCTGCGTTATCATTGATTGATGTTTGATTCGACACCGAAGCTTATCGAATGTTTGTGAATAATGCGTTGGGCTTCCGTCCGCCATCTTGAATTTTAATTTTGACCTCATTTTATAACATTCTTAATAACCATGAAATGTCACCAATGACGAAAACGCACTTTTGCTTGACCGCTATTTAGATTTTTTTATTTACCTAGTATTTGGCATCAGCACAAAACTACTAGGATAGCTTCGACAATGAATGTAAACACGCTTTGATTTAAACACACGCTTTAAGAAAAATAAGTAGGGCTAATATCACACGGTCTGTCTGACTGAAATTGGGAAATCATTTCCCGACAAAATGGAAAAAGCTTGTCTTGGATAACAGACTCAGTACAAGTAAATACTGACTATTACTCATTTTTTTACAGACACTCCTAGAACATGGCGCCAACATAAACTCAAAAGACGCAGAAGGCAAGACTCCTCTGCACATAGCCATAGAGAACCAACATGCGGGCATTATCTCGCTGCTACTGTCACAACCGGGCATCGAACTGTCGGCCAGAGACAATAGAGGAGTGTCGCCCTTCGCCGCTGCACTTACTGCGAGGAATAATAAGGCAGCGCAGGCTATATTGGAGAAGAATCCCTCGGCTGCTGAACAGGTTGGTGTTTTTCCAGCAGCTGTTATTAAAGTTCTTCTGTACCATTTATAAGACTCCAAAGAAGTCCAGTAAATAAGGCAGAGAATTAAAAAAGAAACAATATGTGGAATTAGTTTTTTTATTTACGGCCAGTTTTTGGGCCGAGGTATCAAATCTAGGGAAAAATAAAGTAAGTACTTTTTTTTTAACAAGGTCATTAAACATTTCCAATGAAATTTTTCAAAGTTATAAGTTCCTTTAGAAAGAAGTTTTTTCGAAGTTATGAATTCCAATTGCATCTGTTTCCGACGTCATTAATTTATAGTCAACGAGAAACAATTAAACCTCCATTTATTAATAGTACGAGAGCTCACGAACAAAACCATGTCGCATCGTTTTTCGGCCAAAATAGTTAATTTAGATGATTCTGAACCCGACTCGGTGGGCAGTACTGGTCAGAAACGTCGCAGTTTTATGGGGGCCATTTAAGCTGTGTCAAAAAATAATAGGAAGAAGGTTTTATCACAATATGTATGTCTGATGTTAACAATGTACATAGGTTTCGTCATTTTATTACGAACAAGTTTGTTTTTAGGCATTTCACGCGTCACATATTATGGCTTGAGCGCATTTTCAAAAATATCAAAAAAATTAACCGACTTGTCTCATAGCAATTTTTAAAAATCTTTTGTATCACTACTGAGGTTACCAAAATACTCTTTTCAGACATTTTAAACGTCACCTATAATTCCAAAAAAATTAAATAACGTTTTGGAGTCGCCCGCCAAACGCACGGTGCTTGTTACGCTCCTATCCCTCACGACACCGATGATGAGTTCGACAAAGATTAAAAAAGATGTTTTTTTTTCTTGAATAAACAGTATTTTTCGAATGTTATCCCAGTTTCCTTTAGCCCCATTTATTAAAAAAAGGCCTTCAATTTCAGGTCGATGTTTTTGGGTAAACTCTTTATTAATCTTTATAAATACGCCACAAATACGATTTTTTATAATTCCTGACCATCGCAAAGTTGTCTGATTAGTGAAGTGCTACACTAAATAAATGTCGATAATTATTTTTTCTAAATCTAGGCAACTGTTTTCATCATGTCCAACAGCTTTTAGACATAATGCTATTTTACCGATCTGTTTTTTTTTTAACTTGTTCAAATGGGTTTCAACGCAAAAGATGCTCACACTTTGTTCTGAAAAATAATTTATTCGCATCAACTGACCAATGTTCACTTGAAAACAAGATTTTCAGACGGTTTGCTGTGGGTTTTATTTTTTGCCTCATTTCTAATTTCCTCAAATAGTCTCCTGGGTACGTGCGATGCTATTGGTGTCTGAAAATTGTTTTTTCGGTATCTAAAATCTATCGTTTAACTACATTCCGAAAATCAGACAGATTGCTATGAAACAGTTCAATTTTTTTATTTTTTTACATACATATTTGAAAATGCGGTCAGGCCAGACGTGACGCGGAAAAATTCTGCAATTTGGATTTTTGGATTGAGAATTATCAAATCTATCGACTTGATACAGTTTTGATCGTAAAACGATATTTGGTCATGGGCTCTCGTACTATAACAAGATCCACTTATTACTCACAGGTCGACAAAAAAGGCCGCAATTTCCTCCACGTGGCTATTCAAACATGCGACGTTGAAAGCGTGATGTTCTTACTATCAGTAGAAGTGGACGTCAACTCGCGCGTACAAGACGCCTCACTAGCGCCACCTTTACACCTGGCGGCCGCAGCCGGACATGAAGTGTTACTGAGGAGTTTACTGCTGGCTGGAGCAAGGCCCAACGACCGGGATGCACACAAGTATGTACCTTATCTACTATAAAATAGGGACGTAACTCAAAAGTACTGACTCTCAGGTAAGGTAGACGTCAACACGCGTGTTCTAGACGTGTCACTAGCGCTACCTTTGCACCTGGCGGCTGCGGCAGGACATGAAGTGTTACTGAGGAGTTTGTCACTGCCCGGAGCCAGGTCCAACAACCGGGATGCGCACAAGTGTACCTTATTTCATTAGGTATAATGGGTGGATTTTTGAGATGGGGCAGTACTTGTCAGATACCTGTACCGTTTTAGCTACAGGAAAACGTTCGGAGGAAACTGTCTTTAACTTTTAGCGTAATTTCTAATTTTATTTACAGGTTTTGGAAAAAAATGGTATAGTCAGCTAGAAAAACGTCAACACTCAAATTGAATTTTTAGGATGTCAATACTGTTTCGTATAAATATTAACATAATTATTCCTTTAGACGAGTCGAGGTCAAAGTACTAGAAAAGCTACAAATCGCAAAAACTTTCCTCATACATTTATTGTAAGACGGATTTTTGGACGTCATGTGTTCTTTTCTTCTTTTGCTTAACGTCAAAATGTATATTTCTTGTCCATAGACGCACAGCATTACACGTAGCAGCGGGCGCAGGCCACGAGTCCATCGTATCAGCCCTCGTGTCGGGCGGCGCGGAATACGGCGCAGTGGACGCGGCCGGGGACAACGCACTGCACGTGGCGGCCCGGGAGGGCCACGCCGCCGCCGCGCGCGCCTTGTTAGCCGACACTGACATAAATGCCGTCGTCACCAACCTTAAAGGTGACTACTACTGACAGACTGAAGACAACGCATAAAGGAATACACCTGCCAGTAACTTGCACAAGAGTATAGATATCCCAAGAAAAATATGCGCTCCGGGAATCATCGTCTATCTTCTGGAATAAACGCACTATGATAAGCGCAGTACTACAAATCGCGGCAGTACAGAACTTAGAATCTATGCCCCCGTGGGGGGGGGGGGGGGCGGGGGTGTTACTCAGCGGCGCGACGTTGGTGCTAATTCGAAAACACGAATATCACCGGAGTGCATACCTTTTCTGGTGTAACTGTACATGTGGACCCCACTTGTATGTCATTGTGCTACAAAAACTTCTGATTCGTGATGCAACCTCAAAGGTAACCAACAGTACCCGGGCGCTAATAATATGACACGTTGAACTTTACAAAGAGCCTGTCACAACTAAGAAGGACAGAGCCCGTCAGGGCCGAACTTGTTCTAAAATTCGGTGCGCCATATTTACGACAGACTTACGTATTCATGTAATTTAGATTACAGGTAAATGAAGGTGCTTTCATTTATAGTGTATTTTTTACCGACTTCAAAAAAAGGAGGAGGTACTCAATTCGACTATGTTTTTTAAATTTTTTTTTTATGTGTTTTAGCTCATTACGTTTTTTTGGGTGAACCGATTTGTATGATTCTTATTTGAAAGCTAGTGCTTCACATGTGGTCCCATTTAAATTTGATCAAGTTCTGACTAGTAGTTTTTGAGTTATCATTAATACTGCGTATTTTTTTCACTTAGTTTATATTGACGGTTATTTACATATCAAGTAGTGGTATACGAATGTGTGTGGGGTAGGTACCACAACTAAAAAGTGTAAAATAAAAACATTTTTACAAAAAACAAACGACTTCCAAAAAAAAAACACTAGAAAACGTAAAGAATAACTTTAATTTCGGAAGTCGGTGTCTTTGGTTGTGTATTTTCGTTTTAGGCCACCGACTTCCGAAATTAAAGTTATTTTTTCGTTTTTTAGGGTTTTTTTTGGAAGTCGGTTGTTTTTTTGTAGAAATGTTTTCTATTGGGAAACTGATGATAATCCTTCCTTCGCCATTTCGTCACGTCTCGTTCCCAAAAACCAAAATTAATTTGCGACCGCTTGAGTCTTCTGGAATTGCTAGAAGATTTGATGATATAAAAATTATTTTACTTCTTCAGGTAGAAATCCACTGCACGAGCTATGCTGGTGCAAAAAGGATAACGCGGCGACCATTTGCGAAATATTCCTTGAGTTTATGCCTGACTATCCCATAAATAGGACTGACTTATTGGTACGTTATTTCTAAGCCCTGTATTGATTGTTAAATGTTTCCAGTGGAATCATTTTACACACACCCTGTAGACAATGTTGCCAGCAACACAAAAACATTTTTTATCCTTTATTAAAAAGAACAAGGATCTTAACAGTTAATTACAATCTAGCCTGTGAAACTGTTATGCAATTTTAATCAAACTTAAACTTTTACATGATAAATATTTTATAACTTAGAATAGTATCGATTTGTACTTTACACAAGTCTGTTCCATTTTCTTCATTTCTTCACATTAAACTTTTTACACTAAACTAATTCAAATAGGCTTGTTTGTTTTAGTCTTCGCATTTTGTGCACACAAAAATATGTTCTGCAATGTTTATTTACCAAAAGAAAAATCGGCTTAAATGCTCTATCTAAATCTCATCAAGATTTATTTTATTTTTATTTTAACGCTAAAGCGACAGGGTAGCCCGCGAAATTCAATTTTTTATATTTTTACGGTCGCGAATCATATTTTTATCAACATACAAATCTGAAACTGATCTGCAAATTAAAAAAAAATACATAAGAAAATTTGAATTTCGCGGGCTATTTTAGCGCATCTCCCATAACTTGACTTTTTTCGTAGGGTAACACTCCGCTCCTACTAGCCTACATGAACGGTCAGGGCGCGATGTGCCGGGTACTAGTGAAAGCTGGCGCGTGTCTCGCTCAAGAGAACAAGGACGGGATATCTATATTTAATTATCAAGTAAGTAACATACCTTCTCTGTAGGAGAAGATGCCTTTGCCCTGCAGTGGGACAGTAATAGGCTGGTATTATTATTATTACTCAGTAGCCTGCTTTAGCAACTCTAAGTTCCCGTTAAATTACTGCACCCTAATTGCGTAACACACTTTCAATCACAATCTGAATCATTTTGAAGGGTGTTGCTAATCCATTGCTTCATATTTATTTTAAAATTTGTCCGCTCAACAACGTAAATAACGCAATGAATGTTGTTGAACTGTCAAAATGAAAGCCATTGCTACTGTTACGCAACTACCACGCTGGTCAATTAAATAAATACATATGAACTCTGTTCCATTTTTTATTTATTTGATGAGTAGTGACTATTCGGATATGGTGAAACAAGCCCAGTCTAAGGACCATCTGAATAAGTTTCAGTTTTTTTTAGCTGCTAGATAATTACACTAATTCTGTTCATTTTCGAATTTAGACATTCGTTGACGGTGAAATACGCCATTAAGTCATTCAAAGAAAGGGCAATCAATCATTGTTATCAGTTTGTGAATTGTCTTTCCGAAAATTAAATGATTGACACTGAGATGTTCCTCTACACTCTACAGGTTGCAACGAAACAGTTACTGCATCGTCTGCTGGACGTCCTGCCTGCTGAGGCGCCGTGGGCGGAGTCCGACCTGTGCCAGGAGTGCGGCACCAAGTTCACGCTTACCATGAGGAAACACCACTGGTATGACTACATGACTTTATAACTACACAAGTACACGTCTGTTTCTGCTAGATGGCCGTTATAATGGTGAATGATTATCTCTGTGACGTGTATACACGGACAAGGAACCATTTTAATGTCTACAACCAGTGTCTCATAACATTGTATCCACCGTACAGGTACAAAAAATAAGATACAATTTATTTTACCAAAACAAAGTAAACATTTTGTCCCAAAACATCTATACACCCTAACTACCCTGTATGTACAGTCGGAGAGTGAAAAGGTTAAGCACCTTTAGGTAAAGTTTTACTTGCAACATGCATGAAACTGCCATGTTTTGATAATTCTTAACCTTTTCATTCCACTACTGTGTTTTTCGATAAATGATTGTTTGATCATAAACATTTAAGAAGTAGTTTTCTTATTTAGAGTTTAAATAAATAAATAATATTTTCCACAGTCGCCACTGCGGCCGCATGCTGTGCAACAAATGCTCGAGTCAAGACGTGCCGATCCTCAAGTTCGGTATGAATAAACCGCAGCGCGTGTGCGAGATCTGCTTCAACGTCCTGCAGGTCGGCGCGAGTTAGTGACACAGTGCGCACTGTGTCGTGTTCGGTAAGGACGGAGTACGCCACTCGAACGAGGGACCGAAGAATTGGAAACGCGTTTGTGCACTGAACTGATTATTATCTCTCCCCTACGGACGCAGTGCACAAATACCCGACGCGACTTGAAACAACGTGTGTTCATTGGTCACATCTCGTCACGTAATCCAATGTAGCCAATGAAAACGCGAGCAGACGCGTCGGGTGTGCTGTTACAAGTGTGTCAGACTCTAAAAAGACACACAAAATCCGCGGTTAGACGCGATTCTCCAACTCAGTTAGTCGTCCGACTAAACGTGAGATTGTATAGTTTTGTATTGCGTAAATAATACATCGCATCCCAGTGACTAGAACAAGCAATAACTCTTTATTTTGCTAATGAGGCTAGTTCATCCCTACCCATTTCTTATTAATTTCCTGTAATTGTAAATCTTAGTACGTATACATAATGCGTAGGCATTTCCTTTCTAACTTAAGGCACAGACTTGAAGTGACTCTTTGTCTGTTAGCCCAGGTACGCACGGGCGATATTTTTTTTATCGCGTACACGGTTTTCCAATTCTCGGTTTTGAGCCGAGCATTGAGAATCCAACAGAGAGCATCCCAGCACGTCAAAAAAAACACACTGTTGGATTTTCAACTCTCCGCGCTAAGCATTGCCTTGAAAATAGAGTGCGCGATAAAAATCACCCGTGGGTACGAAGGCGATAAGTAAGTGTTAGATAGCAATATGCTATTCTACTAGGTACATTGTTATGAGATACAATGTGATTTAGTTAAGCTTCTAAGATCACAGTAAACGATTCGATGCGAAGTATACTCTACTATTTAATGCCTAGAATTTAATCTATACAAGCCAAGAGCGCGTCCATTAGATATTAAAATAAGAAACACAAAAATTTGCTTAAATAGTGCCTCCACTTGATTACGACACATCTTGATATTATATTCAGTTTTGTTTCACAAAATTATGCCAAAGTTTTCTGTGCTTTCGTTTCCGACAATTCTAGCTTTAATATATTAATTGGTTAAATTGTATTGTTAGATACTATTGTTCAAATTTTATAATGTTTATAATGTTCACACATTAAATATCTCACTGACACATTCTTATTAAAATAAAAATTAGATTAGGTTATATTTAAAGCGGCTGGTCACACGGCGGTGTCCTGTATGATATTTTACGGTAAAAGTTGGGAACACAGAACAATATCCCATCCCATTTGTTTATACAGTTAAAAACAAGGAAGTATGAAACTGCCACGTGATCCCTGTGTTAAACAGGGTGGCAGGGACATCAACGCACAACCTGTTACCATGGATTCAGTATATAATCTGAACTGTGTGTTGAAAATCTACGTCGGTTATAAAAAAAAATTGAGCCGTCGCGGGACGCCTGACAGATGTGAAACATCGAAACCTCTTTGTATAGAAAATATAGCGTGGCGACGCGTCGCCACTCCAACAATCGGTTTTACCCGCGGCTATAGATGTTTCACATCAAAAATCTTTTCAGTACATTTTGACCGCGTAGGTATTGCAGTATCTAAGAAACAGCAGATATTTTTTTATAACCGGCGAAAAATGTCTACTCGGGGGGGGGGGGGGGTCTAGAAACGTGCTGAATTCATGGTTATTGTTTGCGCGTCGATGTCCCTGCCACCCTGTATAGTAAAAATCGTACTGTTCATCGCCGTGTGCAAGAGGCCTACAAGTTTTACAACGATCGCACCACCATTCTAAGGGTATGTTTACAATGGTGAAAGCTCGCCCGGTTTCGCCAATGTGCTCATACAGGAATTTGTATTTTTTGCTACTTCTTCCGTGTGACCATTATAAACAAATTCTTTTATCAAAACAACAATGCATTTCGTACTTTTAAAGTCAATTTTCATTACTTTAACTGTAGGGATTTTATAGAAAGTGAAATGTATAATTTTATTGCTTAGGATAAGACACGTATATTATTAATTATTATACAATGTTTACATTTTGTAAAGGTAACATTTATTTTGATGATATATTTGGCATTTGTTTTGACATTCCGATTATTGTGCACGGGTTTATGGAAGTACACTCTGTATAATTTTATAAAAAAAACCTTTTTTATTGAGTGCCATTTTACTTGTGATGTTCTAGAGCTAAATTGTTTTTGAGATTAATTTTTTTATTTCTACGAAATTATTATTTCTTTTCCAAATTTTATATTTGCTGTAATAAAAAATATTATATGCAAAATGCTTTTTATTGTTGATTGTAATTTTAATAACTAGATTTTTTAAGGTTTATATTGCATTTGCTAAATAAAAGACGAATATTAACGGCGATTATTTATTTACAAATAAACAATAAACTTCAAACTCACATAAATAATTTGCTAAAACTACATCTACCCTTTGTACCAGCATGTTCTATGAAAACAAATATGTAACATAAGAGTGGGTATTTTGTATGGCAGTTTAGGGTAGGAAATTAAAATTAAGTTACTTTAGCCTTTTGAAAAGATCCTTTGTGACACAATGGTCGAGGACATGCAGGTAGTCGACGAGTTCCTGCTCGCAGGTTTCAGCAGTTTGGGTGCGGGAGTTGACACGGTCATTGCACTCTTGGTACTTGGCCCAGTGGTTTTGGGCATCAGGCTTCTGTGCACATGACTCCTGAAATTACATTGTTCCATATTAATACTTGTGTTTCAAATAGACCATGAATTTATACAACTACATTATTCTTAACAAATAATGAGATACTTGAAGAAATAAAATTTATTGCAATGGATAATTACATAGGTGCTATGATCACAGCTACAATAGCTAACTAAAATGATAATAATTAACAACATCAACTTAGGTGAAATCAAGGTTACAAATATAATAAATTAAACCTTTAGGTTTTTTTGCAACCATGTTCTGAGCATTTATTTAAAGATTGTCTGTAGAAAAGGAAAAAAAAAATTATATTCTGAATGTCAATATGTATGACAATATGTATCAGACAGTTGTTATAAAAGGGTAAAGTTATTTTCTAAAAATTACATTGGTGTCAATGCAAACAGAACAGAAAATAGATTATTGATAACCAATTTATTTTTACACACTAATGAGTTTGAAACTTCATCTATTTATTTCTTCCTTAATAACAAAGTAAATGTATCCAGACTCAGGTGCAGAATAACAGATGGACGGCTGGTATCCTGTGTTTTAGTATGGATTTGATTTACCCACATTGAAATAACATGTCTTGATAATTTATGTATCAAACTGTTGCGTTGGGTTGGTGGGATTTCTAATAACTCTTGGAGATATGTAAACAGAAAAAATAACATTAAGTCTCATTTATAAATCAGGTTTACAATAAATGGTAGAACACAACACAAGACCTAAATAATTGGCATGATAATCCTCCCGTGCAATTTATTTGATAATTCTCGCAATTATATGCTTAAAGAGAGAGCTTAAATGCCAGTTGAGCTACGAGATAAAGAAGGTTGCTGATCTTAGTAATGATGGTGTTAAGTAGAAAAGAGAGGGTGAGATAATTACCAAGTATTACTCTTGAGCCTTAACTCATCAAGCATCGTTATTGAGACACAATTGATTATCTATTGTTTTGGCCCTCTAGCGGGCCACCGCGGGCCTGACTAGCTAAACATTTCCTGCTGGAACAATTTATGTAAACCAATAACAGCTAGGCCTGGCATTTCAATCCTGGTTTTCGGATAGCAGCCGCAGTTGTGACCACTGTATTATAGCAGTTCTTTGTGGTTGTTTTCATACCACTGTAGTTGAACTGTTTTGGTTTTGAGTAACCTAATTTTTCTTGTACAAAATCTACGACAGTAAAACGTCATCTGACTTGGCGACACTTTAACTAGAAACAGAAAATTCTTCAAAAGATTGGAAGGATTCTTCAACAAAAAGAGGTTATGTTGTGGTATGATCATTCAAAATGAAGCAGTGCCAAGCACATCTTATATAATAATGTAAGTAACGAATGAGGATAAACGTACCCTCAGCTGGGTTTGAGGGTCAACCAATTCTTCCTCCTCGGCTGCCTCTTCCTCAGCCTTGACCACAGGAATAATATTTTTCTCGGACATTTTCCCTGAAAACGAAATTCACTGTATAACACAAGTTTTAACAGATGATGACATGAAAGTTTTAACCGTAGATCACTTTTTTTCAAGCGATAAACGTATTTTATTAGCGAAAAATTACCTAAATCGATGATGCAACGACCGATAGCAAGTAAAGTAATGTTGCCAGAAACAGTAACTAAATAATACAAAACAGGTTTGTTACGTTTGTTTTTATGTCGAAGTAATAAAATTTTGAAATAAATGATTACACTAATCAAAATGACTCGCAGCGAACAAAACTAATAATTTAAGTTTTTACTAATTTTATTAGGGGAACTGTATTTCAAGGTAATATTATTGATTTAAAATTGCATTGAGGCGCCCAAATTAGGACTCATAAGTACCCATGTAGGTTTTGTGAAATTAAAAAATTGAATACAAATACTAATTATTAGAAATACGTTTATTAGAAGCATAAAATAAGATGTGTTTTACGAAATGGCAATAACGAAGATTAAATTTTTTTAGTGACAATGACATTAAACAAGTTGGCAACGTAACGGTAGCAATATCTGTCTATGAAGTATGAAGTTTTTGACGTAACAATGTGTAGAAATAGTAGGAATAAAAATGCATACTTTATGAATAAACATTGAGCCAGTAGTCAACTGAATATTTTATTTTAATGTTTATCGAAATATAAATAAAAATACAGTTAGTAATCATTTCATTATACTTCAAGTTATTAATTGTGTTGATTGTATCTCATGTAAAAGGATAGAATGTGAGTATGTTTTTATCCACTCGTCAGCTCCAAACTGGTCGTCACCATGGAGAGAGCTTGCTGTAGAAAATTATTTTATAATTCGATATTGTGGTGTTAAACTAGTGAAATTCTTATTGCAGCTATGGTCATTGTAATATAGGAATTTGAGTTTATATAAGGTTTAAAATGATATTGCATCATACGGCCAGTATTCGGCAAAAAATTGGAAACTATACGATATCCTAACATATTGTTTTATAAACATTTCAGGTTCGTTCTAATGGAAAAGAAGTATCTTTTCAAGTTTATCCAATTTCTTCCAGTCGCTGGTACCTTCGACTAGCACCTATTGTTGGTCTTTGCGAAGAGTTGTTGATTTATTGTAAAAGTAGAGGTTATGTTTTATAAAACATTTTTCTGTTTTGTCTTGCAGAATGAATGGAGGAATGGAGCATAAAACTCCAGCTCACAATGTGGTGCTTCACAAAGCGCCTAAAAATTTCAAACTGCTCATGGATCCATTCCTGGTGAAGGGAGGAGCAAAAGTGTATAGATATGATGGCACTGTTCCTGGAGATGCAACTTATCCACCTGTACAGTGCAGAGACCCTCGATCTCAGCTCTCAAGAATGTGGAATAGACTAGAACCAGCTGACCTGCCTGTCCCTAGGTACACAAACACAGATTTGTTGTATTTACAAGCATACATTTTGATATACCCAATATGTCTTACAAATCAACATTATATGCATGAAGAAATCTCTTTATATCATTGTATTGCAATTCATTTCTATGAAAAAATTGGTTTTTGGTATACTAAACTCACTATATTGTAATTTATAACCAAATATCTTATTGGTATCCCGGTGGTTACCAAATGTTGTTTACCTACAATTTGGATATGGGATATTTGTTCTTTATATATAATTGAGTCTGTAGAGTAATCAACACTTTAATTAATAAGAAGTATTTAGTCAAATAATGTAATTTTGGTTATATTCTTCTTTGTTTTTATTATAGCTTTAGTTACAGTAGTGCCAACATTACATTTGGTTTGACATGTAATGTGAAGCGGGAATTTCAAAATGTGTGATCATTCAATGTTGTTTTCAGGTTCAAAATAGATAAAAATTATGTAGGAATACCTCCACAGCTAGAAATTACTATAGGAAACTTAAATGACAACATTGATAAAGCATTTTTGGCAGACATGATGAATAAAGTTGGTCCATCTGAGGAATTGACAATATTCTACCATCCAATCACAAACAGGCACTTGGGATTTGCAAGAGTAGTATTTCAAGATGTAAAATATTCAAAACTATGTGTAGAAAAATATAATGGAAAATCAGTTATGGGCCAGGTATGTCAACAAATTTTTTAATTTCTCTTAAAAGTAAAGAAAAATATTTTTTTGAATGCAGTTCTTAAATCGTTGGTAACACAGTGCTTATCATACTTTATTATTTGCTTGCAGGTGCTTGAAGTCGTCCATGATGCTTTTGGCAAGAAATGCCAGGAAATGTTCGAAAATAAGACTGTTGAGAAGAAGCCCCAGCTGGTGGCTCCTCCGATCATCACTAAACCACCTCCGGTTATAGTTGAAGAAGTTAGGCCCCCTAAGGTAGACCCTACACTCAGCAAGAGATTAGAGGAAACTAAAATAACTGAGAAAGTAAGTTATTTATATTGTGTAGTAGTAAACAGTTACTAGAGAACAGAAACAAAATGCAACATAATGCCCATCATATCCTAATGTTTTTTTTTGAAGTCCTTATCCTTACCAGATTAAAATCTTTAAGAAATTACAATTACCATAAAAAATTATTGGAAAATATTGTTTTTATTTTTGGTATGGTTTTTTTTTTGCTAGACAATCAAGAACCTAAGACCTGCTCTCAGTCTGGCCATGCTGACTTTTTTTGATTATTGTAATTTAATCATTCTTTATATGAATATTTTTATCTGAAATAAATCAATAAATGAATTGAATCGCAGGGTTGTTTACAAGTTTGATAAATACAAGTTTTGCAATATTCATAGCTTGGTCTGTGATAACCATGATTTTCAGCGGGCACTTTTAAATCCCGGAAAAGTAAAGTGACTTATTCCTTTCACTCTCCACTTTGCCATCCAATTTAGACAAAAATAATATCTTTACCTTTCAAATCCAATCAAATTAAGAAGTGGTCAAGGAAAAGCGTTGTCTCACTATGGCAAAAAATAAAGAGGAAGAGATAAGTGGGAAGTGCTAGAGGAGGCTCTTGTGTCCCAAAGACACGCTACAATAAGAACAGCTGTGCATTAATTAGTTTCTTTTTTTGTACTTTTAGTGAATAAATCCTTTGAATTTGAATTCTTTCACCATCCAATATGTTACACTACTAACTCGTAATACAATTTCTAGGAGCCGTACCCTCGCTTCAAGGAGCCAGTAGAACATGCAGTAACACAACACAGTGACAGCAACACACGGTGGTCGGACGAAGAGCGAGAGTACCGACATCGGCACCGCAGCCGCAGCGAGAGAGACCGGGACAAAGATAGAGACCGGGAGAGAGGCGGGGAACGGTAATTACAGCTTCTATTTTTGTAGTTTATAGTGTAATTAATTCTAGTAATGGTATATGAAAAAAGTATTGATACGTGAGTAGGACCGGTGCTTCTGTTACAATGCTTGGTACATCAATAATAATAATATCACTCAAGTATATTGGCGTTTTATCAATTTTTCATACTATTAATGGCACGTACGCAAAATACGCGCTTGGACGTGGTGTTGCGAACACCAGCCCGTTATACAATACCATACCTACTGTAAATATAAAGTCAGGGAAATTAATTGTTAAGCGAATTGACTATCAACTTAAATTGTCCGTATGTTCAAATCTCTGAGTTGTATGAAATGAAAATTGACTTAGGGAGACAATTTCCTTAACAATTAATTTTCCTGACTATACATGTGACATCAGTGATTTCACCAAAGGGGTTCCTGTAATAATCATACCTAATATTTGTCTTGTAATGTCCTATTATTAATTTTTCTTACTATTTCACAAGCAAACGATGCAAGCGGAAATGTCGGCGAAGGTATACGAACATATTTTTTGTTTTGAGTAAGAGTGTTCTATAGTATTGTTATTTTCTCTATATGGAGTGAAATTCCGTTGACTCGTTTTATTTTTTTAAATCTATTTATAAAGGTTTGTTAGATAGTTGCATTGGTGATGTAGTTTGTATTTTTATATACATTTATTCTATTTTAGTTGGTGTTAGTATTTGCACCACAATTTTTGTTGCATAAAATATAAACGAATGAGAAAACCGATATTGTGAATGGCCCTAGAGTGCTTCCCAGTTCAGTTGCTTTAATTGGATCTCTATTGTTGATTTTTTTACCCGAGTCTTATATTTAAGGATGTTTTACAGAGCCCTGTACCGCGAGCGGTACGCGCGAGGCACTAGCGAGGCCAGCGAGACGCCGTACGCCGGCGCCGCCCACACCAGCGAGGTGCCCTACACACCGCACACGACGCACCCGCCCCCTGCGGCTATACCCTACGATCCTTACTACCAACAGAGGTAACACACCTCTCTACATTTTATACGTGACACGCGAGTTAAGAGTTAACAATTAAGATTATTATCTTATCGTAAACATCGAGAGCGATTTAGCAACGTAATCTTGCTAGGATTGATATTTGGGGTTCATTAAATTATCCTACACAAGGAATGACCTACTAGAGTACAGTACATCCGTCGCTCCTTGGACAGTTACCCCTGTTCCTTATTGCGGACTGGCAGATCTGAGAGAAGAATATTGTTACTGAAATAATGACCCTATATGTATAGAGTAGACAGTAACAGCATGTTGTTGTGACAGCTATGGGTACAGCTACACGGCAGGCGCGGCTCCGGGCGGCAGCATGTGGTGGGGAGACTGGAGGCACCCGCACCACACCTCCCACCACCACTCCCACGTGAGTTACCAACCACACAACACAACACGTACAATTTAAAAAGCTAATACAAGTATAAGCATAAAAAAACCTAGTACCTTTCTTTTTAAAATAAAAGGTCAAAATTAATGAGCTAGCGAAACTCCGCAGACGTGATGAGTATCTATATCTAAATACGATAAAACAATAAATTACTTGGTGATTTTTTATTTTTTGGGGTCAACCTATATCGATACCAATCACATGTTTAGTTTCGTTAGCTAATTTAATTTGATCCTGTATATATGAATAAATAAAGATAATTTGATAAAATTTTCTATGAACATAAGTCTAATTTTGTTGACTATCAATAAAATTGTACAAAAGAGTTTCAAAAAGCATTGCGACTGCTTAAAACATGTACATAAAATGAATTGTTTATCGTTTGATGTCCTCATAACCGTGTGTATATAAATACTAACAGCTCCAGGGCTTTGAACGCGGTTTTCATTGTCTCATCATAATCTTTCATTTGAACATACCTATATTTATAATTGCTTGTTCATCTCAAGTAGTGTTTTTGTCATTCATTATAAAATATCATTATTTCATTGTAAAATTGCATCTTTTAAATATTTTCTGCCATCTTTGGGTATCAGAGATGGATTCAAAAGTAATGGCTAAAATAAAAGCCATGTTATCGACTGCATAATATTTTTTCTCAGTGCAAAATCAGTTCTCAGACTTAGCGACGAAGTTACAAAACTCGTTTGAGGCGTACAGAGATGCTCTGTGCTGTACTGTATCTTTATTCTTCAGTGTTTTATAAAGGCCAGCGTGCATTTGGGTGGACCGCGGGACATCGCATTACATTGTAAAATTCTCCTACATCACTTTCGTATATTTTGTATGAACCATCGCAAACTACTGACGGGCTGCACCGAGCGTTTTTGTTTTGCAATACGATGTGTTGCGGCCCTATGCGGCTGTAATATGCGCTAGCCTTTAGTCTATGTTAGTGCGTCGTATACAAATAAAGTCGAACTTGACCGAATGTGAAGGAGCGTCGTTCGTCCGCGACGCCGTCGTGGGCGGCGCCCGCCACTCCCGCGCACAAGGACCAGCACTCACCCGAGCATCGGGACAAGGAGCGCAGAGAGAGAGAGAAGGAAAAGGTCGGCTGCCTCATTTGCATACAACGCTACAAGGTTCTTTTGGCGCGTGGCCAAAATCGGAACTAACGCCGCCATCTTGTTTTGTCAATACAATTTCTGTGACAATTGCACATGAATGTTTACCAACAACGGCCACCTGTCAATGTCATTCCGGCGCCAAAAGCTCCTTGTAGCAGTTTACATGCTTAGATCACGGAGTATGTAGTACACTGGTGTCTGACTGGCTTCATTTGTCACACGCACATAATACAAATGCATCGCTGTCATAACACATGGATCCACATGGTCAGCAAAAAAAAATTATTGTATTAACAGGCGTAAAATTTTTCAGCCAGGTCAACTAGATGTGCAATTTAGATATTGAAATAGGCATATTACCATTATTTTTTACATTTAAAGAGCCAGTAAATTAAATATAACCCCTTAGTGTGCAAAAAAATAATAGAAATGTATGGTTTTCATTTTCACATGGAGTTTGACGGAGGCATTCTGGCACATTGCAAACGTTTTATTTCCCCGCTTTTGTATATCTGTGTGCGAAACGATAGCAATAAGTCAGTATACGTGTACTATGTAATCTGTGCTCACACTGTAGTGGGCGTAGGTGGCACTGGTGCCGATTCTGTTGTCACAAAATTCTCTAAACTAGACTAAAAATTAAAAATCACCAAAATTTTGTTTATTTCTCAAAAGTCAAACGACGTTTTCCATTCTGATTTGACTAAAGCGACACAACTTTACCATAATTTAGTTTGACCTATTGTCATGTAGTTATTTAAGTTAGTGAAAATGGCAATTTTGCTATTCTGAATTCGCCTTGTTTCACCTAAAATTTTGATTGTCAAAGTAAATCAGACTATTTTTAACCGCAATTACAAAGGTGTGGAATAAAATTAGTGGTTATAAACTAAAATTTACAAAGCACATTTCTCTATTAGTTCTTGAAAGTTTGGATGCGTGTGAGTTTGGAAATCAATAGCTTATGTGATTGCAACTATTGTCGATTCACGACATAAATATGATTTATTACGCTGAAATAAATAGCAAGATAATCATGCTACCTGAATAAAACAAAACCTATTTGAAAACCGAAAATATATCTCCGAAGTTCTAAATTCTAAATCTTTTTCGGTGAACAACCAAAGCAGGATCACATTAGTAACAGATAATTAAAAAAAATACAGGTTGTTGCATCTTAATTGATTAAAATATAAACATTAATATAGTTTTACACCGTCATTATGCTCCCTGTATTTCATTTAAATAATTATTGATAAAAATTAAAGATAATTATTTGATGTTACTCAGTTTTTTTTTTTTCATTTCGGATCGTTTCGTACACTCTTTATTTTAATTTCCGCCAAATCTTGGTCTATGGTCTACTCAACTTAGCGATTGTCAAACTCGATTTTAGTTGTGTCAAAATTCTTTTTAAGTTTAGAGAATCTTGTTTGCCGAAAAGCTTTTAAGATTCTCTTAATCAAAAATTAGAAATTTTAGTGATAGTTTAGTTTAGTTCGGCGTACAAGAGAATCGGCACCTCTGTAGACATATTTAAGCTTGTTTTGATTATTAGCCTATAACTTGAACACCACAGAGCACGGAGACGCCTCGCCGGCCGCTTTTGAAGACAGCATTGTCAACACTTTTCAAATTCAAGTGTGTCAGTGAACATCACCGTTTACTTAACTGTCGGCCCGTGTCAATTTTAACAATGCCCTGTGACAGCTGGCTTGCGCTCAGTTGCGTCAAATTCGGACACGAAAATTATTCGTAAAGGCGTCTCTAGTCGCTGCCGACGCGCGCGGTGATTTCCTGCTCCGTGCTTGAACCGCTAAAGCACTTGTGCTAAATAGATTTTTGAGACTGCTAGCTGAGTATTAGATATATGAAAATGTATGCAAAATTGGTTTTGGTTGAAAAAGTTACGGAAAAATTAAAGTCTAGATTTTCTAACATTCTTGTTGATTTCTTTAATGGCCTTCGAAGTCTAAAGCCTGATTTACACGGTGCGATTTAAGCATTTATTGCTTCAATTTTATGTATGCCACAGGCAAGAAACATGGATCGTGTAAATGGGCTTTATTTATCTATAGTTATATCGATGCACTGGTGTTATGTGCACAAAATGTAATAATAAGTGGTTGTAATTGCACCTAATTCAATAGTATTAAGTTTAGAGATAAGTATGTAACGCACCTATCACTTTGCATGCTTGTATGATTATCACATTTAGCAAATTCATAATTTCACCTGCATGTTGCGATTTCATTAGCTTTAAATTGCATGGGTATATTTGTATGTAAATACTGCCTTATACACATCAGTAGGCTTAATTTTTATTATTTTGTCTATTAATAGAATATTCAACAAAAAAAAAAAATGCTTTTCTACAATAGTGGTAATGGAACATGTTCTTTACTTGCATCATAAAAAAAATGGTACCTACGTTTAAAAAATACTGTAAAACACTTACTTATATAGTTGTATGAATAGTATTGATAACTACCGTAGGAAGTACCTGTGGAGCCTAAACCCGCGGAGGTGGTGGAACCTCGGCCTCCGGAAGACATCACCGACAGTAAGGAACCCGAGCCCAAACCACCTCCACCCGCTGAAGAACCCAAGAATGTCGATCTAGATACCAGGTACGCACTAACACAGGTATGTAGGGTTTAGCTTAGTGTGAGTTGAAAGGATCTAAACCTCATAAATTGAAACTTATAACACGGGGTCATTGAATTTGCGTCGACATTCTAAGAAGTTCTTAAACTCTGATTTTAGAATTAAAGACGGGACTTATAGCCAAGGCTCGCAGCAGTCGCGGTGATAAAACGTGCTAGTAGGACGGTTAATATTAAATAAAAAGTCTCTAAAAACTCTTAACCCTCGTAAGCACGGGCGATTTTTTATCGCCTGCTAGATTTTCAACGCACTTCTCAGCACCGTGAGTTGTAAATCCAACAGTGCGCATTTTTGACGTGTTGGGATGCGCTCTGTGGGGTTCTCAACCCTCGGCGAAATACTGAAAGTGGAAAATCCAGTGCGCGTTAAAAAAACGCCCGTGAGTCAAGGTCTTATAGTCCCAAGTCGTGTTATGACCGCGGTTGCCACGAACTTTGGCTTATACTTTAGTTGACTGCGCCTTCCCTGGCGGAACTACTTCATTTAAGTACCCGTTAAAATAAGAAAATAAAATAAAGTATGGAAACCGCTTTTATATACAAAACAGTAGTTATTAATCTAGTACTCTTGTGTAACTGGTTGTATCAAAGCATATATGTCGCACAGAATAGCGATGTTGCTGAAGGGCGCGAGCACAGGCGGAGGAATGGCGCCGCCTTTCCTCGCGCTCGGCATCTCCTCGGAGGAAGAGGACGAGGACCGGCTCCCGTCCAACATACCCGACATCGATACGCACAACCCGCCCTCGGATGATGATGGTAACATTATTTATCTGTTATCAGATCTTTCTCAGGTTGTGGGTAAATTCTGTGTGTGTATTTAGTTTTTTTATGTAAATAAATTAGCTTCTGCCCGCGACCTCGTTTGCGTAGGAGTCGTTAGACACCACAATATCCTAAGTAATATTATAAATGCAAAAGTGAGTTTGTTTGTTTGTTACGCTTTCACGCTAAATCGGCTGAATGCATATGGATGAAATTTGACACACAGATAGAACATGTCCTGGGTAAGGACATAGGCAACTTTTCATCCTAGATCGCCGACGAAGTCGCGGGCAACTGCTAGTACTAAAATAACAGCCACGTTTCCCGCCCGCGCTATTTCGTTGTTTTCGCTTAGCGTCCTTTCTAACTTTTTTTCTTTTTGCTCGGCTCCTGAGGGTCCTAGCGTTATGTTAAATAGCATAACATCTTCCTCAAGTGTTGGGCTATCAAATACAAAAATAATTTTTCAAATCCGACTGGTAATTCTAGAGATTAGCGCGTTCAAACAAAAAAACAAACAAACTCTTCAGGTTTCTTATATTAGAATAGATAAATAAACGAATACCGAAGCAGAAGCTGCCGTGTAATGCAGATCTAAGTGTGGCATAATAAATATTCATTATCTGTGTTGTATCACTATTAGCAATGTTAGCGCAGGGTGGGGGCAACTTTAGCGCAGGTGATGCGCAATTTAGTTCAGCGGTTTATTCATTTTTCGCTCAGTAGTTTGCTTTTTTAGCGCAGTTCTGCTTCCATTATTAAGTTTTTCGAAGTAAAATTGATCCACGTAGGCCCCACATCCTTATACTTTATCTCATTGGTTTAACACAATTGCATGCATGCAAGCATTCAAATAATGCAAATAGCAATGGTGGCCCAGTGGAAGCGGCCCCGACTTACGAGTTGTAGGTCGTGGGTTCGACCCCAGCCAGGCGCTTTACTTTGTGTAATTTATTTCATCACCACTGCTCTCAAAACGCTGAAGGAAAACATCGTGAGGAATCCGGCATGTCCAAGAACCAAAAATTCGAAGAGATGTGACGTCAACCAACCCGCACTGGACCCGCGTGGTAGATTATACGGCCCACTCCCTCTCACAGAGACGAGGCCTGTGTCCCAGCATTTAGAACGTTATAGGCTGATCGTGTATTTAAATAATGTAATCTGATTTTCCTTCATAGGTTCCATTAGTGAAGACCGTGAGAGTATAATATCCATGTGTTCGAACAAGGACGTTGACCCCGAGCCCCTGTCCACGACGCCGTCGCCTTTCTTAGCGCGGGAGAACTACCTCGAATGCCTTCAGAATACTATAGAAAGGGTAAGATGATTATTAATTTATTTGTTTGGTATACGCAGCATTTACTATGTAGACAACAACGTAATTATCTAAGAAAACATGAAAATGCAAAATACAACTAGGTCTTCGCACTGAGTGTTATGCTCGACGAGGCGTTGACACATTATGCTGCGATGTCGTTACTTTGACGTGAATGTACTGAAATCTTATTGCGTTAACTTGGCGTTGGTGTCGCGTTTGTGCAGCGTATATGCTACGTATACGTTCAACGAACGTCTAAGCTGGACTAAAGTTAGATGCGCTTAAACTCCTATATATCGCAGCTTTTTTTAACCACTTTAGCCCCCCAAATTCTGCTGATCTCTAATATAGAACTTAATTTATATACAAGTTCAACATTATATTAATAATTCAATAATTTTAACATTTAAACTATATTTCCGACTCCTAGGAATCGCAGTTGCCACAGCCTGCACCTCGTAAGAAGTTCCCTCCAATAGACAAGATCGGTTCGGACATATCGTCGTCGGAGGATGAGTTGCTAACCGGCGAGGAACCGCGACGGTCGCCCGAGGAACAGAACCGGGGGCAGGACAACTTGGATGATGATCAGGTGAAGAAATGCTCTTCAATTCTAAAACTTTTCCTATTGTTTTGCACAATATCCATTTACAACTTTATTCAACACCGGCAACTTAAATCATTAAAACTGTTGTAAAGTAAACTTGCGCATTTAAAAAATGTATACGCCAACTTTCTTAATAGCGGCGGTCATAAAACATTGGAGCGAGATGACATGACTCGTATAGTTTTTTAGTAAGGTCGTACTTCATATTTACTGCCCTACCGTACTTTTTATGGCCGTGACTGCCACGAGTCCTGGCGTTTAGTATAGTCGCCATTATGCATTAGATAAAACATCGGATCGCTTTATTCTCCGCCCTAATGTTTAAATAACTAATTGTAGATGTCGCTGTCATCGCTGTCGTCGACGGAAGCCAAGATCGAGGAACAAGTCCCAGCGGACGCGTACTACTACCCGCCCGCCACCGCCCCTCCGCCACATCCGCACTATTATCAACCTATGTGGCCGCCTACAGGTAACTTAATGTATAGACTACGGCCCTCATGCATGTGGACGCGTACAAAAACCACGAGAGATACCATTTTTTTCTTTTTCTATTTATGCGGTTTTGATTTAGGCCTTCCAACTTCGGGGTCACTGGGTCACAGTATTTTTAACGAAAAAGCATGCATCATCGACAATCAGCAGCATGACGAGAATTGTCCTTGATGGAACAATGGGGCTTAGAAAAAGTGATGGAGCTATGATATTATAGTTAGTGTCAAAAGTATCTCATGAAAGTGTAAAGAAAAAAAACAGGGTTTGTTTAGATTAAATTCTTACGCAATTACTCACTAAAGGTAATCAATAACACAGTCATCTATATTTATTTCAACTTCATATTTCTTGTTAGAATCTAATAAATTAATATCTAAGTGTAACCGAAGAATTATCGACGAAAATGATGGTAATAAAATTAATCTATTATGTATACATACAAAACTCACGCCTTCTTCCCATGGGGGTAAGCAGAAACTACAGAACGCCACCTGCTACGATCCTTACATACTCCTTTTGCTTCGTTTACGTTCATACATCTGGTCATACACGCACGCCGGCTGTGAGTACTATGCACCTGACTTTTTTGAAAAACATCACTATATGTCCTAAGGCGCCCCACCCGGCGTTTTCACTCACATCTGCCTTGTAAATACCTTTTGTTAGTCGCTTTTGATTCATCCTTTCAACATGTCCAAAACATCTAAGCATACTCTTTAAAAAAATTGTCACTACTCAATACTCAATACTTTATTGCATTCCATAATTTGTACATAAAAACAGTTGGTATGTTAAATAAAACACCGAATCAATTATGGACCCTGTCGGGCACAGCAAAGTTAATGTACACACACTACACTACACCTTTACACACACACACTACACGCGGTTTAAAAGATGTAGTGTAGTAGTGTGTGTGTGTACACACTACTACACTACATCTTTTAAACCGCGTCGTTGCCTATCACATCATTCCTCAACCTATCACTCCAAGTCCCACCACACATGCTTCGCAAGGAACGCATTTCCACAGCATTTATTCTACTTTCATACCTCTTTTGCCACAGCCAACATTCACTTCCATACAAAAGCGTATACGCCAGCACACCATTTGGACATTGACTGGTTGGTTACAATCGCATGTACTCAGGTACTACTCTCCTTTCTACATGTTCATCAATCTTTCGATCTCTTGTAAACAGACTCCCCAAATATACAAATTCATTCACTTGCTCCACACTCTTATCATTTATTTTCAAATCACACACCGACACATCGTCTTTTCTTGCATACAACATTACCTTCGTCTTAGGCAATAGGTAATACGGGCTGGTGTCCGCAACTCTTCGTCAATGCGTTTATTTTGCGTAGGGGAATTTCATCTTACTCACATACATTTTCATCTTATATGCTTCATCTATCATAGTCACCATGTCTTGCAACTGTTCCGTTGACGATGCAAGTAGAACTTGATCATCTGCATAGACAAGGTATATGACAAGCAACTCATTCATCGTCAATCCGCACTCACTCTCTTTCAAATCTGTCAGACAACTATCCATTTACAAGTTGAACAGCAACACAACCCTGTCTAACACCGCTTGAGATGTAGAACCAGTCCGTGTATGCCCCATTTATCCTAACACAAGCACTGGAATCCTTGTTATGATATTTTAGTGCCTGTACCAAGCGAAAGTCCATACGGTACACTGATAGTTTCGACCACAGTTCTTCGCTCCAAACATTGTTATAAGCCTTCTCCAAGTCCACGAAAGCACAGTAGACTTTCTTGTGCTTTGCCAGATGTGTTTCGGCTATGCACCTTAAGGAGCATATCTGATCCATACAACTCATTCTCTCTCTAAATCCTGCCTGCACATACTATATTTTCTCATCCATCACTCTTATACTCTTTTTATTTAAACCTTCGCATATAGTTTGCCGACAACACTCAAAAGGCTAGTGCCGCGGTAGTTTTTAACCGCCTTCTTATAATAGGAGGAGGTTTCACCTTTTCAGGTTCACCTTTTTCTTCCACCTCTAGTTCCCTTTCTACTTATTCTACATTTTAAACATTCATTCACTATATCTTTCACTCCTTGACTATTTCGTACATTCATCTCTGTTATTCGTTTATGCTTCACATCTGTCATTCATCTTCACGTCTCGTTTCACTATCCTGTCATAGCGTTCCGTTCCTACATACAGACACATTTAAAAACTCCTCTTGTTTAAAGAAGGCGGTTAGAAACTACCGCTGCTGTCTTTTGAGTGTAGTTGTGTAGTTTTTATCGAATCAAAACACTCAATCGGTAAATGGCACTACAAATTGGCATCCACAGCTACGTTTGCTGATCCATTTGTTTACATTTTCATCAGATACTTTTGGAACAGCTCATACTTAGAAAGTGTTTTTCGACACCCTAAATTTAAATACCCATCATCATTTTGCGGCTGTTCAGTAACGGCACCGCTTTTTTAGGAAAGACCAGCTTTACGTTTCTTATGCTATGTGTTTGTAGCGTACCCTCCGCCCGGATATGGCGGCGCGGAGCTGGCGAGCGTGATGCCGTACGGCAGCACGTTCGCGGCGCCGCCCACCATGCTGCCGCACTACGCGCCCTACACCGCCGAGCCCGCGCAGCCTGCACAGGTACTACACTCACTATATACAGCCTGTAACAAGCGTACAGTACGGCGGCGCGGAGCTGGCGAGCGTGATGCCGTACGGCAGCACGTTCGCGGCGCCGCCCACCATGCTGCCGCACTACGCGCCCTACACCGCCGAGCCCGCGCAGCCTGCACAGGTACTACACTCACTATATACAGCCTGTAACAAGCGTACAGTACGGCGGCGCGGAGCTGGCGAGCGTGATGCCGTACGGCAGCACGTTCGCGGCGCCGCCCACCATGCTGCCGCACTACGCGCCCTACACCGCCGAGCCCGCGCAGCCTGCACAGGTACTACACTCACTATATACAGCCTGTAACAAGCGTACAGTACGGCGGCGCGGAGCTGGCGAGCGTGATGCCGTACGGCAGCACGTTCGCGGCGCCGCCCACCATGCTGCCGCACTACGCGCCCTACACCGCCGAGCCCGCGCAGCCTGCACAGGTACTACACTCACTATATACAGCCTGTAACAAGCGTACAGTACGGCGGCGCGGAGCTGGCGAGCGTGATGCCGTACGGCAGCACGTTCGCGGCGCCGCCCACCATGCTGCCGCACTACGCGCCCTACACCGCCGAGCCCGCGCAGCCTGCACAGGTACTACACTCACTATATACAGCCTGTAACAAGCGTACAGTACGGCGGCGCGGAGCTGGCGAGCGTGATGCCGTACGGCAGCACGTTCGCGGCGCCGCCCACCATGCTGCCGCACTACGCGCCCTACACCGCCGAGCCCGCGCAGCCTGCACAGGTACTACACTCACTATATACAGCCTGTAACAAGCGTACAGTACGGCGGCGCGGAGCTGGCGAGCGTGATGCCGTACGGCAGCACGTTCGCGGCGCCGCCCACCATGCTGCCGCACTACGCGCCCTACACCGCCGAGCCCGCGCAGCCTGCACAGGTACTACACTCACTATATACAGCCTGTAACAAGCGTACAGTACGGCGGCGCGGAGCTGGCGAGCGTGATGCCGTACGGCAGCACGTTCGCGGCGCCGCCCACCATGCTGCCGCACTACGCGCCCTACACCGCCGAGCCCGCGCAGCCTGCACAGGTACTACACTCACTATATACAGCCTGTAACAAGCGTACAGTACGGCGGCGCGGAGCTGGCGAGCGTGATGCCGTACGGCAGCACGTTCGCGGCGCCGCCCACCATGCTGCCGCACTACGCGCCCTACACCGCCGAGCCCGCGCAGCCTGCACAGGTACTACACTCACTATATACAGCCTGTAACAAGCGTACAGTACGGCGGCGCGGAGCTGGCGAGCGTGATGCCGTACGGCAGCACGTTCGCGGCGCCGCCCACCATGCTGCCGCACTACGCGCCCTACACCGCCGAGCCCGCGCAGCCTGCACAGGTACTACACTCACTATATACAGCCTGTAACAAGCGTACAGTACGGCGGCGCGGAGCTGGCGAGCGTGATGCCGTACGGCAGCACGTTCGCGGCGCCGCCCACCATGCTGCCGCACTACGCGCCCTACACCGCCGAGCCCGCGCAGCCTGCACAGGTACTACACTCACTATATACAGCCTGTAACAAGCGTACACTACGGCGGCGCGGAGCTGGCGAGCGTGATGCCGTACGGCAGCACGTTCACAGCTACAGCGTTTCTACAGCGTTTGTATGGAACGGCCTTTATGTTGATTACGTGGACCAATAGATACGCAGTCAACATATTCGGTACCCGTTTGTTAAAAAAAACAAACTATAGAACTGTCAGACGTCTATTTTATTCCACGGATTAAAGATATGTGACTTTGGTAAAATCAGCCCTAAATGACTAATAACGACAACAATGAGATTATGAACTTTCATAATAAAACTCTTTTTTCATCATCCACAGGAGCTTGATAATCCCTACTATCCCACGATAAACAGCGTCATAGAACGGGTAACTGCAGAATTGAAGATGATTCTAAAAAAAGACTTCAACAAGAAGATGATAGAAAGTACTGCGTTCAAGAGCTTCGAGGTATGGTGGGACGAGCAGAGTCGGAAGATTAGACAACCCAAGCCGAAAGAGGATGCCAGCCAACCGTTACAAGTACAGAATACACCTGTAAGTAACAGACTTTTTTGTTACTTTTTGGTGGACCCTTCTGTCAATGCGCCATTTTAACTGTCATAAAAATCAACCGTACGTTTTTAAAATTAGAGTCGAAAAAAATTAACTTCAAATCTTTCCGCTTTGATGTTCTTGTGGAATAATCTTATGCGCTATTTCATCTGCCTCAAATATCCACCTTGTATACCTTGTATAAAATTTAACGTGAGACTGTCCACTTTGATAATCTCGAGGACTTTTTAGTACATTTATTTGCAACTTAATTTAAACGTTCGTAAAGTTGATATTTCCTTGGCAGTGTAAACCAAAGTTTATCACCACAGAATAAATCATCATAATATACTTTCAGGAAATTTCAATTAAGAAGGAAGAGGCAGTAGACTCAATTAAGTGCATTATGGAGTCTCGCGAGATCGGCCTAGAATTAGGCGGCTATGGTTCCGGTATCGGACTGGGACTGAGGGCCACTATTCCCAAGATGCCTAGCTTCCGGCGGAAGCGGAAGATACCATCACCTGTGTTCATGGATGACGACTCCTGCAAAAGGCTTAGTGATCAGGTATGGTTTTTAATGCTGACTATTCACACGCATTTCCGTAAGGTATTTCTCTAAAGAGTTTATGTTCACAGAATGTGAATCTATATTAGCTTTAAATGTTAAATCGAGATCATTCGTTATGGAAAAATCGATAATCGATCACCTTTTGTTTTTTTTTTAAATGGGTAAAGTCACAAACCATCATAAAATTGTCAGTGAGTAGCAATGTTGACCCATGTTTCTGAAAATCAAATCAACATCGTGTTACAATAAAACTCATTGATTTGCTTGACAGTATTTAATTCAGGAAGCCAATCGGAGCAGTTAACATAAGTTTGACAATCTGCTAGCTAATGTGTCTTTAAGAACCCCGTACCCGAATTGCGTAACACATTTTCAATCACAATCCGTCGAATTTTGACGGGTATTGATGGTCCATTGCCTCATATGTTTGAAAAACTCATTTGCTCGACAGCGAAAATCATGCAATGAATGTTGTAGAATTGTCATTGCATTTCAATTTTAAGTCTGTTACGCAAATATCCCGCGGATGTAAGTTCAGAAAAACACTACCATTGTGTTATGTTTGCAGGAGGAAATGGTGCAGAACTCAGACGAGGAGAAGGAGTTGCCGACAAGTCCGCGGAACAGGACGACCGGCTCTTACCTGTCACGTAGTCGCCGGCGGCCGTCCAGCAGTTCATCCAGGTCAGATTATACTAAAGTTTTAGTTTCTTTTATCACTCAAAAATAATACAATTATTTACTTCTAGGAGGAAAAACATAATAATAATTAAGTTAGGCAACGGTCTCGCCGGATGATAAAACTAAAATTAAGTTTTTAAAATTGGAAGTTATATTGATTCCTTAATCACTTTAGGTAATTGATTATATACTGCATTTCTTAGTCAACCTTGTTTCCAGACATAAAAATGCAACGTAGACAAGGTAGAAGTATAAATCAGATAATGCCCGCTTTATTTTGTGCCCAGCCCTCAACAACGTATTATTGTGAGGAAACGGGTTGAAATCAGTAGTTCTTGTACCCTACGGGAGTATTTTGGCTGACTCAACAAATTAATTTCCATGGGTTGGCCGTCAGGGTTGAACTAGGCAGTGATAAACTTAACCACTTAATTCCTCGGTTTATAAAAAAAAATTCCAACATATGTGCGTGGAAGCTGTTATTAAAACAATGGTTTTGACTCCTTTTAAAATCATCAACGCAAGGACCACACATCCGGCTCGAAGGACAAATAAAAATTGCTAGCATGCTTTCACCCGCTCCTGAGCAGAGGCCTCACGCCACTCCTTTCATCGTTCGCGAGCCCGCGCGTCCTCCTTCCAGTTTTGACGGAATCTGTCCAGTTCGTCCCAACATATCCTAATGAAAATAATAGCTTTTACCTACAACTACATCTTCTTTCTCCAGATCATCATCATCCTCATCAAGTCGATCGTCATCATCCACGGGCTCGGAGCGGAAGGGTCCGGCGCCGCGGATATACTCCGACACCGACGACGATTCAGATCTCGACGAGGCAGAGGTAATTACTTACTGCTTTTATAAACAAGGCTGTGGTTTTATACGAGTCACTAATATCGAGAAAAAGTCTGGTCGAGCTACGGTTCAGAAGGCAGTGCAATATTTCGGGCTCAATAATTTGGTACGATAAGCATAAAGTTGCAGAAGTCAGGTTGCCCTCTGTGACTCCTGATCTTCAGGAGCGGTTAAATACGAAATACTTCCAATCAGTTACCTGGAACAATTTTAATTGGTTAAACGTATGAAAAGTTTTGAACGCGTTTAAAAACGGAACTAGTGGAAATGGGCGTATCATACGCTCGAAAGCTGAAGCTTCAGAAAATACGCGTCTCTGCACAATGACAATTACTGTTTTTTTCCAAGCCGTCTTTAAAATGACCTCTTGGTACCGTTACACCTCTCTTTGGAAACACGACCTATAACCGCTAATGCAACTCGTATAGGACCGCAACCTAACAAACTATAATAACCTTGAACATTTTAACAATTAACATTGCATTGCAGCCTAACGAAGCGGCTGAGAACGATAAGCCGCTTTGGAGAAAAATGGTAACAGACATACTAAATAGCCCTTACATGTGCAGTACCCGGGCGTTAACATGACACATCGGGCTTTAGAACGAGACTGTCACACGGCATGAGTGATAGAGACGACGTGAGACAAAGCCGAACTCTTCTAAACCCCGATGTGCCATATTTACGACTGCGTACTGTAACTTAGATGATCGTAGACAGTTGTGTTGGAGTTGTAGTAAGTTGTTCAGTGACCTTTAGGTATCTGGTGGAAATATCTGTGGACTTCGACTGCAAAATGGCCTGCTAGTAGTAGCGATGTTGTGTGTTGTCCTAGAACTCCCTGAGGCCTTGTATTGACAGAAAAGAGAAGGCAACAATGAGTCGTAGTTGTAGAACAAACGTGTGGTGCGAAAGAAACTTGCTTAACACCAATCAAGCGACAGTTCTTCCATTTTGTCAAATACTGTGCTTGCAAGATGTGCCTCCATAAATTCGATTAAGAGACGCTACATCCTAAGTTGACGTGACTCTCGTCACGATTTTGTCGCCCTTAAACTACAGTTTCCTAGAAGAGCGGTGACCGCCCACATAGCGTCCGCAATTTACCGGTGAATGACGTCACTGAAAAGTTGTTTATGAAAGTAAATTGGTGTGTTTTCCTAGAGAGCGTTTTTGACACCGTAAAGTCAAACCCCGCTGCCCAAAGATTTAAATCGGTAGATTTGCCCTCGTCTTACTTAGTCTCGCGAAAAAGTGTCCACACTGAGAAGAGTGAGCTCACACATTATTATATAGCGTTTCCATGACAATCAAGTCAAGTCACTGCGTCATTGTGTGTCAGAGGTGTCAAAACGAAATAAGCGCGACTATCTTTTGACGTGGTAGGGTGTATCTAACGATTTAAATCTTTGCCCCCGTCATTATTTTCATGACAGCCGTCACTGCTGTCGTTATGTGCAATCACCGCTTTTCTAGGAAACCGTAGCTTTAAGCACAATCTCAATGAAAGAGAGAATCGCAGAGATAATCTGCGCCGTGCCATCAAATTCAATAGAAACTCTATGAATCAATCTCAACACAGCGGTATCATCGCGACCATAATTTGATGGCACCGCATGACTATCGGCGCGACTTTCTCGCCCGTGGAGATGTCGCCTTAGACGTCATTCTCCTGTCTTTTTCTTTTCTGTGAACGCAAGGCCTTGCTTTAGACGTGTCACAGGTGAACTCGATTCTGCATGACCTTACTCAAAAATATTAAATGAAACTTTTAAGACAAATCTTTGGAAGTCAGTAACGAAATGACAATAAAGATGAAAGATAAATTGATGAGTAAAAGTGTTAAAAATAATTCAAGATAAATATTATTCCTCCCGCGCCTCTCCTGTCCTGCTTTTCAATTTATCACCAGTTTTTGCGTATCTGCGTGCCGATTGGCTCACGCTGCCAAACAATAGCCGATCTATTCTATAAAAATATCAGTGTGAAAACTTGGTGATGTCCACTTGATGCTAGTTCCTAGGCCTAGGTTTTCACGGTAAGATTTTTGCAGAATAGATTGGCAGGTTCACAGATATTACCTTCAGTTAGTATCCACTCGCTTCAGTAATGCATGCGGTAGTATTTCATGTTTGAGTGTACTTTGTTTGCAGCTCAAAGTGGTGTCCAACAAAGAGCGGCTCCGCAGGGTGTACTCGTCGTCCGATAGCGAGGAGGAACAGAGTAGAAGAGGTGAGACAAACTATACTATGGAATGGAATAACGAACTTTTCCAGTGACCGCATAAAATACTTCACGACATAATGAGAACAGTTTTGTTAACTTGACGAGACAAAAGTCCAACACTGACGAAATATGCAAGATATCCGTGATATTTGTCTTGTGTTCGGTATAGTCAGTTTTTTGTTAGTTAGACCTAAATGGGGTGCCTAGGCTAAAGATACCACGTTGCTTAAACTTGTAGTGGTTGCAGAAAGACTTGGACCCTTAACAAAATAAAATTGAGTTACATTCAGTGTCATAGAGGGGTGAAATTTTTTATCCAGTACTCTCGTATCGATTTTGTTTCGCTTTTAGTAATATAGTTATCAGCAATCTGATGATCATTAAAGCTTTGTTTGTTGGTATTTATTGCATTGCGTCATGTTTAGCTTCCTACAACCAGGAGACAAATTTCACACATTATTATCATCACAGAAAAAACACCAATCCCTCAAATGGAGCCGTGGGAAGGCGAAACCTCGGGGGGCGAAGCTCCTGCGGCCGCCAGCCCGCCACGCGACCTGCTTCTCGACAGAGTGTACTCCGACTCAGAAGAGGAAAGAGAATACCAGGTAAGAGTTAAACCAGTATTAGTTCTCTCTCTTATGCCCGTTAGTTTATTAGCTAAAGAGGCCATAGAACGATCTAAAATTGGTACGGTCAGCCAAGAAAATAGTCACAGCTTTGTCAAAAATCGAAGCGAATGAAAATATCGCTAATAAATACACGACGTTCCTATAATACATGATAGAGTAGCATTATTAGTTTACTATCAGATTAAGAACTTTTGCAAGTGAAATTAATCCTTATTGTTTAATGATGTGCAAAAGACTTTCAATCTGAAAGTGGTAATTGCTGGCTGAATTTATAAGATGGTAGTAGTTGTATTTTTCAGCTAATTCTCATGTGTTTAAAGATTGCTAACCAAAGTGTTGTAATTAACAGGAAAGAAGAAGACGCAACACAGAGTATATGGAGCAGATCGAGCGGGAATTTCTCGAAGAACAGAGACAGAAAACGGAGACGGATGCGCACCCGCTGCCTGAAAAACCACCCGATGACAGGTACTGCAAAATACTGTTAAAATAACTTAGTTGGTGAAAAGTAAAACTTACGAACTTATAATTTAAAAAACTGGCGTAAGATACTTTGCAGAATTCTTTGCTCGATTATATGTTTTTTGGTGTTTTGTAAAAGAAAATTATATTGTCCAGAATACAACGTTCAGTTTAAAAATTCCATTAAAAAAATTAATGGAAGGATAAACTGCAGTATTTTTAAATGAACATTGCATTCTGGACTACTTCGTTGATCTCGTAATCGCAAGCGGGACTGTTGAGCTTGAAGCCGTGGGTTTCGCTTCCCAGGTCAAAATATTGGGTCTCCCCATCAGGAATTTCTCAGCAGCAGCCCGGGGCCCGCCGGGATGTTTGTGCCCAGTTGATGGCAATATACCTAAATTAAATGGGACTTTACATACCCGGCTAAACGTGGGTCTACTACATCTAAACTTGAACTTTTAATAGTATTCAGTAACTTGGCAGTTGCAGGGACACCAATTTCTGACAAATAAAGGTAGTGAGGCCATCTAGCGGGCCATAACAATAGAAAATCGAAAATTGTGTCTCATTAGCGATGCTTAATGAGTTAAACCATTTTACCATTATAAATGCTTATTTAATATTATGGTAACATTATTTTGCTTCAAACTGTCAAGTTCCTGAATACAATTAATTATGTTTTCGGGTTATACAGGCGCTAATAAATTCTTCTTGTTCTTCTTCACCAGCAAACCCGACCTCCAACCAGAAGAACCTCTATCACCAATCAAGAACCACACAAAGTCCCCGGACAGAGACAAGAGCAAGCGCGACACTTCGCTCGAAGACGGAGAGATCAGCGACGACTCGCAGCCTCTAGACTCGCGACGCAAGCGAGAGCAAGCGGACCCCGACAAGCGACAGCGGGTCGTGTCCTTCAGCGATCACAGCACTACAGAGACCGCGGTCAGCGTTAATGGTGTTAAGGATGTCAGTAAACTGTGTAACACAGCATCGTCTATAAAAAAAAAATGGTTTATGTAGAACTGGTTGTGGTTGATCGCTTTGCACCTTATAAATTTCTTTTAAGGTGCGGAGCGATCAACCACAGTCAAAAATCATTTTATTTTCTTCTAAATTCAATAATGTTTTGTCATGGACAAAAACAACATATTTAGAATACTGTCCACATGTCGGAAAATTGTGTGTATGAAATCGTCTGTTTCTTATTTTTCTCGGGATAATTATGTACATCAATCGAAGATTCTTCGTTCGTATATTTTTAATTTTTTTTCTTGTCCGGGTAACACCGAGTCTTTCTAATCCATTTGACGTCGTGATGGCGTGACCAATGACACTTTCGTCTTCTATTATCAACTATTTGTTCTCCAACAAAATATCTCTTAATTCCTCAGGCAAGCAGCGCGTTATCAGAGACGTCATCGCCTCAATCTCAAGCGTCGCAGGCGTCGCAAGCGTCGCAAGTGGCCCTCGACCACTCGTACTGCCGCCCGCCGCCCGGCGACACGCCTGAGAGGAGGCCCTCCAACCATCTGCAGCATGATCACGGTATTACTACGAACATTTTATTGTATTATACTGGGTGTGAAGACAGAACTTTCGAGTAGTTCAAAGAAAGTTTTGAAGAAATTGCGCCACTATCTAGTCATCATCAGCTTTTATCACTTTACTAACGGGCACAGGCCTCTCGATTGGCTTTTATCAGTTTACTAATGGACACAGGCCTCTCGATTGGCTTTTATCAGTTTACTAATGGACACAGGCCTCTCGACTGACTTTTATCAGTTTACTAATGGGCACAGGCCTCTCGATTGACTTTTATCAGTTTACTAATGGGCACAGGCCTCTTGATTGGCTTTTATCAGTTTACTAATGGACACAGTTCTCTCGATTGGTTTTTATCAGTTTACTAATGGCACAGGCCTCTCGATTGACTTTTATCAGTTTACTAATGAGCACATGCCTCTCGATTGACTTTTATCAGTTTACTAATGGGCACAGGCCTCTTGATTGGCTTTTATCAGTTTACTAATGAGCACAGGCCTGTCGATTGACTTTTGAATAAGCTCGATCCTCGACTTGTGTCAATCATTCAATATTAGCCACACCTCGGTGCAGGTGTAGCTCTGTATAGGTAACTTTACCTAGATAATGGGCGTCTTAACACTGCGTTTGCGCATTCAGTATTTATTTTTTCATTTTCTTTCACGGTTTCCGCTCAAGATCACATCTGCCCCAATGTCCATCCTTTTGACTGATAATAACTACTGTGTGTAACCCTTATCTCCGCACGTAGTCAGAAATCTAAACGGCAGGCTAGCTACGCCGCTCTACTAGGCGCTGTGACGTAGCTACGATTGCGTGGTCGCTTCCCAATTACATCCTCTTTACATTCAAACGCTTCATGTGAACAGGTTACACGTGGATGGCGGAGCCTGAGAGCGCCGTGTCGCCGCCGGTGGAGGAGACAGGAAGAGACAGAGATGAGAAGGAAATTGAGGAAAGAGAGGTGCCACGAGAGACCAGCAAGAAGGACGCCAAGCGACCCTATAAGAGGAAACACGAGCCTAAGAAACTGGCTGAGATACAGAACAAGTATGTACAATACCTGAAGGCCTGTAATTAAAAACAGCCCAAATTTTCTCGCAATTTTATGTCAGCGAAAATCGATGTTAACAAATTTACAAAAATGTATGAAAATTTGAGGTATTTTCGGCAGATTTAATGACAGACTGGAATTTTCCCTCTGGACATTAAAATCACACATCGAAATTGCTTTAGAAAGAGACTCACACTGCCACACAAGTATGAGTGGCAGTCTCGTGACTTTTGAAGATCTATCTATTCATATACTTATTTCCAATTGATATTATTTCCAGCTAATCTAACATCAACTTTATGTTAGTGTGAATTAAGTTGATTTTAGAATTACTAGTACTATTGAAAAACCGCAACCTGAACTTTACATGGGTGTTAAAGTATTTTTCCAAAAATTGCTATTTGTTTATATGTTTGGAAACCAAAATTGCGAACGCATATTACTAAACCGAACTTTTGTAAAACTCCTATCATATTTATGGCTTTTTTATTTTTGGGGTGGGAAATCATCAAATAACTTCTCCCGCTCTGGGCGGAGCAGGAGGGCGTGTCAGACTTTTACTAACTAAAACCCACCCGTGTTCCTTCAGTTGCCTGTGTGCCAGGGCCACGGTAAAGCCTCCCGCAGACAGGCGCGATTCAATAGCGCGACGCGACTTTTGTAGAACAATTTCCATGAAGTTTTCATAGGAATTCTTCTACTACAGTAGCGTCGCGCCTGTTTGTGGGAGTCTTAACCCTTTCGGACAAACCCACGACCCCGGCAGATCATATTTATGGCTGGGTAACACAATGGCATATCGCTGTTCAAAAACAGAACTAACTCCTTAACACTTTCCACAGACTGTACGAACCGCGCGAGACAGACTATGACAAAGTCATGTATCCCAAAGTCACGTTCAAAGCGCGCGACCTCATGGCGGAGATGCAAGTTATGTACGAATTCCTTACTCGAGGCATCGATCGCGAAGATGTGGAGTATCTACGGAGGGCGTATGAAGCTCTGCTGGCTGAAGATGCGCACGGCTACTGGCTCAATGATACGCATTGGGTTGATCATCCGCCTACAGATGTTTGTTACTCGCCGCCGAAGAAGAAGTCCAAAAGACATAATAATATTTATGAGGATTTACAGGTGCGTTGTTTATACTGCAGATGACCGTTTCATTTGGCCAATATTGTGCTCTCTGACTGTGACAGTCGGGAATGTTCGTCGTTTGATTTTTCAACGATTCGCGATGCAGTCATATTGGTACGGTCCAACACACGTCAATAATAACACTTGAACTACGAAAATAGTCTTACTGATACGAAATAATGGCGCTGTCGAACTGAAATTGTTACTATGGACGTGCGGTTGACAGAAATCAGCTATAGTCAGTTTGACTCTTCCAACATTTTTTTGTAGGATACTTCATCGATTCATAAATAATTATCTATGTAATTAGACTAAGGTTTCTACCCACACTCTGGATCATTATATTAAACTTGCCGTCTTCCTACCAGGGTCACTCAAGCGGTTCAGCGCGAACAGAAGGCTATTACAAGATGGACGCGCGTTTGAAGGCGAAGTACAAGTACCACCACGGTCGCAGTTCAGCGACTGCGCTACATGACCATATCGACGATAAGAAGGCGTCCAAGATGCAGGGCCTGTCCAGGGAAGCTAGGTCCAACCAGAGGAGACTGCTCACTGCCTTCGGTTAGTACTTCCACTAATTTATATCATTTATTTTATACCCGAGATGAGGTTGCAGCACGCCGCGAACAAGATTGCAAGACGAAATATTTGGATTCCTAGAAATTAGAAAGTTATAGAGGGCGAAGTAAAGAAATTCCCCAACCAGGCTAACATGCGAAGCGTGACAAAGTTATAGTATCGCATTATCTCGCGCCGAAACGCAATGTAACTATGGTTACGTCTTGTCGTGAATAGTTTTGGCACTAGAAAATTTGAGGACAAAATATTGTCGCGTGCGCATGTGTTTTATAATATTAATATTACTTGCCCTAACCAAAGTAATGCATAATGCCAGAGAGCGCATAAAACACATGTAATGATTATTCTCTTCCCTATCAACAGGTACAGATACGGACTCTGATTTGTTGAAATTCAACCAGCTCAAGTTCAGGAAGAAGCAGCTGAAGTTCGCCAAGTCTGGCATCCACGACTGGGGTCTGTTTGCACAAGTAAGTTACTGTCAATTTTATCTCACTATTAAAACAAATTTGTCCGTGTTACTAGGAGCTGTTCTAAGGGCGGTTACAGACCTGTGCATTTTATGCTCGTTTTTGCATAAGCGCCTTCAAGCGCGGTTTAAAAAATCCAAATATACACTTGTTTGGATTTTTACGTACGCTTCTATACGGTTACTAACAAACGAGCAACGAAACACGAACCAGTGGTTCTGTCAGTAGCCATATGGATTGGATACGAGCTGATAAACGCGTCTACGCTTGTATGAGATGAGCGCGTGGCAAAAGCGTACGCGAGAGCACTAAAACAATTTTATACGCGGAAAAACGTGAAACCGCTGTCGAGTGGAAGAGAAATGGGCTTCAGCGGTTAAGTGTTGATTGTGGAGACATATCGGGGAGCTGTCATCGATTTGTCAAGCGGTAACGTAGATACTAAACAAAACACTAAACAAATTTTTTTTTCGTTCAGGAGCCGATAGCCGCGGACGAGATGGTGATAGAGTACGTGGGTCAGATGGTGCGTCCTATAGTGGCCGACGTGCGGGAGGCGCATTACGAGGCCACGGGCATCGGCAGCTCCTATCTGTTCCGGATAGACCTCGACACTATCATCGATGCTACCAAGTGCGGGAACCTGGCAAGGTTCATCAACCACAGTTGCAATGTAAGTTATAAAGTTACATGTCACGTTATGAATACAAAATACTAATATTATAATATGGGTTAGGACATAGAAAGAAAAGAAAGAAAAATAGGATAGGATTGATTTCATCTAGGCAGTATGTTCCTGTGGGATAATTTCCGACCACCACGCGGCCGGGACCGCGGGCAAAAGCTGGTATTTACTTTTAATAACATTCCATAGTAATTTACTTAACACGGTTCTTACAAGATTAAAGATCCAAAATTCAAAGTATCGCAAACATATCTTGACTTTTGTGGAGGAAGGCCACAACAAAACTCTGTTTCAAAACATATTTCTATATCAAAATCTCCTTTCTACTTCTAGCCGAACTGCTATGCGAAAATAATAACAATAGAGTCTCAGAAGAAGATCGTAATATACTCGAAGCAGCCAATAGGCGTCGACGAGGAGATTACGTACGACTACAAGTTCCCGCTAGAGGATGAGAAGATCCCCTGTCTGTGTGGCGCACCGCAGTGTCGCGGCTTCCTCAACTGAACGCGAGAAGTCATTGTGACGTGCCTAATACTGTGGGGATAGTACAAGCAAACAAGGAGATCAGTATACAGGCAGCTAACTTGCTACTACTTGCGAGTGTGCCGATTCTATTACACCGTAATGAAAATTAACATTGGCAATGTAGAAGAAAGATAAATTTATGGATGTCTGTATGCCTATTTCTTTGGTTAAGTGTACATACCTCCGTTGCTCAGCTTACAACTTGCCGCATCGGACACGAGATCACGAGGATAAGTCTGATAGTCTGAAGCAACCCTACATCCGTCAGTTTTTTCTCAAACGTAGAAGTCTAATGAATTTAGTTCCTTACAAACAAGCGATCTGAAGTATCTTTAACAATGTGTTCATGTTCATTTATTTGACGATAAATTGACTGGTGTATGGTAGGTTGGCAGGCTAGTTGAAAACGTTTTGGAATATTTTCGTAATGTCTGCAATAATAGAATATCGCAATAAAACATCAACAATGAACTGATAAATATATTATTAGGCTATACAATCAATTAATTAACCCGTACTTTGTAAAATAAAGACGCGACGGCAACGATTGGAAGTAACCTTTAGTGTTGTGATTTAGGCCAGGTAAGATAATAGAATATATTCGATTCTGTCCTTGCCTACCTCTCGATGTAGATCTACAGGATAGTGATATGATGTGTGTTCAGGGTTCAGTTTCATATCTTCCATAATAATAAAGTAAGGAGTAATATAACAAGTCAACTTTCTTTCGATTCACCGGCGGAGCGAGGTTCCGTCGTTACCGTATTTGTAACAAACGCTGCGCAAGTCTGCAGGACCTCTCGTGGTTTTGAAAACTGCCTCAACTTATAACGATTTTTGTCATTTTTATGTAATATATGAGTGTCGGTGTGACTCTGAAATGTTTGTTTATTGTATTTAATGTAAGACCCAGTGAACATATGATGTAATTATTAAATTAGCCGCAGCAACTGATTCTTGTATTATATTATGATATTTTGACTGAGTCTAAATATATGATTCACTAGGCATAGAATGTCTGATATAGCGAGCTGTATAATTATTTGTGTTGTACATTATTTGTGTAAAAAGATCTCTGCTATTACGTCAGATTTGTGTAGTACACTTTTTAAGTACATCATCTTGTTAATAATTTCGAAGACAATTCGTAACCAAATAATTTGGGGTTTAAATGACTACTGTTTACGATTAGATACGGTCTAGCAAGTGTTGTGCGAGTAGTGATTACGACGAATATAAACTGAATAATAAGGTATTGATGTGTGCTCGCATGAACTTTCCAAATTCCACTTCATATTATGTAAATGTAATAAGATTGTAAATAAAAATAAAAAATTCCAACAATTGTAACCCCACTTTTATTGAATTCCTTCCACAGGCAGCGTTAAATGTCTAGTAAATACACACAAAAAATACATATTTTTGTCTCATTCGGGATCATATAAACATAATTTGAGTTTAGCACTCCTGAGTAAATGTGTTCTGAGGTTTAGCATCTTCAGTTTCCGTGTAACATCATTTGTGAACTATCCCCTTCTTGACAACACAATGATGACGTATTTCCGCCCTCGTTCACCAGATGGCTGCACCGCAGCGCCTTATCGAATTTTAGAAGAACAGCGCGGGTAGACAGACTTGAAAAGCGACTTCAATTTATAATGTGTAAATATAGATTATTAACATGTCCTTGTATGTACAGTCGCGTGGATCGTTAGATCTACAAAGTTAAGCTGCACTTGCCAAGGTCAGTCCATGGATGGGTGATCGTTTTCTTAACATATCGCGGGCCCCATACAACAGACATGATTTTTTTTTGCCGTTTTTATAGATAATGGTACGGAACCCTTCGTGCTGAGTCCGACTCGCACGGCCGGTTTTTTTTTGTATGACCTACGTTTTGGAGGTCGTTTGCGTTGATACACCCGATCTCTACTGTTATTTAGCTCTTACAAAAAATCGCCCGCCACCGATTGTATGGCTAGTTCTTGTCGAGATTAGCCGCCATGACCGAAATTCAGTCGAGATTATTATTATTAATAATTATGTACCTACCTATGGTTACATGTACCTCTGTGTAACTTTCTTAGCATCCTCTAGTATAGTTTTTAGAGCCAAAAAGAAGAAGTCAATAATGTTGTGGGCGATCGTCAACTACCTCAATATGAGGGGCATGCCAAAAGAAATTAAATACTCAAAAATTATAAAATTTATTCTTGTATATTACAAGTATCGATCTTTTCGAAGTATTCACCCTGAGGACGTATACACTTTTCCGTACGTAAATAGCCATGTTTTGTCACCAATCAGTATATACTACACGTTGTTTTTCTCGCCGGCGCGGCGTCGATTTTATCCATCCTGAATAGGCACCAATCCACCTGACGACGGTCTTTCTGCTCATCGGTAAGTTTGTGCGGCACCCATGTCGAACAACGCTTACGTTGAGAAATGTTGTCGAGATTTATGGTTTGAACTGCTGCTAATCCAATTTTCAGTTCTCGCTTCAGCTCTACATAATTATGTAATTCGTCGGTATTCGCGAATTATTTTATCCACTGCACGAACGTTTTCTTGAGTGACCGCGGTTGGCGGCCGACCTGTCTTCGCTTCATCTTCGAGACATCCCCGTCCTCTTTTAAATTCAGCAAACCAATTAAATACTGTTGCTCGTGAACAAGCAGACTCATAAAAACTAGTAACCAAAAGTTCAGAACTTTCTTGAGGCTTTAAACCCTTTTAGGGCCGAGCCACACCGGAATGGCAGCGACGCGACGAGCACTTTCAGTGTGAAATAATTTTAAACTTTAATCTACATACTTAAAAGACCAGTAACGCTTGAAAAGGTCGCGCGACCGCTCGCGATGACGCAAGCAGCCGCGCGCCACGCGCGTCTTGTCGGTGGTTCTGCCCGCGGCTGCCAGCGGCGATGCGCGGCCGCGCGCTCCTCACCCGCGCCGCAACACTGAGTACACCATTTCTCTGTAGTCTAGCGACGGGATACGTTGTGTCGTCACAAATAAATATTTTAAAAAACGATAGTATTGTACTGCGTTAAACAAAAAATGGATACTTCTTCTTCTTCTTCCGCAATAAGTGCTTTATTAACCAATTCCATCATGTTCACTCCAAACACGGGTATGAGGTCGCGCGAGGCCGCTGGCGTCGCCGCCGGCCGCTGACAGCCGCTGCCATTCCGGTGTGACTCGGCCCTTATAGTCATACATAATAAATCATAGCCGAAAAAAGCGTTGATTGAGCTCCATTGCTGCAAGCGAATTCCCGCCATATTCTCGGAAAAATTATGCAAATAAAAATATGATGTATGTTCTATGTTCCAATTATATAAATAAACAACCAGCCTATAAGATGGTGTATAACTGGTGGGAAATCATCAAATGACCTCTCCCGCTCTGGGCGGAGCGGAAGGGCGTGTCAAACTCTTACTGACTAAAACCCAACCGTGTTCCTTCAGTTAGTTGCCTGTGCGCCAGGACCACGGTAACTATTTCGAACAATCCGCGACCCCGGCAGGCAACGGGCCTATCGGACCCCATCAATGGTGCTGACAAACCTGAGGCGCGCGTGGAACAAGACGCGCCGTTGACCCGGGCCTGGTCCTTACAGGACGGCGAGCTGCCTATTGCTCGCCGTCCGCAAGCTCGCGCCTACGCTGGCCGGGAGTCGGCAATCGATTCCCGACGCCCAGGATGTCTCCTGCTGCGGCGACTAGGGGCGTGAGGGCACAACGATTGCCTTTCCCTCACGCGATCCGCCTCCTCCTTCGTGAGCATTACTGCTTCGCAGAAGGAGGTGACGGCTTCCCATTCCCTCTCGCTCCGTACCATGGCCTGAACCAGGGCTGGACGCGAGAAGTCGCCGCCGCCGATCGCCGCCACGAGGACACGGCGGTGCTCCGCCCAAGCCGGGCAGAACTCCACCGTATGCTCCACCGTGTCCTCCGGTCGATCCACACAATGATAACACCCGGGCGTTTATCAACAGATTAATGGATGTAATTAATTTGCTGTAATAAAATATTTCCCCAGCTAGCCAGTAGTGTAGTGTTGGATTCAAGTCTAAATAAAAATAGGGATACTTTACAAAAATATATTTTAACATATCAAGTTACGTAAACAAAGTTCACTTACATTTAAAACTAATCTAAACAGAAATCAAGTCAGTTATAAAATCACAGTAAAATAAGTAGACAATGCACTAGTAATTATTACATAAAATGGTTTATTTTATTACTTTCAATACTCATACCAAAACATATTCATTATCCAATTATTATTGACTTTAAAACCACAATGTGTTCCTTACCATAGAAAAACAAGTTAAATTACATAATAAATAAAATGTACATACTATTAGTACGTAATTAATATGTTAAGTTATGGTTCAAAAGTAAAATTAGGCTGCCAAGGCATGGTATAAATAATTAAATATGACCTATCAAACATATTAACGCCTAAAATTAAAAATACTATTAAAATACTAACAATAGATCTACTTGGTTGACTTCACTCCTGAACTAAACATTCTCTCTCAGGTACATACAAATGTTTTCCTGTATCATACAAGCTCTATACAGGTGTAGAAAAACACATCAGCAAAACGAAATCTATGCATTCTTTACATCTATATTAAGTTACATTGAGCAATAATAATTGCTGGGAAACGACTTTTATTTTTGGTATGAATAACCACTGTTAATTGTAGCGCAGTCAAGACAGTGCAAGGCATGCGCCGCGAATGGTTTTTTTCAATATGTCTGATGCCTTAGGGTGACTCATGCGTCACATGCGTGGTTTACCAGTCGAATCACATGCCTCGCACTAGCTGGACGCACCTTTATGCATGCAAAAGACTGAGCTTACATGTGTATAGAACGACTGACCTAGAAAAGTTTGAAATTTACAACACAAAAACACCCCAAAAAAAAAAAATCGTAATTAGAGAATAGTTCCTATTTCCATAACAAGTCGATTCCCAGTCACAGACCTGTACACAAAAATAATGCAGTTACGGAAAGAATATGGGACTCTCGGCTAGGTGATGGGTCTTTTACACCCGTTATACTTGATATACGTATATCAGTTCAACTTGTATAATCAGACTAACTACTCTCTGGAGTTTGAGTGGCAATATAAATATCACTGGAAACGTACTTGTCTCGTGAACATTTCCGCGCAGAGGTCCGCTGGGTCCTTCTGCGAAACAGGCTTGTCCTCGCTGTCGTCCGACTCCGTATCCGAATCAAACTCTGAAATAGTTGCGGGAGACTTCCTACCGTTTGTCATACGTTTCATACCGACCTCCGTGGTCAATATTTCTTTGATGACGTCATCGGGCGTCTGCTCTTTGCGGTGTTTGTTACGTAGTTGACGTGCTCGCTTCCTGATGTCTGCCAGGAATCCTGTTGTCACTTCCACACTTTCTTGCGACACGTCTTGTGGTGTCAAATCTGTCAACGACTGCGCTAAATCAGTGGAGGATCCCTTCGAGTCTGATATCGTGGCTAAAGACTCGACAGACGCTCCGACACTCCGGAAGGCTGCCAGTCCGTCTATGATTGACACGTCATATCCGCTATCATGTTTGGAGCGTACGATTATCCCTTTGGGTGCCGTGCCCAGTAGCATGGGTTCATTTATCTTCAATGTGAATATTTCGGGCAAGTAACAGTCTGAAGCGGTCGAGGCTAGTGACGTAGTGTCACACGTGCAGGGCGGCATCCTGTACGCTTCGTCGTTTAAGTACACGATGGTTATTTTGTCGTCTCCGATCACATACAGGAAGGGATTGACGAACTCCCAGCTGTACACGGCGGTGCTCCATTTGGGGTCTTCATTGCGCGTTCGCTTTCCATTTTCGTCTACGAACACTCCGCACTCCGCGTAACAGAGGAGAATTTCTGTAGGTTTCTCTTTGATGAGTAGTAAGGCTTTGGGTGGCGAGTGTTTTTTGGCGGCGGCGGCTACAGTGGGCTCGTCCATACCGAATGTTTCTAGGGCGCCGGAGGGTAGATTCACTTTGAGGGGTTTTTCTCCGGCGATAAACAGACTCTTGGTAGTGAGTAGGAGTGAGTAGGCTGGTCGGTCCACGGTGAGCGAGCGCGCAACCTTGAACTCAGACGAGGATGCGTCGTACCGCAGCAGGAACACGCGTCGCCCGCATGCGACTGCGGCGCATGGACCCTCCACACTGTCACCCGCGATAGTCTGTAAATTACAAGTAGTGTTCAATACAATAAGCTCTTGACAGCATTTATTGGTATATACATAATATAAAATTAAAAGCCAATGATCGAAACTTGTGTAGTTTTTGTTTTGGCGACCAATAACGAATCTTTATACATTTAGTAGAAATTAACACAACAAACGACATTGTGTGTGGTGGTAAAGCTTAAAACTAAGTCCGAGTGGACTAAAAACAGTTTACACAGGTGATTTTATGAGATGAGACATTTTATTTTTATGTTTTTGTTCTGTATCAATGGGCAGTGGTCAAAGGATGAAAGAGCTACATTTTAGTGGAAAATAAAACTACATTATTTTTGTTTTTTGAAAAAGCTTATGTCTGAGCCACAGACAACTTAGCCCCGTAGACACCTCATTAAGAACATTTTGTTCGAATATACTATCGCCAAAAGTCAGGGGGGGCTGAGGTGCAAAGAGAGCTGTGATTGGCTTTATATTGGACGGCTTAGGGTTGGTATGAGAGTCGATATTTTTATCGATAAGCAACATTTGTATGTACTTAGATTTATTTATCTATTGAAAAGGTACATCGATCAAATACTAATCTCACATTATAGCACATAGATACTACGTATAATAATTCGTTATACCTAGTACTTGTATCTAGGTATACTTAATACAGGAAATATTTTTTGCATCAAACCGAAAATAGTGTTGGAGAAGCACGTGCCACATTTGCGCCAAATTCCATGCACTGAGTGTATTAATTAGTGCCAAAATATTTCGGGAATTAGGAAACTAAAGTCGATAATATCTGACAATATTGAAAAGTGACCCATCAAAGTTGGTAACCTAAGCGTTGGTACAGCAGGAATAAAATTCGTAGTTTCTTTTTGAGTTCAAAGCAATCCGTAGTAGAATGACGGGAACATATAACACTATTTGTAGTGGGACACTAATTTTCATCTCGTTGCGTAGCGCTTATAAAAATTTTCTTTAATTCTAGGCATTTTGGAAACCTTTAAAATAAAAAAATGATTATTTATTTATTTTATGTTTGTGGTAACATAGAGATATTTTATTTGTAGATTTGTTATAGATTCATCAACACTAGTCAACTGTTACCGAATATAGAGCGAGATAGTCATATATAAATTACAACGTGAAAGTAAGAGATTTTTCAAAAGACATCAACGAGCACCCTTTGCATTTGTTTCGTATTCAAATAATGTCATGAAATTAAATTTTGTAATTATTTTATGCTTTTAAATAACTTACTGGTGAAATGTTATGTCGTCTTTGTGTAACCTCGAAGTTTTGCTACATTTTCCGCACCATTTCACTGCACAATACGGCATTTTGAATATTCTTTTCGATTTTTTAAACCTCAGAAGAATAACTAAAACACTTGATATTATTACGTCAACATTCGGTAATGGACTGACTGGCGCTTCCTAGACGAGTTGGGGGCGAGGCAATCACATATGAGGTCGTAGAGCTAATGCTTGGCGAGCGCGGTTGCCCTCCTATGCGGTGTCTACGGGGCTAAGTTGTCTGTGGTCTGAGCTAAGAATCGACACCGATTCTTTTTACAAAAACAGCAGCCTGCAGTGGCGAAGGTTCCATACAACTTGATTCGTACCGGTTTCCCTTTGAAAAATGGCACAGTCAGTATTCCTTAGACAAATAATATAATCATATTAAAGATATGTACTCCGGCCTACGCGGCTACTGGCAGCCCGTATAGAGAAAGTCGGTCGAGGAAGAGTATGTAAGAAAAAGCAAAGGAGCGCTCGTCACCTTCATGACATGCGGCGGCGTGTTGTCGGGCAGCGGCACGTGCTGCAGGTGCAGCGCGGGCTGCAGCGCGGCGGCGCGGCGCAGCGCCGAGCCCAGCGCCAGCAGCCCCGCGTGCGCCAGCGCGGCGCCGCACAGCAGCAGCGCGCGCCCGCCGCCCGCCTGCGCCAGCGCCACGCCCGCGCCGCCGCGCGCGCGCCGCGGCGCCGCGCCCTCCCACTGCAGGCGCACCGGCCCGCGCAGCGACTGCAGCCCGTCCGCGCAGCCTGCGGGCCACCGGTATGCTCAAAAACACGACACCACCATAACGAAAAATTATATTGTCCAGCAGGCTTAGCACGAGCACCGTTTTGTCGATGGAAGAATAGACAAAAATGAGTTAATTGCACTTTTTACGAAAATCAGTAGTTTATTCACATTTTTCTTTTATTTCGCTTATATCTCAAAAATGTCCTATCGCAAAAATAATGAAAATTTCGACCCCCTTCAAAGTACCCTTAAACTCCAAAAACTCAACATGTAGGTAATAATTTTTCACATTTTCCATACAAAAAGTGAAAAATTCCATTTTTCCATTCCATTTTTATACTTTGTGGCCGTCGAGTCAAAAGTTTCAAATTATTCAAAAGTTTCAGTTTCAATATCAAATTGTCTTCACTTCCTTAGACAACCCTCAGTTGTCAGTGTGATTTTGACAGTTCGGGATAGAAAACTTTCTTCTGAAATAGTCTTCATAAAAAAGGACCTAGACAACGATCGGTAGAAACGAAAGACAAAATGACAGATTGTAGAAGGATTTTTACGGTGCGATGTCAAAAATGGAGAAACGAAATGTTACTTTGTATAGAAATAGCTATGTCTATTCTTCCAAGAAATAGAAAGCGTCATACCAAGCCTGCTGTCATGGGCTTAAAGAAAAATATAGTGGGAGAGTGGTGCTTACGCTAAGCCGAAGCCTATATTTTAGGCCACCAGGACTCCGCCCCAAGTACATAATTATGGTTTCCCGTAAACTAAAACTAGACAATAATTTCCATTTTACTTATAGGAAGGAGTGTTCGTGGGGGGTGTGTGGGTGTATGAGTGATAAAAAAGATGGTGCGTGTTAAACTGTTCACTGAATGCCACACTAGTATGTGCTTGTAGTAGACACAAACATAAGACGAAATGCGGTGATTATTGGACATTAATAACAGCCAGGGTAATTACGTAACACACAGTAGGAATGGGTTTCATTTTGACAGTCCAACAACATTCATTGCGTTATTTACATTGTTCAGCAGACAAATTTTGCGAACATATGAAGCAATAGATTAGCAATAGGCTTCAAAATGATTCAGATTGTGACAGATAATGTCTTACGTAATTAGGGTGCAGGACTATTTATCTCTGTAAATCTGATATGAGACGCTTCACTCGAGTGAATGTTCATGTTTGTTTCATTCCAGGTTCACACGAAACCGACCAAAATACATAGAAATGAACATTTGATCATTCGATTGGCGAGTGAAAAATACCGACTGCCAAAATCCAACATCGTTGTTACTGTTCCCTAATGAATTCATTTTCAATTTTGATTCATTTTGTGTTCAGACATTTTTTCACTATGAGTGGAAGTTGCCAAATTTAACCCAAAAATGAAGAAGTGTCTGATATCAGGCCAGGCGCACTCCGCACACTGTCGTAGGAAATGGATATTTTGAGAGTCATTTCGGGAAAGGGAAATTTTGAGAATGGGACATTTCGGGAAGGGGGCATTTTGGGAAACTGACGTTTCGGGAAGGGGGCATTTTGGAAAACTAACGTTTCGGGAAAGGGACATTCTGGGAAATGGACATTATGGGGAGGGGACATTTCGGGAAAGGGACTATTTGAAACTAAGGGACATTCTGAGAGTGAACGAATTCAGTGTTATTATTGCAATTCACAAACAATATTGTAGTCCACTATAAAGCGTTATTTCATAACTTCATTTACAGTATTTTTATCTCAAGAAGCGACGCACGCTTTACTTGTGGTAACCAATTGTACAAATACGCTGTGAATGTGTGCGTGACGGAAGAGTGTCGTCAGCACAAAACACACACATACACTTCCAATTTCACCATTATCTCTGACGGTACCTGCGCTTACACACATTCATAGCGTGTTTGTACACTTGGTTACCACAAGTTAAGCGCGCGACGCTTCGCGAGATAAAAATACTATAGTATTGTTGTCAAAATATCAAAATAACGAAATATTGGACAGCTATTTGTTGCCAACTTTGAGAATGCACGTTCTTCAGAAATAATTATGTTATGACATACCGATAGCGACGGCGTTGGGTGCCACATAGAGCGCGGCGGCTGGCTCGCTAGACACTGGCGTTAGTAGCGTGGGCAAATAACCGGGCGGGGCGAGTTCGGCGAGGTGCAACCGTGACACCCACTGCGCTCGCTCCGATATGTTGCCGCATACCACTGCCACTGACGAGCCGCGGTCATTGTTGTCTAGCTTTACCTGTAATTACAAAGCGTAGGTTTTCAATCCGATGGAAAAAATAGACAATCATATTTTATTCATCTATTCACTGAGCGTAACGAGGAGTAGGAGTAGTAATAATATATCCGCCCTCAGAGTCTTGCACAAGTGGAGATATAATATCACGCCAGAAATCGTCGAAATAAGCAACTCCACCCAGGAATCAAGCATAAACACGTAAAGGTACATCGACACCAAACCTACTTTTTGTGGAACAACGTTTGCAAGTGTTAGTGAGCAACAACAGATAACAAAAAGCCATTCAAGTAACTTTCTATAACTTGTATTAAGTTACAGTAGCGAAAGGTCAATTTTTGTAAAAGTACGTATATTTATTGTGATTATATTATTTGTCTGCCATTGTTCAAAGTGAAGCCGGTAGGAATCGAGTTGTATGGAATCTTCGCCACTGGTAAGTTAGTATTGTTATTATACTAAACATTTTTGCTCTAAAATAAATAACTTCGGTGTGGATGCATCTTAAAATAATACGTCATACTACAACCGTATTAACGTCACATCTTGTTGTTTTAGATTATGAAATACTTACAACAAAAGCTCTGTTGGCCTCGTTGTGCGGCAAGTTCCTGGCGTCTATAGATAGGAGTCGTCCGCGCAGCTCCCTGTTCCCAGTGGCTAGTACTAAGCAGTCGTCAACACAGCGAGCGCGCATGCGTTCCCGACTGCCATCAGACCTGTGTGAGACATGCGTCAATTATAACGTCTAGTTGACAGTTACTCTTGAATATTATAACTTATGCTATGGCACCAACTAAACGATAAATGATTTTATTTCTGTAAGTAGGTTTGTACAAACACTTTTACACGCCAATCATATTTTAAAAACTAGATGAGGTCGGCGTTTCCTATCTGACTACTCTGAGAAGAAAGGCCGACACAAACTCGGAGGTCACAGTCTCTTTTGAAGTCCAGACATAATCTAGCTCACATCATGTGACGACAACGTAGATTGGTGTCTGAAATGGTCTTTTGAGGAAAAACTTCACAGATTGAGTGGACCTGTCTAGTCAGTGCACGCATTTGTCAGTAATCGTGCAGCTCAACTCAGAACTTAAGGAGCTCAACGATTCGACGAACAATACCAAAGAAAGGACATTTGGTTAGGCCGCATAAAATACTCAAAACCACCAGATATTTATAAAGTCATTTATTCGATCTAACTTGAATGGTACTCACATTCAATCAGTTTTCTGTTTAAATGTCATCAAAAATATCATAAGTTATGTCACGTAAATCAATAAAAATAAAATTTACATTATTAATTCTAAAACACTTAGTATAAAATGGTTTGTTGGAGTAGCTTAATTAATCTTAAGCCTTTTTGTCATCCAAGTAATCTTTAACTTTATAGAAACGTTATTGACAGTTTCTGTTTAGTAAATGATTTAAATTTATTGAGGCTCAGTTCTTTAACATGGCTTGGCTTGGTTTGGTTTGAGTATTCTATTCTATTCTTGGGAGTTTGTTGCAAAAACTTATACTTTGGCACTTAAATGAATTACAATTTTTTTTGAGCCTAGTCTTGGGCACAATAAGTAAATCTTTGTTTCTAGTATTTATGTTATGAGTGTCGCTGTGTTTAGAATAAACAGATTAATACTTTTTTTTTTTTAATAGCGAAAAAGAATGTGTTTCTATGAAACAATTTTTTTAAAGTGAAACTTCTTAGTTCTTCGATTCGATAATTGGACGAGAATTGAGAGTGCAATTTCAAGGACGCGTCCCGTTTAGATACATTTCATTACGTGAAGGCTCGTCCCCACTAGGGCCGTGCGGGCCCGTGAGGACAAGCCGCACGGCTGAGCCTCATGTCTGTGTACGTGAGCGAGGCCTGAGGCGCGCGGCTGCCCTCGCTCAATTCAACGGTTGTCGGTCTACATCAAAGAAAGACACGCGGCTCTGGGTAGTGGGACGGGCCGCGCGGCACTGGATGGTGGGAACGGGCCTCGCGGCTCTCAGTAGTGAGACGGGTCTGTATTCGCGCCAAAATGGAGCGGACTGACGATCAAACTTTTTTATTAATTAATTTGTATCGGGAGCGCCCGGTGTTATGGGACTGTTCTTTTTTTATCCGCAGTTGTTTTTATTTAAATAAAAACAGAAGACATTATGCCCTGATGCAGATTGCTACAATGCTACAAATGGGCAAAGATCAAGTTAATAAGAAGATTCTTTAAGTCTGAAGATCTTTTAAGTCGTTTTGCGAGGCAATTAAAAAAACAAAAAAAAACTAACTAGTTTACACGAGTAATGGTTCTGCTATAATGCGATGTTGTTTTTGAAGGATAGGAATAAGCCAAATAAAACGACAGACACGGAGGTATTATGCAAAATCAGTGTTTTTTTTTTAAATTCATATATTACAAAGTGTTTTTATTTTATTATATTATAATTAAATATTTTATCAAATTACTAGCACTGTACATTTTTCTGCTAGTTAAGCTTGGTCAAAAACGCCCTCGCCACGTTTTATTTTTTATTTGCGCAGCGGTGCCAAAACCACGTCTTTGTGCATCCCGAAACCAACTGCGCACAGCAGGCCACGGGGCTCTTATAATGAGGACGCGTTGCAAAAAAAACACAAAAAATCTCGCGAAGCCGGGCTTCTGGGCCCCAAAAGGCCGCGCGGCTCGCAGTGGAGATGCTGCTTGAGAGAGAAGAAAGATATCTCTCTCGGTCTCTTCCACTAAACCTCTCTCATTCTTTATTTTTAAGAAGTTTCACTTCTATCACGTGTATGGTACTTCACGCGCAATTTTTTTCAATTGTGTAGAGTTGGTTTTAGGGTAGTCAATAGCGCGATTGATAGCGGCTAATTTTAAAGCACTCTACCCTAAAACGAAACAATTGAAAACAAATCTACAGTTTCATACAAACACTTTCTTTTATTTCAGAGTCGATCCTATTATCTAAAATGAACCAACATGCATTGTGAAAATAATATGAATAACAAATTATATAACACAAAACTTACCATACAATTAGCAGTCCTTTGTCTTGGGATCCATCGGGCGAGTCGATACTTTTCTTCCTGAAACATTATGAAACTATAAGTTTTTGCCAATATTGATGCACGAAAAGTAATATTATTATGAATTGTATATTTACCCGTTAACTACTGGTTTTGGTTTCTCGCGCTTCGGTGTAGAAGGATAGCTGGAAATTGAATTTCTATTTAGTGTTATAAATATGCTGATGGTCATATAGGGCCTTCAAAAGCCGCTTCTAAACAGGCCATAGTTTAACTGCAATTTCTGGCTGCATTAGGTTGCCAGTAATATTTTTAGTATGTCGTGGAGCGTTGTTCAGTTGAGGTTGATGCAGATTTGGGCGGGCCGCAACGCACTTTTTTGTATTAAAATGCGATGCTCTGCAGCTGTAATGTGCGCCAGCCTTGATACATCAATGAATGGAATCATCAACACGAAGAAAAATAAGAATACATTACTAATGTTGCAGAAATACTAGCAATATTTGGTCGGAGTGGTCGGGCCATACCGAAGATATTGGTGGCAACCACGCATAAAATAAAAATAAAATTATAATAAAGCGGCCCGCCCAAATCTACATCAACCCTACCTGAACAGCCCTCCGCGACCACCTAAAGATTTTACTGACAACCCGATGCAGCCAGAAATTGCAGTTAAAGTATGGCCAGTAATATTTTTGTTGTCACTAATGACACTCGCAAGATTAAGACAAATCGATTGACGTAAGAATCATCAAAATCGGCACACGCGTTGGTCTCTAGAGCGCCACAAAGGAACAAACATACATACATAGGCTGATAAACACATTACCCTCCTTTGCGCGCGCAGTCGAGTAAAAATAAGCATATGGCCCACCCGATTAGCAGTAGCAATATTGCGTCATATATTTACCTCGCTTCACTCCCATTGCAGGCTGTCAGTTTAGCGCGCAGTCTTTCTACTTCTTCGCGTAATTCTCTGATAACAAGAAAAAAAATGTATTTACTAAAGAAGAGGCACCGTAGGCACTACTACAGGCATTGCAAATGTGCCCCTTTAATAAATAAACGATTATTTATTATATTAAATATTTCTGTGTGCTTAACATTTTAAAGCACACTTCGCGTCTAACGAGGACATTCCTGGGACGTATTCACTGCGCACACAAAAGGTTAATTTGAAAAAAAAAGCCACCCTGGCGTAATGTGTCTCAACCAACGTTAGATGTTATATCATCTCGTTGTATGATGGCAACATATAATTATTTTTTATTTACGCAATAGTGTAGGGGCTTATGGCTAAATAATAACAGCCATACGGGTCGATCGTCAAGGTTAAGCAACGCTTGGCGAGGTCGGTCCGTGGACTCTGTGGATGAGTGACCATCCATCACATACCGAGACCGCTCCGTGCCGCGGAAAGGTCGTTATGTCGTTGGTCCCGACTGTTATTCAGTCCTTACAGGTGGTGGTAAGCCCGAAAGTCTTACCAAGGGTATCGTATTACCCAGTAACTGGGTTGTGGAGGTCATATAGGCAGTCGCTCCATCTAAAATACTGTATTCAGCTGCATCCCTTTAGACAGGAAGCCAAGCCCAAAAAAAAAAACAAAAAAAAAATGGAATATGATTAAGAGAATAGGAAAAGGCTCGGCAGATGATGACTAGTGTAGTTGCGTAAATGAAACAAAACAAAAGCCGTTCTTCGTTGTTATAGGTGAAGCTCTAGTGTAGTGCCATCTTACAGTGACACAAGTTGCCTTCATACAGTGCCACTAGTTTGACTAGTTTGGTTGGTTGGATTGGTTGACGTCACGCTGCGCTAGAGTCGCGTTGACGTGATTGATTAAAAAATTACGTCACGTTAGCGCCGCGAATACATTCCACAAACGTCTCTCGCTAGATGTGAAGGGTGGGCTAAGAGGGTGCATTCTGAAAGTTGGCAACTTCGCAAATAGCTGTCAAATATTTAGTTGTTTTGATTAATTAATCAAATTAAACTATGTTGGGGTCGGCTTCTGATTAATTAATAACTTTAGATGAATTCATTAATTTTAATAAATTATATTTTGAAATATCGCTGTGTTGTACTAAAATATTTAGTATGGATTGCAGTAACTAATATCGAGACACTGAATATTAAATTTTAGGGGTACAAAAGTACTTTGAACACAAACACAAAAAAAACTTTCTAAATGCGTTTGTTTTTCACCTCAAACTGTTACTTTTTAGGCTTCATAATTAATTAAAACAGCGATATATATGACAGGTATTAGCAACGTTGCCAACTTTCAGAATGCACAGCCTTAATGCCCTAAGCAAACTATAATTGATATTATCATGATCAAATTATGAATTCATGTTATTTCTTGGCTATTATTGACAATGACAAGAGAGTAATGACAAATTGTCCGAACTTATAGAAATCTAGGAGTATTATTTCACGTATATTTAAGCGATTAACACACTGCCACGCACCACGCAGCGTAGCGCGTGAATGCGTGTTTTAACGTTGCTTGTAAGTATCTCCGTTTGTATAGAAAACACGCACACAGTCGAACACAGAAAATGCATCCACGCGCGTTCATTCAGGTGCGTTGACACGCAACATGCAGCGTGATGCGTGGCAGTGTGATAATCGCCTTAATGAAGCATAGCATAATTAGCCTATAATGTTCCCACTGCTGGGACACAGGCCTCTCTGTAAGAGGGAGTGGGCCGGAATATACCACGCAAGCCCAGTGCGGGTTGGTAATTGTCACATGTCATCGATTTTTTGGTTCTAGGACATGCCGGTTTCCTCGCAATGTTATCCTTCACCGTTTTGAGAGCAGTAGTGATGAAATTATAAGTTAAGCGTCTGCCTGAGTTGGAACCCACGACCTATAACTCGTAAGTCGGGCTCTTAAGTTAAATATTACCTGTTGGCTCTCCTTAGCGGCGGCGAGACGGCCGGCCTGCGCCCCGACCGGCCGAACAACTTGTTACTTAGCGAACATTTCTTCCGACCTGCCTCTTCCACTTTAGCCTACAACAAGAAAATAAAAATAAATACATCAGGGTGACAAAAAGCGACTATAGTAATTTTATTCTAGGTGCATCGTCTTCACATATAATGATATAATTAATATATACAAAACATTGTTAAACATTTTAAAAGAGATGGAATTTCTCGCCCATTCTTCTCCATACGGAATTACCTTTTGGAAGGGGTAACTAGAATCAATTCTATTTTCTTGTAAATTTTGACGTTCAAACGTGCCTTTTATGTGCCATGATTTGACTTTGACTTGGACATTAACATGACCTATAATAAATTAGGATTCTGATATGACTAGTTGACAATTTTATTTTAATCGGTATAGTCTCTCGCCTGGAAATAACTATGTTTAATAGAGTTCTCGCTTTACAAAAAAACAGGCCCTGCAGTCTCGACATTAGACAGCGACAAAAATCGGTCGTTGTCGTATCGTTGTAAAATTCCTTTAATAGATATTCAACTTTGTTTCCAAAGCACAAGGTTGAAAATCTATTAAAGAAATTAGACATCGATTAGACTTAACGACCGATTTTTGTCGCTATCTATGTCGAGGCCCAGGTGCGAGGACGCTTATCAAAGCAAGACTTGGTCGAAAGGGGAGATGACGTCTACTTTACTTTGCTAAGGAAAATAGACATATACGAATATCAACATCACTAAATTATTATAAAACAAAGTCCCCCCGCCGCGTTTGTCTGTCTGAACGCAATAAACTCAAAAACTACCACACGGATTTTTATTTTCACCAATGGACGGAGTGTCATGAGGAAGGTTCAGGTGTATTATCCATTAAGGTTTTGTGTGAATTGGCTGAAATATGACGATGATTGTTGAAGTCGGAAAAATCATGCCGACTGGGAGTTTTACTGTGCGCCGCGTAAACCAATGAGTTATATAAAATCCCCGGTAAAAATCCCGGTAGACCCGGTAGTACGTTCCCGTGGGATATCTTCCGACATCCACGCGGGCGAATCCGTGGGCAAAAGCTAGTTTATAAAAAAAAAATAAGATTCATATTCGTATGAAAATATAACGTTACTTTGAAAGGGCGAGATTCTCAGATCGTGCGAATAATGTTTATATTCCTATGAGGAAATTTGAGCTCCCTATAACTGGATAAGATATATTAACTGTAGCTATTCGTCTGTATCGCCTATTTGTGTCGCCATTACATCATTAAGCTGAAGCTTATTTATAATAAGCACACCAACAGCACAGTCACTTACAATTCAAATTAAATAACATCTTGAATTGTTTTAATTATTTCATTAATTACCATCTTAATTTCTGTAATGTTTCCATACCTGCAGGAAGTCGATGAGCTTGGCCTGCTGCCGCAGCGTGGCGTCGGCCTTGGTCTCGCGCGTGCGCCACCACGCCGACGCCGCCTCCGCTGCCTCGCGAGCCGCTGCCAACTCCTCCTGCAGATTACAACATGCCACTTGTGTTGATACGAGAGAAGAGAAGTAAGTAAAGAAATACGACATTAACATGACTACTCTATTAATTAGCGATACTATTTAACAACGAGGAAATACCTTACTTTTCAGAGCTTGCTACAGCATATTTTTACTTATTTGTCAAATATGTATCCATCACACTTTCAGTTTCGGGATGAGCCTCGTGTAAAGCAGGAATTACATCAAAAACTGCTTCGAATGTACCATGTACGTACACGAAACGTTATTTACTATTAAGACAATTAAACAAAACACAAACTTGAGTTAGAGCATACATCCCGCAGCTACATATTCTCTATCACAACACTGAAATCAATCCTATATCTATACTGACCTGCACATCGGCCAAGCTGGCCTGCAACTGCAGCGAATGTGCGTGGTGTTGATGCGCCCGCGTGCGCAAGGTCGCACACTCCTCCTGCAGCTCGCGCACGCGCCGCGCGGCACTGGTTAGCGCTGCGTCGCTGGACGCGCGCTCGCTCTCTAAGGAGGCGGTGAGAGCTTCGAGCTCGGCGACCCGGGTCTCGCGAGCTTCGAGTCGTTCCTGGAATTACAGAAGGTGTTGAAGGAGGCTGTAAATGTTTACTGCTGGAAATTATTCACCTAAATGGGACGGTTACACACACTGGATTTTTGCGGTGGATGCAGTTTTATAAAATTGACTCGCTGCGTGTCAATTTGTCGTGTTATAGTATTTTAATTTGTCGTGTTATTTATTTAATTTATGTCTACGAAACGTCAGTACGTTTCGCGCCGCGTTCACACGCCGCGCCGCCGCCTCCGCCTCGCTACACTGTGCCACAAGCAAGGCTTGGAACCGATACCAAAAGTACAGGTTCTGTACCAGTACTTAGCGGTACTCCAGTCGGTACCGGTACCAAATTCAGTTACCCGCCGCGTACCACAAATCTCGTATTTGTACTTTAATGAATGTTTTCTAATGCCTATTAACTATCCTTTTTACTTATGTACTATATCTGTTTTCTCAACCTAACTTTCGGAAATATTTGTTTGGTACCGGTACAATACCGATAATTAATAGAAATACCAATAGTACAGGTACTACGTCTGGTACCGGTATTACACCAAAGCCAATGGTACCGGTTCCCAAAAAAAGCGGTACTTGAAGCCCTGGCCACACACGCTGCCGCCGCCGCGCCGCACTCGCACGCCGCCGCCTGCGCGTCGCACAAGTAGTTACCCTGAGCAGCTGTAGCTCGTCGTGCGCAGAGCGCGCCTGGTCGCGCGCCTCCTCGTGCTGCAGCGCGGCGCGCGAGGCCGCCGCGCCGCACTCGCACGCCGCCGCCTCCGCGTCGCACAAGTAGTTACCCTGAGCAGCTGTAGCTCGTCGTGCGCAGAGCGCGCCTGGTCGCGCGCCTCCTCGTGCTGCAGCGCGGCGCGCGAGGCCGCCGCGCCGCACTCGCACGCCGCCGCCTCCGCGTCGCACAAGTAGTTACCCTGAGCAGCTGTAGCTCGTCGTGCGCAGAGCGCGCCTGGTCGCGCGCCTCCTCGTGCTGCAGCGCGGCGCGCGAGGCCGCCGCGCCGCACTCGCACGCCGCCGCCTCCGCGTCGCACAAGTAGTTACCCTGAGCAGCTGTAGCTCGTCGTGCGCAGAGCGCGCCTGGTCGCGCGCCTCCTCGTGCTGCAGCGCGGCGCGCGAGGCCGCCGCGCCGCACTCGCACGCCGCCGCCTCCGCGTCGCACAAGTAGTTACCCTGAGCAGCTGTAGCTCGTCGTGCGCAGAGCGCGCCTGGTCGCGCGCCTCCTCGTGCTGCAGCGCGGCGCGCGAGGCCGCCGCGCCGCACTCGCACGCCGCCGCCTCCGCGTCGCACAGCCGCGCGCGGCACGTCTCCAGCTCGCAGCGAACGCCTGTTAGCTGCGTCTGTCACATATCAGAGAACATTGTTGAGACTATGTTCATATTCAGTATGGAAACCACATATATGCAATCAATGAATCCATAAATAATATTAGTCCACGCAAGTACAGCAAAATTAAATATTAAACTAAAAATCGTAAATTAAAAACGTGAAATTTTCAGAAAACACTGTTTAGACAACGTACCTTCGTACCTTGTCGTTTAGGTTACCGATTTTACATTGTAGGCAAATAAGTAGATAACAGCATCGTGATAGTTTGCACTGCGTGGCAACTTCACTTTTCAATGTTCAAGAATTGAAGTTCACTGAATCATTGACCTAGTGATACAATTCTACAGTGTTCAAATTTGCTCAAAATGAAAACCCTATTTTTTGACCTAATTGCTGGACCGATTTCATTCATTTTTTGTATATCGTCAGCAAAAGCGATAACAAGTATGTATGTGCATTAATTTATTGCATATATGTGATTACCATACTGTATACCGCCAGAGTTAAGATTACAATACCCAAGCGTAAATCTGACACCAAGTTTGAAAAGTAGACTATCTTAAAAGTGTGATATAGACGATGACGCCTTACTTAGTCGATTTGATTTCTACCTCGATGTACCTTATTAACTGCCAGTTACTGTACATCAATGTAGGTAGGTACAATGATTAGTATTACACAGAAGTCTCGTGCACGGTACTAGTGAATATTGACAGAAACTAATGTAACTAACTTATTCACTTTTCATTCCGCGACTATTGAAAATAACTATCAACATCGTTTTGCAGTAACATTAAACCAGCATTATGAACTTGGGGATAAACATGCACAATAATGTATCGCTTACAGAATTCTTTTACTATTAGACCAACACATACCTCAAGATCTTTGTTCTTCAGTTCGTGAATGTCAGCCAAGTTCTCCAGATCAGTCAGTTGCTCCTCTAGCATACCGCACGCTTCCTGCAGGGCTTTGTTGTTCTGTCAAACAAATAACAAATGTTATGTTTGTTTGTTTGTTGTTAATGTAATTCCTGGTACCGCATACTTTACACATAAAACAATAAAAATATTCATATTAATGAATAATCAGTGTGAGGATCCAGACAATACATAAACTTCAAAGCATTTTATAAATGACAATACTTAGGAAACATACTGCACACCTCGACTAGCCAGTGCTATTTACTATCCTTGCTGACTTGCTTTCATTTATACCACTAGACTAGTTAAACGATAATTGCAATTTAAGTATCGACATGAGAAAGACTTCAAAATTAATAGCACGAACGAACGAACACCCACCTTACCCTGGACGGTCAGCTATGCTACCAGTTTGCCGACACACACAGCACGAGCTATTCAAGTAGTTCGTGTTCATACAAAATAAGAAGACTCCTACTTAAGTTATTAAGGCAATGGCACACGGATTCGCAGTACCGTAACAAAATGCTTGTTAATAGCCGTGATGGCGGTGTCTGCGGCGCGGCACCTGCCCTGCATGAGGTCGGCGGCCAGCGCCAGGCGCACGCGCCGCGCCCAGCCGCCCTCGCGCCAGCGCGCGCCCGCGCCGCCCGCGCCCGCGCAGAACAACTGGCGCAGGTACGCCGGCTTGGGCCGCACCGGCGGCTTGTCGATGCTCTTGCGTTTGTACCGAAGCTGTACCTCTATACCACCAGGTACTCTCGCCACGTTTGATGGAATCGATGGGATTTTGTAAGACGCCATGGTTACGACTTGCGAAAACTTTTAAATAGTTTTTTTTTTTTAAACGTTTTAGACGTACGGTTTAAAAACCAATATAAGTATTATATTATCTTCGATTTGTTTTGGTTGTAGTACGCAGTATCAAGAAAGAAGATGATGTGGGTGTAACGTACACCATATACCTCAACCCTTCGGAAAATACCGGCGTGATGTTATTATGCAAGAAAGAATTTTATTTTATTTTATAACGAATAAATCGATCGATCTTATATGGTTATAAAAACACTGTATTCTTTTTTGATTTATTTGTGGCACACGATACGAAGCACACGACACTAAGACGAAACACACGAAACTAATTCGAAACACCAAACAAAATACTGTAATATGTAGCACACAAACTAATAAGAAAAGAGCGCGGGTAGTCACCGCGGGATCGAAACTGCGAAAGATATGATTTGCGCTCGGATCATCAGCACCTAAACAATAATGTTTACACGCTGGGCTCAGCGGCATGCAGACAAACACAACAACTACGTTTAGACTATTGTGAATCTAAAACAAAACCCTCGAGACAAATGAATGACCAAATTTTGATTACGTGACAAAGAGATCTAATTATAAATCTCATTGTTCGGGACTGCATGCTGATGACAACAACTGCAACTATTATTATTAACTAGCGTTAGCCCGCGGCTTCGCCCACGTTAATCCGATTAATCCGGGTCCATCTATCTGTATGCCAAATTTCATCCATATCCGTTCAGCCGTTTTTGCACCAATCCGGAATATACATCCAGCCAAACAGACGAAACGGACAAAAATTCTTCGTTACTGCATGTTTTATTTATTATTTAATATATAAAAATCTCGTGTCACAGTGTTAGTTGTCGAACTCCTTCGAAACGGCTTGACCGATTTTTATGAATTTTTTTGTGTATATTTGGTAATTCTGAGTATAGGTCGTAAAGTAAATTTCATACCGCTGCGGGTGAAACCGCGGGGCGCAGCTAGTTATGTATAGATGTCTAGATTTAAAGTAGACGTAATACATGAGGACGTCTTCACTTCTATTGGAAACAAGAAAACCAGTAGTTTTATGGGAAAACTTCACTAAACCTAGTTTTCACATACGCTACCATCAGCTACTTGTGGTGCAAAGGCTACCACTGTGTTAGGGCTAGAACATTCATTACCATCTCCACCATGACAGATGGACTGTACGGCGAATGCAGGCGATCAAGACATCGCTTTATTCCTACGATTGTTTCCAATAAGTACAAAACTTATGCCAGTAGATAAACATTACAGAGCCCGCAGTCTCGACATAGACAGCGACGCTGTCGCAAGCTACCGATAGCTAAATATTAAGGTGACACCTCAGTTGTAGCCCGCCAAATACATTTTTTTTTTAATTTGACTATTGATATGAAATTGATGATTATTATTCGATAAATATATAATTCGCACAGTCGAGAGTCGCATTTTGATCAACATACGACGTAAAACAGAGCTGCAATTTACAAAAACTAAAGAACATTTGAATTTTGCGGGCTACAACTGAGGATTCACCTTAATATAAAAAAAAAAAAAAAAAAAAAAAATGTTTATTTGCACCTTCAAAATTAACTGAGAGAAACAAGTTAAATAAAATAGGCCGAAAGGTAGTTACATTATCTTACAAGTTAGAGTTGCAACTAATACCTAAGCTAAGATAACTTAATATCTTGTAATATAGGTATCAGCGCCCACCCTTATTTGCATTCACATAATATTAATTATACATTAGAGCCAAAAAACTAAATATAGTTTTATACTTAATTTAAGAAATTAAATTCCCGTTTTAATATTTAACAAGATAAGGAGCATTCTAAGTACAAAATAAACCAGGTAAGTTTTTTTTTTTTTTTTTGATAAATAATTTAAAGTTAATAAATTTACCATTTAATAGGAAAATTTTGAGGTAAGTAAATACGACTTTTAGCGATCGGTAGTTTGCGACAGCGCGCTATCTAGTCGAGACTGCCGGCCCAGGTTGGTTGACTCTGCAGAAGAGCAATGGGTCCTCCCGTCTGTCCTACGAGTTGCGAGTGAATATAAAATCCTTCGAAGCATGCCACTTAAAAGAAGACACTCTTTCACTCGAATACCCAATCTTAGATAATTTACAGGTTTTGCTACTTAATCATAATATATCTACTTTAGCGTTATGTAGTCTTAGTTGATTATTGATTGACCCGTTTAAAGGTTCTAAACAAATCGGTTGCAATGGAATTTGAGCTTGGTCGTGTATGACATTAGAGTTTATGGTTCCAAAACTTGACAATTATCTGAGACTAGCTTCTGCCGGCGACTTCGTCCGGGAGAAATTTGTTGTTCCCCTGACCCACCGCGTCGCATCGCATCGTCTGCACCTGCTATTACTTCGTTTTTTTTTTAGTTCTGTCTGACTATTTTTCTTTTTTTGCTCGGCTCCTAAGGATCTTAGCGTGGTGTAAAGCCTTCGTCGAGAATTGGGTTATAAAAAACAAAAATACTTTTTTTTATCCGACTGGCAGTTTAAGAGATTAGCGCGTTTAAACAAACAAACAAACTCTTCAGCTTATTATTAGTAGTATTAGTACATAGACTCTGAATAAAACCTGCTTCGCATGATTTTTATTGATTGACAAAACGTCCAGATTTCTTCATTATAATTATGTAAGTTTAATGTTTATGTATTATACACATAAACCTTCCGGTATAAATTCTTTAAATGATGGTGAAACCCGCATCACAATCTGTTGCGTAGTTTAGAAGAACAACGCAGTCACACAGACACACACGAAAAGCGATTTTAATTTATAATATGTATAGATATAAATTACCAAGTTTTAAATTAATGATAATATTCACCTGTACGAGCTCAGTGTTGTGCCTCCTGACCTCTTGCAACTCGTCGCGCAGCTGCGCCCTCTCGCGGGAGGACAGCTCCTCCTGTTCCTCCGCGTGTAATCTTCTCTTCTCACTGTACTGTAGTTCACTCTTTAGCTTACGGATGTCATTGCGAGACCTGGAGGAAGTAGTCGAGATTGTAGTCACATTACTAGGTAAATTGAACCTGTCATTAACACAAATCAGAACCAAAAAATGGGCACTTATAAAACGGTCATAATTGGTCGTTTCCTATGCCTAAGAGCCGGCAAGAAACCCTACATATACTCTTTTAAAAATAATTAGCTTTTACAATATATCTAAATTACAGTGTTAATATGGGAGGACAGTGTAGGCTTGTCAACAAGTATCAATATATGTCTAGTTCGCAAAAAGCTTAGCGCGAAGATACAAGAGTTCACTAAATATAGGCTTTAAAAGAAATAAACTGCGCGCGCACACATACATCACTGTGTCAGGGCCCATATTATAACCGCTTACACAGCAGTTTTAGCGCAGGGAAGACCAGTGATTAAAATAGTTGTACACACACTGTCATTAGTTGTGAAGTACGCGAAGAAACGCTTTTTAACCGAAGAAAAAAAGGAGGAGGTTCTCAAGTCGACGACAACACACATAATTTTGTACGGAGTAGTCCGATTTTTTCATGAATTAATACGGTCTGTTCAAGATTAAGTGAACGTTTTACTGCGTACAGTGTTTATATTCCGACACGCACTGTTGCCCAAATTCCCGGTGGAACGTAGGCACAACTTGTAACTGGGCTAAACAATGGCTTGTGAATGTTGGGTATGCACATCCTTCACATAAAGTTACCTCAATATATTATTTATTTATAGCCTTTATTTAATTTATATTATTATAATACATTTTTTATGTTGCTTGTCGCATAACTGCGCTAAAGAATTCTCTCAATTCTATTAACGTAGACCACATTACACAGAATATTTTTTAAATAAGGTGAGATTTTGATTGTCAGTCGAATGGTTGTGTCGAGGTACAGTTTCACCCAAAAGCAACAAAGAATATAAAAAAAATGTAAATCAAATCAATATAAATAAAACTTGTAAAAGACACACGTTTTGGGTCGTTGCACAGGCGACATCACTTCACCACTATATTATTTTGTTAAATTTCTATAGAAAACACTTCATCTTTATCTTGATCTATTCAAATTAAACTTGACATATTTTTTGGTTAAAAATAACCACAGTTACAAAAATTCTACCGGCATTCCTAATAAACCGGGTTAAAAAGATAAGTCATCTCAAATTCTCAAGTCATTTATCGAATTATCTTATCGCACGGAGAGATGACGTGCGTTTTCTATCAAAACGTAGGATTCTGACACAATAATTTTCGTGAGTTTGCGGGATGCTACATGAGTGCAAAGTCTGTTGTGTGCAGAACAAATGATTCTCGAAATAATGATAAATAGTTGGCCGGTAAGCGCGAGATACTGAGTTCGAATCGTACTAATTGTAATTCAAACATACGCATATTGTTAAAATGTGTTGTGTTAATGTCATCAACAGCTGTAAAAAAACCTAGAAGAAAACGTCGTGAGAAAACTGCCATGTCCTAGAACCGGAGATTCGAGGACTTTTATGTGACGTCCTCAAACCCGCACGGAGCCAGGGTGATGTACTAGGCAGAATGCTCCTGGAAAAACCATATAAATGACTTTTGCGGCAGAATGAATAGTTTTGTCTACCCTCTGAGGTGTACATATTAGCCGCGAGATATCTAGAAACTAAATTACTGCATACCACGGCTATATAAGGTACTAGCTTTTGCCCGCGGCTTCGCTTGCCTTAATTTAGAATTTGACAATCAATTCGGGTTGTTCGGGGAATTATATTTAGGAGGATGAAAAACCGGTCTATCGACACTCTAGACTAACAAAATGTATTAGATATTTAAATTAAAAATTAAAAAAACTCTTAACACACTACTAAAGTTTATATGTATAATAATATAATTCAATCATGATTCGAAAGACACATGACGCCGTCTATTATCATAAGAACGTTATTGTTGTTTTCCTCGGGAACAGTACTTTTTTTTCGGGATGAAAGGTACCCCCTATGTCCATTTCTGTACACCTGAAAACGTATATGCAAAAATTCAGGACGATCGGTTCAGTGGTTTAGGCGTGAAAAGGTAACAAACAAACAAACAAACTTACTTTCGCAAGCTTTTTCAAGTCCGCAAGATCGCGACGAGTAAATTCAACCACGCGTCCTACAAGTAACAATTAATAATAACAACCGAGGTAGCATGTCGTAGCAAGGTTTTTTATTACAATAAAATAATATAAAGTCCAGAGATTATTTGTCTTACTAAATTGTTATAGAAAGTTACGGAAAACACATACTAATAAGCTTGTGAATTTTTATTTTAGTCGTATTTTTTGGTCGTTAGTTGGAACTGTCTATGTGCATACATTATGTTTATATTTCAAGAACATTAATATCATATCTGAATGACAATACCTTGAACTTCAGAATCCATGTTGTTGATTATGCAAATAACAATGAATATCAAAACTGTATTTGCTTGATTTACGTTGAGTTTTCGCTTCTTGAAACCGTAGTTGTCGACAGCGTACTTTGGCAGGTGATATCTTGTCATTTTTATTAGAAAACCACCCTCCATTTTTTTGGATTCCTATAACATACATATTCTATTTGCGAGTCCGGTGATTGTTTATCATCTACCTTCAACTTTAAAATTGGTTTTTGTCCTCCCTCGGCAACACAGTGCGACGCGGCAAGAGGCGGCGTGTGCGCGTGCCCGTGCCGCCGCCGCATCGGGGCGTCTTGCTCGTCTATTCTGTGCCGAGCAGCTTGTTGGTAAGGTCGTGTTCGCATGCATGTCTCTGCGCGACCGCGCAAGCATGGTAGTAATTTCGCGTCTTGACGGTTACCGTACTCCACAATATGTGTGCCGCCGCACGCAAACACCTGCCCTCACCTCTTTTTACATGGGACCTAACAAAAGCACTGGGCAGAGGTATCTTCGGAGGTTTTCTCCGTAGATATACATATCTACGGAGAATGCAGGCGTAATGATGTTAAAAATAAACCAACGTAGGTAGACTTCGTAACCCGATCTAGTCTTATTTTAATTGCTTATTGCTCACAATAATAATAAATGTGAATTTAAAATCCTAACGACCTAAACCTGAGTAGGTACGAGTACATGATTAAATTCCCTTTTTAAAGTTTTACGAAAAGGAACCTAGGTGCGATTAAAACAAATTTTAATCCTGATCTACAGTACCTACACATCTGTAAATGAGGTAAATACTAATAAACAGCTGATAGGTGCACCTCGAATTCGCATAAATTATTGACCTTTGTAAGGTTAAGAGTGCGCCGGTTCGTAACCGTCAGCTGATTCAAAAATCTTACCAGAGATAGGCAGTCGTGGACATAGCTACTATTTTAGGTACGCGCTGTTTTTGAGAATTTCCTTACCCACAGGAAACTTAATGCCTTTGCCCAACCGAACCGGAGGATCCACATCACGATTGGCACTGGCGAGGTAGGGTACTTAGTGCCTCCCTATGATACTTGTTATTGTAGCACACCACTATGTTCTGGTACTCCTGGTTGGTATACCTATAGTTGGCCATTGTTGCCCGAAGACCGACGCGTGATAGCAAAGGCGCTTGCGGTGCGACACGCGGATCGTGCGGGACTGAAGGATGAGGCGCGGGGGAGGGAGGCGCGCGCGCGACTCGCTCGTGTTCTACTTTTTGATCATTCATAAAAACCGCGCGCCATCTTATGCCGCCGCCGCCCGCTTCAATAACAGTAAATACTACGTAGAAATTAGCGTAATGGATGATAATAAATAAGAAGTAGCCAACATTTATTATGTGTGTCAAGTATTTCTTTTTTTTTAATGACGTACCTATATAAAAATATAAAAATGTTTCTATGGCTTCTGTACCAGCTATAGGTGTATCTCTTGAAATATTTCGTGTAAGGGCTATATTTGGGCTGAAACAAATAGTCTTGTCGCCCTTTGTTTACAAAATATAAAATACTTACCGTGCATTTATATCTCGGAATCATGTTTATATGTTCAAACATGTCTAATAATGGCATAATAAGTAATCTATATTTTTGTCGTAAGCACTTTCTGTGCCTTAATTATGCAAATAAATGATTTAGATTTTTGATTTCGACTATTCAACATCAAGCTTTGCTATGCGTCGATGTGACAAGATATGACATGTGCGAGTGAGATAGAGAATACAGATCAGGTGCGCACGCGGTGAGGAGCGAGAATGCACACATTGCGTGATGTTGTATTAACCAAAGCGTCGCCATGGTAACCACACATATCGCAGCGCAGCACGTGTTTAATTTATGAGGAGCGAATTAGATAAGCAGAGCGTAGCATAGCTCGATATGGATTTGTTACGGCCCAGTCAATCTTACAGAGAAATAACGCGAATCCCCAGCAGTGGAAACATCAGGCTGATTAAGTTTTCATTTGTTTCTAACATACCTGTCAACCTCAGCCTGCACTACTTCGTGCGTCTTCATGAGCTTATCCAACTGCGTTCGTAGTCTTTCAGCATCCTTCGTGGCCAGTTCGTGTTCCGGCCGAAGTTTGCCGATCTCAGTCGACAGCTCGCCGGATTTCTGCTCGGCCGTCTTCCGCGCTTCAATGGCGTGTGCTAGACGCTCTTCCGCGCGTTTTAGATCGCGAGCCGTCGATTTTGATTCGACTGAGAGTTCGTTGTATTCACGTTCCTGGTGGAAAAGGTGTTATTAGAGATTAGTTGTACGACTTGTAGTTTTCTTTCGAATAATATTGCACTTTAAGACGTCCATTTAACACCAAGCATAAGCCTAAACCAGCAAGAATCAAAATTAAACCAGAAGGGCAGGCCATATACCATCATTATGATGAACAATAAAAACAAGATGAAAAACAAAAAATAAAAAAAATACCTTTCGCCACCTCGCTAGATTAGCAGCCCTAGCTTCTTGGCGTAGAGTTGCCATTTCTTCAGCACGAGCCTAAGAAACAAAACACAATTGTAAAGTCTTGCTAATAGAAATAAGCCTTCTGAAGTTGAAAATAAAGTCCAATATTGTACGTACCTGTTGTTGAAGCTCAGCTCGTTCTAACTGTTCCTTTAGCAGGGATATCTGCGCTTGCGCTTGCATGTCTCCAACGCTCTCGGTATCGCTCTGCGCTTCTTTACGCGCTTCGTTTCGAGCGCTCATTGGTTCGGGAGCGGAGCGGTCGCTCTCGGGCTGAGCGGACGTGGAGGCGGCGGCCGCGCAAGTGACGCATGAACGCTTTTCTAAAGCGCTAACTTCTCTTTCTAGCTGTCGTACTAGTTGTTCTAGTGTGTTCACCTGCGTTACAATAATACTATGACTTAACCGATTCGAACAAAACTGACTCGAACTATACGACGAAGGCAAACAAAGGTTAGTTTCATCCTTCCTCGTCTGAAAAGAGGGACATATGCTTGGCAGCAATTATAATATAAAATATGAGGATCTCCAAGTGAGGCAAACGTACAGTCCCACACAACAGTGGTGACTATTTGACTTGACGACGCCTTCATGTCGTAGCAATAAGGGCGATTTTCGTAGTGCTAGTGTTACCATATTTTATGCGCGCTAGACTGTATCATTCTAAAGTACATATAAAAGGTTGTTACCTTCTCCCGATGCCGAGCATCCTCGTGCAGCGCATTAGCAGCACGTTGTTCAGCGTCGTTGAGTCGTTCGTTGAGCCGCGCCTCCGTACGAGAACACTGTTCCTCAAGCGCCGCCTCGCGACGCACTGACTCTTCCACACCACGCTCTAATTGCTGTAAACATATGCACTCAGGGTGAGAGAATATTCACTGGAATTAAAGACGCGACCCTACATATTGGTTTACAAACCCATCAGTATTATAGTGATCAGTGTAATTCTAAATTTGTCATTATGGCAAGAAACACATTATTTATTTATTTAAGTACAGTAGAACCAACATCTATAACAGAAAGATAAAGGTTGCTTATTTATGTTTCTTTTTCTCATTTAATTATCATCATGATCTGGCAGTTTGAGTAATTTATGCGGCTTACTCAAATGTCCTTTCTTTGATATTGTTCGTCGAATCGTTGAGCTCCTTAAGTCCTGACTTACTGAGTCGAGCTGCACGATAACTGACAAATACGTGCACTGTCTGGACAGGTCCACTCAATCTGTGTGGTTCTTTCCTCAGAAGACCATTTCAGATTTTATGGCCATGACCAATTTACATGGTCTTCACATGATCTGACCGAGATTATGTCTGGACTTTAAAAGAGACTGTGACCTCTGAGTTTGTTTCGGCCTGTCTTCTCAGAGTAGTCAGATAGGAAACGCCGACCTCATCTAGTTTAAAAAATATGATTGACGTGTAAAGTGTTTGTACAAACCTACTTACAAAAATAAAATCATTTATCATTTAACACAGAGCCAATTACGGGTTATCACGGGTAAAAACAGAAAAAGTAAAGAAATCTTAAGCTCACTAACAGGTGCGATAAAAAGAATTATATAAGGTACAATGCACTATGCACTTTTAAAAAAGTCAGCGTTCAGCCGATTATGGACACAGACATTTTAAGACTACATGTTCTTGTCATTATTGTATCAATAAAAGCGCAACGAAGTATGCACCGGTTTTTTAAAGGTCAAATGTTATATCGGATAACACAATTGGATGATATTTTGGACAGCCTAAACTTTAGGTTATTCTACTTTTTCCAAAAACGATGCTTTAGGTCTTAAAGCATTGTTTCTGGAAAAAGTTGGAGGAGGCCTATACAAAAAATGTATCTACCTATTATAATTTTTTTTTCATATGTGTAGAAATTTAAGTTAAGGAAATAAAAGGCTATTTATTATTATTATATAGCATCGTTTCAACTATTTCATGACGAGTTTTTACTTTTGGAAGACTGTGATAATTATGTGTGTACTAGCTTTTGCCCGCGGCTTCGCTCGCGTTAATTTAGACTTAGACTATCAATTCGAGTTATAATTCAATCATGATCCGAAAGACATGTGGCGCCATCTATTATCATACGGAGGTTATTGTTGTTTTCCTCAGGAACAGTACTTTTCTGCGGGATGAAAGGTACCCTATGTCCGTTTCTGTACCCCTGACAATGTATATGCAAAATTTCAGGATGATCGGTTCAGTGGTTTAGGCGTGAAAAGGTAACAAACAAACAAACAAACTTACTTTCGCATTTATAATATTAGTTAGGATTAGGAAGTTAGGATTTACCTGTACTTGTGCAAGTAACGTGGACGCTCGCACCCGCTCTTGCGCCAGTTGTACTTGCAGCTCTTTCATCTGTTCTGATGACGTGCTTGCCATGCGCTGTTTCTCTCCCAAACGTTCCTGTGATACATCAATAAAATTACTTATAATTAATTATATTGATATAATTTACCATTTATGTAACTTGTAATTTTACACAGGGATGCCTATATCCAACATTTGACTACGAAATACTGATATTAGTTAGAATGTCGCAGTACGACTTTTTATCGCGCGATTATTTTGTCGCAGAAATGCAACGTATTGGTTTATACAGCATAAACGAGAAAAAAATAGCCGCGATTTTAAAATTGTGATTTGTTACATCTTGGCACGATACTGCTCGCGACGCGATTGTCGCAAAAGTAAATTGCAGCATAAATATGAAGTCGTATGGCCCCGCAAGCACTGCGATAATAAATTTGCACCCCGCCGCGGCCCTCAGTCGCCATTCCGATCTCCAAGCGTAAACATGTCGGCACCTGTTTCTCCAGTGGAGTCTCAAGCAAGAGGAGACGCTACACTTGGAGCATTTTAATATGGAAATACATTAATTATTACTGACAACCTTCTTCAGCTGAGATTACATTCCGCTATTTAGTATTTTTATATTCAAAAAGCTGTTCGTGCCCGGCGTCGGCTGGGGTGATTTTCATACAAAAATAGCATCCAATTTCCGCCCTTCCCGGTGGATTTAAAAAAAAAAAGTCTTTCATACAATCCTTGTCCTGACAATCACAAACAACAACAAAAAAAAAAGAATTAGCCAAATAGGTGCAGCCGCTTTGAAGTGATGCGCGGACAAACATTTTTGGCAATTGATTTTTATTTATACTGATTAGAGGTCAAACAATTAGTTTTCATCCGAAGATTATGTGACCCCGTCTTCTGGCTATTAACTAACGGCTGTTTTGTAGAATGCCCCTTATGAGTTAAGATTTATGTGGGGACATCACTAGTAGGCTATGAAAACAAATATAAATTATGTGATGTGAAAACGGTTATTGCGCTAAAATCGAAGTGCTTACCCATAGCAACCATTCGCGGCCATTTGAATACACAAATAACTAATAGACTATTTGTTTATTAGTTTTACCATAACATAACATCGCGCTTTTAATCCCGAAAGACTTAGGCAGAGGTGTACGTATAGTCCATCTACATTTCGCCAGTTATGTTTAAGTCCCATGTAATAGACTCCGAAATTCCTGATGAAAAAACCCAATAACACTTTACCTGACCTGGGAATCGGACCCAGGACCTCATGCTCAGCAGTAGGGCTAGCGAGAACTGAACGAACGAGGCAGTATATTAGTTTTACTTAAATTTTTACTGTCCCTATTAAATTGGGAAGGGATAGTCTAAAATATGAGTGGTTTAAAATATTATTATTAATTGCCTTACCTGTGTGGAGGCTAAGGTCCTTGTAGACTCCTCGATCTCGTCCCTCAGACTTCTATTATCGTCCTCCAACTTGGCCACTTTCTTCTCCATCGCTTGCTTGGCGCGCAACTCTTTAGCCGCGTTGGCCTCGGCCGCGGCTATTCGAGTCGCCGCCTCTCGGCTTTCGGCGTCGCCACCGCTGAGGGTTTGACGACGAATCGCACGCTCTTTGGCTATCGTGTCCTGAGAATGAAACTTTTATGTAAAACTTTTTGTGTAAATGGTGTAGCGTTAGTTTTGAAACCCTTTAAATTAGACTTACACTATGTGATCGAATTTACAATTAATTATGAGTTCTACTTTAAAACTAAATACTTAAAGATATTTAAAATACGCAGTTATCAAATAATACTAATACTACAGGGAGATTTAGACCAAAGGTCAGCCAGCGCATACCATCGAAATTACTGCGAAGCAGCCGAAAACCATGAACCTTCTAGTGCGATGCGATATTGTTTCAAGCGATGGCTTGCACTGAACTCTGCACCCAATTGCGTAACACACTTTCAATCACAATTTGAATAAGTTTGAAGGATATTGCTAATCCATTGCTTCATATGTTCATAAAAGTTGTCTGTTCAATAACGTAAATAACGCAATGAATGTTGCTGACCTGTCAAAATGAAACCCATTGCTACTGTTAGTGTGTTACGCAATTACCCCGTTGACTTAAATATTATTGCCTCTATTCGTCACATATACATACTACTTCTACTGGATATTCCTTCACTACTATTTATTACATAGGAAAGTACACTGTACACTACACTATATAAACAAAGACGACACACTCACAATGGGGCGCAGGTTGATCTCAGTGAGCCTTCTATGTCGCAACTCGTACACATGTTCTATTATATCCTGCCGTATAATGAACACCTCAGAATTTTGTACAAAAGACAAAAGATCTTTTTTTGAAAAATTTGTTTTAAAGTTCATAAAATCTCGTCTGTACTCCAAAACGGTAAACAGAGGTGTCTATTACACCTATCATATTTTACTAGTCATTCGCAAATCCAAACTCGGACTTCTACTAAGTATTTTTAATGAGAAAACCCAGTAAACTATACCGACCCAGTGGTCTTACCCAGGGTTCTACGCTCAGCAGTCGCGCTTGCAGCCACTAGAACAGTGGTTCCCAACCAGTGGTCCATGGACCACCAGTGGTCCGCAAGAGCTAAAATATGGTCCGGGCAAGATTTTAAACAAAATGATTGAAACTGTAAAGACGCATTTGAAGTTGAGTCTTTGGGGCGGTTTTGGTGTAAAAAAGTAATTTCATACACTAAAATTCGTGAAATCGCTTTGCGCTGTCTTATGCTTTTCTCCGCAACTTATTTATGTGAACAAGGATTTAGTGCTTTACTGATAATGAAAAACAAGTTCAGGAATCGATTGAAAGTAAATGATGATATTCGTGTACCTTTGAGCAAAAAAATTTCCACAAGAATTCAAGAACTTGTAAAGATGCGTGCTCAAAAACCTCATTGACGCAAACTGAATTACGTACCAACAAATTAAGTGTTTTGTTAATTAATGTTACTTTTGAATTTTACGATTACGTATGTTAAACTTTTCGATTAAACTTTATTTTTAGATTAATACAGTTTATTATTTAATGTTGTAGTCCCTGCTAATAATAATGAAATCAAAGTGGTCCCTGGTCAAAAAAAGGTTGGGAACCACTGCACTAGAATAATGAGGTAGTAAATATTTGCTGGGTTAAACAGCATACAATATGCAGCAAACAAAGCAAGAACAAATTGCATACCAGTTAACATTCTATTCCATTACTAATGGTAAAACCATACAGATATATCCCAAGAAAAGTATGCACTTCGGGAATCATCGTCTATCTTCGGAAATACGAACGTGAGATGATATCTAATATAGAGCCATTACAACCATGGAAGTACTTGCCCTTTATGTGAAACTATGATTAGAAAAATATAGATTAACAACTCTATGCAATTCCAAAAAGCAGATGACGATCTGCAACCGGAGTAGGTAACCCGACAGAAAGAACTTCTTACAAAGGCGCAATGATTGCAAAGCAGTACTACAAAGCGCGGCAGTACAAAACTAAAAACCTTTGCTTCTGTGGGAGGTTACTATGTGGTGCGACGTTCGTGCTAATTCGGAAACACGAATATTACCGAAGAGCATACCTTTATTACCTGTAGAAAATTCGTCAACTAGGGAGAACCAACCTTGTAATGCTGTTGCTGCGACCTCGCTGTGTCGGCGTCAGCGATGGCCCTCTTACAATCAGCCTGGATATGTTCTATCTTGCTCTCCAACCGCCTCAAGTCTTCTCTCAGCGCGTCCCTCTCGGCCTGCAGCGCTGCAGCAGCTGCGCGCGCACTGCGCACCTCGGCACTGTTGCGGTCTGCTATGCCGGCGGATAGCTCTTGGTTGGTGCGTTGGAGAGCCATCCGCTCTTCGCGTTCTACTTCTACTTGGCGTTCGAGGCGTCTGGTATGAAAGATTTATATTAGTCTCTTTTAACAGTATTCTAGTATTTATTCCTATATTATTGAATTGACCAAAACGCACCTCAAATGCACGAACACCCAGATTAGAACTGAACCGCATATAAACGGCAAGGCGGCACGGCGCAGTGGTTAAGCGATTGACTGCTGCGCTGCATGTCGCGGGTTCGATTCTCGCACGGAACAAATATTTCTATGACCTACAAGTAGTTGTGCCGAGTCTGGCTGTTTGTGTATGGGAGTTTTAATGTTTGTAAATGCACCCACAATACAGGAGAAATTCCTAGTAGCAACGTTTTAAAAACAGAAAAGAAAAAACATGTACGGAGTCGAACCCGGTAGATGCAGCGCAGAAGTCAACCATTCAGTTAATGCTCCAACCAAACCGTCATGTATACTAAAGCTACGGTTTCCTAAAAAACCGGTGACCGCCCACATAGCGTCCGCAATTTATCGGTGAAGGACGTCACTGAAACGTTGTATACGAAAGTAAGTTGGTGTGTCTTCCTAGAGAGCGTTTTTGATACCGTAAAGTCAAACCCCGCTGCCCAAAGATTTAAATCGCTAGATTTGCCCTCACCATACTTAGTCACGTAAAAAAGTGTCCATACTGAGAAGGGCGAGCTCGCACATTATTATAATATAGCGTTTCCATAACAATCCAAGTCACTGCGTAATTTTGTGTCAGAGGTGTCAAAACGAAACAGAAACGCGACTATCTTTTGACGTGGTAGGGCGTATCTAACGATTTAAATCTTTGTCGCTGCTATCATCTTCACGACAGCCGTCACAGTGGCCTCTATGTGCAGTCACCGCTTATCTAGGAAACCGTAGCTTAAAACATACTACCCAACAAAGTTGGTGACAGAGATACAAGGCAAGAATTTTTTTATATACTGGCCACCACGATGCCAGTCGCGCTGACGGTGTATGACACTTCTTTCATTGGCAAGAAGGGTGACTGACATAACTAATAATAAAATAAATAAATAATAAATAAATAAACTAAAAAATCTGAAAATTTTAGTTAAGTATACAGGTGAATGCAGCAAATTTTATTCCTTTTGCTACAAAAACGACATTATGCTAATGCCTAAAAATTAAGGAGCTACAAAGATGTGACTTTATGCTTAGTCGCACTCTTACCGCTACTTTCAAACTTTTAAACCATCATATCCAAAAATGGCTGTTTTTTTATTACGTCAAGCTTCTCGCAAATGAACGGTTGTCTATCATTTTCATTCGAAAAAATTATCAAACAATTTAAAAAATTTTAATGTAATTCACGAAATTGTTGTAACAACATAATTAGCAAAAGATACAAAGTTTAACACAGTATTGAATGACTAGGCTGATGGAAGTTTATACATAATTTTCATTTCAGAAAAATAAATACTGTTCAATAGTTCATAGTTCAGAAATATGAGTTTCGAAAATCGCTTTACAATGAGTTCAACAACACCATTCAAAAGACATAAAAATAATAATAATAATGATGTATTTATTCTGCTCACTTGTTCTGCAGACTGAGCGCGGTGATCTCGGCCTGCAGTCGCACGCGCTGCCGCTCGGCCTCGGCGTCGGCCTCGTGCCTCACACGCTCCACGCTAGCGCCGGCCAGCGCTTCGGCCTCCGCTAGTTTAGTCTGCAGCGACGTGATCTCACGGCTGCGCATCGCCGCTATCTTCTCTGCTGACCTGGGTTACACAGTTTAGGTATTTAGGGATCGAAGATATTTGACAGTTAAATAATTTAAAAAGGACACAAATTGATGACACAGTTTTGATTGAAGTATCCATGGCTCCATAGATCATGACATGAAATCGTATTTAAATTACGTATGATTTGAGTCAATGTTTCAATAAGTCTCTTGGTAGAAAAGGATGAACAAGCAGTGCCGTAACTAGGGCGGTGCCAGCGGTGCCCAGGCACAGGGCGCAGACCCTGGAGGGGCGCAGAAATGACCAGACCAGTATCTAGTTTTGTTTCATGCATGGTAGTTAGTAGGTACATTTTGTTTTATTGCGAATATGGTGTAGACGCGCTCTCTGTACTATCTATATCTATATGGCATTTTTCAAGCGATCTTGAAACAACAACACTTGTAAAGGTGGTTTTATATTTGTCTGATGTGTCGTGACGTGACGCGTCAGAACGGTATCGGTTTCATACATTTAGTACTAGCTGGTGCCCGCGACTTCGTCTGCGCAGGATTAGTATTTCGAACAATATGTTTATAAATTGTAGCCTATGTGTTATTCTGATGTATAAGTATATTAGTATATTATTGTAAAGTTTCATTAAAATCCATTCAGTAGTTTTTGCGTGAAAGAGTAACAAACATCCATCCATCCATCCATACAAACTTTCGCGTTTATAATATTAATAGGATGGTAATGTTCACACTAGTGCGTAACGTGTTGTGTTGTGATGGCTTATGTATGGAACCGATACAGTTCTGACGCGTCACGTCACGACACATCAGACAAATATAAATCCACCTTGTCTTGCTCGCAATATTACATACACAAACAAAAGTACCTATACCGTAACTATGAGACAATTTCTGTCTATATTCATTTGGAGGGCGCCACTTCTAACTTAGAAGTTCTAAGCAAATCTGTCAATCTAGCTGAGGACCTGAGGAGATGTACATATAGTTCACGTTACGCTGTCATTGCTGTCAGCCACATTCATTGGTCCTCCCTTTATCTTTGATTTTATTCATTAACTACGTGCGGCGTTACTGACGCACTAGCGTGCGAGAGATAGATAGAAAATTCATCGTTCGACAAGAGTGAAAAGGATGACTTACAAAACTAAACGATTCACAAACGTTCCATTCTGCCGCGCCGTCCCACCCAATGTTCGGGGATTCCCCGATACATCGAGAATCACGCATTCAGATAGCCGGCCGGGGGCACTCGGATTGATTGTCTTGCTTCTCAACCATGGTCATTATTTGTATAAAATTTCATTAGTTTAAAGTAAAATTGTGTGTGAGAGTGAATAAGTTTATTGTTGATTTGTTGTTCGTTGATAAACTCGTTTGGGTAAGTTAGAAAATTGTATTTAAAAGTTTTACAAAGAAAGTTGTATATAAGTATATTTTTTCGGTTAATATTTTTACGTTAATAGTGAAATTAACTGAAAATATTTTAAGGTCGGTGGGAGTAAGTAGGAGCGGCCTGTGCCCAGCAGTAGGACATTTAATACGCTGATAATATCAATAAATATTTATGACTTGTAAATGTTATTACTTTATATTATTATTAAGTGTTATTACTTTCCTAAGTAGGTATTTTTAGGTGGCATTTTTATGTTGACCATTTTTATGCTCGAGTTCGGTTCGACACACAAGTATACATATAGACAGGTACTTGTGTTGAGTTCCGAACTACTCGTATATACTAGACTAGGCCTGATTAGCGATTCTTCTTTCAGAAATATTACCTGCCGGCTACCGTAAGCTAAGCACGCATGCTATAACAAACAACATGTGTCAAAAACGTCCATCCGGTTCTGAATTTCGTAAGAGAAAACGCGTGAGAGAGATGGAAGCAAAAAAAATGGGAAATACGTTACGAAAGTGGACAGTCACACAACCAGAAAACAGTCAGGAAGATGTGTCCAATAATGACGTTTTGGCCCACCCTGGTATGTCTGGAACTAGATCTGGAAACAATTTAAAGATAGAATATAAAGAAGACAGCCCAGTCAGCCCATTCCAGCAAGACTTGACCTTGCCCATCACCACTAGTCCAAGTTCTGAAATTCAAATTAAAGAAGCAACTGCAACTGATAAGATCCAGTTAGACATAAACGATCCTGTTTCATGGTTACCATTAACTGACCACATTCGTTGTTTCCTTGTTGAGAAAGGTCCTGATCAAGGAAAAGGTAGTCAAAATATTTCTTCAACTGAAGACGCAGGACGAAAATTTCATATGCATCGGTTTACAAAAAAGATGAGCAATGGCGAGATGGTACCAAGGCCTTGGTTGATTTACAGTAAAAAAAGAGATGCAATATTTTGTTTCCCATGTATACTTTTCGGTTCTTCCTCGACTAAGCAAATAATGCCGGCACTGGCTGATGCACAAAAAGGATTTAATGATTGGCGTCATTTAAGTCCACGTATTCCTGAGCACGAAAACTCTACATTTCATAGAGAAAATTGTATTAAGTGGAAAATGCTTGAACAGCAAATAAAAAGTAAGACCACAATAGATGCATCCTTACAAAAGGCTATTGATCAAGAAACAAATAAGTGGAGACATATTTTAAAAGTGTGTACTAGCATAATTTTGTTTTGCGCGGAAAATAATTTACCCCTCAGAGGCTCTCATGAGCATATTGGAGAATCAGGATCTGGAGTTTTCTTAAGTGCCGTGGATATGATTTCAAAATTCGATCCTGAACTTAGAGCGCACATCGAATCGCTTAATAAAGGAAATATTTCATATTTTACGCCTTATATTCAAAACGAGCTTGTAGATATTCTTGCCTCTGAGGTCAAAAACCAAATTTTAGACGACGTTCGTGCGGCAAAATACTTTTCCATACTTTTTGATTGTACGCCAGACGTATCGCATCAAGAACAGATGTCACAAATACTGAGATTCGTAAAAGTATCCGAGCAGAAAGTTACAATCGAAGAACGATTCATAGATTTCATCCAGTCTCATGAAAAATCGGGCGAGGGATTGTCGAAAGAGATTTTAGAGAAATTAGAAGTTGATGGATTGAATATTCAAGATCTTCGTGGCCAAGGCTACGACAATGGTAGTAATATGGCCGGTAAATATAACGGAGTCCAAGCCAAAATAAAACAAATTAATGAAAATGCTGATTACGTGCCGTGCGCAGCGCATTCTTTGAATTTATCTGGCGTACACGCTGCTAGTGTGACACCTGACATGATCACATTTTTTGGATTAATCCAGAAAATATTTGTGTTTTTTTCGAGTTCAACGGTCAGATGGGAAACTTTAATGAAACACTTAAATATTTCATTGAAAAAACACGCCGACACTAGATGGGCCTCTAAAGCTAGGGCCGTCAAAGCTTTGAACACGCAAATACCCCAAATCAGGTGTGTGCTAAAGATTCTAACTACCAATGATTATAATGCGGAAACAATCGCTACAGCTAAAGTATAATGGACCTAATTAATTATAAATTCATATGTACTCTGCAAATTTGGGATCAAATTTTGGAATCTGTTGACAGAGTGAATGTAGCTCTACAGTCTAAAACCATTACTATCGACAAAGCCTCTGAATTAATCAAGGGATTAACAAGCCAGATTCAGAATATTTGCGACACTGTGGACATTGTTTTCGAAAAGGCAAAAAGAATTTGTGAACAATGTGACATTGAAGACAATTTTCCTGAAAAGCGACGAAAGCGAGTAAAAAGACACGATTTAAGTGAAAGTTCAGACGCCGGCTACTACATTACTCAGCAACAAAGTTTCAAAATTCAGATAAATGAAGCAATAGATACAATAATTTCTGAATTAAAATGGCGATTCGAAAAACTACGCGACATACACCACTCTTTCGGTTTTTTGACCGTAAAACACATAACTACATATTCGGTTGAAGAACTAAAAAAACATGCAGCTGATTTGAGTATCAAATATTCTGCAGATATAAATGCCACAGAATTTTGGGCCGAAATAGAAACTTTGAAGAGTCAAGTTGAAGCGACTACATTATTTGATAAATGTGAATGTCAGTCAAGTATGGGTCTTCTCAAAGCTATAGTGGAACTGGATTTAAAGGAAATGTTTCCCAATGTAGTAGTCGCTATAAAGATATTTTTAACGATGCCAGTGACTGCGAGACTTCCTGCGAGAGATCATTCAGTAAGCTCAAATTAATAAAGACGTACCTGCGCTCGACGATGGGCCAAGAAAGATTGTCTGGCCTAGCGATTTTGTCGATTGAACGCGACATAGCACGGCTCCTGTCGTATGACAATGTAATCAAGGACTTCGCAATGAGAAAAGCGCGGAAAGTAAATCTTTGAGTAGGTAGCTGTCCTTTTCTTGTGATTACGGTTTACCTTAGCCTTGGGTCTTTACTATCGAGTACTTTGTGTCATTTCTGTATTTGAGCAAATATTTTTGAATAAACAATTTTTATCTTAAAGAAATCTACTAAGTACCTATACCTTCGTAAACAAAAAATAGATAGATTTATTTTTATGCACATTTGTCCACTTTATTGTCAGAGCCTGGTTAGAGCATTTTTCAAGGGCGCAGTTTTGAAAGCTCGCACCGGGCGCATAAAAGGCTAGTTACGGCACTGTGAACAAGAAACGAAAGTCAATAATGAGTTGAGGGTTAAATAAAGTGAGACATGACCGTCTCGCGACTTGGCGGCAACTCTTTAAAGAGCTCCGTTCGATTTCAGAACTATTCACGCAAACACGGGAATGAACCAGTCAACAATCATTACAAAGTGCATGCTGAGCTTTTCATTAGGTAATGGGGCACTTTGACTTAAGTTTACAATGTATAAATCGTTAAGTAATAGTGTACAGTCACGAGCACTAATATATCAACACTTGGCAACTTTCAATAGAGATTTTTTCGTGAAATAACGAATTCAACGTTGAAATGCGACGTATTACATAAATTTATGGTTTCGAAAATACTATGTTTCTAACAACATAACATTTCATTCAAAAATTAAGGAGAATATCGCTTTTGAATTTAGCCAAGTGTATACAAATGTTTGCTCGTGACTGTACTAACAAATGAATAAATAAAATAAAATGCGTAAAAAGTAAAAACTCACTTAAAGGTAGCCAAATCAATGGCAGTGCAGTCATGTGACGCATTAAATCCACCGCTATGATCTTCATTCTCCTCTTGCGCTACGAACGAGTAACCTGCGGTAAACAATAAAGTGTTAAACTAACACGTAATTTGTGGCACACCGCGCGCCGGAACCGGGCAAAAACAATGTCGTTGATGTACGGATGTCAGCAAAACAAGCAGTAATGTGAGTGTATTTGTAAATTTTATGAAATAACATTATTGGAGTGTTTTAGTTTAAGTGAAAGTGTGTGTTTCTGCTTAGACCTTTAAAAAACGCGTCACGCTGTCGCTAGCGTAAATCGATTGACAACCTAGCTACACATTGGCATACCAAATAAGAAGACCGAGAATGGTTATGAATATGTATGAAGGAGTAGAATACTAACCGACAAAGGGCAGTTGTCCTGCGAAGGGCGGGCGGGTCCGGAAGGGCGCGGCGCTGGGCGCCTGCGGGCCGCGCGCCGCCACGCTGAAGTACGACGCGTCCTCCGCGCCGCGCACGCACGGCACCCACGGCGGGGCCTGCGGGGGGGGACGCCTTTATGCTGAATACATACTCGTGTATGCCTAATAAATGTTATTCTTTCTTTCTTTAAATAAAACTCATTCTTGTCCAATAAAAACAGGTATATATTCGTAAAAACCTGGTAATGTCAAGACTAGTGTCTCCTCGTCATGTAATAATAACAATCAAATACAATAGCTAAATGTTGATTAAAAAGGTGCAGTTTAAAGTGGTTATGATACTTGTAGAATAGAATAGAATACTCTTTATTATGTACACCATAAAAATTACAGATTTAAACGTAGACATTTTACACAGGGTGACACAATGGGCTGTCTAATCGCTAAAATGCGATCTTTTACAAACAACCTTTGGATGGATTCAAAGGAGAAGGAGAGACAATAATGCAGAAAAAAATTGGAAGCATTAAATGCATATTTTTTCAAAGATTTTTGACTCTAGTCAACTGAAAAATATAAATGAATCAATACTTAATATTATACAGGTTGGCACGGATATCGACACGCAGCCTATCACCATGGATTCAGTACATAATTTTTGACCTGAGTTGAAAAATTTGGTAGGTTATTAAAAAAAAAATGCTGTTCCATACATTTTAACCGCGTATGTACTGCATATTGCATGAGCAGAGGTAAATCGCCCGGCCACAACGGACTCAGCATCGAGGATTTCAAACATGCGGGGGGTCACCTGCCGAGGGTCCTGTCCTGGTTTTATACCATGTGCATCAGTCACTCTCATTTACCTGCTGAGCTGATGCAAACTATTGTAGCACCTATAGTCAAAAACAGGACAGGGGATATCTCGGACAAGGGTAACTACCGTCCCAATCTCCCTTGCAACCACAGCGGCTAAAGTATTGGACAGTATGCTGGATTCGTGCCTGAAAAAGTTTTTTGTTTGCATAATGCACAGTTTGGTTTTCAACCGAAAGTGCTGTGCTGAGTTTGAAGAATACTGTCCAATATTACACAGAACGAAAAACGCCGGTGTATGCCTGTTTCCTGGATTTCTCCAGAGCCTTCGACCTGGTGTCATATGATGTGCTTTGGAGAAAGCTGGGTGACAGGAACGTACCAGTGCTTAAGCTCATGCAGTATTGGTATGCGAACCCAACGAACTATGTAAAATGGGCCGGAAGGTTCTCTGAGTCGTATGGGTTGGAGTGCGGTGTGAGACAGGGTGGGTTGACGACTCCACGGCTCTTCAAACTTTATATAAACGATCTCATAGTCGAGCTCAGTAGTATGCGTGTCGACTGTCGGGTTGGTGGTGTTAGTATTAACAGCATCAGCTTCGCGGACGACATGGTACTGCTGGGCCTGACTGGGATCCATCAGAAAAATTTTGAAGGTCTGCGAGGAGTATGCAGCCTTTCACGTCCTTGTGTATAATGTCCGTAAATGTGAATACATTGTCTTTAAGGCCGCCGGTAGGTGCCCTACTCATGAACCTAGTTTTTCTATAAATGGTATTAGCATAAATAAAGTCCACCAATTTAAGTACTTGGGGCACATACTTACCGACGACCTTAAAGATAATGCAGACATCAAAAGGGAGCGTAGGGCATTCGCGGTCCGAGGGAACATGTTGGCCCGTAGATTCTCTCGTTGTGCAGACAAGTCAAAATCACCCTGTTCAAGGCGTTTTTTCAAAGTTTTTATGCGAGGGGTCTATGGGTCAGCTACACCAAAAGATCGCTAGATGTCTTACGTGTCCAATAGGTACAATAATGTTTTTAGGATGCTGTTGAAACTGCCCCGTTTCTGTAGCGCATCGGAGATGTTTACTCAGAACCGAACTGACAGCTTCCATGCAGTGATTCGTAAAAAAAAAGTCGCATTACTGATGCGTAGAACGCGGGTCAGTGACAATAGCATCCTGAAAACAGAGGTGGAGAGTCCTTACTCCCCTTTTCTGAGGCACTATGTGGGGAGAATGATCAGGTAGCATATACCTTGCTTTATCGTTCTCTGCACATCCTGCCGCAGTCAGCAGCTACTCTTAACCTTGTTTTGTGTACTACTAACACTAGTGATAAGGTATTTTACTAACAAATTGGACCATATTGTTATCCAAACTGAACAAATAAATAAAAATTGCACTTCCATGAAACAGCAGACATATATTTTTTTAGATAACTATCAAAAATTTCTACACTAGGGGGTTTAGAACCATGTGCTGAATTCAAGGTTACAGTTTGCGCGTCATGTCCCAGCCATCCTGGATAGAGGTAAAGTTATTTGTATGTATGTTTGTAAAATAGTCCGTTCGTATTCTCCTTCATTCCATGGCGGTAGGCAGAAACAACAGAATGCCACCTGCTATGATACTTAAATACTCCTTTTGCTTCGTTTAAGTTCATACATCAGGTTATACACGCACGCCGGTTGCGAGTAATACGCACTTGACCTTTCTTTTCCTTTCTTTCTTTCACTTGTCTTGGGATATCTGTACCTGGTCGCGTATGTTGTGCGCGGGCACGTGCGCCAGCGCGGCGTGCTGCAGCGTGTCGAGGTAGGAGTAGCGCTTGCTGGGCAACACGCGCAGCAAGCCGCCCACTAGGAGGCGCCACTCGCGGGACGGACCGCAGCCGGGGTCCTCCCAGGGCAGTTGTGGTGAGGTCTCGCGTTCGTAGCTTGTGGAGACAAACAGATTAACAAAGTGAATTATTGAGAAAGATATTTAAAGTGGTGTGGTATAGACAAAATTAAATAAAGAGGTGGCTTTTAATTGCCATTTAGAAAATAGACCATAAATATGAAGCTGATTTCATAGCCACAACAAAAATGTTGTATCTCTCGTTCTTTCGTGTCGTTCGATACATAACGAGATGGATGACATGGTAAATAGACAAGCGAGAATAATAATAAATTATTTCTTACCTTTGTATATTACTAAGTATTTGAGCAATTGAGTCGTCCTCTCCCGAAGAGAAAGGTCGGCGCAGCGTCACCAGTTCGAAGGCGATGACACCGAGCGACCAGTAGTCACACGACGACTGGACATATTATGTAACGAAATATAATATTAATATGTCATGCTTTATAGTAAATGTATTTGAAAATGCAAACTACGCTACTTTATTCAAAATAAGAATCGACTGCCAGTAAAAAAATCTCTAAATACTTGTTAGTGACATACATATAACCATTGTTTATCTAAAATCAAGTGAAGTAGTTTCTACAGTCAAATGTAGCGAATAAGAAAAACACGTGTGGCACTCAGGGACTGCCGCGGTAAAGCTATTGCATAGCATTTTTTTTATCAAATTATGCAATTATAATTATTTTTTTATTTTATATGTATTTATGCAGTATTTTTTTTTCTTTGATATTAATTCAAGTACAGTCGTACCATATACATACACGTTAAGCGAACGCTCGGCCGAGCTACATGGTAGGCGGAGTGGGGGGTGTTTGGTTTTATTTTCGTTACGGAATTTCTTGACTCGGTCGCCGCGCTCAAAGCCCGCGATAAAAGCTATGCAATAGCTTAAAAATGTTTTTAATCATACCATTCAGTTATTTCTACCATGCTATCTATTTTTCAGTATATTATCCAACACTGCCGTGCTAAGTTATTACAATCCTTGCTATTGGCCAGTACCTTCTACAAAACTATTCTAAAACAGTCTAATTAATGCCCGAGATTCTGCATGTTAATTTCAAGTGATTTAAGTTACAAAATTCATGAAGTGTGCAGATGTTTTTTATCTTCAAAATAAGCATAAAATCTAAGGCTAGCAAGCGCCATAAATCACTTAATAAAATCAGTGCTAAGTATATTTAAAACATTATTTTGTCAACTGCAAACCGTTGAGAGTAATAGAGTTGTTTTAAATTCGTTTAGCGCTAAGTGTGTTGCTTTAGTATTACTGTTGTTTTTTTTGTAATGTTTTATTTGAGCAGAATATACTATTTTTCTTTCCTTTTTTATAGTGATTTGTGGTGAAAGCAGACTTAGGTTGAGCTTTAATCTCTATAGCTCAACATGCAAAATCAATTCCGTAATGTAAGTAAAAGCACATGCACGTGAGCCGACGCACAATGGCAGTGGTAACGATTCTGCCGCAGTACTGTTGACACACAGTGTGCGCGGCGCAGTCGGCAGCCGCCAGCAGCTCGGGCGCCATGTAGTCGGCCGTCGCCGCCGCCACGCCCGCGCAGCCGCCCTCGGACAGACGCGCCGACGAGCCGAAGTCGGCGAGCTTCACGTGGCCGCATCTATACGGAAAACGGTATCACCATATTATTATATTAGTGGCTCTGTGAGCTGTACACCTCGCGAGTCTGTCTTTGCATAGCTTAAAACTGAATAAATGTTCACCTTAAATCAAAATCCTTAAACCAAAATGCGCGCGCAAAGAGCGCTAAATAGTTTTTCTTTTTTTACGTTTTCAGCCCCTATATCTCCGCTATATTGAAAAATTTCGAAAACCTGAATCGACAAAAATAAAACATAAATCTATCGAACTTGATCTTAAAATTTCACAGGAATCGGTTGAGAAATGCGACCTGTAGAGGAGAAAAGCCGACCTCCGAACATACGAAAGCATTTTTGCCCAAGCTGAAACGGAGAAAATTCGCTCGCGCAGCGCTCGCTCGGTCAATCATATTATACCAATGACACCATGTTATACCAACTTTACACAGGTTTAACAGAAATAACTAGATACTTAGTCCAAAAGTCTTCTGCCATTGTTCATCAATCAGTCTTAGAAGTGTAGTGCACTATTTGTGCGATAGATAGATTCATAGTGTACTATGAATCTGTGTATAAATGTAAGTAAACGTTAGAAGTAATACCTAAATACGGTTTTAAACTTTTGTTTTAATTTTGTATATGCTGTTCTGTTGGTGTACTTATTAAATAAAGAAATAAACTAAGCAAGTTAATAAAATGCTTGTGGAAATGAGTAAGAAGGCTAATGCCTCATCATACTACATCCTACTTTACCTCCGTGCTATGTGCTACAGATGTTATGGGACTAAGACTAATCTGTCGTACTCCCAACTTCTTGACAAGTACAAGCTTATTAGCTTGGAGAACCGGCGCAAATACTTGGAGGCCAACGTGCTTCATGATATTGTTCACAGTAATTTTGATGCCATTGATCTAACGAGTAAGCTATGTTATTCTGTCCCCCGAACAGTTCATGTACGTCAGGTGCGAGCACGTACTCTGTTCGCGTTAAATTCTTGTCGTACGAACTCTGGCCTACGCTGCCCTATTCATAGAATGTTGGAATCCTATAATTCAAATTTCATTGATATTGATATATTTGCATGCTCGAAAAATAAATTTAAATCTAATATTATAAAATTTTTATCCTAATTGTAATCTTATTATTTTTTATTTATTGCATAATTTAAGTAAATGAAATTGTTTCTTATCTGATTTGGTTTTGTAGCTATAGCTAGCTTTATAGTAACTTATTTATTTATTTCAAAATATTTGTTAATTTTGGTAATGCTTGTCTAGTGGCAACCACTGATCTCTATATATGTCTTATCTGCGGATAATGCAGTGGACTGCAACATTACTACTTAAATTTTTGTTAACCTTATGTATTATATATGTTGTAGTTGTTTATTATCCCTTAATAAATAAAATAAAATAACATAAAAAAATCCATCTCTCAATCTCTCTTCACAAAAATTACGTAGACTGACCTATCCAGCAGTATATTGTGCGGCTTAACATCCCTGTGCACGTATCCCATGCCGTGCAGTGCCTTAAGCGCGTGCGCCACCTCAGCTACGTAGAAGGCGGCGTCTCTCTCGGGCAGCGGGTGCGCGCGCCGAGCGAGGAGCCCGGACAGGTCGCCGCCACAACATAGCTCCATCACTAGGTAGAGGTTGTTGCTATCCTAGTAAGTTCAAACAAATAATAGAATAGTGTTAAATGATATTTATTTCCGTAAATTAGTTCAAAAAAAACATTTACACATCAAAAATAAATTATGTTATAAAGCTATAAATAGATGGTAAAACTAACGAGTCCTTTAATAAAGATTGGTTCTGGCAGCTCTGGACAAAGAGAGGTGGAAAGAGAGTAGGGAGGCCTTTGCCTAGCCGTGGGACAACCCAACCGCCGTATGTCTGCGTTGACTTCGTGGTGGGGCTTGCGCGCTTCGAACTCCTGCGGGGTAATTACGTAACACACTAACAGTAGGAATGGTATTCATTTTGACAGTTCAACAACATTCATTGCGTTATTTACGTTGTTGAGCAGACAAATTTTTCGAACATATGAAGCAATGGATTAGCAATAGGCTTCAAAATTATTCAGATCGTGATAGATAGTGTGTTACGTAATTAGGGTGCTGGTCTATGGCGGTAGAGTTTACTTTGCTGGAACAGGTCTAGGCTGAAGAGCCAGACCAAGAGAGATACAGAAACCCGCAAGGCAGCATGTGGCAAGCTGTTGGACAGTAGCGACCCCACGGACCCTATCCCCCGGGAGTAGTCTTGTTCCTCACCTATGGCTTGCCTTTATTGGACGGCTGGAGTGAACATTGACGAGGAACAGGGCTTCCACCTCTTTCTTGCCTTTATTGGCTGGCTTGAATGGAGATTCACAAAAGCACAAGTGCTCGGAGGAAGGAAGTATTCCAGTAAGTGGTGGAAGGGATCTTGACCATCTTTTCGGATTGTTCTGATAGCCGTAGAATACCTCTCTACTCCTCAAGCACCTCAGGACATCATTTTGCCCCCATTTCAATACGTCACTATGTGCTAGGCACAGTGTCCGGGGGCCCATTATTGAGTGTGCAAGTCACCCCGTGCGTTTATCCATGTATATTATATAACATTGGTTAGGCAGGGGACGTAATTCTTCCATAGTCCAAGGTTACCAATCCGCTATAGCCACCCAAATACAGGAGCCCAATATATTTCATTTCCATGTTCTGCAATAGTCCTGCACCAACCAGGGGTTGTCCTTGGATGCAGTTGCATACCGCATACAGTTATAATCGTCGGTTGGTGCCTCATTTAATTCAAAACGTCTAACGGGTCGCTGCGAGTTATCTTTGACCCCTTGTACACCTTTCAAGGACCGGGATCCATGGCCCCAGATTTGCAAATATAAAAATAATAATAATGTTCCTTATTAGTAAACAAGTAGATAAGAGTGTATTTTGTAGCCGCTTCATGATATTTTTATTAGCTGTCTTTTTTAAGGCCAATTCGTTATGAAGTATTTTTTGCCACAGTGAAATTACTAATTTGAGTAAATACAAAGGAGAGAATCTCTATGTTACTGCTACTGCTGTTACTATATTTTTACTGTTTATGTATGATCTTATGCATATCTAAGTACTCATTCCCATAACAATTAATGTTTTAAATTGAAGTAGCAACTTAATGTGACTCTTACTTGGAAAGCATACTGCAGCTTTGGTAGCCATGGACCAGTGGCTGTGGCGAGCACGTCTCGCTCCTCGTCAGCGCGTTTGCGTGATTGCTCTTTGCGCAATGTCTTCAACGCATACACATCACCTGTTTGCTTCTCTCGCACCATCTAAGATTGTCAAAAAATATGTAAAATAAACATAAGTGCAAGGAAATGATGAGACCTTAGGGACTCTACATAGCATAATGCTGTGGCAATAATCAATCAGAAAAATAAAATAAAATACAATGTGATGTGACACAACATTGACAATCGTAGTGATCCATTGATATTCAATTATCTTTGTTTTTATTTATTTATTTATATATTAATCAATTTAGGATGTCCAACAAAAGATATACACACTACATGACACATAAATAATGAGCAACATCAGGTATTAAGAATGTGTACTACTTCACTTACAGGAGACAACATCATGCACATTAAAGTAAACAACTAAAATAAAATAAAAAATTAAAAAATAATTTTCTTTAGCCATTACTTTCGAAACTGTGACACATCGTTTTATAAAAAGGAACAGAACAAAATAATAAGTGAACATACATGAACTTCACCAAAATGTCCCCTTCCGATTGTTTGCAGCATCTCAAAGTCAGAGATGCACACTCTAGTCCGACGCAGCTCTGCCAGTGTGCTGCGATCTACAATAAAAAAAATGAACTTATTTATATTTCTGTAAGTAGGTTTACTTATACATGCCAAAAACATATTTTTTTAAGCTAAAAATGCGGTCAGTGTTTTTTACCTGACCGACTCTGAGAAGAAACACTGAAACAAACTCAGACGTCACAGTCTCTTTTAAGTTCAGACATTGTATTGGTCAGATCAGGTGAGGACTGCAGATTAGCATGTGAGATGTTTTTTTGAGGAAGGAGCCACAGATTTGAGGTATATTATAAGTTAGTTAGTTAGCTATGCCACTGCTACTTAAGGCAGCTGTCTTATGAACAGCTGATTGCTAAAACCATTTTTTTTACCAATCTGGCTTTTTATTACTAATCTGAAATGCCAGGGAAGCTTCCTACCTATAAGTTACTTGGTTTTGTTAATTCTTTTAGAGCTTTTACTCAGTTTTTGGGGGGTAAGTAGGCACGAATGAAACAAAGACAACTTACACTTGTCCAAGAAAGCTTTGACCAAGTCATCACTCTTCTTAACTGGATCATCGTTACATTCATCGTAGAGAACTGTGAGAGCATCCAGCAGGGCTTCGCGGTCGACTGTCTTTTTGCTGAACCTAGCAGTTCCGCCTGTGACTTTCCCTAATATCAGACGATTCAACCGCGTGATACGAACAGCGATTGCCTCCTTCGATGGCTCCATTTTAGATTAAACTATCACATACACCAAAATTCACTTATTTACAAGCATTTTTTGTTTATTTGTTTAATTCCTCAATTGAATCAATATCAACAATGCATTGAGCCCAGTAATTTCGTCGTTATTATTTGAAAATTGAATTTGCCGACCTTCGGGCTTACGACAGTCAAAATGACATATTCATTTGGTGCTGCCATTATTAGAAGCTGTACCAAATTTACAATAGCGCCATCTATTGTCGAATAGTCTTATCATCAGACAATTTTATTTTCTGATATTCTCGATAGCTTCACTAAAACCCTGAGACGTTTTAACTTTTTTTTAGTTTGCCAGTATTTCTGCTATTCGACAATAGGTAGCGTTAAATCAGCAACTGAAAAACGTAATTCTTGAAAAAGTTGTTCAAATGAAAGAGATTGTAAATTGTAAAAAAACTAAATAGATGTTGAACATTTTGGTTGAATTAGGAAAAGATTCACAGTATGCGAACAATACTTGCTCGTGCGCCTACGCTATTTATAATAGGTACACCTTTATGACTTCTATCTAAAATTTACTTAAATTTTTCTGTGCTCCTTTTCCCTACATTAGCCTTTTTCATTAATATTATGTTTTTTTTTTTGTATAATAACAAGCTAAACCATGGAAATAATAAGTATGTCTGGTATTAGCAAAAGCTCTCATCAAGCCTAGTCACCTAGCCTAGTTACTAACAGGCTGTCAAACTCATGTTAACTGATCTGAATTAAAATGTAACAGAAGTAAAATTTAAAGAATATTTTAGCTACTGTCAAGTAGCTAAAATCGGATATTCTTCGATAAACTGCATTTGAGCTTTTCATATATTATTAATATGAAATGCTCAAATGCAGTTTATCGAATCATCAATATTACATAACATAGCTTCACGGCTGTATTACCCGAAGGTTTAGTTAGGTAGAGGCACAAATCATCAAAATTGTGTATCAATTTTGATAATATGTTAAACGTGACAAGTTGCTGACCGTACGAATGAAAATCTTCGTAATCCGAGTCTAGAATAGAAGTTTTACATCAGAATCCAAATTGTTGTTTTTTTTTTTCATTTTAAATGTTTTATAGTAGCTATGTTTGACTATTGTAGAAATATTGATAAATTAATAAATCAACGACTCCAGTTTAATTAATGTACCTACTTCTCTTTTGCCTATTCTAACAGCCAAGCAGATGCCTACATTGCCTACCTAGGTACTTCATTTAAATTCCCTTCTTCATTATGTAATGAAAATTCATGCAATGCCCTCAAGAGAGTTGTGACGATGAAAATATGTCGTCTAGATCCACAGTTACATGCACTTATTAGGTAAACTAACATACATAGGTAAGGTAGATACTTTAAAAGGTAGGTCCTAGGTCTAAAAATTAAAACATGATTGTCTTCATTCTTATTTCGATATAAATATCTTCATACGCACCTATGTACCTCCCATGACTTCGATCAAACTCAGTCTAAAACTCTAAATTAGACATAAACATAGTTTTATAACCAGTATTTTTAATTTGTACCTATACAGTATACTAAGATATAGATAAATCGTAGTCATCCTCGAAAAGGGGGGCACATTGTTGAGTTTAGGGAAAATAGGTGCCGAAGGTTTTTTTAAAAGGCTTTCACGGCTTGTTAAATAAATCCCACCACCCCTTTCCTCAGAGAGAAACACTTGCCCCTCATTGAGCGAAAACTTAGATCCGCGCCTGGCCGTGCAGTCTCGACATAGATAGCGACAAAAATCTGTCGCTAAGCCTAATCGATGTCAAATTTCTTTAATAGATTTTCAACCTTATTTCCAAAGCATAAGGTTGAAAATCTATTAAAGAAATTTGACATCGATTAGTCTTAACTACAGATTTTTGTCGCTATCTAATGTCGAGACTGCAGGCCCAGGTCATTTTACCTTTTGCATGCATTTCGCAATAAGTACCAATATCGCTCATTTGGAGAAACATCGACGTAAATGTATTTTTTCCCAAAAAAGAGTTATCGATATATTTTGTGCTCGCACAAATTTTCAGAGGAGCAAAGGCGTGAAATATTTCGCGTGAAATATGTAATATGTATTGGGATTTATCAAGATTTTAAAAAGAGACGGTAGCCCATTACAAAACAAAGTGATTTTAAATCGCTCTCCTGTAAATTTTTAAAAGCAGCAGTTACGTCGATGTTTCTCCAAATGAGCGATATATTATCCGATGATAGGCTATGAAACAGCATGTTCTATAGATTCGGAGCATTTGTTTAAAATCAACGATTCAATTCCTAGGACCCTACTATCCGATTGCGAGTATTGCGACACAATTTGTATTAACTTTGTAACATTGCATCACTGCTAACAGTCACGTCTTCTTTAATAAGTAGGTACCTAATGTTATTGAAAAGTACTTACTGGTTAAACATTGACTGCCGTCATTAACTCATTACAGTGCGTCACTTGGTGATGATTCGTCTGATTCAGCTTCCAGTCAGCTCTCGAGGATTCCAATTAAAATTTTTGTTTAGGTTGTTATCTAAATACCTACAATGGTCTAAAATGCTGCAAACCGCGTATGATCAAATCAAGACTCTTTGGTTGCCAGGCCGCGTCTAAACTGTTGGGCTATAGCCACTTTAATTAAATATATTCTGCAGTTTTAAATAGTTATTTGTGCAACAAGAGAGCAAAGTCGTTTTTTGCTGCGAGTGCTGATTTTGAATCCTGAGTGTGGCGAGGGATTCAAAGGCACGAGATGCAAAAAACTTTGCTCTCGTGTAACACACATAACTTTTCACTTCAGCAGCGAGAACACTTTAGGAGATAAAATAATAAACAGGAATAGATTGAAATAACTATTCATTGTGAATCAAAATAATTAAGATTGTAGGTAGAGGTACCAATTCAATAAAATGGAACATTATAAAAGTTAAAAGTAAAATTACTGCAATTCTGCAAATTAAAAGTAACCCGCTCTTTTATTTAAATTAAGGCGTGTTCGGAAATAGCACCCATGATATTTTATTATTCAAAATATATTACGTAACATTATTAAAACTAGAGATAAATATGTACATGTTAATACAGTTTTATTTGCAGTAAATACTTATTTTCGTTTAAATACAACAATAAGTTAAACATTCAATAAATTACATTAAAAGACATAATTATCTTTTTGAAAAATTTCTTTAGTTAGTACGAAATTCCGAACGTGTTTGTCTTTGAGGTCGAATTCAAAATCGGAACTTCGAAAGGGCTGGTCTTTGTCTCTCTCTCTTTCTAATGGCGGGAAAGAGATAGAGTGTGAATGTTTCGAATTTTATGATTAACCCAAGGATGAATAAGATATTCGCGGCTTTCTGAAAAAAAATAATTAAAAAGTTACTTGGTCTCACTCAGTGAGCAAAATCGCATTTTGCTCACTGATTTCAGGCAGCAAAACCTACATGTTTGAGCTACTGAAGTGAAAATAATATTTCAGCACAGCATGACCAATTTGTTGGTTTACAATTCGAACCCATTACCGTAGCAAAGCAGGTAGGGCTTGAAATACTGGTATTTTTGGCAACCGGTACCATTGGCCTTGGTGTGATACCGTTACCAGAATAGTAACTGTACTGTACTATTGGTACCGGTACCAGATGTAGTACCTGTACTATTAGTATTTCTAATCTGGGGGTACCCTGAGCATGAACTCCGTAGTTTTGGCCGAAGTTATAGGCGTTTCCTACTCCACATCAGTTACAGACATATGACTAATTCGGTTTACGAACTAAAAATGAATGACAACACGATTTGACAGTTGTCCCTACGCCCGATGTGTTTTAACTCATAGAAATATGTGATATCTAAGGTTTAACTACTTTCGGATGGGCCCGTATCTTCATTGACGGACTTTGAGAGTAGACCCCCAGTATCGGTACTGTACCGGTACTAAACAAATATTTCCATAAGTTACATAGAGTGAGAAAAGAAATAGGTACATAAAAATTATTGAAAAATAACTTCAAGGTTGCCAATCGTACGAGCTACGGGGTTTCTCGTACACATATGAGATTTGTGGTACGCGCCGGGTAGGTACCTGAATTTGGTACCGGTACTTGTTAGGTGGAGTACCGGTACTTGTTAGGTGGAGTACCGGTACCCGTCTGGAACCGATACCCAGGTACCACAATGACAAGAACCGCTAACTAGGTACCGGTACAGAACCTTTATTTTGGTACCGATTCCAAGGCCTGCCTTCAGGTTATATCATCCAAAAGTAACTATATACCTATAGGTAAAGCAAGCACAAGACCTGAAATCAAAAATCTTCTACGTATCATGCACGCGACCACGCCAAGGATTTCGCGAAGAAGTCTTGGGCTAGTTAGCTTATGTGGGCTTGTAAGTAAATATTAGCAAAGTATTTAGTTTTATTTTTCTTGTTTTATAAGTAGTTACACATTTATGCAATTTAACACCGTCGTAAATGCGGCTCACGTGCGGTTTTTGCTTACCCATCACATTTCGATGCTCTTGACGTTACATTGACACACATTGGAGCCAATATAAACAAAAATTGCATAAAATCTCACGTATTGATCGTTTGCAACAAAATAATTAAGATTCAGTACATATACGTATACATACATATAGAGCTTGATTTGCCACTAATTCACATATTTTCTTAATTACCTACAAAAACAAAAATATAAAGTAGGCAGTTTTATTTTAGCGATAAGGTATCAAATATTTCGAAGAACGATGTTAATTAACTGATGTGATGTTATATTTCTACGTGGAACGGTTGTTACCCGATGACGTATAATTAACCGGTGTCCGTTGTCACTAGCCGGTGAGCACTCGCGTCCTTACATTTTCTGATCGTATCGCGTAGTTTATAAAAGGTGGTGAGCGCTATGCGGCCGCAGTTTTGCCCTTACTCAGCTGGAGTGCGCATTCGTAGCGGTCGGAATTAGAGCATCGAGTAAGCGATAGTACATAAGTAATATTATAAAGTATAATACGTGTATAGTGAAGTGCGATGGCGGTTCTGCAAGGCCCGTCGCTGAAGCAGGCGGATGTGATCTCGCAGGAGCTGGGCGAGGGTCCCGGGGACATCGAGCGAGGCGTACGGGATCTCCGCAGCATGCTCGCAGCTTCTCCCTACCTGCCGGCGCCTGAAAACCTGGGTAAGTGCAAGCAAATGAAAAAAACTTTTTTATAAGAAAACAACCGACTTCCAAAAAAATACTAAAAAACGTGAAAAATAAATTTAATTTCGGAAGTCGGTATCTTTAATTGTGTATTTTCGTTTTTGGCCACGGACTTCCAAAATTAAAGTAATTTTTCACGTTTTTTAGTGTATTTTTTTTAGAAGTCTGTCGTTTTTTTGTAAAAAAGTTTTTATTTTTCACTTTCTAGTTGTGGTACCTACCCCACACACATTCGTATAACACTACTTCATATGTAAATAACAGTGACAGGAAATTATTAAAACATCATCAATATTGTATAAACTAAGAGGAAAAAATACGCAGTATTAAGGATAACTTAAAAACTACTGGTCAGAACTTGATCAAATTTAAATGGAAGCACCCAATGGATTTAAATGGAATATGTGAAGCACCAGCTTTCAAATAAAAAAAGAATCATCCAAATCGGTTAACCCAGAAAAGTTCTAAGCTAACAAACATTTAAAAAAAAAATACACTTGAATTGAGAACCTCCTCCTTTTTTTGAAGTCGGTTAAAAATTCAACCGACTTCCAAGAAACACTCAACAAAGTGGAAAAATACTTAAAAGTCGGTGTCTTTGGTTTTGTATTTTTGTCACCAAATCATCCCAGAAATCACGGAGAAATCGGTGTAACTACATAGCTACATGAAAAAAATATACAGGGACCTACTCGTCGAATGCATAACGTCCTCCTATTTTCGAAGTCAGTTAAAAAAGATTGCAGCTTTCTGCTCGCGCAAAACAAAATAAATTAACTTTGTTAGCAAACACGTGTTTAAAATTCGTTGCAGAGATTGTTTCATTCCACCTTCATATTATTTTTATAATATTCTGTTAGTTACTGAACTGACAAAATAAAATAGGTAATTGAATGCATCCATAAATCGGTACTTAGTACCGCGTTACTGTTATCGCTGTTTTTTTTTGCGTTGGAAATCATTAAATGACTGGCTCCCGCTCTGGGCGGAGCAGGAGAGCGTGTCAGACTTTTACTGACTAAAACCCACCCGTGTTCCTTCAGTTGCCTGTGCGCCAGAGCCACGGTAACTCTTTCGAACAATCCGCGACGTTATTATTGGTATAGTGTTCGCAAACGCTACTGCTAAACATGAGGTCCGGGGTTCGATTCCCGGGTCGGCAAAAGTGTTATTGGGTATTTCCATCTGGAGTTTCCCAGTAGCAGCCCTGTGTCTGGATTTGTGCCCGGTTGATGGCAATAGGCTCGCCCCCTATTACATGGGACTTAACATAACTGGCGAAATGTGGGTGTACTAAGTACCTATAGGACACACCTCTGCCTAACTTTTCGGGGAATACAGGCGTGATGATGATGATGGTTGGGAAATGTCAAATCGCGAATGTGCCTGAATTTTTTACGGCTAAATAATTGAACTGATTTTGATAAAATTTGGATGAAGTCAACACGGCGAAGACATTTCATTAAAATTTTAATTCATCAGCCAAATTTGGCCATGTCTATTATATTTAAGGCGATTTTTTTAAACTAAGGTGATCAAATATTTAGTTGACCATTCAAAAAAACTGCCAAATTAACGTTTAGGTTATCGATGTATAAAATAAACACTAATTTTGAAAAAATTGCGAAGTAGACGGATTTCATTGCCACGTCGGAAAAGACCGTCGAATGGGGAAAAAAATGTAAATAGACGGTTTAGACGAATATAGGCAGTGTGTATACGTATGTATTTCAACAGCAGTACCAGGTGTGCTGTCGATTTTCTTACTATAGGCTCCAATCGGCATAAATTGTAAAAAGAAGCGCTTGTCGGGTAACTCCGGTATAGTTCGCAATTCAAGGGTAAAAAACAATTACATCACTTTAAAAAAAAGCAATTGTTGTGGGAAATCAGCTTTTATTTATATAATATTTTCAGAGATATTTAGAAAATAGAAGTCACAGAAGTTTACATAATTACGAAAAACTGAGACGCAACTCTTAAATCTACTGACAGAATTAAACAATAATTAAGTAATAAAATATCGAGATAACCTCTATATTTAACAAATAGGCAACTAATGTAAAATAATAAAAATGTATTTAAAAATGTAATTGTAACAGCTTTGGTAGTGGTAGAAGTACCCAGTTACCCACATACTTCTTACTTAAGGCAATACCCTTGTTTGCATTGTCCCGTAGCATTCTCTCTTTCTGCCGCATATAAATTTCGATCACTAGAGCAAGTGATATAGCTAGCAAGCACACAAAATTGTGTTATATTTAACCATAATCAGTTACAAGTAAAGGACAAATATGGTAGAAAACAGCACTCAATGCAATACGAATCAGTTAAAAATTAATTTATAAAATTGCCTTATGTGTAAAAGGTTCATGACATCTGGAATCGGTGAAGACCTGGCGTATGCCGATCTTTCCCTCCAAGAACTAGACGGACTTTCCCACTATTGCACTTTGAGATTGGACTTTTTTTACCAGTTGTAACTTCGTAAAAAATGTGTTTTATTATATTCTAATATAATAATTAGATAAAGATATTGATCATTAATTAGCAAGTTTTATGCAAGTTTGCAGAAAAAAGAAATTAAAATTTCTGTTTTCCGCAGCGTGGTGCTGGTCGTAATGGAAGTTAATAACCCGATTCAATTTTAAATTTCATTTTTTCACTTAGTGCCGTAAATAGCGCCACCTGTGTTAATTTATTGAAACAAGAACAGTTTTACGTTTTTGTATCTTTGTTTTTTTTGTTTTTTTTTGTATGGGAAATCATCAAATGACCTCTCCCGCTCTGGGCGGAGCGGAAGGGCGTGTCAGACTCTTACTGACTAAAACCCACCCGTGTTCCTTCAGTTGCCTGTGCGCCAGGGCCACGGTAACTCTTTCGAACAATCCGCGACCCCGGAAGGACGTTTTTGTATCTTGGGTTGTCATCTTTGTAGCTATTCAGAATTCGTCGTAATTCTTGCTGTACAGTCTTACCCTCCAGATGGTCTTCGCCGCATTGACCTTGGAGCTAGCTTTAACACTGAGGACGGAATCCTTTTCTTTTTAAATTGTCGCCTGAAATGTTGAAATGGGATGTTAAAGTTTGTACGGGCATTTCCAAAATCCACGCGGACTGTCGGGGTGTGTATACCTTTATAGTACCTACCTAGAACCTAATTACCTATTCCGCCCCTAAGATGACCCACTGACCCTTGTTTTTACTAATCCTACTATCCTACTAATATATAACATATATATATATATATAATATTATAAATGTGAAAGTGTGGATATTTGGATGTTTGTTACTCAATCATGCTAAAACGGCTGAACGGATTTGGATAAAATTTGGCACATGGGTAGACCTGGATTAGGACATAGGATACTTTTTATCCCGATATTCCCACGGGATCGAGATTTCTGCGGCTGAAACCGCGGGACGCAGCTAGTCACTAATATTATAAAGAGGTAAAGTTTGTAAGTTTGGATGTAAAAGGTAATCTCCGAAACTACTCATTCGATTTTAAAAAAAACCTCACTGATACTCGTACTATTGCAGAGTGCTCTAGGATATATTTTATGGTATAGGTAGTTGGCTTCCACGCAGACGGAGTCGCGGGTAGAAGCTAGTAAATACTTAATATAAGTGCTAGGAACTGTCGTCTTAGTTTATTGCCGCCAAAAGAGAGGAATTTGATTATTTTTAAAGTTATAGGTAAGCTAACTTAAAATATTGACTGGAGTGGTGTCTTTGGTGTGTCTGGTTGGTGTATGATAATATAGTATTTGACCTTTTAAGACGATTCGAGCAGATACCTTAGTAGGTATAGCTTATTTTAGACTTGGCAACTCGAAAATGTTAGCCAGTCTAGTCAGCAGACATAAAAAAAAATAATATCAATGTCGTTTTTTTTTTTATAAACATGTATCTAAGAAATTAACATTTTATAAGAATAATAGGTTTAAAATTAGTTTGATTTGGGATAGAGCAAGCTTTTATGATTTTGTTGCTGACGAGTTTTTTTGGAGTTAGTCTACCAACCCCCTTAGTCCCATAGGCAATCAGCCCGATCTCCCGACTAAGTATTAAATAGATTTTAGCAAACCAACCGGATTTCATTAGTAAGTTTTTCATGCAAAATGAAATTCTTTCATTTCGACTCATTAATGAAATGAAAGAAAACTACCTAGTACATAATTAGAATGTACCTAAAACTACCTAGGTATACTGCTAGACGTATGTGTATCCGAGCAGAATTGCAATAGGTAGTATGTAAATCAAGTCATGCAACAAGGGCATCATTTTGTGGGAAAAGCGTTTCCGTCGTCCGTCTGGTGAGGGCAGTGTCCTGTCCAAGGCTACATTATATACAATGTATTATTTAATTATTACATTCCATAATAAATTATTTAGTTACCTACCTACTGTCAAAAACTGTACAAGTACTGTGTTGTGGCTGTTGCTACAAGACGATATTGCCAGCCTAGATATTGGTGTGTGGGCTGATGCAATTTTTTATTTTGAGAACAGCCGATCTATTTTGTAAAAAGCTCACCGTGAAATGATGTGACCTATTTTAATAGTATCAATTCAAAAAAGGCTATACAGGATAAAATTAAATTAGCCAGCGAAACTCCGCAGATGCGATAGGTATAGATATCTAATTAGGTAGGTACGACAAATTAAAAAATTGGCGATTTTCTATTTCTATAAATTCTTTTATATTTCTATTTTCTTTTTGAGGTCGCCGACCCCAAAAACAAAAAGAAGTGGTTGAAGTATGAGTTCAGAAAATCTGTTTATTTTTATTTTATCGTGTTTAGATATCGATACCCTTCACGTCTGTGAAGTTTACACAAAAAATATTTTTTTTATACTGATATTTCAAGTGACTACACTACCTGTGGTTGATGACCCAAAAATGAACTCATTCAATTATTATTTTTTTGTTTGATCACGTTAAGATATCGATACCGATCACGTCTGCGAAGTTTCGCTAGCTAATTTTATTTGACCCTGTATAATTACTTAGCTACACCTAATCCACTGCGAAACCGGGTTTCGGGATTTTTTTAAATTCTAACCTTTAGGGGGTAAAATCGAGATTTGAAAGTACTATCTATTTAGGTCATTAAAATAGTCAGTGTACCTAATCACTCATTATGATCCCATTGATTCAAGTGTGAGTTTGACTGTGAGTTAGATGGTGAATAAATAGGTTGGTAGGCAATGGGTCTTTACTTACTGGTTGACGTCATCACGTCAACGCCTGCTGTCGCTGAAAACCAGCGCTGGGGCTCTGTCTCGCATAGGGTCGTAGCATTATGCTGAGCGATTGCCGTTTTGCGTTGATGTGACGCATGTTTTCCCACAGCTTGTCTTTTTGTGTTTTTTTCTCTGCGTCATGTTTAGCGCAAATAAACTTGTTTTCTTTCTTTCTTTATTTAAGTTGAATGTGAAAATAATATTTAATATAGGTGGTATACTTACCTGTACCTAAAAGTAATTATGTAACCTACAAGTTGCTTTAGAAAGTTATCCAAAAAGAACAGATTGGCTAGGGTTATTGAGAAAAATACTTATTTGCTTTCGTTTTTAAGTAATTTTCATGTATGTACCTCAGAACATAGGTAAACAAGGAAAATAAATATAAAGTTAAAGTAATATTTAACGTTTTGAGGTACCTACTTATTAATATTAGCATAGGTCTCAACGCAACAGACGGGCGGAGCGAAGTTACTAATGCAGTGTACTTAGCTTATGTAAATGCATAAAAATATACATAATGTTACAAACATAATAACATCGCCTGAGGTACGGTTAACAACGACATAACATTTCGCCGAAATTGTAGAATGAAAATTTCAGCATTTTTTTAGGCACCTACTCGATATATTATATAGCTTCTGCCCGCGACAGAACCGGCACCCTAACACAATATCTATCGCAGTCTGAATCATTTTGAAGCCTATTGCTAATCCATTGCTTCATATGTCCGAAAAATTTGTCTGCTCAACAACGTAAATAACGCAATGAACGTTGTTGAACTGTCAAAATGAAACCCATTCCTACTGTTAGTGTGTTACGTAATTACCCCGCTGTTTAGTACGTAGTAAGTAGGTGAAGCAAATGCTACAGGGCCGGCGTAGGGGGGGGGGGGGGGATTACAAAAAACAAGTCATGGCACGTAAACCACATAATATTCCATTGGACCTACAATGGAATATTATGTATAAATGGTTTCTTCATGAATCGACAAAATAACTCCTATTTCTGTATGAGTGGTCAAAAGAAAACCTAAATTATTCGAAGTGCTAATATTTACAAATATTACCGTTGATTAGTCCTTTTAGAACCTAAACCTAAACCAAATTGTCCTTTTTTAATATGCAATGTCCTACACTTATCTAATCCAAATTGCATAAATTAATATCCTGACTAAAATATGTTGCCGTCACTTCTTAGATAAGAGTTTTCATTTCTCTTTCGGTTTTAGCATATAATTTTTAATGTCGTCCACCATAAGAGATTCAAGATAATAGTTTCTTCGGTATTGTTTTTAAAATTATATCCAGCCTGACACGAGTAAGTGAGACAAGGGGTTTAGAGCGAGACAAAACCAAAGAGGGCTCAAGGCATCCCCCTGATAGATACCCTTCCTAATAAGTATCTGTCGAGTTAAGAGAGTGCTGAGTTTATCTGAAGTGCTTTTCCAACGTGTCATTACAATGCGCAAGAACTTTTTTATTTTGGAATTAATTTTATAATTATATTTCTAGGATTTGTATTAGCCAAGATTGAGGGATGCTATCGAAAGCTTTAGGTAATCTATACAAGTACAGTGTAGGCGTGTTTAAGTATAGTGGAGTCAATAATCAGCTGTTCTTCGCATCCCATGTGGCCCTTCTTGCATCCCTTCTGTTCCTCTGCAATGATGTTTTGGTGTTCAATGTGAGAGCTTTTTTTTTGTAATTGCTGAATTTATTATTTTGTATTGTATATTGTGAGTAGACATGTAATTGTCTGTATTAGGAAGACTGAGGTGAGCTTTTAGTTTTAGGCAGCATGTAGGTACTAGGTACTTATAACTATTCTTCTTATACATATTGTGTGCAAAAATAGTCAACCTCATTGCTGACTGTACCTACATAATTACTTCTCATCTTTAATGTAATAAAATAAATATTTATAAATGCATATACGTAAAACAATATTCATTTCTACGCATATACATGTTCTACTTTACATAACATATCATCACGCCTGTATTTCCTGAAGGGTTAGACAGAGGTATAGGTACCTGTAGTACACCCACATTTAGCCAGTTATGTTTAAGTCTCATGTAATAGGGATCAAGCCTATAGACATCCACCGGGCATAAATCCAGTTCCGGGTTTTTCCGGAAATTCCAGATGGAAAACCCCAATAAAACTTTGCTCGACCCGAGATCCGAACCCAGAACCTCATACTCGGCTAGCGCTTAAGACCACCAGACCAACAAGGCAGACTGCTAACTTAAGAGAACTAAAGGCCTAAACCTAAGTTTTATAACACCTAAAAGTTTATGTTCCACTGCAGTAAACAAAATCAGAAATTTATACGATATTCTTTAGGATATATATAATATGCTAGTTAGATAGTGTGTTGAAAACAATACAACTAATTTGATACCATAGAAAAAAAAACAACGATACCTCTAAAAATTTCTTTTAACGATTAAAAACCAATTATACATGCAATCATTTTGGTTTGTTTTACAGATTATTCTACAAACGACATATAAATATTAACGTAAAATTTAATTTTTTAGTTCAATCAATAGATTTTTGTAAATAGATATAATTGCTTCATATTTTTCAATAAATTACAAGCGTTGTGTCATTGCGCTTCTCTTTCTTTTCTATGCAGTCTGACAGTTGCCGCCACAGAGCATCAATATAATACTGTGACCGCGCTTTAGTAGTTGTCAGCCTCTTAAGAATGTTTATAATACTGTATCGCTATGCGGACAAACAACTAAGTTGCTGAGATGAGTAAACATGATACAACAGCTATAATGTGTTATGATTATGGTAATAGCGTATTTTATACACCTAATAATAAGGGCCCGAATCCGGTTTTAAAAGTAATTTTTTTTTTACAGTACCTACAGCAATATTATTATTATTATAGCGGTAACGTGTTATTAATTAATGTATTATTAAAATCGAATTAAAAAGTCATTTATTCAAATTGAGCTGAGAATCAGCACTTTTCGAACGTCAAAATTACATTAGACACTAGACAGTCCCCTAGAAATACTTGATTCTATACAATAGTAGGTAATTATACAAAATATTTAACATTAGGTACGAGACACAGGACATTAAATTGAATTAAAAAAACTAAACACCATAAACCAACAAATACGATGAAAACTATACTAAGAAAAAAAGGAAAAATAAAAAATGTGAACAAAACTTCCCAAGTAGCACATTAGTGAATTTTGCAACTTACCTTATAGCATTAAGTTGCAAATGAGTGGTTTAACAGTGTTTGATAAAACTTATAGCTTCAAACACTACTCATATTTGTACATGAGTACCCCCTATCACTCGTAGTTGCTTATTAATGTATTTTGTTTCTACTTTATTTCTTACTAGCTGCGCCCCGCGGTTTCACCCGCAGAAATCTCGATCCCGTGGGAATATCGGGATAAAAAGTATCCTATGTCCTAATCCAGGTCATAGTCTACCCATGTGCCAAATTTTATCCAAATCCGTTCAGCCGTTTTAGCGTGATTGTGTAACAAACATCCAAACATCCACACTTTCACATTTATAATATTAGTAGGATTAGTAGGCTAGTAGGATGGTTGCATAAAGTTGATAATGTTACTTAAAGTTGAAAACAGGTTTTAATTGTTAGTGATTTAGAAGCAACAGTGGTATATGAGGCCTAAAAATTACTTTCAAGCAACTGTTACATATAAGCGGTAACGTACCCTTATTTGGCACTTCTATTTCCAAATGAGTAGTATAATAGAGTAGTAATATCACTTGTAGTGGCTAAAGGGATCGTTTTGCAGTCCTTTTGGAACCTAATGTGATTGCATCTTTAAGGCGCGTAACTAAGTTTCAATAGGGGTTCTTGAAAACGAAAAGCAGCTCTTTCCACTTATTTAAAACCACTAACGGTCTAACAGTTCCAAAAATACATCCTAAAATACATACTCGCTCCACACAGTTTGATTATTTTACTATAATCTTTTATTTAAGATTAAAAATAAAACAAAAAAAAATAACAAACATGACTTTTATTTTTAAATATCTGACATACAAACTACCTTAGAAATTACCGCATTTGCAATCGGCAAATAAATTATTTAACTTCTTAGATCAAGATTTTTGGACTTCTGGATCTCTAATTTATGGGCATTGGGATATAAAGGTATGAGGAACGGGGTGTAAAGCTCACTCAAACTCTATTGAAAAGGGAGGATCCTCCGGACGGGTGTTGTGTCTGGTGGGTTGTATATATGCTAGTTGCGCGGTAAACTCTGCTTGCGCGATGCAGGATTTTGCGTGACGTCAGTTTGACGTGTAACTCGCATTTGGCGATGATCTACAAAAGAACAAATAATTACTGCTGGTGTAACATCCACTGATTTGCCACTAGCAACATGCAAATAAGTGATTTTTAAACCTTACAGTTCCAAACAGAGAACAAATAAGTGAAAATAAAAACGATAAGATCCCTTATACGTCGCCATGTTTAGAAAATGGAGTCCTTGAAAATGTTTTGTTTTGAACAGTGTTTTGTCATACTGACGCATAATCACTGAGTTATGTTAATTGTTAATGATGTATTTTGAGATTATACTTAGTGTAAAATCATTATGTTAGGTTTATAACAGTTTTATTTTTTTATAGTAATATTTCATTACCTAGTTGATTTAGCACATTTTGTTTAATTGTTCTTGATCTAATCGAAGGCGCTTCGAAATTGACAAAGAAACCATACTATACTTTCACAGTAATAAAGCATTCGCAAGGATTTTGTGCTCTAAATCAAAGCCTGCATTATGTGAAGTACACGTGAACTTTTAATACTCACCAAATAGATATAATCCAAAATTAAAATGGCTGATCACAATACAAATTCAAAGACAAATTGACTTATCGCCACTCAAAAGAAGTTTGGCGTCTTTTTTATCACTCAATGACCGAATGAAACGTCTTTATCGTTCAATCAATCGCGTTCACTGCACAACTTAATCCATATAGTTCTAATTGTCACTTAAAGGTGATCGTGAGAACTCGTAGGGATTCCTTTTGTAACCAAAATTAGGCTGCAACTTTTCTCCCCGTGGTTCTATAATACTTCCATAAGGATTCTCTCCACGCTTATAGAACTTAATCATGGCTGTATATTTCACCCAAGTTTACAAATAGATATGATATAGAGCTATTTTACCACCCAGTCTGCTACATGGGTTAATACATAAATAAAAGGGCGCGACCAGTCACCACAAGCAGCACCCTTTCACGAGCATAACGCAAAGATCTGCCATTACCCCCTCGCCATATTTGAAGGAAGGAGGCAATCCGAACCCCGACGCTCGCGCTACCGCAAGCAGTGACATCTAAAAGGGAGCATGACGAAGTTGCTGTCACGCCCGGTTGCTCATGCAAGAATAATAATTATTATTATGATCAATTGTCGAGATCGCTAGCTAACCACTTATTGCAAAACAAAATACTACTCATAAAAAAAAACATTGTAATGAGTAAGTAGATCATGTCAATATTAAATGAAAATAATTAAACAATTATTATAGGCAAGTTCATTCTGAAGAAAGAACATAAACATTGTCTTGAGTTAATCACAGCGACCAACTAAGTCCCATATTACTGAACGTCACTCAATGCTCAAGCATTACTTATAACTAATTTCAACCAATCAAATGGCTTGAATCTAGTTTTAAGTAATGTTTGAGTATTGAGTGACGTTCTGTAATACGGGCCTTAGTATTCTTATCGTCCTTTGAACAAAGGTTGGATTTTACTTGAGCTTAAAAGGCAATTCTAGCAAAGAAGAGGGTAGCTTATTACGAGTATAAAAGGTTACCTATACAAAGCCCAACAAATGAGTTATTAACCTTGTGAAGCCGGTGAAAGGGAGCACGTAGTTTGTCCAAATTTCTAGAGTTAACATTGTGAATATATTTTATGATCCGTTATGTATTGTCTTTCAAATAATGTTTAAATTATGTTTCTGATGGTAATTAGAGACTTATCTTCTTGCATAGTACTTCCAACAAAACAAAGGATTCTTTTGCAAGCCAAGGTCAATTTGCTATCTAATAGATTTTTATTTCAGTAAGTATTTTTTTGCAATCTTAAAATCTTTTGCACAATCGGGTAATTTATACCGGAACACACATCCGTAATTAATTATCTAGTAATAGGTACCTAAGTATACTTTTACTTAATTCGTCAGTATTTTACCACATACATAGGTACATACATAAACTTACGCCTTCTTCCCATGGGGGTAGGCAGAAACTACAGAACGCCACTTGCTACGATCCTTACATACTCCTTTTGCCTCGTTTACGTTCATACATCTGCGGGGTAATTACGTAACCTACTAACAGTAGGAATGGGTTTCATTTTGACAGTTCAATAACATTAATTGCGTTATTTACGTTGTTGAGCAGACAAATTTTTCGAACATAAAAAGCAATGGATTAGCAATAGGCTTCAAAATGATTCAGATTGTGATAGATAGTGTGTTACGTAATAATTAGGGTGCTGGTCATACACGCACGCGCGCCGGTTGCGAGTACTACGCACCTGACCTTTCAGAAGAACATCACCGATAAGGTCACTATATGTCTTCCTAGGGCGTCCGCGTCCCCTCCCGGCGTTTCCACTCACATGAGCCTTGTCAATACCTTTTGTTAGTTGCCCTTCATTCATCCTCTCAACATGACCAAACCATCTAAGCCATACCCTTTTAAATTTGTCTCAATACATCATTTTAATGCGTATTTAAATTAATCTCTATCACACTACAAATCAAAGATAGATAAGCCGACGGGAGGAAACATTATTTGCGGATCTCTGCTGTTGGCCAGCAAGATTGAGTAGTAGGGGTATTTAGATGTTGATTAATTGCAGAATAACCTGGATAGTCATATTTAATGTTTGTAAAATCATACAAAAAAAAATTTATCCAAAGAAGTTGCTACTGAAAAAAAAACACTACAAAGCGAAAAAGAACTTTAACTTCGAAAGTCGGTGGCAAAAAACGAAAATACAAAACCAAAGAGACCGACTACCGAAATTAAAGTAATTTTTCACTTTGTAGTATTTTTTTGAAGTCAGTTGTTTTGTAAAAAGTTTTTATTTTTCACTTTTTTGCTGTGGTACCTGCCCCACACAAATTACTATACCACTACTTGCTATGTAATAAAATGTAATTTAATTTTTAAATTTTTATTTCTTTCTTTGTTTTGTGGGTCGGTTTGTAATGTATCTAAGTTACAATAGCCTAATGCCGACTGTTTATCACCTTTTACAAAATATTGCTTTTCTGGATGCAGGGACGTTAATTGTTGAGGAGTTCTCTGGTACTTCACCATCAGCTCCACTTCACCATATGCATTGTGACGAGCATAAATTGCTTAGCAAACATATAAAAGTAATTGAATCGCAACCTGTGAAATGCTTATTATTGAGTAGTTCCGGTGGCTTCATCATCTGTGGTATTTATCATCAGTTCCACTTCACCAAATAGTGCTGTCCAAGTGCAAATGCACGAGTTACTATAAAAAATACCCAAATCACTAAAGGTGTGTCTATAATATTTGAAGAGGTCCCTCGATTTCTCCAGGATCCCATCACCAGAACCTGACTTGATGACAATGGGACCACCTGGAAAGTATACTCTTTGAAACAAAAAAGAATTTTCCAAATCGGTTCAGGAAGCCACAAGAAAAAAAAAATCGGTTCAGGCGTCTTCGAGTAATCGGTGAACATACATAAAAAAAGTTGCCGACGAATTGAGAACCTCCTCCTTTTTTTGAAGTCGGTTAAAGAATGTTCCCAATTTGTATAGTATCCACATCCCGCTGATTAGTGATATTATTTTCTCATATAAACCGCCTTAGAATCATATGCTTGATATTCCACTAGGTTTAGGTAGTAATCAGACAGACGAACAATTTAATTACTTTTTAATTGTGATGGCAAAACTAGGAGCTAGGCTTAACTTACCAAGTCATTTTTATTACCGATGGTGCAAGAATGCAGTGTAGGCGCATAGTAAAGGAATCTAACCACAGAAAGTGAAATTGCAGAACTGCAAGTGGTTTTATGTTGAAATTACACCAAAATTTCTGCCATACCGGTGCGAAACGCAACGAGGATGGAATCAACTGCATACCAAATTAGGTACCAATTTGCAGTTACTGACCGCAAATCTAGTTCATTAGAGTTTAGAGATCAGAGTACGATAACGATGACTGCAAAACATAAATGAATAAATGATGTTGTTAGGCCAAGAAGAGATCTTGATGTTAATTTGATAAAATAGGATCTGTTGCCAGAATTGGATTCGACGAAAGGAAAGTCGACCGTCCACTGCTATGGAGAGGTTTGCTTTGCAATAAACTCAGCATCGTCAATGACGCATCAATCGCACCTACTGATCACCATAACGCTCCTAAAATACACAATGGCAAGTAAAAAATCCTTAGCTGTGGCTACGACTTACGCAATAGTGACCGGATTGACAAAACCCGCCTCATCACTGAACCAAATCACGCACCGCACCCAAGAGAAACGAAGTGAAATGTCATTATTTACCCCCGCCATTGTTTCATACAATACCACTTCTTCTCAGGAGTGTTTCGTCATAGTGCCCAAACGTCGGGTGCATTATAAATTTATAATACTCCATGCGCACGTTGTTCTGCGCAAAACTACGTGCGCAGGCAACGCTCCTTGACCAAGTTAGCTAAAAAGTATAATTGCAAAACTATTATCACTGATACTCGTGTAATTATATAGAAGCAGCCTATAACATTACGTGACAGTGCTCAGACTATCCCATTACCTACCATAGGTCTTGTGTGGCACAGAAGCGGATATGGATAATGAGGTCCTGTGTCGAGTTAATAAAATGACTGTTAGGCTCTAAGTAGATGCAACGAATTTCATGAGGCGTACTTATTACTCTTTTGCGAATAGGGCTTAGTGTTTTCATTAGAGAAAATTACAACTAACTAAACCCTGCGGGAAGTGAGAAAGGAGATCTGTATACAAAGTTACTTGCTCGTAATTATGCCTGTAGGTGACTGACCACTATCGTTTGTGTTTAAAGTAAGTGCAGCCTGAATAATGACACCTAGGTGGCTAGGAGCAAACTGTTGTTGAATGCGTAAGTCATTTTAAATATTCGCAACAATTGCATAATTAGATATGTACTTATGTAGTGTTTGTTGCTCTGGTTGACGCACGGTTCTATATGCTATTTAGAAAATAAGGAAAATGATTGAAGAATGATGAGTCGAGTACCTAATATTAAGTTATAGCAGTAGATATCTGAATTTGAAGCTAACTCGTTTTACTATGGGTGGATTTTAAATAGATAATCCCATATTACAACTACAATATAAATCATTATTGTTGATGTTGTTATAAAGATGCTAAATACAAGTTATTTATAAAATATAGAATTAACGAGATGACGTAACAAAATGATGTTAAACGTTGTTGTTGCATTACACTGTCTAAATGTAATTAAACCCCGCCCCACACCTGCCTCGTGGGTCTCATGGTTGCAAGCGCGATTGCTGATCATGGGGTCAGGTTCGATTCCCAGGTCGGGCAGTGTTATTGGGTTTTTCTATTAGACATTTCTCAGTAACAGCCCGGAGCTTGGAAGTTGGCCGTGTGATACCACCGTGCCTCGAAAAGCACGTTAAGCCGTTTGTGCTGAGCCTGATCTTTCTCCGGTCGTGTCAGATTGCCGTCCTATTGGACTATGAGAGTGAGGGAATAGTGAGTGCACCTGTGTCTGCGCACACACTTGTGCACTATAATATCTCCCGCGTAGATGGCTAAGTCTCCGTTAAGACTGGCTGCCATGGCCGAAATTCAGTCCGAAGGACTATTATAATTATTTTAATAATTAAACAAAATTGTTGGAAGCTTTTAAACTAAGTCCTTTAGAGAATTTCCAAAAGAGTAAACAAATGAAACCAGTTGAACTGGTCAAACTTGAGAACAATGGACGAAGATGATGTTTGAGGAAAAGGAACAAGTCGTAAAACTCGTAAATAGACAAAATGGTGGTACTGAACTAGTTCGCCTTACTTTAATGTCGTTCTAGCAATGATTAGCATGTAACAACCTTGGCATTTCATATGATACAACATATACACAGTTTTTCATTTTCCCTGATCAATATCGTTTTATTTTTCGTTTTTCTGGTAGCATCTTAAATATAAAGAATTTTGTAAAGTTAACGACTTTTTTGGAAGAGCTTAAGTATATTACTTTTCAGTTAAAAAATAAATTTGTAATAATAGTAATGATTAGTAATTATTAGTATATAGATAAATTGCGTGTTCAATGTTTTTAACATCGATGAGTTTTTTTTATTGTCACCGGAACACGAAAGACATCTTTTAGAAACGAATAGGATCGGAAACAATAGTAGGTTCCTAATTACCTATGTAGGTACCTACCTCAGTGTTACCTATACAGGGTTATTTGTAAAACACCAGCAACCTCTTAAGGGGTCATTGTATTCATCATTATAAACAACTTTTACTACGGATCAAACCAGAAATCGCGAAAAAAATATCAGCTGTTCCCTACGTTTTGACGTGTTATGCTAATATAAATGTAGGGAAAATCTGTTTTATTTTTTCGCGATTTCTGGTTTGGTCCATAGTAAAAGTTGTTTATAATGATGAATACAATGACCCCTTAAGAGGTTGCTGGTGTTTGACAAATAACCCTGTATACCTAGTGTCCCTACATCAGGCAATTTTCCTCAATATGCAGCTAAGCACTTTATTAATATTGTTAAATTACAGAAGTGATATTAATCGCTGATCTGTTATTGACGCAAATATGCAGTTATTTTATTGTCACTAGTGGTGAAATTGATTGAAATGATTAAATTACTTTTTTGACAAAGAAATCAATGATGGTGATAGCCCGGCTGGTTGTGATAAAAGTACATTCTTTAATAGCTAAGAAGAAAAGGAAGTAGCAACTGTTAAATCTATTCGTCTTCAATGAGTTAGTTACATAATTCCAGCAGCGTTTAGCCCATTTGTCATTATATCGCCGCCGTTTATAATTCATACAGGGGCCTGTCAATTAGCATCAATCACAGTAACGTGCTCATCATTTATGTACACAACATAAATTACATATGTTGAGTAGCCTTCACTTATTACCTAAACGACCAACTTATAATAAAAGTTATTTTCGTACCATATCAATAGCAAGAAACATATAAGGTATCGGAATATTCAAGTATTTTTTAGATTCTTTATTAAAACATTTACCCTCAATCACTGGCGACGATCTAGCAATAAGCCATGCTGCAGGTAAACCTAGGATGACTGGAAGTCGCAAAGAAATTAACAGGCCCAACAACGCTACCCTGGGGAACACCATGATAAACGGAGGGCAACGATGTAATACCAAGTCCGACTCAGAGGTCAAGGTCAATTTCAGAGGAAAATTTCTGGTGTGATTAAGTTTTTTGATATATCCACGATAATAATGTAAATAGACAGTGCTAAAAGCCTTATTAAACACCCAAAATACATCGTGTATATTAACACTTTCAGCTGAGCATCTGGGTATTCAAATGTTTGTTGCGCGGTGCACTATTTTTTCATACAAAATAAATGACTATTAGTGACGTTCTGATTTTCATACAAGCAAAGATAATATGAAATGTGACCCAACCGTTACTACACGTCGACGTTTATCCATGTTGTGTCCATCCATCCGAATATATGCGTAAGTAAAATGTATCTATGGGAGTAGCCTTATAAAGTGTACAAAAAAACGAACATGGAGTGGCGCTAGCAGTCCGAAAATTTATAGTGATACGGTGCGATGACGTAGCTTGAAGGAATTGGTATAAGCCACAGCCGTTTATACACATAAAGACACATTTTCGCTGACGTGATTAAACGTTGTGCCAATTAGCGTTTATCAAATTTTACGTATTATAACTTTGCTCCGCTCAAAGTGTTAATTTCATTGCCAAAGTTAAGTCTGCTTTATACCAAAATTAAAATACCCTAAATATTTATTTTGGCTTCTTTTAATTTTGGCATTCAGGGACCTACATCGATGGTTTGGTTGGCAACCGAGATTTTAAAAGCATAAACATGTCATGTCATTTTCACCTACATTTTTTTTTTTTGTTTTTGTTTGAATATGTATATAGCAAATGGTCAGTTTCATTAGTTACAACTTATTTTACTTGACCGAGGCCTTATACTCATGTACCTATAGGTTCCAGTGCTACTGCATAGAAAGGAGATTACCACGAAGAGATTTTACACCTCACCACTGACCTCATCTTTTTGGCTAGGATACTTCTTTCATATTAACATTTTTGTTTTCTTTTTGACAGACAGACGTGTCCTAGAGCTGTTCGTGCGCGGATGTCGCATGGACTTGGACCGGGCACGCTCCAAGTTGGAAGCTTATTGCTTAGCTAGAGCACGCTTCAGGGACCTATATGAACACCGCTCGCTGAGCTGTCCACCACTCAATGACGTGTGCAAGTTCATGTGAGTCACTTATGCTACTCTAGTAGATAATGCAAGAACTCCTAATTTCTACGGGTCACGAGTCTCCTAGAATTTCCTCTATTTCGCAAAAATATATGCTTTAACTAACAATCGCTTTGGAGCTGACCAGAATATTTGACTAATCGTGATTGCTTTGACTCACAGGGACATAGTAGTACTCCCAAAGCTGACAGACGAAGGGTACCGTATCATGATCTTCAGGATACGTCCGGAGTACCCTGAGGGCTCAGCAGACGTGTCTAACGCGGTCCGCGCCATACTCCTCACCAGCGACGTCAGGATGTATGACGAACACCAGATCGGAGGAGACGTTTTTATTTATGAGGTCAGTGGCAGAAGTAACATCGTTGCGTTTTGGTGCAGTTTCCACCATGGATTAAACGACAAAGGGCCAGATGCCGTAAGGCCACCCACCGAACGCTACAGGAAGAATACATACTCTTCCTATGACTTCGAGGTCAAGTAAGCCAAATAAATCACGGGCCAGACTGCACTCCTGCACAGCACCAACGGTTTTAAGAAAGGGTTTATATATGACTAGCTTCTACCAGCGGCTGCGCCCGCGTGAATGTCGGAATTATCCCACTGCACGGGGACGTGCTACCGGGAAAAAAGTAGCCCATGTCCTTCACCAGGATATCTCTTTGACAAATTTTAACGAAATCAGTTCAATGGTTTAAGGCGTGAAAAGGTAACACACCGATAGAGTTACTGTCGAATTATGATTTGTGATACCAAGGAACATTATGAGAAACCAATATTTTGTATAAAATTACCAAAATAAAATTAAGGGTTAATTTCAGCAAACTTTTATACCTAGAATAACTCTTAGGAATAGGTCTTATCCTTTTTTATTTTTCTTTTCTTTTTCGGTGGGAGATCATCAAATGACCTCTGCCGCTCTGGGCGGAGCGGGAGAGCGTGTTAGACTCATACTGACTAAAACCCACCGTGTTCCTTCAGTTGCCTGTGCGCCAGGACCACGGTAACTCTTTCCAACAATCCGCGACCCCGGCAGGCATCGGCCCTATCGGACCCCGTCAATTATGCTGACATATCTTTGAGGCGTGCGTGGAACACGACGCGCCGTCGTCCGAGCCTGGTCCTTACCGGACGGCGAGCTGCCCATTGCTCGCTGTCCGCAAGGCCGCGCCTACGGTGGCCGGGAGTCTGCAACCGACTCCCGACATTCAGGGTGTCTCCTCCTGCGGCGACTGGGGGCGTGAGGGCGCAACGATTGCCTCACCCTGGTGACGGCTTCCCATTCCCTCTCGCTCCATACCACGGCTTGAACCAGGGCCGGACGCGAGATATCGCCGCCGCCGATCGCCGCCACGAGGACACGGCGGTGTTCCGCCCAAGCCGGGCTGACCTCCACCGTAGGCTCCACCATATCCTCCGGTCGATCCACACAATAATAACACCGGGCGTTTCTATTGAAATCAAGAGGCTACTTGGATCGAACACATTTATTAACACCACAATTATTATAATATACAACGACTTTTTCTCCTTGACGGAACAATTTCAAGTGACACATTCTAAACAGTTTTTACTCGAATATTTAAAACACTGTCATGTAGGTATACAACCTCCATCACGCACCCTTAATCTATAGCAGATGCATGCGCAAGATTACATTAAGTACCTACCTAACATATTACCTACATGTGCACGCACCCTTAAACTATTCAGTGTGTACACACCCTAAGTACACAGTATATTCAGCTGGAGCTATCGTTCACTGATATACAATCTATCTTTATTACTGAAGTCTGTTCATAACACAGCTCTATAACAAAAAATACTAAACACAAACAAAATAAAATTATCTATTACAAATCATAACAACTCAAAATAAAATCACATCAAAAACAATATTAGCTAACATCATTACATCACACATCGCTCGCCCCCTTAATAGATAGTTTTTCTAAAAATTGCTTTAGTTTAGGGCCTGGTAAAGATTTTGTTAACATATCTGCTACCATTTCTTGTGAAGGCATATATTTTACCTCAACCGCCTCATTGACTATAGCTTCGCGAACGTAATGAAACCTAATATCGATGTGTTTAGTCCTGTTATGGTTCATCTTATTTTTTGCTATTTTATGTGCTGATTGGTTGTCATTATAAATGACCACCGGTTTGATACAAGTCCCCTTTGTTAAACTTTTTAACAAATTTCTTAAATAAATAGCTTCTTTCGATGCTTGACTGAGGCCTATATATTCTGCCTCTGTGGAGGACAGCGCCACGCACCCTTGCTTACGACTTTCCCAAGATACTATATTATCTCCTAGTCTAAAAATTAAACCTGTACAAGATTTCCTATCATATGACCCACCCCAATCCGCGTCTACGTAGCCATTTAATTCTAGATTACCTGTTTTCTTAAAAGTTAGTCCAAAGTTTGACGTCCCCTTTAAATATCTAAGAACCCGTTTAGCACATTTAAAATGTAATTCATCGTAACATGAATTAAATTGTGACAAAACACTAACAGCGTGCGCGATATCAGGCCTAGTACTTTGAGCTAAATAATTAAGACAACCTATAAGAATCTGATATGGCAACTTACAACCAAAATCTGAGGCTTTCTCTAATTTGAGACCTACTTCCATTGGGGTAATGACTGATTTACAATCCGTCATATCAAAATCTTTCAAAACATTAAGAACGTACTGTTCTTGATCAAGATAAATCGCACTTTTATCTCTCCTAAGTCTCATGCCTAACACGTGTCTAGCAGGACCTAAATCCTTAACTTTAAACCTTTTAAGCAAGCCATTTTTTAATTTCTGCTTCTCGGTTTCGTTATTTTTGGAATAAAATATAAAAATGTCATCAACATATATGACTACCACTATTCTATTTCCATCGCTAAACACCTTTTGATAAAGACAAGGTTCTATTTTGGATTGTACAAAGCCTAAATTGTACATCTCCTGATCTAGCTCATGGAACCAAACGTTTGACGCTTGTTTGAGTCCATACAACGATCTTTGCAATTTACATACCTTTGCCTCTTGACCTTTAACAATCGCCCCCTTAGGCTGAAGCATGTAGATGTCCTCTTTTAGCTTGCCATACAGGAAAGCAGTTGTAACATCCCATTGGTCAATGAGCCAATCATATTCTACAGCTAATGAGAATAGTAATCGTAAGGTTGAGCTTCTTACGACCGGAGAATATGTTTCATTGTAGTCTATTCCACGTACCTGCGTAAATCCTTTAGCTACTAGCCTGGCCTTATATTTCGACACTTTACCGTCACTGTCTCGTTTAATTTTGAAAACCCATTTACAATGTATTGGCTTTTTATCCCGTGGTAAATCTACTAGTGTCCACGTCTGATTCTCATTTAATGATTTAATTTCATCATCCATAGCATTTTGCCATAATTTAGAATCAGGCCTTGCTAATGCTTCTTCAATTGTTATTGGATCGCCATCAGTTTGCGCGATAGCATTATAAATAACAGGCTTGCGCTCACGAAAATTGTATCTTCGTTCTGGTTCCGCTGTACTGCTCGTGGTAGCAACCGTTTCATCAGGCGTTGCAGCCGCCTCAGTGTCAATACATTCCGCTTCATGAAACTCTTCTTCATCTTGTATATTATTACTAGACGCACCACTTTCAACCACAGGTTCTATCCGTTCCTCCTCTATATCAATAGGAACGACTGTGTTCTTTTTCATGTCGGTACCATCTCCAGGAAAAACATTTTCCAAGAATTTAACATTTCTTGAGAATGTTATTTGACCCGTTTTTGGGTTCATCAGTCGATAACCTTTAGTAGTTTCACTATAGCCGATGAAAATCATTTCTTCAGTCTTCATATCAAGCTTTTGCCGTTTCTGTTTAGGTTTCAATGCATATGCTTGACAACCGAAAATTTTCAAATGACTCAAGTCTATTTTCTTATCTGACCAAAGTTCTTCAGGTACTTTATTCATGACTGCCTTAGTCGGGCTTCTATTTTTTAAATATACTACTGTAGATACCGCTTCGGCCCAATACTTTTTACTAAGTTTGGCCTCACAAAGCAACGTTCTTGCTTTTTCTATGATAGTTCTGTTCGCCCTCTCAGCCACACCATTTTGCTCAGGCGTATAAGGAACCGTCTTCTGATGCTTTATACCAGCTGATCTTAAAATCTTATCGATGGCTTGGTTACAGAATTCCTTACCATTGTCAGATCTGAGACACTTTATCGACTTTCCTGTCTGCTTCTCCACTTCCGCTTTATATTCACTAAATTTATCGAGGGTTTGACTCTTATTTCTCAAGAAGTAAACATGCGTCTTACGCGTATAATCGTCGATAAACAACAGCATATATCGAGATCCACTGAATGATGGTTCTTCCATCGGTCCGCATAAATCACTATGTACAATTTCCAAAACTTCTTTCGCTCGTGTACCTTGATTTTTGATAGAGCTCTTACAAGTTTTTCCATTTATGCACGGAACACATGGTTCAATTTTATCACTTGATTTAAAATTCAATCCAGTCACCATATTTTTCAATGAATTCATATAGTTTTGTCCCAAATGAGCTAATCTTCTATGCCAAATATTTGACAAAATTTCATTTGACAAAATCAAGTTGACAACACAATTTTCTTTTTCAATCAACTCAAAAATTCCATCAACCTCTTTGCACGTTGCTACTATTTGGTCCGTTTTATTTTTAATAGAGCAACCTTTTTTGTCAAATTTTACAGCGAACTCCTTCTTTACAAGATCGCTTACTGAAATTAAATTCATAGAAAGTCCGGGAACATGATAAACATTCGTTAATAGAAAATCAGTGGTATTATTTACTTTCGGAATGGCATTCCCTATTCCTATAACTTTTATTTCTTCCCCGCTTGCAACTTTTATCTTTAAATCATTCTGTTGCCTTTTGTAATTCAACAATTTTCCGGCATCGTTCGTCATGTGGTTTGAGCAGCCACTGTCCAAGTACCATCGGTTCTTTTTCACCGTGTTCGCCATACTCAAGCATGGATTCGCTCTCTTAATGACTTTGCATTCAGATGCTTTATGACCTTCTTTATGACATTTGAAGCACTTGAATATAAATGCCTTATTCTTTTCAAACTTCTTTTTATTTTGCGCCGTTGTAACTAGAGCTTGCTCTCTATTCTGACCATTTTCAATCTGTCGGCTTGATTCTTGCATCAACTTTGATTTTAACTGCTCAAGTTTAACTTCTTTTCCGCTATTGTCTATCGCCATTATAAATGGGTTGTAATCTGACGATAAACCGCTTAATAATACAGAAATTATCCACTCGTCAGAGATTTTTGCATCAATGTCTGCAAGTTGTTGTGCCAAACAAATTATTTTGGAAATATACGTTTCCATGGTTTCGCAATTTTCTAGTCGACATTGCCATAACTCTCGTTGCAATCTGATTCGTCTGCCCCAACCCTTGTCTTCGTAAGCCTCGCTGAGACTCACCCAAACTTCACGTGCTGTCTTCGCACTATACACATGTGCGAAACATGCAGGCTCAAGTAGCAGACATAACGTCGTTCGTGCCTTCCTGTCAGTATCTTTCAATTCAGCTGTTATCTCTGTAGCTTCAATTACCTTGAACCAGTTTTTGGACTCTAAGTAATTCCTCACCACAAATTTCCAATTAGCGAAGTCCTCAGCACCATTCAATTTTCTTATTCCACAAATTGAACCTGAATGTTCTTCTGCCATGACGAGAATTTTACAACTGACACCTTTTTAAGATACTTACTCGTAGGTATGTATTGTGTTTTAGCTTCTAGGCGTTTTTGGAGCCTGGAGCTGGGCCCATAACCTATTGAAATCAAGAGGCTACTTGGATCGAACACATTTATTAACACCACAATTATTATAATATACAACGACTTTTTCTCCTTGACGGAACAATTTCAAGTGACACATTCTAAACAGTTTTTACTCGAATATTTAAAACACTGTCATGTAGGTATACAACCTCCATCAGTTTCCTCCCGCCTTATCCGAAACAGGAACCTCCCGAAACAACCATGTCCGGTGATGACCTGCGTCAGGCGGAAGGTGTGGACGCCGTGGCGCCTCTCAAGCCACTCCCACAAGAGGGGACTTACTGCCGCAACTGTGGCGTGCCCTGCGCTGGGTTGTGACAGTCGTACTCTTCATACCGCCATGAGATCCCGCCGGAGCTCTGTCCACAGTGCCGCGATTTCTCGCGGCAGCGGAGTTACGCCCCGGCGTTTTGCCTCCTCGCGCCACTCCCAAATGTGCGCGAGGACCTTTGCCTCCAGATCCTACGGCGGTAATCCGGCAAGGAGGCTCGCCGCCTCGCAGGAGACCGTGTGGTATCCCCGGACCAGCCGGATGGCCATGGCTCTCTGGGATGCGTTCAACGGGCGTGCTGGCCGGCGCCTCAATGAACGGACCCACACCAGTGCCCCGTAAATAGCCATGGACCACACGACTCCCGCGTAGAGCCTCCGGCAGGAGACGTTTGGACCCCCTAGATTGGGCAGGAGCCGCTTCAAGGCAGCCCCGGCCCGCTCCAGTCTGGGAGCCAAACGTCGGAAATGCTCAACGAAGTTCCACCGGCTGTCGAGGACGAGACCCAGGTACTTCATCGTCGACTCGACGACGATGTGAACCCGTCCTACCGTTATTTAGGAACCCGACATTGGCGCGTTCCGAGGACCATGCAAACACATGGCCTCAGACTTTGTGCAAGGCCACCTCGATTCCCAATTGCTGGATCCTCTCGATAACTGTCGCAACCCCGCGTGTCATCAATTCGGCCGCCGACTGGTGCGACCTCCCTTGCGCCAGGACAATAGGTCTTACCCTGAGCATACATTTTTAATTTTTGCCAAGTTTTCCATTTGTCATCCATTTCCGTTTGCCAGAAATGTCAGACGTCAATTTTATTCTACGGATAAAAGATATAGATGCTATTGACAAACCAGTCCATAAAGATCTATTATAGAAAAAGGTATTCGCTAAGTTTAGTTTTACATTGATACGCCAACATGAGAACTGAATGCTAATTGACACGGTCATTCAACTTAGGAACATCATTTAGATATTTGTTTTTAAAATAACCTTCAAATTACTTACGGTCTTACACACATCAAAAATATCTAGGGATCAAGGTATAAAAAATATGTAATTTTCCATGACCTATTGGAATTATTTATGTTTCGTATGTGTAGCTCGACGAAGTAAGGGAGACTGGGTACGGTTGAAACAATTTTGCGTTGAACGCCCGTAGCACAGCCATTTTGAAACATAACAAACAACAAAACACTTAAAATGAGAGAATAGAGGATTATCTTCAAACACATCTCAGAATAAGAGGCTCAACTGCCATATTTACTAGATAGGAAGAGTTTAATAAAATAATGTGCCACTGTTTCAACCGTACCCATACCAGGGGCGGTTGAAACAGTGATGGGGGTCACTTGAAACATAAAAAAATAAGTAATAAAAAATCAGTTTCTTTTTGTTTATTTTTGTTTTTTATTTATTAATCAACAAGAAATAGTTAAATTCTAGTATGGCACCATTTTTATCAGTCTTAATAATTGTTTGCTGCCTGTATGGACACAAATGAACATAAAAAGAGCTCTTCTGCCCTGGTTTAAACTAAGAAATTAACACAAATAAGCAAAATAACAAAAAAATCAACAATCAGTCTTAACAATTAAATTAAATGATACTATAAGATTTTCATACCTCAAATTATCTGTAAGAACAAAAACAAGCTGAACAGCAGCTGCTGTCTATAAAATAAAAAACACAAAAAAAAAATTGTAACAAAATAAAGGTTCTAATCAGATTCGCACCGACAATTCCACATTTCTCCTAATAAAAGAGCGAAACCACTCTTCTCCGGCGACCTCGTTTTCGATCCACGTAGGAGGTGTGTTTAAATTATATTTGACAGCAAGCTCGAATGCTAATTTTCTTTCTTCTTTGACAGATAGACCAAAGTATATATCCGCACAGCACACAGGATCAAATATTTTGACAGTTTACATTCCTGGTCAGGGGTAAATACTCGGTTGTGGGCTACATACCCCATACTAACATCAGCCTGGTTACCTTCTTCAGTCGCTGCATCTCTTTTTTTCTTATATCGCAGAAGAGAAGAGTGGTGAACTCCGAACATCTCTGCAGCTTTTCGTAAAGAAGTCCCTTTTTTGACTTCTTCATATGCATTTTCGTAGTGAGTTATATCACACTCGCCTCTTGAAGTTTTTTTGATATGTTGTCTGGGCATCTAAAATGAAAAAAGCAACGGTTATCTTTGTTTCAATCGTACCCACGATAATTGCTTCATCCGTCCCCATACCCCTCAACCGCTAATAAAACAAACATAGCGTCGAGACGAAACACCGTAAACAAAAACGAATCACGGTTTTCGAACCTACAAAATCTAACAATAACGCAAAAAATCACTCAAAATGCAAATGCTAATATCAACAAAGTAATTTGAAAAAGAAAACAATAGCAAATACTTACTTTTTGTCGAAAAAATATAATAGGGTCCCCTGGAAACGTACACAGAGCGCGAAGTGCAACGCGTCACTATGATTCATATCCGGACTCGCCGGCCGCGTCTCTCTCCCCTTGTACCCCTCACCACACCGCTAATAGTTTACGAGTTATTAGCGTTGCTTCAACCGTACCCTGCTGCAACCGTACCCAGTCCCTACTCTCTGCTTTTGTATTAATAAAGACTTTTCTCAAACATGCTTGGAAATTCGAGCATTATTTTAACAACCTTCTTCGTGATAAATTGAAAATGCTGTACTGGTCAAATACATGCGAGCAGCGGCCGTTAGGAGTAATAGTGTTCTATGGGCCGGCAACGTTAGTAGTGTTTAGCGGCCGAATAAATTACTATGAAAACTCACTCATATCTATCGTATAAAAAATGGAACGACCTTTTTCTTCGACCTATGGCAACCAAGGAGGAACTCATCAAATATTTTATAACTGGCTTAGAAAATAGAGTTGTTTAAAGAGAAAAAGAAAGAAATTAACATATTGGCGCGAGAAAAGTTATCGTTGTTCGTCATTGATTCTGTTATAATTAACTTACTTAGTTTGAGTTTCCACGCGTTATTTGAGAATAGTACTATACAAGCCTTGGCCACAACCAGGCATTGATGGACTCACGTATGTGTCTGCCTAGGCCCACATTTTCACGTTCATCCATCAATTCTGTTGCCGGCCGCTTCACTAATGTACTATTTCGCGATTTTTGCTATATGTATATATGCTGGATTTTCCACTTTGGTTATCCTGACATTAAAATGTGATAAAAATTAAAGTTTTTAAAGGTTTTTATTGCGTAAAATAAACAATTTGTAGTCTGTATTTCCGCAATTAACGCGTATAATACAATCGCAGGGATACTCAATATGAGTTCATCCAAATCACGTTGCGAAGTGGCTACCCACGTCCGTAGTAATAGGTAAAAAAGATTTTCTGGTGTGTGTACAGCATCCATATTTGGCAGAGCTCTTCTTTGAAGCATATCCCATGCGTGCTCAATGTGATTCAAGTCTGGCGATTGAGCAGATCATGGTAGGACGTTGATATTAGCTACGGCATGTGTGTTTGCAACGAATCTGGTAGGATGTGGACGTGCGTTATCCTGCATAAGCAGAAATGAAACACCAAATTGGGTCCGCAAAGGAATGGCAAAATCTAATACAATCGTTTCAGCGTAAATCTGTGCATTGAGATTGCCTCTGATCCAAATCGGTTCGGTTCTTACGCGGATCAAAATACCCGCCCATATCATGATTTTTCCACCACTGCAAGCATCAACTTCCTGGCATGATTTTAAATGTTCTTAGCGTGCAGGGGTCCTCCAATACCGGGTACGTCTAGTATCTGGTCTCATATCAACGCGAAATTCGTCAAAAAAACACACAAAACGCCACTCTTCTACTGCCCAATTTCTGTGTTCACCAGCCCATTGTAAATGGGCTCTGCGATTACGGAGCTCAATAGCTGATACATGTAACGGCCTTCGGGAACGGAGATTGACTTCATGAAAGCGATTTCTTATGATTTGTTCGCTTATTAACATCCTTGAAGAGCTATGAAGCCTCGTAACCAACATCATCGCATCGTAACGATCATGTCTGCGTGTGGTGAGGCTAGCTCGTCCTCCGAGTCGGTCACTTGCTCTGCCACAATGCCAGTGATGCGGTAACGTGTCCAAAGTCGACTTATAACACTCTGCGTAACCGAGAACCAGCTTCCAACATTCCCACGGCTCTGATCATTTCTTCTCAACTCAAATGACGTCTTCTCTCCATCATAACGTTCTTTTGTATTGATTCCACACGGAAGTATCCAAGAAATTTAACTGATTCGGCTTCAAACCCGTTGCAGGATTATATAGGAATACGATTGACAGAAGATTTTTATCTTTTGACCGAAATTTAAAAACTATTCCCTTTTCAAATGACGAAATTTACTAAAAATTATCCATAGGAGTTCCAAAATTTTTATTAAAAAAACCAGATTTTTTATAACTAGCTAACTTTTGATGTGTGTATTTGTGAGATCATTCGTTTTACGAAGTAGATTCCTATTTCGCTATGTAGGTAATAATTTATCATTATGTTAGAATTTATGTTTCCGATATTTGCCTCAATTCTTAAACTACATATTTTAGTTATATACAGTTTCATATACATTTCATTTCATTACATTTTTATATACAGTTTTTAAATGGTAACTTACCCAGGTGTCCAACGTCCGCGGTTCAATCGTGGCCCATGTGGCGGCGGCTGCCAACGCAGTGAGGCGCTCCATCCAGCTAGCGCAGGCTGCCTACCCTCAGAGACTGAAGAGGATCCACGTGGTGGGCTCCCCGCCGTTCCTCGCCTCCTCTCTCGCACTCATGCGCAACTGCGTCAATGAGAAGATCAAGAAACGGGTATGAATTTAAGCTAATTGATTAGGAATTGGAGAAAATTAAAATTCTTGTAGAATCAAAGCAAACAATATAATCCCAAAAAAGCAACAATTTATATTATAGCGCAAAACTTTCTAACTCTACACAAACATAATGGTTTAGAATACCTTTATAATCTTCGAATTTTTTGATGCCCTAAGAGCACCAACCTTTTTAAAAAAAAGAGCTCTACTACTACTCTACTACTACTTGTACATAATATAAGTATATATATTAGAGTTAGCTTGTATATTGTAATCTATTCAGATTTTTTAAATAAATGTCCCTTATAATATATAATTATGATTTCGGTTACGTACTAAAATATGACGTCATAATGACGGACATAAGGAAACTGCTAAGATACTAAATCGGCCTGCCTACACTTACGATTGAAAAAATTACTGATTATGGATCGTTTACAACTCACACAAAGTACCTAGCTACTTGTGATGCAGAAGCATCCATTGACCTTACTATGCAGATTTAACTAATTTCACGATCTCCCACAGTACTACCTGCATTCGAAAGTGGAGCAACTATTGGAGCACATCCCTGCACGAGTGCTGCCCAGCGAATGGGGTGGAGAAGAAGATACTATCGATATGCTCGCGAAGAAGTGGCGCCAACGCATCGATGAGGTCAGCCCCTACCTGCGCAACTTCAACGAAGCCTGCTGCGAAACCCCGGCGCCCATCAACGACGTCGATATGTACGGCACAGTAGGAGCTTTCAGGAAACTCGATATCGACTAACATGGCACAGTACAGCATTAAGAATCATGTGTATACAAGTGCAGGGGGTCTAATTTTGCAATATCGAGGTCCTAGGCTAGGTTATGAGAAAAGGGATAAATGGCTAATGATTTACTAATGAAATACGTTTTGTTTATGTTTTTTGATACGCACAAAGCAGCAAAATCTTGTGTTAACTTTGAAAGGGGAGAAAAGAAAAGTTAAAAAAAACTTGGACAGACAAACAGACAAACACCACGTGGAAATAAGAAAAACATATTAAAACACAACAGATTTTTTTATGTTACCAGAATCTACGAAGGTCGATAAGTATTTCTGACAGCCAGTGTATCAAGAGTCGTCTAGTAGGAGTGGTAGGGGTGCTAATAGATCACTCACTTGTTCGGATTGGCACGATTCGTCAGGGCCGAATCGTGACGAATCGTGCCGAATCCACCCGAACAAGTGTGTAGCAAGCCTTTTACTTTTTAAGATAGGCTAGTTTCTAGTTATAAGTACTCAAAATTAGTGTTTAAGTTTGTACGTGTAGGTTATTATTATTGTGATATTTTGGGATTATGTCTACTTGCTCGGTAATAAAGTGTTGTAGAATATCGAATGGTTTTTAATTCAAACCTTAACTTTACAGAAAAAAAAGCGTTGAGTATGTTGGGGTAAGTTCGGTGCTCCGATAAGACCGTGCGAATCAAATTCCCGGTAAATTTACCCAGCTTTTTTGTCCCGGCGAGACGGTCGGGGCCGAACAAAATAGCGCAGAATTTGATTCGTACGGTCTTAGCGCAGTGCCAAACGTACACCAACATACTCTATGCAATAGGTACACTCGGCTACATATTCCATATAAGTTGATCTCGCATTGTATAGGATTTCCGTACAATGAGAGGTCAGCTTATACTGGAAATGTATAGCTTGATATGTAGCCGTGTGTACGCGGCCCATTTCTCTTGGAGCAAAGGTACCAATTCGGACAGACTATAGCTCATCAGAAGTGTTTGTATCGATCTGGTTGCTCGAACGACGTCTGTATAATTGAAGTCATCTATGGCGCATTTCTGTATAAATTATTAAATTATGCAAATGGTGGATCAGATAGATAAAACTAGTTTCCACACCACCTGCTCGACAATGTTAAATTATATGTCACACAAACCTAACCTAAAGAAGTCATATTTACTCCTAGAGGAGCCCAGAGTCTAGCCGGGCATTAATATTGTACTGGATTTCATTATGACCTGCTGGTCATTAATGTGATTTGAATTTGGAACATTGAAACCTCAAGTAAAAATCGCATACAAAGATAAAAACTTTCCATAGTTGTATACCGTAGATATAAGAAGGTATACTCGTAAGAAATACCATGCAAACAAATTGTTCGGAAATCGAACTGCGGGGTAATTACGCACACTAACAGTAGGAATGGGTTTCATTTTGACAGTTCAACAACATTCATTGGGTTATTTACGTTGTTGAGCAGACAAATTTTTCGAACCTAAGAAGCAATGGATTAACAATAGGCTTCAAAATGATTCAGATTGTGATAGATAGTGTTACGTAATTAGGGTGCTGGCCACCGAGAGTAGAATACAAATAAAAAAATGCGTGTCTGTCTGGAACACTCGGTTGGAACGAAGTTCCTTTCGTAGTATATTTAGAACATCCATAGAACAAATTTGATAACCATAAAAAGGGTTATATTGAGTCAACCTTAAAAGATAGACGGGTCATACACAAAAAGTGAACAACACAAAATATAAATAATAAAACTACACGAATTGTTATGAAACGTTATATTTATTTAAAGTTAGGTAATAATATTCTTACAATAATATCAGTAGAGATCAGTCTTGGATATTTTAGGAATAAATCACGTTTTTAGAATTTTTACGTCTACAGAAGAGATTGTGTTGTCTACAGATGAGAACAAAAATGGGCCTCATATAATCATACCAATAAGATCAAGAACAGAAACAATGAAAAAAAAAAATTAAAATGGAGTTCTCCTTAACCCCTAAACAAGTCATAATCAAAAATCTTTACCAATTCAGTAAAAAAAATAATTGAAATTTGTCCACAGAACAGACATTATGCTTTTGTGGGCATATACAGGGTGTGGCGTAAGTAGTGGTCCACCATTCAGGATTCGATGAACCAGATAATTAACTATAACAATTAAAAATTTTAACCATTTTTACTCAAGGGTTCCGAAAATATTTCCTTTTTGTCTTTTATTTACGAAATTTCTACCTTTTATTACAAATTTGTTTGTAGTTTCAACAAAAACCATTATTTTTTCATTTTGATTTCTGTTAATTACTGTTGAATACTAGAGCTATCATGATAAAGTATGATTTTTTATGTAAATTCACCTCTTTTGAAGAAAAATTTAGTTCTTCTCTAATTTTAACCCGAATTTTTAACATACCATCCAAGTTCAAGGGCGATTTTTGTAAAAAAAAACGTACTACACTGTCAGTGCCCATTTATTTAATAATATGCTTACTAAATACCGATTTCAAAATGGTATCACTCTATCAAATCCTATAATTTAACAAAAAGATATTCAATTTTAATTGAAGCAAAGAAGATTTTCATTAAACTAATTTTTTAAACTTTATTGCGTAGATACTATTACAAAACGTATTAAAACTTAAAAAACTGATACAATGTAACTTTTTACATTTCAAATGTGATTTGTTTTTAAGCACAAACATGTCAGGTAAAAAAACCCTGACCCTTTTTTACCTGAGACATGTTTGTTAACAAAAACCCGTTGAAGCTCTCGCAGTCGAGTTACGCACAATAGGAGTGATAAGGAAAAGATATGGTAGGGTATTGCTATCTCCTTCATTACTAACGTTGAAATCTCCAGATATCTCGAAATTATTTAGTACGATCTCGTCACTCGTGTCGTGCGTCGTATGCGTTTTGTTTTTATTCTGCCTGTGTTTACCTCCGCCATTTTTTTACCCCTGCCTGACCCCGGACTCTGTTTAATTTGCCTACTGATTGGACTTGTTGTTTTGGTGATCTCTGCGATATTGGCTACGTGTACTGGCTTGCTCAACGATTTGGACAAACGTGCAGTGCAGTGACAATTAAAAAATGTCTCGGTACACACCGCGCGAATATGCTGACATGCATTTTATTTATGGCGAATGCAGAGGTGTCGGCAGAGAAGCAGCTCGACTTTATCGGGAGAGATATCCCGATCGAAGACATCCAGACCACCGAGTTTTTGTAAGAGTGCATAACGCATACACCGAGGGAAGGATACTCGGCACAGGCGTAGGCGGTGCAGGTGAAGGACGACCGCGACGACACAACGATGAAGAGGTTATGAATTTAGTTGCAGAAGATCCTTCAACATCGGTCCGTGTCTGAAGTCGCAGAACTGGCATATCAACTAGATCTGTACAACGGATACTCAAAAGACATGAACTGTACCCATACCACTATCAAAGGGTGCAGTCATTGCTACCAAGAGATTATCAATTGAGAGTAACATTTTGTAGAGTAATGCTACGCAGAATAAGAGAAGACCCGCAGTTTTTTAATAAAATATTATGGAGCGACGAGTCATCCTGCAAAAAAGATGGATATTTAAATCTACACAATTTGCATTACTGGCAGCTAGAAAACCCGCATCTCATAAGGCAAGACAGATCACAGTACCAATTTAAAATAAACCTTTGGACCGGAATCATTAACGGACACATAATCGGTCCACACGAGCTGCCAGAAACATTCAATGCAGAAAGATATTTAAGTTTTTTGCGAATCGACTTGCCCTTGCTTCTGGAAGGTGTCGTTCCTGAAGTCCAAGAAGACATGTGGCTGCAGAACGATGGCTGTCCCGCTCACTATGCTGTTAGAGTACGAGAGCACCTTGATACAGCGTATCCAAATAGGTGGATTGGGCGCTTAGGTCCAATATTGTGGCCACCACGCTCGCCAGACCTAAATCCCCTAGATTTCTTTTATTGGGGTTGCCTAAAAGAAAAAGTCTATAGCAAAGAAATCACAAGTATTGACCAATTGAGGACTAGAATCCAGGCAGCAGCTAGAGAAATCAGCGAAAGCGGGTTTGCCCGACGACTAAAACGGTCGTTTATTAGACGTTGCAGAGCGCGTATAGCTGCGAATGGGGGCCATTTTGAACATTTCGTTTAATTTTAATGATTGTAATCATGACAAAGATTAATAATAAATGATAAATTATGTCATTTGTTTTTTTTTATTCTTTGTTCAAATACCTAAAGTAACAAGTTAGGTCTAGATAACTCTGCAATAGTAGTTTTTTTTTAACAAATTGGCACTGACACTGTAGTGCATTTTTTTGCAAATATCGTAAGTATTAACGCAATAAAGTTTAAAAAAGTAGTTTAATGAAAATCTTCTTTGCTTCAATTAAAATTGAATATCTTTTTGTTAAATAATAGTATCTGTTATAGTGATACCATTTTGAAATTGGTATTTAGTAAGCATATTATTAAATAAATGGGCACTGACAGTGTAGTAAGTTTTTTTTACAAAAATCGCCTTTGAACTTGGAAGGTATGTTAAAAATTCGGGTTAAAATTAGAGAAGAACTAACTTTTTCTTCAAAAGAGGTGAATTTACATAAAAAATCATAATTTATCGTGATATCTCTAGTATTCAGCAGTAATTAACAGAAATCAAAATGAAAAAATAATGGTTTTTGTTGAAACTACAAACAAATTTGTAATCAAAGGTAGAAATTTCGTAAATAAAAGACAAAAAGGAAATATTTTCGGAACCCTTGGGTAAAAATGGTTAAAAATTTTAATTGTTATAGTTAATTATCTGGTTCATCGAATCCTGAACGGTGGACCACTACTTACGCCACACCCTGTATAGAAACAGAATTTTAAAATATATTATCCTCGTCAGAATCATCCCTCATGAAATTCGTCAGCCGTTTATTCTGTGGTGAATCTTCAGAGGCTTCAGAGTCGTCTGAATATATTCTTTTCTTCTGGGGTCTATGCCTTTGGTTGAATATTTCGATAGAAAGATCTGGTGTCAGTCTATCTGAGAGTCCTGGTGAATTTGGCTCAGTCGGAGTCTCAGGAGTAGCCGGAGCCACAGCAGAATCACAGATAGGCAAGTACTCAGATGAGGAGTCTGGTGATGCTGATCTCTCCGGGCCATCAGGTGACAAATTGTGAAAGGATGAATCAGGAGTGGCTATAGTTCTACATGTGTTAGGCAATATCGAATCACTTATGTGGTTTATTTGAATTCGACCCATTTCGTAATGTGGACATATCTGGTTAGGAGCACACACCAAGCAAAACTTAAACGTCTCGCGTGGATAATTCCTGGCGCTTTGACACTCCATGATAACTGATGAATTCCAAACGTACCTTTGAAAGTACGTATATTGCTATTGTCTATTAGTTCTTGAATTTCAGGAACTAGTGATTCATTGATCCTGTAAACTTCAATTCCCTTACAATAGTTCCCCAAGCATAACATCATCTCATACAAACTAGCCACGTCCACATCTCATTCTTCGATAGCTGCGTGGTCCATTTTTGCCCGAGCACGACGTATAAGTACAAAGTTTTTTTTTGCTCACGCCTGCGTTTCTTTTTTTTTTTCTCCGGATAACTGCTCTGATCGACTAGTTCGAGGCATAGTAACTGAAACAAAAGACCACAACCAACATGCGCTGCAAGTAACACAATGCAAAAAAATGGCAATGAGCAAGTCAAGCTAGGCATTCCTCAAAATTAAATAAACAAAAAAAAAACAAAGTGAAAGGTAAAAGTGAGCACATCTGGTGTGACAGACAAAATTAATTATGAAATTATATAAAGATTCATTACTCAACTACGAGACCCAAAAATACACACAGTAAACACACAAAGAACATCACCTTTGTAGGTATTTTTCTGTTCCTTTCTTCTTGTCTGTTTATATATGTGTGTACATAAATGGTTAAATAAATAAATAAAGAAACTCTTTTTACAAAATCTACTTTAATTATCTTCGAAATCCATCATCAGATCTTGACCAAATTAATATGGGTCCGCAATAAAAGTAAGCCCATGAAAAAAAAGAATCATACAATATGGTTTAAAAGTAATTTAAAAAAATACATTCTAATTGAGAACATTCCTTTTTTTGAAATCAGTTAAAAAGCGAGTAACACCGCTGTTATGTTTTATTTTAATATAGTGAAATCTCATTACTAATTCACTTCTGTTGACATAGGTCCCTTCTGTAGACCCTAAGTCTACAGTAAAGATGTCTACAGGAGAGACATATTTTGATAAAAAAGGCATCCTACAATATGAGGTTAGAATTTAAGCAATGTGTTATTTGCATACCGCGCCCTTAAGCATATACTATCTTGATATTTTTATTTATTTGTAAAGGCTACTTAGGTGTCCTTTGCACAGGAAAGTCACACTGATCTCGACCGAAAACTTGTGTAATTGAATAAAATTGGGATTTTGCACGTCACATGCACTTAACGTAAAATTCACAATCGAGCAAATGACAGAGAATACAGTGCTACCAACACAAAAAACAAAATAATAACGATGCGTTCGTCTTTCACAAATTTTGGCTTATTTTATGCGTCTACAGAAGTAGACCTAAAATCTGTGAACAACATGTTTATACGTTTTATTTCAAAATTTAGAATTATATATTTTTTTATACTTTGTGTTATGTATATTTGATAGTATAACTGATGTAATGAAACGAAATAAAAGTATCGAAAGTATGTGTATATATTTTTAACCATCACTTAAACTCAACTACTTGGCATCCGAACAGTCTACAGAAGGAGATTTTTTCAGAAACAAAACGAAAAAAAAACATGTAAATTTCAGTAAAGCGCGAAATTTTTATAAAACTTGAGAAGTTTTTAAGACGAAATAACTATTAAATGTTATTAATGTTGATATAATATTAAAATAACGATTTTAAGTTGCATGAACATATTTTTTCGTTTTTTGTTTATGACCCAGACCTGAATGTCGCGGACTTTTTTTAGAACTTTTAAAGGGGAACATTTCCGTCAAACCTCATTTTTGCGTAACATTAACCGTTTACGCAGCGCACGCAACGGAAGCTCTCAAAAGGACATTTTTTTTTTGCGTATTTGCAAAATTTTTCATTTATTTTCCGCTCCTATTGGTCGTAGCGTGATGTTATATAGCCTAAAGCTTTCCTCGATAAATGGACTATTCAACACAAAAATATTTTTTCAATTCCAACCAGTAGTTCCTGAGATAAGCACGTTCGACCAAACAAACAAATAAAGAAAGGGTCGTGACGGAAAATTCTTACACTTTTTTCGCTTAGTCCCCATCTGCCAAGTCCGTCCCGTGCGATAAGGAACTTCGTTCCAAAAATATAGAACAAAACAAAAAGACGCGAATACTGCAAATAGCTTTGCTGTTAAACAACAAATTAAACTACAAATTCTCACAAAATTGTCGGGTGACGATAATGATTTGACTCCGGAGTAAATTTAATCCGAAGCCATCGGCATTTCTAACAATATACTCCCAGAAAAGTCCCAGGAATCGTACATGAAGCCCCACGACGATTTTTACAAATGGTACCTATACTATAAAAGGCGGCATGTTTGTATCTGAATAAGTGCTTTTAGTCTACTTCCAGCATTTATCATTTACAAAAAAGGTCATGTAGCCTATGGTGCATCTATTCGATGGTCAGGTCAACAATAATCATTAAACATAAGTAATATTCAAATTAATACATACACCAAATTACTGGCATTTGTAAAAAGGAAACCGGAAGGACACAGTGCTAAGAAATCAAGTTTTCACAGCTAAAAATGTGGAAACGTTTCTAAATGAAGCCCCTGACCACGGCTTTCTTCACAAAAGTACTTACCTACCTAATGATTGCTTTTTTAGTAAATAAAATAGCTACATACTTACTTATACTTATTATCGACCCGCTCATACATTGATCGCTTGTGTGCGATCTACTGAAGCGTTGCGTAATGTTTCAACAAGCAATAATGTCGAGATTTCTGCGCTCTTTTTCTGTTTTTTTGAAGTTAATGGCCCTTGTCATTGAAATGAACTCTTTAACATTAAAATCGAAGATATCGAAAAACATTCCGATTTTTTGCTGGTTTTGCCGCATATACAAAATCAAAGAAAGAACGGTAATTCGTAGTCCGTGGATAATACGAAACTTTACTCAACAGCAATACGCAAATAGACTCTACCTCCACTTCAATAAATGTACCTACCGAATAAAAACATAACTGTCTTTCCACAACGGTCTAATGTATCAAACGTTTATCCCCGAGGAGGATAACAGTATCCTCCTCGGGGATAAATGTGCCTTCGTCTTGGGCGAGCTTGAATCCCTCGCTGCACTCAGGATTCTTATCATAACTCCCTCGCTTTGGTCAAAACTCCCTTGCTGCGCCTTCGTTACGCTCGGGATTCAATACGGCGCCCGCGACATAATTATGACACTGCATTATCCCCTTGGCGCATAATCTACTATTATATTCTGTTATTATCAAGTCGTATCCACATTAATAACATTATATATTTTGTCTTTAAGCATTTTCAAAAACGTGATAACTTCATTTTAAATTATCACGTTTTTAAAATGCCACCCACACCTGCGGCTTATTATTAATCTCTATAATTGTAATCACGGGCGATGCTGATTATGTTAATTTATTTTTGTATTCCGTCGCATCTCTGCTTTTAATAGTCATACTAAAAAATAAAAATACGATTGTCACGACAGGTTCAGATACCTACCTATTCTCTACAGTGCTAGACGCTAGACGTATATAAATTAGTTTTACTACTTATTTTTTTTATAATCTTCCTCACGGATCAGGGCAAACACGTAACATATAGATGTTACGTGTGTGCCCTGATCCGTGAGTCAATTCAATACATCGTTATAGTCGTCGTTTTTTAGGTTATTTTTACCAAGTACCTAAACGAAACTGTTAGAATCTATACTAATTTTAATATAATAAATAGTTCAATGAGTAATTGCTATCGACTTGCCTTCAAGAATTGATATGTAATAGTACACTCACTTTTTTTGCCTTTTACCCACCCACAACACTGTAAAACTGTTTGTCTACTAAATAACTTATTTATTTACGAGTACCTACCTTCTTCATAAGTAATTCTTATATTTAGTTTTAAGATTACCTTGTATTTCTCATATTAAGTGAATTGTATTCTTTTTGAGAAATAAATGTCTTAAACCTTAAACCTTAATTTTATACCTAGCACGGACTCTAGTCCGTGATACCAAGCTAACCCGACATTTATGTTGTCCTGTCTTTTCAATAATTCATACAAAGATCCCGTAGAAATTCTCGATGCATTCAAAAAGAAATTAAAAAGATTCTTGCTATGTAAATGCTACTATACTGTTCAGGATTATTTAATGGAGGATGTAGGGACATATTGATGTAACCAGTGCACCAATTTTAATAATTATTATTTAATACTTTGACATTTATTTACAGATATATCTTGACATTCTCATTCAATACATGACATTTCGAATTTTAAATATACTATTGACATTATTATTTTTCATAGTGAATTTACCAAATAGTGCACGAAATAAAGTTTTTATATATTGTTCTTACTGTGACATTTATCCACAATTGTATCTTGACAATATTATTTAAGAAATGACATTTTAAACTTCAATTCTCTATGGTACATTATTGACAACTTCATTTAGTATATTTTCTTTGTTATTTGCTCCGGTGAAATGAATAAAGTAAATTGTGCCATTAATTATAAATAATTTTTGCAAGAAGATGGATTATAATAGTAAAGCTTGTAATTTGCATGCCTCAAAGTGTAATATGGTTGGACTGTGCTATATTATCAATAAGTTTATGTAATTAAGATAAGATAATGATTTATTTCTCATCACAATATACATATAAGTACATTTTCAAATTATTAAGAACAATACATAATTGGTTTAATTATACTGTGGGAGACTGGTGCCTAAGCTAGGCGTAGGGCCTGTATTTTAGGACACCAGGTCTCCACCCCTTTGGAAGCGGTTACATTTAAATCAAATATGCGCTCGTACACAAATGCGGTGTTATATAAAACCTGAACAAAGTATTACACTATCGGTTTTTACTTATTCTAGGGTTAGTATCTGTATGTGTGTGTGTGTGTGTATGAGGCTGAGTGCGTGTGTGTGTGTATGAGTCTGAGTGCGTGTGTGTGTGTGTATGAGGCTGTGTGTGCGTGTGTGGGTGGGAGTGTGTGTAAGGAAATATGACGGGAAAGCTGAAGGGCTGAATGTAAAGAATACCCATATTACCCATATTAGAAAATAAATTATTATTATTATTATTTTTAAGCTTGTCGCATATCTCGGGACCATAGGGTCCCGGAGCTTTGGTAGGCATAAGAGGGGCCGAAGCCAGCTCGCAGAGGCCCGTTAGAATCTATAAGTAAAGGAAGTGAAGCACAAGCCGGCGAGTATCCCTGTATGCACTGTGCAAGTGCACCCAAAGACAACCCCCGGTTGATGTTGGACTATTGCAGGATATGGAAAAAAAAGATATTGGACTATGGGTTTGGGTGCCTAGAGTGGACTAGTTACCTAGCTACCTACCTACTATGGAAGGACTATGACCCCTTATTATTATAGAAAACAGAATGTTGTTTTTCCGGGAAACTTTTACAAGTTTTCTTTCCATAAAAACCTAATTCGGACTATTAGGTAAGGTGAGTGGGGGCAAGATCGAACGGTTTTTTGATGAGATGAGCAATGTTGTATTTGAAGTCTTGTAGAACAGTTCATATTAGCTTATGCTAAAAATTGATTTGTATTGAGTAAAGAGCATTTTTATTTAAATATAGATATATATTACTTACGCCTCTAGTTTTCTAGGTAACTATGCCATAAATACTGATCACATTATAAAATCATTTAGCACCTGCCCATATCAGCATATTATCACTTTTTATGCTTTTACCTTAATTTTGGTCTCCATGGTAAAGTATTTGTACTAGCTGGGAAAAGTTTTGTGAACATTTTGGCAAACAGCCTCGTTTAGGTATTGATCGAATTCGAAGGCGTAACTTCTGAGTCTGACCGTAGGATCCAGTAAAGTAAGTATTTCCGCATTTCTCAGCAGGCACAGCTACCGAGAAATGTGGAAATACTTAGATACCAGCACCCTAATTACGTAACGCACTATCTATCACAATCTGAATCATTTTGAAGCCTATTGCTAATCCTTTGCTTCATATGTTCGGAAAATTTGTCTGCTCAGAAAGAACGTAAATAACGCAATCAATGTTGTTGAACTGTCAAAATGAAACCCATTCCTACTGTTAGTGTGTTACGTAATTACCCCGCTGGTCGAATCAAGATTTATAAAACAATGGTAAGACAGTTAGGCCACAAAAGGGATGAGTGAAAGGCAATTGCGTGCAGCTGTGATGAGAATGCTAAGAGGGATGTGTGGTGTTACGCGAATGGATAGAATAAGAAATGAGTATATAAAAGGAAGCCTGAAAATTACACCATGTTAAAAATGCACAACTGCTAAGATCGTTAATTCATTTTTAAATGTGATTTTTATGACCTTGTTATGTTTAAGACATAAATAAATACCTCGTTTTTAGGGTTCCGTACCCAAAGGGTAAAAACGGGACCCTATTACTAAGACTTCGCTGTCTGTCCGTCCGTCTGTCTGTCACCAGGCTGTATCTCAAGAACCGCGATAGCTAGACAGTTTAAATTTTCACAAATTATGTATTTCTGTTGCCGCTATAACAACAAATACTAAAAACAAAGTAAAATAAATTTTTAAAGGGGGCACCCATACAAAAAACGCCATTTTTTGCCTATTTTTACTCGATATCAATAAATGGTAACAGGTAGGCACCTAATTTGTGTACCTACTGTTGTTTACCTAGTCAATAGTACGGAACCCTTCGCGCGCGAGTCCGACTCGCACTTGGCCGGTTTTTTAAATTACTTTCTTAGTTTGTTACAAGTGATTTTGTCAAATTTTATATGATTAAACTGATTTACTACAACCAAATTGGTTTTTAAATACTTCGTTGTGACTCTGCCCTTACTCTTAATTTGTGTTACTTTTGTGTCACGATAACAGAAAATAAACACAAAAGAAATGTACATTAATTTTGAAAACGACCCATAAAACTGGGCTCTCAAGTGCGTTAATTGGTTTATTTAAGTTTTGGTACAGCATCCAAACCAATCAAGTCAGATGGTCGGATGCTCACTCGGATGTGTACAGGCTGGAGTGCGGGGTGAGACAGGGGGGACTGACGTCACCTGCGCTCTTCAACCTGTACATAAACGAACTTATTGAAAAGATGGCTAACACACAAGTTGTTGCTACATAAATGGACATCAGTATCTGAACAGCATAAGTTATGCAGATGATATGGCTTTATTAAGCCCCTCAATAAATGCTTTAACATTGCTGACTATGTGTGAAACTTACACGCACGGCCTTCTATATAATACGAAAAAGAGTGAACTTGTGGTGTTTAGAGGTAAATGTAAGTTACCCAATGTTGTTGTTCTGTGTGAGGCACTCATCAGGGCGTCACATTTTAGATATTTAGGACATATTATGACTGATGATCTGAATGATGATGCTGACATGGAGAGAGAGAAGGTCATTGGCAATCCGGTGCAACATGTTGGCCCGCAGGTTTGCACGTTGTACTAGAGAAGTAAAGGTGCTACTTTTTACGGCCTACTGCCAGTCCTTATACACGTGCAGCTTGGAGAATAAGTATACCCGGAGAACCTATGATATCCTTCGTGTGCATTTATATGATGACGTAGATATGGAACGGGAACGGAGGGGGCTCGCGATTCGCTGTAATATGCTGGCTCGCAGGTTTGCCAAGTGTTCAAAAGCAGTCAAAACGACATTGTTTAGGGCCTTCTGCCAATCTTTTTATACCTGCAGCCTGTGGGCTAGCTGCACGCAGCGGGTCGTGAGTGCTCTGAGAGTTCATTACAACAATGGCTTCAGGGTGTTGATGGGACTGCCTCGCTATTGTAGTGCGTCAGCGATGTTTGCAGAATCATAAGTGGATGGCTATTATGCCATAATTAGAAAAAGAGCAGCATCGTTGATGCGCAGAGTGAGAGACAATCCTAACAGCTACCCGAGGGTCATCGCTGAACATGTTGAGAGTCCTATCTGGAGGCACTGGATTCGCCTACACATAGGATAATTATTATAGTTTGTTTTTGTATGTGTGTATTACTAACATAGTTCTAAGCTTCAGTGTATTACTAACTCTATATGGACAAAAGTCTGAATTAAATTATTATTATTTAAATAATGCCTTTAGAGTGCTGTTGCGGCTGCCCCGGTTCTGTAATCCTGCGCAAGAGAGCTGCCTCCCTGATGCAGAGGAGCTGTGGCAGTAGCAACGGCATTCTGAGGGCAATTTATGAAAGTATTGATAGTCCAATCCGAAGGCACTGGGGGTCTTTGCATGTAATGTAAACTCTGGTGCTTTCGCATTGGATTTGTTTTTGTTGAATATAAGTGTATAATACTATATTTTTTCTAAGTATTGCTTTTATTGTAACTTTTTTATTGTTTTGTGATCTCATGATAGTGTGATAATTAAACTAGTAGTTGAAAACTAATATCCCACTCTAAATGTATGTAAATCTTAACTCTATGGATATTTATCTGAATTAAATGAATATTATTATTATTCGTTTATTCATTTTCATACATATTAAATACATTTTTAAATATTTTTATAAAAACATTTAAAAATAGTGGTCCGCCGGTATCAGGAGCAGGGTCCAAGCTACCGGTGCTTAGGGCTCCAAAGACAGGAACCTCCTCACGATGCGAGCCGTATCAAGGAGTGCAGTACTCCTTGATACGGCTCGCATCGCTTCTGAATCAGGCCCTTGATCCAACCGCCTAACCGAACGAGAGCCTCGAGAGATGTAGATCGAAGCTTTCGGCCATCAGGCCATTGGCCGATACGACAATCGGCACAATGACAGCCGTGCTCACATCACTTTCCACATGTCAACAACCTAGTGTGCTAAATCGAGATATTTAATTTGTTTCTCTTTCTCAGCTTTCACGAGGTTCTCGTCATGCGGAATGGTAATATCGACAATCATTGCTAATCGATCTATCACCACTATATCAGGCTTATTGGCGACAATAGTCCGGTCAGTAATGATAGATCGATCCCAGTACAACGTGATATGGTAATTTTCGAGAACTGGGTCGGGCACAGACTTGTAATACGGTACCTCAGAATCCACTAGTTTATATTTCAAAGCAAATTGCTGGTGAATAATCCTGTCTAATTGGTAATGTCTGTGTAAGTACTCGCCGATAGCCAGACGAGAACAACCAGAGACAATATGACTGATGGACTCACCCGGACGATGGCATGCCCGACACACGTCAACCGTCCCGTCTTTCATAATATGTCTCCGGTAGTTATTCGTCAAGATAACTTCGTCCATAATTGCACAGACGAAACCTTCAGTTTCCCCGAAAAGGTCACCAAAACGAAGCCAGGATACGGACGCTAAGAAATCTACACCGGGCTCGTGAACCGCCCGAGTGAAGCTCCTTGCCATACCTCCATGCGGTCATCGGTAGTAATACCACAGGTTTGCGCCAGTTCTCTTTAGCCATGGAGAGCGGGGTGAGACCCTTGTCCACTGCCACCACATTACGGTGCATACCCACTTCGGCTTTAAATAAATATTCCCTGAGACTGCACACTTCGCGGTTGTGGAAGGTCTTTGCATTTAAAAAGCCTCGACCCCCGAACTTCCGCAGTATGTACAGTCTCATCACCGATGATCGTGGGTGATGCATCCGTTTTGCGGTCAGCAGTGCACGGATCCTCCTATCCAGGACGTCGAGTTCGGTCTGAGTCTATTTGAGTATGCCGAATGAGTACATCAAAACCGGCATGACCCAACCGTTGAAGGCGCGCACCTTGTTTCCGCCTGAAATAAGACTAATTAGGTAATACCTTCTTCAGGCGACCAAAAAAGCGCTCCTTCAACGATTGCTTCATGTCAGCAACGTTGATGCTTAACGCTTCCGACATACCCAAATACTTATAGTTTTCGGATGAGGAGAGAGATCTAAGGTGTATGGAATCCGAAAGTTGAATTCCCTCGGATTCCATAATCTCACCTCGCTTTACATGCATGACTGCACATTTGTCCACACCAAATTCCATCCTGATAGGTGCTAGTAAAAGTTTCAGTTATCCATCAGGTAGCTCCATCAGTCGCAATTTGTTGGGGCCAAAGAGTTTCAAGTCATTCATGTAGAGGAGGTGAGATATGATCTGACCACCTCTCCTCAACCGATAGCCTAGACCTGAATTTTCCACTAGTGTGCTTAGAGGGTTCAGGGCTAAGTAGAACCAAAGTAGACTCAAACTGTCGCTCTGAAAATAAATATTCCCCATTTAATCCGTATAGGCTCATCATTCTCCTGGATCTGTCGATACACTGGATAACGATAACCATCCGCCATTGTCCCATACACGACTTAAGGAAGGTGCGTAGAGTTGTATCTATCTTGTACAACTTCAGCACCCTCATGAGCCATGTATGTGGCACCGAGTCGTAGGCCTTCTTATAATCTATCCAGCATGTCGACAGATCCTTGCGGGATCGACGAACCTGTTGGCTAATGACCATATCGATGAGGAGTTACTCCTTAGTACCGCGGGACCTGTTCCTACATCCATTTTGAGAGGCTGACATAATCGAGTTACTTTTAATGTGCGTATTAATTTTCGCTCTCAAAATAGACGTAAGAAGTTTATGTATCGTCGACAAACACGTGATCGGTCTATAATTCTTGGGATCCGTGGGGCTTTCTGACTTTTGGAGCTTATTATATTATTATTATTATAATTACTTATTTTCCTTTATTTCATATATATACATATAAATTATATTTTTAAATATTAAAATATAAAAATATAAAAACATTTAAAAATATAAAAAATAATGGCCCACCGGTATCGGGAACAGGGTCCAAGCTACCGGCGGTCAGGGCTCCAGAGAGAGAAACCTCCTAACAATGCGGGCCGTGTCCAAAAGTACCGCCTTCTGAATCAAGCCCTTGATCCAGCTACCCAACGAGAGCCTCCTCAGGTGTTGGTCGAGGCTCTTGGCTATTAATCCATTGGCTGTAACGACTATCGGTACAATGATCGCTGAGTCCACATCCCACATGTCTAAAAATAATAATAATAATAATTACTTATTATTATTATTATTTTTAAAAGGTCTTTGACAAATCTCGGGACGCTCGGATCCCGGACCTTTGGAAGGTGTATCGTGTATAAGGGGCCGAAATCAACTCGCAGAGGCCCCTTTGACAATTTTAAACTATAAGGCGGCACCTTATTATTACTATTATTAGGTGTATTGAAGCTAATCCAAAAAATCATGCCAGAAGTTTTGGTTACGAGATTACTTTTTTTTACAACTTTGACATGCTGTAACTTTAAATTCCTCCACTTCAGGACCAGCTGACGCTCACATCTCCTAAGTTATGATTGTCATCCGGTATGAAATGACTTCTTCAAACTGACTCCACCGCCCGTCGGGTACTTTACTAGACTTCGTTACGACGCGAAGTTACGATCAACATTGCACTGTTCAGTGACATCTGTTGGCGAGTAGCAGTATCTTTTTAGGTAAAAAGTTACTGCTACTCGCCAACAATATAGGTTTTTTTTCAGTTACAGTTTTATGGCGGTTAAAAGTATTTACCATTGTTTTACTAATAATACGCAACTTTATTTTATATTTCTAAATCAGAATGAAAAACTGAAATAAGTGAACTGAAAATTCACTAAAACTAACCAAATTTAATTTTTATGAACGCATCATTACAGCTGTCAAATATGTATCAACTTGTCATCTTGTGAGTTGTCAAATTACGTGGCTTTCACGTAGGGAAAACAAGCATAAGTTCGCTTTTGATTAAAGAAAAACATATTTTAGGCAATTTACTATCAATTAAACAAAATGAAAAGTTCGTGGAGATCACTTAGTTTCGCCATTTTATTAGGGGCAGCATTATTGAACACAGCAAACTGTTATACCATCACAGTCGATGCCCATGCCGAGGAGTGCTTTTTCGAAAATGTTGAAGCAGATACTAAAATGGGTAAGCATCTCTTCAACTTAATAGACCTGGCCACTAAATAACATGCGGCGTATTGAGAGTGACCCACAAACAATTCTGTTCGACACATTTTATCGTAGTCCCTGTGATGTTTTTTTTTTCTCTATTAAGAAAGATCATTTAACGCCGGCGCCGGTGATAAAAGTATGTTACACAAACGTGAAGTGGTGATAGCACAGTTATCTATAGAATTACCGATCAATACAAATAAATTGATAATTTTATTTTTCTTGTGATTGATTTCATAACCTTTATTTACAGTTCTGACATACATTCTCTACTTAGAATGAGGTGATACCATGTCACTGTACTAGATATAACCGTACGCTTAAACAAATTCAACAACAGATCTCTTTAACTAAGTTACAATCAGTAATGTGAATGACAATTTTAATGTCCAGTATAATAAGAATAAAGTATCTACTAACAATCATCAATCTTGTACAACAATTCTACATCATTTTAATTCTCCATTTTTCCAGGACTGACCTTTGAGATAGCAGAGGGTGGCTTCCTAGACATAGATGTAACAATCACGGGTCCTGATGGTGCTGTGATCTACAAGGGAGAGCGGGAGTCCTCAGGAATGTACACATTCTCTGCCCCTACATCAGGACGGTACACTTACTGCTTCAGCAATAAGATGTCCACTATGACACCTAAGGCAAGTGTTCAGGAAAGCTTTTTCATTAAAATAAATTACATGGGTATATGTTAAAGTTTACGAAAATATTTTTTAATGTGGAACATTAAATCCCACTAATAAACTTTCTTCTATGGAATTTATACTGCCTTCCTGCTGAGCAACTGTCCCTTTGTTCCTTCACACTGCTCTGCCCATTATATTAATAACTTAAACAGTTATAACACTGCTGCGTTATACCTGTAACATTATTACTTAGTGCCACTTCAAACTATTTGAACAGATAAATAGTGGCTGGCTTACAGTACAGATCATTTTCCATTCTTTACTTTTCAATGACACAATTGATCAAGTAAACAATTATTGTGTAGGTTAGGAACAGGAGTCCTACGAGCAATTTTTTTCATAAATCTTGCTAGCCAGTCAATTTATACAATATAAAAAATATACCACAATAACATTTTACTAGTGTTTCCCATCTGAATGTTAACTAATCGATGTCCTTTCCTTCAGGTTGTGATGTTTAACCTGGAGATAGGCGTGGCTCCTCAGGGCCAGACGGACACCAAAGACGAGGAGGTCAACCACAACAAACTCGAGGACATGATCAAAGAACTTGCTACCACACTCAAAACTGTCAAACATGAACAGGAATACATGCAGGTATGATTTACATACCCAATATAAACGCTGAAATGTACACAGGTTATTAAAAAGCATACTTGTTTGCTAGTAGGTTGTGTGCTCATTTACAGCATGCTCTCCGTGTGTAAAATAATCATACTCTGTTTACATTCACATGCAAATTTTACCCTACTAAGTAGCCTCTGCTTGAAGTTTGCATGCTTTTGTGCTAGTACAAACCATGTGTATTCCAAGCTAAAAAAGTAAAATGCTTTTTAGATCGCAAATCAGCAAGTGTAAGGGTAGGATGCTTTCAAATTTGGTGGAGCGATGATCTCCCGACGTGTAGTTGGTAGCAGCTGAATGAGATTGGCCGAGAATCGAGCTAAATAGCGTGCAATTCGTGAGGTCTGCAGTGGACTATTATAGGCTGAAACTCTGAAAGGCACTAATTTGATAATTACTGTGTTCATAATATTAGTTGAAGGTCTGCAGTGGACTGTTATAGGCTGAAACTCTGAAAGGCACTAATTTGATAATTACTGTGTTCATAATATTAGTTTGTTTACTTTTCAGGTGCGTGACCGCATCCATCGCGCTATCAACGAAAGTACGAACTCTCGAGTGGTGATGTGGTCAATATTCGAAGCCTCCGTACTCCTCGTCATGACCCTCGGACAGGTGTACTACCTCAAGAGATTTTTCGAAGTCCAACGCGTCGTGTAATAGTGCCGAAAGCATTTACAACTATACCTGCAAATTTCTGCAGACCAAGGAAATTTGTAGGTACAGTCGAATTTAGAAGGGATATATTTCTTCCTAAGGTAATTTAAGCTCTTGATCAACAAAAGATGTAAGATAAGTACTTAGTGCAAATTACACTTATTGAGAAATATATCCTATTTTTTTTATAAATATCTCGCTCCATATATTTACTTTATATCATTCATCACAAAGTGAAGAATTCACCTGTACAAATAAAACATTTGTCATAATTTGTTCGAATGCCATTTTAAATGTTGGAAAGAATCGAAACAGGCCGCAGCGATCGTTTTTAGTCGCTCTGAATTTCGTGACGAGTGGAAATGATCGAAATGTAAGAAATAATTTTATAAAAAATGCTCGATTCACTTACACTTGCATAGTGCGACTATGAATTCGTGACGAGTCGCCCACGCCTCATGCTCAAAAGATTGGCGCGGACTATACATTTATTTTCATGTATTTATGTGTCATTTCACATAACATTCATGCCAACATAGGACGTATACACACGCTCAAATTCTATAAATAAAGTAGATATTGGAGCGAGACAGAGTGGATTCTTCGCGATCTGAAGTGTGTGTGGGTCAGTGTGCAGTTGTATGTTACGCGTTTGATGACTAAATAAATTAATATTGTTTGTATTTTGGTGTTATATTTGTTTATTATAACCTTCAGCAATAATCCAACTTGAATATGAGATTACTAGATGCACCCTTCTATAGTGTACTAACTGACCGGAGTGACGGCCTGTTTCCTGGAACTCGGTCGCAGCGCCACCTACCAGGTCCAATTGTGAATCTAAACTGTCCAGATACAAAACAAAAAACATCAAAATCGGTCTAGCCGTTTAGGAGGAATTCAGTGACATACATACGTACAGAAGAGTTTTTATATAAATAATTCTTCTGTACGCTTGTAACAACTATCATGTATCAAAAAACCGTTTATGATGATAAGTGGTAAAACTGATACAAATATTAATTTAAAACAATTTATTGATGTGTAACATTTCAAGTACAGCTGCACCAACAGTTGCTACGAAATAGGAACTAATTATGAAATATTCTTTTACTTGACAATATGCACAAAACATAACATAACTGGTGAATTGTGGGTGTACACGACGACATAATTATCAAGCTATACATTTCCGGTTTTAGCTGACCTAACATTGTATAGGGTTTTCGTACAATGAGAAGTCAGCTTATACTGGAAATGTATAGCTTGATATGTCGTCGTGCGTACTATAGCTGCACCTCTTCCTAACCATTCGGACAGTACAGGCGTGATGTTATGTTATGTTTAGGTGTGTCAACTATATGTACAGTACGATTCGAACTTACTGGCGGCTGTGAAGTGCGCTATTCGCTGCGCAGTAGCCCACCCCTCACCCCCGCTGACACGTGAATTGGTTACTGCGCAGCGACTCGCCTCATGTTCCGAGTTGCCATTAAGTTTGAATCGTACTATACCTAATGTTTGCATGTAAGTGATTATTATAATTGCTGGTTCTCATCAAAAAGTAATCAGATTGCTACCATTACATTACAAATACTAACATTTCGCACTTCAAAAATAGTATTGTAAATCTTTACTTACATCTACAACTTGAAAATATATATTCGCAATTTAAGAGATTCACACTTTGCGAAAACATGTGTGTTAAAAGTATGTGACTTAAATATAATAATTGAGATTTGTCCTGAACCATGGCCAAGCTAATAATTACAATGTTTCTAATTATTGAGGTCACTGTGTTCATCAACCGGAAACTAGAGATCTACAAGGATCATTTGGTTCTCGAATGATGCTAACATAGGGGCGCTGTTGGTAAACATTTGTGAAATGTATTGAAAATAATAAGAAGTTTTTAGTTCAAATTTTGGCCACGCATCAAAAGATCCTTGTGCAGCTTACAATTACAAAATTATCGATTTTACCTTCCCTTTGGGCGCCACTGCAGTTGGGTAAGAATAAGTAATAGCTGGCCATTAGTCCAGGATATTCTGAGTTTCTAATATACGAGGTATTTTACCCGCTCATCCACATACTTCCAGCAGGTTTTGCCTCTAAAGAGGCCAAGACACTTACAGGGTGTAAAAAGACCCACCACGAAGCCGTCATCAACGCATTCTATTCATCAAACTAAGTAACTTTGTGCCAAAATAATTGCTGGGAAACGACTTTTATTTTTGGTACAAAAATTCGCTGTTTACGGTAGTGCGCAATTTAACGCACACAAAACTTTGTGCTTAGGGCTGCATGAAACGGTAAAAAACGTCAAAAGAAGTTAGAACTTTGACCTTCAATATCTCCGTAACCAGAAGGTTGCCAGGTGGTCCAATACAAACAAATTATCACGATATCGGTAAAAACAAGTGACTCTCGTCTTCATTAAGGGTATTTTTACTCCCATTTTTATGAGATATTTCTTAAGAGTAGATGTCAAGTCTGCCAGTAACGAGTGCGGGCACGACGGCGCCGGCCGGCAGTCTCTGCAGCGCGGGCGTGGCAGCCGGCAGCTCCAGGAGCACGTTGGCGCCGCAAGCGCTTAGCAGGCGACTGCTGCACTGTTGAGCGAATAAAGACCTTAATAGTGGAAAGCTACGATGTATTTTTGAATGATTTCCTTAGGCTCTGATGTGAGAGTTATCTTAGAGCTAGGTCTAAGTTTCTGGGCCTGAAAACTCTTCTGCCTTTCAGCCCTTGGCAATTATTTTCAAATTAACACAAAAACTGTATAGGCACAGATCACATACAGTTAAACTAGAAAAGGTATGCGCTTCAGTAACTTTCGCTTTTCCGAATCAACATGAAGGCCGCGCCACAGAGTAACCCGCCATAGAAGCAAAGCTTCTAATTATTGTACTCAATTCAATTTACTTATTTAGTAACAATTCACATTGCATTCGAATAGTATTAGATGTACAAATATATAAGAATAAGTACATGCAATTCAAATAAAATTGGAAAATATTATTTTGATTAAAAATGTAAACTGTGAAAACATGATAAACCACAATATGTCGATAAATTAATAGCAATGTAAACGAAAAAAAAATATAAAAAATAAAAGTCTTACGAACACAGAACACAATAAAACATAGACAAATAATTACATGTCAGTTTAAAGAGCAATAAGGGCCTCTTTCACCACCCTCAAGTAAAGTGTCAGTAGGCTAACCGCCAGTTAAAGTCACCCGTAACTGCATGTGCGGATTTCACGACGTTCGAGTAGCACTAATCATAAGATTTAACTGACCCGTAACTTACTTGCCACGACATCTGCCGAATAGCGTATTTACTTTACAGTTAAAAGTTGTGCGTTGTCAAAAACGACAACGGGTAGGTACTTATCAGATATACCAACGATTATTTTAAAAAGTATGAATAAAAATCGATTTATTTGACTTGATTGGTCACCAATTGGATGAATCAAAATATTCTACAGCGCAACGAGTACCTTGGATTCGAGTATTTAAATTCCGTGTTGATTATTTTATGGACTTAGAGGAAACAGTTTTTTTTTTTTGCTTAATTTCGTCTATCGAGGTATGCAATAAACCAAGTGCTTAACTTTATAAAACATAAAATAGTCCCTAAATCGCAAAGCTGAGTGGTATTTTTTTCATTATTCAAGTGATATTACTATTAACAAACAAACCAACACAAAAAAAACCCAAACAAAAAACAACTTAAAAAAAAAAACTACCTAACTTCTAAACAATAGGTAACCATACCCTTGTACACCCTGCAATCGATTTCTGTTACGTCATTAACTAATAAAAAATCAACCAATGACGTTTGACGAGTAACATTGACATATTATTGAACGAATGCAACGTATGATTCGTTACATCATTCACTTAACCAGTAAGTTGTTACTCGAAGCTTTATTTTCGTTTGTGAAATTGACAAAAGATACTCGTAACTTTTACTTGCCAATTAACGTTAACCGGGAAGTAACTAATCAACGCTTTACTTGGAGATGGTGAAAGAGGCCCTTAGACTATTACAAATACGAGTAGACCTTTCCGACAGGAATGCCTTGAGCCTTGCCTTGAATAAGCCTGTGTACAGTATACTTTTTAACTCAGCGGTAATTTATTAAATATTTTAACTGCCTGATACTGGGGGCTATGTTTAACTAATCCAGAAGCCGGGATGATTTTGTTTCCAAAGTCTTTTCTAAGCGTTTTTTCCCGTACCAGCCTGTCCTCGTCTGTTTCGAAGTAACAATACTACTACGTAAAGGCTAGGTACTCTGAGAATACTAACTTCTTTAAAATATGGTCGACAGGTGTCTCATTGAGAAATGCGGACAATGGTTCGAATCGCTCCTTTTTGGAGAATGAATGTTCTATGCCAGTTGAAATGGTAGCTGTTTCTCCAAAACTGTATGCTATACCTCAGTTTGGACTCGATCAGCGCATAGTCTACCATTTTTAAATGTTTTATGCTCACTTCATCCCTAAGAGTTCTTAAGGCATAGCAAGCAGATGATATAAATGAACCCAGTGCCGCTAATTCTTTCTTCCAATTTAATAATTCATCATATTCTTAAAAACTTGACTTCCCTGACAAGCTCAATTTTAACTTTGTCTACTTCAATGTCCAATATGTCTATATTGTCTTTGTTACGCGCAGTCGTTTTAAATAACATAATGTCGGTTTTAGTCGTATTTATTATAAGCATATTCGCATTAAACCAAGACTGCCGCGCTTTGTAGTAGTGCACCTACCATTGCGTGTTCTTATGAAGTTTTCTCTCTGTCGGGTTACCTACTCCGGTCGCAGATCGTCATCTGTCACTCGAAAGTTTTGAAAAGTTTTTTGGAATTGCATAGAGTTGTTAATCTATAACTTTGTAATCATGGTAATACAAAAATACAACAGCTCTATATTAGATCTCATCAGCGCATTCGTATTTCCTAAGATAGACGATGATTCCCGAACCGCATACTTTTATTTTTTAGTATCTTTACCTGACTCCCCAACATGGTAGCATAAGGCATGTCCCTATCAGCGTGTAGTTCTAGCGTCGCTCGTGCATACTCGGGCCTGGGGTCGAGTTGCGCGGCGTGTGCCAAGCGCACGCGCAGGCGCGCCCAGCTGCCGCGCACGCCGCACGCCACGCGCATCGCACGGATCACGAAGAGGAGGGTGCATACATAAGCGGAGACTGGGTTACCTGGGTAAATAAAAAACTTAATATGTAAAAAGAAACTTAGACAGAACTCCATTAACAGTACTTTTGTAACTATGCAAATATTTCAGGAGGCAATTTTCACTGAGAAGCCACTGGCCTGATGTCGCCGTGGATGTGGCGATGACACGACAGATTATCAAATTTTGTTGGCGAAAAACGTGAAAATCTGTCGTGTCATTGACACGAAGAAGAATACTGCGAAAAAAACAATCGTGAAATCCAGAAAGTCAGACCCCGAATCTTACCAAGAGGTAATGTTTTAGGTGGTATGTAGACACTGATGGTTGGCGCTGATTGGAACCCGTATGCTTACTTACTTTCTAAAGCAGTGAGTTTAATATGGTGTGTAATGCATTTCGTACCTGGTAAAGCGAAGATGTATTTTTTCTTGCCCTCGAACTCGCAAGTGGCGAAGGTGCACGGCTTTCCCGGCTTCATGCGCACGCGCCCGTAGTGCAGCGTGGCGTTGAAGTCCTACAATCATAATAATTATTATAAGTTGGTAGATTATTCAAGTAATAACTGGATAGGCAATATACAATTCAGTGCAACCTTAGTTGATGACCGTGGGTGATAGCATTTCCAGATTAAAGACAAAAGTGGCACAGACTCAGAAGCAAAATCTGTGAATAATTTACCCGTATTTGTTCCGAGCCAGCTAAAATTTCTATTTGTATGCAGATATGCAGGCCACTATCTCTGGCGGATTGTCGCGAGCTATGCCACGTCTAGCTCTCTTACCTTGAGCAGCACAGGTTTAAGCAGATCCTTCTCGCCCATAGACACGCCGCCGGTACACACGAGCACGTCGGCTAGCTTGAGCGCCGCGGCTATGCCCGCCACTAACTCTGGCGGAGTGTCGCGAGCTATGCCGCAGTCTATGCTGTCGTAACCGTGCTCTCTGGGAAAATAATAACATAACATCATGCCTGGTATACCTCGGAGGGGAAGGCAGAGGTGTATTAAACCGACGGTTATGTTTAAGTTCGATGTATTATGAGGCCTACTGCTAATATCCGGAAATCCAGATTTCGAATGTTACTAAGAATTTATAAAGTGAAAAATCCAATAACATTTTGTCCGACCTGGGAGTCGAACTCATGATACACCATGCTCAGCAGTCGCGCTTGTGACTACCAGACCAATGATAAAACCATAATTGTATAAGTGTGTACATCAGTAGGTACACGATGAGGTAGTTACAACAAGTAACAAAAATAAAATATTTATTTTTCTTCTTGATCTATCTTGAAACACATGTTGCATCTCAAAATAGGACACTATCATACTTAGATATATAAAACACTTCTATTCATCAGTCAACCGTAGCGAATACTTGGCACACAACGTATTATGTAAAAAAATATTAACACTAATCTTTAATGAACGGTAGCTATAGAATAGAATAGAATAGAAGACTTATTTCAGACATGAGTCCATATAGGGTTAGTAAGAATTTTACTTAACTTCTAGTGTTAGTAGGTTACAGACACAAATCAACATACTACAATTAAAAATTTGCGTGGAGCTGCATCCACCTCCGCAACATCGGGGAATCCCACCGCCATGTGATCGTAGAATCGGAAAATTATCGTGTTTTTGTTGCAATGAAGTGTAAGTTACATGCAGTCAATAAACGGAGATTTATAACGACATAGGCGACATTAACGGAAAATACTTTAAAAACATTGTTTTATTTTTATCCTTTTCTCTCTAAGCTTATCTTTGACATCACTGACTGTCGGTGAAGAAAAACATCGTGAGGAAATCTGAACTTACAATGGTCGGAAATCGCCAATTCATACTAAGCAAACGTGTTGATTTAACCCCGCAGTCAGTCGCAGTAGGATAATAAACCGCTGGATGCAGGAAGCACAGGACTGGTGTTTGTGGTAATGCTTAGGGGAGGCCTGTGTCCAGCAGTCTGTGAATATCTTCAGTTGAATGATGACGTTGGTGGTTAATATTTTGGATAAAATATCAGTCCTTACTTGAGTAGCACTCTAAGCATGGTCCTGTTGGAGTCTCGTATATGTGCCGGTTTGAGCTTAACCTCTGAAGGTTCCTGTAGCTCGTTGCCTGTAGATAGTAGCGCCACCTTGGGAGGCGCCCGAAGTGTAACATTTTGATATCCAGCGCCGGCCAATATTCCGATTTGTGCAGAGTCTAGTATATGGCCTGTAAACAAAATTGTTTGTCAAATTCTCAGTAAGTCGATAGATTTAGGGTCTACGCAAACATATCAGGGTACGAAGGGCCTTCGGGCGTACACAAACACCGAGCCCGAAGGGACCAAGTACCTACTAAAATAATGAGGCATTTTGTTTCGTTATTATTCTGCAGCTAATTGTATCTTTACTCTTCAACTACTTAATCATATGTTTCTGTAAATAGGTTTAAACTATTTATTGAAAAAAATCGCATCGAAATCGGCCCAGTGGTTTTCGAGGAAAATGGTAACAGACATACATACACACAAACAACCTCTAACCCCAAACGCATATACCGCCTCCGTTCCGTCGTTGGTAAAAAACACTTTTACACGTCGAAAATGATTTATGTTTTAAAACCATATGAGGTTGGCGTCTTCTATCCGACTACTCTGAGAAGAAACACCAAAGCAAACTCAGTGGACACAGTCTCGTTTAAAGTCCTTTTGGTTAGTAGACTAATCTCCTAACCAAAATTATGTCTGGCTGGACACAAATGTCTGAGATAGCCCATTGAGGAAAGAACCACGGTTTTGAGTGCACCTGTGCAGTCAGTGTACGCATTTGTCAGTAATCGTGTAGCTCAACAGATTCTGGACTTATAACATGTAAAGAGAGAATAGAAAAAATGAAAAGTATTTATTATTATGTAAATCTCTAAACACCGTTAAACCACCAACTATAGAATTTAGGAATAATGGTATTTGTATTTTAAAAGAGGATAAAAATATATACACTGGATAAACTTCACAAAGTTAACTAAGTAATTATTAAAATTAAATTAGAAAAACCTAACCTAACTAAAACTAATAACAAACTAAAATATGCCGGCGGCATTGCCACGTTATATGGCAATGCTTAGCCTCTGGCCAAGGTAAAACCCAGCGCTTGGGTCACGGGAAGTGTCAACCAGCCGTTTGGAGATTTCGTTGAACAAACCTTGAGCACTCAGACAAAAAAGCAAAGCAGGAAAGTTGTTAAGTAAGCTAACTATTTTAATTTGAATAAAACCATAGTTCATAAATAATTTACTAAGTATTTGTTTAAGGAATTTTAGATGTTTTTAATTTTATGTATACCTTGAGTGAGATACCTGAGATACAGGTTTATGCCTAGTTCAGGTAGAATCAAATTATAATATACCTTTAGTTTAGGGCCCTAATATTGTAAACATTTGTGTACAATTATTTCAATAAACAATTTCAATCTAATATATAAAATTCTCGTGTCACAGTTTTCGTTGCCATACTCCTCCGAAACGGCTTAACCGATTTTGATGAAATTTTTTGTGCTTATCCGGTATCTATGAGAATCGGCCAACATCTATTTTTTTTTTTTTTTTTTTGGTAGGTAGGGTAGGGAGTTAGGGAGGTAGGTAGGTAGGTAGGGTAGGTAGGTAGGTAGGTAGGGTAGGTAGGTAGGGTAGGTAGGTAGGTAGGTAGGGTAGGTAGGTAGGGTAGGTAGAGTAGGTAGGTAGGGTAGGTAGGGTAGGTAAGTAGGGTAGGTAGGTAGGGTAGGTAGGTAGGTAGGGTAGGTAGGTAGGGTAGGTAGGTAGGGTAGGTAGGTAGGGTAGGTAGGTAGGGTAGGTAGGTAGGGTAGGTAGGTAGGGTACGCCGTAGATAAGTACCGCAACCCGTGCGAAGCCGGGGCGGGCAGCTAGTTTCAATATAGAATTAAGACTAACCTTTATCCACCAGCACAGTTCCCATAGGTATGTCGAAGCCCACGTTCCTCACATCTTGCTGAGGCTCGGGCGCCTTCAGGATCTCTACTTCAAGCTCGGTCATCCCATCATTAGACGCTGATATTAGTTTAGTGTCCTCGACCTGGTGCAGGAAATAAATATTTAGTAAAAAAAATAATTAAAAGAGTCCCTTATTTTCTGATATACACTCGAAGAATCTGAAAAAAAAATAGTGCTCTTAAGATTTCGTCATCATCAGCTCGAAGTTCTGATGATAACATCATACCTGTAATCCCCGAAGGTTTAGGCAGAGGTATACCTACAGTACACCCACATTTCGCCAGTTATTTTTAAGTCCTATATATAGGGGGTGAGCGCATTGCCATCAACCAGGCACAAGTCCAAAGTCCAGAGTCCAGACTTCGGACTGCTACTGATAAATCACTAACGGAATAACCCAATAACACTGACCGAACCCGGAATCGAACCCTGGACCTCATCCTCAGGAGGTATAATAATCATTTATAAACCATAATGTTAACTAAGCTATAAAACCGATAAAACCCATATTTTGGTAGACTGAAGTCATCATAGAAAATGGTAAGCAAAAAAAATCTGTATGTATTAAAGTCTTAAATTTAATTGAATAACATAAAAGATGCAGAGGTCGTTGATATTTTAATCATAAAAAAAAATCCTAATACATATTCCGGTTTGGGTAAAGCGTACAGCGTACGCGTTCTATAAGTGCATGTTTTTTTCTAAGAAACTAATTATTGGTTAACCAGTTGAAGCATTAAAAGCTTCATAGATAAAATTACATAACATCACGCTTGTAGGTTGCCCCGAAGTGGTAGGCAGGAGTACAGTACGCCCACATTTCGCCAGGTATGTAACACTTCGGCGGTCCAGATTTTTGTCTTTCTATACAATGAAATGATCGTTACATGAAACAGAGGCGAATGCATTTATTTTTCTATTTTACTATTTTTTATGGACAACTTGCACTTGAACAAAACATTGAGGCCCCCTAGCACCACAAATCGCTCATTGCGTTAAACGTATTTAAAACATCGTTCTTCTGGCTTTCGGTTGAAAATGACAGGGACAAAATTATGTTTTAAATATGTTCAGCGCTTACCGCATTTAATTTTATTCGTGATTCAAGCGGGCCTTAGCAGCTGGGCCAAAATTATTTTCATGAAAAAAGAGTTAATTGTTCTTAAGAATCTGAAGAAGATACGGAAGCACCCGTATCTCTTAGGGATCCGAATTTCTGCGTATTGTCCTCGAAATGAAAACACTCTTATATCTTACTCTTACTCTTCCTCTCTTACCCCTAGGTAATGTGCAAATAGAAAAAAAAACAATTTTTCTGTTTACTATACAGGATGAAAATGAAAACTTGCGCCAACTCGAAATAGGAGGTTCAGTAACTGTTACATAATCATTATAAATTGTAATTATCCTCATAGATACTGCAAACTAGTATTGCCTTCAAGTAAACAAGGATTATAGTCGTTCCAGTAAAAAAAAAAAGTCGAATAAGAAAATTAAAGCATCAATTTTAGCGCACGCCCAAAGAGCAATTCATTCATCGCAGAGTTCAGAACATGAAGCAAGTTTGCAACTCGTTGAACTAGCGGTCATTTACCTCATATTGACCTTTCCTACTATAAAAAGTTCTGAGGTAATAACACACATAAAAAATACAGTCGAATTGAGAACCTCCTCCTTTTTTTAAGTCGGTTAAAAAGAGCGCACGACGACGTTGCCAAATCGCTTGCCTACGCGCACGTATGTGCATCCCTTTCCTTTCTCTCGGCCGAATAACATGCTCTAAATTTTCTTTATAACACGTTGAATTATATATTTTAATTTGGCGCACCTATGCAATTTCATCCTGTGTTATATTTTAGTTATATTATACCTAGTTTACATCTATGTATGTGGACCTACTACGTGTATGTTGTTTTATTTTCTTTTTTTTTTGTCGTCTTTTGTAAACAATCGTCTCAATATTCTTAATAACTAAGGGAAAAAGCGAGATAGCCCCAACACAAGTATTATCAATTACTTACTGGGGATGTCTCATTTATAATTCTTGTAAATGTTTTGGGACAAATAAACTTGTTTTTTTTTACTACAGGCTAAAGGAAAAAGGGCAAAAGGGTTTGAATTTCAAGCGTGTCTACATTCCCAGCCTGGCCACTTACACATGGCTCGATTCATAGGACGAGCGCCAACTTATTAGTAGTACACGTGAAATTAAACAAAACATGATATATGATCCTAATTGACTTGTTTTGTCATGTTCTGTGATATATCAAACTACACTACAAAACTACTTAATATGTACTTTTGTACAGTTGTTGGAGCAAGTTTCTACGACATGGTTTAAGCCATTGAACCAGTTTGGGTAAAAACCTAGCTATGATTGAAATACGGTTCTTTACAAAACTGACGACTTAGTCCGGTACAAAATTGCCAATTTTGTATTAAAAACTTTAACATCTCGGAATAAAGTTCGTAATACCAAATTGGCTCCATGGTTTACACCTGACTCGGAAGATAAACCTTGTTTTGTAATAACATAACATAATACCTATAACAGTACATAACGCCTTGTTTCCTCTAAGGATTGGGCAGAGGTGTACCTATAGTAGACCCACATTTCGCCAGATATGTTTAAGTCCCATGTAATAGGGGACGAGCTTATTGCCATCAACTGGGCACAAATCGAGACTCCGGGCTGATACTGAGAAATTCCAGATAGTAAAACCCAATAACATTTTGCCCGACCCGGGAATTGAACCCAGGACCTCACGCTCAGCAATAGGACTTGCGACCACTACATCAACGAGACAGTCAGTTTAAGACCGTGTGAAAAGTCTTAGGTAATAGGTAATAGGTAATACGGGCTGGTGTCCGCAACTCCACGTCAATGCGCGTATTTTGCGTACGGGTGGGAAAATCGATCATTCGATCCACCCCAGCTCCTCGAAGAAGGCCAGCAACGCCTTGGTGTTGCTGACAATCTCACGTAGGGTACCTGGGTTACCGAAGTACTTTGCCCTGTACGTGGCGACCACCGGGCAGTTTAGAAGCACATGAGCTGCTGTTTCGTCGTCCTCCATGCAGGCCCTGCACAGCGGACTGTCTGTGACTCCTATGACAAAGAGGTGTTTATTGAATGACCCGTGGCCAGTTAAAGCTGCTGTAACTGTGCGCAACTGTTGTTTAGTTAGTCGGAGAACCTGTTTCGCAAGGCGGCCATCAATTGTAGGGAGGGCTTCCTTAGCCTGCCTGCACTCACCTTGGTCCACCCACAGTTTGTAATGTTGGTCCCTGGTGCGTTTCCTTACCAGAGTGCGTAAGTACCCGAAGGGGAGTGGCACGATGGGTTCAGGTCCCACTGGTGCCACGCTCGACCCCCTTCTGGCAAGTTCGTCAGCTGCGTCATTACCTAGCGAACCGCTGTGTCCCTTGATCCATTGAATGGTTATGTTATTGAGGCTACCCACCTGGTTGAGGCGCTGGTGGCACTCGTATATTAGCCCAGAATCAACTGTGTGACTGTTTAGCGCTTGTAGAACAGCCATGCTGTCTGAGAGTATGCGGATTGAGTGGTCCTTAACTTCCCTGGTCATGATGGCCGAAGCGGCTAGAGAGATACCCATGCACTCGGCCTGGAACACTGTGTTATGGACCCCCAATGGTGTGGCTATGTGTATGTTGAAGTCCTCCGAGAAGATCCCAGCACCTGTGCCACTACCTGTTTTAGATCCATCCGTGAAGATGCGCAGCTCTGCAGGGCACAAGCCCTCGCAACGGCGATCCTCGTACAGTTGGATTTTGTATTTTTTATCAAAGATAAATTGTTTGGGTACCCGGTCATTAATGGCTTTCGTAATGGGGAACTCCTTATTGAGTCCCTCTAGCAGCGCGGTGTGTGGTATGTCACTCTTACCCCAGAGATCTATTGCATTTAGACGTGCCGCCGCCATCGTCGCTTCCTGCTGTATGAACAGGTGGAGCGGTGGTAGTGCCAGCATGGCTTCGATTGCTGCAGTCGGGGTAGTCCTCATGCAACCCGTGGTGGCCATGCAGGCTAGTCTTTGCATGCGTTGTAGTTTGTTGGAGGCTGTAACCAGCTTGGTGCGGGGCCACCACACCACGGCCCCGTAGGTGATCATGGGGCGGATTACAGTGGTGTACAGCCATAGTATAATTTTAGGGGACAGACCCCACTTCTTACCTATCATTCTCCTGCACTGCCAGAAGGTTATGCAGGCCCTGTTTAGTTTGTTGTCTAAATGACTACTCCAGTTTAACTTACTGTCTAGAGTGACCCCGAGGTACTTGACTTCGTTGGCCAACTGGAGTTCTGTATTGAATAGTTTAGGTAGGCTGAAAGGGCCTAATGCTCTTTTTTGGGTAAACATGACTAGTTCAGTTTTGGTGGGATTCACTGAAAGGTCAAAGTTCCTGCACCATCTCTCTACGATACGTAGCGCTTGCTGAGTGAGGTTGCAAATCGTACCCGTCACCTTCCCCGAAACGAGGATTGCGAGGTCGTCTGCATAGCCTATTGTGTAATAGCGGTTGTCGTTGAGTTTGGTGATGAGGTCATTAATCACCAGATTCCATAGAAGGGGGGACAGCACCCCTCCCTGGGGGCAACCTCTGGCTATCATGGCCAATTGCTGCTCATCCTCAAGGCGAACCACTCGTTTGCTTAACCTTTGTGAAAAGTCTTTCAAAAAGTATCTACGTAAATTCTTCGTCGTATCGGCACAGAATACATAATACTCGTAGTACAAGTACAGAAGATTCACTCCGCAAAATCATTTAAATAAATAGGGACTCTTACTTGGACACAATAAAGTGCAATTCTGGTCGCACAGCGCTAATATCGTCTGCAGATATATTCACCTAGAAGTTGCCTCTCTTTCTATCGCGTAACTCTTATCTCTTCCGACTACGTTAGGGTTGTCTTCTTTTTATTAAAAAATATTAAATTAATCTGAATATTTAATCGATTGCACTACGGTCAAAGAAGAGCTTACAAAACTATTGCCTCAGCTCTTCGTCAATTATTTTTTATTTATTTATTAAGATTTTATGCACAAGTAAAAAATTACTGTATAAAGGCGGACTTAATGCCTGAGGTATTTTCTACCAGTCAACCTTAGATTTAGATTACGTACATGTAGAACATGTAGTCAGTCAATTATTAGCACCACGATTGTGAATTGTGTGACGTCATAAACCCTTGCATAGGTACTAATTAGGAATAGGATTTGGTGTCAAGAACTGGGCGCTTGCGCTTGTGAGATAACCTAGAAGTAAGTAGCAAGCATAAATAAAAATAAACTGCACCCTAATTGCCTAACACACCATCAGTCACAATCTCAATCATTTTGAAGGATATTTCTAATCCATTGCTTCATATGTTCGAAAATTTTGTCTGCTCTACAACGTAAACAACGCAATGAATGTTGTTGAACTGTCAAAATGAAACCCATTTCAGTAGAAATGGGTTTCATTTTGACAGTTCAGACACACCAGTAGGTGTGTTACGCAATTAGCCCTCTGGTCTCAAATATCACCACTTGGATGCGACATAAGTACAGTTGCTTGGTTATAAATAAATAAACCAAGTTGCTTTATTTTGCTGCTGTCTGATTTTCAACTTTCGGGGATCAGCCGAGCGTTGGAAACGCCTTGTGTTACTGAGAACGGACACAATGCTTCCACTCTACTACACTCCTAACGTCGTTCTTCTAAATTCTTGAGAATCAAGGTGTCTTACAACGGGCGCCTTGGGCTGATAAATTGCATGTTTTTTAGGGTACTTATTCGCATTTTCGTGCTCATTTTTGTTCGGAGTCAAACGGAGATGAGTTCAAATTTATGCTTACGTCTCAACCTATTCGGGTAAAAGTGGAATCGTCTTACCCAGTAACTGGGTTGTAGAGATCAGATAAGCTGTCCGTCCATGTAAAATACTGGTATTCAGTTGCATCCGGTTAGACTGGAAATGGACCCCAATTGAGTTGGAAAAGGGCTAGATAGATGAAGATGAACCTATGCGGGTAAAAAGCTGATGCCTAATGATACTGGTACCTGTACAACGCAATCAGCTCCCGCAGGCAGAGCCGCGCCGGTGTTAATTCTTGCGCACTGCCCTGAGCACAGAGGCGCGGTGGGCGCATCCCCGGCCGTCACTGCCGTGCGCACGCTGCGTACGCCCACGCCGTCTATGCTTAGGCAGGCGTAACCTATGGACGAGATATTGATGCTGTAAATCATAATAGTCCTTTATTTCACCAAAAGCCTTAATTTCTACAATATCCTTATGATTAAAAACATAAAAGGCTTAAATAAAATAAATAAATTGTTTTATTTGGGACAACATAGGAACCATTTTTGTTAGCCACACCTTAGATACTACAACTTATACACTAGGATTCAAGTTAGGGAGTCATGTACTTACGAGGCATTTCATGCAGACAATGATTCCGCATGAGATGCCTCAGTACAGGAGCCCTCGGGTCCTCAGCCACGACTTTCAGTATGCTTTTTTTGCTACTCCCCCGAATCCTCCTCACAAGCGATGCCACCTTTTTCCTGATGATAGCATGGAAACCATCTGTACGCGATTGGGCAAACATCCCCGAGGAACTACAGAAACGAGGGAGCTTCAACCTCATCCTGAAAACATTGTTATATTGGACGCGCAAGGCACTTAGCGTCCCCCGTGAACAGCTGAACCACAGACTTCCCGTTTACAGGCCTTGACAGTACGGTTATTTTGACCTGAGGGCATAAACAAATGGCATTCGCTTCGAAGCGATTCTATTTCTACAATCGCTATCGCTTTCGCTAATTTTTCCATCATACGATTCGAAAACTAGCGATAACGCTTGTGCCACTTGGCTACGCATCTCTATGGAAGTAATCGTTAGACGCTGTCGATTCGTTTCATAGAATTGAATGATGTTAACATTGTCTAGGTAATTTCTATTCGTTGACCTATGATCACGTGACATTTCGATAGCATATGTCAATCCCATACATTTTTTGGCTTTTCTACTATCATCATTGCTAATCGAATGTTACTTTGTCTAGGCCCTCTGATCGGTACAACGAAAAAATCTGCGCGCCAACATGTTCCCGCGGATCGGCAACGTCCTGCGCTTCCTCTCCACGTCATCAATACAAAATCCACGTGATTAATACAAAGGCCAATATTTTTAAATACCCTGACTCCTACCTCCTAGCTATGTGTACCTATGTTCCTATGACAGTTCCAGTTGGCTTTTTAAAACATGTAGTTAAAAACAAAATCTGTCTATATTAGTCAGCTAAGTCTTATCTTAGAACATGTATCATGTCGTCAGCCTTCTTTTGTCAGTTTATTAAAACTTTGAATACTTAGTGGCATCAAATTTCAACATAGTTGTCATATTGGAATCAGTAGGTAAGAGTTTCACAGCACTAATTAATAATAATTAACTTAAAAATACTATCAGTTCATGACAATTACTTATCATGTGCATATATACATAAGTATACAACTATGTTTACATGCAGGTGATAAGTAATTATCACTTTCGAAAACAGGAGTGATAAATAAAAACTGTTACCGTGAAGCAAAGAAAATTCATGTTTATTATAGCTTCAGGGTCAAATAATCATACAAAACAAAAAACAAACATGAAAACATTATTTCATGTGAGTAGTAGTTACGTAGTAGGTAAATTATTATGTAATAAGTAGCGGAACAAATTGCTTCAATGACAATAAAATTAGGTAGGTACTGGAACATAACATCAACAGTTTGATCTGTAATTTTACGTTCCGAGTTTTCGAATTTTCGACTGTTTTAATAAAATACCAGAATTGCAACGCACTTTGAAAAATGACCGGGAAAGTATAGAGACAAGACAAAAAAAAAATACGTCGTAAAACCTTTCTTATTTTGATGCATCAACTGTTAGTCAATAACCGACGAAAAAAAGCAGGGGTTCTCAAGTCGAAGCGTATGTCCCAATTAAGATAAAATAAAATAAACCTACTTAAGGGTACAAAAATAGGGGTTGATTGATTTTTCACCTACAGAATTTTCACTTGTGAACCTTGGCACACATATGTAGTTTTGATGACAACATAGTAGAGACCTGGATTTGATTTGATGATGGAGACGGAAGACAGACAAGAGAGCTCGTCGCCAGTTTACAGCAGCTACATCGTGGTTGGGCTTATTTCATTCATCTTGATGAGAACTATAGAACTAGTTGGTGTATGACTGTCATCGAGAGTCTAATAATGAGACGGCGCCAAACAAACAAAAAGGCACCAAGTAAAATAATACCTGCGAATTGCGTAACACACTATCTATCACAATCTGAATCATTTTGAAGCCTATTGCTAATCCATTGCTTTTGCTTTTCAGTTTCATTTTTCGTCGGTTTAATTTTTGATGCATTTATTCGCTTAAACTTCTAATGGAAAAACAATATATATATACTTTTTGTTCTTTTTGCTGGTCATAGTGCGTATACTAAGAACTTGCTACGCGAGGATTGAACTCACGCCCTATCGCTTGCCAACCCGATGCCCTAATATTTGAGCACTTACCGCTTTTTAAGCTATTGCATAGCTTTTATCGCGGGCTTTGAGCGCGGCGACCGAATCAAGAAATTCCGTAACGAAAATAAAACCTAACACCCCCCACTCCGCCTGCCATGTAGCTCGGCCGAGCGTTCGCTTAACGTGTATGTATATGGTACGACTGTACTTGAATTAATATCAAAGAAAAAAAAATACTGCATAAATAAATAATTATAATTGCATAAGTTGATAAAAAATGCTATGCAATAGCTTTACCACGGCAGTCCCCGAGTGCCACACGTGTTTTTATTTTTTATTTTTATTTGTTACCAAAATGAATGTCTTGAGTAAAATAAATATGCACATAGCAACTATAGAATTGCAACACAATTTCTACAGCCTATTAATGAATGAATTAGTTCTTGTAGTATTACTATTGAACAATGCTATTATTACAAATGTAATTAAATACCTGTGATTGAACATATACACGTGCTTATAATAGCTAAAATGTACGTTCATCTTTTGTTACTTTAAGTATGTATTATGAATGATTCAAGTTTGTAGTTATTGATTGAAAATGAGTTATGAAAATTAAATACAGAAATTATATAAAAAGATTTAGAGACACAGGTAAAGCGTTATTTTCAATCAAAATAAGTACATTTGAAACTTGTCATAATACTGTGAGTCAGCACTAAATGTGCTGTTAATTTGACTTCAGCAGGGTTTGTTAGGTTCTTAAATGTACAATGTTGAGTTAGTACAATCTCAGCCTCATTTGGATGGCCTTGGAGCCATTCCTCTTTTATTGTGTAATTTAATTAAGTACTAGCGACCCGCCCAGTCTTCGCGCGGGTGCAATGTAGATACTAATCTGATGTCAGTGTGGAGTGGTTAATATGTTACTAATAAGTAACATATTGGATTGATTTATATGTACGCGCCGCGCCCGCCGGCCGCTGCCACCCGGGAGTCCGGGACGGACGGACAACCTGACGGCCGCTCTGTCCCCGCATTTTAAGGCCTGAAACTGTGTTAAGCGGACGCCCGCGCGGTTCCATACAAAAGTGCTCAGTCGTGGGGACCCGCGCGGGCGTCCGTCGCGGGGAGGCAGGAACCGCGCCAGCGCAACAGGGCCTGACTCCGTGTGATGAAATCCATTTCGGGGGCACGCGCGGGGCCCTAATTGTTATAATTATATCCCCACCACCTTGTCTTTCATTATTCTTCCCACGGACCCCACCAGCGTGTCCACGCGCATCTACACGCGACGGGTGCCCGTTTCGGGCGCCCGCTTAACGCAGTTTCAGACCTAAATCTCTGATATCGTCTAAGATATTAATTTTAATGATATGCTGTAAAGGACAATTTTGATCTACATTAAATGCACAACGTATCTAACGTATTTAATTGGATAAGGAATAATATTGTATTCAATACAGTATTATTCCTTATCCAATACTACATTATTGTTATACGTTACGGGTTATTTACGAAGTTATTTTAAACAATACACTGTAGGTATTGTTTAAAATAACTTCGTAAATAACCCATTTTCTTTTTGTAATATTTTAAAGATAAAAATAGGTACTGTGGGTTATCCTTAGATAAACCTTCCTCTTGAATCACTCTGCCTATTGATGAAAACCGCATTAAAATCGGTTGCGCAGTTTAAAAGATCTAAGCGTACAGACAAAAAAAGCAACTTTGTTTTATACTATGTAATAAAGAAGTTAGCAGCAAATTATAAAAACCACGTATTACTCGCAACATGCGTGTATGACCAGATGTATGAATGTAAACGAAGCAAAAGGAGTATGTGAGGATCGTAGCAGCTGGCATTCTGTAGTTTATGCTTACCCCCATGGGAAAAAACGCGTGAGTTCGGTATGAAATACAAAAAATGGATAAATGTCTTACCATCTTTAACAGACGCAGGAAACGGTGGCATGGGCTCCTTCGCATGTAGTGTTTGTGCCACAACTCTGCCTAGCCCTTCTTCAATGGTCACTATCTCCAGCCTTTCCTTCCATTCTGCCATCACATCATCAACTACCTTCCAAGCCTCAGACATCTCTAGCATGGGGAACGGAGACTCCCTCGGTCTTAAGGCCACTTTGGTAACATCCACGTTACTACTATGCATACATGTGTGGTGGAACTGCATGTTATCGTGAATGTAGCTTACTTCGGCCACCTCATTGTGTATCAAGGATATAGCATGTGGTAAGATTGGTTTCACAACTTCAAAACATTCTGTGACAGCTTTCTTGCTGCCAGGGAAGTTGATGATGAGGGTTTTGTCTCTGATGCCAGCTACAGCGCGGGAAAGCTGGGCCATTGGTGTCTTCTTCAGGCTTGCGAGGGTCACTGCTGCAGTGATTCCCGGCACTTCTCTCTGTATAATCGCTTTTGTCGCTTCAGGAGTGACATCCCTAGGGGTCAATCCTGTCCCTCCCGTTGTCAGAACTAGATCTAGGTTAGTTTCACAGAAGTACTTAAGCTCCCTTTCAATTATTTCTCTTTCATCAGGGATGATGATTGTGTGGAGGTTAGCTTCGGGGAATAGTTCTCTGACAAAGTCAGCGAGTGCTGGTCCTGACGTATCTTTTGTATTGTCTTTAAAACATGTGTCACTGATGGTGATCACTGCTACTGCTTTCACCATCTTGAAGATCTACCTACGTGATATAAAAATAAATATTTTTAATACACACATTATATAAGTTGTTTACCAAAAATGTTTGTTAAAAAGTTACAATCAATTAATCAACTTTCGAATGAACAACTATAATTAGAATTATCGTAAGCATGCAACAAGTGATTTTGGTGGTGAAATAAAACAAAAACTTAAAGCAAATTAAAAATAAAACTGTTTACCCTCTAAACTCCAGTTGAATTATTTTAACTGATACGCTGGTGAATGAACCAAAAGACCTTATTACATCACACTGATAAGTGATGTAGTTATAAAAACACTGTAAAAATAATAACAGGTCCAACAGTGCAACACCGGCTCCAATCAATCACAAACTATTTGTTTCTGCACACAAATTTTAGCTGTTTGACGTTGACAGATCAGCAGGTGGGCAACCGCACGGCAAAAAAAATGCGTTCATTGTATTTTTAGTCGAATAATAACATCAAATGGAGAGAACCTCTAACCATCGAATCAAACGACAAAATGAACTGAGGTAAGCAAGCAAGCATACCAGAAAAAAAACCCAATTTATAATTTTAACATTATTTAATAATAGAAAAAAAAAATAAGTACATAAAACAATATTTAAGACCTATAAATGCAGACTCATAATTCTAATTTACAATAATAATTATCAAGGCACAATTACATTATATTAATACAGTTCACCATCACGATACATACATTTTATACCTATTACGTAATTTGTTCAGAACATGCTTATCTACTAGGACGGCAGTGCAAGTTTGTATAAGCTTCTGAAGCGGAGCATACCGACGCAAAGCGGTCGAGTTGCCGATTACAAGCAGTTTGTGTTTCGCTCGAGTCACGCTTACGGCAAGACGACGCTGATCGTTTAGCACTTCGCCTTCCTGTAAAACAGAATTACTTTCATTATAATCTGGCAGAAACTATTCTCAGAGAAGAACATGGGAGTCTATTAGTACTGGCCGCCTACAACAAAAGTATTTATGTTGTATTGTATAACGGGTTAGTGTCTGTAACTCCACGTCTGAGCGCGTATTTAGCGTAATACGTATTTATATTACTTTTACTATAGAGCCACGCACATTGCAGCCGTCAATCTATCCTTTATAAAAAAGTAAGTTGGAGTCTCATTTCCTACGAAATGTATGACATAAGTTTTTTGTGATTTCTGACTTTTCTAGTAAGTACTCAAACCTCAGTTGGTCCGATAGTTTTTTGATCCTTTTGAGAAACAGGATCGATTGGCATCAATTTTTTTTTGTGAAAATGGGCTCTTTTCTTGCTGTTTTTTTTCCAAAATCTGTTAAAGTGGATCAAAATTTCTCAAAAAAATAAGGACAGTATCCTAAGCCCGTGTTTCTGTAACTACAACGGTTAAGGTACCTACTCTTACTGCCACGTCTCAAAATACCGCCCTGTATACTTACAACTGCTTTAATTGAAACGGTACGCAAGCTTAATGGAGCTAGGTAATGATGCTGCCTAAGACAACGCCTTCTCTCCCACTTTCGTAATGGGCCACATCTTTTTCCCACAAATTACTGTCTACGGAAGTATCACAACCTTTTATATCACTTGTTCCAACGCATAAGACTGTATTGTTCCTGAATTACCCTAGACCAGGGGTCGGCAACCTGCGGCTCGCGAGCCACATGCGGCTCTTTGGATGTGAAGCTGCGGCTCTTTAGTTACATACGCAAATATTACATATATATTTTTATACCATATACAGGGTTATTGGTAAAACACCAGCAACCTCTTAAGGAGTCATTGTACTCATCATTATAAACAACTTTTACTATGGACCCTACCCTACGTTTTGACGTGTTATGCGAATATAAATGTAGGGAAAATCTGTTTTCTGTTTTAGCGATTTTGGTTTGGTCCATAGTAAAAGTTGTTTATAATGATGAGTACAATGACCCCTTAAGAGGTTGCTGGCGTTTTACTAATAACCCTGTTTAATTATTATCTAATTTGTTGTGCAAGAAAAAAAATTGTGGCTCTTTAAAAACTTTGAAATTTTGTAAATTGTAATTTTTGTCTCTTCCGACTCCAAAGGTGGCCGAACCCTGCCCTAGACTGATAAAATTTTCGTTTTTAGTAATTATGATAAGTGGTCATGCAGCTTCCCCTTCAAATACTTTATTTACAAACCTTAACTTTCTTGTCGTAATTTTTATCAAGGCGTCTCGTGCAGGAGTATATGATGACAGACTTGTCTCTTCCTTGGAACTGGTCCACAGTACTGACTTCAACTGAGAGGTGTGCGAGAGAGCGGCGCAGGAGTGCTACTTGGTCGCGGTACGGGGCTATGACGCCTATATCCGATGATTTCACGTTGCCCTGTTCGTGATAATTAACATAATGTGATAGATGAAATTTTTATTGGCCTTACAAGTTGAAAAAATGGTCCAAGTCACGGTTTATCGTAGTTTTAATCAACTTATGTTTTCTCTTTGAAGTAATAGTAAAAACTAAGCATTCAATCTGCTCATTAAAATTACACTACATTTTCTGTCGCATTCCATGTCATTAACATCAACAGTATACAGGTTGACTTTGAAAACATGCGACAAAATTTAAGGTGGTGTTCTACCCATCAATATGAACAACTTTTACTATGGGACCAACTTAGAATTCTCAAAAAAGAATTCGACCTACTTAAACAAAATAGTCCAATCGGGTATGTACCTTTATACAGGAAAATCGTTTTTTTTTTGTGAATTCTAAGTTGGTCCCTTAGTAAAAGTTGTTCATATTGATGGGTAGAACACCACCTTAAATTTTGTCGCATGTTTTCAAAGTCAGGCTGTATACTACACCCCCCTTTCGCCAGATATGTTTAAGTCCCTTGTAATAGGGGGTGAGCCTAGTGAGCCTACTGCCCTATTATTCCTACTACAATAAACCTTACCAACCTGTTTCAAAGCTTCAACCAAGGCGATAACCACGCACGCTTCAATGGGGTTTGCGCAAGAGTTCTTATTGTTAGTAACTTCAATCCCATCTTCAACTGTTTCCACGTCTAAGAACAACGCTGAGTGCTGTGGTTCCGGACTACAGGCCGTTGATAACCATGGCGAGTCTGATAGGTGAGGTATTTTCTGAAAATATGAGAAATAATATAACTGGTTGTTTAACACAAGATTAGGCTTTTCAGCTCAATTAGACGATAATGAGGAAAGGTAAGGGTATATAACGAACTAATAAGTTATTTAATTTTCAACTTCTCAATTCAGAATCTGGGTGTTGAAATCATAGTAAGTACTTCAGTAACAAATCGAAATTTAAGATTGACTGGTCAACTGGTGACTGATTAGGGTTGCGCTAAATACGTATCTATGGTTGTGGAATCTACAAACAAAAATAATTAGCAGGCGGAATTAACACACTCGCGATTTTTTTTAAGTTTAGTTGAGTCTTTGATAATTTGCGATAAAATCAGATGAAGAAGCTTTCTCTTTACTAACCAGTACATCAATATCGAGCCTAGCCAGCGCTATACTCTGGTCGGCACACTTGAGCCGATCGTTGTAAGCCACGTGGTTGGCGAAGTCGGCCAGAGCTTGGTTCATGCGGTACTGCAGCTGTAGGGTCGAGGTCGCTTGGTCGCACATCAGGCGGTGGAATAAACTTTCTTCCATGCCTAGGCGCCTGGAATGGAATGAAACGTGTGACTCTTTAATCTTTTTGAAGCTGAACGTACACAGCGCTACAAGGTTATTTAAGCGCGTGGCCAAAATCGGAACTAAATGTTGAATTATCAATACAATTTCTGTGACACAATTTCACATATGTTACCAACACGGTTACGGTCGCGAATCATATTTTGTTCAACATTTACAACCTGATACTGACCTGCAAATAGCAAAAAAAAAAAACGTAAGAAAATTTGATTTTTTGCGGGTACCTGGCGATTCCCTCTTAAGGTTAAATGTCACTTGCACGTCATAAAACGACAAGATATATTTGTATATGTGAAAGTTAGATAGTTGCGACCTTAGTGAAGTTTCAATTTACTGGGAATTATTGTCAAAACTGGTAAAGCAATTACGAGATCGACTATATGTACAGTCAGCAAAAGAGATAAGTATCCAGCGTCGCCGGATATAATTGAAGTTTAGTAAGAAACCGATGAATGTTTTCGAATGAAATTTAATTATATGTAGGATCATCAGGATTTACTCCATTAGATTCGGACATCATGTGGGCAAAAGATGGGTTTCGTGCAATGAAAACACACTGGATGCGATACACTGCTTTTATTAAAATCACAAGTTACAATAATTAACACAGTAACCGAGCACAACGAATCGAGTACAGTTCCGCGACGTCTTAACTCTGATGCGATCAGACACTGAATCAAATGTCTTCCTCGCCGTAGGTTTTAAACATCACGACTCTGTAGAAGCGCGCTGTAGTTGTGGGTAGAACCCGTGATGTCGCCAGTGGCGCGCTTGCGATTCGTATCATGTCCGTACTAATGACCGGATGCGACATTTACATATAAATGACCAGTTTGTTTTCTACTAATTTAATAAAATTTTATTTGAAAGCCTTCATTGGTTTCTTACTAAACTTCAACTATATCGCGCGACCCTGCATACTTATCTTCTTTGCTGACTGTACATAACTACACGTGAGAAGCAGCATAAGCATCATGGTTGAACTTATTTTGTAATCACTTTTAAACATGGTTAGTAATAGCCCAAGAAACTAACCCAGTATCTTGAGGATTATAGGTTTCAATGATAAAACCATTACACACGAAAGTTTTTTATTAATTACTTTAGTCCCATTAAACGCAAGACGACGTCAGGGCGAGCCAAGACTAAGATGGCGAGACGATTTTGACTCCTATTGAAAGGACTGGCCGGTATTAGCAAAAGACAGAATTGTGTGAAAAAGGGAGAGGCATACCTTTGCCTTGCAGTCAGGGCCGGTTTAGTTGTCTTGCAGTCAGGATCGGTTTAGAGGTCTGGAGGCCTTGGGGCAACAAAGGAGTGGAGGCCCCTCCCAAATTATTTTCCAAATAACATGAACAATTTTTTTCACTCGAGTTTTTCAATAAATAATTTATTGTGAAACCAAGTACTTAGGTTCTTTTAGCATTTAACAAAAATATATAAATATAATCGAAAACGAGAATTATCTGAACTCAAAAATCATTTCGTATCGTTTTTTTTTTTCATATTCAAGAACAATATAATCATGTTTGTACAAAGTAATAAAGGTAAAACAGCGAAAAAAGACGTCAAAAGAAAAGTTGTTTACTAGTGTTTACTCCTCGGAATTAGTTTTCTTTTTACGAAATCTTTTGTGGGGGCCCCTCTTTTGTGGAGGCCCCAGGGCTGTTGCCCCGGATGCCCTCCCCTTAATCCGGCCCTGTTTGCAGTGGTTAGATTAGATTTAGTCCTAGAGACCCTTAGAATAATTACAGTTATGTGCCGAGTATAAAGTAGAGTAGAAACTAAATTGGTACCTTGCTGCACGACTCCTGACTACGGGCGGCAACTGTTCTGGATCTCCTACTAAAACGAACCTCTTCGCCGCGAATAATGGACGCAATACAGTACTCTGTAACACCTGTAATATAACCAATTTATATGCTTTAGGATTATAGACCTAAACGTTGTAGAATTTAGTTACATTTTCATTGCAATTTTAATTTGTAGATCAAAGGATTTTAGTCAAGCCAAAAATAACTAAGTTTACATATTGCTTTTATCATTTGTGTATGTGTGGGGCCTGTTTTTGTTTGTGAGGCGGCAATTTATTATCCTCGTATTGGATTTTAAATGTATTTTTTTTTTTAAAGAAAATTTATTTTTTACCTGTGTAGCCTCGTCAACTATGCAGAGATCGAAAGTTGTTCGCGAAAGCATTGCATGTGTGGCTCCCAAACATGTCACTCCTACAACGTCCTGTAAATACAATCATATCGTAACCCAAAATTACAGAAACAAATTGTTTATGCAGATCGTTTTTTTTTAAGCACTTAAAGTTGCTGGATGTAAAAATAAATTCACTTAGTTCTGCTCAATATGGAAAGTTCTGCCATGGCACGAACATGGCGACCAACGGCACAATATTGATAATCATAAACAGTAAAGTGTGTATTTTTCAAAGGGGAATTAAACCTTTGAATTCATTTATTTTTATATACTTGACAAAATCATATTTACCATAGAATCATAGAGAGCAGCGAGTTTCTCAGGCGTGTCGCAGTCCTTGGTCAGTGTCTGTTCGCTTCGCTTCTGCAGCGCGGGAGCAATGCGAGCCGAAGCGCCCAGACGCAATATACGCAACGATTCTGGTAACCTGACGAAGTTCAGACATAGGATCGTAGAATAACATGTGTTACACTGCGTCCTAACCAAAAGCAATCGTCGCCTTCATATGTTACTTTTGGTTCGGAAAACCGGAAGGCGCCCTCTGTCGGCGCGACTATGATGGCGTATTCGCGCGACGTTCGCGTTTGGTTAAGACTGGTACTTGAACTCGAAGTGGAGATTACTATTTTTCAAAGGTGTTTTTTTTTTGAGTTTCTGATGGCTACAGCTTATTCAATAGGTATCAGATTATTATTATTATTATTTATTTATGAAGCAGTTGCTCACTGTACTTACAGTTACCCAACACGTACGGTAAGCTAAAATTAAAGCCGATAGGAAAATGGGAGGGAATTAATGAAATAAGAGATTTCAATATCATCAACGGTTATCCAGAAAAAACTTTATGAAGTAGGTGACAAGTACAAACATTTGCCTACCTGCCAAGAACTGTATCAACGGCGGAGTGCGTGTGCGCAGTGACGAGGACGCGTTGCTTCAAGCCGACCAGCATTTGTATGAGCACGCTTATTGTCTGCGTTTTACCTGCAAGGAGTATGATACTTGTCAATGTCGTATTAACTTCTATTTATTTTTTCTCTCTCTCTGGCAGTATTTACTTAAAATACCTTCGAATTTACGTCAAAGTTACGCATCGACAATGACATTGTAAGGGTCAAGGTACGACAGAGAATCAGCGAGAGATCGAGTTTTTATTAAAGTTGGAATATCTGGTGAGTTACTCTGATCAAAATAGATTTTTCGCTATCCAAGATCAAATTAAATTAGCTGGCAAAACTTTTCAGGCGTGATAGGTATCGATATCTAAAGACGATAAAACAAAAACATTATAGTCTAAACTAATAATTTCAAGTGCATGATTTTTATCTCATGAAGCGACGCGCGCTTTACTTGTGGTAACCAAGTGTACAAACACGCTGTGAATATGTACGTGAAGACGACTAGCGTCACCACATAACACACGTACCCACGCCCATACACACACACATTTCTGACTTCGCCACTGTCTCGGACGGTACCGAGAGCTCCTGCGCTTACGCACACATTCACAGAGTGTTTGTACACTTGGTAACCACAAGTAAAGCGCGCGTCGCTTTGTGAGATAAAAATACTATAGCTGTGTAACAGCTGCTAACTGGGTCAACGGCCGCTTGTAGGGTAGGTTATCCGTCTTATTACAAAACCTTCTAACTTTAGCGAAAGGCCAAACCTTCGAGCCAGTAATTATATTTTGAAATTTATACAGAATACGGTATTTTACAAAATTGACCACTTAGATTTAGGTTTGAAGTCAGATTTTGTAATTAGAACTTTTAATTGTCGAAATACAGTTATCTGTCACTCTGTACGATACTTGTCACCCTGTGAAATTTCGCCAATTAATTTAATTTAAAATTGTATCTTTACCAGTGCCCGGCAGCCCACATGTGAGTGCGTAGTCCCTAGCCGCCAGACTTGAGCACGGCGCATTGTTGTTGTATGTTGAGCACTTCATGAGGAACTTGTATCATGTTATGTATATTTACCAGTGCCCGGCAGTCCACATATGAGCGCGTAATCCCTAGCCGCCAGACTTGAGCACGGCGCATTGTTGTTGTATGTTGAGCACTTCATGAGGAACTCGTATCATGTTATGTATATTTACCAGTGCCCGGCAGTCCACATATGAGCGCATAGTCCCTAGCCGCCAGACTTGAGCACGGCGCATTGTTGTTGTATGTTGAGCACTTCATGAGGAACTTGTATCATGTTATGTATATTTACCAGTGCCCGGCAGTCCACATATGAGCGCATAGTCCCTAGCCGCCAGACTTGAGCACGGCGCATTGTTGTTGTATGTTGAGCACTTCATGAGGAACTTGTATCATGTTATGTATATTTACCAGTGCCCGGCAGTCCACATATGAGCGCGTAATCCCTAGCCGCCAGACTTGAGCACGGCGCATTGTTGTTGTATGTTGAGCACTTCATGAGGAACTCGTATCATGTTATGTATATTTACCAGTGCCCGGCAGTCCACATATGAGCGCATAGTCCCTAGCCGCCAGACTTGAGCACGGCGCATTGTTGTTGTATGTTGAGCACTTCATGAGGAACTTGTATCATGTTATGTATATTTACCAGTGCCCGGCAGTCCACATATGAGCGCGTAGTCCCTAGCCGCTAGAGACTTGAGCACGGCGCGCTGTTGTTGTATGTTTAGTGACTTCATGAGACGCGTACCGAGCCGGCCCACGTCGCGAGGTAATTTGGGTTCAAATTGAGGTAGTTCTTTATCTATTATTAACCTGGAAATACAATGGAAGTTTTAAATGATAGCGAAAAGGCTTGGTGTTCTTTTAGAACTAAAATAAACGACACTTAGAGTCAAGACGTTTTTTAAAATATTTTTGTAGCTACAATAGGATAGAAAAAGCATAAGAGTTGATGATAATAATCATTTATTCACCGGGTCATACAAGCCGATAGGTGAGTAAGTGCAAATAGCTTGAACACTAATGTTAATACAGTACAACTATTTTCTTAATGTCCCTCGGGAATCATCGCATTTCCGAATACAAACGAATGCTAATTTCCATGTCCATCAATTATTAGATTGATCGTGTATAATAATTTAAATTCAGCACTAAGTACTTTATTGTTGTTTTGACGTATACACGATAAATCTAATAATAGATGGACAGGGAAATAAAAAAATTTAAAAAAAGCGTTTTATGTGCTGAAATGCTGTATTACAAAAATAATATTACTTCTGCCAAACTGCAAAGCAGTTTGTTGGCAGATGTAGCTCCCATATACAATTTTCTAATTTATCTCGTAGGTAGGTACTTTTTCATCAATAATAAGAATACGAATTACCTATAACTAAACACACATATTTTACAGCAGCACAAAGGCTGACTGTTACGTAATAATATTTTATAATATTATTACTAATATTATTATTATAATAACATTTTCAATTAAATAATTTTAATTAAATAATTTTAACTTAATATTAATTAAATTATTTTAATTTAATTTCAATTAAATACATACGGCTGCGTTTATTCTGTGTATAAACACACGTCAAACATGATGTGTGAAAGCTAATTGCTAAAATGAATTGAATTATGATTAAAGGATGTCAGAAATAAAAAGGGGACAATATGCGAAAGGGACATTTTGCGAAGTGGACATTCTGCGAAAGAGACATTTTGCGAAGTGGACATTCTGCGAAAGAGACATTTTGCGAAAGAGACATTCTGAGAAAAGGACATTTTGCGACCAGTGGACATTTTGAGAAGTGGACATTCTGCGTCGGAGTCTAGAAAATCAGCGTGGAAAGCATTTTGGACAAGGTGTACTTACTTTCGAAGTCTCTCGGATCTGTCGCTGTCTTCCATTAGGACTCCCAAGTTGGTCAGATTCTGTACAGTGCTCGCATAAGACTCGTATGTGTCTATGTGGTATACAGTGTCCTTGTTCAAACGACTGCCTACATCCCTGGAAAAATGAATGTTTAAAAAGGGAACTGTAAAGGCAATTTAGTTATACCCGATGCAAAATAACTTATGTTAAAAAATAATTGAAATAATAAAACGACTTCTATGATTGTTTGTTATTATTTTCGTACCTCTCCAGAAATATGTGTATCTCTTTAGAATTTGCAACGGTCACCACTCCTGCGGCTATCCACGGTCGATTCTCTATGCTGACTATTGAAAATTCACCCTCTTGTGGTCCTCTGGTAACCTTCACATCGATGTTATTACCTAAAAAAATAAGACGAAAATTAAGTCTATACCTTTAAATGAAATTATATTTTTAACCCAGCAACAGATGGCAAGCCGATTTAAAGCAAAATCAAAATATTTTATTTCACATAAACCTACATGGGCACTTATGAAACGTCAGAAGCTAGGTGCACGGTTCCAATTGGTTGATTCCTATGGAGAAGAACCGGTAAGAAACTCCAAGCTTCGTCTAAGTCCGAAACTAACGAAACATTCACGTCTGTAATCGTATTTTACTATTAAAATATGTATGCTTTACCTGTGCCCTCAGCATTGCGATGAAAGATGTGTAAGTATCTGTCTTCCAAATATGTTACCGCTGTTAATTTTAAGTTAGCTGCACATGTTCCGCGCTTTTCTCTGAAATATATCATAATAAATTAAATATCATGAGATATATAATAAGTAAATAAAAAAAATTACATGTGGCCAATATCGGACACACACAAGCAATGTTTTAAATTCTACAGACATCAATAGTAGATCTAAAGTTGGTTGTAGCCAAGCTAAAAATTATGGAAATAGCCTAATTAATTAAGCCGACACTTGCTAGTTATGATGCCTATAGTTTTTAGAAGTTATTGTCACCTCTTTTCAACGCTATCCGTCCACAGCGCGTGTAAAGGAGACGACACCATCTGCCCTCTCTCTTCCATCTTTAGCAATGCCGTCCATTGCAGAAAGTACTGAATATGTTTTGGTGACAGGTGGCCCATCGCTTCCGTGCGCAGTTTAGATAGAGGGTGTGACTCAGACACACTTGGACCATTGGTATGCCTAGGATAGTTGAAAAAGGACATGTTTAATGATTTGTGTAGTGCAAAAAAAACTACGTCTGCTTCACTAAATACACAAACTCTCAGCCGGCGCCTGACTTTAATATTAGAATACATTCTTGTCTTATCCCAACCCAATCTACCTGTAGTTGCCCTATTATTCAGAAGGTAAATTCCATCAAGTACCTAGGTATTGTAGTAGACCAAAGATTAAGTTGGTACCCACACCTCGAACTAACTATAGGGAGGGTAAGAAAACTCATATGGGTTTTTAAATCTCTGAGACATGTTATGAGTACAGAATTACAGAATAAAATTTATATCGCACTGGCCCAGTCTGTAATTATTTATTGTGTCTCGGTATGGGGTGGAGCAGCTAAGACGTATTTTTTAGATCTAGAGAGGGCACAGAGATCCTTGATTAAAGTCATGTACTGTAAGCCCTACAGGTTTCCTACTGAATCTCTATACTCAAGCTCTAAGCTGCTCTCCGTCAGGAAACTCTACATCCTATACCTTGTACTCAGATACCATAAAATTCTACACTTTAGCAATGCCAAACTTAAAAAAAGACGCTGTGATATAGTAGCCCCTACATACTCAGCATGTTCAATTTTTGCTAGTCGCCAAAATGTAGCTCAACCCCCACGTTTTTATAATAAAGTAAATCGCATACTTAATATTTACCCTATGCAGCTGTACGAGTGTAAGAAGATATTGAAGGATTGGCTCTTCACACTTAATTATGATGCCGTGGAAGATATTTTGGTTACACAGGGGTGAATGTCACGCATACACACACACTCGCATACACACACACTCACACACACACCATCTCACTCACTCACACACACTCACATACACTCTAACTCACACACACACACCCACTCAAAAACACACACACATACACACAAAATATACTTTCACACGCACATAAACACACATTTACACTTTCTGCCATATGCACGATTTCATTCATTTTCATCTTTGTTTTTCTTTTTTCTTATTGGTTTGTTTTTATTGGTTTTTAATTTTTATTGGTTTTATTAAAAAAATGTGTAACTTATACCTAATTAGCACAACGAAACAATTAAACTAATCGAGGAAGAGCGAGGTTTATCCCATCACAAGTATCTTCGGATTACTTTCTGGGAAGCCCCGGCAACTTAAATGTATCTAGATTTAAGATAATAAACACATTTTTTTTTTTTTTTTGAAAGCCTGAAGAGATTGACAGGGTGTACTGACGACATAGAATTATACAGCATAAAGTGCAAAATTGTACGAACATTAATGCAAACATGAAAAGGGCGTCCTATAGCCCGCTCGCGTGTGCTAATTTATACTTTAAAACACTGATTATAAGGATACTATTCAATGTCATTAAAAAACCTCTCCTGCGTGCTTCTCTTTGACCTGCGTTGAGTCTGATTCTAATAGATGAGCATTGTAGTGATTGCCGTTCGACAAATAAGTGAAATAAGTCCAGACTAGTCTTTAGACACCTTTTTAAATTGTTTTATTTTCAAACTCAATGTTGGCAAAATATGACGGATGTTTTCATTCCGCAACTTACTTCAATATGATTACTTCCAATACACATTCAAATAAGCTAACAGAAGAAATCTAAAATATCAATATGTTGTTACCATAGATGTAGTGAGCATAAAGTAAGGTAGGGACACTTAGCGCAGGCGTTATGATGATCGACAGGGTCAGGCAGCTTCTGTTGTAACATTACAGACGCGTCCTCGATGTCCACCAGGTTCTCTAAACAAATGAAATACAGGATATCTAAAAGTGGTTTTTGCGGTACGTGATTTTACATATTTCACTGGAAACTTTACCACTTAAAGATCAAAATTAAAGTTTCGTGGTTGAGAGACATACATCCAACTCTTTTTAAGTTTTTAAAGTTATAATATAATTTACTGGTAGGTGAAGACTTTCAGCAACCAGAAAATGGTGTCTAAACGGTATGGCCTTATGGTTCCTGTCACGTCTATATTTAAGACCTACAAATAATAAAATACCTGGGTCTATATCCTGCGGCGATTTGGTAAGATATTGCACAAGTTGATTACGTAACATCACTAGGTCGCGACGTTCAGGGTAGCCACAGCTTACTTCACGCAACTCTACGCGATCCCTGCACAAATGAGGATATATTTCAAACTTAGTGGACATCATCATACTAATTGAAAAAGCTATGGCAATTCACTTCTGGATATGGCTTAAGGTTAATCACTTGCACGTCATAAAACGACAAGATATTTTTGGAAAGTAAGTTAAGAATTGCATTGTTTAGTTTTGAACTGTTTTGTTGTTAAGTTGGAAAGAATTGCCGCTATAGTTATTTAAAAAAAGGCTTTGAAGCTTCTTGACAGTCAAAGCATACTATAGCGTAACAGAATTCTTGAGTGAAAAAAAAAATTAAACTTAGGGTTGTTTATAATGTTTAGTTTTTGTGAATTTTATTATTGTTTATTTTTGTGTAGTTTGTTTTAGTTTAGTTGATTATTTTAGCGGATTAGTAATTTTGTAACTTTTGCATGCCTACTGGTAAAATATGGCTGCACTTATTCCTATTAACACCATGTACTGTACCCATATTTGCAAAATAAAATATCTTTATCTTGTCTATGTGACAATTACATTGTTTCAACCTTATTAAAATCCCTCAACTTGTTATTTTTGTGTTAGTTTTTACGTCATTTTGTACCGCAAAAAATACGTTTTTTCTTTTTCTTTCTAAGTTTCTTTGTCAAAAGTGGTAAAGCATTTACGAGGTCGACTATACATGAAGCTGGAAGAAGGCTAATTCAATATTGGTCGATATAACTAAAAAGTTGTGCTCCTGGACAGGCTTCAGTTACTTCGGCGACCTGAATGTTTGGCAATAGAGTGTTTGACTAATATCAAAAATATACATGAATTAATACGTATTTTAAAGATGTTACTAAAAAAAACGATTTGCAAAAAAATATATAACATCGGTGGAAAAATGAAGAAGTTCCTTACTTTTGAAGTTATTCTTCTATCCTTGTCACGCAAAATGATCATTGTACTGAATGGCGCGAAGTTACTATGGCGTTCCTTTGTTGTGACGTCAGATGCTAATAATGCTGTCTCTGTCTAGCATCGACTTTAAAACGCATAGAACTTCGCCATTTTTTGAGACATATTAACATTTTTTTTTTACTGTGACTTAATATTTTTCCAGGTTTCGAAAAATCTAATAAAAAGAACAGTCAACTAGTCTAGCGTCCGGCTACCCAACTACTTTTCAGACTAGCGTCTAGCATCTCGTGACCTATCCTGCGTTTGCAATTTAGTTTCCCCACATGTAATAAAAATGTGTTTTTGAAAAAACTACTTGAATATGCCATACATAAAGTTCAGTTTGCGTAACAACTTCAAACATTTTTATGACTTTTCATTCTGAATTCAACTTAATTAACACTAATATAAAGTTGATATATCAAATTGGAAACAAGTATTTTAGGAAAGTTTTGATATCACGCTATCCACGGACATAAGACGGCGTTTTTTACGACCCGCCCCTGCTTCCCACGGTGTTTACGACTTGACAACACATCGAGATATCTTTATATATTAATATATTATGCACATAAACCTTCCGAAATAAATTCTCTAAATGATGGTGAAAACAGAAACAAAATCTATTCGGACAGACATAAAAAGCGACTTTAATTTATAATATGTATGTAGATAACGTCGTACTTACTTCAAGTAAAGCAGTAGACCGCGCTGTGCAGCCTGGGTGGGATCCTCGCAGTTCTGCAAATTGAGCATCATGCCGTACAGTACTAGTTGACCGCGGTGCTCCGCTGACATGGATGCCTTGCCACTCTTCAGTTCTAGAGGAACCACTGCCCTTTGGCGTCCTGTAGTCATACGAATATTATAGTTGCGAAAGTAAATCAGTCTGACGAATTTTGATGACATTTGGAACACAGAGGCAGACACTGATCTAGGTTAGGGCAGGATAGTTTTTATCCCGGTAGTATGATCCCGTGGGATAATTTCCGACTACCACGCGAACAAACCTGCGGGTAAAAGTTAGTAATTATAAATTTTAATGTTGCAAACGATAGGTAAAAAAAAATAACTTAAAAAAAAGCCGGCTTTCAAAAAAAAAAAAACACTACAAAGTAAAAAATAACTTTTAATTTCCGTAGTCGGTGTCTTTGGTTTTATATTTTCGTTTATTGCCACCTCCTCCTTTTTTAAGTACACAGTAAAAAAATAAAGATGTTCTTACCATTTCTCTCATGAATTGTGACTTGTACAGTGGCATCAATTTTGCCCTTTAGCCCCAGTTTAGGGCAGCACAAATTCTCTTCAATATCCAATATTTTGTCAATGTGTCCTGACCAGTTGTTTTTGTCTATTTTTACATTCTGAAAACAAAATCTTCAAAAATGTGAACCTCCAAGATAATGAGAGGAATGCAGAATTTCAGGAGAAGAGACCGCGAATATAAGAAATACTGTATAATGTATTCTATCTCATTCTCTCGCACGTTAAATCCTATATTAGATATATGTGTTTGTCTCTTTTTAACGTCACTTTTTCGTTTCATCGAGTTTCAAATCACAACGGAGCTAAAGTTTTCACTTCAAAAAGCCTTGAAAAAATATTTGTTAACATCTGAGATAGGACTACTAAACGCAAAGTCTCGCTCCAGGCGCGGTCTTAAAAACGTGCGAGCAGCACCCCAATTGTATAACACTCTTTCACAATCTGAAGGATTTTTAAAGAAATTCCTAATACATTGCTTCATATGTTTGAAAAACTCGTCTGCTTGACAAGGTTAATAACGCAATGAATGTTGTCGAATTGTTGTTACGAAAGACATTGCTATTGTTAATGTGTTACGCAATTACCCCGCAGGTCTGAGAATATTTGTATGGGATTCATACTGAGTCCCGTGTCGTCTCGGTCCAACCTTTTATGACCATGCCGGCCACTAACATAGGCGTTTGGTATAACATAACAGTGAGCTTAAAAATATCCAACGTCAATTTAAAAACAATACTAAATAACGAATATAATTATTACCGCAACTGTAGGTGGTTTTTCTGCTACATAAGTATTCATAAAATCAGCGAGTGGCGGTACATATTTGTATATATTAGTTCGAGCCTCCTCCTCACTCAGGCCAGCGTCATACAGTCTTCCTACAGACTCCTTTATTATTCTGTCAGTGACTGAATGCAATTGTTCTATTGATGAGATATTTTGAGTCAGAGCTTTTTGGACTAGCTCATGGATTAATATTCCTGTTGTCATCTGAAAAAAAAAACAATTAAGCCAAATAAGGGTGAAAAAACAGTTCCACAAACGGATCAGCAGATTCCTGCATTTCTGTCTCTTTCTGTCACTTAGAGACATCATTCGCTAGAGCAAGAAGTCCATCAGCACCCGAAAAAAATGCTGATTCGTGAGTGTAAGAGTGATTTTACCCTAATGTATTGTTTAAGGCTGCAGAAACACGACGCGGAAAAATATTACGCAAGTCATCGCGTTTATGTGAATTTAGATGTTATTGGCAAGTAAATAAAGTTCACAATCGCCATTAAAATACTCGACAGCTAAAGAGAGCGCGAGCGGCAGTGCGAAAGCATCTCGTAAGAAAAATATATTACAACATTTACAACATACATCATTCACAAGAAACAATACCAACTTACAGCCGTATTAGCAGAGTCAATTCCTCTCCACCTTTCCTGAAGCACAGCCTTACGCTTACAGAACACGCCAGCTACAACACTAGTACTGGACACCAGGTGATCTGGGCGCAACACTAGCAGTCCTGACGTGTTCGTCACGCTATAGTGACCAGAAGAGTCACGTGACGCAAGTATGCTGACTATATCGCCAGTCAGTAAGGGGGTGTGGAGCCTGCAATCATTTTAATCAGTCAAAAATCCAAGAATTTATTTTTTTAACTCCATTTATAGGCGCTACTTAGTGTAAAATTACAAAGAGAAGGCATTTGCTCATTGCAAAATAATTTCCTATGGAGAAGAATTGACAAAGAACTCCATGGTAAGTCTTTTAAAATTTGCATCACCATTTTCGGACTCATTTTTTTTTTGGATTATCTGTGTATGCACTTCTGATTCCATAAACTGTGTTAAATTTGGTCATTATTTAAAATAGTAAAGGGCATACTTTCATTCTGTACAGAAATGCTAAAACTTACCATATTCCTTCAACAAAGCATGTTGCCGTCTTGTCATCACCGTTCTTCAGTCTTAGTTCTATTCTGTTTGTCATGTTCTTAGCACTGAGTATCTCACAGCGCTGCATTGTACTTAGATCAAGATCTTCAATAACATCCTGTAAAAAAAAAATTGTAACATTATTTATTTATGTCTTATTAAATAAAATATTTACAGAATAACCCCAGGTAGCCTGATCAACACTGGTCAGAACATCCTCTTTAGCAGTATTATGTAGTGAAATAACAGGACTTCTTTAACAAAGGCAGCAAATGTGTAACAATAAAGACTAGTAAAAGAATCAATGAATTTGGCAAAGTCAAGTGCTAGTGTAAAACTTTCTTTAGGTACCTAAAAATACTCTGTTTTTTTTTTTTTGTTATATATTTTCAGCATCACTTCAAGGACAACTTTTTGCAAGATTATGCATTCACATAGTTAAATGACGCTGTATGTATGTTTGAGTCATCAGTAAACGTAAATTCTAATGCTGCCTATTCTAATTATGGCGCTGCTGTTCTAATGCAAGGTAATAACGTCTTTTTGCCTAGCGAAACCTATATCTGCAAATGTAGTGTTGTAGTCACTATATATATTCAGGCATTACATGCAAGATGTTAAGAACTATATCACATAATTGTTAAATTCACATATTTAATAGCATACCTCATCAATATCATCAACATCCCAGTCATCCTCAAAGTCATCACAGACATCATGTGTGGTGAAATCCAACACTTTTACAGTGGAATCACTTTTGGGAGGAGATATCACTTTTTGGAGGGTTTTCTTTGGAGTTGTCAACTTATTGACTGGTGAGCAGAAGAACCCTGCAAATTACAGATGTAAGATGAGTTTAAAAAAAAGACTGATTTATTTTATAGATAAAGACATTTTTTTGTGGCAATATCTGGTTATTTATCTTGACCGAAGTGTCCTATTTAAACTAAATTGAAGTGTACATCTTATTCATATTTTACTATTTCATGTTAAAGATATTTTCATTTTTCATACCTTTAATTCCTTTTAGAGGACTTTTCTTAGGTGTTCTACTGCTTCTATGATGACTGTCTACATTCCCATTTTTTTGTGGTTGATTTACGGAAATAACAACTTTTTCTCTACAACCTTCTGGCTTATCTTCATTTTCAAATATACACGATTCCTTTTTGAAGTCATATACCATATCTGGTGATATATGATTTTGTACTTTATTCTCAATATCTGGCAAAGATGTAAGAGGTCCCTCTTTTTTCTTTTCAATAACATCATCTACCTTTAAATCATGTTCATTGGGTCCCTCAAAATCTGCCAAAAGCTTCTTCTTTGGAGAGATTTTAGTGTGAAATACATTCTCCTTGTTAGGTGATTTCTTCATAGGACTGGTTTTAGAGGGTGAGGAACTTATGCTACCATTTTCAGTCTTGATTTTTTTTGGTGTATTAGAAGTTGAGCCATGATTTAAATTACTTTTTTTTGTCGGTTTATCTACGTCTATTTCATCATCTATGAAGATTGGTGAAGATGCTTTTCTTTTGAAACTCTTTTCAGGACTTTTAGATTCTTCTTGGGGTTTAGAAGTAGCAAGAGGTTTCTGGCTGGTACTGGTAGTAACATATTTGAAGAAATGTGTTACTGATTTTTGATTTTTTGAAGGACCAGCCTGTTGAGCCAAGTAAAAATTAAGATAAGAAAAACAAAGATTAAAGGTAGCTTACGGGTTAGTGCAGATTCCAATAGTATTATACCTTTTTCAAACTTAACGCTCTTGGCATATTCTATGTACAATAAAATTCACGTATTATCAAAGAAATCGGTAATTTATAAAGAGATAAAAGCAGTGAATGTAAATAAATAATCTGTCTTCTCCCGCGTTATTTTGACATGATATTGCGGTGCTGTAGCTTAGAACCATGGTATAATAATATACTTTTTTAGACTATGCTTAGAACAAAAGTAAGGGAATCATAACCGACCAGTTTAAGTAGGCCTCTAATTTTGGAGTTACACTACACAATTCTATAGATTTTTAATTTACTAGTATAGTAGAGTAATATCAAAGATGATTTTACTTATTGGTAGATGACGCTGTTCTCAAAATGTTCATGGGTTTCGTCTAAACCATAGACTACATAGAGATACTATATATAAACAGCGGGGTAATTACGTAACACACTAACAGTAGGAATAGGTTTAATTTTGACAGTTCAACAACATTCATTGCGTTATTCACATTGTTGAGCCGTCAAATTTTTCGAACACATGAAGCAATGGATTAGCAATAGGCTTCAAAATGATTCAGATTGTGATAGATTGTGTATTACGTAATTAGGGTACCGGTCTAAACACAATATGTTCCATTTTATTGAGATTTTCTTAAAATAACAATATATTTTTTTACAAATAAAAATATTTAAGGAGTTGAGACAGCTTTTACATTAATTGTGTTAACATACAACGTTTGTTTAAACGGATAAAATCATCTAATAAAGCAACGCAAATTTTTGAAACTGTCTTAAATTTAAATGGAAATAAAGGAACGCAACTCGCGTACTTGTCAAATATGTTGTAATTTTTTTCCGAATAGAAGACAATAAAAATTAATGGTTGCGATTCGATTAATTTGTGGATTATTCTTGACGACTTTGCTTGTATGGACATTTAGGATTCTGTTTCTAACCGTTGAACTGGAAAAGTGTTGATACCGACAACTTCGCTTTATCTGAACGACCCCTGCACAAAAATCTGGACTGTTTACTTGTTTGTGAAAGCACCGATATTGTGTTGTATAAAAATATGAACGCGAGCAGTGTTGTGTGCTGAACTGTAATAATTCAGGAATTAGCCTTCAAATATTGTAAAAAAATATTGAAGAAGAAATAAAGTAGGTATTTGACATTGGATCTAGTGTTTTATTTTTAGTTCATAAAAAAACTATTACCTAACTAACACGGAAGGAAATAGGACAGGGCCTACTGCAGATTGGAAGCTATTATACCTATATGAAGCAATATTTGTATACGTATAGCTAGTAGCTATACGTACCTATATATTGCTTCATGAAGTGTTGATTTTCCTTGTTGCTAGAGGGCGCATGAAATGTTCGAGTGACGTCTCTATCTCCCTATATAAAATGTACTCTGTGACTAGAACAGTCAGCTGACATTGACATTTGCTGAACCAAAGACAACTAAAATAGAGGTGCGATCATAAAATAAAATCGACTAATTATGATTTTTAGGTTGGTTAGTGAACGACCTTGTGAAGGCCGCGGGTGGGAATCCTCTAGCACTGGATGCGAGCTCAGTCATACCCGCCGTCCCCGGCATGTCCTAGTCGACCCCGATGACCCCATAACCCTCCTCCAGGAGAGCAGTAGGGCCACAAGTACAGTGCACAAACACAGACCGCCTTCGTTCCGACCTCGCCGACGAGGTCCCACGCGACGACCCCCCCGCATCCGTTCCCCCCGTCCCCAGTCCGATGAGGCCTCAGCCCGCGCCGTAGCTGAGCCTGTAGCTTTAAACTCCCCGTTTAATAATCATGATACTATAAACCCTTTGATCCAGCCCGTCCCCAATATCGCGCTGCCCCCTCCCGATGACGCCCTAAGCCGAGGTCCGTACCCCACAGGGGGTGCCCTTAGCGTGCGGTCATCTATCATTTAAGTTTTAGTTTTAAATTTTTCCGCTCCTGGCTGGAGGCCTTTTAGAGTAAAATCCGAAAGGCAACCACAGGACAGACCGGTTAAGCAGCCACGACCCCCAGTGGTCAAAACTGCGAGTTGCCAATCAAAAAAAAAAAAAAAAAAAAAAAAAAAAAAAAAAAAAAAAAAAAAAAAAACTGGATGCGAGAAGCAAAGGACAGGGTAGGCATGTCGATTCACTTTAAAAAATATCGATCTCCGATTCAATTCAAATTGAACGTACTAGAATCGATTCTTGTTTAAATATATAATCGCGCTAATTTCAAATATGCCTAATTGCTTAATATAGATACAGGACATTATTGATGACCATTTACCGCAAATATAAGTAATTGGATAGAAATATTATTAAATTAATAAACATAATATCACGCCTATATTCCTTCGAAAGAATAGGTAGAGGTGGGGATTGAACTCAGGATCTTTTGCTCAGCAGTAGTGCTTGCGACCACTAAAGTAATGTGACAGTTTAAATTTCTAGTCTCGCCTAAGTACTCGTAAGTCAGTCAATAAATTAATCAAATTTTAAGTTTATAAAATTTTATTGAAGTTAAATACAAAAACAAGAAATTATATTTCCCAGTATTTAAAGTCAAGTGACTTCAAAAAAATTAACTTATCTAATCGCTCAGGATCTAAACGACTCCTTTCGTCAGTAGCAATATTTCCCGCAACAGAAAAAAGCCTTTCACACGGAACAGATGTTCCAACTATGCAAAATTACTTGTTGGCAATCGGCGTTATTGAGCTGTACAAGGAATTTCTTTGGTGTTACCAATATGTAATAGGAGCTGTCGTTTTAAAGAACGACAGACTGTGTTAAATAACGTTTCAATGCGTCTTGTAAACCTTGTCCTTCAGTTTCTGCTTGAAATAATTGTAGCTGATTTTTTACTAATATGTTATGGAATTCCCAAATGTTAGATTCTTCTGCTTCCGTTCAAATTCTTGACTAAGTACTACCAGTTGCTTTTGCGTCTGACAACCGCAAAAAATTTAAAAACTAAATATACCGCAGCCAGTTTTGGAATATTATCGCTACTTTTTTGAACTGATCCGTCCGATTCGGGAGGTTTATGAATCGATGTAGGGTTCAAATCGATCTGAAAAATCGATTTAATTACTCTAAATAATCGATTTTTCAATTAATCGATTTTAAATCGACATGCCTAGGACAGGGTCGATGACTCGATGTGGCGACGCTTGGGGGAGGCTTATGTCCCGTAGTGGTATCTTTCGGCTGAAATGCTGATGATGATGATTAATTAATGAACGCAGCAAAATACTTAGTCTGCGGCAGCAAACATAGTCAACATTCAGAAAATAATTGTCAAAATAAATGTCAGCTATAGTTTTTGAGGTTAGGTCTCGTGTCGCTTTGTTTTTATTTAAAATAATTTAATTGTAGGTCTTCCTGACCAATTTGTAACAATGTCAAAGAGACCAGAACATCAAGCGCCACCTGAAGTTGTAAGCATATTTTTTTAAACATGAAACTTAGTGGAAAATCGATTTGTTTACCTGAATAATCACTAATGTTTTGTTATTTTTAGTTCTATAATGAAGACGAAGCCCGAAAGTACACTCAGAAGTAAGTTTACCGCAGTAATAACACCCGACAATCTCAAGCTCGGTCATAGATGCCAATATATAGGAAATTTTTAATTTTTTAGTTCGCGTATTATGGACATCCAAGCGCAGATGACCGAAAGATGCCTCGAGTTACTGCTGTTACCTGAGGATACTCCATGTCTTCTCCTGGACATAGGATGTGGCTCGGGACTATCTGGCACAGTGCTAGAAGAGAATGGACACATGTGGATTGGCATGGATATATCACCTTCTATGCTTGGTAACTTATTATATTTAATACTTTTAGTTACCAAAATAACACAGCTTTTAAAAACGTAACACGCATAACATGACGAATGTATTCCCCGAAGGGTGAGGCAGAGGTGTACCTTAGTACACCCAAATTTCACAATTTTACATTATCACAATAAAGTAATTTTTCAAAATAATAGCAGTAAGCATATTAGCAACCTTTTAACATCTATGTTTTAACATGACATACAGCAATGTAATTGAATACTGTCTGTTACTCACCATCACCATAATATACATTTCAGATGTAGCCAAAGAAAGAGAAACAGAAGGAGACCTAGTGCTATCAGACATGGGTGAAGGAGTGCCATTCAAAGCAGGGTGTTTTGATGGAGCAGTCTCTGTATCAGCCCTGCAGTGGCTGTTCAATGCTGATAAGAAGTCACATCACCCTGTCAAAAGGCTCCATCAGTTCTTTAGTTCCTTGTATGCTTCTTTGGTATGTGAAACTTTATTTATTTATAATCTGTATATTAGTTTTATGTACCAACTTATTAATGAAGTAACTTGATCATTAAGATCAGGAAAAAAATTGCAGTTTCTATTTTCATAATTTCAAATAGCTTTTCAGTTTTTGTAATTGTTCAAATTATTCAATGATTTACAAAGTTTTATTTGATTCCAGTCAAGATCAGCCAGAGCAGTATTCCAGTTCTACCCAGAGAATGAGAGTCAAATGGACCTGGTAACCTCACAAGCCATGAAGGCTGGCTTCTATGGAGGTGTGGTGGTAGACTTCCCTAATTCTGCCAAAGCCAAGAAGTTCTTCTTAGTGCTGATGACTGGTGGTTCAGCTCCATTACCTCAAGCACTAGGTAATTTTTAAATGAATGGCTTGTAAATCTTATAGACCCAGCTGCAGGCGTAGCATGACGCTTTTCTATTTCTTGGAAGACAATATATAGCTATTTCTATACAAAGTGACATTTAGTTTCTCCATTTTTGACATTGCACAGTAAAAATCCTTCTACAATCCGTCATCTTGTCTTTCGTTTCTACCAATCATTGTCTAGGTCCTTTTTTATATAGACTATTTCAGAAGAAAGTTTTCTATCCCAAACATCAAAATCACACTGACAACTTACAGTTGTCTAAGGTAGTGAAGACAATTTGATTTTGTAATCGCCATGCTAAAGACAGTAGAAAACTTTATACTCGAGGGCCACAAAGTTCAAAAATGGAAATTTTCACTTTTTGTATGGAAAATGTGAAAAATGATTACCTACATATTTAGTTTTAGGGGTTTAATTAAGGGTCTCATAAAGTGGTCGAAATTTTCATTATTTTTGCGATAGGACACACCAATTTCGAGATATAAGCAAAATAAAAGAAAAACCTAAATAAACTACTGATTTTCGTAAAAAGTGCAGTTGACTCTTTCTACTTTGCTGCCGTCGTACTTTCATGGATCGTCATTTATGTCTATTCTTCCGTCGACAAAACCCGTTTCTATGATGGTCATGCTACGCGTGCTGGTCATACATACATACACTCACACCTTCTTCCCATGACAGTAGGCCGAAACTACAGAACTCCACATGTTACAATCCTTACATACTCCTTTTGCCTCATTTACGTTTATTATTAATTAGTTAGCTGGTAGTATGACACTCAACACCAAGTAGACTGGCAACAATGAAAGAAGACTTGTACCCAATAGTGGGTGACTCCAGACTTGATGCTCATTATATTTTAATCCTATTGATTTTATGTGATTATTTTAGACATTTTTACAAGTGAATTTCCTATTTTGTAGGAACTGATGAAATTGACAACAACCTGCAAGTCAAGTATGCTAAAAGAGAAGCAACAAGAAATAGTCGAGGCAAGCCACTCAAAAACACAAGAGCTTGGATACTGGAGAAAAAGGAAAGGAGACGAAAACAAGGCAAGGACACAAAGGCTGATACTAAGTATACAGGCAGGAAAAGAAGTGGCCGCTTTTAGAAATAATATATTATGTACAGTTAACAGTGTATATTAATTTAGTAACTAAGCTAATCTTTAATACAAATATGTAAATTTTTAATGCTGGTCTATCTTTTCACAACATATTTCCAAACAGTGTCCACACCACTCCCTATTGTTTCTACAGGAGTCATATTCGGCAATGGGAACCGGCATGCCACTACCACTGTGTCTTTACTTGTCTCTGTTAATAGCTTATGTTCAAAGTCCTTCATCATTTCCTCAACACCAAATATCACTATGTTGTTATATGGCCTTAGGTCAAACTTCCATAAGTCATGCCGGAAGAATTTGCTGCCTCGGTATTCCGGTTTCAGTAACGCAGTGATTCGAGAATAGAAGACTAGCCAGGGGTTTAACTCTACTCCATCTGCTTGAAAACCTAATTTGGCCGCGGTAAACACAATCCTTCCATCGCCCGAACCCACATCTAATAGTTTACCACTGCGACCAGCCAAAGCTTTGCTAACTCCAAGGAGTTGATCTGTGGTGGCAGGAACGTAAGGCAAACAAACTTTCCTCAGCGCTGGTACGGTGAACGGTATACAAATAATACTGACTCCAACAGCTAGGCCTCCGGTGACATAAATTAATGCTTTTCCTGTAGAGGATAGCTTTGTTGGATTTCTTGTTCCCGAGTCTTGCAGTAATTCTAGCTCCATTTTATAAATGAGTTAAGAAAAATAACATTGTGTGCCTTGAAAAAATAGGTTAAATTTGGTATGCGAAAATTTGGCAGTGACATTACGTAAATACATACACTGACATTTGAGTCTAAAGGAGACCATAGACGATGAACTGGCTGGACATCAATCATAAAGTATAGTAACGAGATAGTAATTTTATGAAATCAATCCAGTCAATCTAATTGAGCAAATCCAATCTGAAGATTTTACTTATAGCATACTCACCACAGAACACTATTACTCCTAGCAGGAATAATAGTAATACTCACTCCATCGTCGATTTTGTCTCTGTCACCTGTGACCTAGACTAGAGTCAAAAGCAAATACATCTCAAAAAAAAAAAGTTTAGTAACTCACAACTGCTGTACTCTACCTATGCTGGTATTCAAGAACTTCAAATCTTATAACTTGATGTGAGAATGCAAGAGCAACAGAATTAAGGATTTGAAAAATATTGCAGATTAGTGCGCATCTTGCGTCATGACAAGACTGTCACTGTCAGTCAGACAGCCAGCAGCGGCCGTCAATCTGGCAGCAAATGCCAAATATTGCCGTCTGTTGAAGATATTCTATTAGCCTCTTTAAATCTGCTGTAAAATTACATACTTTATACGTGGGAATACTAGATAAGTACAACAAATGACTGCATTCGAAGAGTTCGGTGTCCTCCCCGAGCTGGGGAAGGCCATTGAGGAGATGGACTGGACCCTACCAACAGATGTCCAGGCCGAGGCAATACCGCTCATCTTGGGTGGTGGAGACGTGCTCATGGCTGCTGAAACAGGCAGCGGAAAGACTGGTGCTTTCTGTTTGCCGATCCTGCAAATAGTGTGGGAGACTTTGAAAGATATACAAGAAGGGAAGACGAGTAAGATAATACAAACGATATCGACCGAATTGACGATGTCGTTCTTTGATCGCACGGACGCCCTGGCGGTGACGCCGGACGGGCTGCGGTGCCAGTCGCGCGACCAGAAGGGCTGGCACGGCTGCAGGGCCACTAAGGGCGTGCACAGCAAGGGGGCTTATTACTATGAAGCCACTGTCACTGATGAGGGCTTGTGCCGTGTAGGCTGGTCTACACAGGCCGTAAGTGGAAATGCATTAAAATGTTAAAAACTCAATACATTTAATAACTATGAAATCAATGAATTTATGCAAAGAAATCATATTAATTTCAGTATCATTGCATCATATTTTATAATATTTATACTATTAGATTCATATACTATAGTATTTTGATAAATAAACAACCTGGTTGTTACTATGAAAAATGTAAAAATTAAATTATAATTATTTTTAGGCCAGATTGGATCTTGGTACTGACCGTCTGGGTTTCGGGTTTGGAGGCACAGGCAAGAAGTCAAATGCCAAGAACTTTGATGACTATGGTTCTGCATATGGAATGAATGATGTCATAGGTATGTTCTTTTTACAAAAACATTAAGTACACACTTGCAAACCATTTCATAACATCATGCCTGTAATCCCTGAAGGGTTAGGCAGATGTGTAACACACATTTTGCTCATTATGCTTAAGTTCCATGTAATAGGGGGCAAGCCAGCTGCCATCAACGAGGCACTAATCTAGACACCGAGCTGCTTCTGAGAACTGTCACTGATGGAAAAACACAATAACACTTTGCCAGACCTTTTTGTTTTTTTTTTTCTGTTGTGAAATCATCAAATGAGCTCTCCCACTCTGGGCGGAGCGGAAGGGCATCTCAGACTCTTACTGACTAAAACCGACCTGTGTTCCTTTAGTTGCCTGTGCGCCAGGGCCACGGTAACTCTTTCGAACTATCCGTGACCCCGGCAGGCATCGGCCCTGTCGGACCCCGTCAATGATGCTGACATCTCGTTGAGGCGTGCGTGGAACACGACGCGCCGTCGACCCAGGCCTCGTCCTTACCGGACGGCGAGCTGCCTATTGCTCGCCGTCCGCAAGCCTGCGCCTACGGTGGCCCGAAGTCGGCAATCGACTCCTGACGCCCAGGGTGTCTCCTCCTGCGGCGACTGGGGGCGTGAGAGCGCAACGATTGCCTTTACCTCACGCACTCTGCCTCCTCCTTCGCGAGCATTACTGCTTCGCAGAAGGAGGTGACGGCTTCCCATTCCCTCTCGCTCCGTACCATGGCCTGAACCAGGGCCGGACGCGAGAGATCGCCGCCGCTGATCGCAGCCACGAGGACACGGCGGTGCTCCGCCCAAGCCGGGCAGACCTCCACCGTATGCCCCACCGTGTCCTCCGGTCGATCCACACAATGATAACACCCGGGCATTTCCTCCCGCCTTGTCCGAAACAGGAACCTCCCGAAACAGCCATGTCCGGTGAGGACCTGCGTCAGGCGGAAGGTGACGACGCCGTGGCGCCTCTCAAGCCACTCCTCAAAGAGGAGACTTACTGACTTTGCCAGACCTGGGAATCGAACCCAGGTCCAGCAGTAGTGCTTGCTACCACTAGACCATGAGGCAGTAACCATTACCTTTATAAAAGTTAGTAATAAGGTACTGTGCATTATTTCAGGGTGCCTACTAAACCTGAACAATGGTGAGATCAGCTACACTAAGAATGGAGAAAAGCTCGGAGTGGCCTATACCCTGGCCCCAGAAAGGCGAGCCGACTGCTACTTCCCTGCTGTTGTACTAAAAAATGCTGAGATGAGCTTTAATTTTGGCAAGATGCCATTCAAGGTACAAAATAATCACTAACTTGGAAAACAGTTTTGTGAATGTGAATGAATTATTTTTGCTACCTATCTATAATAACAGAATCTGACATAAAATTTAAGCTACTTTTTCTTCTATTGTTTTAAAAAGGTACCGTTTTGGTTTGACTGCCTCCTTAGATACAAAATAAATGTTTATGTAATTTTCATCCAATTCTGCAGTCCCCATTATTATGTACAGTCAGCAAAAAAGATAAGTATGCTGGGTCGCTGGATATAGTTGAAGTTTAGTAAGAAACTGATGAAAGTTTTCGATTAAAATTAATAGAAAACAAACTGGTATTTATCAAATAAAATTTCATTCTAAAACATTCATATGTTTCTTACAAAACTTCAACTATATCCGGCGACCCTGGATACTTATCTCTTTTGCTGACTGTACATATAAAAGCAAAAATATATGTGCCTTAAATACCTTAGTAGCACCTGGGCTCAGATGGGTCAAGCCTTCTAACAAATTCTATCCACAATATTTTACCTACATTTTCGATTCTATTCATTTTAATAATTATAGTGATTATTATACCTCACCTTTATGCAGTACCCACCACCGGCAGAGTACATAGGCATCGCCACAGCGCCAAAGGACAGTATGAAGCAGAATTTGGTGTCTTCGGACAGTGCTGTGGAAGCTAAGCCCGCTAATAACGCGCCGCGATCTATTATTATTGAGGTGAGTTGGAGAAGAAGAACGTTTGATTTTATTTGATTTGAATAAACAAAGATGGAAAAGACAAAAAGATAGAACTTAACTTATCTATAACTATATAAAAACAAAGTTCCTCCGCCGCGTCTATCTGTCTGTCTGACCGCGATAAACTAAAAAAGTACCGAACTGATTTTCATACGGCTTTAGCCAATGAATGGAGTGATCCATGAGGAAGGTTTAGGTGTATCATTCATGAAGGTTTTGTGTAAATTGGCTGAAATATGACTATAATTGTTGAAGATGTTGGAAAAAAGTTATGCCGACTGGGAACTTTAAACAAAAAACCTAAACCAATAGAGTTGTAAGAAAACCCCGGTAAAAATCCCGGTAGACCTGTTAGTACGTCACCGTGTGATATTTTCCGACATCCACGCGGGCGAAGCCGCGGGTAAACACTAATATAATAAAGCTGAACAGTTTGTTAGCGGTCTGAAAGCGCTAATATCTAGAACTACCAGAGGAATTTAAAAATATTTTTGTATTTGATAGCCAAATTCTTCAGGAAGGTTATAGGACATGTACATCTCGCTAAGGCCTTTAGGAGCCGAGCAAAAAAAGTCGGATAGATCGCTAAGCAAAAACGAAGTAATAATGCGGGTGAGATGCGATGCGACGCGGTGGCTCGGGGGAATAAGAAATTTCACGCGGACGAAGTCGCGGTCAGAAGCTAGGCTTAATGTATTTTGGTGATGAGGTTCAGCAAACTGACGTAAAACGAACTCAGGAGTTGTATCTTGTTCTAAACGCGCATTTCGAAATCTCTTGACAGATATTCGCCATCTGAACTTATTAGACTTGTATGTTCAGTCTTGTCTGTGTGACCGCGTTTTCTTCAAAACAACGCAACGGATTTTGGACTCGGTTTTTACCATCATTTAGAGAATTTATCGCGGAAGGTTTATATGTACAATACACTAGCTACGCCCCGCGGTTTCATCCGCAGACGTCTCAGTACCCGTGAGAATATCGGGATAAAAAGTATTCTATGTCCTAATCCAGGTCATGGTCTACCCATGTGCCAAATTTCATCGAAATCCGTTCAGCCGTTTTAGCGTGAAAGCGTAACAAACAAACATATAAAAAATAATATTTTGTCTTTATATTATTAGTTTAGATTTATATTAAACTTAAGTACAGTCACGAGCAGAAATATGTATACACAGCAAAATTTAAAAGCGATTTTTTCGTGTAACATTGATTGCAACTTGGAGATAAGACCATTTCATAACAGTATAGGTTCCAAAATACTATGTTCTTATCAGCATAAAATTACAATCAATACAGTAAGAGAAAATCACATTTAGAAGTTGTTAAGTCTATACATATTAGTGCTCGTGACTGTACATATTATAATAAAGAAATATCGATGTTTTGTCTAACCATGAAAACCGTGCGGAACAAAGGGGGGTCGCTAGTCTACTATAAACCAAAGAGTTAGTCTTGAAATCTGATGTTGTAGATTCAAAAAGCCAAGAAGTCTGTACTGCGTTATTTTAAAGGAAGTCATTAATTTAGAGCTAAATTATGAAAGTGCCAAAGACAAAAAAATATATATTCCGCCAGAATTCAGTAATTCTCCGTCAAGTTACATCAGTGATATCCTTTGCGTCCGAAGTTCTAAAACATCAAGGAAATGCATGATTGTAATTTGTAACCATTCAACCAATAAAAAAATATAAAATTTATTTCTATACAGCCCTCAAGAGAATTAGCAGAACAAACTTGCAATCAAATAACAAAGTTCAAGAAGCATCTGGAAAACCCGAAAATTCGCGAGCTGCTGGTTGTAGGGGGCATCAATGTTAAGGATCAGATCAATTCGCTGAATGCCGGCATCGACATCGTTGTGGGCACCCCTGGGCGGTTGGAGGATCTGATTCAAGGCGGTAAGGTTGAACGACAGGCATTTTATGAAACAGCACCCTAATTGCGTAGGACACTATCTATCACAATCTCACAAATTTTGAAGCCTATTGCTAATCCATTGCTTCATATGTTCGAAAAATTTGCCTGTTCAACAACGTAAAGAACGCAATGAATGTTGTTGAACTGTCAAAATGAAAGATACTTCTACTGTTAGTGTGTTACGCAATTACCTCATAGGTCTGATTTATTTCAACTCGGATGGAGATGTATAATAACTTGATATGAGCAATCTGCTCCACTATCATACTCGCTAATCGTAGTTGTTACAGTACGAAACAATTCATAAAAAGTAACTTGATAATTTACCATCTCTTCAACTGTCGTCCATGATCCATGTTCAGTTTGGCATGCACCGTCAACGTCATGCACAGCTATACTCCATTCGAAATAAGATTAGAAATTTAAATAAACCTTTTTTACAGTCCGTTCAACTGATTTTGACTTCTATTCCATTGGTGGCATGACAAATGGCAGCTGCAGTAAACAGTTGGTATTGTAACCACGTTTTTGCTTTTAATGCCATCCTTATGCCTACGGAATAGAAGTCAAAATCGGTTGAATGGACTGTAAAAATAGGTTTATTTAAATTTCTAATCTTATTTCAAACGGAGTATAGTGCTATATTACCGGCTATGCCGTTTCCCATGCATTTGAGAATGCTATCGTTACACATCGCTGATTTTCAGTAGTCATCTGAAAACGACGTACAGAAACCAAGTCAGGTTTAAAGATTTGTATGATGAATGAATACTAAAATGACATAAAAAGTATTTCTGCAGGCTTCACCATGTATAATGGAATGGATGGATTGGTGTATGTTCATGAAGCCACATGTGCCACGTCCAATGTCCCATTTTCTCGTACAGGTTACCTAGCCCTCACCCACTGCCGTTTCTTCGTACTGGACGAGGCGGACGGACTACTGAAGGCGGGCTACGGCGAACTGATCGAGCGCCTCCATCGACAGATACCTAAGATCACATCCGATGGACGCCGGCTGCAGATGGTCGTCTGTTCCGCCACGCTACACGCTTTCGAAGTCAAAAAGATGGCCGTAAGTTTGTAGTTGAGACTTTCTACTACAGTAATAAGCATAAAGCACTCACTTTCAAAGTTATATTAAAAAAAATTACTGTGGTTTTACTTAATAAAAACGATTTAATATGTATTTATGAAAATGTTCTATTGTAAATCGAATTATGAAAATTTTTCTCTAGGTAGGCCCAAAGATTTTTTTGGAATTTTATAATACTTTTGCGTTTTTCCTTCATTCTACTTGCTATAGAGATGCCCTATGACGTTAGAGCCACACAACAGTTCTTATTTGCTTTTTTTTTCTTTAACAGGAGAAATTAATGCACTTCCCGACCTGGGTGGACCTGAAAGGCGAGGACTCAGTACCAGAAACGGTACACCACGTGGTTGTCAACGTAGATCCACAGAAGGATCGCCTATGGGAGACACTGCGCAAGTAAGTTATCCTGGATTGAGAGGAACAAGTGGGCTACGTTATATCCCGTACTGTGTCATACTGTGTACTCGGAAGCAAATGTTGGGGCCGGCGAAATATATTTTGAGTGCAGTCGAGCATAGTAGTCTTTAATTATTATGCTGCCACAGCCCTGGCGAAGCGCAGTATTCACTCACTGCCAAACAACACATAAAATAACATCATGCCTGTTTCAATTAAACAAATATAAACTCTGTGGGAGTTGTAAAAAAGTCGAAAATAAGCAAAGCCCGCCATAGCATGATAACCAGAGATCCGATATTCAGATGAATATTTACCTAATATTAATTTTAAGCTATGAAAGTATGGAAATGGCGTCTTAAAATATTTATTTAAAAAAAAACCGGAATGCCAGGAACACCGGGAGTGCATAACTAGTCGGGTGTAAAGTATGGATTGGAATTAAAAAAAATATTAAGAAAAAACAACCGAGATTCTTGGATTGCATAACTATTCAGATGCATATTTATGTAAAATTAATGTTTAACCCCGATGCAAATATATGTATATAGGGTGTAAGAGGAGTGATGTGTGTTAGTTAAAACAAAAAAAAATTTTTTTTTCGATTCATTGTCACATTCCATATTAGCCAACATCTCAACTTTAGGTGAATATGCATCCGAATATCCGCTCTCTGATCATAACAGACATAATATGCACGCGGTTTAATATTTTTGAAGGCGTTATTTACATCAATAGCACTTTTGAAATATCACAATACTTACTAACAATCGACTTGCACTTTAAGGCACGTGCAGACAGACGGCGTTCACTCAAAGGACAACATTCGCAGCGGCAACACTACCCCTGAGACGTTGTCTGAAGCCGTCAAGATACTCAAGGGAGAGTACTGCGTGCGCGCCATTAAGGAACATAAGATGGACAGGTGAGATGCTATCTTGTTTTATGTAACTTTGGAATGTTGAAGTTCCATTTATCCATACTTCTTCTATATAAAAATCTGGTGTCACGGTGTTTGTGGTCGCACTCCTCCGAAACGGCTCGACCGATTTTTATGTATACATATATTTTTACATACAAAAATATATATATTTTTTATAAAAAACTTTGCCCCACACTAGGAATTTCTCCTGTATTGTGGGTGCGTTTACAAACATTCAAACTCACATACACAAACAGCCAGACCCGGAACAACTACTTGTAGGTCATACAAACATTTGTTCCGTGCGGGAATCGAACCCGCGACACGCAGCGCAGCAGTCAATCGCTTAACCACTGCGCCAACCGTACCATTTATAGGTATGACAATAGGTCGTTAAGTATATTTCATGCCGCTCCCACGTGATCGAGACTTATGCGGGTGAAACCGCGAGGCGCAGCTAGTAATATTATAAATTCGAAAGTAACTCTGTCTGTTTGCTACCTTTTCACGCCTAAACCACTCAACGGATTTCGATAAAATTTGGCGAGGAGATAGATCACATCCTGGGGAATGGCATAGGCTATTTTCCCAGAAGCACGTTTTCGTTGGATAATTTCCGACATTCACGCGGGCGAAGCTAGTTACAAATAAAAGCTTACGGCCCTATTTTACTCATTAAATGAAAGCTTTAGCATTCATTTGCAATGCGTGGAAGCAAGTAATGCTTTTGACGTTTTGTAGGCGCGTTCGGCACTATACAACATGGAGTACTCTACTTTATACCGACGACGATGTTGTGTCTTGAGATGCGCATCAAAGGGGACTTGGAAATTAAAGACATCTTAAATGTACCGAATGTAAACATTGACCTTTACTACTTCTCAGTTTATTCCAAGCACACGCTATACCCAAAATAACCAGACGCTTTACATCATCATAATAAACTATACAATTCTCCCCAGAGCCATAATCTTCTGCCGCACAAAGCTAGACTGCGACAACATGGAACGCTACCTCAAATCCTGCGGCAGCGAGTTCACCTGCGTCTGTCTGCACGGTGACCGCAAGCCGGCGGAACGCAAGGCTAACCTGGAGAAATTCAAGAGCAGCCAGGTCAAGTACCTCATCTGTACTGATGTCGCTGCTAGGGGCATTGATATATCTGGACTGCCGTTTAGTAAGTGGATTTATCGAATTTTGACATACTGGTAGTATTAAAAAACCAAGGGTCTGCGAAAACATGGAACGCTGCCTCAAATCCTGCAGTAGCGATTTCACCTGCGTCTGTAAGCATGGTAACCACAAGCCAGCAGAACGCAAAGCTAACTTGGAGAAGTTCAAGAGCAGCCAGGTCAATACCTACCTACCTGCAGGTACACAGGTCACATCAGTACAGATGAGGATGAGGTGCACCTCATCCTCATCTGTACTGATGTGACCGCTAGGAGCATTGATATCACTGGACTTTGTCGCTTTGTTTTGTAGGATTTTTATAACCAAGCTAGACTGTGACAATATACTACCTCAAATTCTGCAGTAGTGAATCCTTTTTTTATTTTTTTTAAACGAATGAATAATTGTTGCACTAGTGGGTCTAGAATCATGTGCTGAATTCATCATTTCAGTTTGCGTGTCAATGTCCCTGCCACCCTGTATACTGTTTTTCTTTAAAAAACATAAAGTTATCGTTGAGCGTTATAACTTGTTTATTTTCATCAGTGATCAACGTGACTCTGCCGGACGAGAAGTCAAACTACGTGCATCGCATCGGTCGTGTTGGGCGTGCGGAGCGCATGGGGCTTGCTATCAGTCTCGTCTCTACTGTCCCGGAGAAGGTAAACATACCATACAACTTTAGAGACACGTCACCTATAAACCATACAAAACCAAGAAAACTACTGAATACCTCTTGAGATGTGTTTCTTGCCTGTCATTCTCTATAGAAATCTCCGTTTTGGAACAAGCAACTGTCTTTTTTACTCAGTTGATCTGCTCCTGCACCCCAATTGTGTAAAACTCTTTCAATCACAATCCAAATGATTTTGAAGAAAATTCCTAATTAATAGCTTCATAAGTTTGAAAAGATGGTCTGCTCGACAGCGTAAATAATGTACCTAATTAATGTTGTTGAATTGTCAAAATGAATGGCATTGCCATTGTGTGTTACGCAATTACCCCACTGGATATTTTAAAAGTACCTGTAAATTTAAAAACCCATGCTTCGATGCTTAGCTCCAACCCATGTTAAGCTATTTTGTTAAGTTATGATTATTAATGAAGTGTTCATGTTTACGTCGTTCTTTTGCAGGTGTGGTACCACGGCGAGTGGTGTTCGTCGCGCGGCCGTAACTGTTGGAACACAAACCTCACCGACGACCATCCCAGGGGCTGCTGCACCTGGTACAACGAGCCACAGGTAATACCAGGGTCCACTACCTTACCTTGTTACGGTCTGAGGCACTTCTCCCACTACCGGCGAGAGTAGAGTTATTAACTAAAAACGCGTAGGCGTGCAGCGAGTTTAATCGTTAGTCTCTCGGCGAGTATCCTGCCCGCCAAGCGAGCGTCGCTGAGCGAGTAATCTCTTTGATAGCTCCTGTCGCTGCGACAAACAACTACTCGCCGCGCCGGCGGTGAGAAGTCAGCCATCAACTATTCATATATGTATCTCTTTTACTGACACAGGATCTACATCTATTGTACGTGTAAACGAGAAAATAGTCGATAGCTAGTCGCTTCCTCGTCGGCGCCGGCGGTGAGACAGGTGCATTACTCAATCATGCATTTGAGTAGGCAAACGCAACCCTTTCGTGGTAGTAACTCATTACTTACCTGATATTAAGCGATGATCCGGTTGACGATAGTTTGTTACTTTTAGGCAAAGGTGCCTAAAAGTAAAAATTTATTTATTAAAACTTTATGCACAAGTAAAAAAAAAATACTGTACAAAGGCGGACTTAATGCCTGAAGCATTTTCTACCAGTCAACCTTAGGGTGATGCAGAGACAAAACATGGCAGGTGCAACATAAGGGATAGATAACTTGAAAAATAATAAATACTAATACATAGATACATACATACATATAACAATCGGAAGAGGAGAAAACGAATCCAGCAAATCAGCACAGGGCTGGCAGTCTCGACATTAGACAGCAACAAAAATCAATCGCTAAGTCGTATCCTTGTCAAATTCCTATAATAGATTTTCAACCTTATGCTTTCGAAATAAAGTTGAAAATCTATTAAAGGAATTTGACAACGATACGACCGAATTTTGTCGCTGTCTTATATCGAGACTGCCGGCCCTAGCCCTGCAGTCTCGATAAATATAACGACAAAAATCGGTCATTAAGTCCAATCGTTGTCAAATTTCTTTAATAGATTTTCAACTTTATTTCCAAAGCTTAAGGTTGAAAATCTATTAAAGAAATTTGACATCGATACGACTTAGCGACAGATTTTTGTCGCTATCTAATGTCGAGACTGCAGGGCCAGGGATGATTCTGCCAACTTCTTACGAATATGTTCACGTGCCTTCACTTTAAAAGATAACAGACTGTGACAAATTTACTTGGTAATAAAACAACCTATCCTTATGTTACTTCTCAGATACGCAAACTAGTGAAGTCCCGACAATCTTAACAAAATTATTGCACATCGCGCTCATAAGTTTTGGCGCAATGCAGAAGGTTCTATAATATGATAGCCTTATTACATAACTATTGGTACGCAAAATACGCGCATTGACGTGGAGTTGCGGACACCAGCCCGTATTACCTATAACTATTGATACCTTTCACGTCTTTGCAGTACCTGGCTGACATCGAAGACCACTTGACCATCACAATACAGCAGGTTGGCAACGACATGGTCGTGCCCGCCAACGAGTTCGACGGCAAAGTCGTGTACGGACAGAAGAAGAAGTCGGCTGGTTCTGGATATCAGGTGACTCCTTGTTTGTATAGTTATCAAGTGTCGCCTAGGGTAGTAATGACGGTATTTATAGGGAGAAGAGAAGAATTTTCCTACTTAAGGGGAAAGCGCCAGGGTAGCTCGCGTAATTTAAATTTTCTTACGTTTTTTTGTAATTTGCAGGTCAGTGTCAGGTTGTATGTTGAACAAAATATGATTCGCGACCGTAACATGTATGTATTTACAGAATTATGATAATTAAAATCATCAATACAACCCTTTAAGTTCATATATAACCCCGTTGAATGACTAAGTCACGTAAGAAAATTTGAATTTTGCGGGCTGCCCTGGCACTTACCCTTAACCTTTTGAACGCCAGAGCATGAGCATAAATGCCCACGCGTGCCCTCCACGCCAAGCCACAGTTTCACCGCAAATACCTACAAAAAGAATACGAGATTCCAAAACTTTATCGCTAAACAATATTATTATTTATTTTATTTATTTATTTTATTATTTATGTACACACAGTAAAATAGATACAGATACGGCATATTAGTATTAAGTACAAAGGTACTATTATAATTATATATATTAATAATATATATAATTAATATATTATATTATTATAACATTTTTGTTTGTAATTTTCGAATAAACACTACTCATGACATTGAAATTGTATTTAACCGCGCACTATTTCCCACTTTAGTAATCATTACACGGTATTTACAGAGTTTATCAATGTAAAAGCAGACACTAAGAGACAAAAAAAAAATGAATACTACACTACACAACACACACACACACACACACACACACACACACACACACACACACAATACACCCAAAAAAAAAACTACTACTACACTACACTACTACTATACTATTATTATTATTATTACTATCCAATTGTATTATCCAATGATTCTTTTTGCTGATGACAGTACATTAGTAGTAAGACAACTTGATGAGAATAACCGCGAGACAGAAATAAAAAATGCATTGAAACAATCGACTGAATGGCTTGACCAAAATAATCTTATCTTAAATTTAAGTAAAACTAAAATTATAAATTTCCGACAAAGAACTGCTTCTACTGCGTCTGATATAATTTTTAATAAGGAAAAAATTGAAGCAGTTTCAAGCACTAAATTTCTAGGCCTAACAATTGACTACAAATTGAATTGGAAAGAACATGCAGCTCTACTAATAGCACGACTTAGTAAATATTCATTTGTTTTATATAAACTTAGCAAAGTAGCCAATAGATCAGCAGTCGTTGCCGCCTATTTTGGTTATGTTGATTCCATACTTCGCTATGGTATAATTTTTTGGGGCAACTCCTGTGAAAAAACCTCTGTTTTCAAGGCACAAAAACGTTGTTTAAGGTCCATATGCAGTTTGAAATCGATAGATAGTTGTAAGCCATATTTTATTGACCTCAAAATATTAACATTACCATGTCTCTATATATATGAAACCGCAATTTTTGTAAAGAAAAATATTGAACTATTTCGCAAAAAAACAGAACATCATCCTAAATCAACAAGACAAGTTTATCGTCATGAATTGTACTTAAGGCCTTCAAAAACCTCCCTCATGCACAATAGCATTCTGTGCATGGCACCTAAAATCTATAACAAATTGCCTAATTCTATTAAAGATTATAATTTATTGCAGTTTAAACGAAAATTATATAATTTATTAATCCACAAATGCTATTATTCAATTACTGAATTTCTTTATGACAAAAATATTTAATTGACAATTTGATTATTTACTTATCTGACATTACTTTATATAGCTTCATGTACCTTGCATAATAATATAATATACTTCAGTAATAATGAACGAATTTTCTTAAAAAAGTGTAAGCCCAATGGGTAGTTTTTTGAGCACAATGTTTGTATTTTATAAGACCATGTAACCTCACCAAAAAACACACTTAATAAATGATTTGATTTGATTTGATTTGACTATTCTCGATCTGCTGTCTTGACGTTGTGGCAATAGCGTGGGCGGCCAGCTATTATATGACTTCCTCGCATCTGATTTAGGGATGTAGCAGTACAGAATGACGCTTATCGATTCTATCTAATATCAGGTTTCGTAAAAATTGCATATTTATAATAAATATCAAATTATCCCATAACCTAACTTCCTAATCCTAACTTAATATTATAAATGCGAAAGTAAGTTTGTTTGTTTGTTTGTTACCTTTTCACGCCTAAACCACTGAACCGATCATCCTGTTTTTTGTGTACAGAAACGGACATAGGGTACCCTTCATCCCGCAAAAAAGTACTGTTCCCGAGGAAAACAACAATAACGTTCTTATGATAATAGATGGCGCCACGTATCTTTCGAATCATGATTGAATTATAACCCGAATTGATAGTCCAAGTCTAAATTAACGCGAGCGAAGCCGCGGGCAAAAGCTAGTTTGATATATATCGGAATTAGGGATTTTGTTTTTGATTCTATAGCTGCTACTATGGTTTTATAAGACCGAATCTTATAATTGGTTTATCCAGATACCAATTGATACAAAAATAATATATGTACATAAAGTTAAAAGTTTCACATTAATTTTAGTAAGGATTTATCGTTAATATCAATCATACGTCACGTCACTAGCGGTCACATATAGAAGACTGGCGTGTGAGAACACTCCTTTAGAAACGTTTAATTTCTCGTCATCAAATTTCTCAATATCCATGGTATAATTTAATTCGTTTCAAGCAATTAAATACGGGCAAGAGCTTAAATATTTAAGGTATACAAATAAGAACACACAAAAGTAATGATTGAATTGTTTATTTCGTGTTATAGTGCACCGCATATTTTGTCACATATTCGTGTCGCTGGCGTACAGGGCACGCGCTTGTTTGTCACGTATATGTGACAATGGTGTTCAAAAGGTTAAGCATACGTATCCGTACTGGAGGAGGTCCAGCGCAGGCCTGGCAAAGCATAGCGTAACGCGGTCGTCACTGACAAATAAATTGCGACCTTGAGCTGCATGAAATAAAGTTGAAAAAGAATGAATCTGCTGTATGAACTATGAGTTACAACGTATATATTTTTTTATAATTTTCGTTTTTGTATTGTAAGAAGTTACATAAACACCCATTTTCCATAATTTGCAGGATCACGTGACCCAGATGGCGCCAGTAGTGAAGTCCCTGCAAGAACTAGAGTCGCAAGCGCAGCTCTACTATCTCAAGATGCATCATAACGTAGCCGTCGCTTAATATCAGTCAGTATAATATACTTTATTTAAATGACTTCTGATTTAACTCATAGACTGATAATCTCTAATGTATGTTTTCTTAATTATTAAAGTATAATTGTGCCTATTTAAGAAACGATGGCAAGGCATTTCTAATAATAACCAATACGGTTTATTAAGCGTTTTTATCAGTGTAATAAATAATTAAAACACAGTTCAAAGTTCATTTTTTATATTTCACCCAATTTTCAATCACTACTGATTATTATTAGGGCAGTGTGGCAGCCCGCATTTTAAAATAAATTATTAAGTCTCATAACACCGCTACTTAGGAAAATAGCCGTTAACAATACTGTTATAATAATCATAATTCCAATCCTCTGCAATCCCATCGCTTCATATTTCACAAGGAATATAAAATGCGTTCTACAAAAACTGCTTCAGAAAAGTAACGTCGGATATATAAAAATATATTTTTGTATTCAAAAATTCTATTCGATCATTATCAGCGAATATTATAGACATCATTGTGTAATATGAAGTGAATAGAATCTAATTTGAAATTAAAATTTACTTCCCACTGCACAACTGATACTGAGTTTTATGAATGATTAATTTATTTACTTCTTGCGAAAACGCACCTTATAGCGAAGTTAGCACTTTAGGACATTGTTACGTATAAAGCACATTTTGCAAGATAACATCTATATTATGTTTCAACTAGACAGGTTTTACATAAGCAGTGGAGAATGTCTACCAATGACTTCAATGATTTTACAATTATTAATAATAGCTTATCAACCTAGGAATTATATTAAGTTATTTATCAACAATATAAGCGCTAAACAAAAACACAAGACACTTATTGTGGTTCTAGATCATTTATTCACAAAATAAGGTGCTTATTTTTAGCTCAGCAAAGTTCCCGCACGTATTTTTCGTTACAGTTTCAGTTTTATTATCTCAATGACTCGAATATCTGAATCTCACCATAAACCAGAAAATTTAATCTTGGCTTTTACTTTCCAACATTCATATGAGTAGCGATGTAGCTGTTAGTGTAGACTGAGAAGAGGACAAACGTTAGGCGACTCTTAAGTGGGTCCAGACACTCTATTAAATGTCTTTGGTCAGTGTTTCTTGTTTATCAAATCTCCGCGATTTAGGTACCCTTGCACCTGGCTAGTCTGTGCATGTGATATTATATCACAAACAGTCGATTTTGGTACAAGTGTCTTTCTGGTTCGGTATAAGATCGAGATCAATTTCGTATTAGTTTGCTTCGCTTCAAATATTTGGGAATAAATAATCCACATTTTGAATGGAACTATAATCGCTGAAACATTTGGATTCGGCACAAATAAAAATGAATTCTAATCATAATAATAATATCATTATAAATCCTACTGTAACCTACTTTAAACTCTTGAATCCCGAGTAATGAGACACAATGATCTTATTGTATCTCGCTTGATATTGCGACTTCGGGATTCAGAGTTAAATGACAGATTCTTTGAACGCCAGTCACCGAATATTTACAAGTTTATTAACAAAATTAGCTAATATCAATCTAAATCTTTATTCCTGATTTTCTTTAGCTAAGTTGACAGCTTTTGGTATATCAAAGTTGTCTCCGTAACATGTCAACAACGAAATACAAAAATCTGTAGAGCTAACTGATTAAAATCGCGACACAAAACATCATTCTGATGAAACAAAATGCATTCAAATATAAATATATTAATCTATTCAATTATTTTAATGATTTATTTAACCTAGTATTTGTAAAGAGGTTTGATACGGGAGGTATGCAACTAACGAGTTTTACTTAAGTATCACTAATTTGACCATAGATAGTAATAAAATATAAGGTTATGTAACAGCGACGTACGGCAACAAAAGAGATAACTAACCAGGGTCGTCGGATCTAGTTGGAAGTTAAGTAAAAAAAAACGATGATGTTTTCGAATTAAATTTAATTTGATAAATGACCTGTTTGTTTTCTATTCATTAAATTAAATTTTATTCGAAAACATTCATCGGATTCTTACTAAACTTCAGTTATACCCGACGACGCTGGTTACTTATCACATTTGGTGACCGTTCATAACAGTAGAGATAGTAGGTTAGGAAGTCACACATTATTTAGTAACAAGTTAAAAAGGGAGTAGGAACTACAAAGCAATACTAATGTTATAGCGTTGTAATGTTGCTGGATCTTTAGTTAAGGCTTCAGATGGCACCACTTGCTCACTCCTGTACATTGTATACAAATATTTGGCATCATAATGCGTCAAGCGTATAATATTGTGACTATTAATGTTCACACGTGATAAATACGCGTTTCACTATAGGTTAGATCCAGCTACATTTAGCTTATGTTAAGTAGAAAAAATGAAGTGCACGATCGGTACAATTCTTATCAGGTTCGCCAGCCGATTAATATTAGTTTTCTACACATTCAATTTTTGATAATTTCATAGTATAAAACATAACACATACAATTTCAGAATCAGAAAGGCTCAAACCAAGCTGAATTACAAAGATAGAAGGACCGGCTTACCTCGACTATATTATCATTAACAATATAAATTTAATATTACTCTTTTGTTGACCACTGCTACCCACCAGCTGCATAACTTACCATATAAACTACGATATATATAAAAATTTCTTAATATTACAAAATTCCGTACTACTTCTGGCATGTATCAAAAATGCGTTCCCTACACAGGCTTGGCGATAAGGCGCTTGCGCCGAAGTAGGACGCGTCGCGAGCGCATGTTTCACTTCAAAAAGAGAACACATCCATCTTTCGTATTTATTTACTATCGAGGATAGTCTCTATCACACATACGCTTCTAATCACTTATACGAGTCTCGCGAGTAGACATTACGTAAAAGAAACTGTAAGGTTTTTCCACTGCTCCAATAGTAAAAATAAAATTTCACACCGTTTTTATTATTACTTACTCGATATAGATCTTGCAGCTCACGAGCGCGCGTGGTCTTTGTTTGTGGTAAGGACGTAGGTATCTGTCATTGTATACGTGTCAATGTGTGTGTGACAGCGGCAACGGATTCGGTTGGTATAAAAAGTTGAAAGCTTTACGCTCGCTGCCGTCCGCTTCGGAGAGAACGCACACTATCTCAACCTGCATTTATACGCAGACACACAAGTAAACACCGCGCTTGCTCGTGAGTTCCATGCTCTATACCTAATTTATGCCCACCAATATAATTTGGCAAATATTAATCGTGCCACTTATTATTTGGACTTACGAGCTTAATAAGCGTATCATCTGATGTAAACTAAATACGCAACTCTTTTTCATTTCCCTTTATTCAGAGTTGGTTACTATTAAGTATTGGTATTTACGCGAATTCTCTAATCGGTTAATAAAATTATTTCTATGTATTGTTTGGTGTATTTATTCTACGATCACTTATTACCGAAATCGATACAGTTCTGCAAAATCTATTATTAAAAAATAATTGTTCTCTATTATGCTTGAGTGTTCGTCTTCGTCGTGCATAAAGTCGACGGCGCCTAATATTATATATTTTTATAATATATTATTGCTATAATGGTGTTCTGTGATGTCACAATGGATGGAAGCCTAATTTCTCACTTCGGTGGGCAATCGCAGCATCGCTTTACGAATGAATACGGTACGAATTTCAAATGATATTATACTACAACATAATTAAGAATTTAAATAAAATGATGCAATGTAATATTTGGACAAATATAGGACTCAAAATTTATAAAAATATCATCAACACACAATGAGCAAGTCTTACAACCTCACCGTCTTTCTGGAAAATGTTTACATAAGATAAAACACATTAAAACTAATTATAAATACGAAAACTATTCGAGTTTGTGTCGTGACCGAGTTTATATCGTGGCTGTGGAACAGTCTGCAACCATCGTCATGTCTTGGTCAATTTTGTACCTTATAGGCATCTTTCATAGAGTATAATTTTAGATAATTCGACGTGGCTTGGAGGAGATCGACATCTAGGAACTGACATTACCAAAGCCATACGAATTTCCTAGGAAATAATTACGTAATGTGATATTCAAGTCACGGTTGGAGCTGTCTGGAAAATGTTTATTTTTATTTTATATTTCCAGACTGCTGTTTCCTTACCCTAAGGTTCAATTTACACCGCCGGGGAATGGAATGACTTTTTTTTATAAAGCATAATGAACTTTATGTCAATAGTGTAACGTATAAACTAGATACGAGCCAAATAACAGGTCGCGCGTCTTCTGAAGAATTCTCGCACATTCTCAGAAATTCCCGGATACAATTTCGTTGCAAAAAGTCGCTTCCAATCCATTCCGCGGCGGTGTAAATTGAGCCTAACTGCTAACAGCTCGTCACTTTTCTTCAAGCCGAAGTCGATTAAATAATAATCGTAACATAGCCGTGTCAATCGTTGCTTCCGATTAACAAGTACACTTATCATGTATGTACTTGAGGCACGCTGCAACATTCTACTAACAATTGAACTATCTACTTGATATCTTTTTCAAAGGACTTAGTCTACCCAAAATAGCTCTTATAAAATTCGAACAAATTGGTTCAACAATATATCCCTGTTTCTAAGATACCTAGTTGAAAGATCATTCGTATTCAGTGGTTTGTAAAACGCATGACTATTATAGAATAATACATCATTTAGTAACCTCTACTTAGTTAAATTGGCCTCTTTATTAAGCCTCAATATCCAAAAGTTTATGTCCACTGAATATTGTTCATAAATTACATGTTTCGTTCTCAACATCAAAATCACCTTCTAAGTCACCATAATTTTTATTTTGGGAAACCAAATAATTGTCAATTATTATATAATTAAAATCTGTACCACATGTTTAACCCACAAATAAAAATTAAGCAGTAAACATTTGTTGTCTATGGAGCTGAGATTACTCCCGCTACAAAACAATCATGAAATACTGATACACACTTCAATACTATTGTCTATTACAAAAAGATAACTAGAAACTCAACATCCTTACTAACCTTCTAACATCTGTTGGGACATTTAGAGATCGTCAAAACAGTTGATTTAGAGTAGTTATGTATCTTTTGTCTTTATGTCCTCGACCTTTCAAGCAAATAATATTGCTTTTAATTACATTTTAGTCAGTTCATTTCATATTTTACACAAAACCATGTATTATTTTCAGTCGTCTTGAAAATGACTTATTTTACCCGGCGAATGCCAAATTCATTATTCGAACTTTGACATATAACTACAACTGCTTTGACGTAACCTCCTTACATAGTTGTCTTTATTTATTTCCGTATCTTAGTCACATAGCCACGAGTGGTTTAAGGCAGTTTATTAAACTTGAACCGACCACTCCGTCATTATTCGAAAGTGTTAGGCCACTTGTCTCACTACTAAACGCATGAATGTCCAATTAAAATAAACCTTTATAACAAACAAACTTCATAGTAACTAAGACTAAATTAATAAATAATTCTTAGTAGTCCAATGAGATTTTTGATGACCATACCTGGAAAAGAAGCAATTTGAAGTTTTAATTTTTTTAAATCATTGTGATATTTTTGTATTTTATTCTTATTTTAAGGACCGGCGCTCGTCTATGGTAAATGAAGGTAATTTTTACTGACAAAACTAAAAGAAACTAGTAATCTACTTAATATTAAATGTATATTGCGGCCTTTGGCAAAAATAATCTCTAAGTCGTGCCAATAAGGTTATTTTTGCCTTGTGAGTAAAAAACCATTTCCATACCATACCTTTTGCCTAATAATTGGCCTTAAAATTTGGCATACCTTGCTCCCTTTTCCATAAAACATCTAGCATGGGTCGCCTCAAAGACATGTGGTGACAAACACACACACATAGTATCAATTCATATAGGGTAGGCAAAGTACGAGAAGGATGAAATATGCTATCAGATTGTATGGTCTAAATTGCAGTCAGTATTTAATATCTTCCAGATTATCGATAGGGAGTCAGAAGTGACGAGTCTGAATGACGATCGTGAATCGGAGGTAGCATAGTCAGCTAGAGTATATTGAAGATAAATGAATGTACCTATTTTGTATTGGTTCCACGTGAGAGAGGCCTTTGTCGAATTGGCTTTAAAGCCCATTTAAAAATGTGAACAGAGCTAGGACCATGTTGACTTTGTTGTAAACAGATAGCTGGCACAAAATTAACTATCGCCAACACTTACTAAAACCTAGGTTCGGGACACTATCCAGAGGAGGGGATAAGTTGGAATAGTGTTGAGGTATTATTGCCCAAACTAGTACAGCTTTTTGGCCAGATCTGACCCTACCATACACCGGGTACCTAACCTTAATCATACAGAAATAATTTTAAATCACCATCCAAATTTAAATGATAATGATCTTTGGTGAAAATAATAAAATACGTATTTTCTCTTTTTGTATCACCCCATACTAAAATATTGAGATATGGCATCACAACATTTTCTAAAAAAATTGTCTACGTTTGTGGATACCACCCGCGGATACACATCCCCGTTGCACTAGCACATCGCCCCTTTGCCTGATTTAGTATAGTATACGCGACAAGCATAGTATTCTACGTTTCAATTAGTAACCACGCTGAATTCATAATACTTTCGGATAAATATTTTATTGTAAAAATTTGACCCTATCTATTTTTCAAAAATAGAGTCATTATACCTTATGCCTAGAAAAAAAATTGGATTGTGATGAAAAATCACTTGTATAATACACCTCGTTTTCCGCGACCATTACCCTAGAATAAAAACTAAAAGCTCACCCAGGTCAAAGTGCAAGCCAGGGATGATGCTGCAGCGACTCTTTGGAGCGGTCGCCGTAGTCATAGGTGAGCTCGTCTCCCGGCACGATGTCATGTGCAGCTAGCAACACAAGCCGGGGTCCGTCGACCCACACTGCTTTTGTAGACAGGTTACCGTTGCGCGAGTGATTCACAAGACGACCTAGGCGGCCGGATTCTGCTGTCGCGTCGATACTGAGGAGAAAGAAAATGGTGTTTTAGATATTTTATTTTTGTAAGTGATTTTATAGGTTTCTATTAATTTTTTTTTCAGAAAGTATAAAATGACAATTGTTCGCATTTTCTTTCATTTTGACAGTTCAGCCACGTTCATTGCGTTTATTTACGTAATTGAGCAGACGAATTTATTAAACCTATAAAGCAATGGATTTTTAAATATCCTTCAAAACTCTCGAAGTGTGATTGAAACTCTGTTACGTAATTAGGGTATGTTAGGATTGTAGCAAGTGGTGTTCTGTAGTTTCTGCCTACCTCAGTGAGAAAAAGGCGTAAGTTTATGTATGTATCTTTATAGGCATTGATAAATTAAGGGTCGTAACACATCTGACTGAATTTTATCATAGAGCTTGAGTAGATCAATTATACGCCTTAGAGAAGACGTCACGAGAACAAAGAGCCTATCAACCCAAAACAGAGATATCAAAGAGGCGAAGTGAGACGATGTAATTGTTGCAGCCTTAGGCCTGCACTTTCAATTCAAAAGCGTTACACCATTATTCATAACTCATAAGATGATATCACTTGTATCTGAAAATATCTGCATTGATATTTTTGTCGCAATATTGAGAAAGACCGTAATATGACCCTGTTTAACATTGACGTTAGAAAAAGCGATTTTGTTGTTGTTTGAATGTTATGGTCTATTAAATGACCGTAGCGTAACTTCATTATTGACTGTGACATTTTTAGTGGCAGTCGAGTTCCTATTCCGAACCTCCGAAACGAAGCCGGTAGGAATCGAGTTGTATGAATGAACCCTGCGCTACTGCTAGTGTATAAACTCACCAATACTGTTGATCTCCGTGTCTGAAGTAGTACATATAGCAGCCAGCCTCTGGGTCCTGCGCGTACATGTACTCCCTCTCTCTTGCCTCCGCCACGCCCACCAGTTCGCCGGAGTACTCTACCACGAATTGACCGCGACCGAATGGACGGGTCGCTATGACCCCTCGCCCCTTGCCGTCGAAATATGCTACCTGTAGCAATCAAGTTATGATTATAATTTGATAAGCAACGCTGAATATTTCGCACCTTCCGTAGGACAAGGGCATAACTGACGAAAATCGAAAAAGTACTTAAGTATGTCAAAGTGCTTTAAAAAGTCCCTTATATCCGGAGGAACAAAGACCAGTATCAATATCAGCTTAATGCCGCCAGAGGGCAATAGTGCCTTTGTTATATTGGTGCATTTTTGACTATCTTGGCGCGACAAGATTTTAAAATGGCTCGTGTAAAATCACTGAGAGTGCAGTTATGCCCTTGTTCTACCGAAGGTGCGAATTTTGATGCGTGGGTTGCGAAAAGGACTAGTATTTTAATTAATACGCTGTGCAAAACCAGCAGTTTAATGAATAATCTTGTTTGAATCGATCGACTAAAAAATTTGCGACATTTGAAAATATTCACATTGTTTTAGTGATTCCAAAATGGGATATCAGTCACGAACGCTCCATTTCAACGTCAGTATTTCAAGGATGACAGTAAGACATGTCTGTAAAGTAATTAATGAAAATGAGCACTACATTTCCCTTACGGGAATTACAGGCGTGCATGACCGACGACGGTGACCGGTGACGGTTTTTGTAATGTAAACCCAACTTTAGTATAAGGGGTCGTCAGTCAACCAGAAACATGAGCCTAGAAAAAGTTCGTTGAAAGCTATCGAAAACAATAGCGGAGTTAGATTGCAAGATGCAACATTTTTGCAATGCAGTGTCATTTCTTACGGCACTTTATATAACACTACGATTACGAAATCTGTTATCTTGAGAACGTAACTAATAGAATATTCTCGTCGTATCGTTAATCTGTAAACCATAACTCGTTGGTCAGTAAATAGTTTTAACCGGCGGCCTTGGCGTTGCACTGATAAGTCAGTTATCTTTTATTTAACCTGCACTTGTCTAGGTAGGAAGTTATCTGTCTGCTAAGTGCTAAATGAGCGTTTAGTTAATTACTCGGACTTGTTGATAGGTTACATGTATAATTTCACTTGAGTAATTTGGGGAGGTGAATAGAATAGTGGATCAAGCCATTTTTAATTCGATATTTTTTGCGTTACCGTATTAAAGACGCTGTAAAGTTTAGATTCTATTGATTATTTCACTTAAAAGTACTCGCTAGATGTAGTTCAAAAATAGAAGGACTTATGGAGAATAACCAGTATTAAACGTCACCTATCGTTAATGACGTATTATTTTAAATTTTACCTTTACAGCTTTTTCTAATGACACATTAAATTGTCTGCTACAAGCAATTACAGATAATGAGCAAATGTAATAGACGCTAGGAACATTCGTTCAGATAATTGCAACCAAAATTAATTTGTTCATATTGTCTTTCTCGTGAACTGTTTAACACTTACAGGAAGCCATTACTAATAATTAACGTACGAATGCTGATTCGGCAATGAAAGTCGAGGACTGGCAAATATTTCAACGCGATTCTACATAAGTATATTGTTTAGATAATTTATTTAAGTGGCATATTAATGTAATTTGTTACAGTTTATCTAACGAGGGGGAAAACGACGCTACGTCATGTACTTCTCTAGTTACGTAGGTCGTAACCATTAAACGACTTGTAGAGTTAGTACTTCAGTACAGTACTTAAATACTGTGGTTGAAGTGGTAGTAAGATTATAAGTGTTACACAATGTGAATACGATTTTGTCTTCAATTAATTAACATAAATGCTGTAATTCATCTGAGTAATCTGTCAATAGCCTATTGTTTCCGGTTTCGGGAGTAACCGCCAAAACCTACTCGGGGTCTTTAGATACTGACGATGGGTTCTTCGACTAATTATATTGTAAACAAATAACTTACTTGTAATCCATCTTCCCTCTGCTCTCTTATAGCCCGCTCCAAGTCCCGCATCTTCTCCGCCATAACACATTTGGAAGTCTTCCTAACACTACGTCTTACAGGGAAGTATTCGGTTAGCTTGTGATTCGTGTCCCCATTCACTACTTTATCAATTTTGTTAATAGTTTTTTCGATAGGTGGCGGTGAAGGTGGAGGCTCGACTTTGGGACTTTTGAGCTCTTCCTTGAAATATTCAGTTAGCTTGTGACTCTCGGCTGCGCGGGCGGCAGCGCGCCCCCCTCGTGACCTCAACGTATGTCCGTTCGTCATATTGTTATTTGTTATACCGTTGCTAGTCTTCAGTGGCTTAGACCTCAATTCTACCTTTTTCAATGGAGGCTCGGAAGTTAGTTCTGCATTCTCAGTCTTCGGCTGTACTTCTGCTATAATCCTATAAAGAAATATCCCTGTAGATATTGTGACCTATTTAGCTTTGAAATGACCACAACCACACATAATAGGGTCCCAAAAAAATGAAGCTTTACAGACAAAATAGTAGATTGAAATATGAATAAAGATGATGTATGAATTTTGTTAGAATCATGTATTTTCATGACTGCAGTGTTTAGTATGATATATGATAGTATGATGCAATTTAACTTTCCAACATCATCCCAGTCCACCCCAAATATTAAGTTGGCGATTAGTTTTCATGAGCAGATGCAACTGACCATCATTATAGACTTAATAATAAAATTATGAATGGGGAAAATAAATAAATGCCTCAGTTACCTGCGCTTTCTATGGTTGCGCGTAGGTCTGACAGGCTTCTCCTCACATAGTTCAATGCGGTGGGGGGTCTTCACACCCTCCTGGGCTGCCATCAAGCTACTGGCTGGAAACCATACCACCAACTAATTATATTTTTATATGTATTTCAAGTTTTTACTACAAAGAAAACCTAATTTAATGTTTTACATTAGATTATATAAAAACATTGTGTTGTTATTTTAATTTATCATTATCGAACATTATATTATTATATGCTAATGAATAAAAATTATTATTCAAAAGTCTAAAGATTAATATAATAATATTTTTATTGCATTTACAATTTATTAGTTTTCAATTACAAAAGTACTGTAAGATTTTTTTAAGAATAGTACTATGATGAAGAGAACACAGAGTATAATATTTTTAGTTTGTATGGTTGATATATTTCTTTCAATTTAATTAAAATATACAACTGCATAGATATAAAAAAACCAGGCTTAATAATATAATAAATATTATCCAGAACACAGATAATTTACTCATGAGAACATTCCTTATGTATTGGAATCAGAATTTTATCATTATGACCTATTTGTCACTTGATAATATTTTAAAATATAATTTTAATTTAAATGGTTTATTTTTACGTTAATTATTTTATAGGGATTAGCTCTGTCTATACTAGTAATTCTAACAAGAACCATTTTTTATTTTTATTTTACTTTACTACTTATGTATTATTTGCTTGAACATACAAATCCATTATTATAGATAAAAATTAAGTAGTATAATAAATATACAAGTCAAATAAATAAATGGATGCACCCTAACATATTATAGTATAATATTATTGGAAGTATTCATGCCGTATTGTTTGTACTAAAATAGTGCATGAAAAAAGAGCGATGTCACATGAACCGAGTGCAAGCAGAAGGTTCAAAGTCCAATGGGAATCACAACTATGCTAATTAAATTAAATAATTTATGGAAAATATATATAAAAATATATAAAAGGGTACCAAAGACAGGAACTAAAAATATATATATATCAAGTGTTTGGGCATGGTGCCGAAACCACGGTTAGCATGTGGTGCCCTATCTTTGCCAACTCATCAAAGAATTTAGGCTAGAAAATATATAAATTACAGTCCTCATACATTTGAATTTATAATTCTAAGAATTTTAATACTTACATTAAGTTTTTTTTTATGTAAGCAATCCCTGGTAATTTGCCTGATCACATGGCCTATTTTATGAGCATTTATTTGGAAGAATTAACCAAAAATTAGAAAAAAGAAATATTACAAAAAAAAATATATATATTTTGAAAACACAGATTTTATTAATAATGAGTATCAGAAAATATATACAGATGAATAAGATATGATTTAGTGTCCCGTCATGTAGGTTAGGTTTGTTAAGTTTACAGATAAATTTCTCAAAAATATTTAGGTTAGCATCCAGAACTTACCATCAGTGAGTGAAGGAGATTAAAAGAACAACAAGACACTTGCATATTGAAAACACGACAAAAGAATAATATTTAATCAGAAGGCTTCGAACACACTAACTCATGTATATTTTTAAGAAGAAATGTGTTTGTAAACGCGTGCATTAGACGACGGAATTACAGAAGACGGAACCGCGAACAAAGGATGCCTTAAACATAACATGGACATCATGACAATTTTATGTATAGTTATGTAAATATACCATACTAACCTCGAACCATTTCCACTTGAACTTGATAATCGTTGTTATAAAATCACAAAACACCATCGAAGAAGTGGTTAAACTAGACACAAACAAAACCAGACTGGGTCGAGTTACCAATATTTTGTAACAGACCTTGTCATATTAGGATCGCAAGAACTTATCATGTGATTTTGTCTATCAGATATCACGTATTTTTCATTTTCTTACAGTTTTTCGAATTGCCTAAACTATATAACGTAGGATATTATCTACTACAACATGTATTTCAGTAAAGAATATAAGTAATTCATTCAATATCTTTGAAAATGTCAAGACTGATTACTAGGAGTTCTGTAGAAAATGGACGCTTGTTTTTCCTAAGCTGCTTTGTTCTGATTGGTCATCCTAATGATATTTAGCCAATGAATTTAAAAATTGTAACCAAAGACTAGCACTAGCAATCTCTTTTTAGGCGCTTGAAATGCATCATTTGTCTTTGATAGAGTACGGTGCGTTCATGAAGATATAGTTTTACTACTCTACTTTTTTTTGTATCCCGGTGGCCCTCTGTAGGGCCGGTATGTCGTGGAACAAGACAGTTCGTCAGCCCATACAGTGAAATGCTCAAAAGACGATATTAGCCCTCATTTAGAAGCAATAATGATGATTTAACCGCACGACCGCGCGACCCTCTAGATGGCCAGCGGGGCTTGACGGCATGGGCATGGGCGACATATCGGCCCTACAGAGGGCCATCGGAATTCTATCGGTTTTACCCTATAGTGGAATACACATGGTACAAACGACGACATAGTATTATCAAGCTATACATTTCCAGTATAAGCTGACTTCACTCTGCACGAAAAGCCTACACAATGCGAAGTCAGTTAAAACCGGAAATGTATAGCTTGATATGTCGTCGTATGTACATAGTATACTATAACATGCATAGAAATGTACAAAGTGTAAAAGTACAAATTCATGTTATTTTTGTCAGATATAAACTTCGCCACTGCAGATGGGTATCCATCTCAATTGAAAAAGCAAATAAGTTCAACCCATAGAGCATGGCAACAACTTTGCTTTCGCATAATAATTATGTTTCACTTCGAGTATGTATGTAATAGAGATATCGCATCTTTGGTAGGACAAGGGCATGACTGCACTTTTAATGATTTTACAAGTATATAGTTATCTGGGCTTACAGGATTTTAAGATTTTGTCGCGTCAAGATTGTCAAAAAAATGCACCAATATGACAAAGACACTGCTGCCCTCTGACGGCATTAAGCTGATATTGATACAGGATACAGCAGGTCATTGTTCCTCCGGATAAAAGGGACTTTTTTTAAGGGAGTCATGTTTCGATTTTTTGTCAGTTATGCCCTTGTCCTACCGAACGTGCGTTAAAGCATCAAAGTGTATGTAGGTACGCTATTTCCAGTAACCATGTCTTGGAGTAAATATGAGACAGCTTACTGCTCAAGAAAGGGACATACTACTTTAGCATTTTGGATATCTAGCTTATCTTAAGGCTCCAGCAAAACAGGCGTGATTCGAGACGCGAATCGCACGCGACACAAAGACATCGCTCGTCGCGCGACACGCGTTGCCTTTGTGTCGCGTGCGATTTGCGTCGCGCGTCAGGCCTGTTTGAAGGATTGAAGGAGCCTTTACGGTTTTGAAGATCTTCGGACCTCCTAATTCATTGCGGCAGTCAATGGAGCATTGGAGGGTCAAAAGTCAATGACACTTTGATAGTCGCAGCCATGGTCGCAGCCAAAGAGTCTAATAATATCGAAATAATATGGTCGCAGCCGTCAGACGTCACGTCAATGTCAACATCAGTCAGTCAACATTTTCTTGTCAAAATTGGCGCCGTTCGTGACCATATCGGCAAAACATTTCAAAAGTTTTATTCTATGTACAAGAACAAGAAGTCAAGTAAAGTGAGATAAAATAAAATGAGTGATAGAAAACCATGCTACGTATGGGATGAAAAATTAATCGAGGAATGCGATCGATTGCCAGCAGTTATTGGAAGGGTACCTACAATAAAGTTCACGAATATAGTAAAAAAAAAGATAATAAAATAAATTCAAGAATGTTTGTAAACAAAATAATGTTTCTTTTTTCTAGGCTAGCATGATACATGATTTGATAGAGGCTTACGATATATTGAAGCTATTAATAATTGTGAGATCAGCTCCAGCAACTTACAAAGATATGAAAGAGTTTCATTCGGAGTTGTATCTTGATCATTTGAAAAAGTTTACTGAAGTTGATGACGATTATATGGCTAACGCTAAAGACGAGGAGTGTGGCATTGGTATGGTAAACAAAAATAGTAATATAGTTTATTTTTTCTTCTATTTACTATGTAGCTGAAGTAAAACCTGTATGAGGCTGGCACAGGAATGTGGAGTTAGATTCAATCAAAAAGAGACCTATGCCCAACAGTGGGTGAAATCGGGCTGTGGATAATGATGACGATGTAGTTGGAGTTACGCTCACCCATCTCATAAGTCATCACATCACACAAACAATATTGAGATGACACTTATATATACTGAAACTACTACTACTACTATAACTACTACCACATAGGTATGTGGTAGTAGTTTTAGAAGTAAGTAATAATAACAGATTGGCATTCATAATTATTTTTAGATAAGATTTTTATCACCATATCATCATCTGCCTAGTCTTCTCCCAACCATGTATGTTGGGGTCGGTTTCCAGTCTTACCAGATGCAGAAGAATACAAGTATTTTACATAGAGCAACTGCTTATCTGACCTATGATTTTAGGCAAAGTAATAATAAGTTCCATAATCATGCCATGTTCATTTTTCTAATATTCTTGTAGGATATGACTGCCCTCCTGTATCCAATATGTTTGAGCTGGTATCTACCATAGCTGGTGGTTCCATAACCGCAGCCAGATGTCTGATGCTCGGCTTAGCTGATGTTGCCATCAACTGGTGCGGGGGCTGGCACCATGCACACAGGTCCTTTAATTTTAAAAATAATGCTTACCTTCTAGATCAAAAGACTTTTGTCACATCTCATGTTTGGTGACAGGACAAAAATCTGTCCAACCGTGTTCTGTCACAAGCTGGAGAAAGTTGTAATTGTAGTGCACAGATCTTTGGATAGTCAAATAGTATTGCAATACTTTGTTCTTTAAAACATTGTTAAAAGTTTTCTAATCTGTTCACAAAATGATCTTTTTCAGGTTTGGAGCTGAAGGCTTCTGCTATGTAAACGACATTGTCATAGCTATTGAAAAGTTGAGGAAAAAGTTTCCAAAAGTACTGTACATTGATTTGGACGTACATCATGGTAGGAACCAAACAAATGTATTTTTAATTCTTTATCCTGTTTTTAATAGCCTGTCATTATCAATAATTTATTGACCATAAATTTTTCCAGGAAATGGAGTTCAAGATGCCTATAGCTCGAGTAAATCAGTGTTTACTCTGTCTTTCCACAAGTATGAGCCAGGTTTCTACCCTGGCACTGGGGGTGTAAATGATATTGGGACCCAGGGTGGCACAGGATATGCTTGTAACTTTCCACTCCATGCAGCTTACTCTGACAATACCATGGAGTATGCTTTTGGAAAGTTAGTATCAATACACAAAAAAACATTTTTCTACTCTTATTGGTTATTACCATTAGGAGTCAAAAATATTTATTTTTATTTATAAATACATCAATAACTTTTAAAGTATTAGTCATCTTACCTAAATAACTAAAATAAGTGTACAAGTTAATAATATTTCAGAGTGTTCAACTCGGTTTATAATCACTTTAAGCCTGACGTCATCGTGACGCAGTGCGGCGCAGACGCATGTGCGAGAGATCCTAATGGCGGCGCGAACTTGACTACGCGCAGCTACTGTCAATGTTTGCGGCGCGTGCTTGACAAACGAAAACCTACCTTATTGTTAGGGGGAGGTACGTTGCAATTTAAATCATTTAATTCTTTCTTTAGTGAATAAAAATTTCACGACTCGGGAACAAACATGGGTCATCTACAGCTTTCGGAAATCTGATATATTGTGGGCCGACAAATTTCAAGTAAAAAGAGGTGAAAAGAGAAAAACTGGGAGTTATTCTAAAATTAAATATCTGTTCTTCTAGGTGGATATAAACATGCGAATACAGCACGATTATGGGCATCTCTAACGGCTCTAGTGGCTGGAGTGGATCTGGATGAGCAAATACCAGAACATGGTCACTGGCCAGACTATGGTCCAGACTTTACTGTAGCCGTGGAACCTACATTAGCCAAAGACAATAACAGAAGTTCTTACATAGAAGAATGTATCAATAAAATAGATGGTAAGATTTTATGAAGCACTTAGTTTAATTAGTTAATCAGAACGATAGTAACACAATGAAAAGCCTTTATTGTCTAAAATCAGGTTTATAAACTTTTATGTATTTTGTACAATACAATTCTAATAATTAGATAATGGAATAGTAACTGTTCTTACAGGTAATTTAGTAAAGTACTTGGAACAATCTGAAACTGCAGAACTAGGAGCAAAAAGAATAAACACTGAATTGAAATGTGTGCACCCCGAGAAAACGCCTTTAGAAGTAAATGTTGTTAACAGGAAGGTACAAAATGAACAGCAAGACGAAATAAATAAGGAAAAGAATGTCGTTGACGATATTTATGCCTTTGTGGATTAAATAATTAATTAAATATTTTTTTTCCCCCAACAACAGTTTTATATTTTTACTTCCTGTGTGAGATAACGTCAAAAGTAAAATAAAACAGAAAATTAATTCGAAAAAAATATATTTTTAAAGTTCGCACTGAACTGTTCAGCACACAGTAAGTTACCATGTAAGATTGACATGAAGTGAAATTAAACCATAAGTATAGTCTCGTGTCCAGATGATGATCTTATGTTGATGCAGCCCAATCACAAGTTACGATCAATTACTTTGTCTATATGGGCAGTTGATACGTAATAATACGACACATACCGCAACGTTAACATACTTTTTAAATAAAAACGCACAGTAATGTATTACAACTAAATTTATAGACAATTTGTTCTAAAGGTTAACTTGTAGCTTGGGGTCTGTTAACACAGGTCTTTCATTTATTTACATAGCATTAGTTTACCTACAACATTACATAGATAAAAGCTACCTGTCTTCAGGGACAACATAAGCAGATAATAAATTCCTTTGCAAGACTATATAATTTTTTGGGATTTCTGTGATTTAAAATACTAATTATTGTTTAAAATAAAAATATTACCCAACTTAATACCAAATTTCTAATGCACTTAAGCATTTAACATTTTCCGATTTCTATTTACCTAATTCTTTATAAAGTGCTTATGTATGTATTGCAAGCAAGGTGATTCAAAAGCTAGTACCAGTGTAAAATCAAATGCAAAATTAGATTGAATCTACAGCAATGGAATTGATCTGAATTTATAACCAGCAGTGCATTCCTACTGTTTCAGAAGGTCTTACAAATACTGTCTTGGAAAAATAAATGCATTCTTAATAACTTATTCACACATTGCTACAAAAATGGCAGTTTAGCTCCACTGCTGCAAATACAAGCTAAACAACAATGATTCAATTAGCTACTTTAGTCTGTAGGCCGCTTTTCACTGTGTTTTTTAGTGAATTCATCTGCATTCTTTGAAAACTTCTTCCTGTCTTTAAGGAACTCTTCGGCGAGTTCCGCACGCAGGGGGTGCTCTGGCTCAGGGTCGTTGACGAGGGCCACTAGAGCTTGAATAACTGAAATATGGAAAATTAATAACAAATACTCTCACTATATGCATGCAGTTGAATAATCAACAAAATACCATTTTCCAAATGTTAGTTGGTTACCTTGGTCAGTCTTGGTAGCAGGCTTCCAGTTCTCAGCACTGATGATTGGCAGGCACACCTGGCCTTTCTCATCAATATTTGGATGATAAATCTTTGTTTTGAAACTAATCTTAGGAGGTTTGAATGGATATTCTGCTGGGAAGTTAATCTCGATGCGGAAAGCACCCTTGTTGTAAGGAGGATTGTCCTGAAAATTCAAAAGTATCAATCAGCTAGTGCCTGATTGTTCTGATTTTATTTAACCTACACTTATTTTCATGTTCATGTGCCACGGTGTATTGAAGTTACTGTCATGCTAAGTTTCCACCCCACTAAGAAAGGATTATTCTGGTTCAACCCTAAAGGTCTGAAAATTCATATCCTGTCATGCGAAGGAGCCCACAGGATATTCATGTGGTTTGTCATTATGATTAATGCTTAAATTAAAAAAAATGTATTAGATAAGTAGGGATTCACCATTCATAGCACTCACCACTATCAGAACTCGATAACATAGCAACATGATTGTATAAAATATCTTTAATCTAATATGTTAATAACATTAACAACTATTCTGATAGCTATAAAGATGTGCATTTTGTGTAAAAACATCAGATATAATTTATGAGTCATAAGGCTGTGGTGATAAGTCAAGGTTTTAAGCTATTTAATGGTACTAGTATCCATTTGCTTATTAAAATTATAGTAATAAAAATCAGCCAATATAGTTCCTCCAATCTTAATTTTGGCCTTAGAGGTGACCTAGAATGTAATTATAGGTACAGATTATAAACCTGAAACATTATAAAATTATACTTACAGGAACAATTAATCCTTGCCATGTAAGAATATTGGATTCATCCACTTGTATGTCCCTAAAGGACTTTAGGCCTGATTGCCTGATATCATTCAGTTCCTGGAAGAGATAGAAAATTAAAATATCAAAATATTTTTTTAATCAATGTTTTAGTCACCAGCCTTGATTTGGTAAGGATTTACTTTAAATTTTGCGTATCAAATTAACTTGAGTCATCCATCAACCAGCCTAAATCGATAAATGAACTTTAGAGCGGAGTAGTAAGCTCCAAGAACTTAAATCCTATTGTTTATAAGAGACCATACCTATTCTAATTCCTTTGTGATTTATCCATAAGATGACTGGTATTTTAAACTGTTAGAACTGTGAATCACAACGGAACAGTTTGTATATTTTTATTACATTAGTAGGTCAACGATTTCACTAAGTATATCAATAATAAAATAGGCCCTTGCGGTGTTTCTTAGTTCTAACTGCACTTTTCATTTTATTTTCTACTTTATACCAATATTTTACTACGTAATTAAGCATTTATATGAATACTGATGGTACCTAGCGTGTAATAATCATTAAACTCAATGATGAAGAATTAGTTAGGTCACAAAAAATGATGTCTCACCTTCTGTAGTCTCCTCGTTGCAGCCATTGTATTAGAATCTGTCAAAGTCCCAACCTAAGATTTCTTACAGCGACTCTTAATAAACTTAAGTTTTTGTATTATTTACAGTTCCACACAAACACCATAATTATACGGCACAAACAAATTATAGTAGGATTTGTCTGCAAAATGCTGAAAAATTCTCTGCAAAATGCGACGAACACCAACAAAATTTCGCTACGTTATGTTAGCGCATTGATGAACAATCAACTTGTAAGTTGCAACGTAAAATAAAAAAATAAAAAGTTATTATTTAAAAGTGTTTGTTTTCAACAAGTTTTAAATGAATCAATAATCCATTTAAAAATTCTACCAATTTTTAAAGATGTATGAAGATATATTTATTTATCTTGTTCGGTGATAAAATGAAACAAAACGTAATTCAGAAAGATAACGACAACGCCCTCTATTGTCGAATCAAAAAAGGTGTTGAGATGTGGATTTGTTTGCTACACCTCATCAGATGGAGATTTCAGGAGATGACGCATAGGCATGAGTTTTGGAATGAACATGGCAAAAATTGCAACTAGAATAATTATGCGAAACAAACAACAAAGGATCAAACTTATTACTTCAACCGGGATTCGAACTAGGTTCAGAACTTGATTTAAAGAAGAAATCTACCGACTCGCAGTCTGTTTGACGATTGGTCTGTTTTGTTACTTGCCTTCATATTATGCCAAGAGCAGCAGAGTACATACTTTTAAATTGCTCTCGACTATCTATAGTATGGATCACAGACTACAATTATAGGTGGATTATCATTATACCTGCTTGCTAGAATAGGATGGGCAAGGCTTTAAACGGTATACCCTTCAAACTTCGATCATAGTCAAGACTCCGTACCTTAACATCCTGCTCAGGGCGCTAATAATCGGATGTAGATGTAGCAACTCGTAGATATATACCAATGCTCGTGCATGCGTGTATCCAATGAGCACTAGCGTCCGCGTAGATCTTATAATATTGTTCAGGCAAATGCTTATTATGTGGGTGACATGGGTGAGGATCATAGCAGGTGAAGTAGGTACGACTGTATCAGAAATAAAATGCTATTTATTTGAGATATTATCTTTATTAATGCGACTGGATTATGGGGAGACTATAACATTGTAACAGGTGCAACTGGAGATAATAATTTTCCGATAGTTTGGGGTTCCGTCAATATTCAACTATTACCTTTAAATATATTCTATACTCGCTGTTCTAATCAAAAACATTGATCACATTCTAATCAATTCATCTATATAAAAATGAAAGATAACGACCTCTTCTCTCCATTTACATAGTTTTAAATACCTATAACCTCCTATAAAATATATTTGACAGAACGAAACGTTGTTCCAAATACTATAAACTTATAAAAACGGCATACAAATGAAGTTCTAATTGGATTTTTGTGACAGATTATAATGAGGACCAGTAGACTTTGTTTATTTTTCGTCTGTAACTCGACGGAAATATCTTAGGAACACCAACACCTTATTCGCAGTTGAAGATCTTCAGATGTTTCCGCTGAGCGCTGAAATTCATAGACGTATTTTGCGATGGATACATGATAGCATGTACCCCTGTATATTTTACGTATAAACAATTCGACTGGTCTTCTTTACATCCGGTGGTAATGCTAGTCGTCCCCACGCTCATCGTCGCGGCGTCGGTTGCGCGTGCGCCTGTTCCAGCCCTCGCGCGGCCGCTCGCGCTGCCCTCGCCCCTCACCGCCTCGCCCGGCGCCTCCGCGTTGGAAGAACGAGCCTTGCTTCTCGAAGATACGCTCGTTCGAGTCCACTAGGTTGCCGACCTGGGAATAAATCAAGATAACATGTAATCCCGAGGTATACGAAGAATGTTTCTCCAATAAAGGTAGAGAATAAGAAAACGCTGTCGACTGAGTCTTTTAAGCTTTCGTTTTCTAAGAAAGCGGCGAACGGTCTCACAATAACGACTGTCAAAATAAAGAGCATTTTTTGACACCTTAATGTCAAATACTGGTGATAATGACAAATTTCCATGACGGCCGCTATAATATCACGGAACTGCTTTGCTAGAAAACCAAAGCTTAACGACAAGAGGAAGTAACCATCGAACAGATAATGACAAAAGCTGATGTGGTAATATTGTAAAAGCGAGGATCATCAGCTTTATCTATACGACCAATCAGCTTGTAAATCGCGGCATGTTTGGCCTTATTTCTTGGATTGAACTGCTATAGATGAAACAACACATTTAATTATATTTACCTTATCAGCAAGCTGCAAAGCTAAAGCCTGCATCCTGGTAGGCTCCGAACGATGTAGGATGGCGCACTCGCTGGGGTCATCAAGTGAAGCCAGCAGTTCTTCATTGATGATCATCTTGGAGACAAGTGAGTGAACGCGTTGGCGGGGAAGCTCGAACATGTCCGCGAGTGAACGGAGAGAGAGAGATGCGTATACGTGAGCGTAAGTGAACAAGTACGTGCGGACCGATTCCTCACGGATCAGACGGCCGAGCATAGCGCGGACGTTGTCGGCGCCTACCATCAGGTCCCATACCTGCAATGGAATATATAGATTAATATGCGTTGTAACTGCAAATCCATTTATTTACTATTATTACTAGTGACCCGCCTCTGCTTCCCACGGTTTTTACGACTTGACATAACATCGAGATTTCTTTATTATACATAAGTTTAATATTAATGTATTGTGAACATAAGCATAATCAGCCTATTACAGCACATAAACCTTCCGGAATAATTCCTCTAAATGATGGTGAAAACCGCTTCAAAATCCGTTGCGTAATTTAGAAAAACAACGCGATCACAGAGTCACGAAAAGCCACTTTAATTTGTAATATAGCATAGATTTAGTTACATACCTTGGCATTCATCTTGTCATTAACAATGAAGTTGAGGCAGGCACGCCAGTCTCCGCGGCGCATAGCCCTGGCGGCCGCCACGGCGTGCTCACGCATAGACTCCGGCGGACCAACCAGCGCCTGGCGCTCACTGGCGCGCAAGTTCTGGTAAAACGTCTTACTGATCATACGACGACGGGCGTCGAACTCGTGAGCCGCCATGTACGGGATCTCAATCAGCATCGCAGACACCAAGTATACACATTCAAGCAACTCCAAGTTGATGTGCATGTGGAAAGGCATTTGACGCTGCTTCTCGATCTTCTCCTGTTCCTTAGAACGCTCGTGCTGACGCTGAGGCAGCAGACCTTGAGCCAGCAACTCCTTAGGTTTGCCAGTCATCATGAGCTCAGCTAGACAACCGTGAGCTTCCTTGACATTCCCGCGGCGGAAGGCGCACAGACCCAAGTTGGCCATGGTACGATTGTACAGAATCTGAGTGCTTGGGTCAGAGTGTTGAACTGTTTCTTGCAAATGCGACATCAGCAGCAAGTCACGAGCCTGGAACCAGTTGTCGTGCAGAGCGTGATGGTATATGTGAGAGAGAATGGCACGAGTTCTAAGTCGGTCAGACTCGTCGTGACCGTAGATGAACTTGCAGAATTTCTCCATCTTTTTGATGGTAGTTTCCTCACCAGGAGGCAGGTCCTTGCGCACTGCGCGAGGATCAAACTTGTAGTACAGATGATCAATTTTACGTAGGTAAGCACGGCATATTTCTTGTGGAGTGCCGTCGCGTTCGACCACTTGGCACACGCGGTCAATCAGAGTAGAAACGCGAACTTCGTCCTTCAATCTCTCAACATATTCATTAGAATGAGGATCGCACTCCTTGAGCAGCTTAGTGAATTCATCGTCGAGTCGCTCCAGGGCGGTCAACAGGCAACCGCGAACGAGGAAAGGTGCTGTTACAAGCTGCTCATTTTCTTCAGTAATAGTTTCGCTCAGTTGCATGTCTTCATGAGCTAAGAGTAGGGTGACCATATGGTCTACATTTTCGACGAGTTTGGACCAGTATTCGGGCTTCATGGCGTCGGATACTTTGGGGTTGTAGTCGAAGAGAGCGGCAACGGTGGCGGCGCGCAGTTTGAGCTGGAGAGCGTCTCCTAGGTTGTGTGCGGCGGCGACAGTACGTAGCTCGTGCAGAAGCTCGAGTTGAGCACGACGGTCGGTACGCTTGCGGCCACGGGCTGCGCTAATCTCACCCAATTTCTTTACTACCAGAGCCGCGTCAATGTCGCTGTCCTATAAAAATTAAAAAAAGAATGTATAGTCGAACAAAGCGAAAATATTGGAGTTATACTGTTAGTAAAATGAAAAAGACGAATTTTTTACCTTAGCGAACATCTTGGGCTTATCAGAAGTAGCGGCTCCCTTCCTGACAGTCTCCCACTCGCCGCCATCATCAGCCTGGTCTTTCTTACCGACCTTGCCGATTCTGGCGTCACGTCTGTCCTCACGCCGTTTGGCCTTGCGCCTGTCTCTGTCTTCATCTTCATCTCTTTCAGTGTTTCTCTTCAAGAACCTCTCTCGGATAGTGGTAGCTCCACGGTTCTCATCATCGGAACTTGAGCTGGAGTCTGAGGAGCTGGATCCCCAGTCCATGGAGTCGGAGGACTCGTCATCTTGAGGAGGGGGGCGGCGCGGCGGCTCGGGAGAGCGACGCGCGCGCGGCTTCTCTTTGGGCTTCTCTTCATCGTCAGAGTCGTCCGAGGATGATGAGTCTAAGCAGGAAGACAATAATTATAATTAGTGGATTACTAGAGGTAATTTCTAGTTGATTTACACAAAATGTTCATGAAAGACAATGTATTTACGTGTTAAGAAAAATACTAATTACCTTTACGTTCATCATCATCATCAGGCAGATCAGGATCCTCACGGAACTTGGACATCTCGGCATCAAAGTCTTTAGCATACTTCCTGAGTTTCTGCCTCAATGATGTGAGTGCCTTGCTGTTGCCTTTCGACAGCGCCTTCCTGCTGTCACGGTCATTCCACGCTCCGACAACCCAGTCATCCAACTCTGCCAGAGCTCTAATGAAGAATCTTGGAGCAACTCCATTTTCTTCTTTTAGTACAACCGGCGCAGCGCGAGTGTATGCTCTTTGGAGCTCCTCAAACGAAGCGAGAGCTGAGGCAAAGTCTTTGATCTTCTTGTGGTTACGCAGAGAATGAATAATGGCTTCCAATTCTTCGTACCGCTTCTCCTTCATAGAGCGCACAACGCGCTTTGTTTCTTCCTCATCATCACTGAACTGTGGGACAAAGGAAAGATTTTTAGAGAATAAATAAATTAATTAATTCATTAATTAAAACTCGTTTATTTCAGACCATTTTTGTCAATATTTTGTTAGTATTCAATTATCTTAAGATTATGTTAGTCATGGCAAGTCGAACAATTCATGCATTAAGCAAATATAAAATAGATATATAATACATATATATATATATATGTGAATTAAAAAAAACACTGTACACGTGATAAGAAGTAAAACTTAGAAAAAAAAAGAATAAGAGAGATTTAGTGTGAGAGACAAGAGATATATTTGTCTCTCTCACGTAATGAAATATGCCTAAACGTGACGCGTCGTGCAATTTCATTCTCAATTCTCTAATTATCGAATTGCAGTAAAAGAAGCTTCACTTTTTTTTTTTTCAATCTACAGAATTTATAAATCATTCTTCACAAGTTCGTTCCACACTACTTTATAGTTGAAGAAATGAATAGGTGGTCCTGAAGTTCTCTCTCGTATGTTACTCTTGCTATACTGATACTATTTATTGAAGACCTATAAGCTTCTTTATACTATAGCTCATGCTCTCTGAATCATTACAGCTAGTCTTAAAAAAGATATCAAATCCAAAAATCAATTATTAATATCCTTAAAGAAGATACAGACTACATCTACATAGAATAAGAAGAAGTTTTTTTAGCTTTAGAAGTAATATTTCATCAAATTTCTTGTTGAAATGCAATCATTGCATGTTTTTTAGAAGGACAGTAAAGATAAAAGGGCAATTCGTTCAATTTATAAATTAACTCCCAGAGACTCCCTCAAAGACCAAAGTGCAAAGGTACAAAGTGTTAAGAAAAAGCTGTTCGAGAAATTTGGCTGAAATTTTGGTACAATATAGCTTATAACATATTGATTGAAAGTCTACATGGGCGCAAATAAAAATAATGGCCAGTTTTTATGTTGAAGTCAGAAATATGGTTTTATTTAAACAAAAATCATTCTTATGAATCACAACAAGTTTCAATTAATATTTTATGGTTTAAAAACATATTCCTACGTCTGTATACCCTAATGGGGTAAGCAGAGACGTTTTACACAAATTTCGTATAGTACACAAATCGTACGGCCGATTTTGCTGAAACTTTGGAATCTTTAATTGAAAACCAATACAATATAAAACAAAGTCGCTTTTCGTGTCTGTGTAACCTGTGGCCACAATGGATTTCACCATCATTTTACAGAATCTACCAGCTTCTGCCCGCGGCTTCGCCCGCGTGGATGTCGGAAATTATCCCACGGGGACGTGCTACCGGGATAAAAAGTAAACTATCATACAAATCCATTCAGACGTTAAAGCGTGAAAAGGTAACAGTCAGACAGATAATAAACGCAAATAATCTTCTTTAATTTTTATTATTTTTATTAATGGAAACCAAGTCAATAGTGTGAAATGGGCTGGTGCCCTGTCTAGGCCGTATGGGTTGGAGTGCGGGGTGAGGCAAGGGGGGTTGTGCTCACCAACGCTATTCAACCTTTACGTGAATGATCTGATTGACGCGCTTAGCAGCATGCGTGTCGGGTGTCATATTGATGGCGTGTGTTGTAATAACATTAGCTACGCCGACGACATGGTGCTGCTGAGTGCGTCAATCTGCGGGCTAAGGACACTCGTAGCCACTTGCGAGCAATATGCCAGACTACATGGTCTGGCATATAATGTTAAAAAAAGTGTAGTCATGGTCTTTGGGGCCAGGGGTAAATACCCAGAAGCAGTGCCTTCAGTGAAGTTGAACGGTATGCCCCTTGTGAGGGTAGACCAATTTAAATATCTGGGTCACTTATTGACCACTGACCTCAAGGACGATGAGGATATTGATAGGGAGCGGAGGGCGCTGTGTGTGAGAGCTAATATGATTGCCTGCAGATTCAGGCGTGCATCTAATGAGGTCAAGCGCACTATATTTACTGCTTACTGCACGTCTTTTTACACTTGCAGTCTGTGGGGTCATTATACTCAAAAATCATACAGCGCCCTTCGCGTCCAATACAATAACGCATTCAGGGTGCTGATGGGGTTGCCCCGATACTGCAGCGCATCAGGGATGTTTGCTGAAGCTCACGTGGACTCTTTCTACACGGTGTTGCGGAAAAGGTGCGCATCCTTGGTCCTTGGGGTACGGGGCAGCGCCAACAGCATCCTGTCTATGATTGCAAGTAGGCTTGATTGTGTGTTTGTGAACCACTGCTGCAAGGTTTCGGCTGGGCCTGTCACCTTGCAGCAATGATGTCACAATCTGTTTTCTGTTTTGTTTTGTTTGTAAGTGTACTACTAACATAGTTTGTAAGTATATTGTTACTAACACTATGAGTCCTGTTGCTCGAAATAAATGATTTATTATTATTATTATTAAATCATTTTTTATCATTCTAAATGTCTAACTAAAACAAAAAAAAAACATTTTAATACTATCGTCACTAATTTGAAATACTCTAGCGTCGCCATTGACCACGTACCTATTACCTACATATTAGGTAAGTTATTTCATAACTTCTAATTGTAAAACTTTTAAGCGAGTGGAAAAATATATAATACCTTAAGATAAGGGTTCTGATAGGTCATTTAATAAACACCTCTTTGGTATAGGAGTCACAGGCAGTCCGCTGAGCAGCGCCTACATGGAGGACGACGAAACAGCAGCTCATGTGCTTCTAAACTGCCCGGTGGTCGCCACGTACAGGGCAAAGTACTTCGGTAACCTAGGTACCCTACGTGAGATTGTCACCAACACCAAGGCGTTGCTGGCCTTCTTCGAGGAGCTGGGGTGGATCGAATGATCGATTTTCCCACCCGTACGCAAAATACGCGCATTGACGTGGAGTTGCGGACACCAGCCAGTATTACCTATTACCTAAGGGTTCTGATTGTTTTTCCAATTACTTAATCACTTAAAAAGAGGTACAAAATAATTTCAATAATAATGTGAATTTTAAAATCATCCCCTATTTTACTTCCTTGGGGGATGATTTTACAAAAACACATTTCTATATCTAGGTTTTTTTTTATACCTTTTTACATATACAATGACATGAATATTTACTGTATAAATAAAGTATTATATTATTTTAATTATTGTGAATGTGAGGAATATGTGGGTCATTGCTTTTTGTTTTTTTCATCTCAATTAGTTTGAATCATAGTCTGGCAGTTTGAGTAATTTATGCACTACCCAAATGTCCTTTCTTTGGTATTGTTCATTGAATCGTTTAGCTCATTAAGTTCTGAGTTGAGCTGCACAATTACTAACAATTATGTACACTGGCTGGACAGGTCCACTCAATCTGTGTGGTTATTTCCTCAAAATACCATTTCAGACACCAACCTACATGGTCTTCACATGATGTGAACAAGATTATGTCTGGACTTTAAAAGACACTGTGACCTCTGAGTTTGTTTCGGCCTTTCTTCTTAAAGCAGACAGGTAGGAAACGCCAACATCTCCTGGTTTAATAAATATGATTGATGTGTAAAAGTGTTTGTACAAACCTACTTACCGAAATAAAATAATTAATTATCATTATCATTTAGGTGTTTTTGTTTGTAATATTGCATAATGTAGCTGTTTGCTGTTCCTATTTAATAAAAATTAAAATCAAACCTTAGTTTCATTTTTGACAAAACATGCTTGTATAATACATCAATAATTAATAATTATAGTATGAAGTACATACTTATAAATTATAAGAGTTGATAAAAGAGAATGATGAAAATTGAAAACATAATTATGAAAGAGCTTGACAATAGCTTTACTCAACTTTTTTATGATTTATGTAAAATGATGAAAATACAAACATACTTACGAAAATGCTAATATCATTGAGTAATACAATTCTATTATTACATCTTTAAGAGTTGTATATTTTCAGTTAATGTTTTCTTTATACATGCTTATGTTTTCATTTACAATTGCAGAATAGGCACGTTTTTCCAGATACTAGATTTTGCTTTGTAAATGAAAACGTATTGTCATCTATTTTTAATGAAAACAGAAATAATGTTGATCATAAATGATATTAAAAAAGAAGGCTAATATTCTATCAGTTTTTTTACTTCAGCTAGACAAGCTAAGAAAGAAAGAAGCTGTAGGTGTGTTACTATAAATTATATCAACACTCAAATGAAACATTGTTTAGAACTTGTAAGAACGTTTTGTATGGTAAACACTTTTTTCGTTATTTGTAAACTTTTAATAATTGCTGCGTATATGTATTTCATGTATAATTCTGCATAAACTCACCGTGTAGACGGGCGCTGGGGCGCGTACTACTGGCTCGTCCTCGCTCGAGCTCTCCGACTCGGAGTCAGTACCAGTCGCAAAGAAACGACTCATGATTGCGTTGTTCTATAAATTCACCTACAAAACAACAAGTATTTATTACTACAGATTCACTCTCACTCATAATTACACCAAAAGAGCGCAATAAAAATGGTTAAACTCCTGATATTTATCAGAAATATGGGACATCGAAGGTGTTGTCCGGGCGGTTGAGGTTAGAACTTTCAAATAACAAATTAAGCCCATGATCGGATTCCACTTACCTTCTGCAAAATGTCCTATATATTGTTTTGTTCTCAACAACGTATAATGGTGTCCAAATCATGAAAATATCTTATAATATTGATAAAACTGGAGAAACTCCAGTCTGCCCACGACGCACCACACACGTCAAAAAGACTGGTGACACCACAGAATATATATACTCTTATGAAAAAACACAGACATAAAATTACATTTAATAAGGACTTAGGAGGATAGGGGTGTCCAAAAAGCGAAATCTCCAAAGTCTCTACGAGGAAAGTGGTTCTACGGAGATCTACGGGGAATAATTCAAGTCGTTTCACCGCTGATTTTGCATCACTGTCAAAATCATAGTAATCTTTACTACGTAAAATAACTGTGAAAGGACTGTGAAGGTCTATCCACACAAATCAGGGCCGTGGACGGACCATACTCCGCCAGGTTCATAAAAACCGGTCAAGTGCGAGTCGGACTCGCGCACGAAGGGTTCCGTACCATTAACTATAAAAACGGGAAAAAAAATCGCGTTTGTTGTATGGGAGCCCCCTTAAATATTTATTTTATTTTGTTTTTAGTATTTGTTGTTATAGCGGCAACAGAAATACATAATTTGTGAAAATTTCAATTGTCTAGCTATCGTGGTTCTTGAGATACAGCCTGGTGACTGACAGACGAACGGACAGACAGCGAAGTCTTAGTAATAGGTCCCGTTTTTACCGTTTGGGTACGGAACCCTAAAAAATAATGAGTGTATTTTGGATGAAATCGTTCTCACACTTCCATTTTCAGGCGTGGAGGAAGGCGTGCAGGAGCTTCAGTACCTGCCTTGTGTGTGCCAAGGCCCTGGCTACGTCCCGGGCACGGTCCTGATTATGTGTCGATAGACCTTAAGGTACCTACTGAAATTAGCAGATTCGGAGCAGGTTGCATGCTATTCTCTAGTAGCATGCTTCTGTCTGGTCCAAAAGTATCTGATGAAAGTGTAAATAAACGCTGTTCTTAAATTCTTACGGAATCACTCTCTAACGAGAATTAGTAACATATTCTCAACAGTATTTAGAAGATTTCGACTTTATATCTCACTATTATTTCCAAAAATAATTATTGTTTCAATAACATTTAGTAATAAATTGCAATTGATGAAAATTCGGGTTATAAAATTAAATTAAAATGTCTAATGGAAAAATGTTTTAGATGATTTAAAATTTGAATTTCAGGTTTAAATATTCAAATAACCAAACCAATCAAACTGCCTAGCATTTTCCCAACTATGTTGGGGTTGACTTCCAGTCTCACCAGATGCAGCTGAATACCAGTATTTTACATGGAGTGACTGCTTATCTGTCGTCCACAAGCCAGTTACTGAGTACACGAAACTCCTTGATAAGACTGGTTGATAGACTTAAATATGGAGTTCTGACTACCAGTAAAACTGTCAAAGATCTGCCAACGGCTTAACGTGCTTTCCAAAGCACGGAGGGGTCTCGTTATGTAATGGATGGTGACCCACCCACGAACTGACCGGCGCAAGAGTAGCTTAACCTTCGCTCGACCCGTGCGGCTGTTATTATTGAGCAACGAGCCCCTCTAAAAAAATCCATCCACAGATACATTTTCAGACCCATTTGCTTACATTTTCATATGATACTTTTGGAACAAGCCATAGCTCTACACTTTCTGGTCTGTGTTGACAAAACAATATTTTTCGTTCATCGCCTCGCCAGCCCTAGCCTGCCAGAAGAGAGCACACAGATTACTATTTATTCTGTGGCACAGAGTACTCAGTACGAGGAAAAGCGCGGGAAACTTATAACTTGAAAACTATTATTGATAAATAATTGTATTTATAAATATTACCATTTTTATTCACGCCAAAAATAAAAAGTAGTATATACGATGCGCGGATAAGTCTGCGCACGAACTGATGGCGTACTTAATGTTGCCAGTCTAATTATTATTTTTCTCCTTCATTTAATCAATAATGATTTTTCGTCACTCAACTTAAAGTAATTGTAGAAAACTAGCTCGGTATACTTAATGTACCTACTAGGTTCTTTCCATTAGCATATAATATAAAAAATTAAAAAACTTCATGAGAGCCTTGCAATTTTTTTATTGAATACCTAGTAGTATAAATTTGGCATAACAATGGTCCTGCAGTGGGTTACCGCCTTCCATTCGAACATCTGCATCAGAATCCATGCTTGAGTCTTCATCAGAAGATTCAGATGTGTCGCCAGTAACATTAATTATAAATTTGTCCATTTCTATATCCATTAGCCTGTCTGATTCGAAATATTTGTCTTCTATTTTTTCTACATGTAGACATACATTGAGCCATTCTTCTGTCGTTATTGTTCTGAAGGCAGCTTCAGTAATTGAGGCTATTTCGGTAGTAGCTTGATCAACATTTTTCTCTGCAATACGCCTCTTCACAATAGCCCAAATATGTTTGATGGGATTTAAATCGCAGTGGTACGGCGGTAAACGCAGAACCTCATGTCCATGTTCATTTAACATTTGTTCTATTTCATACTGTGGATCACCTTTGTGGCTTTTAATTAATTCATATAATTGTGCTTTTGTACAACAATCGTCAACTTCAATATCATTTTTCGCAAGCCACTTTTGTAGCACTGCTTTTGTATTGCCCATTGTAGGGGCCTTGTTTATTTGTGTGCAGTGGTATGAAGCATTATCCATCACTACAATGCAGTTCGATTGTAGATTCGGCACCATGTTTTCTTTCATCCATCGCATGAAGTTTGCAGAATTCATATCATCATGATAGTCACTTGGTTTTGATTTAGACTTGAACAGTAGTAGTCCATTTTCATCAAAAACAGTTTTACCTCCAGCATGAGCTATAATCCATCTTGAGCCGACACTATCAGAAGCAAGTATACCAGGCACTTTCTCCGATTGCCACCGTTTTTGGAGGTGGTATGTATTTATGTATGTTTCAACAAGATAAATGACAGGTCGATTTTCTTCCTGACGATTCTTGCGTAGCCTCATAATATATTTTGCTCTCCAAGCTGCAATATCACTGCGTTCTATTAATACTTTTCGTTTAGACTGTTTTTTTTTGTATTTGTAGCCCATAGTTTTTAAAATACTCCTCAATGATGTTCTGCCATATTTAAAATCAATATTGGCTTTCAATTCCAACCAAAGTTTATTTATTGTAGGAATTTCATTCTTCACGCTGTAAAATGATTGAATTGTATGCCTTATAGCACACTTATCAAAATCGTCTAGATCTGCATTTTTTTTGTTCCGGACCCTTGTTTTTCCCGGAGTCATAATCTTCGAAGATGAAGCTATAGCTACGTTACCCTCTTGAGTTATTTGGGTGACGGTGCGTTCGGAAATGCCTAAAACAAAATAACAATAATGCATCAAAGTACAGTCGCCAGCAGGTCAAGCTACACGAAACTGTCAAACTTGTTCACACGAATTTAAACCTTAAAGTGTTGTTGGTTAAGTTCAAAATCGAATGAGAAAATCTGACAGTTTGTGGTAACTTGATGTGCTGGCGACTGTACATGATACCGGTCAGGCCGCTGGTACATAATATGCATGTACCACCCAAAAACCAATACTGTTAGGCACCGTTGGTATGAATATATAGGGGATTTTTATGGTTAGGGCAGTCCTAAAAATTACCTGTCAAATAAGCAACGCGAGCTCTAACTTTGGAAAACGGTACCGTAGGCCCGTTATTATCTCTTTCTTCTTCACAAGCACGTTTGACTTGCAAGATTATATCCCTGCCAGCACTTTTAATCACTTTCGGCATAATGATGGCGATTATTTATTTTGAAAACCACGGACGGAATACAGCATAGCATAGCATACTCTCTTGACAGTTGACTGTTGACGGTTGACACTTGACATAAACGTCAAGATGGCGGCAAAAAATTTGTTCCGATTTCGGACGCGCGCTGATTTATTTTGCGTACAGTAGACTGTGTAGAGGTAAGAGTTGAATGAAAATGGAATACTGTCATTCATGGTATTATTATACCTACTTCGCCTATGTTTTTTTAAAACCATGCTGTAATAGTAGTAAAAAAAAAAAAAAAACAACAGAACTGTCTTTACTTTTATTGTACGAAATCGTTATTCGTTATTCTTCTCCCTAAGAGTATATATATTCTGTGGTCAATAACTTGTGGAACTGTCGAAGGGAAGTCGAGCTTGAGGCGACTGATGTGATGTCTTTAAAAAAAATTCAACATTGTGTAAACGAATACGTCGAAATAAGCAATGGAGTTTACAGGGCTAATTCTTCCCTTGACGAAAAACATATGTCGTACTTGTCTACTAGAAACCGATACCACGATGTTTATGAACATACAAGACTTGATAGAACACGAGATGATTAAGGTTAAATTAATTGATATTTTGGTCTTCCTTAATTGTTTAGAGAACAATGACGAAGAGAACTGGCCTCAAGGAATATGTTCTTCATGTGTATCCACAGCTTTAGTCGCATATAACTTTAAATTGAATTGTTTGAAGGCAAATTCTATGTTATCACAAATACTTATGATACAATCTCCTACTAATTTACAGAGGACTGATATAGATTCTATTGATATCAATGTTGTTTATCAAGACCATGAGTATGAGGTGCCACTGTTTAGTAATCATCCAACTTTAGACTTTGAAAGTACCTTATCAGATAACAAATTGACACCACTGCCACCTGTTACTGAAATAACGTCTGGTGAACAGCCACAGCGAATAGAGGGAGAGAAGCGATATGCTTGCACGGTGTGTACAAAGTCATTCACTAGGCTGTATGGTCTGCGATACCACATGGCGAAACATACTGATACACGGAAGTACCTCTGTGCGAAATGTGGAAAGAGTTTCCACACTTCTAATGGATTGAAGCAGCATTCAATATCACATAGAGAGATTGCACAGTTCAAATGTGGTTTTTGTCATAAGACTTACAAAGCAAGGCAGTCACTTAAGGAGCATTTCCGTGTGGCACATTCCAGCAATCGTATGCTGTTTGTCTGTGTAACTTGTGGGAAAAGGTTCACAGCAAGATCAACCTTAAACATGCATATTAAGACTCATAATGGCGAGAAATTTGCATGTTCTAGTTGTCCAAAGACATACACGAGGGCATCATACTTGAGAGCTCACATGCTGGTTCACACGGGTCAACAGAAGCCCAGGCCCTTCTCATGTCCACACCAAAGTTGTGCTAGACGTTTTCCAACCAAACATTCCTTAGTAGTGCACATCGCACATGCACACACTACAGAGAGACCTCACAAATGTGATATCTGTTTTAAGGGTTTCGCCACTGCAACTGGTTTGAAGATACACATAGAATCTCATAGCAACAACAAAGTGTCATGTAATTATTGTTGTAAAAAACTAAGAACCAAGAGGGTGTTACAAAAACACATGAAAACTCATGATGTTGATGCCAATGATATGATTTTAGAAACTGTAGACCAAGCTTATTAGATTTATTATTATATTAATATAATGGTATTCCTCGTGATAAATATGCAGCATTATAGTTTCCTATGTATAGTTGCTGTCCCACCATTATTTGTTTAAATAAAAATAATGTAAGAATACAATGTTGTTTAAATTGTATTATCAAACTGAACATTACATGGCACCCCCTATTACATGGGACTTATACATAACTGGCGAAATGTGGGTGTACTATAGGTACACTTCTGCCTAGCTTTCTGGCTGATTACAGGCGTTATGTTAACAAACTGAAACTCTTTTAAAAACATCATTAACTAAGACAATTGAATTATCTTACTGTCTAAGTAATCTAGTTGTAATAACATAGGTAGGTATGTAGATATGGACTTGTAAGAACATAGAAAAAACATGATTTTTTAGTTAAATCATGTTTTTATCAACCAATTAGGTGCAGCGCAGACGACAGACTATCCGTGACGCACTTTTTAGTCTGTGAAAATAGAACCTATGCAATTACATGCAGTAACGCACACGACGCGCAAAAAGTCCGGCGCACAAAAAATCCGTGTAATTCCGGCAGACCGCACCGCGCCGCGTCGCGCCGCTCGGCACAAAAAGTGTGTGAAAAAAATTAAACGTTTGCTTCAACGCGCGCTAACGCAGACGGCGCACACTTTAGTCGGCAAACTGCATTTGCTAGGGGTGGACGTAACGCACATAGTATGGAACTGTCCCTTCAGTAATCTTTCCGAAAGTATAGGATGTACCCAAAATTCTCTATTTCTTCTTCTTTTTCTGTACTTCATGTACAAAATAATACTTCGCGATTTCTGCACGATTTCCATAGCGTCGACGTCCCTACAGCTCTGCCGACAGAATGATCGAAGATGTGCGTCGTGTGCGTTGAGTCTGTGAAAAATCCGCGACCGACTTTTTGCGCGCCATGCAGACTTTTTGTGCGCCGCAGACTCGATCGCACAAGAAGTGTGCCGTCTGCGCTGCACCTTAAGGACAGCTGCAGTTAGTTTGAGGTAATTTACAATTCATTGTTACATAAATCACACTTGCATCCATATTTTTACTGTAGACTAGCTAATGCCCGGCATGCATTGCAATGCCTTTCCTTTTTTCCAAACTACCCCTTTATTAGAGAACAAAAAATAAAAAAATTGGTTAGTACCTACGTTTTTGAGTTTCAGCGAGACTAACAAACAGCAATTGACTTTTATATATACATAAGAAGACACAATTAAAGGGTGCATAATAAAGGTGGACCACTGGAACTGTTGTCATCTTTGACCTTAATATTTTGGGTATGATCTGCTCGAGACTATTGATATCAAATACATTATCACAATAATCCAATTTAAATGATAAATCATGGAATTTTTGTAAGAACATTTTATTATACTTTTTAAGATAATATAAGATAATTTTGTTTACTTAAAACATGGTAATACATAGGTGTTATTATAGAAAATGAGATCATACTTGTTTTGCTTAAAATTAAAGCATGCAAACTTAGACGTATAAACAAATTTGTCAAATTACTCTTAATATTATAGAAATTATTTTCATTCAGCCAATCATATAATTTAATGTTGAATAACCTACAATTTAATATTTTTAATATGTACATTATTTATTATAAACACGTAAACACATAGCCAGGCAACTTTTGTTATGTTTTGCTAATCTAGGGAGCTCGTCTAGTACAAGTCTGTAAGTTTTGGTCACGCCGACTTCGAGAACTTATTTTCTCTGGTGTTTTGAATCATTCTTTATATTTCCTAACAAACATACATGCTTCATACAAATATAATGAAGGTAACCGTAGCAAACCAAGCCTTTTAAATATAGGTTGACATGATTCATCAGCTGGAATCCCAATCCCCTATATGGCTCGTAAACATGTTATTTGGGCGACAAATGCTCTATTGTCATCAGTAGGTACTATTTCCCCACGTCATTAAGTCTGAGGGCGTATACTTTATTTATTTTATTGTATATATTATTGACCTGAGCTTTCCAGTCTAAATGTTCGTCAATTACTACTCCTAAAAAGTTATTTTGTGTCACTTGTGGTATGTCCATTCTAAACTTAAATTTATTTTGATAAGATTGATTAAATTGTACATATACAGATTAAAAGATAAATTATTGTTATTTAACCAATTAATTAGATTGTCTTTTGTGTTATTTATGTCCGCTTAATGATCAGTACCTAATTAATTTATATTTTTTATCAGTAGTAACAATTATGGAAATATCATCAGCAAAAAGGAAGTATTTATGATTAGTCACATTTACGATGTCATCCAAGTAGAGTAGAAATAGGATAGGGCCCAATATGCTACCCTGGGGGACGCCGCGTTTTATAATTTTATGTTATGACGAAAATTGTATCATGTACCTACTTTCATCAAGTTTAGTGACAGTAACACTCTATTGTCTGTCATTTAGATATGACGATATCCACTGAAGTGGCAGTCCTCTGATTCCGACGCGATAGCCTCTAATTTTTGTAATAATATGTCATGCGAAACTAGATCAAATGCTTTTGATAGATAATTGCTCTTTTCTGATGACTTTGACTTTCATACATACATAGCACCATTTAATACATGAAATATTTTTTTGTTGATTATGAATTTTTGTTACACTTTTCTAGTTTACTTGTTAAGTGAAGTTGAATTAATTGGTATATAAGGCTTCAATGTGAGTCAGACTGATAACTGTAATTGTTTATACAGGGTGTGGCGTAAATAGTGGTCCAACGTTAAGGGGTCGACACGCGATATATTCAGCTATCACATACCACAATTCGTTTTTTTTTACCGTAGGTCTAAGTTTTTTTTTTTTTTTTTTGAAAAATGAATATCTCGCGTTAGTAATTTGGCTCTAATTTCAACAAAAAATATTATTTTCCTATTTTGTTTATTATTTGTAACTGCTGAATACATGTGCTATCATGTGCAAATAACTTTTTACTGTAAACTTAAGGAGATTTAAGAAAAAATGAGTTATTTCAAATTTTAACTATAATCCTAAGACAGCCATGAGACTTTGGGCGCGAATGGTGTAAAAGAAATGTACTACACTGTCGGTGCCCATTATTGAAAAAAATTGTCCACTAAATGCAGATTCTAAACTAGTATAATAATAACTGATACCATAATTAAAAAAAAAGTTATTGCCATTTAAATTGAAAAGGAGCTGAATTTAAATAAAAAAAAATACACTATTTAATTTAAGTACGTTACCGATGATGCAACATATTTTGGACCTAATTAGAAGTAGTTTTTTTACCTTTTTAGGGTTCCGTACCCAAAGGGTAAAAACGGGACCCTATTACTAAGACTTCGCTGTCTGACCGTCCGTCTGCCTGTCACCAGGTTGTATCTCAAGAACCGCGATAGCTAGACCGTTGAAATTTTCACAAATTATGTATTTCTGTTGCCGTTACAACAACAAATACTAAAAACAAAATAAAATAAATATTTATGGGGGGCTCCCATACAACAAACGCGATTTTTTTGCCCTTATTTGCTCGATTTCAATAATGGCAACAGGTAGGCACTTGAAATATTTACAAAATACTCAGTTGTATTTTTACTTTAATAATAAATAATAAAATTAAAATAAAATAAATATTTAAGGGACAATTTACAATAAATATATTCTATTCTATTCTAAAGGGAGCCCCCCTTAAATATTTATTTCTGTTGCCGCTATAACAACAAATACTAAAAACAAAATAAAATAAATATTTAAGGGGGGCTCCCGTACAACAGACATGATTTTTTTTGCCGTTTTTATAGATAATGGTCCGGAACACTTCGTGCGCGAGTCCGACTAGCACTTGGCCGGTTTTTTTTATCCTTGTACTTAAACTTAAATAACACTTGGTTAATAGTTAAGTTAAATATTAATTGGAATTAGGTCCAAAACATTTTGCAATACTTGTAAAGTATTTAAATTTAAGAGTTTTTTTTTTTTAAATTAAGATCCTTTTCAAGGTAAATGCCAATAACTTTTTTTTAAATTAAGATCCTTTTCAAGGTAAATGCCAATAACTTTTTTTTTAAATTATGGTATCAGTTATTATTGTACCTGTTTAGACTCTGCATTTAGTGCACAATTTTTTTCAATAATGGGCACCGACATTGTAGTACATTTCTTTTACACCATTCGCGCCCAAAGTCTCATGATTCTTTGAAGAATATAGTTAAAATTTGAAATAAACACATTTTTTTTTAATCTCTTTAAGTTTACAGTAAAAAGTTATTTGCATATGATAGCCCATGTATTCAGCAGTTATAAACAAAAAACAAAATAGGAAAATAATGTTTTTTGTTGAAATTAGAGCCACATTACTAACGCGAGGTGTACATTTCTCAAACAAAATAAAAAAGTTTTATTCTGAGACCTATGGTAAAAAATTGTTCAAACATGTAGTATGTGATAGCTGAATATATCGCGTGTCGACCCCTTAAAGTTGGACCACTATTTACGCCCTGTATATATGAAGTAGAATAGAAACTCATACATATTTTAAATTCACATCACAAAATAAACCCAACCCTACCCTAAAGTAATAAGTAGGACTATAAAGTATTATGAACATATTGCTAATGGTCTCTACAACTTATTATTACACAACTGCAACTTTATTTGGTTGCATGACCAAATGAAGTATAGTTAATATATCCTGGTACATACCAGGAAATATTAAATTATAATTAAATTTATAACAATTTAGTTGTACATTACAATTTAGATACAACAAATGAAGCAACAGCATTGGTATTTGATTATAAACCAAAACTACATAATTAATTTTGACTGCATATCTACTTAGCACATATTATAAAAATATTTATATTTCTCACATATTTTCCTATAACAATGCACATTATAATTTAAACAAATAACAGGAAATAATTCAGATGATTTGCTCTGCTCGGAGGCTTTATAACATTATTAATATATTCAACTGCAAATTTTGAGGCATGTTGTATTCTCTTATTTTAAACCGACTTCTTGAATAGCACTATGGTTGAGAACATACATACTTACCCACATTCAGAATTCCGTATGATTATATAGGACCTAGTACTGATAACTGGATTTGTTATACAAAGCCCATTGCATGGTGTACAACATAATTATTGCAAAGATTCAGTTTAGAGTATAAAGTTTGGGGTTATGCTAATATTAATAATATTACATTAAATACTCCCTTCACATGGCAAGTACATGTAATTTTCTGTGACTAACAGCTTGAGTGGTACATTCAGTTCAACTTTACAATTCTTGGTTATTATAGGAATGTAGATTATTTACCAAGTATGTTATTCATCATTTTGTTTTGCTTGTCAATCTTAATATCAGCAACTTCTACTTTCTCCTGTATGTCCACAATGATGTCAGTTTGCTGTTCTATTTCTTTACCAAGAACACTTCCAAGGCCTTTTAGTCTTGAAATGGAATGCAGCATTTCGTCTAAGTTAGCATCCAGCACCTGGTTGACATGCTGACTATCAGACATGGGTGCAGCCTGTCCCTGTGCATCTAATTCATGCAGACAGGTGGCAGGATGGGATCTGAAGTGGTCATCACTGTTGACCTGAGATGGATTGTCTATTCTGTCACCCAACCTGCTGTTTGGGCCTGCACTCTGTATGCTCGGAGAGGGCTGGCTTCTAGGAGTCTGGTCGGATTTACCAGAAATGTAGTTCTTAAGGCCATAGAATACAGATTTGATACCATACAATCGATTTTGACTGTAGTTCAAGTTGGTATTTATTTCGTTGAGACGTTTGTCCGTATTTCGGAGTTGTTCTCCCTGGCGACTGAGTTCTTCCGCGCTGGCGATGCCGATCTGCTCGGTCTCACGCAACAGGCTTACGCTGCGAAAGGATGAATCCAAGGTTCGCTGTTCGATTTCTTTTTGTCTTTCTAACATAGCTTGTCTTTGTTGTTCCAACGCTGCTATGTGATTTCCATACGCGGATGGTGCTGGCTTACTTGGCTGTGGTGGTGGGATTCTTCTCCTGAAACTGTTGACGTAGGTGTCATCATCGTCATCCTTGAACAAGTTATTTGGATTAACATATGTGGCTACTGGATCTGGACGAGGCATTTTCGTAGTTGTTTCCTGTTCGTTGTTTTATGAGAATATTACTGACAAAAGCACTTCTTAACTCTAACGTGCAGCCAAACAAATGAAAATGGATTATTATTTGTGCATTGGTATCTGATTTATGGGAAAACCCTTTTATGTGAATATTTACGCGAAACGATAACAACATAAATGCACAATTGTACACTGCACAGACTAGAAATAAATATACAAATAAACAAGAATGACACATGACACAGACAGATGACGTGACGTAGAGGGCAGGACGGGAGCTGGGGAACGGGGATGACAGAGTCATAAATAACGTACATAAACTTGACTACTAGGCATTTAGGACATTGCTTGGCGATAATTATTTCATGATAAAATAGTGGAAATCTGTTGCAAAACAGAACTAACATCTGCTCATAAATAGGGATGGAGTGTAGCCTTAGTGGTGCTATGGACATTTTTTTTAACAACTTTTTTGCTAAATCATTTACCATTTAACGTTGTCTATAGAAACCATTTAGCTTTTGAGAAGCATGGTCCTAAGATGCACCGTTTCCGAGAAATAGAACTTCGAAGCGAGCTCAGGACTTGGGGCACCCCGACTTGGATAGGTTAAGTTCGAAGGGGATGGCGGGGTCTAGTGAGCGAGCGAATCTAGCGAACAAAGCCCTCGCCATTCCCTTCGTGGTTATTTTTTTTTAAACCATTGCGGGGCTCTATCGACTACGCCTACATGCGTCGTAGGACCATGCTTCTCAGAATCTAAATGGTTTCTATGGTCAAGGTTAACCCGATACTACAATTGGGAAGAAATCGCAAAGCTATGAACAGGATGGCGCTGTTAACGCATGACTCAAAACATCGCACTGTCATTTTTATCTCTCAATATTTTTCGGAATCTAAATAATTATAACAGGCACTAGCGTGTGTGTTTTTTTTATTTTAACGAACACTGTATTCAACGTGGACTGTACCTCAGTTAAAAGCTGAACTAACGCAGCAAACTAAAATTTAATATACAACACATCTCGACTTAAAATTAAAGTAAAAACGCAATGAGAATTTAGGATGCAAGAGCGAGCCCAGAAAGCTTGAGACTTGGGGCACCCCGCCCCGGACAGGTTAGGTTCGAAGAAGATGGCGGGGTCTAGTGAGCGAGCGAAGCGTGCGAACAAATACCCCGCGATTCCATTCGAACCTATCCTGTCCCAGCCAAGGTGTCCCAAGTCCCGCCACATCTCGACTTAGTGAAAAGGCAATAAGAACTTAGGAAGCAAGAGCGAGCGAACCGAGTTTGGGATTTGGAGCACCCCGACTCAGATAGATTAGGTTCGAAGGGGATAACGGTGGTTTTAGTGGGCGAGCAAAGCGATCAAACGAGCCCCCGCCATCTCCTTCGTGATAGGTTCCTTTAAGCCCTGCAGACAGGAACAGGAGCCCCGCGAAGCGGGGCTCCGTCGACTACGCTTTACTTCAAGAATTTATTGACATCGACCTTAAAAATTCCCTTGACCTCAGAGCTTGTTATAAGGTAATATTCTCAGATTTGAGCATATTTTCGTTTGACCTTGAGTTTTGGGGTACTGACTTTGTCCTTAAAGACGTCATTATTGCTTGGAAACCAATTTAGACCCGCCACGTGAACTTTCCCATCCTTATTACTAACACTATCTCACCAATCCCGAAAGAAACGTTGGCGATTTTTTTGTCAGCACCTTTCGTTTTGCTAGGTTTGGGTTTTAAAAAATATACTAAAAAGGGTATATTTTAACAAAATAAATATATTCTAAAATGAAAAATCGCCAGACCATAACGTACAGTTTCCAAGCATTGTGTTCAGTAATGTTAAGTTTTTAGCCCAAATTATGTCGATCTTTTTAATTATGGTTTGTATAAGTCATTTTATTGACCGAGCGAGCGCGAAGCGTCTCCGTTTCAGCTTGGGCAAAAATGCTTTCATATGTCTGGATGTCCGGCGGATGGCTGTTCTCCTATACAGGTCGCATTTCTCAACTGATTCTCGTGAAATTTTGTGAGCAGCAGCGGGGTAATTACGTAACACACTAACAGTAGGAATGGGTTTCATTTTGACAGTTCAACAACATTCATTGCGTTTTTTCCGTTGTTGAGCAGACAAATTTTTCGAACATATGAAGCAATGGATTAACAATAGGCTTCAAAATGATTCAGATTGTGATAGATAATGTGTTACGTAATTAGGGTGCAGGTTCGATAATTATATATATGGAATTTATGTTGATTCCGTTTTTTGAAATTTTTCAAAATGAGGGAGACATGGGCTGAAAACGTTAAAAAAATCATACTTCAGCCATTTCGCGATTTTTGTTTTAAGGTGCGCGATTAATTTTTATTCAGTTTTAAAGACAGACTCGTAATAACTGTTAGGTATGTAAGTTTTCTAATTATGCTTCTCAAAGATGTTGCTGCAACTTGATTATTATTTCAATGAGTAGATCGTTGGTAAAAGTTAATTACAATAAACGTAGGTACTTCTATTTCAGTAAAGTTTAATATGTTGTTTTCTTTAATACGTTCACGTTCTTTATTTTTTTGTTTACTAGATTCTTTAAGAGCACATGCACGTATTCTGCTCCCATGACAATACAATATTTTTCAGAGCAACTCATAATTTTGTGTAATCTAAGCAGGCCTAGTAGGCATTAAGCACATACTGCAGAAGAAGCCTCCTTATTCCTCGTGAACCTAGTAGCTACTAACGATTAGTTTAAGAATTCAGTCTAGTTTCGATTTCTTCCTCCATAATTTTATTTAAATGATAGCAAATAACTCGTCTTCTACACTCGAGCAAAACTGTCAAAACGAGGACTAGAATACACACCGTTTGGAAAATCTAGCAAACCGAGGTCTTAAATACACATTGTCTGGAAAAGCTACCTAACCACGGTCTTTTGTGTTAAAGTTAACACACAGGTCCTCGGATAATACAACAAACGTGAAATGAGTGTAAAAAGGCTGTGTATGAGACGACAGTGGCGCCACTTGGTGAATTCCCAATGCTTGTGTAAGATTATGAATAATCTTGATCAAACAGAGATTCAGATAACTTTTTCTTATTAAGTATATAGAAAGACTTAAAATCGCTTTTAGCGATAAGACCGCCCATTGTGTCACCCTGTGTAAAATGTCTACATTTATATCTGTTATTTTTTATGGTGTACATAATAAAGAGTATTCCATTCTATTCTATCGCTTGCGGAATACGAATCTTTGGTGAAGTCAAACCGAGGACCCTCGAAAAGGTCCTAGTTCGTGCCTTGTGAACGCACGGCCTCAGATGGTACTTAAAACAAACACCCCCCCTCCACACACAATCACACCCCCACACACGTTTTTGAGTTTTAGTGAGACAATCGAATATGATTTTTATAAGATAAAATTAAAGGGTGCATAATAAAGGTGCAACACTGGAACTGTTGTTATCTTTGACCTTAATGTTTTGGGTATGATCTGGTCAAAAACTATTGATATCAGATACGTTATCACAATAATCCAATTTTAATGATAAATCATGGAATTTTTATGAAATTTTTTATTACACTTTCGTACATACCTACATAGCAACATTTCATTAATTCAATATTTTTTGTTCATTATGAATTTGTGTTACACATTGTCTAGGTTACTTGCTATATGTATGAATTAATTGGTAGATAAGGCTTCAACGTGAGTCAGACTGATAACAGTAATTGTTTATTTAAATGAAGTAGAATAGAAACTCATACATATTTTAAATTCACATCACAAAATAAACCCAACCCTACAAAAGTAATAGAACTATATAAAGTATTATGTACATAACGATAATGCTCTCTATAAACTTAATATTACAGAACTGCAACTTCATTTGTTAATGTACCAAGAAATATTAAATTATAATAAAATTTATAATTTAGTTGTAGATTATAATTTAGATACAACAAATGAAGCAACATCATTGGTATTTGATTATAAACAAAAACTACAAATAATTTTGACTGCATTTCTACTTAACACATAGTATAAAAATATTTATAGTGCTCACATATTTTCCTACAACAATGCACATTATAATCAAAACAAATAACAGGAAATAATTTAGATGATTTGCTCTGCTCGGAGGCTGTATAACATTATTAATATATTCAACTGCAAATTTTGAGGCATGTTGCATTCTCTTATTTTTAACCGACTTCTTGAATAGCACTATGGTTGAGAACATACATACTTACCCACATTCAGAATTCCGTGTGATTATATAGGACCTAGTACTGATAACTGGATTTGTTATACAAAGCCCATTGCATAGTGTACAACATATTACAAAGATTCAGTTTAGAGTATAAAATTTGGGGCTATGCTAATAGTAATAATATTGCATTAAATATCCCCTTCACATGGCAAATACATGTAATTTTCTTTGACTAACAGCTTGAGTGTCTCGTTCAGTTCAGCTTTACAACTTTTGGTTATTATAGGAATGTAGACTATTTACCAAGTATTTTATTCATCATTTTGTTTTGCTTGCCAATCTTAATATCAGCAACTTCTACTTTCTCCTGAATGTCCACAATGATGTCAGTTTGCTGTTCTATTTCTTCACCAAGAGCAATTCCAAGGCCTTTTAGTCTTGAAATGGAATGCAGCATTTCATCTAAGTTAGCATCCAGCACCTGGTTGACACGCTGACTATCAGATATGGGTGCAGCCTGTACCTGTGTATCTAATTCACGCAGACGGGTGGCAGGATGAGATCTGAAGTGGTCATCACTGTTGACCTGAGATAGATTGTCTATTGTGTCATCCAGCCTGCTGCTTGGGCCTGCACTCTGTATGCTCGGAGAAGGCTGGCTTCTAGGAGTCTGGTCGGATTTACCAGAAATGTAGTTCTTGAGGCCGTAGAATACAGATTTGATACCATTCAAATGCTTTTGACTGTAGTTCAAGTTGGTATTTATTTCGTCGAGACGTTTGTTAGTATTTTGGAGTTGCTCTCGCTGTCGACTGAGTTCTTCCGCGGTGGCGATGCCGATCTGCTCGGACTCGCGCAACAGGCCTATGCTGCGTGAGGATGAATCCAAGGTTCGCTGTTCGATTTCTCTTTGTCTTTCTAACATAGCTTGTCTTTGTTGTTCCAACGCTGCTATGTGACTTCCATACGCAGATGGAGCTGGCTTACTTGGCTGTGGTGGTGGGATTCTTGTCCTGAAGCTGTTGACGAAGGTGTCATCATCTACATCATCGTCATCCTCGAACAGTTTATTGGGATTAACGTAAGTAGCTCCTGGACCTGGACGAGACATTTTCGTAGTTGTTTCCTGTTCGTTGTTTTATGAGAATATTACTGACAAAAGCACTTCTTGACTCAAACAAATGAAAATGGATTATTCGTTGTGGAGTATCTGAATAATAGGAATACCCTTCTAAGTGAGTATTTACGCGAAACGATAACGACATGGATGAATGACACAGACAGATGACGTGACGTAGAGAAAGGGGGCGGGTCGGGGGAGGAAAAAAAACAAAGTTTATGGCTTATGACAATCTTTTAGAACTTTCTTATTCTTGACTAATAGGCATTTAGAACATTTTCATGGTAAAATAGTGGAAATTTTTTCGCTAAAAAGCAGGAAACTAACAGTAGCTTACGAATATGAATGTCCCGTTCCTTTACTGTTTGTATCTATGGAAAACTATGTGTGTACACACGCAGTGACTAAAGTCCGAATGCGAAATCCGACATGACACAACCCTAGACAAATAAAATACCGACCAAGTGCGAGTCGGACTTGCGCACGAAGGCTTCCGTACCATAAACTATAAAAATGGCAAAAAAATCGCGTTTGTTGTATGGGAGCCCCCCTTAAGTGTTTATTTTATTTTGTTTTGTATTTGTTGATATAGCGGCAACAGAAATACATAATTTGTGAAAATTTCAACTGTCTAGTTATCGCGGTTCTTGAGATACAGCCTGGTGACAGACAGACGGACGGACAGACATCGAAGTCTTAGTAATAGGGTCCCGTTTTTACCATTTGGGTACGGAACCCTAAAAACACGAGTTGATTTTTTTTATTTGACAGGAATGACATTGACAACTAGAGCAGGTACCAAACAAATTGTCAAATTTTATGAAACCTATCAGTAGTCTTATTTGAAAAGAGTGTGTATTATTGTGAAAATAATGCAAATATAATAATATAAAAGTGACAACACGCAGTTATTGTCGATATAATTAAGTTGAATTTCTATGGGTGCACATTCAATAACCTGTGAAAGTTTCCAAGATGATGGCTGGAAAAGGTAAATTTTGAGTTGTTATTAAGATTTCTGCACCTATTTAATCTTATATTTTAGGGCTCACGAACTGTACATCGTTAATAACGTCCGTGTAATTCTATATTAACACGATTATTGTTAACATTTCAGTAATGCCAGAAACAGAGGAACAAAACAGAATAAGGTTTCAAGTTGAACTAGAATTCGTACAGTGTTTGGCGAATCCTAACTATATACATTGTAAGTATGCACAAATAATATAAACAAAGCTTTATTTACTAATCCATACTAATATTTTAAAGTCGAAAGTAACTATCTGGCTCGGTCTGTCTGTCTGTATGTTACTTTTTCATGTTTTAACCACTGAATGGATTTCGATAAAATTTGGCAAGGAGATGGATGGCATCCTGGGGAACGACATAAGTAGGCTACTTTTTGTTTTAAAAATAATCCTAAAAGAGGGTGATGTAGGGTATGATAGTTTGTACGTGAAAGTTAGTATTTCTTAAGTTAGGGATATGAAAATTTTAATTTATGCTTTTGGTAAGAAATATAAAATTACTTGTTTCAGCTTTTTTGTAAAATCATTCGCCAAGGGGGTACAATTTGGGATGATATTAAAATTCAGATAATTGTTGAAATTGTTTGTGTACCTCTTCATAAGAGATTTAAGGAATTTGAACTATACTCAGAACCCGTATATTGAAGTATTATTTATTTTAGAAACTATTTATTTCATTTAAATCAGTCAACCTGCTTAAAAGTTATTACAATTTGAAGTTATAAAATAACGTAGCTAATATGTAGGTAATACGTGGTCAATGGCAGCGCTAGAGTATTTCAATGAAATTAATGATGATTACATTAAAATTAATTATTATTCTTTTTAACCGACTTCAAGAAAAGGAGGAGGTTCTCAATTCAACTGTATTTTTTTTTTAAATGTTTGTTAGCTCATAACTTTTTTCTGAGTGAACCGATTTGGATGTTTTTTTTTTATTTGAAAGCTGGTGCTTCACATGTGGTCCCATTTAAATTTGGTCAAGTACTGACCAGTAGTTTTTGAGTTATCTTTAATAATGCGTATTTTTTCCACTTAGTTTATATTGATGATGTTATAATAATTTCCTGTCACAGTTATTTACATATCAAGTAGTGATATACGAATGTGTGTGGGGTAGGTACCACAACTAAACAGTGAAAAATAAAAACGTTTTTACAAAAAAAACAACATACTTCCAAAAAAAAAAAAACACTAAAAAACGTGAAAAATTACTTTAATTTTGGAAGTCGGTGGCCAATAACGAAAATACACAACCAAAGACACCGACTTCCGTAATTAAAGTAATTTTTCACGTTTTTTTGTGCTTTTTTTTGGAAGTCGGTTGTTTTTTTGTAAAAAAGTTTTTTTAAGTTAGTCATTTTGAATTATAAAAATCTGTTTAATAAAAATTTAATAAGGTTGTTTGCATTTATTATCTGTGTCTGTTACCTTTTCACGCATTAACGGTTAAATGGATTTGGATGATAGGATACTATTTATCCTGGTTGCTAGCACGTTCCCGTGGGATAATTGCCGACATCCACGCGGGCGAAGCCGCGGGCAAAGCTAGTATTATTATAATTGTTACTTTAAAATATGATTTCAGTTTTGGCACAGCGTGGCTATTTGAAAGAAGCCACATTCATCAACTATATTCGCTACCTACAATATTGGCGGGAACCAGAGTATGCTCGCTACCTCAAGTACCCAATGTGCCTTCACTTTTTAGAGCTGCTGCAGCACGAGGCATTCAGAAGAGAATGTGTATCAGCACAGGTATGATGATGTTTCAGATTCATTTTGAGTAGGCATTGACAATTAACCATCCATTACAGAATTTGAGCTGTATTCTAACATAATCTGAAGTCTATTAGTAATATGATCTGATAAGATTCATGGGTTTTCTTGACTATTGATGGAAATTATGGTCCAAGTCTTGCCCAGATTGTTTTCCTCTGCTGTCATGCTGAATAAAAACCTACCCTTAGTCCTTCTAAACTTCTCAGTTGTATGTTTTTTTGACTATGCTACTTTTCTGCCCTCAAAAACCCTCAGATTTCATATTTTCTGATCAGTAGTAAACCAGTAATAAACCAAATAACAATCTAAGAACATTGTTTTCAGGTTTGCAAGTTCATGGATGATCAAGCTATTTTACTGTGGCAACATTACACGCGGCGGCGCACACGCACGCTGCAGCCGCCAGACGCGCCCGCGCCGCCCGCACCCCCCGCGCCGCCACAGCAAGGCGCGCCACGACAACAGTCGTAGACATATCACGAAAACATTCACCTATATTCAGTATCATCATCATAATCAGCCTAGCTTTTCTCCAACTATGTTGGGGGCAGCTTCCAGTATAACCCGATGCAGATGAATACCAGTATTTTACATGGAGCGACTAACATAAAGTATGTGGGTGTTGATATATATGACAATAGTGTTTTATGAAAAGATCGGTTTTTTTGTAGAGCGTCGCCCCATTTACTCATATCTGTGTCTCTTTCTAAAACTCGCTGTGTCATGTTTACGTCCCCCACTGCCACACAATTAAATTTTTTGGACTCAAGTATTGCGTCTTTGGAAGTGAATGTGACTTTGAAATGTTTGGAATTGTTACCCGACTGGGGCGCACCCTTTTTTTTTTTTTTTTTTTTTTTGGGTGGGAAATCATCAAATGACGTCTCCCGCTCTGGGCGGAGCGGAAGGGCGTGTCAGACTCTTACTGACTAAAACCCACCCGTGTTCCTTCAGTTGCCTGTGCGCCAGGGCCACGGTAACTCTTTCGAACAATCCGCAGCCCCGGCAGGCATCGGTCCTTTCGGACCCCGTCAATTTTGCTGACATCTCTTTGAGGCGCGCGTGGAACACGACGCGCCGTCGACCCGGGCCTGGTCCTTACCGGACGGCGAGCTGCCCATTGCTCGCCGTCCGCAAGCCCGCGCCTACGGTGGCCGGGAGTCGGCAATCGACTCCCGACGCCCAGGGTGTCTCCTCCTCCTGCGGCGGCTAGGGGCGCGAGGGCGCAGTGATTGCCTCTCCCTCTCGCGCTCCGCCTCCTCCTTCGCGAGCATTACTGCTTCGCAGAAGGAGGTGACGGCTTCCCATTCCCTCTCGCTCCGTACCATGGCCTGAACCAGGGCCGGACGCGAGAGGTCGCCGCCGCCGATCGCCGCCACGAGGACACGGCGGTGCTCCGCCCAAGCCGGGCAGACCTCCACCGTATGCTCCACCGTGTCCTCCGGTCGATCCACGCAATGATAACACCCGGGCGTTTCCTCCCGCCTTATACGAAACAGGAACCTCCCGAAACAGCCATGTCCGGTGAGGACCTTCGTCAGGCGGAAGGTGAGGACGCCGTGGCGCCTCTCAAGCCACTCCTCAAAGAGGGGTCTTACCGCCGCAATTGTGGCGTGCCCTGCGCTGGGTTGCAACAGTCGCACTCTCCATGCCGCCATGAGATCCCGCCGGAGCTCTGTCCGCTGTGCCGTGATTTCTCGCGGCAGCGGAGTTACGCCCCGGCGTTTCGCCTCCTCGCGCCACTCCCAAACGTGCGCGAGGACCTTTGCCTCCAGATCCCACGGCGGCAATCCGGCAAGGAGGCTCGCCGCCTCGCAGGAGACCGTGCGGTATCCCCGTACCATCCGGATGGCGACTGGGGCGCACCCTAAAAGGAAGGTTATTCCATCAAATCTGCATTGTTTGTTGCTATCAAAGGGAAATATGATGGGATAAGTTGCAGCAATTAACGTGGGTGGTCCAAATGTCTCATTGAAGAAAAGTAATGAGGTTGAATGTCTTGCTATAGACTGAGTTACTGTAATTTTTAGCTGTAAGTTTATTATTAAAAACTTTTTTATTTAAATGTTTGTTTCTGAGCAGTTTGGTCCTTTCCTCTTGTTTTAGTATTGTGTCGCTTTCTGGATAGGTACTGATAGGTTTCATTTATTACGAACTCAGGGTAACTCATTATTGAAATGATGCAAATAAAACAATCGAAAATGGGCGGCCTGTAGGTAAAATCTCCTTTCGGGGGTAATGAATGATAAATGATATTTATTTCTGTAAATTGGTTAAAAATAAAAACATTTTTACACGACAAAAATAACTTATGTTTTAAAACTAAATAAGTTTGGTGTTTCCTATCCGACTATTCTGAGAAGAAAGACCGAAACAAACTCATAGATCAGTCTTCTTTTAAAGTCCAAACATAATCTTGGTCAAGCCATATGAGGACCATGCAGATTAATGTGTCACTTACTGTAAACACCAAAGCGCGCAGCAAGCCAACAACAAAACATTTATAACTAAAAATCTTCATACAAACATTAAAAATCGATTTACTGCTATACATAAATATGTCAACATCAGGCTCCTCAGCAATCAGGGCGTTTAGCAGATCGATTGCCTGGATTGTGGGAGCATATCGAGCAGTATGGGTACCCACTGGCGATTATGGATTTATACTTATTAAGGATATTACTATTTATTAAACAATTTTATATTTTTATGGGCATATAAAAGATCTTCATAAATATCCTGAGAAGGCACAGTCATTCCATCTCCTTAAATTACTTTCTGAGAGTGTGTCTCGGGACTTACTTTATAAATTGATCGAACAACCCTTTTCTGCAAAACAAAGATAGTCTGAACGTCGGCGGCATTTCCCCACAGAATATCATATGACTACACTATGAAAATAGCTAAAGTACACTAAACGTGCTGTCTATAAGTCAGTTAAATTACGAATGTTTCTAACAGCGTATCTATGCTACGGAGTCTAGCTTTTTAAACAATTTCTTAGCATGCAAAGTTAACTCCAAGAACACGTGCTATCTTCAAGATTCAATTCCTCGCCTTTTATCAACACATTAGTTTTCACATGCCTAACGTGAGGTAGGTACCGCAAACATAAATGTATTTAGTTTTTTTTTGTAGAAGTAAATGTTTAACATTGACCGGTAAACTATTTTTGAAATCGCGCTATATACATCGTCAGTAACCAGCTGCTGACGTTTAAGTCAAAACAAAAGTGAAGTGTCGTTCGTAAACAAACACGATTATTCTTTATGAGGTAAGGCAAGTAATATATACCTACCTAAATAAGAAACAAGAAAGGACCAAGAATTGAGCCCTGTGGGACTCCCATTGTTTTTATAGATTCGGGAGATCTTTTTCCATTGATGTCAAATCTCTGCATCCTATTCAGTATGAAGTATGAAGATCCTGAGCGGTGTTCTGGATCCTCGTGGTGGAGTTTCCTGATTATTGACCTAAATCTTTGTTAAAAAATCCTGGAATATTTTGATGCACCAGGTTGATACGTACTTATTTTTTTTATATTTGTATTTTTGTTGGCCTTCTTTACATTGCCACTTCAGCGGAATCCAGTGAGACTGGAAGCCGACCCATAGTAGGGAAAAGGCTAGGCAGATTGATTGTTTTGCCTTCCTTACATTTTTGCAAAAGGTTGCCTCTAGTGTCCTAATTTCTAAGTTAAATGATTGTCAAAGTCATTAATTGTGACTAAATTATTGACAGTAAACAGTGGCCTGGAGACAAGGGGGACAAAAACAACGTGTTCTTTGAACAGTGCGTTTATTTAACGAATGGTTGGTTGTGTGGCCGCTTGCGCGCCATGCACAACGCGCGTAGCGTCAGGTAGTACAGAAGCTCCACTGCACTCATCATACTGAAGCCCATGCATAGACCCAGTAGCCCGCCTGTGTTTGCTGGAATAACAACATAATAATATGCTATAGCATAATAAAAGTCTGGATATCGGTTGTCATAGTATGGGCATGTGATGCGAAGCACCCCGTTCCTTCGCAGTGAGAAATAGTGTCGTGAGGAAAGTTGTGAGTATCAATGTGAATGGCTTTAAGAGTAAGGGAAGATCAAATAAACGATGGATTGACTTGTGAAAGGTGATAAGGCTGAATGATGATGTTATAGGATAGAAAAAAAAAACTATCTAAAGCCGCAACTTGGTGCAGTGCAGGGGTTGCAGCTAGCTGCCTCATAGTCACACTAATCTAGCTGCTCATTTACCAGTCGTGGCCATTGCCGAGGCAGGCCGGGCTAAAAGAGTCGATTTTTAAACAACAAGTAATAAAACCTACAATACAAGGTCCGATCATCCAAGACTTTCGGATATGTAGAAGCAGAACGTATTCTAGTTTTAAACTTAACGGTCGTAGGTAATATCGTCTTGGCCAGAAACATTATTTGCTAAAAGTGGACAAGGAACAACCCACCCTGTCATGGGCTTGGTTTTTCCATCGTTGAAGTAAGATGTTCCGGTAGCAATTGCGATCATTACTGATGCAGTACCTAATTGAAAAAGGATTTACATGATGCAAAAATACTGGTGTTAAATATATCCAAGTCTTATTTACAAAAATAAAACAGAACATAATGTATTAGATAAGTGGCATATTTCTAGATCGGGATTATGTTCTGTTTCATCAATAACGATAGAAAGCTTAAAACTGTAGCTCTGGAGCTACAGTTTTAAGCTTTCTATCGTTATTGATGACAGCAGTATCTAACAGCTACCCGGTGCCATAGTTCAACAGAGCTCCTGCCCCGTTCGGCTTTCCTTTTGTTTCTCTTCTCATCATAAATTAAGCCCCAAAACCAGCGGAACTTTTAGCCCAAAATTCAATTTTTCAAAGTTATCTCAAACACAAAACACACAAGTAACAAATTACCAATAATGCGATTAAAAAACATACTCTATAATATTTCCAACTGATAAGTGCAAGTTACACTATAGCTGTATTACAACAACTTGATTGAAATAGCCCAACACGTTTAAGAAGAATAAATAGTACTTAAGTTACAAATAAGTACCACCAAGCGAAAAACAAGCTAACACGTCTTCAAAGCATCACTAAATTGGCTGCCAAAACAGCTCGATGGTACATACAACGGTTAGCGATGCATTTCACATTTTCTGCTATCTCTTTTCTTACCGAAGCTACTGCCAGAACAACTTACCCCCGGCACTTTGAACCCCGGCCTCCCTTACAGAATATATGCTACCTACTTATACTTACATAGGAATTCTGTCAGGCCAAATATTTCTCCTTTGGTAAATCTCATAAATGTGTTCTCTTCAAAGTAAAAATGTACGACAAGCATGTTTTCCCTGTTGAGAATAAATTAAGTAGGTAAATGATTTGATTGATTTTAGGAAGATCAAGAAATAAGTAGATGTAGGTAACTAAGTCGATAATGTCTGTGAAATGTCTGTAACTGCGTTGCCCCATTGCCTCGTTAGTCTCGTGGTCGCAAACGTGACTGCTGAGTGTGGGGCCCTGGGTTCGACTCCCTTGTCGGGCAAAGTGGTATTTTGGTTTTCCATTAGGAATTTCTCAGTAGCAGCCCGAAGTTTGGAAGTTGCCGGTGTAATACCCCCGTGCCTCGGAAAGCATGTTAAGCAGTTGGTCTTACGCCTGCTCTCTTTCCGATCGTGTCGGATTGCCGTCCCATCGGACTTTGAGAGTGAAGGAAGAGTTAGCACCTGTGTCTGCGCACACTCTTGTGTTGCCTACCGTGAAGATGGCCAGTCTCTGCTGAGATTGGCTGCCAAGGCTTAAATTTGATCTGGACGACTATTAGATAATGTCTGTAGTAGGTACCTACGTACATACCGTCACCGAAAACTAATCTGATTAATGCATAACTTTGATTGATTTAATAGATAGTTAATTAGATGCTTAGGTATATTTCATTTCCTGTCCAATGATTCTAATACTATATTGCTTCCGTTGACCTCAATCTCACATGCTATGAAATGGCAACAAATCATTTTATGACAGCCATTTTGGTTAATTCGGCTAAATTGGTTTGTAAGATAACTTGGGTCAATAAGGTTGAAATTACGTGAAGTATTCAGGAGTTCTATTGCCGAGGTTCTTGGCGAGGTGTTGCACGAGCATCTCTTTGAGCGGCGCGTCGCTCATCCGCTCCTGGTAGGCGATCTCAGTACATGCTGGCAGACATTCCTCACACGTTACGTCACGACCTGCAACACATTTGAAATTAAGTATTTGATTAAATATTCATCACCATTTGCATATAGCAGTCCACAGCGGGACATAGGCGTCTCCAATCCATTTACTTAGTAACAGACAACCATAGATGTATATATTTCTATGCAGACAACGCAGCATAAGAGTTTGTTTTATAGCGAACGTTATGGCACTAAGAAGGTTTTTGAAAATTCATCCCCTATGGGGGTTAAATAGGGGAGTAGATAAGTTTGTATGGACAAAATGGGACAATATGGACAAAATGTTTTAGGGACAAAAATAATGCCACAGTGTAACTTGTTTATCGTTTAAGTCTCATTCTTGACATGTTATTATTATTTTTCTTGATTTTTTTTTTTTGATTGAGTTGAATTCTTATTTTATTTTTGACTTTTTATCCATATTATTTGTAAATTTTATTGATTATTATTATTATTCCGTGTATTAATAACTTGTAATTAATTGTAACTTTTATTGATTATTATTATTGTATTAATCCTGTATTCGACACAAATGTATTTTTGTTCAGAATAAAATAAATAAATAAATAATAAAAAATATGGAAGTTTGTCATTTCTGCCGATGGGAAATCGCATCAGGCATGTGGATTATCTAGTAATAAAATGGTTACTTGGCAAGTACTTTTCACTTCATTTTGGACCTATAACGATCCTTGGAGCCAATTTAACCTCATGTGCCTAGTTGATAGCCATTGCATCGTTGGTTATGTATTTGTCTTAGCTCGTCTGATTCTAGAAACTGTACATTTTAGGTATCTACAGCCATAGAGATAAGAGATCGGGAAGGTGGGTAGGCAGGCACTTAGCAGTAGGTACCTAGAGGACGAAAAGACACTAACCTTCTGGCATGATTTTGCTCATATTTGTATAACATTTTGCGTCTGCTTTTCCACAAATGCGCGTTGATTTGTTTTCTGTAAAATATTTCAAATTATTTTTTGAGCTCAGTAAATTTTATACCTAAATCATCATTTTGTCAGTCAGAAACATCCACTATCAGATATCGCCCGATTATTAAGTCTCCCCAAGAGTCAACTCAACGACCACCTCTGCGCTGCTCGAGCCCAACGGATTCCTGCTACCTACCGTCTTCACAGATTACTAATTTATGTGTAAGACGGTAAGTAGATCTAAACCTTTATTAGACAATGAGGTGTACTCACTAGGCATATAATAATAGACACACTTGCATACGTCCAACATCGCTCGCGCTTCACACTCCATTTCACAGTTCTTCAACGTGTAAGTTCTGTGAAAAAAAAAAACACCGTAATCGATCACATACCTTCGCTATTGTTTAATTACCACCACAGATTACATAGAGATATACTACCGTTGCTTAAGAAAGGGTGATGTCATTAAACCATAACGTAGTCTTTGCTTTATTAGCCATGCCATTGCCATGATCAAAGTAGGTCGGTAACCAAGCCAAGTTACCTTTTGGTAAGGTATTTAAAAATTCTCAATCTTTGCAAAATCTTGGCAAGAGGAAAGTAGCTTTCCTTTTTTTTAGTTCAAAGATTTTAATTCCATATCTTTTGGGGTTCACTTATTTCAAATGTCTGAAAACTTCTCTTTTCAGTGGGTCATTTATTTAAAAGCATACAGACCTACGTGTAGCAGATAGGTACCTGTAAAACACTAATTCTTTTTCGCTGGAGAACAAGCAGAGCCTCTTCTTTACATCGATAGACCGCAGTGATGGTTGCGCATCTAGTATTCTGGGCCAAATTGCAATCCGCGCTTCAATCCCCGGTCCATATATTGCACCCAGGTTCCTGATCTTCGGCGTCTCCACCGGATTGTGGAGAAGGATCTAAAAGATAAATGACGGACGAAAATAGTTTCTTAAGAAAGATGTCGCTATAAATATAGCACATCGCGATTTAGAAAAAAATGGGCTATATAGAGCGTCGTCTCCGTCTAGTCCTACAAGGCGGACAGTCTCTTTCTAAGTCTCGATGTGTCATATCAACGGTGCTATAATCTGTGTTAAAGCGAGTAATACTAAACCTTGAAGCCAGCACTTTTGGTGGAAGCGCAATAGTATTCCGCAATATTAGCGTCCAGAACCAGGGAGAGACCGTGTTGTGTGCCAATTCCTTCAAGCGAAAAAGCAAGAATAAGTTCTTAATTAACCAATAGGAACGTATAGGTATTTCAACGGTTAAGAATTTTATTCATACCTTTGGGTCTCCAAGGGAACCCGTCAGACGGAGCGTCTGGTGGATAGCCATCCTCAGGTGTCCAATCCACTGCTGGCGACGGAAATGTAAGGTTCAGGTCATTCAATGATCGTCTGCAACCAGAAACATTAACCTGTAAACTTATTTCTAGTGCTAAACATCTCGTTAAAAGATTCACTTAAATCTATTGGAGAAAAATAAATCAATAACTTTTCTTTTCTTACGGGTTCCTGAACATGTTGTTTCGGTGCACCACGTTGAAGGTGCAGCAGAGCCCCTCGTCTGTCAGCTGCGCGTTGAACAGGTCCTCGCAGTTCACATCCGAGGAGTCCCAGATGCACTTCGCGAGCATTTCACTACACGGTTGTGTCACCTGAAGAAGTACACCGTCATGAAGATTTTATTAAATGCGACCGAGAGATATTACAATTTAACAGTTTTAGATAGACAATCCGGAAGTCCGAAGGGACGGATCTTTTGGGGATGGAAGTAGGTACGTTATTCTTGAGGTTTATGATAGGTAGGCGTAGGTACCTATAAGTAGGGTAAAGGCAGGCTGATAATGATGATGCACAAAAGGAAAAATTTCTGTCTTGTCTTGTCAAAGCAAAAGTAGAGTCCAAGTTTGTAGTGTATTTCGTATTTCATTACCTACTTGATCTTACCTTCATTTACTTGCAAGCTATTTTTAAACCTGTCATCCATTTACAAGTCAGTCTAGCAAGTCATTAGATATACAATTAACCAGTTCTAATCACACTTGACACTTATCTTTACGTCTTAATCGTGCCCAAATTATACATTTTGTTATGCACAAATGTGTAATAACTATTGCAATATTCTTATGTGGAATTGCAAATTAAGTGTTATATTTCTTGAATTTTCGGATTTGATCAAAAGATGTAATATGGTAGCCCGCAGGTTTGCGCGTTGTAGTAAGAATGTTATAGTCGCGCTTTTCAAGGCGTACCTACTGCTAAACCTAATTCTACACGTGAAGCTCGTGGGTGAAAAATACACAGAGGGGCTACAACGTCCTTCGCGTACAGTATTATAATTTATTTAGGATGTTGATGGGGAGTCCGCGCTTCTGCAGCGCTTCACAGATGTTCGCGGAAGCCCGTGTTGACGACTTTCATGGTATTATGCGGAAGAGAACAGCGTCAATAATGGGTAGGTTGCGCGGAACTTTCAACAGCATCCTAAAGACTTTATAAGACAAAGTGGACAGTCCTTTATAAGGCACTGGGGACGGAGGCGCGTGCCAAAATATGTTGGGCCACGTCATTTTTAGTTTTAGTTTTGTGAAAGTTTACTAACATAGTTTTTTAAGTAATTGTTACTAATACTATATGGATTGTGAGTACTTGCAGTCCGAAATAAAGAATATATATTTAAAAAACATTTTTACAAAAAAAACAACCAGCTTCCAAAAACACACAAAAAAAGTGAAAGTGAATTGAGTGAGTAAGTGAGTGAGTGAAGTGAAAGTGAACTTTAATTTCGGAAGTCGGTGTCTTTGGTTTTGTATTTTCGTTTTTTGCCACCGACTTCCAAAATTAAAGTTATTTTTCACTTTTTTTTGTGTTTTTTGGAAGCCGAAGTTTTTAACAAAAAAGGTTTTTTTGTTTTTCACTTTTTAGTTGTGGTACCTACCCCACACTAATTCGTATAACACTACTTGATGATGATGATGTAAATAACAGGGACAGGAAATTATTAAAACATCATCAATATAAACTAAGTGGAAAAATACGCAGTATTAAGGATAAGTAACCAAAAACTACTGGTCAGAACTTGATCAAATTTATATGGGACCACATGAGAAGCACCAGCTTTCAAATAAAAAAAGAATCATTTAAATCGGTTCACCTAGAAAAAGTCCGGAACTAACAAACATTAAAAAAAAATACAGTCGAACTAAGAACGCTCTCCGGTTTTTGAAGTCGGTTAAAAAGCAGCACCGGTTGTAGTGGTTGATGTTTGACGGAGGCCATGTCCAGCGGTGCACGTCTTTCTGTGATTAGTAGAGAGAAATGGATGGCAGAGGGCTGGAAATCACTGTATAAATGACTAGCTTCCACCCGCGACTTCGTCCGCGAGAAATTCCTGAGTCCCCCGACCCATCTCGTCGCAACGCATCGCCTGCCCGCGGTATTACTTGGTTATCGCTTAGCGTTCTTCCTGACTTTTTTTCTTTTTGCTAGGCGCCTAAGTGTCCTCCTAAAACGTGATGTTAAATAGCCTATAAACCTTCCTCAACACTTGGGGTAACAAAACACAATTTTCTTTTTGAAATCTGACTGGCAGTTTCAGAGATTCCCCCTACACATAAACTTACAAACAAATTTTACATCTTTATAATTATTATTTAATATTTTTATATATATTATTATTAAGTATAGATTAAGGAAAGGCAGCTGAGAGCTGAGGGGTAACTAACGTTAATCAAAAATGATCTGGTGTGATCCCAATCAGCGCTGCCTGCGATGTCATCCTCAAATAACTCGGAGTCATCCCTTGAGCTGCATAAACTCTGCAGCAACTTTTTGTCAACTGGATCCCTGTTACATAAAATAATGTTGTAACAAATAGATATGCGACTCATTACTGAATAAACGGTAGGCAATCAAGTGTTTGTAGGTTTAGATCTAACAAGAAGCCCGATATTTTTAACCTAAAAGGGAATTTGCTTTCGTAAATAAAAATTATGTTTTGATGTCAGTCCATTCTTTTAATAGGTTCTGCAGACGTATTTAACATCTCTTTAACATTTCTTCATGTTTAATGAAGCATTATATTGCATTTTCTTAAAGGCTGTTTAAAATTGTAAATAGTTAGGTGGGTACTTATTCGAATCAAATTGTTTTGAAATACACTCAATGCATGATTCCTCACTGAGGCAATGTAATTAAAGTTTGTAATATTATATCAACGGAGCCAACAGGGTTATGGATGGATGAGCTAGGTAGTAAATTAAGCCAATTATTTAAATTCCAAATTAGATACAATATATAACAATTACAATAATAGGTGTGATCAAAGACTACTAAGTTACAATATACTCGTACTTTAGTTACAACTTCGTGTGGCCGGTGATTAAACACGAATTCTATAGGGTGGCAGTGGTTTCAACGCGCAATCTGATACCAAAAATAACCAAAAATTAAATCTATGAGATAAATGGTGTCAATAGAAAGCATGTAAAAAAGCTCCAAGGCAGTATCATAATGGGCTGGTAAATATTGTTATAGGTAGATTGCTTACATGTTGCTATATTCCCGTGCAATGCTTCAATGACCAATGTTCTCTTGATCGAATATAGGTACAGGGTGGCAGAGACATCGACGCGCAACCTGTCACGATGGATTTAGCACATGATTCTGAAACCTCCTGCGTTGAAATTTTTCGTTTTAGAATCATGTGCTGAATCCATCGTAACATGTTGCGCGTCGATGTCTCTGCCACCCTGTACTTATATTCAATCAAGAGAACATTGGTCATTGTAGCATTGCACGGGAATATAGCAACATGTAAGCAGTCTACCTATACCAATATTTACCAGCCCATTATGATCCTGCCTTGGAGCTTTTTACGTGCTTTCAATTGACACCATTGATCTCATAGCTTTTATTTATATTTTTTATAATTGGCTTCTCGCAGGTCAATCTAGAAGGTTGTCGGCTGCTTAACCGGGCTTGCCTGTGGGTGCCTCAATAAATTAAGGCCTCCAGCCAGGGCTTAAAAAACTTAAAACACTAACCGACTACACGCTAAGGGCACCTCCTGTGGGGTACCTACGGACCTCGGCTTACATCTGGTCATACACGCACGCCGGTTGCGAGTACTACGCACCTGTTCTGAAGAACATCACCAATAAGGTCACTATATGTCTTCCTAGGGCGTCCCTTCCCGGGGTTTCCACTTTTATTATATTATATGTATATATGAGGTCGAGGTCAAGAAATGGCCCAAATCGAAAAAAAATATCTTCAATTTTATTTAATCGTAGCTGTGCCAAAAAAATATTAAGCTATTTTTTTGTAGTTACACATGCAGACTTTTGAGTGCATTTAAAGATCTACAGAATCAATTACCCGTATTCCCAATATCTTTCGGCGACGAACTTCTTGGCCTGGTTGACGTTACAGATGGTGAGAGCAGGGAAGGGCAGGTTGCTGAGCGGCATGTTTTCGGGGTTGATACTTACTATCATCGGAGACGAGCGCCATTTCGCGTAGATGTTTAGTATGAAGAATCCGGCGCTGACTAACGAACAGCCGAATGCTGTTAGCCAGAAGAATCTGAAATTATAAATGTTTATGAAGCATCTCTGCATTGCAACCACTGTATAATAATAATAAAAAACGTTTATTTTCTCCACCACATTATGACAAGTTGGTACAATACATAATTGTGTGTACAAAAATACAAAAATACATTAATGTTGTGGAGACTGGAGCCTGTACTAGGAATACCTGTGTTACAGGTCTCCAGGCCTCCAAACGACACGGACAAGTGACACTGATACAAACGTCTACTAACAGATGACAATGATAATGGGATGGAAATAAAAATTAATAAAAGAAAATAATGCAAAACAAGGAACAAAAAAAACAAAGCAAATTAATAAATTAGACAGCAAAGTAGGGTGTGTGGGTGTGTGAGTGTGAGTGTGAGTGTAGGTGCGAGGGTGTGTGGGTGTGGGTGTGGGTGAGTAGTGAGTGTGTGTGTGATATTCAAAACTTTTCTTACTATGGTACAACTTAGGAACATGCCGAGCTGCTATTCATGAGATGACTTCCAAGAGTCTCTCAGTAGCTTCATAATCGTAAGATTGAAGCCAATTTCGGACTTTAATTTTGCAATTGAATATGGATAAGGAGTAGATGGAAATGGCTTTATTGACTTTGTTGTAAAGGTAATCTCCTAGGAAACAAAAGAATCTACGGCTGAAGCTGGTTTTGAAGGACCTCGATTTACAGACTGTGTGTTTGCGTCTCTTGTTAAGGGTTTCGACAGGATTGTATGGGAGTTGAGTATGCCTACGAATGATGGTACTTAAAATGAATAATTGGCGAACTGTCAGTACTTTGCACTGGTGGTAAAGTTCTTTCGTTGGAAAGAGAAAGGGAAGTTTACGACCAACTTTAAGAACAGCTCTCTGAGCTCGCTCCAGCCTCAGCAAGGATGTCTTTGGGGCTCCGCCCCATGCCGTTATGCAATAAGATAAGATAGACTGAACTAGTGCATAATATACGGTATCAATGGTCTTAGTTTCCGCCACATGGCGGAGATTCTTGAAAACGTATATCAATTTTCGCGTTCTCGCTGTAAGTGCGTCTACGTGCGGCTGAAAACTAAGACGGTCGTCAATCTGAACACCCAAATATTTGACAACTGACTGTATGACAAAGCACAAAGCTGAAAAATATACAGGATATATCACGAGAGATGGAAGTCGAGCTGTAGTTACGAAGTTCGAAAATTTTGTATCATACACTCGAAATTAACTTTTTAACAAAAATATTGTTAGCCCACCCATTGTTCTTCTTCCGGTGCTTGCTCCACTCTTCATGATACATATACTATGTGTCCTACTGTAGAGATATGTCTGACCAAAAGTAAATAGAAATAAGGGCAAGATGATGATGATGATGAGATACAGCTAATACGAAAAGAAAATATCGCACCTTTCAAACCAAGTCAACTTCCGTTCTCCGATGTATCGAAGCCCGTGCAGTGTGGACGTTAGCAAATAAGTTCTCACATCGTTGCCAAAACTATTCACCTCTTCCTCTGTTTGATGTGGAGCTTTTGATACTGGTGGTCTTTCCTGCACATTATTGACATAATTCACGTACAAAATAGATAGGAATGAACTGTAATCACAGATTATTTTATCACAAATCTTTGAGGTTACATTTCTTATTAGCATTAAAATAACTATTATGAATTGACTCACTTCGCTTCGACTCCTCTTCATCGGTATTTTCGTGTCCCACACATACCAAGGCGGTGGTTCTTTACCTTGAGCCCAATAATTTTGCTGTCAGATGAATTGTATTATTACGATATGCCATTATGTAACTTCCTCTTTCAGCGATTTTATCACTTTAACAATTGGTAATAACAAATGGAATGCAATGTTTATTAAATTGCTTACCTTTCTAAACATGTCCTTATCTTCATTTCGAGGACGCATTCCGAATTCCCTGTTGGGGTAGACCATCATGATACGTAAAGTCCGCGCTTCAAATTTGTTTGCTGCGTCCTTTAACAGTGTGTTGTAGTCAATGCGAAACTGTCTACGTGTAGAGGTACTAAAAGCTCTTCTGTGAACATCCAATTGGTGCTGGTAACCTAGTTTCCCAAAGCAAATGTTTGCGGTCTAATCGTCTGATTGCGTCTATCATTTGATAGATCGACCTTGCACCGCCTCCATCGCTAGTTTTCGATGGCAAAATTATACATTTTCCAGTTATTTGTCGTCCTGTCTTGTGTCCGTAATTATGAGTCTTAGCTGTATCGTAAGTTAATCACAGAACCTTTATATTGTACCGTGTAATTTACTTTAAATTAGATTTATATCAAGAACTAACTTTGATAGCGTTACAATTATTGGTTTTTTGTTTGATTAAATTCAAAATGTATACTTTAGCTCTATAATGTTTCGTAGAATCAACAAGAGCTTTTTGTTTTTCTTTATTTTATTATTCATAGTGCGTTGTACACTAGTTATAGTTAGTTTGACATTATTAACTGTTTGTTTTGCTTCGTTAATTACTGTTGCATTTTTATAATTTAAACATAGATAATTACTTCAACCGTTGCATTATCTATTTAGAGATCAACGCGATTTCGTCATACCGTGTCACGTTATAGTTACGAGACTGCTAACCTTAGTTTGTAACTTTTATTTCTGTTTAATTTCCATTTAATAACTGAACCACGTGCACGTGCTGACATGTTTGTCTAATTGTGTTTGTGGTCGTGTAAATGTTAACACCTATGTACTTTATTAGGACTTCTGAAAAAAATTGTATAGGTGTCTCTATTACTACAGACCATAAAAATAGATTTTTTATAATGTGGAAGCCCACATTTTCGTAGAGTTTACCCGAATGACATTACAGTAAGTAGGTACCGAATTTCAGAAATCAGAAGACAGATTGACTTTTCTTGAAGGAGATTTTCTGTCGTTTTCAACCGTAGGTACGAGTACAACGTGGTTGCTTAGTATTGGAATTCGTAATGCCTTATTAATATTCACAGATATTACTTGTAGTGTCTATGAGACAAGTCGACCCTGCACTTTTAAGTGTCACAGACACCGATTTTCCTCGGCATATAGTGAGAATAGTAAGATAAGGGGCTGATTCATACCAAACTATGTTCGATTTTATCTTCCATTGTCTATTTCTTTTAAATTTTTGTAGTGGTAGTGGTTTAGTTTAAGATTGTGTTTGAGATTTATAGCTCAATGTCAATGGTATCTTCTTATGTTAGGTATATGGTGTTACTGTGTCAGTGGATACTTAATTATTCATGTTATATGTCACCTCATTATAATCGATCTTGACTTTGTTCGATTGACGGAGCTTTTTTCAGGCCACAGGGTAAGCAGCTTTTGTTAGATGAAATTATGTCATCACCACTTACTTAGTTGATGTAAACATCACTTGACGTTATTTGCAATTCTTCATTGTGGGTTATGAACGTAATTTATTAGATCGCATCGGTATGTCACCGGCTAGCCTTGCCAGCGAATGTTACGTATAACAGGTAGGTATTGATCATTATCATTTAAACTACATAATATTTTCCGTTCTATATATTTCGTTATTAACGCATACATACAAATTATTTATTATGTACAAAAAGTTCGTTCAATAGAAATTTCTTATAAAAGTAACAAAAAAGCCACAAGGAAAGAAAGGCTGACGCACTTGCACTTTGTATAGTTCCTAAAGGAAGAAGAGATCGGAGGAAAAACAAGAGAGACACCTCAACGCAAAACTAGCGCACGACGCGCGATCACATCCGCACGTCACTCGCAAGCTCATAGTCCAGGGATCCAGAGGAGGGGGAGTCACCAGTTCACCAGTGCTGCTGAGGGTGCGCGGGCGCGGCGTGCGCCACCTGCGCGTGCGCCGCGAGGTGGGCGGCGCGGGCGGCAGCTACCTCAGGGGTGTCCAGGATGCCGGAGCCGTCATTGGCTAGCCTGATGTTGGCGGGCTGGTGCTGGGCATTGCCGGATTGCCATGAGGGAGCGCCGTTCCACTGGGAGGAAGAGTCCCACTGGTTGTGGGCAGGGGCATTCCACTGCTGGTGAGCGGGGGCAGAGTTCCATTGCTGTTGAGCGGGGGCATTCCATTGCTGTTGAGCGGGGGCGGACTTGGCGGCGCTGAGGGCGGCGAGGTGGGCAGCACGAGCCTGGGCTACTTCAGGGGTCTCAGCGACGGGGGCGGGGGCGTGGCCGGCGGCGTTCCAGGCGGGCGCGGCGGGAGCAGCGTTCCACTGGTTGTGAGCGGCACCGTTCCACTGTCCAGATTGATCACCGTTCCATTGTCCAGAGGGGGCAGCGTTCCACTTGTTCTGTTCGGCGCCCTGCCAGTACTCTTCGTTGTCCCATCTGGGGTCGTATGAGCCATCGTCCTGGGGGTTGGGGTTGTTCTGGTTAGCCTGCGACAGCGCAGCGAGGTGGGCGGCGCGCGCCTGTGCTACCTCGGGGGTGTCGAGGATGTTGCGTCCGTCCTGTGACAGCGCGATGTTGGCGGGCGGGCCAGCCCAGCCGGACGCGTGAGCGCCGCACGCCAACGCCAAGCAAGCAACAACGATCTGTGGATGAAGAGTTATGTGATAAGTTGTAAGTTATAGCACAGTTTGACGTGGTCACAATTAGTTTAACGGCGGACAAGCGGTTTCGTTTACAACGGATCGTTATCAGGCATTGTGCGCGAGTCTATCTGGTCTGAAGTTATTGCGGCGTATGCCGAGCCTACTGCCTACTATATCCTTTATTAACGCGATAATATTCAGAGTTATGGCCGCCGAGCACCGAATTTAATTGCATGCCTTGCTGCTTGTTCCCGGCCCTCTCATTATACCTCAGACAAGTTGATACAATATTTATATAATACGAGTTGTCGATGATAAGTCGCCCCCGTTCTGGTCAGGTGTCGGCTGGCTACGCAACGTTTACTTGACTTTATGACCGGTACAATCACAGGTAAAGCATGCAAAGCATTGACCGACATTTAGAACAGAGATTGTCTTAGATTTACTGCCATTCGTCTTTGGTCATAATGTCTGTTCTTATGTTTTGATACGCGTCAAAGATTAGAAACGCGATACGGAATTGCTGCCTATTTTGGAGGCGTCATCTGTTTTAGACATAAACATTACCTACATGTATTGCGTAGAACTACTTAGTAATTTTAATAAGCTTGAAAGTCAGTATGTGGGTAGACTTATAAATATAATTATAACTGACTAACTTAACAGTTAACACTTCTACTAGTCATTGGCACACGAAATATTCCGCTAACAAAATTGAAAATCTATTACTATAGGAATATATGAATGAAAAGTTAGCACATAAACAAACAATGCTACAATTTGAATATGACATGGGCAGAGTCGTGCGAAGGCTTGGCTCGGTAGGCGGGCACTGCCTAGCTCTCAACTGTCATTGTGATAACTGCTGGTGTTGATTCCAGACTGGCTTACTAGAGTGGTGAAACAATCGCTACGGGACACGTTACAAAATAAGGCAAGTGTATTTCTAAAGTGGGGCACTTTGTAGATCAAAGACAGGGTATATTCAAGATCGATGGATATGATATCGATGATAATGTGAAACCAAAGATAGTCATTGGTCAATTATTTGAAGGAGATGCTAATCTAGTTGTAGAATGAAAAAAATATAATGATTGAGATGGATGTGGATTTTGACTATGATTAAAGTTGAAGTCAAATTCATCTTTTGTAGCACTTATACTTAATCGTTTTCCATTTAACTTTTGTCTTCTTTTGTTTCAGATACAATGTTTTATTTTGTTCAAAAGTTATACTATGAGTCACAATAATATATTCACATTGAATCCACAATAATGTCACTTAAAGCCCACACATTACATGCAATTTAACTTCTCACTTTATTATCGCGGTCGGCGTGAATAAAGGTCATTTATAAATTATGGCAATGCTCCGGAGCAAGTTTAACGAGAAGTGACAACATGGACGAGGAATGTCATTATGTGCGATCGAGTTCCAATTCATTGCCATCGATTACTGAGACCTTAACGCAGAAAGTGACTGAATATGGAAAGAAAATCCGAAATAGGCGCGTCGTGTTGTGGAAATGCATTCGCTGTTACAGTTACACCGTCATTAATCTGATACAGATTTTTTTCTAAAGTACCGTTTATTTTAACAGTTTTATTTTCAACATATAACTGCCGAACAGTTTAGCTTTTATTATCACATTATGGCCAATTAAATGCAACTAAATCTTTTATGTTAACCAATTCAAATACCAATGTTTTATGCGCCGTTTATGTTTCTATTTGCAACCATTGTGTCCATTTTACAATAACTAAGTGTCCTTATATTATAAACATGTTCTTTGTTCATAATATTATTAACTGCATGTTTGGACATTCTTTTACTTCTTGTGTCTAAGTTAAGTTTTGTGTTAATGTAAACAACAAACGTTCCAAGTTACAGTCTAATTCAAGTTCTGGCCGTTTAGGTCTGTTGAACACTGGCACTAATTCAATTTGTTAAACGTTTGTTAAACCTGTCCGCTGGTACACGGAGCTTATTATTATATTCTGAAAATAATTCTGGTTCTGTCTAAGTTTCTAGGTATTGGTTGTCAGATCGTAGGTCGAACTTAAATAGGTTGTAGGTATAGTTACGTAATGACTTTATAAATTTGGTATTCAAGCAGCTTAAAATTGAACAATCGTGACCGTGACGCGTTAATTGTACAGATATCGAATAACAATATTAATTCTCACATAAAGGCTGATGCAGAGACAAAAAATGCGTTGTCAGTAAATCAGAATCACGTCGACTCAGCGTGACATTACTGTGTCGCTATGCAAATTTAATTAATTACTTTAGCCTAATTGTGATTTGAAGCGTATTAAAATTGATGTAGATTGAACGAGATGAGTGCGTGAGTGAGGAATTTGCGGCGGCGCGGGCGCTGGGATAAGTTCACGTAACGATGTCAGGGCTTGTGGTCGATCGTGGGCTGAACAGTCTGTGACCGGCTGACCGCCGACCAGACGGGTCACAACGATGCAATTCAATGCAGATCATGATACCTACGTTTACCATTGCGATCACGTTGCAAACCAATAACGGTTTTGACAAGAACACGAATTTATAGCAGCGCAATGAAATATTGAAGTATTTCTTGATGCTTCAAAGCTTTTGTAATGATTTTACGTAACAAATTCAAGTTGTTGAAACAATGAGAGATCTGTGTTAGTTATCGGTTCAAAAGTTTGTAAAAGCACGACAAAACTTAAGTTTCAAAGCACGTTTGCGATGTTACGATGTGCTAGTACCTAAGTTCTAATCATAAGAAAATCTCGTTGCAACGTCTGGAGAAAATGTACCGCCCTTGAAAACACGGCTTGTGACGCAATTCATATTTATCTGATCTATTCCGTAACGACATACTTTTGCACCTTTGTGGCTTTATGAAAAAAATGTTTATTGTTCCGTGTCAACGACTCGTTATTGCAGCAGTATACGAAGGTTTATAAATAAATCAGCCGCAAGTACGTACGCCCTGCAAGTAGATTTTGTTAATTATCCGACAAGTTGTTGGCATTTCTCGCGATATATTTTTTGCTTCATTGATTCGAGATTTAAGTTGCAAAAGAACTGAATGAATGGAATTTTAGTTGCATTGCTGAGTTTCGATTTCAATGTCAATCAAGCACGTGTATCGGAATAATCGAAATTCCCAAAGAAAATGCGGAAAGCGATGGAAGCTTCCGTCCCCGCGTATCAGAGCTCGCGCTCATATGTCAACATTGTCGCCTGCTCTTTCGCTCTTGATCCAATCCAAATAAAAGTGAGTATATTGAGTGAACGGCGTCAAGGTCTGAAGGCCAGTCGAAGGTCGAGGAGCAGGAAGCACGCCTTCCGGACCTGCCCAGAGCCGTCACATTCAGCAACTGGTTACCCTCGCTTGTAACACAGACTGTTGCATTTTTTTTCCATTACATGTATATTATTTGCCCCTTTAAATGTTATGTGACGATTTAATTTATACCGAACTTGTTCTAGATGTGTGTTTTGCTCAGTTTAGTGTAACTAGCTTACTAGAGCGGAATTTTCTGAAGGATATGAGAGCAACAAGATGCGTGACTCTTACTAGTGACGTTAAAATGTGCGGCCACTTATCATACGCATCTTCAGTTAGATTTGCCACCATCTTTTGTTTTTACTAGCTTTATTTTGACTCATGATCTGGCAATTTACTATCTGTTTAATTTGTATTCACATTTCAGTAGGTAGTTCCTCCAGTAAAGATGTCTAATCGTTTCAATATTCCTAATTCAAATTGATTACGGTTTAATATTTACAAGTATATTAGGCAGACTATGATTTATACTGAACAGTCTGTGTTGAGTCGTTAATTGGGCTCTAAATCATATATTAAATAGACATGTGACACCTCCTTGGTAGTGTGGCAAGTGGTAATTCATATTTGAGCCGACGTGGCAAACGTGTGGATTATAAATGGATTATTATGGATGTCTCAATTTGGATATCATTTATAAAAATTTGGGTTAGTGATTTTACTCTTTTGGATGAGAAAGCTTTACAGCTTTTTATAGTTTTAGCTGGGATGAAGGAAAATTTGAAAATAATGTTAAAGAAAATTCTTTAGTTGATCGTTTTTTTTATACACAGCTATTTTGAGATTGGAACAATGAATGTGATAAAAATGTAAGCTGATCAAACGCTACGTTGTAATAAGGTTGGTGTGTGTTAAAAAAATGATCGATATTTATTTATATGTTGGGACTTTGCTTTTTGGTGTAGTTTAGATTTCAAATAAAATGAAATTAAGTATAATAGTGGTGCGATTAAGTGAGACGTGATAAGCTGCTAAAGATACGTTCAGGAATGTTGTTTCCTTGACGAGGCTGATGCAAGATTCCTTTGGGATTTCTATAGAGCGGAAGATTTTGTGACTCATTTCAAAGCTAAGCTTACATAAATGCACAGGCCCGAAGCGTGAATATTCAAGGGAATACGAAACATAACCACATTTTTTTTTGTCGCTTATCGAAATTGGTGGTGTCCGGGGGTGAGTTCCCATGGACACACCCCTGGACAATTGGACAGGCAGTTTCATGGGTCCAGAAACCGGTGGGCGTTTTATAACATAATTAGGATATCGATAGGTATTATAGCCGTGGGGCGTTGCGTGGGCTTGCCCTTCTAAATTGGTGCGCGAAGGAATGCCGACAAAAAGCAGCGGTGAGCGGCGAGGCAAGCGACACTGTGCTCGCAGGCGCACCTACCGACAATTAAACGAACCACTATGGACATACTAAATGGCCATCACGCTTGGACACCATCAAACCCTTCTCTAAGAAGCAGTAGTATCTATTGTACCGAAGAAACATACACTGCTCCATTGTCACAGGAAGAGTCCATTGAGAACAAATCAATTTGAATTGATTTTAAACTTCGATTACGGATTCACCACCAATGAAGCTTCGTCCTAAGGTAAATTTACAAACGATCTATAAGAACTAAGTAAAGGCTCCCAAGTTTACAAGACGTCATAACCATTGGAAGACAGTAAACTCGACGACGTTCCCATCAACAGGTTCATGTTTAAGATGCAATTCCAGATATACTAATAGATGACGTCAAGATAAAATCAGAATTGATCGACGGACATAATGAAATGTTACGTAAAGTCGGTGGGTGGTCCTAGGGCGAGTCGTGGGATTATAGACCTGACTGCATTAGCTCTGTTGTGGGAGAGACCGTATCAAAAAGCAGAGATTATTAAGCTAGTGGTTCCTAAGATGGAAAGGGCGATTTAACAAAAGCAGATTGAAATAAATGGACAGAGATATGGAATTCGAATTTATGATTCGTTAGACTTGAATAAGTTCAAAGTAGATAGACAGCTAGACTATGGAAGTAGACCATATCTATTTAATGCAACAATAGACAATATCTGCATTTGATTAATGAACAAATATTTCCTAGTCATCTTGGGTGAGATTTCCCGTTAAAACAGACTTTATTCGAAAATGGAAAAACCTCATAAAAAATGCAATTTCCAAACTTTAGTTGAAACCTTTCATAATCTTTGGTGATATTGTATCAGTACAGATTGCAGACGCATATGAGATAGCTCAGAGAGCCTAGGCCGGAAATATAAACTATCTCTACAGCAAAAAAAAGTGCGAGTAAAGCTAAACAAGGTGATGAGGAGGTGGACAGCTGAACTAGTTGACATTGTTGGCATAAATGGAGCATAACAGATGAAACTTGGCCCTCAGTTAACTCTCGCCTTGCTTTGTCTAGCAGACGAGATAAAGGCCTAGCCTCTTTATGAAATACGTTTTAAGAACGAGAAATTTTGCATGCGTGTGGCTTAATTAGGGAAACAGCTGAATAGAATTAGATGATACTTGGTTCAGAGTTGAAGTAAACTCCTGAATTTGAAAAGTACTATGCAAGTTTATAGGACACGAATAAAAACAAAGTTATATCTAGGCAATTATAAATTGTAGAATATGTCCCTGTACATTTAAGTTAAATGATCTATATGACTTGCAATATTTAAAATGCCTATGCGTAATTGATTTCATAGCATTGAATGGTCTGAATACCGACTGAATTTTCGACTCAAATGTTGTATGTTTTTTGTTAGGTGACAATTTATTAAGTTCTTGGGTATTCATTTGTCATTTGGTTGTTTAGTTTATAAGGTTTTAATTTAAGTTTTTAGTTTCGAATCAAAGGTGTGATGGCGGTCATCAATGCAAACTAGGCTTGCTTAATTTCTACATTGTTGAGTCTATGAATTTCATTACTGTCAGTTTTAATTAGTTCAAGTGCCTTTACACTTAGGATTATCTAGGCTAAGGACTGCCAGCTATGTATTAGAATAAAAGATCTGTATGTACAATTGGTCAAGTGAGTGACATTGACACGGGCAGGAGCCGCGCGGTGTGATTTGTGCTCTGATTCACTTTGCGAGCCACGGGCGACGGTACGGAACCTTAACCGCATTGCGTAGCTAAAATATACACTTACCGATACTACGCAAGTTAACGCAAGTTCACAAACTTTAATATGACACGTGATCTCATACGTTTACGTAAACACAATAAGCGGTTTAGGCAACGCACTCTACCGTAGACAACTATTAGGGAAATTGGGCCAAAATTTCGAAAAACTTGCAACAAATATTAGAACCTTAATAAAATGCTAATGAACATTAAACGAACTATTGTAGTTAACCTAAGATCGCGTGGAGGAAATGCTTTTACGTGTCCAATTAAAATTAAACAATTACTTTTTTTATATGTAGTTACAACAATGAGGAAACGAATAAAATGTTTCAACTTGTGTGGCACTGAAATTAATTGACATTTAAAGTAAAAGTAAATTGCAAATGCCCAACAGGGTTCATGCCAACGAAGTTAGGAGAGAAGACACAGAAAGTATGGAAAAGGAAGAAAAGAAGGTAGACAAGTAAGTACACAAAGAATTACAGGAAGACATAATTACAGATGTAAATAAGAAAATGCGATCGATTTCAAAGCCATTTTTCAAGTAATTTTTCTAGAAGCGTTAAAAAAGTGGTTAGTAGAAAATCTGCATGTGATTAATGTAGATAAAAAACTTTAAAGACATTGTTAGTAAAACCAGGTTTGAAAGAAATAGACCGCGAAATAGAATCCGTATGCTATCTGGCAATGACCTGCAGTTGGTGCATTGCATTACTTTCGACACAGGCCCACTTACTCACACGCTTTAATAAATGCTATTTGATTGCAATTATGTACTAGATGAATTTGGAAATTAACAAGTTAATGGTTCGTTGACTTTGTAAACACTACTTTTCTAGAGTTTTTAACTGCTATTATTGAATTAGGCTTATCTGTGGTTATCATGATCTTAGTGACATTATATTTGGTTGTTAGAGCTAGTTGTTCGGTGTAGAGGTCAGGTATCCCGATTCTCCCGACAACTAGGATGTTGGGCAAGGCGCTCGCGAAGTTAACAAAGTGCTACGACTGGTTCTGATATCAGATGCGACAACAATAAATTAAGTTATCGTAAGACCCACTGGCGCACACTTAATCAATCGAACGGAACTGTATCATTTGCATAAGTGATCTATGGAACATAATTGAATCGATACTGATAACTCCTTTGATGATGTTATCAAGCCGGACAATGGGTTTGTATGAACTTGTCGCTGTCACACCACATGACTATGCTGATTGATTGTCAGTTAATGAAAATGATGCCGACAGAAAAAAGTACTCACCATGGATTTCATTTTGTTTTGTAGTTAGCACAGAAGTGAAAGAGAAAGAGTTAGAAATAGAGATTTTTTGTAATCTAGATTAATTTATAGCGCTGATGGAAGACTAGTGTCTTCCAGGATTCGCTATGTTGGATTGGAGTGCAACTTGCGTCTGTACGAAATGAGGGCGGGAGCGTGCTTTTATATCTCGGCGCGTGCGCAGAGGGGGTGCGCGCGCACCTCGAACCGAGCCGCGCCGCGCGTGAAAGTATTGGGCCATGCCATTGATAATAGGCGAATATCATACACATTTCAATGGCAATCGCCAGTGGATTCGGCTGCTTATGATTTAGTGTGTGATCTTGGACCATCATGGCTCACTTCTAGAGTTTACTTAGTTAGTGCTTCATTCAGCAGTGTTCCTTTGGATGGTTTCGCTCATTTTGCATTGTAAATGTTCAAGTGTTTTGGTGTCAATTTCTTCTTTCGTTGATATTTTTCGTTGCAAATCTTTGGTGTTTATGAAGAGGCTCTATCTAGGTTTATAGAATTCTATTTTCATCTGCTACATTTAACGCGTTTTTATTATAATAACGGTGTGATTAAGACTTATAAATTCCGCCTGTCCAGCTATTTGTCGTGATTAGCAGAACCTATGTTTTTGCATTTTATTACGTTCGTTTCTCATTCTGTATGTCCTGTGTTATTGATGTAGTGATAAGGTTAACGTTTCTTATGTATCGTTACGATAAACTAATCGTGTTGTTATCGACGCGTTGACAGTTTCGCTAGACAATTATAGATTTATGCAAATGAGTTAAGTTTATGTCTAGGATCTATAAAACAATAGGTTTATGATGATGTTATGACATCATTTGTGATATATTCTATTAGAATAATATGTAATAGTTTTCTAGAATCGTGACTTCCGTCATATAATAGGTCGCCCCTATTTTCCAAAGTTAGTTTAGTTTTTGTTGACGAATTTTGTTTTCATGTTAAAGCTTTTTAAGTTCCAAAAAGTGTTCATTTAGAGAATTTAGAAGGTAGGTAGATAGGTAGCCCCTTTTTTATAAGAATGTTTTTGATAGAACTTTGAGTTTTGTTTTTTTTGTTTTACTGGTTCAAAACTTCAGCAAGACCAGGCATGCAGCAGGTCATCAGCTAATTGCCTGTACGCAGAAGTTATAAGACTGCATTCGAGGGGAACTTAAACATGCATTCGAAGATGTTTGCGATTTTCCTCTGAACTGAGAGGATAAGAATGTGGTGCATTTGCGCGAAAAATTTTGGATTCGTCTTTGCGTCCATGTAGGTAAGCAACTTGTTACAGGCAGATAGGTTCATGTCTACCGTTTTACTTAGTCACCAATAATTAATAGGCAATGTAGTCACGATTCTTTCCAATGGAAAACCACTGGTGGGCCGCATTTTCAGCAATGATCACGCCTGTTTTCCGTGAGGTATTTTAGTCAACTCAGCCTGTTGCAGTCTACTGCTGGACCTCTCCCATGCTGCGCCACAACACCCTGTCCTCCACCTTCCGCATCCAATCTGCCCCAGCCACCTTTTTAAAGTCGTCGTCCCATCTGGTTGGGTTTCGTCTGGGAGCTGATAATCCAAACGGCCTTCCACTTCGCTCTCTCCGTACTGGCCATAGCCTGTCCGTGTGCGCTCGGCCTGGCGACTTGCTTGACGATCGCGGTTTCTACTCCAGGACTCGTCTGCTCCACCAGCAATCGCTCTTTCGACAAACATGCCAAGCCTAATTATCTGGTTATTAATTTCTGATTTTATCCTTCAGAGGTCTTTAGTACAGCTTAATTTCGCAGCTATATTTAAGTCCCATGTATTAAGGGACGAGTCGTTAATAATATGATGATGAGGTCATAGGTACCTAACTTTTTATTCTCCCTTAAAACTGGTCCTGTTATCAAAATTTCAGCGCCGGCGCAGAAAGCGAATCGGCTTGTGTTGCCTGTGTAATAACTGCACTAATTATGCAACAAATGCCTCGGTGCTGCCAGCCTACACGCCTAGATTGTCTGCAGATTAGAAACACTAGTTTTTTGTGCAAATGATTTTTAATCTATACGTTATGTAGTGGTTACTTTTTGTTGTGTATCTTTGATTTGCAAATGGAATAGTTTTGTCTTTGTGTATCTCTAACCTGTTTAGTTGTTTGGTGTTTATCTGCTCTCCATTTACGAGGATATGAGGTCCATTGAATTTTATGGCATACATTTAGCATAACCAGCCATATGTTTCCACTGTTGGCTTCCTCTCTGTGAGAGGGAGTGGGCCGTAATCCACCACGCGGGCACAGTGCGGGTTGATGGATGTTACATGCAGTCTTCGAGATTTTTGGTTCTAGGACGTGCCGATTTCCTCACGATGTTTTCTTTCACAGTTTTGAGAGCAGTGGGGATGAAATTAAATACACAAAGAAAAGTTCCTGTCTGGGTTCGAACTCACGATCTACAACTCATAAGTCGGGGCCGATATCACTAGGCCACCACTGCTCTCATACGGCATATACTTACCTAGAGTAATTTTTTGTAAAGGACAGATATTATCCTAAGTCAGTTGACTTCACATTCCTCGAAACATCGACAGTACTCGAGTTTACTTGTGCCAAACATTCTTAATCGATGGGGGAAACCCATGGGGACCCGCACTATATAATCATCTACGTATATGATTATTCGATATCGCACAACTTATCATGAAATGGTTATACATTTCAAATGGTGTGATATTGAAATACGCTGTTCGTAATCCAAAATGGTTTCTAAAATTTTTTATATTTGCCGCAAAATTGGCTTGAAATACCAACCATTTATTTATGCTCCTTCCGCATGAAACCCATTGGAAGCATATAATATTGATTATTGATATCGGTTCCCAGTTATTATTCTCACTAGTATTTTTAATAAAGCCATAAAATACCTCGGTTATTAAGACATATTAAGAAAATGAAATAATACGTGGGTTTGTGGAATTAAATGCTTGTATTGCCATAACAGTAATCACATCGAACCGCAGTGGTCCGTAATAGCTTATTCACAAACAGAATGAAAATAAAAGTAATGTACGATACGAAGAGTTTTATTATTATAAAAAATTTCAAGAGTGTAAACAAAACATACCTATCTACCAAAAACTTAATGTCAAAGTCAAATCATTTATTTCAAATAGGCACATAAAAGGCACTTTTGAACGTCAAAATTTACAAGAAAATAGAATTGATTCTAGTTGCCCCTTCCAAAAGGTAGTTTCCAATGGAGAAGAATAGGCAAAAACTCCACCGTCACTCTTTTAAAATGTTTTACAATATTTTGTATATATTCATAAATATTATATCTCTTTGTAAGTACGAAGTATTCTGTTGTCAGATGTTTGAAAGTGTGACAACCAGTCTTATCAAGGGATATCGTGTTACCCAGTAACTGGGGTGTGAAGGTCAGATAAGCAGTTGATGCATGTCAAATACTGGTATTTAGCTGCACCTGGTTAGACTGGTAGTTGATGACGATGATGACTAGGACTATTTATATTTTCGAGCCGTTTGGGGTTGAAACCCTCGGGCCGTGGGGTCCGAGTGCCCATATTTTATTCAAGGAAATCTCCAAACGCCTGTTTGACACTTCCCGTGACCCAAGAGCTGGCTTTTACCTTGGCCAGAGGCTAAGCATTGCCATATAACGGCGGCAATGACGGCCGTCATTAAAATGATTGATTGATTTACGGTGTCAAAAGACGCTTTCTAGGGAAACACCAATTTACTTTTAAAAATAACGTTTCAGTGACGTTATTCAACGGTTAATTGAAGACGCTATGTGGCGGCCACTGCAGTCTTAAAAAATCCCTAGCTTTAGGGAATCTAACTTTGGCGTTATAAAAAAAAAAAAATCACCTCATCTCTTATCTTTCTGTGTCTAATCCAGGATCTGTTAGTCAACCTAATATCTTATCTCTTTGTAGGTACTTATTTTGTCTTGTAGGTGTGTTATGCACTAAGTGCAACATTTACGTAAGATAATAGTTTTCAGAATATGGAGCACTGCGGTGCCGTGGAGGTCAGTTGAAGAACACGAGGGATACAATTTCGTTTGTAACTAACACACGTTGTTATTCTATAACTTTTACAATATTTAACATAATTAAAAATACAAAAACAAAAGGTCACTTGTGTCGAAGTACTCGTCGGTATCGCTGTCATCCAGAAACGTGGCCAGAGGACTGGCAGCATTACCACGTTGAACGGCAATGTTAATTCTTTGGCCAACACAGGTTTAGATGTGCTAAATATGTATATCTTGATGTAACAATAGTAACAATAAGATATGCGAATATATGCCATATATTACTGTACTACTGTATATGGTATCGCTATAGATATAGGATTTTTGTTGAAAAAATATTATAAAACTTTTTTATTTTTTACTTTTTTGGTGTGGTATCTACCCCACACCGATTCGTATACTCCTACTTGCCATGTAAACAACAGTGATAGGAAGTTTTATAACATTATCAACAAACACCAAGTCGATTAAATACGTATTATTGAAGCTAAATCCAAAGTTACCCAAGAAAAGTTAATAAAATGAAGATATATGGGCCCACCGCGCAAGCTTCCTCTACTAGATGAAAAAAGAATTTTCTAAACCGAAAAATATCGATAAACATATATAAAAATCCATACAGACGAGCATAGAACCTCCTCCTTTTTAGAAGTCGGTTAAAAAGGGATATATTGTGATTTCAGCATTATCAGCTCCTGAAGACTATTGCTCACTATTGCTAACTTTTCAGTCATAATCATAAAGCACAACCCTATGTTTGACTTAATTGGACATAGACGGTTGGCTGAATCCTTCCTCTTCACATAAAATCCCTTAATGCCGTTCCTCAACCTACGTGTGGAGAGGGGGTTCAATTTTATTTATTTCAGTCAGATTAATATACAATGTGGAGTGAAATGAAAACACTGACAATACTAATACATAGGATTATTTTATAACTTCAAAATAAAATCTAACATCGAAATTTAAAAAGTGATTTTTTCAAACAAACTGAACAGTAGTGATGGACGCCCGCGGTGCCGCGAGCAGCTTCGCGTTGCCGCTGGCAGCCGCGGGCAGAACCACCGACAAGACGCGCGTGACGCGCGGCCGCTCGCGCCACCGCGGGCGGCCGCGCGACCTTTTCAAGCGATACTGATCTTTTAAATATGTAGATAAAGTTTAAAATTATTTCACACTGAAAGAGCTCGTCGCGTCGCTGCCGGCCGCTGCCATTCCGGTGTGTCTCGGCCCTTACAGTTGTAATGGCAATCATGTCATTTGGTTTAAATAGGCTTTTATTTTTATATAGATTCTTCTATATTTCGTGAATGTGAGAACGTTGTAGGCCTAACTTGTAGACTGTAGATTTGTAGACCTTTTTATATTTTTTATATTTTGTTGAGTGCCTGTTACTTGTTGACAGGCATAAGCTGTCCTCCCATACCTATCAACACTGTAATTTGAAATATTATAAAAGCCCCTTATTTTTAAAAGAGTAACCGTGGAGTTTCTTGCCGGGTCTTCTCCATAGGAAACAACCAATTGAAACCGTGCACCTAGCTTCTGACGTTTCATAAGTGCCCATGTTGGTTTATGTGAAATAAAATATTTTGATTTTGGACCGACTATGGATTTTGCCAATCTTGACTAGCTATAGTCACTAAACTATTGGATAAATTTGGTTGAATTTTCTATGTAGGTAGACTGGGAACTGTATTAGATAATAACACGAAGTTTAATTTATTGTTGTATTGTCATCTCCACCTTGTATACATATATTCTTCATAATAAAATCATACCACCCAGACCTTTTTCAAATCTGCGTAGTTCGTAGTCTCGTAGACCCGTCGTAGCTACGGGATAAAATAATAATAGGTAGTCATAGTTATAAATGGAGCAAGGACTTATTGCGGCACACACATAGGTAAAGAGGTAGGTAAGTAAGGTTAGTGTATGATGTGGGTTAAAACGACTGCATGAAAAGGACAACATGCAATTCTACCAATGATAGACATCTTAGGACGTGACAACGATCAATTGCCAAATTAGGTCACAAACAGATAAAATAAAATATTACAGAACAAAAGGTAATCATGTGTTACCCTTATAAGTAATGTGGTGTGATAAGAGGGTTATCACTGGCCATCAATGCAAGAAAAATATAATAAAATGATAAAGTTTAGAAATCAAAATACTTATAAGTATCCGCATCGTTATCAATGGAAGGTAAATAGATAGCAGGAATGCTAAGTTAAATAAAATTAATTTAAACAGTAGGTACATGATCTTCATCATCTCATTTTCAATTTTGTTTGAGAGACAAACAGCAAGCAAGTGAAGTCACGCCCAAAATAGTAAGGAAACAATAAACGAAAATGCTTCTTTAATAAAACATCGACATATAATTTAAAAATGTTGAAGTCATTAAACTCATCTCTATTTGTCGTTTGGGCAGCTCAAGGCTTGTCGCCGAGTAATCGCTTTATGTGAGTGTGACAGTAATGCGCTCAGCGAGCGACGCACGCGCATCGCCCCCGCTGTGCTACGATGATGCTACACTGTTCTCGTAGCAGAACACCCGCCAATCACGAACCTTTTTATTTTGCTTTATTGAATATAATTATTGACTTTCAATTTCGTCAGGCAAAATTAATTTGACTTATTCTTCACCTTGTTTCAATTTTACATAATTTTAATTTAGCAAGATTGTAAAAAAAAATTAAAGCAATTTATGTTTTTAATGATAATATAAAAACGATTTATCTACGAGACTTACTTGAATTTTAACCGATTTTAAAAATACACAGTACTCAGGAGTATATACTTACCTTCATTGATAATGATGATTGATTTATTATTCATATTTCGAGAAGTTTTCGAATGTATTTCAGTCAGTCAACGATTTCAGTTTTCAGATTTGTTTATCAGCTTTTTGAACTCTTCCAGCTCTTTCTTTTTTCGTTCAGCTTACACCTGCATCCTCCTGACCTCTGAAACCGTTTTTGTAAAGACCATTATCTAACAATATATTATAAATATTTCTAGTTTATTTCTACTTAATTAGTGGGAACTTAGCTGTCATGTAAGCAAGTATGTTGCAGCGTTGGCTAGTGTAGCGGAAAGCACAATTAGTCGGGAATGATTCATTGTTTCAACACTAAATAACAGCTGTTTATGTAGCACGTAACTGATGTAACGACACCCAGTATTGAGTGATGCTTTGTTAATGAGCAGCGAGGTCGATGCCGACACCTACGAGGTAATATTTGATGGTACAACACACATATCACCACGCTTTGTTTCCCCGAAGCATTGGGCTGAGGTGTGTATTTGGTGGTGTTGTTACTTATCACTATTTTTAACCCCCGACGCAAAAAGAGGGGTGTTATAAGCTTGAACGCTATGTGTGTGTGTCTGTCTATGGCGCCGTAGCTCTTAAACGGGTAAACCAATTTGGATGCGGTTTTTTTTATTTGAAAGCAGGTTTTCCAGCGGTGGTTCTTAGACATGTTTTTATCAAAATCGGTTCAGCTGTTTCAAGGTCATCAGCTCTTTTTTGTGTCGGTGCTTTTTTAATTTTACCTATTATAATAGCAGCTTTTGTTGTCGTGATTTCGTGATGGACCAATTTTTAAGGCCTCGTTTTCATGCACGAGATGCAGTGGGTTCAAATCCGGGAAAGTCGAACCAATAGAAAAGTTAGACAGATTTAACAGATATGTACTTTCTGAGTTTATCTTGGACATTAGTGACGTCGGTGAAGGAAAACATCGTGAGGGAACCGAGTGGCTTTCCCAAAGCTCTTCTATTACTGAAAATGGAAGCCAAATGATTCTAGCATTTATAAATCCTACATAAGTTTAAGTTGTAAGTCTCTGAGGTTATCATTAAACAAGCTTTTCGTTAAACCAATCGACAAAAACCGGCCAAGTGCGTGTCGGACCACGCATAATTAAGGGTTCCGTAGTTGGGATGAATTTATCCCAAAAACAAAGTTAACATTGTAGTTGAAAAACCTGTTCTCCCATGCATCGATATACGACACGGTCAATTCTCCAACTGCAAATGTAAGTCTGTAATCAGTTTGTTTTTGTGTGATTAAACTATAAATTAACGATTTTCGGACTTTTTCCTTTACTTGGGCTGTGAGACCTTGCTTTTTGCCAAGTTTAATGATTCTAGGTCAACGGGATGTAGGTTTTGATTTATTTGCGAGTATCAATATGTCGCATAAATGGCCATATTTTTTTAGTGCGTTGACTTAGAGACTTAATTTTTTTAGACATCCAGGGGACCGTACACCTACGTATTTGATATTAGGTAATTTAAGTTTGATACCGCCACGCGTTCTTGAGAACAAGGGTTTTGACAGACAGCCGGACAACGAAGTGATTCTTTAGGGGTTCCGTTTTATTCCTTTTGAAAGTGATATAAAATTAGGTACGAACATACTTTACTTGAGTATGTTCTTATCTAATTTGATATCACTTGTTAGGGTTCCGTACCTAATTTTATTTAGTTATTCCGTATCTAATTTCATAAAATCTATGTAAAAGTAGAAGGAGCATTTTCATAAGATGTCAATAAATACAATAATAACGGAAGTTTTGATTTAATTTCAAAATGACAAGGGACTTTTTTATATCTACTCCAGTTCTTGCATTCTCAGTTGTACTCCTACTTAGCTACTGTTCGTTGCAATAAAGGATTCTAATTAAAATTATGACTATGTGTAAAGCCTTCGTTATACATATTTCACGCCAGCTAGCGGCTCGATCGTACAGACAGAGTACATGCAATCACTCATGTAATTAATTTTCAGACATGACGTTAAACAATATGTACAAACAGCCTTTCTCTCTACGCGGATATACTGATTCTAATCTCAATAATATCATAATTATTTTAGTGTCAATCAATAAGTCTTTTTCAATCTTCTTAACAGATTGTTGATTTTGTTTTTTGATGATTAAGAGTATAATGCTTATTTCTTCACGGATGTCTTTTTAAAGGTACTTAAAAGAAAGGCAACCGACATAACGTTTTTTAATGATGTATCGATCTTCAAACCGCTTTTAAAGAGATTCATTGCAGTTTTACATAAAAAATCTAGACATTTTTTGCATCTGCGAATCGATAATGCATTGGTATCGAATCACTGTAGGTTTATACGCGAATCAATCAATCTACGGAATTTAGTCCTATTTTAGTCCTCAATAATAATAATAATATGACTAAAATAACGTTGTAGATAAGTGTTCTAAGAATCGAACTTGCAATGACAGATATCGTGATAATATAATTAACTAAATTACTTGTAGCTTGTGTTGTTGTTACTGTTTCCTCATTCTTTTAATAAAAAAGTATAAAATCCGCTGCGGTTACTAACCCATTAATTTTACTATCAAACTTCAATACCGTGACAATGACGACGATACTTTAAATTCAATTCTATAAGAAACATACATGTCTGGTTTACTTCAGCGGAATATTTGTTGGTGCCAGTTTTGAAGAGCAATGTATTTGGGACAAATATCTTTGGGTCGATAAAACCAGTAGTCGTAACCAACTTTGTTTGTAGTTTACACTTGCATAGTTCACGCTTCTACTCAAAAGTGACATAATTGTACTCTTTTTTGTCTTTTAATTTCATGGAATCTGGTTTGTTTTATTACTGGGCATTTACTTACACATTATTTTTATTCGATTCTGCTTTTAAGTTTATTGTTCGATACATTTTTATAAACCAAACACTTTGTTCGTTTTTCATCCAATTATGGGATGGTTTCGTTCATGATGTGGAAAGTTTTAAATAAACAAAAGAATCCTCAAATTGAAATTCTTAAGGCTTCAGCATTAATATAAGTAATTGAATAAGTACTTCCTCGCCCCACAAGTCGTTGGAACCAACGAAGAGAAATGGTTAACTTCAAAAACCCAATATCGGCAGACTGTATTATTGTTTGTTCGCCGCGACTTCGACCTCGCCATCCGATGATATCATGAATATAAAGGTTCCATTTGCATTCCTGGTTAAATAATAACTGCTGCACGGGTGGATCGAAAGTTAAGCTACGCTTGCTACGGTCGGTTCGTGGATGGGTGACCATCCATTGCTTAACGAGACCCCTCCGTGTCTCGGAAAGCACGTTAATCCGTTGGTCCCGGCTGTCATTTGTAGATCTTTGACAGTCGAGTGGTTACGGGAAGTCTGAAGCCCAAAAGTCTGACACCAGTCTTATCAAAGGGTATCGTGTTACCCAGTGACTGGGCTGTGGAGTTCAGATGTGCAGTTGCTCCATGTAAAGTACTGGTATTCACCTGCATCCGGTTAGACTGGAAGCTGACCCCAATATAGTTGGGAAAAGGTTAGGCAGATTGATTTTGCGTTCGAGCCTACTCGGAAAAATCGAAACAAGGACTTCAAATTTAACAAAACTAACTAACTTAACTTATTATTATTAAACAAAGACGTTAAATATTAAAAAAAAAAATATTGACTACACTTTCATACAACCTTCTAGTTGATACAGGAAACACACACAAGTCACATAGTTCTATGAAATATGACAGTTGTTACGAACCATAGAGGAATAGGTAAATGTCAGGGATATGTCAAGAACGTAATGTGTATCAACTCTCGCGCAGGTTCGTGATCTGTATCTAATTGTTGTTAATCTTAAGCGTGGTGCACACGATGCTAAGTCGTAGGAGTTACGCGTTTTTTACGTAACTGCTGCGTAAAGTGCGTGCGTCGGCTTTGATTGAGAAAACCAGACCTAAAGTTTACAAATCGTGAAGAAGAAATTAATAACAGCTGTAAAAGAAAGATTTTAATGGATAACTATGATAGTTCTTAAATAGTAGGGTAGAAATTATTTATATAGCTAGTGCTAGTTAGGCAAAAATATTATAGGCTCTAACATGAGAAAACTTTTGGGTAAGTACCTACACGGCAATTATTAAGTGTTGTAATTTTTCTAGTTCTACCTTTGTTTGTTAACATTGTTCAACGTAATATTAGTGGTATTTTTATGGGAAACCAATCTTTTGCGGATTCAACATGCGACCTGGCCTTTAAATTCCTTAATTGTAATGAAGTATGGAGAATCCGACCTGTCCTACCATTTATCAATTGGGATGGTTTTCAATGTAATTGTACTTGATTTTTGCACGGATGTTATGGACTACTCATTAATAAGTTTCTTGCAAAATATGATTCTGTGTGACTAGGCACTGATTAAACTTATTGATACGCGATGGACCCCAGGCGGTCGCGAGCGCAACAATAATATAGTTAATTAATTGTGTCTAGTTATTCAAGATTTCAATGGTTAAGATTTTTCAATACATTAAATATGTAGCCTTTATATGCAGCTGTTTAAATAAAATATGCATTTTCTTTTCTCTTCCGATAATTCGCCTAGGTCTAGTGGTTCCTTATCCGTGAGTGCTCAGCTTTACACTGTCTAGCGGTCGGCTCATGCGTCACCATCATAGGCCGTGACAGCTCGCATTATTACTGAAACTTATGCTGAAGTAGGAATGTCCCGCGCGCCGAATTTATGATTATTACGTTTTAGCTAAACACCGCACATTACTCTTGTCAGGGCGTTATTGAAACGTTACCAAAACGTTCGTTAATCAAAATTTGTAAGAGAGCGTCGGGTCGCTGGTTCATGGTATAGTTTTGACAGTAAGTTGACATAGCTTGAAGGTCCTATTCCCTGTTTCGGAATGGAAGTGTGAATAAATTTATTTTCGTATTCGAGTCAACGTACGATGTCACTTATTTTTATTCATCTTCCAATACAAGTCCAAGACGTCCCATTTCAATCTTGTAGAACCGCTCCTGAAAATAATTGTTATGAACAAAAGCACTAATTTCAAACATGGTCAGACCGAAAATACACCTGTCTGTCAAGCTTCATATTAATCACAACCATTTCTCGCATCGTCTCATCAGGAAGTACTGCACTCTCAGTGGGGGTTTAATCAAGTAAAATTGACGAACAATTTCCGCCTATGTATTTACGTTCAACAGCCTATAAATCTCCCAGTCAATTGAGTCGTTGATGACATTTAACAAGTGTTTCACAAATTGACAGGATGCTCATTACGTACTTACACCGCGATACAGACAGCTGGGAGAAGTTGCTAGCCCTGTACCGATATTATTGATATTATTCACGAGGCGATCGTGACCTAACGTGAAGACCTCAGTCATCAGCGGGATTGTTCCATGTTTCTGCTCATTAAACAATAAGGTGTGGAATGTGGGACTTCGTAAGAGTATTAATTTGACAAACTGTAGAGAGTGGTTCAACCTAAATCGATTGAAACTGTCAGATGCTAAAGAACTGGAGATAGGCCTAACCCCGTGGTCACGAACGACGTGTCACACGCTCATGCGACACGAGTCTTGCGACAGCGACTGCGGAGAAAAGAAATGAAAGAAGCTGTTTAGAGCACGCCACGAGTCACCGCGACGCTATGTGCGGAGCGACGGACGGAAACAGATGACGTGTGTGCTTGTCGCTTGACGCAAGTCGCATTGCTCGAGGCTGTGAACGGGGCTAAGTAACAGCAAGATGAGAAGAACGATCTCAGGTTTACCCTTATTAAGGGCAGTGGTGGCCCAGAGAGTAGAGGTGGCCAAGTAGGGCAGTGCCCAGACAGGCACTCTAATTTGTGTAAATTATTTCATTACCGCTGCTCTCAAAACGGTGAAGGAAAAACATCGTGAGAAAACCGGCATGTTCTAGAACCAAAAATTCGAAAGCATGTTATATTTATTTATATAACAATTGCTTGCTAGTTAACTTATGGGAGCGTTGCCGGAGGAATTTGGAAGTAAAACGAGAAGTCTTACTCGGATGGTGGTTTATTATAGACTAACTTCCTAAAACATATTTCTTACACTAGTTTACTTATCGCTAATAATTCTTAACCAATGTCTGTCAACACTAATTGGCAGCCCCTTAAAAACTGGTGGAGTGCCATGAGAACGAAATAGTGCAATCATTATCCCGGCGACGGCACTTAACACGTTCAATGCCGCCGACACGCTTAGCGTGTTCTTGCGAATGTCTATAACTACGCCTCGAACACGCCAGTCGTGTCCTAAATGTTTCAGTGATATTTCGAAAATTAAGCAAAGTTGCCTTTTGGAATTCTCAGTACATAATCCTCTAGCAATAACCTAAGGATTTTTGAGGTGGCCCCCGGAAAAATCTATTAATTTGTTTTTTTTTTTTAAGTGATTATGTAATGCCGAGAACCCGCCAGGCGTGTCCACCTAAACAAGTTAATCATAGATTGTCAACCTTTGTACTAAGACGTCAAATACAGCTAAAATAATGTACATATAAACAAAAATCAATAAAATATGAAGATAATTTATTGAATGTCAAGTACGTAGAAGCCCAAAATAAGAAGGCGAGTAGGACTGAAAGATAACTACTGTGTGAACTCGCGTTGCCTCGGTCAGACCAATAATGTACAAAATAATTTACGGTAGGTACGATCGGTAAACAAACAACTAGTTGGATTGACAACCGTACTATTAAAACAGTAGGTATTTTACTGTTATTCGCTCGTTAACTGTTCTTCTATAAGAAAAAAAATCAAAATACTTACTGTTTTTATGACCGGTAGTATTTTGAGCATTAAAAACCATAAAAATATGTATCTTATTTTATTATTAATATTATTTTATCTAGGTAAAGTACTTACCTAGATAAAATAATTGTAAACAACTAAATAGGTACCGCTTACGTTTCTAAAATACCTACCTACTGTTCGTTTTTATTTCTCCAACTTTGACGAAGTTTGAAATAGATAGTTTTATTTAGGATCTTTTGAGAATCTTTTGTTTGCCATAACATCATTAAAATTTGTATTAATACTGTTTTCCATAATTGTCCCCACTTATAATATTTATTTGCTATTATAATTTATTCTGTTACTCGCAGCCATGCAGACGGCTGCATAGTTGCGTATTTATGCCACCCTTAATTCTTATTCTTTATTGCACACAAAATAAAAAAATATACACACAAAATTACAATCTAAAGCTTGTACAACGGCGAGCTTAACCCAGAATTGGGTTTTCTTACAGCAAACCTTGCTTCGATAGCGAGATTTGTAGAAGAGGATATACCTACGTGCACAAACGGTACATTTAAAAACTTAAATTAACTTATATTATAAACCAAACTAAACTAAACTAATATATATATATATATAAATATAATACGCTATCTTCAACTAAAGTAGGTATCGTTCCGTAAACTTGCAATAATTGACTTATCTAAGTTATTATTATGAAATATTTCAAAATAACCACAAAATGTTTATCATCTCTTACAAAATTACGATAATTACTTACCTAAAAATCTATTTTCAGCCATAATTCCAGGTTAAATCTCACTACCGTATTTGAATCACCTTTATTCTTGCTCAGCGAATGGCAAACTAACTAATACTTATCGCTAAACCGAAAAAAAGACAGATTTAGAATTTAAGTCTATCGAGGTGCCACTGGACACGCCTAGCGTGTCCATGTTTAACAAAATGCAGTGCCGCCGACACGCCTGGCGTGTCCGCGTGGCTTTATAGGGCGGCATCGCTATGAACTTCAAAAAAATTATGGTGGCAGTGAACGTGTTAAGTACAAGTGGGCCCTTTTAACACAACCAAACATGAATTATTGCTAACACAAGGGCGAGATGCATAACTTGCTACACTTACAGTAAACACCAAAGCGCGCAGCAAGCCAACAACAAAACATTTATAACTAAAAATCTTCATACAAACATTAAACATCGATTTACTGCTATACATAACTATGTCAACATCCGGCTCCTGAGCAATCAGGGCGTTCAGCAGGTTGATTAGCTGGGTTGTGGGAGCATATCGATCAGTATGGGTATGCACTGGCGCATCTACAAACCCGCACTGGGTCCGCGTAGTGGATTACGGCCCACTCCCTCTCACCGTGAGGAGGCCTGTGTCCCAGCAGTGGGAACATTATAGGCTGATTATGTAAGAGGTAAAAACAATATAGAATAAGTTGTTGTTGCCAGCTTATAAATTTTTCAACAGTATAGCATCATGGAGTACTGAGTACTCCAAATACACTTGTCACTCCCCTTCACCCTTGTCACCCTTTGTTGCCTTTAACAGTATCTTTTCCAGAAAGACCGATATTATCTACTGAAACACATACGACCACACGCACGACTACATTACCACTTGTCTTTATTCATACTCTAAGCTCGCAAATAATATACCTATCTTATGCCTTAACGGGTAAAAGCCAATCTAATAAAGGCTTCCACAGACAGGCGCGACGCGACGGTGCCTCGTGATTCTATTAGAACAATTTCCATGACGTTTTCATAGAAATTGTTCTACTAAAGTCGCGTCGCGCCTGTCTGCGGGAGCTTTAATCTTTCGCCAAGCGCGAGTGGCACGTGACCGGTACCAAGGGCGCCAGGTCAACTCACCGTAGGGTTGCCTAATGGTCTGAATTGAAAGTTCTAATATGGCAGCCTTTACTATAGTGCTGCAGTTTTCGTTAATATTTCATGAATATCAAGGGCGATTTTGAGGTCACAGTAAAAGTCAAAGGTACATCGTATGACTATGCTGTAGTTCAAAACTTTGTATTGTTTCTTTCAGGTCCTTTGATAAACCATTTTAATAGGTAGTATGCGAAAATGTAAAAATAGCTGAATCTGAAAATACAATTATTCATAATTATGTTACTTTCTGAGTTTATCTTGGACAGTACTGGCATTAGTGAAGGAAAACATCGTGAGAATCGTCGTCTTAAATCAAAACCAAAATATTTTATTTCACATAAACCAACATGGGCACTTATGAAACGTCTGAAGCTAGGTGCACGGTTCCAATTGGTTGTTTCCTATGGAGAAGAGCCGGCAAGAAACTCCACGGTTACTCTAATAAAAATAAGGAGCTTTTACAATGTTTCAAATTACAGTGTTGATAGGTATGGGAGGACAGTGTAGGCCTGTCAACAAGTAACAGGCACTCAACAAAATATAAAAAGGTCTACAAATCTACAGTCTACAAGTTAGGCCTTAATGTACCTACGTCTGAAATAGCCAACCCGTCTTGAACAAACGTAGTGATCAATGCCCTCTCTGCATAAGAAGAGGCCTTTGCCCTGAAGTGGGGTACTAGTAAGCTGGTTTATGTTATTATTATTATTATCTATCAACCCTATTACTGCAGAATCGATTACTCGATAGACACATGGAAAGTTTTCCTTGCACACTATTGTATCGGTGACATACGCGCCTAGAGACAAGCAAGCAGTCTGTCTTATTATCTCTGGCTCCCCCCCGGGCGGCACCCTGCAGCCACCGGGCGGGTGCGCCGGCGCAGCGTCATGCCGACAAGGCCGACGGCCACCGTCACTGTACACGCGGGGAGTCGGTGCTGTCCACGAAATAATTACTGCACAAAGTACGCATATTTCTCCATCTGGGTTTAACTAGCCATAATGTGAGATACATACATACATAATCAGCCTATAACATTCCCACTGCTGGGACACAGGCCTCCTCTCTGTGAGGGGGAGTGGGCCGTAATCCACCACGCGGGCCCAGGGCATGTTGGTAGATGTCACATGTCTTCGAATTTTTTGGTTCTAGGACATGCCGGTTTCCTTCACCGTTTTGAGAGCAATGGTGATGAAATTAAATACACAAAGTAAAGTGCCTGCCTGGATTCGACTCGCGGCCTACAACTCGTAAGTCGGGGCCGATACCACTGGGCCACCGCTGCACTGCTGCTAGTGTGAGATGCTATGCAGGAAAGAAGGAACTGTTGTTGCACGACTAGAGCGCGTAGTCTTCGTTGCATTTCTTATGTGCAGAAGTGTGACAACTTAAAGATCACTGCTTCTTCTTCTTTGTATCAATGATTCAACATAAATCTATACAAGTTTCGACCAGAACTCAGCCACGAAGAAAGCAGCTTCGTAAAGAAAAACCCAGCAGGGACTGGATGTGTGTTATGGCAAAATAAGTGCATTAAGTGGGTCTATTTCGAAAAGAGCATTGTTATTTTCGAGAACGAGTATACAGGCCAGTAATATCGGTGTCTATGTCGTCTTTCTTTTTTGTGACTTCCGTCAGCTCCCGCATTATCACTCCATTGCCTTACTACTCTATGTTTTTCATCAACAAAACCTATTTGATCGAGAATAGGTGCCTTCTGACATAAATATTATAATTACCTCCTGTGCCTAATGTTAAAATTGCCGTAAAACGCACTGGTATATTTTATTACGTTACTATCGGTCTATCTCTGACCTCGAGCGCACGAAATTCTTGGGTTTAATGTATTACTTTATAAATTTTCTGCAGCCTTAGAATATTTGTTGCGGCATTATGTCAAATGATGTTGATTTAGTTTAGAGTTCGGTACAAGGCTGGGAAATAAGTAGAGAATGATTATGTTAATTTGAAACTTAAAAGCTTGATTTGGATTTCGGAGATCGATGTGAAGGACGCGGAGATAATGATGAAATGTTGAAACTGAAGTTAATGCTGACCTGCAGGGAGTGACGTTGTCTATCTATATAGTTAGATATCATAAAAACGAAATGCTGTTTGTTCGTTGGTAACCGCATCACCTGAGAACGGTTGGGCCGATTTGGCTATGTTCTGTTTTAAAATGTTCGTATAATAGTCCGAATTAGGTTTTTATGGAATGAAAAATTAGAAAAGACACCCGGTGATTTTTCAAATTCGGGAAAAATGAACGTTCTTTTTGCTATGATATTTTTGTATGAACTCACCCTTTGGACGTCTGTCGGGTGAGCTACAAGTAGTTATGAATAAAGTTAAACGAAAACGATCGACGCTTTTTGAATACATTAACTAGCAAATATTACAAGATTCTAAGACTAGGTTGTTTTAATAATGTTTGAAAACTATAGGTACTCGAAAGATGTTTCGCAAAAAATACGAAAAACTGATCCAATTTTGAAACAAAATTCGCAACATTTGAGCTAGAATGTGTAATATTTTATACCGATTGATCGTGTTAATTAATTAATACTTAAGCGTTGCATTTAATTGTAATCGCATTATCTTGTGTAATACCTAGTATGATACTTACTTAAAGTGAATTTTGATGAAGACAAAAGCAAGTTGGTTTTGATTGTAATATTATTATTTTTATAATCACATACTTGATATTTTAATTGATTAAAAAAATGCATTAGATAGATAGAATAAAGGTAGGTACATATTATTGCGGTACAATTAATGTGCTTATAACTGAATCGACCTTGTTCCTTATCTACTAACTATTTTTTTTTTTAATCTTCGTTATTTCACGTATAGACAGTTTTAATCAGTTTATTAAATTTTTTGTTATTTTCGCTTTAAATTTGTGATACAAACAAACCTTCGTTCACGAGAACTAACTGCATTCCAACCGATCAACGGTAGCTTTTCAGAAGAAGTGAATAAATGTGTATTCTATTTATGTAAATGTCTCGAAGATGGAGTGATCTGTTATTGCTATATCGTGCACTCGTGCCGGGGAATAGGAGTATGTATAATGAGGTCAAATTGTCTATGGTCTACAAAGTATAAGAATTATTGGTCCGTCTATGCTATCAGAATCATTTATTAGCAATGAATGTAGGTGACTAATAAAGGTGTATTTGGCATTTAAACTAAATATCAGCTCAAGGTACTGATACAGTATTTATTTTTGCAAAATAAGCTTTCTTAAATTGTCAGATTATTTCACTGAAATTACTGAAAAAGTGTAAAGTACAAAGGTACAGTCCAATAGAGTGGTATTAGATAAAATAATTGCATAGCAACAAGCCTATGGTAGTGTTTTTTTTAAACATATATCTTTGTGTTTATATTGTGTTTACCTACATATGTGCCAAATAAACATACCTATTTTCTTTCACTTTCTTTATAGGGGCAACAGAGAATGTTTTACAAGAGTGTTAACGGAAACGTACTAAGATGCTTATTGCATGATATGTAACATAAATCCTACAGTTCATATATTGATATTTTATGACATTGTCACCCAATAGGATTATATGAACTTAGTTACTTACTTACTTTCTATTAATGATTTTATTGATTATAATTCTGTAAATACATACTTGTTACGGTGGCAAATCATATTTTGTTTAACATACAACCTAACACTGTCCTGCAAATTGCAAAAAAACGTAAAAAACTTTGAATTTCTCGGGCTATCTGGAATAGTTTAATTAAATGGTATGAAAGACATTACTTGGCTACGTGACATTGACAAATAAGTTATCAGTTCATAGCCAATTAAAGACACTATACTTAGGTATTAGACGTGGCATGCAATTAATTTGAATACTAAATAGAAAGCTAGAAATTGATCCTTGTCGTATTTTAAATATACTGTAGAGGTTATCTGCATGTGTCAACCTTATGTTGACTGTCTGGTAGTACTCGTATAATATCGACGATGGTGACTCTTGAATAGTCAAGCAAGTTTGAAATAAGCTTTGGAAGGAAAAGTGATGGTAGTTTGTTTTAGAAAAAGAAGATAGGCAGGGCTAGGGCCTGTCAGTGTATTTAGAAAAATTCCTTGATAAAATATAATAATCTAGTTAAACATTAAATATAGTTTCCTTTCTCATACGCCCCCACTTTCATATATTGAGAAATATATAACAATACCTACCCATGTATGTCCGGCTGTATATAGGTAATTTACGGGTAAGTATAAAATAGAGTCGTGATTGGAACATTTAGAAAAAAACATTTTTTTTCACGTCTACAAAAACCGACAAAAAATAATAATATTAAAATTCATTTATTTCAGGTCCTTGATCCATATTAAATACAAAAACAATACACATTTTTTTCAATTTTATAAGTGTCACTATTGTGCAATTAAATAAGTAATAAACAGTTGATTGATTAATAAATAATTGAAGTTAATTAAATATCGTAAAAATATGAGCAACAAATAAATGTCAGATCAACTCAATTAATGTCAAAAACACAAAGCAAAATAAAAAATAATTAAACAGGACAGTGATTTAAATTAGGTATACATATATTATATTATTAGTATATTATTACTCTGATATGCCGATCAGCTTGAAGTTTCTTATATCGATATTCTCTAGTCGATCTATCATAAATCAGTTCTTATTACGTAGGTATCTAGCTTTTTCTATGTCGAGCGCTAACAATCATCATGAACCAACTCCCACCTAATCACAATAAGTGCTGCTCCGATAATTTATAACCAGCGGGGTAATTACGTAACACACTAACAGTAGGAATGGGTTTAATTTTGACAGTTCAACAACATTCATTGCGTTATTTACGTGGTTGAGCAGACACATTTTTCGAATATATGAAGCAATGGTTTAGCAATAGGCTTCAAAATGATTCAGATTGTGATAGATCGTGTGTTACGTAATTAGGGTGCTGGTAACTACACCTCCATTATAATTCCTCGTCTCATACCACAGAATCCACGAACAAAGCAGCGAGCAACCGCTAGCTAGGAAATCGAACAAAATCAATTTATTAAACATGTCCTAATAATAGAAATAAAAAAATGATTACAGTACGGTAAATTATTTGGTACAGAATGACATTGAATATGTCACAGCGTATATAATATGTGCATTTAATATTAAAATGCCAGCAATGATTGCTTGAATATTTCAGTCTGCAGGAAAAGCAATCCAGTTTCATTTTCAGATGAATGCAGCACGTCTGTTAGGCACTTTCTAGATTTAGAAAGTGCGATTGAAGTGACATTTTATTAAATTTCCTTCAAAAAGTGGTAGAAGAGAACTCAATAAATTAGGAATCGATTTGTAACTAAATGAGTCATTGTTACACTAAAAGCTTTTTCGGAATACTTACCTACATGTCGGAGGAATTAGGATAACGATGTCGTCAGGAAAGATTTGAGTTCGAATGTGGATGGCTATAGTAGGAGGAGAGGAGTAGGCAAAGATGAAAGAAACAATGGATGGACTGTGTGAAAGATGATATGGCTCGAAAGGGAGTGACTACCGAGATGACGACTGATAAAGAAGTATGGAAGAAAAAGACATGTTGAGCTGACCACAAATAAATAATAATAATAAGGACAGGAGAATAATAACTGGTGACCTACATGTCGTAGCGGTTACACGAAACCCCCTGTTTGTCGCGCAAGATGTATAGAAACAAACAGATGCTATACTACTTTTAGTAAATTGGTACTGTGATGCGTGTCAGGGGCCACGAAAACATTGTTTTCTTTATGAATATTCGCCTGTAATCTTCAACGATATAATAATAAAAAAAAGGAAAGAAAAAAAAAGAAGAAAGGAATATATTAATAAATAAATAAATAATAATAAAAAAATGAACATATTTTCCCAAGTTGCTTAAAATACACCCTCCGTCGGTATAGATTTTCTTTTGTTTAAAATAAATTGGGCGCGGTTACGCTACGGTGTGACCGACTGCCGCGTCACCACTTGAACTTGGTAGCCAGTAATGAGTTATGGAATGTCAATCGCCTTCTAAAAGAGTCAAGTGTGAAAGGCACTCCGTTTGCGCGCAGATTGCTTTTATTCCGATAGACTTACACCACATAGGTTACAGGAAATTGATTCAATCTGTTCCTTTTTATTTCCTTGTATACTAATGTGTCTTTTAAAAGTGTGATTTAATTATTATAACTGCGTACTTAAAATATTTGCACGGTGATAATCTTATGCATAAAATGAAGGTGACCATCATGTTTTAGACCTCGTTTTGGCCCATTTTTGGCATAATATAAAGTACATAACATCTATGTAATACATATGGAATGCAATAAACAATTGAGTATTGAGTACATTACCTACTAATTCATATTCAAAATGTAATTTAATGTCTTCGTCTTTTCGTCCAAACGAAGTCCACCGGAAGCTTTTATTTCTTAAAAATACATTAACCTAATTAAAGTGATACTTTAGCATTAGACACGCCTAAGTAAATAGCCACAAATACATACATATAGTGGGTACCTACAGATGCAAATTTATTCTAAAGGTCAGTTATGATTGGTCACAATGGACATTTCTAAACTACTTGGACGTAAGTACTGGTTCTCAAATTCAAGGAGTTCCGTTAAATTATAGGGGACTGATTACTTTTATAAACATTCTATGATTTATGGTCTTGTGCAAGTGCTGAGAGGAAGATTTATGCGTAACAGCGGTAGTAGACCGAATGTTTGAATAATGTTAGGTAATTAATTTATTATATTGAACAGAATTTGTTTATTGTAAGAAGGTTATTATTGGTTACATTAGCCAGTTTGTTGGACCTGTACTGCAAGAAATGGTTCGGTTGAAGATGCATCATCACATCACAGAGCATGCATAATCTCATTTCTTTCCCTCATAGAAAAGTTATTAAGATCTTAACTTTAAACGTAAATTTGTAACTTTATAGTAATCTTATTATTGCCTACAACCAACATTCTGCCAATAATTAAAATGTGATTACGTGCTGAACGTAAAATACCTAAGTATAAACATGTGGATTTTGAGCAAAATGTCACGATCCATATTTGGAGATCAATGAAAATAAATTCAAGTTCGTAAAATAGACGTAAAAAAGTTGAGCAAGTTTTATAATAACGTATTCTAAGGGTACCAGTCCACCTTGTCAGATAAGACGAGCAGAAAGGAGTTAAAAGTATGTACCAAGCTTTTATTAAAAAATAAACCAGTGGGTCAGGCAGGCATTGAATTTGATGATGAAACAATAATAACCAGTACAGTAGGCTGCACGTCAGTGTTAATACTGACCTTGAGCTGGTCTAGTGTATAACAGTTTTAATAGAATAAGAGGCCAGCTTGTACTGGTTTTGTTACCACTGACGAGCGGCCATATTTTTTTTGGTTGGGCTATCGTCAAATATCTTCTCCCACTCTGGGCGGAGCGGGAGGGAGTGTCAGACTTTTACTGACTAAAACCCACTCATGTTCCTTCCGTTGCCTGTGTGCCAGGGCCACGGTAACCATTTCGGACAAACCTGCGACCCTGGCGTCGGCCCTAGCGGACTCCGTCAGTGTTCGCAGGCATCTTATTGAGGCGCGCGTGGAACACAACGCGCCGTCGACCCGGGCCTGGTCCTTACCGGACGGCTAGACAAGAGAATCGGCTTTTGACTCCACTGACGTGCGGCCTATTGTCCTGGTTCATAAGCAGTTTTATTTCCGTTCAGACATCCATCTCATCTGGTGAAAAGTGATAAGTTAAGTATACGAACGAACGAACGAACAAGGACATATTCTGGAGACTCACACTTTGAAGGTTAAAAGCACCCTAATTACGTAACACACTATCTATCACAATCTGAATCATTTTGGAGCCTATTGCTAATTCATTGCTTCATATGTTCGAAGAATTTGTCTGCTCAACAACGCAAATAACGCGATGAATGTTGTTGAACTGTCAAAATGAAACCCATTCCTACTGTTAATGTGTTACGTAATTACCCCGTAGGTTATAGGCAAGTAGGAAGGAAGGTGGCAGACAGTTTCACACATAATAAAATAATAATAATAGTAAAATAATAATAGTAGCTACTAATAATCATTTAATTCCCAGATAATACAATCAAATTTGTTAGCAATTACATAAATAACGGTGAAGGAAAACATTGTGAGGAAACCTGGACTTCTAGGTTAATATAAGTCTGGAATCGTCAACCCGTCTTCAGCAAGTGCGGTGATTAATGCTCGTGCCTACTCTGTATGGGAAGAGGACTTTGCCTATAGTAGTGTAGCCTACAGGGAGTGGGACAATAAGAGGCTGGTATTATACATAAACAACTCAACTGGACAACATAATTTTAATGGATTTAATTAAGTCTATTTTTTATTTAATTTAGGCAGTTTCATACTTGCAGATTGATTCCTACCGTAACAACATCCACTGCAGCCCATATATAACAGGGACTCTAAAATATTTGTATAATCATCAATGCTACGCCGCTACGCACCCGCTACGAAGATTCGTAGCGATGATATCACGATGCTACGCAGGAGAATAGATGAGCCAGTATCTGATATCACCAGTTTTATTTATATTTGAGATAGGCATATGACGTTTTTGCAAGGTACAGTCACAAGCATAAATATCTTACAGTTACGCAAAATTCAAAAGCGTAAGCGCTTTCAAATAAATTCGTGGAAAATTGCAATTTTGAGAAAAGGTCTATTTCATAATAGTGTGGTTTCTATAATACTAAATGATAAATGATTTTATTTCTGTAAGTAGGTTTGTACAAACACTTTTACACGTCAATCATATTTTAAAACTAGATGAGGTCGGCGTTTCCTATCTGACTACTCTGAGAAGAAAGGCCGAAAAAAAACTCAGAGGTCACAGTCTCTTTTAAAGTCCAGACATAATCTTGGTCAGATCATGTGAAGACCATGTAGATTTGTGTCTGAAATGGTCTTGTGAGGAAAAAATCCCACACAGAATGAGTGGACCTGTCCAGTCAGTGCACGCATTTGTCAGTAATCGTGCAGCTCAACTCAAAACTTAAGGAGCTCAACGATTCGACGAACAATACCAAAGAAAGGACATTTGGGTAGGCCGCATAAATTACTCAAACTGCCAGACTATGATTAAAACTAATCAAGAAAGAAAAGAAAAAAAACAATGATCTACATAGTCTTTACATTCACAATAATTAAAATAATATACTATTTTACAAAGTAAATATTCATGTCAATTTATTTATAAAAATTCATCAATGTCAACAGGTATAAAAAATCCTGAAATAATCTTGGTCAGATCATTTGAGGACCATGTAAGATTGGTGTCTGAAATGGTCTTTTAAGGAAAGAACCATACAGATTTGAGTCGACCTGTCCAGTTAGTGCACGCATTTGTCAGTAATCGTGAAGCTCAACTCAGAACCATTTTGTTCGTTCTAAGTTCGTAACACCATTAAGTATCTATCTATCAAGACTTTAGGGGAGAATCGCTTTTAATCTTGCATAAGTGTAAGGTATTTATGCTCGTCAAAATCAAAGTAAAACAAATACACCGTACGGTCGTAAAGTTGTTTTATTTTGGTTTCATGAAATTCAACTACGCAAGTCGCAAGATGTTACGTTTTCAGAAGGAAGTATCTCGTACTTCGTAAGTTTTATAACTGAGAAATAGTTGCCATATTGGAAAAAGCGTTTTCTTCAACATTTTCTACCTACAATTAATAGAATAGGTAAATCTGTTTGAGTAATGTAATTATTGCAATGTAGAGTTAATTAAAAATAGATTACCTACTATATTGCATTCGTTGCTTAACACAGTTGCACTAACACTAATCTAGTTCTTAAAGCGCCACAATGAACATAATAATGCCTATCACGCTCAAGCTTTAGGCGGATAAGTAAATAAGTACACACATCAAAAGTGTCTAGGGATCAAGCACGTTATTGCTAGTTACAAAAAATTCGGTATTTTACTTATATCTTTTGTAACTCCCATGGATACTTTTTAGTAAATTTCGTCATTTGAAAAGGGAATTGTTTTTAATTTCGGTTATAAGATGAAAATTTTGTTTCAAGTCGTGTTCCTATGCATGCATGCAAAATCAGCCGCTGGGACACAGGCCTTCTCTCTGTGAGAGGGAATGGGCCGTAATCCACCACGCGGGCCCCGTGCGGTTTGGTAGATATCACATGTCTTCGATTTTTTGGTCCTAGGAAATGCCGGTTTCCTCACGATGTTGTCCTTCACTGTTTTGGAGAGCAAAGGTGATGAAATAATTTACACAAGTAAAGCCCCTGCCTGGGTTCGACCCCACGACCTAAAACTCGTAAGTCGGGGCAGTTACCACTGGGCCACCACTGCTCTTAACGTATTCCGATATAATCCTGCAACGGGTTTGAGACCAAATCAGTAAAATTTCTGCCATACTTCTAAGTGGAATCAATACAAAAGAACGTTATTATGGAGAGAAGACGTCATTAGACCCGAGAAGAAGTCATTTGGGCCGAGAAGAAATGATCAGAGCTGTGGGAATGTTGGAAGCTGGTTTTCGGCAAAGTGCTGTGGCAATCGCTCTGAGCACTAGGCAGAGTGCTATAAGTCGACTTACACGTTACCGCATCACTGGCAGCGTAGCAGAGCGACATGGAGGGCGAGCTCGCATCACCACACGCAGACAATATCGTTACATACAAATTACTGTTCAACGAAATCATACAATGACAGCGATGATGTTAGTTACGACGCTTCATAGCTCTTCAGGGATGTAACTATGCGATTAAACCATAAGAAATCGCTTGCATGAAGTCAATCTCCATTCCCGAAGGCCACTACGTGTACCACCCACAATCGCAGAGCCAGTTTACAATGGGCTCGTGAACACAGAAATTGGGCAGAAGAAGAGTGGCGTTTATTGTTTTTCTGACGAATCTCGCTTTGGTATGAGGCCAGATACTAGCCTTACACGGTATTAGAGGACGCCCCTGGACGCCAAGAACGTTCAAAATCATGTCAGGAAGTCCATGCGTACCGTGGTGGAACAATCATGATATGGGTGGAAATACCCACCCATCCAGCACCCAGATCGGCGGAAGAACCGAACTGATTTAGATCGGAGGCAATCTCAATGCACAGATTTACGCTGAAACGATTGTATCAGATGTTGTCATTCCTTTGCGGACCCAATTTGTTGCTTAAGTTCTACTTATGCATGATAATGCACGTCCACACACTGCTAGAGTCGTTGCAAACACACTTGCCGCAGCTAATATCAATGTCCTAGTGTGGCCTGCATTGCTAGACTTGAATCCCATTAAGCACGCATGGGATATCTTCAAAGAAGATCTCTGCCGAATGCCGTACACAAACCGGAAAATCTTTTTCGCTTGTTACAAGGGACGTGGGCGGCCATTCCGCCACGTGATTTGGATGAACTCATATTCAGCATGCCGAATCGCTGCGATTGTGTTATACGCGTTAACGGTGGAAATACAGACCACTATTTGTTTATTTTATGCAATGAAACCTTTAAAAACTTTTATTTTTATCACATTTTAATGTAGTGATTAACTAAGGTGAAAAATCCAGCATAAGCAAAAATCGCGAAAAGTCTTTATTAATGCAAAAGAAGAGAGTACTTCATCGATCTACACCTAGGAAAACATTTTATTTAATCAATCTAAATAGACATTTTTATTTAATTTCAATAGGGCAATAAAGTATTAAAAAAATACCTTAATCCCTAGACACTTGATGGTGTAGTTTGTGTCATAAACTCGATAGCAATCGCAGCGCTGTCGCTCTGAATAAAAGCGTAACTTTAACTCCAAAGATGGCAGTTTTATTAGGGTACCAATTTGCTAATTAAAATGATTATCGGTTTAGCGTTCAAAGTTAAATTCCCAGAAAGATAATAGGCAGTAGCATCGTTGTTGCGAAAGGTCGTTTAAAGGAACTTCCACGGTGTTGGACGTATTTTTAGCAGTCAAATGCGCTACCAAAGTTGCTAACTGGTTAATATTTTTAACATGAGTGGATGCAATTCTGGTACATCTCGTGCCAAACCGAGAGTGACCTTAAAACAGTGTTCATGGAGTTTCTTGCCCGTTCTTCTCCATAGGAACCTATTACTCTTTGGCATGGGCAACTAGCTTCACCTTTCTCACTGACCGACCCTTTGACAATTCAAAAGTGCCTGTACTTAATTGAATTATTTGAAATAAGCTTCTACCCGCGACTTCGTCAACGTGAAATTTCTTGTTTCCCCGACCCACTCCGTCGCATCGCATCACCTGCCCCCGCTATCAGCACTTTGTTTTCGCTTAGCGTTCTTTCTGACTTTTTTTCTTTTTGCTCGGCTCCTTAGGGTCATAGCGTGATGTTAAATAGCCTATAGCCTTCCTTAAGAATTGGGCTATCAAATACAAAAAGATGTTTTCAAATCCGAGCGGTAGTTCCACAGATTACCCCTACGTACAAACTTACAAACCAGCAAACAAATTTTTATCCCTTCATAATATTTGTATAGATACGAGTAAATGCTTTGAGTTTGAGTTAGAGATAAGCAAAGCTATTCACAACCATTAGACCGACTTCGGAGTCGAAAATGACATATTTTCGGTTACCTGATTTGCTTAATCCCCAACAACAAATAGCTGTCGAACGGTGTTGAATAGAGCTATGCAGCAATGTATGCAGCTGAGTAATCATAATTGCGTAACACACTAAAAGTAGGAATGGCTTTCATTTTGACAGTTCAACAACATTCACTGCGTTATTTACGTTGTTGAGCAGACAAATTTTTCGAATATATGAAGCAATGGATTAGCAATATCTGTCAAAATAATTAGTGTGATATGCAATTAGGGTGCTGGTCTGATTCCTAACTAATTAAGTAAAATTATGAGCACCTGTCCATCACAAGGCGTAGGTAAATAGATCGACACAACTATAAACTCTGGGTGGGTTTATAAAACAACATCAGAACATTACAAACCTAGTATGGTGATTCAGTGATAAGGAAGTTGCAATGTTTATTTTCATTTCAAAATAACTTTTAACACTTAAAAGGAATGCTGTAAATGTATTTCGCGCATTCTTATCAGAGTCGTGACTTTTTTGTTTGCCTTTGTACTTACTTGCCGAGTTGAAATATTAAGTTATGCATGCCAGAGTGACACGACTAATGATTTATAGCTTAAACTTCAATATTTATTGAAAACTTAATCTGTTGCGGAAAAACTAATGTTATATTTTGTGATTAATTATAATTATTTTTCGATTTCCTGCAATTAGGACGTTCTTTCAGTTCCTATTTGTAAATCATGATTAGTTCGATTAAAATGTTATCATTATTTTGGACGTTTTATATCTAAACAGATTTAGAGACTGCCCGTTTAGTATATTTTAGTTATTTTCATAGTGTGATGTCGTACGGTATTCTGTTGTGGGGAAATGCCGCCGATATTCAGACAAAAACGGGCAATTCGTTCAATTTATAAATTAAGTCCCAGACACTCCCTCATAGATAAATTTAAAGAGATTAATATTGTTACTGTGCCTTCTCAGTATATTTATGAAAATCTTTTGTATGCACATAAAAATATTAATGTTTAAAAAATACAGTGATATCCACAGTATAAATACTAGGAACAAACACAAATTTCTTGTTCCTACAACCAGGCTCAAGAAAATTGGTGGCTCCTTTAGATGCCAATGTATACGTTTTTATAATAAACTTCCTAGCCACATTCAAGATCTAAGCTTTAATAAATTCAAATCTTTTATAAAGCGGAAATTATGCCAGAAAGCCTACTATACTGTGAAAGACTATATTGAAGACAAAAATGCTTGGGATTGAGCTGCTCCAATAAATTTACACAGTGAATGTTAATTTTAGTTTGCTAACTCTTTTTAGACATGAATATTTACTATAAAAAGTATTATGTTATTTTCATTATTGTGAATATGAGGACTATGTGGGTCATTTTTTTTTAGTTTTATTCTTGGTCTGGCAGTTTAAGTAGTTTATGCGGCCTACCCTAATGTCCTTTCTTTGGTATTGTTTGTCGAATCGTTGAGCTCCTTAAGTTCTGAGTTGAGCTGCACGGTTACTGACAAATGCGTGCACTGACTGGACAGGTCGACTTAATCTGTGTGGTTCTTTCCTCAAAAGACCATTTCAGACACCGATCTACATGATCTTCAAACAGTATTACTGAATTTATATATACACATTGACATTGATAAATTTTATATATACAATGACATGAGTATTTACTTGTAAAGTATTATATTATTTTAATTTTGTGAATGTGAAGACTATGTGGGTAATTGCTTTTTTTTTCTAATTTAATTTTAATTATGATCTGGCAGTTTGAGTAATTTATGCGGCCTACCCAAATGTCCTTTCTTTGGTATTGTTCGTCGAATCGTTGAGCTCCTTAAGTCCTGACTTCGTGAGTCGAGCTGCACGATTACTGACAAATGCGTGCACTGACTGGACAGGTCCACTCAAACTGTGTGGTTCTTTCCTCAAAAGACCATTTCAGATACCAATCTGCATGGTCTTCGCATGACCTGACCAAGATTATGTCTGGACTTTAAAAGAGACTGTGACCTCTGAGTTTGTTTCGGCCTTTCTTCTCAGAGTAGTCAGATAGGAAACGCCGACCTCATCTAGTTTAAAAAACATGATTGACGTGTAAAAGTGTTTGTACAAACCTACTTACAGAAATAAAATCATTTATCATTTATCATAAAGTTCCTTACTAGGCGCAGTAGAATTTAATAAAACAAATATTCAATGTACGGTCACCAAATGTGATAAGTAATAGGGTCGTCAATATAGTTGAAGTTTAGTAAGAAACCGAAAGGTGTTTTTGAATAAAATTTAATTTAATGAATAGAAAACAACCAGCACCCTAATTACGTAACACACTATCTATCACAATCTGAATCATTTTGAAGCCTATTGCTAATCCATTGCTTCATTTGTTCGAAAGATTTGTCTGCTCAATAACGTAAATAACGCAATGAATGTTGTTGAACCGTCAAAATGAAACCCAGTCCTACGGTTAGTGTGTTACGTAATTACTCCGCAGGTCATTATCAAATTAAATTTCATTCGAAAACGTTCATCGGTTTCTTACTAAACTTCAACTAAGTATATCCGACGACCCTGGTTACTTATCTCTTTCTCTAACTAAGCGTGATGTTATGTTATATTCAATTTATAAATTAGACAATGGATTAGCAAAATCAAAATATTTTATTTCACATAAACCTACATGGGCACTTATGCAACGTCAGAAGCTAGGTGCACGGTTCTAATTGGTTGTTTCCTATGGACAAGAGCCGACAAGAAACCCCAAGCCATCAGATTGGTCATAAATAAAAAGATGCCATCCAAAGGTTTTCTGTAAAACGTCGCTTGTAGCGATAAGACTGCCCATTGTGTCACCCTATGTAAAAACTCAACATTTATTTCTATTATTTTTATGGTGTACATAATAAAGAGTATTCTTTTTACAGTAAGAGTTTATTCTATTCTATTCTTAGTACCCAGTAATACATACAGCAGCACCCAAATTGCGTAACACACTATCAATCACAATCTGAATAATTTTGAAGCCTATCGCTAATCCATTGCTTCATATTTTCGAAGAAATTGTCTGCTCAACAACGTAAATAACGCAATGAATGTTGTTGAACTGTCAAAATGAAAGCTATTCCTACTGTTAGTGTGGTACGCAATTACCCCACACAGGTGTGAACGAAATACTTAATATATTCTTTCAATTGATAGGACCTATTATTAAGTCGCTGTTAAACAATCAAAACCTACCTTATGGTTTAATTTATTTTGTTTAGTAACCTGTGTACTTATATCAATCAATACACACACCATAAATATTGATTATTAATTATAGGTACAGCTAGACATAATGAGTTATTTAAAATATTACGGTTACGTCTTGTTGGTTTTCTAATTGACAGTGTTTAGTGATTTATGAAGATGAAATGTACTGCTACCATATTTTGGAACATTTTCGGGACAGAAATAGACTACTTTATGTAACCAAGAAAACCTTTATTTGAAATAAAAATACGTGAACAATTAGTGTAGTATCTTTTTCATAAGAATCAGAACAGACTTTGATTATATGTAAGTTAAAACTTGTTCCCACAATAACAACTTAATGATCTCTTAAAACAGGGCTTTCTCTCTCCTACCCTTTTGCTGTGCCCTACAAGCATAATGATCTCAATTATATAGTTACCACCTAAGTACACATTATGGTAAAGCAATAAAGATATTGAGTATTGAGTATTGAATCAATTACGTTATGCTTTATTTACAACCTCAATATTTTTACTCGTATTTGGAAGGAGAAGCTGGCCTTATAACGTTAATTTTATTATTGAAACTTACACCTGTTCTCAAGAATGCACTAAAACAATTCAAGAACGCCAAAATTGGTATTGCACACCATTCGCATTTTACGAGTAGTTACCTACTTCCATCTGGGAATTATCCGGCAGACCTCCAAACTTATGGCGGCAAGAGTGTAAGAACTTGGACACGGTTCCTATATTCTTTCGATAGGTGTGTGGTTTTAACCTGCCGAAGGTTACTGGTATGTTTTATTGACCACTTACTAAAGTGGTGTAACGGAAGATATGTGTCCGCCCGTGAATACCTACGAATAATAGCGGCTTCGATTGGGCGAGGTCGCATTTTTAATTAAACCATTATGTACAATTATTTTGTGCTACTTACGCCCCACGGCGTTTCGTTTATACTGACAACACCACTGTAATGGCAGATCGAACGATTTCAATTAATAAGTGCCCACGCAGGCGCCCAAAATTATAGGGTCGTATTTATTTTAGATTTTTAATTATAATTGCCGGAAATTAAGGCGGCAATCAAATTATCTCTGAAGCGATAATTTTATCTGGAATAAAAAATAAGTATTTAGTGATGTCTTACAAACAAATACCTATAGACACGATTTTCGTTTCTTGAATATCCTTAAGTCTGACTGTATCGATCATTTATTACCTTACATGGGCTCTCCACTTCGAGGGTTATTGTAAAAATTGTATTATTTTTACGTATAGTTATGACCTTTTACAAGGTCCGTCAATTACTTAAAGATAATTATTAATAATTTTCTTAATAAATTTAATTTTAAACAATGTACTATGGTATCACCGTCGCTTGCGCCGTATAAGTGATATTTCATCGTTTAATAAATAATGAGGATGCTTCGCACGTACGCATGATTCGATCAATTTTATTATTTTCCGTACAAGGGAAGCATGACAGCTTGAAGTGCAATGTTCGACATTCTCTCTTTGTGGTAATATCACGAAAACTGAACTTGTAAAAATCTTTACAATATTAAAAATCTCTACTCGTTTTGTGAACCGTAAACATCGTCGGGTACAGAAAACGATGTACTTTTTAAAATTATTGTATGCGATCCAGGACATTGGAATAAGGAATGAAAGAGTTTGCTTAATCCCACGCAAGTATGTAGGATGTTACAAGTGAGGTGTCATTACCGTGATCATTACTGTAGCCCGAATGCTTATCTGAAACAGTTCCTGAGGTAGATGCGCAGTGCGGGAGGAGTGTGGTGACGCGCCGCGAGGGCTCACTGATACGTCAACTTGTGACAACTGTCACCCCTCCCGCACCGCGCAGTTACCCCAGGAACGGTCTCAGTTAAGCGGTCAGGCTTTAACCTACTGCACTACATACATAATACATCTACAACGTAGGTATGCTTACGTCACCATCATTACGGTACTGCTGCCCGTATACCAATTAATTTGGGTTTGGCGTAGCAGGATATTTTCCTCAACACATATTTTCTGCTAGCTGTCATCTCTGGTCACTTCTTTCCTAGTCAATATCATCTCACTTAGATACCATTCCATCCATGAGTCATCTTCTTTTTGGTCTGACTCTTACTATAGCCATCATACCTATTTAACACTTTTCTTGTCATATGCACAAAAGCGAAAACCTAGCTAGACATTCTAAATCCATGTTTGAAGTCTACAATGTCAGCTGTTTCCATAATGTAAAAGGTCTGTGTCAGGATCAGAGAGAAGATAGTAATCTGAGGGTAACTGACTTAAGTAAGTATTAATTTCGACAGTAAACTGCACACTTGGCAATGGTTTTTGATAAAGCCGTAATTTTATTTGAAGATATAGCCATGGCCGGCTCATTTCGACGTCGCTTGCATATTTTCGCAAAGATACGATCGATTCTTGTAAATGATCGCGTTAATATCTTTAAATATGCATTTAATCTAAGTTTATGATCTTGCGAATATAAAGGTGAGGTACGAAGGTGAGTAATGCGAAGATTTACGTCATTCTGGAGACATTCAGCGGGTTTCTTAGTACTTCTCATTTTACGACACTTAAATGATAAAGTAAAAGGATAATGTCAGGTATTGCTTTAGTCTTTGAGATATAGGAAGATTGGTGGATATATTCCACTCATAAAAAGCGTTTTAGTAGCACATTTCTTTTGTGTGCTAAGGACTAGAACTCCTTGTTGGGGTCTGCGTTTCCCGATATCTATAACCTGGGAGTCTTCAAGTTTTTAATGAATAGGTTCCTTCTACGCAGTACATTATCGTTTACCATTACCTAGATGAGATAAAAATGTAAATCCCTAGAATCGTGAAGAATTTGAAAGTACCTAAGTACTCGTCTATAGTCAGAGTAAACTCATGAATATTAAGCGAGGTCCTCGCGGCTATTAGAGGCGGCACCTAAGGTGGAACCTCTTAGAAATATACCATATAGGTATCACATAAAAATAATAACCAGTATCTTACGCGTCCTAACTAGGAAATACGTGAGACAATTTGAATACAATGGTTATAAAGACAATAATCGTGTCGAATGTAACTATTTGGAAGTTCGCCGTGTTGCGCACTGGCAGAAAGTGGGCCGCCTTACTTCATATTATATGCTAATTATTTTGTTTCACACTACTAAGTAATAGATTTATTTTTATTTATGTTTGTAATAATTGACGCTTGTCTACGTTTCCGGTAAAATTACAATTTTGTAATTTTTGCGCATGTACCTACCTATTAATTTTGAAGGTTGTTACTAGGTTTGAGTCTAGTAGGTTTTCAAAAGAGTGTCTACAGATCTTTCAGGAAAGTCTGCTGGCTGCATCCTGAGGTTGCGGTTAAGATAAGTGAGAGTATGAGAGTTCCTCGGTTGACTAATGTCCTGAAAGAAAGGAAGGAATAACAATAATTTATTTAAATGAGATTTCTTCTCTTTTTACCCGACTGCTCGCCGTAAAAGAGGTTAATATGTTTATCAGCTTATGAATGTATGTTTTTTCCTTTGTGGCGCTCTAGAGACCAAATGCATGTACCGATTTTGATGATTCTTACGTGACTCGATTTTTATAGGTTGTCTCATTAATAGAATAACCAACAGGTACCTTTGATATTTTGCAATGCCAGAACTGGCTATAGACTGCAGAATCAGTCATCATCAAAGTGTAAGCACAATTTATTTCAGGGTCGAAGGCAGCAGCTGTTACTCTCCTAATCCCTGATCGATATCGGCTCGATGAAAATGCAAGAATAGCTGATAACGTATCAGCAAACATTTTATTTATAATAATCCTCTACATATTCCATTGTGGACCATTTAGTAGCGGCTCGTAAGTTACCTACCATTCACAACACACAATAATATGATAATTACATAGATTTACTGCGTCTAATCCTATTTGGGACTGTATTGGTTCGGTTTGATCACGACTAGCGGCTTGGCAATGACAAAAGAAATATTCTGGTTTATTTGATTATCGAGTGAGCATTGATTCGGTCAATGAAACAGTCGATAGCATTGTGCATTCTGGCCGAGTGGGCGTTTGCACTCTTAATTGGACACCTGTTAAGGACATTTGGATAAAAATCTGAAATTGTTGCTGCCTGGCTAAATGTTTATAGTGTTTTGTTTTGAAGGAAAATAACACTGAGATGACAGCTGATGGAGATCTAATTAAAAATGCGCTGACTGGAGAAAATGGATGAGGCAGGGGAGAAAGATGATGTTTAAGGAAAGAAACCTAAGGTTTACCCACAAAAGGTTAATGATATTTGCTTAAATACCTACCTATCTTGCTCTGGTTGACATTAATGATGAAACTTTAGACCTTCTGAAAAATTAAAAAATGCGTCTCCAGAATACGATTAGAGGTCATAAACAGAGACAGCTTGCAGAACCAACAATCTAAAGAAGGGCCAATCAAGTGAATCAAAGGTTCTTAGCCAATATTTTAGATTTTAGATCAATTTTACCTAAGTGGGGTCAACCTCTTGTCGATGACCTGAAAACAGGCATATCCGGTGAACATGAAGCAGTTCATTCAGCAAAAGATAAGATTTAACTCGTAAATCACAAAGTTACTACGGCTGTTATAAATTTAATTTGCGTTGGATAAATTACTGTCCCAATAATTAAAAGTAAATCAACATCGCCTTAATTGCTCATAGGTATATACAGGTCTGCCGTACCCGGACGCTAACCAGCTGCGGTAGGTACGTACAACTGTACCAAATATTACGAGTGGCAAAAAAAGAACCCCATACGTAATCACAATAAAATGCGCTTGCGCCACTCAGGGCCGTGTCAAGGTCGAAAGCGTAACTTTTTTTTCGAGTTCGTTTCTCCATTTGCGTGCGGTTGGGACTTTTGCTTTATTTTCCGGTTCCGGTTGTTACACTCACAAACAACGGGTTCCTAAGGATATCTAAATGTTAATTGGTAACGCAATGTAGCTGAACGGAATTCTGTAGTGATCTTTATGATGGTCGTTTGGGTGTACTTGGGAGCTTAGGTCTAATTTCACGCTGATAATGTGCTTGATAGCAGCCTTCTGTTGGAAAGTACCACAGCTTAGTTATAGACCAAAAGACAAATCTTTTGTAACACCGACGTAGTCTCTGACCTTAGAAAAATAAATTGTTCATGTGCTTGTAATTTCATGTGATGAAATGCGAAGTAGAAGACACTACCCACCACCACACCTTTTTCATGTAGAACTCGAGAATAACAATTTATAAATAAAACGATTATTGATTTATTTAGGTACGTTTATTTTTATGGTGTACACAATATAGAGTATTTCTATTCTATTCTTTACGTGCTAAAAGTGTACCTATCTGGTTCCTACTAATTACGAATTGTGTAGGCTTATTGACCGTAATGGACAAATCTGGTAGGTTTATTAACTTTGATTGATATTAAGTTGCAAACAAGTCTTAATAGCTGTTCAGTGGTAATAGCCTTAGCACGACTGTTAACTATTCTGGGCAGTAAAAATAAAACACGATTAGTTCGACGATAGAAAGCGCTGTCGCCTTCTTATTGCGTTAGTAATAGGTTCGATAGACCAGAAAATTGTAATACCTAGTAGTCCGGAATTTATGAATAAATCAATCGAGCGTCCTTTTTTTGTTTAATTGCCAGTGTCTGTGTTCTCTACTATTAATCCGTCAGCCTTCAAAGCAAGAGTGAACAGGCATCTTAAGTTAGTGTGTATAAGTTTAATAAATAAATAAATAAATAATAATAATAAATCTTCTGGGTACGCTCGTTATATTATATCATAGACCTCATGATGTATTGGTTTCGGCGATATCAAAGTGAAGAGATTAGGTAACTTAAATGAAAATAATAGTAATGATCTATTCTTTTTAAATCAGAAAACCAACATCTCGTGTTAAAACATAAGCCACTCAGCAAAAAAGGTAGCTAGGTCCTAGGGTATACCGGAGGCACTTTAGCATTCTTCCTCCTCCCCAACAGAACGTTGAGTATCGTGATTTATCACTTCTTTATGAGTGGTACTACATAATTTATGATTTGATGGGAGAGCATGTTCAAGTAACTACCAGTACTTTACTAGTATTACTTTAGTACTATTACTTTACTTTAGTACTACTTCTACTTTCATTTAACTACCCCTGCTTGGTTTGCCCATCGCTTTTGACTACGTCCTCTGGATCTTTTGACTACGGCTTCTGGATCCTTTGACTACGTTCTCTGGATCTTTTGCCTTCTAAAAGCAAAGCATTCTTCGCAGTTTTATGAAATAAAGAAAATATCGTCAAACACCTACTTTTAACAGCATAACAACCCATTTTGCCTTATAATAAAAATCCATTTTAAATAAATTAAGGTGAATAAGTAACGATTGACGTCCGTAAGAATTGACAGACCAGCTAATGAATGTAGTGTTAGGCCACACCGACATTCCATCATTAAGACATTGTGTTTATGTATGTAGCACCATTTGCATAGTGAGACAATTTCAGCGTACCTGCGTACCGGCTGTGTTAATTATATCACAGCAACTATCGAACTAATATCTAAACGGTAACTGTTTACAAGTACTGCGGTTATACGGCACATAAATTTGCTGGTCTACTGCACCCTGTTGGTACCTCGTGGGTGTGGGCTCATTGTTAGGTCTGTTTATAGACTTAGCTAATAGCCTTTTGATGTAGACTTCCAAAAGGAAAGTTAAATTAAGTTAATAATATCCTCCTGACCGATTTTGGTCACGACCGCCAATCTCAACAGCCTAGAGACTACATAAGTACACGGGTGATAATAATACCAGCCTATTATTGTTCCACTGCAGGGCCTCTTCTCATATAAAGAAGGCAGGAATACCTATTGACCACCACGCTTGCTCAAGACAGGTTGGCAATATTAACTATAAGCACCGAAGTTTTCCTTCACCGATGTCAGTAATGTCCAAGTTAAACTCAGTAAGTACATACGAATTGAAAGTCACATTGGTACTCGGCAGACAATTATTATTGTGTGTGTGCAAACATGTGCCTTTTTCTCATTATAATCAAGTAATCAAATACACAACCAATACATCATCGAACAAGAACGTTTCCCAAGGCTAAACATAACTTTAGAATACATAACTTTATCTACTTTCAAGTCGAAAAATTCGAATTATACACTTCAAAACGAGTTTATATTGACATACTTTATAAACACAATACCGAAATTTAAAAATAAAATAATATTGCAACCCTTTTTTCTATTACAAAATAATGTTATAAAACAATTTTTTTACCAATACGATTCATCCGTGAATACGATACAGGGCAAATCTTAGAAGTTAATATCACCAAGGAGTTACCATTAATAATTTTTTTCTAATGGAATGGAAAGCATAGGCGGGGCGCGCCATTTTTATAGCATTATAAAAAAGTTTTCATTCCAATTTTTACTTGTCTGTGGCAGCGCCCGCTTTAGCATGCGCGGTGATGTGTTGGGTTTTGGTGCCATTTATACGTTTTGTTGTAGGTACTGAATTACGTGGGAAACTTTGATCATTTATTTAGTAGGTTCAAACCCAATGTATATAATAAAGTAGTGTATGAAACTGCACATAACTAGGTACTTATTAAAACACTCATTATGCAACAGTTTCTTAGACTACTACTTCACATCACGTGCGCGCTAACAACGAATTACTTAAATATTATGTAAACCTAACCACACAATGCAGTTGCCTTACACCCTATTGACGATCAAAAGCGTAATAAATCATTGTGTTTTCAATGAAATTGCATGGGTTTAGATTAAAAAAAATCAAAAACCCTACAGTCAGTGAGTTGTTTTAGTTCAATCTTGCTTTCATATTGTATTTTTTTAATTTTCTTTTTTAAATTCTTTTTGTGAGTTATATTTTTGGAATCGTCTCTTCAAGTCCTTTAGTTTGATACCCCACAGTCATGGTACATTTTTTTTGAAGACTTTCTCATTCACGTCTAAAATACGCCATTTTGATTTTATAAAAACAAACCTGGTACATGGTCTTTCAGTAAGAGCTTCGTATCTTTAAATTTAAATAAAACAGAGCGTGTGTGAGATATCATCGAAATTTTTGATTCGTTTGAAAGGCCTATCGATGCCATTATGTATGGAATATGACATCTTCTTCGCTTCGCTGGGTGGCGCGCATCCAAAATGTCCAATTTTCCATGACTCTCGCGCATAATTCAGGCTGAATTTGACCGATGGCATGGGTTATGTTGGCTTTGAGGGCCGCTGTGGTTTGTGGCTTATTCGCATAGATCTGCGACTTAAGAAAACCCCACAAGAAAATGTCTAACGGGGTCAAATCGCACGATCTCGGTGGCCAGTTCACATCACCTCCAAGTGAAATGACCATGTCTTCAAATCGCTCGTGTAGAATGTCCAATGTGGCATGAGCTGTGTGATACGTAGCGCCGTCCTATTGAGACCACATGTCGTTGGTATCCATATCATCGAAATCAGGCCAAAAAATGTTGGTAATCATCGACCTATAGCGCTCGCTAGCCTATGGGCGAAGCGCGCGGACCGTTGCCCGAACAGAACACACATTTTGATAAAACAATTTTATCATTTGCACGTGTTGTGAACGCTATATCCGTCCATGGTGACTTGGCAAAACGGACTGAATGAATGACAGCCAATTTGACAGATGTAGCTTCAACAATATGACTGCTGTCATCTGTCAAAGTTCCGAAATACCTATTGCAAGAGCCTGTATATATCCTTCGCGCGACCCAGACAAGTCGATAGACACCTCATGTATTCAACTCCATTCGGCCGGTAGGATGCTTTGAGGGTATAAAGAATTCCACATACAAAGATACATAGATACATACGCATGAAAAACATAACCCAGTCTTTGATATCACGTAGTCGGGTAAATAGTGTATGAAACTGCACATAATAAGATGTCCCCGAGGTTATTTAACAGCTTCATAAACTATTAATTCGATAATCGAATTGGTTTTTATTACCTCGTTGTAGGTGCGAAAAGTAGAATATTCTCCTCGAGGATAAAGGTGTCTTCGTCTGGGGCGAGCTTGAATCCTCAGGATTCTAGTCTTAACTCCCTCGCTTCGCTCAGGTGTTAACTCAGAGCTCCCACACTGCGCTCGGGAGCCCTAGAACCCTTCGTTGCGTTCAGGATTCAAAATAGCGCCCGCGATATTAAGACATTGCTTTTTCCCCTTAGTGCATAATCTACTATAAATGGCGGGTACCTATTACATACTTACATTATTTCACTCCGCATATAACAATTCTTCACAAAACCAATCATTCGTGTATTTTACTGCAGGGATTCAGTAGAATATCAGCGTCAAGTAAATTTGCCTGACACAAATGCTGAGCTGGATTCTCATTTGGTGCAACTTTGCAACGCACACCGCTCTTTGTATGTTAGGTATTTCATTTAACGTGTGTCACAGTCATCGTTTTACTGTATTTCTTTACAAAGTTTTTTTTTTTTGTAAATTGGCTCCTGGTTGTTTTTCTATTCATGTAATTTTCTATATTTAAGGGTGTGGTATATACCATCAAACTGTACAACTTTCTCCATGGGACTAACATCGTAATCGTGAAAAAAAATATCAACTGTCTCATACAAAACTTCAATACTTACTCGACCCGTATAGGACGGCTATATATGACCAAGTCTTTCTGATACATGCTGTATAATATCTATCTATCTATAATTCTCTCTTTCCTTATAGTCCGAACCCCGATGGGTCAGAAATTTGACACGATAAGTGAGATCAATTACTAATATTATAAAGAGGTAACACCGGTCGGGTCTGAAAAAATATTTTTACATTTGATAGCCCAATTCTTGGGGAAGGCTATGGGCTATTCAAAATCACGCTGGGATCCTTAGGAGTCAAGCAAAAAGAAAAAAAGGTTAGAAAGACAGCTAAGCGAAAACGAAGTAATAGCACGGGCAGGCAGGAACAAGAAATTTCACGCGGACGAAGTCACGGGAAATTTAAAGCTAGTTAGTTATTTAATTATTTATTTAGTTAGTTAATTAACGATAAGTATTTTTTATCAGGAAAATAAAGGTTGACTGTGCGAAACTGATAAAGAAGACAAATATTAATTTTATGACTGTATTTATTTATGTTCACTTTTTACAAAATACTTAAACCTAAAATCTTTAAGCAATGGCAAGTAATCGTCGAGTCATGGAACTTATAGAGTTATGCTTAACTAAAGCAAGATTTACAGTTTTAATAGTTAACTTGAAATACTACAATTAAAAGAAATAAATAACTAAATATTTATAAATAACGATAACGATATGTGTAAGAGAAAATACGCTGTAATATTGACAGTTCACATAATATTTTAAAGCACTAAGTATATTTAGTCATCATAGCCAAGCTCACAGTAGAAATAAATTAACACATTCAGAAATACCCTAAATTGTATAAATGTACAAGTCTCAATCATTTATTCGGTGGAAAGTCTAGCGTTGTGTATGAAGGTCTGGTGCGGGGGACTTGGGGGCGGCGGGGGCGGGGGTGGGTTTTCCCCCCCTCTACCTTCGAGCTGATAGAAGCCTCCCCCTCTTCAGGCAAGTATGGGGCTCTAGGGCTTAGCACTAAAGCTTTATAAGACGAGTGAGAGTCGGCAATGCTTCGTCCATCACCCTCGTCTCGTCGTGACATCTCAGAGAAAGGCGACACGGATCGTTTCTCAATACCACTCGGTCCTGGAGTTTCTTCTTTCGGTTTGAGCTCGTAAGCATTCTCTTCCTTTCTCTTTGGTTCTGTATCTTTCTTGAATTTTGTCTGTCTTTCTATGATTTCTGCTGTGGTTAGGTCAGAACTTTGAACGTCTGTTTCTAGGGGTGGTGCGGACAGCCATGGTCGGGAAGAATTGGTTCCACACCAGCGGTCTTCATTTTCACTTGCATCGCCCAAAAGACCAAGTTTCTCCAAGTTTTGTAGCAGTAGATTTTCGCTGGAGCTGGCAGCTCTCATTTCAGTCTTAGATTCTTCAGCAAGCAGCAACTCTGCTAGCGGTGGCGCTAAACCAAGTCCTATATTCCTTTCGTGATAGACTTCGGAAATGGTCGGAGTTAGTTCTCCGCTCATATGTCTGACTTGAGCCATCGGATCACGGCTACTTGTGCCCATTTTCGGTCGAGGAGTCCGTTTGGACGTCGACGGCTGAGCCATCGTCTGTTCAGTCTTTTCTTCTTCAGACCTTCTCGGTTGCGCTGAAGCGAGGTCGTAGAAAGCGTCGAGATATCTCGCGTGGGCGTGATCCGGTCTTCGTCTTAAGACCGTGTCGTGTCCTGAGCTTTCCCAGTCCGAGTCATCGGAGGGCGGTCTCCTCGTGTACAGCGTTCTTATTTTGGTCTGGTGTGCGAGCGCTAGGGACACGTCGCGCGGCGGCGCGGCGCCGGGCGCGGGCGGCGCGGCGGGCGGCGAGGGCGTGAAGGCGGCGTCGCTCTCGCCGCGGTAGCGCGGCGGCGGCGGCGCGGGCGGCGGCGCCGTGCGCCCGTCGGGCTCGCCGCGCCCCACGTCTGCTGACGCCGTGGATCCGCGCACGTACATAGTGAAAGCGCCGCCGCAGGAGCCTAGCGGGAGAGGTGGTGGAGGCACCGATGATACGCTTTCTTCTGTGAATGAAGAGCGGGGATTCATTACTTCACGTAACGCTTTGAATAACAATGACTATAATTTTGCGGCTTTGAATGAGTCTTGCTTAGTACCTACACGATGACGTGTTTCTTTTCAATGTTTTTTTGTCAATCAATGTCACAGGATACATGATCAGAACGTAATGCTTATAGTATGTTGAGTATGCATGAAGTACTTACGTCGATGTTGTCTCGGCGGTGGTTCTCCATCAGAGTGCGGTTCTAAGTCACCGTCATCAATAGAGGCAAGGGATTCAACGCTTGAGCTCGATTCCAAACTGAGACTACGTGGGGCTTCTTGCGTATCTGTGAAAGAATATCTTGATCAGCATGTCCTTGAGAGAGATAAGTAAATCAGCAATTGAGAATAGCTCTGTTAATTTTATCTGCGCTCCAAAACAATACTATCCTCGCATTAAATATCTTTATTCACCGATTAGCGGAAAGGGATTACTTTGGTTCAACCTGAATATCAAGTTTATGCTGGTTCCAAGAGATTATCAGACTTGTCTTAGTGCAAAATGTTTACGATTAATTAAGAGTCAAATAAGTATTATTATAAAAGCAAAAAGGAAATTTCAAGAATTCTGACGTCTTACCAAATAACGCGAGTAGTGCCTGTAGCACAAACTGTATGTGTCTCCTATTGGCTGCCTTGCCGGTGCGTAGCGTTACTTCGTCTTGACCCACCTCGGCCAGGTCGAAACCGAGGGATGCCAGAAGTTCATGGCAACCGTTCACTCGCCATAGCCTAATAAATGTAACAAGTCAATGAGTGAGATGTAATCTATGTAAAGAAAACTTTAACTGTATAAACTTGATGAGATGAAAAACGGTTAATCATAGATACTGTCTTGCTAGCATGTTGATACATGAGTTCATTATCATCAGCCTATATTTGTCCACTGCTGGACGCAGGCCTCTCCTAGTGACCCCACTGAGCCCGATCTTCGGCTCTTTTCATCCAGTCTCTGCCAGCCGCCTTTCGCAAGTCGTCACTTCACCTGGCCGGCGCACGTCCCACACTACGTTTGCCTAAACGCGGTCGCCACTCTAGAACTCGTTTTCCCCAACGATTGTCGGTTCTGCCAGAGATATAACGAGCCCATTGCCACTTCAGCTTGCTAAGTCGGGTAGTTCGGTGAGACTGATCCATAAGTTACAAGTCGCTCAGCGAGCTATGGAGCTATGCTAGGAGTCTCTCTGAAGGATGAAATCTGAAACGGGGTGATCTGCCAGAGAACCAAGGTAACCGACATAACCCAAAGACCAGGACTTCAAATGGACAGAAATAATGATCTACTTTATTAGTAAAAGTTTGAAGCTCCAGTGAAAATTAAGAGTCAAGATTTTTTTGTATAGAAAAAACAAATACGAAAACCATCTCATATCTGCGCTGGCCATCTTCTTCTTCTTCATTCTTCGCTAAGCTAATTCAATACAGGCTCAACCATTTAGTAAATATTACAAACCTGACGTTAACAGCGACTTCAAAGGTGTCTGTGTCGGAGTTCTTGACGGAGAACTGCGAGATGACGGAGCGGATCACTCCGATGATATCGTCCGCTACGTCACCGTTCGATATCAGCTTCGATAGCGCCTGTAGGGTTGTTGATGTTAGACCTGCGAGGAAGTGACATCGTTAGGAGAAGGAAAGTGCTAATGTTTAAGACATTCCTGATTTCCTGTACACCATATCAAGTAGTGTAATCCCTTGCAATAGACCAAGTAGAAGTATAGGAATAAAAGTACAAAATGGGTATCTAGAATTTATTTTATCTAGAGGCGATATGAAGTTTCGAAACTCGATTTTAAACTCCAGAACAGTTCAAGTTGAAGTTTCAGGACTTTTTAGTCAAAAAGTAAAGAGATAGCAGATAAAATTTGAAAATGTTTATAAAACATACCCAGTAGAGCTTGTAAACTAGCAGAGCATTGGGTCAGTCTTTCTTCGGGATCACTTTGTGGGAAGAAAACACTCGACGGAATACCATTCGCTGCTGGCTCGAACCTGAGAAAAAGAAGAAATTTGATTTTATGGACGTGACTATCAATTTTTAAGTTGGAATTTAGTTTTCTTTAACAAAAACGCAGAAAGAACAGCAGGAGCTTGCCGCCAAAAGCTGGATTTGGGAAGCGATAGTTAAAGGAGCCCTAAGTCCTTTTGGCTGACTGACGATGACGAAACAAAATTATTTTCTTCGGTATACAAGTCAAGTATAATGAAGATCTTACCTAAATCCAACGCTCATGAGTAGTTCCCGCCAGCCGCTGATGCTGCCTGCCTTGTTCTCAATACTTTTCTGTGTGGTATACATGGCGTTCTTCTGGCCCCTCACTATCCTCTGTAGAGATTTCTCGACGAGGTGTAGGCATACTCGTAGTGCGTCTCTGTAAGTTAAGTAAATATTATTATTTGGGTACTGGGGGTCTACTCTCCAAGCTAGACATCTGTAGTTTCGGTCGAAGTTACGGGCGTTTACTACTCCGTATCACCTTCGGACATAAGATTACTTCGAGGCCCGAACTGAGAATGAATGACAACACCATTTGACAGTTGTCCGCTCCCGATGTGTTTTTGCCTGTCCAAAAAGGTTAATTAATTGGGAGTAGGGTAAATTCTGAAGTATCGAACTACTTTCGGATGGGCCCGTATCTTTGTTGACGGAATTACAGAGTAGGGTCCCTGTTTCGGTAACCTTCCGGTGCTTGAAAGTGTGATCAGAAAAAGTCTATGTTACCTGTTTTATGGATTACCGAAATAATTACATGGAATTTCAGAAACCGGAGATTGGTTTGTGGATTTGATAAATTTGTAAGGGTGCAGCTATGGATCTTTGAGAGTTTTTGCAAGAGATTGAAGCTGATGTCTTTAAACGTTACCTAGCTCGTCTTTTAACTTAGATATGTTTCCGTCTCTATCTTACACTTGTATTTTGACAGTTGTGCGACAGTGACAGGAATAAAGCTTAGTTAAAGTAATGCTAAATAACGTTTATAGATCTCGACCCGCGTCCGTAGACAAGAATGTCTGTGGCTGCTTTTAAGTTTCCGCGTGGGTACATGCATGTCTTTTGATGACTGTGAAGACCTTTCTAAAAGATTGTAGGTGTTTCCGTGTGTTCCTTCTCACCTGCACTTATCAGGCGCGGCCAGCAATTCGCATAAAGCCTGTCCCATGAGCGCGACCTTGTTGCTGAGGCGCACGTTAGCTCCTACCAACACGAGCCCGGCCCAGTGCGCCGGGTGCGCGAAGTGCTTCGTGTGACGGACTGTCTGCATCGCGTCACCTAGGGCCCTGTGTAAAGGAGGTATTGATGTATGTAGATTATATATAGATAGATTATAGATAGATACGTTACAGCAAACACATTATGCGGTAACGCAAAGTTAGATTCGAAATCGAAGCCTCCTCATTGGATTCTTCATGAAGACTGTCAGTTCGTGGTGCCGCTTCTACCAAAACTGAGGACTAGTGGAGGGGTTAAATATCTAGTGCTAATATTACGTTTGCGGTGAGATTTAGGTATTGTGCGCTGGTTCATTATTAATTACGTGACGCGTTAGAGGAGACTCTTCATTGCTGAGGAAGGGGGAGTAAGGAGTGACCTGGAATACTTTTGTGGACGGTTTAGCTGGCTCCACGTGGTTTCACTGGTCGGTGTTTTGTTCGGCACGAGATCACTTCACTTCACTCACAATTAATGTTCAGTCAAAGTTTATAGGTTGCAGTATTAGCAGTCCTACATTCTACCGGTTATAAAAGTTCCAGATATTGCGCGCGCGCGCACGTAATCATGACTATGTGATTTCAGCGGTGTCTTGATGCGAAGTGTCTTTCGTAAAATATGTCGACTCCATTGCGGTTGCGAACTGCTTCGATAGTAGCCGAAGATGGCCGAGGTACGTCTTCTTGTCCCTCAATCACTATGGTAGGGGATGTAGGAATCGACCGAAATGCTCTCATAATGACAATTTTAAACATTTTATAGATTAATGAATGCGAGGATTTTTTGAATACAAGAGTGAAATTATTTTGTTTTACGTTTTTTGGCGTCAAGAACTAGCATCTGGGCATTGTGTGAATAGATTTGTAGGTTGTGACCTTCAAACAATACTGATTATCAGACTAATGATTTTTTTACTTACTTGGCAACACGACTACCCTGCAGCAGTGCAGAGTAAAGTGATCTATATAGTATCTTGGTCGCTGTATCTTGCGGGGCTGGCCACAATGTCAACAAAATGGCGTGTGCTCCGGCTGCTAAAAACGCTCGACACAGTCGTGATACTCCTTCCCCTGCAAGGCTTACGTCTTCGCTTTCTTCGGCTGATGAGCCTTGGAGGGCAGCGCTCGATGGGGCGCAGGATATTACCACCTGTTAAGCATTCATATTATTAAAAAAACTACTGATTAGTCAAGTGCACGAAGGCATATAAAAAGTAGATACAGTTGGTATCCAGATTGAAAGGTTCCAAAAAAAAAAAATACAGAAGAATTACATGATCAGATAAGTCTAGCATAATATGATGCAAAAAACATGGTTAAATTGACATCAGTTGCCGTACTATGACGTGCTACTACCATCATGGTTCCATTGCGAAAAAGGGATAGTGCTATCGGTTATGTATAGCTCCGTCTCTCTTTCACGCTGGAACAATGATGGCTTTAACACGTCATAGTACGGCCACTGATAAGACTTATATCCTAAGACTTACCAATCTGGCCGTGATCTTGAGGTTCATAATTTCTGATGCAGTAAGCATGAACTCTGAAGCTGGTGGCAACTCTTCATTACTTGGTGGCAGTTCGGAATCTGTGCCAAAGAATCAAACATTAAACTCAAGCATACATATATTAAGATGACAATACAAGCTCAATTTTAATAAACCACAAAGAAACATACTTTCGTCTTCATTTTCCGTAGAGGTATCGGCAGCACCGCTGCTAGTATTCAGTAATCGCTTTGCTTGGGAGTCCACCTGAAAATAATTAATCAAATAACTACCATAGAAACAAAACAACATCGCCTGACACTATAACTAGTTCGAGGTGTTCGTCAAGGTATTCTACTAGGCCCACGACTTAGAAAAAATTATAATATTATACAACTGTGATTTTTAGGAGTGATGCTCAAGGTTCTCTAATAGTTAAAAGTTCGATACTCAAAAAAGTTCTCTGCAATTAATTAATATACATGGAAGTGTATTGGGCTGGGATAATACAGGCTAATAGTAACAGGTATAGTGTACTGACCACTTCTCCAGGACTTAGAACGATGGCGGGAGTCTTCCAACAAATGTGTGTGGCGAAATGAATGCATTCTGCTTGAGTCAGCTGGGATAGTACTGCTTCTTTTGATGCCTATGGATAAAAAATGAATTATTGGAAAACATGTTCGTGGTGAAATTCAGTAAAGAATTAATCATTCATGGATAGCGTCTGCTCTGTTAGCTTTGTTTTAAGATCATAATGTAATTTATTTAGTTTCAAAAGTATGTAAGAGATTTTTTTGCAACGTTACTTAGAAATGGTAATTGGGACAAAATACAGTATTCACCTATGGTTTTCATATGGTCTGAATTAAAAAAAAATTATAACGTTTTCAAACCGTTCTTCTGTTACGACTGCTAGCTACATTACCTGATAATCAGTAAGTGGTGTGACACGCAGCATATCCGCTACAAGTTCTGCTTCTTTCAATTGCGCGTGCGCCGCTGCCCATCGTGCACCTCCCACTCTTGGAGCTCCCACTACCAGACAACGCATTCCTGCTTCTGCGTTATTAGCGTTCGCGTTTGATGCTCCTGAGAAATAAAACATTGAAGAACCTTTGTAGAAGAAGTTGCCCAGGACTGCATCTTAATGAAGTCCTGGGCAACAGGGGGACATGTTGTTAAATAACTTTGTCATCCCGCATTTGCCTATACCTTGTGATGTCATTGTTAAAAAACGCCCCTTTTGCTATTAATTTGGTTGATGGCAGATAGAGGAATAAAACTCACGACGTAAAATATTGTCCGTGCCTGCATGTGGTTGCATTTGTTTTCAAACAGCATGCAGGCACAATATCGTAAAGAAATGTCATTTACATTTACAACTCAGCCCGTGAAAATCTCGTCTTGAGTTTAGTCCAAATACGTCGCCAAATAATATAATCATTTCCAACATTTTAATAAAATGACTTACCATGATCGTGATGCGGCCTCGCTCTCATATGTCGATGGTGCCTCAGCGGCCTCAACGCCGGGGCGGCCAACATCGCGTACCGTTCACACAGTGGCTCTCCATCGCCGCCCACTGTCATGGCGGGCGCGCCTGGGCTCGTAGCACTGCGGAGGGCTCCCCACGGACACGCGTACAGTGCGCCTTCGACTACTACGATAAGTTCTCGGCGCCCACCGCAGCCGCGACGACCGTGGGATGCTGTGGAAAGTGGTACGAATGAGTTAAGGATTCGAAGACAAAAAATGGAGCCTTCATTCACAAGAATAACTGGAAATTAGAGCGAATAGACTAGAGATCTTTTTGAATTATTATGTCTTCAGGGGAAGTACCTATCTCTGCCCCTAATCAACATTACTGATAAATTGAAGGCCCATGACACAATTTTTTTACTTTGATAACTCATCATTAAACCGAACCAAAACTTAATCCATAAAGAGGGTCGTCGACCGGTTGACCAAAATATTATGTAGATATTACACAAGAAACAAAAGGCAGTTAGGTAATAATCTGACTAAAAATATATTCACCGTGATTATTATTGCAGGAGGCAGGTAGCAGATCTTCGAAGGGAGCCAGCAGCATTTGGTACAGAGCGCTAAGGCACGGCGGACCCTGCCATGACGGCTGCTTCTTACGAGGAATGTGGACGCTGGATCTAACGACATAATATATCGTTACGTTTTATGTACAAGAAATATAATGAAACGTCATTAGAAAAAGATCCCAGAGAAAAAGTTTTTTTATAGAAGTTAAAATCTCAGCTTCAATGAGGTCTGACTTAGCACTTCTGTGATCTCGGTAAAAAGTTTTTTTTCCTCTAAAGATCTATTCAATGAGTTTAATTTAAAAAATAAATTATTTACCTGGTAGACCCTTGTAGACTAGCTACGGATCCAGCGACGGATCCTCCGACTGAGCCCACACTGAAGAGAGAACTCAGAGAATAGTTGGACGAGTTCAACAGATGGTTTCGGGTTACCTGTGACAGAAGTAGTCCAAAATAATGAGTATAACGTGAACACGTAACGTTAGTGGGCTTTTCATGATGTTAAAATTACCAAAGTGTAATGTGAGAAAACAAGTTGCAGACAAAAAAAAAAGAAACCCTGAAAGATAACATAGGAGAATGAAGCAATGATAGCAAGACTTGAATTAATTTGTCATCGCCCAAATACGTGTTCACATATGCGAGAAATTTGGGAAAATCAAGGTTTCTCTAGTTAAGATAGCGACATAAGAAAAACAGAGGGACAGACCAGTATTAGATAAAGTGTCATACCATCCGCGCTAGTCCCGTATTCGGCCTGTCATCGGGATCCCACTGATCTTCGCCCTCGCCTCGTCGCTCGGCGTTCGCCTTCAGCCAAGTAGACCACTCGCCGATGCAATGCTCCAATTTGCCGAGACCACTCACTAGAGAGAAACAGGCATAATTATAAAGGGGTCATTCTAGAAAAAGTTAGTCCATATTTTTCATTGGGCTGACTGATAGGTAGCGGCGGGTTCGACTTTATGGTGTTCAATAATCTATCTAGATCAGCATTTCCCAAACTATGGCGAATATTGGGTGGGCCTTGAAAAATAGGACGATACATCAAACGACCGACGACGATACTGTCTGCAATTTCCACTCATTTATCACTGTTCAAAAATAACTTTGACGCCTGTTTCGGGGAAGAGATGAAGGTGCTCGACACGATGAATTGCGTTTGTAACATAATTAAGACCACTTGCCAACTAAAATGTCAACAAAATCAAGTAAAAATATCATTGATTTATCAGAAGATACGTCACTGAAAAATAGTTTCGATCGCAAGCAGTAAACGAAATTCTGGCACTCAGTTGTTGATAAATATCTTTGCCTATGTGATGAAGCTTTGAAAGTCCTCCTCCCCTTCAGTACCTCATACCTATGTGAGGCAGGGTTTTCAGCTATGATTAATATTAAAATGATTGGCGAAGTAAATTGGACGTATCAAACAAATTTCAATTAAAAGTAACTAAACTTGAAGTTGATACTAAAGCTATTAGGACAAAAAATAGGAAACAAATACATCCTTCTCATTGAATCTCTTTTTATTTAATTAAGTATTAACATTTTCGATTGTAACTGAATGTTTTTTTCTTATTTGAACAGTCCTTCATTCATATAGTCATGCCCCTTATTTTCTCCATGATAGCCAAGAGGTGAGTCCCGAATTTGGAAGTGTTTGTTAGGTGGGTCGCGGTCCAGTTAACTTTGGGAACCACTTATCTAGATAAATTAGGAGATTATGGATTAGGTCTTCGTTAGAGACTGAGAAAGCTACAGAGGATTAGGTACGTTACTGTGGAACTTGAAATCTAAAGTACGTTACCGGAAATCTAAAGTACGTTACTGGAAATTTCAAGTACGTTACTGGAAATCTAAAGTGCGTTACTGGAAATTTAAAGTACGTTACTGGAAATCTAAAGTATGTTAATGGAAATCTAAAGTACGTTATTGGAAATCTAAAGTAAAGTTTTCTTTTCAGACAACTTTTGGATGGATTTAAAAACTTGGACTGACTTCAAAAACAATTATTGTCTCTGAAAAAATCTTACCATTACTTGGCTGGAGGTCATCTGGACTGATATCAGGCAAGCTGTTGTCACTATCTTCAGCTTCTTCCAGTAGAGACACTTGGTGGAATCGCAGGATACCTTGGAAAGGAAAAATATTTTGTAAGTACATTAAGTTTCTTAGATCATAAATCATCGAGTTTATTGGCCTGATTCATTCTCTCTCTCTCTCTCTATCTAGATAAATTCCATCCAACCAGAAGTTACAGCTTCCAGTTATTTGGAAGATCATTTCATTCAAATCTGTTTTCACATTTTAGGATTTCTTTCTGAGGCTAGCGATTCTTCTTTCAAAGCTTATAAGAGATAATTTTAACTAACACTATCCAGGCATTGTAAAACAGAGCCCTAAGCTTTATGGCCTAAGTTAGAATCTTTTAATTTGGTCCTACCTTTGTGTGGCTGCAACAGCCAAGCATACAGTCTACCAGCTGCAAGACTGTAGTACAGTACAGGAGCTTTCTGCTTGTTCACAACTTCTAGTACTTGTTCCACGCTTGATGGACTCCAGGGCTCTGAGCGCTCTTTGCCAGCTTCTTCCGCACTTCTGAGTAAAAAAATTCATTAAACTAAAACATTTTCTGCCTTCAAAGGAAAAAAAGAAAGAGCCAGATCGAAGAAAAGCTCGATAACGACGCCTTGCAGTAAAAATCTCCTGATGGTAGTGAACGTTATTTTACAGATGATGATAAAACCGTGAAATGGCCGTTACTGACGTATCCCGAGATTCTCATTATCATCAATAGAAGATATTAGAAACATCTTAGAGTTGGGCATGTTTGTTCTAAATATGCATTACGGGGTTCTCTACCCACATAGAAATAGATTATCAAAAAAAATAAAATATGATTAAATATTAAATAAAATTAAATAAATTAATTTATTATAATTATTTTATTATTTATAATTATTAAATATTAAATAATTTTATTAATTATTTAATTTTATTTTATTTAATAAATTAAATTATTATTATTATTATTCTGAAGGATGATAATATGGTTAGGAAGCAAGTGATGCAAGTGATGCAAGTGAACAATGAGATGACGGCGAATAAAAATGTATGGAAAATATTAAAACTGCACCAATACCGTGCAAGATGATGTTCAGTTTGTAGATGAAGATGGACTTACCTCTGTTGTGCATGAAGTTCAAGGTTGGCTTGGTTCAAAGTTCCGGACGGTTTTTCTGTGACAGCGTCCAGGGATCGGCATCGCCCTCTCTCGGCTACCACCAATGCTTCGGGGTGACGGCCCAGTTCTGAAAGATGATGAATTTATTGATCTGAGACTACTTAACGAGAAGGAAGTGGAAGAGAATAGTAATGCCAAATATACAAATTATTTAATCGAAGTCCCAAATTGCAAACCGAAATCTAATTTGCACTGAGGCTGGCATTTTTGGACTAGATTAGTCAATTATCAAATTAAATTATCTAGCAAAACTTCTCAGACGTAATGACACAATCACAGAACCACACCATTCAGCACTTTACTGGATGAGCCCATGTCTTTCATCTGTCATTTCCATTGCCTTCTGCTCATTTCATCACTAGATAATTACTAATAGAACTGTTTTCCTCCACTTACCAACAAGTACTCTCTGCAGTGCATGTTGCGTGGACGTGTATAGTGCAGCGATCTTTCTGTCCCTGTGCTTGTCGTTGCTAGACTCTAGTAAAGTGAGGGCTGCTTGTAGTTGTTCCTTTGCCTCTTCCAGTTCTCCTGATGCCCACAAAGCGAAGCCGAGGCGGTGGCGGACGCGAGCCTGGTGAATGGAGGTTTTGTTAAACGAGGTCAGATTGTATGTGTTGTGTGTGTTTGTATTGTGCGTTTGTGGGTTGTTGTTTTGATTGCGTGTGTGTTGTTGTGTGTGTTGTGATTGTGTGTGTGTGTTGTGATTGTGTGTGTGTGTTGTTGTGTGTGTTGTGATTGTGTGTTGTTGTGTGTGTTTTGATTGTGTGTGTGTGATGGTTTGTTTGTTTGTTGTGTGTTTAGATTGAGTGTGTGTTGTAGTTGTGTGTTGATTGTGTGTGTGTGATCTGGAGCCGAAATTATGTTACCATTATTGTGTACTAAGACATGCAACGCTGACTCTTAATAAAATAGGGTAAAGGCAGGAGAACGAAGATGGCGTCACAAAGTGTCATGAAAACTAATCGTATCTGAGACAGCATTGATCAGACATGTAAAGGCCTTCAAAACAGGGAATATGTTTTTGATTTTACAGGGTTCAGAAGAAGATGACCACATTTCTTACCTTCTTCCATTCGTTCTTTGTCTTTAATTTCTTCTTTTCTTTTTATTTAATTACCTACGTAGTTCTCAAGATGAGAAAAAGCTCAACATGGAGAAAAATTCTCAAATGGAAGGAGGCTTTTGCCAAGAAGTGCAATAATATAGACTAGCATATTCATAACTGCTTACCTCTTCATCAGCATCAGCTAGTCCTTCAGTGGCGGCGAGTGCTTGTCTTAAATACGACACAGCACTGCCACAGGCACCCATCGCAAGATGAGCCCTACCCAAATCTGCCAGTGCTTGTGCACGTCCTCTTGTGTCACCTATAATAAAGTTAATTATTATAAAATATTGTCTGTAACTAGATCAGGGAGTCATAATGAAAGGGAGAAAAGTATAATGAGTATAATTAGATCAGCACGGACTATACTAGTACGACCACCAGAAGGTCCTTGCGTTGCAGGTTGGTGTCCGAACATTCATTTCCATCTACCTCAGTTTAAAGGTATCCATTAGAATTTTCACACGAAGAAATAGGTTATAGAGGTATGAGGATCAGGGAGTAAAGTTCACTCATCCTCCATACAAAAGTGAGGATCCTCCGACCAGACGGGTGTTGTGCTGGAGGGCGACGACTGATGTCGGGACGTTGTATTATATGCTAGTCGCGCGGTCAACTCTGCATGCGCTATGCAGGATTTTGTGTGGCGTCAGTGTGATGCGTAGTACGCATGTGGCGATGTAGATGCCGCCACAAGGCCAAACAGGGATTATGAATGATATAACGGATCGTAGTAGGTGGCGTTCTGTAATTTCCACCTACTCTCATGCGAAAAAGGCATGATTTTATGTATCTATGTACTTAGTATGAGGAAATTATATTTCTCTTTTGCATGAAGACACGGGCTGATGTTATTTAGATAAATACTTAGTAGTAAAAAAAACTTTTTACAAAAAAAAAACAACCAACTTCAAAAAAAGACACTACATAGTGAAAAATAACTTTAATTTCGGAAGTCGGTGTCCTTGGATCTGACTTTTAGTTTTTTTGCCACCGACTTCCGAAATTAAAGTTATTTTTCACTATGTAGTGTCTTTTTTTGAAGTTGGTTGTTTTTTTTTTGTAAAAAGTTTTTTATTTTTCACTTTTTAGTGATTCAGTTATTAATTTATCTAAGTTACAATAGCCTAATGTCAACTGCTCATCACCTTTTACAAAAGGCTTGTGTTTAAACGCCTACCATAATAGTATCTATTTTACTACCAAAAAATTCGAAATACTCACCAAATTGTGTCCACCAGAATGGATAAATGCTCACCAAATTGTGTTTCAAAAAGTATTCTAGACATTAACCTATTTTCTTTTTTTATTTATAAGGCGTAGTCGACGGAGCCCCACTCGGCGGGGCTCCTACTTCTGGGTAGTTTAAAAAAAAAAATACCACGTAGGGGATGGCGGGGTATTTCAGACCCCGCCATCCCCTTCTAACCTAACCTGTCCGAGTCGGGGTGCCCCAAGTCCCGAGCTCGCTTCGCTCGCTCTTGCATCCTATCCCACCCTTACATTTTGAAGCAAACTTATTTTTGGTGAGCAACTTAAACAAGATTTGGTGAGCATTCATCCATTTTGGTAGGCAAAAGGAATATAAATACAACACCTACAATTATTCTGATGAGTGTATAATTATTTTGGAACTTAAAACGTTGTTCTTTAGGCACCTCGGTATAGAGTGGGTTTATATTATTTGAAGTTAACATATTTTACTTGGTACTTAGTCTTAGGGTCTAAAAATTATTTTGGTGAGCATTTAAATTGTTGCCTTTACGAAATATTCCTTTTTCCGATGCGTTAATTATTGAGGAGTTCTCCTGAAAAAGAACTGAGATGATGGTGAAGCCACCATCAGCTCTATTTCACCATATGTATTGTAACGAGCAAAAATTGCTTAGCAACCATATTAAAGTAATCGAATCGCAACCCGTGAAATACTTATTATTGAGTAGTTCCGGTGGCCACCTCTGATCTTCATCATCAGTTCCACTTCACGGAATGGTGCTTTCCGAGAGCAAAAGCAAGAGTAAGATATAAAAAAATCCCAAATCGCTATTGGTGTGCTTATAAAATTTGAGCATTTCCCTCGATTTCCATGGGATCCCTTCATCGGATTCAGACTTGGTGACAATGGGACCACCTCGAGAGTATACCCTTTCAAACAAAAAAATAATTTTGCAAATCCGTCTATATATGACGGAGTTATGCCCGAACATACATAAAAAAAAAAAATATAAACATCCGAATTGATAACCTCCTCCTTTTTGAAGTCGGTTAAAAATGAGAGAAGTGTTATCTTACCAGCAGCAGTCGCATGTCGCAGTCGTGATTCATGCCATCTTGCCGCTTCAGCGTGTGCGCCCATTGATGCGTGCGCAGCACCCAAACCACCACACGCACGAGCCTGTAATAAATTACTCGTTATAAATATTCTACATTAGTGAAGTTTTATGAAAGAAATGGGTAATATTGGATCGAATCCAGTGGCGTGCAATATTGGAGGGGCCCATTTCTATCAATGGACTTTTTAATTAGTTCGATGAAAGTGGTCGAAAATTTAACTTTTTTTTAAATATTACTCATTGGCTCGCGTTGGAACACTATCTCACCAGATGGAAAGCGATGATTGTCGATGGTGGTGGTGGATGATGATAATTTATCAGTCGAAACTTGATAGACTGCAATATTTCCTCATATCCTCCGTTAATCGACATTACCTGCAAGTGCGTGAGGCCCAGCCTGTGCGCCAGCTCCAGCTCAGCGCGGTGATGCCTGACGGCGGCGGCGTGGTCGCCCAGCGCGTGCTGCGCCACGCCCAGCGAGTGACATGCTTCTGCTTCCATTATCTGGTTGTTTAGTTCCCTGTACACAAATAAAAATTGCTGTGACTTGAGGTTAAATCAAAATACACACAGATCAGCGTTTTTCTGAAAATCTTTGTCCCTCAGAAGTGCATTCGATTTCACCCTGAACACCTCTGAGAAACGGGATGAGTTTTTAATAAACGCTCAGGAAGAGGTTCATCAAAATGTGTTTGACTCATATGATTCTAATTTAAAATAAATTATCGAAAACTCTACCGAAGTGTTGTGATAAAACACAATAACCCTTTCCTTGCAGTTGGGTAAAAAGCCATGTAGAATTTCACGTTAAGCAATATTATGCTGATACAGATTCACGCCTTTCCCACGCAATTACTTCCAATGTTTTTGAAATAACAAGATCTATAATAACATATGTCTAGAATAACATATACTTACTTCGCAATATTCTTCTGATGTTCCAGGCATAGTACTGCCTGTTCGAGATTGTTCAGGGCTATGTGCAAAGCGCCCAGTTCTCCATAAGCCTGCGCCTTCGCTTCTGGCGCGCCTAGTTCATGTGATACTACTAGACGCTTTTCTAGGCACACTAGAGCTTGCTGTAAGTTGCCGACTGACCTGGAAAGAGAAATTACTCAATGAAGACAACTAAAATTGATATCCTTTAGTTTTAAATTATGAACGGTATTGAAATCTCCTAAAGTTCTAGTAGCCCAAAGGGTTTGTGGTTTCGTCCATCAGCAATACTGTGCATCGAAGTTCAGTGACCATTATAATATTTGTGAAGAGGAACACTGGCATAAAAATACTGTATTTACTCACTTTAAAGCATAGATACAGAAATTGTCTTATTGGCATTACAGTTACATTGATACAATGCAATTTTGTTTACGGGAATAATGGCAGTAACCAGCAGGTTGATTGCGTAACACCGTTTCAATCAAAATTCGAGTGTTTTGAAGGATATTGCTAACCCATTGCTTCATATGTTTGAAAAATTCGTCTGTTCAACAACGTAAATAACGCAATGAACGTCAGTGAACTGTCAAAATGAATCCCATTGCAATCAATTGTCATTTTATGTATGTTACGCAGTTACCTTATAGAGGTATGAGGAACAGGGTGTAAAGTTCACTCATCCTCTATAGAAGAGGGAGGATCCTCCGACCAGATGGGTGTCGTGACTGGTGACCAACTGACCGACGCGACGTTTGATGTCGGAAAGTTGTATATATGCTAGTTGCGCGGTAAACTCTGCTAGCGCGATGCAGGATTTTGCGTGACGTCAGTGTGACGCGTAGCTCGCATGTGGCGATGAAGATACCGCTACAACCCCGCAGGGAATCTTTGGTTGAACAGGGGGCTTACCATCACCTCTAATAGCAGTATTATTTTAATCTTACTCCAGTGGGGGTAAGAGACGGTGCTATACAGGACGTATAGCTCCATCTCTTTCTATCAGCATACGCACTTGTGACTAAGTCCCAATCCTCGATACGCTCTCTCCTGCTCTCGTTTATTATCCAGCTTCAGTGCAGCAGCCAGATGTTGCTCATGATACTTGGCAGCTTCATCAGGATCCCCCAGAGCGTCGTAACAATCACCCAGTGAACCTAATGCTCTTGCTTTGTCCAGTTGGCATGTTGGTGTGTTTACGCGTTCTAGAATTGCTAATTGCTGGAGAGAAATAAAAATAATTGGAGTTAAGACAAAGAAAATTAGAGTGTACAGAAAATGATGATATGGTAACAGCACCAAATGGTCTCGAGAGATCGTTCAGGAAAAAAGTGCCAAAAACACGCTGAAGATTTCTTTTTTAAGAGATGCTTTTGGGACTGCCCAAGATCGTGCTTATTGAAACTAATTGTCTTTAATTTTATTCACTGAGACGCCCATTTTTTGTTACAATATTGTCTAGTGTTCAAGTCTGCTGGATGAAACTTCTGATGAAATAAGCAGTACCTTCGTGTTTTTCTGTCTTTATGATTTATTTTAAACCTTTTTGTGTAGGAACGTAACTAAATAAATAAGATGTTTGCTTGTTGATGTTTTAATACTTTTACAGACCTGCTCCAGATATCCTATGGCGTCTTCATAATGTCCCATGTTAAGTTTGGCGATGCCCAAGTTGCCATACGCTTGGGCTTCTAACGCGCAGTCCTGTAGTTCCTGCGCTCTTTCCAGTTGCTCCTACAAATAAGTATTACGTTTTGTGAACAGTTTTGCAATGAAAGCAGAACTAATGACAAGTAGTAGATCTTTGTCACAATTTCCAAGGAGACTCCGAGAGACTCTCGTATCAGCAATAACCATTCAATGGATAAAACTGGGATAGGACGGCGGCGGTAAATTCCTTTCCGGTCTTCAATATTGCCATCTCTTTTCGTAAAAATGGAATCCAAAGTACTTCCATGATCATTAGAGAAAATAGTACCTAGTGTAGTTTTCCATGAGTGTATCAACAGTTTTGGTAAATAAAAGAGGAAATCACCCAGAGGGGCAAGAGGTATTTATAATATAAATTCTTTTTTACCCTGTAGCACCTGGCTGCGTGCGAATAATGTCCCAAAGCCATATGAACAGCTCCGAGGTGTGAATGAGCTCTCGCCTCTCCAGCCGCATCGCCTGCTTCTTGGCGGAGTGTTAGTTCCTGTAACAAATACATTGAGAAATTCGTTGAAATAAACTTCTATAGCAGCTTTGCATTGACTTTGTTCTACAATGGCTATAACAATGGGGTGCAATTAGATTTTAAAACCAAAAAATCAAAAGCCCTCAAATAATATAACTGCTGAATTTTTTGTACTCCCCTTAACTTAATAACCTCCTAAATCCCTTCGTTGAAGTCAAAAGTTTTATTGCATTTGTCTATTGTTATATATTGAATCAAAACCCAAGCTAATTATAAAGTAGTGCTTACTTGAGTATGATGTCCTAACGCTGCATCAAGCCTTCTTTGAAGTCTTCTGGCAAGACCTAGCGCACCACATGCTGCCGCTTCCAATGATCGGTCACGGGCCTGAAAACACACAAGAGAAAGATAACAGCTGGTCGGCAAAGGTCATTAGCTTGTCTCTGAAGAGTAAAGAATCAAATTCATACCTGTCTTGCAAATCCAAGCTGCCTCTGATACATCTTAACAGCCTCCTCAACATCTCCCATTTTTATCAAAACATCTCCAATGTTGCCCAGCGCTCTAAACTTGCCCTGCAAATGCTGAGTCATGTGGGCTATTGCCAGAAAATACTTCTGGCATTCTAGGGCTGTTTCTAGATTGCCCAGGGCTAAGTGAGCTAGCCCAAGATTGCAGTACGCTCGCCCCATGTTCATCTTGTCTTGTAAGTCTTTGGCTAGGGATAAGTCTTGATCGTAGTATCTGGAATTTTGTGAGTGAGTTAATACGAAATACTTTTGTAAATATTTTTGTGGCTAAACAAATGAACTGATCAACAATCTCTTGTCACCATCTATGTACTGTATGTGTATGTACTGTACTGTACTGTGTATGTGTTAGATGGACTGTACAGATTTAATTCTTTTTACCTATTGTGGTATAGTAATTTTATTCCAAGTGCATCGTCTTCACATATAATTTTATAATTAATGTATACACAATATTGTAAAACATTTTAAAAGAGTTACGGTGGAGTTTCTTCCCCATTTTTCTCCATACGAAACTATCTTTTGGAAGGGGCAACTAGAATCAATTCTATTTTCTTGTGAATTTTGACGTTTAAAAGTGCCTTTTATGTATCTATTTGACTTTGACTTCAACTTGGAAGAAGACTTTCCAAAAAAAAAAACAAACTTTGGTTGTTTTCAAGGTATGTCAAAAACTGGAATCATTTGAAGGCGTCTACTTCAATTTCAATGGCAACTTCAAAATACAGTTTCTAGTCAGTGGCAGGATACATTGTGGGCCGATGGATCATCATAAGTTTAAAGAAAAATGTACCAACCTGACAGCTTCCCTATAATTCCCAAGACAGTAATGCGCATATCCCAGAAAATGGCAAGCCTTAGCTTCCGCAGTCACGTCTCCTAGCTCTTGAGATAGCATCAGATGTTGCTCATAGTACGGCACTGCTTGAGCGAACTCCCCTCGAGAGGACAGGCAGTTGCCTAGGTTGAGGAGCGCACAAGCTTCGCCGGCTGCGTCTTTTAGTTCGCGGGCTATGCCTAAAATTGACGATAAGAAATTGTAAATAGTTGTTAAACACCCTATTGAAAATAAAATTAACAGATTTCTTATTCCATCGTATATGTAAGTAAACATCCGCGCAATATAATGTTTACCGACAAATATTGGAAAATAAATATAATAAAAATTCCAGACATATATGCAGGTGTTGAAAATAACGACTCCAAACAAAAAGTTGGACTTATCTGTAATTCCCTGAAAGAAAACCTTTAAAAAGATTGCGAGCTTTCGTGACCAATCAAATGTTATATAATCTAAAACCACCTTACCTAAATGAGCTCTATAATGAAACAGCGCCATATCATGTGCTCCTAACGCCTGGTACGCCACAGCAAGGTTCCCGTGCGTAGAGGCTTCAGAACTCCTGTCATGCACCTCTTTAGATATCGTCAGTTCTTGTTTGTGATACTTAATGGCTTGCTCGTAAAACCCTGCCGCTGAGTATGCGTTACCTATGTTACCGTAGGCTCTTCCCATGCCTGCTTTATCCTGAAAGATGGCATGGATTTAAGACGTTCCTTTGTATTTTTCCATACATTTCTCTGTATTGAATAAACTAATAAATGTATTTTCTTCCAGCTGCCATTCTAATCAGCGGGGTGATTGCGTAACACACCAACAGTAGGGATAGCTTTCATTTTGACAGTTCAATCATTGCGTTATTTACGTTGTTAAGCAGACAATTTTTTCGAACATATGAAGCAATGTATTAGCTTCAAAATGATTCAGATTGTGATAGCTAGTGTGTTACGCAATTAGGGTGCTGAATTATTAATAAACAGAGGTAAGCTTTTTTGCTGGTTTGTAAGAGATAATCTCAGGAAGCGTTGATCCGATTTCAACAATTCATTCACTGATAGAAATATACACTATTGCCGAGTGCCATAGGATATGTTTGATACCCACGCAAACGAAGTCGCGGACAAAAGCTAGTTAATATTATAATGAGATCAGTAGAGATCGTCAAGTTACTGGTATGAAACCAGTTATTAATAGTCATTATCACATAGATGGGTGCACATTCTATAGCGTGATTTTATGCTCAGCTTGTCAGCAGTCCTTCAGCGAAACTCGGATGACTTGTCTCCGATAGATTCTTATCTTCACGTTAAGTTACATTGTTTCCATGGAAATTAATCGAGTAGATGTTTATGCAAATAGATATCAAAAAGTGCATATAGACACGAATGATAATTATAATCGAACTGAAATTGGATTTCGATTATGAAAAAGATGGAAGAGGGACTAAAAACGATGAATACGGTGGTACGGTTTATGGTGTACATAATAAAGAGTATTCTATTTTATTCTAATACTCTCAGATAGGCTAGAGGTGCAATGTGAAAGTGAACTTTTCCCGTTGTGCAGACATTCGCATTTGCTTTGGCATAAATTGCTTTTTAAAAGGTAAAAGTGCGTCAAATTACCTGTAATTGTCTAGCTATAGACAGATGTGCTTGATGCAGTTTGAGTGCAGCGTCGTGTTCCCCCAACAGTTGGTACACGATGCCCAGGTTTGAACATGCTCGACCTTCCCCGACCTACACATAAGGAAATAATTTCTAAAACTACGAGAAGAAGTAATGTGACGATAGATGAAAAACAATAGAAGACCAATAGGTAAGGGCATTGGCTAATTTGATGTCCCTAAGATATACTTAATATTTAGTGCGAGTTTCACCACACTCTGTTTATTCTAAATGTCCCGTTAAGTCATTTGACCGACGATTTTCGTAGTGAAACAATCCGTCAAATTACTTAACGGGACATTTAGAATAAACAGAGTATGGTGAAACTGGCACTTAATCTTTAATTAATGCAACTTTTTGTCAATTATGTACTTTAACTGACGTCTCCTACACATTCCCTGCCTACATAAGTTGGAAGTGTGTCGAAGGGTAGACGCACAGACCTTGTAAGTAGCTGTAATTATGTGAACTAAGGCTTTTTTTTACTGTAACCGTCATCAATATTATTGTTGTTGCTAGTCATGTTGTGCGATTACGCTTTGGGTGATAATCAGGTCGAAACCTATAATGTGAACCTAGTGCTATACTGTGATGGTTACCTGGTGTAGATGCCTGGTGATTATATAAATAAATATACCATGGAACATAAAATTGCCAACCGCATACTAGCTGCACAGAGCCCTGCCCTTCTAATTTATTTACATAAACAAAAGAATGCTATCGTGAATAGGGTCGTGTGTACGCATACAAACAGTTTCATCAATAAAAAAGCATGGATACCTTGTCCCTTGCCGCTAGAGCGACGTCCAATTGTCTCTCGTGCCATTTCTTAGCTTGCGCGTAATCGCCGGCGCACCTGTGAAATTCAAGTGTTAATTTTTATTGCTGCCACTTAAGACAGATCTTTAGTTTTCACGTAAAATGATTTTGAGACGCAACAATCCGCATAACTCAGCAACAATACTGTGTTTAAAAGGACCTTAAAATTGCATAAGTAATGGTGCGTTACAGTACAGATAACTATGTTATAGAGTTGTCGGAAGAGACAAGATGTATTCAAATGCAAACTCATGAATACTATCATAGGTATTGTGTTTCTCAAGAAGTAGGTGTTAGTATTATTGCTGTATACCTTAACGTCATCTTCCTTCTAAGGACGTAGGACATCAGGTAAAAAACGTTTGGTAGTTAAAGAAATTTAAGACTTACCTAGCAGCATGGCCTAACCCAGCATACGCTCTGGCTTCAATAGCTCTGTCACCAAGATTCTGGGCTATCCTTAACACGTTCTCATGGTAAGCGATAGCTTGTGAAAAATTTCTTCTATAGTGGTATGAGGATCCCAAGTTGGAGTAAGCTCTTGCTTCTTCAACCTTGAAAGATAAAAGTTTGCTCTTTTTTTATCACTCAGTTAAAATTAATGAGTCGTCTGGGAACACTAATGGACTTTCTCAACTTAAAATTTTATCAGGCATTACATATTGCAGAATTATAACTCATTTCTAATTTGTGAGCTAAGTCATAATTCGTAGGCACATACAAGCAATTCTGCAAAAGCTATTCGATTTTTATTCCCATGTGGCAGAATCCCGTCTTCAAGTCAATCGATTTTAAACAAAAATGCTGTCTCACCTGATCCCCAAGTCTTCTAGCCAGCCTCAAATGTTGCGTATGACAGTCTACAGCAGAGTCGAACTCCCCCATAGCCAAGTACACTGCTCCAACGTTTCCAATCTCCCGTGCTTCCTGCAACCTATCCCCCATTTGTTTCACCAGTTGCACGCATTGCTTGTGACTGGCTAGCGCATTGGGGTAGTCCCCAATGGCTGTGTAAACGTGGCCTAAAGATGTTAAAGCCGCTGCTGCTGCTTGTGTGTCCTGCGGAGAGAGAAAATGTTTTGTGACATAACGTTTTGTTCGGCATTAAACCATTACAATATCAGCTCCTAGATTTAATGCTCAACTTAAAGAGTCCTTAAACAAAAAAATGCCATTAACTAACCATAGTAAATATAAGATGTATAATCCAAGAGCACTTTATATCTTTTATTAATTATCTCTTGATCACAATTGGCTTCGGAGACATAAAATCACAAAAATCCATTACTTAAGGCCCATTACTGACACTTACCGACGATTCATTACTCTCATACCAACGTAACGTCTTGATCGTCATTTCAATATGCTTGCCTAGTCTTTTTATATAAGCACTAGCACTTACAATAACTTTTTATGGTCCCATACAGCGAATGTTCGCCGTACGATATCGTAAATTCCGCGAGGACATTGAATGCGTCCGCGTTCGTCCGACTGTCCAGCTTTATTAGTTTAAAAGGATATAACATATATTTGTGATAGTTCCAATTCAATGGGTACAAATTTTATGGGTTCGGGTTTTATGTATCATTTTTCACATGTAATGTAGGTAGGAACACGCGAATGCAAATGCGCCGACATTCCACGTCATATGGACGACTTATTTATGTGGTTCAGCAGTAATTATGTAACGAGTGTAATGTAGCGTCGCGTGAAGCTTGATGCAGCTTGATGTTATCAATGCGGTGCACACACTATCTTACAGAGCCGTATCTACATCTCTTTGGACATGGTTTCTTCTTAATTTACACGCAAGAACTCAGAAATTATGTTCGTGTCAAGTTCGAGGTCATAAATGTTAAACAGCTTATAAATAAGATGCACAAGTTGATTTTTACGGTTCCGTACCCAAAGGGTGCCTACGGGACTCTATTACTAAGGCTCCACTGTCCGTCTATCCGTCCGTCTCTCACAGGGCTGTATCTTTAGAACTGTAATAGGTAGACACTTGAAATTTTCACAGAGTGTGTACTAATATGGTCGCTATATCGTAAAAAAAATTAAGGGATCCCCCATACAACATATGTGTTTTTTCGACGTTTTATATTGTACAGTGGTACGGAACCCTTCGTATGCGAGTCCGACTCGCAACTGGCCGCTTTTTAAATAAATGACAGCTATATCCATGAGGTATATTATAGTAATCTGGAAATCAGAAAAGTCTCCAGTTCCAGTATGCCTAAGCTACATCTAAGTCGTTTCTAAATGAACAAAATCAACATCAGAGACCGTTTATTGTAATACAATATGTGGAGCATTAATTATGTGCATAAAAAACCTGAGCGCTTTTGCCAAAGCCGTATCTAATCGATATTTTTGACGCGTATCACTGCCAAGAGTATTTAGTATACTTAATTTATTTATAATAAAGTGAGGCATGCGCGTACAAAACAAATAAGAATAAAAAGATTAAGAGCAAATAAAGAACCCGTAGAATCCACCGCATCCTTTTCACTGAGGAAGTGATGAAAAAAAATATAAAGTCGACGACAGACGGAGACCGCCAATAGGGGCTTTGTTTTTGAGTAGTGATGTACTACGTCCGGTATCGATATAAATTGTAACCTATTGGAAACAATGGAAATTATGTTCGTTCACACTTAGATCGAGAATATGTACCTACATTGAATGCAGAATGGCGTTTCTATGTTAGCAATAATAATAATAATATACAAACAGGAATTACCGTAATAGGAAAATCGGACAAACGTTGACTTTATAGAGTAAATATAAGCAAAGCTCCAGGAATACCGCTTTGATATCTCGCAATAAACTTCTTCACGATGTTAAATTATTGCTAGATATAGTATTATCGTTGGCGTGCATCGACGGCGACCAACACTAGCGAATAAAGTGGGACGCCCCGCAACAATCTAGCTAATTAAGTATGTGCAACATGATACGATAAAGCGGTGATTTACATACTGACTCCATCTCGTTTGGACGTTTTCCTACAGGGCGAGTAACGAGACGCCGTGTTCCTTGTTACTACGCACACTATTCATGCGTGCAGACACTGTGTCACTCTGACCGTCTGTGTCACTGTCGAGTCTAAAGGCCTTTATAAATAATACTCGAATGAGACGTACGTTTATCAAGCTTTATTATGTTCTTTTGTGTGCCTTGTTTCTTTGGATTATTCGTACGTACAATAAACATTCCTGTGTGAACTATGATGCGTATAAATCGGCAGAGGTATCGCACTTTATATCTCGGTGACTCTATTATTTTGCTTATAATATATTTTAACAAAACATACAGGTGCATATTATTGTATTTACATCTACAATCTGTAATTTCTTTTCTTGGTCTTTTAGTCGGCATTAGTGAAGACTTGCGGGCCAAGACCTCAAGAGCCTTTGCTAAATCTCTACAAAATACAGGTGCATATTATTGTTTGTATATCTACAATCTGCAATTTCTCTTCTTGGTATTTTAGTCGGCATTAGTGAAGACTTGCGGGCCAAGACCTCAAGAGCCTTTGCTAAATCTCTACAACATACAGGTGCATATTATTGTTTGTATATCTACAATCTGCAATTTCTCTTCTTGGTATTTTAGTCGGCATTAGTGAAGACTTGCAGGCCAAGACCTCAAGAGCCTTTGCTAAATCTCTACAACATACAGGTGCATATTATTGTTTGTATATCTACAATCTGCAATTTCTCTTCTTGGTATTTTAGTCGGCATTAGTGAAGACTTGCAGGCCAAGACCTCAAGAGCCTTTGCTAAATCTCTACAACATACAGGTGCATATTATTGTTTGTATATCTACAATCTGCAATTTCTCTTCTTGGTATTTTAGTCGGCATTAGTGAAGACTTGCGGGCAAAGACCTCAAGAGCCTCGACATTAAGATCCTTTTGAATAAACCTGATTTGAAACAATTTTTTACCTTATCATAGGCTAGGCTTATCAATTATTTATCTCAAGGTAGGCACAACATAATTTATATTAATAATCATTATGTAAATTTTCTGCCTCATTACAGGAGTTACAATTATAATTTTCATTAGGACGAGAGAATTATGGGAGTCTTGGGACCAAAGATAAATTACGGGACCCCTATTTTAATGAAGACCTTAGTTATTATCGTAGGATTAAATAAATTTAAATGGAATTGAGTAGGTACAGTCACCAAAAGAGATAAGTAACCAGGGTCGTCGGATATAGTTAAATTTGAGTAAGAAACCGATGGATACTTTTGAATGAAATTTAATTTTGTAAATTAACTGTTTGTTTTTTTTTTCGAAAACGTCCATCAGTTTCTTACTAAACTTCAACTATATCCACCGACCCTGGTTATTTATCACGTTTGGTGACCGTACCTATATGACACTTAATTTGCTAATGTTATATGGTGTGTAATTTGCATGGAACGACTATGAATAAAACTGACGCCACGAAGCTATTCATGTACTTTCTAAGTCTGCAATAACTTATTTCTAGTAAGCACGGATGAAGATTGAAGATAAAATGTAAAACAATCCGCGATGATACAGTAAAGGAAATATGTTTGTTGGTGTGTTGAAAGGACTGCCATATTTTCTGATTAGATCCTATAGCCGATAATAATTTTGTAATACGTGCAAGATGGAAGGAGTGGAGTTAGGCCTTTGCGGACGAGAGGGACAACACAGGCTAGTTACAAAAAAAACCTGCTTAAGAAAATTTAAAGAACGAAGAAAACTTTACCAATACATTATTTTTTTCTTTTAATATTTTTTTTTTAAGATGAAAACTTATTTTGGACCACGTCCTTTTGGCCTATTAACTAGAATCTTTGTCTACTGATTTATTTATTTTCATAAAGACCGGCGCTTTAAGATCTTCAAGTAAAAAGTGTCTAGCGAAAGCTCGCTACCTACGCCTAGATTCCTCATTTTTCTGCGATGAAAGAAACATGTCGTGTTCCATTAATTAAGGAGTAAAGACGGCGTATCACCGGCTTATCCTGTACAATTTGTAAATGTCAGCATATGATAAAGGGCTGTACTCACATGAGACCGTAGAGGGGCTAGCAACTTGTCAGCGTATATTTTATTGCAGTTATTGTTACTTTTACTTTTGAACAGTGCAAACATGTTTCATTGTTACCCGACCACGGCAAAGCTAAAAGGAGGGTTATGATTTTTTTAGGGTGTGCCAATATGCATACCACAAGTGCATACTACATAAAAACAAGGAGTACAAGACAATGTATTCTATTCTATGTACAAAAGTAGGATTTCTACATCGAATTAGAACATTAGGATAGGCTGAGTTTCGAATTGTTTATTTCAGACGCCATACTGTTCTAATTACAAATTATTGCCATGATAAAACTTCAGCATTATACCGAGACAAACATGGAATCGAGTCAATTTGATGTAAAAAATAATCGAGTGCTGAATTTTATAGAAACAAGTGTAGAGTCGCTAATACACTATGTGCAGTTTGTTGGCGAGAGAAAAACTGGACTATGTGGACCATGCATATGCACGTGGGTAATGTTTAATTAAAGAGGAACTAAGGACCAGTTTACTGTTAATATAAACACAATTCTAGGATAAAACAACTGTTTACATTTCAACACACACGATTTTTGAGACATCCGCTATGTGACTTGCATAATGTAGTTTTAACTTAAGTTTCTGGAAAATCTAGGTAGGTAGTTAAATAATGAAGTTAAACAAGCATTTGATGAAGCGAATCCATATCCTATACTTATTTTTCGTATAATTAGGTATGCACAGCTATAAAATTACTACTTATGACAATAAAAAAACTTGGAACTTGGATGGTAATTAGTAGCTAATAGTAGACCAACACTGCTCCTATTTTTTTGTCACATTGAATGGCATAGTTCATCTCTATACGAGTACAAGGATACACAGCTGGCACTCTGCCATTCAACGTGAAAACTAGCGCATTATGTAAAATTATCATTTTAACATCGATAAACACCGTTTAAAAATTCGTAATGACCATCAGCGCTAAAGAATTTCGCTCTTCATGAATATGCATACAGCGATGTATTTTAATAAATTACCGCTCTTCAATATACGATGATTATTGCAAATGAAGTTTTTAGTCATTACGTTCAGCTCGATATGTATTTAAGTATTTGTTGGCTTTTTGCTTTTTTATGTGAATTCACAGACGGTACAGTCGAGCACAGAGGAATCGCGGCCACCGATAAGTGCACGCAATCACAAGTGTCTAATATATCAGCAAACGATGACGTTTTGTTCATATTTTGTTTTAAATACGGCATCGATTACGCGCTAAAAGGAAAGCATAATTACAAAAGACAGATTATTAATCAACGTTTATTTCTTATGGACCGTATTAAAACTTTTAATACGATTTCATTCCAATAAATTCTTGTGGAAACATGCAAAGAATCTGCATTTATTTATATCAGTTACAAGGTGCACGTTAGTTTCGTTCAAAGCAATAATGGTTGTAAAGATTGCAGCAGTGATACATTGCTAAGTCATCGCATATAAATTCTGTGTCCAGTTCCCTTCATCGACTTTTACAAGATGCATTAGAATTGTGCGCTTGTTTTACTTGCGTCTCTGATTCTGTATGCAAACAAATAAAGAAAAAACATTTTAAATGTGAAGTTTATTAACAGGACTTGTAAATACTCGTAATGCAGCTTTTATAGCTGCGCTATTTATGTTTTTGAAACTGAATAGGTTGGTTAAAATTTTTGGTCTATGTAATAATTCTAGTTGTCGGTTATGGCTTGGCACTGATAAAGCGCGTGCATTTAGTTGAATTATTTGATTCAAATACTTAACGAATAAAAGCTTGATCACTGCTTTAAGATTTCGAAACTTGATGCCATTTTCTACGTGCTCAGACTCACTATCTCCCGCCGCATTTTCGGAATACCCAACGCTCTGCTCATCGCAGCTACAATCAGCCTTTATTAACAATTAATTGAAAACGTTAAACGTTTGACCGAGCAATTGGAACGCGTAGCCGCGAGATAGCACCTGCCTGCGACGGGTTATCCACGGCATCCGCTAATGAAGCCGGCTAGTCCACCTATGTTACTGTCAAATTATTCGCGGTATACGTATGGCACTGCGAAACATCGTGTGTAAGCCGCCTGTAATCTATTTGAAATAAAACCTGAGCGGGTCTATTTTAAACGGGCCTAATAGTTTTTAAAAGATCATCTTAATGTTTTTTACTTTTTTTTCCTTGGAATTCTTTCTCGAGAAATTTAACTCTTATACGAAGATTTCTTGCAGTGTTGTGTGGAACGAAACATGTGTGGTAAAAAATGTAGTGTATAATAAAAGTCGTAGTGATGTACTCTACAAGTTATCGCTGTTGTCGATTGTACTTCTCAATAATTGACGCGGCTGTTAGATATGTACGGACTAGTTCGATAATGCTGGTCAAGCCGGACTGGCCAGCGATATCCGTCTTTTGAAATCGGTTCTTTCTAAGGAATTCATGATTAAGACGGGCAATTAGTCCAATAAAATAAGAATTTACATAAAGTGTTGACTAAACTTACATAATGGTAGCTCACGAATCAAGGTGTAATTTTATTGAATGCTGGACTCAACACTACATTGTCGATAAACAGTAGATACAAGCTTTACCAATCTCATAGTCATAAATTAAATTAAATTGACTGTTGCGCGTTAAGACTCCCACAGACTGGCGCGACGCGACTCAAGTAAAACAATTTCAATGAAAAGATTATGGAAATTGTTCTACCAGAATCGCGTCGCGATGTCGCGTCGTGCCTGTCTGTGGGAGCCTTTACAGCCCGCTGTCGGTAGGTACACTGTACACTCCCTGTAATCATTTAATGCATGCTCACACGATAATTCTTTTGATTGTGATCGCGGCGAAGCTGCGTCCACTTCACTTTGTCATGTAATTATTATTCGCCCATTCTCGGATTACTTGCGAGTGAATTCTTGTGTTGCTAGCATTTCGCGGTTATTTTAAATCGACTTGCGAGTTTTTGTTGTGTACCATTCGAGCAGAACGCGCAAAGTAAATAATTTTTTACGACTATTTGTTCGTCAGATTGTTTCACAAGTGGACGCAATGATTGGAGGCTTTTAAAATGAGAATAAGAGAACTAACACACCTCTATGGAAGGACATTTTACGTAATGTATGGAACCCTGGGTAATTATAATAGGTATACGGAGTTTCTGCGCAAAATCTTTGGTGTGAAACTGAGAACTACATATAAAGTTTTGTCGCTGCGGCTTTAGAAGTGAAAAGTCACTTTTTAATTTTGCTTTACGATCGTGTTGAAAGTTATTTTTGCAGTAAAATAATAAATAGCTATAGGGCCAGTTTCACCATACTGTGAATATTCTAAATGTCTCGTTATGCCATTTGATGGACAGTCTCACTACGAAAAATAGTTCGTCAAAATGCTTGGCATAGCATTTAGTAACAGTAGAGTTTGGTGAAATTGGTGCTTAACTTGCTCAGGCCCTGCAGTCTCGACATTAGATAGCGACAAAAATCTCTCGTTAAGTCCAATCGATGGCAAATTTCTTTAATAGATTTTCAACCTTATAAATTGGAAATAAAGTTGAAAATCTATTAAAGGAATTTGACATCGGTACGACTTAGCGACAGATTTTGGTCGCTATTCATGTCGAGACTGCAGGGCCAGGGAAGTCAAATTGTAGTAAAACTAACGTCAGTGCTTGAAAATAAAAATACAGGGTGTTTAAATCTATACAAATTAAAATCAATTGCCAAAATGTTTGTCCGCGCCTCACTTCAAACTTCAAAGCGGTTGCACCTTTTTGGTTAATTCTTTACAAGGTTTGTATGAAAGAAAATATTTGAAAAATCGTACGGAAAGGCGAAGGTTTGTATGGAAGTTTGTCATTTTTACCCAGGGGAATTCCCATCGGGTGGACGGCTTGATTTGAATAAAAGCAAACTTGCTGTGTTAAATCTTTATAATACTTAGGTACTACATACAAAATCATAATTAATTAGCTGATTCTTAACCCAAGTTTTTAAGCCTGAACTGCCAACAGTATCTATGGATATGAATTCAGAACTGTCTTTTTTAAGAGCTGTATATGCGATTTCTTTGCTAGAAATAGGAAACATAATTATCAATTGTATGGTTTTGAGGTACCGAAAAGCCAGCATTTAGCGAAACTGACAGTAGGTATCCATCCTTATCAATAACATCCAAACATACATTTCTCGCATTCAAGTCAACATTTCCCATTCAGATCAACAATCTTACACAGAAAGTCCAGACACAAGCTACTAAAAGTAGAACAAGACCAGAAAGTGAAAATTGAGATCGAGCGCCTACACGAGCTCGCTAGACGTTCGAATTAATTTGAGCGTCAACTATCCAGACTCCAGACCCAACTGCAATTTAAAGGACAATAAAGTTCCGAGAACATTGAATTAATCGTAGTGGAAGATAAGTGTCATTCTGCACATCGAGCCACGGCCTTGTCGCAGGCGCACGTCAGGGTATTTACTGCAAATTAGCATCACGTCGTGTGCGGCTCGCGGCGACCATCAAAGGCATCAATAAAAAGGGAACTTTACTATTTGTAGGGTTTCTTTTAAAGTGTAATACGGTTGCCGGTTCTCGAACTGTGTACAACGAAAGTGATTCCCGCAAAGCCTCGGATAAGCTGCGCCTGCGCGAGTGTGCGCTCACTCTCAGCAAATCACTTACTGATGTATGCGATTTATAAGAGTATTATGCCGGTTTGCCGTGACATATCACTTTATACTTTTTGTATTTTATGCGATGTTTGAGAATATAATGTGTAGGGATGGCCTTAATTAAGATATAGTGTACGAGTATGTCAAAGGAATTAATATACATAAAAGGATAGCAGAAGCATAATAATTCTACTGTTACATACTAATTCAATAGCACATTCATACATATTCAATTCGATAGCAGTAATAAATCATGCTGGACGACAGAATTAATATAATTCAGTTTTTTATAAATATACCAGACCTTAAATAGATAAAGATTCTAATAGTCCTCAGTGCCTAGCTATACGGTGAGCTGAGATTGAATTTACGATCGCTCCTCTTATTAAACACGTTAATTTAAAGCGAGGTTGCAGTACTTTTTAACTTTCTTAAACTTCTGTGAATCCAGCATTGGCTGGATTCACAGAAGTCACCACTGAAAAAAAAAAAACAAAAAAAAAAATAAAATAAAAAACAAAATAAAATAAAAAAAATTGAAATTTACTATTGGGTAAATTTTGCGCAAAATAAATATTTTAGGAAAATTGAACATGCGGTCAACCGCTGTGTGAAGACAAATGTGAATTATAATAATTGGGTCGATAAAACTTTTCATAAAGATGACACTAAATCACTATTTAAAACGTGTACCTTGAAGAGATTCCATCATGAAACCATGTAGAAATTATATCAAAAGATAAGGCTTATTGTTTTTAAGGCACGTTTTGAACACATTTTATAATTGCGTTATTATGTTTAAAATATATACAAAATCTAGCAGTTCAAGCGCTCGCACAGGCTGGCCAGTACCCGCCGAGACGCACTACAAGACACACCGCACTACAAGAGGGCCATAAGGAAAGATTTCCAGAGCGCTAACAAAGGAACAACACTATAAATAATAAACCATCATCAGCCGAGAGCGGAGTGCCACAGTAAAAATTAAATTAACTTTTTACCACTACTGCTCGCGTAAACCCCGCAAGTTATTATTGCGACTGAGAAGTCGAGAACATTTGTTATTTCATTTGTAAAAGGAGAAATCAAACGGTTTACTACCATTCTTTATGTAAATATTCCATTGTGCCTGCTGCGCGTATATTCGAGCGCGCTTGGGAACACAGGGCGCCCTCTACAGTTCATATTGAGCGATTTGTTATACTACATTTGCCAGAGAGTTCGGGGAGGCTGGCTGCGGTTGAACGCTACGTTATTTTATGTATTGTCTTTAGAGTAGCAGGCCTATTCTTATGTAATGAATTTGTGGGCCAAGATCAGCCACGCAGTAGGTATCCTAAAAGGTTCGTATTCACAAACACAGGCGCGTTTGATTTATTCGCAGACGTAAGTGGAGCAAGTCGGTTGAATTGTTTATTTAAACGTTTAGAACTGACATTTCAAAATCGTGCAGACCAAAATTTTGTGGAGAACAGACTTGGTAATAATAATAATATAGGCTAAACTGTCTCCACAAACAGTAAAAGCCAACCGTATCTAAAAGTAAAATTTCACAGTCCAGGAGCAGACTCTCAAATCTTTCAGGTGTCAGCGAAAATGCTTGACCGTCGTATTTGTCTCAATTTCTGAAGTCCTGTTTACGGTACCGGGTAGCGACTACAACCCTTGTGCAGTGTCGCTAAGAGCCTTGTCTACTCCTACATCATGCTACATGTAGCTAACTACAATATGGTACTCACTTTACATTTCATAGCCAGCACCAGCTGATATCGATGCGCCGTCAAGGCATCCTTGTAGGACCCCTGACTGAAGTACGCGGCACCAAGGTTGCCGTGCGCTCGGCACTCGCCTGCCGTGTCCCCAAGAGACTTGGCTACTGCCAGGTCTTGCTGCATGTAGTTGATGGCAGCATCCAGTTGACTGAGAGCCCAGTGGGCTGAGGAAAGTGCGCTGAAGACTGAGCCTCTGTGGGAGAATAAAATAGGTTAGAATCTTGAAAATAGCTTTAGATTTCTCTATCTAATATATCAGACAATGCGACATAATTGTCACATTTTCACAACAGGTGCTGTTTAGTAAAACAGTTGAAAAACGTATACAAAACTGTCAGATTGTCGTATTGTCACCCGTCGCTTCTTGGTTTTATTAAATATATCCCAAATTTATGAGTGAATTCTAAAGTGGCGCTAAAGAGTAGTAATCTGCGTTCTGAATAGTGTAGCTATGTTAGTCTTTTAAGCTATTGTGCTTAGTTTGAAGTTGTAACGCTAAACCATTAAGACCTGCAGAAATAAGTTATTGCAGTTTACTCGCAATTTATCACACGGGTCATACTTCCTGCCACCTAATAACACAATGCAACTGGTTTGCACAGCGGCACAGCACTTTAGCCATACCTAGAGACATCGTTAAACTAGTACCTTGGACAACGACAACGTTTCACATGGGAAGTCGAAAGTCAAACAAACATCGCTGTCCGGAGATAAATGTCCATTGCTGAACACGATCCGCTTTCGACAATAGTTAAAGAACAATGAAACGTATTTCATACAGTAGTTACTAGACAGGATTTTAAGCCTGAAAGTGGCGTCAATGACAGAAAAGTTGAAAATAGAGTGATGAATATAAACGTTGATGGATGGAAGGAGAGGGACACTAAAAAAATATGTATTATGTGAGGAATGATATTAGTAGACAGTGTAGTATGTGATGAGGTAATGACTAAGGAACATGGAAGAAGAAAACACTACCGACCCCAATTAACTTGCGACCGGGCAGGTAAAAGAAGAAGGAAGAAGAAGTAGCAACAGATAAAATCAAAATGAAACATGATAATGGTAAAGGGGTGACCATTACTAACTCAGCTATCTGCTGGGCGTACAACAGTCTGATATTCAGTTGAAGCCCCGCAATATAGAGCCGTGAGGTAATCAAAGTAATCTAGTTCCCAGCTATAAATAAAAACATTAATTAGTTATGTTTAATCAAAGAGTCCAAGACAAGAGGCTCTACTGAATTCCACATTCTGAAAACTACAAACGATCACAAATCGATGAGCTTAAACAGGTAATAATTAATGTTAGTACATCTCTATTTGGGATAAATTGCAAATTCATCGGCAATAATCCTTAGAAACTCAAATGATATAAATATAACTAGATACTTTCATAGTAAAATATGTTAGATTTACTAGATTAGTAACACAGGAGTGTTTAGTGACTATTAAATAATTTTATAGGCACTCTGTTGGCTTAAATGGCTAGTGGACGAGCTAGTTTGAAGGAACACTTCCTTCTGCCTAGGCTGAAACATCTTGCCTAGAATTATTGTTTGTTGATGTACAGGATGTTATGGTTCAGTCCTCATTGGAATATATTCAATTACCTGTTTGAAGACGTGTGCAGTAGGCTTTACTTTATGTTTGAATGGTAACTTTATCTCACGATCTACCCATGAGGAACTTAGATATTTTTGAACTCGCAGACCGTTAGTCAGGAATTAGGTAAGCTGGCTTGAGCAAAATTGCAAAGATTCTTATTCAACTTTGAAAAACAGGAATAGGTTAAAATTGCTAAACCTAAATTTAGAGAAAAACATTCAAGTCATTGTAGTGATTAGGTTTTGTCTATGGGTCAAGAGTTAGCGAGTATTTATGAATAAATAAGGTAAACATACGCTTTAAACTAGACGTGTAAACCGACATATTTCTTTCTGCTCAATCGCAATCTGGCCCCCTTAGTTTGGGGGTCAACGGTCAAACCAAAACATTGTGATGTACAAACTTAATTGTGTTAAATGTAAGCTAACTTCTGTCATCACCTTTTCTTTTTTGTCAATAAAGCTTTTTGTATTTGTATTTTTAATGAACGTGAAACATTAGCATTTTAGGTCTTGAAGAAAATAATCTTCCTGATCAATTTAGTTTTATTGAAGTGCGTCGTACAAAAGAAGTTACTTACGACTAGCCATTTTCCTTACAAAGAAAATTGTTTTCTGTTAACGTTATCATAAATATTTAATATGCAGTACGATGTTTTGTTTACGGGAACGAGCAAACTAGGCGAGACATGAATGCTTATAATATTCTACTTAAAGAGAAATCAGAACGTCCGTTTTCAATAACACAGGTACACTTTAGAAAGCAACGACTGGTTTTCATGAATTGAAAACCAATATTTTAGTGCAGTAAGAGCAGATGACTCTAATTTAGAGGACGCCTCGGAAGTCGAAGCCATTAACTCTAATTTTACTAATATTTTATGAACAAGTTGAGAGGTAGAGAGTAAACATTAACAAGTTGCCGCCTATAGAGTTTTATTAGGCGTAATGATCACCCATCGCTCGTACCACTTTTACAACCACGGACATTCAAAAGCTCTTTCTCACCCTAAGCACTTCGACCTAAGTACATAACAATTATAATAATAGCCGCATTTTGCGTACAACACGTAAAAGCCGACGACTTTATAATTAGCCACGAGGTACAAGCATCGGGACTAAATGTTCACTCGTCCGGTTTTTCAAGCCTGCTCGTTCTTAAATAGCTCGTGTGAAACCGATTAAAATAATCTGAGATAAATATTTTAATTTGTGGTGAAGGTAATGAATCACACAGCGTGATGTAATTTGACATCACACTTTTACACCTCCACTTGCATCGATCTCTCGATCCTGTGTTGACGTATTCTGTTAATCGATCGAGACGTATCCGCTGATCGAATCAGTCGCTTCCCGTAATACCATTATCTTTGAGCTATGCTCAGCCGATGGCGGCGTTCTTAAGTGTTTTAGTTGGTTCTAGGAACTAAGATTACGTGCTCTTGTACTGTCGGCCAGTTTATGTCAAGACGTTATACACTGAGCATTAACATTTTGTAAGATTGAACATAAATAAGTTATCGGTTAGTTAGTGCTGGAAATAAGATACATGATTTGAAACGTAATTAAGATATTTCTGTTATTTAGTTGTTAAAGCGTTGGATATTAATGATATCAGACAGAAAATAATGTAAAACACATTTATATGGAAGTCAAGGTAATTTTTCTCGACCATTGCACCCGGGAGGTCGTATAGAAAAAAGTATTTATGTTAATTTATCAATAAAAGTGGTCAGTGTATTCATTATTTCACCTTTTCCAAAGTATTATCCCATTTAATCTCATCATCTGTCAACAGAGATCATCTCGATAAGGATTGCGTATAACAATCCTTATTTATATTGAGTGGAGTTTTATCGTGGGGCGAACAGAATAGTCCCGTATCGATCCAGCTTCGATCCATCAACGCAGAGATAAGATCGCGCCGAGGTGTGGGTTTCAACGCCGGACCGCTCCAACGCTTAAGTTGACAATTTTGGGACGGGAAGAGTTACTTAATGTCTTCCAAGTGTATATAGAGATGGAGCTTATTCAATCAATGTCTTCGGCTCGAAACGTGTTTAAATAAATTTAACTGAGGAATTAGGTGTCTCACGGGCGCACCGCACGTACTCGTAGGTGTTATAATTACACGTCTCGTTCCAATTTTGAACTCGTTATACAGGAATTTATACCCAGAAGTCATCGTAAAAGTTTTTATTTATTTATTGTAGTGATGATCGTCATCGTGTGTTATAAAATCCCTTAGTACTCACAAACGTGCCTTATTGTAATGCTTTTTTCATGATGATAGGCTTGCCTCCTATTACATGGGACTTTAACATAACTGAGGAAATGTGGGTGTACTATAGGTCCACCTCTGCCCAGCCCTTCGGAGATTACAGGCGTGATGTTATGTTTGTGTCATGTCTTTTACATGATGTTGGCTGAAATGCCAACAAATGCTCATACAACTAGCAATTAATTTCTGTCTGTATTTAGTAGCTTACAACAGAAGTTACATTATACTCAAGAAATTATTAAGTTTCATGTAAAAATATTACAGAATGTATATAATCGCTTTCTCTATTATATTCGTCGAAGTAATTCAATGGAAATTCCTTGGACACGACATGAACACCCTACACGACTATAGACTTAACTCAAACACGGTCTCTCACTACAGGTTTACTGGCTGTGCTGGATATATATATTTATTAAGCGATGGTATTTCTCATAAGGCAAAATATCCGAGACCATGGTAGGAGGTCATTAACGGTGATTTTAATAGCGCCATAAACACAGGCCCCGTTCCGAGGGTGCATCTACTGAATGCAGTCCCACGTACTGATCTGCTGCGTGCATCGATACTTCGTTAGCTTCCATTTCAATATAAGTTTGGGGTTTAACGACACCGCAACGGCCAAAACTTATAGGCTTCATTTTCACTATATAGAATGTGAGACCAGTAAACGCTTTGGAGATTTTATTGTAACTTAATCTGACGAAATTAGATGTTCAGTGAATTCTGTTAAGTAATTAGTGAAGTGTAACATCCATACTTAAAGCAGTAGGCATCTTTATTATATTAGTATGTGTATGCGCAACATCACGCCCTTTTTTCGCAGGATAAGCAGAGCCAAGCAGCGGAACGTGTGCAAACATCCTGTGAGTTGCATTTATGAATATTAAATTAAAGTATCTATATATTTTTTGTGCTCCTGCTCGTAATTATTTATGGAAAGTACTGCCTGCCGTGTACTTACAGTAATACGTTAAGTTTGATTGGCAATATTCCGCCAATTAACTAACCGTATTAAATACGAACATTGGTTGCATTTAGCACAAGTAATCACTCCATTGGCTTAATGATAACAAGCATCGATTTGATTCGATCCCTAATTGATTTTAGGGTCCTTGAAGCAAAAGCGTTACTGGATTTTTATGTAAGAAGAAATCTCAATTCTCAATAAGCGCCTGATTCTGAAAGCGGCAGTTGCACGATATATAAATGGTGTTCCACCCACTGCCAAATTGGGATCGGTAAACCAAGGGCAATACACAAATGCTTTTATTTTCGGAGAATTCACTCAGTTCACGAAAACATCGCCTTTCAACTCTTTAAATTAAAATACAAGAGAATTTCAAGAACACAAAATATGAAAAATTATGTGCTGTATCCCACGGAACACTAACTTATGCACGTCGTACGAATGTAACTGCACATATAAGGACTATTGCCTTCCATTAATTAGAGGGCGGTTATTAAAACGCAACACCGTATATCCCGCTCAAAATTTACGACGTCTTTATTTCCTCGACACTGGAACATTATAAATCAAAACGTCGAAATTCCGCCAAAGATAACCGTTCCCTTTAAGTATATATAAATTATTCTACTGTCAACTCGTTACGTACTGGCTGTGATTAAAAATAATAATGTTACGAGTAATGACGAAGAGAAGAGATTCGCTCGGTCATTTGTCTTCTTCTTATTAACAGCTTGAGTGGTGATAATGGTGTAAAATTGTTGTTGAGAGATTACGATCGAAACTTTTATACGAAAATAAACGGACTAATTTCTTTTTAGTGCGCTGTAGACGATCTCCTTCTGCATCTAACCAGCTGTGAGACGATGCGTAAAAATCCTCTGATTGGTGCAATTAACTCGCAATTTCTCCGTGCGGATGCTCAGCAATATCAAATGATAACATCTTGTTCCCAATGTCTTATTGCTAGCCCTGAGTCCTGTAGTAAAAAGATTCCATAACTTTTACAACTCGTGCGAGAGCATCAATTACTAGTTGTTTCTTTTAATTGCCTGCATGATCAGCAATTTGTCTAAATCGTGTAAATATTTCACTTTACAACATTTACTACTCCTAAATCTAGTACAATTATCTTTTAAATGTTAATAAATAAAATATTAAACGAAGTAATCGAGTATTATGTTCTTACAAAGCGCAGGCAATATTGTTCTTTCTACTGTCGCTATTAATTTGAGATGGTTACAGTTTATAAACATCGGCAAATAGCATATAATTTGCATTTCACGGCACATTACAATCAACGATGACTGCAAACTGCGGTCCGTCTGTGCGAGCATTTACAAAATTCAGATTCTAAGAGTTTATTCCGGAGATAACTGGCAGACATCTAAGCACTGGTGTTTATAATTGTGAGTGCAGTGGCGTTATCTATATTAATCTAGAAAATTCATGGGAGCGGTCTTCTTGTGTAGAGATTACTAGAGATGTCCGGCATTCTACTTATGTAAATATGTTAGACTAGCTTTTGCCCGCGGCTTCGCCCGCGTGGATGTTGGATATTATCCCACGGGAACATACTACCGGGATAAAAAGTACCTATCCTACGTGTTAATCCAGGTTATTAACTATCTGTGTTCCAAATTCCATCCAAATCCGTCCAGTAGTTTTTGCGTGAAAGAGTAACAAACATCCATCCATCCATTATTATTATTATAATTTTTAAAATTCTAAACTTATATAAATATTTGCACACCATGACAGTATGGTAAACGTGTTAGCACCACTCCATGTACTTATAACACCTTGCATGCATTTTTTCTTTATAATTGTTTGTACACACATGTTTGAGCAAATAAAGTTATCAGAATCTGAATCATCCATCCTCACAAACTTTCACATTTATAATATTAGTAGGATTTGTTTTAAATAGATCGTTGGTTTTATTACAGTTTCATGCAGTGAGCACTGCTACTGCATGTGTTTCTGTTCTAATAGAACGCTATGCGAAATATAAGATCAACCAAATGTCTTGGTTTTGTCTGTTTGGGCTAACCATGAAGACTGCTGGGTGGTTTGCAAGATCGATGCCGCTTCATTTATCGAGAATGCATTTGGTGCAAATTCGTCTGTTGGTTACAGTTTCAATAAACGCATATCCTTTATTTTTCTTCAGTTGGATTTCTATAACCTACTTTCACAGAAGATAAATACTCTTAAATAAATTAAACTGCCAATCTAAAAAAACAGCAGCAAACACAAATTCATAACTGTTGCTGTTTCTCTTATTAACCTACTATCTGATATTCCCGTCTCATATCTACGCAGAATCACCAAGACAAACATAATTTATTTTAGTAGTACACGCAAATTATCAGCTTAGCAATAAACCAGAACAGTTTCATTGCAAGCAACGGAAACTATGCTTATCTGCAGTCCGAGCTAGTCTTCGCCTAATATTGGCGTGAAATTGAAAGTGCTTGTCGGACGTGACTCTTTAAAGGCATTGCATCGACTCACAGCTCCAGAATAGACATATATCTCCGAATAAGGCGCTTAACTTACTCGTAAAAATGTTAATGGGTACAACTTAACTAGTTTAGATAATTATGTTGATTGGCAACGCTATGTTCAAGTGCTAGATTAAATACAACTTTCCCTGTTCCTCAGATCATGGTGGTTCTGTCTTGACGTTGATGCGTGGTTTTTTATACAAGATCTCCTTGTATAGTCGGACTTCAAGTATTTTGCGTAACATTATCAAGTCCTGTTTCTAGAGTAAACTGAACAAATTGAACCACAGATTATAAAGATATGTATCTAAGTTACGTTATCTGTGTATCGAAGATCGGTGGGTTTTTTGTGGTACATAATTTATCATCGACACAAGATTTACTCGCGTGCATTAATTTTCGGGACTTAAAAATCTTTTGTTTTATTGCCCAAACAATAAAATAGTCTGAGTTTAAAATTCTTGAGCGGTTTTATAATCGAGTATGTAATGGAATTGATGGTATAAGGTGTGCAATGTGTGAGCAGATCGACGGCGGCAAAAAGCCTTTAAAAGACCAGATATTTTTACATTCTAAGTTCGCAGCCACCAAAACATCTTCTTTCTTCTATCTAAAAATAAACCCTGATACAACAGCAAATTCTTTGAAATGCGCGGCCATTTCAGTTTCATATCGTCGTCGTCTGTTTCAAGTCGTTTCATATTTTTAAGTTTAAGTTTAGAGACGTTACTTACCGTAACTTGAGAGAGCAGGATCCGATCCTTAGCGCTGCTTCTAATACGGTGACTGCAGCCTGGTATTGTCCTGCTGCTAACAGCTCTTGACCAACCACCTGCATATAGATGGAAGTTATTAATAAATTGAAACAAATCCCTTTAGTATTTTGGAAAGGTATATATGTCACGAACTGAGGACGATACCTCGGATATAAGAGCAGCGGGGTAGTTGCGTAACACACTAACAGTAGGAATAGCTTTAATTTTGACAGTTCAATAACATTCATTGCCTTAATAACTTGTTGAGCAGACAAATTTTTCGAACATATGAAGCAATGGATTAGCAATAAGCTTCAAAATGATTCAGATTGTAATATATAGTGTGTTACGCAATTAGGTTACAGGACTATGATTGACTTGATATCGAATTAAGTTTGGTTGCTAATAATTACAATACGTTAATAAGTATCTATATGGCAAAAGACCACTTATATTAGTATTTTGTTGGTATTATAGTTAGATTGTTTTAGTCCCATTTCCTTCAGAACGGGAACAAAGAAAGTCATGGAGCTGCTTTTAAGTGACACCGGAGTGAAATGGATCCATTCACTTCAGTGTCACTGAAAAGCATAAAATAGACGGTGACATGACAGTATTGCTCTTGCTCTTGAGTATTGTTGTTCGTGACTGGGAAGTTATCTGAAATCTTGGAGACACCTCGATAAAAATATGAGGGAAGTATTTGGATAATGCTTTTAGGCGTGGATTGTTTTAAAGCTTATGGCAAATACATTTAAGACTTAACTGTAATAATGCGAAGTGACTTGTTACACAACAATAAATGAATGCCGTGATGGAATGCAGTCTTAGCTTATATATGTTTTTGTAAAAGGCCATTCAAAATCTTAGATAGCCCCGTTTAGCAAGCAAAGCTTCCGTTGTGTTCTCAACTCATAATGGCCATTCTGTGCAGCTTCTGAATCATCCAGTGACCACTCCGACTTATATCGTTGTTCTTGATCTCGCCTTTGATGTCATTTACTTTTTAAGCCCGACATAATAATAAACTAATGTATGTACAAAAATGCGAATTTGAGTATCGGTGGCGGGTACAAAAAGCGCGACGAATTTTTAAGAACCCATTAAGCTTGCCGTTACGATTGCTACAGAAACATTTAGCCGAATGATTTGAACTTATCTCGGTATAAAGCTATAATATCATATTTAAGGAACACCCAGGGAGCGGTTATTTGGATCAGTAACTATTGCAAAGTTATCGACAGTATTTTGTGTATCTAATGTTTTGTATGTATTTAGAAAATGCAGGCTTGAGCCGTCCAGTTCCAGTTTTATGTAGTGCAGGCATTAAGCTAGAATTCTTGATTATCGGACATCTGGACTCCGCTTTAGCACTAACTACATAAGCTTCCTAATATTTTTCATCGTTTTATCGCAAGATTAGGAAAGTGTTAGAAACTTAAATGCGAAGAAGAGCAGATAATATAGTGTCGACGTTCAGTTTCATTATCTCAGTGTTTAAATCTCTTCAATTTACGGATTTTCAGTTCAATTCGGTACATTGTATGCGCGGAGCGGCGGCCATTTTGTGGTAGTGCGACGCCATTTCGGCCATTCACGTCTGGGCTGCCGATCAACTGTCGCGCAGATTGTATGTAAATTCACGGGGGTCGGTAGCGTATTTATGGGCCTTTGATCACTCAGCCCCATTGTCTGAGAGTTAAATGCGCCGAAAAATGTTCAGATGTCACCCGACTGCACGCCAGCGGAATGTATGCAAATAGTCCGCTCGCTCTGTGTATGCGGTGCTTAATATTGCCAACATCGACGAGACCTAAATGTGCCATTATTTGTATAATGATACGATTGTATTTGCGTAATGTGTTTTTCTTTTAATAATGTCACTTAGGGTGTACTTGTTTTCGTGTAGAGACGTGCGAATCTCGTTAATGTTTCAGTCTCATTCATGACCGACGTAAATCTTTAAATGTGACTTTGTTGTTGCTACTTTCGGAAAGGGTAATAATCACTGTTTACGTTTAAAACGGGATGTGTGTGGCTTGTGAAATGATTTGCGAAATATTTTAGGATCTTTATGATATTATTTCAATAACAATTTAATATAATCCTACTAATGTATTCCAAAGACATAAATGTAAGAAATGGAAACATCCTCTATAGGTCAGTGTTTTTATGTAAATCGTGGTTCTGTCCCCATGTCTCCGTCAGTGCTGAGAGAAGGACTGACAATGCACATATTTCCGGAGGTACGCATTGCATCGCATTATTTTGGGATCGAGACTTCGAGAGCCGCGGCGAGTATTGCGTGGTGTTTATGCTGTCGAGACCCTGTATTCATGGAGAGGAGACAACGTTTTATGGTGTTTTTCTCTCAATTCTTATTTAAATATGGGTACTTACTTTGTAAGTACTATAATAACTGTACCTGCACTGCCGCGCTGGTTAGAAAATAAGGAAGAGTTATTCTGCCATTAAAGCCCAATTGGGTACTTCCCATTAAGCTCATTTTTATTGAAAAAATCATTTTCTTAACATAGGTAACTTCACAATATCCTATCTGTTTTAAAGGCTGTTTAAATTTCCTTTTTTGGGCAAATTATGTGCTTTTTTATCAATGGAACGTGACAACTTACATGCGTGTAATCGTATAGGATCGTATATTATGTTCTTTATTAGGTACTCACTTGCTTTTACGTACCAAGAAAGTTTGCTTTTATCGAAGTTTCAGATATGAAATAACAGGAGATACCATGTTTGGCAATATTTGAAATATCTTGCGAAACCTTTTAATGCATTTACAGGTTAAAATCATCGAATCAAACCTGTAGGTACTTTTGGAAGTTACTAACGTAAATATCGTGGTAGTATGGAGAAGACTCCCTTGTGATTCCGGAAACAAGAACAATATTGTTTCAATTTATATGAACTTTCACTGACTTCGTTAACTGACTGAAGAAAAACTGGTGGTGCATAAAGCTATACCTGAAATGGACTGAACTCTCCAAATCGCAGTGTTCAAGCATGGTGATCAGTGTTCGTTCATTTTCTGTATCAGTAAGGCTTTTGCCCTGTAGTAGGTGACGTGGGAGTAGTGCCCTATGGTCGATGTCGGTACCTTACAATTTGCGACATTTTGACGCGTCAATGTTGTTCGTTTACATACAAAACGAAACATTTGCGTCTGCGCAGCCTGTATGAGCGGGATGTCAGTCGCTTTAACCCTAAGTAATTCTCAGCTTTGCACACTAATGGTAAAACATTGGCCATGTTTACACGTATAATCCTTTCAATTTTGCGATTCCCAGGTCGAGTACAGCAAGCTTGGACTTTTCAAGCGTGACATTTAATTATACAGGATTTAAACTTTAGCGAGATATTGTTTCTTGATTATTAATACCGTGTACAATATTATAGTACATCATGTTTGGTATGGAATAGGTCATCAACAATGGCGTTTACGGAATTTGAAATGGGTCTGTCTCAAGACATCTCTAAGACTCCATGTTCCTTGCATTCTTCCGTATGCTTAGAGGAAGTTGACCATCATTTTATAATGTTTTTACGTATTTTGTTTGGTTCACTAAGAGGTGTCGAGTTGGTGGTAGATTCATATATACATACATAAACTCACGCCTTCTTCCCATGGGGGAAGGCAGAAACTACAGAACGCTACCTGCTACGATCCTTACATACTCATTTTGCCTCGTTTACGTTTATACATACATTTAATACTTCTATTAGCAGCTTTTTTGATTACACTTTTCACAACTTTCGTATGCTCTGATGGATTATATTTATCAACGCTATTAGTCTCAATTTATAGGTTCTTCAGTCCTCAGTCAATCTCGAACAAAGAAAGGTTTTGCTGTCTAGCAGTAAATATTTTATGGCTCTATTATAATCAGAGATCGGATATTCGGATGCATATTCACCTAAAGTTGAGATGTTGGCTAATATGGAATGCGCTTTTGTATCGAAAAAATCCCGCTAACGTCAGATTTCAGTGACCAAGACGGACTAAATCATAGCGATCGAAAGGTAGTGATTAAAGTTGTTGTAGCCGAGGTAATATTTACACCCAATCAGAATAAATTACTTAATTTAATAAAAATAAATAAATATTTTTTTAGAAGTCGTTTCCATACTATACACCGACTAGTTATGTAGTCCTGGTGTTCCTGGCATCCCAGGATTTCTTTTTCAAAAAAATATTTTGAGAAGCCTCTTCCATACCATAGCCAAAAATTTACTTTAGGTAAGTATGCATCCGAATATCCGATCTCTGATTATAATACACGAACGCAAGCCATGTTGTCAAGCCCCTAAGTGAAACGCGATTGCCCCAGGCGTGGGAATCAATGTGTCTGTAGCACATGAAAACAATGTAGTTATTTAATTTGGTCGTTAACCTGTAATGTTGAAGGGAAAACCCAACTTTATGTACCCTCGCGTAGTAGATTAGAAAATGGTATGAATTCAAAATGAGAAATTGAATAAGTTACAGCTGAGGTTGGGCATCCCAGTGACTGGACAAATCAGGTAGATAGAGGAATTCCTTTCCTTTCTTTGGTATTGTTTGTCGGGTCGTTGAGGTCCTTAAGTTCTGTGTTGAGTTACACGATTAATGACAAATGCTTTCACTGACTGGACAGGTCCACTCAAATCTGTGTTTTTTCCTCTAAAGACTATTTCAGACACTAATCTACATGGTCCTCAAATGGTCTGACCAAGATTTTGTCTGGACTATAAAAGAGACTGCGACCTCTGAATTTGTTTCGGTATTTTTTCTCAGAGTAGTCAGATAGGAAACGCTGACTTCATATTCTAGTTTATAAAATATGATTGACATGTAGAAGTGTTTGTACAAACCTAGGTACTTATAGAAGTAAAATAATTAATCATTGAACGAATCAAATTAAGGTATCAAAATATTGACCAATGACAAGCTACAGCGCTCAAAATGGCCCACAATTAAACTGAAACCATAAAACATATAATTGATATAGCTAAAACGAGAGCGAGGGTACACGAAGATTCGTGTATCATTTGCAGGCTCAACACTATTCTTACAACATTATTAACATAATGCCATCGCGATAACGAATGAAATTGCATTCGGGCTATTTATTTAGAAGGGCTCCCGACTTGGAAACGTGTATTTAGTTATTTATTTGATTTGTGTTAATCTTCACAGTTTTAAACTTTCGCATTGCAGTTTCTGAATTCTGAATGTTATTGCGTCATGGTTTTAAATCTGTCGAACTTCTTTTGTTAGTGTTGTAATAATTAAACAGGAACTATGCACGTATTTCAATTCGATAGCAAGCAGGACTGGCCTGGACCAAAACCACCTGACCACCTGGATGGGAGGACATTCTTTCCAGCCATGTGGAACTTCTCCTTGCTTAGTTATTTATTTATTCAAGTTTATGCACAGGTAAAAAAATACAATACAAAGGCGGTCTTAATGCCTGAGGCACTTTCTACCAGTCAACCTTAGGGTGATGCAGAGACTAAACATGGCTGGTGCAATATACGGGATAGATAGCTCGGAAATAACAATAAATTAAAGGATTAATACTAATACATATATACATATAAACAAAGTAAACTTTGTCGGGAGAAATATCGATCGATAGAGGAGAAAATGAAACCTGCAAATCAGCGCTGAGATGTTATCCCGGGAGCGGTATCGTAAGGTTTTGATTGTCATACAAATGGGGATAGTATCTATGAACTTGGAAGCCCAAAATTATACTTCTACCGTTCTTGTACCGGTGAAGCCTATTTATAAACTATTTTTAGAATCATCATTATCATTGGCAGACTTGTTCTACTCACTGCTGATTATAGGCCTCCTCCCTTTTGCGCCATGCTTCCCTGGTCTGTGTGAGTCTTATCCAGATGTTCCCTGCGATCTCCTGTATTTATATTAGAATGCTTAGTAACAAAGACTTACCGATATTAATACAAATGGTGATTGATCCAATTTCATAGCTTCTAACTGTCTAAACGTAGGCTCCAAGGTTGTCCGGAGCGGTGATTTGAGGGAGGCTTCCACCAGAGCTGCCAGCAGCTGCCTCGAAGACGGTTCCACTCCCAATCCTGAGCTGAATGCTGCCAGTGCTTCGCCGTGTCGACCAAGACATTGTAGTGCCACCCCTATAAAATAAAGAAGATTTAAACACTGGAATATACCACAGACTATACTGGGTCAAATTAAATTTGCTAGCGAAACTCAGCAGACGTTATGGATATCGATATCTAAACATGATAATTAATTTGATGATTTTGTTTTGGGGTCTTCGACCGCAGTTATAGTATATTCACTTGAAATATCAGTTAAAAAAATCAGTTATCTTTTTGTGAAAACTTCACAGAGTGGTATCGATATCTAAATACGACAAAACATATTTTTTCAACTCATACTTCATATAACAACCAACTAGCGGTCATTGATCCCTAAAAAAACATCTTTTTTTATCTTGTTTCGGTATCGATACCCATCACGTCTGTGGAGTTTCGCTAGTTAATTTAATTTGACCCCATATACACGCAGACAGACGGTCAACGCGATGATTTGTGAGCAAAGGTATTTTACCAATCATACTTTCAAAACTGCTAATTTAAAAGGCGTTGAACCTCTGATAAAATGGTTACCTACCTACACAGTGACAGCACGACTTACACTAATTAATGCACATAAGGTATCGTCTACAATTACGTAAAGCGTAGGTTGAAGTGCAGATCTGCGCACCCACTGTTTGCTAATAACTGTAAAGTTACATTCATGTGTTCCGCCGACATTGCTTTGATATCAATGTTCTAACACCCACAATTTTATTATTAAAGAAATAATGGGATCATTTAACATATTGATAGGAACCGCCTTCATTAGAATACAGAATATTTAATCGAATTAAAAAGATAATCGATTTTGGACCAAAAAGTTTTTAGTTGGACGCTCCTCTTTTGTTTGCGTCCGTTGTATTTAAAATCGGAATAAACATATCCGTCTACTACTACGGTACTTCGGAATAAATGGAGATATCGATGTCGGCACTATAATGTGATTGACAGTAATTGTCATGTTAACTCTCATTCAAGAGAAATCTTGGACACAGTCGCGGACAGTCGGACAATACCGAATACAGTAACGTAATTACCAGGGTAATTCATATCGGACTTCAAACGTAAATCTATAGTTAGTAGACAATTAGAAATTTTATACTTTCATTACGTCGATTTCGTTTCGCTGAATTACTGTGGTCGTAACAGCTGGTTAAGTTATTAACTTCGTTATTATACAGCTTCTCATGTACACTCTACTATAAAAGCAAGTTTAAAAAAACCACATAGATGTTACAATGTAGGTAAATCGAATTCAAGATAAACTTGTAAATTGGTTTATGATATGTAAATGCCTAAACAGGGCTCTAAATTATTTGCTAAAACTTGGAAGACTAGTCTAAATCCCAAAGTTACAACAATTGAAAAACTGATTTTCATCCACTTAGTGTCGAAATATGACTAGATTAATTTTTGGTTTGACATGTATACAAGAAATAATCCCTATGTATTTCGAAAACTCAAAGCGTAGTCTGAACGTCCGAACGATGAAGCTTAGCTGAGAAAAGCTTCATTTTATAGTTAGAAAAGTGCATATTTTAATAAGTGGATACTTTATGCGCAATATGTCGTCACAGCGCTAGGTTCGTCACGCTTCTATAATTAGACATTTATTGATTGATTAAATCACGCGCGCAAAGCGTACTTTCTATTTCCATACTGCGCTGCATTGTGTCACGGTTGCTTGACTAGACAGTGAATAATCGTTAGGGATATTGTAAGAACACAAAAATAATAATGATATCTTTGCTACATCCGTAGGAAAATTTACTGTTCGACAGGACTACTATGTTCCAAGTTCAGGAAATACCTAAATTATTTTTTTTCGAAACATAAATTGAATTGGTATTTTGGCAATAACTACATGATCCATATTATTACAGTCTATTAGCAAGTGGGAAACAAACAGTTCCAAAACAGACCCTTACATAATAAGCACTAAAGTAATTACAGTTTATAATAAGTGATCTTCATAAATAAGTCCGCGGACGTAACATTGTCGATAATTTATGGGCACTTACTCTTACCTATGTATCTCTTTGTGCCTATATCGCGGCAGGGGACCGAATGTATCGATGTTCGCAAAAAAACGAAACGAAAAAGGTACACTTAAAGCCACATTAATGGGTAAAGCATTTTGCCATAAAATAAATTATCCTTAATAATAACCCGTCATACATTAATAGCCGCAGAGTAAATAAAAGTAGAGAGAAGAGAGTGGAGTTTCCCAGGTCGGGCAAAGTGTTATTGGGTTTTTCCATCTGGAATTTCTCAGTAAGAGGCTGCAGCCTGGGTTTGAGCCCGGTTGATTCCAATAGGCTCGCCCCCTATTACATGGGACTTAAACATAACTGGCGAAATGTGGGTGTTACTATAGAGTAACACCCACATTTCGCCAGTATGTTGTGGTGTACCTATGTACGCCTCTGCCTAACCCTTTGGAGATTAAAGTCGTGAAGTAATGTTTATGTTAAATAAAAGTCTGACGTATTCAGGGGAGTGAAAGTGATAGCCAATAGAAAATGGTGAAAAAACATTATTGTAATCTCACGCAACAGTCGCTAGTCGTAACAATGTGTGCACTGCGCATGTCACGAATATGCAAAAAAGTGTATTAATATGCAATAGAGGTGCTAAATGCATAGTTTATCACGACCGATGATTTAAGGCTCGGATGTAATGATTGAATGCACGGTTTATGACGTTTTGAATGCAGTACTTGTCAGTCGATTTTTCCCGCGGAATTACACTTTTGCCGAGGACATCATCCTTATGGACTTGACTATAGGTCTAAATCTACTTAATAAAAATCTTAAAATCACTGACAGACAATGCACAGTCTGAACCGCTGGGTTTAGCTAGAAGAATGACATTTTGCACAAGACTTCCATATATACATATGTAACGGAAGTAAGCACTATCCTAAGCACCACTTTTTTTTTGGTACCCACCCGTGTTCGTTCAGTTGCCTGAAGGGATAAAATAGGGGAAGAAAGTGTGTAAGGAAGTTTTTCATTTTTGGCGATGGGAATGTCAGCGGGCACACGGCTTATTAATACATAAATATAAGGACCTATGTTCACGCTAAAGTAGCAAATACGTTTAACTTTAGTAATACTTAAGTAGATAAATGTAGCTTTAATGGTTGATTAAAGTTGAAGCTCATAATTATAAATTTCTCGTCTATAATCCTAGTCATTAAAAGCAAATAATAAACGCTTTAATGCTTAAAAGTTATAATCCTAAGGCCTACACTAAGGACATCAAATGGGAATGATTAAGTTAGTTACGTAGTCAACTTAGAATCCATCTTAGAGTCACATTAATAAACCGCTTTTGTGGCTGTTAATCTTGGCATTATGTGTATTTGACGATAACTCTTGAGATGGCGTTAGCATTTTGACAGGTGCAGCGTTTCCTGGGACGGCAGGACCATGCAGATAATTGAGAACGAGTAGTACAATTAAAAAAATTGTCGAACAAACGTGATGATTTCAGATGTTTTCAGGATCGAGTTTGCCTGGTTTTATGAAGGGTCAAGATATAACATAGACTTTTAGAAAGAGTCACAAACGTATAAGTGAACATTTGAACTTTTTTTGAAACTTGAAGTGCAATTTTTAAGGCCGGGAAGTGTACTGCCTATTAAAAGTAGGATATACAAGTAAATTCATAAAACAAATAAATTCTTATCACGTTACCTTGTCTATAATATGCTTTTGGCCAGTTAGGACACAGTTCTCTTGCTCGCGTGGCATCTTGTAGAGCTGCTGCAAACTGCCCTTGTTTCAGCCTTGCTGCCGACCTGCAGTGCAAAAATTAACGATTAGGTACTCAACAAGTTCTTTGGAGATCCCATACCCTTACATTTTCTGAGACGGTCATGAAACGGGAAGCAAATCACATGGCTGGTTTTCCTTTCAGAAAGTTGTATACCCTTTAAAGATTTCCTCCCTTGAGGAAAATATACTAAAAAAGCTGCACTTTAGAATCTAGTGAGGAGAAATTGAGAGCCATGAACAGCCTACCTTTTTCGACGAAAAAATTTGATTCAAGCGAGAGCAATTTCATAAACTGCATAAAGGTTCAAGCGATCTCCAAACCAATTATCTACCTAGTTTTGCCGATGCAAAGCATGCGAAACATTTTGCTTGATTACATTGTACGTAATGAGACTATACAAACGGTACATAAAACACGGAGGTGCTTATAATGATTCTATAATTTCTCCTATTTATGTAGACGCGTGACCAATACGATTGACAGCTACGGAAGACTGGTCTAGTTTATAACTAACACCGTTCACTGATCCAATATGGCGAAGCTTTTCTACTATAATTTCCCTCATTCTCGGATTATAATTAAAGTGACAGCAATACAAGATGAAGCCTGGCTAAAGCCAAGAATGTTCTTCTTAGCAATACTATTCTTTAGCATTATTCTTCATGTGTGTTTTGGTGAAGTCTTTTAGACTAAAACACCTATGTTAGAAATGAGAGGGATTGAAAGCTACGAGTGTAGTTTCTGTTTCTTGAAGACTCTAACGTCATTGGTCAGAATAATAGCAATGGGTGTATAATTCTGTAGTTTAGTAAACTCTTGGGCATGATTTCGACCAACCTAAGAACTTAAGGGGTGCCACACACAAGTTTGGGTCGCCAAATTCGATTCGGCAGAATTTGTTGAACAACAAAGCCAATCCGAAGCAATTACTACACATAGGACTTGGCTTTTATTAGGCTCGTGCCGATTGGCAAACTTCATTCGGCATCTTCCCTCGTTTAATCATGTTTGCTAAGCTGAAAGACTTTTTCCCGAACATAATTAAACTGCGCGCCCCGAGGTTTTACCCGCATAAGTCTCGACCCCGTGGAAATATTGGGATAAAAAGTAATATTTGTCCTAATCCAGGTCATGTTCTACGCAAGTGCCAAATTACATCCAAATCCGTTAAGCCGTCTTAGCGTGAAAGCGTAACAAACAAACATACAAAAAATCGAATCTGTTCTCTTTATAATATGAGTTTAGATAATTATATTCGATTTTGCCGCTCGACTGTGCCGAATCTAACCCGAACATGTGTGTAACACCCCTGACGGGCATAATAGACCATCAAGTTTGAAGTGTCATGCTCACTTAAATGTCTCACTGTTGGTGGCGCGTGTGTTGGATCATTCGGTTCCCTACAAAATGGTTGAGCTGGATGCTGCTGATCCACGCGTCATGTTCGTGAACGGGCGCCGTCAGTTGTGACTGGTCATCTCTTAACTGCCAAGGCTTATTTTTATTATTAATCTTATATTTTGAATTGTTTCTAAATATATCTATATTTTATCATTGTTCTCACATATAGAAGCAACAAGAATGATGTACCCAGGATTTTTTAATATCTTGATTTAAAAAGAGTGTCTTTGGAGTTTCTTGCCCGTTCTTCTCCATAGGGGTCTACGTTTTGGAATGGGCAACTAGCTTCAACTTTCTGACTATAACTGACCGAATCTTTGACAATTCCAAAGTGCATGTAAATGGTTTAATTAATTGAAATAAATGCTTTGAGTTTGAGTTGAGTTTGTGTTTGAAGAACTTACCGGTTACTATAAAGTATATGATTGGCTGGATCCAGGGTCAAAGCATCGGTGTAAAGAGCGACAGCAGTGGCAAAGTCTCCAGCCTGGCATGCTGCATTGGAGGCGCGAACCTTCTCCACAAAGAGGGCCCGAGACGCCGCCCCCAGGGATGCCGAGCCTGTTGGCTCCACCTGTGAGGGAAAATAAGGTAGTAAGTAGAGCTTCAAGTTCAGGTTATGGTAAAAGTTTCATAGTAAAACAATTGGATAAGCATAGCATTGGTGTGGTAGGCCTCCTAACTTCTGTGCTTTCACCAACACCACTATCGTTCTGCCAAATTCTTTCAGAATCATTCGTAATCGAGGTCGGAATCCCTACCCTAATCATTTGCAGGGCAAGTCAAGGTGACAGGTAATACCTAGTTGAAGCGTACATGGTAAAAAATTCGCATGACTTTTCACTTTTTGTCTAAGATTGACCAGCTTTAAGAGTGTATGGTAAATGTCTACAGGAAATCTTATCTCTCAATCTTTTAATATAGATTTTACCAACGCAGTATGTTGTCTTAAATTTGCAGAATCGTTTGCAACAACATTTTCAATTCAAGCATTTGCTATTTGATTTCACCTTTCCTAAAACAAGCTGCCATTAAAACCCTTTAAACATAACTTTCGTGACTTCACAATTATACGAAAGTGTATTAAGGTTAGAAAACAATTTTCCGTGCCTTGTAGGCGCAGATTGATATATAGGACCAACCTAGAAACATCTACTTTCTAACACGAAATTACTGTAATTGGCTGCATTACATACCTGCATTATATGCAGCTAGCCTTTTTAACAGTGCCCCTTTGTAACTCCAAGTACATGGAATTAACTTTCAAAGAAATATTGCGTTAATGAAGAACAAGATTTTGGCATTATAAACAGCAGACAATTTAACACGTAATGTTATTACGTGTTGAATAAAAGCAATACAATATCGTTTCAAAATACGACCGACACATATGCATCTCACCCGATATTACGAGTATAATTTAAAACCTGAAAACTTAAACCATTGATTCGTTGCAACATTATTTTTTACAACTACATCGTAATTACAGTCTTTTCCAATTTCGCCCGCTTTTCATTCGTCGGGTGTTTGCGATAGCACTCGGCTATCTCCGGGAATAAAGTGTATTCGTATTAAGTATTTTATTTTACGTTTTGCTGTATGTAGCAGTAGTAAGCAATAACACGAATATGCTTTCACGACGGTTAGCGTAAACTTGGTGGGCTTTAAGATGTTATTGCGCAAATTATAATATCAATAACATTCAAGATTACAAGCCTTTTTTTTGCTCTTAGTGGTGAAAGTTATTAACGTATTTGTAAAACTTAAATGAACCTGTGCTGCGTTAAGAAGCAAGAGACAAAATAAATTAACACAAAAGGTTTTCTAAAGAAATGGACTAACTGATCTGCACTTATATTTAAACTGTTACTAAGAAGCCTATACAATGTATGCTTACAAGCTATTATTTAATTACTCAACAGCAACACTTTTTTAAATAAAATAAAGAATCCATAGGACCACCTGTAACCTTTATTTAAAGATATAAAATGGCATGGCACACATGGCCTATAGTCTGGGCCATAGACTTAAAGATAAGATCGTAATCAGTTAATTCTGCTATTTCATTGGCAACTTTTTCCATTTATATTCGTATTTAGCCTTGTATTACGTTAATAATCTGTCTAAAGTATAATACTGGCTTGTAATTACTGTATTATCTAATTGGTATTGGGTGATATCCATACGGGGAGTGGCACTCGAGTAGAGGAAAATTACGTAGGATTATTTAAAAAAATTAAATAAAGTAGGATTAGGACTAACATTGTGTTGTATGGCAGATTTGTTTTTGTACCGTACTCTTTTTTTTAGACAGTTCATTGTTTTGGTAACGACAGGGATAATCCTATCTCGTATAATCATAATCATTTTAAACATAACTTATTACAAAACGGTGAAATAATTTCCAAAAAATAATTAAAGTTTGAACAAACATTTTTAATTTATCTACTGTATTTTTAAGTTCAGATATTGGTGCATTGCAAAGCTTAATAAAGTATAATTTTAACCCTCTCAAAGGCCACGGTTTACGCTGAAAGGATACGTAATTAACGTTACGCATGCGTGTTTTTGATGGGATTCCAATTAATCGATTCGTACGTGACTTTTAATGTACGTTATCGATATTAAATTCGATTCCTTCCTCCACTGCCATACTCGAAGGATATTAAAGCTTACAATCGATGTGGGTTATAAAGTTCTCCATATTAATTGGTTTGGAACTTAATTACTTGTTGAATTAATGTTTTTGTAGGCTAGTTTCAATGTCGGAGGCTCGGGCGGCTTGTGTATCATAGAGTTGGCCGAATCTTGCCGATTAATTTTATTATAGAGCCATTCATTTTGACGTAATAAAGTACGACATTCATAGATAGTATATGACAAACTGGAGTTTTAAAACATGCTGCGTAAGTAAAAGGTTCTTGAATCCAGTTTTATAGCACTAAAAGAAAAAATAATAGAGATCGATCTTGTAGGTTGATTTATCCTGATTTTACAACGCAAATGGGTCTTGGCCTTGGCTTTTAATTTATACACAAGTTTTCTAGATAAAAGGTTTTGAATTGAAGGTACCGAATTAATTCAATCATATTTTACCCAAATAACATGAACCCTCGACAGGGTTCGGGTTATTTGGGTAAAATTAAGATATTCCTTTAAGATATTAAAACAAAAACTGACACGTCTCAATCATTAATTTCTAAGAAATAACACTACGAAACGTTTCATAAATATTTACAAGTCAAAATATTTGTGTTGCATAACAAAAGCATAAAGGATTCGACGGTGCCGACGTAATAGTAAAAAACGACAAATGACAAACTGCTACTGAATTCCTAAACCCTTCGCCTACGATGGTTACGTATTACGTTAACTTTTCCAGAAGAAGTTCCGTATGGAAGGAAAGGATACATATTTGAAGTGAAATTTGGAAAAATGTTCAGGATAAGTAGATGAAAAACTGAAATATGAAGTTGATAATTCAACGTTGCATTGGTAGAGTCACCATGATGAGCACTCTATATATTATGTTGGTTTAAGCAATTTGAGGGAAAAAATGCGATTGATAATAACTTACGTCCACTATCTTTCAGGCAGTAGATGTTGTCCCTGTACTTTTAAAATAGACGTCATTAAGCTCATCCTTCGTTTAATCTCAGACAATAGCAAAGGCATTCTTAATTAAAATTTGTCCTTCTGAACAAATAAACAACGTTACAGAATTAAACGAAGGCTTAAAATATTCATTGGTCCATGCACCCAACGCAGAGATCCCTAAAAATAAAGTATTTTAAATTTGAAACGGGCGAGGAGGCGTGAGGCGCGGTCGCCACCTGCGCTATCTATCCGACCGCATCGGAAGCGAGAGTATTTTTTTCTCACGAACCGCATTCTCTTACCTCACCGTGAAACAACCAACCATTGATCTTCCCCTCCTATACCTTATACATAGCTGCACCACACATTCTTTCACTTAACTCGAGATTAAGTTACACAGTAATGTATTTCGTACTGTTCCAAAGCACCGATTTCACATATTTCGTGTGTTGTGTGTATTGCAGGCAGGCAGAGAAGGCGCCCTTTTACCTATGGCCCGGGTACACACTCGTGAACGTGATCTTTGTGCTGTAACAATGACGGATTGACTAAAAAGGGCATTGTCTAATGATGGTGCCGATGTCTGTAAACACACCCGTTTTGGGATACGTATGGTAATAGGATAGGTTCTATGTCAACTGGGAAATTTTGGAAAAGTAAAGGATTTAAATCCTTAAAAAAATGTGGCCGGCACGGGACGCCCGGTTTATGTGAACCGTCGAAAAGAAAAAATCGGGTCTAGAAGACTTAGCCGTGCCTCGTATTACGTGCCTCAATATTCAAGTATTACTTAAAACTAGATTCAAGCCATTTGATTGGTTGAAACTAGTTTTAAGTAATGCTTGAGTATTGAGTGACGTTCTGTAATACGGGACTTAGAGCTTCGAAGTTTTAAGTGTCGTTTTTTGGGCTTGAAATGGTTTCTATTTAGTATTACTATGGTCAAATATGTCACATGAAGTAACTCATTTGGCTTGAAAACCGAGAACAATTTTTTTTTTTACGGAATGTCAGGATATCTCTGGAACTGGAAACTTTCCTATTCTGTTCTTACAGAGGGTTATAGTACTAATTATTTATGATTTTTTGACAAACTTCATATTCCTGAAAATATTGCACTTTTTTTTAATAATTTTCATATTAAAACCAAAGTTAAAGATAAGAAAAAATAATTGGACGATAATAAAATGCTGTATTTTTAATAATATGAAGTATGTCAAAATATCATAAATAATTAGTACCCTCCCCTCCCTCTCCGGGTCCCTCTGTAAGGATAGAACGGGATTTTTTTCAGTTTCAGTGATATTCTGATTTTTATACCGGCTCCATACATTTTATTTGAAAAGAAAAATAATTATAAATTCTCAGTTTTGAAGCCAAATTACTTCATGTAGGTATTGTATTTGACTATAGTAATGCTAAATAGAAACCATTTCAAGCCCCAAAAACGTTACTTAAAACTTCGAAGCTGACGCGATTTTCGATCCAGTGCAGCAGTGTGGGCCGGCCGGCGGAAAGGGCACCTGGCGGCATAAGTAACGTCATGCCATTTGCCGTCACGGCATAAGAGTCGGTATTACCCCCACGGCGCGCCAATATAGATGTTTCACATCAAAAGCGAGACGAAGAAAACGTTGGATAGCTAAAAGGGTCGTTAAAGTCTACAGCGTCGTTCATTGATCTTATCGAAGACGATTAGTCTCATTAACAGAAGAAGGGACACGGCCAGGACTATAGAAATTATACAAAACTACATTTCCCTATTCCGCAAAAGATGTAACTGTGATGACTGTTGACTATATTACCTCCAAATATGGGAAACTCTGTGTTCAAAAGAAACTACGATTCCTAGAGAACATGTCCTCTTCCCTTTCCGGGTCTAGGTACGAGCTTTATGTATTTACAACAAATATTGAACGGAGATACGTTCATTCTCCGTCGTAATTTCAAAAATTATCATTTCATTTTCATACCGGCAACATTCGATAAGTTTACCATAAACGGTAAGTTTGCGTACCATCATTACGAACGTTTATCAATGCGCTCCCGTGGCGTATACCGTGCGCATACGCATCCACTGGTAATGATCGCCGATTGTTTCGGCCATCTTGAAATATGAGCGACGTAATCGAGCCTTATTCGCTTTATTAAAATTTCGTTTAAAGAGGCGCCTGATAACCGTTCGCTCGACGGATTGGGTAATTATTTTTCTTGAAACGACCTTTCATTTATCTTGTAACGTTACTTTTTAAAATGAAAAGATGCGGACCGCCCCACGACGCTTAGTGAACGTCATATCGGAAGACTTTTTAATATCGCCGTAGTTAATTAAAGTGTGTTTAAACATTATCCGTCGATTTATCAAAATGTAATTCCAAGTAGAAAATGCACAGCATGTAATGTAAATACATGGCCGGAGCGACCGAACGTAATGAACATTAATAATGGAAACTCTTATCCTTTGAAATTTGCATTCTACTATGTTTAATGTCGCGGTGCGCCATGATTATAATTTTTCATTTAAGTAATCCTTTATCAGATGGGCATCTCATTTTTCTGATAAGCAGTCAGACTTATCTGAACACGTAGATTTGACAAGAGAAATATATTAGCGAATACATTCTTAGAAGTAAAAATGTGAAGTAGAAGTAGTACCTTTTGTATGCCTACTTACATCTGAATTATAAGAAACCCTGGATCGAATTTGGTACAGGTTTCTGCCACAAACCAAAACATAATTCTAAGAAGATTTAAGTGCATTTCGCGAGAACGAACCCGCTGGCAGTGTTAGTTTGCATGTCATTTCAATAGCTATACATTTATAATTTATATAAATAAATCCATCAATTCCCGGTATAACGACTCACGAACATTTATCATAGGCACAAAATGTGTTCTGTGAAATCATTTGAAATTCAACATGCGCCTATAACTTCCTATTTTATGGGTCCGGGATAGATGCGTGGTCACATATGAACCGTACGGGCGGAATTACTTGTAAATACACATATGTACATGACATAGGTGCCAAGGAGATTGAAATTGATGTCATTAAACCTGCATTCACATAGGTAACCATAGGTTCCCTTTCAGCTAATCTCGGACCATTGAGTATCGTAAGATGCTGTTGTGCAAACGCTAATTCGCTTTCAATGTAACTTGCACTTTTGATAGCATAAAAAGACGACGCGAGAGTCGTATGTGTTTGTGTTGTAAGAGGTTTACAGCCTGTCGTACACATTTCAATTCTATCTAATAGCTGCAATATATTGGAAGACTTAATGGTTAGATTTAATAAATGTTACGTGAGTTTAATTTAATTCAAGGCGGAGGATGCATTGATTTCCTTAATTTTCTTATTTGAGATGTTCAGTAAATGGGAATTCATTTTCATTTCAGACGTGCTTTCGTGATTAATGTCTTTTTATTGAAATTGTTATTGTTATCGATTTGTTCAACAATAAGGCATGTCCCATGAATATTCTCTGAAACCCTCCGAGTGAAATGACAAAACAATAAAAAGAGAAGGATTTTTATAAGCTGTTACCACAACAAAGCTTTTGTAATCACGCTAGTACAGACTCCGTCACGTTTTTATCACTGCTACGTGATAGGACAGGCCCATCCTCAGGTGCCGTCAGTTTTGTTGTGGGAAAAAACATAACGTTGTACCTACGCGACATCGAAAATAAAGACGTTTTCCTTAAGATTGTTGATATCACTTTGTTTCAATAATTCCTTCGCTATTATTCGGCTATTTATACCGCAGAATGTTCCACCATTCGTAAAAAGTTTAAAACCTGTCTCTGACCTCATTCCCCGTCCAGGTATAAGGGTTAAAAACAAAAAGCGGCGTCGTCGTTCATCCTTTGTCTATTTTTTCCCGCCTATTTTCATTGTGGACCTCTCGGGATAATTACGAGATTTTTACCTGTTCGAAATAAAACAATTAACGTGTGCTGTGCCGAGACAAATCACACAATAATTTGGGACCGGATTCGGGTAATTTTTTGATGGTTTAGTTGAAAGTTTTTGTGTGTTTCTCATCGGTGTTTCTTTACACACATTCATACGTTTTGTGGGAATCAATCTTTGAATCAACGTGGACAAGCGTTCCACTCATAAAGCATTCGTTTTGGCCGGTGCCTAAATTAATTACAAATAATGACACAGTGCGCGGAGATTCCATTGTTTGTTTGGATAAAGAAAAGTAAATTTTTAATGAAATACATTTAAGCCTGAGGGTGACAGTTCATTATTTGAGTAAAAAAACCTCGCATGCATTTGACTTCCGCGCATCTGTCCAGTTTGGCCCGAAGGCGTGGGTCCCATCACGACTTCCATACTTATTTGTGTAACCCGACCGAGAAGGGAGACCGGTCGTCTTATAAGGCCGGCGCGGGTTCGACTGAATTTTCTGTTTTATTGGGTTATTGTTGCGAAATCGCACACAAACGCGGCGGATTCCTCGCATTCCTCGACAATTACTATTTCGTGAGTGACCCCGCACTCTCGCCGAATGTCTGCGGACTGGTCTCACCGACGGTCGTTTGACCTTTGACTCTTGAATCCTCTGATGTTTGGGAAGTTGTATCCTTGAAACAATTATAACAGCATTGGACAGGTACCTTCTCAAAGTGCCAACATAAACACAGATACTCAAAGTGCCAACATAAACACAGAAGTTGAAACAGTTTGTCAGTATTAAAGAATGTGCTGCATGCAGGTACCTATTTTCCAATTCCAATCTTCAGCTTCATACAATTTAACACTATAAATATCGAATTGCACTGAGAATCGAAGCGTAATAAGCCGCAGCTACAATAATTCAATGGCAATTAGTTTTAATAATTCCGGTGAACTATACGATTTAACTCAGGAAATTACTCAATAAAGTATTCAATACCATAATGACCACGATTGTCGGCCATAATGGTTATAACCATGCGTAGATATTTCCCATTGTATTCTGTTTTAGGTAACATTTAAATATTTCCATATTGACTCAACAGGATTTAATAATGTACGGTGCGTATCCCTGTTGGCAATCTTACGTATTTTTAACCGACTTCAAAAAAAGGAGGAGGTTCTCAATTAGACTGTTTTTTTTTGTTTTTATGTGTGTTAGTTTAAAACTTTTTTGTAGGTGAACCGATTTGGATGATTCTTTTTTTATTTGTAAGCTGGTGCTTCTCATATTTGGTCTCATTTTAATTTGATCAAGTTCTGACTAGCACTTTTTGAGTTATCCTTAATACTGCGTATTTTTTCCACTTAGTTTATATTGATGATGTTTTAATAATTTCCTGTCACTGTTATTTATTTTTCACTTTTTAGTTGTGGTACCTACCCCACACAAATTCGTATACCACTACTTGATATGTAAATAACAGTGACAGGAAGTTATTAACACATCATCTATATAAGCTTAGTGGAAAAAATACGAATTATTAAGGATAACTCAAAAAGTCCTGGCAAGATCTTGATAAAATTTATATGGGACCACATGAGCAGCACCAGCTTTCAAATAAAAAAGAATCATTAACATCGGTTCACCTAGAAAAAACTTCTGAGCTAACACACATACAAAAAAAAATACAGTCGAATTGTGAACCTCCTCCTTTTTTTGAAGTTGGTTAACACCGACTTCCGAAATTAAAGTTATTATTTTCACATTTTTTAGTGTTTTTTTTGGAAGTCGGTTGTTTTTTTTTTACAGTTATTTCAAACTGAAATCGACGTGTTTATCTTAATGTTTTGTAAAGTTGGCAATAGTTTTGTTGAACTTTGATGTTAGACTTGAATTAGCGTAGTACACAGGCCTGATATAATGGCTTAAATTAAAGACGTCCGTAAAAGAAAATTAGTAAGTTCAAATTTAAAATTCAATTTTTAATTCATGAAAATAAATATTATGACAAGATTTTTTGGAAGGTGCAAAAGGTCCCTGTTTATGTAGATCTTTTCAAAGTTGTACTACGCGATTTCATAGGAAGAAAAGCTATACAACCTACCTACATACATATCATAAGCCCATCAAATAAAAAAATGTTAATGGGCCATCGTCCTTTAAGGCGGAACCTTCAGGGTAGCCCGCGAAATTCAAATTTACTTACGGTTTTTGTAATTTGCAGGTCATTGTCAGGTTGTATTTTGATTAAAATATGTTTCACGGTCGTAACAAATATGGCTTTACGGAATTATAATCATTAGAATCAGCAATACATCTCTCTGAGTTCATATTACTGTATTAAATGACTATTTCATGAAATCATGACATTTGACACCAATTCTAACTTAAGGAGTTGTCTTGCTGATTCTAATGATTATAATTCTGTAAAGCCATATTTGTTACGACCGCGAATCATATTTTTATCAAAATACAACCTGACATTGTCCTTCAAATTGCAAAAAACGTAAGTAAATTTGAATTTCGCGGGCTACCCTGAAGGTTCCGCCTTAATGGACGATGGCCCATTTACATATTTTTATTTGATGGGCTTATGATATGTAGGTAGGTAGTTGACACTGACCTCCTAATTGCAAAAAACGTAAGAACATTTGATTTTCGCGGGCCGCTAGCTATGTTTGTGAAGGTGTAACTTTTTACTGCTAAAATATAGCAAAAGTAGCGACCACCAACAAGTTGTTTGCCCATCGTTTATGAAGATTGTCAGAACCAGTTCCCTTCAGTTAGGTATTTATTTATTACATAATTTGCGCTTGGTAACGATCGACGAGGTTATAAACAAGGACTTTACCGTGTTTATTTTGTGAAAATATGATGTAAGTAATGTAGCCAGTGTGTAGTAAGCAGTAGGTATAAGTACCTACATAATATTTGTAGTCCAAGATAACATAACATCAAGCCTTTACACCTCGAAGGGTTAAGCAGAGGTGTACCAATAGTACACCCACATTTCGTTAATTATGTTTAAGTCCCATGTAATCGGGGCGAGCCTATTGCCATCAACCGAGCACAAATCCAGACGGGCATATAGGTACCTACCTACCTACCTATTCGAAGTTATTACTCATGAATGGAAAAATTGCTAAAATGCCGTTCATAGATACGTGTAATGCATGATTTGTAAAACACGATTAAAACAAAACGGTTATAAATAACAGTAACTTTCATTTCAACACGTTACAGACATACGTTACAGTAATCGATTCAGTTACTTTAGCGTGCGTTAAGTCTAGCGCGAAAAATTGCCTAGGCATTCCTTCTGCCTGGAATTCGCAGCGAATATTACAAATCATCTAACTAAATAGGATGCTTTTCTATGTGTACGCATGTCAGATATCTCGGGGAAATTACTTTCATATAGTAGTTTTTGTTCCGGCACGCGTTCAGCGTGAGTGGAATGCGCTCGTGACGATCGATTTCGCGCGCAATCATCGTCCGCCATCTTGTTTTTACTGTCAAAATAATAGCCTCAGGCATGTTCCGTTGCACGCTACTGTCTCTACCACACGTGATGTCACAGATATTTATCCCATAAATAGCATTTAAGTAATAATGCTTTTATCAAATTAACATAAAAGGTTTAATGCAAGATAATAAATTCGGAGGCAATATAAAACTACATCAATGCCTCTATTCTCAACGAATAAACAATTTAATGTCGATTCTCGCAACGAATTTGTTTTTTCTTATATTTAATTATATTCAAGCTGTTATTACGAGGAACATTATCACGGATTAAGAGTTCTCTTTTATTTTTTGAATCTTCGCAAACCTGCCAGTGTGGGCGTGGTAAACAACCTGTGTTTTATAGCTGACCAGTCTTATTTAGACTCCAAGCTCACAGCACTTAATGAAAAAAATGTGGAGTGCATAGGGCGTTGGGGTCTCCTTTCAACGGCTGGATAGTGATCCGCGAAAAAAGAACAAGTACGATATAAAAGAGTTTGAAAATTACATTATTTCGGAGCGGACCGAGTGTAATCGACTGTAGTAGGCATTAAACTTTATAATAACAATTGCTGTGCAAAGATTATCCACGATATTAGCCAGGGTCGGATTTGAGACATAATTTATACTTAATTTTTTACGGCTGCTTTTTATTGATCGACACAAAAGAAGTAAATTCTGTCGTGTATATTTTATGTTTAGTGTCTACAATAAAGCGAATGAGTTCGTTTTGTAGCTTTTTTTCTTTGAAATTGTTTGTGTCATGCAGTTTACGAAGTGTTATACGAGGTAACTTCTCATTGGCGGAGGATGTGGGCTAATTTAATTGAGGCAATAAATTGAGCTCCAAGAACAAAACGGTGTTGACGATTTTATTGTTCCACTTATATATTTCTACAAATATTTCTTGAATGTGTTTATGATTCAGATTGGGTGGTTTTGCAACTTCGGATTATTAAAATTTATTAGTTGTGGAAGAAGAAGATTTTGTACGTTACTACATACTCCTAGAAAGTTAATTATACACTTCCTTTTAATTTTATTATAATCTTATCTTGCATTAGTTTAAAGTATCTGTAATCGATCTTTAGACTTTTAACAGAGTAATCGATAATTATAATCTAGACCCACCAACAAAAATGTAATAAAAGTCGACATAATGCATCCGGTGACTTTAATACTTTATACCTTATCTGTTGTTATTTTATATTTAACCATAAACATTAATGGAAATCTTAATTTTTATTACGACGCGCACTAAAGTATTGTCGGTATCAGTCATTCTTGCTTTAAGACCACCGAGATGTTGATCATAATTATACTTTTTAATAATTACCGATATGCAAGTTTATGGCTATTAAATATAATCTCAGAGGCCAATATAGATATGAAATGCATTTACTAGAACATAATATCCGACTTAAGTTGGTTTACTTGTTCATAATTTTACATGATTATGAAAAAGAAGTTGTGTGTTAGATTTATTTTATTGGGAGGTGCTTAAAACGATTAAAGATAATAAATGCTTCCAAATTCTTTAGAGACAATAAAAAAGTCACCTTAGAGCACTCTTATTTAAATATTAGGCGAAGAAAACATTACTTTACATTTCTTTATTAGATAGAGAGGCTTTTAAGGGTTTATTATAAACGTTGCTTAAAGTTAATAGACGTTTAAACGTCGAAAATGTAAGATTAAACAGTCGCTAATACCTACTTAACTTTAAGCGATGTTTATAAATAAAGGGTTTAAAGTTTAAGTAATTTTCTGATAACCTCTGATTTCTGATATTAATCAACTGAATCTGTTTTCATGTTTTTTTTCAGATTGACTAACCAAAGCTTACGGCATTCGAAAACCGTTTCTTATACCAGTATTATTAACCAAGAAATATTTCCTAGATAATCGATTCCTAAGTCCGTCCCCCAACAAAAGCATCCGAAGGGTGTGCGCAAGCGCAGGGTAGACTTAATTAGTTCTTAGACGCGCAAGAATGTGGCACGGAGAGCTGCACCGACGATGTTATCCAGAAATTAGCCAGCGACCAAATTAGCTGCAGTGTACCGTGTAATAAACAGTTTTTAGATACAGCCGCTCTGCGATCCAATTGTACATGCTATTACGTGCTGGCAGGACGGGAGAACAGGTAGGTAATGTAAGGCTTGTGGTACTAATGGGTTCGGTAGTTACGACTAGTAGTACAGCTTTTGGAAGTTGGTTGGAGGTAGGCCGAGAGCTGATCCAGGTTAATACATCATTCTATTTCATTCATAGATCTAGTAGCTTTTTACTTCAAAATACTAATCTAAAGGAGTATGTAAGGATCGTAGCAAGTGGCGTTCTGTAGTTTCTGCCTACATCCATGGGAAGAAACCGTGAGTTTATGTATGTGTGTAATCGTTATCAGTTAGTTAAAATCAGGATTTTATCTTGTGACTTCCTGTTAGCAACATTTTGGGGAGCAAAACTAACTTTTACAGCTGCGCTGTCACTATAATTATGTACTCGTACATAGTAAGGCTTTGTAAAACATATTTTTCTCTGAACGAAGTTTACGAGCGCTATAATGCAGTGACAACTTCCATATCGGCCTCCTTATCAACAAACCTGATGGAAAATTACCAACTGTTGCCATATTACAATATTGTAAGTATCAACAGTACATTATGAGTAAAATGTAGCATAACTAGATGATCCACTTATATTTATCTCCTCGTTTTACATGTTATACATACCATACTCTTATTATTTTGAAAATATTTATGGTCTTTTGTTATCATCTTTTATGAGATAAGTACTTTTACAGCTTTTAACTTATTTTGATGGTAAATGCACGGTATGCACAAGGTGCATACCGTGCATTTACTATCAAAATAATGTAATCTTGTGTTTAAAATTTATTATCATACTTAGTAAAAGTATTCGCCATTTAAATTATTGAACACATCTTTTTAAATCGAATACGAATATTATTAAAATCCATTTTTTTTATTTTTATTTAGCTCTCTAATAAAGTGCGATATGGGCAGGAGAGTGATGATTAAAACTTACATTTCATATTGAGAGTCCGGAGAACCCGGTAGCATTACTTGACATTTTAATTTACAGTCTATGCATAAAACTACCACTAAAACTGACATTCCAAAATCAAAACAAACTTCGTCGATGGTCAAAAAAACAAAAGAAAATAAATAGAAGCATACAATCTATATCATTGAATAACGCCTGAGCAGTATGGTGGTAGGTTTAATAGCAGAAAGGATGATCGTTCTGTAGTCGCGGTACTACAAAGAACCGCCTTCGATTCCCGATGCTTCACACAAAAATGTGGCCAGGTAGAAACAAAAATTGGAACGAATGTTAGGGCTTTTGATGCGCTTCGTTTTTATAAGTATCTGTGTAGACAAGAGCTCTTTACAAAAGAGAATGGTATCTTTACAAATACAAAAAAAAAATACTTAAGAGTATCTGTTATGCAGTTAGTTTGTTATTAGTGTAAAGGTTCGCACAATTCAGTCTTTCTTAAAAATCCAACCATGGTTATATTAGCAGCAGTAATGAGGGATTAGAAATGTTAATCTCAGAAATGTTTAAAATTCTTTCTAAATTACGTCTTTGCTACGAATATTGGTAGAAATAAAAACAAGCTGAAAAGCACAGGCACGAAATCTCAACCACTAGCAAAGATGCTGTATGTGACAATTTTGAATATTGAGCTTCGCATTTAAAGCCCAAACGAATCATTATAGGCTTAAACAGCACATGCCAATTCAAAAGTGCCTGTAATAGGTTTATTTGAAATAAATACTTTGAGTTTGAGTTTGACATGTATATTAACCGGGAAAGAACCAGCTATGATGATTTAGGAAGCCCGTATAGGTAACAACTAGAAAATTAATACATACCCACATGCATGTTTATAAGCACATACAGTCAACTGCACATCAGGGTAACAATTTACAATTGAGTGCCTTTGTGTGGTAGCAGTAAGAGTGATTTTCGTAGTGCAAAGTGTTACCACTGATGGCTGTTAACTGTACCAGATAATGGGTGAGAGCATTCACTAAGTAGCGTCTAACCCGGAAAGACGTGACTAAATAGTAATGTTTGCATCTATTAATTAATTTAACAAACCGGTCAAGCGTTAATCGGGCCAAGATACTGAAGTTCCCATACACCATACTATATTTAAATAACAAGCATGGATGACCAACTGTTTTTATTAAATATATAAGACGTGAGATCATGTTGTTTAGGCAAGTGTGCCTTTTGGTTCTAAAAGTTGGTGAGATAGTTTTCGCTTATTATTTAATATCGAATATCATATCGATGATCACAATCCATATGGCTAGGAAGGATGTGAACAATAATATGGCATGATACTTCATGATAGAGATGTATGAAAGAAAAAGACGTCAGCTAAATGATAAATTATTTTATTTCTGTAAGTAGGTTTGTACAAACACTTTTACACGTCAATCATATTTTAAAAAACTAGATGAGGTCGGCGTTTCCTATCTGACTACTCTGAGAAGAAAGGCCGAAACAAACTCAGAGGTCACAGTCTATTTTAAAGTCCAGACATAATCTTGGTCAGATCATGTGAAGATCATGTAGATTTGTGTCTGAAATGGTCTTTTGAGGAATAACCACACAGAATGAGTGGAACTGTCCAGTCAGTGCACGCATTTGTCAGTAATCGTGCAGCTCAATTCAAAACTTAAGGAGCTCAACGAATCGACGAACAATACCAAAGAAAGGACATTTGGGTAGGCCGCATAAATTACTCAAACTGCCAGACCATGATTAAAACTAATTGAGAAGAAAAAAAAGCAATGATCCACATAGTCCTCACATTCACAATAATTAAATAATAATATTATACTTCACAAAGAAAATTGCCAAGTCATTGTATATATAATAATTATCAAATGTCAAAGTTTATGTAAAATAAAATAAAAAAATAGCAGTAATAAAAGAAATAATACTAAAAAAACATTTAGTATGGAAAAATTGGAGCAACTCAATTTCAAGCCTTTTTGTCCTCAATATAATCTTTAACGGTATAAAAGGCTTTCTGGCACAACTTACGTTTAATGAATGATTTGAATTTATTACGGCTTAGATCTTGAACGTGACTTGGAAGTTTATTATAAAAGCGTATACATTGACATCTGAACGAGCCACCTGTTTTCTAGAGTCTTGTTGTAGGTAGAACAAATTGTTCCTAGTATTTATATTATGGATATCACTGTATTTTTAAAAAAAAAAATATTTTTATGGGCATATAAAAGATTTTCAAAAATATATTGAGAAGGCACAGTCATTAAATTAAACTCCTTAAATTTCTCTCTGAGAGATTGTCTCGGACTTAATTTATAAAATGATCGAACAGCTATTTTCTGCAAAACAAAGATAGTGTGAATGTCGGCGGTATTTCCTCACAACAGAATTCCGTACGACATAACACTATGAAAATAGCTAAAGTACACTAAACTGGCTGACTCTATGTCGTGTCGGTTGAATTACGAATTTTTCTAACAGCGTATGCTGCGGAGCTTAGTATTTTTGACCATTTATCTACATGTGGGCCCCAGTGAAGCTTAATATCCAAAGTTAAGCCCAATAATACTGTGCTATCTTCAGGATTCAATTCTTCGCCCTTCATCAATATATTAGTTTTTACCGCTCTAACGTGAGGTAGCGTAAACTTAATGCATTTGGTTTATTTTCATTAAGAAGTATATTATTGACGTTGAACCAGTAAACTCAAATTCAAATTCAAATTCAAATTAATTTATTGTAGAACATAGGTAAAGTAAGATATTACAATATGGTTATGCATATAGGTCTGCTATGTCTCGCCATTAAGGCATACAAAATTTATAACACGTTACAGATAAAAACAATTAAACAGTAAGTAATTTAAAATACAACAATAATAATCCAGTATATTGACTTTAGAAATTGTGGTTTATTATTATTATTTACAAAATATTCATTATTATATATGTCAGATTACATGCCACAACAATTGATTACAACTACTTTTGAGATCGCGCTATTTACATCGTCAGTAACCAATGGAATTTATTCGGATTTTATTCAATATTTATTCCACTAGAGTCTATAAAAATGTTACCATAAATACGAATTAAGAATAAATAAATCAGTGCTACGCGCGTGCTACGCCGTAGCACTGATTTATTTAATCGATGTTAAAATCATTCGTATGCTGTCTTCACTAACTTTCCGACTTTTATGCACTCAGTATAAACCTTCAAAGTGAAATATATCGTCTAAGTTACAATAATTTAACTTTTAATTGATTCAGTAAATATTATAATTTATTTACTGCCTCGTTGGCGCAGTGGTCGCAAGCGCTACTGCTAAGCATGAGGTCCTGGGTTAGATTCCCGGGCCGGGGAAAGTATTATTGGGTTTTTTCATCTGGAATTTCTCAGTAGCAGCCCGGAGTCTGGATTTGTGCCCGGTTGATGGCAATAGGCTCGGCCCCTGTTACATAGGACTTTAAACATAACTGGCGAAATGTGGGTCGACTAAGGTACACCTCTGGCTAACCCTCCGGGGATTACAGGGGTGATGTTATGTCATGTTATTATTTATTTATATAATAAAGTACAGCGATGATAGTGTAGTCTACTATCGGTATTTATAATGACGAACACGGAATGCAAAACTGCAGCGCTCCCAAGCCATAATTGCACATCAACAAACACAAGTATAACATGTAAATCAACAGGTAATGTATGTCTTCCTAAAGTTACTCAAAGCATACTTGAACCTAAGCTTTAGCGGTAAACACTTGGTTTTATCTGAGGACTGCTTCCTGTGTCAATAGTCAAATCAATTTCATGCCGATAAGCGTTTTAATAACATGTATTTAAAAGCTCTTTTTGAATGGCAGGGTCGGTGGAAGACTACATAACTGCTTATCAGTTACTTAATCAAGCAGATGAATTCGACGTCAGGTTACCATCATTGTATAACTAAAATAATGGAACGGAGCGTGAAATAGTTAAATAGCTGTTTATACAAATCACTATGAAAGTATTATATTTTTACTTCGCAATTTCTCGAGAAATCCATTAAGATCATAATAAATTGATTAGTTTTGGTTTTATTGAAACTCCTCAGCGTCCCCGATGGCGCCTAAAATAGCGTCTTTCTTGTGAGTTTTCCTAAAGAACGAAGTAGTCACAACTAATATAAAATATTATGATATCTAGCACTGAACCCAAATATTTTTAATTACCCCTATTAATTAGCTAACGGATGGAAAGTAATTTAAGATAAATAAACATGCGTTTCGCATCACGTTCTCAGAGAATGCGGATGCTGAGGCGGTTTCGATAAAAAACCATGTTTTATGATAGTCGTGACAAATGATGTGACTATATCATGATTCTCGTTGGTCTCGTTAAAAATATGAGTTTAAGTTTTTCTGTAACCTAGTTTAATTCATGGAAATGTTAAGTTGTTCTGGTTATCTTGCTGACTGCAAGTTGTTGGAGGACGTTCAAATTCTGATACCACATATTTATCATGGGTTCTCTTTTTGCCAAGTCATGTTTAAAGATAGCCTTAGTTTATAAAAGTCTAATGAAGTATCTGATCAATCTTAGTTGTTATGATATTAAGGGGGATGCGCTAAGGCTTAAGGGAAAATAAAATTTTCTTAATTTTTTTTGCAATTTTCAGGTTGATATAAATATGATTTGCGGCCGTATCAAATATTTATTTATAGAATTATAGTTATAAAAATCATCAATACATCTCTCTAAGTTCATATTACCCTATTGAATGACTATTTCATGAAATCATAACATTTGAGGCCAATTCTAACTTAAGGAGTTGTATTGCTGATTCTAATGATTATAATTCTGTAAAGCTATATTTGTTACGGCCGCGACTCATATTTTAATCAACATACAACCTGACAGTGACCTTCAAATTGAAAAAAAAAAAACGTAAGTATTTTTGAATTTCGCGGGCTACCTGAGCGCATCCCCCTTAAAGACTATCTATTAAAAAAGGACTTGAAAGCAAATCAAATAAAACGGGTTTCTAAATGATAACTTTGCATCCTTCTCTACAAACGTAACTTTAATCCCAGCAACATTCACATTCAGTAAGCTTTCAATCCCTTTCCTTATTGCCCTGAACTATAAGGAAACAGGCATACAATGCACATAGCTCCGTCAACATTTCGTTTAGGTCGCCAAACACCTACCATCGTCAGACAGAGTACAGTCAATCGCACGTTTTTAACAACAATTTCATTTCGACAGCACGTTTATTTCGTAACAATTTGTGCGATTTGCGTAGGACTGATGTACAGTTGACGGTACAGACGAGTCTCGTCAGGTGTTGATATATGACACATTGTCTGCCAGTTGGTGCACGGCCCAACAATTGCCACTAAAAGCGACTAACAACAAAAATATGGAAACTAAAGCTTGGCCTGCAATGAAATGTCAGGAGGGAGGTAATTTGTGCTGGCTGCGTCTCGACGAAAAAGGAAGATGGTCATGTTAAAACTCCTACAGTTGGTATACATACATTGTTTTGGCTAGAGTAATGTCCAGTGGGTAATGCTTTAGGTACTATTTAAAAATGACGTATGGACCTTTGTCACACACTAATATAACATAACATCACGCCTGTATTTGCCACAGGATTATGCAGAAGTGTAGCTATAGTATACCCACATTTCGCCAGTTATGTGCCAGTTGTGTGTGTGTTGTGTGTGTGTGGGTGTGTGTGGGTGTGTGTGTGGGTGTGTGTGTGTGTTAGTATGTGTGTGTGTGTGTGTGTGTGTGTGTGTGTGTGTGTGTGTGTGTGTGTGTGTGTGTGGGTAGGTGTGGGTTTGTGTGTGTGGGTTTGTGTGTGTGTGTTGTGTTGTATAGTGTGTTGTTTTGTGTTGTCTCACACTTCGCCATGCAGCAAGACATACCAACCTACACATTAAATTTTGAGGAAGAAATTTAAGCTAAAGCTCGGCAGCTCTATCTGCTACAAACCCAATAAACTGGCATCATATCACCATATTAAACCTTCATGGTGACAGGCAGGTAGAATGCCCAGTATTAGCTGTAGAGCGACAGGTAAGTAGCTCACGCCATGGATGCGCGGGCGCTGTATTGCAATAACGCTTATCCCTCAGTCGGAAACAGAGTGTTGAGTAAATGGAGGGATTACGTGCCTCAAACGTGCATTAGCTATAAGTCATTTGTTTAATATAGGTACACTAATGAACCATTATTATTGTACCTACTTTTTATTATCTTTATATACCAATATAAATATAAGAAAAAGTACGCTATGTTATGCCAGAGGGCGTACAAATGTGTGTAATTAAGTAATCAAGCCAGTCGTCTCAGTGATAAAATAAAATACAATAAGTCTGGACATTAATATATCTAAACAACGCGGTCTGACTTCAACAGTTATTAGAATGAAATCCGGCCGATAATTATCACTATGATGATCCTTGAATGACATACGTTTTGTTTACCGTTTGCACGTCTTACCAATTCAATCAGCGCATAAGAGACGAATGATTTTCATCAAAGTAATTAGAGGCTAGATGATCACACTACACTGGAAGAAACAACTGCCCATCTGCCGGACATATCTGTCTTTCGAGAAATCCACGCGTGGGTGAAAAGGAGGTGGTCTCTCTATTTAGTAATTACTCTGTGGTTGTCAGATAAGAAACAGCTTCCACGGTTCTATAATCCGATATTAGAAATAAGATAGTATCGCGCACCGTGCGCCGTTGTGTGATCCCGGCCTAAAATAGACGCGTGACTTTTATTGTGGGTGTGGAAGAAGACGACTGACGGTGAGTCTTTGGTGGATGGGCGAAAGCGGGCTGTATATTGAATGTAGGTATTGTAGATAATATATTTTTAGCAAGATTTCTGAGATTCGAAGGGCTTAGCGATTTCAAATTGATATTGTTAGAAGAGAAGCTTTCCTTGTCTCAAAATTTTTACGGAACGGTATCCGAGAATATCGAAAAAGGATGAACGGCTTTCTAAAATAAGACGGGTGACATAAAAAAAACGTCGCGAGACTAACAAATGGTTGCATTACCACAGTATTGATGAAACATTAACAATAGGATAGACCTCTTGTTTTCAGCTGGTTAAGTTTTCACGGATTAGTGGCTACTTCTACCCGCTCTCGCTCCCGCTCTCGCTCCCGCTCTGTCCTGCATCATGCCCTCACCCTCTCCACTCACCGGATCGCGTGCAACTTGTTATTACTGTGCATCCAGCCGCACGTCGCCGCGGTACCGTATTATAAAGTCGCGCGATACACAACGCGCGTAATTCTATCGCAGACGACTCGCCCGTGGCGCCCCCTATAATCCCCCGTGATAAGATAATTAGGCGTCAGATTAGACGTAATAGGAGAAGGAAAATGTAAATTATGTGGTTGTGTCCACTTTGATTATTTAGTTTTCTGCGTAGCGTTGTGTCGTTAGGATTAAGTCATTTGGCATGATCCCTAAGTCTATCTTCTTAAGCTTGTATTAAATTGATACCTAAAAATATTGAAGTTTCAATGCAAATTTGATTTTCCCGAAGTGAAACGACTGCTATATCAGGATTTTTTGCCGAGGTCTTTTCTTAAACATTCTTAAATATTTCATGATACTTTAAAATATTAATCACACTATTTAATCAAAATTAAAGCATAGTTGGTACAACATTAAAATACTGAAACATTTTATGTTTTTCATACAAAATTACGTACGCAATCGCATGCATGACTCGACGGACACACCTTTTGCTAATTATGGTTTATACGACCTTAAAACATTATGGTTTCTCGCAATAAACGGCTTCAAACAGAGCCGAGACGGTGTAGGTGTTTCTAAGAACGATCAAAAACTTCCCGGAAAACCCTATGCGACGATTTCCTTAACAATTTCTTGAAAATGCTGCCAATTCCACGTCTATCTTACTGTCATCGCAAGTACGCCCATAGAAAAAAGGCTATATTGGGAACTACAATAAACTAAAATTATAAATGCGGAAGTGAGTTCGTTTGTTATGCTTTCATGCTAAAACGGAAGAACGGATTTGGATAAAATTTGGCACACCTAAAGACCTTGCTCTGGGTAAGTACATAGGCTACCTGTTATTCTGGACCACAGACGAAGTCGCGAGCAACAGCCAGTGTGAAATAAATGTAATTTTTCCCCATATTTACTAAAGAAAACTTCAAACCAATAAATTAATACAGTTTCGTGCATAATAATAAACCAAGCAAGTCCGTGTACCAAGATGTAAGAACAAAATTACGACGATTTGCCTCCATGTTAACTACAAAACTACTTAAAAAATAATCAGACAGACAGGGACTAAAATAAATAAAAGAAGTCGCGTAAATTCAGTTATATCCCCCGTCAATTGTTAACTATACGTAATTATAGAGAGGCTCGGCCGGGAACGGAGTCCCTCGGATTTGTAAGGTGAGTCCACACTAGAACATTTCCATGTAATGTAACGTTCCTACGAATGCTCGACATATTGTTCGATGAAATGTTCGGGCGAACGAGTTATTTTGCCTTTGTCAGCAACAACCCAGCAGTAACTTTATTATAACGACGATAAAGGTCACTGTGATTTTGACAGTGATGCAAAATAACTGTGTTAATTTTTATTTTGTATGCCATGTCACTCCGCTATTCGCTTATTTCATCGAACAAAAACGTTCGATAAAATATTACATGAATCAAATCAGACTCGATACTCGTTACACGTAAATGCACAAATGTGTCCTCACCTGTAGTTAGCCCGACGACATTCATCTCACTTTGTCATTTTTCTATAATAAAAGTTGGTAATAAAACATACGACGAACATGTCGCTGGCCAATTAAAATTATTATTATGAAAATATACGGCTTAATAATTATTATGCATGTAGTTTTAGTTGTAAGTTTCAATTTGATGCAGCTTATTCCCACATTTTATTTTGAAACATTATAGGACGTAGTTTTGTAATAAATTGTTTGGATGATAGTTAATTGGCTTTCAATTAATACTTGGGTACATACATCGGTACAGATGGGTAATGGATAATGCACAACCATTCACTCTGAAAACGGTCTCATATTGTATAAGGTTAAACATCCCAGAAAAATGAATGTAATTCCCGTAAAGTTTACTTCCCTATCTTCAAAAAAATCAGTGGGCATGAAATCCGTAGTTTTGGCTGAAGTTACGGGTTATTCCGCCCCTGAACTCGACATCCGTAGTTTTGGCCGAAGTTACGGGTGGCTTAACATTCCGTATCATTTACGGACATATGATTAATTCGTGGCCCGAACTAAGATTGAATGACGACACGGTTAGACAGTTGGCAAACCCGATATGTATTTGCCCGACCGAAAAATTAAATTTGACACATTGTTGTTTTGACAGATCAACTACTGTCGGATGGGCCCGTATCTACGTTAACGGACCAAGAGAGTACACACCCTGGATTGTACTATCGTTCTTTCACCAACCCCAAGAGAGAAATCCAAGGATCAGGATAAGTCACCAGCGCTGGGGCTTTGTCTCGCATAGGGTCGTAGCATTATGCTGGGCGATTGCCGTTTTGCGTGGATGTGACGCATATTTTCCCCTAACTCGTTATTTTCTGTAATTGTGTGTTTTTCTCTGCGTCATGTTTACCACAAATAAACGTATTTTCTTTTTTTATAAGGATCCTTAGATCTCGTTTAATCTAAAAATGTATTTTTGAACGTTGCAACGTGTGCACGTCCTTTTGCACGCCACTAAAAAAATAACAACATACAACATTGTTACAGTCACCTTTCCAGCATGCAATAAACACTGATAATCTTCGTAAATCAAATAAGACAAGTATTTAAATTGGTTTATTAGATCAAATACGTTGTCGGCCATAATTCGATGCAAATTGCAGGGTGTTAATATCGTTTTTAACGTTCGGATTATAGTTTTATAACCGCTATCTGAATAAGGGCCCGGGTGGAGACTTACAAAGTTATTGTGAGTTCTTGATACTGCAATGTCGCTGTTTTCCATGCACTCATAAAATAGTCGTTGCCTACTGGTTGTACGACTTAAGGTAGATAAGGTAGTGGGTTTTAAATACCAGGATTTACCGGGAGAAAATATTGTTTATTTTTTCGAACAGGTGTGGATAGTGACCCGTGTCGTAGAAATGCATAGTAGTAGTATAGTACAAGTACGTCCTATCCTAAATCCCGTTATAATTTTTAATAATAAAATTTTCGTTTCTCTAACTTTTTTTTCTTCGTACTAAAGAAGTTTCTTTAAACGTAACATTGGCTGAATGCACAAATTGTGCGAAGCCAAAAGAAAAAAAAATAGACTTTATTTCTTCCATTCTTTGTTTCATATCAAGAAATTTTGGAGACTATAAGGTGGGTAAATCGCAAGAAAACCATTTCAAGAATACAGGCGTATCTCTATTTGTGTAATAATTTTATTACAAGAACACAACTCAGATAGCTAACTGCTACAATCAATTAATCAATTAAAGTTTACAAGTCAATTAACACACAACAGTTTGTAATTAGTAACGTTTAAGTTATTTTCGGCAATAGTTTCGTCTTTTTTTCGTTCTACGCTCAATTGGGCTGAGCCTAATAATTAATGAATTTACAATGCCTCGAGGTTCGAAAACAGGAAAGGTTTTTTGCGTTTTTTCTCGGAACAGTAGAATATCCTTTCATTATGATTTTTTGCTAATTGATTTGTTTTATCCTAACTAAACTCACAAATGGACAGCGAACTACAAGGAAAGGCAAAATCCTACTAATATTATAAATGTGAAAGTTTGTATGTTTGGATGTTTGTTACTCAATCACGCAAAAACGGCTGAACGTATTTGGATGAAATTTGGCACACATATAGTTTTATAACCTGGATTATCTTATCACATAGGATACTTTTAACCCGACATTCACGCGGGAGCAACCGCTGGCAAAAGCTAGTAGAAAATAGTTAATTGATCCAAAACATTTTATGATAATGATATATTGTCTAGTTTCATCTATGGAAAAGGGCATACATTCTTACAACCACAAATAAATTGGGATAAGGGAAAGAGTATGATAATGATGATCTATAGAAAAGGTTATATATACATATTTAAAACATTTCAATTTATTGAAAGGAAAGAAAAGACGTTCTCCAAGTAATGTCTAGTAACACGGTCTAAAATAATCTTAAGCATATTTATAACATACAATAAAGGAAGATACCGATGAACACGGTTAATTGCGAGACGGAAATACGCTTAACGGACGTAATTAAGATTAGAAGTGCAGGAAATAACTGCGCTAATACGTCGAGTGGACGTAAGAACGTGCTTACACTGATGTTGGATACTCTGCTTTAAGGCTCGTATACACAGGCGCGACGCGACGCCCGACACAAAGGCACCGCGTGTCGCGCGACGAGCGGCGACTTTGTGTAGCGCTGTCGCGTCGCGCCTGTCTGTGGGAGCCTTTATACTCAGACATAAAGCGGCATAAGTGAAATCTATTTTGTATAAAAAGGGTAATAAAATATGAATGTTAAGTGCTAGAGAAAAGTAACGAGTATCCATACTAATAACAGGTGGGGGAAAAGTAATCACCCTATTGGAATGCGCTATAACTTTTGCAAATAGAGGCAAATACGAGTATCAATTCTATTTTGACATTTGTGAAGTAAACAGATGCAGAATACACGTCAATACGCCATGGAACGCTATACTCCTCAAAAACGCGGAATAATTGTAATAATATTATGATCGCTCCAGACTTTTTTTGTGGGGTTGCTTGAAGTCCCGGGTTTATGTAAACAAGCCTCAGACTCTTGAAGCCCTTAAAGCGAATATCCGACAGGAACGTGAGAAGCTACCGCTGGAAGTTCTGACACAAGTGATGGAAAATGCCGTAAACCGAGCCCGTATGGTCATCAATTTTGACGGCGGCGGCCACTTGACCGATAACATTTTCGAAATAATTCTAATTCATTAAATAAACATAATCCATAAGTAGAACTAAAATTTATCATTACTAAAAAAAAATACAGTAAAACAACATCGGGTGATTACTTTTGCCCCACCTTGTATCATAAATTCGAAAGAACCTCTGTCTGTATGTTACCTTTTCACGCCTAAACCACTAAACGGATTTCGATAAAATTTGCCAAGGAGATAGATGGCATCTTGGGGAAAGACAAAGGCTACTTTTTGTCCCGGTAGCATGTTCCCGTGGGATAATTTCCGACAGACACGCGGGCGAAGCCGCGGACAGAAGCTAGTTGATCAATAGTATATAGTTATAATTAAAATGAAATGCTGATCGTTGGTAAGCGCATTACTTGAGAAAGGTTGGACCGATTTGTTTTATTTTGTTTTAAATTGTTCGTAATAGTCCAAATCATGTTTATATAGAAAGAAAAAAATGGAAATGTTTCCCCGAAATTTTTCAAATTTGGGAAAAACGGAACGTCTTTTTTTTTTGTTTGAATTATTGAAATTTGAACAGGATAACATCTGTCGGGTCAGCTTGTTTTTTAATAAATTGATTAGAGTACTTAAGTAAAACTTTTACTTAAAATAAAAAGTGCTTTTTATATCTACGGATGAATACCGATGTTATCGGGTTTCTGATTTCCTTCCATTGATTTACAATTTACGCCGAAGATAAGCAATTAATAGTGTCGTATCTTTTTTATTTCCTGATCGCAATCTTAATAAGACAAAATAGCTAGATAAAAGGTATTATAAGAAATCTAAACGTTGCCGCGTTGGTATCTTAATTCTCAAGCACATATAATTATTTTTGCAATAATCTTGCATACCTACCTACGTTGGAGATCGGTTGTCAAACTCAAAGTATTTATTTCAAATAGGCCATTTACAGGCACTTTTGAATTGTCAAAGGAGTCGGTCAGTCAGAAAGATGTAGCTAGTTGCCCATTCCAAAGCGTGGTTTGTTCCTATGGAGAAGAACGGGCAAGAAACTCCATGGACACTCTTTTAAAATGTTTGTTGTGATGGGCATAACCGTGTGGAAGAAAAAAGACATACCGTCAAACGGGGTGAATAGGGATGCAGGGGTGAATCGAGACGAAACTTTAAAAGGGATTTTCACATTGAATTTATATAGTTTGTTGTCAAAAAGGATTCTAATGTGTTTACTGTATTATAATTAAAGATTAAGTGCCCTTGTTGGGAACCAACTAAAATTATCATTTCAATATTAAAATCCCTTTTAAAGTTTCGTTCCGATTCACTCCTGCATCCCTATTCACCCCGTTTGACAGTACTGTAAAACTCGTGAGGAAAGTTGTAAGTCTTAATTAAGTCGGGTGGAGTATGGGAAAACCAAAGAAATTATGGGTGGATTGTCTAAAAGATAGAGGCTAGTAATAACGGCAAGAATACGGCTGTGATGTAAGGAAGAAGAAGAAATGCTGTGCCGACTATTTAAATTATTTAGGATAAGGACACGATGACACTTTGACTGCAGCTATTATGACCTAAGCCTTATACCTTCCTATAAGTTTTTAATATATGACGGTGAAGGTATGTCTCTCTTGTTATCATCAGCCATATTTTAACTACTGTGGGCGTACTTTGGGTAATGTTGGTTATTGCGCAATAGAAAAACCGTTTGCAGTTCAAATCAAATTATAATTTACGATCAAATTAATCAAATAATCACACTAGCGAATCACACATTGTAGGTACACGACACATCTATACGGAACGCGCGACAGTTCCTAAACGTGTTCACTGCTTAAGGGGACTACAGGACCTAAACGTAAGTTTTATAATGCCTAAAAGTATATGATCCACTGCACTAAACAAAATCAGAAAAATATATGTTATTCTTCAGGATATATGCTAATTAGATAGTGTGTTGAAAGCATAATACAACTAATTTGATGCGATAGGAAAAAATCACGAAGATACCTCTAAAAATTTCTTTTAACGATTAAAAAGCATATTTATATGCATTAAATCATTCTGATTTTGTCAGATTATTCTACAAGCAACATACTATCGTAATAGTGTTTTAATTTTTTAATCCAGTCAATAGATTTTTTGTAAATAGGTAATTGCTTCGTATTTTGCAATAAATTACCAGTGTTGTGTCACGCGCTTCTCTTTCTTTTCTATGCAGTCCGATAGTGACTGCGCTTTAGCTGTTGTACAACAAACTCTGCTTAACTCTGGTCAAACGTTAGCGTTATAGACCCTGTCGAGCGCCACGTGGTGGCGCTGGCGTCCCGATTGGTCAAAGTCAAACGACTGATTAGACGGATTTCCGACATATATAATTATAAATATAGGAAGCTTATGTAATAACTTAATAGGTACTAAATGTGGGTACAGATGTAATACTGTTACGCATGGCATTAGCAGTATTCACATTCTGTTTACATAAACTAAGTTTCTAATAAAGTGTTAATACATTTTCACACCCAATACACCAACTGTACAATTTAATTCTAGTGAGTAAGGAGTAAACTCAACTCATTTTCATTATTTTTCCAGGATTTTATTTGGTCATCATCACTATAAATCATTCTATAAAAACAATGAACGCGTGCACATCTGCATAAAACCGGACAAGTGCATGTCGCGTACAATATTAACACTACACATAAAAAATATAGTTTCTTGTATGGGGACCCCCTTTAATTTTTAACTTTATTTTATTTTTATGATTTGGTGTTACGGCAGCAATAGAAATACACACTGTACGGAACCGTACATTACTTTACCGACTTACGCGCCGTGCATTCTGCACACACAGCAAGTTGTACCTATTATTGCAAATAATATGTAAAAATATATATCAATAAATCAGTGTTTGATGAACATTCACGGCGGTCGGTTTTATTTCATCATCCCAATAGAATCGCCCATTATCATATCACTAAGTGTAGGGATCCCCTACACACACTCTGTGAAAATTTCAACTGTCTACCTTTTACGGTTCATAAGATACAGCCCGCTGATAGACAGACGGACGGACGGACAGCGGAGGCCTAGTAATAGGGTTCCGTTGGCACCCTTTGAGTACGGAACCCTAAGCATAGTCAGAGAGTCAAAGTTGACAAAAATCTAGCAAAATATAAATTCTGACACAAGACAAAACAGGATCAACAAACAGCCGAGAGAAAAAGAAAATAAAAAGTACCTAGCCTAAACATTACACATTCGTTACAAGTAAATTATTATACCGGCGGGGTAATTCCGTACGAATAGATTTCATTTTGACAGTTCAACAACATTAATTGCGTTATTTACGTTGTTGAACAGACAAATTTTCCGAACATATGAAGCAATGGATTAGCAATAGGCTTCAAAATGATTCAGATTGTGATAGATAGTGTGTTACGCAATCAGGGTGCTGTATGAGCGCTAAATGCTTTAAAAATATATTTCATAACAATGGTACCAGGGTTACAGTACCCCAATTGCCTGTTATGTCTCGGGTGTGCGCACTAAGCTGTCTTAGAGGACCCTAGACCATCTTCCGACTAACCCATAATTCTTATGTGCTGTTCATTGTGCTATAAAATTCAGCATAAACTGGTCGTGAACGACGTAAGATGACCGCCATAAAAACTTAGAGTGTCAGGAGCGTATAAACGGCCGTCCACCGAGGATGTTTTAACTACGGTTAGATAAATATTAGATACCGTTCGTTGGTTAACTGGTCGCAAACGCTAGTGCTGACCATGTGGACCTGGGTTTGATTCCCGGGTCGGGCAACGTGTTAGGGTTTTTCTATCTGGAATTTCTCAGTAGCAGCCCGGAGCCAGCGGGGTAATTACGTAACACACTAACAGTAGGAATGGGTTTCATTTTGACAGTTCAACAACATTCATTGCGTTATTTACGTTGTTGAGCAGACAAGTTTTTCCAACATATGAAGCAATGGATTAGCTTCAAAATTATTCAGATTGTGATTGATAGTGTGTTACGTAATTAGGGTGCTGGATTTGTGCCCGGTTGATGGCAATAGGTTCGCCCCCTGTTACATGGTACTTAAAGATATCTGGCGATTTCTGGGTGTGCTATAGATGCACCTTTGCCTTACTCTTCTTGGAATACAGGCATGATGTTATGTTATATCTTAAAACGTAAATTACTAATAATGAATCTCATTAGACGCAATATTGGTTTAGAATTTTAGATTTAGATTATTAGGTTTCTATTGTTTCTTGTGCCTTTATAATATCTGTCTCTATCTGTATTATTTTCATAATTAGGTAAATAACCGTCTTCCAAACGAAACACAACAAACTGAAAAATAACTTGTAAGTAATTTCGGAAGTTGGTGGCGAAAAACGAAAATAAAAAACCAAAGATACCGACTTCCGAAATTACTTAAAGCAATTTTTCACTATGTAGTGTTTTTTTTCCGATTACTTACGACACATTTTCCAAACCTAGCTACCAACTCCGATGCGTATTAATATAATAATAATAATATATTTATTTGACATAAGAAAGTACACAGATACAGGTAGTCACTTAATTTAAGCGTGCAAATAGCCTGGTACAAAATAAATGATCAATGACCCCCATGCTAGGAAAAACCTGTGTTACGGGGGTCATCCATCCGTCCATTATGGATGTTATAATAATTACTTACAAGTTAGTAATGTGCACTTTTATAAAAAATAAATAAACTAGACTAAATACAATTCATTTTGAGGATAAGAACCGGGGGGGTGAAAGTAAAAGGAGTTAAATGAATTAATAACGCGGAAAAGGGAGTATATTTATTTGTGTGCCGGGTGTGTGTGTGAGTGTAGCTGTGTATGTGTGAGTGTAGATATGTATAGGTGATGGTAGGTGTGTATGTGTGAGTAGGAGCTTGAATTTCCTTAAGTTATGGTTTGAGTAATTCTTCCGAGTCGTCATAATTTAGGGTCAGGAGATATTCTTTTATTTTTTGTTTACATTGGAATTTGTTCAAAAAGTGAATGTTTAATGTGTTGTGCAGTTTATTGTATAGTAACGTACTTAAATAACGGTTATGCCGTTGTGCAAAGGTGGTATTTGTACAAACTTTAGGACAAACGAGTTTGGGTCTTCTTCTGAGCGTAGGGCTTTTACATCTATTGAAAGGGATAATTTTATGTGTTCGTATGATTGCACGAAGCATATACAGTTGGCGGACTGTTAGTACCTTAAAGTCCGAATAAACTTGCTGAGTGGGATACCTAAATGGTTTATTTAACAGGACTTTGATCACTGCACGTTGGGCTCTTTCAGCTGGTATGAGGATTGTTTTGGCTGCACCACCCCACGCAACGATACAGTAACTTAGTGTTGATTCACAAAGAGCGGTGTATACCATTTTTAGAATATCTTTATGGGCAGAAGTTCTTAATTTTTTGAACACGTAAATGAGTTTTCTAGTGCGCGCAGACAGAGATTCAATGTGGGTCTTCCAGTTGAGACTGGAATCAAGATAAAGGCCGAGATACTTGACGGAGGAGGCTCTCGTCACAGTCTGGCATGAACAGAAATTGTTGCGGTCGCGCTCGTCACAAACATGGGCTTTGATTTTTATTGAAAGGTCAGATGGAAGGGTAGAGGGTCTGGAACCAAAGGTTATAAAATTCGTTTTGCTGACGTTCAGAGTTAAGCTATTATTGCTCAACCAGATCATAACTTGGGTCAAGGATTTTTCGGCGGCCACCCTTGCCGTTTCCCAGTCGTGTCCGCTGGACAGTAAAACAGTATCATCGGCGTACGCTATAATGTGGGTAGAAGGGAGGGTAAGTTGACAAAGTTCGTTAACATAGATTTGGAAGAGGAGAGGGCTGAGCAAACTTCCTTGTGGCACGCCGAAATCGAGTAGTTGTTCACTACTGATGTACTCGCCTAATTTAACACACTGGGTCCGGTCTGATAGAAAATCCTTAAGCAGTTTGAGGGCTGTGCCGCGCACTCCAATCTGTTCCAATTTTCCGAGTAAAATAGGGACAGAGACAGTGTCGAAGGCCTTAGAGAGGTCCAAGAATATGCCGACACATTTGTGTTTACAGTCAATTTTGTTGACAACAGAGTCCAATAGAGCTATTACAGCGTCTTCCGTCGATACCCCCTGTCGGAAGCCGTACTGGTTTTTAGCGATGATTTTATATTTGTCTAAAAAGTTGAGGAGATTTTTGTGAATTATCTTTTCCAGTATTTTTGAAATTGCTGGAAGTACCGAGATTGGTCGATAATTATTTACACTGCCTCTGTCACCTGCTTTAAAAATTGGATGCACAATGGCTTTTTTGAGGGTCTTAGGGAAAGTTCCAGTGGATATTGCAAGATTGCAAATGTGCGTTATGGCCGGAACCAGTTTGTGACTGATAGATTTTAACAACTTGGGAGAGATATCATCCCAGCCAGAGGCACTGTCTACGCGGAGATCTTTAATGATAGCGTCGACCTGTTTCTCGTCTGTCTCCAATAGGACAATTGTATTAAGCATCGAGATTGGGCGGGGAGGAGTAGATTGGGCGTTGCATAAGTTTTGCGGGATTTTATTAGCCATGCTTCTGCCGACATCAGCAAAGAACCTATTCACAGCGTTGACCGACACGATTGGGTCATTGTCAATTTTGAGGAGATCAGTCGGAGCTAAAGAATTTTTATTTGTGTCAAGTACATTACGGATGGCCCCCCACATCTTTCTTGGGTTATTTTTAGCATCAGAATAAACTTTTTGTTCATAAGCAGTTTTAAGTTTTTTAAGCAGATTGTTACAAAAATTCCGGTAGCGCGAGTATGTTAGTTGTAAAATCGCGTTTCGAGGTTCTTTATTAGATTTTTTGTGCATCTTATCGCGGTTGCGTATACATCTCAGCAGACCAACCGTTATCCAGGGTTTAATAATTTTATGTTTACAGGGGATAGTTCTATAGATAGTGTTTCTTATTAATATAGGCGTTAGGATTTCGTAAAGTTTATCCATAGCAAGATTAGGGTCATTAAAATTTGCGATTATTGAAAAATCACAGCTTTCGATGTCGTTGATAGCACAGGATAAGTTTAGGCGGGAAGAATTAGCGCATCTGTTTGTGTTACGGGTTGGGGCTTTAGTTTCTAGGTTTAATAGAACAGCGGAGTGGTCTGTTATTGACGTTTCAACTACCAAAGTGGTTGCCTTATAATTTGTTCTAAGTAAGACATGATCCAAACAGTTGTTAAGCCGTGTTGGGATCACATGGGCAGGAAGGAGACCGTGAGTGGCTATCAAATTTAGATATTGACACGAGCGGGGGTCATTGTTGTTTGGAGCAATGTTAATATTGATGTCTCCTATTATTGAGACGGTTTTACAGTGCCCACAATCTGTTAATAGGTTATCTAAACTGTTTAAGAAATTGTCTATGTTTTTTTGTGATGGTGATCTATATAATGCTATAATAGTAACATTGTTTTGGATTTTGCAAACGAGGCAGCTGGCATCGGCAAATAACGGCTCAGTAATGCTAAGGCTCAAAATATCTTTACTATAGATCACCACGCCATCATTCTGATTAATAAGGTTTTTGGTTTGGAATGAAGTGTAGCCCTGTATATTTGGGACGTTCGCATTTTTCTTTAGCCAGCACTCTGTTAAGATTAGGACATCACATTTAATTTTAATAGACGCGAGTAGACAGTTTAGTTCATTGAAGTTCTTGTTTAAGCTTCTAATGTTGAGGTGCAAGATATTAAGTGCTAGAGGGGATCTTAAATAATCAGCACATTCATCAGGAGTACATGTGAGCGACGACGAAACGGTAATACTGTCCAACTCGTTGTTAATATCATTGAATGCCGCCATTGACTAATAGTGTTAATAATCCAGAGGGTGGTTCTTTTATACAGTGAAGGGTCTGAGTATGGTGGCGATTGGCGTCCGAAACAGTGAAATAATTAAAGCTAATAAGTTTCAAAGGTCCGTACAACAGAACGATTACGCAAAAATAATAATTGATAAATGAATATGGCTGTGGGTATGAATTCGGCCTATGAGGAATGTGATTTCGCTCTATTTTTGTTTTTTTGTGAGAGTATGTTGACCGTGAAATAACGGAACTGGTTGTGAGTGTGAGGGGTATGTGTGTGTAGTAAGAACATTATCCTTTGCATATTTCCAGCAGGTGTCAAGGCAGAAAAAAAGGCTGTCAGGTGGACCTGTCGAATAGGGAATATGCATGTGATTCAAATAAGGGTCTATTTTTTTTATAAACTTTGTTAGGTATTTTTTAAAAGTTCAATGTAACTGCAGAACATTCAAATATTTGAAAAGCGACGCCATTGGTCACAGCGAATGTGACGTAAAAGTCTATGACAACAATAAATGTCAATGTGTTTAGAGTGTTTGTGATTGAGTCCGTTGTCAATGTCATAGACTATAACGTCACACCAAGCGCGCCAAAATGGAGGGCGTTTAAGGTGCCCGTGTCAGTTGGCTATTTTAAACATTTTTTAAGTACTTTTAAATTACTTTTTGGCCGTTGAATATTTTTTTACTACTATTATATGGCGATGTAAACTATCGAATAAAAATATTAAAAAAATACACGCGTAATCCCTATTGATTAGCAGTGAATACCTACTGGTGAAGTTTTGAGCCGTAGGTACTACAGAAAATTTAAGAAACAACACCGTACCTACAGTAACTATATAGGCTCCATAGGTACATAAATACTTCTACATCTCCTAACATGCGCATGCAACTTTGTTTGTCTCTAAGCAGCCCTGTTTGGAGTGATAACGCTCGATGATACGTGGTATATTTTCTATAGAACTGCACCCTAATTACGTAACACATTTTCGCCAAACGATTAAGACTAGTTTGCTTCGTTTCTATCGCAGTTTGCTTAATTTTACGACTTTCGTATTGCGTAACTCCACTATCATGCGAAACCAACTGCAGTCTGTTTGAGACGCTAAAGAGTGAACGATATGCCAAAATTGCCAAGAAAAATTGGGCATACGTCTATTTTTCGAATTACGTAACTCAAATGACAAGCGAGAATTTGCTTAAATCGTTGACATGAAACCAACTGCTAGTCGCATTGAAACCGAAGGCAACCTTCTGCTCGCAATGGTTTTCTATTCCACTTAATTTAGGATTTATACGTATAATCTCCATAATTATTTCGAAAAAATGTGAGTGGTAGTCTTCCTGATAAATTGTGAATGCATTTTTGTGTAAAACCTCAATGATAAATCAATATTAATGATATTTAAAAAATCGAGGCAGGGTGGTGAATTTCTTAAAATAATTGTAAAAGTCTTCATCTGTTACAACTTACAAGTGCTTAAAACCTAAACTAAAGATACCTTCAATTTATGATATTTCAGAATCGAGATATTTTGTTGGCGTTTTAATGAAAGACAAATTCGTACCTCGTACCGTATGTAACAAACTTATCATAAGCCACAAGCTTAGCAACCCATCTATGAATAGAATTGTAGGCACCTAATTGTTGTCTACAGCAGAATATTGCTGTTCTATGAAGTAAATAGATTAGGGTTTGGGTTTCAGGTGTCAGGCTCAACTACATTATTCAGGAAATATTTAAACTTTCTCTCATGCGCTCACAGCAAGCAGTAGGTAGGTATATAAATTATCCATGATGTTGGGAAGACATTGAATGCCAATTCCACCAATCCATACAATGTATTTGTTCCATTTAATTTTACCCCATGTCCAAATATTTCATGTTAAATGTGAATAAATGCTATTGTCAGTTAAGATTGTAATGATATAAATAAAACAGTTTTTCTTTGTTTACCATAATTTATGTTTCTATTTACTTGTACCTAATGAATGACAGTTAATTTAGCTAAACACCACTATTTTCTAATTAGTATCACTATAATAGTAAACACTTCTCAATATTAAAAAAAGCTTACTAAGTATTCAATTTATAACTATTTCATACCAAGTTATTTTTATTTGTAACTTTAGTTCATAATTAAAGCACTCTATATTAAAGTTTACACAGTTATCAATTAACACAATAGGTACATATGTTTACATTGCTGTTATGCAAGACTAAAATCAACAGTTTTCTAAAATAAAATGCATTAGCTTTTATGAACAATCTTCAGTTTCTACTTTTGTACTTGAGAAGCTTGAAAACTGAAGTAGTTGCAGAGCCGCAGTAGCAATGTAATGTCATAAGTAAATAGCAGCAGTGGCCAAAGTGAACAACAATGGGGCAACATCATTCATGCTGCCTTCATGTCTTCGTAGGTGAAATGCCCCGGGAACTCAGCTACAATTTGAAAAGAAAATCAAAATTATTTTCTGCTCAAATAAAGTACATAAAAATTATGCAGCAAACTAGGCATATCAACTAGACCTTCATCAGCCCATGGCTGGACAAAAGCCATCATCCTACTCATTGCTGGAGGTAGTTTAATTTCTTCTTTATTTAGGGCTAATTTTTCAATCTCCAGATATTTTTATCAAGCATAACACTAAATTAGAATTGTAAACATTAGTTAGGTGTAAGTACATAAAATATTATTATGTATGTGCCTATGTAGGTAGAAAGTTCACTCAAGGAATATATTCATAATTATGTGAGTTGCTGCTTGATTCTTAACTATGTGTCAAAAGTTTACCTTCAATAATTAATACAGAAGATTGGTTTCCCATGCCCAACCTTGCCACAGCAAATCCCCCTATGTCAACTAGATTGATGTTGGTAGGGTATTGTTCCATTCAGCTCTATCACCGTCTGCAAAAATATTATGATTAATATTTTGTAGTTAGTTGTTATTTCATTAGTGGTTATTAGGTGTAGTTAGTCTGTTTCAGTGTCTACATAGGTACCAACAAAAATATTAATTAACAATTTCAGTTGTTAGAAGGTGAGCTTGACCGACATATACTAACTTCAATCATTATTTTAGCTGCAAAAAACATCTACCCTCACGTAAGTTGTTTGAGAGTCTACACAAATAAAAAGGAATGATAGTCCGTATATAGACTGACCAATAATGTACCTACAGCCACAATAATCTAATGAGATACGAAGGTACACTCCTACACATGTAATTCCTATATATATTGGCTTACTTACTTGTAGTTTCACTATTGCCAAACATCTTCAGCAAGCCACAAGAAAAATGTTCCAAATCTGCAACATAGTCCCATGTTTCTGCATCAGTATGGGAATAGTAAATATAATTTTGGTCAGCGGGTCGTCTTGGGTCTGTATGTTGCAAAATATAAAATAACTAAATGTAAACAAAAACATTCATAATAACATTTACCCCAGTGTTGCCAACATTTTCCTGGAGTCCACTACTAGCGGTGTACCGTGTATCACAAAATAATTATGTAGATACTTGAAAAATTAGTGAAGATGTTTGGATGTTTGCTAAATACACAATAATGGTCTAACGGTGGAATTTTTTATCCCAGAAGTATGTTCCCGTCGAATATTTTTTCGAAATGACGTTGTTTTTTGATCTCCACATGGGCGCAGCCTCTGTGTAACTTCACTACTTATAATATTATTCGTCATGCTGAACGGTCTTAAAAATTCAGCGTTCGAATCCGGAGTGGTTTCGGCATTTGAAATAAATCAATCGTAAAATTACTGTCACATGTTTTAGACAAACACATGCCATTATCGTGTTATTATATTTTTTTCGAGTCACAATTTTGGTAATTGATGGTAGTATTTTCTACAAATTGAATTAGACTAACCACTGGACAAAACTACCTGCCACTAAAAGCAAAATTTTGTCTGCCCGGAGGGGTCTTAACCCCTAGGTTTAGTGGAAATTCCACTAAGTTGACAACACTACTTTTCTACGAGTATTTCATTGGCCACAGATAACAAAAAGGTGAAAATAAAAACGTTTTGTTGCGTATTTCAATTATGGTAGCTTTTGGTAGAAAGTGTTTTATAAATTGGTTTTTCATTTTTAGGCAATCATTGTACATTTTTATTTATAAGCAGTAGTAGACCATCAGTTGTGAATAAAAACAAATTATATTATAGCAAATTTATTCGGAAGCGAATAATTCTTTTATGATGAAATAAAACGTATAGTTTCGCCAATAGTGGGCACGAATTCGTCTCAGCTCTATCAAATTGAGCAGAATTTGAATGAAATTTGTTACGTAATTCCAAATATGGGAACCGATTCCGATCGGAGTTTGCTTAATTTCGGAATCGCATTAAGAAACAAAATTTGTTACGTAATCAGGGTGCTGATAAGTGCGGTTCGATTTAAGTACTTATAATAAAGAAAGCGATCGAATGCACTGTGAAAGCCATGGCCAAAGCTCTTTTCTGAGTATCTAACGAAAAGATTTCTTTAAGATTAGTTGATTGGAAACCGAAATAATGCGGTAGTTATGTTTTTTTTGGTGTATTTTTGGAAAAAAGTATTTACGGAGCTATAGGCTTAGTGAATATCTTATAGTTTTAGGACGAGCAGGTAATTCAATAGGTGTCTTTAAGTACTATTAAAACCTCTCATTTGAGAGCTTCCCCTTATCACCTTGATGTTTCCGATTAGGTTGATAAGTGCTGTGTTCAAATGCTTAAAATTCTAATGATGAATTCGGCTATATGTTTCAAGATTTTGTTCTCAGGTGTCTAGGATATTGAAATTAGCTCAATAGCCAGAGATATAACAATTTGGAAAATGGATACTTAACTGTAAAGATTCCTTTAAAATCTTTCTACCCACCATTATTTTCCCACATTCAGGATGTATTACGAGCTAATTTGTAAATAATAAAACCGATATTAGGGCCGCGCCGCACCGCTGCGCCGGCGCACGCCCACGTTATCCGTCACATCTACACCTTAACAGCATTTGAATTACATTAATTTGTAGCGGGCCTTATGTGTAACTTACCGCGTCATTGGTATGCCGCAAGTTACAAGCAAAGACGTAGTTTGAATGTTAGAAACAGAGGTGGCAGGAATTCGGTTATGCTGCATTGAAGACAGAGGGAGAAAGGATTGACTTTAAGAAGACTAGTCTGCCTATCTTCAGAAGAGTACAGGAAGAAACTAACTTAGAAGCAGACATGACGAAGTATCAAAGCAGTTTTCTTCATATTATATTTTAAGAAGATAGTATTTACGTAGGACATCACTGGACATGCAAAGACCCACAGGTAAAGAGGACGAGATTTATTGTTTTCAATCTTTGTTTAAATATGTATAATAAATAAATATGTCGTTCTTCTCCATAGGTACCTACTACGCTTTGGAATGGGCAACTAGCTTCATCTTTCTGACTGACCGACCCCTTGACAATTCAAAAGTGCCTGTAATTGGTTTATTTGAAATAAATGCTTTGAGTTTGAGTTTGAATATTGGGTAGGTATACAGGCGGTAAAAAGACACATCACAAAGCCGTCAACTACACATTCTGTACATCAAACTAAGTAACATAGCACAAAAATAATTGCTAGGAAACGAATTTTATTTTTGGTGAGAAAAATCTCTGTTTGCGGTAGTGCGCAACGTAAGGCACGAAAAAAATTGTGCTTATGGGTGCATGCAACGGCACAGGGGTCGTGGGGGTATTTATAGTTGTGTTATATCTTTTAAAACTTGATTTCGTAAAAAAAACGTCAGTAAAAGTTGGAATTTTGACCTTCAATATCTTCGTAACCAGAAGGTTCCCAGGTATGGTCCAGTACCAAAAAAAAATTACAATGACGGGGAGTACAAGGGACTCTCGCGGCTTCGTTAAGTGTCTTTTTACACCCGTTATGTGCCTTCTTCATTGATGCAACTGGTAAGCCATTTAAATCAGCGATATTAACTCTGCCCCGCTACCGCTTATGACTGGCACTTCACCAGATACTAGCAAGTCACGCACAACTATACACGTTCACACGTCGCGGTACGTCCGACCTACTCCGAACAACAACGATTGGGAACGTAAAATCGAACCGATGACGAAATGGGATTAAAGGCCGGTCCTATACGGGGACGTAATGTTGGGCCAATGGACTTCCAAGAGAGAGGAAATTCTGATGTACCTAATTTGAAAATGTTTTTTCTTTTTGTATTGATTGAGTTGGTTGTTTTAAGAAAGTGTTGGGGATGAGCGCTTTGGAGGTATCATGGTGAATCAATATACACTTTTTTGGGAGTAGCTAATTAACAATAGTGGGAAAGGTAGAAAATTGTTAGTAGGTACCTACTACGGATGCATTTAAAGCCTTCACAAGTGATTTACGAGTAAGTGGGAGTGTACGGTCACCAAATGTGATAAGTAACCGGGTCGTCAGATATAGTTGAAGTTTAGTAAGAAACCGCTGGATGTTTTCGAATGAAATTTAATTTAATAAATGATCTGTTTGTTTTCTATTAATTAAATTAAATTTTAATCGAAAACATTAATCGGTTTCTTATCTCTTTGGGGACTGTACCTACGTACAATACACTGGACTTGTTTAAGTAGGTATCAAAATTTGCACATCTCATATGGTTGTAATACAGTATAATGGAATATAATATATAATCTAATATATAAAATTCTCGTGTCACAGTTTTCGTTGCCATACTCCTCCGAAACGGCTTAACCGATTTTGATGAAATTTTTTGTGCTTATCCGGTATCTATGAGAATCGGCCAACATCTATTTTTTTTTTTTTTTTTTTTTTTTTTTTTTTTTTTTTTTTTTTGGTAGGTAGGGTAGGGAGTTAGGGAGGTAGGTAGGTAGGTAGGGTAGGTAGGTAGGTAGGGTAGGTAGGTAGGTAGGTAGGGTAGGTAGGTAGGGTAGGTAGGTAGGGTAGGTAGGTAGGGTAGGTAGGTAGGGTAGGTAGGTAGGTAGGTAGGTAGGGTAGGTAGGTAGGGTACGCCGTAGATAAGTACCGCAACCCGTGCGAAGCCGGGGCGGGCAGCTAGTCTAATATATAAAATTCTCGTGTCACAGTTTTCGTTGCCATACTCCTCCGAAACGGCTTAACCGATTTTGATGAAATTTTTTGTGCTTATCCGGTATCTATGAGAATCGGCCAACATCTATTTTTTTTTTTTTTTTTTGGTAGGTAGGCTAGGGAGTTAGGGAGGTAGGTAGGTAGGGTAGGGAGTTAGGGAGGTAGGTAGGTAGGTAGGGTAGGTAGGTAGGTAGGGTAGGTAGGGTAGGTAGGTAGGTAGGGTAGGTAGGTAGGTAGGGTAGGTAGGTAGGTAGGGTAGGTAGGTAGGTAGAGTAGGTAGGTAGGGTAGGTAGGTAGGGTAGGTAGGTAGGGTAGGTAGGTAGGGTAGGTAGGTAGGGTAGGTAGGTAGGGTAGGTAGGTAGGGTAGGTAGGTAGGTAGGGTAGGTAGGTAGGTAGGGTAGGTAGGTAGGGTAGGTAGGTAGGGTAGGTAGGGTACGCCGTAGATAAGTACCGCAACCCGTGCGAAGCCGGGGCGGGTCGCTAGTTATATATATATATAACCTCGATGGAATGGCAGCTGGATGTGGATGTGGAGCTATGTCGCAAATTATGCTCCACCTTCTATCTTGCCCTCTGTGTCCCAAAACTTGCAGTCAAAGTGACCTCTGCGCTGCCACCGCGATGACGCCGTGGAAGTGGCGAAGTTTTGGGCCAACAAAATATTAGAGAATCGTGCCAGCGACACGAAGAAGAAGAAGAATACGGTATATGTACCTAATCCAATATTTTGTAACATCCCATAAACCTTGTGTTATGCAAATAAATGAATTTGAATTTATATCGTCCCAGGGGCCAGACTGACCCATACCCAGGTTTACAAATTCGCCCTCATATAAGTTACTCGTAATAGTATCGTATTCGTGTAGGTCGTGCCGACACGACAGAAAAGACGATTTGTTGGATCGTAGGCATCAAAATACCCATCTCCGATATACCTGCTTAATCGAGTGCGTAGAAAATCGACTGGCCAACTGTAAAATCGTGCAAACCAGTGATGAAAGTCATGTTCCTATTTATAAACAGACAAACTCCAGTGGGAAATCAAAATACTCTTAAAGATAACTCAATTTGTCGCTTTACCATACAAACAAGTTTCCGTTAGCGGTCTTCAACAACATTCAAGGGGTAAACAACTGATTATTATCTATGTTAACTTCATTCGCACAGCTTAAGGAAATAATAAAATACTAGCTTCTGCCCGCAACTTCATCCGCGTGAAATTTCTGGTTTCCCAACCCACCCCGTCGCATCGCATCGCCTGCCCGTGCTATTACTTCGTTTTCGTTCCTAAGGGTCCTTTTTTTTAGTTTGGGTGGGAAATAGTCAATTGACCTCTCCTGCTCTGGGCGGAGCGAAAAGGCGTGTCAGACTCTTAGTGATTAAAACCCACCCGTGTTCCTTCAGTTGCCTGTGCGCCAAGGCCACGGTAACTCTTTCGAACAATCCGCGACCCTGGCAGGCATCGGCCCTTTCGGACCTCGTATCGGACGGCGAGCTGCCCCTTGCTCGCCGTCCGCAAGCCCGCGCTGACTGTGGCCGGGGGTCGGCAATCGACTCTCGACGCCCAGGGTATCTCCTCCTGCGGCGAGTAGGGGCGTGAAGGCGCAACGATTGCCTCTCCCTTACGCGCTCCGCCTCCTCCTTGGCGAGCATTAGTGCTTCGCAGAAGGAGGTGACGGCTTCTCAGTCCCTCTTGCTTCGTACCATGGCCTGAACCAGGGTCGGACGCAAGAGATCACCACCGCCGATCGCCGCCCCCGATCGCCGCCGCCGATCGCCACCACGAGGACACGGCGGTGCTCCACCCAAGCCGGACAGACCTCCACCGTATGCTCCACCGTGTCCTGCGGTCGATCCACACAATGATAACACCCGGGCGTTTCCCCCCGCCTTATCCGAAACAGGAACCTCCCGAAACAGTCCTGTCCGGTGAGGACCTGCATCAGGCGGAAGGTGAGGACGCCGTGGCGCCTCTCAAGCCACTCCTCAAAGGGCTCCTAAGGGTCCTGGCGTGATATTAAATAGCCTATAACCTTCCTCAAGAATTGGGCTATTAAAAGCAAAAATATTTTTTTTAATCCGACTGGTTGTTCCAGAGATTATCCCCTACATACAAACTTACAAATTTTACCTCTTTATAATATTAGTATAGATTTTACAATTAAAAACTAGGTAATTGCAAGACATACCTCGGAGAAATCCCGCTGTGACATTTTGATTCGCCTACGTTCTTCTTAACCGAATCTGGGAACAGAAACACCAATAATAAATGAAACACCATTCCATAATTTAGTTCTAAAGGTTAGTATTCATTGATATGAAGTCAAATGACATTTAGAATGGGTTTATGAGTGGGCAGGGCAGTGTCCCCGCAGCCGATAAACTCAAAGCTCAATTCAATTAGTCTAACTAGAATTATAGGTAGGTAATTTAGAGATTCCCCATTAGATGTTAATAGGTAGTGTGACCAATATTTAGGTACGTCTGTCGGTGTACTTAGGAGTATAACAATAGTAATAAATAAATTTCTACATCTCCTAAAGCTATTGTACTCGACAAGTTCGACCTTTCACACAACAAATACATGCGCGCGATTATGCAATGCAGTTACATGATGCAATCCGATGTGAAATCATATGCTGCACCCAGCCTAAGATTCTCACACGGAAAAAGTCGAGATGCATATGTGTACTTCTAAAAGCCTGCTCCCACGACACCAATATGCCAATGTACACCAATGAGGCGGTAAGCCTAATAACAATAAATAAACGCTCGTTCATATTTCAAATATTCAATTTCCCTTAGCCGACTTACAGATTGTGTCGAGTGCGGCATCGCAGGAGCCTGATGTATGACATGTTTTCTTTCGTTGTGTAATTTTCTCGGCTAGGGAATTTGTAATTATAAGATCCATCCAGAAGATAGTTGTTCCGGGTTTGGTAGGCTGTGTATGTTAACGCACCTAAAATACAGGCGAATTTCACATACAGGGGAGTGATGTTTAAATACGAACAATTATTTTTAATCTGTGTTCATGAACTTTTTTTTCTCTGTCTACACACACGACGTTCGTTATAATTAAAATAAAGCTTATTATAGTATCCTTAATAGCTAAGGGAATCTAATGGCTTTGATTACTTAATTAGTCCAGTAAAAGGCGAAAACCGGGAATAAAATCCGCGATTTCTTATAAAGTAAGCGGTAAATTATAGTGTAGCGTTGACTTTGATGTGCACTTTTGAAAGTCACCGTTTCATAGTCACACATTACTTTGAAAATTACACCCTAACACGTGTACTCAAGGTTTAAATTTGCATAAAAGTTGATAAACGGTGATCGTGCCAAGGCAATAATACGTTCGATGATCGTTTCCGGTAGCGGTTGTCAGACTAGCCATAGAGACATTAAGAAATAAAGACGGGTAGCTTTAATGTCATTTCTATAGGTTATACAATGTTGTGTAAAATATTATCGATTAAAATCTGGTTTAATTGAGTCTACTCTATCTAATATACCATGTAATATGAGCAGGTCATTTTCATATCATAATCACCATTCCGAAGCAGACACACCGGTATTGTACCAATTGGGATGAGGCTTCTGCTCAACTTCTAAAATGCAACACATAACATAAGATAATATAACACCACGCCTGTAATCCCTGAAGGATTGGGCAGAGGTGTACCTATAGTAGGGTACACCCACATTTTGTCAGTTATGTTTAGACTTCTGGTTATGATCCCTAACGATACCCACGAACAGCGAGACCGATGCACGTTTCATTTTTGGAACCACACGGTATTTTGTGCACCATAAATATAATTAAAAAGGGAGTATCTACCTATTTACACCTAAGAAATCTATTAAAAGTAAAGACTGTTGCTAGATTAGGTACTTAACTAAAGAGAGTTGAGGAGTTATATCCAGTTTTGTACAAAAACCATACACTAACAAACCCTAAAAAGCGACGGCGACCGGTTCTGAATTGATTTTAAAATCGAAAGTCCTTGGAAGTTTCGAAGACATTATTTTTAGGGTTCGGTACTCAAAGGGTACCTACGGGACCCTATTACTAAGGCTCGGCTCTACTTTCCGTCCGTCCGTCCGTCCGTCTGTCACAGAGCTGTATCTTTTGAACCGTAATAGATAGACACTTGAAATTTTCTCAGAGTATGTACTTAGTATGTACTTAGTAGGCCGCTATAACAAAAAATAATAAAAAATAAAATAAAATAAAAAAGTTAGAGGGGGTCCCCATACAAAAAACGTGTTTTTATTACTAAAGTATTTATTGTTAAATGTAGTGTTAAATATAGTACGGGGGTACGGAAACAGTCGTGTGCGAGTCCGACTCGCACTTTACCACTTTTTCGACCTAACTCTCGTGCTAGACAATGGGCTATTACAAACTTAGTCAGGTTAAAAAAAGGATTACCTGACGTCCTTACAAAGGAACAGTGTCTGGGAACAGGATGACGAATGGGGGAATTTTAAGAACAACTGAACTGAACATCATTATTCATTATTGGCACTCTTATTTAGAATAGAAAAACATTGAAAAAGAGAATTTCCTATATATTTTTTTTTACTGGCGAAATGTGGGTGTACTATAGGTACACCTCTGCCTTACCGTTCGGGGAAACTAAGCGTGATTTTATGTTATGTTATGTTTTTAGTTTTAGTGACATGCAAATATCGTGCTTTGTATAACCCGACCCCTCTTCCCCTCTTCTCCTTTGTAAGAGGGGTCAGGTAATAAAGAACACTTACCGTACTAAGACCTACCTAACAACGATTAACCGGCTTAACAATACAACCTACCTTACTGTAATTTAGCACGCTTTTATAAACAACGACTTATAATTACGTTTATTAGCATATTTTCCACCAATAATTTTTTACTGACTTCAACAATATGTATGAACAATTTGTTTTTAAGAAACAAAGCCAGTAAGTACAATAGTTTCATGACCCTGCACAGATTAATGTCCTGTTGGGATCTCCAGCAAAGGATACACAAATACAATACAAATCATAATAATGCATAAGGTCCTTTTACGTGTGCTCCTTCAATTACAGGAGACCACAGCAAACCGGGTGTCAACAGAATAAAAATAGAGAAAATAAATGCTGAAATTAGAAAAAGAAACAGACAAGTGCGAGTTGAACTCGGATGGGGAGGGTTCCGCACGATTAATATGTTACCCACCAAAAACATATATTTTGACCAAGATGTAAGGTTTGTAGAGTTAGGGGCTTGGCTCTACATTAGATCTGATAACTTTTAAACAGTGAAAGCGTTATGTAAGTCTTGCTTCCACTTATAATATTATAGATGGGATTCATTTTTTTTTTGTAGGGTGCTATACTTCTTTTTATTTTAGCGGTGATATTATATTGATATTACACATAAAATTTAAACCTTACTTCTAGCATAGTCGGGTAAAAAAGGTATTTCTTGCAGGCCAGCAGTTACTTTCTTCATAGCCAACGATAAAGAGTTTCTTCTTTGTTGAGTAGTTACATTCTAATCCAGCTTTCATAACAAATGAAACTAGGTATATCTATTATCTGTAAGAAATACAGACTTTCAATTCCCTAGGGGGTTGGAGGGGGTTGGTGAAAGTTACTATTTTTTTGTTTTTGTTTATTGTGTGCAAATCGTAGCCTGCATATCAAATTTCAGCTTTCTAGGACTTCGGGAAGTGGCGTAGAAGTTTTGATGAGTGGGTAAGTCAGTCAGTGATGAAATCGATGTATTTTAGGTATTAATAAAATCTAAAGTATAAAAGCTAGACAAATGAAACTTAGTATGTTTAATAAGTCTGTTAACTAAATTTTATCCTGAGAACTTGAGCTCTCTAGAATTATCCAGGCCGAAGCTATGAGGGTATGAAAATAAGACGAAACACTTCTAGCAAAGGTAGGTAGTGAACCTGCTTATTGTTTTTGGCTCGTCTTGGCGAGGGCACTACCGTGCCCCTAGATCTCAAAAACAAACTTAGCATTGTAGTGGAAAATCATGTTCTCCCATACATTCCAACTGCAAAAGTAAGTTTGTACGCACAAAATTGAAAGATTTGCCATGTTATTTTAAGACCATAGACTTTTTATAGGTTTTCCTGTAGTTTGTAAATAAGAAATATTTACAGTATTTAAAAAAAAATGGCTCAGTAGTTTCGGAGATCAGGGGTGAATGGTAAATTTTCATAGACTTTCTTAAATAACTTCAAAACTGTTTATGTTTTAATTTTACAAAAAATATATTTGAGACCCACAACAAGCCCTTTCATTTGATACCAAACTGTTGTTTTGAATTTTTCTAGTTTGGCCCCCAAAATAGATCCAATATTCAATATCCATTTATTTACTTACACGTCCGTGTTTGGGTCACAGAAATTCATATGTGCACCAAATTTCAACTTAATCGGTTCTGTAGATTCGGAGCAAATTGGCTGTTACAGACGGAAAGCCAGACACACAGGCGCCAGGGTGATCCTATAAGGGTCCCGTTTTTTCATAAATACTTACAGAACGTCAAAAAACCTTTCATGACTGAGTATTCATATTCCAATTGTTAAATTAATTATTCGACATTAGTTGAATATTGAAGGGAATAAACATAGTTACATATCCAGTAAGCAATTATGCTGTGGTTAAATTTTTTTTGCTGTTAAGATTGTTAATAAACTTGTGTTTTTTTAATAGAGAGTGTGTTTTAATTTTACAAACTGTTTATTTTAAACAAAACAGGTTTGCTATTAAATGAGCCGCTCAAATGTGTGGGGAATGTAATGTATATCGATGTCAGATCAACACTTCCTGCGAGATATCTCGTCACATCGCAGGGCTGGCATATTAAATCAGATATGCAGATAGATTACACACATTAAAGTAGCTGCAGCGATGCAGGGTTTGCCAACAGCTTATCTAGCGCTTTATTTTATCGTAATGAGTTTTTTTCTAAAGCTTATCGAGAAACGGTGAAAGACTGCCGCTGAATTTACGTCCTAGGTTGCCACACATGACGATTACAAGTGTTCTTTTTCTTTAGTCGGGTAAGTTATACAGGGTGTATTAGAAATGTGTTGTCATATTTAAGGCAGTGGTACAGACCATTAAATTGAACAACTTTCTCTATGCACCAATATATGACAAAAATTTAATACCTAGTCGACCCAAATGTATGGGACAGCTGATAATTTTTTAGCTATTAAGATGCTGGTCCCATGTAGAAACTTATTCAGTTTGAGGGTCTGTACCACACCCTTAAATATGACCACACATTTCAGATACACGCTGTATACAGTCTGTTTTAGTTGCAGAGAAACAACATTAACTTAAAAATACAAACCCTATATAATTGCAGCTACACTACCTACCAATGTACTTTATAAAACCACATTAGGTTAGCCGGTAAAATGTTGAGTAGCTCTAGCGAAAGACTGATACATTAGTTGTTAGTAGTTGCAACCAGAATAAAACATATTCATTTCAGAATTCACGTTCCTATGAAATCGCAAGCCGCTTGTAAAATCTAACCAAGGAATAAAATAACAGTTCGAACATTACCGCTGTAGATTTTACTACAGATAATGATTTTAAAATCACAACCCGACGTTTACGTGTTTGGCCACACTGCCATTTTCGCCCGAGGATTCAAAGAAAAGAACATTGTTTACGAAAGATATAAAACCTTTTCTTCACACTGCTGGCAACACTGTAGTGATACTTGTACAACGTCTGAGTTATTATTGTCTATGATTATAAGTATGGCACTAAAACAGACTCGTAAAAAGTGACCCTTAAATATTGCAACTTTATGGTAAGTACAACTTGGAATAATATTTTATTAGGATGTCAAAATTAGGTACTTATCCATAGTATTTTCAGTTTCTAAACCTTTGCCTTTTAAAGAAGAAAAAAAAAGAAAGCAATTGAGAAATAGGTGTACTAAAATTAAAACTCATCTTGGACATAGCTAAATAGAAGTTGCCTAGCAGATTAAAAAACTTATTCTTAAAATGAATAAAACTAATAAAACTTATTCTTAAAACATCACAGATTTTGAAGACATACTTATATAATATAAAATCTGTAGTCATAAAGGGCTCAGCGTAACTAGTAATAGTCCTGACGGAAACATGAAATTAATTGGTGTTCAGCTCACGGGTAGAGTACTTTACTGGTTACTGCTAAGTAAAGTGCGCTCGCAAACGACGGGTTAACCATTACCCATTATTTGGGTAGTTTCGTATTTTTATGTTCATGTTCATGCAGACGGTGCTTACCTCTTAACTCGGTGAGCTGCTTAAATTAAGTGCTTCTATGGTTTAGTTGCTGAAGACAAGGTAGACTTCATCAAATATTATGGCACCGGTATAATCATTTATTTTTTAAATACCAAATCGGGTATTTGGACAGATTTACGAGGCTGTATTACTGGTTAAGAGTAAGAAGGCCCGCCATGATGAGCACACTAGAACTTTGTCAAGATCATAAACGATTGCTTTTGTAGAAGTTATGAGTGCCACTTTAAACTATCAGTAGAAATTAAGAATCTACATTCCGACCTTCACATACCACTTGCATCAAATTATAAAAAGAACTTAAAATAATTGAAGAGAAACCTACAACCTCTGGGCACACTTTTATACCAAAAACAGGTGTATCAGAATCACGTTCGGTCCAATCTTTTCGTGCTTAACCACAAATTTCTTCAAATTGTTATGTAGTAGCTGAATGATGAACAAAAACTTAAGTTTATGCCTCCAAGCTATGCCTCTTATACAGTAGCCAGGTGGCTAAAAAATTCAAATCCTAACTTGGAACGACGTGGTATCATTATGAGCACGTGAAGTGGCGTGAGCAGACCAATCAACGTAATTTGTATGTAATCTGCACGAGATAAAGCGACTGCCCTTATTTTGTTAGGCATAAGACCCACTTTTCAACAACAGTTGCATTCTTTATTTCTGAAAATAGAAATAGGAGAGGTTTACTTTGGTTTAAAGTCAGATTCTTTAACATCATTATTCTTACAGTCGGGTAGAAGCAGTAAGTGCGTAGATAATGCGTATGTTAATGCTTTGGATATTAATTATGTTTAGCCAGCACTGGACTTACCCGGACTTCATTATTGCCTAAGTTTTACCTACTTAGTGTCCTACCCCAATGCATTTGAAGTATCATCGACAATATGTTATGACGAAGCGGGAAAATTCTAAATAAAGAAACTACAAAGACTGAAGCTTAGGTGTTAACGCCAGCACTTTAACGATTTGAAATCGAAATATATTTAATTAGAAAAAGTACGACTAATTAGGATTTGGCGATGATATGTACAAAGCGCTTTTGAGCTTTCAACGCGATATCAAATAACGCAATTATTGTACGAGTAAAAGCTCCCACTTCTCATGAACGTGAATAATTAAGCAACAGTAAAATTAATCGGAATTATGAAGGATATGTATTATTTTATAACGGTTAACTATTTAATTAATACAACTTCTCTATTGCTAATGTTACCTAGTGATAGATTTCTGAGATTAGTAATAGGTTTTAATGTATTCATTCAAGGCTATGTATTAAATACGAGTAATTGATTCGGAATTAGACTGTAAATTTTAATGATTATTTCAAACACACAGATTTACAACATTCAAACAATTGAAACATTCACATACCTACAGAGCATTGGCTAACTCACATTGAGATATTTCATTAATTGATTTCGATCTCCTCTCAATTCTTCAAGACATCTAGTCTTTTTACCAGACTGCGGTGGAGCCCAAAAGGAGGGTAATGTTTTGTAGTCATGTTTTCAACTGCATTTGTCTCTCAAATTCTATTTTTAAATACAGAAATTAACAGCATCACGAATCTTAAATCATTTACAGTTACATGTCTCTCAAACCCTTATCAAAAGCGAGTAGAAGGGAGTCGCGTGCGCCGCGTCTCGCCGCAGGCGCGCGCGCATTGACGGCCGGGCCCAATACAATCCTTCACGAAAACACAAAAAATACAAAAATACTGCTACCTGTTACTTGTAACGTAGGCGGCACTTAACGTTATGCCTCTAGCGGTCTATGCCTGATCATCGTGGAATTTTGATGTACATTGATGGGTTTTGTTGTTATTTTCTTGAAGGAGTTGTGTGTCACGAAGGAATGGATGCTGAATTGCTGATACTTAGGTTAAGTGTCTACTGAAACTTGTTTAAGTAGACCCTAGTCTTATCGATAATTTGTTACCGTTTCACAATTGAAACCTTAACTTTGGTAGAGAACATCTTGCTTGACAGATTTCCTTTAATTTTAATACGTAAAAAGATTATGAAACATGAAAAAAAGCTCTACCTCTAGATCGTGCTTTTTATTCCCAGTATATTTTTTTCACAACTACAATTTTCCAAGGAAGTAGTGAACATTACAGAAAAAGAGTATCGTTGGTTCCTCTACTAACGAAAAAATCACACAATCACAGACACCAGCGCCTTCCGTACTATAATAGGTTACATTAAAAACAAACATTTTCGAACGTGCTACATAGTGTATTCTCACGCTTTTATGTATATTTGTTTATTAGAAGGAGGTTGTTACAAAAATGTTATCTATGTAAAGGTTACATAGCTAACTCCGTCAAACAAAAACAAAAGCGTTAATAAAATATTCTCACCACGATCACGTTAAAAATAACCTCTTAATTATTATGCAAAAAATGACGTACTAATACGAGTAGAATACAAATATAATTTAATATCAGTCTTGTATATGTTCTTTTTGTCCTTCAGCACATTATGTTTTATACCTGAGCAGGGGTGCGGGTATATAATTCATTGTATGAGCAGGTAGTTAATGACGAGATTTTAAAGGATTAGTAATTATTTGGTAATTACTGATTAAATTGTCCGCACAGAGTGCACATAATTAAGTATAATATATTATGCACGAACTATTTTAAGCTTTTTCGACCCCTCTTTATCGCTGGAACTACAAGTTAGTTATATTACAGGATCACATAACTAAAAATTTTAAGGGGATGACCGCTGAAAAGATCACCAAGATCACTCTTGTCCATAATAAAAACTTGTGCCTATAGCTTGGTTAGAGACTTTTAATAATAATCACTTCAGGTATTATTTTCGGGTACCAAAAACAGGCTTGAAATCGGCCTGTTTTGCTACGAGTATGTTTTTGGTGGGATATTTAATAGGTACCGAGTACTGTTTTCAAGCAAAAAACGATTTCTTGAAACCCACTTCTTTTTTTGACAGTGCCATGGAAATGACGAACTTATCCGCGTATATAATTGAATGTAATCGACTCAAATTATCTCGGATTTTTTGTTGACATACATTATACCTTTGTACATGAGTAGTATAGGTATAATTCACCTGTCTAATGGAATAGTGGCACGACTTAACATTTTTGTGTTTGATAATTGGAAGTTTTTTAGTATTCGGTAGATGATTATGCTTAGTCATATTGGACACCTCACCAAGGACGTGTCCAGAGATCATTTCATGAATGCAAATATAATTGACTCACTCATACAAGGCCACATTTAATCGTCCATCGAATTATAAGACCAGCATTCCTCAACTCAATATTTTGGACATGAATTTTGTCTAAAGAAGATTTCCTTGTCCTTGTTTGTCTAAGTGCTTTTCTCTATTGCTCGATTGTTCCAATAGATGGTTTAGCTTTAGAACTCGTCCACTTTCTCCCCATTTCCACATTCAACGGCCTGGTTTTTACCAATCTGCGTCTTTCCAGTGGCTATCGCTACCATATCCTCACCAAACAAGCGCTCATTTTCCAGATTACCGTCCCCCAATTACGCCAAAATAACTTTTTCGTACACGCCACTTTAGTATTTAACAGGTATCATAAATTATTCGTTATATAGGAGGCCTTGAGACGGATGTGGCCCTGTTTGTTATTAAATAACATCTCGAATGTCCCCGTGCTTGTTCAAGCCGGTATTTAAGTACCAGTTGTTTATTTACTTCTATTTGCTTTTTGGATTTAAATGTTTATTTAGCCGTTGAGTATAGATTTTTGTCGGTGTATTGGCTTCGCTTTTGATGATTTAGCTAGCAGGTGAACCTTGACAAGACGGGCTACTCTTATGAAGAATTTTACTTGACTTTTCTGGTCTGTTGTTTTTTTAAACTTTTTCTTTAATAGTGGAGGCCAGCGGAATTTTACTCGTCTTTTTTGGGCATTGTCCTTTGTTTTTCTGTTTTTTCTTCTTTCTTTTGGTATAATCGTCAGTTGGTACGAGTTTTATGACAATAGCTTACGCCGAAAGAATAGTAGAGAGGCTAAATGCCTACAGTTAGGTTAATAGGTGGCTTTAGTACTGAAGTATAGTCAGTCATGGGTAGTCTTTTAATGTTCCATTCTTTTTCTTCGAGTATGTGAAGAGGCCTTTCTCATGCACTGGGATAATAACAGGCTTATAACAATTTATAGGTTTTCTAGCTAAATCATCGAACAGCCTGGTTCAGTTTGTGAACAATTATTGAGTCCTAAAGCTATAATTACTTACAACGTTTTGTTTAAAATTATGAAAATCAACATCAACAGACCATCAAAGAACAATTAAGATCTCTGTCAAAAATTCATCCAGGTAAACCATAACTTTATCGATTTTCCTAATGATGAATAATTTTACGAAATTTTGAGAAGCTAATGAGATAAAAATTGCAGGGTGACCAACTAATACCTTCTTGATGCCATAATGATTATCAAGGCGCGGTAATCTTTGTAAAGGATACAAAATGTATTTTATTTTTTAAGTCTTTTAGACCCTCCTCGAGTGGGATCAATGTTTAGTTTAGTATATGAAGGATTAAATTGTGAGTTGTTTCCTCCAAAAGTCAATTACACGGTTGAATTCGCCCTCGGAACAATGCGGTGGCTTTTTTTTTCACTTATATTGTCGGTTCCAATTGGTGTCGGTATTTCGGAATTGTTTCGTCATTTATAATAAGGTATTGGGTTCTGAAGTAACAATACGAGTACGTAGGTAGTGCTTGATTTAAAACTCATGTTGGTTTATAAAAAGATAAAAACCATATAATTTATGTGGAAATGACGACTGTCGGAGTTATTGATAACTTTATAAGAAAAAATACATATATCGATTTTGATATCATAACAGGTTAATAGCCTAAAGTTTAAACCCAAGTTATTCATAGGCATTTAAGGCGATAAACTACGTACAAAGTAACTAGCACGGCCATGAATATTGAGTTGAGCAATTAAACCGATAGCTTAATTGAGATCACAAATTCCACAACCACCGCAAAGGAATGCGCGTTGATGTCTTTTACTCTACAAACGCAAACTTGCGCACGCGCATTCCCGGACGTTCGCTCTCTATATCCATCATAGAAAACTACAGATAAGCTCACTCTAGGCACAGTTAAATGATCACACAACTTTAGATAAAGTACTTGAAAGTACAGACATAACCCATCAAAACAACTTTCTAGTTCGTCGACTCGAGAGTCGGCAGGTGTTAGTGACTTCAATCCTCAGCGTAATATTTCATAAACCCTCAACTAGATAATGTGTGAACTTACATCAGCGTTTATACATAAAACATAATATAAAATACGAAAGCATTTCTCTGGACATACCAACAAGTAACAACTACATACATACATAGTCACACACATACGTTAACAACAATATTTTTAGGTTTAAACCACAAATAGGTATAACTCACCATCGTGGCCATTGATTTAGACCAATTATAAACCCATTTCTTGGTTCAGAACACGGTTATTACGTACACACAGGCGGACAAACAAAAAATATCAATCGTAAACCACTTTACATATACACAAGTCGCAGTGTTTCACATCACTAGTTATGTTTATCACTTTAGTACATCACTATTTAGACTTCAGTGTATTCGTGTTGAAGTCGTTTGGTGATGTATTCGGGGGAAGACTTAAGTTTTGTAAGTCGATGCTAACGTTTGGTGGTGACATGCGCTTGGGCAGCCTCTGAACGACTGACTGCCGGTCGATGGGGCTGCCAGCTTCGAGCTGTGTTTACTGCTATAGAGCCTTCCTGTCATGGTGCTTTCGCACGGGAAAGCTTCTGAGCTTTTTTACCATGCCTTGATTGTATGTAGAGATGTATAGTAGTAGTTGTAGTAGAGACCTACTTGTGTCTGGGTATTATTTCTAGGCATGTAGAGATTGCGAAATAGCGAAAAAATATAAAAAACACTTTTATTTACAAAAAGGCCTTTAGCTTTTTACATTGGTTAATTTTAAATATTGGAGCTTTTTGTGCATTAGATATGTTAAATCCTTAGATATATATTTAGAAAATCTTACATTTGTTTAGATCTTCAAACTTACAAACCAATATTTTGCACAAAACTTTAATCACTTTAAAATTTTAAACTCTACATTCCAAAATCTACCACGAAAGGTCAAAAATTCTAGCGTAGCAACACCGAACGAGCCTCCATTGTATCTAAAGTGAGACAGCCGATATCCCTCTCTCTTTCTTCATGTCGGAATGTGACCCGCTATCACCTTGAAGGCCGCAACAAGCTTTGGACGACTCAATGAAAATAAGAGCTTTTTAACATATACACAAATTAAAACCAAAAACTAATACATACTATTCAAAAAAAGAACCAAGAACTGTCAAATCTAGACGTTTTTTGCTTCTCGATATGACGCAATGGTGTGCGTACATTAAGGTTTGTATATATTTAGTTTCTGGTCATGCCGGATTCCCTAGGCCTGTTGCTGCTGGCTCGTATAAGCGCTGCGTAGCTTAGCAACGCATATAGCGTACAGTTATTAGATGGATTACAGTTTGATACCCGACTTTGGACTTGAGCTATGCTAATAATTGCCTTTGAACGCTGTACCTATAAGAAAAATCGGAATGTTTTGTTGATGCCTAAGAGTCGATTAAGTGGTAGCAAAAGTTCGAATGATTGCCTCTATTGTATTGTATTGTATTGTTGTATTTGTTTGTTTTGTTGTTGTTGCGTCTTGTTTGTTTTTGAAGTGGCTAATTTCGTACAAACCAATCCCAAACTATTTAAAAAACGATCAGATGTTTCAATCTGCAATCGACGGGATAACAATACATTATTATGTGTACACGACGATATATCAAGGTATACATTTCTAGTTTTAGCTGACCTCGCAATGCATAGTCTTGTCGTACAATGATAAGTCAGCTTGTACTGGAAAGGGCACGCCACAATTGCGGCGGTAAGACCCCTCTTTGAGGAGTGGCTTGAGAGGCGCCACGGCTTCCTCACCTTCCGCCTGACGCAGGTCCTCACCGGACATGGCTGTTTCGGGAGCTTCCTGTTTCGGATATGGCGGGAGGAAACGCCCGGGTGTTATCATTGTGTGGATCGACCGGAGGACACGGTGGAGCATACGGTGGAGGTCTGCCCGGCTTGGGCGGAGCACCGCCATGTCCTCGTGGCGGCGATCAGCGGCGGCGACCTCTCGCGTCCGGCCCTGGTTCAGGCCATGGTACGGAGCGAGAGGGAATGGGAAGCCGTCACCTCCTTTTGCGAAGCAGTAATGCTCGCGAAGGAGGAGGCGGAGCGTGAGAGGGAGAGGCAATCACTGCGCCCTCGCGCCCCTAATCACCGCAGGAGGAGACACCCTGGGCGTCGGGAGTCGATTGCCGACTCCCGGCCACCGTAGGCGCGGGCTTGCGGACGGCGAGCTATGGGCAGCTCGCCGTCCGGTAAGGACCAGGCCCGGGTCGACGGCGCGTCGTGTTCCACGCGCGCCTCAAAGAGATGTCAGCACCATTGACGGGGTCCGATAGGACCGATGCCTGCCGGGGTCGCGGATTGTTCGAAAGAGTTACCGTGGCCCTGGCGCACAGGCAACTGAAGGAACACGGGTGGGTTTTAGTCAGTAAGAGTCTGACACGCCCTTCCGCTCCGCCCAGAGCGGGAGAGGTCATTTGATGATTTCCCACCCAAAAAAAAAAAAAAAAAGCTTGTACTGGAAATGTATAGCTTGGTATGTCGTTGTGTGTACCAAGAACAACCACGGCACTGATGCGTAAAAGTATTTTCTCTTTCGCACCAGTTATTTAGAATAAAATCCTTAAACCCATTAGACAAATGTCCACAACTCTATTTAAGCTACATCTAAAAATACCTGATAGCAAAATGTTATTATAGCCTAACTGAATTTTTAAATGATCGTAGGTACTTAGTTTCTATATGACATTTCTTCGATCTTAAAACTGTGACACCTTTTGCTTTTAAAGATATTTTGTATAGATTGTCTTTTCAAAGGATTGCGCAAAAGTGGGTTAAATTATTGTTTTTTTTTTTGTTATGTATAAATTAAAATGGTTAAACTTGATTTTATTTTGTACGCCAAATTTGGCAAAACATGTAGATCCTGTTCCTGAATGTTTATTTTAAGACCATGCAATATCTATTGTGTATCATGTTTTACAAAAAATAAATATCTTATCTATCCATCTTATTTAATTTTGTTTTTGACACCCCGTTTTGAACGACATTTCAGACGATTTTGTCACTTATTCTGCTAAATCTAGGTTATTAATAAAGATCCCGTAGTATTTATTTACTCGCCTTCCAGCCAGTAGGTACCTATTACTGAGTACAGTGATTTTTGGTTACCATTAAAGAGCTTACCTATCTTTTCTTGAAGGTATCGTAAGAGGTAACATAGGAAATACCTATAATCAAAGAGGAATTAATTTTCAGATGCTAAGCTTTGTAGAAAGGACTCCAAACCGGAGTAAACGACATAGAAAATATACTTAACTTAAAACAAATCTTTAGAATAACATTACATTTCCTGTGATAACACGCAATTTACAATAATAAAGCCACTTCCTCAATTAAATATACAATAGACACGAGCCAGGAAATTATAAAAAGGTTCTGAGTAATTTTTGCTGACCGCAAAATATAGCGGATGACTGCGTTTCATCTTGCAGGCGAGTTTAATGTACTTGCTGGCAAGCTTATAGCTAGAGAGATCTGTGAATTTTGTTATTTTGCTTCTTAGGTACCCACAATTTATGTTTAACTATCTATACATAATTAATTTTCCAAGTGTGCGTTGGTGACCAAATCCGAAAGTAGGTAAGAAATGGCGAACTACTCGAGATCCGGGCCGATTTAGATGAAAATTAAACTGGTACTATACAATTTTAGAAAATACGCTTATTCTTTTAGTCAGAATTAAAAAAAAACACACTACTATTGCACTATGCAACATCGGATATTGTCGCGGATCAATTTCGGAGAAGTAGGTTATGAGTACCTAGTACATAAGTACGGGAAACTAAAGGAATTATTGATTCTTTGTTAAGCTTTTTTTCATATTATTGTACAATAACCATTTTTTGTTACAAAAATTGATTGGTTCTGTTTTAGTTTTTATTAAAACCGGTCCCGGACGTTTTTCAGTATTTGTAGCTATTTCTTAATAAGATAGCTTAATTAATCTTTATTTTCAAAAGTCGAATGCTGCTGTTTTATTTTTTGTCAAGTCCCGAGACTCCTTTAGATAAGTATTTTTCGCTATTTCTTATTACTTATACTTATTATTATTGAGTATATCATAATCTTACTTACAATAGTAAGTTCCATTAAATTCCAGTAAAATTCCATTGAAAAATAAAATAATCTGGATTACGTATTGTCATCTCATCATTTGAAAAACAAAACAGGGATGAATTTCTTGTAAATGGGCGTGTTTCTTTTCGGACTTAACATTCAAGAGTAAGTGTATAGAGGACTTCAGGCTCATCAATAAACTGTGTAATTCGGTCTAGATTACTGAAAAAAGAGCCTACTAGGTTCATTACTACCTGTAATGAACAATTTACCTACTCTTGTCTTTTGTATTTCGTGATTATATTAGGAAGTGGGAAGTAAGATTATCTTAAAATACCGTAATTGAATGCTTTGTTATGTACCTGCTTTTATCCTTCAGCTTCACAGTTGCTAGAGTCCCAGCTCATTACAGCACATTCATTAATATCATCGTCGATAAGTTTTGTTCTTGGTTAAGTAATTTCGACTGAAATCAAAAAGAAAATATTAATTAAGACACGGAAGGGTCATTTATCATATCACTGTTTCTTTTTTGATTGTTTACCTTATTGAACGCATGACTTTTAGTACCAAAAGATTTTTAAGTAAAACTCCTGCAAAATAAAGAGACGCAACAATTATCGCACGATGTAAACACTAAATCACGCTTAGGCGCGATCACTTCCAAGTGCAAACATGATGTATCTAAATATTTATATTTTAGAATTTTTGTTTTAATTGAATTGAATTCGTCAAATAATTAAGAAGGTATTACGTTACATTAGCTATCTTTTAATTTATTTCACCACGGAAACTAAATCAGGCGCCAATCTCCAATGCAATGATTCTAATAGTGAAACAAAACGTTTATTTTTTGTCTATCATTTATTTTTTGTATGACCAGTAACTATTGACAAATAATCAAGTCTTCCAGCTTACTTAGTTTATTACACTAGTAAAAATAATTAACTGTATGTATAATAATGTTCGGTTTTTTAAATAGAACTCGTTTTGTTTTCACTTCACTCCAAAGACTCCAACTTCGTAAACTGAAACGCAACTCGTTGCTAGGCAACTGTCAGTTTGACTTTCTTGTTTATTATCTCTATCTGTGGTGTGTGCAGTGCATCAACGTTTTATTTGAAATTGCGTGAATGTGGGCAGTAAAAATTAATTTTACAAGGAAGTAAATTGAATTGAACGTAGTCTGTCTGACCTCACATGTTCCAATTACGGGTCGTTTTAGCACCCACGCGAGCGAATGTAACAGTCATGTAATTGACTTGGATCATTACGAAGGAGGTCCAAATCGTGTGCAGTCATCCAAAGAGGTTCGTATGTATTGATCTCGCAAAGTGACTCATTTACTTCTGTTTCGGATATAATTCCATATTTGGTCATTGCCTTGTGCTTGTGTTATCATTTTGCAATAAATAAACGTCAAAACAGGTAACTATTGGCTTACAAGTTGTTATGTTTCTTTCAAAGATTGTTTTACCCATGTTTATATTCTTTGTTCTATACAACTTAATGACACTCAGACCACAATTTTTTCTAAACTCTATTCAGTGTAGCTAGTAGGATTAGGTACATGAAGTACGTAATTAAGAAAAAATAAAAAATAAGTCCAACTCTTTGGCATTTATAATTAATTGCAGGGTCAGTTCAATTTGTATGACCATTTCTTTTCTGATTCATATTTAACTAAAGTTCAGTGTGCCTTAATTTGTCAGTGAACTTGAATAATGTTTTTAAAGGTAAATGTGTTGTTAAACCTGTTGTGCTTGGCCTTTCATTTCAATTTGGCAAAACTGTAACAATAATTTAACTTGTTTAACATTAACCACTGTATTTATAAACGTTGCTTAAAGTTAAGTAAGTGATTAGCAACTGTTTAACCATACATTTTTGTTGTTTAAACATCTCTTAACTTTTACCAACATTTGTAAATAAAGGAGTAGGTAATTAGTTATGGAATTGGCTTCTGCCCACTGTTTCGCCCGCGTGTATGTCGGAAATTTTCCCATGGGGACGTGCGACTGGGATAAATAGTATCCTATCATCCTAATCCATTCAGCCGTTAAAGAGTGAAAAGGTAACAGACAGACAAAAAAATAGATATATAATATGGCAACCAGTCAGTTATCTTTTAAGTGAAGGCAAGTGAACATATTCGTAAGAAGTTGGTAGAATCATCCCAGTACTGATTTGCTGGATTCGTTTTCTCCTCTACGTATTGTTATTTCTCTTGACATAGTTTAATTTCATTATATGTATACAATGTATGTATCTATGTATTACTATTTATTCTTTTTCGAGTTATCTATACCTTATGTTGCACCTGCCATGTTTTGTCTCTGCATCACCCTAAGGTTGACTGATAGAAAATACCTTAGGCATCAAGTCCACCTTTGTACAGTATTTTTTTTACTTGTGCATAAAGTTTTAATAAATAAATAATAATAAATGCAAGTAATATATTTTTTGTTATTAAACAGGTTCTTATGATTCTAAATGACTAACTTAAAAATAATAATAATTCATTTTAATATTATCATCATTAATTTGAAATACTTTAGCACTGTTACTGAACACGTATTGCCTACATATTAGCAAAATTATTTTATATCTTGAAGTTGTTATAACTTTTAAGAGGGTGGACCGATTTAAATGAAATACCTACTAAAATAAATAATACCTCAAGATACAGGTTCTGACTATATTTCCAATTCCTTAATTTTCATAAAAAGGGGTACACACTAATTTCAATAATCAAGTGAATTTTAAAATCATCGATCCTCTATTTTACTCGCTTGAGGGATGATTTTACAAAAACGCAAAATAATTTATATTTTTTTCCAAATTCTTCATAAATTTAAATTTTGATATTCCTAACTTAATAAATGCTAAGTTTCCCATATAAACTTTTATCCCCTATATTACCCCCTTTTAGGATTATTTTTGACAAACAGTAGCCTATGTGATTCCCCATGATGCGATCTATCTCCATACCTAATTTTATCAAAATCCATTCCGTGGTTTAGGCGTGAAAAGTAACATACAGACAGACAAACAGTTATCTTCGAATTTATAATATTAGTATGGATAGTATGGTTTAGGGAAGGATTTTTCAATTTAATTATAAAAGATAAATGATTTTATTTCTGAGAGTAGGTTTGTACAAACACTTTTACACGTCAATCATATTTATTAAACTAGATGAGGTCGGCGTTTCCTATCCGACTACTCCGAGAAGAAAGGCCGAAACAAACTTAGAGGTTGCAGTCTCTTTTAAAGTCCAGACATAATCTTGGTCAGATCATGTAAAAACCATGTAGATTAGTGTTTGAAAAGGTCTTTTGAATATGAAAGTATACACTCTTGATTAAGACAACAACCTCCTTACAGCGACACTTTCTTGTGATATGGGTGCTGAAGTCCCCCAAATTGTTATATCGGGGATTAGCAGTAATTGCTAGAACTAAGCCAAAGGTGCGTTCATAGGCTTACCTATTTTCACTTCAAAAACCCAAAACTGTTAAGTAACTAATAATTAGGAGCTTTGAAAAAAATATCTGCTAGATCACTGGGACAGGATCATGAAACTAATAGACACCTGACAAATGTAAGTCTTTCATCAACTTTTAATTTTATTTTACTTGTCTGTTACAGCCATAAACTCTTGAGACAATGTCTCGCCCCCGCCCGCAATGGCAGCTGCAAGCACAGGCTGCCCAGCGTCGTGACAATGAACTCAAACGTGCTGAGGAGCTTCAGAAGGTTGCTACATACTATGAGACCAACACTAACAAGACTAGGCATCATGAGCAGTGGACCACAGAGGGGTATTATGACAAGGCTAATCGAGAGGCTGAGTTGCTGAGTCAGAGAAAGATTAGAGCTGCGTGAGTATTTTAGTTAATCTGTCTCATTATGATCATCATTATCATCATTTCAGCAGCAAGACGTCCACTGCTGGACATAGGCTTCCCCAAGCATTGCCACTTCAAGCGGTTCTGTGCTTTCGGATTCCTGTGGCCTTCACAAGGTCATTGGTCCACCTTGTGGGAGGCTTTCCAACTCTACTTTTTCTGGTATGAGGTCGCCACTCCAGAACCTTTCCCTTTCGGCCCCATCGGCCATCTGTTCTATGAGCAATGTGCCCTGCTCACTGACACTTAAGCTTGGTAATTCTTCAGGCTATATCTGGCTATCAGTAAAGTCAAATAATTTATTTCAAATAGGCACATAAAAGGCACTTATGAATGTCAAGATTTACAAGAAAATAGATTTGATTCTAGTTGCCCCTTCCAAAAGATAGTTTCGTATGGAGAAAATTGGGCAAGAAACTCCACCCGTATTCATTCCGTTTCCTTTCATCATAGTTTTTAGTGAAAACCTATTTTCTATGCCCATTGTTTATATTTCATTTCCAATTTTATTGAATATTTTGAGAGAAGCTGGTTATTTAGAATAGGAAGTGAAGAATTTATATTTATAGCGTGTATTACATTCTCAATCAATAGTGTCTGTCGTTTCCTGTACCATGCAGGTATCAAGGCATGCAGGACATTAGCTGTTATCTAAAACCAGTTTATCATGTGCAAAAGTGTCTTTTGCACCTTTCGCACGTTGCGCATTTCCAAAGTAGTCTAAGATGGAGTAATAAAGCATTACCTCTGTGCATGAGAAGTATATCCAAACTGAAATAATTGTATTCTGGTATTCTTATTCGTACTAGCTTCTGCCTGCGAAATCGTTCGCGTGAAAATTCTTGTTCCCCCGACCCACCCCGTCGCACCGCAATACCTGCTCGTTACTTCGTTTTCGCTTAGCGTTCTTTCTGACTTTTTTCTTTTTGCTCGGCTTCAAAGGGTCCTTGCGCGATGTTTAATAGCCTATAGCCTTCCTCAAGAATTAGGCTATCAAATGCAAAAAAAAAACACGTGTGGCGCTCGGGGACTGCCGCGGTAAAGCTATTGCATAGCATTTTTTATCAACTTATGCAATTATAATTATTTATTTATGCAGTATTTTTTTTTTCTTTTTATATTAATTCAAGTACAGTCGTACCATATACATACACGTTAAGCGAACGCTCGGCCGAGCTACATGGTAGGCCGAGTGGGGGGTGTTAGGTTTTATTTTCGTTACGGAATTTCTTGATTCGGTCGCCGATTCGTTCAAATCAAATTCGACCAGTAGTTCCACAGATTAACCCCTACATACAAACTTACAAACAAACAAGCAAATAACTCTTTATAATATTAGTATAGATTGTCCTAAAAACATTATTACCCTAGAAAAAACAACATTGTAAAAGTTCCAAGTACCAAAACATTCTAAAAAAAACCTAGTGGGTACATAACACCAGTATTAAAATAAAAGAGTTCAAAATGTCTGCAAAAAACAGTTTAAATATTATCATTTTTTTGTATGCAAAGGATATTATTATAGTCTACCAGGAAATGGATATAACAAATTCTATTAATGATTGTCAGTACTGGAATTCGTATTATAAACTTTTTGTTTGTACTTTTTTAGACAACTTGAAGAACGGCGCAAAAAACTGGAACTAATGTTGTTTCAAGAAGACATGCAGTATGAACAAGAACTGAAGACATTAGCTAAGCAGCCGAAGTTGTATAAAAATGGGTAAGGAAGATTGTTCTTGATTGTAATTAAATAATTGCCTCAGAAGCAACGAAATTACTCCCCTTTCTACAATTTTATTGTTTTATTACTGATGCCTCCCAACATGGGAAAGATTTGTAAAGTAAATAGTTGTTCTGTGTTGTATAGAATAGAATATTTGTATTTGTATTAAAACATGGTACAATAATGTTCTTAATAATAAGATTATGATTTACATGTCTTATGTATCTTTGCGAATATAATTAAGGTGTTAATTTTTTGTTGTCCTGCTGACGTCAACACTCCGTGCCTCTCTCTTGTAGCCTGACATATTTTTTTATTAGTACCGTATACCTAATATATTCACGTATAATCATTACATATTATAAAACAAAGTCCCCCGCTGCGTCTGTCTGTCTGTCTGTCCGCGATAAACTCAAAAACTACCGAATGGATTTTCATACGGTCTTCAACAATGGACGGAGTGATTAATGAGGAAGGTTTACGTGTATATATAAACGTATATACGTAAATTGGCTGAAATATGACGGTGATTGTTGATGATGTCGTAAACTAGGATTAAAACATAGAACTTTTAATCCCAGTAGTTCGTTCCCGTGGAATATTTTCCGACATCCACGGGAGCCGCGGTCAAAAGCTAGTGCCGAATAATAACGGAAGATTGATAACGTAAAATATTAGTGTCGTTTGGTACTTAGTTATTCATTTAAAAATAAAACATCTTCATGTTCTCTTCCTTTTTACAGTTCCTACCTAAACAAAGTGCCAACCTCAACCCTCCAAGAGATCAACCAGGGTATCATGGCGAAACAAGAGCAGTTACTTCGCCACGAAGCCGAGCTGCGACTGCACCACGCGTGGAGACTGAAACAACCAGAACTAAGGGCTGCTAGTGCTTATGTTGCTAACGGCAAGCTCAAGTCCGCCTGGTAAGTAACACTATATAAGTACCAGGGCGTCAGATAAAAAGAGGAGCAGTTAAATGATAAATGATTTTATTTCTGTAAGTAGGTTTGTACAAACACTTTTACACATCAATCATATTTTAAAACTAGATGAGGACGGCGTTTCCTATCTGACTACTCTGAGAAGAAAGGCCGAAAAAAATTTGAGGTCACAGTCTCTTTTAAAGTCCAGACAAAATCTTGGTCAGATTATGTGAAGACCATATAGATTGGTATTTGAAATGGTCTTTTGAGGAAAAAACCAAACAGATTGAGTAGACCTGTCCAGTCAGTGTACACATTTGTCAGTACATTGCCACATTACACATAGTTACATTGCCTCGAAGCAGAAAAGTGCGACAGTCTGCACAAAGTACTGCTGATGCTTGTGTTGCTAACGGCAAGCTGAAATCTGCCTGTTAAGATATTTAATAAGTCTGTAATTATCTATTCCTGAATATGACAACCCAACAAAACAGGGTGTACAATGCGTATTGTGTGATACTGATAAATTTTTCACTGGGACCATTTTAATTAAGTAATAATGTTGATTTTCTGTCTACATTACACTGCGGTGTTACCCTTTATTCAAGGATGGAGCAAATAGTGGAGAAAGAAGTACAAAAGCAGAAAGACGAAGAAGAGACGCGTAAGACTCTGAAGGAGCGAGATGAGATGCTGCGCAAACAAATTCAGATTGAGCAGGAGAGGTTGAAGGAAAAGGAACTACAAGTTAGAGTGAGTAGCAGCTACCCTTCCTTCTGATGGTCGGATGAAATCATCTACTACCAAAAGCTTGATCAAGTCCATCATAGTATTTGGCATCAGAAAATACGCTGTTGAAACTCATGTTACCTGTTATGAATTCCTTCCTAGCAAAATCCACAAAAAAAATGCTGTCAAAAGTTTAGAAGGAAAGTACCTACATTGGAAGGACGCGTCTTTCCAACTCACTTACTGTAAAATTAACCTGAATGACACAATAATTAGGTATGTTTAGATCTAGCAAAATGTCCGTAAACCACCACTGCCAATATTAATGCCAATGAAAAATTAAAATGCTTTGTAATACAGTCACGGAAGGAGTAAACTATGCACATCTAGTTACTACTCAAGATAATTTCTTTAAAAAAAAACTACTTTTCTTTAATAGGAGCTCCGCGAAAGTCTCGAAGGCCAGATCGCAGAGCTGAGCGAAAAAGAAACAATAGTCAAACGTCTTCGCAAACAGGAAGATAAAGAAAAAATAACCCTAGACGAGCTACAGTTCATATCGTGCGAAAGAGAGAGGGAACACGTCCGCCTTGTGGCAGAAAGAGATACCTGTATAGTGAACATGGGGCTTCATAAGTATAAGCTGAAGAGGAGAGTGATCTCTGTTTTGAAGGAGATTGAATTGGATTTGGAAATGCTGGCTAAGTTGCGCAGGACTGTTCTAAAGGTATGTAGATTTTTTGGTACACAATGTTTTCATATCATAATTTCTGGCGTAGTCAAATTTAATTTATTTTGAGCGCAGTTGGGTCTTTCTCGTAAAAATATAAAATTATTTGAACTTTTCCGGTCGATTGTTCTTTTATGAAGCAAAGCTGACTAGACATTTCCACTCAATCTTTGTGGTTCTTTCTTCAAAAAACCATTTCAGACACTAAGATCTACATGGTCTTCATATACTCTGACTAAGATAATATCTGGACTTTAAAAGAGACTGTGATCTCTGAGTTTGTTTCGGACTTTTTTCTCAAAGTAGTCAGGTAGGAAACGCCGACATCTTCTAGTTAAAAAAATATGATTGACGTGTAAAAGTGTTTGTACAAACCTACTTATAGAAATAAAATCATTTATCATTATTTATCAGAAACAAAATTTTGAATTTTTACAATATGGTTACATCTACCAATGCCTAACTTCTTCATATGTTTTGTTCTTTGCTACAAATATCGGCTGTGATTTTCCATCGGCATTAAAATAAAAGTTTATCGGTTAGCCAAAACCAAACCTGAACTGGCTAATGAAGATTAAACCGCTGACCGGTGAAGCCATGCTCCAAACCCCAAGCCATGCCCTCTGGGAATGCGCTAACGGAAATGTCTTACAAATATTTCCCCATAAATTTTCAGGAGTGGGAATCAGAACAAAAAATGTGCGGGCAGTACAAGCGCATACTAGATGACGCTCTGGCTGAGTTAGCAGAACACAGAGAGCGAGACCGACAGAGACAGAAGAGCATAGAAACCATGTATGACGGAGAAGCTAGGCAGATTAATGATAAACAAGATAAGGTAGTTAATTATTTTACTGTTTAATTTGTATCAAGTGTATTTTTTTTGTCATCCACTTTCTGATTCAAGGCTAAGCCTCCTGTTTGGAATCTATCACGTCTTTATTGCTAGATTCCACTTGTTGCTTATTTTATGAACTCGTTTCCACGCATTAGGCAGTGAATGCGCGGTCTCTTCATATCAAACTCAAACTCAAAGCATTTATTTAAAATAAACCAATTACAGGCACTTTTGAATTGTCAACGGGTCGGTCAGTCAGAAAGATGAAGCTAGTTGCCCATTTCAAAGTGTAGTAGGTACCTATGGAGAAGAACGGGCAAGAAACTGCACGGACACTCTTTTAAATCAAAATATATTTTTAGAGCACCTATTACATATTTTTATTTATTACGAACTTAATTTTGTTGGCTAAAGGCTTTATAGCTAAACTAATTGGAAAAACAGACATATTTTTGTACTATAGAATGTTGATTAAAATAGAAATAGAACCTCTAACTTATGTAACTTACGTTTACTATAAATTTTTTAAGAAGACTCGTTTATAAAACTTTATCCTCATTCTCAGAGACTAAATATTATGTTTTTGCTATAAAGAATTTTGATAAACATACAAATAGAACCCCTAACTGACGAAAATCTATTTTGCCATTACTTTTTATAAAGATTTATAAAATAAACTTTAAACTCATTCTCAGATCCATATTACTTCCAGTTTATCACTAAATTAAATTGTACATTTCCAGTTATGGGCCAAAGAACGTGACGCCCGCGCCCACCTAATGCGAGACGTTATCTCCACTCTCAAGAGACAAGTGGAAGAGAAGATAGAAGCCAACAGACAGCGGCAGAAGGCCAACGTGCTGGAACGAGAGAAGATACTGGAACAAATGGAAGGTTTCCATGATGAAGTTAGGGCGAATGAGAGGACGTCCCAGGTATGTATTAAAGTCAAAGTCAAAGTCAAAAGTCAAAAGTCAAATCGTTTATTTAAAATAGGCACATAAAAGACATATTTGAACGTCAAAATTTACAAAAAAAATTGAATTGATTCTAGTCGCCCCTTCCAAAAAGGTAGTTTCGGATGGAGAAGAATGAGCAAGAAACTCCACCGTTACTCTTTTCAAATGTTTTATTATTTATAACTGTGATATAGCCTGTTCAAAATTACTCTCAAGAACCATTAAAATTCTCCTCTATAAGACTTTACTAAGACCAATACTGACATTCGGCTCGGAATGCTGCGTACTAAGGAAAACAGACGAGATCTCTCTGGTAGTATTCGGACGCAAAATCTCCAGGCGCATATACGGTCCAGTGTTGAAAAACGAGCAATAGCGAACGCGGTACAACCATGAGCTCTACAAGATGTACGACGAGCCTAATGTAATTAAAACCCTCAAAATAGGACGTCTTCGATGGGCCGGACATGTCGCAAGAATGGACGAGACCTGAGGGCCTAGACAAAGTAACAGTCGATTAGCGATGACGTTAATAGAAAATCCAAAAAAATGTATTGGTTGACATAAGCTATCGAAATGTCACGTGATCATAGGTCAACGAATAGAAATTAGCTAGACAATGTTAACAACATTCGATTCTATGAAACGAATCGAACTAATTTCCATGTCCATCAATTATTAGATAATATTTAATAATTAATTATTAGATAATATTTAATTATTAATTATTAGATGATATCTAATAATTGAAGAACATGGAAATTAACATTCGTTTGTAATCGGAAATTCGATGATTTCCGAGGGACATTAAGAAAATAGTTGTACTGTACAAAGTTTTCCATAAGGATTGCCGTGACGTCACAAGTCAATGGTTCTTCACTGAGGGGCCCATAAGTGTAAAAAGTACATCAGGAAATTGATAGAGGCTTTATGTCGTTGATAGGTTAATTAGTGATGGCCTTGAACCACAACAAGATAGAAATTTAGAATAATAATAATAATATTAGGAGGAGGATTATTATGAATCGTAACACGTGCCGTTCTGTAGTTTTTAGGTAGTATTGATTGAAAAAAAGACGTGCATTTTAGTACATTTCTTTACTTACAACCACACTCTAACCACTCATGATCTCTTTCACAGCTTAAGAACTCAAAATACTCAACCGTGATCGCGCTGCAGTCGCAACTGAACAGTCTTCGCCTACAACAGGAGCAGTTAGACGCGACCTGCGCTAAAGAGGCCGAATTCAGGGAAGCGGCTTCCAACGAGAGGATGCTGAGGAGTGAGATCGCGAAGATACATCGCGAGGGCAGCACTCAGGCTTGGATGTAGAAAATACAAGTTTTAAGTTCCTATTATTTTTGCGCAACCAGACTGCGATCGATCAAAGACAAAACCTAATATTCGATATTCCATAACGGTTGTTGATCAAGCGATGGTCGATCAATGACCGAGCGATCATCGATCGATATGGCCAATAGGAATTTGTGAATTCCACGCTGTCGATCGGCATCAAAAAACAGTGGTTGATCGTACGTAGAGTGATAAAAGGATCGTTTTGCGCTTGAATAACATAGACAAAGGGGCGTTGAAAAAATAAGATGGGGCATTAGTTCCGGTTCTGGCCACGCGCCAAAAGATCTTTGTATCATTGTAATCGGGCTGTCATGTACAGTCGGCAGCAGGTCAAGCTACACGAAACTGTAAAATTTCTCCAAACGATTTTAAACCTTAAAATGTTGAAAGTTAAGTTCAAAATTAGAGTTGCAACGGATACTGATTTGGCCGGATACCGGATGCCGGATATTCGGTGACTGCCGAAGCTGGATAGCCGGATATACGGCCGAAGCGAACATCATGCAAGCAGTAGTATCTATAGTGAAAGACTTTATACGAAGCTGGTTTGGTATATCAGAATAAACGAAATCGCTTATTATCTTGTATATGTTTTTAAAATGAACAGGTTGATTTTCGAAATGAGTACTATTATTTACAATTTATTACGAAAATAAGACTAAGTATCCGGCTAGCCAGATATCTGGCACTAGTTGGCAATCCGGCCGTGCGCCGGATAGTAAGAAGTGGCCGGATAGTCGCCGGGTATCCGTTGCAACTCTATTTAAAATCGAATGACAAAAACTGTCAGCTTGTGTTAACTTGATGTACTGGCGACTGTACCACACTGCATCGGCCTGAATGGTCAATGTCGATCGGCCAGTCTAGTTGTATCTTTAGTCCACGTTCCCACGGACCTAAAACTATCACGGCGGGATTTTTTCGCGCACTGGACCTTCAACGCACTGCTTAGCGCTGAGAGTTGAAAATCGAACAGTGTGTTTTTTCGACGCTCTGGGATGCACTCTGTTGGATTCTCAATGCTCGGTTCAACACCGAGAGTTGAAAATCCAGTGCGCGATATTTTTACATCCGTGCTAACGTAGTCTTAGACGTTAGTCTCTTTCAATGTGCTTTTATAATTTCTTCGTCCACGATAATGTCGTCACGTTAAAAATTATAAAGGCGCCTTTAACGCTCCACAACGAACTGTTTATATTGTTTTATCTTTATGAGGTCCTATACCATTCTTGTGAGGTCCTACGCTTCGCTTTTCGATTCGTGGATGTACATGAAGAGGTCATACTTAGATACTTGTAGCCAAATTTTCTGTTATGAACCTTAATTAAGTTTTTTTGTATTAATAAGACTTGGTATAAAAGACGGAACTATTTTGTAAGTAAATACTAATACTTACATATAAAGATTAAATCCTAGATGAGCAGGTTTAACTATTTATCAGGCTGCTTCTTTCTATTATGCCTATCATTGCTTGATATAGGCTTGTCCAAAGCCTTTTCTAGCCCATGCCATGTTCTATAACTGCCGTATAGCCTTATATACTAAAAGACTGACAAAAATATTATTTACATAATAAACTATTAAAATTCTAATGAAGTACTAATAAGGTTAAGGTTTTAAGGAACCATATTAATTTATTGTAAGATTCCTTTAGTTTAGTATAAAGCCTAAAAATATATACAATTTTAATAGAACTTTTATCTTGTGTAATTTAAAGCGACTGAAAGATGTTTTTGTGTGATAATCAGAGATCGGATATTTGGATCAATATTTACCTAAAGTTAATTTGTAGCTGTGAAAGAACGGAAGCGACTTCAAAAAAAAATTAAAAAAACCCAGTGTTCTTGATTGCATGTTTATTTAAAATTAATGTTTAATCCCCAATGCAAATATGCGTATGTAGGGTGTAAAAGGACGGGTGGTGTGTGTTAATTAAAGTTAAGATTTTTTCGATACAAAAGCGCATTCCATATCAGCCAACATATCAACTTTTGGTAAATATGCATCCGAATATCCGATCTCTAGTGATAATAAACAAAGATTTCGTATAGGTGTAAGTAGCCAAGTCATTTTAAGTGGTTTGAGTGTGGTATAATATTATATTGTGTCTATTAAAAACGTATACACACGTTATTTACTTGCCAATATAATTAAAGCAGCTTTATAAAAACGTGATGAATTGAATTTGTTTTCAAAGACGTTGTCATTTTGTCTGCTTGACTTCTATCAACTTGCCTTCTTGATGAATTTATTGCAAAAATAAAGTCATATTTTTATACTTGTAGTGTGAGTGAGTTTGCGGAAAATAAAAGACTTGTATTTTGATCTTTGGGTTTCTTTTGCCAAATTTTGTATTCCTTGCATTTACTATAGTGACTAATCGAAATTGAGGAAATATTCTATTCCATTTATTCTATTATTATTATTTAAAATTTCTACGAACTGTAAGGCGGAGACTGACATGCAACGTTTGATTTTAATGTATCATTCGAGGCAAGCTTGGATACAAAATGACGATACTCAACACGCGGCAAAAGCTCGCGTCGAGGACATGACTCATGCACGCTCCATTTCTTGTTACAAAACGGCGATCGGCTTCGAGCAGTTGACTCAAACGTGCTCCATTTTTATTCAGAATGGCGAACGTAGAGGTTTTATGTCCTTCATTAATTTTATTTAGTTATTGCTATTGGAAGGAGAAAAATAAAAACAAAACGGTATTGGTTATCCAATTTGTACCAAAGAAGAAACGAAGATGGTGGTATTGACTTGTTTGTAAACACGCGCTCGCAATTCTCGCAACGAGCGGCTCGGCTCGTACTCACTACTGTACAAAAACTCGATACATTACAAACAAACGTTGCAAGTCAGTCTCCGCCTTAAATCTTTTTCAATCTAAATCGAGCCAGAGGAAATGGCTACCAGTTGGATTTACGACTTTCAGTAACGTTCATTAGTTCGTGTAGTGTGCAGATAACCTGGACACGATATCAAGTATCCTATAAAGTAAGAAATACCAGTATTTTTTCAACAGAATTTGCGTTGGAACCAGGGATGTAACGGAGGTAGTTTTATCGGAACCGAAGGCGGAGTCGGAGTTTTTAAATTTGCTTTATCAGAGTCGGAATCGGAGTCGGAGGCAGGATCAGAAGTGGTGGCATGAGAGAGAATTTTTATTTAAGGACAAATAAAACATTATTTAGTAACTTTTTTTAAATTTCAATTTTCAATTATAAAATAAAACTCAAACAATGAAAAAAAGTTGGCATATTTCCAAATAAACAAGAAATTAAAATAAATGAATTTAAACCCAAAGTAGCATATTACATTATATTAAATGAACAAAGGGTATTTATATATTTATTTAAGTAAGTTAAATTTAATTAAGTACATGAATAACAACTTATATCTAATTAATTAGGGTCCATATTGGCTCAACTAAAGTTCTTTACCCGAAATTGTTCTTCCTAACGATTTGTAATCCGAATGATCACTCTTCCTAAAATTTTTCATCCTAAAGTTTTCATTCATACTATTTGTAGTGCTACCGGCGATGTTCATAACACTCATGTTTCCGAAAATTGTAATTCATAATATCATTAATGTAAATATATTTAAACTCCTACTGTTTTTTATCATAACGCTTTTATCCCTAAACATAATTACCATAATATTTTCACCCAACTTATATATAACCTACCCACTATATTTTAAACCAACTGTTTAGAATGATTAAAGGTCGTTTGACTGATTTTTGTCTTAAATGAATGAAATTCAGGTCAGAGTGTCGTCTTGGGGGCACTATGAAAAAAATACTTAGAAAAATTTCGCGACCAATTTCGAGGTAGCGCTCGCCGGCCGCTGCCGCGGCACCGCTCGCTTCGCTCGCTCGGCTCGCGCGTAGTTGGTCACAGTTCTAACCTAACCTAACCTATGGATATATTTGCAGGTACACACCGCTATAAATAAAATTAAAGAATACGCTTTATTCTTATATGTTACACATTTTATGTGAAAATAAAGTTACGCAAAATTTATGTATATAATACTGATTATTATGAATAAAAAGAAATCTAAACAAAAAAAATATGACTTTGAATAATAGTGTATAAGATGGTTATGTTGAGAAAATATAGGAAAACAAATACAAGTATAATAGATGTTTATTGCTACTGACATTATGAAGTTGAATGCTTCGGAATTATGAACATTAGAGACAGAGTAGTTAGGAATTGTGATTGTTAGGATGAAAAATGTTAGGAAGAACATTTTCGGATTTCCAATTATCGGAGTTGAAAATTTAGGTGAACTTTGGCGCACCCAATTAATTAACCTAACCTAACTAAAACTATTAACAAACTAAAAAATGGCGTCAAAAAATTCCTCCGCATCGCTGTCGACTGGTAATGTACCCAAGAGACTGGCGGCATTGCCACGTTGTATGGCAATGCTTAGCCTCTGGCCTAGGAAAAAGCCAGCCCTTGGGTCACGAGAAGTGTCAAACAGGCGTTTGGAGATTTCCTTAAATAAAATATGGGCACTCGGACCCCACGGCCCGAGGGTTTCAACCCCAAACGGCTCGAAAATATAATTACCGACAAGGTTGTTATACTTACGCCGCTTGAGGTTTTCTGCAGCCGCAGCAGCGGCGCCAGCACAGCAAGCCGAGACAGGAAGATGGGATGGCGCAAGAGTATCGACACATGTTGCGTCCCACACTAAAGGCCTACCCACCTTCCAAGGAAATAAAGACATGCCGTCCGGTCTCTTGCCATCGTCGCGTGCCAAGCCATTAGGTTCTAATACAGCTGGAACGCTGACGGTGACAACAGCTCGTCGGATAATGTCATTAATGTTCGCGTGCCGCGGTATGCGACCCGCACTACGGCTGCAAGACAGACCGTGGTGTCCGAGGCTGTTGACTACTTCTCCACAGTGACAGCGATGAGGAGAACAAAAAGGAGCTCCTAGACGCAGGGAAGCAGCGAGGCGGAAGGTAGTGTCTTCGAATAAAGTTCCTATGTTCGACGACGGTAGTGCATGAAGCCAAAGACCCGACTCCCACTTACCCACAGCCAGTAGGCGCGCACGCTCCATAGTAGTAGCAGACGTGTCAATTAAATTATTCTGTACTACTCTGCAGAGCGGCTCATCCCACCGTCTCTGGGAAGATGGATTGTCGAGTGGATCTGAATTCGGGCAAGCGAGACGCCAGGCATCTATAGCCTCGGTGAAACACGGCACATCAAAATCAATTAGTGTGGATGCTAGGATTTTCCTGATTAATTTCTCAGTGCAGTAAACCGAGGATATGTAAGCCGGTAAACTAATACTAGCAATTTTGCGGAAATGAAAATGAAATGAAAAAAAGGTTTAAAACAAATTTAATCAAATGAGGCCGCCGCCGCCGCTATGTTATGCTTCGACCTCCGATTAAAACCTTCGATTTAAAAGTGTCGGAGCCGAAGTCGGAACCGAAGCTGTAATAATAATCAGAAGTTCCGACTTAACGGAACCGGAGTCGAAGCTCCGTAACATCCCTAGTTGGAACTTTATGTACCGTCGGAAATGTTTGAAATACCTGAATTATATTTAAATTTTATTTGCACGCCATCTAGTGAAAATATAACTAACTTCTAGCAATTTCCACTGCTCTAAACCAGACCAGTAGAAATTGATAGAAGCGGTGACACTAGATGGCCCAGTAGAGATTGTTTATTGCTAGTGGACTAGATGTCGCCACATGAATGAGATTTGATAAAGTTTGCTAAAGTGCTTACTGCTGTACGCAAAATAACTTTTCTTTAGCTAAAAATGGAAACCTTAAATGAGCAATAGTTGTGCACTTTTGTCTTTTGATTTGACTGCATTTCGCTGATTTTCTGGAGACTGCGGGGAACGTGCAGAGTCCCACGTCCGCAACTCCACAGGCCATGGATGTACCAGCTTGTGGCGGGGAGGAAACCCACTAGGGGGGGGAGTTATTACGATTTCCTGTAGTACTTACGGCATAGGTAGGTAAGTAATTTATTTTAAGCTGATTAATTACGTATATACCCTAAATGGGAATGATTTATACGTCAGTCCAGGTCCAGGGACCCCTCTTGCCACGCCCATGCCAGAAGGCTTCTACCAGTTTTTGTAAAGGTCGGCAGAGGTAAACGGCGTACAGACTTGCAATGAGAAGTGCCGAGGTGATTCCCTTCGTCTTCAAACGGGATCCCGGCCCTTTGAGAATTCAAAAGTGCCCATGGATTAATTGAACTATATGCTTTAAGTTTGAGTTTGGTCTACCGATCCTGTTCAGCACAGTCCTCCTACACGATGGTGGGCTAACAGAAGAACTACTGCCACAGGCAAGCAGAGAGAGGTCTTGCTCGAACCGGTTGACTGGACCCGGCGCAGTCACAAGCAATGTACTCTTCGAGCGTATGGTGAAAAGGGTCGGCAGCTGTACACAGAGCTAGGAAGCGCCGTACCGGCGACCGGCCGTCGGGTCGTCTGTGGGTGCTGTACCTCCAGACAATTAAGACAGGTAGGTTTAAGTGCCTATCAAATATTATGTTATGGTAAACCTACTTCCATTCATATGAATCCATCAAATGCATAAATAGCTATCAACTTTAATTCCTTTCTATATTCGCTTCAATCAAATCTATTAATAGGTCACCCCATCGTCCGGCTTTCATGAGATTATTTCTAGTGAACGGGCAGTGACTGGCAGTTAGTGTCCATTGATCTTTATTATGTTACGAATTTGATTTCCCTAAGGATTTGACATTTGACTTAAGACAACAATCACTATAGAAATTCGCCCGTAACTATTGCTCGCGCAAGCGGCGCAAGAGTTTGTTCGGATACAATTTTTGCCTATATCGTGTCCCTCTTTTAGGCGAAGGCTTCCCCTTTCTGCTTCCAGATCTCTATATCATTTGCGATATCTGCCGACGTCTTTCCTACAAACCTATTCAGATCGCTACACCACTATCGCCGCGGTCAACCTCGACGGCGATATCCTCCGTCAGGCATCCAGCGACTGAGAGAGACGATCTATGCCCAAATCTCCAAGTGCAGTCGCGCGATGTGATGGCCAGCCCACGTTACTCCCACTTCAGATTGGCTGTTTTTTTTCCAACAACTTGACTTCTATGGAGAAAATTATTATTACTACTACATTTTTTTACTATACCATTAATTACTTATGTATTAGGTACATACGTGACAATAACACGCTATTTAATTATGCAATAGACGCGATACCGGATTCTAAGTATAGATTGTTTTTATGTAACTATTTGGGTAACTGAATTGTGTCATTTGATCGCAAGGTCCTTGTGACATAAAATTTGTAGTAATACCTACTACCTACTAATAATATGCATCCAATTAGGTATGTAAGGTCAGGGAAATTAATTGTTAACAACACAACAACAATTAACAACAACAACAATGCGCAACAGTTAATTGCCCTGACTTTACAATGCCTTACCTATCACGTCCAGCAGCGGATGGCGTGCTATATACCTACTCGAGCAAGGCAAGTAAAAAAAGTTAAATTGACATAGGTTACGAATACCTGCCTTACCCACAAGATCCTGAAATACTTAGTCTCTGCCCCCCTCGAATACAAGCGAGATTTTAATATTTATTGCATTCATCATCTGGCGCCTAAAAGTATGTAGGCATGTATTTATACATTTTTAACTTTTGAGCGTTGAAGTTTGATTTGAGCGTTGACGGATTGATGCAGTGACTGATCGATCGGCTCCTGCGATACGGATCGCGGGTTCTTTTCTTGCACGAAATAAATATTTCATACAATGAAATGAAATTGTTTATTCTGTAAATAGGATATCGGAATCACTTTTACATGACATATTTATATATAAATAATATCTAACAAGCTAGATGGAGTCGAAATTTCCTATCTGACTACCCCGGAGAATAAATGGCGAAACAAACTCAAGGGTCAAAGCCTCTTTTAAAGTCCAGGCATAATCTTGGTCAGATAAATTGTGAGAACCATTAGACTAGTGTCTGAAATGGTCTTTGAGGAAAGAACCACACAGATTTGAGTGGACCTGTCCAGTCAGTGCAAACATTTGTCAGTAATCGTGTAGCTCAACTCAGAACTTGAGGAGCTCAATAGGGCCAATGATATTTACAGCTAAATTCGTGTATGTGTATTTAAGTGGGATTGAGATTGAATTTCCTTTATTAAATAAGTTCCATCAGAATGTACATTCCTGCAAAATCAACTCTTACGCAGTACATTAGATAATGGATGCATTGCTGTTGTCAAATAAAGGTCCCTGATACAATAATATGTAACAAAACATGTTACTTCAATCCTTATCCCACAAAACCTACCTTATCCTGAAAAAATAAAAAAGATATAAACATCTCACACAGACTGATTAAATAATAATATAAGTAGTTATAAATACAAGAGTACAGTCAGGTATCTCGAGCATAAATACCTGACACTTCCGCCAAATTCAAAACTGATTTTCTCCTGAAATAACGATTGCAACTTCGAGAAAAACACCTATTTAGAATAGTATGTTCGTAACACCATACAATTACACCATACAATTAAACACGGGTGGGTTTTAGTCAGTAAGAGTCTGACACGCCCTTCCGCTCCGCCCAGAGCGGGAGAGGTCATTTGATGACTTCCCACCGAAAAAAAAATAAATACAATTTCCATCAATGAAAAAAAACTTATTTGTGTGAAATTGTGAATCTTGCGTAGATAATTGTAACGTACTAATTATGCTCGTGCCTGTACACCAACAATTCACTTTTGTAGCTTCTGCTGAGAAGGGGCTTTTTTGGCTCTGTCCCCACTTGAGTTTTGCTGTGTGGAACCAAAACACATTTTAAATATTCTTATCGTTCTCCAATGCCTGTTCTTCTTTTCGTTTAGACGGTACATCGATGTTGCAATGTATGTAGGATCCAAAAAAATCTTGAACTAGGTTATAGTGTATTTATTTTATTTCTTATTTTAATGTTTATTTTTAATTTACGTATGCTGCACTGGTTGACGTCATCGCGTCAGCGCCGGCTATCGCTGGAAACCAGCGCTGGGGCTCTGTCTCGCATAGGGTCGTAGCATTATGCTGAGCGATTGCCGTTTTGCGTGAATGTGACGCATATTTTTCCCCAACTCGTTATTTTTTGTATTTGTGTGTTTTTTCTTTGCGTCATTTTTTATCGCAAATAAATGTATTTTCTTTCTTTCTTTCTTTTCTTTATGAGTTCATGATCTTTTGTGTCTATCCAACTCATGAGAAACTATTGAGTTTACTCAAGCATTCAAGCCTGGATATAGTTTTTGCGGAATTAAAGCTAAATATTTTTGCATACTAGACAGGCACTTTACTTTGTGTAAATAATTTCATCACCACTGCTCTCACAACAGTGAAGGAAAACATCGTGAAGAAACCGGCATGTCCTAGAAACAAAATTTCGCAGACATGTAACATCTACCAACCCGCACTGGGCCCACGTGATGTATTATGGCCCACTCCCTGTCACGGAGTGGAAGCCTGTTGTGTCCCAGCAGTGGCTTATTATAGGCTGATAATGATTTTATTTTTGCATATCAATTTTAGGGTTCTGTACCAGAAGGGTGTCAATGGAACCTTATTATTAAGCCTCCGCTGTCAGTCCGTCTGTCAGCGGGCTGGATCTCATAAACCGTAATAGGTAGACGGTTGAAATTTTCACAGTGTTTATTTCTATTGCCGCTGTAACATAAATATTAAAAATTAAGTAAAAAATTAAAGGGGTCTCCATACAAGAAACGTGTTTTTTTCGGTGTTTTTGGCCTTGTGGTACGGAACCCTTCGTATGCGAGTCCGACTCGGACTTGGCAAGTTTTTATTTCTATACTTAATCTATAAAGGACTGAAGGACCCTACAACTACCGACAGTCGCACAAGCTATTTGTTATACAGAAACAATCTTCTACTTTTCACTACACTGTCAATATTCATTTATATTGTGTCCACACTATTTTGTTCCACCGGGACTCCATGGCGGCGGAACTAGTCGCCGCCACCAACAAAATGTATGGTTGGTTGCGCAACCGTTTGGACGCCTGGTGAGATACCCACCATAAAGTTGTGTGTATTTTGCTGGCAGCGCGACCATGGTTGCGCCACCGTGGTGTCCTACTGAGATATGCGCCTAAGAGAGTGATGTAAAAGTATTGACTCCTGAGCCTATCCACAAAATGGTTTGAAAATATGCCTATATACCAAATACGCTGTACATGCTGACAGGTTACATTCTGATAAAATATACCAACTACTTTACCTTATCTAAATCATCCGTTTTCTTTTAGATACTGCCGCTGCGCCGTACCGGTATAGTATTTTTTATCTCACAAAGCGACGCGCGCTTTACTCGTGGTTACCAAGTGTACAAACACGCTGTGAATGTGTGTGTAAGCGCAGGAACTGTCGATACCGTCCGAGATAATGGCGAAGTCGGAAGTGTGTGTGTGTTATGTGCTCGTCTTCACGCACATATTAACAGCGATTTTGTATACTTGATTACCACAAGTAAAGCGCACGCCGCTTCGTGAGATAAAAATTCGGTATCGACAATTTTGGCGCTACGTACGATGGACTAGGGGTACGGCGTAGAGTGCGCTATCTTTGTTTTGATTGGATCTTTCTTCCGCTCGGGCAAATGTGAAGGTGGGTAAGTATGGTCTGTTCAAAAAGTATCTGATGAAAATGTAAACAAATGGATCACAAAATGTACCTACCTGTGGATGCTAATTTGTAGTGCCACTTACAAATTCAATGCTTCGATTTGATTATTTAAATACTTAAAACCGAAATTCTAATTTTTGATCACCTTATAGATTGCATTTGAAAATTGAAAATAATTTTATAACCTCAATTTTCATCCATGATTTTTCAATTATAATTGAATGGCTAATGTTATCCAAAAAGTGGTAAGAAATAAATTAGAAATCTTTTAAATACAGATGAATGTGTTAATAATTCCCTTTAGTGAGTGATGATTGCGTAAGAGTTCAAATTGAACAGGGTTTATTTACACTTTCATGAGATAGGTAGGCATTTTTGGAACAGACTTTAGGACCAAAGTGATTTCTAATTTTTGATTGTAATTTTGAGGCTATTATTTATCTTTTTGACGATACCCTGGGCGCACACGGCCATCATTAAGTAAAATAATTGAAGAAGACAGGTAGCCGGGATTAATTAAGTTAGCTGTCAATATATGGGCATGCGATGCGGAGGAATGTGGAACGTATTGTGAGGGGGTTTTCAGCACCTAGATAATTATGAATGTGGATAGCTTTATGAATAGGGGAAGACCGAAGAAATAAGGGATGGAATGTGAGAAAGAAAATATGGCTAGAACGGGGGTAACTTTGGAGATTAATGGAGATGTGGGTATGGAAGAAATGCTGCACCGACCCTATAGGCAGTGGCGTAGCTGTAACTCGGAGGCCCCCCCGCTTTGCTAGCGTAGTACTATGTCACAAGTGCGATTAACTGGTTTAGCTACGTTATCAATTGAATTTGAAAGGGCTAGAAAGCTCAATGTCGATAATCTTATTGACGAGTTCGCGAATAAAAATGCCAAACGGTCAGAACGTTTTCAAAGCAATATTTCAACTTAAATAAATTTTTATATAATATTTAATTTTATTTTAATACATCGAACTCTTAAATAAGAGTTCGATGTATAAAAATAAAATTATTTTTGTTTATGTCCATAAAATCAGTGTATTATTTTTTCAATCTTTAAAGTTTTACCTTATGCTCATAATTATTATATGCTTAATTATTTATATGTCATAACGTTTATATTTATTGGTACGAGGGAAACGAAAATTGACTAAATTTGTTTAAAATTCTCTTTAAATTTATTTATTTAAAACTTCCTGTGTTAGGTAGGTTCCGATTACTTCGGATTCACGAAGTTCTGGGTTACATGGGGTTGTCTCGCTTGGGGTTTAAAATGCATACACGTAGATTGGAAAAAAATAAAAAAAATTAAGACACTGGGGCCCCCTAAAGCTGGAGGCCCCCCCGCGCCGCGGGGTCTGCGGACCTTCAGCTACGCCACTGGCTATAGGGCCTACTAAACCACGCGGTATCAAGTTTGTCTCACTAAGACTTGTCTTAAAGTATACTAGAGAAGCTTCGACCGAATAACAGGCTTACTCTAATTACACAGAAAGCCTTATTAAGACAGACTTGATAACGCGTGGTGTTATAGGCCCTTAAATAAATTGGAATAAAGGCAGGAGAATGACGTAACTAGTCGGGCAGCCATGACGCTCTGTCTGCAGCTAATATATAGTCCTCCAGACCGTATTTCGGCCATGGCGGCCAATCTCAACGGAGACTAGCCTTCGGCGCGGGAGATATTATAGTGCACAAGTGTGTGCGCAGAAACAGGTGCAGTCTCTCTTTCCTCATTCTCATAGTCCGATGGGACGGCAATCCGACACGACCGGAGAGAGATCAGGCGCAGGACCAACGGCTTAACGTGCTTTCCGAGGCACGGGGGTATCACACCGCCAACTTCCAAACTCCGGGCTGTTACTAAGAAATTCCTAATGAAAAAACCTAATAACACTCAAATCAGCTTGTTCTGCAGCTAATACTTACCTAATAACGACCTATGCAGCCGTCTATCGAGGATGGTCAATATGGATATCCCTCCTATGCCTAACTCTAGTCCCTGGAAGAGGAATCCATCCAACCGTCTAGCTAGTCAAAAGTAAAATGAAATTGGAAGAACGCGTGTAAGTCGTGTGGGGAGTTTACCCGACATGTGCTAAACTGCGAAGCGATGGATGTACCGACCTATACCGGGTGGCAGGGACATCGATGGGCAACCTGTTACCATGGATTCAGTAGGTACACGATTCTGGACCCCACTGCGTTAAAATTTTACGTCGGTTATTAAAAAGAAAAATTGTTTCATACATTTTGTTTACGTAGGAAGGTATTGCACTTTTGTGTGTAACAGCAGATTTATTTTTTTGATCGTCTACGAAAAATTTCTACGCTAGGGGGTCGAAGATCATGTGCTGAAATATCCTTACCACCATGTATGGTATCAACCTTCTTCAACTTACCTACTTTTCGAGAGTTGTACTTTTTAAACGAGTTGGACTCAGTATATGGCTATTTTAATAGCAGCGTCATGGCGTAGATCCTCAACAGTGGAGGTACCTATGGCACTTGAGACACTCCAGCAAGATATCAACCAATAGGATCGTTTGAATTTCATAGCGTAGCTTGGCTTAGCTATGGTGGAAAAGGGTTCAACAAGCTAAGTTTTTTCATTCCCGCTTCACTACATCACTTAGCTCTGGTGGAAAAAGATACATAGTTTCATAGCTTAGCTTCATACCGCTTAGCTAAGTACCTCGCACATCCCAGGTGGAAAGGCCGCTTTAAAACCGGGGTAAGTACTTAAGTATCTAAATGCTCTTCGTAGTACCTACTACGAAGAGCAAAGTAAATTAGGTACCTAGGTAGGTACCTAGGTACCTAATTTACTTAAATACCTTCTTTTTGTAGAGCATCTGTTAACGAAATAAATGTGGCAGCTGTTTTACTAACCACCTTGTTATTTTCTATCGATGAATGAATGATTAAATGAAGAAACTAACTACCCTGGCAACGAGTTCAATATCTACTTATTTCAAAAATATCTTGGCTAGCTCTGAACTAAATTACCTTCTATGTTAAGTTAAAATAACTCCACATGTAGAACCATTGTATGTTATAATGGTTAAATCTACTCGAAAATTTCAATAACCGAGCTTTACCGACATCCTATACTGAGAAATTTCATTAATTCGGTGGTAGCACATTAATTTAACATAAGATCGAACTATCGACGCCTACCTATCGCATCGCATCGCGAACCGAGATCACAAAATAAAAATAAAGAATCGAACGAACACGTCTAGAGGCGGGCAGTTTACATAAACATAGAGATCACGCCCCCAGTCAAAACATTCAACAGAGAACGCATAAAAATATAAAAATAACTAAAATAAGACACCGGTCCGGCTAGAGAAGTAACCGAAAAATCCTGTCTGTATAATTACGTGGAGCTACCACTCGATCTACCGGCGAGCCAATTTAAATTTACTGCGAACGGCGCACGTGTCCTACAAAATGAAATCCCACTACCGCAGAGAAACACGCACGAAAAAAAATTGTAGAAAAATATACCGCAGGCGCCACCCCCTGAACGTTAGTGGCTGCTTACTTCAACCACGCCTGTTTCTAAGCGCTACTCTACCTTTCTCTTTCGCACTTAGTAAGTCAACATACTGCTGTCTCAGTTGTGTATGCGCGCCCGCCGGAAAACGCCAGCTTTTTCGTTAGTACGCGTTTGTGCGTCGCGCGTGTTGGGTGTGTTAAACCGCCGTCGCGGTGTGTTGTGCAGTGCCGTGTACAGGGTGCCGAAGTGGCGGGTTTCCTTGCCGCAGGACGGGGGGCCCATGCCCCCTTTCATCAGCACCACATTGGTAAAAGTTAGTGTCCTGTGTCTTAGTTATACTGTTTCGTGGAGTGCAACTATGCCGTATGGAGGTTGTTGTCATCATGTTATGTTTTTTTTTCTATTATATTTATGTAAATATATCGTAACAGTGGTAAATATGTGCTTTGTGATGTATTCTTTTTTTTTCTTTCTTGTTGTTGTTTTCATTTTTATGTTTCCTGTTTTATACTGATATCAAACCTGTTTCTACCAGGAACTAAGTTCATCGGTACCCATTATTATATTTAAAAATGTATTACTTCACTCAATACTAAAATCATTGAAATAAACTAAAAAAAGTAGCTCTATATTTTCTTTCCTCTTCTCAACTCTACCTCAGTCTAGATATATGACTATCTAGCTAAGTTCTAAACATAGATAAGATATCATTCGATGATCTATTAATATGTGGTAACCACAGATAGTTTCAGAATCGGCTCTTATCTTAGGCCTAGGCTCTACAAGATAGGCCTACAGCTCTCGCACGTCATTTTGCAATGTTACTGCATGTAACTTGCTCTACTACTTACTATCTACTAAAAAATATGGCTTTACTTGTCGTAAATTATGTCTAGGTCTTGTATTCTTACTGTCAGCAACATTGAACCACTTTTTCTAATAGTTTTTGTGACATTTTTTCTATTGATACACAGTGTAAAAACAGTTTCTTATACTAATCCGTTATCAAGGAAAATATTAATCTTTTCTACGTCAAGATTCATAGAGAAAAGAAGAAATAAAAATACCCCTTATTCATGTTGATTATAGCCAGATAAAAACAGAGATTATTATAAAAAATATTTATTCTATTAAAAGTACTAAGAAGAATAGATTTAACGACGGGAAGGACATACTCGTAAGCAAAAGACAGCAACCTAAAACTAAAATGTTCCAGACTGTTACTCCTTCTTGAATTCTAACTTTAGTTTTCTTTCATTATAAATATATATTTTAAATTAGCAAGAAGAATAACTGGCAGGTACAGATACAACTACAATCAAAGCTCTGGCAAAACTCTTTAAAAAAAGCAAAAAGAGGTTTTGAAATTAGAAATGAATCAAAATAATACAGAGGTTTTTAAACAGGAACAGTACTCAGCTGAGGTAAAATATCCAGGATAGCAACTAAATTGACAAGTTGTGTTACCAAGTTGTTAGGACTAAATATCCATACCGTAACAGTTGATAACATTGTAAAGTTCAAGCAACAATAGCCATTTATACTTACATAAGGAACAAAACAATTTTGACACGAGCTTTAAGAATAAACGAGCATGACGTTTCCAAAATTCGTAATTCCTTTATCAATGAATCTCCACAAACAGGTAAACTCAAAGAAGCCTTAGATAAGCTTCTTAAAACACTTTTAAAACATACAAAAGTTTTGTCCCTTACTCAACAGGAAAGAGAACAATACAAAATTAAAAAATATAATCTGAAAACTTCCAAACTCTTTGGTTAACCCTTTTTGGGCTCAACTGTATGATCTGCTTAATTTTTTGAGGAATTGATAATGGTAATCTTTGCTTCTAGTTGTAAATAGGTTAAAACGGTTAAGTGATATTTAAGAGGAAAGACTTGATGCAAATACTGTAAAACAACTCTTTCATAGAAAACTGTTATTACTCTGGGTAGATCTTGATACGTCTTACTATCAGATGCTTGCGAAACAGTTAATTAATTAGTAGTAATTATTTTTCCACTTAGTTCGTTATGAACGGTATAAGAAAGAAAATCATGGATGCGGAGTCTGCTTATTATCCTTTCGAAATCAATGTCGGGAACAATTTCTCAATTTATACGAGCGTTAAGGAAATCATCCATGTAGGCTATTATTTTCATCCCTAAAGAAATCGCCTAATTTTTTTCTTTGTCTTGATTTTAACCTTGTCGTATACCTGTTTGTATATATAAACGTAAATAAAAAATATATTCTTTATTTTTTCTTCTATCTACACCAGCAGGGCTGTATATAAAATTATTGAGTCACACGAATAATGGTAAAAATTGTGTGTAATCCAATTTCGCCCATGAACTTAAGCAATATAAATATAGTGTAACACTTATTACAGTTATACTACGTTGTACTCGTAGTTATGAAATCATTGATAGTGGTAGACTTTAGAATAATAAAAATATAGGTAGCCCAGATGAAAGATACCAGATTTTCTTAAAAAAACAAATCACATCATTCGAATCGAATTTGCAATCAGATAATGCTGTTTGCTGGATTCATATTCATACACAACCTAGTTTTAGGCGTATGTTTTATAATTTTGGCAATAAAATACTTTACGAGGAAAGTTTTGTAAGTCAAGGATTTACTATAATCGGCTTAACTGATTGATATGCCACTTTCACTATCGGATTATTGATCGTCTTAGTGTCTTCGTTGGTGCACGAGATAAAATACTAAACTTTGGTACAGTTACCTATTTCTCGAAGCGACTTTGTGGGATTTCTACTTTTTTAGGCAGTCTAGGGCCACTTTAAGAATTTCTTCCACCCTTTCAGAACAATAAATTTCAGAAAAATCTGTCGGTACAATTTTTTTTTTGTTAGTTACTTTAGTATAAGAAGTCTTACTGTCTGTCTAAATATATTATGTTTTAATATAATTAATGTCTACGCAACTAGAGCTGTTAAGGCTTTTTGATAGAATAGAATAGAATAGAATACTCTTTATTATGTACACCATAAAAAATAACAGATATAAATGTAGACATTTTACACAGGGTGACACAATGGGCGGTCTGCAGATTTGCAATGCATGTCTTAAAAATCATCAATAAAGTGGAGAGTTTCGACTTTCGTTGTTAAAATTTCATATAAACATTTCCGAAGTGATTTTACTCTCTACGTCGAAGTTATTTCTATGAAAGCTTTGTTTTCGGCTGCGCTGCAATGATCTTTTCTGTTTTCAAAACTATTCTGGCATTCGTCTTTAGTCAAGGTAATACTGTCGGTAACAAACAATCGGTGTCATAAAAATAAAAAAATGTTGCGCTTTTCTAAGACGCCTGCTTCTTGATAGACAATTACAACTTGAAGTATCGCTGTACCAAAAAGTTGTATTCCAATTGCTGTATTTCAATCTTTTACTATGATGCCTTTAAGTAAGCACCTACCTACATAAAGTTGTCTGAACAAAAAAATATTTGGAGTTACTTTCAGCGTTTTGTCATTCCAGAAATGAATCGACAATGTAAAAGCTTGTTACTGTAATATGTGTATGAGTACCTATGCTGTAAGGGCGAAAATATTTCAAAACTTAAATTCAAAATATTTTATTTGTCGTAAACCTAGTACACTTATAAACACGTTAGAAGCTAGGTGCACGGTTCCGATTGGTCGTTTTGATAAAACGAACTCCAGCAGCAGTCTTTAATGTAATATTTCCCATTCTGGAATCTAAAAGTTAACCAGGGTTAGTCACTTTCTATAAAAAGAACAAAATAATGAGCGACTTTGTAGTTGAGGATAACTTTTATAGAGCTTAAAGTTTGAGTCATGCTATTGCTATAACTTTTGCAAGACGTTATTACATAGTCTTCTACTTTTGCACTCTTGTATAGGTTTACAGACTTGTCTGCTTTAAAAAAGTATAATTCTCCGTACGGTTTCATACATTTTACACAGTAGATAATATTACATACTTTCAGATATTTGAAGCAATAAGATCTCATAACATCGGGCAAGAGCATTTATTGCTATCTTTAAAAACCGATACATTTTTATTGCGCGTTGCTTGAAAGCACTGTATAATTTTTGCTCAGTCTCGTGAGAGAAAACCGACAAGGCTACATTGTTTTTTAGTATCAAGAATTCTATACTGTATACACCTGTACTTGTGGTGAGATAATAAGTAAGGTTTTACTTATTAGTTAGCCCGGATCCTTGCTGCATGTAAATTGGTTCAGCGGTTTCTGAGTAATTGGATGACAAACAGACATTTTAGCGTTAAAATGTTGTGTTTAATAAGTTTACACTTTGTTTTTAAATTTGCGAAGCTTGTTTTTGTGTAACCTCAAGATTGTGTGGTGGTGGTTGGTTTGACGAGTGTTTTAAATATTTCGTGAAAATAACTTTGTAAATGCTGTTTCATATTTTCAGAAAGTTTCCTTAACGACAGTTAGTTTATATTTTTAGTTTTTGCAGAAGATTTTTGTGTAAAATCTTTTTAACACAAAAATGTATTCTAAATATTTCCATTTCCTTTTTTGCCCAGAATAATAAATAATTAGGTATAAGGATTTGACATTGTTTTTGTAGGTATACCAAGTAACAATGAACTTGAGCTTCACCGACTGTATTTACCATACAATGCAATGATTTACAATTAAATAGGATATTTTACTTAACCACGATGATTTGGAAAATAAATACCGAATTTATATTTCGTGAAATTAGGTTACTTAGTTTCAGGATTTTTTTATATTTGACTGGTTGCCAGGCGAAATAACTGTGCATAACTAGTTACCTGTGCTAAGAATCTACTTTCTTGTTATTTTGTTTAAAACAAAATAAGCATAGGGTTGTAGATGGGTAAAATATTTTAGACAGGTCCCCGGTGTCTCCTGTATAATAAAGCATGACCTGAAAAATCTTATACCTCTGACATACACCTACTTGACAAGACGGTTGCCAATTAGAAAATATATTCTTTGAAATTCTAACATTAATTTATCTACTTGACGATCTGCAAGACTGCAACACTTAAGCCATTTATCATAATCTTAAACCAGTTATAACAGAGATAACACTGTCAGATTAATATTAATACCAAAATCCACAGGCTAAACAGCGTGACAGCGGTAAAATTTAACCGAGGAATCACACGCACCGCCGCGTATCCATAACGGCTATTATTCCGTCACAGAATTTTTGAACGCGACTGAAATGGCGCGCGACCAATCGGACGTTCAGATTTGAATATGGAATGTAAAACCGCGGCGACCTTCATAAATTTAGCCAATAAATGTCACATGTGAAAAAATTGTGGATATTCTTTTTTTTAAAGGTCGCTTCACTTGTCATTGTATATTTAAAAGGTGTAATAACAATGTGATATGTCAAAGTTGTGTATGAAGAATTGATAAAGGGAGTTTTTATTTATCAGTTTGTGCTTTACGTTGGTTTGTAATGTGTTAGAAATTGTGGTCTTCATATTTTGTAGGCTATTCATGAACAGTGCAGATCCATTCTCCAAAGAGTTTTCAGCCAACCTAGGGTCGGTGGGTCGTCTTAGGGGCCTAGCTTTAACTGACTGCATTAGGTAGTAGATACCTACTTCTTCTCAGGTTCATAGTTTAAACACTACCTATTTCCGAATGCTTAGTTACAGCTCAGCAATACATATAACCTCATGTTATTTACAGTCCAGACGTTTACGTACTCCTTGCCGATCACGAGTTGCTAACCGATCGTAACTCCTAGCACTTAAACGGAAAATCTAATTGAAATTTATCTGCTTCTGGTTCGAAATAAGTGCTTGGTGGCTTGGTACCTAGCTGAAGGTGTAACACCCAGTGCCAGTAATAACATATGTTAATAAAACTTTATTCAAGCTAAGCTTTATCGATCGTAAAACTCAATTCCATTATGTTTGTGCATGCAGTGCTACCAACTTTATGATGAACGAAGTATTGAGTACCTATACGTGCACACATACGTGATTTACGTTGGTACTTAGGTATATAATCTTTACGTATTTTCAGAGTTTGTTCGGACATAAATTCTTGTTTCTAAAGGATTTGTAATGCTCTGAACGTTTTTGATTCTGTTTTGTGATGTGTGAAAGAAAATGGCGGTTAAATTCTGTGTTGAATTGGATTATGTATTCGGTTGGGGCAACAGCAGGGGTTGGTTTGCATTGTGTGATACTTGTTTTTATGTATATATCTGTTTGGCTTTATTTACAATATATTCTGTATTGTTGGCATTAATACCCTATAAAGTCATCCGGTTAAGAGTCACCCTAGTAATCAAGCAAAAATAGAAAGAAAGAAGCCCTTTATATAAAAGGGCTACATAAACTCTCGCGTTCTTTCCATGGGGGTAGGCATAAACTACAGAACGCCACCTGCTACGATCCTTACATACTCCTTTTGCTTCACTCACTTTCATACATAAGCATAGGCACCAACACACTACTGTGAATAGTCAGTCGAGCCTTTTTGGACATCGACTGGTTGGTCACAATCGCATCTATATCACCATTCACTTCATTTCCCGCAATCACTCTCCTTTACCCATCTTCATCAATCTTTCCATCTCTTGTAAACAGACTTCTCAAATATAAAAACTCATTCACTTGCTCCACACTTTTATCATTTATTTTCACACCACACACCGACACATCCTCATCTCTTTCTAACAACATAACCTTCGTCATATCCGCCTTTTATATTATTTTCCACTTACATTATCAGCCTATAATGTTCCCATGCTGGAAGACTGGCCTTCTTTCTTCGAGAGGGAGTGGGCTGTAATCTACCAAGCGGGCCCAGTGTGGGTTGGTAGATGTCACATGTCACATTGTCTTCGATTTTTTATTTAGTTTTAGGACATGCCGCTTTCCACAAGATGTTCTCCTTCACTGTTTTGAGACCTGTTTAAAATTGACAAAATTAAAATGCTAAACTATTCAGATTCTGACTAAGAACTTATTAACGAAAGAATAGTTCGAGTATCTCAGTTACAGTACTTAAAGACGTGGTTTGCAACAACTATACCAACTTGCTGAATGGCTTAAAATATTTACATTACAGTTACTGCGATACGAGAGCTGAAGGAGAATCCGGTCTTCATTTGTTTTTCCCATTTTCACTAACACCATCTCCTCCGCAGGACGAGGCGAGGCAGGCGGCGCGATGGCGTGCGCCGGCTGCGAGAAGCCCATCCTGGACAAGTTCCTGCTGCACGTGCTGGAGCGCGCGTGGCACGCCGCGTGCGTGCGCTGCGCCGACTGTCGTGCGCCTCTCGCCGACAAGTGCTACTCTAGGGACAACAAGCTGTTCTGTAGGAATGATTTCTTTAGGTAAGTCTGTAGGTTATAGAAACACTTTATCAACCTGAAGAACCCTGTCCATTCAAATCTTTTAAAGAATATTTAGTTACTACCTTAAAGTAAATAGAATGTTACTCCAGCCGATCTATTCCGTAAAAATCTTACCGTGAAAACTTAAGTGAAGTGAGCTCCTGCCAGGGTCGCGGGTTTGTCCGAAAGGGTTACTGTAGCCCTGGCACACAGGCAACTGAAGGAACACGGGTGGGTTTTAGTCAGTAAAAGTCTATCACGCCCTCCCGCTCCGCCCAGAGCGGGAGAAGTTATTTGATGATCCTAAAATAGCATCTGGGGAAATGACAGTTCACTTCACCTTAGTTTTAACAGAGAGATTTTTACAGGATAGACCGGCTGGGATAATAAGCTGTTCTGTAGGAATGATTTCGTTACACGTATTTATGTATTTGCATAATGTATACACAGTTACAATGACACTGTTAGGGCGCAGGAAGTAGGTAGGTAGTTCTTTAGAACTGGTCCCAAACTGTTGGAACATAAGTAAAGGGAGAATGTCTTTAACCTGCAGTAGGAAGATAAACGAGGACATTGTACAATTTTGCGAAAAAAGCAGACATTGATCTGTATTCCGGTGGTGGGAACCAGGCGTTGCTTCTATCAACGCCTTTCATTGCGTCAAGTTGATACAATACCAATATTGTTAAAACACAATTCCCAAAGCACGTGCTATTCTCTACCTTTCGACACATTACGACCAAATCTATCGATAATGACTACGTACTAAATTCCAAAGACGAAGCGTCGAGCGAGTGTGTAACCACCATATTAGGTACGACGCGAACTTGCGATTACTACACGAACTATTCACGAATTTAGGAACGTTAATATAGATGGAGCTTAAACTTTGGCACGCAAAGACGATTTGGTGCACACGATATAGTCTTGATGGAATTTAGTGTGTTACATACACGTGATGGTGCAAATTTTAAGTAATAACTGCCTTGTGTGGCAGTGATGGAACAGAATTTGGAGTCACAGTTTGGGTTATAAGAGGTTAAAGGTTTAGAAGATTGCGTTATAGGGACTTAGAGATAGATACCTACTTACCTGTACAAGCGTATCATCATCAAACTCTAGTCCTCGCACCTACCACTTTAGTCCTCTTATCCCAATTTATGTGCGGTAGGCATACCATATCTTCTATCTTCTTCTTCTTCTTCGGTGTACATAATAAAGAGTATTCTATTCTATTCTTCTTCTGCCTTACTTCTCTCAGCCATCATGTCAGTACTTAGTAACCTCCTGTCTAGCTATGTTATATCTCACACAATCCATCATTTCTTTGGTCTTCTACTATTCTTAAAGTCATTCAATGTAAGCCATATTGCATCTCCTTGTAATTTTGATATTCAAAATCTACTTTAGAATCGTATCAGACCCTCTGCAAATATTAAAGTATCACCAGAAATAACCAAAGATATCATGAACACTGAGAATAAATATTGTAGAACACAAAGGACCTACTTAAGTATTATATTTTAACACCTTTTTGGTAAAATAATAACTGCAATAGCAGTATTAGCTCCATAGCTGCAGGTGTTATATTTTTAATTATTTTATTGTAGCCATTATTTCTATTTTAATTAGATGGGAACGAGTTAGAATTGAAGTAATTGCACAGAAGTCATTTATTTATAGAAAAACTCTTTATAAAGAATACTTTAGAGAGTTATTTACCTTATGCGCTTTTTTATGATAAGTAGTAATTGGTGTCGAACTGTGTATCTCGAAAGTTATTTAATAGACGAATGTATAGCTACTGAATGTCTTTCTGAGGACATCTATAAACGGGCATTCGGTAAATCTAAAATAATAAGATTTATACATTTAAGCTTGCCAGCTAAATTCTCTTCCTTAATTTAAGATTTTTGTAGTTATTTAACGTTGTGTGCCATATTAACAAAAACCTTTCTAGGAAACATTTTATTAATTCCCTGGGCGTCTTAAAACGTTAAACCAAACTGTACAAAACCTAGGAGAAATTGAAAATCATGACATGGGCAGTAGTCCCTATCCATCTATGGATAGTTGTATTCCTAATTGTGCTCATTGAGTCACACTAATTCGTACCAGGTACCTATCAATTTTGCCAGGAATAGCAAGTTCAAAGATAATCCATTATAGAAAAGTTTACTGATTTATTGAATCTAAGATGTTCTATCTAAGGTATACTCTCGGATAAGGTATAATGCTAGCAGGAAAAAACACCATTCCTTCTTTCGTGAGGGGTTTGAATAAAACTTTAAACGACTTTGGCGTAGAAAAGGTCCTGATATGGTTCCCCGTGGCATTCCCATCAACGACGTATGTTTTAACAGTAAATGCGACATAACATCTATTTGTTGATATGTTATTTCTAATGGTATTGGGTCCCCAAGTTATTCTAATTATTTTCACAAATGCAAGTTTTATGAGAATGAAAATAATTCTCACGGCTTAGCGACCTATAGGTAGGAAAGGCTTAACCCATGTACAGTATAAAACAATTACGGACTTATATCTGTGACTAATACATAGTAACGTTAAAACGAAGACTTATAGCTATAAATACCTTATATGGTAACTTTATATCTTCAACAACATTTGCCATTAAACATTTATTATTTAGCAGATACATCTGTACCTAAGCATCAAAAACAATGTCAGAAGCATTAAGTTTTGCCTTCGACATTTACTTGATGCCTATAAAACTTTGTTGACCTGCAACTACTTGTGAAATGATGTTGTATGGTTTATAGCTTATATAACTGTCATGTTTTCCCTTTTTTGCGATGTTAATGATTCCCACAAATGGGTTTATCAGCATCTGCAACTAGAATATTAATTTCATTTGAGCATAGTGTTTTCAGACAAGGTGTACGGGACTTCGACGCGCAAACTGTTACCATGAATTCAATGCCTTCAGACCCACACGTGTTGAAATTTTTCACGGTTATTAAAAATATATCGGCTGTTGCATACATTTTTACTGTGTAGATATGTATTGCACTTTTGAATGAAATAGCTATTTTTTTCTTTAATAACCGACGAAAACTTTCTACCCTGTGCTGTCTTTAATCATGGGCTGAACTCACGGACAGTTTGAACTTCGATGTGCCTTACACCGTGTATATTTGAGTCAGCTTCCCGTAACATCAGGGAGGGAGTCTAAGAGCCTGAATTTCTGAGAGATACCAAGATTTTTCTTAGCCATTGTAGAATTCTGTAAATCTGTAGTAGAGTAGAGAGCCTTAGGACATAAGAGTAGAACCTCTATGCAAGGTTTTTTAACTCATGAATTAAGTATCCTCTGGAATTCCATTCATTCGTATTAATTTGTTTCTATGACTAGTCTTTGGGTGATACAGATAAAAAAATAGATTAACATATGTATCATTAAATAATCATTTGATGTTAAATGACGACCAGATATCATTAAATGTACAAACAGTCGTCATACAGTAATAATACTTAAATTGCAGTTCATAAATAACTTGTATATTTGACACGACATTGATTGCCTAACCTTTTACAAGAGTTGGCTTTATTATTAGGTACTAAGAAGCTTATGATTTTACAATTAAGTAACACAGAAATATTAAATGGATGGATGAGAGTTACCGAGGATTGACTCAATGAAGTGCAATTGGAACCACAAGGAATCCAAGAGAAGCTCACACCTCGGTAAAATGTTCAGCCAGCAAAATTGTATACGCATTGTCACTCATATCTCTATGCGGCAGTGATATTAAATTTTAATTACTTAATACCAGGATCAGTCCTTAGTTGTCCATTTTTCACTTTTCCTTCTACTGTCTGTAATGCTTCGCCACATCGAAAAGCTTTCCCAGAATTCGGCGCCCGTCTCGATTCGATCTCTCTGTATTTCATGCATTTCCAATATCAGAATTATCATTACTACTAAATTGACCTTCAAGACCCAACACTAGGACTCTAGCAGCTACTTCATAGTTGTGTGTCCTACCTCCATTAACCTATCCGACAATTACGTATGTACACATACCGACAGATGCGGCTAATTATGTCATCAGCAGGCCGTGACGCGTCTTAATGCCGACAAGCACGACGATTACCATAAATTTTCATTATGGACACAAAAACGTCAGCCTTTGTAGGTTTAGTGCTAGGATACAGGTTGACACTATTCTTGGTTTTGTTTGAATATGTATTTTATAACTACCAAAGCTTTTCGCTTTTACTGTTGTTTGTCGGCCTACCCTGGTCCCGTGTTACTTGGAGTCAGCCTAAAATATTTGTTTGCTCTGTCAGCTGTTACTTTATCATTCACCACCTTATTATCAATATGTCAATTCGTAAGAAATAACTTTGGCTAATTATTTTGCAATATGAAATAGTAATGTCAACTGCACTTATTGTTATTTGCACATGTCACACAGCACAGGTAAATTCTCAGAAACCCGTATGTAGCCAATATGTCAGTGAAAGTAATATTTCAATCTCAAATATAAGAAGAAAACGTTAGTAATAAATCAATAAATCTTTAAACTTGTCTTCAATCAAACCAGTTTACAGAGTTAAATCGTAGTTTCTAGTTTTGCTTTGATGTCTATAATCGATTTAAAGTCATTTAGTTATAATACCTAATCCAAGTTGTTAGTGTAAGTTAAAATAATTCTATTTTGACTGATGACCTGTCTGTATTCTGAGATTAGGTTGTATTACTGTTTTTTTCAATAAGCCGTTTGTATAAATGATGCAAATTGATTTTATTGTGTCAGCTCTGAATATCTAATTGATCGTTAGTTTTTAACCTTGCCTACAAAAAAGCAAAAGAGAGGTAGCTTGCTGAGATGGGTTTTATTCGATAAGCCTGAAAATGCTGCTGATAATAAATATTTATCAAGTCTCTATTATGCCCATATTATGCCTATACATTTTCCACCTATAAACTAAAATGATAACTACAAAAAAAAATACTGGCACCTCAGAAAAAATTAAAACCATTTCGAAGAGCCAACCTTATGCCCAAAATTGCCCACAAAATAAATGTCTAAATTACATGGCGCCAAATTTTAAAAGAAGAATGAAAAAAAAGCAATTTTGTTGCAGGTCAGGTAAGAGCGGAAAACGGTTCACTTACGACTTCCGCTGACTGCTGACTTGATGATTTCATTCGGCTTATACTTATAGGGTTCCTTGTAAAAATGCATGTAATGTGGGACAGATCCGTTAGAAGCTTTTCTATTTTTCAATATGAAAGTTTCTTACTTTATCCTGAAAGAATCTTGAGTATTGTACCACTAACAAACTTTATCCATGTTACATTTCTATAAGTTTACAATCAAAACCTAAATAAGTGATCAAGCAGCTGGATCTGCTTCTTCGCGATCATGGTCAGCTTTTCCTAACCCTGCTTCGGCGACGATTTCTGCTTTTCTTACTTATAGTGTTTCTCATAGATAATATAGAATCAATAAAAGATTTATTGTACAAAAACATTTTTATTAAGCCTGAGTGCTTGGTCAATGGTTTACGATAAACATTATAACTTTGTCGTTAGACAAGAATTTTAATTGTTTTAAGAAAAAATATTACCACGACAGCATCCACACATAGATTATAATTAGTAGACAAGCACTAACTATTGTGTAGGTACAATTTAAAACATTTATTTCACTTCATGGAAAATATCATATTTTACTGGAATTTAAAAGCATACTAAACTTGTGTTCATACGACATTTAATTTGACATCAATGGTTAAGTAGATGCCAGCCATAGACAATATAGTTGTTATTGTACAAAAGAACTTAAAATTACGTCAAACACTTAACTATTGTAATGTACTACATGTAATTATACGTTTATTGATGTGTCGACAAATTAAAATAAATATTATTTTATATGGATGCGTCTGATGTTACTTCGACATGAAATCTTAGACTAGCTGCACCCCGCGGTTTCACCGGCATACGTTTCAATTGCGCGGGAATATCAGGATATACATAAATATCCTATCTCCTAATCCAGGTCATGGTCTACGCATGTGCCAAATTTCATCTAAATCTGTTTAGCCATTTTAACGTAAAAGCGTAACAAACAAACGTAAAAAAAAATCAAATCTTTTTCTTCATATTATTGGTTTGGATTTAGATGAGGCATAGGTTGCTTTGTATTCTTCCGTCAGTATGTCTCCGATCTCTGATAACTTTCCACCCAATCAATGCTGATCAAGCCCCTGGTTTTTTACCACTACAAGGCTCTGCAAATCCATAGATATTTGCAGTATTAGATTTTTCATCTTCTTAGCGTGTCTATGGCAACCTAAATTATGTCAGCAAAGAACTTAGCTAAGTACCTACGAGTAATCAGAGAATCAGAAACATCATTGAAAATCGTTATCAGAAGCGTCTATGATTTCCATCAGTACCTTTATTGTTATAGATCACATAAAGTGCTATTAAATGAAATGCTGTTATATAAATGTATATTTTCACTTCAGTAGCTCAAACATGTAGGTTTTGCTGCCTGAAATCAGTGAGCAAAATGCGATTTTGCTCACTGAGTGAGACCAAGTAACTTTTTAATTATTTTTTTTCAGAAAGCCGCGAATATCTTATTTATCCTTGGGTTAATCATACAATTCGAAACATTCACACTCTATCTCTTTCCCGCCATTAGAAAGAGAGAGAGACAAAGACCAGCCCTTTCGAAGTTCCGATTTTGAATTCGACCTCAAAGACAAACACGTTCGGAATTTCGTACTAACTAAAGAAATTTTTCAAAAGGATAATTATGTCTTTTAATGTAATTTATTGAATTTTTAACTTATTGTTGTATTTAAACGAAAATAAGTATTTAACTGATATTTAACATGTACATATTTATTTCTAGTTTCAATAATGTTACGTAATATATTTTGAATAATAAAATATCATGGGTGCTATTTCCGAACACGCCTTAATTTAAATAAAAGAGCGGGTTAGGTTAATTAATAGTTTGCAGAATTGCAGTAATTTTACTTTTAACTTTTAAAATGTTGCATTTTATTGAATTGGTACCTCTACCTACAATCTTAATTATTTTGATTCACAATGAATAGTTATTTCAATCTATTCCTGTTTATTATTTTATCTCCTAAAGTGTTCTCGCTACTGAAGTGAAAAGTTATGTGTGTTACACGAGAGCAAAGTTTTTTGCATCTCGTGCCTTTGAATCCCTCGCCACACTCAGGATTCAACTTTAGAATCACTCGCTACGCTCGTGATTCAATCGTTGAATCCTTCGCTTGCTCAGGATTCAAAATCAGCACTCGCAGCAAAAAACGACTTTGCTCTCTTGTTGCACAAATAACTATTTACGTTTTACTAAAAACGAATGTACAGAATCCCTAGCAATTAATTCTGTTTTATCGAAACTTTTTTATTTGATGACATTATACTCTGTGGTGACATTTCGACTTCCTCAATATAAGTGACGTCATTTGCGTTGTTTGACACCCCGCCATTATTGCGTTAGTTTTAAATCGACGATGCTCCAAAAGTTTGCGGGGCAATCTATGTCATTAAATTACTAAAGTTCACAAAATGAGGGGGAAATGTTGGATCATCGCGTTTATTATGATTAAAAAAAAAAAATCGTATACTTAGCTATTCGAAAGCCTCCGAAAGATCTTCTTTTATAATTTCCAAGGGAACGTTTTAGGTCTGATATAGGTTGAGAGTTCAGCTTAAGTACCACAAAGCCCTGTCAACAAACAAAGTGTAATATATTCCATCGACGATAAAATTAAATGCTTCATCATTATGTACATATTTCCCTTAATAATTCTTCGCGAATGTCATCGTAAAATCTTATTTGCTGAGCTTAAAGCCATCTTGATTATAACTTCAAAACACCTGTCATACTTCAATTTTAATGTTATCAGACTACAACGTAAATCATGTTTAGCTGGAATTGTCTTAAAAATAATTTGAAAAACCAAAAGCCTTCAGGCCATTGCAAACTCAACTAAGGCACAGGGCATAAAACATTCAAACTGACGCGGACACAATTAAAAAAATGAAGCGGAACGCTTTGCAAGACGCAAATTGATGAACGTTATAATCATTTTTTTTTAAATCGCTTAGTTTTTGAAGAGATTTCGTTTTTAAATATGAGCTGTTTGTAAGTTGGTTTTAGTATGCTCAAGATGGAACTTTCTCCTTTTTACGACACATTTCCTTCCAAATAAATAAACATGAATTTGATTTAGAGCAACAAATTTGATTATTTGAAGGGATATGTTTGAAATTAATATTAGACAGGTTTATGTGAATAGCATAATCAGCCTATAATGTTCCCACTGCTGGGACACAGGCGCGCGCCTCCTATATGATAGAGGGAGTGGTCCATAATCCACCACGCGCCTACGCGGGCCCAGTGCGGGCTGGTGCCGCCACTACACATCCACTTTTTATAAAAGGCTGAAATCCAAAAAAAATAAATAAATAGTGAGCACATATTTTTGCATTTTTCTTTTAAAGAATGCAATTTATGTACGTGATACATACTCGTAGGTCTGTATTGTATAGGTGAATAAGCTGTTTTGAACTAAACAATTACTGCTAATGGTAGGTTTTATCATTTTGTGCAGAAATCGTGAAAAAAACGAAATTGTTAAAAGTGGATATGTTGTGGTCTTGATCCTAACCTCCTCACATGTCTTCGAATTATTTAAAAATGTTGTTGTTGTAGTTTATTTGAATGTTGACTCTAAATTTCTAAATTCAGTATATTGGTACATTTTCGACGTCTATCACCTTTCACCTTGTTCGAATTTCAAAACTTTTTCTCAAAATTAGCGGCAACAGTGTTGAGATATGACATGGCGGGTTGCCAGCTTCATACAGCCAAACCGAGTTTATGTATTATTCATGCGGCCTCCATCGTTTATGCAAATGTACCTGGTAATAATTCAATGTGATGATAAAATAATAAAAAACAACATTGCGGCAAAATTTCTTGTTCGCAATGTAATTAGAACTGAACTTGAGGGCTTGTAAGGTTTCATAATGCTTAGGTAGGTACATAATATCGTAGGGACTCAGGATCTTCCATAAATTTGTAATTGCTTGCATATTCATTATCAGCCAAGATTCTGTCATTGCTTTATGCATTCCTTCTTATGCCTTCTTTGTTTCTACTTTAGAATATACCGTACCTAGATTCATAATTTTATAAACATTCATTTTGTTCAAAGATGTCACTCATTGATTTGATTGTCCATTCAATTTTATCCTTCTGATCCCTTCTGAGCTGCACGATTACTGACAAATGCGTGCACTGACTGGACAGGTCCACTCAATCTGTGTGGTTCTTTCCTCAAAAGACCATTTCAGATACCAATCTGCATGGTCTTCGCACGACCTGACCAAGATTATGTCTGGGCTTTAAAAAAAACTGTGACCTCTGAGTTTGTTTCGGCCTTTCTTCTCAGAGTAGTCAGATAGGAAACGCCGACCTCATCTAGTTTAAAAAACATGATTGACGTGTAAAAGTGTTTGTACAAACCTACTTACAGAAATAAAATCATTTATCATTTGATTTCGTACGATTGCTTGTTTTGATTCTTTCCTATTTTTAGAATTTATATTTATAGTAGGGCAGAGGCCTTCAATATTTAAATGTTGTCGGGATAAATGAGCTCTTATCAAAAGCTATGAATGATATTAAAGTAGATCGATGTTAGTGTCTAGTACTCGTGTACTTACTACCTACGCATCGCCTACATTACCTTCCTTACCTTCCTTTATGAGGTTCAAGGTTGGTAGTTAAGTGTGTAATCAACGTATCTAAAAACTGGTAAAAATCATTACTTCGTTTGTATTCGTTTATATGTTTCAGACTTCTCATTATTTATCCGAAAACTTAATAGTTTGCTTATTCATCATTGCCATCATCAGTGCCTCAATAATCAATGTTTTCGATATTAATGAATAATTATCTAAATTATGTTTCCTCTACTATTAGAGATTATTCAAATAAAACGATTTGTATAACGTTTTAGTCTAAAAATATACCAGCAAAAATTTAAATCTAGATTGCATTTATTATGAGTTTCATTTTAATTTCTAATGTCTCAACATTTGGTATGACCCTTGGCTTCGGATTATATCTCAACTCTCACAATAATCGATACTCATCGAAAATCTTTAATCGGCGGCAATTATCATAATATTGATCGTGTAATAGGTATGCTGAATCATGTTTGCTTGTCTGTGTTCCTTTTCTAGTTTGATGTTGGTAGCCTTGTTACATCTGCTAAGTATAGGCCTTCTTCCTTTTGTACCATGGTTCCTTGCTCTGTTCGAGTATCATCCAAGTTTTCCCCGCGCTCTTTTGTAGGTCGTTTTGCCGGTAGAAGGAGCGTTGGTAGACCAACAGATACTCTGGCATCTGTCTCTCGGGAATCAAATAAATATATAGGTATATTAATAAATATATATTTTATTTTTAATTTTTATTTTCATTTTCATTTGACATTGAGTTGCTTATTTTTATTTGACATTGTATTTATTTTTATATTATGATTTGTATTTATCTCGTGTTTGTAATTGTAATACTTGTGATTGTAATATGGGAGAACCTGAAATAAATGTCTTTTTTTTTTAATACCGTTACGTTAATAGCTTGGTTCCAAAAATGCATAACCCTTGTCAAAGTATCTATGGTCACTTGGCTTTGTCTTTTTTTTAACGGACGTATAAAATTAACTGAACCTCATTAAGATGCTGAAAGTTTTGTGAAAAAGTACTAAGTAAGTAGTTTTGCTATCGTCGCCTCTTGCGACAAATCACTGTCTACAGTGTGCAGTAGTTACGTCGCTGCTAAACAGAAGCTGTTTCTCCATTGACTGTTACAAAGACAGATTGAAAATATAATCCTATAATCACTAAGTTTAGTAGGTAAGCGGATTGGTGAACACTGAACAGTGATTGAAAGTAGGTGCAGTATTTTAACATAAACGATTATTGACGAATACTATTCTAGCAGATGTATTTGGCATTTGACAGCCAGTTCTTACTCAGTCTTTACCCATAAAATAAAAGGAAAAACCGATTTTTCAAATTTCGAAACGATCACAGACAGTGCCGCGAGACGATGATCGTTTAAATCATTATCGAGTAAGGTCTGGCCCACATTGCCAGACTAAAATAACATAAAATATGAATTAAAGCCGTTCGCGGGAACTTAAATCTATCAAAAACGACTATTAACATTCATTAGACCGCTACTAGACGGCCGAGTTTTTTTTTTGTATAATCGCTCACTTTTATAAACTTTGGAGTTCGGTACAATAAAAAGGTTTTACTTGGAAACTTTATTTTTATTTTCATGGTTTTCCTCATCTTTGAAAGGAAAGTTTTACACAGGATGAATGTGAACAATACTAACAGCTGTTCTTTTTTTATTAACTTTTCCACAATGGACTTAACCTTATTCAGAAATTTAATAAACAGGTCTAGCCTCTAGCCATTTTAGGGCCACTGTCACAAAATTGGATTTTGCGATTGTTATGAATCTATAATCTTTATAATAAGTTATATTGTTAGTTTTAGTTTATATAGTTAGTTTATATCTAATGCCGAACGCATCTCATTTGAATAGATCGCACCTGACCGGATTCTGATCGGTGACCATTAATCATAGTAATTTGCATAACATTCACATGTCATCGGTGTGCCGAAAATGTTCGATTGCGGTTTAAAGCTAGGACCCACTGACGGTAAGAGATTATTGAACGAAAAATATACCTATAACATATTCTTAATAGTAACTGTGACGCATCTTTGAAATTGTCCAACTATGTTCACATGCCCTATACTTATGTCATTGTAACGTCACGTAGATTGGAAGTTGATATGATATGAGTAAGGGAAATTAATTGTTTAGAAAATTGCCACCCTCCGTCAATTTGCCGTATTACAGCCATTTCATAAGTTACTATAAATGTGTAATTTTTTTGAAGTATGTCATGGTGTCACTATATTTCTTTAAGTAGGTTTTACTTTTTGTATGTTGGCACCTTGTTTTTTATATTTATATTCATGTAATTTGCTATCATTTATTGTGCTTTTGTATGTTGTGCCTTGTCTTTTGTGTGCACTGAATAAATGATTTATCTATCTATCTATCTGAAATAGTGACAGTTGTCATGTGATTTGAATATATCTAGGAACAATTTAAGTTGATAGTCAATTTGCTCAACAATTAATTTCTCTAAATTTATATTGGAGTTATTTTAAAAACTATGTGCTTACCTACTTCCCTGAAAACCTGTAGATACCTAACCATTATTTTTTAATGTCTGTCTTAGGGATTTTTCTATAAAAAAACTACATTTTATTTAACTATGTAGGTAAGATAAATCAAAATATAAAAGTGCAAGCTAACCAGAACGAAAGTTGTGACTAATTCTTAAAAATGCAAATACCGACATCAATCTAATGTGCAACCGTCCTGTTTATCGACAAATCCGTCGGTCATATCTTATAGAGTTACATCACTAGCTTATGAATATTGATCGCAATCTCTTGAATATTTTAACATAATTTGCTTTTAGGTGGTGGTATGGCGATAGAACCATCATCGAATTGATGCCAACTGGATTAGAATGTCGTTACGATTGAAATGATACGGAATTGCACAAAACATCGACTATTTGACAGACGACTTGCTAAGTTTTTACCAACACTTTTTCTGAACACGATAAAGTTCCTAAGAAACTTGAAATATTATTTTCTTTTACAAAAACTTGATACGACAACCGCTTATCGTAACCGAAACTATCCTAACATTCGATATTTATTTTTTCAAATTAAGAACGCATCCTTATTTCCTTTAATTTCAGGCGATACGGAACAAAGTGCAGTGGTTGTGGCCACGGCATCTCTCCATCCGATCTCGTTCGCAAAGCTCGCGAGAAGGTGTTCCATCTCAACTGCTTCACATGCCTCGTGTGTCGGAAACAGCTGTCCACCGGCGAAGAGCTCTACGTCTTGGACGACAACAAGTTTATATGCAAAGAGGATTATCTCGCCGGGAAGGCGCCGACACAGCATTGTAAGTTTTTTATTCCAAATTTATGACTTGTAACCTCTTTACAAGCATTCTGTATTTCCACAAATATATTTTAAAGATTTTATTCGATATCAACAGATAAGTAATATTTTATTTATGTGCTGTTATCTCTGATGCCGCCGCGGTTACAAGATGTTTATCTGATGAACGCATCCATTGATGAACGGCCGTGCAATTAAAATGTGAAAGTTGGTAGCACTTGTTCCAATTTTAAATTAGACAAGGTGGAGCTTGGAGCTTTGCTTATATTGATAGTGCGTTGTGAAAGGAAATCAGAATTGAAGTAGACATATGGCGACATCGCGGGTCAATGTCGCTAAAATAAAATAACAAGACAACTAGATTACTTCGAAATTGCACTATTCTTGTCTCCGAACTAAACTATAAACTATTTACGTATTGTCCAATCAAACATCGACACACGCCCGTCACGTTAACAATCACTCCCAATGTTGCTATATGAAAAAATAAATTAGGTCTTTTATTGTCCTCACTCGTTCTCGGAGCCAATCGATGCAGAATAATTACTTTTCTAAAACACGACCACGTCTCCTTCAATTTACGAACGTGACATGTGAGAATTGCATTCTCAATTTAAAATGCGTTTTTTATTGTTTAAGAACGTATCACGGCAACAATAAAACTCTCGGAGCACCCATTTTGAAATCGGATTTTTCGATCAATACGAACCGTAACAGAATCCAAGAGAAAAAAAAATGAAACAAAAAGTCGAAGGCGTCGGACAAAAAGCCAACCGCATTACACATTAGCCACGTCTCCACGCGGTAGTGCTGTAGAAATATTTTTTTACTTTTTTATTTGCCGCTTTGTCGAAGGCAACACCTTGACGTGAGGAAGAAAAAACTGACGGATTGTAGGCAAGATGTGATCGTGAGGTACGGGCCATTCAAATATACATGGAGATAGTACAAATATTTTGATTGGCACCCTCGTTAGAAATAGATCCTGGCTGAAACAGCAGCTGTAGTGGTTTCGTTTCTTTTATCTCTCTCTGTGGCCAGACAGGGTCGCATATTTCTATACATCACACCGTATTGATATCCGGTATTTCTGGTTTTATTGACTCAATTATTACGTACTGAATGTTAATGTATTCCGTTTGCTACTGTATCGTGTAGCTCATAACATGAATATAGAGATTAACGCGAAATACAATAAGCATTTTGCCTTTTTTTGTGGAAACTCCTTATATTTGGCGCATAATAGATCTACACCTTAACTTAATTAATTTAAGTCTTGAATGAAAATGAGCTTTAATCACAAGAATACTTTAAGTTTGTATAGTAGTGCAAAACCTTTTTCTTTACCCACTCGATTTACAACTAGCGTGAAAATCGATGACACATCGCGGTATTTACAAAATTGGAACAGTTTAAAAACTATTTCTACTTATTCAAATACGGTATTGGTACTATAAAATAGTGTTGTCCCTGTGTTAGCTCGTTCACCCACAAACATGTGCTAGCCGGCGGCGCCGCCCGTGTTTGCTCAACGTAATTGTGTTTATACATTGTTAGAATGGAATAATGCCTGCAAATAAACTCGAGAGCAAAATAACGCGACGCGACGGGACCAATCGCGCGGGAGAATTTAGAGTATCACGGAACAGAAGGGTTGGATTTTATATCTATTGATAATGTGTTGAGTGTTTTATGAATTTTCTATCGATGAAATTAACCCTCCCTGTGCCTGAGCATCAAATCTAGTTATTCTTAAATCAAAATGTACCAATTATGTAAGAACGTACGTAAGTATGTATGTTGCAATATTAAATTTTGACTATTTCTTTTGTTGCAAAATAAATATGTTTGTGAAGATTTACGTAGGTACACATACAGTCACCCCCACATAAGTGGTAACACTTGCACTACGAAAACTTCCCGTACGACATAAAGATTCTGACAATATCAAATTGTTATATGACCGAGCTTTTTGCCCAAAACTAAAACACTGTATTCCATCCAATGCATTATAATTGTGTGGCGGTCAGATTCTACTGAAGTCTCACCCTATAGACTTGAACAGACAATTTAATTATTACTAGCTGACCCGACCGACGTTGTCCTGTCCAAATTTCAGTAATTCATACAAAAATCCCATAGAAAACGACGTTCAGTTTAACCCGAATTTGAAAAATTTCCGGGCAACTATTACAATTTTTCTTACCTCAAAAACCTTATTCGGACTAATACGAACGTTTTAAAATAAAAAATAGCGAAATCGGTCTAGCCGTTCTCAAGTATTGCGCTTACCAACGAACAGCATTTCATTTTTATTTACTAATATACTCGTAAATTATTTTAAGGTCATACACAATTACACACATTATTATGGATGATCATGCGTCGCAAATTTAAGAACCGAGTTACTCATCTCACATTAGGTCACTATTGTAATTTTATTGATTGCTGTATTATTTTTTTATAAGTGTCGGTTCGTTGAGATCAGGCTCCGCATGGTTTAAAGTTTGTGTTTGGAAAAAATTGTGACGCGTTTGCTTTAGAATTTGCAAAGGACACAAAAAAAAAAATTGAGTCGAAATACAGTTTTAAATTAGACTATTATGGAATAATATATAAGCTGACAGTCTCAAAATAATAATATGAACATGTATATAAAAAAGGAGGGGAAATAATCATTCAAAAATTCCTCCACGTCGCTGTCAACAGCAAAAGAGCCCAAAAGGCTGGCAGCATTGCCACATTTGCGGCAAAGCTGATTATTTGGCCAAAAAACAGGTTAGCCCGCTGGTTACGTGAAGAGTCGACCAACCTTTGGAAAAGTCTCGAAAAACGAAATGGACACACGACTAATATTGTAGATAATATTCGATCCTACTTGCAACAAGTAGAAACTCTGTCAGCAAAATATTGTTCATAAAACAAAAGAGTATCGCAAAATAAACACAGTATGACAGTCAACCCCCGCGTGATCATGCAATGATACGATAAGCCAAACAAGGAATTGTTTCCACCAGCTGAACTAAGCCCCACAGAGCAGTAGATTAGACCCCGCCGGTTCCTGCCCCGCATGCGAGGGTTAAGAAGCTTACGTGGTTATTGATACGGTTAATGCGAAATTGCAAAACTTATAATACCTTGAAGACTTTTATAATCGTTTATTGAACGTGTAGATATTTTTATGAAAACAATAAATAAAAAAACTGTTTTTTTTTTTGGATCTTTAGGCCCGCTTGCATTACTAATAACTAAATAAGTTTAGTGCTAAACGTATTTAAAACGTCGTTCTGTTTCTGTCAATCGTTTGAGGATGGACGGAGACAGAACGATGGTTTAAATTTGTATAGCGTTAAATGTGTTTAGTGATTTGTGTTGCAAGAAGGCCATGCTTTTAGAATCGCTGAATCGGTTTCTTTAAAACTACTCCCTTCAGTCTCCTAAAACTTCATCATGAAACTAAATCACGTGATGCGTAACTCACGAAGCTGATTTTTTTTCTATCTAAACAAACCAAGTCCTTTTCTATAAACGGCCCCCGATTCTATTTCCTATATGTGTATGAAGGCTGGATATCTGCGCGTCCCAGGCGGGGTCGGCCGGGCCGGCGCACGGCGCACGCCGATAAGGCGTATCAATCAAACGCACGCGCTCTGGGCGCAATCGGGTGAATAGGTGACCTTATCGCGAGCGTGGCGGTGACGGGTTGAATTTTCTCATCTATATTTTCGGGTACCGTGACGTCGTTTTTGAGTTTAAGAAAGCAGCATACATTCGTTTTATGGGGACAGTTTTTGTTTTCGCAACTAGTTGTACCTAGTAGCTCATATTAGGCTGCATAGAAACTCTGTCTTTAATAACATGAAAAATTATAGGTAGTAAATCGTCTAATCCAAAAATCTGTAGCATTATTTTACTGAAACTAAAGCGCCAATTTAACTGCCACGAAAACTGACACCGTTTTTTACTTAGACTTAAATAGAAAAAAATAAAATCAAAAACCGCCTCTTATTTAGAACGAAACTTTAATCCCACAACAGGCTTATAAAACATAAAACTTTATTTTTATTTCTTAAAAAAATAACGTCAAGATAATAGCATAACTGCTTACGTTGCGAGTGATCCCAAATAGGGTTGCACCCTCAAAATAAACCGCTGCTGGCTGTTTGTGTTGCAACCGATACGAGAGTGAACTGTTTGTTGTGGCCACGCTCTAGCGCGCCTCATTACGTCATACACTTGTTCCAGACTTGAATTTAGAGAAAAAAAGAAAATCGATGAGCAGAAAACATGATTCGATTTGTAAAATAAATTGAACACTGTAGGTACTAGATGTAGTTCTTTGAACGCTTGTGCAATTATGTACTCCTTGGTAGACTGTAGATTCTACTGAGGGGATTTTGAGTAAAATTAGCACTACAAAAAAAAATATTTTGTGTGTGTAATACCACAATAATTATGTAGGTATACATTTTTTTATTAAAATTGGATCGCTTCTAAGAATATAAATCAATTCTATGTATACCTTTATTCTCGTACAAGTAAAAGCTTTTGAACCCTTCAAAATTTCCCAAGTCTGATAACTTTATATTTATTACTATGATTATAAATCGACTGTTAGTTCGGGATTTCTAAATACAAAAATATACACCAATTTTCCAGCTTAATTTTTTATACAACACAACAAGAATCTACGATTTCAGTAAAAGTATTCACGAACTCCAAATAACACGAATGTCAAGCGAGCGCGGTAAAAAAGTAAAACGCGAAATTTCAGACGTAAACAAAACCTCTGAACAAGTCCTGGGGGCATTCGTCTGTGAGTTTTAAACCTTATCCCGAGGTGTTAAGAGTGGAGGTGAGGTGCAAAGAGAAAGTTGTGGTTACAGCTATGTGCAGTCACGTAGAGACTCCGAACGGCGTGGAATGGAGGAGACCGATAGAATCCCATTTCGTGTCCCCCTCCCCTACTCCCCTCCCCCCTCCCAGTAGCCGTGGGGGTGAGGCAGCCATTACTCCTGATTCTGCATCCGACGGCCCGATCGAGTTAATAAGACTGACAGCAGTGTATTATTTCAAAATCTTTTAAATATTCATTCGTATTTTTCTTGGAAATTACATCATATCTTACGTCCTCGGTTCAACAATAAATCTGTATAAATTAATTTCACTGAAGAAAATGTAAGTGTTTTTCATCACTTGAGAGAAATCTGACTCCTTTCAGTTAGTGTCCGCTTTAAATAGATTGTCTTGAATTGCTTTTCATATTCATAACATTGAGATCTTTTCAAGTAGTAATCAAATGCACGTGTACGTGGTTATAAATATACATAGATACAAAGTTACATTAAACATTCTACTGGTCTTTTAACTGGTCGATTTTCTTGAATGGTCAATGGAACGAATATTTTTAATCGATATGCCGCCATACCATGGTATAATAGGTATAGTTAAACCGTGCAGTGCGCCTGACCGCCTGTATCATAGATCGGGCGCGAGCTTAGTTCACTACCTAGTTATGGCTTCCCGCTTAACGTAGCCACTTCTATTCCGTCGTATGTCTGCCCATTAATTTTTATTTATCGTTAAAACGATCGATAGGTAGCGTGCTCGTAAACTGGCTGCAGTAAACGTTTATGTTTGAGTTTTATGATGTTTTAATGTAGCGTTTTTGAAAGCTCGCGAGTCCCGAGTTTCTATTTTATATGGACTCGTGGAATAGAATTATAGGCAGTAAAAACATGTCGAGGTGTGTGATAACCACGGCTTCGATTTTTAATCGCGTCGCGTTGCAAAAATGACATTAATGGTCTTAGTGTAAGCGTAACTGTAAACTGATTCATGATCGAAATATGACCATAAAAGCAGAACGCGTATGTGGAGCTGTTATGTACGGAACCGTGGAATGGAAAAATTCTGACAGGTGAACGGTACTTAAATAGTAAAATCCAACGATCACGTACACACAAATAAAGACGGCAAAAAACTAATCGGTCAACGATTTACAGCGTCGGGAGCGTACCCCGAGGGCAAATTATCGATAATCGAGTGACTAACCAAATAGCCGGTGTCGATACAAGTTATCGACAGTAATCGTTATAATCGCTAGTGCTGCGCGATTGTTGCCGCTCGCCATTACGGGACGTGCGCGGCGTTTTAATACTTAACCAATTTTTTTGACCCCTCACTTTGAGGAAAACAAAACCTCCGCCGGTCCCTTCTAAACTAGTGATCTCTACAACTTTTTGTGTACGCTTATTATTGAAATTATTATTTATTAACTGTAATTGTCGGCGACGTTTCGAGGGTTAAGTTCAGCGTTTAGCGTAATTTGGTCGGTTTGGGTTTTTGAGGGCTTATTAGTAATTATTAGTTGTCAAACCGCGGGTTGTGGTGGGGTAATTATTGCGTTTATGACTAACATCGAAAATAATGTTTCCTGTCGGCGGCCATAGTCAGTCGATTGAGGTTATAGTGAGAGGAGATAATACTAGCTCCATTTTAGATAAAGAGTAGGTAGTTCAATTTCTGTATAATAATAATCAACCATAATCTCCATACGTAAATCATTAAAACAATTATTTGTGATTGTTATTTTCGCCGGCATTTCCCGTTTTCAGTTCGTGACGCACTGCTCGAAGAAGTCCACGCATTCTTTTTTCAAATTATTTTTCTTTCATGCGCGAGTATTGTGCGCGGGTAAATGGCGTGAAATTGACGGGTGGCCAGTGTTTGCTGGCGTAAAGCCTGACCATTTAAATATGGACCCTGGAGGTTATACACCGCCACCTAATCGTACTTCATTTTTTAGGGTTATGTTCAGGTAATAAATGAACTGGTTTGCTAAAAATATAGCTACATAATGCAAATTGATCATGACATACTATGGGAATTTTAAGTTATTTTTCAATATATCTTCATACTTATTTATATTATTTTGTCAGGAATTCAGAATTTAAGTATTTAAAGTTAGTTCTAATTTGGCAATAGGTACACACATTACTATAGAACAGTGCTCCAATATTCTCTTGCTACAGAAGTAGCTAGTCTTCATACCACAAAGATCTTATCTTTCGTTACCGAGCTTGTTAGTTTCAAGTTTGGGACATAATGTGACGCTTTGTGTACTAGAGTAGGCCACCTCTTTGTCAGGGCAACCTTTGAATTCGAGTTTCGAAAACGAACAGCCTTCGTTGTTTTAATTTGCGTTCGATATTTAAATTGCGTAACGCTGTGATTTAAAGTTTGCTTTTAAAAAGTTGTGTTTAATTAAAATACTATTTAAATATGTAAGTATTATGTATATGCTTTATTATTTGTGTAAATGAAATATTCAAAAGTTATAAGTAGGTACTTATATTTTATTTCTTTACCCTTTTCATACTGTTCACCTTTCAATCTCACCGCTCTTTTCTTTGTGCAAAAATTAAGGCTGCGAAATTCAGGTAGGTACTGCAACTTGTATATATTTAAATATAAATAGTTATACAGGTTCTCTACCACCCATTAACGCACAACTTGTTACCATGGATTCAGTACATGATTCTGAACCCCATGCGTTGATATTTTTAGTTGGTAATTAAAACAAAAGATTGCTCTGCCATACATTTTGACCACGTAGGTGACCACTTTTCTTTGAAGTAGCAGTTTTTTTTTTTTGATAGCCGACGATTAATTTCTACGCTAGGGGGTCTAGCTAGAATCATGTGCTGAATTCATGGTTTCAGTTTGCGCGTGTCCCTGCCACCGAGTATATTTCTATAAATATTTATACAAAATATGTGCAGCTGTAATAGCTCTAATATTTTAAATAAATAGTCCTACCCATGCCATTCATTCAAGTACCTACCAGTTTTATGCTGACAGATTCATTCCCAGACTTATACCTACATACCTGCTTCTATACATACGCAGTGTCGCGCAGGGTGGAGGCGGCTGAAGAAATATTATTTCCTTATCTACCCTCCGCAAGTCGTTTGCCCCCACTCTCCCCTTGACCGGGGCGCCCTCTCATACGGTCGTAAGACAGTATTTTATTATGGAACTGTTTTCTTTAGAAAATAGTGTTGTTGAAATTATTTTTGGATGGAAAATACGTCTTTAAGAAAATTGATTCGTGAACGACTAGCCAAAACTAAGTCCTGAAGATCGAAATATATGTGGTAGATATTAATTAATATTTTTTGAGGGAGTAGGTAGACTTGCTTTAAGAAAGTATTTTTCGCAACTCAACCACTGCGTACTTCTAACCGGTCCTTATCTCTACCTAACGACAATAATCAATATAGCCTATATATATTAGGCATAGGTAATAATAATGCAGCCTATCTACTATTTTTATCGAATAAGTAACTCATTTAACTTACTTCAGCTAAGTATTTATACCACATACAAATTTCCTCACAAACCAAAAACCACTCACAAAACACCACAAAATTTACGACTGAAAACTATAAAATGGCCTAATAAAAAAAAGCATTAATCCTGGACCTGATTAATACGGGCCGGTGTCGTCCCAGGCCAGGCCGGTGAGAGTAAAGGCCGGGCCCAACAGGGGGCGCCGTTTAATTGGACCCCCTAAGCCCGGGCGTTAAAGCACCAATGTTAGGTTATTTATTGACTGGACAGTCATTATCGCTCGTGTGTTAGATATTCTGTTGTTCACAATGTTCACCTCTTTAACGGATTTGTTTTTTTTTAAATGTAAATAGGCTGTATGGGTTTTGGTTTGTGCCTTGTTGTTTGATTGCGTCGTTTGAAAAGCGAAGGCCAGTTTGTGTTGCCAGCCAGGGATTGTAAACCTCATTTGTTTATAACGCTTTCTTAGACCTTATGCTTAGGTACTTGGTTATTTTGCGTATGTACATTTGTATAAGTAAAAGTGCAATATTAGCCTACAGTTACTACACTTTGACCTTTTGGGGCAGACTCTAGAATTGTCAAGAGCTAAAGACATTAAGATAGATGATCCACTTTTATACATATAAAAGCGTTGAAATTCGTTTCCTGTGTATAGGTAAGTAGATCGTTATGCTTTTCTTTGGAATAATCTCTTGAATTGACCAAAATGCAAGTGTATAGTTTAACAATTTTAACCTACTCTACAAGACACAAAGGAAATGGGTATTACTAATTCACGTACCAATTAATCCTGCCACAAAAATCCACCGTCAATTAAAGAACAATAATCGGCCACATAAAGCCAGCGTCCGGCTACCAGAACAGTCAATAAACTAAATATTCCTGGAAGGGAATAAAAGACACCCGACACTCAATCCAACGCCTGTTCGGCCCAGAACGCGCCATTCATACAAAACATATGCTAACAATCCGTCCGTGCCATTATTCAACTTAACCTTAACACTTTAATAGCCTGAATCGGGAATCGAAGCTGCGACGCCTCATTTCACTTCGCTTCCTCACCACAACCAACCAATCAAATCTCAACTTAAAACCTTCATGCTAAGGTCTAAAATCTCCTGTCGTAAGCTAAGTCCCTTAATTGGCCGCCATGAAATGTAAACATCTTACGTAACTCAAATAAACAATTGAATTTCAATTCAATTTAAGTCCGAATAGAGTTAATAATGCAATACAGGCAGGAAATGCAAATTTTCAGCCACGCAGTTTACTTAGCAATTAAAATTAATGAGCGAAACAAGTTCAAGTTTGTGGAACAGAAATGAGAAGGTCTAAGGTACTGATGAAGTCTTGAATATGTGTGAATAGTACGTAACAATGTGAAAAACCTGCTCCTATGGGACAGACTCGACATTGCTTAAGGTAGCATGACACTTACAAGCTCAGAATTGTCAGTCAAATCTCTATTAACTGTTGAGAGATGTACCTGACAGTAGAACCGAGAGTGGCCATCTCTATATTTATGGTCAAACCAAAGACACAGGCTGTAAGAATTTCACGTTGCAGTCATAATAATAGTAGGCATAAAACTGGAAACGGCTCATAAGAAACCTTGACGTCTCACAAGTCAAGACCATAGCTTAACACTGAATTAGAAACAGGTTGCTACTAAAAAATATATTTCTTTAACGCTTCATTTGAACTTTGGTCGTTTATGGTTCGACTTTTTCAAGATCTGTTCTAGTGACGAATCTCAATGGAGCGTGCAGGTTTCCGCATAGAAAGCGTTTCCTGAGGCCATCTGATCGATATTTTTTATCGATGTTCAAATATTTTCGCACTTGAAGAAACCGGATGGATTCGAAATTGCAGTCTTGCCTCAGTAAGTGCTTGCCTCTTTCTTCGTAACTAGGCCAACCAAATAAATGCAGGCTGCTAAACAAAATATGGCCCGACGTGGCCTCTTAACTTACTTCCCAATAAATCCTTAAATTGGTATAAAATTGACAGGCTCAACAGTGTGCCGTGCCTGAAATAACCTCAAGGGAGGTCGTTCCGTGTCCGTCAAACGTTCTCAGGCTACCGATTCGGACCTCCTTCATTTTATTGTTTTCAAAATTTTACTACCGCACTAAATCATTATTTTCTGCGAACCAGCCAACGTTATGTGATTTAACAAGCGAACGCCTTCGCTATCCTTTGATGGACTCCATTTATATTTAAATCATCATTCTCAGAAAGATATGAAACCGCTTCATCACTGCCTTTCCCATAGAGATAGAGTCCTTGTTTAAAACTTTAGTTCGTATGTAAATAAAAACGCCGCGATGATATTAATAATGCGGAATAGAAACAAAAAAGAAAAGAAATTAAAAATCGAACGCCGGGAACGAAACATCCATACAATAATGGGAAGGAACAAAGAGGTAAAAAAGCGGGAAGAAACCTGTCGACGCCATGTTGTGTGGCAGTCGGCCTTCACGCCTCGGCCGCTGAAGATTATCTTTCGAAAAAAGAACCGAACGGGAGGCTTTACTTAACGATGAAGGTCTTATATCCCATTCATGTCATTGGATTATGGCCTCTTATTGCTACCGAATAAAGAGTATACTAGTATGGAGTTGTTCCGACTTAATATCTTTTGTGATCGTTTGGAAGAAAGAGCGTCGTCACCGTGCGCCTGCGCTGATGACCTGTCAATTCCGTCGTGTACCGTAGAGAAAAAAGTGACATTAGAGTGGCCATCTATTATTTTGACTTTATGTGGGGAGATGGAGCCGAGATTGATCGTGTTTGGCTCAGCCCTTTTAATTACACTGCATTCAGTTGAATGGCTTTGTATCCGTCTACTGTTCGGTAGATGTTTATGTATACGTAACTACTTATGTACAGTCCTCTTTTGTGGGAAAGGTTTTTGTTGCTCAAAGTGTTTCGAAACTTCAGGCTCCTTTTTTCCACATACTGGTTTATTTTCTTTGTGTTGCTCTTCCTTTTTATGGGCTTTCCTCTTTCTCTCTCCAGTTCAGCTTGTAAAATATAAAAGTTTTCTCAACTTTAAGCTTAGCATTTTTTTATAAAAGTTCCATGTTTAAAAGCAGTTTTATTCTTGTTTTACCATAACTTGAGTCATTGAATGGATCTGAACTTCCAGCTAGGTTTTAGATAAAGAGGAAAATATTTGATTACATTGTTTATCGCATATCACAAGTTATAAGAAATGTCTGTGTTGCAGAAAATGATTTTTCCAAGCATACGTCGCATAAGCGCGCGCGCATTTGTCACGGTACGTCCGGAGAGCGCGTGCGTCGCTTCTTGCGTCCTCTCATTGTGCGATTTCGTATGCCCGCCATACATTACCGTCAACTACGTCGTTAAGTTGCATTCTTGACGGTAATGTGGGATAATGTTACTTGTAGGTACTTGTAAAAGATACATGCAGTCTCCACGTAACTTTTGCATAATACCGCTGAGATAGGGCCTTGTACGGAATTTCCGGTCACTAACTTTATAAGCTGTATTTTCGAGGTGGCGCAGGAAAAGAGTACTTAGCTGGAAGAACTTGAGGGTGGATTTTGACCAGCAGCAGGTTTTTTTTTACCGTGCAAAAGCCTCCCTTTCTCCTAGGAACAGCAACAGTATAGGGTAGATAAATAATTTTTGCCATACTCACTGTAAAAGAGTAATCGTTCACACATTTTGGGTATCCAAGTATGATCCAAGTTCTCTTGTGTTTCCATATTAATAAGGTAACTAGCTTTTGCCCGCGGTTTTGTCCGCGTGGAGGTCGGATATTATCCCACGGTAACAGAATACTAGGAGTATCCGATGTCCTAACCCAGGTCAATGGCCCATTCGAGTGCCAAATTTCTCCCAAATTTGTTCAGTTGTTGAGTCGTGAAAAGGTAACAGACAGACCAACAGATAGACAATGTTACTTTCGCATTTATAATGTTATATAATTAATTAACTATTTACTAGCAATATTAATTAACTAGCTGTGTGCCCACGACTTCGTCTCAGATTCAGGATAAAAAGTAGCCTATGTCCTAATCCAGATCATTGTCTACCCATGTGGCAAATTTCATCCAAATCCGTTCAGCCGTTTTAGCGTGAAAGCGTAACAAACAAACATACATAAAATCAAATCTTTTCTCTCTATACTTATAATATTCGTTTAGATTTAGATAAAGTATGGATATCCGAATGTTTAAATACTGGTACAAGTTCTTAAAACCATAGTTTAGAAGTCTTGTAACCAGCACCCTAATTGGCGTAACACACTATCAATCACAATCTGAATCATTTTGAAGCCTATTGCTAGTCCATTGCTTCATACGTTCGAAAAAATGGTCTGCTCAAGAACTTAGGTAAATAACGCAATGAATGTTGTTGAACTGTCAAAATGACAGCTATTCCTCCTGTTAGTGACCGCCTTCATACAGAGCAAATCGTCAAAATAATACTGTGAACTTTGCTCTTATGATTGACGCTTTCCGGTCTATAAAGGTACTAGACCATTTCTTTTAAACACCTGTCAGTGTTCTGGTTCTGGAAATTCGTTTATTGGTCAAGGGAACGTTTTGTTACTGAGTGCTTCTTTACTTACAAGTCGTGTTTTTTCATACAAACTTTCATCCCCTCCTTCATCCCTTCATAACTCCTGTTGGGGATAAATTTAAATAACACTTCCTTCACTTTTGTTCTCTAAGGGTAGTTGATCTCTTTCATAATGATGTGTAGGTAGAGTCTACGCTTAAGAGGGCCTTTCCCTGTTCGTCTATCGTCAACGCGAGCATGGTTGAAAAGCTTGTTGTTTCATCCAACGCAATGTTTGAAACAAGAAGCAAGAGTGAGAACGCGATAACATCGACCGAAAATTGGCGCGCGGAAATTTCACAAAACTTGTTGCAGGAAATACGTGTTTATGAAAAAGCCTTACAAATTTTTGGAAAATATGTTTGACATTAAGAATCTTCATTACATGTGCGAGGTTTCTATGATGATGTTTTCTTTACGTTTACAATTTATTAGTATATTATGAACGGCCAAAGTAGAGGTAAAATTTGTGCAAAAAGCAGATTTTTGGAGGCTTATACTGAATTTGTTTCTCAAAATTTTGTATTTTTGCTTGCATAGAAACCTGGATAAAATACACAAGACACCTATTCATTTAAAAATTTCAATGAAAGGTGTGTTACAACGCCATAATCACGTATGAGCGTTTGCATGAAAAGTAAGACGGGTTGGCCACTCTTAAAAGTCAAAATTATAAATAATGAAAGTCATATTTTTACAAAAATTATGCTGCCGTAGGGACTTTTAACAATTATCTGCGTCGACTTTTCTATTATATTTATCTATACGAAACTGTAATTTTCCAACACACAACAATACCTACAAATCGTAACAACGCTCACTTGCAAGCAGTACAGTCAGATATAGAAATAAATAAAGCCACCGCACACGCCGCGCGCCGTGTCCCAGCGCAGGCGCAATCTCGGGGGGTCACGATCTGCGGTCACGTAGCTCCCACTCCCATAATAATACATATACAGTGCACACTAACACAGAAAATATAGGTGCAGAAGTCTGATTCCATACTGGCGCACGCACACATACATAATATTATAAGACGCGTACGTAAGGCAATCTCGAACTGTCTTAAACGTATGCCAATATGTCACAGACAGCCCACTGTCCAGGGCCAGCATGGAAGACGAAACAGCAGCTCATGTGCTTCTAAATTCCCCGGTGGTTTCCATATACATGACAAAGCACCTACTTTCTAAACACTGATACCCTCCGTGATATCATCAGTAATACCAAGGTGTTGCTGGCCTTTCTTGAGGAGCTGGGTTGGATCGAATGATCGATTTTCCCAGGGTCCATATTGGCTCAACTAAAGTTCTTTACCCGAAATTGTTCTTCCTAATGATTTGTAATCCGAATGATCAGTCTTCGATGTTCATAACGCTCATGTTTCCGAAAATTGTAATGAATAATATCATTACTGTAAATATATTTAAACTCCTACTGTTTTTTATCATAACGCTTTTATCCCTAAACATAATTACCATAATATTTTCACTCATACTCAGAAAGAAACATTTACCAAGTGTAACAGAGTGTCGTCTTGGGGGCACTATGAAAAAAATACTTAGAAAAATTTCGCGACCAATTTCGAGGTAGCGCTCGCCGGCCGCTGCCGCGGCACCGCTCGCTTCGCTCGCTCGGCTCGCGCGTAGTTGGTCACAGTTCTAACCTAACCTAACCTATAAAAAGAAATCTAAACAAAAAAGATATGACTTTGAATAATAGTGTAAAAGATGGTTATGTTGAAAAAATATAGGAAAACAAATAAAAGTATAATAGATGTTTATAGCTACTGACATTATGAAGTTGAATGCTTCGGAATTATGAACATTAGAGACAGAGTAGTTAGGAATTGTGATTGTTAGGATGAAAAATGTTAGGAAGAACATTTTCGGATTTCCAATTATCGGAGTTGAAAATTTAGGTGAACTTTGGCGTACCCATTTTCCCACCCGTACGTAAAATACGCGGTTGGATGTGGAAATGCGGACACCAGCCTGATAAAAATACAATGGCAGTCGCACGCAACCGCGTGTCTATGTGTGCGTGCGTTTTCTCTCGTTGTACGGAGTTAGCCTTCTGTACCTCTTTATTTTGTGACTCTTCTATGTTGCTGCCTGTATCTACCATGTAATTTTCTTTTGGAATATGGAGCTTGGCGAAAAAAGATGGTGGCTAATTGGACTAATAAATTTAGCTTTTTGGGAGTGGTTGGAGATTACTGCTTATTATTTAAGTGCAATCGGTTATTGTCTATGGAATGTAGGTACTGGATTATATTATCACAAGAAAAGATTTGATTTTTAAGCTATTGCATAGCTTTTATCGCGGGCTTTGAGCGCGGCGACCGAATCAAGAAATTCCGTAACGAAAATAAAACCTAACACCCCCACTCCGCCCACCATGTAGCTCGGCCGAGCGTTCGCTTAACTGTATGTATATGGTTCGACTGCACTTGAATTAATATGAAAGAAAAAAAATACTGCATGAATAAAAAATAATTATAATTGCATAAGTTGATAAAAATGCTATGCAATAGCTTTACCGCGGCAGTCCCCGAGTGCCACACGTGTTTTTTTGTATGTTTGTTTGTTACGCTTTCACACTAGAACGGCTGAACGGATTTCAATAAAATTCGGCACATGGGTAGACCGTGAACTGGAGAAGGACATTGGCTACTTTTCATCCTGGATCGCAGACGAAGTCGAGGGTAACAGCAAGTGTTAAATAATTGTGTTTAATTTCAAAGGATATATTTGATGATGATGCAAAGCTCTCTTGTAATTTCTTGGTTCCTGCTCAGGAAAAAACAAGGTTCAGTAAAGAGTAGGTTCGTTAATCTTTTTAATTTAGTAAAGGCCAGACTCAACGTGGTCTAAGTATATTTTCAGTCCTACACAGAGGTGAGGCTAATGTCAGGCACATGGCTGAAAAAACTTTATAATATGCCGAAGCTGTAGTAAATATCGCATTGAATGAATTTCGCTTCTGTCAGGTAAAACCGATGTAAAAACTTTGCATTAGCACTTTCCATAAGCCACAAAAATAAAACAGAAGCCATATTTGAAAACAGTAGATGGCGCCACTAAAACTTAAACAAAAGATGTACAAAAGAAACCGCAGAGAAATCATGCGTGTACATACATTTTCTTTGCACAACCGGTTTGTACCATAAAAATCTCGCTTTGACTAGCATCCCTAATGAGTCTAAAGTATCATGAGCCCCATAATCACCCGTCAGTGTGTGGTCATAGGCCCAGATTGATGGCTCTTCAGTCTTAATGGTAATGCATACTCGTTATTCTGACTCTCCGGCGATTTTTCGAAATATGAAAATTACTGAAAGTTGTCCTTTGAATTTACTTTCGAAGACTATAAGTGTTGATGCGCTATTGTTTTTGCTCGGCATTGTGTGCTTTTCTTTCGCTTTAATGAAAGTTATTATGGAAGCAGTTTCAAAGAGGATGTCGTGTTATTGCGTTGTTTATTCTGTTTGTTTAATTGAATGTTCAGAAACCATGTTCAGCGTGGTTTCTGAACATTCATTTAAACAAAGCGTTTGTAGTCTCGTTGAAAACACGTAGGTAAGTATCAGAATTACTGTCTCGTTGTGATTTTAGTGGAATGTGTTTTCAGTAGCGTAAGATATTGTAGAGTTATTTAATAAAACTGTAAATTCACAAAGAGGAATAAATGGCGGACAACTTTCAGCAACAAAAAAATCTGAAAGTTTTCCTAGAACCGGGTGAGACATTCGAGATGGTCTATAATAGACAAATTTGAACGCAAACGGAGCTGTGGGTGGTCGTTAGCGATAGACACCGTAAATAAACTGAGAAATTGAAATATTATTCGTCAAATACACAAATCGAGCTCGTTACGGGGTCAAAGAATTCATTTCGGTGCATAAAAAAATAATTTAACACCAATTTTTCACAGCTATCCGATGGATGGGCGACTAATTTGTCCAAATACTGCGCCTCGGAGTGCGCGGGCGCATCCCATTGTGTTAGATCAAATATGGCGTCGTTAATGGCGGCCGTAGACGCTGACATATTGCCTTACGTGTGTTGTAACTCTTATTTATCGGTGTACCACTGTGTGCCTGTACGAAATTAAGCATCTTTATGTTAGCCAGGTCATTTCTCCTGACCTCTTGCTGTGCGTCTTTTCAGTGTTATTGAATGACTTCCATGTGTTTAATAACGTTTTTATACGACGATTTATTACCTCTACCGTGGGTCTACCGGTAAAAGAACGTTGATTTCTGAAACGTGTTTTGAACTGAGAGATCGTCTGGCTAGATTTCTAAGCTGTATAAGCACTTTACGTCGTAGGTATGTATCTATTCTATCAGATACCTAAGTACTAATTTTCTTCTAAATTATAATTAGAATAAAAAAGACATACCTACCTACTCTTACTCGTACTGCTAGTTATAATATCGTTCTGAATTTAATTTATCAGCTTAAACCAGTTTTTGAATTCACCATAACATTGAATGTCATTGCAATTTTATTGCAACCATCCCACAATATTCTTACAACAATTTACGTCCATTTTTATCATAGCTACTCGATCTATTTTACTACACAAACAGAGTACATGTAACGCCGAAACTTTATTATGTACAACGTTGTAAGTAAAAAGTACAGTCGGGTAAAAAAGATAAAAAGTCATTAGTCATTTCGGCGTACGGCGTAGTCGGCGTATACGTCGACAAGGCGCCGCGAATCACAACGCGTTAAAGACCCGACTCATGCTATCGTAGGCTCTTTAATTGTGTTCTTCGACTACCCTCCCACTGCTACTTGGGGAAGTCACGTCACGACCGCCTTTGTCGGGAGCCGGCGATCGCCTGCCTTTGTCTGTCTGCAAAACCGAGATTTTTTTTCTTGTAGCTGTAGGTCGCCTAAAGTCATCGGATACCTACTGGATTAGAATAATGTTCCCTGTAATTTACATAGGTGCTGTACGTAAATAAATGCGTTGCTTTTCGCGTTGTGCTGAAATTATTTTGCATCCTGTTGTGTAGAAATACTCAGAAAGATAACGACTTGTAATCGCAGACGTAATTAGTTTTCACACGATGTTTATTTCACGCTTCATTAAAACGTTTATTTTGGCTCTGTTATTCAACTCCACACTGCAAATAAACTCGCATAATTATTTCTTCAGAATTCTATTCTTGTACGGTCAAGTCACACAAATTAATCTTTCGTTCTAAAAACAATTCGCCGGCGAGTTTCCCAGCGCTATCAGACGGGCGCCCAATGGAAATGACATTTTAAAAACCGCTCTCGAGCCTACCTATAGCTGATTTGACATATACTTGTGTTTCGCACGCACGCTCCGTGCGCAACGTCGATAAAAGAGGGCGTGGCCGTCACCGCCGCATCCACGAATCAGGTTGCTCCGCTCCACGTGTGCGTACGCCGCACCCTTTCATGTGTGCCGCATCACTTGCCAAGTGTGAGTGCGACGTTACGTTTATACGCCCGTGGTGTATATGGGCGTAAATAAGTATATGCCGGCTACCGGCACCACAAAGGTTCCCATATCTTTTATGTTCTTAGATCCTTATCTCGCGGTTTCTTATTTTACATTTGAGATGGTGGTCTGGAATTAACGGTCAGTCCCATAAACACGCTATAACAAACTTTAATATGGCCGTAACACAAAATAATCTGTGATTTTTACTGCGTTCGCTGTGTTAATAGGTTGTTATAGATTTTAAGATAGCGCTCTAGTGTTTTTTGGTACAAAATATTCATGAATCACGCTGATTGAATTGTTAATGGGCCTAAATTGTTGATTATCGCGATGTAAATTATGTTTTTGAATGCGAGTTTATGTAAAACAATACAGATATTTTTATCTTTGACTGTTATTAGCTGACATTAGCATAAAATAAAAACATTGAGGCAAAACGTGATTGAATCATTACATATAAATAAAAACCGATGTGCCACGTAAAAATCAATCAAACGACGATAAATACTGAATTACAAATAAAGAAGCCACAAAATTTTTAATTCGAATTTCGTACATCAAAGAGAACTTGTTCTATATTCGAAATTGAGCGACAATAAAAGACCGTTTTCCCGCCAAAATTCGATTAACGCGGTACAGCGGGACAAAGGAAGTCGTTTATACGGGGGGCGGTTTTAAAATTGATTTTGGAAGCAGGGCGGGGAGCTCATAGGTGACTGGTGGCGACTGTACAGGACGCGAGAGAATTCCACATTTTCAGTCATTCTGTTCTAGTTAAATTGTTGTGTGCTGTAAGTAATTGTTAATCGTTGTGCCTAGAAAATATATTTTTTAATTATTTTTATCTAGCTACTCGCCCACTGTTTTCCTACATCTTTGAGAACCTAAAACCTCAAACGGGAACTTTAAAGTGACTCTTTACCATCATCCAGTATTGGACGCTGTATCTAGGTGTTCTCTAATATCGGCACTTAGGGCACATCTTTTAAATATTCCGTGTTGAGATATGCTACTTCTTTTGGTTGCTAATTTATAAAAGAATTTAAGTACAGTTGTTTCTGTCTGACTGTCAAAATCAAAGAGACCTTTGTTCTCGTTGCAATAAGGTTGCTATTAGCTTGCTCCTGGACTGTAGGTACCTACCGTAATTACCTAATAAATGAGAGAAACATATCGTGTCTGCACAATTTTTTTTAGAGAAAAGTCTACAATAGGTCACAAATCGATTTTGTTCAAACTCCTCTCAACACAACACAACAAACTAAGCACAACATTTTAATCGACAACACACAAACGTTCACAAAAGATCACAGATTCTAGTGTTTGTATACCGAAGGGCCCTAGCGTGCAGCACCCTCCATGAACGGACGCTTTACCCGTAAGAGGGTATGCACACAAACTTGATCGCCCATCAAGTGGGTAGGTGATGATAAAAATGAGTGGTGATTGGTTTGTTAGGCTAAGACAAGGGTGGTAAAGTGGTGTTTTTGATGAGAATGTTTTAGGAATAAAAGGGTATAAAGGCTCCTACAAACAGGCGCGACATGCGACGCGAATCGCGCGCGACACGCTTTGCCTTTGTATCGCGTGCGATTCTCGTCGCTTGTCGCGCCTGTTTGAAGTAGCCTTAACACTAAACTTGTTGGGAAGATGATAACATCTTTTGTATCTACCTAAGTAGGTACATGAGTAGGTAGATTGATCTGAAAGCTATGAGAAAATCGAAAAATTTTAGGTTTCAAGTTACATAAAATACCAAAAATTAGCAGATTTTAGGAGTAAGTACCTTCAGGGCTTTTAATTTGCCCCTATCCCTTTAATTTTTAGTATTTTGAAATCCCTGATACCTTATAGGTACTTAGAACTTTAAAGTTTGCTAGTGTTGTCCCACTGCTGCGCAAAGACTACCCTTCCATCGGTCTTGATTCTGCGCTACTTCTTGTCAGTATATACTTATATACCTACTTAATTCTAGGTACTAGATATACTACCGACTTTCCACCTAAAAATAAAACTCCCTGTAACAGAAAAACTTTTTTCTTCGAAACTATGTCGTAGACTCGTAGTACCCTCAAATGACTTGCAAGTCTCAAGAAGCGCAAGTCAGTGGCGGGAACGCAGCAAGATTAATATAAGTCAAGCTGCGGTAAACGCTGGCTCATCGCTGTATAGGCTTAATTAAGTTGAGCCCTTGTTGCCATGCAACTCGATATTTGTGTCAAAAAAGGTAAAAAGAAATATAAGGAGGTCTTATGAAGCGAAGGTGTGTAACCTCCTTTATTAAAATGGAACTGGCAAAAACGAATGTTCTGAATTTGAATTTGGAAAAGTTATTCAATAAAGCTTCATTGTAAAACTTTTCCAAATTCTTAATTCCAAATCTTCAATAATTTTATACGTTTGGGAAACTTAGGTACAATAATTGGAATCACTTGAAAAATACATACAAGATTCTATGTCAATGTAACTATTAACAAAAAATAATAAACTATACATAGGTACTTCTTCGACTAATAACCCGTCTACAATTTCTCAAATCTCAAAAGATATTACTACAAACATATCTATTTACTATCTAAGATAAAGTTATTAAAAGCCTATATACACATCATGCCATAATATATTCTTCGAGACACGCTCGAATCTCGTGCCATGACAGATGTTATAGTGTACGCCGCCCTATAATAGCCTCGGGCTGAACAGACGGCACCATAGCCTGCGCCGGTTAAATTAAAAAAAAATATGAAAATAGATTTAAGTTTGAACTCCGGCTATTTATAATGTTTGTTGTTTTACTTGCGAAAATAAGGTTGTAAATGTTGAAAGTAGAAAATAATATTCTTGATTGGAACTACGCCAGTAATTTTCTAATGGCAAATGCGTAAACTCACTTATAGAGTCAATGAAGAAAAAATTAATGAATGTGTTAATGAAGTCCAAATACCTATTAGAAGCTGGAAGTTGCGTGAATATGACATTCCAGAGAAGTCGTCGTAAAATTATTATTGCTTTGACACGCACATGACTGTTGATCAAGCAAATGATTGGATCCTTAGAAACTGACCGTGACTGCTACCGAGATACATTGTCACATTGAATTTAGCTATCTAGGATATTAAGAAGATTATAATATAAACGACGATTCGAATAAAAGTCGACCAAAACATTTTTAATAGCCTTAACATCTTTGACGTTTATTGTAGCAAATATATGCATCTCAAAAGACTATTTAATTTTCAGACACTAATCTACATGGTCCTCACATGATCTGACCAAGATTATGTCTGGACTTTCAAAGTGACTGAACTCTGAGTTTGTTTCGGCCTTTCTTCTCAGAGTCGTCGGATAGGAAACACCAAACTTATGTAGTTTTAAATTATAATACATTTTTGACGTGTATAAGTGTTTGTCAAACCTACTTACAGAAATAAAATCATTTATCCCTGATATTTTTTTTTCTCACGATTCGCTTTACCTATACAATAATTTACTGTTAATTACCTGAAACTACGAGAGTTACTACAAACCAAACTAATTACCAACATAATCGGTGGGTACTCACACGTGCAGTGAACACGGCCCACAAGTGCCAAGTTCCCAGGTCTAGGTACCTACTGCTAAGTGTCCGGTCTCCTTTCCCCTTCCGCAAACGTTCTCCAGCCACCCTCCATGTTTGCAAGGAATAAACGGTTTTTCTACCCATACTAAAGTTTTCTCGGAATATTTTGCTACCTACTCGTAGCTGTGAAATTCGATCGAGTTTGTAATTTTCATACGAAAACTAACTTACTTATATACTGATACTAGCTTCTGCTCGCGGCTTCGTCCGCGTGGAAATCGGAAATTGTCTCAGGGGAACGTGTTACCGGGACAAAAAGTAGGCTATGTCCTTCCCCAGGATGCCACCTATCTATCTCCTTGCCAAATTTTATAGAAATCCGTTGAGTGGTTCAGGCGTGAAATGCTAATATACAGACAGAGTTACTTTCTAATTTATAATATAAGTATCGATTACAAAAGCTTATTCAGAGGCCTTACCTTTAATAAGTCCTTAATTCATACTTACGAATCTACGCATTGTAGCGTCTACTACGCTATGCAAAGTCCGCTATACAGATTATACGCTACGCAGACTACGCCATGCATAGACCTATCTGTGGCTACGCGCCGTAACCTACGCTGCTACGAAAATTAAACACTACGACAAAATGGTCCGTATACGACATTAGAACTATTGGGAATGTCCTTGTAATTATTTTGGGACTTTAAAATAAATTGCGATGGTTTTCTTTACTTCTGTAAGACTGTAAGTTTTACGTCATAGTTTTGAAGTACTTACCCATCTTCTTGTTTGACGCAATGTAATGAAATGTTAATAAATAATAACGATTTTATTAAATCTTCATAATTAATTAATAATAATTAGTTAATTTTATTAAGTCATGAAAAATATCGAAATAATTGTCCCTAGTATATTTACAATCAACTTAATGTGTGTAACGCAAAACGTTGTTTAATGGCGATGACGTAGGCTACATATTTCCCGTGGCTGTTTATGAAATAGATGACATACTTAAAAACTTTATAATCTGTGCTAAAATTGCATGACAAATGTGTAAATAGGGTTATTATGTTTACCTCCTACTTACTTTCTACCCAGTTATCAAGTTTGTAGCTGATCTTGGTCAATAGCGTAAAAGCGAAACCATAAAAAAGACCTGCCTATCCTCAACCTATTTATCAAACTGTCAATAAAAAATCTCTGTTTTATTCGCACCGAGCTCCTAGTTTAAAAATCGTACCACGTTGCCCTTAAATCGTACCTATCGAGTTCTGCGAAAACAATTTCGAGTTCTTCGAAAACCAATAGTACGGCCCCCTCTCCCTCCGCCAAAAGTAATTGTTTTTGCGGCTAATTCTTTCTGTTCCCATTTCTTTGGGGGACGAACCACTCGAAATTACATTTTTATTTGGTTAAACCGGCTCGGGGTGAAGCGATTGCTTTTTGATAAGTCAATTCTATTTTAAAGGGTTTTTTTAATAGTTTGTCTTTGTCTATGGACATGTTTGTTATCGTGTAGATGAAAAGTAAAATGTCCTTTTTTTTTTTTTACTGGCGATCTATTTGCAGATGATTGGTTTTACATAACTATTTTTAGCAGTAGGATCGTTGAGGATTACTTTAAGCAACTTTTTTGTGACTATAGTCAATTCAACAATTCAATGTTTTGTGATAAAAGATGGACCAAACCGAACAAATTTCATGCCAGCTACCATTGCTTTGGTATACTTCAAGTTACTTTACTACAGATAAACAAAGAAAGAAAAATAGATTTATTTGTCACAGAAACACGTGCCTAAATAGTTCTCTAACCTATTTTTATTTTTGTCCACAGCGGACTCGCTACTAGGCTCAGGGTCTGACGAAGAGGAGGAGGATGAATCCAGAGCTGCCAACAATTCGAGTAGTCCTGCACACGCACCTCACCCCGCCTTGCACTCTGAACTATCGCACAATGGGGACACGAAGCCGCATGATGACTCGGAAGACCAGGTTAGTAGAATTAAACTTGTAATAAAGGCCGTAGTTTGTTGTAGACTAGCAGCTTCTACTTAAAAAACGTTAAATGCAATAAGGACTTGATTTAAATCTGGTTCTTGGAGACGAAGACATGTAACCTTGCCTTCTACTTGCCTTTGATGTGCAATGGGCTACAGTGAGCACCTGTATTTTAATTGAATTATTTAGAACATCAACAAGACGTCTACTACTGAATTCATATCTTCTAATTCATATATATCTCTTTTCATTGACGTTAAATTAATTTGTTGTTACCACGATAAACAAAAGGTTCTTAATGTTTTACAATATTTGCTTCAAATCAAATTCCGTTTACATTTCTAACATATAGACCATACAACCTGGACAACTACGAAGCCCGTTCACATAGTCGCATTCAGTTGTTTTTGTTCACACCCCAGGGTTCGCTCGATGGGGACCCGGAAACCAGAGACTCCCAAGCCGAAAACAAGTCCCCGGACGATGGCAATGGGGGCTCCAAACGACGGGGGCCAAGGACCACGATAAAGGCGAAGCAACTGGAGATCTTGAAGTCGGCTTTTTCTCAGACGCCGAAGCCGACGAGGCATATAAGAGAACAGCTTGCGAAGGAGACGGGTTTACCCATGAGGGTCATACAGGTTAGTGGTTGGTTTGAGATATGGATTTTTATATAGGCAAGAATGTAACCTATGAGTTGACATGAATGGTAGAGAAAAGACAAAAGCTAATGGTGATGATGACGAAACTGTAATATCAAAACTTGAGGAAGATGACAAAGTTGTTGAGTTCAATTTCATAACCGTTTTATCAGATAAACAAACAATAGTAGAAGCGCTTTACGCTAGCTTTACGAAAGCCACCGCGACAGTTGTGTCTAATTGCTTGATAAAAGATTCCATTAGTGCATCTACTGGTTTCCATCAATTTTATATAGGCCAACGAAAATTGACAGAACACGGGGGGCTTACGTTTTTGTCACTGAGAATCCGAATCAGTAGTAGGTATAGTTACCATAGTCACGAGGCACGCCACATGCCTTTATACATTCAATAAGTACGTTATCTGTGCATTCAAAAAAACCTTTGCTCTCTTCGAACGAAATAAAAAGTTCATCAATTTTCACCATAGGAGTTTTCAAATCGATTTTTTACATTTGTGAAGTTCTATAGAAAACTGCATAAGTACATTGATGACATTTAGTGACTTTTGATTAAGTATGAAATGAATTATATTGTCAATGGAAGAATTAGATTAATATCCAGTATTCGTTTTACAAACGAAGTAAAAAGATGCATGCAGTGCAATGAATTAAACTTATTGTGATGAGAGATTAACGGAAGAAGTGCTTAAAACGCAAGAAAATTTTATTTAACCTGTGATAATAATTTATGCCCTTACTATATCTTATAAAGTTTAAAAACAAAATGTTATCAATAAAAACATAATGCGCATTAACGACAGAGTTCCAGAATTCGGCATAAAATTGATTTGTACAAATCCTCTATTCATCACGCACCTTCGTACGGTAACCGTTACAAATGGCCGATGCTCCATCATGGCGGCTCATCGCGCGGTACGTTCGCAAATTGAATATCGCGCTCGCATCCGTCCAGGAACGCAGTGTCGACGTGACAAATATCCTAATTAACGAACACACTCTATCAGAAATATTGTGAAGCAGACAGTTTCTGAGCATAAATTCGATTCTTGTTTAGAATTTATATTATTATCGATGAGCTGGTTTTGTTTGGATTCACAATGTTAGGTACCTATTCATCTCTGGCCAGTGTCAAATGTCCAGTTTTTTGCGAAAGGTGAAGAAGTTGAAACTGAGATAAGTGTTGACAACTTAATTTGGATATCAAGATTCGTGTTAAAGTAAAATGAATAAAAACAAAATGATATTGTTTGCAGCTAAAAATATCCAGCCACTAGTTGTTTCTTTAAACCTTTTAACAAACGAAAAATAATTAGTAAAAATACAGAAGAAATAATGGCCCTAGAAGTTCATCGACAAATTCGACAATGTTTGTAACATTCCTAATAATCCGCGTAGCAAATTTTAATCCATTCGAATTTGAGTCAGCCGCAACCAGTCTGTTCGCAGAACTCATAATCAATCTTACCTTCCAAGGTTCCTCACCCACATCTAATTCGGTTACATTCCCGAAATCCTAACCTGATCTAACACATGGAACCACGCGATTCTCCACACCGTCATCGTCAGCAACAGATGTCTGCGCAGAGATCCGTCCGTCTGTCCGTCACGCTTTTTGCGCTCCTTCCTCTTTGTTTCAGTTTTTGTTGTTGTTGGTACCGAAATAAAAACCCTTACTTTTTACCACCGTCTAGCGGACTGTTTGTAAACGTAGTGGGTACTGAACTATCAGTTTCGTCACCGGTAGTGAAGTAATTAATGAAATTCGAAAAAAATGCCTGCCTTTACCACAGATGTTGCAAAAAATGCACTTTGTAATTCAGAAATGATTGTCTGCGAAAGTAAAAACAATAGTCGTATCTTTTTGATTATGAAGAGAGCAAATTTATGCTTTTGTATTTTTTTGTGGAAGTTAATTAAAAGCAAAAAAATACCTAACTGATGTTACCATTAAAATGAACGACTTCATTAAGCTTCTATTGTGTTATAAATACAACAAAAAATATATAATAGGTCTTTACCTATGAAATTGCCGTTTTGTATGAAAAAATTTAAACGAATTTTTTTCATGCATTTTTTATTTGTATTAATCGAAGTAATCACCCATGCAATCAATGCATCTTTGCCATCGCAGTGGCAGTTTATTGATGCCCTTCTTAAAGAAATCAGCTGGACGGGAGGCAACAAATTCTTCAAAGGCATTTTGTACTGCCTCTCGGGTATTAAATTTTTTTCCCGCCAAGAAGTTATCCAAATTCTGGAAAAAGTAGTAGTCTGTAGGCGCAAGGTCTGGTGAGTAGGGCGGATGACGGAGAGCTTCCAACCCCAGTTCTTGCAACTTGGAGACCGTCTGCTGTGCAGTATGAGGTCGCGCGTTGTCGTGCAGGAGCAGCGGAGACGAGCGATTGACCAATGCTGGTTGGAGATGCGCCAGCTTCTCCATCATTGTGTTCAGTTCTTCACAGTACACATCTGCAGTAATGCTCACCCCGTTTGGTAAGAAGCTGTGATGAATCACACCGGCGCTAGACCACCAAACAGTGACCATCACTTTTCTAGGGGTAAGTTTTCGTTTAGGGCATTGTTTAGGTGCTGAACCAGGATCCAACCAACTTGCTGAGCGCTTACGGTTATCAAACAGAATCCATTTTTCATCGCAGGTAACAATGCGGTTCAAAATTCCTTCATTTGTGTGTCTGTTGAGCAGTGCAAGGCACGTCTCGACGCGTACTTCGCGCTGGCGATCATTGAGTTCGTGGGGCACCCATTTGTCAAGCTTTTTTACCTTGCCAATTTGACGCAAATGGACCAATATTGTTTTGACGCTAACGTCGAAAGCTGCTGCTAATTCAGCCGTAGATTGTGTATCATCAGCTTCCACAATCGCCTTTAATTCGTCATTGTCGACCAAAGTCTTCGGACGACCGCGAGGTTCATTTTTCAGGTCGAAATTTCCAGAACGGAAGCGAGCAAACCAATAACAGGTGGTGCGTTGGTTTGTAGAGTTAGCTCCGTAAACGTCGTTGATGTTGCGTGCCGCTTGTGCCGCGTTGCTGCCACGACGGTACTCATATTCCATAATTACTCGAATTTTTAACGTATCCATGATGACGAAAAAGATTGAAATGCGATGAAAATGTAACACTAATCAATAAAGAAATGACTACTTTTAGAAAAAAAAATCCATGTTTTTAAAATAAAATTAATTTGAAATTAGAATTCATAGCCAAACAAAAATTATTTTGATTTGAAATGGCCAGTACTGCAGAACGGCAATTTCATAGGTAAAGACCTAATATTATATCATTCGGAACGAAAAACTGAACAATTTTTCGGTCCCGCACTGTAAGTAGTATTTTCGTGGAAAGAGAGAGTTCAGATTAAACCATCCGTAAAGTGACAAATGTGTGTACAAATATTTACAACGCCGAGAATTCAAGTGAGCAATATTTTTCTCGAACAAAAACAATGTCAAGTATGTTAAGTGGGATCATAAACAACAATTTTTTGTCGTCGCTCGTCAGTCGAGCCAGATCGCGCGTGTCAAATGTTTGTGCCACCGCCACCACATGTGCTAGAGCGGCATAACTGTAAAATGACTTTTTGTAAACGGGATTTAACTAGTTAACACCGGTGCGTGTGAAATTCGCCGTTTGAAGAAACCGCTTCCAATATTTTTTTGAAGTAAAATCAATTTTCTACTGAATTTATTAGTCATTGACATTTCATCAATTTTGAAATTATACAGAAAATACAGTGAAATGAGGCAATTTGCAGGAAAAATGAACATCTAATGGGTTCCACCTTTTTGCTTACGAAAATCTGATTGGATAGTTAAACGCTTTCTCAGGCTTTGTAAAATTATTAATGCTGTATTAGTTATAAATATTTAATTTATAGGCAACATTTTCATCAACCTTAAATACCTTGGTATTTTATTATCAAATAAAGTTGAAGGTACATTATAGCTGAGACTTTCTTCCTTATACACAGTTATAAATATAAAGATGATTCTCAGACCTCGGTCGTTAGGTATAGGTAGGTACCTGGCACATTCCTGAGGCACTCAATGGATCTCAACGTATGTTCTATTATCTAGCATGTACTAGCTACTTGGCGTGCGTTTAAACGATGTTTGTCACACTATCACTTATATTTTTATTAAAAGCTCTGGCGGTACCGTAGCCTTACCTAAAGTTATCGCTGACGCATGTTTTAGAACCGCTAAATTATCTTAAAGCAGACATTATGGCACCAGGAATGCAGGAAGGGACATCAAAATAACAGACTACCAATCCTGCTGCCACTCTTCCTCGACGTCAGTGTCATCCAACCGCGAAACGAGAAAAAAAGTGGAGATATTTTAATAAGTTCATGTATTGTAATTTCTTTAGCGTGACGGCCCTGTCGCCGCCCGACGCGCCCTTATTGGCTCATATTTTATTTTGACAGCTCGTATAGTTAGTGTCTAACTAGGGTTGTCAGTGAGTCTTTATTAATTAATACAGTATTCACATTTCTTCCCTCAGACGTAAGTATGTAGTATTAACACGTTTCATAGTAGGTAACTGATTAGGCATTTATTTGAATTTATTGCGAGATAAATTTACTCGTATCACTTTTTATTTTATCATTTTAATTTTCTTTGTAACTTACTTCGTAAAATTATCATTATCTTTGTCTTGAGTTCATACCTAATAAAATGAAAATAAGTCCGGTTTTATAATTGCTGTCCGTCAAATTTTTAATTTTTGCTTCACTACCAACCCTATGCACAAACATAGTGTTTCTATTTAGAAATGCTTACATTTAATTAAAATATAAATAATAACCTCACTGCTTACTTCTATTTCAATGCATGTAGGTATTTAATTTATTTTGGTATAGGTAGGTGCTCGCTATTTTCACATTTATTTTCTTTCAGTACAGCTGTGTCTTATATCTTGCTATCATTTAGGTATAAAAAGCCCACAATTTCTTCAACGTTATTACTTATTCTGAAACACTACATAATATTTTTTGTTAATACCTGAAGCTATTTAACAATAATTAATCAACATGTCAAAGAATCATTATTCATTTCGCGCCCAAATTTGGTCGATGACATTTCGCATTATAAAGGCGACCACACACGTAACGCCACTTGAAAGGAAAAAAAAACATAATGAAGGGGTTATGAATAAATTAATTCAACGATTATTTAACTACTTTGTAAATGTCATCGGCGTATAGTTAGATTTTACAAATTATTACCTTATTACTCAAGAAATATTCACCACGCGCGTTGCGTACCTATTAGCATTTTTAATTCTGTAAAAGATCATTAATCATTATTAACCCAGTATCATTGAGACAATTCCCGCACTATTAATTGTGACGGAGTGATACACAAATTGCTGTACTTATTGATAATTAGCGCATAATTAGGTACTTGACAAATTACGATAAAAACAACTTACATTGTCAAACTGCAAATTAAAGTTAATTTTGCTACCAATAAATTATTCTGCAGTCCTGTTTTGCATTACAGCCTTTAAACAACAACGCCTCTGCAGTATCTAAACACAAACCCGTTGATTTCTAGTTAATCACAAGCATTTTATTATTGGTGGACGGCCATCGAGAAAGTAATTCCCACACGGAAGCTCGTGTCACTGCTTGATTGATAGCGGGCGCAATAAAAACAGTTTGTCAGCGAGTCGCGAACATGTTATTATGTCACCACTGGCTACTGACGTGACGCGTCCTGATTAATGTGTGTCGTGTCGTGTGTGGCAGCCTTAATGCGCTCGCGTCTAGGGTCATTAATGGCGCGCGTTGTCCGTGGTCAGGATTCCACGTCAAGCTCACGATCATGAATTTATAAGGCAAAACATCTATATATTGTCTGAGTTGTAATCAGTAGGCAGTCGTAGGCCCATCCAGGAGGGCTTTAGGTAAAGTCGAGATCAACATTGTAAGCTCATTCGTCTTACGTTAATTCCCATGGTTATAGTAAAGGCTGGGTGTTTAAGAAAATTCTACGCTCGATAGTAGAGATCGAATGAAGATTCGTTTTTTTTTAAATTGGTCTTTCTGTAGCTGCACCTACTAAGAGCCTGAAAAACTCGTTTTAAAAATATTTAATAAATTATTTTACTCAGTGCCTGTCTTCAAACCTATTTCATCAAAGTGATAGCTGATTAAAAAAATAAGCGGCGGAGCTCCCCACGATTCGTACTTTTCCTTAGACTTGAATATTCAAACTATAATTTCAAGAAAATGGCGGTTCTAGAAAAACGTTCTAAATTCAAAATGACGACGTCAATCTCTTCTTACTTTATTTTATTTTATATATATGACTTCAGTCAATTAAGAAGAAGAAATCCAAGTAAACGTCAGTGTCGAAATCAAAGTTGAATGAGCCGTACTTCGGCGGTCGCACGGCCATATCTCATGTTTTAATATCCGTCGGCCACTTTGAACTGCCCCAAATACTATAACATGCACGAGTTACGAGGCAAACGGGTAAACGCCTGTGTGACCGCAGCTTTACTGCCGAGCTAACCCGATCCCAGACGATGTTTTACAACAGATTGTTCAGTCTTTTTAATTGATTGGCTGTTCTATAATTTATCTGTGCTTACAAAGAACTCGGTACCGCCCTTGTACCGACTGACGTTTGTTTGGCAGATGTGTTCAACCTGCTTATGCTTTGCGACGTTCAGTTGAAAAACGTTTTGTCGTAAATCAATTTTGATTATCTTTGTTTCCTATATTTTACTTTGAATAAAATTATTGCTTTGTTCTGTATAAAGGCACTCTCTACAAAGCCAGCATTTATTTCTGGCCATTTGTATGTATTTCTCCTCTGTCGGTATGCTAAAATAAGCATATTTTAAATATAATCGTGTTCTTTTCCGAAAATTCAATGAAATCCTTACTTAACTGCCTTTGATCTTTACTTAACTTCCGTTAATGTGCATGATTCACAAATTCCCAATTTTCCTTCATAAGTGAGTGTGTAACTTGGGATTAAAAACGAGAAAGGTTTTTAAAGAAGTCGGGCACATGCCGCGAATGTCGATCCACGTAAAATGCAATCGGCTAACGATCACGTTTGGCGCGTATGACACGCCGCCGTCGAATCCTCACTTTATCTAAAAACGAGGACACTAATGCAATAAATTTGTAATTTTAATCGTTATTATTAAAACAACGGTGTGGGATAAGCATGAGGTAACAATAAAATATCTATTTTACAACGTTATATCGTGTCAATTCTCGTAAAAATGTCGGTGTTACGGCGCGTAGCGGGATTTGCATCAAAAGATGACGTTTACTGTGCTTATTGTGCATAAACGCCATGAAAGTTCGTGCCTCCATCTTGTGGCCGCGGTGTTATGGCCGATTGCGTTGAGAAACAACCCAGAAATTGTTTTTTTACGGAATTAAAGTTCGCTGCGGTGACTTTATTTATTATTATGTTTTACTAGTAACGTTGTTTTGGTTTGTTAATGAAAGTGTTGTACAATATTGTATTTTATAAGTATTCATTTGGCTGTGACGATTTTTTATTATTATGGCTTATAAATAAAACGGTAGCTGGGCATTAAAGATACGGAATTTATGAATACTTAGCTGTATAACCTTGGTGTAACACACTTTGTTTAGAAAGTCATTTGTATAACAATAACAAAAAGGCAATAAAGGTACCGATGTTATGATTTATGAGATCGAAGACAGAAGCACCTTACATTATGTCGGTATAGCAGGTGCGGCGCAACAAAGAACTAAACCGAAACCAATAAATTATTAATTATGAAAAAAGGCCAATACACTTAGGACACTTGCGAAATATTATCAAAAAAATTCAAGAGCGGCGCCAAAAACTCCTTTGTCTAGGAGACGTCCTGCGGGCACACTGTGCGGCGGTGGACAAAGGGAAGTAAAGTTGCCGACGCGGCGCGCACACTGGGACAAAGGGGCACCCCGTCAGGACAAAAAATGACATCATTTATTTTATTGCCCCGAGTGAGAATGTGGCACATTAATATTGCGTAGGCCTTAATGTTCGATCGCCCTAGGCCGGTCATCACTCAATATGGCTCTTGTCTATAAAATAATAGTAGAAACGTGTTTTTCGAATATCGGACGATTTATGTCACAAATCATTAGTAATTATCCCAAAATAATATTTACAACTCGGTATCGTATATGAATATCATATCGTTTTAAATTTGCCGTTCTTAGATTTTTTTTTATAGTATCTAGTCTGGGTGATATTAAGTTGTAAAAATTTTAGCTTATTTTCAATTGTAAATCATTTAAGTCGATGTTTTTACAGGGGTCAATTAAGGACGTAAGATGCAATATTTATTATTATTTAAACTGTTTTACAAAATAGATACAACTGTACAATCTTCTTTGTACCTTTATCAAGTAAAAATATTGATTTCTGCATATTGCTCACTGATAGGAGGATCATTTTAAACTTTTAATTATGGTGAGACTCTCCTAATATCTTCATATCAAAATAAATACCCATGGATATTAATTGAAAATATGATTTATTGCTATCAAAGACGCCCCGAATTGAACATCAGCTACATCTCAATTCGCTCATATTATACCTACTAACCAATATATGCAGGGTTGTCAAAATTTGTCGCAATAATCTGAAATTTTGATATCTATGAGGCACAATGGGGAATAAATATTGGTTGATATTCTGCGATATTTCTTGCAATTAATTAACTCAATTCATAAACTTAACCAAGTCAAATTTCTCATTAATATCATATATAAGTGTACCCAATACAAGAAAAGAGTGGTCGTTTAACTTGAAGCTAGGCGTAGTAATCCAGACAAAGAGCCTTGAAGTCCTTACCAACATAATGTGCGCAAACTTGAGAAAGTTTTATAAAGCTTTACAAAACAAATGAAAATCTTTGTTGACCTGTGTTGAGACAAAGGCAACCCTATCTGTGTGTATACACGATATGCGCGTACGCAGCGATCCATCAGTACGAGCCACGACTACATTGATTTATTACATAACGCCGCCATGTTCCCATAGTAGCCGAGTTATAGCAAATTAATTATAGCCTGCTTGATCATCGCAAGGATCAAAGTTTTACAAAAATATTTTGAGACGAAGAATATTCAGAAAAAAATAATAGATGATTATTATGAGTAACGGCTCCGCAACTTCTGCTAAACATGCTTATATTAAACTGTCTCTTTAATTTTAGACACTAGCATCAAAAAGTTAGGATGGTAATTACTTGTATAAATTTCCACAGAGTAAAGGGCAATGTTAGACTACATAATCAAGAGACTTAACCAGAAGAAATCATTATCAAAGACCGCGGGGACACACACGGTGTACCTCAAGGCACTATCATAGGACCGAATGCCATCTATCACGTGTAACCTGACATTATTCTCAGCAGCAATAACTGCCCTAAAAAGCAAATATTGCGTGTTGAAAAAAATATTATTTTGTACAGTTCGTTGACCGTTTTTATGAGTTTCAGACTATTTTTTCATCTCAGCTGATGCTCCAGCACGTAATGAAGTTTACGGTGAACGCGTTTGTTGACGTGACAATATCGGCTTCGACACGGGTCACTTATCGATGTTGCACTCTGTTTTTGCAAGCAGAAAGGTCTTTTTTTACTCTAGACTAAATTTACATCTCGTTTGGTAGCTATTTCGTTTAAGTATTGCACCAGTAACTCTTTCGGTTGACTGTTTTGTGATTCAAAGTGTGTTTGATAGTATTGAATGCTTCCGACGATTCGACATGGCGCTATTTCGTAATTTTACCAGCATTTCCCTCTGTAGCCGTCTCGCACTGTCGCCCTCCGAGGTCATCTGTCGATTCCGCATTATGACGTCCGAATCCTCTCAATGTGACCTCTACACTCTTCACTTCCTAGCTGACCATTCCGTGTACAATCACTATTGTGGTCTGTGAAGGTAATTGATAAACCATAGATTTGGATTTTTAGGTAGTGTCTCTGTCAAGGTTAGATATAGTCCTCTAAATCATCTTCTCTTAGTCTACAGATTCTGTCCTAATAATGTTGTGTTCAGTTAACACAACGAAGAAGTAGAAATGACTAACATATCAGGCAGAGCTAAGTCTCAATTCAGTTCTATTTATACATGTAGCACATGCATTGATGGTTTCTATAATATTTCATTAACCAATTGGTAGGTACTTAGATCCCAAATTAAAACAATTAATGGTTTTCGTTAAGTCTTCTGATATCTTTGCTTGCTTTTGTAAAGTATATGGCTCTTTGTTGTCTACTCCATTTTTGCATACAAATTGTGCAACCAAAAATGTATCAACGTAGGCTATGTCAGTACATACGGGTAGTTAACTACGTCACGTTCTGTCTCGATTACTCACGATTGGTATTTGCTAATGTTGTTTCAAGTTGACATATTGCCGGTTTGCATAACGCCTTATTTATTTTAGATTGTTTACAAAGATATTGGCTTCAACCACTGTGACCACTAAGTGTGGTTGTCATATAATTCGTTTGCTATATTGCTTGCCTAGTCTGCTTCTTTTCTGTGCTAATATTATAAAGAGGTAGTGATTTTATATGTAGGAGTAATCTTCGGAATTACTATTATCCGATTCCGAAAATTCTTTCACTAATGGGAAGCTACAGTATTGCAGTGTCATAAGATATTTTTTTTTTTTGTAAAAACAAGAATATTCACGCGGACGAAGTCGTGGGAAGAAGCTGTATTTTAGTCTAAGTCAATTTGATCAATTCTTTCTTCGGGCGATTGTTGAGGTATCTAATAAAAGTAATCGATTCCTTCCAAAACTTATCCTTTTCTTTAAAAAAATCATCTCATTTAAATCATGGAAATATTTCTACCACGTTCCATAGTAGGTAAGTACTAACACCTTAACATCGCATTTTTATTGTGTTACAACAGCAAAACGATAGCTTATCTGAGACCGTTAAATATAAAACCTACAACACTAAAACGAACTGAGATAAGGCCTCCATCTTGAGAAGCGTGACCAATAGCACGAGCGTACGTTATCAGAACAGTAACTGATAACAGTTTGATTTATACATTCTCAATGGTGATTGGTGGAACGGTTACACACTCCTGCGCGGTTTATCAGAATTAAAAAATGGAATCTTGTTAGTGAGAGAAATGGGTCGTGCTTTATGCGATCGTGATGCACATTAACCGATTTCACATTAAGTGCTTCGATGTCCTTCGACTGAAAAAAAGGTTTGATGATGAAAGTATGATAAGTTTCGAGCCTCTACCTTTCAACAGGATTGTAAATCGAAATTCCTTCGACTATCATATTAACATATACCAAACGCTTTCTCAGCAAATAACTAGGAATACCACGCCTACCAAGTTATTGGTCAGAAAGACTTAGTTATTAAAAAAAACCTAAATTAGAATAAATATAGATACTTAAAGAAAATACTCAAATCAAATCCACGTGAAAAAGCTAAAGAAATGTTTCAAGTATAAAAATAAAAACGTCCACGGCGACACACAAATAACACAACAAGTAGTTAATGTACTTATTTTGAGAACATCTAATTAACTAAAATAAGACAAGTCACAAATTGGTGCCGCTGAAAATGATTGCTGACACGGTAAATTTAGCGTTGTGAACATCGAGAACAAACTGTTTTAAGTTTTTTAAATTAACTACATCTGTCAAGAGAAACGGGTTGGCGGGAAAGATTGACGTTTTGATTTTTTCTGTTATTTAACTTCTGGTATTTAAAACACATTTTAAACTATATTACAAAATATTGAAAGGAATCCATAAATTCAGCAACATAGCCTTTAAAAATATTTAGTTAAAGGTATTGGCCCCGATCACGATTTGGTAATATCTAACATCAGTCTAGAACGCGATTTTTGCGCTTATATTGACCGTGAGATCAGAAAAAGTAGGTTACTAAAATTCGACAATTTCAAATTGTGCCCAAGCATGCTAAATGAAAGACATTCGGCTTTGAATACATTTTTCTCAGGAGTTATGGAAAAAAGAAAATACTTCAAATTATTTTGAAACTCAATGCTAATAACAACATCCCGTCCAATTTACATCTATAGCCCATATAAAACAAGTAAGAGTTTCTCGTGTTGTTCAATTTCGCGTGGTAACAATTTACTTTTACCTCGGCGAGCGCCACGCCAATTGGTTGTAGATGGCGCATGAGGTGCGCGCGCCCTGTGGTCGCGTCTTCACAGACGCCATGTTCTTTTTGTTTCTCTTTTCAAAATTTCAACGTCTGCGTTTGTTTTTACCCTGTGGCACACTTCCGACATTTTTATTACCGAACGTGACTCCAAAATTGATATCGAATTACCAATACATCATTTCCTCTTGTAATATGTTAAAATAAAAACTATAACGAAAATACACGATAATGAATTATCGAACAAATTGCGGCCGTCCTCATCAATATTCCGCGAGTACCCGCGAGGGTGCCCAAAATTCGCGTTGTGTCCCACATGGCGCATGACACGATAAAGTTTATGGCGGAACGAAAAAAGAAAACAAAAATACGGTCAGCACAACTGTTCGTGTATTATTGTTAGGTAGATTGTGTCGCGCCCTGTAGGGAGCCGACCGCCCGCCGTGCGGCTCTCAACGCTCTAAGCCCAAATTACTAGTTCAGCTCACTCGCTAGATTACACATCCGATTCTAGGTATTGCGCCATGTCGCAACTAGTCGTAAGCTTAAGCCTAAATTGGGTTTGCTTTCATATATCTGCCATTTGCGGTGCTGAATACCTATGTAAGAAGATTAATTTGACCCACCTGTATAATTCGGAATGTTGTCTGTCAGAGTCGGACAAAATTGAATCGGAATAAACATAGTGTATGGAGGATAAGTGCGTTGGTATGAGATTGGCAAATTATTTTCGTGGCGGCTGCTGTAGTTTTTTGTTTCGGGTTCTGTTCGGTACTGTCGACTCATTAGCACTGGGGGGCGCCTCGGCCGCAGGTAGGATCGACGCTCCGCCGTTATTTATATTGGGGGCGAACAGAACAATGTCCAGGCCGATCACTTATTAATCATCTCTTTATTCAAGCCGGCTGGGTGATTCTGCCTGTTGTGATGCTAACACAATGGAATATATAGATCAAGTTACAAACAATACGTTCGGTGATGCTGCAAAAGAGTATCTCATAGTTTTGCTGAACAGCCGTCGAAATATGTGTTTGGCGTTAAAAAAAAAAATGCCCAGTATGCGGTAGTATTATTTATTATTCTCATAGTCGAGAGATTTTGCAAATTATGTAAATCTTTTTAAGGCACCGTAATTGCTTAACACACTATAAATCAGAATCTGAATCAATTTGAAGGATATTGCTAAACCATTGTTTCATATGTTCGAAAAATTTAGCTGCTCAACAAAGTAAATAACGCAATGAATGTTGTTGAACTGTCAAAATGAAAGCCATTCCTACTGATAGTATGTTACGCAATCACCCCGCTGATCTATTTCATAGAAATCATAAAACAAGTTTGCAATTTTATACTGTGAGAAGATATGCTATAAAATGTGCGACCTTAGTCCCGCCATCAGAAGAGATTGACACCATACCATAATATTTGTCGTACTTAGCAGCAAAAGCACTGAACATTATGGTCACATTCCATGAGCGAACTAACAAGACGCTGAGGTGTATTACGCGTCCATATATTAAACACGGGCTTTGCAAAAATATCACGTACGTACGGAGGCGTTATATACAGACTACACAGTTAATCCATGTTTATACCTCGGTAGTTAATACTAAGATTTTACGAGTTTCTAAGGCGTCGGGGTTAGGATAAGAGAATGGCCCCTCACAGCGGTGGACGTATGAAATATAGTGTTTAACACCACGCGGCATGTTCGGCGGACGCCCCGCGGCGTGAGACAGTCCCGAGCGCCCGATCAACATCGTCACCCTACGCGATCACAAAGCTCCTTTATATTCCTCTAGACTTTCTTTCTAGAAACTACTATAAAATCTAAACCTTTACGAACTTTGTCATTATTGTTGAGCTATAATAATTCTTAATTTTATCGCTTGAAATCGTTGCGTATTACGGCGTAGTCTGTAAAGGTATAATTTGCAAGACACAGCCTTTTAACATTCTAAACAGTTTAAACTTAAGAGTTGAGTCATGTTTTAGCTGTTGAATATTCATATGAATTGTGATACCATTTTCTTTACATACAATAAAAACAAGAGGCGATCGATAACGGTTATTTGAAGGCAATTTATTTTATTTGTTCCGTTTAGCAGTAGGTATTTACTAACAAGCATATTCATTTTATAACTGTGATAAGACGTCATCCAAATATAACTAAACAAAATTCTTAACATATAATACCATACCAGCTAAAGTTTCCAGTGGTAGGTTATAGGCCTTATACGGTCTGTCTTGGTCTTATACCATAAGTCGTGAGGAAAACTAACTAAGCAAATGTGTACAATCAATTATGCAGTCGTTATACTTGAACGAGAGATTACTATTGGGACCTGATAGAAACCCCTGATCACATCTACTACGCTAGATTTTACGACCTACCATTTTTTTTAGATTGGTGTAACCGAGACCTCATGGAACATCGTATAGGTACCGCTTACTTCATGCTACTGTTATTTTATCAGTGTTCGAGTTTCCATTCACAACACCCATCAAATATTATTATATTTTTATTGGTTGTATGAACAATAATGGGGTGGCTGGTCTAATGACGTGGTTATGGCCACAATTTTAATATTACGAAGTTTACATTTTTTAACGATAAAGGTTTTTTATTCGGTTGATCTATTGGTGCGATTAAGTAATAAAAGCCAATAACGATAAGCTTGAACATTAAGAAACGGAACAGGTCAATTTTGGATCAGCTGGGTGTAGTTGGATTAGTCGGTCACAAAAAGTTGAACCTGTTGTACTTACCTGAGCTAGTATGTGAGCTGTTGTATGTAAAATGTGATCTTCAAAAGACCAACTACGTCGGACTCAAAAACCGTAAACTTCTACGGTTGCATCACTTTTTAAATGTTTCCCAAAGTGTCAGAGTTTTCATTATTCTACTATATCTATCTGTTTTATTTCCCTTTTAATATCTGCAGCTTTTTTAAGTACCATTTTTTGTATTTACTCTTCTGCATATCTTAAAACAGCTAATTTATCCACTTGATTGATTAGATCACCGACATTTATCGCTAACTGTACTATCATACCGGTGATTGTCTGAAGGCCGTTCGGGCTTCTGATAAACGTTGAAATATTATTTATTGTGTTTGAATGTCACGTCAAAATATAATAATACTGATAGTTAATCAAAGAGACCAACACCTGATTAGATTTATGCATGAACTATATTATTAAAATGTGGATCATGTGCGAATTGCAGTCTTATGGAAATGTTTCACGCCGTTCTAAAATTTGCATTTTGATTATGAAAAAAAAAAACTGTGTAATAGGTTTAAAAGTTCTTTTTTTGCAAGTTTATAGTGCTAGTGAAGGAATCTATGATACACCGTAACTTATCTCTCAATGTTCACAAACGTTAGAACTTTAAAACGTTTTGGTATTTCAATAAAATACTAATATCTGTCCTAAAACTGTAAGACCTATTTGAAAGTATAGACTTTTAACGAATTGCCATTGCTTATTTGCTTAAAAATGTATCATCTTCAATTGAATGATATCAAAATTTACCTCCTGCCGAATTCATATATCTAAAATAATCTACAGAGTATGTACTTAGCTTTTAATTGTCGTAGAACTTCTCTCAGGTTTATTCTCATAAAACTTCAAATTGAAAGTCATATACGTAAAACGGAAATACTCGTAGAACAGGTACTCTTAGTGGGAAAGTAATAATTGGGTACTTTTAAATAATTCTCAATTTTAATTATTACACTTTTACGACGTGGTCTAAATGAATAACAGGCAGTTTTAAGCATTTACGTTTATTGCTCGATAATCAATTTAACGATAGTACTCTAGTAGTCCAGTAAATCATTGCTACCGCTATGAAAGCTCATAAAAGTAAGAAGGAAATGCGCATGAGCTCTCATAAGTGATTTCTGTTTTCTAGTTCGAAGTATGCATGGAGTTACTGAGTGAGATCGATTTGCGTACCCGGTGTTCTCGACTTGATCAATTTAACGACAAAAAATGACTTGATACGTGATTATAGGTTGCCAGTATAATGTTGGTTGGTGGTCCGTTTAGAGAAGCCAAGCATTAAGGTGATTTGATAGAATATGTTGTACCTACCTGCCACGTTAATTGCTAGTTTAGTTTCTGTTGAATCTAGCATTCGGTTTGCAACAGACCAGTTTCGCAAACCATCTAGATCTATTTATGTCAAAATGCTAATCATTGCTCCAATTTTCAGTCGAAATTAAGGAAAGGTAAATGATTTATTATTCATAAAAAATGACCTTATATAAATTATAGAGTTAATAGACAGATCTATAGCCAAATTTCATTTCGATTTACTATGTCCATTAATCAATAGTTTATGCAAGAGAATTGGATCAGGTTGTGAATGTGATTTCTGTGCAAATGGCGTGCGTGGGCTCGGGAGCGGCGTGATCAAAGAGTGCGCTCGCGCAGCGGGGCTAGCGCACGTGAGCCTTTACAATAACGCTCGTGTTTTCTTCATATTTTTTTTAAGGTGCCATGTTACGCAAATACAGTACATCCTATAGTTTACCGTTCATTTCATATCGTTTTATTGTCATTGTTAAACGGCAATTTATAGTAAAGATGTGCTAGGCACAGCTGGAAGCCGCTATAAACAATTTTAGATATTATTTACTGAGATATTATTTTAAACGCTGATAAATAAAATTGTAATGCCCGCATGATGTTAAAATATTCCTAAATAAGATTAAATTACGGCTATTATAATGTAAACACCAGTTCTAATCTATGAACATCGATGTAAAACAAACTTAATTACTAAACTAACTAATAGTTTTAATTGCTTGTAAAATGGACCGCGAATTAACGAATCACGTCAACTAGTTAACGAGTTACTTATTTGGACTATTTGTGTAGCTGTTACATCATTACTTAATCAAAGGATGAATAATTCACGCCCTTGGAAAACGAATTGAAAAATTGAAGGCATCACTTTCAGAAGGCAGGTGGAAGAATTGCGACGTTTTAGTACTTAATTGAATTAACGTTTTTATGTTTGGAATAATTTTACGACACTCAAACAAGCCAAGAGGGGTTAAGAAAATTATATTTTATAATCCAGCCGCTGGTCCCATAATTTTTATTACTTTTTTATGCACCGAACTCGTTATAATTGGCACTGCAAACGCTGTGTGCTTACTGTGCCTAGTGTAAAATTTTGCAGAATGATCCTGGCATTATTTGCTCAGAGTGGCTCTCTGGCTATGTCTGAAAAGAGTTAATGTGTAATCTTCATTAAGTTTTTACTACTATCAGAATAATAATTGGATCGAGCGTGGTTATAGTCATAAATGTTATCTTAACAAAATTGACCACCTAGAGCTGTTTTGTTTGCCGGTCTATGAAACATATCTATGCAGAAGTTGTTTAGTGCAGTTGTACAAAAAAAAGAGAAATTGGCTTTTTAAAGACACTAGAGACTAGTTTTCTTAGTTTAAAGCAATAGGAGTTTTTTTTTAACACGTTTTTGTTGCATATTCCTTCTCACTGCTTCCCAATTTCTGCAACCAGGGGTCACTCATCGGCCTTCATGTCAAACCGTGTCAATGGCACGCAATTTTTAGGCGTGGCTCACACTGAATGCGGAGCGAATATAATGGCGAGCACACACGACACGTAATCGCCGCGACGCGCGATCTCGCCGTTACACAAGTTACAGATTAGTGACGCGGCTAGCACGCGACGCTAACGCGCCATGAACGCGACAAGACAGCTTTATTTTTTTTAAACTATTTAGAAGCAGAAAAACGTTGGAAAATAGTTAATTGTCAGATTAGACGCGATGATTGCTTAATCTCGGTTTGCTAAACGATCGGTTAATTACATGATTAGATCTACGTCAATTTGTTTTTCTGCTGCCAGCTTCCACGTATTTCGATCTTTGATTTAAATGAAACTGTAAAATTCAAAGTAGATTACCTACGAGGACTATGCCAGAGCAGAGTAATACTCATAAAAATGTGGATGGAAGTAACTTAGTCATTGGCATAACAAATACACGTCGACCACAATGCGGTCAGACACTAAAGTTTTATTTCGCGACAAAGGGAACGGTTTTCATGACTATTTTTCGCCCTTTTATTTATTATACATTTATTGTTATTATACTTTACGACGCTGTGGCAACTATTAATGTTAATTCAACGCTTGTTGAAGGACTTTGTTGGATAATGATTCGTGCATAACTAAGTTTAATGAAAACGGTTGTAACTTTCGATTGAAAAGTTGTGTAACTTAAGTATTCGTTGCGTTTATGTCTTTTCTTCTAAGGACTTGAAATTTAAATTTTAATATTTTGTCATCATCATCGTCCCAGCGCTTTTCTCTAATTCTTTAAATTAAAGGATAATAACAATAAATGTATAATAAAGAAAAGGGTGACAAATAGTCATGAAAACTGTTCCCGCGAAATAAAACTTTAGTGTCTGACCGCTTCTTTTCGTCTCGTGAAGTCTCGTGTAGCCAATTCATGAATATTAAGATACAAGCAAATATTTTTTTGTGTGACTTGAACTTTTATAAAACCATCCCTTTCTTACCAACAGGTGTGGTTCCAAAACAAGCGATCGAAAGAACGCCGTCTGAAGCAGCTGACCTCAATGGGGCGGGGCCCGTTTTTCGGGTCGTCCCGCAAGATGAGAGGGTTCCCCATGAACCTATCTCCGGGGGGGCTGGAGGAAGGCCCACCGGGGTTTCCTTACTTCGCGACAGCGGATGGCAAGTTCGAGTTTGGCTATGGCCCGCCGTTCCACCATGATGCGCCGTTCTTCCACCCGCCGCCGGCGATGCCTTTTAATCAGCCAGGTTGGTAGACTTTCTGAAATAGACAAACATAGATGGATGCATAGAACTATGGATTTGTGCCTAATTTTTACCATTTTGCTTTAAAATGATCGTTTAATCAGATACCATACTCGTATTTTCGCTAAACATCCAAAGACAGGAGCAATTCTTGAACACCACTAAACAGTTTCAAAGTCAAGCTCGATTTCAAATTCTTATTATTTCAAAGTGCTGCGCACGTATCTTGTTCCCAATTTTCGAATCAGGGCCAAGTTCAGCCATAATGGTTTGTTCAAACGAAACTCTGTAGACGCGAGTTTGTGGAGACGCGTGAATACTGACAATTAACAATTGTATGTGTCTATCGTGCGACTTTTAGGTTATAGAACCGTTTTTGTGTTACTTATGTAATGTGTGCGTTTTTGTGATGAATAATTATTTAATTAATTGTAACAAGATTTTTATGCCTCAAGGCGTTTTTTTTCTTAACGCTTTAAACAAATTAATTATGTGATGCCTGCCTGACAAACACACGGCTAATTATTTGAGCCTTAAAGTTATTCAGAAGCCCCAAATTAAAGTATTCAAGGAAACTTGCAATTTTTCTAATTCAAACTCAAATTAATTTACCTATTTAACGTACACATTGTTTATAAACATAGAAGTAATATATTCACATTTATTTAGTAAAATCAATCACAAAAATCTAACGAACCCATCAAATAATGTACCAGGCGCTTAGTAACGGAAGCAGGTCGTTTCGCAGGCATGGAGACTCTTCCTGGCGGGGAGTTTCCTGATCAGTTCCCGCCTCCGGACCACCTCGTGCTCCCTCGGCCATCTTCGCCGGAGTTTACCTTTGGGGACGGGCCGCCCCCTTTGCACCCCGAGGGTCTGGTGTGGTAGCTCAAGCCGGAGCCGCGGGACTACCACGACTGATGCGGCTCGACAGGCTACAAAGTGGACTTTAGCAGTGTTATTCATTAACAGTTGCGATTGGTGAAGTTAATAAAGACGCAGTGTTTATGTGATGTTAGTTTCTGTGAACGTTAAGGAGTTTCCCGCTTGATTCAGGTTTGTTTTCGATGTTATTGATGGAAGAACCAGTTCGTTTTTTGTTGCAGTGATTTGGTGCTATAAAGGTTAATTTGTCGATGTTTTCTGATCAGAGCAATGTGTTTTGATGGATTTTGATTCGGTATCAAAGTTGGCAGGAGTCTTAATATAACTTGTGTGATTATGACGACTGTTAATCTTCATATTATTATAGTTATTTACCCAGACATGACCTTATCAAAAGACAGGTCTCTATAATCTGTGGAACATAGATAAAACAACTTTTTTGTTTACCGGAAAAAAATTAAGAAAATATTATTAAAACGAATTCCGATTAGTTTCGCATAAATCATGGTAAATAAATCTTTGCTTTTATATCCTTTTAGTTAATACTTAATAATAATAATCAATCTATTTGTGAATAAGCCAGGCACTGTGAATAATAAGAATATATGTACAGATAGCTATCTTAATAGATAATTTATTAAGTTACATAGAAAGAATAATTTATTTACAATGGGTTTTATAAGCATAATTTATATAAGAGTAATTTTGGTTCCTATACTAAGATAGATACACTTTGAGCATTTTTTTTGTATATTTATTATTAATTGATGTCTTATCCGTTACTTACTCGTAAGTACAATCTGTTAGAGTAATAATCTTAATACTTATTGTAAATAATCATTCTGTATATATTAATGTATTGTCTTAGTAATATGTACTTAATAAGGTACTTAATGTAAGTATCATCGTACTTTTAGCGTACCGTTATAGTTTTGTTTCAATAAATCTTTCAAAATGAATCTCACATACGAAGAAATTTAATTATTTTTGTAAAAATCTTGTAATTGTTACAGATTTTTCCTTTTTTTTCTGTCAATCAAATATTCAGAAAATTTAGGCACAGTTTTTTACATTAGGAAATATAACCCATCGTTCTTAAAGTAAAAAAAAAAACAGAAATTACTGTAAACTCGAACACAGCATGAAAACTTTCGTATTTGATCATAATTCGTGGCATACTCCATTTTAATTTCACGAACTCAAGAAATCCCACATTTAAATTAGCTTTTTCAAAAGAAACACTGTAAATAACACACATGAGGTATTTTTCGAAAAGAATTTCCTTACATTTAAGAGAACATCGTATTTTATGTTTGTAGTCACGAACAGTCAGTGTACATAAAACATTTGAAAATAATAATGTATGATCATTTACCCCTTTATTTATAAACGTTGCTTAAAGTTACGTAATGATTAGCGACTGTTTAACCATACATTTTTGTCGTTTAAACGTCTCTTAAGGTCTCTTAACCAACGTTTTATAAATAAACTCCTTAAAGTCGTGTCTCTGAAGTAAATGAAGAAGCTTACTAAGTAACGTGTACTAAGTTGTGGCTGCAGCAGCCATTTAGTAAGGCCCTGAAAACAAGAAAAGTTAATACTCTCAGAGCACTAATGTGCACTTACTCTAATTATACCTAAAGGTGTAGAGAGCATGAGAGGCCAAATTAAAAGCGTTGTTTATAATCTTTCTATAGTTTTTCTCCAAAGTTTTTTACATGTCACTTTGGAGGGACCAAAGATTTCAATCGTAAGTAGATACGCGTCAAAATATGCTCGCGTTTCTATTTTATTTTGACACCTCTGACACACAATGTCGCATAGACTTGACTTGATTGTCATGGAAACGCAATTATTATTGTGTGAGCTCACTCATCTCAGTTTTGACACTTTCGCGCAACTTAGTACGGTAAAGGGAAATCTAACGATTTAAATCTTTGGCCGGGACTTGAATTTTTTCTCTTCTTTATTTGTTTTCTCAAGTCCTGGAATTAATCTTCGTGGCTCCAATCATAAAAAAAAGATGAGTAACAGGATCACTAATATAGGTATGTATATTGTATGTACTTTAAACTAAGTGTTAATATTTGGTACATACTGTTGTCTATCTGTATTTAGCACATAAACAAAAGTATAATGGAATTGTCTGTAAGAATAAAATCTATTCGAAAATATTTAAAGTTTTATTTACAGCAACCCTTATTTATCTGGAATATGGTTATGTCAACATTATTGGTTTTACTTAAATAAAGTCTGTCCAATAATATATTTGTGAAATTCAAAAAATAATTACTACTGAACTGCCTCGATGAGTATCGTGTTACCCAGTAACTGGGTTGTGGAGGTCAGATAGGCAGTCGCTCCATGTAAAATACTGTTATTCAGTTGCATCTGGTAAGACTGGAAGCCGAACTTAACAGACTTGAGTAAAGGCTAGGTAGAAGATGCCTCGAGCGCGAATAATGAGCCTGGGTTATGGTAAGATTCCCTTTTTTTAAAATAAGTATGGGCGATGTGTCATTTTGTTTTTCCGTTAGGAATTTCTCAGTAGCCGAAGTCTAGATATGAGCTCGAATGATGGCAAGAGGCTCATTAGCATAATAATGTCATTTACATCCCAAACTCCAGTATTCATATTACCAAAGACAGGTCAAATAACGTACGTTTAAAAAAAGGGACAAAAAGTACTTCTTATAAGTAAGTACCTAAAAGTCTGCTATCAGTCTACCTAGCCTTTTCCCAACTGTGTAGAGGTCGGCTTCCAGTCTATCCAGATGCAGCTGAATACCACAATTTTACATGGAGCTACTGAATATCTGACCTCCACAACCCAGTTACTGGGCAACACGATACCCTTGGTAAAACTGGTTGTCAGACTTTCGTGATTCTGGCAACCCGTAACGACTGTCAAAAATCTACAAATGACAGCCGGGACCAAAAGCTTATCATGCTTTCCGGGGCACTCTCGGTATGTAATGGATGGTCACCCATCCACGGACCGACCTCGACAAGCGCTGCTTAACCTTGAAAATCGATCAGTGCGGCTATTATTATGTAGCTTCGGGCCCCTTGTACCTAAAAGTCTGCAACATACACTTATCAAATCAATTTGACAGGTGATATAAATGAGTCAAGTTTGTATCATTAAGTTATATTACATACACTTTGTTCGTCTGTTTGACTGACAAATTGAGTGTAAATTATACCAATCGATGGCCGACCACTGAGTGCTAAGTGAAAAGGTTTGTATTTATTTATGAGAGCATATTAAATTATATGATGGTAAGTTACTGCTTTGATTGATAAAAGGGTTCCTTTATCTGAACATGGAATCTGACGCCCAATATTTTGTTAGCATAAGTCAGACGCGGATCTAGGTTTTCGCTCAAGAAGGGGCAAGTGTTTCTCTCTGAGGAAGGAGGGGAGGATTTCTCAAGCTGTGAAAGTCTTTAAAAAAACCGTCGGTACCTATTTTCCCTAAGCTCAACAATGTGCCCCCCCTTTTCGAGGATGACGACGATTTATCTTTATCTTAGTATACTGTATAGATACAAAGTAAAAATATAGGTTATAAAACTATGTTAAAATGTAGAGTTTTAGACTTAGTTTGGTCGAAGCCCAGGGGGGGCAACTGCACCCGTTGCCCCCCATTATCTGCGCCTGAGTAAAGTAGGGAACAGAAAAGAAACAACCGATGGATTGTGTGAAAGATGATATGTCTAGAAAATGGTGACTACCGAGGTCACGACTAATAGAGGTATGGGGTAATATGGGCTAATAGGGGTATGAAAAATACATGTTGCGCCGACTGTAAATTAAAGGCTCCATCAAACAGGCGCGACACGCGACGCGAATCGCACGCAACACCAAGGCACGGCTCGTCGCGCGACAGACGATGCCTTTGTGTCGCGTCGCGTGTCGCGCCTGTTTGAAGGAGTCTTAATTGGGATAAAGGCAGGAGAATGATGATGTAGAAGTAAGTACTGCCAATAATAATAATAATAATCCATTTATTTCTGTACTGTACTGCCAATAAGAAACTCTTTCGCAGATTGAAGGTTAATCCTGGTTCCTAAATCCTGAAATAGGTCGATTTACTTACAAAGTGTAATATTGCTAACGAATTTTGAAAAGAAGTCCTTAAGACTATTTATTCTTTTGAAGAAAAGAGATTACAGTAGAAGTATTTTCTTAATATCCCTCCGCAAACTTTGTGTTTCGTCAGTTTTCTCCCATTTTTTAAATGAATTACATTAAGTTAAAAGAGTATAAACAACTCTATATATTTCCAAGTCGATTGAGAGGGTCCGGTCTGCACCAAATGCAAAGGGCAACTGATAGAAATCCGACGACTGACGAAACACGAATTTTGCCGAGGGGCATTAAGAAAATAGTAAGTAGTAATATAATTTTCCGAACTACAAGTATGTTCGGGTAAACTTTCAGTCTAACCAGATGAAAAAAAGAAAGAAAGAAAATGTGTTTATTGGGACTTGCACAGGATTATCACAAACTAAACTAAACACACTCTAAAAAATGAAAATAAATACAGAAAGTCCTGTACGAGGCCAAAAGGCTGCATACTAGTATTTAAGATGGAGCGACCTCCTATTTCACCTCCACAACCCAGTTACTGGATAACACGATACCCCTTGGTAACTTAAGGGGCTTCTATTCAACGACTATCAAAGATATGCAACTGACACTAGCCGGGACCAACGGCTTACCCTGCTATCCGAGGGACGGAGAGTTCTCGATCTGTAACGGATGGTCACCCATCCACGAACCAACCGCGGCAAGCGTAGGTTAACCTTCGACCCACCTGTGCGGTGTTATCATTTAGCCACGAGCAACTGCATTATAATATTGATCCAATTATATCGACAATCACAAGTGTTTCATACCACTATTAATATAAAATTGCACCGAAGACGGTCTGTTTTACTAGCACGACATAATTATTATGTCGTGCTAGTAAAACATACCATCTTATAATAATAATAATTCTTATTATTAGTAGGTATTACATAGTTATTTTCTACATTCTGTGACAAAATCAGTATCTTTGAATTAAAATGGAGACCAAACCAAATAACAGGGACTCATCTTTTATTTTGCAGTGCGACGTAAAAGTACGTTATTACAGATAAACCTAGGAAAATAAACTTAGAAAGATAAAGTTATTTATTTTAAATAAGATAAACCTAGGAAGTATTAAATACATATTTACTACTTCAGCAAACAGGTAGGTAAGCTCGGAAGGAAATGAGGTCTAGCAGTAATCAGTGCAAAATATTTTAAATAATATGCGATAAAGTATTTTCAAATGCAGAATTGCAGCGGTGCCATCAGATGGAAATTTAAAAGTAGAGAAATAAAACAAGATTATAATTGCACAGAAAGAATATTTTATTGACCTACTTCTATCCCCTAATGGAAACTTATAGGAGCGTTGTTTAAGATTCCTGTCCCTAATACATTGTCTGACCATTATTCTGAGTTTTTCTTTATAAAACCCCGCCTCGCTCGACTGCCTCGTTGGTGTAGTGGTCGCTAGCGCTTGCTGAGCACGAGTTCCTTGGTTCGATTCCCGGGTCGGGCAAAGTATTATTGGGTTTTTCCGTCTACAGTGTTTCTAGAGCAGGCCGGAGTCCGGATTTGTGCCCGGTTGATGGTAGGCTGGCCCCCTGTCATGAGACTTAAACATAACTGGCGAAATGTGGGTGTGCTGTTCACCTCTGGCTAACATTTCGGAGAATACATGCGTGATGTATGTACAAAAAATACATACCTACCTAATTCTACCACCCAATTATATCCAGTTCTAATAATGTTGCAGCCAGTACAACACAACAAACATTCCATTTCATTCTCTCACGTTAGTCTAGCTACTCGTATCAAACGTGGAATCGTGTGGAATCTACACAGTATCAGATATAACCGCACCGAGGTAAGCACCCTACACACTGTCCTATCTACCATTCGCACATAAAGGAAAATTGGAATTTGCGCGGGGGCTCGGGGCTCGTTTGAACGACTGTGCTCGTTTGAACCAGGCGCGCGTTCGCACGACCGAATTAAGCCACGACCGCGGAGTACCGAGTCGTAATTGGAACCGTTGTGTTTGCCTGATCCGAGCCTATTATCTCATGGGATTGGAGCAGGGTTAGGTTCTGATTATTAGGTATGTGGATTGGTAATGCTAATTTTCGGTATTGAATTTCGGGTGGATTGGAAGTTTTAATGGAATTGTGTTTGGAATGGTATTGCGTTGGAACTGTTTGTTGATGGTTTTAAATTTTAGGATTTCTCTTATGACCATGACAAATATATGTTCAAAGATGTATCTAAGCTAAGAAAAGTCTTCGATGGGATAGATAAGTTTAAGACAATGGTGCCGATTCCCTTGTACACAAGCTAAACTTAATTCTGGATAGTTTCATCTTTTCTCACTCAGAAAACCAGAAAGGGACGGACTTAAATAAGACCAGCACCCTAATTGCGTAACACTATTTATCACAATCTGAATCATTTTGAAGCCTATTGCTAATCCATTGCTTCATGTGTTAGAAAAATGTGTCTGCTCAGCAACGTAAATAACGCAATGAATGTTGTTGAACTGATAAAAGCCATTCCTACTATTAGTGTGTTACGCAACTACCCCGCTGTTAGTTGAACTGAAACTACTGCTTTCACACACATTTCAGAACGCATAATATGAAAAACTCGGCGAGGTTCAAGGTAATTTGACATTTCAAAACTTAGTTCTTATCTGTCACCGTCCTTGTCACGAGCTGTCTGTCACTACGAAATGTCAATTTTAGCGTAGAATTTTCATTTAATTTGTGAACAAGGTAATTGGCGCCATACCACAAGTATCTTTGTAAAGATTTTGTTAACTAAGAAAGCGGTGAACGGTCACACCATAACGGGTGTCTAAATATATATTATAGTGTTTTTGACACCTTAATGTCATTCATGATGAAAATGACAGATTTTCATGACGCCCGTTATAATGTGACGGAACTGCTCATATATGAAACCGTAGCGTAAGACAGTACTGCTTCGCAACACTGTTCATCGCTAATGGGACACAATTGATTATCTATTGTTATGGTCCTCTAGCGGGCCACCTCAGGTCTAACACAAGTGCATACGGTGGAGGTCTACCCGACTTGGGCGGAGCACCGCCGTGTCCTTGTGGCGGCAATCTCTTGCGTCCGGCCCTAGTTTAGGCCATGCTACGGAGCGAGAGGGAATGGGAAGCCGTCACCTCCTTTTGCGAAGCAGAATGTTCGCGAAGGAGGAGGCGGAGCGCGTGAGGAAGAAGCAATCGTTGCGCCCCCACGCCCCTAGTCGCCGCAGGAGGAGACACCCTGGGCGTCGGGAGTCGATAGCCGACTCCCGGCCACCGTAGGCGCGGGCTTGCGGACGGTGAGCAATGAGCAGCTCGCCGTCCGGTAAGGACCAGGCCCGGATCGACGGAGCGTCGTATTCCACGCGCGCCTCAAAGAGATGTCAGCATCATTGACGGGGTCCGAAAGGGCTGATGCCTGTCGGGGTCGTGGATTGTTTGAAAGAGTTACCGTGGCCTTGGCGCACAGGCAACTGAAGGAACATGGGTGGGTTTTAGTCAGTAAGAGTCTGACACGCCCTTCCGCTCCGCCCAGAGCGGGAGAACTAATTTGATGACATCCCACCGAAAAAAAAAGCTCTGACTCAAGTACATACTAATTCCATGCTCGCAACTTTCAATCAAAAGCCAAAACGATATTGATTGACATTCAGCTGTTTCATATACAAACTCAAGCTTCTCCCTAATTTTCTGAAGAAACACGTTTGAAAATAAACGTAAGTATGGGCCCTTCAATATCGTACTTCTAACTATAGTATATATATAGCTGACGTATAGCTGCCGACGGGTGAGTGTGACCAATGCAGATTGATTGAACATCGGCCGGCCCGCGCTGTCGCTACCTACTCGTGAATCAATAGGTATGAGCGAGTAGGTAGGTAATGAATGTGAGTGTTTTGTAATGTTATGTAATTAATAATTGAGGTTTATGTGATCGTCTTCTTGCAAGCGTGATTAGTATTTGTGAAGTCTAGAGACTGATTGGGTGGGGTCCTCTTCATAGACACACCAGAGTTTTTTTTTTAGAAGTGAAAACTTCTTAAGGCGCACTTTTATGATTTTTCAAAACAGTGAATCAAACTGAATCGTCACCTTCGGGTCGGTGACGCTGAATCGGGTACAATCGGCTCCAGTCGGTAGGTGCCGCTCAATCGCGTATGATCGGCGCTGAATCGCGTATGCTCGGATCCAGTCATCATCAGACTTTATTACAATTAGAAATAAGTTTTCACTTCTATCAGGTCACAAGCACACATTTTCTTTTTTTTTAATCTAGTCTTCGTTATCAATTCAGCCGGCTTTACCTACCGCTAAGATTTTTTTAGTACGAAACTGCAAATCATTAACAATTATTAAATCGAATACTCTAAGTCACACAGTTCATTGTCAGAGCTATTTTAATAAAAAAAACTGATTGACCTTCTAATAATGTACCCTTTTTTAAATTAATGCACCTTTGACTCTTTCTCTTTGAACTCTTTGGACTTCTGGAGATGCTCACTTTTCTATACAATTATGTAAAATTGAGGTGTCTGTTTGTAATGTCAAAATAACAGCTTTTTATTAAATGCAAATGAAAGTATATACGGTACTTACATACTTATGACAAAAAACCAAATTTTTAAATATTTGTCTGTCTGTTCGTTCCGGTTAATCCGAGACGGCTGGACCGATTTCAATGAAATTTGGTATGGGAATATTTTGAACCCTAGGAAAGGACATAGGCTATTTTTTATCAGCATACCACGTGACTATGCCTTTTGCGGAAATTGTTTTAAAATAAATGGGCCTAAAAATAATTGTTTTAAAATAACTGGGGTACGCCGACCAAACGGCTTCCGCTAGGTTAGAAATGTGACCAACCACGCGCGAGCCGAATTGGTATTTGAGGTTCGATTAAATACAAGCCTTTTGATAATTAGCACTTTTACGTGACATCATAATTCATCTCTAATTACTTGTAGGTAATAAAATATTCTTCAAATTAATTTATACACTATCTTTGTTATTAATAAAACAGGGTAGGTATAAAATACTTGTCAGTTATGCAAATATTGTAAAATATCGTTGTGAAATTTATGTAATACGATGTTATTTATAGTGACAGGGAAGAATTGAATATACCTAATTAAGTACTTATTTCCCCCTTAGTATTTAGTACTTAAGTACTTATTTAACTGCGTCGTTGGTCTAGTGGTCGCTAGCGCTACAGCTGAGCATGAGGTCCTGGGTTCGGTTTTTTCCATCTAAAATATCTCAGTAGCAGCCCGGAGTCTGGATTTGTGCCCGGTTGATGGCAATAGGCTCATTATAGGCTGATTATAGGCAGCAGTGAGAACATTATAGACTGATTATGAGGCGGACAGCGGAGTCAAAACTTTATTTATTTCGTGGTCAAAACTGTGTTTAGACAGACTATATCGCTCCGTGAACATTATGATGGCGTGTACACTATTCGCAACAAAACAGTATCGTGGCCAAAGTCAAAGTTTAAAAGAATATCCTGATAAGCCTGTGAATAAGAGATGACACTATTTCGGCTCTACCTGATGCCTGTTCTGGGTCTATCTAGGCACTTCTCGCATATGTTTTATTCCTGTAAGCATTGAGTAATACAATCATGCTCCCTTAAATGTCTCACTGATGGTGGCGCGTGCGTTGGATCATTCGGTTCCCTACAAAATGGTTGAGCTGGATGGTGTTGATCCACGCGTCATGTTCGTGAACGGGCGCCGTCGGTTGGGATTGGTCATCTCTTAACTGCCACGGCTTATTTTTATTTTTAATCTTATATTTTGAATTGTTTCTTTCTTTTTTTTTACATTGTTCTCACATATGGAAGCAACAACAGTAATGTACCCAGGATTTTGTAATATCTTGATTTAAAAATAATGTCCTCGGAGTTTCTTGCCCGTTCTTCTCCATAGAGATTTACGTTTTGGAATGGGCAATTAGCTTCAACTTTCTGTCTAACTGACCGACTCTTTGACAATTCAAAAGTGCCTGCAAATGGTTTAATTCAAATAAATGCTTAGAGTTTGTGTTTGATGGACCACCCTACTAAGAAGAGTAAAAACGTTTTGAGTTAGTTTAGTGCAGTGTGAGTGAACCTTAAATGTAGTGCAAGTGCTAGCTATTATAAAGAGCACATGTGTCAACTGGCTTCAAATACGTTTATGCACAATTTCTTAATTTATCAGTTACTTAGCAGTAGTTAAATTAAAATTACTTATTAGCTGAAAGGCTAGATAGGTATGTGAATAACGATACCTATGACCTATTGCGATACTTTATTCAAGTTAAAAAATACATATCAACCACTAGAAAGTTCGAAATTAACAACAACTGTGGAAACCCATCGATGCCCATCGATAATTAGGAACATCAAACATAGTAGGTAAGTAACAGTGACCCCCGGACCCCAAACGACAGTACACACAATACTTCTACTCGTAACTGTCCGTTAATTGGGACTATTGTTAAGGGTAACTACCCACCCCCTTCTTTATATATATAGAGCACACTATACCACCCACTCGAGAAACTGTAGACAGTGAAAATTCATGATGTTTTCTTGTTACTTAGTAATTTGAGAACCTGATGGAAATAATTATTTTAGCCTCTTTGGGGCAGAAAAAGCCAAAATCCTCTCCATAAGGAACAGGGTTTTGGTAATCTCTTGTCTCGATTTTGGAAAAATAGACGGAGAAGAAAAGCAGATTTCAGTACTCGAACTATATATTAATGTAGATTCGGGTACTAAATTCTGCTTACCCAATAAAAAAATCCCATCAATTATGACGGGCTTTTTCTCCAATAGTAAATCTTGAACAAGCCAACCACTTTTATTAAAAACTGGGGTATGAATTTCCCCGGAATTTCGAAGAGTTTTTGCTACGGTCAAAATAACTATATTATGTCTCTGTATACATATAACTCTATCAACGTCTCTAGTCAACCTTTAAATACTTAACGGCGCAGGATAGCCTTTACCAGATGTGGTCATCGTGACCTGATGATGTCAGAGGATCCGCTGTCGTAATACCGACAGCGGCTCCTCTAAGATCATCAGATCTGTCATCAGAAGAAGGCCGCCATACAACCAATGACGTGACGCTCTGCTAGTGACTGTCACCAGCCAGTGTCTCTTATATATGACCTTTTCGCTGGTTCCAGTAACTTCGTAACAAAACTAGACGGTGCCACTTGCTGCGGCATCATACTTATAAAAGGTTCATGAATAGGAAAATGTTTTAAATTCCATCGTGTTTAAGCGCCCTAAGTCTCCGGTCAGTGGTAGTTTTACGTTTAATCAGATAAGGCGACATTTGACAGCCTATTATACTAGTTTACTATTTATTTCGGCCATAAAAGTTATTAAGTTTGGTCGAGTTTATGATGAGTTTTGCTACTGTATAGTTTGTTTGTTTCAAGTAATAATCATAAAGATTATTATTACAGATAGAATGAATGCATTGTTTGTTAGACGGTGTGGTGTAAGTTTTTTGTTGTGGAAGTGTTAATGTGGTTCAGAATTAGATTCTTCTATAATTTTGACGAAGTTAGTTTACATATTTAACCGCTGAGTTTTAAAGATTTTTTTAAGTTCTACTTTAGCCACGTATTTCTTTTATACGATGATAGTCTGTAGGTACTGTATTTCTAAATGCGGAAAAGACCTCCATAACTGACACGCATCTTACGTGAAGCAGCATTCACTCTCAGTAAAATGGTCAACCCTGCTACCAATCTTTCATTTGAATGGCTAATCCTTTCTCCATGACAAGAGCCATTCGCTGACAGGAGGAAATAAATTGGAAATCCCGTAAATAAAATATAACATACATATAAAATAAGTCTTCTGAAAAAAAAAACAATGTGGCGGTATTATCATCTCTATATCCACCCTGGTCCCTAGCTCACACGTGCTCACGCTGACATTTGCGTGTGCGCACACCATCGCTCACCGTGTGATCTCGCCGCCACACCGCACTGCACGCTTCCTACCGATTTACCTAAATGTCACCATACATACAATTTACTGGATTTTAACCACATTATAGAAGATTAAAAAATTAAAGGTAAAAAAATGTTCTTTTGTAAGTTTTTCTTATGGAGTTCCCACGAAGAATTGCTAATCATAAAGTATTGATTTGTAACTTTGTTAGTGGGAGATACTAATTGTAATGTAATAAATCATTCGATTATAAAAATGTTATAACCGCCTCGTTCGTCTAGTCGCAACCGCCACTGCTGAGTATGAGGTCCTGGGTTCGATTCCCAGGTTGGGCAAAGTGTAATTGTGTTTTTATATTTGGAACTTTTCAGTAGCAACCTGAAGTCTGGATTTGTGTCCAGTTGATGGCAAAAGACTCGCTCCCTATTACAGGGGACTTAAACATAGCTGGCGAAATGTGGGTGTACACCTCTGCCCAACCTTTCCGGGTAACAAGGCGTGATGTTATATTATGTATAAAAATTAAAAGTCTGTACAGTGAATAGCACTACTAACGTTGTCACAAAATAAATGAAGGTAGTCCCAATCTCAATCGGATTTCCAATTGTAGCAGTTCCAATATTCATGTAATGACTCAAGTTCAACACTGGATGTTACGCAAAATGTTATGGATTTATTAACATGGCAATCGCAAACCCAAGTTGACAAAATTTTGGTATTTAAACATACTCTTCCGCCAACCCTTTGCGGAATATCTTTTAATACTTAATGTGCTGACTACAACTTTGTCTACAAAAAAACATTAACATATCATCACGCCTGTGATCCCCGAAGGGATAGACAGAGTGTACCTGTATCTACACTCACATTTCGCCAGTTATATTTAAGTCCCATGTATTTAGGGGGCGAGCTTATTGTCATCAACAGGGCACAAATCCAGACTCCGGGCTGGTACTGAGAAATTCCAGATAGATAAACTCAATAACACTTTGCCCGACCAGGGAATCGAAACCAGGACCTCAATGCTCAGCAGTCGCGCCCACTACACCAACGAGGAACAGAACACTGTCCATAATGTTTGCCACACAAGAATAGGCCACTATTAATAAAAGTAGTGCGCAACCTCTAGTTTAGCTCCAGTAATCCATTTAATCTCATAATCCTTTGAATTCTTTAAGGAGAAGGCAAAAACGTTACTTCTTCTCGACCTTTGTCTTGTTCTACAAACATGGAAATGATTAACGGGTGTAAAAATACCTTTAACGAAGCCGAGAGTCACTTGTTCTTCCCGTTAGGTTTTTTTTTGTACTAGATCATACCTGGGAACTAACCTTTTTTGACGTGTTTTTACGAGAACGTCCCACGATCCCGGTACTGTTGCATGCACTCATAAGCAGAATGTTTTGCGTGCGTTACATTGCGCACTATCGTTAACAGCGAATTTTCACACCAAAAATAAAAGTCGCTTCCCAGCAAATATTTTTGCACAAAGTTGCTTAGTTTCATTTACAGAATGCGTATGACGGCTTCGTGGTGGGTCTTTTTACACCCTGTATAGGTTATCAACATCATGTCGTGTGCTACATGCATAGGTTATCAAGAATAGTTGCTGCCATGTCTAGCTAGGGGGGACGTTTTATGATACTCGGGGATATCATCTAATCATAAAACTTCATAATAACGAGTAACGACCTCACTAAGGTGTACGAAAAGCTGTCAACTGTGAGTGTTATTTATATGGCGTGGGTTTTGTATAAAATGTTCTCTTTTTTTTTCCCAACTTGGTCATCGAAATAATTAAGGAAGGTTAACAGCCATTGTGTAGTGTTTTAAAAGTCAACTCAGTTTGCTATCATGAATGGAAGTTTGTTTCTGCAACTCTAGATCATATTTTTTATCGAGTTATGTTAACATGGTAACTGCAGTAAATAACAAATATGTACATAAGAGTGTGCATTCAAAAAGTTGGTAACGTCGCCAATAGCTGTCAAACACTTCGCTGTTTTGTTTAATTTGTCAATATTACTGAATAAAATTAATACATGTTGCTCTATAGCGCACAAAAATATTGATTAAGGGGTCGTTGACTTTCCGAAAATATCCTCGGCAGCTGCCTACTCCTTTATCTACTGCAGCTTAAAGCTAGACAAATGCTACCTTGAAGCAATAAATCTCTACAAGAGACATTTCCAATAGTTTTATGCCCAGAATCCAATGGAGTAGCGAATCAGGAACTTGGTGACGAGAAGATCCCTTTACATCAGTGGTTCCCAACCAGTGGTCCGCAAGAGCTAAAATATGGTCCGCGCAAGATTTAAAACAAAATGATAGAAACTGTAAGGACGCGTTTGAATCTTGTTTTTTGGAGCAGTTTTGGTGTATAAAAACAATTTCATACACTAAAATTGGAGAAATCGCAAGCTCAAAAAACTCATGCAAACTGAATTATTTATTAAAAAATTAAGTGTTTTGTTAATTATGTTATTTTTTAATTTAACGATTACGTATGTTAAACTTTTCGATTAATGTTTATTTTAGATTGATAGTTTATTTTTTAACCTTGTGGTCCCTACTAATAATAATGAAATCAAACTGGTCCCTAATAATAATAATGAAATTAAAGTGGTCCCTGGTCAAGAAAAGGTTGGGAACCGCTGCTTTACATAATGCTCATGGTTTTTCTCATAGATAGATAGATAGAAAACTCCTTATTATGTAAGTACACCGTATACGTTACAGATTTAAAAGCAGTAAGTAATGAATCACATCACATATTTCCCACAATCTTTACCCAGTTTTTGAAGTTTTACTACGGAACCCTAACAAACAGGTGTCCGTTCGTATCTATTTGACATTTCCGTGCTTTGCCATCATTAGCCATTAGGGGAAGCCTTATGAAATTATAAATGCCAAAATGTACCGCATTAACATCACTCTTATTACTATAAGAATAAAGACTATTATCATTTACAATTCTGTTATAAGTTAATATATCTTGTCATGATGGTAATAAGGTTGATTTTTGATTGATTGTGTGATGTTATTTGTGTTTAATATTAAAGTGTTGACATTAATAGTGTATCGCACAGTACTGCTTTATTGTTTATCCTGTTTAATTAAGTATTTGTTAATTAAGTGGGTGTTTATGGCGTGTATGTTTGGGGTTGGGGACGTGTATTCCATATTTTAAAGTTTTATTAATTGGGTTTTCCTGTTTTTACTTTATTATGGCCGATTCATCATTTAATTATTGCTAGCAGCTGTTTTTCAGTCTTTGCTGAGTTCAACCTATCACTTGTGTCGTATCTTGCACTGTTATCTGATAGCTACCTCTGTGAACTTCAAATTAAGACCATTTCGCGAGAGCTTACAGGTCTTCTTAATTTATTACCTTCTAGCCAGTCGGATTGCATATTGCAATATTTAGTGGATTCATCACTTCTGACATTCACAGACATCACTCGAGTGTTTTTTTTGTACGCTCAAGCGATTCCTTTAAAAGCAGTTTGTCTTTGGCAGCCATAGACAAATATAGAGATTCCCGTAAAAGCCAGAAGTCAAAAAAACATTGTAGGAGTTCTTCGAACGCGGAGCATTCTTGATGCAGCCTGAGAAATAACTATTTCTGTCTTTGTTTCGAAATTGTTGTATAGTTAAAAAGTAAAATATTTAAAAAAATGTTGGTAGCAAAGCTATTTTAATAAAACCCGAAATTAAGTTGCCCCCAAAAAACAAGCAAGTCTTGAAAAAAAAGCAATATTTCATGCTGTACACACCTAGTTTCACCTGTCCCAAATTATACTCGAAAAATGCCACAGAAATAAAATTAATTATTCTTTTTTATCTGTGGCCCACAGAAAATGTTTATGGCAGAAATTATTTGGTGTTTAGCCGCGAGAGGGCGTGGCTGTGCGTGATTAATATATTTCTATGGAAAAACATTATAATGAGTTTGCTGGCCATATCGTTGTTTTTGGGTCTTCGCTTTTGAAGACGGTTCGGTATTTTTTATGTGGAATAAAGGGTTTCGGTGATATTGTTTTATATACCTACTATGCATATTCAGTTTAATATCGTTTGTGGATTAAGTTTTGATACTACAAATAGCTTCGAAATACAACAAAAACTTTTGCACTTATTGTGCGATGATATTATCATGGGCGTCCACGTCATAAAACGCCACGGCATAAAATGTATGGAAATACGTGCACGTTATAACGTTAGTGGACGGATACAAAGCGTCGTCATATATTTGTTCCAATATATATTTTTTTTCCATACATTTTGCTTCCCTATGTTATCGTGATGCGGTGGACGTTCACGATTTTAATATCGTCACGTCGTGGTGTTCTTCATTTGTTTCTTAACTTACCTTTTTGAAACTTCATTGGTTGTCATTTCTAGTTTACCTATTTTTATTGGTAAACTTGTGTTTAGAACAGTTTTTTACAAGTTTATTTATTTCTTCGTAAATTCACAAAATCATTGCCATGTGTTGATTTAAAAAAAAACAATCAATCAATCTGCCTATTCTTTGCACAACTATGTTGGGGTCGGCTTGTAGTCTTACCAGACGCAGCTGAAGAACAGTATTTTACATGGAGCGACTGCCTATCTGACCTCCACAATCCAGTTACTACTCGTATACCCCTTGGTAAGCCATATCATGATATTTTTATGCCTACATAAACATCTAATGCCTAGCACCCACAGAGCTTCCTTAAATTTTTAATACCAGCAGCTGTGCAGTAGTTTCGATCTAAAGTTTTAAATCCTTTCAATATAAAATCTTTATAGTCTAAGCAAGTATCCTATAAAGCTGCAGAACGCATGCTGTATTTTATGTGCCATAGCTTTATTTATAGGCAAATAGGTAGATTCTAGGAGAAACCCAGGAAATAGTAAATATGTAAGTACCTAATAGTTTTATTTAGAGTAAAATGTAAATATACCTAACTAAATATAATTTACAAGCTAGCCGGTTTAAAATAACCTGTTACAAATAGACGATTTTTAGGGTTCCTTACCCAAAGGATAAAACGGGACCCTATTACTAAGACTCCGCTGTCCGTCCGTCTGTCTATTCGTCTGTCACCAGGCTGTATCTCATGAACCGTGGTAGTAAGACAGTTGAAATTTTCACAGATGATGTATTTCTGTTGCCGCTATAACAACAAATACTAAAATACAGAATAAAAGAAATATTTAAGGGGGCTCCCATACAACAGACATGATTTTTTTGCCGTTTTTATTGATAATGGTACAGAACCCTTCGTGCGCGAGTCCGACTCGCAATTGGCCGGATTTTTTCTACTTTTGTATCGCTTTGATATTAAATGGCGTCAACCGATTTTCAGTAATCGAGCGATATAAGTACAGTACGTAAATCGTAGGACATCAAAATATGTTGGTAGGTATCTATCTGAAAAACAGCAGAACAAGCAGCATTTTTGAAAATCAGGATGATAATTTTAATGTTACGTAGTAGGTGCTGCACTGCAATCCCCAAAAATACTTAATGGTAACCCAAAACTTAGTCCAAAATCATTTTTATTTATTTCGGAATGGGTTTTAAAAAACGATATTTTATATTTTGTTTTTTTGCGAACCATCAGAAGGGGACACGCCCACGGACGCTGGGAATTTGCATTCGGCTTAATCTGTCATTGTCTGGAATGCTTCGCAAAAACGAGTATGAATACTGCTTTTGTTTTTTTTTCCGTTTAAAAAAAGAAGTATCTTGTTCATTAATTGTTTGGAACTTTCTTGAAGATTTTCGTAGTATTTGCGATTTTTATCGAGTAGTTTTGTGCTTAGTTTTGTACTTTTGTGTTTTGGGTTTTGATTTAGCAATAAAAAGGGAATTAACGGGAGAAGAAGTTCGGTTTAGTTGCTTCTGTTACATACGTATAGGTTGCTGATAGGCTTGCAATTTTGACAACTTTTATGACGGGTACGGATTGGTGAAACGTATAGGTATACTTACTTAACATGAAAAACTCGTTGAAACAAATTCACTTAGACAACAGCCGCACAGTTCGATCGATCAGATAAAGCTACTGTTGCCGCGGTTGGTCCGTGGATGGGTGAAATTTTTTGCATATTAAGATTCTCCATGCCACAGAAAGCACGTTAAGTCGTTGTTCCCGGCTGTCATTCGTGGATCTTTGACAGTCGTTACGGGTAGTCAGAAACCCAAGTCTGACAACCAGTCTTATCGTATTATCCAGTAACTGGGTTGTGGAAGTCAGATAGGCAGTCATTGCATGTAAAATACTGGTATTCAGCTGCATCCGGTTAACACTAGAAGCTGACCCCAACATAGTTGGAAAAGTCTAGGCAGATGATGTATTACATTTCATGCATAAATAAGGACGGTTAATTTATGTTACATTTCACTTCATTGTTTGACATTGAGTTGCTTATTTTTATTTCACATTGTATTTATTATGATTTGATGACATTGTATTTATTTTTATATTGTGATTTGTATTTATTTCGTGTTTCATAACTTGTTATTGTAATATGGGAGAACCCGAAATAAATGTTTTTTTTTTTATATTACGGCCCTCCAATCTGTAGCCGGCATTACATGGATAAAAGGAAATAAAAAACGTCTTTTAATAATAATAATACCATTTATTTCAGGCGACACAGGCCCATAGAAAAATACCTTTACCTGAACATACATATTTTCATATACACAAAACTTGTGTTAATAAAAAGGCTTAAGACTATGTTAGCAGCGCTTCACTTTGCACTATCGTGACTGTGCTGTCCAGTGGAACTTGTCCGCGGAAGCGACGGAACACCACGTCCTGCAGCCAAAAGTGTTCTTCGATGACGAGGGGCAGATAACAGTTCGGTACACGCACGACGAACGCCTTGAAGTTGACGTTCCGGTGCGATTCTAGTAACTGTAACCCTTGGCGTGTACCTCGTCTTTTGGCGCACGTACTCCACGGTGTCGTGGTATAGTGCAGGCGGGAGATGTACACTGGTGTGTTCGGCTTTGCGGCTTTTGAGGCCGCATGAGCTGTGCGAGAATAGAAGTCATATTGGTAGCGAGAATATTAGCCCAGTCTTCTGGACCTACCCTAGTATCATCACTAAAGAAACTGAATCATCTGTTTCGCATTTACAATCCGGTTGTCGAGAGAATGCGTTACTGGGGGTCTATGTCTCTAATACTCGTTTTAGCATTTTTTAGCTAAATAAAATTAGCATTTTTTATTGCTAAACTGGGCATATAAATAGATTTGTAAGATAATTTTACCTGTAATAGCTACTTCCATATGGAAGGATCTACTACGCAAAGCTATGAGGTCTTTGATTCTTTATTGGTAAAGATACAAGAGATTTAATTTTAACCAATAATGGTCGGTAAATTATAGGAATCGGCTATAAGGCCTTCAAAAAAATACGGGCCCGTCCGCAAGTAGTTGATCCTTCAAAACAAGTGACAAATAATTTTTTTCGAACGGACAAAAACACATTTCGAGGAGGGACAATTGTGAAATCGTGTTGTCATTCATTATCAGTTCGGCCTCTAAAGTAATCTTATATCCGTAGGTGATAGGAAACTCCTGTAACTTCGGCCATAACCACGTATTTCGTGCTTAGGGAGTAGACCCCTGTCACCTGTCAGTGCGACAATTGTAGTAACTAATAAAGATCAAATTCGCAAAACACGTATTCGTTTGTATGAAACTGCAAGGTGTCAAGAACACATTCTCTCGACGGTCGAACTGAAATTCATATAACTAAGTTTAATGAACCTCAATTTTTTTTGGAATATCGGCGATATCGATCGACCACACCCACAATGTTTTTCTTAATAAGCCATAGTAGGTAGGTTACGAAGTATATACCTACTCTCTCATCTCAGTCTTTCCCAGATTAATATGGAAATTACATATTTTGTGCACTACGATCCTTATCTCCCAACTACTGGTTTGGAGAATATTCTCCATTTAATCGTAGACGAGCTATACACTGAAGTATAGGTATACTGTTAATTGGTTCAACGACTGGCGGTCATAAATTTTAGTCATCCGTCAGTCAAATGAGACCCACGGACCGTTAGTGCGTGTGTCCCTTGTGGCGCACGATACGATTTTGTGTTTGCTTTCTTGTGGTTCTGTTGCACTTCTTTCAACTTGTTTTAGCCTTTCTTTAGAAATATTTTCTACTATGCCTTCAGCAGTTTCTACTAATTCAATTTTCAGTAAACGATTTAGGTGTTCTATCGTTTTACTGAATAAGTAACTTACCTTATCGGTTTACTGAATAAGTACGTAGGCTTTTGGTTGCTCTGGCTTTTTCTCCGGATTATAATCTTCATGATAATTGGCTTAGTACGAAAAACAAAAATATACTCTTGTTTATAAAGTCGGTATCGTTGCTATCATAATTTAGAAATTTGTGCTGGACATACTATGCAGGAAAATATGGTAAAAATAAAAAGCTTCATGTGGACTTGAATACCTTAGAAGTTTGATTTAGGAAGAAGATTCTATTAATTAAATAACGGATGTTCAAAACAATGAAAACAGACGACGCACGAATAAAAAAAAGCTCTTAATATTCATATTGCCGCTGCGCCCGCGGCGACTTCGCGAAATTATAACAAAATAAAAACTAAACCTCGCTGCGATTTATAATGTAAAAGGGACAAAATAATATCCACCGGACAGCGTCGACCTCTGATAGAGAATAAGGAATTGAGAAAGAGGGGTCTTGATAAATTGGTTAAGTACGAAAAACAATGCTTTGCAACGTGTCGAGGTAGCGAAATATATATGTTCGTATGTCATTAGCATATAGGGACAGACGTACCGTAAACAAGATATGTAAATGATATAAGATACATGAGTACCGTCGCCGCCTTGTAATGATTATTACATCTGAGCCGAGTTTTTTTTATAGGAATCATAAGCTTGGTTGTGAAATCAACGAGTTGTACTTGGTGATTTTGATTAAAGTTACAAAAATGTTGGAGGTAAATTTGTGGAAGAATGTTGGGTTTCTTTCGCCTGCTTTATTGTCGTAAGTTTCGGTAGATAACATAGAGAAAATTATGTCCATAATGATTAAAATGGTATCAGCTATATAGACACCTGCTACACCAAGGAAATTGCTGAAGACAAAGTTTCTCTGCAAAATACAGAAAGTATAGTACCTAAAAGAGGTCTTCTTTCTTTTCTTTCTTCTTTCTTTCTTTCTTTCTTCTTCTTCTTCTTCTACCACATCGAGATTCACCACTGCTATCTATTTGGTTTAATATAGTAACTCTGATGACTTTTAATTTATGTTCCACGGTCCCAGACCGACAGGCCACATCCTGTTCTATAGTTCTATCATAAATATGTTGTGATACCTGCAATTATTTGTTACTTTTTTTCTTATAAAACGGAACATTATCAACATGAGCTTTATATATGAAAAGGAAAATCCTGTGTATTCATTCAAAGCTTTTCCAACATCACAGGGCTTAGGCCGGGTCCTGAGGCGTGCGTGCCTCAAGCGGGGGCGGGCTGGCTTCCATATAATATGCACTGTAGTCTACCTGATAATGTGAGGTTCTCACTCACAGCCCGAGGCAACATCTTTATGCCACTGAGGGAAACTGGTTAAATTTCCAACAGTGATTTGAAATAGGAATTAAAAATTACTTTCCATTAAAATGATTTTATGTGTCTGGAATTTTAACACTTGACTTACGGATCAACTTTGAGTCTGTCATTAGGTTAGCGATAAAGCACCATCATTTCAGTTTTATGAGAACATCACCACGGGTGTGCAAAATTATAATAGGAGGTGGGTAGAAAAATCATTAAAGATTTGACTTACTGTTAGAAGGGAGCACAACTATACGAGCACCAGAGCTTTTTCAAGTAACAGCACGTGTAGCATTGATATGTCCTGAATCAGTTTTTAAACGTAGAAGCTTCTTTGTGGCAGCAGCTATAAGGCCAGATGCTGAGGCGTGCGTGCCTCAAGCGGGGGCGGGCTGGCTTCCTTATAATATGCACGGTAGTCTACCTGATAATGTTAGGTCCTGTGCTAACAGCCCGAGGCAACATCTTTATGCCACTGAGGGAAACTCAACATGCGATTTGAAATTAATTATAATTAGTAAGGCGGTTTTACGGCATTAAAAATTCACTAATGATTTTTCATCTACGTCTTTAGTTAAGCTAATGGACTACATAAAATTGTACTACCATTAAAAATACACGGGTGAATACAATTGTTCTAAATTGGATTACAGGATGTGGGTGAAAAATCGATCACGAAATTTCACTGTTAAACCGCAGGGTAATTACGTAACACACTAACAGTAAGAATGGGTTTTATTTTGACAGCTTAACAACATTCATTGCGTTATTTACGTTGTTGAGCAGACAAATTTTTCGAACATATGAAGCCATGGATTAACGATAGGCTTCAAAATGATTCAGATTGTGATAGATAGTGTGTTACGTAACTAGGGTGCTGGTGTAAGACAGAATGAAAAATATTCTTAAAATGTTTTAGAGCCTAGTGTAGCAATAGTATCAGCTTCTTTAGACAATAAATATCCCAAAAAACAAGAATCAGTATTTAAAACACCAGCTATAAGGTAAGGTGCTTAGGCGCGCGTGCCTCAAGCGGGGGCGGGCTGGCTTCCATATAATATGCACTGTAGTCTACCTGATAATGTGAGGTTCTCACTCACAGCCCGAGGCCACATCTTTATGCCACTGAGGGAAACACAAACTGTAATTAAATGAAAAGCTCCTTGAAACGCGTTTTAACAAAATTGTGCATCTTAATGTTACTGCATCTATGGCCACAATAATTGAATTCAAATTAAACAGGAATGAAAACAGCTACCACATATTAAAGGGAAAGCATGTTTACTATTTTATTTAAATAACAGGATATAGTCAAAGAAGATTCTATGGTTTTTAAAGTTTTCTCACTGCTTTTACAGAAGTCTATAAAGCCAGGTGCTGAGGCGTGCGTGCCTCAAGCGAGGGCGGGCTGGCTTCCTTATAATATTCACTCATTCACTGCAGTCCACCAGATAATGCGAGGTTCTCACTCACAGCCTGAGGCAGCATCGTTATGCTACCGAGGCGAGGGAAACTCAACCTGCAATTTAAGGGAAAAATATTTGTAGGCAAATTGTATTGTTTTGACGGAATAATGTCGGGTTTTTTGAGAGTTATTGGTTATAATTTGAGTGTTAAAGGATTGCAGAATTTTTTGTATGCATCGATAATTTGCTAAAGATACCAAATCACTCAGCCTATTTAAGTAGGTACACTTATAAAAAGATATAGCTGTATGGCGCAGTTATGATAAATACGCTGTTCACGTTAGTATTTATTTGTCCCCTTTTCTCTATTATTTATTAAAAATTTCTAGCAGCAGCAAATTAAAAGAAAGCTTTGGAAAAGTTTGCTCCATCTGTAACTCATTTGAAAGAATAACATTTTTTTTTCAAAATCAAAACCTATAGTAATTTATTCAAACTAGGTTAAAAATCTGCACTTTTTGAACGTCATTATTATATAAGACTGTCGCAAAACGTCCGCCCTTCACCACTTCCTAGTGCTGTAGCTGGGAATAAGAAGTTGCGCAACAAACTCCCCAGCAGCACAGCTGTCATTTCAGTTAGTAGAACTGGATTCTATACAAAAGTAATTAATTAATAACAACATTATTAGTACTGTGTGTGCGTGTGGGAGTGTGTGTGTGTTGTGTGTGTTTGTGTGTGTGTCTGTGTGTGTAGTGTGTTGTTAGTTATTAGTATTTTAGTATTATTAGTAGTACATTTTTTATGGTGTACATAATAAAGAGTATTCTATTCTAATTAACATTACGAAACACAAAACATTAAATTAAATTATTTGTCATTTAAAGTAGGTACATATTAATATTGTAATGGAAGGCGTTAACCTCGCTACTTCTTGAGTAGTATAATCGCTCGCCGCAGGCAATGTGACCACATCCTCTATGGAGGACGTCAGGTTTTTACTCTCCCTATGAATTTTCGAAACAGTAGGTAATGTAAAGTCAGTTCTTGTTTTCAGTCTTTCAGTCATGATAAATGATAAATGATTTTATTTCTGTGAGTAGGTTTGTACAAACACTTTTACACGTCAGTCATATTTTAAAACTAGATGAGGTTGGCGTTTCCTATCTGACTACTCTGAGAAGAAAGGCCTAAACAAACTCAGAGGTCACATTCTCTTTAAAAGCCCAGACATAATCTTGGTCAGATTATGTGAACACCATGTAGATTTGTGTCTGAAATGGTCTTTTGAGGAAAATCCACACAGAATGAGTGGACCTGTCCAGTCAGTGCACCCATTTGTCAGTAATCGTGCAGCTCAACTCAAAACTTAAGGAGCTCAACGGTTCGACGAACAATACCAAAGAAAGGACATTTGGGTATACCGCATCTGCCAGACCATGATTTAAACTAACTGAGAAGAAAAAAATAAAACAATGATCCATATAGTCCTTACATTCACAATAATTAAAATAATATCCTAATCCTAACTAATATTATAAATGCGAAAGTAAGTTTGTTTGTTTGTTTGTTACCTTTTCACGCTTAAACCACGGAACCGATCATCCTGAAATTTTACATATACGTTGTCAGGTGTACAGTAACGGACATAGGGTACCATTCATCCCGAAAAAAAGTACTGTTCCCGAGGAAACCAACAATAACTTTCTTATGATAATAGATGGCGCCACGTGTCTTTCGAATCATGATTGAATTATAGCCCGAATTGATAGTCAAAGTCTAAATTAACGCGAGCGAAGCCGCGGGCAAAAGCTAGTACTTACTATTTTACAAAGTAAATATTCATGTCAATGTATTTATAAAGTCGGCATAGCATGCCTTCTTTGTCCACCTCATCACACACATCTGTATCAACTGTAATATCAGTATTCATTAATCTTCTAGTCAAATATCTTCCATGCAAGAAGTCGATCGTTTCTTTGGTCTTCCCCTACTCTTATGTACTGTAAAGGTTGTCTGGGAAAGGGACCTTACATCATGCATTCTGAAAAAAAAGGAAAACTAGAGAATGGCGGGAATAACAAAAAGGAAACGAAAACCAAAGTAAAAAATAAAAAGTAATTGACAATCATGGAAATCGTTGTCAAGAAATATGAAAATAAGTACCTAGCTAAATATTCTTTGTTCTTTGTATCAAGTTTGTACCTGGAAAAATGGAAACCTAAATTATCAAGCCCAAACCAAAGCGAGTGAATTAAGTGAATTGTGTAGTGAAAGTGTTGTGCTAAATAATACCTGCCGCCGCTTGACAGAATTATTAAAAAATAAGACTTGTTATCGAGCAATATATAAACATATTAAAAACACTTTCGAAGAAATTTAGTGAAGGAAATTAAATAAAGTAAAGACTTGGCTAAAAGGTCTTAGCAACCAGGCCATAAAAATACTTATACAAAAAAAAAACATGCATGCTGGTAGAAAAATGATCCTAGTTGGATTCGATCACTCAATCGAATTTAGAATCAGTTCGAAAATAGAATTCTAAAAAAAGCGTTTGTTTTATTGTAAGGCAGAATTGTTTTAGTCGCGCAAAAATGAACACCTCTTTTTGTAATAAATATGAAGGCGCCACGGTCGGATAAGTGTGACACTGGCTGTTTACTGTCACTCTAGCAGAGCGTCGCATCGATGGTTGCATGGCGGTTGATAAACGAGATGATGTCAGGGGAGCCGTTGTTGTACTACGTCCAGGACGACTGCTATATTCCGGAAAAATCTTGATGATATTGAAGTTGCTAAACCACTAATACGATTACCACTTCTGGTAAAGGCTATCTATCTTGCGCCGTTAAATATGTAGATAAAATTCAGCATAGCTTGTCATTAGCGGCTGCGCCACATCTATTCCGGTACCAGGGCATCAAAGCCGTACTAAGAGTGTCTATAGCCATCCACCTTCACAAAACTTTCCTCTGATATCGACAGCCGTAGAAACTCCTGTAATATTTAGATTGTTTCCACTTAATTTCAAGTCTTCAGTTATATTGCGTCTATCTGAAATGGGTTTAATATCTTTATCGAATTCACGACCTGCATGAAACGTTGTGTTGAGAGTTCCAAGCTAAACCCTGCGGGGTAATTGCGTAACACACTTACAATTGCAATGCCATTCATGTGGACAGTCAACACTATTTACATAATTTCAAAGCTAACAGTCTTAAAATAATAATAATATAATATACAAGTATACAAAAAGGGAGGGGAAAGAATCATAGGGCATCAAAACAATTTGACAGTTCGACAACATTAATTGCGTTGTTTACATTATCGAGCAGACAAGTTTTTCAAACATATGAAGCAATGGATTACGAATTTCCTTCAAAATCCTTGTGAAAGAAAGCGTGTTACGCAATAGGCTAGCTGGACTAAATAGGTAGGCTATGTGCATGGATTAGCATACATTTGCTTGTATTACTTCGACAATCTGCAGTTTTCTATTATTATCTAGAAATTATACAATAACATTGCATTGCATTATTAAGTATATCATATTTTCCTTTCTAGCCGACAACGCGACGTAGCTAAATTGTTTCTGCCTAATTGCATATTTTGCATTTTTAATAAAACTTATTGACGGCCTAGCGGACCGCAATTTTGGTGCCATTATCATATCGTTAGTGAGAGAGAAATATGACGGCCCGCTTTCTGTTTTGCTTTATGTAATAACTACCCTTTTTCCCGCAGCATCGCCCGCGTGGACGTTCGAAATTACCCCACAGGAACGCACTAGCGGGGTAAAAAGTACCAAAGTACCTGTGTACTAAATTTCATCGAAATCCGTTAAACTGTTAAGGCGTGAAAGGTAACAGACAGACTTACTTTCGCATTTATAATATACGTCTTATGATTAAGTAAGTACTTAGCTAGCTTCCAAATTCAATTATTTTGTTGTTTTGTTTTAGTTCTCTTTTTTTAAAGAGTTGCCCCACTAGGAATTTCTCCTGCATTGTGGGTGCGTTTACAAACATTTAAACTCACATACACAAACGGCCAAACCTGGAACAACTACTTTTAGGTCATATAAATATTTGTTCTTCGCGGGAATCGAACCCGCGACACGCAGCGCAGCAGTCAATCGCTTAACCACTGCGCCAACCGTGCCGTCACGATAAGTATAACGTTATACGCAGAATACATCTGCATTCATGTTAATCATGTGATGCAGATTTTTCTCAGAACATTGTATTTGGTGTAGAGGTAAAAAGTAAAAACTACTGCAGAAAGAGTTTTGCATGAAATGATAAATTAATTTCACTACTTCCTACAAACACTTTATGAAAACCGACCTATCAGTCCCCACCACATTAAAGGGCTCGTAGTTATCAGCAATTAAAATCAACTGATAGACATTTTCTATTAATCAAACACTAGGTAATGTTGTCGATCTTAATAACTGTATATTTGTTAAATACTAATTTCGGTTTTCATTTTGATAGTTAATTTTTCATTTGCAATTATGGCTTTCTAGAAAACGGTTAAAAAGATCACTTTAGTATTTTATGTTAGCTTGGTGTATAGTATCCACTACTAGGTGTAATTTCTTTCAGATAATTGATTCCTTATCTTCATTTTATAGTTGAGTAATAAATGTTCGTCAGTCATTTGCTAGATATATGATCTTTTCCTATTTATAAAGGTCGGTATAGTGATCATAATCAGTAATTCGTATGCTGCCAATTGTTTTTAAAGATTTCAGGAAGTTTTTTTTCTTTGTAAGTTATAACTGTACCAAACAACTTTTCTTCCTTACTTAGGACCACTACATATTACACGCTTAATTTTAAAATAATAATTTTACCATCTAAACCGTTCTCTTCTCACAAACACAGAACCCTAAATCGAGTACATATCTCAAAAAATATATAAGCTACCTCTTGCTCAACCTACATGGATATTTTTTGTGAGTTCCCATCGACGCCGCCCAAAAACCGCTGGTCATCATCTACTTTCATTTCTTTTTAAATGTGTTCGAATTTTAAATTTTAATCACAGACTAATCTTCTGTTTCTATAGACTGTTTTTTCTTTGTGTATTTGTGTTAGTAATAGTTTATGGTATAGACTCCTGTGTCTAATAAGTTTGCTGAAATTGTCTATGATGAGAACTGTGTGTTTCGGTAGCGCTGATGAAAAACTCATTAAGTTTTTTGGTTGTACTTACACGGTAGCTTTTTGCTAGTACCTACTGATTGTTTTGTTAAATACTTACATACATTAGATAGGGTCTGTACCTGTTTTATTTTTTATATTTCTATGGTCTGCTCTACGCCACAGTTGCTACCAATATTATTTTAGAGCCTTGTAGATGTAATTATTAGGACATACCTATCTATTGCATCATCTAGCCTTCAGAGCCTACTGAAGTTTTAAACCATTTAATACTAGGAAGCACAACTGGTCACAAACAACCGACATCCAAAGAAAAAAAAAATCACTACAACGTAAAAAATAACGTTAACTTCGGAAGTCGGTGTCTTTGGTTTTGTATTTTCGTTTTTTGCCACCGACTTCCGAAATTAAAGCAATTTTTCACTTTGTAGTGTTTTTTTGGTAGTCGGTTGTTTTTTTTTGCAAAAATGTTATTTTTGTCACTTTTAAGTTTTGGTACCTACCCCACACAAATTCGTATACCACTACTTGATATGTAAATAACAGTGACAGGAAGTTATTAAAAAAACTTCAATATATACTTTTGTCACTTTTAAGTTTTGGTACCTACCCCACACAAATTCGTATACCACTACTTGATATGTAAATAACAGTGACAGGAAGTTATTAAAAAAACATCAATATATACTAAGTGGAAAAAATACGCATTATTAAGGATAACTCAAAAACTACCGGTCAGATCTATCTATTTTATATGGGACCACATGAGAAACACCAGCTTAATAACAAATAAGAAAAGAATCATTAACATCGGTTCACCTAGTAAAAAGTTCTGAGGCAACACAAATAAAAAATAAAAAATACAGTCGAAATGAGAACCTCCTCCTTTTTTTAAAGACGGTTAAAAAAGTAAACTGCCGGGGAACAATACTTGTGCAAAGTAACTTTCCTTCTACAAAAACAAATTTGAATCGGGCCCTCCATTCAGCACTCAATGGAAAACGAAATAGACCCCTATGTACTTATAGTTTTCAAACTTAGGTATAACGCCCTTCTTTTTGTATTGGGGGCGATGAAACAGCTTCACTTTGGAACCGTTATATACTACTTTTGATATATAGCATACCTACTTATTAATAAGGCAATTTATATGGATCTACATATAATAAACTGTCCCGTCTATTTTTCCATATGTTTCACCCACATATTGCTAGGCAGGCTGCGCCGCCCCACATAATTATAGCATGGAGAGCTGCTGACGCCCCCACGCCTTCCGAAACATCACGCTTCAATGATAGATATCTTTCTACGATTATACGTTTCACTTCTCAATGAAATCAAGAGTTAAACTTTGTAATCATTTGTGGCTACGTTAACTTTTCAGATTTGATGTGCCTAAACAAAGCGTCCTCTACCTACTATAGAATCTTCTAGATTCAGTATTTTTATTTGTTAAAAACATTACCCCTTACCTTTCTAGGGGTTCGTGATGAAGGTTACAGACCCATCTTTCGTGGAACTGTAAGGGAAATAACTTTGTTTTAACATTTTAAGACCACTCAACCTAATTAAATACATGCGTACGTCATACAGCATCTTCTAATCAAATATTTTATTAATAGGTAGGAAGATAATAATCAGAAGTGATACTTTTTCATACTTTCAGTTCTGCTACCGCTCTATGTTATGGCGGACCTCGACAACGATGGTGTATCTACCAATATTTGATCAATACTTCGACAAATATACCTAAACATCCATATAATGAGGGGAGATAGGAGGGGGCACCCATTTATATAAACCTTAGGTATCATTTGACAGTCCTAACCCACAGGCTCTCTAATAGATGGCTACCACTTCCCAATATATCATGATGTGAGAAACTGAGGCAGCCGGTCTGCTCGAGTCGGCAGGAAGAGCCCGCCCCTCCTAATTATAGCCTGTAGCCGGGCATACGCCCACCAGAACCGAGCTGGTGCAACCGTGGGAGCGGTCAGCTAAATATATGGTGGTGCCTCGGTGTGGCCCATGATTTATTGTAGACAGACTTTTTGATAGCGATGTATAAGGAGCGTGGTTTACTTCGATGAACTGTGCAAAAATGTAGTACATCAACTTGCAGTATCTTTTATAGAAAGTAGTTTCTTGTCCAGAGGGCCTAGTCAAATGGCATTCGCTTCGGAGCGATTCTATTTCTACAATCGCTATTGTTTTTCATTATACGAATCGCAAACTATCGATAACGCTTGTCAAAAAGTGCCACTTGGCTACGCATCTATATGGAAGTAATCGTTCGACGCTGTCGATTTGTTTCATAGAATCGAATGATGTTAACATTGTCTAGCTAATTTCTATTCGTTGACCTATGATCACGTGACATTTCGATAGCTTATGTCAACCCCATACATTATTTGGCTTTTCTACTAGCGTCATCACTAATCGAAAGTTACTTTGTTTAGGCGCTGTAATACAGTAAGCAGGTTCACGGTTTAACACCAAGTTTAGAAGACATGAGCAGCTTAAAATATTACCTACAGCTAGATTACAAAGTACTAATTGCCAGTGAGCCCCAAACTTGTGTCTTGGGGCTCAGGTGAATGATCTATGTAAGCAAATGGTCTAAATTCAGAAAAACTTAAAATTTTTCTTCTGATGTAGGTACTGAAGCTCGTATTCGATGAGGGGCGACTGTAATCCCATCTACCAGCACAGTTACAATCCCAGAAAAAATCCAAAGCACGGTAATATAAATTTAAAAGCTATATACAAAAATAAAAAACTGGACAAACCGTACAAATCATCAAAATGTCAAAAGTTTAAATGCACCGCAAAAATAAATATCTGTGAAATTAGTTCCATTTTAAAACCTTAAGACCTAGCTTTCAAAATAGACATCCTGCGGTTCTTACTATTTTCGCGGATATCAAAAAGTATTCAACTTTCGACTTAGTTTTACAAAAAAATATAATAATGTCTAGCCTTTCTGTATTCAAAACTAAATTCGGAAATTCGATTTGAAATAATTTAAAATTAATGTTGTTAAAATGTGAAATTTAGAACACCGTTTTTCATTTTCAATCATTTTAAAATCTCGAGTTCTTTTCTGTTCTTTTCATTTACGTTTGAAATGATTTATTTACTTATTGCCAACCTCTCCTTCCGCATAGAGTTTTGCAGCTAACTTCAACTCATCTAAACCATGAATCTGAAGCCACGGACACACCATCATCAAGGTGTTCGCAGTCATTAAATACCGATAAACACAAATGCTTCCCGTACATTCCTGGCAGTCTATTGTTTCATTTTGTTTCATTTTGAAGGCAGTTTTTAATTGCCACCATTAAATCCAGGCTTGCCAACTAAAGGCCGGTTACACTATACACTTTATGAAATACACATAGACTGTTCAAAAGTTTGCAGTGAGTTGAACCTGTATGTTTGAATGTACATTCTTAATGAATTCTGAGAAAGACACCATTCTCCTATTTCGTTTTATTGGTTTGTCTAATATGGAGAGAAGGAGTTGACGCCAGTTGCATTGAATAACATTTGTAAAGTTTATATGCCGCAAAACATGAACAGGAATACCATAAAACAAAGCATCAATAGATTGTCTGTAAAAGATTGCTTTTAGCGATAAGACTGCCCGTTGTGACCCTATAAAAAATTTCTACATTAACATCTGTAATTTTTGGAACGAAGTTCCTTATCGCATGGTACGGATTTGGCGGAAGTGGGCTAGGCGAAAAAAGTGAAAGAATTTTCCGTCACGACCCTTTCTTTATTTGTTTGTTTGGTTGAACGCGCTAATCTCAGGAACTACTGGTTGGAATTTAAAAAATCTGTTTGTGGTGGATACTCCATTTATTGAGAAAGGCTAATATAAAATTACTCTACGATCAATAGAAGCGGAGCATAAATGAAAAATATTGCAAAAACGGGAAAAAAGTATTCTGTTTGAGAGCTTCCGTTGCGTGCGCTGCGTAAACGGTTAAAGTTACGCAAAAATCATGAATGACGGCATTGTTACCCCATTAAAAGTTCTAAAAAAAAAAAGTCCGCGACAGCATATGTCTAACTTCTAAGGTTGACTCAATATAACCCTTTTTATGGTAATCAAATTTGTTCTATTGATGTACTAAATATACTTCGAAAGGAACTTCGTTCCAACCGAGTGTTCCACGACATTCACGCATTTTTTTATGGTGTAAATAATAAAGCTTATTCTACTCTATTCTATTCTACCTTTTGAACTGGAAACCTAGCCGCTCTATTCTGTAAAAACCTCACCATGAAAACTGAAGTGAGCTGTCAGTAGTGTCAAGCATCCGGTGGAATGACAGCTCACTTCAGGCCACTTCGCCTAAGTTTTCACGGTAAGATTGTTACAGAATAGACCTTCTGGACTAAACTCGGCATGCAATGCCTGCATTTTATATCAAAAAACTGTAGAATTAGAGTCACCAATAAGATGTTGAATAAGTACAAATTTTTGCATGGCAAATGGGAGAATGTACCTGGACCCAATTTTGTTTTGTTTTTTTAACAAAAAAAAATTCTATGCAAATAAACATTTTCTATTATTCTATTATTCTATTCTGCGGTAGGAATGCCTAAGTCTGCCTTCCAACTTGTCTTCCTGCCAAGTGTAATCTAAATAAGTTAGACAATTTTGCCACAAAACACACCAAACTGACAAATAACTTTTGCTTTATGTACCCAAGTTTAAAGGCCCAAGATTTTCATGTATTACTAGGCTTAAACTCAGCACTAAAAGCCAATGATTTTGCGCTAAGAATAATAACATAAATCATATCTACGTACCGCACGTCCGCCATTTTGAATTACCGACTAATATTGAATATTTTTACGCCATTTTCACCGTGTAATTATAATAAGCACCCATATTACTATCCTTGGTTGATTCCTGTGGAGATTAAGATAGTTCATGAAGAGATTTCATATTAAAGATAGCGTCGGTTGCTAAAATAAGTCTTGAGGAAAACCATAGAGGCGGAGTTATTTTAGTTTTGTAAAATTAAGTATTTTGAAGTATCAATGCTATATGCTACAAGTCTTTATTTTGTTCGGGATTCGTACAACTAACATAACTTCCTAAGACCAAAAACTTGGTGTTGGTTAAAGCAACGCTGTTTTTTTATTGAAAATACTGAGCGACCACTCCCATTCAGTCACCAAACTACTTACATTTTTTACACTCTCAAGACTGACAGATATAGAAAATGACAGCTTTTCATCCATTCAAATCAACGGAAAAATATCTAAGCCTTTGCTACCAAGTGGTCGACCAATTCCGATAAAAATATCTACCTACTTTGGCTACCCAGTGGTTGGTCAATCTCAACAGCAGTATAATAAAAGCCAATTCTCAGCCACATCACGACCTCATCTACCATAGAGACATACCACATAAAGTAGCTCCATATTGCCTCGACATCGGCGAGTGTAGCCCGCGCCTGCGCTTGGGCAAGAAGCCGCGGTACCCCGTAATTAAGGCCGGCGCGCCTGCCGCCCATGTACGCACAGCCTAACTTTTTTTTTTTTCCTATATTACACACCGCTTCACGTTTTATGGACGTGTAGGTATTCTGTTTTCAAATAATTATTGTTTTGTGTAGCTAAAGGTTATTTATGTATGGATTTTTACTGTTATTTTTGGTGGAGGATTTTAGGTTAATAGAAAAGAAAATTAAACGTTTACAGATCCCGATGACTAACATTTTGGTACACAAACACCGTGATTAGTATTGTTATTTTTATATGCATACCTAATTATGAACTGTTCTAAAGAGAGAAAATTAATTTAAAATTATTGACACTTCCGTACATACATACATACATACATAAACTCACACCGTCTTCCTATGGGAAGAACCAATATACCAATTTGAAACCGTATCCACTACTTGCCAGTCAGGTGTTCTTAAGTCAATAATCTATTCTCAAAAAGTTTCCTAGGAATGGCTCCAAAAATACTTAACAAACTACCTAAATCGATAAAAGCTTCAAAAGACTTATGTACTTAAAAAAAAACACTGCATTTGTTTCTGATACAGAAAACATATTACACTATACATGAATATTTAGAAAAAAATAAAATCCGTTATAACCTTTTTCTCAGATTTACTTACTTTAGTTAATGAGTTTAATTAATAATTTGTGTTACTTTAATTTGTACTATTTTCTTTATGTTTATTTTATTGCTAAATATTTTAGACTGTTACTTAGCATTATTTTTATCATTATATAGGCTATACCACCTGTATACCTATTATCAAATGTGTAAGCAATATTTGTACGCCTTGCAAGACAGCACATACTAACACAATATTATTTGATTTTAATACCATAATGTACCACTACTGATTGGGGATAGGCTGGACGGCGTTTTCCTGGAGTATTGGACCCGTATGCATAGCTACGGGACTGATACTGCAGGAAGATACATGAATTAATATAATTGTAGGTTTTATTTTGATTTGGTTTCTGTTTTTAATTTAATGTAAGTACTAACATAGTTACGTAAGTTGTATCACTAACAAAGATCTATGGAGCAAGTTTCCGAAATAAACGTTTTTATTATTATTATACCTGTGTGTACAAATAAATTAATTTGAAAACGAAGAGCCTTAAAAAAAAAATTACAGGAAAAGAATAATTAACACATAACATTATGGGAATGCTAAGATTCTTTTCATGAGTTTAGGTAAGTCAGTTAGGTAGGTACTGAAACTGCGAGGCCTTTCAAGGTAAAATATTTATAATTTTCCGACTTCAATTCCAGACCAACATTTGTATTTTCATCCTCAATTTCCTCAACAATTTGTAAGCATTTAAAAAAACAAGTACAGAACAGAAAACAGGAGCCTAGGGATGAGAACCGGCCGACTCACTCGAAACCCTTCACACGACCTATACGTAATTAAAACAATAAAAAAACTTCATGAATGGGTATACTGATATAGGCTTATGTTTATTAAAATCTTGCCCGGGATCGCTTCCCGTCCAAACATGATTTATGTGATGTAGAAGCGGGTCGAGCCGCCTCCATTCATTTGTTTTTTAACATCGACTAACGCGTTGTTTTATTCCATTTCAGATAGGCTTGATTAGTTTTAGCTCCGATTAATCGACTAAGGTCTCTCTGGTTCTTTGTTTTTTTTTTTAAAGTTCGTGGGATTAGTCTGTGTTGGGCGCGCCTTATGATTTGTGACAGCGTGTTATCGTTTTTTTATTAATTTTCGTTTGTTGAGTGTAATTCGGAATTACAATAACTTTTATGGAGACAGGAGAAATTACGCGGTAAGTTTATTTTATTGATAAAAGATTGTACCTACTTATAAATCGGGTGTTATCTCTTTTTGGTGAGACTATATCGTTCTTTACGTAATATGTTGGTCATGTATGGTTTTTGATTTGCTCGTATTTAACGGCGCAGGAGGTGAAGCAGTGATGGCCCAGTGGTATCAGCCCGGACTTAGGAGTTGTAGGTCGTGAGTTCGAACCCAGGCAGGCATTTTACTTTGTGTATTTAATTTCATCACCACTGCTCTCAAAACGGTGAAAGAAAACATCGTGAAGAAACCGGCATGTCCTAGGACCAAAAATTCGAAGACATGTGACATCCGCCAACCCGCACTGGGCCCGCGTGGTGGATTACGGCCCACTCCCTCTCAACGAGAGGGGAGGCCTGTGTCCCAGCAGTGGGAACATTATAGGCTGATTATGATATATGATAACGGCGCAGGATAGTTTTTACCAGAAGTGGTCATAGTAAACGTGGTTCAGCAGCTTCAATATCATCTGGATTGTGCCGGAATACAGCAGTTCGTCGTGGACGTGGTTCGACAGCGACTCCGATGACATCATCTCTGCCGCCACGCAACCATCGACATGACGCTGTGCTAGAGTGACTGTCACCAGCTAGTGTCACTCTTAGCCAACCTTCTCGGTGATTCCAGTAACTTCGTAACAAATCGAGGTGGCGCCACTTGCTGCGACGTTATATTTATTAAACTGATTTGTCAATTTGCTTATTCCATTATCGGTATTTTGATTTAGATATGATTTTGATCGAAATGAGTACTATCCGCATTTATTTATTTAATACTTTAAGCACACAAATGTACAGAGGCGGACTTAATGCCATAGGGATTTTCTACCAGTCAACCTTTAAACTCAAACTCAAAAACTCAAACTCAAAGCATTTATTTCAATTAAACCATTTACCGGCACTTTGAATTGTCAAAGAGTCTGTCAGTTAGTCAGAAAGTTTTTCTTCTCTTTGTTTTTTTTTCCCTCATTTATACTCACAAAGGTAAGTCAACCACTAAACTAAATACAAACATGTATACTCATACATAGTTTCAATATCAAGCTATTTCGATCAAACCACAAACTTATAGGCACGTAGACATTGTAGGTTAGATGTCATCACCACGCAGCACAAATCTCAACTTAATTAATGTGTCGAAACAATGCGGTAATTAGCCAACTCAATTATAAGATGGATATGGCAGTTAGGTATGGTGTACCACAATACTAATAACAGTAGATAACATAAGAAAGCATAACATAACAAAACATCACATAAAATCACGCCTGAATTCCCCGAAGGGTTGGCCAGAAGTGTACCTATAGTACACCCACATTTCGCCAGTTATGTTTAAGGCCCATGTAACAGGGGGCGAAACTATTGCCATCAACCGGGCACAAATCCAGACTCAAGGCTGATACCGAGAAATTCCAGTTGGAAAACCCCAATCACACTTTGCCCGATCCGGGAATCGAACCGAGAACCTCAAGCGCTTGCGATCACTAGACCAATGAGGTAGATATTATTATTACTATCAGCCGTTCATGTCCCACTCCGGGGTAAAGAGACTTCCCTTCCCTCCTTCCTTTAGACTAAAGTTAAATATTTCCGTCGTAAAGAAATACAGGAACCGCATTGGATTTGAAACCAGCCATAGAATAGGGATTTTAAAATTGAATTAATGTAATTTTCCCTAAACTTGAATTTAGAATCTTTTCACTGTCCCTTTCTTTATGGAGTTCTTTTTTTTTTCTTTTGGCTTCGCACGGTTAGGGCGATTTTTTTAATAATCTTGCTAAAAAGTCAAAGGTAGGATGCATTTGTAGAGATACATTCGTTTCGAGAAGGTTGCATCGTTTTTCAAATTCAGCCTACATCCTTATGGGCGTTCCCACTTGATAACATCAAAATGTAAAAACATGCAATAAAAATCGACCCACGTTCACTTTTATAAAGGTAATTTTGTTCAAAAAACATACCGACGCGTGGTCGAGGCGTGAATTTGCGAAGATTTTTTAAAATCTCTATAGTACTGAGACGGAATAATAAAACTGTTCTTGCGGTCTGACTTTAACTGTCAACTCTTTGGTTTTTTTCCAACGATATTTGTGACGGTGAAGCTCAAAGCTTGTGGTCGGGGACCACATCACTCGTGGCCGCGTTCAGACAAATTCATACCCCATAAAATTGACGCGACTCTCGCTGGTACAACACCATTTTGTTTTTGTTTTGGAGAAAAAGGCCGAACGTAAATGAGGTTTTCTTGCAAAAGGTGAGATGTGGTTGTTGCTTAAGTTAGCATATTTAGTCTCATTTGTAGAGAGAAAGAAAGGCAGGTGTCACAAGCCTTCGTAATATCCTTCTATTTTTAAGCTATTGCATAGCTTTTATCGCGGGCTTTGAGCGCGGCGACCGAATCAAGAGATTCCGTAACGAAAATAAAACTAACACCTCCCACTCCGCCTACCATGTAGCTCGGCCGAGCGTTCGCTTAACGTGTATGTATATGGTACGACTGTACTTGAATTAATATCAAAGAAAAAAAAATACTGCATAAATAAAAATAAAAAAAATCATTATAATTGCATAAGTTGATAAAAAATGCTATGCAATAGCTTTACCGCGGCAGTCCCCGAGTGCCACACGTGTTTTTTTTTCTACGGGTCTCAGGTCCGCCTGAATCAGAAATGACTAAATTAGGTTAGCGCACATATTGAAAACATCTCATTCTGTCCTAAGTTTAGTATGGCTCCGGCATAAAGCTTCATGATATTCTAAACTGCTTTCAGTATAAGGATACTGGCTGAAAAAAGGCAAAGATGAGAAACTTATGTTTCTTCATGCGTAACGTTTTAAAATTAAAAGTTTCAGAGGTTCTGGTATACCTACTTATTAAGTGTTACTCATTGTTAATGTTGGACATAAATACTGTCCAACATACCATCAAAGGCTAGGGTCTTAGGCTACCTAGTTGAAGTGTTTACAGATACTTCGAAAGGAGCCCTAGAGCCTATCATTATTCTACATTTCAAAACGCCGATGGCTAAACCGGGTGTTGGTGTCATCTGACATCACAGCTGCGCAGGCGCCCGGCAGACGATCACTGCCAATTTCGAAATTGGAACGTTTACTATTGTCAAACAAAAAACTGGCCACACAGAAATTAACTCTACCCTTCCTGTTTTAAGAGTTAAAACTTATAATTTTATAAGCTGTGCCATTTTCCAAATTTAGAATTCAAGTGATGTAACTCTGGAAGCTATCGATAAATTACAGTTCTTATTTGTTTGTTAATAAGGTGGGTTTTTCTTTGAAGCGTTTTTTCTATTGTTTCGGTCGGTCGACTATAATGACATAATGGGTCGCGGGTTCGATCCGGCGCAATTACGCGGCACACGATCGATTATTGTGATCAATACAGGGGTTAGACGGCGGTTCGCTGCCAATTTTACATCTTTTTTTAATATAATTTTGTTACAAACAATGTAGCTGTGATCTTACATCGATAACGTTTATCGACCTATGGAGCTAAGCATTCTTTTTATATACCAAAGTAGGTATATTTAATAAATACTGGCAATATTTTACCTAACTATAATAAATCCTAATTATATATTTATGAGTAATGTCTTTTCTAATGGCCAAGGAAACATATGACAGGTAAAAATGACCACGACTAATTTTCGAATTAAATATGATTTATAAATTAGCCATATTAGCTTACCTACACCAGTTTTTTACCTCGACTTTATTATTAGCATATTAAAAGTAGATCAACACAAAACATATTTATTCGATAAAATTAATTAATTTGTATCTAACACCTCATACTAACTAACTAATTTAATAATATCGATAACAATACGGGCGCATCACTACAGTATCGACCGATCATCGACTCGGTCGCCGACACGGATCGACAATTTCGTAAATTGTGCACCGATTAGCGACCGATTACGACCATTACCGACAGACGGACACCCGATCCGGCCGCACCGATTAAAATAATCGGTAAACGATAAAAACCGATAAAATAATCCCATGTTTTGTCTGTAGCCGGTTTTTTGTGAAGTAAGCTGCGCGTGCGTGAGTTGAGTGAGACTAACCTAGCATTTTGTCTAGCTTCTAGAATATATTTTTTGCCCCTAAATTGAATTTCTTAATAGTTCTTTTGCTAAGGTATTTTTATAGTGTATATCCAAATCTACTCAAAATGTAACTAAAAACTTGATGGAAGGCGCCATCACATAGTTATTAATTGATTTAAGTAATGTTACAAAATCAGTGTGTCAATTGCTTTTTACTGTTGCAATGTGAGTTTCTATTCATACCTACTACGAGTACTTGTAATGACAAGTCTTAATACCCACCGATAAATGAAGTATAATCACTATAACTTTGCACTAAAATATATTTCCCAGGCCCCACTTTCCAAGTGAATCTTTACTTTTGCACCATCATGAGGGTGTTTATTAGGTACTAGTGACCCGCCCTTGTCTCGCACGGTTTTTCGACTTGGTCATGGGCTCAAATATAATGTCATTAAGAGCGATCTCATGGTTTTTAAAGCAGGCAGTGTGACATAGTCATGTTTTCCACATGTCACACTTTGTGGGGAACCACTGAGAAGGGGGATAAGTTTAAATGTCTGGGCCACTGGAATTCGGCAGATCTTAAGGATAATTGTGACATTGAAAGGGAACGTAGATCGCTGGCTGTCCGTTGTAACAAGCTGGCCCGCAGGTTTGCACGATGTACGAAGCCAGTTAAAGTAACGCTTTTCAAAACTTACTGTCAGTCCTACTACGCGTGCAGCCTGTGGATCAACTTCAATCAGCGGGCATACAGCGACCTACGCGTTCAATATAATAATGCATTAAATGATAAATGATTTTATTTCTGTAAGTACCTACTTACTACAAACACTTTTACACGTCAATCATATTTTAAAAACTAGATAAGGTCGGCGTTTGCTATCTAACTACTCTGAGAAGAAAGGCTGAAACAAACTCAGAGGTCACAGTCTCTTTTAAAGTCCAGACATAATCTTGGTCAGATCATGTGAAGACCATGTGGATTTGTATCTGAAATGGTCTTTTGAGGAAAAACCACACGGAATGAGTGGACCTGTCCAGTCAGTGCACGCATTTGTCAGTAATCGTGCAGCTCAACTCAGAACTTAAGGAGCTCAACGATTCGACGAACAATACCAAAGAAAGGACATTTGGGTAGGCCACAAACTTTACTCAAACTGCCAGATCATGATTAAAATTAACTGAGAAGGAGAAAAAAAAAAGCAACAATGACCCACATAGTCTTCACATTCACATTCACTTGAGAGTGCTGCCGCGGCTGCCGCGGCCGTGGCGTTGTAGTGCGTCATGGGTGTTTGTGGATACCAATAATAATGGTTTTGCCGCCATTATTAGGAATAGATGTGCATCCCTGATGACGCGTGTTCGCGGCAGCACCAACAGTATTTTCAGTGTATTCGCAGACCGGTGGGATTCTCCAATGTTGCGGAACTGCATGCAGCTCCACGCTGAATTTTCATTGTAGTATTTTAATCTTTGTCTGTAACCCACTAATACTAGAATTTAAGTTAAATTGTTAATAACCCAATGTACTCCTGCCTGAAATAAAAGTTTTCTATTCTATCAAAATTTCTTATACACATAAACATTCCGGATTCATTTAATTCTCCTGCATTTATACCAATTTATTTGGGGTCAGCGCAACATCTCTTTTCTTCCGTAACTACGTTATAAACTTAACGTACGTTATATTTGATTTATTTTATGTTATTTATATTAATTTATGTTTGGCATTGGGTGTTATTTACCTGAAATAAATAAATAAATGTATTTATTTTATTTATTTATAAACATTCCGGATTATAATTTCTTTAAATAATGTTGAAAACAGCATCAAAATCTATTACGTAAATAGTTTAGAAGAAGAACGTGGTGACACAGACTTCAAAAGCGACTTTAATTCAAAATTATTAGATATATGTACAGATAGACCTCCTTGATTTAAATTAAAACCAGCCAACGTTGTCACTTACCCATTATTCCGTCTAATCGAGAAGCCACCTTTTCTCCTCATGGGACACCGTAGTCCCTTATGTAATCAGGATTCGTACTGCTGTAGACACTCGTAGATATAAATTAGGTATGTAGGTACACATTTACAGTGCTGCAAGAATCTTGAGGCTCTTGAATGATATTGACAGAAGGCACTGTTGGTAAAAAATTGTGAAATTGTTTTGAAAAACAAGATGGCGGCATTAGGTTACGCGTGACTCTTAAATAGCATTTCATTGAAAAGTTTTACCAATTTTCAATTAAGATCTAAGAAGAAGAAGACTGCTTTTCCGTTCGGCTCTGTGGGTTTAAGTCCAGTCACGAGAAATTTCGCGGGATTCACGCGCGATTTTGTCATATAATACGTTTTGATAGAAATTGTATGGTATTACGAACATAGTATTTTCGAAATTATATTATGAATTGAATGAACTTTTAGAGGTGACGTCACCAAAATTGCTAAAAAAAAAACAACATTGTTTCAAGAATGCAATGAAGTAATGTCATCTATCTAAGCTTTACTTTAAGGAATTCACGGTACGCACGGCGACATATCAAACTATACACTTCCAGTATAAGCTGACCTCTCATTGTACGAAAAGCCTATACAATGCGAGGTCAGCTAAAACTGGAAATGCATAGCTTGATATGTCGTCGTGTGTACGAAAAGGCAAAGTAAGACTATAATAATCAGTGATCGGAGTAGGTAGATTGAACTGGGGTCATTGATCCGAAACGTATATATTACTATGGACATTCCTCCGGAATTGGTGGATTATTAAAAAAAAACCGGAACTTATGTAGGAATTGTATTCTGCCAGAGTGGAAGGAGTCATTTGATGATTTGCCATCCTCAAAAAAAAGGTAGGAATTGTAATAAAATGAGCAATTTTATTCTTTATTATTCTTCCTATTTTTTTTTTTTTGTCACGATTTGACAAAACCCAACGACCAATCAGAACAAACTTTAAATTTTGAATTGAGTAGTAATAATATCACTACCAACATTAACAATATTTAATTGAATCCGGAAATACCGGAATTACTTTCCGGAAAAATGGCTTATCCATGTTATTCTTTCTGTGTGCATTTATGATACAAGTACTAAAAATCAATCTACCTACTCCGATCACTGATAATAATACTGTTAAAAGAGATGTTGGTGGGCCCTCGGGTCTTTTCTAAAACTTGCAAACGTAGTTTTACGAGAAAAACATTTCAGAATGTTGCGTAAGTGTAAGGTACTTGTGACTGTACAAGAACACTTTAGTTCACCTTCTGGATTATTTAACAATCATCAACTCAGTCAATTGCAATTACTAGTCAGACATAGTCCTCTCCCAAGTCGCTTCACAAGTCCAAAACATAGTTACAAGCCACAGTACAGGTACATTAACTCCACCTAACCCTAACGTCACCCGCATGACCAAAAGCCAATCAAAAACCTAGCATAAACCTCTATTTGACGAGAAGAATGGCTCATAAGAGAAGTTTATTAAAGCTGGGGACATTGGGGACCAGGACAGGAGACCGCCTAGTTATCAACCGTCTAAAGGTACATTGCGCGCGTCTCTGCAAAGACACGTCAAAGCCTATCCTAATTTAAACAGGGCTGTTTACGTCCCCGGGGCTTCGGTCACGACGAACCGTCAGGTTGGGGTCCACTGATAGCGAGAAGATGAGTGAAAACGAAAGGATTGACTGGTTTTAGGATGACTAGGACAATTTTTGTTAGAGACGTTTATTTTGAAGGAATTGTAAGTCATGGAGGGCCAGCAATAAGTGGCAAGATGTACGAAAGCAAGAGAGAATTAATACTTTTTGCTGTTTTTAAAAGACCTTCATATAATGTATGCAGTTAAATACTTACTTCTTTCTCTGTCACAGAGAGGAGGCCTGTATCCCACCAGTGGGAACGTTATAGGCTCATTACTCAAAATACTGAAGATTATCAACCTCGCTAAAAACCCGCAGCAACTTGGATGTTCAAAACGATATGAAACGGTGCAGTGGAAAGGATATAATCAGAAGAAATTCGCAAAACATAACAAGCCGATCTAACGTAGTGTTATTATTTATTTTATACAGACCCATACTTAGATACTTGTCAACGCTAGCTTGCACTTTAAATCACTGAATGCGCTTATCGCTAAACATATTTAAGACATCATTCTGTCCGTGTCATCTTCAAACAGTTGACAGAAACAAAACGATGTTTTAAATTCGTTTAACGCTAAATGCATTGTAGTGATTTGTGGTGCAAGCGTGCCTTAAAGAAGATATGAGAGTTAATTGTAATCATAGTCCGCAATTAAACAGGGATAGCACTAGCATTTTTCTATCTTTCTTTCTTAGATATCGGTCCTTGTATTTTGTTATTTTTCTGTTCTAATTCTTTGTATGTACTGCTGTAGGCGTACAAAAAAGAATCTACTGGAGAAAAAAATCCAGTTGTAGATCTCTAGCCCGCTGTCACCGAAACCAGACCTCTCTCCGAACTCATTTCAGGGTTGAGCGCGCACCCACCGCCCTGCCCCTACCACACAACCGCACTTTATAAATATTGTACTCTCACTCAATAACGACGCGGTGTGACAACCCTTGATGTGCTTCAGCGTTTACACTAATAATATATTAAGACAAGAGGAATGATTTTAATTTTGGGAATGACTTCATTGCTTTCGTTATAGTACTGATATTTAACTAGAAAAGCTTTTTAGAGAAAGTCCGATGAAGGAGCTTTTTCATATCTAAAGAAGTCACTTCGTATGCTGAATGATTTGGGGCAAGTTTGTAGGGTGTTACTGTGCAGCAATACAGAGACCAAAACTTACTCGGCATACTTCAACGGTTCTCAGATCATTTAGACGCTTCTGAAAAATATTGGCAAGTCTCGTACATGGCGCTGTTATATCACCAGTCATACGAATGCAGGAGTAGGAGACCTATGCCCTCCGTATCAAAAAGTCCTAAATGCAAATAGTCCTAATAGCAAATAAAATTAGTGCATATTTGTGAAAGTATGCCAGAACATTACGGTACCTATACAGCCAAATTAAGAAACAACTCTTTTTGAAATTGACTTTTTTTATCATACCAAGGGGTCTACCTTTCAAATAAATGCTTTAATGACCCATGAGGATAAAAACCTATATTGATTTTTCATTATTACAGTAGGTACTATACAAATATGCCGTTTTGCTAATAGGACATACTGGTCGTAGGAAGATTTGCTAATGGGACATTTTGCGAAACTGTCATTTTGATTATAGGTCGTTTTGCTATTAGGACTATTTACGTTTAGGACTTTTTATACAGAGGGACCTATGTAGCTAGCTATGTGGTAGGAGACAGGAGTATTTTTCGAAAGGACTCTTTCACAAATAGTTACGAACATCTCTGCGTATTAGTAAGGTTCCTTTTTGCTGCTGCTGGATCTACTTGCAGCGTATTGTGCGATGTAGTGCACAGATTAACAAATTATTATGACAATGTGTTAGAACGTGGAAGTCTGGTATCGCTTAAAACAGTTTTGTTCTCGTATCAAAGGATTTCTTTATTTACATATTAACGAGGGTCTATCATGCGTCCGTCTCATTTATTTATCAGTCGTTTTTGTTTTGTTTTGCAATTTCATTCAATATTACACTATTTATGTATATATTCGTTTATATTTTTATCTAACACCAATTTATTTTATTTAATGCATGCACACGTGACACGTCACGTTGCAGTATTAAACTGATTTACATCCGTCACCCACACATCAGGTCCAGTTGAGAACCAGCGTCAGGCACTAGTTGTCTGGCATTTTTGCTGAACTGGGTCTTTTTGGCGCAGCCGTGAGGCACACTTCTTTGCCAATTTCTTACATCGCACTACACTTTTTATTGTTTTTTATTAATCTGCTTTATATTATATTGTGTGCCTTTTAATATGTGCTGAATAAATGTATTTTATTTCTTTCTTCCCAATATCATATGATTTTTATCTCACATTATCATCATCATTAGTGTTGAGCAGTATCGACCTATTTCTATTTTATGTCTACCTTGTCGAAGTTTTTGAAAGACTGTTACATAACGAACTGTACCCTACCTACATAACACTTTTATACAGCAACAGAGCGGTTTCGTGAAAAAGCGATCCACGACAACTAATTTATTGGTATTTTTGGTGGCTTGTTAGATAACATCGACAATCGTATATAGGTTGATGCAGTTTACACGGCAAAAACCTTTTGACAAGGTGGATCATGAATTGTTGCTGAACCGCATGGCTTTCAATGGTATTGTGGTAACTTGTTGCGATGGTTCAGTTCGTACATCACTAACCGTTGTCAACGGATTGTTATTAATGGATACCACTCTCATGCTACTCGGGTTACAATTGGTGTTCCACAAGGCTCTATTTTCGGTCCTCTTTTATTCAATATCTTTATAAATAATATTGGTAACTGTTTTCATAATTCAATTTTTTTGTTATATACAGACCTATTCGTAACATTCAGGATTGCTATCTTCTCCAAGAGGACTTGGATCCACTGATGGACTATTGTTGCGCTAGTAAGCTCCATCTGAGCATTCCCAAGTACAACCACCAAAATTTTACCAAAAATTAAAACATTATGAGGTTTTCATACTTATTATGTATCGTTTTATTAAATAAAGTAAACGTGGTTCGTGATCTTAGCATATTGCTTGACTCAAAACTATGCTTGAATTTGCACATCGAACAAATTGTAAATAAAGCATATAAGATGTTCGGATTTATAATGAGATGCTCATGACGTTTAAGCGGCCCTGTTCGTACCTCTGCCTGTATAAAACCCTAGTCCATTTCCAGCTCGAATATGCCGTATCCATCTGGAACCCGTACTATGACAAATAGATTGACATGATAGGAAACGCCCAACATGGATTTCTTCGTGCAATGCACTACAGGTGTCACAAAACTTATCTACCGTATAACCTTTTGCTTAGTAAATACAGGCTTCTAACGCTCAGCTCTAGACGTAAACAATTAGAAGCAATGACATGGTATAACATTGATAACGGCAATTTTGATTGTATTGATTTAAATAATGTATTGTGCTATGCAGTCCCCAGAACTATCTATAGACAGCAGATGTGTGCAAAGATTTTGCCCTTTTTGCAGTGCCGATCTAACGCTGGTCTACGTACCAGTTCAGCGAATGGCAGTTACCTACAATGACGCATTCGAACACAAACATATTTACATGCTCTTTGAAACGGTTTCGTAGCTTTTTGTATGAGACACTTGAGCTCTCAGACTAATTGTTTGTTGTTGTTTTTAAAATACTTAATTGTTTTATTGTTTTTGTCATGCATGAACAGTTCACCTCTTATTGACTTTAAAATTTATTTATTAATGATACCTACGTAATCTGTGAACAGCGCTGTGGGCTACATTATTATTTATGTTACATATGTTTTCGTCCTTGTAATATTGCATAATGTAGCTGTTTATTGGTCCTATTTAATTAAATAAAATATAATTACACACTTTTAACTTAGAATTTCTAACAGTGTGTTTGAAACTTCGACTTGAAATCGTGATCTAAAAATACAACATCAAAGTTAGCAAATAGAAAGTGAGTGGCTATTCATGAGTAGTAGGCGTGGCCACGATGTTATTATTGGACCAATCCATTGTGACACTCAATACAGCCTACTGTAATAACTAACTGCATTCTAAGAACCAGGTCTCGTTGTTAGATTGATAAGGCCGTAATTCCGGGAATAGAAGTCAATTTCGTAAAGATATCTTAGTTTCCTTTATAGAAATTGTTTCAACAGGAACGCCATCAAATTTAACTTTACAGTCCGGCCGTTTAGAGAATACGTTCCTAGCACCTGTCAGTGTGACAATTCTAGTAGCTAATAAAAATCAAATTCGCAAAATACGTATTCGTTTGTATGAAACTGACAGGTGTCAAGAACGCATTCTCTTGTCGGCCGCAATATAGTTGAGTGAAAGTCGTAGTCAGAACTCGATAAAATTTTCATGGTAATGAAACCAATCTATTTAATACAAATCTTGAAAAATCTCTTATCTTATCTCTCTTATCTTGAAATCTTTTTTTCTTTTAAGGTTGTCTGTAAAAGATCGCTTTTAGCGATAACACCGCCCATTGTGTCACCCAGTGTAAAATGTCTACATTTATATCTGTAATTTTTATGGTGTACATAATAAAGAGTATTCTATTCTATTCTATCTTAAATTCATTGGTAAACAACGCACAGATTTCACCGGTAGGTCTAAAAGCACACAAATTTTGCACAAGAGTTCCTTTGAGCACGAAAGAAGTCTTTTTGAAAATTCATCTCCTAAAACTAACCGTGCCCCGGGGGATAAATAGGGTATGGAAGTATGTTATTTTTGCTGATGGAAGACCCATCGGACAGACGCCCTGTATCTACAGAATTCCCGTTTGATGTGGACAAAATACCATCTGTGCAACCAATGCACGTTCGCGGGATGATTGAAAAGTCTTGATTATGTCAAACAAGAGTGATTAAACATTTAATTTAAAGTTTTTAAGAGCTTGTGCTAATCGAAAAAAGAGCTATTGAAGTTTCGAGAATCACACGTGGTAAGTTACATGCCTTTTACGAGATTCCCCAGTGTAACCACACGGTCAATAGAAACAGCGGGGTAATTGCGTAACACACCCAATTGCAATGCCTTTCATTTTGTCAGGTCGACATTATTCATTGCGTAATTTACGTTGTCTAGCACACGCATTTTTCAAACATATGCAAGCAATGGATAAGGAATTCTCTCAATTTACTCAAAAACTAAATTTTCTCAATTGAGTGCTGGTGTGGCAGATAGTGAGTCAAGAACTTTGTAATAAAGACGAGGACGTCCCAAAGGAACCCACGGACCTAGTAATCTTCTTTATCTATACATATTCTAAATTAATGTCTGTCTGTATGACCGCATTGTTCTACTAAACGCCGCCGCATCGGATTTTGATGCGGTTTTCACTAACATTTAGAAAATTAAATCCGGAAGGCCTATGTGTAGCATATTACAGAAATATTGATGATTTGTCAAGTATTAAAAATCGTGCAAAGCAGAGGTCGGGTAGCTGGTATTTTAATAAAAATAAGTGTACAAACAATGTAATTCCGCACGCATGACAAACGCTGCGGTCGAGCTGCGTTTTATCGCTCTTCGTGAATTAGGTGGCGATGTAATACATATTGTTGGGTAAGCAAAAAGTTTGCGGTAAGCGCAAGCGCATTATTGTAAAACCACAGACGAGTTAGTCTGTGCTGTGCTTTGTTAAGAATTGCAATGTACATTTTTAGTAGGAACACTTTCACCGGGATTTTTCTTCGTATAGGCATGTAGTCGAAGCAATTATTTTGAAAATTTTAACTTATATTTTCAAATAGTTTCCCTGAAAAAAATTCTATCGTCGGAAAAGCCGCTTTTTTTATGAAGATTTTTTCAATGTGTTGTCCAACAAAAATATCAACTAGTCTTCAGAAAACCGAGTGATCAGGAAATCTCGGGCTTGCATACTTAGTTACAGGGTAATGACTCGCTAAGTCATCTGTTCTACTATTTTCTCACTCAAGAAACGTATAATAGAGAGAATTCTCGCCAGCAGTGTGAACAGTCACTGATCAACTATTAATATACAGGATAAATTTTTAACCAGTGCGCAAACTGTAACCATGAATTCATCATATGATTCTATACCCCTAGCGTAGAAATTTTTCGTCAGTAATTTTTTTTTAGTTGTTCCATACATTTTGACCGCGTAGGTATAGCACTTTTCTATGTAACAGCAGATTTATTTTTTATAACCGAAGAGAAATTTCTGCGCTAGAGAATCCTGTATGTATGTATCTCTTTTACTAACAAGGGCTCTACATCTATTGTACGTTTGAGTCAAGAAAATAGTCGATAGCTAGTCGCTTCCTCGTTGGCGGTAGCACAGGCAGCTAACATTGTAAGATTCACTTAGATAGTGTACGGTTCACGTACAGGCAAAATGCTAACGTCGCGACCTACTTTTCGCTACTCGATTTATTTACTTTTATAATTATAATAAGTTAGTTGACCAATATCTGCCGTAGCGCTATAACCGCGGATTAGCATCCAACGGAACTTACTTGTAACTCTGACGAATAAACTAAATAATCGTGAAGTCTGTGGTTTTCGTCAACTCACATCCAACAACTCAACTATACGTAACTGACTACCTCTGAGCCATACAGATAGACTATAGTAATTAACTTATAAAATAGTCATTTTAACAGGATAGTCTCTTGTGTCAATTTATGTGTTTTCTATTAAGTATAGATCTTAAATAATAAGAAGTAGATATCGCTCATTGGCAAGAAGGATGACACCACAAAAAAAATCTGCAAATTTGTGTTAATTAATACAGGTGAACGCAGCAAATTTTATTATTTTTGCTACAATAACGAAATTATGCTAAAGCCTAAAAATTAAGGAGCTAGAAAGATGTGACTTTATGCTTAGTCGCACTCTTACCGCTACTTTTATTAAACTTTTAAATCATCATATCCAAAAATTGCTCTTTTTGAATTATGTCAAGCTTTTCGCAAATGAACATGCTTTGGTATTGTAGTTAGGTTTTTGTCGCAGTTCTTGTCATTAATATTATTAGCATAAGCATAATCAGCCTGTAATGTTTCCCCTGCTGGGTCACAGGCCTCCTCTTTGTGAGAGAGAGTGGACTATAATCCACCACGCGGGCCTAGTGCGGGTTGGCTGATGTCACATGCCTTTGAATGTTTGATTCTAAGACATGCCGGTTTCTTCACGATGTTTTCCTTCACCGTTTTGAGAGCAGTGGTGATGAAATAATTTACACAAAGTAAATCGCCTGCCTGGGTTCGACCCCACTACCTACACTGCTGCGTTTGCAATTTACTGTTAGTTTTTATTTTTTGTCGTTGCGGCTGATACCACCTGGGACGGCAGTCTCGACATAGATAGCGACATAAATCGGTCGCTAAGTCGTATCGATGTCAAATTCCTTTAATAGATTTTCAACTTTATTTTCAAAGCATAAGGTTGAAAATCTATTAAAGGAATTTGAGATCGACACGACTTAGCGACAGATTTTTGTCGTTATATTTGTCGAGACTGCAGGGCCTGGGCCACCACTGCTGTCAGTATTATTAGGTACTGATGAAATTCATATTAATTGTGGTGCAAACAATGAGTTCGTGGTTAGTTGCAAGCTTAATTTATTAGCCAACATCAAGTACCTATATCGCAGTGATTTAGAAAGTTTTCACTTTTACATTGTCATCCAACTTTTAGTGTGCGACGATATGCGTAGTTTTGATTGTAGTATAGCAGCATACTGCAGTCATTGAAAGTGCTTCAAAGTAACTTTCAGGATCTTTACAAAAGAGCATTATTCAGACAGATAATTACAGTATTTGGTAAGCAACTCTATCCCTGCTTAAACCTCAGAGCCATCGATATATTCGTCTGTGAAAAGTGGAATAAAAACTGTCAACACGTATTTCCACAAAAAAAATAGGTAGACTACTCGTATACAACTGACGTTATGGGTGCATGCTACTGTTCTCCTCATTCAATCCGCTTTCCCCAGCTATATGGCCTGCAAAATGCTTGGTAAGTGCAAATAGACACCCGCATAAGCCTGCTACGATATTACTGCAAATGGCCGTAGCTGCAGATATTGCTACGGTATAGTTACAATGCCTACGCGAAAAAACTTGAAAAGAGACACGTGTCAGAAACAAATATCGTTTAATTATTTAGACAACACAGACATAGTGCGTAGGTTAAAGAGAACTAAACTATTTGAGTTAGTGTAGTGTATAAATAGTGAATGAATGATGTGTTTGATGCGTTAGGTACAGTGGTTAAGTGATTGACTGCTGCGCTGCGTGTCGCGGGTTCGATTCCCGCGTGGAACAAATATTTGTATGACCTACGAGTAGTTGTTCCGGGTCTGGCTGTTTGTGTATGTGAGTTTGAATGTTTGTAAACGCACCCACAATACAGGAGAAAGTCCTAGGGTGGGGAAAGGTTTAAAAAAAAAAGCTACAGAATTGTGTGAACGTGCAAATTGACACTTTTCTTAGTTATAACGTAAACTGTCACGTAAAATAATAAGTTAAAGTTAAGTTGCTTATTAGTCTATTAGGCTAGATTGTAATAACTTACTAAAAACTTTAGTTCCTATTAATAAAGGGAAAAAAATATAATTCTGCTGAATCAAATATTGTTAGACTACTTCATTAGTCTTCAGTCATCAGACTTCATGCTTAGCAGTAGCTTTTGTGACCACTAGGTCACAAAAGCTACTGCTAAGCATGAAGTCTTAGGTTCTATTCCCAGGTCTGGCAAAATGACATGGATCTTTCCATCAGAAAGTTCTCAGTAGCAGGCCGGAGTCTGAATTAGTGCCCGTTGTTGGCAATAGGCTCGCCTCGTGGGACTTAATCATAACTGGCCAAATGTGGGTATACTCTAGGAACAACTCTGCCTTACCCTTCGTGGATTACTGTCGTGATGTTATACAAATAATATTTTAAAATAAAACCTCTTTTGGGTGCATTGAAAGAGCTTCAACAAGCTTCACCATACTAAACTACTTCCAGCGAATACATGACTGGCAATCTTTACAAGAAACCTTTTTTCTTTCTTTTTGTATAGCCGGCACGTAACTTGGCAAGAGTCGTTAGATGCGTTTTTCCTTTCTTTAACTTTCTTCTAAACAGATAGGTTTAAAAAAAATGGCAATAACCATAAAATGACAAGTGACAAGCAATAAAAGTGTCAATAATTTTTTTTGTTGCACTAATTGTAGGTACTGTGGTCCCCAGTCTGATTGAGTGTGTATATAGGGGCGTAAGAGAAAGGAAACTATATTAAATTGAATAAATAAGATTATGATTTATATCAAGAAATGAACGTATTACATTGATGGGCCTAGCCCTACTTCCGTACTACTAAACAAAAACTATTTTTAAACCATACGAAACCTTATTCCAAACTTGGTTGAATGATCGAATATAACTAAAGTTAATTTACTACCAGCCTGCACAAAATAAGGTTGACACATGCAGACAACCTCTACAGTACTGTTATACCTTTCTCAATATATGAAAGTGGGGGCGTAAGAGAAAGGAAACTATATTTAATATTTAACTAGATTATTATATTTTATCAAGGAATTTTCCCAATACACCGGCAGGCCCTAGCCCTGCCTATCTACTTCTCTAAACAAACTACCATCACTTTTCCTTCCAAAGCTTATTTCAAACTTGCTTGACTGTTCGAGAGTAACCATCGATAATATATTACCAGCCAGTCAACATAAGGTTGACACATGCAGATAACCTCTACAGTACCTACATACGCAAACTTAGTCCCACTACGACAAAATCATGCCAAGTTACGTTTTGGCGACAATATGAGGATTCTTAAAGTTCGTACCGACACGAGAAACGAGGGAAATGTAAAATTTGAATAAGCAATCAAAATTATTAATGAATCATGTTTGCGGGGCCAAAATGGCCAGAAATCGCACAAAATAGAGAGGGTTGGCAGAAAAAGGAGAGAGTTTTTCCCAGCAGCAGCGAGACAAGGGTCTTACAAAAAATAAAAAAGTAATAGTAAATTGCAAACGCAGCAGTGTGGGTCGTGGGTTCGACCCAGGCAGGCGTTTTACTTTGTGTAAAAAATTTCATCACCGCTGCTCTCAAAACGGTGAAGGAAAACATCGTGAGGAAACCGGCATGTCCTAGAACAAAAAAAATCGAAGACATGAGACATCTACCAACACGCATTGGGCCGGCGTGGTAGATTACAGCCCACTCCCTCTCGAAGAGAGGAAGCCTGTGTCCCAGCACTGGGAACATTATAGACTGATTATGCTAAACAGAGTTTGGCATTTTCATCGACTTAATTACTTTTCATTATTATGTTGAATAAGTAGACCACATAATATGTAGGAACTACATTTTGTTAATTATTTCTGCAACTGTGTAATGTTTATTACTAATTATTCCATACGTACCCGAGTTTCACGAGTCACGACAAAGTATTGTAATTAAACTTTGCTATTTGCGTGTTCAAAACTAAAAGAAACATCGCAACGAATGTAAGAATATGAGCATTATTTAGTTACAACTTTTTTATTTATCACAACATCCTAAGTACTTCAGTACTTATTTTTTTAGGGTTCCGTACCCAAAGGGTGCCAACGGAACCCTTTTACTAAGGCTCCGCTGGCCGTCCGCCCGTCCGTCCGTCTGTCTGTCAGCAGGCTGTATCTCATGAACCGTAATAGGTAGGCAGTTGAAATTTTCACAGAGTGTGTATGCCTATTGCCGCTATAAAAGAGAATAATAAAAATAAACAAAGTTAATCATTAAAGGGGGTCCCCATACAAGAAACGTGTTTTTGTTATATGTACGGAACCCTTCGTGTGCGAGTCCGACTCACACTTGAGCGTTTTTTTATTACGTTAAACTTAATGTAGATTTCATTTTAATTCTGAATAATATTAGTTAGGTAATATTATTCAGAATTAAAATGAAATGTACGTTAAATATACATAAATTACAAATTATACCTAATCCTTAAATTAATAAAAATAAAAATATAATGTCCTAACTTAACTAAAACTATTAGCAAACTTAAGTACGGCTTCGAAAAATTCCTTCGCATCGCTGTCGACTGGTAATGTACTCATGAGACTGCAGGCGGAATTGCCACGTTGTATGGCAATGCTTAGCCTCTGGCCAAGGTAAAAGCCAGCCCTTGGGTCACGGTAAGTGTCAAACAGCCGTTTAGAGACCCGTACTGACTTATGTACCTACCTACAATTGCAGAACCGTTGATTTTCATTTATTTATTTATTGCTTAACAATGAATACGAACTTAGCCGCAAAAGCTGAATGTAGCACTTTTCTTTAACAAATTCGAAAATCTTAAAAAAACAAATTGATACGTATTGAATAAAATACGCAACGAAAGTTGTCTATTGAACTTACACAAAAAAAAATCTTTTGATGCCAAAATTTGATATTAAACATTGTTAAAAAGCTGATTTAAAATAGATTAGGATTCTAATGTTACTTTTTACGTCCGGTTTAAAGTTAGTGTCAGCAATCCGTTACGTTTTACATTTAGTTTAAATGAAAATGTAATGAGTCACACTTGACTTACATACGCACCTTATGGCTATGAAAAAAGCGTCTTTAGCCGTTTTTCTTCACAGTGTTGTCTGTCAAAAAATCAGTCAATCAACTCAGTCTATCGCAGTCCACTGCTGGACATAGGCCTCTCTCAGGCTGCGCCACAACACCCTGTCCTCCGCCTTCCACATCCAGTCTGTCCCAGCCACCTTCTTCGGTCGTTTTTTTCCGTGCAATAGAAAAGCTGTCTCATTTTCTACTTCTGTTCTCGTTTTCATAGAATAAGTACCTACTTAAAACGTCTGTTAGAAAGTAAAAATCCAATCACTTTTCATATTTTTTTACCAATTTCAGTCTTTTATTCACTGAAAATTCCAATCAATTGATTTTATTTGATTGAACATGTTTGCGGTGCCTATTTCCAAATAAAATTTGGATTTTCTACGCAATCTTGCGTTGTAGGGATGCTTATGAACACTATCCGAGACATGGTAGAATTCCATTTATTTAACTGTAATGACTAAAACCTGTCATGTCTATGAGTTTCCTCTGCCAAGCCGAACAAATGAATCTACCTTTCCAAAACCGCTGTTTTCGTTGCCCCATCGCCGTGTCGCAAGCGGACTCGATTTTGCGACATTTTTCACTTCTATAAGCCGCGGGGTGTTATTAGCGTCGACTAAAGTGAAGTACAATGTCTTTGAGGGTTGGATCAACCCCCCACTGCGTCTCCAATATACACACATGCTGCAAAATTTAGAGTATTTTAGAGTTACAAAATGGGATGCGTCTCTGTACTTGACAATTTTGTTTGTTTAGAATGTAATGTTTGTTTGTGTGGAATTGTTAAAGGTTGAATAGTTGGAGTTCCTTTAACGAGAGCTTCTGATTGTCTATTTTCAGGTTAACTTTCAAGTTCTACAAGATAAACTTGGATGCAATTTCACAAATCAAACTCAATCTCAAAGTATTTATTTGTTAAAGCATTTACTTTTGAATTATCCAAGACTTCGTCAGTTTGTCAGAAAATTGTACCTAGCTAGTTGCTCTTTCAATTGCGTTGGTCTCTATGGCGAAGAACGGGTAAGAAAGAAATCAAGTAAATATAAAGGACACCTACCTATTTAAATTAAGTTTAGATACTGGCCGCTCAGAAAACTTTAAACAATATAAATTAAATTCAAAACTGTTAACACCAGTTCACCGGTCAATTTTCTGCTGACCAATTTAAAAACAGAACCACACCAATTTTAATTTAAGAACAACTGTTTTATACCACGATAAATACACATTATCTATCCCATAGTTTTTATTATAAATGGGAATAATCGTATCGATTGAGCAACAAAAAAAGCAATGATGCGACTCGAGCGGGCTATAATAACATAATATGAGCAATTTAAACGATTAGCATCTACCGGAAGTTGTTCGCAGGAAGCGTTGTGGGCAGGCGCGGGCGCATACTATAAAAAAGCGGGCATTTTGGACCATCGTTTAGTGTTTACTCCCTGCTTTGTTTGTGGTTTTATAGTAGTGTGTTTTGGTAATTTTTTAACGTAAGTGTTCGCGTATGTTATTATTGTTATTTTTGAAATGGTTGTAAAAGGAAAAATGTAAGCCGTCGTCGTTCATTATAATTTTATGCTCAGCACAAGTATTTAGGCTAGGTAAGTAGTACCTACGGTAGGCCCTACGTCAACCACACCAGAGGGCCTAGACAAATGGCATTCGCTTACGCCCACCAGAACCGAACTGGTGCAACCGTGGGAGCGGTCAGCAAAATATATGGTGGTGCCTCGGTGTGGCCCATGATTTATTGTAGACAGACTTTTTGATAGCGATGTATAAGGAGCGTGGTTTACTTCGATGAACTGTGCCAATGTGTAGTACATCAATTTGCAGTATCTTTTATAGAAAGGAGTTTATTGTCTAGAGGGCCTCGACAAATGGCATTCGCTTTGGAGCGATTCTATTTCTACAATCGCTATCGCTTTCGCTAATGTTTCCATCATACGAATCGAAAATTAGCGATAACAAATGTCAAAAAGTGCCATTTGGCTACGCATATCTATGGAAGTAATCGTTCGACGCTATCGATACGTTTCATAGAATCGAATGATGTTATACCTTGTCTAGCTAATTTCTGTTCGTTGACCTATGATCACGTGACATTTCGATAGCTTATTCAACCCCATAATTTTTTTGGCTTTTGTACTAGCGTCATCGCTAATCGAATGTTACTTTGTTCTGGGCCCTCAGTATCCATATCCTGGTCTCTTATTTCATTGAATATCCGTACTATGCTAGACCGCCTCAGTGTCAAAGTGTTACTAATGACGAGCGGCTTACTGTACTGCTTCAAATACTGTCGCCCAGTTCCCATCTCGAATTTTACTGATGCAGAGAAAAGAGTCTATGCCGAAACATTTTCTCTATAAACAATACTATTGTTTGTACTACGATCTGGCCGTTGAGAGAATGCGTTCCTGACACCTGTCAGTATGACATTTCTAGTAACTAATAAAGATCAAATTCGCAAAACACGTATTCGTTTGTATGAAACTGAAAGGCGTCAGGATTGCATTACCTCGACGGCCGGACTGTAACAAAAGATCATGGTAGTTTATTCATTAAAGATAATATTAGTACCTATAAGCCTGAAAACGTTACCCACAATGGGTGGAACTTTGTCAACTCAGCGTATCGCAGTCCACTGTTGGACATAGGCCTCGCCCGTGCTGCGCCAGAACAACCTATCCTCCACCTTCCGCATCCAATCTCCCCTAACCACCTTTCCAAGATTGTCGGTCCAGCTAGCTGGGGGCGTCCCATACTATGCTTGCCGATACTCGGTCTCCACTCCAGGACTCGTCTGCTCTACCGGCCATCGGTTCTTCAACATAAATGTCCAGCCCACTGCCATTTCAGTAGCAGCAGTAGCTTCTAAATGTACAGTCAGCAGGAAAATGGTCAATTTTCACAAAACTTTTTTTATGCCAATCGATCATGATTCATATACGGATCAAAAACCTCTATCGTACCAACTGAGGTTTGAGTACTTAAAAAGTTAGAGATCGCAAAAAACTTTTCCCACAAATTTCGTAGGAAATGAGACTACATTTGCACATTGTAATTTTTTTTTCAAAATCTGTGAAAAAAGTTAAGAAAAGTCTCCTAAGACCGTTTTCCTATAGCTACAACGGTTAAAGTAGCTGCCCTTGCTGCCCCATCTTAAAAATCCATCGTGTATAGAACACAAAAAATGTTTCTACCTATGTCTGTTATAGAGTTTGAAACCATCCAACCGATGTGCCCCAAACCGGTTTCATTACAAGGGCAATAATGCGAAGATGCCAACAAATAACAAAAAAAAAAAATTAAACAATTTTTCCTTTTTTCCAACAAATGTATTTCTTTTTTAGCGTAGCAGCACACGCCGGGTATCCGTTAGTTAAAGATAATGTTAGTACTTATATGCCTGAAAACATTTTCAGAATGACTGAAGCTATTGTACTGATGTCCAAATCTCACTGCCAGAAGACCTTCCTATCGATTTACTCTAGAATCTAGATAATATTAATAGCCGTATTTTTAATTGGCCTAATTACCGTTTTACACCTTTAGTAGCCTTGACTTTTAGTTAATTGTTCTGTTAATGTAATTGTAGTGTTAATTATAACAATATCAGATCTTATCTATAAAGTGTGTAGGTATTACAGTTTTTAACCGTTTCATAAATCGCTATATTTAATAAACTGTTGTTTTAACTTTTATAAATAGGTACTCAATATATATTTAAGAAGTTAACCTTAATTGCGTAATGAATAAAGGAGTACTCGTATTTTTTCGTTATTATAATACTGGTACCAGAAATCCTCGTATAGGTAATTTTGTAGCCAAAGTTAAGAAAATATTCAGATATTTTCTGTAATCATCTAATTAATCACGGAAGCTGTAAAAAGAGTGTATATTTCGAGTGCGTGACAAAAACATGAGCGATACACTTGCGTGCATAATCGTTGGACAGCGCACGTGGTGTGTTACACTGACGGCCAATTTAACGATACATTAATTCGCGGAGCAGCGAACAAACGATGAAGTATTAACACATGAGTACACATACACTGATAAACATGATATGGTGGACGTGTGTAGAATCCGAAATGTGTTTTATAGGTCTTCACACTTTTCACGCATTATTTTGACTTAATAACCAAACCGATAAAACGTTCAACAATTTTTCAAAGGCTAAGTGCTTCATGTAATATGTTAATGTTACATTAATTGACGCCGTTATTATTTTGCGAGAAAATCCAGACATGAGCTTAATATGCATGAGCTTAATATAAGGACGCATGAGACAAGACTCGGAACTACTCAACTGTATGTACCTAATATGAGTAAATCTGTAATAAAAACAAAAATAATTAATGCCACAAACAATCACCTGCAGCTTAAAACAATAATACAAGCGCTAACAACTATGAAGATTAAAACAATAAAGTTCACGATCAAGTCCATAATCCATGTTTTACATTACTAATCCTATCAAAGAACCAGCTCTACGTCTACCAGCACTATAACATCATCTTCATCGCTTCGTTTCCCACAGTAACCGAGAACATGCATTCATTTTGTGCTATCCATGTCCAATTTTATCCAATTTTTAATGGCGCTACCGCGGCGGAGCGGCCAATATCGCAAATTATAGTGTTCACAGATTACGTCGGGAGTTACCTACGTGACGGGCGGCGCTTGCGAGTGGCCGCCAGTGTACATGATAACCTGACCACTGAGTGAACATGTCTTATAGTGTAAGTACTGCGCTTCCGCGTCAATATGAGAAAATGTAGAAAGTAAATTCTTAAAAATAAACTTGGGTGGATTATTCTCTCCCGCAGTGTAATCGCGATTTGAATAGGTATGGATTATGTTGGTCGGTATCGCAGCTTGACGTTTACAAAGCTTACATTGTATGTAATAGGTATTTTTCATTAGCGTTCATAATGAAGAAACCGGTGGGAAATAAGTATAAAACAGAATTAAGCACCAATAAGGCGGTCTTCATTGGCCATCGTGCAGTGCACTTAAGTGTCACGCAGCTGGTGCCAAGTCAATTATAAATATGTAAGTAAACAAATTGGACACTTAAGTAGACCCCTTTAAAATTGTCGTGACCGCATCAACTTACTTACTTCTTGGCACACAGCGGTAAACCAATCTAATCAAATAGGCACTCGGAGGTACGAGGTGGCAAGAGAGCTTCAACTCGATCAACTTCGCCTACCGCAGTCCACTGCTGGACATAGGCCTCTCCCTGTCCTCCGCCTGACACAACACCCTGTCCTCCGCCTTCCGCATCCAGTTTGTCCCAGCCACCTTTTTGAGGTCGTTGGTCCATCTAGCTGGGGGGCGTCCCACACTACGCTTGCCGATACGAGATACGAGAGCTTGCTACTCATGAATAAAAAGTCGAATAAAAGACGTAAAAGGAATAAAGTGTTGTTGGGTATACAAACTTACTCGCGCTAAAGTAGAAGTACTCCAGAGTTCCCGTAGCAATCGAAAATAATATTTTTATAAAAGATTATGTCTATGCTCCTACCTACAAACTCAGTCTTAGATAATTATCAAAGGTTCATAAATTTCCTTCTACCCTCACAACACCGGTACTAATCTGTGCCAGTACCCTCATTTCAAATCTGTTCTGTAATCAAGCGTGGTCCATCAGGCGCAGCACGTGCTCTGAGAATTACGCGAACCAGCGATTTGATCGCCGCCGCTAATGTACTAACACGTGAAATGGATGTAAAAAGAGGGTAGGTACAGGCTTGTTGGTCATAACGCTAAGGCTAGACCCTAAGCATTTTTCTCAATATTCTAATATAACTGTCCCAGGCCGATTGTATGATTCGATATTATACATACGTTGCCGTCCATTTGCTTACTGCCGCCGTTATGTATAATGCCTAAAGCAAATTGATCACGCTTCTGATCGCATCCATTTCGTCAAGAGTCATGGGTAACCATGATTATAAACAAGTTCTTCAATAAAAACTGAGCAGTAAACTAAATAAAAATAAGTCGTAAGAATATATATATGGATAGAATAAATATTAAGCAGTAAAATGGCTTAACGGGCAATTACGTGTGGGTAGTTAACAAATCAGAATTAGTCGGTAAGAAATGTAATTTGGAAGTAGCGCTCGCTCGGCTCACGCGCCGTTTGTCACAGTTCTAACCTAACCTAACCCATTTGGTCAGGGTACCCTGGGTTAGTTACTGCGGACAATTCGGCTAAAAGTTCAGACAGGTAAGAGCCTCGGCATTATGTATAACGGCGATCTAATCATGAATTGGGTTTCAAGGAATTTTACATAATGCCTAGGCGTTATACATTTTGTCTTAGGCATTATACATTACGGCAACAGTATGCAATCAGACGGCGCCGTAGGTATGTATAATGACGGATTATACAATCTACCTTCGATATAACTATCAGGTCCCTTGATAGTCATGGGATGATCCAGGGTCACCTGATAGTCGAGGTAAATTAATTTAAAACATTTTAATAAGATATGGGCAATATTTAGTATAAGAAACAAACAAGTCTTTTATGAAATACATGCTGTAAAAAATTAAATATGGGAATCAAAATGGAGATAAAAAAATGTTTTTTTTTTAAATTAGAATACCTACGTTAACATTGTCATTTAGAACAATTGCAACAATTTAACACTGCAATTTACTGATTATTGATCAACAACTAAACATTTTAAATAACAATAACATTCAATGATTATACCATACACTTTACAGCTTTAAAAAGTAGGACATTGTCGCAATAACCCAGTCAAAAACCAAAGTCCGTTACATCAACTAAAGAACGCATGCGCAAAAAATGACATTGACTGGTCAGAACCTTTAACCTTTTGCTTTAAAACAAAAGGATTAAATATTCTTGCGCAAGTTCGGTCAGTCATGTTGAGTGATGTGACAGGAAATGCGCATAACTTCGGATGTTTATTTATAACTGGTGTTGCCAGACTGACACTGTCCAGTACAATTGGCGTTTTTTACTCGAGAGGGTATTTTTTTTTGCTCGAATCTATTTTCTTTAGGAAAGCTTCATAGATAAGTTTTAAGAAAAGCAAAGAATTCTACTGGACTCTTACCGATTTAAACCAGCACCGTAATTGCGTAACACACTTTCCATCACAATCTGACTCATTTTGAAGGATTAGCAATCCATTGCTTCATATGTTCGAAAAATTTCTCTACTCCACAACGTAAATAACGCAATGAATGTTTTTGAACAATCAAAATGAAAGCCGTTGCTACTGTTAGTGTGTTACGCAACTACCCCGTAGCTCATTGAGCTACTCCTTGAATTTTGTTTTTTAATTAAGTTCTTTGCGGATTTTTAACAATTGAATAAAATTCCCTGGAATTACTGAAATTCACTGTCTTGGATTTTTATGGAAGGTGGTCACTGTAGATCCTGGCAGTAAAAAAGCGGGCTTGTAGCAAAAAAAAGAACTGTGTTCCTTTAGTCAAATGCCTTTTTTACGTATTCTGTTCTCAATTATATACTATACTTACCTACTTTCTTTTTACGAATTCGAAATATCTCGATGCAAATGAGAATGGTCGTTTCACGTCTACTCCTACGGCTAACGAACATCTTAAATCCATAAAATCTTTTGTTTATACCCACCCCGCCGTTAAACTTCTAATTTCTCACAATCATCAATGCTGGTTTCTAAAATAAAGAAAGGGTACATTTTCTCACATTAACAGTAGCTTATCATCATTAATATCGGTATTACAACTCACCCCATCATAGTTAGCGTGGCACAATCTGTCATTCTTGACGTGTCGACGCGACGGTGCATTGCGCAGGGGCAGTTTGTTCGATGCAATCATTTAGTAAGAGAATGCTTACTTCTACAAATAAATTAATTGTACTAACAGCTTGCATAGCCTAACTTGGCTTTTGAAATTAATAAATTAATTTTATGATTAATATTTAGTAAAAAAAAACCCGGAATCTTCTTTTGCGATAGAATCGCTTCTTATTACTTGAGACCTAAATATAATTGGACCCATGACTGGTGGGTGTAATAACACCTCTGCTTACTCCTTCGCAAAGTACAAGCATGATGTTTGGCTCAAGTGTGAAATAAAGGGTTTTTATTTTAGTAGTTGTATATTTTCTATTTCAATTGTGAGCGGATGCAATTCGACGTAATAATGTGGCGTAAGATCAAGGTACAGTCACCAAAAGTGATAAGTAACCAGAGTCGTCGGATATAGTTGAAGTTTAGTAAGAAACCGATGGATGTTTTCGAATAAAATTTAATTTGATTAATAGAAAACAAACAGTTAATTTATCAAATTAAATTTCATTCGAAAACATCCATCGGTTTTTTTCTAAACTTCAACCATATCCGACGACCCTGGTTACTTAACTCTTTTGGTGACTGTACGTTTCATTAATTTTTAAATTACGCTTTTACTTTCCAAAACATAGTTTCATACCTAATAAACTTACCTAACATTTAATAATCTACACGATTAATTCGACTATTTCATTATTGCAAATTCTATTTTATTTATTCTAAAATCATAAAGTATATTGCAACCGGATGCGGTTGCACTTATGTACCACATAAATAACACAAAAGGTCAAAATATGAACTTAATAATAAAATAATAAAACTGAAATAATTTACGACTCATTACCAAAAAACCTTTCAAATTAATATTTTAATATCATCATAACGTAAACTAGTTTTCTGTACTACCACACTTTAATTCTTTTTATTCCATAATCTTTAATTACACATAATGTATGAGCGTTGCTGATCGATTTGATGCGGCTGCGTGGAAGCGCAAACGCTGCGCCTGCGCACGTCACGTGACTAACGCGTGGCTTACGTAGCTACGCCACCATAAAAGGAATCTGTACAGAAGGTTTACACTAGGCGAGAAAAGGCAGAAAAAGTTTAGGAATTTTTATTAGCTTGAAAAGCTTATGTGGGTACTGAATATTATTAGTATATCGTCATGCAAAATTTAATTTGAAATATCATTTTTTTTAAACATTTAAAAAATTATCCAATACTGTAATTTAAGCATTTAAATATTAAATTGTTTGGCGCAAAAAGGCGCGGCGTAGCAAAATTTCTAAGTACTGACATAAATTGGTGCGTAGCACTGCTACGAAATTGCGTAGCAAATGGTTCTTTTCGCTACGCAATTAGCGTAGGCCGTCATTTCTTCTTTATTTCGTTCGCTATAGATTTTGAATCTTCTGTGCTTATATTGTTAGTGTTAATACGTAACACCCCATGTCCACCGAGGTTCGGATTGATCTGCATTTGAGTACTTTATGATGATTACGAGCTAATCTTGTTTGCAAATCAGCTTTATTTGGTGTGAACTTTAGAAAAAAGCTTGTTGACACTTTTTTGATCTGGGAAAGTAAAATATAGTTTGTAAGCTGGTTTTAATGGCTCCAATGTGTACACAATGTCCCTCCAAGTTTAAAATCGAATGGATGACATCTTGATTATGATGGGCATACACGGTTGGGACTTCTGACTGAAGTGGAAAATAAAATTGTATGAATCCCCGATTTATTTTTCTTATTGAAATATTTATTTATTACTATTATCACTTACACTTATTTTTACAGGTGTAAACCCAATCTAACAATGTAGTCACCAGTTTCCACACAGAGACGTCACCCAAAAACCAATTAAACACCACCATCAACAATATTCTTTTTTTTTTATCTGTCTGTTGTTGTCTGTAATATTATTTCAGATGGTCACTCTCACGTTACACTAATGTATCTTACAACTTCTTTAAAACTTGTAAAAAACCGGCGCTGGCGCAGAAGTACAAGTGTTGTCATCAAATATCTAAGAGTGACTGATTTATTTGGAGTAAAAATCTACCAACTTACTGGGTGTGCTATAGGTACACCTCTGCTTGATCCTTCGGGTATTATAGGCGTGAAGTTATATTAAATAAATATATTTAAAAAACGTGTGTGCAGTTCACATGCGATAGAAGTGAAACCTTACAAAATGTGAACTTCAAGACTGTATAATGTATTCCATCTCATTCTCTCGAACGTTAACTCCTATATATGTATGTTTTTGTCTCTTTTTAATGTCGCTTTTTCGTTTCATCTAGTTTCAAATCACAACGAGGCTAAAGAAGTAGGTATTCACTTCAGTAAAATAAAATAAAAAATATAGAAGCCGTTTAATTTCTTATTTCTTTTCTTTCTTTATTATTTCTTTCTTTCTTTTTCTTGTTTTTCGTTTAATTTAAATATTATACGGATAACCGTACAATATTTAAATTTCACTTCTTTATATAATTAGTACCTTAATTTATAAAGTTCTATAGGATAGTTTTTCAGTTGTGTTGTTTCCGATTTTTTTTAATATATTATATTATTTATATATATCTATATTATGATGTTATGTTATGCCGTACTTAAAAATATCACCAGTTTCAGAACAAACACTTAGCCCACGTTCGACGGACGCGCGATCTTTTTTATCGCGCACTGGATTTTCAGCTCTCGGTGTTAAGCCGAGCGTTGAAAATCTAATAGAGTGCATCCCAACGCATAAAAAACACACTATTGGATTTTCAACTCTCGGCGCTAAGCAGAGCGTTGAAAATCCAGTGTACGGTAAAATCCCGCCGCGATATTTACGTCCGTGCGAACGTGGGTTAAGTGTTTGTTATGAAAGTAGTAATATTTTTTAAGTAATATATAACATAACATCATATAGATATACTATAATATATAAGAAAACAAAACGGAAACATGTCTACCATTCATTGAGAGATGGCGTCAAACCGGTGAATAAATTGATGTTAGTCAATTAGCTGAAACAGCCGGAGTGAGCCGATGTGAGCCGAAATGAGTCGAGTACCCTGGCCACAAAACAAAGGCTCAGCGACCCCCCGGAAGCATTGAGTTGTACCAGCCCCGGGTTACGACTTGGATGTGCCAGTGTAAGTTACAAGCAGTAAGCGTTTAGAACATTTGGATATCATATAAAAAATTGTGATATAATTACTTTGTAACAGGTTTATTTTTCTAGGTTTAGCGAGTAGGATAGTCAGCTTCTTTTTTGTCTAAGTGTTGAAATTATAGTCAGGCATTAAATATTTCAAGATACGACAATGATGTGCTTTCGAAATATTTCAAGATACTCCAATGATGAGCTATCGAAATATTTCATCATACTCCAACGATGAGCTTTCGAAATATTTCAAGATACTCCAATGATGAGCTTTCAAAATATTTCAAGGTACTCCAATGGTGAGCAATCGAAATATTTCATGATACTCCAATGATGAGCTTTCGAAATATTTCAAGATACCCCAATGACGAGCTTTCAAAATATTTCAAGATACTCAAATGATGATCTTTCAAATGAATAAACTTACAGTTTAATGTAGTATAGTTTAGCTAACCCACAAAATCTAAGAGATGGTGTTCGTGTCACCTTAAATCAAAATTTAACTAAAAGTGGACTTAACCATGCATCTCTCAACTTGGAGCACACACACTCGGTCCACCGCCCCATCCATGCGTTAGTTGCGTGAAATGTAAAATTTTTGCTATTCATTGCGGGTTCGAGCTGTTTTTCTGACACTCGCACCTTTCGTACGGGGACCAGCCCTTTATTAGGGGACGATAGTGTACAGTTGCGGATAAAATTGCAACGACGGCTACTTAATTTAATTATTTATTTTAAGAAGAAAGGTAGGTTTTTCTTTTTACTTTGTTATTTTTAATATGCTTACTTATATTTAAATGTAAATGTGAGCCTATACTCATTATAACTATGTTTGGTAAGTTTTATAAATTATTATGGTAAATCGATCAAACTGATTTTATAACACAAATAGGTACATATTATTTGTGAAACAGTTTTAGTTTCTTCACTTCGTACTTCCTAAAATTGAAAAATAAATAAAAATCTACTACTTTCCGTTTACTTTTTTACACACACATAATATACGCTTATGTTCAATGAAGGGTTAGGCAGAGGTGTACCTATAGTACACCCACATTTCGCCAGTTATGTGCTTACTTTTTCGTTAAGACTAAAATAAGTTTTTTTTTTTATAATTGTGGCTTATTGTATATTTTTCCATACCTATGTTTCAAACTTTTAAAGATTTTCTTGTCCATTGATCATATTATACCCAAAGGCACAATAAAAATAACAAAAGCAACACGTGTGGCACAGATAGTATTAATAATCTTAATAAAGATATAAAAATTGTAACACATCCATCCATTATGTTGGTTAATTATTTAAATAATTCAATAAGTAATCTTGAACTCCCACGCTTCACAACTCTATCGCCATATGAAGAAATAATTATCTTGATTTAGACATTAACTTGATTTTATTATTTTATATTAATAGAAGCCCTTTTTAGGAAATGTTAGGTGTTATCATTTATTTCTATTAGTGACTATTTAGGTATAATAATAACGAAAATAATGTAATTTATTTTATAACTTAATTAAAAGTTTGGAATAGAAGCAACGTCGTCATCAAACTGAGCTCTATTTCATTGGTCGTTGTACATAAAACAGAAAAATATTATAAACTTATGCAATACAGTATTTTCTAGAGGCAAGTAACGAATCGTATCTATAAATTTGGTTACACATACACACACACACACTAACGAATTAAACAACGTGTATTTCTTTGTATAGTGATATCTTGTTTTTTTATTTGTCGTTTGAAGAAGCAAGGCCTAAGAGCATTTTGGGTAAGGACTTGATCCTCTAGTCTAGATCAAACCCTTATCCAAAATGTCCCCGTAACACTTCTGCCAATAACAGTACTTGTACTAAGATGCAAGCACTGCACATTGGCAGAATTCCGGGCGAGTTTCAACAAATTGTGCCTACATACCTCGGGGGCAACCATAGGGCGACCCTATGTTGTGATTGTATTATAGTAATTAGTTCAAGTGTTGAGTATTTCCTAAGGGAGAGTTTGCGAAGAGCAGACATATTTTTATGAATATTTTACTTGCCAGTAAACTTAAACAGTTAGGGATGTACAGTACAACAATTTTCTTAATGTCCCTCGGCAAACTTTGTGTTTCGTCAGTCTTCGGATTTCTATCAGTAAATTACATTCAGTTAAAAGAGTATTAACAACTCTATATACTTCCTAATCGATTGAGAGCGGCCGGTCTGCATCAAGTGCAAAGACAATGCTAAAATAATTTCAGAAACTCAACTAATCTCTTTATTGCGTAAAAATATTCAAAAAGCTTTAACAGAATTTAACTTAGTAATGATTTAGTGACATTTAACTAATATTTCTGATCGACCCACTACTTTAGTCGTTAACGTCCGTTGCAACTAATGTTCGTATTTAAAAACTCCATGATTGGTATACGTGTGTAGAAATAAACGCATTCCTATCTAATACATTTAAATTCTAAGCTTACTTCTTAATAATCGACTTACCTGTTAGTAAAGTGTAGGATATATCCTACACTTTGTGCTACACTGGAAACCTTTGCTAGAATCATCTGTAATTATTTGCATCGTAGGCAGATTACCCTGTTATTCCAACGTTTTTAAACGGTGAGCCTATATTTAATGAACTTTTAAATGATAGCTCTTGGCACGACTTTAACTTGTAGCAGGTACCTTCGATAAGCTTCGATATACATAGGTAGTGTGGCTCTTGCATCATAACATGCCAAGTAAAAACTTAAGTAGAAACGCAGGCATAAGTCGGTAACACGAAAATCTATTTAGTTAGTCAGCACAAACTTAGCTTTTTGATCTTATAGAACCATTCTCTACATCGCCCTCTAGTAAAAAAAAAAACTTTAGTTAGTATATTTAAGTAGGTACAACAAAATAAGCATTGTAGAAAACTAAAGCCATTTTATGGTTATTCACACTATACCAACAAGGAACGAATTCAAATAATTAAAAACCAATTTGCCAGCACCCTGAGTCGCAATACTTCCCATACAAATCGCCACGCGATCTCTTTCGTTACGGGTATGCGTAGTTATCAAATATAGAGTCAACCACTAAACCCTTGCTTTAAGGCAATTTCAACTTTATGACCTTTCGAATTCAGTTGGTTTAAGGTTGTAGGTAATTGGAGAATTTAAGAAAAGAAGCATAAAATAGATAAATAAGATTTAACATGGGTGTAGAATCGTATGTATTTCAGGGGCGTGTTCGGCGCGTGCGCATAGTTAGGCGAGTTTTCCCGTGACTGTTTCAATTATAAGAAATTGAATGTTAGGCGAATTTGGATGTTAGTGGCTGTAGCTAAATGTTATGGTCCGGTTACAGATTGGATAAAAACAGAATTTTTGTGTCGAGCATTCAATTAGGTTATATCTACCCAAGGCTATTTTCAGCGTTATTGAGTTGGCTCCTAAGTATATTAACCAAATTGGTGGAACATCTCTTATTGACTCGAATAACTGCCATCGGACAGACATTTTATTTAGGTACAGCTGTCTTAAACGACATCCCAAACATCCTAACTTAATATTATAAATGCGAAAGTACTTAAGTTTGTTTGTTTGTTACGCTTTCACGCCAAAACAGCTGAACGGATTTGGATGAAATTTGCCACACAGATAGACCATGGCCTGGGTAAGGACATAGGCTACTTTTAATCCTGGTTCGCAAACGAAGTCGCGAGCAACAGCTAGTTAGAAATATTTTGGGCATCGGACTGCCCGTAACAACAACAGAATTAAATTAACTACGTGTCCATCATGTGACAACTGGCTATGATGACGGCTAAACGCGGTCTCCAAAACCATTTTAAATCTAGGCATTGTAAGAAAATCGTGCATCAGGAATAATACAGCAACTTTCACCACTTATTTAGTTAATACACTCTACACAATTCGGTCGCCCGCACCTACGTCCACGTTCCAAATAAAACATCCACAAAGCGGCGTTTACGAAATAATTATTAACAGAAAAACCACAAAAACTCTTCGAAATTAGTTCCCGATGACAGTCAAAAAATATATGTATATTTTTTTGTAGGTTATGTTTATAAAAAACGATGGTCGAAGCGCCATGGCCGACGCGCGGTCCCTTTTCGCCCAGCAGGACATCGCCCGTTCCGACTTTTGGTACTAAATTTCTGTGTGGCATATTTATTCGGTCCTGAGATTATTTTCTACTAGGATTTTATGATAATCGGGGTCTCTAACGAGTAATGAATTACGTTCGCGCATAGATATAGGACTTTAAAGGACATGGGTGACAATTGGGACGGCTTTTGTCGTTCGTTTCGTTGATAAGCATCTCGGTCGTGTTGGTAAACCGATTAGAAGGTAATTATTGCTTTAAAGTGTCGATGTTTCTCGCGTTTTTGCTGTTAAACGACGTTTTTTTTAATACCAGCTTCCAGTGTTTTGGTTTACGTCTTTCTAAACCTCATTAACGTTAACTTGTTTTAGTTAGGTGCTTTAATTAGTGCAAAACTATCATCGCACGATTAAAAAAGAGGCATACTTAATTTATTAGGTTTATTATAATTTGTCACATGAAGCTTTGAGTATCCTCCATCACATTATGGGGAGTGTTATAATAATAATGATTTTTGTTTCGGAACAAAGAATCCGTAGTGTTAGTAACATAATATTAAAACAAACTTATTATCTTGTATTAGTACCAATCACCCTCCGCACAAACTGCTTTACAATTGGAGAGCTGAAACTCTCCGCTACAGTTCTCAGGATGCGGTTGCGACTGTCTCTCACTCTCCTCAGTAGGAAACTGTTTTCCTGCGCACAATCGCGTGAAATCCGTCGGTACGAGCTTGCGCTAACATTTCCGACGCGCTACAGTAGCGAGGAAGTCTCAACAACATCCTGAAACCATTGTTATACTGGACGCGCAGGACATCCAGGGATCTTTTGGTGTAATTGATGCATAGATTACTCGTGTACAGACTCTAGCAGTAAGTCTTGAAATAGTAATTTTTGCTAGGTCCGTACATCGAGCAAATCTACGAGCCAACATGTTGCACTTGGACGGCGAGTGCCCTGCGCTCCCTCTATATCTACATGGTCCTTAAGGTCCATGGTATTTAAAAGTGGATAGGTACCTTTTTATTTACTGACCTGTTTATACGTAGCTCGGGTTCCACTGTACGGCATTTACCACCGACCCCAAAGACTAAGTATTCACATTTCTTCACATAATAAATTAGTCCATCGTAGGCTTCACAAGTCTTAAACAACTCTCTGATTGCCTCTGCAGATGGACCCAGCAACACCATGTCGTCAGCCTAATTGATGCTGAGATTATGTTTGATGCCTTTGTGTATCATTGTTTTTGTGTGACATTGTAGCCCCCAAACGGATTCTTTCATTGGTATCTTGACACAAGTTGTAAAATATAAAGTTTTGCCTAGTTTTCAATTATTTTCCTATCTTGTTGACTATGAAACTTATCAAGTAAGTTTAACTTAAGCCTATATGCTGTAGATACAACATGTTTGTCCTACGTATTGATCGAAAACTTTGTAGACTTGCTCAAGTCTGATGACAAAACAACAAGTATCAAAGTTTTAGATTTAAGGAACTTTACTTAAAAGGAAATTGGTTGAATAAAAGTCGAGATAAGAAGTTATATAAACAAGAAGTGTTTAGTATAAGTAGTTTTTATGACATACAGGGTGACAAATCAGTTCATAGAAATGTAATATTGGACAACCTCAGAAACTATAGTCCGTTTGCAGTTAGTTTACCTCTGATTTTGCGTTACTGTCCAAATCACAGTGATCTTTATTGCTGTTGGATTAAGGTTGCTGTTCGGTTGCTGCCATTGACAAGTCTGTCAAAATCATTGTGATCTTTATTCTCGTTATAATAAGGTTGCTGCCGTCAGAAGTAAAATAAGTCACTACTACAAGGTTCTTTTGGCGCTTGAATGATGTTGATAGGGGGGCGCTGGCGTTGGTAAACATTTGTGCAATTGTTTTGTGAAATGTCACTTATAACGTATTCGAAAAATAAAAACGGCGTTAGTTCCAATTTTGGCCAGGCGCCAAAGTAACTTTGTAGCACAATGATAATACGTCGAAATGTCATGTTGTGCCTGATATTTTACAGCAAAAACTTGAAACTTGAACACGTCACGTCACCATTGCGAAGTAAAAGTACATAGAAGTTACTAAGGTTTCGTAACTAAATCTATTACTTAGATAATTGTTTAGATCGTGATCTTTTGATAACAAGAAGAAATAGAGAAGTAATAAAATTTTGTTATGATCGTTTGTATGTTCTCATTTGCCAGTGTCGCAACATAAAGCAATGTGTATTGTCCTGGGTCCCTGGCCCTAACATCAAGCAATGGACAAAATTGTCAAACTTTTATTGCTTGAATCCGAGGCTTTTGGCTTCTTTGTATGTGTATATTTAATGTGTTTTATTTGTAATGTGCGTTTTGTTTGTGCAGAATAAACTATATTTCTTTCTTTTCTTTTTTCTAGAGAAAGAGAGAGAGAAGAAGAATCCATTGAACTTTTACTGCCATTTCCTTAAAATATCCTTTAACACCATCTACCCTCTCCAAAAACCGTAAAAATAACAAACTACCGTCGTAAAAATTACCCCTAATGTCTGGCAGAGCATCAATACGCTATCAATAATTATCATTGGTCCAGAGCATCATCCATCAATGACTTGTATGATGGATGATGGCACTGCGTCGCTTGACCCCGCGCGGACATTACTTCTTAGTGGAGGATGTAATTATGACGATGTTGGTATTTTTGAGTATTTTAAGTGTGGATGTTACCAGCAATACTTACAAGTAAATATGTACATTGATAGAACCACTTTTTGTACAATTGGACGTAGTTAAACGAAAAGGATCCAACCCAGAAATGGCCTAAAATTAATAATGATACTAAAACACACACACATTGGTATCACAATTCATTTTCGGCCATTTGTGGGTCGGATCCTTTCCATTTAACTACGTCCAATTGTAAGTAGCTTAGTTCTTTCATCACCACTGCTCTCAAAACGGTGATGGAAAACATCGTGAGGAAACCGGCATATCCTAGAAACAAAATTTCGAAGACATGTGACGTCTACCTACCCACACTGGGCCCGCGTGGTGGATTACGGCCCACTCCCTCTCACCGAGCGGAGGCCTGTGTCCCAGCAGTGGGAACATTATAGGCTGATTACACTAAGTAGCTTAAGTATTAGGCCCTCATACAAGAAATCAAAACCTTTACGGCTGAATACTCAAATACAACCCAATAAAGTCACCGTTAAGGTACTTATTATAAGTCTTTTGCAGCGTCTCGGTCAATTTAAAGTCATATTGTTATAAAGACAGCACCATCGACGTAATCTGAGCCAGTAAGTGTTCTATTAAAACTCTCTAACAAATAAGTAACGAACCCATGAAAATACAACCTCATTTTAACTTTACTAAACTGTAAAGGCTCCCGCAGACAGCCGCGACGCGACAGCACGACGCGACGCTTGTAGAAAAATATCCATTAATTTTTCATAGAAATTGTTCTACTTTCTATTCGAGAGGTAGTTGCTGAAAAGCAGCGCTGACGATAGGTTCGTCCGAATTCACAGCATTTTGCTGAGCAACGACCTGTTTTTGCACAGATGCGACGCACTGCTTAATTGTTCTTATTATTGTTGTTTGTTTGTTTGTAACAAAAGTAGTCATTTTTCCACTCTGCAATTGGCATTTTGTTCTTGTTTTGATTGTTTGTTTGTTGTCATTTGCCAGTGTCGCAACACAGAGTAATGTGTATTGTCTTTGTTCCCTGGCCCTAACATCAAGCGATAGTCAAAATTGTCAAACTTTTATAGCTTCAATACGAGGCTTTTGGCTATTTTGTATGTGTGTATTAATTTATGTAATTTATTTGTAATCTGCGTTTTGTTTGTGCAAAATATACGTTCTACTCGCACCTGTTTGTGGGAGCCTTAACCTTCAAAATCAACGTTAAAATTATGAAATAATTTGTCCAACTCTTCCATAATAACATAAAGTATAAACTACACTTAAAAGGGCACATTAACATAAAATTTTAAGGTTAAAAAGTCCAATTACACACATAAGATAAATATTAAAAATAAACACTTTCATAAAAAAGTCAAAATATTATTTAACGTGACAATAAAGTCGTGAAATAAGCACGTAATATTAAATGAATAATATTTGTTTGAGCTTAGGTATAATGATGTGGAGTAAAATAGGTGCTAGTTTAAAAAAGAATCGTGGGACACAAGTTCCTTTCGTTGTATTCAGGGTATCAGTCACATTACGTCATCCGAGAGGTAGTTGCTGAAAATCAGCGCTGTTGACGATAGGTTCGTCCGAAGTCACAGCATTTTGCTGAGCAACGACCTGTTCTTGCACAGATGCGACGCACTGCTTAATTGTTCTTATTATTATTGTTTGTTTGTTACAAAAGTAGTAATTTTTCCACACTGCAATCGGCATTTTGTTATTGTTTTGATTGTTTGTTTGTTGTCATTTGCCAGTGTCGCAACACAGAGCAATGTGTATGGTCTTTGGTCTCTGGCATCAAGCAATAGACAAAATTATGAAACTTTTGTAACATGAATACGAGGCTTTTGGCTATTTTGTATGTCTCTAAATTAATGTCGTTCATTTGTTAGGCGCGTTTTGTTTGTGCAGAATAAACTATTTTTCTTTCTTCTTTCTTTTTCTTATGGACGCGCAAACTGTAGCGTAGAAATTTTTCGTCGGATATCAAAAAAATATCTGCTGTTTCATAAAAAAAGTACAATACCGACTCGGTCAAAATGTACCGAACTGCAATATATGTTTTTAATAACCGACGAAAATTTTTAACAAGAGTTCAGAATCATGTACTTCTACGGTTACACGTTGTGCGGCGATGTCCCTGCCACCCTGTATGGTTAGTTATGTAATTTAGTACCTAGTGTAAATAGTTAATTCTGTAATATATTATGGTAGGTTTATAAGCATTTCTAAGTTACCACAAAAATTAAGGTTTTGTTTAGGTTCAAAAGGTCATCAAGGGAGTTTCTTGCCGGCTCTTCTCCATAGGAAACAACCAATTGGAACCGTGCACCTAGCTACTGACTTTTCATAAGTGCCCATGTTGGTGAAACAATTTTTTTGTTTTTTTCATTTCATCTTTCCTGTACACGAACAAGTGATAGAAATCCGAAGTAATTTTTAAACAATTAGGAAATATCAGACGCTTGAAAAGTTGGCCCTTTATCGCCTTTGTGTCTAAACTGGAATAAACCCTTAGCTTAGCGACTGTTTCTAGTACGTGTTAGAAAGGGTGTAAAAAGGTCCATCACATAGACGAACTACGCTTTCTCTACATCAAACTAAGTAACATTGTACAAAAATATTTTTTTGGAAACGTCTTTTATTTTTGGTGTAAGCTGTTTGCGGTAGTGCGCACGCAAACAATTGTGCTTATGGGTGCATACAAAGGTACAGGGATCGTGGGGTATTTAAAGTTGTGTTATAACTACTCCTTAAATCATAGTAACTGCAAGAAAATCCTTAAGGAAACTCTTCAAACAATGTCCTATGAAGATACAGAGAAGTTATTACTAGTGCTAAAGTAAATATTGTTTGTATTATTGTTTTTTTTTAATTAGTTAGTTAAGTTAAGATACTATAATTTTATATACCTTTTTACATTTATTTACCAATAAGACTAATATGATATGTGATTATTTAATCAATTAATGTTACCTACAATCGCCTGAAACACAGGATTACCTAGTTCAGGCAAAATTATGTTTGAACTTGACATAAATTTAAGAAAAACTGTATTTAACGTTATACCTTATATTTTTGAATATATATATATATATATATATATATATATATATTCAAAAACATAACATTAAAAAATTGTTTTCGCAATAAAACCTCAAAGTTCGAATTTTGACCTTCAATATCACTATAACCAGAAGGTTCCCAGGTATGGTACAGTACAAAAAAAAAAAATACAATGACGGGGAGTACAAGTGACTCTCGGCTTCATTAATAGTCTTTTTACACCCGTTACGTTCGCCAGTGGTGACATCAGCATCATCAGCCTACAGTAGTCCACTGCTGGACATAGGCCTCTCCAATTGCACGCCATTCAACTCGATTCTCGACAACTCTCATCCAGCCTACGAAGATCGTCGCTCCATCTAGCCTGACGGTGTCCTTACGTTACCCTACATTTGCCGATTCGCGGTCTCCACTCAAGAACACGTCTACCCTAACGGTCATTGGTACTGTAGCTAATATGGCCGGCCCATTGCCACTTCAGCTTGCTTATTCTTTGAGCTATGTCGACAGCTTTTATACTTTCTTTTATGATAAGTTACACAGGAATGCTGCCATCTACCGGTCGGTATTAAGCAGGTATATTATGGTCCGTAAGGATAAAATATTCATAAACTTCTTAACTTTGTAACAAGCGCTACTAAGCTTAACATAACTTGAACACAAGGCTTTATAGCTTAGTAAATTAACTATTTCTTTATTAGTATTATATTTAGAAGTTTAAGACCTTTTAAGTAGTAGTCTTCATTATTTTATTTTCATTATATTTTACTCTGTAGAACTCTGATTCCTAGAGTGTCACCAACCGGTATTGTTGAAACCTATTATTGAAGCGTAGTTTACATAATTATCTAATGAGATAAAATTTGTGAGTCTGTATGAAGGGGGTAATCTTCGGAACTACTATCCGATCCCGAAAATTCATTAACTAATGGGAAGCTACAGTATCGCCGAGTGTTATAGGATATATTTTATGTTAAATAAAATAAATTTCACGCGGACGAAGTCGCGTGCAGAAGCTAGTCATATATATACACCTAAAAACCAATTAACGATCGTTAGGGACCAGAATATATTTTTCAAAAAATCGTTTAGTATCTACGGCATTTTCAAAAGTAACGACTGAAAGAAAGAAAGAAAGAAAGAAAGAAAATAAATTTATTTGATCCACAACAGTCACACAAAAGCAAAACAAAATGTAAAAAACTGAAAAACAGTATTGTGTGCCTCACGGCTGCGCCAAATAGGCCCAGCCAGCCAGCCAGGGAATCTGGAATCAGGGTTATCTTTAGAAACAAGCTTAAGAGGCTTACAACAGCTAAAGCGCAGTCACTGTCGGACTGCATAGAAAAGAAAGAGAAGCGCGATGACACAACCTTGGTAACTTATTACAAAATACGAAGCAATTATCTATTTACAAAAAGTCTATTGATTGGATTAAAAAATTAAAACACTATTACGTTAGTATGTTGCTTGTAGAATAATCTGACAAAAAATCATAATGATTTAATGCATAGTAGTATGGTTTTAATCGTTATAAGAAATTTTTAGAGGTATCGTCGTGATTTTTTTCTATCGTATCAAATTGGTTGTATTATGTTTTCAACACACTATCTAATTAGCAAATATCCTGAATAATAACACATATATTTTTCAGATTTTGTTTAGTGCAGAGGATCATATACTTTTAGGTATTATAAAACTTACATTTAGGTCCTGTAGTCCCCTTAAGGCACCCTGTCCTACTGCCCGCCGACGAGGAAGCGACTAGCCATTGGCTATTATCTCGCTCAAGAAGCGTACTAAAGATTATAGGTCACGTATTAGTAAAAGAGATAATAATAATATTTTATTGAATGAAACATTTAAAAAAGTGTACATTTAGCGAACAGTAGTCATATTTTCCATACAGTTATAGTGCCTAAAAATAAACTAAAACTTTATTACAGGTGCAAGTAATGATGATTCAGAATTACAATATAAGGTAGGGACACGCCCGATCTAGGTTAATTCAAACCTGTGTTTCAGGCCATCACTTTACATTTCATTTAAATTGGGACAGTAAAATTTAAGTTGAACTGATAAAAATAATCTATTAACAATTATGAGAAAAAGCATATTGGTACATTATAACCTAAAACTAAGCCTATGTAATAATACAAAAGTAAATACTAGGGATTATATTATTATCATCATGCCAAAATTTCTAAATTTCTAAAACATTTAGTAATTTTGGCATGACAGATACATATATTAATAGTTGATCGCTGACTGTTCACACAGCCGGCGAGTACTCGTTTGTTGCAGCGACAAGAGCTGTCAAAGAGAGTACTCGCTCAGCGACGCTCGCTGGGCCGGCAGTCTCGACTAGATAGCGACGCTGACACAAACTATCGATCGCTAAATATTAAGGTGAATCCTAAGTTGTAGCTCGCAAAATTTAAATACTCTTAAGTTTTTTGCAAATTGCAGCTCTGTTTTAAATCGTATGTTGATCAAAATGCGATTCTCGACGGTGGGAATTATATATTTATCGAATAATAATCATCAATTTCATATCAATAGTCAAATTCAAACAAAAATTGGAATTTGACGGGCTACAACTGAGATGTCATCTTAATATTTAGCGATCGGTAGTTTGCGACAGCGTCGCTGTCTATGTCGAGACTGCCGGCCCTGGCCCTGCAGTCTCGACATTAGATAGCGACAAAAATCCGTCGCTAAGTCGTATCGATGTCAATTTCCTTTAATAGATTTTCAACCTTATGCTTTCGAGATAAAGTTGAAAATCTATTAAAGTAATTTGACATCGATACGACTTAGCGACAGATTTTTGTCGCTATCTAATGTCGAGACTGCAGGGCCTGGGCGGGCAGAACACTCGCTGAGAGACTCACGCTTGGTAGGTACATATTGCATACCAGCGAGTAATCGCTCTTCACCGTCGCGCACTTGCTGCTAACGAGCAGCAAGAACAACTAAAAACGAGTTGGCGAGCCGTTGCTCGCCAACTCGTTTTTAGTTGTTAACTTTACTCGGTTCTCGTTAATCGGAAGCGGTGGTACAGGTGCCTTAAGTAACACACTTAGCAACTTAAGTTTTCCAGAGAAATTCTCGCTAAGTCATAAAATTTGTAGTCTTGAAAGAAGGCCCCCGGAGCAGCGTGTTACCGCTACTGGCCATGAAGATAATGATTAAACCCAGCTTAAAAAAAAAAGTTAAAGTTATAAGTAAAAAAAAATATTTAGAACAAAAACAAATTGACATAAGTATTAGGCCTGCATTCCTCCTGATGTCGGTCGTGTACGTCGATCACGCGTACGCATATACATTGTTTTTGGTATAGCACCACACTGCGACGCTGACGACAGCGGCGCATATGTTGCTGCGACTGGTACGGACCGACATCAGCATAGGAGGAATTCTGGCCTTACAATGGAAACGATGATAGCTACAGATTTAAAAACTGTGTCGCAGCTACCGACGCCCGTCTAAATATAAGAAACACATTGTTCCAGACTTAACTATGACATGAGTACAGTTTAGCTAAAATAAAGATCATAAACATGCAAAAAAAAAAACATTAGAACTGTATGTTGAGGTGTGGTGCAGTGCGGAGAGGTAATGTGAATGAGGGTGGGCTTTACGTTTTAAGTTTACACACAATTTTTTAGTTCCATCATATGACAGAGATTTCAACCAATGCGTCAGCTTTACTCTTAATACATTACGAGGTAAGCGGTAAATGTCGATGCTCTACCGCTAAAATATAACTTAAACGCTTTGAAGGTTCATCATCTTCCTAACCTTATCCAAACTATGTTGGGATCAGCTTCCAGTGTTTTACATGGAGCGACTACCTATTTGACCCCCACAACCCGGTTACTGGATAACACGATACCCCTTGGCAAGACTGGTTGTCAGACTTGGGCTTCTGACTACCCGTATAAACTGTCAAAGATCTACATGACAGCGGAGACCAATACTTGACGCTTTGAAGATTAAGATCCTTAATATAACCTCTGCCAATAAGTTTTTCTTACTTTACATTGTGATCACGGCCAAGGCCATGTCAACAGTTTCCAAATAAACCAAGCGTGTCTACGTTTACTCGCATGACGAAACAAATGACGTATAGGAACAAGCAACTTAGAAGGTAGTCCGTGACAGATGTTGTGCGCTCAATGCACTTTCGGCGCCACTAATTCGATAAGTACTTACTGCTGTCTCTAGACACTGCTGTCTCTAGGCGCTGCTGTCTCTAAACGCTGCTAACTCTAGACATTGTTATCTCTAGACACTGCAGCCTCTTGACACTGCTGTCTCTAGATGTTGCTGCCTCTGGACGTTGCTGCCTCTGGACACTGCTGCCTCTTGACACTGCTGTCTCTAAACACTGATGTCTGTTGGCATTGCTGTCTCAAGACACTGCTGCCTCTAGAGATTGCTGTCTCTAAATACTGCTGTCTCTAGACACTGTTACCTCTTGACACTGTTGTTTCTAGGTGCTGCTATCTCTAGACATTACTATCTCTAGACACTGCTGTCTCTAGACACTATTGTCTCTAGATGTTGCTGTCTCTAGATATTGCTGTTTCTAGACGTTGCTGTCTCTAGACGCTGCTGTTTCTAGACGTTGCAGTTTCTAGACGCTGCTATCTCTTGACGTTGCTGTCTCTAGACGCTGCTACCTCTAAACGCTGCTGTCTCTAGACATTGCTATCTCTAGACCCTGCTGTCTCTAGACAATGCTGTCCCTAGACGCTGCTGACTATAGACTATGCTGTCTATCGACGCCGCTGTCTATTGGCGTCTGCTGTCGCCGAAGGCGCGGCGCGGCCTGGCGATTCTATACCCTGTCCTTAGTAAAAACACCAATAGTTTTAATTGACATAGGCCACGTTCACTTAAACAGATGTGTACCTATAGTACACCCACATTTGGCCAGTTATGTTTAAGTCCCATGCAATAGGCGGCGAGCCTATTGCCATCAACCGGGCACAAATCCAGACCCCGGGGAGCTACTGAGAAATTCCTTATTGAAAAACCCAATAACACTTTGTCCGACCTGGGAATCGAACCCAGGTCCTCATCGTCAGCAGTATTGCTTGCTTCCACTAAATCAACGAGGCAGTATCGAGGCAATAGGGAAATCTAAGTTTTAATTCATAATTATTGTGAACGTGTAAATAAACTCAAACTCAAAGCATTTGTTTCAAATAAACCAATTACAGGCACTTTTGAATTGTCAAGGGGTCGGTCAGTCAGAAAGATGAAGCTAGTTGCTCATTCCAAAGCGTAGTAGGTACCTAAGGAGAAGAACGGAAAAGAAACTCCATGGACACTCTTTTAAATCAAAATATGGTTACAAAATATTGGTTACATCATTCATGTTGAAATTATGCATGTGGGAACGATGCAAAACGTTAAAAGCGTCGGTAATTGAAAGACAAAAACAATTCAAATATTAAATTAAATTAAAACAAGCCGTGGTAGCTAAGAAATGACCAGTCCCTACTGACGGCGCCCGTTCACGAACATGACGCATGGATTAGCACCATTCGGCTCAACCATTTTGAAGGGAACTTAATGATCCAACACACACGCAACCACCAGCGACACATTTGAGTGAGCATGACATACTCTCAGCCGCCAGGGCACATTCAAGTCAATGAAAGACAAACCTAGTAAATGGTAGCTTTATAGTAGGTACATAGTACTCACACATGTGCTATGCAATTATACAATACTAAGAGATTGAATCTATACAATGCAAAGATATTTTTTTAAATCTTCAGCAGGTCCAACAGTAGTTTCAAATGCTAAACAATTAATTTATGCACCTTTCTGGAACAGGATCAGCGTTGAGCCAAGCATTTTTAACACCAATGTAATCCCCAACTTATAATATGCTTGGCTAATTAATACATACATATTCTTTGCTATAGTTTGTTTGTACAAAAGAATGGCCAAAGAGACAACAGTAATGTTTCAAACTAGACAACGGATAGATGAACTCTAAATTGAAACAGAGCATCGCAAGGTAAGAAGATAAATGAATAGGTGTCATTAATCTTATTTATTTCTCTCTTGAAGCAGCACCGTCCCGTGGGTGCGAGGTTGTGAAGGAACTGGCTCCCATCAAAAATATACACGTAGAATTTGTTGGTACAGGATGTTATACGGCATGTAATTAATCGAATTTCTAACAACTCCCTTTTTGCGCTCCTAAAAATATTATGAATGCTCTTATGTAATGATTGCTCCTCTTTTTGTGAACTTTAAATAATTCCTATTTTTGGGTCCTTAAAATACTAGATAGCCAAGTGACTGCAACCAACTTGGATGTAGCGCTCGCTCGGCACGTTAAAAGGTTAGAACTGTGACCAACCGCGCTGGTCACAGTTCTAACCTTTTTTTTTCCTGGGTGGAAAATCCTCAAGGATATCCTCCGCCCTGGGGCGGGCAGGGGGGCCTGTCAGACTCTTCCTGACTAAAAACCACCCCGGTGTTCCCTTCCCACACTTGCACCGGGGATCATAGGATCTCGTGCGCCTTCCACGATCTTTGCAGCCTCTGTGGGCCTCCTCAAGCCCGCGGGGGGAATAAGGAGTAAGACTCCCCCCGCGACGTCCAATAGGAGGCGCTCGTGGAACACTTCGCGCCGCCGCCGCCTCGGGTCCTGTTATACGGGGGGGCGGTGGACATCCCTAAGTTCGTCCCCCTGGACCTATTTATGGGGGCTGGACGAGGGCGTTGTCTAACTTGGAGGTAGCGCTCGCACGGCTCGCGCGCGGTTTATCACAGTTCTAACCTAACCTAACCCATTCGACCGGGGTGCCCTAGCTTAGTTACTGCGACCAACTGTGAGAAAATGCCAGAAAGTTTAGTAGTAGTAAGTGTAGAAGTAGTTTTTTTTGGAAGAGCAAAAAGTTTTAAGAGGTTCATTAATTTAAGAAACGTGTCCAGGATAAGAGGGTCAATAAGTGTTTAGAGGATCAGTTAAATATTTCCTATATTATACCTATTCAAAATCTTTGTAATTGTAGTCGGTGTCAGAAAACATAAAAAACTTATAGTAATAGAGTTACGAATAGTAGAAGCAGGTGCTCAAAATATTTAATGATTAAATATTCATCAGTAGTATCTACTTGCAGGAGCGGCTCGTGGCCAAATTATAACATACGCACGGGTCGATCGAAGATTAAGCTGCGCATGCCTCGGTCGGTCCGTGGATGGGTGACCACCAATTACATATCGAGACCCCTCCGTGCCTCGGAAGTCCCGGCTGTCATAAGTAGATCTTTGAAAGTAGTTACGGGTAGTCAGAAGCTCAAAAGACTGGACAACTAGTCTTACCAAGGGGTAAGACTGGTTGTATGTATACCGTGTTACCCAGTAAAAGGGTTGTGGAAGTCAGATTGGCAGTCGCTCCGTGTAAAATACTTGTATTCAGCTGGTTAGACTGGAAGCTGACCCCAACATAGTAGGGAAAAGGCTAGGCAGATTTAGTGCGATATACTTGTTCGTCCACAATATGGAAGTATGGGAGACACTGAGAACTTATGCCCCACACTAGAAATTACCCCAGCAACATGAGTACGGTTTCAGTCATATATTGCAGATAACAAAAACACCATCACATTTTTTTACCATGTTACATGACTGTGTAGCAGCATCTAAAACGCCACATGCGAGCTACGCGTCACACTGACGTCACGCAAAATCCTGCATCGCGCAAGTAGAGTTTACCGCGCAACTACCATATATACGACGACGTCCCGACAACAATGGTCGGGCAGTTGCCCACCAGACACGACACTCGTCTGGTCGGATGATCCTCCTTTTTCTATGCAGCTATGAGTGAACTTTACACCCTATTCTCCATAGCTCATCATGAATTCAGCACATTATTTTAGACACCCCGCGTAGAAATTTGCGTCGGTTATAAAAAAAAAATCTTCTGTTTAATGGATACTCGTAAGTGCAATAGCTATAACGCGGTCAAAATGTATGGAACAGCAATTTTTTTTCAGGAGTTCTGAATCTTGTACTGAATCCATGGTAACAGGTTATGCGTCCCTGATGCTGCCCTGTACATCATTACTAACTTCTGCCCGCGACTTCGTTCACGTGTAAGTAGTAAGATATACAATATACTAAAATAAAAGCCTCATTTTTATTAAAAAATCACGTCACATCGCATAGCCCGCCCGCACTAATACTTCGTTCTCTCTTAGCGTTCTTTCCGACTTTGTTTCTTTTGCTCGGTTCCTAAGGGTCGTAGCGAGATATTAGTCTATGACATTGCTCAAGAGTTGCATAGGCTTTCAAATGTAAAAAAAAATATTCAAATCCCACTAATAGTTCCAGAGATTAGCGCTTTCAAACAAACAAACTCTTCAGCTTTATTATGTTAGGTATATCTATACACACAAATAAAATTGAAGTGTATGTTTGTAATGTCAAAATAACAGCTTTTTACTAAATGCATATGAAAGTAGGTCTACCACCACTAATACTGGTACGAACTTATAACAAAAAAACTATTTTTAATATTGTTGTGTGTCTGTCTGTATGTTTGTTTGTTCCGGCTAATCCCTGAAACGGCTGGACCAATTTTGACGGGACTTTCACTGGCAGATAGCTGATGTTGATGCCCTGGCGCACAGGCAACTGAAGGAACACGGGTGGGTTTTAGTCAGTAAGAGTCTGACACGCCCTTCCGCTCCACCCAAAGTCAAAGTCAGAGTCAGAAGTCAACAAATATTTAAAAAAAAATTGCTGATTTTATATGAAGTAACATAGGCTAGTTTTTGCCCCGGTAGCACGTTCCCGTGGGATAATTTCCGACATCCATGCGGGCGAAGCCGCTGGCAACAGCTAGTATAGTAGGTATACATTAAGTCCAGTTACTGCACCCTGATTGCGTAACAAACTATCTATCACAACCGAAATCATTTTGAAGCCTATTGCTAATCCATTGCTTCATATGTTCGAAAATTTGTCTGCTCAACAGCGTTAATAACGCGATGAATGTTGTTGAACTGTTAAAATGGAAACTATTCCTACTGATAGTGTGTTACGCAATCACCCTGCTGATCGATGCAACTTATGTACCAATGTACATCGTTACACACTCGAAAATCTTCCCAATCTCACACAAACTCCCAACATACCTCTTTCAAACATAACCACATAACGGACTCTTTTAATTTCGGAACCTTTACCTATCTGACTAAAGGTTACCATCACAAAAAATAACCCATAAATTAAATAATTTATTCCCAAAGCGGACGGTTTAACGTGGCTTGTGTAATATTATAATGGAGGACAGGTTCTTTGGTGAGCGCCGCTTCCTAGCCATTAAAGAGTCTAGATAGTAAATGTCATAATAAACTAAACTAAATATGCTCATTTTGAATGCTTCATCGGTTTCCATAGAGTGGCGGCGGCCGCGAGACTGGATTTGCGTTTTGTGAATATTGTACGCGCGACTACATATCAAACTATACATTTCCAGTATAAGCTGACTGCTCATTGTACGACAAACCAATGCAACAACGCGACAATGCAAGGTCAGCTAAAACTGGAAATGTATAGCTTGATATGTAGTCGTTTGAACTACGACGTTGTTGTATTGTGTGTCTTGGTGTTTGTTTGTTGTGTTTGTGTTTTCCTGTAACGCAGGTATTTTTGCTTAGTGCAGGAGTCAGGGCTTCACTTTGTATTTATTTTTAATGCCAATAAAGAATTGATAATTTTATTTAATGTACACACGGCTACATATCAAGCTATACATTTCCAGTTTTAGCTGATCTCGCATTGTATAGGCTTTTCGTACAATGAGAAGTCAGCTTATACTGGAAATGTATAGCTTGATATGTAGTCGTGCGGACCTTCTGGTTTATACAGCTGTCTTGTGTCTACTTGTTAGTCAGTAATGTTAATTTGTTGATTCGGGACTTTATTCTCGTTCTCAATCTTAGTTTTGTATTATTTCACGTGCCTAGGTTGTGTAATGTTTCGAATTTTTTGGGTCTTGGGACTATCTATATTTCGTTCAATGGGGTTTTTAATAAAATACTACATATCCCTACCTACCAGTATTTCCATCCAGACCCGTATGAAGCTTAATTATATCGACGGTGGTTTAGTATCAATATCTAATAACTACAAAACCATGATTTTACAGGAGGCGAGAAAAGGTGTCATTTCTATAGATTTTAACATTTGAATTGAAAAGTAACTTATATTTTTAAAATAGGAGGAATCGCTTGTGATGGTGGTAATGATTTCAGACCTTATGTCTTTGCAAATACGAGGTATTTCATATTTTACCTACGATTATGCAATAAAGTGAAAATCACTAAAATGGTAATTATTAGATATTGATACATCACCGTCGATATACATGTTGCAAGCTTAAGGATAGTTAGGTATCACCGAGAAATGGCTGTCTGTTTAAGTATCGCTAGCTCGATGCATAGTATTATAAGAAGCCCATTTTACGGACATCACTTTTTTTTATTAAAAAAGGTAATAGATATAAATAAATAAATGCAAGATTTCGTATCCCCTATCACGAGTAACTAGCATGTTTAGTTAATTAGTAATAAAACTGTGTAAATGATAATGATAAATAATAAATGTTTTTTTTTCTCGATTGACGTGTAAAATTGTTTGTACAAACACTTTTACAGGTCAATCATATTTTAAAACTTTATATGAGGTCGGCGTTTCCTATCTGACTACTCTGAGAAGAGAAGCCGAAACAAACACAGAGGTCACAGTCTCTTTTAAAGTCCAGACATAATCTTGGTCGGATCATGTGAAGACCATGTAGATTGGTGTCTGAAATGGTCTTTTGAGGAAAGACCGCACAGATTGAGCTGACCTGTCCAGTCAGTGCACGCATTTGTCAGTAATCGTGCAGCCCAATTCAGAACTTAAGAAGCTCAACGATTAAAAACTAACTAGTTGGTGATGACTATTACTGAGAATTATGATTGACTAGCTTACCCGCGGCTTCACACGTGTGGATGTCAGAAGACATCAGGAACGTACTACCGAGATAAAAGTACCCTATTTGTTAATCCAGGTACCCTATTTGTTAACTATCTGTATGCCAAACATCCAAAGTCGTTCAGCCGTTTTTGCGCCAATCCGGAACTTACATCCAGACAAACAGACAAAAGGACAAAAAATCTTCAAAACTATTTTATTATATGTATAGATATAGTTAAATAAAACAATGGAATATGTAGCTAAAATGTGTATTACATATATAAATGCATTTACTTACTACAATAATATTTATTTTATTATTAATTAGGTAGTGACATCGATTGCTAGCAAACACTCACAAATTTCAATATCTGTAATTTTTTGCAAAACATGTCAATAAAAAAAACCTACTAAGTAATAAAAAAACTGTATTTATTTCTTCTAATTCAACATGGTAAAACCAATTTGCGCTTTTATAATTTCTAACGTGACGATATTTTCGTGGACGTCCACGTCCACTTCCAGACGTCACGAGATAACACAGGGAAGTAAAATGTATGAAAATATATGAAGACGCTTTTAATTTTCCGTCCACGATAACGTTATAATGTGTACGTAATTCCATAAATGTTATGGACGTGGACGTCCACGATAATAATGCCACGTTATAAATTATGAAAGGTCACATTATTTTTTAAACTTAGAACTCAGCGTTAAACCAACTGACAGAGATCTCATTTCATTATTCATACCACAATTCAAGTAGCAATTCCCTTAATTACCCAGTTATTATCAAAAATGCCCTGAGGCATCGTTTCGTAACAATAGCTTTAAATATTTATATTGCTAATAGAGAAATGTTTGAACTAATTACTTGTATCAACTTGGGAATGAAGAATCTTGTAAAAGCCAATGTCATGGGTAGGTAATATAGTAATCTATTTATTTAACGGCGCTGGATAGCCTTTGCTAGAAGTGGTCATCGTATTAGTGGTTCAACAGCTTCAATATCATCAGGATAGTGCCGGAAAATAGCAGTTTTTCGTGGACGTGGTATGACAGCGGCTCCCCTGACATCATCTGACATCAGAAGACAGCCACCACGCAACCATCGATGCGACGCTCTTCAAGAGTGGCAGTCACCACCCACTGTCACTCTTATCCGACCGTTTCAGTGATTCCAGTAACTTCGTAGCAAATCGAGGCGGCGCCACTTGCCGCGCCGTCATATTTATTTAGGATCTCCAACAAAAGATATACACCAGACATGACACATAAATAATGAGCGAAAATAGGTATTAAATAGGTGTAGTCATATAAATCATATGTCGTACAATTGACCGCAAGCTGTAAAATAATAGAATCACAAGCCTATCGTCCACGACGTTACTCTCAAGTTACGAGTTATATACTCAAGTCACCAAAGAGTAGCCAAAATGACACAGGACTATTATTTTAATGGCGGTCGCTAAACGATGCAACCAATTTTAAACTAGTTATAGTCTGTTCCAAAAGTATCTAATGAAAATGAAAACAAATGAATCAGAAAACGTACCTGTGGATGCCAATTTGTAGTGCTTCTTACAAATTGAGTGCTTTTATTTTTTGTGAATACTTCCGAAATTCTAAGTTTAAATCACCTTACAGATGTTTTTCATTTGACAATTAAAGGTTAATTTTATAACCTAAAAGTTCATCATCAATTTTTTTATTAGAAATTAATAATGTTATTCAAACAATAATTATATATTGGAAAAAGTGGTGATATACAATGTTTAATTAAACCTTCTAAATCCTAGGTAAATGAGTGATTAATTTCCTTTGGGAGTGATTGCGTTCAGTATTTTTATCTCACGAAGCGATGACAGCTTTTCACGAAGCGACGCGCGCTTTACTTGTGGTAACCAAGTGTACAAACACGCCGTGAATGTGTGCGTTCAGACGAATAGCGTCAGCACGTAACACACACACGCACACACTTCGCCATTGTTTGAACACTTGGTAACCACAAGTAAAGCGCGCGTCGCTTCGTGAGATAAAAGTACTGTAACAATTTAACCTAAACCAGATTTGTTAACACTTACAACGCCCATCGGATCTTTTGGGACAGACTAAAATTAGTTTGCAATTGGTTGTGTAACTGGTTACTTTTGAGTAGCGTCGTGGACGATGACAATAACCATCACCGTCATCACCATCACTCATCATCCTCACCATGAGTCACCAACATAGTCGAGTAGCCAAATGCTAGAAAACAAACTAAATGGATCTTAACTATTTGGTTTGTTTTTTACCTGACTACGGCAAAGCCAAAAGGAAGGGTTATGATTTTAGCAGTATATGACATGCTCACTTAAATGTCTCACTGTTGGTGGCGCGTGTGTTGGATCATTCGGTTCCCTACAAAATGGTTGAGGTGGATGGTGCTGATCCACGCGTCATGTTCGTGAACGGGCGCCGTCAGTTGAGACTGGTCATCTCTTAACTGCCACGGCTTATTTTTATTATTAATCTTATATTTAGAATTGTTTCTTAATATTTTATTTTTTTACATTGTTCTCACATATAGAAACAACAAGAATAATGTACCCAGGATTTTGTAATATCTTGATTTAAAAAGAGTGTCCTTGGAGTTTCTTGCCCGTTCTTCTCCATAGAGATCTACGTTTTGGAATGGGCAACTAGCTTCAACTTTCTGACTAACTGACCGATTCTTTGACAATTCAAAAGTGCCTGTAAATGGTTTAATTGAAATAAATGCTTTGAGTTTGAGTTTGAGTTTATGTATGTGTGTAAGTATGATTGTATGTTTATAATAATGTGTATTCCACCGTAGCGCCTAAACTACTAAACCAATTTTGATGAATGAGGGATTTAGATTTGTAATAATGGTCCGGGTTACATAAGATATATAAATAATAGACTATATATATAAATAGGCTATATAAATTCTCCCTAAATTTAATACGGTGGACTTTACACGCAAATTGCTGACCTCGAAAACAATTTAATAGAGATAATCATGACATGTTTGCTATCAAAAGACAAGCACATTACAAATATGTATATATATATCATATTATCTAAGTAAATAAATATGCTTAAATTGTTAAAATCAAGCAAAAGTGAGACTGCGCTACGTACTGCGCGGCGGTACAATTAAAACCTACTGTACAATAAAAAGCATGATTAAAATGATACCAACGCGCAGATAATCAAATCTTAATAAATAGTAACGATTTTGTAACGCCACTCATAAGAAGAAAAACAACAACAGTTACTATTACTATTATTACTATTACTATAAAGTGTAACGAAATATTTATATTTTGGATTTCTTCGAAGCTCGATAGATGGCGTTGGTGTTGATATTTTTTTGTGGTTGCTGCTGCTAAAATAACCAGGATTTTGTAAAAACGAAATTTTTAAAACAGTGTCTATATAACTACATAGACACACACACATCACTAACGAAGATCTCTACGGAGAAGAAGGGGCAGGAAACTTCCTGCCCCTTCTTCTCCATAGAGATCTTCGTTTTGAAATGGGCAACTAGCTTCAACTTTCTGGCTAACTGAAAGACTTCTTAAAGTGTTTGTAAAATGTTTAATTGAAATAAATGCTTTGACTTTGACTTTGGTCTTTATCTGTGTCATTGGGTTTTGTATAGTCTTGTTTACTATTGGGTACTTACATGAAGTTACAGTATATTGGGTAAATCTCAACTTTTCAGATCATCAAGTGTCTTTGGACTCAAAATTATTATCTCACTAGAATTGGTCAGGTCTTGTTGAGGTGCGTTTAGTACAGGTGGTACCTTGGCACGAGATATTTTGATACGCGGTATATTGGCTCGCGGTATTTCGGCACGTGGTACTTCGGCAAGCAGTACTTCAGCAAGAGGTACTTCGGCAAGCGGTACTTCGGCAAGCGGTACTTCGGCAAGCGGTACTTCGGCAAGTGGAACTTCGGCAAGCGGTATTTCGGCAAGTGGTACTTCGGGATGCGGTATCTCGGCACGCGGTACTTCGGCATGCTGTACTTTGGAACGCGGTACCTCTTCATTATTCTTTAAATTAGTGATCGAATGGGTACTTTCAGATCTGTAGGGATCACCAGTTGGAGGATAGCTAACTTGCGACTTGAAACAAACTACACAATCTTCTTCATCTTCTGGATCTATATTTTCCATATGATTCTTAAGGTTCTTTGGTGCATTTAATGGCATTTCTATTTCATGTATTTGTACATCCTTGTGATTGTCTAGTTTATCAATTTCCTGCGTAATATCTGATTCCTTATCTAATTTGTTTTCTTGCTTGTTGTTCGGTGATTCATCTGGTGGCTCTATAGTCAGAGTGTTGTTTGTATCAAGTATATCATCTAAATTGTTGAGTTCTTCTTTGGTAATCAGATTATCTGGATTTAGATTGGTTGGCTTTGGATCATTCCATAACTCAGGTTCAACTTTAACGCACATCTCAGGATCTAAATCAGCTACTGGTGAAACATTTTTACTTTCTCTTGCTTTACGTTTCTTTTCTTTAGAATGTTCTGGTTTATTTGTTGGTTGTGATTCTACTTCTTCACTGCTTCCTTCTGAGCTCTTATCTTCTGTAGATGATTCTTTTAAGCCTTTTTTTCGATAATCCCAAAATAATTCTTCATCGGCTTCCGGTATAGGACCCCATTCATGTCCCTGGTACAGATAAGATTTGCCTCTTCTACCTCGATATCCGAGTCTCGATGCCTGCTCATGTAGTTTATCCTTTCGAGGCACGTCATTCAACCTCGCCATAGCCAGTAGAGTTTGATCCTGATAAAAACATGAAAGCATTTGAAGTTAGTTTACCTCACTCACTAACACATCGTCTTCACATATAATACACTTAATAACATTTAAGGTAAACAAAACAATGTCAAAATATTAAAATCATAACTATAGAGTTTCTTGCCCATTCTTCTCCATTCGAAACTATACCTTTTGGAAATTTGCCTAAAATCAATCCTGTTTTCTTGTAAATATATACGATTAAAAATGCCTTTAATGGCCTACTTGAAATGAATGATTCGACTTTGACTTTGAACAGAAAAAAGATGAACAATCAGGAGAAAAGTACGAAATCATGTGAATCAGCATGTCCTAATATTTTGACCGCTTTTCATATTATTTTAAACAGTAATAGTATAGTCCTCCAGACTGAATTTTGGCCAATGACAGCCAATCGGCCAATTGCTTAACGTGCTTCCCGAGGCACTGGGGTATCACACCGCCGACCTCCAAACTCCTGACTGTTACTGAGAAATTCTTAACGGGAAAACTCAATACCCCTTTGCCCGACCTGGGAACCGAACCCAGGACCCTTCGCTCAGCAGTCGCGCTTGCGACCACGAGATCAACGACGCACGTAACATAAAACAGTAATAATATACATAATGTCAATAGCTGCATGGTAAAGGTATACCTCTACCTCAAGGAAATTTGGCTTAGTAGAAAATCAGGAACCCAGCTAATCTTTATGTATTTTGATCTTCTGACAATTAGTGAAAGTTATCGTTTTGGCATCGTAGGTACAGTAAAACTATTTTCTTAATGTCCCTCGGCAAACATCGTGTTTCGTCAGTCGTCGGATTCCTATCAGTTCCCTTTGCACTTGGTGCAGACCGGACGCTCTCAATCAACTTGGAAATATATAGAATTGTTAATAGTCTTTTAACTTAATGTAATTTTCTGATAGAAATCCTACGACTGACGAAACACGAAGTTTTCCGAAGGACATTAAGAAAATAGTGCAACCGCGTGTTGGTACTTGATAACATTAGTTAGGAACAACATACATTTTCATTGTATTATACAAGGTGGAGACGACAACACGACAATAAATTAAACTGCGTAAGCCGTAATGCCGTCCCCAGTATGCATACGAAAATCCAACCAAATATATCCAATAGTTTAGTCACTATAGCTAGTCAAAGATTGGCAAAACCCATAGTCGGCCCATCACTACTGTTTGTTTGTAAAATCACTTTTTTTAAATTTCGATCGCAGGATTTATTTGATAGTTTGAAAATACTCCTTTGCATTAATGCTTGCATTTCAAAATACTTCTATGTATTAGTGTTGCCAGTGTTTGCATTTATTATCGTATTGTTGTCTCCACATGGTATATACAATTATACATGTTACTTGTGATTTCAGACGTTATGAGAAGAAAAATCCTTAAAAAATTTAGAACGTTTAAACTTGTATGGGATTTTCTTTTTTTGCAATTTCTGACGTTGCTAGTACTCAAACCTCAGTTAAGAAACAGGATCGATTGGCATCAAAAACGTTTTTGTATAAATTGCCCATTTTCTTGCTGACTAGGAACAATTTTCAAAAACTGAATTCAGATCAAGATTTCTCAAAAAGTTAAAGACATTTTCCTGTAACTATAACGGTTAAGGTACCTGCGCTTACGGCCCCATCTCAAAAACCCACCCTATATAATTGTATACTCACGACGCAATCCATAATTCCAAGCAGGCGATTGTCTCCGGTCTGCTTCAAGCGAATATCACGAGGAGTGATCTTTTGTCGTCCTTGTACTACAAACATAGAAACATTTACCATTTCGTTTGTAAAACTCGCTGGTCGCAATTCTTTGCACCCACTTCTATCATGCATATAACTTATTTGCACCCACTTCTATCATGCATATAACTTATTTGCACCCACCTCTATCATACATATAGCTTATTTGCACCCACTTCTATTATACATATAACTTATTTGCACCCACTTCTATCATACATATAACTTATTTGCACCCACTTCTATTATACATATAACTTATTTGCACCCACTTCTATCATTCATATAACTTATTTGCACCCACTTCTATCATGCATATAACTTATTTGCACCCACCTCTATCATACATATAGCTTATTTGCACCCACTTCTATTATACATATAACTTATTTGCACCCACTTCTATCATACATATAACTTATTTGCACCCACTTCTATCATTCATATAACTTATTTGCACCCACTTCTATCATGCATATAACTTATTTGCACCCACTTCTATCATGCATATCACTTATTTGAAGAGGTTAACTGCAATAATCAGGCGCAGATACAACGGGGGGGGGGGGGGGGGGCAACGAGTGCATTTGCCCCCCTCCCTAGGCTTCGAACAAACCGAGTCTAAAACTCTAAAATTCAATTATTATTGTCACATTTCAGAGCACATTTATTTCGAAGGTATGCTCCATCGAATTAGAGATTCGCCGAACAAGTGCTTATCGATGAAGTGTTCTGTCGAAGTAGTGTTTTTCGAAGGAGTGTGTTGTCGAAGTGTGTTATGTCGAACTAATGCTAGTCGAATATATGTTCTGTCGAAGCAATGAGAAGTCGAACTATTGTTTTTCGAAATTGGGACCGTGTCGAAATAGATAACTGTCGAAATTCAGTATGACACTCACATAAACATAGTTATATAACCCGTATTTTTACTTTGTATACAGTATACTAAGATATAGTATAAATAATTCGTAGTCACCCTCGAAAAGGAGGGCACATTGTCAAGTTCCGGGAAAATTTGCCAAAGGTTTTTTTAAAGGCTTTCACGGCTTGTTAAATCCTCCCCCCCCCCCCCCATAGAGGAACATTTGACCCCACTTGAGTAAAAACGTAGATTGGCAGTAATAAGTAGTACCCATTTTATTACCTAATATGTTTTTGAACATAGTTAAAAATATTTACTGTTTTTTCAGTCATAAGGACTGAATAAATAATGTCAAAACTAACAATACTAACCTATTTAACTTAGCACTATTGTTACTAACAGCAAAATACTAACAAAATTATCAACCTTAGTCTGACATAAAGTTTTATTTCATTTAATTTAATTTTAAAAGCGAAACATCGCCACATGAGGATGCTACTGTCTGGTTCTGAGAATACATAAATAAACATAAACTCACGCCTTCTTCCCATGGGGGTAGGCAGAAACTGGTTGGTTCTGAGAATCTCTTATAAATTTCCTTTGCCGCCCAAGGGATGGCGTGGCTGTATTGGGGTTTTAGCAACCATATTATTGTTACGAATTAAAATACAAATTACCAGTAACCACATCGTAAGTCCCAAACAGCAGCAAACGGCGATGCAGCAAGCGTTAGAGGAGACGGCGGGGCGAACTCGCCTCTTCTCTCAAAGATTGACCAAATAGACATGTCTTATAAGTGGAAGTATTAACTTATCCCCCTCCGGCAGTGCAAAATAAACGGTTAATAATAATATTTACCTTTAGCGACAGGATACAACCAGTACTCCCCCCTATCGCTTCGTTCCACCAGTAAGCTTATATAATTTTCATTGTCCTCCATCAATATTTGGCGAGCTGACCACATCACGGGTAAGACAACATTCCCGTCCAATAATCTTTTCAGATGTTTGGTATGCTGAAAATTTTTCAATAATTTCAACTTCTATAATTGGCAGAATTTAGAATAGCTCATTCTGTGCCAATTAGCCACCCATAAAGGTGTAAGGGGGCTAAATAGAATCACAGCTTAACTAAATTACCTGCTAACTGCGAATTGGACTTGCGCACTATGTGATCCGTACCACCAAAACTATGATACTATGTACGTGCCTATTACGATTTAAATATACAGCCCTGTGACATACAGATAGACAGTCACCGTAGACTTAATAATGGGGTTCCGTTAGCACTCTATGGTAACAGAACTAAAGAAAAAAAAAAGTATTGTTCAATCATTTGCGTGAACATTCCCTTATGGGGAAGGTCGGGCAAATCTAATTGTAGATGGCGTGATCATAGGTGGGGATATCTATGGCTAGGTCCCTACGGCCTATAATAAATTTGACATTTCGTTCATTCGTTACATTTCGGGTTCATGCATGAGTTTGCTTTTATTTCATTATTACGATATTTTCGGTGATTTCAATATTTTAAATCAAGTATTTGACATGGAAATTGTCAGAATTTTAAACCTTAAATATCTCCTCGTAATCACTTTCTTCAAAATGATTCCGACAGAATCTCGAACATTGTTTAATTTAAAAAAATCTCTACGAATAGCTTTAAACCACAATCTTCTAATTTTAGGATCGTTTGGGAAAAGGTGGACTCCAATTCCGGAGTACTTAGGAACACAACAACGCGTCGTTTTCGCAAAAATAAAATAAAACCACCTCACGCCTTATATTATTAGCTTGTGTTGGGAACTAGCTATGACAGCGCCATTTTGACAGTTGCGTTCCCCATGCTATGGAAAAATTCGTTAAAGATAAAGCATTTGAAGCAATGCTCGCCTAACCGAGTTGTAATAGCATGGAATAGGCTCCCGGAAATGTTGTGACGGCTCCCACACTTAACTGCACCCTAACTGCGTAACACACTATCAATCACAATCTGAATCATTTTGAAACCTATTGCTAATCCATTGCTTCATATGTTCGAAAAATTTGTCTGCTCAACAACGTAAATAAGGCAATGAATGTTGTTGAACTGTCAAAATGAAAGCCATTCGTACTGTTAGTGTGTTACGCAATCACCCCGCTGCTTCAAGAACCGACTAGACAGATTCAATATCTCCAAGCTAATTGAAGCATATGCATCAGCTAATTAGCTGCTAGTGTATTCTACCAAATAATAGTAAAAATAAATTTTATAAAAGAGTAATACTTACGTTAGCCGAAGGAAAAGTAAAAATGTAAGTGGTGAGTGATCGATATGGAGCCCAGTAGTAGAAAACAAACCATTTTTCGTGAAGAACGGAGTAAGGATTGAACCTGCCAAACTTGGAAAATTCCGAGCAATTAGTAAAATCATCGAAAGACATTCCAGAAGGACCGTGCTTCACTTTAACTTTTTTACTGATAGCAGAAACTAAATATGCTATAACTATTAGCATTGATGTTAACTTAACACGCGAAAATATCTCGGTAAATAACATTTTCAAAAATTTTGTACGTAAGTTACTCTTTAAGTTTAGTACTAAATGTTCTTGCGACGTGAATCAACGTTTTCAAGTAAACTAAATGGCTCTGCTACGAAACATCACTCTTTATACTCAGTATTGAGGATGTTTCTTTTTCATTTGTTTGTTAATTGCTGGAATGTGTTGCATTTTAACATCTTTTCCAAGAAATCGAAACGCAAACATTAAGTATTTACTTTTGGAAGAATTTATTTTAGGTCGGGGAAAAAGTGTTTTCGTATTTTATAGGTATAAAGTTGTAGTAAAATCTCTTAGGCTGTACTGTTTGTATCTGGCTGGTTTTGATACCATTAAATAGATGACATTAAAAAAAAGAAAATTAGAAATTAAAAACAAGTTCCCGCCATTTTTCAATTGTTTTTCTGTCCGCCAAAATGAGTAAATATAGCGAAGAAATTTTATACATTTTGAAGTTTTATGACAAAAAAAGGGAAAAACGGATAACAAGCCACCAAAAAATGTGACGTTTATTAAATTAACGCAGTGTCAGTAAGAGCAGCACAAAGTTGGTTCAAGCGTTTTCAGTCCGAGAATTTTGATGTCAAAGATGCAGCTCGCTCTGTTCGCCCTGTTACGAATAAAGTCGATGCCATTTTTGAAAAAGTGGAGCAAATTGAGTGGTGTGAAGAAATCATACACCACAAGTTTAGTATTAATAATCTTTATTCAATTTTTACAACACAATCAGGTAATTAACAATCACTTATTAGTTTGTATGAATGTAACAAAAGTAACACGGATCCGTCAGATTTGCTTACGGTTCAACGCCTCGAAATAGACTGACACAGAACATATATACTCTTAGGAAGAATAATAACGACTTAGTACAATAAAAGTAAAGACAGTTTTGCTGCGCGCCATCTAGTGTTGCCCCAGAACAACTGTATGAAGGACGTGACAGGGCGGGAAATTTGAAATAAGAAAATTCAAATCAAAACTGAAATTTTATTTCTAGTTGTGCAATAGAAATGCATAATTATCTCAAATTAGCATTACCATTACTATGCAGAACTATGTAATATGACAACTATTCATTTCTATTGCACAACCAGAAAGAAAAATGTAACTTCGTTCATTTCCTACTTTACCTACTTTACAAAAAAAATCCAAAAATACTCAGGAATTATAATAATTTTCTTTATTTTTTATAATTTTCTTTCTCATTCATCACTTTCTCGAAATAGGTACAGACACAGAGTCACTTTTTCAAAAAAACAAAAACCGTGTATATCTCGAAACACACATCCAGAGTCACTATCTCATAATATTTGAATCGCACGGAGTCGAAATAAACAAAAAACTCAATTTTTAACACAACGTGACGCTACAACAAAACAAACAACTCGGCCATCTTGCTTAGTCTTACTTGTCATAGTGTACTTTTTAATCAGCATCAGGCATGTCAACGTCATCAGTGACATTAGTGGTATGATTAGAGACATAAAACGTATTTTTTTGTCTCTTATTAGATCCCGAATTTTTGTTTTTACTCGAGCCACACTTGAAATTGCCCTTGATGGTATGTCGTCGATTCGACGTATATAGTCGACACCCCCTGTAAACTGACTCTCTCCAAGTAAATCAGTTACCAACTGAATGTTCCCCACTTTAAACGGAAGTGAACACTCAGCCGGCTATACGACCAATCAGAGTAAACAATACATATAATCACTTTACTAACTAAAATACATTAGGACTTATGATTAACTGTAAATAAACTTTTTTAATTTAAACAATAATGATTCATTAATTATACAAAACAAATATACTTTAATACTGATAATCTACAAATGAATACGTACAACGGATGCATTAAGTTCGTCCAACCACTAGCGCCATCTGTCGCTTGTAGAATAAAGTCTTATTCTTAATAATATTTTACAAAATCATTACAGTAGTTATGAACTTATGACATAACTGAAGAGTTAGGGGTTGCCACAAAACAGTTTTGACCCATTTGAATAATACAAAAAAGCTCAATATTTGGGTGCCACAGGAGTTCTTAGGCCCGTATTACAGAACGTCACTCAATACTCAAGCATTACTTAAAACTAGATTCAAGCCATTTGATTGGTTGAAACTAGTTTTAAGTAATGCTTGAGTATTGAGTGACGTTCTGTAATACGGGGCTTAGGCCCGTGTTACAGAACGTCACTCAATGCTTAAGCATTACTTAGAACTAGATTCAAGCCATTTGATTGGTTGAAACTAGTTTTAAGTAATGCTTGAGTATTGAGTGACGTTCTGTAATACGGGGCTTAGGCCCGTGTTACAGAACGTCACTCAATGCTTAAGCATTACTTAGAACTAGATTCAAGCCATTTGATTGGTTGAAACTAGTTTTAAGTAATGCTTGAGTATTGAGTGACCTTCTGTAATACGGGACTAAGGCCTGTATTACAGAACGTCACTCAATACTCAAGCATTACCTAAAACTAGATTCAAGCCATTTGATTGGTTGAAACTAGTTTTAAGTAATGCTTGAGTATTGAGTGACCTTCTGTAATACGGGACTAAGTCTTGAATCTCTACTATTTTAATATTATAAATTCGAAAGTAACACTGTCTGTATGTTACCTTTTCACGCCTAAACTACTGAAGGGATTTCGATAAAAATTGGCAAGAAGAAAGATGGCATCCTGAGGAAGGGCATAGGCTACTTTTTGTCTCGGTAGCACGTTCTCGTGGAATAATTTTTGACCTCCACGCGGGCGAAGCCGCAGGCAGAACCTAGTTTGTATATAAAATACGAAAGAACATTTTCTCTGACCTAATATGAAACTCTTTGTTATGTACACCATATAAATTAACAGATATAAATGTAGAAATTTTACATAGGGTGACACAATGGGCGGTCATTACACACACGGTCATTACACATTACATAATCATTTTTTGTTAATCTTTTAAAATACACGTTCACTAAATTTTGTTACTTAAGGGGGAAGCGCCAGGGTAGCCCGCGTTACCCAATTACCCAACCTAAATTGTCTGTATGTTGAAATCATAACTGTCATTCTTTAACTGTTGTTTGAAAGGGTTATAACACGGTAAATTGACGTAGGCTGTCAATTTGCTTAATTATGAATATTCCTGCCTGTACTAAACTATCGAAAGAAAAATAATTATGAGGAAATGAATTATACTAGGTATACAAGATGTCCCAGAAATCAACGTCAAGCAGGAAACGGGATATAGGCCAACTCGTGACAGTTGTCATAAATATTATAAAAAATCTTGGTCATGTACTTTTCAAATTAAAAATATATCGGAAAAACTGGCACCCTGTGATGATCTTTCAAGTCCTGTGACGACAAATATTAACTGTTCTTATTTTTGTTATCCTTAATGTAACTATTAATAGTTTTGTTATAAATTACAGTGTATAATTAAAACATAACTGCCTCAGCTTTAACTAAAATTTTTGATTTTTGCCTAATATTGAATTCAAAATAATTACATCACGCAACTTAAACCGACTGTAGGTACTGTAAAAAAATTTACAACTCTATTTTGGCAAGTAAATTTAAAAGATGACGCGTTTAGTCTGGATTTCAAAATAGTATGACATTTGCTAGATTACTTCTTAATTGAGGGCAAAAAAAAGTGTTTTTAACTAAACCGGGTTTCATGCCAATTCTGTTTAATGAATTAAAATGTTGGTAATGCACCCTAGGCTTCTTTAAGTCCACAATAAGGCCTATCACCCGTTTTCGGCTTGAAGTTGACTTCTGGGGCACCCTGTATCATAACACACGGCCCCATTTGTACCACAATAATATCCTCCTAAAAATTTGTAATTATGTTTAGTTTGTATACACTCGTCTAATCCTAGATTGACAAGTCGCTGTAACATTTAAAAACGTTTTCATTTGTCCTTTTTTGGTGTGGATTACCACACAATTTCTTGCTATATATTTATTATTATATATGGCAAGTAGTGTTATTCTAACTTAATCAACACAGGTTAATGTCTGTTCCAAAAGTATCTGATGATAATATAAACCATGGTATAATAATATACTTCGCCAGGTATAAAAATAAAATAAAATATATCTATATCTTATTTATTTTATATCTTTAAATTGAATTGTTTCATTTGATTAGAAAAACGAAACGACAATTTAAATGCTATAAATATATTTTTTAACAGAATGGTGACTGAAAATGTTTCCATAATTCGTATTTTGTTGCAATAAAGTGGCAAGTGGATAGTGACGTAAGCATGTGTCACTCCCGGAATGCCAGACCTTGTTTTTTTAGACCATGATATAAACAATTGGCTTTGAAAACGAACCCATGGATGGCAATTTGTAGTGCCACTTACAAATCGAGTGCTTGATTTGATTATTGTGAAACTTAAACCCGAAATTCTAATTTTAAATCACCTTACAGATTTTTGTATTTGACAAAATTGTCAAAGGAATAAAATCTGTAAGGTGATTTAAATTAACCTAAATAGGTTAATTTTATAACCTCAATTTTAGTCGATGATTTTTCATTTACAATTTAATTGTGATGTTATTTAGACAATAATTGTCGGAAAAATGGTTAGATAAGTTGAAACCAATTTCCTTCCCTTTCACCTACTACTTCCCTACTTACTTGCGTAAGAATTTAACCTGAACTGGAGTAATTTACTCTTTCATTAAACACTTTTGGAACCGATCATAAGTATAATACTTATTATTGAAGCTAACTCAAAAACCACTCATCAGAACATGAGCGAATTTATATGGTCTTTAAGTGTCATCGAAATTAGTCCACGTGGTAAAGAATTATTGCTGTACATATTTTTTTTTAATCCTGCGAATTCAGAACCTCCTTTGCAGTCGATAAAATCTATTATTTTCTTTAGCTCAATCCCACTGACCGACGGGCGGCATTGGTTCGTTAACAACAATCATTTTCTCATCTTCTTCCCTTATCTTTGCTTCCTTTTCCGCTTGTATTTTTTCTTTTTCTGCATTGTAATCTCTCCAAACTGGTCTTCCAGATCCTACGAACTTGATTGTTGCTGCTTCGTTAATCATTTCTTGGGCATCAGTTGGTTCATTCCCTGATACGGCCATGACCGTTGCGAAGTGATTTTCACAATAAGTCATTACTAAATATGGATCTTCGATCTTTATTCGTAATGACAACGTAGGCAGTTTCATATTGGCTGTAAAAGGGTTAGGTACGTCGGTGGAGAAGATAATATTATTGAAATATCTTTTTCTTCTTCTAAACAGGGCAGGGACATCGACGCGCAACCTGTTACCGTGGATTCAGTTAATTATTCTGGACCCCCTGTGTTGAAATTTTACGTCGGTTATCAAAAATGCGGTCAAAATGTATGGAATATAGTTAGTAAAAAATGCAATACCTATGCGGTCAAAATGTATGGAATATAGTTAGTAAAAAATGCAATACCTATGCGGTCAAAATGTATGGAATATAGTTAGTAAAAAATGCAATACCTATGCGGTCAAAATGTATGGAATATAGTTAGTAAAAAATGCAATACCTATGCGATCAAAGTGTATGGAATATAGTTAGTAAAAAATGCAATACCTATGCGGTCAAAATGTATGGAACATCTAATAATTTTTTTTAATAACCGACGAAAAATTTCAACTTAGGCTTCCCAACGTTGAATTTTTTTTCCAGAATTTTGTACAGAATCCATGGTAACAGGTTGAGCGTCGATGTCCCTGCCACCCTGTATAATAACAATGAAATGCTGTTCGTTGGTAAACGCATCACTTTGAAACGGCTCGGCTGGACCGATTTGGTATTTTTTTTTATTTTAAAATGTTCTTAATAGTCCGAATCAGGTTTTACGGAAATATTTTTTTTTTAAAGTTGGCGGGAAAATTGGGAAATTCGGGAAAACTTAAAGTATGTGGGAGTTTCGCGTAAATTATTTTTAGGACAGGACAACGTCAGTCGGGTGAGCTAGCTAATAATATTAATTGTTCTACGAATTAACTGAAGTGAAAAAAGATAAGAAACGTGTTTGTAAATAAGCCATTTGTATTTTTAGGGTTCCGTACCAAAATTGCAAAAAAAGGAACCGTTATGATGTGACTTCGTTCGTCTGTCTGTTTTTTTACTACATAATTGCATTGTTTGTCACTGGTAGAACCTGTCTGTCCTCGGGCTGCTGTACGCGAATTAGTTCATATACTAATGCCCAAATTCAGTATGCATGTTATCCTTACTGTAATATAATAAAATGCGTAAGTAATTTTGTTTATTTGTTTGTTTGATACTCAATCACACAAAAACGGCTGAACGGATCTGGATAAAAGGAGATGTTTGATTTTGGGCTACCACTATGTACACTACGTATAGGTATATATAGGAAAAAAAATGAGGAATTTTATAAAAATACAAACAAATTAATTTGAAGAAAGGTACAGGCGTACAAAAATGATCATTTGGGAAGTTTTTTAATAAGATAACCCTATTTTTAGAGCAGCCATGACAGTTGTGTTTGACATGACGTTTGACGACTTTGACAGTTTTAAGTTTCGTGTAATGACTTTCTCAGTTGTCTTTAAATCGAGTTCGCGCGTGTTGAATTTGATATTTCGGAGTTTTTAGTGACTGTTTTTGTTTTGCGACCCAGTTTAATACTACGAACATTGATTGACTGCTTTTTTATCGTAGATATCATATAGATAAGTCAATCAAATGTTATTGTCAAAATGACATTTCGCATATTGCTGATCCACCATATTTATGTTGTGTTGCTCTCCTTGACCAAGTTAATTTGAATTTACATTGAAACAAAGTAAAATTATAGAAAATTAACGTATACAAACGATTATTACATTGTGTAGCGATATTTATATATGGTGTACATAGCCCAGGATCCATACATTTCTGGAACATCTCCTTTGGCACACAGATAGTTTATAACCTGGATTAACACATCGCATACGTATTATCCCGATAGTAAGTACGTTGCATGCATACAAGACGGTATTCTGTTCACGACATGTTGTGCTCAATTTCTGAGCAGTAGGTACCTAACCTAACAAAAATTACTAGGCTTGCATGAATTCACGATAGTATTTCAATCATTAGTAATATCCTACTAATAGGATTTGGATGAAAATTGGCACACATATATAAGTACACTCATCAAAAGTGTCTAGGGATCATACACGTTTTTGCTAGTTACTAAAAATCAGGCATTTTAATTATAATTAAAATGCCTGATTTTTTTGTAAGTAACTCCTATGGGTACTTTTTTGTAAATTTTGTCTTTTGAAAAGGAATTGTTTTTGAATTTTAGTCAAAAAATTAAAATACAAAGGCCGCTACGTGTATCACTTATTCAGCCCCCGCAATCGCAGAGCCCGTTTACAATGGGCTCATGAATACAGAAATTCGGCAGAAGGAGAGTAGCGTTTTATGTGTTTTTCTGACGAATCTCGCTTTGGTATGAGGTCAGATACTAGACGTACACGGTATTGGAGGACCCCTGGACGCCAAGAACGTTTAAAATTATTCCAGGAAGTCCATGCGTACAGTGGTGGAACAATCATGTGTATTTGGATCGGCGGAAGAACCGAACTGATTTGGATCAGAGATTTTAATTTTAATACACAGATTTACACTGAAACCATTGTATCAGATGTTGTCATTTCTTTGCGGACCCAATTTGGTGCTTCATTTCTGCTTATGGATGATAATGCAAGTCCACACACTGCCAATGTCGTGGCAAACACACTTGCCGCAGCTAATATCAACGTCCTACCGTGGCCTGCTCAATCGCCGGACTTGAATCCCATTGAGCACGCATGGGATATGCTTCAAAGAAGAGCTCTGCTAAATATGGATGCCGTACACATACCAGAAAATCTTTTTCTCCTGTTACGACCGACGTGGGCGGCCATTCTGCAACGTGATTTGGATGAACTCATATTGTGTATGCCGGCCGAATCACTGCGATTGTGTAATACGCGTTAGCGGCAGAAATACCGACTACTAATTGTTTATTTTACGCAATAAAAACCTTTAAAAACTTTAATTTTATGTTTTTATCACATTTTAATGTCAGTATTAACTAAGGTGAAAAATCCAGCATAAGCAAAAATCACGAAAACTCTTTATTAATGCAAAAACAAATGGAAACATTTTATTTAATCAATCTAAATAGACATTTAGGCTATTTAATTTCAATAGGACAATTTTTTTTTTAATACTTTGTTCCCTAGACACTTTTGATTCGTGTAGTTCATAACCTGGATTAACACATAGGATACTTTTTAACCTTGTAGTACGTTACCGTGGTATAATTTCTGACCTCCACGCGGGCAGAGCCGCGCGCAAAAGCTAGTGCTATATTGCAATGCAATGTTCTATTTCCAATTCTCGGCGCTGTGCTGAGCGTTGAAAATCCAACAATGCGTTTTTTTTTGCCATTACATTTATCTGTTATTTAGTGTTAGTAAAAACGGGCCTAAGTCCGAATTTCATGGGTATCCAAAGGGGTGCTGACGACCAAGAGAAATTTGTTACTGTTATTGTATAGTCCTCCAGGACGTATTTCGGCCATGGCGGCCAATTTCAACGGAAAGTAGCCTTCGGCGGGGGAGATATTTTAGTACACAAGTGTGTGCGCAGACACAAGTGCACTCTCTCTTCCCTCACTTTCATAGTCCGATGGGACTAAAACAATATATGTAATGCATGTTATTGTATAAAGCAGTCAAAGTTTAGAACTTACGTGTAATAGTTCGAGGTAGATCGTGTTTCGTTATAACATCGAACAAACCCCTCTTGTCGGCTGCAATCAGCAACGCCTCATTTATTCCATTCATTAAAAGTTTTGTTTTGCTCCAATCGACAGTTTTGTTCAACATTTTGCCGTATCTTGAATGATATTCATTTACCAGCTGTAACAGAGATTCATGCACGATAAAAGGTCTTAAAATTATGACAGTAATGCTTAGTCTCCAAAACAAATTATAGTTACAACCCTGAATCAAAAAAATAAATTGACTGCTGCGGCTGTTGGTATGACATACATATTTTAAGTTTTTTTTTTTTTGCCGAAATAGAGCGTTGGCAACCGATGCGTACTGTATATAATATATAAATACAGATATTTTGTAAAGTATCCACTTAAAATACTTTAAAGCCAAATACGCCACAACTCACCCTATTGGTTGGATACTCAAAAGTATATTCTTTTGCAACGTTAATTTCCTTATTATCCCAAATATAGAACGGCGTCCATCTCAAATTTACAACATCTTTAGGAGAAAAGACTGCGCCAACAGCAAACTCGTCACAAGTGGTCCAGTTCATTTCCTCCTCTGGTTGATCATTACCTAACCGGAACGAATTTTTTGTAAAGAACGCCTGCCTTCCATCCATCGGTACCGATGGTGGCGGTATGGGGGCGCCGACTAACGGTTTCTTTTTCGGAATATATTGTTGCTTGGGAGGCAGCATTGCATTTCTGGCTTGTATTGTCGGTAAATCATACCATTTCAACCTTGTCTCATTGGTTTCTTTCTCTGGATTAATAAACCTTTCTAACAGCATTTCGTCTTTGGGGCTGGGGTTTCTAAAAAATTTTGGTATATCAGGATTTAAAAAAATAACGTTTTCCGCTTTAGCTTTCTGCAGCATTGTTAACGCTTCTTGTCCGTCTTTCGGCGTTCTCAGGCTCAGTTCTAAATTATCTTGTGGCTGTTTTATTGATGAGAAGGGGTCTCCAAAGCCTTCTCGAGTGATGTGTCCAAAGGGCACAGGTTCCCCGAAGTACTCTGGTTTATGTTCCATTTTCTTCTGAAGGCTCGCATAAGTGTCATAGTTTCCAAAATCTATCCCTTCTCCAGTCTTAGCAAAAACGAAAAGGAAAACACACAACAAGACGCGCATTTTTATCTGAGTTCTAATGAAATTAAACATTAACACTTCTTTTTATAGGATTGACCGAAGACGCAGGGGTGTTCAACCATTTTCTAACATTCAGTTTTATCGCTTCCACGTGCGTCTGTGAGGTTTTGGTTAAATCATGGATACTTATTATTGATAGTTATAACCAGAAATCGGATATTCGGATGCATATTTACCTAAGTTAATTTTTAACTATGAAAGTATGGAAGAGGCTTCTTAAAATATATATATTTTATTTTTTAAACACGGGATGCCACGAAACCAGAAATGCATAACTTCTCGGGTGTCTATTATCGAAGAGACTTCTAAAAAATTACTTATTTGAAAAAACCCTGGGATTGTTGGATTGCATAACTATTTAGATGCATATTTGTTTAAAATTAATGTTTAACCCCCGATGCAAATATGTGTATGTAGGATATAAGAGGAGGGTTGGTGTGTGTTAGTTAAAGTTAAGATTTTTTCTATACAAAAGCGCATTCCATATTAGCCAACATCACAACCTTACGTGAATATGCATCCGAATATCCGATCTCTGGTTATAACCTATAAACTTTTAGTAATTTTGGCTAGTCTCATCTCTCTCCAGTGTTTTTTTCTATATCTACAAACACGGTACGAAAATCATGAGTTCTTGCGTCAATCACATACGCGAATTTGGGTATGAACGATTTGATCTTTGTAAGATACACCAGAAACCATATTATGCATTGATTACCTACATCAAAATCTGCTTCATATTAACCATTTAAAAAGATTAGGTTATAAATATTCTCAACACCGAAACCTCAGTAGCTACGCCAGTTTTGTTAATCAAATAAGATCCTAAATATGGGCCACGTGTCACGTCTGTTTTGCCAACATCATTTCCAATCCATCCATCAATCCATATCCATCAATCCATCATCCATCAATTTCCATTCCATCATTTAATAAATGTGCCAAAATCCTCCTTGTTTCAAATAGGTACCCAGATGTATTAAGTTAAGCCATGTAAATTCTCCTTAACTAATTAATTTTAATTAACAAAAAACTTTTAAAACACCTAAATTGTTTAATTTCGAATAAGTAAAATGTGGGTGACTCCAGTATTTGTAAAACATGTCATTTGACACTCCTGGTTCGTTTTCTTCCTTAGGCAAACTGACACATTGTGTTGCTGTGTTTGACAAGACTAACGTTTACATAACTATCATCAGTAAGGTAAGTTTCAATAGCACACTATGGTACCTATAGTTTGCACCACCTTCAGATAAGGTCCAACTAGCTTATATGGCGGAACACTGTGACAAAACGAGTGCTAAATGAGTCTTATATATGATTGAATTTGAGTCTCGGTAATAATTTCTTGATGAGCAAAAAAACGCAAAATTTCAGCGAAGTTTCGATGAATTGAAAAAGTCACATTCGTACTTAATTGCCCACATTTGATTTGGTTCCATACGTTCACAAAATGTATGGAACAGCAGATATTTTTTTAAGAAATTAAGTGCCAAACGAAATAATCATGATTCATCTATGCACTGTCAGATGTCAGACGAAGATTTTCTTCTAAAGTAAGTAGGTTAGTGAGGCGGCCATCATCATCCGCCTAGCCTCTTCCCACCTATTTTGGAGACGGCTTCCAGTCTTAACCGGATGCAGCCAGAAATACCAGTATCTTACATGGAGCGACTGCCTATCTAACCTCTACAACCCAGTTACTGGGTAGCACGATACCCCCTTCTAAAGTACAGGGTGGCAGGGATGTCGACGCGCAACCTGTTACCATGGATTCAGTTCATGTTTCTGGACCACCCTGCGTTGAAATCTTTCGTCGGTTATAAAAAAACAAATAGCTGCTCCATACATTTTAATCGCGTAGATATCGCACTTTTCTATGAAGCAGCAGATTTTTTTTTAATAACTGACGAAAAATTTGTACGCTAAGAATCATGTGCTGAATTCAGGTGCAGCGCAGACGACAGACTATCCGTGACGCACTTTTTAGTCTGTGAAAATAGAACCTGTGCAATTATATGCAGTAACGCACACGACGCGCAAAAAGTCCGGCGCACAAAAAATCCGTGTAATTCGGGCAGACCGCACCGCGCCGCGCCGCGCCGCTCGGCACAAAAAGTGTGTGAAAAAAATTGAGCGTTTGCTTCAACGCGCGCTAACGCAGACGGCGCACACTTTAGTCGGCAATCTGCATTTGCTAGGGGTGGACGTAACGCACGCGATCTATTATCATGGCGCCAGAGGTCGATGTAACGATGTTAATTCAAGAAATACAAAACAGACCAGCAATTTATGATACTTCTAAGGCAGAATATCATGATAGACATTTAAAAAGAAAAATGTGGGAAGAAGTGTGCTGTAATGTTTATTCCGCTCCTGTTTGGACATGTATAGGATGTACCCAAAATTCTCTATTTATACTTCTTTTTCTGTACTTCATGTACAAAATAATACTTCGCGATCTCTGCACGATTTCCATAGCGTCTACGTCCCTACAGCTCTGCCGACCGGATGATCGAAGATGTGCGTCGTGTGCGTTGAGTCTGTGAAAAATCCGCGACCGACTTTTTGCGCGCCATGCAGACTTTTTGTGCGCCGCAGACTCGATCGCACAAGAAGTGTGCCGTCTGCGCTGCACCTCATGGTCACAGTTTGCGCGTTGATGTTTATGCCACCCTGTATTAGGTATGTACAAAATGTAGACTTTGTATTTTCCTAGCTGCAAACGTACAGGGTATTGAAAAAATAAAATATTTGATGTTATTATGAGTTTAATAATGATCTAATTAAAATTAATTTATTTAACTTACACACAGTTCTTAACTAAACAAATAAGCTTAAACCAGCTAAAACTTTGCATTGAGAAATTGATTAAAATATAATTCATATCCTTACTAACCATATTTATCTAATTATAAATAACTTAAAACAAAGTAGTTTTTCGAGTCTGTGTGAGCGCTTAGTTCGTTTTAACTACACAATGTATTTTGGTGATTCGCGAAGTATAATATTTTAATATGTATTTAATTTAGATATAGCACAGAATCTCAACATGCCACCACATAATAGATCACACCCCATAAAAGCAGGTCACTAATCTAAAATAGATGAATGAAGTTAAGTTAATACCTCCTACTAGCTAAGGGTTATTCACAAGAACTGCAGGTTGTGGTGCTGGTGTATTATCTCCAAGTTTTCATCCTCCTCATCGTCATCCATATCGTAAGGGTCAGGGGCTAGGGTGGGAAGCGGGGGAATCGTCGCCGTATGGGTCCGTCCGAAGTCGCTCCAGAAGCCTAACCTCTGTGCTTCTTCAGTCAACTGGGAAAAAAATACCAATACATAAATTATAAAAAGATAAGTCCTGATACCCCCACTGGATGACTTCGTCGCATCATCGACATCGACATCATCGCCCAACCCAAACCCATGAAATTAGAAACCTGAAATATTTCACACAGTAGACTAAGACTAATTAAGTTCCCTTTATGATGTAGACAGGAGCAAGGCCAGATTTTTAAAAATGACCATGGATGACATTGGATGATTTTAATGCCGGTAATGTGTTTCCGTGAGATATATCGACCTCCACGCGGGCGAATCCGCGAGCATAGGCTAGTATTATACAGTATGTAAAAACACCAATCAAATAGCAGTTATTTACCCATTCTGTACATCAAACTAAGTCACATTGAGCAAGCACTGTTAAATGATAAATTATTTTATTTCTGTAAGTAGGTTTGTACAAACACGTTTACACCTCAAACATATTTTTTAAACTAGATGAGGTCGGCGTTTCCTATCTGACTACTCTGAGAAGAAATGCTGAAATAAAGTCAGAGGTCACAGTCTCTTTTAAAGTCCAGATATAATCTTGGCCAGATCATGTGAAGACCACACGGTCCTCACATGATCTGACCAAAAATTATGTCAACGAATCTACATAGATTCGTGTCTGAATTGGTCTTTTGAGGAAAGAACCACACAGATTGAGTGAACCTGTCCAGTCAGAGCACGCATTTGTCAGTAATCGTGCAGCTCAACTCATGAGGCTGTTGCTGGGTAACGACTTTTATTTTTGGTGTGAGCAATCGCTGATTACGGCAGCGCGCCCTATAACGCACGCAAACAAGTGTGCTTTTGGGTTCATGCAACGGTACAGGAGTTGGGGGGTTATTTAAAATAAAGTTATAACATAATCTTATTTTCGTGTTTTTTTTTTTTGTTTTAAACTTTGGGTATCAATATCTCCGTAACCAGAAGGTTCCCCCCAGGTATGGTCCAGTACAAAAAAAAATCACAATGACGGACAATGCAAGTGACTTTTGGCTTCATTAAGCGTCTTTTTATAACCATTATACTTACATAATCATGATTAGGCATCCTGTTGGCCGGCGCCAGAGCATAGCAAAGTCTATACTTGCAGTTTAGGATACCCAAGTAGCCAGGATCTACTACCTTCAGGGCGAACAGCAGCAGTGGTGGCTGGGTAACTGTAAGAATATATACGATATGGTTGCTTTTAGCTTGATATAAATAAGATGTTAGTTAAAAGCATGTTCCGCGTGACAAATCTCCTGAAAAAGAATAAGAAATCAAGAATTTCGAAATAATTTCTGAGGATTTCGACATGTGCGTTGTAGACAGCAATTACGGCCAGTGTTCGAACAGAAGGGCTCTCTAATCACATTCTTCTTCATCGTGTACCGAAGTTATTTAAATTAGTTTTGACCACAGGGCCAGGTGGCCAGGCAGGACAAAGTGACATTCTAACAGCGATAACGACGATGAAAAATAAAAATAAAATATTGGATTTAGATAAGCTACCGAAAATCTTATGTCAGGCGTGTTGAAAGCCGTTGCAGAATACGAAATGCTTGAAAAGCGAGTCCACAGCCCTCAGAATTGTTAAAATTAAAGTCCAAGTATTAGTCCCACAGTCGCATCGTTATGTAATCATCTGAGTATCTCCATCTTACTTATTTGTATCTGCAGTGGTCCAACTAAGTTCGGAGCAGACAGGCAGGCATATTATAAGTTAGGGGATTACATCGCTGATAAAAATGCCTGGCTCAATGCTGGTCCTGCTCCACAACCACAACTACTTGATTAACACTTGCAAATACTGTTGGAGCTGCTGAAGGTTCTAAGACTATCTTTGCATTAAATAAACTCAATCTCCTTTGTATGTTTTATATAATTGCACAGCACAGGTGTGAATAATATTTACTACTTATAGAGCTACCATTTACCGGGTAATATGTCTTTCATTGACTTGAATGTGCCCTGGCGGTTGATAGTATGTCATGCTCACTCAAATGTCTCGCTGACGGTAGCGCGTGTGTTGGATCATTTAGGTTCCTTAAAAATGTTTGAGCTAAACGGTGCTGATCCATGCGTCATGTTCGTGAACGGGCGCCGTCAGTTGGAATTTTTCATCTCTTAGCTGGCACGGCTTATTTTAATTATTTTATTTTTAGATTGTTTTTTGTTTGTTTCTATTTGCTGTACTCTGGACGCTTTTAACGTGTACGTCTTTTTTACATCGATCTCACATATACACATTATAAGTTCAACATCAATGATGTAATTAATATTTTTGTAACAATATAATTTAAAAAAGTGTCAATTAAGTTTTTCGCCCGTTCTTTTCCATAGGTACCTACTACGCTTTGGAATGGACAATTAGCTTCATATTTCTGACTGACCAACTCCTTCATAATTCAAAAGGGCCTGTAAATGGTTTAATTGAAATAAATGCTTCGAGTTTGAGTTCGTAGATTCATTATCCGACATAAGTCAGAGAAACTTACACGTAGTTTATGAGTCAGAGTATTTAAATATTCACCTTTGTCTTAAGCCTTTTATGTTTTAGTCATAAGGAAAAAGGATATTGTTAAAGGCTTTTTGGTGAAATAATGAATTTGAATTAACATATAAGAGATACGTACACTCAAAAGCTAGGGTCGGAATTATTCTGAACATGCCAGGGTCATTGGTCTTCACGATCAGCGCGCTGAAGTCGATGGAACTCTCCATGAAGAGCACAGAGTTGGTCCAATTCACCGGGGGCTTCATCTCAGTATCCAATTCCACTCTAAATCGGTCGACTAGCTGGAAAAATAATTATTTTGTGATTAATGAGAAAAGCAAGATATCTATAAATTTATATCTAAACATAATTATTATACAATAAATTCTCTTTTCGTATCAGTCTCTGTGACGGCGTTATTCTTCTAAACTGCGCAACGGATTTTGATGCGGTTTTCACCGTAATTTAGAGAATTGATTCCGAAAGGTTTATGTGTACAATACATTAATGATCAACTTAGTTTTAGCACAGAAATCTTGATGTTTTGACATGCCACCGTAGCCATCTAAGCAGGAGTCGCTAGTTAATTAAAAATTTGTGACTGTTCTTAGTTCAAGACTCAATAAATATCTTTATTGCATTAACATAATGTGTACTTAGGTAGTAACTATAGGTATAATTGAGATCATTATTGGCTCTGTAGGGCACAGCAAAAGGGTAGGAGAGCGGAAGCCCTTCCATGGAAGTTCTTTCCATTTAGGGCCAAGAACATAATGTCAGTTTCTTTTTCACATTCTGATTAACGGTTTTATTCGGCTTTCTGCCTTCGTATTTGCGGTTTTAGCTCTGAACGACTGAATTGAAAAAAAAACGAGTCCGACAGTCTTATGTATATTACGTAAGCCATACACGCTACCGTCCACTGTACGATCTACTTGTGCAAGTGTGCCTGCGCAGGTCGACCCACATGTTTTTTGTTCAGTGAACTGCACAGATTCGAATACACGCTCCGGTCTACGTGCACGGGTAAATCTGTCCGGTAGATGGTAGCATGTATGGCCACCATTAGATAATTGGAAATAAAATCAGCATCATTATCTGCCTAGGCTTTTCCCTATGTTGGGGTCGGCTTCCAGTCTAACCGGATGCAGCTGAATACTAGTATTTTACATCGAACGACTGCTATCTGACCTCCACAACCCAGTTACTGGATAACACAACACTCCTTGCTAAGACTGGTCGTCAGACTTTCGGGCTACTGACTACCCGTAATGACTGTCAAATATTTACAAATGACAGCCGAGACCAACGGCTTAGCGTCAATTGGAAACAAAATTTGACGTAAATATTCAAAAACGTAAAATGTACAGACCACGTCAGACGGCACACTGAATTTTATGTTATAACTCTCTTCGAAGTGAGGGGTCCAGAAATAGAAAATTTTCCAGTCAATGTCCAACACACTCTTAGGGTCAAAAGTGGTGTTCTCCAGGAATTTCTCGCAAGAAGTATAGTTCTCAACATCGATTTCGCTGAGGTCCTTTATAGCTGCACTTTCTTGTATCGACAGAGAAATGAGGAGAAATATTAGAAACATGGCTAACATTGGCTTCAATCAGAAACAAGTCTCCGGGCCTATGAATAATAATTGTTTGGGTTTATTTATTCACTTCAAAACTAATTTCACGATTACTTGTTATCACTTTTGAAGAGAACTCAATTTTTTAAAAATCTTTAATTTTTTCTTTAATTATTATTTGTGTATGTTTTATACGATCGGTACACACTGAAGCCGTACCTTTCATGATCGTTATTTATATGATAGTCTTGCTATTGTTTACTGTAACAGTATCCTTATTTACACATTTCAATGTAAATGTAATATTACATATCTTTGTTTATTCCTTCAGACATATTTTCGACAATTCTTACAATATTACACGTTTGTTTTTGCTGTTTTGATTATAGTTTCCTTTATAAAAACGTTATTAATGGTATCCTCGCCTTTTCATGCCTCAGTTTAATTATTGGTTTCTTCTGATGGAGGTTTTTTTTCAATACACAGTACCGTTCATCAGAGAGCAGTGGTGGCCCAGTGGTAACGGCCGCGACTTACGTGTCGTAGGTTGTAGGTTCGAACCCAGACAGGCGCTTTACTTTGCGTCAATTATTTCATTACCTCTGCTCTCAAAACGGTGAAGGAAAAGATCGTGAGGAAACAGGCATGTACCTACTAGAAACAAAAATTCGGAAGACATGTGACATTTACCAACCCGCACTGGAATCGCGTGGCTGATTACAGCCCACTCCTTCTCGAAGAGAAGAGGCCTGTGTCCTAGCAGTGGGAACATTATAGGTTGATTATTATCTTTCATGAGTTACTTTCATTTTTGGTGAGAACCTCAGGAATCGGATCTATTCGAAATTAATACTATTCAAGCATGCCCGACATATGCACGTGAGTAATCCTGTGTTCCATCCTAAGCTCCTTGATGACAGTTTTATTCATCCTATATTCAGACTAAGTGAGATGGTTAGCTCCGTATTTATCACGAAGTCGGAAGTAGGTAAACATTTACTTCGTGATATTTATATATAAAAAGTAATTGCATTATGCTTCTCTCTTAGAAAAAACATAGACTCTTCTTACCCGACTTTGCGACTGCAAAGGCAGGGTGTCTTTATTGACGCGCAATCGGGTAAAAAGAGTTTTTTCCTTTAGCAAATCCTAAAGAATCTATGAGAAATATTGTGTTCTTAGGCTCGAGTGTCTCAATAATCATTCTCTTGCCATTATCCCTATATATTATTTGAAGTAGGAGCAATATATGTTTTCTTTCATACTTCGTCATCTCAGTAGTCACCCCCTTTCTAGCCATATCATCTTCCACACAGTACATATATAGAGGTATGAGGAACAGGGTGTAAAGTTCACTCATAATCTATGGAAAAGGGAGGATCCTCCGACCAGACGGGTCTTGTGTCTGGTGGGCAACTGCCCGACGATTGATGTCGGGATGTTGTATATATGCTAGTTGCGCGGTAAACTCTGCTTGCGCGATGCAGGATTTTGCGTGACGTCAGTATGACGCGAAGCTCACATGTGGCGATTGTAGATGCCGCTACACATACATCGTTTCTTTGGTTTTCCCCTACTCTTATATTCAAACTCAAAACTTTCCTCACGACATAGTGTCCCAATCTTGTAGATAAATACTCAGTTATCAGAACTCGTTTGAAGTCATGTTCATACTTCATATAATTTATTTGCATTCCACAATCTATGAAAGAAAAAGGAGTGTGATGAGGACGGTTCACAGGGAAGAATGGAAGAAACAAACGTGCTGCGCGAACCCCAAGGAACATGAGACGAGGGTAGAAAGATGATGAATGTTGAGAAGATAGGAAAATGACGTCAAAGTCAGGCAAATAGGAAAACAACGTGCCAGCATTAATTTATTCCTAAGGAACGTTTTAATTCATATTCATAAGAGACTGGCAAGTATACTGGCCGCGTCCGATGTCGAGGTTACTGACAATGCCGCCGATCTCTGCCCGGTATGGCAATTGATTCTTGCGGATTGACAGCGTCGTCACGCCGATCTGACAGTCAGCCATCAGCAGGTACTTGCCGCCGTACATTAGTTTCAAATGGAACCTGAGTAGTGGCACCGTCCGCTTTCTTGGTGATATACCTGAAATGATGTGCATAACATAAACATAATCAGCATATAATGTTCGTACTATCGGGACACAGGCACCTCCCTGTGAGGAGTGGGCCGTAATCCACCACGCGGGCCCAGTGCAGGTTAGTGGATGTCACATTATTTTCTCGTCTTAAAATTTTGTTTCTAGAAACAAGAACTCTCTCTCTCTCTCTCCGCATGAGCAGGTTTCCTAACGAAGTTTTCTTTCACCATTTTGAGAACATGGTGATAATATAATAATAATTTGAAGAAATTTAAATGCCTATCTGGATTCGAACCTCTTGCTCGCTCGCGCCATCTAAAGTACTGGTATTCAGCTGCATCCGATAGACTGGAAGGTGACCCTAACATAGTTGGGAAAAAACTAGGCAGATGATGAGTAACTTACTCCCATCTCTGATGACGTTGGGCACTCCTTGGAACGTCCCCGCAGCTCCCTGGTCTGCAAACAGTAGCATCTCGTGGTTTGCGCGACCCATTCGGACCAGCACCGTGGCAGCATCCCAGTAAGGTTCAGTCACCAAGTACTCGTTCATGTCATTGTACATGCGGCTGATGATCTAAACAAAGAGATGATGTGATGTAGATTAGAAATAAAGGATGAAAATAGGTCAACAAAGCGAAAAGCCACTCTGTATAGTAAAGGTTAAAAAGTTATGACTAGATCTCGTGAAGACATCATAACGTAATAACATCACGCCTGTGATCGCAGAGATGTACCTACCTATAGTACACCCACATTTCGTGAAGACTCAGTTGATAGTAGTAGTTGATCTAGCTCTGGCTCAGTGTGCTTACTTTGCCTCCAATTAGCACGAATAAATGATGGTAATGATGATAAATGATATTTATTTCTATAATTTGGTTAAAAAAATACTGTTACACGTCAAAAATAAATAATGTTTTAAAACTAGATGAGTTCGGTGTTTCCTAACCAACTACTCGGAGAAGAAAGGCCGAAACAAATTCAAACGTCACAATCTATTTTAAACACCAGACATAGATAATCTTGGTCAGGCCATATGAGAATCATGCAGATTAGTAAAACGAATTCATTCATTCTTTATTCATTCTTAGAAAAAAAAACATAATTCGAACTAAAGAACAGTACGGTTTTAGAGAGCATAAAATATTAATATGGCCATATATGAATTAATTAAAGAAGTTATTTCAATTATCAACAAAAATATCCCAGTTACAGCCTTGTTCATGAACATGACGAAGGCGTTCGATTTTGTGGATCACAGAATCCTGCTCATAAAATTAAGTAAACTTGGAAATAGGGGCAATGTCCTAAAATTACTATAGTCATATACCTAGTCAACAGAAAACAAATCACTAAAATAGGAAAAATAATAAGATAAGACCGCCCATTGTGTCACCCTATGTAAAATTTCTACATTTATATCTGTAATATTTATGGTGTACATAATAAAGGGCATTCTATTCTATTCTATGGCATAGAACTAAAATAGAAAAACCTACTTATCGAAACAAAGATTACGGCGTACTCCAGGGGAGTGTACTTGGTCCGTTGTTATCTCCGCTAGGAGTAATAGTGTTCTGTGGTTGTTATTCGTAAGTTATATAAATGATATTCCCAGAACCACAGAACACCTATTTGACCAATACCATGACTCTATTTGTCGATGACTGTTCTACAATACTTGTAGGATAAAACATAGAAAGATATGAAAATGAAATAAATAATAGTTTAGGCTTAATTATTCAATAGCTAACCTATAACAACTAAAAATTTTATTTAGGAAATACCCGTATCACGAATTTTAACCAGCAGACTAACTATATAAATATTAATACGAATTAAACGCCAGCGAATCCAAATTAAGTTATTTTTCTCAGCGTGAAAACTTGGCTTTGTAAGTAAGTTTCCAACAGCGCCTTTGTGATGTGAAATCGCCACATAATTAGCCTAGTATTTTTGTGACAGTCTTATAACACAAATTTTCGGATAATTTTATTAACATGTCCTGGTATTAACTAAAAATAAAACAACTGAACGAACATAAACTAACCGCCGGCGTAGCATTCCTGAACGACATATCCAAGCATTGGTTTTGTAAATCCATGTTCCATGAGTAGTAAATCCTCCAGGGTTTACCCAGCAACATTTCGACTCCAAAATACGGATCTTTAGATAACCTGGCGCACATCAGCAGACCTTGCTGCGGCTCCTTCCCGAGAAGGTGGATATTTTTGTATGACAGTTTTATTTTCTCCTCTCTTGACAAATTTTCTCCTGACACCATTGTTACGAACACTACTATGATGCGTACAAACTTCAGGAGTTCCATCGCGACACTACGATTTCATGTGAAATATTTCCCTTTATAAAGACAAACAATGAGAAGGTGTTTTATGTGTTTGTATAGTTTTCCCAGGCTCAGTTAAATCAACATTTATCTGTAAGATCAACTTTACAATGTTTTATAATGGATATGCTGACCTACTTGTTTATGCAGATGATCACTTTCACACTCGATTTTTTGCGACGTATTAGCACTGTTTATTTAAGATTAACAGTGTTTGAAAGAATCCTCAAACATAGTATTGAATTGAAAGTATTGAAATCTGGGGGAAAAATGCACTGAATATTTGACAAAAAGAAAAGTGTCAAGCAATTTCGAACCATGTGCGGTGAAACTATAACTGTCAATTTGGCTAGCCCTAGACTTAAATTTCCCTGAAAAGAATTAGCCCTAACTCATTAACTTTACAAACTTCACAAAAATACCTCTCGGCTCTGAAAAATGGCAATATCTACCAGTAGGTAGATATTGCCATTTTAACCAACCACACCATTTTAAACTCTAACTCAAACTCAAAGCATTTATATCAAATAAACCAATTACAGGCATTTTCGAATTGTCAAGGGGTCGGTCGGTCAGAAAAATGAAGCTAGTGGCCTATTCCAAAGCGTAGTAGGGTCCTATGGATAAGAACGAGCAAGAAACTCCAAGGACACTATTTTAAATAAACATATAGCTACAAAAAAAAAATTGGTTACATCATTGATGTTGAATATATAATTACATGTGAGAACGATGTCGAAAGACGTGCACGTTAAAAGCGTCCGTATTATAAAAGATAGAAACAAAAAAAAAAACATTAAAAAATTCAAATTAAAATAAGCCGTGGCAGCCAAGAGATGACCAGTCCCTACTGACGACGCCCGTTCACGAACATGACGTATGGATCAGCACCATTCAGCTCAACCATTTTGAAGGGAACTAAATGATCCAATGATGATTATGAAACTTTATAGGTGGGTGGATCATGTTTTGCTTCTACTTTCTTTCGGTTCTCAACGTGTAAGTAGACATTGTTGAAATTAGTGTTGTAATGGCAGCTTGACCTAACACAATTCATATTCAGCCATTGTAAAAGGGACCGGCAAATATCTTGACCGTTATTTGGGGTCGGGTCTCCTTTCTGCGCCAAGTAGTTCGGTCTTGTTTTGTCGGTTCTGGCACCGACCGCTGAAAATAATCGTTTTTATATTTATTAGGTCCTGAACCAGACCCTGAGCGGTCTACCTTTGTAATATTCCGTTTTTTTTTAAATGAATTATAAATTACTTAGAATAACGATTTAACCATTAAAATAGGCTTTTTTTAAACATTTTGTTTACTTTTTAAAACCAAATTGCCAACGTTTTTATTCAACGCAATGCGCGTGACCTTGGGGTCGCCACAGGAGACCTCGTTCGGATAGCAATCCACTGTAACCTCTACCCTGTCGCCCCGGCAAACCTGGCAGGCCCGGCCGTCAATTGTGTGCGCCGAGTCGTCAGACCGTCATATGCTGGCTTCAGGGGCACGCGTTCGCGTCGCTCATTCTCAGCAGCGCGATCTACATACGTGTGCCCTCCGGAACAGCCGCGGTGGTCACCTTTTGTTTTTTTTTAAGACAAATATGAGTCTATTAAACTCAGTTTAAATCCCATATTGTGTAAGTATTGAACAATGTCGCTTTTATATTGTGAGTACCTACATAGCTAGGTCATCTTAAGGAGTGTGCCTATTTGCTAATTATATCTTATTTTGTTAAATCCTTCTGCGTTATTAATGTTATGCAACCTATTTGCCATTAGCTCTGTGCATTTTATGGAATGTTCCATACTTAAAAATGTGCAAGTCATGTCGTGCCCTATCACTTCCATTTTTGTTAACTCCGTACTGATTGTGACAACCACACACCACCTTCATTAGCGCATAGTACATCTCGCTTTACTTATGCCTGGGTGACACAATCAGCGGAGATGACTTATTGGCCATCTTGTGACGTGCTGGACGTTAATGGGGGCTATCGTTTTTGTGCTCACCAGTTGGCGCCACTGTCAACTAAGGTCCTGTTGCAGTACTTTTATTTGATGTTTTGGATATATTTAAGTACCCTTATATTCATAGTATGTTTATTTTATTACATTTTAAAACTTCAAATGAATATTTAGATTATAATGCACCTAAAATTGGCAAGCATGAAGCAGACAAATCTTATTCTTCCTGCAAGTGCTACCAAATTAGATCCAAATTTTTACTTAAAATCTTAAACCATAATTAATCAAGAATGGCACAACCATTACAGCTATTATGAGTCATTCGTTAAAATACGTGATAAAAAATCCCGCAAACAGTGAACGTTCAGTACATATTTTGATATCTAGATACCTTACTCTACACTAGCGCCTCTAGCGGCGAACTCAAGCGCGATAGCCCTCATTCTAGGGTCCAAAGTTCTGGCTTACCACCTGCCGTAGTTCATCCGGATTTATCAGAGGCATCCGGGCGCTAAGCGCCGGGCCACCACCTTCCAGTAAATCAGCGCATGAACGAACTCCGCGCCCGGCACATATCTTACCCATGTGACCGCGACGACCTCGCTCCAAAGGTCTGGCAAGACCATCCGCCGACCGTCACCTTTCCTGACGTCTGCAGCGTGCCACACCGCTGCGGGCATCATCACACCAGGCTGAGCCAGGAGAGTACTACGCTACTCCCAAGGGAATTAGGGAAACTTTTGACTCATTTTTTTATGAATATACTTTTATGTTGACAAGGTATGTGGTTTCATTTAATACATACCACGTAAACCTCTTCCGTCACACCGTCCTAGAAATTCTCCTCAGTTTATCTAGTTACAATTGCATGAGCTACCAGGGTTCAGCTCGCGCCAACACAAATAATTTTAGTAATATTATAACAGAAACTCAATTCTATCAACGATTGGCTAAGTTTGCGAGCTTACATATACGAAAATATTTCGCCTCTTCATGCCGCAGTTTTATTATTAGCATAATCAGCCTATGATCTTCCCACTGCTTGGACACAGGCCTCCTTTCTGTGAGAGGGAGCGGGCCGTAATCCACCACGCGGGCCCAGTGCGGGTTGGCAGATGTCAAAATTTTTCGAATTTTTTGGTTCTAGGACATGCCGGTTTCCTCACGATATTTTCCTTCACCGTTTGTTGAGAGCAGTGGTGAAGACAATAATAATTTACACAAAGTAAAGCGCCTGCCAGGGTTCGAGAGTACGACTTACAATTCGTTTCGAGAGTACGACCACCACTGCTCTGGGCCACCATTGCTCTTTGTGCCACCACAATTTTAATATTAATTGGTATTATTGGCACAGATGAAAGTTTTTTAAAATATAAGTACAGTAACTTCCTTATGTTACATTGTTTTTTTTGTAAGGACCATTATGATTCGGATCCCGTCGTGATCGAAACTATTCAAGCATGCCCGATTTATGCACGTGATAATGCTGTGTTCCTTCCTAAACTCCTGAATGACACTATGATCATCCTACATTCAGACTAAGTAAGATGTTAGCTTCGTATTTATCGCGAAGTAGTATACATTTACTTCGTAATATTTATGTATGTAAATGTAAATTTTTCATTATACCTGTCTCTTAGAAAAAACAAAGATAAGGTGTCTTTGCTGTCGCGAAGCGCATGTAATAACTTTAACAAATCATAAATAATCTATGAGAATACTTTTGCCCTTATCCCTATATATTTGAAGTAGGCGCAACAAGTCTTTTCTTCCATACTTCGTCATCTCAGTAGTCACCCCTTTTCTAGCCATATTATCTTTCACACAGTACATATATCGTTTCTTTGGTCTTTTCCTACTTTTATATCCAACCACATTCAAACTCAAAACTTTCCTCACGACAGAGTGTCCCAATCTTGTAGTAAATACCAGTTATCAGGACTCGTTTGAAGTCATGTTCATATTTCATATCATGAGAGTGATGAGGATGGTTGACAGGAGAGAATTCAAGAAACAAGAAGAAACGAACGTGTTACCCTGACCCCAAGTAACATGAGTCGAGGGCAGGAAGATGATGAATTTTGAGAAGATAGGAAAATTACACTAAGGCGAGACAAAAAGAAAAACAACCTGCGAGCATTAATTTATTCCTTAGCAACGTTTTAATACTTATTCTTATCAGACTGACAAGCTGGTTGGCCGGTTCCGATGTCGAGGTTACTAACAATCCCGTTGATCTCTGCCCGGTACGGCGATTTATTTCTGCGGCCTGACAGCGTCGTCACGCCGACCTGACAGTCGGCCATCAGCAGGTACTTGCCTCCGTACATTAGTTTCAAATGGTACTTGAGTAGTGGCACCGAGTTTTTCTCTGGTAGTATACCTGAAGTTATGTACATAACATAAGCATAATTAGCCTATAAAGTTCCTACTGTTGGGACACAGGCCTCCTATCTGTGAGAAGGAATGGGCTGTAATCTACTCCCCAATCCGTAAAATACTGGTATTCAGCTGCATCTGATAGACTGGAAAGCGATCTCAACATAGTTGGGAACAGGCTAGGCAGATGATGAGTAACTTACTCCCATCTCTGATGACGTTGGGCACTGCTTGGAACGTCCCCGCAGCTCCCTGGTCAGCAAACAGTAGCATCTCGTGTTTTACGTGACCCATTCGGAACAGCACCGTGGCAGAATACCAGTAAGGTTCAGTCGCCAAATACTCGTGCATGTCATTGTAGATGCGATTGATGGTCTAAAAAAAGAGATGATGTCATGTAGATTAGAAACAAGATCGAAAATAAGTCAACAAAGCAAAAAGCCACTTCTGAATAGTAAAGGTAGTTGTGACTAGAGCTCGTGAAGACAACATAACTTAATTAATATTACACCTGTAATCCCTGCAGGGTTAGGCAGAGGTGTACCCACATTTCGTGAATAATCTGTTGATTAAATTTTTATGGCTCTAGATTAGTACGCTTACTTCCCCTCAGACTCGCACTAATAAATTATGGTAATGATAATAAATGATATTTATTTCTAGAATTTGGTTCAATACAATACTTTTACACGTTAAAAATAAAATATGTTTTAAAACTAGATGAGTTCGGTATTTCCTAATTGACTACTCTGAGAAGAAACACTGAAACAAACTCAGTCTTTTTTAAAGTTCAGACATAGATAATCTTGGTTAGGCCATAATATATGAGAACCATGCAGATTAGTTATGCGAATTATAACAGTCTTTATTTATTCTTAGAAAAAAAAAACATTATTCGAACTAAAGAACAGTGCCGTTTTAGAAAGCATTAAATATTAATATGGCCATCTATGAACTAATTCAATAAACGTTCATGGACATGACGAAGGCGTTCGATTTTGTAGATCACAGAATCCTTCTCATAAAATTAAGTAAACTTGGAATTAGTTGCAATGTTCCCGAATCAATTAAGTCATATTTATATAGTCAACAGAAAACAAATCACTAAAATAGCAAATATATGTCATGGAACTAAAACAGAACAACCTACTTATCGAAACAAATATTTGTAGCTTACGGCGTATACAAGGGGAGTGTACTTGGTCCGTTGTTACTCCTATGTTATATAAATAATATTCCCAGGACCATAGAACATATAAATTTCAACCAGCGAACAAACTCAATTTATATTAATATCAGTACATATTATAAAACAAAGTCCCCCGGCCACGTCTGTCAGTCTAAACTAAAAACTACCGATCGGATTTTCGTATCGTTTCCACCAATAGACGGAGTGATTCATGAGGAAGGTTTAAAAGTCAAATTAAGTTAAGTTTAATTAATAAATTAAGGTTTTGTGTAAATTGGCTGAAATATGACGATGATTGTTGAACATGTCAGACGTAAACCAATAGAGTTATATTTGGATGAAATTTGTCACACAGACAGTTTATAACCTGGATTAACACATGGGTACTTTTAATCCCAGTAGTACGTTCCAATGGGATATTTACCGACATCCATACGGGCAAAGCCGCGGGTAAAGGCCAGTTAAATATAAAGATAATACGATCCCTAAAATTGATAACACAAAACTTCTAGGGCTGTGGTAAGATCAGCAAATGACACGGAAAACACACAATTCTCAGATTTATGTTACCTTCTTACTCTATATCCTGATCGTAACCACTGTACCGCGCCTTAGGTATGCGCGGTGAGGCGGGGAGCGGGACGCCGTGAGTATTGACCAAACAGCAGCCCAGGCTACACTGCCCCCCGTCTCGCCACGCACATACCTAAGGCGCGGTACAGTGATATCGGTCAGACTATAGTTCGTAAGTTTAGCTAGCTATTGAGTGTTACCTTAATTTGTATTGTTTTGTTCATGTTTATTTTATTGCCACATATTTTTTTTTAAACTTTGCCCCGCACTAGGAATTTCTCCTGTATTGTGGGTGCGTTCACAAACATTTAAAGTCACATAATACAAACAGCCAGACCCGGAAAAACTACTTGTAGGTCAACAAATATGAATTGTTCCGTGCGGGAATCGAACCCGCGACTCGCAGCGCAGCAGTCAATCGCTTAACCACTGCGCCAACCGTGTCGTCACAGCAGCAGTATTTTTTATTACATTTATATAACCTATACTACCTAACCAACTATTACTGTGTAGACAGTATTTTTAAGCCTTGCAAGGCAGCGCAGAGTTTGCGGCGGTAAGACCCCTCTTTGAGGAGTGGCTTGAGAGGCGCCACGGCTTCCTCACCTTCCGCCTGACGCAGGTCCTCACCGGACATGGCTGTTTCGGGAGGTTCCTGTTTCGTATAAGGCGGGAGGAAACGCCCGGGTGTTATCATTGCGTGGATCGAACGGAGGACACGGTGGAGCATACGGTGGAGGTCTGCCCGGCTTGGGCGGAGCACCGCCGTGTCCTCGTGGCGGCGATCGGCGGCGGCGACCTCTCGCGTCCAGACCTGGTTCAGGCCATGGTACGGAGCGAGAGGGAATGGGAAGCCGTCACCTCCTTCTGCGAAGCAGTAATGCTCGCGAAGGAGGAGGCGGAGCGCAAGAGGGAGAGGCAATCACTGCGCCCTCGCGCCCCTAGCCGCCGCAGGAGGAGGAGACACCCTGGGCGTCGGGAGTCGATTGCCGACTCCCGGCCACCGTAGGCGCGGGCTTGCGGACGGCGAGCAATGGGCAGCTCGCCGTCCGGTAAGGACCAGGCCCGGGTCGACGGCGCGTCATGTTCCACGCGCGCCTCAAAGAGATGTCAGCAAAATTGACGGGGTCCGATAGGACCGATGCCTGCCGGGGCTGCGGATTGTTCGAAAGAGTTACCGTGGCCCTGGCGCACAGGCAACTGAAGGAACACGGGTGGGTTTTAGTCAGTAAGAGTCTGACACGCCCTTCCGCTCCGCCCAGAGCGGGAGACGTCATTTGATGATTTCCCAACCAGAAAAAAAAAAAAAAAAAAAAAAAGGCAGCGCAGAGTGATACAATTTTATTTTATTTTATAACATCATGTACCAAAAAACCACTCATATGTGCCACAAATAAATTTGAATTAAACGTCAGTGAATCCAGGTTAAGTGATTTAGATTTAGATTTTTAAGTAAGTTTGTAAGAGCGCCTATTTGATGTGAAATCGCCACATAATTAACCCATTATTTTCGTGACAGTCATAAAAACACTAAATAATATCAAATCATTTTCCTAACAGCTCATGGTATTAACTAAAAATAAAAATAAAACAACCGAATGTGAACTAACCGTCGGCGTAGCATTCCTAAACTTCATATCCAAGCAAAGGTTTTGTAAATCCATGTTCCATGTATAGTAAATCCTCCATGGCTTACCAAGTAACATTTCGACTCCAAAATACGGTTCCTTTGATAACCTGGCGCAGATCATCTGACCATGCTGCGGGTCCATCGCCGTAAGATGTACATTTCTGAATGCCAGATCTGCTATCTGGTCTCTTGTAATTTTTTGTCCTGACACCATTGTTACTAACACTACTATGAGACGTACTAACTTCAGGAGTTCCATCGCGCCACTACGATTTCATGTGAAATATTTCCCTTTTTAAAGACTAACAATGAGAAGTCGTTTTCAGTGTTTATACAATTTTCCCAGGCTCAGTTAAATCAACGTTTATTTATAAGATCAACGTTACAATGTTTTGTAATGGATATGCTGACCTACTTGTGTGTATGATCACTTTCACACTCGATTTGGTGCGACGTATTAGCGGTTATTTAAGATTTACAATGTTTGAAATCAGGGGGCAAAATAAACTGAATATTTGACAAAAAGAAAAGTTTCAAGCAATTACTACTCTAATACTATCAACTTGGCTAGAGCCCTGTGCTTAAATTTCCCTGAAAAGAATTAGTTTTTTTTTTTGATAAATCTTCAAATTTCTTCTCCCGCTCTGGGCGGTGCTGGAGGGCGTGTCAGACTTTTACTGACTAAAACCCATCCGTGTTCCTTGAGTTGCCTGTGTACCAGGGCCACGGTAACTCTTTCGGACAAACCCGCAACCCTGGCAGGCGTCCGCCCTAGTGGACCCCGTCAGTATGTGCTGACATCTCTTTGAGGCGCGCGTGGAACACAACGCGCTGTCGACCCGGGCCTGGTCCTTACCGGACGCCCGGGCCTACGGTGGCCGGGAATCGACTATTGACTTCCGACGCCCAGGGCGTCTCTTGCGGCGATTAGGGGCGTGAGGTCGCAAAGATTGCCTCATCCTCACGCGTTCCGCCTTCTCCTTTACGAGCATTACTGCACCACAGAAGGAGGTGACGGCTTCCCATACACTCTCGCTCCGTACCATGGCCTGGACCAGGCCGGACGCGAAAGATTGCCACCGCCAATCGCCTCCGCGAGAACACTGCGATGTTTCGCCCAAGCGGGGCAGACGTCCACCGTATGCTCCACCGTGTCCTCCGGGCGATCCACATAATGGTAACACCGGGCGTTTCCTCCCGCCTTTTGTGGAACGGGGACCTCCCGAAACATCCGAGTCCGGTGAGGACCTGCGTCAGGCGGAAGGTGAGGGCGCCGTGGCGCCTCCCTAGCCACTCCTCAAAGAGGGGACTTATCGCCGCAATTGTACCGTGTCCAGCGCTAGGTTGCGACAGTCACGCTGTCCATGTCTCCATGAATTCCCGCCGGAAATCTGTCCGTTGTGCCGTGATTTTTCGCGGCAGTGGAATAACGCCCCGGTGTTTCGCCTCCTCGCGCCACTCCCAATGTGCGCGAGGACTTTTGCCTCCAGATACCATGGCGGCAATCCGGCAAGAAGGTTCGCTGCCTCGCCGGAAACCGTGCGGTATTCTCGGACCATCCGTATAGCCATGACCCTTTGGGATGCGTTTATTCGGCGGGCTGGTCGCCGCCTCAAGGAACGCGCCCACACCGGTGGCCCGTAAAGGGACATGGACCGCACGATCCTCGCGTAGTGCCTCCGGCAAGAGACGTTTGCACCCCCTAGATTGGGCAGGAGCCGCTTCAAGGCAGCCCCCGCCCGCTCCAGTCTACCGGCAGTCGAGTCCCAGGTACTTCATCGTCGAGTCGACGCCTATATAAACCCCTCCTACCGTTATTTGGGAATCCGATGGTGGCGCGTTCCGAGGACCATGAAAACACATAGCCTAGGACATGTGCAGGGCCACCTCAAGTCCGAATTGCCGGATCTTCTCGACGATTGTCGCAATCCCACGTGTCACTAGTTCGGCCGCCGCTTGGTGCGACCTCCCCTGTGACAGGACCAGCATGTCGACAGCGTAGCAAACCACGCTGACGCCACTAGTAGACACACCCAGTCGTACTTGATATCCCACAGACGCGACCTCAGGACCGATCCCTGTGGGACACCGCACGACATCTGTCTACATCGGTTCTAATCTCCCTGGTGACCGGGGTAGATGACGGTTCTGCCCATCAAATAGGCCTGAACCGCGCGACTGAGGTAGGTCAGCATCCGGTGATACAGGAGTGCCTCCCTGATGCAACTCCATGTCAAGTGACACCGCCAAGACAACTCCACCCTGGGCCACAACATCCCCGTCGTGAGGGCTCGCACGCGCATAATGGCGTTAACCGTAGAGCGCCCCCTGCGGAATCCAAACTGGCTGTCCACCTAATCCGGTCCCACACGCAGCAGCCGGCCGACGAGGCGGTCTGCAATGACTCTTTCAAAGAGCTTATAACTTTACACACTTCACAAAAATAGCTCTCGGCTCTAAAAAAATTACAATAGTTACTAGTAGCCGATACGAACCACGGCCATATGACGAAACCTTATAGATGGGTGGATCATGTTTTGCTTCTATTTTCTTTCGATGTTCAACGTGTAACTAGACAATATAGAAATCAGTGTTGTAATGGCAGCTTGACCTAACACAATTCATATTCATCCATTGTAAAAGGGACCGGCCAAAATCTTGACCGTTATGAGTCGGGTCTCTTCACTTTTCTGCGCCAAATAATTCGGTCTTGGCTTATTGGTACTGGCACCGGCCGCTGAAAATAATCGTTTTTACGTTTTTTAGGTCTTAAACCAGACCCTGTGCGGTCTACTGTCCTACAAATTATCATGACTAGTTTATCTGTTTACAATTGCATAAGCTACCACGGTTCAGCTCGTGTCCAAGATACAAATAATTTTAGTAATATTATAAAAGAAACTCAATTCTATAAACGATCGGCTAAGTTTGCGAGCCTGCATATACGAAAATATTTCGCCCCTTCGTGCCGCAGTTTCATTATTAGCATAATAATAAGCATAATCAGCTTAAGATCTTCCCACTGCTGGTACACAGGCTTCCTTTCTGTGAGAGGGAGCGGGTCGCAATCCACTATTACGACTTGGTAGATGTCAAAAGTCTTCGATTTTTTTGGTTCTAGGACATGCCGATTTCCTCACGATGTTTTTCTTCACCGTTTTGAGAACAGTGGTGAAGAAAATAATAATTTACACAAAGTAAAGCGCCTGCCAAGGTTCGAGAGTACGACTTACAATTCGTTAGTCGCGGTCGTTACCACTGGAACACCACTGCTCTGGGCCACCATTGCTCTTTGTGCCACCACAATTTTAATATTAGTTGGTATTATTGGCACAGATGAAAGTTAAAAAAAATATAAGTACAATTAATAAATACCAAACATTGTTTTTTGTAAGGACCTAATGATTTTTATCCAGTTGAGATCGAAACTATTCAAGCATGCCCGATTTATGCACATGATAATGCTCAGACTAAGTAAGATGTTAGCTTCATATTTATCACGAAGTAGGTATACATTTACTTCGTGATATTTATTTATGAAATGTAAATTTTGCATTATACCTATCTCTTAGACAAAACAAAAATTATTTTTTCCAAACTGCACAACAGCAAAGACAAGGTGTCTTTGCAGTTGCGCAGCGCAGGTAATAACTTTAACAAATCATAAATAATCTATGAGAATTCTTTTGCCCTTATCCCTATATATTTGAAGTAGGCGCAACAAGTGTTTTCTTCCATACTTCGTCATCTCAGTAGTCACCCCTTTTCTAGCCATATCATCTTTCACACAGTACATATATCGTTTCTTTGGTCTTTTCCTACTTTTATATCCAACCACATTCAAACTCAAAACTTTCCTCGCGACAGGGTGTCCCATTCTTGTAGATAAATACACAGTTATCAGAACTCGTTTGAAGTCATGTTCATATTTCCTACCATTTATTTGCATTCCACAATGTATAAAAGAAAAAGGAGTGTGATAAGGATGGTTGACAGGAGAGAATTCAAGAAACAAGAAGAAACAAACGTGTTGCGCTGACCCCAAGTAACATGAGTCGAGGGCAGGAAGATGATGAATATTGAGAAGATAGGAAAATTACGCCAAGGTGAGACAAAAAGAAAAACAACGTGCCAGCATTAATTTATTCCTTAGCAACGTTTTCATCCTTATTCCTATCAGACTGACAAGCTGGTTGGCCGGGTCCAAAGTCGAGGTTATTGACAATGCCGCCGATCTCTGCACGGTACGGCAATTTATTTCTGCGGGCTGACAACGTCGTCACGCCGATCTCACAGTCGGCCATCAGCAGGTACTTGCCACCGTACATCAGTTTCAAATGGAACTTGAGAAGCGGCACCGTCCGTTTCTCTGGTGATATACCTGAAATTATGTACATAACATAAGCATAATCAGCCTACAATGTTCCTACTGTTGGGACACAAGCCTTCTATCTGTCAGAAGGAGTGGGCTGTAATCTTCTCCCCAATCCGTCAAATACTGATATTCAACTGCATCTGATGGACTGGAAAGCGACCCTAACATAATTAGGAAAAGTCTAGGCAGACGATGAGTATCTTACTCCCATCTCTGACGATGTTGGGCACTCCTTTGAACGTCCCCGCAGCTCCCTGGTCTGCAAACAGTAGCATCTCGTGTTTTGCATGACCCATTCGGACCAGCACCGTGGCAGCATCCCAGTAAGGTTCAGTCTCCAAATACTCGTTCATGTCATTGTAGATGCGATTGATGATCTAAACAAAGAGATGATGTGATGTAGATTAGAAATCAAGGACGAAAATAGGTCAACAAAGCAAAAAGCCACTTCTGAATAGTAACGGTACTTGTGATTAGATCTCGTGAAGACATCATAACGTAATTAACATTACACCTGTAATCCGTGGAGGGTTAGGTAGAGGTGTACCTATGTACATCCACATTTCGTGAAGAATCAGTTGATTATTTTTTTCTTCTAGCTCTAGTTCAGTACGCTTACTTCGCCCCAAATTCGCACTAATAAATTATACTTAATGATGATAAATGATATTTATTTCTATAATTTGGTTCAATACAACACTTTTTCATGTTAAAAATAAATCATGTTTTAAAACTACATAGATGAGCTTGGTGTTTCCTAACTGACTACTCTGAGAAGAAACACTGAAACAAACTCAGTCTTTTTTAAAGTTCAGACATAGATAATCTTGGTCAGGCCATAATATATGAGAACCATGCAGATTAGTAATACGAAATATAACAGTATCTTTCATTCTTAGAAAAAAAACAATATTCGACATAAAGAACATTGCCGTTTTAGACAACATTAAATATTTGTATGGCCATCTATGAATTAATTAACTAAATTATTTCAAATAATATGGACAAACAAATCCCAGTTACAGCGTTGCTCATGGATATGACGAAGGCGTTCGATTTTGTAGATCACAGAAACTTTCTCATAAAATTAAGTAAACTTGGAATTAGTGGCAATGTCTTCAAATTAATTAAGTCATATACCTAGTCAACAGAAAAGAAATCACTAAACTAGCAAAAATATGTCATAAAACTAAAACTGAAAAACCTACTTATCGAAACAAAATTTATAAATTACGGCGTACCCCAGGGGAGTGTACTTGGTTCGTTGTTACTCCTATTTTATACGAGTATAAATTATATTCCCAGAACTATAGAACATATGAATTTTAACCAGCGAACAAACTCAATTTATATAAATATCACAACTACTGCTGAGCAAAGGCCTCTCCCCATGACTTCCAGTTCTTTCGATCTAGGGATAAAGTGGACCACTCGTCGTTTGTTTTTTCTAGGTCGTCCCGCCATCTTCTAAGGGGTCTGCCGCGACGCCTTCCGTGTCAGGGCTCCACGTAGTGGTTATTTTGGCCCACAGCTCATTGGGCATACGGCAGACGTGGCCAGCCCAGTTCCATTTCAGCTACGCGGCTTTTTAAGCAACGTCATTAATCTGTGTTTTGGAGCGCAGTGTGGTGTTGTGAATATGGTCTGTCAATTTGACGCATAAAATACTGCGCTCCATTGCATGTTGGCAAACCTTGAGTATACATATTATAAAACAAAGTCTCCCCGCCGCGTCTGTCTGTCTGAACGCAATAAACTCAAAAACTACCGATCGGATTTTCGCATGGTTTTCACCAATGGACAGAGTGATTCATGAGGAAGTTTTAAGTCAAATTAAGTTTAGTTAATTCATTAAGGTTTTGTGTAAATTGGCTGAAATATGATGATGATCGTTGAAGATGTCGGACGTAAACCAATAGATATATTTGGATAAAAAATTTGGCACGCTGATAGTTTATAGCCTGGATTAACATAAAGGGTACTTTTAGTATCAGTAGTACGTTCCCATGGGATATTTACCGACATACTCGCGGGCGAAGCCGCGGGCAAAAGTTAGTTAAAGACGATTGCAAAAATTTATAACACTGAATTTCTAGGGCTTTGGTAAGATTAGCAAATGACATGGAAAACACACATTGATCATATAATGTAATAAGTTCCTAATACAGAAATCATACATGATTATTATTATAATATTTTGAATGTGAAGACTATGTGGGTCATTGTTGCTTGTTTTTTTTCCTTCTCAGTTAGTTTTAATCGTGGTCTGGCAGTTTGAGTAATTTTTGTGGCCTACTAAAATGTCCTTTCTTTGGTATTGTTCGTCGAATCGTTGAGCTCCTTAAGTTCCGAGTTTGAGCTGCACGATTACTGACAAATGCGTGCAGTGACTGGACAGATCCACTCAATCTGTGTGGTTTTTCCTCAAAAGACCATTTCAGACACAAATCTACATGGTCTTCACATGATCTGATCAAGATTATGTCTGGACTTTAAAAGAGACTGTGACCTCTGAGTTTGTTTCGGTCTTTCTTCTCAGAGTAGTCAGATAGGAAACGCCGACCTCATCTAGTTTTTAAAATATGATTGACCTGTAATAGTGTTTGTACAAACCTACTTACAGAAATAAAATCATCTATCATATTATTCTCAGATTTATGTTACCTTCTTAACTTAGTTAATAAGTTTAGCTAGCTATTAACTGTTATCTTAATTTGTATTGTTTTGTTTATGTTAAGTTTATTGCTATATATTTAAGACGATTACTTAGCATTATATTTATTATAATTGTATAAGGTATAAGACTACCTTACCAACTATTACTGTGTAGACAATATTTATACGACTTGACATAATGATACAATATATTTTATTTTATATCATCATCACATTATACCTATGTGCCACAAATTTATAAATTTGAATTTAACGTCAGTGAATCCAGGTTAAGTGATTTTTCGCGACGTGAAAATTTGGCTTTCTAAGTAAGTTAGCATAATTAACACATTATTTTTATGACAGTCATAAAACACTAAATAATTTCAAAGAATTTTCTTAACAGCTCATGGTATTAACTAAAAATAAAAATAAAACAACTGAATGTGAACTAACCGCCGGCGTAGCATTCCTGAACGACATATCCAAGCAATGTTTTTGTAGATCCATGTTCCATGTATAGTAAATCCTCCAGGGCTTACCCAGCAACATTTCGACTCCAAAATACGGTTCCTTTGATAACCTGGCGCACATCACTTGACCATGCTGCGGGTCCACCGCCGTCAGATGGACACTTTTCATTGCCGGATCTCTGTTCTCCTCTCTTTTCATATGTTGTCCTGACACCATTGTCACTAATACTACTGTGAGGCGTACTAACTTCAGGAGTTCCATCGCGACACTACGATTTCATGTGAAATATTTCCCTTTATAAAGACTAACAATGACATGTTGTTTTCAGTGTTTGTATAGCTTTTCCCAGGCTCAGTTAAATCAACATTTATCTATGAGATCAACGTTACAATGTTTTGTAATGGATATCCTGACCTACCTATTTGTTTATGCAGATGATCACTTTCACACTCAATTTGTTGCGACGTATTAGCGGATATTTAAGATTTACAGTGTTTGAATGAATCGCCAAACATAGTATTGAATTAAAAGTGTTGAAATCTGTGGGAAAATGAATGGCACTGAATATTTGGCAAAAAGTGAAGTGTCGAACGATTTTGAACCACGTGCGTGCAACTTGACCTTCCCTGCGCTTAAATCCTAAAAATAACGGGTCCATAGTCCTTTGAAAATTTGAAAAATGGCAAAAGCTACCAATAGCCAATAATACCTATGGCCTTATGATATGAAACATTGCGACTGCGTGAAAGATGATAGGGCTAGGAATGGAGAGACTACCGAGATGACGACTAATAGAGAAGTATGGAAGAAAAGGACATGTTGAGCTGACCCCAAATAAGTTGGGATAAAGGCAGGAAAATGTTTAATGATGATATAATGATGATGATATAATAATGATAATAAATAATAATGATGATGATAGGTAGGTGCATCATCTTTTGCTTCTATTTTCTTTCTGTTTTTAACGTGTATGTAGACAAAGTTGAAATTAGTGTTGTAATGACAGCTTGACCTAACAAAATTCATATTCATCTGTTGTGAAAGGGACTGGTATAGATCTTGACCTCGGGATCACCGACCACTGAAAATTTTCTTCCTCCTTCCCTGGTCTCGTTATTTGGGGTTGGATCTCCTCACTTTTCTGCGGCAAGTAGTTCGGTCTTGGCTTGTCGGTTCTGGCACCGACCGCTGAAAATAATAGTTTTTTTTATGTTAACTTAAATAAATTGTTATATGTATATAAGTTATATTCTTAACCAGACCCTGTGCGGTCTCCCGGCTTACAAACTATCCTGACTAGCTTGTCTTGTTACAATTGCATGAGCTACTTAGGTTCAAGTTGCGTCTATACGAATAATTTTAGTAATTATATTCTATATATAATTATATATTTCTTATCAGCATTTCAATAAAAATGAAATGCTGTTCGTTGGTAAGCGCATCACTTGAGGACGGCTGGACAGATTTGGCTATGTTTTGTTTTAAAATTTCGTAATATACTGAATTAGGTTTATATGGAAAGAAATATTGAAAAGGTTTTTTTCATTTCTCATACTTGGAAAGTATGCTTTGTGTGCTTTGTTTGTTTTGTATGTACCTGATCAGACACAGTACTTTTCACAAACAGTACTTTTCGTCCCTTGGAAACGATTTTCCCTGCTGTCAAAAAATTTTAAAACTATGCGAGCCATGTCCCAACTTTTTATACAGCAACTCTGTTAAATCGCGGCGTAAAATTGTAATTAAAAGATACTATCAACTATTTTGTAGCTTTACACTTATAATTTACTTTTCACTAAATTATTATTTCATTTACATAGATTTGAGCTAAATATTGACCACCATCATTGATAAAAAATACTGGCTGGTAGAATGCCACAGAAAAAGAAACATAAAAAAGGCGGGAGAGCGGCAATTCGATCTTCACTCTTCAGTTTTTTTGTCGAGTGCTAATTATTTACGTATACAGTTATTTGAATAAAATGAGTTCATCAGATTCAGATACGGATTGAACGCCTGATTTTATTAAAAAAGAAGCTAAAACAGTAGTAGAAAACCTTTCACCGCCAAAATCAAAAGAAAGATACTTCAAATCTTAAGATGTTTTTATGAAACGGCGCGCTGAAAAAAGAGTCGAGTAATTTTCGGAAAACATGTTACTAACATATTTCAATGAATTATCTAAGAATCATAAATCTTCAACTCTATGGAGCGTGTATTCAATGTTAAAGACGACTTTAAGCACAAAACACGATATAGATTTGAAAGATTTCGCTAAACTATCTTCTTTTCGGAAAAGACAGTCGGATGGATTCAAAGCGAAAAACTCTAAAGTTTTCACCGCACAAGAGGTCCAAACCTTCTTAAATCTAGCGCCCGATGAAATATACTTAGTAATAAAGGTAAGTAAATCTATAATCATGATCTGGCAGTTTGAGTAATTTTTGTGGCCTACCCAAATGTCTTTTCTTTGGTATGGTTCGTCGAATCGTTGAGCTCTTTAAGTTCTGAGTTGAGCTGCACGATTACTGACAAATGCGTGCACTGACTGGACAGGTCCACTCAATCTGTGTGGTTTTCCTCAAAAGACCATTTCAGACACAAATCTACATGATCTTCACATGATCTGACCAAGATTATGTCTGGACTTTAAAAGAGACTGTGACCTCTGAGTTTGTTTCGGCCTTTCTTCTCAGAGTAGTCAGATAGGAAACGCCGACCTCATCTAGTTTAAAATATGATTGACGTGTAAAAGTGTTTGTTCAATCCTATTTACAGAAATAAAATCATTTATCATTATCATTTATTATTTATAGTAGCATCGCATCTAAGAAATTTATCTTAAACTGTAATTTATGTATCGATATTATATACAAGAGACCCATTAAAGATTTACATTTACTTTTTAGGTCATGTTGATATTGGCCATAAGTGGCGCTTGCTTCTGCAAGTGCCACTGCTGCAATACTGCTGCAATGCTTCTGCATTGAACAGGTGAATATAAAAGTACATGACATAGAGAAACAAGGAGAAATAATACTAGTAAAGTTAAGACGTTCAAAAACAAAAGTTGACCGAATCTTCGTAGTAAAGAAAGAATTTGTACAAATAATAGAAAAATACCAAGAACTTTGACCCAGTGATATGGAAAGTAATCGACTTTTCCTGAATTACCAAAAATGTAAATATTTTAGACAAGCAAAAACAAAATGTTTGGTATCCCGAAACAGATAGCCACGTATCATAATTTAGCAAATCCAAACTTATATTCTGGTCACTGCTTCCGCAGAACTTCAGCTACTTTGTTAACTGATTCAGGCGCAGATTTGACTACAATTAAAAGACACGGAGGATAGAAATCGAGTAAAGTAGCCGAAGGATACATAGAAGAATCAGTGGAAAATAAGACTAAAATATCAAGTATAACAAAAACGATTAATCTTTCCTCGGAATTCTCTCCGTATCCTATTACTTCCAAAGGCAATCCGGAGCTAAGTAAAAAAAAACTGTTCCTGCTGAAAAAAATGGTAAAATATTCCTTTCTCCAACATTTACAGAAGCAAAATAAACTCAAGTTTATTGGAAAGAACCTTTCCCTTACGTTTAATAAATTGTTCTAATTTTAATATTATTTTTAAATAGATATTAATTACCAACATTGTTTATTTATGTTTTAATAAAATATTGTTTGTTTAATAAAATATTGGAAAGAACCTTTCCCTTACGTTTAATAAATTGTTCTAATTTTAATATTATTTTTAAATAGATATTAATTACCAACATTGTTTATTTATGTTTTAATAAAATATTGTTTGTTTAACTAATCAGGTTTTAATTTACTTTCCTCATATTTGAAATGAAATGCAGAGTATTAACCTCGGTTGAAAGACCTATTTAGGCACTCAAACTATTATCGCGCTCGCTAATCACGTCACTAAATAGGTCCCTTTCATCCCTTGTTTAACAATCTACTATTTCAAGTTCGGGAAAGTAAGAACGTCCTTTTTCCTATATTCGAAATGAAATACAGAGTGTTAACCTCGGATGAAAGACCTATTTAGGCACTCAAACTATTGTCGCGCTCGCTTATCTCGTCCCTAAATAGGTTCCTTTCATCCCTTGTTTAACAATCTTCTATTTCAAGTTCGGGAAAGTAAGAACGTCCTTTTTTCTAAGGGATTTTTGTATAAATTATGGTTTGTATAGGGCAATGTCTCTCGGTTCAGCTAGCATTCTAGTAGTAATGCAATTCTATAATGGTTTGGTTATGTTTGCGAGCCAACATATACAGGGGGCGTAACAAAAATATTTCATATTTTTAAGTATGAACTTTTTGCACGCCGTCCTGTCACAGTCATGCTACTATTGTTATAATAATGGAGTTCCATTTAATTAAATGGTATTTCTTATTTCGTTTAATTTGTATTTTTTAAATTTATTGGGATTACTTAATTAACATGACTTTCTTTGTATTTATTGGGTTTATTTGCAATGTATTTTTAATTGTAACTGCCCCGTTGATCTCGTAGTCACAAGTGCGATTACTGCTGAGCCGGTCGCGCAAAGAGTTATTGGGTGTTTTTTCATTAGAAACTGAGAAGCAGCCTGGAGTTTAGAAGTCGGTGGTGTGAAACCCAAGTGCCTCGGAAAACATGTAAAGCCGTTGGTCCTGCGACTAATCTCCCCCGGTCGTGTCGGATTGCCGTCCCATCGGACTATGAGAGTTCAGGAAAAGAGAGTGCACCTGTGTTTGCGCACACACTTGAGCATAAAAACGAAAGAACTTTTCCCCGACCTACTATCATACACATAAAGTTTCCGACATAAATTCTAATTCTAAATACAATGGTGAAAACCGCATCAAAATCCGTTGCGTCGTTCAGAAGAACAACGCGGTCACACATAAAGACACGAAAAGTGACTTCAATTTATAATATATACCTATACTAATAACGGCAAACATTAAAAACCGACTGATAAAAAATATTGCCCATAAAAATATAGGCACATAAAATTCCTCGCGCAGGTCATCGCGTGTTCTGTAGCTCATTTGTTCTGCAGGAGGCGGTGCTGACCGGCCACCGATGCGTATCTCGGCATAGCTGGAATATGTAGGCGGAATATCATTACGAACCGTTTCCAGTCGTTTGTATAGTGACAGAATTCAAACCGTAATGACATGACTGCGCCGCCCATTCACGTTGATAGAAAAAAGTATTCGAATTTTGAAAAAAAGTTTTGATTAGGATTTCTTTTTTGTTTGTTTTTAAACGGTTTTTTAGCTATGCAATTAATGTTGGCAGTAAAATGAGGTTGATAAAAAAAGTTTTGCTTAATAATAATTATTGGGTCCGAAAGTAGTAGCGGTTGTTAAAATTTTGAGTTAAATTAATCGTTTATTTTATTTTATTATTACCTCAACCTCTATCACAAAATGATAATGACGTTAGATTGACTCTAAACTAGGCTGCCATAGGTAGGTACTTGAAATTTTTTGTTTAACAAAAAAGTTTCTACGTTGATTTATTTCCTAATTAGCAAATGTCGTTATCCACCACCATTCTCATTTTTCGCTATTATTTAAGTAGCATTTCACACTCTGTTTTATTAATTACTAATTGCTGCACTATGAAATATCGTAGCAGTTATTAATCGATCAAAGAATATGTTGACAGTTTGTAGTGTTCAATTATTTTTAATTTTTGTTGTTATGCATACACTCTATCTTCGAAAGGAATTTCCAGCAATCGGGAGTATATTTTTTTGTCATTAAATGTTTATGCCTTAAATATTATAATGGTTTTTTACGTAAAATTTTCAGTTTTTGCCTTATCTTGGCTGAACGAATCGGGAGTCACCGACCGAAAAATATTATCCCAAGGAATAACCTCAAATCATACACCTGCACATTGGTACGGGCAATACTGCTTATCTGCAGATCTACAGCACCTCTTACTTGCAGCACGCAGAAGGCGGAACTCACAAGGAAGGGGCGTCCCTGATTTACGGTCCAGCGCTGCGGAGGCAGCTTTGCAAAAGAACCGGTCGACCACTTGTGTTCTATGATGCCCTAGTACTTGATTTAGACTAGGTTACCTACGGTAGAATGTTGGATATTGCAGACATATTGATTTTTGATAAATTGCGAAGTTCAGATTTTAGTTTTTGAGTTTGGTAGAACAAATGTTCCTCGAAACAAACTCGAACTGATTTCGATTTCCTGTGTGGTATCATTATTTTTAGTTTAAATGCGATAATGCTTTTTAGCTGCTTGCTTTTTGAAAGCTTTGTTTGCCAAATTACCAATTATTTCAGAAAATCGGTATTTCCATAATATTTTTAATTTAACTATATACATATAATAATGACCAAATAAAAGCTGTACCATCATAGCATCAGTGCTGAAAAGATTTCCTAAATTTGTTAATGACTTTATGAATTGGTAATATATCTATAACTCTCTTTATGAATTGGTAATATATCTATATATATTCTATAAGTCGGAAATACGTTAAATTAATCGTTTGACTTTGACAAATCGGGACGCCAGCGCCACCAGGTGGCGCTCGACAGAGTCTATAACATAACGCTTGATCAGAGTTAAGAAGAGAGTTTGTTGGTGGCGGTTAAGCAGTGAACACGTTTAGAAACCATCGCGCGTTTCGTATAGTTGTGTCGTGTACCTACAGTGTGCGAATTGCTAGTGTGATTAGTTTGATCGTAAATTATAATTTGACTAGCTTTTGCCCGCGACTTCGCTCGCGTTAATTTAGAATTTGATATTCAATTCGGGTTGTTCAGGGACTTATAGTTAGGAGGATGAAAAAACCGGTCTATCGACACTCTAGGCTCACAAAATGTATTAAGTACTTATATAAAAAATTAAAAACTCTTAACACACTACTAAAGTTTCTACAATAATATAATTCAATCATGATTCGAAAGATACGTGGCGCCATCTATTATCATAAGAACGTTGTTGTTGTTTTCTTCGGGAACAGTACTTTTTTTCGGGATGAAAGGTGTCTATGTCCGTTTCTGTACACCTGACTACGAATATGCAAAATTTAAGGATGATCGGTTCAGTGGTTTAGGCGTGAAAAGGTAACAAACAAACAAACATACTTTCGCATGTATAATATTAATATAAGTATATAATATATAAATAAATATATATATATATATATAATATATAGTTAGGAAGTTAGGATTTGAACTGCAAACGGTTTTTCTATTGCGCAATAACCAACACTTCCACTATTACGCCCACAGTTGTTAAAATATGGCTGGTGATAACGAGAGAGATGTACCTTCTTCGTCATATGTATAATAAAATCGTAGCCAAGTCAAAACTGTTTATTTTAAGTAATTTTTTTGAGGTCTGGGAACGATTCTAACGCATTTTTTTTTCTGTATTTTTTTCCAGCAACACGCAAATACTACTGGATAGATTTTGTTCAAATTTTACATAGATTCCCTATGAGTCTTATCAGTCTGTAGACTATAAATTATCACGCTGTTTGCTGTGGGGGATGAGCAATATTGCAATTTACTTGTATTCTTCTATAGTTTACCGCAAATTTACGAGTCAATAGGTTAGATTTAGAATGTTGCACATAGTTACCGATTTAACCTTTTAAATGATTATCCTTTATGGAGGTAAGCAGTCAATCATGACATATACAGGATGGATTTTTAATATGGGTCAATAAGGGCAGGTACCTACCTTTACCGATGTCACTAAAAGAAAACGGTCTTAGGAGACTGTCTTTACCTTTTTGAAACATTTTGGTCGACATTCACAGATTTTGAAAAAAATGTAGGTACAGTCAACAAGAAGATCGGAAATTTCACAAAAAAAAATTTTGGTACAAATCGATCCTGTTTCCTTTTGATAAGTATCAGAAAATTATATTGGACCAACTGAGGTGTGAGTACTAGAAAAGTTAGAAATGGCAAAAAATGTTCCCATACATTTCATAGGAAATGAGACCGACGAGAGAGAATACAATATACCAGTGTATGACAACAGTCAAATTATTCCATTACTTAACTGGACTGATTAGGGAACAAAAATAGCGGATTGTATTTTAAATGATTATCATCCCGCTTTACCTTTAAGGAGCTAAGAAGTCAATCATGACAAAATATTTATAAGAACGGCAAATTTATTCAACTTTCAACTTTTAAACTTCGGCGGCGACGACTGCTTGGCAAACTTATGTTCGATTCCCAACAATTGATATTTTTTGTACTTCGTTTTTTTACATTTTTTATACTATTACTATTTGATAGTTCGTAGAACGTACACAGAAAAGCATAAAGTTTAGGCCTCTTCTGCCATCTTTGATGGTTATAATAAAAATAAATACGTATCTATGGTTAAGTGATGTGTGTTTACAATCTACTGTTATATTATTTTAGTGACAGCTGTTCGTCAGGAATAATCTGTAGGTATCCATCAGTCAGGGTATCAGTGTTGTGCCATTAGGTAGTATTAGGTCTTTACCTATGAAATTGCCGTTCTGCAGTACTGGCCATTTCAAATCAAAATAATTTTTGTTTGGCTATGAATTCTAATTTCAAATTAATTTTATTTTAAAAACATGGTTTTTTTTTTCTAAAAGTAGTCATTTCTTTATTGATTAGTGTTACATTTTCATCGCATTTCAATCTTTTTCGTCATCATGGATACGTTAAAAATTCGAGTAATTATGGAATATGAGTACCGTCGTGGCAGCAACGCGGCACAAGCGGCACGCAACATCAACGACGTTTACGGAGCTAACTCTACAAACCAACGCACCACCTGTTATTGGTTTGCTCGCTTCCGTTCTGGAAATTTCGACCTGAAAAATGAACCTCGCGGTCGTCCGAAGACTTTGGTCGACAATGACGAATTAAAGGCGATTGTGGAAGCTGATGATACACAATCTACGGCTGAATTAGCAGCAGCTTTCGACGTTAGCGTCAAAACAATATTGGTCCATTTGCGTCAAATTGGCAAGGTAAAAAAGCTTGACAAATGGGTGCCCCACGAACTCAATGATCGCCAGCGCGAAGTACGCGTCGAGACGTGCCTTGCACTGCTCAACAGACACACAAATGAAGGAATTTTGAACCGCATTGTTACCTGCGATGAAAAATGGATTCTGTTTGATAACCGTAAGCGCTCAGCAAGTTGGTTGGATCCTGGTTCAGCACCTAAACAATGCCCTAAACGAAAACTTACCCCTAGAAAAGTGATGGTCACTGTTTGGTGGTCTAGCGCCGGTGTGATTCATCACAGCTTCTTACCAAACGGGGTGAGCATTACTGCAGATGTGTACTGTGAAGAACTGAACACAATGATGGAGAAGCTGGCGCATCTCCAACCAGCATTGGTCAATCGCTCGTCTCCGCTGCTCCTGCACGACAACGCGCGACCTCATACTGCACAGCAGACGGTCTCCAAGTTGCAAGAACTGGGGTTGGAAGCTCTCCGTCATCCGCCCTACTCACCAGACCTTGCGCCTACAGACTACTACTTTTTCCAGAATTTGGATAACTTCTTGGCGGGAAAAAAATTTAATACCCGAGAGGCAGTACAAAATGCCTTTGAAGAATTTGTTGCCTCCCGTCCAGCTGATTTCTTTAAGAAGGGCATCAATAAACTGCCACTGCGATGGCAAAGATGCATTGATTGCATGGGTGATTACTTCGATTAATACAAATAAAAAATTCATGAAAAAAATTCGTTTAAATTTTTTCATACAAAACGGCAATTTCATAGGTAAAGACCTATTATATGCAGGAACGCAGGCGTTCATTAATTGACTAAAAACGAAAAATTCGCAAGCAATGGGAAATCACTACTGAAGTCTGCGGGTATCCACCTTAAAACGAGCTGCTTCTCACACGGACAACTGTACGTCGCTTGCTCCCGCTCAACAGTCCTGACTCTACATATTATTGCTGCTGAGACCAAAACTACAAACGTAGTATACAGGGAACTTTTATAATAATATGGCTCTTATCGATGCATATTGTGTCTTACGACTTCCACGCGAACGAAGTCGCGGGCAGAAGCTAGTTTTCTTATAAAAATATTACATAATAACAACCATTTTGTGAAAATTACATGACAATCTTCGTCATGCTTCCTCTATCCACATGACAATTTCCACCCCACATAAGACGCCATAGGAACACGTAAACAGAGAACAGAACAAGAATGGCACCGCAGAATCGATTAGCGGTTCAAAAGCAGGGTAGACCCCAGTCAGGTGAGGCGACGTGAACACTGCCTGTCACGCGCACCACCACGCCAGAGGCGCACAACACTATGGGTACGCAGGGATGCCACTTTCCCGTTCCTAGGAAGCAGAAACATATAGATCGAACTTACTTTCCTATTTTTGTGTACCTAACTTCAAAGTCAAAATGGATGTCATTTATTTACTTTAAATGCGGTAATACAAAAGGTATCCAATAAATATTTTTGTGTGATGACACATTTCGCCATATTTTGGCATGCAAATATAAATTTTTGTATAATTAATAATAATTTTAAGTTTTGTTTCCATATTCTCAATTATGTAGCGCCACCTGAATTCCGATTAGATTGTATATTCACAGGTATGGTGACGCAGTACTTGCCATTTTCCGAAGTATCTGTATGGTACAGCCTCTTACCCAAATATTCTCAAGCACAGTTCTTTTCTGTCAAGTCAGATATGTAGGGTATCTCATATGGACTCTTCTAAATATATGTATAATGGATATACACGAGTGCCGACCGCTGAACCTCTTGAACAATGCTCAAAACATGCCCTTAACATTTTTTTCTTCCATTTGTTTCAGAACTGTACCTAAATTCTGGAGAAACAGACTCTAGTCTCGCAACAGTGCATTCTGTAAGTATAAAAAGATTCTGCACAAAATCATTCTAATATTAGGGTAAATAAGATATTCTCCATACAATTATTTCCTTTTACTGGCAGCCCTAAACCGGTTGGAGGCGGTTCGATCGAGTTCTCGTGACGTCACTCGAGGGCTCGGAATGGATATAAATTGGCGCGGCTCGATATTAAAACACTGGACGAGGACCCAAGTGTTGCCTACAAACCGTGCCCAGAAATAATGTGTGTCGTTTAGTTGTTGCTGTGTGTTATTATTATTATTTTTATTCTGACATTTATTATTTATTATCATTATTGTTTTCTGACATGTGTATTGAAATTTGTAAATGTGTGAAATTATGTACTAACAATAGACTGTAAGTGTTTATGTTCTTACTAACCATATGGATTGTACTGATCTGGCAAATAAATCATTATTATTATTATTATTATTATTATTATTAATGGTTCCGAAGAGTCTTACTGTTTCTGACTTACCTATTGTGGCTACTGTATCCGATGATTGACTTCTAATCTTGTGTTAAAGTAGTCAATGGGTGGAGAAAAATTAGGAGTAAGTTTGGTATTTGTTAAATAATAAGTTTAACGGAAAAAAATGGTAAGTAACTTCATGGGATATTAGTGATTGAGGTCCGATAAAGTGTTTAGACCATCGATGCTTACCTTCCATGAAGATTATAATTTGACAATAAGCGCCTTGTCGAATGTTTTTTTGTATCTCGCTTTTTTCTGAAACCAAGAGATATTTTCGAAAAGTCAGCTAATCAAAAAATCATTATTAATATTCGGTTACACCAGCCACGGTTACCATGTTCCAAGTTTCTAACCTTACAACATAACCGTGACATCACAAGATAATCTATGCCTCGTGCTAAGAAGACAAGAAGACAGTTGGAAGACATTCTGCCGACACATCGCAAATGCAAGAACGTTTGACTAGTCACACTATTTCAAATTGCCAATCAACCTGAAATACGTGAAATAATAGGAATAATGAAGAGAAAAATCCAGTCCTACCCACATTTCCCAACCTTTAATTCCGCACCCACATTATTGGCCGCAATAAAAAGCCTTCCAATCTGGACCACGAGCATCCAATCAAGTACTTACCACAGCCGAAAATAACATACGTACCTACTAGCGAAACTGGCATCACTTTCTCCGCGACTTTTCCTTTCTATTCCGAATAAGTTAGGAAAACATTTTCGCCTGTGTAGTTCCATACCCTCCCATAATCCTCTACCTGCAGAGATATACCCGTACTTACCCCGCGCGGGCACTATCATCCATACCTACAGAGATCGTCACAACACTAAATGTCGTATCTACAACCTATTAACGAAGGAAAAGCTACTTTTTCGGATAAAGAATAAAGTTTGAATTCAAATGTAACGGTCGCGCCGTTACGTTGTTGATTTATGATTGGTTCTCCCCCCACCATCGTGTCTCTCGCCCTGCCTCATGCATTTAAATTGCTTCATTACAGAATCTAGACGCCGGGGTGTAGGGTTGCCTGTTGGGAAAAATGTTGCCAACTTTATTTTTGTGAATTGTGTTGTTATTTATTTAGTTTAGTATTTGGGAAATAATGAGGTTTTGTTTTAGTCCTGCTGTTTGCACTCGGGTGTGATAATGAAGCGAATGTAACTGGAAAAGGGTTGCTCCATATGCAAGGACTGTTTACTATTGGTAGGGCAAGAAAAATCCAGCTTTAAAATGTGACAACAAGATTTGCTCAAGAGAAACGACACCCGAAAAAGTTTGTTCGGATAATTCTACAAAGACCGCTACAAAATAATATGAACTGAATGAATGAACTAAGTATTCTTCTTCTTAGCGTATTGATGGCCAAAATAACTCATAAAATGTCTATTTTTTTGCCCAAAATTCCGCGACGCGAATGCGCGTGGGCTATTATCACAATACTAGTGTTAGTATTATCTTAGTCAGAATCGTTATAGCATTCCTGTCATCCTTTTCCTTTTTTTCTTTCTTTTCTTATACCCACTCGGCAGTGGCATATTCTACATTTGATATCGAATCAATTCTTACCATCATTACCAAATCCAGAATTGACATTTACTAAGACCTTCTTTCACCACATACGATACTTACCCAGCTCCTCTGCTCCATCAATCTCCATTCCCACAAAAGCCTACAGCCACTGACTTCAGGCCCCCTGTACCACGCCACACAGCCTCGCGCGACAGCCCTAGGGAGCGGGCGGGCCGTATCTGCCCGCCGATCATTAGTTCCAGAGTGGCCAGGGTAAAATTTTGCATGCTACCGATATTTCGCCAGCTAAGCAACTCTTGTATTACTTTGATAATGTTTTTGGGATTGGAGGACTTGTTTTTTTTTTAATACGGCTCGATTTAGATTATATTGCGAGGGGAGTACAGATATCTATTCAGCAGCAACTGGTAGGACCAGAAGCCCATCTAAACATGGCTAGAGAAAGACTACACGATTGTGCAAAAAGAAAAGTAACAAAAAGTTACTTAAAATAAACCACGAGTATGTATGACTGATATCAGATACGCTTGGGTCACAATAGTCACATGAATTATATAGGTAGAGATCGTCCACTTTAAAATTGCACCCCTCTCCACTGCTTGTTGCATACACATTTCAAATGTTTGTATATACATTTTCGTGGAGAGGCGTGCAGTTTTAAATTAGACGAACTCTACATATTAATCTTTGAAGATTCTTCGAAATTCGAGCATCTTAGAACACTAGATAAACTTGCGTGACAAATACTTATTATAACTTAGTATAATGCGGAGGAGTCAGGAAGGTAGGTATTTATTTAGTTCGTATGTGGCAGATAATTAATGCGATTTCAGATAGGTATTTTATACCAAATTTTATAGCACAGTTGCTGTAGGTAACTCGGGGAACAATTTCACTGAAACTTCATTTCGTAACAAATACTCCTTTATTAAGCACCAGCGGACACAAGGCGTGCGAAACTACGCTAAAAAAAAAACATTTTTTTTATTTGTGGAAAAAAAAAAGGAAATTCGGTTATTTATTTTTTTGTGGCCTGTAACCATCTTCGCATTATATGCCTTTCTAATGAAACCGGTTTGGGGTACATCGGTTGGATGGTTTCAAAGTCTACAACGGACATAGGTAGGTAGATGTTTTTTTGTGTTTTCTATAATTACTGATTGATTTATTCTTCTTCTCGTGTGTCCTTTGAACTCATTTCCAATAAACATCAAAGAGCGTTACTCCGCCATATAATTAAGAATTCGTCCCCACACACAAAAACACCAATTTATAATAATATTAATATTGCCAATTAATAAAGGTTCATCAATGACGGTAATGAGCACACAGTCGATACGAATTTCAAATATTTAATTAACGATTTTCTCGTTAATTATCGACATAATGACGTAGTAACGCGTGTTATTAAAAGCCAGATATTTTGCCTTCCACTCTGATGTTTTGTTTTAACTCTGTATGTTCTAACTATACTTTCTAATAGATTTTCTGTTGTTATTAATAGACTTTGGTGTTTGCATGAAGTTACTGTGTATATTATGGCAGATTGGCGAAAATCGGAAATGCCTCATAGTAATGGTATCCTGTTTTCATAACTTTCATTAAGTACATGTATGATACTTCGTAGCAAAAGGATATTTCAGGAAAAAATATTTATTAAAATCAACAACAAAAATAAAACAATTAGTATATTTATTTATATTTAAACAACAAGTGACAGTGGACTCAAATATGTTATAACAATATTTCTTAACAACTATGTTAGTAAACTTAAAGTACACACTTAACCTAACAACGCCATATATGTTAACAAGAACCCCTGCTACAAGCTCAACACCGAAGTAGAAAGCTTGCAACAGCGATTCACACACAAGCAGTCCAGTCTGCTCGCGACACACCGCAGTATAATGTTGGGGCTGGCCTCTTGAATTAAAGAGTTGATTTCAAGTCATCCTATTATTACTATCACCATTAAAATTTAATTAAATACACTTCAATCATATTTTTTAAATTACACGCCAGGAATATTATTTTTCGTCCAGTCTCACAGTAGTGTTATATTGAACAATAGCAGCGTCCCGCGGTTTTACTCGCATAAGTTTCGATCCCGTAAGAATATCGGATAAAATAAAAAGTATCCTATGTCCTAATCCAGGTCATGGTCTATCCTAGTTCCAAATTTCATCTAAATCCGTTCTGCCGTATTAGCGTGAAAGCGCAACAAGCAAACATACAAAAATACCGGCAAAATGAGTGTCGGACGCACAATGAAGGATTCCGTAGTTGGGATGAATGTACCTATCCCAAGAACACACTTAACATTGTAGTTGAGAAACATGTTCTTCCATACGTTCCAACTGCAAATGTAAGTTGGTCGACTATTACTCGTTAACTTGTAAAGCCTACTTAGCTGTGATTGCCTGTGATAGTTTTTTTTTTGTGATTGGCTTCTCGCAGGTCAACCTAGGAGTTTGCCGGCTGCTTAACCAGTCATGCCTGTGGTTGCCCTAATAAATTAAGGCCCCCAGCCAGGGCTTAGAAAACTTACAAACTAGGCAACAATACGCTAAGAGCACCCCCTGCGGGTTACGAGCCTCGGCTTAGGGCGTCGCTGGGAGTGGGCAGCAAGGGACAGGCTGGATCGGAATTATTATTATTAGGGGACGAATTTAAAGCTACAGGCTCCGCGGCGCGGACTGGCTCGAGCAAGGATCGGGGTGTGATAGTTTTTCTTTTAACTTCGTTATACATACCTACATATACAACTACTGTGAATTTTTTAACATATCCTAAAACAGCCATTTAGCTGGCAGGGGAGGGACACTTGACTCTAACAAAAATTTGCAATTTAAAGCTTAATATTTCACAAACTAATCCTTTAATCGAAAAATTATTTTTACAAATCCGCAATATTTTTGAAAGACCTATCCAACGACAAACCACACCATGGAGTAGACGAAAAAAAAAGACATCCCCACTTTACGTGTCCTCAAGCCAAAAAAAAATTTTTTTTTCAACTTTTTATTTTACCACTTTGGCGTGACTTTATATATATATCCGTGCCAAATTACAGCTTTCTAATAGGTACTAAGAGTCCCGGAGCTAAGCTACGGACAGACGGACGGACGGACATGGCGAAATTACAAGGGTTCCTTGTAGACTACGGAACCCTAAAAATCTAATATTTTCTCTTTATTATAATATTTGTTTAGAAAAGCGTAATACATTATATAAAAAATATATAATATATATATTATGGTATAGACAGTCACGCTTCAATGAGTAACAATACTCTCCGCTAACTGCATCTCAATGGAATAGAGTGACCGACGTGTGTGGTCAATTTGGCAGCTGTCTGTAGTCTTTTGGACAATCTAGCTTGAAGCAAAGGTAAAAAAGTTGTTCGTGACAACTTGGCTAGAAACAACTATTTTAAGGGGGAAGCGCCAACGTAGCCCGCAAAATTCATATTTTGTAACGTTTTTCGCAATTTGCAGGTCAGTGTCAGGTTGTATATTGAACAAAATATTGTTCGCGATCGTAACACGTATGTATTTACGGAATTATAATCATTAAAATTATCAATACAACCCTCAAAATTAAAAATTAAATGAAATAGCTATTCAGTGGGAATAAATGAACTACATACATACATATAATACATTGGAATTTCGCGAGCTACCCTGGCGTTTCTCCCTTAAGGAAAGCGTCTGCTTGCTATTCAAATAACTAAAGTAGTTAATTAAGAAAATGGATTTCCTTTACACTAACGAGACAATAAGGTGATTTTGATACTGACTGGTGTTAAACCCTTGCAGCAATGAAGTCCTTAATATCGAGAAATTAAAGCTTTGAACACTAAAATGAACCTCTAAAACTTAAAAACTCATGAAAATCCTGGAAACCAACGTGCAACGCCAAAAATATTAGATTAAAGCAAATCTCTTTAATATATTATATCCCATGTAACATTACACAGTTGACAATCGTATTTCATTTCCGACGCAGAAGTTATTATATCCCATGATCCTGTCAGTCCAACCATACATCCGCACGGATCCCGCCTATCTATACAATAATCAAAATTATATTATTTAACAACATTTTTTCCGAACGCAGCTGTATCCATTTACGCCGCCAAACGTCAACAATTTGCCTATTTTACCTTTTACCGCCAATCAACGCAAAGTATTGCCACAATGCAAAATTCAGGTATCAATACCGGTACTTATAGGCCATCCAATCAAGAAAGGTGTCACATTACGACACTCTATTGTATCGCACGTATCTGTGTTTACAAACACAACAAGGGCTTGTCATCGTCTGTTTTTAGATGTGTCCTTTTCTATTTTTCGGTCTGGCAACTTTTAGCGTGAATGTTTTTTTTTTTGGTGGAACAAAGAATGGTGGAGGTATGGATTTCGACGCCTTATTGTTGGTTTATCCGGGTATTGAATAGGTTTCACGGAAAGCGAAGGTAAGGCGTACTTATGTTGATCGGCTGATAATTCCTTAGTGGTGGTCTTGTGACTGACAGTTGACAGTCGAGGGGGCTAGGGGTTCTAAAAATGTTGGCTTTCAGTGAAACAGAAATTCGAATAGTTTTTGTACTTCTCAAGCCTTTCTGTTTACTTTAGCTGGATGAAACGGACCGCGAATGATTTGAGTAGAAGGTAAGTCAGAAAAACAAGTGCTAGTGATTTTTTTTACAATTATTTGAACGGGCAATGTTTTGCTGTAAATTGTTTCGAATGACTTTACATTGCACTTATAATCGTTAAGGACGGTACATTTGTGTAATGTTTTTCCAATAGCACCTTTTAGTTCCACATCGAGTACAATTTCACAGTGATTTATTCGAATATAATATAAGTAAGTACCTACTATCAAATATCTTACAACGCAGATTCGTCGTCAGCTTCCTCAACAAAAAAAAAGTAATCTCGAATTTTACACCTCCCCGGTCAGTCGGGCAAAAACTTTACAAAACAAACAATACATTTATACAACAATTACATTACAAACGCGAAACCTCAAGCGTCAAATGCCGAACTTTGGATTACAAATATCCATCAACAGCTTCTAACAACCCACCACACTTTATAGCGTTCAAAATAGAGTTCAAAATCGTGGGACTTTTATTTCACCAGCTCCATGATTAACTTTGCAAAAAACACGAAAGCGGCGAAGCGTGAACGCTTGTGCAGGACAGAGGGGTCTGTCGGTTTATTTTTTCCTTAATCCTAACCGGGATTAGGTTAAAGCCCTTTTGATTGGCAGCCGCCGTCAGATGCAGGAGACGGCTGAGGTGCATCGTGAGCCTGGAGTTTAGCGGAGGCTGGGACAGTAGGTATGTACCTTTAAGACGAATACACATTTTGGGTGTGAGATATTTTTTATCAGAGGGCGAAAACATGGGTTGTGTCTTAGATGTCCTAGTATCAACTTATCTGTGGGTTTGGTAAGATGCTTCTAACATATTATGATGATTTAAGTGAAATTAAGGGAACCTTCTCCCTAAGAGTTAAAACGTAGAGACTACGGAGGCCTATTTTAACTCCACGTGCATTTCTAGGACCTGAAACTTCGGTAGAGTAAGAAGAATGTTACAAAGTGGTTTCCGAACCACCATTGGGTTTCCTTTCGTGTTGCGAAACATGATTTCATATTTCAGAGGGTTGTTTGTATGACACTGGCAATTCATTATGCCTTCAACAGTCGACTTTGTAATGTATAGTAATGGTTTTGAACTTGTCATTATCTGCAGCAATAATTTTACAAGCTTTTGGAAAACCAGAACTGCGGGGTAATTGCGTAACATGCTAACAGTAGGAATGGCTTTCATTTTGACAGTTCTACAATATTCATTGCGTTATTTAAGTTGTTGAGCAGATTTTTTTTTCGAACATATGAAGCAATGGATTACCAATAGGCTTCAAAATGATTCAGATTGTGATTGATAGTGTGTTACGCAATTAGGGTGCTGGTCCACATTACCTACTTAAGCAACTTTATTTTCTGATCACTCACAGCACACCATAATGCAATCAGTCAAGTATCATCAACTGCAGCCATTACTACCATCGTCTTTATTCCATACTTAAATACCTACCTATCACATTTCGCATACTCCCGCCACTCACACTAATCGCATCATATAACTTACCACTGACTACTTACCATACAACCTTGAACACCACTTAGTTGACGAGCGAGCTGCGCAGGCGACTGAGTGACATTCGTCACGGCGCGGGCGCAGTTCTCACGAGCTACCCGGCTACTCGTGTTGCTCATAGGGATTAGCGTGCGTGTTACAGGGCTGCTACTTAGGTGCTAATTGATTTATTTTCAATTTATCATACTATGAGACTCATCTTTTTATGAGCCGTTGTGAAAGTAACAACGATTTTCTAGTATTTTAAGGCATTATTAAAAATACGGATAACGTAAGTGTGAAAACTGTAACGTCCCTTGCTGTAGTCTGAGAAACTGGAAAAGTTCAACACATTTAACAGTCGGCACCATTTGAACCGGTATACGTAGATGGAAATCAATAGTCTTTAGAAAAATAATTTGATACACGTCTTTAAAACTTAAACATTCCACATTCAAAGTTAATAGCTTTAGATCCAAGTAGGTTTTTTTGTCGTTCATAAATACAAAAAAAATATTCTGACTAAATAGACAGAAGATGTTAAGAAAATGACTGTCTACTAGGTTACAATCAACAATAGAAATGGATATTAATTGTTGCAAAAGAACCGTTCGTTGGGTCCCTATATTTAAAGCAGCCACTACTTATAATTATACAAAGCATGGTGTCAGCGTCAGCCCTACGTAACGTGTCAGAGTTAGTCGACAGTGACAATTCATTCAAACCAGCCTACCTGCGCGCGCGCCTAATCCAAGGGACATACGAGACGTGTACCAAAGAGTAGGAGATAATGATGATGCTGCCGCAAAGTATGCCTACTATTGTGAAGCCTCTACGGGTTAAAGAAGTTACATCGGTAAACAAAACATTTCACAAATGAAATTAACCAACCAGAAGAAACTATAGATAGGAGTTTTTAAAATTAAGTGTGTAAGTCTTCGTCATTGCCTTTTCTACCGAATGCTGGATATAATCTTCCCCCAAGGATTACTCTGAACGGAATGATTATGATGAGTCTATGAACGAAGCATTGCGTGAAAGGGGGAATATAGAGTGATAGAGTGAAGGGTGAACGGATTACGAGGAAGGATATATAAAACTAAGGTGGACACTTCTTTTTACGAAGGTGCAGTAATCTATAAAGTAAAAACAAGAAGTATTTTACTCAAGAAACTGTATTTCATTTTGGACCCAATTTTCTCAACCTCAACAACGGTTGGTCCTACGTTTCCCTTATAGGGTTGATTCCCGCGATCCCTAACAGGTCGGTCCACCTTGTAAGGAATCTACCTATTACTCAAAAAATGTTTAACCCCATCGGCGATCCGTTCGTGCCATCTGTATTTCTAGTAGTCATTTAGAAAAACGTCGAAAGGAACAGTAACCTCGCGAATTTCTAGATATTTTTACTTATCTGGAAAGTCCAACCCTGAATCAAATTAGTTTCTGCTTTTAAATGAGTCTGAAACACCAGCCCAAAAGTTTCCTACCACCTCTGTTTTCTACTTAATCTTTGTGATTAGAGCCGGGCTGACGATTTGAAGCATTTATAGTCCGTATTGATCAGTGAGTGGATTTATTACGGGCTCGGATCGAGACGGATTGTCTCGGGCTCCCACGATGATAACATTTATTATTTTATTGTTATTGACATTTGACTACTTCAATGTCGGTTTATTGTTGCTGCTGTAAATTCCTTTACAGTTCTCGTTCTCATTGGGATTGTAGAAATGTGGACTGTCGGATGGATAATTGTCATTTTTATTGCTAACGGCATTGTAGATTACTGCAGAACAGTCTCCAGCACCCTAATTACGTAACACACTATCTATCACAATCTGAATAATTTTGAAGCTAATCCATTGCTTCGTATGTTCGAAAAATTTGTCTGCTCAACAACGTAAATAACGCAATGAATGTTGTTGAACTGCCAAAATGAAACCCATTCCTACTGTTAGTGTGTTACGTAATTACCCCGTAGTTATGCTTTAAACACTGCAGTTCACACTATTATGAATCTTAAGTTACATTCTAAAGTGTGACTGTTTCTGAAGTTAAGAATATCATAGGTCACTGCCGGTGTTCCTTTTTAATCGTATTTTCCTAATACCAAACCTCGAAATTCGATTAGGCAATTGGAATTAACAGAAAAGTTTCTGCTTAATCAGATTGGTAGCATTCCAATATTCAGAGTTATCTTTCTGAATCTACTTATTATACCCACCATTGTTTCTCATATAAAGTAGGTAAAGTTCAAGTAAACAATCTCAAGCATGAATGAAGCAATGTTTGTCATAAACCGGAAGCTACCACAATGGATGCATCACTCGAAATTAGTGCACATCAACATACAACCGCCAGATTACTGAGCTTCCCAAACTTAAATGACAAGAAATTTTAGTGAACTCACTTGACTTGAAAAACGCGACAAGCAATCACTTTATTATTGCTAACGATTCAAGCAGAAGACCTTAGGTCGACGCAGGGCCGGCAGTCTCGACATGAATAGCGACAAAAATCTATCGCTAAGTCGTATCGATGTCAAATTTCTTTAATAGATTTTCAACCTTATGCTTTGGAAATAAAGTTGAAAGTCTATTAAAGGAATTTGACAACGTTACGACTTAGCGACAGATTTTTGTCGCTCTCTAATGTCGAGACTGCAGGGCCTCGTCTACAATAAAAATGACGAGAACTTGAACCTAAATAAATTTCGCTAACATTAATTTGGAAAAGTAAATTGTCAGGGCGCTCGTGTTTTCATCGTAGTTTGAAACTCAAAGTCTTTAAATTAATTATTTTTTAATTCGTACGATATCACTAAAAACTGTATTTTTCTTGTCCCTGAATTGACAAATTCACCACACATGGCCGTCTAGCAAAGACGGGTAGGAGAGAAAAAATCGAACACGCGTCGTCAAAACCACCTAGTGTGTACAGAAAAGATGCCAATCTCAGCGGATGCATCGACTTATATGGCCCATCGTCACATAATCGCGTTTTTGTATTTAAATGTCCGCGATTTGAATACAATGTCCATGCAGCTACCGAGATCGATCCCACTGTCGCACTGTAATGGGCTGGGCGAGACAAACCACTTAAAATGTTAGAAAGCAAAAAGAAACTCCATCATCTCCACGTAAAGTTAAATTTTCTTTGGCAAATTATGGGTGGTTGGGGCATTTTTTGTTCGAGAACTTGAGGTCTGGGGTGGACAAAATTTTTCACACCATTGAAGACGTTGATTGTTCTCTTAAAGTCAATAAGTCAGTGAAACGATAAAGGAGTCCCTTTCTTAGAATTTTGAAAGGATTTCATGGACTTACTGCACCTATTTAAAAGAAAAAAAAACTGTGGGCACTTGTAAGGATCGGAAAATATGTCAAAAATAACATTTTAACGATGATTTCAACTTTAAGTGAACGTAAAAACGATACAGCTTAGCGAGAATTAACTCCACTACCTTATGATCTTGTTAAGAACAACAAAACAAAAACGTCTACCTAAAATAATTAAGTATTGGTACCCACGCCACGCCACGCCGTAATTCCAAAAATTTATTCTGACGTAAACCTTTGGAAGGACACGAGCCACAATTTACAAAAAAATACTTGAACCCCTATAATATTATCGTTACAACCTCAACTTCGACCACAAAAATTATGTCATTGAAAAAAAAAACTCAGAAACAAACTATCAAAATGCGTTTTAGAATCGACCTCACACATTTAGGGGTTGTTTCCCAAAAATCCACGGGGATTCTTAAAAAAATAATTTGAATACAGTAGTGTCTGGCCAGGTGTTGTTGGACATTTTTTTTTTCAATGTGTCACAGATCTTTATCAGAAGGACGGATTTAACAACCTCGTAAGCGCGGTCGCGTCAACTTTTTTTTTCTTTTTTTTTTTGTCTTAACGCGTCAAGCCAGTCACGTCGAATTAGACAAATCCTTTTAGTTGAACATTGATTCCTGTGGGTGAGAACTTTTTTCTTTTAGCATTCATGTTGGGTATTTTAAATTTTGTCGTGTTGGGTTCTTTTTTCGTATACGAGGGTGTTCAAGTTCAACTGCTTTCTAATGAGAATTACCTATTGTATAGAATAGAATAGAATAGAATATACTTTATTTGCTTTGAATGCAGGTACATACAAATAGGATCGTAAATAGGTAACATAATAAAGAACCGTGTACATTCTGCCTTGTTGGCATGCAAACACAATAATTATTATACAAGTTATCAAAATAGGTTATTAAGATGTATCATTTAGGAAATCCTGAATAGAATAATAACATTTATCTACAAGTAAATCAGTAAAACATTTTTTAAATTTCATCAAGGGCAAGGTTTTCATATGATCGGGAATTTTATTAAAGACAACTGGAGCCATACAAATTACATTTTTTTTTAATAAACTCGTTTTAAATGTGCCTGTGTGAAGTAAATTCTGATATTGTGATCTTAATGATGTACTCCGTTTTCTGGTTTCTGTTAATGTGGCAAATAAATTATGGTTTGTTTTAACAAATATTGCTAATTCGAGGATATAGAGGCATGGGAAAGTTAATAGTTTCTGAGACTTAAATATAGGCACACAACTGTCAGTAACTTTGAGGCCAAATATAGCTCTCAAACAGCGCTTTTGAGCTTTAAAAATGCTTTCTCGTTCACTACAATAACCCCAAAATATAACACCAAATCTTAAAATAGAAATAACAAGACCATGGTAGGCCACTAGTATTGTTGACCGATTTACTTTTTTGGATAGGTTGTATAACATAAACGCGGCTGTGCTCAGACGTTTACAGATATCTTCTGCTTGCGGCTTCCATGTTAACTGACTATCAATTAAGATTCCTAGAAATTTTGTGCTATTAACTTTATCGATAGTTTGGCCATTGTAGTTGATATCCATGTCACCTGTAGATATACGTTGGTGAAAATGCATAGTTTTAGTTTTTTGTAGATTAATAACTAGGTTATTATTGTCAAGCCATTTTATTAAACTGCTGATCGAGTTATTGATGTCATTTACGTATGAGTCTTTATTGGTACATGAAACAATTGAAGTACTGTCGTCTGCAAATAAAATCATTGGATTAGATATATGGCGTGGCAGGTCATTAATATAAAGTAGGAATAGTAAAGGTCCGAGGACACTTCCCTGCGGAACTCCATATTTTATTTCTTTAAATGACGATAAAGTTTTTTGTTCCTTCCTAGATTTTAAACATAAGCGTGATATCTCTGTACATTGTCTACGGCCTTTGAGATAAGTTTTTATTAAGTTAAGAGCATTGCCACGAATACCGTACGCATCAAGTTTGGTTAAGAGAATATCGTGGTCCACGCAGTCAAAGGCTTTCGACATATCGGCATATATTGCACATACCGGTATTTTGGAATCTACTTTAGGCATTATTTCATGGAGAAAATCAAAGATGGCCATGTTAATATTTTTATTTTTCCTGAAGCCCATTTGTTCGTCACATAGTATGTGGTATTTAGTTAGGAAGTTGTCAAGAGATTCATAGATAACTTTCTCTATGATCTTGGAGAATATAGAGATAAGAGCAATTGGCCTATAATTTAACATTTCTTCTTTATCGTTTTTTTTATATACTGGTATGACTATTACGCTCTTGAGACTTTCTGGAAATACGCCAGACTGTATGCTTACATTAATAATATGAGCAAGGGGTTCAGCTATACAATGTGCAACAAATTTGATAACTGTTGTTGAAATGCCATCGAGGCCAGAGCTATTTTTATTTTTCAGGTTTCTAATTATACGCATTACATCTTGAGGTATAACAGGGGCCATAAATATTGTATGCGGATTTATATTTATGTTAATGGTATCGCATAACGTATGTTTAGGTATGTCAGAGGTTTGTTCAATGAAAAAGTTATTAAAAGATTCAGCTATTAAATTAGGGTTTGATATTATTTCATCTCCTTTTTTTATTTGAGAAATGGGTTCTCTTACAATTTTGTTGTTATTAATAATTTGCCAGGCCGTTTTGGATTTGTTTTTTGAGTTATTTATTAAGTGGTTATTCTGCGCTTTTTGTGTAAGTTTAATAATTTTCTTAAACCTCCTTGAGTAAATCTTAAATTTATTTTTGTTTTCAGACGTTGGTTTTAGTCTCTGCTGCCATAATAGTTGCCGTTTTTTTTTTGCTACATATTCGTATCCCGCGAGAGACCCATTTTATTTTTTTCTCTGATTTTACAGTAACTAATTTGCTCGGGAAACAGAGATCGTGTAACAGTAGGAAAATGTCAAGAAAGTTATCACAGGCTTTGTTAGCATCCTCTGTATTATATACATTAGAAAATGATAGACTTTCGAGGTGCGATCGAAATTTAATAAGGTTTTCTTGAGTTATATCTCGTATTAATGTTCTCCATGTTTTTATTTGATTCGTTTTACTAACTTTTATCTTAATTATTTGAGCAGTGTGGTCAGATAATCCAAAATCAGTGACTTCATGTTGGCACTTCTGCTTAAGATTATGTGCAAAATTGTCTAAACAGGTATTACTGATAAATCTAGTTGGCTGATTAATTTCTAGTTTAAGGTTGAAGCTCCTGAGAAAGCATTCAAATTCAGAGGTGATTCTATTCCTGTTCAAAACATCTATATTAAAGTCTCCACATAAAATTACTTTTTGAAAGGGTTTTTTACAGACATTTTTTAAAACGAGATCTAAATTTTCATAAAACTTACTTAGATTACATAATTTAGGAGGCCTATATACACATATAGTAATAATTTTTTGAGAAGGAAATTCTACAGCACAACATTCTATAATTCCTGATATCGAGTATTTCATTACGTCAGGTCGTTCTTTATACTCGTGTCCAACTCTTGCTAAGATACAGGCACCGCCACGTTTTTTATTCTGTCTAGCAAAGCATGCCGCCAGCTTATAATTAGGAATATATAATAACTTTTCTTGGCCTGACATTATAAAATGCTCGGTTATACATATTACGTCAACTACTTTTTGTTGACTCAACAATTCCTGAATGTAAATATTTAAAAGATCTGATTTATTTATAAGTCCGGCAATATTTTGGTGAAGAATATACATAGAATCAAAGAAAAAACTCACGACTTGAGGATGCAACGACGTTATTACGAGTATCAATCTCGTGAATAAAGGCATCACGTTCTATCGAACTTTCAGATATAGTTTGCAATAAGTTATTAAAAATATTGCTCATTCCGCGGTCGTTTATCTTTCTATTTATTCTTGAAAACATAGAGAAATCATACAATAGATCTAAGTTAGTGTCAAAAGCAGTTGCATAACCATAAGTTTGAAGATCAAGATGTAGTAAATTGTTGAAAGTCTCAATTCGCCAATTAAACATAGTTGAGAAGTTACTTAATTTAAAGGTAGGAACACATAAAATTACATTTGTATGCTGAATTTTAAGCAAGGATTCTCTTAATTCTATAATTATATTAACATAGTTTTTTGTTTGCTGAAAGTCTTTTTCACCAATCAAGATGACACAATGGTCGGACATTGTAAAGTCCGCTATTTTCTTATCTAAATTATTAATAAGTTGTAATATACCACAGTTTGGCAATATATAGTGACATATTTGAGAGTTTTTAAATGTTTCTTCAGCTATTGATGTAATGTTATTAACTTTGTTAGCACTAACAACACATAATTTATTCTTCACTGGTATGTTTACATCTTTTATTATTTGGTTTTCATGGTTTCTGGGTATAATAACAGACGTCTTGCTGGAGTCCAGGTTCTCATTGAGTTTGTTACTATGCTTCTTCTTGTTTTTCTTTTGAGAATTAATACGTGGAGTTGATGAGGTAGGTGTATTCTTGCTTTTGACAGGAGTTCCTCTTTCACTAGTTAATGTTTTGGTAGCTTTTTTTAAAATATCATATTTAGAAGTGAGTTCAAGGACGGTCTTCTTTAGTGAAGTATTTTCGAGATTTAGGTTCTGAATCTCCTCGTGTGCCGAATTTAGTTGTAAATTGAGCTGTTGTGAAAGTGAAGTCTTGAATCATCCTCATCACATCACGCCTGTAAGCCCCGAAGGGTAGGCAGAGGTGTACCTATAGTACACCCACATTTCGCCAGTTATTGGTATTGGGGTCGAACCTACTGCCATCAACCGGGCACTCCGGGCTGCTATCAAGAAATTCAAGAAGGAAAAACCCAATAACACTTTGCCCGATCCGGGAATATAACCCAGGCGGGGTAATTGCATAACACATTAATAGTAGCCATGGCTTTCATTTTGACAGTTCAACAACATTCATTCCGTTATTTAGGTACGTTGTTAAGCAATGGATTAGCAATAGGCTTCAAAATGATTCAATGAACCAATTAGAGTGCTGGACCCCTTGCTCAGCCGTAGCGTTTGCGACCGCTAGACCAAAAAGGCAGTCAAAGTCTTGAAATGTCTGCGAATTGCGATTATTTGTGATGTAGTCAACATGTTTGAAACTTATACCTATCTTTATTATGATAACTCCTACATGGGAAGCTATCAGAAATGCGTTTCGTTACTTGTATCAAACATTTTCGTTAAACAAATTTCTTGAAACAAAAATCGTGGAAATTAATGACGATATTCTTGTGACGAATATTTGAATAGTTATATAACAATGTCAGGGGTAAATCTCGATTTAGGAAATGTAATAAATATTCAGTATAGACTTGAAACATTACATACGGTATTAAATCAAATAAAATTAAGGCAAACATATTGAGATTTTTTTAAATTAATGAACATGGTAATGAAAATAACGGAGAAGTAAATGATTTCCGCGATACTTACTATTTTTAAGTTTTTAATATTATATTATAGTATAATTATTTTGTTTTTTGATTACCTACTAATCATAAATAAATGTATAAAGAATATTCTTAGGTATATTTTACATAATGGGTAGTGGATATTTTTGTGAAAAAATAGAATCACACTAATAATATGCTATTTTGAAAATCCACCCACATGTTTGAAAATTAAATGTATGAGTTAAACGACGTGTAGCTCATGGTCTAAAAAAACAAGGTCTAGCACTTCAAGAGTGACACATGCTTACGTCACTATCCAGTTGCCACTTTATTGCAACAAAACACGAATTTTGGAAACATTTTCAGTCACCCTCAGTCACCATTCTGTTAAAAAATATACATAAAGCATTTAAATTGTCGAATCGTTTCTCTAATTAAACGAAACAATTCAATTTAAACATATACCAACGTAATTGTTAGTTAAAACCCCATTGTTTTATCGGATTCGCACAGGTAATAAAGGCGGTTGGGGAGTTATTATTACACACTACTGGTAACACAGCGGTGATGACGTAGGCTTGAGTCTCCCACGTGACAACTGTGTCTCGGAATGCTATACCTGGCGAAGTATATTATTATACCATGGTGTAGCTCATAATGCGGTTTATTCGGAACTACCATGACAGACCATCGCTGTGACAGACCGGCATCGCCAATTTGACAGATTACAAAAAAAAATCTGCGCTGGGGCTCTGTCTCGCATAGGGTCGTAGCATTATGCGGAGCGATTGCCGTTTTGTGTGGATGTAACGCATATTTTCCCCCAACTCGTTCTTTTTTGTATTTGTGTGTCTTGCTCTGTGTCATGTTTACCGAAAATAAACGTATTTTCTTTCTTTCTTTTCTTTTATTATAATTTATATAAAGTCACCATACATTACAGAAAACTCAAAACTTACAAGTGCCTTCGGACACTAGACAACCTGCCAAACACTTGCGCAGACAGTTACCACCCAAAATTATAGGCATAAAAACATGAATCCCATCAATCAAGTGCTCGAAACAACTAAAGCATCCCATTCTGTCAGTGCTCGACATTCGAGCACATTTGTCAATGTAAACAAGCGATTATTTGAGGATGAACCCCAGCAAGTGACACAAAAGAATCGTTTTAATTCAACTGACAAATTGCATCAACTGTTGAATTCAATTAGACGGTTTAAGATTTATAATTTATGGTTTCAGTGTATGCATGATGCGGAAGGGATAAAAAGAAATGAAGCAAAAAGACGTATTTGAGAAGAAGCAGGAACCATTGAAGATTCGTTATATTTTTTGCTTAGGTCGCGGTTGCGAGGACCGTGGATAGTCAGGACGGACCTTAAGAAGAAAGCTGATAAATCACGAAAGAGAAGGAACTGAAAAGTTTCAAGGAACGGCCTGATACTACTATAGGTAATTTTCATTGAGTGATTGAAAATTATATCGAACTTGGAACTCCAGAAACATTTTTATTTAACCTATTTTCTTTCAGTACAACTATTTTCATAATGTCCCTCGGGAATCATCGGATTTCCGAATACAAACGAATGCTAATCTCCATGTCCATCAATTACATCAATTATTCGATTTATCGTGTATAGGACTTTGAATTCAGAACTAAGTACTTTATTACTGTTTTGTTTTCATGTCAATTGTATTCGGAAATCCGATGTTTCCCGAGGGGCGTTAAGAAAATAGTTGTAGTGTATTAACATTATCAAAAATTTTAATCATCTTACATTTTCAGTTTTGCATGACTGTATTACCATTATAATTTCGATTTTAACCACGGGAGATAGTGCGTTGACTGTTTTCACGCCGCGCACTATTATTGGAGTTCAAAATTCTCTATTCTCTTTGCAATGAAAATCTTATTGCTATTGTATGTTTAATCAATATACCATCACTATTTCAAAACCATTTGACCCCAAACAATACTACCAAATCTATTCCTCCTGAGACCAGTAAAAACAAATGTTCAATTCATTGTGAGCCATCATCAATAATTCTGGATGTTCCCCTAATCTTGCTGAATCTAATCATACATCATCCGCGTCACATCTGCGTGTTTAGACCGACGCTTATAAAGTCGCCAGTGTGTTCCAACAAGGCAGTTGGTACCCCCTGCTTTGGGGAAATATAGGGGACCATATATGGTGATCTGCAGGCTTAGGATGACGCTTTCTATTTCTACGAAGAATAGACACAGCTCTTTCTATACAAAGTGACATTTCGTTTCTCCATTTTTTGACATTTCACCGTAGAAATTCTTCTACAATCTGTCATTTTGTCTTTCGTTTCTAACGACCTTTATCTAGGTCTTTTTTTTATGTAGACTATTTCAGAAGAATGTTTTCTATCCTAAACTGTCAAAATCACACTGACAACTGACAGTTGTCTAAGAGTGAAAACAATTTAACAGTAAAAAACTTTCTACTCGACGGCCACCAAGTATATACGGTATCTACAAAATGATGATTTTACAGGAGAGCGTTTTGAACGGAAAACTGTGATAATTAATAGAAGAGCAAAGCAATCTTCTCTTATTTTACATCATTTAGTTAATAAGGCATTACCAAGCTGGTTAAGGCCAATATGACTGTAATATTTTTATGTTCCAAAATACGATACTTCGACACTTTGAGATATTTTTTATAGTTGTCTTTGTATATGTGATTTAATATCAGTAAAAATAAAGAATCCAACAGAAAAAAAAGTCCTATGACAAAACAAGGAATACTGTGTCGAATTATGTAAAAGAGTGAATTTAGTAAAAATTGTAGTTGACTCTTTCTACTTTGCTGCCGTCGTACTGTCTACACGGAACGTCATTTTTGTCTACTCTTCCGTCGACAAAACGGTGCTCGTGCAAAGCCTGCTGGAAGTTTATATCGGTAATAGTTGTTGCAGTGTAGTAGCATTTTGTAGTGACGGTTCTGTGTTGTACCAAATCGAGAGTTTGAGTAAAATTTTAGTTTCGGGTGTTTGAGTCCAATTGGAATTTTAATCGAAATGCTATTACTAGTGCATATCAGTAAAATGTTCAATATTGCTCATTTTGAATTTGAGTCTTACGCTCTAGTTAGTAACTTTTCTTGGGCGCATAAAAACTACTTATAAGAAAAATGACACTTATCCGACTTAAAACAACTTTTGGTGATGTTGGAATCCTGCCGGGGTCGCGGATTGTTCGAAAGAGTTACCGTGGCCCTGGCGCACAGGCAACTGAAGGAACACGGGTGGATTTTAGTCAGTAAGAGTCTGACACGCCCTTCCGCTCCACCCAGTGCGGGAGAGGTCATTTGATGATTTCCCACCCAAAAAAAGAAACAAAAAATGGTGATGTTGGAATAGGTTTATTCTCATCCATTTCCAATAAGATGCAGAAAAAAAATACAAATTGCCTCCAGCGTGCGCTAACACAATACTTCCCCGTATATTTCCATCACAGCGGGTCTCAAGAGAGATGGGAGAATTAAATGACAATTTTAACACAGCCCTGAACTCGTAAAACATTCATCAATTTCGCAAATGGTGTTTAAATACATATGTGGCTGGTTTGTTTTTATTTTAGTTCATATTTTATGTTGTTATCTAGATAATCCCTTACGAGGAACGACACAGATTATGTCAAGACGATTTATTTATGGAAACCGATCATATTTATTTATTTAGGATCTCCAACAAAAGATATACACATAAATTAAAGGCCACATAATGTATTAAGTAGGTGTACTCCTTCATTTATAGGTGATCACCAGGCCCTGGTCCAGGCCATGGTACGGAGCGAGAGGGAATGGAAAGCCGTCACCTCCTTTTGCTAAGCAGTAAAGCTCGTAAAGGAGAAGGCGGAACGCGTGAAGATGAGGCAATCGTTGCGCCCTCACGCCCCTAGTCGCCGCAGGAGGAGACACCCTGTGCGTCGGGATTCGATAGCTGACTCCCAGCCACCGTAGGCGCGGGCTTGCGGACGGCGAGCAATAGTCAGCTCGCCGTCCGGTGAGGACCAGGCCCGGGTCGACGGCGCGTCGTGTTCCACGCGCGCCTCAAAGAGATATCAGCACCATTGACGGGGTCCGATAGGGCCGATGCCTGCCGGGGTCGCGGATTGTTCAAAAGAGTTACCGTGGCCCTGGCCCACAGGCAACTGAAGGAACACGGGTGGGTTTTAGTTAGTAAGAGTCTGACTCGCCCTTCCGCTCCGCCCAGAGAAGGTAGAAGTCATTTGATGATTTCCCAGGCAAAAAAAAGGATGCACAATACAGTAAGCAACTAATGATCGCTTCCTATAAACAAAAACGAATCGTTTTGTTTACCAATGGTAGCATGTTTATTGCCAAACTGGGCATAGATATAAATAGATTTGTAGGCAAATTTTATTGGTGATAGCTACTTCCATATGGGAGGATCTACTATGCAAATGCTGAGGGCATTGCTTCATTATTAGTAAAGATACCAGAGTCCTAATTTTAACCAATAACGGTCCGTAAGTTATAGGAATCGGCCATAAGCCAACAAAGCTAAAATATTAATAAGTAGCTTTTGCCCGCGGTTTCGCCCTCGTGGAGGTCGGAAATTATCCCACGGGAACGTACTACCGGGATAAAAAGTATCCTACGTGTTAATCCAGGTTATAAACTATCTGTGTTCCAAATTCTATCCAAATCCGTTTAGTCGTTTTTGCGTGAAAGAGTAACAAACATCCATCCATCCATCCTCACAATTTTTCAATTTCATTAGTAGGAAGTAGGATAGTTAAATTTGGAAAAAGTTAATAATTGTTAAGGACATTAACGAAAATAAAAGAAGATATATTAAGAGATACTTAAATTAAATTAAATCTATTAAACAGTTATTATATTAAGACAGAGACTCGCAGATGCCTAAATTCGTAGTTTTAGCTAATGTGTTATTTATATGAATGTACGTGGTAGGAATGGCTACGATCAAGATAATTTCTACTGTAGAAGAAAACAGTCATATTTTTTTAGGAGGTACGCACGGCGATATATCAAGCTATACACTTCCAGTATAAGCTGACTTCTCATTGTACGAAAAGCCTATACAATGCGAGGTCAGCTAAAACTGGAAATCAAAATCAAAATCAAAATATTTTATTTCACATAAACCAACATGGGCACTTATGATACGTCAGAAGCTAGGTGCACGGTTCCAATTGGTTGTTTCCAAATGCATAGCTTGATATGTCATCGTGTCTACTGCGTACTATCCCTTTTATGTGGGACTTAAACATAACTGGCGAAATGTGGTGGTATAGGTACCTAACCTCTGCCTAAGATTTCGGGGAAATTAGGCGTGATGTTATGTTTTGTTATTTAAAGCAAAAACATACCGATCATGAAAAAACGCAAGATTAAAGTGCAAACTTTTTCTATAAGAAACAAAAAAGTGGCAAAAAGTTTGTCGACAGATTTTTTCGTAACAACCTCAATCGACACGTTAAAAAAATATATCAAAACTGACAGGAAAAAATGGTCCTTTAATACGGGGGCGCTAACCCTTCGCTTATAATGGCCAAAAAGACCGGTCCCATCAAAATTGTCAGTGTTAAAATACACCCCATTGTGGAACACTACGGCTTCTTAACCCCAAACTAAATAGACAATTTGGAAGCCGAAATTGTATTTATAATAGTCTTTTTTGTTGTCAATCGAGTTTTTGTATTCCTTTTAACACAATTTAAAAAAGAGGTTTGATCAATTCTGCCTTTGTAAAATGGAAACCAATTTATGTACGAACGAAATAATGTTGACAGACTCCTTACAATTGGATGGAAGACCTGAATGCTTTACAATGGATAGTTTGGAATATAACAGCGAATAATGTGGTAAAAATTACGTCATAAGTTACCTGACAATGTTGTGCCTCTAAATAACGACAACCTGACTGTAGCTATTGAGTTAATCACTGTTTTGAACATAATTGACGGAGTCGTATGATTTATTTCGTGTGATTGATACCCAAAGCTCCAAATTTAAAAAAAAACCCAGTACAGAAATGAATATCGTAGACTGGATTTCAAACTGACCGCTCCAGAGTCAAGAAACTCAGGGATTAAATAGGTATCAAGAGTACTCAAACCGTTAGCCAAGGAATATTAAAAACTTAAATATTCATGGCGAGAACAATGAGCGCTTACATGAGCGAATAAATAATGAATCATCGACTAAGGTACGATTTAGTGTTTTAAACCTCTTTATTTTCCTGTCTCATGATCATATACCTGTCCTAGAATATATTGTATTTGATTCGTGGACAATGAAACTGTTAAATGTTATATTTAGAGCCAAGAAGAACTGCGTCCTCGCTAAATTTACTACCTGCTACACAAAAATATATTGGTTCTTCAATCCGCCTATGCTTTTACTGCTACCTCCGTGACTACACAAAATTACAACCGATCAACAACCCACTAAACATGTAGGACTCTCGCAAACACCACCAGTTGTACAAGGATGTAATCCAACAACACAACAGAACAACATATCGGTATCATCGCAACAGTTGTCTATGGTCGCCGTGGGGTAGTTCAAGAGATGAGTCCGTATGGCGAGGGATGAAACCGATTTCATTATGGTTATCTCTGGCGATTAATTTTGGTCTGTTGAGGGTTTTTGTTGTGGAAGCACTCTTAATTTATCGTTTAGTTGTCCGTATGTGATGTATTGGGTGTACGTACTTTAATTAACAATGAATTGGTTACTTCAAAAAGATTTATTTCTGGTTTTGGTCATTGAAGTTAATGCAAAAATTCTAAAATTCGTTACTGTATGTGTCTAGTGAATAATTCGTTAGAGAGCCATATTTTACTAAATTAATAAATAAACTGCATTTCAGTATATAAATATTAACACGATTCTACAATAATTTAAAGATTTTCATGTTACAGGCTAATTAATTTAGTTAATTGACTACTGACTCATCCTAAAACGGATTTTTGTTTTTTTTTTTTTAAAGGTCTCGTTAACGAAACCTATACTCTGATCGGCGAACAGGAATTGAGAGAGGTAAAAAGCTTATAATGCTTAATTCGAGAAAAAGGTATGGAACTATTTTCCTTGATTCTTATTTTTTGTTACTTTAAAATGCTGATCCATCATATTTAGTTGCAGATAAAACTGAACTCTCGGTAACGTACACTTTCAATTCTCTTACTGCATTAGTACAACGAACCCATATTCTTAATGCACCATACTTCCTTACCATAGACATACACAAAATTCTGATATACAAAAACTAAAGCAAATTAAAAAAAGAAAAAGTATTATCAAATTTAAAATTTCGAATCCGCGCGTACCCCTCGCGATTGGCGAAAAGATAAACCAATGGAATGGGGGTGGCATTGTTACTGTTACAATATCTGCGAGTATCACGATAACGCTCGAAGGGTGCAGTCGTCTCTGACGTGCATAGATAAGCTGTAATGCTGCTCGTATCACAGCAAGGGTGCTTGTTGACTTTATGGCATACTAAATTTAGGAAAGAGGCATTTAAATTTGAATAATAACTCCGTCACTTAATCTAAGTCTGTTAAGTTTTTTTAGTTCACGTTCTAACGAGCTCGCTATCGCTTCTAGCTCATTTGCATACCACTGTCCATGCGTCAATCACACAAATGAATCGTCGATTGATTGATTGATGATCGCCGATGAGCGTTCATTCACTCGTTCAACTGGTTTACTTACAACTTTTTTACTATTGACCTTAACTGATGAAATGGTGATATGATGAAGTTTAGAAAATATTTCCAGTGTTCTGTGGCGCCGCAATTATTGTTTATGCGATGAAGGTGCATTTGATTTGATAGATTGCGTTGCAAATAATGCTGATTAATTAATGGTTCTTAAAAGCTTGGATTATGGAATAGTTGATAATTATTGTTACTGTATATTTTAGTTAGGGTACTCTTTATAGGGATCAAGGAGAACAGTCAGCCCAAGACATGAAAACTTTGAGGTTTGGTGGAATAAATGAAAGTCGCTAAGAAAAGCCCAGATTCTGGAAATATTTTCTTAAAGAAATACTTGAGAATCCTACTTAACGTAAAATAAGATTCCAGGCAAACGAAAAACTGCTGGCCTTATTGCGACATCTCCGAGTTGAAATCGATGGAATAAGATTCTGATTAGATTATAAATTCGATTCAAAACTCAAAGATATCCAAGCTAAAAAATGCGGCTCTTTTACGCAAATCCTAAAAAACTAACACCAGCTGTCTGAATACCAAACTAGAAATTCCGTGGAACAAGGTAGGAATCTATTTTCGAAACCTTGCGTGTCTATTAGGAGTTACACTACTGAAAAAACAGTTACGAACAGTCCCAGTAATTAACCATAAAACAGCTCATCATATCCGCAATATCATAGGTAATTTCACCACTAACTGAGTTAAACAAAACTGAGGGACGCGACCCCATGCCATAAATCCATAGAGAACATTAAAACACCGCCCATTACACGAAGGAATTGCCCCAAAATGCCTCAAACATGTGTCTTATGGTGACCTGTCATCGGGGTTGCCAGCACAATGGGTAGAATTATATTTTTTTGTGTTGGCAACACGACGACAGACGCGCGCCGCGGGATGCCGCCACGCCCCACCTTGTTGCCGATTTGTTTAGAACACTATTCATTTGTGGATTCATGAAGAGAGTATACAAATCTGCTAGCGTGGTTGTTTTAGAGTAATTGCTGTTGCCTCTCTGAGGTAAGAGAAACGAGATAATAACTAAACTACCTACGCTCATTTAACGACGTTATGGCGACACTTCAACTTATTAACGTTGGTAGGCGAAAAAACAGCTAGTATACGGCAACTCTGGCGGATTACAATGATCACTTGGCACAATCCCACTTTGTGAAGACAATGTCTTAAAGCAATATTTTCAGAGTAGTCACGCTAAACGTGGAACAGAAAAAAAAAATGTTATTAAGAATTCGACAGGAAACTTTTCTGCGGACATCAAATTATTTAATCGTCATATAGAATATTTGGATACCAACTTAGCGAGTGGACTTAACCCTCTGCATTACGCTCTTCTACTCTATGACCGATATTTCTAACTAGGCGTAGTGTTCGCTACACGCAGTCGTTACACAAGGGTAGCATTTTGTGCGCCACATCACAATAATTAGCCCCTTTACTAATAGTAGGCCAAGTTGTAATCTGTGGTACTTAGTGCACTTAATGATAGAGGTACAAGGTACGCCACTAAAAGGTTAATTAGTTGTGATTTTTTAAATAATGGTTTAATGTTTGTGGCTCTTTGAATGTATGAACATTACCACCTAATATAATGTAAGGCATATTTTGGGTCGTAGCGCCGCGCCGTACTTGTTGCAATAAGGAAGTCTTCGCAAAAAGTAGGTACGACAGATTGTGCGCACGCTTGTTAGCAAGCCAGAGGGGTAATTACGTAACACACTAACAGTAAGAATGGGTTTCATTTTGACAGTTCAACAATATTCATTGCGTTATTTACGTTGTTGAGCAGACAAATTATTCGAACATAAGAAGTAATGGATTAGCAATAGGCTTCAAAATGATTCAGATTGTGATAGATAGTGTGTTACGTAATTAGGGTGCAGGTTTGACTTCTTCTTTGAAAAAATGTGAATATAATGTATCCTTCCAATAGATATGTAAACTTTTTTAAGGTACAGAAATCTTCACGAATATCCTCCGTCTGGGGAAGCCAAAAGCTATGACCGGAAAAACCTTACGGTGTTTCTCCAACACTCATACTTCTTCGATATCGAGCCTTCGATTGTAGTACCTTTAGTGGTGTCTAAAAATTTAAAAGAAAGGACTGACACATTTATGAACTGTGCAGTATATTCCACATATGCCATACCAATATTTATTAATCATAATCTCCATGGGACAAATCAAAGTTCTCCTTCACATTCTCCCCTACCTCGATCAATGAGTGTTACTTGTTGAGTATTAAACTTTAAACGCACTCGACACCTCTTGACCAAATAGAATTACTTCGGTAATCGCTCTCCGTTTCAAGTAGATGTTGTCAATCATACGGACTGTACCTATTCTGTGCAAACTGCTGCACAATGTGTCGATGGAGTTGATTAATTTAAGATGTTTTTTACGAATGTGATAAAAAAATGATGTATCAAATAATTAGGTAATTATACAATCTAAAGATTTTTTTAAAACATGGCGATACTTACTAGAATTTAAAAAATCTCTCAACATTCTTCTGACTTCCTTTAAAGATTCAATCAAGTGCTCTGTTATTTTTGAATTCTGCATAGATCTTCAGGTGTTTTTTACTGAAGGTCAAAGAGGTTTCAATGGTCACAACGGCATGTAGTACATGTTTTACTTTGTGATCTAGGATCATTAACTTTGTGGCCATTTACTTTGTGATCTAGGCTGACCCTTTAGGAAATATTTTGTAAATTATGAACTTTGTAACTATAATTTTAAGCGTTACAAGTTTGATTCCTTTTTTGGCAAAATAATAAAAAAATGTGCAGTGTAACAGCTGTGTGGCGCATACGCATGGTGAGAGTCGCGTGCGCCGGCAATATGGTGACGCACCGGGCGGTATAGCCACAGGCGATATTTTAGGGTTGAACTATTAATAAGATAAAATAGTTGCAAAATATCGTAAACTTTCTGCATTAAAAAAAGAACCTCAAGTCTAAAATTACTCGAACGGGCAAAGTGGAATAATCCTACTAAAAGGGTATTATTCCTTTTGATTACCAATACCTACATTTATTTTATCGTACCGGTTGTATTAAAATAATCCTATTAGGTACAATATATCTGGCCAGGGTATCCACTGTAACCCAACCTACGCTAAATAACATAATTTGCACTTTTACTCATTTTTGGTAAATGAGTAAGTATGTAAGTTGGTAGGTTGTTTACTTGGTTCGTCGATCTAAATGGTTTGTTAAAACCTGTATATGCTTCCAGAAGGTTTTTCAATGCGTTTACGTTACATGGAAAACTATATATTTTACTGTAGACCCCTGAACGTGCTATAAACGACTGCCGTAGAAGCCGTTCAAATAGTACACGTAAAACGAAACGTTCACGACATTTCAACCCTCGGAACCCTAAAAACATAAACTCAAAGGCTTTTCTTGTTACAATTTTTGTAACATTGCAGAGACAAAAGCCGCCCGGTGGGACGAACACTCGGCAAACGCGCAAAATGCTCTGCAAACTTTGCACAGTGGGCTGCCGTAGCTCCCGGCCAAAATATTGTTGAGAGGACTTCAACAGGCTCGCACTGTGCCCGATAATTTTTTTAATACTCTTCTGTTGAGAGGTTTCAAGTTTTTAAAGCAAAATGGAATGTGTTATGTAACTTGAAAGGATTTTATGTTGGTATTCTATTTAACAGTTATATTTAAAAAAAATGGGTGATGTGATAATGATAAGTAAAGGCATATTTTTCTTCTCAAAATCAATCTAACTAGCTTTTTCTCCACTATGTTGAGACGTAAGACGTACTACGTGGAGTTCGGCTTCCAGTCTTACCGGATGCAGCTGGATATCAGTATTTTACATGAAGCGACTGCCTATCTGACCTCCACATCCCCGTTACTGGGTAATACGATACCCCTTGGTAAGACTGGTTGTCAGACTTTTGGGCTTCTGAGTACCTGTAACGACTGCCAAAGATCTACGTATGACAGTCGGGACCAAAGGCTAAAAGTGCTCACCCGTGGTCACCCATCCACGGACCCACCTCGGCATGCGTAGCTTAAACTTCGATTAACCCGTGAAGCTGTGAGTAGGTATTTAGCCAAGAGTCCCTTTGCATCTATTTCATCTGCAGAGAGCATAATATCAATTAATACATACAAAAAGTCCTGACTCGCTCACTGATCGACTTTTAGAGGTACGAGGAACAGAGTGTAAAGTTCACTCATACCTCCATAAAAAAGAGAGGATCCTCGAACCAGACGGCTGTCTTGTCTGGTGGGCAACTGCCCGACGATTGATGTCGGGACATTGTATATATGCTAGTTGCGCGGTAAACTCTGCTTGCGCGATGCAGGATTTTGCGTGACGTCAGTGTGACGCGTAGCTTGCATGTGGCGTAGTAGATATCGCTACAGACCCATTAACTCCCAGGCCAAACCCTTGGACCTATAAAGCTGTTGCACAGAAGTTCCTTTTATGATGTAGACAAGGAATCAGACCGGATTTTTCGAACTTCCCACGGATAACATAGTATGGAGGAAGTCGCTTGAGAAGTGTTAGTTTTCGTTTAATTTTAAGGTGTAGGTATCATCATCAAAACATCACGCCTGTAATCCCCAATGGGATACACAGAAGTGTACCTGCAGTACACCCACATTTCGCCAGTTAGTTTAAGTCCCTTGCAGTAGGAGGCGAGCCTCTTGCCATCAACCGGGCTCCTACTGTTCTGGGCTGCTACTGAGAAATTCCTCATAGTAAAATCCAACCAAAATAGATACCTAAAATACCAATTTTAGGTAAGACATTTCAGAGAAACGTCTGTCTATTGACCAATTACATCAAAGGAAAGTGGTGAAATAGAGCGCACTGTTTCAACCAATTAATAAGGGTTCATTAATATTCTAGCGATAGCCCATCAGGCAAATCCAGTTAGCCAATTACACTGGCGGTAATTGAATATTTTGGTACTACAGCAGAATAATACAAGGTAGATATATCTACCTATATACAAGCCGTTATAAGCTCTTATCACAACTGTAGATAGTAAAAAAAACTTTTTTTTATTCAGTTAAAAATACGAAATCATTACTCATATGCATGCAATTTTGAATAAATTTTATAATAATAAAATAGCAAATAATAATTAATTATATTACATTTTTAATTTTCTTATCTAAATTAAGGCATAACTAAATAATTCCATAGGTTCCTAAAATTCTCTTCAAGAAGGTAATGTACCAGGCTCTTTCATAATTCTCATAATGCTTATTAGTGTACATTTTGCCAATAATAATTAGGTAATAAAAAACGTGTGCAGTTCACACGCAACACAAGTGAAACCTTCAAAATTGTGAACTTCAAGTATGAATGTGTTTTATCTCATTCTCTCGCACGTTAAATCCTCTAGATGTATGTGCTTGTCTCTTTTTAATGTCGCTTTTTCGTTTCATCGAGTTTCAAATAACAACCGGGCTAAAGAAGTTTTCACTTCAATAATTATAATTCAATCCTCCGCAAATAAAAGCAAGCAAATAAATATTCTATTCTATTCTATTCTATTCCTCCAATAATCTTCACGTGACCAGAGGGCTGGCCTATTTTAAGGCCTAAGAATCAACATCGCCATACAACGTGGCAATACTGCCAGCCTTTTGGGCACTTTTCCTGTTGACAGCGATGCGGACGAATTGTTTAATGCCCTACGATTATTTTCCATTTTTTTTATATACATATACTAAAAGAGATAAGTAACCAGGATCGTCGATAAAGTTGAAGTAAGTTGAACTTTACCGACGATCTTTGTTTTCAATTGAAATTTAATTTAATAAATGAACTGTTTGTTTTCTATTAATTAACATACATACATAAACTCACGCCTTCTTCCCATGGGGGTAGGCAGAAACTACAGAACGCCACCTGCTACGATCCTTTTGCCTCGTTTACGTTCATACATCTGCGGGGTAATTACGTAACACACTGACAGTAGGAATGGGTTTCATTTTGACAGTTCAACATTCATTGCGTTATTAACATGCGTTGCGCGACAAATTTTTCGAACATATGAAGCAATGGATTAGCAATAGGCTTCAAAATGATTCAGATTGTGATAGATAGTGTGTTACGTAATTAGGGTGCTGGTCATATACGCACGCCGGTTGCGAGTATTACGCACTTGACCTAAGTTGCGTCTATTAATTAAGTTAAATTGTATTCGAAAATATCCATCGGTTTCTTACTAAACTTCAACTATATCCAACGAGCCGGTTACTTATCACATTTGGTGACCCTACATAATATTATTAATATTATTTTAAGTCTGTTAGCTTATACAGGGTAGCAGGGAAATTCGACCTATTCTTTGAAAGGGGTTATACTAGAGGTCAGTAGCAACAAATAAGTCCTGTTAACTAGGGGTCAAAACTGGATGGTTACCGAGCTATGACAGTTCTTCGATGCTTTAGAATATTTCTGACTTGTTACCAAAAACAATTAACTATGGAAAATCTACTCCACTCTAAACATTAAACTGATACTTTAGTTAAAGCTGAAAAATTTGTGATCATGAAAAAATTTACTTATCCAAAACTTACATAATCTTAGAAATAATAGGTCTTTAGTAGCAATAATCTTTACTTTTTGTATTCTTCCCGTAAATCGACGTAAATTATTGGAGAAAAACTGTATGACAGTTAGCGTACCAATTAGTAAAATGACTAACTGGTTTCATAAGTTTTCCAAAAAGATACCAAAACAGCGTTTCTCAGCGGTTTTTTCCAAAATCTGCATAAGCGCGCTGAAGGTCAAACATTTAATTGTGATTTGTAAATTGAATTCAGCTCGAAAAGTCTACAGAATAGAAAAGTGAATTAAAAATAAATGTAATTTGATAATGTTTAATTAAAAAAAAACAATAAACAAAAATGATATATCCTGTTCAAATTGCCTGCCATTGTTGCGTATGCAAGCACGCAGCCTACGACGTACTTCACTCACTGTCACTCGCATGGAAAGTGAGGTTTTTTTGTATTCGGCAGCTCCCAAAATCGTCTCCCTCAACTCTTCAAGAGACGTCGCTGGTGTAGGGTACACTAAGTCCTTCATGTGACCTCGAAAGATAAAAGTCGCATGGCGTCGTGCCACCTGGACCGATCCATCTCAGCGGATAATTGTCATCCAGCCATTGCAGCACACCTCGATAAAAGTGAGCTGGGCATCCATCGTGCTTGTACACCATATCTCTTCTCGAAGCTAGCGGCACATCTTCTAAAAGCGTGTTCACTTCTTCTCTTAAAAAGATTTTGTACGTTATGCCATTCAAGTTTTGGGGCAAGAAGAAAGGCCCGATCAACTTATCATGGACAATCAATCCCCATCCAAACATTTAACGAAAATGTTCTCTGGTGGAGGGACCACCAGAGAAGATTTTTTATTTTTTCTTGGGTTTTGACCCTTACGGGCAAATTATAGTAATTTGTGATGCCATCACGATCGAACGTCGATTCGTCCGTCCAAAGACTTTTTCTTAGATAATCTGGGTCTTCAATCTTGGCATTAATCAAACATGTACAAAAATCCATCCTCCTTGCAGGATCACCCTCTTCAATGGCTTGCACTGGTGTAATGGTAAGGATAAAGGTTTGCTGCATGCGCAAAAAATCAGGCCCTCCATTCCGATATACCCAGTCGTCTTGCCACTAGTCTTGTTGATACAGAAGGGTCTGCTTGAAAGCACTGAAGACTGTCTACCAACGTCGCTGTGGCGTCGTTAAGCCAAGCTCATTCCTCGAAAGCTCCGATAACTAGCACCAAAAACGCTCACGTCAGGTAAACAGTGATTAGGGAAACGCCTTTGATACTCTCTACGTGCTGCAGCAGCGTCACCGTCACAAAACCCATACAAATACAAAATCTCAGCGTATTCTTCATTTTGAAAATCAGCCATTCTACAAGGAGACAGGCGTAGCGTTATAGCGTAGTTTAGTTGCTATCACCGACACATAATGATAAAAATGTGGGTAGGTTCAGCTCGCGGCACGGATGTTTAGCGATGACCGTTATTGCGTAGAACTCAAATTTGACATTGACAAACAATAGGCAAAAAATAACACGTTTTACAGCCTGAAATGACAGTAACCTTTTTTTGTGCAATGTTCGATTCTAGGAAATTGCTGTCTTGAATGCATCAACGACTTTTTATTTTAACTCTAACGGAAGATGATACAACAATTGTAGTTTTTTGGAAAGCTTATAAAACCAATTAGTTATTTTACTAATTTGTACGCTAATTGTTATACAGATTTTTTCCAATAATTTACGTTGATTCGTAAATCAACGTTAATTATTGGAAAAAATCTCAAAGCAATAATCTTTAATTTTTGTATTCTTCCTACGGGAAGAATACAACAATTTTTACTACCTCACCTTTTATTTCTAAGATTATGTAAGTATTGGGCAAGTCTTTTTTTTTAATGATCATGAATTTTTCAGCTTTCACGAAAGTATCAATTTAATGTTTAGAGTGGAGCAGTTTTTTCATAATTAATTGTTTTGGTAACAAGTCAGAAAAATTCTAAGGATCGAAGAACTGTCATAGCTCGGTAACCATCGAGTTTTGACCCTTAGTTAACTGGACTTAATTTGTTGCTAATGACCTCTAGTTTAACCCCTTTCAAGGAATAGGGCGAATTTCCTTGTCAGCCTGTATATTATTCAAACATCATTCTTCAATATCTTTTTCTTTATTGGCATAAAAAATGTGTCCGAACAAAGTGAAACCGTGACTCCTGCGCTAGGTAACAACACCATGTATTACAGGAGCCGGTGTCTTCTGCAAATCAGTAGGATCTGGATTTTATGCAATATACGAATTGCAAGATAGGTCTTGCAATTCGTAAATTGCATAAAATCCGCTGACTGGGTTCAGCAATGCACATTATAATATTATCAAAAGATAGAGCTACTAGCTAATTCATTGATTATAAAAATTAAAATGTGATCACACACAATGTATAGTGAAGCTTATGGAAATATCTCCACAAATGAAGGGAGAGCCCGTGCAAACAAGAATTGTTCCCCGCTACAATCGTACTTAGATTATCCTAATATCGTTTTCGGCAAGTACCAGCCAGGAACTACGAAAATATTAAACATTGGATTCGGTAAAAAAAATGAGTTCTCCAAGAGAAAACTTAGTTTTTCCTTTTTTTGTCTTTCTTAGGTTTGAAAAGCTTTTTTTGTAAACCAATATCTCTTAGATGTTTTTCTCCTAGCTAATCACCGTAGAAAATGAGATACTTAACACATATTGTAGAAAATAATATTCTAATAAGAATATTTTAGTTTCTATTGTGACTACCAGAATTGACTCGACGTTTAACAATGGAAGCAATTTGCTTCTAGTTACTGCATTCACAACCTATTCAATTTATTATCATATTAAGAGGTTTTCAACTTATACAGCGTGTATCAGAAAGGTGTGGTCATATTTATGGGTGTGGTACAGACCATCAAACTGAACCACTTTCTCCATGGGACCAGCTTCGTAATCTCGAAAAAATTAACAGCCATTCCATACATTTAGGTCGAGTAAATATTGAAGTTTTGTATGGAACAGTTGATTATTTTTTCGTGATTACGTTGTTGGTCCCATGGAGAAAATAGTTCAGTTTGATGGTCTGTACCACACCCTTCAATATAACCACACCCTTCTGATACACGCTGTATGTACACAAAATGTAGTTCTATACTACCTCATTTAAGGTGATAAAAATTAAAAGCAATAGACATTAATCAATTGATATCAAAAACTTGATGATGCACCTCGATATTTTAATATTTATTGCCGATTCTTATCGTAAAATTGATTTTAACAATCCAATTAGTAGAAATATAAAATGAAACCAGTTGCCGACTGTAATCAAGAATTCAATTAATTGAATCTCTAATTTTTGTTAATCAATTTAATTACTCCTAAACTACAAATATATTATCCTTATGGTGGATTTTCTTCACCGTTTCTGTTTTAATATGGTGTGTGAAATTGCCAGCTGATTAATCTATGTATTCAATAATAAAATTTAACATTCTTTGTCTTTCACCGTCTTAATTAATATTTCGGAAAATTCATTTAAGAGTAATTTGTTTAAATTATTTTTATTCAAGTTAGGAAGCTCAAAATAGATTTGATTTTTTTTAATTCGGCAGTCTACACGTGATCAAACCTATTAACGAATTATAATTAATTCTGTTTTAAGACCGGCTAGCTTGAGTGTAGTGTTTGGCCATAAATGTGAAATCAAAAGGAATCATGATAGTATTAGCATTGGTGAGAAACCAGTGGCCAAGAGTAGGTACGATCATTGAAAAAATTAAGAAACCATAATTACAACCCGAAAAAATATTATTATGCTAGGTCTCTCCTAGCAAAATCATATTGTTTTAAATATAAAATAATTTTACCCTCGATTCACTACGCATAGACACAACCCACAACCTAGCATATCTAATCGCGATTATTCCATACTCCATGGTTTTATGGCGTCAGTGATCAGATCACCCCCATGAATACATGATCAGGTGGTCCCGGCTCGGTGGCGCGGGAAATACCTCATCTATATGCAAGGGTCAAACAGTTATAATATTTGCAAAAATATACGCCTATGACCCTTCGAGGCTACGACTTAGTCAGCATTGTTTTTTTTTATAGTGCTGCGCTGAGCATGATTTTTATCTTTAATGTTAAAAGCAATTTAATTTAATTCGTTTGCTATGTAGGCCTAATAGCCGTATCATGACTGCAAGCGTTTTTAAAGAAGGCTATTCATCAAAGTTGCAACTTGTAAAAGAACTAACACCGTAAAATCAAATATACTAAAAGGTCGTCAGCAGCCTATGTCTATGTAAATTCTTAGGAAAGGACCAGACAGTACCATCAGTTCATAAAACACATTCAATACGGAAACGAGAGTCTCATATATTGCCCTTTCTAAATAAAGCATTTGATATTGTTGTTAATAGTCAAATTCCAATAACTAAAGTTAGTTCAAAGTTACATGTGCATAAATTGGGTAAGTAAACTGTTGTACAATCAACTCATCTTTATTTAATACCAGGCTATAAGTAAGTGATGCAGTCGCGCATCTAATAAAATAGGCTTTCTCAAGGCAGTGTGCTGGGACCAAAGTTATAAATATTTTGCCCGAACAAAGATTTTAGCATGAAATGCAACTAGTACTTCGGGTTTCAGAAAAATATATAAATACCGGGAGCCCATAACCAACTGATGTTGTAACTAATCACATAAAAACCCCAAATAAAACCAATTTTACTAGTAACACAATACATTTAATCCAAAAATCACGTATAAATCTGTTAACCAAAATATCCTACTTCATTATACCAACAATCGAACCCCAAAAGGATCGGGAACAAAGCTAATAATTAGATCCGACCGTTTTTGCCGGATTTTACATAAAACTGTACTCGACACAAAGGAAACCCAATACCGACGTCAAAAAATCACTGTAATTTCGCACTTGGGACCGCCCCACACCAGAAAACTTAATCAGGACGAAGGGAGTTATATTTCTGTTTCCGATACGATATACTATAACGTTTGAACACAGATTATCCAATCAGTTAAGATAAAGGACACGCTTTTTTACTAGGGAGACATCTTGTTTAGAATTAACCGCCAAAATTTGATAGTTGCAGTTTGACATTTGCGTTGCAGGAATAGAGTAGCTTTTTGTTTTTCTGGATGCATTCAAGGGAACCATTTCTAAAGTTGTCTATTCACAGGCATGTCGTATGCAGGAGAGGCACGCGTGGCGGTCACGTGATCGAGATTAGGCGGCGCATTCATGTCGCGCGCACAAAAGCGCGGGTCGCGGGCGAGACGTCAATTGTGTCCGGATTGGGGGAGGAAATTCGCCTAAGTTCGGTTGGATTTAAATTATAAATGCGAAATTCTACACTATTTGCATATCCCACGGGTATAGGACGTGTTTTTTTTACGATTAAAACGACACCTTTTTATGTCACATCAATGATTTTGAACAAATTAAGCAAATTATAAATCGTAAATCTAGAATATTCTGTACGTAATTGCCATTAATATAGATATCATATAGCTGTCAATATTAAGTAGTTTATTGGATGGTTAATTAATGATTGGCAAAACAACTTGTAGATCCTGTTGTCTATGACTAATAAATATCTATTTCTTAATCGGATAAAATGTGAGTCTGTCTAACTAGTTTATCTTGAACTAATGATACAGCTGACCTGGCATTTAACCTTTCTAGATTAAATAATATAGCATCATTAGGTGGCTGGGACAGACTAGCTGCGGAAGGCGGAGGACAGGGTGTTGTGGCGCAGCATGGGAGAGGCCTATGTCCAGCAGTGGACTGCGATAAGCTGAGTTGATTGATTATAATATTATTAACATAACATCACGCCTTATTTCCCCGAAGAGTTAAACAGAGGTGTACCTATAGTACACCCACATTTCGCCAGTCATATTTAAGTCCCATGTAATAGGGGGTGAGCCTATTTCCATCAACCGCGCGCATATCCAGACTGCTACTAAGAAATTTCAGATGGAAAAAACCAATAACACTGCCCGACTGAAATTGAAACAAATGAATGCGTAAAATCCTGCCGACAAACATCAACACCAGTAACAACACGATGCAATCAAATTCTAAAATTCCACCCACTCAATAGACAATGCCAACTGAAAGTATCATCAAACAGTGTCGGTAAACAGAGTTAAAAACAAACGACGAGCATACAAAGACGACACCAGTGTGCAAACACTTGCTACCATCGGTACATCGATATTGGAACACGTTGATGTCAGGACGAGGGAGGACAAATAAATCAGAATAGATCGCGCTCGGGGGCAGGGTCCCGGGAGACCTGAACCGTGGCTGTAGTTACGATCGTGAGGAGATGGTAATAAAAGTCTTTCGATTCGGTGGTTTCTGTGTCGACAGTTGCTACGATCAATGGCCTTATTGCCTAAAAGTCTGAGAGGCAATTCTCGTGTTTTGATAACGTTCGCATTCTAGTCTCAGTCTCAATATGTCAGAAGTACCTCGTATTTTCCTTAGCCCTCCTCTTTTCCCTTTCCTTTTCCTTCTATCTTCCTTATATTTTATCTTCAATTTTTTTTGACAAATTTTAACTTTCCCTGAGATGAGATAGAGATTTTGTACGTTTTTTTTTTATTACAGGAATTGGCCTTCAGGACTCTTTGTCCGATCCCTGGAGTGACTCGTCCAACAGCTGAGTTAAAACTGGTCCAAAATTACCACACTGCTGACCATGCTCCCGATGCCAGGGACTACCTCATTTTTTTTATCATAATAAACTTAATATAGATAACATAACATAAAGACAGTCACGCTTTAGGGAATATCTTAAAATGGGTGGCTGATTTCAAGGAGCCCAAGGAAGTAGCCACACTTTTACTTGCTGGAACTAAGTACCTATAGCTGAACTGTTCCACAAATAAACATGCCATATCCATTCCAATTCCCTCGCTTTAGATTCTACGGTGAATGTGCGGTCTCGTGGGACAGAGGACGCATATTGCACTCATTTCATTATCTACACGACAGTCGCGATCTGGGGACTATCTATGTAATGTCCGCAGCTCGAAATTTGGTGATAGAATTTATAATAATTTGTGAACCCTGGAAAATATTAAATGATCAAACCATCTCATTATTGTTTTTCTTTAAAGTTCACTTGATGTAACCTCGAACAGAAGTCACTACTGTTTGTATTTTTATTGCAATTATGTTGATTTCTAAAATTGAGTCATCCTTTATATTGGTCAATGCTTCCTATCTAACATGAACTTAAAAATGTTCAGCCCCTTCCACAAGTTCCAAGTTACAGTTAGAAGAGCTTGATTATCCACATTTTTACGTCAGAACCAGATTAATATGCGTACTGAACATTTTCATTCCTATTATTCAAAAACATCAACCATTGTAAAAAACCTTACTTCTCATAAAACACTCTTCTTCTGAAAAATCAGTGCGTCCACAATTAATGACTACGCACGCAAACCCCAAACTACTTAATATTTACCGAATAAAATGAACTGTCCCGAAATGAAATGTGACCGTCGCTTGGGAGTGCCTTCTGGGCCAACTAGGCTTGTTGATCGTAACTAGTTTAGTTAAGGGTAGCCACCCTTGCTGCCCTGCTACCCTGGTGAGTTGGTGACAGACGACACCTTGCTACGGTAGGCATTGTAGTCAAATGTTTTGACAGCGCGTGTTAGCTTTCAAATTATTTGATTCGAAATATTTTGATGTCTAAAAGCAGACATCAAAATATTTCAAATATCTATTTTTTCTGTCACATATTTATGCTTCCAGTGGGATATCACATATTTTTGCAATATGAGCAGCACTGATTGCGATATAGAAAAAAAAACTTAAAACATTATTCTGTCAGGTTTTTATGCCGCCAAAGTTATATCAGATATCTTTTATTAAAACGAGGTATTATATTCTTATGAACTAAACTGAGTAGGCAGATATTTATAACGCAAGAGATGTCCGATATTTATGAGAGGTGACAAACCTTTTTGAAGCCGATGTGGTATGCTATGTTTTGACTTCGCTTGTCTCGTCAGATAGCTTTTGTGTTTCTTCGATGATACATTTATTTGTGCCGCTACTTGTACTAATGTGCATACCACAGATGATCACATATATTTGCTGTCTTCTTGAGATCAGACATCTATGAATTAAGCATGAAATCAGATATTATTTCCGGACTGACCATAGTAATATAATAATAATAATAATAATAATAATTGTGTTTTATTGCAGGCAAAGTACCCATATACAAAAATATAATAATAAGTAAAAGTAGAACAAAAACATGAAGGTATGTATAGGTACCTATAGTCTTAACCGTACCTATAGTCAAAACATACGTTTTTCGTCATTTTTTGTTCTCGCTTAGGTGAGCAGAAATCCAGTGCACAAATATGGGGCTTGCTAGGTTGCACGAGACAACTCTCAAAATATTAATGATGATGATTGATGATTATATTAATGTTAGTGACTCTACCTACCTACTAACCTGAGTAATGTCTTCATATTATTATTTTTCTTTTATTTCATCTTTTCGTCCGAAACTGTTACTTCCAGAAGACAGAATTAGATACTTACGCCTACCATTTCCACCATTTGGTACGGAAAGATAACAGATTTCCCAATGAATCTCCACCATATTTACTCATCGGCGCGCACTTATGATAAAGGGTGTAATGTATTATTTACAGCGGGGTGTGAGGGGGGGGGAGGGTAGAGGAGTGAGGGGTTCGTTACCCGGTTCACTGGGCCATAATAACTTCAGGGAATACCCGGCTCCGAGCTACTAACACCCGTCGGTAGGATGTACGAACGGTTGTGGTGCGATGTTTGAATTTTTTGTTGTCTTTTATGTATGTAAAAAAGTTATGTTGGGATTACTAAACCACCAATATTTTGCTGCTAAGTACTCCTAATAACTTTATGAAAAACTACCCTCAAATAAACTGGACATGAACTGGACTGGCAAAGGTTCCAAGAGATTAATAATAAAGTAGGCGCAGTTCGAGTCCGCGCTGTCTGTTTTCGTGAAAACGTTTGGTCACAGCTGTAACCAGACCTAACCTAATGAGAGGAGTTTAGTATTAGGGACGAGTCTGTGTTGCCTAGTCATACTAACAACATAGTGATTAATTACGAATCCTCATGCTGTACGAAGGAGGAGAATCCACCTATAATACCAACATCTTTGGAGGTCACCACCAGTCAGATAGGGTATTCTCTTCCTGCTGGAACTGGTACGGGCATTCTAGACACTTCATTTGTAGTTGTGGAGGTCACTCCGGATAATCATTTAAACTAGTCAGTAAGACAACAGAAGTTACCCCTTCAAGTAACCAATTATTATTATTATTAGAGAATAATAAAAAGGTATCTTCTGGCAATATAACTCATAATAATAAAATACCAAAGGGAGTGCAACATACTTTAAAATTATTTAATCAAAATATCCAAGGTTGCGCTTCCAAATTACTGGAAATAGAATTGTTTTTAGAAAATACTAAGTTTGATGTCATTTGTTTAACAGAACATTGGTTAAAAGATCATCAAGTAATGTCAATTAATTATGAAAATTATTGTGTAGTTAGCCATTTCAGCCGAAAACGTATGATACATGGCGGGTCATTAATATTAGTTAAAAATTCAATTAAATCGAAAGAACGAAAAGACGTCATCGGACTGTCTGTCGAGCACACCATTGAATTGTCCTGTGTTGAGCTTGATAAGCATGTTATAGTATGTGTATACAGACCTCCAAGTTACCAGAATCTATCTGTGTTTGATTCTGTAATTGAAGATGTGTTAAAGAAACTAAGTACTAGTAGTAAGTCAATAGTCATATGTGGAGATTTTAATATTAATTTATTAGAAAATAACTCGAATACTGTTAGATTATTAAATCTTTTCGGGTCATTTGATTTGTCAAATGTTTTTATTGAACCAACCCGAGTGACAGCTTCTTCTGCCACTTGTATAGATAATATTTTTTGTAATTGTGATTATTTACACAAACAAATTGTAAATAAGTTGCCATCTGATCACAGTGGCCAAACAGTAACATTTTGCTCCTACATGCCTTTACAAAAAATTCAAATAAGGTTTAGGCCAATTACATGTAAAAAATTAGAGCAATTAAATAATTCTTTAGCCAGTACATTATGTGATCAAAGTTTTAATAATGTAGGTGACCCAAATGAGTTCTACGCCGAGTTCTTTTCACTATTAAACACGCAATTTAATGACACTTTTCCACTAAAGACTAAAATTATTTACACAAAGTTTTTATTTAGTGATTGGGCGACTCCAGGTATTCGTAAAAGCAGGGAAAAGCTATTTGAACTTTATGGTCTAAAGCAACATATGAATAATACAAGATTTCATCAGTATGTTGCAAAATATTCAAAAACTTTTAAAAGTGTGTGCAAACTAGCAAAAGCACTTTATATTAGCAATAAAATAAAATCAGCTGATGATAAAATAAAAACTACCTGGCAAATAATAAATAATGAAACAGGCAGGAAAAAACAGCGTAATACAGAATTTAATTTAGAGACTGCACATGGCCTCATCAACTCTGATGTAGAAATAGCTCAGGAATTTGAAAACTTTTTTACTAATATTCCCCTTAAAACTACTGAAGCTTTAAATTCCTCACCCGCGCTTTCTGCTGCCTTACTTACAAAGAATGTCAAGGCATGCCCTTTGGAGTTTAGGTTTCAGCATACAAACCCCCAAGCTGTTATAAAAGCTTTTAAAGATCTTAAAATTAAATCAACAGAGGATCTCTGGGGAATGTCTGTAAAAGTCTGTAGATCTCTCATCGAAACCATTGCTCCCTATTTAGCTTTCATATTTAACACCAGTGTAGACCAAGGAGTTTTTCCGGATCTTTTGAAACACAGTAAAGTAGTTCCGTTGTTCAAATCCGGTGATAGTAAAGAACCCAACAATTATAGGCCTGTGTCAATTTTGCCAGTTCTCAGTAAGGTGTTTGAAAAGTTAATGCTTAATCAAATGTTACGCCACTTTAATAAAAATTCCATCTTTCATGAACAACAGTACGGTTTCACCAAAGGGCGCTGTACCACTGACGCTGGTGTCACCCTACTAAAGAACATTTTTAACGCCTGGGAAGGAGCACAGGATGCCATTGGAATCTTTTGCGACCTCTCTAAGGCGTTCGATTGCGTAAACCATGAGACACTTCAGCTGAAACTAGAGCACTATGGAATTAGGAATACAGCTCTTGATCTACTAAGGTCATACCTGAAAGATAGAAAGGTTAAAGTTCAAGTAAACGGCAAGAACTCATTAGGGTCTGAAATGACAATGGGCGTTCCTCAAGGTTCGATATTGGGTCCATTCCTCTTTTTAGTTTACATTAATGATTTACCCCAATTACTGCAGAATCAACCGAAGATGGTGTTATTTGCAGATGACACATCATTGATCTTTAAAGTAGACCGACGGTCACAAAATCTTGACGATGTAAATAACTCTATTCTTCAGGTCCAAGATTGGTTTATGGTAAATAATTTGGTACTTAATGAAAAAAAAACCAAATGCATTAGATTTAAATTACCTAATGTTAGAAGTTGCGAATGTGACATCATATTGAATGGAGAAAAACTAGAATTTATTAATCAGACGGTTTTCCTGGGAATCACGCTAGACGAGAAATTGCAATGGGGACCCCATATAACATCTCTTGCGGGGCGGTTAAGCTCGGCCGCTTATGCTGTTAGGAAGATAAGACAGTTAACAGACGTAGAAACCGCGCGTTTGGTCTATTTTAGCTACTTCCACAGCATTATGTCATATGGCATTTTACTGTGGGGTCGGGCTGCTGACATTGAATCCATTTTCATTTTGCAAAAGAGAGCTGTCAGGGCCATTTACAATCTATGTCGTCGCGAATCTCTTAGGGAACTATTTAAAAAGATTAATATTATGACGGTACCTTGTCAATTCATTTATGAAAATATTATGTATGTAAGAAAAAATCGACATCTTTTTAATAAAATAAGTGATAGACATAATTTTAATACTAGAAATAAAGATAAAATAGATCAACCATTTTTTAGATTATCTAAAGTACATACATCTTTTATGGGGTACTGTGTTAAATGTTACAACAAAATACCTTGTGACATATTGGAATTAAATGAAAGAAAATTTAAAACTCATATAAAAAGTACACTTTGTAAACAAGCATATTACAAATTAGAGGATTATATCCTAGATAAGAATGCTTGGAAACATGCTGGTCCTGCTCCATAGGACAATCTAGAGTCTAGACAAAATCAAACTGGTTGCTAATTTGATTGTATAATTTATAATTTTTATGACATTGATTGTTACATTATGTACTTAACTACTTAAACTCACACACTAAATTATTACTTGTTGAAATTTTGGAAACATCGTCTACTTTTCAATATTTGTAAATATGTGAGCACCATGTATCTATCACATAATTAATTTACCTGCCTTTGCATTATATTTAATTCTTTTTACCTATTGTGGTATAGTAATTTTATTCTAGGTGCATCGTCTTCACATATGATTACATAATTAATGTGAACTTACATAATATTGTAAAATATTTTAAAAGAGTAACGGTGGAGTTTCTTGCCCATTCTTCTCCATACGAAACTACCTTTTGGAAGGGGCAACTAGAATCAATTCTATTTTTTTGTAAATTTTGACGTTCAAAAGTGCCTTTTATGTGCCTATTTGAAATAAATGATTTGACTTTGACTTTGACTTTGACTTCATAAACAATCCTTAGTCAGTGCTAGCACTTTTCCAGCCACTATCACGCCAAGCTTGCTCTATCCCAACTAATGAAAGGTGGTCACATTCACATCAAGCTAAGCTGATATAACGATGAGATTCTCTGCCCAGTGTAGTGCGCACAGTTTCGTGATGAGCGGGCGAAGCGAGCCCCCAGACGACACAACTGAACAAAGCGCGCCTATTCAAGCAATGAGCGAGCGAGGCGAGCCGCCCACAAACAAGCGAGTGCAACACACAAGCATATTCTGAAATCTCCTACTATTCTCGTAATTCTCACACATAATTACTTACACCATGACACGCCGTCACCTATTGAAAACATGATGTTTTTTTAGTTTTTTTGTGTTTTCCGGTATTACCTTGGCTTTTGTATTCGCTCATAATTAGATTTTTGAGGCTTATTGTGTTCTTTATTATGTCAACAAGTTTCTTCGATTGTCGTTTTTTACAATAACGAGCAGATTTACAGCCAACATGAGGCGAAATATTATGTGTTTACATAGGAATTTATGTGTTTACATAGGAATTTATGTGTTTACATAGGAATTTCCTAGGGTTTACGATACTGCCGTAGCCATTGTATTTGCTCAAAACTAGATTTAGTAGGCTCATTGCATTTTTCAGTTCTGGGCAGATTTACGACCGATATGAGACGACATCTTAAAAGACTTTTTAGGCGCATTACATTCCTTTTGATGCTTGCTTTCTTCGATTGGGTTTTTTGTCATTTCTAGGTAGATTTACTATATGAGATGATATCTTAAATTATTTTGCTATTGTCAGCTTCGTATTAATGTTTAACCCTATTTTGGCCAATATTTATGTTGTTTCTCCTTATGTCCCGGTAGTGCTTTGTCAATTCTTGACAGCGACATCAGAATCACTATCCTAGCTAAACACGTTTTTACGCTATACGAATTGGAGTTTCGACACATAGTGTAAAATAGAGGGTTGCGCGCATGCGCTTGTCCTCGCAATGTGACGTCATAGGAAAATTAAATTCTACTCCAAAATTGTTATAAATATGACTTATCTTTTGAATGCTCAACCATTACTCTAGCACTAAAAGCTAGAAATTATTAGCGGTTAAAATCTTACATGTTTTTGTCGGTCAGAAATATTGAATACCATACCACCAGTACACCGAGCGAAAAGACGTTTTCACGTTAAAAACTAACAAAAAGATTTCTGACAATGAAAAAGAGATCACAATATTTAGTATATTTTATAAAGTAATAAAATGCAGATATTTATTTTAATAGGTAATCACACGTCGCAAACACAATGAAATTAAATTAAAAACGGAAAAAGAGTTTTCGAGAAAGATAGGTTGCATAGTGCTCATAAAAAAAAATTGATTTTTATCTAGCTATATGTATGTAGCATCCTTCAGAATACTCTAACCCCAAGTCCAAACCAAAGTGATCAGCAGTCGCGTTAACACGCTCTTGTCGCGTCGCCTGTTCGCGCAACGATCGCTTCGGTTAGGAGTTTAGGACACGGCCTAAAGTTGCACGCTCTTCATTCGCACACATATTAATATGTTATAATTTTGTCGCCACATCCATCACGCACGCCAGGACACATGTCGCGATTACAGCTCTCTGCTCACCTCCCATTGGTTCGCTTATCATAACTCATTCTCATTGCCGCTGAACTTTTATTATGTTGCCTTTCAATCTTGAAACTGAAATGTTTTGGCTAATCGAGTGATTTAAAGGGAAATTCGGAATGTAAGTCAGTGAAGATTTTTGACTGAAATTATTATGTTTTTTTTTTATGGAGATATTTTCTTATGGTTTGATTGTAATTGCTAAGCACTATGACTTGACCCGACTTGTAGTACTAAAGAGTGGTACGACACGGTTACTTTATTTCTTTATTCCATCCTAATGCCTAGAGGTTATTATAATCACTATGATTATTACATATCAGTATGGTCAGGGATCAAAATCTAATAACACAAGCTTTTGTAAGTACCTAAATATTTAACCACACCTGGAAAGAAAATACGTTTATTTGCGGTAAACATGACGCAGAAAAAAAAACACAATTACAAAAAAGAACGAGTTGGGAGAAAATATGCGTCACATCCACGCAAAACGGCAATCGCTCAGCATAATGATAAATGATAAATGATAAATGATTTTATTTCTCTAAGTAGGTTTGTACAAACACTTTTACACGTCAATCATATTTTAAAACTAGATGAGGTCGGCGTTTCCTATCTGACTACTCTGAGAAGAAAGGCCGAAACAAACTCAGAGGTCACAGTCTCTTTTAAAGTCCAAACATAATCTTGGTCAGATCATGTGAAGACCATGTAGATTTGAGTCTGAAATGGTAATTTTGAGGAAAAATACCACACAGAATGAGTGGACCTGTCCAGTCAGTGCACGCATTTGTCAGTAATCGTGCAGCTCAACTCAAAACTTAAGGAGCTCAACGATTCGACGAACAATACCAAAGAAAGGACATTTGGGTAGGCCGCATAAATTACTCAAACTGCCAGACTTTGATTAAAACTAATCAAGAAAGAAAAAAAAAACAATGATCTACATAGTCTTCACATTCACAATAATTAAAATAATATACTATTTTACAAAGTAAATATTCATGTCAATATATTTATAAAAATTCATCAATGTCAACAGGTATAAAAAATCCTGAAATAATCTTGGTCAGATCATTTGAGGACCATGTAAGATTGATGTCTGAAATGGTCTTTTAAGGAAAGAACCATACAGATTTGAGTGGACCTGTCCAGTCAGTGCACGCATTTGTCAGTAATCGTGAAGCTCAACTCAGAACTTAAGGAGCTCAACCATTAGACGAATAATACCAAAGAAAGGACATTTGGGTAGGCGGCATAAAGCACTCAATTTATGCTACGAGCCTATGCGAGACAGAGCCCCAGCTGGTTTTCAGCGGCAGCCGGCGTTGACGTGATGACGTCAACCAGTGCAGCATACGAAAATATAAAAATAACAAAAACATAAGAAATAAAATAAATACACTATTCCTACTTATATAGATATTAATTGAAGATTATTTCGCGGGAGATCTCGCCCTGTCGTTCAGTACCAAGATTCATTTACCAATCATTATTATCAGTTATAACAACAGTCCTTTCATAGTTTCATTGCCTCTGAAAGCAACCAACAGCTAATTTTAATAAAACAACAATCACAAATTAATAAAAGGTCAGTGTAATTTTGACAGACTTGTACTGACAAGTCTGTCAAAATACTGGCAACAATCCAACAACAACAGATCACCGTGATTTTGACAATGATGAAAAATCTGATGTTTATCTACAAAAGGACTGTAGGTACGCGTCTGTGTAGTATAGGTAAACCACGTGAGCGTGTGTGTGTGTGTGTGTGTGTGTGTGTTTTAGATACTTGACCTGAATTTGAAATAAATCTATTACCAAATCAAAACGAAATCTAATCAATCATTAAATTTAACACTAAACCCAAGCTTACACGAGTTAACATTAACAATTACCGTCATGTTAACACCGTTATTTCTCGTATTGTTATTTATTCAGCTAGGTCTATGTAAACCACAGGTTTTCGACGAACGCTGTGCGTGACGGCAGACGCGGCCGACGTGTCGCGTGCACGCCACTCAGTGTAGCCCTGGCCTTAGGGACGGATAGCAGGGAAATACTAATGAGTTCTGTAATAATTTGGTGCTAGATAATATGAGCATTTCGGAAAATGTGCGGCTTTCCCGAACAAAAATTTAAAGTTCACCAGTTGGTAGATCATGAACTTAGATCCCATCTGCATTTGTTTATTTTTAGAAAAAAAAAGGGAATATTAACCACATTTGTTAAAACAGCATTAAAGTGACTTCCTTGTGGTACCTATTATCATAATTAATCATGATCAGTGCTTTATAGTTTCGATCTTGAGTAGGTACCTGTAGTGTGAGAAATCACCAAATTCGGATGTTGCTAAGCAATGATTTTGCCGTTGGTCGTAAGGAGTTCATTTATAAATGATGCTTAAAGTTAAGTAATGATTAGCGACTGTTTCACCATACATTTTTTACGTTTAAACGTCTCTTAAGTTTAAGCAACGTTTATGAATAACGGGGTATTTGTTAGCGTGCTCCGGGCTTCAGAATGGGTTCTGCCTTCATTGTTCATACCTTCGGCAACTCACACTAATGAGACGCAATTAGTTTTCTATTGTTATCGAACTTAATTAGTTCGATCGGCAGATGAGGGGTTCAACATTAATAAGTAGTAAACCATGTGCTAAAGGATAGCATAGATTACAATGTGCCTATCCGGAATTGTGTAGGAAGACGAAAGCTGACATCGCCAGATTCCTGAAATCAAATTGAATCTATGTTACCTTTATTTGTCCTTACACTGAATCTCATAAGCGAAAACTTAATACTTTGTCCCGACGACGGTCCCAATTTATCTGCTACCGCTACCTGCCTACCTTCACGACAATACACAAGGCAGCTGCCAGACGCCCGTCAACGTCAGCGGCGCGCGAATCAGTGGTTAGCATGGCGTGCGGGCGCCGATCGATATCTACCCTCCAACTCACCTGATATCAGCTAACTCGGGAAATCTATCTCAACTAGGTACGGTCGTGGTCGACACGTGTTTTTTAGCATGACATGGAAAAGTCTGTATTTTGTCTTGCTGATAGCGATGACAAACTATCCTGAAGACTGAGAGTTGTTAGAAGGGTCGGCAAAGCTACAGGACTATCTAAGCCAGCAACTGATTGGTAAAGAAAACTGGAAAATCGATACCACGGGGCTCATCCGGTTACCCCAAAATTCAATCTACATACTTGCGTTGCGCTCTACCACTTTATATGAAACTGGCTTTTGCCCGTGGATTCGCCCGCGTGGATGTCTAACAAAATCCTTTAAATCCTTCTCCATTAAAAATGCATATACATATATATACACACATCAAAAGTGTTTAGGGATCAAGCAAGTTTTTGCTACTTACTAAAAATCAGTATTTTTTTATTTATTTTTTATAACTCTTATGGATACTTTTTAGAAAAGTCATTTTAAAAGGGAATAATAGTTTTTAAATTTCGGTCAAAAGATAATCCCGCATCGGGTTTGAGGCCAAATCAGTAAAATTTCTGCCATACTTCTGAGTGGAATCAATATAAAAGAACATTATTATGGAGAGGTCATTTGAGCCGAGAAGAAATGATCAGAGCCGTGGGAATGTTGGAAGCAGGTTCTCGGCAACGTGCTGTAGCAATCGCTCTGGGCACTACGCAGTGTTGTAAGTCGACTTTGGACTCGTTACCGTATTCATTCGCAGCGTGGTAGAGCGACATGGAGGACGAGCTCGCATCACCACACACAGACAAGATCGTTACATATAAATTGCTGCTCGACGTAATCGTACAATGACCGCGATGATGTTGGTTACGAGTTTTTTCAGGGATGTCAATAAGTGATCAAACCATAAGAAATCGCTTGCATAAAGTCAATCTCCGTTCCCGAAGGCCGCTACGTGTTCCACCTATTGAGCCCCATAATCACAGAGCCCGTTTACAATGGGCTCGTGAACACAGAAATTGGGCAGAAAAAGTGTGGCGTTTTATGTGTTTTGCTGACGAATCTCCCTTTAGTATGAGGCCAGATACTAGACGTACACGGTATTGGAGGACCTCTGGACGTCAAGAACGTTTAAAATCATGCCAGGAATTCCTTGCGTAAGTGGTGGAACAATCATGAAATGGGCGGGTATTTGGATCGGCGGAAGAACCGAACTGATTTGGATCGATCGGAAACGATTGTATCAGATGTTGTCATTCCTTTGCGGACTCAATTTGGTGGTTAATTTCTGCTTATGTATGATAACACACTGCCAGAGCAAACACACTTGCCGCAGCTAATATCCAAGTCCTACCATGGCCTGCTCAATCGCCAGACTTGAATCCCATTGAGCACACATGGGATATGCTTCAAAGAAGAGCTTTGCCAAATATGGATGCCGTACACACACCAGAAAATGTTTTTCGCCTGTTTCAACGGACGTGGGCGGCCATTCCGCAACGTGATTTGGATGAACTAATATTAAGCATGCCCAATCGCTGCGACTGTGTTATACGCGTTGACGGCGGAAATAAAGACTACTAATTGTTTATATTACGCCATAAAAACCTTTAAAAACTTTAATTTTTATCTTTTTATCACATTTTAATGTCAGGATTAACTAAGGTGAAAAATCCAGCATATAAGCAAAAATCGCGAAAAGTGTTTATTAACGCAAAAACAGAGAGTACTTTGTCGATCTACACATATGAAAACATTTTATTTAATCAATCTAAATAGACATTTTTATTTAATTACAATATGGCAATAAAATATTTAGAAAAAAATACCTTTATCCCTAGACACTTTTGATGTGTGATCTACCTATGTGCCAACTTTCATGGTGTTTGGTCAAACGGTCTTGGAGTTCACTCTAAACTCACAAAATGTAATACGCATATTTAAAAAAAATTAGTCCTAACTAAAGTTTCTAATATTATAATTCAATCACGATTCGAAAGACACTCAGCGCCATCTAGCGTCCTAAAGCAATTGTGACCGTCGAAAGTTATTGTTCTTTCCCTCGGGAACAGTACTTTTTTTTCTGGATGAAACGTATCCTATGTCCTTTTCTGTACCCCTGATAATGTATATGCAAAATTTCATGATGATCGGTTGAGTGTTTAAGGCGTGAAAAGGTACAAACAAACTTACTTTCGCATTTATAATATTAGGATTAAGAATATCTTCTAGATAATAAGCCTGACCAAGAAACGGGGCATAGGCACTGGGATACAATTTTCGTCCGTCCAGAGGGCCTAGATAAAGTAACAATCGATTAGCGATGACAGTAGTAGAAACGCCAAAAAATGTATGGGGTTCACCTATGCTATCGAAATGTCACGTGGTCATAGGTCAACGTATAGAAATTAGCTAGACAATGGTGCCGATTCTCTTGTACACTGAACTAAACTAACTAATTTATCACTAAAATTCCTTACTTTTGGCTATGAGAATCTTAAAGCTAGAATAGCTTTAAGATTAAATAGCTAAAAAATATCTCTAAATTTTAAAATAATTTTAACGGAACTAAAATTTTATTTGACAATCGCGACTCCACGTGGTACTTGTTTGCCCTACCCTGTGTTTTTTTTTAGAATTGGAGACTTGCATGGGGGGCAGCCTCGACGTGTTTTATATGGAATTTTACACTTTTTATTTGGAAAATATGAAAAATGATTACCTACATGTAGAGTTTTATGGGTTTAAGGGTCTTATAAAGTGGGTAATTTTTATAATTTTTGTGATAGGATACACCATTTTCGAGATATAAGCAAAATAAAAAAAGATACAGTACTATTTTTGCACCTGAAGTCGAGTTGTTGTGGTGAATTGTTGAAATTGAAATGTTCATGACAACAAATTTTATTCCACACTTTTTTAATCGCGATTAAAAATAGCCAGATTTAGTTAGACAACCAAAATTTTAGATTAAAGACGTCAAATTCAGAATAGCTAAATAGCCATTTTCACTAAATTAATAACTCAGTGCCATCTTAGTGCTGTCAAACTAAAATAAAGTTAAGTTCGTTAGTAGTACTTTAGTCTATTTCAAAATGGGAAATCGTCGTTTGACAGGAATAAACTAAATTTTAGTGATTTTTAGTCTAGTTTAGAGAATTTTGTGACAAGAGAATCGGCACCAATATTGTAATTTTCAACAACAATTTAAAAATGTTATTCTAACAACAATTGTTGAAAAAACCGGTGAAATATAAAGTTGCAACCTTCTAAATACAGATGAAAGTGTACTAAGAAATTAACGTGAACACTAAACAGGGTTTATTTACATTTTCATCAGACACTTTTGGAACAAACTGCAGCGTAGAGCTGGCTGCTAACACGCCGGGGAGTCGAACCCCGGCGTGAGGTAGCTAAAAATCAAAACTCACACAGCTGGTACACGTAAAATTTATTATTAAAAAGAACATCCGAAATAAATAAGAAATAACAAGTCAAAAAAATGTTAATATTCAGTCGTTGGAAATTGTAAAAGGCTACCAAAAAAAATATCACAACAAGATTTTCGGAGAAAAAGCTTATGGATGTTTCCAAATATTTAGGAATTTAAGTATATAGACGAATTTAAATTCGATTGCAATCGTACGAAATTCGTGCCGCTCTATAAATTATTTAACACAAATAAGCTCAAGATTAAGGTTTTTCTTTACATAATTTCGTTAAGATAAATTTTAAAGAGAACAAGATCTGATATTGAGAATTTAGGAAAGCACCTTAAAATTAAAATGTTACACGACGGTATAACACAGAACACTTCTATTATATTGATGGTTGGGCGTTATTGCGCCACACAAATGACTTATTTAGCACCTGATGTGTCCGTTAGGCACCTGTGTCGTCGACCTTGCTCGGCAACGATCCTGCGCTTCTCTCCGCAAGCTCGCTCGGACTTCGGCGGCCGGCAGACTAAGGAAGAAGACAGGCGAACAATAAATGGCAGGGTAAGGCCAAAAAAGGTGGCCTTTCAAACAATCTAAGAAAAAGGAAATGTTCTTAGATTAAAGATGAAGGCACAAGTAAAAAGAATACGGAACCTATAAAGGGATTACTCACCAAAGAAAAAAGTGACGAGAAATTCCAGGGAACGTACAGTCGATTGTATCCGCTGACTACTCACATATCGTGGTTAAAAATTTGAAATTCCAGGGAACGTACAGTCGATTGTATCCGCTGACTACTCACAAATCGTGGTTAAAAATTTGAAATCCACTTTCAAAGAAAGATTCAATATTATTGAATAAAATATCCACTCAGTAGGAATTCCAACGACAGAATGCGTAAAATTTTTTTTCTTGACAATTTTCAGAACAATTGTCAATTTTTGAATAATCCAAAAAAAACACGAAAAAGTAAAAAAGCTGACCGAATGACTCGTAAAAAGAATTTAATCGAAATGACAACAAAAAGCATCTAATTGCAGGAATTATACTGCAAAACATTACGTAGGTACTAAAATTACGATCATTTTCCAATAATGCTCGCTGCAATAAAAATGCAAATGATACCAAAGGTCGAGCTAACCCCTGTGTACCGCGTTTATAAAACTGTAGCATTATGTCCACGCCAACAAGTATGTAATTCACTTTCTATTGCGGCCAATTGCTGGAGGGGTGTATCTAAATCGTCTCGCCATCTGTCAATGTTTCTCTTTGGTACAGAGATGCTGTGGTATTTCTATGAGTTATGCTTTTAAGGGTAGGTTGTTGATTGATAACGTAATAAGAAAAAAAAGTAAAGAAGGCGGGTAGGTACCTAGGTAATTATAAGTCTAAGTATGTTAGTAGTGTTGATAGGTGCGTTGACACTTGCCTTATTTTTGTTGTCTTTAACGTAATCAAACTCAAGTAGGTTAATAGGTAGGTACATTTCGCAATTTCTGACGAGCATAGTGCATAGCATAGCTTAAGTCGGAACCTTCACGGTAGCCCGCGAAATTCAAATTTTCTTACGTTTTTTGCAATTTGCAGGTCACTGTCGGATTGAATTTTGATTAAAATATGATTCGCGACCGTAACAAATATGTCTTTACAGAATTACAATCATTAGAATCAGCAATACATCTCTAAGTGCTAAGCTCTAAGTGTAAACTGGCTAAGTTCATATTACTGTATTGAATGACTATTTCATGAAATCATGACATTGGACGCCAATTTTAACTTAAGGAGTTGTATTGCTGATTCTAATGATTATAATTCAGTAAAGTCATATTTGTTACGGTCGCGAATCATATTTTAATAAAAATACAACCTGACGTTGACCTTTAAATTGCAAAAAACGTAAGAAAATTTGAATTTCGTGGGCTACCCTTGCACTTCCCCCTTAAGTTAAACAGAGATAAGAATAACACTTAAGTAACAAAAAAAACAATCAAGTCGGTACTTTTTAGGCTGTGTTTTCAGGGTTTTCAAATCTGTTCCAATGAAAGTGTTTTCTCACTATAAATTATTCAAGAATTTTCCATTATTATTTTCCACCCCACAACACTATTTCAAAATAAAATCTGTGGGTAGATAGTTTGACTCGTTCCGCTACCTGACTTCATCGAACATTTTTCCTGCAACCTGATTGGCCACTGCCAACACTGTAACACCCGAGCGCTAGCGGCGCTTGTAAAGGCTTCCGCAGAAAGGCGCGACGCGACAGCGCAACGCGACTCTTGTAGAACAATCCATGAAGTTTTCATAGAAATTGTTTTAGAAGAGTCGCGTCGCGCCTGTTTGCCTTAAAACTATGGAACTTTCTACTCTCGAAACGCCGCCATGTGCTCTACATAACTTATTCTCAAAATATTGTGTGATGTGATTTTGTGCCCTGATCCCAAAATATGAACAGTACCACCTGACCTATGGAACATTCGTGTAGAAGGATATAAAGCTGGACTCATTATCAAGCCGACCACAGCTCAAATTAGCCTTCAGACCAGCGGGGTAATTACGTAACACACTAACAGTAGGAATGGGTTTCATTTTGACAGTTCAACAACATTCATTGCGTTATTTACGCTGTTGAGCCGTAAAATTTTTCGAACACATGAAGCAATGGATTAGCAATAGGCTTCAAAATGATTCAGATTGTGATAGATTGTGTATTACGTAATTAGGGTACAGGAGCATTTGGGAAGTGAAGTTCAGGTAAGTTTCTACGAGTCACACTCCCTATTCTTCCTACACAAAATCCATAAAACAAATGGTCACCGGGGTAGGTAGGTAATGTATATTGTGCTTGGCAAAACTAGGTATAAGAAATAAACAACGAACCACGTAGGGTACCTACAGTAGATACAAATTGGCTTATCACCAAAAATGACTTTTATTTTCCTTACTAAAAGCAGCGTCTACAAATTATTTCTTTAAATTGACCCAGATTTATTTATGAAAACGTTTTTTCTGTGTCAGCTTTTCTGTCGCCCTCGAGCCGAGTTTGCACTTCAGCGCAGGTTCATTTGCAATTGAAGACACAAACTCTCGCCTGAAAAAAATAAAAAAAAACGCGCACTACGTATTTGACAAATCCCCGCGGGCGGGCGAAAATAAACCTAGTGTAGTTATCTCTTTCACGCTTCAGTGTTACGAATCTTCCCTTCCACACCCACGCACTGATTGCTTCAGGTTCTTTCTCAGAGACGCTCCACCCGCGCTACGTTTATTTTTCATTTCTTAGGGAGCGAAGAAAATAATTTTCTGTGAGCTTTGAACCCGCGGCGAGGGAAAAATGGGAAATTTGGAAAATGTAATTGGATTCTGGACTAATCTCGACGCCTCTCGTATTTTAGAAGAGGGGAGTGCGTGTTGAAATAGAAATAGGTACCGTCTTACGTACCTATGTATTATGTAAGTATAAAGAGCTTCTTCGTAAATTAGTATTGAAGGGCCTATTCGGTGTTTTTTCAAGTCCTGAAAATCATATTGTAAATCTTCGCTCCATTTCTCGTTAGCATTTTATAAATTAGGTGCATGCTAATGGAGCTCTACCTAAAATTTAATCCTTACAATCTACAATTCTATTTTTCTTTCTATTTTTATTTATTATATTATTCTACCTACGCTATCAATAAATTACCAGAATAAAACACCGTGCGACTTTTTACGGAAAATATTTAAAAACGCATAGACTTGTGCGTTTTTTTTTATCTATACCTTTATTACTCTCAGATTTGTCCGTACTGACCACGGAGTATCTTTCTATAGGTACTCCGTGGTACTGACCCATTATAAAGGGATCTCTCTGTTCCTACATAAACAAACTGAATTTTTCAAGTGGTAAATCAACGATCAATAAATAAGATTTAAATTAAGTTTTGTCGGGCCGATTTTGATAAAAACTAAAACAGCATCATTAGACTTTAAATTAATTAATTTTCCTTTCGCGTTACACAGCTCCGATGTGTTCACGGGCACAACACTCTACCGTACCTAACGTAGCCTAGCATGGTTATCCAAATCACCACGATACTTCAATGCGACCTGCAATTTTATGCAATATAGTATATTATGTAGTGTTACGAACATAGTATTATCGAAACCATACTAAGTATAATGAAACAGGTCTTTTCTCAAAATTACAAAAACAAGAAAAATACTTCTCTATTTTGCGTAACTGTAAGGTATTTATGATATCCACGAGAAATCCCTGATGGTGGCCATACCAGTGTCAGTCACTCCTGGATTCATAGAACAGCAAAATGCTGAAGCATTTTCTTTGCTGGTTTGCTGGTCAAATCGTTTGGATGAAAATTATGCGGGCAGCCGGAGTATGCGCGAACCCACGCCACAGGAATCTTTTTATACCCACGCTATTTTAAATCCCTATTTAAGTGTGATTTTCTTCAAAAATTGCTCGAGCACATTGCTGCTGTCTACGCTCACCCTTAGGGTAAGATTCACAGACCGCACTTTTACACATACGAATGTGAACATAATTTATAAAGCACATGGATGCTTTATAAATTCGTTTTCGTTAATGTTTTGCAGAACTCTACATAATTCGGGAGTATTTTATGGTTATTTCGAAAGCCTAGGTCCTAGGCTTTAACCAGTGCAGATAGTCGCTTATATCCCTAGGCCCTAGGGATTAGGCGACTATCTGCACTTGTCATTGGTATATTATGTGAGATTATTAGACTCCGCCTATTGTAGCTTCGCTCTAGGGCTCCTAACAAACGAGCAGCACTTTACCGACGACAGAGGAAACTGCAGCGGTTAGCCCTTTGGGGAAAAAATGCGTGACGTTATGTTAAGGACATATTCGAATGAAACGCTTGCTCACATTCGCTTAACCTTTTCACCGCCACGGACTTCAATAGAAGTTCCAGATTTTCGTGCCACCAGCGCCACGACTTCATTAGAAGCTCTTCATTTTAACTATTTTATAAAATTAAATATACTTCATTTAACGGCCGGTTATTTTTTAATATAGCACTGTCTAACGCCCTGTTTTTTTTTAATTTTCCACACAAAAGTTGCCCTTATTTGTCTTGAAATCGGCAAAAACTCGGCTCTGTCTTTTGAATGTCCCCAGAACGCCAAGAACTTTATATAAAGTCGGCCAGTGATGTGACGTGAAAGCTATCACTGTTTGATTTAGCCCTTGCAAATATTTATAAATACTAGGTACTATCGAAAACCATTTGTGGTCAGTAAAATATGAACTTAGTTAATTACTTTATAACAAAGGGAAAATTGAGCAATTTCGATCTACAGATGGGTGCCGATCCGGAAGTAAATAGTTGTTGTTATTGTTTACCAATCCTTGTCGATAATTATATTCCCATCTCTACAAAACAGTTGTCACTGCCCCGATCGCCGCGGAATACTATAGAAGTCGTTCTGTGACGTCATAAGCGTACGGGTGTCAAGGTCACTTTGGCATAGTGCAGCACTGAACCAGTAAATGTTTTTTCTAAAGTATATCTACATCATTATGACTGAGTTTTGTACAAAATGATATTAGCGTTTCCATTTGAGTTTCGTCGTCGTCCTGTGTTTCAGAATGTACTCGTCATTGCGTTTTCGCTTCAGTTAGGTAACTATAAAAATATACATGAATTTCATACCAATCACCACTTACTTTATTTAAAGGACAGGTTAGTTTAACAATCTACACATTTTAGACAACGAATGCACTTGTAAAGAGCAACGGCCCGCGCGGGACAAACTCTACTTAGAATGACCTGCCTGACTGGTAAACGCTACCGTTACATGAGTAAAGAAAGGAACTAAGACAAAGCTTTATAAAACAGTGCTGTGATAGGTACGCTGCTACAATTGTGTTATAATTTAAATACTACTTTCCATTCGAGAAAATACGTAGAAAAACACTTAACACAATGAACCATTGTAAAATTCTGCCGCTTAGATACGGTAATAATCGTTGACTGAAGTAAAGCCAGAAGTAAAAAAAAACACGGAATAACTAAAATTAAAGAAAGAAAGACTAGAGACATCCTTATTCAGAATTGAATATAACGTGCTCTGAGCGCCAAGGACTTGGAAGTCAACGGATGACGTCGTGAAACAAATAGACGTACCACATTTCTTATAGCTCTAATTATGCATTTGTTTCTTTAATACTTATAATTTACACTGGTTTCTCTTACTAGCGATACTGTGAATTAAAACAAGTAGGGAAATATTGAACCGGTTTTTATTTATATTCGTAAAACAAATGAAAATTACCTAACGTAAACGTATAAATCTCACTTAACGATAGGACTATACCCTCACTATATATTTCGTTATACATTTATAGCTTGGCGCTGGGGCGGCATCGTGTTCGGTGTACGTTGGCGGTGAAAAGGTTAAACGAGGATGAACAGATGAACATTATAAGCATAAAGGGTTCATATTCGTATGGCAACGACTTTACTTCGTAGATTCAGTCAGTGTGATCTGTGAATCTTGCCCCTAGGGCTCTTAGCCCACGTTCGCACGGACGTAAAAATTTCGCGGCGGGATTTTATCGCGCACTGGATATTCAGCTTTCGATGAAAGATGTCCGGCGGTAGTCACGGACATTAAAATACTCCAGGATTATATCGTCGTTGCGCGTGCAAAAGTCGCTGTTATTTCGTGATTTTCGGTTATGCAGTTTGAATCGTTATTTCAATACACACATACTGTAAAAACAGCTATGTGATAAATGCAATATTTAAAGAGTTACAGAATGTAGCTATGTGACATTCATACATCGAAAGTTCCATATAAACACGCTAAGTGTTATATTACACATAGCCAAAATAAATGTGTAAAAAACACATAGCGATTATGGAAAGCGCAGCGACGACATGTAGTGTAAACATGAACGAAAGAAGGCTGCCTCGTTGGTCGAGTGGTCGCTAGCGGTACTGCTGAGCATGAGGATCTGAGTTCTATTCCCAGGTTGGTCAATGTTCATAGGGATTTTCCATTTCTCAGTAGCAGCCAGGGTTGATGGCAATAGGCTGGCCCGTTACATGGGATAGCCATAGTGGGTGAACTATAGGTACATCTTATCCTTCAGGTGATAAAGGCGTGACTATATGTTATGAAAATAAGGTAAGGACTTAAAACTAAAAAAATAAAACACAATAAATACTTCATTGTAAATATTAATTTCCAATATTATTTTATGCTTATGGTAACCAATGATACAATGTTACTTTCCGTGAACGCGGTACGTCGCGTAATATCGCTATACATAAACCTAGCCATTGGCATGTAATATCACCGTAACTGCCAACGACGACGCCCATGCGAGACATATATAAAAATGCTATCTCATATTGATCAACTCTCGCATAAAGGCAGCTTACAAAACTAGATAATATCTACTTATTATTAACGCTCAAAAATCACTCATCAATTTGTTTTTTTTTTTTGTGTCTAAGTCCGTAAATTTTGATAAACATAGACGTCACAAGTATATTTTTTTATAAACAATTTTTTTTCTATATCTAATTGTCTATAACAGAGGCACACAATGCTTAGAATCTAGCTCGATATTGTGGAGCTCACGGTTCCAAGTAAAAATGTTACTCAATAACAAACTTACTCTAACATGTATTCCGTGGAGTTTGTAGCACTCGTCAAATTTTATCGCCGCTCTATCGACGCCAGTATTACTTAAGACGGTCTATTCCAGTCCTGATAATAATATAACTATTATAAATCCTTGCACATTATCTGAGGAGTAAAACGTATTTTTCAACTAAGTCACACTGATATACTGGCATCGTTCACAAAATTTGACAAGTGTGTACACAAATTTTCTTAGTAGTTACGCTATAAGGTCATTATTTCTCCTAAACTAATACTATAGGCGGCCCTCCGACCTCGCTTACTGTGACCAGAGTCGGTTATCTTACACACTAACGTATGACATAACTGTTTCTCATATTATGTACAGGCTCTGGAAGTAAACAGATATGTCACCCCATTTTTTAATTTAAAATAATGATAAAATCTTGAATTTCTTTACATTTGGTGCCCATTAACATCTGTATATATTTATTTAAACTGTCTCTTTACAATATTGTCTTTCCTTATTATAATTAAATTTAATGTTAGTAAATTAAAAAATGGAGTTCTTTGGAGCGAATATTTGAGATGTTTGTTCCGTAACTTTATGGTATGGGGGCCAGCTGCGAGGTAAGTCGCACGTCTTAATCAAAAGCTATTTGGATAAAAGCATGTTTAATGAGTGAAACAGCGAGAGAATTGACTGTGGCATTAAAGATGTCTCTATGAAGAGGATAGTCGGACAAGTCTGCATGATGCATTGCAGACATTCCAAAATGCTACTAATTTGGTAGACTATCCTCTACATAGGACTTCTCTAGGCCAATCACAAAGTCCACATTTTATAATACTTTCACATAAATCGACCGATGTCACAGAACTTACAGCTTAAACCTACAAAGGGACTAGAACTAAAAAATACAACCTAAGCAATTTTGAATTGTCATGTAACTAAAACTTAGCTTTCTTTAGGAATATTACTGTTTAATAAATAAAATTAAAATGCTATTTACAACGAAAATATTGCGGAAAATATGATCATACATACATAAATATACTGTATTAGGCTGCAATATCACGCTAACTTTGACAATAGCTATACAATCTGTGCTTCCCATTGTATAGCTATTGTTCAGTAACAATACAAATATAATAAAAATATACTTTCACGCTAGAGTTAAGTGTGATATTGCAAAATGCTATTTTACAAGTTTCAACAATAATTTCAGAATTTTCAGTCAATATTTTAAAATGGGAGCCTCTTGTGGTCCAAATGGTCTTCAACTAAAAGAGTTACAAACGTAAAACTAATAATAAAATATAATACCGATGCAACAGCATGCAATAAAATTAATATATATAATATAACTATAATATAATTATGTTATTTGATTGTGCAGTGATAAATGTGCTTTGTCATATAGAAACTATATGTTGGCACAAGTCATTGTATTGCAGAATTGAAAATACAAATCATAATTAACTAAAAACCGATTAAATTTGAACATTTCTTTTATGACTTAATTTTGAGTACTTCTAACCAAATGTCTTTCCTAATAATATTTTCCTAATCAGAAATCGTATCACGTTAATAATAGTACCAGGGTAGGCATCAAGTCTTTGCAAAAATATCTACATTAGGTTGTAGAAACTGTGTGTTGATAGCATAGTTTGATATGTTGTGCGAAAGATAACTAGTACAAAATCTTCAAGAAACTAACATTATTTATTTTTAATTTCACACTATTGTAACGTTCTAGAAAACAAACACACCAAATCTTAGGATAAATGCCGATTTAAGTACTTGAGAAGCTGTCATGAAAGGAGAAGACAATGTTGATTGCGGGTTATTTCTAGGATCGATGATGTAGAACTAGACTAGAATGTGCTAACTTAAAATATCAACAATGTGTAGCGAACGTGTCGCGTGGCAACCGAACTGTTCGTGGTATGCGACCAACACACCGTCACTCACTATATATCACTGTTCAGGCAGCGTCCGTCTGCGCGGGCGCGGGCTCGGGCTCGGGCTCCGGCGAGGCGCCCTCGTCCTCGGATCAGGTCTTTCGCAACTCGACCAGCTTCACGTCCTTAACGTGCAGGTTGTGCTTCGATTTGGCTGCGAATTTGATGACCGCCTGCGTTGAGACGAGAGGCACATGTCGGAGATCAAGGCTGTTGAGAAAAAAATAAATTCAGATCAGTCTCTATGGTATTTTATACAAACAACTGTTTCTGTTGAGTTCGCAGGTAACCGACAGCCCAAGGAATCGTCAAACATAATCGCTAGTGGGCGGGCCACATTGTTGAACCTGCAGGATACGGAGGCACAGGACGGGTAATGGAGGCTATCGTTTTTCTGCTCACCAAGTGGCGCCACTGGCGAGTAAGGTCCCGTCAGTATTTTTATTTGATGTTTTGGAAATGTTTAAAGTTCCCATAAATTCATAATAATGTTTATTTTATTACATTTTAAAACTTCAAATGAATATTTAGATTATAATGTTCCGAAAATTGGCAAGCATGAAGCAGACAAATCTTATTCTTCCTTCAAGTGCTGCGAAATTAGATCCTAACTTTTTACTTAAAATCTTAAGCCATAATTGATCAGGAATGGCACAACCATTACAACAATTATGAATCATTCGTTAAAATCAGAGATAAAAATCCCGCAAACCGTGAACGTTCAGTACATATTTTGACATCTAGAGATCTTACTCTACAGTAGCACCTCTAACGGCGAACTCAAGCGCGGTAGCCCTCATTGTGGCGATGCTTACGGGAGGGCGGTGTCCAACAATGGCAGTGATTGGCTATGCCAAGCGTAATTAGCTCCATGGCAGTGCATTACGGCGACTTGTTCAAAATTGAGTTGTGGAGGAGATTGAATATGATCGTTCACTGACCGCACGAGGTTGGGGCAGCGCGCCAGGTGGTCGAGCGCAGCCTCGGTGAGCAGACGGCAGCCCGCCAGCGACAGGCGCGCCAGGCCGTGGTGCGCCAGCTGCGCCGCGCCCGCGTCCGTCAGCCGCGCGCACGACGACGCGTCCAGCTCCACTAGCTTTGGTAATGCCTGGAACAATATCATCCATTTTATATATTACAATGCGACCCGCCCCTGCTTAGCACGGTTTTATACGTCTTGAAAAAACAACGAGAGTTCTTTATTATATCTAAGTTTAATATTAACGTATTAGACGCATAATTATTCCAGAATAAATTCTCTAAACGATGGTGAAACCGTATCAAATTCCGGCGCGCAGTTTAAAAGAACAAAGCATTCACATAGACAGGCACGAAAAGCGACTAATGCCGCACGGGTCGATAAAGGGTGAGGCTACGCTTGCCACGGTCGGTTCGTGAATTACATGTCGAAACCTCTTCGTGCCTCGGAAAGCTCGTTAAGCCATTGGTCCCGGCTGTCATTCGTAGAATTTTGACAGTCGTTATGGGTAAGCCCAAAGTCTAACAACCTTCTCAAAGTCCTTCCCAAAGTCTTATCATAGGGAATGTGTTACCCACTAAGTTTGTGGAGGTCAGATAGGCAGTTGTTTCATATAAAATGCTGGTAATCAGCTGCATCCGGTTAGACTGAAAGCCGACCTCAACATAGTTGAGAAAAGGCTATAGAGGTATGAGGAACAGAGTGTATAGTTCACTCATACCTCTATAGAAAAGGGAGGATCCCTCGGACCAGACGTGTGTCGCGTCAAATGGGCAACTAACTGCCCGACGATTGATTTCCGAACGATTGATTTCGGAACGTTCGACGGGGAGCTCGCATGTGGTGTAGATGCCGCTACAAGGCTAAGCAGATTGATTATATAGTTAGCAGGTCTCGTTACCTGCACCACGTATCGCATGGCGACGTCGGTGATGTCGGTGCCGGGCAGGCGCAGCACGGCGAGCGCGGCCAGGCGCGAGGGCTCGGCGCGCGTGGTGTTGCCGCCGCCGGGCCGCGAGCTCTCGGGCGGCGCCAGGATGCCGCGCAGCTTGGCGTCGTCCAGCGCGCGCGCGAACGACAGGTCCAGCGCGGTGAGCGGCGGGCACGCGCCGCTGCGCAGCGCTAGCGCGGCTTCAGCGGGCGAGCCGGCCAGCGACAGCGAGCGCAGCGCCGGCAGGCGGGCCAGCAACCTGCAGGTAAATACACATCCCTAAGTTAGCTCTTTACTTTCATTAACTTTTTATGACGCGAGCATTCTGTCGTGATTTTAACATAACTTCACGCCCTCTCTTGATCCAATTTCCCACTTAATAAATCCATTGAAGAAATTACTGATGGTGGGCTCATCGTTTTCGAAGTTGACAACTAATTGCGAAGTTGCCAACGTTCAGAATAGTACCCTCTTAAATGAAGAAATCACTGATCCCATAGCATGTTTCCAATCTCTAGTCCTGTCACCAATAGAAAACACACAATCTTCATAATTTAAGAGTACAAACTATAATTTGTATAATTACCATGCCAGTTGCCTCCTAGCGAGATGGCACCACTCCAGCCCCAGTGACAACGGTTGTCGTCTGGCGATGCCGGCCAGCTGAGCGGCCGAAACGCGCACTTGTACGAATGACATGCTGCGCCACAGAGAGGGATCCATCTGGAAATATAACGAAAATATTATTATGTGATCAACATTTTATCGAATTTACTGGTTGCGCGACTAAGTAATGTCCAACCGAAAGCGTTTTTTTTTTTTCTTTCGGACGAATTCTAACGAAATTCGGACTTATTTGCATTTTCGGCCGAAAACCGAAAACAATTGTAAAAAACAAATGTAGTATTAATCTTTTAAATTTAACCGATTAAACTTAAACACGCAACTTTATATTTTTCTGGGCGCGATATGTTTTCTGCATTTTCAATTATTGTGCTTTTGGTTGTACGATTTTCTCAGAATAAATTAATTCAAAGTATCGACTTAATTTATTTAGGGCACCGCCGAAAATGTTTTATTTTTCGGCTGATAACGGAAACTGCCGACAATCACAATATATAGGCCAATTTATAGGCGTAAGCACGTAATTTTCGGCAGGTGTCGCTGAGCATAGACAGCATAAAAATTCCATTTTACCTCGCGTGCATCCACTTTATGCTATACATATTATAAATAGTTATAAACTACTTACCGAGTACTCTGCCCAAGCCTTGCAGACGAGCGCGCAGGTCGCCAGCTCGTGCGGCGTGAGCTTAGCGAACACGCACAGCATGGCCTCGCGGTCCAGCCACGGGGAGCCGGCCGGATTGCACACCGCGCTCAGTGACGGCGCGGGCCTGATCGGGTACATCGGCTTCTTCATGATCTGCGAATGGATATCACAGTTTACGACAAGGCTAGGAGACACTGGGCGTAAGGTCTCACGTCTACAAGGAACTTTACACCACAAGGGGCTGATCATCAGCCCCTTGTGGTGTAAAGTTACTTGTAGACGAGCTTGTACTTTCACCCTGGAAAGTACACACAAGCTCCATTAGGTGTGCCACACTTACGGGTCGGGATTAATAAATTGGGTCAGTAATAAACGTGCATTTCTTTCATCTCTAAATGTTGGTGGTTGACAACCTTACTAAATACGAGAAATTCGCATCAAATCGAACCTATATAGAGAAACTACAAGCCGCGTCCTAACCGAAAGCGGTCGTGGAGCTGTTTTATATATAAATATGACATATTCACGCGATTTATCAAGTCGCGTTTGAACGTCATTATTCGCGAAGGTCGCTTTATTAGGGATACGGGGTAATAACAAACATTTCCGACTAACTTTCCTCACCTTAGCGGAGTGGTGCGTAAGCTGCAGCGCGAGATGTGCCCGCAGCGCCTGCTTCTTGGGCGCCTCGTCCTCGTCGCTGGCGCGGCGCTTCTTTAGCGGCGGCTCCCAGCCCTCGCCCTCGCCGACAGGGTTCCCTTCCTCCTCGCGCTTTATTTCTGTAAAATAAGGTATATGGCAATTCATTTTACTATCGTGAGAAAACTAATATGTCCTACAACCCAAAATTCGAAGACGTGACATCCACCAACACTCACTGTGCCCGCGTGGTTAATTATTCCCCGCATAGAGAGGAAGCCCGAGTCCCAAAAGTGGACACATCTCTTATAAATGCATTTTATTAGATTCTAATCATGAAAATGAACAACTTTTCCAAAGGAACATAAAAGCAAAATACGACTCTCCTCCCCCATAACCAATCGATCAGCTGATCGCTCAATTCGTATTGTTTTTAGAATCAGCTGTTGAAAGCATCATTATTTTTTAAGTGGAATTTTATTTATATTTACTCTTGTAAAAAGCGAGTAAGGGATTTCCTCAAGAGAATGTGCTATAGCGTCAAAACTATAATAACAACATACAGCGAAAATCAATCCGATTACTATAGTTCATTATAATGACAGTATTTCGTCCAGATGACTAAATTATAGCCATAACTTTCGGCCTCTTGATTTATTTGGCCTATATTCAGCAGCGGACGTTTACTGAATGATGGCATGTATTTACCGTCCTCAGACTTGATATGTGGAACTTCGTTCTTGCCTTCGTTATCGGAGCCGGCTTCCGATTTGAGTTGCGATTGCGATGTCGGTGCTGATGCCTTATTCTGAAAACATTAATAATGATCATAAGTAATTTGTATAAAAGTGTATATTATACATTATTCAGTATTTCATAACAAGGAAGCTTGGCCAGCCAACAAGACAAGAATCAATCTTACAATCTAATTTGGATCATAACCTTATCAATCTGTTTCAGATTAGTGTAAGCTACGGTTTCATAGAAGAATGGTGACCGCCCATGTAGCGTTCGAAATTTACCGGTGAAGGACGTCACTGAACCGTTATCTATGAAAGTAAATTGGTGTTTTCCTAGTGTTTTAGAAACCGAAAAGTCAAACCTCGCTGCCCAAAGATTTAAATCACTAGACTAGCCCTTACCGTACTAAATCACGTGAAAAAGTGACCAAACTGAGAAGAGTGAGCTCACACATAATTTTATAGCGTTTCCATGACAATCAATTCAAGTCACTGCGTCATTGTGTGTCAGAGGTGTCAAAACGAAACAGAAACGCGACTATCTTTTGACGTGGTACGGCGTATTTTACCGGTTTAAATCTATGCCGCTGTCATAATTTTCATGGCATCCGTCACTGCAGCCGTTATGTACTGTCACCGCTTTTCTAGGAAACCGTAGCTTAAAGCACCTGTACCAGCGCCGACGCTTAGCAACGAAAATCGAATAGAGCTAGCTCCTTGAAATTGGCGTTCTAGTGGAGAGAGTTCTCGACGGCAGTGTGAACAGTTAGCGATCAATTATTAAAAATACATATGTATCTGTTTTACTGACACAGGAGCTCGTGTTTTGAGCGAGAAAATAGTCAATAGCTAGTGGCTTCCTCGTCGGCGGTGGCACAGGTGCCTAAAGAAGGGGCGGAAAACCATAAATAAGGCTAATAGTATTATGTTATGGTTTTACCTGTATGCCATGACTGATTTGTCCGACGTCGGAGCCCACACTCATTCGCCTGAGGTCCGATGACTTCTGACGGGCCCGGAAGTGGCGAGGCTGAAAAAAATTCAATGTTCTTTATGTTTTCGTACTTTAGCTGTCCGTGCCCGTGTGTGGTCCATTGCCGTAAGCTTTATAGATGACTGTACACGGCTTATAGTAAACAATGATATTATAGATAGGGCATTTTATTAATAAATCCATAGAATAAAAATCAAGACAACATCCTATTTGACTTTTATTTCCTTCCTTGGTTGCATTTTTACGATAGATCCCGTCCCTAGCCAAAAATTACTTCAAATTCAATAATTGTTCTGTCATTCAACGCTTTGATGAAAGACATGTCTTCCTACCTTGTAATCATGGTTGAGTCCCATTGTGGTGCAGGTAGGGCACTCCCAGGAGTTGGGCAGGTCCTCGTTGATCTGCCCGCCGGGCGGCACGCACGCCGGGTGCACGATGCTGTAGCACACCGAGCACTCGCGCAGAGATGACGGACCATTGCGACCTGCAGAAGAATACAGTATAAGAATACAATAGTATGTTGGAAAACACGTCTTCGTAATTCGTTACAGTTGTATTCCCCGATGGTGTAAGCAGAGACGTGTAGTACACCCACATTTTGCTAGTTGTGTAATAAAGTGCAAGCCTATTGCCATGAACAACACACAAATTCAAAACTCTGGCTGCTAATTCAAATCCAATAACAGACTAATAAATATGTGGTAAAAAATTACAAATCAAATAAATGTTTTAGGAAAAGTGCAACAATTGTTTTATTATTTCTCTTTAGTTTTCCTATAGATAGAAGGTCTAACAAATATCTATGGTTTTCTAGATATTATCGTGACTACTTTGGTGAAGATGGAAATCACTCTTTGATTTTTGTTTCAAGGTCTTCAATGCAATATTTAAAGCCGATTGAATATTATAAAGTGTCGTCGGAAAAAAGAAATGAGCCACAAAGAAAAAATGTCACGAGCATGATTCGTAGCTGTTTTTGAGGAATTTCTTGAAAAATTGGGTTGTTATTAATACTACCAAGAACAGTTGATTACTTACCATTATTGCCTTTAGCTTGTGGCGCGACAGGCGTCTGCATCCACCCGTCAAGATGGCATACTGCACATGATGCTGTGACTGGCAGCATGGGCTGTAAAATAGAACGAAATAATTAACTTGTAAAAGTACTACTGAATACGAAACCTTCCTGACCAAAAACTCAAACCAAAGCCAGCAAAGGTTTTTATTTTAATTTGAATCGAGGATTTCGGCTAAGGAATTAGAACAGACCTGATTGTACCAAAAGAATTTATTGCGAATTTAAATGTTCTTTTTTCTGTCTTAAAAAAAATTGTTAGGTCTGTCAGTGCTACAGCTTGACCGATATCGCTGTACGGCGCCTTAGGTATTTGCGCGGCTCACGAACGGGCAGTGCAGGCCGCTCATTCGTCAACGCTCACGGCGTCCCGCACCCCGCCTAGCCGCGCATACCTAAGTCGCGGTACAGCGGTATCGGTCAGACTTTAGCAAGTCATCGCCTGTTTTTGAAACTGAGGTTGGGTATATCGTGTATCGTAAACGGTAGTGTAAATAGGTGTTTTATAGCTCAACACTCACGCACATAAACATAGTGAAACAAAATGAAATTTATTTTAGTTGATTATAAGAAATTACCCATGATGATCAATAATAAATGGTACCTGTAGGCACTGTCGCATGACACAGGTTTGCTTGGCGCGGCCCAGTCCGCCGAACTTGACCATGTCGTGACAGAACACGCATTCGCCGCAGTCCGTGCGCTGGCACGCCTCGCACTTCTTACATCTGAAATTATTTACAATTAGACGACATTATTTAATCGATAGATTGTAAAAATCTATTCAAATTAGAGCTATTTGCACTTTAACTGATATTAACTTTATGTTAGTGTAAATTAATTAACATTAAAACTGGACGAATGGCAAGGGCCTGTTGGGGTGGGAAGGGGCGGTGTGTGCGTCCGCGCGTCGTGATCAAAATGCTCATGTCATAGGCAAATGGCCGTCTCCGCGGCCAATTTCATAAAATATCAATCAATAGGATTATATGAACTTAGAGGGTTGTATTGATGATTTCATGATTAAATAATTCTGTAAATAGATACTTGTTACGATCGCGAATCATATTTTGTTCAACATACAACCACCCTGACAGTGACCTGCAAATTGCAAAAACGTAGGAAAATTTGTATTTCGCGGGCAATCTGGCGCTTCCCCCTTAAACTGCAAGAGATTTTCTTTGCTCCAGCTCACTACCCTATCAATGTCCCCTTGTAGCCTGACACAGTCACCACCACTTTTTACCGCAAGCGACTATTTGAGGTCATCGGCAAACAACAAACAATTACCGTCCTGGACTACTTCTGGCAGGTCGTTTACCATCAGCAGGAAGCCCAAAGGGCCAAGGCACTACCTTGACTTACCCCAGACCTCGTGAAATTATGGTTCTAACACATGGGCCCAAATATTCCACATATTGCTGCCTATCCCTCAAATAACTGGCAAAAAACTGAAGTAGTGTAGGGTGAAACCAACACTTGCTAACTTTTTAGGCAACATGTAATTTTCGATTAGCTCGAATGCTTTTCTGAAATAAAGTAAGCAGCATCGGTTTGTCCCCCACTACTCACTGTCGGCACCAGAGGAACCATGTGACAGACAAGATTACTGGTGGTACTTCCTCCCAGTCGAAACCTAGGCTGAGTGTCTGATAGCTGTGCGCTAACCTGAATGTATATGCATGTGATGTGCTTGTGCAGATCAACTAAATTATGTTGCTATTTTGGGTTATTCTTCAATTTATCTACTGTTTTAACCCGGTTGGAAGACCAATGTGAAATAATGTATTTACTAATTTTGATTTTATCATATTATTAAAATTTTTTGATTACCTAATACTTATGTAATATTTTTTTTGCCACATATTGTTTATTTATATTATATTTTTATCCGTAGGTACGTATCGTTTTTTATTTATTTTACTATCAGGACCCCACAATATTTTTAATACAATAAAAAATGGAAGAATCAATAACTTTCTAATTTAGTCAATCACTAGTGTATATGTACTTGGTATGTGCATGGTTAATGCACGCTGTGTTAGAAGAGATAAGGTTTATAATAAACTATTTGATTATATTTTTTTATTTGTTTTTTTAAATCCCAGAAAAATATTAAGACAGTAAAAAAAAATTTAAAATATATCAATAAATGGCGAATTTCTATGCGTTTTAAAGTCGATGTTAAACAGAGACAGCATTACAGAATTGTACACAGGAACGACATAGTAACTTCGCGCCATTTAGGATAGAAGGATAGAATATTCAAGGATAGAAGAATAATTTCAAAAGTGGGTAACTTTTCCATTTTTCTACCAATATTATAATATTTTTTATGCATATTGTCTTTTTTTAGTAACATCTTTAAAATAAGTATTAAGTAATGTATATTTTTGATAGTAGTCAAATACTCTATTGTGTTGTACGTTCTGATTTATGAATTTCGAGTGAGTGCGCGACTTCGTATATATTGCTGATACTGAACTGCATGTGCAGTTATGGCGGGCGAGTGGTGGGGACAAACTGGAGATACCAGGTTCCGATACATTTTAATCAACTACCGTGCATATGTCCTTCTTTCTAATATCTATGGCGCCAGCAGTCCATGTCTTTCGCTAAGTAAACATTTACAGTAAACTTGCTGTTACAAAATAATTAACTGCGCCTGCTTTTGATTGGTTGATGTTTATCTTAGGAATAAAAAGTGAGACAATTGCGTGTATTTTTTGTATGTACAATCAACCACACACCCACAGTAAGCATTTAACTTGGACATAGCCTTTATTTACTTACAAGCACACGGTCAAGTGTTACTACTGACGTGCGGTTGGCTGTACGTAATTTATATTTAACTAGCGACCCGCCCCTGCTTCGCACGGTTTTTACGACTTGACAAAACATAGGGATTTCTTTGTTATAAGTGTAATATGAAGGTATTATACAAATAAACATTCCACATGGGTGAAAACCGCATCAAAATCCGTTGCGTAGTTTAGAAGAACAACGCGGTCACACAGACAGACGCGACTTGCATTTATAATAATGTACAAGATGTTGAGAGCATAGCACGTACCGCGTGCGTCTCCTGCGCGGCGCGCTGTTGGCGTGGTCGGGGCGCGCGCGCGCCGCGCCGCCGCGGGGCAGGCCGCCGCGCCCGCCGCGCCCGCTCGACTGGCGCCGCTCCGTACACACCACGTCGTCCGGACCTGCGGATATCACAATGTTATTGATAGAAATACACTAAAGCCGCATACTCATTAAACCAAAGTTTAGAAACAGTTTACTATAAATATGGAAAACTAGCATAGTAAAAGTTCTCATCCCATTACTTGAGCACAGCTACTTACACACCCCAACATTTGTTCATTTGTACCAGACTTCAAATATTAACCCCAAAATAGGACTAGCTATGTAGACAGCGGGGTGGCGGCTAGACTAGAGACGCATTCCACTTGTCCCAGAATCAGAATTCCAATCATTTGTGAGAATTTAAATAATTGATTATTTTTCCAAACTACTGCACGATATTGTTACCCATCAGAGTACGATGTAACAAATCTAACTTCTATCTTTATATATATATATATATATATATAAAAATTACGTGTCACGTTGTTTGTCCGCGATGGACTCCTAAACTACTGAACCGATTTTAAATTTGATTTGCACACCGTGTGCAATTTGATCCAACTTGAAAGATTGGATAGCTTACATCTCAACTTATAGTCGCAATATTATTTTATTGCAAATTATTTGTCTACTGTTTGACAGTCACAATTATCTGTAAGCTCCAAACGATTCTAACAGATGGCGATGGCTGTTGACTGGATTGAGTAAGTATTCAATAGATGGCGTTATGTTAAAAATACAAACGTTTCATAATATAAGCTACAATTTAATAAAGAGAAAAGATATGATTGTTTGTTTGTATTGAATAAGCTCCGAAACTAATAAACCGATTTTAAAATTCTTTCACTGTTGGGAAGCTACACTAGCTCCGGGAGGCATAGGCTATATTATATTATGCTTTGCTATCCGGGCGAAGCCGGGGCGGATCGCTATAAATATATAAAATGCTTCTAAGTGTCCTGTATTGTATTATTTAAGGTACCGTAAATTATTCAATAAATAATAATATATCTTTTCTTATGCCTACCTTTAAGAACAGGCACGCCAGTGACAGCCAGATGCTGTTTATCATGCCTGTGCTGCTCGACAAGTGTGCGCACATCCTTGACCAACGCTATCGGGTCAGACAGCAGTTCCGGCACTGACTTGCGAGCCGCAGGCAGTTGGTGGAGATACATTACTATTGCCTGGAAATGAGAAAGTGTGATGAAAAAAATTGTCTTCAATGTTTCTAGTAAGTTGCTAATGAATGTTCGAAATTAAAACTGGAGTTATGGATGTTCTAATAGACTTTATACAAAAGCCGGCGGTTTCGATCTAAATAAGTTACCATGAAGATCGTTTTTCAATAGTTTCATGCACTGTCTTCCAGGGTTGGGAAAAAAAACAGTTTCATTTCATTTTTATAAAACTAACAGTTCAGTGTTTTAAACTAGTTTTTTTTTTTTCCTTTTGAGTAATTCTAATTAGTCATCAATTTCAAATCAATCAGGCCTATATAATAAATTTCTAGACTATTTTAAAACCCGCCTAATTAAACATGTACAAAAATCGTTCGTTCAATCAATATATGTTTTTTTGGTATCTATAAGATACTGAACCCATAACAAATGATTTAAAAAAAAAGTTTACAAATAAGTGTTATTTATCTTGTGTGACACAAATACACAAAATTTAGATTGTTTATTAATAAATACCTTCCTTTAAAATTGTTACTATTTGTGTTTGATTGAATAAACAAAACAAAAACGTAATTACAAGGCCAAATAAAGTTGTCTTTATAATTCTTGATTTATATTAATGACAAATACAACAAAAAAAATTGTGCTGTAAATGTATTTTCTTTCTTTGTAACATGTGATGTATCTCACCTTGAGGCCGTGCAGCTCGTTTTGCGTGAGATGCACATGCTCCTTTGGCGCGGCGAGCGCGGACTGTCCTTCGGGCGCGAGGTGCGAGCGGCCCAGCAGAGCTGTCACGTAGCGATCCAGGACGTACCACAGCATTTCCGTGAAGAATGGGTAGCGGAACTTTTGTGGCACCTGGAATTGTACGACGAATACAAATTATAGTTTGTTTAATTATTCAAATAATAATTGTTGGAAAAAGTGCTGAGATATAACATTGAATCCTTCTAAATACAGATAAATGTGTTACAAATGTATTTATTTATTAAGACTTTCATCAGATAACTTTGCACCAGATAGTAGGAATTTGTAGTAGTCATTCAATAACAAGTGCATTGCCTCAACAGGCTGTGGAGATTATTGGAAGAGGCCGAGGACCAGCAGTGGACAATTTTCGGCTGAAATTATGATGATGAATAGGCTACTTGTATATCAGACAAAAGTCTGACCATCCGATACTAAGATAAATAGTTAGGATAGCACCTATGAACCAGACTTTTTCACAAAACATTTGAACTTTCGTCACAATAAGTTAAAGTAGGGAGTAGTAAGTGGAGCTTATGCTCGTGTTTGTTAACATTATTTTTAACTTTCAGCACTGAGCCGAGCGTTGAAACTTCAACAGCGCGCTTTTATTTAGGCATTAATTTAGGTGTCGCCTAATGTAGTGAAAAGGGTTCTAGTTGTCTAATTTCCGCTAAAAGTTTCCATCTACGATATTGAGCACAATCTCACCTTAGTAACATCTTCAACTTGAGCAATCTTCAGTTGCTTTTCAATACCGAATTGGTGCAAGAAGTTACCGCCGAACACCAAGGAGTCGCTCGGTGTGTATACAGCGTGGATCCAGCCGGTCGGGATGAAGAATGTGTGGCCGGCTTGTAACTGAAAAGTTACGAACAATACTTATACCTACTTACATAATCATGATCACAGTTCCCTCTGTCGAAATACCACTAGGAATAAAATAATAATATTCAACCATTAATATTCCTCCTACTGTTGAGACTTATTTCTGCCTTCACTCTGTCTGAGGAAGTGGGTCGTAAACCACTGCGCTAGACGAGTGTGGGTTTAACTTTAAATTCAGCTCAATTGAATCAAGCACCTGTGCTATCGATTTGGCAATGTTCTTTTAAATAGTCGTCTTTCTCCTTGATTAGCGAAAAAGTAAAATTATAACATTCGAAATACATAAAACAATCATAGTTAATGAATGTTAAAATTTACGAGTTCCGAGCGTATTTTTATGAAGCTATTAAGACCATGATTGCTGTGTGAAACCGTCGCTGCGGACGTGGTGACCCGCGTCACGGAATCACGTCTACGTTTTATTAGTATTTCAGTTCTCGACTAACAATCGTAGTTATTCAGTTAATCCGTAGAGGCGGAAATTACGCCTATTACCTTCCGTCTGTAACCCTAAATGACTTCCAATTTAGTTCAGAAGTAGACAAATCTAAACTAATATTAAAAAGAGAAATGATTTTGATATTTATATGTTTGTTAGTTACGCTTTTATGCTAAAACGGCTGAACGGATTTGCACGAAATTTGGCACATGGGTAGATCAGGACCTGGATTAGGACATAGGATACTTTTTATCCCGATATTCCCACGGGATCGAAACTTATGCGGGTGAAACTGCGGGGCGCAGCTAGTGTAATAATATTAATGAATAGATTAGCTGTAATACTCACATGAACTCGGATGCACTTCTCGACTGTATCGCCGAAGAAGACATCGGACTGTTTGCCGGAAAGCACCCACTTTTCATACAGCTGCAAGTTCTTCTCAGTTGGTGGGATCAGCCAGAATACTTTGGCGCCTGAAATATGAAAGAAATCATTTATTCCTTTTAACGGAAGTGATGCGAGAGGAACACACGATAGCAGAATATATAACATCACGTCTGTAGTAAAGATGTACACTCTTATTTCGCGAAAAAACACGAAAGGTGCAATTAAAAACATTTGCTATAAACGTAAAAATCATCTATTTAATCAAAGCTTTATAAATTTAACTTCTATACTTTGTATAATACAATGTAATGTGAAAACAACAGCTTACCTCGCAAAATATGGTACCAAACGGAGGTACCTCCAAAATCAATGTGGAAATCTGTGTAGCAGCCTTTGACAGACATAAGGCAGTATTTCTGCACCTTAGGATACATCATATCATCCAGAGCGTTTGTTGATTCCGTCTGAGGAAGTAATTATAAACATAATTATGTACAAATCATAAGTAAGTACGCACAACGAAACACCATGCTATACATAACCAGCACCCTAATTACGTAACACACTATCTATCACAATCTGAATCATTTTGACGCCTATTGCTAATCCATTGCTTCACATGTCCGAAAAAATTGTCTGCTCAACAACGTAAATAACGCAATGAATGTTGATGAACTGTCAAAATTAAACCCATTCCTACTGTTAGTGTGTTACGTAATTACCCCGCTGAATTTAAGGTGACCTCGCATTCTATAGGCCTTCTGTACAATGAGAGTTATCTTATACTAGAAATGTATAGCTTGACATTTCGTCGTGTGTACTACGCATATCACTGGTCAGTGTACGATACATTGTAAGTTTAAATACTAGGAATTTAGCCAAATAGAAGTTTATTGTTCTGCAATTCTGTTATGAAAAAGAAAACCTTGAATGTGTTATGAATTTTGTTGCGTCTACTACGTTTAGAGTCTTAGTTGAATGTCTACTGACGCCCATTGTAAATCTGAAGTAAGTACAAATGCGTATGATTCTTTCATACTCCTTTTGCTTCGCTTACGTTCAAAATATTTTATTTCACATAAACCTACATGGGCACTTATGAAACGTCAGAAGCGAGATGCACGGTTCCAATTGGTCGTTTCCAAAGGAGAAGAATCGGCACGTAACTCCAAAGTTACTCTTTTAAAACAATTGGCTTTAAGAATATTTTCAAATTGAACTGTTATTATAGTATGTATGGGAGGACAGTGCAGGCCTGTCAACAACTCTGTCATTCTGAAATGATTGTAAGTACTTGGATCTAAATAAATGTTCCGATATCGTCGTGCTCGCGTGCAGATAGACCGTGTAATACTTAGGTCGTGTCGTGCGTGTTCGCGCGTGACTCGTAGTATGTTCAAAACCCATTCATAAACTACATAATTACGATTAAAGATATAAGAAATAGCCGTAACTCTTCAACGCAACCTTTACAATGGTAAGTTACAATTTCCTTTGTCTTTTTTGTTTGTTTTGTTTATGCATAGATACTTTTACGCGGTTCAAGGGTATAGGTCATAGAGGCGGGGGTAAATGTAGCCGAATCCACCCACCCGGTCACCCGAAATAATCCGATCTCTCACGATCTCAAACGAGTCCGTTTCCCAAGTCAGCATATTTTCCGCCCGATACTTTCAGCGTAGGAAACTCTTGCAAAATATTATTTTCCTTTATCGGATCTCGTAGTACACATTTTGTTTTAGCTATGTCAGTGAAATTTACTTGTAGAACCAACTTTTGGAATATTTTTTTTTTGGGTTTTTAAAGTTTTTATCAACATGAGATAAACAAACTTGTATTAATTTAACTCACAATCAGAAATGGCTAATAAACACTATATCAACGCGAAATAAGCTAGACATCGTACTACTAATAAACCGTAGGTACGTCGGCTATGAAAAGATCTTTTACCCCAATCAATTTTCCATTTAGTTTTCATAGAATTTTTTCTACTAGAACCGGGTCACGCTGTCGCGTCGCGCCTTTCTGCGGGAGCCTTAACTATCTCGCCATTCACTGACCATCGAGATCCTCCAGATTATAATTGCTATTTCAGTCGAGCAAGCGCGAAGGTGGACTGTTTTTAGAAAAATTTATGAATAGGGTGTAAAAAGATACGTAACGAATCCGAAAGTCAATTTTACGTCCCATTATTGTAAAAAAAAATTGTCCTGGATCATACCTTCTACTTACGTAGATATTGTAGGTCAAAGTCCCAACTTTTATTTTACTTTTTATCATGAAGGCCAGTTTAAACGGTATAACTTAACTTTAAATACCCCACAAGTACAAAAATGTATTGCGCGCGTAACATTGGGCGCTGCCGTAAACAGTTATTTTTCACACCAAAATAGAAGTCCCCTAGCAGTAATTTTTGCTCAATGTCACTTACTTTGATGTACAGAATGAGTAGATAACGGCTACATTAAATAGGATGGTTAGTAACTGTCTACATCATCTGTAAAAGTGACCATTATGTGCCTTCTGCATCTGTCGGCATAATGTTGCTTGCCGGTCGGTCTTTTACAGACTGTACTTCGGAGAGTGTGCGCAGAAGCTCCACGACCTAAACCCACAATTTTCCTTTCACTACCGGACTACCAGACGTACTGCAGGCAGGGTTCCATCCGCACGTGGTTAATAGCCCGACCAGCCGCGCGACTGATTAATGTGGAAGAAAAGCGCTGAGTATGTATCTCCTCCACATTTATTATACCCACGGCCAAAGTATGGAACTCTCTGTCAGCGTTTGTGTTCCCTTCCACGTAAAACCCGTCAACCTTCAAAGCAAGAGGGAACAGGCATCTTCTTGGCACACTCGTTCCATCGTAGACCTCATCCATCGCTTTCCAGCAGGTCAGATCGATGTCAGAGCAGCACCCTAATTGCGTAACACAGTTTCAATCACAATTCCAGAGTTTTGAAGGATATTTCTAAGCCATTGCTTCATATTGTTTAATAAATTCATCTGTTCAGCAACGTAAATAACGCAATGAACGTGGCTGAACTGTCAAAATTAAAGAAAATGCGATCAATTGTCATGTGTTACGCAATTACCCCGCAGGTCTATTTAGCAATTTTTCATTTTTTTTAATGAAACTAGTCCTAAGTTCTGTTAATCTGTAGCAACACTATACCTGCTGATCCTTAAGATGTCTTGGCCACACGGTATCCACCCAGTCGATGAGGCGCACGATGCGAGGCGCCTGCACATAGTTCTCGAGCCGAGTGTGCGAGAACTCCAGCGAGATCACGTTGAGCAGACGCTCCTTGTTGGGATCATCGTAGTAGCGCTGCCAGTCCTGGGTGATCAGAGATTATACATGTGTTAATGTTACTGTTTAGAACTGTGAGATGTAAAATTATCGCTGTTGTAAACCGTCTGGTATCGTAAACAATGCTCTACATATAGAATAGATGGACGGTTTTTTTTTTGGGTGGGAAATCATCAAATGACCTCTCCCGCTCTGGGCGGAGCGGAAGGGCGTGTCACTCTTACTGACTAAAAACCACCCGTGTTCCTTCAGTTGCTTGTGCGCCAAGGCCACGGTAACTCTTTCGAACAATCCGCGACGTAGATGGACGGTTGTGAAGTAGCGTGATAATAATCATTTCACACGCTTGATAGACGAATTGTGTTGTTTATTTATTTAGGTTTTGTAAAATTTGAATGTTTGGAAGAGATACTCCTTTTTTATTCCCCCTTTTATTTTTCTGACATTGCGAACTTAATGTTTGTTTATTTTTTTATAAAATATGTTTTATTATTGAATAACTCAATAGATATTTTAATGATTATTTTCTTTTATGTAGTAAAATTTTATTAATTGCTCAAATACATAGCAAACTTTAGTTTTGTATAATTTAGAAGCATATTGCAATTTTGTAAATGTGAGTACAATGGATTCGTTTATTATATAATTATGTTGACTTGACACCATGGCAGTAGGGACTATGTCATGCTCACTTAAATGTCTCACTGTTGGTGGCGCGTGTGTTGGATCATTCGGTTCCCTACAAAATGGTTGAGCTGGATGGTGCTGATGCACGCGTCATGTTCGTGAACGGGCGCCGTCAGTTGAGACTGGTCATCTCTTAACTGCCACGGCTTATTTTTATTATTAATCTTATATTTTGAATTGTTTTTTTATATTTTTTTTTTCATTATTCTCGCATATAGTTCAGCAACACGAATAATGTACCCAGGATTTTGTAATATCTTGATTTAAAAAGAGTGTCCTTGGAGTTTCTTGCCCGTTCTTCTCCATAGAGATCTACGTTTTGGAATGGGCAACTAGCTTCAACTTTCTGACTAACTGAGCGACTCTTTGACAATTCAAAAGTGCCTGTAAATGGTTTAATTGAAATAAATGCTTTGAGTTTGAGTTTTTGAGTTTTGAGTTTTTAAAACAGAGAAAAATTATTTTTTCGGAAAGATATAGCAAAAACAATCTTACTAGCTTACCCACACCATATCAAGAAAGGGAGCGGCTTACTACACAACAGTTGCAGTATTGCCAGTACTTCAGCGAAATGAAAGAGAGAAAGTAAAATATCAAATGTATTCTCTCCAAAACATAAGCTTTTACAGTCATTAAAATCTATGTCAAGATAGATAGCTTTGAATGACTGTAAAAGCTTATGTTTGCTTGTGTTTTGTTTTTTGTTGTGTTGCATGTGTTGTGTTGGTGTGTGTATAATGGCGTCATAAAAATCTAGTCATTTTATTGGCCATCTCTATAATACAATATAAGTTATAGAAGCTAGAGAAAAACGTAATAAATTAAGAAACTTTCAGCGAAAAACGATAAAAGTTGCCTGATTTCGCTCATTTTTTTAGAGGATTCACAGAATGTACATATTTTCATCACATAAGCAGTAATCACGGTAACTCACACTTAATTAATCGTTATAAGGTGCTAAAAATCCATGTGGTCATGAAAACATACAACTCGTGGGATTAAGGGTTATTGATCTCTTTTTAATCGAAATTGAGGAAAAACGAAAATGATACAATACAGGTTATTGGCCATCTCTATAAAACAAAATGATGTATAGAAGCTATAGAAGAAACATAATAAGTTACGTAAGTTTCAACGAAAAACAATAAAAGTTACCTGATTTCGCACGGTTTCTGAAGAATTTAAAAATGTATATATTTTCATCACATATCAAGCACATAAGCAGTAATCACGGTAACTCACACTTAATTAATCGTTATAAGGTGCTAATAATCCATGTGGTCATGAAAGCATACTCATGGGATAAAGGGTTATTGATCTCTTTTTAAACGAAATTGAGGAAAAACGAAATTATTACAATAAATGTATCTTGTAAATCCATAACAATATTATAAAGGCCAAGGTAACTCTCTCTGTCCATGTTACTTTTTCACGCCTTTACGGCTGAACGGATTAGGATGAAATTAACACTTTTTATCCCGGTATTAAGTTTCCGCGGGATAATTACCGACCTACAAGCGGGCGAAGCCGCGGGAAAACACTGGTGTTAAAATAAGGTTTCACCTTTTAATGATAATTAGTTCATGAAAACAGTAAGGGACCCGATTGCGGTTAGACTCAGCATCAGTGATGTCACAATTTTGCAAAGATTCACATCTTTAAACGTTATATGAATTTTATTATATAAATAAATTTAAGACCTCATTGGGCCACGTGATGGATAACCCACTCCCTCTCACATGAATAGGCCTGAGTCTCAGCAGTGGGATATTATAGGCTGTTTATGTTACCTACGTACGTAACTAAAGATTCACATTTTAAAACATTGTATGAATTTTAATTAAATAAATAAATTAATGGGCCCACGCCATCGATGACCCATTCACTGAGAGGAGAGCATAAGACCTAGCATTTGAAAATGTATGGGCTGTTGTAAGTTATATTATGGATAAGTAAATAAATCAAGTATGTGCATGGAGAAATATTTTAACGAGTTCTAACATAATTATGAACCGCTTAATCAGGGAACTTAAAAACGATTAATTACATGTCAATGCATCTCGCATTCCGGTTTGATGTCACACCCACATCATCTATATTTAGCCGGTCCGACTATAAAACCGCTAGCCGGGACGCTGACGGTAACAAATTATCTGTGTGCGCAAACTCTTATCACATGCAGAGGTGTGTCGTGAATTTGATAAGTCGCTACGCGTATGATGTAACAGGCTCTCAATTAAAGTCAATCGATGAATCTCTGTGAAGTTAGATTTATTCAGTAGGTAATCTGTGATGTGATTAGATTAATTATTTTACCTACCTATCATGACTCATCGTATTTAAATCGTTTTTCTTATGTGCTAAAACTTACCTATTACCAAAACTTTATTTATAAAAGTGCTGGTCAGTCCATAAATCACAAAACAAACAGTAAAGATTTGTGTAGCGACTACTGTGACAAGATTGATAGAATTGATGATGTGATAGATTTGAGAAGTGTTCAGTCAACCTTTTCTTTACACACTACAACAACAACAACAACAACGCAGATACGCAAGTGACGAGTTTATTTAAGAGGCTGACAACAGCTAAAGCGCGGTCACTGTCGGACTGCATAGAAAAGAAAGAGAAGCGCGATGACACAACGCTGGTAATTTATTGTAAAATATGACGCAATTATCTGTTTACAAAAAAATATATTGATTGGACAAAAAAATTAAAACACTATTACGTTAATATGTTGCTTGTAGACTAATCTGACAAAAAATCAGAATGATTGCATGTATTTATAGTATAGTTTTTAATCGGTAAAAGAAATTTTTAGAGGTATCTTCGTGATTTTTTCCATCGTATCAAATTAGTTGTATTATGTTTTCAACACATTATCTAATTAGCATTATATACTGAAGAATATCATATATTTATCTGATTTTGTTTACTGCAGAGGATTATATACTTTTAGGCATTATAAAACTTGCGTTGAGGTCATGTAGTCCCCTTAAAGGACTACAAGGACCTAAACGCAAGTTTTGGCCCTTAAATGCCTTTTATGAGTGTCTGCACCAGTTAGACAAGTTCTTTTACTGGTTGTTCCTCGTATTCTTTGCAGAACTTACTGTGAGTAAGTAGGTAGCGATACTGCGACGTACAGCTTATCTCGTGTGGACTTTGGACTAGCCCGGTTTTCTTTGCGACTATGGACACACACCTAGATTTAAGAGTAATTAGGAAATCTTTAAGAGCCAAACTGACCTCTGAAATATTTCCTAATTGTAATTGCTCATAAATGTATAAAGATTTATCAGAAATATTATCAATTTACCGCCCATTCGGGCAGGGAAGAAATATTGATAATTTAGACCTTGGCGAATATTGGCTTCTGTCGAGGCTACTGACCCCGAACGATTTTACTTTGTTGTTTTTTTTTTTGACGATATCGAGTTCTAAATACATAGTCATCTGCTGTATTTAATATTCTACTTCAATCTAAAAACTCAGATAAAAGCACAGTATTAACGACTCTATTTGTAAGAAGAATTTTCACGAAGTTACATAAACAGAATTTATAGCAGACATTTCGAGTACAAAACATCACATTGCGAAAACGGCAATACAGTCTATATGAATTGTAAATTCAGTCTCTTGACTCCAGCCCGGTGTTAGGCCTTGTGTAAACGTAGATACGACAATCAACGATTCGATTACCGCCGTCAACTGTAGATAGTGATTGATGACCGATTTGAAAATGAATTATGTGGTTATAGTAAAATATTACAAGTGCTCTCGGCTATCGCCGTTTATTGGTATAAGATATGTCACATGCTGTGACATAAATGTTAAGATATTTTAGTAAACAGATGATAAGCCTATGATGGTATAAGACCTAAATATGATAGGAGGAACAAAAACGATGGTAGTGTTAACAGCCTAAGCGAGGTGGAACCCCACCATGATACGCGCAATAACATAACTGCAAACGTCACTCGTCAGCATAAAGGCTCTTTCAAACAGGCGAGACACGCGACGCAAATTGCACGCAACACAAAGGCACCGCTCGTCGCGTCGCGTGTCGCGCCTGTTTGAAGGAGCCTTAAAGGTCGCTTTAGATTAGGCCAAACAAGCGAATGCGAATTTTATCCGCACTCTATTAAATTACCTTAGTGTAGAACATTAGATACGATACCCAATTTGCAACAGAGATACAGCATTCTTTCGTTTGTCTATCATACTAGAGTGTCAAGAATATTAATTAATAAAAGAATGCTCTTGTTCTTCTTCTTCATGTTCGTTTGTTCTGTAAACCCACCTTAAGAATACGATAACAAAGGAAGGTAATTAAGTAGGTAAAATTATAAAATTGAGTAAGGTCAGGAGAATGTTACTGAATTATTATAACTTGTTTATATAACAACATATTACAATAAGACCGTTCGTACTGCGTATTTATGGATGTGTAAATGCGCGACATTCTCTCGATGCGGTGTTTATTTTATGCAGTTCCCTACGGCAGTCGCAGCATAATGGTTTATTCATGAAAGAGCCGCGAAAATTAATGAAAACATTCGACGACTTTTTATTTTGTTTTCGTTCAGGCTTCATGACATTTTATAAGTTACTGCGTTATATGTTCAAGCCGGTTGGGGTTGAAACACTAGGGCCGTGGGGTCCGAGTGGCCACGTGGTTTTTCGAGACATCGCCTAGCGGTTGATCGACTCTTCACGTGACCAGAGGGCTGGCCTAATTTTTGGCCTAAGAATTACCATCGCTATACAACGTGGCAATGATGCCAGCCTTTTGGGCACTTTTCTTGGTAACAGCGATGCGGACGAATTTTTTGATGCCCTATAATTATATGCTTTGTTTTATTTATTTACATTTATGTATTATTAATATTATTTTAAGTCTGTTAGCTTATATAGATACTATACAAATAAGTTACTGTGGTTATGTTATTTTATTATTGAATTTCTTTTCTAGGTCAATAGCCTTGGGATAAGATTGGTGTAGGTAAGTTCCAAGTTATTTTCAAAACTTGATATGTAATCTATACGTAGGCACTTAATATTCTTACCCTTATCTCTGCCACATATTTTGATAGATAACCTGTCGCCATAATAACAGGTCAGCGATACCCAAAACCAGTAAGACTTTTGTTTTACTATCAGGTAACAAAATTATCTTTTTTGGCACTTATTTAAACGGGATTCGTTAAGGTTTGGTGTTTAATAACTGAGATTAATTTTCAAAATGTCTCATACACAAGGTTTGGAGGAAAACAGTGACCGCAAAACAGGAATGTAAATTTTTGGTCTCACTGAATTTAAAAGCATGGTAGTGATATTAAAAGTGTAATTAATATTGGGGTTTTTATGAAAACTTACCTGCTTTAAGAGGGCGCACACCGGTCTGCTAGCGCCACTCCTTTAAAAAATATTATCTCGTGACTGTGAAGGAACTTTGAATAGCGGCTCAATCAGCACCCTCGGTAAGTGTGTCTACAATTTTCTAATACATTTTATAAACTTTCATATTCAGACGCGAAGCAACAAAATTCGATCTAAAGAAAAGCGGCCACACTCTAGATCGTATTTTGTTGCTTCGTGTCTCAATATGAAAGTTTATAAAAGGTATTAGAAAATTCTAGACACACTCACCGAGGGTGCTGATTGAACAGATATTCAAAACTTTTTGTCAGTTACGAGATATTTTTTTAAAGGAGTGGCGCTAGTGGACCGGTGTGCGCCCTCTTAACACCAATATCACAATTAACATGGATGCACTAAGTAGACTTGACTAGACTTCAATCCTACTTTTTAGAAACACTTTTTTACTTTTTAGTAGGTGTCAGTAGGTAAAATCCTTGTGTTTGTACAAACACAAGGATTTTAAACTTATTGCGGACACCAGCCCGTTATACTATCATAATAGTACTATTATGATAGTATAACGGGCTGGTGTCCGCAATAAAATTCCACATCCAAGCGCGTATGTTGCAACCATTACTATTATTGATAAGCTGATAAGTCATGCGTTCTTACCTTCATATTCATCTCGATGTTCTTCTGTGTGTTGACATCCATGACATCGAGCATGCGACGCGATCCGACGCACATCCTAACATCGTTGACTGTGAAGTTGCTGGTCGGGACCCTGCAACAAAACAAAGTGTTTGAGCACTCAACTTTTTGTTTTTGTTTTTTGTTTATTTAGGTCCTGCGTACACACATCACATATCCAGTGGATTCACGCGACCTTCACCAGGGGGTCTTTTTAATAAAACCGACAGAGGACAGGTGACAATCCTACAATTATACAAGTTGTTTTTCTAGTGCTTTATATAAAATTTAAAATTATAAATACCCTCAACACAAACAAAAACCGCAAATAACAACTGAACAGAATGATTTTCTTCTTTTTTTATAGCTACTTTCGATTAAATCACCTTTCAAACAAAACAGCCGATCGGTTCAGCCGTTTGGGAGCTACGATGCTGCAGACAGACACACAAATACACACAACACCCCTCTTGTTCCGTCGGAGATTAAAACCAGTACCTGTAGTTAAAATGTGTCAATTTTCTTTTAACAGACTCCAAAAAAAGGAGGAGGTTATGCACCCAGCGATATTTTTTTCATGTATGTACTCCGTTTCTCCGTGATTACTGGGCCTACTTACGTGTTTTTTTTATATTAGTTTATGACCGCGCGGTGGTCCGATATAAATATTAACTTTGTTTGAGCAGTTTTTGAGTAAGTTTTGGAAGTCAGTGGTAATTTGGCTATACACAAAAAAACAAAACCAAAGCCAGCGACTTTTGTAACTTAAATAATTATTCACTTTTCATTCGCTGTTTAGGTATTTTTTTTTACGTTTTGTAATTTTTTGTCAACACTGCTGACACTGGCACATAGCCAGTGTCAGCAGTGTTGACAAAAATTTAGTCTGATTGACGATTAAAAACTAAAACTAACGTAATCAGTTTCAACTAACGAGTGACTATCGAATTAGTTTTAGTCTTGTAAAAAAAATGTCGATTGAATTAGTTTTAGTTTTCAATTTTAATTGAAATAGAAAAAAAAAACAAAAGGAAAATGCAAAATAAACGATATCTTTTTTTTTAAGGTTCTTTATGTTATAAGTCATACAATGCACGTATGACTAATAAATTTCAATTATTAGCAGATCTATATTTAAGAAGGCAGATTAGATTTAAAAGGTAAAAACAGTTTAAAAGAAGCGTACAGTTTAGTAGAACAACAATAATTAGCATTGCCATTCAACGTGGCAATTCTGCCAGTGTTCTGGGCACGTTTCCGGATGACAGCGATGCGGACGAGTACTTCGACGCCTAAGTGTCCTTTTGTTTTTGTATTTATTTGTACAGTTAGTTAGTCATTTAATTTAGTACCTAGTGTAAATAGTTGTGTTAAATATTATAAAAGTTACAGAATAACCACTTTTAAATACATATACGTCTTTCTTTACATACCATCTCAACAACAATTGAAGATCAATTAGATTAATAGCACCGCGTAATAAAAAAATGATAATGGGAATTTTCCACTGACCAACTTTAAAAGGCCAGATAATTTACAAAAATACTAAAAATTAAAACAGAAGCTCAGTAATTTTTTTTAAATCCTCGTCGTTTCGAAGTTCAAACATTTTAGTTTGACGCGCTCGTAAATATTTCCCTTCAAAAGTTTTAAGTAAAACTAAAATTGATGATTTAATATTTAGATAAAATTAAAACTAAATTTTTCAATCGTGATTGATTTAGTTAAACTATTTTACTCACAAAATGTTTAATTTGATTAATCTATTGATTTCAAATTTTATTGATTGAGCCCCAACACTGATTGTCAGTTAACCCATTGAAGGACACTGAACAAGACAACAGTTTTTTTTTTTGTTATTACGTCTGGGGACGTTTAGTGTCCCGCAGTGTTAAATTAAACAGGCTCCAGTTCGACGGTCCATCTCAGTAGGTGATGCGTTACCCACATCCAGCGGATTACCGCGACCTCTACCAAGAGGTCGGTCCACCTTTTTCAATTTAATATTTGTAGAAGCAGTGTTTATCTCCCTTCGCTGGTTGTTCTGGCGGTGCTTGGGAAAGGTCTATTTCCAGCTTCAGCCAAGATAATGATAATTCACTAGGTATTTAAACTTACGTACGATAAAAAATATGTAATTATTAATTAAGTTATTTTTAACCTTAAAAGGAAGAGTTTCTCAATTCTTCAGAATCTTTTTTATTTCAATAGATTTAGAAGGTTGATGGCGCCGGCTGTGCGCATAGATCTGGTTTGGTTTGCTGCACGCTGTTTGCTGAACTACTCATATTTTGCTCAGCCTGCTCCTTTTGGCAATTGCAATATAATATTGTGTATTTATGAGGTGGCAATATGCCTTTCTTTCTCTCAAACCACATAGTAAGCAACAGGAAAAGTACTGAAGTATAACCTTACTCGAAGCAATAGTATCAAGTTCTGAGAAGCACTTCTGAAGCTTCAGAGGAAACTTTGGAGCTTTGTAAGGCAGCTTTCGCTGTAAAAAGGCAACTTGAACGGAGTTGTTTATTGATTCGCCCTTGAAGTTACGAAACGCAAGATCTGACTGACATAACCACCAATTGTACCGATTGACCGTATCGTTGTAGTAGTTCATTCGGTTTATTTAAATCCGATGCTTCATTTTTTTTGTGATTGCCCTATTGGTTTAGTGGTCGCAAGCGCATGAGGTCCGATCTGAGGGTTTGAATCCCGATTCGGGCAGCGTTATTGGGTTTTCAATAAAATATTTAAGCAGTACTAGTTCACATTGTGTTTGAAATCATAAATAAATAAATAAGATCACACCGTGAACTATGCGGCACCCGGTTCCGACTCACTGGAACCTCACCTGGCCCTGGCAAGCATCGCAAGATACACGACTCAGCCCACTATCGACCTCCGGTCTCCGGGGGGGAGTGATGTAGCGGCATCTACAACGCCACATGCGAGCTACGCGTCAGACTGACGTCACGCAAAATCCTGCATCGCGCAATCAGAGTTTACCGCGCAACTAGCATATATACAACATCCCGACATGAACCGTCGGGGCAGTTGCCCACCAGACACGACACCCGTCTGGTCGGAGGATCCTCCCTTTTCCATAGAGTATGAGTGAGCTTTACACCCTGTTCCTCATACCTCTATAGGCACAATAACCTTGTCATTTTGAATTCTTTTAGTGCTTTGTTCAAAAAATATATGGGGATCTAGATTCTTAGTATTACTCAAAATTCATTTTTAGCTAAATTGATTTACTAATACGTTTGCGACATCTAAGGTATTTTCTATAATTTTACCGATATTTATCTGTAGTTTTTCCCAGTAGCAACCAGAGTCTGAATTTGTGCAAGACTTGCCCGCTATTACATGGGACTTGAACATAACTAGCGAAATGTGGATGTACTCAAGGTTAGTTAGGTACTACACGTCTGCCTAACCCTTCAGCGAATCCAGGCGTGACGTTGTGTGTTATTTTTAAGTTTGGTAGTCGTTTTGCTGACCCAATTTATATTAGGTTTCCCTAACCGTTTCATTAAACTTTTGCATTAAAATATTCTTAAATAATGTGCGGATCTTGTTTGTTGCAATGAAAACAAAACAATGAAAACTCGATTCAAAACAGTTCGAAAGCACTTTTAAAGCTTCAACATTTTTCAGTTTCGAAATGGGAAACTTATATAAAGATTTTTATGTTTATTGACGTCATAAACGAAACCCCAAACAGTCATTTTTATGTAACTGAAACGTAAGTTACGGATTCGATTGGCACCCTTTGCGTACGGAACCCTTAAAAGAAAGGTTCAAAAGGAACATGTCAAAACATATTTTTTGCAAAAGTCGGGCTTATTGTATGACTTAATTTTCGAAATGGTTAACCCTAGTTCGGTCTCCCGAGCACCACAAATACCGAAACGCACTTTTTCCCAGTATCGCGTTTCATCTGAACTGAAAGGAAAGCTTTTTCATAAGCAATTCTTAGAAGATATAGAAATTATCAGAATATCTCGTTGGAATAATACAGGTTTCTCAGTGTTTTCACGTTTGAACAGATGATTGGATTTATGGGTAAAGGAGTTGAATTTATCCTGGGTTTTCACAAAACATACTTTTGATTCTACTATTGCAAAGAATCAGACATTCACGAAGAGAATAAAAATTAAGGCGTTTTGCTGGGGAGTTATTTGCGATAGTTCGATGAAAGAAAAGAAAAAGAAAGAAAAATATTTTATTTGGGACACGCACAGGAAATACAAAGAGTAAAAAAAAAGGAGCATGCTTTATACCACGTCAAAAACTAAAGTGCTCTTCTTAAAAAGCCAATGGCAACAGGATGGTTATGAATGGGGGCTATCTTCGTAACTTTTGCATTCAAAAACTGCTGATTCTCAGCCCCATTTGAAAAAATGAATTCATCCAACTTCACTAAGAGCCAGAACATTAAGTTTGACTTGGACCAAGCCTCGGGCTTCGGGATAACAAGGCTTTATCGTCAGTTGTTCGCTCTCTCAGCGGATGAAGTTTTGAAGGTGTCAATAGCCTGGATTGTAAGGTTGTCCGGTCTCGTTCGAACTTCTCCATTGTGGCTATTGAGCTTGTGACGAAAGCAAATCGTCTTAAGTTACTTAGGATGTCGGTTAGTACATTTGATATAGTATTGCCTTATCCAAACAGTGAGGATTTACACAATATCAACAACACTCAAACAACGAAAAATCAACGTTCAATTTGGTTTTTAGGGTTCCATAGCCAATTGGCCCAAACGGAACATTATAATTTCGTCATTTCCGTCTGTCCATCTGTCCGTATGTGACACCGCCATTTTACTCGGAGACTATTAGGCCTATATCGATGAAAATTTAAAAGGTGTATTCTGTGCACAGTGTTGGCAAACATAGTTTGATTCATGGTCTAAAAAAACAAGGTCTGGCACTCCGAGAGTGACACAAGCTTACGTCACTATCCAGTTGCCACTTTAATGCAACAAAACAAGAAGTATGGTAACATTTTCAGTCACCATTCTGTTAAAAAAAATATATCAAGCATTTAAGTTGTCGTTTTGTTTTTCTAATCAAACGAAACAATTCAAGTTAAACTTATACTGACGTAATTGTTAGTTAAAACCTCATTGATTTATCGGATTCGCACAGGTAATAAAGGCGGTTGGGGAGTTATTATGACACACTACTGGTAACACAGCGGTGATGACGTAGGCTTGTGTCACCCACGTGACCACTGTGTCTCGGAATGCTATACCTGGCGAAGTATATTATTATACCATGGTTTGATTGACGAATAAAAAATAACTAACTCTTGAGGATTTAATTAGTTTTACTCGGGTAAAAAATTAAAATAATCGATGGAATTAGTTGGTTTTCAATTGTGATAGTAATTTTGATTGAAATAGTAATTGTCAAATAAAATGCAAAAAGTACGATTATTAAACGAAAAAAATGTTTATTCTTTTATTAGTCACACACAGTGTGCAAATAACAAATCTTAATATGTTTACATAAACGTAAGTAGGTATTTAATTAATCGTATACTCTGTTGGTTAAACCATCATTTACATAAGTCTATTAAAAAAAAAAAACTTTACTCGTAATAATTAATAATCAAACAGATGATTTTCAGTGTACATTAATATTCATTTTCTACGTCAATGTCTCCGATTTCGCAATATTTTTATGACGATTATTTTCTCAAACATGTCATCGGCTAGTTTGCGCCATTCGGTTGGGTTGGTCATAGTGGCAAAGGAAAACATTTGTTCAACTGGTCCCGATGACGGCATAGGCGTATTGTACTTCACAAACACAGTTTTCAAAAGAGGATATCGATGCAAGAGTTATATTTCACGGCTCTCTTCAGCAAAATATTTTTTAACCATCAAGTCTGCCTCTCTTTCTAGGACAGATCGAGTCAGTTTCACTTCTAGAATCTGAACTATAGTTATAAAAAACTGTCTTGTCCAGTCTTAAAAGTTTCTTTATTCTAATGTGCTGATTCCGTACGTAATGAATTGTTTTTTTCTTTGCCGTAGCGCTATTTCTAGCAGTCGTGTGCACTTTATGTAGCGAGTTGGTTGTAAGCATATATGCCACTTGTTTTTGAATTTTGGGTGAGACAAAGCTGCAACAACAACATTCTCTGCACTAGCACTTGAAACATTGGAGAATTCCCACAATCCTTCTTCAAGTTTTTTCAAATATGTATCGAAAATGGGTCTGCAGCAAAATATTTTTTAACCATCAAGTCTGCCTCTCTTTCTAGGACAGATCGAGTCAGTTTCACTTCTAGAATCTGAACTATAGTTATAAAAAACTGTCTTGTCTAGTCTTAAAAGTTTCTTTATTCTAATGTGCTGATTCCGTACGTATTGACTTTTTTTTTGCCGTAGCGCTAATTCTAGCAGTCGTGTGCACTTTATGTAGCGAGTTGGTTGTAAGCATATATGCCACTTGTTTTTGAATTTTGGGTGAGACAAAGCTGCAACAACAACTTTCTCTGCACTAGCACTTGAAACATTGTAGAACTCCCACAATCCTTCTTCTAGTTTTTTCAAATATGTATCGACAATGGGTCTGCAATACTGGAGCTCTAGTCTAAATATTTTTTGTAAGTTCTTTCGCGGAGCTAATAGACAGGGTAATACGATGTCATAAAATGTATCATCTCCTTGAAAACTATCTAGAGCATCGGCTACGGGAGCTGCGCACTGTAGATATTAGTCGATGTACTCAAACTCAGTTGTCTTCAAAGGACTTTCAATTTGCAGCTTTTGGCCTAGTTGATTTGATGTTTTTTATACTTACGACTGTTCCATCTTGATAAACCCGGGCCCGCGACAGTGTGTCCTAGGACGTTTTGGACACATTTAGCCAATTTTGGTCGCCCAGCTGAGTTCCACAATTCATTGCATTTCTTCATTAGGTACTTTAAGGTGCATCTTTCCGAAAGCACTTGTTTTATCATTGAACAAGAATTGTATATATTTGTTAGCAATTAAATTAAGAATGTGTGCAACTCCTCAAAATTAACCGACAATTCAATGCAACCATTATCGTCTAGCTGCTCTGTATTTAAATACTGTGCTCTCGCTCTGTAAACAGAATTTCGTCTACATTACCACCTGCTTAACTTGTGGATAATACTTCAGTTTCTTTATCAGATGCTAACAATGATGTTTTCACTCCAAAGAGATTAAACGCCTTCACGAAATTAGATCCATTGTCTGTAACTGTTGCCACGAACTTATCAGAATTAATTTGAAATTCTTCACATACTTCTTGTAGCATCTCTGCTATGCGATCAAATGTGTGCGCTCCTTTGAATCGGCGACAAGCCAATGCCATTGTCTCTCTCTTCAAGTTATTGAGGAAATGCGCTGTAACCCCCAAGTTAACAGATTTTCTTCCCAGACCATAATTATATCGGCGGTTAAAAAATATTTCACCAACTTCAGTTTTTCTATTATTTCTGTGATCTGTACAAAAGATTGTGCAAATATTATATTTCTTAAACATCGACAATTTGATATTTTAAATCCCTTTTCTCTATCAAAATCAGCCATTAGCTTCATAAAGTATAGATCTTCAATTGTTCGCAGAGGAATTATTGAATGGATGCAGAAATTTGTATGTCGCCTCAAAATGTTTTGTGACAAGTGCGTGCACCGTAAGTTTATTTTGTTCATTGGTATTGTTGTATTTCTGCCGATTGGCGCTTTTTGTCACTTTACATTTTTTAGCACGCTGCTGATTTTCTTCGAACACTTCTGAGCCGTGTTTACATTTCAAGCGACTGACGAAATTTGAATTAGGTACTTCTATTATGTCCTTTCATTTCGGTCTTTTTAGGTAAACACTTCCCACGTAGTCCTACTGACTGTTTTTTTTTAGTTAAATATTCCGTTTAGTAAACATTCTGACAATATAGAATATAGATAGCATCAGAATGTAATTAAAAAATATTTTTTTGTTTTTGTTTGTAGAACTAGAATCTTTCGATGTAAGTACTCGACAAATCAACATTACTCTCGTCACGCAGAACACTTAATGTTTCATCTTAATAATCAATTAATTTTTAAACTGGCCAAAATGTGTCTCTTGTCACTTTCCGTAGTCAATGCGTGTTACCGATGACAGAATACATAATAGTGTACTATAAACGATTTTGCTGAGAGAATCTTCTGTATTTGTAAATACAGAAGATTCTCTCCGCAAAATCGTTTAAATAAATAGCGACTCTTGCTACGACACAATAAAGTGCAATTCAGGTCGCGCATCGCTAATTGCCTACTAGAAGATTGCCTATTTACCTAGAAGTTGCCTCTCCTTCAATCGCATAACTCTTATCTCTTCTGACTACGTCTTCTTTAAAGAATAATTAATCTGAATACATGGCGATTCATGGAAGGACCGACACATTTTTTCGAGGGATAGGGAGTGTCATTTGCTAGCACATAAACTGTAAGTATTTTTATTTTATGAATATTTAAATTTAAATGTTTCGTACCTTTACACCATTTTTAGACTGTCAACACATAATTAAATCATTTTCTAGAAACAATTGTAGATACAATAAATGTGCATTTCAAATGTGAATACGTTCTATTACAACCACAAACAAAAATGTTATGACGACATGAAAAAAAATCATATCTTAATTACCGTGACACTTAAGACAGCTTCTATAGGTACTAACTTATAGCATATGAATCGTCCTATCCCTAAAAAAATAATGTCGCTCCTTCTACTAAACAACCTGTATAAAAAAATATGTACGAGTACCCTGTTTTCTACATAATCAAAATCTTACTACATAATATTTAGTTATAGTTAGTCCATGGTACGTACCCACCAAAACAAAAATAAAATTTGAATAGGTACTTTCCCATCTATACTTATCAAAGCTAAACCTGAACTTGTAAACAAAACTTGCTAAGTACATAACTATACTATAATAATAAAAATTAATATTCTAACTACGTAAATACGGGTGACTTAAATAAAAATTACAAAAGTAATCATTTGGTAGGTAGGTACGTACCTAATTACTTAAAAGTAGATGTGCATTTCTTTACCTTCCGATGTCCTTTGCAAAGTGTGAATAACGTGAGATTTGGATCCTTAATATTATTAAGGCAGCCGAATGCGGTACAATATACTTTTGTCTTCATTTTAGTTAAGGGACGTGGACGGGGAGTGAGTATCGAACTAACGCGACCAGGCCAGCACGCGGCAGCCCATTGAATTGGCCCGACAAGCCGCGCCCGCCGCGTACTTGTAGCTTCATACCTAAAATGCGGAGTGCGCCTGGCCTGCCTATGATGGTCAGTAACTAACTGGGCTTAACTTAAAGCACCAGACCGCACGAGTGAGTGGGAGATAGATAACGAAAACAATATCCGTACGGTAAAGATAAAAGAAATACATATTTCCAAGGATACTGTCTCACTGTGTATTAATATATCCCCGCCAGGTGTTCACAAGCACACTCAAGTTGGCCCTGAACCCACTATTTAATTAATACGAATACTTAATTTATTATTGATAAATTACCTATTTATCCCCAATTCTTTAATTAGATATTTAAAAAGGAAATTTTGTGTTAGTTTAACTTAAAACTGTAATTGATGACTAAATACAAGTTTCATATGAAACAAAAATCTTCAATCATTTTATTTAATCACATTTTTTTTTTCATTTTGTTTACTCAATCGATTGAAAATTTTAGCCCAACACTGATCGTACGTTTGTTTGCTTAGGATGGCGGTACTTTTGTTATAGTTTTGCCTTGTCTAAACAGTAAGGATTTCACAATATCAACAAAAATGCGTGTTAAAAAATCAACAACAATCAACGAAAAATCAACGTTCAATTTGGTTTTTGGGTTTCGTAGCCAATTGGCAAAAATTCAACTTTTATTATTACGTCATTTCCGTCTGTCAGTCTGTCCATCTGTCCGGATGTGGCACAGCCTTTTTACTCGGGAGGCTATTAGGCCTACATCGATGAAAATTGGAAAAAGGTGTATTCTGTGTGCGCCGCTAAACAATGGTGTACTGAAACTACGAAAATAATAATAGGGTGGCACTCTCCATACATGAAATCACGGGATTAAAAAATTCAACGCACATAGGCGTGTGGGTGGGGTTTTGTTTGATGCCATAATTAAAAAGATTAAGATGTTTGTTTTTGCTATCCACAATGAGAAGAGTGTATTTGAGAGAAATTTTAAAGTGACTATAATATCACTTTAAAATTTCTCGTATCTCAAATCACAACGACAGTTTTTAAATACAAAAGCAATTAATCTTTGAACACTGACACTAACTAAAGCTAGCCTAGATCGTTAGTCTATCTATGCTTCATTAGCAACGATTCAAACATTTCTATAGAAAGAATTTCGATATGCAGCATCATACACACAATTTCCCTGAAGTCGTATCCCTCTTGTAAACATGACGAGGAGAATATTTTCCATCTTACATTGCACTCGGGATTTTCCAATAACTTATTTGCCATCGGTATTATCTGGATACTAGATGGAACGCCAATGCATTGAGAATAATATCCTTTTATTTTTGTGAATTGATTTGTTTGATGTGGTTCAAGATATTTTATTTCACCTGGTTAGCGCTACTTTGTGGGTTAATGGGTATTGTATCGGTTGATTTTAAATACATAATATGTATTTAAATTATTATACTTATGTATAGCTTCATTAGTATATAGTTTTCAAACTATTATTTTGAAAACTTATTTAGTTACTTAGTTTTCAAAACTTACTTAGTTTTCAAAATATTATTTTGAAAACTATATACTAATGAAGCTGTTTTCATAGCATAATCAGCCTATAATATTCTCACGGGCCACAGGCCTACTCTCTTCGAGAGGGAGTGAGCTGTAATCTACCACGCGGGCCCAGTGCGGGTTGATAGATGTCAGAGGTCTTCGAATTTTGGTTGTAGGGCATAGCGGATTCCTCAAAAGGTTATCCTCACCGTTTTGAGAGCAGTGGTGATGAAATAAATTACACAAAGTTAACTCATTAAGCATCGCTAATAAGACATTTGATTTTCTATTAATATAGCCCTCCACCGAGCCACCCGAGTGCCTGCCTGGGTTCAAAACCACGACATACAACTCGGTAAATCGGAGCCGTTACCACAGGGTAACCACTGCTCCAGCTGCTGCTGCTAAGCTGTCTCCATAACATTATTACAAATAGCCCTTTTACCGATGTTATGCCACTTTTACCAAAAACTTATATTTTAAACTTCAAGGTTTAAAATCTGCAGCGTTCCCCACGATAACGTAGAATATGAACGGAAGTAGTTTCATGCTAGAATATTTTCTTTTCATATAATATAAAACCAGAGTTAAGCTTACAATGATCCTTACACGAAATAGTGCTTCAGAAAAGCAATAAAGATTACGTTACAGATAGCAAGCAACATGGAACGTGTAAGTAAAATTATATTTTTGCTTGCGTAAACTTATCTTTGAGCAATTTTATGCATAAAATATTATTGTATTATCAAGTTCTATCGCCTACAATAAAAGTAAGGTATAGAATAATGTACAACTGTGAGAAATGAAACTTATTTGAGATTCTTTAGCCTGATTCCAATATCAAAAATATGTTTGTTTTTATTGAGCTTTTTATAGAGTAAGAAATGAATACATTATAACTACGCGACTAAACTTTAAATGAACTAATTAAAATTGAACTTTTAAAGGACTATCATGTGAAATCGTTACACTATCCTACTTAGTATGCAAATCACGTTTAATGGCGATCCAGCCAGCCAACTACAACTAAAAAGGCGAAGGAAGTTCGAACTTTGCGCTTTTTTGTTGTTTACGCTAGTGTTAACCTTCCTTGGATAAGGATGGACAGAAATTTAGTTTGTATTTAGAACTGGCAATACTTGGAAAGCACGATAGGGATGCTAAATAATTAGTTAGTTCCGAAGTAATGATCTAAACCTTCAGACTGCGAGGGATGTTCTAGCATTCCGCCTACGCGCTCTGCGTCTCGTTCCACGCGTGGCGGGGAAGGGAACAATCAAATTATGGAAACTTATATACCTAACTTGCACAAGCTCAATTTCTAATACTTAGTTGATATATTCTTCTATAGATCTTCCTACAACCAGCACCCTAGACTTACTGACTGTAGCTTGGTAAAGATATAATTAGTTTTCTTTTTGTTCGACAACAGAATTTATGGGTTCCGAGTTTCTAATAACCAATTAGCCTGAACGAATCATAAGACTAAACACGACCCAAAACAATTATAATGAGGTATCTCAACACGTTATATAAAAAAACCGGCCACGAAGGGTTCCATACCAACCACCGTACAATATTTAACACTACATTTATTTAAACATGTGTCTTATATAATAAATTAGAATTATTATTTATTTATTCAGACAAAGTCCATAATTATTAGTCACAAAAAATTCTTACAAACTAACTAATATGTCTGTACTAAATATTACAAAAAGGTAGATACATAAAAGGTGTGTATTCATGAAACCACACGCTCGAGTTCAGGATAGATTGCCATGCTATCTGACCAGAATCCAAACGAAAGCTTTCATGACAGCAGAGTCATACTTGTCAGCAATTACTTGAAGGATACTGTTAGTGCTGCCCCGCACACTTGCTTATAGTAGGGAGGCGACTCGCTTGCGCAATAAAAGCATGGAAGCCATCAACCCGAGCCTCCACAAACATACCCGAAGCGCTACAAAAGCGGGGCAGCCCTAGCAGCATCCTAAATCCATTATTATACTGGACACGCAAGGCATTGATCGACCTTTGCGTACAGCTGACCCACAGGCTACTCAAGTAAAAAGTTTGGCAGTCAACTTTAAAAAGCGTAACCTTTACCTGTTTACTGCAGCGAGCGAAACTGCGTGAGGGAAACTTTTTAACCGCCAATGCCCTGCGCTCGCTTTCAATGTCAACTTTTTCATCAAGATCCTCAGTGACAGTGCCCTAGGTATTTGAACTGATAGACCCGTTTTAGCTCAACATCATTAAGTTTTAAGGCGGGCACACTTGGCGGACACCAGCCAGAGGCCCTGAAGACCAAGACCTCACTTTTTTTGCAGTTATACAAAAGAACATGTTTATGGGCATACTTTTCACAGACCAGTAAAAGCTCCCTTATTGCACTGACAGCTGGGCTCAGCAGCACCATGCCATCCGCGTAGCTAATATTATTCACGCAAACATTATCAATTGACCAACCTACATGAGTGCTGCTGAGCTCAGCTAGCAGGTCGTTAATGTACAGTAATATTGTAAAATATTTTAAAAGAGTAACGGTGGAGTTTCTTGCCCATTCTTCTCCATACGAAACTACCTTTTGGAAGGGGCAACTAGAATCAATTCTATTTTTATGTAAATTTTGACGTTCAAAAGTGCCTTTTATGTGCCTATTTGAAATAAATGATTTGACTTTGACAGGTTAAAGAGATAAGGGGAGGCCTAACCACCTTGCGTCGTCCCGCACTCCAAACCGTACACGTCGGAGAGACCGTCTGCCCATCTGACATTATTGGTATGGTTGGCATACCAGTCGTGGAAGACCCGTTGCACCTGTGCATGTGACGCCCGTTTTTTTAAGCTTAGACCACAGCAAGTCATATGGGGACCCCCTGATACTTTTAAACTTTATTATATTTTTATTATTTGTTGTTATAGCGGCAATAGAAATACACATTCTGTTAAGATTTCAACTGTCTACCTAAGACGGTTTATGAGATACAGACAGACAGACGGGTGGAGGGATGGACAGCGGAGGCTTAGTAATAGGGTTCCGTTGGCACCTTTTGGGTGCGGAACCCTAAAAACTAGCTACTCATAATATGAAAGTCACATTACAGAAATACTGGGTTCTGTTGACACAATTCGACATAAAACGATCTAAAATAAGCTTATCAAAAGGCGTTCTCAACTTCTCAGTCAAGGAAAAACAGTATAAACAATAACAAAACAATAAATTACTTATGTATTATTTTTATTCTGCTACAGCGGCAGCGGTTTCGATACGGCGGCCTACCGCAAAAGTGATAGCAATCTATTCCTCTGATCGTACTCTTAATGTGAATATTATTTATAGGCACCGGGCAGCGATTCGTAATCGATTTGTTTCTCTCACAATCTATTATCGATCACACTCCACAATAGTGTAGTTAATAATACAGTAAAACCAATTGATATTTTATTTAAATGCATTAATTCGTTTCAACGGAAATATAATGGTTATACCTTCTTGCTTAGAGGGACTCGTGGCTAAGTAATAACAACCGCTCAGGTCCATCGATCAGGTATTGCCGCGGTTGGTCCGTGGATGGGTGATCATCTTTACATACCAAGACCCGTTCTTGGCTCGGAAAGCACGTTGGTCCGACTGTCATTCTTGGATCTATGATAGTCGTTACGGGTCGTCAGAAACCCTAAAGTCTGACAACCAAGGGGTATCGTATCACCCAGTAACTGGGTTGTAGAGGTCAGATGGACAGTCACTACATGTAAAATACTAGTATTCAGCTGCATCCGGTCGGTTAGACTGGAAGCTGACCCCAACATTGTTGGGAAAAGGCTAAGCAGATGATAACCTACTTACTTAGATATAATTAGTGTATAAATGAAGACAATTTTACAGGAATTTTAAAATATTGATTATTCTATGACTTGTACAGTAACACTAATCATTTTCATTTGTGAATTAATTAACAAGTTAAAATGACTAATGTAATAAAGAACAAGTAAGTACTTAGGAAATTCCTGGAATAGATTAGGACTCCACCAAAAAAGGTCAGAACGAATCCACTTTTTTACCACGTCAAAGTGATAAAAACTTTAGAGATAAGAGATCCCAGTCTAGCGATATACTTTGTATTTTGTAAGTCTTGTGAGCACTTAGGCCGGTATTACACAGTGACAATCAAGTTATTCGTCAAAATACTTTGTCAAATAATTTTCAAGGGTACGGGGCGGGGCGGGGCCGAGACATTTTTTGAAACATGTTTTTAACCCTACTTTATTTCCGACGAAGTTCGTTTAGAAACCAGATCTGGTAAAAAAAAAACAACTAACATATTTGGTGAACCCTTAATATGGTTCCATTCTCGAACAAGATTTAGTAGGTACCTACTAACTACCTATTTAATGGTGCAGATGCAGTTATAAAAAGTTTGCATTCGAAGTTTTTGTGTCTCATCAACTGAGTTAAAGAACAAATTACTGAATAGTATGGTGCGGTCCAAAAGTATTTGATGAAAATGTAAACAAATGGATCAGAAAACGTAGGTGGATGCTAATCAGTAGTGTCACTTACAAATTGAGCGCTTCGATTTGATTATTTGAACAGGTACTTAAGGGGGAAGCGTCAGGGTAGCCCGTGAAATTCGAATTTTCTTACGTTTTTTGTAATTTGCAGGTCAGTGTCACGTTGTATGTTGAACAAAATATGATTGAATATGAACATATAGGGTTGTATTGATGATTTCAAAAATTATAATATTTATAATTCTGTAAATACATACTTGTTACAGTCGCGAATCATATTTTGTTCAACATACAACCTGACACTGACCTGCAAATTGCAAAAAACTTAAGAAAATTTGAATTTCGGGGGTACCCTGGCGCTTCCCTCTTAAACCCGAAATTCTAATTCTAAATATTTTCATTGAGGTTAATTTTATAACTTTTAATATTTTTTAATTTTTCTCAATGATTTTTCAATTACAATTTAATAAAAAGAGATATACGTTGAAATCTTCTAAATACTGATGAATGTATTACTTACTCATTATTCCCTATACTGAGTGATTGCGAAAGAATTTAACCTGAAAAGAGTTTGTGTACACTTTCACCAGATACTTCTGGAACAGACAGTAGACGTGCCTAATTAATAGGTACCTAGTAGGTAAGATAAGTTCAAATAGCCCAGTAATTGAGGACGAATACGATCGTGAGATAATAGATGCCGAGGTAAAAACACTTCGTGCACCGTTTACTTTACGACTTAGTTCAACAAAACATTACAACAATAAATTATTAATAGCTGTTGAGAGAAAATTTGAGCTTTATTTTGGTGTATTTTACGTTAATTGGCCGACTAGTATAATTATCATCTTTGGACATGGGTAGGGTTTGGCTTGAAAACAAAGGGTCAACTTCAAAATTAAGGTACCTTTAAGGCTCCTACAGACAGGCGCGACGCGATACAGGTAGAAAAATGTCATTAAGTTTTCATAGAAATTAGTCTACTAGAGTAAGGTCGCGCTGTCGCGTCGTGCCTGTAGCCTTAAACCTCCGTATTCACTATCGTTACATAGAATGGTTGCTCTACACATTGTCATTTCGAAATAAGTTCCAAGTAAGCTCTTTACAAAACTTGTTTCCGTTTCGTTTAGAGTTCTATTAAAAAGCTTCCTCATCTAACAATACAGAGCTTTTTTTTAATATTAGGTACGGGTGATACAATAAAAACTACCTGCCCAAGCCAAGACGAAATTCTAAGATAAATTTGTTAGGTGAATTCAAACCAGATTAAAAATGAGCGGCACGCATAGAGTTTATACATGATAGTCTGAACAGTTTTCGAGTTTTTCATGTAAACAACGGTGCGACCCGACCATAGACAATAGCATGTAGTTCGCACCCATATTTATGGCATGACTGCGGCTCAACGCGTAGAATCAAACTAGGTTAGTCAAGTCCCGATACGCGATACCTACCACTGCTACTCGTGATATCACTGTAATTATTTCCGTCTGTCATACGTATCATATCGTATCGTATACGTATAGGTAAAATGTTTAGTCACTTGCGTTAGTCGATTACGGACTATGATAGTCTAGTCCGTACTCCATTGAAAGTGCACTAAAGCTCATGGATCCTCCGTACGCGTGACAATGCATTTTTTTTTTTTGAGTGTTAGTGAGTTTCCTATTATTACTTGATGTGGCAAACGTTATAGTTTGAAAGTCCGCATTGTCTATGATGGCCATTTATAATCATGCCTCCCGCCCGAGTTCCCGACATTATGTGCAGCAGGTGCATGTGTACTTTTGTAGTTCAATAACCACAGGTTGATGATAATAATTCAGTATCAATCAATGAAGGGGTGTTCCTGTCGTTATCTTTCGCCATGATACGTAATACCTACGACCAATATTTCCGGCATCATAAATTCCAGTATTATTAACATCTATTTGCCTTATATTGGGTACCTATTCAGATTCTAACAGTACTAGTTATGACGAGATCAAGGGTGTGCACTTGATCTGCACCATAATAAAGACAATAAAATAAAACTAATCACCACCTGGCAATTGACCGAAAAAAATGTTAAAAATGGCGAAGTGCCGATGCTTGGGGGAGGCCTATGTCCAGCAGTGGACGTCTTTCGGCTCATGATGATAAATGGTAAAATACATAGGTGCTTGAACTACACAAAATGTTCAAAGATAAACAGTTTAAAAACAGTTACAAAAAAGATGCACAAGGTATCTATGTCAAACACTCATACATACCTACAATTCCTAAATTAAAAACAAAACATAGATCCAAGTACATACCTGAGTCCCAATCCAAGTTTCTCCTTGAACAGCAGCGGAGTAGTAAATCCATTCTTCTGTAGATATGACACGGTCAGGTCTGTTCCATGCATGTCCAGCACTGCTCCGGAATGCTCAAATCTTGGGCTCTCCAGCTTGTCAGCCAGGGAGAAGCCCCGGCCACCTTCAGCCTCATCATCACCCAGAGCCCACTCATCGGAATATAGCTTGCGTTGTTTGCGTTCACGCTAGGGAGAAGACAAGATATATTTACTTCTCTATCTTTGAGGAAATATTATTTAAAGAGTAAAGTTTTCAAGGTCTTAAGTGCTTACTTTGGGTTTGCTTTTTAGTGACATTATTTGCTGACCTATTGTTTTCTCAATGATGTGGCAACTGAAATGTGTTTTTGGTTGAGAAGAACTCTGGTGTGCAATAATTCTGATTTTTGTGTCAATTGTTATGATAATATTCCCTTTTTCATCAACTAAAGTATTGTTAGGAATTTAAAAGTGAAAACATGTTACATAACTTCGTCTGACAGCTGAACAAGATGCTCTATTACCTGTAGCTAGTTTGCGAGGCTATAAATTTCCAATATTCAACATAACTGAACTTACTACAAAATAATGACTATTGGTATATAAAAATGTAGGCAGCAAAATTAATTTCTCAACCTAATCTAATCTTGAATTAATAATTACCATTAATTACATTGGTATATTAAACACCATGAAAATATTAGTTGACTTGGAATAAAAATATTTCAATGCTATTGTAGGTTTATGTTTGCCTCTTCTCTAAAATTTGCTCAGCTAGAAAAGTTGACAATAAGACGGCGGCGCGCTGAGTGATTAGTGACTTTCACTTTTATGACAACTTTTGTGGATGAATTTTCTTTATCTTTTTCCGATCGCGTATAAAAAATGCATCTGCAAGACTGTTTAGCGTCTCGCGTTACGAAGTAGGTTATTTTTTTCAGCCAAGGCCAGTGAAAAACAAGTAAAAGAATAAGTGAACCTAACTTGTAACAATAAAACTTTTGATGCGAGGGCTGTTTGCGGTCTCGGCGTAACAAAGAACGTTAGGTCGCTCGACAATCGTGTCGTATCCTATTTAAATCAATATGCAAGTGTTTCAGACGATAGACTCTCGCCCAGCGTGTAATTGTTCGACGGAAGATTAACAAGTAATAAAGTAGATTGCTCGCGAACAGCGAGCGGACTTGGGCTCGACGTGTGGCCGCAGCGCAGCGCGCACGCCCCTGGCCGCCTGCTCTCCGCCAGCCCGCGGGAGGGAAACGCCTTCGACACTCTGTCCCTACCAGATGCCCACAATACCTCGTGCGCCGAAGACGTCGCTGGCGCGCGCAATTTATTGTCACGTCGCTCATTATCATCGCCGCTGAATCGCAATGCCGCGATCTCCGGAACTATTATAGAATTTGACACCATCTCGCATGCGCGAATGCATACGGCCGCCGCGTTTTAAACTCGGCCGCGGCGTGATCACAAAAAACTGAGTCCGATGACCCTCAATGACTATCATCACACACAAAAACCACATTCACAGAAAGATTCCTATCGTCATCCCGTAACTTTCGTAAATCGATACACGATGCAGCGATGCACCATTTCATGTTTACGTGATCCCAGATAAAGCCACCATGGCGTCACCCGGGACTAAATACGTAAAAATCTAACAATAAACACTCACCAGCTGTCTTGGAACTTGTTTTTTAGCATTCGGCAGTGTTTCCGACATGTTTATGTTAGTCAGAAACACTGCACCACGAAATTAACACTATTTTACGTAAATATTTTACACGGAGCACGAGAAAAAGTAACGCAATCCACCATTTGCAATAGTCGACACTGCTGCCAACCGTGCGGCGAGCAATCACTCCGGTAAACTACTGGAGGTTGGTACAACGAGAAATGCCCTATTGGTTTATTTATGAAACAAGATGGCGGGAGCATTCAAAACATCGCAAAATCATTGTGTTTTAGCTAAAATCTTGTTAATATATGAATAAATATAAAACTATTTTGATTTGACTTGTTGCTTTACAAAACTAAAAGTAATATAAAAATAATACAGTATTCTACAAATGATTTAATTAACAAACATGGGTAGAGCAACAATTACTCTCAGCCCGTGTCATTAGATTTAGGTCAATTGACTAAATTATAATTTATAAAATAAAATAAGTGGCGAGCTCATCATTTTAAAATATTGAATTCACTTTCAAAATAATAAATAAATAGATATACTACGTTTATAAATTATTATTATAATGGGTACTGGATAGTACGCAGGGCAGAGGAGTTGGCCGATCGCTGTGGCTGATTGTCAGTCATAGTCAATATCATTTTCATGAATGATGCAACTTTCAGGGTACATATATATAGTGATTGAGTAGAGAACTGCGGTAAACAGTGCTGAGTTGTTCTCAGGTCTCGTAAAATTGTCTACTCACTATGATTGTATTGTGGTGAATTCCACAATAAAATAAAAAAATAAAAAATGTACCTGTATTACATACGTGCACTACAAGAACTTTTACAATATTTTTCATCGTTCATGAAGGCAAAGTGAAAATATTTACTTACGGTTGGCGGAAACATCGAGCGGATGTAGCACAAGTCTGCAGGAAGTAAGGATGTTAGATGTGTAGAGGTCGTCATAATACAAATTTTATTATGACTCACCTGTATCCCGGGTTCCCTTCATGGAACATTAAGTATTATTTTAACTTTCACATAGATACCTACTGTATTTTATTCAAGTACAGAATGACCAGTATACTTTCATGGGCAGTAAAATAAAGAAATAAATGTAAATGAAGAACATTTTAGTTTAGGTAGGTACCTACTTACTGTTGTAATTTTTCTTGGCATCCTTGCATGCAAAGCTGCTATGAAGTGTCAACATAATGCTGGACGATGGACGGTTCCTGCTTCCTTTACTGTTTACATTACATACTTGATCTGTGCTTGCTCACAATCATAACACTTCACTTTTTACTGTATCTTATCATTTTAACAAGGGGATATCGTCAGGCTCATTGTGTAGGTTCTTTCAAGATATTGAGTGATAAAAAAATATGAATAAATTCATTACAAATTATTAATATAGTATTCAATTTGTTTTATTCAATATTTTTTGTCGATATTATTAAGAAATATTATGTTTTAGAATTTATGTTACTTATTATAAATAAAATAAATATTTTATTAGAGTGTAAGGGTGTTGAATAAAAAAAAACATCGTGTGAATTTAATACTTTTACTGCTTCGGTTGGTCGTGAAATTAAATATTATGAGGGGTAGAGACAACTGATATGACCCAATTAAAAAGTCATGTCGTGAATTATTATAAAGTATTACTACCTACTTACTAAACAAAGAAAAATCAGTGTCGTGTAAAAGGAAGGTCGAAATTATAATTCTGTTTGCCTACCTTACTTTTAGATTTGTAGATATTTTAGAAATAGGAAGAAGGCAGACTTTAGTACGCCCTCTTGGCTTTATTTTTCGGTCGGTATGGTCAGCAACGAAAATTGTTACACAGATAGAGAAGAAATTAGATAAGATACATTATAGAGATAGAGAATAGAAAATTATAATTATAGTTTACAAGAATTTCTGCAACATAAAGAAAAAAAGAATACGTTGCCTAGCGTCTTTTGGCGTGTGTTTATTTAGTTTAACTTTTAGATTAGACATAGTTATTTGTATGTATACATATTCTGCATTTAATTAATTAAAATAAATACCTGGTTTTCATGTTATATTAATTTTCATGCCCTAAACAGGCAATATTTGGACTTTACTGTACTATAAACCACCAACTTTTACATCTGATAACACCTATATTTTCTGCAAATAAATTATTATTTTACTTATTCTGAAAAGAAAGTTGATTGACACTGTTTCTAACCGACTTCCAAAAACAGGAGGAGGCATTCGGCAAGTGTTATTTTTTAATTTACCTATTTTTACCGATTTCTCCGTGATTACTGTGCCCCTGCCCATTTACGTGGTTTTTTTATCATTTGATAGAGGTTTATTAACGTTCTGTGAAAAGTTTATGAGTGAGCTTCAATAAGACAATAATATTATGTTTTTAAAGCACCTCATATATACGTTGATGATGTTACAATAGTAAACATAACTAAAGACACGGATTTCCGAAACTAAAGTAATTTTTCATGTTGTAGTGGCTTTTTGAGTCCATTGTTATATTTTATTTTATCTATATTGTCAAAAAATTATTCGATTCACAGCTTTTTATTATTAATTCAAGTATTGGACGTATTTACAAAATTTTACATCTATTTAGTTTTTAACCCGACTATTGCGAAAACCAAACGGGGGTAATGTTTTTGGTTGGTATGTATGTATGTTTGTCTGTCTCTGTGTGGGAACGGATTTTTTAACAAATGATGTATTGTTGGATTCTTATTGATGTCGCAAGTGCCACTGGCTGTATGGATTTTGGACATGGCGGATTTTAGCCGCTATTAACAGAAACTGTAAAATTTTATACTTAATCAAAATAAAGGGTTTTGAAGAGTTTCCGAAAATATAACACATTAAAACGTTGAAAAAAAAGTATGTAAAAACCCGACTGCAACTAAAAATTTAAAACAAGATCACCTTCTCGGCAGTCTGATGCAGCTAGGTCGGCACCAAATCTGAGACGAACTGCATCAGAGTGCTTGAAAATTTATATTGTTTTTAACTTTTTAGTTGCATTCGGGATATTTGTTTTTTTTTTAAATTGTTTTTCTGATCAATTGGGAACTTAGAAAAAAAAACAGAAGAGATCATAGAATTTCATTGCTCTCATGATTGTATGTAATAGACCAACCGTTCTAGATAGAAAACAATTTTTGTTTCGTCAGACAACAGAGTACTGTATAAGTAAAGTCAACCGCAAATCAGTGGGAACACTCGCACTACGAAAATTACCCTTACTACAACATAAAGGCGCTGTCAATGTGAAATTGTTACCATGTGGGCGGTTGACAGTACCTGCAGGTATAATTTTGAGATAAGAGTGTTTTGGAGAGTAGGGACCAAACCTGAATGAAATTGAAAAAAGTTGGCAAGAGCAGTTTTGAAATAAATAAAATGTCATCATTATTCTCCTGCCCTTTTTTTTCAATTTATTTGGGGCGGTGCAACAATCATGTTCTTTTCTCCCATTTTTCTTTATCAGTCGTTATCTCGGTAGTCACCCCCTTTCGAGCCATATCATCTTTCATACAGTCCATCCATCGTTTCTTTGGTCTTCGCCTACTTTTATAGCCATTCAAATTCAAAACTTTCCTCACGACATTTTCCTCATTTGTATTTGTCATGAGGAGGAAAATAGACAGTAAATCCACCACGCTTGTCTAAAGCGGGTTGGTGGGTGCGCACTTGCGCAGTAAGCCTTCTAGCTCGGCCTTCAGTTGCCGCTTTTGACGATTGCTAACGCCAGGCAATCGTTCTTCTGCCGCCAACCAAGCATCGGTTGGACTGTTTAGAGCTGCTGCTCAGATGCTCCAGATGCAGCGCCACAGTTGTATGCCATGTCGGAGGCATAATACAAAAAATAACAGCCACCAGTTAACCTACAATTTTTTTTATAAGTAGGAACATGTTTTTGTTTTAAAATATAATATTTTCGGCAGTATTATTTTAAAATAAGGTAGGTACTGTGTTATAAATAATACCTATTGTGTTTAAAAAATAATAAAGTATCTAATAGCGGAACAAACTTCCCAAATTGATTATAATTTGAGGAAAAAAATTTATAGTTTGGAGAATATTTAATAAATCGTCTCCCTCGCACATGATTTATTTATGTTTACCACGGAAACTCATAACAGGAAACAGGGTAAATAGGTAATAATTAAAAGGTACCTACCTACATTTTTTTTTAAATGTAATCAATAAGTATCCATACAAATTATCTAATTAAAGAGAATAATAAATAAAAATGATATTGGTCAGATTTTATTGTAGAACAATTTCTCATGACATTTTCATTTTCATTTTCAGAAATTAGTCTACTACAGTTGCGTCGCGCTGTCGCGTCACTGCCTGTTTGCGGGATCCCAGCCTTTACACAATAATACCGATATTGTGGGTATAATTATTGTTAACACACCTACGTCCCCCCCTCCCTTCCTCTTCTACCGCCTTCTGCTCCTATAGGTGCACCTCTGCCTAACCCTTCGGGGAATACAGGCGGCGTGATGTTATGTTATTGATAACAATAGTACTGAAATTAAAATGCCAGTATCCTGTCAAGGTCGCTAGTACCATCATCTGCCTAGACCTTTCCCAAGCATGTTAGGGTTGGCTTTCAGTCTAACAGGATGCAGCTAAATAGCAGTATTTTACATGGTGCGACTGCCTATCTGACCTCCACAACCCAGTTATTGGATAACACGATACCGCTTGGTAAGACTGGTTGGTGGTCTAGAAGGTCGCTGGTACCGATTTCAGGATATATCCGCCGTAGTATTCTGTAAAAATGTTACCGTGAAAACTTAGGTGAAGTGAGCTGTCATTTCTCCTGATGCGAGGTATAGCCACTATATTGACTTGCATGAAGTGAGCTGTCATTTCTCCTGATGCGAGGTATAGCCACAATATTGACTTGCGTGAAGTGAGCTGTCATTCCTCCTGATGCGAGGTATAGCCACTATATGTATTGACTTGCGTGAAGTGAGCTGTCATTCCTCCTGATGCGAGGTATAGCCACTATATTGACTTGCGTGAAGTGAGCTGTCATTCCTCCTGATGCGAGTTATAGCCACTATATTGACTTGCGTGAAGTGAGCTGTCATTCCTCCTGATGCGAGGTATAGCCACTATATTGACTTGCGTGAAGTGAGCTGTCATTCCTCCTGATGCGAGTTATAGCCACTATATTGACTTGCGTGAAGTGAGCTGTCATTCCTCCTGATGCTAGGTATAGCCACTATATTGACTTGCGTGAAGTGAGCTGTCATTCCTCCTGATGCTAGGTATAGCCACTATATTGACTTCCGTAAAGTGAGCTGTCATTCCTCCTGATGCTAGGTATAGCCACTATATTGACTTGCGTGAAGTGAGCTGTCATTCCTCCTGATGCGAGGTATAGCCACTATATTGACTTGCGTGAAGTGAGCTGTCATTCCTTCTGATGCGAGGTATAGCCACTATATTGACTTGCGTGAAGTGAGCTGTCATTCCTCCTGATGCTAGGTATAGCCACTATATTGACTTCCGTAAAGTGAGCTGTCATTCCTCCTGATGCTAGGTATAGCCACTATTGTCAGCTCGCTTCACCTAAGTTTTCACGGTGAGATTTTTAAAGAATAGATTAGCAGTAACGACTTTCACCGCCAATCAGTAAACACGTTTAGCGCTAAACGAGTTTAAAAAATAATTCTGTTTCTGTCAAATGTTTGAAGATGACAGAGACGTTTAAAACTCGTTTAGCGCTAAACGTGTTTAGTAATTGGCGGTGCGAGTGGGCCTAAGTAGCCTATAGACATTTCTTTGCGTTCGTGTTTATTCCTAGCTGTCTGTAGCAACACGGGGATGACAACGTAATCGTAAACTAGTAAGCACTAGAAGAAAAATTTGTCCGTCATCTATCTATCTTCTATAATTATCTATACTATACTAATAATAAAGCTGAAGAAGAGAAGTTTGTTTGTTTGTTGGAACGCGCTAATCTCTGGAACTACCAGTCGGATTGGAAAAAATATTTTAGCATTTGATAGCCCAATTCTAGAGGAAGGTTATAGACTGTCTATAGCTATTAACATCACGCTACGGCCTTAAGGAGCCGAGCACAAAGAAAAGAAGTCGGAAACAACGCTAAGCTAAAACGAAGTAATAGCGCGGGAGGGCGGAGGGATGCGACGCGGTGGGTCAGGGGCCGGAATTTCACGCGGTCGATGTCGCGGGCTTAAGATAGTGTCATAATTATATTTTTATTTGACTAGGTATAACACAGGGTCAAAAAAAAATAGCTAAAGAAACTTCACAGACATGATGGGTATCAATATCTAAAAAGAAAAACGAACAAAAATCTAAACTCATAATTTCAAGTAGCTTCACTACCAGCGGCCGTTGACCCCGTAATCAGCTGACGTTACTTGAAATTACACACACACACATAACATGGCGCCTGTAATCCCTGAAGGGGTTGGCAGTTGGTCTACAGCTTTATTCAAACTTTATGGCGGCTCGGAGCATGAGGCGAGTCGCTGCGCAGTTATCAAATTCACGTGTCAGCGGGGCACAGTGTTGTTTTTGCCTCGAAAAACGGACATCCGCTTTTTATCAACTTATCCGATAGAGCAGGTTATTTTAAGAGTAAGAGTAAAATACCCGTGTGCCAATTTTACACCAAACACGAGTAAAAAAATGTTTAATTTATTTTTAAACTTTTCTAAATTAATTAATTACAAAAACAATACGCATTATTTTACCCTTTTCTTTATTATGTGTAATAAAACTATATTAAAGCTATTTAAAAAAAAATTGAAAAGAGTACTAACTAGTACAGATGTAAAGAAATATGCTTTTTTTGTGTTTTTAGATTTTGATTTTTCATGGTTGTATCTTTGCTTAGTTGGATTCAATATTTATTGTAAATCATACTCAGGTCCCAACCAATCACTAAAAAAAAGCACATCCAAATCTCGCGGTATCTAGGAGTAATTCACTTCTAAAGTTTTTTCTGATAATTTTGATTTTAGGGTCATCACTTCACAAAAAAATAATATTTTTTGTTTATAGGTTTAAATTTTATGTTGGATTCAATTTAACATATAATAATACTTATCTACGTATACATATTACCACCCACTCTCATAAATTTTACAAATAATGTTCTTATATCTTTATATTATTTTTTCATCGAACTAAACATACAACTAAAGTCATTATTTATACTGATGTTTTTTCATGCTTTATTACATGTCGAGCCAAGTTCAGAGATGAACAGGGTGAAGCACACCTTACACGAACCATTTTGACCTACTTTCCACCACCTAAATCTATTAGACCTACGAAAATATCTCTAAACTTAAAAATAATTTTGACGCAACTAAAATTTAATTTGACAATCGCGACTCCACGTGGTACTTGTTTGCCCTACCCCGTGAATTTTTTTTAGAGCCGGAGGCGCGCATTGGGGCAGCCTCGACGTGTCTTATATGGAATCTTCCACTTTTTGTATGGAAAATATGAAAAATAATAACCTACATGTAAATTTTTCATCAGTTTTGCGATAGGACACACTATTTTCGAGATATAAGCAAAATATAAGAAAAAAGAGATACGTTACTGTTTTTGCACCTGAAGTCGAGGTGTTGTGGTGAATTTTAGTTCATGACAACTAATTTTATTCCACACCTACGCTTTATTCGCGATTCAAAATAGTCAGATTTAGTTAGGCAACCAAAATTGTAGGTGAAAAATGTCAAATTCAGAATAGCAAAATTGCCACTTTCACTAAATTACTAACTCAGTGCCATCTTAGTGATGTCAAACTTATAGTTAAGCTGTGTCACTTTAGTCTACTTCAGAATGGGAAATCGTCGTTTGACAGGAATAAACAAAATTTTAGTGACTTTTTGTCTAGTTTAGAGAATTTTGTGACAAGAGAATCGGCACCATTAGTAAACTAACAAATATCCAAACAAATAACTAAACGGCTAAAAAAATTGTACATTTATAAAACTAGTAGGATTAGTAGCATTATAATTCTGTTTATTCATTTTAATATAATTTGTTTTTAATTGTTTATAAAATAATATAAAAATAGTTGGATTTATCATTAACAATGTGAAATCAATGATATTGTAACTTCTTTCAGATAGCCATGTTATTATGTCCTTTATTTATTTTTACACATATTATTTTACATTTTAAACATTTCTTAAAAATAAATATATAAAAACAATTTAAAAATATTAAAAAAATGGTAGCCCATCGGTATCGGGAATAGGGCCCCATTATTATGTTGTTTTTCTTTTTCAATAACAAAACATTTTTTTTAAATACGACTTGTGTCAACCCTAGCGCCAAAATTTCAGAATCCTGTAAATTCTAGATACCATAAGATTTGGATATGATATTTTAAATAGGTACTTCTTAGTGCCAAAGCAACAGCTTGTCTTGATATTGAATCCAAATTCCATGAAATAAGCCCATAAAAAAATAAAATCGATAATATGTAAAATTTGATATTACTCACTTCCGGTTAACGATAAAAAAATTAGAGTTTGCTTGATAATTTACTTAATATAATGCATCAAGTAATTGCAATCAAAGATATAACAAAAACGGATTGGATCTAAAGTTATTGCGATTTCTATGGTTTTTATGGAAACCATAGAAAAAAAATGAAAAAAAATCATATCTCCCGATTGGGGCAAAATTGTCACCCGAGTTTTCTTGCTTTTAAAATGACCTGTTTTATCGAATAAGCTAATAAAATGGGGATGTCCGTTTTTTTGAAGCAAAAGCAATACTGTGCGGGGGTGAGGGATGGGGTACTGCGCAGCGAGTAGCGTACTTTCGAGCCGCGATAGTTTGAATCGGGCTGTACCATAGCACACTCGGTTTTTTATTCACGTGTAAACGTACGTTTATGGTACAGAAGAGAGAGAGAGAGAGCCAAGAAACAGTTGAGGCTTGTAATGTGTAGTGTGTGCACGGTTGGCGCAGTGGTTAAGCGATTGACTGCTGCGCTGCGTGTCGCGGGTTCGATTCCCGCACGGAACAAATATTTATATGACCTACACGTAGTTGTTCCGGATCTGGCTGTTTGTGTATGTGAGTTTAAATGTTTGTAAACGCACCCACAATACAGGAGAAATTCCTAGTATGGGGCAACGTTTTATGAAAAAAAAGAAAAAGTGTGTAGTAAGTAGTCATTATGAGTTCACATCCTTATTTAATTTTATTGTCATTAGATATAATATATCAATCAAGCCTGTAGCGGCTATATTAGAAGATATTAATAAAAATCACCACAATCTTATAGAAGGTATAAAATTTATTATATTATTATTACCTATTAATATACAATCTTCGTCTATGTAATCGCTCATATCTAATATTAGCTAAACAAAATATCCCAGAAGAACATAAACCATGACCTGCCAATTAAAATTGACTCCATTTTTAAACTGAGAATCGAGCCTCCATCACCTTTGTGACTCCAAGCTAGCCAGTGAAGCCAAGCTTTCATCTGAGTAAACTACGTACATAATGAAACAAACATGAAAATTTTATAAATAAAAATATTTAATACTTGATCATTATCGGTGCATTTCGGTGTACACATTCACATAAAATATACCTACTTATTTAAAATTGCAATATTATCGCTTGAGTCCATTTGTACAGCCTTGTGTTTATCTTATAGCCCAAATACTTGTTAATCACAAATAGTTGTTTAAAACCCTAAATTACAAAGCCAAGTGAAGATGCTGTCAGTCAGGAAGCAGAAGAAAAGGTTTTATATAGAAGATAAGCTATTTGTACGGTCAGCAAAGAAAGTCGATTAAACTTCATAGGCCAAAAACCGTGGACACAAAAATCGCGTTAGGTCGCAAAAAAGTGCACTGTACTGAATAGTGTAAAACTAAGTTTGCAGCTCTGTGCTGTGTCGTTCGAAAAACCTCGAAATTTTCGGACTTTTCAGTGTTTTGCTTATAATTCTAAAAGCTGAATCCTACGGAAAAAAAGAATTATAATTATGTATTTTTAAAGTAGGTACCGATAAAAAAAAATACAATTTGAGCGAGCTAGGGAATTAGTAAACACATTTATTTGTATTTAGAAGGTTTCAACTTTATATTTCACTTTTTTTTCAAATTGTTATTGTTTGAATAACATCATTAAATTGTAACTGAAAAATCATCCCCGAAAATTGAGGTTATAAAATGAAACTCAATTATTAAAAATGCAGACCATCTTTCCGGTGATTTAAATTAGAATTTCAGGATTACTAATAATGGAAGAATGGAATATTTTGAATCAAATGAAAGCACTCAATTTGTAAGTGACACTACAAATCGACATCCACAGATACCTACGTTGTCTGATCCATTTGATTACATTTTCATCAGATACTGTTGGAACGGGCCATATAAATTATAATTTTCAAGAAGAACAAGAAGAAAATCCTCATTAAAATGAACTTCAAACAAAGTAAGATTTACTTGAAGTCCTAACTTTGAATGTTCTCAAGAATGCGAGATAATGTAGGTACCTATCCTCGGCTTGTATGAAAATACTATCTTCTGTATAATTTATCCACTACTATTGTTCAATACAATTACGTTGACAAAGGAATTATAGTTCTTTGTTTTCGTTTAGTCTAGTGCTTTCATAATAAGAGGAAACTAACGCCATATTATTATCTTGACCTACCTAATAAAATAAGCATTGACAAATAAGGGCACATAATTTTGTTGTTACACATCACATATTTTAGAACTTTAACTCATCCATTTCACATCGAATTCGCATCTCTCAAAGTAATTCTATAATACTTCATAACTGGATCTTCAATCACATGTTCACAGTCCACCGCTCCATTTTCTTCCAAAAACTCAGTGTGACCTCTAAGCCAATCTAAATACAACTTTAAATACCTATCTTTAGGGTCTATATCCGTGTGCCCCAAGGAGAATATCCTGTAGGCATCTTCGCCATATTTTCCGATACCACATAAGTCACTCGCTCTGCGCCATTTTGAAGAAACAAACTGATAACTGAGCTTCCATATCATATGACCCCTTTTCCTTAATCCCAGGTTATCAAAAAATCTTTCTAAACATACTGGAGTGTCACTTAAAACGTGATAAGGCGTTGGGTACTCCTCGAAAAAGGTCTTCATGTAGGGCCTGGCAGTTTTGCCAGAAGTTTTCGTTAGGAATATTGTTGCTATTAACATCGCCCAGGGGTTCGAAGAGAACTCTTCTTCAACTACATAGTGTGGCGATTCTGGCATTTTTCGTGGCGTTATGTTGAAAAAAGGTTGTATTACTATAGTATTTTGTTCCTCAATGGTTAATTGTGATAGACTGAGCTCATCAGACTCTATAGAGGCTTGACTCAGATCTTGAGAGGAATCCAATGAATTGGTGGTTGAGAAAGGCAGCTGCAGTATTCCAGGACTTACAGCTGTGAGATTATCATCTTCATTGAAGAATCTGCTGATACAATCCGAGTCTTCCATGCTTCTGTAAAGAAGGAAACAAGAGTTATAAAATCGAAATTCGGGAAATGAATACAGGAAATGAATATGTAGGTATACAAGCTATTTGTTAAATTCAGTGATATTTTGAGAAAATGAAATAAATATGGTAATTGTCAAAAAACCGAGTTTGGGATTTATTTATTGTACGGTCACCAACGAAAGTCGGTTAACATTGTAAATTTTACAAGTCATCTAAATTGACACAAAATTATTTTAGCTACTGTTATGGTATTTCATGTAATTATTGAAAGTAATCTGTTAAGTTTTTTTTTTTTTCATATTGTGTTCAATAATTACAATAAAAACACTGAATTTGTGTTCATTGATTTTAGTTACTGACTATACCAGCACTGTCTATTTTCTAAAGAGGTGGGTGGTCAAAGCAAGTTATTTTTACCCTTCCTAAAGAACTGTCATAACTGCAGGCTCCATTTTTTTTTTTCAAATAATATTTAATAAGGAACTTCAATTGGAGTTCGGAGGTTATAACGGTTGCAAAGCGGTCATAGTGACCCTTGATTAAATACTCACCCAGTACAATGCATTAAGTTTACGAATAACGTTTGGCCTAGGTCACAATTCTAACCTAACCCATTTGGTCGGGGTGCACTAGCTTAGTTACTGCGACCAATTCGGCTCGCGCGCGGTTGGTCACAGTTCTAACCTAAGGCATTTCGTCGGGGTGTACTAGCTTAGTTATTGCAACCAATTCGGCTCGCACGCGGTTGGTCACATTACTAACCTAACGCATTTGGTCGGGGTGTGCTAGCTTAGTTACTGCGACCAATTCGGCTCGCGCGCAGTTGGTTACAGTACTAACCTAATGCATTTGGTCGGGGTGTGCTAGCTTAGTTACTGCGACCAATTCGGCTCGCACGCAGTTGGTTACAGTACTAACCTAATGCATTTGGTCGGGGTGTGCTAGCTTAGTTACTGCGACCAATTCGGCTCGCATGCGGTTGGTCACAGTACTAACCTAACGCATTTGGTCGGGGTGTACTAGCTTAGTTACTGCGACCAATTTGGCTCGCGCGTGGTTGGTCACAGTCCCGACCTAAACTACCCTGTTTAGTCGGGTACCCTAGTTTAGTTACTGCGAAAAACTATAAGAAAAGGTCTGCAAGTAAAAAATGGCTCAATTTTAAAAAAAATGTGTATCATAAGCGCAAACATTTATAGATTTTCATTAATTTACCTATAAAATTGTCTATCATTAGAAAGTGGATAAGTTTTAGAGCATACGAAGATAGAGAAGTCAATAATTCTGTATGGTGCATTACATAAGTTAACAAATAACATTTTCAAATCAACATTATTCTAAGCAGACATTATGACTGAAACCTATACAGTGTAGCTAATGAGTTTATGAGCCGAATCCTCAACTTGAGTTAAAAGTAACAAAAAAGGTTTAGTCACAAGAACTAAGTACCTACCTGTGTTGTTTTGTTAATATAATGCAGCGTTCACATTGAGGTTTGTTAGAAGATTTTTTTTTAAGTGTACCTTATTAGGCAGTGATTCGTTGTTGGACGAGAATTGAGAGTGAAATTTCAAGGACGCGTCACGATTTGGCACATTTCGTTACATGAGAGAGAAGAAAGATATTTCTCTCTCTCTCTGTCTCTCACACTAAATCTCTCATAGTATTTATTTTTTAAGTAGTTTCAGTTTTTACCATGAAAGAATATTATTTTCACAAAATACTGATTATAAAATGTGTGTAAGTGTAAGTTGTAAAATTATCGGTTTGGTAGTTTGATACACATTTTCTTAGGTTTAGCATCAACAAAATCTTAAGTAAATGTGAATGTATGTGTGTGTGTGCATTTTTGTTATATTCAACTGCTTAAAAAAAAGACTATCCTTGGTTTTTAAGGGTAGGTCTTAAGTAACGTTTTCTTTTTACCTGTAATTAAAGCGTGCTAATAGAACATGAAAGTTTAACCATACAATACAAAAGATTAATTAAAGAATTTTCAAAATCGGTCCACAATGGGGTTGTTTCCCGGAAGCTTCGCCGAAAGATGGCGCTGTGTGTTTGTTACCTGTCAAAATTTGTTGATAGAAACGGGTACATTGTGTGGACGATTTTTTAAGTATTTGCGTTTTTTTTTGTCGTCAATTTGTGTTGCTTACATTTGCTTTAGAATGTATTCTACCTGGCGTATCGCCCAGATGAAGGAGGAGTTGGAAAAACGGAGAATCGCGACAAGGAAAGAAAACCGAACTTGTCTTCAGATACATTATATTGAACATTTTATCAACTTTTAGCGGTATTCTGAACAATATTATGGTTTTATAAGTTATAAAATAAACTTAACTCACTAACTTTTTGCTTTTTTAATGATACTGATGATAAAGAAGACGTAAGCTTACTTGTTGCAAAATGTAAGGATATTATAAAAGAAACCATTTTTTTCTTCACATGTTGAAGCTTACGGCATAATTTCAACTTCGACGACAGTGTGTGTAACAGTCCTGAATCCAAGATCGAATTGCCAGAGGAGGCAATGTTTCGTGATGTTAATAGCGTCACGTTATTTTTTAATTTCAGTGCCTTTTTCACTTTCTCTTCATGTGCAAATTACTTGGGAATTTGACAACGCCTATTTCTTTGCATTCAAAGGCTACACAACGACTCATTATATTGATACAAGCCACAAAAAAACAAATATTGTTTAATTTCTTAGGAGTTTGACAGTTCGTTTGTTACAAACACTTAGCGCCATCTACGTGGAACTAATTGACAGTTTTCTTCCCCATTGATGAAAATATCGATGAAAATACATACCTATATGTAGACGAACATAGAACCACATCTTTTTTGAAGTCGGTTCAAAATAATAATACAAAAGACATCAAAGAAATAAAAATAAAATACTTCTAACATTAGAATAGAATAGAATACTCTTTATTATGTACCTACTCTACACCATAAAAATTACAGATATAAATGTAGAACCTAACATAACAATAAACAACAACTAACATTCATGATTCGTTAAGGTTAAATAACGTCTAATCGCGTCTTTTTAAAGGCACCTCAAAAGGTTACGCGGGACAGGCTGATTAGGCGTGAAATATCGCCCGTGAACATATATTTTTTGTTAACAAACTTGTTATTTAAAATATATCAGAGTCAAGCTCATTGCTCATTGTACAGAAATCCATTATGTATTTATTTTTGAAGAATATTTTTGTTTCAGTGTGACTGTTTGCTTGTAAAAACAGCGAAATTAATTAAATATTACCCACGTAATTACTGCATGTTTAATGATTTTAACTCCAAATGTATCGGAAACGTGACACTTTAGGGTACCATATAACTTTTGTTCTTTTTATTAATTGGACGTAGTTAAACGAAAGGGATCCAACCCACAAATGGTCTAAAATGAATAATGATACCAAAACACACACATTGGTATCACAATTCATTTTCAGCCATTTGTGGGTTGGATCCTTTTCGTTTAACTACGTCCAATTGTTTATTGAAGTATTTACTATTAAAATTACTAACCTAACCTAACCTAACCTGACTAAAACTATTACCAAACTAAAATATGGCGACGAAAAATTCCTACGCATCGCTGTCGACTGATAATGTACCCAAGAGACTGGCGGAATTGCCACGTTGTATGGCAATGCTTAGCCTGTGGCCAAGGTAAAAGCCAGCCCTTGGGTCACGTGAAGTGTCAAACAGGCGTTTGTAGGTTTCGTTGAACAAACCATGAGCACTCGGACCCCACGGCCCGAGGGTTTCAACCCCAAACGGCTCGAAAATATAATTATCGGTAATTATACTTTCGCCGTTTGAGGTTTTTCGCTAAAGCCCCGACTCCCACTTACCCACAGCCAATAGGCGCGCATGCTCCACAGTAGTAGCAGACGTGTCAATTAAATTATTCTGTACTACTCTGCAGAGTGGGTCATCCCATCGTCTTTGAGAAGATGGATTGCCGGGTGGATTTGAATTCGGGCAAGCAAGACTCCAGGCATCCATAGCCTCGGTGAAGCACGACACATCAAAATTAATCAGTGTGGAAACAAGGATTTTCCTGATTAATTTCTCAGTGTCGTAGAACGAGTATATGAAAGCCGGTAAACTAATACTAGACATTTTTTGGACGCCTAAGTCTCCCATACGAATGGGAAGAGTAGCTTGTGTCCAAGCTTGGTCGTCCATAGCCACATTTAAAATCGAAGTTAATGTACCTATGACGGATAATTTGGTCCATTCTGTCTAAAATATGAGTGTCCTTCCATAAATAGAAAACGGAATATGTTAATTTAGGACCGAAACAGCAGTAGCGGATTAAGGTTATGGCCGAATGCATGTTAATTTGGAACAATCTTTCTGAACATATTACTTGAAATTTTTTGTTTGTATAAGTGGCCCTTATTTTCATCGAGCTCGAAAACATAGCAAAAAAAAAAACAAGTGGTCGGGTGGATATGCCAGCTTCCATAGACAAATGTTCCAACCACTTATGTTACTACTGAGTACTTAAATAAAAATAGTTTTAAATCAAGACCTTATATATTTGTAGAAACTTTTGATAACTTTAGTGAAGTTGAAATATTAAATATTGTCAACATTCAAATCAATGGTAAAGATACCTAAGCATATAATATATACTTGAAAACTATGGCTTGGCTAATATAATGGATGACTCCTATCTTGATTAGCTTTCTTAATTTTTTTTATGCAGCTTATTTATTTTTATTATAAAAAAATTAAGCTGTATTAAAAAGAAAAAGAGTAACGGACCTACAACGCTCCCCTGTGGCACTCCAAGCGAAATAAGCTTTATTGAAAAGCTTCCTCGAAATGTAGGAGAACATTCACAGAACACTTCTGAATCTATCCAATCATTGAATACAGCGGACATCAAAGCTATATTATACCTACTTGTTAAACAACATTATTCATGCATTACAGGTTGTAAAAGGCCTAAGACCTGTCCAGGTTTTTTCTTAATATGAGTCAAGTTTATTTTTTAACAAATCTGAATTTGACTGAATTTTAATGACACTGGAAGTATTAGCAACAGTAACAACAGAATAAACTAAAAATAGAGGCTTTATTCTCTATTAATTTAAGACCATCTAAACAAGTTAAAGAATGGTTGCTAGGCCGGACTTTTAAAACTAAACTTAAAGAATGGTTGCTGGGCCGGACTTATGAGGAAACAAAAAGTTTACTTTGTAGCTTAAGTTAGTACCCATCACACTCTCTGATCACATACACAACTACACACATTCACACATCACATTTACTCAAATTAACTGTTTTTGTGATTATTTGTGTTTATTTTATGTAAATTAGCTTCTTTTTATTACTCACTTTTTTGTAATTTTTTTTAATTTATTATATTAAATTATCATTAACCATCTAGCGCTACCAGAACTAATTAAATTATTAACTTTGTGTGGTGTTTGGGTCACCAAGATACAGGCTGTGCTTAGTTTTGGACCCGCTGTTAAATATATCAAATTTTTCTGTTGGTTAAAATTTCATGCATAACTGTATGATTGTGAACTATGTGTAAGTTTAATAAAAGAATTTGATTTTGAAAGTTAACATATAATAGTCTCCAACACACAGATGAAAATAACAAAGAACTTTATTTCGGGAGCCGGCTTCGGGGCAGGTTAAATGAATCTACTTCACTTCCGTTGAAATTGAATCGTACAGTTCCACGCACTCAAACTCTTAGTGCTCTGAAAGCTTTGCATCCATGTTTTACTGGTGATAGCTAGCATTTAACTCGTGCTTTGGAAAATACGGTGCCTATTTTTTTCTCTGTTTTAATTTGTGTTTGATAATTGTTGGAGATTTAAAGAATGTTTTGTAACTGGTCTACTTACTAAGTTACTTTTAGTGTAGTCTGCAAATAATTTTAAAGTGAACTAGGAAAAGCAGTAATAGGTACTACTACATACATTTATATCTTTTCCACATAGCTTTTTTAACAAACCGGTGGTAGATGGGTACACGTAAAAGCCACTTTCGCTGTTCACTGAGTAAAACTTTCGTTACACTGCACAATAATACAAACAAAGTCTCTACGTTCGCAACGTTCGCAAATAATAGGGATATACTTACTTTCAAAAGCCACTAAAAGATTTACTTCCATAAATAAAACTGGAATGATTTGCAACAAAAAACTGGTTCATTCTGAAGGGGACTCTGGGGCCCATCTGTTAGTCGCGACCCTCATTAATAATCTCAATTACAACTAGCTACTGTACACGACTTTGTCTGCGAAACAGAAGAAATTACCGATTTTTAAAGTGTGTTTACATAATTAATAATAAAATAGCAGTTACGAAAAAGCCCTTGACTTCTGATCAGAACCATTTGCTATTTCAGTTGCTAATTAACCAAAGAGCTTACCATAAAAATAACATGTCCAGTTTATTGCAAAAAAATTGAATTGCAACACAATTATGGGTGTGGCCGAGGTGGCGATCTTGTCAGGGTAAAAATAATTTGCATTTGTAGACTAATTATTTACCATAATAACATTGTGAATCGAGTAAATTTAGACTTACTTAACTGAAGTTAAATAAAGCCATTATAAGCAGGTAGGTACACAATTAGCAGCTTGAAGTAAAAATAATCCTACGCAGAATCATAATGTTTTTCGTTTGCTGCTTTTCATCCCACGCTAGTCGTGAAAATGTCTTCAAGAAATATAATATAATAAAGTGCGCTCTTCGTTTGCTATTTATATCTACATATTTGATAAGTCTTGTAAGAGATATCATGTTTTATTAAACTAGACAAGAGCAGTTTTATCTGTTAGGAAGGCTTAATCGGCGGGGTAATTGCGTAATACACTAACAGTAGGAAGGGTTTTCGTTTTGACAGTTCAAAAACATTCATCGCGTTGTTTACGTTGCTGAGCAGACATATTTTTGGAACATAAGAATCAATGGATTAGCAATATCTTTCAAAATGATTCATGACTCGCAATTAGGGTGCTGATCTTCTTTTAGAAATTGCCTGTTGAACTTGATATCGACACCTATTGTATTAATCATTAGTATAACAGATTCTTTGTTATCGAATTTATGTTTATATTTCTACTGTAAGGGCTCCTTCAAACAGGCACGACACGCGACGCGAAACAAAGCCGCCGCCTGTCGTGCGACGAGCGGTGCCTTTGTGTCGCGCGCGATTCGCGTCGCGTGCCGCGCCTCTTTGTAGGAGCCTTTAACCCAGCATTTAAAATATTTATGTCAAGTAGGTATCGTTGTTAGTTAGTCATTTAATTTAGTAACTAGTGTAAATAGTTAGTTGTGTTAAATATTGTAAAAGTATGTAAGTAAACCAATAAAAGTAGGTACCTATCTAAACTAATATTATAACGAGGTAAAAGGCTCCTACAGACAGGCGCGACGCGACAGCGCTACACAAAGGCGCCGCTCGTCGCGCAGCACGCGGTGCCTTTGTGTCGGGCGTCGCCGCGTCGCGTCACGCCAGTGTGAACGAGCCTAAAATTGTTTGTTTGTTTTTAAGATGTAATCTCTGAAAGTACTGACATGCACCCTAATTGCGTAACACACTATCTATCACAATCTGATTGATTTTGATGCCTATTGCTAATCCATTGCTTCATACGTTTGAAAAATTTGTCTGCTCAACAACGTAAATAACGCAATGAATGTTGTTGAACTGTCAAGATGAAAGCTATTCCTACTGTTAGTGTGTTACGCATTACCTCGCCGATTACAAAAAAAAATATTTTATTGACAGGAAGCTACACTATTGCCGAGTGCAAATCGCTGGCAGAAGCTAAAATTAAATTCTGAAGGAGTTTCTCAGTAAATCAAACTAAGCTTTTTCTCGCTATAGTTATTTAAGTTCTTCTTAGAATCGATCGGACTAAGAGGATAGTACTTCGATCCGCCTTTTGATCAGTGATTACTTACCCACTTGAGTAAGAAGATTAGATCCAAGGAAAGCGGTCCTTCAGTATAGTTGCTTCCTTGAATCTTGCTTTGATCAATGATCTGCGTAGGTATGCTGTGATATCCTCCATTTCATCCTATATTGAGCTGAGGCTTTTTAGGATTCCGTAGTCAACAAGGAACCCTCATAATTTCGCCATGTGCGTCGTCCGTCCTCAGCTTAGCTCAGACTCTTAGTACTACGAGTAGAAAGCTATAATTTGGCATGGATATACATATTAATCACGCCGATAAAGAGGTAAAATGGAAGCATGAATTAAAAAAAAAACGGGTAGCTCCTGTACACGTAAAGCGGGGATGTTTTTTTTTTTGCTTATCTATCCCGTGGTGTGAGGTATCGTTGGATATGCCATTCAAAAATAGTACGGGTTTGATGAAACCATTTTTCGATTCTGCGATCCGTTTGCGTAAAATTAAGTTTTTAATTGCTAATTTTTGTTAGAGTCAAGTCCTCCCGCCCCTGCCGGCTAAGTGGTTGCTTTTTGGATATGTGAAAAAATTCACGGCGAAATTAAAAGGAAAACTATCACTGCTAAGTACGCTTTACAAGTTTACGAGTAATAGTTGGCCAACTTACATTTGCAGTTGGGACGTATGGGAGAACATGTTTTTCAACTGCAATGTTAAATTTGTTCTTGGGATAACTTCATCCCAACTACGGAACCCTTCATTATATGAGGTCCGACATACACTTGGCCGGTTTTTTTTATTTTAGATTCACAGATGTTATTATGATAAAGTAATACTTAGTTTACTTTTTTCTTATGATTTTTGAACGTCAGCAATGTATGTCAAACAGTCGCTACTCATTTGACAATTTTGATTTTGGTGGGTTGAAAGTATCTTACAGTCACATAGACAAAAAGACCTTGTCGTTTTATGACGTGTTAGTGACATCAAACTTAAAGTGATTGATAAAACAGTGACGAGGTCGACTATGCATAACAGTCAAGGAATTAAATAAAAATCCATGGGAGTAAACAAGAACAGAATTGAATATGACGATAGGTACCTATAACCAGGGCTTGCGGACGGCGAGCAACGGGCAGCTCGCCGTCCAGTAAGGACCAGGCCCGGGTCGACGGCGCGTCGTGTTCCACGCGCACCTCAAAGATGTCAGCAGCATTGACAGGGTCCGATAAGGCCGATGCCTGCCGGGATCGCGGATTGTTTGAAAGAGTTACCGTGGCCCTGGCGCACAGGCAACTGAAGGAACACGGGTGGGTTTTAGTCAGTAAGAGTCTGACACGCCCTTTCGCTGCGTCCAGAGCGAGAGAGGTCATTTGATGATTTCCCACCCAAAAAAAAAGGATACCTAAAACCAAAGGCCAGGAACATGGCAATATTGAGGAACACAAACTACACATAGATAGCGCCACTTGTCATGTTAAACAAATACTGGCGCGAACAGAGATAATACCAAAAACGTTGGGGTTGGCGACAAATGTTCGAATTGACGTTAACAGGCTGGCCAGCGAATCTGGGCCAACGTCCCGAGGTTCATATAGGATTTATAGAGCGCTGTCGAGCGCCCTTTTTCTATGAAATGACCTTCTTTTTGAGATGGGCTCGCTCCTGGACTTTCTTTAGTACTTTTAAGTAAGTATTGAATATTCTATGAATTTCAAATGGTTGCTTGTTCACTTTGAAAACATGTACAGTTAGCGCAAAACTTTATGAGCCCTCTAAACGTAGGCCCAAGAACGAAACCGCGCATGGTACAGTTGGGTGAGAGTGAGAGAGTTCCTTTGGACACCTATATTATGCATACTGCGCAGCCACTCGCTGCAACTTCCGAGAGCTCATCAAGTTTTGCGCGAACTATACGTGGCCGCACGTCAGGGGTAATTTAACTAGTATCAGCTGGTCTCCTAGCCTATTGAAGCTCCGTGCTACGCTTGGCCAATTCAAGGTCAGTATTACCAGTGACGTGCGGCCTACGGTACGCTATGACTATGAGGGGTCAGAAGAAGTGTCTTCTATAACGGAATCATGGATTGCTATACCGACAGAGTCATCTGAAGACCACACTACAGATGGCTGGTGGAACCTACTGTTAAATATTTCACCATCAATTGCATCACCTTTGTACTTATTTTTCTGTTCCTTTCTTCTTAACTGTTAATATGTGGGTGTGCATATGTGGTTAAAGAAAGAAATAAATAAAATTAGGTAGCTACATTTGATGTTTACATTTTCTTGAAGATGCAGCTTAGCGACGAAATTATATATAGAAGGAACATTTAACTCTCACTTATATGAAAACTTACGTGATTAAAATACCTCTAATAATAAACAGCACCTTAATTCCGGAACACACTATCCATTACAACCTGAATCATTTTGAAGCCTATTCCTAATCCATTGCTTCATAATGTTCGAAAAATATGTCTGCGTTATTTACCTTGTTTAAAGGTAAATAACGCAATGAATGTTGTTGAACTGTCAAAATGAAAGCTGTTAGTGTGTTACGCAACTACCCCGCTGATGTCAGACTACTCAGGCTCAAGTTAACGCTCACTGGAGGACGCTATAAAGTTGGTATTAAGAAGATTACAAGTGATTACATAAGTACGTTGAAACTTGAAGCCCGAAGTCTCGCTGTTAGGTAGGATACAAAACTCTTTAGAACGTAGATACATCAAATACTAATTAGTTAACCCACAACTTGTTCACAGAAAGCATTAAATAAAGATGAGCATCCACGATCTTAGATCACTGTGAAAGTCTATTTACTGTCGGTCAGTGATTCTTAAGTGATGCGCGTACGCAAGATAAGAAACTGTTGCATTGCAGTGTTTATATTAGCAGTAAATAGTCAAAAACATGTTGAACGTGTTGGAGTTATTGCCAGTGTTGTGTGTGGAATGAAAACAGCTGGAAACTAAGAATGGTAGCAAAAGTATGACAAAATAATGCAGGCAATTAAACAGAATAATTACCTGAGTGCTACAGATTGTAGGTTTCTTTTTTATTTACATTTGTAGCGCTCGCAAATAATTACATGAATGGCTATCTTATTCGTCCTATTTTTTTTAAGTTTGATATGCATGTAAGCAGGTAAATAGCCTTTCAATTAAAATCATATCGTCCGATCGGGGACAATCCCCAACGTTGTTTATATTTTCCTTATTTATTTTCAGATTTTTTAGCACAGATTTTGTTTTTCTTTCTTGATTTATCAGAACAATAAAATTATATTTTATAACAACATTTACAATAGCTAGTCATTTATTTAGTCACCGCATTAATATTAATCTATAACTGTAGTTATAGATTAATATTAATTAATTAATAATTTGACAGTACTGTAGTACTGTCAAATTATTAATTAATTAACTAATAAAACAGGCTCATTTATCCATGGCGATTTTTTTGCAATCGACGTCTTCTCAGTTCGTCAGCCGCAATCACATCAGTCCTGTCTAGGTAGGGCTGCTCCATCGTCCAAGGCGAATAACTTGGCTATCGGTTTAAATGTATGCCTTGTGCCGCGAATGCACATGCTTGTGGCACAGATTATTGAGATGATGATTCTTGATCTTAGCCAACCCATCACTACGCCAAACGACCTATTCCTGCAGTCAGCGATTTGTCCAGGTCAGTTGTAATCATAAATCATAGAGATTAATGGCTACAATACATGGTTACGTGATTTTCTCAAACTTTTCATCTGAATGCTGAAATCATTTAGGTACCTACTTACTTTGTACTTTTGTATACTTACCCAAGTAGCAAATAGTAACTCTATTAATGTCATTAAAGCCCAAAGCATATATTTTATAAAGGCCATATTAATGCTAATAAGATTGCGTAAGGGCACAAATTATAAGGAATAAAACCTTGTAGAGATTTTATAGTTACCATATAATAAGCTAATCCCCCTTAAACTCGCCATGTAAAGGCATATTGTATGGCGATTAACTATAAATAGGCAAGACATTTGCTTTTATGTAACAAATTACCCCTATAACCGCTAACAAAATTCGGCTATAAGGGCAATTTCTCGTGTTGAAGCAAACGCAACACGAATATGAGAAGTCCATGATTTATTCACGCGTCATTTGCCTCAATACGTCATTTATAAAAGATAGGTATTAATTGCCGCAATACGTCATTTTTAAAAGATATTAATTGCCTGCATTACTAGACATAGACCACATCGCTCTTTTTTTCGTATATTGTACTGGAAGTTTATGTGGAAAAGCAGATTTGTGAGAATTGTGGGGAAGTTTAATGACAAATTTTTAATGCGCCTCGTAAATTCTATCTTTTTTAATTTTAAAAACTATTTTACTTTTGTGAGTTCCTGTCAATTGCTACTATTAGAAGGATTAGCAAATCAAATCCTAACTTCCTAACTTTTATTTATTTATTTTAATTTTATATTTTATTATTATATATTATATTTTTATTTTTATATATATTATATTTAATATTATAAATGCGAAAGTAAGTTTGTTTATTTGTTTGTTACCTTTTCACGCCTAAACCACTGCACCGATCATCCTGAAAGTTTGCATATACGTTGTCAGGTGTACAGAAACGGACATAGAGTACCTTTCATCCCGATAAAACGTACTGTTCCCGAGGAAAACAACAATAACGTTCGTAAGGGTTTTTTTTTTTTTAATTTAAGTATCTAATACATTTTGTGAGTCTAGTGTCGATAGACCGGTTTCTCTTCCTCCTAACTATAATTCCCCGAACAACCCGAATTGAATGTCAAATTCTAAATTAACGCGAGCGAAGCTGTGGGCAAAAGCTAGTGTTTTTATAAATCATTTAAGTCATTTATGCGTTTGTAGGTATGTGTGTATGTCAACCATATTGAATGATTTTAGTGTTCAGTCTCCATTATTCTTTATAACAAAATTTTGTGACTACCTACTGCTTTGCACTCTTTTTTATTCTACAAAACCCAGACAGACCTAATTTGGATGTGGACCGTTTCTTGACAAAGGTCGATTTCCACCAATTGTTTACTGAAGTGACAAGATGGCCTTGGCAAATCACACATTTTATAATAAGAGAAGAATTTAATTTTTCCAGTCATTTAAATCCATTTTTACAATACCGAGTCACTATTAAGAGGGCCCTTCCCGGTCCGTCTATCATCAACGCGAGCATGATTGAAAAGCTTGTTGTTTCATCCAACGCAATGTTTGAAAAAGAAGCAAGAGTGAGAACGCGATAACAACATCGAACGAAAATTGGCGCGCAAAGATTTCACAAAACTTGTTCCAGGAAATGCGTGTTTTTGAAAAAGTCTTAGAAGTTTTTGGAAAAAATGTTTGTCATTTAGAATCTCCATTACATGTGCAAGGTTTCTATGACGATTTTTTCTTTACTTTTATAATTTATGAGTACATTATGAACGACCAAAGTTCAGGTAAAATTTGTGCAAAAAAGGAGATTTTTTAGGCTTTTACTGAATTTGTTTCTCCAAATTTTGATTTTTACTTGGATAGAAACCTATATAAAGTGCAAGAGATACCTATTAGTTCAAACATTTCAATGAAAGACGTGTTACAACGCCATAATCACGTACGAGCGTTTGTATGAAAAGTATGACGGGTTGGCCGCTCTTAAGTTACCGATTCTAAAATCTCATGGCTGACGATAAACTTATGTAAAGGCAAAGTCAAGCATACTAAAGAATAAAGTTCTTGTACCTGTTAAATAGAGGTGCAGTCAAACCTTTATTTATTTATAGAAGCTATGTAACTTGCATAAGCTTTTAAGCTGCAAATAAACATTATAAGGGAATAGGTTTTATAATAGCCCTATTAATTTTACAAATAGTATGAGGCCAATGCGACTACAAGGCTAAATTATTATATGTCTGAAATTTTTTATTATATGCTTCTATATGTCCAATGATTTATAAGGGACATTTACATTGGTTATATGAACGTATGTAAGATAAAGTGACCGATATACCATATTAGCAAAAAACAATTAAAACATGCTTTTATAAAGAGAGTTGTAAAACTAATGCTGTTATAAAACATGTACAAGAGTTATTACCTTATAAACCATTCGTTATATAGCGCTTTTGCTAGTTGGGTACCTAGTTTTTGTAATGCTTAGTTTAATAAGATTAACCACGTCAAGTTTTAGCATAGGTTGGAAGGTGCACAGCTTTGTAGTATTTTCCCGAATTTTTAATTACCTACCTACTTATGAATATTTGTCAGTTTTAATTTTAAGTAAATAATATAAGAGTAAAATCAATCAAATTAGCGAACAATTAAATTAGCTAGCGAAACTACGCAGACGTGATGTGATGAGTATCGATATCTAAACACAAAGGAAAAAAAAACACGTTCTTTTTTTGGGATTAACGACCGCTGCGCTGGTAGTGTAGTTGCTTGAAAGTATGGGTTGAGTTTTGGTTTTGTTTTATCATGTTTAGGTACTATATCGATACACATCACGGCTGTGAAGTTAACACATTTTTCTTTTTAATCTAATATTTCCCGTAACCCCAAAAAATATATATTTCACATATGTACTTAAGCCCACAAAAAATCACCATGTCTGCGGAGTTTCGCTGACAAATTTAATGTAACCCTGTATAAAAGGAGAATCTCTTTTATTTTTTATCATATCGCAGTCATAATCTCATAAATTCATACAATTAAATGTAAAAAATTGCAATGTGTCTGTACGTCTTGTTGTTGAGTGGCAACTGACAACTGACAGAAGAATGCTTCTATAAATATCATCTTAATTATGTAAGTAAGTGTGGTAATAAATCATAGGTACCTACAATCATGTTTGATTTGATGATGTCATTTAACATATTATTTATTAAGTAGAAAGAAACACAAAGAGTAATGTACAGAAATTGGAACTAAACAAGATATTTTGACGACTGTCTAGGAATGGTATAGGAATGGTAGGTACTATGTGTACCAACCCTCACTGGACCCGCGAGGTGGATCACGGCCTACGCTCTCCGGTCCTACAGACACAATATAGGTACCCGAGTTCCAGTAGAGTAAACAAGTGAATGGCTATCGAGAAAAAACCGGCCAAGTGCGAGTCGGACTCGCGCACGAAGGGTTCCGTACCATTGACTAGATAAACAACAATAGGTACACAAATTAGGTGCATACCTGTTGCCATTATTGATATCGAGCAAAAAAGGGCAAAAAAATCGCGTTTGTTGTATGGGAGCCCCCCTTAAATATTTATTTAATTTTAATTTTATTATTTATTATTAAAGTAAAAATACAACTGAGTATTTTGTGAATATTTCAAGTGCCTACCTGTTGCCATTATTGATATCGAGCAAAAAGGGCAAAAAAATCGCGTTTGTTGTATGGGAGCCCCCTTAAATATTTATTTTATTTTGATTTTAGTATTTGTTGTTATAGCGGCAACAGAAATACATAATTTGTGAAAATTTCAACTATCTAGCTATCGTGGTTCTTGAGATACCGCCTGGTGACAGACAGGCGGACGGACAGACAGCGAAGTCTTAGTAATAGGGTCCCGTTTTTACCCTTTGGGTACGGAACCCTAAAAAAGAAGGTTACGTAGACTTTATATCATTCATGTTGAAATTGTACATGTAAAAGCTATGTAGAAAGAAAGACGTGCACGTTAAAAGCGTCCGTAATAAAAATATTAAAAAAAAAACAATTTAAAAATTAAAATTTGCCGTGGCAGCTAAGAAATTACCAGTCCTTTCTGAAAGCGCGCGGCGGGGCGCGGGCGGGGCGCGCCCTACTGGTACGAATAAACAGAATAGACATTAGTCGGTGGTTTCAATCCGACATGTAGCCATATCCCATATACCTACTGTTTATCAATATTTCATGACTATTTAAATCCTCATCTAAGTACCACAGATTGCAAAAAATGCGTCCCATATTAGGCCCAACACCAATAGATCTCTGGCACTATAAATGCAGACATAAGCACAGGCACAGTCTAAGAACATGCCCATCCCAAATACCTCAGTTTAAAGGTCACCATTCACATTTGGGTTTATCCGATTCACTTTGACATGGTTGGCAAACCTTGTGCATAGTGCAGACTAAATACAAAAGAATAGAATATAATACTCTTTATTATGTATCCATACTAATACATGGACGAAAAAAAGGGCGGACGGATCTCCTCTAAGACAAAACTGAGTCCCGTTTATGTGTGAGTGTTGCCGTTTGCGTGCGGAAAAGGCTCCCAAAGACAGGCACGACGCGACAGCGCGACACAATGGTGCCGCTCGTCTGTCTGTCTGTGTCTGTATCTTACCTTTTCACGCCTAAACCACAGAACGGATTTCGATAAAATTTGGCGGAGATAGATGGCATCCTGGGGATGACAAGCTACTTTTTGTCTCAAAAATAATCCTAAAAGGGGATGAAAGTTTGTATGGGAAACTTAGCATTTCTTAATTTAGGGATATGTAAATTTAAATGTATGCTTTTGGTAAGATATAAAAAATTATTTGCGTCAGCGTTTTTGTAAATCATCCCCAAAGGGGGTAAATTAGGGGAAATTTACATTATTATTGTTTTCTCTTTTTTTCATTCCTTAAGAGATTTAAGGAATTGGAAATATAGCCAGAACCCGTATCTTGAAGTATTATTTATTTTAGTATTTATTTCATTTAAATCGGTCCACCCGCATGAAAGTTATTACAATTTGAAGCTATAAAATAATTTAGCTAATATGTAGGTACTCGTAATACGTGGTCAATGGTGGAGCTAGAGTATTTCGAATGAATGATGATTAAATAATATTAAAATGATTTATTATTACTTTTAAGTTAGACATTTAGAATCATAAAAACTTGTTTAATAAAAATAAAAAAAAGATTATTTGTATTTATTATCTATCTGTCTGTTACCTTTTCACGCTTTAACGCCTGAATGATGGATTTGGATGATAGGGTACTATTTATCCCGGTAGCGGGTAGCACGTTCCCGTGGGATAATTTCCAGTATCAATATATACATTTCTAGTATCATATAAATTACTGATATAAGTGTAGAAAAAAAAACGCCCTAATTTGTTTTTTTTTTTTTTCAAATTTGGCGATAGCGCTGAGAATCAGTAGTGAATTTTGAAGGTCATAAGTGATAAAATACAGCTATAAAACGCACACCCTACACCATTTTCTAGTATTTGAGCTGGGATGGAAAAATGGCGCAACTTTTCCGGCAACATGTCTTTGTTTTAGAGTTTTATATGATGAAGACAAAACTATATCATCCTTTGCATTCATAACACTGTTTAATATAAGAGCATCACAAACATCGGGCGTCGAAAATGATGAACGAGATGCAATACAATGTTGCTGGATCTGAATCAGGCGAACGCGAAAGCAACAAATGGAGGGACAAGTTCAACAGATTTACTACAAACTGAGCAACAATAGCTCAAAATCGAGCAGTATCGCACACAAAGGGATCCCTTGCCTAGCTGTGATGGTAGGATAGCATTGGCTTGCAGGCCATGTATTGCCGCACCCCAAATTAGTCCCTATTCCGTGCAGACAAGATGCAGAACAGAATATACAGGGTTGCAGGGACGCGCAAACTGTAGCCATGCATTCAGCACATGATTCTAGATTCCCTAGAGTAGAAATTATGTACTTAATCCATGGTAACAGGTTGCGCGTCGATGTCCCATGCCATCCTGTATAGGTACGCCTTTATCATATATTATAATAATTATACACGTGCGGTTATACATGTATAGCTACCTTAATTTAATGAACGCCAGGCTCCGATCAATTCGTAGGAAGGTCAGTGTTTGCAATACATACATGTTTATGTTTGTTTTATTATGTCAATATCTGCCTCTACTAGTAACACTTTAGACATTCTGTTTGCGTAGCGTAAACAAGTATTGAGTATTTTAACGTTCAATAATGTGATATTGAAACGCCTACTCCTATTATAAACTTAGTATTTCCACCCATTTTCATCAGTCGGGTTTCCAGTTAGCGTATTACGATGCGGTGTCGTAAGTAGCGACAATGAATCTTCATGTTTCAGACACCTCGATCGACATCCAAGCACCGCTGCCACCGCGGGCCGAATGCCGGGAATGAAAATGAAAGGAAACGAGCATTACATTCTCCCTACCAACATCACGAGAGTGGGACTTTCTGCGCATGCTCGCCGAAGACATCCGCTTTCCACAGTTTCCACACAAGTTTGTCGAGTGAGGCACGAAGGCTAGAGGGAATCAGTGCGATTTAGTCAGCCATTCGAACCGCATGTTTCACGAAACAAGATGTTGGACGCGTCTGTATATTCTCTTTGTCTGTTACGTTACCGAAGTAAATTGCGTCATAACAAATAAAAATAACCTGCGTCATTTTCGAAATATTGGGCCAGATAGAAAGTAGGTATGGATTTTTAGATGTTAATAAATACATGATGGTAAAAAAAATCTTTCCATAATGCCGTAATAAATTAATTCGATTCGAAGAGACGTTCTAGCTTAATTTTTATTCATATCAGGATTCAAATTTTGTGTAAAAACATATATTATGTCTGAATATTGAATTAGGACATTAAGAGTGGTTTTAAATTATGCAAAGAGCTATATATTTTCTGGTTATGTTACGGATAGCTTGATATGTAGTCGTGCGTACTTAACCTACGGAATCAGAATGATAATTCCATGTAAAAGGTTTTTTATTTGAACTCGTCAAAGGTTTTTTACTGACCTATCCACTAAAGGGCACGATGTTTACATGATGTTCAATGATGAGCAAGTTCTTATAATTATAATTACCTACCTATTCTACTTACATTTTGTATTTTTTGCAAAGTTGGTAACTCTGAATGAACCAAGAATGCTTTGTAAGTACTTAAACAGGTGTTTATTTTATCTAATTGAAAAGAGATGCCTACGATAGGTGCGAGTTCCGACCGTGCAAAGGCACGACGCGACGCGATTCTAGTAGAACAATTTCTATGAAAACTTCATGGAAATTATTCTACGAGAGTCGCGTTTTGCCTGTCTGTGGAAACCTCAACACGTACTTATAAAACGTGTACAGGTATCATATGACTGTACATATTTCAAAGTCAGTTTAAGAACAGTGAAGAACTGAAGTAAAAACATTTAAATACAAGGCACAAGTGCACACGTTTATTATTGGGCATGACTTGTAGAAAACTAACGAGGTTTCTTTAGATTCTCTATAGTTAAAGTAATAATGTATGATCGATACTTAGCTCTTTCAAAGGAAATCCAAAGGCTTGAGTATATTTACCTACTATAATTATTATAAAACTAAGTAAATCAATGTGGAAAATTACGTAATTTAGGTAGTCGCTCTAAAAACTATATATTTAGCAGCAGTGGCAACTAAAATCAATCAATCTGTCTAGCCTGCTGCCAAATTTAGTGAAGCTCGTAACTTGTTGAAAAAAATCTAGCAGGTGTTCGGAATCCGGGACAGTAAAATCTAATTACTGGACACGGGATAAGACGCTAAATTCCGAGACATTCCTGGATTTCCCGGCCATCTGACAACCCTACTTCTAACTCATCATCTGCCTAGACTTTTCTCAACGCTGTTGGGGTCGGCTTCCAGTCTAACCAAATACAGCTGAATGCCATGCCAGTATTTAACATGGAGCGACTTCCTATCTGACCTGAGGGCCTAGACAAAGTAACATTCGATTAGCGATGACGCTAGTAGAAAAGCCAAAAAATGTATGGGATTGACAAGCTATCGAAATGTCACGTGATCATAGGTCAACAAATAAAAATTAGCTGGACAATGTTAACATCATTCAATTCTATGAAACGAATCGACAGCGTCGAACGATTACATCCATAGAGATGCGTAGCCAAGTGGCACTTTTTGACAAGCGTTATCGCTAGTTTTTGATTCGTATGATGGAAACATTAGCGAAAGCGATAGCGATTGTAGAAATAGAATCGCTTCGAAGCGAATGCCAGTTAATGGGTACCACGATACGTAGAAGCAGTGGGAGGTAAACTTAAGTATCTCTACTCGTAGAGGAAATTTTAATGCACCCCAGATATAAATTGATGAGCAATAAGCCATACTTGATGAGCTAGCAAGAACTTGTGTTTTTAGCTGTAACATTGCTAGATTACGCCCACAGGATGAGTGCAAGTTGAAGCATTGGGGGCATTGATGTGTTCGCTGGGGATCCAGGAGTCTTCCATCCAATGCCTTCACCTAGCGGAGTTTCCATCCGGATCTTCAAATGCGAAATCCAGAAAAAAGACCCCATTTTCGTAATTTGTCAAAAGATTCGTTCTGTCACAAAACCTAAATATGATGAACATGCCAAAGTCTATTAAATAAAACACTTATCCGAAAATCAGGGCAGGTTGCTTTTATTCTGTATCATTAGTAGGTAAAGCTGTTTGTCTAATACAGGGAAGGATACAGGGCATTTCCAGTATTTCACAAAAAACTTTTCTGTCACAAAAACCCGAATATGACGAAGACTCTTTAAGTTTATTATCAAAGGCCGAATCTAATAAAATCTTTTTTCCAAAAAAGGAACCGACTTCCAAAAAAAAACACTAAATGACGTGAAAAATAACTTTAATTTCGGAAGTCGGTGTCTTTGGTTTTGTATTTTCGTTTTTGGCCACCGACTTCCGAAATTAAGTTACTTTCAGGTTTTTTAGTGGTTTTTTTGGAAGTCGGTTGTTTTTTTTTTTTTGTAAAAAAAAAATATTTTTCTCTATTTAGTTGTGGTACCTACCACAACTAAAAAGTGACGCACAGAAAGTACACACACAAAGTACCACACACATTCGTATACCACTACTTGATATGTACATAACCGTGACAGGAAATTATTAAAACATCATCAATATAAACTAAGTGGAAAAATAAAAACAGAATCATTGAAATCGGTTCACCCAGAAAAAAATCCTGAGCTAAGACACAAAAAAAAAAAAACACTCGAATTGAGAACCTCCTCCATTTTGTGAAGCCGGTTAAAAAAATACGAAGTTATAGTCCGGTCAAATTAGACATAAAAATAGTGATCAAATAACAAAAACTCCGACAGAGCTGAATTTTGCTGGAGACCTTGGGTACACCAGTAGAAATAAAGTGCCAAAAGTCCCCATCGATCCCATGTGTGCCAAAAAAGTTATTCAAGGTCAAAGGTAAAAAAAATCGGTTTTTTGGATTATTCTCGAAAACGATAAGTATTATCAAAAATATAGCCCAGACAAAAATTGTAGACTGTAAAATTATCTACAAAAAAGGTCCTAATACTTCTTTTCCTAACAATCACTATTCCTATCTTTGGAATCAAAAGCTGTTACTGCACGCATTCATTTTGAGTATGATTTAGTTGCTGCTAAGGCTAAGTATCATGACAATTGCTACAATTCTTTACCGGGAAAAACCACCATAAAAAAAACGCGCCAAGTTGTAACCCGACCCTTGGTGTTGTACAGAATTTGTTAGGAGACTGGATGTTGATGGTCTCCTTCGGTGTTGTACTACTCACCACCGTGCTAAAGTAAATTTGTAGGGTATAATAAGCTGCTAGGGAAAAATTCAATTAAACAAGTACCTTACACAATGCAATGTTTATTACAATAACTCACACTGGAAGGTTCACAATATTGAATGTGGCTGGCCACATACCTTCCCCCATACACCTTGGCTTCCACACCAGTACAACCAGTCTCGGGTCTAGTTGTATTGGTGTGTTCACCTGCAATGAGACTATTACAATAACTCAGAGTCGCTATAGCGAGTCCGTGAGGTGAACCACTTAATAGATACTAGCTCAATCATACAAGTACCTACCTATCAAGGTTGTGCTAACAACGGGAACATAAGATTCGCTTTAGCGACTCTGAGTTATTGTAATAGTCTCATTGCAGGTGAACACACCAATACAACTAGACCCGAGACTGGTTGTACTGGTGTGGAAGCCAAGGTGTATGGGGGAAGGTATGTGGCCAGCCACATTCAATATTGTGAACCTTCCAGTGTGAGTTATTGTAATAAACATTGCATTGTGTAAGGTACTTGTTTAATTGAATTTTTCCCTAGCAGCTTATTATACCCTACAAATTTACTTTAGCACGGTGGTGAGTAGTACAACACCGAAGGAGACCATCAACATCCGGTCTCCTAACCAATTCTGTACAACACCAAGGGCCGGGTTACAACTTGGCGCGTTTTTTTTATGGTGGTTTTTCCCGGTAAAGAATTGTAGCAATTGTCATGATACTTAGCCTTAGCAGCAACTAAATCATACTCAAAATGAATGCGTGCAGTAACAGCTTTTGATTCCAAAGATAGGAATAGTGATTGTTAGGAAAAGAAGTATTAGGACCTTTTTTGTAGATAATTTTACAGTCTACAATTTTTGTCTGGGCTATATTTTTGATAATACTTATCGTTTTCGAGAATAATCCAAAAAACCGATTTTTTTTACCTTTGACATTGAATAACTTTTCTAGCACACATGGGATCGATGGGGACTTTTAGCATTTTATTTCTACTGGTGTACCCAAGGTCTCCAGCAAAATTCAGCTCTGTCGGAGTTTTTGTTATTTGAAATGTCTATTTTGACCGGACTATTAGATTTTAATCATGTTTTCTGTCTCGTTAGTAAGCAACTGAAGGCGGTAGTCATAATTAGCAATGCTGAGAGGAATGTGTACAAGCAAGCTGAATGTTGTTCTTCCCAAGTTAGATGTAAAAGTCAGCGCTGGTAACAGGTTATTGAATGTCTAGCTCGCTACTTAGCGGCTAACAACCTTTACACAAAACATCGCTCGTATGGACCTTCTACTGCCATGCGAGCGATCTTGAAGTGTATACAGTTTCTTTTTAATAGGTACTTGATTTTAAAAGTTTAAACTCTCGCTAAATAATAACAGCCGCATGGGTCGATCGAAAGTTAAGCTACGCTTGCCGAGGTCGGTTCCTGGATGGGTGACCATCTATTATATATCGAGACCCCTCCGTGCCTCGGAAACCACTTTAAGCCGTTGGTCTCAGCTGCCGTTCGTAGATCTTTGACAGTCGTTACGGGTAGTCAGAAGCCCAAAAGTCTGACAACCAGTCTTACCAAGGGGTATCGTGTTACCAAGTAACTGGATTGTGGAGGTCGGTACATAGTTCGAATACGACTATTAGCTAAATTTATTACAATATATTACACAGATTAAATTTGAATACTTGTTTTTCAGCTTCAGCTGCATCCGGTTGGACTGGAAGCCGACCCAACATAGTTCAGAAAAGGGTAGCCAGAAACAGGGAAAGGTGAGATAATTTGGAGCCGTCTTTAAAACAAAGACTATGGTATTTTTGGATTGCGACCTCGCTTTTACTGTCATTTGTTTCCCCTCGGTGAACGAAGGCTTCCTCCTTTACCATCTAAATCTGTCTATCGTCATTCTCGTGTCCTTTAATTATCCCAATTTATTTAGGGTGGGCGAAGTAAGTCTTCTTCTTATAGTCGTCACCTCTTTTCTAGCCATACGAGTATTATATTCACACAATCCATCCGTTTCTAGGCTCGTGCACACTGGCGCGACATAAAAGCACTGCGTGTCGCGCGACGAGCGGTGCTTGTGACGCGCTGTGGCGTCGCGCCTGTTTTCGGGAGCCTTAAGTCTTCCTTTACTCTTATAACTCTACTAATTCATACTCAAAACTTTCCTGACGGTGAGTTCTCTATTCCTCTGCGTCACGTGCCCATACTATGACAACCAAATAAATCTCTCAAGTACTTTGTTCGATTTCGGGACATTTTGTCCCTGAATTTTAGGACCATGCTACCTCTTTGCCCTTTAAAGTAAGTCCAATAATGTACTAAACAGGCTTTTTGGTATGAGATGTCACAAAAAGTTACAAATTCGAAAACGTTACAAAAAAAAAACATGGCCATTGCCCTTTCTTGGCTGTTGACATCACAGGCCAACGTCACACACATTTGACATTCGTTTGTTTTTGTTTTCATCACATGACTTTTAATGACAGCAGGGTATAGTTTAAGTTTTCATTTACAATTTTAATTTCAGCTTTGAATGGTTAAAAGTGAAAAAGGTGCTGTGTAAAACCTACCTCTATAGAAGGCTCTAAGTACGTAATTCGTACTGATACCTTTTGTAGTTTACTCTTCAAATGCCCTATTCAAGATAACACCTGTTTAAATAATTGATACTTATTTGTAAAACAATACAGGGTGGCAGGGACATCGCGGCACAACCTGTTTCCATGGATTCAGTACATGATTCTGGACGCCTCTGCGTTGAAATTTTAAGTAGTTTATTTTTTTAAATCTGCTGTTTCTTACAAAAGTGCAATACGTACGCGGTAAAAATGTATGGAACAGCAATTTTTTTTTAAAATAATCGTCGAAAATTTTCAGCGCAGGGGGGTCCACAATCATGAGCTGAATTTTAGTGAAACAGGTTGTGCGTCGATGTCCCTGCTATATAATACCTATTTATTTATTCATAGTTGTGTTCCTACCGAGTTCTTGTACCTAATCAAGGAACGGTAGGTACCTACTCAGTACTCGGTATCAAACATTTTCCTTTTGAATAACATCAATTTTTATAACTATGTACCGAGATCAGAGATAAAAAAACCTTTTTGGTGTCTTTGAAGATGATGAGACAATGCGCAAAGAAACAGGAAAGTCCCGGCAAAACGTGACTTTTTGTATTATAAGTATAACACTTAAAATGCGGTAAGTAATAATATTATCCATAGAGGATTTTTACGTGGAAAAGCTTTGTTACAATTGTACAAAAGAAGTGTGAAAAACTATGAGAAGTTTTATTCATTAGATTCGAAGAAAACTGCCGGACCACCTGTTGGACAAACATCTGAGTCGATGACAAACAACAGCGATAAAATAAAGCAACAAATTATTTCTATTGTTTCCAATCCGCTTTTCCGCGTGAATGCTACCTCGATTAATCGATATTAATCGCGTGAGAGTTCGCGTGCACATGGCATGCTTTTTCTTCGGCTGTGCCGCTAGAGAATACAAGCACTTGCTTTATTGCGAGCGGCTGCATCGTCGCGGCAGCACGCACGTCGGTCTCCGCCTCCTCGCGCGTTATCCAACACCGTAAAATCGAGAAAAAAAATAAAAACAAAATACTGCCGATAGCATCGATAAATTAATTCGATTCGCTCCGACCGGTCGACGTCGGACAAGTTTTGAAAAAGGAACACTGTTTACAAAACGCTTTCCTCGATTTGCGTTCGGTACGCGAGTGAATTGCACAACGAGTTAGTTTGAAACTATATCGAGTGTATAGTTGTGTACGGAATCGATGTTTGACGGAAGAGCAATCGTTGTTGGACTGACCTAGTGCTGCGCTTCTGGAAGGTCAAGGAACACAGGTGACGGACAGTTGCTCATGCGTCGATCGATATGATCGCAAGCGGCTATTTGTCTAATGCACCGAATGGTAAGCTATTAAATATTGAATCAATATTTTAATTTGTTTTAGTTTTATTATGATAGCAACACTTATTGAATGTTGATATTCTAATCACAGTGATTCAACATCTGTTCTAAACTAAACTGTGGTTAAATGTAACTATAGCTTTGTCCCACTAATAACAAACTATAAACTGTTTATAACCTGTTCAATGCCACGGGCATGTAATAATTCATTAAAATAATAACCGCAGCTAAGTAAAATTCTCTGCACTTAGAAACAATAGCTGGAGTCACATTATTATGCATATCATAACATACATTTTCTTTAAAATTTGTTAACAATTACACACATACTTTTTGGAATGTATAATAATTGTATTTTTCATAATGTGTAGACATAAACAAGGTAGTTAAACCGGTTAAACAACAACTTATTGATTTGTTGAGGACATAATTTCATTCTTCATGTTATGTATGAGCATGTTTGTCATCGATCAAGACGAGCACCCTAATTGCGTAACACACTATCAATCACAATCTGAATCATGTTGAAGCCCATTGCTTCATATGTTCGAAAAATGTGTCTGCTCAACAACGTAAATAACGCAATGAATGTTGTTGAACTGTCAAAATAGAAGCCATTCCTACTGTTAGTGTGTTACGCAATTACCCCGCTGGCAAAAGCTTAATTATCTGTCACTTCTGATTGTAATTTGTTATCATACCACTACCTACATAGCATCATTAATCATGTTAGTGGCTGGTGTCAATCTAAGTATGAATAATAACAATTTTTTAATATTTTCCAAAGAGCTCCAAAATACGTAGACCTCCTTTCGTACACTTATCCCTAAAGTAAATATATGTAGGAATCCACATAATTATAACAATAACTCAGTGTTACTAACTTAATTAAGAATGAAGTCACCGTGCAGTTTGTTTCGTTACAGTTTTTGCTACATTAACTGTAAGTAATTAGGAGGCCCGCACAAGAGTTTTTACGAATGAAGTTTATAAGGGCATGGTTGGTTTATAAGAGCATGATTCGTTGGGTTGAGGCATAGAGGCATAAGATATTGAGAGCTTCACAAGCCAATTGCCATCCAGTAAGCCACTCTGAATTTTTGAATTAGATGAATTTTTGAACGATTGATCTGTATAAACAAAATAAAATTACTTATTATTAAAATGCATCAATATAAACAGTGTGATTTTTTTTTGTTGTCGTTGTCTTTATGTTATGTGACAAAAACTTACATTTTGTTTGGAATTGAAATTCATTAGACATTTAATATTTTTGTACATTTTTAATAATATTGACTTAGATATTTTTTTAAAGTGTTAAATAATATTATGTTATTTATCAATTTATTTTGCTAATTAAATACCATAATTTGTTATGATTTTCAAATATATTTTTAGTAACTTTAATTTGTAATCTTGAGCTAGATGCACACCATATTTGTACGCCTCCTGGCATAAAATAGCGCTCTTTCATCAAATATAAGATCTGTATTTCCTTACCTGTGTTAACAAATAAAAGTAATTTGATTTGATTTGACTCTCTTATCAATGAAAGTTGTTCTTCTACAAGTACTTAGTCAAGTTTCCAATAGAAGATATTTTTGAACGGAGTCACATTATTGACCACTGATTTTCGTACGGAAATTCTAAGTATTCTTAATACTATACTCCCTATAGTGCAAACTATGAAAAATCATCTGTAGAGGGATTTCCTGCATTGTAAGTGCTCAATCAGGCAGTTCCGTTTAAACTTTAACTTAATAAGTGCGACCATGACTTGTAACATGTTATAATGTCAGTCAAGCCTGTCCGACCCATTGTTTTTGCTGAAACCTCTTCCGAAGGCCCTCATCGATTAGATGACGTTGCCTTACATTATCTGAGTTATCTTAATTCTGTTTTAGAAGATGCTATAGAAAGATGTAGGTAACTTTGTTAATCAAAGATCTTGCACTTTTTGTCTTGCTATGCCCTATCTGTTCCAGGCTTCCAGGGTGTGTTTTATGAAAGCGCCGTAGATAACAATATAGAATTGGTCAATCACTGATACAAATAGAAGTTTAGCCACGTTATGAAGCAGAAAATCGGGATCTGCATTCAAATGTCACAGATACTTGCCTTTAATGTTATTATTCTGTAGCAAAACACAAGAGACAGAGAGAGGGAGACCTACGTCAGCCGTAATGAATGTAATGATGAATGATCAACAAATCTTTGCTGATTTGTACGCTTCAGAGAACTGGGAGTTGTTGGGTTTCTTGATTTGTTTCGCAATTTATAAACAAGAATCCTAAACAGGTTTTGTAAATAATAATTCTCGTTTTGAAATTGATCACTTTGGACAGGCTGCGCTTTCTACAAAGTGATGTGAGCAAGCCTCCAACTTGAGAATAATTTCAAGTAAAGCGGCTCTCTTAGAGCAGTCAACATTGTGTAAAAGTTACGAGATCACTCTAACTCTAGCTAGCTCTGAACCTAGCCACATACGTAGAGATCAATACTAATATTACAAAGAGGTAAAATTTATATATGTAGAGGGTAGTTTTCAGAAACACTGATCCGATTCTGAAAATTCTTTCACTAATGGGAAGCTACAGTATTTCCAAGTGGCATAGGATATATTCTATGTTAAAACAAGAAATTTTACGCAGGCGAAGTCGCGGGCAGAAGCTAGTGCTATATAGATTGATTACTGAGTCCCCTTTATAGGAGTTGTTCTCTATCGTCGATAAGCACACATTCAAAGCACGTGCGAGTTTGTTTAACATATTTTCGATTAATCTTTGACACATTGCGAACGTGGTCGTAAAACCGTTGAAGTCTCGTCTCGTCCTATAAATTCAACCGTAAAACAGTTACAACTTCATAAATTATAATAAAATACTTATAGGCAATTACATATTTTGCAACATTAATAGCTATAAGAGGTTTAGGTGAAATAAATAATTGATTAACTACGCGATACGAAACGATATACACACTGTACGATTATCCTTAACCTTTATTAGAGCCTTATTTTAAATGATGTCTACGAAGATTCGGTCATGTTTGATGTACAAAATTTTATAATCAGGAAGTTCTTGCAGAGTTATATCGTCAGGGTCACGAGACGGAAACTGCCTTTATGATTGATTTTTGACAAGATAACAGCACAATAATACAAGAATTTACGAGTTTTGATAATTAAGTTCTTCTTACTACAAAATACGCAATAATTAGTGAGCTTGGCTTAACTGTCATAATCATCACGCGTAACGTACAGGATCTTAAGTTTTTTACTGACTCGGGGGTTTTGCGAACTAATGAATAAAGCGTGAAAAAATGCTACTCAGATAATACAGCCTCTTTATGTCGGGTTACCCGAAGACTTTATACGAGTTAGGAGTAAAAAACGAAGGGGCACCGACGCTCGTCTTTCTCGCCACTTAGCTGTAGCAAAAAGTTATGCGAACCATCAAGTCCTCTTTTGAATTAGTGACGTTGATTTTGCGTATTGGATCAAAATTGATGAAGCTAATGCCGTTACCAAAATCCATGTGAATAACAAACTAATTGGATTGGCGCTTGAATTAGAATTGAAAAGCGATGTTTCTAATTCTGCTCTTGTCGCAATCAAAGCAAAAACAAGTTATGGGTACGCTTGAATGAAAATTACCTATAAGTGCAAGAAAATTAAACGACTTGACATTAACATCGATACCTACAGTCTACATTTCCGCAGTAATAACGTTTACTTACAATAGTATATAATCTATAAACAAGTAATAAACCGATTTACCTACATCGCTGTAGGAATATTAAAATATTGTAAACAGAGTTGAACTCAATGAACCTTGTCCGACAGTACGTCTCGCGGTTGATGGCTTTCACACTTCCGCAGATGCTCAGCTATATGACCGTCATTATACAGGCTGTCAATGATTTCGACGCGCAACCTGCGGGGTAATTACGTAACACACTAGCAGTAGGAATGGGTTTCATTTTGACGGTTCAACAACATTCATTGCGTTATTTACGTTGTTGAGTACACAAATTTGTCGAACTTAAGAAGCAATGGATTAGCAATAGGCTTCTAAATGATTCAAATTGCGATAGATGGTATGTTACGTAATTAGGGTGCTGTTACCATGGATTCAGTACATTTTTCTGAAACCCCCTGTGTTCAAATTTTTCATAAGTTATTAAAAAAAAAAGGTTGTTCCGTACATTTTGACCGCGTAGGTATTGCACTTTTCTATAAAACAGCCGCTTTTTTCTTGATACCGAGGAAAAATTGCTACGTTACGGGGTCTAGAATTATGAGCTGAATTCATGGTTACAGTTTGCGTGACGATGTCCCTGCCACCCTGTAAGTACAGTCACCAAAAGAGATAAGTAACCAGGGTCCTCGATATAGTTGAAGTTTTGTAAGAAACCGATGGATGTTTTCAAATTAAATTAAATTTGATAAATGAACTGTTTGTTTTCTATTAATTAAGTCAAATTTTATTCGAAAATATCCATCGGTTTCTTAATAAACTTCAACTATATCCGCCGACCCTGGTTACTTATCACATTTGGTGACCGTACATGTATAGTACAAAAATCTGGTTTGGCGATATTGATGTATGTAAGTAAGTATAAAAGGAAATTATGGGCAAAATTAGAAGCCGTAAACAAAATGTGAAAAACAAAAGGGAAAGATGATACACAAAATATGAAGATCATAGGAGGATTGAATAATATTGAGCCGCAGTAATTAATACAAGAGGTCTCAGATCCAGATAACAGATTGTGTTTAAAAAAAATAGATACTACGCCACTTCTATCCAAGTAGTCACTGACAGAAGTGACAAAAAATTACAAAAAAAACACGTGTGGCACTCGGGGACTGCCGCGGTAAAGCTATTGCATAGCATTTTTTATCAACTTATGCAATTATAATTATTTATTTATTTTTTATTTATGCAGTATTCTTTTTTCTTTGATATTAATGCAAGTACAGTCGTACCATATACATACACGTTAAGCGAACGCTCGGCCGAGCTACATGGTAGGCGGAGTGGGGGGTGTTAGGTTTTATTTTCGTTACGGAATTTCTCGATTCGGTCGCCGCGCTCAAAGCCCGCGATAAAAGCTATGCAATAGCTTAAAAATACCTATACAAAATCACATCTTCATCATCATTAGACCGTGTGATGTGTGTCAACAAACGGAAACAACAAACACCTGCAGCTATCGCCAACTTTTAAATTAATAAACCAGTCCACCCAGTGGCAATTTTTTTTTGACGAAATGCAGGTAACTTCTTAACAGTAATTTAATTTTATCTTTGTCAATCTACCTAGCCTTTTCTAAACTATGTTAGGGTCGGCTTCCAGTCTAACCGGATGCTGCTGAATACCAGTATTTTATATGGAGCGATTGCCTATCTGACCTCCATAACCCAGTTACTGCGTAACACAATACCCCTTGGTAAGACTAGTTATCAAACTTTTGGGCTTCTAACTACCCGTAACGACTGTCAAAGATCTATGAATGACACCCGGGACCAACGTGCTTTCCGAGGCATAGAGGGGTCTCGATCTGTAATGCATGGTCACCCATCCACGAACCGATCGTGGCAAGCGTAGCTTAACCTTGTATCGGCCCGTGCGGCTGCTATTATTTAGCCACGAGCCCTCTAGCAAGAATATAATAAATTTAATCATTGCAGTGGCAGCAGATTCTTCCGATACATATTAACGATCACCTTTTAGGTGAACACGGAACTAGAAGAACCGATCATTTGTAAACGTATCCGATAACAGCGAATGCACACGGAACTAAAAAACATCGGTATCGATAACTAAACGCATAAAGCGTAATCGATTCCGAGCTCAAGACGATATTGTAGTTCCGCACCACTAGTCTCATAATTTGAATTAAAGAAATCTCTACAAATGGCGTAAAATAAAATGCTGAAGTAAAGCAAGTTCGCATGACATGCGTTTTGGAAACATGCCTCGCCTCATCAAGACACCGTCAACCATAATAATTATAGCCAATCTTGACTAAGTTTATAGTTTCATATCTCCGCTAACGACCACGGGTGATATCTAAAACATAGATCATGTAGCTGTTCGATAGATACGTATACACCATAATATATTAACATTTATCGAGTTAAGATGATGATTTTATAGCGTATAAATCATGTAGGACGTAGGTACTGTTAAGATACCAAGCAATTTTGGAATACTTACTATTATTTGATGCATAAAATATTAAGAAAACCAAGGACACGGCATTTTGTGAAAGATGCTATGGCTAAAAAGGGGGTGAATACTCAGATGAGCGATAGAGATTTTTGAACGAAAGAAGGTTAATGAAGGTAAGCAGAAGACATGCTACGCCAACATGAAATAAATTGGAATAGAGGCAGTACAGTGATGAAATAACTGAATCTAAGTTTAGAGATAGATGTACTTAATACCGTATCTAAATTTAGTCATTTCTTATGACGACTTTTTATGAAAATCACAAGTCAAGGGTGTTTTGTATCACGTAACAAATACCTATGATGTGTTTTCATAACAGCCTCATTCAGGTACGATATGAATAACTTGTGAAACTGTCTACTTATATATTTTTCTAGACTACTGTATTATTCTGTTCCGGCAAAAATAGCACCATATGAGATTGCTGAGTTTCATGAGAATTTTGTGAAAGAATTATTTATGAAAAGAATACTTAATAGTTAATATTTTATAGACGTTAATTTTAGACAATCAAGCCTTATGTATTGGCATAGGGAAGCCAAAATATTTCAATATATCGGCTTTGGTTCGGAAACTCTTCAAAACAGATATGGAAAGTCTCTTGATTCATTGGTATCTGTTATGTTATGTGACTTTCTGTTTCTATGCCTTCTTTTCGACTCTTTCGCACATTCTGAACTTTTATGAAGCGAAGTAGTGGCATAGATGTTGAGAAAATAATATTTGCCTGTATAACTATGATCTCTATTTTGCTTTTCTACATACATACCTCGCTCAGAGACAGAGCATGTCTCTCTCTGTTGAAGTTTGTTTGATCGCAAAACAATGAGATGAAAAAACGTTATGATTATGTCTTCTTTTCTAGAAGTCTTCCATTAAATAATGGGCGCTATTATTTTTTTATTTTACCTATAGTGACATTGTAAACGTGTCTAATCATAATATTATATGTTGTTCGATGAAAATATCTTACTAAGTCTACATCTTTGCCATTATAAATTACAAATCTCAACAATAATTAACAAGAACTGATACAAAATGTATTAATATGAACAAATAGGTAGGTATGTGAGCTTACTAATGAATTCGGCCGAACTCCGTACATTTTGCTTGTGATGAAGAACATAATTTTATATAGGATACGTGATTAATTAACATATTCGATTCGTGCGATTCATTATAAACATCTTATTTTGAAGTTAATTCCAAGTAATTCTTGTTGCCAATGGGTTCAATTTAATATAATTATGTTCTTTGGAGTATGACGTGGCGTATTACCATGTCCAAGTCTATATGTTTTTTTTTCGATAAGGTATTCTATCATCTCATCTATTTATAATGGTTGAACATTATACGACTTGGATATTATTTTCTTAGAAATAAAACCATAACTAGTTTTTGCTAACACTTGAAAAGTTATTTTTTGCTGGATTTGTAATGTTTTTAGCCTGAGCGAGATCACGACTTAAAGCAAAACCGGAATATAGTAAAAGACAGGAATGTTACCAAACACGTGAGTGAGAAGATACGCATTATTTTTTGCTAGATGTAGATAGGTGGATGACCTTCTCGGCATGTAAGACCTAGATAAGACTTACACAGAAAAGTAAGGTACCACAGGGAAGAAGCCTATACTAAGCAATGGGTTAAGGGGGAAGCGTTAGGGTAGCCCACGAAATTAAAATTTTCTTACGTTTATTGCAATTTTCAGGACAGTGTGTCAGGTTGTACGTATGTATTTACTTCTGTAAACAATCATAATCATTAAAATCATCAATATAATAGCCATTCAATTATATGAACTTAGAGGGTTGTGTTGATAATTTTAGTTGACACTGACCTGCAAATTGCAAAAAACGTGAGAAAGTTTGATTTTCTCTGGCTACCCTGGCGCTGGCTGACAATGATGTTGCATATTAGTAGTCTTTAACGAAACTTGTAGACGTTATTTTCCGAGATAATCCTTGTTTGTTGAACCTATGTTGGATGTTTCATCCAGGTTTGCCAAGTTAATTTTGGATGAGACGAAGACTTAAAAACGCGAACCTTTTCCGTCTTTATGACAGGACAAAATAAAAACTACATGCGTTGGAAACTTCCGGCACAAACTGGATTTACTTTCGTATTTATAGTACCTATAAGAACAGATTTTACTACTATAGTTTCATCAAACAGGTTTTGGTATACACTTGTTAATAATATTCTTCATAAATATATATATATGTCGGAGGAAGTAAACGGCGAGTTGATTGTTGGTTGCATAAGATTAATTGTTTTTTTTTAGGTTTTTGAAAATGGCATCTCGTTGTTTTGACCACTGAGGTCTTGGCTACTTAACCGAACTGTCCTGTGGGTGCCTTAAGATTTTACTCAAAAAGCTTCCAGCCAGGAGCGAAATTTAATACTAAAACTTATATTTAAACGACCGCACGCTAAGGGCACCCCCTGTGGGGTACGGACTTCGGCTTAGGGCGTCACTGAGAGAGTGCAGCAAGTGGGGACAGGCTGGATCGAAAGGTTAATATTATGATTATTAATAGGGGAATTTAAGGCTACAGGCTCAGCTACGACGCGGGTTGGGGCCTCATCCGACAAGGGTCGGGGGGGACGGTTACGGGGGGGTCGTCGCGTGGAACCTCTTCGGCGAGGTTGGAACGATGGCGGTCTGTGATTGTGCATTGTACTGGTGGCCCTACTGCTCTCCTGGAGGAGGGTTATGGGGTCATCGGGGTCGACTAGGACATGCCGCGGACTGATACGGGAGGGGGTATAACGGGCGGCCGCGACAACCAGAGGGTTGCGGATTAATTGATAAGGTTGTTTGTTAACTAAAAATAATTTGTTAAATCCTAATTTAATTTGATTTGATTCACAAAATTTTTATATTGTGTAAATCTAACAAATTTATTTAAGTCACTGCACTGTATATTCATATTCTTTATTGTGCATCATAGGTAGGTGCATAATCTGCCGGGGTTGCGGATTGTTCGAAAGAGTTACCGTGGCCCTGGCGCACAGGCAACTGAAGGAACACGGGTGGGTTTTAGTCAGTAAGAGTCTGACACGCCCTCCCGCTCCGCCCAGAGCGGGAGAGGTCATTTGATGATTTCCCACCCCAAAAAAAAAAAGAAAAGTTAGGTGCATAATACATACAATGTGCTTATAAGTTAAAATAGGATCAGCTATGTCCCGCCGCTTAGGCATACAATAACAGTCATATAGTAAATAAGATTAAAATGCATTTAAATAAGTCAAAGTACACAAATTCCAATAAATGTCTGAAGTAACTATAGCTATTTATTATGCATTAAAAATTAAAAATATTATTATTCGATTCTAAACTTACGACTCAAACAATTTGCCTAGCCTTTTCCAAACTCTGTTGGGGTCAGCTTCTAACTGGATGCATCTGAATTTTACATGGAACGACTGCCTGTCTGACCTCCACAATTCAGTTGAACTTTCGTTAAACAAAATCCTCATTTATTTACTTTAGCATCTACAGCTTTCAATCGGACCCAAAGGGACGAAAGTCGTCTGTGCGTTCCAAAAACGAATACTGCCTTGATGTATAAAAGTGTTTTTCACATGGCAACAGTTCTATTTAATAAATTGCCAAAAGAGCTAAAAAATCTACATAATAACTCATTTAAACTGAAACTGAGAAGTTTGCTATGTCAAAAATGTTATTATAGTGTATCGGATTTTTTATCAGATAAACTTTGACATGTTAATGTAATTTTTGTAATGTAATGTAATTTGCTTCTTTGACTATATTGTAATCATAAATCATAATTAATTATTTAAATCTGAATTATTTTTGACATTTACCTTACTAATTATTATGACATTTACCTAACTAATTATTTTGACATTTACCTAACTAATTGTTTTGACGTTTACCTAACAAATTATTTTCACATTTACCTAGCAAATTATTTTGACTTTTGTTCCTTTATTAATCGAATAATACAGTCATTTATGTAGATGATTTGTAGTTTAGTACGAGTAAGCTCTTTATTTGCATGTGAAAATTGTAATTAATTATTTTTGTATGCCTATAATAGGCTGACCATAGCGCACATTAACCTAAAACATGTCCAACCACTGTACCTACCTATGTATCACAAATAAAATATTTCTGATTTCTGATTCTGATTTCTGACTGAGACTACTGGATAATACACAAGACCCCTTGGTAAGACTGGAGGGGTCTTGATATGTAATGGATGGTCACCCATCCACGAACCGACCGCGGCAAGCGTAACTTAACCTTCGATCGACCTGTGCAGCTGTTATCATGTATCCACGAGCCCCTGCAAATTTTATTCCTCCCTTTTAAATTTTCTACAAAATCAAAGGAAGTAAAACGCAAGTTCTGGCTACCAGGTATGCAGAACTACGTTGGAAGTTTCAATCATAGCAATTGGATCGTCGAATCAATCAAGCAATCTGGGTCGTCAATTAAAGCACGGAACATTAACTAGGCAGATTATACTTGACCTTTGTGTTGCAGAATTATGAGTACATATCACATTACCTCTTGTATATCGTGATTAGTATTTCCTTTGCACATAGCTTTGTTGGTTTTAAAGGGTGTTTTTTTTTTTTGGGTCTTTTACGTCCTTACTACAGGCACACCTCTGCGTCACCCTTCGGGGAATTCAGGCGTAATTTTATGTTACATTTACTTTGTAGGCTTTCTAACCTGATATTCAATACACATTACCGTCAATATTTATCATAGATGATCAAGTTTTCATGCTCATTTTGCTGGGCTTCCTCCTGATCTCCGCTTTTTGCAAGTCGCGAATATTTAGACACCTAACCACCTGCATGAACCTAAATATTTTAACTGCTTGTGAATTAAAAATTTGGTCGACATTTTCAGATGCGGAAGCTATATTTGGCATATCTTTTTTAGTTAAGGTCTCCAAAATGTTATTGTAATTGGTGTTTTGTATACTAATTCGTTAGGATCCTTGCCAAACTTGAATACAATATTGATGCAGAATAGGAAGATGTTGCATTAATTTTATTCATTCAGTGTTAATAAGCGGACAAGGACAGATGCATCACTGTGCTAGTGTCTCTGCATATTAGGTAAGCGAGTTAATTCATAAATATAGTTGGTGCATATGTACCTCGCATAAATTATACAAGATGAATAGAAAGATACTCAAAATACCTATGAATATTAACGACTTTTCGGAAAGAAATAGTACAAAACACATAGTTGACCGAGTTCTATTTTAACTGTGTCGACGTCTATCACAATGTTAAATACAAAATTTAGTTATGATTGCCTTTGATCATTGCTTTCTAAAGTTTTTATCTTCAATTAAAGACTTTGTTTGCTCCGATCATAAAAGTTATTAGTATTGTAAATTCTTGCACCAGTCTCTTTTTTTCTTTAACATCTAAAGTCTGAACACCTTACCTGCCACCTACACCTTCCTTCCTTTCCTCTATATCTTTTCTATACTTCATTATGTACGTACTTATTGTTGTGGGTACATATACGGTACAGTAGGGTCAGCAAACCATCAAGATCGTCGGCTACACCAGTCTGCGAGGGGGAGCATAATAATATCATAGCGGTTGCATTGACATCATTACAGTTCCGGATAAGTGCAGTTGTCTATAGATAGATTGATAAATATAACGAATACAGTTCGGAGCATAATTTTACAAGGAAGCTTTTAACAAAGATTCTTAATACAGTGATATCAAAAAAATATTTCCATATACATATGAATATTATGAATACGTATAGCTTCATTGAATTGTGTGAAAGACGATAATGCTTGGAAGAAAGTGAACTCAGACATGACGGCTAATATATAGAGACGTATCTATGGACGAAAAAGACGTGCAGTCCCAAATAAATTGGGATAAGAGCAGAAGGGTGAAGATTATAAGAATATGGCTTAATTGGGATAACAAAACGACTAAAGTTAAAACAATCTGTTACGCGTCTAATTAAACGAGGGATCTTATAGACGCTTGTTTAAAAGGATTATTGTGTGTATATTTACCGTTTTTCAAAACTCATTAAAAGTATACCTTACTACGATATTTTGTAAATCTTGCTATGTTTTTTTCTATAACAACAGTATAATTTGCGAGCTATTCCAAAATCACGCTAATCAAAAAAACTCAGTACAAATTGTCTTAAATAAAGCAAAAACAGCACATAATGACATGATAGATGGGTTCAATGTGTTGTTACATTCGTATTTAGTATTCTGCAGGCTTCCGCGGCGTCGCCATGTAATTATGACTCATTTTCTCCGTTTTGATTATACCTACTTTTGCAAAATAATAAACAATTTTCGTTCAGCTTAAGATAATGAGTCTTTTTCATCTCATGTTTAATGAGACCTTAATTGCTATTCGGACTTTGGACTTTCAGCGTTTCTAAGGAAAAGAGTTTGAAATAGAACATTGAATTTAGTAAAAGAAAATTGTACATAGACAAGGCACCGCTGCACCATTATTATGGAGCAGCTAGTGAATTCTTTTAGCACGTTAAGTATCCAACAGCAGGAGGGGTTCACATCGGCGTCGAGACGACGATGAAGTACCTGGGACTCGTCCTCGATAGCCGGTGGAACTTCGTTGAGCATTTCCGACGTTTGGCTCCCAGACTGGAGCGGGCCGGGGCTGCTTTGAAGCGGCTCCTGCTCAATCTAGGGGGTCCAAACGCCTCCTGCCGGATGCTCTACGCGGGGGTCGTGCGGTCCATGGCCCATTACGGGGCACAAGTGTGGTCTCGTTCACTGAGGCGCCGAGCAGCTCACCGGTTAAACGCATCCCAGAGGGTCATAGCCATCCGACTGGTCCGGGGATACCGCACGGTCTCCTGCGAAGCGGCGAGCCTCCTTGCCTGATTGCCACCATGGGATCTGGAGGCAAAAGTCTCGCACACATCTGGGAGCAGCGCGAGGAGGCAAAACGCCGGGGCTTAACTCCGCTGCCGCAAGAAATGACGGCACAGCGGACAGAGCTCCGGCAGGATCTCATGGCGGCATGGAGAGCATGATTGTCGCAACCCAGTGCTGGGCACGCCGCGATTGCGGTGGTAAGTCCCCTCTTTGAGGAGTGGCTTGAGAGGCACCACGGCGTCCTCACCTTCCACCTGACGCAGGTCCTCACCGGACATGGCTGTTTTGGAAGGTTCCTGTTTCGTATAAGGAGGGAGGAAACGCCCGGGTGTTACTACTGTGTGGATCGCCCGGAGGACACGGTGAAGCATACGGTGGAAGTCTGCCCAGCTTGGGCGGAGCACCATCGTGTCGTCGCGGGGGCGACCGGCGGCGGCGGCGGCGATCTCTGGCGTCCGGCCCTGGTCCAGGCCATGGAACGGAGCGAGAGGGCATGCAATGCATGCATTCGAAGCAGTAATGCTCGGAAAGGAGGAGGCGGAGCGCGTGAGGGTGCGGCAATCATTTCGCCGTCACGCCATTAGTCGCTGCAGGAGGAGTCGCCCAGGGCGTCGGGAATCAATAGCCGATTCCAGGCCACCGCAGGCGCGGGCCTGCGGACGGCGAGCAATGGGTAGCTCGGCGTCCGGTAAGGACCAGGTCCGGTTCGACGGCCCGTTGTGTTCTACGCGCGCCTCAAAGAGATGTCAGCACTATTGACGAGGTCCGATAGGGCCGATGCCTGCCGGGGTCGCAGATTGTTCGAAAGAGTTACCCTGGCGCACAGGCAACTGAAGGAACATGGGTGGGTTTTAGTCAGTAAAAGTCTGACACGCCCTACCGCTCCGCCCAGAGCGGGAGAAGATATTTGACGATAGACAACCCAAAAAAAAAAAAAAAACCAACAACGCTTCCTTGATAATTGCAATTAATTTTGAAATTACTTATATTAAGTGACATAATATTTGCCCAGCACTTCTTAACACTCCATATTATTAAATAAACAAACTCATACAAGTGTGACTTACTGTTAAAGTTTTCCTACACAAACAGATGGGTGCCGTGATTTTTCCAGTTCTCTTAAATTGTGTTTCTTAGAATAAGTTCTAATAAATGGTTACATCATTAGACAAAATATCAACTTCGGTGAAACCTAATTTATACTCACAACAGCTGTATGTTAATTTTAAACGATAACTTTATAGTTACCTAAGTCATAATTATACGGTTTCGAAGGAGCAGTCTTTACGTCAATTTTTGTCGACATGACTGTAGTGTACGTAAACATTGTCTCATTCACTCAGGCAGTGAGATACCTGCTGTCACTAACGTTATCTGTCAGTCACCACGAATGGCGGGAAAAAGCTGAAGGTGAGGCAGTACCTGCACGAGAAGCATGGTGTGGTAATGAGTCAGTGTAGTGATATAATCAACTTAAATACGGAATCAATAGGATTCTACAATAACGTTCAATTTAAACGCGTTAGACTTTGTCCCTGTATTAAAGCTTCGTTGTTAAGTTCAAGGTTATTATTGTATCAATATGGTTCTGTGTTTTTCAGCAGTTTGGCTCAGAAGCTAGATAGAGAAACAAAGCCTACATGATATTTTTTTTTGTTACGCCGCCGATGATGCTTCAAAATAGGCGCGTTGGACTTTGCTCCTTTTAAGTTTGGACGTTAAATTAAGGGGACTACAGGACCTAAACGCAAGTTTTATATTGCCTAAAAGTATAATTATGATCCAGTGCAGTAAACATAATCAGAAAAATATATGATATTTTTCGGGATATATGCTAGTTAGATAGTGTGTTGAAAATAATAATACAACTAATTTGATACATAGAAAACAAATCACGGAGACACCTTTAAAATCTTCTTTTAGCGATTAAAAACCATACCAATACATGCAATCATTAAAAAAAATTGTCAGATTATTCGACAAGCAACATATTAACGTAGGTAATAGTTTATTTTTGATTTTTTTATCCAATCCACAGATTGTTTTGTAAATAGGTAATTACTTCATATTTTGCAACAAATTACCACCCTTGTGTCATCGCGCTTCTCTTTTCTATGCGGTCCGACAGTGACCACGCTTTAGCTGTTGTCAGCCTCTTAATAAGTTAAATGTTCAAGGTTCAAGGTTAGCTTTAATGTAATTAATTACAATCTGTGTTTTTTCCAGCGGTTATAAAGAGAAGCAAAGAATACAAGTAATTTTTTTGTTACGTTACCGTGGTGCTTAGATGAAAGATAATAATTGAAGTTTCTTGTTACGTGTTCGAAGGTTCTCTTGAACTTTGATTCTGGGTATTCCATTAGTTAGAATAAGAAACTTAATATTATATTATGCGCTTTTCTAGTACTTACTAGATTCATTTTTGAATAAAGAGTCAGTGGAAACTGGCTCTTGCGTTTTTGGAACGAAGTTCCTTATCGCACGCTATACTGTGCACATTTGGCGAATGAGAACTAGACCTAAAAAAAAAGTGTAACATTTTGACCGTCACGACACTTGCTATAGTATGTGTTTCTTTATTAACAGACTTCAAAAAAAGGAGGAGGTTCTCAATTCAACAATTTTTTTTTGTCCCTGTTCCCTCAGTACTTTTTTCTATGTGAACCGATTATGATGATTCCTTTTTTATTTGAAAGCTGGTGCTTCTCATGTGGTCCCATATAAATTTGATCAAGATCTGACCAAAAATTATTTGAGTTATCCTTAATAATGTGTATATATTGATGATGTTTTAATAACTTCCTGTCACTGTCATTTACATATCAAGCAATGATATACTCGTACGAATTTGTGTGGGATAGGTACCACAACCAAAAAATGAAAAATAAAAACTTTTTTACAAAACAACAGCCGACTTCCAAAAAAAACACTAAAACGTGAAAAATAAGTTTAATTTCGGAAGTCGGTGGCAAAAAACGAAAATACCAAACCAAAGAAACCGACTTCCGAAATTAAAGTTTTATTTCACTTTTTATGTCTGTAGTTTTTTTTTTAATGTGTTTTTTTTTTCATTTAGTTAAGCACAAACTTTGTTGATTTATTTCATTGTGTCTGTTATTTACTACATAATATGTATACAGCGAAACCACCTTCGTTCCAACCGGGTGTCCTACGAAACCTCTCGACCTTTTTATGCAATATTCCGGCTGGCCCATAATACGCTGATCGGTACTACTTTCATATTTATCTACAAATAAAAAAAAATATTCACGTGTTCGTTTTACTGGTAACTACTCGTATGTAGTCGGAAAACACTCGTGATGGCAACATTACGTCAACAAAATGTGTGACGTCACAGAAGCATAAAAAGTAGTACCTCTTCAACTGCGTGGGAGCATCGTAATTAACGTGTAGTGTTTAGGTGTTTACACAATGTTAAACTACCCACGTTTTAAACAAATTCGTTCTGAAGGTGTTATGAACTGTATGACACTATCAAAACGTATACGAGTAGCTAAGATGAACGAACGATGTAATATTTTTTTGCTAATTATTTAGGTAAGTATCTACCATCCTACTGAAAGGTTTCATGAAAATTAATTGCTATTCTTCTGAAAATACTCGGATATAGTCGGTAAAGTTTAAAGGCACCTACAAACAGGCGCGACACGCGACGCAAATCGCACGCGACACAAAGGCACCACTCGTCGCACGACAGGCGGTGCCTTTGTATCTCGTGCGATTCGCGTCGCGTGTCGCGCCTGTTTGAAGGAGCCTTTAATTATAAAAAACTAATATAGGCAGTGATTGGTAAAAATATGCTTTATGCCTTATTAATGTATGGGTTATTTGATAAAAAATATTTTTTATTGCTTTAGGTATACTTATTAGATGATAAACAAGATCTGAATGCAACGATAACAAAAGTTCATTGACAAATAAAAATAATAAAAATAGAGGAAATAATATCAAGGTCGAATATTAAATAGCTGTCAAAAGATGGGTGTTCTTGAGCGAAATGAAAACATTTCAATAAATTACTGTTAAGAAAATACATTTTTAATGACGCAAAAAGAAAGTCCTATTGTCTAAGTTTTATTATTTAGAGACGATGCAACACCAATCCAAAACCGACAAATATTCTGTGCCAATAAATTATTTATCAATCAGGCACGTGGGAGTTGATATTTATATAAATTATAAATGATTTTATTTCTGTAAGTAGGTTTGTACAAACACTTTTACACGTCAATCATATTTTTTAAACTAGATGAGGTCGGCGTTTCCTATCTGACTACTCTGAGAAGAAAGGCTGAAACAAACTCAGAGGTCACAGTCTCTTTTAAAGTCCAGACATAATCTTGGTCAGATCATGTGAAGACCATGTAGATTGGTGTCTGAAATGGTCTTTTGAGGAAAGAACCACACAGGTTAAGTGGACCTGTCCAGTCAGTGCACGCATTAGTCAATAACCGTGCAGCTCAACCCAGAACTTATTTTTTGCTTTGTTCTAGAAATTTAAATTAATAACATGACTAAATGACAAACACAAATTCTCTCATAACATAAAACGCCTGTATTCTCCGAAGGGTTAAGCAAAGGTGTACAGGCACGAGCACTAATATGTCAACACTTGGCAATTTTCAATAGCGATTTCTTCGTGAAATAACGAATAACGAATTCAACGTTGAAATACGACATGTTACATAAAGCTATGGGTTTGAAAATTCTATGTTCGTACCAACATAAAATTTCATTCAAAAATTAAGGAGTAAATCGCTTTTGAACTTAGCCAAGTGTTGTATGCTCTAACTATAGTACACGGCTATATATCAAGCTATACAGTTCCAGTATAAGCTGATCTCGCATTGTTTAGGATTTCCGTACAATGAGAGATCAGGTTATACTGGAAATGTATAGCTTGTTAATTATGCAGCCGTGTATACACCCACATTTCGTCTGTTATGTTTAAGTCCCATGTAACAGGGGGCGAGCCTATTGCATAAATCAGGCACGAATCCAGACCCCGGGCTGATACTGAGAAATTCCAGACGGGAAAACGAAATAAACGCTTTGCCCGACCCGGGAATCGAACCCATGACCTCATGCTCAGCTGTAGCGCTTGCGATCACTACGCCAACGAGGCATTCGGTCTCTCTCAGTCTGTATTCAATATGACGTTATTAAATAAATTATCTTCTAAAAACTTCATTTATTCAGCTCCTTTCGCGTTTCGCTGGACGATTTTCGTCATTTCTACACACTGAACACAATTAATGTAAATTTTAATGTTCGTCTGAACACTGTCGTTAGCATGCGCATGATAAAAACACACTTATCATAATTTTATGCCCGTTTGCCGCGAAAACTCAATAGACGCGGAATGCTGACGGATGCGTACGCATCTCCATACAAAATCGTTGCTTTCTATGGACAAAAGCTGAGCAGAGCTGAATAAGTGTGGGTCCCTGATTCGTGTTCGGATATAGTCTCCCAAGGACATCTTCCTAAAGAATTAAGAAGTTGACATAAAACCTAGTGGAGAACCATCTTCTATTCATTGCCGACGAATTCTGTAATTGGCTTGTCTGGGCTCACGGCCTCCGTCACGGAAAAACAAAGCGAAGTGCTAACGAAACACCCACATTACATTTGATAAAGCCTTCTTTGAGAAAAATCAGAAACCCGATAATTTATAAAACAAATCATGTTACGCAATGTAGGCATGCAGGATCGCAAAATCAATTTCAGTTTTAATTAAAAAATACTTTCTTTCCAGAGTCATAAAATAATGTGTTACTATGCGTGTGTGAAGCTAAGCTATACTAGAACTAACCTATTAATTAAAACCTACATTTTACAAAATTCCACGACTGGCTGTTCACAATGGTGTGCTGGTGCCTACGCTTATGTATGGAAGTGAGTGTTGGGTGTGGCAAAAGAAGCATGAAAGTAGAATAAATGCTGTGGAAATGCGTTCCTTGCGAAGCATGTGTGGTGTGTCTATGAATGATAGCCTGAAGAATGATGTGATAAGGCAACGGTACGGTTTAAAAGAAGATGTAGTGACAAATTTGAAAAGAGTATGCTTAGATAGTTTGGTCATATTGAGAGGATGAATGAAGGGCAACTAACAAAAGGTATTTACAAGGCAGATGTGAGTGGAAACGCCGGGAGGGGACGCGGACGCCCTAGGAAGACATATAGTGACCTTATCGGTGATGTTCTTCTGAAAGGTCAGGTGCGTAGTACTCGCAACCGGCGTGCTTGTATGACCAGATGTATGAACGTAAACGAGGCAAAAGGAGTATTAATTTAAGGATCGTAGCAGGTGTCGTTCTGTAGTTTCTGCCTACCCCCATGGGAAGACGTTTATGTATGTATGTTTTACAAAATTGTTTTTGAAACAACGTTTTCTTACACATAGTGCACAATTACACATAGTTACATAACACCTACACAGAACACAGCCTTTTTGAAGTGAACACTTCTTTAGCCCCGTTGTGATTTGAAATTCGTTGAAACAAAAAAGCGACATTAAAAAGAGATAAACACATACATTTATAGGATTTAACGTCCGAGAGAATGAGATAGAATACATTATAGTCTTGAAGTTCACATTTTTTAAAGTTTAACTTCTATCGCGTGTGAACGGCACACTTTTTTTTTTTCTGGTGGGTAATCCTCGTGGATAACCCTCTGTCTGGGGAGAACGGAGGGTTATGTCGGACTCCTACCGACTAAAACCCCACGTTTCCTTCCACATCCTAGCCAACATTCAGATGCAAATAAATAATTTTGAATTTTGCTGATGGCCGGCTTGCTATTACCGGCCTTGTCTTAGATGCATTCTGTATGAGGCATCCTACTAATTGTGATAAGTACTGTATTTTTATCTCACGAAGCGACGCGCGCTTTACTTGTGTTAACCAAGTGTATAAACAAGCTGTTCTGCTCTAACACACACACACACACACACATTTCCGACTTCCCCACTGTCTCGGGTGCGACGGTACCGAAAGCACACACAGATTCAGGACGTGTTTGCACACCTTGGTAACCACAAGTAAGGCGCGCATCGTTTCGTGAGATAAAAATACTATAAGCCTGTAATCACAAACTCGAACAAGCTTGGTCACAATCACTCACAATACACAAAGCCAGCCAGCGAGCGAATTTGCCTTTTACGATCTTCAAAATAAGGATTATATTCCTAGTCTTCCCCATCAGTTCTTGCAATTTAATGTAAATATGTCACCAACTTCCCCTCTCTCTTATCGTGTCCATACCAAGTAGCTATTAATAAATTTAGTCGCAAATCGATTCTCTATACATCGAAAAGCAATTGGTATGTGCATTAATCGATATCGTGCGGATCCAATTGCTTTTAGATTAAAGTTCAAAATATCGATACTCGGTCGTTGAAATGCAGATTTGATTATGTGAATAACGTAAATGTAGTAAAAAAAACTGTCGCTTTCGCAAGATTTAACAATAATTTGGTATAAGAAACTCCATGGCCACTCTTGGTAACTTTTTTGGTTTCAATGATGACGCTTCAAACTGCAAACTAATCATTCTTCACATCTGACATTCTGACTTAGAGACTATAATAGATTTCGCATTTAAGTGATAAAATTTCTGCTAAAAACAAGTGTTTATTTATACTTATAAGCAGTATTTAATAGGCACTTTGCACTTTGTCATAAAGGGAAGAGTCAGCTAGAAACTTCATGGTAATTTTTTTACGATTCTTTTATGCTTTGTTCTAACCGTACAATGACTAATATAAGTAACTAACAACGTGAATCAAAGCCGGAAGTGGTATCTTGTGGAAAGTACCAGTGACAATAAAATGGTAATTTAAAAACTGCATGAAATAAACCCGTTTCAAAATAACATCAGCACAAACCCCAAACTAGCTGGCTCTCCAGGACAGCAAGTTGAGATATAAATTCCAACAATATTTATTTAAATTACATACAATACATGGTAGTTATTTGATATACAAAAGTGTATGAGACAGGCTCTTCATACCTTCTTCTTGTTTTTAATTTCGACGGTACATCTATGTTACTTATAGATACAGTTTGGGGCAGTCAGTACAGGTGGCCACGTTTATTGCGGCGTCAGAGGATTTGTTCAGATCGTCAAGGATGCAGGTGTACGAACATTTAGGACACTCAAGCAGAAGGGATATAGTCTGTTCATCCCAATCACAAAGATAATAGCAAAAGTTCAAAAATAAAGAAACGTTAGTGAGACACTTTCACTCAATCGCATCTCCACTATGATCATTAAAATAATCAGACTAACAGCTGCGGAAACATCAATAAATCGTCCAATCTACTAGGTAACGAAACATTTTCCTGTCGTACACGGAAATTAATGTAGTGGCCCGTCGTCCATAATCTACTTACAACGAGCAAATTGCCGCAGCCCATCCATGAATTAAATTAAAACGTTGAACCAAGAACGTGGAAATCTGAGGTCTACATATATGAAAGCTTACGTAAAAGACTCACTGACTTAGTTAAGTCAGAATGAACATGATGGTTAATTATAATCTACCTAAATAACGTCACACTTATTAGACTGACTGACTTTAGTCACAGGGGGTATTCCTATTATAAGGTGTAATGATTTAACTTTTATCTTTGACAAAAACTTGTCATAATAGGTAAAATTAAAAAGCCCCGACCTACGAATAAATAACAACCACAACACAAAAAAGAGCTGATGACCTTGAAACGGCTGAACCGATTTTGATAAAACATATCTAAGAACCACCACTAGAATACCTGCTTTCAAATTTAAAAAAACCGCATCCAAATCGGTGCACCCGTTTAAGAGCTACGGTGCCACAGACAGACACACACACGCACACATAGCGGTCAAAATTATAACACCCCTCTTGCGTCGGGGTTTAATAAAAGGACCACGACAATGAACGGTGTTAGAGTGTTGACTTGGACAACCTGGGCAAATGTTGACTGATCAATCGTAGAATTTTGCTACCAAGTAACAGGATGATGCCAATACCTGTCCTCTTAACACGATGCAGCAGTTTCCACTATTTTCTATGAGTGTCATTTCATAATGTATCTTATACTTCGCCTCTTAAAACCTACAGTTTCTCATTGATATGTTTGAAATCTCTTCTGAATAGAAAGGTATAGGCAAGTATTTTTCCATAACTACGACTTAGACGATCGCTAAGCCCACCCACGGCTATCAAGTGTAAAACATGTTTGAAAAACACGCTAGAAATGATAAACAATGGTTACATTTGAATACAGTTTGCTATGTAACATCTAGCGGCTGTCGCGTATGTACACTACAAAATAGGCATTTGATGAATCAATCAATGTTACCGTATATTATGGATATTGGATTGTTATTATAAATCACTCATCATTATCTTTCTCTCCTTGTCCCTTGCTACTCTTGGTGTCAGCACGTTTTCTTCGGCAGCAATTCCATTCTCCTTGTCAACCGTCACGATCACTCCCGTTTCTTTCATATCATTCCTCACACTATCTATCCATCTTTTCTTTGGCCTTCCTCTCCTCCATGCATCCTCATTTATATTAATTACTCTTTATGTCACATGCGTTTCATCCCTCCTCAATTCATGCCCATACCAAGACAAACGATTCCCTTTCAACTTTTCTGTCATTGGCGTCGCGTCTATATCTACATTTTATATATTAAAGTCGCTTTTCTTGTCTATCTATAACCGCGTTGTTCTTCTAAACTCCGCAACGGTAATTGATGTGGTTTTCACCATAATTTTGAGAATTAATTGCAGAAGGTTATGTGTATAATACATTAATATTAAACATATACATATAAAGAGATCTGATTTGTCCAGTCGTAAAAACTGCAAAGCAGGGGCAGGCCGACAGTTCAATAAATTATAAATCATTATACTAAGTAATTCCACAGAATATCTATTTGAAAGAACTTGATTGTGGTCTACTCTGAGTGGGGTGGGATCTTCCCTAATAACTTGGATTGATTCTTGAACATTGGAAGTTCTAGCTTATAGAAAAAAAATTGGGCAAAGCCTTTTATTCCAATAATGTCAGTTGTGATGGAATGGAAGGCTTGTCGAAACTAGACTAAATACTCTTATGTAGGAGATGGAGTAAAGTATAGAGTGACGACATACGCAAGAAAATAACTTCGAAGAAGCCATTAAATTACTCTAAAAAGACATATCTCGCGAAATCTACCTTCTCTGAAGCAGCAAACTACAGCCACAAGCAGCCATATTATTATACAAATTATAAACTTCATTTACCCGCAGCACCTAACCTTAAGGCTCCCACAGATAGGCGCAACGCGACTCTTGGAAAACAATTTCCATGAAGTTTTCATAGAAATTGTTCTACTAATCTCCATGAATAATCTAAATTGCATGAAGTTTTCATAGAAATTGTTCTACTAGTCGCGACGCGCCTGTTTGTGGGAGCCTTTATGGGTTTACCAACAATGACGAGATCATTCAATTACAATTACAAAGCAGAAATGTGTTTCGTAACGTAATGTAATGTAAACTCGAATGCGTCGTTGGCCCAGTGATCGTAACCTATACAGCTGAGCATGAGGTCCTAGGTTCGATTCCCGGATGAGGCAAAAAGTTATTGGGTTTTCCTTCTGGAATTTCTCAGTAGTAGCCTGGAGTCTGGATTTGTGCCCGGTTGAAGGCAATAGGCTCGCCCTCTATTACATGAGATTTAAACCTAACTGGCGAAATGTTGGTGTTCTATTTTGTTGCTCACCAATGCGTGAATGCGTGATCACACTTTCGGACAAAAACATTTAACATGATGAAACATGCTGCAAATGTTATACAATAACAATGACAATACAGTTTCTTTTATAAAATTGTTATTATCAAAAGAAAATAATACATTGGTAAGTTTTCTGACATAACAATGATTCACGCCGATACCAGGCAATTTGACGAATACAAGTCTTATTAGCGTGAAACGAATGTGTAAGAAAAGAGTGTGTAGACAGGTGGAAACTGTTAAGTGATAGTTATTAATTAATGCTGGATTTTAAGGTATATTGTGTAAGACTATAAAATGTTGCCCCACATTCATTTCTCATGTATTTTGGCCATTTTGGATGCGTTTACACACAAATCCATACTAATAGTAATATACACCTAGCTTCTGACGTTTCATAAGTACCCATGTTGGTTTATGTGAAATAAAATATTTTGATTTGATTTGATTTGATACGAAATCTACTAATACTATTTACTCATTCTATTACTAATATATTACTAATCTATACTGTCATACTAATATTATAAATTCGAAAGTAACTCTGTCTTTGTTACCTTTTCACGTCTAAACCACTGAACGGATTTCGATAAAATTTGCCAAGGAGGTAGATGGCATCCTGGGGAAGGATATAGGCTACTTTTTGTCCTGGTAGACAGCGACGTGGGCGAAGCCGCAGGCATAAGCTAGTTACTAATATTTAGTCATTTTACTAATACTAACTAATATTATAAATGCGAAAGTATGTTTGTTTGTTTGTTACGCTTTCACGCTAAAACGGCTGAACTAATTTGGATGAAATTTGGCACATAGGTAGACCATGACTAGGAGAAATACATAGGCTTCTTTTCATCCTGTATCGCAGACGAATCCGCGGGCAACAGCTAGTAACTCTAGTAATTCTGTGTGCCTGTATGCTTTCTTTTCACGCCTAAACCTCTGAACGGATTTCAATAAAATTTAGCAAGGAGATAGATGGCATCCTGGGGAAGGACATAGGCTACTTTTTGTCTCAAAAATATTACTAAAGGGGGGTTATATAGGGGATGAAAGTTTTTATGGGAAATTTAGCATTTCTTAAGTTAGGGATACGAAATTTAAATTTATGCTTTTAGTAAGTAATAAAAAAATATTTGTTGCAGCTTTTTTGTAAAATCATCCCCCAAGGGGGTTAAACAGGGTATGATTAAAGAATTCACATGATTATTGATATTTTTGTCTTTTTAAAAGATTTAAAGAATTGGAAATATAGTCAGACCCCTATCTTGAGCTAGTATTTATTTTAGTATTTTATTTCTTTTTTTTTAGTTTATATCATTTAAATCGGTCCACACGCTTTGAAGTTATAAAATAACTTGGCTAATATGTAGGTAACACGTGGTCAATGGCGGCGCTAGAGGATTTCAAATTAATGATGATAAGTAATTAAAATTAATTAATATTATTTTTAAGGTAGACATGTAGAATCATAAAAATAATCATTATTTCCATTTATTATCTGTCTGTCTGTTACCTTGCCACGCTTTAACAGAATGATAGGATACTATTTATTTATCCCGGTAGCACGTTCCCGTGGGAATAATTTCCGACCTCCACGCGGGCGAAGCCGCGGGCAGAAGCTTGTCTAACATAATTTAGCTTTGCACACACAAACAAAATCCAAATCTTTCCATGAGATAATATTTTTTACTGTGTACAGCTTTTCTTTTTAATACACAGATATTAAAATTTAAATCTATCACTTTTCAAAACATAATAATTATGTGAGTACCTACATAGGTACCTACAGTTTGCGCAAAACTTTATGAACCCTCTAAACGTAGAACGTAGCTGCGTAGGCCCGAGAACGCAACCGCGCATGGTACAGTTGGGTGAGAGTGAGAGAGTTCCTTCGGACACCTACATATATTATGCATACTGCGCAGCCACTCGCTGCAACTTCCGAGAGCTCATAAAGTTTTGCGCGAACTGTAGTGTAGTAGTCTTCGAAGTACTCACTTAGAACATAAATTACAGTTTACAGTAAATACGTATTGGCAGCGCAGCCAATTCCTTGACCACATTGACTGACACCTTTACTAACAGAAGGGATTCTCATACTAATTAACCTTCTTCATGTACAGTGAACAAAATAAATAAGTAACCAGGCAGCTAACTCAGGCGGATAATGTACTTTTTTTCGGCCTAAAACAATAGTGGTCGAAAATGGATATTACGACATGAAATTCGGTCGGACTTTACTCTTTAAACCTTGTTGTGCACATGCTCAATAGTCAGTACCTTACCTATTGACAAATTTTTGAAATAGTTTTCTGAGCCAGTACGTAGAGCAACGATGAAAATAGGTCATTCTTGACTGGTTACTAATCTATTTTGACGATTGTCCACACAGCTATATATCAAGCTATACATTTCCAATATAAACTGATCTCGCATTGTATAGGATTTCCGTACAATGAAAGGTCAGCTTACACTGGAAATATATAACTTGATCTGTAGCCGTGTGTACAGTAGTGAGCAAAACGGCCAGGGCAATCAAAGGAGCGTTGCTACCCGTTTGAAACCGGTTTTATTTTAAATAATCAATTTGGTTTTCCTCTTCGGGCTAAAGTGCATCGGCCATCGAAGTTATGCATACTGATACAATACATATGTAAATAATATGAGACTGAACAGCTGATTTTTATCAGTGATTCGGGTTTAAAAAACTGGCGGTTTATTTTTATAAATTTTAATTGATAAACAATGTATTAATTCAAACAGAACTGTACGGGGCAAGAATAATAAAATAATTTATCAATGATTGGACTCGTACACATTAAATTCAGTGTTTACTATAAAATAACCATTAGCTAAGGTGAACTTCGTTGCTTACGTATTAAGCCTCGTGCACACTGGCGCGACGCGACAGCACAACACAAAGGCACCGCGTGTCACGCGTCGAGCGGTGCCTTTTGTCGTGCTGTCGCGTCTCGCCTGTTTGTGGGAGCCTTTACTCAAAACTTAAAATTAAAAATGTGTTTTGATCACTGTTTATTTATTTATTAGCCTCTTCAACAATGGGTACCTACCATAGATATCCGAGTACCTACACTATTTCTTTATAATTTGTACATTACTTGAAAAAAAGCACAGCATGCAGTACATTATGCGCAGATAATAACACAATAAATAAATTAAAACAATAAATACATAGTTCCAAACGACTATTAGCTAAATTCATTACAATAAAATTACAAAGCAATTAGCTAAATTACAAAGATTAAAATAAATACTTATTGGTATTCAGCAGCTGCATCCGATTAGACTTTGGAACCAACCAACTCCAACACTTTGGAAAAGATGTAGATGATGAGTTAAAAGCTATGTGAAGTATTGCAGTGTGGCCTGCACCCTAATTACGTAACACACTCTATCATAATCTGAATCATTTTGAAGCCTATTGCTAATCCATTGCTTCATATGTTCGAAAAATCTGTCTACTCAACAACGTAAATAACGCAATGAATGTTGTTGAACTGTCAAAATGAAACCCATTCCTACCGGCTTCACTTAGGAGGTTCGCATCAGCAACTCTACCGCTATTGAAAAATGGCACAGTCAATATCAATAGTTCCAAAAATATAGTTAAAATACGGTTATTTAATTCACCATACCATTCAAACAACAAAAAAGCCTATTTTTAGCTTTGAACTACAACAAAAAAAACTTAAAAAAATTGGCGCCAAAACATCATAATCGGGAACTAAAAATTCATACAATATCGATCCCGTTATGACGTCACTTTATGTCACGTGGCACCGATTGATATGGGGTCGAGAGCAAGCCGCTGTACAACGGGTTACGATAGAGACAGATATAGAAAAAATGCAACAGCGAGAACGAGATGCAAGGAATATTGCACATTTTATTTAGTTTTCACCTGTTCAATTGTATTCTATTCGATTCTTTATATTCCTTTAATAATTTTAGAATTATAATAATAATAATAAATAAAATCTTTATTTATCCAGAAACATACAGAGTTTGAAAATACAGTGTGATATTTGGTTTAGAAAATACATTTATAGTGTGTTGGAAAATCTGTACAAGAATAATATTCACTACCTCTTAAGCTAGGGTATACCTGTATTATAAGAGGTAGTTTACGGTCAATAATCAACAAAAACTTATATCTCAAGTGGACTGTGTCATTCTACTGTATGGTAATAATAGGTAAAATTGTATGTTGTGTGTTAGTGTATGTGAGTGGTGTGTGTGAGTGTATGTGTGTGTGTGTGTAGGTGTGGGTGTAGGTGTGTGTGTATTATACAAGAAAGGTGAGTAAAGACTCCGTGTAAGAGTAATCCTTAAGGAGCAGCCACTCTGTTACTTTAGATTTTAGTGCATTTGAGTTTAGATTTATAATATTGAGATGTTTGTTAATGTTTTTATAGATATGGGTACTTAGTATATAATATTGATGTTTGGCGAACGTGGTCTTATGTTGTATATTTGGTGGAACGTACGTGCGTTTGTTTGTCATATGGGGAGGAAGGCCCGCGTGCTTTCTAAGGGTGGATTTAAGCACATAAAGGTGACGGACCGTAAGTACTTTACAGTCAGAGAAGAGTTCAGTTGTTGGATACCGGTAGGGCTTTTTCGTCATGACTTTAAGAATAGCTCGCTGTGCTCTTTCCACCCTCAGAAATCTAGTCTTAGCCGCACCGCCCCACGTAACTATGCAATAACCAATCACTGATTGGCATAGTGCGAGGTACACCATCTTAAGAGTTTTTAAGTCGGCGGATTCTCTAAGAGACTTAAATATATGTATAAGACGTAAAGTTCTGGTGGTGACAGCGTCAATTTGTCGGTCCCACCTCAGTCCGTCGTCTATGTATACTCCAAGGTATTTAACGCTTTCGGATCTTGCAAGCGGAGGACAAGTGCAAGGGGTGGACGAGTTTGTGCAGGAATGGGGAGTTATACTAAAAGAAGGGGATGGTTTAGCGTTACGACGTATAGCAAAGGGCATATAAGTAGTCTTTTGTAGGTTCAATGTAAGAAGGTTCGAGTTTAACCACATCATAACCTTAGCCATGGCCACCTCCGCATTTGCTTTCACAATGTCCCAAGTGATTCCGTCAACAAGAATTGCAGTGTCATCTGCGTAAGCGTAAATTCTACCATTTGGGAGACTCAGTCTACAGAGGTCATTTACATAGATCTGAAATATAGTACCTAATATAGTAAAGTTTATTTCTGTAAAACATTGAAAGTTTTGTTTTTTGTAGTGATAGTGTCTTTTAGTTCTGCTCTTGGCGAGAAATGTTGTCAAATTCAGTTAAGGAAAGACTTTTATTTTTAGGTTAATAAATTAATTTTTACTTTATTGATAAGTAAGTTAAAAACGGCTTCGCTTCGGCTTCTCTCTTATAAAAATTGAAACCTCGCCGCTGATATACGGTGCACATCAAGCGCATCGAACTGCTGCAAAAACGGTTCTTTCGGCATCTCACCTATACAGTACCTCATATTTTACTAATTTCTTCAGAACATAAAACGTTGTCAATCGGGTATTTTGAGTGCAAGCGAAGTGACACACACACAGGTGCCCCGTTTGATAGTCGAAGCCGTACTGACAAGTACTGAATCGGGGTCCTGTCGCGGTCGGGGGCCGGACGGCAGGGCGGTCCAAGTTATGAGTGCTTATAAAACTTGATATTTGCGATCTCATCTTTTTACGGTTAATATAACGGTGAACAATAAAAATGAACAGATCGTATCTGCTTTATGCATAGTTCGATTAGCCTGCAAAGTTTCATAACCTAATTTGAAATTTTGCATTGAATTTTATCCATTTATTGTACGGTTCAGAGGTAACTTTGAGATTTCTTTGTATCGAGAAAATTTTATGCAATCGTGTATTCGCAACAGACGGTACTTAGTAAAAGTCCTTATCTGTACTGCATATTAATTTCAAAGTGAATACTAAAGAACTGTTGAAACTACAGCCATTCATATTAAGACAATTTTCGCAATCTGAGGTAGTACAAGCCCTTAAGGTTTCCGCGTCTATCTAGTTTTCGCAGCAAACAGGCATAAAATTAGGACAAGTGTGTTTTTATCATGCGCATGCTAACGACAGTGTTCAGACTCTTCAGACTAACATTAAAATTATTATTAATTATTAACATTTACATTAATTGTGTTCAGTGTGTAGAAATGGCGAAAATCGTCCAGCGAAACGCGAATGTAGCAAATGTTTAATGTAGTTACCCCCTAACACAGCTCCCTAATAATGAAGTTATTAGAAGATTATTTATGTAATAAAGTCATGTTGAATACAGATTGAGAGAGACTCAGATTGAGAGAGATTGAGAGAGAATGCCTCAATGGTCTTGTAGTCGCAAGCCCAACAGCTGAGCATGAGGTCTTGGGTTCAATTCCCGGGTCGGGCAAAGCGTTTATTTCGTTTTCCCATCTGGAATTTCTCAGTAGCAGCCTGGGGTCTGGATTCGTGCCCGGTTGGTGGCAATAGGCTCGCCCCCTGTTACATGGGACTGAAACTTAAATGGCGAAATGTGGGTATACACACGGCTACATATCAAGCTATAGTTTTCCGGTATAAGCTGACCTCTCAATATACAGAAATCCTATACAATACGAGATCAGCTTATACTGGAAAGACAAGAAAAGAAAGACTGAAGACTTTTAAGATGGTGTCGCTGGAGAAACGCAGGAATATGAGGCACTAGATTTGTTTTTTCAAGTAACAGGCTCTCACAACTGTCCCAATTTGCTCAGTAGGGGTCATGTAGTAGGGTGTTTATTCCATGCACCACGTGCCACATGTGTGTGTGTGTGTGTGTGTGTGTGTGTGTAAGAAGATTTTTGCATGCAAAATTATCAAATCAAAAATTTAATTTAATTTAATATTTGTCAATCTGCCTAGCCTTTTCCCAACTATGTTAGGGTCGGCTTCCAGTCTAACCGGATGCAGCTGAATAACAGTATTTTACATGGAATGACTGCCTATCTGACCTCCACTGTTGGAACCACTTTGGCATGACTGGTTGTCAAAGTTTCGGGGTTTTGACTACCCGTAACGAGTGTCAAAGATCTATGAATGTCAGCCGGGACCAATTGCTTAACGTGCTTTTCGAGGCACGGAGGGGTCTCGGTATGTTACGGACGGTCACCCATCCACGAACGACCTCGGCAAGCGTTGCTTAACCTTGAAAATCGTCCCGTGCGGCTGTTATTATTTAGCCACGAGCCCCTCCAGGCGGTTTCTAACTAGCGAATTGTTTTTTGTTTTTTTAAACGAAGTTCTTTAACGCAGCTTGCGGAAAGACATTTTTTTTTGAAAAATTATAGCAATCGTCACGTAACGAAAAAGCGTTATACCCCCTGCATGCGACTTTTTATTATAATTATATAATAGAAAGAGACAGAGAGAGAGAGAGAGAGAGATAGTTTTCATGGTTGTCAAGGGTGTTGAAGCCAATAGTGAGGTCAAATTGAAAATCCAAGATGGCGGCTGCGTAAATGATCTAATTTGTCGAGTGGAAGAAAAAGCGTAAGGAACTTCGTTCCTGACGGGGGTCAACGACCACGCAGGTTTTTTTTTAAATTGTGTTTTTTGTTGTTTTTACACTTTCTCATAACGAAGCCAAACGATATTTATTTTTTTTAATATACTCAGTTTTTCAATAAATGTTCGACTAAACTTAGCTTTTTATCGAAGTGAACGCCTAGGTCTCATAAAGATTCGCCTTCCTCAAGCCATTCAATTTATAAATCAGTTTATAAATTGAATGGCTAAAAAAATGGTAAAAAAAAACATGCGGTCAGCCGCATGTTTTTTTTTTCTTTTGACATCATGACATTTTTTGTTGTTTCCAAGAATATCCTCCAAAGCATCAACAAATTTATCTTTATTCATGAATCTTTTATTTCTCTAGAATTATAGATTACGGAATCAATAAAAACCGTTACAAAAAGAGACAACTGTACTGATTGACTCATTTATAAAATGTAGGTTTATTGTTTTCTAAGAAAACATTTGATTTTGAAAACAGGCTATGTTATCGACTGAGATTATTAAATGCAAAATATATTATTGAAATAATAATATGAACCTATATTTGGTATCAGAGTGTACAGTCGACAAAACAAACTAGTAACCAAAAAGTACCTAACTCATGCCCCGCAACGGAAGTCACGAAAGCATATTGTCTATGTCTATAGACAAGGACGACACGTAGGTGCACGTACTCGTAGTAGGTGTGCAGGTACGATAATAATATCGTGCCTGCACCTGCACACCTAATCTTTTGGCCGACTGTACGTTCTAAGTTCAAAGACAGACAGTCATCCGTTACTGTGTCCAGGCGGCTATAATAACGCGCTGGTTGGACCGGTCCACAAACCAAACGAATGTTCTTTGAGACTTTAAGCCAATAATACGATTTTCTACCAACGTTAAGTATGAAAGGTCATTTGTGCTCGGACCGGATTACGTACCTTTTTAACGGTTTCGAGTGGGGTTACCAAAGGAATTGACCGTATAAGATTTATATATTGATGTGAATTTTGTTGGACCGTTATCTTAGCTTGCACAGTTGCACGCTTGCACGTTTCATCAAGTACGCAAAGGACAAATGTAATGTAATGCCATGCCATAGAAGAAAAAAGCCGTTCCCTATTTCATAAATTTCTTGTATCAAATCAAATAAAATCATTTTTATTTCAGGAATACACCCATATTGAAATTAAAGAGAATTACAAATTAATCGTTAAAAATAAAAAATTGAAATAAATTATTAAATTAATACAAAACAATAATATAGAATAAAATAAATAAATTTAATATTACATTACATTACAACAAAGCAATGGCAAATGGTATACAGCTTGTGTGTAAGAACTAAGAACTTAAACGCCGTCGTAAAATTCTGCTTACTCTATTGACTGTCATGATAATTTGCATGCTCATATATAAATAAACATGTTTTAACGAGAATGTCCGTGTAAACTATGAACTCAACCGAGCCATCAAGTGCATAATGCACGTTGCAACGGCATATAATCGAGACTTGTTATTATAAATCACGTGTGACAGGCCAGCGTACGCGCACCGCCATTAAATATATATAAATACTAAGGTAATGACAGGACAGGGAAATATGAAGACATGACATATATTTGAAATGATATCTCGCTCATTTGGAGAAACAACGACGTAAATGTAATTTTTCCCAATTTGAGTTGTCGATATATATATTGTGCTCGATACAATTTTCAGAGGAGCAGAGGCGTGAAATATTTAGCGTGAAATAATTAATATGGTTTTGGGATTTATCAACATTTCAGAACGAGACGGTAACAGATTACAAAAAAAAAAAACGACTTTAAATCACTCTCCTGTAAAATTTTAAAAGCAGTAGTTACGTCGATGTTTCTCCAAATGAGCGACCTGATAAGGATATATATATAAATCCTCTTGGATACCTTCGATTTGAAAGAAGCAGGATTATGTCAGACATTGCCGAATAAAATCCTCACCAATATTGGTGGAATGCACAAAGGCTACAGGATCTCTGTTGGAACGAGAACCGGCGACGGTGACCCCTCTTGTCATAATGCCGCACCAATGCCAGATTTTTTAAGGTCTTAGGAAATCTAAAGTATGCCAAAGGCCGCCAGGCATCGATTGAAGGGCTATCTAGCGATAGCACTAGACCATAGGTTCTCAATCTTATTTTGCCCACACCCACATTGAGTTTTTTTTTTTTCTAGAGCCCCCAATTTGTTTTACTTACCACCTATCGCGAATCTGAAACAGCTATTGCCACGATTATATGTAAACGTGTAATATTATATAGTCGTAAGATCCCATGTCAACGCCCCCTAATTTTCTCTGTGTCTTCTACTGCCCCCTGAAAGTCTCATAGAGTATGAGTGAACTTTACACCCTGTTCCTCATACCTCTATAATGGTGACCCCGAAACGCCCACAAGGAGTCGTTATCGCCAACGTTCAGAACCATACACTAGAAAAACATAAACAAAGGGGCTTAGATCCCCAGCAAATTCAATCAATGGACTAATCCGTTGCCTGCAAGACTTGAATATGACATAGAGACAGTAAAAACAACTTAGTCACAGAACGTAATAACTATGCATTAGATAATTTCTTGTTAGTATTCTATGACGTGTGTACGTCATAATAAATCTAAAAGACACAATAGGTTATATGAAGTAAGTGCAGATTGCGGCGATGAATCTCAAAAACTTATTAAGTAAACAATAGTTTATACGTCTCCCAATCATTGTCTCGTCATAACCGCTTGATAGAGTTATAATAATAATTCAAAATGAACTATATTGTTCTTGGAATATCAGATTATTTCGATTCAGCGAAAACAATTGGAAGTGGTGAAGACGTTTTGTGAGCTGTTGTTCTTGTTCTGAGTGTTGTTCTGTAATTTTTGGCGCCCAAGCAGTGATGATTTTCAGCCGAATAAGAACTGATTTTTATTTAGATACTAGCTGCCCGCCCCGGCTTCGCACGGGTTGCGGTACTTATCTACGGCGTACCCTACCTACCTACCCTACCTACCTACCCTACCTACCCTACCTACCTACCCTACCTACCTACCCTACCTACCTACCCTACCTACCTACCTACCCTACCTACCTACCTACCCTACCTACCTACCCTACCCTACCTACCTACCCTACCTACCTACCCTACCTACCTACCTACCCTACCTACCCTACCTACCTACCCTACCTACCTACCCTACCTACCTACTCTACCTACCTACCTACCCTACCTACCTACCCTACCTACCTACCTACCCTACCTACCTACCTACCTCCCTAACTCCCTACCCTACCTCCCTAACTCCCTACCCTACCTCCCTAACTCCCTACCCTACCTCCCTAACTCCCTACCCTACCTCCCTAACTCCCTACCCTACCTCCCTCCCTAACCTACCCGACCTACCAAAAAAAAAAAAAAAAAAAAAAAAAAAAAAAAAAAAAAAAAAAAAAAAAAAAAAAAAAAAAATTATGTTGGCCGATTCTCATAGATACCGGATAAGCACAAAAAATTTCATCAAAATCGGTTAAGCCGTTTCGGAGGAGTATGGCAACGAAAACTGTGACACGAGAATTTTATATATTAGACTAGCTGCCCGCCCCGGCTTCGCACGGGTTGCGGTACTTATCTACGGCGTACCCTACCTACCTACCCTACCTACCCTACCTACCTACCTACCCTACCTACCTACCCTACCTACCTACCCTACCTACCTACCCTACCTACCTACCCTACCTACCTACCCTACCTACCTACCCTACCTACCTACCTACCCTACCTACCTACCCTACCTACCTACCCTACCTACCTACCTACCTACCCTACCTACCTACCCTACCTACCTACTCTACCTACCTACCTACCCTACCTACCTACCTACCCTACCTACCTACCTACCCTACCTACCTACCTACCCTACCTACCTACCTACCCTACCTACCTACCTACCTCCCTAACTCCCTACCCTACCTACCAAAAAAAAAAAAAAAAAAAAATTGATGTTGGCCGATTCTCATAGATACCGGATAAGCACAAAAAATTTCATCAAAATCGGTTAAGCCGTTTCGGAGGAGTATGGCAACGAAAACTGTGACACGAGAATTTTATATATTAGATTTATAAAACTACGTTTCATGTCGAACATAAAAACAAGCATAATAAAAGTTTGTCATCAAATTATACCTATGAAAGTAAAAAAGTCAGAAAGAACGCTAAGCGAAAACAAAGTGATAGCGCGGGCAGGTGATGTGATGCGACGGGTGGGTCGGGGGAACAAGAAATTGCACGCGGACGAATTCGCGTGCAGAAGCTAGTCATTTATAAAAGGAAGAAGAGTGAAAAATGCAATTAATGGGGCCATTCTTTCTACACGGAGTGTTCTGAGCAGCCAGAGGCTCTGAGTACAATTTTATACAATATCTAAGCAGGAGAATGTGAAAAATGCAGTTTATAAATACGCCAGTCTAGATCTAAGCTCACATGCCGACAATGCTTGGCGACAAGGAAACTGTTTTTAATTAGCAATAATCCGCTATTCATGACAGAACCTTTTTAGTAAATAAATTATTAATCCGTTAGAACCACACCTCAACTTAGAACATTTAAAATGCAAAACTATTTAGGGCTCCTTACCCAAAGGGTTCCAATGGAACCCTATTACTAACTTAACCGCTGTCCGTCCGTCTGTCTGTCAGCGGGCTGTATCTCATGAACAGTAATAGGTAGACAGTTGAAATTTTCACAGAGTGTATATTTCTATTGCCGCTGTAACAACAAGTAATCAAATAAAATAATGTTAAAAATTAAAGGGCCCCATACAAAAACGCGTTTTAAAAAAAAATGTACTTAGTGTTAAATATTGTACGGTGGTATGGAACCCTTCGAATACGAGTCCGACTCGTACTTAGCCGGTTTTTATGTTTTTCTTTTGCTGGTATTTCTATTCCCATAGCTTTTGGAAAACCATTCAACTTTCTAACTACAAATACCCAGGCTAGGCGGGGGTTAGCAGCACTCTCAGGAGAGGTATTGGGATTCTGCAGGAGTTGTCCATCTTGCGAGCTAACTTTAGACAATTCCGTTTCTAGAGACGCCATAAAATTGAATGCCGGCTCACAGGCTCACAGGTACAATCTCCTCGAGGCACCACGAGGCATGACAAGTGCGATAGTGTACATGCTACACTTGCTTAGTCTCTTTTCGTCTCGCCTCGCCTCGTCTGCTCTCCGTTCCGAGTCGATTTTTTGTGCGCGAGTCAAAGGGTCTCGCTTACCCTCGCGAGGCGACGCGATTGCGTCTCTGTAAGTACATTCTCGCGTCGTCCAGTTTAGCGCAAGGTTTCTATCCGCGCGGTCGTTTGACTTAAATATCATTAGATAGAATAACGACGCTGACCTTATTTTTTCGGAAATATATCAAACCGAGCCAGTATTGTGGGAACCAACGCACCGGTTCCATAAAGAAAAAAAAATCACGATGCGTGGGTTCGAATTTCAGAACAAACTAGCTTTTCTATTGATGAATTGAAGAAAACGAAGATTTCGCTTATGGCAACATACAGAGGGCACATAAGGTGCACGTAATTATAATAACTGATAGCGCATAGGGTAACAGCTGCCATAACTTGTAACGCGTCCATCTCCTTGGCGTTCGCAACCGTACTGAATAAACGAGAGACACGAGACTCTCGTCACGAGAGTGTACAGGGTCGCACTACTCACTCGTCACTCGACTTCTCGCGCGAGTGCTCGCGGCGAAACATGGCAATAGCACTAGCGGAAGAGTGTACAGGTGCCATAATGGAAGATAAGCCCGTTTATCTGCTACCATAGCCAACCGTTTAGCGTACCTTCGGTTTAAAAAGTTGCAATGCTTCACATGACAGGCATTCTGGCTTCAATTACAAAACAAGCCATGTGAATTTCCATACAAACTTTTATCCTTCCTTAGTGCTCTCTTTCCATATGTAGGTAAAGATACATATAAGGACCTCGAATATTGTGCAAAATTTCATGCTTCAAAGATTCTAGACCAAGCGGTTTAGAACGTGCGTTGTCTGTCAGTGAATGAATTAATTTAAGTTTTGTTGGAACTCTTTAACGCAGCTTGCGGTAGCAAACTTTTATATTTTTTTTATAAAACGTCACGTTAGTAACGAAAAAGCGTTATGCCTCCTCCATGCGACTTTTTATTATATGTATATAATAGAAAGCGACACACACAGAGAGAGAGAGAGATAGGTTTCATGGTTTTCGAAGGAGCTGAAGCCAATAATGTAGTTAAAATGAAAATCCAAGATGGCGGCTGCGAACATTTTCAAATTTTTCATCATGGGTGTCGTTTTCATGGTTTTCGATGGTGCTGAATCCGATGGTGAAGTCAAAATGAAAATCCAAAATGGCGGCTGCATAAATTTTCAAATTTGTCGAGTTGAAGAAAAAGCGTAGGTAAAGAACATCGTTCCTAACGGGGGTCCCCCGACCTCAAACGTTTAATTTTATTTTTTAGTAAGTAAATATTTTACATTCATATTCTTTTTTTCCTCAATAACCTGTTTTTAAGATAGCGGTGTCTAAACAAGGAAGTTCCGGAATTACATGAAAATAGGTTTTGAATTTTATTGTATCTGTTTATCATCATCTGAACATCATACTCTGCCTACCGTTTCCCAACTAGGCAGGTGTATGTAGGTAGTTAGTTTTGCTTCGTGGGTAAGGTAACCTATCATGGTTAAGTTCTTGTTACGTTTGAATTAACTGTACTGGGTAGGTACCTCCCTATTTCTGCCAAAGGGCTAAATTGCAATGATGCGTCAGTCAGCATCAGTTCTTTTAAAAAGAACAAAGTTACCTACGTAAACAAACAAACCATGATGGATGCAGTATATAATCACATGAGTACGAAACATGAAACACGATCCATTATCATCCAAGCACATATAATTATCATAAATTTTTACACGACATTTTTGCGATTTCTATTACCTACGCTACTTACCCATGTTTGTCGTTTAACAACGAATGACATGACATGAATTTTTAAACTGGGTTCGTAAATTATAACAATCAGGAAAAATAAAATAAAAAATCAAATTACTTCAATACGAATTTTATTTTATGGATGCATCTAAATCTTTAGTTTTTAAAGTTTTTAAATGTCTACATAATTTCCAGAAAAAAAAAATATTCCAAGTACAACATAATATGCTCGCATCGTCTTAAAAAAAATTGCAATATTATTTTCGACCAGTACCCTAATTACGTAACACACAATCTATCCCAATCTGAATCATTTTGAAGCCTATTGCTAATCCATTTCTTCATGTGTTCGAAAAATTTGACGGCTCAACAACGTAAACAACGCAATGAATGTTGTTGAACTGTCAAAATGAAACCCATTCCTACTGTTAGTGTGTTACGTAATTACCCCGCAGTTCTAGCTTACCTACTAACCGGTATGAGTAACCTGTTATCGATGTTTTATTCGGTAGTTATTTTTATAGCATAATATTTACATAAAACATTAGAAAAGGGCTATTATATAACCAGAAGCTCGATTATGATCGTGATAAGTAGAAAGTAGCTCAGTGCCACTTTCATTTGCCCTTCCAGTCTGGCGACACTTTTCATACACAATAATTTGAGTATGATGCAAGATTGGGACAGCTGCCGGCTGCGGCATAGACAAAATGGCGCGAACTTACGGATTGCGGATATTAATTGAGCATTTTTAAATATACATATTTACATGATTCCTGCAATTTTTTTTTTACATGTTATAATGTACTAGCTTTTGCCCGCGGCTTCGCTCGCGTTAATTTGGACTTTGACTATCAATTCGGGTTATAATTCAATCATGATCGGAAGACACGTGGCGCAATCTATTATCATAAGAACGTTATTGTTGTTTTCCTCGGGAACAGTACTTTTTTTCGGGATGAAAGGTACCCTATGTCCGTTTCTGTACACCTGACAACGTATATGCAAAATTTCAGGATGATCGGTTCAGTGGTTTAGGCGTGAAAAGGTAACAAACAAACAAACAAACTTACTTTCGCATTTATAATATTATAGTTAGGAATAGTTAGGATTACGTATTGGCTGGCATAATAAATAGAATTTATATAATATTTACCTACGTGATATCGTAATTCGTAAGACATAATCATCGACAATAATGAATTGTCGTCAAGGCCAATAATTAATTATTTTAATGTAATTTAACTTTGATTCTATATTATAAATAGCAAAGCTAAATTCAAAAACCACAAAAAAATTGGTTTATGTTTTAGCAGTGAAAACATTAGTTTTATTACATTCCTATATTTGGACAGTCAATTAGTCATACCGCCTTTTATTTATAAACATTGCTTAAAGTTAAGAGACAGTTAAACAACAAAAGTGTATGGATGAACAGTCACTAATCATTACTTAACTTTAAGCAACATTTATAAATAAACCCCATTACAAAAAGACAGATAACTATTATTATTTTCAGAAATATATTTTATCATTCTATTTTTAAATACGATGCTAGATTTAAATAGATCCCATTGTCTAAACTTCAATCTGCCATGCATTATTAATGAGACTGGCAACACAACATGATATTGACAATATGGACCTTTGCCAGCTTCACGAGGTTGTCTGAACGAAGCAAAATTAAAATATACTGTTACAGTATACCTTGATTGTCTCCAGGATGCTCTAATAAGGAAATATTGTATAAAGAATATCCTCTTTTGCTTTATGTTTCAGAAATATCAGTAGTCTCAGTTTCAGGAAGTCTAGGCTTACATTTTGACTGATAAACAGACCTACCTATGGCTTGCAAGTTATATTGTGTGTGCACTCATGTTAATAAAAAATCATTCTGTAGGTTCTGATTTCTTTTGTGTAATGAGTTTCAAGAAATATTCTTCTCTTTTTTTAATGTTTACGTTTCTATATGGTTATGTTCTGTAATAAATTCCCTAGACCTTGGTTGAACACCATTTTACATTTTTAGTAATTATTGTAATTAAACGTAACAGATGCGAAATGAGTTAAACAACAGTATCGCTAAGAATATTATAATTACACTTTAAATAAAATAGGCGATGAAAACGTTTCATTACGAAACTTTAAAGTTTTTAGTTTGTTGATACATACTGACTGAATTATAAAAAGCTATTTACACAGGCAGTTTCAATAAAAACCAATTGTGCCATCGTGCTCTAGTTTAAATGTTCTAGTTCACAATAAATGGTTATCAAAACAACTTTATTTACTACTCACCGACAAAGTTCCGGGCATACCGGCGGCACATTAAAAATCCACAACGAAATTCAAAGAAACTATAATCTGCTATAAGTATTAAACACAAACTTGTTTTCTAATCTATTTCAACTTTAATTTACACTTGACTAATCGCTCAATTTTTTTTTTTAAAGGCTAGTAAGAAAGCAGTAAACATAAAACTTGTTTGGTAAACAGTTCTGTGTAAGGCGACAGATGTCAAGTCAAGTGTCAACTGTCAAAGGTTCAAAGAAATGTTTACAAATGCTGTTACGTATTTGAGTGAACATAAATATTCAAGATGTTTGTCTTATTTGTCGCAAACCTGGATTATGTATCATAGAACTATAGGTTTTGTTTTCGCAATTAAAAACATATGCTAACAAAAATAAAGGACATTAACACGTAGTTATTGTAAAGCTTTTTACTGTTTTTATTTCAATGTTTACATACTTTAGCGAAACCAACTTTGTAAATACTGGGTTAATTAATACCTTTTTAATTCCATTGACTTAGATACTAGGCTTTTTACTATATAATTGACACTGGTATTAAAACATGTTTATTTCAGAAAGTGAGTGTTATGTTATGATTATTGAGAAAGAATGTTAAATTATTTTCATTTCACGTTGTGGAAACTCTTGAACTAACAAAAAACATTTTTTTTTCTTTCCAGTTTTAATCATCATGTTCTTCAAGTTTCCCCGGTTATGATATTTCCTGCAAGCAAAATGTTGGAAATACCAGATAATGTGAGTATTTGCTTACTGCCTCCCTTTAACTCCTAGTAATAATCTATTTGATACTAGTACTGCGATACATATTACAAATTACACAGCATTGTTTATCAGGCATGGCGCAATGATTGAGCAATTGGTTTCAGCACTATGCGTCACGGGTTCGATTCCCGCACAAAACAAACATTTAAGAATGCCTACAAAAAAAAAAAGAAACAGAACTCACTTGTGTTAGTTTTTATTTCGTAGAATGCCCTTGAGTGATTGTAATTATAGTAACCAGTACATCTAACAGCTATCATTTCGCTATATCTTTAATTGGAAGACATCCAATCTCACCTACCTTAGTTCTCGATCGAATTTCATCGATTATTTTTATTCAGGTGAATAGTTACGTTTTTTATCAGTGCTTTGTTTTTATTGATTTATGGTGAGTTTAGCTATTATTAATTAAGTTTTAACATGATGTGGAATATAAGGGATATTTTCCTTAGTTTTTTTTAAATTATGGATTTGGTTAAACTTAAATATAGAAATATCATAAAATACCTGGGTAATGATGCATGCGTGTCTGTTTACCCGCAGTCCCGCATAGGTCATACTGATGTTAAACAGACATTCTTTAGTTAATATTTAGTTTTATACTAGATATTGCCCGCGACTCCATTTGCGTGTACTTTATATTTCATAATTTTTCGTTATTTTCATCTAGGATGAAAAGTAGCTAATGGCCTTCTTCAGGTCCCAGGCTCGGTAAAGTAGGGATGGTGTGAAAAGGTGACGGACAGAGTTTCTTTCGCATGTACTTACAAAGGCTATGGTCTATTGTCAGTAATTTTCAGTATAGTTCAGCAATTATTATATATTATAAGTAGACGGCTAAACTCTAATGTGAAATAACCATGGTTTGTAGCAATTAGCTTAGCCAAACTAATTAGAAAATTAACGAGATCTTTGGCAATACCTAATTGTGTACTTGTTTTAATGAGTAGGTATATAAGGCTGTCTGTTTCCTGTATCTACTTTATTTGCATAAACCTATATAACAATGCTATCACTGTTCGAGACTTCGAGCAAGCGTAAATATTGACATAAGCATTTAACGAGCGTTTCATCTATTTTTTTACTCATAACTGTATGCCTAGGTAGGTAGGTACGTACCTAACACCGTTTCAGGGTTGCCAATTCGTAATTGTTTATTTCATGGTAAAACTTAATGATGCTCTTTTAAAGCGTGTTCTAAAAACGTTGTCCGATCCGAAAATACCTAGGTAAGTAAGAGAAAATTAAGGATAAATAAATTATAGATAAGAAATTTAATAAAATTACTCAAACATGCATTTTCCTATTGATTATAAAAAAAATAGCCGCCCGGGGTCTGGATTTGTGCCCGTTTCATGGCAATAGACTCGCCCCCTTTTAAAATATGGGTACGTATTATAGGTACTTACCTGTGCCTAGCCCTTTGGGGATTACAGGCGTCATGTTTATTTATTTATGTTATGTTATGTGACAGGAAAAGAGCGCCATTTGGTAAAAAATGTCCATGAAATTTACTATACTCGAAACGCTTTAGCGTGGCAATAAAGGTCATTGTCCTTTCCGTTATATCCATCCGTAGGTACCCAAACCATAAACTATGTATGGTTTTTCGTTATTGGAACATGTTGCAGATTATATTTGGTTATTTTTTATTGATTCAGGACGCAAATGGACTTTATTTCAGTTTTTGAAATTCATGTAAATAATGCTAGATAATGTAGGTGGGTCAATGACCGCAATTGCCACGCTAAAGCGATTGGAGCATAGTGACTGACATTTTTTATATTACTGTAACCGAATAGATACTGAATTCCTAAAATCTGACCGAGTTTTATATAATACACACATTACAAATTGTGTATCTATCTGGCAACTATTTATTGATAGCACTAAATGTGGGAAAATATTTAATTTACAACTATAGTAGTAAACAGAATTCCCACTGGTCTCTTGTATCACTGTGGCTATGTTTATTTGGTTGGTAATATTACATTTAAGTATCAATTATTTAACGATATGTGTACAGACTCCTGCAATTAGGCGCGACACGCGACTCGTACTACGCAAAGGCACCGCCTGTCGCACGAAGAGTGGTGCCTTTGTGTCGCGTGCGATTCGCGTCGCGTATCGCGCCTCATTGTAGGACCCATAAAACACATATAAACCATATTTTAGTAGCATATTCTTTGTTAATTTAGGTAATTACTGAAAGTATTTTTAAGCTATTGCATAGCTTTTATCGCGGGCTTTGAGCGCGGCGACCGAATCAAAAAATTCCGTAACGAAAATAAAACCTAACACCCCCACTCCGCCTACCATGTAGCTCGACCGAGCGTTCGCTTAACGTGTATGTATATGGTACGACTGTACTTGAATCAATATCAAAGAAAAAAAAAATACTGCATAAATAAAAAATAAATAAATAATTATAATTGCATAAGTTGATAAAAAATGCTATGCAATAGCTTTACCGCGGCAGTCCCCGAGTGCCACACGTGTTTTTTTTTATACCTTTTCATTTGAAATATTACGTGTTGTAATTGAAATAACTATTACATAACATACATATATAATCAGCCTATAATGTTCCCACTGCTGGGACACGGGCCTCCTCTCAGTGAGGGAGCGGCCGTAATCCACCAGGCGGGCCCAGTGCGCGTTGGTAACTCATCATCTGCCTAGACCTTTCCCAACCATGTTAGGGTTGGCTTTCAGTCTAACAGGATGCAGCTAAATACCAGTATTTCACATGAAGCGACTGCCTATCTGACCTCCACAAACCAGTTACTTACTGGGTAATACGATACCTCTTGCTCCGACAGATTGTCAGACTTTTGGGGCTTCCGACGACCCGTAACGACTGTCAAAGATCCACGAATGACAGCCGGGATCAATAGCTTAAAGTGCTTGCAGAGGCATGGAGAGGTCTCGATATTCAAAGATGGTCACCCATCCACATATCAACCGCGGCAAGCTTAGCTTTACCTTTGATAGACCTGTGCGGCTGTTATTACCTAGCCACGAGCCCTTCCCTAGCCACGAGCCCTTCCCTAGCCACGAGCCCTTCCCTAGCCACGAGCCCTTCCCTAGCCACGAGCCCTTCCCTAGCCACGAGCCCTTCCCTAGCCACGAGCCCTTCCCTAGCCACGAGCCCTTCCCTAGCCACGAGCCCTTCCCTAGCCACGAGCCCTTCCCTAGCCACGAGCCCTTCCCTAGCCACGAGCCCTTCCCTAGCCACGAGCCCAGCAAGTATTTTACATAGAGCGACTGCCTATCTGACCTCCACATCCTAGTGAGTGGGTATCACGATACCCCTTGGAAAGACTGGTTGTCAGATTTGGGCTTCTGACTACCCGTAACGAGTGTCAAAGATCTACGAATGACAGCCGGTACCAACGGCTTAACGCGTGCTTTCCGAAGCACTGAGGCAACACTAAGGAGTCTCGATATGACGTAATGAATGGTCACCCATCCATGAACCGACCGCGGCAAGCGTAGCCTATTCTTCGATGGACCCATGCCGTTGTTATTATTTAGGCACGCACGACCTCCTATTGGTACCTAGGTACAAGCCACAAAACATACCTGACTTCCTTCTAATATTGCACCATAATCATGTATGTACTACTTGAGGTAGGTAGGTACCTAACTATAAGCCACGTAATTTATCTTGCCGTTTCAGCCCTGAAATTATCGTAAAACTAAGTATTCATTGGCTGTACAGACATTAGCATCGCTCGTTAAATCGCCTACAGTTTTGTAAATTACACACACAGTATGAGATTAACATCGCAAACCGGTGCACGAAAACTTAACTTAGGGGAACGGTGTTTTGCTTATTCATAAGATAATTTATTAATAAAAATGTATACACGCTTTAATCTTGATTTGAATAATGATGTTGAGTGATTTGACTGTTTAACAATCGCAAAAAAGGCAAATTTACAAAAGTTTGTGTTTGAAAAGTGTGGTTTTCTTTCGAACTGGCTGCTTCATAGGTAAGAGGTACTTTATTTTTTTATATCACTAAATTTTCCTCGCAATACTGGCATACTTTTACGCGTATTAGACATAATGAAGGCATGCGTGGAAAAAATAATTCAGTCGCGGTTAGCGCACAAATATCCGCCTTTATGAAAACTGAATTAAACTACTAAATTGGTAGGTTAAAAGTGGTAGGAAATGTACTTAGTAGGTACAGTCACCAAAAGAGATAAGTAACAAGGGCCTCGGATATAGTTGAATTTTAGTAAGAAACCGATGGATGATTTTGAATGAAATTTAATTTGATAAATTAACTGTTTGTTTTATATTTATTAAATAAATTTTATTCGAAAACGTCCATCGGTTTCTTACTAAACTTCAACTATATCCAACGACACTAGTAGTTTATCACTTTTGGTGATCGTACCTAACTGTACCAACGTGAACTGTAATTCCTCTTCATTGGGCTGCATAATCAGTCATTTTCCCAATTATGTAAGTAGGGTAAATTCAAAATCGAAATCATTCAAATTAGGCCGAGAATCAGCACATTTTGAACGTCAAAATTACATGAGACAATCCCTGAAAACGCCCGCCCTTCACCACTTCTTAGTGCTTTAGAGCTGGGAACAAGAAGTGCCGCAACAATCTCCCAGCAGCACAGCTAGCTGTCAGTTCTAAGAGAAGAACTTGATTCTCTATGAATACCCAAGTCAAGACGGTTCCCTTCCAACCTTTTTTACGGCTGAATTTTTGAACGAATTTTGATCTGTTTAGATAACGCATCGTGTTCATAACACAAGACTTATTTGAATAAACTATTTAAATAAGTAGGTATTCCTAAGCAAATAACTTTGAAACCCTTCACACGACGGCATGTAATCTGTAAAAAAGTTGGCCAAAATAATCAAAATATTTACTTTTTAGTCACATGTTGGAAACTGCAGATATTTATCAACACAATTTCAATTTCAATTTTATTTGGACATCTTCTGGATGCAAACCTTGCCATGACCGTAACACTTATCTTATTTATTGCTTTGTGTTGCTAATTACTTGACGTAAGTACTTAGCGAATACTTAAACCTAAGTGTTTGGAATTCAAATTAAACAAAAAATACTTTTTCCCCTAGGGAAAAATTTGCTATTTTATCCCCGCTCTGGTACGCTATGACGACGGACTTTTTGAGCAAGACGAGTGAAAACGGTATAAATTTACAAGGCTTGAGAGTGTGAGTGAAAAGCTGACGGTGAAGCCACCATCAGCTCTATTTCACCACATGCATTGTGATCAGCATAAATTGTTTAGCAACTATATTAAAGTAATCGAATCGCAACCCGTGAAATACTTATAATTGAGTGGTTCCGGTGGCCACCTCTGGTCTTCATCATCAGTTCCACTTCACCGAATGGTGCTTTCCAAGAGCAAATGCACGAGTTACTATAAAAAATACCCCAATCGCTAAAGGTGTGCCTATAAAATTTGACGAGTCCCTCGATTTCTATGGGATCCCTCATCAGATACTGACTTGGTGAAAATGACACCACCTCGAGAGCTTACCCGTTCAAACAAAAAAAGAGTTTTCAAAATCGGTCCACAATAACTTGACGGAGAAAACGGCGACAAGATAAACGAAAAAATAAATAAAACAGATACAGCCGAACATTATAACTTCCTACTTTTTGGAAATCGGTTAATAAATTAACGTTATATCATTATCATTCAACTTACATCAATATAATTATTCATCGTTATTTCATGAAAAATCCAAACTTATCATCAGGATTTTCATTCTACATAGTTTCCTTGTGTCTTGTATATTGTTATTGTAACAGTTTTATTCCAAGTAGGTACAGCTGTAGCGATATTGGTTAAACTAATATTTGTACAGTGGATAATCTACGAGATACGAAAATAACAAGGTCGATAGGTATTGCTCCAAGACAGGCCTACAGCTTAATTTCAATGCATGTAAAATGAGTTATCTTCATTTCATTATTTACGGAATAAAGGACATCCTCGGCCATTTTTCTACCACGATTCTACTTTGATTTATTTAGGTACAGTCGCCAGCAGGTCAAGCTACACGAAACTGTCAAATTTCTCCAAACGATTTTAAACCTTAAAATGTTGAAGGTTAAGTTCAAAATCGAATGAGAAAATCTGACAGTTTGTGGTAACTTGATGTGCTGGCGACTGTACACTAAACGAACAGGAGAACTAGGTACAGTCACGAGCACTAATATGTCAACACTTGGCGACTTTCAATGGCGATTTTTCGTGAAATAACGAATGCAACGTTGAAATGCGACATACTACATAAACATATGGGTTGGAAAATACAATGTTCGTAACAACATAAAATTTCATTAAAAAATTAAGGAGAAAATTGCTTTTTAATTTAGCCAAGTGTATACATATTTATACTCGTGACTGTAAACATTTTTTGTATAAAATGTTTTCTTCGCGCCCGCTACCGCGCGTGGCTTGGGCCGCATTAGCAATCATTAAAATTTGTTAAGTTTACCCAGTAAACAACCATTGTTTTTAGTTTTTAATATGATTGCAACCTATTTAGATAGCATAAAATGTAGGTGAGCAAGTATTTGTCTTGCTCTGATTTATATTTATATTTATTTTTAATTTAATTTATATTTATCTCTCTTTATTTATCTTAACTTCTTTAAGTATATTGAACCATAACAAAAAGTCGGACGGGTCGATCGGCCCGTGGATGGGTGACCATCTTTAGTTTTCATACACCGAGACCCCGCCGTGCCTCGGAAAGCACGTCAGCCCTTGGTCCTGGCTGTAATTCGTGGATCTTTGGCAGTCCTTACGGGTCGTCAGAGCCTCAAAAGTCTGAAAATCCAGTCTTACAAAGGGGTATCGTATTAATAATAATAATAATTCCTTTATTGTCAGGCAACTGAGGCCCATAGATTAAATAATTAACCAGTAACTGGGTAGTGGAAGTCAGATAGGAAGTGGCCTTTTTTTTTTTTTGGTTGGGGAATCATCAAATGACTTCTCCCGCTCTGGGCGGAGCGGAAGGGCGTGTCAGACTCTTACTGACTTAAACCCACCCGTGTTCCTTTAGTTGCCTGTGCGCCAGGGCCACGGTCTCATGGAAAATACTGGTATTCAGCTGAATCCGGTCAGACTGGATACTGACCCCAAAATGTTTGGGAAAACGCTAGGCAGATGATGAACCATAACAAAACTCAAACTCAAACTCAAAGCATTTAATTCAATTAAACCACTTACAAGCCCTTTTGAAATGTCAAAGAAAAGTTCTCAGAGGTAACGTTAATAATTTCGTCCAATTATTTTTGTAAATTGTAGGTTATTCAGGGCGAGGATAACTCCTCGCCCTGATTATAGACAGGTCTTAATGTCACTTGAAATTAACAATAGACATTTAATTTAGCGGTCATAAGATCTGTTAATAAAAAGGGTAAAAGTCAGGTTAAACATTGACCCCGCATTGGAATTTATTAATAATTATGTGAATAAAATAAATGTGAGGAAACCGGCATGTCCTAGAACCAAAAATTCGAAGACATGTGGGATCCAACTCGCCCTGGGCCCGCGTGGTGGATTATGAATCAGTCACCCTTACTGAGAGCCGGCTTATGTCCCAGCAGTGGGAACATTATAGGCTGTTTATGGTCCAACCCCCTCACTGAGAGGAAGCCTGTGTCCCAGCAGTGGCAACATTATAGGCTGATTATGGTCCACTCCCCGTCACTGAGAGGAGGCTTGTGTCCCACCAGTGGGAACATTATAGGCTGATTATGGTCCACTCCCCCTCACTGAGAGGAGGCTTGTGTCCCACCAGTGGGAACATTATAGGCTGATTATGGTCCACTCCCCCTCACTGAGAGGAGGCCTGTGTCCCAGCAGTGGGAACATTATAGGCTGATTATGCTTAAGCTTAGTGAATAAGTTGAATGTCTCGGCGGTAATAGTGGACGCAAGCGTGACTGCTGGAGCATGGGGTACTGGATTCGATACCCAGCTCGGGTAAAATTATATTGGGAATTTCTCAGTAGCTGTCTGAATTTGTACCAGGTAAGCAACAGACTCAAATTGTAGAGATTATGTATAGTTTGATCTCGTAGCGTCATTTGTTATTATTGTCATACAGTGAGTTATTATCGCTTACTCCAGATCCAACTAAATCACTTGACTCTGTCAACGACTTCTTTGCAAATGTGGGACCAAAACTGGCCGCTAAAATTTTTAACTCCCCAAACTATACCTCTAGCAACACCTCTGACTCTGGCAGTTTTGATGTCCACCCTAACTGAATTTTGATTACTGTCATGTCTTTAGTGACACTCACAAGATTAAGAAAAATCGATTGACGTAAGAATCATCAAAATCTACTACGCTTTTGGTATCTAGAGCGCCATAAAGGAACAAACATACATACATACATACATAGGCTGATAAAGTCATTACCCTCCTTTGAGTCGCGTAGTCGGGTAAAAAGAACCTTAGCGTCATGAGTTAGCATCATTGTTATATTGATCTACTAAATATTGAGGAGTTTCTTTGTACTCACGACGACATATCAAGCTGTACATTTCCAGTATAAGCTGACTTCTCATTGTACGAAAAGCCTATACAAAGCGAGGTCAGCTAAAATTGGGAATGTATAGCTTAATATGTCGTCGTGTGTAAATATTGTTGCACGTGGCACTCTGCTCTGTATCTGTTTGCAGCCCGCGCCATTAAAAAATGACGTGAAAATAAAAAGTCTAGGTATTTCACGCCATTAAATAATTTCTGTACCTAATGAGTAGCCTGTACCTAAGTAGATGGAAGCCTGTAATAATAACTTTGTTGCGTTCCGGTTCCGGTTAGTACAAACTATAGCCCGGAAACGGGTGTAAAAGAAACGCAAGTGCTAGGAATCACACTATAATCACACAAAATAAGGCTCCTACAAACAGGCGTGACACGCGACGCGAATCGCGGAAGACACAAAGGCAACGCTCGTAGCGCGACGAGCGGAGCCTTTGTGTCGCTCTGTCGCGTCGCCCCTGTCTGTGGGAGCCTTTAGAATTCAACAGAACTTTTGAGTTAAAGCGCGCGCACGTAGCTTCTGACGATTACAATCAAATCTTACTGGAATTTGCGCGGGCGCCCTCAAACGGGCAGCCGGGTAAAAACTGTGGGTTGCCATGACAGCATTTACATTCACCGCATGCTATAAAACTTTTCTGCAATATCGGATTGCAATTATTAGACAACAAGGGGAAAAAGATCGTGACTGCAGAAAAAACCGTATTTCATTGTAGGTATTCGGGATTCCCGCGAGCATATTATGTATGTGCACCCGTCTCGAATACGAAATTTTAAAGTTGCTCAGTATCAAGTAGGTATAGCTACCTACTCTACGTATTTGTGACAATTGAGGAAAACCAAAGGGTTTATTGCTTCGTCTTTATAAATTCAAGTATCCCACTTCAAAAGTTCTTCGCGAAACATGATCTACTTATTTAAGGAAAACCCTGAATATTTACAAAGAGTAGGGCTTCCACTGTCCAATCATCCAATGATCCAATCTTGCAACAGATTATTTAATGAGGGCTTGTACACACGGCTACATATCAAGCTATATATATCCAGTATAAGCTGATCTTGCATTGTATAGGATTTCCGTACAATGAGAGGTCAGCTTATACTGGAAATGTATAGCTTGGTATGTAGTCGTGCGTACCCAACGTGAGTCTCTCAGGGAGTGTTCTGCCCGCCAAGCGAGTGTCGTTGAGCGAATATTCTCTTTGAAAGGTCTTGTCGCTGTGTAAACCGAGTAAGTAGGTACTTGCCGGCGCAATGGTGCATGCTTCACACTATCTGGACCACAGATCACAGAAATCTGCGATCTTTTATCTGGACCGGCAGTCTCGACATCAGACAGCACCAAAAATCGGTCGCTAAGTCGTATCGTTGTCAAATTCCTTTAATAGATTTTCAACCTTACGCTTCCGAAATAAAGTTGAAAATCTATTAAAAGAATTTGACAACGATACGACTTAGCGACCGATATTTGTCGCTGTCTAAATTAGTCTAATGTCGAGTAGGTCATTCAATATCGACGGTAGAAACAAATGTCGTAATGGAATAAACCCTTAAAAATGAATGATTTTCGGAAGCAATATAAATATTCGTGAGAATTGCTTCGGTTAAAAAAGGTAAACTTTACTAATCACGTGTACATTTTATCGTTCACATTTCACGTGTTGTAAAAACCGAGCCAAGGTTACGATTTACGACTGTGAATGTTATCCCGATAGAAAAGAATGGAAATTACGTACGTACATACATACATAAACTCACCCTTTATTCTCATGGGGGTAGGCAGAAACTACAGAACGCCACCTGTTACGATCCTCACATGCTCCTTGTGCCTCGTGGAAATTGTTTCCCAAAAATCGTGTACGCAAAATGTTTTGTTCATTCAGTGCCAGCGGGGTAATTGCGTAACACACTACCAGTGGGACTGGGTTTCATTTTGACAGTTCAACAACATTCATTGCGTTATTTATGTTGTTGAGCAGGCAAATTTGTCAAACATATGAAGCAATGGATTAGCAATAGGCTTCAAAATTATTCAGATTGTGATAGATAGTGTGCTACGCAATTAGGGGGCTGGTTGCTCTAGTTTTCGCAAGCGCTACTGCAGAGCGTGAGGTCCTGGGTTTCAATCCCTGGGCCGGGCAAAGTGTGATTGGGGTTTTCCAACTGGAATTTCTCGGTATCAGCCTTGAGTCTGGATTTGTGCCCGATTGATGGCAATAGGCTCGTCCCCTGTTACATGGGACTTAAACATAACTAGCGAAATGTGGGTGTACTATAGGTACACCTCTGCCTAACCCTTCGGAGTATACAGGCGTGATATTATGTTATGTTTTTTATTCAGTGTCTTTTCGACTACTACAATAGCTTGATATGTTGCGTAAGTAAATAATAATAATAATAATAAATCTTTACTGGAACAAAAACACATTTTACAAATTGATTGCGTACGTAAATAGCCACATTAGTTACAAAACTGTGTCGCAGCTATTAACGCCCACCTCCAAGAGGGAGACACAGCGTTCCAGTACAGAGAAAACAAATAAAATAGTAAAATTTAAGTAATAAACAATTAAAGTAGTAAATAATAAAAAATTAAATAGGTACCTAAGTGTTAGTTAAGTTGTGCATGCGGGAGTGTTGTATGTGAGTGTAGTGCGTGTCTGTGGGGTGTAAGTGTAGAGTGTGTTTGTGGAACCTCCCCACGAGCACACTCCTCGCTACGTGTATATGGTGTGCATGTCTGAGGAAGAAAGATATTTAGGGTTTAACTAGATTCTCCAACTCTTCGTATGTGAGATTATGAAGCCATTGATCAATTTTCCTTTTGCAATCCCGGAGAGTACATGGATAAATTGTTAGAACTCTATTTATTCTATTATAAAGCACGGGACTGAAGAAGATGAACTGGCGGCGGACAATTTCTAATTTAACGGCTGGTGTCGGGCAAACTCTGTTCGTTCGGCGTTTATGTTTTCTAAACTCTGGGTCAAAAGACAAGTTGGAATGTTTACGCAACATTGTACTTAGCGCAAAAGAGTGCCTTACCGTAGGTAGCCTCCATAGCATGTACAATTCGCAGGTAGGGAAGCGATAGGGTTTGAAGGCCATAACCTTAAGAACAGCCCTCTGCGCCCTCTCCAAACGCAGCAGAAGACATTTACCAGCACCACCCCAAGCCGAAATACAGTACGTTAAAATGGAATGAGCAAGAGCAAAGTACACAGTTCTCAGGGTAGAGAAATTGGCGGAGGTCCTTAGATTTTTAAAAACAAAAATTAATTTTCTAACCCTAGATACCAGTGATTTGATCTGCTCACTCCACGTCAACCCGCTGTCGACCCAGACTCCAAGATATTTTATTGAGTCCGTGCGCTTAACTTCAGGACAGCCACAGATGTCAGTCCTAGTTGTATGGCACGCATGAGCAGTCAGACGGAAGGGTGGGGCTGGCTGTGACGCTTTCCTTGGACTAAAAGTGATAAATCTGGTTTTATCCAAGTTGAGGGTGAGCAAATTCTGTGTCAGCCATCTCATAGTCACTCGCAAGGCTGACTCTGCCTGAAGCCGAGCTTCGTTCCAGTCACTGCCTCGAACCAGGATAACAGTGTCATCAGCGTAAGCAATTACTTTGGAGTTACTTAGATCAAGTTTACAGAGCTCGTTTATGTAAACCAAGAAAAGGGTAGGTCCTAAGACACTACCTTGTGGTACTCCATAGGAGAGGAATGCTTCTTTGCTGGTGTGGTTGTTTATCCTGACGATTTGCGAGCGACCACTGAGGTAACTCTTAAATAGATTAAGCGGTAGGCCTCGTATACCAATCTTTTCCAGTTTTTTGAGTAGAAGGGGGACAGAGACAGTGTCAAAGGCTTTAGAAAGATCAAGGAAGATAGCGATAGATTTATCCTTGCTGTTAAGGTTTTGAGCTACTGAACCTATTAATTCTAATATGGCATCCTCTGTGTTTTTGCCTGACCTGAATCCATATTGGTTATTTGCGAGTATATTTTGTGAGTTAAGGTAATCCAGCAGACGTTTATTAATTACTTTTTCGAGGAGCTTAGATAGAATTGATAATACAGATATGGGTCTGTAGTTATTGACACTGTCTCTGTCTCCACTCTTGTGAATAGGGTGCACAACAGCCTTTTTGAACACCGTTGGGAATATTCCAGATGTAAGGGCAAGGTTGAACACGTGGCAGATAACTGGGACAAGTGTGTTTCTAGCACTATAGATTACATTTGCGGGGATGCCATCCCAACCCGCAGCACTAGTTAGTCGTAGGCCACGAATAAGATAATCTATCTCTTCGTTGTCCGTGCCAAAAATAGCAATCGACCATATTAAGAAAAAGAAAATTGTCGACGAACTATGTCAACTGGTGTATCGTTGAATAGGTCTTTTTTTTTCTTTGAATATCATTTGTAGTTTTCTCTAATAAATTTTAATTTTGAACGACCATTTAGGATCTATAACGAATTAAAGTTGGTAAGCAACAATTCTCACTTACATTTTCAAAACTTATAATAAAGCTCTTATACAATTGTATCATAGGTCTTATTATTGTGAAAAATAATAATTACCTATAATTCAATATAATTCTTAAAATCGAGTGACAAACTCAGAATGTTACTGCTTTGAAAGATAATTTAAACGACCGTTACCTAAAGTCCTTAATACAGTCAGAGCAAAATAATCCTACAAAAAAGTGTAAAATAAGAAAGTTAATCTAAAAAATCAAAAAACCCGACTGCGAAAAAATAGATCTTGAGAAAGATGGAAACAAGATGACATATTTTTGTCTCCAATCCCACACCAAATCTCATGCAGTCGGAGGCAAAAATATGCCATATTGTTTCCATCTTTTCAAAGTTCACTTTGTACGCAGTCGGGTTTTTTGGCTTTTTTATAAGTTTCCACGTTTATTTTCGGGTTTTCCTAAAATCGTCACCATAGGAATGGTCAGTGGCCAGTCGATTATATTTTTGTGATCATAATCGATTAAGTTGTAAATAGACACATAAGAGCATAATTATAGTGGTAGATTGTGTTAATTAACTGTAAAAATACTCGGTCCGTACGACGTTTTTTAATACCTACTTCGAAATACCTACCTATACTTCTAATTTTATACGTGTTGGTGTGAAATTCAATTTTTACGAGGTCACTTGTTTTGGCCCGCGGCTACGCCCGCGTGGATGTCGTAAAATATCCCACGGGAACGTACTACCGAGATTAAAAATACCCTATGTTTTAATCCAGGTTATACTAATTAAAACAGGTTATACTAATACCTGTGTGCCAAATTTCATCCAATACCGTTCAGCCGTTTTTGCGTGATTTAGTAACAAACATCCAAACATACAAACTTTCAAATTTATATTATTACTAGCTGTTGCTCGCGACTTCGTCTGCGATCCAGGCTGAAAAGTAGCCTATGTCCTTCCCCAGGATGCCATCTATCTCCTTGCCAAATTTTATCGAAATCCGTTCAGTGGTTTAGGCGTGAAAAGGTTACTTTCGAATTTATGATATTAGTATGGACAGTGAGGTATTCCATGAAGCACACCCAAACGAAGCACACCCAGACGAAGCACACCTAAAGTATTCCACTTAGCACACCCGTAGGTGGGCTTCAAATAAAAATTTAAAATAATTAATTTCCTAGTCCACGAAGCACACCTACGAATATCACTCGCATAGTGCGGGGACTAAGAAATAAAAATGTCGATAGGAGAAAATATTTATTATTTAAAAGACTAACTTAAATATCTAACATCTTTCAGTTTCATTATAATAATGTGATACAATACTTGTCATTTTCATAGTGTTCATATATAAATCCCATAGATAAGACGTATACATGATGGGCTAATAGTCAACGCGTGCGCCCGCCACTGAATTCCCGAGCCAACCCGAATTTAGCCGAGCGTTTCCGGAACTTGTTTACATGCTTAGTTCTCATTACACTATCGCGACATCACGGCCTGAGTGTATACAATTGTGCGCCGGTTTTGTTATTGTTATTTTTTCTGTTTTTCGTGCAATTTATTCAAACAAAATAATGGAGCCGATGGCAGGTCCAAGTAGTAGAAATTTTAACCCATCTATTAATTATGTATAGATCTCTATAGAAAACTATATTTCCAATGTTTTTGATATTTGTCCAATTTTTTATTGTAATTATGAAAGAATCTGTGATTGTTTATATTAAAGTAGAGTATTTTTATTATCCACTCAACAGGTATAAGAAAACTTCAGCATAGATGGAAAACTATATTTACAATGTTTTTGATATTTGTCCAAGTTTTTATTGCATGATTATGACACAATCTGTGATTTTATTAAGAACACAAAAAGGAACATAATAGAAAAATAGTTAAAAAATAAAAAATTATATTTTTTTTGGAAAGATAATTATGAAACAATATGTGATTTTAAATAGTTAGATTACAAAAATGACAAATATTGTGTCACATTATTATAATGAAACTGAAAGATGTTAGAAATTTATGCTAGTCTTTTAAATAATAAATATTTTCTCCTATCGACATTTTTATTTCTTAGTCCCCGCACTATGCGAGTGATATTCGTAGGTGCGCTTCGTGGAATAGGAAATTAATTATTTTAAATTTTTATTTGAAGCCCACCTACGGGTGTGCTAAGTGGAATACTTTAGGTGTGCTTCGTCTGGGTGTGCTTCGTTTGGGTGTGCTTCATGGAATACCTCTGGACAGTAGGAAGTAGGATATTAGTAGGATAAAAGATAGGATGAGTTATTTGATAGACTAGTAAGTACCTTTAGTGTTACCCCGCTCCGGTCACGGCAATAAACGATTCGAGATTTGAGACTGACATGCGCGCAAACATTCGTTCATGGTTCGCGGACTTCTACGTGCGTCAAAAATCGACACGGCTTGGAAAACCGTGAATGTGGTAAAAACTGTGCATTATTCATTTGCGAATGTCGTCTTAAGGCTCCCGCAGACAGGCGCGACGCGACAGCGCGACACAAAGGCGTCGCTCGTCGCGGGACGAAGGATCCTTAAGGCTCTTACAAACAGGCGCGACACGCGACGCGACAGCGCTACACAAAGGCGCCGCTCGTCGCGCGACACGCGGTGCCTTTGTGTCGGGCGTCGTGGCGCGCCAGTGTGTACGAGCCTTTAAGGCTTAGAAAAAGGTACCTACCTACCTAAACTTAAACTAATATTTTATCCAGATATAGTGCTAGAAGTTTGGATAAAATGGAAAACTTGCAGAAGTGTTAACTTCACTACTTTTGCATCGAAGAACTGGAACTTGGTCCGGTTCGACTTTCAAAGCCATAAGTTGTCATTTCCGTTCTCGATCGAGTCTTCCGGCATGACCGGGCTTGAACGACTCTGAAGTTCTGAACGAGTATTTACCTATGTTTTATTTGAACTTCGAATCTATGTCCGACTTCATTCACTCTCTTTGACTTTTACTTGTAGTAGGTAGGGAATGTGCACTTTTATAATTTAACGTGAAGTCCGTACGTATAATCGTGGACGTCCACGTCCACATCCATAAAATGTATGGAAATACGTGCACGCTATGTCGTTATCATGGACGGAAATTTAAAAGCGTCTTCATAATATTTCCACACACTTTACTTCCGTGTGTTATCGTGATGCCGTGACGTGGACGTGCACGATAATAACGTCACGTTAGAAATTAGAAAAGCGCACATAAGGTACCTAATTTATCTCACTTCATTACTTAGGTGTGTTCATTTTCTTCTTGATGTTGTGAGTTTTCCATATAGATAAGTAGGTTTTTCATCAAGACATCAATCACAGATCTTTAATTTATTTAAGGATAGATTCCTACTAACTTGATAAGGTACTGCGGAAATTCCGTATGCGATATGATTTTTTCTGACTAGTTAAAACCAATACAATTTTGCAGTGTTGGAAAGTACCAACTTTATTAAAATGTGTAGCATCTGTGATGATTACGAGACGACAAGGAATAAGTAGGTACTTAATTAAAACTACCTGTACTGTGTAAACTAACTATAAAGTTTACATTTGCATGAAAAAGTCATTTCTACGATTCCATATACGTATGGAAACATGGAACATCTAATAGTAACAGGAAAAATAGAGAGCAAAATATCTAAAGGCCCGAATCCCAAAACGGTGGTCGGGTCAAATATCTGAGCAACTGGAGATACCTATCAGCGCCGCACTCTACCAGCTATGCTATTCTCTAAGAGACAATGTCTTGGCTGTACTCTACAACGAGCTCGTCGTCGAGACAGCCTTGAGATCGACCGAGCATGCAGCGCTGATTCAAACAGTAGGTATTCACTAACGCAGTAATGATCGTCGACGAACTCTAGGCGTCTTTATTGTCGTGTAGCGTTTAGTCTATCCATAATAACAAAGTAAGTTGTAGTCTCATTTGCTACGAAATGTATGGGAAAAGTTTTTGCGATTTCTGACTTTTCTAGTACTCAAACCTCAGTTGGTCCAATACAGGTTTTTGATCCTTATATGAAACATGATCGAATAAAATAAAAAAAATATTTTGTGAAAATTGCCCTTTTTTCTGCTGACTGTAATTTTTTTTCAAAATCTGCGAATGCAAATCAAAATGTCTCAAAAAGTTAAGAAAAGTCTCCTAAGTCCGTTTTCCTGTAGCTACAACGGTTAAGGTAGCAGCCCTTGCTACTCCATCTCAAAAATCCATCCTGTAATTTATACTGACCTTATTGGTGATGCTCTTCAGAAAGGCAGGTGCCTAGTACTCGCAACTGGCGTGCGCGTATGTCCAGATGTATGAACGTACCTAAGCGAAGCAAAAGGAATAAGTAGGAGGAGATCATGGCAGGTGGCGTTCTGTAGTTCCTGCCTACCCCCATGTGAAGAAGGCGAAGGTTTGTGTATGTACAGCTCGTAATAGCAGAAATATATAATAACAAACAATATAAATAAACTGTGCAATTAATAATGAATGAAGAGATTGTCAATGATTTCCGTAGGCAGACCTCTGACCGACTGGCGACAGAGTTGGCTTTCCTCCATGCATTGTGTATTCTGCGTATGCCGCCAGACTACTAACTCGGCTGTGATGAATCGATCATTTACGCGGGAACATCCCTCTAGTCAAGAAACCCGGTTACTTGTAAATTCCATCAAACAAATTCCGTCAGAAACAACTTTCGGAGGTCTTCCTCTTAACACTGGACGAAACAAAGGTCTTGGATGTCGCTACAGCGATTACTGTTCATATTTTTTTCAACCTGTCACCTGTTTTCCCCGAATAAAAACACTGAAAGCAAAAGGCCTCCAAACAGAAAAGGCCGGATACTGCTACGAAAATTTAAATTAATAAAAAATTAAAACATAAAAGGTAACAATTATTCGATGTTCTGTCCATTACAAGTTCATTATTTGTATCACTCAATTTATTTAGGGTCAACTCAACACGTCTTTGCCTTCCATACATCTTTATCAGCCGTCATTTCAGAGTTCACTTCACTTCTTTCTTATGTCTTACTAATATATAATATGATTTCACAGTACCCAACCTGACCAGAGTAGCCAAGAAACTGAACTGACTAACTACTTGACTGTTAATAAGCCTCGTGGCTAATGTAATTAGGGTTGCCAGGTGAGTCGCCAAAAAATACCGGACAACCCCAAACGGGGGGGAGAGGGGGGGGGGTATGCTAGGTCGCAAAAAATAAGGTTTTTATACTAATATTTTATTTTAATTAATCAACATCACATAAATCAACATAATTAGTATTAGTAACAAAATATAATGCAGTCATAAAATTGTGGTCGCCAAGACTATGCTAACTTTGAGAAAGTCTTTATTAAACAATGGCATGAATATTATAATCTACTACTTACTTAACAAAATAAAGGTAGGAACTTCTGAAAAAAATAAAATCACCTAAAACTAGATAGGGTGGGGGAGTGGACGCAGGCAGCAAGTACGAGTGAGTGAGACGGGTATACAGTGGTGAAGTGGGAGCCCGCAGACGCAGATACATACAGCGAGCGAGAAACGCGCGCGAGTTTTGCGTTTGAGGGATTTCATATGCTTACTTTTGTAGGCGCTTGTGACCAGTAGTACCGACTTTCCTCAAAATACCGGACATTGTTCTGTCCGGTATGACCATTTATTTTTTACCGGACAGGCCTCGTAAATACCGGACTGTACGCTTAAATACCGGACATCTGGCAACCCTAAATGTAATCTTCAAAAAAAAATTAAGTATAACAAGAATTACACAATAGATAATGTTCACACTACAATAACAATAGTAGGTAATGCAGTAATGACCATATCTTACATCATTTTATTGTTGTGTTTGGAACGTATCCATAGAAGTATTTACACCCACGGAACATATCGCCTCTGTACAAGAGCAACGTGACATCTCATAAAAAGCTTTTTAATTATTTCATATTGAACTGAATTATTGTTTGCTTATTTTCAGAAAGCACATTATTTACCGCAACAATTTAACTGTTTTCGACGGTAAAATTATCAATATTTTAGAATTTATCAACGCTTAAATATTTAAAATTGCTCTCCTGTGAAGTTGTCGTTTAAAAAATATCACGTTGTTCTTGTAAAGAGGCGATATCACTGTAATGTTCTGAGGGTACACCCTACTAATATAATTCTATGTAGGTAAGTAGGTATAATAATTAATCATAATTATAATCAGCCTATAACGTTCCCACTGTTGGGACGCAGGCCTCCTCTCTGTGAGAGCGAACGGGCTGTAATCTACCACACGGAGTGCGGATTGGTGGATGTATTGTCTTCGAATTTTTGGTCCTGCTAAGTTATTATTGACTTGTGATGATGGAAATGTTGTGGGTAATGAGATGACGAGCTCAGCATACTTACCTACCTAGGTCCCTATCTGAAGAAATATAAAGTTTTCGTAAAACCTGAATCTATTTGACGATGTGGTTTTTTTTTCCGCAAAGAAAAGACTCATTAGGTCTCAACGACTGGAATCTGGGAGTAGGTACTGCCCATTCTAAAGAATGGACAGTACCTACCGTCTCGCAAATTGTATTATTGCGATCATCAGATCGTCCATTATAATTGCGGTGCTGTAATTAATGTATATATTTTCAGCAGTGCATGTTTACGAGTTGGTGAAACGATAATCACCGAGTGAACAACATGAGCACTAAGCACGAGTACACGTTGCTAATTCTAGGCTAAAAACAGCTAATTACAAATCTCTGAGGAGTTAAACTATAATTTGGTCATGTAAATCGCATCTCTGCTTACGCCTCTCGGGGATTTCAGGTGTGACGATATTATGCTAACAAAACTTATGTATTAACTGTAGTTCAAATTACAATACTAACGACCACAGAAGCGTGATTATTTAAAACGTCGATCTTCTACTAACGCGGAGTCAGTCAGCATTTCCCTGTTGGTGCGCATGCTCGTCACATCGAAATGTAAATTTTTCCCGCCCTTTGGATCGCGGCAAAGTTCTATTGATTGCACATTTCGAATTTTTAATCGAACTCTTTATTAACTTTAAACAAAATCGACTATTTTAGAATTATTTAAGTGAAAGTGATCTATTGTGTTCTGTGATTTTAGTGAATTATGCGAAATATAGTGATACTTTAGTGCATTTATTAATCAGCAGTTTTGTCACCGGTACAAAATGAAAGAAAAGGTGAATGTACATACTTTTTTCAATTTCTATCTAGTTCAAAATATTATTATCGTCATCGTATTTTAAATTATTTTACGCATTAACACACTTTTATTTGGCTGCTAGACAACTAAAGTGCGACCGTCACCTAGAATGGTAATTTATTATTAATGAGTAGGTTGTAATGAATGACCCAACAGATTAAAAGGAGATAAACCCTAAAATAGAATATAATATAATTTAAAAAGAAATGTTCCGTTTTAAAAATAATAAACTTTAACTTTTCACTACTTGTTTTCTAAATAATAACAAAGCTAACCGGTTATGTGCAGACTTGCCCGATGCAACGCGTGCGTCAATATATTAAACTGACCCGAATGCGGATTTCGGTAATAAATAACACAGGCTGAGAAAATTTTACGAACACTCTTACCCAGAAACCAGACTATACTTTTCCGAAGGATTTTGACGCGCTGAATTCGAATCTGGCCTTAAAATTGCTCTATCACGTCAGGGTTTCGAGATATCCTAACCTAAAAGTGCAAAAAATACCGTTTTTTCTCATTTTTGAGGTTATGTAGCACGGCCGATCCTAGTTATTTTCAAAAATTATTGATAGCATCTCAAAAGATTAGTCATCCTCTTTAAAATGACGTTGAGTTTACTCAAATATCTTTTTTTTTTCGCTGAGATATCGCATTTTGATGTGTTCATAGAAGTGCATGTTCGATGATTACATGGCGAACGTAGAATCCGCTATTCGCAACAACCCTCGAGCCTTCTGGAGCTACATAAAATCAAAAAAGCAAAACAACTCCTACCCTTCTGTACTGCGATTTGGAAACCTGTCCTCTAGCAATGGTGAAGAAATTTCTAATTTCTTTGGCGAGTAAATACTCGCCAAAGTAAATTCAGACAGACAGAAAATTATATTAAAATACAATATTATATATATATTCTATTTTTATATTATTAAAATTCCAGAAAATTCTGTCAAAGTTTCGTGAATCCACTAGCTCTGAGAATAATGCGCAACACTATAATACCAGTGAGCGGACTGACTACAGTCCATACGATATTGCTGCTATCGAGGTTCGTGAAAACGAGGTTATGAAACTGCTAAAGCATTTGGACATAAATAAATCTGCTGGTTCAGACAACCTCCCACCGGTTTTCATAGTAAACTGTGCTTCAAGCCTCTTGGTTCCTCTTAAACTCTTATTCAGACGATCTCTGAATACCGGGGCTATGCCTGCCATATGGAAGTCGGCTTATATAATTCCTATTCACAAAAAGGGACCGAAAAACTGCGTTGAAAACTACAGACCGATATCCAAATTATGCGTGTTTGCTCAAATATTAGAAAAAATTGTGTACAGGCAAGTTTACTCTGCCTTCAGGCTCAGTTTCAGCGAACACCAGCATGGATTCTTGGGTGGTCGGTCAACAACTACAAACCTCGTTCTCTGTAGTGACTATTTGTCAGAGGCTATGTCTAATCGGTCCCAAATCGACGTCATTTATACAGATTACGCCAAATGTTTCGACAGAACTGATCACGTTGTTCTCAAGCGTAAACTTCTATTGACGGGCATTAGGGGTAATCTCTTCCGTTGGTTTAAGTCATCTGTGGAGGACAGGTGTTAGACTGTTGTGCTGAATGGGTATTCATCAAGATCTATGCCTATCCCATCTGGAGTTCCTCAAGGTTCTTTATTAGGGCCGCTTTTATTCAATTTATTCGTCAATGATATTGATTCCTGCTTCCTTCACTCTAAAATACTTCTACATGCAGACGACTTGAAAATTATGTCAAATATATCCTCCTTATCAGATGCCCTGTCAGTGCAGGAGGATCTAGATAGGTTCAAGTACTACTGCATCACTAATAAGCTCCATTTAAACGTCTCCAAGTGTTATGCGTGCTCCTTCACCAGGAAGCCCGTACCTATCACATTTAATTATAAAGTTTTAGATAGATCCCTGGCTAGGGTTAACACAGTCAAAGACTTGGGAGTTGTATTTGATTCAAAATTATTATTTGATCAACACTTAGATACAATAATTAATAAAGCATCAAAATCACTAGGGTTCATTTTGAGAGTCTCGTCTGAGTTCAGGAGCATCAAGACCATTAAAATTCTCTACTGTACTTTTGTTCGCAGTCATCTCGAGTATGCCTCTCAAGTTTGGAATCCCAATTACAACACATACATCAATCGATTGGAAGGCATTCAATAAAAAAATTTGAGGCATATTCAATTCCGGTCTAAAACTTATCTCCTACGCTGTAAAAGATTCCATCTACTTCCTCTTTCTGAACGTAGAAGAATTGCAGACTTGGAGTTTTTATTTAAAATTGCTAACGGTTCAACCGAGCTTCCCGAATTGCTGAGCAAAATTGGACTGCGGATTCCTTCTGTTTTTTTGCGCAATCCTTATATATTGCATACTCCTGTGGTAGGAACGAATTACAGACGAAATTCATACCTAATAAGAGCGAGCCATACGTATAATGTAGTCTGCCGGGACGTCGACATCGATGTTTTCACTACTAGCATTCCAAAATTAAAAGGGTTTCTTTGTACTTTCTTCTTTGATAACATAAACTAATACTGATATTACAATTTACGCTGTTTGAAACACATTTATTTACACATACCTACTGTCTTTACTTAAAACCCTGTCTACCTTCTCAAATATTTTTGTTTTTGTTTATATGCTCTCTTCTATCTGTGAAAACTTTTAATTGGCCTTATTTTTGTTACTCTTATTCGTGTGAAAATGTTTAGCTGTAGGTTTTCCTAAAACTGTAAAATAAAATAAAATTATCACTTTGCCCGACCTGGGATCCGAGCCCAGGACACCACGCTCAGCAGTCGCGCTTGCGACCACGAGACCAACGGGGCAGTACATACATACATTCATAAACTCACGCTTTTATCCCATGGGGTAGGCAGAAACTACACTAGGTAGTAATTATGTGTTATAGCAAACTTCAAAACTTTAAAATCCACCAATCGAACAATTTTAGTAAAGTTGCCATACATTATGTGTTCCTTAATGAGTGATTACTATTTGTACAATCATTAACTAATATTTGTTCTGTCTCGAGACTTCACAACTACCAGACAGATTCTAAGATTGAGATAAAGAGGTAAAAACATGTGTTTGACAAACAACGTTGTTATAATTTACACAACCGAATGAAGTACTGTGTTATATACCATGGATGTTTGCTTGAAGATTTAGTTAATTGTTACGACTGTCAACAGAGGAACGTTTGTTACATTGTCTAGTCTAGGGCACTATAGTAGTGCTTATGTTATGCCATTGAAGACTGCTCAGAGCAAGGGCCTGTAGCCTGTTTACTACCGGACTACCACACGTACTGCAAGGTAACATCCGCACTTGGCTGATATGATACCAGTCATACTCAGCGTTCCTCCTCCACATTTATTATGCGCATAGCCAAAGTGTGGAACTCTCTGACAGCGTCTGTGTTCCCTTCCACATTTAACCCGTCTGCCTTTAAAGCAAGAGGGAACAGACATCTTCTGGGCACGCTCATTCTATCATAGACCTCATCCATCGCTTTCCATCCGGCGTGATCGAGGTCAAGAGCGGGCCCATTCGGGAATAAAAAATTAAAATGAAGTGAGATTCTCAACGATAACGATGATAGAAAAGTCAAAAATGTATAGGATTGACATTATTAAGGTAGCTATTAAATACGAAACGCTTTGAAAGCGATGGCCACTCGTCTAGGCGTTTAGGTAGGTACTGAAGGTGTGCTAGTAATATCCTGGATTGAAGAGACAATTTAGCTTACTAATAGACCGTAAAAACACGGGGTTCCTTGAGGTTTAACTGTTTTCCAAAGGTAAAAAAGCTGCTAAAGTCGTAAATATGCTTGACATGGCTTAGACTTAGACTGCATTTCTACCTGCAAGAAAACTTCCGCGAGAAATGTCCGACAGTCCGTCTGACAGCAGCTTCCAAGTGTAAACTTCGTAGCAAGTGCTATCGCGACAGTTATTGCTACGGAGTTTGCACTTGCATCTAGATCGTCTACCAGCGACCGCAATGGCACGTGCCCTTCGAAATCCACAGGTTGCAAATAAACTCAACGACCAACAACTATCAACATGACGTACAAAGTCAAAGAAACTCAACGATCAACATTAGGTACAAAGTCAAATAAACTCAACGATCAACATTAGGTACAAAGTCAGGAAAAGCCTAGGCTGAAGAAAAACGTAGGCATTGGCTACAACAATGTGCTAATTTTGCTTTCTCATATAAATAAATAATAGAGTGTTAGAATAAAAAGAGATATCAAATCAAAGAGATACCAGATATCAGATTTTGATGTGAAACTCTTTTGTTCTGTGTAAATTAATTATTATTAATTTAATTAATGATTAATTTTGGCATCGATTATGACGTGACGTTCTCTCCAGTGGGGAGACATAGCTCTCTAAGAGTCCTTCTAACGATGGCAGCAAAGAGTGGCCTAAACGTTGACCAAATGGACGTAAAAACAGCGTTCCTGAATGGAGACTTGTCTGAGACGGTCTACATGAAACAGCCGGATGGTTATGAAGAAAAAGGAAAGGAAGATTACGTGTGCCTCCTTAAACGTTCGCTTTACGGTTTAAAACAATCCCCCAGAACTTGGAACAATAAACAGAACAATGAGTTACTGCAGTTGTCGTTCAAAAGATCCAAAAATTTGCCGTGCATTAACATGAAATCCCAGGGTAAAAAGGTCAACATTTTAGCTGTGTATGTGGATGATGTGCTTTTTGGAACGACGCGAAGGAACTGCGTAAAGTAAAGCGAGATCTTATGTCATTTGATATGAAAGATCTTGGGAGGGCAGAGTATTTTGTGGGAATGCACATAACGCGGAACGATATTGGAATCATGGTTGACCAAGAGAAGTACGAGTATGTCGAAAAGTTATGAAGGTTTTTGGGATGGCTGATTGCAAAGTTGCTTCAACCCCAGCAGTTCCTTGGCAAAATCTTGTGAAACCTGGACTAGAACATAAACCTGATCAGACGATTCCATATCAAAATCTAATAGGTTCGCTGATGTACATATGTGTTTGCACGAGGACAGAAATTGCACATGCAGTTAATTATCTGAGCCAGTTCAACGCTTGCTATGCGGAAGAGCATTGGACAGCCGCAAAAAGACTGCTTACTAAATGTCTTGGGTTACAGTATAAGAGGACAGGAATGCATAAGGTACAAGGCTATGCAGATGCTAGTCATGCAACTTGTCATGATAGGAGATCATACGCGGGTATGGTTTTTCTGCATATGGGAGCTGCAATATGTTGAGAAAGTAAAAAATAGAGGACGATTGCTCTATCCACAGCGGAGGCTGAGTATGTAGCTATGTCAGAAGCTGCTAGAGAGGAAATTTTCTTAAAGAGATTGATTTCGGAGGTCTCTGGTCAAGTTGAGATGCCAATGAAGATCTTCAGTAACAGTCAATCTGCTGTTACTTTTGCACTGAACCCTGTACACCATCATCGCACAAAGCACATAGATGTGCGGCACCACTTTGTGAGAGAGGCAGTTGAGCATGGCCATATTGAACTAGAGTATGTAGAGACCAGTCGTATGGTTGCGGATGTTTTAACAAAACCTCTGTTGAAAGGGAAGTTCAACTGGTGTACGCTGGGTATGGGTGTTGTGTGATTGTGTGATGGACTGATGGATGAAAGTAGAGAAATGAATTTAAAGAGGAGTGTTAGAATAAAAAGAGTCTATGTTTTTTGATATCAATCTCTTTTGTTCTGTGTAAATTTATTTTTCTACATTTCTTTTTATGTTATCACCTTTCGTATTTTCAAAGAGAATAAAACAAAAATCCATGTTTTATCTAAGCTTTTATTTACGAGTAAAACAACGTTTTATCCTTCAACCACGCTCTGCTAACATAGAGGCCCGAGGAAAATGTATGTTATTACTTGTGAGCAATAATAATACGCGTTTTTTTGTTCGTCCACGGCGTTAGGCTGGATATGTCTAATTAGGTTAATTAAGCCTTCGAATCTATTGTTTCCGCATGGTTACCTTTGACAGGTAGAGATGTTTTTTTTTTTTAATTGAATTAAAATCAAAGACGGTTACATTATTAGGAAAATAATTATTATATTCAAATGATATATATTTCTTCCTTTACTAACTACCTGTTTAATATGGTCGCTTTGTCCCTTTTCATGAAAAATATTGTCCTGAAATTCAGCATCACAACATGTTTCATTACACTCATTAGGTAACGAAAACTGTTTGTTTCGGCAGCGGCAGTTCAAAGTCAAAATCAAATCATTTATTTCAAAAGGCACTTTTGAACGTCAACATTTACAAGAAAATAGAATTGATTTTAGGCGCCCTTTCAAAAAGTAGTATCATTTGAAGAAGTATAGGCAAGAAACTCCAATCGCCTCCAGTTCGCATGGGTACCTATGTGCCTCTGCCTACTTCCATTGGTTTTTATTTAACACTATGAAATAACCCATCTGCCAATGCCAACCTATTAAACTTTCATGTAACATTTTGTACTTTATGATTTCATTTGTAGTCCGAAAATTTGCGGACTAAAAATTGAGATCAGCTGGTCTATTCTCTAAAAATCTCATCGTGAAAACTTAGGTGAACTGAGATATCATTCCACCTCATGCTAGGGATTGACACTATTGACAGCTCACTTTAAGCTTACTTCACGTAAGTTTTTTACGATGAGATTGTTACAGAATAACTGGGCAGCCGAGCTATTGATCAGATTGTATAGTTTCTCCCTATCCATTTGCATACAATTTTAAGACATAATATAACATTGGCATAATGAAATTCAGCATAATAATCATCACGCATAATATTATTACGCATAAATATTTTGCCATAATGTTTATTGCCATAAATTAACTTAACCTAATCTAACCATTGCATTATGCTAAAGTATTATTATGCCACAGTACCATTATGCTAATAAAAGTTATGCGAAAACGGTTAAGCCAAAATATAATAGTAAAAAAAGAAATATGCGAAAAGAAGGGATCCCGTGGGGTAATTATGTAACACAGTAACAGTAGGAATGGGTTTCATTTTGACAGTTCAACAACATTCATTGCGTTATTTACGTTGTTAAGCAGACACATTTTTCGAACTTATGAAGCAATGGATTAGCAACAGACTTCAAAATTATTCAGATTGTGATAGATAGTGTGTTACGTATTAGGGTGCCGGTTAAGTATAGTAATCAGACAACAACAACAAATTTGACCAACATGAACTAAAGCGAATTAAGGCTCCTCCAAACAGGCGAGACACGCGACGCGAATCGCGGGCGACACATAGGCACCGCTTGTCGCGCCTGTCTGTGGGAGCCTTTAAGCAAGTTCTGACCTCGTCTGATCTTAAAAAAATACTACGATAGGTAGGTAGGACTACTACTACGATTACTGAGTAAACTCACCGTTCAATCTTGCACCGTGTTTCGAGTTAGTCGCTGCAATAATAAATTTACTATTTACTGGTTGTCGCCGCCATTGTGGGTCGGCGCGGGTGCAATACAACACATGTTAATTACTAACTTGTGTGACATGCCACGATGGACGATACCATGTGGTTGCGATTGTACATCACGAACTTGATGTCTGATGTGGAGATGACGCAGTAGGCGGATTAACAGCTGCAGTACTTAGTCAAAGTTAGATAACTTGATGGATGCAACGCAGCTGTATTGAAGTGTTCGAAAAAACTGAACGGAATTTCAGCAGCTGTTGAGTTAGTGGTATAGATCATGTGGAAATAAAAATATGTGCGCCATTGTACTTGCTGATCCTGCACCCTAATTACGTAACACATTGTCTATCACAATCTGAATCATTTTGAAGCCTATTGCTAATCCATTGCTTCATATGTTCGAAAAATTTGTCTGCACAACAACGTACCTAAATAACGCAATGAATGTTGTTGAACTGTCAAACTGAAACCCATTCCTACTGTTAGTGTGTTACGTAATTGCCCCGCGAGTTTTGTATTTACCTCACGTTACTCATTCATTTTTGAAATGTCGAGACAAAAAATTTTATCTTTTAACTAAGCAGTATGTTTAAAATTTCTGCAGAAATTTCTACCAAACACCCATAATACCATATACTTACCACCTAATGTTTGTGGGGAGCACCTAGTTAAGACTCCCAAACAAAGGCGCGACGCGACAGCGCAACACAAAGGCGCTCGTCGCGCGACACGCGGTGCATTTGTGTCGGGCGTCGCGTCACGCCAGTGTGTACGAGCCTTAATCTTTCTTAGCCTTTCTTACTACAATTTTTTTTTACATAAATACCAGCTTACTCATAGAGTAAATCATTTTGTGGTGTAATAATACTGTAAATATTACTTTATTATCTACCGATTGCTAAGTACCTACTCGCTACGTTTTTATAGTGTTGGCATTATCGTTTTGAAAAACTTGGTCGCATTTATGGTGGGTTTTTTTTTTGGGTGTTAAATCATCAAATGACCTCTCCGCTCTGGGCGGAGCGGAAAGGCGTGTCAGGGGGCCTACTCTCTAAGCACGAAGTCCGTAGCTTCGGCCTTCGTTACGGGCGTTTCCTACTCCGTATCACCTACGGACTTACGATTAGTCCCGAACCCGAACTAAGAACGAATGACAACACGATTTGACTGTTGACCCTACTCCCGATGTGTTTTTGCCCGTCCGAAAAGTTGAATTTGACACTTGTATAGACGGATCATTATGTCATTTGATACGACATCAAAATAGTTATCGTGCTGCCTACGAAAGTTAAAATTTGCCAAAAACTTGAACCTATGGCTGCATTTTTGAATGCTCGATGAAGCTCTACACGAAGAGCGAAGGCGATGCCGATTATATTTGCGCCAAAACTTTCGGTTGGCGAGTATATCCGATGTTAAGTTCTTAAAGAACTAATTATTTGAAGACTTGTGTGAGCATATAGTACCTCTTTTGCCTCAACAAATACGAAGAAATGGTGTGGATCCAATAATGAAGGTAATTGTTTGATATAAGAATGAAGGACTAAAGCTAAGGTTATACTTATTTATTGAAGATTCTGCAATTAATTGAGTTGTATTTACTGGTGATTTTGTTTACTTTTAGATCCTTGCTGCACTCAACTTTTATGCTCGGGGGAGGTACCAAGGTGCAGTGGGCCTTAGCAGACTTACATTTGGAATTTTAAAAGGCTGATGGAGATGCCTCTTAGCAGCTAGAGAGCTGCTTTATAAACCCATCACAGCAGGTATTTGTCACAATTCTATATTTTTCCTTATAATGCATTGAACAGGTGAACAGTATTTTTTTCATAAATTTCAGAGCAAATATTATTTTTGCAGGTAAAATTGTCATTGCCTGCTGTCTTACGCAATATGTGTAATCGGGCAGGTTTAGAAGCAACTTCCCTCTCTGACTATCTGAGGAAGACCTACAATTAGAGTGCAGTAGATAGGGAGGATAGCGATATGAGTCTATGCCCGCTCATCAAGCTCTTCAGCAAGGGCAAAGAGCGAGAGACAGATTACCGGAATTGCTGGACAGAAATAGGTACTTATGCAGTCTCACAAGAAAACTACTCTACTAATAAAATATGTCAATAAATACATAAATACATAGGATGTTTGTATTTATAATATTGATTTGAGTAAGTATTTATTTTACAAACTGTTTATTTTGTTTTCAGGACATAATGGGTGTTGGGACTGGCGCGGGACGATTCTGACATAAGAAAAAGATTTCCACAATAAAAGTATTGTTTTTATAAACAAAATGTTTTCTTTTTATTTAGCACCAATCAATTTGAAAAACAAATACATTCAACAACACAATGTAACAATCAAAACATAGATTTTCTTTTATTTATCTATGTAGTCTTAAATTATTCCTAGGAACTTAGTTTCTCTTACTAGTCTACTTCAATATCAAATACCTAATATCTGAATAAAATTAACAATCAACAATACACTATGTTTTCTTTTATTTATCTATTGAAGTCTTAAATGATTACTAGGAACTTAGTTTCTCTTACTAGTCTACTTCAATATCAAATACCTAATATCTGAATAAAATTAACAATCAACAATACACTATAACAATGATAACACAGATTTTCTTTTATGTATCTATTGAAGTCTTAATTTATTACTAGGAACTTAGTTTCTCTTACTTGTCTATTTCAGTCTCAAATACCTAATATCTGAATAAAATTAACAATCAACAATACATAGATTTTCTTTTATCCTAGACTAATCTCAAATTAAGAATCAACATTATACAATGAAAAGATTTTTTTTAACCAATCAACACATACCATTTTCTATTACTTGTATAATTTAATCTTAAATAATTGCTGGTAACAGACAAGCTTTCATTCAGTGAATTATTGAGTTGGAAGACCAGACTCCAAGCAACAAAAGAGATGAGGAGCTCGGGAAATAAATGTTGCAACATTGTGTACAATGTTGCAATTATAGAGCAACGGAGAAAAAAAAAATATGTTACTGCCTGCATCATCCAACTGCTGGGCAAAGGCCTCTCCCTGTGACTTTCAAGAGTTATATGTATAGCTAGCAATTTAAATGTTTCTAGTTATGTACTAAGTTACAAAGTTCCACAATGACAACCCTTATTTCATCAGGCACCACATTTCTCCCGGATTCAATTAGTCGTCTTTGTTCTTCACCTCAATACTTCGACTTCTTGCTGAGTCGGCAGTGAGGTGTTGCCGAACTCGTGGATGTGCACGACGAGAATTTAATGCTGTAAACAAATTAAAGTAAATCTCAGTCAGTTTTAAGTAATTTTCTGAAACATGACTTACATAATCTCTTTTCTACTAAACAATAATACTTACTTCACTAATTTTGCATTGGCAGCTCCCGCTCCAGTGCATCAGTGAATATTGAGGGTTGCTCTTGGGAAAGTGGGTTGGCAGGTGTAGCAGCAGATATTTGGGTGGGTGTGATGGCTGCTGGGTCTTGTCTTACAGGTGGACCTACAACAAAAACCAAAATATCATTGACGGGTACAAAAAATATATAATTATGTGTTTGTTATTTATTGTTATTGAATTTTTTTAAAGTCATGGCAAAGACTCCATGCAACAACATTATAAAAGCATTAATGCTGATGTTTTTACCGTTCAAACAAACTATCATAAATTATAAATTTAATTATTACTTACCGATGGAAAAGCTGGCACTCTTGCCTTGGCTTGTGGCTGTCCAAAACCCTCTCCCATAATTAATAGTATCCTCAATTCCACTTGGGAGAGGGTTGTTGCTACCGATGGGACTTCACCTGTAGCACATGCTGAACGTCTGGCAGCTTCAGCAGCTTTATTGGCTAAATGTTTTTTATCAGCCCGCACCTAAAAGTAGGTTAATTTTAATTACATAAAAAACCATATACAAGCCAGTATACTCCTACAGATAATCATTTGGAAGATGACTGATTATCATTGTATGCACTTTACTGATGACAAGACTAAAAAATCAAATTAATATTGACGAGTAATGTATTATACTCACCCTTTGCCACTGCTCCACAGACTTTGTGCAACTTCCCATTGAATTAAGGGAGTTGCACAGGTTTTCCCACAGCCTTTTGAACGAATTCTTTCGTCGGCACCCCTCAATAGTCCGCGTTTCAACTCATTATTCTCACTCATGAAATTGAGGAGGGCCTCTATTTGCGCGTGAGTTGCTGCTGGAGCGATTGGGGCCATTTTACAACATTAATTAATATTTAATAACGAAAACATCCCGCGTCGTGTTCATAAATTGCGAATTGATGCAATTATTTAGTGTGGTTGTAAATAATAATAAACACTGACATGACATTCCATTTGAAAATTTCCGTCAAAAAGAAAAAAGGCAAAGGTATTAACAGGGTAAAGCTACAATCCGGACAAAAATGGCTAAAATAGTTCAGTTCTATATTTGGAAACATAATAAACAGTTTATTGTTAAAAATGTGGTAATTTTATAACGATAACAATATTATTTTTTGTTTATTAAGCTTGAAAACCACAAAGTAAGTAAACCGGTAATTGACCGGTAAAATAGCGCAACTCTATCGTCATGCGCCATTCGTTCACGAATAGTGTCTATGATTCCGTTAGAAACCTAATAGTCCGAAATCAATAGGGAGTAGGGTTTACTGCATCGTATCGGACTACCTTCGGACGGGCCCGTCTCGTCGTTGACGGAGTTAGAGAGTAGACCCCCAGACTCTTACTGACTAAAACCTACCCGTGTTCCTTCAGTTGCCTGTGCGCCAAGGCCACGGTAACTCTTTCGAACAATCCGCGACCCCAGCAGAACAATCCGCGACCCCTGCAGGTTTATGGTGGCTTAAACCAATGGTTGCTCTAAGTTCCTTAGCGTTCCGCATCATCATCACTTCAGCTGAAAGACGTCCACTGCTGGACATAAGCCTCCCCCAAGCACCGAATACATAGCGTTCTAATGGGTTCCCTGCCTGAAATCGAATGACGTGAGATCTATTAATACTTGCTCGAAAACGTTAACTCTATAGTACTTGAAATCGATAAATTATGAGCGCGACAGTTCACTACCTCGATGCATCAGAATCTCGAATAACTCTACGCTCGAATCATCGGCAGCGCGAAGACCCATTATCTTGAAACATCATTTGTCAAACGACCATCCAATCGATTGAAGTACCTTCTATCGAGTTAACGTTTTCGACCAAGTATTATTCATCTCACGTCATTCGATTTCAAGCAGGAAACCCCGTTCCAATAGCTAACGCTATTAGTAGCGTTCAGAACATATTGTCTGAAATAGGAAGAAAAGAAAAGAATGAAAATGTGTTTATTTGCTCTAAACATGACGCAGAGAAAGAACACAAAAAAGAACTAGTTGGGGCAAAATATGCGTCACTTCCACGCAAAATAATGTGACGCTGACGTGATGGCGTCAACCAGTAATGACAAAATAAGAAACAAAATAAATTCACAATACCTAGTCCGAAGATCCTGTCTAGCTTCAAATATATAATATCGATCGATAAATCCTTGACCATCACCGCAAATCATCTTAGATAATCGTACGTAAGTAGCATTGACAAATCGGATTACGTGTAACCATCTTATCCTTGACCTCCTTTGTAAATATTATGTGAATATACATTTTGAACTAGGTATAGTGTATTTATTTTATTTCTTATTTTAATGTTTATTTTTAATTTTCGTATGCTGCACTGGTTGACGTCATCACGTCAGCGCCGGCTATCGCTGAAAACCAGCGCTAGGGGCTCTGTCTCGCATAGGGTCGTAGCATTATGCTGAGCGATTGCCGTTTTGCGTGAATGTGACGCATATTTTCCCCCAACTCGTTCCTTTTTGTGTTTGTGTGTTTTTTCTTTGCGTCATGTTTACCGCAAATAAATGTATTTTCTTTCTTTTTTTTTTCTTTACGACATATGCGTACTAACATAACATTTTATTGAGGTAGTTCATATTGCTTCTGATAAGGAGATGATTTACATTTGTTCATCCTGCAGCCTAATTGCGCAACATATTTTCAACCAACGGTTTAGATTAGTTTGCTTTATTGCGATCGTAATTTGCTTTATTTTACGACTTTCGTATTACGTAACTCTACACCATCGTGTCGAACCAACTGCATCCTCGTTGAGACGCGAAAGAGTGAACGATATGCGAGGAAATTCTGCTGACCTTGCCTACAATTCAAAATTATATGGGGTTAGTATTCATTCACACTTGTTCTCACAGTTTTCAGTCCCTTCCTAGCCTTCCACACAAACCATACATCTTTTCTTTTGTTTTGTTCCTCTTTAGTGCAAGACATTTTTTCATACATACATACAAACATAAACTCACGCCTTCTTCCCATGGGGGTAGGCAGAAACTACAGAACGCCACCTGCTACGCACTTACATACTCCTTTTGCCTCGTTTAGGTTCATACATCTGGTCATTCACGTAAGCCAGTTGCGAGTACTACGCACCTGACCCTTCTGAAGTACATCACCAATAAGGTCACTATATGTCTTCCTAGGGCGTCCATTCCCGGGCGTTTCCACTCACATCTGCCTTGTAAATATCTTTTGTTAGTCGCCCTTCATTCATCCTCTCAAGATGACCAAACCATCTAATCATATTCTTTTAAATTTTTGTCACTACATCTTCTTTTAAACCGCACCGTTGCCCTATCACATCATTATTCAGCCTATCATTCATAGTCACACCACACATGCTTCGCAAGGAACGCATTTCCACAGCATTTATTCTACTTTCATGCTTCTTTTGCCACACCCAACACTCACTTCCATACATAAGCGTAGGCACCAGTACACCACTGTGAACATCCAGTCGTGTTTTTTTTGGACATCAACTGGTTGGTCACAATTGCATGTGTAGTGTAGCACATTTTTTCACTTCATACTTAAATAAAACACTTCTTGTCACGCTTATATACTCTCCATTCAGTTGTTTATTAGGTACTTGGGTTATTTTTCATTTGTTTCCTGACCATCATGGAAACTTACGAAAGAGCCGTACAGTTAACAAAGGATAATATTAGTCTATATTCAATTCTGCACATCACATTATGCGGGAGCACGTATCTGCTAAAGTATCGCTAGCGTGAACGTCGAGGAAAATAGCCTATAGTCACAGTCACCGTGTCGCCATCGATAACTTTTGTATAGGAATTGTAAATGCGACATGGAAGCGTATTATGAAACTTAACAATATCGTGAAAAATCTATAGGAAAAGCTCATCTCACAACATTCACAATCACTCATCACCGGCTGTTCCTACCCCAAAGTTTAGCAGAGCAGAGAAATTTTGTAGTCCGTCCGTTCGCCTTCTCCTGTCCTGCTGGAAACCCAGCCCAGTCTTATCTTATTCAAACTTTACCATGATCCTTAAGCCAAAATTCAGGCATTTTTTGTACCTTCCTAATGAAATTTGCTAAACAACCTTCTCCTGTTTTGTAAATCTATCATTATTACATTCCTAATTCATGTTCTCCCTACTTAATCATTATATATGATGTGCATCTATTTATAACCAGTGCTACATTTGGTAGTTGTACTCCACTCATGTGCACGCGCACTATAATTGTCCCCTTTGTGTGCACCATAATGTTCCACGTTCGTGTAGCCTCGCGTTATCAGATGAAGAAATAATAATTATTATTTAATTTCATACCGTGCCTGTACATTATGACGGAATGTATGAATCACCTATTTATGTCAGTCGTCCGCTGAAATTGTTTACGTAAAGACATCTTTGCGTTATCTACTTGTTGTTCTATTAAGTTGCTAGGTATTTGAACATTAGCAGTTAAACTCAGTTTTTTGAGCTAAGGCCAGGCAACGCTCCATCTGCCGGGGTCGCAGATTGTTAGAAAGAGTTGCCGTCGCCCTGGCGCACAGGCAACTAAAGGAACACGGGTGGGTTTTAGTCAGTAAGAGTCTGACACGCCCTCCCGCTCCACCCAGAGCGGGAGACGTCATTTAATGATTTTACACCAAAAAAAAAGGCAGCGCACCATGTTTCAGAAATGTACCAAAATCCTGTAAAACATATCTACTTAGTAAAACTCTTAAATTCAGTCCCTGACAGACAAAACACAGCCTACACCGCTGGGTTTAGAATTAGAAGCATAAAATTTGCACAAGAGCTCTATGGAAGGATTTAAAAAAACAAAACCCTATAGTGGTTAATTAGGGAATGAAAGTTTGTCTGGAATCTTGTCATTATAGCCGATGGGAGATCCCATCGGACGGACGCACGGGTTGTGTTAAATAAAAATATAATCCTCTGAAAGAATTAAAAAGCTACGAGCCTATTTTCATGTATTTTTTGTTTATATCTACTCACCTACTTGAAAATATATTTGAACAGTTGTAAGCAGTTGTTGTATAAATCAGGAAATAGTATGAGTAATTAGTAGGTAATTAAGATACCTACCTAGTTAAAGAATTCTGAAAAATATTTATTTGTGTAAAACAAATAAAACTGAGTCCATCAAAATATGACAAAACAAAGAAAACAATTGATAACGTACCTACACAACATAAAGAAAACAATTAAAAGACGAAGAAAACAGATCATACAGTTGTAATAAGACTCCTTGTGTAGATAAAAATATTATTTAATTACTCCAATCCAATCCAACAATCTATTACAATAATTATTTATAAATCTGGACACGAATTACTTTATTTTGTTTGACCCGTAGCTTGCTCCAAAACCAAGTGAATGAATCGATTGCCGGATCACGTCCTCCATAACCATTTGTCAACCGTTACCGCTTGTTGTTGCCTCATAAATAATTATTCTGAATAATGGTTATGTCAATTTAATCGATTTGAATAATACACATAAATGAACCTAACACAGAAAACCTAATTAGTAGCAAAAATTACGTATTAGCGGGGACATCTTGTAGTTTTATCTTACTATGAAAACAACTAAGTATTAATATAGAAATACTAGCTGACCCGACGGACGTTATCCCGCCAAAATTTCAATAATTCATACAAATATCCAACAAAAAAAATCCAGAAAAAGGACGTTCAGTTATTCCCGATATTGAAAATTTTCCGAGAATCTTCCAATTTTCCTTTCCATAAAAACGTAATTCGGGACTATTAGGAACATTTTAAAGGAGAAAACAGCCAAATCCGTTCCCACCCGTGCTCATGATGCCCTTAGGTACCTACTAACGAACAGCATTTTATTTTTATTTTTATGTATAGAAGATACGAGCCTATACGAGTGCATGTCAAGTTACACAAACTAAATACCTAGGTGTGATAGTTGACCAGCGCTTGAGTTGGTACCCTCATCTCGAGCAGGTAGCAAATAGGATCAGGAGATTGAGCTGGATTTTTAGAACAATAAGACATGTAGTTCCTAAGGGAATTTCTATTGACAATAAACCTCCTAGGAATATTCTGGTTGAGATTTACGTAGCTCTGGTACAGTCAGTACTGACATACTGTATACCTGTATGGGGAGGAGCAGCAAAAACCTACTTCATAAATCTTGAGAGAGCTCAACGCACACTAATTAAAATAATGTATTTTTTAAACAGAAGATATCCGACTGCTGGCCTCTATAAAACCAGTGACTTACTTTCGGTGAGAAAACTATATATAACTCAAACCATTGTAAAAAAACACAAAGAGCTTCCATTAGAATCATCTAACCTAACAAAAAGAAGGAAAGACATTGTTGCAATCACACCTCACACTAAAACTATATTCGCAAGTAGGCAACTCAAACAGCAATCAGCTAACCTATACAACAAAATAAACAAAAAAATAAGTATATACACAAAAACGATTTTCGAATGTAGGAAAACTGTAACAAAATGGATAAAATCACTTACATACGACGAAACTGAGGCACTCATGGAATATATAATATAGCACCAATAAAACACAGACATACACACGCAAACATACATACACACACCTACACACACACACACACACACACATCCACATTCATCATACTGCACATAATACACATACACACACTATTCTTTTTAAAAGCTTTTACTTATTATTAAATTACTTACCTTAAATTACTTTTAAAGCAGAAGAAGCACTGTTAAATGTTCTTTAGTTAACTATGCTTTATTATGGAAGAGCGGAACCTCCTAACACAGGCATTATTTGCTTAAAAGGAGGCTCCAAACACAAATGACCCTTTTTGTAAATCTGAAGCATAAATAAATATTTTGTATTTTTGTATGTTCACGCCCCATGATCGGTTCTCGCTTATTCATTTGGTTGAAGCAACCCAATGCAAATCACGTAAGCGTAAAAGTAAATCATCCAAATGTAGACCCATCTGCGCCTTTTAATTAACCAAAATAAAAATAAAATATGAACCGTGTGGGTACTTATAGCCAACACAGTACTGTGTCCAGTCCTCCAGTATCTAGAAATTTATTGCAACCGTCCATCTTCATTTAATACTTTTTACAAATGAACGTTCGTTCATTTGTAAACAACAGCAATAGCTGCCTATACAGGCAGCTGTTGCAGCAGCTGTATTTGGTCGTCTATCGGCGCACGCGCACGCGGTTCAATGTCAATGTTACTCGATAATCACCGGCTAAGCTGCTGCAATCAGTGAAATTGCAGTTTTCTATCGTTTTCCCACAGCCGCCCGGTGTCACGGCTCGTTGACAACGCGTCAGCAACGTTTAACCATAGTTTAACATAAGTTTAGTTCGTGACATCATCAGTAAACGTACAGAACATTTATCATTCAATTTGGTCTTGGACGGCTTTGTATGGATAATTTTCGTACTTAATAGGTGAATAACATTTTGAAACGTCCGTAACATAGCTGGTGATTATTTTTTAGGGTTCCGTACCCAAAGGGTAAAACGGGACCCTATTACTTAGACCGCTGTTCGTCCGTCTGTCTGTCCGTCTGTCACCAGGCTGTATCTCATGAACCGTGATACTTAGACGGTTGAAATTTTCACAGATGATGTATTTCTGTTACCGCTATAACAACAAAGCCTAAAAAACAGAATAATATAAATACAGTGTGAGTCTTTATAATCTGCACATACTGAATCGAGGGAATCTTTGCTTAATTTTATCGACGGAAAAAATGATAAAAAAATTCTAAATATTTTATTGAAATTTTTAATGGATTTTTTATTTATTTTTTCGTTTCTGTGACTCCAGTGTATACAAAGCGGTGTAACTTTTTAACTCGATGTTTTATCACGATGAAACAAACTCCATAATGATTGGAAGTAATTAGGTGTCCGCATTAAATGAAAATTGTGTAAAAAAACTGCCACCAATTAAAAATAAACACGTTTTTCCCTCAAAAATCTGATTTTTTTTCATCAATTTTTGCAATAATCGTAAAATTTCTCAATAAGATGCCCCGATTACCTTCATTTTTATTACTTTAAATTATTCCTCATCGTATTAGCTACCTAATAATAAAAATTGTATGCTTTTAGCTCAGACAAAACACTTTCTATCAAGTGTTAAAGATGGCACTTCGAACGCGCTATTTTTGTTCTCTTAAGGATGATTTATTTGGGTTCAATGAATGAAAAAGAGTTCAATTAAAACATTTATTATTTTAAAGAAAATTTAATGCATTAGGTTCTCAAAATGTCCACCTCGTTGTTGTAGGCACAAAGCCGCGCGAACTAAAATTTGTTGTGTCGCTCTCCTTATCATTTCGGGATCATTGCGAATATCATTTGCACAGTTAATTATGCGATCACGCAAATCGACCTCACTGTTGATGGGAGTACTGTAGACGCGTTGCTTCATGGTCCCCCACAGGAAGTAATCAAGGGGCGTTAAATCGGGTGAACGCGCAGGCCACCCTACAGGTCCTAGTCGTCCAATCCATTTATCACGATAATTTTCGTTTAAAAATGATCTCACATTTGTGGCATAATGGGCAGGGCATCCGTCCATCTGCAGAAACATCCTTCGACGCAAAGACAGTGGTACATCTTCCAATAACTCAGGTAGATCGTCAGTCAACAAACTTAAAAATCTTTCACTGTTCAAAGTTCTCGGCAGTATGACTGGTCCAATCAACATGTTATCGATAAGACCAGCCCAAACATTTATTGAAAATCTTACTTGAAAAGTCGATGAACGTTTCAATTTCGGGTTTTGACCTCCAGGGCACCATCTGTGTAAATTTCTACAGTTAGTAATACCATCTCTGGTAAATGTTGATTCGTCCATCCATAGTATGGTTTTCGGAAAGTTTGGGTTTGCTCTGATATTTCTTTGAATCCAGGTGGACATCACACACCTTGGACGCCAATCTACGTCTTCATGTAGATGTTGCACTCTTTGGTAGTGGTAAGGGTGCAATCCTTCTTTCTTTAAAATACGCCACGCTGATTTTTGTGATATTCCGTGACGAAGAGCCAGTCGTCTAGTACTTATGGATGGATCAGCAAACAAATCGCTCAGTACTGCTTGTTCCAGAACCACATCAATAATTATTTGAGGCGGCTCGCGACGATCTCTACTTGATTCAAGTCCAGTGATCGACAATCTTCTGTGAACTTCCTGGAAGTTGCGGGCAAATGGCACTGGTTGCCTGTTAGGAAACGCAGCTATGTAAGCTGCGCGCGCAGCTCTGGCACTTCCTCGTCCCATCCCATAGTAAAAATGAATGTCGGCAATGTGTGCCGGGGAGAATTCACTTAAGCGCGGCATCACGTAGCAGCGAACGAAAGTCACGAAACTCAGGTAGCAGTGAATGAAAGTAACGAAACACATGTAGCAGCGGCGAATAATTCGGAGCGACTGCCTGTCTGTCATCCCTTCTGGTCCCTTCAGCTGGCCCTACCTCCCCGCACCCCGACCCGCGCACATTCTCAACAAAAAAGGACGTCTACCTGCTAAACAATTAGTGCGTAGCCGTGCTCTAGGCCTTTCTTTGGCTGTTGATAAGAAATGATGGGATTGAGTTAAACCCTTGCAATTTTTACTATTGGATAGCTAATACGATGAAGAATAATTTAAAGTAATAAAAAATGAAGGTAATCGGGGCATCTTATTGAGAAATTTTACGATTATTGCAAAAATTGATGAAAAAAAATCAGATTTTTGCGGAAAAAACGTGTTAATTTTTAATTGGTGGCAGTTTTTTACACAATTTTCATTTAATGCGGACACCTAATTACTTCCAATCATTATGGAGTTTGTTTCATCGTGATAAAACATCGAGTTAAAAAGTTACACCGTTTTGTATACACTGGAGTCACAGAAGCGAAAAAATAAATAAAAAATCCATTAAAAATTTCAATAAAATATTTAGAATTTTTTTATCATTTTTTCCGTCGATATAATTAAGCAAAGATTCCCTCGATTCAGTATGTGCAGATTATAAAGACTCACACTGTATTTAAGAGGGCTCCCATACAACAGACGTGATTTTTTTTGCCGTTTTTATAGATAATGGTGCGGAACCCTTCGTGCACGAGTCCGACTGGCACTTGGCCAGTTTTTTATGGTTTTATGAACCCGATGAAATAGCTGATTTTATGATTGATTCCTATCATACCTACATCCTGCCTTATTTAAGATTTTTCACACTTTTTGTTTCAACTTTTGCTACCACACCATTCCACATACTACTCCACTATTTCTTCCAAAACTAAATAGTTGTAATGGGACAGTGATGCTCGAGGTTTATCCCATACTATCGGTATAAGGGGCCACTTTCTTCTTTCGCCTCATCATTGATGAAGCAGAAGTTTGCTGGACATATATAGCTACTTCTGTTAACGTCGCCCAACCGCACAACGACTGGTCTTGCAATTCCCGCGACTTTTACCAGGGCCGGCAGTCTCGACATTAGATAGCGACAAAAATCTGTCGCCAAGCGGTATCGATGTCAAATTCCTTTAATAGATTTTCAACTTTGTTTCCAAAGCATAAGGTTGAAAATCTATTAAAGAAATTTGATATCGATACGACTTAGCGACAGATTTTTGTCGCTGTCTAATGTCGAGAGTGCCGGCCCAGGTGGTTGATGCACCTTTTGTTCATTTCTAACTACGGATAATAAACAACACATTTTAAATTCCAGATATCAGAAGCGAGCTTCGTAACGAGCGTCGAGGAGGCGGCCCGCGTCGACCAATGCACGCAGACGCCGCCGAGCGGCAAGGCGCGCCCACGCACCCTGCAAAGGTATCACACATCAGACCACATCTACGAGAGATCTCACAGAACCTACCGCCTCAAGCACGAACCCAGGCCTAAGAGCCTAGGCCTCACAGACTCCTACCCATTCATTGCGAAGCCGCCGAGCTATGACTATCCAAAGTAAGGTTCAGAATTACAATTTTTAGGCTTATGCTGTGACTAACTTTTGAGAGAGAACGTTGTCCGTGTTTGTGTTGTGGTTTTAATTTTGTTTTGACAGTGCAATGTAGATTTATTTAGTTAAAAAACATAGTTCATGTACAGTCGCGCCAACATGTTAAGTTACCACAAACTGTCAGATTTTCTCATTCGATTTGGAACTTAATCACCAACATTTTAAGGTTTAAAATCGTTTGGAGAAATTTGACAGTTTCGTGTAGCTTGACCTGTTGGCGACTGTACTTGACATATCAACAACAATAAATCATTTGGTCTGTTTATTAGGTACCAACTCAATCAATAGCTACTCTCGCCTTCATCGAATGGTTACGAAGCCTCCAGCCCTAAGTACCTATCTGATCTACATTTTGTAACTTTATGTGTTAAGTGTACCTATGTGCATTCGTGAAGTCAGTTAGGTACCTAAACTAATAATTGTTATTGTGGAAATGTGAAGCCAAATCAATAACTTAATCTATTTAAATGTATATAGTTATAACGATACTGAAATACAGTTTAGAGCAAAAAAAAAAAGACATGTAAACAGATACATATATTTGTAGTAAAAATACAAACCATAGATTCGATAAATGTTTCCATTTGAGAAGATTGTAAGCGTAAGTTTTTATGTATTTATCAAACAAGAGACGGTAGTTTGGACACAAGATAGTAACATCGTCCACCCGACTTTTATAGTGCGCAAAAAGGTTAACAAGAACAGTCGTAAATCGTCGGTTAAAATATAATTTGGCACATTATTACAGCCATTACATCCAGTGACGTCTTTAAGGTAATCTTTTCTATTGTTAATGCTACCTATATCCTCACAAAAAACTCTCATACTTAAGTGTTCAAAAAGTACTTATTTAGGTAAATTTTGTCTCTAATGCGTAACGAAAAACTTTCCGAAAAAAAGCCTAGTCACCACAAACAAAAAATGGCCAATCTTCTGAAAAAGTCAAACTGAAGATTCATTTCGGAATTTGCTTAGTACTGCTCGAATGCTCGCTGTAAGTAATAGGTACCACTGTGCGAAAAGCCCATTGAACATCATTGTCCACGTGGGTAATAGATTCCCTATACGTACCAACGAGATACTTAAAAAATCTTTGTCAAAATTTGGCGAACATGATTATTTTTACTGTGGAATTTTCCACTGTCCAATAACGAAAAAAATCAATTTTCAGAATGATGACATGGATTTTTTTAATTTTTTTTTTATTAAATCATCATATTTCTTTCCATGTACACACGGCTACATATCAAGCTATACATTTCCAGTATAAGCTGATCTCGCATTGTATAGGATTTCCGTACAATGAGAGATCAGCTTATACTGGAAATGTATAGCTTGATATGTAGCCGTGTATACTATAATTATTAATGATATATATATCTATTAAGTAATTCTCCACACATTCATATCCATTTTCTGGAATGGTTTGTTTGCATATTTGGCCAAAAAATTATAACTTAAATAAACAAGTTATTTGGCATTAGGTACGGTTTAGGTATGAGTATGACTCGTTAATTTAAATTTATTTCAAATTCTTCTTCTAAAACTGGTTTAGGACATGAAGTGCGAAACGCACAGCTGGGCCCTTGACGCAGATTCTGAAATCCGGTTATTCTTTGTGCAGGTAACGGTATAACTGATATTGAACGAAAACAGATTAGCCACGAATGATGTGAAAACGAGAGCTTTTATGGGCTTGGTCCATACTGATCCCTAGTCCCAACTCACCCGCGCCTACCCATATTATGTACGGACCGGGCGAGTTGGGACTAAGGATCAGTATGGACGAAGCCCTTTTATGTGCACTGTGGAGTACTCAGGTACGATAGGCAAAACCAATACTTAGGTATACAGGGTGTTGTGGGTGGGTGGTTGACGGGGCAGTAAGGGTAGGTACCAGGAAAAAGGTCTTGGAGACTGTCCTACTTTTTGAGACATTTTCATCTGCATTAACAGTTTTAGAAAAAAAGAAAATACAGTCAACAAGAAAACTTTTTTGATGCCAATCAATCCTGTTTCTTATACGGATCAAAAAACTCTAAAACGGGATTTAAAATGGGTGCACTGCCACATCCTCGCATGTCTGTTTGCCTGCACGCCACGTTAACCAAACAAGTCTTGTCTTGACACACTTTCTAACAACTAACTACTATGTGACACTAACAATTAGAAGTAGGTACAGTCAGGGAAATTGAAATTAATTGCTAACCAAATTGACATCCTATATCAATTTGCCGTATTATCACCGTTTCATACAACTGTCAAGGATTGATGATTGTGATTTGAATATACTGACAATTTAAGTTCGTAGTCAAATTATTTACCAGTAAATTTCCCTGACGTAACCTAACTGTGGCTGTGATCCAAAAACACAGCTAATTATTCCTCAATTTGTTCCCAGATTCAAGGTCAGCGTGACAGACAGTCCCACGATATCAGTGACCCCGCCCCACAGCTTAGAATACGTTTGCACTAAAGGCGGTACCAGCCCCAACGGCAGTGTTACTCCTAACGGCATGGCGTCCAACAAATCAGCGGCCACAGTGTTGCTGAGCCCTGGGTACTTGCAGGGCCACTGTCAATGCAACCAGTCTATTAAAGTAAGTTCAGAAGTACACCTAAATTCATGCATGATCTGGGCGCGCTCGTTCCATTGTAGACCTCATCCATCGCTTTCCATTAGGCAAGATCGAGATCAAGAGCAGGCCTATTTAGCAATAAAAAAAAGATAAAAGGAAATCCCGAATCACTGAATGCTTCAATCCAATTCAGTCCCAACCTCCTAATGGCTAGTGTCCGAACTTTCAATAAGTCGTTCTCTTCGTTTTAATGATGATGATAATTATTAATTATTGTTTTTCCACAAGTTTCTTTATCAGGAAAAAAACGTGTGTGTTCATTAATTTTGATTTCACACAGGTGCTGAATTAACATGATTTGAAATTACCGCAAGTTCACGCCAGGTGCGCAAACACAAAGAAAAAAAATCATTTCCGTCGTACTGACTGATTTGGATAAAATAAACGCCTTCATTTTCGTAAAATAATTATGGAGTTTAACCAGAACTTTTAATAGAGATGTATGGAACCCCAAATAAATAGGACGTGAGGATGATGTTGCCCTACGAATTCAACTTCGTAACCAACCTCTTTCCTACTCCCCTACCACCAAAGGAACCATTTAACATTATCATTCTAATTTCAAACTGTCTATTTCCAGAGTGTAAGCGAGGTAGCACTGACGATGCCGGTGTCTCCTGGCTGGAACGAGGAGCTGCCTCAGGGTCCTGAGGGGCTGTCGTGGCGGAGACTCCACATGTCCCGCGCCAAATTGAAAGCCACTGCCACCACCTCGGAACTGCTGTCAGGTAAATAGACGCTAATTTTATGCAATACCACCCCTGCTTCGCACGGTTCTTACGACTTGACAAAACATTGAAATTTCTTTATTATACGTTAGTTAAAAATGAATGTAATAAACACATGAACGTTCCGGAATAAATTCTCAAAATGGTAGTGAAAACCGCATCAAAATCCGTAGCGTAATTTAGAAGCACAACGCGGTAACACAAACAGACACGAAAAGCGGCTTTAATTTATGATATGTATAAACGCGCAGTCGCCAGCACATCAAGTTACAACAAACTGTCAGATTTATTCATTCGATTTTGAACTTAACCCTGAACATTTTAAGGTTTAAAATCGTTTGGAGAAATTTTACAGTTTCGAGTAGCTTGCCCTGCTGGCATAGAAGGACGTGGACTTCACCAGTAATTAAATTGCTGTTTTATGTCAGAAGATATGTTAGATGCCACACAATTAAAATTAGAAAGGATATCTGATGACATTTAATGTTTTTTCTTGTGCAAGCTGTATTTCCTGATTAGGGAATTTGAAAAGGGACTTGTCCAACTGTTTCATATGCAGTGCACGTTATCGAGGTCAGCAGAGGATAATGTCACATTATGCGTAGGTATAATGTATCTTACCTGAGTAGATATCAATTATCAGAAGATGTAGGAATTTCAAAGTTCCCACATACCTACCAAGCACAAACTTAGGATAGGCTATCGAAGACAGCTGATATTATACCGATCATGTCAGGCATCATACCGATACCCTAGTCGCCGCAGGAGGAGACACCCTGGGCGTCGGGAGTCGATTGCCGCCTCCCAGCCACCGTAGGCGCGGGCTTGCGGACGGCGAGCAATGGGCAGCTCGCCGTCCGGTAAGGACCAGGCCCGGGTCGACGGCGCGTCGTGTTCTACGCGCGCCTCAAAGAGATGTCAGCAAAATTGACGGGGTCCGATAGGACCGATGCCTTCCGGGGCTGCGGATTGTTCGAAAGAGTTACCGTGGCCCTGGCGCACAGGCAACTGAAGGAACACGGGTGGGTTTTAGTCAGTAAGAGTCTGACACGCCCGCGCCCTTCCGCTCCGCCCAGAGCGGGAGAGGTCATTTGATGAATTCCCAAACCAAAAAAAATAAATAAAAAGGCATCATACCGATCCCGGCAAATAAATTGTTTCAATCGAGTCTTCGATAGAGGGGCTTAAGTGCACGAAAACTTACAAAAGAAACAAACATTATCAAAACCCTTTCCAAATTCCAGGTTTCGCGATGGTAGCAATGGTGGAACTCCAGATCAACGAGCCGACGAACGTCCCCGAATGGCTGTTCGTAATGTTCGCGGTCTGCACGACGGTTCTCGTGGCAGTACATATCTTCGCACTGATGATATCTACGTACTTGCTGCCGAATATTGATGCTGTTAGTAAGATGGAGATGCCCAGGGCGCCCGCCAGTGCCTTGAGAGACTCGCCTCATGAAAGGATGAGGGGTTTCATTGAGCTGGCTTGGGCTTTTAGTACTGTTTTAGGTAAGTTTTGGAAGATCTTCAATTACTCTAGGTAGGTGTGTAGCAATCCTATCGGTCACAGTTTTGCTTTGGGACCTTAATAATAATATTCTCCCGAAGTCCTGGCCGAATTTAGGTAGTGGCAAAGTCAAATCATTTACTACAATGATTTGACATTTATTTCAATGATTTTTATGTTAAAATAGGCACATAAAAGGCACTTTTGAACGTCAAAATTTACAAAAAAATAGAATTGATTCTAGTTGCCCCTTCCAAAAGGTAGTTTCGTATGGAGAAGAATGGGCAAGAAACTCCACCGTTACTCTTTTAAAATGTTTTACAATATTATATAGGTATAAATTAATTATATAATTGTATGTGAAGTCAATTCACCTAGAATAAAATTACTATACCACAATGGTAAAAAGAAGGAATTAAATTTAATGCAATGACAGGTAAATTAATTATGTGATAGGTACATGGTGCTCACATATTAACAAATATAGAAAAGTAAGTATAAGATTCTTCTAAAATTTTAACAAGTAATAATTTAGTGCGTGAGTTAGAGTAGTTACAGAATGTAAAATCAATGTCTTAAAAATTGTAAATTATACAATTAAATTAGCAACCAGTTTGATTTTGTCTACACTCTAGATTGCCCTATGGAGCAGGACCAGCATGTTTCCAAGAATTCTTATCTAGGATATAATACTCTAATTCCTAATAAGTATGCTAGTTTACAAAGTGTACTTTTAATATGAATACGGCGGCCAATCTCAGCGGAGATTACTCTAGAACGCAGGAGATATTAAAGTGCACAAATGTGTGCGCAAACACAGGTGCGCTCTCTATGTCTTTACTCTCATAGACCGATGGGACGGCAATCCAACACGACCGGGGAGAGATCAGGCGCATGACCAACTGGACCTGAATGTGTAACCCGATATTGTTTATAAATCATCTTGATTCAAAACTGTGTAAAGGCTCGTACACACTGGCGCGACGCGACGCCCGAACCTAAGGCACCACGTGTCGCGCGACGAGCGGTGCCTTTGTGTAGCGCCGTCACGTTGCGCCTTTCTGTGGGAGCCTTAACTTAGCAGTCACCTACCTAAACGGATGGGTTCTCTTGACCTATCACGAGAATTCCGCATTTAAACTAGCTCATTGTAGACTTGCTGTCATTGGTTAGGTACTCTCGTTGGCATTCGTTCTACGACTCCACCATTCTGTAAGAGAACAACAAAGACTAGGAAGGCGAGGCCAGGCTAGTCTAGGATTAGTTTATAAGTTGTTTGTATACTAACTCAAATGGACTAATGGTCTGAATTAAATGTTTTTTTTTTGTATTGCGAAATTGATACCAGTACCTATTTCATCAATTTTTTCTACATTTTCCAGGTCTCTTCCTATTCCTGGTGGAGATAGCGATCCTGTGCTGGGTGAAGTTCTGGGACTACTCTTTCGCGGCCGCCACCGCCGCCACTGTCATCGTAATACCAGGTACAGTGATACCACTTGTCATTCTGTGAGTGCTCCCTCTGTCTCCTTGTCTATTTCTCTGTTGGTCTGTGTATCAGGTATGTTATAATTTAACGTCATTATCCATTTTTGTTACTGAACTAATTGCTGCTAGCATAGAAAATAAAACTTTACTGAAAAGTTTCTGTGCCATTGCTCCATTTTTGGACATCTAACTGCATGTAAAACGTTATGGAATGTACAATCGCCAGCACTTCAAGTTACCAAAAACTGTCAGATTTTCTCATTCAATTTTGACCTTAACCGTCAACATGTTAAGGTTTAAAATCGTTTGGAGAAATTTGAAAGTTTCGTATAGCTTGACCTGCTGGCGACTGTACATATATTTAGTTTTATATTATACTAGCGACCCGCCCCGGCTTCGCCCGGGTAGCAAAGCATAATATAATATAGCCTATGTCACCCGGAGATAGTGTAGCTTCCCAACAGTGAAATAATTGTTGAAATCGGTTCAGTAGTTTCGGAGCCTATCCTATACAAACAAACAATCATATCTTTTCTCTTTATAATATTATTTCACTGTATTTCGTTTATTACAAAATAAATTCAGGTTATACCTTAGCCTCACCAACACGTGGTGGTTATGCTATTAAATTGTAGCTTATATGAAACGTTTTTATTTTTAACATACTGCCATCTATTGAATACTTACTCAATCCAGTCAACAGATATCGCCATCTGTTGGAATCGTTTGGAGCTAACATATAATTGTGACTGTCAAATAATAGACAAATAATTTGCAATAAAATAATATTGCGACTATAAATTGAGATGTAAGCTATCCTATCTTTCAAGTTGGATCAAATTGCACACGGTGTGCAAATCAAATTTAAAATCGGTTCAGTAGTTTAGGAGTCCATCGCGGACAAACAACGTGACACGTAATTTTTATATATATAAAGATAACTGGGCTTATAACAACAATACTGCATGTATAACGATACAAACTTTATCCAACATTTTCAAGATTCAAACTGCTCTTCCATGATAACATGCATTGATTATAGACATCGATGCCGAAAATACCACGATTTTTTCAAAACCCTTGTTTTCTTTTTTCTTCTACACTTTTCGTTTTTTTTCTCCCACCAATGACGAATTTCCTCTTCGACTTTGTTTTTTTTCCACTGAGGCTTCTCCTTGGTCACTTCCTTGACTTCCTATCTAACGATTATTTTTCTTTTACAGTATTAATCGTCTTCGTAGCGTTCGCGATTCATTTCTATCATTCTTTGGTGGTGCAGAAGTGCGAGACTTCGGGCCAGGACATCGAGCAGCTGGAAAGCATGAAGAGGGACCTGGATACTGCTACCGTCAAAGTTAATATGTTCTGAGCATGAGGCAACCTTGAAATACGTTCTTTGATAGCGGAAAATAAAAGACATTTTGATTAAGCAATGGGCTATTTCTGGTCGAAAGTTTGGGACCCTTTTTGTCTGGTGATATTTTGCCCTATTAGCATATTAGAGCAGTAATATTATCGCCTTGCTGTTGGATTGCGGCCAGGCCCTGCAGTCTCGACATTAGATAGCGACAAAAATCTTTCGTTAAGTTCAATCGATGTCAAATTTCTTTAATAGATTTTCAACCTTATGCTTTGGAAATAAATTTGAAAATCTATTAAAGGAATTTGACATCGATACGACTTAGCGACAGATTTTTGACGCTATCTAATGTCGAGACTGCAGGCCCTGGGCCTGAATCGTTTTTTAAGTGACGAATAGCGATAATAAGTGGTCACATTTGCGATAGCCCAGCTGACATTCCCGACGATAATGCATGCTAAAAAAGCCAATATATTTTTAAGTGTCATTGCCTAGGTACAGTTTTCTTATAATAATTGTTCCCTGTGATAAATGTCCTTGTGAATCTTTGATATTATAATCTTTTAAGCGTGTAGTGTCCCGAGATATCGAATATTATTAAGTATGTTATAAACGCAACGATTTGGTAAACGAATTAGACCCGATATTTTAAGACTTGAAAGTACCTATTATGATGACGAAACTATAACTTAATTTAATGATAGGTACTTACTGTTTATTTGACTAGAAAAATCTGAAAACCTTATATAAATTAAGTAAAAAGTAAGGTCTGGTACCTAATTTCCCCAATTTAAGGGAAGTAGGGAACTAGGTAGACCCTATAGAGATGTGCCCACTGAAGAATTTCTTGTGTTTGTTGAATCCACCTAAGTAATTATTATTAGCACTTGCAAGTGTTGTGTGACGTAAGTGCAAGACTACCCACACAAATTACGAATCTTGTGCTAATTACTGATAACGAATTGTACATAAAGAAAAGAACTACGTGCATGATACACGTTCATAGACGTGTCATCTAAAACGATGTAATTAGGTATCATAAACTTGTGAAATCTCTAAAGCAAATAAGCGTAGGCAGTTAAACCACATTACAAGTCTCAAAGACAATTTAGTTATTTATTATTATTAGAAATGTGTAAATATTTAAAAAGAGATGATTCATAAGTAGACTAAAAGATAACCTAGTTATTAATTAAACTATTGGGAGTGTTAAAATTTTCAAAAGTACAATGAGATTTAAATTTCTACCTTATGTCAACGTCATAAGGTTCAAAATTGATGTGCTTTTGTTTTATATATTTTATGATGTTGACTGTGTAACTGATATTCAGATGATTTGTCAATAAAGATCTTATTTAACTAGGAATTTCAGTAAAAAAGTGTTGAAATATTTAAAAAATTATAGTTATTTTTATATTTCCACCAAAGAGTCTTCCAGATTTTTATGTAATGTACAATTAGAAAGACTAAGGGAAAAATCTAAATAAAAAATAAATATGTAAATTAAATATGTTTAGAATCATCAAATGTTGGACCAACATACGAGGGTCATTCAATAAATACTTAGCCTACAAAAAGTAAACGAAAATTTTGGAAAAGTGGCAATTTATTTTTCAACATAGTCTCCTTTTAGTTCGATACACTTAGCCCAGCGATGCTCCAACTTTTTTAACCCGTCCGAAAAATAGTTTTTGTCAAACTCTGCAAAATAGGCCTCCGTGGCGGCGATGACCTCCTCATTCGATCCATATCTATTCCCGGCGAGTGATTTTTTCAGATTAGGAAACAGAAAGAAGTCACAAGGGGCCAAATCTGGAGAATACGGTGGATGGGGCAGCAATTCGTAGCGTAATTCGACCAATTTGGCCATGGCAACGGCAGACGTGTGAACCGGTGCGTTGTCGTGGTGAAACAGCACTTTTTTCTTCGCCAGATGGGGTCGTTTTTTCTTTAATTCGGCGTCGAATCGGCCTAATAAATCGGCATAGTAAAGCCCTGTAATTGTTTTACCCTTCTCGAGGTAATCGATGTAGATCACACCTTGTGAATCCCAGAAAACGGTGGCCATAACTTTTCCGGCCGATTTTACAGTTTTCGCCTTCTTTGGAGCACGTTCCCCGGTCTGGATCCATTGTTTTGATTGCTCCTTGGTCTCTGGTGTGTACCAGTGGATCCAGGTTTCATCGACGGTCACAAAACGACGCAAAAACTCCGCTGGATTCATCTTAAACAGCGCCAAACACGTCTCCGATGTGGTCTCACGGTTGCGCTTTTTTTCTGGTGTGAGTAAACGCGGCACCCATCGCGCCGACAGCTTTCTCATGCCGAGTTCCTCGTGAAGAATATGAGGCACTGTTCCTTCTGAAATGCCTACAGTCTCAGCTAGCTCCCGAACCTTCAATCGGCGATCTGCCAATACGAGATCATGGATTTTTTTAATGTTTTCCTCCGTAGCAGCTGTTTTCGGTGCACCTGGACGTGGTTCATCAAAAACCGACGTACGGCCACGTGCAAACTCGTTGAACCAATTCTTGACGGTGGCCATCGATGGAGAAGAGTCACCGTACACAGCATCCAAGCGCTCTTTGATTTCGATGCGCGTTTTCCCTTCCAAAAATAGGAATCGAATCACCGAACGATATTGCTCTTTTTCCATTTTTGTAAAACCGATCGACACGTTCGCTTCCATAAGTTGTCAAATTAAAACAAATGAAGGGATTGGAATGAAAATTTGAAAAAAGAATTAAAAAAGAATGTGCTACACTGTGGTAAAACTCTTTTGAAACTACAGCGCCCTCTGGCGATGAGGCTAGGTACTTATTGAATGCACCTCGTAGTGACTGTATACTTCGAGCTGTTGAACCAGTACCTATTTAAAATTATGTGAATTTGTTAATATGAGTATTTTAAGAGATAAGTAATAAATAAATTAAATATGTTGATAACATTGTTTTTTTTGCACCAACGTAGACGGCAATTGAATGGATGGGCAAGGGTCGGTGACATCGTCTTCAGCAGTCTTCTAGCAGTCTAGTGCTGGACAAAATATAGATGGCGAAGCGACGGTACTTAGGAATATTAATATTATATTGTTATTCCTGAGTAATACCCACAACAGTTGTGGACATATAATTAGGAACGACTGATACTGAAGTCACTTTTCGATAAACAAGTTTCTGTTATTTTTGTATTAATCCTCGCATAAAATATATCGTATATATTATTGTATATAGTATCCTGTATAAAGCCTCGTATCCACTAGGCGACATAATACACAACAACAACAACAACAACATAACATAATACACAGTACATAAAACATAGTACATAATTACATTTAACAACATGGTTAAATAGGGGACTACAGGACCTAAATGTAAGTTTTATAATGCCTAAAAGTATATGATCCACTGCAGTAAACAAAATCAGAAAAATATATGATATTTTTCAGGATAATTGCTAATTAGATAGTGTGTTGAAAATATAATACAACTAATTTGATACGATAGAAAAAAATCACGAAGATACCTCTAAAAATTTCTTTTAACGATTAAAAACCATACTACTATGCATTACATCATTCTGATTTTTTGTCAGATTATTCTACAAGCAACATACTAACGTAATAGTGTTTTAATTTTTTAATCCAATCAATAGATTTTTCGTAAATTGATAATTGCTTCATATTTTGCAATAAATTACTAGCGTTGTGTCATCGCGCATCTCTTTCTTTTCTATGCAGTCCGACAGTGACCGCGCTTTAGCTCTTGTAAGCGTCTTAATAGGCTTTAATAGTACATACAAGATACGCAAAATAGTTGGACTTTTATGAATAATTAAACTATGGTTCATTTGAACTACCTATTCGAAACTTCTTAGACGTGGACAAATAATTGAGAACGGGAGGAATGACTTCATTTATTGAACGATATCAGAATTTATTTAATGAAATTAACAATACTTATTAAATAGGCTTTACCACTGCTTACGAAACTAAGCATTCATATTTTTTTGCGATGACCCTTGCTTATAATACTCTGCAACGACAGGGCATAGAATTTATAAAAAAAATACAGGTTTTAACAGACATAGTGCTCCAAGATTCGACAAAGGCATCATACAGTTCATTCAAATTACTCGCCCTTTTAGCAGCCACTCTCTTCTTTACTTCTAGTCATAGATTTTCGATCGGATTAAGGTCTGGGCTGTTTGCAGGCCAATCTCACACAGTGACTTGTTGATCACTAAGAAACTTTTTCACGGAATGAGCAGTGTGTTTGGGGTCGTTATCATGTTGAAATGTCCAAACTACAAGCAACGTGTCCTCAGTATAAGGAAGCATAGTCTCCTCCAATATTTGCCTGTATTGAAATTGGTCTAAAATGCCTTCAATCTTTTTAACTGGCCCAACACCATGCCCTCAGAAACATCCCCAAACTTTTATGTTTGAACTCATGGGAGTTCAAACATAAAAGTTTGGGGATGAAAAATTTAGTAAACCATGGGGTTTACTAAATTTTTCGTGAACTTAGGATTCAATGCCTGCTTAGTTGGTCGACGCACATACTGTTTACCGTCAGAACCAAGATATAACTTCTTTTCGTTAGAAAACAAAATATTTTTCCATTATCTTTCTGTCCAGTCACCACCCAAGTAGCAAAATCAGTACTTATAATGGTCTCAAGACTATTTTTTCATGCACTTATAAGATTCTTGAAGTATGCTACAAACAAGGATTTGGGCGCAAATATAGGAGCATATATTTCTGTAACGATCTTACAATGAACTTGGATAAAGTCATTAACTCATATAATATACTTGACGAAAAACAATAGTTTCTATAACAATCTTAGCCTTTGCAGTTACAGGCACTAGTGCTTCTATAACGCTTTGACTCCAGTATCTTATGAAACCTATCAATTTTATAATGCGCTTGTAACATACTTGGTTATTTGTTATAAGTACATTATATAGGTATAAACTGTAACGTGCACGTGTTTTGTGTTTGAGAAATTTGTTTCTTTTTATATTCCTTACTAATATAAATAATTCCATTAGTATTCATTCGTTTTTAATATAGCTGGTTACTTTGTGAATATAGTGTGGAAACTGGTGGGGAAGTCAAATTTACTGTGAATATGTACCGCATATTGTTTTTTCCTAACGCCTAGAGCAAAATTGAACATTGTGAAGTTGTTGTTAAAATTGAATTTCAATGATTCTTGTGAATATTCGCCATGTTTTAAAAATGCTCTGCATTGAGTACTTTATAGAATCACTATTAGCAAATTAGTACTTATTACAGTTTTGGTAACTATCACTTCTCCTCCATTTTAAAACAAATTAGGGTTCCTCATGAATTGTTTATCAACCTCACCCGTTAAATCTGACTAAGCTTTGATTATTTTTTCGTCCGTCAACTGTTTAAGCAAGTTTACAAGACTTTTATTTGTTTTTAACAAAGTTCGTGCATCTTTGGGTAGAATGTTTTTAATTCTTTTGTATAATATTATTGATAGTTCATTTGGTGTCAAATGCATTATATTCAATTTTATAGCCCAGCTTTGTATATCTTGAAGTAATTCATGATTCTTTTCAGAGTCTGTGCTTTCTTTTATTTCTGAATCATATTCTTCCTCATGGCCTTTTCTTCCTGTTCTTCATGATTAGAATAGCACTTAACAGGTACAGCATCATTTTCGACGGAACCCTCCATTACATAATCTGTTGCACTTGACTATGAGATGACAAACTATAAGTTGACAAAATAGCTGACATTTACTTACAAAGTACTTGCTCCAGTAATTTGTAAGCATGTTTGCTCTCATAGCGTATTCGTAACATGCTAACAATCATATAAGAGACTTCGACAAGACGATAATGCCAATACTTATAAGGATATCTGATAAGTATGTTAAAAGTAAATGTATCCTATAACTGTCCTATAAGTTAATCTTGTAGTAGCTATAGGACTTAGTTATAGCAACCAATGCTCTTGAGTATATTTAGTCTTGTGAAATGCATTTATAAGTATATGAGTCTTATAACTGTTCTATAAGTTAAACTTGTATTTACTAGAAGACTAAGTTATAGAAGCAAATGCTCCTGAGTAAATTAAGGCTTGTGAAATGCTACTATAAGTAAAATAGTCTACACCAATGCACTTATAAGAATCTTATAAGTGTTAATACACTTATCATATTTTTTTATAAGATTACTTTGCTTGTTGGGCATACTTTCTAGCAAAATCTAATCTTAGTTTCCGGTGCATCTTCTTGAGAAGTGGTACTCTCCGGGCGATTCTTCCCAATAACTTTGCATCCGTTAAGCGTCTTCGTACCGTACGCGCTGATACCTACACCTCCATTTCCAAAAACTTCCCTTCTTATAATTTCAGAACTCTTATATGGATCAGTCTTCGCTGAACGAACAATCAAAGCATCTTCACGCGGTGTCGGTTTCTAGATTTAGGTTTTCGAAGAACATTATTGGTAGTGTTGAATTTCTTGACGTGATTTACAGCGTTATAAACCTTAGATTTGGAGCCCTCCATAAGATCAGCAATCTTTTTATAATACAACCCATCACGTTCATATATGCCATAATCGATTTCCGGGTTGATGGATCACCATTTTCCTTTTAACACATGAAAAACGTAGGAGAAAGTAACCATAGGATAGGCCGGAAATAAAAAAATGTGTTACTTGCTTTCGAAATTCAAAATGGAGCACATATTTTCTTGCGTTCTTAACTACTTATCCAGCGGCCAGTACTTTTGACATATACAGTCAATTTACGATAAGTTGATTTTATAAGGAAGTGCATTTATTTTTGTTATTGAGTATGAATCATTAAAACCTATTAGTTAGTACAGCTATTATTTTATGTGGTTCTAAGTTGTTATCTGTAAGTTGATACAAAAGTAAAAGCAACTTGTTTATCCAAAAGTGACTTCGGTATCAGTCCTTCCTAATTATATGTCCACAACTGTAAATGAATGCCGATGCTGTTGCAATATTTGCAATTAAAAATGTACCTACAATTTTTTACTAGAATATGTGACAACTATAAAATTAAACATTTAAATTCTCTAAATATATCAGATAGTAGGTATTGGCACTTCGTCGTCGATATGAAATGAAATTGTTTGTTCTGTAAATAGGAATCAGTTTTACAAGACAAACTTTTATAAAAAAGCTAGATATTTTTGATATTTCCTGAGTACCACTGAGAAGAAATGGCGAAACAAATTCAGGGGTCAGTCTCTTTTGAAGTACAGATATTAAATAAAAATATCGTGTAACAAAATGCAGGGTGGCATGCGGACTGGCCTTCTTTTCCGGACACTACCAGACAGTCTGTCAACCTGTCTCATGCCTATAAGCTAAATGTATCCTAAAAGTGTCCTACACTGCACTTAACTTGGAGATTAGCGGTGATCCCTAACTCAAGAATATATCTGCCCCAACTGCCATCGGCTCTACAGCTTATATGGGCACTTCTGCGTTTTTATCCTCTGGGCTCTGTTGACAAGCTCAGTTCTCGTTCTAGAGTCGATCTTCCAGATAAATTTCGAGCGATTTCTATAGCCAAATGTGGATTATTTATTGACTTATTTATTAAAACTTTACACACAAGTAAAAAAGAAAACTGTTATGTATTGGCTCAGACCAAATAAAAAAACCGGCCAAGTGCGAGTCGGACTCGCGCACGAAGGGTTCCGTACCATTGACTAGGTACACAAATTAGGTGCCTACCTGTTACCATTTATTGATATCGAGCAAAAATAGGCAAAAAATTGCGTTTCTTGTATGGGAGCCCCCCTTAAATCGCGGTTCTTGAGATACAGCCTAGTGACAGACAGACGAACGGAGAGACGGACGGACAGACAGCGAAGTCTTAGTAATAGGGTCCCGTTTTTACCCTTTGGGTACGGAACCCTAAAACTCAAGACAGCGCTGTCAACAGTGACGTCAGGCCGGTTTCGTAAACGTGTGCACTTTGTGAGGTGTAGTTTGGTTGTAAATGTATGCGTGTATGCACAGAGCAAGGTGTAGTTTTGCATGCTTCACTGTATTGTTCGCAGCGCTGTCTTGACTTTTTATTTGGTCTGACAGTATAGGCACCAATTAACTGGTTGAAAATGCCTCAGGCATTAAGTCGTGGTTTTAGTAGTTGACTAAGGTTGACCTAAGTCAAACTTCGAGGGATTTCTAAAGCCAATTGTGAATTGTGGATTCACATGCTGCTCATTCGATGAACAAAGGGTTTCGGTGAACAGAAACAATAAAAAAAACAAAATAAACATAATTACCTTACATTTATTTCTAAAGACAAACAAGTACAAAATCTTCCATCCTTACACACACTTCTAGCACAACTTACAAACCAGGTCTTAGAAAGTTCTTTTCAAACATCAATGCTGCTCTGTACGCTACGTGGGCCCCTGCATCAGTAGGGCCCGCATTTCTGTGGGGTCCGCACTTCTGTTGGGCCCCCATTTCTGTGGCTACGCATTACTGTTGGATTCGCATTTCTGTGGGCTCCACAATATGCCTCTGTTTTGTAGTAGCATTGATGTTTGACAATCATATAATCAATATACAAACATTAAACCTAAGAATACATTTAAAATTATGTACGATTGATATTACAGTGTTTTATATAAAGCAAAATAAAAGTAAATATTTATGACCTCAATTAATATTTAAACTTGATAATATTCTTAAGGTGAATCCTCTGTTGTAGCCCGCCAAATTAATTTTATCTTTGGTTTTTTGAAAATTGCAGGTCTGTTTTACGTCGTATGTTGATCAGAATGCGACTCGCGACTGTAGGAATGATATAGGTATTTACTGAATAATAATCATCAATTCATATCAATCTTCAAACTTTGGAAATTTGTTCCGCCTAAGAATGTTCCTATGAAATATTCTGAAAAATTCTTAGGTGGATCAAAGTTCCAAAGTTTAACGATTGATATGAAATTTATGATTATTATTCAGTAAATATATCATTCCTACAGTCGCGAATCGCATTTTGATTCAACATGCGACGTAAAACAAATTGCAATAAAAAAAAAACAAAGAAAATTTGCATTTGGCGGGCTACAACTGAGAATTCACCTTAATGGCTCCCACAGACAGGCGCGACACGACAGCGCTACACAAAGGCGCCGCGCCGCTCGTCGCGCGACACGCGGTGCCTTTGTGTCGGGCGTCGTGTCGCGCCAGTGTGCACGAGCCTTAATTGGTAGGTATAATAGCCTAACAAACATAAGGCCTTTGGCAGACGACGGACAGGCGTTGAACTTTTTTAGAGAAAATGGTTGATGTGATATGATAATGTTTAGGGCTCAATCCTGCCTTTTGCTAAAGGTACACAGCTCATTTGATTTTTCGTAGATATTTTCACAAAAAGCTTAACATACATGCTTAATTTGTTTCAATTCAATTATTCAAGAATATATCAAGATTAACTTACACAATTTAGAAGTTAGTAAATTTAGCTACACAAATTCTAGAAAAGTAAATTGTCGACAATCGCAAATGCACGTGTATTTTTCTTACTTGTCTAATTTGGTACACCTCCGCCTAACCCTATGGGGATAACAAACGTGATGTTATGTGTTATGTTTAATTTATACGGAGTACTAACACTTTGGTTTTGAGAAAACAAATGGTAAATTCGAAGCAGTTTTTAAGTGTTATTAATTTATTAATTAAATGTTTTTTTTTTCTCACACCATTAGTCGTTTATACCATACTTACTTGCTTAATAGTTTCAAAAACCGTTTACAAAATAGGTCAAATAAAGAAAAATACACTGTATGTGCAACTATACTTAAACGTTACAATCAATGTTCTACACTTATAAAAAATGGGGCATTTTACTTGTGCACAATATTACTTAGGTACTTAAGTAAATAGAAAAATTTGGTTACATTTTGTAAGACATAACAAGACTATTAGGTGCGATATTACTATTGCATATAAACAACAAAACAGTCATCTACCTAAGTATATTTTTTTAAACTTTTATAGTTCGCAAATATTACGAATATAATATCCAATAAGTTCCTGTAAATATATCTATCTGTAAGTATCATTCAAAATATTACTAGACATAAAAAGAAAGTTTCGTAATCTTGACTAAAGTAGAGCAAAAAAATACCAAGCAAACTACAACTACAATGCAAAACATAGATACTTAACACATTAACTTGATATCGACTTACATACAATCTTCAGAAAGGTACACAGTGTCAGAGTCTTATACATATATTTTACATAAGTATCACATCTCAACATCGTCTATTGACTGGTGGGCGGGAACAAGGAGTCCATTTCTTTTCGGCTGCTTTTCTGCATCTTTCTTCTCATCCTCTTTTAGTTTTGCTAGGATACTCTCTCTGGGCTTCCAAACTACGAGAGACATGTGTGGCTTTTCCAGTCTACAAAAAAATGAGAGTGTTATGTAAATATTGTGAAACAACTTCATTGTTTGAAATTGAAAGTGACTGTGTAAACCAGTTTTAACTCGGTTCGATTTTTGGTGAAATTTGAAAGGAAACTGAGTTTTATATTATGAGCTGATTTCATTGTTAAACGTTTGGACGCACGACTAGAGTTACCAATCGTCCGGACTTTCTCCAGCCTTGTGACTTGTCCGGACTGGATGGAATGAAGGAGTTTTATTTAGAAAAAAAAAAGAGTAATCATTACTGTAAAATTAAATGTAAATAATTATATGTCCGGACTTTTTTGCAATGTTTGGCTTTTTGTCCAGAATTTTCAAATTTCGAAATGGTAACCCAACGCACGACCCGACCAGATGTGCAGATAGTGCAGATACAATTAATGACGGCATCACGAAACACCACACATGACCACAGTTCACGCAAATTACAACTCTTTAAGAAAAATGCATCTTATTTCTCGTGCCATAAGTATGATATTGGATAGTTCGCGGTTCTCGCTAAAGTACCGAAATGCTAACAGTCAGCCTTTATATTTGGTTCAACATTTCAAGAGGTTATGCATCTCAAAATATTTCATGAGGCTGACATGCCACTGTGGCCAAAATCTCTTAAAAAATTGAAGAACAAAAAATTAAGATTGTTTCACTTTTTGCAGCAATATGCAGCAGAAAACATTAAAATTCATTTGTAAAAATAAATACATTTGTAGTACCTACTAGTTTTTGTGAGAAACAAAGAAAATTAAAGCTAATACTTATAAAAATAAGTGTCATAATACAAAACTGAAATGCAACCCAGTGAAACAATAGATTAGTTAACTACATAATTTAATTGAATAATGACACTCAAATCTTTCTTTGTATATTGTAGTTTAGATAAGAGAAAAATCTCAACAAAGATGTCATAGACATTAAGTTTATGGTTTTTTCCAAGTAAAGAGATTTCTGCCTAAGTGAGATCTTTATAGAGCTTGGTCCTGACAATACTACACATAATCTCAGACTTAGTGACCATGAAAATTTCAATACAATAGAGATGGGGTCAAATTAAACTAGTCTTTATGTCAAGGTGAATAGCAATCAATGCTAAGGGTTTCATTGTTGAGTTGATTTTGTCTTTTTGAATTGTATGTTTTCATCAAGATTTTGCAAAAAAGTTCTAATAAATTTCCTCAGTCCAAATAAAAAATCAAGATATAGCGCTGCAAACAATACAGTGAAGCATGTAAAACAACACCTTGTTCTGTGCGCACACGCTCACACGTACACATATACAACCCTATTTAGAAGCAAACAACACCTCACTAAGGGCACACATGTTGACGAAACTGGCCTCACGTCATTGTTGACAGTGTTAAGTCTTGATTTTTTTATTTAGTCTCGAGTAAATTTCATGATGAATGGCTGCTACATAAGTGACGTAGGTGATGAATGTTAAAGCTGTATTATAATGAGAAAAGTCATTCCTAAATAATGCATATTGATCAATGGCAGTTTACCAGAGAAGAAATCTTTTACTATACAGGTTTGCATTATATGATAGTATGTCTCACCTATCAATAAGCGCCGCAGGCAACAGCGGTTCCTCCTGCAATTTCTTCAACTCCTCAGACAGAACTATTGTGTGACCCTTCAGCTTCTCGCTGACCGGTTCCATGCCTACGTCCATGACATCATCAGCCGCTAGTGAGTGTGGGGTGTATTCTGACGATATGTGCATGCTATTCATATGAGCGGCCATTTTCTCTTCGGTTATTAGTTGCTTTGCTGGTCTGTGTGAAAAATAACCTATATTCATCATATTCATTTAAATAATAATATTCTATGCAAAAAATCTTGTTACTAAAAAATTGTTCTTGAAAAGGGCATTGTTTCGTTGTTAATCTTGTATGATATAAACAGAACTACAAAACAAAATAGTGGGAGGTATATTTTTGTTTACAATGTTATGTTATTTTGTTTACTCTAATGCTGTGTACACTACACAGCTATAGTGATTTTAGAAAGATACTGAGGCGAAGAGCATTGGGTTGGACTGTACGTAACAGGCACTGAGGAAAAAAGATTTTTTAAACAAATTGTGTTTTTTTAGCAAATCATTTGTTTCTCGATTCTATCGTATAGAACACCTATTGTGTTATTTGTCTCCGACAACCTGTTTGTCGTAAAAATGATGTTGAAGGGATCCTTTTAGAACTTAGGATGCAAGAGCGACCGAAGCAAGCTCGCGACTTAAGGCACCCCGACCTGACCCCGCCATCCCCTTCGTACGCCTTATTATTATTGCTTGGAAGCAAATTTTAAGTTTTCTTCTTTTTTGCAAATTTTAATATTTCCTTTCTTTTTTATATAGTGCCCCGTTTCATATCTTCTGACCGAGAATTCGTAAAAAAACAGGTTTGTCATTAAGCAGAAAAGACCATACGATTAGACAAAATGCTCTTTTGAAATAGTATTCTTACATATTTTGTTAAAATACCACGTAATTTACAAAAACATAATCAACTGAGTACTTACACGGCCGGTTCTACATCCAGACTCTTTCTCTTGCAGTGGATTACAGGGCTGATCTTCTGCTCCAATGCTGGATGCTGACCCGTGAACTGCACTAGTTGGGGCGGTGAAGACATCCCCCATGGCAGCCCCTGCACGTTCCACGGCGCCCCCGTAGGCGCAGGCATTGCGTGCGGCTCCGACATTTCACGATTGAAAGGCATCGACGACGCCAGTGCTTGATGAGCAAACATTTGTTTCGCCAGTTCATCTGACTGATTATACGGAAAACCGGGATATCCATATACATCCATTTTCACTGGAGTCAAAACTGCACAATCTCAACAAAAATATATCGGATTACCTGCACTTCCAGGAAGAGTTTTTACTTTTTTTATTAACACTCTCACAACAACAAACTATCGACACAATTGACAGCTGACTTTTTAAATCATAAAGAAGGTTCTTGAAAATTCTATTTTTCATATAATATTTTTTTACGCAGTATACCCCGTTTAGTCGATTTCCATTCTCGCCTTCATTTATGGTACAGACGATAGATGATCGGCATTGGCCCAGTCCGATCATTAAGCATGGCAAGTCGATCCCTTGGGAGAAGCGAGCTAAATACCTAGGTGTGATCCTCGACCACCACCTTACCTTCAGTGAGCACATAAGGCTTTTTCGCGCGCCGCCTTCGCTCTCGGTAGACTTCACTCCTCATTAACCGCCCGCAGTAAATTGTCTCTCTAATGCAAATTGCGCATCTACACCGCAGTCATCCGTCCCATCATGACCTATACCTGCGTTGTATTTGCACACGCAAAGTCCCGTCATCTTCATAAGATGCAGTCCCTATAGAACCGTTTCCTCAGAAAGGTTACCTTTTTTTTTTTTTTTTTTTTTTTTTTTTTTGGGTAGGAAATCATCAAATGACGTCTCCCGCTCTGGGCGGAGCGGAAGGGCGTGTCAGACTCTTACTGACTAAAACCCACCCGTGTTCCTTCAGTTGCCTGTGCGCCAGGGCCACGGTAACTCTTTCGAACAATCCGCAGCCCCGGCAGGCATCGGTCCTATCGGACCCCGTCTATTTTGCTGACATCTCTTTGAGGCGCGCGTGGAACACGACGCGCCGTCGACCCGGGCCTGGTCCTTACCGGACGGCGAGCTGCCCATTGCTCGCCGTCCGCAAGCCCGCGCCTACGGTGGCCGGGAGTCGGCAATCGACTCCCGACGCCCAGGGTGTCTCCTCCTCCTGCGGCGGCTAGGGGCGCGAGGGCGCAGAGATTGCCTCTCCCTTTCGCGCTCCGCCTCCTCCTTCGCGAGCATTACTGCTTCGCAGAAGGAGGTGACGGCTTCCCATTCCCTCTCGCTCCGTACCATGGCCTGAACTAGGGCCGGACGCGAGAGGTCGCCGCCGCCGATCGCCGCCACGAGGACACGGCGGTGCTCCGCCCAAGCCGGGCAGACCTCCACCGTATGCTCCACCGTGTCCTCCGGTCGATCCACGCAATGATAACACCCGGGCGTTTCCTCCCGCCTTATACGAAACAGGAACCTCCCGAAACAGCCATGTCCGGTGAGGACCTGCGTCAGGCGGAAGGTGAGGACGCCGTGGCGTCTCTCAAGCCACTCCTCAAAGAGGGGTCTTACCGCCGCAATTGTGGCGTGCCCTGCGCTGGGTTGCGACAGTCGCACTCTCCATGCCGCCATGAGATCCCGCCGGAGCTCTGTCCGCTGTGCCGCGATTACTCGCGGCAGCGGAGTTACGCCCCGGCGTTTCGCCTCCTCGCGCCACTCCCAAACGTGCGCGAGGACCTTTGCCTCCAGATCCCACGGCGGTAATCCGGCAAGGAGGCTCGCCGCATCGCAGGAGACCGTGCGGTATCCCCGTACCATCCGGATGGCCATGACCCTTTGGGACGCGTTCAACCGGCGAGCTGGCCGGAGCCTCAATGAACGCGCCCACACCGGTGCCCCGTAAAGGGCCATGGACCGCACGACCCCCGCGTAGAGCCTCCGGCAGGAGGCGTTTGGCCCCCCCAGGTTGGGCAAGAGCCGCTTCAAAGCAGCCCCGGCCCGCTGCAGTCTGGGAGCCAAACGTCGGAAATGCTCCACGAAGTTCCACCGGCTGTCGAGGACGAGTCCCAGGTAGCTCATCGTCGACTCGACGCCGATGTGAACCCCTCCTACCGTTATTTCGGAACCCGACAGTGGCGCGTTCCGAGGACCATGAAAACACATGGCCTCGGACTTGTGCAAGGCCACCTCGAGTCCCAATTGCCGGATCCTCTCGACGACTGTCGCAACCCCGCGTGTCATCAATTCGGCCGCCACCTGGTGCGACCTCCCCTGCGCCAGGACTAGCGTGTCGTCAGCGTAGCACACCACGCTGACGCCGCTAGGGAGGTCGGCGCGCAGCACCCAGTCGTACCCGATGTCCCACAGATGCGGCCCCAGGACCGATCCCTGTGGGACACCGCACGACATCTCTCGCCGGTTCCATTCTCCCTGGTGACCGGGGTAGATTACCGCCCTATCCGTCAAATAGGCCTCGACTACACGACAGAGGTAGGTCGGCATCCGGTGATACCGGAATGCCTCCCGGATGCAACTCCAGGGCAGGGTATTGAAGGCGTTGGCGATGTCTAGAGACACCGCCAAGACGACCCCACCCCGGGCCACAGCATCCCCCGTCGTGAGGGCTCGCACGCGCATGATGGCATCCACCGTGGAGCGCCCCCTGCGGAAACCAAACTGGCTCTCCGCCAAATCCGGCCCCACCCGCACCAGCTGCCCGACGAGGCGGTCTGCAATGACTCTTTCAAAGAGCTTGCCCACCTCGTCGAGCAGCACGATGGGCCGGTAAGCGGACGGAGAGTCCGCCGGGCGCCCCGGTTTCTTAATGAGGACCAGTTTCCCCGTCTTCCAATGAAGTGGGAACTGGCCCTCCTCCAAGCATGCGCTTAGGAGCCCTCTTAGTCGAGGCCCGAGAGCCTCCGAGGCCAGGACCCAGGCTTTTCCTGGTAAGCCGTCGGGTCCTGGGGCGGTATTTTTGGCACTCAGCCTACGTACCGCCGCTCTCAACTCTACCTCGGTCACCTCAGGAGCAACGTCGTCATCGTCGGTCATGTGGTCCGCAGTTGGCACCGCAGGAGGCGGAGCCATGGGCGGGGGAGTATGCTCCCCCCGCGAAGGGAACAAAGCGCTCACCACGCCCTCCACGAGCTGGGGCCGGAGACTCTGCGTCAGCGGGGGAGCCCATGGGCGGAGTTTCTCCCGCACCACCTTATATGGGCGTCCCCACGGGTCCCTGTTCAGAGTCCCCAGCGACTCCTCACGGGCCAGTCCCCTGGCCCGCAGGATCTCCGCTCGGAGGGCGGTCTTCGCCGCTCTGTAACCCTCGTACAGCTCCGCCTGAATGGCTTCCGTATCCGAAGGGCGGATACGGAGCCTGCGGTGCCTGGTGTACAAGCGTCGCGCGGCAACGCACGCCTCGCGCAGAGACGTCAGTTCCGGCGACCACCAGTACACCTGGCGCCAGGCACGTCCGGGCTGGACCCGGGGCATTGCCACGTCACAAATCTCGGACATGGCCTCCCGGAACCACTCCGCCTCGACGTTGATGTCTGCAGGCCTGTCCGGTGGTGACACCCAGGCCTGCACGATCGAGGCTTCCAGGAGGAGCTCCCGGTCCAGCTTCTTCAGCGCCCACCGCGGACCACTCGGGGCCTGTCGGACCAGCGCGCTCGAGGTTTGGGCGGAGACGTCAAACCGGATGTACCGGTGGTCGGAATACGTCTCCACCCCCTCCATGACGCGCCAGTCAATGACACGCGGTGACAGAGCGGGGCTGGCGAACGAGATGTCCACCACTGACTCGCCCCGCATCCGCACACACGTGGGGACAGAACCCCGGTTTAGGACGACCAGGCCTGTCTCCAGAGCCCAGTCCTCCACCATCCCGCCCCGTGTGTCCGTGTACCGGGAACCCCAAGCCGTGTTCTTGGCATTGAAGTCCCCGAGTACGAGCACGGGCAGGGTATGGTACCCGACGACGACGACTCTCAACTCCGCAAGGGAGTTGTGGAACTCGGCGAGAGTTCGGCTCGGGGAGAAGTATACCCCCACCACAACAATCTCCCCGAACCGTGCTGCCACGCAACCCCGTCCCCTCTTGACTGCCTCAAGCGACGGGGTACCGGCGGCGGCCGACGAAATGAGGGTCACTGAGCCGCTCAGGTCCTCCACCCAGTCATCCCTGGGCGGGACAAAGTACGGCTCAGCGACCACAGCGATGTTGATCGACCACTGCGCCATGCTCTGGAGCAACAGATCCTGAGCAGCGGCGCAGTGGTTGATGTTCGCCTGGAGGAGGCGTAATGGGGCCATTATTGGCACTCCATTTCAGCCCCCTCCCGAGCCCCCTGTGAGGGCCCTGCCGCGGTGCTTGCGGCGGCTACGACGATTGGGGCGGCAGCGGCGGCGGCAGTGGCGGCGGGTGCGGCAGTGACGGCGGTGGCGGAGGGCTTGCCCCTGCCCCTGGCTTTGGCGGGTGGAGCGCAGGCCTTACTCCCAGCCCGGTGATCGGCCGGCTTGCCAGCTGCCGCACATAAAAAGCAGTGCGGCGTGGCGTTGCACGAGCCGGCCTTGTGACCGGGCTGACCGCAGCGGAAGCAATGATCGCTGCGGTCCACCTCCGAGGTGCATTGTACTCCCACGTGGTTGCCCACTTGGCAGCGGAAGCACCTCAGAGGTCTGGGTTCCAGCAGCTTCACCCGCGCGGAAACCCAGCCCACCAGGAGCCTTTGGCCCTCCCCGGCGACTTTCCTGGCCGCCGCCACGGGGCAGCTCACCGTAACGGCTCGCATCCCCTTGTGGTCAGGACGGATGTTGCCCGCTCTCACCTGTTCGGCAGAGCAACCCCCAGTCCTGACGACGGCGGCCACCACTTCAGCCTCCGTCACACAGTCGTCCAGGCCCAGAATGCGCATGTCGATGCACTTGGTGGGCCTGGACACTCGGGCCTCGTCCGCATTTAGGGACGCCCTGAGCCTTTCGGCCAGAGCGTCAGCGGTCGGGCCGCTCGCCGCACCGGGCACCTCTAGCATCCGGGCCCCGGTCGCAGTGACCCTCACCCGGATGCCATTGGTGACGCCCAGCTCCTGCAGGTTCACCGCCGCCCTCGCCTTCGTGAGCACGTCGCGGTAGGACACGCCCTTCTTTTCCGCTTCCGGCTGTAGTGTAATCACTACAGCTGCGGACTTCGGGGCGCGGAGCCTAGCCGCGACGCTTCGCTCCTTGCGCCGCTGCCGCCTCTCCCTCCTTTTGGCCGCCCTGGATGCCTTACCCGCCTTCCTCTTCTCTCCGGCCACTTGCCATTCGGCGTCAGCCGGAGGAGCATTAGGAGGCGGGGGGGGCGGCCGTCTCGCCGCCGGGGCTGGGGCCCTCGCCGCCTGCGTAGCCACCCCACCCTTCTTGGGCTTGGGCGGTGCCGACTTAGCCAGGGGCGGCTTCGCGGGATCTGATGCTGGCCCGCCTTTCGACCGCCCTGCCGTTCCTGGCTTGGCCGCAGCGGCGGCAAACGATACCTGCCGGCTCGCCGCTAGCGGGGGGCGCGGGACAACGGCCTCCAGAGCGGAAAATCGGCTTTGGAAGGCAGCCAGCTCCCGCCGCACCAGGGCCAAAACCCGGTCCTCTGCAGGCACTGGCACCGCCCGGCCTTGCCTATCCCCTTCCTGCGGCACTTCTCGGGGGGCGGCTGCTGCTCGGAGGCCGGCCAGGTCCGCTCGGAGCTCCTCGTTCTCCTTTCGGAGAAGCTCCATAGTGGCCGTCAACCGGGTGACCTCCGCCCGCATCTCGGACATCCCGTCCGATTGAGGCCCGAATTGAATGGCCTTCACTGCCTCCATAATGGAAGCCGCGGCAGCGGGTATGGCCTTGTCTTTGGAGGACTGAATCCTCTTCAAGGCCACACCCTTTAGCGCAGCTACCACGGCCGCCTCTAGCTTGGCCAGTCGCTCGGCCTTGGAGCCGCCAGCGGCGTCCGGCTCACCGTCTGACGACTCAGACAGTTCCGCCCCGCGTGGCGCGCCGTCCGTAGTGAGCCTGCCGGCTCGCTGGTCCGGCTCGACTGGGCTGGCACAACTCGGCTCGCTAGCCTCCTGAGTGGCGAGCCCTGTACCCCTTTCACGACCTCCACCCCGCCGACAGGTCTTCCCGATTTTTCGGGCGGAGCTTCTCCCGCCATCAGAGGACGACCACTGGCCATCCCCTGGTTTGGGGCGCTTCTGGAAGAGCCTACGGTTCTTCCCAGCATCCCCTGTAATCACGCGCTCCGGGCTCTTGACAGAGCCCCTCGCGCCCGACGCGGCATCGGACTCCGACCCCGCATCGCTCCTCTCCTCTCCACTGCTCTCTTTCTGTGTTGTTTTATTTGATTTTTCCATAGTAAATCCCACGAGTGTGGGGGATGTAAAAAGTCCATCCTAGGTTCACCCCCTGTCCCTAGGCAAGTGTTCATTTGTAACCCAACCAGAGGGTCCACTGGTACTCTGGCTGGGGGTGCGCTAGCGACTGATGCGCCACCTACAACTGGAAAGTTGTAGATGACACTACTCCTCAGCCATTCATACCCTCGCCGCGCACCAGAACTTGATATTAGAGGAATTTTTTATAGAGGTTATCTTCCTCGCGGCCCGGGCGGTTAAGCCAAGACCCTCGACCCCCGTCAAAAGTCAGAGACATGACGTTGACGATCTTCGGGGCTACGAGACTAACGGTGGCAGAAGGAGCAGACTCCTTCCTGCCTGCCCGGCGGCAGTGTTAGTGCACACCGAGCCCGCTCTTACTCCGCCGCTGTGCGTCTCTGCTTAACAGAGATACACACGTTGGAGCGTTCCTCCGACAGGATATTAGCGTACGGGCAACAAGACCCCTTAGGCACAGAGTACCTAATGGAGAGTTATTGCCCGCACCCCAGGGTGCACCGTCCCGGAGACTGGCCTTTCCCCCAGACGCATCCAAGGGAAACTCCAGCCCACGGACACACGGGGAGGTTTCCTGTCCTAGCACCCCCAGAAAGGTTACCTGAGCCCCCTTCTATGTCCAAAACGTCAATCTTCACATAGACCTTCGAATGCCCACCATCCAACAGTTCATGAAACGCCTTTCAAAGCGTTTTCGACTGCGGCATAAAACACCCCAACCCCCTGATTAAAGCAGCTACACTCCCTTCCGCATTAGTAAGATTCGCCGCCCAAGGCATACCTAAGTCGACCCCGACGACGCCACTACCCTCCTCCAGGAGAGTAGTAAAGCTACCAGTACCTTATAGTTATATAAAAACAGACCGCCGGCCGCAGCGCCGTCCTTCCGTCCTCGCCGCCGCCGAGGCCCGCCGCGAAGCCCCAATTCACGTCTGCCCCGATCCTTGCTTGAGCCAGCTCGCGCTGCGCCGCTGAACCCGTAGCTTTAAATTCGTCTTTTAATAATAATAATTCCGATCTAGCCTGTCCCTTGCTGCCCTCCCCCAACGACGACGCCCTAAGCCGAGGCTCGTACCCCGCAGGGCGTACTCTTTTAGCGTGTTGTCGCCTAGTTTGTAAGTTTTTTAAGCCCTGTTTGGGGGCCTTAATTTATTAGGGCAACCACAAGCATGTCCGGTTAAGCAACCGACAACCTCCTAGGTTGAACTGCGAGAAACCAATCACAAATAAATAAAAAAAAGATCGGCGTTGGCCCCGCAAATCGCAAAATAACAACTTAGCACTGCATCACTTCTTCTTTGTAGTGAGTCTTAGTGCGCCAATACTGCATCACTGAGGAATATGCTTGTTTTGACTGAAACAAGAACCTTGGAAGGCCAGGCTTGGCTTGCTTTTGATCGATATCTAATACAATACTAAAATAAAAACTTAAAGGTAGCCGTTACCTTAAGTTGGTACGAAACATTATATAATCTACTAAAACAAAATTGGAAAAAATATATTTTGCTTGTTGGTTCTCACTATTTGACAAGTAAACCACGAAGTCAAACAAAAAATTAAAAAATAATTTTGCGCCTTTCACTTTCGTGTTTATAATAAAATCATATTTATTTTGCTTCTCCCTTTGTGGTAACTTTAATCAGTGAATGTTGTGTAAAGAATTATAAACAATGCTCAAACCTTTCTAAGGAGAAGTGTCTCAAAAACTTGCAAAATGGGCTTGGACTTTGATGTCTTTGAATTTTGCAAAAAACTGCGGCAAAACCGGCCTCCGCCGTATCAGTGTCCTTTAGAAAAGTGTGACAAGGTGTACAAGAGTTTATGTGGGCTACAGTATCACTTGGTTCATTATGATCACGATAACCCAACCCCGGCGACGCCAGCGGTAGCTAGTCATCGGAAGAAGGGTAGAGGCAGGGCGGCCGTGCCAACGGGTGACATCGCTCTTCAAAGTCCACCGAAAGAGGCTCTAACATTCGCTGAAGCTCAAAAAGTAGTCCAGTTTGAGATAGATGGCAAAATCAGCAGAATTCCAATTGATCAGCCTTTACCAATTATGTCTCTGGAAGAATGGGAGAAGACAAACGCTGACCTGGAGAAACCTTTGCCCATTGTGGAACCTCCAGCTGAACCTCATGTCAAATTACCTGAAGCAAGCTTCAAGGTATGGTTAATTGATTTTTGTAATAATATTTTGAAATTTTTTATTCCAAAGTCATGTTTACCTATCATAAAAAATGATGATTAAATAACTTAATTATACAGTCTTTTTATTGGTAGAGACTTTAAGTTTTTATGTCTGCTATGCACAGCAAGATTGACTCATTTTAAATTTGCAGATGAATAATAATGGTACTTATATTTTTATTAGCCTGTAGGTCCTCTACAATGACACTTCACTTGAAAGGCTATTTATTAACATCCCAAGGGATTGACAGTGTAATTCACAAACTAAAATTTGACACACATCAAACTAAAATTTGACACACATAACTACAAAAGTAGGTTACGTAAAATACAATTCAAAAGAATATGTAAACACATTATTTCTAGAGAGAGACTACTAAATAACTCCAAGGCTTTCTGTTGTATTATTAGTGTAGCCACAATCTGTAGATATTGTTCAGGTTTAAAAAAAGAATTGGCATAATTGGACGTAGTTATGCTACAACGTTCCAATCCACACGCAGGTCGAACTGAGTAAATCGCGTTTTTGTAATTTTGTGGTACGCTTTTTTTTGGTAGCGAGTACAACTAAGTAGTATGTATCACTTCAACTAAATAAATAAACATTATTTTATTATATACTTGTCATTAAAATTTATTAATATTTCTCATACAAATTTTGAAAATAATGCACTTGGAACGTTTTTGAAAAAAGGCTTTTTGTATGGAAGTAGCTTTTAACTTAATTTGCAAAAACGATCCAATATCTGAAAATTGGTATATTTTGGTAGTTAATATATATTTTTTTAAAACATAAGTATAACAATGAAACAACTTTATTAAAAAAATATTTTAAGAAATAGTTGTATCAAAGGTGTACGTTACACCAGCAGGAAAGTGTATCCTAGAGTTATATGAGTGGAACATTTAATTGGTGCCTTAGCTGCTGTAAATGTGCCCCCACATAAAAAATGTGTGCCCCCTGTCGTTTTGGAAAAAAACGGAAAAAACGATTCCTGCTGGGGTAACGTTTTTCTAGCAGGAAAATTCTAAACGAATGATCGGAGAGAGAAAAATTGTGCATGGCCAGATAGCTTATATGTGTGCCAAAATGTGCCCCCAAAAATAAAATCTGTGCCCCTTCAGGTTTTCGAGATATTGCATTTCCTGCTGGAGTAACGTTTTGCAGAATCGTATATCTCTAAAACCATTGCATGTGCCCCTGTAGAATAAACATACACGAGTAGCTCTTAATGTGTGCCGCTTTTTTTTTTTTTTGGCGTGGGAAAAAACCCACCCGTGTTCCTTCAGTTGCCTGTGCGCCAGGGCCACGGTAACTCTTTCGAACAATCCGCAGCCCCGGCAGGCATCGGTCCTCTCGGACCCCGTCAATTTTGCTGACATCTCTTTGAGGCGTGCGTGGAACACGACGCGCCGTCGAAAGGGGTCGAGTTAACCGTGTGGTTTTGTTAATCCTCCTCATAGGTGATGATGTTGTCCTGTTTTACCAGGAGCGACTTTTGACTTCAATTACTTAATATTCCGTACTCGTATGTTTACCGCCCTTACGGGTAAGGTACATCTGCATGATCGCCAATGTAGACCAGCTTGGCGGGTACTGGCTTACCTCGAGGGGACTGACCCCCAATGTGTGGCCCTTAGTGCCCCAATTAGATTTAAGAAAATATTTGTAGTTTTCAAGTTTTCGCGGTTTTATGGAAACCCGAAAAAACATCGCAGCGCCTAAATGAGAGAAGGTATAAGTTCACTGAAAACTATTCGGTCCTTCTTGACGCTAATAATAACCATACAAAGTTTCAAAACTGTTAATGCATGCGTCCGATCATTCGATTCGATCATTCGTTTAGAATTTTCCTGCTAGAAAAACGTTACCCCAGCAGGAATCGTTTTTTCCGTTTTTCCAGACTCCATAACGCATTTTTTTTTTTCAATTTGCCACAATATATCGCTACCTAGTTGTATAATTATTATTTTAGACAAGGCCTTATTATAAAAAATACGAAAGTAATGGATCGTTTAATGATTTGATAACTGTATGTTCCTACCAGTGTACACGTTTTAAATCGTTTACTTTTATTGTTGTCTTTTATTTACGCGAACACGATACATTTAAATGAAACTACTTTTACGGATTATTTCGCGATTTATTAACATTTTATTTAACCTGACGTTTCGAACACTTTACAGCGTTCGTGGTCACAGGTAGACTGAGGTTTACTTTTACCATTATGAATTATCGTACACATTATAAAGTACATGGAATGTTTTGAAGAAATAGATAATAAAAAAAATATATATAACAAGATGAATGGATCATTATTTTTATGTTATTCAGTCCAAAACGAATTAAAACAGTACGATCCAAATGAATTGTCACTTTTTAAGATTTAAAATTGTTATTTTTAAAACGTTCCAAGTTGATTGGATCATTATTTTTATTTTATTCAGTCCAAAACGAATTAAAATAGTACGATCCAAATGGAATGTCACTTTTTATGATTTAAAATTTGTTATTTTTAAAACGTTTCAAGATGATTGGATCCTTATTTTTATTGCATTCAGTCCAAAACGAATTAAAACAGTACGATCCAAATGTAATGTCACTTTATAAGATTATAATTAGATCTTTTGGTTCGTTTTATCATTTAGACCGCTTAATTATTTCAATAGTTATTGTCGTAAGAGAGTCAGTGTCTTCAGCACTAGATAGGACGATCCAAAATACCTAGCTTGGGCTCAAAAACTCAATTTTGACCACCTTGTGGATTGGAACGTTGTAGCATAACTACGTCCAATTAGTAATTGGATTATCAGTCTAAGATATTTGACCAAGACAAAGTTTTTATCTTCTAGACTAGCCATATTATATATATCTCAATTTGTCTTAACCATCCTTGAAAACTACATTTGAAAGTGTTTCTTAGTATTTCTTTTGAAAATGACTGGATCATATGGGAATCTAATTGAAATACTATAGGAACATGTTAATGCAGTCAGCCCTGAATAATTCCTTGGTTTGAATGACTAAACTGCTGTGTTATTCATAAGAAAAATTATTCACTCATTTCATCATTTTTTTAGTTCACTTGAGTCTTTTCTTAGGCTTTCAAATATGATAGCCTAAGAAAAGACTCAAGTGAACTCTAGATAATTACTTTATCTATAGGGAGTTTTTGGCACTGAAGCTGTAATTAATCTAGGAAAATACTATGTTAAACCTAGAGAATATCATATTTCAGCAGCAATTTTGATAAAGAGCTTATCCACCTACTGAGCCATCATTACTCTTAGTTTTCAATTGAACAAAGTTCACAACTTGTTTTCAGGCTATTAGAATATTTAACTTTGTTTATTTCACTTATTTCTCAATATTTAGTACTTAAAAGGACAATATCAGGGTATGGCTGCATATAATGAGTCCCGTACGGTATATCGAATTACCCTTGAACGATATAACTGTCTACAGAAAGCATGGTTCACCGACGAACGGTAATACGAGAAAACTATTAGTCGATACCATTATTTAGCGACAGCACGTTTCGCCGAATAACGCTACATAGAATGAATGGTTGGCCGACACCAAGATTTGCCGATGTCATGGTTCGCCGGAACACGCTTGAACTAAATAATCCTTTATCGATAGCCTCCTATTTCTGAATGGCGATAGTAACGATAAGGCGTAGTCGACGGAGCCCCGCGTGGCGGGGCTCCTACTTCTGGGTGGTTTGAAAAAAAATAACCACGAAGGGGATGGCGGGGTCTTTCAGACCCCGCCATCCCCTTCTAACCTAACCTGTCCGAGTCGGAGTCCTCCAAGTGCGGAACTCGCTTCGCTCTCTCTTGCATCCTAAATTCTCCTAGTGCAGTAATATTGCGTTTTGTACCGATCACGAGTGTGAGTATTATGTATGTACGCTCTGGTTAATTTGCTGTGCAGTCAGTATTTAAATGATGGAAATAAATTGATAGGTAATTATTTGTTTTGGATAGGCGGTGTAAGAAAAGGTGTTTTCGATGCAAACTGCTATCGATAAAGGATTATTTAGTTCAAGCGTGTTCCGGCGAACCATGACATCGGCAAATCTTGGTATCGGCCAACCATTCATTCTATGTAGCGTTATTCGGCGAAACGTGCTGTCGCTAAATAATGGCATCGACTAATAGTTTTCTCGTATTACCGTTCGTCGGTGAACCATGCTTTCTGTAGACAGTTATATCGTTCAAGGGTAATTCGATATACCGTACGGGACTGGCATATAATATGGGACATATTAATGCAGTAGTTTTGGCTCATATTATACACCATTCTTTAGTTTGCTGGACATTATTTGAAGTAGTACAGGATCAAATCAAAATCCCTAAAACACAGGCTTTTCGCCTATTTTAGGAGGCATCAGTTTGACCTTTAATGTAACTCTATTGTACAACATTTCTTTAAGCCTTGAACACTTGTGTACGTTTTTCTAAGTGTACTAATAAACATTTTGTTATTATTATATATCTAGCATCAAGCCTTCAGATGTAAAAGGTGCCCAAGTTATTGTGCCAGCATGTGTAGCAAGACCACTTCTATTTCTACTCTACGAAGAGAAGGCTTCCTCTCTCCTACCCTTTTGCTGTGCCCTACAGGGTCCATAATCATCTCAATTGTATAGTTACCACCTAAGTACACGTTATGGTAAAGCAATAAAGATATTGAGTATTGAAGAGAAGACAAATCACTTTCTTAACAAAAAGTAATTCTTTGCTTGAATTTTGACATCGCTTTGTAGAAATCTTTCTACAATCTGTAATTTTGTCTTCCGTTTCTATAGTGGCTATGCTATGCATGCTGAGAACATACTACCATCATCTACTTGGTTAGTCAGCTTAGAAATACCAAAGAGCAGAATCAGCAACATTCAGTCAGATCTTTCTTTTCTAAACCAGCCAACTAGCCATGGCTCTTTAACGTAGTAAGACATGATGTTTCATGTCTTTGTACCTAAAATTATATTTGCATGTCTTTATGAGAAAACATTGCACTAATTCTACTTATCCAAGACCTTAATATTTGAAACCTGTGAATGTGGCAAATAAATGATTCTGATCTACAATTTCATAAACTTATTCAGGATTCGTGTGATCTAGCAGTACTGGTTAAAGCTACACACACATGTGCTATCACAATCTTCATTGATTCATAATGAACATTTACAAATTGATGAATGTGATGCCATACATACGTAAACTCACGCCTTTTCCCATCGTTGGGGTAGTCAAGAACTACGCAAAGCCTCCTATTACAATCCTTTGATGAGATTTAGTATAATTCCACTTCCAGCTTGTTGACGACTACAATGAGCGCGTATGTGACGCCCCAGCTCGACCAAACGCCTACATTCGCTTCATAGAGAAATCTGCCGAAGAATTGGACGGTGAAGTCGAATATGACGTGGATGAAGAGGATACTGCGTGGCTGGCCATCATCAACAAGACAAGGGCCAAGCAGAACTTGCCTGCGGTCACTGTTGATACGTTAGAACTGCTCATGGATAGATTGGAGAAGGAGTCTTATTTTCAAGTAAGTAGTTGAGTAGTCATAATATAATTGTGTGAGATTTTTATACAGACTAGATCAATTATTTTTTGTGGTTATACCATGCTGACCAGTAAGTCTACTTTGTGGTGGACACCTACCAATCAACATGGATAATTAAAACTTCTTAGTCATGGTGAACGTCACCAATTTGCCTTAAAGCTAGAATAATACCTAACAATTGATTCAATGTCAAATTATACAGTAATGAAAGCTATGGTAGACTCGAAAAATTGTTTTTTTTTTTTATAAACTGCCTACAAATTCAACTTCACCATGTTTCTTTCGTAGGCATCTCAGAATGGCCAGCAAACAGCAGCCACCGTGGACGAGGATGCTGTGTGCTGTATCTGTATGGATGGCGAGTGTCAAAATACCAATGTGATTCTATTCTGTGACATGTGCAACTTGGCTGTGCATCAGGACTGCTATGGGGTATGTCATAGTCTTCTTTTGAGTTGCTTTATTGAAAAAGATACACCTGTAATCCGTCTTTTCTTCCATCCTTCCTTCCATCAAAAAGTCTCTGTCTTGAAAGAGGAAAGGAAAAGTATTCATTGGGACTTGCACAGGAAGAACACAAACTAAATAGAATGACAAAAACATAGAAAAATTTAGATAATTAAAAAATGTGTATAAAAAATAAAAAACAAAATGTTTTGTGTGATTCATGATACAATAGTCCAAAAGCTGAAAGTATACAGTATTTGAAACTGCTTTCTACTTTCTAATCGATTTTATTATTATTTGTTACACATACATATCTATTTTTTATTTAAATATTTACACACACACTATAAAACTGATTTATATCCCTAAGACGTCCTCGTAACATAGGGTCCGGTTGAAAACCAGCGTCAGGCACTAGTTGTCTGGCCTTTATGCTGTACTGGGCCTATTTGGCACAGCCGTGAGGCACACAATACTATTTTTAAGTATTTTTTACTATTTTTTTGTTTTTGTGTGAATGTTGTGTGCCTTAACCTGTGTCAAATCAATTTATTTTCTTTCTTTCTTTTTCTTTTTGGCCGACAGCATAAATATTCACAAGTCGTTCTATTGCGGGCACGGGACAAAAATAAAAAAGTGCGAGTCGGACTCGCGCATGATGGTTTCCATACCCATTAACTATAAAAACGCCAAAAAATCGCGTTTGTTGTATGGGAGCCCCCCTTAAATATCTATTTTATTTTGTTTTTAGTATTTGTTGTTATAGCAGCAACAGAAATACATAATTTGTGAAAATTTCAACTGTCTAGCTATCGCGGTTCTTGAGATACAGCCTGATGACAGACGGACGGACAGACAGCGAAGTCTTAGTAATAGGGTCCCGTTTTTACCCTTTGGGTACGGAACCCTAAAAAGGTAAAAACTACTTCTAATTAGGTCCAAAATATTTTGCGTCATCGGTAACGTACTTAAATTAAATATTGTATTTTTTTTAATTCAGCTCCTTTTCAATTTAAATGGCAATAACTTTTTTTTAAATAATGATATCAGTTATTATTATACAAATTTATAATCTGCATTTAGTGGACATTTTTTTTCAATAATGGGCACCGACAGTGTAATACATTTCTTTTACACTATTCGCGCCCAAAGTTTCATGGCTCTCTGAGGATTATTGTTAAAATTTGACTTATTTGATTATTGTTTAACACATTTTTTCTTAAATTTCTGTAAGTTTACAGTAAAAAGTTTTTTTCAAATGATAGCACATGTATTCAGCAGTTACAAATAGAAAACAAAATAGGAAAATAATGTTTTTTGTTGAAATTAGAGCCAAATTACTAAAGCGAGGTGCCAATTTTTCTAAATAAAAATAAAAATGAGTTTTTTTTCTGAGACATACGGTAAAAAAAAAACAAATTGTGATATGTGATAGCTGAATATATTGCGTGTCGACCCCTTAACGTTGGACCACTATTTACGCCACACCCTGTATATGTATTTTTGATGGAGAAGGATTTACAGGATTTTTTCGACCATGACGTGGGCGAAGCCGCGACCAAAAGCTAGTAATAATATAAACCTGTTCTAGGTGCCCTACATACCTGAAGGGCAGTGGCTATGCAGACGATGCCTGCAATCACCATCGCGTCTTGTCAACTGCGTTCTCTGTCCTAACACTGGAGGTAAGCATTCCATAAGTAAAGGAAATATGCACCTTATAAATTACTAATAAAGTTCATATTCTATTGCTGTCTAAAAAGTGGTTCTGATCGTCTTTTTGTCGTCGTTGCCTAAGTAAACTGACCCTTATTTACTTCTACTATATGACTCAATGTTGTTTGTCTTTAGGTGCGTTCAAGCAGACAGACCAAGGCACTTGGGCGCATGTGGTGTGCGCGTTATGGATACCTGAAGTGCGATTCGCTAACACAGTCTTTTTGGAGCCAATAGGTGAGAATTTGTGTGCCGTATGGTTTCCGAATTATTGCTATTTTTCTTTTCAATTTTAAAAATATGCTAATAATAATTAAAACTTTATTGTCATCCAAAAACGACTTTTATCCAAGGTTTTTTTTTACCTATTCTTTAATTTTATCCAACCAACTTTAGTTGTTTCTGAATATTTTTTTGTGCAAAAAATCGCGTTATTTGAGCAATGTGAAGCCTATTTTTATTGCTATAAACTTAATTTGTACAAATACACTAAGTGTAGTGCCACCATTAATTCTATCTTTTGACTGTTGTACAAGTTTGATTGAACCCAATTTATTAAACCCGTTTTTCATCGCTTGACAGACTCTATCGAGATGATACCTCCGGCTCGATGGAAGCTTCAATGCATGGTGTGCAAACAACGTAGCGTCGGCGCTTGCATACAGTGCCACAAGACTAGCTGTTACTCTGCCTTCCATGTAACCTGCGCACAGCAGGCTGGGTGAGTCCTTTATTGTCATCCAGAAGAGACTTTGTGCTCTTCCGAAAGCGACCGCAAGCTGTACGTCGCCTAATGTAATGACAGATCGAGGGACTCGACATGCCACTGCGGTTTTAATTCCGAACGCGGCGTAACAACTTCGACGGAAGCGGCATTTCTCTTCTCCAGTTTCGCGATAGTCAACTGACTAACAAAAAAAAAAATAGGTCTTGTCTCTCTGTTCGTGACAGACAGTGACGAAACTGGGTCCATATTGGCTCAACTAAAGTTCTTTACCCGAAATTGTTCTTCCTAACGATTTGTAATCCGAATGATCACTCTTCCTAAAATTTTTCATCCTAAAGTTTTCATTCATACTATTTGTAGTGCTACCGGCGATGTTCATAACACTCATGTTTCCGAAAATTGTAATTAATAATATCATTAATGTAAATATATTTAAACTCCTACTGTTTTTTATCATAACGCTTTTATCCCTAAACATAATTACCATAATATTTTCACCCAACTTATATATTAGGTCTTTACCTATGAAATTGCCGTTCTGCAGTACTGGCCATTTCAAATCAAAATAATTTTTGTTTGGCTATGAATTCTAATTTCAAATTCATTTTATTTTAAAAACATGGATTTTTTTTTCTAAAAGTAGTCATTTCTTTATTGATTAGTGTTACATTTTCATCGCATTTCAATCTTTTTCGTCATCATGGATACGTTAAAAATTCGAGTAATTATGGAATATGAGTACCGTCGTGGCAGCAACGCGGCACAAGCGGCACGCAACATCAACGACGTTTACGGAGCTAACTCTACAAACCAACGCACCACCTGTTATTGGTTTGCTCGCTTCCGTTCTGGAAATTTCGACCTGAAAAATGAACCTCGCGGTCGTCCGAAGACTTTGGTCGACAATGACGAATTAAAGGCGATTGTGGAAGCTGATGATACACAATCTACGGCTGAATTAGCAGCAGCTTTCGACGTTAGCGTCAAAACAATATTGGTCCATTTGCGTCAAATTGGCAAGGTAAAAAAGCTTGACAAATGGGTGCCCCACGAACTCAATGATCGCCAGCGCGAAGTACGCGTCGAGACGTGCCTTGCACTGCTCAACAGACACACAAATGAAGGAATTTTGAACCGCATTGTTACCTGCGATGAAAAATGGATTCTGTTTGATAACCGTAAGCGCTCAGCAAGTTGGTTGGATCCTGGTTCAGCACCTAAACAATGCCCTAAACGAAAACTTACCCCTAGAAAAGTGATGGTCACTGTTTGGTGGTCTAGCGCCGGTGTGATTCATCACAGCTTCTTACCAAACGGGGTGAGCATTACTGCAGATGTGTACTGTGAAGAACTGAACACAATGATGGAGAAGCTGGCGCATCTCCAACCAGCATTGGTCAATCGCTCGTCTCCGCTGCTCCTGCACGACAACGCGCGACCTCATACTGCACAGCAGACGGTCTCCAAGTTGCAAGAACTGGGGTTGGAAGCTCTCCGTCATCCGCCCTACTCACCAGACCTTGCGCCTACAGACTACTACTTTTTCCAGAATTTGGATAACTTCTTGGCGGGAAAAAAATTTAATACCCGAGAGGCAGTACAAAATGCCTTTGAAGAATTTGTTGCCTCCCGTCCAGCTGATTTCTTTAAGAAGGGCATCAATAAACTGCCACTGCGATGGCAAAGATGCATTGATTGCATGGGTGATTACCAGTGATAGGAATAGGTAGTGCTTATTTGCCTAAACTTCGAAGAACAGAGACGAGACTTCCTTACGACTATATTTTTTCCGGGACATCTGTCCCGAAATTCGGGACAACACTTTTAAACATAATAATAACTTATCCTCTATGGGCTCTAAAGGAAAAATAAAACACAGAATTTTGTTGTAACAAATATATGTATATTTATATTATTTTTTAAATATGACGTAATTGGAAAGCATGAAACAAAATGTACAGACGGAAAAAACTTAAGTTACCAATTTCTGTTTATCTATCTATGTCATATTTATTTTACTGACGTTGAGTGATGCAATTTTAACTCAAATCAAAGTACAAATTAACCTTTGAAGTATAACATTTAGGACAATCAGTTTTAATAGTGAACTACTAACTGTTCGGTTTTGATACAGATCTTGACGCATTAAAAATGCTAAGAATTTGAAAATCTTTATTTGTGTTACAAATACCATAAAAATTAAAGAACGATTTTAAGTTAATCATCTTGATTCGATTCGTCAAGTTTAGTATCAGAACCGAAATTGTCTTTGTCAGATGAGTTATCTAAGTTAAAATACACAATCATAATTTTTTCTATATTTTCAACTGTCCGGCGATTTCGTTTTATGTTAAGAATGCATTTATAAGTTGAAAACGACCTTTCAACATCGACTGAGGTTAAAGGCGCGTACATATAGTATGATCGCTCATCCCTTCCTGCTGTTATCGCGTCACATATGTCTCTAATTTTATCTAGATCGGGATTTCTGTCCATGACATTTACGAGTTTATTTTTTATAGGCTCAGACGAACACCAGCTAAGCACAGTTCTCACGTGATCAAATATTTCAATGCATTGCGTTAGAGTTAAATTCGATTTTTGTAATTCCTTTAACCCAATTTGTATATCTTTAAAATATTCCTCAATGTAGTCCAAGTCCGATTTCAAGTTTTCCTTTTGAAGAACATTTTTGGCACACCTAATAGAGAGGGCGTCGGAACTTCTTAAAAGATTTACAATTGTTTTAATTTTATCGTAATATTTTGCATAATATGACACTGCCTCCAACCAAGTACCCCATCTTGTAATAACGGGTTCTGGAGGAAGCGGCATGTGGGGAAAGGTGTTTTTTAACAAGCGCACTCTAATAGGTGACTTTAAAAAAAAAAATGTACGTTTGAAATTAATTCATCTACATCTGAGTATTCGTATCGTATTTTTTCTGCCACGAGATTCAGTGCATGTGCTAAGCAAGTGACGTGTATCATGTTGGGCAAATAATTTTTCAGAACACGTCCCGCTTTTAGCATATATGCTACACTATCAGTGCATAATACAGCAACGTCTCCTACTTTGGATTCATACGAATCGCGCCACATATTTTCAAGGCAGTCTGTTACAAATTGGGCAATTGTGTTACCATTAACAATTTCTAGTACTTTGCAAGCAACTAAAAATGGTTTTTGTGTTATCGCATTTAAAGGTTTTACAAGAAAATGTACCATGTATCTGCCTAAAAAATCAGTTGTCTCGTCTAAAGATACCCACAGCGTTTGATTTGCAGTTTGTTCATAAATCGAGTCAATATTTGTTTTAAAAATCTTATCTAAATAAACTTTTCTCAGCAATGATTGCTCAGGAACCTTTTGTCGATTTGTACAATTGCAGCAAATATATTTATAGAAGATTTTTTTGAAAGCGGGGTTGTTTACTTGAATCCAAGGTATATTACATAATATGAGAAATTGTACTAGGTCCAAATAAAATTCTTCATTTGGTTTCTTACTTGTCCCTTTGTGTTTCGGACCTTTAACGTGCCTCTTGACAATACTAAGTTTAGCTGTTATACTGCTCTCGCACTTAGAACAGTAAATCAAATTACTGGCCGGGTCGTAATATAATTCAGGATGAAGTCCAATCCAACTTTGTACTGTTGCTTCCTTAGGGTTGTTCTCCATTGCCAATCTTAATGGTCTCCAATAAGAGGTACCTAAAATAAAATAAAAAAACACGTGTGGCACTCGGGGACTGCCGCGTTAAAGCTATTGCATAGCATTTTTTATCAACTTATGCAATTATAATTATTTATTCATTTTTTACATGCAGTATATTTTTTTCTTTGATATTAATTCAAGTACAGTCGTACCATGTACATACACGTTAAGCGAACGCTCGGCCGAGCAACATGGTAGGTGGAGTGGGGGGTGTTAGGTTTTATTTTCTTTACGGAATTTCTTGATTCGGTCGCCGTGCTCAAAGCCCGCGATAAAAGCTATGCAATAGCTTAATAAAATTTTATAGTTTTCCATACCTCAAAAGGAAAAACAAACCCTTATAGACATGGGGAGGCGCGCGCATTCCACCTAGATGCATCGAATGTATCGATTTGAAGATTTTATTATTTCATTTTACGCTCTAATAAAGAAATACGGTTAGAAAATATGAACACGCGTAGCGTCATTGTTATTGAAATTGTTTTTTTTCTTCTACAGAGTTACATTTTAGTCAATGCGCAAAGGACATAATCCATTTTGGTACAAATATAAAAAGAGCCGGCCAGAAAAATAATATATTTTGATAGAATTCGTCCGCCTTAGCATTTCTTTATGACACCAAAGATGTAGCATCACTATGCTTGGTAGTATTTAAGTTAACTTTTATATTTGGACCAAAAATTAAATGCGGATGATGTCCTGGTCATCAAATATTAAAATAAACATATTTTTTTTCTTTAAATACGTTTCATGCACAATAATTATCTTAAAAACTCCATTCAAAAATGTCAAGTTCATACAACTGCAGATCAAGCTAGACTGTCAAATTGCTAGTTTAAGATAAAATAATATATACATTTATGTTCTACTTTATATCTAACTTACTGTTTGTTTCCCTACAAGAAATAAAATAAGTAAATAACTTTAGTCAAAACATTAAAAAGTAATAAATGTTGACTTACCGTATTATTTGATGTAGACAGACAGGAACAATGTTATTGCAGCAAATCGTAATCCATAAATTCAAGCCAAGGTATTAGGAAGATCCAATGATCCAAAAAACGAGATGCGCACTTAACAGACCGAAGTACAGGAGTGAAGTGAAGGTAACCTGAGCGCGCCGGCACGCGGGGCGGTGGGGGAAGGTATGTAGGCCCTCCCCACGCCGCACAGGTACGCGACCATGGCGGTTTCTTTTTGTAATTTCTAAGAATAGATAACGAAATGCGCTGCCGTAAAGGTCGTATTGTACTTTCGGTGTAATAAAGATTAAATGATGTTTTTAAAGTTTAAGTGTGTTACTAAACAATGTGATAAGGCCATTATTTTAATATCATGCACATTTTTTAATATACTTTGAAATGATAAATTCATCTTACTATAGAGAATGGTAAAATTATAAAAATTACCGTTTTATTATTTTAAAGACAAAAAGTCTTTTTTTTTCAATTATACATTTGAACTTTAGAAATCTCATTAAACGTAGCCGAGAGTGAGCTAGAAAGAAGATATTTACTCCGAAACGTATACGGCTCCTTATACAAACATTGTGATTCATAGTATAAGATCAACAAGTCATTTACAAAATGAACTCCAAAAAAAAAATACAGAAAATTTTATGGTTGTAACGACTGTGAATGTTATTTATTATATTATGCCCAGTCGCAAACTTTAGGTAAATATAGACGAATTAGTTATTCCAAATAACATTTTTTTTAATGTATTTAAAAGTGTTGTCCCGAATTTCTGGACAGATGTCCCGGAAAAAATTTAGTCCTAAGGAAGTCTCCGTTTCTTGTCTCTGTTCTTCGAAGTTTAGGCAAATAGGCACTACCTATTCCTATCACTGGTGATTACTTCGATTAATACAAATAAAAAATTCATGAAAAAAATTCGTTTAAATTTTTTCATACAAAACGGCAATTTCATAGGTAAAGACCTATTATAACCTACCCACTATATTTTAAACCAACTGTTTAGAATGATTAAAGGTCGTTTGACTGATTTTTGTCTTAAATGAATGAAATTCAGGTCAGAGTGTCGTCTTGGGGGCACTATGAAAAAAATACTTAGAAAAATTTCGCGACCAATTTCGAGGTAGCGCTCGCCGGCCGCTGCCGCGGCACCGCTCGCTTCGCTCGCTCGGCTCGCGCGTAGTTGGTCACAGTTCTAACCTAACCTAACCTATGGATATATTTGCAGGTACACACCGCTATAAATAAAATTAAAGAATACGCTTTATTCTTATATGTTACACATGTTATGTGAAAATAAAGTTACGCAAAATTTATGTATATAATACTGATTATTATGAATAAAAAGAAATCTAAACAAAAAAAATATGACTTTGAATAATAGTGTATAAGATGGTTATGTTGAGAAAATATAGGAAAACAAATACAAGTATAATAGATGTTTATTGCTACTGACATTATGAAGTTGAATGCTTCGGAATTATGAACATTAGAGACAGAGTAGTTAGGAATTGTGATTGTTAGGATGAAAAATGTTAGGAAGAACATTTTCGGATTTCCAATTATCGGAGTTGAAAATTTAGGTGAACTTTGGCGCACCCGACGAAACTACTGCACCCTAATTACGTAACTCGCTATCCACCACAATCTGCATCATTTTGAAGCCTATTGCTAATCCATTGCTCCATATGTTCGAAAAAATTGTCTGCTCAACAACTTAAATAACGCAATGGATGATGTTGAACTGTTCAAATGAAACCCATTCCTACTGTTAGTGTGTTACGTAATTACCCCGCTGGTCTGCGGACTGCGGTCGAGCGGGGACCGCAGCGTCAGACAGCAACGTCGCCATCTACGGTACTGTTTTCATAGAGTTACATAGAAATCAGTCGTGTCTCTGTAGTCTGTCAATGCGATTGGATGACGTTGCCGCTTGCGGTTTGCGGTTGCTATCGCCTTCGGAAGAGCTCTTTTACGCTGGAGTTATTTGAGAAAACAAGCTGGATGATTGTCTTATTATCTGTTGATCTTCCAAGTCTTATTAATCAGCAACAAAGTTACATGACTTTAAGGGGAAGGCGCCAGTTTGCCCGCGAAATTTTCCTACGTTTTTTGCAATTTGCAGGTCTGTGTACGGTTGTATGTTGATCTAAATATGACTCGCGACCGTAACAAGTATCTATTTACAGTTTATAATCATTAAAATCATCAATAGAACGCTCTAAGTTCATATAACCCTATTGAATGACTTCATGACGCCTGATACTGACCTGCAAATTGCAAAAAAAGGTAAAAAAAGATTTTCGCGGGTTGGCTTGGCGCTTCCCCCCTTAAGGAGAACTAAATTATTCTTCCCAACACCAGCTCTGTGGCTTTTGCACCTTGCCAACGTTAATCAGTAGAAGGACACTGCGCAATAAAAGTTTTATTCTTATTACGTCTGGGGTCGTTTAATGTCCCACAAATTGTTAACAAGACCAGACTATTGTTGTCCCACTGCATCGCAAAGGCCTCTCATAAAGAGAAGGCATGCGCACCAGGCTTGCGCAAAGTGCAATGATGATTTCAGACTTATATTTATTAGAAGTTTAGGTTTAATCACGATTTTTATGCGAAAAACGCACGGTTAAGTTGTGCGTACTAAGCCTTGTGACGGTTTCAGTTTGTACATGAAGATGGAGGCAGCGGGTGCGGGTCGCGACCCCAGCCAGCCAGTACAGGTCGCCAAGATGGCGTACTGCGACGCACATACTCCTGCGCACATATTACAGGTAATGTCTCATTAGAATTACTGGAATTAGCACTAACTGACATTGGTAAAGAATTAGGCAAACACACTGTGATTACACCCTATTTATTATTAGTTTACGTTTTACAGTCTTGTACAAAATACTTGTAAATAAAAAAAATCAAATGATAATTTTTATATTGTAAATGCGAAATGACTTTGGTGTGTCTTTTTTCACCCAGCAACGGTGTTTTGTTTTTGTAAAGGCGTAATTTATGGGTTAGAGAGTGACATTATTACTTTTTATTCCGGACAAATGTACTAAAATATTTGCATATTTCTGTTATGTGCCCCCAGGAGCGTCGAGCACAAGAATCAGAAGGAGATACAAAATCAACCGATCTGACAGCGATTCGGCTGAAAGGCAGAGAGAAGATAAAACAAGTATGTGATGGAAAAAAAACTACCTCGTTAAAAGTACATGCACTTTTCTTTATTTTCTTCTAATTTTCCAGAGAAACAAAAATATTAACCCCCAAATACTCTCAGTGTTACTAAACTGAGTGATATTCTATTTTGCTTTAATACATCTTAAAGCTAAGCGCACATTACAGCCACATCGGGCCGTAGCTCGTGGTATTCCAACATTACAAAAAAGCCCAGTACGGCCTGCCTGTAATATGTGCCTTTTGCAAGGCTGTGCGGCCCGCCCAAACGAGCGTTAACCTAAAAAGAGACAGAGACTTAGTGGCGCGGGCGTCCTAAAATTGACCTAACATTTCAGTATTCGGTCGTAAAGCTGAGATACCCTAAAAACGCCGAGCTGTCATATAGCGGCCGCAAAATAATGACTGCCATAAAAATCCGCCATTTTCACCAATGTTTTGGCTTTAAAGAATACCCTCTAAATGGACGGCCCTCATTGTACGACCGCTAATGTGTCACCGTTTTCTTAGGAAACTAAAGCTATAATTTTTTTATATTTTTTATTTGACATTGCACGTCAATTTTTTAAATCCATCAAATCTTGTCCATGTCTAAGCCATCCACATTCCCCAGGCTCGTCGCGTGCTAGCCCTGAAGCGCACATGGGCGCCCGTGGTGCTGGTGCCCACGCTGCCGGCCGAGCGGGTGGCTGAGGTGGCCGCGCTGGCCCCCGGGGCGCCGGCTGCGCGGGCGCAGCTTATGAAGAGGCTGCTGGCTTACTGGACGCTGAAGAGACATAGCAGGAATGGAGTGCCGCTGTTGAGGAGGCTGCAGAGTCTTACGAGTCATCATGGTTAGTAAATAGAAAACAAAAAAAATCGTATTATAAAATTAGGTGTTTTGTTAACACATATATTATGTTTGTTATTGAATTTACGGCCGTTATTTTCGAACTTTACCAATTTTTTTCGAACTTAAACTGAGCAATTTTTCATGACAGCAGGACCACACAAAAACATCATCTCGTGATTGATACACTGTTACATTTCAAAATGATTAATCCCAGCCTATTTTTAATAGGCTTCAAATTTCTATTACATCATCCGGATTTCCACCTATTGCATCCAGACTTCCATATGATTCGACCTTGCCTTGGCTACTACAATATGCTGTATAATATTGGCACCTCTCACTCAAAATCAAAATATTTTATTTCACATAAACCTACATGGGCACTTATGAAACGTCAGAAGCTAGGCGCACGGTTCCAATTGGTCTTTTCCTATGACGAAGAGCAGGCAAGAAACTCCACGGTTACTCTTTTAAAAATAAGTGGCTTTTACAATGTTTTCAAATTACAGTGTTAGGTATGGGAAGACAGTGTAGGCCTGTCAACAAGTAACAGGTAGTTAACAAAATAGAAAAAGGTCTAAAAAATTACGATCTATAAGTTAGGCCTACAACGGTCTCACATTCATAAAATATAGAAGAATCTATGTAAAAGATAAATAAAATAATAAAAATAAAAGCCTATTGAAACCAAATGACATGATTGCCATTACCAATGGCATTCATGTCATTTGGTTGTAATAAATCTGAATTAAAATCCTAACTTCAAAAGCCATTAGTAAAGAGTTGAATTGGAGGTATATAATTTCAAATAATAAGAAAATTATGTCAAAGAAGAATGTAAAAAAAACATTGTTTTAAATAAACTTCATAATTTGGGAGCAGTTAATAGACATTTATTAGTGATGCCATTAATGAGGTACCAGGGAAGCCACATGTGCAGAAGGAATTATTGCCAAAGTTCCTTGTCTTGACGTAGTCTTTAATCTTATAATAAAAATAATTTCTATTCAAATTGTTTTGTTTTTGCTTACAGGAAGCCGCGGTATACAGGATGGCACAGTGAATGTAAGAGAACTGTGTAACCAGCTCAAGTACTGGCAGAGGATACGACAGGACTTGGAGAGAGCCAGGTAATACAACTCATCGGCACTAAATGTGGCCCCGGCCCTAAATACGAATTTGTGAACGAAGTAAACCTATTATTTGAATTTAAGACCCCAAGCAGCTTCTCAGGTTAGTTTAATTGAATAATTTCACATTAGGTTAGTTTTAAATTGATTTGTGCAAAAGATTATGCTAAAGCAGGCGTCTGCTCAATAAGCACGAAATCCGTAGTTCTGGCCGAAGTTACGCATGTTTCCTACACCATATCACTTTCGGATATAAAATTAGGCCGTGGCCCGAACTAAAAATGAAAGGCAAATCGATTTGACAGTTGTCCTTTCGTCCTTTCACTCGATGTGATTTGCCGCTCCGTAATAGTTCATTAATCGGGAGTAGGGTTCAATTATAATTACAGTACTACTTTCGGACGGGTCCGTATGTTCGTTGACTGACGTAGAGAGTATAGGCCCCCTTGTTTTTAATTTCCCCAGGAATGTAAGTCAAAAGCTTTTTATTTACTTTTAATTTTAATTTAATTTATTTTCAAAAACTCAGATAACAGAGATCCGTAGTGTTAGTATATACATAAATTAAAATACATTTTGGGTATGAGTCACTTTGTAAAGAAGACGAAACCAGTTTCTTACATATCTTCTTTCCACCAGATTACTATGCGAGCTAGTACGTAAACGCGAGCGTCTAAAGGCGGAGTACACGCGCGTGTGGGAGCGCTGCGTGCTTCACTCGCTGCAGCCGGAACGTGCCGCGCTGCACAAGTTACTGCGCATGCTGAGACAGAAGGATGCCAGCGATATTTTCACTGAGCCTGTGGACCTGCAAGAGGTACGTTATCTAAAGGTGTCAAAAGAAACTGAAGGTCACGTAACTGTTTGACAGGTGTAGTTGGCGCCCAACATGGGAACTTATTTCTTACTTTTCATGTTCCATTTTTTATGAACTCCTCAAGTTTGCTGATTAAAGTATTGCCCTGTCTAAATGTCGCTTATTTTAAATGGGATATTATTAATTGCACATCAAATAAATAATCACATAGCAATTTATTTCCATCATTTAAATACAGACTGCACAGCAAATTAAATACTGACTGCACAGCAAATCAACCAGAATGAACTAAGTTTCCGAAAACATAATAAATGTTCCCGAAAATACTAACCCTAGATGGTCGACGTCAGTGGCATCCCGAGGTTCGGTTGGTTAGGTTCCTTTAAACCCTTTAGACAGAAATAGGAGCCCCGCGAAGCGGGGCTCCGTCGACCAGCTTATTAACCCTAACCCTATATTTAGATTACCCTAGATTTCGGTAAAACGCAATTTAAATAAAACTTTGTGTAGCTGAGTGTACAAAAAGTCACGCTTTGGTATTCGTTAGTAATAGATTTTTTATTTAAAAAAATGTGGTACTCGTTGGGAATAGAAAATAAATTGATGAAAAAGCTTTTGCTTTAGGAAAAATCGCTGTACGCTGCGAAAATAAATTGTAGTGTGTTTAGTGATATTTTGAGTTGAATATTTTGCTGTGCAATCAGTAATTTTGATGGGAATTCGGAATCTTACTGCATAGAAAAAGGATATTTTTTGATTTGCGTTTAAATACTACCCATTTTAAATGAGTATGAGGTCACAATTAAAAAATAGGTTTGGCCAATTGAATTAATTATCCAACATCCAAATGTTTTGTATACCAGTGAAACTTGCCATATATTTCTATGGCATCCTTAGAATACATCTTGTATTTATAATTTTCCTAATCTACATTTTATCCGCTCAGGTACCAGACTACAGTACTATAGTGAAACACCCGATGGACCTGAGCACTATGGGCAAGAAGCTGGACCGCGGCGCGTACGCAACCATAGACGATATAGAAGTGGACTTCAAACTCATGATAGAGAACTGTCTCACTTATAATAATAAGGATACTGTGTTTTACAAGTAAGTTGATTGAAGTCACTTTTTCTATAGAAAAAGTCATAATAATTCGGAAATCGATTCCCGCTCCTTAGTTTCAGGGCGGATATTACGCTTAGTTTCATTTGTGTGCTACTTAATTAGATGCACATTTTCAAAATATTTGTACTTTTATGAGATTTTTTACATGCACCCCATTTATTTTACATTTTGAGTCCATTGAGGTTTCTGGAGTTTTCAATATCCAATATTAAAGATCTAAATTTTACTCCTGGTTTCTAAAGGCCTGAAGATTGTCTGAGATTTGAATATCTTTTTAGAGACCGAATTTTTTGAGTAGGGATGTATATCAATGATAGCTGTATATAATGATGATGAGATGGATGTATATAAAGATGATAGCTTAAAAATCGGAGCTGCGATTCTTTAGTCACTTAACCAAATATTTTTGGATTACGACCGCACGCGGCGAAAGTACACAACGCTATGAATTCGAAAAGTGACAGCGGTTCCCGCGTCCTAGCTGGCACAAAGTAAATACAACGTCGGCGATAGTTACGCCATCTAGTATTCTAAAGTTAAACTAAAGTATTCGAACTATTGACCGTGCAAATAAGGATAAGTATACACTGCTTATTCATAAACAATGCTGTATGTTTTCCGGAGGCACATCAATATAGTGATACACTTGCTGTGGCTATAGCCTTTCGAAAAACTTATTTATTTCCTTAAATTAAAAAAATATTTAAAAAAAACAAAGAATTTATATAAATATTTTTTTTTTTTTTTAGTTTTAAATGCTCCTTTTTTATTTTTTACTCTTTGTATTTCCTGTGCGTGTCCCAAATAAAATATTTTTCTTTCTTCTTTCTTTCTAAAAAACTTACTACAAACTTTTTGCACCCGTAGAACCAATGATTTATTCTAAAATCAATCCCTATTTACAGGGCCGGCGTAAAAATGCGCGAACAATGCATACCACTATTTCGTCAAGCTCGACGGGACGTGCGCGAAGCTGGCTTGCAGGCGCTATGTGTGGGCACTGACGGAAGTCCACGCGCGCCTGATAGCCCGCACCGAGCTGGGCCCAGTCCTAGGAGGAACAGGTACGAAATGGGTCTCCCTCATCAAATTACCCATAGCCCAAAACGCTCATACCTGGACATAATGTTAATTTTTAGATAACCCACAATTTCACATTGATTTTCATAATTTTGTAGCTGCTTCACATAACAACTGCCCTTACAACTTAAAGACCAGGGGTCCCATCACTACATATTATAAAACAAAGTTGCGTCGGTCTGTCTGTCTGTACGCGTTAAACTCAAAAACTGCCGAACGGATTTTCATACGGTTTTCACCAATGGACGGAGTGATTCATGAGGAAGGTTTAAGTGTATAATTCATTACGGTTTTGTGTAATTTGGCTGAAATATGACGATGATTGTTGAAGATGTCGGAAAAAATCTTGCCGACTTTACTGGCGTGCGCCGCGTAAAGCAATAGAGTTATAATGGATAAAATTTTCCGGCATCTACGCGGGCGGAGCCGCGAGCAAAATCTAGTATACTCTAAAAAAAAAAGAATATTATAATAAATTATTATGTATATTTTATTCTATCACTCAGTATTGCAAGTCCGCGCCGCGCGAGCCCTCTTCGTCGCAGCGTGAGTCGCGCCGCAAGCAGACCGCGCTCCAGCAGTGAGAGTGAACGGGAAAGGACGCCAGGTAATTATGATTTTAATTATAGATTCAGTTTGGTCATTTGTAAGTGACGTTTTGGAAGCAGTGGGCTTAGCACGAACGCGCGGAGTAAACGTAAAGAAGAACGATTTTAAAATTGGAAATACTCGTTTCACACATATTTATGAGTGATACTAATATAGTTCTTGTCGATTTTTTTTTAAACATGTTGCTATATAAGGTCCCATTAAAATAGATGGACAAACTTTTAGAAATCATTCAGACCACCAAAATAAGGACAATGGTAAAAAAAAAAAATAAGATAAACGCATTAGATACTTACAAGAAAAAAAAATCTGCTATCGATAATACACGAAAAATTTTGGTTACCCAATGCATAAACGTATCCATGTTTTTGTTATTTCATAATTCTGACATTACAAATATGCAGGCGCACGTGACCACGTCAACCACCGCGCGCGCCGCGTTCATTGTCCAACTCATGCCATCTCACTCTAACACAGCCCTACACCGCGGGCGCCCGCCGCTCGTTTGACGTAAGTTCAGTTTTCGTCGCGCAACCGAGTCGGCGTAACATGTTGCACGAACGTGTGCATGTGTGTTGTTACGTAGTTCATCGTACAATCGAAAACAATGCCTTATTACGCGTATAGCAACCAAGAATACTTGGAAATGGTCGTGTGTTATCGTGAGCGTAACCAAAGCTTACGACAAGCCCAAATCCTTTATCAAGAAAGATTTGGAAGACAGCCGAGCCTCACCACAATCCTGAGAGCAGTGCAGCGCTATCGTGAATATGGCACCTTCATGCCACCAGTGGTTGACGCAGGAAGACCGCGATATACGGTGCGTCTTGAAGAAGACATTCTAGATTTCTTTAGACTACACCCCACGGCGAGCACGGCCGATGCCGGTCATGTATTCAATGTCAGCGATTTTTACGTGTGGAAGCTCCTTAATGATGAAGGCTTCCATCCATATCATTACACTCGTGTGCAAGAACTGAAGAGTGAAGACTACACGCCACGAGTGACATTTTGTAGGTGGCTACTGCAACAACCCCATCGCCACATTCTCTGGACTGATGAATGTACGTTTACACGTGTTGGGTTATTTAACATACATAATTCTCATTACTGGACAACTACAAACCCAAATAAAGTAAGACCGGACCATTTCCAAACGCGGTTTAGTGTAAATGTGTGGGCAGGAGTGTTAGACAATAAAGTTTTAGGGCCTTTGTTTCTAAACCGTTTAAACAGTAATATGTACATAGAATTGTTACGTAACGATGTTGAAACAATGTTAGAAGATGTACCCCTGGTCGTCTGGCGTGACGTCTACTTCCAGCATGATGGCGCGCCAGCACACTTCGCTAGGAACGTAAGAGACTATCTCAATTCTCGGTACGAAGGCCGCTGGATTGGTCGGGGTGGTCCAGTCACGTGGCCTGCAAGGAGCCCGGACTTGACTCCGCTTGATTTTTATTTCTGGGGTCGAGCTAAAGATTTAGTGTACGGTGAAAGTGGACACCTAATAGCCAGCGTGGATGAGCTACGTACGCGAATCACCCTCGCATTTGAAATAATAAAAAGTGAAAGTGACACTCTTATAAAAGTGAAAAGACACGTAATTAAACGCGCTCGCAAGTGCATCGAACAAAACGGCGGGCACGTGCAACAACTAATGTAAATAGGCCGTATCAACATACCGGCGGCGGCGTGCAGTGAGTAGTATTCTATTTAATTACTGTAAATAGGGCTGATTCTAATTGTTACCCACGCCTGATTCAGTGTTTTACTGTTACTTATCGAATTTTAGATAAATAAAAATGATTCATAAGTTCATAACATTAAACTGTATCCACTGCGCGCTTGTTTGTTTACAACTTACTTGCAAAAGCTTTGATACCTACTTTGATATCAGTTCAGCACGCAATTAAACAGTCCAAAACCTGGTAAAGTGTGATGGGAAATTAGAATCTTTTCTTTTCATAAGTACCTAGACGGTTCATAATCATGTGTGTTCGAGGAAAGTTTATTCACCCCCAATCGTAAGCCTATTCTCGAGTTGCGCGTAATTACCTACTATCTATCTTCTACTTATCCTAACAACACTATCTTATAAAGGTGATGTGTATGAAGGGAAGGGAAGTTCAAATCAATAGGTACCTACAGCACGCCGAAGACTAGTCTACCGCCTACGTCGACGACCCATCTCTAATAATGATGCTAACAGAACTGACTGGGTAGTGGGCTTTAGCGCGACTTACTAACGCGGGCGCGGCGGCGCGGCGCGGCGGCGGCGGGGCGCAAGTGCAAGTACCTACCTACCCATAATGGATGTGTTTATTCTAGTGTGCAGGCAATTTATTATTTTAGGTCAAAATAAAAAAAACTTTAATCAGTGTTTTTTTTTTGCTTGGATATCTTTGGTTAGACATACTGAACGCTGTGTTAAAATTTGTCCACCTATTTTAATGGGACCTTATATAGATTTTACACATGGCGAAATAACTCACTGAAAAGAAAATGATTAGCTCTTTCACTCTAAAGAGCTATATCACTCTTCTAGCTCACTAGCAGTAGCGAGGGGTAAATTTTTGTAAGAGGTAAGCCAGAGTTTATTTGTCTATAGAATACTGACTGTGCCATTTTTCAAAGGGAAGCCGGTAGGAATCGAGTTGTGTGGAACCTTCGCCACTGTTCACTAGCTCAATAGCGCCCTGCACACTGCAGTATAATTCCTGCAAGTAGATACTTTTTGTTGTCATTTCGATTAAATTCTTTTTACGAGTCATTCGGTCAGCTTTTTTACTTTTTCGTTTTTTTTGAAATATTCAAAAAATTGACAATTGTTCTGTACATTGTCAAGAAGAAAAAATGCAACGCATTCTGTCGTTGGAATTCCTATTGTGTGGATATTTTATTCAATAATATTTAATCTTTCTTCGAAAGTTAGTTTCAAATTTTAACCACCACTATATGTGAGTAGCCAGCGGATACGTTCCCTGGAATTTCTCGTCCCTTTTTTCTTTGGTGAGTAATCCCTTTATAGGTTCCGTATTCTTGTTACTTGTGCCTTCTTCTTTAATCTAAGAAGATTTCCTTTTTCTTAGATTGTTTGAAAGGCCACCTTTTTTTGGCCTTACCCTGCCATTTATTGTTCGCCTGTCTTCTTCCTTCGTCTGCCGGCCGCAGAAGTCCGAGCGAGCTTGCGGAGAGAAGCGCAGGATCGTTGCCGAGCAAGGTCGACGACACAGGTGCCTAACGGACACATCAGGTGCTAAATAAGACATTTGTGTGGCGCAATAACGCCCAACCATCATATAATAGAAGTGTTCTGTGTTATACCGTCGTGTGACATTTTAATTTTAAGTTGCTTTCCTAAATTCTTAATATCAGATCTTATTCTCTTTCAAATTTATATTAACGAAATTATGTAAAGAAAAACCTTTATCTTGAGCTTATTTGTGTTAAATAATTTATAGAGCGGCACGAATTTCGTACGATTGCAATCGAATTTAAATTCGTCTATATACTTAAATTCCTAAAAATTTGGAAACATCCATAAGTTTTTTCTCCAAAAATCTTCTTGTGATATTTTTTTTTTTGGTAGCCTTATACAATTTCCAACGACTAAATATTTAAATTTTTTGACTTATTTCTTAATTATTTCGGTTGTTCTTTTTATTAATAAATTTTACGTGTACCAGCTGCGTGAGTTTGATTTTTTAGCTAGCTCACGTCGGGGTTCGAGTCCCCGGCGTGTTAGCAGCCAGCTCTACGCTGCATTATGGCGCCCGATTTTTAAAAGTAAGTACTATTTACATATTTTTTTTTGTTATATCGTGTGTGGTGCTCCCTCTGAGCCAAAAAATATTTTAATCCCCGTGTCACCATTGTTATTTACAGATTCTGGAATCCGACTAGCTTGTATACTGTTTCTTTCATTCGAATCGGCACACGCCTTGCGTTCGCTCAGCAGAAAGTGGATGCTCTGTAAACTTTGCGCTGCGCTGTGCTGTGGACAATACTTCGACCAGTTTGCATTACTTACCTGTTTATTTTTGAAGTGTTATTTCTATAAAATAACCCTGTAACTATATCACATAAGAGACTATTTATTTTTCTCCCCACAAATATATTTTAATCCTGAGTTTAATTTCTCCCCTGTAACTTAGCTGTAGTTAGTTTCCCGTAGTGTGTGTCTGAAGTGTGAATGTTTTAGGCCTCGTGACCAAAGGTAAGCTTTTTTTATGCTCGGTTGTTTGCTTGTATCTATTTCATTTTTTTGATTCTAGTCCAGCTGTCCATTGATATTTTTTTTTGCTAGTGTCTATTTATTTTTTGATGCTAGCATACCTTTTTCTTTGGCGGTTGTTTCCTATTATCTATTTGTCTTTTGATTACTAGCCCAACTGTTTTCTTTGTTGTTGTGTGGCCATAACATTCTTCATCAGCCATAAACCTCAACATGGTCACTTTCCAGCTTCGTACAAGGAGATTGCTCTATTTTGTTTGTTGTGTCTTTTTGTGATCTAACAGGGCAGACTATGGCTTCTTTTTTTTGCCCATTTTTTCGACGTCTGTTCTGTGTCTGATCCAGTATCAACAAATAACATGCCTTTCATAATTGTCCACATTGTTTCACGGAGGTTCGCATATTTAGAGCTTGTTTTACCTCCCAAGTTCCCTTCTATTAATCTTATCCCTTTTTATGCGTTTAGCACTTACCTAATTATCCGTATTTAATCGGAATATTAGTTTTACATATAATTCTAACCCGGGATACCAAAATTATCTCAATACTTACGTAAATAAAATTTTCATTTTCATTTTCTATTTACGTAAATATTCTTCTTCCAACAGTAATCAAAAATTTTTACAAAGGATAATGCCCATTTTCGTAAATCCTTTCTATAAAGGATAATGGTCAAAATTGTTACGTACTATATCTCAATTCATGCATTAACTTTGCCACCGGTTTTACACCAAACTTTCTTATGTTTGGTAAGAAATTTTTATAGATTCTTCTCATGCTAATAGTCAGACTCTAAGCGTTAATTTAGCTGAAAGTCGGATTCAGCATGCGTTGATTTTTTTTATTTCTTCTCCATCACTCTACATCTAGGTTAATGGTATTCTATGGAGACGTAATTTTTTTCTCTAGATTTTTTCCACTGGTTATTTTTTGGTTGGCAAGCTGGCTCCTCGCTTTATTAAAAACCGTATCTTGACTAGTTTTCTTTAGCTCCACCCACATATTATTTCCTCTAGGCTTTCGGTTATGGTTTATGTCAATCTAAGGTTCCTTTGACTTGAGTCGTTTGACTGAAATCCCATCTTTGACTGAAGTCCCATTTTTGACTGAAGTCCCTATTTTTGACTGAAGTCCCTATTTTTGACTGAAGTCCTATCTTTGACTGAAGTCCTATCTTTGACTGAAGTCCTATCTTTGACTGAAGTCCTATCTTTGACTGAAGTCCTATCTATCTTTGACTCAAGTCCTATGTTTGACCCTTTGATTTCCAGTCTTTTTTGTGTCAGAAGCCGTAACTTCAACTTAAGTTGTGACTTTGACTTAAATCGTTACTTTTAACTTAAGGCTAAAAATAGACAGCGACATCTAGTTGTTAAAATAAACTTTTTGTTGACAACTCCTTGTTTACTGCCACTATTTTGACCACGCCCACATAAGGCGTTACTTTTAGTGTTTAGTGTTGGGACACTGTCGATAGATTTTTGTCGATGATTTGAATTTCTATAACAAAGTGTTTAGTGTTGGGACAATGTCGATATTTTTTGTCGATAATTTTAAATTGCTTAACGAAATGTTTTCTTACTAAACCTTTCATCTTTTATCATCAAAACTTATCATACACTCTTTATCATCCTGTTATTTTCTTATTTCGTCTGAAGAAGTTTTTTTTTCACAATTTATTATTAGTTCTTTGACTGATGTTGTTAATTTGTGTTTGGTGGATATTATGACTGAGGTCGTATTTTATTCTTTGTTTTTGAATTTATCTAAGGGATACTATGATTTAATTAGGCTATTTAGGTACTTCTAGATTAATTTATATCCTTTAGTTCCTAAGTTGTTAGTTGTTTGCTTATTCATAGATTTAGAGGACACGTCAGGAGCTCGCACTGGTAACGTTTAGATTGGAGGCGCATCAAATTTATTCTTTATCTGCTGCACTTCGATGCTGCTTATTAGGTTTATGTAACTTATCTACTAGACATATTTAATTCCTTATTTTTTCTTTTTCTTATCTTCCCTCTTTCACATACTTCGTACACATTCTTCTATGGTATTGTCACTCTTATAGTGATATTCCTATTTTTTTCATAATAACAATCCTTTGGTGTTGTTCCTAATTTTAGTGATGCGACTCATATTGAGTTGTTGTTCCTTTATCGACATATTTTTTTTTTGCTGGAATGGGTGTGATGCAGTATAATTCCTGCAAGTAGATACTTTTTGTTGTCATTTCGATTAAATTCTTTTTACGAGTCATTCGGTCAGCTTTTTTACTTTTTCGTTTTTTTTGAAATATTCAAAAAATTGACAATTGTTCTGTACATTGTCAAGAAGAAAAAATGCAACGCATTCTGTCGTTGGAATTCCTATTGTGTGGATATTTTATTCAATAATATTTAATCTTTCTTCGAAAGTTAGTTTCAAATTTTAACCACCACTATATGTGAGTAGCCAGCGGATACGTTCCCTGGAATTTCTCGTCCCTTTTTTCTTTGGTGAGTAATCCCTTTATAGGTTCCGTATTCTTGTTACTTGTGCCTTCTTCTTTAATCTAAGAAGATTTCCTTTTTCTTAGATTGTTTGAAAGGCCACCTTTTTTTGGCCTTACCCTGCCATTTATTGTTCGCCTGTCTTCTTCCTTCGTCTGCCGGCCGCAGAAGTCCGAGCGAGCTTGCGGAGAGAAGCGCAGGATCGTTGCCGAGCAAGGTCGACGACACAGGTGCCTAACGGACACATCAGGTGCTAAATAAGACATTTGTGTGGCGCAATAACGCCCAACCATCATATAATAGAAGTGTTCTGTGTTATACCGTCGTGTGACATTTTAATTTTAAGTTGCTTTCCTAAATTCTTAATATCAGATCTTATTCTCTTTCAAATTTATATTAACGAAATTATGTAAAGAAAAACCTTTATCTTGAGCTTATTTGTGTTAAATAATTTATAGAGCGGCACGAATTTCGTACGATTGCAATCGAATTTAAATTCGTCTATATACTTAAATTCCTAAAAATTTGGAAACATCCATAAGTTTTTTCTCCAAAAATCTTCTTGTGATATTTTTTTTTTTGGTAGCCTTATACAATTTCCAACGACTAAATATTTAAATTTTTTGACTTATTTCTTAATTATTTCGGTTGTTCTTTTTATTAATAAATTTTACGTGTACCAGCTGCGTGAGTTTGATTTTTTAGCTAGCTCACGTCGGGGTTCGAGTCCCCGGCGTGTTAGCAGCCAGCTCTACGCTGCAACACGTACAGTTCGGACCGCGCATCTTGGACTGCGTTCCAAACAGCAGTTAGATCTGTACGGTTTGGACTGCGGATCAAACTGTTGTGCTAATTACGATTAAAAATGCATTCACGGTTTGGATTGCCGACGAAACTTACATAATCTAGACAAACGTTCCGAACTGTGCGTGTAAATTGATTTTCAAGAGTTTGGACTGCAGTTTGGACTGGCGCGTGGAACGTTATAGCTTTTAAAAGTTTTTTACACAGTAGTAAGAAAAATGGACGATCGGTTGGTCATCGCGTTAGCTGGATTTGTAGTTAGCTTAAACAGCCGAAAAAAACGACGAGTGTGGGTAAAGGAATACAGACAAAGATATGGACATTTACCGATGTTAAGGGAATTACGACAGTGTCATCCGGAAGATTTTAAAAATTACCTAAGAATGGACAGTGACGATTTTGATTGTTTATTAGCACTGATACGTCCCAAATTAACTAAGCAAGATACAGTTATGAGAAAATGTATAACAGCAGAAGAACGATTGGTTGCCACGTTAAGGTTTTTAGCGACCGGACGGTCCTATGAAGATCTTAAATTTAGTACAGGCGTGTCTACATCGGCGTTAAGTAAATTAATACCGGAAACGTGTAGAGTAATTTATGAAACGCTTCGGGAAGATTATATGAGGGTAAGTAAAACATTTTGTAAATCAGTTATATACTTATATAATTTTTATCAGTCACAACAATCACAGTACAATCAGTTAAAATGAATAATTAGTTATTATAATTAGTTAAAATTCTTATAGTAATCTCTTAATAAACACTGAGATTCATCTACGAGAGTTACATCAGTGTTTTGGGATAAATAATGTTTATCAGTCACAACAATCACAGTAGGTACAATCAGTTAAAATTAATAATTAGTTATAATAATTAGTTAAAATTCTTATAGTATTCTCGTAATACACACTGAGATTCATCTAGAAGTATTACATCAGTGTTTAGGGTTTCCAATGTAGGTTGAAGAGACGAATGTTGAGCAGCGTCCGTGTGTACAGAAGTAGATGATGATGGTGAAGATAAAATAACAGTTTTATTGCACTGCTTATCACAAATATCAGTTGAATCAGTTAATTGATTTAGTATACCCTGCGTAAAACTGAATGTATAATTGTTTCAGCATGTAAGGCTTGAATACTATTCATTTTCTCCAATTTTTTGGAAATGGTTATGGCCAAAGCATCATATTCTGTCACTTCCTTTTTTTTTAATGCTTCTGTACATACAGTCATGAATTTAATCTGAGTATCTATCACACTTGGTTTCGTTTTCCTCTTCATACCTCTTGAGGCTGATCCTAAAGATGAAGATGATTCCTGAAACAATACAATTTATAATAAAAGTTGACGAAACATAATTTTATTGGTTTTATTTTTCAGTTTCCTACGAGCAAAGAAGAATGGTTGGAAATTGCTAAAGGCTTTCAAAATCAGTGGAATTTCATTAATTGTGGTGGAGCTCTCGACGGAAAGCATATTCGAATTGTACCACCTGCAAATTCTGGTGCAAAATATTATAATTACAAAAACTTTTACAGCATGGTTTTATTAGCTTTGGTCAATTCAAACTATGAGTTCATTTTTGTAGATATTGGTAAAACGGCAGAATGTCCGATGGAGGTGTCCTCGAACACACGGAATTTTACAAAAAAATGATAAGAAATCAATTAGAACTACCCGACAAAAGTGAGAACGTTAACAATTTAAACTATGTTTTCATTGGTGATGAAGGTTTTGCTCTCAAAGAAAATCTCTTAACGCCCTATGCACAAAGAGAACTTGATCATGACAGACGGATTTATAATTATAGACTCTCACGCGCTCGCAATGTTGTCGAAAATGCATTCGGTATAATAGCCTCTAGATTCCAGATATTACGTACACCCATTAACATGAAACCCGAAACCATATGTTACATAGTACTAGCAATATGTAGCATCCACAATTTTCTAAGAAAGAGAAGTAATATGTACCTGTCGGCAACGACAGTAGACAGAGAAAGTATTGAATCTGGACGCGTTAGTGAAGGAGACTGGCGAAGAGACAACTTCGACCTAACTAGATTGGACAGACCTTCAGTCAGGAATGTCTCAACTTTGGCTAAACAGAGCAGAGATGAATACAAAACATATTTTAATTCAATAGGTCGTGTCCCTTGGCAAGAAATTATGATTAACGCTGGTAGAGCATAACTTTATTCAGTGTACCTATAGGTTTATGGACGTAAGTTGAGCGCTGATTAAAGAGGCAGAAACAATTGCGCGCAGTGACCAATAAAGTTGCCGCTACCTATACATATTTTTTTTTATCTGTACAGTAAAAAAATTACAATATATTGTGTTTTTATTTACCACTTACCTCTACAATTGTGTGGTCAGAGTTTGGCAGTGACGTTATATTCGTAGGCTGCTGAGATGTTGGTATGTCGTCGTTGGTATAATGTTGTGGGGATGGTGTGTGGTTTGCAAAATAGTCTAAAGTTTCAGCTGTAGACTCGTCCGTCGGCATGTTAGACACGCTTGGGGTTGGTAGTTCTTGGTCTTTTGTGAATAAAAGTAAGTCAAAGTACCAAAGAGTCGGTTTATAAACATCTTCTTGGGAGCTTCCACTTTTGTTCCGTGTCTCCGTTACTTTCTTCAATTCTTTGCGAAATGCACCTCTTATATTCTGTATTTTTTTGCTGACGAAATCGCGATCAGCTGAAACAAAACCTACTGACTTGCAAAAATCAACGAGCTCGTCATATGCTTTGTTTCTCATATTCCTGTTACTCTTTTATTGACTCAGTCGCCCAGACGCCGACTGTTAGCTCATTTCACTTATGCTGCACGCGCCTCTAAGAACGGCTCGGCTCGCTCAATAGTCAATAGCTCTTTGGAAAATACAGTAAATACACTATCGGTACTTTTCACGCAGCGGCATGCATGTCATTTCGTCAAAACAACCGAAAAATTATTAAGTACTACATACTCTTTGTTTTTATTATGACTACGTAAGAACAGACAAAATTAAACAATGCAGTTCGTTTTGATAATGTGCCAAAGTATTTTGTTCTTTAACTCAATGGCAATAAAGATAGATATACAGTGATGTGCATGATGTACATTATGATTAGTTTACAATAAAGTATTGTGCAGGAGAGATATTGTTGGGAGAGCGAACGATGCGATCCGAAGTATTCCGAAGTGAGCCGAATGAGCCGTTCGGTTGGTGACTTCGGTCTCTCGCTCGGTGCCGAGACCCACCGAAGTACTGGCTTATTCAGCTATTTAGCAAACGAATGAGTAAGCGAGAACGACGCACATACGTAGATTTCTAGGAATTAGGCGGCCATAAGTCGAAATTCCAATAATCGACTAATGACAAACAATTTTTTTCCTGGAATAGTAGACTACCTGACGAACAATAGCCAACCCCACCCACATCCCTAGACTGCGCGAGCGCGCTCTGCATTACTAGTCGAAACTTGATTGTCGCACTTACTGCACGTGAAAGTTCTTGACGCTCTTTTCGTATATCATTTTCTTCGGTGAATATTTTATGTGTCGTGTCATATTTGCTTGTTTAAGTGATGGATACCAATAATACAGGTAAGCCTTTATTAAATTAATATGAAATTGTATTAAATATATTGTCAATAAATGACTTAATGAGCCGTCAATAATACCCTTTTTTAGAAATGTTTTTTCTTTATTTTTCAATTTCAATCGAAAAAAAACTTTACTTCCGCACCTATCCGAGTTACATTTTTGATTTCATTATATAGTATAAAGTCTTATAAAGAAAACTGCTTAAAATCAGCTGCTAGTTTTTGCTAGTTTTAAAAATAAACGAGTTTGAATTTTTTTTGACAAAAATAGGAAAAAAATCGGATTTTATGTTTTTGTGTTAATATTATTTTTTTATTGTTATAGGTTCACCTGGCTGCTCGGGGGTGAAAATGTTGACTCGTAAATACCTCTTCGATAAAATGAACGAGCATTATTCATTATCGATAAATGAAAAAATTAAATATTTAGAAAATTATTTACTCGTGTGTTACGGGGACACAGAAGAACATAAAAATGTGATAAAAAAGAAGTTTTCGTATTTTAAATGTGATTTGATAAAGAGGTGGTCTCGGGCGCATAGAATACTTGAAAACTTTTTGGCGGCCAATAATTCTTGGTTGGAAGGAACATTTGAGATCCCCGTAGACACGCATCAAAGGCCAGGACGACCTACCAAATCTTTTACCGAATCTAGCGAAAGAACAAAGAGAAGAAAAACTGAAGGTGTCCGCGCATCTTACGACGAAGAAGTAATTGTTCACGCGGCACAAGTAATTTTACAAACAGAAGGAAAAAGAAACGCGTCTACTGTTTTAAAAGACATTACGAATTCTTCTGCGTCTGCCAGTGATTGTAAAAACAGACATTCAAAGTCTAAAGAAATAGAGCCCCTTACTCCTCTGCAAGCACTGACAATGTTTGTCGAAGCCGATTTGACCAGAAGACAGTACGAAATTATTCGAGCAACGAACAAAAGATTCTATTCACATTATGAATTATTATTGAAGGCCAAAGAAGATTGCTACCCACCCAAGGAGTCATTACGAGTGACGTCTACCTGCGCAGAAGGAAACTTACAATCTTTGTTGGATCACACTGTAACCAGATTATCCCTCTTCTTAGAAGAAGTCGTACTCACACTTGATGCCGTTGAAAGGAACTCGTTACTGTTAATCTGCAAATGAGGTTGTGACGGCTCTCAACAAGCCCAGTTTAAACAGAGACTCTCAAACGAAGATGAATCTGATGCTAATATTTTTATAAGCTCATTTGTGCCTCTACGAATTGTTTGTGGTGAGGATAAAAGTAAAATCGTGTGGCAAAATCCAACTCCATCTTCACCTAGATATTGCCGTCCAATAAGATTTAGATTCGTAAAAGAATCTACGGACATCACAAAAGAAGAAATCAAGCTCTCTGGCATCAAGCAATAGACAAAATTATGAAACTTTTGTAACATGAATACGAGGCTTTTGGCTATTTTGTATGTCTCTAAATTAATGTCGTTTATTTGTTAGGTGCGTTTTGTTTGTGCAGAATAAACTATTTTTCTTTCTTTCTTTTTTCTTTCTAATTATGTAAAGAATAGTGTAAACTCATTAAACTTGACGAAAGTTGACCTCAATGGAGATAATTTTTTCTTTCAACATAGTTTTAAAATGACTATGGTTGACGGAAAGGTCTGCAATGCAGCTACAGACACCAAATCGACCAGCAGATGTTATATATGTGGAGCTACATCAAAAGATTTTAATGATTTAACAAAAAAAAATGATGTACGCCCTGAAGCTCTTGAATTTGGCCTTTCCGTATTACATGCAAGAATCCGGATATTCGAAAGTGTGCTGCATTTAGCATATAAATTGCCCGTGAAAAAATATCGCGAGAGACGAACCGAAGAAGAAAAAAATCTAGAAAAGCAGAAGAAACTTGATATTCAGCAAAGATTTAGAGAGGAGACAGGTCTTTTAGTCGATATGCCAAAAAGTAACTTCGGAAACACAAACGATGGAAATACCAGCAGAAGATTCTTCGAGAACCCTGAATTGGCTGCAGAAATCACTGGGATAAGTTATGACTTGATTATTAGATTAAAAGTGATATTAGAAGCCATATCAAGCGGCCATAAGATTGACGTAGCAAAATATGATAAATACGCCATGGAAACTGCGAAACTATATGTTGAGTTATATGGCTGGCATCCTATGACTCCAACGATGCATAAGGTCTTAATTCATGGAGCTTCAATAATAGAAAATTCGTTGTTGCCGATAGGGCAACTTTCGGAAGAAGCTGCTGAGGCCCGCAATAAACATTTTAGGTCTTATCGCCTAAACTTTGCTCGCAAGTTTTCGAGAGAAGAATGCAACTTAGATATTTATCATAGGTTACTATTAACATCCGATCCATTTATTAGTTCCATGAGAAAGACCAAAAAAACCGCTTCAAAATTAATTTTGCCTGAGACAATGCAGCTATTAAGCCTGCTGAGCCAAACCGACCAATGGAAATTGATGAAAGCGGCGAAAATTTAAATGTAGATGAATAAGTCTCCAATGTATGATTGATTATTTTTAGTGATTATCTATTTAGCTTATGTAACTTTAATATTGTATAACGAATGTAAAGATCCTTTTAATAATATAATATATTTACTTACTTATTAGAACAAAATAAACTTTGTTTTATTTAATAATACATACCTGAAAGTATTACTAAAACGTAGACAGCTGTCCCTCCTTGGGGAAAGCCGTGAGTATGTCATATGTATTTTCAATATAATATTAAAAAACACTTTGAAATCAACTACGATCTCGAATAAAATATTTTTTGATAAAAAATCACAAGTCGGTGCGCCTAACCACCGTGCACCAACAAATAATTTCGATAAGTTATTCCAAACACAGAATTCTTTTTATGTAACTATTTTGTAATATAAATATCACATAAAATTATTTTGGCCGCCTAAATCCTGAAAAACGATCTATGTGCGACGTCAATCGACAAGAACTAGCTCTTTTCTATCACTCGCTCACGAGCTACACTATAGGATTAAAAACTGGACAAGTGCGACTTGAACTCGCGTGGTTGGAGAGGGTTCCGTACGATGATTATGTTGCCCGCCAAAAACATTTCATGTAAAGTAGGTTGCCAAGACTTACATAACACTTCCACCAAGAACCTCGACCAACACCTGAGGAGGCTCTCGTTGGGCAGCTGGATCAAGGGCTTGGTTCAGAAGGCTGTACTTCTGGACACGGCCCGCATTGTTAGGAGGTTCCTCTCTCTGGAGCTCTGACCACCGGTAGCTTGGACCCTGTTCCCGATACCGGTGGGCTACTATTTTTTATATTTTTAAATGTTTTTATATTTTAATATTCAAAAATTTAATTTATATGTTTATTATGAAATAAAGGAGATAATTAAATATGTAACGTTTTCTGTTTATAGAGAGGTGTAAGGAACGCAGCGTGTCGAGGGCGCGCAGTGAGAGGCGGCAGTCCAACGCGATAAAAGACTCAGATGATGAAAATATCGCTGTAAGTGTTACATTTCCATACATACGGCACAGTTTTTTAAGCAAAATGTCTAATTGTGTTGCTCATTTAATATGTTCAGAATAAATAAATCAGTCATCAACAGGAAGTGAATGAACATTTAGTGAACTGCAGGTTTAGCATGACGCTTCCTATTTCTTGGAAGACAAGACATAGCTATTTTCATACAAAGTGACATTTCGTTTCTCCATTTTTGACATCACACGGTAAAAATCATTCTACAATCCGTCATTTTGTCTTTCGTTTCTACCGATCGTTGTCTGGGTCATTTTATATGTAGACTATTTCAGAAGAAAGTTTTCTATCCCAAACGTCAAAATCACACTGACAACTGACAGTTGTGTAAGGTAGTGAAGACAATTTGATTTTGTAATCGCCATGCTAAAACAGTAGAAAACTTTTTACTCGACGGCCACAAAGTATAAAAATGGAATGGAAAAAAGGAATTCTTCACTTTTTATATGGAAAATGTGAAAACTTAGTACCAAAATGTTTTAGGGGTTTCAGGGTTTCATAAAGTGGCCAAATTTTCATTATTTTTGTGATAGGACACACCATTTTCGAGATATAAGCAAAATAAAAGAAAAACGTGAATAAACTACTGAATTTCGTAAAAAGTGCAGTTGACTCTTTCTACTTTGCTGTCGTCGTACTGTCTTCACGGAACTTCATTTTTGTCTATTCTTCCGTCGACAAAACCCGTTTCTATGATGGTCATGCTACGCGCGCAGGAATGATTATGATTGTGAAATTTGCCTGTACGATCGATGATTTTTTTTTTAAATCATATTTCAAATTCGTTTCATTCTCACAATTTTGCGTAAAAGTCTAAGATGTCAAAAATAAACAATATCATTTTCACCTCAGCAACTCAAACAAGCAGGTTTTGCTATTTAAAGACAGTGAGCAAAATTCAATTTTGCGGCGAGCGTGAGACAAAGTAACTTTTTAATTATTTATTTTAAATGCCGAGAACAGTGCTGCGTCTACTTACAAAATTCGAAAGTTTTGAACTTCACTTTGTTCTGTCACCTTCACTTCTATACGAAAAAACGAGAGATAGAAACAAGTCGATTCGAAGTTCGATTTTCAAATTCCATACCTATAGTGTGCCTAAAAAAGAAACAAACAATAAAACGTTCGGATACACATATAACTGTAACATTACAAATCATCTGTTAAGGTTTTAAATGTAATTTGTTTTTTCTTATTGTTTGTTTTACAAATACATATGTGGTTAAATTTTTACCATGTATTTTCTTTTTCTTTAGGTAATATGTTCTCGCTGCTGATTTGAAAAGTTGTGTGTTACACGAGACCAAAGTTATTTGCATGTCGTGTCTTTGAATCTCTCGCTGCGTTCAGGATTCTAATCTAGAATCTGAAATTGAATTATAGAATCCTTCGCTTACTCGGGATTTAAAATCAACACTCGTAGCAAAAATCAACTTTGCACAAATAACTATTAATTGGCAACAGTTCATGTAACACGAAATAAAGAATAGTGAAAAAGTGAAAGTCTTTAAAAACAACCGTGTTTGCCACATGGTGCGCACAGTTTCTGCGCGTCAAAAGTTCCATTTCAGCATTAATGCCAGACAGATGCTGTCTGACGCTGGCTTTCTACATACAAATTGGCATTCATATTGAAAATGACTTAAAACCTTCGTTTTATGAAAATGAGTTCCATACAAACAAACAGAGATAAATAGACTCCCACTCTTGCATTTAATTTCTTTTCTTAGAGGTTAAGGGATGTAAGAAGTTTTAATTCCCCAGTCGCACCGAGCCAGCTCCCCCGCAGCGGCTCCTCTCGCGCGGCGGGCGGGCGCGCGCGGGCGAGCGCGCGGGCGTGCTCGCGGCCGCGGCCGGCGCGGCGGGCGCGGCCGGGCCAGTGCGCATTCGGACCGCGCCAGGGATAACGGTATGATACTCACTGAAATACATTAAGTCCCTGTTTCTGAGCTTTTTTAATCGCAGATTGTCAATTCTATAGTGCTATGAAATCGGTACCTTGTTTTTATATACTCTGTTAAGGAAGAAATTTTTGCTTAAGGGGGATGCGGTAACAGTCCATGAAAATTTAAATTTCGCGGGCTACCCTGACGCTATCGCCTTAAATTGATACCTTTGTTGAATAAATAACTATTCTAATTCTAACAAATTCCACGGGAAGTGCTTGCATACATTTTGTATGGACTTGATAGCACAATTCCGGGCTATCAGTGCATGGTCTATGAAAAAAAACACTGATTAGAACTGTGTGAATGGAGCTTAAAACGTTGATTATTGGGAAATTGAATATTGTAAAATATTAGCTATGTAAAAATCGACATTTTACTTTTATTTACTGGTTATAGTTTTCGGATTGTTTTACTTGGCAGAATTTTATCATGTTGTTGATAGAATGACATTAATCTTACAAATATTTAAATTCTTTTGTAACTACAGATACACCAACATCTGGTTCCGAGACACCAGTGCCTCCAAAACCAGTGGAACGCACCCTCAAACTGGCCACCCCTGAAAATTCACCAGTTAAACAACCAGAGACAACGCCAAGTTAGTAAACAACCTCCTTTTATGTTCAGTGCGATTTGTTCAGGGTTCGCCGTGACAGACCAATCTTCTCCATTGTCTGTGATATTTTGACAGGTCATAGTATTTTTATTACTTGAAAAATACCTAAAATTTTTTTAAGGTCTTGTTTTTGTAATATTTTAGTTTTTATAAAACATGCTGTTTTTTTTAAGTTAAACATGTTTATTTTATATGTGCTTTTATAATGATGTATCAGCGAGGTCTTATTTATTACATTTTTTTAATTGTTGTGAATACATAATATTAAGTTTTTTTTTATTAATTAAAGAAACAAACAAAACGTAAACATAAACATCATAAAACCCTCAATAAGTTTGTCCGGATGTTGAATTACTTTACTTCGGTTTATACAGGTGATAGTAACCGCTTCATATCTGACCTCATTGCTATTAAAAATACTTGTAATAGGTGCGAATATTGCCAGTTACAGGCCTGGGGCTCATGGGTGCGCTTAGGAAGCCCACACTGCTGGTGTCGCCATCTACCGTCGCCGCGCCACCCAAGAGCTTCGGCTCTGATGGTAATTATAACCTCTTTTCACACTTCAATTGGAACTACACTATAATCAATTAACTATTACGGAACAAAGTTTTTATTTTATTTAATTTGATTTTTGTAATTAAATCTGTAATAATTGATTTTGATAAGGTCTGAAATCAAAAATCTTTTGGCTGATGATAACAAAAAACATTTCGGTTCCTATCGGCCATACCAAATGAAAACAAAAAAAAAAAACAATTGATCGTCATCTCAAGAATGATGCAACTTTCTTTCAGCGGTTTCTTCTGCCTAAATTAACTTCTCTTTGCTATTTATTTTACTTTTAAAACGTTACGAACAGCGTCGTTGCCGACATTGTCAGCCAGTCTGGGTCGCTCCAGCTTAGAGCCATCGCCAAAGAAGAAGGGTCGCGGCAGACCCCGGAAACAAGATAAGGACAAGTCCACATCCTCACCAGACCTGTTTAGGTACATTATACAAGACGGAAATATCTGTGGACCTTGAGAAACCCCACATTTTCGACTAAAACCCGGTTTTCGTTCATAAAAAATAACACAAGAGCTGTCAATTTGTTCAGAATCAAAATACTAACAGGCCCACAGGTATTTTCGTTCATTTTATTGCACGATTTTGAAATTGATCTTTAGCACAATTTTTGGAGTGGGAGAACACTACTGAAGGCAAGAAAAGTATGTAAATAAACTAGGCTTTAGTGAATTAGATAGATTTTTGTACGAACAGTTTATTAAGAAATAAAAATATATTTCTAAGTACAAATGCTTCTATTTGATTGCAAATGTGAAATCATAGATTTCATGGAGAAGATTGTGTCTCTAAGCGGACCTTGGCCAAACCGCTTACGTTTTTGTATAACAAAAAAAAGCTTTGCACCGCTTATAATATGTATCAATATTGCTTATTTTGAAAACGGTGCGCATGACACATAAGGGCTAAAGTTAAAGCTACTAATTTTTTATTGAAAATGCTCAAATGTTTCTCGGTCATCCATAGAAGTTTGATTTGATAGGTGCAAAACTTTTTTGTACGAACTAACTCGCCGTAAGCAATAAATAAATACACATATTTTAATGTGTCCTTTACACCAGCAGAGTTCTTTGCCTGGAATATACGATCATCGAAAAAAAATGCACAGCGAGTCTAGTATAATAATTGTATACGCGTTTTTGTTTTTCGCTTGAGTTAAACACATTGTGAGTGCGATAATTGATTGGCGAGCCACGCTTATGAGTCGACGCATGTTGATCATTTTCTCGCCTCTCGATGGTAGTAAAACTCTCTTCGTGTAAATTAGCCTTAATATTATCTGCGTCGAACATCAATGACGCTCTGGAATAGAACTGTATGTATGATGTAATGAAGTGGCGTAGTACAGTCTGGGAAATTGATTGTTTATTAAATTCACACTACGTCAATTTAAGTTGGTTATCAATTTGCTAATCAATGAATTTTCCTGACAGCAACCGTACTGAAGCTAATTTGTACCGAATTTTAGGTGAGTAAGGGTGACCATAAAGATGCAGTTTAGGGGTTCGCGAATTCCAAGAGCGTCATCCATGTTTGACCAGCTCTACTTAGCATTTGTTTTTTTCTACATACATTACGTTGTATTACCTTATGGTGTGATCAGGTCGTCACAAAGCGGTGAGGGCAAGAGTATGTCGACGCCGGTTGCCGCGTCGTTCCTGCAATACCGTGGCCCGCCAGGAGAGGTCGGCTCTGACAGTGACCTTGCGCTCTCCAGGTACAGTTGATAAAGCAAAGTAACATAAACCAAGCATAGCAAGAGTATGTTCCTGCACCTGCAATACCGCGGCCCGCCAGGGGAGGTCGGCTCTGACAGTGACCTTGCGCTCACCAGATACACTTGATAAAGCAAAGTAAACTCTTAACTCAGCTCAGGGGAGGTAAATATGTATAACATTTTTTGAAAATGCTTAGCCAAACCCCTTGGGGTGACGCAGGTGTCTATAGGCGACAGTATTTGGTAACCAATTTCATCAGATCTAGCGACAGTTGTTAGAAAGGCAAAAAACTATTCAAGCAAATCACTTGTCACTTGATAATGGACGAGTTCAGTAAGTGAGGATCGGTCTTCGATAAAAAATAATCGTCTGTGTTAAGCCTAAACTTACTGACGATTCACCGGTCTACCGAATTGAAAGTGATAAATGTCATTTCGGGGCGATAAATGTCATTTCTTGCCAGACCGAATTGATACTGACGGTCGTCCATGATACCTCTTTCAATTGAAGATTTTTTTTTCAATCACTCTCAATATTATAGCTGTACAAGGTTCTTTGAGCGCGTGGTAAAATCGGAACTTACGCCGCCATCTTGTTTTTCAATACATTTCACAAATATTTACCAACAGCACCCCTTTGTCAACCTCATTCGAGTGCCAAAAGATCCTTTTAGCAGTTTTCGGCACCTTGTCCGGCTGAATACTGACGGTTGTCTATGATACCTCTCTCAATCTTCGACTGGAGGTTTTTTCTACAAACTTTTTGATTCATGATGTCATTACAGATCGTCGTCGAGCAGTTCGGCGTGGTCCCAGTCGTGCTCTTCGTGCACGCACTACGAAGACGAAGGCTCCCACCACTCCTGCTCTATGAGTTCTACTGATGGGTGAGTACTGTGTATACACAATCATGTTGTAGATCGTTGGTATAGCTCGTGCTGCAGTCGTGCTTGTTATGCACGCACTATGAACTCTATGACCTCTACTGACGGGTATAATAACTTTGTAAATCGTTAAAATCACCCGGGAAAGCCAAAAACAGGCAATTTTACATTATAATCTGTTATTTTCCAGGATGATATACATCGGCAATACCTTATATCCGTTTTGGATTTCTTCTTCCAGTTCCATTCGAGTGTGGTGTAGGTAACAATGGCCTAAGCCGGTTCAATAAATGCCATATTTATAAAGATTAATAAAAATAATAAAGTGCCAAGGCATTATGTTATAAAGAATATCCTTCACCACTACAAGTTACACCTTTACTATTTTTTGTTTCGAAGAGTAAAAGAAACCTAGGCACCAAATTTTGATCCTCCCTAATGAATATTTCTGCGTGTACAATTTGATTTTGTTTTGGTATTCATTTATTTTTGGATTTTGTTTGAATTAATTGATTTATTTATGCACAATTTTATTTAAATTATTTTACACTTTTATTTTGTATAGACTATTGGAATCTCAAATAAATGAATTAATAATAATACAATACAGTAATGCGACGAGAGTTGCAGCTGGATGAGATGCCGAGAATAGAGTTGAATGAATGAATGAATTGAATGACGTGCGATTGGAGAGGCCTAAGTCCAGCAGTGGACTGCTGTAGGCTGATGATGATGACGATGATAGTAGTAGGCATATTTTGCCTGACATGATCATGATGGGCCGGTTCTTCCTTCCAGGTCTAGCTTCAACGAGGCGCCTGAGTCAGCGCGCTCGGGCAGCAGCGGGCCCGAGCAGCGCCGGCGTCGCTCGCGCCGCACCACCGCGCACACCGATATGTCCGACACCGAGCCCGCCGCGCCTGGCAAAGTGAGTTGTAGGGCTTTTGGAAGCTATTGTCTTCTTAGCGATGTTGAATTAGGTAAATAAGTAGCGAAAGAAAATAAATAAGAAAGAAAAAAACGGGTGTAGTTGGAGGACCTCCCCCGTCAGGAACGAAGATCCTTACGCAATAAATGCACGCAGATACACACTCGTATATAATAGAAAGAGACAGAGAGAGTGTCGCATGGAGGGGGCATAACGCTTTTTCATTACGTGACGATTTCTATCAGTCACCTACCGCAAGCCACGTTAAGGAACTTCGTTCCAAAATACCTTGTTCTCATGGTAGGATCTTCACGTGGGTGTCGTAGGATTTCACTCAACATCACAAAAAGAGTAGCGAGTCTACAAAATACTTCTTGAGCCAATAAGCCTTATAAAAAGACAAACACAGTCTATTTGCGTGATGATTCTAGAAAACTTTTCGCGATTTAGTTTCCAAACATGTATGTGTGTTTTTATTATTATATGTGTTTGGTGAAATATAGTAAACTAAATTTTATGTGTGGGCATTTAAGTTGCCGTTTTAATATTACTTGGCATTCTGAAATCAACTTATTTTGATAGTCGTTTAAGTGAAAATTACATCAATACACTTTTTTTATCTGATTTGAATAGACTATGAAGGCTGTTCGTTGGAACACTAATAGGCACTAAACTTATACAAAAAAAAACTCGAGAGTTTTATTTGTCCTGATGTTTATATCCAAACTGCCCTAAATCTTTGAAAACTCTGGATTCTAAAAAGGTTAATAAATAACACTAAAATAATGTGATACTATGCAGGGCCGAGGAACAAGATCTTCAACGTCAAAAACCCCCGTCAAGTCTGCGCAGGCGTCGACTTTACAACTGGAACCGTTACAACTCGTCTGGGCCAAATGCAGGTCAGTAAAGTCAGTAGCTGTATACCACATTTATTTTATATTACTTATTATATAGCACTAAATTAGTTTAGATATTAATAAGTTTTATGCCCGTTTTCACTAATACTATTGGATTTTCAATTCTGGGCGCTAAGCCTCGCGTACGTACAGTACAACTATATTCTTAATGTCCCTCGAGAACCATCGCATTTCCGAATACAAACGAATGCTAATTTCCATGTCCATCAATTATTAGATTTATCGTGTATAATAATTTGAATTCAAACTTTATTGCTTTTTTGTTTTGTTTTGACGTAACAACAATAAAGTACTTAGTTCTGAATTCAAATTATTGTACACGATAAATCTATATGGAAATTAGCATTCGTTTGTATTCGGAAATGCGATGATTCCCGGGCGACAGAAAATAGTTGTACAGAAATTCAAATTCATTTATTGGTGTAATTTTTGGTACATTTTACATGAGATCTTAATAATAATTAGTTCCTCAAAAATCTACCTTAAAGGTGTACACTCTTTCACATAATTCGTAATTATTATAAAAAAGAATAATCAACATTTTAAAATAAAAATAAAATAAGCAAAAAATTAACAATTGAGTATACATATAAATAATGAATGGAAATAAAAATAACAATACAATGTCAAAATTAAATAAATATGAAATTCGAATAACTTACAATTTATTATTAAGGAATTCGTCAATAGGATAATAAATTTTTTTGAGGGCTACCGCGCTTGAGTTCGCCGCTAGAGGCGCTAGTGTAGACTAAGGTCTCTAGATGTCAAAATATGTACTGAACGTTCACTGTTTGCGGGATTGTTATCACGGATTTTAACGAACGATTCTTAATTATTGTAATGGTTGTGCCATTCCTGATTAATTATTGCATAGGATTTTAAGTAAAAAGTTGGATCTAATTTCACAGCACTTGAAGGAAGAATAAGATTTTTCTGCTTCATGCTTGCAATTTTAGGAACATTATAATCTAAATATTCATTTTAAGTTTTAAAATGTAATAAAATAAACATAATATGAATTTATGGGTACTTAAACATATCTAAAACATCAAATAAAAGTACAGCAACAGGACCTCACTCGCCAGTGGCGCCAACTGGTGAGCACAAAAACGATAGCCTCCATTACGGTAACATAAACATTCCTTTTGGCTTCGCCGTAGTCGGGTAATAATCCAACAATGCGCCTTAATTAAGGCATTACATTTAGTGACATCTAGTGTTAGTGAAAACAGGTGTTTGTAATTCCAGTTAATCTTAAAGGAACTGAATATTTCATTATTTTACTCGCAACGACTACCGTCTACCCTCCTCTAATTTAATAACTTTGAGGTGCCTATAGTTTCAGAGTTTCGACTGGCTGTTAAAATAATTTTCTAATTGATGAAGGAATTCCTTCCACCTACCGGCATGGGATCACACCAAGTACGGGTTTTCGGTAGTCATTTGATTACAATAACAAAGCTTTGAACCTTCTTTTTATAATTATTTAATTTAGTCGCATCTGTACTACGAACCAACTTTAACCCAAACTTTTTCAACAGAGGCTACCCCTGGTACCCAGCCCTGATCATCGACCCGAAGATACCAAAAGGCTTCATCTACAACGGCGTCCCCCTTCCGGTCCCACCACAAGACGTGCTCAACCTCAAGAAGAACCACTCTCACGAGCCTATTCTCTACCTCGTGCTATTCTTTGACGTCAAACGCACTTGGCAATGGCTGCCCCCTAATAAGCTTGAAGCTCTAGGACTCGACAAGAGTGTCGATCAAGCGAAATTAATTGAATCCAGAAAACCAACGGACAGAAAGGCGGTAAAGAAAGCGTACGGTGACGCCATGCAGTTCCGTAAGCAGGTTCATGGTGACGATAAATGACAAAAGTTTAAGTACAGGTCTCGCCGGCCTCCGCGAAACAGAACCTTCAGCTTTGGCCACTTTTCTACTATGCACATACGTAACCCAGACACCACCGATTCCAGTGATGATTGAATAAGTTTTTTCGCTTTATTTTTTGCTTTTATTGAAGTAACCCTCATTCCATTTTATTATTTGGGAAGTGTAAGGTCTGATAGCATTGGCGTGATTGACTGTGAAAAATAAACTCGATTTGGGACGATAAAATGTTTATTAAATTAGAAACAGTAGAAAGGGTGACTAACTCGAATTTCGGTAAGTTTTGTATAATATATTGGTAGGTCAACAGTGTAGTTTTAACACTCGATTAGATGAGGTAATTTGGATAAGATTACGTTAAATTAAGGAAGAATGATTATTGTATACGATTATAGTAGTATGGGCACGTGAAGACAGACTGCGTTTGTCTTCAATGATTTCTTAAAATAAAATTCAAATTTTTACTTGCGAATATGTTACGTCAACTTGCGTGTGATTCTGTCCCACGTATCTATAGGGGCAGCTACAAAGATGCACCAATCACAGCACGACTTATAGGCCAATGAAATCGTTGAACGCAGAGCGCAATGTGTGGAATTCGCATCATAATGTGCAGCTATAATAAAATTAATCTCTTAAATCTTCTAATTGTGAAATATTAACATGAGATTAACCAGTATTTGTGAAACATAGAATTTGAAATGTATTCAATTTGTATCTACATGGTCGAGAGCTTAGAGAATGAATTGTATCCATATATTGTAGACAAAAAAAGCATAATCATGTATACTTAAAATAATATTGAATATTGGGATGTAGGATAGACTTTGATAAAATTAGTTATGTATATAGGTTGCATGCTTGTGTGTTTATGAGTGTTTTCTGGGGGCTTATTACGAGTTCTAATTGCCAGACAGACGTCGCAAACTTATATGCAGTACCTGGGCGTAAATGTGACACATCTATCTTCTATCTATATATAAATAAACTGAAATGCTGTTCGTTGGTAAGCTCATCACTTGAGAACGGCTGGACCGATTTGGATGTTTTTTATTTTAAAATATGCGTAATAGTCTGAATAAGGTTTTAAGGGAAAGAAAAATTGGAAAAGTTGCCCGGGAAATCGGAAATTCGGGAAAAACCGAACTGCTTTTTTGTATGAATTATTGAAATTTGTTCAGAACAACGTCTGTCGGGTCAGCTAGTTATTGATAAAAAAAAACTTAGGTTTTGTAGAGCAGCATCTCTGTCACTTGTACCTCTGTCTGTGACAGTCTCTTTCTTAAGCTCGATGTGTCATTAACGTCCGGGTATTGTATTGTGGGAAGGTTTGAGCTCCAACTAAAGCCCCTGATCTAATAGATCTTTTTGTAATTTTTTTGCAATAATATGAAACTATTTTGACATGTCTGGCCAAGTTTTGGCACCATTTCTTTATAAGAATTGTAAAATTTAAAAGTTGTTATTGTTTTATGCATTGCTTGTTTGTAGAAAAATACATAAAAGTGTATTTCAATTTACTTGTATTATTTATCCTAATAATGACAATCTATGAAAAATCATACAACCAAATCTCCAAAAAATAACTGAAATAAAGATCAGTCAAGCGGTTTTTGAGAAAAGCACACAAACATTCTTGACTGACACAGCAATAGGAGGGTTATGATTTGTGAGGAGTTTTGAGCATTAAAAACAATTGGCCCTTATTCTACATAAACTTTATTTAAATTAAACCTGCTTATTGTTCATATTCCATTCATTAATGTCCTGCAGTTCATTCATAGTGTTTGTCCCACTGGTATACAGGACCAGGGGTTGGTCTTACATTAGCTGCGGCCTTGGGTGGTCTGAAAACAAAATTACATTTAATGAATAATTTTATAAAGTCTACTAAACATAATATGACCTATTTAAAGATTGAAAGAAAATCAATCCTATAACGACCTATGGCATTCAGCTATGGGGAACAGCATCACACTTTCATATTATAGTGACTCCAGAACAAGCTCGAAGAACAATCACAAACGCCCCGTGGTTTGTACCGAATGAAGCTCTACACCATGATCTGGAAGTACGGACAGTCTAAGAGGAAATAAAAAGCTATATCAAGTCATATAAAGATATAATAACTCGCCACACAAATAACGTGGCAAACCACTTAATGGATAAAAAAGGAATATGCAGGCTAAAACACAAAATTTAACAGGATTTCATCAGACAAAGTTAGCTTGATGCTTTATAGGTACTAGGATGTGTCATAGGACGCATATCAAGCAAGACATCTAGCAGGTCGTAAAAATTACTGAATGCCCTAATACATAGTGACAGATTGTAAGAAAAAGTTTTATTCCATAGAATGCGGGTGGTGCTGACAATGTTCCAAATAAAAAATGGAAGTAAAATACATTTTTGGACACGATTTTGAAATCTTGTGTAGCAGTCAACTTCTGTTCAGCTAAAAATAGAAATAGTCTTAGTTTTTTTTTTGCAACAAATTCAGAAAAAGAGGTGTGTATAGTAACAAATTACCACTAATTCCTGGCAAAGTTTCTGTAAATTTTATGAGTTGGCTACGTGGTTGAAATGGACATAATCAAAAAGCAGACCTGTTACACTTACTGGTGGAATACAAAGCTCATGGATTTAAGCCTTTCCAACAACGTAGAACCATACAGATTCAGTACATCACTACCTTTATGAATTACTAAATCTATGCTAGGTTTTGCTTTAAAATAATGTTTACCCCTTGTCATCACTGGCTGCTAGAAGCTTCTTGGTAAGGTCCATAGGTGGCGCCACTTCACGACGTCCATCCCGTGTATAGTAGTAGTTCTGAGCATGCCTGCAAACAAAAATACTCTTAGTAGATGTCTAAACATATGATTACTAATTCTTGAAATCTTGACTAATAGCATAATAGTAAGATAATAATTCTGCTTCTTCTTTAGGGTTTGGTTACTGCACTTAGTCCTTCAGGTGGACCATTGTGTGTGTCCAATAATAATTCTGCTTTTAATATTATGAACTGCTACTGATTATTAGTCCACCTCACAGTGAGTTTATTGAGTAATATAATATTTGGTATTGTGGGGTCCTGGTTTCGATTCCCAGGTCGGGCAGTGTTATTGGTTTTTCCATTAGTAATTTCTTAGTAACAGATTGGAGTTTGGAAGATGGTGGTGTAGTACCCCCGTGCCTCGGAAAGCATGTTAAGCCGTTGATCCTGAGACCTGATCTCTCTCCGGTCGTGGCAGATTGCCATCTCATCGGACTATGAGAGTGAGGCACGAGAGAGTGCACCTGTGTCTGCGCACACAATTATGCGCTATATCTCCAGCGCCGACGGCTAACCTCTGTTGTGATTGGCCGCCATGGCCGAAATACAGTCTGGAGGACTACATTTAGTATCCCCACTTTCCATTTTAAGAGAAGTACTTATATAAACTAGTATTACACTTTAAACAAAGTAGACCTAAGACCAAAAAACTAACTTAACCTCTAGAAGTATGAGGTTACATTTGATACTAACTTGTGAGAAACTCCATCAGGAATCTGTGGTTGGGGCTGAGTCCTGTTTGCCAGCAGCGGCTCGAAGCGCAGCGCGTTCGTGTGTTTCCTCTAATATAACAAACAATACAGCTGTTTACAAAAACCTTTTCAGTTACATAATGGACCAAAACAAAACGATTGATACTCACGCCAAGAAGGAAATCTCTAAATTTTTGCAATATTGGCGATATATCGCGCAACGGTATATTTGCTTTACTCATTTTAAAATATTATTTTACAAGTAAATTGAAAAAATCAACACTTTTTCGCAATTGCGATTTTTCTAGAACTAGGCAATAACATAACATCTGATTTTGAAGTATAATACGACGTGACGAAACGTCAGTTTGACACTGACAAAATGTGTTTCGTTCGGAATCATTCGTTCATTGTTTGGGAAAGTTTCTATGTAACAGCACAACATCACGCCTGTGTTCCTAAAAGAGTTGGGCAGAACTGTTTAGTAACACACAGGTTTCGCCAGTTATATTAAGTCCCATGGGCGAGACTATTATTGTTATTTTGTAATTTATGAAATTAGATACCAATGTACGATGTTGCGACGCTTGTCGGAAGTTTAGATACTAATATATCCAGCAGAGCAGCGGTGGCCCAGTGAGCAATGGTGGCCCAGTGATATCGGCCCCGACTTACGAGTTTGTAGGTCGTGGGTTCGAACCCAGGCAGGCGCTTTACTTTGTGTAAATAATTTCATCAACACTGCTCTCAAAACGGTGGAGAAAAACATCGTGAGGAAACGGGCATATCCTAGAACCAAAAATTCGAAAACATGTAACATCTACTAAACCGCACTGGCCCGCGTGGTAGATTATAGCCCATTCCCTCTCAAAGAGAGGAGACCTGTGTCCCAGCAGTTGGAACATTATAGGCTGATTATACTATATCCAGGAGTGGACGTATTTCGAGTGGAGATCGATTCATAGTTTTTATTGAATTTTATGGTACGAGGAGAATACCAACGCGCTTCTCTCGCCCGTGGATTTCCAAGATTCAATATTATGAAATAAATCCTTTTTGCTTATATGACCTTTTCGTTTTCATAATTTGTTAGAGATAAAACTGATTTTGACATTGACAATCTTATTATTATGTTGTAGTCAAAATTAACGGTTATGGTTTAATTCTTTTGCAGACCTTTTGAGCAAATATGGCTAAATATATGATTGCTCGAAATGTATGCAACATGCTTGTAAGTTTCTAATATTTATAATTATTTTATACGGTAGCAGTCCTCCGGTATAGCCTATGACCCAATCCACATTTGATGTGACAATTCGGCACACCACTCACTCACTGTCTACTAAGAGTATTACTTAATTAAATACTATACGTATGAATACTTTGAAACATTTATAAATAAATAATTAATTATTACCATTGAATCAGCACATTAGGAGATGCCTGTAAGCTTCATCTCTGGTCACTGTCATTAATTTATAATCAGCCACAGTGTGAAGGTCGTCGATCCAGTGATGAAACCTGTGCGGCCTGTGGCTTGACCTAGCTAGGCCCTAGAGTGCGCGCAATATAATTCGGCGCGGTGTTTGAACTTCAAGATTATGTCCCTGCCAGCACTTGTTAATTACTTTCGGCATAATGATGGCGATTATTTACTATGGTAAACTCGGAACACAGCATACTCTCTTGACACCTGATTTAAACGTCAAGATGGCGGCAAACAATTATTTCCGATTTCGGTCGCGCGCAGACTTATTTTGCGCGCACTCTACATTATGTGCCCTACTTTAGTAGATTTATTTTCTTCACTAAAACAAATCATCACATCAATTATAGTCAACCATGCCTACTACAAATAAATGCGCTTATCAGTTCTACGAGTAATATTGCCTGTCCATTGTCACTTCAGCTTGCTTATTCATACTCAGTGGGCTATGTTAATTTTATAAATTTCTACTAAACTGAACCAATCCTTGTTTCAGAGAAGCAACTGCATCCCATCTACGACCATTACGAACATTAATATAATTGCAAACCCTATAAACAGTTTAAACATGTTACCGTGTACTCCTGAGCAGTATGTGATTTTGTTTTTTTTTTACTTTAGATATTTGATGACGATGAGTAGAGACCTGATTATATGCAACATAAAAAGCTTGAAAAATGCCTAAAGTATGCACGAAAATTGACAAAATATACAACATTAAATAGTAAAAAAAGTTAGTTTTAGATTATTTATTTTTACTCAGCAGCAATTAAGCAATGACTCACTAATAAACTATCGATATCGACGATAATATGATAAAATTCACAATTATTTATCATTTTGTTATTCTTGTAAGTAAATATTAACAACTTGGTACCTACTGTTCCAAATTTTCGGTAGTTAGTAAGATTGTGTCTTCGATCACTCAAAATATTTTTATAAGTGGAAAAGTTTCGCTCCACATTCACTAAGGTAACTGGCCAATATTTGAAATTGGATGCTATGTAAGCACGTACTAGTTTCTGGTAAAAGTTCTGCCGATGCCGTCGCATTAACACTATCATTTTGACACAAATTCAAAACAAATTCGAATGTATAGGCGTAGGCAGATAAAGCAGTAGGTATGGACGATTTTGTAGGCAGTGATTTAATCTATTACCTAGTAACTAGTTAATTAAATCCGTGGTTTAGCCGGCAACAATAAAATATTTCAATCACTAACTACCCTACCGATAAATACTATACTGATCTAAATATAGCGAAATATGCATCATCATTAGATTTTAGATAAAATATGCGATGACCGCTGAAAACGGACTAAATATGCAAATGCATATAATCCGGTCTCTAATGATGAGTAATTATGTTGATTTGGTAATCTATTCCTTTTGTTCTAAGTAATATCCGCAGTTCTTCGGATAACGTAATGCTTCGCAACTTGCGTATGGCTGTGACCCCCAGCTACGGACAAGGATCAAATATTTATGAAGCTGTGAAGACAAGTACTTGTTCATCCTCGCTGGCAGGGGATCCCAAACGCTTACGGAATTGCCACGACATACGGTTAGATAATTATGAACTGTATACTTAACTGTAAGATTTAATAACTTGTTCGGTGTTTAGAATAGAAATACATACTTTTATACAAGCGTGCACCGTGCACCATCATCGACCTAGTATCAATTAGAGTGAGATCACCGGTTTAATAAACATCGTGGGTGAAATAATGGTGAAACGCGAGACTATCAAATAACAAACTTGACATTTTTAATAAGATCCTTTATGACATGATCATATTGATCATGACGGCTTATCGTTCGGGCATAGGCATGGCAAGCCTCGAGATCTATGATCGAAAAATGTTCTCTATTTACAGATCGGAAGTACTTGAAAAATGGAATAAGACACCTAAACCGGACGCAAGGTTTAAAAATATTATGTACAACACCTTTCTCATATAATATATTCGACCATGATTTTTATGAAGACATATTTTATGCTCGTAAGAAATAATAATGGAAGAAATATTTTGTAAACAGTTAAATCCCGATGCGTCTCTCAGTCTCAGTCCCTCGTTCATATTTTTTAGTGTCAAAAATTTCGTTGATTTAGCTAGTACCTACACGCTGATAAATACATTTCCACAGAATAAAACTATTTTTTAAATAAAAATATTTTGTGTTTCATTAATACAGGATTATCGGAATTCAATTATTCTCATAGTTGAATTCCTTTCGTTTTACGTAAACCGGAGAATTACGTCATTATCGTACAAAATTCTGAACATTTTTGATCTTTTTGAACAGGAAGTTCGATTTATTTTATTTTCGGAAATAAATCTACTTATTTAAAGATCGAATACACTTGGAACCAAATAAAACGAAGTTTTTTATATACCGATATGTATATTACTGAAATATTTCACATAATCATCAATTCTTCACTTACATACTAATTATGTACATAAATTTACATCTAAATAATAAGTAAATCGTATAAATTACAGTAGGCACTTTAATAATTTAACCTAATATTCGATAGTGATGTTTTTCGTCTTGAGATACTCGTTGAGCGCATCCTGGCCTGAAACAAAATGATAACATACATTAGTTAGGTATGTTAAATGTTATCAATGTCATGTCTGGTAGGTAATCAATTGATGGCAATAAACTCAGTGCTTTGTTATCGCCAAAAAGTAGTTGGAAGATCAAGGAATATTATTATATTTATATATCTTCTTTTTCTTATTTATAAAAATCAATCGCTGTTCGTTAGTCTCGCTAAAACTCAAAAACGGCTTCACCAATTTGATTTTTGTTTTGTTAGTTCAAATACAGGGGTTCGGGTGGTTTGAAAAAAATAAATAAAGGCATTGCAAGGCATGCATGCCGTATTAGCTAGTATTCAATATTTTAGGCAGAAATCCTAGTTTCAGGGTGTGTGTAATACTTCGAATCAGTCAGGATTTTACCCAAAACAATCCTGACTGATTTGGTTGAATCTGGTTGAATATACCAAACGCTTCTAACGCGTTCAACGCTTATGGTCGTATGATACAGTTTCGCTTCTATAGTATTATTTATTTTTATTTGGTAGCGGCTTTTATAAAACCTTTTTATGAGATGGTTACAGTACCAACTTATGAGGGAAGAGCCTATTTTTGCCATTGACCATATCTGTTTGTTAGATAATATTGAGTTGTGGAGGCCCGATAGGCAGTCGCTCCATGTAAATTACTGGTATTTAGCTGCATCCAGTTAAGACTAGAAGCAAAACCCAAAATAGACAAAAAGCGGGCAGATGATGACGGTTTGTATGGTTCTGATAATCTTGTACTGATTACATCATCATAAACAGTCTATAACGTTCCCACTGTTGGTACACAGGCCACCTCTCAGTGAGAGGGGAGCGGGCCGTAATCCACCACACGGGCGCGTCCACGAATTTTTGGTTCTAGGACATGCCGGTTTCCTCACGATGTATTCCTTCACCTTTTAGAGAGCGGTGGCGATGAAATAATTAACACACAGTAAAGTGCTTGCTTGGGTTCGAACCCACGACTTACATCTCGCCGTTACTACTGCGGTAGTGATTACTTACCTAAGTCCTTTCCAAATCCAGACTGTTTGAACCCTCCGAAGGGCGCGGCGACGTCGGTCTTGTTGTAGGTGTTGACGAACACGGTGCCCGCGTCGATGCGCTCTGCGAACTGCAGCGCGCGTGACACGTCGCGCGTGAACACGCCGCTTGCAAGCCCATACTCTGTGTTGTTGGCGCGGCGGATTACGTCGTCCATGTTTCTGTGGGAGGCAAACGATTGTAAATTAAACCATGGTATCTCACTTCGGTGCCAAATTACAACAGTTTTTTTCTAACAAAACAGGAATAACACAAGAATGCTAGGATATGAAGTGAGCTGGCCCTTGTCGATCTTCGTTTCAGTTTATAACAAAAATCTCTCTTGTGAGCTAGTTAATTGACTTAAGAGGGAAGCGCCAGGGTAGCCCACGAAATTCAAATTTTCTCATGTTTTTTAGCAATTTGTAGGTCAGTGTCAGGTTGTATGTTGAACAAAATATGATTCGCGACCGTAACAAGTAATTAATTAATAATAATAATATTTAATTTCCAGAATTATAATCATTAAAATCATCAATACAACCCTCTAAGGTCATATAATCCCATTGAATTACTATTTCGAAAAACGTTTTGAATTTCGCGGGCTACCCTGGCGATTCCCCCTTAACCTAACCTAACAAGCCAATACCAACCAGAATTATCAAATGGACTAATCTTACCAATTCAATGAGTGCTATTTTTTATGCATGACTACTTTTGCCCCGCGGTTTCACCCGCATAAGTCTCGATCCCGAGGGAATATTGGGATAACAAGTATCCTATGTCCTAACCCAGGTCATGGTCTATCCATGTGCCAAATTTCATCCAAATCCGTTCAGCCGTTTTAGCGTGAAAGCGTAACAAACAAACTTACTTTCGGATTTATAGTATCCATCTACTATTCCATGTTCTTAAGACTTTAGATTTAGACAAAAGATGTCGGAAGGTCAGTGAATATAACTTGTGGAGACATTAACTTAAAATTATTTAGACATTAAATAATCACTTACTTGCTACTAAACTTGCTGATAATCATGATGGGGCCGAACGACTCCTCCTTAGCGATCCACATATCGTCAGCCACATCAGTGAAGACCGTTGGCTCAAAGAAGTATCCTGGGCGGTCCACACGCTTGCCGCCTTGGACGAGAGTCGCGCCTTCTTTCACGCCGCGTTTGACGAACTGTAGGAGAAAAAATATAATAGAAACATCTCGTCTGCATTACCCTGGAGTATTCGTTTCGTTTATGGTTTTTTTTGTAGAATGTCAGCTGGCTGGTAATATTACAGGGTGGCAGGAACAACGGCGCGCAAACTGCAACCATGAATTCAGCACATGATTTTAGACCTCCTTTTTTTTTTTGTCTGGGAAATCATCAAATGACCTCTCCCGCTCTGGGCGGAGCGGAAGGGCGTGTCAGACTCTTACTGACTAAAACCCACCCGTGTTCCTTCAGTTGCCTGTGCGCCAGGGCCGCGGTAACTCTTTCGAACAATCCGCGACCCCGGCAGGATTTTAGACCTCCTAGCGTAGAAATCAGCTGTTTGATATAAAATTGAAATACCAACGCGGTCAAAATGTATGGAATAACATTTCTTTTTAACAACCGACAAAAATTTCAATGCTGGGTGTTCAGAATCATGTACAGTAACGAGCACTAATATGGATACACTTAGCAACTTCTAAATGTGATTTTCTCCTACTGTACTAATTGTAATTTTATACTGTTACGGACATAGTATTTTGGAACTTCTATTTTTATGAAATAGGTCTTATATCAAAGTTGCAATCAATGTTCCAGGAGAAAATCACTTTTAAATTTTGCTAAGTGTGGTCGTATTAGTGGTCGTGACTGTACTGAATCCATGGTAAAAATTTGCGCGTGTATGTCCTTGTCACCTTGTATGTTTTCATTATAGCTGTAATTTGTTTATGTAAATAAACCACAATAGGGAGTATTACTGCAATGTTCTGCCGCCAGAGTGCAGCACTAGCACCAACCGTAAACGTAACCTTTTTTAGATCATCCACTTTTAAATATCCGTAGGATGCTATAATATCACAGTACAGGTTTTTTAATACATGAATAATAATAATAAAACTATTATAATTTAACACATTTTCACTAATTATTTGTTACTATTAATATGACATGATGCATCATGGCGGTTTGTTTACGGTTTGTGCTAGTGTCGCCGCCTACGCAGTTTTGCGTAATGTTCCCCAGACTCTATCCGGAGTTTACGGCGCTACAAAAACAAGGTAGGCAGAGGTATACACTCACATTTCACTAGTTAAGTTTTAGTTCCATGTAATAGGGTGCGAATTTATTGCCGTTAAGCATAAAATCCTGGATTCTGGCTGCTTCTGAGATTTTCTGAAGGAAAAACGAAATGTCACTGCTCGACCTGGGAGTCAAACCCAGGACACCACGTTCAGCAGTCGCGCTTTGGGCGGTTAGACCCACGAGACAGTCTAATTATATTATGTATGTTTTTCCCAGCGTGTTTGTACACATGGTTACCACAAGTAAAGCGCGCGTCGCTTCGTGAGATAAAAATACTGTAACAGTAAGGACGATTTTCGTTGTTCAAGTGTTACTTTTGGTTTGTGGTTGACCGTTCATAAAGTTTCTAGTACTGTATCCCTACTACAGTTTCACTACAGCAGGCGTAGCATGACGCTTTCTATTTCTTGGAAGACAAGACATAACTATTTCTTTACAAAGTGACATTTTGTTTCTCTATTTTTGACATCGTACCGTAAAAATCCTTCTACAATCCGTCATTTTGTCTTTCGTTTCTACCGATCGTTGTCTAGGTCCTTTTATATGTAGACTATTTCAGAAGAAAGTTTTCTATCCCAAACGTCAAAATCACACTGACAACTGACAGTTGTCAAAGGTAGTGAAGACAATTTGATTTTGTAATCGCCATGCAGAAAATGCATGTAGAAAACTTTTTACTCGACGGCCACAAAGTATAAAATGGAAAGGAAAAATGTAATTTTTCACTAGTTGTGGAAAATGTGAAAAATTATTTCCTACATGTTTAGTTTTAGGGGTGTAAGGGTTTCATAAAGCGGATCGAAATTGTCATTATTTTTGCGATAGGACACACCATTTTCGAGATATAAGGAAAATAAAAGAAAAACGTGAATAAACTACTGAATTTCGTAAAAAGTGCAGTTGACTCTTTCTACTTTGCTGCCGTCGTACTGTCTTCACGGAACGTCATTTTTGTCTATTCTTCCGTCGACAAAACCCGTTTCTATGATGGTCACGCTAAGCGTGCAGATACATACCTCAATAAGTTTATCCATATGTGCCTTATGGTTCTGTGGTCCGTGAGACGTGCCTCTATGCATCGGGTCGCCGATGCTAATCTTCTTGGTCTCGGCGACGACGCGTCGGACGAACTCGTCGTGAATCGTCTCCTCGACGAATAAGCGACCCGCTGCTATGCAGTTCTCGCCTTTGTTGAAGAATACGGATGCCATGCCCTGATAAAAAAAAAGAAAATAAATAAGTATACAAATTAGAAATGATAACACGCCATTCTTTCCACAAATAACTTCGTATCATCGTTTTTCGCACACGTTCAAGTTTTCATTCAGTCTCAGTCTTTTGCTGGCTATTATACTGAGATAAAACTAGCAAGTATGACTGTCGTCTTCAAAATATTTACGTAAGGGCCTATAACTTTGTATGAAAATAATAGGAATACAGTATGAGAAACAGGGCGTAAAGTTCACTCATCTTCCATAGAAAAGGGAGGATCCTCCGACCAGACGGGTGTCGTGTCTGGTGGGCAACTGCCCGACGATTAATGTCGGGACTTTTTATATATGCTAGTTGCGCGGTAAACTCTGCTTGCGCGATGCAGGATTTTGCGTGACGTCAATGTGACGCGTAGCTCGCCTATGGCGATGTAGATATCGCTACAAGTTATGAGGGGAGACCCAAACTGGGGCAATGGCCACAAATTCATGAAAACCTTAAATGTAGACTTAGTGGGATTGTTATAAAGATCAAGTTTACTTACATTTCTGACAGCCTTGTCGAGATCACAGTCTTCAAATATAACTAGCGGTGACTTGCCACCCAGCTCCAGGGAAACTTTCTTCATGTTTGAAGCTGCACACGACTTCATAATGGTTTGACCTGAAATTAAAATATGGGTATTAATTTTGATTCGGTTTTTTCTGTTGGACATTGGCAGAATAAGTATCAGCACAAGTTCAGAGCAAATACGTCGACGCATTCATTTTTATGCCGAAGGTATTTTCTCCTGTGGGAGGACACTTTATTCCCCCATAGCATCCAAACGGTGTTATATATATATATATTGGTCATTCTTCTTGTTTCCACAAATCCACAAGTTTAGCCATCAACCTTACATTAAGTCTGATGTCTATTTCCCTCTTCAAGACTGCTTTGCTACGGGAGAAATCACCGTTTCCATATATTGACTACATACCGATCTCCGTGCTGCCAGTGAAGCCAAGTTTCCTGACCAGCGGGTGGTCGGCCAGCGCCTGCCCCACCAGCGCGCCGCTGCCCGCCAGGATGTTGATGACGCCGGCCGGGATGCCCGCGCGGACTGACAGCTCCGCGAACTTTAGAGCCGTGAGGGGACACACCTGGGGAGGAGGGAGAGGATCTTGAGTAAAGTGTGCCTTTTGCAAGGTTGTGTTTAAGCTATAATGCGAAAAAATTACGAATGCTTGGAAATATCAAAGCAAACTAAAGTTTCAGAAGACTTATTTAGGAGTGATCACAGTTATTTCTGTCGCCTGTGACACCGGTACCACCTTGCTCAAGAATCAGGGCTTCAATTATTGTAAATGTTACACCGCCCTATGTCAATAAAACAATTTTATTTTATTACTTATTTACTTTATACGTATCACCACACTTGTCGAATTTAGTTCGATGCGGTGTCATAAGTCGCGTCGTCCGAACTGAAAGGAGGCGAATAATGTATTTTTTGCTTTTATTGCATGGACATAAAGCTATTATTGACCTGCTCAAGCCGATTGCGCGTCGATAAATGTGGTCACTCCCTCCTTAATTTAAACTGTTGTCAAAAGTTAAGTTTAGTGATTTGATTGGAGGTAAAGATTAACATTTTACTATTCTTGTTATGTCCCACTAAGAGCCCTTTGCCCAGGAGTGGGAGTTCATGTATCCAATAAAATTAAAACATGTACTAAATAAATAAGTTCTACAGTACTTACAGCAGCGGGTTTCATAACGACGGTGTTGCCAGCCGCGAGGCAGGCGGCCATCTTCCACGACAGCATCATTAAAGGATAGTTCCACGGAGTGATCAGTGCGCACACGCCGATCGGCTCTTTTCTTGTCATAGCCAAATTCCTGTAGAAACAATTTATGATTGGTATTTATTTAAAAAGAAAAAAAAAAACAATTGCCTAGATTGTAGGTACTTAAAATAGGTTGTCACAATAAACTGGGCGATCCCTGCACAATTTAATCAGGCATGCAAAATTAAGACCGTATGAGATGGATGATAAATGATTTTATTTCTGTAAGTAGGTTTGTACAAACACTTTTACACGTCAATTATATTTTAAAACTAGATGAGGTCGGCGTGTCCTATCTGACTACTCTGAGAAGAAAGACCGAAACAAACACAGAGGTCACAGTCTCTTTTAAAGTCCAGACATAATCTTGGTCAGATTATGTGCAGACCATGTAGATTGTGTCTGAAATGGTCTTTTGAGGAAAAACCACACAGAATGAGTGGACCTGTCCAATCGGACAAAATAAATCGGACGTGTTAAATCTAGGTATAGGTACGTATGTGTTACATTCCATTGATCAGACAACAGATTTAAAAGTAGATGTTGAACTATTTGAGTGCATAGGAGAGCAATGAATCACTAGTCGAATCGCAGCATATTCTTTGTATCGTAGCTTCAGGTAAATTACTGATCATCGGGCGGCTTTGGACTTCACGGAATTGGTTATAAAATGGTTGTATTTTTTCGCTTGCTTTTTGTGGTCAATATGGAGGGACCAAGTCTTGGATTTCAAATCAGCCTACTTAAAGTTTAATATTGTAAATCTACTATTTGCTATCTATGCAATAATTTTGGCAACCTAAGTGAATACGTAGTTATTTAACAAAATCCTTGGTCCCTGTATTTTGATGTCAAAATGGAGGGGCCACATGGATAGGCTGCTCAAACAAAGCATCTATCTCAAATAAACCAATTACAGGCACTTTTGAATTGTCAAGAGGTCGGTCGGTCAGAAAGATGAAGCTAGTTGCCCATTCCAAAGCGTAGTAGGTACCTACGGAGAAGAATGGGCAAGAAACTCCACGGACACTTTTAAATCAAAATATGTTTACAAACTATTGGTTACATCATTCATGTTGAAATTATGCATGTGAGAACGATGCAGCACGTCAAAAGAGTCCGTAATAAAAGGACAAAAACAATTCAAATATTAAATTAAATTAAAATAAGCCATAGCAGCTAAAAGATGACCAGTCCCTACTGACTGCGCCCGATCACGAACATGTATCATGTTTAGACATCGAAACACATCACGTCTGCGGAGTCTCGCTAGCTAATTTAATTTGACCGCGTGTAGTTTTATCTTGAGGTCATAGGCTACCTGAATTTCATAACGATAGGTTCGGTGGTTTAGATGTGAAAAGGTAACAAACAGACAGATTTTCGCATTTATAATTTTAGTACGGATTTTCTATTGGAAAAATAATGTATTTTATCATGCCGACGTGTGTCTATGCTCTTTTACTGTTCACATTTACCTGTTGGGTCTAGCATGGTTGATAGGTATGGTGGCGCCCTGTATCTTGTCGCACCAGCCGGCGAAGTAGCGCCACGTCTCTATGGACATGCCGACGTGTGTCTTAAGAGCGAGCGTGTAGACTGCGCCTGAGTCTATGGTTTCGATTGTTGCTAGTTCTTCTTTGTGTTGCTCCATTAGGTCTGCTAGTCTGTAGGTTAAAAAAAACACCGTGTATACAACACAATACTAAGATAAGAATAAGGAAATTGTAAAAACTAAACGTAAACAGAAAATGACCTCCAAATACTTTTAATGCTAGAACTTACTTCCAGATTCCTCAAAGTTTGCATGAAAAAAGAAAGGAAAATGTCAAAAAAATACTAATACTCCTTAAACAGTGTCTAATTAAATATAAGAAGAAATATGATAATAATATTTACTTGAACAACAGCGCCCCCCTCTCCCTGGCACTGATTTTCGACCACTCTCCTTCATCAAACGCTTTCTTCGCGGCTTTAACTGCTTTATCGACATCATTTACTGACGCACTCTGCACCTTACATATTACGCTCTCATCCGTAGGATTGATCAACGTCAACGTCTTCCCGCTATCAGAGTCCACGAATTTACCATCAATAAACAATTGAGTAGGGAATTTAATCTTCATTTTGTTACATTCCATTTCTACGCCATCATAGACAATTTCTTGGTTCGCTGAGCCACCTCTAGATTTAAATACAGCTATGTTATAGAACTCTTCGAAAGTAGTATTCATGTATATGTCTTCGTTTTGCAGTTCCAGATTAGCTAAGTCTTTGACCTCTTCGACTAGTCTGACAACATCCATGGAACCGGCTCCTGATGAGAAGAAATCCGTGTCGTCATCGATGTCGATTCGAAGGATAGCCTTCCATACGTCGCGGACGTTTTCTACGAATTGTTTCTCTTCTGCTGTCAGTTCTAGTTGTACTTTATCTTCGTTCGCCTTGAAGAAGTTTTGGGCAGCTATCATTTTGCCGTTAACTTTGAGTCTTTGGATGTTTAGCTGCAATAGAAAGTTATGGTAGGTATAGAGTAGACAGATAAAAGTTGATTGTTTAAGAAAGAATGATTGAGTAATAATCTAATATATAAAATTCTCGTGTCACAGTTTTCGTTGCCATACTCCTCCGAAACGGCTTAACCGATTTTGATGATTTTTTTTGTGCTTATCCGGTATCTATGAGAATCGGCCAAAATATTTTTTTTTTTTTTTTTTTTTTTTTTTTTTTTTTTTTTTTTGGTAGGTAGGGTCGGGAGTTAGGGAGGTAGGTAGGTAGGTAGGGTAGGTAGGTAGGTAGGGTAGGTAGGTAGGTAGAGTAGGTAGGTAGGGAGGTAGGGTAGGTAGGTAGGTAGGGTAGGTAGGTAGGGTAGGTAGGTAGAGTAGGTAGGTAGGGTAGGTAGGTAGGGTAGGTAGGTAGGGTAGGTAAGTAGGGTAGGTAGGTAGGGTACGCCGTAGATAAGTACCGCAACCCGTGCGAAGCCGGGGCGGGCAGCTAGTCTATCTATATAAATATAAGTAAACTGCCAAAAATGTCCGCGCATCACTTCAAAGCCACTGCACCTATATGGCTAATTCTATTTTTGTTGTGTTTATAATTGTCAGGACAAGGTTTGTATGAAAGATTTTTTTTGGAAAATCTACCGGGAATGTCGGAAATTTGGATGCTATTTTTGTATGAAATTCACCACAGACGACGCCGGGCACGAGCAGCTTATAATTTATATAAAACATTGGTCAGGCAGGGGCCATTGTCTTCCAATTATTCTAGATAACCAGTTCACTTTAGCCACCCAAACCCATAATCCAATATATTTGTTTCCATATCCTGCAATAGTGCCGGGGATTGTCCTCGAGTGCACTTGCATAGTGCGTACAGGGATAATCGTCGGTTGATGCCTCATTCCATTAAAAGCGTCTAACGGGCCTCTGCGAGTTGGCTCCGGCCCCTCGTACGCTTTCTAAAGGTCCGGGACCCCATGGTCCAGAGATATGTTAACATATTTTTTCTTAATAACCATATTAGCCTGGCTGAAGTACGAAATATTTTTGTAATTCAAAGAAGGAACAAGCTTTGTTCATCACATTTGCTCTACAGTGAGCATATAGTGATCAAACGTATCGAATTTTCGTTTTCCTACCAACAGTACAGTAGCAAAACCAATTTTAATACCTTGCCTTAGGACTGGTTTTCCATAACGCAGCGAATACTTTCAAAACTTCCGGGGGGTCAAATATAGATAGAGAATCTTTCACATATTCCACAGTCAAATATTAACAATGTTTCCTTCCAAAATTCGACATACCTTAACTCCATCGTTAGCAGTAATAAGAAGCCCAGCATCGTGCACCACAGCTGGTTTATTCAATCCTTTAATAACTAAAGCGTCGCCCTTCGTCTCATACTCGTCGACCCATAGAGACGAGCCGTAGAACTTGACCTCTATGGCTTTTTCACTGTCCTCTTCGATGCCTTCTTTAGTCTGTGGTTTTATGGAAGTTGTCGCGCCGGGAGAGGAGTCGAGGCCTCGGATGAAGTTGTGAAGGGCTACTCCGCCTTTTGACCAGTCGATCTGGAAAATAAGGTTTGAATTAGTACTATAGTTTTTAGGGGTCCGTACCTCAAAAGGAGAAGACGGAACCCTTACAGGATCACTTCGTTGTCCGTCTATCTGTCTTAATAGACAGATGAAAAAAAAAACAAAATTAAAGAGACGTAACTCAAAATCACGCCTTGTTTCCCCGAAGGTTTGGGCAGAGGTGTAGCTACCTATAGTACACCCACATTTCGCTAGTTATGTTTAAGTCCCATGTAATAGGGGGCGAGCCTATTGCCATCAACCGGGCACAAATCCAGACTCAGGGCTGTTACTGACAAATTCCAGATAAAAAACCCAATAACACTGCCCGACCTGGGAATCGAACCCAGGACCTCATGCTCAGCAGACCGCTTGCGACCACTAGACCAACGAGGCAGTCTAATTAAAGAGAGTGGAATTTAATTACGGGAAAGTTATAAGTATAGACAGAAAGTAATACCATAAACAAATACCAGTAGACAATTATCGGTAGACAAATACCGGCCGACAAATACCAGTAGACAATTACCGGTAGACAAATATCGGCCGACAATTACAAGTAGACAAATACCGGTACACAAATACCAGTAGACTAATTAACAAATACAAATATTAAAATTTGGTTTTTACCTGATGAGTTTCTGCTTTGAACAGCGCAGGGTCGTAAGTGGCGCCCTCTTCAGTTTGCTTGATTCTAGGCGCCGTGTCGTTTGCCACCATGTTCACAGCCTCCGCTAAAGCTTTGATACCTGTTTACAAAGAGATTTGTTAGTATGTTGGCTATAATGGCTATTGCATATTTTGTTTGGTTATAAGCTACAAAAATAACATTAAAGAACTGTATTTGGTTTTGGAAGGTAATTCCAACTCGTGGGTGTCAAAGTGGGTGGATAAGTTTACTAATATGTGATATTATATTACGAAATTCCACTTGCATCCTGGTTTTTTATTTTTATAACTAGTCTAAAGAGGTCCAACTCTGACAGGGTGTGCCGGGCAGTCCGCCTCTCTACCAACCTTGCCGACTCTAATCTTCAAGCCACGACATGTGCGGTTTTCGTACAACTTTGACCGATGCGAGAGGAGAAAAAGAAGTATTGTAATTTAATATATCTTACCCTCAGGATACAAATATTTGTTGTAGATGGAGTCGACGGTATCATCAGTGCCAGCCGGGAAGCTCTTCTGCAGCAGAATGGGACCAGTGTCCAGACCGTCGTCCGCCCAGAAGATGGACAGGCCGCAGGTTGTGTCGCCTTCTATTAAGGTCCTGTAGGATTTAAGATAGGTTTTAGAACAATAGGTGCTACTTATAATGAAGCTAAAGCTATGTATGTGGCTAAAAACTTATCTTCTATACAGGGTTATTGGTAAAACACTAACAGCCTCCTAAGGCAGGGGTCGGCAACCTGCGGCTCTTTGGATGTGAAGCTCCAGCTCTTTAGTTCCATACGCAAATATTATTTATTTTAAGTAAATCTGCGTGATTATCTAATAATATCATATATATATTATTTAATTTGTTGTGAAAAAACACTACTTAGATATGAATAAATAGATTAGTTTTTTTTTTATCAAAAAACTTTACTTATGCAATTACTATTTATTGTTGGCAAGAAAAAAATTGTGGCTCTTTAAATACTTTGAAATTTTATAAATTGTAATTTTTGTCTCTTCCGACGCAAAAGGTTGCTGACCCCTGTCCTAAGGGATCATTGTACTCAACATTACGAACAACTTTTACTATGGGATAAAGCCCGAAATCGCGACAAAGAAATAAGATGTTCCCTACATTAATGTTTGCGTAACTCGTCATACTGTAGGGAACAGCTGATTATTTTTCGCGATTTTTGGCTTGGTCTCATAGTAAAGGTTGTTCATTATAATGAGTACAATGACCCCTTAAGAGATCGTTAGTGTTTTACCAATAACCCTGTATAGATATATATTGTAGGCTCAATGCGCTGGGGAATGACTCATTATTTTATGCAGATCGGCAAGTAACAGAAAACTAGAAGAAGAAAGATTAAGCTATAGATGTCTTTAGTGTTTCGTATGGCCAAACCGGTTGTGTTGAACTAGACCGCTGCTGCTTCTAACCTTTTATCACTGTTTGGTCTAACAATTTGCCCCCTAATGAAAATCACTTTATACCGAGTGAACACATCACTTTAGGCAGACTTTTCGGATTCTTTAAACTATCGATGTTGCTATCCAATAACAATCAGACAGGTAATTGATTCCGATTTACCAAACGAAAAATAAAATGTAGCGTGTATCTTGAAAATTGCTAAACAAGAATAATTTGCCTAAATAACCTAATTATAAGTCACGATAGGAAACAAGTGATTAGTTTACTACATACGATGCAACGTTCTATAATTTGAGTAATTTTGTAGCTAATACTGGGTTACAAACACGCAAGCATGACTAAATAGAATTCGCGAAGTCCTTTGTAAACTTGAACATGAAATTGGCAACGAATATTTAGGTATGTTACTTATGTATGCGAGACATGAGACTGATTGTAGTCTCATTTGAAACAATTGGATTGTATTAGTATTTTTTGCAGTCACGTAGACGATTTGAAAATGATGTGGCAATTTTTTTGTCCTTTAGAATAGAATAGAATAATATTAATTTTTGCTACAGGTATTATGCTAATAAAACATAAAAAACATATAATTTTTTGGTTAGAATAACATCATGTAATTTAAGTTAAGGGAGATGCGCCATGGTAGCCGCGAAATTCAAATTTTCTTATGTTTTTTGTAATTTTTAGGTCAGTATCCGTTTGTGTGTTGATCTAACTATGATTCGTGGCCGTATCAAATATTTATTTATAGAATTATAATCATAAAAATCATCAATACAACTAAGTTCATATTACCCTATTGAATGACTATTTCATGAAATTATGTTTGAGGCCAATTCTAACTGATTGAAGTGAACATCAAGAAGTTGTATTGCTGATTCTAATGATTATAATTCTGTAAAGCCATATTTGTTACGGCCGCGAATCATATTTGAATCTACATACAACCTGACAGTGACCTGTAAATTGCAAAAAAATTAAGTATTTTTGAATTTCGCGGGCTACCTGAGCGCATTCCCCTTAAAGTTATCACTGTTATAAGTTGCGCTGTAAGAGAGCATACTAGGCTGCCATAATCCGGACTTCGGGCTCCTACTGAGAATTTCTTAACGAAAAAACCCAGTTACATTTTGCCTGAGTCAGTAATTGAACCCAAAATCCCACGTTCCGCAGTCGCTCTTGCAACCAGGCTGTCCGAGAGCCAGAGGTCAGAAATACAGAATAGGGGTTAATATTGAATCCATACTGATTACTAATATTATAAATTCGTAAGTAACTCTGTCTGTATGTTACCTTTTCACGCCTAAACCACTGAACGGATTTCGATATAATCTGGCAAGGAGATAAATGGCATTCCAGGGAATGACAGACTTCTTTTAGTCCTAGCTTATGTCCTTCCCCAGGATGCCATCTATCTCCTCGCCAAATCATATCGGACTCCGTTCAGTGGTTTAGGCGTGAAAAGGTAACATACAGACAGAGTTATTTACGAATTTATAATATTAGTATGGATAAGTAAAATTGTGATACATTCTAGATACGGGCAAGTTTAGCAAGTCATGCACAGGAATGTAAATAATTATGTTTGATCATTTAACTAATGGGTAGTCATATATTACTCACAATTTTTTAAACAAATAGTTGTAATTTTTATCGCGAATCGTAGGATGCGTTGTAAGGGAAAATTGCTATGGCATTGCTTATAAAGTAAATCTTCCTGTTAGTTTCGTAATTATAAACAGTAAAACTACTAAAAACTGAAATTAATTATTTGTTTGGCAAAAAAAGTGCTCGCTATTTGATTGAGGACAGGTAGGGTAGTTTTGTATCGTAGAAAATCATCTTAGGTGACCTGAAGTGACGGCGTGGGAATTTTTACCCGGTAATTCCAGAATAGTATAGAACACTAATTGATTAAATTTTAATTAACGCTGCATTGATGTAATTATGTCAAGCTATTGGGATAGGTATTGGTTTATTTAATTGCTATTTTCATTAAAGAATATGTACTTAAACGGATGCCGACAAGACGTGTTGGGTAGATGTTAAACAAATGTACTTATGTCGCAATTTTTTTTTCTTCTAATATCGTTCTTACTGATTACCTTAGGAAAATTTCAAGTTAAGATCATCATGCATCGGTCACATTCTCAGATATCTAAAGACAACAATCCTATAATACCTAACAAGGGCTCGTCGCTTTACTGGCAAAAATGATGCGACAATGTATAAAATGTTATCGTAATAAGTCTTAACAAAAACCATATTATCTGATTTTGTTAGGACACGACAAAGCCTTGCATGGAAACTTTTTGCTTGTGTACCATACCCTCAATTTTCTTACACGAGAAATGTCACGGTAAATGACAGAACTACACATAATAATGTAATTTAAGTTGATTAGTATAAAACGATGTCATTACGGAAAATAGGCTTCGCGGAAAACCTCAAAGACCGCAACAAATTGAAAATTCTAGACAGGGGAATGTAGAATACCGTGTTCCTATAATTTACTGGTTGTTGCCGGTTAACTGTAGCGAAAGTCATTGGTTTGGAACAAAAATTTACCGACGAGACAAGTCTTTCCTCTGGAGCAAAAAAGCAGCCATTTTATGTCATACTAGCATTTTTACTTTAAAATATCCATACGAACAATTGCAAACTCCCAAAGGTGATAATTCTAGACAGAGTCGAGAATGTAGAATACCGGGTTCCTATAATTTAATGGTCGTCGCTAGCAAAAAAAAACTCAAAGACATGTGACATCTACCGACCCGCAGTGGGCCCGCGTGGTAGATTACATCCCACTCCCTCTCGAAGAGAGGAGGCCTGTGTCCCAGCATTGGGAACATTATAGGCTGATTATGCTTATGCTGGTTAAAATTACCGACGAGTCATAACTCAGGAACAAAAAAAAAACGCAGCCCCTTTCATATATTATGTAAATATTCATAGGAACAGTTGCAAACTCCCAAAGGTAAGCAAAACTAATCGATTCTACATACAAGGCATTATAGTGAACGTGAGAATCGATGTTGTAGCACGTAGGTAATCGATTTTAATGTGCTACAGTCTATTGCAATGTGCATGCAATCGATCTCGCGACTCGTAATTACATGACGTTTAAAGTTTCGATAGAACGTGTTCCGCGCTGTGATGACATAGTGACGCACATTTCATCATTGGACATTAGCGTGTAGATAACGTTGCGAGAGGCAGATTTACTTCTTCCATAAAAATATTACATAATTAAGTATGATAGGTTATCAATTGGGATACAGTTTGTTTTTTTAAGAAAATCTTATCTTTGTTTTTATAAATGATATTGAACTGTAATCCTTGCACTTTAATAATATCGTTCATTTCGGAAGCAGTTTCATGCCGATGCGCATGCGCACTGATATTAGTAGACGCGTTTAGGATCTATGACGAGGCTTACTAATATGAAAAACATGATTTTCTACTTCATAATGATGATATTCAAGATTTTATATAGATGCTAAGCATTTGCCTTATCACTGCTCCGCTTAGGAATTGCACGGAGAGGCTGTCCACGTTATCTGCACGATTCATTTGTGTTCCAGTCATGCATTCGTGCGTAGCGTGGCCGTGGATTGGATGCAGAAGGCGGAGGACAGGGTCTTGTAGCGCGGCCTGGGAGAAGCCTATGTCCAGCAGTGGACTGCGATAGGCTGAGTTGATTGATTTGTTGTGGCCTTGGATGGCATTGTATGATCCCGACTATATTTACCAAGTAATAAGTCGATTGACTTACCAGTTGATAGAAGAAGCTCCTCTATGTCTGGGCAGAATACTGGGGTGGTAGCAGATGCTTTCGTACTTGGGGTACGTGATTACTTCCATGGGGATGAATTGCGTACAGAACGGCAGGACATTGATGTCTGCGTTCACCTGTTGATTGAAACATTTGAAATGAGTAAATATTGGTTTGTAGGTAGTCTACTTTAAGTTCTGTCTAACAGGAGCTTTGCTTACACGGCCGCCAATTTTATGAAATATCATTATGTGTGGAATAGTGTCGGGGTCTGGCTTGAGACTCCAATGGATTCAGAGCTGATCACGCAGCGAGATTTTGTTGAAAAGTTCGAATTGCGATCTAATCATAAACGCAGATTACTATGTTAGGTGCATTTACCATAGTAAGTTCAACGCAGTTAAGTTGTACTAAAAGGTTTCCATTCTTTTTAGTTATGTGAACCCAATAACGTGCTTTTCCGCAACTAGCATTTATTAACAAAATATCGTTATTTTGAATGATCAGCTGTTCTCATTTCGCTATCTCTGAAATATAAAAAAATGCCTACATATCTGTGTTTTATGAACACGTGCCCCTTTCGTGCAAACTTTAATTTACAAGATAGACAGGTTATCGGATGGTTTGGCACTTGCTAACCATCCCACACTCTAAACAGGCACTAGTTGTCTGGCATATATGCGGAACTGGGCCTATTTGGCGCAGCCGTGACGCACACAATACTATTTTTAAGTTTTTTTCTATTTTTTGTTTTTGTGAATATTGTGTGCCTTAACGTGGGGCAAATAAATTTATTTTCTTTCTTTTCTATCGTAAAGATGATGTAGTATATTAGGCCAGACACAGTTGAACCGGAGTTCCATGTCTAATAGTTCGTAGATCGACCTAGTTAAATGATTAGCCAGGTGTTCTAAAGGGATTCTTTATAGGAATAAGTCTAGTGTGTAATCTTCTAGCTTATCCTATCCTACTAATATTATAAATGTGAAAGTTTGTGAGGATGGATGGATGGATGGATGGATGGATAGATGGATGGATGTTTGTTACTCTTTAACGTAAAAACTACTGAACGGATTTGGATGGAATTTGGAACACAGATAGTTTATAACCTGGATTAACATGTAGGATACTTTTTATACCGGTAGTACATTCCCGTGGGATAATTTCCGAACTCCACGCGAGCGAAGCCGCGGGCAAAAGCTAGTAGTAAATAATAAAGTTACCTAGATATTCTAACAGGCTATGGTTGTAGGTCAGATAGAATAAACTAAGTGGAAAAGTTTTAACAGAAATACCTACGACTTTTTTCGTTACAAAGATAACGTATCTTCCAAGCTAAAATGTTCGAACATTTATATTAAAAAATATCACGCTCTTCCCTCCAAAAGTGATTGATGGAAGCCACACAATGTAAAATACTATGAATCTAATATGTCATAGTTTACAGCAATTCGTCGTAGTGGATGACAGTAACTGGGTTGTGGAGGTCAGATACCCAGTCGCTCCACGTAAATAAGGTACTGGTATTCAGCTACATCCACTTAGACCGGAAGATGGCTCCAACATAGATGGGAAAAGGGAGCCAAATGATGATCATGGACGAGACTTGCACAGGAGCTTGTAGATATAAGCAAAACTGAGTCCATCCCAGCAGTGAGTGAAATCGGACAACGGATGATAAGATGAGCTAATCAAAATTTCTATACTATCAAACTCTCACGTAAGCTCACATAAACAAGTACCTAAGTATAATAATGTTCCGTTATTATAATAGATAGATGGCTTGCTCTATGTACTTCATACTAACACATATGATGACCAAGTAGGTAAAGTGAGATATAAGAGGTCAAAAGTGCAATAGGACTAGTGGCTCAAATGTTGATACTGCTGTGAGTCTGTGACACAACCAGTTACGTCACATATCAATATAATGTAATATGTCAATTATATAATTAAATGAACATTATATTATTATGGAGGATGGTTGGAATGTAACTAGAATATATATATATATGTATATAGAATAGAATACTCTTTATTATGTACACTATAAAAATTACAGATATAAATGTAGAAATTTTGCATAGGGTGACATAATGGGCAGTCTTATCGCTAAAAGCGATCTTTTACAGACAACCTTTTTATGGATTAAGGGGAGAAGGAGAGACAATACTGCAGGTAGTCAGTGGTGTACCATTTACATATAAAATAATAAACATGAAACAAGAGCAAGGAATCTAAATGTAATGATAATATTTAAGGAGAGAGAAAGTATTTTTAACCAGAATTTTAAAAGTGGACGAAGATTGAGCACGCCTTATCGACACGGGCAAGGCATTCTATAGCCGTATTGTTTGAACTGTAAAAGACTTGTCGTAAAAACTGGTGGAATGCATCGGCATCTCTAGTCTTAAGTTTTCCGATGACAACAGATATCTATTATGTGTTATGAAGGAACTTGAAACGTTCTTTAAGATAAGAAGGGGTTATAGGGTTGAACAGAATACTGTAGAGCCAATATAGTGCAGTATAACCTGGATTGATAATTGATATAATAATCGCCAATCTGCTTTGAGCACGTGTAGTGATTAATGCTCACACCATTTCGCTATGAGAAGAGGCTTTGCCCTGCGGTGGGACAATAATAGACTGGTATTATTATCGTTTTAGTGCATTGCTTGTTGCGGTAGAAGGAATGCTGATTTTAGGAAAAAGTCGTGGCTGCGCAACTTGAACGAATGGACTTGTATAGCGAGTGCCGCCAACTGTTCGCATTGAGAAAAACCAAGCAAACTATGCAGGGCCGACTACCTTCTACTACCTTTACTAGAAGGAGAGACATCATAAGAAGAGGGAATAGTGCATTAAGGGGGAAGTGCCAAGTTGCCCGCGAAATTCAAATTTTCTTTCGTTTTTTGCAATTTGCAGGTCATTGTCCCATTAAAAGACTATTTCATGAAATAGCCATTCAATGGGATTATATGAACTTAGAATCAATCAATCAGAAATCATTAAAATCATCAATACAACCCGTATTGATGATTTTAATGATTATAATTCTGTAAATACATACTTGTTACGGTCGCGAATCATATTTTGTTTAACATACCTACAACCTGACACTGACCTGCAAATTGCAAAAAACGTAAGAAAATTTTAATTTCGCGGGCAACCTGGCGCTTGCCCCTTAAGTAGGAACGTTCGATGTATACTGGGTAGTCAGCCCTACTATAGGAGCATCTGATCTTTGCTGTATGGCTAAACTTTTTATCAAGACATGAGCTTCTGTCGTAAAACTTGTCAAGAGAGAAGATGAGAATCCAATCCTAACATAACAAAATATTAACCTAGACAGAATTATATGAGATTACGATTTCAAGTACCTAACCAATTATCTCTAAATTCTCTTTTCTTACTGTACCTATTTTGTTATTGATTCTGTCATTAACAGGCATCGTAAGTGTCATATGTGTATCATAAACAAGGAAGAGGGAGGTCTTCTGTTACAGGTATCTCCATACTTAAAAGAAGGCCTCTAAAATGTATTTGTTAAAACCAGTTGAATAATAAATTAATGAATTTATAAACTTCTAAATTATTATTATCTTCGGGCATGTTTTTTTCTCGGCTCTTTAGCTGGTTTCAACAAGATTTAAGCGCCGAAGACACGTGAATGCAGCATGTGGTGCTTATTTTATTATTATAATTATCTACGAAATTAAAAATAAAGTCACGTAAATCGGATAAGTAGTTCTTGAGTGATATGCGCACTGACGGACAGATGATAGACAGCTAGACGTTATGTGTTATATTTAAGGATATAATCAATTATTCATAAGTTGATATTGATTATAATTAAGACAACTTTCGTCATTTTACTAAGACAACTTTAACATTACCAACAATTTAACTTGAGGGTACCGTCAACCGCACTCATATGGTAAGTTTGACTTTAACAACGTCTTTATTTCGTAGCAGTAAGAGTGGTTTTCGTAGTTCGAGTGTTACTATAGACGTGTAGTTGAGAGTACTTCTAATACTTCATGGTAAGTATAATAAATTATAGGTAACACTTGACAATGGAGGGTTATTTTCTTGAACTTGTTGAAACAGGTGCATTTACATAATTTAATTGCGACGATCTGTCTGCACTAAAAAGTGGAATGGCCAATGTCAAGTCTCAAAAAACTTCACAACTGGGTGCTAAAATAGTATCGAAGTTGACATGACATGTTCAAGCTGTTTATTTGATTTTATTTGATTGGCAATTGTTAATAATTACTAGAAATAAATAAATAAATTATTAAGGCACATCTCACTAGTTGTCAATGAAGCTCCTGTAAGCTAGAACATCCCATGATAACTAGAAAAGCGTTGACTTAATGAAGTATGCCTAGTCCATGTTTTATTCATAATTCTGTCTATGATTTGTAAAAGCACCAGACAATTATTTCAATTTAGAAGCGTAATTAGGCCTGTGGTTTTTTGCCCCCTATTACATAGGACTTGAACATAACTGGTGAAATGTGGGTGTACATCTCTGCCTAACCCTTCAAAGAATACAGGCGTGATATTATGTGTGTTATTTTTTAGCAACCTGGTTGAATCTAAGACTACCTGTGTAACTAAACAACATAAAAGTTGACCATCTAATTTAATTTTCACCTCAATCATAATATTTAGAGGATCAATTTGTCTCAATTTAAATACAGTAATAACTAATAATCCAAGTGCGTCACTCACAGATTTGTACTGCTCCAATATTTCGGGTATCACTTGACCTTTCACCCGCCATGTCTTGTATTTGTAGACTGGTTTGCCGTTTTGAGCCGCAATTGTCGCTGCAAATTAAAAAAAAAAACACATTAACATACCGAATTTTGGAATATTATGTTAGACTCAACAGTTTTTCCTGTTGAAGTGCAATAAGGAAATAGAATGAAGTTAATAATATCAGATGACTTATTTTTTTTAATATGTCACATCTTTATAGTTTATCAGTTATCTACATTTTGTTTAATGATTAAAACTTATATTGTGCTTATTTAAAAGCAGGTTTGTATATTTTAACAAGATTAAAAAGAAAACAATGTTTTTCCATAAGATACCTACTCATTAATCTTTTTTTAATTTAATATTTTTATCACAGGACACTTACAATCTGTCTGTGTTGTAAGTCTAGAAAAACAGTGTCTTTATCAATAAAAAAAACTTTTTGATCTATGTTTACAGTGTCCTAGGTTCGGCAGATGACCACGGTCTATGATTAGATATGGTGATCAATAAATGACAATACACACATTCAAACTATCCATTGAAGAGGATAAAGAGTCCTTTAACACAACAGTGCCAATGCATTACTAGTGAGTGTGAAATTTCATTAATATTATTTTCGCAATATTTTCCTTCATGGTTTTATTGCACTTTTTAATTTGAAATAGCAAATAATACACCATTTCTCTTTTAGCATAGGAAGACCACATCATTTAAATTAATTTAAATAATAATCATAATTACCAAGTGGATCCTCCCGGTTGCCTTTGTCAAGCACTGTGAAGACTCCGACCACCTCATGACCATCTTTTTGCAGGAGTTTGAACACTTCTGCTGCAAATGTGCTTTGTCCAATAATGGCTACCCGCAGCTGCTTCTTTGGAGCCTATAAATAATTAATTAAAATATTATTTGTCTCCATAAAAACAAGACTTCTAGGTAAATTCTGAGTCTTTTAGGTAAATTTTTAAGTTGATCTGGGATTTTTGGGGAAAAATATATTTGATTAAAAAATGTAATTGTCACTGAGCTTGGATAAACAAACATGAATTATTCCCGGATAAACGTTGAGGATAATATTATTAAGTATACACTAAACCACTATGTATTATTAATGAATGGCCGCACTGTTTATAATTAATAAAATTAATACAAGAAAGTACTTACATCGTCATTTAATGAAACAGGTGGCATTTTAGTTAACGACAGGCAATCTTGATTTGTTCAAAATAATCAAACTACTAATTTCTTATCCACTTCTCGCCGACTGGCGCGCGGTCGTACTAACACGAACCCGACAGTACGCTCGTATTTAGCTTCTCCTCCACCGGCTTAGCCTTGACATCGCTATCGTAAGTTTAGCATTTATAACGATAAAGTTATAGAGAATCGTGTTCATTTCGAAAAGAAAGACACGTTGCCTTGCCGATGCCGCCAAAACAATAGGTACATTTTGTGACAACTACAGTCATTTTTTGTGATGTGATGACAGCCAGCTGAGCAGCTGACAGTGACAGTAGTGTAACACCATAACTTTCGCATTAGCTGTCGACGTTAACGAAATCCAGAAAAAAAATTGGTAATGTCGCATTTCCAAGATAACTGAAAATGTTTATGATGAAGTATTTTTGGTATTTTAACTGAAACACGTCTAAGTAATAATCTAAACAAAATATCGAATAGTTTCAAATATTATAAAATTTATAGCGAACGCGATGGCCAAAGAATATACCTACTAGGTACTCTTTAACTCAGATCAAGTGAAAAAAAGGCTCTTTAACAAGAGCGATGGCTATCTTTAGGAAAATAAGATTGATGTGGGACAAATTAACGTTTGAATTGGAGTGATTTGATTGGTAGAATTACTCAATTTTATTTTTTAAATTTCCTTACGCATTCCAAACTGTGCATGTGAGGCAATATTAGGATAACAAAGGAAATAATACTGCGCCTGACTAAACTCAATTATTAGTTGTTTTGTTTCAATTTGCTCAGCGGTAGCGGAGAAACGGAGCGCTTGATTAAAAAAACAGAAAATTCAAATCTACTAGCGGATACATAATATTAATTCTTGGGGAAGCCGGAGGTCTGGGCCCCGTATCTAGTGGGTCTCTTTCGGCTGAAATGAACAATGACGAAAAATGATAATAATATATGAACTAAGATGATGAAAGAATATCATGGTATTTCTTCTATGGCATGCTCTAAAGCAATGTAAACAGTAGATAGGCAGTGGAGGCACTCTATTAACATTCCGTTAAACGAATAATTGTTGCAGATAATACTTGGTACCTAAACACATTATTTGCATAAACAGCTAAAGTTAACAAGCGAAACCAGTTAAAAGCGGTTTTCAATAATAAAAGCGGTTAGCTAGCGGTTGTGTTATGAAAACAATTATCGTAAATAGGTTGAATACGTTTATTTTGGTAATTATTGGCAAAGTAGCTTAGCGATTGGAGAACGATATTTTAGATATTTACGTAGGTACCTACTGCTATAAATCAGCATTTTTGCGAGCGAATATTTTTACACAGGTCGGTTCTGGTAGGTAGGTCTACCAGAATTTTGCATCTGTGGGGTAATTGCGTAACATAGCACACTAACAGTAGGAATGACTTTAATTTTGACAGTACAACAACATTAAGGCTCCTACAAACAGGCGCGACACGCGACGCGAATCGCTCGCGACACAAAGGCGCCGCACATCGCGCGACAGGCAGTACCTTTGTTTCGTGTCGCGTGTCGCGCCTGTTTGAAGGAGCCTTTAATTGCGGTATTTACGTTATTGAGTAGGCACATTTTTCGAACATATGAAGCAATGGATTAGCTTCAAAATGATTCAGATTGTGATGGATAGTGTGTAACGCAATTAGGGTGCCGCTTTGAAAGTTTGAATAAGGTCCCCTAATTTTTTCTAAACAGATAAAATAAGCTGATAGCACGGATTAGAAAAAAAAAGGACTCCGCGCCACGCGTATCGAAAGTGAAGCACTATATGTAGCCGGATCGTATGTCAAGTACAAACTTGCCTCACGCACACATTTACATCATAGGGTGCCGACCGGCCGCCATTACGCGGCACTACGGCGTCATTGTATTTAGATACTGTTTACGTCAAGTAATAAAAAAAAAAATGCTTTCTTGTGTTGTGAAATGGCGTAAAAATAATTCTACATCCCAGAAAAAGTGTCAAGGAATAACATATCACGCACACATAGATCGATCGGTACGGTGCTTCACTTTCGATATGCGTGGCGCGGAGTCCTTCTTTTTTTTCTAGTCCGTGGCTGATAGATTGGTCTCGGTGGATAGGTCGTGGATCTAGACAAGGAATTTTGGGAGAAGAGTTGTAGGTTTTGAAAGGAAATAGAAGCGATTAGGTACGATATAAATATGCATCTTCATCAGCGAGTTTTGGTCATTTGCATGGGCTAAGTAGTAATTTTTGGTTGTTGCCTCATCTACGAACCAACTTCGATCGATATCATCGATCGATAGAAAATTAGATCAGCTGACGTCGTCGGACAGTTTTTACTAGATTTTCCAGTCGATTTGTAATGTTGATCGACGTCCATCGAAGTTGGTAGGATGGGTTTGGTAACACTGGTCGAGAGGTCGTGGTAAGTTTCCTCACATTTTCTTAAGTTTAAAGTCCCATTGTTACTTTGTATACCTACGTAACGTATTGTAGTAAGTACTGATTATGCAGAACATGGTATAATAATATACTTCGCCAGGTATAGCATTCCGAGACACAGTGGTCACGTGAGTGACACAAGCCTACGTCATCACCGCTGTGTTACCAGTAGTGTTTAATAATAACTCCCCAACCGCGTATATTACCTATGCGAATCCGATAAAACAATGAGGTTTTAACTAACAGTTACGTTGGTATATGTTTAAATTGAATTGTTTCGTTTGATTAGAAAAACGAAACAACAATTGAAATGGTTTAAATAATTTTTTTAACAGATGGTGACTGAAAATGTTTCCATAATTCGTGTTTCGTTGCAATAAAGTAGCAACTGGATAGTGACGTAAGCATGTGTCACGCCCGGAGTGCCAGACCTTGTTTTTTTAGACCATGATGCAGAAGAAATGGTGGGCCATCAAAACGTTTCCACTTTTTGTTAGAGCTTTTGTAATTTAATTACCTATGTTAGCAGCTGTTTTAAGTGTACAGACTTACCGACAAACTAAGTGTGATTAAGTCCTAGGGAAATTAAACTAACTAAATACCCACGTGTGCACTAGCCATTCATTGAATTTTCTTAGAACCAATCTCACTATACGAACATTTCAAAATTGAGTACCTAGTTAAATAGGTAGATATTATCACAAGATGTGAACGTATCCGGTTGAAACCGGTTCCATTGACAGTGACGATGCATGCCAGATAAATTGACCCCAGATAAGTGACTGAAATATGTATAGCTAGAGAACTGACCTCGAGTGACCTGAGCGTTGATATCAGCTGTTGTTTGGTGGATGGCTATCACTGACGTGTATTCGGGTACTTACAATGATATGATACTGATTCTTGGTGAAACTGGTTACTTTGGTATTCATAACATTGCAAGTTTTTAGGGTTTCGTACCCAAAGGGTGCCAACCGAACTCTATTACTAAGCCTCCGTTGTCCGTCCGTCCGCCTGTCTGTCAGCGGGCTCTATGTCATGAACTGGAATAGGTAGACAGTTGAAATTTTCACAGAGTGTGTATTTCTATTACCTACCGCTATAACAACGAATAATAAAAATTAAAGTTAAAAATTACTTAAAGTGGGCCCCAAACCAAGAAACGTGTTTAAAAAAAATGTACTTCATGCTAAATATTGTACGGTTGTACGGATCCCTGCGTGTGCGAGTCCGGCTCGTACTTGGCCGATGTTTATGAGTAGGTAAAGGCACCTACAAAGAGGCGCGACACTCGACACGAATCTCGCGCGACACAAAGGCACCGCTCGTCGCGCGACAAGCGGCGGGCGCCTTTGTGTCGCGCAGTCGCGTCGCACCTGTCTGTGGGGAGCCTTAAAGGTGGTGCAAAACTTTCCTTTTTTTGTTAGAGTGCCATGCCGGTTTGAACAATGTAGGTACCTACCTACTCTCCGAGGATAAACATAATAAACAGGGTGAGTTTTTAAAATTGATAGTAATGTAATTTATACGTGACTTGACATTTCTCGGGACCCCAGGGTCCCGGACCTTTGGAAGGCGTATGAGGGGCCGAAGCCAACTCGCAGAGGCCCGTTACACGTTTTTAATGGAATGAAGCATCAACGGTCGAATCAGCCCCGGATTTAGATTTTTTCGAAGCGCGGTTTCTGGAAAATATCGATGGGCTTGTCATAATTAGTGTAATGGTTTTCGATTGCTAAGATCGCGAGGCGAGACTTACTAATGCAGAAATGGTTAACAGCAATTACGACAATCTAGAATGCACGAAAGAGTGAGCGAGTACGAAAATTTTAACACTGCCTCAGATAAGTTAGATTTTTTAACTTTAAGTACTTAATCAACTAAGGTTAGTTTTAAGAATTAAGAGTCGAGTGAAGCGAACTCGGATATTTTAGCAGCAACATATTAGTCAAATTTGATCAATCGCTAATGCTCTAATCCAGTAGGGGCGCCAGCACTATGGTAAAAAATTAAAGGAAATCGTGTTGCTTTCGCACTTACTGGCGTCGTCGGAAGGGTCGGGAAGCCCGCAGCCCCCGCTACGCAAAGTAATAATTCTCAAATAAAGGATTTTTTCCTAAAATTTTTGACCACAGAGGCGCACATCCGCCTCTGGTTCGCTGCGGAAAATGCGAAGAATGGTTCCAAACCAATTCACAAAAGGCGTCAAGGTCAAAGGTCAGTGTAGGCTGTGTAGGACGCCCTGAGGCTAGGTGGAGTGAGGAGTGGTAATAATAAATAATAATAATAATTTTATTGAATAAAACATTTACAAAAAGTGTACATTTAGCCAACAGTAGTTTTCCATACAGTTTTAGTGCCCAAAAATAAAATAAAACTAAAATTTGATTACAGCGGGGTAATTGCGTAACACACTAAGGCCCGTATTACATTTACAGAACGTCACTCAATACTCAAGCATTACTTAAAACTAGATTCAAGCCATTTGATTGGTTGAAACTAGTTTTAAGTAATGCTTGAGTATTGAGTGACGTTCTGTAATACGGGACTAAGTCCTGTATTACAGCACGTCTTAATAAAAAATAAAAAAAACTTTTTTACAAAAAAACAACCGACTTCTTTGGCCAAAGTCTTTGACCAAAAACGAAAATACAAAGCCAAAGACACCGACTTCCGAATTTAAAGTTATTTTTCACGTTTTTTAGTGTTTTTTTTTTGGAAATCAGTTGGTTTTTTGTAAAATAGTTTTTATTTTTCACTTTGTAGTTGTGGTACCTACCCCACACACATTCCTATACCACTACTTGATATGTAAATAACCGTGACAGGAAATTATTATAAGATCATCAATATAAACTAAGTGGAAAAAATACGCATTATTAAGGATAACTCAAAAACGACTGGTCAGTACTTAATCAAATTTAAATGGGACCACATGTGAAGCACCAGCTTTAAATAAAAAAGGAATCATTCAAATCGGTTCAACCAGAAAAAAGTTTTGAGCTAACAAACATAAAAAAAGTACAGTCAAATTGAGAACCTCCTCCTTTTTTTGAAGTCGGTTAATAAAAGGCGTCAAGTCTATACCTGAATCAGTGCTTTTAATCTACTTCTACTTCAAGCATTTATTATGTATAACGTAGTTAAGTAGCCTATGCTATGGTGCATATATTCGATGCTCAGGTCATCAATAAGTATTAAACATAATATTAAAATTAATACATACACCAAATTACTGGCATTTTTAAAAAGGAAATCGGAAGGACATCTTGCTAAGAAATCAAGTTTTCACAGTTTAAAATGTGGAAACGTTTCTAAATGAAGACCACAGCTTTCTTGACACAAAAGTAAGTACCTACCTAATGATTATATTTTTAGTAACTAAAATAGCCTACATAATTACTTAACAGTAGTGACTCGCTCATGCATCGATCGCTTGTGTGCGATCTACTGAAGGGTTGCGTAATGTTTCGACAAGCCAAAATGTCGAAGCTTCTGCGGTCTATGCAAGTTAAATATTATTGTAAACCTTCGTTAAGTTTATGTGTCTATTATTACAATTATATATGTCAATCAAATCTAAGAAAGTGTATAACTTCTAATACATACAAATTAATATAAGTATATTAAAGTGCGTAACTTACCTTCCTACTTACTAACCTACCTGTCTATTTTAGTTACAGGTGGTCTTGATTTTTAGAGTAAACGGCGCTTGTCGTGGAAGTGATCTCATATACATTAAAATCGAATATATCGAAAAACATTCCGATTTGTTGCTGGTAAATTTTTCAGATACAAAATGAAAGAAAGAACAGTCATTCGTAGTTTGTGGAGAATACGTAATAATTGTTGAAAGATACCAAGCTCTAGGCCCCTTTAATGTAAACACTAAAAGATTTTTCGTAGCTTATAATAATGGCAAGTGCACCAGGCAAAAATAAGATTAGCAAAATGCCGAAAGAAATTGTGAAATACCTGAAATTGACCAATGCCGAGTTATGTACGGGCCACTGTTCCAGGAGAACATCGGCTACTCTATTGGCGGATTCAGGAGCAGACATGACCCAAATTAAAAGACACGGTGGATGGAAATCTGATGTAGTATAGTAGCGGACATTGAAAATTCTATACAGAATAAGGATAAAACAGGCTGCCGCGGTGGTGACAACATCAAACTAAAAACACAGTCGATATCTGATCGTTGGACACCTTTGTCACCGCAACCATCCGTATCAAAACATTATTCATCTAGCCCGCTGCCTCAACCACCACCTTTACCAACTTTTACGATCCAAAATTATCCTCAGCAGATCCAAGTTTCTGAAAATTACTCAACAGCAATACGCAAATAAACTCTAAAAATTATAATAATAACACTACCTACCTACATAAAAATAAAAACATAACTTTGTCTTTCCACAACCAGGGTCTAATGTATCAAACATTATCATTAACTTTTAATTGTTTTAAATAGGTCTATTAACAGTCATTTTAATAAATACTTCGATTCTAGTACCTATCATTGCTTTTCATTGTCTCGTAGATGGTGTGAAAAGTAGAGTATCCTCCTCGGAGATAAACTTGCCTTCGTCTTGGGCGAGCTTGAATCTCTCGCTGCACTTAGGATTATTGAGTTAACTCAAAACTACCTCGCTCCGCTCGGGAGTTAACCTAACATCCTTCGTTACGCTCGGGATTCAATACGGCGGCGGCGCGGCGCCCGCGATATTAGACAGTGCTTTATACCCTTGATGCATAATTTACCTTCTATTAATTAACGGGGCATTCCCGTCGCAAAAAAGAGAGAGCTGAGGTGCTCATTCGATAATGTTGTAGAAATAGATATTTCTATATTTAATATGTAGTTACGGCGTGATAGAATGATATTCCTAAGTCTTATCTATGTGAGAGGAAGCTGGCTGTAATCGTAATCGGGTAATAAAAACGCGGGCTTGCGGGATGGTATTATGCCAAAAATTTCTTCTTCGTCTTTGAATTCTTGGTTTTAGAACTTACCGGTTTTTGCAAGGTGTTTTTCCTTTACCGTTATCAAACCCATGGCGATGAAATAGATTGTACCTACGGACATGGGCGCCGACTCTGTGGGTGCTTGGGGCTCCAGCACCCACGACTCATGAGAAGTAATAGTGGGTGCAGAGCACCCATGAGCATAGAGACCAAAACTGATTGATTAATCGGCTTTGATCGACATCACTATCCCCGCGCGGTAAAACGTCTAGGTAATATACATCATTTCGTTGGTTGCGTTATACATATATAACTTATAACCAGATATCGGATATTCGGATGCATATTTACCTAAAATTAATTTTATCTATGAAAGTATGGAAGCGGCATCTTAAAATATATATATTTTTTTAAAAGAACCCGATATGCCAGGAACACCGGTACCTAATGCATAACTAGTCGTGTGTATAGTATGGAAGCGACTTCTAAAACATTATTTATTTAAAAATAAAACCCCGGGATTCTTGGATTGCATAACTATTCAGATGCATATTTATTTAAAATTAATGTTTAACCCCTGATGCAAATATGTATATTATGTAGGGTGTAAGAGGAGGGGTGGTGTGTGTTAGTTGAAGTTAAGATTTTTTCGATAAAAACCGGCCAAGTGCGAGTCGGAGTCGCGCACGAAGGGTTCCGTACCATTATCTATAAAACGGCAAAAAATCATGTCTTTTGTATGGGTCCCGTTTTCCCTTTGGGTACGGAACCCTAAAAATGGAGCGTGCGCGATCGGAAGTAGGATCGGAACTGAACAATAATGTTGAGTGGCCTCGCCGCGGGTTGTTGCCGTACTGTGCAATTATACCTAAAACCATGCTAAAACTACTTATTTCTGTTACCCATATTAACACTTATAAAAGGTTACACTTTGATTCTGTAACACTATTGTATCTGTTACATTTATAAGTGTTTTTCTTTTAAAACAGTTTTAAAAACAGTGTTAAAAACACTTATGATGGTTACAGTTTGAGTCCCTGGCGCAGTCGGGAACCTGCCCCCCGCGCGCTCCGCACCCGCTACCGATCAAGTCACGCCACGCACGAATTATAATTATTATTTACTTAGGCACCTATTACAGATTTATTATTATAAAATAATGGTTCACGGTTTATGCATAAGGTTTATGTTTATGAAATTAAATGTTTTATTTCATTTTTATATTTGAGTTGATTGAATGAAAGGTAAATTGCGGTTTACGATTTATGACGTATTAAAAAAAACTGCTTACTAGATCTCGTTCAAACCAATTTTCGGTGGAAGTTTAGATGGTGGTTCATATATTTTTTTTAGTTTTATCATTCTCTTATTTTAGAAGTTACAGGGGGGGACACATTTTACCACTTTGGAAGTGTCTCTAGCGCAAACTATTCAGTTTAGAAAAAAATGGTATTAGAAACATAAATATGATTTTTAAAGACCTATCCATAGATACCCCACACGTATGGGATTGATGAAAAAAAAAATGAGTTGCAGTTCTAAGTAAGGGGAACCCCCAAAATTTATTGTTTTTTTTATTTTTGGGTGAAAATCTTAATGCGGTTCACAGAATACATTTACTTACCAAGTTTCAACAGCATAGTCCTTATAGTTTCGGAAAAAAGTGACTGTGACATACGGACGGACAGACAGACATGATGAATCGATAAGGATTCCGTTTTTTGCCATTTGGCTACGGACCCCTAAAAAAGCGCATTCCATATTAGCCAACATCTTAAGTTTAGGTGAATATGCATCCGAATATCCGATCTCTGCATAAAACCTTTTAAAGCCTGTCCCAGACGCAAAATTTTTCCAGGTGGCTTCGCTTGCAATTTAGTTATCTGATTCGCCAGCACAAAGTACTTTCTGCCAGACACTAATAAGATGTATGTTGGTCGGTGATGAACTTAAAAACAGTGTATAACAATAAAACTTAGAGTAAAAAAACCATTTCAGGAAGAATTGGGGTAGTTTGATTAGATTGTTTATGCATGATATATTTTGTTAAACTTACTTAAGTAGTGTTGGATTAATTCATAAAATAATTAATGCGTGGATCTAGCGTTGTTTTACACAGTGCCGGCGTTAGGGTAGGGCGCGGCTGGGCGACCGCCCAGGGTGCCAGAGGTGAAGGGGCGCCGAAAGGGCTGTGACTAGGCGCCCCTACACCTCTGGCGCTTGCAGATTACTTTTGTTTTAGTTTGTTTGGAGTAAGAAAACAAAAAAAAAAGAGATCTGACGTTCTCTAAATTCTTAAACTTTTCTGCATAAGCTCACAAAGTAACTCCTATTTCTTTATGAATGGACATAAGAAAACCTAGGCGGAGTGCTGAAAATTTTCGCCTCTCTCATTCATAAATGCAACATCTTCCTTGCCCTACCGCCTGTCTGTTTGCGTAACGTTTATTGTACTGGACGGATTTAGATGCGATTTTCAGAATTAAGAAGAAGGGTAAGTAAGACAAGGAAGTGGGCCATGGGTATGAGCACTCACAAGGTTTTCTAAAAGCTGGCGCCCCTGCCTACGGAGTACGGAGTAAAGGGGAATTGGCACAAGCAATAAGAGGCGTATGTCTAGCAGTGGGTGAAATAGGGCTTTTTTTTTTTTGGTTTATGCTCATCAAATGACTTATCCCGCTTTGGACGGAGCGCAAGGGCGTGTCAGACTCTTACTGACTAAAACCCACCCGTGTTCCTTCAGTTGCTTGTGCGCCAGGGCCTCGGTAACTCTTTCGAACAATCCGCGACCCCGGCAGGCATCGGCCCTTTCGGACCCCGTCAATGATGCTGACATCTTTTTGAGACGTGCGTGTAACACGACACGCCGTCGACCCGGGCCTGGTCCTTACCGGACGGCGAGCTGCCCATTGCTCGCCGTCCGCAAGCCCGCGCCTACGGTGGCCGGGAGTCGGCACTCGACTCCCGACGCCCAGGGTTTCGCCTCCTGCGGCGACTAGGGGCGTGCAGGCGCAACGATTGCCTCTCCTTCACGCGCTCCGCCTCCGCCTTCGCGAGCTATACTGCTTCACAGAAGGAGGTGACGGCTTCGCATTCCCTCTCGCTCCGTACCATGGCCTGGACCAGGGCCGGACACGAGAGATCGCCGCCACGAGGACACGGTGGTGCTCCGCCCAAGCCGGGCAGACCTCCACCGTATGCTCCACCGTGTCCTCCGGTCGATCCACACAATGATAACACCCAGGCGTTTCCTCCCGCCTTATCCGAAACAGGAACCTCCTGAAACAGCCATTTCCGGTGAGGACCTGCGTCAGGCGGAAGGCGAGGACGCCGTGGCGCCTCTCAAGCCACTCGTCAAAGAGGGACTTACCGCCGCAATTGGCGTGGCGTGCCCAGGGTGAAATCGGGCTTTGGATAATGATGAAGTCTAGCGGGATGGTATTAGGTGTATGTTGGGTCACATTAATAAAATTTTATAGTTATTATTTAAAGTTATTTATTATTATTCGGTTGTTTTGTTGCCCCTCATGAAGTCATAATAGCATCCACTGACAATGTTAGATCATTAGAAACTATTCAAGCATTTGTTTTAGTTTATACAATGTATGTTTACCACATTATTCTTGGGAGTGTCATAACGTTTTCAAAACACTATTGTTTGTTCAACAACGAAGACTGAGTTACAGAGGAATCCTTTTGTATCGTGCCGATCTTCAAATGGTGATGTAGTGTTGTGTTAAATAATCAAATGTGTTTGTTATAGTGATGGCCGAACGGTGGACTGTTGTCGTGGTTTTATTTTCACTAATAGAGGTATCTGCGATGTTTAATAATAGAATGTGAATCCCGTCTTAGTTTAAATTCTTTAATTGAAAGTGTGCATGTTTAATTTATTAAGTTTTTCTCTCTCTTCATTTTTGTTGTATACTACATGTTGACTTTTAGTGGCCTTGCAGTAAAACTGAAATTTGCAGTAATTAAACTGATTCCGTATTTTTGGCGCGTATGGGTCTCTAAAAGCATCCGATGAATATTTAAAATTAAGGGCAATTGTAAACCTACATCATTCCACTGCTAGGCAAACGCATTTCCATGACTTTCAGATTTTTCGGTCCAGTACTCTAATTACGTAACACACTATCGATCACAATCTGAATCATTTTGAAGCCTATTGCTAATCCATCGCTTCATATGTTCGAGAAATGTATCTGCTCAAGAACGTAAATAACGCAATGAATGTTGTTGAACTCTCAAAATCAAACCCATTCCTACTGATAGTGTGTTACGTAATTACTCCGCAGGGCTAGTCTGGATCATTTTCCATTAATTTTGTTTGGTTCATCCCGCCATCCGTTGCGTAGTCAGCCGTGACGCCTTGTGGCTGTGTCAGGGTTCCCCATGGCTATTTCGGTCCACAGCTCATTGTGCCTGTGGCAGACGAGGCCAGTCCAATCACACTTCAATTTTGCGGCTCTTGAGCAACGTCTGTGAACCGTGTTTTGGAGCGCCGTGTGCTGGTGTCAGTTAATTGAATGCCTTTGTAGGCGATGGCCATGATTTTTCTAAGGAACCTAATAGTTTACTTTATTAAATTACTGGTAAAGTCATACTTATCAATAAGTCAGTGTCGTTCATTATTGTAAGAAAGAAAGAAAAATGTTGGTCTACCCAACCACGGACCTTCAATCGACCTGTAATTACTTGGGCACGGGCTCCTGTATGTTATGGCTAACCAATAACTTCACAAAATTACGCCGCCATTATTGGCAAGTAAAAATAAATGAGAGTCATCAGGGTTTTTACCTTTTTACAGCATCTTGAAGTGTGGAAAAGGAGTGCCAGCCTCTGTTAACCCGAAACCCTTCAATGCAAGAGTGAATCGGCATTTTCTAGCTACCTACGCTCTTTTCATCGTAGACCTCATCCATCGCTTTCCATCAGGCGACATGGGGGCCATTATTTATAGAAATAACTTAATGAATAATGTTCTTAAAACTAGGTTTTCATTTCCAGAATATAAGACCAGAAAACATGCTTGTGGGAGACATGTTGACAGATCCTCCCTTGACGAGGTCACTCGGCTTTGCAATAAGGAAGAGGTTCGAAAAAACCCTGGAAGCTGCCCGTCTCAACCAGGAGTACATGTACCGGTACCATGAGATGTTGAAGGCCAGTCAGGAGTCGTTCGAAAGCTTCGCCAGTCGAGATGAGAGGAAGCTGCGCAGTGTCGTCGGCAATCATAATTACGAAGTCATGAGAGAAGGTTTGTGATATTCTATTGTATATTTTATGGAGTTGGACTTGGAAGATTATTATAGTAGCAGATTATCACAGTCTACCTTAAATAGACTCCATAGTTGGAGTTCACTTGATAGGCTTGCGCTACTAGCCTTGGGCAAAGCGTAAACCAGTTATCACCAACCTGCAAGCCTCGTGCATTTGTGATTTGTGGGTGATCATTTTCAACACCGAATCTAAACTACTGAAATAACGCCAATCCACAGATGAACCTATCCATCAGAATTTTGTTAAAATCCTCATTAGGCATCCACACGATCTAGAAAACTAGGCGTTTTTTATTGTTTAAAACAGTGCGTTTTACTACCTCATCTCCCTAAAGTAACCGTAAACTACTTTTGTATTTTTTTAGCTGGTGTACTGGACCGGCGCAGGAACGCGCCTCGCTTCCAGTCTCCCGTTGGCAGGCGAAGAGCGAGGACACAAGCTCTGAGACGGCAGAAACTGAACAGCCAGAGCTTGAGGAGTCATCTGCAGCATTCTCGACAGACCACTATCGATTACAGCGAATAGTCTTTTGTTTTTAATTTTGTCAGGGCTATTCTTTTATGTGACCACCGACAGACTTAAGACTGCAATTCTTGTTATTATTGAAGCAGTTCTGAGCTTCACATACAACAACACGCTACGCGACGGGGTGTGGGAAACGGAGTCTAATTCCCCTTTTTTTTTTTTTTTTTTTTTTTTTTTTTTTTTTTTTTTTTTTTTTTTTTTTTTTTTTTTTTTTTTTGGAAGGGCAACTCGCAGTTTTGACCACTGGGGGTCGTGGCTGCTTAACCGGTCTGTCCTGTGGTTGCCTTTCGGATTTTACTCTAAAAGGAAAGTGTACAGAAGAAGTTCTTACGGTGCATGAACTATAAGTGCTTCCGGTCAAAGGTTCCTTACGTGCAGCTATTGAAGCGGTATGGCGTACTAGATTTGGGATCTAGGCGGCTGTTACTTGATGTCATGACACTACACGGCATATGCAGTAACAAATTTGATTGTATTGACCTCACAAACAAATTGTGCTACAAGGTACCCAGAAGTGTTATTCGAAGGGGGGTCCGTGTCCCTCAACTATTCCATACAGACATTTGCAGGACTAACGCTGGTGAACGTGCACCTCTTCGTCGCCTTGTTGACTCCTATAACACGCATTTTGTTGAACTGGACATATTTTGTTTATCGAAGCTAGCATTTAAGAAAATGGCTATGGATATTTTGTTTAGCGAGTAATTTTTGTTTTTGTTGAGCTAAGCTAAGTACCTAACATAGTTATACTATTGTGGCAGCGACTATTATTTTACTTAAATATTTTCTTTTTAAATGTATTTAGCACTTCTAACCTTAAGTTAAAACGTGGACAATGGTGTGGGTTACGTGCTTGTTCAATCCTAGTTTAAGTATTTTTCTGTAATTTGTAGCATGTAACTGTTTTTTGTCCCTAATAAATAAATAAAATAAATAAAATAAATAAGGCCTCCAGCCAGGAGCGGAAAAATTTAAAACTAAAACTTAAATGATAGATGACCGCACGCTAAGGGCACCCCCTATGGGGTACGGACCTCGGCTTAGGGCGTCATCGGGAGAGGGCAGCGCGATATTGGGGACGGGCTGGATCAAAGGGTTTATAGTATCATGATTATGAAACGGGGAGTTTAAAGCTACAGGCTCAGCTACGGCGCGGGCTGAGGCCTCATCGGACTGGGGACGGGGGGAACGGATGCGGGGGGGTCGTCGCGTGGGACCTCGTCGGCGAGGTCGGAACGATGGCGGTCTGTGTTTGTGCACTGTACTGGTGGCCCTACTGCTCTCCTGGAGGAGGGTTATGGGGTCATCGGGGTCGACTAGGACATGCCGGGGACGGCGGGTGTGACTGATTCGGGAGGGGACATAATTGGCGGCCGCGACAACCAGAGGGTTGCGGTGAGTGGCGGCGGAGTCGAAGAAACGCTTGGATAGGCGTTTCATGAACTGACTGATGGTCGGGATTTTAAGATCGAGATGGAGACTTTCGTTCCGAACGAACCAAGGGGCACCGGTCGCCCTGCGGAGGAACCGGTTTTGGAGGGTCTGCATCCTATGGATGTGATGGGGCTTCGCTTGTGCGAATACTACGCTCGCATAGGTCATGATGGGGCGAATGCACGCTGTGTAAATGCGCAATTTGCACCTAAGTGACAATTTGCTGCGTGCATTCAGGACGGAGTGGAGCCTACCGAGAGCGAAAGCGGCGCGCGAGCGCGCCTGCTTTATGTGCTCCGAGAAGGAGAGGTGCTGGTCTAGGACGACGCCCAAGTATTTGGCTCGCTTCTCCCAAGGGATAGGCTTGCCGTACATGGTCAGCGGACGGGGGAGGAGGGGTCTGAGTCGCGGTTTCGAAAAGAACACCGCTTGACTCTTATCGGGATTGACTTCGATTCTCCACTTCCTAAACCAGTCACCGAGCTGGTTGACTGAGGTTTGGAGAATACGAGAGATCGAGTCGCGGCCGAAGCCGGTGTAGTATATGGCCGTATCGTCTGCGAACAGAGCCAACTGAGCCTTTCTACTTTTGGGGATATCGCTGGTGAATAGCGTGAAAATGAGGGGGGCGAGCACGGAGCCCTGAGGGACTCCGGCGCGGATTGGGCGGGGGGAGGATAGCGCTCCTTCGATGCGATAGCGAAACGTGCGATTCGACAAAAAGTCTCGTAAGATGAGCACGAGACGATCTGGCACTTTAAGTTTGTACAGCTTATATAATAAGCCGTCGTGCCAGACTTTGTCGAACGCTTTCGCTATATCGAAAAACACGGCACCGGTCAAAGAACCGCGTTGGAAACCGACGCTTATGTGTTCGATGATCCGGTGGACCTGTTGCACGCACGAGTGTTGGGTTCGAAAACCGAACTGCTCGTTGGGAATGAGGCCCTTCGTCTCGGCGTAGTCTCTGAGACGCTTATAAATAAGCCTCTCATAGATTTTGCCGAGGACGTTGAGCAGACTGATGGGGCGGTAGCTGGAGGGAGCGGACTTGGGCTTGCCTGGCTTGGGAATACCAATGACAGTGGCCTGTTTCCACGATTGGGGGAAGATGTTATTGCTCATGGCACCATTGAAGATGGTGGTCATGAGCATGATCAGATGAGCGGGGAGGAGCTGTATCACCCTATTTGTGATACCGTCCGAACCGGGGGCTTTGCGGGGCTTGAGACCCTTTATGAGATCGTGCACTTCGTCGGGAGTGACGGGAGGCAGAGGAAACTCGGGGTCTTCTACGGGGGGGAGGGAAGCTCTCCTTTCGACTTCGGCTTCCACCTCAGAGAGGTGGGCCTGGTCTACTGGTTGAGTGCTGGGCGAGCATTGGGCCTCTAGACTATCGGCGAGGCATTCGGCCTTGTCGGCATCGTCGAAGGCGACGGTGCCGTCAGGGCGGGTCAGGGGGGGCATGGGGGCTACTTCTCGGGATTTGAGTTTCCTCTGAAGCTCCCAGAATGCCAGGTGGGTGGGCTCTAGTTCGCTCAGCATCTTGTCCCAGCCCGCGTTACGTACTTCCGCCACGCGGTTCCTTACAGTTCGCTGCAAGTAGCGCATGTGGGTTCGGTTCGCGGAGCAGGGAAAGTTGCTGTACGCACGGACGGCCGCGTTCTTCTCGGTCAACAGCTCACGTACATCGTCCGGCAATTTCCAGCGATAGTCATCTATCGCTGGAACTTCCCTTGAACAATCGTTCAGGACGGATTGTACGTGTTCTGTGAACGAGCCGATCGCGGCCGTCGTGTCTGCGACTGAGTCGAAGAGGTCGGGGATAGAGTCTAAGTGGGGGGACGTGTTGGCTTTCAGGCGTTCGCTTACTAACCTCCAGTCCGTTACCACTCTCGTGAGGGGGGGTTGGTCGGGGTCGGGGAGACCTATGCGAGGGGCTAGTCTCATTACGACTGGTCGGTGGTCAGAGTCTAGCTCTTGTAGCACTTCTATAGAGGCCAACCGTAGGTTGATATTCTTTAGGAGTGCTACATCGAGCACGTCAGGGGCGTGGTCAACGTTAGCGGGGAAGTGGGTGGGGGTCATCGGGGCGATGACGTCGAAGTTAAGAAGAGGACTGAGGTCGAACAAGTGTCTCCCTCGGGTAGAGATAATGGCACTATTCCAGGCGGTGTGCTTGGCATTGAGATCGCCCGCTATGATAACGGAGTCACTCAAGCCGAGCAGGAGGGTCAGGTCGTCGGTCAGTAATTGAAAGTTCTCTGAGGTATTGGTGGGGGGGAGGTAAGCCGACACCAGAGTGATCGGCTGGTGACCCGTCATGCCTAGTCGACATATAGACACTTCTAATCGTGAGAGGGGAGGGGGGTCTATTGGGATGCAATAGAGCGAAGCCCTGTAGTAGATTAAGGTACCGCCCCGGTGACACCGAGTCCTGTCGTTGCGGACTACGCGATAGTTTGCGATGGACGGCCTACGGTGATGGGGTTTAAGGAACGTCTCCTGTACGAGGAGGACGTCTATATTGTGATCGCGGAGGAAGGTCGCGATTTCGTCACGCTGACCTATGATGCCATTGGCATTGAAATACCCCAGTCTGAGGGATCGGGGTTTGATACGCGCAATGATTCCTTTATCCATTAATTGATTTTAGGTTGGTTGGAGAAGGTCATTAGGGTTTGCGTTATCTCCGGATACGCATTGTAAATTTGCTGGATAGCGAAGAGGTCACAGGAATTTCTTGCTGTGACGAATTCGCTAGCCATCTTTTGGGCGCGAGGGGTGAGGAAGACGAGGAATGTGCTCGAGATCACATTGAACGCGTCGAGAGGGTTAGGCCCGACCACTGGAGGAGTGGGTGCGGGCGGGCGGGGTGCGACCGGCGCGGGGGGAGCGGCTTTAGGAGCCGGGGGTAGGTTAGCGCGAGGGGGCGCGGGCACGGGCGCGGGCGCGGGTGCGTGAGCACGGATGCGGGGGTCCATCAGCGGAGGGATGGGAGGAGGGGGAGGTTGTTGATAGCGCCCCAAGGCCGGGAAGGCCTGTTGGTGGTGCAGGAGATGCCAAGGACTGGGTCTTTGGGGACTCAGTCGCTCGGGAAGTTGAGAGGGGGGGGCTTCCCTTTGCTGACGGGCGTCGGTACGCTTCGTCAGCTTAGGGGCGGTCGATTTGGGGGCTTTAGGACAGCCACGGTAGTTGGCTGGGTGCCCGGAGTTCCCGCAGAGCACGCAGCTGGGTGGCTCCGTGCACAAAGTTCTGTCTTTGGGGCGGGAGCAGTCGGAAGTGCCGTGCTCGCCCAGGCACTTGACGCACCTGGGTGTCGCATGGCAATTCCGCTGGGAATGGCCATAGAGTTGGCACCGGTGGCATTGACCGACGATGCCAGTTTTACGCGGCTTCTGGATATCGAATCCAGTAAGGCTACAAATCGACTTTATTGTAAAGATCGGGTGATGTCCCTCGACGGCGGGGCATACAACAAGGATCATATTGTATGCCTCTCCGCTTCGGGCGCGGTGCATGCGGTGCACTTCCGCGACGGGGACGTTTTGCGACAGAAGGTCGTCTTTTATGTCAGAGGTCGCGATCTCTTTTGGGATGCGATTAATGACCACGCGGGTCTGTCGGTCCTCCGGAAGGGAGTAAGTATGAAACGAAACTCCCCTATCTCGGAGGAGTTTCGTGAGAGCCCTATAATCGGAAGAGTTAGGGACTTGGACTTTGATGCCCTGCTCTGTGGCACGGGCACTGGTGAAGCCGATCCGGAGATCGACGCACCATTTGGACACGACGGTCCACTTCCCCTTGTCCTGAATGAACACAGGGGGCGGGGAGGGGGCCTGTTTAGTTTGGCTATCGGAAGCCTTGGGGGGGGTTGACGCGGCGGCGGAGGGAGCGGGGCGCGCGGTCGGGGCGGGGACAACGGGGGTCGGTGTCACGGGGGCGGCGGGGGAGCCTATCTTTGGGGTTTTCCCTGCCTGGGAAGAAGAGACTAGGTTCTTCGTCCTCTTGGCGGCGGAGGTGACGGTCTGGAAACCGTCATCCTCGGAGGAGGAGGCTGAGGAGAATTGGGGCTCCGTACCATAAGGATACGGAGTGACCGGGCGTTTGATGGAGGCTACTTCAGTGTCCATGGGACCTGACGAATCCTCCGAGTCTATGACGGGCATAGAGCACGGAGGGGAGGGGGGTTCTAGAGCATCGCTAAAGCTAGCGATGGCTGGAGTGTTGGAGGGACAGGGGGTGGGGGGCTGCATAGCAGCGAAACGGGCGCCATATTTGGCGAGAAATTCGGGGTCCTTTAAGAGGACCTCCCTAACGAACGTCAGAAGGACAGCATCCCCCATGGTTGGGGGTGCGGGAGGGTTGGTTTTGGGGGATAGCGGAACAGAAGGTTCCCTCCTATCTTCCCTATGCCTAGCTCCCCGGGTGGAAATGCCCGGGGATGTGTCACACCCTCCCTGTCGGGTATAGACAGGGAGGTTGAGTGCCTATGGGTGAGCCCTAAGCTTGTATACCCGTCGCCAATCTTAATGTGCGAACGGGGCCCTGACAGTCTAGCGCGAAGGGTGTAGACACACCCTAAAGACACTGTCTAATTCCCCGCGCAGAAGCGCGTATTTATTGAATGTGTAAGTAAAAAATCACGCGCGCGTGGGGGCGCAATATCTGCGCCCCGTCGCGTGGTGCGTTGTAGTGTGTGATTGATCCGCCTTAAAGCTCCTTCAAACAGGCGCGATACGCGAAGCGACACAAAGGCATCGCCTGTCGCGCGACGAGCGGTGCCTTTGAGTCGCGTGCGATTCGCGTCGCGTGGCACGCCTGTTTGTAGGAGCCTTTAGGTACCCAATGTCTACTAAGCTTAGGCTAAGTATTTGTTAACATGGGGGGTACCTTTAAGGCTCCCTCAGACAGGCGCGACGCGAGAGCGCTACACAAAAGCGCCGCTCGTCGCGCGACAGTCGGTGCATTTATGTCGGGGGTCACGTCGCGCCAGTTTGTACGAGCCTTTATTCTCATTTTCATAAAACTGTCATCAACGGGTATTTTTAAGTTACGAAAGTAGTTAAGTTAGTGTACTCGCATTTAAATAAGTCAAAACCTTAGAATAAAATAAGTATAAGAATAATTAATTTAAATAGATTACCTAATGTTAATAGATTATTATGAAAATAAATAAAAACATGACTTTTTCTGGGCTAATATACGTTTTTTTATTGCCCAGCAGTGGGATGATGCACGCTGATTTAATTTATTACATATTATGTACCCATTGACATCAGATTGTTGACTATCATCAGATAGGTAACCAACCAACACAACTAACTCATGGACCGTGCCATGGGCGTCGCCAAAGGCGGGTAGGGAGGGGCAGCTGCCCCCCCCCGTAAATTCAAATAAAATTTAAGTAAAAGTAATAAGTTTAATGTCTTTGAATAAAGGCTAATCATAAAGTGTAAGAAGGATGTTCACGCCTCAAGTTTTTAAGAAAATATTGAAGTTCTATGTTAACCTATATTTTGTTTAGTACTTTTTAGGCTTCTGTACCTAAAGGGTTCCAACGGAGCCCCATTACTAAGCCTCCGCTGTGCGTCCGTCCGCCCGTCCGTCTGACGGTCAGCGGTCTGTATCTCATGAAGCGTATTAGGTACACAGTTGATTTTTTCACAGAGTGTGTATTTTTATTGCCGCTAATAATAAAAGTAAAATAAGGTAAAAAAAAATAAAAGGGTGTCTCCATACAAGGATCGTGTTTTATTTCTACCACAAGGTACAGCAGGCCGAAAAAAAACACGCTCCTTGTATGGAGATACCCTTTTATTTTTATTACCGTAATCGTAAAAAGACGGAACCCTTGTTCCGCCTTCTTACGATTACGGTTACGATTTTTAGTTGATTAAAAGCTTGTTTTTAAAATATTTTAACTTAAATTTTATTTTGTATTTTTTTGCATTACTTTATTTAAATATATCTATCTGTTCTATCACTTTCACTTCAAAGGTACTTGTAAAGACAAATCCAATGAATCCAAACACGCCTTTACACAAGTCATAGTTTGAAGCCAACCGAGTTGCACTATCCAAGTCATGCCATACTTTAGAACGGGGCTATCATAATTGAATGCATATAAAAAAATTCGTGCCTGTCCTGTTGACCGCTGAGACATCTCTCGTATGGAGCCAATCCTGGGTAAGCACACAGGTCATGGTGTATGAATGCGTATGTAAAATTTAGTGTCCGTGTTGTTGACCCTTTAGGAGTTCCTTCATCTGGAGCCATCCCTAGGCGCAGCACCTATGTCATGGTGGACTTTAGAACAGGCTATCATGTTTGACTGCGAATATATAATTTTGTGTCTATGCTGTTGACCGCTGAGAAGTTTCCTCGTCTGGAGCCAACCCTGAATCGATGCCTGCTGGCGACGCTCATCGACGGCTGCAGTTGCCTCCGCCGTTGACCCGTGTCGCTCGTGTGTATGCAATTTAAGGGTCTTAGCTGCAAAAACAATCGGAAATATATAGGTATCAGCCAACTTTATGAGATAAAATAATATAAATAAGAATATTTTGATTGCTGTAAATTATGTAATACCTACGCAATAAAATTACACGATAAATGTTTATCGCGTGTCTGTTAAGTGCAACAATGATACGAAATAAAATTGTAAGGTATTGTTATTCTAGCCGTTGTAATGGGTATTTGACGATGAGTTTTTTTCTCAGGGGTCACCATGACATGGTCATCATCACAATCAGCCTATAATGTTCCCACTGCTGGAGCACAGGCCACCTCGCTGTAAGAGGGAGTGGGCCGTAATTAGGGTTACCACCCGTACTCTAAAATAGAGTATTGAACTCTTTTCCGTGTAGGTGTACTTTATAATCTATGACACCAATATAGTACTCTAAAATACTCTATTTACGTAACTCTGACTGTTACTGACTTTTCTCCCTTATGAATGTAAAGTGGAGAGACGAAAGGAATAAAGCTTCTCTAAACTTAATTAAAAACGAGCTGATTAAATATTTCAATTTAAAGTTTGATTGCAAAGAGGCTGTAACTATCTTCAAGAAAGACAATATTTGTTGAATGTTGCGAAAAGTAACGAAAAGTGTTTTTAAAGATAAATAATTACTCCTTTTTTATGACGGTACTTTATTTTTAACCAACTTCAAAAACAGAAGGTGGTTCTCAATTCGACAGTTTAAAAAAAAAAATGTGTGTTAGCTCAGAACTCTTTTCTGGGTGAACCGATTTAGATGATTCTTTTTTTATTTGAAAGCTGGCGCTTCACATGTGCTCCCATTTAAATTTGATCTAGTTCTGACCAGTAGTTTTTGATTTATCCTTAATAATGCGTATTTTTTCCACTTAGTTTATATTGATGATGTTTTAATAATTTCCTGTCAGGGTTATTTACATATCAAGTAGTGGTATACGAATGTGTGTGGGGTATGTACCACAACTAAAAAGTGAAAAATAAAAACGATCGATTTTAATGTCTATGAGATCATTTCCACGACAAGCTCCGTTTACTCCAAAAATCAAGGCAACCTGTAACTAAAATAGACAGGTAGGTTAGTAAGTAGGAAGGTAAGTTACGCACTTTAATATACTTATATTAATTTGTATGTATTAGAAGTTATACACTTTCTTAGATTTGATTGACATATATAATTGTAATAATAGACACATAAACTTAACGAAGGTTTACAATAATATTTAACTTGCATAGACCGCAGAAGCTTCGACATTTTGGCTTGTCGAAACATTACGCAACCCTTCAGTAGATCGCACACAAGCGGTCGATGCATGAGCGAGTCACTACTGTTAAGTAATTATGTAGGCTATTTTAGTTACTAAAAATATAATCATTAGGTAGGTACTTACTTTTGTGTCAAGAAAGCTGTGGTCTTCATTTAGAAACGTTTCCACATTTTAAACTGTGAAAACTTGATTTCTTAGCAAGATGTCCTTCCGATTTCCTTTTTAAAAATGCCAGTAATTTGGTGTATGCATTAATTTTAATATTATGTTTAATACTTATTGATGACCTGAGCATCGAATATATGCACCATAGCATAGGCTACTTAACTACGTTATACATAATAAATGCTTGAAGTAGAAGTAGATTAAAAGCACTGATTCAGGTATAGACTTGACGCCTTTTATTAACCGACTTCAAAAAAAGGAGGAGGTTCTCAATTCGACTGTACTTTTTTTATGTTTGTTAGCTCAAAACTTTTTTCTGGTTGAACCGATTTGAATGATTCCTTTTTTATTTAAAGCTGGCGCTTCACATGTGCTCCCATTTAAATTTGATCTAGTTCTGACCAGTAGTTTTTGATTTATCCTTAATAATGCGTATTTTTTCCACTTAGTTTATATTGATGATGTTTTAATAATTTCCTGTCAGGGTTATTTACATATCAAGTAGTGGTATAGGAATGTGTGTGGGGTAGGTACCACAACTACAAAGTGAAAAATAAAAACTATTTTACAAAAAAATAACCGACTTCCAAATAAAAACACTAAAAAACGTGAAAAATAACTTTAATTTCGGAAGTCGGTGCCCAAAAACGAAAATACACAACCACAAAATTGTATTTTCGTTTTTGGCTAAAGACTTTGGCCAAAGAAGTCGGTTGTTTTTTTTGTAAAAAAGTTTTTATTGTTCTACCGAAATGAAAAAATACTTTATTCGTCCCAAAAAAAGGTATTCGTCCCAAAAAAAGCTGTAATCCACCACGCGGGCTGCAGTGCGGGTTGGTTGAACATGACATGATATCATGTAGGTATAATTAATAATCATTATCATGAAATGGATATTGCGTCATTTTATTTTTCTTTATTTATGCAACCAACAGCGATACATATAGTATGTTACAGAGTATATATTGTGTATACAGTATTGTATTGCTAATAATGTTTCCCCGTATAACTAGAAAACATGCGAACGGACTACAGACTAAGAAATACTTATTTAAATACAAAAGGTTCAGTTTTAGGTATATGACTTATACACTGTGACCTCTGAGTTTGAATCGGCCTTTCTTAAGGCTCCTACAAATAGGCGAGACAAAGGCACCGCTTGTCGCGCGACGAGCGGCGCCTTAGTGTCGCGATGTCGCGTCGCGCCTGTCTGTGGGAGCCTTTAAATGCCGACCTCATCTAGTTTAAAAAATATTATTGACGTGTAAAAGTGTTTGTAAAAAAGTACTTACAGAAATAAAATCATTTATCACATAAGTTTAAATAGAGAAAAAAAAGTTTGGGTATAAATTTAAGAAAAAAGAAAGTTTGAATATTTGCTTATTCTTTGCCTTCGTTTATGTTTTTAGTATTTGTTTTTTTAATGCAGGTTTCTTACAATTAAATATAACCACTTGAGAGAAATCTGTGTTACAAATTCGAGCAATACGGGCGATTCACAATTTTTGGCGTAATTAGTCGAGTGCCGAGACACGTGTAGCATTGTCGTGTGACGAGTTCGCCCTATGGGAGTGTTAAAAGTTACCTAGAATCATCGAGTGTTAGCAGACCATGTGTTCGACAACTAGGTATCTTCATAGACCATCGGAGGTTTACGGAGGCGATAGTTAAGGTGGTTAATAAATTTTCTTTGTACCTGTTCTAGTTGGATCTTATGAATAATGTATTGGGGGGACAGCACCCTAACTGCGTAACACACTATCTATCACAATCTGAATCATTTTGAAGCCTATTGATATTCTATTGCTTCATATGTTCGAAAAATTTGTCTGCTCAACAACGTAAATAACGCAATGGATGTTGTTGAACTGTCAAAATGAAAGCCATTCCTACTGTAAGTGTGTTACGCAATTACCCCGCTGGCTTAGTGGCGCCCAAGCCGCCTCGAAAAGCTTCTGAACTTACAATATAAGTAACACGGACTAGAAATAAAAGAAGGACTCCGCGCCACGCGTATCGAAAGTGAAGCACAATACGTATGCCGGCGACCGTTTGTACAAACATGCCTCACGCACACATTTACATCATAAGGTGCCGACCGGCCGCCATTACCTACGCGGCACTACGGCGTCATTGTACGAACTGTTACGTCAAGTAATAATATAAAATAATGCCATCTTGTGTTGTGAAATGGTGTAAAAATAATTCTACATCCCAGAAAAAGTGTCAAGGAATAACATATCACAAGACACTTATTTAAACACACACACACACACATAGATAAGTGCGGTGCTTCACTTTCGATTTGCGTGGCGCGGAGTCCTTTTTTTTCTAGTCCGTGGTAAGTAGATAAGAAATTTATTTTATACTCGCTGTTGCCCGCGACTTCACCGTGTTTTATGTATTGCATCATTTTTAATACAAATAATCATAACATCACGCCTGTATTTCCCGAAGGGTTAGGCAGAGGTGTGACCCACATTTCTCTAGTTATGTTTAAGTCCCATGTAACAGTAGGCGACCTTGTTGCCATCAACCGGCCACAAATTCAGACCCCGGGCAGCTACTGAGAAATTTTAGATGGAAATACTCACTAATATAAATATTATAAATGGGAAAGTAACTCTGTCTGTCTGTCTGTTATCTTCGATAGTGTCGACGGTAAAACAGTAAGTTGTAGTATGAGACTACAACTTACCTATTCCTATGAAATGTATGGGAAAAGTTTTTTCGATTTCTGGCTTTTCTAGTACTCAAACCTCAGTTGGTCCTATAGAGGTTTTTGATCCTTATATGAGATACGATCGATTGGCATAAAAAAAGTTTTTGTGAAAATTGCCCATTTTCCTGCTGACTGTACATTCTTTTTTTAAACCTGTGAATGCAAATTAAAATTTCTCAAAAAGTTAAGGAAAGGCTCGTAAAACTGTTTTCCTGTAGCAACAACAGTTAAGGTAGCTGCCCTTGTTGCCCCATCTCAAAAATACACCCTGTGTAGTATATACTAATTTCATGGATGTCACCGACACATCGTGACGTGACGTTTATTGACGTGTAAAAGTGTTTGTACAAACCTACTTACAGAAATAAAATCGTTATCATTTATCATTTATCATCGGGTGATCGCAGGGACGGCCGCGAACGAAAAGGGTGGCGAGAGGGCAAAACCAAACTTAGAATCGTGCGAACAATATTTATTAAAAATGCTTCATACAATTATAATGACAGCACACAGTGGTAATATGCGTGTCGTTCGCGTGTTTTTGTCATCATACAAAGTATTTATTTTATTCACTTTATCAATGAGATTAGAAAAAATATCAGTGGTCGTCCCAGCCCAGGGGTCATGACCCCAATGACCAGGGGCGTCAGCTTTTAGAAAACTTTCTGAGTCGTCATTATCTTGCCCGAGTTGAGGTTCTTTTCAGTCGTTCGTCCAGTAAAACTCATGTTCAGCGAACAGACAGGCACCGTCTGCACCCTTAAGAGCTTGCTAATTAATTAAATATCGAAAATAAAGATTGAAGAAAATTTACGATGCAAGAGCGAGCGGAGCGAGCTCCACAATATTAACATCCCGGTTTTAAAGGTTATACCTAAGGACGTGACGTGATTTTAAAGAGAGATCGGACAAAGCCGATTGACTGATCAGTTTTGATGTCTATGCTCATGGGTGCTCCGCCCCCACTATTTACCTCTCGTGGGTGCTGGAGCCTCCGAGTACCCACGGAGTCGGCGCACCTGCCAATGACCACTTACCTGGATGCGCCGTTGCATGGGACTTTAACATAACTATCGATATGTGGGTGTAGGTACTAATGGTACACCTCTGCCTAAACCTTCTGGAAATAATAATAAATAAGTTATCAGCTATAAAGACATTACAAAATGGTCTCACTTGCAGACAGACGAAAAACAGCAGACCTGATACTACTGCATAAAGTATTCAATGGAGTCATAGACTGCAGCGAACTACTAGGCAAACTGCCTATGAATGCTCCATCTCGTCTGCCGCGGAAAAGCAGCTACAATTTATTTTACGTCTTAGGATCCAAAACTAATCTGGGACATTTCTCCGCTCTCCCGAGACTCTGTAGGCAATACATACAATGAATTGTCCAAGCGTTGTAACCTGGACATAACCCTCCCCATTTCAAAATACTGCACCGCACCGCAAAATAACCAAGTATGTAACTATGTTACCTGTCTCCAATAACCAGCAAATATGAAATAATTATAAGTATCATTATACTAAACAATTGTAATATGAATGCTCAATCCTTACATGTAATTTTTTTTATTTCTTTTTTCCTCAAATTCAATCATTTGTTTTCTCTATTTTATTTTTATCCTGTTTACACCATTGTGCATTGTAATATGAATGCTCACTCTTGACATGTTATTTTTTTTTCTTTCATCATTCACCATATTTTTTCTCAGTTTTAGATTTTTATTTTTACCGTGTTTACACCTAGTTTTATTATGTGCTTGCTGTGGTCTCCTGTAATTGAAGGAGCACACGTAAAAGAACCAATTTTATTATTGTAATTTATATTGTGTATGTGTATCCTTTGTTGGTGATACCAAATAAATAAATAAATAAGGTGTGATGTTATGAATATTAAAAATTGAGGATTTGAATTTCACGTGTAGTATAGTAATACTGTTAAGAGTTAGCGATACTGTTTGCATTTACATATCGTCAGGCGTTGAAAATTGTTGTCACAAATTCATCAGCGGACATTTTGAACTGATAAATAATGAATATTATAATAGGCGCTAAACACAAAGCCACTTAAAACACGGTCTTGTGATTAGCTGAGAGAACTGAATATATCAGCACTTCAAAAGAGAGTAACAGACGGACTTTTCAACTGAGGTTCCCAACCTTTGGTAAACGTAGATAGGGATCGTATAATTGAAAATTACACGCCCCTCCACTTAATAAAAACCTAACTAAACTATACATGCAACAAGCAGTGGAGGGGCGTGCTTTTATCTCTACCTATTATTATTTTGATAACTTATAAATCTGGTCACAATAAATTATTGAAACGGTTCAGCAGTGGATGGCGACCGGTTCTATAAATTAGTCGAAGATTAATTTAATTTTGGACCCTATTAGGTATTCCTGTTAGCAAAATGCTGCTAATAAATGAAAATAAATAGAAACGACCTAAAACCGAGCCTTGAATCACACTCATTTCAACAAGACATATTGAAGACGTAGATTGGAACCGTGCCCGGTTGATGGCAATAGGCTCGCTCACATGAGACCATTAAACATAACTGCCAAAATGTGGGTGTTCTTTATATGATGCTCTGTGCTTCTGCTTAATAAGCCTTCGGGGAAAACAAGCGTGATAATATGCGTAGTGTAAAACTACAGTAGTCCAAATAAATAGAAATAAAAGTATCTTTATCATTTCGTTTCTTTAATCGCCCGTTTATTTTTGGACATAAATGTCTTCAACACAATTCGCACCTTCGGTGGAACAAGGGCATAACTGCACTTTTAGAGTGATTTTACTGGAGTCATTTTACGATCTTGTCGCGCCAAGATAGTCAAAAAAATGCAACAATATGACACAGGCACTGTTGCCCTCTGGCGGCATTACGCTGATATTGTTACGGGTCCTTGTTCCTCTGGACAAAAGGGACTTTTTAAAGCACTTTGGCATACTTATGTAATTTTTCGATTTTTTGTCAGTTATGGTTTTTTGGCAGTTCTATCGAAGGTGCGGTCATGATAACATTATGGACATCAAAGCAATTTATCACATAAGTATGAAAATTCATAGTGAATCTATTACAATTGCAACAGGCGCCGATATTCATGACATTTAACAAAAAACGATAAACATAAAACTCAAAACTCTAAAAGCATTTATTTCAATTAAACCATTTACAGGCACTTTTGAATTGTCAAAGAGTCGGTCAGTTAGTCAGAAAGTTGAAGATAGTTCCCCATTCCAAAACGTAGATCTCTATGGAGAAGAACGGGCAAGAAACTCCAAGGACACTCTTTTACATCAAGATATTACAAAATCCTGCATACATTATTCTTGTTGCTTCTTCTAAGGTCCCTTGCTATGTGTGTACCGGTTCTTGGGCAATGATTCGGGAGTATCTTGGGAGTCGCACCACTCACCTTTTAGCGTGACCATGTGAACAATTTTCACCAAAGTTTTGCGTGATAGCAATTGTGTGTAAAGCAAGGTGTTGCCTTATGATCTCTGTTAGAGCCAATAAGAAGGTATAAAACCTCTTTTTATAGTTTTGTTTTTATTCTTCTTCTGTCTATTCAAACTTCGAAGTTCAGTATGACATTCTTTCGAAGTTCCATACATCACGATCATGAACATTCTCAATTAAATACATCGATATTTTAAACTTCGAAGTTCAGACAAAAATGTTACTCAACATTCAATTCTCCCGAATAAGTATATTAACTTGTTACCAATACGAAAACTCATCGAGAATTCACGCAATTCTTGAGTTTCTATAAATGTGTAATTGTTATGTCATACATTCTAAGGTTTATGAATAAATGTAAGAAGTTACCTGTAAATACTGGAAGCCTCTCTGCTCAAGAAATCAGAGAAGCCTTTCAAACTTTGTTACACTTTAATACTTTTCAGTTAAAATGCATTAAGAATAATAACGAAATGAAATCAACTTTAAAATCCTTAAATCCTTTCTATGATAAAAATAATATGGAATGACGCTTAACAAATGCAGATCTGCCATTCGCAAACAAGTTTCCACCCATTCCTCAAAAGAAATGCTATCTTACTCAATTAATAATAAGAAATTAACATTTCAATTTGTTACATGGAGGCTTAAAGCTGACTTGGCGGAGGCTTGAAGCTTAATAATAAGAAATTGACAATGAGTCGTTTGTCTCAAAAATATTACATTATTATTCACTCGGTTCGAGAAATAAAAAGTGATATACATAAATGTTTAGTATGTCACAGATATAAAATATAAAGCTAACACAGCTTCTCAGCTAATGGGATCCTTGCCTAAGGACAGAATCTCGCGTTCTAGGGTTTTTGAAAAGGTCAGAGTTGACTACTGTGGAGCATTTGACGTCAAGCAATCGCCGAAGCATTACATCCAAAGGGTATGTGGCCGTGTTTGTTTGCTTTTCCACCAAGGCTATACACATCGAAGTTGTCACTGACATGACCACTGCAACCTTTCTGGCGGCTTTGAAGCGGTTAATAGTTCGCCGTGGACTCCCATCAGATATATATACTGCGATAATGCCACACATTTTAATGGAGCTAAAAGTACATTGAACAGCACCCTAATTACGTAACACACTATATCTATTCACAATCTGAATCATTTTGAAGCCTATTGCTAATCCATTGCTACATATTTTTGAAAAATTTGTCTGCTCAACAACGTAAATAACGCATTGAATGTTGTTAAACTGTCAAAATGAAACCCATTCCTACTGTTAGTGTGTTACGTAACTACCCCGCAGGCTTTATAAGCTACACAATAGTATAACCTTTCAAGATGCGATTCATAGTCATGCTTCTGTAAAAGGTATTCAATTTCATTTTATTCCCGCTTATAGTCCAAATCATGGTGGCCTATGGGAAGCGGTAGTCAAATCTGCAAAGTACCATCTTAAAAGAATAGTTGGCTCTAAAACAGTTTTAAATAAAATTTACATATGAGTAATTCAATACAATTATGGTTGAGATAGAGAGTATATTGAATTCTCGCCCCCTTACCCCTCTTTCGCAAGATCATAATGATTTTTATTTCCGACTCCAGTACCCTATTTACGTAACACACTATCTATCACAATCTGAATCATTTTGAAGCCTATTGCTAATACATTGCTTCATACGTTCGAAAAATTTGTCCGCTCAAGATCGTAAATAACGCAATGAATGTTGTCGAACTGTCAAAATGAAACCCATTCCTACTGTTAGTGTGTTACGTAATTACCCCGCTGGTCATTTCTCAAATTGGTAGTTCTCTGACATACCATCCTCACCCAGATATCACAGAAGTCCCTTCTAATCGACTTCGATTTTGGCGATCTTGTGAACAAGCTCGGCAGCATTTTTGGAAGGCGTGGTCAAATGACTATTTATCGTTATTGAATAATAGAAATAAGTGGCAAAAAGAGCTACCCAATTTTTAGGAAAAAATGGCAGTATTGCTTAAAACCCCAAACTCTCCGTCTCTTCACTGCTCTTTGGGAGGAATAACTAAAATATTTCCAGCTTTCGATAACAAGGTTCGAATTGTTGAAATTAGAACAGCTGACAGTAAAATCCATTTGCGGGCTCTGTTCATAAATTAATTATATTAAATGATAAATGATTTTATTTCTGTAAGTAGGATAGAACAAACACTATCTGACTACTCTGAGAAGAAAGGCCGAAACAAACTCAGAGGTCACAGTCTCTTTTAAAGTCCAGACATAATCTTGGTCAGATCATGTGAAGACCATGTATATTTATATCTGAACTGGTCTTTTGAGGAAAAACTACACAGATTGAGTGGACCTGTCCAGACAGTGCACGCATTTGTCAGTAATCGTGCAGCTCAACTCAGAACTTGGAGCTCAACGATTCGACGAACAATACCAAAGAAAGGACATTTGGGTAAGCCACAAAAAAAGCAACAATGACACACATTCACAATATTAAAATAATAATCATGTATTTAATGTAGCCTGCATGCTACTCACATTCACAGTTTTCTATTTAAATATCATCAAAAATATAAGTTATGTCATGTAAATCAATAAAAATGACATTACAAGTTACCTATAGATAGATACCTACATAATAATTTTAACACAATATGTTCATTCATTTACTTTTGTCACTAATTGACAGATTTATGTTATTTTTGTGGCCTGACAATATTGTTAGAGCCAACAAGAAGGTATAGAACCTCTTTTTATAGTTTTGTTTTGTAGCGTTGTGTTGTGTTTTGTGTATTCTTCATTTTAAATATTTTGCATCTTCTTTTGTTTTTTTATTTCTATTGATCATCTCATGTATGCACGAACACAGAACACTATTACTCCTGTGCACGAAGCCAAATAAATATTGTATAATATTTTCATTTTGTTTGCTTATGTCTAAAAATATCTACCTCTAATACTCGTAGTTTCAGATTTCCTCATACTGACCCATCTCAACGAATCATCCTATACCGTTGAGAAAGGTACGTAGTTGGTAAACAGTCAAACTAAGTACTTTTACTAGTTTCATCAATTTTTTGTACTTTTTGTTGAACTCACGAAACGGGGAATTGCTACCTACTAGGAACAAATATAAAAACGTCACAAATGACGGTGACTATTCCTGACAAACATAAAATAATAAGATGAACGAGGCTACGATAAGCAAATTAGTGGTGGAATATAAAAACGTTTAATTGATAAGAAGTTAAAAGCAGTAGCTGATACGGTTACACAACTAATAGAAAAAGTACATTGATTTAAAAAGAAAAAAGGCACATCTCGTAGACAATTTTGAGAAAACCTTATCGGGATAATTAGGGCTGATGTAGGACCTCTAGTTTTTGAGAAAAATCGAAAACACCTCAGGAACAAAGGGATTAAAATTATGCTTGGATTGAAAGTGATTTGATAAAAATAAGCCTCTCTTTATTACTCTTTATCTTATTAAATGTTTATGAAAGCATAACCTGATTACGATCCATATTTTGTCACAGAATTATCAGCTTTATTACCTACAGATAAGAGCCAACAAGAACTTGGTTAAGAAAAAAAATACCACTTATTTGAATTTTAAACTACATTAACGGATAGTAAGTTTTTGATACAGCTTATCGCAAAACAATGCATTTGACTGCATTTGATAGTTTAGGAAATAAAGCAGGAAATGTATGGGAACAAAATTGGGGATTATTTGATTGTGGCTCGATAATAATGGCGTTATAAAACAAACACAAGTTGTAATCTTGATTCGTATCAGTATAGACAAGTTATTGACTGTTGATAAGGCGTTTCATTTAGATGATACATTGGGACTGTTTCCAGGTGATGAAATTATTATGAACGATGACGCCGAATTTTTGGATTCACACAAAGAACTTCGTATCTTTATGAACATTGATGATCTACATTGATCGCAAGTGGAAGAAGATGCCGACCGTGCAAGATAATAAACCCATCACAGACGATTCCATAGACTACAATTCCTAGATACTAGAGCAGTAACGATAATAGAAAAGTCAAAAATTTATAGGCCGACAGCTACCGAAAAAAACTATAAGTCAGTCCAGTTGAAAGTCGTTGTAAGAAATACCAAACGTTTTCTACCCCATAGGTCCTGAACTGCTAATAGATTATTTAAGTTATTTCGATCCTCATACATTAAAGAGGATATACATAAGGTACTTACATATTGTAAGGGTTCCTATATTCTGTCACCTTTTCTGTGACACGAGTAACACGACAATAGCCCATAAAATCCATCGTAATGAAGTACCAAATCATAAACTTTGGCAGTGGGGATCCCCAGGGCGCGCCGGATGAGTTATAGTATCGTCATTACTCACAATTCACCATAATTCAATCTTCTCAATAAGGCCATCCTCCCTAGATGTTCAACGGAGATCTACTTTTGCGTAAAATCTCCATAGCATATTGTTCTATTAATCAGTTCAATTTGTCAGTTAAATTATTTTTGACCTCAGGCAGTACAAAATGTATGTATAAACAAATGTTAATATCTGTATTTATTGCGTTTGTAGGTACATTCGGGATGTCCCCGTATCCCACCACGACTTCGTCATCAATCTCGTCCGTGTGTTTCCATTTAAATGCATTTTTCATAGCTTAATGCTGTTTTATTAGTTCTTCACTAACTTTTATAGACCGTTTTATTCTTGTTATTTACCTACCTGCATAATTTTGCACTTCTTGATTTGCTATAATGAATTTAGTATAGGTAGTACCTATGTACTTATTTAGCTTAAGCGGCAAGAGAGTCAGAGTACGACCCAGAGAACGTTGGGCAGATAAAATACAACAAATTGCCGGAAAGGATTGGACAAAGAAAAATAATAATAAATAGCCCTATTTATTATTATTTTTACGTCTCTTGACATTTCTTGGATCCCTGGGGTCCCAGACCTTTGGAAGGCGTACGACGGGCCGAGGCCAACTCGCAGAGGCCCATAAGACGTTTTTAATGAAATGTGTGATTAGTACTTAGATATAATTTGATGGAATCATTTGTATGTTCACCAAGTTCCTTCAAGATTGATTTAAGAATGAGTTGTGTTGTTTCCCTTTCTAAATTGTACGGTTCGTTATTGTTATTTGAACCTATGAACCTTCTAGAAAATTGTGATCGAAGCTTTGTCCAAAGAATCTCTTAAATAAATATTGATATATTTATTTAAGAGAATTTATTTATTTATAAATATAAATATTCTGTTTAATGTTGACATCTTTCCCTGTATATCGTATCGTGTCGTCCGTCATCCGATAATGTGCACGTACATGGTACACATAAATATGCTCAGATTAGTCAGCACAGCACGAGTCGCGTCGGTGCTCCAACGTGCTGTGAGCGAGAACATCACACAAAATGAAACATTTTTGTGTATTTTTACTGTTTTCCTGTATAGGACTCTCTGTACAGGTAAGTTCTTCACATTATTTCATTTTCTCTTTCCGGAAAGCTTGTATTATTTCAGATCTAGCCAAGTAAATTGACTATTGACTGCTGTTCTTTCATTCGACCAATCACAACAGCGAACAGAGAGTTGACAGCTGATTTACTGGTCAGAATCTCGATTAGTGCTTCAGAAACCGTAAGTTTTCTATCTGTCAGAGACATTGATTTAGCATTTACTTGTTATCTAAACTATTTGGCTCCCAGCAAATAGTTTCATTGTGACTTATTATCAATATTTTGCATGGAGCGCTTACCATTTTGATTGACCTCAACAACTCGAGTTACCGGGCAATACCACCTGGCGACTTATCTATAAATACTTAGTGCATTAGATGCACATTGTACGTTAATTATGCATAATTTATTGTGACTACCTCATTGCCGGCTTTATGTTTGAGATAAGTTTGTGATACCATTGTAAGCATCACTATCACGTTTTTTGCATCGATATTCACAACTATAGAAAAGATGACCTTTAAAAAAGATTCACTGTCCTTTTTTTATTGGGACGAATTCGCAAGATTCTTCATATTCTTTCCTTCTTATTCAAAAAAAATAGTCTTTGCCCAGTGATCCGTGTGCGCGTCCTCGAGAGCCTTCATTAAGCCAAAATTTAAACTGCTCCTTTGCATACTTACCTAGATCTCGAGAAAAACTTCTGAGACAGACGGACAAAAAAGTGAACTTATAGAGGTTTGGTTTTTCCTTTTTAGGTAGAAAGAAACCTTAAAAAACATTCTGCTATTGCAGGAATGTCTGAGATTATTTGGTAAGAAAGTTAGGTAAAGAAAACCTACTCCCTATTTCAAAGAAAATTAGGGCCTAGGGTCATTACTGGCCGTAATCATCACGCTGGTTTCTGCAGTAGTAGTCGCTTTTCTGAAGTGTTTATGATGCGAATGTTTTATTTTACCGTGTTGATAACGGGCTGATAAGTAGGTAACTAACTCTCCGCAGATTATTGAATGGTTTTGGACGAAAACTTATACATCAGTTTCATAATATGCAAAAAAAATACGGGGCTTATTTGTTACCTTGAGGCATGCCTCACTGTAAAGAGACCATACACAGGGCAATATTTATCAAACTATACATTTTCAGTTTTAGCTGACCTCGCATTGTATAGGCTTTTCGTACAATGAGAGGTCAGCTTATACTAGAAATGTATAGCTTGATATGTAGTCGTGCGTAGGCACATAGGAAAGTCAGAGACTTTTGCGTTCAAAATGAGACTAGAAACATTAATTTTCAGCTAAACGACTGTTCGTTGAGCAAAATGCGGGCGGAAAAATGTACAGAAAACACTTGTATAAAGCAAACTAATCAATTGGTGCAAAATTGGGCACAAAATACAAGAAACAGTTTTTTTTTTTCTTTGGATAGTAATGAATTCGACCGAAAATGGATTTCTTTATGGCTGAAAACAAAAACGAAATTCGGTCTGATTTTCATTTTTGTCCGAAAACAAAAATGAAAAATAAAAATATAACCTACCGATTTTTGTTTGGCAAAAGTTAAATAACTCCAGGGTCGATTTTTTATCATTGAATTCAACCGTTTCAACTTAAATTACCAGAAAATTCACTTTATAATGCACTTTTCCTGTTGACAGCGATGCAGACGAAATTTTTGGTGCCCTACGATTCTTTCACCTTTTTTCATGTACAGTCACCAAAGGAGATAAGTAACCAGGGTCGTCGGATATAGTTGAAGTTTAGTAAGAAACCGATGATTGTTTTCAAATGAAATTTTGTTTGATAACTGACCTGTTTGTTTTCTATTAATAGAATAAAATTTTATTCGAAATCATTCGTCGGTTTCTTACTAAACTTCAACTCTATCGATGACCCTGGTTACTTATCACTTTTGGTGACTGTACACATATTATTATTGTTATTATTTTAAATCTGTTAGTTTATATATATTATTTAAACTTTATAGGTACCTACTTTTTTCTAAGGCATAATTATTAAAAACGATTATAATATACGCGTGAAAATATCAGTCATATTGTCAGTTGTTGTGCTTTTATTTGATGTAGATATGGAAAATTGCACTATTGGTCAATTGATTTGCCGCCTTTTTTCGGCAGCCGCCGAAACTACGAATAAATAATAAGTATTTATTCGTAGCATAAGTATTATTCGATTAAATAATAAGTATTTATTCGTAGCGCCGAAAGTACATTGTTTTTCGGCTGATAGGTAGCGAAAAAGGCCGAAAATTTATATTTCTGCCAAAACTGAAAACGAAATTCGTGAATCTCTAATTTATATTTTTTTTCCAAAATTGAAGATTGATTTTTAGTTCTATGAATTTAAATGCCTTGTGTGTGTAAATGTAGATAATTCGTTGCACGAGAAGATTTGGTTTCTGGAGAGACATTTTTGGCATCGTTGGTACTTGTAGCTTCTACCAACATAGTTTTTAGTTTAAGAAATAGTCTAAACTAACCTTGGCTGGTCAATCTAATTTTGATTGAACATGAACTATTAGTTTGACATACGTTATTTTCTTCTGTATCAAAATCAAATCTACAAATCTAGTTTTTCCGGAAGTGTCCTAACATCGGCGGCTAAATGGTTTCGTTATCAAAATTGTTGGTTTTCATTATAAACAACACAGAAATAACGATAGGATCTAAGGAAGTAGGTAACTGTCATTAGTATTTGGTCAACCTGTTCATTTGTTTTTAATGTTTATCCTGATTTGGCCAGTGCCGGCGTTAGGGTAGGGCGCGGCTGGGCGAACGCCCAGGGTGCCAGAGGTGAAGGGGAGCCGAAGGGGCTGTGACTAGGCGCCCCTTCACCTCTGGCGCTTGCAGATTATTTTTTCCTTAGTTAGTTTGGAGTTAAAAAACCAAAAAAATTGTTGAGACTTGAGATCTCTTCGCTTGCTCTTGCATCCGACATTCTCTGAATTCTCAAACTTTTCTGCGCAAGCCGACAAAGTAACTGAATGCTGAATTTTGGCCCCTCTCTGCTCTCCAAGGGGCTCTCCCCTTGGGGAGTAGAGAGGGGCGAAAATTTCGGAAATTTTGCTCAGGGCGCTTGTAATGTTATAACCGGCACTGGATTTAGCATTAGTTTCCAAAAACTTTGGTTTCCAAGAGGGATTAGGTATCATCTTTAGAAGATACAGTGTCCATTTGGTCTTTCGCAAAAACTAACAGTATCACTTCTCATCTCATACCTACCATGTGTAGGTACACATGCATAACATTACTGCTCATGTTTACTGGTCTGTAGGTTACAGACCAGTAAACATGAGCAGTAATGTTACTTTCGTGCGATGATAACAACTAGATCTGTTTGCCAAACGTGTATCATACTGAAGACAGACATAGGTAACTAAGTGTCAATAGTAAACATATCGGACTCGAAGGTTTAGCGACCCCTTGAATATCTGTACGTTGAATCAAAGCTAGTCAAATTGCATCAATAATGCTCTGTCTCTTTCACACTCATTGGCAAAGTCTATGAGAAATGCATCCCTTCTCAAAAACCAACATGAGTGACTTCATGCTATCCTAGTGCATCATCTACAACTAACTGCACTCAATGAAATTTATAAAAAGAACACCATGAGACGTAAAAACTTTCTCATCTCTGTCTCTTTTCAATTTAGTGGAAAAAGAAAAGGATGGAAATATTTTTGACGTTGCGAAGCCGTGTCTACGAATTATCGATTGCAGTTGTTATGGATACGAGCCAATTTAAAATAAAGAAATAGATTGTTTTGCCCGATCATTTGTTATTGTGAAACATTTCACTAGTCGGTATTTATAAAGTTAACCTCCAGCACTAAGGTGATAAACAAGAAATTAATTTATATAATACACGACTTGTCTTTTGAATCATCCAATCAACGTCGAATTAATTAACCTTTACTGACACTGACCAAAATAGAAGCTAGGAAATGAAAACATAAAGCAGTTCCATACTTAATTTTCACGGAAGTCTTCTACAACTTCAAGAACCGGTAAAAATTACATGACCCAAAGTTTGGAACCGACTTGTAAACAAAGTTCACTTTTAACATAATGTTATGAACGCGAACTGAGCATGCTTGAACCACTTGGACATGAGGCACGAACAGTAGGCTTGTATGTGCCACTCAGTGTTGCCATCCGTACGAGGTTTCCCGTACATGTGCGAGATTCAGAAGTCCTGGTACAAGGTACGAGCTTACATCCATCCTCGTACGATTTTGTACGAGATTCGTTGATACAATCATACTTTGGAACGCGCCTATAACTATACGCAATAAACAACTAACTATCCTATGATACGCAACACAGAAAGATATTAAAGACGATGCGGACAGTCAAATTTCAGAGATATTTGACTTTCCAGCGCTTCAGCCTTAGTGTTGCTTGCTTTCCTTTTCTTTTTCAAAATTATGTAATTACAAAAAAAAAAAAAAAAAATATTTTATAAAATAATTTTATTATCTATTTTAATTCCACTCTACTCCACGTCCAATAGAGTAGGTACAGTCCGGATACAACATACAATATCCAAAGCAAAATTCCGGTTATACGACCTGCCGCTTGCGACTATGGACACTAGATTGTCCAGCGGTGTGTAAGGTGTGTTTGGACAACTTGTACAAACTGCCCTGTAGTACTTTTTGACGAAACTGTTTTGTAGAGCGCTTGTTTATGAGGTAGTTGACTAGAAAATCAATAGATTTTAAGAAATTGATTAATTAGATGGTATGTACGAGGTTGTGTTGACAAAATTTTAGACCATGTCTGTACGAGGACACGCCGTCGGCGTCTGGCAACACTGGTACCGCTAGCCAGTAGCGAGCGAGTCTCCTCTGATGACGGATGCCTCGACCTCGGCTATTAAATCCACTTGTTTATTTAATACGGAAACAATTTCATCAGTCGACGTTTTCATCAGTAAATGATGTCGATTGTTAGTGTCCTCATATTTCTTTGTCTAGTGTTGAATTCTTATGAGGTAAAGTGAATCATAATGAATAAATAAACTTGTTTATTTGCCTTTGTTGTGGTTGTGTCTGTTATATTGCTTATTAAAAGTGGGTATTCCTTGTTGTGTAGTGTTGTAGTGGTTTATCGATCATTGTGTTCAAAGAATTATGATAGAACCCTTTATTTTGAGTTTGTCTAGTCCTTGGGTCAGAATTGACTTACCTACATACTTCTACCTGGCAGACTTTCAGTACGATGTGGTTCAAAAATAATATTATTGTTACATTTAGTACAGTCTTACAAAGGGGTATCGTGTTACCCAGTAACTGGGTTGTGGAGGTTAGATAGGCAGTCGCTCCTTGCAAAATAGGTGCTGGTATTCAGCTGCATCCGGTTAGACTGGAAGCCAACCCTGACATAGTCTAGAAAAGGCTAGGTTGATTGATTTACATTTAGGACCATTTCAGCAACGGAGTGGCCACCCTTTATCTATATTTATGGTCTATATTATGTGCCAATGTTACCAGTATTCCATATCGAACGTGGTTTGACCCAAAGCAAGATTATGTTCAACAATAAATCTATTAAAAAAATAAAGGCTCCCGCAAACAGGCGCGAAGCGACTCTAGTAGAAGAATTTCTATGAAAGCTACAATTTCTATGAGTCACGTCGCGCCTGTTTGCGGGAGCCTTAACACAATAGCAAAGTAAAGCCTGATTTATACGGTACGATTTAATTGCCTGTGACAAGCCGTAAGTTGCAGCTACAATACAAGTTGCTCCGTCTAAACAGTGTTTAGATGATGCAAGTAATTTTTGCTTCAATTTTATTGTACGCCACAGGCAAGTCCTTTCTTTAGTAGCTATTGTTCGTCGAGTTGTTGAGCTCCTTAAGTTCTGAGTTGAGCTGCACGATTACTGACAGATGCGTTCACTGACTGGACAGGGCCACTCTAACCTGTGTGGTTTTTTCCTCAAGAGACCATTTCAGACCCTAATCTACATGACCCTCACATGTTCTGACCAAGATTATGTCTGGACTTTAAAAGAGACTGTGACCGCTGAGTTTGTTTCGGCTTTTCTTCTCGGAGTAGTCGGGTAGGAAACGCCGAACTCCTCTAGTTCTTTTTTAAATATGATAGACGTATAAAAGCGTGTGTACAATCTACAAACATATAGAAATAAAATCATTTATCAAGACACTCGCATTGAAATAACTTGCACTACTTACTTCTTTACTTTATTTAGTGTCTATATTTATTAAGTTTCTCTTCTCCACAGAAATCGACACCTCAAGATGACCACTACGTAGGCGCTGTGGTGGAGTACTCAGTTACCGGAAATGTGGCGACGAACCTTGTTAACTACGCGAGTCTTATAAAGGAAGCGGCCGATCAGGTTTGTTCTTTATAGAAACACTTTACAAGCCGTGCGCCCGATGGGTTCTCCCATTGGCATAAATGAAAACAAGAAAGAAAGAAAGAAAAGTTGTTTATTCTGTACAAACAAGACGCACATCAATAAGAATAGACAAAATAAATACCGTCAAACGGTGTGAATGGGATGCAGGGGTGAATCCAGTCGAAACTTTAAAAGGGATTTTAACATAGAAATAACATAGTTTGTTGCCAAAAATGACTCTAATGTGTTTACTGTATTATAATTAACGATTAAGTGCCCTTGTTGGCAACAAACTATATTATTTTCATGTTAAAATCCCTATTAACGTTTCGTTCCGATTCACCCCTGCATCCCTATTCACCCGTTTGACGGTACACTAATAAAAGTAGCCAAAAGCCTCGTATTCAAAACGTTAAATGTTTGACAACGTTGTCTATTGCTTTATGCTTGCAATGATTACCGTAGGTACACACTTTTATACCCTATTTAACCCCTCTATGGGATACATTTTTATAAGGACTGCCTCGTTAGTCTAGATGTCGCAAGCGCAACTGCTGAGCTCTCCTGAGATCCTGGGCTCGATTCCCAGATCGGGCACTAATTTCTCGGTGGAAGCCCGGAGTCTGGATTTGTGGCCGGTTGATGGCAATAGACTCGCCCCCTATTACATGGGACTTAAACATAACTGGCGAAATGTGGGTGTACTTTAGGTACTCCTCTGCCCAACAGTTCAGGATTACAGGCGTGATATTACGTTATTTTTATAAGGAATTCTTGTGCAGAATTTCGAGCTTCTAGACCCAACAAATAGGCTGTGGGTTCTCTGTCAGTGGGTAAATGAATAAATGAATTTTAGATTTCAGATTGAAGATATTTATTAAGTAGATTGGCTAAACTTCACAGCAGACATGATGGTATGGATAGCTTCTAAAATAATGACTACGGATTGGCAAATATTAAAACACACAACTTACAAAAGCAAACTTCTGACAAAAATTACACATTACACTACTGGAAAGTTTATCTAAAAGACCTAAAATTATTTCCGTTGCAACCTCAAATCGTCGAGCAAAGTTAACGTTTAAACTGACTTAAAACCCGCACCCTAATTACGTAACACACTATCTATGTCAATCTGAATAATTTTGAAGCCTTTTGCTAATCCATTGCTTCATATGTTCGAGAAAATTGTCTGCTCAACAACGTAAATAACGTAATGAATGTTGTTAAACTGTCAAAATGAAACCCATTGCTACTGTTAGTGTGTTACGTAATTACCCCGCCGAATCTAAGTGGCCAATTTTATATTAAGAACTTTACCACAGTCGGAATCAAGTTCGAAATGCAAAATTGATTCGACGGTTTGTACTTCGACTATACGAGTAATTAGTACTCATGATTATGTTATAAAAAGGAAATCTTTTTAGAGACACAATTATTACAATAAATTTAAAAATAAAAAACAACTACAACAAGCTACAAAGTCATAAGATTAGTGATACAATAATAAGTAGGTCGTTTTTATTACTGAACAGATTCGTTAATACACAAAATAATAATAGTATTAACATTAATAATATCTAATCGACGAAGTAACCTCCGAGAGGTTACTAGTATATTTAAATTAATTCTGTATATCAAGAATCGTCGTTTGGCTGCCAGCAGGCTGATGTCTAACTCTGTCATCCATGTTGATATTGATATCATGATCCTGATACCTTGCTGATAACGACCGACGACTTAATTTATTTACATAAAATTCGTACCACATTTCTCGATTACTCTTTACAACAAGTAAAAAAACGTTCAACATTAGCGCATAGGCGTGGAATAATAGAAATTGCAGTAATCTCTCTAGATAGCCGAGATCGACAGTGACCAGCGATATAATGAGATCAGACAACAAGAAGACGTTGCTCGTTATAAATACCGCAGTACCGATGTACTAGCGAACCCATACCTTGGTAGCCGTATTTGCGCTTGCGTTCGAACTAAGACAGAGTGAATATAAAATAATTATACTATATAGTAAACAGTTAAATATCACAGGTAAAAATAAAATGAAAATTCTTACAATGTTGGTAAATACAAATGTGTTAAACATCAAAGCAGGAATAAAAGTAAAAAAAAAGCTGGATATAAAAGCCACACCCCAGCCAAAGAGGGTACTTTTTAAATACCTCCTTTGGATATGGCTATTACAAACTTTCACAGTGTGCTCGTATAACATATGGCATATATCAATCAACCAGAGATGTTTCGCTATAACGATGTATACTAACAGAAGTAAAGTTATAAAAACTTATAAAATAAATTACCGTATTCTATGGTAACACTTTTGCTAAAACTGATGTAGATCGTTTTCATTAGAAAGACGAAGAAGTTCGCTTCCATTAGAATGAAGAAGAAGTTAGCTAAAATTGCGTTGAGGCACACGTAATTTCTGTAATTACGGAAGTTTTTGATACTGCACCATGACGTGACTCCGTATATCAACGTCGCTAAGGTCACCACGATCTCAATGATACGTAAAGTGAAGAAAAGAGTATCATTACTCTCTCCCCCACTGTCAGGCATGGTGAAAGGCACTTGCTCAGCTTTGTTTGATTCACTTTTAGCTTGAGAAAAAGTTTTTGTGAACAGCTTGACTTAAAACACTGCTATGCTCTTGTAAGGCAAATATAGATGCTGCTTCTGAGACTGTCGATGGAACAATAGTTTTGAAATAATAACCAAATGCTACAAAATTAATGCATCCATTGTTAATATCATTAGGTAGGTACACTGTATTCCTTTTTTGATTTTCCTGTTTTATATCGTAGGACCTACGATTAAACAAACCTATGACGTGAGGTAGTCAAGCCCATGGTAACAATTTGACAAAGACAGTGCCTTTATGTCCAAGCAATAAGAGCGGTTTTCATTGTTCGTACCTAGCTGGACTGCACCGCAGATTGACGAAGGAAACAATGCTGGACTAACCCCAGGACCGATGCCTAACATGTTGAAAATCCTAAAATAGTAAAATAGGCAAGCTTAGCAGGATAATTAAAATGTTTAAATAAGAAAATCTGTTAAATATCAACATAAACATGTCATTTTGTGTCGACGCAGCATGTATTAGTAATTGTGCAAGCCTTCACTGACAAAAAAAGGAAATTGTTTTTAAAATTTTGTCAATTGAGCTTCAGTTCTGAATGAACGAGCCGTGGGCTAGGGGTAGCCCAATGGGAACCGGCAAAAATAACTATCGTTCTACATTTTTTTATTGGTATATTTTTAATACCCGGACGACGTGCCGACGTTTGTGGCGAAGGAGCTACACAAGCTTCCACCCGTCACCTTTGACCACGTCGACGTAACAAGCCTACTGAAGGACATTGTGTTTCTGAAGGCCCGCCTCGCGGATGTGCTGGCGAAATTAGATGCATCCCAAAACACCGTCACAGATTTGCGCAAGGAATTTAGCGAGTTGCGCAACCGTATGGCGGTAACTAGGTCATCAGTTGATGCGTCTAACGTAAACATGTGTCGCGGAACCGGCCACGATGTATCGTCGTCGAATTCCGCGTCAGCAGTTTCGTCGCCAGCGCAATCGTCGTTTGCTGAGCTTGCAGCGCGCCCCGCTTGCGTGCCCCGCAGCCCCGCGCCCATCACTGCGGCTCCTCCACGCAGCGCCACCCGAGCCCCTCGCCCCGTCCCGCTGCCAGTGTCAGCAGCCCTGGCGAAACCCTTACAAAAGGATTTCGCTAGCGTCACCGCGAGTGCCCCAGGCGCTCCATGTATGAAGGCAACGCCAGAAAAGGCGCCGAATAGGGTTGATGATGAGGGTTTCGTGACGGTGCAAAGGAGGAAGCGCCGTTCGCGAGTGAACAAGAACCGCTGCGGCAAAGCTCCTACGGATTCCGGAGTGAGCCTGCGTGCCGCAAAGCCGAACACACCGGTGTACATCTCCCGCCTACACTACAGCACTAAGGCGGAGGACATCGTGGAGTATGTGCGCCAGAAGACGAGGTACACGCCGAGGGTACAGTTACTGGAGTCGCGCCGCAACGTCAACTTCAAGGCGTTTGTGGTGCGAGTACCGAATTGTTACTTGTCCGTCGTCTTGGAAGAAGACTTTTGGCCACAGGACGTGGTGTTCCGTCGCTTCCGCGGGCAAATACCACAGGACAGCACAAGGACAATTAGCTAGTGAAGTGAAGTGTTACTAACATAGTTTTAAGTAATATTTATTAACACAAGTTTCAGTTTTATTATGTATTAGTTTGTTATTTTGTATTTTGTGTATTTTATCTATGGGCTTCAGTTGCCTGACAATAAAGGAATTATTATTATTATTATTATTAATTATTATTGAAGATTGTCATATTTTTAACCGACTTCAAAAAAGGAGGAGGTGTTCAATTCGACTGTATTAAAAAAAAAAAAAAATTGTGTTACCTCGGAACTTTTTTATTTAGTAGTAACTGCGAAAGTTGAAAGACCATAAAAAGTTTCAATATCTATGAAGTCGTATAAAAGGACCAGATTTTTCTTTCAGTCTTCGACTTTCCTCATGATGATAATGTTGATAACAGGATAATTTAATTTTAATTTATTTTCAAAAACTCAGATAACAGAGATCCGTAGTGTTAGTAAAGTACCTTATACCTAGTGTTAGTATATACATAAATTAAAATACATTTAGGGTATGAGTCACTTTGTAAAAAAGACGAAACCAGTTTCTCAACCGGTCATCCTCTCCACAAAATGCCTCCTAAAAGGGGAAAACACATTCTCACTCACTGTTTTCAGAATGCTGTTGCCACTGGCCCGGGTTCTAGCTGCCACCGACGCTATTTTCTTCCGCACGATTGCATGAAAGCCGTCAGTACGGTTCTGAGTAAACATCTCTGACGCACTACAGAATCGGGGCAGTCTCAAGAGCATTCTAAAAACATTGTTGTACTGGACGCGCAGGACATCTAGCGACCTTTTGGTGTAGTTGATCCACAGACCACCCGTGTACAGACCCTGGCAATACGCTTTGAAAAGCGTTATTTTTACCTGGTCCGTGCAGCGAGCGAATCTACGAGCCAACATATTACCGCGGACCGCCAAAGCCCTGCGCTCCCTCTCAATGTCCACATTGTCTTTCAGGTCATCGGTAAGCATATGTCCCAGGTATTTGAGTTGTTTAACTCTTCTTATGCTCAAGCCATTTAGGGTAAAGTTAGGTGAATAATCTGTACACCTACCGGCGACCCCAAAGACCATGTACTCACATTTCTTCACGTTATACACGAGCCCATGCCTAGCCGCGTAGTCCTCGCAAACTTTTATCATCTCTCCAATAGAACCTGCAGTCGGGCCCAGCAGCACCATGTCGTCTGCATAGCTGATGCTGTTAATATTAACACCACCCACCCGACAGCCAACACGCATACTGCTAAGCTCGACCATAAGGTCATTCACAAATAGGTTGAAGAGCCTGGGTGAGGTCAACCCTCCCTGCCTCACCCCGCACTCCAACCCATAAGCCTCAGAGAGACTGTTGGACCACTTCACATGATTCGTTTGGTTAGCATACCAAAATTGCAGAACCTTACGAACTTCCGCCGGTACATTCCTGTCCCCCAGCTTCCTCCAGAGCACATCATATGACACAAGGTCAAAAGCCCTGGAAAGATCCAGGAAACAGGCATACACCGGCGTTTTACGATCTGTATAATATTGGACAGTATTCTTGAGACTTAGGATTGCACTTTCAGTGGAAAGCCCAGGTTGAAACCCAAACTGTGAGTCGTGCAGGTCCAGATGTTTTTCCAAGCACAAATCAAGCATACTGTCCAATATTTTAGCAATGGTAGTTGCAAGAGAGATTGGCCGGTAGTTTCCCTTGTCCGAGATATCCCCTGTCCTGTTTTTGACAATCGGTACCACAATCGTTCTCATTAGCTCTGTCGGTAGGTACGAGTGACTAATGCACATTGAATAAAACAGAGACAGGACCCTCGGCAGGTGAATACCAGCATACTTAAAATGCTCGATGCTGAGTCCATCGTGTCCGGGTGATTTACCTCTACTCATGTTTTTCACTACCGCCCTGACCTGTTTCGTCGAGAAATACATTACCGGTTCCACTTCCCCACGGAAGGACCCAGCACCGGTCATCGTACCTGAGGGGCCAAGGGGTGATCGCATTTTGAAATGTTCCATGAACATATTTGCAATTTGCTTTGCATCATTAAGTCCACCGACGCTCACCGGCAGCCCAGGCTTGGTATCTAGCTTACCTGTGGCCTTCCAGAACTTACTAAAGTTGTTTGCGGCTCTTTGCTCGGCTAAAAAATCCATTTTTATTTGTTCCCTATTTTTTTGGCACCATTTATGACGACCCTTAAATATTTTCCGGGTTTCCCACATTTCTTCATATATTACTCCAGAGGTTGGTCTATTATATAATACCCATTCTTTGAATTTAAGCCTGGCCTCTCGGTAAGCGTCTCGAACATGCTTGTTCCAGCCACACAACACTCTGCCTATCCTTGGCTTGGACCTAACCTTCTCGCTCGTCATTACAGCTGCGTCACTTAAAATATCTACAATAGTTTTATATAAATTCTCCAGGATACATTTATGTTCGACCACATTGCAAGACCCATAACTACACTTTTGAAATTCATGAGGAAGACCGATGTTGCGCAGCCTCTCATTGCATAAATTACGATATTTTGTAATTTGCGAGTCATCCCTCTCACCCCAAGTCACATCACAATAGCGAAAATGTTGCATCGTTATCTTCGGTCTAACTAAATTCAGGTCACACTCAATATATAGTGGTAGGTGGTCAGATAAAAATACATCCTCTTCTATGCCTACCCTAACAATAGTTTGCCACGCTGATAACGACACAACACAGTGGTCCAGCCATCTTCTGCACCCGTGTGCTTCGCTAACAAAAGTGTAGTTGCTGGCTGCATAGCCCAACTTCTCTATATCAGCACAAAGCCAGGTTTGATCAGCACAGAAACTTATGAGTTCCCTAAAAAACAGCTCATGAGGATGCGCATTAAAGTCACCCAGAATAAAAACGCTTTCAACACCTTCACTCTCAACAATAGCGCTGATCTCACCTAGGACTTCCGTGAAAATAGGCAAGTTGTCGGAAGAGTCAGTTGGCATGTAGACTGTAACTATAATAACGGAGCGACCGCTAGAAATAGCTTTTATAGCTGCTAAACGAGGGCTCGTGCATTCTATTATGGACACAGATTCAAATATTCCCTTCCTCCAGAGAATGGCCACTCCCCCATACGGCCTCCCTACGAGTAAACCCGCAGACGTGTCAATAGCCGATTTACCGGTATACTCAAATTTATCACAGATGGTTCCTAACAAAGGAATGTCATGAGGGAGAAGCCACGTCTCTTGGAGGGCTACTATATCTGACATTTCACAAATATTCCTTACACAGTCAATTGAGCGTTTAACAGACTTACAATTAAAGCTAACTAATTTACAACACTTATTATGGTTATTGTTCATAGTGTATATCATTAAAACGACTATAACCGATTTTCATTCTCATTCTTTTGATACGTAAAACGCACGAAACGCCTAAAAGTTATGCCATCTGGCCACAATTCATTATTTAAAAACAAGTTAAGTTTCGTTTTAGAGACATACAACTTATAAGCATTATATTTTTTTGTAGCTTTTATATTTATTGTTTTGAGGGTAACACTCTCATTCGTTCGTGTAATGAACAGAACGATTTAACAATGTTTTCAGGGTGCTGACATCGTGGTGTTCCCTGAACTCACCCTCACTAATAGCTCGACTTACTTCACGGTACCAATATTCGACGCTCTGCTGCAGTATCCAATTCCAGCTCTCTACCCTTTGATATTTGATGAGGTTTGTAGAACATCTATTAAAACTTCATGACACTACATTTCTACGTATTCATTGTAAATCTTCATTTTAATGAATACGCATAAATGTAGATAGGTATGCCACAAAATATTCGTATCATGAGTTTGACATGCGTCGACCCCAAATATATTTGGATTTGGTTTAGAAATAGGGTCGAACATATTATCTTTATCATCCTCTTGATGATGATGATAATATTCGACTTTAATGGTTTGTAGACCCAAAGCAGGCCTTCCAGGGTACCTTTGTAGTTATCAACTCATTTATCGATTGAAACCAGTATTGGTTCCAAATTTGACATCCAATTTACCTAGCTTAAATGAATATGCCTTGAATATGAGCCTGGAATATCTAATCTAAGCTTTGAAATCTTCGTTTCAGTTTATGGTAGGGATATCAACAGCCGCGAGGCAGAACGACATCTACGTGGTGATCAATGGTCGCGAGCACATGGACTGCACAGCCCAGGACACGGACGAGTACTGTCCTGAGGCGAAGGAATATATTTTCAATACCAACGTCGTTTTCGACAGGACTGGAGCGGTGATTGACAGGTGAGACCATAAGGACCAGAAATACCAGCAGCTCTAGGGACATAAAGATGGTGAAATGACACGAATATTTCTAATTAATAAACATAAATAATATGCTGCCGTCGCCGGCTTCATTACCTTTCTTGACTAATGTAATATTTTACTTTGTTAGGGTTGACTTTTAGCCCACCCAGATACCTACTGCTTTAATCGAGGAATAGTGCAGTAGTGATTACTGATTAGTGATAAGTTTTAGAAGTTTTATCTGAGGTTTCAGGGTCATAATTATAATAATTTCAATCGTGCAGTTGTTGATCACGGCTGCTATAAATTATCAATCGTTCGACATATATCTGAAATTAATTATGATTAAGGTGACAATCGAAACTAATACTTTTTTGGTATATTCTAGATACCGCAAGATCAACTTATTCGGCGAGTACTCGCACACACCAGCTTTGCGTCCCGAACTGGGCTTGTTCACCACAGACTTCGGAGTAACCTTTGGCCACTTCATCTGCTTCGACCTAATGTTTCAAGTGCCGGCTGTGCAGGTGGTGCAGAAGAGCCACGTCAAAGATGTTATATTCCCCACCATGTGGTTCTCTGAGCTACCGTATTTGACTGGTGAGTGAAAAAAGTCTAGACTAGCCAAGAGGTTTAATTAGGGATGAGCGGCAAGGTTATACTTCAATAGTCGCCTTTATGGTTAGTTGATTTCAAAACTGTTTTTTTTATATTTTTAGCTGTCCAGATTCAGGAAGCGTACGCTTATTCCCTGGATGTCAACTTCTTGGGATCCGGAGCCAACAACGTTAGAGTTGGCAGTGCAGGTAAACTGTCTCAATTTATATTGTTTTGGTTTTCGAGAAGTTCAAAAAGCGGCTGGTCGTTATTAGAGGTGCAGGTTCTGGTCGTCTCAACTCTCCATAATCTTATATTAATTTTACTTTTCAGGTTCTGGAATATATTCAGGCAAAGCCGGTGCTCTAATCAGCATCATGCCAGGACTACCCACCACTAAAGTACTTGTAGCTAAAGTGCCTAAAGTACCTGGACAAGTAAGACATTTTTCTCTAATATTTTTTGTTTACGTTTAGGTACCTAATTTACCAAAAGCTGCCCACCTCTCGTTTGTGTTCCAGAAGTAGTCACATACATTAGGAGCTAGCAACTTCTGACTATAGGTATGCTTAAGTACCTTCAATTTCTCTCTACATGTGCAAATAAAAAATTGCCGTACCCCTCACGAACCATTTCTGGCTGTGTCTTAGTTTCTATACTTATATCTACTCTCTGTTTTAGAACATTAGTAATACTACTCACCAATCAAGAATTTACTCCACTCTTCCAGGTAACAGAACCATACCCTGGTCCTATCTATGACAACCCGGCAGACCACGACAGCCTTCGCCTGATCACAGACCTCTCGCTCCCTTCGCACGTCAGCAGGCTGCTGGACGTAGGCTCCCAGGAGTTCACGCTGGTGCACAGGGATACAACCTGCACCTTCAAGGTCACGCTTGCCGAGAGAGATAGCTCCATCGTAAGTTGACTTTGGAAATGTTCTTTTTCTTTTATTGTTTACTGCATGGCCTCTTTTTAATATTGGTAGTGAATAACGGGTCCTTGCATACGTATTTTTTATTTGCATTTTTTGCATGATATTTTTCAACTTAATTTGGTTGATTTTTTAACAGTTTATTTAATTTATTTGTGTTTTGCACCAATTACAATTTTATTATAATTATTACACAATTTTTAACAGACTACTAACACGGCTTATCCACCGCATGTTAACTTAGTTACACGAAAATTAACAATTTGCACGCATTTTTTATTTAATTGTATCTAAGTGTGATTTAGTGCTTGCTATGTGGTTTTAATTTATGTAGTGTATAATTGATGGAGGTAAGTTACCTTTTGATTTATGATGGGTTTTCTTTAACATATTTTATGATTTACTAATAAAATGGCTGGTCCAAAAAATAAATTATACGTTTATTCGTCGGGCTTATTTTACTTCCGCTTACTTTCTTACTTCAGCATCATCCTGGACTCTCTAGGTTCAGCTTTAATGAACCCGGTTGGTAAATCATCACGATCATGCTTAGTGTCCGAATGGGTAAACACAGTATATATGTCACTGCAACCACTTGAAATAAGCTGATATCCATCTTTCTGATAATCTTCTTCTTCATCTATCTAGTCACCTTTAGTACCTTCTCCATTACCTTCGTAGAACTGTTTTCCCCCCTACCTAAACAGGTCCAAATTAGACTACTAAGTATATACAATACATTGTCATGTTGCCAGTCGGTGCGGTACCGCGCGTTCATACAAGATGGCACCCACACATACGCGCGGCGCGAGATCGGCGTCGCCTCCTGCCTGCTCGTCGCTTGCAAAGCTGATGACGTCACCACCTGCCCTTACAGGTAGAACAATAATTTTGTTTATTCAATTAGAATAATTAATATTCCTTTTATTATTCTTACAATCTTTAACATTATTTCACTAACTGTGCGAGCCGATACATTGTCCACTGATATAACAATAGTGTGTATATGTCTGTGTATAAGTGCATAATATCCTCAATGATCATATCCACAGTGGAGACGTTTACTGAAGAATTTCAATGTTGTGTAACTCTTTCAGGTTCAATAAAACTGAAGAAACCACAATAGAAAAACTGGAAATTGAAATGAAAACGTACAGCCACACGCACAACGACACCCTTGATTGTGACAACATCGTGTACCTCCCGATGACACTGAGATACAACAAGTTTCCGCTCAGTCCTAAGAACTTCACTTACACTGCGGAGCTGAAGGACCAATCTAAGTGCGAACCGAAGGATCAGAACACTGTATCTGTACTACAAAAGGAAATTTTGAGTAAAAGCAATCGAGAGCGTTTGAATTTCAAGATCAATGTTCCCCAACACGAGCTAATCGCGTTTGGTATCTGGGGTAGGATCTATACCAGAGATATTGACCATAATAAAGGAGCGTCTGAGGAAGATCGTCATCATTTTAACACTCTACTGGATGAGATATTCAGTTCTGATTAAAAAGACTGCATGTAAGGAATATTGTGCCATTTTGAAATAATTGCATGTTAAGTAGTTTTTAAATATTTAAGTGAAGCTAAATGAGTTTGAAAGACTGAAATTATTTGGTAAATTGAAACATTGTAATGATGATCGTGTTGACAATTTGTAATTATGCATTATTAAACGATTGCTGTCTTCAATGAATATAAAATAGTCTCGTTAGTAAAACATATTGATCGCTCATATCGCATAAGAATATTTTGCACTATTTGGTAACAGACAGAATTTGATTTGAACATGTGATTTTATTTACTATTCACATAAGTTTAATAATAATTAGTAGTAAGTCCCTTAGGCTCGACTGAGTACTGAATTGTTAAGTCTACTCGTAAGACCTTAAAAAGGTATATTTTACTCATTATTAAATGTTTGTAGTTGTCGTACCTTTACTTATTACTTTGTCCTGTTTGTCCCATCACATGTCCTCCTTTATCATTAACCTGCCTATTATATTATTATCCTTTACCATATCTTCAGGAAATATTTCGAAGTGATTCATGGATCCAGTATCATTAGAGTAGGTACCTTTTTTTTTTTTTTTTTTTGGTTGGGAAATCATCAAATGACCTCCCGCTCTGGGCGGAGCGGAAGGGCGTGTCAGACTCTTACTGACTAAAACCCACCCGTGTTCCTTCAGTTGCCTGTGCGCCAGGGCCACGGTAACTCTTTCGAACAAACCGCAGCCCCGGAGAGTAGGTACCTTGGGATGTAAATACTTTGACGGATAGTACACCAATCATCATTAAACCTTTGATATTGTTTATACTTCGTTTAAGTTAAAATTCCTACATCCTTCACCACACGAGCTACAGGCATAACTGTATGAGAACGTTTGTTTTGTTACGTGTATGAATATGATCTGGCATGTTGAATTATATTTGATTCGCATTCTTGGAAAATTTCATAATATTATATGTTCAATACATTGTTAATGCTCATTCATCGATGAAAAAAAACCCGAGCAGTATAAAGGCTCCTACAAACAGGCGCGACACGCGACGTGAATCGCGTGTCGCGCCTGCGACACAAAGGCACCGCTCATTGCGCGACGAGTGGCGCCTTTGTGCCGCACTGTCGCGTCGCGCCTGTCTGTGGGAGCCTTTTGGCTATAAGAAGTGGCATACAGTATGAAAGACTTCTGCTTAGATCCCAAGATCTAAACGAACACACAGAAACACTCAGATGAACGATGTTAAAGAGTTGAGTGCTCATCACACAATATACAACGGCCAAAAGGTAATTATTGTACTACACGTAAAGGTACACTATCTCTTCTGTGAGCCTAGCACGAACGCGTAGAGTAAACGTAAGGTACATTCGAGCGATTTTAAAATTGAAAATACTCGTTTCGCATCTTAATTTATACATATTGACTTAGTTTCATAGCTGAGCACCGTTAATCAAATTGCTAACTTCGGTAATCGCTAATCCGCTACTTAAAACAGTTATAACTTAGTTAAGGGGGATGCGCTCAGGTAGCCCGAAATTCAAAAATACTTAAATTTTTTGCAATTTGCCCATCAGTGTCAGGTTGTAAGTTGATTAAAATATGATTCGCGACCGTAACAAATATGGCTTTACGGAATTATAATCATTAGAATCAGCAATACCTTAAACGTTAAAGCGTTACATTTCAGAAGATCGCGTGATAGAAATTGCATTTTTTATGTCGTTGTGTTAGTGAATCTCTTATAAAAAAAATGTTGGTACGGACTATGAAGTTTAGGCAGGACATGAAAAATTAATAATAATAATAATATTATTTATTGAATAAAACATTTACAAAAAGTGTACATTTAGCCAACAGTAGTAATATTTTCCATACAGTTTTAGTGCCTAAAAATAAAATTTGATTACAGGTTGATTACAGGTGCAAGTAATGATGATTCGGAATTGCAATATAAGGTAGAGACCCGCCCGATCTAGGTTAATTCAAACCTGTGTTTCAGGCCATCACTTTACATTTCAATTAAATTGGGACAGTATAATTTAAGTTGAACTGATAAAAATAATCTATTAACAACTATGAGAAAAAGCATAATGGTACATTAATATCTAAAACTAAGCCTATGTAAATATACAAAAGTAAATACGAGGGAATATATTATCATCATACCAAAATTTCTAAAAGTTTTTCTGTGTCTGTGTAATTGAGTATCGCTAAATATTCTGATAATATTTTACTACATTTAATATAACTTACACTATAGAAGCTTAGTCACTTGTTGAGCCTATTATACAGAAAAGATCCTAAAAACACATACAATCGATTAGCAAACGCATGTCTGGTTTGAGAGTTTATGCAAACCAAGTCCTTCCTTCTCTTGTCGGAAGGTACTGGGGCAAAAGGAAGTGCAGTGTGCTGGTGTAGTACTAAGCTTACAATAAATAATTGCCGTACTGTTAGTACATTTCATGCTATGTAGAGCTGGTGCGTAGGAAATCTAAAAGGGCGAAAGGTAGCAACCTTTAGAATTGCTCTTTGAGCACGTTCTAGAGGGAGTAAAATTGTTTTTGCAGCAACACCCCAGGAAGTTATGCAATAGGTAAGGATGGATTGACATAAAGCTAAATAAACCTGTTTAATTAATTTATAGTCGGCTATGTTCCGTAAATTCTTAAAAACATATATTAATTTGCGCACTCTAGTACATAGTAAATCGATATGTTTACGGAAATTTAGATTGGAGTCAATAGTGACAGCTAAATATTTTAAGTTGTCAGCTTTAGCTAAACTGGAGCAAGAACATGCATTGTCAGCGTACGTGCTACAGCTATGTACATAAATGTTTAGATTAGTAAGCGGTATGTTAGTATTTCTCATTGTGAATGTTATGTATTTTGTTTTATCTGCATTTAATGTTAGGAGATTATTATGGAGCCAATTACAAACAATGTTAAAACCATTCTGAGCAAGATCATAGTCCTCAACTCTTGATTTAGCTGAGCACAATAGTGAGGTGTCATCCGCATAAGACATTATGACACCATTTCGGAGTGGCAGGCTGCATAGCTCATTTATGTAGATTAAAAGTAACGTAGGGCCCAAAATGCTGCCTTATGGAATTCCAAAACAACTATTTTTAAGTTCAGAACTTGTATACTGACCTATTTTTAAACATTGATGACGATCGCTGAGATAATCAGAAAATAGTAGAAGTTGTGCTCCTCTTATCCCAAGTGTTTCAAGCTTGTGCAAAAGTAAAGTAGGTACAAGAAATAGTGTCGAAGGCCTTGGCAAGGTCTACAAAGATCTCAACTGTGTGTATACCATTATCTAGATTGGAAGTAATATAATTAGTTAATTTGTGTACTGCTTGGCTAGTAGATCTTTTAGGTCTAAAACCAAATTGACAATCTGAAAGTAGTCTGTTATCTTCCAGATATTTTATCAATCTACTGTTAATGATTTTTTCTAAAATTTTTGAGAGGCCTGTTAACACTGAAATGGGTCTGTAGTTATTCACACAGTTTTTGTCTCCAGACTTGAATACAGGTGTGACCACGGCTTTTTTAAGCAATTTAAGAAATATTCCTTTAGATAAACATAGCTGAAAAATGTGGGTTAGCGGAGGGGCAAGTAGGTATTTAAATCTTTTAAGTATATTATTAGGTATGTCATCCCACCCAGTAGCACAAACACAAAAGAAGGGTGTATCATTAAACTTTGCAATATTAAGTATTTAGGGATTGTCTGAACGTATTTTTCGCGGAACGGCGCGGTCCGCGTGGTGTCCTTCTGGCAAATAATAGGTGCTTAATTAACGATTAACGGACTTATGGAAAGTTAACGGAAGTTAATGAGCCCGTTAACAATTTTTAAAGTTAATCCGTTACTCGAAATGTTAACTTCTTTATTTAACGGTTAACAGATTAACGGTCTTGTGCCCAGTTTTGCTTAGATTTAAGACTTTACTTATATTTGGGTGTGTACATATAGTCGTTGTCGCAAAAAAAAATACGATAGTTTTATGGGATAGTTGTATTTTCGATTCAAAAACGTTCGAATTTACATTACCTTTACGTTGCGTTTACGTTAAGTTTACGTTACGTTCACGTTAAGTTTACGTTACGTTTACTCCGGGCGTTCATGTCACTGTTCACTGTACGTATGTCTTAACAGATAGTGACGTATCATAACTCTATTGAATCCAATCACAGGCTTTACAAGTTTTATTTTATTTGATTGCAGCATTACAGATACAGAGCAGGCGTATTCAGCGGCGTAAGATCGTTCTCCGGCGTAGCGACGGGCGGCACGAGGATTTGCGGCGTCTACGCCTGCACTGGAGACACCAGAGAGACTTGTGGCCTTAGGTAACCTGCGAACAACAATGAGTTTCTTTTTCTGCTGAAGAAAGCTAAGATGTAGTAAAATAAATGCTCGTAAAAGAGGTCGTCATACTGACCTAATCTATTAATGCTGAAAAGCAGCATACACCACAAGGATAATTCGACTAGGTCTCTAGTCTTGACAGTGTATCCCCTCAGGGATTAATTGGTAACCAAGAGGCGGCGGGTAGTACTTTCCAGCGTCGCAGACCGGCGTGTTTGGAAATATTTTATTAAAGCAGTATCTCTTGGCAACAAATGCCAATTTGATTTCTGTTGTTTTGCTTTGATATGACACATGCAAAACAAGATATGCCACCAATACCGCTTAATTAACAAACACATAATGCAGAATTTTCAAATTAAATAACAAAACCTCTTTGTCAACAAAATCCCAATAATATACAACTGTGTTTGTTACAGGTTCTCCAGCTACATGCCAGACACTACTGCTAAGTTCGAGGAGCTGGTTATAACTGCCACGATTCCTACTCCCGCCATCGTCAATGATCTGGAAACCAACAACGCCATAATGTACCCTGTGTCTTCCAAGGTCTCCATCATGCCTTTAGAATCAAACGAGTTTGATTACACCACTTCTAAATACAGCACCAATTCCATATATACTATGACTTTGAAGAACAGCTCTGCTGAGTTGTATACGTTCGCTATCTGGGGAAGACGGTTCGCGACTGATGGTCAGACTGAAGACTCACCGTTGACTGATGCTGAAGGCGACTTGACAACAGAGTCGATTACTGAAGGCGCTTCAACTGAAAGCTCGACGACTGACAGTACAACTCAAAGTTCAACTGAATCGGCAACAACAGCTGAACCAGATGCTTCTGCTATTCATCTTTTGAGTCGAGTGTTGTTGGCGTCTGTTGCAGCTTTGATTTGTTACAGTCAGTTTTAGATAGGGTAAATTCGGGCAACTATTTACAATAAATGTTATTATGCTTGATATTGAACAGACGTACGAGTACCACAGCATTACCAGCACATGCCATATTAGTTTCCTTTACATATTATTATACCTAATTAAAGTCTGTACTTGTTTTTTGATCAACTTATTATTTATTTTTATAAGATACCAAAGGTGCCGCCGTTTTACTATCCTGTGATTATTGCAGATTTTTGGTTGTTTTTTGTTATTGTGTTTTTCCATGAGGAATTTCTCAGTAACAGCCCGGAGTTTGGAAGTTGGCGGTGTGATAACCCCGTGCTTCGGAAAGCACGTTAAGCCGTTGGTCCTGCGCCTGATCTCTCTCCGGTCGTGTCGAAATGCGTGCCGTCCCATCGGGCTATGAGAGTGAAGGAAGAGTGAGTGCACCTGTGTCTGCGCACACACTTGTGCACTATGATATCTCCTGCGTAGATCCAGTAGAGGCCAGTCTCCGCTGAGATTGGCTGCCATGGGCGATATTCGAGATGGAGGACTATTATTTTTTAATATTGAAGATTAATCACAGAAAGTGTAGAAAGATATAGCAAAAAAACTGTCTTTACGCGTTTTGCTGACGCAGTACTAGTTATTGCTAGTACTCTAAGTATAAACATAGCTGATAAGTTTCTTTATGGATCTTTGGTCTGAAAATTATGATTTTACTATCATTTATTTTTATTATTATTTGATTTAAAAGAGTGTCCATGGAGTTTCTTACCCGTTCTTCTCCATAGGTACCTACTACGCTTTGGAATGGGCAACTAGCTTCATCTTTCTGACTGACCGACCCCTTGACAATTCAAAAGTGCTAGTAATTGGTTTATTTGAAAAAAATGCTTTGAGTTTGAGTTTTTTATCAGGGTGGTTATTAGGGGTTCAGAATGAGTAACCTCCTCACAATGCGTACTGTTTCCAAGATTGTCTTTAGTATCAAATTCTTGACCTAGCTGTTCAGTGATAGCTTCTGAAGTTGTAGGTTCTAGTGAGCTTTTCACTGTCAAACCCTTACCAATATTATGATAATTAATATTTGATTTTATTGTATTCATCATTTGTGTTTCTTGCGATTCAATACGTACATTAAGTAGCTTTTTTTATGCCTATAGAAAATGCGCCATTTTTTGTGTTCGATTAAAATATAAACTTATTATAAAGTTAGTAGGTTATTAAGTTACTCGAACTGTTTAGAATTATTGTTATAGCCAAAACAAGACCGTGGGTATACCAATTAACTAGTAATGGCTTCATTATAGGGTGGTATGTTAGTAGCGCTAAAGGGTGCTTATGTCTTAATAATTATTGTTATTCTTTTGTTATTTTATAAAATAAGTTATTGAAATATACTATTGTTAACCAGATGATGTGTATTTTATTTACTATACCATTGTGAGGAAGTGGAACTGTAAATCAGTTTCGATATTTTCAACCCATATAAAAATATGTAGTTTAAAAATATTGAAACCTTTTTCCTTAAAATAAGAATTGCATTATGGCACTTTAAACATAACTGGCGAAATCTGGGTGTACTATATGTGCAGTCACCAAAAGAGATAAGTAACCAGCGGGGTAATTACGTAACACACTAACAGTAGGAATGGGTTTCATTTTGACAGTTTAACAACATTCATTGAGTTATTTATGTTTGTGAGCAGGCAAATGTTTCGAACCTATGAAGCAATGGATTAGCAATAGGCTTCAAAATGATTCAGATTGTGATAGATAGTGTGTTACGTAATTAGGGTACTGGTCGTCGGATATATTTGCAGTTTAGTAACAAACTGATGGATGTTTTCGAATGAAATTTAATTTATCAAATTAAATTAATTTTAATTAATTAATTTTAATAATTTTTTGACATAGATAAAAAAAAAAAACAAAATTAATTTTATTAATAGTAATTAAATTAATTTTTATCCACAACACATCAAAAAAGAAACATCGAAAACATCCACCGGCTTCTTACTAATCTTCAACTATATCCGACAATCCTGGTTTCTTATTACTTTTGGTGACCTTACACTTTTGCCTAGTCCTGGGAATACAGGGGTGACGTCATGTATAAGGATTATGATTAGAAAATAGTTCATAGAAATAATATTAAATACAAAAGGGGCTTGTGGCTAAGTAATAACAGCCACAGGGCGTCGATTGATCAGGTTAAGCTACGCTTGCCGCGGTCGGTCCGTGGATGGGTGACCATCTTTACATACCGATACCCCTCCGTGCCGAAAGCACGTTAAGGTAGTGGTCCCGGTTGTCATTCGTGGATTTGTGACAGTCGTTACGGGTCGTCAGAAGCCCGAAAGTCTGACAACCAGTCTAAAGAAGGGGTATCGTGATACCCAGTAATCGGGTTGTGGAGGTTGTTGCTCCACGTAAAATACTTGTATTCAGCTGCATCAGGTTAGACTGAACGCCGACCCCACAAATAATTAGGAAAAGGCAGATGATGACCAAAATACAGTCAGACTTCATATAACGCATTTTTAACCGACTTCAAAAAGGAGGAGGTTCTAAATTCATCTGCATTTTGTATCTATATTACGCGATATCTCCGGAAATTGTGGATCTATCTCGAAAATCCTTTTTTTAATGGATAGGGTGGTCCCATATAAATTTCATTAACTTTGCTTGGGTAGTTTCTCAGTTAGCTTCAATAATACATATTTTTTCCACTTAGTGTATTGATGATGTTATAATAACTCTCTGCCACTGTTATTTACATAGCAAGTAGTAGTAGTATATGAAAAATAAAAAAAAAACACTACAAAGTGAAAATATTCTTTATTTTTTCGGAAGTCGGTGGCAAAAAACAAAAATACAAAACCAAAGACCCCGACTTCCGAAATTAAAATTATTTTTCACTTTGTAGTTTCTTGTAAGCCGGTTGTTTTTTTTTTTGTAAAAAGTTTTTATTAACAGAGTCGAATATATCGTATGAAAAATAAAACTCAAGATAAAATAGGTGCACCCCAAGGCTCGATGCTAGGTCCTTTACCTACTACGTATTTTATACTTATTTGCTCATCTTCAATGATGCCATCAGTTAGTATTATTTAATTGACGAGACACATAATTTTTTTTTTTATTCTGACGATCATTTTATTTGCAATTTTGATTTTAATTCTGATGTTTATTTATTTTTTAACTTAATTCTAATTTTAAATCTTGATTATTTTAAATCCCAATATTTATTTTTATTTTTATGTTTTATTTTTCAAGTGTTTTAATTTAATATATATATTTTTTTTAATGCTGATTTGTAATTTTAATTTATAACGCATGTTTTGTCTTTTCTTTTTCTATGGACCCTGGTCTGAAAATAAAGTATATTATTATTCATTTATTTATTTACATCCTTATTAAGTACATTTTTAAATATTTTTATAAAAAACATTAAAAATATTATTATTATTATTATAATTACCTACTCATGTTAGTGCTGCGTTTTTCAGCTCGACATATTGTAGAAAAAAATACTTATAGGATGGGCTGTCGCATAATTTCAATTGTCACATCCCGAGGGATAAATGATTAAGATTTCATGGAGTATATTATTTTCATTGGTATAGGTATAAGGAATATTTGAGCTCTATAAAAAATAGACATGAATTAATACTTATTTTAAAGTAGTATTAAAAAATATTTCTCAAAAAATAAAGTCGGTTGAAAAATAGTTACACGCTTTTTAAATTCTTCTTCTATCCTTGTACGCAAAACGCTCAAATGGTGCCGTCTCTTGTCACAAAATTCTCTAAACTAGACTAAAAATCGCAAAAATTTAGTTTATTCCTGTGAAACGACGATTTCCCATTCTCAAATAGACTAAAGTGGCACAAATTAACTATATTTTAGCTTGACAGCACTAAGTCAGTAATTTAGTGAAAATGGCAATTTAGCTATTCTGAATTTGACATTTTTCACCTTAAATATTGGTTGTCTAACTAAATCTGGCTATTTTTAATCGCGAATAAAAGGGTGTGGAATAAAATAGTTGTCATGAACTAAAATTCACCACAGCACCTCGACTTCAGGTGCATAAACAGTACTGTATCTTTTTAGGGTTCCGTACCTCAAAAGGAAAAAACGGAACCCTTATAAGATCACTTGGTTATCCGTCTGTCTCTCTGTCAAGACCCTTTTTCTCAGGAACGCTTGGAGGTATAAAGGAGGTATCAACGCTGAAATTCATATCAAATACTCAGGTCTACTGTACCTTAGACCTGTGAAAAAATCAAACTTCTAAGCCAACGCAATCAAAAGATACAGTCGTTTATTCCGCAAATTTTCGACACTCGCAAGGGAATCAAAACCTACAGGGTACTTCCCGTGAACTCAGAATCTTGAAATTTAGTGCGAAGCAACGTCTTATAGCACAGATAAAGGGAAATTTGCGAAAAGCATACATTTTAAAGATACATCATATAATAAAAATATTTTTAATTATTTTAAACTTACTACCCCTTTCCTCATGAACTCGTAGTGGTATTATATTAAAATTCATATAAAATACTCAGGTCTATAATACCTTTAAGCTGTAATAAAATCAAACTTCTATGTCAACGCAATCAAAAGAAACAGCAATTTAAGCCGCATATTTTGAAAGGGTAGTATTTAAACGCAAATCAAAAAATATCCTTTTTCTATGCAATAAGATTCCGAATTCCCATCAAAATTACTGATTGCACAGCAAAATATTCAACTCAAAATATCACTAAACACACTACAATTTATTTTCGCAGCGTACAGCGATTTTTCCTAAAGCAAAAGCTTTTTCATCAATTTATTTTCTATTCCCAACGAGTACCACATTTTTTTAATTGCGTTTTACCGAAATCTAGAGTAATCTATAGTATAGGGTTAGGGTTAATAAGCTGGCCGACGGAGCCCCGCTTCGCGGGGCTCCTATTTCTGTCTAAAGGGTTTAAAGGAACCTAACCAACCGAACCTCGGGATGCCACTGACGTCGACCATCTAGGGTTAGTATTTTCGGGAACATTTATTATGTTTTCGGAAACTTAGTTCATTCTGGTTGATTTGCTGTGCAGTCAGTATTTAATTTGCTGTGCAGTCTGTATTTAAATGATGGAAATAAATTGCTATGTGATTATTTATTTGATGAGCAATTAATAATATCCCATTTTGAAACTCGCAACTACTCGCAAGGGAATCAAAACCTAAAGGATACTTCCAGTCGATCTAGAATCTTGAAATTTGGCATGAAACAACGTTTTATAGCACACATAAAGGAAAAATTCCGAAAACTTTAAAGTTTTAGTGTCATCACATAATAATAGTTCAAATTTAATACTTAATTAGTATTTTTGAACCAGATTTCTAAATAGTGACTAAAAAACTTTGTAAATAAATAACTTTGATAAAAGAACTTTTCTAAGGTAAGGCTAGTGTAGGTATTTCAGTTATATTATAAAATAAATGATATTTTAATATAACATAAAGGATTACTGAAAACGATAAAGAGACCCTTGTCTTAAATTTATGCTCCTCCAGCTTTCCACATTGTAATGTTATGGATTGCATTTAGCAATAAAAATACCATAAGTTTTACTATATATACCTACAGGTATACATAGTAAAAGTTAAATATACATATACCCACAGGTTTGTACGGAACCCTCGGTGTGCGAGTCTGACTCGCACTTGGCCGGTTTTTTAAATCTTATTTTGCTTATATCTCGAAAATGGTGTGTCCTATCGCAAAAATAATGAAAATTTCTACCCCCTTTATGGAATCTTGAAATCTCTAAAACTACATGGTATGTTTTCACATTTCTCACGCAAAAAGTGAAAAATTCCATATACTCGTAGAACACGTCGAGGCTGCCCCCCCCCCCGGCGCGCGCCACCGCCTATAAAAAAAGTTCACGGGGTAGGGCAAACAAGTACCACGTGGACTCGTGATTGTCAAATTAAATTTTAGTTGCGTCAAAATTATTTTTAAACTTAAAGATTTTTTTTTGCAGAATAGCTTTATGATTCTCATAGCCAAAAGTAAGGAATTTTAGTGATAGTTTAGTTAGTTTACTTCGGTATACAAGAAAATCGGAACCATTGTACAGAATGGCACGAAGTTACTATGACGTTTCTGTGTAGTGACGTCAGATCGCAGCAGTGCTGTCTTTGTTTAGCATAGACTTTAAAACGTTTAAAACAACTTCGCAACTTTTGAGTTTTTTTCTGTGGCCAATATATTTTTAAGTTTCGAAAATAAAAGGAAAATATCCAGTCATATAACCTCTAATGACGTCGTTACGCCAGCACCTGCTATGCGATAAAGTTAACAGTCTTAGATAATAAATGAAACAACATCTTAAGTTCTTTAGATAATTAATTGTATTGGTATTATAGACTCGTACATATTAAATAATGTCATCAACTTAGTGTAGGTATCTTAATTATAATTGTATCATCAATTCAAAAATTAACAAATACGCTTTATTCAGCATTTACATTGTAGTTTACTGAGAAATATCAACATGACTAAGTATATATGTCATATAAGGCATAACTGTTTATTCATTTTATTATGTGTTTATTGCATAATTACATATTATTATTATTGTCGATACTTCAATTGTCTTCGACTACGCTGACACGCACGCTACGCTTCGTTTCCATCTTCATATTCGAACGATAGTTGGTCCGTTTCGTCAATGGCGAAATGTCGTCCCCAGATAGCGAATGAATATAACTCAGCAGTGTTGTCTTTCAGCGTCATAGTATGTACGGTGACGTTATCATTCTTAACGGTGGTGTAAGCAAAGTCTTTTGGTTCTAAAGGCATGACGTGGACAGTGGTAGAGACAGGGTACACTATAAAGTTGTCAGTGTCCAACTTAGTAACGAGTGCGGTAGTCGGCATCCTGGCTGTTATAGTGAGCTCCTTGAAAATGGCAGTTGTGTTCTCTTTGTACGTGGGGAACCTGTAAAAAGATGACACAGAGATGTTATCCCATAGATATTGAAATAGGTAATGACAAGAGTTCAAGGACAGCCTGCAAGTAATTAGAATTGATATCAATGTTTTAAGGATGACCAGACCCAGCAACATTTAAGAGGAGAGCGTTTTTGTAACTTCTCTAGAAGCACTCTTTGGCTTAACAATAAACGACTATTTTCATTTTTTATTTGCAGGGTGTTCAATTTTCGGATCTCTACTCTGTGAGAAGGTATTTGCCCTGCAGTGGGATAATTTGGTTGACGTGTTACCTTATGCCACAGGTTTCTATGTCGTCGCCAGTGCAGGCGTAAATGCCGCACATCCTCACACCGCGCCTCAGCCTGACGTAGCACGATCTTAAGCCGCTGAAAACTCCCGCTCTGTATCTGTAATGCTGGAAGAATAATAATGAAGAAGGGCCATAATAACTATTTAAAACATTAGGTACCCCTCTTTCTGGGGCAGATAATACAACTATGAAACAACTCCAGAGTCTATTCACCTTGTTGCCATCTCTCTCGGCAAGCGTGACATTGAAGGTGCAGGTAGCATCCCTGTGCACCAGCGTGAACTCCTGGGAGCCCGGCTCCAGCAGCTTGCTGACGTGCGACGAGAGCGACAAATCTGCCATCAAGCGCAGGTCGTCCTGGTCTGCCGGGTTGCCGTAGGTCGGACCTGGGTACGTCTCTGTTAACTAGATAGACAGGAGTTTACTAAGTGATGAGCAGCTTAATAATCAATTCACTGGTAAACAAACTGGGTTTGTAGAGCGCGTAAACCACATAACTTGAAGAGAATATCTTACCTGTCCAGGAACTTTAGGCACTTTAGCTACAAGTACTTTAGTCGTATCCGATCCTGGCATGACGCTGATCAGAGCACCAGCTTTGCCCGAATATATTCCAGAACCTGAAAATACATTTAATTATTTTAAAACTTTATTACTCTGAAATATGGTGTGAATAGAATCTCCAATCACAGATCGTTAACAATTTTTTTTATAAAACCAAAACAAAAATGGATATATATTTTAGCTTACCTGCACTACCAAAGGAAACATGATTGGCCCCAGCTGCCAAGAAGTTAACATCCATTGCGTAAGCGTACGATTCCTGTATCTGTACAGCTGAAACATTAAAGGTAATCGCTCTATAACATTCTGTCAACAAGCTCCGACCTACTATTATGCCACATTCTACCAGCTACTAAGCTCTCGGGCCATGGGGTCTGAGTGCTAGAACCAAAGACCTAAGAACGGCTGGTTGACACTTTCCGTAATCCAAGGGCTTTTTTTTTGGGTGGGAAGTCAAATTACTTCTCCCGGTCTGGGCGGAGCGGGAGGGCGTGTCAGACTTTTACTGACTAAAACCCACCCGTGTTCCTTCAGTTGCCCGTGTGCCAGGGCCACGGTAACCCTTTCGGGCAAACCCGCGACCCTGGCAGGGTGATCCAAGGGCTGGTTTTCGGCCAGAGGCTAAGCGTTGCCATACAACGTGGTAATACCAACAGTCTCTTTGGTGCATTACCAGTAATAAATAATGATAATAAATACTTTTATTTGCATAAACCATGGTATACCTACAATGTGGTCAAATAAAAATATATTGACACAAACATGTTTAGCTAGGATTTATCCTAGCTAAACATGGCATGCAAAATATAAGGGATTTTGACTTACAGGGCATCAATACTATTATCCATAAATTCTTTTGAACAGCGACAGCGATGCCGAAGAATTTTTCGACGCCATATTTTAGTTTGTTAAGTTTTAGTTAAGTTAGGTTATAGTGTAAAAAGGTTGAATAATAAGTAATTTACTATTGTATTCATAAAATATAATGTAAAAAAATGTGAATACATGGTCTTTGAGTTCAGCGGCAAACGCCGTGGAGAAGGACCTGAGTTGTTTTTGAACGGGTCACCAATTAATAGGGTGTCAACTATTAAATACCTAGGACATTATCTTGCCGCTGACCTCAAGGACGATGTAGACATTGAGAGGGAGCGCAGGGCTCTAGCGGTCCGGAGCAATATGTTGTCCCGTAGATTTGCGCGGCGTACAGAACAATAGTAAAAGTAACACTTTTCAAGGCTTATTGCCAAAGTTTTTAGACGGGCAATCTATGGGTCAATTATACTAAGAGATCGCTGGATCGCGTCCATTATAACAATGCTTTCAGGATGTTTTTGAGGCTGCCTCAATACTGTAGCGCGTCTGAAATGTTTGCGCAAGCCCGCACCGACGGCTTCTATGCAATTATACGCAAAAAAACTGCGTCGCTACTGAGGAGAGTGAGGGGCAGTCGGAACAGCATCCTGCAAACTGTAGCCGAGAGCTTCGGCTCTCCGATTGTACAGCAGTTTGTGCGGAGATTGATTTTTACTAACACTAGGCAATAAGTTATTGTTTGTATGTTACTAACACTATATGGATATTTGTGTCCGAATTAAAGATATTATTATTATTATAATTACAAATACAATTAATATTAAACTGAGCTCTCTTTTGGTAGCTAAGCGATTTATATTGCGTTGTTCTGATCGTAGGGACGTAGACATAAGAAGGCCAAGGTCTTCATCGTCAAGAATTTGTCAAGCAACTGGACTGCAACCCTCGGTGTCCTGTCACTCACCTGTCAAAAACGGTAGTTCCGACATCCACATAGTTGGGAACAAAATGTTCTTCACGTGTCTCTTCTGTACCACCTGTACAGCCGGCACTTGGAACAAGATGTCGAAGCAGATGAAGTGGCCGAAAGTCACTCCGAAGTCTGTGGTGAATTCGCCAAGCTCGGGACGCAGGGCTGGCGTGCTTAAGGGGTCGATGAACAAATTGATCTTGCGGTATCTGGAACATACGAATGAGTCGGGCTATTCATCTTGCCCGCTGATGAGTTTATAGAAATCAGCTTGGTCGCAAAGTTATATGAGCACGTGAGTAAAACGGGGCAGTTACATAAAAGACTTTCTGATGGCACCAGTCCACCAACTGTACCAGATGATATACTATTTGAATCACGATTGTGCGAACCCAACAATAACAACTTTGATTTCAATATAAGTACGCATTTAGCAAGGTTTTTGAAAGTCGCAAATCTAAGCGAATTCGAAGTAAAAGTGTTTATCGTGTTTAATCATTAACTTTCATAAACATTCCAATGATTATATACAATATAATACTATATAACTAACAGTCTCAGAAAAAACGAACGTTTGTAGATGCTTAAAAAATGTACAAATATATTTATATATACACGTTATATTACAAAATCAGAAACTGAAGACATGGGAGAATTACTTTTCGAAAATAAAATTATTCGAAAGTCGTCCTTTGCGGCTCTGGCAGTCTTCAAAGCGATTTCTTACATTCATGAAAACGCGCTCGCCCAGACCTGATACTTCCTAACTATACCTATATAAGGAAAAGACAAATAGTCATCATAACACCACCAATTAATTCAATTCTTATAAAAGAAGATATAATGGTAGTAGGAACGCGGTCGAAGGTTACATCGGCTAACTTCGGAAAAGCCCGGGCAAACCGGGTGATGGAAATAGTGTGTCAAGCTATTGTGATTTAGGAACCATATTCATATTTTAGCGAAAGTAACTTTGTCTGCATGTCTGTCTATCTGCAGGGCCGTTTTTAACCCAATGGAGGACCTAGGTACTTGAGGATACTGGGGCCTCTATGGAGAATCTAGGATGCAAGAGCGAGCGAAGTGAGCTCAAAATTTGTAGCACTCTGCCTCTGATAGCCCCCAGCTCCGACGTTGGCAGGAAATGGGGCCCCATGAATAGAAGGACCCTGGGCAAGTGCCCGTAGTGGCCAATGGAAAAGACAGACAGACAGGGCCTCTGTATGTCTGTTACCTTTTTAAGCCTTAACGACTGATAGGATTTGGATGACATTTAGCACACGGATGGATCACGGGTTAGGATACCTAGGATACTTTTCATCCCGGACGTACATTCCCGTGGGAAAGTTTTCAGCCCTCACGCGGGTGAAGCCGCGGGCAAAAGCTAGTACATTATAACCGGTATCTATTGGTTGAAAGTCACATTTATAACCTTGGCTAACCTGGGCCGGCAGTCTCGACATTAGATAGCGACAAAAAGCTGTCGCTAAGTCGTATCGATGTCAAATTCCTATAATAGATTTTCAACCTTATACTTTGAAAATAAAGTCGAAAATCTATTAAAGGAATTTGACATCGATACGACTTAACGACCGATTTTTGTCGGTATCTATGTCGAGACTGCCGGGCCTGGAAGTCTTTAAACAATCTCCGGACCCAGGTTGGCCGAAGAAAACAAAACCTGTTCAAGTAGAGATTTATAAATGAGTCCGCTCTGGAGTGTAAATGTGGTGCTGTTCTACAAACGATAGGATATTTATTAATATCGTGTCATGCGTGTTCTGACACACTTTGCTACACCCAATTAATTCACACTGAAGTTCACATTCAATGAACACTGGGGACAGGTCGTGAATAAACGACCTCGTAGATAACTTAATTTAAATTAATAAATAATATAGAAAAAAATAAAGAAAAATAAATATAAATAAATAATAAAAAATAAATATTTCTTAATAAATATAAATAATTGTGTTTATTTTGTGTTAAATCTATTGTTTATCTTAGAATCTTAGAATAAAGTGTCTCATGCAGTGTTTGTGTCGTGGTTTTGTCATGATTATTCATTGTAATCGATATTTTGAAAAATCATCCACCGGCTATCAACGTTTGGATTGCGAATTTGAATTCATCGAACCCTGCGAGTATTTTGTTTTAAATTATCCATTATTGTAGTTATATTTACACACTATTCAACATCTGTAAACACTGCTCAGAGTTATGAGCAACGTCCAGTACACGCTGGCACCTTTTATGTCTCCTTTTGCTTGACAAATCGTGGAAGCAGAATCGACGACGAAAACACTTGCCCCAGACATAAAACATACACCACAAACTTTACTTCACACATATTTATCCCTAAATTGCTTTAAGTATCGTATACTATTCTTTGAAAACCAATTTGCATTGTCTAAATGCTAAAACTTTGTTACTTCTAATCTCATGTCCTTAAATTCTTACGAGTAGTGGAAATTAGCTAGCCCAATAATTATCATAAATAATAATAAAAGTCTTTCTATAAAATTGTGATAAGCCCCAGAATAAATTAAATAGCTTTTTATTTTCTTATACCTTCATATTTTCATAATCTTTTCTTAACCTTCATCTTTTGTTTTTCTTATTTCTTACTGTCTTACCCTCCTACCTTTTAGATTCCTCATACACTCAGCTGTTTCTTGTCACATTCGAGGTGCAATTTGGGGAAATTTTTGAATATGATGACCCGCGGAGCCACTGTTCGTGACATGAATGACAAACTGAAAGCAGCACTGAAGGAGCTGGAGGCATCAAAAAACGAATGCCACCAGCTGCTGCAGGAAAGAGAGGACAGTGAGGTGGAAGTCAAGAGAATTAATGACAAAAACACTCAACTCAAGAATCAGCTTGTAGAACTTCACACCCAGCACATGGACATACTTGACCAGCATCACCATCTCCGTCAACTAGTGTCAGAAATCCAACAATGCAGTGACATTCATGACCACGCACTGAAGCGCATATCAGGCCTTGAAGCAGAATTATACCTGGCACACAACACTATTTCGAGTATCAACTCTCTGAAAGCCAGCAAACAGGTTTCCAACACCAATAACCTTTTCAACGAGCTGGTTGGTAGTGTATCCGGACTGCAGTATGAAAAGCCCACCGTTGCCATAGACCTGACTGGAGACGATACCTTAACTAGTTGTCCAACTCTAACTAGTCATAATAAAATTAACAAATATATTAAAATTAGTAAAAATATTAAAAAGTATAAGAAACTCTTGAAGAAACAAAGTGTTTATAAGTTTAACATTAATCTTAGGAAAGAGCGTATCAGCTTACAAAATCAACTTAATTTATGTAATAATAAGTTGGAAACTAGCTGGCAAATGTATAATGTTGACATACAAAACCTTCAAAAGGAATTACTGAGCAGGGAAAATACACTTAAAGAAATATCTTGTAAGTATGAGTCTAGTCAACGAATGTTAAGCGAGCGCTTGCAGAAGGCCTGTGAGTTGGTGGACCTAGTGAAGTACAATGCAGAGAGGTACGAGTCACTGACAAACAATCTCACTTGTAGTAATTTGGCTCCCACTCCGCCATCTCTCATGTCACAGCATATTGTTACCGCCACTTCACCCATTTTAACTCATACTTTTAAAACGGTCAATCCCACTCAAAGTAATGTTTTGGTATGTTCTGATAGATTAGGAGCAGGTTTTGGATCATTGTTAAATAACCGCTCTAAACTTACTATAGTAAACTGTTGTTACCATAACCTGCATTTTAATGAACTTGTTCATAAAATAAAACATACACAAATGAATGAGCAGACTACTGTCGTTCTTTTAATTGGAAACAGTCTGAGCTTAACTAAAAGGGGCAGTTAATGGTATTGAAACCCTACTTAAATTAAAACTAGGTAAATTAATATTATGTGCGTTGCCATATTCGGATAATTTGAATGCTGAAGAAAATGATTACATTTTTAGTTTAAACAACTTGATGAATATTTTGACATGTCGTCATAGTGACCGTTTATTATATTTGGATACTAAAAATTTTGTTAGAGATTTTGTGCTGATTCGGGAACATATGTTTCTTCCCAAGAAAAGTCAACATGTGTTAGGCTCTACTTTATTAGCTTACAATATATATGCAGTTATTGATAATTTAACTGAGACTAGGTTAAGTGACGAAACAGTATTATCTAGTACTTCTAATAATACTGTAATTGAATCTTTATACTTTTAGAGTCGACAAAAGAGAAGCATAATAAGATTATTTTACCAAAATATTAATCGCTACTCTGGCTAAATTTTAGACGTGGAAATGTTAATAGATAAATATCATATGGATATCTTATGTTTTTGTGAAATCTGGTTAAAACTGGATAGGATGTTGTTTAATGTAAATATTTTTTCAGTTGCCAGTGCATTCAACAGGTCCTCAATAGGGGGTGGTACCTTGATATTGTGTAATAGTTGTTTTAGACATAAGGACAGAAAGGATATCACTGCTTGCTCTGTTGATCGCTTATGTGAGGTAGTACATGCAGAGGTTGAAGGCCATATTTTCTGATGTGTTTATAGACCACCAGCCTCAAACTTGTCATCGTTTTTGATCATTATGGAGGAAATACTAAGTAAAGTTATTAAAGATAATAAATTAGTTTTTGTTTGTGGTGATCTAAATATTGACCTATTAGTTAATTCACAGGAAAAATGTAAACAAATCTCATTGTTTAAATCATTCAATTTAAAATGTATATTTAATGAACCGACTAGAATAACAGCAACCTCAGCTTCATGCATAGACAATGTATTTACTAACTGTAAAGTAAAAGACTCGTCCTTAATTAGTGGCGTCAGGTCTGACCATACTGGTCAACTTGTATCGTTTGACTTAGATAGAAAGTTACACTTAGATAAAACCGTTGAATTAAGACCTTTAACTAAAAATAAATTGAAAATGTTTAATAGTAATGTTCTTAGCAATCTTTTAACAGCTAGTTTTGAATCACAAGATCCTAATATAAACTACCGTACACTATTTTCAATAAAGCATGTCCTGTAAAAAAAGTTACAATCATTAGTAAACCAAAATTTAGTGAATGGGCCACTGCTGGCATTAGAAAAAGCAGAGATATTTTATATAATTTGTATCACGAGAAATCATTAACTTCGGATCAAACCCTTCATGATTATGTAAGAAATTATTCTAAGATATTCAAAAGAGTCTGCGCTCAAGCTAAATCTAAATTAATAAATAACAAAATTAGTCTTTCTAATAATAAAATAAAAGCTGTATGTCAGGTAATTAACAAAGAAATTGGAAACACAAAACAGCGATATCAGAATGAATTGTCTCTAAAAATTGATAATGGAACCATTTCAGATAAGTTAAAAGTTGCTGAGACACTAGAACATTTCTTTACCAACATCCCAATACAGGTTACGAAATGTCTCCCCTCATCATCTATATTAGCTGAATCACTTCTCACAGTAAACTTCAGTAAGGACATTCCAAGTTTTGAATTCCAGCACATTTCTATTGTCACAATTAAAAAAGCATTCAAAAGTCTTAACATAAAAAACACTGAAGACTTATGGGGGATTTCCGTTAAGGTTCTTGTAGATATCATTAACACAATTGCCCCTGTCCTAACAGGCATATTTAATCAATGTTTAGACAGCGGTACGTTTCCTGATTTAATGAAATATAGTAAAGTATTACCAATTTTCAAATCAGGTAGTAAGGTGATCCCTCCAATCCAATTATAGACCTATATCTGTGTTACCAGCATTGAGTAAAATCTATGAAAAAATCATGCTAGACCAGATGTTGTCACATTTTAACTCAAATGGGATTTTACACTGTCGTCAGTTTAGTTTCACGAAAGGTAGGTCGACGACTGACGCGGGAGTAAAACTCATCAGTCACATTTTGAAATCCTGGGAGAAGTCCCACGATGCAATTGGCATTTTCTGTGATCTCTCAAAAGCGTTTGACTGCGTTGACCACAATACACTGATCTGTAAATTACACCACTACGGAATTCGTGGACAAGCTGCTGATCTTGTTCTTTCCTATCTATCAAACAGCCAGCAAAAAGTAAACGTTAACGGAGCGACGTCCTCGGGGTCCTTAGTTAAGATGGGCGTACCTCAAGGTTCAATTCTTGGCCCTTTCCTATTTCTAGTTTATATTAATGACCTTCCTTACATGATGGCTAACTTATCGGATATAATTTTATTCGCTGATGACACTTCTCTAATTTTTAAAATAGATAGAAAAGATACGGATGTCTTACATGTCAACGATAGTCTGGCGGTTCTTTCGAAATGGTTCGCAGCTAATACGAGTAATCTTTTACTTAATGCGAACAAAACTAAATGTCTTAAGTTTTCATTACCAAATGTACCCCAAGTGGGTCTAAATTTAAAACTTGATGGCAAGAAGCTAGCTGTTATTACGGAAACTGTATTTCTAGGAATTACTTTAGATTCACAATTGCAATATGGCGCCCACATTAGAGCTCTTTCAGGTAGATTAAGTTCAGTTGCATATGCAGTATGAATAATAAGGCAGTTGACTGATATAGCCACTGCTAGGTTAGTATACTTTGCTTATTTCCACAGTATTATGTCTTATGGCGTTCTGTTGTGGGGATCGGCAGCTGACGTAGATTCAATTTTCATTTTGCAAAAGAGGGCAATCCGCGCGATCTATAATATGGGTCCTCGCGAGTCTCTTAGCAACAAATTCAAAGAAATTGATATACTAACTTTACCTTCTCTCTATATCTTAGAAAGTATTTTGTATGTTCGCAAAAACTTAGGACTTTTTAAAATAAGAAGCGATTGCCATAATATAAATACACGTAGTAAAAATGAAATTGTGATACCCAAATTTAGATTAACTAAAACAAGCAAGTCATTTCTTATAAACAGTATCCGCTTTTATAACAAGTTGCCAAAGTCAGTTACAGAACTTAGCGATGGAAAGTTAAAAACCCACATCAAATGTATCCTTATCAAAAATGCATATTATAAGATTAAAGACTACATTGAAGACAAGGAAGTTTGGCAATAATTCCTTCAGCACATGTGGCTTCCCTGGTACTTCATTAACGGCACATTCGGCACAACGGCGCTTCATTACAACAAAATACCTCCCCATATACTTCAATTGAATGAAACGAAATTTAAATCCTGTATAAAACGCACACTATGCAGTCAAGCATATTATAAGTTGGGGGATTACATCGCTGATAAAAATGCTTGGCTCAATGCTGGTCCTGCTCCACAAGGGCGCATTAACTAATTGATTAGCATTTGGAACTACTGAAGATTGTAAAAACTGTCTTTACATTGTATAAATTCAATCTTGTAGTATTGTATAATTGCATAGCACATGTGTGAGTACTATGTACCTACTATAAAGCTACCATTTTCTAGGTTTGTCTTTCATTGACTTGAATGTGCCCTGGCGGCTGAGAGTATGTCATGCTCACTCAAATGTCTCGCTGGTGGTGGCGTGTGTGTTGGATCATTAAGTTCCCTTCAAAATGGTTGAGCTAAATGGTGCTGATCCATACGTCATGTTCGTGAACGGGCGCCGTCAGTCGGGACTGGTCATCTCTTGGCTGCCACGGCTTATTTTAATTTAATAATGGAATTGTTGTCGTCTCTTTATTACGGACGCTTTTAACGTTCTGCATCGTTCTCACATGCATAATTTCAACATGAATGATGTAACCAATAATTTGTAACCATATTTTGATTTAAAAGAGTGTCCATGGAGTTTCTTGCCCGTTCTTCTCCATAGGTACCTACTACGCTTTGGAATGGGCAACTAGCTTCATCTTTCTGACTGACCGACCCCTTGACAATTCAAAAGTGCCTGTAATTGGTTTATTTGAAATAAATGCTTTGAGTTTGAGTTTGAGTTTGCACCAATATGTAAGGGTCTATTAACTGCTCCCAAATTACGAAATATATTTTAATTTTTTTTTTTTTTTTACTTTCTTTTTTGACATAATCTTCACATTATTTGACATTATATACCTCTAATTCTTATTTCAACTCTTTACTTATGGCTTTTGTAAACAGGATTTTAATTCAGATTTGTTACAGTTGTAATGGCAATCATGTCATTTGTTTTAAATAGGCTTTTATTTTCTATAGATTCTTCTATATTTTGTGAATGTGAGAACGCTGTAAGCCTAACTTGTAGACTAGATTAATAGACCTTTTTATATATATTTTTATTTTTATATTTTGTTGAGTGCCTGTTACTTGTTGTCAGTCCTACACTGTCCTCCCATTATCAACACTGTAATTTGAAACATCGTAAAAGCCCCTAATTTTAAAAGAGTAACCGTGGAGTTTCTTGCCGGCTCTTCTCCATAGGAAACAATCAATTGGAACCGTGCACCTAGCTTCTGACGTTTCATATGTGCCCATGTTGGTTTATGTGAAATAAAATATTTTGATTTTGATTTTGAATTAACTTTTTCGGACAGGTAAAAACACATCGGCATAACTGTCACATCATGGTGCCATTCATTCTTAGGTTGGGCCTCAAACTAATCTTATGTCCGTTGGTGATACGGAGTAGGAAACGCCTGTAACGTCGGCCGAAACTACGGATTTCGTGCTTAGAGAGTAGATCCCCAGGAACTGATGGACGCTAGTGACGGCGCCAAACTCGTAGCCGAATTCTGGTACTCCATTTAGATTGCCATCGACACGCTAAGAAGATGACCTATGGAATCTTTGTCTGTGGTCGTACTGTACCAACATCAACATTTATATGTAACAGTCTCACCTATCAATGACGGCTCCTGTCCTGTCGAAGACAACGGTGGTAACGAAGATGTATTCTTTCTCTTCAGGACAGTACTCGCCCGTGTCCTGGGCTGTGCAGTCCAAGTGCTCGCGACCATTGATCACCACGTAGATGTCGTTCTGCCGCGCAGCTGCTGATATACCTACCATGAACTGTAGCAAAAATAATAAAATTTGTTGAGGCATCAAGTCCCAATAAAAAAACACAAATACATAGATAAAATATTAATATAAATAATTGAGGACCATTCTATAAAATTTACCAAAAAGCCACTAAAACTTGCAGTGGTATATCTACAACGCTGCATGCGAGCTACGCGTCACATTGACGTCACGGAAAATCCTGCATCGCGCAAGTAGAGTTTACCACGCAACTAGCATATATACAACGTCCCGACATCAATCGTCGGGCAGTTGCCCACCAGACACGACACCCGTCTGGTCGGAGGATCCTCCCTTTTCCTTAGAGTATGAGTGAAGTTTACACCCTGTTCCTCATACCTCTATAAATAAACTCATTAATATGATCCAATGGTGGGAAACTTATTCTGTTCACAATAGTCCAAAGAATGTAAACTGTTGTGGTCATAATTAGAAAACAATTTTTTTCTTATGATATACAGGGTGTCCCAGAACTCAACGTCAAGCCGAAACGGGGCTACAGGATTGATTGTAAACATCATGAGAAAAATCAGAAAAGAAATCTATCCCATGCAGTTTGAAAATTATGGACATTTAAGAAAAACCTAAAAATTTTGTCAATCTGTAACCATTTTTCGGTTATTGTGGTTAATTTTTATTATTTTTGTTCATTTAAACTTTGGAACCGTAACCCTAAATAATATTTCTAAGAATCACAGTCAAAAATAATGACACAATTGCCCCAAGTTTCCTAGAATTAAGACTTTGTTAAACTATGAATTTAAAATTTTCAAAATTTGTCGACTTTGAAAGGCCCTCCTTTAAAAAAAATGTACTAGAGTGCCTTGGCAAGTGCCATTAAAAGTTGGCGCATTTAATCAGGATTGTAAAATGGTAAAATACTTGTTAGTTTCATACTAAAAAAAACGAGTAAAAAATAAAAACCTCAAGTAACCCGATTTTTGCAAACCCATTTTACTCAGTTAAAATGTTTTTTATTCGCACAAGCTCTTGGTAGGTTCTTAATTTAAATTTTATTTTTGATTTTTTTTACGCAATTAAGGTGCTGGGTCTGAAGAGAAACTATGTTTTGTAATAAGACAGTTGCATTCTGCAACTGGCATTAGCGACTGAGATATCCTTTTGTACAGACAAGCACTTCCAACTTTAACTTATTTAAAGAATTCAACGGACTAGCTGGTATTTCGTCTAACAATAAATGTGTATACTTACAGAAAATCTTTTTGTAAGTAGGTAGGTGGTATATGCATAAGCCCAAACTACGATTACACAAAAGAATATGAAACCCAGCGCTGGGGCTCTGTCTCACATAGGGTCGTAGAATTATGCTGAGCGATTGCTGTTTTGCGTGAATGTGACGCATATTTTCCCCCAACTCGTTCTTTTTTGTGATGTGTATTTTTTCTTTGCGTCATGTCTACCGCAAATAAACGTTTTTTTTTTCTTTCACTGCACATGAATAATGTAGACTTTTTTATTATATTTTAACGTTGTAATTGCATTAAATTATTTAATGTAATTACGTAAGCCTACTTATGACCTGCAATTTTAATTTATTACCAACTAGCTTCTGCCCGCGGCATCTCCCGCGTGGATGTCGGCAATTATCCCACAGGAACGTGCTACCGGGACAAAAGTTAGCCTATTTCTTTCCCCAGGATGCCATCTATCTCCTTGCCAAATTTTATCGAAATCCGTTCAGTGGTTTAGGCGTGAAAAGGTAACATACAGACAGAGTTAAATAAAAGAAAGATTAATTCTATTTCAAACCATAATTTTTTTACTTTTAGCTGTGCCCTACGGGGTCCGTAATTGTACCTTAGCTTTAAGCTCATTATAAGATCTTCACACATTATGGAATGCAATTATAGATATGAATATGAGAGTTACTTTCGTATTTATAATATAATATAGTATGGATAAATAAGAATCGACTACATAAACCAAACAATCTGCCACATAGGTCTTTTTTTTGGGTGTATAATCATCAAATGATCTCTCCCGCTCTGGGCGGAGCGGAAGGGCGTGTCACACGGGTGGGTTTTTAGTCAGTAAGAGTCTGCTCTTACTGACTAAAAACCCACCCGTGTTCCTTCAGTTGCCTGTGCACCAGGGTGACAGTAACTCTTTCGAACAATCCGCGACCCCGGCAGTGCCACATAGGTCTAGTGTTCGCAAGCATGATCCTGGCTTCGATACCTAGATCGGGCAAAATATTATAGGGTTTTTACATCAGGAATTTCTCAGCAGCAGCTCTGGGTCTGGAGTTTTGCCCGGTCGAGGGCAATAAGCTCGCCCTCTATTACATGGGACTTAAAAATAACTGGCGAAATATGGGTGTAGGTACTATAGGAAGGGTAAGCAGTGGGTTCTGATGAAAGTGTGAACAAAACCCTGTTTAGGTTAATTTCTTACGCAATCATTCACTAAGGCCCACTTGCACTTCACGTTCATGGGTTATCCTAAATAACTATGAGCTAACAGCTAGCTCAGGGTTTACCAAATAATTCATCTTGCGCCACCAAGAGTTAGAGGTAAGCCTAGGGTTAACCTTTTAAATATTTTTTTATCAAGCGCGCGCGCGAAGTGGCTCCGTTTCAGGTTGGGCAAAAATGCTTTCGTATGTCATGTCCGGATGTCCGGCGGATGTCTGTTCTCCTCTACAGGTCGTATTTCTCAACCGATTCTCGTGAAATTTTGTGAGCAGGTTCGATAATTATAGGGACTTTTTTATGTCGATACAGTTTTTAGAAATTTTTCAAACTGGCGGAGATATGGGAGTCGAAAACGTAAAAAAACATATTTCAGCCATTTCGCGCTCTCTGCGCGCGCTTTTTGCTTTAAGGATTTCGTTTCAAAGTGTAAGGACTCGCGAGGTCTACAGCTCACAGAGGTACTAGTTATATTAGATACACCTCTGCCTAACCCTTCGGCAATATTTCTGTTTGTGTACAAACCTTATCGAACATCTCAGGGTAGAGAGCTGGTACAGGGTGTTGGCGCAGAGTGCCGTTGATTGGTACTTCAAAGGTACTCATGAAGTCTGTGAGGGTTTGTTCAGGAAATACCACAATGTCAGCACCCTGAAAATATTATTAGCAACTGTAAAACGAACATAAATCCTATATGAAAATAGTTACGTCATACAGTACCTACTGCTTGATAATAAACCTCTTTTGTTTCAAAATTCTGTGTCATTAGGAGTTTAAAATATAAGAATAATGATGAATAATTAATAATATTATAAGTAAAAAGAGGTAGACATATTATACGCGCTCAGCCAAGTGGCACGTCAAAACTTGGCTAGTAAGCCAAGTTACATATCGTCTTGTCTCTTTTTCGCTCCCGATAATTACGACATGCCGTCCTACTTTCATGTCATCTAAAGCTAAGCGCACATTAGGAGTCGCGTCGGGCCGCACCGCAACGCAGTATGTAGTTGTTACAAACAGATTATAGTGATCAAATTTGAATTTTAACTAGAACTTTGAACTGTTTTGCGTTGCCATGCGATCCGCCTCAGTGCGCGATGGTTTGATATAAAATGTACGGAAATTATAAAAGAGAATTTTTGCAATGCGTTACGTTACGGCGCGGTCTGCCCACATGTGCGCAGCCTCATTGCACTGGACTGGATATAGTTCAAATTCTATTTCGAAATTTGAATCTGTCTGAAATAGTTACTGCCTGGCGGCACGGTCCGCCGCCGCCGCAACTCCTATTGTGTTTTGGCGCATTTTTCCAATACGGCGCGATGCTGCCCGTCGCAACTTTAATGTTTGTGCGCTTAGCATAAGAGTGTGAGCTTCTGTCATTTTTGAAGATCGAATGTGGGGTTAGTTTAGTTAATAATATAAAAATGTAATGTAATGTAATGTGTGTTATGTTTCGTTTATAAAAAATATTTTAAAAAAGGTACCTTTTTTGCAGCTTCTTTTATAATATTCGCATAGTTAATCAGGTTCGTAGTGACGTCATCGTTAACTCTGTACTCCACCACAGCGGCTACGTAGTGGTCATCTTGAGGAGTTGATATCTGTTGAGGAGAAAACTTTTCGATTCATAATACAGTTACCAGTAAGTAACTCGGTGTAAACACGGCACGACGTGATAGTGTGACCTATTTGGAACAATTAAGCACCCCTTAAAGCCTAGGCGGAAATCTATGGGTTTTAAGAAATCCTGGTTTTAAGTTCCGTCCTGTCGAAGATAAGGCTTGTCATAGTTTCACCTTTTGATATAACGTGGATCGAACTTACAGTGTATTACATATCAAAATCAGAAAATGACAATTTCAAGAACTTACCTGTACAGAGAGGCTTAAACAGGAAAACAGTAAGAAGAGACAAAGATGTTTCATGTTGTGTGTTGTTTGGTTCCCGCTCGCAGCGCGTTGGAGCTCTGACGCGAGTTGTGCTTTTCGGATTATCGCAGTATATATATATGTGTACAATGTTTACTGGTAATTTATCATGCATAATAACTTAGGTACTATAAACGTGGTACCTAAAAACATTACGATAGTGTGCAGAAAATTCCGTCATAAAGTATTCGTGGCCGAGACTCATTTGAACTTATGTATCGCAATCCATAATTAATGGGCTTGTTTCGCAAAATATCACTGTATAGGTATCGGTGTAGGAGAGACACGTTGGCGTTGTCATCGTTCAGTGCATCCGCAGCTGTTTCGTTTTCGAGTCAGCGATATTCGACGCGTCTATCGCCGTCACTGCAAGCGATGCATTACTTCGTCGCCACTGCACCGCGTTCCCGGTCTTCGAATGTTACTTACGTTCTACGTGCTTACTCATCACTAATTCGAACTCCACTATACGAGTACCTAGTCAAAGGCAACCTAAAGATACCAAGGGCGGCTTCAACAAAGTGGAGAAGAGCGTCCCGCTATATGGACGCCATCAGCAAGTAAATCAATGGCTTGTCAGTAGACTTAGGCCATATTTTAGCAAACATTCATAAGGACTTTAGGTGACTTCAAATGGTATCAAAGTTCTTAGATGGGTATCTACTTAGTGCTTCTAAGTATACCTTTGTAATTGCCGCACGATTATGTTCATGTCAATCATATCCTCAGGCGGCTGGGACTGATTATCATCAGTTGTTTTGTGCTGCCTGTCAGTTAACCAATCTTCAATTCTGACAAACAACGCACAGCATAAAGGCTCCTTCAAACAGCCGCGACACAAATGGCCGCCTTAGTGTCGAATGCGATTCACGTCGTTAGTAGCGCCTGTTTCAAGGAGCCTTAAACCGCTGGGTTTAGAAGCATGTAATTTTGCACAAAAGTTTTTTTATTATGAAGGTGAACATTTTTGAAAAATGTTCTCCTAAAAGGGATTGATAACCCGCTATACGGGGTAGATGATTGTATGGAATTTCGTATTTTTTGCCATGGCTTGTATATAATAGCAAACAGGCGTAACTAGTCACCCGCATCGTGGGAATTGGTACCTACAAAAAACATACTTAGATAGGTGTATAGAGGTATGAGAAACAGGGTGTAAAATTCACTCATACTCTATGGAAAAGGGAGAATCCTCCGACCAGACGGGTGTTGTGTCTGGTGGGCAACTACCCAACGTTTGATGTCAGGATGTTGTATATATGCTAGTTGCGCGGTAAACTCTGCTTGCGCGATGCAGGATTTTGCGTTACGTCAGTGTGACGTGTAGCTCGCATGTGGCGATGTAGATACCACTACAGGTGTGTCATAGAACATTGATTCCCTCTGTCAAATTTCCCAAGCAACTTAACTGGTTGTAGAAAATCTATGATAGAGATTTCTCTCTGATAGATATTGCAGCTGGAATCGTACACTCAAAAGATTCCACTAAGGAAAAATAATGACTGTAGCCCGCAACGCTAACAATTTAAATAAAAACAGAATAACACATATGTTCCATCTGAGTTCTGATAAGAATGTTCGGTCTGCCACGCAGTTGATAACGCATATCATGACACTATTATTTTATGTTAAGTACATCAATCTTGCTCAATGTATACAGGTTGGTGTCGAAAATGAATGGAAAATAATATTATCAGATCTCAGAAAAAGTCAAAACCGAAGTCAGGAGCAGGGTCGCGGGTTTATCCGAAAGGGTTACCGTGGCCCTGTCGTACCTGAAGGAACACGAGTGGGTTTTAGCCAGTAGAAGTCTGACACGCCCTCCCGCTTCGCCCAGAGCGGGAGAAGTTATTTGATGATTACCCACCCAGAAAAAAAAGGGGTATTCAAGGTCATTTAACGAAACGCAGAATTTAGTCTTGACAAGTTAAAAACTGCCAAGTTGAACTGTCTAGTTGTGGTTTCGATTCCCGGATAGGGCAAAGTGTTATTGTTTTTCCATCTGGAATTTCAGTAGCAGCCCGAAGTCTGGATTTGTGACTGGTTGTTGGCAATAGGCTCGCCCTTATTGCATGGGACTGAACAAAACTGGCGAAATGTGGTTGTACTTTGGGTAAGTACAAATCTACTTCACCCTTAGGGGATTACAGGCGTGATAATACGTTAAGTTTAAAATAGTGCCTGAAAATCCAAATCATATTTTCATCGATTTTTTTTCCGTCTTCCTCTAACTTGTGCTGGAGAAACTGAGTGTTAAGATTTCTTATATCTTCCTATCTACAACGGATGATAGAGCTGCCACAGTGCTCCCTGCTGAAAAACATCCTGTATACAGTGTTTTATGTGGATGTTTTTGTTTTGTAATCATTGTTGTAGGACGCTTTGTAAAGCGTCATACAGAATGATTTGACAAGTTAGAATATACGGCTTGAATCAGAAATATGTGGTCATATTTAAGGGTGTGGTACAGACCATAAAACTGAACAACTTTCACCATGAGACCACACAATTATGATACACGCTGTATATGCTAACTTGTCAAATCCATGGTATAATAATATACTTTTAGACCATGGTTAAATCATTTTAAACAGCATCTAGTTAGCGGCAGAGCTGCACCTAGCCTTGCACAGTGCACACGCTACTGTACATTTGACACGACACATGGTTATCACTTTGAGAACTGAGATACGACGCGAATTTTAAGTTCGTGTATATCACTAGAGCTCTATAAGTGCCGCTTTGTCAATACATCGCGCATTCTATTAGCGCATAGTATAGATAGTGAACTTAATCATAAATATATTTTTTACAAATAGAAGTATTTTTTAAATAGTTAAAATGGTGCAAAACAAAAGAGTGCTAGTTATTTACACTGGAGGTACCTTTGGGATGCTGAAAAATGATAAAGGAGGTATGTTTATCTAATTATTATAAAAAAAACAAGTTTATGTGGAAAGTAACCAGCCTCGACGTACCGAGGCATAAGCCCGTAGTAGTAATTTCTTGTTATAATATTATAATAATAAAAATAAATCTTTATTTTAAGACCAGAGATAGACGAGAGAGAGAGAGATATACGAGTAAACAACTTGGCACTTACTAACTAAAACACGTTAAATAAACTTATTATTTCACATAAATCTGCGTGACGGTTTGTGAGCAGCCATCCAGTGACATATCATTAGGCCATCCATCCTGCCGGCTACAGTAGCCACAAGGCTGTTGGGGCTGTAGCGCATCCGATAGTGATGCGATTCGCAGACCCAGCAGCGAGCCCAAATCCGGAACGCGTTTGTCCGCGAACATCCCCAAATTATGACCTAGACGTATAGCGCAAGGGTTGAATCGACGTGGCTCTGGATAAGGATGCCTGGGAGGATTTGCGGGCGGCTTTTACTCAGCTGTAGAACAGGGGAGGCCAATAGAAAAAGATGGTGTGTGTAAAATAGAAAACATTTTCAGCACTATCGCAAGTTTGTTTACTGAATTTAAATCGATTACGTAAAACATGCTCGACTCTATTACTCTGCCAAGATTATGAGACCTATGATAAATATGTGTGGTTAACACCTTGCTTATATTGCATTTGTAATTCTAATTATACAAGTGTAGGTACGAACACTGTTAGCTCTATTTACTCAAGTTTTTCACTCGGCCGCATTAATACCTTCTACAGAAAATTACTAATAAAGTAACTATACAAATAAGGTAAACTTCTCTAGATGCACCATCGCAATATATAGCGCATAGACAGGCTGCCCACAGTATCATTTTGTAATTCTAAAATAAATAAATCATAACTTTTTTAATTCTTCCAGTGCTGGTACCTCAGAAGAACATAGAGCAAGTGATCAGGAAGCTGCCACAGCTACACGACAACGAATACTGGCAGACGAAACTCGCTGGGACAGAGCATAAGGAATATCTCGCATTACCAGGTATGTACCTACACACGAGATAACGTAGTTGCCAAAGGGATGGCACTAGGACTTAGGATACTTTTTATCCCAGTAGCACGTCCCCGTGGGGTAATTTCCGACCACCACGCGGGCGAAGCCGCGGGCAGAAGCTAGTTTCATGTGAAATTTCAGTAAATATATCATTCCTACAGTCGCGAATCGCATTTTGATCAACATACGACGTAAAACAGAGCTGCAATTTGCAAAAAACCAAAGAAAATTTGAATTTGGCGGGCTACGGCTTAGGATTCACCTTAAGATGTATGCTTATTTCAGATGGCAAGGACACAGAGCAGAAGGTTTTATACAAAATATATGAATACGATGAACTCAAAGACTCCTCAGATTTTACTATGGACGACTGGGTCAGACAAGCGAGAGATATAAAGGTAACAATGAAAAACGAAAGATTTTGAACTCTGCTAACTCTTTAGGGAAAACAGGCTAATACTCGTAGACGTGATGTATTTATTTGTTCCAAAGTGGATGACCGCTAAAGAAGGAATGTATAGTTTATCTAAAAATATTTTTGGCATCACAAACACTCTCTTGTTTTATTAGCTTTCGAGATATTTGCCCTTCATTAAAATAATAGATAACGCGAGCTGGATACAATAAATCTCTATTTGGAAAATATAATTAATTTATTATGGTCTTCATTCCCCCGTCTACACAAAGGCTAATGCTGTATACCGCTAGTTCGCAGGCTTTAAATAATGATTTAATTTGTATGTCTCTTTCAATTCCAACCACGAATTTCCTCTCTTCCAGAAATTCTACCACGACTATGATGGTTTCGTGGTGCTCCACGGCACGGACACGACAGCGTACGGAGCCTCCATTCTCTCCTTCATGCTGGAGTCCGTTGGCAAGACCGTCGTACTTACTGGAGCACAGGTACCTACTTAAGCTTAAGCTAAAATTATCTTTGATTACTAGTAACAACGTAATTCTCTATATAGTCTGTGCTACTAACTAGCGCACCGCCCCTGTCTCGCACGGGTGCAAGTGTAACATGTCAAAACATCGATATTTCTGTGCAATATTTCTGTTAAATATGAATCTATGATACCTACACATAAACCTTCCGCCGCATTAATATTCAATTTTAATGTTATTCAATGTGAGTTTTGTTTTCTTTGTGATAACCATACCACACACATTGGTTATTTTAGAAGATCGAAGTGGTCATATACAGAAACGAAAAGCGACTTTGTTTTAATACTATTCAAGTTACGGTCACCTATCAAGAACATTTTCTTAATGTTCTTGATAGGTGACCGCTTCAAACACATTAAAATCTCGAACGACACATTGAGTCCTCAGCTCTCTTCTGGTAACACAGCCCCATAATCTGCCAAACTAAATGTACACTCCTTTCACTGTTATTTTTAGTCTGATTTTGCATCACTGTCAAAATCATAGTGATCTTTGTTCTCATGACAATATGGTTGCTGTTGGATTGTTGCTGTTAAAGTTAAAATAACTGTGAAAGGATTGCAAGGCTGCATTTCCACCAGAGATCTGCGAGGATGCGTAGCGAGGGATGTGTGTGAAACTATACAATAACATCGCTTCATTTTCATAGCTTGAGCTAAGCTAGCGCTGTTATTGGTTAGTTTCACACACGCATCCTCGCACATCTCTGGTGCAAACGCAGCCTAATGCTCGGTTGGTAGAAGGTATTGTAATCGACGGTCAGGTGACAATCAGCATGTGAGGGCTAACATATTTTTTTACTTCGAGGTCCCCATCTTCCAACCTCGAAGCGATGGTAACAACAACTTGTTGTGCGCCATCTTGGTCGCCGCTACGCAACAGATTCCAGAAGTCACCGTGTTCTTCGGAGCTAGACTCTTCAGAGGGACCAGGTATGTTTTTTTTTTAGAACGTTAATTTACCTGATATCCTGCATTATAATTTTATCAACGTTGGTCATTTCGGAGCTATGATGGCCCAATGGCTATGGGAGGGTATGGTGGAATGGAACGTGGTGGTGGTGCAAAGAAGGCCCGAGTATCAGCAGTGAGAACATTGAAGGCTAGGTATGAGTGGTCACTCCTCGAATACAGATTTCCGAGTCCACATACGGTGACATGGATTGGTTCGTAACTCAGGTTTTAATTTGCAAGGTGTCTTCGCAACATATTTAATAAGAGATTGAATAATAAATACTTAACAATCATAATAATCTACCCTCAGTTTTTTTTTTTAATTTATCTAATAATTATAATAATATTGCTACACAATTTTAATTGTATTATAACTATAATTTTATAAACCTAAATGTGTGCATGTCACAGTAATATGACTAAGTTTTATGGATCTGTGTAATTATTTATGTTAAACCGAAATTGTACATACCAACACTTATGGCAAATAAAATTGATTTGATTTGATTTTAACTTGTTCGACACGTGTCTGTACTAAAATCCTAAAATATTCCAAAGTGGCCATTTAAATGTTGCTAGGTTGGCATATCATATCGCATCTTTAAAGACAAACCGTTACTAAACGAATATATAAAAAATTACACGGGAGCTTAAATAAAAAGAAATACACGGCTTTTTTGCAATAGAATTAGGATTATGGTGCTTTGAGCTATCTTTTGAGGTCATAATGATGGGTATTTATTTACATTATAACATAAGTTCTATTGCAAAAACGTCGTGCATTTGTTTTATTTAAGCTCCTGTGTAAAATTTTATATTTTCGTTTAGTAACGGTTTGTCTTTAAAGGTGCGATATGTGTCGGATTAAGCAAGCGCGGGGCCCGTAGCAAATTCTATCGAGGGGCAAGGACCCCTTGATAGAATTTGCTACCTCCTCCATTTGCTATGGGTTCTTAAGTATAAAGTGGTAAAAAAAAAACAATACTCAATACGTTTATTTGCCATCTATAGATTACAATTTTGTTGGTGTTTAACAGGACAGTAAGTTAAGTTTCACTCAAAAAATTACGATCAGGCAAAGATGGGTGGGTGGGTTTGGATACGCGGATTCCCTTTTGCGCGGGGCCCGTAGCAATTGCTACTCTTGCTACGTGGTTAATCCGGCATTGCACATATGCGATTCGCTCCATCCTTGTGCTGACATTCTTTGAAATTCCACAGAGTAAAGAAAGTATCAAACACAAAGATCTACGCCTTCGACTCGCCCAATTTCCCAGCACTATTAGAAGCCAAGACAACCCTGGAGGTAGACCCCAAGATGTTGATCCACCCTGCTGGCTCCGTGCCCAACGAGTGCCGGTTGCATGACCAGGTTTGCAGGAAGGTGTACATACTCAAGGTGGCGCCGACCATCACGCCTGAGCTGATTAGGGCTGTGTTTTCGGGAATGGAAGGTAAATATAATTCTTAATTTATTAAATAATTTACACAAAAAAAACAAACAACATATGTAAAAACAAATGAAACAACAACAAAACATAAACTGTACTAACCCTAGGCTAAGTTTATTGTTACTAACACCTACTTAAAAAACCAAATATGATATCTTCTTAAATAAGTGTTTGTAATCATTACCTAGATATAACTTTATCTAAATGTAAAAATAGTAAATATTTTAGGAAAATTGCTGACTAATTATGTTATTATATGTCATTTACTTTTTATCTGAATTGAATTGCTCAGTTTATTTAATTTAATTAATTAATTAATTAAATTTTTTTTTAATTTAAATTTTGAAATTTTTGTTACTACGATTTAGATTTTTTACTTTAAGAAATATGTTAGTTAAGTAACAAACAATACCTTTTCCTGAGCCCCAATAGGGTCTACAACGGCTCTTAGCTCTAAGCCTTATGTTAACATCTTTTTTTACTTTGTGGAACGCAAATAAACGAATATGAATATGTAATTCTTGAGTCAGAAATAAATATATTTGATTTGATTTGATTAAATACGTGGTCACTGTGATGGGAAACCTAGTCTTATCGTCTTGTGAAAATATGTAGGTAGGTATGTCACGTAACACCCCTTCATTTATATGAAAAATAATAATAATTCTGACTGCCTAAGTACTTACTAGTCAATAAGCATACCTATAATTTGTGCAGAACCGGATAGTGCCTATTGACCTATTTTCTGCCTCTTACAGTACACGCAAAGGAGAAATCTTGCCTGCTCAGTAGCCAATAAAAATCATTTATCATTTTAAGTGCGTTTAACGCGCTCCAACCGCAACTAGCGAAGATTTTTCAAGGTCGGCGGCATATAAAAAAAGTCGTTTGCATAGGCTCTTAATCAGCGGTACAATACCTGCTTAATCATCAATTTCTCCTTACCAGGTGTTGTCCTCGAGACGTACGGCAACGGAAACATCCCCATCAAACGAAAGGAGATCTACAAAGAGATCGAGGCGGCCGTGAAGAATAAGGTCTTGGTCGTGAATGTGACGCAGTGCATCAATGGTACTGTCATCGCTAAGCCGCTGTATGAGACTGGACTGGTGAGGAGCACTGATCTGTTTGATGGTTGATAGCATTGCTTATTTACCACAAGCTTTGGCCGCGACTTTGTCTGCGTGGATGTCGGAAATTATCCCACGGGAACGTACTACCGGGATAAAAATCCTACCATCCTATCCTGGTCATGGTCTGCTTGTGTCCAAATTTCATCAAAGTACTTTCCCATTTGTAATATTATTTACTATAATATTACAATTGCTACTAATTGGATTAGTCTATCAGGATGCAACGTTGGACGTACAGTCACCAAAAGAGAGAAGTAACCAGTTTCAAATCAAATCAAAATCGTTTATTGCTATCCATAATGTACACTTACAGGTGGTAAATAAAAAATAATAGAAACAATTATGGACTCTGTCGGGCACAGCAAATTTTTAAATAAGTTGAGAGAGGAAGAGCGCTTTATTAATTTTCCTTGTTATTAAGTTTGAATTAATTTGTATCCTATTATGTATATTTTATTTCTATAAATTTACTTATTCTTTTAATATTCGATTCGTCGATATAGTTGAAGTTTAGTACGAAACCGATGAATGTTTTCTAATGAAATTTAATTTGATAAATGAACTGTTTGTTTTCTATTTATTCGAAGATATCCACCGATTCCTTACTAAACTTCAACTATATCCGACGACCCTGGTTACTTATCACATTTGGTGACCGTACCTGCATAGGAACGTCCAACGTTTACTTCTTTAATAGCTTTGATATGTAGCAATTATTGGCGAGGCTCAATAACTGTCAATCTGGCAAGCAATCTGGTTAGTGATTGCGGCATTATGTATCTAGTTAAATATAATATTATGCTGCAGCTTCTTCCCTACGTATATTACACCAAAACCAAACCAAAGACACCCTTAGTGAGACCACTTCAACCACGTTGACTAAAAGGCCCTCGGTCAGCTAAGCTTGCAAGCCATCTTTATATAAATTTTTAATTTCATAAATACGTATCATATTAATTTGCAGCTCCTGTTGGAATGCGGAGTAGTACCAGCATACGACATGACAGCCGAGGCGGCGTGGGCCAAGTTGTCCTACGTACTGACCAAGAAAGAGCTCAGCTATGAAGAGAAAGTTCAAGTGAGTTAAATGTTTCATTACTTGATTTATGCTCGGTTCCTCTAAACAAGAACGAATCGTTTTGCTTACCAATGATGGCATTTTTTTTGTCACAAATAAATAAATATAATATAATAAGAATAAAAATAATAAATCAAGGACGGTACGGATGACATCTGTCGGGCATGCCACCGTCCCGGTGATTCAATCCGACATATAGTTTCCGATTGGTCTCGTCTTGCTAACGGCGAGTTGCACAGACACGATCTAGTGCGTAGGATTATGCACCAGCAACTTGCCTTGCAGTACAACCTTGTAGAGTCCGAAGTACCATACTACAGGTATGTGCCGGACTCAGTTCTCGAAAATGGTCACACCACATTGTACTGGGATCGATCTATCATCACTGACAGGACTATTGTAGCCAATAAGCCTGATACTGTGGTATGATGGCCGAGGGTGCCGTGCAATGATCGTTGACATAACGATCCCTCACGACCAGAATCTCGCAAAAGCTGAGAAAGAAAAAAAAACAAGTATCTTGACTTAGCACACAAGGTTGTCGACATGTGCGACGTGGACTCTGCAATTATTGTAACGATAATCGTTACAGTAAATGGACTAATAGCGGAGAGCCTCGACCAACACTTCAGGAGGCTCTTATTGCGCAGCTGGGTCAAGGGCTTGATTCAGAGAGCAGTAGGTACTCCTGGACAAGTCACGCATAGTGAGGAGGTTCCTCTCTCTACATCCCTGACCACCGGCAGCTTGTACCCTGTTTCTGATGCCGATGGGCCACTATATTTTATATTTTTAAATGTTTTTTGTAAAAAATATTAAAAATAAAAAATGATAATAATATAATAAAATAAATAATACAATATGATAATAAATATTATTAAATATGTAATTAAATATGATAATAAAAAATATATAATATATTACATATTTTTTATTATCATATTATATAAATTTAAAAAAAAACGTAAAATTAGCTTATTAATCTATTTATAATAAATAGATTAATAAGCTAATTAATCTATTTATTATAATAAATAGATTAATAAGCTAATCTGTACCTGACTATTAAGTATTGTTGGGCAATTGTTTGTTATCCTGTAGGAATAAAATAAAATAAAAATTTAAAATCGTAACCGCTCTTGGATCAACTCTTATACAAACTTGCCCACTGTCTTTTAATTTTCGTAAATTTTAATAAAATTCACGTATATAATCATATTTCCTTTCTTTTTGCAGTTGATGAAGACGAATATTCGAGGCGAGATGTTGTAACCCAGCTCATTAACTAGTTTAAATATAATGAATCTGCAAAATTCTTAATTTATAATGTATTCAAACGTCGAATAAATTATTCATAAGTTTTTCTACTATTTGAAGTTTTTTTAACACTCAATTATTATGTATACCTACGTATATACTGAGTCTGAACCTGCATCCTAACTTAAGCGATTGGTCTCGCGTATAGACAATCGTCGCGTTCATGTCACTCATTTGTTCCGCATACAGAAGGGCGCCCTCTGACGGCGTGACTACGCTTCCGGGTTCGCCGAACAAAATGAACGCAAAGACCACGTGTTCCCGCGATGATGGCTTGGGTAGGACGCGGAGATTTCTTTTTTCGACGTGGTCCGGTTTTTACGACGTTGTTGTAACCCTTAAAGGATATGGCTACTTAACCGGACTATTCTGTGGGTGCCTTAAGATGACTCAAAGCCTCCAGCCAGGGGCGAATTTCTTAAATTATTAAGTGACCGCACGCTAAGGGCACCCCCTGTGGGGTACGAACCTCGGCTTAGGGCGTCACTGAGGGGAGGACTGCAAGGTGGGACAGGCTGGATCGAATTATTTATAGAATTATTATTATCAGGGGAATTTAAAGCTACAGGCTCAGCTACGGCGCGGGCTGGCGCTTCGTCGAGCAAGGGTCGGGGGGACGCGGAGTAATAATGATTTCCAGTTATTTTTTATACCATTAAAAGAGGAAGACGACACAATCTAGTGGTTCCACCCTGTTCACTGGTGCTTCATTTATATAGTGTACATAATAATGAGTATTCTATCTATCTATCTATCTTCAAGTCATGAGGCCCTGGTACTATATGGGTTATTTTGCATCTAAACACCTACCACAAGCCGTGTGCCGCCCAATACGATTACAAATTGGCAAAAATGACACACTTCCATCCCCTATTTAACCTAACTTTAGGAGATTAATTAAAAAAATATCCGTATATCGTTAAATAAGGAACCCTAGTGGAAAATATCCTTAATGCTTACCTTCGTTAAATAAGGAACCCTTGTGGAAAATATCCTTAATGCTTACCTTCGTTAAGTTAGGAACCCTTGTGGGAAATATCCTTAATGCTTATCTATGTTAAATAAGGAACCCTTGTGGAAAATGTCTTTAATGCTTACCTTCGTTAAATAGGGGATCCTTGTCGAAAATGTCTAATGCTTACCTTCGTTAAATAAGGAACCCTTGTGGAAAATATCCTTAATGCTTACCTTCGTTAAATAAGGAACCCTTGTGGAAAATATCCTTAATGCTTACCTTCGTTAAATAACGAACCCTTGTGGAAAATATTCTTAATGCTTATCACCGTTAAATAAGGAACCCTTGTGGAAAATATCTTTAATGCTTACCTTCGTTAAGTTAGGAACCCTTCTGGGAAATATCCTTAATGCTTACCTTCGTTAAATAAGGGAACCTTGTGGAAAATATCTTTTCATTTCTCATACACGGAAAGTACTGTTTGTTTGATCTGAGTAGCGGGTGGAAGACGCTGTTCCCCGTCTTAGGGCGGGAATGACTCATAGTAATTACTTCCCTCTCTAGGACGGGAATGAATTTTAAAAATAGAAATAAATATGGTTAGGTAGTCGGCTGCGATTTTTTTTACATAATAGTGACTTCATAACAGCCAGTGTTAATTAAAAAAATACCCATTAAGGGGGAGGCGCTAAAATTCAAATTTACTTACGTTTTTTGCAATTTGCAGTGACTCACCAGAAACACAATTGACACAGAGCTGCAATTTGCAAAAAACCAAACAATATTTGAATTTGGCGGGCTACAACTGAGGATCCACCTTAAGCGGGACGGCCCGCGGCGGTGAGGCGGTGTGTTCCATATTTAAAATTTAAAAAGGACTATCATTTGGCGGGATACTAACTCTGTAAGCTTCCTTAGCTTTGTTTTCTTCGTAATAATTAAACTAAACGTGTCATTGGCTGAATGCACAAACCGTGCGAAGCCACAAGAAAAAAAACTCTGTAAGCTGTACCGAAATTCAAAATATCAGTTTTATAGACTAGTATTTGATTAAAAATGAGTCTCGAATTATTATTATTAATTAATAATTTAGTAAAACTACTATTTTTACTTTCCTTGTATTCGAAATGAAAAGTAGAGTGTTTAACACGGGTGAAAGTCATCAATTCCTACTCGGACTATAGCCGCCCTCGCTGCGCTCGGGCGTCTAAATACCTCGTATGGGAATTGATTCCTTTCGAGCCTTGTATAACAATCTACTATTTCACTTCAGTAGCTCAAACATGTAGGTTTTGCTGCCTGAAATCAGTGAGCAAAATGCGATTTTGCTCACTGAGTGAGACCAAGTAACTTTTTAATTATTTTTTTTTCAGAAAGCCGTGAATATCTTATTCATCCTAGGATTAATCATACAATTGGAAACATTCACACTCTATCTCTTTCCCGCCATTAGAAAGAGAGAGAGACAAAGACCAGCCCTTTCGAAGTTCCGATTTTGAATTCGACCTCAAAGACAAACACGTTCGGAATTTCGTACTAACTAAAGAAATTTTTCAAAAAGATAATTATGTCTGTTAATGTAATTTATTGAATTTTTAACTTATTGTTGTATTTAAACGAAAATAAGTATTTACTGCAAATAAAACTGATATTTAACATGTACTATATTTATTTCTAGTTTCAATAATGTTACGTAATATATTTTGAATAATAAAATATCATGGGTGCTATTTCCGAACACGCCTTAATTTAAATAAAAGAGCGGGTTACTTTTAATTTGCAGAATTGCAGTAATTTTACTTTTAACTTTTAAAATGTTCCATTTTATTGAATTGGTACCTCTACCTACAATCTTAATTATTTTGATTCACAATAAATAGTTATTTCAATCTATTCCTGTTTATTATTTTATCTCCTAAAGTGTTCTCGCTGCTGAAGTGAAAAGTTATGTTTGTTACACGAGAGCAAAGCTTTTTGCATCTCGTGCCTTTGAATCCCTCGCCACACTCAGGATTCAAAATAAGCACTCGCAGCAAAAAACGACTTTGCTCTCTTGTTGCACAAATAACTATTAATGCTTACCTTAGTTAAATAAGGAACCCTTGTGGAAAATATCCTTAATGCTTACGTTCGTTAAATAAGGAACCCTTGTGGAAAATATCCTTAATGCTTATCACCGTTAAATAAGGAACCCTTGTTGAAAAATTCTTGCTTCTAGACCCAGCGGTTTAGGGTGTGTGTGGTCGGTCAAATTTAATTAAGTAGATAACCGACTTTGGATGCAAAAGTAATCATATTCAACAGTGTCCTGAAATCCTTAGCATTTTCTGAGTAGCGTCAACTGCTGCAAAACTGTTAACTAGGTTAAAAAGTGGAATAATCCATTTTAGTTGAGAAAGTGCTAGGCGTATAATGAAGTCATGATTTCGAAATGAAACAATCTATATTGTTACACATATTTTTATTAAAAATAATCATTTTAGCTTATTCAATATCATAATTCACAAGGAAATCAATATTGGCCATGCCAATTTTTTTTATACCTTTCTCAAAACCATTTTGAGGGATTCTTGAGAATAATTTATTTCAGTATTCAGATTTCAAAAACATAACGTTCATAAAGTGGTACTTAAATGATTTTATTAATGACCTTAATTTGACCTTTCTAGCTCTGCCAAAAGAATTCGTAGAAAAACTCATTTTCTTTAGGCTATCGTCCACGACGCTACTCAAAACTACTCAAAAGGAACTTGTTAAGGCTCCTTAAAACAGGCGCGACACGCGACTGAAGACAAAGGCACCGCCTGCCGCGAGGCGAACGGTGCCTTTGTGTCGCGTGCGATTCGCGGCGCGTGTTGCGCCTGTTTGCAGGAGCCTTTACAATCTCAAATTACCAATGAGTAGCCAGATGTCACAGCACTAGGATTTTAATGGCGGTCCGTAAACGACGCAACCGATCACAAACCAGTTAATAACGTGTATTAAGTCGCGCTACTCAATAGTGATTGGTGTTGTAACACGTTACTTGTGAGTAGCGTCGTGGCCGATACTGCGAAGATATTGTAAAATTACGGAGTAAAAAATTATGTTTTGTGAGCACAAGGAAAATTATTTAGAAACAAACATTTACAGTACAACAATTTTCTTAATGTTCCTCGGGAATCATCGCATTTCCGAATACAAACGAATGCTAATTTCCATGTCCATCAATTATTAGATTTATCGTGTATAATAATTTGAATTCAGAACTAAGTACTTTATTGTTGTTTTGTTTTGATGTAACAACAATAAAGTACTTAGTTCTAAATTCCCTTCCCGAGGGACATTAAGAAAATACTTGTACTGTACCTATTTGACATACATATACATTGCTATATAGCGCTTCAAAGTTCCTTTGGTGTGTGGCCAAATGCGGAACTAACACCGACATCTTGTTTTTTCAATACATTTCCCAAAAAAAGATGGCGGCGTTAATTCTGATTCGGCCACGCGTTAAATTATCGTTGAAGCGCTATAATTATGTATATTGTCATTGTTTATTTTTCAGACCACGATATTTGGCTAAGGAGCGAAGCTATTTTTCCCATGCGACAAAAAATATGGCATCTAAAAAATCAAACGTTGAAATATCTAGAAGCCCTAAAAAAAAAACGCTAAATGTTTCTCAAAATAGAGTATATAATCGAAACAATTTGTATTTTTTCTTTTTAAAGGCATGGCCAATTCAGATACATTTATTGTGCAAATATATTAATATACACGAATTCAAATAATAGCAGAAACATTGAAATAACAAAATTATACCAACAAAATTAAAGTATTTCATTAATTTTAGGTAGATAATAATAAAAAATACAAAATGTCAACCGTAAAATGCCATTAATTTGGAATATAAAGACACACGCACACCACACAAAATAATCGCAACCCCAAGTTGAAATAAATGCTTACAACAAAGTAAGCTATGGCAGGATTCACAAGCTAACATCCATACTTATCAAAGTAGAAAATAATAATAATCTAACGATTCCAGACGAAGCCGAATAAACTAAGATTAAATATTTTTGTCGAAATTGTCACACAATTTGACTTCGAAAACAGATTCACATTTAGACCTATTGAGTGTAACCATTTTTTCCGTTATAAGATTTAAATATCAGAAATATATTTCAAGCAAAACTTGTACAATCCATAAACATTGATTGATGCGACCGCGGTCGTGTTGTACTTCACACAAGTTAGATATCTTATTGAAAAAGGCAGTGCCTTAACGAACACGTTGTCTTATATTTAACTTCTACACAGTTGTACAAAATCTATATTCTATAAGACAATTAATTACCTGTAGTCATTCTATTGAAAAATATACATCTTCGGTTAACATGTAGGTACGCTATGAGTACGTTTGAACGTTATGTGCTACAAGTATTTACTAAATAGGCAATCGACATTAATCTATAAATATATGACGTAGAAATTCGAATACATCGATTTGATCGGACACGCCCCCAACATTAATGAGGAAGAGAGGGGTACGAAACATTTTATACTCGACAAAGACAAACATGAAAGGAACGAATGACCTCCGGATTCTGAAAGCCTCACCAAGTTTCAGATCAAAAAATAGAATCAAACCTCATGTTAAGTGTTCTGATTGGTTGACTGAAGTAGCACCAGCCAATCAAATCACTTATCATGAGGCGTGACCACAGATTAAATAGAATAATAGTCTTTCAGAAACCGGTGGTATTTCCTTTTGTCTTGATTTAAGCATACGTTATACAGTTGTAAAAATAATATTATTGCTTATATAGCTATAGATTGTACCATGGTATATTGTTGTGTGTTTGCGGTAACTTGTATGGCACTGACTGCTTGGTCTGCCGTGCGACATGCTACCATTGGTGGCAGCATCTGCAGCACGGACAGCTTGCTCTCTGATTGGTTCTTAGCATGCTGCAACTTCAGGTGTTCTCTTCTAACTGGTGGCCGCAGAGATTGAGGGGTCTGAAATAGACAATACATTATTGTTAGTACAGTAGAGCCTCGATAATCCGAATTCCCGATAATCCGAACGCCTCTGTAATCCGAACGACACCCTCCCGCTGAATTTCGTTAATTCAGGGATAAAGCATTTTCATTGTCACTAAACACCACTCGTCAAAGGACTCTACTAGTTTTTTTTTTAAAGCGTAATTAAACTTGATGATTAAAATTTGTATTCAATTTCAATTATAAAAATCTGTTTTATTTAAAGAAGCACCTTTTAAAATATCTGCATACTATAATCCAAACGCCTCATTAATCCGAAGAGGGTGTAAGTTTTGGATGTTCGGTTTATCGAGGCCCTACTGTGTATAGGTTGAAGGATAAGAACTGCCAAGTGCACTATTTGTACCCGCACCCGCATGCGGTCTTATGTCCGCAAGGTTAGCGGAAGCAGAGCGGTCAGAACCCAACCAGAACGTCCCTTTTTCTCCTATTTCACTTTTTATGGGAGCTGGCGAAGAAATGTTGGTCCCTCAATTGGTATAAATGTATATGATGGGAACTACTTATTACTAGGTTATTAAAATCCACTGAACATGGACGTTATAAACCAATACAAAGAATTAGTGGGCATTGTTGACAAATTGTTGATATGATAAGGATTGTTTGCGGTAATCAACAGGCAGTTAGGTAAATGCATTGTTTAAGTGAATGGCTGTGGTAACGCTGCCCATTTTCATGACGTTTTAATTCCGCGCCTTTAGTATCCGTAGAAGGAAAAGAAAGGCCGATAACCACTGATCAAAACTGTACTTCAATATTGTTGATTGAAAAATGAAAGAACGACAATACATTTATTTAGCACAGACTAAAAGACACACAAAATATTCTGCAAAATAAAACAAATCAGGAATGTGTTCCTCGTGGCTGCACCGATTATGCTCAATTGCACATTGCAGCGGAGCATTAACAGGCCAATGGAGTCAAAGGTTCGCTTATTTGGACAACACATCACCATATCGAGGAGTTCTCAACTTTGGACCAATGTGTCTCCAGCTCAAATCTCCGCCTTCACCGGAAACTTCTATAAATATTGTCACATTATACCCTACCTCAGTGCTCGGCGTGTCAAGTATGCGTTACTGACCGGTGCCGGTGGGGTGCAGTCTCTTGAGCACTGCCGTGAGGTCGAGACCGGTCAGCGTCTTCAACGTGGGCGGGATGCCGCCTGCCAAGCGGGCGATTTCGCCCGACGCACCGTTGTCACCCACTAGGACAATCTCGTCCGTCTTGGCGAGAGGAGCTGATACTTCTGCTGCGATCTGTGAGAGAGATTGGAATGGTTAAGTTGGGGCAGGAGTATTTTGTTTTGAAATCCAGCCATGCTGATTGTTCAGTAACCAGGGTGTGAAGGTCTCAGGTACTTAAGTACCGTCAATGGTGTTGCCACAAAACATGCAAAATTGGAAATGCAAGATGGCGAAATTTGAAAATCGATTGATATCTTTGACTGTTTTTAGCATATCAAATGTGGGAAATGACAACCTTATTCATTATCCTCATGATCATTTTGGTCCAAGTCGGGAAATTGAACCAAAACAAAAATATAATAAGATTTAAAATTGAACTTTTTGACAATATTGTTAGATTGATAAAATTCGGTAACATCCGTACCTTAGGCAGCGCTTCAAGCACCAGCGCCATGATGGCCGCGTCTCCGTACTGCTTGTAGACCTTCGCCTTGGCCAACATGCGTTCGGCGTCTGCCTTGCCCACGTCGCCGATGGCCGTCGCCTCTGCCAGACCCAGCACCTTGATGCGCTCCGCATCGGCTTTAGCACCTTCCACGGTTTGAGTTCTAGAAAGAAATGGAAAGAATTCAAATGATTTAAATGTTGGTCGCAATTGCTTAGTAGAAGAAGTACCTATTAAGCCCAGTGCACATTACAGCTGCAACGGGCCGCAAAGCAACATATTTAAAAAAAAAGTGCAGTGCGGCCTGCCTGTAGTATGCGCAAGCATTTAGAGTGGTACAAGGATCTTATGGGGTCTGGATGATATTGACAGGGGCATTTTCTTGTTGGTAAATATTTGTGAAATCGTCATAGATATTATAATAACATAATAGGTCAAATTAAAAAACCCCCGACACAAAAAAGAGCTGATCACCTTGAAACGGCTGAACCGATTTTGATAAAACATGTCTAAGAACTACCGCTAGAAAACCTGCTTTCAAATAAAAACACCGCATCCAAATCGGTTCACCCGTTTAAGAGCTACGGTTTCCACAGACAGACACACACACACACACACACACACATAGCGGTCAAACTTATAACACCCTTATTTTTGCGTCGGGGTTTAAAAACAAGAGGACGGCGCGCGGTTAGTTCTGATTTTAGCCACGCGCCGATAGAACCTTGTAGCGTTGTAGCTATAGCTTTAGTATATACTAGCGTTAGATCGGAAATGTGGTGATTAGTGCGAGACCGAAAACAAATTACACCAGTCTGCGTGTGATGTGCATGTGTACGAGACCAATAGTACTGTGCTCACTATCTGCCTCAACTTCGATTATCGATATAAATTGCAGTCTTCGTATCTCCTGATTTGAAGCAGATGTGGATAAAGTGAATACCTATCTTAAAGGAACAAAATTAAAACTACAAACAAAATGTGTTGGATTTTTTATTTCCTCCAAAGACACCTAATTTATTGTTGATATATCGTAAGTTTTCCTTGGAAGTATTTTGCAATTTTGCTTTATACTTTATTCTATTAATAAATTAATAATGTTCGATTATTTGTTTTATTAATAGGTGTTAATGGTTGGATAATGCTGGCGAACCATACATGTGTAAATGTTTTACAGGACACAAGACATTCGTTTACCATTTATCAAAACATATTATTTTAGTTTTTGAACATTATTTTCATTTTTCCCTTTTATATCTTTTCGGAAAACTCGTTCAGACTGTAAACCTATCTCATAAACATCTTGAAACTGATAAATGAGGCCACCTACGTCCTTCATGTATACATGAACCTTTTTTGGTTTCACCATAAAGTACGGTCACGCACGGCTCGCATATAATTTTCATAGCATTTTTTTGCACCAGTGCACAAGTCGTGCGGAGCCAACATCATGCTATCGATAGTGTGGACGTATTGTGTCCATCTCTAGATCTACAAAAGTGACGTTAGAAAAAGCAGGAATTCACGTATTTGTTATTACTTTTAATATAATTCCTATGCATTCAGAGCATTAATGTGATAAAATGAATTTACCGCATCCATTTGTGTAAAAAAAATCGTAGCAGTTCTAAAACTTTGCATTTAGGCAGTTAAACATTTCAGTTGTTTTTACGTGTGGAATGAATAATTCTTGCTCTAACGTACGCTTTAAATAATAATAATAATAATAATAATTTATTTATTTCAGACATAATTCTAGTCCATAGTTTTACACACATACATTAAAAATTATAAACCATTTTAAATTCTAACAGACAAAAACCCAAAATATAATTGTGACTAATTAAATTTAAATAATCAACAAATGATTTAAAAAAAAAATACAAAAAAAAAATATAAAAATGGCAGAATCGTATATAAAAAAAAAAAATATGTTAAATATAAAATTGTTTAAATTGTTTTGACTATGTTGTTTCTCTTTTACATTGTCACTCTAACGCTAGTTGTATATACTAAATCTATGGTTGTAGCCATTTGCTGTCAGATGTGGCAACTTCAACAATAATTTATAGAAGTGTCCCAACAATAATACCAAAATGCCGCTTGAGAAAAGAATCAAGAGTCATTATTGAAAAGTCACCTCAATTGCTTTTTTATTTAAATTAGTTTTTCAGAAATAAAATCCGCACTACTGAGATTTCATTAATTATTCCGCTATTAGACAAGGTAAAAATTAAATTAGGTAAGCAGCGAAACTTCACAGACGTGATGCATATCAGTATGTTATCACGATAAAACAAAAAAACAAAAAAGATTTTATACTCAAGTAACTACAGCGGCTGTTGACCCTGTAATCAGCTGTAGTTACGTACTTGAAATTATGGGTTTTGAAAATCTTTTTTTTTGTTTGGTCATCATTAGCTTTCAATATACATGTCTGCGAAGTTCCGCCAGCTAATTTAATTTAACCTTGTAAAATGAAGATATAAAATTTATCAATTACCGTTTTCCTTCAGCGATGGCTTGTAGACGGTATGCCTCTGCCTCGGCTGGCAGTTTCACCAACGACTTCAGCTCCTCCTCACGACGCAAGATCTCCTGTTGTTCTACCTGCAATGACATGACACACACTTAGTATCTACTCAATAACAATGTTAAAGTTGTAGCGGCATCTACAATGCCACATGCAAGCTACACGTCACACTGACGTCACGCAAAATCCTGAATCGCGCAAGCAGAGTTTACCGCGCAACTAGCATATATACAACGTCCCGACATCAATCGTGGGGCATTTGTCCACCAAACACGACACCCGTCTGGTTGAAAGATCATCCCCTTTTTATGGAGGTATGAGTGAACTTTACACCCTGTTCTTCAAACTTCTATACTGGTGACCCCGAAAATGAACGTCAGCGCAGCCTTCCTCCAACTACTTCAGCGTGACGTCATCATTATCACTTCCGCAAGCTTTAAGGCGTCGAGTCACACGGCAAGCCAGCACCCACGACTTCAACGGGTATCCTGACCACCTCATACCTCTATAGTCATTCATTCACTGACAGAAAATCCACAGCATAAACTGCTGAGTCTAGAAGCATGAAATCTTGCACAAGAGTCCTTTATATAAACGAAGGTGAATGTTAAGGAAGGATTTTCGAAAATTGATCCCCAAAAGGAGTTCAATAGCGTAAGATGCGTCATGTTTTGCCGATGGGAAATTCCATCGGGCACACAACTTGTTGTGTAATAATTGTATTATTTTAGGGATCCGGGTGTTCGGAACTTGCTCCGGATTACTAAGATACCGGAGAAAAGCCTGAAGAAAAGTTTGAAAGCAATCGTTTACCCGGCCCTGGCTGGATGTAATTGGCGACTAAAGCATATTATGCTTAGTCATAAAGGGTATTTTTTCTCTATTACAGAATCTAAAGTGTTATCTCATAATTCGGCCTGTTGAAAGAGGTCTTACCTCAATCTGCTTGCGTCTTTCGACGACCTCGATCTCGATTTCTTCGTTTCGAATCTTTTGTTTTATTTTCGCAGCTTGCAACTCGTACGCCAGCGCCGCTTCCGCTTTCTAAAACAGGAAAATATCACTTTATTTCAGGAACTTATATCGACAAAATGCGGAAAAGCTATAGCAGGTCAGAGTGTAATGTCTCATCCAAACTACGGAACAAGCAGCGGTAAAATGACTCTCAAATATTTTTGTTCGAATTGTTTTTGTTTTGTTTGAATATTGCATTGAATCTCGACATTTTAGCCCAATACAGTGGGTACCCAATGCAGATAAACTTCAATTCATGGGTTCACGAAGCCCAATTTAATACACCCACATTTCGCCATTTCTCACGTTATAGGGGGCGAGCTTATTGCCATCAACCGGGCATAAATCCAGACTCCGTGCTGCTACTGAGAAATTTCTAATGGAAAAACGGAAAACCCAGTAACACTTTTCTCGACCATTTCGAACCGAAGGAATCGAACCCAGGACCTCACGCTCAGAGGTAGCGCTAGAAAACAATAGACCAAAGAGACAGTCAGCCAGTACCTACGTCGTAAAAGGGATATATTATAAAATCGATCGAAGTAAAGACTACGAGATCATTGCACACTCACCGCAGTGTTGACCTCCTGGTCGAACTGCGCCTTCTGCAGCTTGAACATACGCGTATTGTCCTCGATCCTCGTGTCCATGGAGTACTTCACGTCCATCGCGCTCTTCTCGCACTCCGCTTCCTGGGAAACAATGATAACATAAACATTATTACTTCTGACATTAGCTTCTTTTATTGTGTCGGCATGATCTACCCTATAACTAACATAGAAATATAAAATTATATCTATGGCTAGAAGGTTATTTTGATGCGTGGCCAAAGCCAGAACTAATCATCTTGTTTTTTCATCATCATTTTAAAGGACATTTCACAAAACAATTGCACTAATGTTTACCAACAACGCCCCTCTGTCAACGTCATTCGAGCGCCTTCGGATCCTTGCAGCCGTAGACAGTAGCTGAGAGATACATACGCGACTCCGCCTTGGAGTTTAAATGTGGTGCTGTTCTACAAACGATGGAACAATTTAATATCATGTCCTGCTTGTCCTGTCAGCTGCACGTTATAGGAACTGATGGACGCTAGTGATGGCGCCGAACAAGTAGCCGAATTCTGGGCCGAGTGCATAGATTGCCATGACTCGCTAAGAAGAAGATTGCTTAAGTAATCCTCTTCTAAACAATGGTTGTCGCCTTCAAGGGATTCTTCTACTACAAACTAGTTCTTAGATAGTTTCTACTTGCTGTTCCAATATCTCGCGTCTGTTTCTGCCAATACCACGAGCCGTAACAGGACATCCCTATATTTCCTATAACTCACTAAACACATCGAAAATGGCAGAATAAAGGTTCAAGTCCGTAGCCGATTTCAGGCAGCAGCAGCAGGCGACGTGTCGCCGCTACACTATGGTTTCTATGTATTTTCCACTATGGTTTCTATGTATTTTACACTGTGGTTTCTATAGTACGACGTGTCGCTAGCTATGGAAGGTATTTCATAGAAACCATAGTAGTGTCGCGGCGACACGTCGCTTGCTGCTGCTACCTGCAATCGGCCAGGGACTTGTAGCTTAATTCCCGTAAATCTTTGATTTCGTGTCTGCGGCAAAATGTCACCAATTAAAAACGAGGCATTAGCTTTATTTACTTGGGCTATTGTAAAGTTAAGAATATTCAATGCATCTACAGTCGTCAAGATGACGGCGACGACGTTCTTCTCCATAGAAATCTACGCTTTGGAATGAAAACTAGCTTCAACTTTCCGACTAACTGACCGACTCTTTGACAGTTCAAAAGTTCCAGTAAATGGTTTAATTGAAATAAATGCCTTCGGTTTGAGTTTGAAGAAGCTTCGTAAGACAATAACTTTATCCTGACTCATGAGAAATGTAACAAAGACAATTCATTCCAACTAATATAAGCTCTTATAGAAGATTTGGATGGTCGTAATAAATTAATTAAATAGTTCGTGCTAGTGACGGCCTGTGGACGGAAAATAAATGGACGTTTCAGGCACGCGTGGGCATCAAATACGCTCCATTTGACTCAAATAGCCTGCGTTATATTCATTACGGACCTAATGAGCTGAATAATTCCTATTCAAGCAATTTTCGTGAATTTCTACGGTCATTATGAAGTTATTTTGTTGTGTTGGCTTGGATTTTATTCGGTTTTCAGGTTACGAGGCGGATTCATTATTTCGTAAGTAATTAAATCATCGTGAGAAAACCGGCATGTCCTGGATAGAACCAAAAATTCGAGTCACGTGACTTCTAACAACCCGCACTGAGCTCGCGTGGTGAATTACAGCCCACTCCCTCTCACAGAGAAGAGGCCTGTGTCCCAGCAGTGGGAACATTATAGGCTGATTGTACTATACAATATTTTGTATTTTATGGCTTCATTCGGTTTCAATCGCGTGCAAGCTTGACACAGTTCTTGAATAGTTAAGTTCTGGAGTTGGAAACTAATTTTAAAATCCGGCACGTGAGTGCAGGTCACTGTAGGTCTTCTCTAATTATATATAATATAACTAGGTATAACAGGTGTTAATGTTAGAAGCATCACTAGCGCATGTATTTCAGGGTAATTGCCTCTGAAATTATATTCTGATGTAAAGTAAGCAAGTTTAGAAGAGGAAACCACAGGGACCAGGGTTTATAAATATTTGATTGACAACCTAACCTCTCCTTACCTATCCACGCATAATACAAACCCTGGTATCTAACGGCAGCCCAAGACACAAGACGTTTTCACCGATGTCAGCAATTTCCAAGATAAACCCAGAAAGTACATAAATTAATTGGAAAAGTCACATCGATACTTGCCCGGATTTTAACCCACAACCTCGTGTATGAAAGGTGAGGCCTTAACCACTGGGCCATCATGAGGTCAAAATAAGATACAAATAATTTAAAATCGTTCTTACCCTGATTCCAGCATCTCGATTCGCCTGCGCGACCCCCACGTCGGCGTCTCTCTTGACGACCGCCGTCTGCGCCTTGCCCAAGCTGGCGAGGTACTGCACGTCATCGTACACGTCCTTGATCGTGAACGACAGGATCTCGATTCCCATGCGGCCCACGTCCGGAGCTGCCACCTCGCGCACAAGACCCGCGAACTGATCTCTGTCCCTGTACACCTCTTCTACTGTAAGAGTTCCTGTAAGAGAGAGAAACGATTTATGTTGGCAGATTCTTAAAAAAAAATATACTCTTTGACAAACGTAAACGCCATCGCGGTCCAGGAGAAGATGGCGACGAATTCGACTCTTTCCTTAAAGATTGGCCACATACAGCAATACATAGGGAAAAGTGGAAGGCAGGAAGGGACGCTTTTGCCCTGCAGTGGGACACAAACGGCTGATAATAATAAATACTCCCTGAATAAGTAATTTTAGAAGACTAGATAATGTTCCTAGTTTAAATTGTTCAAGTCATTGAGATCAGAATCTATTAGGTGTAATGACCTAATCTAATGATAGATCGGTGGATGCAGAAATTTTATTCTGTCATTGTCAAGATCATTGATCTATTTGTAGACTCATCCGCATAGCATTGCACCTACTGATCTATTTCGCTATTTGGATTGGTATATCGCAATGATCTTATGACTACTTCAAAGAAATACAATACTATGTCTGCCAATTATTTTTGCTGTATAATTATTAGGTGCACTCAGCCATGATGTTTTGATTAAACAAACGAGATCGAATACATTTATCTTATGTCAACTGGCAATTGATAGACCAGGGTTCCATGAGATGCAATGATGCTGAACGAATGCTGATGAGCACCATCCACGATAGAGCAATAAACCAGTAGGTAGACGATTCGATTAAAAGTAATTAAGGCGAAAGCGTCAGGGTAGCCCGCGAAATTCAAATTTTCTTATGATTTTTGCAATTTGCAGGTCAGTATCAGGTTGTATGTTGATCTAAATATGATTCGCGGCCGTAAAAAATATTTATTTATAGAATTATAATCATAAAAATCATCAATACATCTCTCTAAGTTCATATTACCCTATTCAATGACTATTTCATGAAATAATGACATTTGAGGCCAATTCTAATGTCAGGAGTTGTGTTGCTGATTCTAATGATTAATTATAATTCTGTAAAACCATATTTGTTACGGTCGCGAATCACATTTTAATCAACATACAACCTGACACTGACCAGCAAATTGCAAAAAACGTAAGTAAATTTGAATTTCGCGGGCTACCTTAGCGCATCTTCCTTAAGCATTGACTCCAATTCACATGTACTTTTTGAGTTTATCTTGGACATTACTGACATCGGTAAATGATAAATGATTGGACAGGGCCGGCAGTCTCGACATTAGACAGCGACAAAAATCGGTCGCTAAGTCGTATCGTTGTCAAATTCCTTTAATAGATTTTCAACTTTATTTCTAAAGCATAAGGTTGAAAATCTATTAAAGGAATTTGACATCGATTGGACTTAACGACCGATTTTTGTCGGTATCTATGTCGAGACTGCCGGCCCAGGTTGGTGAAACGTAACACACGTTGAAATCCTCGCCTAGTTGTTGTGATACAATTGATGTTGCATTGCATACATTTGGACGGCTCGTTCGTGTTACATTTCATGTGAAGTAATCTCTAGCTAATGCATAATTATCTCTTTCTGCAGCTTTGTAGGTTGTCATTGGACCGAGATAAGAACCACCTAAGCAAACCTAACCTAGGTTTACGTAGGATGACCCTTATCTCATTGCATTGAGTGCATAAAACAGAAGAAAAAGATGGATCCACTTATTGAAATTCAGTAACGATTTTCTCCACAAGTAGGCATATTGAGGGGTTGTACAGAATGTAGGTATATATTGTGTGTTTGTGTTTGTTTATGTGTGAGGGTGTGTGTGTGATTGTATTGTGTTGTGTTTTGTTTGTTGTGTTCGTGTGTGTTGTTGTTGTTGTTTGTTTCTTGTGTGTTGTGTGGGTTGTTTTGTTGTGTTACTATGTGTAGTATGTTATAGTTTTTATAGTTACTATATAGCGAGATAATCGCTATAAACAGGTAGGTGTAGGGATCTCGTGGACGAGTGGCTTGAAAATAATTAGAGTAGGTACTCTGAAAAATGTTTAAAACCAAAGTCACTCACTTTTTCACATTAAGCCATGTCAGTCCAATGGTCAACGCGACACCAGTCACTGGCACTAATCCAATACGTAACATTTCCATACTTAAATTTATTATTAAACTCACTTAGGTATTATTAATTTTACACTCACTCACACACTATTGCACATTACTACTATTATATTAATTGTATAAGGAAGACTAATACTGATATACTTTCGTTACTTTTTCGAGTCCTTATGTATTATTGTCTTTATTATTTTATTATATCTATGTAAATAAAAATTAAATGGTGTTCGTTGGTAGCGCATTACTTGAGAACGGCTGGCCCGATTTACCTGTTTTTTGTTTTAAAATGATCCTAATAGTCCGGACTAGGTTTTTATGGATAGACAAATTGTGAAAGTTTCTCGGAAAATGTTCGAATTCGGGAAAAACTGAACACCCTTTTTCTATGAACTCAAGACCATAACCCACGTACCAATTTGTATTCACAAAACGATCACAAACAAATTTATTGAAATTTGGACAGGACGTCTGTCGGTCAGCGAGTAATAAATAAATAATAATGAAGTGTTGTGAAAACCAGACGAAAAGAAGTAGATAACAAAGATGTTTGTCTTTTTAAATGTGATAAATCATTTAAATCCATAAATGGTACCAATACATAGGTTGGAAACATAAATAATGTATATTAGTGAATACTAGTTATGTGTTAATATAATCTTGTAAGGTTATGTTTTTATCTTGAATGCACTTCCTGGTAGGTACCCTTGTGTATATATCTTATACATTAGGTATGCTATGTTTTACATGCTCAAACTAGAAATCTAAAGGTGCATCCAGACAAAGCGTGGCATGCGCCGCAAATTATTTTTTTAATATGTTTGGCTGCCTCAGGTTGAGGCATCTAACATATAAAAAAAATCATTTGCGGCGCATACCTCGCTCTGTCTGGATGCACCTTAAAGTAAGTATTTCGCTATATATTTGTATTTAGAATAAGTCGAGAAAACCTTTGGCAAATCAAACTGAATTCACGCCACAAATAAAAGTAATTGAATTAACACTCAAACAGTTTACCATAATAAATTAAAAAAAAATATTTAGAGAAACTAGCACTTAATGATTTAAAATAATATTTTGGCAAAATTAAAATTACTTGTTGAAAAAAACATTTTTTGTACTAATTTCAGAATAAAAGTATGTCAATATTATAATTTTCACACGTATAAATATCATCGAGACGTCGCGACCGACACAGATGCGAAAAAATACTGCTGTCTTACCTCCCCTATAAGAAACATGCCCGATTTATAACTAGTGCAATTATAAATCTTATTCCACTAACATAAAACACACATTTCCGTACATGCTGTGATTTTATCGTTATTTACGTTGCGAATGATATAAATATGATAATGATAAGGATTGCCGTAGATAGGTTAGATGTTGCGCACACGACTTATTTGATTAAGATTTCTGGTTATAATAAAAAAATAGAGATACAACTCAACACTTTCTTGGAATTTTCTTGCACATACAGTCAATTTCAAACTAGTTATGATAAGATATATATTATTTAGAATGTATATTGCATCACAACAACAAAAAAAAAATAGTTAAATCTGTCATTTAATATTTATCTCTAGGTACCTAAGTACTGAAATCTGGACTTAAATCTAGATTTATATGTACTTGAGTATAATAAAAAAAATATAGTACTAATAATTTATGACATGACTCCTTTTCCTAAAAGAAAAGAAAGAACCATTACACAAACACAATAAGTAGGTAGGTAGGTACTAATGTTGTAAGCGTGTAAAATTTTCTTATCATTTACTGCAGTGAGATACGACATTTTTATCGTTCCGCATAAACCGTATATAATATGTAGCGATAATGTAGAGCGATCTCCGAAAATGTCTCGTGAAATGGCCAGTAAAAAATTAAAGGTGTAAGGCGGAGGAAACATCTATAAAAGGAAATGAGACCAAGCTGTCAGCAGTCGACGTGGCTGTATTCAGCGGGGTAATTACGTAACACACTTACAGTAGGCATAGCTTTCATTTTGACAGTTCAACAACATTCATTGCGTTATATACGTTGTTGAGCAGACAAATTTTTCGAACATATGAAGCAATGGGCAATAGGCTTCAAAATAATTCAGATTGTGATAGATAGTGTTTTACGCAATTAGGGTACAGGTTTATATAAAATCGCTCGCTCCCGCTGTGCAAGGGTGCAATGGCGACATGTTAAAACATCAAGAAGTCGTGAGTTTATGTATGTATATTATAATATGGTATTTACTGAGGAAATGTGGTTGTACTATAGGTACACCTCTGCCTAACCCTTCGGGGAATACAGGCGTGATTTTATGTTAAGTTATCTAGGTATTTATAAGTAGCAATATCACCATGGGTAATGTTAATTAATGCGATAATGATAAGAGAGTTATAAATGAACATTGGAAAATAATATATCAACGTAGAACAAAAAATACAGCTCTGTCTGCTAATAAAAAATATTATGACTTCAAATATTTACAACGACTAGAGTCAACGGATACAAAACCTGTCTGAAATTATACCTATTAAGATAATTGATCCCAATTATTACGATCAGCAAATACACGAATGACAATTTGCAAATGGCATTGGATTACTCGACAAGGCTATCCTTGAACAGGCTATGCAGGTACAACTAGGGAATCAGATAGATTTCAAAATAATCAAACCCAGTACTCCAATTGCGTAACATACTTTCAACCGCAATCCACACGTGTTTGAACGTAATTCATAATCCATTACTTCTTAGGTTTGAAACATTCGTCTGCTGAACAACGTAAATAACTCAATGAATGTTTTTCAACTGTCAAAATGACATTGGCATTGTAAGTGTTTTACGATTACCTCGCAGGATTCTATTCTATTCTATTTTTAATCATTGCAAGGAAAGCCGATGTCGTCCATTCTGCCAATGTCTAAAGTGAATTGGAAAAGCAAGTGTGCATTGAAAAAATAAAAAAAAAACATTAGTAGAATGATAAAAGTCTTCGATAATTCACCTCGCAGGATTAATCCTATTGCTTACGAACGTGTAATGGCATTAAGCCAAGTGCCAAATAAATAATCTTCACACATGACATTTGAAAAAGTCGTAGGTACCAAATGTAAATGTAAATGTTGTCACCTCCACGAAGGTTAAAGAGTCATACATTATGCATTTTAGCAACCCTTTTAACCACTTCTAACACTCGGGAGGCAAGTTAGATAATGTTGGCATTGTACGAAAAGAAGAAGTTTTGTTTTTCATTCCGTCTAGCTCGTTAGAAGGAGAAAACGTCGTGCCATCTCGTTCAGGCCAGATTAAAAAAGTTTAGATTATCTGCTCTTCACTTTATGTCTGTTGCAGGAAGTCTTAGCAGATTCCTTACAGCACTGACTTGTACATGAAATAGAAAATTGTTTATACTTATAATAATTCAGCACCGCGTCGGCTGTAAAACAATAGTATATTATTGCAAAGGCCGTGAAATACGCAATTGCCATTTCCGCCGAGGCATATATAGTGCTTTTCTCAAAAGAATGCAGGGAAATAAAACATACTTTTTATATTATACATTCAATTTTCATTGCCAATTTTGCCAATTGGTTTTCCATTGTCAATTTGGCTTCTGATCTTAATTCTGGTGGAGTACAATCAATCTCCATTTCACTCTCTGAACCGTTGGAACTCATTTTAATTATTAAATTTATATTTATTAGGTATGTAAATAACAAATGAAGATGAATTTTTTAGCTTTGCTGCTATTTTTTTATTTATCACCCGTGTCGAAAGGCAAACGCATTTATCTATACAGCCACGTGAACGCAATTTGTACTAAGCAAAGAGACTTACTTTGGTATGCCAAGAATGATAAAAGAGATCCAATCAAAGAGTATTTAATAACCCCAGCACGCCGTTTCATACAACATTGCTGGAGCGTAGTAATGTTCCAAATTCAAAAAACGCTCCAGCAATGGATTTGATTTTCTTTGTCCGTAAATTCGATACCTCTCGTGTTCTTTTTTCGATAATAATGACAATATTTCCATGCATGTTTGAGAAAATATTTTTTTAATGATTTTTAGTTCGAATGAAAAAGGTTCTATGTTTACTCTATTCATACGTAAACATACACACACATTCTTCCCATAGGGGTAGGCAGAAATTAAAGAACGCCACCTGCTACCATCCTTACAGATTCCTTTTGCTTCGTTTATATTCATACATCTGGTCATACACGCACGCCGGTTGCGAGTTTACTCTATTCACTGTCCGAAAATGACCTTTATTACAAACATCCTTAAGTTTATAACCCGCCTCTTGCACTAGCACATAACACACAGCCTTGTAATTACATAGAATGTGACAATATATAACATTAACGTGTTGATTTCACACCTGATACTAACTTTCCTTCATTAAAACTCGCAGAGTTATATAGAATTTAAGGGGAGTTTCGTCAACAGGGAGAAAATAATCCTTCATATTAAATTCATTGTCTGATCCATGAAAGTAGTTAAATTTTCAGTATGTATTTTAGAAGTTTCAGCAGGTTTCCAGCGGAGATAAAACCGCAGACGCTCCCTTGCGAAGTGTTCGACTGTTCGTATTCAATAGTCTGGTTCGTTTTGATATACCTAAGGCTAATCAGAATCCATAATGCTTGTGTAAAGCTTTGTTTAGACTAGTACCCACAATTCAAACAGCAATTTATTAACCAACTTCAAAAAAGGTTCTCAATTTGGTAGTTTTTTATGTTTTTGCCTCAGAACTCCGTCATTTATAAAACGATTTGATAAATTCTTCTTTCGTTTGAAAGGTTATACTTATAGAGCGGTCCCATATAAATTTGGTCAAGTTCTGATGAGTGTTTTTTTTAATTAGTTTCAATAATACGTTTTTTTCCACTTAGTGTATGTTGATGATGTTATAATAACTTCCTGTCACTGTTATTTACTTAGCAAGTGAAAGTATTAAAATTTGCGTGGGCTTATCTACCACAACTAAAAAGTGAAAAATAAAAACTTTATTACGAAATAAAACAACTGACTTCCAAAAAAAAAACAACAACAATACAATGAAAAAACACACACACAACAACAACAACAACAACAACAATGACTACAATGAGAAAAATAATTTTAATTTCGGTAGTCGGTGGCAAAAAACGTAAAAACAAATCCAAAGACACCGACTTCCGAAATTTAAGTTATTTTTCACATTGTAGTGTTTATTTTGGAAGTAGTATTTTTTTATAAAGTTTTTATTTAAATTATTTTTTATTGCTAAATGGACTAGCTCTTGACCTTGATCTCGCCTGGTGGAAAGCGATGGATGAGGCATATGATGGAACGAGCGTGCCCAGAAAATGCCTATTCACTTTTGCTTTGAAGGCTGACGGGTTATACGTGGAAGAGAACACAGAAGAAGACTTTTCAAGTGTAGTTGACATCTATCTACAAATCTACCTGCGTCTGTGTTTCCGAACGCATACAACCCAAATCTTTTCAAAGTGAGAGTGAACAGGCTTCTTCTCGGTAAGCTCACTCCATCATCGACTTTGTCTCTGACACCTCTGACCTAGACTAGAGTCAAGAGCACTCATTTCAAATAAAAAAAGTAAAAAAAGTTGACTGACATTGGTTTAGTTGGTGGTCGCATGTGCGACTGTTCAACTTGGGACCCTGTGTTCGATCCTGGCGCCGGGCAGTGTTATTAGGTTTTTTATTAAAAAGTAATTTTTAGGTCTTTGCCCAGCAGTGGGATGATACACGCTATCAGTAACAGTATTTTTTTGTAGCAGAAATAGCAGTCCGGACTCTGGATTAATCACTGAAGGGTCGCCCCCTATTACTTACGACTTAAATATAACTGGGTGTACTACATCACTGCCTGCCTGCCTGTGTAAAATGTCTACATTTATATCTGTTATTTTTTATGGTGTACATAATAAAGAGTATTCTATTCTATTCTATTCTACCCTACCAGGAATACAGGGTGATATTTTGTTATGTATTTTAGCTCTGTGCAACCAATATCTTGTAAATAAATGGGGCAACCTCTTCCATGCTCCAAAAGCATGCGATCTTGACATTTGGTTAATTTCTTCAAGTGGCCATAAAGTATAGAACATTACATCGTTCTACTTTTAAATGCCTTGACACATTTGTTTTAAAAACGACATTATTACTGTCAGTAGTTTATCGTTACTGGCACGTTCTTTAATAGTGATCGATGACAGGCACACATTGTTTTAATTTAATTTTAGGGCGAAGCGCCAGGTTGCCCGCGGAATTCAAATTTTCTTACGTTTTTTGCAATTTGCAGGTCAGTGTGATCCTATTGAATGATAATTTCATAAAATATCAATCAATAGGATTACATGAACTTGGAGGGTTGTGTTGATGATTTTAATGATTATTATTTTGTAAATACATACTTGTTACGGTCGCGAATTATATTTTGTTCAATATAAAACCTGACACTGACCTGCAATTTGCAAAAAACGTAAGAAATTTTGAATTTCGCGGGTAATCTGGCGCTTCCCCCTTAAGGACGAATTTCACCAACGAAACAGAACGTGATCATACAACTAATCCGCGTTCAAGAGCTGTCACTGTCATCACTGTTGTGGAATGTAGACAGTGACAGTTTTTGAACTCGGTTTGGATGTGCTGATCGCCTTCAGTTTTATTAGTGAAACTCGACCTAAGTGTGACAAAGATGAAAAATTTTCTACTTTTTTTTAAATTATTTAGGAATCTACTTGTAGGTGTGCCTACATTGTTTTCTGGTAAATCACATAATATAGGTAGGTAGGTACAACATTGTACTCTAGAAGAACTTTTTTTTTAAGAATACTCAAAAGCAATTTTGTTGTAGTCATGTTATGTGATGTATGTCTGTATCTTAAATACACTTGGAATTGAAGGATTTTTCAAACCCAATTGAATTCGTCTACAATTGAGTCGCAATTTATTTTTATTAAGTCTTCTTCCTCGTGGTGTGATGTAATCTTTATTTTGCAAACGGCTTTGTTATTTCTTTGTCTTGGAATATTATAAGATACTTATAACATAACATCACGCTTATATTTCTAGAAGGGTTAGGCAGAGGTGCATGGAGGTGTGTATAGTACACCCACATTTCGCCAGTTATGTTTAAGTCCCATGTAATAGGGGGCGAGCTATAACCATCAACTGGGAACATATCCGGACACCCGGCTGCTACTGAGAAATTCCAGATGGAAAACCCAATTACACTTAGCCCGTCTTGGGGATCGAATCTAGGACCTCATGCTCAGCAGTACCGATTGCGATCACTAGACCAATAAGGCAGTCTAGAGATACTTATAAGTATGTAGCGGCATCTACATCGCCACATGCGATCTACGCGTCACACTGACGACACGCAAAATCCTACATCGCGCAAGCAGAGTTTACCACGCGACTAGCATATATACAACGTCTCGACATCAATCGTCAGGCAGTTGCCCACCAGACACGACACCCGTCTGGCCGGAGGCTCCTCCCTTTTCTATGGAGATATGAGTGAACTTTACACCGTTCCTCATACCTCTATAAATAAGTACTTTATAGAAACAAAGGAAGATGTACGTTTAGTTTCCAATAGAAACGTTTTCAATTGCAATATCGATCAGTATCTAAATAGCGTTTTAATGTAACAAGAAAATAGGGCACAGGTGCGAATGTATTCGTCCAATTCTCAAGGAGTTTACGCAATATTCACGTAGATTTATGTTAGACGATTCCTTTAGCAGTAAATTTTCTGAGAGCACGGTGGACGTTACATTTGAACATTTCTTTCTTATATGTTTTATGACTTGGATTTTGTTCCCTTTGAAAAAAAAAATGGCGCAAAATTATCCTGTGACGTACTGTTTAGGTCTTCGTAGACAGAGAATTCACAATTATACATGATAATGAAAGTACTTCACATCAAAAAGGACTTTAATCAAATCACCAATGAAAGAAGCTAGAACTACGCTTTGCGAACTTTTTATGCGCAGATTTGATAGCATTTAAGTCTGCGTTGCCCTAGAGGCAGGTATCACACCTCCGCCGCGAAAACATCGCAGCGAAACCGCAGTAGTTCCACCATGACTTGTCCACTGCACGACAAGCGAAACAAGCAAAACTGCCTGTTCTAACGTACAGATTTGATTATGATTCTATCTCTTTCCCGCGTGATTTCGCCGATCTGCTCGAAAGCCGGTTTAACATCCGCGCTCAGCCCGATATTTTGTTGCAGTGCCACCTTTGTTTCGCACGTATCTGTGGCAGTCGACAAGTTTATATATAAGCGAAACAATTTTTTTTTCTAAAATGTATTTTTATTTTGCGGAAAAGCAGTCCGAGAGGGCCGGAGTAGACCTATGCTGTACTTATTTCCTAAGTCGAAAGCGACAACATTTTGCTCCCTTTGCTACAATTCAACTGTTGTTCGATTATATTCCGCTACTCGAAACGCGACGTAATGTAGTAATGTTTCACAGCTGAATTCATTTATCGGCTTCGCATCATTATTTTCGCGACAGAGGTGGCCCTTATTACTCTTAGGCCCACTTGCGCCGCTAATTAATAAACACGTTTAGCGCTAAACGACTATTAAACATCGTTCTGTCTGTGTCATCTTCAAACATTTGACAGAAACAGAATTATGTTTTAAACACGTTTAGCGCTAAACATGTTTAGTGATTGGCGGTGCAAATGGGTCTTAGTGCGAAAACAATGTGAGCATAAGGAAGGATTCATTTCGCAAATGTAATCCAAACAATAGGTAGGTAGCCAATGAAGCGTGCTGATCGCCGGTCGACCAAAGTTCTGAACGGTAATGGACCTTAATCGCATACAAATGAGTTTTTAATTCAAGTTTCATGCTGTTGCAAAAACTGTTCCGCGGTTTTAAAGTAGGTACTGATATCGTTTGTAGCTTAAGAAAATAAATAAGTAAATATATTGAAAGAAGAACGGACGAAAACTGAACGAAGTATATATCTAGGTACCGAAGAGAATGCTAAGTTGTTATAGTGCGAATGCAATGAAATTAGTAATTTTGCCATTACATTTTGAAACTGTCTGAATAGATTTTCAAATTAAACTTAGTTTGTATTTTCTTGTCAAATTACCTAGGAGAGCGCATTCAATTACTTAAGATAATAATTAATTAAGATGTAACCCTCGCCAGGTATCTCTCCTCAGACACCTTTTATCAAAAAAAGGAAATCTCGGAAAATCGTTTAAACATTTTCCAATTTTCTTCCTTTTAAGATTTGCACCATTGTTTTTGCTTTTGCAAATCTACCGTTAAATGCGGAAATACTACTAAGCAGTGTTAGTAGGTGTATTCGTAACAACCTTGACACGTGCCTAGCATGCGTAATGACAAGTGTACCTAGCTACTCGCGTCGACGACACACTGGACTTATGTCGCGCTTAAAAATCGCACTTTGACGCATCCGTCTTAAACTAAACAGTGTGTTACAGGACCTATTTAATAAAACTGACAGGTAAATGGTGACTGGCGACAATCCGTCAAGTTTACAAATTTATTTCATAAATTTACTGCTTTTTAAATAGCACTTTTCATGAGAAAGTATCAATTTTGTAATTTTAAGAAAAATATGTCGCATTGCCAGTTACGTTTTAATAAATAGGGCCAAGATTGAAAGATCGTTAAATATTAATGTGTTTTAAATATTTTTAGACTACGTTAACAAATTAATTTCTAGTGATTTAATTTTATATCAGTGTTTTTCAGGCTATTATTAAAATAATAAGTTTGTTTTTTGTGAGGCGCCACTGACGCGTGCACTCCGTACTTTCAATCCCATAGCTAGTGACACGGACCTAACCTATTCTGTTGTTCTCTGAGTGAGTTCAAAAAGAATGCATTATTTGTAATAGTTACAAAACTGAATTATAATAATAAGTTAAGATAAGAGTTTAGATAAGTACACTATCACTATAGGTTAGAAATAAGTTGGAAAATAAATAGATAAAGTTAACCAAAGCCCAAATTTTTGTCACTTCATTTTATTTATTATATCACAAAGACGGAGATGATCCAGAGCGCAGGGATAAAGACAAAAGCCCTTAGCTTGTGTGTGTTCTATAGAAAGCGTAGTAGGTATACTTTCTCACAATACGTACCTATCGTGTTGGAGAGGCCAAAACTAAAGCCCTCTTAATTTTAGACCCTTGGACCCAGCCGCCTAGCGAAAGCCTCTTTAGACATTAATCAAGGCTCTCTAGAGTATTAGGTCGTCGTTCGACGTAATCATTATTGCAGAGAATCGTTCCCATATGTATCCCGACAGAAGCACTTATGTTAGCATTGCTTTATTAAAGCAGTACATAAACCTCTATGAATATTCAGAAGACTGTGGCCGATATAATTCATTGACCTATATTGCAATCTCATATCTGGCCTTATTGAGCTGTTTTTTAGGCTTGACTTTTAAGGTTACTTCTGGGCAAGCTTGCACCATCGTGATCACTTACGCCAGGTGAGATAGAGGTTAAACGCAAGCCTATGAAATATTAATGAATAAAAATAGGGTGTGTGCTTTTGACCACACGATAGAAATGAAGACAGTTGATGAGGACTGGAGCCGAGCGTCACGGTTCAATTTCGTTCTCTGTCCAGAAAGAGCATGAAGTGCTCCTAAAGAAGATTTCACTTAAAAATAATACTTTAAAGTACTATGGTAAGTATAATTCCAGAAATGACGCTGCTGGTATAACGTAAGCTACATGGTTTCATTCCTAAAGACGTGAAACATTAGCCGCCTACGATGTCTTCAAATGGCATGAATCAGTTAATTTACATTTATTACGACGAAGCAAAATAACTGCGTGTCTGGTTTATACTTTGGATTCATAGTAAAATTGGAATTACAGACTTGGACATTATCAAGAAGAGAAGCAAATAATAGATAGGTAGTGTAGAATCCTTTTGATTTCGTATTTAAGTTGAATATGTCACTTCACTGGCTCCCGCCCCGACCCTTGCTCGAGCCAGTCCGCGTCGCTGAGCCTGTAGCTTTAAATCAGTCCCTTAATAATAATAATTCCGAGCCAGCCTGTCCCTTGCTGCCCTCTCCCAGCGACGCCCTAAGCCGAGGCTCGTACCCCGCAGGGGGTGCCCTTAGCGTGTTGTCGCCTAGTTTGAAAGTCGTTTAAGCCCTGGCTGGGGGCCTTAATTTATTTGGGCAACCACAGGCATGTCCGGCTAAGCAGCCGACAACCTCTTAGGTTGACCTGCGAGAAGCCAAAAACAAAAAAAAACAAAAAAACTCTGGCTCACTACTACACAAAGCTCTATCGTGAAGTCTTGCTTCACTGTGTCCATTTCCCGCCATTCTTCGTGACTGACAGATGACATTAGTGACAGCAGCGACAACTCTTGAATGAATGAGACAGTATTTACATATCTATTAAATAGATACACTGCAGCGGGGTATTTACGTAACACACTAACAGTAGGAATGGGTTTAATTTTGACAGTTCGACAACATCCATTGCTTTATTTACGTTGTTAAGCTGATAATTTTTTCGAATATATGAAGCAATGGATTAGCTATAGGCTTCAAAATGATTCAGATGGTGATAGATCGCGTGTTACGTAATTAGGGTGCAGGTAGGTAAGTAATGCCTGTTTTCATGAACACTAGAAAACACCTAAATGAACGCATATTATTGCACTGTTGGAATTTGTTTGTGTTGTGTTGAAAATTCAACAGTGCGTTTTTATTTGGGAATTCATATCGGTGTCACCGGGCCGAGTGTTAGTGAAAAGGGCATTTTATTAGTCTTTTTGTAGAAAACGGTTCCTTATTTATGTTTCTTAATACGAATGTATCGACAAAGAGAACATTCCCGAGAACCTTTCTTAAAGTTATTAATATACCTAGACCTTGGACAGTTTAAGTATTCATTTTAGGCGTTACAGCAGCAATTTTCACAAAATACCTGAAAAAGGGCTACTTTTTATGTTGGCTTACAGTGATTCATAATACCTACACTTTCGGAAATTAATTAAGTAGAACCTACATCCCAAATTGAAGGTCCCTTGAAATATTTTAGTTAGAAAATTTAAATAGGTACGGTCACCAAATGTGATAAGTAACCAGGGTCGTCGGATATACACTCGAGAGCAATGAATCCGGGTCACTTAAAGAATCCTAAAAATCTCGGAAGCTAAAAATGCTAGGTTAATGCAATAAATTGTATTTAATAGACAATGTAATACTCCTTAAATGAAGGTATTAAAACTTCTTAGTTATTGTAAAGTTATATCATAAAAAAATCAAATTTGAAAAAGGGCCACTTTCGAAGATGGAACTACGAAATTACAGCATTTGGTTTTGCTTTTGTTTGTAATCTGTCATTTATGTGGGTACATAAACCATGTTGATAGTGCTCTATATTCATTATTCAAGCTGAAATTATGTCGCTTACGCCTGAAGAATGCACCAGAATACTTACAATGCTGGAAACCGGCCGGAGTCAGCGCGATACAGCCAGGACTGTCGGTGTGTCGCTGTCAACAGTACAAAGAGTTCTCCGACGTTACGAAGAAACTGGTTCTAACCTACGCAGACCAGGAACGGGCAGAACCAGGTGTACCACAGCACGAGAAGACCGATACTTGGTGAACACCATGCTTCGAAATCGCTTTCTCACAGGAACTGAACTCACAAATCAGTTTCGACGCCTCGGAGGAAGTAACCCAAGTGCATGGACAGTAAGACGTCGGCTTGCTGAATCTAACTTAAAACCCCTTAGACCTGCAAACGGCCCTAAACTGGAGCGTGGGCATCGTATTTCAAGACTAAGATATGCCCAGAGCCACGTAAATTGGAGTATTGAAGATTGGTCAAAAGTTATGTTCTCCGACGAATCAAAATTTATGCTCTACAAGCACGATGGAAGACACAGAGTGTATCGAAGACCAGGGGAAAGATTCAAGCAAGCATGCATCGAAGAAAAAGTAGCCTACGGTGGTGGGTCTGTACTTGTGTGGGCCGGAATTTCTTCTGAAAGTCGCACAGAGCTGGTGATCATAGAAAACGGCTCTTTAACTAGCGTAAGATATGTGGAAGAAATCCTCACTGATCACGTTGGTCCATTTATGGTCAATTTAGGTGAGGATGCTATATTTATGCATGACAATGCCCGACCTCATACAGGTAGGATTGTGAATGACTACCTTCAAGAGATGAACATTACTCGTATGGAGTGGCCAGCGCGCAGCCCGGATATCAACCCGATCGAGCATGCTTGGGACGAGCTAGGCAGATGCGTAAAACAACGAAACCCTCCCCCAATCACGCTTCGTGAGCTCAAAATTGCTCTCACAGAGGAATGGGAGAATATTCCCCAAAATCGTATAAGGAACTTGGTGTACAGCATGCCAAACCGCGTAAACGCAGTAATGGAAGCACGAGGAGGCAATACGAAGTATTAAAATTCAAGAAAATCGTAATAAAGTTCAAAAATTTCATGTTTCCTATTTTTGTTTTAAGGAGAGATCAGCAGTTTTTTTCTTTATGTAATTTTGTGTTAATAAAATGTATGGTGACTCATATTTTTTTTACTTTCATTTAAGGAGTATTACATTGTCTATTAAATACAATTTATTGCATTAACCTATCATTTTTAGTTTCCGAGATTTTTAACATTCTTTAAGTGACCCGGATTCATTGCTCTCGAGTGTAGTTGAAGTTTAGTAAGAAACCAATAGATGTTTTCCAATGAAATTTATTTTGATAAATGACCTGTTTGTTTTCTATTAATTAAAATAAATTTTATTCAAAAACATCCATCTGTTTCTTACTAAACTTCAACTACATCCGACGACCCTGATTACTTATCTCTTTTGGTGACTACATGGGTACGTAACTTCATGATATTGAATTAGACATTTTTTACAAAGTTATGATATTTGAATCAAAGCTAGGTTTAATTACATTTTAATTATCGACTGCAATCACGGTATAAACCCTGAGATCTTCATCGTTTACAGTAACTAAAAAATATGTCAGTCACACACTGCTTCCAATCAGAAATATGTTCCAATTAGAAAACTGTCGATATCTTCGACACCTCACACTGACCCCTTTATTTATAAACGTTGGTTAAAGGCTCGTGCACACTGCATGGCGCGACGCGACAGCGCGATACAAAGGCACCGCGTGTCGCGCGACGAGCGGTGCCTTTGTGCCGCGCTGTCGCGTCGCGTCTGTTTGTGGGAGTCTTAAAGTTAAAAGACGTTTAAATGTCAAAAAATCATTGTTAAACAGTTGCTTAACTATAAGCAACATTTATAAATAACCGCCAGCACCCTAATTTAACACACTATCAATCATAATCTGAATCACTTCGAAGCCTATTGCTAATCCATTGCTTCGTATGTTCAAAAAATTTGTTTGCTCAACAACGTAAAAAACGCAATGAATGTTGCTGAACTGTCACAATGAAAGCTATTCCTACTGTTAGTGTGTTACGCAATTACCTCGCAGGTTTAGTGATTGCGATATTAGAGCGTACCGTATCTACCGCTAGTTATATCGGGTTCCAATTTATCTAAAACATCCGAACAGTCTAAAACTTGAACAATAACTGGAACTTTCTAATAAAATATTCTGCGCATTATCACCATCAACATTTCACCAAAAAACGTAGAAAAACAAAATCGGTTTACTCCAAAACAAATGCCATAAGAAACACTCCCAATTTAAATGCTCACACTTTCATACGCACATAATACAAAGTAAGTAGGTACAGTCAGCAAATGAGATAAGTATCCAGGGTCGCCGGATATAGTCGAAGTTTAGTAAGAAACCTATGAATGTTTTCGAATGAAATTTGATTTGATAAATGCCCAGTTTGTTTTTTATTAATTTTATTTTATTCGAAAACATTCATCGGTTTCTTACTAAACTTCGATTATATCCGGCGACCCTGGATACTTATCTCGTTTGCTGACTGTACATGAAGCAACTCTTTCCCTACACACGTTTATGTATTAAATTACAGTAAGTAATGACAAGGAAGTTGGCACATCTGGCGACGTTCCTAGGGAATAAAATATACAGGCTGGCAGGGACTTCGACGCACAATCTGTTACCAGGGATTCAGTACATGATTCTGGGTCCACCACGTTGAAATTTTTCGAAAGTAATTTAAAAAACCATCTGCTGCTTCCTACAAAAGTGCAATACCTACGCATTCAAAATGTATGGAACAGCAATTTTTATTTTCTATCGGACCAAAAATTTAAATGGAGGGGTCTATTGAAATTTTTGGTCCGATAGAAACAAAAAAAAAAAAAAGAGACTGTTGTTTCCTACAAAAGCACAATACCTACGCGTTCAAAATGTATAAAACAGCAGATATTTTTTTTAAATTACTTTAGAAAAATTTCAACGGTGGTGGATCCAGAATCATGCAATGAATCCATTGTAACAGATTGTGTGTCGATGTTCCTACCAGCCTGTATACCTCTAACATAACCGACGCCTGTTTCATTGACAACCCCTGCAGTCTCGACATTAGACAGCGACAAAAATCGGGCGCTAAGTCGTATCGTTGTCAAATTCCTTTAATTGATTTTCAACTTTATTTCGAAAGCATGAGGTTGAAAAGCTATTAAAGAAATTTGACATCGACTAGACTTATTTCATCGATTAGACCGATTTTTGTCGTTATATTCGTCGAGACTGCAGGGCCTGGCTTTTCCATTAATTATAATGTTGCTGACAACTCTATAAGCTTGATATGATTGAACTATAGTTATGGGGTTATAATTTACAAAAATCGACATAATGAATATAACGTTCAAAAGAAGCTTTTATGTGACTATTTAAAATAATTGGTTTGACTTTGAATAACTTTGACAGTAGAGTAATTAGTCAAAAGAAGCGTTTGTTATCTCAATCTTCTGTAAGCTGCATGTAGCTCATCTTCCTCAATTTTTTGTAGGTAAATACTTAGCAACAATGTAGAAACTTATTAAAAAAAAATGTTAATGGTCTATTACAGATGATTTTATTTCTATTAGTAAGTTTGTAAAACACTTTTACACGTCAATCATATTTTAAAAAACTGGATGAGGTCGGCGTTTCCTATCCGACTACTCTGAGAAGAAAGGCCGAAATAAACTCAGAGATCACAGTCTCTTTTAAAGTCCAGAAATAATCTTGGTCTACCTTCACAAGCGGGGTTGTAAAGTGACCTACACAACGCTTTGAAAACAACTATAGACATAGTATCAACAAAGCTCTTCGCATTGTGTTCCCGTTTACCTCTTTAACCTAATTTCTTTACATCGCATTTCATTCAAAAACGCGCGAAACAAGTCCTCACACCAATCTAATAACGGTACCAATTAGAGAAATATGCGTAGTTTAAGGTCTTAATACACGAACGCCTACGCGTTGTCCGAAGGCGGAAAATCGCAAAGGCAGAGTGACCCGCCGCTCGCGACGGCCGCGGCGGGACTGACTCTCGGAGATTTTGAACCTCCAATCCTCCAGAGACTTGTATACAATCCTATCGTTAATATTAGTGGAATCCTTCCTTCCAAACTAATGCTGACAACGAAATACAGCTGTTTATTCTCGGGAAAATTTATTGGTGGAAAATGTATTGCATTTTGATATTGACAAGGGTAATAGGTGTAGTCTTACTGAGCGAATTTATGACAAATGTTCGTAAGACAGGATGTGCCTGCCATTTTCTTGTTAGCGCTATAAATTAAACGATGCCGTTTCGGTCAGCAACAGTTCAGGTGCCTACCTATATTATAGGATTTTACAAGCTGCCAAGCTGGTTTTAAAATCATAGATACTATACAATATTAATTAATTAATTAATGTATTTTTCTACAAGATTGAGCAAAATTTAAAAATACCTAACATTCGGCAAAATGTTTCAGGCATTACAAACAGGATAAAAGAAACTACAGTCGAACATCTTCATACGTATTTAGGTACACGAAGTTTTTAGGATTTAATATTCCGAAGTATCGGCTCAACATGTTGACAAATTAATTAAAGTTTCAGCAGGGTTATTTCGAAGTGCAGGCAAATAACTTGCGGTTTTCGACCTACATGTAAGTATTCAGAAAACTCTAAAAAGTTATTTATTCTAATTAGTATACGAATCAGCACTTTTTGAACGTCAAAAATTTCGCGCCCATGCCTAATGCTTATTAGGCATGGGCGCGAAATTTTTATCATTGCCAATAAAACCGTTGCGCTTTGTGAGAATATAATGATTTAATTGATTTTCTGCCAACGGGTATTAATATTGATGGACGATACCACAAACCTACATTGGATTATATCGGAGAATGAAGCCCCGTGGAAGAACGGTGGCCCACTTCGTATACGTAGACGCGAGTTACATTAATACCAAATACGTATTTCGACGGACTAAATACAGCGTGACTGCAATATTCAGAAGGTAACTGCTTATCTATTCCATTTCCACGTCTCTACAGGGATAAGGGATACTTATAAGTCACGAATTATTATGGATTAAGATTGCAATGTATAGGGATGATACTGCATTACATCATTTATTTTATTATTAATAGCTTCTGCCCGCGATGTCGTCTGCGTAAAGTTTCTTGTTTTAACACAACAAATAAGTATCCTCTGGCACTCACCGATAGTGTAGCATCCTGTTACTCAACGAATTGTCGAAATCGGATCAGTACCTACTTCCTTCCAGAGATTACATTTTACAAACATATGAACAATAAAATTTACTTCTTTATAGTATGAGTTTAGAAGTTTAGACTACAAAACTCATCGAACTCGTCTCATTCGAAACACTATTGCACCCGATTGCAAGAATGTTTTTACGAAAATCCGCTCGCCGAAAAAATCTCATCAATATTAGGTATAGCGATAGGTAGGTACAGCGAATTAATTAACAAGATCGATTGAGGTATTGCATTGCTATGTAGAAAGAAATATGTCGACAATTCAACTCAAATAAAATATTTTAATTCCATTGCGCGATCACTACACGTTTCAAATAGTTTGTTACCAATGAAAACTTTTTCAGAACTACAATTATTTGTAACTGGTCAAAATGCTTGAAAAGTTATTGATATGCCAATAAAAGCGAAAAAGAAAAGTTTACATTTTTCTTTTAGGGCTTTTCTGTCAAAGTTTTTTTATAACAATCAGCCAGTCTTTTTAAAATGAATTGTTTTAGGTCTTTCATAAGACTGCATTCAATATTTATTTTGGATCGAGAATCGCGTAATTATCTGAAAGAGCTTGAGAAAATACTGTTAATTAAATGTATTCTATCAATAAAAAAAGTAATATTAAAAGAAAACACGTGATAACAAGTCTTTCAGCTTAGAAGTGCAGTTACCCCACACAGAGTGTAATCTAACCTGGAATTTCAATTAACTCGACATAGCTTTAGTATAACAATGTACGACTTCCATGAAAATTACGATAAGGATTTCCATAATTTATTTGACTATTTACCAAAGTAGTTGAAAATATTTTTTCACAAGTCACAAATACTGCTGAGACCTTCATTATGAAAAGTCCTTTATGAATATGACAGGAGTTTCCATAGACAAGCTGCTGAAAGGCGACTGAATAATCTTGTCTTGAATAATAGCCTGCCGTGAGCGATCTAATTAAAATCAATTAGCCGCAATCTCTGTGCCCCGGTTCCTAGCCGACTATTATTATAATCTAGATATTCTAGGTCACAATAGAGCCTGTTATACTATATTACATAATTATATTACTGGGACCGGAGACTCAATTAATTATCCCTTGTAAAGAAGTCAGAAATTTAAAACCAAGTGAATATAGAATAGCCAACGTTCTTCATTTGTTTGTCAAAATTACCATTTTTAATTTACACGTGTGTTTTAATAAAAGTTGTGAAAATAAGAGCTTCGTTTTAATTTCAGCGGAATTTCAGCGGCTGAAATAAAAAAGGCATACTAGAAGCGGTTCGCCGCACTCGCAGCTAATAGATTGCTGTCAATCTACAGATTCGAATAAATGTGAATTAAAATGATGATATTAGTTTGTTTAATTAATAATTTGAGAGACACTAAACGCCCCCAGACGTAATAACAATAACCTTCTTTTGTGTCTCGTTCAGTGTTCTGTTTCGATTTATTAAGCGATGATTTTACAATCGCTAGATATCTTTTATCTGAAGAATTAAGGATCCTACAAACAGGGGGTCTACTCTCTAACTCCGTTAACGACGAGACGGGCCCGTCCGAAGGTAGTCCGATACGATGCAGTAAACCCTACTCCCTATTGATTTCGGACTATTAGGTTTCGAACGGAATCATAGACAATAATCGTGAACGAATGGCGCATGACGATAGAGTTGCGCTATTTTACCGGTCGATTACCGGTTTACTTACTTTGTGGTTTTCAAGCTTAATAAACAAAAAATAATATTGTTATCATTATAAAATTACCACATTTTTAACAATAAACTGTTTATTATGTTTCCAAATATAGAACTGAACTATTTTGGCCATTTTTGTCCGGATTGTAGCTTTACCCTGTTAATACCTTTGCCTTTTTTCTTTTTGACGGCAATTTTCAAATGAAATGTCATGTCAGTGTTTATTATTATTTACAACCAAACTAAATAATTGCTTCAATTCGCAATTTATTAACACGACGCGGGATGTTTTCGTTATTAAATATTAAGTAATGTTGTAAAATGGCCCCAATCGCTCCAGCAGCAACTCACGCGCAAATAGAGGCCCAATTTCATGAGTGAGAATAATGAGTTGGCACGCGGACTATTGAGGGGTGCCGACGAAAGAATTCGTTCAAAAGGCTGTGGGAAAACCTGTGCAACTCCCTTAATTCAATGGGAAGTTGCACAAAGTCAGTGGAGCAGTGGCAAAGGGTGAGTATAATACATTACTCGTCAATATTACTTTGATTTTTAAGTCTTGTCATCAGTAAAGTGCATACAATGATAATCAGTCATCCTCCAAATGATTATCTGTAGGAGTATACTGGCTTTTATGTCGTTTTTATGTAATTAAAATTAACCAACTTTTAGGTGCGGGCTGATAAAAAACATTTAGCCAATAAAGCTGCTGAAGCTGCCAGACGTTCAGCATGTGCTACAGGTGGAGTTCCATCGGTAGGAACAACCCTCTCCCAAGTGGAATTGAAGATACTATCAATTATGAGAGAGGGTTTTGGACAGCCACAAGCCAAGGCAAGAGTGCCAGCTTTTCCATCGGTAAGTAATAATTAAATTTATAATTTATGATAGTATGTTTGAATGGTAAAAACAACAGCAGTAATGCTTTTATAATGCTGTTGCATAGAGTCTTTGCCGTGACTTAAAAAAATTCAATAACAATAAATACCAAATACATAATTATATATTTGTTGTACCCGTCAATGATATTCAGTTTTTGTTGTAGGTCCACTTGTAAGACAAGACCCAGCAGCCATCACACCCACCCAAATATCTGCTGCTACACCTGCCAACCCACTTTCCCAAGAGCAACCCTCAATATCCACTGAAGCACTGGAGCGGGAGCTGCCAATGCAAAATTAGTGAAGTAAGTATTATTGTTTAGTAGAAAAGAGATTATGTAAATCATGTTTCAGAAAATTACTTAGAACTGACTGAGATTTATTTTAATTTGTTTACAGCATTAAATTCTCGTCGTGCACATCCACGAGTTTGGCAACACCTCACTGCCGACTCAGCAAGAAGTCGAAGTATTGAGGTGGAAGAACAAAGACTACTAATTGATTCCGGGAGCAATGTGGTGCCTGATGAAATAAGGGTTGTCACTGTGGGACTTTGTAACTTAGTACATAAATAGAAACATTTAAATTGCTAGCTAAACATATAACTCTTGAAAGTCACAGGGAGAGGCCTTTGCCCAGCAGTTGGATGATGCAGGCAGTAACATTTTTTTTTAATTTGCTCTATAATTGCAACATTGTTCACAATGTTGCAACATTTATTTCCCGAGCTCCTCATCTCTTTTGTTGCTTGGAGTCTGGTCTTCCAACTCAATAATTCACTGAATGAAAGCTTGTCTGTTACCAGCAATTATTTAAGATTCAATTATACAAGTAATAGAAAATGGTATGTGTTGATTGGTTAAAAAAAATATTTGGATTGTATAATGTTGATTTTTAATTTGAGATTAGTCTAGAATAAAAGAAAATCTATGTATTGTTGATGGTTAATTTTATTCAGATATTAGGTATTTGAGACTGAAATAGACTAGTAAGAGAAACTAAGTTCCTAGTAATAATTTAAGATTTCAATAGATAAATAAAAGAAAATCTATGTTATGGTTGTTATAGTGTATTGTTGATTGTTAATTTTATTCAGATATTAGGTATTTGATATTGAAGTAGACTAGTAAGAGAAACTAAGTTCCTAGGAATAATTTAAGACTACATAGATAACTAAAAGAAAATCTATGTTTTGATTGTTACATTGTGTTGTTTAATGTATTTTTTTTTCAAATTGATTGGTGCTAAATAAAAAGAAAACATTTTGTTAATAAAAACAATACTTTTATTGTGGAAATCTTTTTCTTATGTCAGAATCGTCCCGCGCCAGTCCCAACACCCATTATGTCCTGAAAGCAAAATAAACATTTTGTAAAATAAATACTCAAATCAATATTATAAATACAAACATCCTATGTATTTATTGACATGTTTTATTAGTAGAGTAGTTTTCTTGTGAGACTGCATAAGTACCTATTTCTGTCCAGCAATTCCGGTAATCTGTCTCTCGCTCTTTGCCCTTGCTGAAGAGCTTGATGAGCGGGCATAGACTCATATCGCTGCCCTCCCTGTCTACTGCACTGTAGGTCTTCCTCAGAGAGTCAGAGAGGGAAGTTGCTTCTAAACCAGCCCGATTACACATATTGTGTAAGACAGCAGGCAATGACAATTTTACCTGCAAAAATAATATTTGCTCTGAATATTATGAAAAAAATAGTGTTCACCTGTTCAATGCATTATAAGGAAAAATGTAGTTATAGTGTAAATTGTGACAAATACCTGCTGTGATGGGTTTATAAAGCAGCTCTCTAGCTGCTAAGAGGCATCTCCATCAGCCTTTTAAAATTCCAAATGTAAGTCTGCTAAGGCCCACTGCACCTTGGTACCTCCCCCGAGCATAAAAGTTGAGTGCAGCAAGGATCTAAAAGTAAACAAAATCAGCAGTAAATACAACTCAATTAATTGCAGAATCTTCAATAAATAAGTATAACTTTAGCTTTAGTCCTTTATTCTTGTATCAAACAATTACCTTCATTATTGGATCCACACCATTTCTTCGTATTTGTTGAGGCAGAAGAGGTACTATAGGCTCACACAAGTCTTCAAATAATTCCAGCCTTTAGTTCTATAAGAACTCAACGTCGGGAATACTCGCCAACCGAAAGTTTTGGCGCAAGTATAATCGGCATCGCCTCCGCTCTTCCTGCAGAGCTTCATCGAGCATTCAAAAAAGCAGCCATAGGTTCAAGTTTTTGGCAAATTTTAACTTTAGTAGGCAGCACGATAACTATTTTGATGTCGTATCAAATGACATAACGATCCGTCCATACAAGTGTCAAATTCAACTTTTCGGACGGGCAAAAACACATCGGGAGTAGGGTCAACAGTCAAATCGTGTTGTCATTCGTTCTTAGTTCGGGTTCGGGACTAATCGTAAGTCCGTAGGTGATACGGAGTAGGAAACGCCCGTAACGAAGGCCGAAGCTACGGACTTCGTGCTTAGAGAGTAGGCCCCCAGGCGCGATACGCGACGCGATACAAAAGGCACCGCCAATCGCGCGACGAGCGGTGCCTTTGTATCGCAAGCAATTCGCATCGCGTGACGCGCCTGTTTGAAGGAGCCTTAAATACGTCTGTTGACATTATTTTCTATAGAAAAACTGTCAAACCGTTATAGGTACAGGTACATTCTTCAGATAAAACTTAGTTATCTAACTACTGAATCATATGCCCTTAGAGAGATAGTAAAATACATAATTAAGTACACATTATAGTTAAGATAGTACTTTTAACAATTAGATATTCAATCAAGAGCTAATTTAACACTTTGCGGAACACTAAACGCCTCCAGACGTCTATCGTCTCTCGTTCAGTGATCTTCGACCGATTAAATAAAAATAAAAAATAAAACGAAATATTTACTTAATGGTGCTATTGTAACAAGAACAAATGTCAATCGCTGAACAGTCTCCATTTTTCCAATATAAACTTTAATAGTGTTGGATTCGTGCAGACTCTTATTAGAACGTCTTTTAACGTCCGCCAGACAGTTTCCATTGTAGCGCGGAAAATTGCGTATCTTTTTAGTTACAGCGACTATCATCGTGTCCCATTTCCAGCCAGCTCGCATTCCCTTTTATGAACCTTCTTATATGAACGTTATACGATATTATTGTGTTAAAACCGCAGTTTATCTAAGATTACAACGATTTATCATTTAGTTAAGCAGCGCATTAAAATTAAAAATAGCTTGGCATAATGAAATTATACGTTTGCGTAAAAAAAATATCCGTTATGGTTTTTATTGCGCTCATTATTTTAGGTCTTTCAGAATACCGGCTGTTTATGGTCAGTGATTTCGGATCTGTCAAATATGGTCAAACAAAACGAATGTCGAAAATATGTCCACGATTTTCCAATAAATGATTAAAGCTACTCTGGATCATTAGCATTCCGGGAGTGACACATGCTTACGTCACTATCTAGTTGCCACTTTATTGCAACAAAACACGAAATAAGGAAACATTTTCAGTTACCATTCTGTTAAAAAATATATTTATAGCATTTAAATTGTCGTTTCGTTTTTCTAATCAAATGAAACAATTCAATTTACACATATACCAACGAAATTCTTAGTTAAAACCTCATTGTTATATCGGATTCGCACAGGTAATAAAGGCGGTTGGAAAGTTATTATTACACAATACTGTGATGACGTAGGCTTGTGTCACCCTGTGTCTCGGAATGCTATACCTGGCGAAGTATATTATTATACCATGCTCTGGAGAAAGTGGACCTCAATCAATGTCATTGTGAATACTGACAGATAATTTTTCATTGTTCATTGTCGTTTTGTGGACGTATAATCGCCTTTCAAGGAAAAGACCTTTTTCCACAGCCTTTTTCTTTATTCCGTTATAATATAATATAAAGATAACACACAATAATGTGAACTAGTTTTTATAATATTTAGCCAGTATGGATTGCATTTTTCACGGTTCCCATGGCAACGAATTAAAATTGCCAGTCAATAAAAAAAGTGGGCCAATACGAAGTACCTACTTTTACATAACATAACATAGTCGATTTTTGTTTTAAATACTTATAAAAGTTTCTAATACACTCGCCCCCATATTGTGAAAGCAGAGAGACCCACCTAATAAAATACATTGTAAAGAATAAAATGTAAACCCGAAAATAATGTGGTTTTATTTGTTCCCAAATCAGCCTGAAAACACACCCTAACTTTTTGACCTTTCTGAAAGAAGGTGTCATCATTTTCCAAAACTTTTCCAACTTTGAAAAGCTTACGCGTACACAAGGAAAGGCAATAATTTCTACTTGGAGGAGCTTCGAACACTAATCTCAGTTAACTTTAAAAGCGGGAAATTGATTTTAAAGGCGAACGAACGAATGCGAGATTGACTTTTCTTTGAAAGGCAGTTAGTTGTACATTTACGCCTAGAAAGTTTATTTTTGAAAAACCTATAGGTTTGTTTAGGTAATGGTATAATTACAATTCCGAAGCTTTAGAAATTCGAACTGAATCTTTTCTGTCAATACCTAGTTTAATTAAAAGACAGAATAAGCAATAAAATAAATTGGATTCTTATAGACCAATTTGGTTTAAATCTAATCATTTGTTCTGAATCCTTTTAAAAAGAAACCTATCATTTTTCCATCCACGTTTCCTAAACATAGGTCACGTAATTTCAACAAGCATACTGATTTTTTTTTAAATGAAAATACTGTGTTCGTGCGACATTTTTATTAAAAAAGGCTTCGAACAAAATGTAGGTTATTGTTTGTATCGGAAAAACATTATTTTTCCGATTTTTTTACTCGCTTCAGCGGCTTGAAAAAGATCTCTGAGGTTGATAGGCTTTCACATTTAAGGCTGAAACCATTATTTTTGTAAAAGAGTTGTTAGTACCTACCTGACCTGTTTTTTAATTAAATTTCGTTTCGACTAAATGGCACCTTTATTTGAATTTATTATTGCCCAGTTGTCAAATCGTAATTTAATTTATTTGACAGATTTTTGACTAATAATATATATATAATAATAAATATAATATATCTTACATAATCTACAAATAATATTAATAGTATGTACAACTAAATTCCAATAAATAAAAATAAAAAAGAAAGAAAGAAAAGAATCATAGAAATGTATTGTATCATAATTTGCCCAGTTTGGACGTTTAGTTGATTCGACTGCTGCCACCGCAAATACTTTGAAAATATGTGGGTACAAAACAGGCGCGCGCGACGCGACTTCAGTAGAAAACTATGAAAACATCATGAAAGTTGTTCTACCAGAATCGCGTCGCACCGTCGCGTCGCGTCACGCCTGTTTGCTAGAGCTTTAAATCAGTTTTCGGACATCGTAAGAGAATTGAATAAATTCTATCTACCATATTCTATCGAACATCTCAATTCACTAAGGTCGTTTTTCACGTTAAGGTTTATGGTAGGTATTTATTTTACTTAAGCGTGTAAGCCACTGGCAAGCCACGTCGCTAGTGACCGATAAATAACGCCCTTTATTTATGTCACGACCACACAACACTATTAAATAGGCCACCTGTATCAGTTTCTAATAATAACGAGAAAGCCATAATATAGAATAGAATAGAATACTCTTTATTATGTACACCATAAAATTACAGATATAAATGTAGACATTTTTTTTTTAACCTTTTACCATAAAATTACAGATATAAATGTAGACATTTTTTTTTTAACCTTTTTAATTAATTATTTATTTCAATTATAATATATCTTACATAATCTACAAATAATATTAATAGTATGTACAAATAAATAACAATAAATAAAAATCAAAAAGAAAGAAGGTTTTTTTTGTTTTTTTTAGTATTTTCTATTATATTATTTATACATGCATACATACATTATTTATATTATATTATGCTGTATGGGGTACACTGAACGCCTGATTAAGTGTTGTATCAGTATACAGCAGTAGTACACGATATAGCTGTCAAAATTCGTGTTAGCTGATATCATTGGTTGACAAAAGTAACAACAATCATTCTGGCTAGCCTTTTCCCAAAAATCCTGGGGTCGGCTTCCGGTCTCATCGGATGCAGCTGACTACCACTGTTTTACATGGCGCGACTGCCTATCAATACTCAATATCTTTATTGCTTTATCACTTTATCATAATGTGTACTTAGGTGGGAGCGCGAGAGGGAGAGGCAATCACTGCGACCTCGCGCCCCTAGTCGCCGCAGGAGGAGACACCCTGGGCGTCGGGAGTCGATTGCCGACTCCCGGCTACCGTAGGCGCGGGCTTGCGGACGGCGAGCAATGGGCAGCTCGCCGTCCGGTAAGGACCAGGCCCGGGTCGACGCCGCGTCGTGTTCCACGCGCGCCTCAAAGAGATGTCAGAACAATTGACGGGGTCCGATAGGACCGTTGCCTGCCGGGGTCGCGGATTGTTCGAAAGAGTTACCGTGGCCCTGGCGCACAGGCAACTGAAGGAACACGGGTGGGTTTTAGTCAGTAAGAGTCTGACACGCCCTTCCGCTCCGCCCAGAGCGGGAGAGGTCATTTGAGGATTGCCCACCCAAAAAAAAAAAAAGGTGGTAACTAATATGATTGAGATCATTATGGACCCTGTAGGGCACAGCAAGAGGGTAGGAGAGAGGAAGCCCTGTTTTAGGAGATTATTAAGTTGTTATATAATCAAAGTCAGGAGATCGCGAGTAACATTTCGCTTACATAAGTATTATTTTATCTGCAAAAGTACTTAAATATTTTAAATTATTTTTATATACTGTTTCATAATGTATTATTTTTATTGTTTATTCATTTATATAAATTGTTTTTCTTTGAATAATTATTATTGTTATATTATTTATTTATTAGTATTGTTATATTATTCCACAACCCAAATACTGGGTAACACGATACCCCTTGGTAAGACTGGTTGTCAGACTTTTTGGTTTAGTCAGTCAAAAATATACGAATGACAGCCAGCGGGGTAATTGCGTAACACACTAACAGTAGGGATGGCTTTCATTTTAACAGTTCAACAACATTCATTGCATTATTTACGTTGTTGAGCAGACAAATTGTTCGAACATATGAAGCAATGGATTAGCAATATGTTTCAAAATGATTCAGATTGTGATAGATAGATTTGGACCAACAACGGGGTAACGTGCTTTCCGAGGCACGGAGGAATCTCGATATGTAATGGATATTCGCCCATCCACGAACCGACCGCGGCATGCGTAGCTTAACTTTCGATCGACCCTTGCAGCTGTTGTCATTTAGCAACATGCCCCTCAACAACAACAACAGCAAACAACCATATTAGTTGACACGATCTTCAAAAATTGAAAAGACTGTCACTATTTAGTAAACGAACGTTAGAGAAATAAATAAAAAATGTGTGGGGTCGGGGGACCCCCGTCAGGAACGAAATTCCTTACGATTTTCTTCAACTCCGAATGTAATTCGATATAGAGATTTAGATGGTATGTTGAAATTTAAAAAAAAAATTGCAGCTCCCATCTTGGATTTTCATGTTAACCTCACTATCGGCGTAAGCACCCTCGAAAACCATAAAAACGACACCAATGAAGAAAATTAAAAAAAAATTGCACCCGCCATCTCGGATTTTCATTTTGACCTCACTATTGGCTTAAGTATCCTCGAAAACCATGAAAACGACACACATGATGAAAAATTTGAAAATTGTCGCAGCCGCCATATTGGATTTTCATTTTGACCTCACTATCGGCTTCAGCACCCTCGATAACCAAGAAAACTATTTCTATCTCTCTTTCTTATATCTCTCTTTCTCTTCTCTCTTTTTCTCTCTATTTCTATCTCTCTTTTTAGTATAAAATAATAATATAAAACGTTTATTTTCTCTACACAAGTTATGTACTTACAGCTAATATTCGAGAATAGTGCACGAACAAGGAGCTAACTTTGTGAGAGACTGGTGCCTGAAGGAGGTTTATATAAAAAACCTGTATTACAGGTCACCAGGGCCCTCCCTCGGCTAGATGCCTGTGATTTGGACCATTATAGCAATGCAGTAATACTTAACTAAGGTTGAATTGAGAAACAAACAACAAAAAATAAAAACTTACTAGACTGTGAGTTAGTAACTAGAGAAAGTGTATAAGAGGAATGCAAGAGTGAATGTGAGAGGTTGCTTGTGTGAGTGTGGTGCGAGTATGGTTGATGGTATGTAGAAGCAGCAAAGGGGATGAGTAGTCGGTAGAGATAGTCTATCTGAGAGGGATCAACAAATGCTCAGTTCCTTGATAGTCAATAGTTTTCAAATTAGTAGTGACTGGAATTTTACATTTGTGTTTAGTTTGAGGATATATATTTATAATGTTATTTAGCTTATTGTACAGGTATGGTCCGAGAAAGAAGAAGAAATTATGCGAGTGTGCAGAACTGGAAGGTTGTGTTTGGCATACTCTACCTTTTCGGCGCTTATCACTACACAGATTCGGATCGTATTGTAACAAGGAGTGCTCTTTAAGCAGCGTACGCAATACGAAGGTTTCCTAACAGTGAGTATATCCCAGTCCTTAAAAAGTTTCTACAGTTGAGAATAGATAGGGGAGACCGGCCCCAACTTTGAGAACGGCACGCTGTGCCCTCTCAACTTCAATAAGGTGGGTAAGGGGATAATAAATATAAATAAATTATAAAGTCGTATGGAGGGAGCATAACGCTTTTTCGTTACGTGACGATGTCTACAATTTTCTAAAATTTTACTCCTACCGTAAGCTGCTTTAAAGAACTTCGTTCCAACAAATCCACATAAAATACAGAAGAGACATTTCTTCTGAAAAGTGGTTCCAATCTTCCTTCAGCATTTTATTTAAGAACACCATTTCAAAGATGACGTCGCGAATCCCAGTAACATGTTTCGTTCGTCCATAAAGCGTAGGATACTCTTCATCTACTTGCGTTTGACAAGATATTAATGGTTTTTGTAAGTAGGTCAAGTATCCATATAAAAAGACTCGACAACCATAAACGAGCATCGAAAGGGCGCAAAAGATACTATACAGTTGGAGACCAGATTTTGTACTAAGTTTAGAATAATGTTATACATTTTGATGTGTGCGTTATGAAGTGCTTTTTGAAAATGGAATAGAGTATGTCGTCGTTGGTTTGTTTGTATGCGTTTAATTATATTTTGGCCGCGTTACATTTGGTTTTTGTAATACTCCTCATAAGTTCAGCTCCAGTGGATCAGTTTTCTCTGGACTGATAACTTTAAGGGAGTGACAACACTTATCGACGAGACTCGATACCGCGTCGTTCTATTTCCGTTTTATTGCATGGACATAAAGCTCTTTCTGACTAGCTCAAGCCGATTCCGCGTCAATAAGTGTTGTCAATTTGTCATTCCCGTATAGTTCAGAAAAATTAACCTTTACTTTTTAATAACCAAGTGTCACGCTTGACGATTAAAAGGTATTAAAACGACTTTATATAAATGAGGTCACGTTTATTAGATGTCACTCCCTTCTTCATCACGAGAGCTTTTATTGAAGATTTGACATTTAATTTCCTACTAATGCAGTGATCTACAAGTGAAGACTATGACGGGATCAAACACAGAGTGAATAGAGCGGTCAAAGTTCACGGCATATTCGATTATTTTGTATTGTGTGTGTCAAACCTGAATTCGGTCATTTGAACAGTTTCTGACAAAAAGACTTTCGAAATTCGAACACGTCCAAGCAGTTATGGGGGCCTCATACATATGGCACAAAGGCACAATCGATCACGGGTGAATAAAATTCGAGAGATGGTCCGAATTTAAGGCAATCCAAATAGCAAAATGCAAAAAAAACGTACAGAATCAGACGCGTTTTCCAACCGGCAACAGATGGCATAACATTATCAGCCTTTTTATTTTACTGTGTTCGAAATGAAAATTCAAACTTTTTTTTAATGTGTTTCATGGCTTCGCGTTTTTGAAGGAGTTTTGCAGCAAAAAGTTCCAGGTCATGGAACGTAAAAAGACGACGGTGAAAACAAACGATTTGTTTGCGAAACATTGTGTTTGATCGTCAGCTTCGCGTGTATGATGGCTCCTTATTTGTTTTTCTAAACAAACGGAAACTGTATACTTAGTAACATTGCTTGAAGTCAAAGTTACGAATAATATGGTAATACAATACAGAATTTGGTAAAAAAATCATGACGATATAAAAGCTTCTTCAGTAACTCGAGAAAAGGAACAGCTCTTTTTTCAGTCCTCACGGCTATCTTTCGATCATAAGCTGATAAAATGTCGTATAATATAGATTATCATTTTCTAGTTGCATCGATATTCGTTAGTTCGAAAATTCAATTAATACCTGCCTATCATTAAGACTGAATTTTCCGCGTTCGAGGTCGAAGATCGGTAACAGTAGATTATACAATAAGTGCAAAAAAAGGGGATTTATTTCGAGGGGCTAAGTTAGATCCCGAGAGCAGCGAAGGATTCTAGATTAGAATCCTGAGCGGAGCGAGGGATACAAGACCGAGGTGATCTTTTTTTCACGAGTTGTGTGCTCTACTTTTTACCATTTACTGCGAGAAAATAAATAGTAGTATAGTAGTCTAGTTTATATATAACACATTTAATTATATAATCGGTATTATGAGAACAAAGGATTAAATATAAACATAACAAAAATTATGTTAATAGATTTTCCAATGACAATAAACAACCACGATAACAGATAGAAAAGAACCTCAATATAACTAGCGAGATATTAAAAAAAAAAAATGTTTAGGTCTATGGAATAGCTTCATTTAGCCAGCCAGTTGGTACTTTCAGTACGTTTTATTTATTTTTTGTACATCATTCGTATAATTAGTGCTTGTTCCAAACTCAAAATGCTTTTATTCTCAGTTACCAAAAGAGAGTTTTATTCACTGTTATCGATGAATCAAATGCCCTTTTTCGAGTGGCAATGGCAAAAAGTCCTTTAATGTTTTTACAGAGCTTTCCTCAGTTAAATCCTATGTGTGGCGTGAACGCTTTTTATAATCATCATCACCCCCTGAAAGCTAACGCCTTATTTTTTAAGACATAACTGTCATCTTTTTAGGGTTCCTTACCCAAAGGGTAAAACGGGAACCTATTAGACTTTGCTGTCCGTCCGTCTGTCACCAGGCTGTATCTCATGAACCGTGATAGTTAGAAAACTAACATTTTCACAAATGATGTGTTTCTGTTGCCGCTATAACAACAAATACTAAAAATCTAAATAAAATAAATATTTAAGGGGGCTCCCATACAACAGACATTACTTTTTTGCCGTTTTTATAGATAATGGTACGGAACCCTTCGTGCGCGAGTCCGACTCGCACTTGGCCGGTTTTTTTTCCTTTTTGGCATCTAAGCCAATGTCGACTATTCTGCCAGCGTCATGTAGTGAAGTGTCATCTTTAACGAGTGGCGGGAAAAGTTAAGGAGATGGTTGACATAATGACTTTATAGGCAGTTTCAGAACGAGAGCGTCTCCACTTGATTAAATAGTCGTATATTCGTGTATTCAGCTATTTTGTGATCACATTTTCTGAATAGGAAGGATATTTTTAATATTAAATCCGAACGATATCTATGGGTAGGTATCTCAATTGTATATTTTTAAGTAATGTATCTGCCGATGTGACCTATTATATTTGGTGTAAGCATAATGGTAAATAGTTCTTATGTAAGTAAGTTATTCATAAACCTATTTACAATTGTAAAAATATATTAATAATTAGCAACGCAAATTAAATCCTTTACCATCAATTATTTTTGGTGTAAGCGTAATAGCAAATAGTTCTTATGTAAGTAAGTTATTCATACACCTATTCACGATTGTAAAAATATAACAATAATTAGCAACACACATTAAAGCCTTTACCCACTATTATGAAAAAAAAAACACTTCAAATGCCTTTCAACACCTGCAAATTCAATACCAAATATATATTATTTTTTTGCAAATATAAACGTAAGTACACAAAGTAAAATTTAAACGTATCCGCGTTGCGAACAAACGCTTCACGCTCGGATTCACTCGATTTAACTCATTGTAATGACCTTAACTGGCATCAGGATTAACTGCCACTCTAAGTCCTCAATCACACGGTAGGAAAAGAGGGCCATTTAAAAAAAGATCGAGCGGAGTCTGTCGTCTTATTAGAATACATTTAAATTCCATTACAGTTCCATCCAACCGTTCTTTCCATTTTTAAAATCAAAAAGCTTAAAATGGGCATAAAAAAATGTAGCCTACCCTAACCCTAATGGGGGCTATCGTTTTTGTGCTCACCAGTTGGCGCCACTGTCGAGTAAGGTCCTGTTGCAGCTTTTGTTTGATGTTTTGGACATGTTTAAGTACTCTTATATTAATAGTATGTTTATTTTATTAAATTTTGAAACTTTAAATGAATATTTAGATTATAATGTTCCTAAAATTGGCAAGCATATAGCAGACAAATCTTATTCTTCCTTCAAGTGCTACCAAATTAGATCCTAACTTTTTACGTAAAATTTTAAGCCATAATTATTCAAGAATGGCACAATCATTACAGCTGTTATGAATCATTCGTTAAAATCCGTGATAAAAAATCCCGCAAACAGTGAACGTTCAGTACATATTTTGACATCTAGACACCTTACTCTATACTAGCGCCTCTAGCGGCGAACTCAAGCGCCTCTAGCGGCGAACTCAAGCGCCATAGCCGTCATTGCGTAGCACATTATCAATCAATCAATAGGATTATGTGAACTTAGAGGGTTGTATTGATGATTTTGAACACACAGACACAACCTGAATCATTTTGAAGGATATGGCTAATCCATTGACACTATTAGGCACTGGATGCAGAGTCACGTGCCCAAAATGTGTTGAACCACGTTGCAATTAGTTGTTTTTAGGTTAGTTTATAAGTTTTATTAACATAGTTTATAATTCGTTATTACTAATACTATATGGATTGTATGTACTTTTACATGCGATCCGCAATAAACGAAATATATATATTGCTTCATATGTTCGAAATATTTGTCAGCTCAAAAATATAAATAACGCAATGAATGTTGTTGAACTGTCAAAATGAAAATCATTGTTACTGTTAGTGTGTTACGCAATTACCCCGCAGTTCATCAAAAAGGCAGCTGACATGGGACTTCCTTTGTATATGGACCGCATTCAAAGTTCGTTGATGTATGACTTACCTCTGACCTCTGTTTTGTATAAAAATGATTTATTTTCTTATAATGTTTTTTGAATCAACAAGCAAGGTACCAGTTATGTTGTGGCATTTTTAGGCGACCATTTTTAACATTTTAGAAACTCCTGCTACTAGATACTGCGCGCCTCCTTTTGTACCCACCTTAAACTAAATTCCTGTGAAAAATCGTCATCTTTCTGTGCCAGATAGTTAGATTGTTTCCTATTTTGCGCTCAATAAATCGTGGGTTTTTAAACGGTACAGGTGTCTTAGAATGTTATTATCCGCTAGATCAGACTTATAAATAACATACATTTAAAAAAAAAAACTACAGCATCCGAAAGCAATTTTTGCTCGTTAGTCTTATAGCAAAAACTATCATTAGTTCTAGACCGGTACAAGAATATTATTTTGTATTACTCTTGCCAAGGCCACACGAAATAAGTTAGGAAATTACTTAGTTGCCAGCGTGTTACCAAGCAGCTAACTAGATTGTGCGCATACTTATTCGACGTTGTTAAAACTTAGTGCTCATACACACGAGCGACACGCGTTAACGGCAGAGGCAACTGCAGTCGCCGACAACATGCCGCTCGTGTATTTGAGCATCGTACTCATTTGAGTACGATACGAGCCGTCGACAACGTGCCGCTTGTGTATTTACACAAGCGGCACGTTGTCGACGGCGGCCGTCAACCCTTGTAGGCGGTAGCTGTCAACGCTTATCGGCGGTAGCCGTCGACGCGTTGGCGGTTGCCGTCGAAGACATACCGCTCGCTCGTATATTTGAGCACCCTACTCAAATACACGAGCGGCAGGTTGACAACGGCAACCGTCAACGCGTGTCGGCCGCAGCCGTCAACGCGTCGGCGGCTGCCGTTGAAAACATACCGCTCGTGTGTATAAGCACCGTACTCAAATACACGAGCAGCACGTTGTCGACAGCGGCCGTCGACGGTCGTCGACAGCTGAAGTTACCTCTGCCGTTGATGTGTGTCGCTCGTGTGTATGCACACTTAAGTCTCACTTTTGAAAACTTTGCTTCGACAATAGTGATGGATTTTTCTGAAAAGCGTCTGAGAAAGTTTTTGCGCTATATTTTTTCTTTAGCTTTTATAACAGACTATATTTTTGTAAAATGGAGAAAATTTTACCGCAAATGATGTTTACGAAAGCGATTTCCAACGAATTTTCCTCACTGCACTACTTCTCTTCTAATAAAAAGATGTAACACACTAACAGTAGGAATGGCTTTCATTTTGACAATTCAACAACATTCATTGCGTTATTTAAGTTGTTGAGCAGACAATTTTTTCGAACATATGAAGCAACAAATTAGCAATAGGCTTCAAAATGATTCAAATTGTGATTGATAGTGTGTTACGCAGTTAGGGTGCTGGGCCTAGTTTAGATGTTTTTTCAGGAGAAAAGTAGGACATTATCAGGTCTTTGGAAAGTAGAGCTTAGTGGTATAGTTGACCTCGTAATTGAAATACCACCCTAGGTTGAATGTCAGTTGCACTGCACGTCATAAAACGACAAGGTCTATTTGTCTATGTGACAGTTGGATACTTTTTCAACCTATGTGAAGTTCCAATTGACTTGAAATTGTTGTCAAAAGTATTAAAGCTAGGTGGACTATACCTTTTAACTGTTTTTAACTGTGATGGTTTAAAGTTACATAGAACTGTAAGTAACAGAGAGGGCTTCGCGTGAAAATAATCGCATAAGCTGGTAAGTCAGGATAAGTTAATTAGGACCTTCATCAAATTACTAGTTAAGGCTGCCGACCAGTTTCAAAGTTTCCACTAATAAGGTTTAATTAGTCTATCATGCTACCTATAAGAGTCAAGATTAAGGCTAATTAATGAATGCTGACACATTCGGGGCTCGTGGCTAAATAATAATAGTCACTCGGGTCTATTGGAGGTTAAGCTACTCTTGCTGCGGTCGGTTCGTGGATGGGTGACTATCCATTACATACCTAGACCCCGCTTTCCTCGGAAAGCACGTTTAGCAATTGGTCCCGGCTGTCATTAGTAGATCTTTGACAGTCATTACGGGTAGTCAGAAGCCTTAAAGTCTGACAACCAGTCTTACCTAGAGGTATCTTACCCAGTAACTGGGTTATGGAGGTCAGATAGGTAGTAGAGATGGGCTGAGTGATGTTTTTCTGTATCAATGACTGCATGACATTGACAAAAAAATATCGATGACGGGAACAATGACAATCATCAATGATTTTTTGTTGAGTATAAACACGTCACTTCAATTATGGTTGCTAAAATGATCGCGAAAAGGCTCCCACAGACAAGCGCGACGCGACAACGCTACACAAAGGCGCCGCTCCTCGGGTGAGTCGCGGTGCTTTTGTTTCGGGCGACGCGTCGCGCTAGTGTGTACGAGCCTGAATAGCTTACTGAAGTTATCATTTGTTACGCGTGACGCGCAGCCTCGCAACGTCGCAATTCGCAGCGCCTGAGACGGCTCGTCCGAATCACCGAAGTTCACGTTCATTCAAGTACTTAATGATTTAGGCATTGATGATTTTGTCGCTGCCATTGCTTAATAAAATGATTTTAAAATATCGACGATTTTTACATGCGACATGATATCAGACTCATCTCTAATAGGTAGTCGCTCTATGTGAAATACTGGTATTGACCTGCATCCGGTTAGACTGGAAGCCAACCTTAACATAGTTGGTAAAAGGCTAGGAAGATTAAAATGCTGACGCATCAAATTTTAACTTTGAGGTAGGTACAAACTTTTTCTTATTAATGGTGTTCAATACTCGTATATCCAATTTTCATGTCAATCCAATCCAATCCAATTTTCATAGATTGATGACGACAAAATCGTGGAAGCCCACATGTGTAGAAGTCAATCAGTAAAGTGGCTTTTCAAAAAAAGACAGCCTGCCATAATATCAACATAATAATTTAATTTAATCTACTTAGAACATAAAGATTTTCTCTCTCCATTATCTTTTCTTGCCAATTCTGGCGAGCAACCGTAAGTGCAACGCGTGCTCAAGCCCTTGCCATGTCCATTACGAAATCGAGTAGTTGGTACGTACGACTACATATCCAGCTGACTTCTCATTGTACGAAAAGCCTATACGATGCAAGGTCAGCTAAAACTGGAAATGTATAGCTTATGTTGTGTATGAGTAGGTATCGAGATTGAGCTGCGGTAATTACGTAACACACTAACAGTCGGAATGGGTTTTATTTTGACAGTTCAACGACATTAATTGCGTTATTTACGTTGTTGAGCTGACAAATTTTTCGAACACATGAAGCAATGTATTAGCAATAGGCTTCAAAATGATTCAGATTGTGATAGATAGTGTGTTAACGTAATTAGGGTGCTGTTTTCTATTCGATACCTCTAGATGACGCGGTCACCGTGTCCCAGTTAGTGACGCAACGTAAACATTTCCAGTAACTAACACTCTAACGTAAATTTGGGGTTCTTGACATTGTCAGTATTACTTGATAAAGTTCTGTAATATCGTTAAACTTGCATCAAGGTCGTTCCGGCCCTCGAGTCAAGTTCACGGTCGTGACGTCATCGGTACAGATAATACGATAAATATGGAGGTCAGCGGTTTTCGTCAGCTGATTACGTACAGGTTCCAAACAGTTTGGTTGCGTCAGATTTCTTTACTGTGCTCTTTCCACAAGCCGAAGTACATGTTTGGTCATTATTGCACTTTGAGGCTTGGGGCTTTCGAACTTTTTAGCTTGATTTAACGTTAACCTTTGTACATTGCATTTGTATTTTTTTCATCTCAGCACCTCAAACAAGCAAGTTTTGCTGTTTAAAGACAGTTTCCAAAATTGGCTTTTGCTGCGAGCGTGAAACAAATAATTTTTTTTTTTAGTACCGACTACAGAGCTGGGTCTACTAACAAAATTCTAAAGATTTGAAGTTCGTTTTTGTTCTGTCACTTTCACTTCGATACGAAAAAAGCGAGAGACAGAAAGAAGTCGATTCGAAGTTCGATTTTAAAATTCCATACCTAGAGGCCCAAAAAAGAAACAAACAATAAAACGTTCGAATACAATATAATTGTAAAATTGCAAATTATCAGTTACGGTTTTAAATGAAATTATTATATTTTTTATAATCAAATAAAGACAATGTTGAAGAAAAGAATACGAAGTTTGTCATTTATTTACATAATTATTTATAGTTTTAACAATCTTTAATATGGTGACAGAAGGATGCAGTTTGAGAACGCATCTAGAAATAGCTGGATCAATTTTTTTATTGATTTCTTCTTCTGTTACGCTAGCTACAAACTTCAATACACGTTGGATAATATAAAAATAATAATAAATATACGTGCACTGACTGGACAGGTCCACTTAATCTGTGTGGTTCTTTTCTCAAAAGACCATTTCAGACTCCAATCTACATGGTCCTCAAAGATTATGTCCGAATTTTTATACAATACACATTGACATGAGTATTTACTTTGTAAAGTATTAGATAAAAAAAAAAATGTGAATGTGAGGACTGTGGGTCATTACTTTTTTTTTCAGTTAGATTTAATCATGATCTGTCAGTTTGATTAATTTATTCTGCCTATCCAAATGTCCGCTCTTTGGTATTGTTCGTCGAATCGTTGAGCTCCTTATGTTCTGAGTTGAGCTGCACGATTACTGACAAATGCATGCACAGACTGGACAGGTCCACTCAATCTGTGTGATTTTTTCCTCAAAAGACCATTTCAGACACAAATCTACATGGTCTCCACACGATCTGACCAAGATTATGTCTGGACTTTAAAAGAGACTGTGACCTCTGAGTTTGTTTCGGCCTTTCTTCACAGAGTTGTCAGATAAGAAACGCCAAACTTATCTAGTTTAAAAAATATGATTCACGTGTAAAAATGTGTATACAAACCTACTTACAGAAATAAAATAATTTATCAACAACATCGTTTCCAAACAACACATACTTTTAATTTGCAAAATTACAATAATTTTACTTTTAACTTTTTAATATTGTTTGTTTTACAAATATTATACATGTGGTTTAATTTTTACCATGTTGGGTTCTTTTTACCTTTAGGTAATATATTCTCGCTGCTGAGGTAAAAAGTTGTATGTGTTACACGAGACCAAAGCTATTTGCATCTCGTGTCTTTGAATCCCTCGCTGCCTCAGCATTCTAACCTAGAATCACTCGCTACGCTCGTGATTCAATTATAGAATCCTTCGCTTATTCGGAATTCAAAATCAACACTCGCAGCAAAAACTAACTTTGCTCTCTTGTGTGCAACTATTTTCATTCAGCTAGTTTTCAGCAGAGACAACGGATAGCAGGCATTTCCAATAAATCTGTAACTATTTTAGATTCATCATGAGATTCTTTAGGAACGTGTGATGTTATTATTATTAATTAGGTAATACAAAGGTGTCATTCACATCAAATTCAACCTTTCAGGAATGTAAGTAGGCCTATGCTGCTTAAAAATATTATGTAGGTATTCTATATTCCCAAATTGATTCGCAAACTAATTAATTGGCCTTTACAGCTTTCCAGGAAGTTTCATAGAAATTGTTCTACTAGAGTCGCGTCGCGCCTATTTGCGGAAGCCTTTATGATAGGCTCAAGTTTAGTTTCGATTGCAGCATAATATCGGAACAAAGTAGCAACAATAGTTCCAGGCCTCGCCTGCCAGCGCGGGAATATTCCCGCCATTATGAAACACACGTCCATTTTGTTTATTGTTCGAACTTCAGAAAATGTGTTCAATTGAAACTATGGAACGTATATATTCAAACTTATTTATCGAATACGACTTTTTTCATGAGCAATGAAAAAGTCTACTAGCCAACATTTATTCAAATTAGGTACGAACGGATTACGGATTCAATCGAAATAAGTATCGAATAATGATTGATGACTTTTGTTATTCGATTTTGATCATTCGAATTCAGGTAGTAGGTAGGTTTTAGAAGATAATAAAATATGAATCAATGCAATATTTCAGCAAACATGCAGCAACTGAATTTTTAGCAGTCTTTCGTGTATGTATGCAAGATATTGTAAAATCGCAATTCAATCTGGACTTCGCAGAATAATAATACGATACGAGACACAGTCGATGAGGATGGAAAGCCCATCAAATCGAATTCGTTGTACGTTGTAGATAATAATTATTATAAATAGCACAATAAATGTTGTTGGTCAACGCAGATGATGAATTAATTTTATATATTTTATCTTACGATGTTTTGTTTTTTGTTTTTTTTTGTTTCTATTACGTCCAGCACCCTGATTGGGTAACAGACTATCAATCACGATCTGAATCATTTTGAAGGATATTGCTAATCCATTGCTTCATATGTTCGAAAAATTTGTCTGCTCAACAACGTAAATAACGCAATGAATGTTGTTGAACTGTCAAAATGAAAGACATTCCTACTGTTGGAGTGTTACGCAATTACCCCGCTGAGATAGATGCAGTGACGTAGGTACTTGAGACTATTACAGATACAGAATCCCGACATATCTACGAGTGGATTATAGGTATCTGCATACATCATGTATATAGGTACCTACTCAATTCCCGATATTTTTTAAATATAATTCTCAAAACTGATATACAATCACCAAAGCAATAAAATAGTTACAACACAATATTTCTGATTGGCATCTACTAGATGCTAGCATGCATATTTTATGTAAAACACTAACTATTTAAACAAAAAGTTAAACAAAACTTACAAAATAAACAATAGATCAGATAATGAAAAAGTTTTGGGAAAGAAAAACTTAATATAGAATAAACATTTTTTAATTTTTTATTATATATAATTAAGACTCCTTGTCCCAACTGAGGCTACAGAACCAGCAAAGACAAATATTTCATCACGAATGGAGTTGGCACAAGAAAGCATCGTGGCAAATGAGAAGAATTACCTATATTAGTACGTGTGCAGGACAAATGTCCTTCGTTTAATTAAGCAGCTACTACTACGTGGGATACTAAATTTCACTACTTCTACAATTTTAGAATTAGTGTTTCGCCACGACTCACGACGCAACAAAATTATCGATAAACCTATCAATAAAATATTTAAAAATAATTATCGGCGTTACCAGTGACGTCAAGTGCGATAACATTAATATACCCACTTATTTTTAATTAATTAATGACGTAAACATGCGGTTTACTCTGCGGTAGATCGTTGAAGCATTTTGTTTTGCAACCGCGTAATTTTCAATGAGTTATTGTTTATACAATTATTTATTGCAAACAAAATAATACCTAACAATGTGATCGTGTTAGGTAGATTTTATGCATGAATGACTTCAAAAACAAGGAAAAGTTGTACTTAACTAAAATGTGAACGCGTGCTTACCCTAAACAAAATTCCATGAATATTATATGCGTCGTAACACGGATTCATAATAATTTGAAATGAAAGAGCTTCAATGCAGAATAAGAAATACTGGCTTTTTAATTATCTCTGTTTCTCCCCATATTATTCAAAATACCTATCGACTTACGAGTATTTGGTCGAATGGCCCGAGAAGCCAAGCCAGAATCTATTGCGCAAATGTTGCAGACTTGAATGTAACAATTTATGACAAGCTAGCTCGTAGCTTTAAAATACAAGTAAAGAAAGGTAGTAGGTACTGCAAAGGATCATTAATCTATTGAAGTTGCACTTTTTATACCAGCTCTTGCAAGCATAGGCCACACACATACACCATTATACCGGGCGATTTTAAGCCTACATCAAAGAGTACAGTCACTGGCTGGTGGGAGCACCATGGCTATATAATATCGGTACGATAAGAAGTACCTATAGTACGGGCAAGAGACTACTAAAATATTACTGTTCCAATTTCAAAATTGATTTTATATTGGAAAAATAGTTATCTATTTACTTAGAGGTTACTGACTATCTAGTCTAGCCCAGAGCGTTGGCCAAGAATGTGATTTGTACTGCAATCCCTAGCGCACATACTTGACTTTATGCTTTCCCGCTTTCTGTATGCTCACCCCTAGTGGGGGAGAGAGAGGTGAATAAACTATTCATGCTCGGTCTTTGACATAGCAAAAGCTCAAGAACGCTTAAAAGCGTCCATAGTTCAGTCGTGCCTTTAAATATTCCAAAAAGGCATAAAATATTTCATTGAGTTTCAATAAAGGAAAGCTGGAATGTAATTATTTACTTCATTGGAGAAGAAAATGGTTATGTTTTAGGTTTCAAAGTAACAAAATGGTTTTCAATTGGATTTTCGTAGCAGGAGAAATCTTTTATATTACCCCTTGTTAGTTATTATTGCTTTACTCATCAACGTAAACTTTTGTTCCAAGTTGTGGAACGGAACTCAATAATTTTCAGAAATTGGATTAATTCATTACCATTTCATTTTAATTTAAGTACTGACATTTTTAACCTTAAATATTTGTGAAATAATAACTTCGGTTAAGTGAGTAATTTAGTTTTACTAACTGTTTCATGAATGTTTCACCAAAACACAATTGACAAATTTTTAGTTTACAACCAACGCTTTGTATACAATTTTTCACAAACAACTTGTTCCACAAATGTTTGTTTTATTTTATAAACATTCGCTTTAAAAACATTTTTTTGGCAAATGCTTCTCTTTACAAATGTTTCGGATGATATTTATTACATTTTTCATTTAATATTTAGATTATTCTTGAAAAATCACGTTTATACTAAATATCATTTTATAATACGCTAGGTGCTGCCCGCGGTTTCGCCCGCGTGGATGTCGGAAATTATCCAACGGGACCGTGCTGCCGTACAAAATGTAGCCTATGTTACTCCTTATAACATCAGCTATATGCCAGTGTAAGTCTCGTCACAATCGGTCCAGCCGTTTCGGAGATTACCCGGAACAAACAGACAGACAGACAGATACAAATAAAAAAATTGGTATTTTGTTATAAGTCACGTATATACTTTTATATGCATTTAGTAAAAAGCTGTTATTTTGACATTACAAAATCTATACATACAAATAAATAAAATTGAAGTATCTGCTTCAATTTTATTTATTTGTATGTATAGATTTTCTAAAACCAGTGACACAATATTTGAAATAATTATGGAATATCGAGCAGAAAATAACATAGATATTAAGCCAAAAGTTTGCATATTAGATTCTGAAAAAGCGGTTATCTTAAGTTTGCGATCAAATTTTGAAAACGTAATCCTACATGGTTGCAACTTCCATTTGGGTAAAATAATTTCCAGGCAAGTACTGAAGTTCTTTAAATTTAATAAAGTAATAATCTAGTCGTTTCTGGCAATCGCCGGCCGCCGCCGCGGCATCGCTCGCTTCGCTCGCTTGGCTCGTGCGTAGGGGTCACAGTGTTACCCTAACCTAAACATTTTTTTTTTAATATTTAACCTAATCTAATTAGTTCGGTTCCGGGTAGCCTACTAAAAATAATCTCTTTTTTTAATTAGCGCAAGTTGTTTCTGGCATATAAATTTGTGCTTATAGAAAACATAGCCGGGCCTATATTTTTTTAATCAAACAATTAATTAAAGAAACTTTAAGCAATGCCAATGAGGTTGAACAAAAACAGTCAGATGCTCATCCTGAAAAAATAAAGAAATATGTGTATCTCGAAAGATGAACGCATCGCGAGAATATTGATGCAAAAAGCAAATTATTCGGAAATTAAATTATTGAAATCTTTAGCGAGCCACTTGCAATTAATTATACTAATACAATTCCAATTAACATAATTACTTAATCATTTTAATACAAAAAAAAATACAAAAACAATACATTAATAAAAAAATATTAACTTGTACAATATTAACACAACTAACTACATTTACACTAAGTACTAAATTAAATGACTAACTAACTTAATGCCAATTTTTTGCCTATTTAATGAGTTTCATTTTTAGGTACTTAACTGCGTAATAGTAAGTCAATATGTAAAACGTTTTTATTCCAAACGTTGTTTTATAACATAAAATTAAAAAAAATAGAATTGTTTGTCAAATAATACGTTATTAAAAAAAGTTTATCCGATAATTATTTTCTTAAGTGAATTATTTGGCAAATTTGTTGTTGTATAATGATGAAATGACTAATCATGTTTTTACCAATCGTTGCTTGTCAAGTAAAAATTTGTAAATTATTTTTTGGTGAACTTACAGGACACCAAAGCGCTTAATAAAAACTTGAATACTTTTAAAACTTTTTAAGTGAACCTTACCTCGTTACAACAGCAAAAGTAGCACCAACAGTTAATCCAAGATTAAAAGCGCTCATCCATAGTATAGACATGGCTACTTCTTGTAGTCAAATCGGCCTCGATATCGACACCCAAGGGCACTTCACAACACTAGGCAATTGTCCCGTTCATCCCGTGACACGGCACAACACGACTTCGGAATTCGAATTGAAGTGAAAATAAATTATGACTATGATTTGAGTTGTCTGTGGTCGTAATTGACAGATGATTGATCTTTGATGTTCTTTTTATGACAGAATTTATTTTTAAATTATTATTTTCGAAAGTCTTATTACTCGTGTGGTATATAGATGAAAGTTAAGTTTAGTTGATCGAGTAGCGAGTTCAAACGTTAGTGAACGAATGGCGTGGTAGTTCTGTCCTTTACAGTATAAACCGGAGATTGCCCCCCCGCACTCTCCTATAGTAAACTTCGCGGGTATTTCCATTTCGCGGGTTTTATATTGCTCTATTCTATGATGCAATTCGTTGCATTTTGCTAAATGAGAGCAAAAAGTAGACATTGCACTTTGTTACTCGTACAGTATGTTACTTTTGTTGGCTATTTGAGCTTCAATTTAGTAAATTGTTTCAGTAATTCATACATTTTGTTTGGAAATGTTTTACAAAATATTTTTTCTGTTACAAATTAGAACAAAGCAGCGGGGTAATTGCGTAACACACTAACAGTAGGAATGGCTTTTATTTTGACAGTTCAACAACATTCATTGCGTTGTTTATGTTGTTGAAGCAATGGATTAGCAACAGGCTTCAAAATTATTCAGATTGTGACTGATAATGATAATGTGTTATGCAATTATTAGGGTACAGTTCCTAATTGGTTTGAAACTTGTCTGGTGCATGTAAACAACTGCTAATTAAAATTAACGTGGTGTGCATTATTAATTAAATTCAATTATGGACGTGGATTGCTTTCAGGCATTTCGTGACTCTCAATAGAAATGTAAAATAATTATTTCAAGTAGTACCTACCTCAATACCCACTTAATTAAGTTAAAAAATGATCTATGTTAATAATAAAGAAGTAATCTAGTACTCTTCTAAGTCGCCTTTCTAAAGAAGTAATCTTTGCTTCAAGGCTTCCGCAGACAGGCGCGACGCGACGGTGCGACGCGATTTTGGTAGAACAATTTCCATGAAGTTTTCATAAAAAATGCTCTACTAGTTGCGTCGCGCCTATCTGCAGGAGCCTTTACACTATTTCTTGAATAGATAAAGAGATGAAATGTATGAAATAACAGGCCAGTAGTTATTACGCAATACGCGTGAAAAGATAAATATACTATATATCAGGTCAGCACCCTAATCTCGTAACACACTATTAATCAGAATCTAAATAATTTTGAAGGATATTGGTAATACATTGCTTCATATGTTCCAAAAATTTGTCTGCTCAACAACGTAAATAACGCAATGAATGTTCTTGAAGTGTCAATATGAAAGCCATTCCTACTGTTAGTGTGTTACGCGATTAGGTACGTGTTTATTAAATAATTTCGTAAATTCATGTTAGTATGTATGTACTTATGTACCTACAATAATTTCGGCATACAAATGCCATTTCAATTAGGGTATTCCCCATACACCGGCACACCTTTAATGACGCATAGGCTTAATTTGTTTATGAATTAATTAATTGACACAATGGGTTTAAGTGACAATTTTGCATTATTGAAGGTAAATTCTGGAGTTTTAACAACTAGCTTGCATATACAGGGTTATTTGTAAAACACCAGCAACCTCTTAAGGGGTCATTGTACTCATCATTATAAAAAACTTTTACTATGGACCAAACCGGAAATCGCGAAAAAAAAAACAGATTTTCCCTACATTTATATTCGCATAACACTTCAAAACGTAGGGAACAGCTGATATTTTTTTCGCGATTTCAGGTTTTTTTCCATAGTAAAAGTTGTTTATAATGATGAGTACAGTGACCCCTTAAGAGGTTGCTGGTGTTTTACAAATAACCCTGTATATTTGAGCAGTGGTGGCCCAGTGGTACCGGCCCGGATTTACGAGTTCTGGTCGTGGGTTCGAACCCAAGCAGGCGCTTTACTTTGGGTAAATAATTTCATCGCCACTGCTCTCAAAACGGTGAAGGAAAACATCGTGAGGAAACCGACATGTCCTAGAACCAAAAAATTCGAAGATATGTGACATCTATCAATCCACACTGGGCCCGCGTGGTGGATTACGGCCCACTCCCTCTCACAGAGAGGAGGCCTGTGTCCCAGCAGTGGGAACGTTATAGGCTGATTATGTATGTATGTATGTATGTATACGACTATACCTAATTGTGACGAGATTTATTTACAAGCTTTTATTTTCCAGAGCAATAGTTAATAAACATGCAATCTAATGGATAGCCTAAACAGCAAAAGTTATCTTATCTTTTCCCTTTCACCAGACAATGGCTGTGACCTTAGCCGAAGCTAAAATAAAAACCAATAGTGATTGCAATCCTATTACGTATGGAAAGCCTAACCCAGTCTTAACGCTAAGGTCGCGGTAATTACTTTATAAAATAAATGCCATTTACTGTGCCAACTTCATTTATTAAGATAAAATAAATCGTCAAACTAAGAAGAAACAACACAATTTGTGAGTCAATACCTAATTAGTAGAAGTATGTAATTTGTGGAGATAAAATAAACATCATTTATTTATTAATGTAAAATAATGCTTAAATGGAAACGATCATGATGAGAGGATGAATGAAAGGCAACTAACAAAAGGTATTTACAAGGCAGATGTGAGTGGAAAAGCCGGGAAGGGACGCCCTAGGAGGATATATAATGGCCTTATTGGTGATGTTCTTCAGAAAGGTCAGGTGCGCAGTACTCGCAACCGGCGTGCGTGTATGACTGGATGTATGAACGAAAACGAGGCAAAAGGCGTATGTAAGGATCGTAGCATAAGTTTGATTTGATTTGTAGCAGGTGGCGTTCTGTTGTTTCTGCCTACCCCCATGGGAAGAAAGAAAGAAAGAAAATACATTTATTTGCGGTAAACATGACGCAAAGCAAAAACACATAAACACAAAAAATTACGAGTTGGGGGGAAAATATTCGTCACATTCACGCAAAACGGCAATCGCTCAGCATAATGCTACGACCCTATGCGAGACAGAGCCCCAGCGCTGGTTTTCAGCGATAGCCGGCGCTGACGTGATGACGTCAACCAGTGCAGCATACGAAAATTAAAAATAAACATTAAAATACGAAATAAAATAAATACACTATAACCTAGTTCAAAATGTATATAAACATAATATTTATAAAGGGGTAACATTCCGGGCAACGACTCATGCGCCGCCGGGCTTTAATGATCTGTGCGCGCAACTGTCATAAAACTGTGAAGAAGGCGTGAGTTTATGTGGCGTGTGTTTTTGTTTTTATTATGCTGAGGTAGGAGCCTTTTTGGCCTCGCACAGGTTTTTTACTTGTTTATTGTTGTTTCTTTTTTTGTTTTGTTAATTTTGTTAGTTTTAAATGCTCCTTTTTTTTTCTTTTTGTTTCCCAAATAAAGTATTTTTCTTTCTTTCTTTTCTTTTATGTAGGTACGTATGCATGTAAGATGAAATAAATAGTCGAACTAAAAGTACAACATCCGTAGATTTTCCTTGAGAACACCCCGTCAAAGAGTTTAGTCGTTCAAAGATAAACAACAAAATAATTCGGAAAGTTTGCCTCTCCCATTACTTCAATACCAACTCCTCTCCATCAACATTTTGTCTTTCTCCTCGATTTCAAATAAACGTTATTTCCGAAGCACGTTCACCGGTGACTAGCTAATTAAAGTACATAAAACGAAAATGTTAGAGGAGGGAGGGAAGATGGCGGCATTTTCCTTGTTAACTATGGTTTGCCGGCCGAGTAGGCTGCACATTCAAACGGTAAAATAGCTTGGGTAATTACCACGTTTAATATTACATCGTCGCATCGTCTTTGAACACGATATCTTTACGTTTGCATTAAAGACTCCCGCAGACAAGCGCGACGCAACAGCGCGACGGCGACGCGACTCTTGTAGAACAATTTCCATGAAGTTATCATAGAAATGGTTTTACTAGCGTCACGTCGCGCTGTCACTTTGCGCCTGTCGGAGCCTTTAAGCAAGTATTCATATGAAGTTAAAAGGATAGTAATAAAGTGTGATTTTATAGGGGCGTTATGGAAACACATAGCCTAATAAGAAAGAGCACATTCTCCCAAATGGCAAGGATGGCAGAAGTAGAAGATATTTCCGAGGGAAACGACTTTGTTTTCCGAGTTGTGCCAAAGGAAGTACAGAAATGACTCAGATGCGTTCCACTTGAGGATCTGGAGCCCCGGATCCGGAGCCGGCTCCGGACGGCTAGGAGTACCTATTTAGATCTGTGTTTTAGTCTGATATTTCCCCAGATTCCTTTACATTACTAGACTAGAACATATTCTGCGGTTTAGGTATTAACTTATACAAGCATAGGTGACGCAAATTCCTCAAGTCCCCAATATATCAATTGATGAGGTGCCGAAGCCCTCTCGTACAATACCTTCGTCTTGACGCGCCTCAAAGACAACCGTACCGAACTTAAGTCGAATCGATTTGGAACCTATAGTGAATTGAGAACAATAGCTATGTCGTCAGCTGAAGTATTTTAATATGAACTTGAATGGATGTAGATGTATTTGTTTACTTCTGGGTACCGGTATTATTATTATTATTATTATTCATTTTATTTCAGAATCAAAAAATATTCCATACATTGTTAGTACATCATACTTATAACTATGTTAGTATATTATTATTGAATGTCATTATTGAATGTCATTATTGAATGTCAACATTATTAATTATACATTATTACACACTATTTTACATTAAAAAGGACCCCTCCAGATCCGTGAACGGTATTCCAGTGCCTCACAACCGGACAATCAACCCTTTCCAATATGGTATTCAGAAGGCCGTTGGTGCTACCCCGCACGCGGTGCATCAGGAAGGCCACTCTTTTCCTTACTATAGCCCTAAAGCAGTCAGTGCTAGCCTTAGCAAACATACCTGATGCACTGCAAAAGCGAGGCAACGCCAACAGCATCCTAAAACCATTATTGTACAAGACCCGCAGGGCATTGAAAGATCTACGCGTATAGCGGACCCACAGGCTGCAGGTATAAAATGTCTGGCAGTATGCTTTAAAAAACGCAATTTTAACATCTTTTGTACACCGTGCAAACCTGCGCGCCAGCATATTGCATCTCACTGCCAACGCCCTACGTTCCCGCTCAATATCTAAATCATCTGAGAGGTCCTCGGTGACCCAGTGCCCCAGGTACTTAAATTTGGTGACCCTACTTAACGACATATAAGATAAGATAAGATATGTAAGATATTTAAAAATTATTTATTTTTCTTTTACCACTTATGTTGGGCTAAAAGTCAGACTGTTTTATGTTACAGCATTACATGATTGTTACAAAACTGTGTAGAATCTGGCTATTTTGGAAACCTTTGGCAATTAGGCATAATTCCATGTGACAATTTGGTAGTTTATATGCAGATCTTTTGTCTAAACTAATATTAAAAAGAGAAAAGATTTGATTTTTTGTATGTTTGTTTGTTACGCTTTCACGCTGAAACGGCTGAACGGATTTGGATGAAATTTGGGACATGGGTAGACGATGAACTGGATTAGGACATTCAATACTTTTTATCCCGATATTCCCATGGGATCGAGACTTATGTGGGTGAAACCACGGGGCGCAGCTAGCGTAAAGTATTTAAGTAATTAAACAAAATTGATTCCTATAAACCATAACGTACGGAGAAAGGGAGGCTTTTCTCCTGCATTGGGACAACATAGGCTACAAATAAAAAAAAAAGATATAAGCTATATTGGCTCGGATCTAATACAGGGTAATCAAATTTACCTAACCACTGGACGAATTTGATTGTTCCGGGCCGAAGATCACGATACTTTCGTCTTTATAAAACGAACGAATGTACGATCGAATATCGAAAGGAAAATGTAAGTATCTACCTAGAAAAATATGACGTAGGCTTTCAGAGAATTGAATGTGAAATAAGGGCAGTGCATGTAAGTAGGCAATGGGGAGGATAGTTATTCATAAGTAGTTCTTATTAAATTCAGTAGATACTGTTTCTGCAATAGACTTTAGTACATATAAAAGTATACGGCCGGACTAAATGGTGCATACGCAGTTGCAAAAACTCCGTATTATCTTGTCAGCTTAGTCTCGAGCCGAGATAAAGTTTTATGAAAAAAAAAAACATCTCTTTTCTGTTTGACACGACGAGACTTGGAACCGTGCTTGACAGTATGGCAGAATGAGGTAACTACGAAGATTTAAATCGTTAGATTTGTCCTCACTGTACTATGTCGCGCGAAAAGTTGTCCATACTGGGAAGAGTGAGCTCACACAATAATAACGGTGTTTCCATGACAATCAAGTCAAGTCTCTGCGACATCGTGTGTGTCAGACGTGTCAAAACCAATCAGAAAAGCGACCATCTTTTGACACGAAAGGGCGCATCTACGATTTAAATCTTTGGGTAACTATTAACATTATAAAAGACGAGCAACGAATACAGAACCTCCATGACTGGTACTTAATACACAGTACTGTTATAACGTTGTTACTTTTCTTTTCACTGCAGTTTTAGTACAAAGGCCTCTAGAGGTCTACGTGATCGGCTGCACGTCTGCAGCGGGTACCGACAGCAGGGAAGTGCTTATTAATTTTTTTATTGTGCAATTGGATGGCGGAAAATTGGTAGGCTGTTGTCGACTTACATGAAAGTATATAGTGTGTGCTACATATGTACCTACGACATGATATAGACAAATTTCATTTTGACGTTGAACTTACTGAAATGTTAGCAGATTCGTTGTAGATACTTGAACTCGGTACATTTATGTAAAATATCATCGATGCCAATAAAGTAGATTTGGAATTTAAATGTATTTTTCTTGATGTTTCTCTCAGTCTAGATTTATATATATACAAAGTAAAAAAAAACGCCTGTGGCACTCGGGGACTGCCGCGGCAAAGCTATTGCATGGCATTTTTTATCAACTTATGCAATTATAATTATTTACCTACTTATTTTTTATTTATGCAGTATTTTTTTTTCTTTGGTATTAATTCAAGTACAGTCGTACCATATACATGCACGTTAAGCGAACGCTCGGCCCAGCTACATGGTAGGCGGAGTGGGCGGTGTTAGGTTTTATTTTCGTTACCGAATTTCTTGTCGCCGCGCTCAAAGCCCGCGATAAAAGCTATGCAATAGCTTAAAAAAAATCTTCAATTAAAGTTTACCAAAATATCTATAGGTACGTATCCTACTTAAAATGAATACCATACAATATAAATCAATACAAAAACAGTAGTGATACGGATAATTTTCGCAGGAAAGAGGAATCCCATTTCGTGTGACTCACGCGCAGAAACCAACGTTCAGGTTTTACCACTTTTAATATTTATATAATTATGTGCATAGATAACACATTATTTATTTACTGATTGGTTTAACCGTTTAGTTTATGCTTTGAGCAGCTACTTGGAAATTAAAATTGTAATGCGCAAGAAATGACTCTTAATTTCCATCACTAAGTCCCCTTATAATTTTAGTAATAACACCTAAAACTATAAAAATTAAATAGAACTTTGTGATAATGTAGTTTCAACTGTTTTTCTATACTCTACTAGTATTAAAAATCAAGACTACCTCAATACAATCTGCCCGTAAAGCCTTATCTACACGATGCAACTTAGTCAGCATAATCAGCCTATAATGTTCCCACTGCTGGGACACAGGCCTTCTCTATGTGAGAGGATGTGAGCCGTGATCCACCACGCGAGCCCAGTGCGAATTGGTAGATGGTCTTCGAATTTTTGGTTCTAGGACATGCCGGTTTCCTCATGATGTTTTGAGAGCAGTGGTGATGAAATAAATTACACAAAGTAAAGAGCCTGCCTTTTTTTTTTGGGTGGAAAATCGTCAAATGACCTCTCCCGCTCTGGGCGGAGCGGGAGGGCGTGTCAGACTCTTACTGACTAAAATCCAACCGTATTCCTTCAGTTGCCTGTGCGCCAGGGCCACGGTAACTCTTTCGAACAATCCGCTACCCCGGCAGGCATTGGCACTATCGGACTCCGTCAATGGTGCTGACATCTCTTTGAGGCGCGCGTGGAACACGACGCGCCGTCGCACAGTGGTCTGAAATCAAGCTCCATACTCATAGAAACTTAATGTCAAAAAATAATAAATAAAAATATGTTTTGTGTTTAGTATACCTCCCTTTCCTTAACTAATATAGTACGAAGGGTATGAGTAGCTCCATGGGTGAGATTTTTTTTTTTTTGTATGGAAAAAAACACTTAAAGAGCTTTTTTTCAAAACTGAATAGAACTGAAGGGCTGGTACTCACATGAGCTATTGCACCATACATGGCGATCAAGATGACATACAATTCATGTGCCTTTCGGTGCCGCTTTGCATGTAGCAAGCTTTGGAAATTTTGAATTTTCGGTCGGTGATCTTTCAAATCTTTGACATAATTTAATTAAGTAATCAACCACATAACTGATATTGTCGTTAATTAATAACCTGCTAATGACTTTTATAATGAAAATATTAGAAAACGATATAGATTATTTACATTTTACTACAAAATTAATTTTACGAAGTAACTCATTTGTTAATCACCGTCATTATTGTTGAGTTTTAATATAATAAAATAACATAAGCATTAATGGGATAGCGAGCGTTAATGAGGGTACTTGTAATATAAGTAGGGCGTTTAAGCTAACTTCACTTAGTAGCTCTTTGCACTTGTGCACGCTTACTATACTTATTACGTTCGATTTGTTTTCGTGTTATGATGGAAGGTTTTAGTACCAATTTGGATATTTTTATGTTTGTGGCTAACAAAAGCTGTTTTTCACAGCCCAGTGTATTATTTGAAGTTTTTGTCAATGCTGTTGATTTGTCAGAAAACGAAAATAAAGAATTGAAACAATTCTGTCAGACTAATGTGTGTTCGTTGAGGAACAAATGGATCTCGTGTAATCGCACGAGACATTCATTCATAAAAAAGTATGAGACATGGCTGCAAGACGACATAAAATGGCCTGAGTTCATGAAGGACAAGATGACACCTTCTTTAGTGTTAGAAGAGCAGCAACCATGTTCCAGTTCTGACTTCGGTGTAAATGAGGGTGCATCACCATAATACAAACCGAAGACGTGCAGTGTTGGAACATCAACTGTTGTGAGTCCAAGAAAAGTGTTCTCTGAGCTAAGCCCACTACAGAAGAGAAGAAGAGTGGAAGAGCTCCTAACGCATAGCACTGAAAGCCTAGCTTATGCAACTGGTTTAAGTGCAGATAACAAAAATGTTGCAGATATAATAAAATTGATCACAGAGCATTCTGAGGAGGCTACAAAGATAAAGGAATTGTTGAAGTCCAAGAAAGCTATGTCCATATATTCCGCTGATAAAGCTTTAGGAATTCTGACTTCATTGAAGCTTTCGAAATGGCAGTATACAACATTAAGAGCTTGTGCAAAAGAAGAAGGAATACCACTATATCCTTCATACACTGCTATCTTACAGGCGAAGAAGGACTGCTACCCACCAAAAGACACCATAGAAATCACCGAAAGAGGGGTAAAAGTAAAGCTTCAAGCGATTTTGGACAAAACTGTTGCTAGACTTGGGAAATTCCTACGTTTGGAATCTTTGCTAGATGGCAAAGAGCTAACACTGATATGCAAGTGGGGCTCTGATGGTGCTTCAGGGCAAAGTTTGTACAAACAAACTATGGCGGGTGAAGATGATTCAAGCAATTTTATGTGTTCTTTAGTGCCTCTGCGCTTAGTTTGTGGTGAAGAAAAGTTATGGTAGAATCCAAAGCCATCTTCCACAATGTTCTGCAGACCGCTCTATTTCAAATTTGCAAATGAAAACCAATTAAATATTAAGGAAGAACAGGCTTTGATTGAAGCTGAGATTGCAGCACTGGAGCCGTCTATTATGGGAATTTATACTGTTAAGCACTCAATGCTTATGACCATGATAGATGGTAAAATCACTTCGCAACTGTCAAATACTTCAACGCAGACTTGTGACATCTGTAAAGCTAGCCCTTCGGAAATGAATAAGTTAGAGAAGATCTCAGAGTAAGTTTTGAACAATTTGATAAATTTCAGTTTACCGTAATGCTGTGTATCTTTTTATTAATTAATTCACTTTCTTTTCAGAACACCTGTTTCAACAGATATATATCAGTATAGTTTATCTACACTTCATGCTTGGATTAGATGTATGGAGTGCCTACTCCATATATCGTATAGACTGGACTTCAAAACATGGCAAGCCAGATATACAGACAGCAAAGAGTCATTGAAGAGTAGAAAACAAACCATACAGCAGAAGTTCCGTGATGAAATGGGCCTCCTAGTAGACATCGTTAAACAAGGTAAGTTATAACCTTATTTTTTTCAAATAACGTTAGTTCTATTCTTTACAAAGTTGTGGATTAGTTTTGATTCATTTATAATTTTTGTTTCAGGTTCTGGAATCACAAATGATGGAAACACAGCGAGGAAAATTTTTGGTAATCCTGAAAATACTGCAGCTATTACAGGCTTGGATCCTAGTTTGATCCAAAGATTTGCAACACTTTTGCGTGTGATGGCCTGTGGGGAGCCCATAAATGTTGAGACGTTTAAAAACTTTGCGCACCAAACAGCAGAATTGTATGTGGAACTCTATGGCTGGTATCACATGCCTTCGAGTGTCCACAAACTTTTACTGCACGGTGCTGAAGTTATTAAACACTTCAATAATATGCCCATTGGCAAATTATCTGAAGAGGCATCGGAAGCCAGAAACAAAGACTTCAAGAAAATCCGAGAACAGCATTCGTGCAAATTTTGTCGAAAAGCGACAAACGAAGACATTTTCAATGGTCTCCTTGTCTCGTCAGATCCCTACCTGTCCAGCATGAGACCTGTGTTGAGAAAATCAGTAAATACACCTAATAATGATGATATGAAATCTCTTCTTATTGGTGACGATGCAGATGTAGACAAAGAGAATGTTGAATTTATTGATATTAACCCGTCAATACTGGACTCGGATTTAGAGGACTTTGACGACGGCAAAGATACTCTCTGCTAATCGTTTTTTGTATAAGTAGTTATAGAAAAAAATTGTAATAGTTGTAAATAGTAATAATAGTATGTAAGTAGTAATATATCATAGTTATAGGAGCTGTAAATAGTTGTTATAGTCTTAAATTAACCAATGTACAATTCTGACGTTACTTTTATTGTTATTGTCTTTCTTGCACATCATTATTGTTGTAATATATTAGTTTAAACTATTTCATTATTAGTTTCCCCAAACGTATTTTACATTAACTATTTAATACATGCTTTTATCCTTCTTCACTTTTAACCATATATTTTAAAAAAAAATATCCTTGGTACGTATTTATTTCTTATTACATGAGTATTAGCTTACATACTGTTTTCATATTCAAAGCGATATGTAACTTCACAAAATACCATCAAAGGTTTGAAAGATCACCTACCGAAAATTCAAAATTTCCAAAGCTTGCTACATGCAAAGCAGCACCGAAAGGCACAAGAATTGTATGTCATCTTGATCGCTGTGTATGTTGCAATAGCTCATGTGAGTACCAGCCCTTCAGTTCTATTCAGTTTTGAAAAAAAGCACTATAAGTGTTTTATTACATACAAAAAAAAAAAAACTCACGCATGGAGCTACTCATACCCTTCATACTATATTAGTTAAACAAATACTAAACACAAAACATATTTTTATTTATTTATTTCTGACATTAGGTTTCTATGAGTATGGAGCTTGATTTTCAGACCACTGTGCGTCGACCCGGGCCTGGTCCTTACCGGACGGCGAGCTGCCCATTGCTCGCCGTCCGCGGGTTTGAACTCACGATTTTACAACTCGTAAGTCGGTTGCCAATACCGCTAGGCCAGTACTGCTCCCCTGGGCCACCATTGCTATTTACTTGCCTGTGGCATACCAAAAAAATTAAGCGATAATTGTGTTGCACCGTCCAAACAGTGTCTAAACATTGTTTACATGTTGCAACTTTTATTGTTGCTTTAACTTCTTGCATGCCACTGGCAATTAAATTACACAGTGTAAATCAGGCTTCTGACCCACTGTAGGCTTCTTCACGCATGGCCGATGGTCATTGGACCATTGAGCCAAGGAACCTGTTACATGACCACAGTAATACTAGTTTAGTACCTAGGTCATAAGTACTGACCTAGACAATGCCTTGCCAACTACTACCAAGGCAAGGTCTTCATCATTACGTTTATTCTTTATTATTCAAAGCGTTACGTAAGCAGGAAAGATTGCATTTCCTGGTTTCATTATCCTTATAATGGGAGAAAATATGCTTTACGTTCTGTTGATTTTTACGGACTTAAAAATATTGCTGCTAAGCTATTGGCTTCATCTTCTTTTCTATGTATTTTATTTTTATTTAACCATTTAAGTACACACATATTAACAGACAAGAAGAAAAGAAAACTACGTACAAAGGTGATGCTTATTATTATTAAATTATTTCTAAAGAAATTTCTTCCAGCATATAACCTGCGACAGGAAAGTAGATAAAAAGAGATGAAGACAACGTGTGTAGGAGTAGAAGAGAAAACAAAATATATCAAATCAAAAACAATTTTCTAATTGCACGCATAATCAGTGAAGCGCGTGAGGTAGTGCTCTACTCTCGCCTTACAAAGAACAAGTAATTCCTTGAGCTAAAAATATCTCTATTTACTTCATATCACACTTGTAGAATAATATTCACACACAAACGCCAAGAAAAAAAACTAGTTTCAACACTCCTGTTATTTTCGAAAGACATTGTATTGTTTAAAATAATTAAAAAACTGTTTAAAAATATTTTTCTGTGAACGTCCGTGTTTCTGTATGTATGGATCCTGGCGTGGTCACGATAACTCCCGAAAAACTTAACTAATCGAGTCCATTTTTTTTTAAACGCTTCAGTATTATCGAAAACTAAATCCTTTCGAAAATCACGGTCTAATTCAATGTAGTTTAATTGTAATTAGTAATATAAAAATACGACTGGAAATTTCGTACCTTTTTTTGTAATTTTTTATAGAATTGAATGAGCTTATGAGGCGTGCACTTTTGAATTTTCCAAATTTTTTAAATATATACATACAATAAGAGAATTTACGGTAATACTTCTAAAATAAATATCACTAATATATAATTATAATGTAATTTAAATAACAATTAAATATGAAATTAAGACAAAGTGGAAAGATAATGTTCTGTCACTTTTCTTTTAAATACTGCAACAGTTTGGCAGTCCCTAATGTCAGGCGGAAGTGAATTCCACAATCGAACTGCGTGCACGGTGAAAGAGTAGGAGTAGAAGTCGGTTGAATGGGGAGGGGATTTGATGAGATTTCTAAGATGCGACTTGCAAGGCTTAGGAGAAGCGTTACCGCAGATATGGTCGCGGTTTAGGATTGTGAAGTATGTTAAATAGCAGACACAATATCCGAGACTTCCTGTGACGTCGAATAGGGAGCCACTTGAGTATATTGCGAAAGTTAGAAACGTCATCATACTTTTTAAGGTTAAAAACAAAACGAATACAGATATTTTGTAAACGTTCAAATTTATTTAAAACCTCCTCGGTGGCTTCCAGATAGCAGGCATCAGCGTAGCCTACGATGAGCTTTTTTTTTTTTTTTTTTTTTTTGGGTGGGAAATCATCAAATGACCTCTCCCGCTCTGGGCGGAGCGGAAGGGCGTGTCAGACTCTTACTGACTAAAACCCACCCGTGTTCCTTCAGTTGCCTGTGCGCCAGGGCCACGGTAACTCTTTCGAACAATCCGCGACCCAGTCTACGATGGGCTGTATGAGAGTTTGAGCAAGGGAGATTTTGGTGTTCAAGGGCAAGAAGCTCTGGAGGCATTTAAACGAATGGAACGTGTAGTGCACTTTGCAACTGACTTGAGCAACATGGGCAATCCACGATAACTACGAGTCCATGGTCTCCTCCAGATTTATTTACCATTTTTCGTTTTCTATCTGAGCTCGATTCAGACAGAGTAGCGATTCAGATAGCGACGGAACATGGATCCTATTCCGCATATAGCTGCCGCCGATTTATGGCCTGGGATTTCTTAGGGTCGATCTGCAGTTCAAATAACCGCGACCACTCACTAATCAAATCCAATCTATTTAAAGACCCCATATTAATAAACCGAAGTTAAGGCTGCTGCAGACAGGCGCGACGCGACGGTGCGACGACGCGACTGTGCAACGCTATTCTGGTAAAAAAAAAACCATTAAGTTTTCATAGAAATTGTTCTAGAAGAGTCACGTCGCGCCTTTCTGCGGGAGCCTTTATTTGTGGTACAGACACTATCAATTACAGAGTTCAGCTCTCAAGCACCTTCTCGAGATTGATTTATTAATATGGGGTTATTGGCCCAGCTACAAAATAATGTACCTAAACGTTATGAAGATCATGTTTATGCAACAACCACTTAAGATGCACATGCACCTCTTTAGTTCAGTATAGTTGACCTCGTAATTGCTTTATCACCCTACGGTTGAGTGTTACCAGCATGCGTAGCATGACCACTTCTATCTCTACTCTATGAAGAGAAGACAAGTCACTTTCTTAATAAAAAGTCATTCTTTGCTTGAATTTTGACTTCGCGCCGTAGAAATCTTTCTACAATCTGTCATTTTGTTTTCCGTTTCTATAGTGGCCATGCTACGTATGCTGCATGTCTTAAAACGACAAGGTCTATTCGTTTATGTGACGGTTAGATAGTTTCAATCTTAATGAAGTTCCAATTTACGGGGAATTGTTGCCAAAAGTGGTAACAAAAAATACGAGGAGGGAGGATAATATTTAACGAGTTAACATAATCATTTTATGATAACATAACTATGGAACCAATAGATCAAGCTGAGCTGGTACAATAGATGTAATGCTTCACACTCGAGATGACCTTAATCTACATGAAAATGTTAACACACTCATCGACAAGTAATAAAAACCTGTTATTAAAATCATAGTTAAAAACTGTTACACCAACTCCAAATCTTGAGGCCACGGTCAACCACGTAGCCCAATGAAAGTATGCTTCTAACCTTTTACGAAGAAGATATTGGTGCCAACATTGGCACCAATTTCTAATACAATCGAAGCATTGGCATCACTGTTTGAAGCCAATGTTGCTAGGGGAATCTCGCTGACTCATTGGTTAGGCAATCGGATGACAATGATTCAAAGGAATTAGTGTCAGCGATAAAATGCGATCAGTCGTACCGGCAAAACGATCTTATAGATTGAAAACTTATCGGAGATTCTTTTGTTGGCAGTTTTCGAGAGGTGATTATCGTATTGGATCACGAGAAACTGGAAATAGAAAATTGTTTACGCTCAGATAAACTCACGTAGAGATGAATGGGTAATATTCTCCAGGTGGTACACTATCACAGGTGCCATCATGACAACTACTATTATATTTTAAACAGCGAAATTCTGGCCCTGTTTTTACTGCAAACCAAATTAATATCAGTATGGTAATCATGAAGTTATTTAGGTAGTCGAGCAGAAAAAAAAACGACATTTATTTTCTTTCTTTCATACGAATTTTTGAAACATATGAAGCAATGAATTAGTAATGTCTTTTAAAATCCTTCGGATTGTGATAGAAAGTCTGTTACGTAATTGGGGTCCAGACACGTTATGTCTATATTTATAAAATCTTAGACACCCTGCATACGCGCGCACACGCTTTCAGTCAAAACATTGGCCAATCAGCACGTGTGGCTGCGGTCAAGTGAGTCTTCACCACTAGTGGTTCATAGTCAGTGTGACACTGTTAACGTCAGGTTAGACAGTTTAAGTAATCTGCAGCTCCTGTATGTGATGGATAAAATGAGCGCTTTTCGGACTGTCTTCTGTGATTATATGGCGTCCAAAACTACTACTACTATTAGCCTGCATCATCTCACTGCTGGGCAAAGTCCTCTCCCGATGACTTCCAGCTCTTTGGATCCATAGCTAAAGTGGACCACTGGTCGTTTGTTTTCTCTAGCTGGTCCCGCCATCTTCTAAGGGGTCTGCCGCGACGCTTTCTGGCTGTGTCAGGGATCCACGTAGTGATTATTTTGGCCCACAGCTCATTGGACATGCGGCAGACGTGGCCAGCCCAGTCCCACTTCAGCTTAACGGCTTTTTGAGCAACGTCAGTAATCTGTGTTTTGGAGCGCAGTGTGGTGTTGCGAATGGCCGTCCAATAAGCGCTAAATTTTAGCTCACCTTCTCTTACCAATGGGTATCGGATTACCCAATCGCTGGGTTCTGGAGGTCAGATAGGCAGTCGCTCTATTTAAAATACTGGTAATCAGCTGCATCCGGTTAGACTGGAAGACTACCCCAACATAGTTGCGAAAAGGCTAGGTAGATGGTATACAAAGTACTTAGTTTGAGTATTATTCACTTAAAAATTACAAAGGTATGCCACTAAATTCAAAGGAGTGGCAGCTAATGCCTATTTCGCGTTATTGGAACCAGTCCCAGGAGCATCAACACACAGTAGTAGTTTTAAGGCTCCCGCAAACAGGCGCGATGCGACAGCGCGACACGACTTGTTGAACAATTTCCATGAAGTTTTCTTAGAAATTGTGCTACTAGAGTCGCGTCGCGCCTGTCGAGCCTTTAAAGGCTCCATCAAAGAGGCGCGACACGTGACGCGGCACAAAGGCGCCGCCTATTCGCGCGGCGACCGGTGTCTTTGTGTCGTGTGCGATTCGCGTCACGTGTCGCGCCTCTTTGATGGAGCCTTAATTCCGTCATCAATTAATTAATAAGAAGGGCTCGGCGTATTTCAAGGTTAGTTATATCGAACTGCGCTACAATACACATAACATAACATCACAGCTATGTTCCCGAAGGGGTGGGCAGAGGGTATGGTGTACACCCACATTTGGCCAGTTATGTTTAAGTCCCATTTAACAAGCAAGCCAGTTGCAATCTTTAGTCTGGGGCCAAATTGATAGATGGCGTGGCAATTCTTTCTTTCTACAAGATGTCATCGGCTATGCCCCTTGACTCGTGTCATTTTTAATTATTCCGCATAATAGTCTGTGCTTGAGGGAGACATGTAATATTGTTGGTCGATAGGTCGGGGCTATGAGAAGATTGAGTCTTTTCTTGAGCTTTGACTTGTGCGATCAACGCGATAAAAAAAAAAAAATAACTTTCACTAAAAATTTTTTTACAAAAATATTTTATCTTTAAAAAGTATTCAATAGATACGTATTTTATATCTAGTATTTCAGATACCTTTCCAAAAAGTTATTTGCAGCTGGTATCTGAAATACTTAATTTAAAAGTATTTTGCATTTTGTATTCCAGATACTTTATTTAAGGTATTTTGTACATCGCTGGTGCTAAGACACATGGTGTGCCAAACGTGCATCTACTGACATACAGGTTGATTAATATATTTTTAACAAAAAACATATGGCTGGCCTGGAACTAAAGTGGTCTATGTAATATTTTTGGCTAAATCCATCTATGAGCATTTTTTTTTTACTTTTATTTTTATTACTTTTATGTTCAAAAATGCTCCTAGATGGATTTAGCCAAAAATGTTACATGGACCACTTTAGTTCCAGGCTAGCCATATGTTGTCCTTATTATTTTAAGTATACTGGTTTCGTCAGACATATTATAATAATAATATGATTCACACATGGACTGTATTGTGGAATAGATATTAAGAGTATCGATACAAAATATAACTTTCTTGAGAACCCAATTAAAGGAGATATCGGTTATTAAGAAAAGTGATTAGGGAAATGGTTACTTAATGGTTTACACAGAATAACGAATGCAGTAATGAGCACTAACAAACTGCTTGTAATAAACTAATTTGCCATGCCTCATCAGCAAATAGGACCGTGTAATATTAATCAATCAATGACGGTACCTGGATATAGTATAAATGTGTCAGCAAAAGTAGCTTTAAAATCAGTATTGATTTACACGTCGCATAGTCACGCTAATCTCGAAATGAATTTTCCAAATTTTGCTACTAATCTTCATCTTTAGGTTGCTTTATGTGCACGCGCACATAAAGATTTACGCGACTATGACTACTTGTTGAGTGTTTTAAAAGAGAATAGTTCTGCACAACTAAGTAATAGTTCCGAATTAAGTTTAAAATACAAGTGTCGTTGATTTTGTTACCGCTTTTTTGCAAAATGGACACAAACTGGAAGAAGCACGGATAAGTTCCGTAAGAAATACGTAGAATGGCTGCAAGATGCAATTCAGTGGCCAGAATTTCTAACGAAACAAAACGAAAACTTAGACCTTTCTACAGAAAATGTAAGGGAAGCTATCGAGCACATGATTTCCCCGGCTAAATCAGATGTTTCAACCTGTACAAATTCTAGTCCACGTAAATGCTTTGAGGATCTTGGGAACTGGCAAAAAAGAAGAAGCACTGAAGATGCTATTGGATGCAGTGGTAGCAGCAGCAGCGCTGACATCGTGTTTTCGGCTGAAACGGTGCTTAGAAATGCAGGAGAAATCGACACAGCTGATGTAATGAAATGCAATACGCAATTACTAGCGACATCTAGAGGCACAGAATATAAGTATTTTAGTGCTCCAATATAACATTAGATGTCGCTGTTGCCATTAGTACCACACGTCAACAATAGATGGTGCTGTTGTAAAAAGCATAATTCACTTACCAAGTATAGCTCTGAGATGTCCCTCCAGTGTTTGTAATATCGTCATCTTGATTTCTTTGACATGCTTGCCCAGGAACTGCTCGCAAGCAGTTGTGAGAAGTTCGTCTTCATTCATAATCTTGCATTGGGCCACACCGGTGACGGTGAGTGGGACACCCTGTGCTGTTTCCACATATTCGCACATGGGGTTGAGGGTCATCACCTGGAAGAGACGTTGGCATGATATTAATTTATTTGTAGTTATTTGGTGCCGATTCTCTTGTCACAAATGCCTCTAAACTAGACTAAAATTCATTAAATAAATAAATAATAATACAGTGATTTTATAACTAACCTCTAGTGAGATCTTCTGGACATCGGTGATCAACCACCACGCCCACGCCCACCCCCCTACGATGGTGCGCTTCGTCTGAGAACCGAAGCAGCCGCCTGTGAACAACAGATAAAATAAAATCAATTACCAGAATGATTTGACGGACACTGCTCAATATTTAGGCTATAATGTTTCTAGTTCCCACTGCTAGGACACATCACACAGGCCTCCTCTCAGTGAGAGAGAGTGGGCCGAGTGGGCCATAATCAACCACGCAGGCCCAGTGCGGGTTGGTAGATGTCACATGTCTTCGAATTTTTGGTTCTAGAACATGTCGGTTTACTCACTATGATTTCCTTCACCATTTTGAAGTAGTGTAAGTGAGAGTAAAGTGCCTACTTGAGCTCGAACCTAGGACCTACAACTCTTAAGTCACGGCCGTCTATACTGCGCCAATACTGCCCACAACCACACACTGCTCAATACAAGCATGAAAAGGCTGAGATTGACCACATGTAGTAAATATTTTAACTTTTTAAGTTCCTACAAACAAACCCTTTTAACCTCTCAATAAGATAGTAAGCTAATATTGAACTCTACCCAACCAGAAAACGAATCTCCTACGCGAACTCGGAAATTTGCAATCTTCATTGGTGATTGTAGAATTACAGATCACTAGTCGTCAAAGTGACAACGTACCTATATTGCAAACTAAGTATACAAATGTTGGTCTGCGAAAAACGAATCTTTGATTATGTACGTGGCCTATAACCCCAAAAACAATCACCAAAGCGATACGAAATTTAAATTACATTTTATCAGAAATATACATACTATACTTTGTTCTGAATTGTAATCGATTCCGTTTCTGAATGCACCCACACAGTTTTAGTTCCACAGCTAATAAAAAGAAAAGTATTCCCATTCCTAGTTAGATAACACCCGTAGTAGAGGTAGTGGGTAGTGTGTACCCACAGTATTATTAAAAGGGCGGTAACCTTAGGGAGAGTGACCGGCTTGCTCAGGTGCAGCTCACGTAGTGCAAACGAGTTTGTCTTCCCGTTATCAAAGATACCGTTACGTGCTAGTCCTTTTAGATATATTTTTTCACTTTCTAATTTTAAATTAGGTGTAAGTACATTACTGTTCATAATATTTATCTTGGCGGTAGACCACTTCTCGTCCAAGACAGAGCAGCAGGATTCGTTATCAAGACTTCCTGGCAAAAATTGTAATAGAAGAAAGAAAGAAAGAATAACATTTATTTGGCAACAGTTCGTAAAAGCACAAAATACAAATAAAATGTGAAAATAATGTTTTAACATGTTTTGTTTTGTTTATGCGTGTGTGCCTCCCGACCGCGCCACAAAGTTCCATTTCAGCATTAATGCATTTTAGTTGTGGTTTTAGTACCTACATGCTGTAATGTACTGCACTGACTTATTAATCGTTCATTTAAATTAACTGTAACTAACCAATGCAAAATAGAGAGTTTCGTTTATTCACAGAATTTTTAATAAACCCAGCAGATAACATATCTAAGGTTAAAAAGACGATTAATGTATAAGTATGTCCATACCTATGTATGCCACTCGAAACACGTGGAAGTTAAAAATCAAAAACTAAATTAAAGACAAGTTATCCTATAAAGTTTCAGTACAGCCTTAGACGAGAGCGAAAGCTGATTCAATATAAAACTTTACGATAATCTGAACAGATAAATACATATGTAAAGTGTAAAATAAGTTCGGAGCCGTTAGGAGATGTCGGAACCAAATTCACTTTCATCGGTAATGGTGGGTAACTGACTGTCACTTGAGACCGCAACTCCTGCGCATCAGTGTTTGTATAATGACACTGGTGACATTAGTCATCTGTCATATGGAATACAGACATTTGTTGTGTCACTTTTCCATTCTAAAGACATTTCAAACAATTCTTTTTTCTTTTCCGATAGAATCCCGGTGGCCCTCTGCAGGGCCGGGGTGGCGCCACCGTCAAGCCCCGCTGGCCCTCTAGAGGGTCGCGCGGTCGTGCGGTTAAATAATCATCATTATTGCTTCTAAATGAGGGCTAATATCGTCTTTTGAGCATTTCACTGTAAGGGTTTGTTTTTGGGCTGACGAACTGTCGTGTTCCACGACATACCGGCCCTACAGAGGGCTACTGGGATTCTATCGGTTAATACTAATGTTCTCAATAATTTATTACAATCTAGCCTAATAGACTAATAAGCAACTTAACTTTAACTTATTATTTTACGTGATAGTTTACGTTATAACTAAGAATAGTGTCAATTTGCAATTTCACACAATTCCGTAGCACTTTCTTAGTCTGATAATTAATAAAAACACTTTGTTTTTCACAATTTATACACTAACTCAAATGGTTTAGTTCTCTTAAGCCTACGCACTATGTCCGTGTTGTCTAGTAGCTGAATTGCCTCGACATTCACATGTCGATGAAGTCTGTGTTCGTGGGCTTCAGCAAAATTTTTGATGACGGTGTTGACGAGTTCCATTTTAAGGTCACGGTTGAGTTGACATTTCTAATAAACCATGGTGCATTTACACCATCCCTGAGTACTTTATTTTGGAATTGTTGGATAATTTTAACGTTACTTCGTTTATTACAGCCCCAAAGTTGGATGCCATAAGTTCAAATTGGCATAAGAATATGCTTGTGCAATATAATTTTATTATTATTGATAGGCAGGATTTCCTTCCGAGTAACCAATACATACTTTTATAACGGATATCGAGTTCCTGTCTTTTCTTTTGGACGTGAAATTTCCAACGTAGTTTCTCGTCAAGATTTATGCCAAGGTTGGGTTTGGGTAGGCTGTATTCGGGAGGACACGGCGCGGCATACGCTGGCAGAGTGTGCCGCTTGGGAGGAGCAGCGCCGTGCCCTCATCTCAGGAGTAGGCAGTGACCTCTCGCTGCCGGCCGTTGTGAATGCGATGGTCGGCGGCGAGGAGTCCTGGGACGCGGTGGTATCCTTCTGCGAAACAGTGATCTCGCAGAAGGAGGCTGCGGAAAGGTAGCGAGAGATCTCATCCTCTCACCCGGCCCGCAGCAGGCGCACCGGGCGTCGGCGGAGGGCGGACAACGCCCTCTTCCAGCCTCCCTAAAGGAGTCCAGGGGCGACGGACTCGGGGACGTCCGTCGCCCCGCATACATCAGGACCCGAGGTGGCGGCGCGTAGTGTTCCACGCGCGCCCCTCTTATACGTCGCGGGGGGAGTCAAACATTTCACTCCCCCCCTCGACCGGATGGGGCCCGCAGAGGCGGGCCGGCACCGGCCGGGGGTTGCGGAAGATTTGTACGTTCCCGCGACCCCCGGCGTAGGTGTGAGACGGAACACCGGGGTGGTTTTTAGTCAGTAAGAGTCTGACAGACCCCTCCGCCCCCCCAGGGCCGGGGACATCCATGAGGAATTTCCACCCCGGAACAAAAATTAAAAAAAGAAATGGGTAGGCTGTATTAGCATAAGGCACTTGCATGCCGTTTATATAGATTGGGTGGCAATCACAGTGTTTGTCAGTGAAGTCAATATGCATTGATTTTGACTCATTATTCTTGACCTACCACTTTTGTGTCTAGTCATAAACTTTGTTCACAGCCAGTTGAACTTTTTCTACTCTTTCTTTTTTCTTTTTCTTTATGGCTTGATCCGGTAGCCATAATAACAGTGTCATCTGCAAAGGTCGCAATGGTGTTGTTTTCCAGCTCTGGGATATCACATGTGTATAGTAAGTATAGGAATGGGCCTAACAGACTTCCTTGTGGCATCCCAGCTTTTATAGTTTTTAGCTCGGAATATGCATCCTATAGCTCGGGATATGCATCCTATTGCCTTATTCTAAACGTTATGTTACTTATATGATTCTAGAATGTCGGCAAATTCTGAAAGTAGCATGCGTCTGAGTTTATATACCATCAGACCCTCATGCCAAACTTTATCAAAAGCTTGCGCGACATCTAGGAATACCGCGGCGCAGACTTGCTTGTTTTCGAGTGTTTTTTTAATGATGTTAGTAATCCTGTGTACCTGATCTACCGTAGAGTGTTTTTTCCTATAATCAAATTGATAGTTTGGTATTAGGTATTTTTCTTTTATTATAGGTTTTAACCGTTTTAATAACAATTTTTCAAATAGTTTCGTTAATATTGGCAACAGGGAAATGGGTCTATATGATGATGCTTCATGGGGTGTTTTCCCAGGCTTCGCAATCATAATGACTTCAGCAACCTTCCATGGCTTAGGCACATGTTTTAGCATAAATGCAGCATTAATAAGTCTAGTCAGCTTCACTATGGCTTTGCGCAGGAGGTGTTTTAGAACTTGTCCTGTTATGAGGTCGTAACCCAGGGATTTCCTCGAGCTTATGTTGTTTTGAATTTATCTCAGAACTTCTTTAGGCTTTAGAAGTCTCAAGCTGAATTCTTTGACTTTGTGATAACTTTTCACTCTCAAGTATTTCTATGGAACTCTCACTGGGTTGAAAAATGTTTTCTAAGTATTGGGCAAACCTAAACGCTTTTTGTTCATTGCTTATGGCCCATTTTCATCGCTATTTCTGATGGGCGGTATTTGCATAATCAGCCTTTTTAGTTTTCTTGTCGCTTTCCAAAGAGAGAAATCCGTTGATTGGTTGTTGATTAGCTGCACAAGGTTAGTATTCAGACAGTCATCCTAAAATTGAAGAATTTTCCTCTTTAATCTTTTAGTTAGGCTATTTAATACTGCTACTACTACTATTAGCCTGCATCATCCCACTGCTGGGTAAAGGCCTCTCCCCATGACTCCAGCTCTTTCAATCCAGGGCTAAAGTGGACCACCGGCCGTTTGTTTTCTCTAGCTCGTCGTCTATTTAATAATGTAATTTTATTTAATAAAAAAATTCTCCTAATTTTGCTGTGCCCGACAGGGTCCATATTGATCTTTTACTTTGTTAGACCATCTATGTAATACATATGGAATGCAATAAAGAATTGAGTATTGAGTATTGAGATTTATCCCGCGGGCATCTTGTTTGCTGCCACCGCTTTCTTTTCTCAGATAGTAAACTCACAATTTCCTTGGGATAGATATGTCCCTTATATTTAAGTTTTAACTGTGGCGTGTTGTTCCACGCACATAGTTGGATATTACCAACATATTTGTTAACTTCTAAGTCCAGCTGATCCTGATTTAGTAACGGAGTTTTTAGGTCGATAATATTATCTAGATCAAGGGCAAAACTGTCCCAATCTGTAGACTTATTAACCAGGGTTCAATGGCTTTCTCTTAGTAGGATTTTTTGACTAAGTCTTAGGATAATCGGGGGAGTGGTCGAATTCATGTGAAAACCTTCCTGCAAATTAACGTAATTGGTGGATATATTTTTGATTATGAAAAAGTCTATAAGATCCGCTATTTTCTGGTGGTCAGCGGGCCAGTATGTTGGTTTGCCTGTGCTTGTAACTTCACAATGTGGGTGTCTTTAACTGCATTTAAGAGCTGCTTTCCCTTTGCTGTAGTAAGTCTTGATCCCAAGTGCGTATGCTTGGCATTGAAATCATTGCCTAGGATGAATCACGGGCCTAGAAGTTCAAAGAATTGGAAGTATTCTCTTATCATGTGCCTTGTAGGACAGTATACGGCTGCTATGGAAACGTAATAAAATTTGGTTTTAACAGATACTGCCACGGCTTGAATATCTGGTTCTTCAAATTTACTCTGCTTGTAACGATTGATGTTTTCTTTGATTATAACCGCGCTACCTCCTCTGGCGGAGTTGTCAGGGTGTAGCGAATTATATACCTTGTATCCTCTAAATTTGATGAAAGGTTGGTTAATGAAGTGTGTTTCGGAGATAAAACCATTATGAATGAAACCTTTTTGCTGAAGGTAAATACGTAGGAATCGCTTTTCCTATCGTGGCTTATGCGAGTGGAGAGCATATTATGATTAATGACTCCGTTTACGAATATAAACAACCATGTTAAATGAGCGAAACTGCAGTATGTAAAACTTTGAAATTGAAATGTTTTTCTTATGCGTCATTTGAAGAGAAAGTCTCAGAAATAGGCAACGAAATGTCTCCAAATCATTGGTTATTTCATTGAGGTATACGGAAATTAAACTTAAAATGAATAACAGTACAGGTAATGAAACTAGTCCAATGCTCCGTAATTGGAAAGCAAGTGAATTCCTATCTAGGGGATATGAATACCGATGGGTCGCCGGTCGTCATACGTGGTCGAAGTCACTCGTCCTGTCTTGGCGACTATTGTCGACGACAAATACATCACGCGCGCACTACCGAAGAAAGTAGGGCAACCTAAATTACTACACTATACTTATTGCTTTTTTTCTTTCGAGAACTACTCTTTCAACTACAACGCAGAAAGATAGATTTTTAACAATGTGAATAAAATTGACTCGTTCTTTTTGGATAAACAGTTTTGGGCCCCCGCTTTGCTTTTACTTCACAACAACTTCTTATACATACAAAGAACTCTTGCACAAGATGTAAAATTATTAGATCAACACATTTTTATATCTTCAAAAAGTTTAGTTTCTTTCCACATTTATAGGTTATTGCTTTACTTAAAAAACGCCGATAGAAGTTTCTGTTCGAGGTCGGTTGAGGTCAGCCATAAGCATCTAGAGTTCTAAACGAGCCTTGCAGGCCATCATCGCCAATAAAGAGCTCTTACTGGCACAAATGATTCATACAAACATTATGAAAGTGAAGGAAAGTTAATAATACCGATTCACAAATAAATTGCAACACACACCGTGTTGCTACGGCCGGGATTCCCAGATACAAGTTATTGGTTTTCCTTAATCATTAATTAATTACATCCTACAAAATAAATATTAGTCATAGTGAACATGAAAAAAAAATATCTAGAGGTGTCCTGCGACACCCAGTAGGAACGAAGTTCCTTTCTCTGTACATTATTTATTAAATAACGGGCACAATGAAATAAATTAACAACGTTTGAGAGTAACTAAAGGAATAAAAATCGCATGTTATAACAAAAGTGTCCTCACTGTCCTTGGCGTTCTTACTATCTCTACGTGAACTACCTAAAATGTTTTCAGGAATTTATAATCTTTGTGCCATATACTACCAAACCATGTAGGCATACCAACGAATAACTACTATGCATCGACTTTACACCTAATTGTAATTGAAACATGAATGTATCGAAACGATAGAATTAAAACCACGCAATTATTCACTCAATTGCAGATTTTCTTGTGAAGAAGTCGAATTTTCTCGTGAAATCCTCTCTTATCAGTTGGGTCTATTGTGGAAAAAGCGAGTATCTTATTCTTCTAGTATTCTACTGGTTTTTTAAATACTTAGATCTCATTACTGATTGTAATGTTAAACGTAATAATATTGTTCTGTTTTTTATAAACGAAGACTTGTAATTTGCTGATAGTTACATTTAGTATTTTTTATTCTATTTTGTTTAGCTATAAGTCATCCACAGACCTTAAATAAATAAATAATGACGGTTATATTTGCCAGATGTCTAAAATCAAATCAAATCAAATTATTTGTTTGCTTAATACAGGTAGGTATAAACACATCTTACAAATAAATATAAAGTATATTGTATCATTACCTAATAAGGTGTGCAAATATTTATATTATTGTCTGAACTAATTAAATAATTATTAAAATAACATTACAAAATGATTATACTAAAAGAATAAAATAAATTCAGAATACTACAAATGTCAAAGGTTTAAAAATAAAAATAAAAATTGTCACATGAATTATAATACATGTCATAGACTTAATAATCAAGGTACACAAGGTCTACAAGGTATATATAGTCCTCTGAACGGTTTCTATTAGATTTAAAGCCCTCATACCATGCCCAACGCTTATGATCAGCTTAATATTCCACCCTAAGGCCTAAAAAATATTCTATAGCAGCCCAGCATTAATTAATATACATATATTGAGTTAACATTGCCCTCACAATGTTTCAGGTGTGAAGATGAGTGCGATAGTGAACGCGGCCGCCGACGTGCTGTCGGGCACGGCCATCGCCGCCGCCGCCGGCTCGCAGGTAAATGTCCGCTAACCTACTATCACAGACTACATCGTAATACACAGACACGATATAGACTCATACTGTCATGATACTTCACTCCCTATACTCGATGAACAGTGCACACACACAGACAGTGTTGGTAAGGGAACTCTAGCACATGAGTAGATACCGAACAGAGACAAAGCTGCTTAGCCGAAGAACCGATGACAGTTGTGATAGACGAGTTCTTGAGTAAAAACCGTAGGCAGGAGGAGTGACGATCTTCGCAGGGTGGCTGGTTAAGGCTTAATGAGAACAGCCGAGAATAGAGCAAAATGGCGTGCGTTTGGAGAATTGGAGAGGCTTTTGTCCAGCAGTGGGCACTAGATGCTAATGATGATAATGAAGCTATAATATACAATTGTGCAGCGATGGGTTACGGCATATCGATAGTACGCTGACGTAATTTTACACTCTTTGAATTTTCGCAAGCGTCAATTGTATATCGCTTAGCCTCTGATCATAAGTTCGATTTTAGCGATAAGACCGGCCATTGTCTCGCCCTTTCTATATTTAAATTTATAATTTATATAGTAAACATAATAAAGAGTATTCTAGTACTTAACTGCGTGGGAGTCTGGTATATAATCTGCTAGGTATGTATGTATACGTGTAGAAATATACGAGTGTGTAAGTCATACCACCAGCCTTATATGTCGTCAAGTTACACCTGACTGGCATGCCTGATGCCGTCTGCACGCGATGCTAGAACGAACGCAACTTACTTCCGCCATCCGGAACTAATGCCTGGCGTTCTTATACATCTGTTAGGTACTCATGCATACTCACAGAAGGCATATTCTCAGAGACACGAATGAAATGCTTTGTTAATAAGTGACAGTTTTTTTCTTTCACAGCTATTATTTAAGGTAAACTTTGAATTACTTGTGTGTGAATTGTGTGTTTTTAAGCTTAACTTGATTTGCTATATTTTTTGTTTGGTAGATTTCAGTATCCAAAAGTAATACGAGTTTTGAATCTTACTTTTCAGTCATCAAAACAGGTCGGAGCGATAATTTGTTGTCATTTATTTTAAAAATCTTTATTTTGTAAGCGATACCTCCTATCATAATTTATATTAAGATTGCTTCTGTTTTCATATTGAAAAAAGATATGGTTTGGTATCATTAATCATAATTACCGATTTTATCTACATCTACACTATTTGTTCCAGCTTCAATTGAATTAGTAAATTTGAAAAATCCCAACCAAATCCTATCCTACTCATATTATAAATGTAAAAGTTCGTGAGCATGGATGGATGTTTGTTGTTACTCTTTCACGCAAAAACTACCGAACGGATTTGGATGGAATTTGGAACACAGATAGTTTATAACCTGGATTAACACGTAGGATACTTTTTATCCCGGTACGAGTAGTACGTTCCTGTGGGATAATTTCCGACATCGACGCGGGCGAAGACGCGGGCAAAAGCTAGTACTAACATATTTAGTACTTAGTAACTATATATTTATGGCGTATATCTGCACTATGAACGTTTGATCTTATATCTTGTTGATCGACAAACAACAGGAGAGCTATCATTTACGAGTATATCGGATGTCAGGCGTTCATTAACTTCTTCGCTCATTCCCGGTAGTGAGCAGGCTTCGTTAAACTTGTGCAAACATGGATTATACAATTGTTCGACAAACTTATTTTAATAAATACACTTTAATTTATTTTATGACGCATACTTATAAGTTTAAACTGTGTAGTATCATGTTGCTAATAACTGCAAAATTCATTAAAAAACAAGCATCGACAGCGTTTTTCTGGCATTACTTCTGAAATATATCTTTTTGGTGCAACCGTGAGGCACAGATGTTTTCTTTTTTTTTAAAGCATTTCTTCATTCATAATTACGGTGTACACAATAAAGGCATTAGGGTATCTATCTATTTTTTTTTTGGCATAGGTACCTATCTTGTTTCATGAATTGTTGCCAAATAAATATTGTCATTCTTCTTTTTCATTTTTTCAAAGTCTTAGACTCGAATTTGAAGTTGCTACGACTTTTAAAATTTTAATCTTTGAAGGAGCTTAGATATTATGCCCAAGTAAACAGCATCCGGTTCTAAGATAACAGGTTAGGGTTTAGGGCCATAAAAATCGGAAAATGGAGACCGGATTGTTACCGGCTTCTGCTCGTAATGGCCATATTAGACACACTGCGCATACCTGGCGAGGCGCAGTGCGCGCGGTTGCCACTGCCAAACAAATATTAACGTTACGTGCCTAAAAATAAAGTTGAGAATAAATAATTTGAGACGCGCGTCTCTCTCCGCTTAGACACGCTCTCGAGCTAATGGAAGTTTATTTATTTTCAACTTTGTATCAACTGGAGCAAGGTCGATATTAGTTTGGCAGTGACGAATGCGCTGCGCTGCGCCTCGCCAGATGTGCGCCGGCCCTAACTAAACTTGAATAGTGGTTCCGAAATATTTACAAAATTCAAGCTATTTGTTCAAGAAGAGATCTAAGAAGGTAGTGATTTTTGGCGACCACCTAAAGTGGACTCATACTATGGGCAAAAACAATCGAAAATATAACTAAGAAACTTAAATATACAGTAGGCACTGTTAAAAAATAAAACAAGCAATCATTTTATTGTATACATAATAAAGAGTATTCTATTGTACTTTATATACTTCCTTAATGTACTTTTTTATTGAGTGTTTGTGTGAGCATGTATAAATAAATTTAATAAATATTATTATGAGACTTTGTGATGGGACATAAACCCTTTAGAAAACAACACTAAATTCAAGTGTTCGTAACATTCCAGGTAGCCTGGTTCATCCCGATGCTGATGACAACGATAGTGTACTACAACTTCGACGCGACGGACTCTGAGGGCAGGCCAGCAGACATCAGAGACGCTGATATGCTGCCAGACTACGACTTCATCATCATTGGAGCCGGGTCTGCTGGTCAGTGGGTATAGGAGCCTTTGTTTCTACCATATCAGGGCCCTATTTAATAAAATTGACAATGCGACTTATTTGTAGAAAACTGTCAAAATGTATACTTTTTCACGAGAGGTGCTGCACAGAAACCCAGAAGCACAGAAAACTTTGAAAATAACTTACAAAGTCGTCGGATTGTATGATTGTCACCTGTCGGCTGTCGGTTTAATAAAACAGGCCCTAGCCCGCAGGTAAATGTCCAGGTTTGAAGATAGTTGTTTCGGACACGATCTTTCTCGTCAGTGAATGAGTTATTGCCACTATAATGCCAATGGGAAAGGATGAATTATTATTTTCACAGGAGAAAACATTTCCTTTTTGAAATACGCACGAATCCAGTCATGGATTGCGGTTGTTTGAATGAATGATGTGGTGAAAACAAAACTTAATAAGTCGGCATGTCTAGCGGGTCCATAGGGATCCTTTGAATAAATAGAGAGCATACATTAATAATTGCAAGCTGTTAATTTCTATATTCCACTATTTATTAATATATTTTCAATCTATTTATACGTATTCTTCAACTGTTGTCCAGGCGCAGTGGTAGCTAACCGGTTATCAGAAGTCAGCAACTGGAAGATTCTACTTTTGGAAGCCGGCGGAGATGAGACTGTGATATCTGACGTGCCTCTTCTAGCTGGATACCTGCAGCTCAGCGAGTTAGACTGGCAGTACCAAACTGAGCCTTCGGGAACCAGCTGTCTAGGTAATAAGTTCACACGAAATACGTCTTGGAAAAATGCTTGACATATTAGTGTCACAAAAATTCAGCTTTGGAGTTTGCCAAAGAGCGATGGAATTCTGGGTGTAAAAAGACAAGATAGAATTAGGAATACCACGCTGCTGTCCAAAACGGGCATACTGGATATAAAAAAAAAATTGCTACCAGACGAATGGACGGGTTACATCAGCCGCATGCACGACGACCGCTGGGCAAAAGTCTCCATACAAAGGGTGCCTGAAGATGGAAGGCAACGCTTAGGTAGGCTCGAGAAGGAGGTCACAAGACGACCTGGACGCATACCGCGAGAGCAAGTTCGAGGTGGCACGTGAAAAGAGTTCCTGCAAGGACTTGGGGAGGTCGTTACCCAGCAGTGGGACAGTATAGGCTAATAACAAAAATAAAGGTCACGTTATATTGTTATTATCAGGAAAATGTGAACAGCCTTTTTTCACGATATTTTGGTTGCTTTTGTGACATCCACTGATGGAAAAGACCTATACCTATACCCATCTTATACACATAGATACATACATACATAAACTCACGCCTTCTTCCCATGGAGGTAGGCAGAAACTACAGAAAGCCATGTGCTACGATCCTTACATACTCCTTTTGCCTCGTTTACGTTCATACATCTGGTCATACACGCACGCCGGTTGCAAGTACTACGCACCTGACCATGCACCCATCTTACAATTCTATTAATCTATTGAATTAGTCTTAAGGTGAACCAACCATACCAATTTGTAGTTTACTCAAAGTGCTTTTATTGTTTTTTCAGCAATGGAAAGCGGCCGATGCAACTGGCCCCGCGGCAAGGTGCTCGGAGGTAGCTCAGTCCTTAACTACATGTTGTACTTACGCGGCAACAGAAAAGACTACGACTCCTGGGAGGCGCTGGGCAACGAGGGCTGGGGCTACAAAGACGTGCTCTATTACTTCAAGAAGTCGGAAGACAACAAGAACCCTTCCCTAGCACAAACGCCATACCACAGTAGTGGAGGGTACTTGACAGTTTCTGATGCACCCTATCATACACCACTCGTACGATCTTTTATTGATGGAGGCCTAGAAATAGGGTACATGAACAGAGATATAAATGGAGAGAACCAAACCGGCTTTATGGCGGCACAGGGGACAATCAGACATGGTACTCGCTGTTCGACGTCTAAGGCATACCTAAGACCAGCTAAGGATCGCCCTAATCTACACATATCCATGTATTCACACGTCACCAAAGTGATGATAGACCCCAGAACTAAAGTTGTTTTTGGGGTGGAATTTGTGAGAAACAAAATGGTATTTCGAATTAGAGCTCGAAAGGAAGTCATTCTTTCAGCTGGAACTGTTAACTCTGCCCAGTTGTTGATGTTGTCTGGAATAGGACCTACAGAGGAACTAAATAAACATAACATACCTTTGATCCAGAATTTGAAAGTTGGAAGGAACTTACAAGATCATATTGGATTGGGTGGATTAGCGTTTATGGTAAACCAGCCTATATCTATTGTACAACATCGTCTATTTTCAGTTAGTCCACTGATGGAGTACGCCATTTCAGGAGAAGGTCCTTTGACAATCCTAGGAGGTGTCGAAGGTTTAGGTTTTGTCAATACTAAATATGTAAACGAGACTGACGATTTTCCAGATATTGAATTTCTTTTTGTTCCTGGATCAACAAATTCTGATAACGGAGAGCAGCTCAGAAAAATACATGGACTGATGGACACGTTCTACGATGCTGTGTTCAAACCTATAAACAATATGGATGTATGGAGTATCATTCCTATGTTGCAAAGGCCGCGAAGCAAAGGCTTCATACAACTGCGCAGTGCCAACCCTTACGATTATCCTTACATTTATCCAAACTATCTAGCTGATGAGTTGGACGTGAAAACCTTAGTAGAAGGAGTAAAAATCGCTGTAGCACTCTCCAGAACAAGAGCTTTCCAGAAATATGGCTCAGTTTTGAACAAGCACGTCTTTCCTGCGTGTGTGAGTATCAAGAGATACTCAGACGCATATTGGGAGTGCATGATCAGACAGTACACTTTAACTATCTATCATCCTGTTGGAACAGCGAAGATGGGGCCGTATTGGGATCCTGACGCGGTTGTCGACAACCAGCTGAGAGTGTATGGAGTGAAAGGTCTACGTGTTATAGACGGTAGTATCATGCCTAACATAGTGAGTGGGAATACCAACGCACCTATTATCATGATAGGAGAGAAAGGCAGCGACATGATCAAGGAATTTTGGTTAAAACAACGAAGCTCTAGATATTACATTTAATTAACGTACAAAACGAAAGTATTTTGATATTGTGAATTTATTTATTTTATTTTTATTAACGGCACGCAATTGTAATTATTTGATTAAGGATAGTGTTCATAGATAATAATAAATTATTCTAATACTACATGTGTTTACTCTCTTGTCATCATTTCTAGGTCAGAGGCCCGCGATGTCATAATACTACATTGTTCATTTCGGTTCCCTATAATCGGGGCAGCCTCATCAGCATCATGAATCCTACTATATAATATTATAAATGTGAAAGTGTGGATGTTTGGATGTTTGTTACTCAATCACGCTAAAACGGCTGAAAGGATTTGGATAAAATTTGGCACATGGGTAGACTATGACCTGGATTAGGACATAGGATACATTTTATCCCGATATTCCCACGGGATTGAGATTTCTGCGGGTGAAACCGCGGGGCGCAGCTAGTACATTAATATATTGCACACACAAGGTGTTGTACTGTCTGCGTGTGTATGAGACCCACATGCTGCTCGAGTAGAAAGATGTACAATATGCTTTGAAGAATGTTTTTTCACTTCAGTGATACCACGAGCAAATCTACGGACCAGCATATGCGCCCTCACAGACAACGCCCTGCGTTCTCACTCTATGTCTGCATCGTCTTTCAGATCAGAGCACATCAAGATATTAAAAATGTTCCACCCTCTTCAGTGGTCTTCCACATAATTGTATGGCAGGTATCGTTGTCGAACATTTTCCTCTGACCTGAAAGACCATGCATTCACTTGTTTTGACATTATAAATCAAGCCATGACTACATACTTTTCACAGATGCCCAACAGTTTTGTAAGGCCACATACAGAAGCACTCAGCAGCACTATGTCGTCCACGTAACTGGTATTATTTATATTTAGTTCGGAACTTCTGCTTCACAACAACTCCTTATACATACAAAGACCTCTCATATAACATGTCAAATTATTAAATCAACACGCTTTTTAGATATTCAAAAAGTTAATTTCTAACGTTTTCACATTTGTAGGTTATTGCTTTCCTAAGAAAATGGCCGATAGAAGTTTGTGTTCAAAGTCGGTTGAAGTCAGCCATAAGCCTCTAGGCGAAGCCTTACAGATCACGCGGGCATCTTCGTCAAAAAATATCTCTACGAAGGCTTTCGTTCTGGCACAAATGATTCATACAAATATTATGAAAGTGATCGAAAGCTAATATCGATTCACAAATAAATTGCAACATACATCCGTGTTGCTACAGCCGGGATTCCCAGATACAAGTGATTGTTATGCCTAAATAAGTAATGAATTACATCCTTAAGGGAAGCCTTTGCCCTGCAGTGGGACAATGCAGGCTAATTATCATTATTGTTAAATGATAAATGATTTTATTTCTGTAAGTAGGTTTTTACAAACACTCTTACACGACAATCCTATTTTTTAAACTAGATGAGGTTGGCGTTTCCTTTCTGACTACTCTGAGAAGAAAGGCCGAAAGAAACTCAGAGATCACAATCTCTTTTAAAGCCCAGACATAATCTTAGTCAGATCCTGTGAAGACCATGTAGATTAGTGTCTGAAATGGTCTTTTGAGATTATCTCTTCTTGTTATTTGTTGGTATACATTTTTCTTACGTTGGGCGGGTTGAGTCACTCTCAAAGAAAGTGCGTAAGGAACACGTAAGGGGGAGTTTTAAAGTCACGATTATTACTGAGATGAGTACAGAGTCCAGGCTAAGGTAGTACGGACATGTTATGCGTAGACCCGATGAACATATCGTGAAAAAGTCCCTTTCCATGGCTACAAAGAAGAGAGGGAGAGGTAGACCGCAAACTACCTGGATGACTAATGTCCGGAAGGACATGCAAAATCTTGACCTTACAGCTGACGATGCTGTGTATGTGTGTGCAGCGAAGTGAATGGCGCCGAAATATTACGAAAACCGATCCCGCGTAACGGGACGAGCCGAAGGCAAAGGAGAAAGAATAAGTTTGTATACAGTTTTTTATCTTAGGATAACACAGGCCAAAGTGAAGTACTAAACTACTAACCTAAGTGATTGATGATAACCTAATATGGTGTGATGATTATATTTAGGACTGTGTTGTTCATGATGTTTGTGGGTGTAATATTTGTGCATCACCGTCGTTCTGAAGGACTTTTCGGACAATTTGGCAAGTGTTCTGGATAGCGGGTTTCTGTAGTTTGATAGGTGGAAGGAGACAATTTAAGTCTAGCGTTTATAAAGATTGGTGCAGTTATTTGGGAATGACAGCCGTGATTGTTGGTACTACTGGGATTATTGCAACGCTACCTAATCGCCACATTCAGCTAATTTCTATTTTTAAGTCTGTATATTTTGACAGCTTTCCTGTTGTGTTTTGTAGGCTGTATGTTTGGTCTATGTCAATAATTTACGCGTTTTTATTAATTTTCTCAAGTAAAAATATGTCTGCTCTATTGTAATGTGTTGTTCTGTCTGTGAAGATGGTTTCAGCAGAGTTTAGTTTGTGTGCTGCTTTTTCAAGAACTATTGCCGAATTATATTTTATTTGTATTAAGGTACTGGGGGGTGTAGTTTTTAATTTATTTTTTATAGCAAATTTTTGATGGATTGTGTTGGCTATTTGACCTTGCTTGTGTTTATAGTCAGTCTGAACTATTGTTCTACATGCTTTAGTAATAAGTTGGATAATTTCAGAAGAACTATGATATCCCATTCAAATGTCTTTTGAAGGGGGATTCGCATAATATGCTTTTGGTAGTTACGGGTCTTGATTACTTGGTCTTGGATTGTTGCCATGAACCCTTCAGTCTCAGGGAAAAGATTTCCACGCGTAACCCATTTGTTCGACGCTTGTTTATTATTACGTCCTACAAAATAAATATTAATGAAAATGAGTATGAACAATTATTTTGTGGAGGGAAAACCTACAAGGATGAAATATTTTTTTGTTTGGAACTACATACGTTTTAACATTTTCATGTGTTTTAAGTTCATTCATAATAGTCATCAGCTTGGCTTTCTTACTATCGCTACACGAACTCAAGACACGAACTCAAAGCGTTTATTTCAATTAAACCATTTACAGAAATGTTGAATCGTCGACTCGGTCAGTCAGAAGCTAGTGAAATACCTAAAATGTGTTCAGGAATCTGTGATCTCTGTAAAAACGTTAAAATGATAAGGTATAATAAAATAGCAAGCCGCATGGCTTGGTATTCCTACATGGGCATACCAACGAATAACTTGTAATTGAAACATAAATATATCGAAACAATAGAATTAAAAACTTTTTGAAAAATATTGTTCTTCAAGGAAGTAAGTAATAACCACACAATTATTCACTCAATTGTAGATTTTCTTGTGAAGAAGTCGACTTGTCTCCACATTCATTCTTATCAGTTGGGTTATTTTATTTTTACGGAAAAACTTTGTTTTTGTAAATTTTTCTTCTAGTAGTCCAAAGGATTTTTAATTCATTTATTTATTTATTCAATAATTCAAGCACAAAAAATTACAGAAGCGGACTTAATGCATAGGCATTTTCTGCCAGTCAACTTTTGGATGATGCAGAGACAAACAGTGGTAAGTACAATTACGAAAAACTTTGTAGCAAGTATTTATTCAAATATTTAAAAAAAAAATAGGCACTTATACCAATTACAAACTATAAATATAATGTTCAGGGTGGTCCCTTGTCGAGTAGCGAATTTGCTGAATTTCGAATCTGTCCTAAATCCGGAATCTGTCCTAAACCGAATAAAGGCGTCGGTTATTAAAAAAAATTGCTGTTCCATATATTTTGACCGCGTAGGTATTGCACTTTTCTATGAAACCACACATGTATTTTTTTATAACCGGCGAAAAATTTCTTCGCTAGGGAATTTATAATCATGTGCAGAATTTTTTTTTTTTGGGTCTATCACAGCTCGTATTGTCTTTATTTGAAATAATATGACTTGAGAAAGTCTTATTTCTTTGTTTTATTGTGTTTAAATATCGATACCCATTACGACCACGAAGTTTGCAAAAAAAAAATATTCGAACTATTATTTCATGTAACCACAATACCAATGGTCGTCAACCCAAAAAAAAAACAGCCACCAGTGTTTTTTTTTTGTTTTATCACTCACTAATTTCATTTAAAACTGTATACAATTATTACAAGTTTTGTGAGAAGCACAATTACTAAACATTAATTTCGGGATGTCCGTTTTACAATACTATTTATTCTGTCTTCTTCTCTATTGCATTTTAACTACTAACACTAGTCATAAGTTATAATATTGTTTACTAACACGCTGGATCATTGTTGTCCGAAAACAATGAATATAAAAATATAAGAATTAAGAATAATAATAATAACAGCCAAAAGGCACAATCACGTTTTAAGTATATATATCTCCATACCTTAACCACGGTAGTATAATTATCTCTAAACCTTTAGCACACTTAATTGAAAAGGTAACTAGTCAATTGTAACATCAAAATGACGCCACAACAAGTTCAAATAGTCCTCCCTCCATTTTACTACTATCCAATAAGCGACCCGCGCGGGAGTTGATCCACAACAGCCGAAGAAAGTGCCCGTCAGTCACCCGGTTAGACGAAACACCGCACGATATTGAAATAAAACCGCTTGATAATTTCGAAAAACCGAAACTAAACAAGTGTGTTCCAGTGATTAGTTTGGAAAGATACGTGATATGTGAGGTGCGCAGACGCAGGGAAAGTGTTCAGGAATCTGTGATGTACACCGTTTGTAATGAACAGTAAAACGAAGTGTTAAATATAATTCGGTGCGGACCGTGGAGCTTTCTTGTGTATTATGTTTTGTTGTGAAAGTGTAAGCGACTGAACGTAAGTTACCAAGCTTTTGTAACGTAAACATTGGTTTTTTACTGTCATACATTTTGTCGGTGATTGTACTGTTAACTTTTCGAACGAATGGTTCCAATTCAGACATGTTTAGAGTAAGTATTACTCCAGTTTGAAATCCAATTACAGCAGCATTGTAGCAATTGTCCAAGAAATGTCATTTATCATGTTAAAACTATCATAATATGCCAAATATCTAATAATATGCGATGCGCGCACGTATTTTTTCGCTCATTAATATTGATAACATTTGATAGATAAATTATGTCAAAAGGATATGCTCGAAACCTTTTTATGAGATTCTACTTACACTCTCCTTCGCATTATTTTGCCTAGCCTGATTATACGAAAAGAAAAGAATACGAAAATGATGATGATACGAAGATGCGATACCTGACTGGCTAGTGTCTAGTGTCTACCTAGTATCTTCCTCAACGTCCTCCTTCTTGACCAGTTTTAGCCCCTATTGACAATTCATTGGCCCTTCAAATCATAGAAAAAGGATTGGTCCTAATGTTGCAAGTAATAGTGCAGTTGTGGGTTATATTATGCTTCACGAAATTCAAACAGCGTACCTACTTATGGGTGACCAAGAGGTCGTGCACCAAGTAAAAGTGTGGTTGGGTTTAGATCAGTGCTGCCTCGCTGGAAAGCATGTGAGACTATTTGGCGGTTCTACAGAGTCTTCTAATCCCTACACAACATTATTTTTTTCCGGATTAGTTTATTCTTTTTTAATAAAAAATAAAAAGTAGTATTTTTTAGGTTAGGAACGTAAATATTTACGACAAAACCCTTAAATTAAATTTGTTGATAAAATAATGGGTAAGGTTAGGTTAGAACTGTGACCGACCGCGCTAGTTAAGGAAACCGATTAACCAGGAGTGTAAAAAATAACGTTTATTTATTATTTTATATTTAAAAAAGTTAGAAGTACACAAGAAGTGAGTTAGCTGAAGTCAATGAGGTACATTTTTTTTTTTGAATGGCCTCTTGTAATTTATTCTTAGAGTTCGTCACTACTTAACCGGACTATCATGAGGTATTTATGGCACGTAGGCCTTTTATACTCTTACAATCAGTATTTAAGGGTGGAAAATTACTAGTTCCATTAGTCATTCGGAATAATTGTTATCTTAATATTCTGATTTCGGGAACTGTTATCGGTTCGGTGTTAAGAGAAGATTCCGCTGAGATGGGTGTTTTTGAGTCTCTGAAAAGCGTGATAAGCGATGATTAATAGGCTAAGTATGCCTAGATTGGTTGTATATTCCAATTGAAACGTTAGACACTTTGTCATCAGTGAGCTGATGTTTTTTAAGTATTTTAGCTGCTGTTCAATATCTTCATCTGTTGTTGGAATATTAATAGGGTAGTCGTTAATTATATTTTCAGTCTTCATTTTATATATTTCAAATTTTGTTGCTTTTTTTTTGTTGAATACACTCTGTATTATCTTCTAAATAGGATACTTTGATTTTTTCTCACTTGATGTACTTGGTCGACCACACTTTCTTCTACATTTCGATATTGGTAGTGGAGTTTATAGGGATATTTTGAGAGAATATCAAAGAGGGTAGTAGATGAGCAGAGTATTAAATTGATTAGGTACTTTGTTTCAATACACTTTGTTTTAAACATTCACTTACTGGCTGTGCTTTACAAATTTGTAAGGAATAGCTAAGAGCTTTATACACTTAATCGTTACTAGTGAGATATTGGCTTGTTATTATAATATTTGGAGACAACAATGTTCCGTTTTCTTTTCAATAGGTAGTAGTAAATATTCTAATTGATATTCATTCTTAGATATAATGGTTATGGGTAGTTGGAATATCATAATATTATCATTAATGGCTACATGGGCTATTACTTTAAAGGATCTTTTAGGATATTAATAGAATTTTGAATTTTCTTAATACTTTCTACTAAATGAAGTTGATCTACAATAGAAGGATGCAGTATGTCATATTGTGCAAATACATATGCTTCTGTTAGTTGAATACACATACGTATCTTTTAAGCTTTTAATCCAAATAATAATTCTGAGGTTAGTTTTTCTTCTGTATTTTCACTAGCATATTTATAATTAAAATATTAATATGTTGATTGATATTTTTTTAAGTTTACATTCATTTTATCTAATATGTTAATAGTAATGCTGAATTTATCATCGACATTAATTAAATCGTTATTATCGAGATTACCAGTGATTGTTTTTACGACGAGTCCTCCGTCGAGGATTGTGAGACGTTCAAAACATCTGGAATACTCGACTTCAGTGAGTTTGTCTAATTAAATTTTTTGTTTTATATGTAACTATGTTCCGTGGTTTGACTTCTATTACTTTGAAAGGTCCTCTAATTGCATTTACATTTTTACTACGGTCGTGTCATTTTATGTAAAATTTTAATCCAGTTTTTAATTCAGGTATTTTAGGATTTCGCATTTTATTTGCGGTGGCACCATGAATTATCTTCAGTTAAGTGAATTTGGTTTAGTAAGCTGTCGTGATTACGTTATGTGTATTAGGTCAATTTCTAGTATGAAGTGTTCTTCGTTAGGTGTTTTATTAGTCCTACTATGTATTGTTGAATTATATCCTAACATAATAAATTTAGGGCAAATTTCTCCGAATAGTTGTTTCTGTGCTCTCAATCGTTCAATGAAGGTCGAATGTAATCTTTCAATATCTCCATGAGCGGTATGATGTTGAGGCGTAGAGGAATAAAGTATTCGATTTTTAACTTGTTAAAGAATTGTTTTACTAATTCATTTACGAAGATTGTATTGTTGTCTGTTGATATACTTTATGGTGGCAAGCGAATAGTTCCATAAGTTTGTCAATTACTTTGAAACTAGAGTGTTCTGTTAGGGGAACCATAAATGACCATTTAGAGAATAGGTCTATACCTGTTAAGTATTTGATTCGTTCGTATGGTAGTGTATCTATTTTCCATCTTTCCATTGGCTTATTATATGTTGGTGTTTTTGCAACAAAGGTTTTATAGGTTTCCTATCGTATTTAACTTGATTACATGTTCGATAGTATTTCAGAAATTTTGATGTATGTTGTTTTAAATTTTCGATATAATATTCTTTAGAGATTTCTTTAATTAAAGCGGGGTTGCCGATGTTACTGTGCAAATGTTCATGCGTTTCTCTAATAAGTTTGGTTATTTCCTCTGTGTTTGTTATTTATTTTTGTATGTTTTTGATATATTGGTGCAAAGCAATGTGTCTGACTCCGACAACGACGGCGATCATGCGCCGACAGCAGCGGTGGGATCCACCTCACCCCTACTGAGGTCTTCTAGATTCCGGGTCCGCAAACCAGTGCCGGCTGCCCAGCCAGACCCAATTTTCTCGATGGAGCAAGTGATGAGTATGGTAACATCAATCACAAAGTAAGCCACATCGAGCGTCGTGGCCGAAGCGCTGTCCGGTATATACTCTAATATTTCTGCAAAGCTAGCCTCTCAGGTTACGCCATACAACCATAAGTTCATTGAATGTAACTATTGCCTTATAAAGGGTAATTTAGAGAAAATTTGTTTCCATACGCAAAATGACGAAAAAACGAAGTCAACAAATAAAAAATCCGTTAATTTTTGTGGTCCTATAAATCGTTGTACGACTACCGTCAAAATTGGCGCTACTTCATATCCTTGTCTATTTGATTCTGGCGAAGATTGTTCGTTAGTACGTAAAAGCATTTTTGGTTCGATTCCCGGCAAAAGAAAGACTGTTAATACAGTTTTCAAGGAAATAAATAGGTGGTGTGAATGTCACATGTTCCCAGAGTATCTCTGCGATTGTCGAGATCGATCAAGTTAGTGTAGAATTAGAACTATTTGTTGTAGAAGATCACCAAACCCAGTTTAATATTTTAATTGGCTATGATTTAGTACAAATTCCGGGTCTTACTATCACATTAATAGATAAAAATATGGCTGTCTCGAGAAATATGATTATTTATGAATGTTCTTTAACAGAGTCGGAAACAAAAGTAAATACCGACTCTGCTGACCCTACCATGATAGAAAAATTTAATTTCATTTTAAATAACTTTAAAGATAATTTCACTTCTGGTAATAAAGTTTCCGAGGTAAAAACTGGTCAATGGACTATTAGATTCAAGAATAAAGATAAAATTGTTCGACGTAGACCCTACAGATTGTTGCCAATGGAACGCGAAAAAGTCAAAGACATTTTAAACGACCTTAAACAAAATGGTATAATTCGAGACAGCTCATCCCCTTTTAGCAGCCTTATTAGTTAAAACAAAAAGATAGGATTGACCGATTATGCGTCGACTTTCGGAAGTTAAGTGCAAACACAGCTAGGGATAATTTTCAATTACCATTGATTGCCGATCAGACTGATAGTTCAGATTGATAGTTTAGTTAAAGCGCGTTATTTCACTTGCTTAGACATGACTGCAGGGTTTTATCTAATACCAATTTCAGTAGATTCTATAGAAAAAACCGCGTTCCTTACACCTGACGGTCAATTCGAATTTTTACGCATGCCTTTTGGGCTATGCTGTGCGCCGTCTGTTTATCAGCGTGCCATTAATAAAGCTTTTGGTGACTATAAGGATAATATTGCTCTAGTTTATATTGACGATGTCTTTGTAATCTCTGCAATAATAGAAGAAGGGTTAACTAACTTGGAATTAGTTTTGGAAAGATTAACTAATGCAGGTTTTTCACTAAACATAAAAAATGCTCATTTCTTAAAAAAATCGGTTGAGTATTTACGAAATATAATATGAAACGGAACCGTTATGCTTAGTCACAGAAAATTAGATCCCTCTCTTAGTCTGCTTTACCTAAAAACATTAAAGAATTACGGGAATTTAACGGCCTAGCTGGTTATTTTAGGAAATTCGTACCAAATTTTTCCAAAATCATGGCCCCTTTATATGAATTAACTAAATCTGGCGTACCTTGGAAGTGGACTGAAAAGCAGGAAAATGCCCGAAAGGACATAATTTGTAGATTAACCTCTTCCGCACTCTTGACAATTTTCGACTCTGCTTTACCATGTGAACTCCATACAAGCGCTAGTTCGCTAGGTTATGGTGCAAAAATTCATCGATTTGATAAGAATCCTCATGTTGTTGGTTATTTTAGTATGCGAACGACCAATGCTGAGAGCAAATACTATTCATATGAGCTCGAAACATTGGCTGTCGTCAAAGCTATTAAACATTTTCGCCACTTTTTGTATGGTAGATGATTTAAAATAGTAATAGATTGTAATTTGCTGAAAGCATCCAGAACCAAAAAAGAACTAACGCCTAGAGTACACCGCTGGTGGGCATTTTTGCAAAATTTCCAATTTGATATTGAGTATAGGAAAGGTCACAAACTTTATCCTGCCGATTTTTTTTTGTCAAAATCCCGTAGCGAGCCTCTGTAAAATTACAAGCGAGAATAGAGCCAGTTGCAATTTTCAACTCTTCTACACTTGATCATAGCTGGTTCCTAATAGAACAAAAACGTGATCCAGTTCTTAAAAACATAGTTTAACAAATTAGTTTTGATACAATCCCAAAAAACTTATTTTAAAATTATGTTATATCGCAAGATTGCTTAGACGTAAAGTTCAAATAGAAAATAAAACTCGCAAACTTTTATTATGCCACGTAATTATTGATGGAAGTTGATTTCCTACTATCATGATAATCTTAGTTGGGAAAAGGTTCTAACTAAATTAAGAGCGCAATATTGGTTTCCCAATATGTCAAAAACAGTTCGAAGGTTTATTGAAAATTATGTTAGTTGTCGAATTTGTAAAGGTATATCTGGTGCTGAACAAGTTACCCTTCATCCTATAGATAAAATTGCAATTCCCTTTCACACCGTACATGCTTACATAACTGGACGTACGAGTATGAACGGTAAACGTAATAATGCTGAATATGCGTTTGTTTTTATCGATGCTTTTACCAAATATACTCATATAATTTACACTATGACGAACATCTGATACAGTCATATCTTGTTTGCAAGAAGTCATTTCTATTTTCGGCACCCCAAATAGACTCATAACAGATCAGGATAAAAGTATGAGATCATCTGATTTCAAGAATTTTTGTCATCGATTCGGTATTGAAAATCACGTAGCCAAAGGCGCTAGTCGGGCAGACGGTCAGTTAGAACGTATTATGAAAATCATCAATGTCTGTTTTGGAGCTTAATAAATAGTGGCACACTTCTATTCGAGATTTAGAGTTGGCTATTAATTCTACCGTTTCTAAAAGTTCGGGAATAGCTCCCATGGAGTTGTTGTTTGGGAAAAAATGTTCGCCACTGGGTATTAAGCTCTTATAAATCGATGATGATGAACCAATTGTAGATCTTAGTACTGTTAGATCATTATGTAAATTAAGGATGGACGAGCGATCATTTCGGGACGAGTTAAGATTTGACAAGGGCGAACCTCAAATCAAGCCCTTTGAAAAAGGGGATTTTGTCCTAATAAGCATGAAAGTCATACGACTAAACTTGGTCCTAAATATGAAGGTCCTATGGAAGTTCTAGAAATATTGGCTAATAATCGCTACAAAGTAAAGCATGTCAATTTAAGGGGATGTTCCGAAAAAATCGCTTGTCATGATTTTTTTAGACCAGCACCTCTGGCTCAAAATGATCAATTTATAGATGACAATGATAATGAACCGACCGTATGGGCGGATGATTTGTAAATTATCTTAGCTACTCCACCTTCCTCACTACTACGCTGACTGGCCACCATGCGTATCCTTTTTTCTGGGCTTAGGGCTATATATAATAGGTCTTTACCTATGAAATTGCCGTTTTGTATGAAAAAATTTAAACGAATTTTTTTCATGAATTTTTTATTTGTATTAATCGAAGTAATCACCCATGCAATAAATGCATCTTTGCCATCGCAGTGGCAGTTTATTGATGCCCTTCTTAAAGAAATCAGCTGGACGGGAGGCAACAAATTCTTCAAAGGCATTTTGTACTGCCTCTCGGGTATTAAATTTTTTTCCCGCCAAGAAGTTATCCAAATTCTGGAAAAAGTAGTAGTCTGTAGGCGCAAGGTCTGGTGAGTAGGGCGGATGACGGAGAGCTTCCAACCCCAGTTCTTGCAACTTGGAGACCGTCTGCTGTGCAGTATGAGGTCGCGCGTTGTCGTGCAGGAGCAGCGGAGACGAGCGATTGACCAATGCTGGTTGGAGATGCGCCAGCTTCTCCATCATTGTGTTCAGTTCTTCACAGTACACATCTGCAGTAATGCTCACCCCGTTTGGTAAGAAGCTGTGATGAATCACACCGGCGCTAGACCACCAAACAGTGACCATCACTTTTCTAGGGGTAAGTTTTCGTTTAGGGCATTGTTTAGGTGCTGAACCAGGATCCAACCAACTTGCTGAGCGCTTACGGTTATCAAACAGAATCCATTTTTCATCGCAGGTAACAATGCGGTTCAAAATTCCTTCATTTGTGTGTCTGTTGAGCAGTGCAAGGCACGTCTCGACGCGTACTTCGCGCTGGCGATCATTGAGTTCGTGGGGCACCCATTTGTCAAGCTTTTTTACCTTGCCAATTTGACGCAAATGGACCAATATTGTTTTGACGCTAACGTCGAAAGCTGCTGCTAGTTCAGCCGTAGATTGTGTATCATCAGCTTCCACAATCGCCTTTAATTCGTCATTGTCGACCAAAGTCTTCGGACGACCGCGAGGTTCATTTTTCAGGTCGAAATTTCCAGAACGGAAGCGAGCAAACCAATAACAGGTGGTGCGTTGGTTTGTAGAGTTAGCTCCGTAAACGTCGTTGATGTTGCGTGCCGCTTGTGCCGCGTTGCTGCCACGACGGTACTCATATTCCATAATTACTCGAATTTTTAACGTATCCATGATGACGAAAAAGATTGAAATGCGATGAAAATGTAACACTAATCAATAAAGAAATGACTACTTTTAGAAAAAAAAATCCATGTTTTTAAAATAAAATTAATTTGAAATTAGAATTCATAGCCAAACAAAAATTATTTTGATTTGAAATGGCCAGTACTGCAGAACGGCAATTTCATAGGTAAAGACCTAATATATATGCCATGTGGAATGGCTACATCCAAGGTGGGTGATGCCATGTGATAAGGCTAAGCCCGCGATGGGTGATGCTGTTTTGTCGTAAAATGTTTTACAGCGCAGTGAGCGCGCTGGATTAGAATGGCCGTATGGGCGCCAAGCCATTATTTGATTTTATTTTTAAGCTTGTTTTATTTTGTACTTAATCTGACTTCCATGTTATTTATTAAATTAATACTTGTATTTCCGGTTAAGTCTATGTTAAGTTTTATTTGGATGTATTTAAAATATTGAATTTATATACATTTTCTAATCTATACTTCCTTTTGATTGATTTAAAATATTGTGCGTTTCCGATTGACTTTATTTTAAGTTTCTATGTTGGTATTGAAAGATTTATCTTGACACATCTACTTGAATTATTTAAAAGATTAAGGAATTAGTTTGACGTATCCGCTTGATTTATATAAATTATACTTGGCGGTAAAGTTTCGTGGTAATTTAGTATATAAAAACTGTTGTACTGTGAATGGAAAGACATTCTTTGTTCGCTGCTCGTAGAATAAACACCCTAAGTTAAAGTAAGGTATTTTCTTCGTACTCTCTTTAAAAAATTTCTGCCATTTCCTATTGCTGTGTATTTTTGTGATATATTGGTGCAAACTAATATGTTTGACTCCGACAACGACGGCGATCATGCGCTAACATGCACTACCTGTGTCTATTAGCATTTTTTTTGTCGTATTCTGGTATAAATATGTAGGGAAGTTGGTCACCTATTTGATGAAAGATTGTGGATAATTGATTTATTTAAACCTGGGATAAATACTCATTTGGTTCTTCAGGAACTGAAGGTTCTTGTGAACAGTATGTCTGTTGATACATGTTTTTACAAAATTGCATAAAATTATCATATTCATTTGTTCGGTTGATTCTATTAGGTTAAACATATTTTCACGTGGTCGTTTAAGTGGTGTTCTGTCAGTTACATTTCGCATGGTGACATCTTCATTTCTTTGAGGTGTAAAATGTTGGGGGTAATTAGGTTTTGTCTTTTTTTTATTCAGTAGATCACATACATTTTATATATTTAAGTTGGTGCCAACATAAACTCATTAGAGTTTTACCGTGCACCAAAGTCATCGACTACATAATTCTGTTATTTCTACGTAATTCTGTCTGTTGGGATTTAAAGTCATTTCGTAGTCTTTGTTTAAATGAGAACGGTCATGGTGGATGGGTATGCATGTCTTTGAGGTGGTCTCCATTGTTGAAATAGTTGTTGATTAAACGGGTATTTAGATTGTTGTTGATTAAACAGGTATTTAGATTTTTGTTGATTAAACGGGTACTAAGGTTGTTGTTGATTAAACGGGTTTATATTTTGTTGATTTATTTGGTTAGGTTTTGGAATCAAATTTGGAGTCGAATATTTTTGAGTTTCTTGAAGGGGTTTTATTTTTGCAATTCGATATCCTTCTCTATCTAGTCTTCTAGCTTTATTACGAACGTCGAGGTATTAATCCATTTTACATAGATCCTCATATAAAGGTGGTAAGAATTAAAGACAAGAAGAAAGGAAAATTTTAAAATTGTTTGTCTAGCCAAAGGTTCTAAAATAACCGATACTCTTTTTATTTGAGCTTCTCCTTCAGTAACTATTTCATCTAATTCGTGTATTAATTGTACAAGTCGATCAGTAGAGCGTTGAATATTTTGAAATTCTGCAATTATGTCTTCAATTTTAACTTGCCGTCTACCATATCGTTGTACTACTAAAGTTTTTATCTCCTGCCATGAAAGATCATGCTTTCCGCGATATACGGTATTTGCTGCTTCTCTTAATAATCTAGATAAAACTAAATTAACTTTAGTTGTTTTATCTCACGTATTAGTTTGAAAAAATCTCTCATAAGCCCTAGCAAATCCGTTCAAATATCGTTCACTGCCTACTCCACAGAATGTAGGGATAGAAATGTGTCAGGTTTTTACTTGGGGTGAACTAGGTAATACTGAAGGATTCATTTATGATGGTGAAGAGGGTTACTACTCAAGTTGCATTTCTTACCGTCTAATTCTGATTTGTTAACCGCCCACATGTAACATGCCTTCATTTTACTGCTGATAATCAAGCAGTGTAATAAATGAATGGCCAGTAAAAAAATTGGAATGGACAGTTAGCGAAATAGTTCGGCAGTTCATAAATATTTACGTTCCTAACCTAAAAAATACTACATTTTTTTTTTTTAAATACGCACCTCCAGCAAATAAAAATTGTTGTAGAGGATTCAGAAGATCCTCTAGAACCCACAAAAATAGTCTCACATTATTTCTAGCGCGGCAGCACGTTTCAAAAGTTTAACCTAAAAGTGGGTTAAATTATGTGAAATCCTTGTTTGAGCAGAGATTACGAATTATTCATCTCCCTTTGGTATGCCTTTATGCACCTAAGAAAAACCTACAAACCGTTTCGTTGTGATATGGGAAGAAATATGTTATTGTAAACAATGCGATGACTGGTTGGCTCTCTGGATTTTGAAAGGTAATGCAAAGCCGGTACATGCCTATGTGCCCTAAAATTGCGTTAGATACTGTTGTCAAATTGGTCACATAGTGTAAACAATAGTGGCTGCCAAACAAAGTTGATTTGTTTATAGATAACAAAACTATCATTAGTAAAACAAACTGAAGCCTATTTAGCAACAGCTATTACTAATACCTTCAACATATCAATATTTTAATCAATATTCTAGTAGCCTCTGAATATAATTATATTTAATTACACAACATTTTAGCTGCCAAAAGGGAATGGTTACATAAGGACAGTGGATGTATTTTCTCCGGAACTCTTTAATATTCTGGAGGCAACGACAAGCATTCGTAAATTCTCTTGGCCGCGGTTCAATGGCATTTTAGAACACTTTCTAACACGGTATGGATGGTAAACAATGCTTTTTAACGGTTCACAAAGTCAAGATCAAGTTAGGCTGTTAAGTTTACAACAAAATACTGACGCGTTATTTATAAAAGTTGCTTAAAGTTAAGTAATGGCTAGTGTGCGGTTATCTATATTTTTTTGACATTTATTAAACATCTCTTAACTTTACGCAACGTTTATTATTGTTTATCTCTCTCTTTATGTTTTATCTTCTACGTTTACTATCAGTTTTGAATTAATTTGGATTGCTCTAAGTACCTTTGGGTTACGTTTCATGACAATAATGTTCCTATCGACCATATTGGCATACTTTTATCAAAGCACGCAAGGATACTGCTTATTCTCCTGACATAAAAATAACTGAAACAAATGGCTAATTCGTTTGTTTTTGGCCAACGACTTTATATTTTTGAGGGATCTACGTCCAGCAGTGGCTGACTGAATTGACATCAATTTGCTCCTAAGACAAATGATTTGTAAGACTGTCTCAGTTTAACAGAATGTACTCAATTGAAATTAGTCATTGAAGTTTCAGCTTGGACAAAAATGCTTTCGTATGTCCGGATGTCCGACTATTCTCCTCTACAGGTCGCATTTCTCAACCGATTCTCGTGAATTTTTGTGAACAGGTTCTATAATTATATGTATTTTTTTTGTCGACTCAGTTTTTCGAAATGTTTCAAAATTGCGGAGATATAGGGGTTGAAAACGAAAAACATATTTCAGCCATGTCGCGGTTTTTGTTTTAAGGTGCGGGGTGAACATTTATTTAGTTTTAAGCTATGCAAAAACAGACTCGCGAGGTCTAAAGCTCACAGAGCCACTAGTAAACTAATCGTATAAGTACTTCATGAAATGCTGAATGAAAAAGAAAGATGTCAATAACGTAAATATACAATTCCGAGTCATACAATTATTGAATATCTATAATTGTATGACTGGGAAGTTAATTTTATTCATTCTCACAGTACAGTCAGTAACAAAAGCCATCGTACACAAAATGTCAATAAAAAATACCAAAGATATTACAGTAATTACTGTAATGTCATTAAATGGTCGTTTACTTAGCACTCGACTGTACATAGTGTACATCCGTACATGTTTTCTTTCGTCTATGATCGATTCGACATTAGATTGCACTCAAGTTATTACTAGCAACATTGCATTGAATTTCAAACTTTACTCAGCTAGAAATGTAGTTTAAAATGGCTTGTTTGTCAGAACCTGTTAATTAGTAGCGCCTAGCAGAAATGTGATAGATAATCCAATTTTCGTGAGAATCAATTAATCAAGAAGGCGGAACTTATTTGTTGCGTGTAAGATGAAAGTGAATCCGTGAAGGGAAACCTAAGACTATGACATAAGCAAGTGGGTAAACGATTTATGTGCATGGGAGACGGAAGGCATGTTCAGTGGAGTCAAGTTACTCTTATGTCCGTGACTTGGTTATTCCACCACGGAAAGCTAACTTGTAAGTAAGAAAATACTGATCGAAACAGACTACACACGGTTTCTGAATTGAGAATTTGAAGTTTAAAACTTTTCAATCTCTACTTTGGCACTACTTAACTACTTACTTACTTTCTTACTTAGTGTCGCCCGCGAAATTGAAAAAATTACTTGCAAAAAAAGCGAATTTCATTTTCGCGGGCCTACAAGATCACCTTATTAATACTAAAATAGCGTTCGAAAAGTTCCTCAACTTCAAATGCTCAATTCAGAAACTATAGTAAATATTTCAGGATTGACAAAATATGCATAATTTTCAACAAAGTCAAGTCAGTACAAAATTATAGCGTCATGGATTTTGTGGATCAATCTTTTTCACAGTTTTTTCTGAGCTGTTAAGTTCAAAATGTTTCACGGCAAGTTAGTTTTGGCTTCATTAAAACAGTAGTTCGCTGGTTTATTTCGTTTTATTGAAAATATTTAGGCTCTTGTAAACGGCGTAGTGTACATGATGGAACTTTTTCCAACCTAGATACTTCACTCGTCTCCGAACTGGCTTGTTAAATAAAATACGATCGAACTATGTATCTAATGACACTATATAATAAAGACTGTGCTAATGATACAATTAGTGACGCATGGATGATCACAGTTTTTATGAACCATGGCAGATTTCTAAATAATCATTTAATTAGTTTAATGATTTATGATTTTATGTGAATGTTTTGTTAGTTCTTTATACAATAGGGCAGGTTTTCTAAATAACTGGTAAATCAAAAATACTTAGATTTGCCTTTATTATCCTGATTTGGATCGATCGTCGTTTAGTCCAGTTTAATACATATAATTCATTCCCAAAAACAACAAAGCTTATCCTTAATTTTTTTTGCTAAGCCCAAAAACGTCAAACTTTAATAAAACGGGCACGTAAATCTCTGCCAAAATTGTTCCGACATCATTTCAAAATTTAACTGTCAAAATCTCCCGATGCGTGACGTCAAAATCTCCCGATGCGTGACGTCAAAATCTACTAACAGTTTCTGAGACTGAAAAACTTCGGTCAGTTTAGGTGACCCACTCCACTAAAATGCGCAGTGACGTAGCCGCAAGCGCACGCACCAACCTCGACTTAACGGTACTTCATGAATCATTAGCTGTTAACCAAGTGACACTGTTTTAAACTGCAACTGATGAAGTTTAGAGTTGGAATTTTAGAGGCATAAACTTGAATTTTTTTAAGAAATAAACTATTTATCTGATTTTCGCTGAAAGTAAAAATGTTCAAAAGTAGAATAAAAATATTTGCATAAAAAATCGTACGAACTGAACAGTATAGAATTTATAGAGTTTTATTCAGGTGCAACTAACTTAATATATAATTTGAACCAAATGATAAATGATAAATGATTTTATTTCTATAGGTAGGTTTGAACAAACACTTTTACACGTTAATCATATTTTAAAAATTAGATGAGGTCGGCGTTTCCTATCTGACTACCAGATAATGACTTTGATATACGACAGTTGACTACAGGGTATAATATTCTTCAGAACGGTTCTCAATAGACTTAAAACCCATACATGCTCAACGACTATAACCCAAACGATAGGTATCCTTTAGCAGCTCATTTATTAACATCCCATCCTGCAGTAACATTATCCTCATAATGGACTTGGTTTGCATAAACTCTCAAACCAGACATGCGTTTGCTAATCGATTTTATGTGTTTTTAGGACCTTTTCTGTATAATAGGCTCAACAAGTTACTAAGCTTCTATAGTGTAAGTTATATAAAATGTAGTAAAATATTATCAGAATATTTAGCGATACTCAATTACAGACACAGAAAAACTTTTAGAAATTTTGGTATGATGATATTATATTCCCTCGTATTTACTTTTGTATATTTACATAGGCTTAGTTTTAGGTATTAATGTACCATTATGCTTTGTCTCATAGTTGTTAATAGATTATTTTTATCAGGTCAACTTAAATTTTACTGTCCCAATTTAATTGAAATGTGGCCTGAAACACAGGTTTCAATTAACCTAGTTCGGGCGGGTCTCTACCTTATATTGTAATTCCGAATCATCATTACTTTCACCTGTAATAAAATATAGTTTTAATTTATTTTCAGGCACTATAACAGTATACAATATTACTACTGTTGGCTAAATGTACACTTTTTGTAAATGTTTTATTCAATAAAAAATATTATTTATTCAATAAAAAAAATATATTATTATTATAATGTTTCAGGTGTGAAGATGAGTGCGATAGTGAACGCGGCCGCTGACGTGCTGTCGGGCACGGCCATCGCCGCCGCCGCCGGTTCGCAGGTAAATGTCCGCTAACCTACTATCACACACTACATCGTAATGCACAGACACGATATAGACACATAATGTCAATATTCGAAGAACAACGCACGCACACAAAGACAGCGTTCGGTAGCGCTCGAATCTACAGGGAGGCAAGGGAGCTAAAGCGCATGAAGATATTGAACAGATACCAAGCTTCATGTTTATCCGTAAAACCGATAACAGTTGAGGTGGTCGTGTTCTTGAGTGAATTGGCACAAGCACGCTCCCAGACAAAGATATTCGCAGGATGTAGCTGAGTACGAGTAGCCGAGGATTGAGTGAAGCAAGAGATTGTAGCGGCCAATACCCAGCAGTGAACTGCTACAGGCTGATGAATAAGTAGCTTCGTGCAACTCTGCAATGGGTACACTGCTTCATGGCACGTTGACTTGATTATCCATTTGGACTAGTCTTTACGCAAGTGTCAAACGCATGAAGCTTAGTCTCTGTTAATATTTCCTCTTGAGTGTTTAGTGCGAGTGGGTCTTGTGTATGACCTAGTGTGTATGTTTGCGTGTAGTAACATATGAGTGTGTAAGTCATACCACCAGCCTTATATGTCGTCAAGTTACACTCGACTGGCATGCCTGATGCCGCCTGCACGCGATGCTAGAACGAACGCGACTTACTTCCGCCTTCCGAAACTAATGCCTGGCGTTCTTATACATCTGTTATTCTTGCATACTCACAGAATATTCTCAAAGACATGAATGAAATGGTTTGATAATAAGTGACACTTTATTTTCATTCACAGCTATCATTTGAAATAAACGTATTTGTGTGTGAATTGTGGGTTTTTTGAGCTTAGCTTACTTATTTTTTTAGGTAGAGTTTAGTATCCAAAATTTATAAAGTTTAATCTTACTTTAAAGCCGGCAAAAAAGGTCGTGGCGATAATTGTCATTTATAATTAGACACTATAACTTTGTAAGCAATACCGCCATTTTATTGATTTTATAATTTAAAATATATTTGTATTCATAATTACTGATTATTTGTTCCGGATTTTATGTGCTTTACATTTTGTAGCATTTTGATATTAAGTGTCAACAACGCAATTGCCTAATTTACTACCTAGAACATTCATACAATTTTCATCTGATAGAGATGACGAAAACATTTAAAAAAAGCCAAATACTATTTATTAGGGATATTTGCTATATAAATGTTTGATCTTATATCTTGCAGATCGGCAAACAACAGGAGGGCTATCATTTATATCGGATATCAGGCGATCAAAGCGATTAACAATCGATTAACTTTTTCGCTCATTCCCGGTAGTGAGTATGCTTCGTTAAACTTGTGCAAACATGGATTATACAATAATAGTGTTCCACACACTTATGCTCAGTTCCTATAAACAAAAACGAATCGTTTTGCTTACCAATGGTAGCATTTTTTAATAATAATAACCCATTATCCTTTAAAATTGCTAGGGGCATCTGCTAGTTGGCTTCGGCCCCTCGTACGCCTTCCAAGGTCCAGGATCCGAGGGTCCCGAGATATATCAGAGATTTAAAAAATCATAATAATAAAAAATAAAATTGGTGCGTATACAAATTTATTAATTTTAGTGCTAACATTGCATAAAAAAGGCCAGTAGTTATATAATTATTATATTAATACGTGAAGCAAAAACTTTGTACCCCTTTTTATGAAAATTGCGCTGACGGAGGAGTATGAAATTTCGCACACTTATAGTTTATATAGAGAAGGAGTGCAGAATGCAATTTTTTTTTAAATTGCCCTAAAAATACATTAAATCAACAAAAAAACATTACACACACTACCGTGTATTTGACACACACGCATGTACTGCCATGCATGGTATAATAATATACTTCGCCAGGTATAACATTCCGAGACACAGGGTGACACAAGCCTACGTCATCACCGCTGTGTTACCACTAGTGCATAATAATAACTCCCCAACCGTCTTTATTACCTGTGCGAATCCGATATAACAATGAGGTTTTAACTAACAATTACGTTAATATATGTTTAAATTGAATTGTTTCATTTGATTAGAAAAACGAAACGACAATTTAAATGCTATAAATATATTTTTTAACAGAATGGTGACTGAAAATGTTTCCATAATTCGTGTTTTGTTGCAATAAAGTGGCAACTGGATAGTGACATAAGCATGTGTCACTCTCGGAATGCCAGACCTTGTTTTTTTAGACCATGCTGCCATGTAAACAAACGGTTGCTATGGATTCAGATGACCAAAGTAAAGGTTTATAAAAAATAAAGAGTAGAATGACACCTATTTTGTTTATCCTACAATTTGTCTAATAGATATTTGTGCTTTATTTATAATGAATTAAGTTCGAATGTCGACCAATGGGCGACCTCTAGTTATTATTAATATTTGAAAGTACAGCTTGCGTAAGAGAAAAAATTGCCAACGATGTGGACCTGTTCTTTTGAAATCCAAACTGCTCTTCACTTATAATTTGAAATTTATTGCAGAAATCAGTTAATCTTTTGTACATACATTTTTCATAAATTTTAGACAAGATAGGGCTTGTCTAAAATGTATTAAAGTTATAGGCCTGTTGTTATTAATATCAAATTTATCTCCCTTCTTGAATAAAGGCTTTATTAAGGACAGTTTAAATTTTTCAGGGAAGGTTCCATGTGAAAAAGACATGTTTATTAAATGATTGGGAATAACAGAGTTCATTACAGCAATTTTTGTATTCATTTCATCATAGCCCTCCGACCTGCTGTTGGACAGAGATATTATTTCCTGTTGCACCTCGTTTACCAGCATTGGTCTGAGAAACATTGAGTTGACAGATGTACTTTCGTAGAGGTTTTGCTTAATGCTTTTTTTCCTCTGGAATATGCGTTGAATTTACATAATGGTTATTAAATATAGTTGGTATTTGTACAGGGTCTGTAATTATAATACTATTAAATTTTATAAATCCTATGTTATCTTTTTGAGTGCTATTATTTATTTCGTTTATAATGACAGTCCATGTGGCTTTACATGAATTATCATGAATATTAATATATTTTATGTTTATTACCAAATTGTGCATATAAATAGATTCGTAAGCAAATTTTACCTGTGATAGCTACTTCCACATGGGAGGATCTAGAATAGAATATAATAGAATACTCTTTATTATGTACACCATAAAATTTACAGATATAAATGTAGACACTTTACACAGGGTGACACAATGGGCTACTACTTATGCAAAGCTATGAGGGTATTGCTTCATTATTGGTAAAGATACAAGATGAGAAAGAGGAGATGGAAGAGGAGGTCCGTACATTATAGGATTCAGCCATTAGCTTGTCTATATAAAGCAAAATTATAAGTAGCGGTCCTTTTACAAATTTATGTAAAATTACAACAAGCGTCAAAAGCGTAGACAGCATCTGTCTGGCATTGCTGTTGAACTAGACCTTTTTGGCACAGCTGTGAGGCACACACTCATGTGTTGTTTTTTTTTAATTATGTGCTTTTTATTTTGGTGATCCTAGAATAGAATAGAATACTCTTTATTATGTACACCATAAAAATTACAGATATAAATGTAGAAATTTTACACAGGGTGACACAATGGGCAGTCTTATCACTAAAAATCTAGTCATGTTTGAAGTTGCCACGACTTTTAAATCACTGAAGGAGCTGTTGTATTAGGCCTAAAGTAAACAGCATCCGGTTCTAGTATAACAGGTTTCGGTTTAGGTCCATAATGGAGGCGGAAACTGGAGACCAGAGACCGGATTTGTACCGGCTTCTACTTGTTATAACCTTATTAGAAATACTTTTATTAGCTACTGAATTTTGGTTAGTGAAAACACAATCTTAACAAGCCGTTTGTCATTATAAAAAGAGATCTTAGCAGGTAATGATTTTCAGCTCATACTATGGAAAGCGAATGATTCTAAACCAATCGAAACTAAACCTTAGAGACTTAAACATGAAGTCAAAAGTGCTATAACCAAAGAAAATCACACTAGGAGGCTTTGTGATGTGACATATTAAGCTACTTTAGAACACAACTCTAGTGCTTATTTTTTTTTTTTGTATTCTACAGGTACGGTAGTTAATAGTGCCGTGCTTCCCTATACATGAAGAAACATGCAAGAACTTTTGTAGAGGCTTTGTCAAGCCTCGATTTTTTTTTTTTAATAAACTCTAAATCCAAGTGTTCGTACAATTCCAGATAGCCTGGTTCATCCCGATGCTGGTGGCAGCTATAGCGTACTACAACTTCGACGCGACGGACCCAGAGGGCAGGCCAGCAGACATCAGTGACGACAACATACTGCCAGACTACGACTTCATCATCGTTGGAGCCGGGTCTGCTGGTCAGTGGGTATACCAGCCTTTATTTCTAGCGTTAATTATCTAGTGTTGCCATCTGACATTATGCTGAGTTGAGGCCCCTTTTGGCATAAGTATTTATTTCCATTATATTTTTTTCAACACTTTAAGGCGTTTTTGTTGTATGTACGCCAATAAACGATTTTCATTTCTTTCGTATCAGCTCGTAAATGGCCAGTACTGAAAATGTACTTGCTAGTTCATGTGAACAGTTGAACAAGTGAGAATGGTTTACGCTCTTTTGCTCGTCAGTCCTCCATAACCAGTTTAACTATTGCCACTTTTAGTATACCCATGGGATGGGGCTAAATTAGAATGGCAAGTATTTAACGCGACGACAAATGAATCTGAATTTGGGATTAAAAAATATTTAAAGCCGGTAGCAAAAATAGTAGGTTGGCAGCTACAGCAAAGGATAATTTTAGGCAGAAAGTAGCAGCTTAATAATCAGTTGTTAGCTTTGTTTTAATTTAAACTGGCATCGAGTTTTTATTTTTGGTGAGGCCTCATATTTCTGAATGGCAATAATAATAAAGCGTAGTCAACGGAGCCCCGCTTGCCGGGGCTCCTACTTCTGGGTGGTTTAAAAAAAGAACCACGACCTTTTAATCTAACCTGTCCGAGTCGGGGTACCCCAAGTCCCAAGCTCGCTTCGCTCACTCTTGTATCCTATCCCACTGTTAATATTAGTCGCTATGTCATTATTAATAGTATATCGCCTATGATTGCAATTGGCCCTGTTTAATATGTTCGCTACCTTAAATTAGCTACCATTATTTAGTTTTTACAATTCCTTGCATTTTGAAGCTCATCGAATATAATTATTGCTAAAATATTTAATCGCTGCCAAGTAATTGTTTTGGTAGCAAATAGTTATTCGCCCTTTAAGTTGTTAGTCGCCCGGAAAATAATTAGCCAATTATAATTATTCGAATAAAATATTTCCATTAGAAAAGATGTTTGTATCCAGTCAAGGACTGCGATTATTTAAATGGTAATGTGGTGAAAGCAACTGCCCAAGGAGGTCTAATTTAATAAGTAGCTACGATAGGCAGGCTCATAGGGATAATTAAATTAAATAGAGAGGATCATTGGATACATTAATTATGTAAATCTAATCAATTTATGAATACGTATTCTTTTACTGTTTCCAGGTGCAGTTGTAGCAAACCGGCTATCTGAAGTTAGCAACTGGAAGATTTTACTCTTGGAAGCCGGAGGAGATGAGACGGAGATATCTGACGTGCCTCTTCTGGCTGGGTACCTGCAGCTCAGCAAGTTAGACTGGCAGTACAAGACTGAACCTTCGGGAACAACCTGCCTAGGTACATAACTTCATTTATTATTCGTTGACCACTTATCACGGAAACATTGCTCAAATCGCTGTTTGTAATTGTTACTACTTTTATGGTAATTCTCACATAATTAGCCTATAAGGTTCCCACGACTGGGACACTGGCCTTCTTCTGTGATAGGGAATGGCTTCTATATGTATGGTTCGTAAGATACCTTAGCCAAAAACAAAAAATTTGCGTTATGAATCATATCCATCCCCTAACTCATAAACGTAACTCACTGAAATACTCTAATAATGTTAGTTAGGTAAGTTAATATTAACTACATTCAACAATTTGGTTATAATTTCCCTTACCACTATTATTACAGCAATGGAAGGAGGCAGATGCAACTGGCCCCGTGGCAAGGTGCTCGGAGGCAGCTCAGTCCTCAATTATATGATGTACATACGAGGCAACAGAAAAGACTACGACTCCTGGGAGGCACTGGGCAACGAGGGCTGGGGCTACAAAGACGTGCTCTATTACTTCAAGAAGTCTGAAGACAACAAAAATCCTTCCCTCGCCCACACACCGTACCACAGCACTGGAGGATACCTGACAATTTCCGAAGCACCCTATCATACACCACTCAAACGATCTTTTATTGATGGAGGCCTAGAATTAGGGTATATGAACAGAGATATAAATGGAGAGAGCCAAACCGGTTTCATGGAGGCACAGGGGACAACCAGACGTGGTAGCCGCTGTTCTACGTCCAAGGCATACCTAAGACCAGCTAAGGATCGCCCTAATCTACACATATCCATGTATTCACACGTCACCAAAGTGATGATAGACCCCAGAACTAAAGTAGCTTTTGGAGTAGAATTTGTGAGAAACAAAATGGTATACCGCATCAGGGCTCGAAAGGAAGTCATTCTTTCAGCTGGAACTATTAACTCTGCCCAGTTGTTGATGTTGTCTGGAATAGGCCCTGCAGAGGAACTGAATAAGCATAAAATACCTATGATACAGAATTTAAAAGTTGGAAGGAACTTACAGGATCACGTTGGATTGGGCGGCTTGGCGTTTATGGTAAACCAGCCTATAGCTATTGTAGAACATCGTCTTTATACTGTAGGTACACTGATGGAGTACGCCATGTTAGGAGATGGTTCTTTAACTATCATGGGGGGTGTCGAAGGTATAGGTTTTGTTAACACTAAATATGTAAACGAGACTGACGATTACCCTGATGTTGAATTCCATTTTCTTCCTGGATCAACTAATTCTGATGGCGGTGACCAGTTAAGAAAAAACCATGGACTGATGGACACGTTCTACGATGCTGTGTACAGACCTATAAATAATATGGATGTATGGAGTATCCTTCCTATGTTGCTCCGACCGCGGAGCAAGGGCTTCATACAACTACGCAGTGCCAACCCTTACGATTATCCTTACATTTATCCAAACTATTTAGCAGACGAGTTGGACGTGAAAACTCTAGTAGAAGGAGTTAAAATAGCTGTAGCACTCTCCAGGACTAGAGCATTTAAAAAATATGGCTCAGTTTTGAACAAGCACGTCTTTCCTGCGTGTGTGAGCATCAAGAGGTACTCAGACGCATATTGGGAGTGCATGATCAGACAGTACACTTTAACTATCTATCATCCTGTTGGAACAGCGAAGATGGGGCCGTATTGGGATCCTGACGCGGTTGTCGACAACCAGCTGAGAGTGTATGGAGTGAAAGGTCTACGTGTTATAGACGGCAGTATCATGCCTAACATAGTGAGTGGGAATACCAACGCACCTATTATCATGATAGGAGAGAAAGGCAGCGACATGATCAAGGAATTTTGGTTAAAACAACGAAGCTCTAGATATTACATTTAATTAACGTACAAAACGAAAGTATTTATCAGTATCAGGGCCGGATATTGTGAATTTATTTATTTTATTTTTATTAACGGCACGCAATTGTAATTATTTGATTAAGGATAGTGTTCATAGATAATAATAAATTATTCTAATACTACATGTGTTTGCTCTCTTGTCATCATTTCTAGGTCAGAGGCCCGCGATGTTATAATACTACATTGTTCGGTTCGGTTCCCTACAATCGGGGTAGCCTCATCAGCATCATGAATACATTAATATATTGCACACACAAGGCGTTGTACTGTCTGCGTGTGTATGGGACCCACATGCTGCTTGAGTAGAAAGATGTACAATATGCTTTGAAGAATATTTTTTCACTTCAGTGATACCACGAGCAAATCTACGGACCAGCATATGCGCCCTCACAGACAACGCCCTGCGTTCTCACTCTATGTCTGCATCGTCTTTCAGATCAGAGCACATCAAGATATTAAAAATGTTCCACCCTCTTCAGTGGTCTTCCACATAATTGTATGGCAGGTATCGTTGTCGAACATTTTCCTCTGACCTGAAAGACCATGCATTCACTTGTTTTGCCCAACAGTTTTGTAAGGCCACATACAGAAGCACTCAGCAGCACTATGTCGTCCACGTAACTGGTATTATTTATATTTAGTTCGGAACTTCTGCTTTGCAGTTCACAACAACTCCTTATACATACAAAGACCTCTCATATAACATGTCAAATTATTAGATCAACACGCTTTTTAGATATTCAAAAAGTAAATTTCTAACGTTTTCACATTTGTAGGTTATTGCTTTCCTAAGAAAATTGCCGATAGAAGTTTGTGTTCAAAGTCGGTTGAAGTCAGCCATAAGCCTCTAGGCGAAGCCTTACAGATCACGCGACCATCTTCGTCAAAAAATATCTCTACGAAGGCTTTCGTTCTGGCACAAATGATTCATACAAATATTATGAAAGTGAACGAAAGATAATATCGATTCACAAATAAATTGCAACATACATCCGTGTTGCTACAGCCGGGATTGCCAGATACAAGTGATTTTTATGCCTAAATAAGTAATGAATTACATCCTAAAGTAAAGGGAAGCCTTTGCCCTGCAGTGGGACAATGCAGGCTAATTATCATTATTGTTAAATGATAAATTATTTTATTTCTGTAAGTAGGTTTTTACAAACACTCTTACACGACAATACTATTTTTTAAACTAGATGAGGTTAGCGTTTCCTTTCTGACTACTCTGAGAAGAAAGGCCGAAAGAAACTCAGAGATCACAATCTCTTTTAAAGCCCAGACATAATCTTAGTCAGATCCTGTGAAGACCATGTAGATTAGTGTCTGAAATGGTCTTTTGAGATTATCTCTTCTTGTTATTTGTTGGTATACATTTTTCTTACGTTGGGCGGGTTGAGTCACTCTCAAAGAAAGTGCGTAAGGAACACGTAAGGGGGAGTTTTAAAGTCACGATTATTACTGAGATGAGTACAGAGTCCAGGCTAAGGTAGTACGGACATGTTATGCGTAGACCCGATGAACATATCGTGAAAAAGTCCCTTTCCATGGCTACAAAGAAGAGAGGGAGAGGTAGACCGCAAACTACCTGGATGACTAATGTCCGGAAGGACATTCAAAATCTTGGCCTTACAGCTGACGATGCTGTGTATGTGTGTGCAGCAAAGTGAATGGCGCCGAAATATTACGAAAACCGATCCCGCGTAACGGGACGAGCCGAAGGCAAAGGAGAAAGAAGAAGTTTGTATACAGTTTTTTATATTAGGATAACACAGGCCAAAGTGAAGTACTAAACTACTAACCTAAGTGATTGATGATAACCTAATATGGTGTGATGATTATATTTAGGACTGTGTTGTTGATGATGTTTGTGGGTGTAATATTTGTGCATCACCGTCGTTCTGAAGGACTTTTCGGACAATTCGGCAAGTGTTCTGGATAGCGGGTTTCTGTAGTTTGATAGGTGGAAGGAGACAATTTAAGTCTAGCGTTTATAAAGATTGGTGCAGTTATTTGGGAATAACACCCGTGATTGTTGGTACTACTGGGATTATTGCAACGCTACCTAGTCGCCACATTCAGCGAATTTCTATTTTTAAGTCTGTATATTTTGACAGCTTTCCTGTTGTGTTTTGTAGGCTGTATGTTTGGTACTCCTATGTCAATAATTTACACGTTTTTATTAATTTTCTCAAGTAAAAATATGTCTGCTCTATTGTAATGTGTTGTTCTGTCTGTGAAGATGGCTTCAGCAGAGTTTAGTTTGTGTGCTGCTTTTTCAAGAACTATTGCCGAATTATATTTTATTTGTATTAAGGTACTGGGGGGTGTAGTTTTTAATTTAATTTTTATAGCAAATTTTTGTTGGATTGTGTTGGCTATTTGACCTTGCTTGTGTTTATAGTCAGTCTGAACTATTGTTCTACATGCTTTAGTAATAAGTTGGATAGTTTCAGAAGAACTATGATATCCCATTCAAATGTCTTTTGAAGGGGGATTCGCATAATATGCTTTTGGTAGTTACGGGTCTTGATTACTTGGTCTTGGATTGTTGTCATGAACCCTTCAGTCTCAGGGAAAAGATTTCCACACGTAACCCATTTGTTCGACGCTTGTTTATTATTACGTCCTACAAAATAAATATTAATGAAAGTGAGTATGAAAAATTATTTTGTGAAGGGAAAACCTACAAGGATGAAATTATTTTTTGTGTGGAACTACATACGTTTTAACATTTTCATGTGTTTTAAGTTCATTCATAATAATCATCAGCTTGGCTTTCTTACTATCGCTACACGAACTCAAGACTCGAACTCAAAGCGTTTATTTCAATTAAACCATTTACAGAAATTTTGAATCGTCAAGGACTCCGTCAGTCAGAAGTTAGTGAAATACCTAAAATGTGTTCAGGAATCTGTGATCTTTGTAAAAACGTTAAAATTATAAAGTGCCATCAAAATAGCAAGCCACATGGTTTGGTATTCCTACATGGGCATACCAACGAATAACTTGTAATTGAAACATGAATATATCGAAAGAAAATAATCAAAAACTTTTTGAAAAATATTATTCTTCAAGGAAGTACGTAATAACCACACCATAATTATTCACTCAATTGTTGTTTTTTTTTTTAAGAAGTCGAATGTTCTCCACCTTCATTCTTATCAGTTGGGTTATTTTATTTTAACGGAAAAACTTTGTTTTTGTAAATTTTTCTTCTAGTAGTCCAAAGGATTTTTAATTCATTTATTTATTTATTCAATAATTCAAGCACAAAAAATTACAGAAGCGGACTTAATGCCATAGGCATTTTCTACCATTCAACTTTTGGGTGATGCAGAGACAAACAGTGGTACGTACAATTACAAAAAAAAAATAGCAAGTATTTATTCAAATATTTTTTTAAAATAGACACTTATACCAATTACAAACTATAAATATAATGTTCAGGGTGGTCCCTTCTCGAGTGAATCTGCTGAATTTCGAATCTGTTCAATCCGGAATCTGTCCTAGACCGAATAAAGGCGTCGGTTATTAAAAAAAAATTGCTGTTCCATACATTTTGACCGCGTAGGTATTGCACTTTTTTATGAAACCACAGATGTATTTTATTATAACCGGCGAAAAATTTATTCGCTAGGGGATTTATAATCATATGCTGAATTTTTTTTTTTGTGTCCGTCGCAACTCATATTGTCTTTATTTGAAATAAAATGACTTGAGAAAGTCTTATTTCTTTGTTTTATTGTGTTTAAATATCGATACCCATTACGACCACGAAGTTTGCAAAACCAATGGTCGTCAACCCAAAAAAAAAACTACCATCAGTGTTTTTTTTTTGTTTTATCACTCACAAATTTAATTTAACACTGTATACGATTATTACAAGTTTTGTGAGAAGCACAATCACTAAACATTAATTTCGGGATGTCCGTTTTACAATACTATTTATTCTGTCTTCTTCTCTATTGTATTTTAACTACTAACACTAGTCATAAGTTATAATATTGTTTACTAACACGCTGGATCATTGTTGTCCGAAAACAAAGAATATAAAAATATAAGAATTAAGAATAATAATAATAACAGCCAAAAGGCACAATCACGTTTTAAGTATATATATCTCCATACCTTAACCACGGTAGTATAATTATCTCTAAACCTTTAGCACACTTAATTGAAAAGGTAACTAGTCAATTGTAACATCAAAATGACGCCACAACAAGTTCAAATAGTCCTCCCTCCATTTCACTACTATCCAATAAGCGACCCGCGCGGGAGTTGATCCACAACAGCCGAAGAAAGTGCCCGTCAGTCACCGGTTAGACGAAACACCGCACGATATTGAAATAAAACCGCTTGATAATTTCGAAAAACCGAAACTAAACAAGTGTGTTCCAGTGATTTGTTTGGAAAGATACGTGATATGTGAGGTGCGCAGACGCAGGGAAAGTGTTCAGGAATCTGTGATGTACACCGTTTGTAATGAACAGTAAAACGAAGTGTTAAATATAATTCGGTGCGGACCGTGGAGCTTTCTTGTGTATTATGTTTTGTTGTGAAAGTGTAAGCGACTGAACGTAAGTTACCAAGCTTTTGTAACGTAAACATTGGTTTTTTACTGTCATGCATTTTGTCGGTAATTGTACTGTTAACTTTTCGAACGAGTGATTCCAATTCAGACATGTTTAGAGATGATTACTCCAGTTTGAAATCCAATTACAGCAGCATTGTAGCAATTGTCCAAGAAATGTCATTTATCAAGTTAAAACTATCATAATATGCCAAATATCTAATAATATGCGATGCGCGCACGTATTTTTTCGCTCATTAATATTGATAACATGTGATAGATAAATTATGTCAAAAGGATATGCTCGAAACCTTTTTATGAGATTCTACTTACACTCTCCTTCGCATTATTTTGCCTAGCCTGCTTATACGAAAAAAAAAGAATACGAAAATGATGATGATACGAAGATGCGATACCTGACTGGCTAGTGTCTAGTATCTACCTAGTATCTTCCTCAACGTCCTCCTTCTTGACCAGTTTTAGCCCCTATTGACAATTCATTGGCCCTTCAAATCATAGAAAAAGGATTGGTCCTAATGTTGCAAGTAATAGTGCAGTTGTGGGTTATATTATGCTTCACGAGATTCAAACAGCGTACCTACTTATGGGTGACCAAGAGGTCGTGCACCAAGTAAAAGTGGGGTTGGGTTTAGATCAGTGCTGCCTCGCTGGAAAGCATGTGAGACTATTTGGCGGTTCTAGAGAGTCTTCTAAACCCTACACAACATTCTTGTTTTCCGGATTAATTTATTATTTTTTAATAAAAAATAAAAAGTAGTCTTTTTTAGGTTAGGAACGTAAATATTTACGACAAAACCCTTAAATTAAATTTGTTGATAAAATAATGGGTAAGGTTAGGTTAGAACTGTGACCGACCGCGCTAGTTAAGGAAACCGATTAACCAGGAGTGCAAAAAAATAACGTTTATTTATTATTTTATATTTAAACAAGTTAGAAGTACACAAGAAGTGAGTTAGCTGAAGTCAATGAGGTACATTATTTTTTTTTAGTGGCCTCTTGTAATTGACCCTTAGAGTTCGTCACTACTTAACCGGACTATAATGAGGTATTTATGGCACGTAGGCCTTTTATATTCTTACAATCAGTATTTAAGGGTGGAAAATTACTAGTTCCATTAGTCATTCGGAATAATTGCTATCTTAATATTCTGATTTCGGGTACTGTTATCGGTTCGGTGTTAAGAGAAGATTCCGCTGAGATGGGTGTTTTTGACTCTCCTCTCCCAGGGTTGAGCGTTTTCGTGTGAGTCTTCGAAAAGCGTGGTAAGCGATGAATAAGAGGCTAAGTATGCCTAGACTGGTTGTATATTCCAATTGAAACGTTAGACACTTTGTCATCAGTGAGCTGATGTTTTTTAAGTATTTTAGCTGCTGTTAATATCTTCATATGTTGTTGGAATATTAATAGGGTAGTCGTTAGTTATATTTTCAGTCTTCATTTTATATATTTCATATTTAGTCGCTTTTTCTTGATGAATACATATTATCTTCTAAATAGGATCCTTTGATTTTTTCTCACTTGATGTACGTTGTCGACCACACTTTCTTTTACATCTCGATATTGGTAGTGGAGTGTATAGAATATTTTGAGAGAATATCTAAGAGGGTAGTAGATGAGCAGAGTATTACATTGATTACTTTGTTTCAATACACTTTGTTTTAAACATTCACTTACTGGCTGTGCTTTACAAATTTGAAAAGGAATAGCTAAGAGCTTTATACACTTGATCGTTACTAGTGAGATATTGGCTTGTTATTATAATAATTGGAGATAACAATGTTCCGTTTTATTTTCAATAGGTGATAGTAAATATTCTAATTGATATTCATTCTTAGATATAATGGTTATGGGTAGTTGGAATATCATAATATTATCATTAATGGCTACATGGGATCTTTTAGGATATTAATAGAATTTTGAATTTTCTTAATACTTTCTTCTAAATGAAGTTGATCTACAATAGAAGGATGCAGTATGTCATGTTGTGCAAAGACATGTGCTTCTGTTAGTTGAATACACATACGTATCTTTTAAGCTTTTAATCCAAATAATAATTCTGAGGTTAGCTTTTCTTCTGTATTTTCATTAGCATATTTATAATTAAAAAATTAATATGTTGATTGATATTTTTTAACTTTACATTCATTTTATCTAATATGTTAATAGTAATGCTGAATTTATCATCGACATTAATTAAATCGTTATTATCGAGATTACCAGTGATTGCTTTTACGACGAGTCCTCCGTCGAGGATTGTGAGACGTTCAAAACATCTGGAATACTCGACTTCAGTGAGTTTGTCTAATTATATTTTTTGTTTTATATGTAACTATGTTCCGTGGTTTGACTTCTATTACTTTGAAAGGTCCTCTAATTGCATTTACATTTTTACTACGGTCGTGTCATTTTATGTAAAATTTTAATCCAGTTTTTAATTCAGGTATTTTAGGTTTTCGCATTTTATTTGCGGTGGCACCATGAATTATCCTCAGTTAAGTGAATTTGGTTAAGTAATCTGTCGTGATTACGTTATGTGTATTAGGTCGATTTCTAGTATGAAGTGTACTTCGTTAGGTGTTTTATTAGTCCTACTATGTATTGTTGAATTATATCCTAACATAATAAATTTAGGGCAAATTTCTCCTAGTAGTTGTTTCTGTGCTCTCAATCATTCAATGAAGTTCGAATGTAATCTTTCAATATCTCCATGAGAGGTATGATGTTGAGGCGTAGAGGAATAAAGTATTCGATTTTTAACTTGTTAAAGAATTGTTTTACTACTTCATTTACGAAGATTGTATTGTTGTCCGTTGATATACTTTTTGGTGGCAAGCGAATAGTTCCACAAGTTTGTCAATTACTTTGAAACTAGAGTTTTCTGTTAGGGGAACCATAAATGACCATTTAGAGAATAGGTCTATACCTGTTAAGTATTTGATTCGTTCGTATGGTAGTGTATCTATTCTCCATCTTTCCATTGGCTTATTATATGTTGGTGTTTTTCCAACAAAGGTTTTATAGGTTTCCTATCGTATTTAACTTGATTTCATGTTCGACAGTATTTCAGAAATTTTGATGTATGTTGTTTTAAATTTTCGATATAATATTCTTTAGAGATTTCTTTAATTAAAGCGGGGTTGCCGATGTTACTGTGCAAATGTTCATGCGTTTCTCTAATAAGTTTGGTTATTTCCTCTGTGTTTGTTATTTATTTTTGTATGTTTTTGATATATTGGTGCAAAGCAATATGTCTGACTCCGACAACGACGGCGATCATGCGCCGACAGCAGCGGTGGGATCCACCTCGCCCCTACTGAGGTCTTCTGGATTCCTGGTCCGCAAACCAGTGCCGGCTGCCCAGCCAGACCCAATTTTCTCGATGGAGCAAGTGATGAGTCTGGTAACATCAATCACAAAGTAAGCCACATCGAGCGTCGTGGCCGCAGTGCTGTCCGGTACTCTAGCGCCATCACGGGATCGTGGCAATTTCTACCTACCTCCATTCGATCCCGATGTGCGCTCACACAACATCAGGGACTGGTGTGCTAATGTTGTTCAAACCATTGCGACTATTGGCATATCACCGCATGAAGCTCGCATGAAGGCAATACTGCAGCTGAAAGGAAGAGCTAAGACGTGGGTTGATATGTGGTCCCTACAATCCACCACGTGGGAGCAAGTTAAGCAAGACCTGATCCAAACGTTCGGCGAAGAGTTCCGGTATGCTGACGATGTCCAGCGGTGGCGCGACTGCACGTCGGAGCATGCGAGCAGCTACGCGGATTACGCAACCACGGGATGGACGCTGTTTAAGAGAGTGCGGCCGGAAGCCGCGGACACCGTGGTAATTGATGCTCTTATCACTGGTATCTACCCTGATATTGTGAAATGTGAATTGTTACGTAATATAGCCTGACTCGTTGCCCAAACTAGTCTGCGCTTTGAAAACTTTTCGTAAACGAGACTTACCGAAAACTGACAGTACAGACAAAAATCATCTTAACAAAAAACCCCGGCTTTCGGAAACCCCTGGTTCGTTATTAGGTCAGTCACCAATTTTTTCAAATGTAAAAAAACCGGTCACCAAGTTCGTGACTGTAAGGAAAAGTCTACACAAAATACACTCTAATATTTCTAAAAAGCTAGCCTCTCAGGTTACGCCAGACAACCGTAGGTTCATTGAATGTAACTATTGCCCTATAAAGGGTCATTTAGAGAAAATTTGTTTCCATAAGCAAAACGACGAAAAAACGAAGTCAACAAATAAAAATCCGTTAATTTGTGTGGTCCTATAAGTCGTTGCACGACTACCGTCAAAATTAGAGCTACTTCATATGCTTGCCTATTTGATTCTGGCGCAGATTGTTCGTTAGTACGTAAAAGCATTTTTGGTTCGATTCCCGACAAAAGAAAGACTGTTAATACAGTTTTCAAGGGAATAAATAGGTGGTGCGAATGTCACGTGTTCCCAGAGTATCTCTGCGATTATCGAGATCGATTAATTTAGTGTAGAATTAGAATTATTTGTTGTAGAAGATCACCAAATCCAGTTTAATATTTTAATTGGCTATGATTTACATAGTACAAATTCCGGATCTTACTATCACATTAATAGATAAAAATATGGCTGTCTCGAGAAATATGATTATTTATGAATGTTCTTTAACGAGTCGGAAACAAAAGTTAATACCGACTCTGCTGACCCTACCACGATAGAAAAATTTCATTTCATTTTAAATAACTTTAAAGATAATTTCACTTCTGGTAATAAAGTTTCCGAGGTAAAAACTGGGCAATTGACTATTAGATTAAAGAATAAAGATAAAATTGTTCGACGTAGACCCTACAGATTGTTGCCAATGGAACGCGAAAAAGTCAAAGACATTTTAAACGAGCTTAAACAAAATGGTATAATTCGAGACAGCTCATCCCCTTTTAGCAGCCTTATTAGTTAAAACAAAAAGATAGGATTGACCGATTATGCGTCGACTTTCGGAAGTTAAGTGCAAACACAGCTAGGGATAATTTTCAATTACCATTGATTGCCGATCAGACTGATAGTTCAGATTGATAGTTTAGTTAAAGCGCGTTATTTCACTTGCTTAGACATGACTGCAGGGTTTTATCTAATACCAATTTCAGTAGATTCTATAGAAAAAACCGCGTTCCTTACACCTGACGGTCAATTCGAATTTTTACGCATGCCTATTGGGCTATGCTGTGCGCCGTCTGTTTATCAGCGTGCCATTAATAAAGCTTTTGGTGACTATAAGGATAAGATTGCTCAAGTTTATATTGACGATGTCTTTGTAATGTTTGCAATAATAGAAGAAGGGTTAAGTAACTTGGAATTCGTTTTGGAAAGATTAACTAATGCAGGTTTTTCACTAAACATAAAAATGCTCATTTCTTAAAAAAATCGGTTGAGTATTTACGAAATATAAAATGAAAAGGAACCGTTATGCTTAGTCACAGAAAATTAGATCCCTCTCTTAGTCTGCTTTACCTAAAACATTAAAGAATTACGGGAATTTAACGGCCTAGCTGGTTATTTTAGGAAATTCATACCAAATTTTTCCAAAATCATGGCCCCTTTATATGAATTAACTAAATCTGGCGTACCTTGGAAGTGGACTGAAAAGCAGGAAAATGCCCGAAAGGACATAATTTGTAGATTAACATGTTCCGCACTCTTGACAATTTTCGACTCTGGTTTACCATGTGAACTCCATACAAGCGCTAGTTCGCTAGGTTATGGTGCAAAAATTCATCGATTTGATAAGAATCCTCATGTTGTTGGTTATTTTAGTATGCGAACGACCAATGCTGAGAGCAAACACCATTCATATGAGCTCGAAATATTGGGTGTCGTCAAAGCTATTAAACATTTTCGCCACTTTTTGTATGGTAGATGATTTAAAATAGTAATAGATTGTAATTTGCTGAAAGCATCCAGAACCAAAAAATAACTAACGCCTAGAGTACACCGCTGGTGCATGTTTGCAAACTTTCCAATTTGATATTAAGTATAGGAAAGGTCACAAACTTTGTCATGGCGATTTTTATAGTCGAAATCCCGTAGCCAGTCTCCGTAAAATTCCAAGTGAGAATATCTCGTTGAATTTTCAACTCTCCTACACTTGATCATAACTGGCTCCTAATACATAGAACAAAAACGTGATCCAGTTCTTAATAACATAGTTTAACAAATTAATTCTGATACAACCCCAAAAGACTTATGTTAAACTTATGTTATATCGCAAGATTGCTTAGACGTCAAGTTCAAATAGAAAATAAAATTCGTAAACTTTTATTATGCCACGTAATTATAGATGGAATCTGATTTCCTACTATCATGATAATCTTCAACACTTGAGTTGGGAAAAGGTTCTAACTAAATTAAGAGAGCAATATTGGTTTCCCAATATGTCTAAAACAGTTCGAAGGTTTATTGAAAATTGTGTTTGTTGGCGAATTTGTAAAGGTATATCTGGTGCTGAACAAGTTACCCTTCATCCTATAGATAAAATTGCAATTCCCTTTCACACCGTACATGCTTACATAACTGGACGTACGAGTATGAACGGTAAACGTAATAATGCTGAATATGCGTTTGTTTTTATCGATGCTTTTACCAAATATACTCATATAATTTACACTATGACGAACATCTGATACAGTCATATCTTGTTTGCAAGAAGTCATTTCTATTTTCGGCACCCCAAATAGACTCATAACAGATCAGGATAAAAGTATGAGATCATCTGATTTCAAGAATTTTTGTCATCGATTCGGTATTGAAAATCACGAGCAGCTAAAGGCGCTAGTCGGGCAAACGGTCAGTTAGAACTTATTATGAAAATCATCAATGTCTGTTTTGGAGCTTAATAAATAGTGGCACACTTCTATTCGAGATTTAGAGATGGCTATCGATTCTACCGTTTCTAAAAGTTCGGGAATAGCTCCCAAAAAAAATTTCGCCACTGGGTATTAAGCTCTTACAAATCGATGATGATAAACCAATTGTAGATCTTAGTACTGTTAGATCATTATGTAAATTAAGGATGGACGAGCGATCATTTCGGGACAAGTTAAGATTTGACAAGGGCAAACCTCAAATCAAGCCCTTTGAAAAAGGGGATTTTGTCCTAATAAGCATGAAAGTCATACGACTAAACTTGGTCCTAAATATGAAGGTCCTATGGAAGTTCTAGAAATATTGGCTAATAATCGCTACAAAGTAAAGCATGTCAATTTAAGGGGATGTTCCGAAAAAATCGCTAGTCATGATTTTTTGAGACCAGCACCTCTGGCTCAAACTGATCAACTTATGGATGACAATGTATGAGCGGATGATTTGTAAATTATATTAGCTACTCCACCTTCCTCACTACTACGCTGACTGGCCACCATGCGTATCCTTTTTGCTGGTCTTAGGGCTGTATACCCAGGCGGGAGATGCCATGTGGTATGGCTAGATCCAAGGTGGGTGATGCCATGTGATACGGCTAAGCCCGAGTTGGGTGATGCTGTTTTGTCGTAAAATGTTTTACAGTGTAGAGAGCGCGCTGGATCAGAATGGCCGTATGAGCGCCAAGCCATTATTAGATTTTATTTTTAAGCTTGTTTTGATTATTTTGTACTTAATCTGACTTCCATGTTGTTTATTAAATTAATACTTATATTTCTGGTTAAGTCTATGTTAAGTTTTATTTTGATGTATTTAAAATATTGAATTTATATACATTTTCTATTCTTATACTTCCTTTTGATTGATTTAAAATATTGTGGTTTCCAGTTGAATTTATATAGTTTCTATTCTCATACTTCCTTTTGATTTATTTAAAATATTGTGCGTTTCCGATTGACTTTATTTTAAGTTTCTATGTTGGTATTGAAAGATTTATCTTGACACATCCACTTGAATTATTTAAAAGATTAAGGAATTAGTTTGACGTATCCGCTTGATTTATATAAATTATACTTGGCGGTAAAGTTTCGTGGTAATTTAGTATATAAAAACTGTTGTACTGTGAATGGAAAGACATTCTTTGTTCGCTGCTCGTAGAATAAACACCCTGAGTAAGCTAAGGTATTTTCTTTGTACTCTCTTTAACTTTTGTCTGCCATTTACTATTGCTGTGCATTTTTGTGATATATTGGTGCAAACCAATATGTTTGACTTCGACAACGACGGCGATCATGCGCCAACCTGCACCACCTGTGTCTATTAGCATTTTTTTGTCGTATTCCGGTATAAATATGTAGGGATGTTGGTCACCTATTTGGTGAAAGTTTGTGGGTAATTTGTTTATTTGAACCTGGGATAAATATTCATTTGGTTCTTCAGGAACTGAAGGTTCTTGTGAGAAGTATGTCTGTTGATACATATCTTCACAAAATTGCATAAAATTATCATATTTATTTGTTCGGTTGATTCTATTAGGTTAAACATATTTTCACGTGGTCGTTTAAGTGGTGTTCTGTCAGTTACATTTCGCATGGTGACATCTTCATTTCTTTGAGGTGGAAAATGTTGGGGGTAATTAGGTTTTGTCTTTTTTTTTATTTAGTAGATCACATATATTTTATATATTTAAGTTGGTGCCAACATAAAGTCATTAGAGTTTTACCGTACACCAAAGTCATCGAATACATAATTCTGTTATTTCTACGTAATTCTGTCTGTTGGGATTTAAAGTCATTTCGTAGTCTTTGTTTAAATGAGAACGGTCAAGGTGGATGGGTATGCATGTCTTTCGAGGTGGTCTCCATTGTTTAAATAGTTGTTGATTAAACGGGTATTTAGATTTTTGTTGATTAAACAGGTATTTAGATTTTTGTTGATTAAACGGGTATTAAGGTTGTTGTTGATTAAACGGGTTTATATTTTGTTGATTTATTTGGTTAGGTTTTGGAATCAAATTTGGAGTCGAATATTTATGAGTTTCTTGAAGGGATTTTATTTTTGCAATTCGATATCCTTCTCTGTCTAGTCTTCTAACTTTATTACGAACGTCGAGGTATTAATCCATTTTACATAGATCCTCATATAAAGGTGGTAAGAATTACAGACAAGAAGACAGGAAAATTTTAAAATTGTTTGTCTAGCCAAAGGTTCTAAAATAACCGATACTCTTTTTATTTGAGCTTCTCCTTCAGTAACTATTTCATCTAATTCGTGTATTAATTGTACAAGTCGATCAGTAGAGCGTTAAATATTTTGAAATTCTGCAATTATGTCTTCAATTTTAACTTGCCGTCTACCATATCGTTGTACTACTAAAGTTTTTATCTCCTGCCATGAAAGATCATGCTTTCCGCGATATACGGTATTTTCTGCTTCTCTTAATAATCTAGATAAAACTAAATTAACTTTAGTTGTTTCATCTCACGTATTAGTTTGAAAAAATCTCTCATAAGCCCTAGCAAATCCGTTCAAATATCGTTCACTGCTTACTCCACAGAATATAGGGATAGAAATGTGTCAGGTTTTTACTTGGGGTGAACTAGGTAATACTGAAGGATTTATTTATGATGGTGAAGAGGGTTACTACTCAAGTTGCATTTCTTACCGTCTAATTCCGATTTGTTAACCGCCCACATGTAACATGCCGTCATTTTACTGCTGATAATCAAGCAGTGTAATAAATGAATGGCCAGTAAAAAAATTGGAATGGACAGTTAGCGAAATAGTTCGGCAGTTCATAAATATTTACGTTCCTAACCTAAAAAATACTACATTTTTTTTTTTTAAATACGCACCTCCAGCAAATAAAAATTGTTGTAGAGGATTCAGAAGATCCTCTAGAACCCACAAAAATAGTCTCACATTATTTCTAGCGCGGCAGCACGTTTCAAAAGTTTAACCTAAAAGTGGGTTAAATTATGTGAAATCCTTGTTTGAGCAGAGATTACGAATTATTCATCTCCCTTTGGTATGCCTTTATGCACCTAAGAAAAACCTACAAACCGTTTCGTTGTGATATGGGAAGAAATATGTTATTGTAAACAATGCGATGACTGGTTGGCTCTCTGGATTTTGAAAGGTAATGCAAAGCCGGTACATGCCTGTGTGCCCTAAAATTGCGTTAGATACTGTTGTCAAATTGGTCACATAGTGTAAACAATAGTGGCTTCGAAACAAAGTTGATTTATTTATAAATAACAAAACTATCGTTAGTAAAACAATCTGTAGCCTATTTAGCAAGAGCTATTACTAATACCTTCAACATATCAATATTGAAATCAATATTCTAGTAGCCTCTGAATATAATTATATTTAATTACACAACATTTTAGCTGCCAAAAGGGAATGGTTGCATAATGACAGTGGATGTATTTTCTCCGGAACTCTTTAATATTCTGGAGGCAACGACAAGCATTCGTAAATTCTCTTGGCCGCGGTTCAATGGCATTTTAGAACACTTTCTAACACGGTATGGATGGTAAACAATGCTTTTTAACGGTTCACAAAGTCAAGATCAAGTTAGGCTGTTAAGTTTACAACAAAATACTGACGCGTTATTTATAAAAGTTGCTGAAAGTTAAGTAATGGCTACTGTGCGCTTATCTATAATTTTTTGACATTTATTAAACATCTCTTAACTTTACGCAACGTTTATTATTGTTTATCTCTCTCTTTATGTTTTATCTTCTACGTTTACTATCAGTTTTGAATTAATTTGGATTGCTCTAAGTACCTTTGGGTTACGTTTCATGATGATAATGTTCCTGTCGACCATATTGGCATGCTTTTATCAAGGCACGCAAGGATATTGCTTATTCTCGTGACATAAAAAAAACTGAAACAAATGGCTAATTCGATGTTTAAGTACCTATTTCGTTTATTTTTGGCTAACGACTTTATATTTTTGAGGGACCTATGTCCAGCAGTGGCTGACTGAATTGACATCAATTTGCCCCTAAGACAAATGATTTGTAAGACTGTCTCAGTTTAACAGAATGTACTCAATTGAAATTAGTCATTGAAGTTTCAGCTTGGACAAAAATGCTTTCGTATGTCCGGATGTCCGGCTGTTCTCCTCTACAGGACGCAATTCTAAACCGATTCTCGTGAAATTTTGTGAACAGGTTCTATAATTATATGGATATTTTTTGTCGACTCAGTTTTTCGAAATGTTTCAAAATTGCGGAGATATAGGGTTGAAAACGTAAAAATATATTTCAGACATGTCGCGCTTTTTGTTTTAAGGTGAACATTTACTCAGTTTTAAGCTATGCAAAGACTGACTCGAGAGGTCTACAGCTCACAGAGCCACTAGTAAACTAATCGTATAAGTACCTCATGAAATGCTGAATGAATAAGAAAGATGTCAATAACGTAAATATACAATTCCGAGTCATACAATTATTGAATATCTATAATTGTATGACTGGGAAGTTAATTTTATTCATTCTCACAGTACAGTCAGTAACAAAAGGCATCGTACACAAAATGTCAATAAAAAATACCAAAGATATTACAGTAATTACTGTAATGTCATTAAATGGTCGTTTACTTAGCACTCGACTGTACATAGTGTACATCCGTACATGTTTTCTTTCTTCTATGATCGATTCGACATTAGATTGCACTCAAGTTATTACTAGCAACATTGCATTGAATTTCAAACTTTATTCAGCTAGAGATGTAGTTTAAAATGGCTTGTTTGTCAGACCCTGTTAATTAGAAGCGCCTAGCAGAAATGTGATAGATAAGCCAATTTTCGTGAGAATCAATTAATCAAGAAGGCGGAACTTATTTGTTGCGTGTAAGATGAAAGTGAATCCGTGAAGGGAAACCTAAGACTATGACATAAGCAAGTGGGTAAACGATTTATGTGCATGGGAGACGGAAGGCATGTTCAGTGGAGTCAAGTTACTTTTATGTCCGTGACTTGGTTATTCCACCACGGAAAGCTAACTTGTAAGTAAGAAAATACTGATTGAAACAGACTACACGCGGTTTCTGAATTGAGAGTTTGAAGTTGAGAATTTTCAATCTCTACTTTGGCACTACTTAAAGTGAAGCCCGCGATAAAAAAAAAAAATTGCAAAAACAGTGAATTTTTGCGGGCTACATTGTAAGATCACCTTATGTAATACTAAAATAGCGTTCCAAAAGTTCCTCAACTTCAAATGCTCAATTCAGAAACTATAGCAAGTATTTCAGGATTGACAAAATATGCATAATTTTGAACAAAGTCAAGTCAATACAAAATTATAGTGTCAAATCTTTTTCAGTCTTTTCTGGGTTAAGTTCAAAATGTTTCACGGCAAGTTAGTTTTGGCTTCATTAAACCAGTAGTTGGCTGGTTTATTTCGTTTTACTGAAAATATTTACGCTCTTGTAAACGGCGTAGTGTACATGATGGAACTTTTTCCAACCTAGATATTTCACTCGTCTCCGAACTGGCTTGTTAAATAAATAAAATACGATCGAACTATGTATCTAATGACACAATATAATAAAGACTGTGCTAATGATACAATTAGTGACGCATGGATGATCACAGTTTTTATGAACCATGGCAGATTTCTAAATAATCATTTAATTAGTTTAATGATTTATGATTTTATGTGAATGTTTTGTTAGTTCTTTATACAATAGGGCAGGTTTTCTAAATAACTGGTAAATCAAAAATACTTAAATTTGGCTGTATTATCCTGATTTGGATCGATCGTCGTTTAGTCCAGTTTAATACATATAATTCATTCCCAAAAACAACAAAGCTTATCCTTAATTTTTTTTGCTAAGCCCAAAAACGTCAAACTTTAATAAAACGGGCACGTAAATCTCTGCCAAAATTGTTCCGACATCATTTCAAAATTTAACTGTCAAAATCTCCCGATGCGTGACGTCAAAATCTACTAACAGTTTCTGAGACTGAAAAACTTCGGTCAGTTTAGGTGACCCACTCCACTAAAATGCGCAGTGACGTAGCCGCAAGCGCACGCACCAACCTCGACTTAACGGTACTTCATGAATCATCAGCTGTTAACCAAGTGACACTGTTTTAAACTGCAACTGATGAAGTTTAGAGTTGGAATTTTAGAGGCATAAACTTGAATTTTTTTAAGAAATAAATTATTTATCTGATTTTCGCTGAAAGTAAAAATGTTCAAAAGTAGAATAAAAATATTTGCATAAAAAATCGTACGAACTGTTACAACTGTGCGAGCTGAACAGTATAGAAATTTATAGAGTTTTATTCAGGTGCAACTAACTTAATATATAATTTGAACAAAATGATAAATGATAAATGATTTTATTTCTATAAGTAAGTTTGAACAAACACTTTTACACGTCAATCATATTTTAAAAATTAGATGAGGTCGGCGTTTCCTATCTGACTACAAGATAATGACTTTGATATACGACAGTTGACTACAGGGTATAATATTCTTCAGAACGGTTCTCAATAAACTTAAAACCCATACATGCTCAACGACTATAACCCAAACGATATGTATCCTATAGCAGCTCATTTATTAACATCCCATCCTGCAGAGTAACATTATCCTCATAATGGACTTGGTTTGCATAAACTCTCAAACCAGACATACGTTTGCTAATAGATTTTATGTGTTTTTAGGACCTTTTCGGTATAATAGGCTCAACAAGTTACTAAGCTTCTATAGTGTAAGTTATATAAAATTTAGTAAAATATTATCAGAATATTTAGCGATACTCAATTACAGACACAGAAAAACTTTTAGAAATTTTGGTATGATGATATTATATTCCCTCGTATTTACTTTTGTATATTTACATAGGCTTAGTTTTAGGTATTAATGTACCATTATGCTTTTTCTCATAGTTGTTAATAGATTATTTTTATCAGGTCAACTTAAATTTTACTGTCCCAATTTAATTGAAATATAAACTGATGGCCTGAAACACAGGTTTGAATTAACCTAGTTCGGGCGGGTCTCTAACTTATATTGTAATTCCGAATCATCATTACTTGCACCTGTAATAAAATTATAGTTTTAGTTTATTTTTAGCCACTATAACAGTATGGAAAATATTACTACTGTTGGCTAAATGTACACTTTTTATAAATGTTTTATTCAATAAAAAATATTATTTATTCAATAAAAAATATTATTTATTCAATAAAAATTATTATTTATTCAATAAAAAATATTATTTATTCAATAAAAAATATATATTATTATTATAATATTTCAGGTGTGAAGATGAGTGCGATAGTGAACGCGGCCGCCGACGTGCTGTCGGGCACGGCCATCGCCGCCGCCGCCGGCTCGCAGGTAAATGTCCGCTAACCTACTATCACACACTACATCGTAATGCACAGACACGATATAGACACATACTGTCAATATTCGAAGAACAACGCACGCACACATAGACAGCGTTCGGTAGCGCTCGAATCTACAGGGAGGCAAGGGAGCTAAAGCGCATGAAGATATTGAACAGATACCAAGCTTCATGTTTATCCGTAAAACCGATAACAGTTGAGGTAGTCGTGTTCTTGAGTGAATTGGCACAAGCACGCTCCCAGACAAAGATATTCGCAGGATGTAGCTGAGTACGAGTAGCCGAGGATTGAGTGAAGCAAGAGATTGTAGCGGCCAATATCCAGCAGTGAACCAGCAGTGAACTGCTACAGGCTGATGAATAAGTAGCTTCGTGCAACTGTGCAATGGGTACACTGCTTCATGGCACGTTGACTTGATTATCCATTTGTACTAGTCTTTACGCAAGTGTCAAACGCATGAAGCTTAGTCTCTGTTAATACTTCCTCTTGAGCCTTTAGTGCGAGTGGGTCTTGTGTATGTTTGCGTGTAGTAACATACGAGCGTGTAAGTCATACCACCAGCCTTATATGTCGTCAAGTTATACCTGACTGGCATGCCTGATGCCGCCTGCACGCGATGCTAGAACGAACGCGACTTACTTCCGCCTTCCGGAACTAATGCCTGGCGTTCTTATACATCTGTTAGTCTTGCTTACTCACAGAATATTCTCAAAGACATGAATGAAATGGTTTGATAATAAGTGACACTTTATTTTGATTCACAGCTATCATTTGAAATAAACGTATTTGTGTATGAATTGTGAGTTTTTTGAGCTTACTTATTTTTTTAGGTAGAGTTTAGTATCCAAAATTATTAAAGTTTAATCTTACTTTTTAGCTAGCAAAACGGTCGTGGCGATAATTGTCATTTATAATTTAAAAAAAAATTAATTAAAAATATTATAGACACTGTAACTTTGTAAGCAATACCTCCATTTTATTAATTTTATAATTTAAAATAGATTTGTATTCATAATTACTGATTATTTGTTCCGGATTTTATGTGCTTTATATTTTGTAGCATTTTGATATTAAGTGTCAACAACGCAATTGCCTAATTTACTACCTAGAACATTCATACAATTTTCATCTGATAGAGATGACGAAAACATTTGAAAAATGCCAAATACTATTTATTAGGGATATTTGCTATATAAATATTTGATCTTATATCTTGCAGATCTGCAAACAACAGGAGGGCTATCATTTATATCGGATATCAGGCGTTCAATCGATTAAGTTTTTCGCTCATTCCCGGTAGTGAGTATGCTTCGTTAAACTTGTGCAAACATGGATTATACAATAATAGTGTTCCACACACTTATGCTCAGTTCCTATAAACAAAAACGAATCGTTTTGCTTACCAATGGTAGCATTTTTTAATAATAATAACCCTTTATCCTTTAAAATTGTCAAAGGGGCATCTGCTAGTTGGCTTCGGCCCCTCGTACGCCTTCCAAGGTCCAGGATCCGAGGGTCCCGAGATATATCAGAGATTTAAAAAATAATAATAATAAAAAATAAACTAAAATTGGTGCGTATACAAATTTATTAATTTTAGTGCTAACATTGCATAAAAAAGGCCAGTAGTTATATAATTATTATATTAATACGTGAAGCAAAAACTTTGTACCCCTTTTTACGAAAATTGCGCGGACGGAGGAGTATGAAATTTCGCACACTTATAAGTGTGGAGTGCAGAATGCAAATATTTTTTTTTAATTAGCCTAAAAATACATTAAATCAACAAAAAAACATTACACACACTACCATGTATTTGACACACGCATGTACTGCCATGCATGGTATAATAATATACTTCGCCAGGTATAGCATTCCGAGACACAGGGTGACACAAGCCTACGTCATCACCGCTGTGTTACCAGTAGTGTATAATAATAACTCCCCAACCGTCTTTATTACCTGTGCGAATCCGATATAACAATGAGGTTTTAACTAACAATTACGTTAATATATGTTTAAATTGAATTGTTTCATTTGATTAGAAAAACGAAACGACAATTTAAATGCTATAAATATATTTTTTAACAGAATGGTGACTGAAAATGTTTCCATAATTCGTGTTTTGTTGCAATAAAGTGGCAACTGGATAGTGACGTAAGCATGTGTCACTCCCGGAATGCCAGACCTTGTTTTTTTAGACCACGCTGCCATGTAAACAAATGGTTGCTATGGATTCAGATGACCAAAGTAAAGGTTTATAAAAAATAAAGAGTAGAATGACACCTATTTTGTTTATCCTACAATTTGTCTAATAGATATTTGTGCTTTATTTATAATGAATTAAGTTCGAATTTCGACCAATGGGCGACCTCTAGTTATTATTAATATTTGAAAGTACAGCTTGCGTAAGAGAAAAAATAGCCAACGATGTGGACCTGTTCTTTTGAAATCCAAACTGCACTTCACTTATAATTAGAAATTTATTGCAGAAATCAGTTAATCTTTTGTACATACATTTTTCATAAATTTTAGACAAGATGGGGCTTGTCTAAAATGTATTATTAAAGTTATAGGCCTGTTGTTATTAATATCACATTTATCTCCCTTCTTGTTTATTCAAGAGGCTTTATTAAGGACAGTTTAAATTTTTCAGGGAAGGTTCCATGTGAAAAAGACATGTTTATTAAATGATTGGGAATAATAGAGTTCATTACAGCAATTTTTGTATTCATTTCATCATAGCCCTCCGACCTGCTGTTGGACAGAGATATTATTTCCTGTTGCACCTCGTTTACCAGCATTGGTCTAAGAAACATTGAGTTGACAGATGTACTTTCGTAGAGGTTTTGCTTAATGCTTTTTTTCCTCTGGAATATGCGTTGAATTTACATAATGGTTATTAAATATAGTAGGTATTTGTACAGGGTCTGTAATTATAATACTATTAAATTTTATAAATCCTATGTTGTCTTTTTGAGTGCTATTATTTATTTCGTTTTTAATGACAGTCCATGTGGCTTTACATGAATTATCATGAATATTAATATATTTTATGTTTATTACCAAATTGTGCATATAAATAGATTCGTAAGCAAATTTTACCTGTGATAGCTACTTCCATATGGGAGGATCTAGAATAGAATATAATAGAATACTCTTTATTATGTACATCATAAAAATTACAGGTATAAATGTAGACACTTTACACAGGGTGACACAATGGGCTACTACTTATGCAAAGCTATGAGGGTATTGCTTCATTATTGGTAAAGATACAAGAGGAGAAAGAGGAGATGGAAGAGGAGGTCCGTACATTATAGGATTCTGCCATTAGCTTGTCTATATAAAGCAAAATTATAAGTAGCGGCCCTTTTACAAATTTATGTAAAATTACAACAAGCGTCAAAAAGTGTAGACAGCATCTGTCTGGCATTACTGCTGAACTAGACCTTTTTGGCACAGCCGTGAGGCACACACTAATGTGTGTTTTTTTAAATTATTTGCTTTTTATTTTGGTGATCCTAGAATAGAATAGAATACTCTTTATTATGTACACCATAAAAATTACAGATATAAATGTAGAAATTTTACACAGGGTGACACAATGGGCAGTCTTATCACTAAAAATCTAGTCATGTTTGAAGTTGCCACGACTTTTAAATCCCTGAAGGAGCTGTTGTATTAGGCCTAAAGTAAACAGCATCCGGTTCTAGTATAACAGGTTTCGGTTTAGGTCCATAATGAAGGCGGAAACTGGAGACCAGAGACCGGATTTGTACCGGCTTCTAATTGTTATAACCTTATTAGAAATACTTTTATTAGCTACTGAATTTTGGTTTATAAAAACACAATCTTAACAAGCCGTTTGTCATTATAAAAAGAGATCTTAGTAGGTAATGATTTTCAGCTCATACTATGGAAAGCGAATGATTCTAAACCAATCGAAACTAAACCTTAGAGACTTAAACATGAAGTCAAAAGTGCTATAACCAAAGAAAACCACACTAGGAGGCTTTGTGATGTGACATATTAAGCTACTTTAGAACACAACTCTAGTGCTTATTTTTTTTGTATTGTACAGGTACGGTAGTTAATAGTGCCGTGCTTCCCTATACATGAAGAAACATGCAAGAACTTTTGTAGAGGCTTTGTCAAGCCTCGATATTTTTTTTTTAATAAACTCTAAATCCAAGTGTTCGTACAATTCCAGATAGCCTGGTTCATCCCGATGCTGGTGGCAGCTATAGCGTACTACAACTTCGACGCGACGGACCCAGAGGGCAGGCCAGCAGACATCAGTGACGACAACATACTGCCAGACTACGACTTCATCATCGTTGGAGCCGGGTCTGCTGGTCAGTGGGTATACGAGCCTTTATTTCTAGCGTTAATTATCTAGTGTTGCCATCTGACATTATGCTGAGTTGAGGCCCCTTTTGGCATAAGTATTTATTTCCATTATATTTTTTTCAACACTTTAAGGCGTATTTGTTATATGTACGCCAATAAACGATTTTCATATCTTTCGTATCAGCTCGTAAATGGCCAGTACTGAAAATGTACTTGCTAGTTCATGTGAACAGTTGAACAAGTGAGAATGGTTTACGCTCTTTTGCTCGTCAGTCCCCCATAACCAGTTTAACTATTGCCACTTTAAGTATACCCATGGGATGGGGCTAAATTAGAATGGCAAGTATTTAACGCGACGACAAATGAATCTGAATTTGGGATTAAAAAATATTTAAAGCCGGTAGCAAAAATAGTAGGTTGGCAGCTACAGCAAAGGATAATTTTAGGCAGAAAGTAGCAGCTTAATAATCAGTTGTTAGCTTTGTTTTAATTTAAACTGGCATCGAGTTTTTATTTTTGGTGAGGCCTCATATTTCTGAATGGCAATAATAATAAAGCGTAGTCGACGGAGCCCCGCTTGCCAGGGCTCCTACTTTTGGGTAGTTTAAAAAAAAACCACGACCTTTTAATCTAACCTGTCCGAGTCGGGGTACCCCAAGTCCCAAGCTCGCTTCGCTCACTCTTGCATCCTATCCCACTGTTAATATTGGTCGCCATGTTTATGGTACCTTATTTATAGTACCTCGCCTATGATTGCAATTGGCCCTGTTTAATATGTTCGCTACCTTAAATTAGCTGCCATTATTTAGGTTTTACAATTCCTTGCATTTTGAAGCTCATCTAATATAATTATTGCTAAAATATTTAATCACTGCCAAGTTATTGTTTTGGTAGCAAATAGTTATTCGCCCTTTAAGTTGTTAGTCGCCCGAAAAATAATTAGCCAATTATAATTATTCGAATAAAATATTTCCACTAGAAAAGATGTTTGTATCTAGTCAAGGACTGCGATTATTTAAATGGTAATGTGGTGAAAGCAACTGCCCAAGGAGATTCAATTTAATAAGTAGCTACGATAGGCAGGCTCATAGGGATAATTAAATTAAATAGAGAGGATCATTGGATACATTAATTATGTAAATCTAATCAATTTATGAATACGTATTCTTTTACTGTTTCCAGGTGCAGTTGTAGCAAACCGGCTATCTGAAGTTAGCAACTGGAAGATTTTACTCTTGGAAGCCGGAGGAGATGAGACGGAGATATCTGACGTGCCTCTTCTGGCTGGGTACCTGCAGCTCAGCAAGTTGGACTGGCAGTACAAGACTGAACCTTCGGGAACAACCTGCCTAGGTACATAACTTCATTTATTATTCGTTGACCACTTATCACGGAAACATTGCTCAAATCGCTGTTTGTAATTGTTACTACTTTGATGGTAATTCTCACATAATTAGCCTATAAGGTTCCCACTACTGGGACACTGGCCTTCTTCTGTGATAGGGAATGGCTTCTATATGTATGGTTCGTAAGATACCTTAGCCAAAAACAAAAAATTTGCGTTATGAATCATATCCATCCACTAACTCATAAACGTAACTCACTGAAATACTCTAATAATGTTAGTTAGGTAAGTTAATATTAACTACATTCAACACTTTGGTTATAATTTCTCTTACCACTATTATTACAGCAATGGAAGGAGGCAGATGCAACTGGCCCCGTGGCAAGGTGCTCGGAGGCAGCTCAGTCCTCAATTATATGATGTACATACGAGGCAACAGAAAAGACTACGACTCCTGGGAGGCACTGGGCAACGAGGGCTGGGGCTACAAAGACGTGCTCTATTACTTCAAGAAGTCTGAAGACAACAAAAATCCTTCCCTCGCCCACACACCGTACCACAGCACTGGAGGGTACCTGACAGTTTCCGAAGCACCCTATCATACACCACTCAAACAATCTTTTATTGATGGAGGCCTAGAATTAGGGTATATGAACAGAGATATAAATGGAGAGAGCCAAACCGGTTTCATGGAGGCACAGGGGACAACCAGACGTGGTAGCCGCTGTTCTACGTCCAAGGCATACCTAAGACCAGCTAAGGATCGCCCTAATCTACACATATCCATGTATTCACACGTCACCAAAGTGATGATAGACCCCAGAACTAAAGTAGCTTTTGGAGTAGAATTTGTGAGAAACAAAATGGTATACCGCATCAGGGCTCGAAAGGAAGTCATTCTTTCAGCTGGAACTATTAACTCTGCCCAGTTGTTGATGTTGTCTGGAATAGGCCCTGCAGAGGAACTGAATAAGCATAAAATACCTATGATACAGAATTTAAAAGTTGGAAGGAACTTACAGGATCACGTTGGATTGGGCGGCTTGGCGTTTATGGTAAACCAGCCTATAGCTATTGTAGAACATCGTCTTTATACTGTAGGTACACTGATGGAGTACGCCATGTTAGGAGATGGTTCTTTAACTATCATGGGGGGTGTCGAAGGTATAGGTTTTGTTAACACTAAATATGTAAACGAGACTGACGATTACCCTGATGTTGAATTCCATTTTCTTCCTGGATCAACTAATTCTGATGGCGGTGACCAGTTAAGAAAAAACCATGGACTGATGGACACGTTCTACGATGCTGTGTACAGACCTATAAATAATATGGATGTATGGAGTATCCTTCCTATGTTGCTCCGACCGCGGAGCAAGGGCTTCATACAACTACGCAGTGCCAACCCTTACGATTATCCTTACATTTATCCAAACTATTTAGCAGACGAGTTGGACGTGAACACTCTAGTAGAAGGAGTGAAAATAGCTGTAGCACTCTCCAGGACTAGAGCATTTAAAAAATATGGCTCAGTTTTGAACAAGCACGTCTTTCCTGCGTGTGTAAGCATCAAGAGGTACTCAGACGCATATTGGGAGTGCATGATCAGACAGTACACTTTAACTATCTATCATCCTGTTGGAACAGCGAAGATGGGGCCGTATTGGGATCCTGACGCGGTTGTCGACAACCAGCTGAGGGTGTATGGAGTGAAAGGTCTACGTGTTATAGACGGCAGTATCATGCCTAACATAGTGAGTGGGAATACCAACGCACCTATTATCATGATAGGAGAGAAAGGCAGCGACATGATCAAGGAATTTTGGTTAAAACGACGAAGCTCTAGATATTACATTTAATTAACGTACAAAACGAAAGTATTTATTAGTATCATGGCCGGATATTGTGAATTTATTTATTTTATTTTTATTAACGGCACGCAATTGTAAATTATTTGATTAAGGATAGTGTTCATAGATAATAAATTATTCTAATACTACATGTGTTTGCTCTCTTGTCATCATTTCTAGGTCAGAGACCCGCGATGTCATAATACTACATTGTTGCTTATTTGCTGACACTAATATTGATTATTGTGAGACGACGAACTTAGTACAGAGTAATCAAATACCGTCAGGTAACAAATTGAATCATTATTTAAACACTACTGAATTAGTTATTTCTACTTCAATTACAATGTAACAGGATTGGGCTCGCTTTGATGACATCATAGATATGATAACATTGCATTAATAATATTTCTGGCGAAGCACTATACACCTGTGCTTGCTTCACCTCTGCTATGTTATATTATACTGAAACTTCAAATTAAAAGAAACAATACACATACATGTTTTGCATTCAAACTTTAAAGTATATTGTCAAATCTTACATATTCCCATAATGATACCTAATATTTTGCCTTAAAAATAAATTTATTACACTGTACAATGAAAGTAACAAGTGTGACACAATACGGATTGACCTGATGTAAACAATAACTTGCTTAATCTGCTGAATCAGTCGCCATTCAATTTAATTCAATATCAGTGTCGGAGCATCAGCGGCGCGCGTATTATGGAAACATGTCGACCCACAGCCCAACGTCACTCAGGGGATTCCTATCTAATACAAGGATCACTTTCGGGTTGCTACCAGGACTCGGCATTATGATAATCCTGCGCATGGCCATACATTTATACAGACCCGATATTGAAGACGCAGAGAACCGCGTTAGGGATCATCCTTTAGAAGAGCTCTATGATTGCTATGATTTCATCATAGTTGGTGCGGGGTCTGCAGGTGCAGTGTTAGCCAATCGACTTTCAGAGAATCCTAACTGGAAAGTGCTTTTGCTAGAAGCGGGGCAAGACGAGAATGTGTTATCAGAAATACCAGTGTTATTCCCTATACTACAAACCTCTTCTATCGATTGGCAATTTCTTACGGAACCCAGTGACGGGTACTGTTTGAGTATGGTGGAAAGAAAGTGCAAGTGGCCGCGCGGTAAAGTGCTCGGTGGTTCCAGTGTGTTGAACGCTATGCTGTACATAAGAGGGAATAAGCGTGACTATGATAACTGGGAGAGTATGGGCAATGTAGGCTGGGGATACGACAGTGTGTTGCCGTATTTTAAGAAATCAGAAGACATAAGGATACCTGAGCAGCAAAATGATCTGTATCACGGGACTGGAGGTCCTTTGACTGTTGAACATTTCGCTTTCGAGCAGCCAATAACAAGAAAAATATTGGAAGCTGGAGAGCAGTTAGGGTACAGCATTCGCGATGTGAATGGAGAGTTTCAAACCGGATTTACTCGCTCCCAAGCGACAGTTCGCGACGGTCTTCGTTGTAGTACAGCTAAAGCGTTTTTACGGCCAATATCCAAACGAGAGAACCTTCATGTTAGTGTGCATTCTTTAGTCGAAAAAATACTGATAGACGAACAAAAAACTGCATACGGTGTAAAGTTTAAAAAACATGGACAAGAAAGAATCATTAAGGCAAGTAAGGAGGTGATTTTATCAGCTGGTACGATACAGTCTCCACAGTTATTAATGTTATCTGGAATAGGAGATGCCGACCACTTAAAAGAACTTGGGATATATCCGATTGTCAATCTGCCTGGCGTCGGAAAAAATCTGCAAGACCACGTCGCAATGGGCGGTCACTCGTTTTTCTTCGACAATCCCTACGATAACGGAACAGATTATTGCTTTAATATAAACGCAGTCATCTCAATAGGAGGTCTCATAGATTTTACTGTTCATAAGAAAGGGCCACTGTACAGTATGATGGAGGCTGAAGCTATGGCGTTCGTCAACACTAAATATCAGGACCCGAATGAAGACTATCCAGATATACAGCTATTTATTGCTCCTACTGCTGACAATATGGATGGAGGCTTATTTGGTAAAAGGGCGAACGGCTTGGACGACGTCACGTATGCGGAGTTGTATGAAGAGATGCTCTATGACTCTTCGTTCTCCATCGTGCCTCTGTTACTGAGACCGAAAAGCCGCGGCTACTTGAAACTACGAGATGCGAACCCTTTCTCGCCACCATTGATATATCCTAACTACTACACTGACCCTGAAGATGTCAAAGTAATTGTGAGTATTATTTTACATTTACGCTAATAGAACTGCGAATTAATGTTGTCAAAACAAAACATAATGATCTAGTAATGAGCCGATAAACTTTGTACAAATTACAAGCAGATAACTTTTTATAGTCTTGATAAAAGCTAAGCATGTAAAAAATGGCGATGATTGCTGTTAATGGGTCACGGAAATGTAAAGGTTAAAGTAATTACTATAAAATGTAATGTTATCAAATATAATTATGTAATTGCTCTTGAATGGACAGTCTGGATCTTTTTACCTATGAACATGTATACTATACGCCCTAGGAGGACATATAGTGACCTTATAGGTGATGTTCTTCAGAAAGGTCAGGTGCGTAGTTCTCGCAACCGGCGTGCGTGTATGACCAGATGTATGAATGTAAACGAGGCATAAGGAGTATGTAAGGATCACAGCAAGTAGCGTTCTGTAGTTTCTGCCTACCCCCATGGAAAGAAGGCGTGAGTTTATGTATGTATGTATGTTTGCTTTCATGTTTATAGGTTGAGTTATCAAAATTAATATTTTAAAGAGGTAAAATTGTTTGTTTATAATGTTTATAAAAAAAGTAATCTCTGGAAGTACTGCTCCGATTTAAAAAATTCCTTCAGTGCTACTACGTTTTATTTCAAAACACGCGGACAAGACGCCGCCAGAAAGTTATTTTGTTATAGGTTGTCTACTAAATTAGATTACTCACAAGGGACACGTCCATAAAACGAGATATAACAAAAAATGCGTGAGTGTCGTGGAACACTCGGTTGGAAAGAAAAGCTTACCATAAAAAGGGGTATATTGAGTCAACCTTAAAAGATAGACATATGCTGTCGCGGACTTTTTTTTACTTTTAAAGGGAAACTATTCCGTTATACATGATTTTTACGTAACTTTAACCGTTTACGCAGCGCACGCAACGGAAGCTCTCAAAAGGAATAATTTTTTGCCGTTTTTTGCAACAGTTTTTATATATGCTCCGCTCCTATTGGTCGTAGCGTTATGTTATATAGCCTAAAGCCGTCCTCGATAAATGGACTATCCAATATAAAAATATTTTTTCAATTCCAACCAGTAGTTCTTGAGATTAGCGCCTTCAACCAAACAAAGAAAGGGTCGTGACGGAAACTCGTGACGGAAAGTTCTTATACTTTTTTTCGCCTAGCCCCCATCCGCCAAGTCCGTACCGTGCGATAAGGAACTTAGTTCTGAAAATTAATTAATTACAAGACCCTGCAATTACGAAAAACCGAAGTGTGACAAAAATTGTTATGTCATTTTAGGTTGAAGGCGCCCGCATAGTCCAGGAGCTAGTGAATCAGCCAGCACTTCGCGAACTGAACGCCCGGCCGAACCCTCGGCGGAACCCAGGGTGTGCGGCTCACGAGCTGATGTCGGACGAGCACCTGGAGTGCCAGGCCAGGCACCACTCGCTGACCATATACCATCCTGTGGGCACGTGCGCAATGGGGCCTCCTGAAGATCCGGCTGCTGTTGTTGATCCCAGGCTAAAGGTAAGATTGTTCTCAGCCTATAAATCTCGTACGCTGGTTAAAGACGAATGTTTTATCAAACTGGTATGGCATCTGCCCTTGCCCTTCATCTAAATCGTAATCCTAACTAATATTATAAATGCGAAAGTGAGTTTGTTTATTTTTTACGCTTTCCCGCCTTAAAGCCTGAAAACTTTCGCTTAAATTTGGCACAAAGGTAGACCATGACCTGGGTTAGGACATAGGATACTTTTTATCCCGGTAGTACGTCTCCGTGGGATAATTTCCGAATTCCACGCTGGCGACGCCGCAGGCATAAGCTAGTTGGAATATAATCTTGCCTTCGATGAAAGTTGGATTTCAGAGATTTTTTTTAAATGTTTTTAACTTATTTTCTCGCTCTCTATAAACTGTTTTATCCCTACTTCTAATAAAACTCAATTTTTCTGATATGTTAAGCCCTTTATTTTCAGGTGTACGGAATCAAAAGCCTTCGAGTAATCGACGGGAGTGTTATTCCAACAATAACAAGCGGTAACACTAACGCGCCGATAGTCATGATCGCTGAGAAAGCTTCCGATATGATCAAAGACGACTGGTATGACGTCACCATTGAAGAAGTGACGTGTCCTATAAAAGATCAAGAGCACTATCGACGGACCAAGACTACGGAAGACGAAGAACCAACTAAAATTCAACTGAATCCTCCTACAGATTTGTTTAACGAAACTACTAGCCTATTCCCATTATTAGATAGCAAAATTGCAGTTAATCCTTTTAAAAACAATAATGACAAAAAGTCGGAACCCAAAAAAGAAAATCAACACAATGTAGTGCCAAGCTCCGTAAATATTCCTAAACAAGTACCAAAAGTTGTTTCAAAGAAGAATCGTCTATATCCAAGTTACAATTATCCTCAGAGAAAATTCAATAGTCAAGCACAAAATCCTTTCCGAAATTATATTTATGGCTCTCCGAATATTCAAGACCAAAAACCTTACTACGGGTCAAATTATGGGGATCTACACAATCCACTTTACCCATTTCCAAAATTAGGACGACAGAAGCCTTTAATAAATAATATATTTGCAAATCGAGAGCCAAGACCATTGGTTTATTATAATAAAGTTAATAAGGTAAAAGATCCAATTTACTATGAGACAGGTGAAGTGATTACTCCTAGAGGGCAAAAGAAATGCAAGATCTGGTTGTACAATGACGGTGTGAAGTACGAAGTTGTGTTGTAACTTTATAGGTATCGTGTATTTATTTGGTTAGATGTAAGTAGTACGTAGATTAAACCAAGTGAAATAGAATACGGATAAATTAAATATCAAGTATTAAGGTGGAAATACCGAAGAACTTTTCTGTTTTATTTAGATAAATGTGTAGAATGTTTACAAATTAATCAATAGCTGTACGTGACTTTTTTTGCATACAAACTTCAACCCCCATTTGACCCAGGCAGGGTTGATTTGCAAATGTACTACATGCTAAACTACGAAGGGAATATCCTATATCTAACTACCTTGAATCTATCGATCTCAATGGTAGATTGTGTGGCTATTCCACAAATTATGTATTAATAGTTGGATATGAATACCTACGTAGAGTACAGACAACTGAATCATGATGTGGAAGTGTGACAGTCCGTCTAATGTTATTGATATAATGTAAACGCATTGATTTGCATTTTATGAAACGCATACTAAAGTTGCAATTAAAAATAGATGCACATTCGTTGCTGGAATATTAAACTACTAGAATATTCAATAGTAGATAAGTGAATATTAAGTATTTATATTATAGTTTATTATACTAATATTATAAAAGGGTAAAATTTGTTTGTTTGTAACATTTTATGTAGGGGGTAATCTCTGGAACTACCGATCAGATTTGATTTTTTTTTTTGCATTTGATAGCCTAATTCTTGAGGAAGGCTATTGGCTATTGAACATCACGCTATGACCCTTAGGAGCCGAATAAAAAGAAAAAAAGTCAGAAGAACGCTAAGCGAACTCGAAGTGATAGCGCGGGCAGGTGATGCGACGCGACGGGTGGGTCGGGGGAACAAGAAATTTCACGCGGACGAAGTCGAGGGCAGAAGCTAGTAGTTTATAGCTTTATCACAAGTAGTTTGTATTTGCACGGTTTGCTTACATTACTTTGCTGGATAAACATGCCGAGCATATCAAGTGAGTAGCGCTAGAATTAGAATGCATATAATAAGGCCTAAGGCATTAAGTCCGCCTTTGTATGTTATTGCGTGCGAGAAGTTTAAATAAGTAAATAAATACGATGAACATGAGCCCACGCACAATGGTCCAAAACCCCTAAAAAAGAAGATAAGATGAACATTATATAGTTACGATAGATACAGTAGTATGGAACTGTTCAGCATGACCAGATGATTCAGTTAGAAAATATCTACATCTTTTTAATAAAATTTGTGATAAATATAACTTAATACTAAAATAAAGATAAAATACATCAATTATTTTTCAGCTTAGCTTAAATTCCAATATATCACAAGGTATTTTGTACAACAAAATACCTTGTGATATATTGCAATTAAATGACAGAAAATTTTAAACTCATATAAAAGTACACTTTGTAAACAAGCATATTACAAATTAGAGCATTATATCCTAGATAGGAATGCTTGAAAACATGCAGGTCCTGCTTCATGGGGCAATCTAGAGTCTAGACAAAATCAAACTGGTTGCTAATTTAATTGTATAATTTGTTACTTGCAATATTTTTTTGGAAAATTCTCTACTTTTTAATATTTGTAAATACGTGAGCACCCTTCCGCTCCGCCCAGAGCGGGAGACGTCATTTGATGATTTCCCACCCAAAAAAAAAAAAAAAACCATGTCCCTACCACGAAGTCAATTTACCTGTCATTGCTTTATATTTAATTTTTTTTACCTATTGTGGTATAGTAATTTATTCTGGGTGCATCGTTTTCACATATAATTATATAATAATTAATGTTACAAAATATTGTAAAACATTTTAAAAGAGTAATGGTGGGAGTTTCTTGGCCGTTATACTTCATAAGAAACTACATTTTGGAAGCGGCAACTAGAATCAATTCTGTTTTTTGTAAATTTTGACGGTCAAAAATGCCTTTTATGTGCCTATTTGAAATAAATAATTTGCCTTTGACTTTGGCCAGAAAAAATCCCATTTCAATTCAAATATGTGCACTCACTACCATCTGTCAAATCAATGAAACAATTCTGAAATAAGTATATTGTCATTAGTGCTATTTTCTTTAAAAGCCTCGCCTTGAAGTGAACTGTCATCCCATCTGATGCTAGGGGCAGATGGGATGACAGTTGATGATGATGATCCCTTGCAGTTCACTGCAAGCTCCTAAGATTTCACGGTCGAATTTTTGCAGAATAGATCGGGTGGTCGTGTAGTAATATTTATTTAGTTGCCTACGTTACTGAATTGTTTTCAGACTGATTAGTAGGGAGCCTAGTTATAAGGAGGAACGGTCATCTATGTCTATACTAATAATAAAGTTGAAGAGTTTGTCTGTTTGTTCGTTTGATCGCGCTAATCTCTGGAACTACCAGTCGGATTTGGAAAATTCTTTTTGAATTTGATAGTCCAATTTTTAAGGGAGGTTATAAGTTATTTAACATCATGTTACGAACTTTAGAAGCCGAAAAATGGAAAAAAAGGCAGAAAGAACGCTAAGCGAAAACGAACTAATAGCGCGGGCGGGCGATGCGATGCCACGGGGTGAGTCGGGGGAACAAGGAATTTCACGCGGACGAATTCACGGACAGAAGCTAGTATAATAATAAAATTGACAAGCTTTTTAACGATACACAGGAATATATGCGCGACCCTGTAACTGCACACCGAATTGGTCAAGAGTCAGTTTTTTTTTGTCTAGCCCGTGGAGGTTAATTGCTTGACATTAAGCAGATAATTTTAAACTTAAAAGTAAGTACATTAGGTTTGCATTCAGTCAAAGTTTATCTTAATTATGTACCTATGTTTAATTTCTTCAAACGGGGTCTGCGCCATTAAGGCTTATTCTCATTTGTAAAGCTGTCAGAAGAGCGGATTGGGAGCAGTTTTGGATTCACGGTTTCATTTGGGTTACTGGAGCAGCTTAGACAAATAAAGCGGGAGGCTCTTTAATATTTGAGAAACATGAGAATATTTCCGAAGGACTTGGTATTACTTATGATGGATAAGCCGACCATCACACCAAAATGAGATGAAGAATACTATGGGGAATACTTATGGTCATCAGCGGGACATTAAGGAACGGAAAAAACGTAATAAATTAAGATCTCGTTTCTGCGCAATTATACACATCGAGCTCGACCTTGGAGCTGAACAAAATTAACCAAAGCCTTAAAAAAACGAGCATTTTATGTTAATTTAAAGCAAATTGTGGAAGTCTGTAAACAAATAATTATGTTCTGTACTTTATGTCAGAGTGACTCATAATCAATTGCGCTTTAATACGTTTATAATGGTATTGAGCTAGACACGAGTCGTCCTATAACAAGAAAAATATCGCTTCGGTTACTTTAAAAATAAACCTGTTTCTTGCAATAAAAATGATCTTCCAAAATCCACAATTTCAATATTTAATTTACAGAATACCGAAAAACTGGCCTCTAGGTTTTGCTCACAATTGAAAAAAAAAAAACGATGATAACTAACTACTCTTCCTGACCATTCTCACTAATCTGTCATGCGCATGGGCAGGTGATGTCGCGAACAGGGGCGAGTGACAAGAAAAGTGTTAAGTCTTATGGCCGATTCCTATTTGTGTACCGTTAAAATTAAGACTCTTGTAATTCTACTAATAATGGATCAAATACCTCACAGCTTTGCATAGTAGACGATTCCATATGGAAGTAGCTATCACAGGTAAAATTAGCTTACGAATCTATTTATATGACCAGTTTGGCAACAAAAAATGCTACCATTGGTAAGCAAAACGATTCATTTTTATTTATGGCAACCGAGCATTAGTAGTATAAATGTGGATGGCTACAAGAAAAGAGGCAGATCAAAGAAAAGCCAGATGGGTTGTGTGAAAGAAGATATGGCGAGGATGGAAATGAACACTGCGATGACGGCTGATGACTTTGTATGAAAGAATATGACGTACAGTGCCGAAAACAAATTGGAATACGGACAAGAAGGCTGACGAATTCACTCATCGGTCACAGGACTTCAAAGAGTTTTAAATTATTTTCACGTAGGTATGTCGAATTGGCGTTGTCTATGTACGAGGCCTTACTTCCAAATTTTGATGAGCTGATAAAAGTAACATAAAAATTAAAGGTTATAAATTATAAGTAATTATGATATTGAAACAATAACATAATGGCAATTATCTTCCTCTGACGTATACAAGATACCTAAAATTTCTCGTATTTATATGGGCCAGATCCCTGGAAAATCACACTGCCAACTCTCTCGGAACTACAGCTTCATATTTTATTATAGTGGGAGCTGAAAAAGAGTGGTAAGTCAAATATTTTAATAATACACATATTTTAAAGTAATATTTCATCTTAAGTTATAATGTTCGAAGAAGAACTTTGGTTTCTGTTTAATTTGCATTTGATAAACGTCTTGTGAAATTATTAGATTGTTTGTTGTTTCTTTTGATAAAACAATCACAATAGCATATTATACAAGGTGGAGACGACGATACAAAAATAATTTAAACTTCGTATAACTAATGATGTTCCTAGTCTGCATACGAAAATGCAATCAAATAAATCCAATGGTTTAGTCACTATAGTTAGCCAAAGATCGGCAAATCCCGTAGTCGGCCCATCACTAACAAATTGTTTGAAAAAATATTTTTTTATATTCATAGTTAAGATTTATTTGGTAGTTCCAAAATACTCTTATGCATTGATATTGCCAGTGTTTTCATTTATTGTCGTATTGTTGTATCCTCATTGATACAGAAAGTTTATTGATCAGAGACTTGACCAAGCATTCGGTATCCAAGGGTTACTCTACTCTTTCTTTCTTGTCTTTTGGAGAACTATTTGAAAACAGGGTAATTTTCCTTTTCTTTTTCACGTTTTTAAATTGTTCTATTACAGTAACTGATAATGATCTACGTATCTATCTTTAACCATATTATTCTCTCCACTAGATCAAGATGTCGTGGGCTTGCGATCCGGCGTTGACCGCCAACATTGTGAACAGCTACCAGACTGCTGGGCCCCTGTTCATGCAGTCACTGCAGACGTTCCTAGCAGCGCAGTGCGCGCTGGTTGGCGACCACCTGTGGCCTGCTGACGCCACCCAGCAAGTACTTGAAGGTAATTATCATACTGAACTTACCATCATGCCTGTATTCCCCGTAGTGTAGAGATGTATAGTACAGCCACGTTCCGCTAAGAGGCGACACTATCCTCATGAACTGGGCACAAATTCGAGTCGCTTCTGAGAATTTCCTAATAGATACTTGTACCCACTATCTACTTTTAAAGATTTGATTCTAATTGAAAATATAGTTTGTAACGAATTTGCGATTTAGACAATAATTATAATTTTCATGTTCATCTTTATTACTAATGATTAAGCGGCAGAATATTCGCTTAGATTTAGATCAAGATTAGGTTGATGGCAATAGGCTCGCCCCCTATTACATGGGACTTAAACATAACTGGCGAAATATGGGTGTACTATAGGTACACCTCTGCCCAACCCTTCGAGGAAACAAGGCGTGATGTTATGGTTTTGTGTTTATTATCAGAAAATCGTAATATTTGGTATTTTTGTTTGTTTTCCACTCTGGTTGAATCTAGAGCATTTTTACTGATAAAGGTATTTCTCCATTACCGTAACGTTCTGTTGAAATATGAAAATTAAATTATTTGACTATAAATCAAAAATACATTTTCGAGGGTCCTCAACTTTATAACAAATGATGACAGAAATACATTTTTTTCTACTTAAATTCAAGTAATCATGAAGATAAGTTCAAATATTGATCAAAGTTGCAACAAACAACATTTTAAGACATATATTTTGTTCCAGATCCCTACTACGACTTCATAGTGGTAGGAGCCGGCTCGGCAGGTTCAGCCGTCGCTAATCGACTCAGTGAGGTGCCAGAATGGAAGGTTCTGCTCGTGGAAGCTGGAGGCAACCCTACTCTGAACACCGAGGTAAATATTCAGGATGAAACTGTTATGATTATTGTTCAACAACGAAAAACTGAAGTACATAAACGCTTTCACTATAAACTCTAACGCAACAATATAATTTCAGATCCCACATCTTTTCTACAACAACATGCGCAGTCCTCAAGATTGGGCCTATAAGACTCAACCTCAAGATGGCGCCTGCAGAAGCTACACAGCAAAAGGTTGCGCTTGGCCGCGTGGTAAAGCTCTCGGAGGCAGCAGCAGTATCAACTTCATGTTCTACGTCAGAGGTAACAGAGCCGACTTCGATGAATGGGCAACTGACGACGGTTGCACAGGATGGAGCTACGATGACGTTCTGCCATACTTCAGGAAGAGCGAGAAGTTCACTGGCATTTTCAACGAACAGAACAAGAAATACCACAACTGGGAGGGCAACCTTAACGTCGCTGTCGACAAACAGTCCCATGATTTCGAGCACATGATCATCAACGCTGCCATTGAACTTGGATTGAAGAACTCGACCGACATCAACGGCGAGAGCCAAATGGGAGTAATGACGTCACAGACTACGACTAAAAATGGACATAGATTCAGTACTGCTCGTGCCTTCTTGAACCCAATCAAGGATAGGAAGAATTTCCACGTCATCAAACACGCTCAAGCTACTAAAGTTTTGTTCGTACCTGGAACTAACATTGTGAGCGGTGTCATGCTCCACAAAGAAGGAAAAGACATCGTTGTCAATGTAAAGAAAGAGCTCATCCTGTCGGCTGGTGCCCTCAACTCGCCGCATATCTTATTGCTGTCTGGTATCGGACCTAGGAAGCACTTGGAAGACATGAAAATCGAAGTTAAGGCTGATCTGCCCGTTGGAGAAAATTTGCAAGACCACTTATTTGTTCCTACTTTCTACACAAAGCCTGGTCCTAAAGACTACTACTCTATCTCTAAAATTGCGGGTGACTTCGCTCAGTACATTTTGGAAGGAACTGGCCCATTGATCAACACTAGCCCTAACAGAGTCATCAGTTTTGTCAACACTACTGACCCAGAATCACTTGCCTCAGACATGCAGTTCCATTACTTCGTTCTGCCCCCTGGCGTGTACAACTTGATAGACATTTTCCAGAAGCACGGATTAAACGATGAGGCATACACCAAGTTCAAGAAAATGAATGAAGACAAATTCACGCTAGTAATTTTCAACACCCTGCTGAAGCCTAAGTCTGCCGGTAAGATCCTTTTGGCGAGCAAGAACCCGCTCGAAGCTCCCTTGTTCTTCGCTGACTACTACAAGGACCCTGAAGATATGGCGACCGTTATCAGGGCAATGAAACAACATTCTTTGAGACTTGGTGACACTAAAGCCCTTAAGCAGGCTGGTTTTAAATTGGATTGGTTGGACATCGATGCATGCAAGAAGTTCGACAAGAGCAGCGACGAGTACTTGGACTGCATCTCGAGGGAGCTGACGTTCTCTCTATACCACCCGACCAGTACCGCCAAGATGGGTCCTGACAGTGACGAGAGCGCGGTCGTTGACCTGGAGCTCAGAGTACGCAAAGTGAAGGGATTGAGAGTGATCGACGCCAGTATCATGCCCTCTGTTATAAGAGGCAACACCAACGCGCCCTCCATCATGATTGGTGAGAAGGGAGCTGACCTGATCAAGAAGTTTTGGTTGAACAAACACACCGAACTATAAGTTATGTTATTTATTAGAAGAATATTTTTTTCCTCTAACAATTCCTTACAATCGCAACGAGCCACTTGGTTAAATTGAATAATCTTATGTAAAAGTGATGATAAGGTATTTTAAGGAATAAAAATGTTATGGTATCCATTATTACACTGCTTTAATTTCCTCTTAATTTGAAAATAGGTACCCACTGTTTCTTTATTGAGGACTAAACGAAAGTTGCCAGTACATAATATTCAATCAGTATCTACTATGTCTGTAAAACAAACTGGTACTCTAGCAGTTACTAATCGAGTGTTATAATCTGTATTCCTCAAACACAAGTTCAATTATTTAACCTTGATTCCCGGCCAACCTTATAGTATTGTGATCTTGTTTGCCAAGAAGATTTTCCTCAAAGGTTGTTGCATTCCGTAGATTATTACGTAAGCTATAGGTAAATGGCATATTAAGGCAAACATTATACTATTTAAACAAGACTCATAAGCTATTTATAACATCTATGACGACGCAGCTTAGTACTGGAGTAGTAGAGTAGTGGTATAGTAGGTAGTGGTGAATTTAGTATCTATACATACTACACATAGTACTACTACTACTTTTTAAGAACAAAGTTACTAATAATGGGGGCTATCGTTTTTGTGCTCACCAGTTGGCGCCACTGTCGAGTAAGGTCTTACAGTACTTTTATTTGATGTTTTGGATATGTTTATCTACGCTGATGTTCATAGTATGTTTATTTTATTACAGTTTAAAACTTCAAATGAATATTTATATTATAATGTTCCTAAAATTGGCAAGCATGAAGCAGACAAATATTATTCTTCCTTCAAGCACTACCAAATTAGATCCTAACTTTTTACTTAAAATCTTAAGCCATAATTAATCAAGAATGGCACAATCATTACAGCTATTATGAATCATTCGTGAAAATCCGTGATAAAAAATCCCTCAAGAAGTGAACGTTCAGTACATATTTTGACATCTAGAGACCTTACTCTACACTAGCGCCTCTATAGGCGAACTCAAGCGCGATAGGGGCTCATTGGGCCTAGTTGCCATATATAAACATTTTTTTTATGTTATAGTGAGTGCACGTGAGTATTAGCTAGCTGTGATACAAGTCATTAAATACAAGTGTAATTACTTCCTTTGTGTTGTTTTAGTTTTGTAATTGAAATCATTTCGCGAAACATATCTTTGATGATATCCAGTAAACAAAATGCATTTATGCATTTTGTTTACTGGAGATGGTGTTTTACACAAAAAAATACCCTAGCAAAATCGGACTGTCCCACAACTTCAAACATTTTTATTTTTATTTTTTATATGGCACATGTCGATGTGAAACGTTATATGATTAAGGCAGACATTTTAAAATCAAGTTAAATTGAAAAACACCATAAAAAGACGATAGATATATTTATATTAAAAAAAAGCACCACAGGAGGTGAAGATATCGTGGGTCCCACGGTGGAAAATAAAACTTAAAAAAAGTAATAAAGAAAACATAAAACCGACAAGAGAACCGTTGAAAACCCAAACCCACGTAAGCAACTTATTTCAACGAAGATATAAAAATTTGCGCGCCAATTACAAGAAAGCTTTAGATAAAATACAGAAATTACACAGGATGTTAGAAACCAGCCGCAAACGTTATTACCGCGAAAAACTTTTGCATGAAACAAAGAATCGCGAAATTGAGAAGCTGCAAGCACGTCAACAAGTATTAGAATATTCTTTAAAAACAGTTTATCAACAAGCAAATACCCAAAAAGAAAAACGACTGTTAAAAAATATAGCAACTAATCAGAATGTAAAAGCTCGCAAGTCAGTAATGGACGTAACAAAATATTTAGGATTAAAAAGCCGGATACGAAAAACAAAAACGAAACTACCAAGGTGTAATATTCCAAAAGATATCGAGACATTTTATAACAGGGATGACATAAGTAGATATACAGCGGGAAAACATGAAACAAGAACAAGAGACAAAAAATTGATGCAGATATAGTACCTGACAGACACATTAGCAAACTTGTACAATATTTACAAAAAAGAAAGGAGGAAAGTACACTTTTACAAGCTTTTTTAGATACAAGCCGTTTTATAGTTTATCACCCACGGTTAGAAATAGAGAGACATGTTTATGTATAAAACATAGTAATGTAGAAAATATGTTTGCTGCCCTTAAAAAAATATATATTTTAAGTTATACAAATCTAGAAGACGTAATTACTCAAACAACCTATGATAGGAAGTCGTACACCTGTATGTATAGTAAATGTGATGATTGCAAAACTCCTGTGCTTCAATACAAAGTAGAAAAACTGGAAGATGATATTACCTGGTTCAAGTGGGAAAGAATAAGTCATAGCTATACAAAATCGGGCAAGACGTTTGTTACCAAAAAATATTCAAATGAACATAAAAAACAAATTGTGGAGACCCTAGTTTCTGAGTTTCAAAAAGAACTTCCATCGTTTAAATCCCATATTTATAATTGGAGGCATCTTTTTGCAAACAGAATTAACGCTGGTTACTATACTTGGTCATTTTCGAAGAGTGGTCATGGTAAGGGTGTTGCTGATGGAATCGGTGGAGCAGTTAAACGTCAATTGGACAAACACGTGTCTTATGGTTACGATATAATAGATGCTGAACATGCTCACCAACACCTTGAAAAGAGCATACAATCAGTAAAATGTTTTTTCATAGCTGATAATGACAGTAGCAATATGAAACATCTTATACCAGGCAACATTCGGCCTGTTCCTGAAACCATGAAGTTACATCAAATTATGTCAGGAGGGCAAAATACTATATTTTACAGGCAACTGAGTTGCTTTTGCGGTGACCGACGCGGTCTATGTAACTGTCATTCTCTGAAAACACATATTTTGCTCGAACAAGATCAAAACTCATTAGTTTCAGAAGACTTCAAAGTTCTTGAGAACACCAGTCATGCATCTAACTTTCAAACGCAAGATCGGAAACTCAATATTGAAACAGACCAAAGACTGAAAGCTGGTGAAATGTCTTTCAATCAAGATAGTTTGACTCAAGATGAAGATCTGGCTCAAATTATGGATACTAGTGCGAGTTTATTACCCAGTGAAACGAGAAAATAAAATTGCCTTGAACCCATTGAGACTGATGACAGTTCCCTGATCAGTGAAATTATTTCTATTGACTCAAGTGTTTTGATTGAACTTACAAATGTAATTGACCTAGAAGCTTTAGATGTATCAACACTACCACAAAATGAGGTTTTACACAATAATCCTGAACACAATATTGAAGAACCTAGTACTTCTACGAGCTTGAAACAAAATATTGATTCGGAGAATTTAAATGTTCCTATAAAACGGGCAAAGGTAATGACATCAGTTAATAGCGATAGTTACAGGACCGGTAGAGACACCAGGAAATCAGGATCACTAGAAACTGTAGTTTCAAGGTACTTTTTATGTAATTTATGTAAACGTTGAAAATTTTTTGTACCTACAGATACGACTCGCTGTGTTGCAAGTAAAAATTGGGTTTGCAGCTTGTGTTGTGGCCATCCCTCAATTATCGACTATATTTGCGACATATTTTATGGATCTGAATAATACAATTATTCAAATGTGTACGTAGAACGTTCGTTTAAATTATGATTGAATAGTTGATTGAAGTAGGATGATGATCTCTAAAATAAGTACACAGTAATATTAAACGTTATTATCTTTGTCGAGAAGAATATTAAAGTTCCTATGATTCCAAAGTAATTGTGATAATCCTGTAGGTGTAAGTAAAAATATGAAATAATCACGAACGACTACTAAGTTGGTTCTCGTAATATAAGTTATGTGATCTCAAATTGATAATGTTATGTCTTTTAATACTTTTATGTGTATAACAAAAGGTTTAATGAATCTTAAAGATTAATAATATTAATTTTACGCTCTTTGTGATTGTGTTTTAAATTGGCAGTGTGGATACTACTCAAATTATTCCTATTCGTCACGCAATTTTCGTAATAGTCACTGTCCTATATTCTAAATTGTACAAAACTAGTTTTAAAAGTATCTAGATTTCTTTAGAGTATTAAGTTTTGTCACTATTAGAATTTTGTTATTGCCGAAAATTCCTCACTTGGCTTGATTTTTGAATTTGTAACACGTATCATTAGTAAACAACAACTTTTCTAGGGCGATGTGTCTAAGAAGTGACGAAAATGAAACTATTTGCTGATTATTTATTATTGCGATAGAATTATGCTAACTTTTTGTTATTTTTGGAAACATTTTAAGCATATCTTTATGCTAATATAAGTTGATTTTGTTTCAATACCTGGTTGTTTTATTTCTGACTAATTATATTGTGTGACGTACAGGAACACTTTGCGTCATATGTTAACCGAAAAACTTGAATATTTCTCATATTTATGTTTAAATTTTAATTTAAATAGCATATTTAGCTAGTTAATTACATATTCTTTGATACCAGAGTAAATTTAAGCAATTTCATTTAACCCCAAAATTATATTTCCTGACCGTCACGGGGTCATTTTTCTGAAAATCACCCATAATACACTCGTGGTTATTAAAAATGAGTCGCTTCCAGGTTTCAAGAAAAAACTTATTTCAAAGTCCTACAAAAACGGCCCGTATAATTGAACAGACAATTTGATTGCCTTCAATATTGGTGTGAAGTGTGTTTTTGTTGATATGTTTAAGAAATCGGTTGTAAAGAAAAACATCAAAATAAGAATAAGTAAAAACTACTGCCCAAGTATGTTTCGGTGCACTCAAAGTGTAGTTAGTAGTGCTAAAAAAATAATAGTCTAAAATCAAAAAACCTGACCGCGTAAAAAGTGAACTTTAAAAAACATGGAAACAAGATGGCATATTTTAAAGTCTCTTTTTACGCAGTCGGGTTTTTAAATTTTTTAATTAACTTTTTTTATTTTACACTTTATAGTTAGGTTTATTTTTTTCTGACTGTATTAGGTAAAGCTTAATGTAAGGTCGTTTAAATTATCTTTCAAAGCAGTAATATCCTGGGTTTTTTACTCGATTTTAAGAATTAAAAATTATATTATAGGTAATTATAATTTTTCACGATAATAAGACCTATGATACGATTATATAAAAACTTTATCACAGCTTTATTATAAGTTTTGAAAATGTAAGTGAGAATGGTTGCTTACAAATTTTAAATCGTTATAGATCTTAATTGGTCATTCTAAATTAAAAATGATTAGAGAAAGCTAGAAGTGATTTTCAAAGACCTATTCAACGATATCCCACTTGACATAGTTCGTCGACTTATCTTTTTTCTTTTTCATAATATGGCGTCTGGTTGTCGATTGAATGTTGATTACTGTCATCTTTAGTGACAATCACAAGATAAATACAAATCGATTGACGTAGGAATCATCAAAATCGGCCCACGCGTATGGTCTCTAAAGCGCCACAAAGGAACAAACATACATACATACATAGGCTGCGTGCGCTTTGCGTCGCGTTGTAGGGTAATGATAAGCACATTACCCTCCTGTGCGTCGCGCATTTGAGTAAAAAAGGAGTTTGTTGCGGACAACTGAAAGTAGCCAATAATTCCAGTACCTAATATGCTGAATTAGTTTCAAAATAATGCGTTTTGCAGTGCCTGCTGTATTTCACTTAGCCAAACGCTTTTTAGATAAAATAATACAAAATCATTTTATGTTTATAAAAAGTAATCTCTAGAAGTACTGCTTCGATTTCAAAAATTCCTTCTGTGCTTCATAAGATATGTTTTATGTTAAAACACGCGGACAAGGCGCGGCCCGAAGCTCATTTTGTTATAGGTTGTGTCTAGTAAAAAATATTACTCACAAGGGACACATCCATAAAACGCGATATAGCAAAAAAATGCGTGAGTGTCGTGGAACAGTCGGTAGGAACAAAGTTCCTTTCGTAGTATATTTAGGACATCCATAGAACAAATCTGCTTACCATAAAAAGGGTTATATTGAGTCAATCTTAAAAGATAGACATATGCTGTCGCGGACTTTTTTTTTACTTTTATAGGGGAACTATTCCGTTATACATGATTTTTACGTAACTTTAACCGTTTACGCAGCGCACGCAACGGAAGCTCTCAAAAGGAATCATTTTTTGCCATTTTTTGCAACAGTTTTTATTTATGCTCCGCTCCTATTGGTCGTAGCGTTATGTTATATAGCCTAAAGCCGTCCTCGATAAATGGACTATCCAATATAAAAATATTTTTTCAATTCCAACCAGTAGTTCTTGAGATTAGCGCCTTCAACCAAACAAAGAAAGGGTCGTGACGAAAAGTTCTTATACTTTTTTTCGCCTAACCCCCATCCGCCAAGTCCGTACCGTGCGATAAGGAACTTCGTTCTGAAAATTAATTAATTACAAGACCCTGCAATTACGAAAAACCGAAGTGTGACAAAAATTGTTATGTCATTTTAGGTTGAAGGCGCCCGCATAGTCCAGGAGCTAGTGAATCAGCCAGCACTTCGCGAACTGAACGCCCGGCCGAACCCTCGGCGGAACCCAGGGTGTGCGGCTCACGAGCTGATGTCGGACAAGCACCTGGAGTGCCAGGCCAGACACCACTCGCTGACCATATACCATCCTGTGGGCACGTGCGCAATGGGGCCTCCTGAAGATCCGGCTGCTGTTGTTGATCCCAGGCTAAAGGTAAGATTTTTCTTAGCCTATAAATCTTGTACGCTGGTTAAAGACGAGTATTTTATCAAACTGGTATGGTATCTGCCCTTGCCCTTCATCTAAATCCTAATCCTAACTTCCTAACTAATATTATAAATGCGAAAGTGAGTTTGTTTATTTTTTACGCTTTCCCGCCTTAAAGCTTGAACAAATTTCGCTTAAATTTGGCACAAAGGTAGACCATGACCTGGGTTAGGACATAGGATACTTTTTATCCCGGTAGTCCATTCCCGTGGGATAATTTCCGAATTCCACGCTGGCGACGCCGCAGGCATAAGCTAGTTGGAATATAATCGTGCCTTCGATGAAAGTTGGATTTCAGAGATTTTTTTAAAATGTTTTTAAGTTATTTTCTCGCTCTCTATAAACTGTTTTATACCTACTTCTAATAAAACTAAATTTTTCTGATATGTTAAGCCCTTTATTTTCAGGTGTACGGAATCAAAAGCCTTCGAGTAATCGACGGGAGTGTTATTCCAACAATAACAAGCGGTAACACTAACGCGCCGATAATCATGATCGCTGAGAAAGCTTCCGACATGATCAAAGAAGACTGGTATGACGTCACCATTGAAGAAGTGACGTATCCTATAAAAGATCAAGAGCACTATCGACGGACCAAGACTACGGAAGACGAAGAACCAACTAAAATTCAACTGAATCCTCCTACAGATTTGTTTAACGAAACTACTAGCCTATTCCCATTATTAGATAGCAAAATTGCAGTTAATCCTTTTAAAAACAATAATGACAAAAAGTCGGAACCCAAAAAAGAAAATCAACACAATGTAGTGCCAAGCTCCGTAAATATTCCCAAACAAGTACCAAAAGTTGTTTCAAAGAAGAATCGTCTATATCCAAGTTACAATTATCCTCAGAGAAAATTCAGTAGTCAAGCACAAAATCCTTTCCGAAATTATATTTATGGCTCTCCGAATATTCAAGACCAAAAACCTTACTACGGGTCAAATTATGGGGATCTACACAATCCACTTTACCCATTTCCAAAATTAGGACGACAGAAGCCTTTAATAAATAATATATTTGCAAATCGAGAGCCAAGACCATTGGTTTATTATAATAAAGTTAATAAGGTAAAAGATCCAATTTACTATGAGACAGGTGAAGTGATTACTCCTAGAGGGCAAAAGAAATGCAAGATCTGGTTGTACAATGACGGTGTGAAGTACGAAGTTGTGTTGTAACTTTATAGGTATCGTGTATTTATTTGGTTAGATGTAAGCAGTACGTAGATTAAACCAAATGAAATAGAATAAGGATAAATTAAATATCAAGTATTAAGGTGGAAATACCGAAGAACTTTTCTGTTTTATTTAAATAAATGTGTAGAATGTTTACAAATGAATCAATAGCTGTACGTGACTTTGTTTGCATACAAACTTCAACCCCCATTTGACCCAGGCAGGGTTGATTTCTAAATGTACTACATGCTAAACTACGAAGGGAATATCCTATATCTAACTACCTTGAATCTATCGATCTCAATGGTAGATTGTGTGGCTATTCCACAAATTATGTATTAAGAGTTGGATATGAATACCTACGTAGAGTACAGACAACTGCTTCATGATGTGGAAGTGTGACAGTCCGTCTAATGTTATTGATATAATGTAAACGCATTGATTTGCACTTTATGAAACGCATACTAAAGTTGCAATTAAAAATAGATGCACATTCGTTGCTGGAATATTAAACTACTAGAATATTCAATAGTAGATAAGTGAATATTAAGTATTTATATTATAGTTTATTATACTAATATTATAAAAGGGTAAAATTTGTTTGTTTGTACCATTTTATGTAGGGGGTAATCTCTGGAACTACCGATCAGATTTGAATTTTTTTTTTTGCATTTGATAGCCTAATTCTTGAGGAAGGCTATTGGCTATTGAACATCACGCTATGAACCTTAGGAGCCGAGTAAAAAGAAAAAAAGTCAGAAGAACGCTAAGCGAACTCGAAGTGATAGCGCGGGCAGGTGATGCGATGCGACGGGTGGGTCGGGGGAACAAGAAATTTCACGCGGACGAAGTCGAGGGCAGAAGCTAGTAGTTTATAGCTTTATTACAAGTAGTTTGTATTTGCACGGTATGCTTACATTACTTTGCTGGATAAACATGCCGAGCATATCATGTGAGTAGCGCTAGAATTAGAATGCATATAATAAGGCCTAAGGCATTAAGTCCGCCTTTGTATGTTATTGCGTGCGAGAAGTTTAAATAAGTAAATAAATACGATGAACATGAGCCCACGCACAATGGTCCAAAACCCCTAAAAAAGAAGATAAGATGAACATTATATAGTTACGATAGATACAGTAGTATGGAACTGTTCAGCATGACCAGATGATTCAGTTAGAAAATATCTACATCTTTTTAATAAAATTTGTGATAAATATAACTTAATACTAAAATAAAGATAAAATACATCAATTATTTTTCAGCTTAGCTTAAATTCCAATATATCACAAGGTATTTTGTACAACAAAATACCTTGTGATATATTGCAATTAAATGACAGAAAATTTTAAACTCATATAAAAGTACACTTTGTAAACAAGCATATTACAAATTAGAGCATTATATCCTAGATAGGAATGCTTGAAAACATGCAGGTCCTGCTTCATGGGGCAATCTAGAGTCTAGACAAAATCAAACTGGTTGCTAATTTAATTGTATAATTTGTTACTTGCAATATTTTTTTGGAAAATTCTCTACTTTTTAATATTTGTAAATACGTGAGCACCATGTCCCTACCACGAAGTCAATTTACCTGTCATTGCTTTATATTTAATTCTTTTTACCTATTGTGGTATAGTAATTTATTCTAGGTGCATCGTTTTCACATATAATTATGTAATAATTAATGTTACAAAATATTGTAAAACATTTTAAAAGAGTAATGGTGGGAGTTTCTTGCCCATTATACTTCATAAGAAACTACCTTTTGGAAGCGGCAACTAGAATCAATTCTGTTTTTTGTACATTTTGACGTTCAAAAATGCCTTTTATGTGCCTATTTGGAATAAATAATTTGTCTTTGACTTTGGCCAGAAAAAATCCCATTTCAATTCAAATATGTGCACTCACTACCATCTGTCAAATCAATGAAACAATTCTGAAATAAGTATATTGTCATTAGTGCTATTTTCTTTAAAAGCCTCGCCTTGAAGTGAACTGTCATCCCATCTGATGCTAGGGGCAGATGGGATGACAGTTGATGATGATGATCCCTTGCAGTTCACTGCAAGCTCCTAAGATTTCACGGTCGAATTTTTGCAGAATAGATCGGGTGGTCGTTTAGTAATATTTATTTAGTTGCCTACGTTACTGAATTGTTTTCAGACTGATTAGTAGGGAGCCTAGTTATAAGGAGGAACGGTCATCTATGTCTATACTAATAATAAAGTTGAAGAGTTTATCTGTTTGTTCGTTTGATCGCGCTAATCTCTGAAACTACCAGTCGGATTTGGAAAATTCTTTTTGCTTTTCATAGCCTAATTTTTAAGGGAGGTTATAGGTTGTTTAACATCACGTTACGACCTTTAGAAGCCGAAAATAGGGAAAAAAGGCAGAAAAAACGCTAAGCGAAAACGAACTAATAGCGCGGGCGGGCGATGCGATGCCACGGGGTGAGTCGGGGGAACAAGGAATTTCACGCGGACGAATTCACGGACAGAAGCTAGTATAATCATAAAATTGACAAGCTTTTTAACGATACACAGGAATATATGCGCGACCCTGTAAGTCCACACCGAATTTGTCAAGAGCCACAGTTTTTATGATTTGTCTAACTCGTGGAGATTAATTGCTTGACATTAAGCAGATAATTTTAAACTTAAAAGTAAGTACGTTAGGCTTGAATTCAGTCAAAGTTTATCTTAATTATGTACCTATGTTTAATTTCTTCAAACGGGGTCTGCGCCATTAAGGCTTATTCTCATTTGTAAAGCTGTCAGAAGAGCGGATTGGGAGCAGTTTTGGATTCACGGTTTCATTTGGGTTACTGGAGCAGCTTAGACAAATAAAGCTCTGGGAGGCTCTTTAATATTTGAGAAACATGAGAATATTTCCGAAGGACTTGGAATTACTTATGATGGATAAGCCGACCATCACACCAAAATGAGATGAAGAATACTATGGGGAATACTTATGGTCATCAGTGGGACATTAAGGAACGGAAAAAACGTAATAAATTAAGATCTCGTTACTGCGCAATTATACACATCGAGCTCGACCTTGGAGCTGAACAAAATTAACCAAAGCCTTAAAAAAACGAGTATTTTATGTTAATTTAAAGCAAATTGTGGAAGTCTGTAAACAAATAATTATGTTCTGTACTTTATGTCAGAGTGACTCATAATCAATTGCGCTTTAATACGTTTATAATGGTATTGAGCTAGACACGAGTCGTCCTATAACAAGAAAAATATCGCTTCGGTTACTTTAAAAATAAACCTGTTTCTTGCAATAAAAATGATCTTCCAAAATCCACAATTTCAATATTTAATTTACAGAATACCGAAAAACTGGCCTCTAAGTTTTGCTCACAATTGAAAAAAAAAAACGATGATAACTAACTACTCTTCCTGACCATTCTCACTAATCTGTCATGCGCATGGGCAGGTGATGTCGCGAACAGGGGCGAGTGACAAGAAAAGTGTTAAGTCTTATGGCCGATTCCTATTTGTGTACCGTTAAAATTAAGACTCTTGTAATTCTACTAATAATGGATCAAAGACCTCACAGCTTTACATAGTAGACGATCCCATATGGAAGTAGCTATCACAGGGAAAATTAGCTTACGAATCTATTTATATGACCAGTTTGGCAACAAAAAATGCTACCATTGTTAAACAAAACGATTAATTTGTATTAATGGCAACCGAGCATTAGTAGTATAAATGTGGATGGCTACAAGAAAAGAGGCAGATCAAAGAAAAGCCGGATGGATTGTGTGAAAGAAGATATGGCGAGGATGGAAATGAACACCGAGATGACGGCTTATGACTTTGTATGAAAGAATATGACGTACAGTGCCGAAAACAAATTGGAATACGGACAAGAAGGCTGACGAATTCACTCATCGGTCACAGGACTTCAAAGAGTTTTAAATTATTTTCATGTAGGTATGTCGAATTGGCGTTGTCTATGTACGAGGCCTTACTTCCAAATTTTGATGAGCTGATAAAAGTAACATAAAAATTAAAGGTTACAAATAGTCTAAGAGCCCGTGAACCCCAGACCTTCGTTATTTTATAAAAGCTGAAAGTTTGTCAGCGCATGCTCCCAACACAGGTAAGAACGATGGACTATTATGAAGTTTGGGTTACCGTGGCTTTGGCAGGTAAACGGTACTAAAGGTGTGTAAAATACCGATCTAAATTCATCAAATAATAAAGTGTGATTTTTTGGTATTACCTTCAGAATATTATTAAAAATCACGTTATTGATTGCCAGACACTTAACATCGTGGCAACCCCTTGCCAGACACCCCTAATGTTCATGAAATTATAATTCTACTTATGTTATAGTATAAAAGCTGATTTTTATATATAATACTTAGGTAATAATTAGATGATGTTTCCTCATCAGCCAGACATTTTTGATAGTTCCAACCCCTTGCCAGACAATGATGTAGGGTAGCTGTAGGAGCGAGCGTGAGACAGTATATGTATGGTGGGTGCGAGTGAGATGGCGAGATAGGTCTATCGCGATCTCTCAATAACAGATTATAAAAAAAAAAAAAAAAAATAATACTCAAAAATTTAATTAAAAATATATTAATAACATTACAAGTTATTATAAAGCATAAAAAAATAGATTGATGACATTACAGATTATTATTAAAGTGTACTAAAGAAAATATTATTTTATTCATTATCATCATTATAATCAATGTTATCATTTTCTTCGTCACTGTTACTCCATTCCATATCGTCGTCTTCTTCTTCTTCGTCAGTTTCTGTAGAAATATGAAAAAGTTAATGGGATTGAAAATATCAAAAAATAATGTATAATGGTTTAAAGTAGTATTATACCTGAGATAGTTTTCAGTGATTCTCTGACGAAATTTGGCAACTGATCACCTTCGAACCATTTAAAATGGTACTGATTATCTTCGAGAACCCAACCATTATTCTCGGGTTGATAAATTGTTGGAATTTGCTGATTTGCATTATTCCAAATGCTAGACACATAGTTGGCTCGCAGAAATTGTTGTAGCAGCTCGGATTTACATGGTGGCAGACTGCTAGCATCAAAATTTCGTAGTTTTTTTCGGACTTGCAATACTTAACAACTCATTATACTCTTTTTGATTTTCAATGCTAGACATTATACGAGACTGAAATTGGTTTTTATCACCTTCATCGAGTGGAAGCATTTTTGATCTCACTTGTTTCTTTTTTTTATTGCAAAATAAACAATTTTTTTTACTTATATCAACACTGGTATCACTTTGAATCGAACTATTTACTTCAGTGGTTGCATTAGCATTTTCACTCACTTCTTCAAGTCCGCGAATGTCCACAGCTGCCTGGGAAGGTTGAAGTTCTGTTGATTGAGAAGCTGAAGGTGGGTGTGATACAGTTAACTCAGACAAATGCGATGGACCTGGTATTGAATCGTCTGTTGATATATTTACGTCTTTAGATGGCTCTTTTTCTTGCTCTGTTTCAACAGTCTTTTTAGAATTTTTAGGTTCTGGGGTAAAATATTTTTTCATCAGTCCTGTGAATGATTTGTAACATTCCCTGTGATAACCACTCTCTGTATATTCACGTGGAAGAATGATGTCATTATATTTAAGGTTATGTTTTTTTCGCAATTTTAAAATTAATTCACATTTTTTCAATGTCTCGTCAGAAAATAATATTATTTTACCACTACTTTTCTTACAAATAACACAAATTAATATATCACCCATGACTTAATTTTTTAAACAAAATCACTTTCATTTAAAAAATCACATAAACAAATTGTAAGCATATAATGTACGTATCATACACTAATAATATATTGAATATACTTTATAGTCTGTATATATTCGGAATATTTTATTTTGTAAATTTATAATAACTATTCAATTAATAATACTTGAAGATAGCATATAAGATTATTTTAGCTGATGTAAACATGTACTAAGTACTAAACAATACATGCGCAGTAGAAATAACAACTGCGCAGTGAGGGATCGCGATAGACCTATTTCGCCATCTCACTCGCACCCACCATACATATACTGTCTCACGCTCGCTCCTACAGCGACCCTACAACATTGTCTGGCAAGGGGTTGGAACTATCAAAAATGTCTGGCTGATGAGGAAACATCATCTAATTATTACCTAAGTATTATATATAAAAATCAGCTTTTATACTATAACATAAGTAGAATTATAATTTCATGAACATTAGGGGTGTCTGGCAAGGGGTTGCCACGATGTTAAGTGTCTGGCAATCAATAACGTGATTTTTAATAATATTCTGAAGGTAATACCAAAAAATCACACTTTATTATTTGATGAATTTAGATCGGTATTTTACACACCTTTAGTACCGTTTACCTGCCAAAGCCACGGTAACCCAAACTTCATAATAGTCCATCGTTCTTACCTGTGTTGGGAGCATGCGCTGACAAACTTTCAGCTTTTATAAAATAACGAAGGTCTGGGGTTCACGGGCTCTTGCTCTAAAAGATTAATTGCAATTATCTTCCTCTGACGTATACAAGATACCTAAAATTTCTCGTATTTATATGGGCCAGATCCCTGAAAAATCACACTGCCAGCTCTCTCGGAACCACAGCTTCATATATTATTATAGTGGGAGCTGAAAAAGAGTGGTAAGTCAAATATTTTAATAATACAGATATTTTAAAGTAATATTTAATCTAAAGTTATAATGTTCGAAGAAGAACTTTGGTTTCTGTTTACTTTGCATTTGTTAAACGTCTTGTGAAATTATTAGATTGTTTGTTGTTTCTTTTGATAAAACAATCACAATAGCATATTATACAAGGTGGAGACGACGATACAAAAATAATTTAAACTTCGTATAACTAATGATGTTCCTAGTCTGCATACGAAAATGCAATCAAATATATCCAATGGTTTAGTCACTATAGTTAGCCAAAGATCGGCAAATCCCGTAGTCGGCCCATCACTAACAAATTGTTTGAAAAAATATTTTTTATATTCATAGTTAAGATTTATTTGCCAGTTCCAAAATACTCTTATACATTGCAATTGCCAGTGTTTTCATTTATTGTCGTATTGTTGTATCCTCATTGATACAGAAAGTTTATTGATCAGAGACTTGACCAAGCATTCGGTATCCAAGGGTTACTCTACTCTTTCTTTCTTGTCTTTTGGATAACTATTTGAAAACAGGGTAATTTTCCTTTTCTTTTTCACGTTCTTAAATTGGTCTATTACAGTAACTGATAATGATCTACGTATCTATCTTTAACCATATTATTCTCTCCACTAGATCAAGATGTCGTGGGCTTGCGATCCGGCGTTGACCGCCAACATTGTGAACAGCTACCAGACTGCTGGGCCCCTGTTCATGCAGTCACTGCAGACGTTCCTAGCAGCGCAGTGCGCGCTGGTTGGCGACCACCTGTGGCCTGCTGACGCCACCCAGCAAGTTCTAGAAGGTAATTATCATTCTGAACTTACCATCATGCCTGTATTCCCCGTAGTGTAGAGATGTATAGTACAGCCACGTTCCGCTACGAGGCGACACTATCCTCATGAACTGGGCACAAATTCGGTTTGCTTTCGAGAATTTCCTAATAGATACTTACACGTACCCACTATCTACTTTTAAAGATTTGATTCTAATTTAAAACGTAGTTTGTAACGAATTTGCGATTTAGACAATAATTATAATTTTCATGTTCATCTTTATTACTAATAATTAAGCGGCAGAATATTCGCTTAGATTTAGATCAAGATTAGGGTGATGGCAATAGGCTAGCCCCCTATTACATGGGACTTAAACATAACTGGCGAAATGTGGGTGTACTGTAGGTACACCTCTGCCCAACCCTTCGAGGAAACAAGGCGTGATGTTATGGTTTTGTGTTTATTATCAGAAAATCGTAATATTTGGTATTTTTGTTTGTTTTCCACTCTGGTTGAATCTAGAGCATTTTTACTGATAAAGGTATTTCTCCATTACCGTAACGTTCTGTTGAAATATGAAAATTAAATTATTTGACTATAAATCAAAAATACATTTTCGAGGGTCCTCAACTTTATAACAAATGATGACAGAAATACATTTTTTTCTACTTAAATTCAAGTAATCATGAAGATAAGTTCAAATATTGATCAAAGTCGTAACAAACAACATTTTAAGACATATATTTTTGTTCCAGATCCCTACTACGACTTCATAGTGGTAGGAGCCGGCTCGGCAGGTTCAGCCGTCGCTAATCGACTCAGTGAGGTGCCAGAATGGAAGGTTCTGCTCGTGGAAGCTGGAGGCAACCCTACTCTGAACACCGAGGTAAATATTCAGGATGAAACTGTTATGATTATTGTTCAACAACGGAAAACTGAAGTACATAAACGCTTTCACTATAAACTCTAACGCAACAATATAATTTCAGATCCCACATCTTTTCTACAACAACATGCGCAGTCCTCAAGATTGGGCCTATAAGACTCAACCTCAAGATGGCGCCTGCAGAAGCTACACAGCAAAAGGTTGCGCTTGGCCGCGTGGTAAAGCTCTCGGAGGCAGCAGCAGTATCAACTTCATGTTCTACGTCAGAGGTAACAGAGCCGACTTCGATGAATGGGCAACTGACGACGGTTGCACAGGATGGAGCTACGATGACGTTCTGCCATACTTCAGGAAGAGCGAGAAGTTCACTGGCATTTTCAACGAACAGAACAAGAAATACCACAACTGGGAGGGCAACCTTAATGTCGCTGTCGACAAACAGTCCCATGATTTCGAGCACATGATCATCAACGCTGCCATTGAACTTGGATTGAAGAACTCGACCGACATCAACGGCGAGAGCCAAATGGGAGTAATGACGTCACAGACTACGACTAAAAATGGACATAGATTCAGTACTGCTCGTGCCTTCTTGAACCCAATCAAGGATAGGAAGAATTTCCACGTCATCAAACACGCTCAAGCTACTAAAGTTTTGTTCGTACCTGGAACTAACATTGTGAGCGGTGTCATGCTGCACAAAGAAGGAAAAGACATCGTTGTCAATGTAAAGAAAGAGCTCATCCTGTCGGCTGGTGCCCTCAACTCGCCGCATATCTTATTGCTGTCTGGTATCGGACCTAGGAAGCACTTGGAAGACATGAAAATCGAAGTTAAGGCTGATCTGCCCGTTGGAGAAAATTTGCAAGACCACTTATTTGTTCCTACTTTCTACACAAAGCCTGGTCCTAAAGACTACTACTCTATCTCTAAAATTGCGGGTGACTTCGCTCAGTACATTTTGGAAGGAACTGGCCCATTGATCAACACTAGCCCTAACAGAGTCATCAGTTTTGTCAACACTACTGACCCAGAATCACTTGCCTCAGACATGCAGTTTCATTACTTCGTTCTGCCCCCTGGCGTGTACAACTTGATAGACATTTTCCAGAAGCACGGATTAAACGATGAGGCATACACCAAGTTCAAGAAAATGAATGAAGACAAATTCACGCTAGTAATTTTCAACACCCTGCTGAAGCCTAAGTCTGCTGGTAAGATCCTTTTGGCGAGCAAGAACCCACTCGAAGCTCCCTTGTTCTTCGCTGACTACTACAAGGACCCTGAAGATATGGCGACCGTTATCAGAGCAATGAAACAACATTCTTTGAGACTTGGTGCCACTAAAGCCCTTAAGCAGGCTGGTTTTAAACTGGATTGGTTGGACATCGATGCATGCAAGAAGTTCGACAAGAGCAGCGACGAGTACTTGGACTGCATCTCGAGGGAGCTGACGTTCTCTTTATACCACCCGACTAGTACCGCCAAGATGGGTCCTGATGGTGACGAAAGTGCAGTCGTTGACCTGGAGCTCAGAGTACGCAAAGTGAAAGGATTGAGAGTGATCGACGCCAGTATCATGCCCTCTGTTATAAGAGGCAACACCAACGCGCCCTCCATCATGATTGGTGAGAAGGGAGCTGACCTGATCAAGAAGTTTTGGTTGAACAAACACACCGAACTATAAGTTATGTTATTTATTAGAAGAATATTTTTTTCCTTTAACAATTCCTTACAATCGCAACGAGCCACTTGGTTAAATTGAATATCTTATGTAAAAGTGATGATAAGGTATTTTAAGGAATAAAAATGTTATGGTACCCATTATTACATTGGTTTAATTTCCACTTAATTTGAAAATAGGTACCCACTGTTTCTTTATTGAGGACTAAACGAAAGTTGCCAGTACATAATATTCAATCAGTATCTACTATGTCTGTAAAACAAACTGGTACTCCAGCAGTTACTAATCGAGTGTTATAATCTGTATTCCTCAAACACAAGTTCAATTATTTAACCTTGATTCCCGGCCAACCTTATAGTATTATGATCTTGTTTGCCAAGAAGATTTTCCTCAAAGGTTGTTGAATTCCGTAGATTATTACGTAAGCTATAGGTAAATGGCATATTAAGGCAAACATTATACTATTTAAACAAGACTCATAAGCTATTTATAACATCTATGACGACGCAGCTTGGTACTAGAGTAGTAGAGTAGTGGTATAGTAGGTAGTGGTGAATTTAGTATCTATACATACTACAAATAGTACTACTACTACTTTTTAAGAACAAAGTTACTAATAATGGGGGCTATCGTTTTTGTGCTCACCAGTTGGCGCCACTGTCGAGTAAGGTCTTACGGTACTTTTATTTGATGTTTTGGATATGTTTATCTACGCTGATATTCATAGTATGTTTATTTTGTTACAGTTTAAAACTTCAAATGAATATTTATATTATAATGTTCCTAAAATTGGCAAGCATGAAGCAGACAAATATTATTCTTCCTTCAAGCACTACCAAATTAGATCCTAACTTTTTACTTAAAATCTTAAGCCATAATTAATCAAGAATGGCACAATCATTACAGCTATTATGAATCATTCGTGAAAATCCGTGATAAAAAATCCCTCAAGCAGTGAACGTTCAGTACATATTTTGACATCTAGAGACCTTACTCTACACTAGCGCCTCTATAGGCGAACTCAAGCGCGATAGGGGCTCATTGGGCCTAGTTGCCATATATAAACATTTTTTTATTTTATAGTGTGTGCACGTGAGTATTAGCTAGCTATGATACAAGTCATTAAATACAAGTGTAATTACTTCCTTTGTGTTGTTTTAGTTTTGTAATTGAAATCATTTCGCGAAACATATCTTTGATGATATCATGATGTTTACTGGAGGTGGTGTTTTTCACAAAAAAATACCCTAGCAAAATCGGACTGTTCCACAACTTCAAACATTTTTATTTTTATTTTTTATATGGCACATGTCGATGTGAAACTTTATATGATTAAGGCAGACATTTTAAAATCAAGTTAAATTGAAAAACACCATAAAAAGACGACAGATATATTTATATTAAAAAAAAAAGCACCACAGGAGGTGAAGATACCGTGTGTCCCACGGTGGAAAATAAAACTTAAAAAAAGTAATAAAGAAAACATAAAACCGACAAGAGAACCGTTGAAAACCCAAACCCACGTAAGCAACTTATTTCAACGAAGATATAAAAATTTGCGCGCCAATTACAAGAAAGCTTTAGATAAAATACAGAAATTACACAGGATGTTAGAAACCAGCCGCAAACGTAATTACCGCGAAAAACTTTTGCATGAAACAAAGAATCGCGAAATTGAGAAGCTGCAAACACGTCAATAAGTATTAGAATATTCTTTAAAAACAGTTTATCAACAAGCAAATACCCAAAAAGAAAAACGACTGTTAAAAAATATAGCAACTAATCAGAATGTAAAAGCTAGCAAGTCAGTAATGGACGTTACAAAATATTTAGGATTAAAAAGCCGGATACGAAAAACAAAAACGAAACTAACAAGGTGTAATATTCCAAAAGATATCGAGACATTTTATAACAGGGATGACATAAGTAGATATACAGCGGGAAAACATGAAACAAGAACAAGAGACAAAAAATTGATGCAGATATAGTACCTGACAGACACATTAGCAAACTTGTACAATATTTACAAAAAAGAAAGGAGGAAAGTACACTTTTACAAGCTTTTTTAGATACAAGCCGTTTTATAGTTTATCACCCACGGTTAGAAATAGAGAGACATGTTTATGTATAAAACATAGTAATGTAGAAAATATGTTTGCTGCCCTTAAAAAAATACATATTTTAAGTTATACAAATCTAGAAGACGTAATTACTCAAACAACCTATGATAGGAAGTCGTACACCTGTATGTATAGTAAATGTGATGATTGCAAAACTCCTGTGCTTCAATACAAAGTAGAAAAACTGGAAGATGATATTACCTGGTTCAAGTGGGAAAGAATAAGTCATAGCTATACAAAATCGGGCAAGACGTTTGTTACCAAAAAATATTCAAATGAACATAAAAAACAAATTGTGGAGACCCTAGTTTCTGAGTTTCAAAAAGAACTTGCATCGTTTAAATCCCATATTTATAATTGGAGGCATCTTTTTGCAAACAGAATTAACGCTGGTTACTATACTTGGTCATTTTCGAAGAGTGGTCATGGTAAGGGTGTTGCTGATGGAATCGGCGGAGCAGTTAAACGTCAATTGGACAAACACGTGTCTTATGGTTACGATATAATAGATGCTGAACATGCTCACCAACACCTTGAAAAGAGCATACAATCAGTAAAATGTTTTTTCATAGCTGATAATGACAGTAGCAATATGAAACATCTTATACCAGGCAACATTCGGCCTGTTCCTGAAACCATGAAGTTACATCAAATTATGTCAGGAGGGCAAAATACTATATTTTACAGGCAACTGAGTTGCTTTTGCGGTGACCGACGCGGTCTATGTAACTGTCATTCTCTGAAAACACATATTTTGCTTGAACAAGATCAAAACTCATTCGTTTCAGAAGACTTCAAAGTTCTTGAGAACACCAGTCATGCATCTAACTTTCAAACGCAAGATCAGAAACTCAATATTGAAACAGACCAAAGACTGAAAACTGGTGAAATGTCTTTCAATCAAGATAGTTTGACTCAAGAGGAAGATCTGGCTCAAATTATGGATACTAGTGCGAGTTTATTACCCAGTGAAACGAGAAAACAAAATTGCCTTGAACCCATCGAGACTGATGACAGTTCCCTGATCAGTGAAATTATTTCTAGTGACTCAAGTGTTTTGATTGAACTTACAAATGTAATTGACCTAGAAGCTTTAGATGTATCAACACTACCACAAAATGAGGTTTTACACAATAATCCTGAACACAATATTGAAGAACCTAGTACTTCTACGAGCTTGAAACAAAATATTGATTCGGAGAATTTAAATGTTCCTATAAAACGGGCAAAGGTAATGACATCAGTTAATAGCGATAGTTACAGGACTGGTAGAGACACCAGGAAATCAGGATCACTAGAAACTGTAGTTTCAAGGTACTTTTTATGTAATTTATGTAAACGTTGAAAATTTTTTGTACCTACAGATATGACTCGCTGTGTTGCAAGTAAAAATTGGGTTTGCAGCTTGTGTTGTGGCCATCCCTCAATTATCGACTATATTTGCGACATATTTTATGGATCTGAATAATACAATTATTCAAATGTGTACGTAGAACGTTCGTTTAAATTATGATTGAATAGTTGATTGAAGTAGGATGATGATCTCTAAAATAAGTACACAGTAATATTAAACGTTATTATCTTTGTCGAGAAGAATATTAAATTTCCTATGATTCCAAAGTAATTGTGATAATCCTGTAGGTGTAAGTAAAAATATGAAATAATCACGAACGACTACTAAGTTGGTTCTCGTAATATAAGTTATGTGATCTCAAATTGATAATGTTATGTCTTTTAATACTTTTATGTGTATAACAAAAGGTTTAATTAATCTTAAAGATTAATAATATTAATTTTACGCTCTTTGTGATTGTGTTTTAAATTGGCAGTGTGGATACTGCTCAAATTATTCCTATTCGTCACGCAATTTTCGTAATAGTCACTGTCCTATATTCTAAATTGTACAAAACTAGTTTTAAAAGTATCTAGATTTCTTTAGAGTATTAAGTTTTGTCATTATTAGAATTTTGTTATTGCCGAAAATTCCTCACTTTGCTTGATTTTTGAATTTGTAACACGTACCATTAGTAAACAACAACGTTTCTAGGGCGATGTGTCTAAGAAGTGACGAAAATGAAACTATTTGGCTGATTATTTATTATTGCGATAGAATTATGCTAACTTTTTGTTATTTTTGGAAACAGTTTAATCATATCTTTATGCTAATATAAGTTGATTTTGTTTCAATACCTGGTTATTTCATTTCTGACTAATTATATTGTGTGACGTACAGGAACACTTTGCGTCATATGTTGACCGAAAAACTTGAATATTTCTCATATTTATGTTTAAATTTTAATTTAAATAGCATATTTAGCTAGTTAATTACATATTCTTTGATACCAGAGTAAATTTAAGCAATTTCATTTAATCCCAAAATTATATTTCCTGATCGTCACGGGGTAATTTTTCTGAAAATCACCCATAATACACTCGTGGTTATTAAAAATGAGTCGCTTCCAGGTTTCAAGAAAAAACTTATTTCAAAGTCCTACAAAAACGGCCCGTATAATTGAACAGGCAATTTGATTGCCTTCAATATTGGTGTGAAGTGTGTTTTTGTTGATATGTTTAAGAAATCGGTTGTAAAGAAAAACATCAAAATAAGAATAAGTAAAAACTACTGGCCAAGTATGTTTCGGTGCACTCATAGTGTAGTTAGTAGAGCTAAAAAAATAATAGTCTAAACTCAAAAAACCTGACTGCGTAAAAAGTGAACTTTAAAAAACATGGAAACAAGATGGCATATTTTAAAGTCTCTTTTTACGCAGTCGGGTTTTTAAATTTTTTAATTAACTTTTTTTATTTTACACTTTATAGTTAGGTTTATTTTTTTCTGACTGTATTAGGTAAAGCTTTATGTAAGGTCGTTTAAATTATCTTTCAAAGCAGTAATATCCTGGGTTTTTTACTCGATTTTAAGAATTAAAAATTGTATTATAGGTAATTATAATTTTTCACGATAATAAGACCTATGATACGATTATATAAAAACTTTATCACAGCTTTATTATAAGTTTTGAAAATGTAAGTGAGAATGGTTGCTTACAAATTTTAAATCGTTATAGATCCTAAATGGTCATTCTAAATTAAAAATGATTAGAGAAAGCTAGAAGTGATTTTCAAAGACCTATTCAACGATATCCCACTTGACATAGTTCGTTGACTTATCTTTTTTCTTTTTCATAATATGGCGTCTGGTTGTCGATTGAATTTTGATTACTGTCATCTTTAGTGACACTCACAAGATTAATACAAATCGATTGACGTAGGAATCATCAAAATCGGCCCACACGTATTGTCTCTAAAGCGCCACAAAGAAAAAAAAAGAGAAAAAGAAAGAAAAATAGTTTATTCTGCACAAACAAAACGCACCTAACAAATGAACGACTTTAATTTAGAGACATACAAAATAGCCAAAAGCCAAACAAAAGCCAAAGGAACAAACATACATACATACATAGGCTGCGTGCGCTTTGCGTCGCGTTGTAGGGTAATGATAAGCACATTACCCTCCTGTGCGTCGCGCAGTTGAGTAAAAAAGGAGTTTGTTGCGGACGACTTAAAGTAGCCAATAATTCCAGTACCTAAAGTATACTGAATTAGTTTCAAAATAATGCGTTTTGCAGTGCCTGCTGTATTTCACTTAGCCAAACGCTTTTTAGATAAACTAATACAAAATCATTTTACAAGGCGAAAAATATGATTAAAAAGGGAGATAGTGATTTAAAAAAAAACAAGACGAATCTAAACTTAAATGTTTATTACACTATAGATAAGACAACAGCTCGGTAATGACGCGAAGAGATCCGTTTGTATATGTGTATCAGTGTAACTGCTTATTACAGATATATCTACACATAGATACATAAGCGCTTGTGAGTGAAGTGCGTGCCATCAGTTGACGGTCAGTGGTCGGACAGCCCGCTATGCACTTACGTTCCTAACAGTTATCGTGTAAAAAGAAAATCATAAACGGTAAGATTATTTAACTACTAATTTTTGTTTTTTTTTTTGAGTTTTGTGGAATTGTGTTTTAGTGTAAATGGATGTAGGAGATACTGGTTTAAAATAAACACCGGTTTAAAACACATGTGTCAACAGTTTGAGGCAGTATGAAGTCACAGCGGTACCAGTTTAAAAACTATGACTATATATAAAGGGGATTGTCCAATTTGTATAGGACTTTGGCCACTCATACGCAAACAGTTTAGCTAATAATATGTAATTGATTTAATAGGTAATATCAGTAAGAATGAGGATATAAACCTAGTTTTGTAGTCAAGATGTGTATTTAGATATTATTTTTAACATTTCATTGAAACAGGTTATGTATGAAATAAAACTTCTTTTTTTGATAAAATTATAATAATTAATCAGGTTCATATGTTATAAGAACATGGTCCAGGAACTGGGCAGGTGGATTAATATGTTCCTGATATAACTTGCCCAACTTAAAAACCAATTATTTGTCATAATATCCATCCCATCATACAGTTGCAGCAATATTGTTTTATTGCTGCCCTCCCTTCAGTGTTATCTTCATACAATATATAAACGAAATGACCAGATGTATGAACATAAACGAAGCAAAAGGAATATGTAAGGATGGTAGTAGATGGCGTTCTGTAGTTTCTGCCTACCCCCATGGGGAGAAGGCGTGAGTTTATGTATGTATGTGTATAAACGAAATATGTGATGTGTCTGCTCTGTATTTTCCCACGCAATAAACTGCAGTTGACCGAAGGGAGCGGGAAACCTTCCAGTAGGTTGCTGGCAGTATTTCTCAGCTCAATAGCATAGGAATCATCGCCTCTTATGTGTTCTCCGTAGTAAGAACGTACTTGTTTAAAGTGATACGTTCCACATGCAATTAAATCACTTTATTCCAGTCTCGGAAAGGATACATTATGTATGTTTACATTAATTGAGAGGAAATCTGTTCACCGTCTACGAGTATTTAAATTATGTTGATGGACAAAATCAGCAAGATAATTATTTATTTGCATGTGTTCAACGTTAATACAAGGTTTGGGGTCCATAGAAGTGCCGGGGTCGTCAAGAAGGGAAGAATCGGAATCCATTAAAAATGAAAACAAAGTAGTCGCTGTAAAACTCATAAAAAACAACACTCACGACGCAAAGAAACAAAGCGAATAATAACTGACATTTTGACAATTGACACAACAATTTTTAAGCATCGTGTTGCCACATAAAAAAAACAATTATATATCGGTCCATTTGAAATCGATCAAAATGTTTTAAATTCTCCAGAAATAATGTATAAAACGTCAGTTAACAATTTTTTATGTCCTAAATCATTTATATCCTTTATTAACATTTTTAATTATAAAATTTAACGAAAACCATGTTAAATATAGTGAAGAGATTGCACTGTATTTTAAATCGATTTGAATTTGTTGTTTTATGGGTTTTTTTTTTGGCAGCACTGAAACTAAATCCAAAGCTGGTTCATGTGTAGCATCAAATCAGATACTAAAACAAAACGTTTTCTTACAGTGCTAATCGATACAAAGTTATTTGCATCAGATATTTACTAAAATAGAATTTAAAATATTGGTAAATTATTTTTTTGTATAGCATCGTGTTTAAAAATAGCCAAGTCCAAACAATGCCCTTTCTAGTTTAAAAAAAAAAAAAATTACATATACAAATGATTTCTATGTGAAGTGCTAGTCATGTTTTTCTCAATTGCATTTGATTGTTTTGACCCAGCCGACTTTCTCCGATTGTTCACACTCAGTTTGACTGTAACATTCGTGACATTTCTCCGTGCTAGACAAAATATTACAAAAATATTTTGATTCAGCCAACTGAATCACGATATTTTTGTAATATTTTGGTTTCAAGAAATCAAAATTTAAATTCTGCGTGTTGTTTATTATAAAATTCTACCCGCGTGGTTCCTTTTGGTTTAGTAACAAATATAGGTAATATTTTTGTAATATTTTGTTTAGCATGGAGAAATGTCACGAATGTTACATTCAAACTGAGTGTGAACAATCGGAGAAAGTCGGCTGGGTCAAAACATACAAATGCAATTGAGAAAAACAAGAATAGCACTTCACATAGAAATAATTTGTATATGTAAATATTTTTTATTTTTTTAAAACTAGAAGTGGCATTTTCTGGACTTGGCCATTTTTAAACACGATGCTATACAGATATAGGTATATGTTACTAAACTAAAAGGAACCACGCGGGTAGAATTTTATAATAAACAACACGCAGAATTTAAATTTTGATTTCTTTAGTAATTCTTAGTAGATACCCATTATAATTATCATCTGTCCTGCTTGTTTTGTAGTATTATATAAACAACTGATGATTGAATCAAGATATAAACTTATAAGATTAAAGTTAGCATCAACTAAACATTTTACAATTGATAGCTAAACTAATTATTTAATCAAGATATAAACTTATAAGATTAAAGTTCGCACCAACTACACATTTTACAATCGATAGCTAAAAAATACAACCGACTCGAAGTTCGTGTCTTTGGATCTGTATTTTAGTTTCTTGCAACCGACTTCGAAATAAAAGTTATCTTTCACTTTGTAGTGTTTTTTTTTGGAAGTCAGTTGTTTCTTTTTGTAAAAAAGTTTATATTTTTCACTTTTTTAGGGGGGCAGTTATTAATTTATCTAAGTTACAATAGCCTAATGTCAACTGCTCATCACCTTTTACAAAATATTGCTTTACTCGATGCAGGGACGTTAATTGTTGAGGAGTTCGCCTGGTAAGAACCAAAAGAACTGGAGCTGATGGTAATTCACCATATGCATTGTGACGAGCATAAATTGCTTAGCAACCATATTAAAGTAATCGAATCGCAACCCGTGAAATTATTGAGTAGTTCCGGTGGCCACCTCTGGTCTTCATCATCAGTTCCACTTTACCGAATGGTGCTTTCCGAAAGCAAATGCACGACTTACTATAAAAAATACCCAAATCGCTATAGGTGTGCGTATAAAATTTCAGGGTTTTCCTCGATTTCCATGAGACCCCTCATCAGATTCTGACTTGGTGACAATGGACCACCTCGAGAGCATACACTTTCAAACAAAAAAATAATTTTCTAAATCGGTCTGCAATTGACGGAGAAATCGGTGAACAAACACAAAAAAAAAACAAAACATACGGCTGTATATATGTTTTTTGTGTATATAACATACTAGCTTCTGCCCGTGACTTCGTCCGCGTGGAATAGTTACTTTGAACTAACGCTAACTTTAACCCGCGACTTCGTTTACGTAGAGGGTGAAAATATATTTAAATAATACGTACGTTAAGGAGCTGTTTTAGGTACCTACATCACGCTTTTATCAGTACACGGAGAAAAGATTTCTTAAAATATTGCTGGCGAGTTTATGAATTTTTACTGGGGCTCTGCAGTAACGCGGGACCATATGCGCAAACCCAAGAAAATTTACCGGGTTACCCAGTACAAATTCTAGGGCAAAAAAAAAATTAAGGTCTTAGAGACTTTACTGGGTTACTGATTAAATTTTTACTGGGGTACTGAACGTCATTTTTGTCTATTTTTCCGTCAACAAAACGGTGCTCATGCTAAGCCTGCTGGAATATTTCAAGAAATCTTTTCTCCGTATAAGAGTGGAACTTTAAAACATTAGATAAAAAGTACTGGGTCTTATAATCTTATATCATGTAGATTGTGGGTTATTCTCAAAAAAAACTCAAAACTAATGTTATTTTAAAGTACTTCTGCGTACACTATATTTTTAGTTTTGTTTCCTTCCGGCATGGTATCTCGCAGAGATAAGTGAGGGCTACCGCCCTTCCCCCTCATGACCGCCCGCCGGCCTAGCAACATTATTTTGCTGCGATGTTATTTTAAAACTGCGATATCTCCTAAGATATTCATTGAAATCAAATGATGTAAAGGGCAATTTTGTTTTAAATTAAATACTTGTGATGAATAACGTATTTATATGGATAAGGATTAATATCATGTTTATAAAAACACCTTCGCAAATAATGCATTATTTTAGAACAAATTTGGTTAGCATAAAAAAGTTTATAGTGAGCCAACCTTAAAAGATAGACATAAGCTGTCGCAGACTTTTTTTTAGAACTTTTAAAGGGAAATAATTCTGTAATACGTGATTTTTGCGAAACTTTAACCATTTACGTAGCACGCAGCGGAAGCTCTCAAAAGGAAAAAAAAACCCACGATTTTGAAACATTGCTCATTGGTGCTCCGTCCCTATTGGTCTTAGCGTGATGATATATAGCCTATAGCCTTCCTCGCTAAATGAGCTATCTAACACTGAAATAATTTTTCAAATCGGACCAGCAGTTCCTGAGATTAGCGCGTTCAAGCAAACAAACAAACTCTTCAGCTTTATTATTAGTATAGATAGATAATGCGTACGTTAATGCTCGAGAAAGTGCAGAAAACTTTTCTTAGATATCTTTTTAAAAGAACTTACAGTTTCTACCCTTACATGTACCCCACCAACCATATGCTAGGGACTTTGGGTTTCAACTCATTGGAGGTAAGAAGAGGCCTTGATCAGCTCACGATAGCCTGTAAGGCCCTTAACGGTCGTATCGACTGCCCCGAACTCCATGACCTTTTCTGTCGACTATTTGTGCCCGACAAATACATCGGCCACCGCAATAATCGCCGACGCAATCTGTTCGCGCAATTGTCTTGCAAAACGGTCACCAGAGCTGAATCGTCTGTGTGCCGAACTTTAAGGATGCTCAATGCCCTCCTGATGGCCAACCCTGAATGTGATGTGTTTGCGGACGAATGGAGTAAAATTAAGCGCGTATGTCTGATGTTCTGTGAGAAACAGTACGCGAGGGTGTCCACTGTTCCATGTTAGTAAGTAGCGAATAATTGTTTATGACACAACTGTCTGCATTGTATAGTTTTGATTTCTATGTTAGTTAATGTAATTGGTATTGTACCGTGTTAATTAACTATAAATACATAAATAAATGACCTCCTCCTTTTTGAAAGTCGGTTAAAATGTAGATTCGCGATAATACCTCGCCTTGGTAACTCGGTAGTTACGTAAAGTTTTCAAACTCAACTCAAACTAAAACCATTTAATTCAAAGAAACCAATTACAGGCACTTTTGAATTGTCAAGGGGTCGGTCAGTCAGAAAGATGAAGCTAGTTGCCCATTCCAAAGCGTAGTAGGTACCTATGGAGACGAACAGTCAAGAAACTCCATGGACACTCTTTTAAATCAAAATATGGTTACATCATTCATGTTGAAATTATGCATGTGAGAACGATGCCGAACGTTAAAAGTGTCCGTAATAAAAAGACAAAAACAATTCAAATATTAAATTAAATTAAAATAACCCGTGGCAGCTAAGAAATGACCAGTCCCTACTGACGGCGCCCGTTCACGAACATGACGCATGGATTAGCACCATTCAGCTCAAACATTTTGAAGGGAACATAATGATCCAACACACACGCCACCACCAGCGAGACATTTGAGTGAGCGTGACATACTCTCAGCCGCCAGGGCACATTCAAGTCAATGAAAGACAAACCTAGTAAATGGTAGCTTTATTATTTTTATTATTTATTTATTCATATAAAAATTCGCATCGTGTCTGAATTGTTTTGTACATTAATTAACATAATAGATACAGCTAAAAATAATAAATTATGAGTTTCAAACAGTTAATCAATAAATAACATGTAGTAAATATTAAGCAATTATGTCCATAGATCGTAAATCAACAATATGTCAATAAATTATTAAATAGTTATTATATAAATAAATGATCGTAAATATTGTGTCAAATGATTGTAAATATGATTATGACAAATGACAAAAAAATCTATTCTCTATAATGTATAAAATCTAATAGTATTGCATATATTTAATGTCATAAACTAATTAATAAATATTAAACTATCTACTATCTTTCGTCACCAATTCAGATACAAAGTTTAAACATTTATTTAAGAGGAATGCTTTAAGTTTAGCTTTGAATAGAGTACCTTTGTAAATCAATAGTAGTATAGTACCTTTATAGTAGGTACATAGTACTCACACATGTGCTATGCAATTATACAATGCAAAGATAGTTTTAACAATCTTCAGCAGCTCCAACAGTAGTTTCAAATGCTAATCAATTAGTTTATATGCCTTTGTGGAGCAAGAGCACCGTTGAGCCAAGTCTTTTTATCAGCGATGTAATCCCCTAACTTATAATATGCTTGGCGTTTTATACAAGATTTAAATTTCGTTTCATTCAGTTAAAGTATATGGGGAGGTATTTTATTGTAACATTTTAAACAGTACCCCATGAAAGATGAATCTACTTTAGCCAGCCTGAAACCTGGTTGAACTAATTGGTCCCTATTTCTAGTGATATAATTGTGTCCATCACCTCTTTTATTTACTAAAAATATGTAGATTTTTTCTTACGTATATGATGTTTTCATAGATATAATTGACAAGGTACCGTCATGATGTTAATATCTTTAAACCGTTCCCTTAGAGAGTCGCGCCTGCGGAGGCCTTATATGGCTCTGATGGCACTTTTCTGCAGAATAAAAATAGACTCTACGCTGCAGCCCGTCCCCATAGTAAAATACCGTACGACATAATACTATGAAAGTAACTAAAATAGACTCGCGGTACCTACATCAGTAAATTGACGGATTTTTCTCACAGCATATGCCGCTGAACTTAGCCGTCCTGCAAGGGATGTTAAATGAGGACCCCATTGAAGCCTTGCGTCGAGCGTGATCCCCAGGAAAACAGTTTTATCGACGAATTCTAGTTTCTCTTGATTTATTACTATCTCACAATTAGTACTTTTGACATTTGGTAAAGAAAATCTTATACATTTAGTTTTTTTCCCATTTAATACTAAATTATTAGCAGTGAACCAATTTTGGATCTGCAGTAGGACGTTATTTACGTCGTCAAGATTTGATGCACGTCTATTAATTTTAAAAAATTTTACCAGTTGCAAGTTTTGCTAAAAGATCTTCCATTACTGACTCAAATATGGAGTAGTTTTGATAATTTAGGGGTCTGTAAACGCACACTAAAACATGCTTATCCAGGTCAACACAGGACAGTTCAATGTTATGTTCTACCGACAGATCAACTATATCTTTACGAGTTTTAGATTTAATAGAATTTCTAAGATTAGTGAACCCCCACGCAGCATAGACTTTCAGTTAAAACAATTGCCCAGACTATAATTTTCATAATTAATTAGCATTTCATAATCTTTCAACCAACGTTCAGTTAAATAATATCAAACATGTTTTTTTCAAAAAAAAAAAAACAATTTGTAATTGTTTGGAAGAAAAACCTTAAATATTTTGATGAAATAATGTCAAGGAATCATGCTTAGAACCTTTTTTACACTTAACAATTTGAGAGCAAGAAGACACCTTGTAATTGGAAGGTATAACTATATTGTTACTGGTATCTTCTGTTGCCTTACTATCTAGTTTAAATCAACATCCAGAGTGAGCCCCAAGACTTGTGGACCCCACATTAGGACAAGAATTTGTCAAAGTGACACATGGATCCTCCTTCGTACAATTATTGTAAACAGTTATAGCATTAGTGCTACAGTTATTTAAGGTGACCACCTGTACATTAGAATTATTACTAATAATTGCGGTGTTAATTATAGAACAAGACTTCGACATACTACTTATGTCTGAGTTGATACATATAAGCTAATAACCTCGCTACTTTATGTCTAAACATAATGGGCAGATACAATGTATTCCTTGTCGATTTCAACTAATCAACAAAAATGTTGATGTCAAAAAATATAAGTTTGTCACTGTAGTGACTTACTAAGAACTGAATATGCTTATTGAGCATATGTATATAATTGTTTTTTCTATTTGATAATCTCTCAAAATATGGAATAGCACACAAAATAATTTTATTACAATTTATCTTTAACATCTCAGTAAAACTGTCAGTGATATCTTCTGTTTTGACCAGGGAACTATTACCTACAAATACAGTAATGTTGGTATTAGAATTATATTGATTTCTTGAAATTGATGTCATTATTTCTTTGAAGGACGTCCCAGGTAAACAATACCTTTGAGTAAAAATACTCAGGTTGTTACTAACTAATTACCCTAAATCTCTTCCTATACTATCTGAAAACATAACTGACTGATAACAAACTTGACTACTAAGAGAGGAAACACTACTAGCTACTGACTGTACCACATGCGATAATTCTTGCACAATATCAGGTATATCCTGGTTGGGGATACAGTCCAGAGCACTCACAACTAGGGACGGGTCCTCCGTTGCCTCAGGCTGGAGGGCATCAAGGTTGGATCCCGTCTGACAAGTACACTGAGTGTTGCTGAGTCAGCAAGTCCACTCTGTCTACCAACTCGTTTGTAGCAAGAATGTTTTCCTTAATTTGGTGACGAAAGCATACATATTTATTATAGAGAGACTTTAGTGAGTCATCAAGAACTTGAATATCAGACTGTAAGCGTTGAGTGCCTATTTCATAAATATTTATATTATCTTCTAATTTAATTTGATAGTTCTTCAACTCATTGATAAGAGTAACACGCTCTTTCCACAATTGAATTTTTTAGGAACAATGTTTTTGATGTTTCTTGAATTTATTAAATTTTTTAATGATTTTGTCCAGTCTTTTATGTTTCAGAAAGGAATCCTCTGTTAGATCTATTGTTACTATGGAATGAGGGTTACAATTTGTATTTAACAATTCATTATACAAATGGACAGTTTCTTTGATCTGAGGTTTATTTCCATAACTGGATAAATATTTAAGCACACATTATTATTTAATTCGAATAATTATTTACATACAACTATTATTATCTTATTGTCAAGGTTATATGGTCTTTAATGTTTTTGTGAGAGTACGCATTTACATTGATATTGTTGTTACTGCGCCGTCAAAATGAACGATTTTTGTATAAACAACGATTTCTCCTATATTATAGGCGTAGTTACTTATGAAAATATCTTCAGAACACTTCAACTATCTCTAGTGCTAGTAGTCGTTCTAGAAAAGTATCCCATAGAATTTTAGCGGCATCTACAACGCCACATGCGAGCTACGCGTCACACTGACGTCACGCAAAATCCTGCATCGCGCAAGCAGAGTTTACCTCGCAACTAGCATATATACAACGTAGCGACATCAGAACGTCGCGCGTCAGGCACTTGCTCACCAAACACAACACCCGTCTGGTCGGAAGATTCTCCCTTTTATATGGAGGAAAGTCCCTTTTCTGGGTTCCTTTCTTTTCTGTTCCTCATACCTCTATAGAATGTTTGATGAAAGTGACAGCTTGGCAAATGATAAATGCTCGGTCAGATCGAATTTCTATTAAATCTATTCCGTGACACAGCGCAAACGGCCTGAATAATGCAGGAGTTATGAAGGAATTATAAATGTCAATATTAATAGTTTAAGACTCTAAGTAGTAAAAAGCAGCCTCGCAAGACGTTTTTTAGCATTGGGTATTTAACATAAAACCTAGTTCACCTTGTAACTCTATCGAAAGATATCACTTATTGCCTGACTTGCATGTATTTTTTGTTCATCGTTTAAAAATGTCGGTTTAAAAACCTAAGAAATCACACCAGTACCGTCATTCAATCGAAATACCTCGCAATATTTGAACGCGGTCAAAATCCAACCCGTTTTGTCGTACTCACGGCTAAATATCAAGCTATATATTACCAGTTTAAGCAGATCTCGCATTGTATAGGATTTCCGTACTATGAGAGGTCAGCTTATATTGGAAATGTATAGCATGATATGTAGCCGTGTGTACATGTTAATTCAAAGACAGACCATGGCTTGCCAAGAGTAGATGTAGTATTATCCTAAGTCCAATATGTTAAGTATAAATTCAAAAGTCCAATGTTTTTACCATAGTCTTGATAAGAAAATAGATGTAATTAGTCTAAGGTAGCTTTTCATATCTGATTAAGTTAGTACCTACGCCAAACAATCAGTAAGATAATCTGCGGGGTAGTAGCGTAACAGTAGCAATGGCTTTTATTTTGACAGTTCAACAACATTCATTGCGTCATTTACGGTGTTGAGCAGACAAATTTTTCGAACATATGAAGCAATGGAGCAATATTCTTCAAAATGATTCAGATTGTGATTGAAAGTGTGTTACGCAATTAGGGTGCTGGCCTTTGTCAACACGAACATCTGAGATTGCTGACATAGATATTATTGTTGATTAGTTGATTAGCAATGAAACATTACTTCTGTCAGGAAATTCCTAATCAAGAATAATAATTTTAATCTAAGATAACTGTAGATAATTACTGCTTTGGTACACATGAAGTTGATATCATCGTTATTTATTAAAAAAACATAGAGTATGTTAAAATACGACCCCTCATCGTCATCATTTAAGGCTTTACAGCAACAGGTGTGGCGGGCGTGTGTCGTGGGCCTTAGCCTGTTCGTGTATATTTCTCCACAGTGACCTATTTCCGGCTTTTTAACTCCAATTTCTAAATCTAACAATTCTTACATCTTGCTCTACGCCATCCAACCATCTGATGAACCATCTGATTGGGGCTGATCTGGACTTCTCCGTTCATCCAGTTTAATATCAAGTAAACGTTTGGGTGCTCAGGTCTCATTCATTCTTACAACATGTCGTGCCTACCGAAGACGTCCTATTTTTATTGTCTTACTAACATTAGGCTCGTCGTACATCGTCGACCCTACTAACTCCAATTTGATACTAATTCCAGGTGAAACATGTCGTGGGCCTGTGAGCCAGCGATGACGTCGATGATCGTGGACAGCTACCAGGTGGCTGGGCCACTGTTCGTGCAGACGCTGCAGAGCATCTTTGCGGCACAGTGTGCTCTCGCAGGGGACCATCTTTGGCCCAGCGATGCTACGAATGCTGTCCTTCAAGGTAACGATAACTATTATTTTTTTCTATAGTACTTGTTATAAATAATTAGGGCCAATTTGGTTCTCAAGCAAATTATTATGATTTGTTTTTAATTGAATTCATATCATGTCGATATTAAATGAAAACACCACATAGTTATCTAAAAATAAAAATAAACCGATGTTGGTAGGTACTCGAAGCGCATGTTTTTGATAAGAAAAATCGTTTAGCGTCAACTGTTTAATTTTAACCATACGATTTGTAAACTCAAGACTTTTCGATGGAAATTATATGAATGGGATCCACATCATTAGCCATTTTGTCTCGAAAGCATTACTTACAAATAATAACAACAATCATCTGACTACTGGTATTTTGTTTTATGTATCGAAAGTCTGCGATCTGGATGCCACACGACATATTGCTAAATAAGTTAGAGACTGCGGGACTAGGGGACCTGCACTTCAGTATTGGGATTTATAATTTATGTTATTATGCCTATTAGGACTAAATAAAAAATCTCAATTTAATTTAATTCTGGTCGTAATCATTCGATGGTTATCTGTTGAAATTGCACAGTAACGATAAGGGCCAAGGAAAATTTTCTGTATCAATAGTAATTATACAAATTGGCTGAACATTTTAGCAAGAACGTTGTAGACGAATTTATTCGTATTTATAAATATGAAATTACAGTACTTACAATTAAAATATAATAACCTAACCTGACTAAAACTATTCTATAACAAACTAAAATATGGCGTCGAAAAATTACTCTGCATCCCTGTCGACTGGTAATGAAGAAGAATTAATGTACACTTCGTAGAAATTATGTCTGAAACAATATGGGTCCGACGAGAGTAGTTTCATTGTGATTAAAACTGCAAAAATATCATGGGCTTTAGCACTATCACTATCGTTGTATAACTTTAAACTATATAAAATATAAAAAACTTGCAAATTATTGCGTCAAGTCAAGAATACAATATTTTACAAAAACATGATGACGTACTATGATGACATGATATATGTACTTCATAAAATATAAATGTAACATACGCGGTCAATAAATCTCAATAAGAAGACGTAATTTTTTTAATTTTTTTTTTTAACTTCTGGTCATCTCTTAATTTATTAACTTTGCGTATTTCAGATCCAAACTATGACTTCATAGTGGTGGGTGCTGGTTCAGCAGGTGCAGTGGTCGCAAATCGATTGAGTGAAGTGCCAGAATGGAAGGTGTTGCTAGTTGAAGCCGGAGGAAACCCCACTTTAAGTACCGAAGTGAGTAATAATCGCATAGTTTTAACGATATAATAGTTACTGATATGAAACTATACAATAATTATTGCTAGATTTCTATCTAGATTTAGATCCTAAATGCCTTATCCATTGAAACCTACGAAAAATCCGTATATCCGTTCATACAAATATGTCCAAATAAACAGTATGGACGTTTAATGTTTCAGATTCCACAACTTTTCTACAACACTCTGAACACTCCACTTGATTGGGGGTACAAAACACAACCACAAGACGCTTGTAGAAGTTACAAGAACAAGGGCTGTGCCTGGCCTCGGGGGAAAGTACTGGGCGGTTGCAGCAGTATCAACGGCATGTTCTACGTGCGAGCTAACAAGGCTGACTATGACGAGTGGGCAGCCGACGGTAACTACGGATGGAGCTACGATGAAGTTTTACCCTACTTTTTGAAAAGCGAAAAATTCACTGGAAAATATACTGAAGAAAAGAGCAAACATCATAATCAAGATGGGCCTTTAAATATTATTGAAGTAACAGAGCCCAACTATTTTGAAAAAACTATTATTGAAGCAGCAGTTGAACTTGGAATGACTAACTTAACTGATGTTAATGGTGCTAATCAAATGGGCGTGACTGCAAGCCAATCTAATATAAAAGAAAACATAAGGTTCAGTACTGCTAGAGCATTTTTGACCCCAGTAAAAGACAGAAAGAATTTACATGTAATTAAGAATGGCCTGGTTACTAAAGTTTTATTCAAGCCCGGCACGAACATAGTGAAAGGTGTTAAAATTCATAAAGAAGGACAGGATATAATCGTGAATGCAAAGAAAGAGGTAGTGGTGTCAGGTGGTGCCATCAACTCTCCACAAATTTTATTGCTATCAGGTATTGGACCAAAAAAGCAATTACAGGACCTGAATATTGAAGTTATCGCTGACCTACCAGTTGGTGAAAACTTACAGGACCACGTATTTGCACCCCTGTTTTATACGGTGCCAGGTGATGCTGATTTGACTTCCATAAATAGCATAACAGGCGCTATCACTGAGTACTTTTTGAATCGTTCTGGAGTATTGAAGGATACTACTCCGCACAGAGTCATCAGTTTTATAAACACTACAGATCCTAATTCATCTATCCCAGATGTGCAACATCATTATCTTGTTTTGCCTCCGAGTGTGTCTGGTATGATTGATATATTTGAGAAGCACGGATTAAATGACCAGGTTTATCAAGAATTTATAAAGATGAACAAGGATAACTTTGTTATAATAGTATATACTGTATTACTACACCCAAAGTCAAAAGGTAAAATTGTTCTACACAGCAAAAATCCTTTCGAGGACCCTCTGATATTCGCAAACTACTTCAAGGAGCCAGAAGACTTGGAAACTATGCTAAGGGCAATGAAGCAACATGCCTTGAAATTAGGTGACACCAAAACATTTAAGGGAGCGGGATTAAAATTGCATTGGATGGAGATCGAAGCATGCAAGAGCTTTGAAAAGGCTAGCGATGAACACCTGGAGTGTATAGCGAGAGAAATTACATTTTCACTGTACCATCCTACCAGTACTGTAAAGATGGGACCCAAGACTGACAAGGAATCTGTGGTGAACCCGGAGCTCAGAGTACACGATGTGAAAGGGTTACGAGTGATAGATGCAAGTATAATGCCTTTCGTGGTGAGAGGCAACACCAATGCGCCAACTATTATGATTGGCGAGAAGGGAGCCGATATGATCAAGGAAACGTGGTTACAACAACACCAAGAACTTTGATGAGTGATAAGCTTAGTACAACAATAGCTATCTAAATGAATTGTGATAAATGAAAGAGTGCTTAGTTTTCAAGAAATAAAATATAATGGTACAGGCAACATGATTATCTACGTGGTTATTTGTCTCCCTATACACTCGTATTGTTCACTTTTATTAGCATTAATGACATAACGACCCCTCAGTAAATAATGTATTTGTTTTGTTCTAAAATCAAATTGTTAGACAGAACAACTGCTTCTTCTCTGTACTTTAGTGTCTGTCTATGTGACCGCTGAGATCTGCTAAACTACTTAATGAATTTTGATGCGGTTTTCACTATCTTTTATAGCATTTATTCTGGAAGGTTTATCTGTATTAGAATAGAATGTTTTTACAAGTCATCACTGCACCCGAGCGAAGCAGGGGCTGGTTGCTAGTGATAAATAAGCTGATAACATTCTGACCGCAGTGTAATATTTACATAATATTATCGATAAATTGTTGTTTAATGATAATTATTAATTTACTTACATAATAATCTGCTGTGAATGAAATAAAAATAAGTAAGTATCTTTATCTCCTTCTGTTTTAACCAGTGATAAACTTCACCCTAAAAACGTAGGTCATCATCTACCTAGTCGGGAAAAACACTATATTGAGGTAGGCTTCCAGTCTCACCGGATGCAGCTGAATACCAGTATTTTACATAGAGCGACTACATTTCGGACTTCCACAAACCAGTTACAGGATAACGCGATACCCCTTGGTAAGACTGGTTTCCAGATTTTCGGGCTTCTGACTAACCTTAACGACTGTCAAAGATCTATGAATGACAGCCGGGACCAAATGCTTGACGTGCTTTTCGAGGCACGTAGGGGTCTCGGTATGTAATGGATAGTCGATCGATTATTTAGCCACGGGCCCCTTGGTATGTAAGATGTAGGTGCAGTCACCAAAAAAAGTAAGTTGCCACTATTTAAAGGTCCAAAGAGTATTTATCAATTAAAACTTGCTTATAAACAATTATTTCAGATACCATAAAGGCTCGTACACACTGGGGCGACGCGACGCCCGACACAATGGCACCGCCTGTCGCGCGCTGAGCGGCGCCTTTGTGTAGCGCTGTCGCGTCGCGCCTGTCTGTGGGATCCTTAATTAGTAGAAGTTGTGAAAAATTTTAAGTACCTACTTTCATCCCCTAAAAGATTGAGCACGAATTCAAAGTTAACCTGTATAGGGTATACTATACAGAGTTACTTTTAATTCGTTCTAAAACGGTTACAGGTCCCGTCACATAAAAAGAACGCAGGCCTGGACCAGCGCACTGAACGATTAGCTTAATTCCAGTCTATTCCATAATACTAAGTTGCTAGTAAATTACCTATTATGATTCTACAATAAAACAACTACACTTGTATTATAAAAAACAAAAGCCTATATTATAGTAACAGTATAATAATATAATATAATAACTCATCCCCTCCATGTCACTCAGCGTTCTTTTTACGTGACGAGACCTGTAGTAGGTACTAACATGAACAGTAACGGGGTTTGTGTCGGTAGGAGTCCGAAATAACCCTCCGTTCTGCCCAGACGGATGGTAACCATGAGGATTACCCACGGAATAAAATAAGTAAAAGGTACTAACCTTGTTACTACGCTATCTTTTAACATAACATAGACAGGTGTTTATTGTGCCAAGTATCATTTTACGGCGTCGTCGTAAAGTTTCCTCCATTAACTTAATAACTCTCCTACATATCTGTTGTATAGCAAAAGCCGCGTTTATCGTATCAATCTATTTCCCTGATTAGATTGCTCGCTATCTCAACTATTTTCCGAAGCTAATTCTTTCAACACTTAATTTACACACATTAACAAAATGCGAAACGGGCCAGCCCGAACTGACCAAGTGGTAATCGAGCTTAACAAAGTGATACCCCAAATATTGCAGGAAGCCCTCACTAAACACATTAACAAAGCCTGGACAAAGAACGTAGCAGCCTACACGTGGCTGGAAACTGTGCATGTACCAATCCCAAAAAAAAATAACCCTAAAGACGCGAATAACTACCGCCGCATAACGGTTTGCAATACGGGTTACAGAATTTACGCCACATACGTACAAAAAAAACTAGACGATATAATAACGGAATTGGGCTACTACCAGGCGGTCTTTTTAAACAATAGATCAACAGACGACTTTGTTTTTTACGCTTAAAACTTCCCCTCGAAATAGAAAAAGCCTTTGACAATGTCGACCTCAATGCACTACGAGATATCCTAATACGACGAACAAACAAATTGCTTACCAACAGGATCATCAAGGTATGCAGGAACGAAAGAACATGCATCAAATGGTGTTGCCAGCAAAGCAGTTGGATTATCAAAGGAAAGGGTGTCAAACAAAGGCGCCCTCTGTCCCCTCGCCTTTTTGCACTGGTCTTCGATGAAGTTCTTAGAACCCTTGAAAAGGAAACCCATTTAACCAAACTAAACCAAGATCGTGAAATCTCACTCCCCTGGTACTATCATTTGCGAACGACCATATCTTCATTACAGATGACCTAGAAGGGCTAGAAGGTATCTTATACCATATTAAACCTCTAATAGATAGCGTAGGCTTCTAAATGAACGAAACAAAAACAAAAATACCAATTAGGGACCCCATAGCTACACAGAAAATTACCTACGTGACCCTTAATGGAATAAGTACACCAAAATTTTATGAAATTAAATACCTAGGCACCTACATAACATCTGCATTAAGTAGAAAGAGCACAATTAAAAAATCGGCCAAGTGCGAGTCGGACTCGCGCACGAAGGGTTCCGTATCATTATCTATAAAAACGGCAAACAAACCATGTATGTTGTATGGGAGCCCCATTAAATATTTATTTTATTCTGTTTTTTAGTATTTGTTGTTATAGCGGCAACAGAAATACATCAGCTGTGAAAACTTCAACTGTTTAACTATCACGGTTCATGAGATACAGCCTAGTGACAGACGGACAGACAGACGGACGGACAGCGAAGTCTTAGTAATAGGGTCCCGTTTTACCCTTTGGGTACGGAACCCTAAAAACGATGCGAACAGGCTACGAGAAACGCAAAACCATTACTACGATTCATAAAAAACTCAAAGATGGACTGGAAATTAGCCAGACTCATGTATCAAATGGTGATGGTGTGGTGGTGGTATTATGGTTTGAAAGTATCGGCACTCACTAAAGCTAACAGGTCAAGACTTAGAAGATATGAGCGAGTTATCATGAGAGAATTGATTAACCACGCTAGAAATAAACCAAAATAAAATCATAGACGGAAAAACTGTAACCAAACGCTTCAAGAATCACTAGATGTGCTGCCTCGCACACGTTTACGGGCGCCGCAAACCACACCTGTTGCATGCAGAAATGCAGTACAAGGCCAAATCCTAGAAGCTCGGACGACCTATTTACATGGAACGACAACCTAAAACAGGACATACTTCCACAAGGGAATCAAGTTTTGGATGAACACGGCAGAAGATAGAAATACGATCAACAAGGATGGTAGCGAGATTTGCAAACAACCGGCAACGGATACTAGTGAGACCTCAGACGAAGACAGTGAAAACAGAAACACAGACAGATATCCAGATGCTTTAAAAACATCTATAATAAAACCCTTATTTAAGAAAGAAGATAAGGAGTTGATGGAATACTATAGACCTATTTCGCTCATACCGGTTATTTCGAAGATCTTTGAGAAATACATTTGCAGGGAATTATATAATTATATGGAAAAATATAATATACTTTGCGAAGAACAAAAAGGATTCAGACAGCGCAGAACCATCAATATGGCAATTTATGACTTTTTGAATCCTATTATGAGTAGCATGGATAAACGATCCCCCATATGCGCTATATTTTGCGATATGACGCAGGCGTTCGATTATGTCCATTATAATATATTACTTAATAAATTAGAAGTCTATGGCATTAGAGGTAACGTGCTCGAACTAATAAAATCTTATCTGGAAAACAGAACACAAATTACTGAAGTTAGCAACATTAACATAGTTACCAAACATGAAGACATTATAAGGTCTCGAGAACGTAAAATCTCATACGGTGTGCCACAAGGAACCGTGATGGGCCCGTTTTTATTTATAACTTATGTTAATGATATGCCCATTTCCCTTGAATATCCTATAACTATGTTTGCAGACGATAGCACTATAACAATCCCATGTAAAAGTACAAATACGTATGAAAATGACATAAATAATTCTCTTGACGCACTAATTAAATGGCTAGACGAAAATAATTTAAATATTAATTTAGGTAAGACAAAAATAATGCACTTCAGACAACGTACTCCTGGCGGAACTAATCTCAACATCTATTACAAAAATGACAAAATTGAGGAAGCAGAGGATACCAAATTTTTAGGGTTGCAAATAGATTGCAACTTAAAGTGGAAAGCACATATAGACAGTTTGTGTAAAAAATTGAGTTCCTCCGCATATGTGTTATATAGGTTATCCTCCATAGTAGATGTCAAAACACTTCTAACGGCTTACTACGGAATAGTTGAATCGCACTTGCGCTACGGTATCATTTTTTGGGGGAACTCAACTGATCGTGATATAGCTTTTAAGGCCCAGAAAAGATGTCTCCGATCATTGTTAAAACTTAAATCGACAGACAGTTGCGCGCCTTATTTTAAGTTACATAAAATCTTGACACTTCCTTGTATCTATATTTTTGAAGTAGCTATGTTTGTCAAGCAAAATCCATCTCGTTTTGAGCGCCTGGCTGTTGTATTCCCAAGGAATAGGCGTGACAACAGCAAATTATGTCAAGTATCATGTCGAACCACTTTGATGCGTAAGAGCGTTTCTTGCATGGCCCCCATTATCTACAATAAATTACCGAGTAGTTGGAAAGTTTTAAATACAGCACAATTTAAGAGTAGATTGCGGAAATTTTTGGTAGACAAAACGTACTACAGTGTAACTGAGTTCTTATTGGAGAAAAATATTTGTTAATTAGTGACATCTTGATATTGTTTATGACATTTTTGATTTTTGACATTTTGATCTTTGACATTTTGATTTCTGACATTTTGATTTTGGAATTGTAATAATAATGATATTGGTAATAGTAATGACATGTTAAATGATGTAATGACAATGGTATGATATTTGTAATAGTAATGAATAGTAATGACATGATGTTTAATCTTATGATACTAATTTATATTTTCCTTTTAATACAGACATATATTTTTAATTAAGTCGACGATTTAAGAATTTTATAATGGTAATTTATAAATTGATCTAAATAAGTGTAATAATAGTGATATAAATAATTTCAAATGTTTGCATGCCGATTGGTAAAATGTGGCTGAGCTAAATGTAATCTTAAGAACTATTATGTATTACCCATATTTGCAAAATAAAATTCTATTCTATTCTATTCTATTCTACAGCAAAGCAATTACATAGAAAAGAGCCGAGAAAACAGTTGAACCCCGCCAAAAGATTCACCGGTAAAGCTCGACCTGAACCAACCTGTCAGCAACGTTGTTAAAAGATGTCCACCCCATAGACAAATATCACTCATTTCCACTAGTCCATTGCCTACTCTAAGATGCATATCCGGTATGGCCCGTTAATCCTTCCCTATCCTAAGGGCACGTCTTCCCTACCATTAAGGCGCCCCCCGGTCTACTCCTTGATATACAATGGTCACTGTAACACCATGAAACATGAGGCTTCAGGGACAGTGCAAATCTTGGGATTCATTCGATTAATCGAGTCTGATCAAATCATGCTGGGGTCGGTGTATTTCATTCATTCATTCACTAATTTATTCACCAACAATTGATTACACTAATACAAATACTTAATACATACAAAAAGTAAAAGTAAAATAAAGTAAAATAACAGTGCATCAATTACGTATAGGTAATCACCACATGCATAAAATAATGAATCAGAGAAATAAGCTAAGTTACATAGTAACAAGCGACACTATTAAAAATTTGGTAACATCGGTAAAAAGTTACATTTACTTAAAAGAAATAAAAATTTATGAAATTATGATTCTTTGACATTTAACATTGGTAAAATTGATTAAAAAAAGAAAATAATTGATAACTTATAAAATAAAACAAAAATTAATAACAATAAGTAAATTCATTAAAAAAAATATTAACATCGGCAAGTACATAGAGATGAAATTAGGATAAATGAAAATACGATTGAACATAATCAACAAAAAAATAAAATTGATTGAATTAAATTGATAAATTAATAACAGTAGTAAAATTGACACAATTCATATATTCGTACTTGATTAGGATTAGGGGTTGCTTGGTAAACGATTTAGCAAGAGAGTCAAAGTGGAGATCAGTAACATCGCTGTAACAATTTACTGCTTTCTTGCAAAAGGCGAATTGGCTCCCAAAACAGTTCATCTAAAAGGTGGACAAAGGTGCATGGTGGCACTACGCGGGATCCTAGAGGTGCACGAAAACTGAAAAGGGCAAGCAAGCTGGGACTGTTTATTTTATGCTTAATGATTTGATAGACAAACATTACATCAATTAAGTGTCTATGTTTTTCGAGAGAAGTCATGATAAAATGCAAGTATTTTATTGTAAGAACGTATTTTTTGCGACACCATTACTGATAACAGAAACTTGATTTAATTGATTGACTTGTTGTTGATACAAATATTTAATTAAGTACAGTACTAACATCACACCTGAATTCTACGAAGGGTAAGGCAGCGATGTAAGTAGGTTTCATACACCTACGTTCCGCCAGTTAAGTTGCAAGTTCCATGTAATAGGGGACAAATCCAGAATCCGAACTGCTATTTAGAAATTCCGGTATAGCCCTTCGAAAGACACAGGGATGTCCAATAGCAGTATGCGATTGGTTGAAATGATTGATTGATTAATTGTAGACGAAAGTGCTAAGTACCTAATGAATTTCATAACCTCATCCCAACGAGCCTTCACTACGGACATCTGAGATGCGAGGCTGCTAATTTTGTACAAGGCAAATGTTAGATAGTAAACATAAAAAACTTTTTTACAAAAAAAAACAACCGACTTCGAAAAAAAAACACAAAAAAACGTGAAAAATTACTTTAATTTCGAAAGTCGGTGGCCAAAAACGAAAATACAAACTTCCGAAATTCTTTTTTTTTTGGAAGTCGGTTGTTTTTTTGTAAAACAGTTTTTTTTTTTTTCACTTTTTTGTTGTGGTACCTACCCCACCCATATACGTATACCTCTACTTGATATGTAAATAACAGTGACAGGTAATTATTAAAACATCATCAATATAAACTAAGTGGAAAAAATACGCAGTATTAAGGATAACTCAAAAACTACTGGTCATAACTTGATCAAATTTAAATGGGACCACATGTGAAGCACCAGCTTTCAAATAAAAAAGAATCATCCAAATCGGTTCACCCAGAAAAAAGTTCTGAGCAAACACACAAAATAAATAAAAAATACAGTCGAATTGAGAACCTCCTTTTTTTTTAAATCGGTTAGAAAGTAACAGTTTCTGACTAATTGCTCAGAGGTTTTTGATAGGTACGTATTGATGTCCGGTGCGTAGTATATAACTATATTTCGCCAGTTATGTTAATATAACTTTTAAGTAATAGAGAGCGAGCCAATTGCCATAGAAGCCGGGCACAAATGGGGCGGACTCCGGGCTACCACCACATGAGTAAAGTTTCTTTACTCCGTGCTACTACTGACAATTGCGTACTGGTTAATTAACCCAATAACACTTTGAACAACCACGAAATTAGACCAAGGACCTCAGATTATAGTGTCAGAAATTATAATAGATACGGTGGTCAAGCTACCTAAAGTGGTACGCGAAGTCCACATTTTGACCATATTTCGTAATATTCAAATGATTAGTGCACTTCGCAACCATTATTGTGTGATGATTAAGCATTTTGCCAAAATAATTATGTATCCATTGATTATATCTAATCATGTTTGCTATATTGAGAAAGAAGTCACTTTTAATGTTACAAGTCAAAGGTTATTTGAATGTACGGTCTACACGAGGACGTTAATGTAGATGCTATTAAAAATAAATTTGTTCTATCATACCATTCAGAGACTGTCAATTATTATTGCAATCATACGAAGTTTTTACAAAGAAGTATATTATTTTTGCAATCTTACGACGTTTTTACAAAGGAGTATATTTCTTTTTTGATATTTTAAGGCAGTGGTGATCCAGTGGTAACGGCCCCGATTTCGAGAGGTTCGAACCCAGGCAGACACATTACTTTGTGTAATTTATTTCATCATCACTGCTCTTAAAACGGCGAAGGAAAACATCGTGAGGAAACAGGCATGTCTTAGAACCAAGAATTCGAAAACATGTGACATCCACCAACCCGCACTGGGCCCGCGTGGTGGATTATGGCCCACTGCCTCTCACCGAATGGAGGTCTGTGTCCTAACAGTGGGAACGTTATAGGCTGAATATGTTAAGTATATTTTCGTCTTTTGGAACACAAAACACTGACAAGTGCTAATGTAATTTTAATCACTGTTTAGCAAAAGTATTGCTCAAATTGGCATCAGCAGATCATTCGTAGAGAATCATCGTGAAGTCATCTCGTAAAACGAAAATTATCTATTTACGAATTCTGATAATTATTATTACCGCCTGACCAACTAATCTGTGATCTTGTGACCGTGACTTAACATAATAGTATGATAAAACATGTCGATTATTATAAGAAATAATAACAAACTACTATCTTTCGATAGGTAACGAATAGTTACAATATTAGTGATAATTGTTTTGCCAATTTTTTTTAACTTATCGGATGATTAAGTCATGACGAACTTGATTGATAGGTAGGCACTATAGCAACAAAAAAGAGTAGACAAATCCCAGGTCTCGATCTACTGGCGATGTGTCTGTAGCAGATCTCGTGGTTGAAATACATAAGCGAGTTTAGTTTTTTGTTTAAAAACACAACATTAAGTTCGTCAAGGCTCCTACAAACAGGCGCGACACGCGACGCGAATCGCGCGCGACGCTAAGGCACCGCCTGTCGCGCGACGAACGGTGCCTTTGTGTCGCGTGCGATTCGCGTCGCGTGTCGCGCCTGTTTGTAGAGCCTTTAGCCCGAAGTAAGTCGTCGTATAAATAGTTTAAATAAACGGTATGCGGGTAGTTAGCACGTCAGTGGTAATGAAACCAGTATAAGCTGTTACTGTGACTGGGTAATACGGTAATACCCATTGGTAAGACTGGTTGTCAGAACCTCGAGATTCTGAAAAAAAAAAAAATACCCAAACTAAGGCAAATTAAGTAATTTAAAAAAATATATATAGTTACAGTACCTATGACTACCCGTAGTGGCTGACAAAGATCTACAAAAGACCCCTGAGTTAAATGGTTTAACATGCATTTCCGAGGCACGGAGAGGTCCCGATATGTAATGGATGGTAATTTCCACGAACGGACCCCGGCAAGCATAGCTTAAGGCGCTACCCCAAGCAAAACCTTGCAATAGTGCGTTATTTAGAGGCTGTTAACTCATTAATTATCAGTAATAAACGACATCTAAAAGCATAATATTTATGTTCGATATCCTATCATCACATTGCACGTTCTTGTTTGTTTTTATGTGTTATAAATACATTTAAAATCTCCTTGTAAAAAGTGACTAAAATTCTTGATTGCATGCATCTTTTACTAAAGGTGACGTTCTAATAATTTGAAGATTACACTAATGGACAGATCATTTAAAAATCTCAATAATTCACGTTATTTTATTTCAAAAGATCGCTTGTCTTTTTTTATTAAAATATAGCCAACTTTTTTGTGAATTCTTTGAGAAATGGGCGTGCGGAGGGAGCGGGACATAGCGAGACTCAGCGACGGACCAGATGCTCAAGATCGTTTCGTCGGGGAAGCGCCTTAACCTTCAGCTGTTATTACTTAGCCACGAGCCCCTCATGACCTTACATAACCCTCCGTTTCTGTAGCCTAGCAGTCTTCCTTTCATTCTAGGTGTTCTAACATTCGCTCATTGGCAAGAAGGGTGATAACTAAAAAATCAGCAAATTTGTATTAAGTATAAATGTGAATACAGCAAATATTATTTTTGCTACAAAAACGACATTATGCTAAATCCCAAAAATTAAGGAGCTAGAAAGATGTGACTTTATCCTTAGCCGCACTCTTACCGCTACTTTTTAAACTTTTAAATCACCATATCCAAAAATTGCTCTTTTTGAATTATGTCAAGCTTCTCGCAAATGAACGATTTAATTCCACAAAATTGAACAAACTGCGTAGTGTTACGGTCCTTTGAGTAAAGGCACATTAGTACACACGGCGTGACGTTGCCAAAACAAACGAGTCAAGGTTACAGTTGCAAGTCTTCGCTGTTGTGAGCGATTGTGAAAATATACTATTACTATTACTTAAACTCGTAGATTATCTACTGCTTAGTGGATTGCTTGTTTGTTTATGCATCGGTAACTGTATTAATCTACATAGTATTCACATGATCTGACTAAGATTATGTGTGGACTTCAAAAGATAATGTGACCTCTGAGTTAGTTTCGGCCTTTCTTCTCAGAGTAGTCAGATAGGAAACGCCGAACTCATCTAGTTTTTAAAATATGATCGGCGTGTAAAAGTGTTTGTACAAACCTACTTACAGAAATAAAATCAATTATCATTCATCCGAAAAATTCGTTTAACATTTTGTAGCATTTTGTAGTAGTCATTCATTCATGAACATATTATGTATGTAAGAAAAAATCTACATATTTTTAATAAAATAAGTGATAGACATAATTTTAATAGTAGAAATAAAGATAAAATAGATCAACCATTTTCAGATTATCTAAAGTACATACATCTTTTATGTTAAATGTTACAACAAAATACCTCGTGATATATTGCAATTAAATGAAAGAAAAATTAAAACTCATATTAAAAGTACACTTTGTAAACAAGCATATTACAACTTAGAGGATTATATCCTAGACAGGAATGCTTGGAAACCTGCTGGACCTGCTAAATAGGGCAATCTAAGAGTCTGGACAAACCAAATCAAATCATAGATTTTACATTCTGTAACTAATTTAACTCACACACAAAATTATTACCCGTATTTTTTTTTATCATCTACTTTTCTATTTTTGTAAATATGTGAGCACCATGTATCTCTCACATACTTATTTACCTGTCGTTGCTTTATTTTTAATATTTTTTTACCTATTGTGGTATAGTAATTTTATTCTAGGTGCATCGTCTTCACATATAATTATATAATTAATGTATAGGAAATATAGTAAAACATTTTAAAAGAGTAACGGTGGAGTTCCTTGCCCATTCTTCTCCATACGAAACTACCTTTTTTTGGAAGGGGCAACTAGATTCAATTCAATTTTTTTATAAATGTTGACGTTCAAAGGTGCCTTTTTTGTGTCTATTTGAAATATATGATTAGACTTTTACTAGTGTCCTTGGAGTTTCTTGCCCGTTCTTTTCCTTAGAGATTTACGTTTTGCAATGGGCAACTTGCTTCAACTTTCTGACGAAGTGACCGACTCTTTGACAGTTCAAAAGTGCCTGTAAATGGTTTAATTGAAATAAATGCTATGAGTTAGAGTTATTCACAACCGTTTGAAACGCTTCCATGCTGTTCGAAACGAATCGAAAATCAATCAATATTATGAAAAGAGTCCTCTAAAGACTGCACAAATTCAAAATCTGAAAATTTTGTCAGTGTGAATCAAATAGACGACCGCCATTCTTCCGACAGGTTTTTGCTGTTGGGGGCAAGCTTAATCCACTCGGTGAGAGGGAGTGAGCCGTTATCCACCACGCGGGCCCAGTGCGGGTTGGCAGAGGTGAAATGTCTTCGAATTTTTGGTTCTAGGACATGCTGGTTTCCTCACGATGTTTTCCTTCACCGTTTTAAGAGCAGTGGTGATGAAATAATTTACACAAAGTAAAGCACCTCTGGGTTCGAACCTATGACTTACAAATCGTGAGTCGCGGCCGTTACCACCACTGCTCCCCATTCGAATCGGGGGCAAGGCAAATTAGTAATTGAAAATGGGTCATTTTCGATTCGACAACCTGTCAAATAGTTGTGAATAGCTAGCTATGCAGGCCTTGAATTGCTTTCGAGACTCAGAGATAATTTCTTAGAATGTCTAAATGCAAATTAGAATCTACATAACCCACAATACCACCAACTATTGATATTTAATTATTTTATTAGAGTAACAAGTTAAAATCTACACAGAACTACAAGTTGCTAACCTCCACGATTACTTCATTACCATTAATTGAATTGAAAGTACTAATGTATCACAAACTTTATCTAGGGACAAACTGATTTGATATAGATAAAGTGTCACTCGAAAACTTCTTCAAGCGCGTTGAGTGATTTTTGGGACGAGAAAATCTTATTGGTTCTCGTCACCAACATGCTGCAAAAGCAATATATCTGTAGCTATAAGAAGATGTGTTGTGCAACATTATTTCTTAGTTTTAGGGTTTCACTTCTGTCTGCAGTGCCCATGACTGCCTGTTTTTGAAGTGAAAACTTCTTTAACCGCGTTGAGCGATTTTTGGTAGGGGAAAAACTTATTGGTTCCCATCATCGACATGCCAACGTCACCAACATGCGAATGTCACGTGTTGCGCCAGACTGGCGTGCGCAGCGGCCTATGTACATTTTGGGGTTTTCACTTCTTTCAGCAGTTTTTTTTGCTATTGAACGATTGTTCTTTCTTCTTGTCAAACATGCTTGGAAATTCTAGCATTATTTTGACGACCTTCTTCGAGATAAATCAAATACGCTATACTGGTCAAATTAATGCGAGCAGGCAGCCGGTAATGTAAGTATGAAAATCTATAATATATGTCATATTTAGCGGCTGAATAAATTACTATGAAAACTCATACTTGTCGTGTAATTAAAAAATGGCACGAACTTTTTACTTTGACACATGGCAACCAAGGAGGCAACTTATCAGAGATTTTATTTAAAGGACATGGATAAAGTCAGACCGAGTCCAAACAAAAATGTAATAATATTAAAAAAAATAACTGATCATATTTGAAATCCCACCAAAGCTTTCGTTAGTTGGCAAAACTTTGCAGTAAATATTTAAATTAAAAGATTATTATTTTGATGCTAGTATTTGGGGAGATCTTTATGTTGCCAGATTTGGAAATAAGATGGTAATTGGGACATGCTTAATGTAAGAATTAAAAAAATATATATATAAAAGTATTCTAAAAGTACTTGTGAAATCATATCGATTCAAAACTATATTTCAAGCGTATTGAATAAAAACTAGACTGTATTTAATTATTGATTAAGCATCAATTTCATTTTTAAATAGATATATCTTAAAAGTATGTAATAGCAGCACCTTCTTTTTCTTTCAGAATCATTGTCACTGCCCGTCATTGTCATGCATTTGTCATATGTCATTTCTGCTCTGCACAGAGCTATAACTAACATAGAGGGAGGCATTAAAAGATAAACAATGAAACGCAATATCTTCTTTTTCTTGTTCTATACGAAATATCCCGTGTGTTAGAAAGAGCACGCTATAGTTTAGCTATTATCGATGTAGACACTAGTTACACGATTCTACAAATATGACATAAGACCGTAAGTTAATGTTGCACTGTTTCATACACACCTTTCTATGTTACCTTTAACATAAAACCAGTGTAAACAATTGTTAGTGAATCAATAAAAATAAATAAATGAAAGGTTATATTTATTTTTAATATGACTACTTTAGGAATCGTCTCCTGAAACCCTTTATTTTGACGTACTACTTCGCATTGCAGTTTACATCGGCTACAATAACAATACCTATAACTTGCATCTCGAACCACTCTCGATTTTACTTGGTTTCCAACGCAGATCCAACCTTCTATAAACTGGGGCATAGCTAGGGTTGCTAACCCTACTATATAATGTAGTATCCTACTATATTAGAGGCCTAAACACTATATTAAAAACATATATATAGTAGGCGAAACTACTATATTGTCGATGAAAATGTTAATAACATTATTTTATTAAAATAAGTATAAAACGAAACGGAGCCGTAATCTGTTATTTGAAATTTGTATTCAGAAATAAACCAGTTTAATAAAATTCTGGCTCTTGCTCTTTCTGACAAAAAAAGTGTGGTTAAATAAATCAACTTCTGAAAAATGGCAACAAGTGTTGCTCAGTGATTCTGACTTTCTTTATATTTTCAAAATAGTATCATTTCTTCTTTCTATACCACAACTTCAGCTTTTACTGAGCGCATATTTTCAGAGCGGAATACAAAATGGCGAGATGACCGCAATAGAGCCAGTATTAATCTCGTAAAAAGTGAAATAAAATTATTTTGTAACCTTAATTTATTTTTAGAGTAATAATAGTTATAAGACTTACAAAAACCTGTTAATAAAGGTTCAAAGTAGCAAAAAACATACATTCTTTACTTACTTACTTTTTTTTCGCTGTCTACTATATTTTTACAGGCAATGGCTTCGAGAATACTATATCTATATATAGAAAAATGAATCCCTATTTCCCTTAGTCACGCCATAACTTGAGAACGACTTTACCGATTTCATCCATCTTTTTTTTTGAAGTTTTCCAATACTTTGTAGAAGGTTCTTACGGAAAAAAGAAATAAGAAAGTTGTGATGCGATGGGGTGGGTACGGGGAACAAGAAATTTCACGCGGACGAAGTCGAAGGCAGAAGCTAGTTTGATATAAAAAAGTTGGCAACCCTAGGCACAGCAAATAAATAATTTGTGATACAGTCGTTATATTTAAGTGAAATTCAATCTGTTGGAAGACAGTCGATTACTCTGCGATAGACAGGTTTGAATTATTTTTTGTTGACAGGTTTGAAATCATCAGATTTGGGAAAGGTCTTATAGCCCTTCACAAAGTTTTACGATGAACAAAAATATACAGGGGTTTGAAACACTATTATTGCTTCATAATACATTTTGTTTTATGTGTCCATTTCTGGGCCAAGTTTGTATGGGACCGTTATCTATCTCCTTTCGATTTGGCTTGCAAATAGAGCTATTTAAAGTAAAATAGAAATAAATGAACATATTGGCGCGTAAAAAGTTATCGTTGTTCGTCATTGATTCTGGAAATTATAACTGATTTACTTAGTTTGAATTTCCGCGCATTATTTGAGAAAAGTGCTATACAAGACTTGGCCGCAACCAGGCTTTCGCCTCGGTTTCGCCTCAGCCCACATTTTCACGTACGTCCATCAATGCCCCTTTTGCAGGCCGCGGCAGTAATGTACTATTCCTTTTAAATAAAGCTGTCACAAAATTCCTGACAGATCAAAGTTATCATAGCACGGAATATCCTACAGTAACACAAGACGATTGAGAATAGATCGGAGCCTATTAGTTCCGTTTGATCGACTCCGCTCGTTCGTAGGGTACTTCCTATCGTCATATTGATTTCATCTGTCCGGTCTAGTATGTGCAACGTTCATATTGAGAGTTTATGTTACACATTATTATGTACTATCCTGACTCCTTACACTTTATTAAATGCCATTTGCCTCTGTCTGCGTTATTGTGTTTATAACTCGAAATCCACTTTTGATTTACATGATGTTTGATTGAATAGACATAGAAATAGATATATCTGGTAAGGTTTCGGTACTTACATGTTTGTCTATTTAGATGAACTGGGCTCGTGGCTGAATAATAACACCCTCACGAGTCCATCGAAGGCTTTTTTTTTTTTTGGGTGGAAAATCATCAAATGACGTCTCCCGCTCTGGGCGGAGCGGAAGGGCGTGTCAGACTCTTACTGACTAAAACCCACCCGTGTTCCTTCAGTTGCCTGTGCGCCAGGGCCACGGTAACTCTTTCGAACAATCCGCAGCCCCGGCAGGATCCGCAGCCCCGGCAGGAGTCTATCGAAGGCTAAGCTAGGCTTGCCGAGGTCGGTCCATTGATGGGTGACCATCCATTACATATCGAGAACCCGCCGTGCCTCGGAGAGCATGCACGTTATGCCGTTAGGCCCGGCTGTCATTTCTAGATCTTTGACAGTCGTTACGGGTAGTCAGAGGCCCGACAACTAGTTTATCAAGGGGTATCGTAGTACCCAGTAACTGGGTTCTGGAGTTCAGATAGGCAGTCGCTCCATGTAAAATACTAGTATTAAGCTGCATCTGATTACACTGGAAGCCGACTTCAAAATAGTTAGGAAAATGCTTGGCAGATGATGAGATGACCAAAACATAAGCAGTAACGATTTTAGTAAATGAAGTGAAAGAGAGATTGCCAGGTTCTCTATCGATATAATTTCCTCACATGGTGCCACTTATGCAGACGATAAATGAAAACCACTTGGTTTATCTTTTTATAACATCAATATTGTCCATTTATGGCTACGTGTATAATTATGTTCCACCACGGTTATCCCTCTATCTATAATATATCTAACTAACTTCCGCCCGCAATTTCGTCCGCGTGCAATTTCTGGTTCCCCCAACCCACCCCGTCGCATCGCATCGCCTGCCCGCGCTGTTACTTTATTTTCACTTAGCGATCTTTCTGTTTTTAACCGACTTCAAAAAAAGGAGGATGTTCTCAATTCGATTGTATGTTTTTATTTTTTTTATGTGTGTTAGCTTAGAACTTTTTTCTGGGTGAACCGATTTGGATGATTCTTTCTTTTATTTGAAAGCTGGTGCTTCACATGTGATCCCATTTAAATTTGATCAAGTTCTGACCAGTAGTTTTTGAGTTATTCTTAATACTGAAGCTGAAGCTTTAAATTCCTCACCCGCGCTTTCTGCTGCCTTACTTACAAAGAATGTCAAGGCATGCCCTTTGGAGTTTAGGTTTCAGCATACAAACCCACAAGCTGTTATAAAAGCTTTTAAAGATCTTAAAATTAAATCAACAGAGGATCTCTGGGGAATGTCTGTAAGAGTCTGTAGATCTCTCATCGAAACCATTGCTCCCTATTTAGCTTTCATATTTAACACCAGTGTAGACCAAGGAGTTTTTCCGGATCTTTTGAAACACAGTAAAGTAGTTCCGTTGTTCAAATCCGGTGATAGTAAAGAACCCAACAATTATAGGCCTGTGTCAATTTTGCCAGTTCTCAGTAAGGTGTTTGAAAAGTTAATGCTTAATCAAATGTTACGTCACTTTAATAAAAATTCCATCTTTCATGAACAACAGTACGGTTTCACCAAAGGGCGCTGTACCACTGACGCTGGTGTCACCCTACTAAAGAACATTTTTAACGCCTGGGAAGGAGCACAGGATGCCATTGGAATCTTTTGCGACCTCTCTAAGGCGTTCGATTGCGTAAACCATGAGACACTTCTGCTGAAACTAGAGCACTATGGAATTAGGAATACAGCTCTTGATCTACTAAGGTCATACCTGAAAGATAGAAAGGTTAAAGTTCAAGTAAACGGCAAGAACTCATTAGGGTCTGAAATGACAATGGGCGTTCCTCAAGGTTCGATATTGGGTCCATTCCTCTTTTTAGTTTACATTAATGATTTACCCCAATTACTGCAGAATCAACCGAAGATGGTGTTATTTGCAGATGACACATCATTGATCTTTAAAGTAGATCGACGGTCACAAAATCTTGACGATGTAAATAACTCTATTCTTCAGGTCCAAGATTGGTTTATGGTAAATAATTTGGTACTTAATGAAAAAAAAACCAAATGCATTAGATTTAAATTACCTAATGTTAGAAGTTGCGAATGTGACATCATATTGAATGGAGAAAAACTAGAATTTATGAATCAGACGGTTTTCCTGGGAATCACGCTAGACGAGAAATTGCAATGGGGACCCCATATAACATCTCTTGCGGGGCGGTTAAGCTCGGCCGCTTATGCTGTTAGGAAGATAAGACAGTTAACAGACGTAGAAACCGCGCGTTTGGTCTATTTTAGCTACTTCCACAGCATTATGTCATATGGCATTTTACTGTGGGGTCGGGCTGCTGACATTGAATCCATTTTCATTTTGCAAAAGAGAGCTGTCAGGGCCATTTACAATCTATGTCGTCGCGAATCTCTTAGGGAACTATTTAAAAAGATTAATATTATGACGGTACCTTGTCAATTCATTTATGAAAATATTATGTATGTAAGAAAAAATCGACATCTTTTTAATAAAATAAGTGATAGACATAATTTTAATACTAGAAATAAAGATAAAATAGATCAACCATTTTTTAGATTATCTAAAGTACATACATCTTTTATGGGGTACTGTGTTAAATGTTACAACAAAATACCTTGTGACATATTGGAATTAAATGAAAGAAAATTTAAAACTCATATAAAAAGTACACTTTGTAAACAAGCATATTACAAATTAGAGGATTATATCCTAGATAAGAATGCTTGGAAACATGCTGGTCCTGCTCCATAGGACAATCTAGAGTCTAGACAAAATCAAACTGGTTGCTAATTTGATTGTATAATTTATAATTTTTATGACATTGATTGTTACATTATGTACTTAACTACTTAAACTCACACACTAAATTATTACTTGTTGAAATTTTGGAAACGTCTACTTTTCAATATTTGTAAATATGTGAGCACCATGTATCTATCACATAATTAATTTACCTGCCTTTGCATTATATTTAATTCTTTTTACCTATTGTGGTATAGTAATTTTATTCTAGGTGCATCGTCTTCACATATGATTACATAATTAATGTGAACTTACATAATATTGTAAAATATTTTAAAAGAGTAACGGTGGAGTTTCTTGCCCATTCTTCTCCATACGAAACTACCTTTTGGAAGGGGCAACTAGAATCAATTCTATTTTTTTGTAAATTTTGACGTTCAAAAGTGCCTTTTATGTGCCTATTTGAAATAAATGATTTGACTTTGACTGCGTATTTCTTCCACTTAGTTTATATTGATGATGTTTTAATAACTTCCTGTCACGGTTATTTACATATCAAGTAGTGATATACGAATGTGTGTGGGGTAGGTACTACAGCAAAAAAATGAAAAATAAAAACGTTTTTACAAAAAAAAAAACAACCTACTTCCAAAAAACACTAAAAAACGTGAAAAATAACTTTAATTTCGGAAGTCGGTGGGCAAAACCGAAAATACACCACCAACGACACCGACTTACGAAATTAAAGTTATTTTTCACGTTTTTTAGTGTTTTTTGGAAGTTGGTTGTTTTTTTTTTTTGTAAAAAGGTTTTTATATTTTTTTTTTATTTTCGCTCAGTTGCTAAGGGTCCTAGCGTGATGTTAATTAGCCTTCCTCAAGAATTGGGCTATCAAATGAAAAAAATATTTTTTATAAATCCGGCTGAGAGTTCCAGAGATTACCCCTTACATACAAACTTACAAACAAACAAATTTTACCTCTTTATAGTATTATTATTATTATAGCATAGACTACATATCGAGAAGAACATCTGCGGGGTAATTCCGTAACACACTAACAATTGAAATGCCTTTCATTTTGACAATTGGACACCCATTGCGTTATTTACTTACGTGTTTGAGAAGACGAACTTTTCAAACAAATTAAGCATTGATTGCTTTAGGAATTTTCTACAAAATCCTTCGGATTCTGAAATAAAGTGTGTTACGCCATTGCGATGGTGTAATACTGTAGTCCAAAATAGTTAAGTATTAAAAACAGGTTTTTGCAGTTACGCAAGGAAAAACGTTATGAAATTAGTTTCTGTTTTATAAAGTTTCTTAACCATTTTTCTCCATACGAAAATAACTTGTGGAAGTGACAACAAGAATCAATTCTAATTTCTTGTAAATTTTGACGACCAAAAGTGCATTTTATGTGCCTATTTGAAATAAATGATTTGACTTTTTTTTTTAAACAAGAAACAATTTTCATGTTCTGTTCTGTGGTATGATTTACGCTTTAAACCAAGAAAGATCAATTTATTCCTGAGAAAAATGATATCACAGTTAATTTGGTCCTTATGTACGATCGCTTAAATTCCGTTATTTAAAATTGAAAACCAAAAGCAAAGGAAACTACCTTGAATTTTTATACAAGTATCATCTGTAGTTTTTATAAAGGCTCCTTACACAGGCGCAACAAGCGACGCCAATTGCACGCGATACTAAGGCACCGCTCGTCGCGCGACAGGCGGTGCCTTTGTGTCGCGTCGCGTGTCGCGCCTGTTTGTAGGAGCCATAAATGTACTACATGAATATGTGCTTAAGTACCAAATTCACATGATAAGCATAGTATTACAAACAATGGCGAATTTGCATATGAAACGCACGGGTCGTGAACTCCGACATCGAAGGTACCTATAGGTCGAAGCGAGTCACTCAATCCTCTCATTAGTCACAGTAGCCATTCAATAAACAAACATTTGGCAAGTTACATAAATCTTAATGAATATTTATAATATTTTCGTAAACGTTAGTACTGTTTATGTTAGACTAACTTCGTTATAAAGTTCCAAGTGGTTATAAAAGTGAATTGGAAAATGTGTCAAGTCTGTGGTAAGCCTTTTATGACCGAACTTCAACTATTATAGAACTGAATAGTAACACCATAGGTACAGTCGACCGCACGGCGCTGGTAAGAGTGTATTCACGTAGAAAGCGGGTAACCGGTGCCGCTATGCCAGCGTTTGTCGGCGCTGACAAGAGCTGGTTGTCAACGCGGCGCTGGTCGGTGCTGGCAGTTTTCATACTTTTTGCCGAATCAGCGCGAATCGGTGCGATCCGGCGGGCGCAGACTAATTCAGATAGGAACTTGTCTGCGCTTATCGGCGACGGATCGCGCTGATTTGGCAAAAAGTATGAAAACTGACTGCACCGCCCAGCGTTGACAACCACTGCTTGTCAGCTCCCATAAACGCTGAACACACACTAGCATTTTGACGTGGAGCTGGCATAGTGTAGCACGGACTTTCAAAAAAAATTGCGTTGTACTTTTTCTATCATATTAGAATATTTTTAATAGAAGGGATTCCATGCTTGGTTTTATTTTAATGTTTTATCATACACGGATAGTATCGTATATAGTATCTGGATGCACATTCTACTTGTTTGCTTAAGGGGACTACAGGACCTAAACGCAAGTTTTATAATGCCTTAAAGTACATGATCCAATACAGTAAACATAATCAGAAAAATATATGATATTCTTCAGGATATATGCTAGTTAGATAGTGTGTGGAAAACATAATACAACTAATTTGATACGACAGACAAAAATCACGATGATACATCTAAAAATTTATTATAACGATAAAAAACCATACTAATATACATGCAATCATTCTGATTTTGTGTCAGATTTTATTCTACAAGCAACATATTAACGTAATAGTGTTTTATTTTTCTAGTCCAATCTATAGATTTTTTGTAAGTAGATAATTGCTTCATATTTTGCAATAAATTACCTGCGTTGTGTCATCGCGCTTCTCTTTCTTTTCTATGCAGTCCGACAGTGACCGCGGTTTAGCTGTTGTCAGCCTCTTAAGTTATCGTTATCAATCTGAAACTGTCAACAACCAAGGAAAAGACCATTTACATCTAATTTTTGCGACCAATCTTCCAAAATGCGTATAACAATAACATAATTAAATTTTCCTGTCCTACATCGTCTTACATCACTAGAACGGTACAAGTACAAGGATGAACCTTGAAGACGCGCCGTTGACCACGGCTTGCAACACCATCACCTTTGCATGCAACTTCTGTGAAATGTTACCATCTTTTATTGAATCACTCATCTTTTAATGGCTTGGCTGTTCATTATTGTGATTTGTTCACGGATTAAGCTATGTATAGATGTTTTTTTTAATGAAATCTTAGCAAAAATTACAACATTATTAAAAACACTTTTCTTTTTGTATTGTTAAACCTCAAATGCTGTACAAATATACTGTACAGCTTCCAAACAAAGAAAACTTTAGTGTGTGGCAAAAAACTGACCATTCGTCGTTCAAACTCCAAGTAGTTTAAAACATTAAAAATACTACTGGCTAAATTAATATGTAATTAATAAATTACACAATTTTCCCCGCGCATTCTACAAAGCATTAGCAAAAGATTACAAATGTGTGTATTAAAATGCATATTCATAAAAAAAAATTGCGCTATACGAGCTTAATAATTTATGTTAAGTATTTAATTAGTTTTGTTGTAACAACAAGCGACGATGAAATAAAATATAGCTAATTCCGTGTAGCAAGTCCATTGGCATCTCAGGGACAGAACTGAAATGTCTCATGTCTATTTATGTATTTATCTTCGGATCGCGAACAGAGGCTACACCACGGATATCTATGGGCTACACAATTACGGGTTAGTCCCATCTCGGCTCCTTCCCATGTCGGCATCCCTGAATTTATTTATCATGCCCACGAAAAAATCATGGGTGCCGAGATGGGCAGGTGCTGAGATTGGACTAAACCACAATTACATGCATGTTAACATACACAGGAACAAATACAAGTGTGCGCCTCCAATTATAGGACACCACATCATTCACTTAATATCTAGGTAGGTACAACAACTTTGACAAGGACGAAAACATTAAAATAAATCAAAATACAATCATAAAATAAAAAAAATATGTATGTGTATGTAATTATTTTCGTACTTATATATGTACCTACCCATATCGTTCGAACTGAAACACAGCAAACATGATTGGTGGCGGTGATACGTGCGAAAGAATACTTTTAGTACTTTCCATTCATTGATAAGCTCCTTCATATAAGAGGTTTGCCACCAAGTTCATAATGAGGTGATCTCCTTTTTACCCACGATGGAACGGAGGCGGTATATGGAGGCGTTTTACCTAAAGTATTTTGTCGATTCAGGAATCTTTCGGTATAGAAAGAAAGAAAGAAAAAGTATTTTTTGAGACTCGCATAGGATAAAAAAAGATGAATAAAATAGAATATAATATTTATTTCAGTAGAATCCACCTGATCATTGCTGTCTCATCCTCATCATACTCATTATTGCTTATCTTGTTTAGTTTTGTCCAAAGAATATTAATTCTTTAATATACTCACGATGAGTTACGAAGGTTTTTAAGAGTCTTACATAATGCATGCATGCATAATCAGCCTGTAATGTTCCCACTGCTGGGACACAGGCCTCCTGTCTGTGAGAGAGAGTGGGTCAAAATCCACCACCCGGGCCCAGTGCGGGTTGGTAGATGTCACATGTCTTCGATTTTTTGTTTCTAGGACATGCCGGTTTCCTCACACAAAAAAATTCTCACCGTTTTCAGAGCAGTGGTGATGGAATGATTGACACAAAGTAAAGTCTGGGTTCGGACCCACGACGACCACGACGTCGGGGCCATTACACCTCGTATTTATTAAGAGGAGTGACTGTCCTTTTCGTGAATCATCAATTTATATATAGTCCTCCAGACCGTATTTCGGCCATGGCGGCCAATCTCAACGGACACTAGCCTCCGGCACTGAAGATGTTATAGTGCACAAGTGTGTGCGCAGACACAGGTGCACTCTCTCTTCCCTCACTTTCACAGTCCGATGGGACGCCAATCCGACACGACCGGAGAGAGATCAGGCGCAGGCCCAACGGCTTAACGTGCATTCCGAGGCACGGGGGTATCAAACCGCCATCTTCCAAACTCCGGGCTGTTACTAAGAAATTCCTAATTGAAAAACCCAATAACACTTTGCGCGGCCTGGGAATCGAACCCAGGACCCTCAGCAGTCGCACTTGCAACCACGAGATCAACGGGGCAGGTGGCAATCAATTTATACTAGACTAATGAACCGCCCCCGCAATGTGTATTGTCTTTGGTCTCTGACATCAAGCAATAGACAAAATTATGAAACTTTTGTAACATGAATACGAGGCTTTTGGCTATTTTGTATGTCTCTAAATTAATGTCGTTCATTTGTTAGGTGCGTTTTGATTGTGCAGAATAAACAATTTTTCTTTCTTTTCTTTTTTTTCCCCAGTTTTGCACGGGTACATAAATAATATAAGAATTGGTTATAAGTACGTCATAATTTTCCTGCCATTATTCCAATTTATCTGGGGTCGGCTCAACAAGTCTTTTTATTTATTGGGTTTTTGTTTTTTCTTTGTCATTTTCATATGAAATATTCTGAAAAATTCTTACGTGGAACAAATTTCCAAAGTTTGATGATTGATATGAAATTGATGATTATCTATAAATAAATAAATATATATAAATGAATCCCTATTTCCTTTGGTCACGCCATAACTTGAGAACGACTTTACCGATTTCATCCATCTTTTTTTTAATAGTTTTCTAATACTTTGTCCTTACGGATTTTTTTTTTTTAAGAAAGTTGCGAGATTTATGCGGGTGAAACCGCTGAGCGCAGCTAGTTATTCAATAAATATATCATTCCTTCAGTCGCGAATCGCATTTTGATCAACATACGATGTAAAACAGAGCTGCAATTGGCACTAAAATCAAAGAAAATTTGAATTTGGCGGGCTACAGCTAAAGATTCACCTTAACAACCCTTACTACATCTCGTAGAAGCCAGAAAGTATTATACAAAATAGAAAGGTGTGCACTTAAGCAAATATAGGGTACCTGCGTTTTGACCGGCGATTCTTTAGCGATTCTAGAATACAACTTTATTTTCTTTACTTGGATTCGGATCATTAACTGTTACGTCTTATAGAATAACAAATCGCACCTTTAAAGAAAAACCGTTACTAAACGAAAATATAAAAATTTACTCAGGAGCTTAAATAAAACGAAATACATGGCTTTTTGCAATAGAATTTAGGATTATGGTGCTTTGAGCCATTTATGAGGACATAATGATTGGTATTTATTTAAACTACAACATAAGTTCTATTGCAAAAAAGTCGTGCATTTTTTTAATTTAATGTCCTGTGTAAAATTTTATATTTTCGTTTAGTAACGGTTTTTCTTTAAAGGTGCGAAATGATAACAGCTTTCTACTCATTTGATGCAGAGTTATGAAACATTAAAATGCACGTTTTATAAAGTTACGAAGCGTACTGTGATCCATAAACCATCAAATCAATGCATAGACTTTTGTCATACTTTTATTTGTATAGAACTCAAGATTTAATCTGAACCAGGCTATATGCTTAATTCGTTACATAACAGTGCGCAACTAATGTTGTAAAGCATAACCATTATCATGAAAATTATTAATGTCGTTAAATTAAAAGTTACAAGATATTATGATTTTGGTAAAAAGAAAAGTAACCTACAGACGGAAAATAAAAAGAATGGAACATCTTCGACAGCTTGACTTTCTGTCACAAACAAATTCGCAAGAGAAAATGAAAATAAGTACGTATTAATGAATGCATGACTTACCATAATTCGGAAATTAGCAACTAAATACCACAATAAAGGTCAATAATTAGATACCAAGACAATTAAAAACTAATTAGGTAATAAATAATAATCTAGGCGTCAATACACAGATAACAACGATAGGGACATTGCATTAACGTGACGTAATTTTAGGAAACCCCCAAAACGAACTATAATTACACTGTGTGAGAAAAAGCAGAAGGCTAAGTCCAAACGAGCCAAGTAAGCCGTACCTACCTCCATTTTTTAACCCTCGACGCAAAAAGATGGGTGTTATAAGTTTGACCGCTATGTGTGTGTGTGTCTGTGGCACCGTAGCTCTTAAACGGGTGAACCGATTTGGATGCGGTTTGTTTTCTTTGAAAGCAGGTATTCTAGCGGTTGTTCCTGACATGTTTTATCAAAATCAGTTCATCCGTTTCAACATTTTCCGCTCTTTTTTATGTCGGGGCTTTTTTTAATTTTACCTATTATAGCTTGATTAGGTCCTTGTCTATCAGCAAGTTACTAGTCTACAAGAATCGTTTTACAAGGTTAGTTACTCGTTACAAAAAATGGCCAGACTTATTGGGCGATGTATTTGGCTAAATGTATAATGCTAAGTTAAGCTCTCAAGACCGATACATGTTCGAAGTTTCTGTTCTTTAAGAACTTTTAGATTACGAAATACAGCCCCTATTAACTCATTAGGTGTCTTAAAAGATGAATTAGCAATTGGTAAAGAGGAAAGGCAGTAAACGCATACTACTATGACCAATCCGTTTTCAGAGTTGATCTTAAGTTCTATAAATCTATAAACCTGCATCGTATCTTTTCCTCATATAAGTCCATGTTGTAACATTAACATCTAAGGCAGCGTCCCCTGCGCGAGCGCCGACAGCGCCTGACGCCTGCGCCCGGCATCACGTACACTAGCACTCGATAAGTTTGCAAACTTCACTCTCACGAGTTATGATTACGACACACACTCGTCTCTATTTCTGGAGTTAATTATAGTAACTTCTTGCGTTATGGTGAAAGGAATCCATGATTTGATAAAAATTTCGTGCATCACAACTACATTTCGTACAAGGATACGCAAAAGCGAATAGTAAGGTTTGCTCAAATTACGATCTATCATAATTGAGTGTATATACGCCGTGACAAAATGCAAACGTCGTCTACAGTAACATTAGTGTAATAGGATGTGAAACTTAAACATGTTTATAAAATGAGAGATATATGTATAGCTCGAGAAACAAAAAGCTCAAGCGTTCTCAAAAGTTAAACAGCGCCTGAATTAGGACAAAATCATTTTATCTGTCATACATAAAATATGTCTCAGCAGCACGTCGTATTTCTATTTCACTACAAATTCTCTCTAATTCTAATGGTCTACGCTAACAACTTACTTTCAATTATCTGCCTTGAAACACAAACCCTGATTATTATATATGATTATATATGATTACACTAATTACTAACGTAGTATAGTAAGAGTTGCTATGATCACGTGGTACGCACCCATTTGAGACATGATAACACTTGGCCTTAACTTTTCCCGCTGAAAGTTATTAATTCGAAGCTGGTTTATTTAGCGGTACTGTCAACTAAATTGCTGTTACAGCATATTGCGATCCATTGAGATTGTAGTAGTTTGCTCTGAGCGATTCGGCTGGTTGTTGTATAATACTGTGATAATTCTTTTCTAGACTTTTTATGACTGCTCCTAGATTTAGTGAAATGTGCTGCAGCATCGTCATTACTCTTTCATCTACCATCTTTTCTACTTACATTATTTGTTTTACCGTCCTATATTTCTGTGAACTATTTCAGTCCTTTGCAGCATGGTATCTCATTTCTGCTTGAATTCAAAATTGTATGCTGCGAATGTATGAATGCGACATTAATAAAATTGAACACATGGGTAAGGGCTAGTGGCCAGTAACAATAAATAAAAATCCGGCCAAGTGCGAGTCGGACTCGCGCACGAAGGGTTCCGTACCATTATCTGTAAAAAAAATAGGCAAAAAACTAACCTAACTAACCCCTTAACTATTTATTTAATTTTAATTTTATTATTTATTATTAAAGTAAAAATAAAACTGTGTATTTTGTGAATATTCCAAGGGCCTACCTGTTGCCATTATTGATATCGAGCAAAAAAATCGCGTTTGTTGTATGGGACCCCCCCCCCTTAAATATTTATTTTATTTTGTTCTTAGTATTTGTTGTTATAGCGGCAACAGAAATACATAGGTAATTTGTGAAAATATCAACTGTCTAGCTATCGCGGTTCTTGAGATACAGCCTGGTTACGGACAGACAGCGAAGTCTTAGTAATAGGGTCCCGTTTTTACCCTTTGGGTACGGAACCTTAAAAATATAATAACAAAGTTTTGTATTAATTTAATAAAAAAAAAAAAAAAAAAAAAAAAAATGTAGAATACTCTTTATTATGTACACCATAAAAAATAACAGATATAAATGTAGACATTTTACACAGGGTGACACAATGGACGGTCTTATCGCTAAAAGCGATCTTTTACAGACAACCTGCAACCTACCACCAACCTACAACCAATTTGGTTTAATTTAAATATGGGTGTATTCCTGAAATAAAAATGATTTGATTTGATATTTGATTTGATTCATGCTGACATGAACCTTTTTGGCGCAGCCGTGAGGCACACATAGTTGTTGTTAACACTTTTTTTTTTGTTAATTGTATTTTGTATTTCACGAATATTTTTTATTGTTACTGGCCACTAGCTCTACCCATGTGTTAAATTAATGTCGTCATTGTAGCGCCGCGCTGTACAGCTATATCGATTAATGCCGACCCGAACAAGTGGGTAGCACACCTTACAATAAATAAGACAACATGGAACATGTGTTTACCGCAAAAAAGAAAAACACAAAGGTTTTCCAATGAACTTCTTTACTTTTCTTATACTATTTCTAAATGTTGCCACAATGGAGACCGTAATCCTCATTATCATAGAAATGTTTCAATCTAACGATTACTGAGCAATGCCCTCAAGGTTCCTATTGCTGGTCCAATCAATTTATGATACCAAATGAGAAGTTGTGTCGTCATTTCTATCAGGTTTCTCAACTATCTATTAAAATGTCACTAGAAGGCAATGCATGCGATGTGATTAAGCTAACACAGGCAGGTAACTTGGAAATAATATATTTCCTTACGTATAACCTCAAACTCAAACTCAAACCATTTATTTCAAATTAACCAATTACAGGCACTTTTAAATTGTCAAGGGGTCGGTCATCACATATTTCCTTGAATTTTGGAGTGACAAGAAAGGACTGACGTCTAACCTTTTCAAAACATGTGTAATGTTTTTCATTATGTTTCTAATTCACCTGATCCAGTCTTCTATTTACGTTCTTCACACTCGATTTAATTATAACCTTTCTTTTTCTTCTCTACAACTTCATAAAAACATATTTCATCCACTTCCTTTAAAAGGCACCCATTATGGATCAGCTCATCAAAGCACAATCTATCGTCCTAAATCAGAATTAGCCTATTAACATTGACCGTAGGTTCGCAACCAGTTGGTTGTGCAACCGCTCAGCGCAGGCGCAGTGCAGACCGCGCGCGCGCAGTCTGTCAGTGAATGGGAAACCACATGGTGTCGCGAACAGTGAACCTCTCGTAATAGTGTTGTGCTTGTTTTTTTCAGGTAATCTTGCATTTTATTCTCAACGCGTTGCGATTTCTAGCGCAAATTACTACGGTTCGTTTGTGTTCATAATTTCATATAATTATTAAAAAACCCATGGAAGTGATTTGTGTGACCATTTTGAGGGATTCAGGTTTGCGTGTAAAGCTATGTTGTGAGAACACAATAGATGATAATACTAATGTTAATGACAGTAATTATGTAGATTTGTACTTATTAATAATTATATACTGATTCATGGTCAATCATGAGGTTTGTTGTGAAACATTATGAAATTCCGATGCCCTATCATAAATTACGAAAAGCTCATTGAACTTTTGTGTAGAAAGAAGTAGAAATTGCTAGCTGACATAGTACATAGACATAGACAACTACAGGTTTATTGGTAACGGATATGTGACTATGTATGATGAACTACATTTGATCAAAATATTTTGATAGCCCTCGTTTCTAATCTTCCACGTAAGTTCCGATAAGCAGGTAAAACTTTTGCCCTGTTATTATAAGATTTATTTTTACATTTCTCTATGTAGCTACCTGCATTTAATGGTATCCATCAAACAGTGCATCTTCAGTGTTCCTTTTGCTTTTACTAAATCTATTTGTTTAACCTTGTACTTTTGCTTTGAAGACACAATGCATATTCGCAAATTTATTTTTATGACTCGTGAGATACAAGATAAGTGTCGTGTGGTATGTACCATTGACCGTTAATTAAAAGATTAATCATTAACTCATCACGCATAGCTTACACAGAACGAGCTTATGATTTGAGTCAGGGCTACTCTCATGTATTTGTATCTAATGAAATCTTAACATTGATGACTGCCTAATCTTTGTCTTCTGCAATATTAATTTCGTGAGAAGATTTTTTTGATCCACCAAATAGAATTTTAATAATTTCATGAGATACGTTTATGTTTGTGTGTATTATACGATACATCGAGACTAGAGCTTTTGCAAACCTTAGAATATGTCTCACAAACAAATCCTTCAGAATTGGGGTCATGTTCCTACCTATCAGTGCTCAAATTCAAATCGAATTTAAGTGATGACTAATCCTAAGCCACTCGATTGAACTTAAGCTTATGTAAACGGTAGTCTCGAACCAAAAACACTTCAAAATGATTTATCCACTCTATCATTTAATAAACGGACTGTAGTTAAGCTTCTTTCAAATATTGTTCTTTTTATGTAACCTATAACATTTTATTGACAATTTATTCCGAATCGTCTATGTTCTCGAATCTGACATTCAGGCATTCTTCGTCCGCTCTTTGAGAGGACAGCCAAGGCTCCTAAATTCTTGCCGGGGTCGCGGATTGTTCGAAAGAGTCACCGTGGCCCTGGCGCACAGGCAACTGAAGGAATACGGGTGGGTTTTAGTCAGTAAGAGTTTAACACGCCCTTGCGCTTTGCCTAGAGCGGGAGAGGTCATTTTGATGATATCCCACCCAAAAAAAAAGCTCCCAAATCTTTTTCTCATCCCCTTCATATCTTTATTATTGAGATAATCACTATTTTGCTTAGTTAATAATACACTATTTAGTAGTTTAGCTTTGTTTTGGTCAAATGCTTATTTGATCAATACTCGAGATTTAAACGCGGTTCCCATGGTTTTGTTGTACGGACACATTTTTTGTTTATCCCGGATTGAGTGTCGAACAGTGATTTTCTTTCTCATCAGTAACACATTGTATTGAAGTGCATCTCATTGATAGAACCTTAACGGCCTTACTACAAAAAAGGCTTTTCGTCCGCCATGGTTTAACCGTCGAGTCAGTTTTTTGTAATAAGGAGATACTCGTAAGTATCTGTGATTAAAATTCAGTTCTTTATACAAAAATAACAACTTATTGAACTTAGTCCGATATTAAGTTGTCATTTTTGTATTAAGAACTTCCGTAGTCGGAATATAATTCTTATTAAAAAAGTGATCCATTCATGGATCTGAAGGCAAACCTTTGATTTTAAACCCCGACGAAAAAGTTTAACGTGGGTATCTGTCTGTCTGTCTGTCTGCGGCATCGTAACTCCCAAACGGCTGAACCGATTTTTTTTTCTTTGTTTTGAATGTGACTTGGTGGAGACTGTTCTTAGTTAAAAAATAAAAAGAAAGAAGATAATCTATTTAGCCGATTTTAAAGGTTTTTATTTGCGTCGGGGATTTTTAAAATTTAAAATTTAATATTATTATGTACGTGTATTTACCACTAAAATTGATTGCGACTAGAATCCACCCAGTTTATGTAATAATACGGTTAAACTTGAAAACATTGCGTAGACTTTCGTATCATGCTTCGTAATTATACAGAGATAAATCTCATATCGCCTAGTCATAGGTCCCAATGTCGGTATGGATTTTACTCTTCTTCGCTAACGTGATAAAAAATAAATCCAGCCAGCAAGATAGTATCGAGGGTAGTCTGGTTAGTCTTTTCTCCTTGTCTCTATCGACAACCACATAGCCGAAGGTCGTCTTGAGGTGCGTTCCGATGACTTGTCGCTGGATACATGTGGTAATGCTAAAGTTACTGCATGTTACTGGGTCAAACGTTTACCTAATACGTCCTTGATAACGAAATATATTTTGACACGAGATTAGAATACACTAGTCGTTCACTGTTTTGTTTACGCAAAGTAAAATTTAAATATCGTTTTTATTTTATGTTTTATTTTTAGATTTAGATACTGATTATAATATTAAGGTAATTTAATTAAATATCGATAATATGAATAAATATCGATAAATATGTCAGTGACCTACATATTAAAGTGCATTAGTTGCCTATGCAATTTAGGATCGTTTTCGCATTTCCATATTAAAATAATCCATCGATTAATTTCGTAATAAGCCTTCCTCAGAATTCGCTAAAAACTCAAAATAAAATTGAATATTTAAATAATTATACATTAGGTAGGTACATAATTGACAAATTACTAAAACTAATTCTTTTTTAAGTACTTTCCCGAATACATTTGCATTCTAAAATGCGAGGTTAGTTTGTCGCAACCGTGAGGCACACATTTTAAGTATTTCTATTTTTTGATTTTGTGTGAATATTGTGTGCCTCACCTGTGTACCTGGGTCAAATAAATTTATTTTCTTTCTTTTTTTACTTACTAACCTTATATGGCGCAAGTTACTATTATTTTGCCATTTTACAAAGATCATTTCCTTAACTGCCGCACTAATAAGTTCCATATTTGTAAAATTAATACTTATTTCTTTAGGATCTGGTCTTTGAGATTAGTATTATTAAGGATATCGAATGAGGATTCGACTTTAATATCCTACGATGTGTTGGAAGTTTGAAAGATGGCGGTGTGATAACCGGAAAGCGCGTTAGGCCGTTGGTCCTGGGGGTCTAATCTCTAAGTTCGTCAACGAAAATGCGGGCCCGTCCAAAAGTAGTTGATCCGTCAAAACAAGTGACAAATTCAATTATTCGAACGGAGAAAACACATCGCAAGTAGGGACAGGTGTCAAATCCTGTTGTCATTTACTCTTAGTTCGGGCTCCGACCGAATTATACGTACGTAGGTGATACAGAGTCGGAAACGCCCGTCACTTCAGCCAAAATACTGATTTTGTGCTGGAGTAGACCCCATGCGCCTGATCATTCTCAGGTCGTGTCGGATCGCTATCCCATTGGACTATGTGAGTGAGACCAACTCCCGGGTCGATGGCTAGTCTCCACTGGGAGGACTATAATCTTAAAAGATTGCATCCGCTGCCATAAAGCTCTAAATTACAATTATTTTAAAATTAATTAGAATTGACCCAATAATAAACAGCAAAAGTTTTATGTACATATAATAAATGAATATCTAAGACACGAACATCAAAATAAATCGAAAAGATACGTTACTCGACCCCAATCAAAAGAGGAAAAAGAAGAAAACGAAAAAAGATATTACGAACGAAACGGTAAAGTTACGTATTACTTTATCACACTAAGTTCGTACTTAATGTGAAACCGGTTGTCGAACTCATTCTGAAAAAGTAAATACTAAAATTGTAACTGGACTTAAAGCTATGCACACATTGGTGAAATAAGTAGTCCAGTACAAGACAAATAAATTTGGCCATATACTGGCCCTATTTTAAAATGAAAGTTCATTTACCTATTCAGATAGGTCCGTGATTTAAAACTTTCGGGGCGTCAAAATTAAAATAGATCTAAAATTCCAATCTATGATACCTTTTGTTATCTTTCCCTTTTTTACACGGGCACTTGTTTCATTAATTTATCTATCTTACGTTACGTACATTATAGGGTTTTTTTTATATGTTGTTGTTTTTATATGTTTTCATAGGACGAGCCTTCATAGACTCAAAACTAAAGCAAAAGAGTTTCCTCCTAATATACTAGATTTATTCTCCGTAGATATGAAATACATTTTAGACACCAGTGACTGGCCCAAAGCATTTATCTTAGACTTATATTATAATGCAGTATTTGGACGATGTTAAATTAATTTACCAAATGTTAATGCACCTTTATTTGCAACGAACGCGATATTTAGGATATGATAAGCATTACATTTTACTTCCTTTTCGTATCACACAATACATTTAGTTCTTAAAATTAATTATTACACATTTAGTTTAAATGTTCATAGTTAAACTGATGCGGTTTGTAAATGTACGATGTAATAGTAATTATTTCGTCAATATTTTTTGATAATGTCTTCCTATGTTATAATAAATTCAGTTGAGCAATAAATAATTATTCTATTAGACAATCGCATGTAGGATCCTCATCAGCTATAGAATTGGGCAAACCATGGGATTTATCGTCTGTGCAACCAATATCGACAAAATAATAATTAGGTAGAAAGCAAGTTTACAAATCACCAAATGGTCTCAGCCAGAAAATCACTGATTGTGAAATGATGAAGAAAATAAATGACAGCAGAGTAACAGCACACTTTGAATGTTAAACAACATTCAAAGTGTGCTGTTACTCTGCTGTCAAATTTTTTACCACCCTATATTTAAGAGTTCGTATTAACATACAAACTCTTAAATACAGGCTGGTAAAAAATTTGAGGAGTAAGGTCAGGCGATTTATGTCAAATTATTATAGTATTTGCGTGCGCTGTATGTTTAAATTGACGCAAACTAAGTGACAAGTGTACCAGCAAGTAGACCGTGAGTTATAATATTAATATTAAAAACTCAAAAGCCGTTCCACGACTTGCGACCGTGATAGATTGCTGGAAGGTTAGAAAGTAGTAGGATGGCATAAACCAGTTCATTAATTCGATAATCACACATTTTTTTTTATATTTTAACATATTGCAAATTCGACCTTTGCCAGCATTATCGACTGTCTCCTCGGCACCTCGTATATCTTTTTTTAACTGTTGTATATCATTAGATAGCCGATTAAATGAAAATGTCTTCCCGTAATTTGTACGTTTAATGCAATAGTAAAGTTTTGGGATAACTGGTGTCAAAGTGCATGTAGGTAGATGATTTTTGAAAATGTTTAATAAACTTCTTCCTTTAACTTATAACTGTTTGATGTTTTAGAATATTTGGGTACATCGAAAGGGTTATCAAAGTATTAAGTACCCAATGGGATAGCAATGAAGGCTATTCAATTTGAGAGTTTAGAGAAAAATGATGTTTAATGACGAATTTTGGGAAATTTCCAAAAATTCATAAAAATTGGGTTTTCCCGAATTCCAAGAATTTTCACCTAGGTTTTATGGGGTGCTTAATTGTTGCAAATGGGTCACACTATCACGTTCTAGAAGGAATACGTCAAATTACAAGTCATCCTGTATAGACAGGTGAGTGATCCCAATGATGTCAAAGGTCAGGCTGTAGATGCTCCTCGGTAAATCAGAGAACAGGTCAAGCACATGAAAGTAAGAACAGAACTGGTATAACAGCAAAAACACATAAGTGTAACAGCTGTCAGGGTCTGCATAAAAAATACCTGTCTGCATCTAGTTATGTCATTTGTAACAACCTATATTTTGTAAGACAACAAAAAATAGAAACAGTTCTATAAAATAAAACTATGTTTATGTTATTCAAAATCATTATTATTGCAGTCGTATTGTTACAATGGTTTACATAACGCGACCTACATACCAGACAGATGTCTGTCCACTTGCACGTCCACACTTCTACAGCGACACTGAGACGGATTAAGAAAGCCGATGCAACGACGCATGCGCGGTGCACTGGACAGTGAAAGTATCGCGCGGGAGTCAAATTGCTTTATCTTGAAGAAATGAGATCAAAGAAAAAATATAAAAGTTTGGTTATTATTAAAGCGAAATATTAGTTATCAAATTAAGAAATATCAGGAGTTACCATATTGCATGGCACGCAAGGTTTACAAAATTTATTCTAGCTATCATCTTGATGATGTATGTATAGAGCCATTGTTTGGTTGGTTTTGTCATGAAGTTATACTGCATATTTCGAATAATGCTGAAATTTTGTACGTGATTCATTTCTTTGGTCAACCGTCTTCAAAATCGTTGTAAGAATTATATTATGATTTTGTAGAAGGACGAATACATTTAAGATAATATGTTTTTCGATGTCGTCAGATCAGTCATCAGTATTTCCATTTCTTCAAACACTTCTAAATTGTTTACTTTAGCGACATATGAGTCCCACACGTTATTCGTAAAGTGTGACATTACATCAGTGTTTCACGTTTTCGCAAAATGTGTGCTAAAAACTTGTACAGAGAAAAAGGGTAATGGAACTAGCACTCCTTAAGAAAACGCTGTTTATTTATCTAAGCTTATCAATAAATCTGCTTAGTCCCATATTACTGTTGGACAGGCATTAGACAAAGTTGTTCTATTTGCACCAGACTCAGCGCATACAAGCATAATTTTATCTAAAATAATTATCTGGACTATGTCGCACACTCAAAGCATGTGTCTCGTAAATCAAGTTATGCAGGTATAAAGACCCAGGCCCAAGACGCCGGACTAAGTAGAAATACGATCTACCTAGTGCAATTGACATAGTCGAAATTCTAGTGTTGGCATTATACAGTTCAAAGAGCGACGCACCGCTTGGCAGCCCCTAGAGCGATAAAGGTTCATAGGAGTGCAGTACTAACCCTCCAGGAACGCCTCTCATAATAAGTATTCACTTTGTGTGCCGTGGAACCGCGATGGTCTCAGTCAATATGATCGGTGTGGCAATCATACAGCAAGGTGCTATACTCGGCCCGGTTCTCACAGTACACGGATCGACGATAAAGCTCACTAGTCACAACAATGCAAAATGAATTCAATATTTCTTGTTTTTCTAACGTAAATTCTATTTCCTGCATTTGTTTACAAGAACAAATATACATACCTACCTAATATTTGTTGGGAAAATTGTTGCCACAGCTAATTGCTGATTCGATGGAAATGTTCCGGTTCATCTTCTAATGTCAACAAGTTTACTTGCTAGATTCGTTCTTGCCTAGAAAGGTTAATTATGATGAACTAATACAAGCTATCGAAATGTTTTGATAATGTCATGCCTTACTAATGTCAACTCGCTAATTGATTTCGATATGAGATCGCATTTTTTTTTTTTTTTTTGATAAATACTGACTATGTCAACCAAACAATAAATTACGAATTCATAAGAAAACAATTAACACGCCTAATTGATAAAGTTAACGCAAAAACATGTGTAAAGAAGACTCGACACGCGTAAGGCGACGCATTGCGTTGCCTTGCATAATATTGCGCTTACGTAAACTGCTTCGAACACCGTCATCCGTCCACTATGTCCGTACAAACAATGGTCCAACTTGACACTGTTCCTCAACCTAAATGTTGTCCATCAAATGTACTTCGCTTTTTTAGGACTATGTTTAAAGAAACGTCTTCAAGGAAGAACGTGTTTTGTATGGCCCTATGACCTCCATTGGAGAAACTGGTTGCATACTCGAGTGTCGTTTTGCAATGGTGGGAATTTTGAGCGGTCATGTTGAATCATTAAACAGGATATGTGTAAAATACTTAGAAAACACCCGTGAATTGCTAATACGATAATTATTTTGACTATGGGATTGAAAACAGAGAAGAAATTAATGTTCAGATAGATGTTCGTCTCTACACAACATTTAGATATTTAGTGAAATAATTAGATATCTCGACTAGAGGATAAAATTATTTGTTTCCTAATATATAACCAATTATATAAATCTAGAGCAAGATCCTTTTCCGTCTCTTGCTCCGAATTTTACGCAAAAATTTATATTAACGAGTGCAAACTTTTTACTTCCGAGAACATTGTAAAAAGCGATCCAGTTTCGAAAGTGCACTTTGCCCTTCTTTCATATAACAGGGTTTAATTAAGTCTGATGTAATGAATTACATAAATATTCCTATAATTCTTAACTTTGAGATACTTATTGAACGTAATAAATATGACTACTTTTTTAATGAGGGCTATTATTTCGTGACTTGATTGCTTTCAGAAAATGAATAATGCTAAAGCTATTACTTCGTTTTGTAATAAATAGCTTAAGACAATGGCCGACACGTTTTAGACTCATAAACCTTACAGTATGCATCATTAAAGTAATGTTACCGGTAGGCTGTAAATGTTACTGCTTCCGTTCTAAGCCATAATGCACGTGAAGCAATCATTTGTTAGGTTTTGCGAATATCATCCGTTAGTTCATCTCGTTTTAACTCTTGAGAGATTAGCATTTGTACTGCGCTAGAGTCTGGTATAGTAGTTAAGATAATATTTCTTAGGTTACTCACCTTTAGTTTAGACAAACCACGTTTCGTTAACCTGTTATTTCAACAACGATAAAAACACAGAATTATGCAGCTATCCATAATTTACATGATGTCTTCATTTTATGACTAAAGTATCTTTCTCTCAATTTCCAGATGCCGATGAAGCAATACTGAGCAACAATGGGAGTGGTATCCGTGGTTTCTGCGGCCACCAAGGCGGCTCTCGCAATCGGTGGCCTCAGTAAACTCACCTTCATCCCAGTAATGCTGGCAACTATGGCGTACTTCAACTATGAGATCCTTGATCCTGAACAGAGGCCTTTCAACCAGAAATATCTTCGAGAGAAATATGATTTTGTCATAGTTGGAGGAGGTTCAGCTGGATCTGTCCTGGCTAATAGACTTTCGGAAGTTGAAGGGTGGAATGTCCTGCTACTTGAAGCTGGAGGACACGAAACCGATATTAGTGATGTTCCTTTACTGTCTTTGTATTTACATAAGAGTAAACTGGACTGGAAGTATCGGTAAGTGAACGGCAGTTAAATTTAATTTTGGTTTTGGAATATGTAACGGTAGTTGTTGGCTGGAACTTATAAGAGTGAATATCTGAAATTAAGTTATACCGGCTTTATCGTGTGAACGCTTTTATAAGTGGTCCATATGAAACGGATACATTTAAAGAAACATATCTTACTGTAATTTAATACTATTGCTTTACATAAATTCTAACTTTTTTCTCTGTGTTATTTTCCAGTACACAACCTCAAGACACTGCCTGCCAAGCTATGATCGACAAACGCTGCGCGTGGACCAAAGGCAAAGTGTTAGGGGGTTCTTCAGTCCTGAACACGATGCTGTATATCCGAGGCAACAAACGAGACTTCGACCAATGGGAGTCTTTCGGCAATCCTGGCTGGGGCTACGAAGATGTGCTGCCTTACTTTAAGAAGTCTCAGGACCAGCGGAACCCCTACCTAGCTAAGGATACACGCCATCATTCGACAGGTATGCACAAAATTATTACATTCTGGGGTAAGAACTTAGAAGTTGAAAAAAATGCTGATGAGTCTATTTTCTAATTCCAGGGGGATACCTGACCGTACAAGATTCGCCATTCAACACACCAATAGGAGCAGCTTTAATACAAGCAGGCGAAGAAATGGGATACGACTTTATCGACGTCAACGGAGCGCAACAGACCGGCTACGCGTGGTACCAGTTCACTATACGCAGGGGTACTAGATGTTCTGCAGCGAAAGCTTTCCTGAGGCCAGTCAGGTTACGTCAAAACCTTCACGTTGCCCTTTTCTCACACGTCACTAAAGTACTTATTGATAAGGACACCAAGAGAGCTTATGGAATTGAATTCCTGAGAGACGGTAATAAGCAGGTTGTCTATGCTACACGAGAAGTGATACTGTCGGCTGGTTCGATTGGTTCACCGCAATTGCTTATGTTGTCTGGCGTTGGACCCGCAAGTCATTTGCAAGAAGTTGGAATAGATGTGATCCAAGATTCTCCTGGAGTTGGGAGAAACTTGCAAGATCATATCGCAATTGGTGGCATTATATTCCGCATAGATCATCCTATCAGTCTAGTAATGAATCGGCTTGTTAATATAAATTCGGCTCTGCGATATGCAATTAGTGAAGATGGACCGTTAACATCAAGTATTGGTTTAGAAGTTGTCGCTTTTATAAACACCAAATATGCAAACGCTACTGACGACTGGCCGGATATTGAGTTCATGATGACGTCAGCTTCAACTCCGTCAGACGGTGGTACGCAAGTGAGGAAAGCTCACAGTCTTACTGATGACTTTTACGATGAAGTATTTTCTGAAGTGAACAATCAAGACGTATTCGGCGTTTTTCCTATGATGTTGAGACCAAAAAGTCGAGGATTTATCAAGTTGCGAACCAAGAATCCTCTGGACCACCCGATTATGATCCACAACTACTTGACGCATCCCGACGATGTAGGCGTTTTGAGAGAAGGTGTGAAAGCTGCTTTAGCTGTAGGGGAAACGACGGCCATGAAGAGGTTAGGTGCTAGATACCACAGCAAACCATTGCCCAATTGTAAGCATCTACCTCCATACACGGACGAATACTGGGACTGTTATATTCGGCAGTACACTATGACTATTTATCACGTGTCGTGCACAGCCAAAATGGGACCAACTAGCGACCCCATGGCGGTCCTAGACGCTCGGTTACGTGTTTATGGAATAGAAGGGCTTCGCGTAATCGACGCGAGTATAATGCCTACTATTACTAATGGCAACATTAATGCTCCGGTGATAATGATTGCAGAGAAAGGCGCTGACATGATCAAGGAAGATTGGATGTCAGAACCAACCAAAAAGCGAAGAACTCGTCGCTCAGCAAAATGTGCTATGTTAGAGCAACTGGGGCTGAAAAGCGAGAGGATGAAAAGACACTGCAGGACTGAAAGATGATAGCAATACAAAGAGTAGACAAATTATTTAGCCATATTTTATCTATAAACAATGTACAATTGACTATACCAAAAGGGTTATAGTAGCTTAAGCTAGAAGAGGCAAAGCTATAGAAATTATATTCATAGAAGAATACATTGAGATAGTTGTGCACTATTCCTAATATTTGTGTGGGGGAGTATGAGAGAAAGAATTCTCAAGTACCTAGATTATAATGTACGATGTGTACCTCATGGTTAAGTCGAAGTTACCGTTAAAAGTTCTAGTCTTTATCAACAATAATATTAAATAATAAACTTAGTATTATAGCCAGAGATCGCATATTCGGATGAATATTTACCTAAAGTATTTTTTTTGCTATGAAAGCATGTTATGCTATTTTCTTGTTAAAAAATTCCCGAGATGCCAGGAACACCCGAAATGCATAACTAGTCGGGTATATGTATAGTACGAAAGCGAATTAAAAAAAAAAAAAATACGTGTGGCACTCGGGGACTGCCGCGGTAAAGCTATTGCATAGCATTTTTTATCAACTTATGCAATTATAATTTTTTATTTATTTTTTATTTATGCAGTTTTTTTTTTCTTTGATATTCATTCAAGTACAGTCGTACCATATACATACACGTTAAACGAACGCGCGGCCGAGCTACATGGTAGGCGGAGTGGGGGGTGTTAGGTTTTATTTTCGTTACGGAATTTCTTGATTCGGTCGCCGCGCTCAAAGCCCGCGATAAAAGCTATGCAATAGCTTAAAAAACCGGGATTCTTGGATTACATAACTATTCAGATTCATATTTATTTAAAATTAACGTTTAACCCCCTAAGCAAATATATGTATGTTAGGTGTAAAAAGAGGGGTGGTGTGTGTTAGTTAAAGTTAAGATTTTTTCGATACAAAAGCGCATTCCATAGCAGCCAACATCTCAACTTTTGGTGAATATGCATCCGAATATCCGATCTCTGATTATAGCTTAAACAGTCATAGATGACATCACAAAAGAACATGCTCGTAGGTTACATCACATCACAAAAGATTTGCACGCAATCTTAAAATCACATTATTATTTAACTTAATTGAGTCTGGATTCGTGCCCGGTTGATGGCAATAGGCTCGTTCCCTATTACATGGGACTCAAACATAACTGACGAAAAGTGGGTGTACTATAGGTACACCTCTGCCCAACGCCCAACCCTTCAGGGAATCCAGGCGTGATGTTATCTTTAAGTGGGGTGTAATGTTAATAAAATTCTGTTTTAATTAATTTACAATACGCTAAATGGTCATTATCTTGTAAGGTTTATACAAATGTAATTATTGTAAATACAAATTTCATTGTTTTTTTTTTTTTCCTTTTCCATTGTGTAAACGAAAGATGCTGTTAATCTATTCTAAAGTGATCACAATTTTATTGCTTCAGCGTTATGTGCGGTTATTATAACCGCAGCAGAATTACTATGCCTTTTGAAGGATCACATTATTACTAAGACCTAAGCAAATCCAAGTAATTTTACCCTACTCTAACCACAGTAGTACAGCTAACAAAAGTAGTAACTATTTCAAAAGATTACAACATCAAACATGTACAGTCGCTAGCACATCAAGTTACCACAAACTAACAGATTTTCTCATTCGATTTTGAACTTAACCATTAACATTCTAAGGTTTAAAATGGTTTGGGGAAATTTGACAGTTTCGTGTAGTTTGACCTGCTCGCGATTGTACTACAACATAAAATGTCGTCGTGGCCATGGTATAATAATATACTTCGCCAGGTATAGCATTCCGAGAGACAGTGGTCACGCGGGTGACACAAGCCTACGTCATCACTGCTGTGTTACCAGTAGTGTGTCATAATAACTCCCTAACCGCCTTTATTACCTGTGCGGATCCGATAAATCAATGAGGTTTTAACTAACAATTACGTCGGTATAAGTTTAAATTGAATTTTTTCGTTTGATTAGAAAAACAAAACAACAATTTAAATGCTTGATATATATTTTTTAACAGAATGGTGACTGAAAATGTTTCCATACTTCTTGTTTTGTTGCAATAAAGTGGCAACTGGATAGTGACGTAAGCTTGTGTCACTCTCGGAGTGCCAGACCTTGTTTTTTTAGATCATGGTCGTGGCTAAAGAACGAAGTTGTGTTTTATAGGTAAATGAAATAAGCTCGCAGTATCTGGAACCCAAAATATGTACACTATCAAAAGTGACAAACTTTCTAAGTTATACATGAAATTCCATAATAGTTCATTATCCTACTATCCTACTAATATCCTACTATCCTACTAATATTATAAATGTGAAAGTGTGGATGTTTGGATGTTTGTTACTCAATCACGCTAAAACGGCTGAACGGTTTTGGATAAAATTTGGCACACGGGTAGACTATGACCTGGATTAGGACATAGGATACTTTTTATCCCGATATTCCCACGGGATCGAGATTTCTACGGGTGAAACCGCGGGGCGCAGCTAGTCTCACAATAAAAATCTTACAAACTGATAAAAGTTGGTGATAGTGAAAAAGTCATTAGTGTATGGAAGTGTATAATAGTGACAAAATTTCAAGTTTCTTTCTAGTACTATCGTTCCATAAGTAAGCAACGCCCTCTGCCGTTGTTTTGATGAACTCAAACTCATGTACCCGTGTCCACGATCAACGTTTATTTTACAAGTCCAGCAAGTTGTTGGCTTATTTCAGTGTGTAAAAGTTTAGATGGCGCTGTAGTTGGCTTTACACTGGTCACGGTTATCTCTTCAGAGTTACTTCAGCGAAAATCTTTAATAATGTATACCTGCGCGTGCGGGGTAATTGCGTAACACACTAACAGTAGGAATGGGTTTTATTTTGACAGTTCAACAACATTCATTGCGTTATTTACGTTGTTGAGTAAACTAATTTTACGAACATATAAAGCGATAGATTAGCAATAGGCTTCAAAATTATTCAGATTGTGATTGATAGTGTGTTACGCAATTAGGGTGCTTGTGCAGCAAACCGAATGAATTATATTGGAACTATTGAAATCACTATGAAAATGAGGGCTATCGCGCTTGAGTTCGCCGCTAGAGGCGTTAGTGTAGAGTGAGGTCTCTAGATGTCAAAATATGTACTGAACGTTCACTGTTTGCGGGATTTTTATCATGGATTTTATCGAATGTTTCATAATAGCTGTAATGGTTGTGTTATTCTTGATTAATTATGGCTTAAGATTTTAGTTAAAAGTTAGGATCTAATTTGGTAGCACTTGAAGGAAGAATAATATTTTTCTGCTTCATGCTTGCCAATTTTAGGAACATTATAATCTAAATATTCATTTGAAGTTTTAAAATGTAATAAAATAAACATAATATGAATATAAGGGTACGTAAACATATCCAAAACATCAAATAAAAGTACTGCAACAGGGCCTTACTCGACAGTGGCGCCAACTAGTGAGCACAAAAATGATAGCCCCCATTGACGAGGTCTGTCATTTTTGGATCACTGACAGTGCTGCCATTACCGAGTCAGATATAGGCTTGCTACACGCTGGCTGCACTATAAACACAATTAAGTAGGATAAAGATAAACCATTGATAATTTTAATACTGCAACACATAAAGTGTATTGTCAATTTATTTGAAGCCTAAAAACTAAAGCACAATATTTTTGACCGTAAGTAGGTTGATGAAATGTCTTCAATCTCTGGTACTTTGTTAATGAGATGTTCTAATTACTTAGTGAAAACTTACAGCGGAGTTTCCGAATAAGATTTCTTTCTGCTTTCTTTTTAGAAACTGTTAAAAGGTATTTTTCAAGGTACTTACATGAGTTATTCAAACTAACTTCATGGATAACCTTGGAAGTATGAAGAGTACGCGTATCACTGGTCAGTTTCCGTCATTCGTCAGTTTATTTAATTCGCCAGATTCGTTGATTACATAGTTTCGCTACTTGGACAGTTATTTGCATTGGACAGTTCCTTGAAATAAAAAAAGCCCGCTACAAAAAGCAACGATCCTAATCGTGATATTCATTACTTCTGACTACTTACTGTCAATGGCTCTAATAACAGTATGTACACATAAGCATACTAACCTATTTACCGGAGCAATAAAAATGTCCAAATTAATATATTAAGCAGAGCAGATCTAGCCGCCCACTACGATTTTGTAACCAGACTGATTCACTAAGACAAAACGAATGCAACTCTATTCCTTATATAGAATGCGTTTATAATTATAAATACAGTAGTGATTTATTAGGCTTTTAAAAGCGACAGTACAGCCATTTTATGACACTTTTAGTTCCTCTAGCGTTTTATAGTCTAGTCAATCAGCTAGTTTCGTAATCACCACCTAGACTTAATTAGACCCAAAAAAATCTTCTGGCAACATTACCTAAGTGGGCGTTATCTTGGGAAATTGGGAGCCCGTTTCCAACCCTACTACTTTCTAGTTTTTAGGGTTCCGTATCCAAAGGATGCCAACGGAACCCTATTACTAAGTCTCCGCTCTCCGTCCATTCGGGCGTCTGTCAGCGGGCTGTATCTCATGAACCGTAATAGGTAAGTAAAATTTTCACTGAGTGTGTATTTCTATTGCCGCTACAACAACAAATAATAAAAATAAAAAACTTAAAATTTAAAGGGATTCCCCATATAAGAAACGTGTTTAAAAAAAGTGTAGTGTTAAATATTGTATGGCGGTAGGAAACCCTTAAAGTCCGACTCCTACTCGCTCTTGGCATTTTTTTTTAACTCTGCATGAGGGACAGAAGAGGAAGAGATTATTACATCAGCCTGCATAGCTGGAACCACAGAAATTCGTAGTGCCAAAAATGAAATAAGAAAATGAGGTAGCGAACTGACCTTGCTTAATGTAGGATGGTCAATTTACCCCTCTAAACAGGAAAATGATGTTGTCCACGAACGTATTTTCCAGAAACGACAAAGTAATACAGTTCATTCCGGAAACCAGAGTACATTGTAATTTTACGAGTAACTAACAGTAAATTAGTGTGCAGTAACGACTATGGCATTTGACACGGTAAAATTCCGCCAGGTCTACGAATGACCCCAAGTCGTGGGAAGCGGAAAATAAGATTTTATTACCTACTAACATCTTAAAAACATTGATATTTTTCATGAAAATATAATGTATCAGGTTCTTTTTCTAGCCTGTGCTATCCCACTCCTAGGCAAAGGCCTTTCTTCACTCCTTTCACTTTTCACGAGCCCGCGCATCCTCCTTCCAGTTTTGATCGGACCTATCCAGTTTGTCCCGCCAACTCCTACGTGGCCTGTCGCAACCCCGTCTTACTATCTCCACATCGTTATTGGAACCAGTTCTGTGCTATTTGTGCCCACAGTTTGTCCGGCATGCAGCAGACATGTCCTGCTCAGTCCCATTTGAGTTAGGCAGTCTTTTGAACCACGTCAGCTATATAAGTGTTGGAGCGCAGTATTGTGTTTCGGTTTTCTTTCATAGTAGGTATAGCCGCATTTATTTGAATATCACTTCCGGAACTGAACTTTATCTGATCATAGCAATGAAATCGCTGCTGGCGATACAAACAATAATCGTCTAGGCGTAAGTTAATCAGTATAAAAAATATACCTAAATTCGGGAGCTCGACATTCAAAAATCAGTAATTTTAATATCTAGGCCGCAAACCAGCTTATTTAACACTTGTGCAGCCTAATGTATGTACAACATTTTCTATGTTATGAGGCGAACACGAAGTATCCATTCATTTTTTTTTTTCGAAAGACCCCCGACTTTGTAACCATTTTTTTTTTTTTTTTTTGTTCCGGGGTGGAAAATCCTCATGGATGTCCCCCGCCCTGGGGGGGCGGAGGGGTCTGTCAGACTCTTACTGACTAAAAACCACCCCGGTGTTCCGTCTCACACCTACGCCGGGGGTCGCGGGAACGTACAAATCTTCCGCAACCCCCGGCCGGTGCCGACTTTGTAACCATGTACCAACTAGACGCCAACCTGGGTACAGCTTCCCATTATGTTTTTGACAGTGGCGTATTTTAAGATGTGCCGCCCCGTAATATAAGAAACTAAGAAGAAAAATCTTTACTTCCACGGCAGCGGCAGATATAAAAAAAAAAAAATCTAGAAATAACGACGAGAGCTCAAAAAGTTTAGCACCTCGGATAGATTAGATTCGGACCTTTGGAGTCTTGTTTGTTGGCTTCTGCATAAAAGCTTAGAATAAAGGATTCGAGATCGAGCAAAGCGAGCTCGAAAATTTTAGCACCCCGCCCCGGGTATGTCAGATTATCTACTCGTATTTACCATTCATACAGATGATATTGAAGATACTTTGTCAACCTAAACATAAAAGCTTAAGATTAATTAAAAGATTTTAGGATTCAAGAGTGAGCGAAGCGAGCTCAAAAATCTTAGTACTGTGTCACAGATAGGTTAGGTTTCTATATGACCATTCGTATATAGAAGTTACGGGAGAAAAGACTAGAAAACTATAATTTTCGTATCAAGAAAATACGGGCCTGCAGGCTAAAAGATATAAGTAGTGATTGTATCAAGAAAATGGCCAAGGTAATTACGCCAATGGTATTTGATGACCATAATTATGTTTTTAAGGTTTTTAAAAATCATGACACCGAAAAATAATTGAAATCTTAACCGGGCAATAAATATCAGTTAAGTCTTTTTCAAATTCATACCTTTTTAGAGACCATCTTCAGCAAATACAAAATACTGCAATATCCAAAGGATTGTTATCCACCTTCCTACTACTAACAGATTAGGTATCAACAGCTGGGCATCGGTGAATTAGCCGCCTAGTCGCTTAACTTGCTCATTTAGGAACCACCTCTACTCCTTGTATACTTACAATAAGCCTGATCAAGTTTGATCAGTAATATACCTAATTTTGTTTTGTACGTGTCGACCAAACCTATGACTGGTTGACCAAATTTACAACCACCACCAACGTTGACCCGAGATTAGCCTCTCGAGAGGCTTGATAGAGCCAATCGTCTCGAGCCGCCCAACAACCAACAACCAACTTGACCAAGCCAAGATAAGCAATACCTTATGCTTAGCAATTGACTATCAGCAGCAGACATCAATAGGCATTGACAACAATCCAATGGCCGATGTAACAAAATTACCGCCGTATTGGCCTCATTCGATGACGTAAGAAGCAGGCGCACAAAGCAAACACAACAATGAGACAGCCTTTATTTTCTGTCATCGTGCGAGCTCGGTAATATTACGAGGACAGTTGCGCAAGCGTGATATCCATTATGCGCGGGATCACACTTACACATCAACTACTTACTGGTTTACTTGCTTAAAGTGAGAACTTAGGGTTATAACAAAATTTACACTATAAATACTGACGCCGACGTAACCGTCTTACGGATTGTGGATTGTGTGAGGAATGATATGAACGAAAAGGGAGGGAATGATAATGTGACAGTTGACAGGGGAGAATGGAAGAAGAAAACGTGTTGCGCCGACCAATATAAACATGGTACAAGGGCAGAAAGATGATGAGTGAATAGATGAGTCGAGACGTAAATGAAGTAACAGTACAACTAATTAATATAAGGTATGGTTTTGAACAAGAGATTTTTTTGCAACACATCGCTATCTTGTCGAGGTATCTGATATGGTAAAGATATCGTATACTCAATACTGCGAAGCTAACGTGTTTAAGGGAGCTACGATCTGAGAACCAGACATTATAATTACGCATTATTGAAGAAGGTGATTTTGTTTGTTGCCTCCATTATGTCTCAACTCCAAACTCCTAGTGGTCATCCAAAACTTGCAAGTCAAATCGGAAATAATCTTGAAGTAACAATGATGTTGTATTGTCCGAGTACAAACGGGCTGACCAGGCCTGACCTAAGGCCGTGTCGGAAGTTGCTATCTAAATAGGATAGTGTTACGAACACTTACAATAAACTTGTACTGCAAGATGCTATACCTGTTTTTTCATAAAGTAACGATCAACTAAATTAAAATGTTGGTCGTAATTTTGTGAAAGATTAGTACAGTTACATCAACATTAATAAAGTTTAATTAAATGAAGATGTATATATCAAAGCCGATTAAATTATGCTTCCGATTATGGAGCTATATATTTTCGAAGAGTTTAACGACAGTGAGGAATGATTTGGCAAATAAACAGCTCACATACATTATTGTTTCAGATGTGTATGTTTATATATAAGATTTAATTAAGAACTGGACAACACTCACAGAGAAATCTGGAGACTCCCAGTGTCATTGTTAGATTAAGAAAGAGAAAAAATGGCTCTTTTGTTATTATTATCGTGCAACTTTCTTAAACTGGTAAGTTAATAAACATAATTGTTTTACACACAAATAAATCAAGCACGCAATTTGTGGTAATATTGCGAAACTTTCGTTCAAGTTAGATAAGGTGTAATCAACTCACGCAAGAACGGCCTATCAAAAGACATCTTTATGTGAATTGATAGTAAAACAGGCAAACTCGTTAAAGAAAGTATGTATATACATCATCACTTGATCAACTTAGTTGCTAGATTAGTAAAACTAAGTAATGGGGAAGTGCTTGCAGCATGACAAATCTCTCTAGAATGTGCGCAAACGCACTAAGGTGTGTACAAAACATAGAGAAAATTTTAGAAGGCCTATTCGATACAAAAAATAAATCTTAACTTCTAAACTAATATTAGGTAAAATTGTTTGTTTGTAATAGGTACCTAAGTACTATCTGGAAGTATTGATCTGATTCCAAAAATGTTGCACAAGATGTTTCATGGCATAATTGACTTCCAAGCGGACGAAGTCTGTGGCAGAAGCTAGTAGACTACATCGACCTGGCTTTATAGGGCGAACAAATGCAACATAGGTACATAATATACATAATTATGTCAACGACGGTGTAGTAACATACAACAAAAGAATTGAAGGGGAAACACAGTACCTACTTTATCATAGCTCTTCAGGGCAACTAACAGTAGCAAACCTGGTGATTGTAATACCTACTATTACGACCAGTAACAGAGGAAGTATTGGAAGAGTTATTTTAAGAAGAGGAAATTAGACTACACTGGCTTAGGTCAAGCAGCACCCTAATTGCGTAACACTGTTTTAATCACAATCCGAGGAGTCTGTAGGACAATCATAATCCATTGCTTTATAGGTTTGAAAAATTTATCTGCTCAATATCGTAAATAACGCAATGAACGTGACTGAACTGTCAAAATGTAAGGCACTGCGATCAATTGCCATTTCATGTGTGTTACGCAATTGCTCCGCAGATTTTATTATGTTTGCTGTTGTATTAATAACTACTGTTGTAGTAGTATTAATTAACGCTATAATTCTGAATTTTATCGTTTTTCTTCGGTCCGTGGGGTCGCCACTTTAAGTGAATTTCTGTTGGTGGCAGTAAACGGCCAAGTTTTACTTTCACTTGCTCGCGGCTAGATCTGCGCTGACGCATCAACGTACCGCCTCACTACGACGAATGTAGGTGTAATTGAGAATTTGCGGAGCATTTGTATGTACCTGTAAATAAAGAAAGAGGTTGTTAATAAGATAATAATTTGGATCATTTAATAAGGGTGCATTCTCTGGGCGAATCTAGGTCAATGAAAACCAAATCAAATATGTCATATTGTCGGAAACACATCCGTATTTCATTCAGCACTCTGAGTGGAGCAATGAAGATCATGGAGCCGAAATAAAATTGCTGGAATGAAGTCATGAAATGATCAGTCAAACACCAAGTTTAATTATAAGAAACTGTGGAGAGACTACACCAGATACAGTTCAGCGGGGTAATTGTGTAACACACTAACAATGGCAGTGCCATTCATTTTGACAGTTCAGCAACATTCATTGCGTTATTTACCTTGTAGAGCAGACAAATTTTTCATACATATGAAACAAAGGATTAGGAATTTTCTTCAAAATCCTTCGGATTGTGATTGAATGTGTGTTTCGCAATGAGGGCTATCGCGCTTGAGTTCGCCACTAGAGGCGCTAGTGTAGAGTAAGGTCTCTAGATGTCAAAATATGTACTGAACGTTCACTGTTTGCGGGATTTTTTATCACGGATTTTAATGAATGATTCATAATAGCTGTAATGGTTGTGCCATTCGTCATTAATTATGGCTTAAGAATTTAAGTAAAAAGTTAGGATCTAATTTGGTAGTACTTGAAGGAAGAATAAGATTTGTCTGCTTCATGCTTGCCAATTTTAGGAACATTATAATCTAAATATTCATTTGAAGTTTTAAAATGTAATCAAATAAACATACTATGCATATAAGGCTACATAAACATATCCAAAACATCAAATAAAAGTACAGCAACAGGACCTTACTCGACAGTGGCGCCAACTGGTGAGCACAAAAACGATAGCCCCCATTGGGGTGCTGGTCTATCATTTTGCAATAAACTGTAAATAACTGTCGTTCGTCAGTGGCAGTGCTTCGTCTACTGACTCGGTTCCACTGACTGCACACCTTGTAACTCTTTGGTTTTTTGGCTCTTATCATTATTTACATCGACATTAATAACTATGTTACTGAATATACTGCTTTTATTATCATTTATATAGTGAAGTTGAAGAGAAATAGAACCTGATATTAAAGTACCTACTTATAAGGGCATGAGATAAAAAGAGTTTCATAAGTTTCGATTCTTTAATTATGGTTAAACACACTTCCTCTCTCCTTAAACATCATCATTACATTTAGTTTCCTTGCTCTTGTTTCATGTTTATTATTGTATATATTATATGTAGATAAGTATATGTTTTATGTATGTATGTATTTGTTGTATATGTAAATGGTACACCACCTACATGATTGTATCTCCTTCTCCCTTGAATCCATCCAAAGGTTGTCTGTAAAAGATCGCTTTTAGCGATAAGACCGCCCATTGTGGCACCCTGTATAAAATGTCTACATTTATATCTGTAATTTTTATGGTGTACATAATAAAGAGTATTCTATTCTTCGTTGTCTAACTCTTAAAGAAAAGTTTTATTTATTGTCTTAAAGTCTAGGAATTTAGATTCAGCAAAATTTAAATTCAACATTAATTCTAAATTAAAAAAGTTGTTTGTTCTCTATAACTATGTTAAACAAAATTTGAATTTTACGATTTTATTTTGTTAATATATTTCGCTGAAACGAAAAAGCGGCACAGGTCCAACCTAAAGGAAGCCAAAGGAAGTCTGACGAAGTTAGTATATTATCTACTGATACAATCGAAACACGTGCCGACGTAAATAAATAGACCGGTTACATTAAATTTGGTGTTCGGTGCAGACACACAACGGCAAATAATGGTAATAAAATTAGTGTTACTACCAACATAACTATTTCTCAATAACAGCCCGGAGTCAGGATTTGTGCCCGGCTGATAGCAATAGGGTCGCCCCCTATTTCATGGGACTTAAAAATAACCAGCGAAATGTTGGTGTACCTATAGATAGGTGTTATGTGTTAACTATAACTAGCAACGGGAGACAATGTTGAATCGAATATTAACAATATTATGAACGAAATAGCACCAGGCGGTGATCAGTAGGAATGGTTTTCATTTTGACAGTTCGACAACATTCATTGCGTTATCTACGTGGTTGAGCAGACAAATTATTCCAACATACGAAGCAATGGATTAGCAATAGCCTTCAAAATGATTCAGATTGTGATTGATAGTGTGTTACGCAATTACGGTTCCGGTTCTCCGCCTTGTGCACGCTTTCCCAACCGCTCTTTGAGTTCGTGTATCTATCTCTACAGGGTGTTACGAAAATAAATATTACTCCTATTATTTCATTACATAATATAATTATATTTATAGATCTAAAACGCATTGGTTATTCCAAAATAGTATCACGCTTGTAAGGAAATGATCTAGTGTAATTTGATGATGATTTCGGCTTAACAGTATTAGACATCGTTTGCTTTAAGGTCGCTCAGCGCGCCAGGGGGGGGTATGCTCGGAGCACTCTTTGAAGGATAAAATCAAAAAATTAATTATCCGGACTGCTGCGCTGCGTACGTGGGTTCGATTCCCGAACGGAACAAATATTTGTATGACCTACAAGTAGTTGTTCCGGGTCTGGCTGTTTGTGTATGTGAGTTTAAATGTTTGCAAACGCACCCACAATACAGGAGAAATTCCTAGTGTGGGGCAACGTTTTTTTTTTAATAAATAAAAAGAAGATGGGTCGACGACCTTAAGACGTGGGCCATTCAAGTATTACGTAAGGAGAATTTCAATAATTTTTAAGCCCTCTCCCCCCTCCTCCTTGTCAGAAAAGTAAGCAAAGCTTTTATCGCCCCCCCTCATATGCTTACGTAAACATCGGTATATATATATTTTAAATCTTGTTAGGTTTCCTTATTGTTATTTATGTGTCTAGAAATAAAGAATTTATACATTAAGAAGGAATTTAATGCACATTTGATATTTATTCAAGCAAATTATTAGCATCGTATTTAAATATTATATTCTTAACATATAAACGATATTAATTTATTTATTCTAAATATTGCTGACGTAATCACCATCATGAGAACCCCCGTCTCCCATGTCATCAAAAATATGCCAAGCAACCCCCCCCCCCCCCCCCTTTGCTACTTACGTAATACTTAAATGACCCCAAGGTGGCTGGGACAAACTGGATGCGGAAGGCGGAGGACAGGGTGTAGTGGCGCAGGCTGGGAGAGGACTATGTCCAGCAGTGGACTGCGGTAGGCGAAGTTGATTTATTGTATGCTATAACTATGGTGTGTGTTGCTATAGTTACTATATTGGCTCCACAAGTTGTTTTTCAGTTTGAAACTACCCTAACAGAAATATATTATCTTTGACCTATATAAAGAACGCCTTGACTTTTGACAAAAGAGCAACATCTCCATAAATTGGAAAAGTAATTGCTTTATTAATAAAACTCAATGCCTTGTTAAAAGTTCATTTTGTCAATGACTTTGCGAAATCACTAATAAAACTTTAGATAACATGTAAATACAATCTAGTTTTATTAATTTGTATATTCTAGACGAGGCTCTAGACATCACTTAACATAAAACTTAATCAGACTATATACCATTCTGTTATAACTATATAAAAGTAGAGTGAAAGAAGACTATCTTTTCTCTTTGTCATAATTGCATAATTATGTATTTATTATTTAATTTACATTATATTTTAGTGAAATTTATTTTAGAAATAAGTATGTATTTAAGTATATTCTCGTTTTGTATGTTTATATTTAAATTAGAAAATTGTTTTCGATTTTATATATTTTGTTTTCCCTTCTACTCTTACACACGTTGTCTACATCTCTTTAATGTGCTCTCCTATCGCAGGTATGCTGGAAGAGATTTCTTTAGAAATAAGCATCAGGTTTGTACGTATTTTTCTGTTCCTTTCTTCCTGTTTTTATATGTTTGTACATAAATGGTTATATAAAATAAGTAAAATAGATAGTAATAAGCATCTAGTCTTGTATTTGAGTCAATAAAAAATCGTAATTATGTGACTTTTTATTTATACTTCAGTACCTAAGTTCAATCATAATATTTACATGTACGGTTCGTATACGTATTTTTATGCTTCAAGAAACTGAATAATAAATTAATTCCTTTTAAATACTAGACAATATTTTCATCTTACAATGAGGCGTACGCTTTCTGCGAGCGAAAGTGAAAATGCTTTAAGCGACATGTCTCAAGCATTTGAGAAAAGCCGTTTGAACACTGAGCATTACATTGCATTGGCGCGTTTCCGTGTCTTGCTCAATTATAAACTTCCGTTTTTTTTTTTCTTTGACGAGGGGCCAGTAAATCATTGTGTACTTATTTAATAATAAATAAATACACTTAATTTTTAAACAAAGAAAATGAAAAGCTACTATTTCAGAGAAAATTTAGAATGTTAAAAATGAATGTTAAATGATTTTATTTCTGTAAGGTGGTTTGTACAAACACTTTTACACGTCAATCATATTTTTTAAACTAGATGAGGACGGCGTTTCCTATCTGACTACTCTGAGAAGAAAGGCCGAAACAAACTCAGAGGTCACAGTCTCTTTTATAGTCCAGACATAATCTTGGTCAGATCATGCGAAGACCATGTAGATTGGTATCTGAAATGGTCTTTTGAGGAAAAAGTACTGATAAGAATGCAAGGAGGTTACTAGCCTTATTTTAGTAACTTTCATAGCGCATTTTAAAAAGACTGGCTGATTAAGTCGAAAAGCTTTTGAAATAAAGCCATTTTTATCACTACAAAAATATAAAAATCAGGAAATCTCTAATGGCATCCTAAAATTATTTTGACCGATAATGGCCAGTAATGTCATTATAAATGAGATCAACAAGGTTGTATAGCGAAACGACATAAAAATAATTGTTACATTACCAACTTAAAATAACAATTCTTTATATTTTTAGTGTTTGAAACGATACTAAAACAACAATACTTATTCCTTTGTTACACAAAATCAAAACAAGTATGTAAAGCATTTGTTGTGTTTTATCGATGTATAGAAAAATAAGTTAGGATTCTTCACCTTATTTATTTTTCCGGGTTTTTCGTTTTTGTTATTACCCATTTCTGTATTATAAAAGCCTAATTAATTAAATATTTTACATATACAGGGTGGAAAAAATCAATGGGCCCTGAAGGGAAACTACTTTAAATCCTTAAGATAGATTATTTTACTTAAAGGAAACATTCCTTTATTTTTTTAAATAAACAAAACTGTATTCACAGATTTCTCGACAAGCTTACCTAAACGGAGAATCGAACCAGCTAAAATTTAAAAAAATTAACACTCGCTATTTTATTCTACTAATCGATAGGATTACTGTTCAGGATAAAATCTCTCTAACAAACATTTGGTCTTAGAAATTAAAAAAAACATGAAATCTAACATTCATTTTATTTTGTGATTAATTCTAATACGAAGGACACGTAAACATGAACGAAAATTATTACCTAGCATGACATAGTTACTTGAACTATTTAAAATTACAATTTGATACACTTTAATAATTTTACTGATAAGTTGTTCGAAATGAGACCCCTCGTTACGAATACCTACACAAATTTAGTATTTTTTGAAATTCACTTCGTGTATGCTTCCAACAACATTTTCTACCTCGACCCTTAGCTCTTCTACAGTCTCATAAGATTTTTTGTAAATAACATTTTTTACATGGCCCCATAAAAAATAGTCCAGACGAGTGCAAGACCTAATGTTTCTTGGAGAAATTTTATCTTTAACATTCACTGTATCGACTAGTGAAATAAAATAGCGAGTGTTAATTTTTGAATTTTTTGTTGGTTCGATTCCCGGTTTAGGTAAGGTTTTTGAAAAATCTGTGAATGCAGTTTTGTTTCTTTTTAAAAATAAAGGAATGTTTCCTTTAAGTAAAATAATCTATCTTAAGGATTTAAAGTAGTTTCCCTTCAGGGCCCATTGATTTTTTCCACCCTGTATATGTTTGAATATTTAATACTTCTTAATATAATAATTCAGCTATAAAATTTTCTCGACATTACCCTACTTTTGATACATTCTATGTTTTCACTATGGCATGTAAGATTCGTGTTTATACAGTAGATTATTAACTAAGGGGATAAAGGAGTGCCTTAGGTCACGGGCGCTATTTTGAATTCCGAACGTAACGAAGGATTCTAGGGATCCTGAGCGCAGCGTGGAAGCCCCGAGGAGAATACTCTATGACTCTAAGACGGTAACTAAAACCTATGAAGTGAGACCTCTTTGGTCGAGCCGTTCTTTAGCAAATTTTTTTGAAACATTATTAGATATTCATTCACATAATCTGTGTCAGCTCAAGTGCTGACAAACTGCTCTTACCAAGATAAAAAAAGTTATACCAGGGAAGACATCACAAAATGCGTGTGCATAAAACTTGTTTCTATAACTTCCTGAATTAGCGAATGTTTTTGGCGTTTTCCAATATCCATCATTAACGGAACTCAATCAACCACGTATAGGTTAAAAGCCATAGAAAGATAGCTTCCCCGTTTCTAATATCGCATTGACCCCATAAGACTCCGACCCGACCACAAAGACCATTAGGTACATTCTGCACTATTCACCTACCTAACGTTATGGAGGTATCCTTATGGATACTGTGTTCAATAACCTGTGGGTTTGGAATTATTTCCATACCCACAAGTTATGGAATACAGTTCCATGTAGAAAGGTACGTTAGTGACGTCACATTAAGGTGAAGCTCGAATTTCGACATTGATCCCATAAAAAATTACTGTTCTGCAATAACTTATCCAGTAGATGATGTCATAAGTTACGAGCACATAACGTAACATCACGCCTTGCCCCGGAGGGTAGGGCAGAGGTGTATAGTACACCCACATTTCGCCAGCTATATTTAAGCCCCATGTAACGGGATACATGTATTAGGAGCAGTTTTGGGTAATTGGCTAGAAAAGGCAACACATAGAAAATTATGGAAGGCATTGGAGGAGTCCTTTGCCATATTTATCCAACAATACAGGTAGCTGGTAGTTTAATTTAATTCTAAGAAGTATCAATAAATTTTCATATAGGCGGACACTTCACCTTAAATCGCCGACTTAACCGCACAATCAATGTGATCGTGAATCACCACCTCACCAGTTACATAATTGGATAATACAAAAATCGATTACTTTATGAGATTGTGTGGTTTACTGTGTAATCATTTCCGGTCGTCCTGAATTCAGGGACGTCATTAAAGAGCACAATACGGTTACAGCAACGGTGACTAGACACATTTTAAATGTTCTATCTAAGCGTTATTATTTATTTGTTAGTTTGGGTCAGGCCAGGCAGAAGTCTAGGTGGGTAATATAATTTGAAACTTATTATATATATTTTTTAAATAACTTTGCTACACACTAGGCATTTCTCCTGTTTTGTGGGTGCGTTTACAAACATTCAAACTCACATACACAAACAGCCAAACCCGGAACAACTACTTGTAGGTCAAAAAAATATTTGTTCCATGCGGGAATCGAGCCCGCGACACGCAGCGCAGCAGTCAATCGCTTAACCACTGCGCCAACCGCGCCGCCAATGAATTAATGATAATTAGGATAATTGAATGTTCGGATTTGATGGAGTTTGCATATACTTGCATGACAGTTTTAAGATTTGAGTAAAACTGTTTAGAATCTGTCACTAAAATCTGTTCCGTCACAGAGAAAAAATAGTTGTGTATTACACAGGGTTAAGTTAAATTAGCTAGCGAAACTCCGCAGACGTGATAGGTATCGATATCTAAACATGATTAATGAAAAAAAAAAAATATTTGATGTATTTTTTGCGGGGTGAGGAACGCAGTTTTTCACTTGAAATAACACTTAAAAAAAAAACTTTTCGTGTAAACCTCACAGACGTGATTGGTATTGGGTTATATCTAAACACGATAAAACATATTTTATTTATTTATTTTATTTTTTTGAGGTCCTGGGTTCGATTACCGGGTCGGGCAAAGTGTTATTGGGTTTTTCCATCTGGAATTTCTAAGCAGCAGCCCGGAGTTTTTGATTTGAGCCCGGTTGATGGCAATAGGCTCGCCCCATGTTACATGGGACTTAAACATAACTGGCGAAATGTGGGTGTACTATAGGTGCACCTCTGCCTAACCCTTCAGGGAACACAGGCGTGATGTTATGTATGTGTATGTATAAAACATATTTTCAACTCGTACTTCATGTAACAACACTACCAGCGGTCGTTGACCCCTCAAAAAAAGACATCAAATCTTTTTTATTTTATCGTGTTTAGATATCGATACCCATCACGTCTGCGGAGTTTCGCTAGCTAATTTAATTTGACCCTGTATTAATTTTGGGGTTAATAAATGTGTTCCATCCAAATAGCTTCTTGATTTCAATAGGATCTGAAGTGTTTGAAACAGGAGTATTATTTTTTAAGTTATAGTAGGCCCAGTGGGCAAACCACAGAGTAGAACATAACTATAGACCAAATAAGTAGATGCTCGCATTACGCTTATTTGCATTTAGCTAGTAGAATCTCCAAATAAATTTGAATAAGGAGCAAGAGAGAATGAATGATGATAGAAGAACTCCAGAACCTGATGAAAATGCACTGTGATATTCTATGCTAAAAAGCAATGGTTGATAACCAATATTGGAAGAATCGAAACGTCGCGCGTCGCGTCGCTTTTGCGTGTGCATTGAAAAATACGCAAACGCAGGCAACAACACTTACTAAAATACCAAATTCATATTCCTATCATTTAATTACAAAAGATAGCAGTTAGTAACAACTAGACGTTCAATTACCAATGAAGACGATCATATCGTGACGTGTTGCCGCGAATCTCACGCAACACATTACATCGGTGATACACATCTTTATGTACTCGTACGCACATCAAGATCAATTTCAAGCAAAATTATATATTGCACTTTCTATTAAGTCCTGTTTTATAGCAGGAAATATTACGATAAACGTCATTATAGGCCGAGATAGCACGAAGTGTATTTATGCTAACAATGTTGGTGTACTGAATGGTTTTGCTTTCTTTGTATACTGTGGCTTGATTGAGTATGTGTTGTACGGAAAATGCACTTTTTAGTGTTGTACGGAGAATGCATGTTTTGGTGTTGTACGGAGAATGCACGTTTTGGTGTTGTACGGAAAATGCATTTTTTGTGTCCAAGATGAAAATAGTATAACTTCGGTTTATTCGGATATAACGACCACTTATGAAGGTATATTGGTGCTATAAAACCAAATAAGTATAAAATTAAATATCAGACTAATATTCCACTATGGTTTTTTCTGCGGTCTGCCATTTTTGTAAAATTGATTTCGGTCATCCTCCTTCCTTTCGTCGTCTTTCAACCATTGTTAAGAAACTAAGTACTACAAAAATAATTCACCCAGGATTTTGTAATACCTAGCTTAATTTAAAAAAGTGTCAATTTAGTTTCTTGCCCGTGCTTCTCCGTGAAGATCTACGTTTTGGAACGGGCAACTAGCTTCAACATTCTGACTAACTGACCGACTCCTTGAGTATGTAGCGGCATCTACAATCGCCACATGTGAGCTACGCGTCATACTGACGTCACGCAAAATCCTGCATCGCGCAAGCAGAGTTTACCGCGCAACTAGCATATATACAACATCCCGACATCAACCGTTGGGCAGTTGCCCACCAGACACAACACCCGTCTGGTCGGAGGATCCTCCCTTTTCAATAGAGTATGAGTGAGCTTTACACCCTGTTCCTCATACCTCTATACTGGTGACCCCGAACATGAACGTCAGCGCAGCCTTCGTGCATCTACATCAGCGTGACGTCATCATCACTTCCTCCAAGCTTTCGAGCGGCGAGTCACACAGCCAGCCAGCACCCACGGCTTCAACGGGTATCCTGACCACCAGCATGCAGCGACCGCGCATACCTGGTCATCACCCTCAGCCTCATCAGCAACCTTGGCACAGCACACTGCACTCTCGGCCGGTCCACAAGCAGAGCCTTCAAACCCTCTCCTGGTCGACGCCAGCAGTCAGCCACAACTTGGCGCTGTACCACATCCGACGCACTGGAGCATAACGCAGCGCCACCCCGACTCACTGGGGAATCTTCGCAGACAGTTCCGACTCACCGCGAACTATGCGACACCCGGTTCCGACTCACTGGAACCTCATCTGGCCCTGGCAAGCATCGCAAGATACACGACTCAGCCCACTATCGACCTCCGGTCTCCGGGGGGGAGTGATGTAGCGGCATCTACAATCGCCACATGTGAGCTACGCGTCATACTGACGTCACGCAAAATCCTGCATCGCGCAAGCAGAGTTTACCGCGCAACTAGCATATATACAACATCCCGACATCAACCGTTGGGCAGTTGCCCACCAGACACAACACCCGTCTGGTCGGAGGATCCTCCCTTTTCTATGGAGGTTTGAGTGAACTTTACACCCTGTTCCTCATACCTCTATAAGTATTCAAAAGTGCCTGTAATAGGTTTAAATTTAAAAAAAAAAAGAATCATCAAAATCGGTTCACCTAAAAAAAAGTTCTGAGGTAACACATATAAAAAAAATACAATCGAATTGAGAAACTCCTTCTTTTTTTAAGTCGGTTAATAAATGCTGTGAGTTATGTGATAGTTCAATCATACTTAAATGGATAGGCCATGGACATAATTAAATTGATTGGCAGCTCTTAAAAATCAATCAATCATCTCAGCCTATCGCGGTCTACCGCTGGATATAGGCCTCTCAAGTTGCGCCACAACACCCGCTCTCCGCCTTCCGTATCCGATGCTGGGGGCCTACTCTCCAAGCACAAGGTCCGTGGTTCCGGATGAAGTTACGGGCGTTTAGCTCTTTATCACTTTCGGACATAACATTAGTCCGCAGCCCGAACTAAAAATTAATGACAAAACGATGTGACAGTTGTCCATACTCTCGACATGATTTTGCCCGTCCGAAAGAGTTAATTATCGGTAGTAAGTTGCACTTCCGAGAGACGTACTGCTATCGGACGAGTCCGTATTTTCGTTGACTGTCTTAGAGACTAGGCCCCCTGTCCCGACTACATTTTAAAAGTACTCGGTCACTGAGTAAATTAATTATTTAGCATTAAACGATACTTAAGCCCGTTTGCACCACAAATAACTAAATGCATTAAACGTTAAACGAATTTAAAACATTGATACATTTCTGTGACTTGTAGATGACAGATACAGAATGATATTTTAAATAAGCTTAGCGTTAAGTGCCTTTAGTGATGTGTGGTGTATTTGGGCTTTATTTACTAAAATGTAATTTTGAATAGAAATAACCGAATATAATTTAATTAAAATGAATGAATACTTGCAAATTATAAATGCACTCTACATTTGTCTGGTTGTTCTTTCTTCAGCAAGATTATAGTTTAGCGAGGTAGGTACTAAATCTCATCTAGACTCAGTGGATACTAATTAGCACAATCTAATTGAATGCCTCCATTTGTTGAGTAATGTAATTATTTAATGAAGATCCTCTTATCTAACAAGATTACATATAATTGTAATCATAAATATTCAAAAGGCTTAAAATTTATAATCTCGTGTTGCCAAATGTTTGTACAATCACTTGCATTATCTTAGACAAGTATTGTGTCAGATTAGGTATTTTAGGAATAATTTAAATGAACAAATAAGGCTAACAATTTAAAATGTTAGTTAAAATAATTACACTACTCTCTGAAACAAAAAAAACTGCGATGCGATATGTAAATTATTCACGTAATTAAATTGGCTTCTGGTTCTATTCTGTATTGATAAATGATAAATGATTTTATTTCTGTAAGTAGGTTTGTACAAACACTTTCAACACGTCAATCGTATTTTTTTAACTAGATGAGGTCGGCGTTTCCTATCTGACTACTCTGAGAAGAAAGGCCGAAACAAACTCAGAGGTCACAGTCTCTTTTAAAGTCGAGACATAATCTTGGTCAGATCATGTGAAGACCATGTAGATTGTCTGAAATGGTATTTTGAGGAAAGAACTACACAGATTAAGTGGATCTGTCCAGTCAGTGCACGCATTTGTCAGTAACCGTGCAGCTCAAATGAGAATTTAAGGAGGTCAACGATTCGACGAACAATACCAAAGAAAGGACATTTGGGTAGGCCGCATAAACTACTTAAACTGCCAGACCATGATTCAAACTGAAACGATGACCCACATAGTGCTCACATTCAGAATAATTAAAATAATGTAATACTTTTTACAGTAAATATGTTCTAAGTCTAAAATAGTTAGCAAAATAAAATCAACATTCAGTGTAAATTTATTGGAGCAGCTCAATCCCAAGCCTTTTTGTCCTCAATATAGTCTTTCACAGTATAGTAGGCTTTCTGGCATAGTTTCCGCTTTATAAAAGATTTGAATTTATTAAGGTTGAGATCTTTAATGTGGCTAGGAAGTTTATTATAAAAACGTATCCATTGGCATCTAAACGAGCCACCTATTTTCTTGAGCCTGGTTGTAGGAGGAGGAACAAATTTGTGTTTGGTCCTAGTATTTATATTATGAATATCACTGTATTTTTTAAACATCTTAATATTTTTATGTGCATACAAAAGATTTTCATAAATATACTGAGAAGGCACAGTAATTATATTAATCTCTTTAAATTTGTCTCTGAGGGAGTGTCTGGGACTTAATTTATAATATGAACGAATTGCCCTTTTCTGTAAAACAAAAATTGTCTGAATATCGGCGGCATTTCCCCACAGCAGAATACCGTACGACATCACTCTAGGAAAATAACTAAAGTATACTAAACGGGCTGTCTCTAAATCAGTTAAATCACGAATTTTTCTAACGGCGTATACTGCAGAGCTAAGCTTTTTTGACAATTTATCTATATGGGGGCCCCATTGTAGCTTGACATCCAAAGTTATCTCTAAGAAAACTGCGGTATCTTCGGGTTTCAACACTTCACCCTTTATGAGAACACTAGTTTCTACTTGTCTAACATGAGGTATCGTAAACTTAATACATTTAGTTTTTTTCTCTTTAAGAAGTAGGTTATTAACATTAAACCAGTTAATTACTTTTACGAGGGCGCTATTTAAATTGTCAGTAACCAGCTGCTGACGTTTGAGTTTAAATGAAAGTGAAGTTTCGTCTGCAAACAACATTATATCATGTTTATCCTTTATTATTTTATGAACTAGCTAATAAGATATTCTACAGTAAATTATTAGGTTAACAGGGTTTCAGATACAGGCGGTAATATATCGTAAAATTGAAACTCTATTGTTGTTGTAACCATAAATCTTATGTCCCTGGTCGCATCAGTTACAGTATCAGCTTCGAATTTTACAGATTTTCATATTTTCAGTGTATTATTGTTTCCAAAAATAATCTTAGGTTAATAAGTAAAATCTCACCTATTAGGTGCAAAACTTTTACTGAGCGGCTACTGAAGGTGTTAAATAATATGCATTAAAGTATCACGTCGACAAATTAATAGTTAACGAGTCAATAATCCTACTTCCTACTATATATTATATATATATATATATATATATATATATATATATATATATATATATATATATATATATATATATATATATATATATATATATATATATATATATATATATATATATATATATAATATTATAAATGTGAAAGTGTGGATGTTTGTTACTCAATCACGCTAAAACGGCTGAACGGATTTGGATACAATTTGGCACCTGGGTAGACTATGACCTAGCTTAGGACATAGGATACTTTTTATCCCGATATTCCCACGGGATCGAGATTTCTGCGGGTGAAACCGCGGGGCGCAGCTAGTAATTCATAAATATAAGATTTAATTTTATTTGATATCTAAAATCCATTGTATCTACGATACGTAAATATCGCTAAATCATCCCAATGATGAATCTTCACAACTTGAAATCCTCATCATTAATTTGCATAATCCTCTTCAGTATTAGTCATTTAAAAAGATGCAAATTTGATAATTAAATTTAAACTAGATTTAAACTTACTTAATGCTGACATGATCATTAAATGCTTTAAAATCAATTCATATTTAACACTGCAATGATTTACTGACTGATGCACCGTTCAAATTGAATCAGCCGCTTGTTACCTATAATGACAGTTCTGTCATTTCCATACGTCAAGTTGACGTAAGTGGCAATGTCATACATGTCATTACTATTACATAATCGTGGCGGTTGCGTTATAATGACGTGCAGATGCATTGAGCGACGCATGTTACGGATGACAGGAAAGTCATGTGATTCGTGTAACCAGATGCATTTATAACGATAGCTTGATGTATGGATGGATGGAAAAAAATGGCTATTTGAAAATACTACTAGGTAGGCTTGTAAAAATTTACCTACAAGGACCAATAATGATAGATGAAGAAGTCGCTTTCCGAGTACTTCCGGAAAGTCGCTGAGTTACAGACTGAATCTTTGACTGATCAGATTCAGAATATCGAAATTAAAGACAAGAGACCATTTTCCAGCAACAATCATTTTTACTTTTTTAAACAATAGGTAAGTAGTATGTAGGTCTCTAGGACACGTTATGACCACAATAAAGCAAAAAAAACTACACAGCAGATCCGATAATAAGAGAAACGAATGGCAACCATATGACATTCAAAAAAGTATATAAATTATTATCAGGTCACAATCACACATCATCAAAGTTCAACCTCTAAACTATAATTACAAAGCATTGTTACCAGATCAGGAAGCATCACCCAACATCGTTGCGGTACGGGGCTAAGCACAGGGAGTAGGAGAGCGTTTGGGTGTGTGACGTGCGCATGCGCATTGGCGGTTAAGCGCGCGCGCCGGCCACTACGCGCCACTCTCGATCTCTAGCGATAGCGGTGAAAACAGTACACGTGTGAGTGTCCCCTCTTTAATAAGGATTTGCATTGACCGAAGAGTTACATCCCTATTGATAAAGGTAGGTGTTCATTGTTATTACTTTTTAATATAAGTGTGCGGGAAACTTTTTTGCCAATGATACTTACAATTTTGCGAATTTTTTTGAAAATTTTGTCAATCTGTAGATTCTGGCCTGGAATAAATCCCAGTGATAGGCAAATGCCTCTCCTTATGGGGCTAAACCCTTAGGGAATTTAATTAGTGCAGTTCATGTTTTGAATTCAGTGAATTAAGAGAAATGAATTCAGTAGGTAGGTACATACTTTGAGTTAGTAATTATGTGACATACACAAAGACTTTTAATGAAAACTCTTTGTTCGTATTTCATTATGATAACAACAATAGCATGTATGATATCATCAATCTAAAGTTCAAGTTACGCGTAATTACTTAACACTAACTTAATTGAACTAAGTTACGTACTAAATCGTAATCGTAAAGTGTTAATTACAACTTAACATCGGATATTGAAAGTAAAAAATCTTTAATTGCAAGGAAAACTGAATGAACGTCTTGTTGTAACTTAATGACATAAAATGTTTATAGGAAATTTATCTCATATAATTAATTATTATAGTAACTTTATGATCTTGCTCGTATAATACCCCCTTATTTTATGGCCAACGTCTAACAATATAGTTTTCTCAATTCAAAGATAAGAGGAGTAATTATTGCGTTAAATTAAGAGTTTGATAGAAAGGTACGATAGTGAGATGAAACTATGTAGCATTCTGTAACATAAATAGTAATATACTCATTGTAGAGGCCGCTTCAGTTTCATGAAAGTGACTGAAAATAATTAGCAGCCGTTTTGCATGTTACCGCTAATTTTGGTTGTAAATTATATACTAGCATTCCTTTTTTCTCGACTTCGGGACAGAAAAGACGCGGTTATATTTTTCACACATATCTATATGTATGTATCTTTGTATGTGGAATTATTTATACCCTCGAAGCATCCAAACGGTGGAATGCACTTGAATACATAAGGTTTGTATCAACTCGTCTAGGTCGTGCGATGGTGAAAGGCTAGGTTTTGTATGTCCTAAAATCAAATAAAGTAAAATTTTTTTTTTGTTCTCTTGGTATCTGGGGTTTCAAGATTAAGGGCTTGAGGAGACGATTCCAAAAATATAACACACTTAAACTTAAAAAACAAAGAAAACATTGAAAAAGAAAATTAAACAGCTTGAATGAACCTCTGAGATCTACGTTTTGGAATGGGCAACTAGCTTCAAGTTTCTGACTAACTGACCGACTCTTTGACAATTCAAAAGTGCCTGTAAATGATTTAATTGAAATAAATGCTTTGAGTTTGAGTTTGAAATAAACTGAAGAAAAAAAAATGTACAAAAATCTTGAGTTCATCGAACTCGCAGGCTCTTGATCTCGTCGTCTCGTCTGTTCTGTTTTCTATTGAAATTCGAATCGTCATGCTAGGTTTTGAACTGTCATAGAATTCTCTGGTTCTGTCCTATTGATATCATATGTAATTTTCCTACAATTGATGCTCGTGTAGTAATAACTAGCTCCCGTCATACATCGGTAAAAAAGGACATAAGGACCAGTTGGGGTAAAAGCACAGGTAAAACAAAAAACCTGCCAATTGCGAGTCAGACTCACACACGAAGTGTACGTATAATATTAAATACTACATTTTTTTAACACATTTCTTGTGATTTTAATTTAATTAGACCCCCTTTCATTTTTAACTTTATTTTATTTTTATTATTTGTTTGTTATAGCGGCAAAAAAAATGTACACTCTGTAAAAATTTCAAATGTCTACCTGTTACGGTTCATGAGATACAGCCCACTGACAGACAGACGGACGGACGAACGGACGGATGGACGAACGGACGGGCAGTGGAGACTTAGTATTAGGGTCCCGTTGGCACCCTTTGGCTACGGAACCCTTAAATGAACTACTTTTCTTGGAATTCCTTTTTCCGATGGAGTGTTAAAGTCCACTAGGAATCCATTTCCCTCTTAAATGAGAGAGGCACGTTACCGATTATCATTTCGAAGTCAACGCATTTACGACTACCTTATAGAGGTGACTCGGATGTACGATGATAAGGACTATTCTTACGCTGAATACAAGTTAAAGTGACAGGCTATAATTTAGCACTTATCTATGTATATAATAAAATAGTAACGATGTCAAAGCGGTACATTGAATATTTTTGAAAAAAAAAAGTTATTGTTACGAGGTGTGGGTGGGTAACAGTCTGATGCCGAAAATATAGTTTATAGATTTTTTGTCCGTTTGTCTGCTTGTCTGAATGTATGTTCCGGATTGGCGCAAATACGGAATTTGGCACACATATAGTTTATAATTTAATCCCGGTAGTACAGTCAAAGAGATAAGTAACCAGGGTCGTAGATATAGTTGAAGTTTAGTAAGGAACCGATGAATGTTTTAGAATAAAATTTAATTTAATTAATAGAAAACAAACAGGTCATTTCTCAAATTAAAGTTCATTCGAAAACATCCATCGGTTTCTTACTAAACTTCAACTATATCGACGACCCTGGTTACTTATCTCTTTTGGTGACTGTACGTTCCCGTGGGATATTTTCCAATATCCACGAGGGTGAAGCCGTGGGCGAAAGCTAGTTACTCAATATAATGACGACAATGACTGATATACAGGGTCAAATTAAATTAGCTAGCGAAACTCCTCAGACGTGATGGGTATCGATATCTAAACATGATAAAACAAAAAGAAATTAATTTAATTTTTTGTTGTTGGGTCATCGACCGCCGTTCGTGTATTCACTTGAAATATCAGTTTAAATACTCCATTTTTTTTGTGTAAACTTCACAGACGTGATTGGTATCGATATCTAAACATGATAAAACATTTTTTTTTTCAACTCACACTCTTTTAACAACACTACTAGCGGTCGTTGACCCCTAAAAAAACATCAATATTTTTTTTCGTGTTTAGATATAGATACCCATCACGTCTGCGGAGTTTCACTAGCCAATAGAATTTGACCCCGTACAAGACATTAATAACATCATGGTCACTAACAAGTCACAACAACACAACATTTGACATTTACAATCACTTAATGCCAGTTTCCATGACTTTTCATTAGATTTTTATTTCCTTGATATTGTATTATTTCAATATTTTCACTTGCTATATTATAGGCAGTTCTCGCTGACGATTAAACAAGCCAATTTGGTCCTTGTGGTTTGACACTTATTTATTATACTGCACATAACAGGTTACTTAAATCAAATACATTTTATAATAATGTATCACGAGTTAAAACTATAAACGTCCAATCCAGTTATGACTATAGCAACAAATCAGGTTTTGAATCGGTTATTAATTAATTTAATATGTATATTTATATAACACTATTTTATTGTATTATAACTGTTATTTGTTGACTTTAATAACCTTACCGAGCGACTTAACTTGAATATCGACATTTATTTGCCCGTATTTCAGCTTTTCAGTTACATGAGAAGCGCTAAATGTCTTAGTGTAATCATATTGGCACATAAAACACTTCAAATATGATTGTTTCTTTCGTAACTTTACCAAATAACATTTATTTAAGAGTTTACGTCTTCTAAGTCATTGAACGTGAAAGCTAGCAACAGCTGATCTTTGCGTACGCGAATGCTATAGACTATAAAGATAATTTAGTAAGAGTAATTCTCGAATTCGTCTCGGCGAATCACTATATATAACGGCACGCCAATTAGTGATGTCAAAATCGTAGAAATATCGTCTAACCGTGCAATGACGTCGCTGCTTTCCTTTTATATGAGCAACACGTCTTAACTTTAACGTGTATGAAAAAGAATGTTGCTATCCACTTCTGACAACCACTGAGTAGTATTTTAGAATAGAATAGAATACTGGTTATTATGTACACCATCAAAATTACAGATATAAATGTAGAATATTTTCGTCCCAACAAGGGCTTCTTTATAAACTGCAGACTTGCAATTAAGGGTCTCGTCGAGTATATACTTTGGCTAGGTAAATCGATTGCGATCATACATCTTATGATTGTGCCAGAAAAATGCTGCTGTAAATCCTTCTTAAATGCCTATAACATTACTTCCTCACAAGTATAGCGTTTCACGCGTATTAATGGCCTGACTGACTGACATTGGTTTTAAGCCTTACGACGGATCCATGGTTTTAACACCAAAGTTTTAAACTAAATAACCGTGAGTGTGCTATTTTACCTATTGTTCACAAACCACAGATTTAATTTAAAAAAAAAAACTTTTAATAAACGACGCACAACGGTCACATTATATCAAGCTATACCTTTCCAGTTTTAGCTGACCTCGCATTGTATAGGCTTTTCGTACAATGGGAGGTCAGCGTATACTGGCAGTGTATAGCTTGAAATGTAGTCGTGCGTACCAGGTGGTGCTCATAAATTAATAATGATTATATATAATTGTGCCCATACGTACAGTGTAAGTTCCCAATCCATTCAAGTAGTCAGTAGGATCATGAAGATCAGGAAGTTCAACAGCAAAGACATGTGGGCCCGCGTGGTGGATATTGGCAAACTCTCTCTCAAAGAGAGGAAGCTTGTGCCCCAATAGTGGGAACGCTATTGGGTGATAATGCTTATGATCTCAAATCTGGATAACACCAAAACCACTTTTATAGGCTATTCGTACGACGAGCCTTCAGAGTCGTGACAGGGGAAGTAATGTCTATGGCACTGTATGCGATCAGTTGGTAGACTGTTAGGACCAATTATTCTGCACTATTGCGCCTTACAATTTACGCCGTTCGCTCCTATATAACACTTCAGCGCTTCTTTTAGGGTATTATTAATATCTTGTAGGCTGGGAGTAAACTTATTCAAACTCAAACTCAAAGCATTTATTTCAAATAAACCAATTACAGGCACTTTTGAATTATCAAAGGGTCGGTCGGTCAGAAAGATGAAGCTAGTTGCCCATTCCTAAGCGTAGTAGGTACCTATGAAGAAGAACGGGTCAGAAATATTGTCATAATTTATTTTTTAATAGAAACATTCAGGAAAAGTAGCCTATTTGTACCTTCAGGTCCAAAGTAAAATCAAAGAGATGTCAGCAAAATTTACGGGGTCCAATAGGGCCGATGCCCGCCGGGGTCGCGGATTGTTCGAAAGAGTTACCGTGGCCCTGGCGCACAGGCAACTGAAAGAACACGGGTGGGTTTTAGTCAGTAAGAGTCTGACACGCCCTTCCGCTCCGCCCAGAGCGGGAGAGGTCATTTGATGATTTTCCACCAAAAAAAAAAGGTCCCAAGCTAGCAGTTTAGGCGTAAAGGGGTAACAGACCGACATACAGAGTTACTTTCGATTTTAAAGTTAAGTATTTCTTATTTGGCCAAAGCTACCCGCGTATCAAAGGCCCAAAATACGCATTCGTGACTACAGCGTTCTCATGTCTGCTCATAGAGACAGCTGCCACGGCTTATTTTAATTAGTTTTTAATTTTCCCTTTTTTCGCTTTTATGATGGACGCTTTTAACGAGCATGCGTCTTTCTACATCGTTCTCACATATTAAATTCCAAAATGAATGATGTAACCAATTTTTTCATTTTAAAAACTTTTTTTACAAGAAACAACCGACTTCCAAAAAAAAACAATACTAAGTGGAAAAAATAGAAGTGCATTATTAAGGATACCTCAAAAACTTCCCGTCCGATCTTGATCAAATTTATATAGGACCACATGAGAAGCACCTGCTCACAAATAAAAAAGAATCATCAAAATCGGTTCACCTAGAAAAAAGTTCTGAGGTAACACATATTAAAAAAAATACAGACGAATTGAGAATATTCTTCTTTTTTTTTTAAGTCGGTTAAAAAGAGTGTCCGAGGAGTTTCATGCCCGTTCTTCTTCAGAGGTACCTACTTCGCTTTGAAATGGACAACTATCTTCATCTTTCTGATTGACCAACCCCTTGACAATAAAAAGTGCCTGTAATTGGTTTATTAGGTCTTTACCTATGAAATTGCCGTTCTGCAGTACTGGCCATTTCAAATCAAAATAATTTTTGTTTGGCTATGAATTCTAATTTCAAATTAATTTTATTTTAAAAACATGGATTTTTTTTTCTAAAAGTAGTCATTTCTTTATTGATTAGTGTTACATTTTCATCGCATTTCAATCTTTTTCGTCATCATGGATACGTTAAAAATTCGAGTAATTATGGAATATGAGTACCGTCGTGGCAGCAACGCGGCACAAGCGGCACGCAACATCAACGACGTTTACGGAGCTAACTCTACAAACCAACGCACCACCTGTTATTGGTTTGCTCGCTTCCGTTCTGGAAATTTCGACCTGAAAAATGAACCTCGCGGTCGTCCGAAGACTTTGGTCGACAATGACGAATTAAAGGCGATTGTGGAAGCTGATGATACACAATCTACGGCTGAATTAGCAGCAGCTTTCGACGTTAGCGTCAAAACAATATTGGTCCATTTGCGTCAAATTGGCAAGGTAAAAAAGCTTGACAAATGGGTGCCCCACGAACTCAATGATCGCCAGCGCGAAGTACGCGTCGAGACGTGCCTTGCACTGCTCAACAGACACACAAATGAAGGAATTTTGAACCGCATTGTTACCTGCGATGAAAAATGGATTCTGTTTGATAACCGTAAGCGCTCAGCAAGTTGGTTGGATCCTGGTTCAGCACCTAAACAATGCCCTAAACGAAAACTTACCCCTAGAAAAGTGATGGTCACTGTTTGGTGGTCTAGCGCCGGTGTGATTCATCACAGCTTCTTACCAAACGGGGTGAGCATTACTGCAGATGTGTACTGTGAAGAACTGAACACAATGATGGAGAAGCTGGCGCATCTCCAACCAGCATTGGTCAATCGCTCGTCTCCGCTGCTCCTGCACGACAACGCGCGACCTCATACTGCACAGCAGACGGTCTCCAAGTTGCAAGAACTGGGGTTGGAAGCTCTCCGTCATCCGCCCTACTCACCAGACCTTGCGCCTACAGACTACTACTTTTTCCAGAATTTGGATAACTTCTTGGCGGGAAAAAAATTTAATACCCGAGAGGCAGTACAAAATGCCTTTGAAGAATTTGTTGCCTCCCGTCCAGCTGATTTCTTTAAGAAGGGCATCAATAAACTGCCACTGCGATGGCAAAGATGCATTGATTGCATGGGTGATTACTTCGATTAATACAAATAAAAAATTCATGAAAAAAATTCGTTTAAATTTTTTCATACAAAACGGCAATTTCATAGGTAAAGACCTATTATTTGAAATAAATGGTTTGAGTTGAGTTCTTATACTAATTATTCCTATAAAAAATGCAAAAGTAACTGTTGCCAGACAGACGTCTATAAAAAACTTAGACAATGATGATGTAACCGGGAAGTCAAAAAAGAACGGATTACCTATGCGTTAGATTATACAATAAGTAATATCTGCTCAGACGCTTCGATGATCTAGATCCGCTGTTTAAAATTTAACTAGAAATTAATTTTAATATTAAAAAGCAAATTTTATACAAAAAATGCAGTAAAAGGTGTGGCATGAATAAGTATCGTTAAATAAAAAAATATTAATGTAGTGAGGCTCCGTATCACTATCAAGTTACATAAAAATAGCAAATAGTAGATCTATGGTTTTAGAGATTTGTAGTAAGGTCAAACTGTACTCGTCACGTTACACCAAAAATTAATATCAAACAAAGAGTACATACTTAAAATGGACATGCCCAAATGTTGCCCATAACATTTTATCATTAGGTAGGTACCCGATTTGCACAATAAGTATTTGTTTAGAATACTAAGAGTACCATTTTATATACATTTACTAAAAGCCTATATCCATACTAATATCATAAATTCGAAACTAACTTTTTCTGTATGTTACCTTTTCACGCATAAACCACTGAATGGATTTTGATAAAATATGGCAAGGAGATAGATGGCATCCTGGGGAAGGACATAGGCTCCTTTCTGTCCTGGTAGCACTTTCCCGTGGGATAATTTCCGACATCCACGCAGGCGAAGCCGCGGGCAGAAGCTAGTCGTATATAATATATTTTTTTGCATATCTTGCTACTATTTTTGATATACTCTATTAAATTGTTTCGCTTATATAATATATTGTATTAACTTTTTATTAAGTAATTAACCGGTTTTTAATTTTTTGAACTTCCGAATTATGACCAAGAAATAAACTCGTTATGTTTTATGCCTTTTAGACATCAAGAAAACTACAAATGCAAAAAAATGGAGTGAGAATAAAAGTAACATTCAATTAAATTCACCACTACTACGTATCGTGCAGCGTGCTAAACAGTACTCGAAGGACCAGAAATGTTGGTACCTATACATTTCTGTTCCTTCAAGTCGCACCTCGAAGCATCTGCCCATTAAAGATAGTCATGCTCCCAAAACTAAACTAAAGGGCTATCACCATTTATTTAAATGTGTTATTATTACATAAATAACATAATTCCACTTACATATAACATTATCTTACTCATAAACTAAAAGTAAGTTTAAAAAAGATTTTCACTTCTCTTCGAACACCATTTGATGTCAACACCGAACAGCTAAATGTTACATCTGATCTTTTCGTGTCATTCTGAACTAAACTTTTAATATTATGCTTAACTCAAAGCCCCAGGATGCTAAAATTAACGATAATATAAATATTGATATTATTTATTATATTTTTTATTATTTATTTATTATTTGGATTCAATTTCCGAACGATATAACGACAGTAACATTTTTGACTCTATTCTAATATTTGGGCAAGAACAGTGGACCAAAAACACTGATATAGAGAAACATAGCCATAGCTGTCACATCTCACCACATTGTTCACTTCTCCGCTTGACGCTTCAAGACTCACAGATTATGCAAATGTCATAATAAATTCATAAAAGGAAGCGTGCTGTTAACAGATCCATATTAAATCACACGCTTGTTTCAATCAAAGCAAACATCGCGTGGGCACCTAATATGGCGCCCGCACGGTTCATTAATCGCTTAGTATAAATGATGATTTAAAGAAGAATGCCCATTTTTCACCTGACTATGTATAGTAATGAAATAAATCTTAAAATTCAGCTAACTTAATTGTATAATAATTACGCTTATCACAATCTTTAAAGAAACGCAGGAAAAGAATATTTTTCAATATTTCTTTATGCTTATTCTACGTAAGAGTAAATGTAGACCATGTTTTGAACGCATCTCAACTTCCCTGTTTTTACAACGTTCCATTTTACATACCGCTACTTGACTTTGTTCAACTCTGTTTCTGAGTTTTATATATTACTTTACGTTTTATTTAATCAGTAAGTATTTCTATATTAGTCTTTTCCTAATACAGATTAATAAAAAAATAACATAATAATTAAATAAATTAATCACGCAGTATGTAATTGAGTTCGCAAGAGTGAAACGGATTTTTTGGACATTTGACAGTTCTGCGATTGACAATACAAGAACTTGTTAGACTTTTTAAAGGTATAGAAACTATCTAACTACCTATCGTTTTTTTACTAAAAATGTAGTTAGTAGGTACTTATGTGTGTTGGAGAAACAGCAGTTAATGCTCGACACTCAATTTGACGTACGACGCAGTGACCTGCTTACACTCGATGATTGTCACTATAATATAAGGGAGTTTGTTTCAAGGAATTCTCAAAGTAAAAAAGACTTTACACTATGCATATCTCACCGTAGGTGGGTATTATGTTCCTTGGTGCAAATACATAGCCAGGTAAGTATTCCTATTTGAGATTATACTTCGAGTGTTAATAATTAGGTCTAGCACATTTATTTCTCTTTGTTTAGTAAGTAACGGCAAATCCTAACCTAAAAAGTAACATTCATATTTTTTGCACTTCCTAGCGTTTAAACCGTAAAAATGACTATAAGACATTATTTTCTAAACTTACAGGTAGTCTTTCTACTATACTTCATAACTATACATAAACGTTCTTTATCAGGTTTTTAAATGTATGGGAAGTGGGCATTGTTCTTTGCAGACAGGCCGTGAATTATACGTATAACTATGCATGCATCTGTCGCGTTTTCCTTAATAATGCGTATATCGTGTTGGATTAGTATTGACTGGTGCACTTTAAACAACAAAAAAAAACTTCGGAAACACTTTCATCAAATATTCTTGTAAAGACAGTTTGCTTAATATTATTTACTAGCTTCACGACAGGCGTTGTTCTGTCCACAATATCGTTTCAATCGTGAGACACGGTCTTGAATTCTTACAAAATCCCATAGAAAAAAGACGTTCAGGGTTTCCCGTATTTGAAAATTTTCCTGGAAACTTTTTCTTTTTAACCGACTTCAAAAAAGGAGGAGGTTTTTCCATTCGACTGTATATATATATATTTTTTTTATGTATGTTCGCGGATAACTTCGTCGTTTATGAACCGATTTAGATGATTCTTTTTTTGTTGGTAAGGAGATATCCCAAGGGTGGTCTATTAAGATATCCCATATTAAGGAAACCAGGATCTGATGATGACATCCCAGAGAAATCGAGGGGCACCTTCGAAAGTCGTTGCGGCAACTAGTGCGTTTGTTAATATTTTCATTAAGTCTTTTAAAGCACTACAATTTAATGAAGGTCTGGAGTCGATCTGATGATGGAGCCGAAAGACAGTCGAGGGAACTCCTCAACGATTTACAGCAGTTACCTTGTGTTTGGGCTTGATTAATTTGTATTGATGAGAAGTTTACCTACATCTAAATGGTTTGTGACTGTCATTAGGGGTCTGATAATGAAGACGAAGAACAGTTAAGGGAACTCAAAATAAGAAGCAATTTCCATAATATAAATACACGTAGTAAAAATGATATTGTGATACCCAAATTTAGATTAACTAAAACAAGCAAGTCATTTCTTATAAACAGTATCCGCTTTTATAACAAGTTGCCAAAGTCAGAGACAGAACTTAGCGATGGAAAGTTCAAAACCCACACCAAACGTATCCTTATCAAAAATGCATATTATAAGATTAAAGACTACTTTGAAGACAAGGAAGTTTGGCAATAATTCCTTCTGCAGATGTGGCTTCCCTGGTACTCCATTAACGGCACCACTATGTAAGGGTCTATTAACTGCTCCCAAAATGCAAACTTTATTTAAAAAAAAAATGTTTTTTTTTTGTTTTTTACTTTCTTCTTTGACATAATCTTCACATTATTTGACATTATGTACCTCTAATTCTTATTTCAACTATTTACTTATGGCTTTTGTAAACAGGATTTTAATTCAGATTTGTTACAGTTGTAATGGCAATCATGTCATTTGGTTTAAATAGGCTTTTATTTTTATACAGATTCTTCTATATTTTGTGAATGTGAGAACGTTGTAGGCCTAACTTGTAGACTGTAGATTGGTAGACCTTTTTATACATATTTTTATATTTAGTTGAATGGCTGTTACTCGTTGACAGGCCTACACTGTCCTCCCATACCTATCAACACTGTAATTTAAAACATTTTAAAAGCCCCTTATTTTTAAAAGAGTAACCGTGGAGTTTCTTGCCGGGTTCTTCTCCATTAGAAACAACCAATTGGAACCGTGCACCTAGCTTCTGACGTTTCATAAGTGCCCATGTTGGTTTATGTGAAATAAAATATTTTGATTTTGATTTTTTTATTTTGAACTCCTCAACGATTTACAGTAGCTACCTTGTGTTTGGGCTTGATTAATTTTTATTGATGAGAACTTTACATCTAAATGGGTTGTGACTGTCATTAGGGGTCTGATAATGAAGACGAAGGACAGTTTAGGGAACTCCTCAACGGTTTACAGTAGCTACCTTGTGTTGTGGACTTAGTTCATTTATATTGATGAGAACTTTGCACCCGTATGGGTTATAAGTGCCATTACAGGTCTTATGATGGAGACCATGGACTGTCGAGGGAATTCCTTTACAGCAGTTACCATTTGTTGGGCGTACTTCATACGTTTCAATATGGCAAAATGTTCAGTTCGTACAAAAATAAACCTAATTAAGATCGAAGTTTTACATAGGACAACCACTACCTACTAGTCGTGGTGATGCGTTAATCGGAGACTGAATTTAAGTTGCGTAATCGCGTCATCTCTAGCAATGCTCTTTCGTCGTGTGGCCTACTCAATAATTTGTTTGAATCTTAGTCAGACAACGCTATTCCTTTCAAGGTTTTAACACGACTCAGAGCAACATACACCTGTTCTTTGGCGAAATTTTTCTTGCCCAGATCTATAACAACTTTTTCCAGTGTAGTTCCCTGTAACTTGTGAACCGTAACTGCCCAACTTAAAATCAAAGGTAACATTCGGCGCTCGACATCTCCGTATCCTTTAGTTGCTTGAAATGTTGCAACAGTAGGAGTAATCGGTACCCAGCCATTTTCATCTTTAATTCTACTTCCAATCGTATCATCATCAAATTTAACTAACACACATTACCGGTAATTCCCCTTCTTCAATTTGTTCTCTCCGAAGAGCAGGCCATTAAATTTTTTTAACAATACCCATTGCTCCGTTTACAAGTCTGAAACCGATATATTTCGCCCTAGCATAACGCGAGATTCTTCAGCTAACTTTAGCGTTGATAATAAACCTCCACAGTTATTTACATCCCTCGGTATTACGTTGGGCGGTGGCGTCTTTCCATAAGTGGCGACCTCACGAGACTCGCCTACAGCAGTTTTGGTATAAACTTTATGTAATTTAGAATTTTCTGCTGTCATTAAATCATTATAATCGTCCACTTGTTTAACGGTGCGGAAGATTCGCACAGCAACTCCGTCAGCGATGTCCCCTGTCAAAGGTATTCTGCGTCGTTCACATAGCAATTCAAATTGACTCGTAGTGAATTCCCGACCCGCAAGTTATTCTACTTAGTTTATATTAATGATGTTTTAATAATTTGCTGTCGCTGATAGTTACGTATCAAATAGTGGTATACGAATTTGTGTGAGGTAGGTACGACAACTAAAAAATAAAAAATAGAACCTGTTTTACAAAAAAAAAAAACAACCGACTTACAAAAAAAAACAAAAAACATGAAAAATAACTTTAATTTCGGAAGTCGGTGGCAAAAACGAAAATACAAAACCAAGACACCGACTTCCGAAATTAAAGTTATTTTTCACTTTTTTTGTGTTTTTTTGGAAGTCAGTTGTTTTTTTTTTTTTTTTTTGTAAAAACGTCTTTTATTTTATTTGCACTATTACGAACATATTAAAACAAAAATATCCAAATCGGTCCACGTTCTCAAGTGATGCGCTTACCAACGAATAGCATTTCATTTTTATTTACCTATATAGATAGATTCGAGTTTAAGAAATGAGAGTTTTCATGAAAATTCACGCCAACAGTTGGCGCCACTTTGACAAGAGGTCTTCTATTTCCACAATTAATATAAAATATATGATGACTTTCATCATTCGTTCCATTCATTCGTTCATCATTCAGTCACGACTAAAGAAAATATAGGCGCTTTGATACTTATGACAGATGCCCGGTACGCCCGGACCGGACGTCTCAGTGCTGGCACCTAGTGAACGTCATTTCAGAAAACTCTCATTAAACATACCTACACAACACAGTATGGTGACAGATCGGAAGCTTGCTTTACAGATAGGTATATCTGTTACCAACATAGAATCTAAATTTACCTGTCAGTGTAATCGATGTAATTAATTACTATCGCTATACAATATTAGTTTTAGTATATGCGAAACCCGAAACACGTGTTTAGTATTTTTATGTAAAGAATCTATTTACAAAATTTCAAAACTGTTTCATGAAAAATCACAAAGTTATAAGCTTGTTATATCACCTGGTTGTCCGTACAAAAACATGGTCACCACGCGTCGTCTCGCGCTCATTGATAATAATTTGGCAGTAGGTACCTAACCGTACGGCGATTGGATTGTAATTATCCGGTAATATTTTCCATCACACTTGCAGGCTTTGGACTGTCGTAATGGTCTAGTGTAGGTAGATATTATTATGTACTTTATTCGTAAATGCAACCGTAAGTGATAAAATGTCGTCAATGCGATTTGTTGCACCTTATGCCAAACACTTAAAGTTCAAAGTGGATAAAAACGGTTAAATATCGCATTACTTAACACAGCAGGCTGTAGGTTTGTTTGCCATGTAGTCCAAAATTCCGTCTTGGACTGTGGTAGGAATTCGACTCACTCCTCTATCGACTGCTGTCGGAGGTCGATAGGTACCGTAGTCCCTAGATTTTTGCGTGGCGGAAAGCATTGTGTTTCACGATACTCTGATGCCGAATTGCTCCTCGTACCGCCGCACTGCCAGGGATACGTTATCACCACACACCGCTAGTGTACGTACCATTTCTGTGTACTGGACGTTTGCGTATGAGAAAGACATGGTTACACGATACTTTTTACATACGATAGGTACACGGTACACGATCAACCGAAAGACAACTGTAAGGCCCACGGCGGCCGCGTCATCGCGAAGGCGTATTGTAACTGAAAGGGAGCGTGACACGTGCACGTTAACCTGTAGCGTCCGGGCGACTGAAGGGGTTGTTTTACCCCCGCCCCGCTGTGCGCCCGCGCCTAGTGCCGCTTTGACCTACCGTGACCTGTGTTGTGCGCGTATGATTGCAGATAGGTACTTAGTGTCGCTCGGTGTCCAACTTGTAACGTTTTTTAAATATTTTTGCGACAAAATATAACATGGTTTAAAAATTATTGGAATCAATTCAGTTACTTATTCTGAAAAAACTATATTCAGGTTTCGCATATACTAAAACTAATGTTGTATATGTTATAGGTATATGACATCATAAAAAAAGATGTTGAGCTAAAAATAACATCAGTAAATGCATATTTTTGTGACCTAAGATTGTTATGAATATATGAATATTAATTGATTGTTATGAATATATGAATATGAATTGATCGATTCATTGAATGCAAAAGTAGGCCAATAGATATAAATATAATTACTTACTCGAATTCATACGAAATCTGTGATTTTGTTGTGGCGCAACTTGGAAGAGGCATATGTCCCGCAGTGGAGTGCGGCGATAGGCTGAGTTGATTAGTTCATACGCAATCTGTACCGCGGTTCATTAAACTCAGCGGCTAAATTCGCTTAATTCTTAATTTAAGGGTAAGGAATATTTAAAACTGATGAGTTGAACTCATGTATTGATAGTTACAAACACCCAAAATTATGACAAATGATTGACTCGCGGCGAAAGACTCTTTTTGATGTTAACCCACATAATAATAATAAAAACGTTTATTTTCTCCACCACATAATGAAAAGTTAGTACAATACATAATTGTGCGTACAAAAATACATTAATATTGTGGAGACTGGAGCCTGTACTAGATTACCTGTGTTACGGGTCTCCAGGCCTCCAAACTACACGGACAAGTGACACTGATACAAACGTCTACTAACAGAAAAAAAAATGAAATTAAATTAATGCTATGCGACTACTGATCGTTAACTCTGTCAGTGCCAGTGTCTATTTTTAAATCACGTAATATTTTAACGCAGTGCAGGAAAAAATAATAATAAAAAAAATGATATATTACTCTTATAAATCATCACCAAGCAAAAAACCTCATAAATATTTTCGAAAAAAGAAGCGCTAAAATGTTGATAAATGACTAAAGCATGCAAAAATATGGTTTTAGGTGTCTATAATTTTTAGATAATCTTTAACGGTAGCAACATTAAATGATGGAACGGTACAAATAAATATTCTTAAAACATTTATTTAATTTATTTTAAACAATGTTAAACTTTCACTGTAAATATTTGCGTTCTTCGCCATTTTAGTTATTATTAGAACATCAGAAACACCAATTAGATTAATTAGCACTTTTCTGCACGAGGAAAAAAAACAATATAAATGATTGTATGGAGTGTTGAGATCACAATAGTAAAGAGACTGCCAGACGGCTGCTGAACACGCAGTAAAATTAATTAATTTAAATAATTAAGAACACCAGCTAGGCCATTTTAGAAAAATAGGAAAATTCTTACGTTTAAAACTAAGTCCATAGAAAACAGTTAAAAAAGATCTAACCAATAAGAAAGTTTATTCGTAAGTATTAAGTAATACTTTTAAATTAATTAATAGCGTTTCCTGGTTAAAGGTTCACTGATGTATAACTATTGAAATATATGGTTTCATCATTAAACTCGACGTTGTATGTTTAAATATTAATAATTCTGTGTAGTTAATTGTTGCAAAATTTGTAAACACGGCTGTTATTCCACACAGGAAACCTTATTTTAATTATGAGAATAACTAAAAATGTAGGTGAAGGAGCTTATTATATACACAAAACATTAAAATTACATTTAACACGTGAAATAAGTCCTTTAAATGTCAATGGTTCTATTTAGTTAATTGTTGCAACATTCGTAAAGTCGATTGAAATTCAATTCCACACAGGAAACCTTATTTTAATTATGAAAAGAATTAAAAATGTAGGTGAAGGTGTTTATTTTACACACAAAACATTAAAATTACATTTAACACGCGAAAGTACGTCCGCCATATGACCATGCTAGTGATTTTGATAAGTTGTCATAAAAACCCAAATACTTATTATATGTACTCAGCGCGAGCCATACATATTCATAATATTAATTCCAACTAATTATCCATTTCCGACTTTATTACCCAAGAAAAGGGTTTAAAATGCCATGTAAAATTTAGCTCGACTGTCGTGATTTTTGTCACTTTGTCAATAGAGTCGGACAGTTGCTGCTTACTAGTTAGTCATAAATATAAGTTATGTATTCCATATTTTGTAGGTCCACTTCCGTGAGTTATCGAAAGATATATGAGGCCTAAAATTAGTCATACGTTGAGTTATTAATATGTTACGTAAATCAACGAATTTATCGATTATAAATCACTTTTAATTTCGACCGCACGGGCCCTTGCGGAATAGCAGAACTAATTATATTCATTCTTAACAAATAAAGTAAACCTCGTTACATGACTCTCTTGTGGGCCTTTCCCACTAAAATTGTGCACAGCGGATTTCGTTTTGAGGTATGTAGGATAAAGTAAGCTATTTTACTTGGGACTGTACAAAGTTTCCATAAGTGTAAAACCAAAATTATCCTTTAAGCCACTGAGAAGACCTTGGCAGAAAACCAGGGTGGCAACCAGGCATCAGTACAAGCCACAATCGAACAACTCAGGCTATTGCAGTCCACTGCAGGACATAAATCTTCAAAGGAAAGTATCTTAAAGTAAAACGGAAGTCGTAACTACACAAAGCACCTGAACAATATCCAAACGGACCGTGTAAAACCGTATATCTGCACTTATCTCTTTATACCATCGATGTATAATAAGAAATAACAATATGGGTGAGTTAGCCGCGGAAAATAAAATAAATATGAATGTCCGAAACTGATGAGTTATTATGTAAAGGGGCCAAAGATGATGTTATTGGATAACACGCGCTCTGGGCTGCACGTGCATGTAGGTACCTTCGCAGATAATTTCCTTGTTACGTACAATTTTTTATGGCGGAAACATGTGTGAAAACTCTGCATTTGCTTAACCAAAACGTAGGTAGTAGAATAATATTGCCTTACAGAAACTTCCAGAAAGCGGCATTTTAGCGTCTTTCTTGTTCTTCCTGCCACTATCTCATGTTAAGACTCCCGCAGAGAACCGCGACGCGACTCTGGTGGAACAATTTCTAGAGCCGGAGCCTCTCTGCAGCAGCCTTACTTGGGGGTCGGCGCAAAATGTTCTTGTCTGCCATTCCATGTCAACAAATGTATGAAACTTACTATGCATTTGCTATAAACGAAATGCACGAACGTACTTTTCTACATGTTGTGATTTGGCATTGTCCCACTGCAGGGCAAAGGCCTCTTCTCATACAGAGAAGGCACGAGCACTGATCACCACACTTGCTCAAAGCGGGTTCTCTTACTGAAACTTAATACAGAAAGTGGCATTTTAGTCTTTTGCTTCTTTTTCCTGATATTTTTCCATATTAGGTATTACTTATTTGATCGGCGCAAAACGTTTTTCTCTGCCATTCTGCCTTGTCAACTGTCAAACCTCCCGCAGACAGGTGTGACGCGACAGCGGGACACTAGTAGAACAATTCCTATGAAAAAATCATAGAAATTATTCTTCCAGCCAGCCAGTATGCGGAGCCTTCACACTATCATTCACTTCCTTCTTATTAATAATTACATTATGCATCCCTCACACAATCCATTATTTGATTTTCCTCTCGCTATCCTTCCATCAACATTAATTGACCGAGCGAGCGCGGAGCGCGAGCGAAACGTCTCCGTTTCAGCTTGGGCAAAAATGCTTTCATATGTCCGGATGTCCGGCTGTTCTCCTCTGTTGGTCGCATTTCTCAACCGATTCTCGTGAAATTTTGTAAGCAGGTCCGATAATTATATGGTTTTTTTTTAATAAGTATGTGGATAAAACGTAAAAAAGAACATATTCCAGCAATATAGCGCTTATAGCGCGCGCTTGTTTTAAGGATGTTTTTTAAGGTGCGCGGTGCAGGACATTTATTTAGTTTTACGCTATGCAAAGACAGAGTCGCGACGTCTACAGCTCACAGAACCACTAGTTTATCACCGGTTTAGTCAGTTTTCATTCTGCTGATATTTATATTTAATAAAACCAATAACATAGATATGCCTTATAATATTTATACGTATGGAGTGAACTTCTGACTAATATGTGTGTTCCAAAGTGTGTGTAAATTGTGTACTTTAAAATATGCGTTCTTACTTACAAAATATATGTAGAACCTCAATACTTAGATAGCATAACACATAACATTATTATTAATAAACTCAATGTTAAACATTGCCTAATAATGTAAGCCTTCCTTATTACAAGATTTGGAAATCATGTCAAAATTTATATGATACCTAATTAGATTTATTTAATATTAACTTACTAATTATATTATTAAAATTCATTTAAAGCTGCAATTTCGTGATGGGGAACTAAAATTGCATAACTAGAAGTTTTAAACTGTGTAGTTACGACGATGTAACCACCAGTTATTGACACAGAACCAGTCCATCTTGAACTGTTAAGATCAGCACTAGAACTGGTGCTAAATGGCGCCGGAATATGGTAATTTTGAAGATTGTGACTGACTTTAGGGAATGTTTTCGCCCAGAAGTGGAAAGTATAGGCTGAAAATGTTAAAACTCATGCGCTCATAATATTCTTTCATGATACATATGTATAGATAGCGACATAATATCGCGGGTATTACAATTATTAAACTAATGCGAGATGGCACCTTTTTTTGTTCTGTTTTCGATAAGGAACCCTTATAGTTTCGCCATGTCCGTCCGTCCGTCTGTCCGCAGTTTAGCTAAGAGACTAGAAAGCTGTTATTTGGCATGGATATACATATTAGTTACGCCGACAAAGAGGTAAAATAAATTCTTGAAAATAATATTTTTTACGGTACCTCCTCTACACGTAAAGTGAAGATGTTTTTTTTTTCGTCGTTTACCCCATGGCGTAGGGTGTTGTTTGATAGGTCTTTCAAAAATATTGCGGGTTTGTGAAATCAATTTTTCGATTAAGGAATCCGTTTGTAAAATATTAAGCTTTAAAGTGCAATTTTTTTTTTGAATGAAGTATCGCACCCCCCTCCCCCCTTCCAACTAAATGGTTGTTTTTGGATATGTGAAAAAAATCACAGTATACAACGAAGTTAAAAAGAAAACTATCACAGATAAGTAGGCTCTACAAGTTAATGAGTAATATAGTCGACCAACTTACATTTACACTTGGAACGTATGGGAAAACCTGTTTTTCAACTACAATGTCAAGTTGGCTCTTGGGATAAATTCATCCCAACTACGAAACCCTTCATTGTGCGTGGTCCGACACGCACTTGGCCGGTTTATTTTTTAATTATTAGCGCGTTCTTGACCTATATTTCAACTAGTGAAAATCATAGATTAATGAGGTCTCAAATATGTAGAACAAAGAGACCTAGAAGAGCACACATTTTAAAGCAGCCATGTCCAGTAGCATATTAGAGTTGATTAGCAGTGAGCAAGTAAATAGTTAGTTACAATGGTAGTTAACGACATAAAACTTATCTCCAGACAGATCGTAGGTAACGAGATCCAATTAAGAGCACGAAAGTTTCTAACCACCCGACATTGTGAAAGAAAGAAAGAAAGAAAGAAAATTATTTTATTTGGGACACGCACAGGAAATACAAAGAGTAAAAATATAAAAGGAGCATTTAAAACTAACAAAATTAACAATAAAAAATAAAAAAACAACAATAAACAAGTAAAAAACCTGAGCGAGGCCAAAAAGGCTCCTATCTCAGCTGTGCTTGTGCTGTCACTCCAGCACATTCTATGAACAATACAGTCCTACTGGGAGCCAGTTAAGGACCAACAATTTGTAAATCGTAAGGAACATCTTTTAAATGTCTTTGATCCTTGTGTAGTACAGACCACACAAAGATCCAAGACGTGTGTTTGATGATTACAGTGAATGATTAACATTTTTTCTGAATTAATATTAATTTAAATACTAAGGTTAATTTATATTTTATTCAATTTTCGGCTGTCATTTTTGATAAACAGGCTTTTCAGCATAATTTAATATTTTACTACAAGGAAACAAAATTCATGAGTCGATAAATCTTTCAAAAAAGAAACTATAAATCCTAACTACACTAACTATATATCCTAACTTCCTAACTATCCTAACTAATGTTATAAATGCGAAAGTAAGTTTGTTTGTTTGTTTGTCGTTCCACGCCTAAACCACTGAACCGATCATCCTCAAATTTTGCATATACGTTGTCAGGGGTATAGAAACGGACATAGGGTACCTTTCATCCCGAAAAAAATTACTGTTCCTGACGAAAATAACAATAACTCTTCTTTTGATAATAGATGGCGCCACGTGTCTTTCGAATCATGATTGAATAATATTATTATAGAAACTTTAGTAGTGTGTTAAGAGTTTTTTATTTTTTATTTAAGTACCTATTACATTTTGTGAGTCTAGAGTGTCGAAGGACCGGTTTTTCATCCTCCTAACTATTAATTCCCCGAACAAACCGAATTAATTGTCGAATTTTAAATTAACGCGAGCTAAGCCGCGGGCAAAAGCTAGTAAACGATAAAAGAAAATAACATAGAGCTAATAAGATTAAAACCAACAAGTTTATAAAAGCAAAAACGAGTTAACGCGAACCGAGGCATAATCAAATTCGAGAGCTAAAAATGTATCGCTTATTTCAAATATTCGGAATCGATTAAACAAATAAAAACTTTGAATCAGTATTTAAGATTCAGTTAACCTAGAATTGGACTCGGTTGACATTATTTAGACAAATTAATATTTATTTATAACTCGGAAAGAGCAAGACATAATGACTGTGCCAGTTATTTTTTTTTAACCAGACGTAGTGACGTATCGCACAATTGCAATAAAATCCGACCGAGGCGCCATCGCTGTGCCCGTTTGCGTAACAATAAGCCCACGTTCGCACGGACGTAAAAAACGCGGCGGAATAAAAACGCGTGCCGCGCTAGGAATGGAACAAATAGGAAGCGGAACATCTGTTCACACGGCCGCGATTTTTCCCCGCCGCGATTTTTTATCGCGCGCTGTTGGATTTTTAATGCTCGGCATTGAGCGTTGAATGAATACGACATACGATGTTCTGTACTTGTGTTCCCACAGACGCGAAAAAATCGGGCGCGCGTTGGTCAGTACACAGAGCATGTAACTTTGGTCAGTACGGACGCTGGCTCGTAGAGTGCAGACGTGCCGCATGCTTAAGCCCGTAGCGTACAGCGATGCCGAGCCGAACAACGCGGAGGTAAATAAAACATTGGAATTATTCCAATGTTTTATTTAAGGAATAATCAGTCTCGTCATTGGACGATAGAAGATAGCGTAGATACGCAGTACGAACTCACTTTCTTTTACTAATTGTCGAGACGATTTATTTATTTATTTATCTACAATTACACGATAACCTAATGCGATAAATGCGCCTATCCTACCTTAATCGATACTAACTGATGACTAATTCCTTCCAAGAAGCCTGAGTTTTTAGTTTAGTGGTAAATAAGGTCTTAGTTTTATTTACCTATAATGATATCGGATATTTTTTGCCCGTCGTATTGTTTTAGAAAATTTCCGATGTTTTTAATAGTATAATATGGAATCCTAAAATAGTTCTGGGCATAGGTATATGGGTGAAGTTATTATAAAGAAATTAAGTAAACATTAAACGGGTTTATTCTGAGAAGTACAATATAATAAACATGCAATTTAATTGTTAATTATATAATTTTTCAGGATATTAATTCCTTAAGTAATTTTACGGCGTCGAAAATTGACTTTCTAAATAATATAATTCATTCAAGGGACGCATCAATTTTTTTTTGCTTTTTTGGTGGTCTCCTGGCCTCACAAATGGCTATCGCTAATAATTTTGCGGAACACATCGTACGTCCGCAGTACACGAAAAATCAGTTCGAAGTGATTTTTAACGCTCATTCGAATTCAAACAATCTGTTGAAGGCGGGAAAAAAACGCGCGAGGCGTTTTTATTCCGCCACGAGTTTATTACGTCCGTCCGTGGGAACGTGGGCTAAATCGACTTGGGTTTAGCAAGAGTATCGATCTTTCTCTTACCGATTTCTCGATTACGCACTTGTGACATTCGTTCGGTCATCCGGTACTGCAGTGTTGATCTGTTACGATTCGCTCATTCATTGTGTACTAATGTTGCACGTTATGTATGATGCACGTTAAATCCAAACATAATCTCTTGTACCAGATCAGGTAGCTGTAGGTAAGTCTAGGGTAGCCAGTAGTCCAGTGCTTTACGACTACGTCGATGACTACAAGTCTTGTAGTCTTCAAGCAGTAGGTACCTACACGTAAAACGCGTCTCAAGGTAGCATGACTTTAGTGTTTTCAAGAATTTATTCTGTTTTCTTTAATCTTGATTATGTACGAATACGTCTGCCGTATGCCCAACAATCTGTGGACCAAAACAACCACTACGTGGAGCTCTGATACAGCCAGAAAGCGTCGCGGCAGACCCCGTGGAAGATGGCGGAACCAGCTAGAGAAAACAAACGACCAGTGGTCCACTTTAGCTCTGGATCGGAAGAGCTGGAAGTCATGGGGAGAGGCCTTTGCCCAGCAGTGGGATGATGCAGGCTAATAGTAGTAGGTACGAATGCGATAGACGACCGTACAGTACCAGTGCAATTAATACGTTCACTACGTACTTTTTAATATTAGGTACCTATATTAAATAATAAAAAAACCCTTGGACGAGTGAATACACAGTATTTTTTTTTTAAATATGTATTGTGTCGGGCCTTTTACATCGTCTCTAAATACAATTTTTTACGTTATTTTCATTTATTGCTACAAAGATATTAGCAGACCATAAAACATGACCTTATGGTCATTCCATCACATTTTGGAAGCGAAGTGGAATCTTATTTAGTCCATTTTAATCCTACCGAAAACTTTAATTAAGTACTTAGGCATATTTTTTTTTTTTGTTTAATCAATCTTAATAGATTACGAGGGCTGCACTAAAAGTATCGGGAATGGAATATTTCCACTGTTCCTGTCATATTAAAATCTTTTTAATTGAAAACTCCTTGGTTTTAAAAATCGAATACCATTTATTTATTTTAAAAAAGATTCTCGGTCTTGTCACAAGGTTTTGTCAAACTTGTTTAGTCGTTGAGAAAATGGAACTGACTCGAGAAAATTCAAGAGCGATGTTTTATTATGACTTTCGAAGTGGTTTAACACAAAAACAGTGTGTTGACCGGATGATTTCTGCATTTGGTGATGAAGCCCCATCCAAAACCACAATTTATCGCTGGTTTGCTGAATTTCAACGTGGACGCGTCAAGCTCAGTGATGATCCCCGTCAAGGTCGTCCAAAAACTGCAGTCACCCAAGAAAACGTTGATGCTGTGCGTAAGCTGATTGAGGAAGATCGACATGTGACATACCGCGAAATTCAGGCAACTTTAGACATTGGCATGAGTCAAATACAAATAATCTTGCATGAACAATTAGGTGTAAAAAAGTTGTTTTCCCGATGGATACCGCATTCGCTCTGTGAAGAGCAAAAAGCGGCTCGCGTTACTTGGTGCGTCAGAACTCTCGAAAGATTCCACGCAGGATCCTCAAATGCTGTATACAACATCGAATCAGGTGACGAATCCTGGATATACGCGTACGAACCCGAAACAAAAAACCAGTCACGAGTTTGGGTGTTCGAAAATGAGTTAAAGCCAACAAAAATTGTTCGTTCACGGAGTGTTGCAAAAAAATGGTGGCCACGTTTGTCTCCAAAACCGGCCATGTTACGACTATTCCTCTTGAGGGACAAAGAACGGTTAATGCAGAATGGTATGCTAGCATTTTTTTGCCACAGGTCGTTTCTGAACTCCGTAAAGAGAACTGCAACCGCCGCATCATCCTCCATCACGACAATGCGAGTTCTCACACCGCGCACAGAATTAAAGAGTTTTTAGAGCAAGAAAACATAGAATTGTTAGACCATCCGCCGTACAGCCCCGACCTAAGCCCTAATGATTTCTATACTTTCCCTAAAATAAAGAATAAATTGCGTGGACAGAGATTTTCATCACCTGAAGAAGCTGTGGACGCCTACAAAACGGCTATTTTGGAGACCCCAACTTCCGAATGGAATGGTTGCTTCAATGATTGGTTCCATCGTATGGAAAAATGTGTCAAATGTCGCGGAGAATACTTCGAAAAGCAATAAATACATTTTTAAATAGTAATGTTGTGTCACTTCCTTGATTCCCGAAATTTTCAGTGCCGCCCTCGTATAATATATAAGCTAAAACTAATATATATATACCTACTATTTACAACAGTAAAATTTAAAAAAAAGAACCTAAGTTTAATTTGAAAAAAATAGGCTTCCATTCTTGCAACTTGGATACGAGCACTTATTAATCTTAAAATTATGGGTAGGTGTGTTAAATTCCAATTCGACCCCACTGTTAACAATTAACATGTCTGAGTTTTCAATCACTGAAGATTTCTTAATATAAATGACACTAGGACTAATTAATATAGGTACTTACGGCTTTCCTTTCACGAGCCATTATAACAAGTTTCAAAAAGGAATGAAAAACCAGCCTATTACTAATTACGAACATAACTCGCTCTCTTCAAATTGACACTCCGTGCAAGATTTACATAGAGTAGTTCAAATAAATGCTAATATCACCACTCACCTTTCATATTTTATTTGCGTAAAACACACAGTGTAGCTGAAGCCGCACATGCAACGCTCGTACAAACAAGGAAACGTAGAAATCGGTCAAGTATTGCATAAAAACACTAAAATTCCGCGCAAGTCGTAAGCCTAGTTGATTATTATTTAAATTATTGACATAAGTAGACACTTTGGCTGAATATAATGATGTTTGTAAAATGATTTGTTCAGTAGGTTTTGCATCATTGTAAGAATCTGAAAACATAATGCTTTTTGTTAAGTAATTAACTTATTGGTACTTTTTTGTCGGTGAGCATAAAGGCTCCCACAGACAGGCGCGACGCGACAGTGCTACACAAAGGCGCCGCTCGTTGCACGCCACGCGGTACCTTTGGGTCGGGCGTCGCGTCGCGCCAGTGTGTACGAGCCTTAATCCGTAAGGAACGAAAAAGCCTGTACCGTAATTACGTAACACACTATGTACCACAATCTGAATAATTTTGAAGCCTATTGCTAATCCATTGCTTCATGTGTTGGAAGAATTTGTCTGCTCAACAACGTAAATAACGCAATGAATGTTGTTGAATTGTCAAAATGAAACCAATTCCTACTGTTAGTGTGTTGCGTAATTACCCCGCAGGTTAAAACTTAGGCATATTTAGGTTTATCTATTGTCAAACTTCCGTCAGATTATCTCCATTGCAATCCATTACAGCCTTCGTTAGGCAACTGCCTAATCTAACTGCCCTGTGGACCACAGGAAACATAGAAAATCCTTATGTATGTTAAGTCGGAATATTAGAACGAATGTTTTGCAAGCCAAGAATTCTTAAAAAAGTATAATTAACTATACAGAGTGCCTCAAACGTAGTGGTCCGAAGGCAAATGGGGTAAAGCGGAGGTGGCCACCTATAATTAAAAAAATTAAAAGTTGGGATATTCACAACAATGTTTTTTAAATCAGTTTCGCTAAAGTTTATAAAAAGCGAGTAACGACAAATTAAAAAAATACTGGTGCGTTACCAAACCAAACTGAACTTAAATGAGTACATGATCTACCTACGCTATCAAAGCATCTTCCAGCCAGATTTGAACTTGCTACGTCAAAAATTTTGTTCACATTGTCGATAAATCAAAGTAAAAGTGTAAAATTTCTTGAAAATTATTAAGTTAGCGAAATTTTCTAAACCGTTGAGAATATCCCAACTTTTAATTGTTTTAATGTTTGGTGGCCACCTCCGCTTTAGCCCATTTGCCTTAGGAACCACTACGTTCGAGACACCTGTACAGTTAATGCTGCATCAGTGGTAGCAACCAAATCCGTTATAAGCAGCGCCATCTAGACAAACTTTGAAGAACTTATTAGAGCCATCTATCGGTGAGTAGCTGTACAAACTCAAATCCGTTAGTTCGGCTACTTCCCAGGAGATGGCACTAGTCATTCTGCACGTCGACATTATTAATTTAAATGTTTAAAGAAACGAAACACAAATATCAAAACATGTCAAAAACATAACGTTCATCTAAAAGACTTGTCAAAGAAAACATGTTCCTATTTGGAAAAAAGGGTTTTTTTATTTTCTTAAAAGTTCCTATTATGGTGTATGCATGCAGTATGTTACCATTGTCCACTACCACCACCATCATAGCCAAAGGCCTAAAAGCAACCTATTCATTTATTCAGACATTGCAATTATGTTCTGTGTGACGTTTAATCTCGAGTTCGCCGCAAACCTTCCGGTTTGGTGAGGCACGGAGGAACGGCTCGTTGTATAACGGGACAGTAATAGTGAAGTTAACGGTAGGCCGCCAGGATACTCTTGCTTTCCAATTACAATCAGCCGTTATTTAATACAGTAAAAAATTTAAACTTGCCCTACAAAAATACATGAGAATTATGTAGGTATCGCCGGAAATTGTTGACATTTCATTGCAGCAATTTCTTCTTGTGAATAATTTATAGTGATTAAGGGCGTTATACACTAATTGCGCTTCACAATAATAAGCCGAACAGGTCTAAATATAAAGATCATTAAGCTAAACATTTTCCTAATTGTTTTCAACGAATTAGTTACTTTGGTCAGATTTATTCCTTGTTGTTTCAGCCTTGCCATTACTCGTATATAATTAATTAATTAATTATATGCAATTTGCGAGTAATTAATTGAAATAATCTAGGAAATCTACGAGTTCGTTTCCGAAACAAAACCATCAGCACAGAACTACAAACTGACGAATCCTTTCCCTTCCCCAAAAAGATCGAACTAATAATAACATTTCGACTACCGGGAAACCTTAGAACAAGATAAAAATAACACCAAAAATTCCCACGTAAACCAGTCAAACCGAATCATTTCGCCAAAACGCGCATTGCGGCAAAATTTCACTAACGACGCCTTTCTCCTGCGCACACCAACGTGCAGAGGGATCGAGGCGGCCACTGACACGGAGGCTGGCAAGAAAGACTTTTACCTGGTCGACCACTCACGCTTCATCGGTATTGTTGATCACTTATAAGGTGTTGTAAACAATGGAGCAAATAAACAAACTAAGAATGCAAGAGAAGCTGAAGATGATAAGGTAGCGACGGTCAAAGTCAATGACAAGGTTAATATGTGCTTGTCATAAAGAACATCTCTTCACGGGCAGTCGTATAGTTCGAAAATCTAACAACCGACAATCCGTAGTAGGATATTTATATTCGTTTTTCAAAATTACCGAGGTAATTAAATTTTGAGGTTATAGTGCAAACGAATATGCAAAATTCCGATATACCATCACATCAAGTGCGGTTAGGAAAAGTCTTGTCATCTTAGGCTACCTTATTGAAGGTAATTTAACAGTAATTCATTCAGTCGGTCATTTGCACCGGAAATGATCTGCACTGAATGAGGGTGTCATACTAAGCCATAGATAATATTTCTATTTACCAAACCATGGTCTAAAAAAACAAGGTCTGGCACTCCGAGAGTGACACAAGCTTCCGTCACTATCCAGTTGCCACTTTATTGCAACAAAACAAGAAGTATAGAAACATTTTCACTCACCATTCTGTTAAAAAATATATATCAAGCATTTAAATTGTCGTTTTGTTTTTCTAATCAAACGAAACAATTCAATTTAAACTTATACTGACGTAATTGTTAGTTAAAACCTCATTGATTTATCGGATTCTTACAGGTAATAAAGGCGGTTGGGGAGTTATTATGACACACTACTGGTAACACAGCGGTGATGACGTAGGCTTGTGTCACCCACGTGACCACTGTCTCGGAATGCTATACCTGGCGAAGTATATTATTATACCACGTACCAAACTATGTTTTATTTTGTGTCTTTTTTGTTACACCTGAGCAGATTCAAGTCCAGTTTAAAGAAGTCACTATTTAGCCGTTTACGTCGGAATGCATGACCAATGGTATGATTTTAATGTTATGCTCTGATTTATTGAAATTGTAAGTAATTGCCTTGTAATAAAACTGTTGCTAGGACCAGTATGAGTATGTAACAGTGGTCAATATTTTTTGTAGTAAATATGAATGTCTGTTAAATCATCGTTTACGTGTCAAGAATGTTATTTATTTCTTCTATTACATTCGAATGTTAGCATTATTAAGACTTGCTTGTAACTTTACGATGAAACTGACTTAGGGATCATCCATCAGTTTTTGTACGTTGAATTTCTTCATCTTTTTTTTACTAGCTTCAACCCGCGGCTTCGCCCGCGTGGATGTCGGAAATTATCTCACGGGAACGTGCTAGCGATACAAAAAGTAACCTATGTCCTTCCCCAGGATGCCATCTATCTCCTTGCCAAATTTTATCGAAATCCATTCAGTCGTTTAGGCGTGAAAACGTAACATAAAGACAAAGTTACTTTCGATTTTATAATATTAAAGTATAGATTTGGGTTGATCACTTTTCATACTCAAATTATATTATTATTTTCTTATTCAAACTTATATACGAGACCATTCAGAAAAGTTCTATCTAAACGAATGATACGATGGCTGGTTTCGTCGGAAGAATATTATAAACTTCATGTTGGAATATATTATATGTTCACCTCTTCTAATATTTAATCTCTATCAAGTTAGATATGATCTTATACTCTCTTGAAAATAATTGTCTATTCTGACACCTATTTCAAATCGAGACACTCGCAGTGTATATCTATTTAATTATACTGAGAAAACCTGCTTTGAAGGGTTGCGCAGGTCAGATAGCAATCGTGCTTGTAACGAGCAGACAGCCTGTCTAAAGGAATTACATAGGAGAAAAACGAAAGAGCTTCAAGAAATTAAATCGTGTTCATTTAATGTAATTAATGTTTAGTGTCCGATTTATCCACATTGAGCCTAACCGCAATTATCAAAACAAAGGTCTGTTAAATTGTATTGAGCACCAATAGGCAACTTTCAATTTTTTTTTACATAGATACACAATCGAAATAAGCTAAGCTTTCATAATATTTTACCTACCATTCACATTATATATAATTAAACTTTGGAAGGTCTAAGATACACTGAAAGGATTTAAGATAAATCTTAAAGTCCTTATGTAATGGTTGTAGTCATATGTCCTTTTTAAGGGCCATGGAGAGATAATCACCTGCCACGAAGGTCAACAAATTAAGCCTCTTTGGATAAACATTTCCAAACATCACTCAATACATATATTGAGCAACGTCGAATCGGTATCAACACTAGTGGCGGCGACTGCGCTTCACTCGCCGTGAGCCGCGGCACGTCAGCGCACGCGCGAAGAAAGTCCGCACCGGAACACTCATGGCTTTCTATCAACCGAGACATTTCGAATGGAATTTATAAAGTTCATTTGAATTCGAGAACAAAACCATAGCAGTGTTCTTTTTGATAGACTTCTAAATTTAAAAAAATACGTTTTAAACTGTCAACATTTTGAATTAGAGTGACAACTAGTGTGACGAAAGTGATTTTTTGTGAGGAATGTGAAATATGAGTTAAGTTAAATAGTGACATCTTTTTACGTCACAGTTATTGGATTGTTTGTTTTTACTATTTCGGACGCTGCAATTTGGAAAATCACAATGGATCCAAGGTAACATTACAATATATCATTCATAACAACCTTTTCAATTTCGCATATGTCTATAACTATAGGTATATATTTACTAGTTTTCTAGAGAGGACGATCATACCGGTTTTAATTTCTCCAAACTCTAGCGTCATAAATTGAACTTATGAAGGATAAAAGATATATCGCCTTATTCTGAAATATTTAACGAGACCGCAAAATTATTCGAAGTTGATTTGTTGGTTGTCACAAAGATCTATTTAACCACCTTAGCAACAAGCTTTTCGAAGCAATCCTTAATTTAATGTCTGTTTAAGCAATCAGGAAGAATAACCGTGATTAAGTACTCATAGATGATGATCAAACGGAACGTGCTTCTGCAATTTAAACTCATCTTTGACAGCCATTGGGTAACGTCAATAAATTCGTTGGCTACACCACACAGCGATTTATTCTACCAAGCAGGTGCGGGCCGCGTCTAGCATTAATTCGTGCTTGGAAAGCTGCAACTTTGTGTCGAATGACCTACTATCTGATTCTTGTAGTTAATCTTGATGGTTCATTATATCACAGTTTTCCACTACTAAATAAGGGCATGTATTTATACTACTCCTACAGTGAACTGCCATGATAGTTGTAACTATAATCAGCAAACGCCGTAGCTCTACGATGTTATTAGCACCTAAGAGGATTTTGCTTCCAATCTATCTGGAAAAGTTACCTAACGCATAGCCTAATCCTATCCTATCTAATCCTGCCATATCCAAGCCTTATTCTATCCTAGTTCACTGTCATGGAACTAATGGTGAAATTGAAGATGCTCTGCCGGCCACCATACATATGCTGTGCGTGACAGATGAAACTTAAGTGTTCACCACGAACCACCAGAAATATTCAAAACCACTTGACATTATGATGTACAATGCAACAACATAATAGCAGTGTTGCCAACAGTTAGGATTGCACGCAAAGCTGGTACGATTACATAATTGAATGTCTAGTTGTTTATTCTTCCTTAATTTGATTAGCAGCTGGCGTAATAGCCATAAGTGTTACTACGAGTATTTCTCAATGAATCCCAAAGTAATCGTCCTGGTTTTTTTTGGCACTGATTTAAGAAATAAGATTGGTAAGGTAATTCGATAATGATATATCTGAAAATACTCTCAAACGGCTGAATCCATTTTGCAAGTTTACCTATGTCGCTACTCGTTGATATTTCACTTAGCCCTGACCTTTAGCCATATACTGTCAGATAATGTTGCATAATTATAGTACAAATTACAAATAAGGTGTGCAATCTCAAGTAAGGTTGTTTTCGCCTCCCCTTTTCTTGGTCACCGGTCGACTGGTCACGTCACTTCCTGATCCACTTGTCAATCTGGATTCCACCTGTTTTTGTCCTATATCAATTTAGATAGACCCTTTAACAAGTAGTGTCTTTTTTGTTATCTATGTCTATCCCTTTCTTACTAGCAGCTTCTGAAGAGTTAGAAGCTATGATGAGTAAGTTTACGAGTTGCATTTCGATGGATATCTTTTATAGTTAAATGGAAGAAACTAGTTTCACTTTTAAATGTTCAATTATCTTTGTCTGTTATCCCCATTAAAAAAATAGTCATACGATGACTAGTATTTTATACTCGTATTAGCCTATAATGTTCCCACTGCTGAGACAAAGGCCTCCTTCCGGTAAGAGGGAGTGGGCTATAATTCACCACGCGGGCCCAGGGCGGGTTGGTAGATGTCACAACATGTCTTCGGATTTTGGTTCTAGGACATGTAGGTTTCCTCACGATGTTTTCCTTCACCGTTTGAGTAGTATTTGAATAGTGACAAAATCTTTGTTAGTCATATGAATATGTTTAGTAAAATACGTATTCATTAGCTAAAAAAATATTTGGGAGTGAATATTATGATATAAGATGACATTATCAATAACCACAAACAATTTCGAAACGATTTGCAGTTATGTAAAAAAGAATTACCTAATCCTAGCCTACCTTACAAATCAATGGGACGACGATTACATGTTTATAACAATTAAACTTCAATAAGAATTTCTTCCGATGATCACAAAGATAGCCATTGGTGCGCACGCGATTTGGCTGGCACCACTGCCCTTAAAGAATTCTAATCAACAAACAATTGAACGCTACACGAAGACAAATATTGACGTGAGTTCGCGAGGCAGTGGACGGTGGTAGATTGTGTGCTCGGACACGCACTCAGTGACACAGATGTTATGTTGACCCACCGAGATAATGGCTTCCATTGCAAAAAAACTATGAGTTTCGTAATAATAATGATGATGGCATGAGTCCTTCTGTCTTCTGTCTTTCGTGATTTAAACAGATAATTATGAATACTTAATGACTTGATGATTTTTACTGGTTTAAGAAAACACTGATTTTTTAAATCAGCACTAAGGTCAGCAACACCAGTATTGTAAATAATTACAGTAGAATGGCTTGTTTGGGGAGCAAATGAACGGATAGACTCGATCAACTTTTATAACTTACCACTACTTATGTAGCCAAGATAACGTACGATAGATAATCGAGCCTTTTAAGGACACAATAATAAAGATAAGAGTCGTACCATTAGTAAAAGGTAGGCCTACAGGAAATGTAAAACGTGCCATTGGTCTTGATCTTTACAAAAATACAGTATGGATAAGGAAACACAGGACGATGAACTCGATACGATTATAAAAGCCAAGTGCTTTCTCAAACCGGTTCGTATACGTGAGTAACTTAATTTTTAGAAAAGACAAACACACGGAGAAATTGAGATTGCAAGCCTAAACCGTCATCATTAGCAAGTATGTCGAGATGAAACTGGTTGAGATAGCAGATGATTATTGCACGGTTTTAAATTCTAACATAGACGTAGTAGTAAAATATAATATTGCTGTTAAATCTAAACTTTACGAAATATCTGTAGAGCTTGTTAACTTTATCGAAGTTGTTAACAGTAAAAACAATGCGTTTGGCAATCCGCCTACGGAGATGGAGAGTCGTGATGCAGGATATATCTAAAAGGGGAGCTGTTTGTAAGTGAAATCCATAATAAAAAGGATTGTATAAGAAATGAATAATAATTAAATTTTAAAATAAAGCGCATCTTTTACAAGTATATACTTGAAGACACTGAGTTACACAACATAGTACATTATTTATAGCATTTAGCTATAGTGTTTTCCGTGGGTGGTCTTCTATTGTTCGAAGTTTTATTACTTTGCAGATAAATGAGCGAGTATGTCTCATACGTAATTCCTATACTTTTCATTATAATAAAGTTTGCGTGGGTCAAGGTTCAGGTAAATAGCTAAATGTCATCATTTCATCGATACATTACATAAAACTTAACATTCACAATTGTTTCTTTCGTGTAATCATATTAAACAAAACTTCTAGTCATTACAAAAGTTTTTATTGATTATTTACATATTACAATTTATTCTAATAGTGGTAATCTTATTAACATTGACCAAAAAAGTGACAGATTCTAGATTTTGTTTCTATGATAGTTGTTACTTATATTGTGAAAATATAGTTAATTTCGCTGCATTTCCTTGCAACGATTGCTTTAATTTTTTGTTGTAGACGACATTTTCTCCTCTCAGCACATTAGTGATATTCATCTCTACGTCATACATTCGTTAGTAAGCAAGTCCACACTTTATCTTATCAGACTACATCCATATCCTGAACCGGTACTGCACCATCTCATTATATTGTCAGCATGATTATTTTTGCGTTCGAGGAATGCAGGAGTGATGTTATGTGTGTGTTTATTTTTGCCACGATCTTACATCTTACCTATTATAATCTATGGATGCGTGGTTCATGTAAACGATTTACAATTTGCATGACTAGCATCACGTAAATGAATATTTCCGTTGAAGCCTATTACGAAATAAGCCATTTTCTACTTACTAAACTATTCATTCAAACTCATTGAGTACACTCATCTACTGCTACTGGCGTAATTTGTGAGCCCGATATTTCAACACTTGGTCACTACTTCACTAAAGATGTGAAAGAGATTTCCAATATTATGCCATTTGAACTAAACTTTGAAATAACATTTTGCCTAATCTGCATTATATTAGAATTTAAGAACGTTTTGACCTTCAGGAGCTAAATATGAATCAGTGCTAAAGTACACAATTGTATAACCACAGCTTTATATTACTAACTGGCCATACCACCTGATTCTTGTGCAACTGTGTCTACGACACGTCTCACACTAGATCCCAAAGTGCACGTGTCAATAGAAATTGAGAGTGTCGTCCATAATTCTGAGTTACGCCACTTTACGCACGCGGTGGTCGGCTAACTGTTGAACCAACAAAACGCACTCAACAATATTGTAGCTTTCTCTAACGTGGATGGACACATACATATCAATCTCTTACGTCAAGGAATGCCTTCAGAATAGAATCACAAGGGGGTGGATCCATTTGTATGTCAACCTCACACCATTATGAACTATACGTGTTTGTAATAAAGATTATTTTTGTGGTAGGCATGAAATACATAATGGAGACGAACCAATCTGCACGTAGGCTGTTGGAAATGAAGCCAGTGTCCCACTTGGTGGAATGGACATTCCAAACAAAGTTTGCAATGAAACCACCGGTGAATTAATGAACGCGTTTATAAATCTGTATACGGTTGACGTAGCGAACATTTACTGAACCAAATAATATAATGGGACTGTTGCGTGTCAAGTTTAAGCAGCGGGTTACGTATAAAATTAATGTCATCCATATTTGAAAGAAAGTTATACAATAACAGTAATGAAAGCACCACAAGGAAGCGAAGACAGAACAAGACATACCCAGTACGTCATTATAACATTTAAAATAATACTACTTACACTTATACTTCTTCTTTACGAAGAAGCTTCAGAAACCGCGAATGGCTTTTAATGTTTTTGAAGCTTTGAAGAGTTCATCTTGAATAGCTCTGAATGTACTTCAGACAAAACCTAGTCCTATTTTAGAGCCGCACAATTCATCTTATATAAGAGCTAAAACGCAACTCGCGTCCAAAACCGTTAAAAATCTGCATAATTCGAGGCCGCAAATGCCCATGAATAAAGAAATATAATCCATTATTCAGGTTGAGTCATGGAAACGGAGAATAAATACAAAATACGGTATATCGACACAGTTGCTATCGCTATGTTGTTGTGTTTCAAAATGAAATAAAAATCAGTCCAGTAGTTGATCAGTTTTGTTATTCGAAAAAAAAACGATAGTCCAAATGAATATGGGGATAGATAACAAACACTCGAAAAATTTAAACCAGTGCAAAAATAACACAGATACAGGTCAGAAAACACTAGTCAACGAAACCACATTAAATTGCATTTTATTCTAAAACAGAAAAGGCTGATTTGATGCTACTGTGGATACACAATCACAAATGGTAATTTTGTGTTTCCTATCTAAGAATTCAGATCACATGCTTTACTCAATGGTTATATTCATTGGTTTGTGTTTGCTTATCACCTCATCGTGTAAACTCTTCACGTTGTGGACCACGACGACGCAGGTGGCAAAAAGCTTTGATATATTCGTGACAAACATTTACATGACTATTTTATAACACTGTATGTTTAACCTGGTCAAGGATACCTTAGAATAAAAAGAACAGGATTTAGTTAAGATTACTTTCTACGAAAGAAACGAATTTGTATGATTTCAATATGCCTGTGAAATTCTAGATTTAGAATACGATTATAAGGCTTATAAATAAATAAATATAATACCCACTAGCTCCGAAAATGAAGGTTATTAAAAGGGACCGGCCATTTGAAGTAATGGAATAAAGTGAGTGGTTTGGCGTCTACAAAAAAAAAACTTGATTTCGTTTAAAGGAGGTCAGATGGCAATTTTACGTTAAACCAGAATCTTGCTATGTACTTGAAGAATGAACGGCGAGTGCGAACAGCTTAACAAAATAACACAGTAGAATGCCCTAGTGACGACTATAGTTTCAAGATTCCCTCATTCTTTCATTTTAAAAGTCCTTCATGATATCCATGTTTTGTCATCGTATTATAAATCTAGCTTTGATAAAAAAAGTAGAGGTTTAGAGTACACTGATTTAAAATGTGTTTGCCTGACTTGAGCAATCCAATCAAAGTTGCGTCTTCCAAAACTTTTCCTTTCTCTCGTTTACACGTTCAAGGATCATAAGCAACATTCTAAGGTCATTCTCTAAATGTGTTTTGAAATCTCGAATGTTAATGGATTAGACAACATTATAATTTTGAGTTATATATAGAACCTAAGTAACCTAATTAATCGCATTCCTTAAAATGTTACATTTACTCCACTTTTTGGATTTCTAAATGTACGAATATTTGCAACTAAGCATTTGTAATACGAGTGCTTAATACTTTCAAGTCACCTTTTTGATCAAGTAAGGAAATCTAAAGATTATAAAAGTGAGCTTGCACCTGTTGACTTAATACTTGGTGCAACATTTGATTGCAAAATACTTGTTAGTCTAGTCGGTATAATGTACTTAGGTCAGCCTAGTGAGCACTCTTAACCGTTACTCAATAATGTTGCCAACGACAACGTCTAAAAATTTTTTAAGAATCTATTGGTTAACACATAATATACTATGTTAAAGGGATAGGTTATATTCCATGAAAATGTCATAGTAGCAATCAAATGACCTAGAAAGTCTGGTAGTATTTTAAAGGTATCGCAAAAGGAATTGCAACTGACTTTGTGGTCAGATTTAATGTTGTTACTTTGGCCATGGTTGTACAGCCATAATGGCAATACTTATCACGTATTTCCATATAGATTGCATCCAGAATAGTGTTCCACTCTTAGAATGCCTCGGAACGAAGGATATACGTTTCAAATAAGAAATAGGTCGATCTTTACTCCACAGAGACCACTTCAATGGCCAAAAAAATCTTCTTCTCTATAAAACACACATCAGTTAAAACTACGAAAATGCCTTAACTATATAGAATAGATGTTAGGCAGAAGCTGTGACAGTTAGTTACTAAATTAATATCAGGGTGGCGCGGCGGTGCGGAAACATAAACGCGGACGCACAGGCGCAACTAACGGAGCACTCGCTTACAGACGTGTTGAGGTAATGGCGGAACTAAAAAACAAAATAGTAGCCGTCAAGATCAGAGAATTATACAATATGGCCATCCTATTGTGGAGAGATATAAACTTCATACTCCCTTAAATCTTTCCAAGACTGTCAGGTTTATCTATTCTGTCTGCTTCGCAGTGATCTTATCAAAACGTCTACTGCGAATATGTAACAAATAAAATGCTAAGCTGTAAACTTCCAGCTCTATAACTGTATGATTTTTAATACGCTGGGAACCAACCGCAATGCTTTCTTTGCATCAAAAGAATTTAGTTAATTTTCTTATCTACTTAAAGCACTTCGCAAGTCATCACCAAAACCACTTATACTTACTTCAAAAGGTACCTAACTATGGTGTACTTATAAAACAAAATAACTAGGTACCTATGTAGTAATATACTTAATTCTTATTAACAGAAAACATAGCATTAATTGTTATAAAAAACCGTTATCGTTGTGCTCTAAAAATTTAGAATGCAATGTCACAAAAGTGAACAATGAAATTATATTGTTATGAAGTTAACGGATTCTACGATGGCACACTAGAATTTAATGAAACTATCCTATTTCACATAGCAAAAAAAGTCGGAATAAGTAGTTAAGTTCAGAATTCTACAAAGTATTGTTGGAGCGTATGTGCAGATAAGGAAATTCTGCAAGTTTGGTAACAGAGACCAATTACCTTAACGTCAAGAGTGCATCTGATTCATGATTCCCATTTTATTTTTATTTTTATAAAGCTGCTTTTGACTGATTAGTTGAGCAGCTTAAGAGCTTTGGGAGGATCAAGTACATCCAGTGCAGAATAATCGGTCGGAAAAAGATTTCTGATTTATTACAAAAACACCTTTTTTTAGGACTGTCTTGACTTTAAGCCTCAGGTACTTTAGTAAATAAAAAATATTGGTTTTGAGGCTTTAGCGAACAATCGCCGACAATAAATACGCAATTTGCATCTTTAAAACAGGCCAAGTCACTTAGCGTGGAAAAGAAAACACTTGAAAGGATTGCAGTCACCACTTTTATAGCGTTGACATAAGAGTTAAAATTGTATGGCACTTTGTTAAGCAAACCTTTCAGAAGACCGTCGGTAGATTCTCCAGTCATAGTTTTTATATCGTTTGGATAAAGTTTAAAATCGTGTAGAGTCTTCTTTATTTTTATTTTCAAACAACAAATGTGTGTTGTTCGACAACGTGAACAAATAAGTTCTTCTCGGTTGTTACCACCGTTGTTCTGGGGCAGTTTGGTCGGTAATGCCTCCATGACGGATTGTCCACGGTGATCGCATTTCATGCCCGCTTTGAATGTCAACGTGACTAGTACGTTAAGTTTCTACTCTTCAAGGTTGGTTAAAGCCAGCTCGTTTTATGTTCTGTTTACAGCTACTTTGTCTACATTTTGTAGACTCTAATAGTAATAGCGTTTTAACCTCGTTACGAACAGCTTGACACTCATATACATTGGACTATTCGAAGGAGGCGACACTAACCCGATTTTTTTATTAAATACTTATGACAATTAATAGCTGTTAATTAATCGAATAATGTGACAAAAGCCGTCGCCAAATACTTAAATGCTATGAGAGTTACGCAAAAAAGTTAAAAAGTTAGGTAATGGGACTTTTTAATAAAAAAATATTTATATTATAAATTAATAGAAAATAAGGCGTTAATAAATCATAGATTTCTAAATCTTGGTAGAGATATATAAGTGACAGTGTTCCCGAAGATGTTATCACAAACATGTAATTTGCACTTACTGATTCACATGAGAGAGTGAAACTAATTCATGATTTGGCAACCTCTAATAAGATTATTGACTGTGAATCAAATAATAATCAAATAAACAAGGAAACAATAAAACAGCCGCAGAGATAGATATCAAATTAAAGCTAAAATGTGAGTGAAAGTCATGACAAGTCTTCACAGTTGACACCACAAAACAAACCACAACTGTAGTATATTTTTTTTTTTGCAAAGAAAGTTAATAATTTTGCAGTAAACCAACGAGATTATTCTTAACAGTTACATAAGTAAATACTACAATTTTGAGATGTATTAATTCTGAGTAACCAAACCACTTTTTCTACGGTTCTCTGGGTGCCAAACAAGTAACATGCAGTAATTCATTCACTCATGCATGTAATAGCAAGTCGAGAGTAAAAGTGTGAACAATTTCGACTTTTGTTTCTACGAGTCAATTTACTTTCAGCGTGTTCTAAATCGTTCCTAATTTCGTTGTCCACGTCACCTCCAATGCAAGTGGTTTGAAAAACCTGTTAAAATTTCTCTCGTGTTAAATTTCGGCTGGTCCACTCCCAAGCTGCGAGCCCGTTCTACTGACATACTATGCACACACATTTAATAACTAATAATTCATGATTTTAAATCTATTGTTACCTTCGTCACTAACATGTTGGCATTTTTATCAGTAACGGTACTGACAAGGCCAGGCTAGGTTTTTGCAGCTTGCCGATAGATGACACTTATAACTTGAAATTCGCGCTAAGGTTTCGGCTTTTACAGACTTAGGAATATAATATTTGAATCTTGTTAGTTTTTATACCTTTAAACTTACTTTAAAATCATTCGTCAGAAAGATTGATCATCGTCATTACCTGCAACAAAAAAACAAGACTGTTATTAATATTTTTATAGTTATATATTTTGTCAAATATCGTATTCTATGTTGTCCACCCTGATGTGTTAGCGAGGTTTCTTATTTTTATACTTAAACATAAATTATTATCGTTACAGTAATCACACGAGAGCGCGAGAGCGCATTACATCATGGGCCAGGAACAGTCGTACGCGCACGCTAGCGGCACGCAAGTGAGAAGGTACAAGGACAACTACGACGAGCCCGTCCACTACCGGAGCTCGCCCGTCGACTACCGAGCCAACGACTTCGACAAGGATTACAAGCGACACAAAGCGAGGAGGAGCGCTGACAGCTTCAAGAGCGACAACTCTTCAACAGAGAGCAGCGGCTACAGGAGCGGCTCCAGCGCCTGCGAATATCGCTCCGACAGATCCTCCAAAAGCGACTACTACTGCACGTCCTTGTACAAGAACGAACACTACAAAGACGTCAACAAAGAACTCTATAAACCCGTCAAACTCCACAAAGAGAAGCGATACAACACGCTACAACTCTTCGATGCCGACAAAGACGAATTGAAGAGCGCGCGACTCAAAAGCTATCTTACCGAAACAGAAAAGGCGACGAAAACAACGCCCACGAAAAAGCCTGGCATTAGGAATTACACACCTAAAATTCTTTCAGAAGAGGAGCAAAGAAAGAAAAACCAGCATTGGATTTAAGAGAGCTAAGACTAGTAGGCTAAGTTGTAAATATTAGTTTAGCGGTAAATGAGTTGTATGGGCAGCCATGGAGGCGGCAGGAGCGCTGGCCAGCTTGGCACCGTCGCCCATCACCGTATTGGGTCTGATACCACTCCTGGCACTCGGGATCACGTACTTCAGATACCAACAATTCGACCCAGAGTCTTATATTACGGATGTCAATACTGTAAGTATTTTAAATATGATACTCATAATTCGTAACGCGTAAGGTTATTTCAATTACGCAAGTGCATTTTCATATAACAACATAACATCACGCTTGTTTTCCCCAAAGAGTTAGGCAGAGGTGACATGTACCTAGTGCATTTTCATCACTTTTTATTAAAAAATATATAGGTACACTAATAAATAAAATTACAAGAAATAAATTAAAACGAGAAGAAAATGATACCTATACAATATCAATATAATAATGTAAGCTTTAAATGTTTCAGCTGTTGCCGATCTACGACTTCGTGATAGTCGGCGGCGGTTCTGCCGGCGCAGTGGTCGCGTCGCGGCTCTCCGAGATCGGCAACTGGACTGTGCTGCTCCTGGAGGCCGGCCAAGACGAAACTGAGATCTCTGACATCCCCGCGCTGGCGGGCTACACACAGCTCTCCGACATGGACTGGCAGTTCCAGACCACGCCTTCACACAACCGCTCCTACTGCCTCGCCATGAACGGCGACCGCTGCAACTGGCCCAGAGGCAAGGTACTCGGTGGCTGCAGCGTGCTCAATGCGATGGTGTACGTCAGGGGCAACCGCAACGACTACGACCTCTGGGAAGCGCTCGGCAACCCCGGCTGGTCGTATGATCAAGTGTTACCATATTTCCTCAAATCTGAAGACAATCGCAACCCGTACTTAGTGAACACGCCGTACCACGCCGCCGGCGGATATCTCACGGTCCAAGAAGCACCGTGGCGCACGCCATTATCGGTTACGTTCTTGAAAGGAGGAATGGAACTTGGTTACGAAAACCGTGACATAAACGGAGCGAAACAGACTGGCTTCATGCTGACCCAGGCGACCATGCGGCGCGGCAGTCGGTGCAGTACGGCCAAGGCTTTCCTCAGACCTGTCAGACAGAGGGACAACCTGCACGTAGCTCTAGGCGCCCAGGTTACTAGGATTCTCATCAATCCTGTTAAAAAGCAGGCATACGGAGTAGAGTTCTATAGAAATGGTCAAAAGCACAAAATCAGAATAAAAAGAGAAGTGGTAATGTCCGCCGGAGCACTAGCGACACCTAAAATAATGATGTTAAGTGGAATTGGGCCAGCGGACCATCTAAGAGAACATGGTATTCCTTTGGTAGCAAATCTAAAGGTAGGCCATAATCTGCAGGATCACGTTGGTCTTGGTGGTTTGACTTTCGTTGTCAACAAACCAGTTACATTTAAGAAGGACCGTTTCCAGACATTCAACGTTGCTATGAACTACATTTTATACGAAAAAGGACCGATGACGACTCAAGGCGTGGAAGGACTGGCCTTCGTTAACACAAAATACGCGCCACCTTCCGGCAACTGGCCGGACATACAGTTCCACTTCGCGCCCAGTTCAGTTAATTCTGATGGGGGAGAACAGATTAGAAAGATATTGAACCTGCGTGATAGAGTGTACAATACTGTCTACAAACCAGTAGAGGATGCTGAGACCTGGACTATACTTCCATTACTGTTGAGACCGAAAAGCTCCGGTTGGATTAAATTGAAGAGTCGCAACCCGTTTGCTGCGCCGTCTATAGAGCCTAATTACTTCGCGTACAAAGAAGATATCAAAGTTCTAACAGAAGGTATAAAGATAGCGATGGCTTTGTCGAATACGACAGCTTTCCAGAGGTACGGCTCGAGGCCGCACAACATTGCCATGCCTGGTTGTCAGCAGCACGTGCTGTTTAGTGACGAATATTGGGAGTGCAGTTTGAAGCACTTCACATTTACAATATACCATCCTACTGGGACGTGCAAAATGGGTCCGAAGCAGGACATAGATGCTGTGGTAGACCCGAGGTTACGTGTCCATGGCGTAGCTAATTTGAGAGTTGTCGACGCGAGTGTTATGCCCACCATCATAAGTGGGAACCCTAACGCTCCTGTCATCATGATCGCTGAAAAAGCATCAGACATGATAAAAGAGGACTGGCTTGTATTATGACAGTGTTAAATTATATTGAATGAAAAATACTCAGTCACGAACAAAATTGTTATCGTAAATACTCGTTAAATAAAATTCTATTTTATTGAAAGTAATGGTGTTCTCGTTTTTAGGAGTGTAAATATATTTTTAAGGTATGTAGGGTACGTAATTATTTTACTTTCCGAGTCTTTTAGGCGTAATGTATTTTAATAAAAAAAATACCATTCGTTGGTACGCTATACAATAAAAAATTAAATATTGTTTCTGGTTTTATTTGCACAACTCGCATACGTAGGTAGGTAGGTATAATTACACAAAATATAGTGTTCTTAATTTTTATAGAGTACCTAGTGGTTCCTAAAGTTGATTGGACCGCTACCCACCTAATAAAAACTTCCAAATTCCGGACTCGCCTCTTGACTATCAGGGAGAAAAAAGGAGCATAATTATATGAATGAAGGACTGTTCAAATAAGATAAAACATTCAGTTACAATCGAAAATGTTAGTACTTAATTAAATACAAGGAGTGCTATTTCAATGAGACGGATGTATTTGTTTCCTATTTTTGTCATAACAGCTTTAGCATCAACTTAAATTTTAGCTACTTTTAATCGCAATAAGTTTCATAAATTCAATTTATTTCGGTAGTTTTAATATTAATCATAGCTGAAAATTCCCGCCTCACATAGGTGTGAGGTACTGATGGGGAGGAGGACTTTCATAGCTTCATCAGATTGAAACTAGTTTTCAGTGACGTATCTTCTGATAAAACATCGAGTTCTTCACTTGATATCGTTCTATTTTTCAAGGCCCAACCAAAATTTAAAAAAAAACAATACTAAGATCAAAACTAAACTAAATAAGATCCCACAGGTTTCGGTCAATTTAAGGAAACAATAAGAGGAATCCATACGACCATACACGCTTACTGTGCACATAAAATTTTAATTATGCATAAAACTACAGAATAAACCGTCAGTACGACGGTTTATTCAGTAGTTTTTGCAACAGTGACATCTGTTGGCGAATAGCAAAAACATTACGTTAAACGCCATCTCTTGTAAAATAGCTGTACTACGTACAATATCTAAATCTCTCATAATTCAATTTCGAACCACTAGATGGGGTACATCTTGCTTGCTTGTTCTTGATATTATATGGTAAGCAGCAGAGAAAACCACTTGTATTATAATAAAACAGTGGTTCCAAATAAAAATGGGCTTCCTCTATTGGTAGAAAATGTTGAAATAATACTGTTGGCTTTGAGTACTCTAAATGATCTAAAAAGAATTCATCAGATAAAGTGAAGAAGCACTTTTAACTGCTAACTGGCAACCTGGCAAAGTTTTACAATAAACAAACAAAGAAATAATCTTCCAAAAATATTATTAAGAAAATAAATTATTTAGGCACTTAGCTCTATAAAATATCCAAGGCAAACTGTTTTGCTGAGAGAAGTAATGCAAACAAGACCAAGATTATGACATCAAAGTGAATAAAAATTTCAGGTAAATAAATCTGGTGTTTCAATCAACGTAATAAAACACCCACGTTTTACTTACTTCCCGGCAGTCAGATAAGTTCCTGTACACACCTCATTCAGAATGTAATACTAATAAGTATTCAAATTAATCTAGATTTCTAGTTTTATGTGTCAGCAGATTTACATAAATTGCTTCGAAGATAGAGATAAGTGATATTTATTATCTAATTTACATAAACGTACTTAATAATTTTACTATTATCTGTGTATTCACTTCTCAAGAGACAGGAGCACTAGAACGTGTAAAGATACTTCACCGGAGTAAATAGTTCTCGTGCTTTACCATGCCCATTTTTGCGCAGGAAGGGTTTTCAAAAGTTTTTTTTATGTTGCATACTGCAGTTGTGGGAAAACAGTATTGGAAAAGGTAAAAACCACTAATTTGTCTACCCCAAGCTGTTGTTTATTTTCAAATAGATGAACTCAATAGAAGCTCACTGGAAATGTTACCATATTGGATAATCGTGAGTAACCATTAGCGACCATCTGTACATTTCTGGAGGCTCAACAGACAATTCGGACATTTTTAATACACGGAAACTGATACTACCAACATATAGTAGTTCTTTGTTTGGTATTCACTCTACATGATCGGACAGACCTCGGTCTAGTGATACAAGGAGCGGTTGCTTATTCAAACGTAAGTATTTGTACATAATAATTATGATAGTAACGCCAGAACCAGTCGCCGTACGTGGCGTTACGCGTACCAGTAACCGGCTGGTTAAACCTACGAGCTACGAGCCGTTGCACAACATTCTATTAACTCGATCAGATGTGATTACCAGCTGTTCTTATTTATGGCTATAAGCGCCACCTGCTTTATGACTTGGGGAATTTTAATCACTTTACTGATATGCATTTAATTGGTACGTACTTGCAGAAGTGATTGATCAGTTTCGGTAGCAAAGAGAAATCCAGTGTTATTTTTCTCTCGGCAGAAAAGATGCCAACTTCTACCATAAAGATACTAAGCTACATAGGAAGTAGCCTTGAAAAGATTATTTATTTATTTATTTTTAAAGAAAGCTTACAGACTAATAACAATCTTGAAATCATGCATAAGTTTTGACATTTGCTAATTACAAGCTTCCACATATATTATATCTACTTAGTTACGCGTTATTTGCATTGACCAGTTACAGCGATTTGACTAAGTAACAGATTACAATGTAACCATATTAGGTATGTCAAGATAATACATTATTATCATACTGTGAAAAATTTGCACTGCGATAACATTGTTCGGTTCTTCCTAACTTCCTAAGTTATAGCTACAAACACTCGTTTGTAAAATAAATAATAAATAAAAATGTTTATTGCAATTACATAAAATGCTTTTACACACATGAGTTGGAGATCACCTTTTAAGCAAGAGGATGCTTGTGTTAGGTAACTCCAGCCCTCCATTTGACATTATAACGGTTATGCAATTGTAAAACAAAAACAAAGACAAAGAAAACCGAGAATCTAAGTATAAAATAAAGCGCTAGTGTAATGTATGCGAGCGAGTTTTAGAGTGTGTATGCGTGTGTATTTGTGCGTGTGTATGTGAGTGTGTGTGTGAGTGTGTGTGTGTGTGTGTGTGTTTGTGAGTGTGTGTATGTGAGTGTGTGTGTGAGTGTGTGTGTGTGTATGTGTGTGTGCGTGTGTGTGTGTGTGTGTGTAATAGTGTGCGTGTGCATTGTGAATATGAGATAATTTATGTTGAGTTTATCTTATTAGTTTTTAGGTTTCGGTTTACGATTAGGTTTAGGTTAGCCCTGCGACAACGTCTTGGGATTGGAAGAAGCCAGGCACAGCTTCCTCCACTAACAACTTCGCTACCGCGGTCCTATTAATTAGGTATTAGGATAGATTATGGAAGCGATGGAAGCGAAAATATCGGAATACTCGACCAATTTCGACCACTCCTTTGTTTTAATTAGTCACGTTTTATGTTATGATTAGCCAACGTCCTCATACAATAAATAGAATATTTAATGTCAACGAAGGGCCTCCACGCAAATACATAAATACATATTGGCATTACCTAATAAGTTTGTTAAGGTGAATCCTCAGCTATAGTAAGCCAAATTAAAATTTTCTTTGGTTTTTTGTAAATTGCAGTTCTGTTTTACGTCGTACGTTGATCAAAATGCGATTCGCGACTGTAGAAATGATATATTTACAATAATCATCATAATCATCAATTTCAAATCGATTGTCAAACTTTGGAAATTTGTCCCAACTAAGAATTTTCATATGATATATTCTGAAAAATTCTTAGGGGGAACAAATTTCCGAAGTTTGACGATTGATATGAAATTGATGATTATTATTCAGTGAATATAAAATTTCTACAGACGCGAATCGCATTTTCAAAAAACCAAAGAATGTTTGAATTTGGCGGGCTATAGCTGAGGATTCTTTAAGGCGATGACTAAGTTTTAATCTCGTTATCTATGCAGACACCTCAACTCAACCACTTACAAAATAGTGAAATGCACAACAGATGAGTAAACTGACACCTCCAGTTATATCACTTTGTATTTAACTATCTGCATCATGTAAGAGCTACATTTAGGTTTACCACCAAGTAAATAATGACGTCACTAAGACTGTAAAACGCTATTTAGTATTTGTATAGGAAGAACAAATATTAGCACAACTATTATTTAACCTTCCTTATAAAAGCTTGCTAAGCAATGGCGTTGAGACAAAAAAGTTGCGATTTCAACTCCCTAGCTTGCATAGCTTTTTTTTTTGGTTGGGAAGTCATCAAATGACCTCTCCCGCTCTGGGCGGAGCGGAAGGGCGTGTCAGACTCTTACTGACTAAAACCTACCCGTGTTCCTTCAGTTGCCTGTGCGCCAGGGCCACGGTAACTCTTTCGGCATAGCTAAGATGTTGAAAACGAAAAAAACTATACCTGGACATATTTTGTAATTGTTTTTTTTTTCTTAGGGATACTTTTGACCCTAATCACCCTACCTACGGTCTTCCATATATCTCCGTCACTGAGCTTGTTCTGGCCAACTGCCAAAATACAAGTGCTTAAAATTGTGTACCAAATCTGTTCTTCAGGCATAAAGGCTCCCACAGACATGCGCGACGCGACAGCGGTACACAAAGGTGCCGCTCGTCGCGCGATACGCGGTGCCTTTGTGTAGGGCGTCGCGTCGCGCCAGTGTGTACGAGCCTTAACACGATTCATTTTATAATTTTATGTAGCAGCTATCTTATATTCCAGAAAACCGATTCACCAAAACAACGTATATGTAAGTACATAGTTGCATTTAAACACGGAAGTTTTCATCTGTGACCCCACAGGTGTCGAGTGTGGTGGTGACTAGGTGAGGTCTAAGAGGTCAAAAGGCGTCTGATTTAAATGACGACAAAGATGAGAGATAATATTATATCTATAGACGTGTTGCCGCATAACAAAATCTCTAAAACTTTATTAGTTTCGTACCGATATTATTTACATGTATACGAGTACTAGTACTAAAATTATAAATGCGGAAGAAACTGTATCCTCTCTGTCTACCTTGTCACGCCATAACGGCTGAACGGATTTGGATGAAATTGCCGCACGGGTAGACCATGACTTGGGTTGGGACATAGGATACTTTTTAGCCCGGTAGTTAGTTACCGGGGGATAATTTCCGACCACCACGCGGGCGAACCCATAGGCAAAAGCTTGTGTGATATAAGATTACGATGGTTTGCAGCAAGGGTTTATGCAAGTTTGAAAGACACTGGCGTCCAGAGAACATACATTCTGGAAGACCCACCAGGTTCGTTTATAAAAAGTGACAAGGCACAATACTAGGATGACAGCTGATAGCCATGATTAGAGAAATCATTGATTGATGCTAAGCATAATAGAGCAGCAACATAAATTGCTACACATAATTAAATTCTTAAGGAACATGCAATTAGAAACCATTAAATCAAAATAATCAGTTCGTTCCCGGATGTGGTCATTATTATCCATTGAACACATTACTGAGTATTGAGTAAGCTTTGGTAACGCTCATTGATTTGTTTCTACTCATTAGTTTAATAATTAAGGCTCCTAAAGACAGGCGCGACACAAAGGCGAGTGGCGCCTTTGTAGCGCGCTATCGCGTCGCGGTTTCTGCGGGAGCCTTTAATCTGCATGTTATAGTAGCCTTAAGCTCAATCGGTCTATTCTATAAGAAAATCACAATGAATGAGCCTTTTTTGTTATGTTTGGTGGGAAATCATCAAATAATTTCTCCCGCTCTGGGCGGAGCGGGAGAAGTTTTACTAAGTTTTACTAGAAGAGCGGGTTACTGACTAAAACCCACCCGTGTTCCTTCAGTTGCCTGTGCGCCAGGGCCACGGTAACTCTTTCGAACAATCCGCGACCCCAGCAGGCATCGGCCCTAGCGGACCCCGTCAATTAGTGACAATAAATGAGCTTGACTTGTCAATATTGTCAATCCATCCGGCATTGACAGATTCTCGTTCAGGGCATCGTTGGTCTAGTGGTCGCAAGCGCTCCAGCTGAGAATGAGGTCCTGGGTTCGATTCCCGGGTCGGTCAAATTTTATTGGGTTTTTCCATCCAGAATTTCTCAGTAGCAGCCCGGAGTCTGGATTTGTAACTAGTTGATGGCAATAGGCTCGTCCCCTATTACATGGGACTTAAACATAACTGGCGAAATGTGGGTGTACCTACTATAGTTGCACCTCTGCCTTAGCCTTCGAGGAATACAAGCGTGATGTTATGTGTAGATTGACAGGTTTAGAAGCCCATAGATAACCACTGCCGTACTGCAGATTTTCTCTTATCAGCCTCTATAAAAAGGCAGCGATTACTGGAGGGAAAGAAACTATGAGCCATTTTAAAGCTGCGAATGTTGTCTTCAAAGTTTCAGTAAGTGAGTAGTTGAATAGACACCTCCTGGAGATTGGTACATAAACATTCTTGAAACTCAGCTGCAAAAACTCAATGTACAAATATATGCCAACTTTAGAACCCATCGTAATACCAAAAAGGTACATCACTTTAATTTTAAATTAAACGGTTCATGTTCTGCAACCGCGCAGACGCATCACACCGCATTGCTCCGCAGCGCTACCAACAATGCGCTCGCGCTCACGTGCGCCACCTTATGTAACACGCACACATTCGCAGGGTTCCGCATAACACCCGGCACACACTCTCGGAGGACTGACGTTCACAGGCACTCACGTACTCTCTGATTGAAAAACACTACCTTTTGGGATGATATCTGGAACCGATGTCGAAGTTCCATAACCACGTAGAAACGAATCACTAAGTCCATGAGATGAATTAAATATAGTTACTTAATAGGCTTACATGAGTATTGTGGAGTTGGTTTTCAGTCTAAACATCTCATATTATTTAGATTCCTAAACTATTAGCAGAATAGAATTTGGGTTGACTACATATAAGGACTTACGCCCTTATGTAGTCGACGATAGAAATAGATCCAGGAAGCCACGTCATTCAGTTCAGTTAAATTTAATTTCCGTTTTATTGGAATTACTGGAATCCATTACAAATCTTGCTATACTATCCGTGACGCTAGGGAAATGTGACTTATCAGCGGATAATACTTCGTTTTCTTCATCTTCGTTACTAATTATTATACAATATTTTTTTAACACGTAATTATCTGTCACATAATTTCTCGTACATATTTTCCACACGCTATTTTGTTCCAATAATCCGTTCGTGTGTAATCGGTACAAGCACACCGGTTTGAGTCGTTCATTTAATTTTTTTATTCATTTCAATTGCCATATTACAAAATTTGCCGGTTAGAACTCGCATTTGCTAGAAATTCTGACTTAAATCAGGGACATGATGACGTAAGCTCAAAGCTGATTGCAGCAATCCTACTCATTATGTACACAAATTTGGTATCCGAGTATGTGTGCTAGTGGAAATACCATTGTAGGAAGGAAGTTCGATATTAGATAAACTCAAACTCAAAGAATTTATTTCAAATAAACCAACTATAGGCACTTTTGAATTTTTAAGGGGTCGGTGGGTCAGAAAGATGAAGCTAGTTACCCATTCCAAAGCGTAGTAGGTACCTATGGAGAAAAACGGGCAAGAAACTCCACGGAAACTCTTTTAAATCAAAATATTGTAACAAATAATTCGTTACATCATTCATGTTGGAAAGTACTTAGTCAATTCGTTCCGTTCCTACTTTCCAAAGTTTTACTAAAGATAACAATAGGTACATTATCGTAACGTACATAATTAAATAGTTTTCAAGAAAACTACTATCTACCATCAGAAATGTTTCAGAAGAATATGAACCGAAAACGTTATAATTATAATAACAACATATTTTTAAAATTCTTAAATTCGTGGTGTTTTTCATCATCATGTATCACAACAGATGTTTATCATCAAGGTCTACCAAAATGTTAAGTAAAATTGCATTGCGCATAAGTTGATTACCGCCCAATCTGCCTTTTCAGACCCAGTACTAGTCACCTTCTAATTACTGAAAGGTTAAGTAAAGTCCAAGTAAAACAAGTGTAAGCTGTATTACTTGAACAGTTGAAGTTACTTGAACTTTATACTCGTTGTTGCATGCATATCGTCCCTTATTCAAACTTGGCAGCCAATAGTTACGCTTCATAAATTATCGCTGTCATTATCAATACCAATATCTTTATTAATAGAAATATTTGTAATTGCATTGTTGCATTGAATATTTTCCATGCAATCATGCATTATTGCTATATATTAACACTTTTATGAGTAATATAGTGTAATGTCATTAACAGGATTCACACACCACTTCATATTTTTCAAGTCTACTCAAGAGAATGAACCTCATTTTATTAGCAGTTCTAAGAGCAATTATAAACAACACATTCAAAGAAGAACATTTAATACCTCCATCACTTTTATATAAAATTTAAAAACCTATTACAAAATAAACGAAAGCTATTAAACAAATCGTTAGTAGACCCTGCTATACCAGCATCAGTAAACTCAAAATATCTATACATATTCATTTAATTATTCACTCTGCAATAACAAGGCTATTTGCATTCCCCGGACATAATTTCCGCGATCGCACTTCTCTCTCACTTACAAAGGATCGCATTACAGAAGTTTTGTATTACATGACGCAATCGAATGAAGTATGAGTTTCGTGGCCCTATTTCCTATTTATCACGTCCGCTGTGAACAGGCTGTGAGTATTTTTATGGTACCTTTAGAAATGTTATTTTAACAAGCAAAAAGAGGCAAAGAACGTTTCCGTGATCGACTGATTGACTGAGAAACATCGCACAGCTTAACACTTTGAGGGACACCAAACGACGTAATAACAATAAAATATCGACCGATTAAACCACTGAAGAAAGAAACATGTCAGGGTTCCTTACAGAATGTAGAGGTGTAAGGATTATTACTTAGTAAGGATATTTGGAGAATCCGTATTTGGAGGTCTACGCCCTAAGCAGGAATTCCGTAGTTTTTGCCGAAGTTACGGGCGATACCTACTCCGTATCGTCTACAGAAATAATATGGGGCCCGGCCTAAGAAAGAATGGCCCCGCGATTTGACAGTTGCCCCTACTCCCGTTGTGTTTTTGCCCGTCCGAAAAGGTATATTATTCGGGTGTAGGGTTCACTCCGAAGCTACGAATTACTTTCGGGTTGTCCCGTACCTTCGTTCACGGGCTTAGACAGGAGACCCCCTGACTTTGTTAAATGTGGGGGTGAATTTTTTATACAATCGTACTGGCGGATATCATCGAGTACCAGAAGAAGTGCAACAAACCCAACAAGCAACAGGCATCGCGCATCGTAAACATTCGCAGTTCATTCACCTGAGGATAAGTGTTGCGAATATTATGTAAGAGCTTAAATATTTACATAAAATATACAACAATTGGTCGTTTTAACCGTAATATAACACGAACAATACGCGACAGTTTGAGAGCACGGGCTGTGAAAGCTTTTCACACTCACATTGTGGGTCCGTGGCCTGGCTTGGTGACGTAAGCGACCGTATTACCCACAACTTTCGATTTCTGGATGAAGTCGTGTTTGCTTCCTTTCCGGATGCTTGTAATCTTCTGGAAAGTTTTTAAGTCTTCACGATTTAAAACTTAAGTGGCTGATTGTTACATGAACAACATTACAACGTTGATAAAAAAATTACGTCCTTCCACTGAACTGAAGGCATAGCAAACCATGCGATGTAATAAAAAAAAATAAGTTGGAAAATGTTAATTGTTATTCGATTTGTTATGGAATAAATCAAATAACAATTCATAGATTAATATTTCATAATCGAATATCAATTAAGATTTATCGATACTCTGCTAATCGAGTTCCAAGCTCGGTATGATGTGTGTTTATTTTTGAACAGCGCATTGGTCCGTCGCGGGGGGTCGATGTCGTAAGCGGCCCGATTACCCACAACTTTCGATTTCTGGATGAAATCGAGTCTGCTACCTTACTCGGCTCTTAGCGAGTAACAACCTTGTGGAAAGGTGATTTAACTTTATAAATAAACTAGGATGAGTTAATGGCTAAGCATTAGGTATCTTATCCATTAAGAGTTACTCTATGGGTAATTATTAATAATTACCTACTAACTTTGAGAACAATAAACTTGGAAAGCCATATTAATAAGAGCTACAACCTAATCAAAGTCAAAGTCAAATTCAAAAGTTTATTTGCAAACTAAGTGTACATTTTGGTGTTATTTTATAATGTAGGTACTTACAACGTAGCGGCCTTTTCCAGGCATCGCAAATTTGAGGGTTATTTAACATTAAAAATTAAAAATTAAAATAACTATGCTATCAGCGTGGCACTTGAATCACAGCCTGAAAATGTCAAGGGTAGACAAAATGTTGACGAAGAGAAAAAGTAGACACCACCACCACCACCATTTGGTAGAGATTTTCCTGAAGAAGAAGAAGAAGAAGACTAAGTTTTTTTTAAATAAGTATCTTGTGAAGAAAAGGTTTCGAAGATTCTGTCCAAAATAACAACAAGTATCAGGAAGCATGAAAACTCGATTAAAATAAGAATCGATATTCAGTATTTCACAATCGATGCTGGAATTAGGTCGATCGCATCGTTTTGCAACGATTACGTGTGCGATTTTCGTCACATGCATACCTGACCGGTGTCGTCGGTGTCATCGGTATACTGACACACCTCACATCACGTCTATTTTGTCTTTATGAGCACATGTTACCACATCTAGACTTAGAGTTTAAGTTCATGATCTACTGTTCTATTTGTTTGCTCTTGTTGATCTTTCTGGTTTTCTGATTGTGCTCATTGTGCTGTCGAGTTTTTGGTTTTGTAAAAATCAACAACCTCAGCTATTGTTGAGGAAACAGTGTTGGTTCTGGTATTTGCGTTTCTAAATGTAATTTTTACTTTTCTTTTGCAAAGAGATCTTTGTTAAACATGAATTAGATTGCTCCTGCACTTTAGCAAAGTCTCCAGGTCTGGAGCCATAACGCTTGATGGGGCGCTTCTCCCAGTCTACTCCGACTTTCGGTATCTCGATTTACTCATACAAAGCTATGGCGAAGTAGATCGGACGGTTAAGCACAGAATTATCACTGGATGAATGAACTGGCGGCAGGTCACGGGAACAATTTGCGACTCCTTCATACACTTTAAACTTAAGGGGAAGATATATAAAACAATGGTTAGACCTGCTGTCCGGTATGGATCAGAATGTTGGGCCATAGAAGATATAAATGAAAGGCAATTGCATGCAGCTGAGCCGAGAATGCTAAGAGGCATGTGTGGTATTACACGAATGGATAGAATAAGAAATGAGTACATAGAAGGAAGTCTGAAAGTAGCACCGGTAACTGAAAAGTTGTGTGGAAATCAGTTGTCATGGTATGGGCATGTGATACGGAGGAATGCGGAAAATGTCGTAATGAACGTTTTGGGTATGAATATCGATGGCTATAAGAGTAGGGGAAGACCAAAGAAGAAACAATGGATGGACTATGAGAATGATGTTATGGTAAGAAAGGTGGTGACTGTAGCGGCATCTACAAACGCCACATGCGAGCTACGCGTCATACTGACGTCACGCAAAATCCTGCATCGCGCAAGCAGAGTTTACCGCGCAACTAGCATATATACAACATCCCGACATCAACCGTTGGGCAGTTGCCCACCAGACGCGACACCCGTCTGGTCGGAGGATCCTCCATTTTCTATAGAGTATGAGTGAGCTTTACACCCTGTTCCTCATACCTCTATATGACTACCGAAATGACGACTTATAGAGAAGTATGGATGAAAAAGACATGTTGCGCCGATCACAAATAACTTGGGATAAGGGTAGAAGAATAATGATAAGCAAAGTCCATTTAAACATTCTTAACCATTGGATCCCGATGTCTGCCCAGAAAGCATTTACTCTTCAACGTCCTCTACAAATTCAAAGGAAAGTAAAACTGCATCCATCCAACGAATACAAGCTTAGAGTAGTCAGATAGGAAACGCCGACATCATCTAGTTTTTAAACTATGATTGATGTGTAAAAGTGTTTGTACAAACCTACTTACAGAAATAAAATCATTTATCATTTACAAACTATGATATGCAACAAGTAACAACGCACCAAAACAGCAATTATTGTTACCGCTAATGAATTAATCCCACGTCATTAGAGAACAAACAATGTCACTGAGGATGTATCTCTAAGACTAAGTACTGAATAGAAAATCATAGAAGCAAGCGGAAAAACTCATCACGCGATAGAGGAACTGATGTTGATGAGTTCCTTGACGGATTTACTAGCATAATTTTACATATTCTATTATGATTTATGACTATTAAAATTAATTATAAGTCTAGCTGTAGATTGTCAGTAAGGATAGAATCCAACGTTACCATGTTATTAGAAAGGAGATAAAATTCGGGGTGAAATTTTCAGATTTGCGAGGTTCTATACGATCTCTTTGATAGAGCCTTTTGCTTTTTCAAGAAACAAAATAGGTGAAATGAAAATAAACGTTTGAGCGTGAAACTGGTGACAGGTAGATAAGAAATTTAAAAATAAACTTAGTTATCGCAACGGACCTTATCCAATATGTAAAACACCTACTAATAACTTTAACAAGGTAAGTAAATAACACAAATAAGATCACATCAATCAATGTCACAGCTCTCAATATACAACATAATAATTACAGCACATACATAGTAGAATTTCATCAAGCAAACCATAACATACCCCGCGACCCACAACTCCACATAAGCCACCTCGTAACACACATTACGAATTATCTGCAGACCGGGGAGCGCGTGGGGCGCCCGCGCCGACCAGCGCACGCGCAGCGCCAGTCCACCACGCGGAGTCGCGTCGCGCAGCTGTCGCGAGCCAACCGGAACACTACCCACAAATTACGTCAGTTCTATTTTTTTAACTAAAACCTCCTTCTCTATCTCTTCTATCAATTAACTGTGAAAAATCCAGCATCATGAATTTCAATAGCTCTTCGTTTCGTGACTCACTTCAGCGATTATATCGTTTCCACTCATTGTACCTGTAATGTGGTGTAATAGAGCCTTATCTAACGTAGCGTAATACGACTGGTTAATCTTGTCGATTATTGCATAACGTCATACTCCTTTTTCACCCTTGGATTGACGTAAGAAGTTATCGTGTGTTGTGATAGGTCATGTAATTTTATCGGTCCTGTAGTTTCACGTAGACGTCTGTACCTCGTTATCGTGATAACAACTCGTAAGTCGTAATCGTGATAACGTCTAACAATAAATCATGATCGCGATAAGGCCGTAGAATTTCTCGTTAGCTTGGTGTTAAAGTTAGTAAAAGCTAAGAGCGCTAAGTTATATAAGCGCATTTTAAGTACTTATGAAGCTGTGAACTTATTTCCTAGCCTCATTGAAAATTTGTTAGACGGAATACTCGTCACTGAAAGTAATTTGAATAACGTGTTTCGTGAGAGTGTTCAAAGGCATTGTTACTTCGTTGACTCCTTTCATCTCAAAATGTTAACATTTAATTTTTTTTAGACCAGTCTGGTTATGTCTACGTTAAATTCCCATTATACTTTTGTTTTCTTTTGGTTCAATTTGAGTGATCTAATGTTGCTTTGCCGTGACCTGTCAAATGGTAATCGTTGCTAACCTATTACGTCGAAACAACGATAATAGCTTCTCCAGCATAATACTAATGATTGGGCGCAATTAGTTGTATTTACTATTATGCAACTGCTATGTTTAATTCTTCTGACGCAAGCCTCTAACTGGAACGTATTTACTTCAATTTTATGACATCGTCACGATTTTGACCCACATTCCTTTGAATTTTTGGACCTTAATTGCTTGAAGCTGCAAATTAAGCTGAGCTAATTAATTAATGACAGGTTAACGAATAGTCCGTAAAAACCGCATACGTTGCAACTTACTATACTCACAAGAAGACCAAATGAATTTTTTCAATGCCTTCCGATTTTTTTATTTTTTATTATGAATACCGATCATTTACTCTAAAAATCAGTGACCAGTAAAATCGGTCACAATAAAAACACACACTAAACTTGAAGGATGCAAAAATTTTGAATACAGTAATGACAAAAATTCACCACAAGCAGGAGAGAAAAGACGATCTAAAATTGACAGCTACGTGCTGTCACCACACATAATACCACTTCTTATTTTGTCACTTTTTCTAATTATAGGTTCGACATTCAAGTTCAAAGTGCATCGACAGTGCGTGAGAAAAATTGTCACAATACTCATAACAAGACGTATTACTTTCGACTCGTAACAAAAGATCAATCACCTGCACTGGGTGCTGAACCCACTGAGTCAAAGCCTAAAGCCACTTAGGCTACTGTGGCTACTAAGGCTACTCAGGCTACTGAGGCTACTCAGGCTACTGAAACTGCTGAGCCTGCCGACTACCTGTGAGTGCTGATCAGTGAACAGTTTGGTGTGTCCTGTGATAGTGAAGTTACTGTAGAACTCATATTCGCGTGCTTATATGAAAATCAAGAGAAATGAAGGTGAGTGTGACTTGATAATTGTTGAGCTAGTAATAAGTTAATCAACGGCATAGTCAATAATTAGGATGTAATGCGAGTTAATTATAATTTGGATGGAAAATCTGTCGAGGATGTAAATATTTTGTGAACTAGACTTAGAGAAAGAAATACAGTGCAGAGTCAATCACGAAAATTTTCAGGAAGTGTTTGTGGACCATGACTTCTCATTGCAAGAGTTATATTCTGAAATTCATGGCAAAGGTTCCTGTCAATGTTCTTTGCGATGGATGTTCCCCAGATGCTAAAACGAACTGTGAAAACAGACAATTATCCATTGAATGAACACAGAGTCATAATTTTATCAAAACTCAAGTTACGTGGTCAAGTTTAAGCAATCAAAAACATAATAATATTTTTATTAACAAAATTTCTTAATCGCGGAAAGAATACAAACGTTTTTTACGTAATTCGTTTCACATTCTCACGTTTTTTTTTTGAGAGTTAACAAATCGTTATCTTCGCAAAGATTACTACAAGTTGTGAACCATGGTATTGCACAATTTGATAGGTTTTATACGTTAAACTAAACGATATTCTATGTCATAACATTAATAGTAAATAGCAGTGTGCCAAGGCCGGTGAATAACTATACCAAACATTGCAGTGGTATTGTGAAATGCAGTGGTTTTATTGCTAACTCGTCAACAGTGCTAAGTGACCGGTGGATTCTGAATACTTTTAGCGTTTTTGAAGGTAACCAATTTGAAATTGTGGAAACTGTTTTTAAATTAGGACGATTCAAGGTAGACCATGTAGTTAGTTAGACACGTAACAAAAAGTTTCGTATTATTGTGATAATGAAGTGACATGAATATGAAGTGACATCAATATTAAGTTCATTATTAGGTACGCTCATTTTTGGGATTGGATTCATAATAATTATTTCTTTCTTATCTAATCTGCCTTTCAAATCTTCTAAAGCACGCACGTTAACCTGGAACATTTTATCGTCTATTGCTCAACGAAACCATCTTGCAACTTTAGCTCTTCCAACTAATTTTGTTCCACTGTGTGAAATCTCTTGTGCATAATGTCTGTGTGGTAGCTGTTTAGCACCTAAACGTAATTAGACTTCTAGTACATAATTTGTTGCCATTCTCTAACAAATCGAGTCGCACGTTTACTTCCGACTCGGAATCTTCTCATTAGCGAGGGTAAAAGTGCATGTAAATGGTTATAACAACTTTGATTTATGATTAGTCGAGTGCACAGTCATCCTCAAAATAAAAACCAAAGTGTTTACAACATTACTTTCATCATTACCTAATACAGTTCAATTTAGGTAAGTAGGTAGCTATCTGAAAAACTAACTACTAACGATCCAAATTATTTATGTTTATGCAATACATACTAATCAGATAAGCACGCACCCAGAGGCTGTTTGCAGCCAATATAATAAATACAATGTACTTAATCCTTAATAGAATTTAAATTGAGTTCTATTATTCATCTCCAATAATCTTAACTAATAAATACGACACAATTAATTGAGATGAAGTGCAAAGTTACGGACGCCACACCGCTGCGTTGTCGGCGCGCGCGCCGGCGATCGTTTGATTATGCAAAGCAGATACAAAATCTCATTGCATCATACTACATAACGACTTGTTGCAGTTTTTGACAAAATCTTTGGTAGTAAATATGTTAAGGGGAAATGTGTTAAGAATTAAGGTAATTAGGATCAGAAGTTGGTCATGTTAACTTAGTTTGAGGAAACAATCCTCGATATAATTAAGTATTTACTAATCATAATTTATAATTAATTCAGGCGCTTAAAATTAAAGCGAAATCTGTTTGAACCAAGATTGTTGCCCTAACTAACACCCTGAACGTGTCAAGATTTCTGAAAGTTATTAAAAAAAAAAACTATTATTTTTTCTTTATTTTACGTAGATATTCAAGTTTAAATTATCTCATTTAGTTATCCCATCAATTGTGGTCGCGAAAGGTTTACTTTGTTTAACCAATATTTATAGTAATCTCCCATCTCAATCACAACATTTGGATCAACAATAAACTTTATTACAAAATAAAAACAAGCTACTTCCAAAAAAACACTACAATGTGAAAAATTACTTTTATTTCGGAAGTCGGTATCTTTGGTTTTGTATTTTCGTTTTTTGCCACCGATTTCCAAAATTAAAGTTATTTTTCACTTTGGAGTTTTTTTTTTGGTAGTCGCTTGTTTTTATTTTGTAATAAATAATGTATTTATTTTTGCTTTTTTAGTTGTGGTACCTACCTCACACAAATTCGTATCCCTTCACTTGCTGAGTAAATAACAATGACAGGAAGTTATTATAACATTATCAACATACACTAAGTGGAAAAATACGTATTGTTGAAGCTAACTCCAAAACCACTCATCATAACTTGACCAAATTTATATGGGACCACCCTATAAGTATACCCTTTCAAACGAAAGAAGATTTTTTCATATCAACTGATATGAAAAAATCTTCTTTATTATAAATGACGAAGTCCAAAAGTATAATAAAATATTGAAGCTTGATCTGGCGTCCACACTATAATGCGACACACTCGTTGCGTCTAGAACTCGTTCAAAAGGATTTTCTATGGCACCTGGCGTTTTCTAGAGGAATAACTAAAAAAGTACGTTCGATGGTTTCGCTGGACAATCGCCGACGTATTAATGACGTAATGTTTGCAAAGTAATTAACCATAAAATTGACTGACCACAAATATTGCACCTTTAATATCCGCGCTCCCTCAAGAATTCCTCGCACTCCCATAACACCATTCTGCCCTCCGCAGAGAAGAACGGTTCTAGGCGCCAAATCTCCCTACGCAAGGTTATGCAAGGTCGTAAATAGCTGCAGTGATCAAATCGATGTGCACTTTGAGAGTTTGGGCCAAATGTCTTAAATACCTTCCGAAATAGATGTGTGTGTTTACATGTAATAAGTACCTTATAATGTTAAATTATATAGTTATTGTCACAATTTACAATTTTAAATACTTAAGTAATTTAAAACAAGATTAATCATACTTTTTGTACTACTTCTTTATGCATGCGGAGTTTGCCTGTAAGTCATTGTTGCACTGTTGCATACACACTTTCGCTTATAACCTTTAGTATAGAACCTGTGTGAACAATCGTTAGTAAACCAATAAAACAAATAAAAGTAAAAAACATAAAAAATACAACCGTATTGAGAACCTCCTCCTTTTTTTGAAGTCGGTAAAAATAGACACTGCTTCGCTGTCAAAATGAACGTGATCCCATTTAGTGATTAAATCGATCATGATTGTTCTGCAATTAGGCTATTAATCTCCAATGTAATCATTAATCAACTGTACTATAAGCAACTTGTACAGTTAAACACATTCATGCTCTGTTAACCGCAGTCGTAACTAAGTTATTTTAATAAGGAAGAGCCTACTGCGTAATGTCTCTTATTATCTTATCGAATATCATTAACGCACATTATATCATCTGATACGTAGGCAAAACATACGGTTTTAGAAAGGGATGCATCAATTAAAATCGTTTGAGAAGTGCGTAATTAGATCACGTATTCATCTTCATCATTAAGCCTTTATAATTCAACAGATACCCAGCACCCTAATTACGTAACGAAATGAAATGAAAAGAAATGTTTATTTCTGTAAGTAGATCTTTACACGATCGATCTTTTTCATCTTGACACACACACATCAATATTGTGGTCAATATTTTAAAACTAGATGGCGCCGGCATTTCCTAGCAGACTGATCCCTGAGAAGTGAGTAGGCCGAAACAAACTCAGAGGTCATGTTCTCTTTTAAAGTCCGCTTTCAATCACAATTCGAGGGTTTGAAGGAAATTCCTAACCCACTGCTTCATAGGTTTGAAATATTCGTCTATTCAACAACGTAAATAACGCAAAGAACGTATCTGAACGGTCAAAATGAAAGGCATTGCGATCAAATTGTAATTGGATGTTTGTTACGCAATTACCCCGCACATGTGTTCTTCAAAGATTTGGTTATGTATTTCAAATCCAGAATTGATTGGTCAAGCCAAAATGTAACTTGAATCATTGTACGTTATTTCGGTAGACGAAATATCTATATCACCTACTTGTACTTTCCTCATCTTCTTCCTTCGCTATTCCTTTCAGTCACCTTTGCCTACACTCGTCTAAAGATCGGAGCGGTCCTTAGGCTCATCAGTTCCTTTAACAGTCCGTATATTCCTGATAGTATTAATTAAGGTGAATCCTCAGCTGTAGCCCGCGAAATTAAAAGTTTTCTTTGGTTTTTTGAAAATTGCAGCTTTGTTTTACGTCGTATGTTGATTAAAATGCAATTCGCGACTGTAGGAATGACATATTTACTGAATAATAATCATAAATTTCATATCAATCATCAAACTTTGGAAATTTGTTCCACCTGAGAAGTTTCATATGAAATATTCTGAAAAATTCTTAGGTGGAACAAATTGTCATGGTTTCCAAGAAAATTTGAATTTGCCGGGTTACAGCTCAGGATTCACCGTAATCTCATTATCTATTGTTCTTACAATCAGTTGCCTTGTCGTACATTAAAAACTGTTGTAACTTCCCGTCAAAGCCGGTCAATGGGATGTCCGGTGTTATTGTACCCTAGACACCACGTGCATTGACTTCATACATTTTCTTCTTCAATCTTTAAATTACCTATGGTTTTCCTTTTCTGAACCAAACATCTAAAATCTGACAAACCTTGCTAAAAGTCGGAGAAGTTTTTTAACGTACCTAAGTAATTTATTTTCGATTGAAACAAAAATTGCAAATACATACATTCAGTTATATAAAAAACTTTTATACGAAAAAAAAACAACCGACGTCCAAAAAAACCACTAAAAATCGTGAAAAATTACTTTAATTTCGGAAGTCGGGGTCTTTGGTTGTGTATTTTCGTTTTTGGTTACCGACTTACGAAATTAAAGATATATTTCACGTTTTGTTATGCCTTTTTGAAGTTGGTTGTTTTTTTTTTTTGTGAGTGTTCTTATTTTTCACTTTTTTGGTTGTTGTACCTACCCCACATACATTCGTATACCACTACTTAATATGTAAATAACCGTGACAGGAAATTATAACAACATCATCAATATAAAATAAGTTGAAAAAATACGCAGTATTAAGGATAACTCAAAACTTGATCAAATTTAAATGGGACCACATGTAAATAAAAAAAGAATCATCCAAATCGGTTCACCCAGAAAAAAGTTCTGAGCTAATACACATTTAAAAAAAATACTATCGAATTGAGAACCTCCTCCTTATTTGAAGTCGGTTAAAAATGAAGTAAATATGTATGACTAATGATGTATCACGTAGTTACCTTAGTTGGACAAAAGTGCGTTCTCACAATACAGCCTGAGCGTAACAAGTGACAAATAACAAACACGACGTAACACATAATAGTTCACCCGGGAAGTGCTCAGTAATGCGTTTGCGCAACTATAAAGCTGCCAGTCCACGGTTTACATATCACTTCCAATTTTAAAACTGATTTTACTTAGTTACTTCAATTCAATTGTTCTTTTTTTTGTATAATAAAATATCTTAATTTTCTTGGCAGTTTCGTATGTCATTACTTCTTGAAAATGGCAAAAGTTGTGAAATGAAATTCTTATTCTATAAATAGGATATCGGAATCACTTTATTACGTCATATAAAAAAAATAAGCTAGCTGCAGGCGTAGCTTGACGGTTTCTGTTTCTTGGAAGACAAGACATAGCTATTTCTATACAAAGTGACATTTCGTTTCTCTATTTTTGACATCGCACCGTAAAAATCCTTCTAAAATCCGTCATTTTGTCTTTTGTTTTACCGATCGTTGTCTAGGTCTTTTTATATGTAGACTATTTCAGAAGAAAGATTTCTATCCCAAACGTCAAAATCACACTGACAACTGTCAGTTGTCTAAGGTAGTGAAGACAATTTGATTTTGTAATCGCCATGCTAAAGACAGTAGAAAACTTTTTACTCGACGGCCGCAAACAAATGGAATGGAAAAATTGAATTTTTCACTTTTTGTATGGAAAATGTGAAAAAGTATTACCTACATGTTTAGTTTTAGGGGTTTAAAGGTTTCATAAAGGGGGTCGAAATTTTCATTATTTTTGCGATAGGACACACCATTTTCGATATATAAGCAAAATAAAAGAAAAACGTGAACAAACTACTGAATTTCGTAAAAAGTGCAGTTGACTCTTTCTACTTTGCTGCCGTCGTACTGTCTTCACGGAACGTCATTTTTGTCTATTCTTCCGTCGACAAACCCCGTTTCTATAATGGTCATGCTACGCGTGCTGGAGTCAACAGTTCCTATCTGACTACTCCATGAGAAGAAATGGCGAAACAAAGTCAGGGGTCAGTCTCTGGTAAGGTCCAGACATAATCTTGGTATAATCATGTGTTTACCATGTAGATTAGTGGTAGGCAGATGTCGCGATTTAGGGTACCTCCCTATATTTCTTGTTTACCATCGACATGATGGCAAATTAAATTCAGTCGCTTACTTGAGCTACAAGTTTCATTAGAATATTTAAAACATATTTATCAGAAGATAGGATTCTTGTAATATCAAAAATTAGAAAACCTATCCCAGGCCCTGCAGTCTCGACATTAGATAGCGACAAAAATCTGTCGCTAAGTCGTATCGATGTCAAATTCCTTTAATAGATTTTCAACTTTATTTCCAAAGCATAAGGTTGAAAATCTATTAAATAAATTTGACAACGATTGGACTTAACGACCGATTTTTGTCGGTATCTATGTCGAGACTGCCGGCCCTGAGCAGTGGACCACACTTGTTGCGTTTTATAAAAGTTAAGCTTTTGCGAATCAGAGCTTATGGTCAGTATTTCTTAGAATTGGGGTCTGTTTCGTTTGAGAGTTTATAGTTCGTCTCTAACCCTCAATTCGCTTTTCTAGCTTAGTTACAAGGTCTAAGCCACCTCTATCCTAGATAGGCTGAGCATTGAAACAACTTTTATCGTTATTCCGATCTATATCCGTATCAAATATAGCAATATTACATGAAAATAAGTAAAAGTATAATGTTTCTACTATTTGTTAAGAAGCGAGTCGATTAGTTCCGTCTATTTTCCGCACCTGCGCTTGCGTGTTCACCGCGCGGAAACTGCGACCCCGCGGTGAGACGCAGGTTTTTTACCCGAATACGTTTTAAAAATGTAGTAATTTCCAAGATATAAATGTTGGTGTTAAATCAAGCAGTTTTCATACTCTTTGCTATCCTGTTAACTTGGAAGTCATTACCGAGAGCAAAGGTTATTTAAAAATTGTTAGATGTCATACCTGATTGAGTTTAACAGGTACCTAGGTGTAAATTTACGTGACAACTAAATTTGTAAAAAATTAAAACTGCCTTAGATTTCAATTACATTACGTTGATAAAAATCTCTGTCTGACTTAATACCTAATTTATAATAATAGGCTGAAAGAATGCAAATAACATAATACTAAAATTATCTCCAAGTGCAAATGTTTGTTATAAATTAACTTAATAGCAAGTCATTTACTGACAGCACAAACCACTACAGCTAAAATAAAACAATTATGAAAGAAATAAACGTTAAAAACATGCAAATTCTGCGACAATAACGGCATGAAACTTTTTAAACGCATATTTATGGTCCGAAGGAAACAAATGAGTGACGCAACAATGAGGTTAAATCATTTTAAATTTAAACAGATACGCGTGCGGAAGAAAAACATCTGACATAAATAATGGTTATTAACAGTGCGCAGGCTTGCCTGACTGTGCCTACGTGACCGGCCGAAATTCAACGGTGCACGATCGCAGACGCTGATTTTCCGACTAAGTTGATCGATTTCAGGGCTTAATTGGTGTTAATTTTCGGCAGAACTCTACACATTGGCAAAATAAAATAAACCCGATGACAGAAGTGTCTTAAGTTTAGAATCACCAAATTAGAATGTATTTAGACTAATATTTGTTTAATTAACAAGTATGAAGCTTTTTGCTTAAATATTCTTAGACTCTATAAATATACCGTAAATTGTAGTAACGATACTTTACAACTTACTACTTACCAGAACGAATAAACTTACCTACAAAATCGATGTAAAAACCAGATAAGTATACAAATGTAAGTTTTATTGTAAATATCTCTTACTATAGAATCGTAATCCAACAAAAAGCAGTCACGAACCATAGCGACCTGTCATAAATAAAACCGTTGCTATGACGACCAGCCATGCTAATGGCGTCCTCAAATCGTTGGAACTAGCCGAGGAAAGTGAATCCAATGGCCGATGATATAACTAGGTCGTAATACTATTTCCATGAGCCCGAGCCACCTTGCAAGCTGAAGAAAGACAAGGTATTAGAATTAATGGAATATTATTTCGCGTTAAAAGCTCTAGCGTCATTTTGTAAAAATCGAAAAGAAGTTACGTGATTATGTATCTCGAAGGATTATATGTAAACCAGTCTAACAATTGACATTTTAAATATCGTCAGATATCACTTATGATCACGGACGTTGGTTTTAAAATCGAAAGTGTAACAGAGCTTATAGTAATAGCATACAATTTATAACTCGACCTTGATATACCAATGAAGGAGGCGTTCAATAAAATCGTGGCTCAAGACCAGCGGCGTAATTACGTAATACATTTACAGTAGGAATGGGTTTCATTTTGACAGTTCATCAACATTCATTGCGTTATTTACGTTGTTGAGCCGACAAATTTTTCGTACACATGAAGCAATGGATTAGCAATAGGCTTCAAAATGATTCAGATTGTGATAGATAGTGTGTTACGTAACTAGGAGGCAGTTCCGAATAATTTAAAAACTGAATGTCGATTTCAGCTGTATGAAACACTCATATTTGACACTTGAAGTAGGTATTGTGTCAAAATTTTCAGTTACAGAACTTTATCAATTATATATATCTATATCAATACAATTGATTTGCCCTCGACATTTGTAACCAAATAAACTAAACAAACCAAGCAAACAATAGTGTTAACATCTGTTACGAAATTTATTTCTAACTTTAGTGTTGCTGAATAATAACAATATAGTTTTTATTGTCAGTAAAAGTTAGACATAAAATACGCAAGTAACAGATAATCTAAAATAATACTTTTATTTGTAAAAACAAACCCTAAGACATAGCAAACGGCAACAGGGTGTGGATGTGGAACTGTGGACAAACTATGTCCCACCTCATATCCTGCCCTCTGTGCCCCAAAAAAAGTGCAGTCTCTGCGCTGCCACAGACGAAGCCATGGAAGCGACGAAGTTTTTCGCCAACAAAATTTAATACACTGTCGTGCCATCGAACGACCAAGAAGAAGCAGCACAGGAAAGCAAGTAAATAATGGTGAATATAGGAAATTACAGTCCCGTGAACAGTTTCGCCTATCTATAGTCCATAAGATATCCGTCTACCCACTGTCTGTTTGAAGAAAAGTCGACGTGACCTTTTACTTTTATGAGTCGTTCATAGACATTATTAATATGGATCAATAATGGCGCCCAACAAACATTAATAATTCGTTGTTGGGCGCTAAATGGTGTACTTGAATTTGATTTATTTTTGAAACTATTAAATTATGTAGGCACTGGGCACTTTATTGTCTAAAAAGGGTAGACCCAGATTACATTGGCATGTGTTTGAAATAATCGTGAGAGAGGTTTCAATTTCAATCTTCAACTCATCGATTTCGCACTAAAACACGCCCGATTTTAACACCACTAGGAACAAAAATCTAACAGCGAGAAACAAAGAAAAAACTCCTTTGTCACATAACCATGACTATGAATGAGAATGTCAACAAACAAGTGCTCCAGTGCCAATGTAATGCTTCTAGACACTACCAGTGCAGCGTAACAGCGTAACCGTGTTACGGCATATGATAGCACTCGCTGAAGGACCGGCGCGCGTTTGCGCAGTGAAGGTAACCGGTAGTCATATGGCTACGTTGATGAGCATCGCTGTTAGTAGCGTTATAATATTTTTTTTACCAATATTGCAATGTGAAAACTATATTATCTGGCTTCTATTTTAATTTCTGAACAAAAAGTTGACGATCGACATTAAGACATTTTAAGATTACAAGGAGTTTCAGTTTCGGGACTGATCTTTTAAGGTTCCCTATCCATTTGCATAAAATGTTAAGACCTAATATAACTTAGCATAATTTTGTTTGGCATAATTATATTTTCGCTTAATATAATTACGCATAACAGCTTACGCATAATTTTTTTAAGCATAATTTCTCTAACCATAATAATGATTAAGCATAATATTCTAAAGCATACATTTATTAAGCATAAAGTTCTAAAGCATAACTTTTTTATGAACAATTTGTGGGTTTTTTTTTTCGCTGTAGGAAGCATGCAGCAAGCAAGCATACAGCATGCAAGCAAGCATACAGCATGCAAGCAAGCATGCAAGCAAGCATGCAAGCAAGCATGCAAGCAAGCATGCAGCAAACAAGCAAGCATGCAGCATGCAAGCAAGCATGCAGCAGGCAGGGTTTCTGTCACGGCTCCGGCGCTGCGGGCCTCCGGCGGCCCCATGCGTGCTAATCGTCGCAGACGGCTTTCGCTCACCACCGCAGCTTCGGCTTGTTGGCCGGCTTAGCCGGCCAGCCTCAGCCGCGGCGGCTCGCTCGCAGCCGCCTGCTCCTCAGCCCGCGGGCCGCCTCGCCCCTACGCGCCTACGCGATTTTAAATTACACTCTAGGGGTAGGACAAACAAGACTACGTGGAGTCGGTTTTGCAGCAATTCGGTTCTGTCACTAACTTTTGTTGCACAGCATATTAAATTTTTAACCAACAATATTATGCCAATAGTCATTAGGCCTACTAACGTTATGCGAATCAAATTTATGCCAAAACAAATTAGTCTTTAAGATGATTATGCCAACATAAAATGTATGCCTAAAAAAATTATGCTGAAGTATTATTATGCCAAAACAAATTGTGCCAAAATCGTTATGTCGAAGTTTATTAGGACAAAGAACATTATGCGAAAAGAAGGGATCCCATCTTTTAAATTGAAAGCGAGAAATTGGACCAATGTCCTTTCAATTGAATTGTGACTGCTCATAACTGAAAATCTCTTGAATTTTGCGATATTTTTATTATAAACATATAACATGTAATCATCTCATTAGAATACGAAATTGATTAAATTAATATACAAAGCGAATTGATTAACCAATAACAAGGCTAATAGCGTTCGTGACCGTGCCACTGCATTTTGATTATAGAACGGCGAGGCTATGACCGCCAATCCTTGCAAGGCAGCCAACATTGCGACAACAAACTCGCCGGTCCTTACGTAAGGTTTGCAACACCGAGTGCAGCGCTGCATCGACACTGACTGATGAATGTAACATGACGATACGTTAGTCGATTATATAATTAAATAAAATTTATTTTAACTGCTTAATTTGATAAAATCCTAGTTTCTAACTGTGAGAACTTTTTTTTACAAAAACACCGATGATATACTTATTGAGAGAATTGGAGTGTAGCACTACTAAAAGACGAGCTAAGGAAAAGGAAGCGTCTACGTCTGGTAAAAAAGCATCTTTAGTGGAAAAATATTTTTTTTGGTGAAGACTGGAGGCGTACGACAGGAAAAACCTGATCGGAGTTGAAAACCAACTCGAGGATAATCTTCCTGACATATAAAAACACACACACCTTTACTATAATTTACGTAATATCACACCACAAGTGGCTGTAGGTAAAAAAAAAATGGAATTAGTTCCCATGGGAGCATCACCAGTATACGAATTTCTGTCATAAGTCTTCAGGTTTAAAAATAATACTAGGTACATAGTCTCGACGAAATATCGGGTATCCATTTTTTTTTCGGAGAGGTTTCTCAACGGGGAATATTAATTAATTATGCGTAAAAGACGTCGCTTGTTTACGAAAATGTATGGATAGTGACAGCTAGCTGTCAAATTCTTGGACGTTGGAGAGCAGCGACATCTGAAGTGAGCAAGTGGCAGTTTTATTCCCCATTTCAATAAAACCAAAAGAAATTACGTTTCAATTTTGTCGGAATAAGATACCGTTGACCATAATAGACGTTTTATGTTGTAACAACGCTCAAAGTGACTTGTAATTTATTACACAGCCGCAAATTGACGATAAAATAGTAGAAATACTCGCTAATGTAATACGAAAATGTTTACTTGCATTGTTAACGTCTTTATATGTCGGACTGTTTGTTTATCAAGTAAATTGCTATTACGTAGCTATAGGTATCGTTTTTTTGTTTTTATCCTATTCAAACTTTCATTTTTGTATGAATGAAATGAGAATGAATCTTTTTTCAAGGTAAATTAAATATAAGAAGTAAAATTAAATTAAATACCAGATGATAAACACACGATTTCAATTGTACAGCAAAAGTACATGCATACATAGGTACTTAGAGTGTAATGTATTTAATACTAGCTTCTGCCCGCGGCTTCGCCCACGTGGATATCGGAAATTATCACACAGGAACGTGCTACCGGAATATATAGTATCCTATCATTCAAATCCATTCAGACGTTAAAGCGTGAAAAGGTAACAGACAGATAATAAATGCAAATAATCTTTATTTTATTTTAGTTAAACAGGTTTTTAACTTATATATAATATTAATTTATTTTAATATTATCACCATTATTTTGAAATACTCTAGCGCCGCCATTGACCACGTGTTACCTACATATTAGGTAAGGTATTTTATACCTACAATCTTCAAATTGGAATAACTTTTAAGCGGGTGGGGCGATTTAAATGAAATAAATACTAAAATAATTAATACCTCAAGATGCGGATTCTGATTATATTTTTAATTACTGAAATCTCTTAAAAAAAGGTAGACATTAATTTCAATAATCATGTTAATTTTAAAATCAGCCCCTATTTTACCCCCTTGGGGATGATTTTACAAAAACGCTGAAACATTTTTTTTTATTTCTTACCAAAAGCATACATTTTAATTTTCATATCCCTTGCTTAATAAATGCTAAGTTTCCCACACAAACTTTTATCCCCTATATCACCCTTTTTGAGACAAAAAGTAGCCAATATCCTTCCCAGGAGACCATCTCCTTGACAAATTTTATCGAAATACATGCAGTGGTTTAGGCGTGAAAAGGTAACATACAGACAGACAGACGAACAGATAGACCGACAGTTAAAGTTACTTTCGAATTTATAATATTAGTATGGATAGTTCAAATTAATTGTTTAGTCTTTTTACTACCTTACACCTAATTCCCAGAGTTGCAGGTGGCTTGCTAAAGGGCCATTACAATAGAAAATCAATTGTGTCTCATTAGCAATGTTTAATGAGTTAGTTACAAAAGATTGAACAATATTCAACAAATTGTTTCGAAACTAATTTTCAATACACGTTGTCTAAAATAATTCTTAATACTGAAATCGGTTACCATTTTCTTTCCAATAAATTTTCCCGTTACCTGATTTTTAATCGTGGCAACATTAAAAGCTCTATTGATCGCGTTACTAGAAAAGTTGTTATATTTTTAGTAAATATGTGTTGATGAAAGCTTTGTAAAGAAAAAAAGGCAAATCAGAGGAAAACCGCCATTACTTTATGTCTGGGTGGGCATTACTGGAGCTGCATAATATGGAGTTCCACGCACGTAGCGCACGCAAATAACGTAACAATCGCAACATACGGCATGGCTTCATTTAAAGTGGGTTCATTTATAGATAAGATATAAAATAAACAAACATTTGCTTAACAGTAAACAAACACTATATTATGAAAAGAAAAGCTTTTAAATATTTGTTTAATCCTTTTAAAATTGATCATCATTGTAATCGACTAAACTATAAATCGATAAAGTTGTGAACTTGTGACTGGCAATTTTATCCAAAATTAAACTTGACTGCCGTTATTAAATCTAAATTAAAAACAAAGCTATTTTTTGTTTTATCAATAATAGGCAATACGTGGTTTTTTTTATTGTGTCCCGGTACTTCCTTAAAAGATTTTCTTAGAATAGAGGATAGGATCTAAAAAGGTTGTAATCGTTTGAGTGCCATCCTTACTTCGCGGTTTAATGGTACTTGAGGGTTTGCAACGTTATTGTTTTGTCAATATAGAACAAATAATAGTACATTACTGCAGCGACCGACAACAGCGTCATTGATGGACGAACGTGAAAATGTGGGCCAATGCGAAGCCGAGGCACACATACGTGAATCTATCAATGCCTGGTTTCGGCCAAGACTTGTATAGTACATTTCTCAAATAATGCGCGGAAATTCAAACTAAGTAAATCCTAACTACTATTATAAATGCGAAAGTAAGTTTGTTTGTTTGTTTGTTACCTTTTCACGCCTAAACCACTGAACCGATCATACTGAAATTTTGCATATACGTTTTCAGGTGTACAGAAACGGACATAGGGTACCTTTCATCCCGCAAAAAAGTACTGTTCCCGAAGAAAACAACAATAACGTTCTTATGATAATAGATGGCGCCACGTGTCTTTCGAATCATGATTGAATTATAACCCGAATTGATAGTCAAAGTCTAAATTAACGCGAGCGAAGCCGCGGGCAAAAGCTAGCTTCAGAATCAATGACGAACAACGATAACTTTTCTCGCACTAATATGTTCATTTGTTTCTTTTTCACTTTACACAGCTCTATTTGCTAAGCCAGTTCGAGATTTAAATAAAATCTTTGATAAGTTACCTCCTTGTTTGCCATGGGTCAAAGTAAAAACTTCGTTCCATTTTTAAATTACACGACAGATATGAATTTTCATAGTAATTTATTCGGCCGCTAAACACGGCAGATATGGATTTTCATACTAACATTGCCGGCCGCTGCTCGCATGTATTTGACCAGTACAGCATTTTCGATTTATCCCGAAGAAGGTTGTCAAAATAATGCTTGAATTTCCAAGCATGTTTGCGAAACTATAGATTATTTAAAATTGTTAAAAATCCGGAACAAAGTAAGCATAATAAATAATTTATTCAATGCGAAATTATTACCTACTATACAGTGTAGTTGGCACGTAACCATAATTGAAATGTCAAATTATAGAGTTACACCAATTGAAATGACATTAGCGCGGGATTGATGCTCAGTCAATATGATTCATATTAGATAGGTATCTAAATTATGCGAGTGAGGCCAACACGTGGGCAAAGTGGTCTAATTCTAAGTGCTTCTAATAAAAAAATGCAATGTTTTAATGGGTAGTTTAAATATGTACGTTTGGTGGTTTAATGCACTAAGACTAAGGCCCAAGGACGCCAATAACTATAAACATTACAACACAACTGAGTATACTCTACTCAGTCAGCAATCTGTCAAACATGAGCATCAAGTCAACCTACCTTATATTAAGTTGAAAAGCTGAGTTGGTTACCTTTAAAAATAATTTTATAGTCCACCATCACATGCAAAAAAACATTCGCAATTGATTATAAAAAAGTTGTTCTGATTTGCGGCTTTTCACGAAATAGTCTTATTTGCAGCAAGTATCATTTCGAAAGCTATACTGATGTTTTAAATTATTATAGTTTAGTAATTATTTTATCATAATTGCCGAGTAATGAATTTTGATCTGTTGAAAACACCGGCGCGACGCACGCGCTTACTAACTTCAGTGGTTAAGAAAAAGGAAAATCATATGAATTAAGGTAATTCCTTCAACATATAATTAAAATACAACGTAAAACAGCGATGCAATTAGCAAAAAACCTAAGAAATTTGGAATTTCGCGTACTAGATAGAAGGAATCACCTTAACTCATATGAGTAGTAGGCCTTTTTTTTGACTATTCACAAGTTAGCATGCGCGTGCGCCGCCCCGAGCAACTCTTGCGCAACAGTGAAAGTAATTTCGGCGCGGCCTTCACCCAATGTGCTATTAAACTTAATCGGGTTACGTTATCTTACCATCTGCATTATTTTGCATTTGATTAGAAATAATAGTGTTAACGTAACGTAACGGCAAATAAATCATAATAAATGTTACATGTATTTATAAATAAAATTCGCTACATTATAAAATTAGTGCAGAAGAAATTAAGTTGGCATAAGTACCCACTTGGCTGATTTTCAGCTTATATTCAATATATAATTAAGTTAAAAAAAATAACCAAGCTGGGTCAAGGCTTTAAACCGGCCGAATCCTGTAATTTAGCCATTACAATTACGGCCTGCATCCTTACTTTCATTACTTATAACCTTGGTACTTGTAATACATAAAAATATGGCTTAAAATTAATTAACTAAAAATCCCTGACCAAGTTACACAGAATGATACATTTGGGATTGATTGGCTGATTTGATAAAGGAATCACTTCCACCGATGACCGTAAGACCGTTAAATCCCCTGTTAATCTGCTCTCAAAACTCACGTTAACTTATTGGGATGACCACCGATGCAAAGAGGAAAATCTCAAAGTTAACGTAAGGACAGAAAATAAGGTTGAATAAAATTTAAGAAGACGGGAAGGGAGGAAAAATCAGAAGAAAGCACTAATTTAAAAGAAAACGAATTATTGCTTACAGTTATCAGTGTTTATTTATCCCAAATATATTAATGCTGAACCCCCCCCCCCCCCCCACCCCACCCAGCACCCTCACCTTACCCTTCGAGGAATAAAAGCGTGAAGTTCTGTTTTGTATTATTAATACTGAATTTCTACCAGACTATATAGTTTTTGAATTCAACGAGCAACTCAACTCAATACACTAAAATAAAATCTATAATTAATGTGTTGACACATTGCTTCACAATATTGCAATACCCATCACTATCACATCCATAGACACAAAGCCGGTAAACTTTAAAGTCAACTTTTCTGCTAGGTATGTGTATGTCAAACGAGACGCCATCTTATGACACCGTATGTCAGCGGACGAAAGTTCGAGAAACGGCCTTCACCCATTGCCACCGATAGCCACTTCCAAACAGGTTGGCTTGCATAACGTTTGTTTGTTTGTTACCGGGTATAGAAAAAGCTGCTTCTTTTTTGAAAAAGTGGAAACAAAAGAAATTGAAAATATGATAAATGAAAATAATAAAGGCAGAAGAATAATTATGCTGAAATCGGACATTAGGTGTAGCCTAAGTGACGTAAAGACTAAAATTCTATGAATCAGGATTGAATTTGCTTCTAAGTTATACAGGGTGGCATGGGCATCGACGCGCAAACAATAACCATGAATTCAGCACATGATTCTAGACCCCCTAGCGCATAAATATATCGCCGGTTATAAAAAAAAAAATTGCTTTTTCATAGAAAAGTGTAACACCTACGTGGTCAAAATGTACTGAACAGCATTTTTTTTTAAATTACCCAGAGCGGGAGAGGTCGTTTGATGACTTCCCACCCAAAAAAAAGGGCGGTTCATTATGTACTGTATCCATGGTAACAGGTTGTACGTCGATGTCACTGCCACCGTGTATATTTAATTTATATTGAACTCGGTTTGTCCAAGCCCACACCTGGCCAAAAGCCTACCAGGTTACGCTACTACCACAGCCACAATGCCCGTTTCTACGTCTTCTACATCGTCTTTTCTTTGATTCTTAGGTTTAACGCACAACTGCATAACAAACATATATTCAAAGTATTACAGCATTCCATAGTTGCGAAAAGTCATAACTTCTAACGTCTAAAGTTCTCGTGTGTTGTCATATTTTAGTTTTTTTTAATTTCAGCAATATTGTTGCAACTAACAACTAACGGTTATTGTTTATTATTGAACGTGGTCAAGTTCAATATCATTTTTATTGTATTTGTAAGGTTATATATTTCCCGTCTGCGTATTTAAAAAGAGGTTCCTGCAGAAAATTGCAGCTTTTATGCCAATGTGTTTGATGTTACCATCCGGATCCGATTAGCTCTTGTGTCTATCAATATAATTATAGAAAACAAAAACAAAACAACTACCTATGTCCATTGTAGACTTTGATACTATTCAACCGATGTGCCCCAAACCGGTTTCATTAGAAAGTCAATAATGCGAAGATGGTTATAGAACACTTTTTTTTATATATGTTTTTTATTAGCTTAGTAGCACACGCCGGGTATTCGCTAGTTTACTATATAGACACAAGGGCTAATGGGATTTTTTTTGTAGCAATATTTATACTCAATTTAGCATTAGCCTGGATAAAGCCCGTGGGTAAACTAATTATGACAGTCGATGACTCATATTTTAGAAGGCAGGTTCGCAGACATGACCTCAATTTAAAAAAGGTTTGGTGTCATTACAGCACAAGTGGGTGCGGCTACATGCCACAGATTACACAACAAATAGATAAATAAGGTATTATTATGTGCACATGGCCACTAATTTTGCCTAGGGGGTCCGCCCCACATAACGTTTCCTGGTCGCTTTAAACAATGCGATAATCTGTGGTCAGTGATAGATAATAGTCGATTAGCAAAAACTAGTTACGGTCACTATCAATTTATTTGATGGTCTTCTAGTCTTCGATTCGCTTTCCAAACAATTATTCGTTATATTTGTCATTATTATTTGTTTAACACAATAATTAACGTGAATGGAGATCGATGACTAAAATTATGTAACCAGCCTCAGAGTTTACCTACTTTTCATTTTAAAATAAAATGTTGGTTAGGTAGTTACGTGTTAAATAATTACTTCGTTGAACCCAACATATCAACAAAGGTCCACTTTAAAATTAATAATATTTTATCGAAATATTTAGGTCATATTTTAATAGATATTTTGATTAATTTTCCGGCTAGTTGACCATAGATTCATCGAGCTATTGCATAGACTAACAACAATGGTAGCCATCTTTAACTTTTCATAACTTCCTAGTCAATTACTGGCAGACTAGAGTTGAATAACGTAGTTGTCAAAATTATCGCTAAATCGTAATAAATAATGAATCAATTATGATTTGAAATCTTGTTATTATTTTTAAAGAACATTCACTTGCTATTGTGTTTTCACGTACAAATTAACTAGTTAGATAAACTACACTATTGATTATATATTATAATATAACGGTAAGTGATGAGGTAAGTGATTGTTTTCTTTTTGTTCTAACACTGGTTAATACAAATAGTATTCAATTTATACGATACAAGCAGACAGATGAAAATTAATATGGATAAGGAAATATTGAGAAAGTGATTTAAACAGACAAAACCACATAAAAAGAAGGATGTTTAGTTGGTGGGGAGTACATTCTCCAAGTCCCAAACCTCAGCATCAATTGGCTTCCCTCAGCAACCCTACTTATTTCTGTCGACTGACATAAAAGTTATGAAAAAAAACGAACCAATTATCAAAGTCAACTCAAACTCAAAGCATTTATGTCAATTAAACCATTTACAGGCACTTTTGAATTGTCAAAGAGTTGGTCAGTTAGTCAGAAACTTGAAGCTAGTTGCCCATTCCAAAACGTAGATCTCTATGGAGAAGAACGGGCAAGAAACTCCAAGGACACTGATTTTTTTATATTATATACCCGGTGACAATCATCAGCGCAGCCTCACAAATGGATGAGAAATTAATGCATAAGGACAAAAAAAATACCTCTTTTGGAAAGGCCGTACATACAATAACTTGAGACAAGAGAATCCTCAAAAAACGATACAAATAACAATATGTAAACATGAATACAATACTATTACATGAAAATGTTATGCACGAATATAGGAGTAAGCCAAAGAGCGCACGCTCTAATAACTTCGTCAGTGCGTGCCTAATCGCGCCATTGTTCTGAATCGCTGCTGGACACTTGAGGCTCTATTGTGCCTGAAATAAAATACCAAAACGAGAATGTTTATTAAAATGACGCAACTTATCAATGAAATTACTTTTTTTTTTCATAGGTTTGCTCGTTGACTTGTGCTCTGCAAATTCTATTTTATTCTTTAGGGTTCCGTACCCAAAGGGTAAAACGGGATCCTATTACTAAGACTCCGCTGTCCGTCTGTCTGTCTGTCTGTCATCAGGCTGTATCTCATGAACCATGATAGTAAGACAGTTGAAATTTTCACAGATGATTTATTTTTGTTGCCGCTATAACAACAAACACAAAAAAACAGAATAAAATAAATATTTAAGGGGGCTCCCATACAACAGACATGGCTTTTTTGCCGTTTTTATAGATAATGGTATGGAACCCCTCGTGCGCGAGTCCGACTCGCACTTGGCCGGTTTTTTAAAGATGCAAACTAAAACTTAAATCGTCCACCTTAAAAGTCTTCACTAAGCTATAAAAGCTTTGACACATTTAATTTTTAACCTATTTAATGTTTAAAAATATAAGCAATGTCATTTGGGTTGACTAAACAGTACGAGGTTACTCATTTCCACACCTAAAATATCATCACGAACTTGTGTTTAAATAGACAATACAAATATAATATCCTATTTGGCCCAGTAAGTAAATATCGAGAAAACCAACAAATTCTAAGAGAATCGATAAGTAATTAGTGAAGTGCGTTGTGCTCGCGTGACACGACACCATCATTAGTTTTACTTATAAATTGACTTTTTACTGCTACACCCATCAACATTATCTAACAAACATTTCGAGCAGAGGACAAAAAATAAATAATTAGAAGTAGGTGTCTAGTCTGTCCAAACTGTACTTAAAATAACATAAGTCTACATAGATTGTACAAGTATTAGATAATTTGCTCAGCTCTTTCAACCAAGTCATCATTTTGACATACTCATTCAATACTTCTCACATTTCGCTTAGCAACACCTCAATCTGCCGACCGCCTTTCATCCAAAGGTCAGTGATAGTCGACAACGTTTCCGAATAATTGACCCATATAATACAATCGTAAATCTACCATAAAATAATTTATTGCAGTAATATAATACCAATAGTCAATGGAACGGTCGAGGAAGTGACTTGCGTTTAGCATCATTATGCACAAGAGCGATTTGCTGTCTCCCAAGAGGTAAAATTGATGTAATAGTGGTATTAATTATGTTATATGACCGATAGAATTGAATCTTACCTGTGATTATTGCTCAATCATCTGGAATTCCATTCCAACAAGATGTGAAAGAATTACTTAACTACAATGTATCTAAGTATAGGTGTGATGAGCACCGAAGAATTAATAACAGAGATTCAAAAGAGAAATAAATATAAGGTATGCTGGAACTGTGAAACGAATTTGTGGGTCAAATTAAGATTACTCGGCAAAGAAGACACACCATTAGCAACATAAAAAAGCGAGGGGTGCAACATCACACACAGGAGACGAACAAAAACGCATGACAAATTTACAAGTGCTACAAAAAGTTTGATTTGAACGAAAATAATAAATTACTGAATTCAAGACGATGATCACTAATGACATGATAGCTTAAACAGTGGTTACATTAAAGGCGAAAGAAGCACATCTGTAAAGAACATCATTACTTCTTATGTTAATCTCATTAACAAATTATATATGTTATGACTTATCATACAATAATTAGGTACAATAGCAATGGCCAAGACTGCAATTTTAATATATAAGTGCAGCTTCCAGGAGTTCCAGGAATAGCAATATCAATTGAAAAGCTAGACCGGGTAGACAATCTCACTTATAAAACGGAGAGCAGCAACAGAATATTAGATTGTAAGCCGTCTATAATATTTATGGTCAGCGACAATTTCTAAAAATATCTGGGTATAAAATGTAGGTTTAGAAAAATTCAAAATCAATTTCATTGCTTTAGCAAATAAGCAGGATGAAGACAGTAAAGGCTCCTACAAACAGGCGCGACACAAAAGCACTGCCTGTTGCGCGACGAGCGGTGCCTTTGTGTCGCTTGCGATTTGCGTCGCGTGTCACGCCTGTTTGAAGAAGCCTTAATTGTTATGAGACGTTCGTAGCTTTGTGATTCACTCACAAACATCAAAACGTTCGGAATATTATTTGGATTGTATTTATCGATGAAGGGTATGACAATGTTAAACCTTTTTTTTTTACATTCAACTTCACCAATTAGCTAACAACTATCTCCATCTCTTTGTGAAGGAATTGTAAAAATATTGTGTCACAGATTTCTATCAGCGATGCCTTTCACGAGATCGCCTGAGGAACGGGTAATGTCTGGAAATTAGATCATAATCTTCCGCACAAGTAGGAAATAGACACCTGTTCTGTGTCTCTTTCTTTCCACAATCACTTTGTATAGCGTTTTCTCTTTCGTTCTATTATTTTAACAGCGCAATATTTCATGGGCGTGTGTAACTCAATGAGATTAAATTGTTTGTGCTTTCCCTTGGCATTCGTATTAAAACTTACGTCATTACTGATATTAATTGTATAATAACTTACCGATATTAAATGTGGCATTTACTACCGTTCAATTTATTCCCCTTTAATGACACATTAAAATACTTACTGATGAGCACGTAACGTTAGTCGTAAAACAACAATGGGATGCCAAATACCTGAAATAGAAATAAAAGTGATTAGAAAAAAAAAATTAAAAGATAGCTGGGTATATTTTAAAAGATTGGGACCCACAACACGCTTTTGTAGGAAGACTTTAATTTGAAAATAATTTTCATGTAGAATATTTCTATTCAAAGACTTTTTTCTCTAATTCCAGATTCGAGAGTCCGACCGCACTTGCATGAGACGCTGTAATGCGTCATAACATGCGGCCGTCGCGCCCACACCCGCACCCCGTCACCCACCCTATGCGCAGGAGCAAGCCGCCAGACAGACACAAACGCACACACTAATGATAAACAAACTAGTCCTACCAAAAAAACCAAAGTTAAGTTCAAATGCTGTGATATTGGCAACCGATTTGAACTGTGATAGAAAACGAAACAAAAATGGGCGTGCACGTACTTCTAGCGTCAACAGCCTTAAAAACTGTGAGTGTGACAGGACTGTGGTTGATTCCACTACTGCTTGGAGCTCTTACGTACCACAATTATAACTCCTACGACCCGGAAGCGAAGATATTAGATAAGGAGCAGCCGCTGAAGGAGTACGACTTCATTGTGGTCGGCGGAGGGTCGGCCGGGGCCGTGGTGGCGAGCCGCCTCAGTGAGGTTCAATCTTGGAATGTACTATTATTGGAAAGCGGTAAGTGATGTTGCGAAACTTTTTAGCGGAAGTATTAATACCCTTTGACTACATATTCAATCATTTGCAACTGAATTGTATGTCACTTTGGCTCATACAGTTTACAGACTGAAAATGTTTGATGAATCGCAAACCTACCTACTACATCATCTTTGCTACTCCAAATTTCGAACAAGATATCAAGTAAAATTTTACAGCAACTTATTAAAAGCCATTGCCCCCCAACTACTTTGTATTCGTCACAGATATAAAACTCAAGTCTACTGCATACATTTTCAGGTCCGGACGAGAACGAGATAACGGACGTGCCCTCGTTAGCGGGCTACCTGCAGCTAACGAAATTGGACTGGCAGTACAAGACGGAGCCCACGTCCTACGCCTGCCTGGGGTTCAAGAAGAAACAGTGCAGCTGGCCTAGAGGAAAGGTAAAAAAAAATACATTGGATTTATCTCATCCACACCATCAAAGTTTAACTGGGATTCAAAAGTACCACACTAAGAAAATAGTCCCACTATATCAGTTAAATACATTCGATTCAACAGTTAAAGTCAAAGTCAATGCAAATATTTCAAAAATTAGAAAATTTACAATAAAATGGAATTGATCTAGTTGTCCCTTCCAAAAGGTAGTTCCGTATGGATAAGAATGGGTAAGAAACTCCACCGTTACTCTTTTAAATAGTTGAAAAAAAAGTATGCATTAATTATATAATTATATGTGAAGTCGATGCACCTACAATAAAATTACTATACCACAATAGGTACAAATAATTAAAAATGAAGCAATGACAGATAAATTAATTATGTGATAGATACATGGTGCTCACATATTTACAAACATTGTAAAAGTATACGATTTTCCAAAAAATTTTAACAAGCAATAAGTTAGTATGCGAGTTAAAGTAATCACAGAATGTAAATCAATGTCATAAAAATAATAAATTATACAATTAAGTTAGCAACCAGATTCATTTTGTCTAGACTCTAGATTGACCTATGAATCAGGACCAGCATGTTTCCAAGCATTTTTACCTTGGATATATTACAATCCTCTAATTTGTAATATGCTTGTTTACAAAGTGCACTTTTGATATGAGTTTAAAATTTTCTTTAATTTAATTGCAATAAGTATATCACAAGGTACTTTATTCTAACATTTAACACAGTACCCCATAGAAGATGTATGTGATTTAGCTAATTTGAAAACTGGTTGATCTATTTTATCTTTATTTCTAGTAATAAAATTATGTCTATATCGCTTATTTTATTAAAAAGATGTAGATTTTTTCTTACATACATAATATTTTCATAAATGAATTAGCAAGGTACCGTCATAATATTAATAAGTTTAAATAGTTATTTGAGAGATTCGCGGCAACGTAGATTATAAATGGCTCTGACAGCTCTCTTTTGCAAAATAAAGATGGATTCAATGTCAGCATCCCGATCCCACAGTAAAATGTACTACGACATAATTCTGTGGAATTACCTAAAATATACCTAACGCGCGGTTACTACATCTGTTATCTGTCTTATTTTTAGCGGCCGAGCTTAGCTGCCCCAAAAGAGGTGTTTTACTGAGGTCCCAATTGTAATTTCTCGTCTAGCGTGATTCCTGTTACCAGTTACGCTAAGCGCGCGCTACGAATTTTAATCGTTGCGGATAATAATCGCAAATCTGTGAACAATACCAACAATACCAATACCAAAACAATACTAGAGTCCGCGCAGTGCGGTAAAAAAACGCTTGAGAATTCGCTTGAAATATTATTTCGGTTTGCAATTTTATTTCGCAGTTTAAAAATCGTATTGCGTACAAGTTACCTGCTACAATGAAGCTTTTGGTCGCTCGCTCAATATCATTCCGAAAGCGCCTACAATCAATGTAAGAGCAACATGTTACTGCAAGTTTTATTGCAAAGTTGTTTTGACAACTTTATGATGAGTGTAATTTCAGTGTCGGAAATAAATGTTTCTATTTTTGGAACGCCAAAAACAGAGACATTTATTTTAGACACTGAAGTTCCTTAAAGCGGCTTGCGGTAGAAGTTGACTGACAGAAATCACAGACATGCTGAAAAAGCGTTATGCCGTCAAAACAATACCTTAAGCAGTTATTTATGCCCCCTCCTTGCGACTTTCGGTCTCTCTCTGTCTCTTTCTATTATATACAAGTGTGCGTGCGAGTATCTCGTATGGAACTTCGTTCCTGACGGGGATCCCCGACCGCACACGTATACTTTCATATTATTAAAATATAGTCATAATAAAATTCCAGGTACTCGGCGGCTCGAGCGTGCTCAACTACATGATCTACGTACGAGGCAACAAATTCGACTTCGACCAATGGGAGTCGTCCGGCAACCCCGGCTGGGGCTACCAGGAAGTGCTCAAGTACTTCATCAAGTCTGAGGACAACAGGAACCCTTACTTGGCTAAAAGCAAGTATCATGGCAAAGGAGGATATTTAACTGTTCAAGAAGCCCCCTGGAGGACACCTCTCGTCGCTGCCTTCGTAGAATCTGGGGTAGAAATTGGGTACGAGAACAGAGACATAAACGGTGCAGTTCAGACAGGGTTTATGATCGCTCAAGGAACAATAAGGCGAGGGTCCAGATGCAGTACAGCTAAAGCTTTCCTAAGACCTGTCCGAACGAGAAAAAATCTAGACATATCTTTGAATTCACAAGCGACCCGAGTCCTCATCAATCCTGTGACGATGAAGGCATATGGAGTGGAGTATGTGAAGCATGGAGTAAAACGCACAGTTTATGCAAGAAAAGAGGTGATATTAGCAGCTGGTGCCATCAACAGTCCACAGTTATTGATGTTATCAGGTATCGGTCCCAAAGATCATTTGAGAGACGTTGGAATAAAAGTTCTAAAAGATTTACCGGTCGGTGAGAACCTACAGGACCATGTGGGCGTTGGAGGATTAACATTCTTGGTTGACAAGCCAGTTGCGATTGTCCAGAATAGATTCCAAGCTTTCCCAGTCACAATGAACTACGTTGTGAACGAAAGAGGTCCTATGACAACACTCGGAGGACTTGAAGGGATTGCTTTTGTTAACACAAAGTACGCGAACACATCCGGATTGTGGCCTGACATCCAGTTTCACATGGCACCGGCATCGTTCTCGTCTGATAACGGACAAATTGTACGGAAAATCCTTGGTCTCACCGATGAGGTATACGACAGTGTATACAGGCCAATAGCTAACAAAGACGCATGGACGATCATGCCTCTGTTGCTCAGGCCAAACACACGTGGATATGTCAGATTAAGAAGTTCCAATCCATTCCACTATCCTTTAATGAATCCCCGATACCATGAAGATCCCATAGACGTGGCTCGTCTAGTCGAAGGAATCAAGATAGCTCTGAAAGTTGCTAATGCGTCTCCTTTCAAGCAATTCGGATCTAGACTGTACATGAAGCCTTTGCCAAACTGTAAGCAGCATAAATTCATGTCGGATGAATACATTGAGTGTCAAGTGCGGACTATATCGATGACGATATATCATCAAAGCGGGACTGCTAAAATGGGTCCGTCGTGGGACCCAGAAGCGGTTGTAGACCCTCGACTGAGGGTCCATGGTATAGAAGGACTTAGGGTAATCGATGCTAGTATAATGCCTACAATAGTGAGCGGCAACACAAACGCCGCAGTCATAATGATCGGTGAGAAAGGTGCTGATCTAATCAAACAGGACTGGTTGAATAAAAGACGATGACAGTGATAAGTAAGTGAACTCTTGTGTATCTTTTAAGTTACCAGTAATGTTAGGTACATTCTAGTACAGTGGTTCCCAACCAATGGTCAGTGGACCACCAGTGGACCACTGGTGGCAAGAACTAAAATATGGTCCGCGCAAGATTTCAAACAAAATGATAGAAACTGTAAGGACGCGTTTGAATCTCGTTCTTTGGAGCAGTTTTGGTGTATAAAAACAATTACATACACTAAAATTGGAGAAATAGCAAGCTCAAAAATCTCATTGATGTAAACTGAATTATTAATTAAAAAATTAAGTGTTTTCTTAACTGATGTTATTTTTTTATTTAATGATTACGTATGTTAAACTTTTCAACCTAATGTTTATTTTTAGATTGATAGTGTATTTTTAACCTTGTGGTCCATACTAATAATAATGAAATCAAACTGGTCCTTGATTATACTAATGAAATGTGAAAGTGGTCCCTGGTCAAAAAAAGGTTGGGAACCGCTGTTCTTGTAGAATGTTAAGTTCCAAAGATTCCCTGTAATTGCATCACAAACCGAAATAATTTTGTAAAACTAAGTATAAGTTTGATAACGAATGCTGTGGCACAATCGTTCTATATTAGTATGTCTGGGTATTATGTAGACTGTAATGCAATTGTAAACAAATTTCACCGGAAACCAATGCACTGAGATATTTTTTTTGGAAAAGATTGCATAATAATCGACTGCCATTAATTTGCATACAATGAACCTTCAGTAGAAACTGGTTATTTCGTACCTGGTAAATAAGAAATGTGCTGTAAGTGTACATTATGTAAATATTTAAAATAGGTAGGTAGTAATTAACCCTGTATAATAATACTCCTATTTATTTAGTTAGTATTGCCATAACACATAATAGTTTACATCACATTACCGTAGCGAGGCCATGTTCGGATCATGTTCGTTGTTTTTGTTACAAATATAAATATTTTATTATTGTTTAGTTGTTTTTTTTCTAATGCAGGAATTCCCCATACTTGTAGCAATTACAATGATGACGAACGAAGTCACGTAGCATAACATCATTAGAACAGTGATTGTGCATTGAATCCATTTCGACATGTACAGTCACCAAAAGTGATAAGCAATCAGGGTCGTCGGATATAGTTGAAGTTTAGTAAGAAACCGATGAATATTTTCGAATAAAATTGAATTTAATTAATACAAAACAAACAGGTAATTTTTCAAATTAAATTAGATACTCGTACACACAGGCGGGACCAAGTTATAGACATCTAATAATAATTTTATTTGTATAGGGCCTTTCCTGCACCCTAATTACGTAACACACTATCTATCACAATCTGAATCATTTTGAAGCTAATCCATTGCTTCATAAGTCCGAAAAATTTGTCTGCTCAACAACGTATTATAACGCAATGAATGTTGTTGAACTGTCAAAATGAAACCCGTTCCTACTGTTAGTGTGTTACGTAATTACCCCGCTGTATGGCTTTGCGTCTTCGCTTTTGTTCGATAATTCTTGCTCTACTTATACGCATAACCATGAGCTATTTTGTAATACGAAAATAGCTCATGCTGTGGTGTAGGTACATACTGGCCAGCCAAAGTTAGCTTGCTAAAATTAAAACCTTTACAGCAATGATAACATTTAAAAACCTCCGACAGAAACAAAAACATCTAAAAATGGCTGAACAGGTTTTCTTTCAAACAAAACCAAAAAAGAAACAAAATCGGTTCAGCCGTTTGGGAGCTACGATGCCGCAGACAGACACACAGATACAAACGTTAAACTTATAACACACCTTTTTTCCGTCGGGGGTTAAAGATTAAAACTTCTCTTTGAAAGTGTCGCGTTATTTGGAACATTTCCTCTCTGTAAATATAGATTCCTATGCAAAATTGCTTAATCTTTTGCAATTTTACGTTTAAATGTTGAAATGAATGCCTTTAAGTTGTGTTGTTGTTGTTTGTTGTGCCTGGTGTGTTGGTCATGAAGGTTAATTCAATAAATTTTCCCAAAACTAACAATGAGGAAGATAAGATAAATATGTTATTATGAATGTTACATCAGTTTTTGTAACACACGTGGGTACGTCAGTACTAAAGTACGATGCCATAGGTACCTAATCGAACAAAAACTGCGTAGATGTTTTATTACCCTATTAAACCGCAAAACTCCAGTATCCCAAACAAAAAATCGTAATCTCGACGATATAATATCTCTTCCGTGTTTGGGGTATTTAGACGATTTCACTGATTTTTTTAGAAGAATTAAAATTTCAATTCAATTTATTTATACACAAACAATTTACATTATGTTTGAAATCGCTCTACATAATATAAAAAAAAACATTCATAATACAAGAAAAACATTTAAAAATGTACAACATAACTCACATTATGACCAAAACTAATACCATTATTAAATGTAAAGTCTTTAAAATTAAGAATAGTAAAGCCAAATCTTTAACGACATATATTTAAACTGTATAGCAGATTTGACCAGTTATAGATGATAAAGAAACTGCTTCACCAAGCAGTTTCTTCTCGTCCACACTTCCTGCTCGTCTAGCTTTAGCTTTAGCTAGACGAGCAGGAAGTGTATTCAAGATACCGCAATCGCCAAAAACAGAAAAAGAAACACACGATACATGCTCACGTATTGAACAAAATTTTAGACCATAGCTACATCATCATTCGCCTAGCCTTTCCTTATGTTGATTGTGGTCGGCTGCCAGTCTAACAGGATGCAGCTGTATTTAACCGACTTCAAAAAAGGAGGAGGTTCTGTGTTCGTCTGTATGGTTTTGATAATGTATGTTCAGCGATATCTTCGCCAATTGTAAACTGATTTGGATGATTATTTTTTTGTTCGAAACAGTATTTTACGTGGAGCGATTGCCTATATGTCCTCCACAACCCAATCCCTAAGTAACAGGTAACACGAAACCTATCGATAACACGTTACCCATACCTAGTATCTGTATGTTATAGTCAGTACATGCAGAGATGACGTGGAGAAATGCTTTCGTCCCCCCCACGATGAAGGCTACGGTCAGTGGTGTTTTTAACATTACAGGCGCCCTAAGTAAAATTTCGGCGGCTCTCCCCTCTTGGAGAGTAGAAGGGCGAAAAATTTAAGCACTCCGCCTAGGTTTTCTTATGTCCATTCATAAAGAAATAGGAGTTACTTTGTCGGCTTATGCAGAAAAGTTTAAGAATTCAGAGGATGTCGGATGCAAGAGCAAGCAGAGAGAGCGCAACAATTATTTTTTTTGGTTTTCTAACTCCAAACGAACAAAAACAAAAGTATTCTGCAGGCGCCAGAGGTGAAGGGCCCCCTTCACCTCTGGCGCCCTGGGCGGTCGCCCAGCCGCTCCCTACCCTAACGCCGGCACTGGCCATGGTCAGTGACGGCAGCCGTAGGAAACCAGCTTCAGACAACAGCTGGGAAGTGTTGTCTTGAATGATAAGCATCTTCATAACGTAGGGGCTCTCGCTCTTTTCCGTAGCAGACCTTGGGTGAAGACGCCATCTTAATTGGTATCCCAGGAACACGCCACCTTTTCCCCTATGCTTTGCTATTGTTGTATTAGCCGATTATGAGGTGAATTTCAGAGGACGATTTCAGCATCTGCTTGTTGCTAATTGTATCATGACATTTATTGCTAACACGACATCAAATTAAACTCTGTTTAAAAATGATTTTAATAAGAATTCGGTATATTTATTATTACCACTTTTTTTTTTTTTTTCTATAAAATAGCTACTTCTGTAGCTAGCTAGTAGTCACGACGCGGTGACGTCATGTTTATAAGTGAACTTAGATCATATAGATAATTTTAACATAACATGTTATGTTAAAATTATCTTGGTATATCATAATTTTATTTATTTATTATAATAGTTTATTACAGATTAGTATATTTTACGACATCTTAAATAAACGTAAGATTAATAACGTTTCTATGGATAAAAACCGTTAAGGCTCCTGCAGACTGACGCGACGCGACTGCGCGACGCGACTTTAGTAGAATAATCACTATGAAAACTTCATGGAAATTGTACTACAAGAGTCGCGTCGCGTCTGTCTGCGAGAGCCTATAAACTGGCCTTACGGCGGCGGCAGCTGCAACAATATTCTTACTACACAGACCGATTTATTGCCAGCGGGGTAATTACGTAACACACTTACAGTAGGCATAGCTTTCATTTTGACAGTTCCACAACATCCATTGCGTTATTTACGTTGTTGACCAGACAAATTTTTCGAACATATGAAGCAATGGATGGACAATCTGAATCATTTTGAAGCCTATTGCTAGGCTTCAAAATGATTCAGATTTTGATAGATAGTGTGTTAGGTAATGAGGGTGCAGTTACAAGTTTTGTCAAAACATCTTCCATTACTGACTCAAATACAGAGTAGTTTTGATAATTTGGGGGTCTGTAAACGCACACTATAACATGCTTATCTAGCTCAACACAGGACAGTTCAATGCTACATATGTTCAACCGATAGTTCAACTATGTCTCGAGTTTTTGATTTAATACTACTTTTAATTAGCATTAGTGAACCACCAGGCAGCATTGATTTTCGGTTAAAACAACTGGCCACACTATAATTCTCATGGTTAATTAACATTTCATAATCTTTTAACAATGCTCAGTTAAACAAATAATAATGTCAAACATTGTTTTTCCCAGAAACAATTCAATTTCCAATCGTTTGCCCCTTTTCTACAGTTAACTAGTTTAGTGCTAGAAAATACCTTTTTTGTTATTAAATGTAACTGTACTACATACTGCAGCGTAGAGCTGGCTGCTAACACGCCGGGGACTCGAACCCCGGCGGCGTGAGCTAGCTAAAAAATCAAACTCACGCAGCTGGTACACGTAAAATTTATTATTAAAAAGAACAACCGAAATAATTAAGAAATAAGTCAAAAAATGTAAATATTCAGTCGTTGGACATTGTAAAACACTACAAAAAAAATATATATCACAAGAAGATTTTCGGAGAAAAAACTTATGGATGTTTCCAAATTTTTTGGAATTTAAGTATATAGACGAATTTAAATTCGATTGCAATCGTACGAAATTCGTGCCGCTCTTTAAATTATTTAACACAAATAAGCTCAAGATTAAGGTTTTTCTTTACATAATTTCGTTAATATAAATTTTAAAGAGAATAAGATCTGATATTGAGAATTTAGGAAAGCACCTTAAAATTAAAATGTCACACGACGGTATAACACAGAAAACTTCTATTATATTGATGGTTGGGCGTTATTGCGCCACACAAATGTCTTATTTAGCACCTGATGTGTCCGTTAGGCACCTGTGTCGTCGACCTTGCTCGGCAACGATCCTGCGCTTCTCTCCGCAAGCTCGCTCGGACTTCTGCGGCCGGCAGACGAAGGAAGAAGACAGGCGAACAATAAATGGCAGGGTAAGGCCAAAAAAGGTGGCCTTTCAAACAATCTAAGAAAAAGGAAATCTTCTTAGATTAAAGAAGAAGGCACAAGTAACAAGAATACGGAACCTATAAAGGGATTACTCACCAAAGAAAAAAAGTGACGAGAAATTCCAGGGAACGTACAGTCGATTGTAACCGCTGACTACTCACATATCGTGGTGGTTAAAATTTGAAATTAACTTTCGAAGAAAGATTAAATATTATTGAATAAAATATCCACACAATAGGTATTCCAACGACAGAATGCGTTGCATTTTTTTCTTCTTGACAATGTTCAGAACAATTGTCAATTTTTAAATAATCCAAAAAAAAACACGAAAAAGTAAAAAAGCTGACCGAATGACTCGTAAAAAGAATTTAATCGGAATGACAACAAAAAGTATCTAATTGCAGGAATTATACTGCAATACATACATACATAAACTCACGCCTTTTACCCATGGGGGTAGGGAGAAACCTGCTACGATCCTGCCTTGAACCTGAACCTGTCTTTCCCTCTCTTCTTTGTAGCCATGGAAAGGCACTTTTACACGATATGGTCATCGGGTCTACGCATAACATGTGCGTACCACCTTAGCTTATACTCTGTACTCTTCTCAGTAATAGGCATTACTTTAAAATTCCCCCTTACGTATTTATACAACGTCCCGACATCAATCTTCGGGCAGTAGCCCACCAGACACAACACCCATCTGGTCGGAGGATCCTCCCTTTTCTATGGAGGATAAGTGAACTTGAAATACTACATGTTAAATTCTAAATTTAGTTTCTGGATAATTAGATGAATAGCTAAGCTGACAATGAATGGCAGGAATCAATGTAATCTGGGTGTCAAGACTCTTAAGACTCAAGACTGTCAAGAGTCTTTTTAAGAATGGACGCGAAGTCTAAATACGACACCCAGATTACATGGAGTCCTGCCATTAATTGTCAGCTTAGCTATTCATCTAATTATCCAGAAACTAAATTCAAAATTGAAAGTGTATTTGTATAGTATACCACTAACTATAAGTACTTTTAGTGGTACGTATACCTTCTGTTGCCTACAATTTTATATAAATTAAACTAATAACTTGTTTTGTTTGCTGTCACGTGTCATCGCTAGACATAAGCAAATATTTTTAAATGCTTCCTACCTTAAATGTAAAAATAACTTGAAAAACACGAATGTTTAGTAAACTTATTTAATTTAAACATTGGCAAATTACATAACTTAAAATGGGTAGATCCGTCGCAGTCGTCGCTTTGGTTTAGTGGTCGCAAGAGCTCTGCTAAACATGAGGTCCTGGGTTCGATTCCCGGGTCGAGCAAAGTTTTATTGGGTTTTTTCATATGGAATTTCTTAGTAGCAGGCTGGAGTGTGGATTTGTGCCTGGTTGATGGCAATAGGCTCACCCCTGTTACGTGGAACATAAACATAACTGGCAAAATGTAGGTGTAATATAGGTACACCTCTGCCTTACCCTTCTGGGAATACAGGCGTGACGTTTAGGTGTATGTTATGTTTATTTATATCTGCTATAAAAACTTTCAAACAAAATAATGGCAGGTAGGTACCTAAGAAGAGTCCATAAAAAATGTGGTATCTTTTGAACAAAAAGTTCCATAGCAGAGCCCAGGGTAACAAAAAAGATATGATTGACATTTTATTATGTTTGACTGGTATTACATCACCGAACGTACCAAATACCGGACGACTGAATTATATTATATATCTACAATCAGCGGCTGTAAATATGGCCCAAACCCTAAACGCGAATTTGTAAATAAACTAAACCCAATAAATGGAGTTTATTATTCTAAATAGGTGCTAAGGAAAACCTCTGGATTCTAGTGAATAATTTCACAATAATTGTAATAACACTATTGAATAATATATGTATATCGTGTCTTATATATGTATTTATTTATTTAAGCCATGTGGTGTTAATTACGAATAACACCAATGCCTTCTTCTCGACGTGTCTAAGAGACTTAGATGAGACTTAAAATTCAAACGGCGGCGACAGAGGTCACTGGACAGGACACAGAGGTCGCCACTCATCACACTGAGTCTCGCAGAAAAGCGACGAAAAGTGGGCTGTGTATAGTTAATTTAGACAATCTGCAGTCTCTGCCTACTCCTATGGGATTATGGGCGTGATTATATGTATGTATTTATATCGTCGGGTATACCCAAATCGAAGATATATTAAAGAAAAATAATCACCCCAGATGAAAGGCAAATAGCACAATATCACACATTTAGGCATCCAATCTTATACAATGAAATATTTACAGTATGATATCACAAAAATTCTGAGTTACATCCTGTATCTGTTCGCTCTGGGTCTTTTTTGAGCATTCTCCTTTACTTGTGTAAAAATTTATTCTAGAGCTCTGTTTTTACAGTTCGTATAAACAGTACTGGTATACATTTTTACATGTTTTTATATTAACTACCTGTTTCCTTTTGTTCTTTGATGTGTAACCACTTTTTTTAGTTAATTTTAACGTTTTGTATCTTTTAAGCGATTGTTTACATGTTTGGTTCACGCTGTTTACGCACATTTTTTTAATTTTAGACATAATATTTACATAAGTAGGAACTTGTATCTAATGGACCATCTTCTACATAATGTCACTACATACTCAAAAGCTGTAAGTTTTCCTTAAATTAACAAAATGAAATAAAACAACAAATTCGGCCATATTTACTGCCGCTGAGTGTAGTAAGTTCTCTCGTGTCAGGTTGGTATTGGGCAACTGTTGCAAATATTTTATTAGGATTATTCAGTGTCTGATTAAGATAAATCTAAGGGATGGTGCCGTATGTACACAGACAACTTAGCCCCGTAGACACCGCATAGGAGGGCAACCGCGCTCGCCAAGCATTAGCTCTACGGCCTCATATGTGATGGCCACGCCCCCAACTCTCTAGGAAGCGCCAGTCAGTCCGTTACTGAATGTTGACGTGTTTTAGTTATTGTTCTGAGGTTTTAAAAATCGAAAAGAAGGTTCAAAATGCCGTATTGTGCAGTGAAATGGTGCGGAAAATGTAGCAAAACTTCGAGGTTACACAAATACGGCATTACATTTCACCGATAAGTTATTTAAAAGCCTAAAATAATTACAAAATTTAATTTAACGACATTATTTGAATACGAAACAAATGCAAAGGTGCAGTAGCGCTCGTTGATGTCTTTTGAAAAATCTCTTTCTTTCACGTTTTAATTTATATATTACTATCTCGCTCTATCATCGGTAACAGTTTACTAGTGATGTTGAATCGATAACAAATCTACAAATAGAATATCGATATGTTACCACAAACATAAAATAAATAAATAATCATTATTTTGTTTTAAAGGTTTCCAAAATGCCTAGAATTAAAGAAAATTTGTATAAGCGCTACAAAACGAGAAGAAAATTGTTGTCCCACTACAAACAGTGTTATATGTTCCCGTCATTTTACTACGGATTGCTTTGAACTCAAAAAGAAACGACGAATTTTATTTATTACTGCTGTACCAACGTTGGTGGGTCAGTTTTCAATATTGTCAGATATTATCGACTTTAGTTACCTAATTCCCGAAATATTTTGGCACTTAATATTAGTGAGTGTTACTGAGTGTATAATGAATACACTCAGTGCATGGAATTTGGCGCAAACGTGGCACGTGCTTCTCCAAAACTATTTTCTGTTTGATTCAAAAAATATTTCCTGAATAAAGTATACCTAGATATAAATACTAGGTATAACGAATTATTATACGTAGTATGTCTGTGCTATAATGTGAGATTTTATTTGATCGGTGTACCTTTTTCAATAGATAAATAAATCTAAGTACTTACAAATGTTGCTTATCGATAAAAATATCGAGTCTCATACCAACCCTAAGCCGTCCTATGAGTCATTTGACGTATGACATGTGACATTGAAATAGCCAATCACAGCTCTTTTTGCACCTCGGCCCCCCCTGACTTTTGGCGATAATATATTCGAACAAAATGTTCTTAATGAGGTGTCTACGGGGCTAAGTTGTCTGTGCGTATGTATTACTAAAGCTGAAAAAGAAATGTCAACCGAACACGTAAAACGTTACGTAAACGCAAAACCTTGAGGGAAATCTCTGTTTTTCGTACAGACATTTAAGTACTGTAAGACTGCTGTAAAATTTAAGGAAAATTTATAAAAATAGCAACTAAGTAGCGTCTCCTTTTTATTACAATCTGTCACTATGTATTATGACATTCAGTAATTTTTATCACGTGTGACGCATACCAAGCAAGACATCTATTGCTCGGTATGCGTCCTGTGACACATCCTAGTAATTAAAAGCATCAAGCTAAGTTTGTAGGTAATGTTTGTTGTTTGTAGAGTTATTGCTTAGAATTTTTATTTTTCTATAGTCTTAGTTTATGTATTTTTTAATTATAAAAGTTACACATACAGATATATATTTGTATTTATATATATATATATTTTTTTTTTAATTTGTTAAGTACATACTATGTTCAGCTAGAATCACACTTAGTTCTGTGGAAAATTATACTTACGCGATTTATTATATCACACAGGGGGAGGGGGACCTAATTACGTTATTCAAAAGGTAGTTGCTGAAAATCAGCGCTGTTGACGATAGGTTCGTCCGAAGTCACAACATTTTGCTGAGCAACGACCTGTTCTTGCACAGATGCGACGCACTGCGCGCGACAAAAGACACGTTACAAAAGTAGAAATTTTTCCACTCTGCAATCGGCATTGTGTTCTTGTTTTGATCGTTTGTTTGTTGTCATTTGCCAGTGTCGCAACACAGAGCAACGTGTATTGTCTTTGGTCCCTGCTCCCTGGCCCTAATATCAAGCAATAGACAAAATTGACAAACTTTTGTAGCTTGAATACGAGACTTTTGGCTATTTTGTATGTGTGTATTAAATTATTTGTATTGTGCGTTTTTTTTTTGTGCAGAATAAACTATTTTTCTTTCTTTCCTTCTTTCTTTTTGTTATTAAAGTTTTTTTACTCGCTAATTTAGGCACCTAAAACATGTTTAATGCCATACTCAAAGGTAAATTATTATAACCTTTTGAGAACTTAAAGCTAATTTTAACTTTGCGAATGCGGTTATGCGACCGATACGACGTCAATGGTCGAAAAGGAAAAAACCCGGCCTTTATAAAAAGATCCAATAAAATCTCAATCTTAGCACCCATTTCTTGTCGGACTTCCCAATAATATGGAAGAAAACAGAACATAAATAATTTAAATCTAGTAGACGTCAAAAATTCCTCTTGATTCGTGTCAAAAGTCACGTATCCTTTAAAAGCCCATTCATACGGTGTTGTCAATTGGCGACACGCATGAGGCAATAATTGACAGTAAATAACTTGTTACTTACATTTAATTAAACGACAAATTTACCACTACCATACCAACTTAACTGGTTTTTCTAAAATTAAATTACAAAGGGCGAGATTCAAAGTTATACCTACGGCTAATAAAAGATTTGATTTTTCACTGACTACCTTTTTTAGCATTATAGTTACCTAAAGCAGAAATACCGGATGACGTACCGTTGGAGGGCCTCCCACGAGGTGGACCGGTGACCTTGTGAAGGCCGCGGGAATCCGCTGGATGCGGGAAGCACAGAACCAGTCGAAGTGGCGGTGCTTGGGGGAGACCTATGTCCAGCAGTGGACGTCTTTCGGCTGAAATGATGATGATGATGAAACCAGAAATGCGAATCCGTAACATCAGTATCCAATCCTACTAATAATATATAATACTCGTTTTATAATAATATAATACTCGTATTATAAATGTGAAAGTGTGGATGTTTGGATGTTTGTTACGCAATCACGCTAAAACGGCTGAACGGATTTGGATAAAATATGGCACATGGGTAGACTATGACCTGGATAAGGACATAGGATACTTTTTATCCCGATATTCCCACGGGATCGAGATTTCTGCGGGTGAAACCGCGGGGCGCAGCTAGTATTTTATATTTTTATTGATCATCTACAGAAACTCGGTAAGATGTACGGTCATCAAAAGTGATAAGTAGTACGAAAGTACAGATAATTAACCAGGATCGTTGGATATAGTTGAAGTTTAGGTAGAAACCAATGGACGTTCTCGAATAAAATTAATTTAATTAATAGAAACAAAAAGTCAATTTATCAAATTAAATTTCATTCAAAAACATACATCGGTTTGATACTGAAATTCGACTGTATCCAACGACACTGGTTACTTATCTCTTGGTGACTGTACCTACGTTTTATAGAAGGGTTTCCATTTCAGCTGAAATACTCGTATTGGTAAGAGTTTGATGAAAACGTGAAACAGACTTGCTGCAAGTATTCTAGCATTACCTATCTGCTGACTGTATCATTTACATATCATAACGACTACAACTCAACCTGAGTAGAAAACTTTTATTTCATTAACGACAATCACAGTAAACTGTCATCGTCACCAATCAACTTGTTCAAATTAACAAAATCAAAATAGATAATGATCTAAATTAAACATACGCTACTTAAAACGATTTTAATCACAATTATGAAATGCTTATCAAACTATTACGGAATACACTTGATAGTTCGACGATACGTGATCGAAAAGAAAACGCTCGTGGACGTGCCGCTTGACGCATATTCTCGAGTTGCGTCTCTGCGGACTGGCCTGACAATGTGCTCCGGACCACGCTGGAGAGCCAACCTTGGCACCAGGTTCATTGGAGATGCAGACCACGACCCCATCTTTATCGCGACTAAAAGAATAAGCACCCGGTATGTAAATGCCCCTACATTCTTTCGTGTCTTTGATTCGATCTATTTGACATACCAATGTCGATTTTCTTGTGTAGTAATCATCTATTTTATTCTAATTAATGCAATAGGTAAGTAATCGGTTTTTGCTATTGCAATAGTGTATTTTTTGCGTCCATTTTTATTCATGCTAGTATGTAACATCATAGGTTTTTTGCTAGTCGACTAAGAACTCCTTAGTCATAAATACTTAATAGATTTATAATTAAAATATTCCACTATTTCACAAGAAAAACCCCGCCAGCACAGTTTGTTTTAAAGCATACGGGAAACAACAAATAATATTTTTTTAACCGCAACAATCGTGTTGTTTTCACCGTGTTTGTTGAAGAAACTAAATAGAACAAAAGTATCTACCTACTATTAAACATTCGCAGCTGAATTTATTGACGTCATCCGACAATCATTAAAATTCCCTATGTTTTTACTATCATTTGCCAATACGAATTTAATTTATTCATAGGCTTAGTTGTTATGTTGACGTTTTAATGCTGATTTTCATACAAGAACTACCACATAGTTACTTATTAAATCAAATTTAAATACATAACGAGTTGGTGAGTAAAATGTTTTTTTTATGTAAATATAATCAGAATCATAATCGAACCATAAATTTTTATGCTTTAAACAGGTTTTGTGATAAACATATTATGAACATTTAACACATTGAAAAAGATTCATCCCAGCACCGTAGCACACTAACACGCTATAAATCACAATCTGAATCATTTTGAAGGCTATTGCCAATCCATTCTTCATATGTTCAAAAAATCTGTCTGCTCAACAACGTAAGTAACGCAATGAATGTTGTTGAACTGTCAAAATGAAAGCCATGCCTATTGTTAGTGTGTTACGCAATTGGGTTATTCCCTGAGTACCCCAATCCGCGAGGCCTCCGTCCCCGATTTATTTTTATCTTGATAAACTCAATTAAAAGTCAGTAGCTTAAAAGTATCGTCAGCAGATGATATGTTAAATAAAAATTTATTACTTACTATAATTATAAAACTTAACTTTAAGGATCAGGAAAAAATCAGGAAAAAGTCTTGCTTGGTTAAGTTAAATATTATATTTAGAGAATGCAATAGTCTCCTAGAGCAATCACAGATTTTAATTATTATCACAATAGTTCCTTTTTCAATACAGAAAATCAAAATAACTACTCTAAATGGAACATTAACATAATTTCAAAAATACGCAAAAGCAGTCCCAGTTTCAGGACTTAATTTTTATAATGTAGCATAGTAAATAGTTAACTCTAAAATAATCTTTTAACATTCAAAATCAGTTTCACTTTTAAAAATTGAATATTAACTTTAAAGTATCAAAACATGCAAAACTCAACTGTAAAAATAATCAATATTAGTAATAAAAGTTTTAAAAATCAAAATATTAACATGTTCAATCACTCTTTTCAAAACATACAAAACCAGTGTAATGTCAAATCATTCTTCCCACAGTAATTTGGTAAATATAAATAATTAACTTTATAATAAAAATATATTAATTATTTAAAAAATATATAGTTTAGTTAAAAAACAAAATATTAACAATTATAATCAGTCTTTTTAGGCGTTATGAGCACGATTTCACTAAGGTCTTCTAAAAACTTAGTTAATGTTCATAGTCCTTTGTCAGTTTTGTGAAAGCTTTTTCGTTGAGAATAGTTCTGGGCTGCTTTATTGTATTTTTGATACATTTTATTCAAACTGTAATTACCTCTATTAAAACTATGATTCGACATTGTACAACATTTCAAATAAACTACTTTCGTCTTATGTATTTCAAACACATACATTTAAGCACTTTTTATGTTAACTGTACAAGTTGAAAACAACAGAAAAAAGAAAATTATCAAGATAAAAATAAATCGGGGTCCTCCGGGACGGGGGCCTTGGGGATCGGGGTACTCAGGGAGTAACCCACGCAATTAACCCGCAGTTCAAAATAAAAATTTAATGAACTCCCTGTGCCTAAAGTTTTACATCCTTATAATGTACCTTTATGACGCCATAAGTACTACCTTCACCCTTTAAATTAAACCTTGGACATTGATTGTAATTCTAACATTGGTCAGGTTTAAGGATAAAGATAGTTTATAGACTTCAAACTTATTAATATTCTATTTACATTAGCATGACAAATGAGGAAGTGTAGCGCGATGAATTAAGGCTCCTTCAATCGCTCGCTACACAAAGGCACTGCTCGTCGCGCGACAGGCGGTGCCTTTGTGTCGCGTGCGATTCGCGTCGCGTATCGCGCCTGTTTGAAGGAGTCTGTCAGCAAGGATAAACTAATCAAATGACACAAGTTTTACCTGTCTAAATAAAGTAGCATTTACCTGATCACCAAAAGAGATAAATAACCAGGGTCGTCAATATAGTTGAAGTTTAGTAAGAAACCGATGGATATTTTCGAATGAAATTTAATTTTATAACTGACCTGTTTGTTTGCTATTCATTAAATTAAATTTTATTCGAAATCATTCATCAGTTTCTTACTAAACTTCAACTATATCGACGACCCTGGTTACATATCACTTTTGGTGACCGTACACGATTAGGAAATCGAATCACATATGAGTTTGTAAGGAGACTGTAAGGAAAATAAATAGTCCCATCATTAATGAAATGTCCGAGATTCACGAGGCTAGTTTCACAAGCCAGGATAGTAAGCTAGTGTTAGTAAACTAGCAAGCTAGTGTTAGTAAACTAGCAAGCTAGTGACTCTGGCTTCGTGTATGTAGAACTAGCTTCATTTCTAGGCTAGTAAGCTAGTCAGAATACTCTTCAAGCTAGGGTAGTTTAATAGGATTGGTTTCTATTTTTCGCTTTTGGCTTGTGTACTAGCTGTATGTGGATGTGGCCGGTCGAGCTAGTATTCGATTGGCTAGAGTGTAGTGACTACGCGTTTTGTTTTTCTATCGACAAACACGTGTTATAATTTTTTTTATGGTTCATTTAATGCGTAGCATGCATTAAATGAAACATTTAAATTTGTATTATTGGAAAAGTTTTAAATTAAAATAATTATGTTGTTATGTGCCCCGAATTTTCGGTGGCATGTTTCGCCTTCTCTGATCTAGACTCTCAGGACATAGTAGCGGTGATACACAGCATAAAAAGTACCATAAATAAAGAATAAATAATAATAATAAATACCACTATTTATTCAACCGACGCCGACGCACATTGACAGGACTTACCTAATTACTATACTTTGTAAGCACTTCATGACGAACTACATGTACTACGTCGTTTGTCATTGTACACGATGAGAAAGAGTAATTAGAATTGAATTATCATTTAAATAGTAAGTACTTGTACCTGTCCTTGTACCTTTATGTAATCATAAGTGATAGAAATTGCGATTAAACGCTCCTTCAAACAGGCGCGACACGCGACACGACACAAAGGCACTGCATGTCGCGCGACGAGCGGTGGCTTTGTGTCGCGTGCGATTCGCATCGCGTGTCGCGCCTGTTTCTGGGAACCTTAAAGGCACGTACACACTGGCGCGACGCGACAGCGTGACACAAAGGTACCGTCTGTCGCGCGACGAGCGGTGCCTTTGTGTCGCGCTGTCGCGCCGCGCCTGTTCCGGGAGCCTTAACGGAGATATTGATGCAATTATTACCTTTTCGATACCTAGTTACATAACATCACGCCTGTATTCTCCGAAGGGTTCGGCAGAGGTGCACCTATAGTACACCCACATTTCACAATTTATGTTTAAGTCCCATGTAACAAGAGGCGAGCCTATTGCCACCAACCGAGCGCAAATCTAGTCTCCGGACTACTTCTGAGAAATTCCAGATGAAAAACTTAATACCACTTTGCCCGACCCGGGAATCGAACCTCATGCTCAGTGGATGCGCTTGCGACCGCTTGACTAACGAGCCAGTTCCATACCTAGTCGTATATTAATTATGTAAGTACCTACGATACTCTCTTCATTGTTACGCATAAAGGCTACCGCAAACAGACGCGACGCGACGGCGCGACATAACTCTTGTAGAACAATTTCCATGAAGATTTCATAGAAATTGTTCTACTAGAGTCACGTCGCGCCTGTTTGCGGGCGTCTTAACCCTTTATTTATTTAATTTCACATCTCGTTTAAAAATAAAATAGAATAACGACAGATAAACCTTGTCCCTAATTTCAAATGACCAACACATTTGTTAATGAGTTAAATCTAATGCAAAATAATAATCACACATCGAATTTACTTTAATAGTTAATGACCTTTGAAAAATACATACAGGGATGTCCCAGAAATCGGACGACATACTGTAGGTGATAGCTTAGTTCAAGCCCTCCCAAAATAACTGTATACTTACTGTTTCGCAAAATCTTATAGTTTTAAAAATTAATAATAATTTATTAACAAAAAAATATTTGAGGAAAAGAAACAAATAATAGTGAATTTCTGTTGAATTCGTAAGCAGATAAAATATGGGAGAGAAACGTGACAGATGCGCTTTCAGGGTGATCACCCTGACCCAACGGAGACGTGATCTAATAGCAAATGACCAAATGATACATCATCTTAGCCTTTTAACAAGTAGGTCAGCTATACAAGTAAATACATAACAAATAGCTGAATTTGTTTCAGGTAATGTTAACTGTTCAATGATGGCGAAGTTTTAGGACATTCTTCTTCTTCTTAGACATTGTTAAATTTACATGAAACAATTTCAAATAATGTTAAGGAAGTTCGGTTTTCTTGTTAACCTTTTAATGACACATGACATCTCGTCAACCGGATTTTATTAGAAGATTCTGGCGAAGGGGGGTATTTTAGAGATAATGCAAAGCAGGTTTTTTTTTACAACTTATATGACTAAATCTGCTATTATTATCTTCTGCCAAAAGTATAACAGCGGTTCACAAAACACTTGTCCTTTATTCATGGGAGAACCCATATGAAGACACTTACGATGGCCATCTGATGCTGTGCTGATAGACAAACATATCTAATTTATGGCAAGCACGTTTTAAGTATTCTTCTGTTTAAAACATTTGCTTGTTTAAGAATACCTAAAATACAATAAATTGTGGTAGTGCTTATAGATTTTAGCAACGGTGGCAGGTTTAATGAAGCCATGTATATTCTGCAACCACAAAACATCCGTACTAATACGACGATATATGAATTACAAGCAGTTTTATTGCTAAATATAAGCTAGTTGGAAATATCATAACAATGCTGCCGACTATAGCTATCTAGATGTAACAAGAGCTTCGACATCTTGGCATCAAGATTTGTTACGGACACCAATGAGCCTTTGATGAAATTATAATCCATATTATAAAATAACGATGCAGGATAGCCTTTACCAGAAGTGGTCGTCATATTAATGGTTCAACAGCATCAATATCATAAGGATTGTGCTGGAATATAACAGTTCGTCGTGGACGTGGTACGACAGCGGCTGATTTCATCTGTCAACAGAAGACAGAAGACAGACGCCAAGAAACCATCGATGCGACGCTCTTCTAGAGCGTCAGTTATCCAGCCAGGGTCACTGTTATCCAACCTTTTTTGGTGATTCCGGTAACTTCGTAAGAAAATTTTGTAGTTACATGTGATGTGAGTAAATAATAATCTAATACATATCACATTATGGTAAAGACAAATATTAAAGATACTTTGCCCGTCTAGCCTGGGTACCTAATAACGTACAGACATCAAACAAATGTAAAATCTCACACACCAAATCAATTAATACAAATATATGCTCAAGTAAATACATTGTCATTTTCAATGCGATGGACAACCACCGACATTACGCAAATTGTATTCTTCGTATATCTTAGCAGATCCTTGTTTGTACAAAGAAACAATTGCAAGTCGTTCTAACCTTGGTAGCACCGCACCCATGAACCGTTTAGTGGGTAACTATAACAAAATCGCTACACGAACCAATAGCATCGACATCTACTCTAATCCTTTCCGCAATTCCGTACGAGGCTATTAACCAGCTCGGAGTCTCAAGTCCTCAGTGCGACACGAGCCGCCTCTTAATAATTGTACCCACTTCAATTTCCTTGTTTTACAGCCGTAATTGTTATTTTGTTAAATATTTCTGTACTTCCCTTTGTATGTATTTGTGAACACAGCTCATTTTCGTAACATACTTTATTTTGTAACCAATTCAACCATCGGTATCTTACACGTCCTTTAATCATTAAGTTCTATGCTAGTGCTGTGCACAGATCACATCCAGTGTTAGGTATTTTGAACTCGTCACTTATAGAAGTGCACATTGTGCACCTCTATAAGTGACGAATTCACAACTCACTGTATTTTTGTTTGTGTATGTGAGATTTATTTTAGTGAGTCGTTGAAGTTTAATATCAATAAATAAATGAATACATAAATAAAACATAAACCTGTCAAAATCATTATTTTTCCGCCTAATAATAATTATATTCTGACGCACTGTAGAGCAACTTGACTTAAATATAATCACGCCATGGCCGGCAGGCAAAATTATGTCGTTAAAGTTGTTACCGAAGATGTCAACATGTTGATAATTAATTATCCCAATAGTTTAGCAAGATCGTATACTTAAAGCATCAGATACAATCACGACATGGTGTGAAATGACTGTTATCAAGCAATTGACATTTAAAAAAATTATCCATTCATACAACAGCTTTATCATAAAAGTTTATAGTGCACTGGTCATTTTGATATCAGATTCTGATGTAAATGTAGACCGTAACGATGATACATAATTTAAGGCTTCGTACATACTTTAAATAATAAAATAAATAATATTTGTATGAAATGTATAGGAAGCGTTAACAGACACTTATTTATACCATAATTCAAATCTAGGTATTACAATATCAAAAATCCTGGCGACCAAATAGCATTTAAAACAAGTTCAGTTCAAGTTCACAATTGTGAGTTCACAAGTGAACAAATCAGTGTCTGATGAAATCTTTTAGGAAAATGTTTCGGTAAAATTACAATGTCTAGGATAATCTCTGTATAAATCAATCTGGCATCAATTCATGGCTGATCTGCCAGCTAACCACATTATTATGCTGTAAACAGCTAACTGACGTCAATGGGGTCAATTATAATCTATATTAAATTAACTTGTCTGTAACAATACTATAAACTTGTATGGACAAGCAGAATAAAATGTAATCGCTTCACCTTTGTATCTTGTGTAAAAGAATTTTACCAGGAAATGCGGTCACGTGGTCGTTGGCGTTCATTCCTTATTAATGTATTCCTCTGTTTTCTCCCTGATACTTATACAAATATATTTTTTTAAGATATAATGTATATACTACTGCCATGTACCTATTTTGTTTTTTGGCGTATTTATATATATTTAGACATATTTTTTTTCAAAAATTCATATAATTATCTCATAAATCATACAGTATGGAATAAACGCCATCGACCACGTGACCGCGTTTCCTCTTAATGTCGTCAATAACAAAGAATTTCAACATGAAACCTGTACCCACTTATGTTTGGATGATCCTCTATTTTTGTTCTAAGTTTACATCATTCGTTCGCATATCGTTCGTCTATGGTTACTGAAATTCGAGATACTATACTGAAAACTTGACGGCACGGTTGGCGCAGTGGTTAAGCGATTGACTGCTGCGCTGCGTGTCGCGGGTTCGATTCCCGCACCGAGCAAATATTTGTATGACCTACAAGTAGTTGTTTCGTGTCTGGCTGTTTGTGTATGTGAGTTAAAATGTTTCTAAACGCATCCACAATACAGGAGAAATTCCTAGTGTGGTGCAACGTATATAAAAAAAATATAAAAAAATACTTGTTCAGTAATTACTAGTTATTAGAGTAGCTATTTACACGGTGGCAATGGAAAATTTTACATTCTTCCATAAAGTAGTTTTTAGATATGACCACAAGATGTTAATTTGTGATACTGATACTGATTTGCTAAAAAACGAGTTGCCTAATCTACTCCGAATTATTTAAACAAGTTTGTAGCGAAGCTAAGTGTCGCTATTTAAGCTCCAAGATTAAAAGTAGTCAAAATAAAATAAAAACGACTTCGGAAATTATAAACAATGAGACGGATAGAGACAGAAAGCGTAGTAGACTACAACCTTAATATTAACAATAACATTATTAAAAAAAAAGTAGAAGTTGTCTTTGAAAAATTTCTTCGCCATCATTCCAATCTCAACCACAAAAACTTTAAATTCTTCACCCACTGTTGCCGAGACCCTATTGAAAGAAAATGTTGATATTAGTGTAGTTCCTGACTGAATGAAGAGTAGTAAAATAATACCTTTGTTTAAATCGGGCAGCACATCACACCTCATGAACTTTAGACCAATTTCTGTGCCCACCTTCAGTAAAATATTTGAAAAATAGATGCTAGATCAATTGCAAAGACATTTACTAAACATAAATTATTAAACAGTAAACAATTCGGTTTCACAAGGGGTTGCTCTAGTACCGACGCTGGCGTTGAGCTTCTTGCACATATTTTTGAAGCCTGGGAGAAGCCGCATGATGCCCTAGGTATTTTTTGTGACTTGTCTAAGGCTTTCGATTGTGTTTCTCATGATACATTGGTCAGGAAATTGCATCACTATGGTGTTAGACACACTGCCTTGGATCTTCTTTTTTTTATTTGTATAATTGGAACCAAAGAGTGGAAGTTAACGGCAAGCGATTCCCGGGTTCTATTGTCACTATGGAAGTTCCGCAGGGCTCAATTCTTGGCCCTTTTTTATTTCTCGTATATATTAATGACCTAGCTTGCCTTGTAAAGAAGTCATGAAATGGTGTTATTTGCAGATGACACATGACTTTTATTTAAGCTTAAACGATAACAGCTAGTTACTGACGATGTAAATAATGCTATCGATAAAATACTGCCTTGGTTTAATACTAATAATTTACTTTTAAACGAGAAAAAGACTAAATGTATTAGATTTCTGACACCTAACGTTAAGCAGGTGAAAACCAATGTACTAGTAAATGGGGCGGAATTGGATCTTGTGGACACCACTGTGTTCTTAGGTATTACTTTGGACGCGAAGCTACAGTGGGGCCCGCATATAACCAAATTGTCGAAGCGGCTAAGCTCTGCAGCCTACGTGGTCTATAAAATCAGTAATTCGACTGATATCGAAACAGCTCGATTAGTATATTTCAGTTATTTCCATAGTGTTATGTCGTACGGCATTTTGTTGTTGGAAAATGCAGCCAACATTCAGGCTATATTTGTGCTGCAGAAACGAACCATTCGAGCAATTTATAACCTTATTTATAGGCATTCACTGAGGGATACATTTAAGGAAATAAACGTAATAACAGTCGCATCTCAATATGTATATGAGAACGTGATTTATGTAAAAAAGAATATTATTCTATATTCTAAACACAGCGACATTCATAACATAAATACTAGAAACAAAGATTTACTTATTGTGCCCACGACTAGGCTCCAAAAAAATAGTAATTCATTTAAGTACCAAAGTATACGTTTTTACAACAAGCTCCCAAGTCTTGTTAAAGAACTAAGCCTCAATAAATTTAAATCATTTATTAAACAGAAACTCTGTCAAAAAGGTTTCTATAAAGTTAAAGATTACTTGGATGACAAAAAGGCTTGGGATTAATTAAGCGACTTCAATGTACCCCCAAGCAACAATTCATTTTATACCGTGAATAAGTGTTTTAGAATTAATAATGTCATTTCTATTGATTTACATGACATAACTTATGATATTTTTGATGACATTTAAAGAGAAAAGTGTCTGTGAATGTGAGTAACATGCAGGTTAGATAGAATACATGATTATTATTTTAATATTGTGAATGTGAAGACTATGTGGGTCATTGTTGCTTTTTTTTCCCTTCTTTGTTAGTTTTAATCATGGTCTGGCAGTTTGAATAAGTTTTGTGGCCTACCCAAATTTTTTTCTTTGGTATTATTCATTAAATCGTTGAGCCCCTTAAGTTATGAGTTGAGCTGCACGAATACTGACAAATGCATGCACTGACTGGACAGGTCCACTCAATCTGTGTGATTTTTCCTCAAAAGACCAATTCAGACACAAATCTACATGGTCTTCACATGATCTGACCAAGATTATGTCTGGACTTTAAAAGAGACTGCGACCTCAGAGTTTGTTTCGGCCTTTCTTCTCAGAGAAGTCAGATAGGAAATGCCGACCTCATCTAGTTTTTAAAATATGACGTGTAAAAGTGTTTGTAAAAACCTACTTACAGAAATAAAATAATTTATCAGTTATCATTTCTTTAGGTACACGTAGTACGTAGCTTGTTTTAATATCAAATATAGATTTCATTATAATTAAATAAAAACGTAGATAAATCTAATAATATAATGACTTTTAGTTAACAGCATAAGTAAACAACTAAATAAAAAATATTCCGGCTTGTTGCTCATTTGACTCGAGTATAGGTAATAGTTTATTCGGAAATCACATCTACGTATTAATTAATTATTATTAATAGATTAATTCATTCTAAAGTTTGGTTAGGTTAGACTCACATCAATTTTCCACAGATCATGGACCACCCATCACATAGCCGTCAACTACGCAATCTGTATAATAACCTAAGTAACATTGCACAAAAATAATTGCTGGGAAACGACTTTTATTTTTGGTGTGAGTAATCGCTGTTTACGGTAGTACAAGTTCAAGTTATTTATTTCATAACAAAAATATATTTGTGTCGAAATATTTGCACAGTAGGTACACAAAAAGAAGCAACATAAACAATTATATATAACACGGCCAATTGACGTTGGCTGTCAATTTGAAAGAATTAAAGAAATACAGACAACAATTGCTTAACAATTAAAATCCCTGACTGTACTTACATGCTTATAGACTATCCTATACTGTATATAGATTCATAAACTAAATGGGAGGTCGAACGACCCATATCATACAAATCAAGCTACACTGGGACAACCTCAATAAAGAGGCGAATGCGACAAAATTATGTTAAACTGTAAGATATCATTAGATCCGCTAGTTCTTTCGAAATGCCGTGACGTTAAGTACATCTCAAATAATATAGTTTTCATACGATGCGTAAAACACGTAACATGCGCAAGCGCGCACGCTCTTCATTAACACAAAGGACTACTATCTAGGTCAATTAAAGGCTGCACTAAGTTAATTATGCCATGACTACAGATAACAATCAGACTAATGTCATAGATAAAATTGAAACTGAGATGAGGTTATGGAAACTCCAAGGTAAAATCTTTTAGGTAAATGATAAATGATTTTATTTCTGTAAGTAGTTTTTTACAAACACTTTTTACACGCCAATCATATTTTAAAAAGTAGATAAGGTCGGCGGCGTCTCCTATTTGACTATTTTGAGAAGAAAAGCCGAAATAAACTCTGAGGTCACAGTCTCTTTTGTCAGTCTCGTTTGAAGTGCAGACATAATCTTGGTCAGATCATTTGAAGACCATGTAGATTGGTGTCTGAAATGGTCCTTCAGGAAAAACCACACAGATTGAGTGGAACTTTCAGTCAGTGCACGCATTTGTCAGTAAACTTGCAGCTCAACTCAGAACTTAAGGAGCTTAACAATTCGACGAACAATACCAAAGAAAGGACATTTGGATAGACCGCATAAATAACTCAAACTGCCACACCATGATAAAAACTAAATGAGAAGAAAAAAGAAAAAAAAGCAATAATGACCCACATAGTCTTCACATTCACATTACTATAATAATAATAATATTTTACAAAGTAAATATTCATGTCAATGTATATATAAAATTCATTAATGTCAATGTGCAGGTATATAAAAATCTGGAAATAATGTTGGTCAAATAATTTGAGGACCATGTAGATTAGTGTAGGTAGGTACTCATAAGGGTTTGGCAATTAATCGCGTGGGGCTGTTGGGCTCAACTTATTGTCCTTGTCTTGTTTAAAGTTTAAGAATTAATCCGCAGCGGCCACAGTTACCCCTTTAAATAAACTCACCCTGATGGGCAAGCCAATTGCCATTGCCATCTTTGATTTCAGCTTCTTGTTTATCAAAACAAAATTGGGGAAAAACACGTAGACCATGAAATAATAACAAAATAACGGAAAATACTCGTTCATAAATATAAGGCCAACAAGAACAAAACCTTATTACAACAAGACCAAATACAATCCATAGTAGTCCATACTTAATATTATAAATTCGAAAGTAACTGTCTGACTGTCTGTCTGTATGTTACCTTTTCACACCTAAACCACTGAACAGATTTCGATAAAATTTGGCAAGGCGATAGATGGCATCCTGGGGAAGGATATAAGATACTTTTTGTCTTAAAAAGAATCCTAAAAGGGGTGATATTGGGAAATAATGTTTGATAGGAAACTTAGCATTTCTTAAGTTAGGGATATGAAAAATTTAAATTTATGCGTTGGTAAGAAATAAAAATTATTTGTTTCAGCATTTTTGTAAAATCATCCCCCAAGAGGGTATAATAGGGGATGAATTTAAAATTCACATAATTATTGAAATTTTTGTGTTACTCTTTTTAAGAGATTTATGGATTTGGAAATACAGCCAGAACCCGTTTTTAGAGGATTTTTTTGTATTTATTCCATTTAAATCAGTCCACCCGATGTCCAACCGCTTAAACGTTACTACAATTTGAAGTTTAGCTCAAATAACTTAGCTAATATGTAAGTAACAAGTAACAAGGAGGGTGGTCAATAGCGGCGCTAGAGTGTTTTAAATTAATGATAATAATATTAAAATGAATTATTATAATTTTTATGTTAGACATTTAAAATCATAAAAACCTGTTTAATAAAAATAAAAAGATTATTTGCATTTATTATTTGTCTGTCTGTGACCTATGCACGCTTTAACGGCTGAATGGATTTGGATGATAGGATAATATTTATCCCGGTAGCACGTTCCCGTGGGACAGTTTCTGACATCCACCACGCGGCGAAGCCGCAGGCATAAGCTAGTAGGTACCTAGTTTATAAAATAAAATAAAACTGTCAACAAGAGTTGGCGCGTTTCCTAGCAGTCAGCACGCACGCAGATTTCAGTCTATTTATTTATTTACGTATAAAGGTACACCAACAGCTTCTGTGTATAATTTATCTAAAGTACTAAAGATAACAATAGCCTCAAACTTACACAATCGCCAATTACAGGTTAACCAGGAATCTCAGACATATATGATAAGTTGATAACACATAATAATAATAAAACTAAAGGCTCTCGAATTTATAAATTCTGGCAAAAATCTTAAGATTAATAACAAAAACGAAAATGAAATTACAAGACGAACAATATTGCAATTTTACCCACTTTCTTAAGTATAAGTATATTTATTTTATCTACACAAACGTATAGTAGTAGTGCTTAAAATTAGCATAAGGATAAGTTTACATTTGTGAGAGACTGGTGCTTGAAATAGGCATTGCAAGCAACGCCTGTGGTACAAGTCACCAGGGCCCCACGACGCTTCATATGTACAAGCTTAAACTGGGTGCTTTTATGAGACTGAAGAGAATTAACGATATAAGAAAGAAAAAATACAAGTGAGATAAAAAATAACGTAACGCAATTAAAATAACAACGATAATGGAAACATTGAAGAGTGAATTTGACTGTGTGTTGTGTGCATGTGTATCTGTAAGTGAGTTGATTTGTGTAGGTGTAGCGTTTGTAGTTTCATGTGATATAATGTGTAAGTAAGAAGTGTCAACTTAAAGGAATCAATAATTTTTCAGTTGCTTCATAATCCATAGTTTTTAGCTATTTTCTCACAAAAGCCTTACTTACAACCACTTTTGGGCTTCTGGTAAATGGAAAGAGCGGCGTTTGCCTTGTTATAGATGAATGAACCAAAGAAGCAATAGATTTTGTGAGAAAAGCTGGTTTTAAACTAAGGATTATGGCATACTGTACCCTTCCTGCGTTTTCCTTTAGATAAGTCCTTAATGTACTTAAACTGGGAGTGTTTTTTTTAAAATTATGTTTATTAAAAACGTCTGTCTGACTATCAGAACATCCTATTTTTTGTAAACTTGTGCAGTAGGGAATCGATAATGAATTTCAGCTCCAACCTTGACAATTGCCCGCTGCACTCTTTCAACCGCCAAAATGTGAGTTTTTGCGGTCCCTCCCCAGGAAGCTACGCAATAGTAAATAAGAGATTGGCAAATGGCATCGGATACCATTTTGACTGTTTGACGGTCAGCAATGTATCTGAGTGTCTTAAATTTATAAATAACCTTGCGAAGTCTGGTAACAAGAACCCCCAAGTGAGGTTTAATAATAGGGATTGGTCTATAGGGACACCTAAGTATTTTAGAGAATCCGTTGTTTGGAGCGTCGGTCAGTCGCAGCCAGTTAACACCGGGTGGTCACATGAATGAGCAGTGATAGATAGAGCCTTAGGAGGTAGAAAGTGTTTCTAAAAGCAAATTTTATGTACTTCGTTTTTGTGGCATTCAGCGTAAATATGTACATTGTTCTGCAGCCATGAGCAAACGGTCTGAAATCCATCCTGCGCATAACGAAAAACATGTCATCAGCGAAGATTAATATTCTTCCGTTATGCAGTTGTAGCTGACAAAGATCGTCATGATATAAACTAAAAACAGTGAGGGTCTAAGTATACTTCCTTGCGGAACACCATAGCTTACATTGTCCTCATCACTGGTCCAGTTGTCTATTCTTAAGACTAAGACATAAACAATAAAGATTTAAATAAAATGAGATCAGATTGGAAAGTATAGCTTCTAAAATTAAGTATATAAAAAGGTGAAGAGTTTCCAAAATATAATAACATAAAAAATTATCATATTGCGTTTTTCGAGACTTTAGTATTTTGGCTTGAAAGACTTTTAGGGAATCATGGTACCTATAAGTCGACATCGGGTAAATCATCGGCTAACATTAAATATTTAAAGTTATGGATTTGATATATAATGTCGTGAATGAAGGGCGAAAACAGAACTGGTGCGAGATGATAACCCCGAGGAACTCCTGAGTCAGCGTAGTATGGGTAAGATTCATAACCGTATACGAAAAGAATTTGCGATCTATGGGTTAGAAACGACGAAAACCAATTTAATAGTGAGCCATGTATACCATTGTATTCCAACTTCGACAGTAAAGAGAATGGTCAACTTTATCAAATGAACTGCTGAAGACTGTGTTTACGGCATCTACTTCTAATCTTTTGTCAAGAGCTACGGTTACGTCAGTTAAAAACTCGACAACATTCGTTTCTACACTGCGACGTTTTAAAACCATGTTGGTTTCGTGAGATAGTTTAAATAATGTGGCGAGTGATGACCAGATAAACAAGAGACTCAAAGATTTTTGGGAAAGCACGATAAGATGGAGAAGGGGCGGTAGTTCTTAACATTTGCAGGATCACCTTTTGAAACATCGGGACTAATCTTGCGCTTTTCCATTTTTCTGGGAAGATTCCTTTTTCAAGAGAGGAATTTAAAATAAACTGCAATTGTAAGAAGAGAACGTGGCTGCGACGTTTAATGAACGAAAGTGGTATAAAATCCGGTCCAGGACCTTTTGAGGCATCTATGTATTTTAATTTATAAAAACAAAGTTTTTCTGTCAACTTAACAGTGCTATAACACTGTCAATCATTGGCGAAGGTTCCATACAACTCGATTCGTACCGGCTTCCCTTTGAAAAATGGCACAGTCACTATTCTATAGACAAATAATATAATCACATTAAAGATATGTACTCCGGCTTACCTCTTACAAAAATTGACCCGTCTTTACTACTGTCAATACCCAAAAATCCATTGGAAGTATTGTTAGTAGTAGCAGGGTCTCGACTAAAGACGGATACGATTTATCAGCGTAAAGGTTTGCGATTTCAGGACCATTGCTTGGTACCCTATCATTCATAAACATGTCAGGAGGTATGCAAGATTCCCCACGACGCGACGTTTATCTTTCATGAACCGCCAGAAACCTTTAGATTTTTTGGGAATATCACTTTCAATTTTATAATTATATGCATTGTAACAGTTGTTGATCAGTGTAAGGCAGCGACTACGGAATAGTTAAAGGCAAAGGTGAGTCTGTCTCGAGAATTATTATATTTTCGGTATTTTTGTCTGAATTTCTCTTTTTCAGGTAGAGCCTTAATAAGCGAGTCCGTATGCCAAGAGGGAAAAATTTACTTTTTCTTTATATATTTAGGTACAAAATTATCGATGGCGCTCTGTAATACCAAAAGGTATCGACTCTTTCATTAAAATCAACACATTTATGAAATGCATCAATACAATTAATATTTTTAAGATAAATTAGGATTTCTTCATAGTCAGCTTTGAAAAAATTGTAACCGGAACGATATATTGTTTTTAATTGTTATACATTAGAGATTGGAATTGAGATAAGTAAGTTTGGGTGACGTCAGTCCAGTTTAGTTAACAGGTCACTAGGCTTAGTAACTGTTACATCGGATATGTTGTTTAAAACTAGGTCTACAACTCTGCAGTCGGCATTAGGGATAATATTAAATTGATGGAGTTCATTAATTGACAAAAAGTGTACCAGCAAGTAATCTAGTAATTTTTTATAGTTTGATGGCATTCAAGGGGCCCTACCACGGCCCTACCTATTCTGCTATACCCCTACTAATTTGCCCTTCATCAATGTATATTCAGCTTAATGAAATTCATAAATTTTGACAATAAATTATTAAAATAATTATCAACGATAACAACAACAAAAACTAAAGTTTACCGTAACGTTAACATTCGCGTAATCAAGATTATGGGACATTATCATGGCATTTAAAACAAAACAACATAATTAACCACAACCAATTTATTTATATCCGGGTAAGGAGCCTATCATTTGGGTTTTACCGACACAATACAGTGAAACCTGGTTAATTGGGATCTTAAGGGACCAAGGATTTTGTACTATTTAAAGAGGTTTTCATTTATCCAGTTTTCCAATTAGAGAGGTTTAAAATCATCGTTGTCTCATTTACAGAGGCCCCCGCTTATAGAGGTCGAAATGTACTGTTATTCCATTTATAGAGGTGGAAAGGTTAATACAAATGCGTATTTTCGGTGTTATTTGTTATTGTTACGTGTCGAACCCTGTCCCAACCTGATAAATGTCTCACTTATACAGGAAATTGAGCTACAGACTCCCAATTATAGAGGTAAACATCGAAAAAATCCTAGAAATCAAATCTTATTTAACCAGGTTCGTAAAGTCCCATTAACAGAGGTAATTGGATGAAAAAGTGCCGGGACCTCATTGAAATTCTCAATAATAGAGGTTTCTCACTTATCCAGGTCCCTCTTAACCAGGTTTCACTGTATAATAGCAGGCCCCGACTAACGATTTGATTCAGTATAATTCCACTGCACGCCTCTTCGTCGCAGATTTCCATACGATGATACAACAGGTTTTGTCATACAACACAGGTGCAAGTTAGCTAGTTATCTAGGCATTAATAAGAAGACCTATTAATTACGGTCAGGAAAACCTAGACATTATCCGTCTACTGCTAAATCTGTAATTTAGCCTTGAAAAAGCTTTTAAAAAACATGATCACTGCGATAATTTTCCAGAATTTTCTTTTAATACTGAACACGCACTAGCTGAAATGTCAATGGTAGGTAATGATTCATTGATTATTTCACGAGAATGAGTAGCACATCTACTTGTGTGAAAGCAGCAATATCAGCGGTCGTCAATGATCTTTCAAATGATTAGCAAAAAATATATTAAGGCAATTTTTTAAGGAACCTTTACAATGAATAGAATGAAATAAGTAAATAGGAAGAAACCGAATAAGAAGATATCACCTACGCTACGCTACATATCTGTCATGTTTAAATATGAATTCTTTTGGAAACGGATGCATTTTTCATCAAGATTTTTTCTCATTTGAGGGACAAAGAGCCAGTAGTTACGTAATTATACTTACTTGCTTGGTTTTTTCTTGAATCCTGAATGCTACCTAAAGCCACTCTTAATTACCGCTGTATTAATAACAATGTCGAATTTGTAATAAAAGTATATTATCCTGTCTGTCTCTGTGCCCGCGTTTTTCTTCAAAACTACGCAACGGATTTTGATGATGCGGTTTTCACCGTCATTTGGAAAATGTATTCCGGAGGATTTATGTGTATAAAACACTAATATTAAACTTACATATAATACAGAAATCTCGATTTTTGTCAGGTCGTAAAAACCGTGCGAAACAGGGGAGCGGGTCGTTAGTAGAAGATAAAGGCTAGTCTAGACCTAGACTAGAACTTTCGCAATTCGATCGCGGAAATGAATAAACTGGAAACACCTTTCCTATTTTGCAATGTTATTATTCTTACAATATCACCACAAGGTATTGTTTTGTAGTCTCTTCAGTTTTCCGCAAGTTTAAAATCGAAACATATACATATTAATTATATTCAATTAATTATTACCAGACCGATCAATACTGAAATTCGTGAGTAATACCAGCGTAAAAAATGTTTCACGAAACTTGTAAAGAATAATACAAAAATATCTCATTTATTTCTGGTATAGGTATATAAATAGTGCATAGCGTTACAATAATATATGTAGAGTTTAATAACAAACCAGACTAAAGCAGATTGCCTTTTGGGTGTTGCTATTGACCTTGCGACTGCAGAAGGACGCCTGCATTGATATGCGTGTACGTCGGTATCAAGGAAGCTACTGGGAACTTTTAGATGAACGCACACGGTCTGCGAAATAAATCAAACGTGTGAGGATGACATAACAACACAGTTTTGTTACCGCAAAGGCTGCGAATGCTAATGAAACGAATTATTTCGGAGGGCAATAACCTGTTAAAATTTTGCCTTACAGCATTTTTACACGGTATAATCGACACGATGGAGCGTTTTTCAGAACACCGACTAATCAGGGACGATTAGTCGTAAGTAATAAATAGCTACGGAATACGTAAAAAAAAACCCAGAAATATTTAAATGTGCTTTCATCGGCATCGCTAACGCATCAAAAACAGAGTGTAAATTCAGCAACAGCCAATGTGCAACCGCCCTTAGCCGACAAAGCGATCAGCCTAAACTATTACATACATCAAAAATATTACTTATAGAAAACACGGGTTAAAAAAAAACAAAAAAAAAAACAAATACCATCTATGATGAAAGAGTATTTAAAAAAAAAAAATTGTAAATTGTTTTAATTTTATCATATTCAGCTGTCAACGACGTTTCACGTTGGTTATTTATTAGTTAGCCGTTGGAAATAATATATGCATATTTTATGATAAAATAACACCGCTTATGAGTTAATTTCTGGATCTAATAAAGTATTTTGTATTACGTAACACCATTATATGATTGTGTAATAAATTATTTCTGCGCGATACCACTTTGTTACCTGATCAGATTATTCTTTAATGGGGATGCGCTAAGCTAGCCCGCGAAATTCAAAATTATTTACGTTTTTTGCAATTTGCAGTTCAGTGTCCGGTTATATGTTGATTATATGATTCGATTAATATGATTCGCGACCGTGACAAATTGGCTTTATAGAATTATTACTAGCTAGCTTTATTATTAGCCACAAATGTCATGATTTCATGAAATAGTCACTCAATAGGGTAATATGAACTAAGAGAGATGTATTGATGATTTTTATGATCATAATTTTACAAATAAATATTTTATACTGCCGCGAATCATATTTAGATCAACATACAAACTGATACTGACCTGCAAATCGTAAAAAACTTAAGAAAATTTCAATTTCGCGGGCTACGATGACTAATCCCCCTTAAATTTAAATAGTTTTCCAGTTAAATGTTATCCGTTTCAAGCAAGATATTTCATTCAAATCCGTGACACTGGAGGACATCGGGCATTCATCACGTGTGAAGCCTTTCACCGGCAAAGTAAATAACAAGTTTAACTTGTCACACCACATATTTGTAACTTTTTGAACTATAACTACAAAACATGTAGTTTTTTTTTTTGTAACACTCTAGTACATTTTATTTACATATTTTAAAAGCTAACAGTCTTAAACTAATAATAATAATAATATGTACAAGTATATAAAAAGGGGAAGCCAAAGAATCAGAAGGTATCAAAAGATTCGTTCGCATCGTTGTCAACAGGAAAAGTGCCCATAAGGCTGACAGCACTGCCACGTTTTCTTTGTTCAATTCGATGTGAAACATTACTGGTCATACGTACATAAAATTACTGGTCGATACGAATAAAAACAACTAGGAAGTGATGAATTCAAATTACTTCTAATAGCTATTAATACTAATAATAAAGCTGAAGAGTTTTTTTTTGTTTGTTTCATTGTTTGTTTGTTTGAACGCGCTAATCTCTGGAACTACCACTTGGAATTGAAATTTATTTTTTCCATATGATAGCCCAATTCTTGAAGAAGGTTATAGGCTATTTAACATCACGCTACGACCGTTAGGTGTCGAGCAAAAAGAAAAAAGTCAGAAAGATCGCTAAGCAAAAACGAAGTAACAGTGCGGGCGGGCGACGGGATGTGACGTCGTGGGTCGGGAGCCAAAAATTCACGCGGACGAAGTCGCGAGCAGAAGCTTGTTAATTAATAATCATTGGTTTTACTTTTTTCTAATTGTTACTTGATTATTATATCAGGTTTAAAAAGTTCAGCGTAATAAAAAATTATGTTATTAAAATTCGAATGAAGGCCGATCGTTCTCCTATCCTACGCATATAAACAAACGTCATTAAGTTTGATCTTGTTGGAATTATTAAGAACCAACGTACAAAGTACAAAAAATTTTAATGCACCAATCTGTTTTTTTATCGACATTTGCGTCATATCATCACGATATTCTTACTTATGTTTAGTTCTGATATGCTTAATAACGTACATACGTACAAGATAGGTACTGCAAGAGACCTATCATCCCTGATCTTTTCAGTTAAGTGATACAAATTAAAAAATACAATTTAAAATACAACCGAATGTATAATTTAAGTCATACAAATCACGTTTATTATCAGAACTATTTTATGAGAGTTACTGATGTTCAATAAAAGTCATCTTGGGATAAAATTATTGATAAATAAGCCAGAAAAATAATCTTCCAACATGCAGGACGAAAACAGTGATCAGAAAAGTCAACGCATAAACTGGTGTACAAAGAGTTCAGACAGAAATACAAGCTGCGTGTGACGTTGCACTTAGCTGAATTTCCGCTTGGACTGCGCGTAAGCACCATTTGACCAAAGAATTGTGACCGAAGTGAGTACACGTTAGATGGTGTGCGGCGGCCATGGCACGGCGTGTCACATCGCTAATGTGGCCCCGCCTTAATACAGCAAATGATGTGACGGTTTCAGAGTACATACTCGTAATTTACCCTTTTATACAGACTAACAAGGCATTAGTGCCAACTAGCTGGCCTCGGAATATTTATACGCTTTGTACTCCTAACAATCCAAGTTGTTCACTTTATAACTCCTTTATACTTAACTACTGATGTGATTATCACGGAAAAACAACAGAATTTCCCAACGTCTGATAATGTTTTGCAGTAGTTTAGCTGTGGTAGACTTAAAAAAAAATGAAGTAGGTAAAGTTTAAGTTTCAACCAAGTTAAGTTTAAGTTGGCAGTGTGCTCAAGCAGGTGTCACTGATATCAAACAGAGTGACACCTGCTTGAGCACACTGCCAACTTCAGACAAGACTTACTTAGGGAAATGAGCTAGGTACATTTATTTAATTGCAAGCTGTAAAGATTAATCAGGTTTTCAATAAAAAATGCAAAGAAATATAGAAACGTGGTCCTTAGGTACTAAGATAGATATATCCTTAATTGTATGGCTGTCTTGACTGCAAAGGCATAAATAAAGGACAAATCTAAGTGTTTTCATTATTTATGTTAATTTTTACCTCTGTACCGTCAGATGTTGGTCGGTGGGCATAATGTCCAGTCTCCTTTAAAAATGATACTACAGAGAGATCGAAGTTTAATAAAAATTCACTAAAGCACGACCGCGACGCATTTTCTGGTGATCCGTCACACAGGGTGTCCTAGTATGGACGCCAGTCTCTCACAAAGGATCATATCATGTGCATTGTTGTCGAAACGCTTGTCTCTATGTTTATAACTATGTGAACCTTTGTGAAGAGAATAAAATAAAGATATATTATTATATGTATTATTATTTTAAAAGCCGAACTGATTGGATGGACATCTGTACGCCTACATAAGTAGTACTTATGGAGTACTACTACTACTTAGTTACCAAGTTATAGTACGATAACTTGGTACCATCGATACCATATCCTTATTGTTTTCCGGCATTCCGTGAATAACTGGATCCTTTTGGTTTTGTTTGTGCAGAATAAACAATTTTTCTTTCTTTTGTTGCTCCAGTAACTTCGGTCATACCTTTGTGTGTTTTACAATGATAGTATGGTTTCTTGCCAACTATCGATATTCTTCAAGCTGTCACCATATTGGAATCCAAACTTTAACACAATCGCGGCTGAGTCTTTCAATCAAACCGTGGTTTCAAATTGTAGCCATTAGAAACAATAAATTCGAAGAGTTTATGTGGGAAGCCGAAGGTCGGGCTCAGTGGTGTTCACTAATAGAGGCCTACGTCCAGCAGTGGGCGAATATAGGCTGATGATGATGATGATGTGGGAATCATTTGGCTTTTCATGGGCATATTTGTCGTTGTATGAACAAGTGATAAGCAGGATTTAAAGATTTTCCGCGAGAAAATTTTTCAGCACGAAAGTACGACAATGGAAGAAGATCCAGGAAACGATGGACGATACTTCCTCAATACTGAGATGAAGACTGAAGACCCCAAACAAATAGGGATAAGAGCAGGTGGAAATTGGAAACAACAAGTGGTGGACAAGCGAAACTAAGGGCGGTTGTAAACGCATAACCAGACGAAATGGACAACAGGAATCCTAATGTTGCATCCGTATTTGGACGAACCGTTTTATATTCATGTGTGAATTATGCTTTTTACGTCCATTTCCGGCCTCTCTTACTCTGATTAAAGAATTTAATCCCTTAACGGGCCAACTCATAAGGAGAATTTCATTACTGTCATTGTCACATAAAATTGGAATGCTTAAATGGAAATAAATAATTTCTTTACGAATTCACAATTACTATTAACATGGGAATGGTAATACCTGCAATAATTCAAGATTTTAATTTTTTTTCGGAGAATATAAGGATCGTAGCAGGTGGCGTTCTGTAGTTTCTGCCTACCCCATGGGAAGAAGGCGTGAGTTTATGTATGTATGTAGTTAAAGATTTCACGTGGTTATTAAAGATTTTAATTAAGTTGTAAGTATTTAATGTTAAAACTGCCTAATCAAACACACATATTAAGTGCTCTTCATAAACTCGTAAATCAATATAATAATGTAAAAAAGTTACCACTTGCACATTTTGACCGTGACCGTAGATCGAGTGCACTGAAATTACCTGAATCGATCTGTCAGAATTCACGATAATTAGACAGCAATTTTGATTTAATACTCAAAGTTGTTTAATTTAAAATCCTTTATCGTTTTTCATCCTTTAAAGAAGGATTCGTCAAGTAAAGATGGGCGTTTCTGAAATAAATATTACGTAACTTATTAATTAAATAAGTTATTTTTCAGAATCATACTTTATCTGATGATCAAGGAATTTAACATCATTAACGATGATTCATAAGCGATGGCATTTGCATTTTCACACGGAAACAAAAAACACACATCATTGGTCAAAGTTGAATAATAATAAAAAATATTACAATATTACATGGGATCGTGAAAAAACCGCGAATGACTCAGGAAAAAATAAATATACCACGCTAGGCCAGTAGGTAGAGCACAGGGATTGAAAAGGTTCCTAAAATACCGGTAAAGAACCGGTATTTAGTGGTTCCGTTACCAGAACCCGAACCGGAACAGGAATCTAAATTGGAACCTTTAAGAACCTTTATTTTACCGGTTCTTCTTCAAAGCGAGTTCGGACCAGTTCATACGATGCCGTTGAGCGCAGGCCGAAGCTTTGTACGATAGCGGCGAGGTACGGGTGGCCACCGTCGGGTGAAGAGGTTGGAGTTTTTGTGAGAGGGGAGAGGGGCACATTTGATAGATCGTTTTTTTTTTTTTTTTGGGTGGGAAATCATCAAATGACCTCTCCCGCTCTGGGCGGAGCGGAAGGGCGTGTCAGACTCTTACTGACTAAAACCCACCCGTGTTCCTTCAGTTGCCTGTGCGCCAGGGCCACGGTAACTCTTTCGAACAATCCGCGACCCCGGCAGGCATCGGTCCTATCGGACCCCGTCAATGGTGCTGACATCCCTTTGAGGCGCGCGTGGAACACGACGCGCCGTCGACCCGGGCCTGGTCCTTACCGGACGGCGAGCTGCCCATTGCTCGCCGTCCGCAAGCCCGCGCCTACGGTGGCCGGGAGTCGGAAATCGACTCCCGACGCCCAGGGTGTCTCCTCCTCCTGCGGCGGCTAGGGGCGCGAGGGCGTAGAGACTGCCTCTCTCTTTCGCGCTCCGCCTCCTCCTTCGCGAGCATTACTGCTTCGCAGAATGAGGTGACGGCTTCCCATTCCCTCTCGCTCCGTACCATGGCCTGAACCAGGGCCGGACGCGAGAGGTCGCCGCCGCCGATCGCCGCCACGAGGACAGCGCGGTGCTCCGCCCAAGTCGGGCAGACCTCCACCGTATGCTCCACCGTGTCCTCCGGTCGATACACACAATGGTAACACCCGGGCGTTTCCTCCCGCCTTATCCGAAACACGAACCTCCCGAAACAGCCATGTCCGGTGAGGACCTGCGTCAGGCGGAAGGTGAGGACGCCGTGGCGCCTCTCAAGCCACTCCTCAAAGAGGGGTCTTACCGCCGCAATTGTGGCGTGCCCTGCGCTGGGTTGCGACAGTCGCACTCTCCATGCCGCCATGAGATCCCGCCGGAGCTCTGTCCGCTGTGCCGCGATTTCTCGCGGCAGCGGAGTTACGCCCCGGCGTTTCGCCTCCTCGCGCCACTCCCAAGCGTGCGCGAGGACCTTTGCCTCCAGATCCCACGGCGGTAATCCGGCAAGGAGGCTCGCCGCCTCGCAGGAGACCGTGCGGTATCCCCGTACCATCCGGATGGCCATGACCCTTTGGGACGCGTTCAACCGGCGGGCTGGCCGGAGCCTCAATGAACGAGAACCTTTAAATCGGATGGTACGGAACCGGTATATTGGAACCTTTATTTGGAACCGGTACTTTGAAACTGGAACCAAACCGGTACCTGAACCGGAACCGTACCGAAAAGAAGAAAATTTTAAAGAACCGAAATGAAGAACCGGAACCCAAATTCGTACCGGTTTTCAATCCTTGGTAGAGCATAAATGAGCCACTAAAGAAAATTTAGATATATATAGATAGGTAGTTCCATTAACGAGATTTATAACTAAGTACATGGGTAAACATAGTTTAGGTCGGTCATTCAATTTCCTTCCTTTCCTCTGAGTTTGTTTCGGCCTTTCTTCTCAGAGTAGTCAAATAGGAAACGCCGACCTCGTCTAGTTTTAAAATATTATTGACGTGTAAAAGTGTTTGTTCAAACCTACTTACAGAAATAAAATCATTTAAGTATCATTTAATTGAATATTTCTAATACCTACTACAACAAAAACTGATGACTTTATTTTTGATACATCATTCATTCGACAATGATATAAACAAATACACACGAATAATATTTCCTAAAGTTACTTAAAAACAAATAGAATATGGAATACTAAATAAACATTATTAGGGCCTAAACAAACCGATGGAGGACTAATGTTTGCCCTGAACTTCACCATTAGCACTTGAGAAACACGAGAAAAGATACTGGTTAGTAAACATTTGTGAAACTGTATTGAAAAAACAACATGGCGGCGTTAGTTCTGATTTCGGCCACGTGCAAAAAGATCCTTGTACAAAAAGGTAAAGGTAGGTCCTCGGACCTGTCAAAATATTCGCGAATCTAATGCCGGTCGCTCACATTCGCACGAATACGCGAACCCGCAAGTGTAGGACGACATTCGCAAATGAATAATGCACAGTTTTTTCCACATTCTGGGTTTTCCAAGCCGTGTCGGTTTTTAACGCACATCACAGTGCGCGAACCTCGAACGAATGTTTGCGCGCATGTAATAGACCGGGACAGAATAAAGTACTAATCATGAATGTTCCATGCCCGGTGAGCCTGGTTTTTGACGCGGGGGAAACTTTTGCTCCGTCCCTAAATAATCCGATAAGCATTTATGCTAATGACGCATTTATTTATAACGTAGCTACAATTATTTTGTATCATCTTTGTTTAAGCTCCTCTACATAAAAATATAGCGAATAGGTAACGTCTTTCAATGTCAACCTAATGTTGAAACTACACGAATTATAACTATGTGCTTGGTAATAATTACATTACCCAATTACCTACTCTGTTTTGCAAAAATTAAATATTACCGGTAACTACTCAAAATAATACACAATGAACATATCTAAAGTCGAGTTCTAAGCGGACAACATTCTCGTAATTATTATCAAAGAAAATTATTTTCAAAGATAAAATCCGTTACAAAATACTGGAAAAATAAATAAAATAACAGTAATTACCCATATTTAAAAGCTCACGGAACACATTACACATACTTACATTTAAGTCACAAAGACAAATAGGAAGTAAGTACCAAACCAACTTATAATAATATTGTTAAGCACTGCAAAGTAAATTACTATAGCCAATTAAAATAAATTCAGTTCCGGTCCAAAAAAAAAATACTGCACACTATTTTTATTGTAACTGTTAATGACCCCGTGAATACAATATTTTACATAATAAACAATGCTGCTTGCATTCCAAATAAACTGTTAAATAATTTTAAGTCAGCTTTGTGCTTTGCGAACCAGAGAATACAAATAATTTATTCGCTAGTAAACGAAAACAATAGTTTTGCGACTATTTATAACTACGAGGTAATTATTGTTCTTCTGAAGGACAATTTTTTTTTATCGTAGGTTTTATACTCGTACCTAGGTAGTCTGACAATCCCGACAGACAATTATTAATCTTAATAAACGACCCGCCCCTGCTTCGCATAAGTGCAATATGGCGACATGTTGTCAGAACATTGCGATTACTGTGCTACATCTAAGTTAAATATTTATGTATTATATACATAAGGGCTCCTACAAACAGGCGCGACACGTGACGCGACACAAAGGCACCGCTTTAAAGACTCCCGTATACAGGCGCGACGCAAACTATTTCTATGAAAACTTCATGGAAATTGTTCTACAGGAATCGCGTCGCACTGTCGCGTCGCGCCTGTCTGCGGGAGCCTTAAACCTTCTGGAATAAATTCTATAAATTGTGGTGATAACCGCATATAAATCAGGTGTGTAGAATACCTAAGCGATCAAAGAGACAGACCAAAAAGCGACTTTGTTTTACACTATTTTCATTAATAATTAAAGATGCCCTCTTCGAAGAACGAAGCCCTTTATGGTCGCTTTTTGGTGGCAGCAAATTCGCAAATCCATTCTGAATACTAATACTGTTAATGGATCTGCGAATTTGCTGCGTCATCGTGGAGTTAGCTTTGTTAATTCTGGGTTCCACTAAACAAAGTTCACTAGCAACAAAGTACATACGTCATCATCATCCACAACCCAACTTCACCCACCGCTAAACATAGGCCTCTCTTTTCTTGTGCCAATCTCCACGCCCCTGTGCCAGCCTCCTCCAGGTTCTACCCGCGATGGGAACAATATCGTCCGCCCATCGCGCAGTCTACGCCTCGATGCACATAGGTACATCGAGGCGTAGACTGCGAGATGGTACATCCACCTATATGATATTATGAAAACACTACACAACGGAGTGTTACCATTTGCATACGCAAATTACGAGGCGTAGGAGCTCTGAAATCTGAAACCCAGCTTCCTCAAACTGAAACTCGTATTTAATAAGCTTGATAAAACAGAAATTTCGATACGACGTAGCTGCCAAATTAATATGGAAATACTACCTTGTTGTTTTGACAACGATGATTGAGCGCCTAAAACATCTATTTCCAGTAAGAATCTAATCCTAAAGCTTCAGGGAAAAATAACCTAGAAGTGTATCCTACAGAGGAATATCGTAGTCTACTTGCCTACTATGAAATATCTTCACTTTCCTTGCGAACAAACACATCAACTTTCAATGTCAAAGAAAGAAAAATTACAATAAGCCTATTAACTACTCAGTGATTCAGCGCATCTTGAAAATTCAAGTGCGGTATGCGTTCAACAGGTGAACTTGAACGCGAGTGAAAAGGTCACGGGCATGTGTAACGTGTGCCGTAGTGTGCACGTCATTTTTCCGTCGGCTGAATAAAACATCGACAGCGCTTCCCTCGCGAAGCAGTGGTGCGTAAGGAGTGTCGATCCTGCGCCGTCTGCGCATACGCCTCCCAAGTAACGATCGAGTGGCGCGCTAAATAGAACGTGCGCAGTGTGTGACTATATGTGTCGTGTTGTGCTTCTCATTTTAAAATCTTAATTTATTTATTTTTTAAAGTAAGTAATTGCGGCTTTAATAAAATTATCTATCCACATAGTTACAAAAATTTTAATTAAAGTTATCAAATAAACTACCGAGTTATTTATCTTAAAATGTTTAGTATCTGAAAAAATCAAAACTACTATTATTAACCAATAAAGTAAGAAAATAATGTGATTAAAGTCAAACATGTAAAACCAATCATGGGTCCTGAACTGATGAAAAACTAAGATAAAGATGCCTCATAAGTACCTAAGTGCATGTATTTATTTCCCCAAAACTAATAACAACTTTACATTCATGTTATTGTATCCTGACACTAATGCAACCCAAAGGACAAGGAGACTGAAGTTATTAATCTCCTGTCAAGTAAATAAAAAAAGAATAGATATGTATTATATCAGTCGAATTTATCGCAGAACATTTTTAAGCAAACAGTGCAAGAAAAAATGTCTTTCATTTAATCAATTAACATCTAACAATACCTACTGCACTGCTATCTCTGTTTCAACTTCACACATCAATATTTTTTTAACTATCTTTGCACTATCCCTAGTGATTTTTTAATTATACCTACAACATGACCATGTGCGTTTGTTAAAACTACGGTAATAGTTATCAACTTTGCTAAATACTTAAATAAAAACAATAAAAAACCACGCTATTTTGTAATTAAGTAAAAAAGCAGCGGATTTCAATCCTTCAGTGCTGACCTGTTTCAAGTTATCAATCCGTCAAAAGTTTATCCAAATCTTTTTAAGACTAGCCCGAAATCCTCCTACAAGGACCAATGCGGTCAGAAAGTCTTGAAGTAGGTAGTCAGTCAGTCCAATTCTAAACCAGCACCCTAGTTACGTAACACCACGTGCGTGAACGTTACGTGAACCATTTTGAAGTTTATTGCTAATCCATTGCTTCATATGTTCGAAAAAATTATCTGCTCAGCATCGTAAATAACGCAATGAATGTTGTTGAACTGTCAAAATGAAACCCATTCCTGCTGTTAGTGTTTTAGGTAATTACCACGCAGTTAATTAAAAGCGGACGTGCACACTAAGCAGTACTAGCTTTTCTTTTTTTTTAAACCTTTATGGCGTCCTTCACACTTTGAATGATTCAGGAAGTCTGACGGACTCGTTTTAAAATGTTAAATTATTTAATAGTGACTTTTAATTAAAACAGTTGTTGGTAGGTATAGCATAAATATGAGAGAACTAAAATAACTAATGTTTTCTAGTATTATTTTTCTTAAAAACAGTAAGCTAATTTATAAATAAACTACATAACAGCCTTCAGGCAAATAATCAAAACTCATCAATGACTTAACTTTCGAATAAGGTAGGTGATTCACAATTCCGTGGTTTTCCGGATCGAAGAACCTCGAAAATTATATAATTCACATTTTGTATGAATTACTTCTATGCTTTTTTTTTCACTTTTTCTTTAAATATTCAGTGTTAAACCATTAGTAGTATAATTTGAAGGTCAATACCGGCGGTACGTGAATATTTTGTGTATTTTCAAGTCTCGATAATTTTTTATGATTCAAAACTCCGGTTCGAAGTTTTTTAAATCTAAATTGGTCTACACACTGTTTGTGAAACTCGCATTGATATGATGGTCAGCGAGTTATAACCGATTAATTCAAATCATGTTTTAAAAAGTTGTGGCTACTTGGATTTGTTATGACATGAAAAAGCTGAGAGCTGCTGGTATATTCTGTTAAATCTCATCGTGAAAACTTAGGTGAAGTGAGCTGAGTCAGTAGTAGCAATCCCTAGCATCAGGTGGAGTTACACCTAACTGCACCTATAACGGGTGTAAGAAGACAACAAAGCCGATAGTCACTTTTACTCCCCGTCATTGTAATATTTTTTTTGTACTGGACCATACCTGGGAACCTTCTGGTTACGGAGATATTGAAGGTCAAAACTCCAACTTTTACTGGCGTTTTTTTAAGAAAACAAGTTTTAAATGTTATAACACAACTTTAAATACCCCCACGACCCCTGTACCGTTGCATGCACCTATAAGCACAATGTTTTGCGTGCATTACCGTAAATAGCGATTTTTCACATCAAAAATAAAATTATTTTCCCAGCAATTATTTATGTGCTATGTTACGTAGTTTGATGTACAGGATGCGTAGTTGACGCATGTGATGTGATGGGTCTTTTTACACCCCGTATACAGCCACTTCACCTATATAAGTTTTCACGGTGAGATTTTTACAGAATAGACCGGTTGTAGAGCTGTATATTTTCAAATTGTTTATTATAGCAAAAATAGAAAATAGCCATTGCATACCACAAAAATGGATGCACGCTGATACGACGACTTATTAAAATTAATGGAAGTAAATCAGGACGACGCGCGACGGTGTTAAACAACTCTTCATATATTTCACTACTAGGTACACAGTGCAGAAAGTCGCAACATGCAATAAATTATATTGAGTATCGAGTACCTACATTAGAATACCTTCATCATTTTCAAATATAAGACAGGTAATTTGAACTAATTACTCCATAAAATAGTTAAACCACGTCGAGACAGCATTTTATTATTAAACAAACAAGACACAAGTATGACAAATGACAAAGATCAGTTAACGCATAAAAAAATAGACGAGTCTAATTACGATAGTGTCGATGTAACTTAGAAGACCACGAATTTCCGCATTCAAACCACAAAAAACGGCATTTCTAGCGTGACGTCTTTATATTCGCATTAAATGTGACGATTATGTTTTAAATAACCATGGCCGTGGCCGTTCACAAGGCTTGTCACACGTCCGTTCCGAGCCGCAAGCAAATCGTTTTACATTCTTTTTTGTATGAAATTGAACCAGTTTCCGAAACATGTCTCGTAGTTCTGGGGATTCCGTACCTATAGTGCCTTTCTGTAAAACCAATGATGTATTATAATTAATAAGTATTTAAGTAAATCATCATTGGGTAAAACTTATGTAAAGAAAATTTGAAGTGAGCTGTCAACCCTTAAGATTCCCTAGCGTTAGGTAGGGCGACATCTTTCTTATTCGAGTGATCTTATCTTTTTGTAGGCACGTGTTTCTGTGACAAATAAATATATTTTTCTTTCTTCCTAAAGATGGGTTTAGGGCAGGAAGACAGTTCAGTTCACGTAAATCTTAACAGATTAACTTAACTTTATACAGAATAGACCAGGTCCTCACCGGACATGGCTGTTTCGGGAGGTTCATGTTTCGGATAAGTCGGGAGGAAAAGCCCGGGTGTTACCATTGTGTGGATCGACCGGAGGACACGGTGGAGCATACAGTGGAGGTCTGCCCGGCTTGAGCGGAGCACCGCCGTGTCCTCGTGCCGGCGATAGGCGGCAGCGATCTCTCGCGTCCAGCCCCGGTCCAGGACATGGTAAGGACCGAGAGGGCATGGGAAGCCGTCACCTCCTTCTACGAAGCAATTATGCTAGCGAAGGCGGAGGCGGAGTGCGTGAGGGTGAGGTAATCTTTGCGCCCTCACGCCCCTAGTCGCCGCAGGAGGAGACACCCAGGGCGTCGAGAGTCGATAGCCGATTCCCGGCCACAGTAGGCGCGGGCTTGCTGACGGCGAGTTGTATTCCACGCGCGCCTCAGAGATGTCAACACCATTGACGGGGGCCGATAGGGCCGATGCCTGCCGGGGTCACGGATTGTTCGAAAGAGTTACTGTGGCCCTGACGCACAGGCAACTGAAGGAACACGGGCACGAATCAATACACTAATTCTGTCCAATGTCCATCCTGTGGCTGTCCTTTTTATTAAAACCATAAAGGCTCGCACAGACAGGCGCGGCGCGACAGCGCTACACAAAGGCGCCGCTCGTCGCGCGACAGGCGGTACCTTTGTGTCGGGCGTCGCGTCGCGCCAATGTGTACGAGCCTTAATGGTGTTTTGAAGCTCAATCCTAAGTAACGAGAATTAAAATTATTTATATAGTTATATAAAGTAAATTAAAGTTAAAACCATTGTGGTGTTTTGAAGCTCAATCCTAAGTAACGAGAATTAATCAATCTTATTAATATTTCAAACACTATTAAACACATGCAAAGAGGGAAATCGCCTGGTCATGATGGTCTCAGTATAAAACACTTTAAGTATGCTGGGGTTCACTTACCAAGAGTTGCTTAGTATAATGTTTAATTTGTTTCTGTGCCATTCTTATTTACCTGAGCCATTGATGCGTACACTTATGGTACCCATTGTTAAAAATAAGACGGGTGACGCGTCCGATAAAGTTAACTATCGACCCATGTCACTTGCTACAATAACAGCCAAGGTGCTTGACAGCCTGTTGAATGGTAATCTCATGAGGTCCGTCGACCTGCAGGATGCACAATTCGGTTTTAGAGCCGGTCTGTCGACAGAGAGCGCCATACACGTACTACACAGAGAGAAAGACGCCGGTATACGCGTGTATTCTCGACCTTCCAAAAGCATTTGATCTCGTAGCATTTGATCTCGTAGCATTATGACGTGCCATGGGAGAAGCTAGGAAGCGCGGAAGTACCGGTGGAATGTACCTCTCTTCTCAAGTACTGGTACTCAAATCAGAAACATCAGGTGAGGTGGGCCGGTACTTTGTCGGACGACTATAAATTGGAATGTGGTGTGAGATGAGGGGGGTTAAGCTCGCCACTATTGTTTAATTTGTATGTAAATAAGCTGATTAAGTGGCTCAGTAGCACTCATGTCGGTTGCTTCATTGATGACAAATGTGTTAACAATATTAGCTATGCAGACGACATGGTGCTGCTGAGTTCCACAATCAACGGATTAAGGAATCTGGTGTCTCAGTGTGAGGCATTTGCAATGTCGCACGGGCTTAAGTACAACTCCAAAAAGAGTGAAGTACTAGTATTTAGAGCAGGTACTTACTATCCCGCATATGTTCTTCCTATCGTCCTTAACGATGCAGCCTTAAAAGTAGTGGACAGGTTTAAGTATCTGGGTCACATAGTAACTGGTGACCTTAAGGATGACGAGGACATAGAGAGGGAGCGCTCGCTCGCAGCTTCACACGTTGCATCAACGAGGTGAAGATAACATTGTTGAAGGCGTTCTGCCAGTCGTTTTACTCCAGTGGCCTGTGGGTGAAACATACGCAGCGAACCTACACAGTCCTGCGCACCCAGTATAATAATGCTTTTAGGATGCTTTTGGGGCTGCCGTGGCGCTGCAGCGCGTCTGGTATGTTTGCTGAAGCGCGTACACGCGCGCGCACGTAAGAAAGCAAACTCCTTGCTGCACCGTCTACGAAGCAGCAGCAACAGCATTCTGAATGTGATTGCTGCCCGTTTTGACTGTCCTTTCCAGACTCAGTGGATAAGGACAGCCATAGGCATCAGTTAGGTGTAGGTACTTACAATACAAACATAATTTTAGGTACAATTTTTGTTACTAACACAGTAACATTTTATATTTGTACGTTTTGTTTTTTGTGATATTATAATATGGAGATTCTCTGAAATAAATAAATCATAATAATAATATGATAATATAGGATAATTATCATAGAAGAAAAACTACATAATTAGGTAAATTAATACTTAAGGACGCTATCATATTTTGGAATCACTCAAGTTTAGGTATCTGACTCTCAACAAAACCACATTACGCGCACGCACACATAGAAATCATTGTCCGCTCGATTTTATACATTACTTAAGTAATCTTGGTAGGTATTTTTTTTTTAATTTTACTAGCTTTGCATTGTTGAGTAAAATTTAGTAACAGTAAAAGTGCGAGTAGGATGCGCGCTCTGAGGGCTGACGATAAAATAGTATAAATATTATTTTTGGCTACCATTTTTAGAGCAAGACATTGAAACAAATATGCCGACCGATAACCGTATATAGACTATTGTTGTGATCGTTTAAAATAAACAGGATATTAATCCCCTTAAGAAAACTAAGCCACCCTGCTGTGCTGTGTCACCCTGTGTAAAATGTCTACATTTATATTTGTAATGTTTATGGTGTACATAGTAAAGAGTATTCTATTCTATTCTATTCTAAAAAAATGTAACGCTACTATCTATCAATCATTCCAAATGAACGACATTAACAATTTTTCGATGTTTTTGAGAGTTGATTACTAACTTCACTTCCAAAATTTTAAAAGCAAAATTGATAACGATGTTGACTTTTTATAAAAAAAAAAAAAACAACACCCGCCGTTTTTGAATAAAATATGGATGACACATTCGTAATCACTATGCTCAAGATCCCTAAAATGTATAGCTAAATCCATTTTTTTTTAAAGATAAATGGATCAGAACCTTCATATTGAATGAAATAATGAACGACACATGCCAAATTACCAGCCCAAAAATTGATAATCATATCAATTGTTCATTAAAAACATTATTCGTCACCTTGTATTCTAACACGACAAACAGGCACGACACGACTCTAGTAGAACTATTTCTATAAAAATTCATGAAAATTGTTCTACAAGCGTCTTATCGCGCTGTCGCGTCGTGCCTGTCTACGGGAGCCTTAATGCTACCTCCAAAATCCCCAATAATGACTATAACATCGAATTTAAGTAGAAAATGTATGAAGAAATTTGAGAGCGTTCTTCATTTTTCTCATAGATGAAAAAGTTATTTATTTAGGTACAAATTATTTAGTATACGTATTGTTTTGAAGTTAAAATAGAATACGAATTTCTTATTATTTTGAAGTTAAAATATGCAGTTGATCTAGCTATACTGGTTCCTATTCAGACCCCATTTTGTTTTTAATTTTCTGCGGTTATTGGTGGTGAAAACGTATTTGTGTGAAAATTTTGTATGAGGCTATACAATTTTTATGGTGTCATACTGGAGACAAATATATATCATCTTTAGTTTGTGACCATGATTGCCTCGCAGTTGTGATTCCTATTCATTTGATTGGTACCTAAAAACAGCGGTATTTGTAGAAAAATGTGATAGCGTCCTTAATAAAATAATGTTGAAGTCTATTTACTAAATATTTTTAAAGAAGTATGCTATTGTCAATTTAAACATATCGTTTCGCATTAGGTGTAAGTACCTTAATTCTACAAACTTTACGCGATAAAGAAAAAAAAAATAATAACAACATAATAATGTAAATATAACAGCTACATTAACGAAGTCTTAAGTTCAACCAATATTTATTGTAATAAATTACTTGTTAGAAAGATAACAGCAATTTAATTCATTTATAAGAAAACTAGTAAAATGAATTATCTAACATACAATTTATTGGAATTCATCGAATAAATTGTAGTGCGTACACAATTTCACGATCATCAGAAAAACTCCGGAATCTTGACATCCCAACTCGCAAAATAAAGAATAAGCTATGTACTCGTAGTATGCTAAAACCAGTCAATGAACAATAATTAAATAACAACATTTTTTGTTGAATACGGAAACGGTCGCGGATTCCAGTTTATTTTTATTTTTTATACCTTGATTAATTATTTAGGTGCGTTTGCTGCCAGCCTACATGGCGTAACAATCGCAATAGTATATACGTCGTGTAGTTTAGTTTGTGATAATCCTGTGCGAGTCCCAATAAACACTTTTTCTTTCTTTCTGTTAAATGTCTGTCAAATAAGGGCGAATTTCAACAATTAAACTGAACGCGTTCAGCACATCTGAACCGGGTTCCAAGAGCTGTCAGTGGAAAAATTGTTATGGAATATTGACTCTGGACAGCCTTTGAGCGCGGTTTAGAAGTGCTGATCGTATTCAGTTTCATTGGTGAAATCCGCACTAAGTTGTGGAACGAAATCGTAATGCCCGTCAAATAGGAACTAATTAAAATTGCAAACTTGACTTCTAGTGTAGTAATAATTATACAATCTAAGCAATAATGTATTATTAGTAACTTATTGGACAACATTTCTATGTAAAATCGGATAGATAACGGGTTGCATAGAAAAAATTGCGTAATATTAACAATATAATAAGGTCTTCGCGCTACAAACAGAAATGTCACCATTTCTGATTCCGGTAGACACATGTAAGTTTATTTTTTATCAAAATTTTAAGTAATAACAATAAATAATATGCGCCAGCTACTGAGATTCGTCAAATATCATATTTATCTAAACGTGATTGCGCGATTATCGTCTCCGAATGTCTTTGCTCGCTTGCCCAGCAAAGAAAGAAGGGAACTAAAATAGTTTAAAACTAGCATTCAAGGAAATTCTTATTATGTCTGTTTTATGTGAATCCTTAGCTGTAGCCCGCCAAATTCAAATTTTCTTTGCTTTTTTTGCAAATTGCAGCTCTGTTTTTGAAATTTGTTCCACCTGAGAATTTTCATATGAAATATTCTGAAATTTTTTAGGTGGAACAAATTTCCAAAGTTTGACGGTTGATATGAAATTGATGATTATTATTCAGTCAATTCAGTATTCTTACAGTCGCGAATCGCATTTTGATCAACATACGAAGTAAAACACAGCTGCAATTTGCAAAAAACCTAACAAAATTTGAATTTGGCGGGCTAACAGCTAAGGATTCACCTTAAGTTGCCTTTTTCTTAAATTTTCTGGTATCCAATGGCTAGGTTCCGAAGTCCATCGCTGCAGCTAACTCGCCTAACTACTGTTGACACCTCCAATTGACTAGGTAGGTAACATCTTCCTACACCGAAACATGGTCGTTAATCAATGTATTGTTATTTGTTGTGAATTCAATTAATCACGTCAATCACAGTTAGCTTAAGCCTTTGTGTATATATTTTAGCTAATAGTAATTCTAATATTAATTATTATTATAGTATTTTTCCTGCTGTTACATACCTTTTGCTCGCAAAGCGGTAAGATACTTTTTGCGCGCTAAACGGTCAGCTTATTTTTATTCATAATTTTTCAAAGATTTAAATTAACAATATTTCCAAACAAGCTGTATAGAAATTTTCTAAGCAATCAGTCAGTCGCTGGATATTAAAAAGTACTTATTAATTGTTCATTCCCATAATAAATAAAAATTATTTACAAAGTTTTCCTCTAGCAAGTGCTAGCTTAACAGTTGTGCATATTTTAATCCAACAAATTATATTATGAAGCAATAATTTATAGACATCAATTGTCTGCCAGTCCCCAGGATCGTCCTTTTCCATTTTATGGTATAAGATCAGTCTAAAGGCAAAATGTTGGCCCAACCAAGCCACCCACCCACCGGCTACCGATATACCGACTAGTCCATCGTCACCGGCAGCAACTGTAGTTGAGCGCGGCCGACGAGTGCGATTCGCCACGTCGCCCGTGACTTAGTCCATCAGTATGCTTTGTGTGAGTTTAACAAGATTGTTCGAATGACTTCACCATCGAGTAAATCTAGTTAAAGTCAAAATCATCGACAACCATATACATTGCATTACTACGGGATTCTATAAATTAAAAATGAAGACAAGTTCATCCAAATTCGTTATGATGGTGACATTTATGATACATTACCTTATCTTCCAAGGTTACCCGTTGCGAAGACTTTAAACCAGTCAGCTGTCTTAGCTCTCGCCATAAAAACCTGACCGCATTCTTCGGAAGCCCATATCTTCTCTCAAATTCGGCCTCCGGAAGATCTCTTTGGGGATTGCTATAAGTACGGGCTTTTGCACGAACACTGGACCACCGCTGGGGCTCTGTCTCGCATAGGGTCGTAATATTATGCTGAGCGATTGCCGTTTTGCGTGGATGTGACGCATATTTTCCCGCAACTCGTTCTTTTTTGTTTTTCTTTGCGTCGTCTTAACCGCATATCAACGTATTTTCTTTCTTTATTACATGTAATTACGCTCTAGCGGTCTCAAACATCTTCCAAACAAAATATAAACGTAATGCCATAGTTATCTTTAATCCAAACAACGAATTAAAATAAGATAATTCACCACACTTAAAGGCTCTCACTACAAATCCTTCAGTGAACACTTTACTTATTCGAAAGTGAAGTTTCTCAAACAAGCTGTCAAAACTGTCAAAATTGTAACTCACACTCGCGATAACACAGGGTCACGCTAATTTACGACCTCACTTTCGAGTGAGAATCGATCGTCACCATCTACAAAGTAAAATAAAAAACCTACACTCACAATTTTTAGCTCTCGCATCTGGCACCAGGTGGCACTAACTCAGCGCCATACAAATCTGAGTATACTCTAAACGCGATGGTGAAGTTAAAAAAAACTCACACAAAGCACACAGGTGCATTTCAGCTGATCCACGTGGCGCAATAACGTGCCGATCACCATCAAATGAGGCGTGGAGTGCTACGTCGCGTCGCCAGGAACCTTACTCTTTATCTATTGATTATTATCAATTGAATTATTTATCTAGTGATTAGTCTCTAGTTCAGCATAAATTATTTAAAATACTTGATATACTGAAAAACCTATTCCGTATCTTTTGGAATAATTACATTAATAGCGACACGAATCTCAGGTGCGATTGCAATGGAACTAGCTATTTGTCAGAGCGTATTTAACTCAAAAATCTATGTTGTAATATATTTTAAGTTTTGCTCTCCCAATATCAACTTCAACGTCTTTACTTTGTGTCATATATTTATTCTACTAGCTTTTACGTTAACACCAACGACAGAACCTCTCTATTTTATTTCGTATATTTTCTGAGTTTTTTTTTTTAATGTTAGAATAAATTATGCGTGTTATTGTAGTTAATAAAGTGTTTGATTCTTGATGTGACCTCTGACGTGTCAGCCACACATTACACTGCAGTAAACAGTTTACATACAGAACAAAAACTGACATTTGACCTAGGACTTTACATCCTAATTATTAGTTTGACAGTGTATTGTACTTACTGTCATATAACTAACAACAAATTAGTGACATGTGACGCTATGGTGATGCTACACATACAAATTGTACTCTATAAATCCAGTAGGTACTTTTTTTTTACAATAATAATGGTCTATTTGAAATTCGGTGATTTAATTACACTAGCAGATTTTCAAACTCATGAAATTATATTAAAATATTTTAATTCAATATAAACTAAGGTAAAATGTGTACAAATGATACGTCAATAATCTCAAGAGTAAGACCACTTGAATCCTTATAAAGTGCAGTCGCTAGTCCCGCTAGCAGGAAAACAGCTCCTTACTACTTAATCGATTTAATCAGAGAGACATGCGAAGGCCTAATACTAGCCACTTTAAACACCAAGTCACGCAAACATTTTATGTATTCTTTTGTTGTGGACAGGTATCGCCAACCTCGGCGGTACTCGGCATCGACTTTGAATCCATAACAACAACAATGAAATCACTATCGTGATACTCTATTAGGAAAGTCTGGTCTCTTTCCGCTTCAGTATTATCCTTAGCATTTAAATTCAATATTGTACCCGTGTGAGGAGCCCCTCAGAAGTCGACTTCCGCTCGAATGCTAATAGTTCCTAATTTAGCATCAATGTTGTTAAAAATATACAATTATAACAATATTTACATAACTATTATACAAAATATACCTAATTAAGTTCATAAAATAATACAGCGTCTAATAGCTTTTTTGAATTTTCCAGATGAGGCATCAGCATCGCGCGCCGCACCTGGCGACGGCAACATGGGTGCTTTTCGCCCTCCTGCTTCCAACAGAAACACAGTACGTCAACCCACTCTCGTCATTCATGAACTTTCTGAACGAGGGCTCCAATCAGCTGGATAACGAACCACAGGATCAAACTAACATGTTGACTGAATATGACTTCATCATCGTTGGAGCTGGCACCGCAGGATGTGTGCTCGCTAATCGACTAACTGAAATCCCAGACTGGAAAGTTTTACTAATTGAAGCTGGAACCAACGAAAATTTTGTTATGGATATTCCTATTGTTGCCAACTATTTGCAATTCACATCAGCTAACTGGGCTTATAAAACAATGCCATCCAATAAATATTGTGCGGGATTTGAGAACCAGCAATGTAACTGGCCACGTGGAAAAGTCGTTGGAGGCTCTAGTGTATTAAATTACATGATATACACGCGAGGATCTAAGCCAGACTATGATGGCTGGGAAGCAATGGGCAATGATGGTTGGGGGTGGGACGATGTTCTCCCATATTTCAAGAAAATTGAAAACTACAACATACCGTCATTCGATAATCCAAAGCATCATGGACACAGTGGCCATCTCAATATTGAATACGCCCCATTCCGCACTACTAAGGGTAAAGCTTGGGTAAAAGCAGCACAAGAAATGGGTTTTAAATATGGTGACTACAATGGTGCAGAACCATCAGCAGTTTCTTTTCTTCAGCTGTCAATGAAAAATGGAACCCGTCATAGTTCTAGTAGAGCTTATTTGCACCCAATAAACGGAAGAAAAAATCTTCATGTGTCCAAAGGCAGCATGGTCACAAAACTTATTTTTGACGATACAAATACTAAAGTGATCGGCGTGGAATTTGAAAAACAAAACAAAAAACGTAAAATTTTAGCAAAGAAAGAAGTGATTTTATCTGCCGGTGCTATCAATTCTCCGCAGTTGTTAATGCTATCTGGAATCGGACCGAGAAATCATTTGGAATCGATGAGAATCAATGTTGTGAAAGATTTACCTGTCGGATATAATCTAATGGATCACATAGCGGCTGGTGGAGTTCAATTTATTGTTCAACAACAAAATCTAACAGTATCGACTGAATACATATTGAACCACTTAGATTTGGTTTTTAAATGGATGAAGTCACACAAAGGCCCGCTTTCAATCCCTGGTGGATGTGAAGCTCTAGTATTTATGGATCTAAAGGACAAGTTCAATTCTACGGGCTGGCCAGATATGGAACTGCTCTTTATTTCTGGTGGATTGAATTCAGATCCACTGTTACGTCGAAACTTCGGCTTTGACGACCAAATCTTTACTGATACATACGGACCCTTAGGCAGATCTGATACTTTTATGGTCTTTCCAATGTTAATGCGCCCTAAATCAAAGGGAAGGGTCATGCTGCGGAGTAGAAACCCAAAGGCACATCCGGCTTTAATTCCGAATTATTTCGAATATCCCGAAGACTTACAGAAAATTGTAGAAGGAATAAAAGTAGCCGTGCAAATAGCAAGACAACCAGCTATGAAAAAAATAGGGGCAAAATTATACGATGTACCGATTGAAGATTGTTTGAAAGATGGACCTTTTGGTAGCGATGCTTATTTTGCTTGTCAAGCACAGATGTTCACTTTTACTATTTATCATCAAAGCGGAACTTGCAAAATGGGAATAGAGAGTGATCCCTCGGCAGTGGTCAGCCCGAGATTGAATATCCACGGCATTAAGGGCATAAGAGTCATCGACGCCAGTGTAATGCCACAAATAGTGTCAAGTCATACGAACGCCCCCGTTTACATGATAGCTGAAAAAGGAGCAGACATGATCAAAAAAGACTATGGTAAATGAAGATAGTACACATCCGATGCAAGGAGTATTTATTTAATAAAGCACATCTGTGATGTAATTTTAGCCACTATTTTAACAGTAATATATTGTCCGTTGATGTGCAATTTTCACAAATTGTCAACAATAATTTATTTATATTTTTTAACCTTCAAGATAATAAAATCCTAAAGAAAACAAGCACAATCACGGAATAAATATAGATTTTAAGCAAGGGAAATAGTCAATATTTTGTGATAGCATACTAAAATGCAAATTTCAAGTACATGAAAATAAACCAGTTTTCCATAGAACTATTAATAGGATTAGGAGGAGGATTTTTTTAATAGGTACTTGTAAACGATATCACCCAGTTTACGAGAAAAATGTGTAATTATAATTTAAGTAGGGACTTGGAATGTGTTAAAAATAATTGTATTTTTTTTATATCAAATGTTGATATGGAACTTATTTTCACCCAATGAATAAATACAATATTTTACGTATATATTTTATATTTTTTATCAATTATTATTATATGTATTACTGTGTTCAATGAAGATATTATTAACTACGATAAATAAGTAATTGTATTACACCGTATGCATATGATAATGTGGACCACGAAAACAATCGATTCACAATATAGGTACATGCAATGTAGAGACCACAATATGAAAATAAATGAAAACATTGGCAACACTAATGCATAGGAGTATTTTGAAACTATCATAGGAGTATTTTTTTCAGCAGGTTATGGGTTTTGCTGATCCGCCGACTAGTTATATTGACTAAACTAATGAATATATTTAATTGCATTTTTGTATGCAAACTAGGAAAATCATAAGAAATAGGAAGTCTAATTTATTTTTGTATTGTCATCTCCACCTTGTGTAATGGGCGCAGTTGTTAAGTAGCTACAACGACAACTAGGGTACTGTTAAGTTTGACAAATTAATGATGTTTAGTTAAGTTATTCAATAACAAAACAAGTGACAAAAATTATTAAAATGATTCAACAAAAAAGCAAACATTATGATTTCGTTGTTTTCTTTAGTGCTATCCAATTCCTACCTGCCAAATTTACGCGTCGGAATTCCTAGTACCAACCGACCGAATTTTATGCCTGACATGCTTCTGCCCGCGACTCCGTTCGCGTAAAGTTTCTTGTTTTTAACATAAAACATATCACACAACACACTCAGGGATAATGTAGTTTCCTATTAGTGAAATATTTTTCGGAATCCAATCTTTAGTTTCGAAGATTACTCCCTACATTATCTAATATATAAACATCTCGTATCACATTATTTGTTATCGAACTCCTCCGAAACGGCTTGACCGATTTTTGTGTCCGTTTCGACCGCGCGGCCACGGCGAAATTAAAAAAAAAAAACAATGCCAAGATTTTGTAAAAATTTGTAGAAGTTGATTCCCAAAACCATAAATTTGTCAAAGTTATGGTTAAAAAGTTAGAAGGGTTTGAACGTGGCCGCGCCATTGAAACGCGGCGAACCGCGCGGCCACGGAGATCTTTAAAACTAATCGTTGCAGTGATCTGAAATTCAGGTAAATAACAGATTGAATTTGTAAAAAATTTGTAAAAATATAGAAAAAAATCCTAGGTTTATATTTTGGGAGCTATAAGACTAAAACTCCATGGCCGCGCCATCGAAACGATGAAAAATACGTTATCGCCGATATCTCGCTGAAAAAGCATCGCAGGGGTCTGAAGTTTTTTGTAAAACGTAGATTTGAATTTGTCGAAACTTGTAAAAATACTACAAAAAATCCTAGGTTTATGTTTCAGGAGCTGTAAGACTAAAACCTCATGGCCGCGCCATTGAAACGGTCAAAAAACACGTTATCGCCGATATCTCGCTGAAAAAGCATCGCAGGGGTCTGAAGTTTTTTGTAAAACCTAGATTTGAATTTGTCGAAACTTGTAAAAATACTACAAAAAATCCTAGGCTAATATTTCAGGAGCTGTAGTACGGTATCGCGTAGAAATAAGTCGTGATTATTTATCGAAGAAAGTAATTGTAAAGCGAGTTTTTTTTTGTAAACAACACCTATTAATATGTAAAACTACCGATACTAGGCAAAAAACATGTATTTTTCGGTATTTATAACTTTCAATACGTTTTGAATATTTCGATAGGGTGACCATGGCTTTTTGTTTACAGAAAACTTTCCACCTATCGTTTTAGAAATTGTATCTCAAGGATTCTAAATTCAATTAAAATGAAACGGATAAAATACAAAATCATATGTTTATTTCTTTTAAATTCACTTAAATCATTGCTTGATTTGACAATACTGTGGTTTTGAGTACACGTGCCAGAACCATAACAAATAACTTTGCACAACATTCGTAATTCCTGTAAGATAGCATTATTTGATGAATAATTGTGGAATCAAACACATAACTTATGTCTAAGACTAAATTCTGCCAGAAATAACCCCCTGTAATTAACAGTATTATGTCATAAGTAACGTGTAATTAACTCATGCATTCCAACATTGAATTGCACTAAAGGAATTAACCATAAGGCCACACACACTACAGTACACAGGAGCGAACAGAACGCGGGTGCAGCGCGGGAGACGAAGGCTGTATAACCAATCACAGCAGCCCAATATGTGAGAGATATCCCGGCCGCTGCACCCCGTCTTCCCGCCAAAGGCTTTTTTGTTGATCAGTCGTCGTTTTACTTTCAGTTAATTCGCACGGATTCCTCGTTGGTGTTTTAAATTTTGACATTCCTACGGACTTTAATTTGTGCACTGTTTCGGACATTTGTTATCTTTGGAAAACTACGTTCTGCTGTTACAACTTCGAAAGCGTAAGGCGTAAGCCTTAGGATTTGATTTCAAATTAATACTTCTTATCAAGGTAAGTAATTCATACTAATTACTCTCTTCTCTTACCACTTAATACTTTTTCTATTTTTTTATCAACCTAGTTGACCTAGTCTTGTAATGATAATGTGTACCTACTTAGGTACCTATTTTAATACTGGTTGCTCTATCGTGATGATATTTTTATGCGGAAAGGTGTCCAAATTGTGTATTTGCTAGGTATTTATTTTTAGAACTCTGGAAAAAGTGCTACTTATACTACTATACTTATTTTTAAAAAGACATGTATGGAACAGGTGATATTTTTTTCGCGATTTCAGGTTTGGTCCCATTGTTGCCATGTTCATAATGATGAGCTAATTCACGTGTTTAAGTATCGATCACTGCTTACCAGTCACCCTATATAGTAGTGTAAGTAAGTGTAAGCAAATAATCTGTGATTTGTGACTTTGAAAGAAAGTATAAGTAAATAATCTGTGATTTGTGAGTTTGAAAGAAATATATGTGTTAGGGTAAGTAAATAATCTGTGATTTATATGATTATAAAAGAAATATAAATATGTTTTTTGTATCTTGTCGTTTCATTTTAATTTAATTTAGAATCCTTGAGATACAATTTCCAAAACGATAGGTGGAAAGTTTTCTGTAAACAAAAAGCCATGGTCACCCTATCGAAATATTCAAAACGTATTGAAAGTTATAAATACCGAAAAATACGTGTTTTTTGCCTAGTATCGGTAGTTTTACATATTAATAGGTGTTGTTTACAAAAAAAAAACTCGCTTTACAATTACTTTCTTCGATAAATAATCACGACTTATTTCTACGCGATACCGTACTACAGCTCCTGAAATATTAGCCTAGGATTTTTTGTAGTATTTTTACAAGTTTCGACAAATTCAAATCTAGGTTTTACAAAAAACTTCAGACCCCTACGATGCTTTTTCAGCGAGATATCGGCGATAACGTGTTTTTTGACCGTTTCAATGGCGCGGCCATGAGGTTTTAGTCTTACAGCTCCTGAAACATAAACCTAGGATTTTTTGTAGTATTTTTACAAGTTTCGACAAATTCAAATCTACGTTTTACAAAAAACTTCAGACCCCTGCGATGCTTTTTCAGCGAGATATCGGCGACAACGTATTTTTCATCGTTTCGATGGCGCGGCCATGGAGTTTTAGTCTTATAGCTCCAAAAATATAAACCTAGGATTTTTTTCTATATTTTTACAAATTTTTTACAAATTCAATCTGTTATTTACCTGAATTTCAGATCTCTGCAACGCTTAGTTTTAAAGATCTCCGTGGCCGCGCGGTTCGCCGCGTTTCAATGGCGCGGCCACGTTCAAACCCTTATAACTTTTTAACCATAACTTTGACAAATTTATGGTTTTGGGAATCAACTTCTACAAATTTTTACAAAATCTTGGCGTGGTTTTTTTTTTTAAATTTCGCCGTGGCCGCGCGGTCGAAACGGACACCGATTTTTATGCATTTTTTTGTGTTGGTAGGTCTGAGAATAGGTCGTAAAGTATATTTCATATCGCTGCGGGTGAAACCGCGGGGCGCAGCTAGTCTCTTTATAATATTAGTATATGATGTATTGCTGTTAATTTAAAAAGCTTTGCGCCTAAGCACGCCGCACTTCTGCCACGTAATTTCGACAGATCAGTCATAGACCTTAGCGTAGGTACGCCGACCAAAGTCAACTGCTAAATATGATGAGCCTCATATTCGGACACAGCAATTAAATATTGTAAGGGTGAAACCACAAGCACCACCCTTGACAGTCGGATTAGAAATCGCAGCATGATTTTACAAAAGAGCATAAGGTTTTGATCTGACATAATGCGTGTTGTAGAAATATTGTTTTTTTTTTTCTTTTTAAAAACAACAAGCGGTCTGCCCCAGCTTCGTTCGGATAACCAAAGACTATGACAGAGAACTTAGTAATTTTTATTATATAATTTATCCCTAACCTATAAGTCTAACCACTATGTGGAGCACTGAGACAGCTAGAAAGCGCTGCGACCGCATAGAAGATGGCGGGACGAGCTAGACAAAACAAACGACCAGTAGTCGTCCACATTAGCGCTGAACCGCAAGCACTGGAAGTCATGGGGACCAGCATTTGCCCAGCAGTGGGATGATACAGGCTTACAGCAACAGTGCTATAAAACAAAAAGAAGGTCAGGACCCCAAATAATCTGCTACGGATCCTTATTCTATCTACCAAATGGGGAGGAGCATCCTACATTATTTGTAAAAAAACTATTGTGAAATATTACAATTAAGGTCATTAACATAATTAAAGCAATATAATCTACCAACGGAACTATACAATCAGAAAATTCCGGTACCTACCATATTCTACTTCTCTAGTAGGTCAATGAGTTTTAAATGGCTTTATTAATAAATCTTTGTCTTCGCGTCAATGGCTTCTTAATTATTATAAACAACTAAACGGTGTCAATTTATCAATATTCTATTCAGTATTAATTTGGTAACAGTGCAAGTGGCGGTTTTGTAGTGACTATTAGCTCAAAAGAGTTAAGTGTTTGTGAGGGCTCCGGTATTGGCTACAGGCAATTAGGCTCCTAAAATAAACCTTGAATATTAAAGTCATTAAGGTTCTGACGACCATAAGTGCTTGTTCCCAAAAGGTAGGTATTTATTCTTTTTCATCATTACCAAAGTTAAAAATGTCTACTGCTGAATATACAACAGTTACTCTTTATGGACAGTTACAAAACTGAAAAACGTCCAATACATTTAAAAAAATCTGTGTTCAGACGTTCACAGTGTAATATTTTTTTACAAAGCTTTAATTTAGCTTTACTTGTTTAAATTGTTGTCATCATTTTGATAGTAGGTAAGGCTATTGCGCAAAATGCTGGTGGTGCAAAGTTAATTATAAAATGGGGAAGAACATATTCCTAAAAAGTAAACAAATCACAAAAACTCAGAACCAAGCTGTACAAAAAATTTATATTTGATCGTTCCAGATGAGCCTTGAGCATCGCGTGCCAGTTTTCGCAGTCGCAACATGTATGTTATTTAGCCTATTGCATGTGATCGAAACACAGCCCGCGAGCCCTTTCTCGTCTCTTATGAACTTTATGCACGACGAAACAAATCAGTTCGATAACGAACCACCCGACGAAACTAACTTACTGCCTGTATATGACTTCATCATCGTTGGAGCCGGCACAGCGGGATGCGTACTTGCAAATCGACTAACTGAAATCGCAGACTGGAAAGTTTTACTTATAGAAGCTGGAAGTAACGAAAACTACGTTATGGACATACCCATCTTAGCGAGCTATCTTCAATTTACGTCCATTAACTGGGCTTATAAAACGATGCCATCTAATAAGTACTGTGCAGGATTTGAGAACAATCAGTGTAACTGGCCACGTGGAAAAGTAGTTGGAGGTTCCAGCGTATTAAATTATATGATATATACGAGGGGAGCTAAACCAGACTACGATAATTGGAAAGCAATGGGTAACGAAGGCTGGGGATGGGATGATGTACTTCCATATTTCAAGAAAGTTGAAAATTACAATATACCAGCCTTCGATGATTCCGTGTATCATGGACATGATGGCTATGTCAATATCGAACACGCTCCATTCCGCACTACTAAGGGTAAAGCTTGGGTAAAAGCAGCACAAGAAATGGGTTTTAAATATGGTGACTACAATGGAGCAGAACCATCAGCAGTTTCTTTTCTTCAGCTTTCAATGAAAAATGGAACCCGTCATAGTTCTAGTAGAGCTTATTTGCACCCAATAAACGGAAGAAAAAATCTTCATGTGTCCAAAAGCAGCATGGTCACAAAACTTATTTTTGACGATACAAATACTAAAGTGATCGGCGTGGAATTTGAAAAACAAAACAAAAAACGTAAAATTTTAGCAAAGAAAGAAGTGATTTTATCTGCCGGTGCTATCAATTCTCCGCAATTGTTAATGCTATCTGGTATCGGACCAAGGAATCATTTGGAATCGATGAAAATCAATGTTGTGAAAGATTTACCTGTCGGATACAATCTAATGGATCACATAGCGGCTGGTGGTGTACAATTTGTAGTGCAACAACAAAATTCAAGTTTTTCATCGGAATCCATATTAAACCATTTAGGATTAGTATTCAAATGGATGAAGACGCACAAAGGTCCTCTGTCCGTACCTGGAGGATGTGAGAGTCTAGTTTTTATGAATTTAAATGATAAGTTCAATTCTACAGGCTGGCCCGACATAGAATTGCTCTTCATTACTGGTGGCCTGAACGCAGATCCACTATTACGGTGGAATTTCGGTTTTGATGAACAAATATACACAGACACATACGAACCTTTAGGGAGATCTGACACTTTTATGATCTTCCCTATGTTATTACGTCCTAAATCAAAGGGACGAATCAAGCTACAAAATAAAAATCCAAATGTATATCCGGCATTAGTTCCAAATTATTTCGAGTATCCCGAAGACTTGCAGAAAATTGTAGAAGGAATAAAAGTAGCCGTAGAAATATCAAAGCAGCCGGCTATGAAAAAAATTGGCGCCAAGATATACGATGTACCGATCAAAGATTGTTTGAAATATGGTCCATTCGGCAGTGATGCATACTTCGCCTGTCAAGCAAAGATGTTTACATTTACGATATACCATCTAAGTGGGACCTGCAAAATGGGAGTTGAAAGTGACAAGACGGCTGTGGTCAGCCCTAGATTAAAAGTGCACGGTATTGAAGGAGTGAGAGTGATCGACGCTAGTATAATGCCCAATATAGTGTCAGGTCACACAAACGCTCCAGTATATATGATAGCTGAAAAAGGAGCAGACATGATCAAAAGTGATTGGGGTTATTCATAATATAATTATTCCAATATCCTTGTGTTCGCGATAAGTAGGATATATATTTGTAGAAAGGTCACCTGTGATATTTTAGGAACTAAGCACATGTTTTCTACTGTATTGTATCTCCATAATATAATTTTAACACCAATGTATGATTAGCAGTGATCGGAATAGGCTGACTATATTTGCCTAAACTTCGGAGAACAGAGACAGAAAGTGGCGACTTTCTTAAGACAATATTTTTTTTTTTTATTGAAAATTATATAAATCCATGTTTCTTAACTATATTTTCATAAAGGAAAAAACATGAAAAAAATCTACAACTTGTATAGCAATTAGTTGTACTTAGCTTTCATTATTTGAATAATGAATATTTAAAATAATATGAATATTTATGCAGACATTAAAAAAACAAAGGTTGTTTTTAACATCTGTAAGAACATTTGTGTGGAATTTTATTACAGTAATTTAAAATCCCAAAGCCAATGACAAACTGCTCCATATAATTTTTTTGTTGACTAAAAACAAATTGTGCATGTTGCATAAAAAAGTAAAATATGTATATACTTATTGACAAAACGTAATGTATTCAATGATTTGATACAACGGTTAGTTGGATCATAAATATAATTCGAATACATGAATTAAAGTTAGATTATTTATTTCGGGATTTTACGTGAAAATCCCGAAAATTTGGTAATTGCAAATTTAGTTAAAATAGCCTTTACACATCTTAAATAAAGCTTATTTTTAACTTACTGAAGGTTTCCCGAATCCCGGGAAAAAAAAAAATTGTCGTAAGGAAGTCTCCACTTTCTGTCTCTGTTCTCCGAAGTTTAGGCAAATATAGTCAGCCTATTCCGATCACTGATGATTAGTAATGACATAAAAACTTAATTACAAAATATAATAAGTACATTACTGCAGCGGCCGATAACAGAGGCATTGATGGACGAACGTGAAAATGTGGGCCGAGGCGAAGCCGAGGCACACATATGTGAGCCCATCAAAGCCTGGTTGCGGCCAAGGCTTGTATACTACTTTTCTCAAAAATGCGCGGAAATTCAAAGTAAGTAAATCTATTATACAAAAATGAATCCCTATTTCCCTTGGTCACGCCATAACTTGAGAACGACTTTACCGATTTCATCCAAATATTTTTTTAAGTTTTCTAGTACTTTGTAGAAGGTTCTTACGGAAATAAAATTAAGAAAAGCGACGAAAGGGTCAGGGGAACAAGAAATTTCACGCGGACGAAGTCGCGGGCAGAAGCTAGTTGATTATATATTTCAGAATCAATGACGAACAACGAAACTTTCCTCATGCCAATATGTTCGTTTGCTTCTTTTTTATTTTATTTTATTTATTCAGGGACAATAAACATCTACAATATGTGTTGGGACAAAGAAAAGATAATACAAAATATTAACAACATTGCAGCCCACTACATTATCCGTATATTAACTAATAAAATTAAATGAATAAATAATAAATAATTAATTACATCACATTAATAATAATAATTGATTACATAATGCAAAAAAACGAAATGCCAATTGATTGTTTGTTTGGCAACAGAGTAATAATTAACGCTACTAACAAATAAATAATAAAGTCTAGTCCTGCGAGGCGGCGAGCCTCCTTGCCGGATTGCCGCCACGGAATCTGGAGGCAAAAGTTCTCGCACACATTTGGCAGTGGCGCGAGGAGGCGAAACGCCGGGTCGTAACTCCGCTGCTGCGAGAAATTGCGGCACAGCGGACAGAGCTCCGGCGGGATCTCATGGCGGCATGGAGAGTGCGACTGACTGTCGCAACCCAGCGCAGGGCACGCCACAATTGCGGCGGTAAGTCCCCTCTTTCAAGAGTGGCTTGAGTAGCGCCACGGCGTCCTCACCTTCCGCCTGATGCAGGTCCTCACCGGACATGGCTGTCTCGGGAGGTTCCTGTTTCGGATAAGACGGGAGGAAACGCCCGGGTGTTATCATTGTGTGGATCAGATTCATTAATATCCTGACACCCATCTTACCTTCAGTGAGCACATAAGGATGGCGCGTTCGCGCGCCGCTTTCGCTCTCGGTAGACTTCACTCCCTATTAACCGCTCGCATTAAATTGTCTCTCAAATGCAAAATGTGCATCAACACCGCAGTCTTCCGTCCCATCGTGACCTATGCCTGCGTTGTATTTGCACACGCAAAGCCCCGCCATCTTAATAAGATGCAGACCCTTCAGAACCGGTTCCTCAGAAAGGTTACGGAAGCCCCCTTCTATGTCCGAAATGTGAATCTTCACATGAACCTTCGAATGCATACAACAGTTCATGAAACGCCTTCCAAAGGGTTTCTTCGACTGCGGCATAAAACACCCCATCCCCCTGATTAAAGCAGCCGCCTGCTACACTCCCTCCCGCATCAGTAAGATTAGGAAGATAAAATTCTCTGCCCGAGGCATACCTTAGTCGACCCCGACGACGCCACTACCCTCCTCCAGAAGAGTAGTAAGGCTACCAGTACCTTAAAGATACATAAACACAGACCGACGTCCTTCCGTCCTCGCCGCCGAGGCCAGCCGCGACGCCCCAATCCACGTCCGCCCCGACCCTTGCTCGAGCCAGCCCGCGCCGCTGAGCCGTAGCTTTAAATTCGTCCCCTAATAATAATAATTCTGATCCAGCTTGTCCCTTGCTGCCCTCACCCAGAGACGTCCTAAGCCGAGGCTCGTAACCCGCAAGGAATTCCTTTAGCGTGTTGTCGCCTAGTTTGTAAGTTTTTTTAACCCTGACTGGGGGCCTTAATTTATTATGGCTACCACAGGCATGTCCGGTTAAGCAGCCGACATCCTCCCAGGTTGACCTACGAGAGGCCAAACACAAAAAAATGAACGTCTTTATTGTAATAGATCCGGTATTTTTTCGTTTTTCGTATTTTATAGGCATAAAGTTGTAGTAAAATCTCTTTGGCTGCACTGTTTGTATCGGGCTGGTTTTGATACAATTAAATAGATGACATTTTAAAAAGAAAAATAAAAAGTATGAATGATTTCCCGCCATTTTTCAATCGTTTTTCTGTCCTCCAAAATGAGTCAATCTAACAAAGAAATTTTATAAACTTTGAAGTTTTATTACAACAACAAAAAGAAAAAAACGACGCAAGCCGCGAAAAAAATATGAGACGTTTATAGAGTTAACGCAGTGTTAGTAAGAGTAGCACAAAGTTGGTTCAACCATTTTCAGTCCCGGAATTTTGATGTCAAAGATGCAGCCTGTTCTGGTCGCCCTGTTACGGAAAAGTCATTGCAATTTTTGAAAATATATTATACTAGTGGGCATATTAGTAGTTAGGGACATAGCTGTAGAGTTAGGGGTTGACCTCAAAACAGTTTTGACTAATTTGGGAAAGTCTGGGTATACAAAAACGGTTGATATTTGGGTGCCACACGAGCTCTTAGTCTTGAATTTGTATTATAAAATACGTAAGAACTTTTTCTCCGACCTAAAATTATGGTCCGTTGCCCTCTCACTTCATTGACATAATAATTACAAGGGTAACTTATTTATAAATACCCAGTTCTGATGAATAACTGATCAGTCTGTGTACTGTTCTGTTATAACTTAAGTACTGCATTATGATAAAGGCTAAATTAAGGAAATTCGCTAAATGGGTTTGATGAAATCGTTAGTAAGTTCATTTTAATATGTACATGATGACTTAACTTATCGGATATAATTTTATTCGTTGATGACACTTCTCTTATTTTTTAAATAGTTTGAAAACATACGGATGTCTTACTTGTCAACTATAGTCTGGCTGTTCTTTCGAAATGGTTCGCAGCTAATAATCTTTTACTTAATGCGAACAAAACTAAACGTTTTAAGTTCTTATTACTAAATGTACCCCAAGTGGGGCTAAATTTAAAATTTGATGGCAAGAAACTAGGTGTTATTACGTAAACTGTATTTTTAGGAATTACTTTAGATTCAAAATTGCAATGGGGCGCCCATTTTAGAGCTCTTTCAGGTAGATTAAGTTCAGCTGCATATGCAGTAAGAAAAATAAAGTAGGTAGTTGACTGATTTAGCCACAGCTAGGTTAGTATACTTTGCTTATTTCCACTGTATTATGTCTTATGACGTTATGTTGTGGGGTTCGGCAGCTGAAGTAGATTCAATTTTCATTTTACAAAAGAGGGCAATCCACGCGACCTATAAAATGGGCCCCCGCAAGTATCTTAGAAACAAATTCAAAGAAATTGATATAGGTACTAACTCTGCCTTCTCTTTATAGCCTAGAAAGTATTTTGTATGTTCGCAAAAACTTAGGACTTTTCAAAATAAGAAGCGATTTCCATAATACACGTAGTAAAAATGAAATTGTGATACCCAGATTAACTAAAACAAGCAAGTCATTTCTTTTAAACAGTATCTGCTTTTATAACAAGTTGCCAAAGCCATTTATAGAACTTAGCAGTAGAAAGTTCAAAACCCACATCAAACGTAAGCTTATCAAAAAAATAAAACTTTTACAAAAAAACAACCGACTTCCAAAAAAAACACTACAAAGTGAAAAATAACTTTAATTTCGGAAGTCGGTGTCTTTGGATCCATATTTTAGTTTTTTGCCACCGACTTCGAAATTAAAGTTATTTTTCACTTTTTTCTGGGTTAGATAACAATTTATCTAAATTACGATAGCCATTGTCAACTGCTCATCACCTTTCACAAAATATTGCTTTTCCCGATGCAGGGACGTTAATTGTTGAACAGGAGTTCGCCTTGTAAAAACCAAAAGAACTGGAGGTGATCGTGGCTTCACCATCAGCTCCATTTCACCATATGCATTGTGACGAGCATAAATTACTTAGCAACCATATTAAAGTATTCGAATCGCAACCCGTGAAATGCTTATTATTGAGTAGTTTCGGTGACCACCTCCGGTCTTCATCATCAGTTCCACTTCATCGAATGGTGCTTTCCCAGCGCAAATGCACGAGTTACTATAAAAAATACCCAAATCGCTATTGGTGTGCATATAAAATTTGAAGATTTCCCTCGATTTCCATGGGATCCCCTCATAAGATTCAGACTTGGTGACAATGGGACCACTTCGAGAGCATACCCTTTCAAACAAAAAAATCAAAATCGGTCTACAATTTACGGAGAAATCAGTGAACACACATAAAAAGAAAAAAAACATACATACAGCCGAACATATAATCTCCTCCTTTTTGGAAGTCGGTTAGCATAATTATTATAAGATTAATAATGACGTGGAAGACAAGGAAGTTTGGCAATAACTCCTGCTGCACATATGGCTTTCCTGGTACCTCATTAACGGCATCATTATGTAAATGTGTGTTAACTGCTCCCAAATTACGATGTTTATTTAAATATTTTTTTACATTTTTTTTTTTGACATAATCTTCTCATTATTTGAGATTATATACCTCCAATTCTTATTTCAACTCTTTACTAACGGATTTTGTAAACAGGATTTTAATTCAGATGTATTACAGTTGTAATGGCAATCATGTCATTTGGTTTAAATACAGGCTTTTTTTTATTTTTTATTTTACTTATCTTTTATATAGATTATTCTACATTTTGTGAATGGGAGAACGTTGTAGGCCTAACTTGTAGACTGTAGATTTTTAGACCATTTTCTATTTTGTTAAGTACCTGGAACTTGTTAACAGGCCTACACTGTCCTCCCATACCTATTAACGTCTCGACCGTCAAGCGTTTGAAAACATTGTAAAAGCCAATTATTTTTAAAAGAGAAAAAAAGAACGAAAAATTGTTTATTCTGCACAAACAACTCGCACATTAGAAAAAAACTAGACAAAATACATACACTAATAAAAAGTAGCCAAAATCAAGAGAGCAACCGTGGAGTTTCTTGCCGGCTCTTCTCCATAGGAAACGACCAAACCGGTCACCTGACGTTTCATAAGTGCCCATGTGTAGGTATATTAAAAAAAAAAAAAAAATGTTAATTTTGTCAATAAAATAAATCTGATTTATACCTAGCTATCTGTACCTAAGAATATTTTGTTTTATTTTGACATAAGACTCAGGACAATAATATTGAACGCCTTACTGGATATTAAAGCAATTTGTCTAGTTAGCGTTTTTGCCCTTTTAAACATGGTTGTTGCAAATTCTTAACGCTAGTGAATAATACCATGAGTACCATTGTAAGTGTATATACTTCGAAATTTTCAAGAGTCTTTAAATAAAACATTTTAAAAGTGAGAAATATCAGGAATCTAAATAGAGTTCTGTTGAATAAACTTTGAACTAAGGCAAGCCGCGCATACGCCGGTAACGACGCCTAGTCGTTACGTTTTAGCAAAATTACGAGCTGAAAGTTGCTAGAGTGAAAGAAAAGTTAACTTGTTTAAATTAGATAAAAAATCGTATAATATCAACATCTGATAGGAAATATTTCACCGGATCATAAACCACAAATTGTCCAGAAATCAACATGAAAATTGTTTCTACTGAACTTTATCAAATACAGTTTAATTCTTTGATTCCTTGCATTCTATTCATAGCAATAGGTGTGCGTAATATTCCTTGCTATAAATGACAAGTTGTAATTAACTTCTTAATATTTATCAATAGTTGTCATATCTTTTCGTAATCTTGAACATAATGCATTAAATTTCATTCTATCCCCTTTCTCTCGCACCTCCTAAAATTCTACCTATTTTCACCGGCTTTCTGTATCTAAAACTTTGAACTGATTTATCTAAACTGCTGATGTTCCCTCTGTCACGTTCATCACTGCAAATTCATGAAATATCATTGCAACATACTCTCCTTATAAACAGCATTTTATAGGTACTACTTAGTTATTAATTTCTAGGTAACCGTTTATATGCCAACTTACTGGCTATACCTGTCCTTTCGCTTACAAACAAACATCTTATTTGAATACGCCCTCGCATAATATCTAACCTCGTGTACATAGGTGCATTTATAGAATAACCATTAACCCGGTTTGATGCCAAGTTTAGAAATGAGCATTAAAATAATATTCAAGTATAATATTTTACACTCTGCTGCAGTGTAAATGGTGGGCACCTTTATGGTTATGGTACCTTTATAAATAAACTTCAAGATATTATGGTATGCAAAGGAATGAGGAGCGTAAAAAATGTGTAAGAATCTGCACTCTAATTCCGTATCACAATCTGAATAATTTTGAAGACTATTGCTAATCCATTGCTTCATATGTTCGAAAAATTTGTCTGCTCAAAAACGTCAATAACGCAATGAATTTTGTTGAACTGTCAAAATGAAAGCCATTCCTACTGTTAGTGTATTTCGCAATAATCCTGCTGAATGGGTATAAGAGATCTACGTTTTGGAATGGGCAACTAGCTTCAACTTTCTGACTAACTGACCGACTCTTTGACAATTCAAAAGTGCCTGTAAATGGTTTAATTGAAATAAATGCTTTGAGTTTGAGCTTGAAAAAATAATCAGACCAAAGAAAAAACGTATAGAATGTGTGAAAGATGGTATGGCTAGGAAAAGTGAACTCTGAGTTGAAGAGGTATAGAAAAGAAAAAACAAGCTCACTTTTCAAGCAGCCTGATGCAGTTGGTGGTAATTATTTTAATTCAATCTCAGATTTGATGCAACCAACTTCATCAGACTGCTTGAAAAGTGAGCTAGTTTTGATTTTTTTAATTGCACTCGGGTTTTTCATTTTTTATTTTATTTTGATACACCACAGGCGGTAAATAAAAAACAGAATCAACCAAAATAGTTTTTGACGTCCAAAATCCGCCATTTTGATATTATAACAAAACCTAACCTATAACCAACGGGAGACCCAGACGAGTCGATAGATACCTCATGTATTAAAATCCATTCAGCCGTTAGGATGCTTTGAGGGTATAAAGAATCACACATACAAAGATACATAGATACGCATGAAAAACGTAACCCTGTTTTATTGTAGCACAGTCGGGTAAAAAGACGTGCTGCACGCCCCCAAAAAATTGAGATAGAGCAGGCGAATGATATTTAACATGCAAAAATAATGCTTTTGGTATCATAAGTTGCTAAACTGATTATCAAATCTTGCCTGGAAACTAAGAACTTCAACGCGATTCGCAAGTTGAGCCTTGTAGTCATTAATATGCAGGGACGTTATTTATAATAATATTAATAATACATAATTATTTACTATTATCTTACTCAACCAGTCCACCCGGCCTTTGTTTACACACGTATAATTTTCCATTAATTATACCTACTCCATAAACCTAACATATCTTTACCTAAAAAAAATACAATGAACACAAACTAAACAAGAAACTTAAAAGAAATTAAGTTTAACTTCGATGATATTGTAGGTATACAGGGTGACTTGTATTTTGACGTAATTCTTCCAGTTCTGGCAGTCTTGACATGACATTATTTATTTATTATTTAATATGTATTTATGACAAAAATCTGTCGCTAAGTGGTATCGATGTCAAATTCCTTTAATAGATTTCCAACTTTATGCTTTGGAAATAAAGTTGAAAATCTATTAAAGGAATTTGACTACGTTTCGACTTAACGACGGATTTTTGTCCCAGGCCCTGCAGTCTCGACATGAATAGCGACAAAAGTCTGTCGCTAAGTCGTATCGATGTCAAATTCCTTTAATAGATTTTCAACTTTATTTCCAAAGCATAAGGTTGAAAATCTATTAAAGAAATTTGACAACGATTGGACTTAACGACCGATTTTTGTCCGTATCTATGTCGAGACTGCCGGCCCAGGCCCTGCAGTCTCGACATAGATAGCGACAAAAATCTGTCGGTAAGTCGTATCGATGTTAAATTTCTTTAATAGATTTTCAACCTCATGCTTTCGATATAAAGTTGAAAATCTATTAAAGGAATTTGACTACGATACGACTTAGCGAAGGATTTTTGTCGCTATCTAATGTCGAGACTGCCGGCCCAGGACGTGATAGTGTGACCCATTTGCAACAATAAAGCTCCACATAAAGCCTAGCCGAATATAGATAATTAAATTAAGGTGTCATCCCCGTAATTTGTACGCTTAATCACAGATTAGGACAGATAGTTTATTTCATAGGAAAAGATAGATACCTAACGCTATAATTACCAACAAAAATATTACAGGCGGTCGTGCGCGCTAAAATGTACCTTACTCGGACGCCCGAGAGTATCTACTACGTCGTCTGCCGTGATGTCGGGCGATCACGTCCTTCATTGAACGCAACGCTAGGGCTGTCTATGCTAAGAAATTATTACACAAAAGAATGGGGACTAAAAAACAGTTTTTTTTTACATTGAAAACAATATTTTCATTTAATGAAAATCACAAATGCCTCAGTTTAATATAATGGTCAATAAACTTTTTACCCTCCCGTAAATTTCGATTATTAAATCTAATCGTCGTCAAAATTCTAAATCTAACAAATAACTTTAACAAGTACTCCTTAGGAAAACATGTACAGTCAGCAAAATAGATAAGTATACAGGGTCGCCAGATATAGTTGAGGTTTTGTAAGAAACCGATGAATGTTTTCGAATAAAATAAAATAAAATTAATAGAAACCAAACTGGTAATTTATCAAATTAACTTTCATTCGAAAACATTCATCGCTTTCTTACTAAACTTCAACTATATCCGGCGACCCTGGATACTTATCTCTTTTGCTGGCTGTACATAAAGATGATAAACTTTTGTTAATCGTTTTATTTTGACAGCAGTTTTAAATAATGATAAAATCTTGTGCATATTGCAGTATAGACACACTACAATATGCACAAGATTTTACCATTATTTTAGATGCGGGTGCGGTACGTACTCTCGAACAGGCGCATGGCAACCGACTGGATTTTGTTCGCCCGGGTGAATGCGAGCCGTAGGTACGTTAGCGCGCGACGTCGAACGGGTGAACTATCTGTCCTAATCTGTGGCTCAATGCTGTAATAAAATTTTGAGATAAAAGGTGTCAAATTTCATGTAAGTACGTAGATGATTTGTGAAAATGGTTAATAAACTTCTTCCTTGAAATTTTTGATATTTGATGTTTTAGAAATACTGGTTCCACCGGAAGGTGTGTTAATGTACTAGGTACCCAATGGCATCGCAATGATGGCCATTCAATCAGAGAGTTTAGAGGAAAGTGTTATTTAGTGACCAATTCTGGGAAATTTTCAAAAATACATAATATTGGTTATCTCGGTTTCCATGAATTTTTGCCTAGACTTTATATGGTGCTTTATTGTTGCAGATGGGTCACACTGTCACGCCCTGGAAGGAATACGTCAAATTACAAGTCACCCTGTATGTTTAAGTATTAAGTATGGAGTTTAAATGATGTTTTAATAAAGTTAGTTAATATCTAACTAACCATAAACCTATCATACATGTTTTTTTCAACGACTCAACAAATTAGAACAATCTTTGACACAGAGGCATAATGAGACAAAATGCATACTGAATGAGCATATAAAACTAAGTCTTCACTCTTCACCGACGAAAAATGGATATTTTTTTTGTGCTGTCAATGGGTGCTGTGCTGCCGATGGGTAGTGGAAGCGGTGAATGGCAAATTCGAAAATAGATTTAAGTTGTTGAGAAATATATATTTTAATAAAACGTTACCTAACATGTTCGCCGATTTTAAAATTGGTGCGGCCATAATAAATGCATTTTATCGTGTCGCTGTAGACAATGTGCTAATGTGCAATGTGCTACGCTCCTGAGATTGTCAACATAATCCACTCTCAAATCAACACACCTAATCTATTGAAAGGTTATGTATAAATTAAAAACTTGAATAGACTAAGAGTGGCTTTTGTACCAATGGAAGCGAATATTCTTAATTTTGAAGAATTCCCTGGCTTATCCGAAAACGATGTTTTCGTTTTTGCTTTAGGAAGCTATCATATCAAGCTTGCGAAATCATATTGTGCGGAACACTTACGAAATGGACTGTACCACATTGAATTATACAGACAAACTGAGCTGAGTGATTTACCACTATGTAATATACTACAAAGAAAGGTGTGGTTGGTCCGAGTTCGCGTACAATCGCGACATGTAAGATCACGCATTTATTATTCATATATTTTAATAGATCGCGATTCGTCTAATAGAAATAGTATTGCTCACTGGTATTGCACGTGCCTTACAGGAAATTGAACTGTAGGAAGCTGCGCACATATAATTTCAATTGTGTGGTACATGGGGCTAGGGCGTTACATTTATTTTAATCCACCGGCCGAACTGCTCAATAGTATTATAATTGATGATAATTAATAATGTATAGCCAATAGGCCTATTTTCCATATTTTTTAAATATTAAGGTAACCCAAGTCATACAATAATTGGATTTACAATGTTGCGCGCCGTATGGCGTCCAGTTTATGAAGCGTCCAGTTCATAATACCTTTACCATTGTTATTTTATTTTTTTATAACATGTTTGTAGCGAATTAGAAAAATAAATAAAAATATTAAAAATTATTTTATTTCTAAACCCCATGGATTTTGAAGTTAAGTTAAAACTGGTTGCTAGTCTTTTTATAGAGCTTTATGAATCCACTAACACATACGAAATATCTGTTGAAGGGGGGGACGGGTCTCATACAAATTTGGTCATCGTCCTTTATAGATCGATTGCAATTGTAACAGATTCGAGTCGCTGTTTATAGAACTATATGAAAATAAGCGGAACGTTTTAAGTTTTTCGTTACATCACATATTTAGATAATTTAAATTGGCCTAGAGATTAAAGATTAGGTAAGTAGTACGATTGATAGGTAAATAGATTGAGAATGCAAATGTTTCCTAAAGACGTACTACTCAACGCCTTGTCTATATATATATATACGACTATATCTATATATATATATATATATATATATACTGCAGCGTAGAGCTGACTGCGAACACGCCGGGGACTCGAACCCCGGCGTGAGGTAGCTAAAAATCAAACTCACGCAGCAAATACACGTAAAATTTATTATTATAATAAAAACCTTCCGAAATAAAGATTAAGAGAACAATAGGCAAAAAATAAATAAAAAATCAGTCGTTGGAATTTTAAAAGGCTAAATACTAAAAAAATAGACAAGATTTTCAGAGAAAAAACTTATGATGTTACCAAATATTTAGGATCTTAAAAGTATTCTGACGAATTTAAATTCGATTGCAATCGTACGAAATTCGTGCCGCTAATAAGCACAAGATTAAGGTTTTTCTTTATATAATTCGTTAAGATAACTTTTAAAGAGATTATAAGATCTGATGAAGAGAATTTAGGAAAGCACCTTAAAAATAGAATGTTACACGTCGGTGTAGCACAGAACACTTCGACTATACTGATACTTGGGCGTTATTGCGCCACACAAATGACTTATTTAGAACCTGGTGTCCAAGCTGCTGGACCTGTGTCGTCGACCTTGCTCGGCAAAAATCCCGCGCTTCTCTCCGCAAGCTCGCTCGGATTTCGGCAGCCGGCAGACGATGGAAGAAGACAGGCGAACAATAAATGGCAGGGTAAGGCCAAAAAATGTGGCCTTTCAAACAATCTAAGGAAAAGGAAATCTTCTTAGATTAAAGAACAAGGCACAAGTTACCAGAATACCGAACCTATAAAGGGATTACTCACCAAAAGAAAAAGTGACGATAAATTCCAGGGAACGTACAGTCGATTGATATATCCGCTGAATACTCACATATCGTGGTTAAACATTAATAATTTCAAATTCACATTCGAAGAATGTTTCAATATTATTGAAAAATTATATCATTTCTCTTGGAATTCCAACGACAGAATAGCTTCAATTTTTTTTTTTGACATTTTTATTCAGAACAACTGTCAATTTTTGAATATTCAAAAAAACATGAAAACATAAAAAGCTGACCGATTGACTCGTAAAAAGAATTTAATCGACTTGACAGCAAAAAGTATGTAATTGCAGGAATTATAGTGCAATACGTTATAGCACCTCGGAGACTTGTTAAATAGCACCTGATGATCCAACTGACGAACAAAGTGACGAACCGCACCTGTCGACCTCACTCGGCAACAAATCCCTGGGGACTGGACCGGTCGAAACCTCAGCAGCCGGCAGATGAATACGTAGACAGGCAGACGGTTATATGGCTAGATAAGGCCAAAATTTGGCCTTATGACTGATCTTTAACCCTAAGACAAAAGGAATTCTTCTTAGATCAAAGAACAAGGCGCAAATTAAATAAAAAGGAATACCGAACTAATGAAGGGAATACATACAAAGGAGCAGAACGATGCCGGAAACAGGCAGACGATCGATGCTTAAAAATTATCGCTTCATGACGAAAACTTTAATAATAATTCACTCAAGATAATCTAGCATTTGCTAGTATAAGAAATTAAATAGAACTTTTGCTTTATTAACAGAAATAAAAAAAATATTTATGGTTCAGGAATTCCAACGACTGACTTATTGCTTGGAAATTTTTCTGACACAAACAAGCTGACCGGTTTATGCGTAAAAATTATCTAATCGCCTTGTGCGCAAAAAGTATTTAACGGCAAGAATAATAATACCGCAATATACCTATTTACAGCTCTGTACGTTTGCTTAGTTGGAACATCAGTTGGAACTTGGAAACAGAAACATCTACATAATAGATAGTAAGAAAAATACCTTATGAATTTTGTATTGTAGAATGGTTGTGAGTAGGGTTGCCAACCATGCTTTATAATAACGTATTCTACTTTATTTTCGATAAATATACTTTATACTTTTGCATAAAAATAACGTATGCGAAAATACTTTATTTCTAATCTTTACTGTGATGCGTAAAACGACACTTATATGGGTAATTTAATTACTGAACTATTTGTTGATACTGATGAGTCAAAAAAGAAAATCTATTATTATTGATAAAGAATTTTCAAAGAAAAATACTGTTGATAAATGACAATATATGATACCTAACCAAATGAAAAAAGAAAACATTTTTTATTCACTCTCTCTTCCTGCCACTTCAGCTATCACTGAGATTTTTTTTGGTAGCGAATCTGAAGCGACAAGAAGACAGAAACAGATCGTCCATAAAAACGATTTATTTATTTATTTAAATCTAAATTTTAGTTAAGAGAAACAAAAAAATGTTAGCGTTTGCTTAAAGCACCCATAAGTTTGAAAAACACTTTATTTTTCTTCAAAATACTTTTTTTGTTCATATTCAAAGAATTTTATACGTTATTTTTCTCAAAAAAAGTTGGCAACCCTAGTTGTGAGTTAAAAAGAACAAAAATAAACTTAGTTTTGTAAATGGTTTCAGATTAATTAATATTTTTGAGAAATAAGTGCGTAAATAAGACATCAATAAAAAAAAAATAAACAAAAAAACCCGCCTGCATAAAAAGGCAATCAATGTAAAATCAACTAAAAGAACCGAAACAAGATCAAAAATTCAATAATAAAAAAAAGCCAACGAAATAAATCAAAACAAGATCAAACATTAACGGCAAATTTAAAACATATCGATGTTAGAGCGCTTGTAGACGTCCGTTTTTTTCACCGGATAACGGACCGTGTTTTTTGCCGGATTCGCAGTGGTGTATGAATTATAATGAATGTGTGTACGTGCACCGGACATCGGTCCGGCGAACAATTTACGCCGGATACACCACCGCTTCCCCTCGGCGCGACGGACACCGGTCCGGTGTAAGAAAGGGCGGTCGTCTACGCCAGTGTATTGGTGCGTGTTGACGCTGCCGGACGTATTGCCTGTTTTCTGTTAATTGAGTGCCGTCTACCTGCGTTCTTTTAAAAATGGGTGATATGGACATGGAGTTGTTAATAAGTTTGGTTGAAAATAGGCCTGTACTGTGGGACAAAACCCAAGAGTGCTATAAAAATAGACAGTCGAGTTTTGCCGCTTGGAGAGAAATTTGTCTTGCGTTAAATGAAGGTTTTGAAACGATGTCCGAGAAAGAAAAAATGATTTTGGTAAGTAACATTTTATTTTCATTATTTTTATGCATATTGATTTTGCCATGGTACACGCCCTACTGGTGACATGAAATATTCTGCATATTTGTTACGAATCATATTTGCTGTTACATTACCTCGTGTTGAATGGGAACGAGGCAAATGGCATAGAGTAGACATCATGTGTGAACTAACATTGTCAGTAGCATTATTAGCAATATCCTCTACTTTATGAATTATGTTTTGTAATAAGCAGCATGTTTTTACAATGTTAACAGCAGTATCTGTTGAAACATTTAATGGTCTATGCAAAATCCTCCATTTATTGGATAAAATACCAAATGCGCATTCGACGTAGCGTCGCGCTCTTGTGAGACGATAATTGAATATTTTTTTTAATGAGTCAAGTTGATGCCCGCCGTAAGGACGAAGTACGTGTTGTTGTAAAGCGAAAGCTTCATCAGCAACAAATACATAAGGTAACTCACTGCCTGCACCTGGCAACTGCTTAGGTAGAGGAATATTTAATTTATCGCCTACTATTCTTTTCCAAAATTCTGTTTCTTTAAATACTGCTGAATCGCATTCTTTGCCGTAGGCTCCAACATCAATAAAAACAAAATTATAGTTTGTGTCTACCACAGCCATTAATACTATTGAGAAATAGTGCTTGTAGTTGAAAAACATTGATCCACTTTCTTCTGGCTTGATGATTCCAATATGTTTGCCGTCAATGGCTCCCAAGCAATGAGGAAAATTTGCATTCGTCTCGAAATTTTTTGCTATTGTTAACCATTCGTCTTCCGATGGTAGTTTCATATAAATTGGAGAATGGGTTTCCCACAATGCTTCAAATACTTCTTGTACAATACAGCTGATAGTTTTTAAACCCATTCTGAAACTGTAATGTAGATCACTAAATGTGTTCCCTGCAGCTAAATATCTGTAACAATTTTTTCTTTTTTAGGCAAAGATATCATAAAAAAATGGAACAATGCAAGAGATAACTGGATGAAATATCACAAAAAAGTTAAGGAATGTAAATCCGGCTCTGGTGCAAAAAGTCTACGAAAATATTAATTCTACGATCAAATGCTCTTTTTGTGTAAAATTGTGACTCGCCGAACAACGGAAGCAAGTATTACATCAGAAAAAAACATCACACAATCTCACAATAAAGAAACTGACTCACAAACCAATAATGACCCTACCGCACCAGCCAATACTTCCGATAGAACAAAAACAAGCAAGAAGAGAAAGACAGACTGTAGCGAAGTTGATCGACAAATGCTTACTTTAATTAAATCAGTTGACGATGAAGACAAGAGTAAGAGTATGTGTTTTTTCAAAGGTATTGCTCCGATTGTAGACAAGTATAGTGACGACGATTATGTTGAATTCCAATATGAAGTCATTAAAGTTATGAGAAATTTAAGTCGGAGAAATCAAGCGTCCATGCAGCAGCAAAATTACAATTACAATATTAATCGAAGCTACACTACGGCTACACCCGACTACAGGATACACGAATATCAACCAACACAACCCATTCCATCGACATCCAGGATGCCCTATGAATATCAGCCAACACAACTCATTCCATCCACATCCAGGATGCCTCAAGAACTCATGCAGCAAGATGATTCCCAATCTTCAATTATTACTGAATTAAGTTCAATCACATCGCCTGATTACGATTTCGATTTTTCTAAAACTCCTTAATTTCTTTTTTGAGTATAATAAAACTATTACTACCTACTAAATTTTGTTTTAATTAATACAGGTAATCCCCTTTTCTATAATTTGAAATTGGACATCTCTTTAACATACCTTAGCGTAACGGCTAATCTCTCTGCCGGGGAAATAGATTTACGCATGTCAGTATCCTCGTGTCTTATTTTATCATATATGGCTGTTAATAATAGTTGAAAGGTTTCTTTCTTCATCCGAAAATAATTGTAAAATTTAGTTTCATCTTCTTCCAACTGCGTAAAAAGAGTTTGAAATGCACCATATTTTTCCCTTTCCAATAATATAGGATGCACCCACGATGACCTTTTACGTTTTTCTATTTCTTTTTGTTTCTTCTTGTACAAATAGTAGGCCAATACGAGTTTTTTTTTCTTATTATTCGACATTTCACACTTGTGTAATCTCTGACTACCAGTGCAAAACTAACGCATATCGACGGCAGTCCATCCATCCGGTAAAAAAAATATGTATACAAGGATAGCCGTTTATTGACGGTCCGTTATCCGGTGAAAAAAACGGACGTCTACAAGCGCTCTCAGTCCTTCAAAATTGTATGCAGCATGATAAAATGCAGTCGGAGGCATAGAATTGCATAATAAGTTAAATCATTTAATGTCACTATAAGTATACCTCCAACTGTGTGTTATAATGTTGCATTAAATTTTGAAGAACTACCATCGATCGTCGTTATCATTTGAATGTTTGTCACCATCATCTTCCTAGCCTTTCTCCAACTAAGTCGGGTCGGCTTCCAGTCTAATCGGATGCAGTGCAGCTGAATTGCAGTATTTTACATGGCGCGACTGCTTATCTGACCTCCACCATTAAGATGTTTGTATTACTCCAATAATTCAACATACTGTAACAAACTACAATGTCAACTAACTCGCATTTTGAAATATCATGTTCACAGAATCACCTTCTTTACCTACCTACTTATGAAGGTTATACTTTCGATTCATTATGAACAAAGTAAGCTTAGGTTAAATTAACTTAAAGCCTGGCTTTTATAACGGTGGTATGCATGTACGGTTACCAAACGATGCCATTTGATAACAATCAACCCTAAGTGAGAACGTTGACCTTTCGTTGCGAAATCTCAACTCAGTTTTTAGTCAAGATTAACTCATAATACCCAGGCTCATACCAACCAGACAACACTACATTTAAGTCATCGTAACGTGACACAGTCATCGCTCTTTGTACGTCGTCACTTTGCAGGTATGTATATAAGAATCTTCTATTTTGTGAATGTGAGAACGTTGTAGGCCTAACTTGTACACTGTATATTTGTAGACCTTTTTCTATTTAGTTGAGTACCTGATGTTTGTTGACAAGCGTACACTGTCTTCTCATACCTATTAACACAGTAATTTGAAAACATTGCAAAAGCCACTTATTTTTAAAAGAATAACCGTGGAGTTTCTTGCCGGCTCTTCTCTATAGGAAACGACCAATTGGAACCGTGCACCTAGCTTCTGACGTTTCATAAGTGCCTATGTAGGTTTATGTGAAATAAAATGTTTTGATTTTTGATTGAATCTGTTAGCTTTTTGTTTCATGATCCATTAACGTGAATAGAAAAAAAGGCACGAGACTTTTTTTTTTAAGTTTTAGTTATAATGCATCTGATGCTCATGAAACGTGCTGACACAAATTAAATAATATTACATTAAACAATTATAAATTTCATGTTATTGACAAGTATGTTAGTAAATATTTATAAGTGGCAAAATACAAATTGTATTTGCCAAAATTTTTAAAAAGACAAATAGCTTTATCGCTATACTTTTTTTTATTGATTTATCAGCCAAGAAATTGGCTTATACTGTTGCTTCTATTGAGCAATTACCTGACATTTTCATTGATTCAGCCAATAACTTGGCTCCACAAGCTGACATTAATTTAAATTATAAATTGAGACAATAAAGAAAACCTCTTGCATTATTAATGGAGATAATTTAAATTTAAATACTAGTCCAAATCATCAAAATGTCAGAATAAGTTCTAACACAGTTAACCTGGTGCACCAAAATATTCAAGTAATGTTAAGAAAAGACCTTGAATTTGAATTATTCATGAACTGTAACAACATTGATATGTTATGTATTACAGAACATTGGTTAAAAAGCCATCAGCCAGACAGTTCATGTTTAATTTCAGTAATCACCAGGTTAGTAGTTCGTTCAGCAGAGAAAAAGCAATACATGGTGGCTCATTGATACTGTTAAATAAACATCTTAAATTCAAAGAACGTAAGGATATTGTAAGCCTCTCTGTTGAGCGGACTATAGAAATAGCCTGTGTGGAGTTGGAGCGGCTTGTTGTATTGAGCGTGTACCGGCCTCCGTCATCGATTTATGATTGATTTGAGAGTATCATGGATGATGTGTTGCAAAAACTTGGTAAATTAGGAAAAAATATAATTGTATGCGGTGATTTTAATATCAATTTATTAGAGGACACAGAAAAATAGCCTAGGTATTAAAAAAATATTTCAGTCATATAACCTTAATCATTTATTTTTGGAGCCCACTAGAATAACCGCTACCTCAGCTACATGTTTAGATAATATATTTACTGACATTTTACGTATTAATAAATAAAATATACGCCAACTGGATTCTGACCACTGCGGACAACTGATTACATTTAGTAAGCAAAATAAAAAAGTGGCTAAGAAAGATACACTGTAGTGCCAAAAACTGCAGGTCGCTTGGAGAACTTTAAAAATAAACTTAGTAGTAAATTACCCTACTTGCCTTACAGTGATGATCCCAATGAACTGTACAATTTTTTTTTGCCATGTATTGTACAGAATTTAATTCAACATTTATACCCAAGCAGATCTCCGTTAATGGATCTGCAACCTTCAGCGAATCGGCAACTAAAGGGATAATTTAATAGCCGAATCAAACTTTTTGAACTATATGAAGAAAGAAATTATAATAAAAGTAAAGAATTTTATCAATATAGAACTATTACAAATTATTTAAACAAGTTTGTAGCGAAGCTAAGTGTTGCTATTTAAGCTCCAAGGTTAAATATAGTCAAAATTAAAATTAAAATTACTTGGGAAATTATAAACAATGAGACTGGAAGAGACAGAAAGCGTAGTAGTGACTACAGCCTTAATATTAACAATAAATTTATTAAAAAGGATTTAAAAGTTGCTAGAATTTTTCAAAATTTCTTTGCCGATATTCCAGTCTCAACCACAAAAACTTTAAATTCTTCACCCTCTGTCGCCGAGTCGCTATTGAAAGAAAATGTTGATATTTGTAACCATGTATTTAATTTCGACTATGTTAGTGCTCGACATATTATTAAAAATTTCAATACACTTTAATGTTAAAAAAACTGCTGATCTATGGGGAAATTCCGGAGGTTACAAAATGTATAATCAACACTGTAACGCCTGAATTGGCAAGTAACCTAACAAATATTATAAATGCGAAAGTAAGTTTTTTTGTTACCTTTTCACGCCCAAACAACTGAACCGATCATCCTGAAATTTTGCATATACGTTGTCTGGTGTACAGAAACGGACATAGGGTACCTTTCATCCCGCAAAAAAGTACTGTTCCCGAGGAAAACAACAATAACGTTCTTATGATAATAAATGGCGCCACGTGTCTTTCGAATCATGATTGAATTATAACCCGAATTTATTGTCAAAGTCTAAATTAACGCGAGCGAAGTCGCGGGCAAAAGCTAGTTTTTAATAAATGTATTGACTGTGGTGTAATTCCTGACTTAATGAAGAGTAGTAAAATAATACCTTTGTTTAAATCGGGCAGCACATCATACCCCACGAACTTTAGACCGATTTCTGTGCAACCCACCTACAGTAAAATATTTGAAAAATTGATGCAAGATCAATTGCAAAGACATTTACTAAAAATAAATTATTAAACAGTAAACAATTCGGTTTCACAAGGGGTCGCTCTAGTACCGACGCTGGCGTTGAGCTTCTTGCACATATTTTTGAAGCCTGGGAGAAGTCGCATGATGCCCTAGGTATTTTTTGTGACTTTTCTAAGGCTTTCGATTGTGTTTCTTATGATACATTGGTCAGGAAATTGCATCACTATGGTGTTAGAAACACTGCCTTGAATCTTATTTCTTATTTGGATAATAGGATCCAAAGAGGGGACGTTAACGGCAAGCGATACCCGGGTTCTATTGTCACTATGGGAGTCCCGCAGGGCTCAATTCTTGACTTTTTTATTTCTCGTATATATTAATGACCTACCTTGCCTTGTAAAGAATAGTCACGAAATTGTGTTATATGCAGATGACACATCACTTTTATTTAAGCTTAAACGACAACAGATAGTTACTGACGATGTAAATAATGCTATCGCTAAAATAGTGCATTGGTTTAGTGTTCAATATTTTCCTTTTAAACGAGAAAAAGACTAAATGTCTTAGATTTTTGACACCTAACGTTAAGCAGGTGAAAACCAATGTACTAGTAAATGGGGCGGAATTGGATCTCGAGGACACCACTGTGTTCTTAGGTATTAATTTGGACTCGAAGCTGCAGTAGGGCCCACAAATAACCAAATTGTTGAAGCAGCTAAGCTCTGCAGCCTACGCGGTCTATAAAATCCGCCATTTGACTGATGTCGAAACAGCTCGATTAGTATATTTTAGTTATTTCCATAGTGTAATGTCGTACGGCATTTTGCTGTAGGAAAATGCAGCCGACATTCAGGCTATATCTGTGCTGCAGAAAATAAACCATTTTCGAGCAATTTATAACCTTAGTTAGAGGCATTCACTGAGGGATAAATTTAAGGAAATAAAAATAATGACAGTCGCATCTCAATATGTATATGAGAATCTGATTTATATAAAAAAAAATATTAATCTATATTCTAAACACAGCGACATTCATAACATAAATACTAGAAACAAAGATTTACTTATTGTGCCCACGACTAGGCTCCAAAAAAATAGTAATTCATTTAAGTGCCAAAGTATACGATTTTACAACAAACTCCCAAGTCTTGTTAAGGAACTGAGCTTCAATAAATTTAAATCATTTATTAAACAGAAACTCTGTCAAAAAAGTTTATATAAAGTTAAAGATTACTTGGATGACAAAAAGGCTTGGGATTAATTAAGCTACTTCAATGTACCCCCAAGCAACAATCAATTTTATACTGTGAATAAGTGTTTCAGAATTAATAATGTAATTTTATTGATTTACATGACATAACGTATGATATTTTTGATGACATTTCAAGAGAAAACTGTCTGTGAATGTGAGTAGCATGCAGGCTAGATAGAATTAATGATTATTATTTTAATATTGTGAATGTGAAGACTATGTGGGTCATTGTGCTTTTTTCCCTCCTCTGTTAGTTTTAATCATGGTCTGGCAGTATCGAGTAATTTTTGTGGCCTACCCAAATATCCTTTCTTTGGTATAGTTCGTCGAATCGTTGAGCTCCTTAAGTTCTGAGTTGAGCTGCACGATTGCTGTCAAATGCGTGCACTGACTGGACAGGTCCACTCAATCTGTGTGGTTTTTCCTCAAAAGACCATTTCAGACACAAATCTACATGTAAGATAAGATAAGATAATTTATTTGTCCAAAACATGAGTATACACACAATAACATGTCATGCAAGATGTTACATTTCAAATTAATCACAGTCATGTTTCATGGTCTTCACATGATCTGACCAAGATTATGTCTGAACTTTCAAAGAGACTGTGACCTCTTTTTTTTTTTTTTTTGGGTGGGAAATCATCAAATGACCTCTCCCGCTCTGGGCGGAGCGGAAGGGCGTGTCAGACTCTTACTGACTAAAACCCACCCGTGTTCCTTCAGTTGCCTGTGCGCCAGGGCCACGGTAACTCTTTCGAACAATCCGCAGCCCCGGCAGGAGACTGTGACCTCTGAGTTTGTTTCGGCCTTTCTTCTCGAAGTAGTCAGATAGGAAACGCCGACCTCATCTAGTTTTTAAAATATGATTGACGTGTAAAAGTGTTTGTACTCAAACCTACTTACAGAAATAAAATAATTTATAATCATTTATCATTTGACAAACAAGGGTGTCTTTAGTTTTTTTAGTGTATTCTCATAGAGCGAGCCATGCGCCTGAGTCTTTTGTCAGTTTCACATTTCCGTGTCAAAAATTCAACAAAATATTTTAATATTTACTTTTTAAATTTTTAACGAGACTGAATAATTAAAAACAGCCTTTATTTTGTTTTCTTGTATAAATAAAAGGTTTAGAATCACAACAGGACAAAGAAGTCACCTCTGAATCAGCATAGTTAGGTATTCACAAAAATACGAAACGTCGTCGAATTAAAAATGGCACGTTTTCAACTACTAATTAATATGCCTTGCCCCCCGACAGCAAATAGCTATCAGATAAATGAAGGTCGTCTAATATTGATTTAAACTGACAACATTTTCGGGTTTTTTATTTTGGAACAACCTTTAGAGGTCTGTTTTGATAACATTAATTGATGTTAAGAAGCGGAAACGGAGCGGAAGCGGAAGCGTATAGAACGGTTATGAATAGCTATGCTGGTGTCAATATAAAGATAATAGATAAAACAGATTGTCATTGGCCTCCACTTACCTGATCACTGGTCGCCAAACTCGCCAGTAAGTAAGCGGGCGTCGGCACACTACAGTCGAACTTGATACGTACCGTAGGACGTAGTCCGAATAGTAGGACAAGAACATATGCACTAGTGGTATATCAGTGTTTTCTTGGATTTTCATGACCACGTAAGTTTTCATTTATCTTCAAACAGTTTCATAAACTAATTAAAATAATTATGTTTTATACGAATCAATTAAGTTGTAATTCAGCAATAGGTACATTAAGAAATAGAATAATTAAAAATACCGAGTTCATTGATCGACTTGATATAAAATAAAACTTAATTGCATAGCTATTTATGAATTTAAAAGTAATAAAGTGACTGCATTAACTTTTAAAGAGGTTTTGAATGAATTAAAAATTTAGAGGCCCTGCACAGCTTTTCTTGTAACCGATTTTGTGTACCTCAACTCAAAGCTCCGGCATTTCTTAGCAGCTTTGGAGAATATTATTTTATATGGGTTGTGAAATGATCAGGTTCATAATCTACAGAATCTTAACACAGAACTGTGGATGCAGAGAATTATTGTAATTTATCTTTTTTCCACAAAATGGCAAAACAAATTTAAACCTTAAAGTTTACCTAAATACCATTACTTATTGAAATATAAAATTGGTTGCAGGTTGGCTCTGCAACAAACAAGTTAGGCCACAACAAAGCTAGCATTCCTAGACATTAATGAATAAATAGTGTTCAATGCTAATCTCTAACTTATAAAATCAGGCTAACTAACTTAAATAACCGAGTTTTAGCACGGAAATAATCACAAATAACCGTGCGTTGGTATTTATGGCTGGCTGGTACTTATTTGCACTAAGACGCAAAGACCACCTGGAGTCAGGAATCAGAAGGTTAATCCTAATTATTGTTTATTGGAAAACTGGTCTTTAAGCATTGGTATACAGATAAATCTTTGGTCATGCACATTTTTTACCAATTGTGTGCTCCTAATTACTTACTCTGTGTTTCAGCGTATTTCAGGTTCCAAAGTACAATTATTTTTATGTTTTTATTTGGAAAACTTGGTTGGTTGGTTTTTTTTGGGAGCTTCTGCTTTAAGGCTCAAACAGGCGTCACACGCGACGCGAATCGCACGCGACATAAAGGCACCGCTCGTCGCGCTACAGGCGGTGCCTTTGTGTCGCGTCGCGTGTTACGCCTGTTGAAGTGGAAGCCTTAAGTCAATGAGTCACAATCACAGACACTTAAACTCAAAGCATTTATTTCAAATAAACCAATTACAGGCACTTTTGAATTGTCAAGGGTTCGGTCGGTTACAAAATATTGGTTACATCATTTACGTTGAAATTGTGCATGTGAGAACGATGCAGAACGTTAGAAACGTCCGTAACACACAGAACGTGAACCCCTAGGGTAAATGTCGATGATAAGTTTTTTGTGGGGAAACTTGTTTCAAGCCCAAGGCGACGTTAAGTACATTAATCAGCATCTAATAACTAATCGCATGGTTTTTCCTATATCAAGATAATTAACGTCACCGCAAAATTCTGGTACTTTTGATCACCCCGAGCTTTCTACGGCCAAGAACGACCAAGGCAGCAATTAGAGTAGCCTAAATTAACTCGTACTTGTTAACTGCATTGAATGCACACTCGACAACCATGTGCTCGCTGGACTGGTTTGTTAGTTAATAAAAATAACCTAAATAATCTAGAGTAAGCATGCTCTCGTTTAACGGTCGAATATTCGCCTGCACGTAGCTACGCCACTCACTGGTTTAATGTGAATATAGTGTTGCAATAATATGTTATTAATAACAACACTTCAGGCATACGAAACTGTGGCCTTCAGCGTAGACATCGTAATACTATCAGTACGGGAGTCACTCAAGCTTGAAGAGCATTGTTCTAATTTTGACGCGTAAGAGAACAAATCAAAAACAAACCAGCACATTTTTTCAACATGCACATTGTTTAATGTACCCAATCGAAACTCATCTGGAGTCTTCTCTCTGCTTCCGAATGTTAAATACTGCAAAGCATGAACCAGTAGAGCTACGCTTAAAGAAAATATTGCCAACAGGAAAGTCTTAGTGCGCAAGCTTGGAAATTATTAATGGTGATGATGGAATGCTGTCGGTTAGAAGGACACCTAATATGAAACGAATGTAAGTTCCGCCCACAAATTCACGTGTAATCATGATTAGCACTCGCTAGCCAATACTTTAGTCCGGATATTTAAAACGTAAGAGAATCGTAGATAGTAATGTGAAAAGGAGGACGTCCAGTGTACGTACGCAGCAAAGAGCTAGCTTTACATCTGTCCTACGAAGTCAATTTATTTTCTGGCCTGTTACGCCACCTCTGGACTCTGGAGTATTTACAATTATCTGGCATATAATTACATACAAATTCTGTTACATATATTTATGAATTTGGTCCTTGTGGTTTTTGCGGGCGTAATAACTTAAACAAGACAAATACTGACAATCAATGACAAGACTTGCAGACGCCCCAGTAGGGTTAGATAAAAAGTAATTATTACAGTTAGCTGTAAGCTAAGTTGTACCTGGCTACTATATCCAGCCTAACTTCGCCGCCTTCAAGATATACATCTAGTTAGATACATCTAACAATCCTCCACAGTATGAATAAAAAAACCGGCCAAGTGCGAGTCGGACTCGCGCACGAAGGGTTAAAAACGGCAAAAAAAATCATGTCTGTTGTATGAGAGCCCCCTTAAAAATTTATTTTATTATGTTTTTTTAGTATTTGTTGTTATAACGGCAACAGATATACATCATCTGTGAAAATTTCAACTGTCTAACTATCACGGTTCATGAGATACAGCCTGGTGACAGACGGACGGACAGCGGAGTCTTAGTATATAGGGTCCCGTTTTACCCTTTGGGTACGGAACCTTAAAAATATGGATAAAAAGAAAACATATGTGTTAAAAGTGAGTAAGTCTTAGCATCCGTGAAAACCTGTTAAATTATGATGCTTTGAACTTTAAAGGTTACCAAACTAAGCTATTAGTTCTAAACTAAGACCAAATAAAAAATCAAGAAATTGCGCTGTGTAATTTAATGGCATAATTTGTATGACTTTGATTTTTACATGCTGTAAATACTTCAACTCACACACTAAATTATTACTCATTAAAATTTTTGAAAAATCATCTACTATTCAATATTTGTAAATATGTGAGCAGCATGTATCTATCACATAATTAATTTACCTATCATTGCTTTATATTTAACTAGCTTTTGCCCGCGGCTTCGCTCGCGTTAATTTATAATTTGACAATCAATTCGGGTTGTTCGGGGAATTATAGTTAGGAGGATGAAAAACCGGTCTATCGACACTCTAGACTCACAAAAAGTAACAAGTACTTATATAAAAAATAAAAAAACTCGTAACACACTACTAAAGTTTCTATAATAATATAATTCAATTATGATTCGAAAGACACGTGGCGCCATCTATTATCATAACAACGTTATTGTTGTTTTCCTCGGGAACTGTACTTTTTTTCGGGATGAAAGGTACCCTATGTCCGTATCTGTATCCCTGACAACGTATATGCAAAATTTCAGGATGATCTGTTCAGTGGTTTAGGCGTGAAAAGGTAACAAACAAACAAACTTACTTTCGCATTTATAATATTAGTTAGGAAGTTAGGATTCTTTTTGCCTATTATGGTATAGTAATTTTATTCCAGGTGCATCATCTTCACATATAATTATATAATTAATGTATGACGCGCGTGTGATGTATGTATTAATGTATGACACGCGTGTGATGTATGTATTAATGTATGCGGACGACATGGTGCTGCTGAGTCCGTCTGTTAGCGCGCTTAGGAAGTTTTTGGCGGTCTGCGAGACGAGAAAAAACCAGCACATATCCCACCGGTTATGTTAAATGGTGTAGCTCTTGATAGGGTGCTATATTTTAAGTATTTAGGACACATAGTTACTGAGGACTTGAAAGATGATGCCGACATGGAAAGAGAAAGGAGGGCGTTGGCTGCCCGATGCAATATGTTGGCCCGCAGGTTTGCGCGTTGTACACCAGAAGCAAAAATAACTCTTTTTAAGGCGTTTTGCCAATCCTTGTACACGTGTACTCTGTGGGTTCGATATACGCAAAGGGCATATAACGCCCTCAGAGTTCAATATAAGAATGCCTTCAGAATGTTGTTGGGGCTTCCACGTTACTGCAGTGCGTCAGGGATGTTTGCCGAAGCACACACTGATGGTTTCAGTACCATCCTGCGAAAAAGGATTGCGTGCATAATGCGCAGAGTGCGTGGGAGCGTCAACGACATTCTGAAGGTCATCAGTGATAAGCCGTGTTGCACCATTATGGCGCATTGGATGCATGTACATGTGCATGTACCCGGTGCGTCAGGTGAGTGCAATAGGTATTCAAATTAAGAAATTTAATTTCATTTGTTACTAACATAGCATAAGTACTGTGTATTACTAACATTATGTGGATCAAGGTCCGAATTAAAGTTTTAGTTTTATTTTTTTTGTAAAACATTTTAAAAGAATAACGGTGGAGTTTCTTGCCCATTCTTCTCCATACGAAACTACCTTTTGGAAGGGGAAACTAGAATCAATTTTTTTTTAAGCTATTGCATAGCTTTTATCGCAGGCTTTGAGCGCGGCGACCGAATCAAGAAATTCCGTAACGAAAATAAAACCTAACAAACACCCCCCACTCCGCCTACCATGTAGCTCGGCCGAGCGTTCGTTTAACGTGTATGTATATGGTACGACTGTACGAAGCTCGCACGGATCGAGACGAGCTGCTCCGAAATCGGACGAATACGTAAGCAGATTGCATAAGTTGATAAAAAATGCTATGCAATAGCTTTACCGCGACAGTCCCCGAGTGCTACACGTGTTTTTTTTTTTGTAAATTTTGACGTTCAGAAGTGCCGTTTATGTGCCTAATTGAAATAAATGATTTGACTTTGTCAACAGTGACTTGAGGCCGGTTTCTTAAACATGTGTGCACTTAGTGAGGTGTAGTTTGCTTGTCAATTGTGTTGTAATGTATGCGTGTGAGCATGTTTGCACAGAGCAAGGTGTAGTTTTGCATGCTTCACTGTATTGTTCGCAGCGCTATGGCTTGATTTTTTATTTGGTCTGAGGTTCTAGAAATAAAAATAATTATAGCACCATAAAAACCAAACTAAGTGTAAAATCTCATTACGCTTTTTCACATACCTACAACAGACCCTCGAGTCCAGATTACATTCGCATGTTTTCGTTCTTACAATTAAGTAAGTGACTTGACTTACGGCCAATCCAAATAACCTATTTTCAGTGAAAGACAGATCGCTATTGATGATAGACAGTATAATTGTATCCGTCCTTGAATTTCCTCTCACAATTATCGATAAAGGCTATCTATCTAACGAAAACAATAGATATAGTCCAGGAATATTAGGGCTTTCACCTCGGAATGAGAGATAGTCAGCTATAAACTTGTATAAACCTTTATTTTGGCACCCTAAAACTAGTCTCAAAACCTACTTATCGTAGGGTGTCCGCGACTTCAGATATTCCAAGGTCAAAGGTCAAAAAAACGTTTTTTTACACATTTATTTTATGCTATTTGTATTTATTATAAATATTGTAGAGGATTAAATTCTCTACAACTTTAGTTTAAACATTTTTTCTATATCTTGAACCATTTTCTAGATAGAGGGCAGAACGCGTACAGTGTTTAACTACAAAGTTAACAAAAAATGCAAATTATTTAGAATTATATATTTATCAATAATTTATAAACTTTGTACGGCGTGTTTTTAATCGGGACTACAGGTTGGCCTCGAATGATACTCTAAATAGTTAAACACTGCGCGCGCTCTGCCCTCTATCTCGAAAATGGGTCTAAATATTAAAAAAATGTTTCAACTAAAGTTGTAGAGAATTTAATCCTCTACAATATTTATAATAAATACAAATAGCATAAAATAAATGTGTGAAAAATCGGTTCTTTATACCTTTGACCTTGGAATATCTGAAGTCGCGGACACCCTACGATAAGTAGGTTTTGAGACTAGTTTTAGGGCGCCAAAATAAAGGTTTATACAAGTTTATAGCTGACTATCTCTCATTCCGTGATATTCGCCCTAATTTGACTAATATTCCTGGGCTAATATGGTTCGACGAAAATAATTAGACTTTTTAGAAAAAAAATACCTTTAAATTTAAAATCTTAAATTACTGAGTTAAATTATAATTTATATTAAATTAAAAGTCTGTAATATTACATAATACAAGATTTTACTGCATTGCATTTTGCTGAACAAATTATTAACGCTGGAGAGCGTAATTGACAGTTTGACATAAGAAACACCAAACCTTGTTGAAGTTACTTAGAAATGACGTTATATTTCGGTGATTAAATTGCTCACTGCTGTTTTATTTGAACGAAATTTATATGTACGTTCATAACAACTTAATTTGCTCATATTATTATAGTCAATGCGGTATTTATAAGTTCCATTGGGTTGAAGATTTTAAAGGTCATTTTCATCTTAAAATCAATTTTTCCAATCGAATAACTCTGTTACGATTTCATAATCACTTTCACCTGCATCGGACATGTTTTAAATGCTTATATTTATAAAGGGTAAGTATTTTTAAAGTCAATAGATACGTTTATCCCTGCAATTCGGGGGATAGACCTACGTATTTGTCATCTTTAGTAACTGTCCTCTCAAGCAAATAACTGTCAACATGTTATAGGGACGTATACTTTGGCTTTTTGGTACAAATAGCTATCCGTTGTAAACGATATACCTACCCTCCCTTCGATAGATAGGTTTTCTATCTCCAGTACGCCAAAATTAATGATAAATACCTTATTGGGTTCGGCCGTTAAACGAGCACATTAAACTTTGATTACACATCGCCCATAAAAAAGCGCGTAAGTAGATAATACAGATAGCAAAAAAGTGGAAGCTTCTCTTTAATTTATAACCGACTCAAAAAAAGAGGAGGTTCTCAATTCGACTGTTTTTTTTTATGTGTTACCTCAGAACTTGTTTCAAGGTGAACCGATATTGATGATTCTTTTTTGATTTAACTCATCAAGCATCGTTAATGAGACACAATTGATTATCTATTGTTTTGGCCCGCTAGCGGGCCACCTCGGGCTTGACTAGTTAAAAGCTGGTGCTTCTCATGTGGTTCCATACAAATTTGATCAAGATCTGACCAGTAATTTTTAGTTATCCTTAATAATGCGTATTTTTTCCACTTATTGATGATGTTTTAACAACTTTCTGTCACTGTTATTTACATAACAAGTAGTGGTATACGAATTTGTGTGGGGTAAGTACCAAAACTAAAAAGAGAAAAATAAAAATGTTTCTAAAAAAAAAACAACTTGGGAAGTCGGTGGCAAAAAACGAAAAACAAAACTTAAATAAAATTATTTTTCAGTTTGTAGTGTTCTTTTTTTGGAAGTCGATTTTTGTTTTTAATAAAAGTTTTTATTTTTCTTGTTAATAGTTCCACCTCTATGATATCACGCTATTAACTGGCTGTGCCCGCAGCTCGGTCGCGTGAAGTGATACGTAGGTAGGTACATACATTATACACTATTCAAATAACTCTACTTCAAGTAGAAGAATTTGCAATCAGAATCTATATCTTCTGCCTACCATAATACTCACTGCAGTTTGATCAGGCGTGGGCGATGGCTCGCGCTGCAGGACAATTATAGTGCAGTTGGCCTGTAGCATGGTATAATAATATACTTCGCCAGGTATAGCATTCCGAGACACAGTGGTCACGTGGGTGACACAAACCTACGTCATCACCGCTGTGTTACCAGTAGTGTGGAGTGGAGTGGAGTTTCTTGCCCATTCTTCTCCATACGAAACTACCTTTTGGAAGGGGCAACTAGAATCAATTCTATTTTTTTGTAAATTTTGACGTTCAAAAGTGCCTTTTATGTGCCTATTTGAAATAAATGATTTGATTTTGACTTTGACTTTGTGTCATAATAACTCCCCAACCGCCTTTATTACCTGTGCGAATCCGATAAATCAATGAGGTTTTAACTAACAATTACGTCGGTATAAGTTTAAATTGAATTGTTTCGTTTGATTAGAAAAACAAAACGACAATTTAAATGCTTGATATATATTTTTTAACAGAATGGTGTCTGAAAATGTTTCCATACTTCTTGTTTTGTTGCAATGAAGTGGCAACTGGATAGTGACGTAAGCTTGTGTCACTCTCGGAGTGCCAGACCTTGATTTTTTAGACCATGGCCTGTAGCAACGTATATATGCGAATGTTCCTCGTGTCAATGCTCTTTTAAATTATCCATATTATCATGCTATACACAGTCCTGTCCAAAACTTTTGATCAATGCTTGATTTTAATGGTGTAGGTGGGTATCGCATGAATCATAAAAGAGCTGTCAAGTTTTTGCAGAATCATAATTAGTGTTTTTTTTCTTCTAGGTATTTATAAATAATGTTTCGACGGGTGGTATGGTCTATCCTGATATTATCAACGATCATCGATCAGAACCGGATAATTTGTCAGAATGACGTGTCGCACATTCAGAACCCGATAGTTAATTTACTGATGCAATCGGTGGCACCTAACTACACGCCAAAGAACCCTGGAGACCTGTTTGACATACTAAGGGACAGGTATCCACTGCCCAATGGTAAGTAACTGTATTTTAAATTATTTGGTACCTAAGTAAAATGTATTTGGTTGTTACGAGAGTATTATTATCCACGAATTCCTAATCTTGAAAAAAAAACATCTAAATATAACATCATCAAAAAAAACTAGCTTCTGTTGGTTCTATGCCTAAATATAAAACAGATTATTTTTATCAATGTGAATTATTTGAATTACGTACTACATATAATATAGTTTATTTTTGTTGTGACGATTGAGTAATAAAAAAAAAATTATATGATTGGACCGTTTTTTTTTACCGTTTTTTTTTCAGTTGCAAATCAAAGAAAATATATAATTACTTATAAATATTTCACTAGATTAGTCTAGTAAGATAGTTATATTACTAGATCGTGTTCGTATCATAGTTATATTACTAGATCGTGTTCGTATCATAGTTATATTACTAGATCGTGTTCGTATCATAGTTATATTACTAGATCGTGTTCGTATCATAGTTATATTACTAGATCGTGTTCGTATCATAGTTATATTACTAGATCGTGTTCGTATCATAGTTATATTACTAGATCGTGTTCGTATCATAGTTATATTACTAGATCGTATTCGTATCATAGTTATATTACTAGATCGTGTTCGTATCATAGTTATATTCCTAGTATGACAGTTATGAACCGCTTTCATTTAACTATATTACGGTACATAGTCATATCCCTAGAGATATAACTATACCAAGGCTTCAATCATCTTACTGCGACATAAGTGTTGTATATGTATGTGTTGCCAAAGGAAAATTCAGGATAAAGAATTTCTTAAAGTACAATAAATAATAAGTTAAATGAATAATATTACCATTTATTTATTGTTGTTATTTAATAAAAAAATAAATAAACGATTTTAATAATATTTTTTATCATTATTTTACAAAGAAATTATGAGAGTACGCTAAACAGCTTTTCAGTTCCATCATAGGTTAGGGATAGAAGACAAGTGCCATTCTGTATGCACTCTCTTTTTGTAATGGAGAGCAACTGTTTATTTGCAATGTTGAATACTCTTGGGCCTAGCAACATGTTGAAATTTTGAGCAAAAGATGTTCTACAGGGTACAGATTTTAATGGATCGAAACGTCTTCTCCTTGTAATTTATTTTTCAGTCAGGGCATATGCAACATAGCTGATGCACATTTTCACACAGTTAGGATCTATATATGTATTAGATTTTTTTGGTTACCAACCGAATGATTTACCCGAACGATAAGTTTGACGTTAATCTTTGTTTTTAACCCCCGACATAAAAAGAGGGATCTTATAAGTTTGCCCGCTATGTGTGTCTGTCTGTGGCCCCGTAGCTCTTAAACGGGTAAACCGATTTGGATGCGGTTTTTTTTATTTGAAAGCAGGTTTCCTAGCGGATTTGATTTTTTATCCAAATCGGTTCGGCCGTTTCAAACTCATCAGCTCTTTTTTGTGTCGAGGATTTTTTTTAATTTTACCTATTACGTAATCTGTTAAAATAGATCAGTCAAAATTAAATATGACCATACAATCAATTAATATGATTTTTATATCGTTTTTGCGTCTCACATGATCTTCTACAACTTATTAATATTTTACTCATAATTGCCTGTAGTTATTTGTCAGTTTAAATAAAACACTTTAAAACTCGTGAAGTCGTGATGTAATCATAAAATTAATTTTACTATATTTAACACAACTAACTATTTACACTAGGTACTAAATCAAATTACCAACTAACTAACTATACCAATAAATACAAAAACAAAAGGCCACTCGGGCATCGAAGTACTCGTCTTCATCGCTATCATCCGGAAACGTGCCCAGAAGACTGGCAACATTGCCACGTTGAATGGCAATGTTAATTCTTTGGCCAAAGAACGACCCAGCCCTCTGGCCACGTGAAGTGTATACCAATCGGCGAAAAATTTCCACACTCGGGCCCCATGACCATAAAACGGGTTTAAGTTTGTTTTAAATCAGCTATCTTGTCCAATCTTAAAGATCACCATTCTGAACCTTACATTAAAGTCTAGTGTGCACTGTGTACAAGCAATTACAACGTAACACACATAAAAACCGTTGACGTATACTGTTCAAAAGTAGGCATTATATACTATTATTACACTTTCAAAAATTGTTTATTTATGATTTTACATTCCCAACTCTTTGTTGTATTTAAACAAATATTTCCCACAATTCCAGGTTTGAAATCTCCACTACCAGAGTATGATTACATCATCGTGGGAGCCGGTTCAGCCGGCTGCGTCCTGGCTGCTCGTCTGACTGAGGATCCCAACATCAATGTCCTGGTGCTAGAGGCCGGTAGACCTGAGAACTTCTTCACTGACGTCCCTGGGATTGCACCGTTCTTTCAACGCACGGAATATGTTTGGCCCTATTATATGGAACCCCAGCCTGGAGTCTGTTTGGGTAATGTTCGATAATTATCAGCTTTTTCTTTACTAGCTTTGCCCGCGACTTCCTCCGCGTGAAATTTCTTGCTTCCCCGACCCACCACGTCGCACCGCATCACCTATCCGTGCCATTACTTCGTTTTCGCTGAGCGTACTTCCTTATTTTTGTTTTCGTTTTTCTCGGCTCCTGAGGGTCCCGGCCTGATTTTATGCCTTAAGCCTTCCTCCAGAATTGGGCTATCAAATGCAAAAATATTTTTTCAAATCCAACTGGCAGTTCCAGAGATTAGCACATTCAAATAAACAAACTCTTCAGCTTTATTATCAGTATATAGATATAGATCAGTCTCATGTATATACTAAAAGTAGGTATTCTGGAATAATGTTATAAGACTAAAGTTACTAATGGGAGAGACTATAATTACTTCGAAGTTTGTTGCAATCTGTAACGTTATTGGTCTTGTGGAAGTTCCTTGCATGGAGCATTAAGAATTGACTTCTCGTGGAATTGCGTTTTCATTTATTTGGAAATAGACAAGAAATTCTCTGCAATTTCAACCGCACACTCTATGATTACAGCTCACGTAGCAAGTTCACAATTAATTATTGTTTTCTCTCTTCTGTTACAGGCATGTTAAACCAAAGATGCTACTGGCCGAGAGGGCGGGCTGTAGGAGGCAGCAGCACCATAAATTACATGATCTATACTAGAGGCCGACCCGAGGAATGGGACAGAATCGCAGCCGCAGGAAACTATGGCTGGTAATGAATGCCCAACTTTTTACTACTTAATAATGCATATTATTAGTATACCTCAAGCTTTGTACTAAAAATAATATAAAAATACTGTAATGTATATTACATTTCAAAATAGCAATACTAATACTTACACCACAATGAAATCTGACCCAAATAAAAGAAAGGGCTACATTATAATGTACAATATAAAAAATGCTTACAGTTTCATAATTATAATGTGCTCCACTTATTTAGCCGTGTTAAAAATTGCATTACAGATATCTTCAAACACATTACTTAATTACAAATAATAATGCAGTTTATTTTCTTCTTGCTTCCAGGTCCTACGAAGACGTTCTCAAATACTACATAAAATCGGAGCACGCCAATTTAAATGGATATGAAAAATCCCCATATCGAGGAAAGAATGGCGAAATGAATATCGAATTCGTAAACTTCAAGTAAGTTCTTCATCACTATTTTCTATAATTAATTAAACTATTAATAAAATCAAATCATAAATAAAATAAATCGTGTTTTATTGACATCGCTGTAAATAATTAATGTGCATATAAAGCCACATAAATCAAATACCGAATAATAGAATACCAATGATTTAAATTGCGAAGCCATTATCCAGTAAAACATCTGTCTATTTCTTATACTTAAATACAATATTAATATGATGAATAGACCATTCTGTGTTTTTATTTAACACTTTATTCACTTATTTTAGGATATTACTATAACTAAGCTCGCAGCGATTAACTTCAATTGCGTTTAAATTAAAAGCTTACGTAGATTTTCCAAGGACAATATGGTAGACTTCCATGTCAGAAGAATGGTCCCATTAAAACCGTTTTTAATTTCCACTTAACTGTTTTCAGAACGCCATTAGTTGATGCCTTCTTAGAAGCAGGAAGAATATTGGGTAGCCCTACAGTAGACTACAATTCTCCAGAGCAACTCGGATTTGGATACGTTCAAACGAATACAAGAAACGGCAGAAGACTGAGCGCAGCCAAAGTATTTCTACGCCCAAACAAAAGACGGCTCAATTTGCATATACTACCATCAACAACAGTGACAAGAGTACTTATAGACAAAAATACACAAACCGCTTATGGAGTAGAATACATTAGAAATCGCTTGAGTAATAAAGTGAGAGCACGAAGAGAAGTAATATTGTCGGCCGGACCGATAGCCTCGCCTCAGTTACTCATGTTATCAGGAGTAGGTCTCAAAGAGCATCTCAGGAGCCACGGTATTCCCGTAATAAAAAACTTGCCCGTCGGTCGAACGCTTTATGATCACATAACGTATCCGGGATTAGTATTCACTCTCAACATCACGAATGTAAGCTTTAACGAAAATAGAGATGGATCTATTCAAAACTTGCTGGAGTGGTTACAGTTCGGTGACAATGAAGTCGCGAGTCCTGGCGGCGTGGAAGGAATCGGATACATCAAAACTCCTTTATCTAATAAACATGACCGAATACCAGATATTGAATTAATCAGCCTTGGAGGTTCACTTACGGCTGATGGCGGAGCATCAGGAAGCAAAGCAGTGCGACGAGGAATGATGATATCTCCAGAATTATTCGACAAAGCTTTTGGAACAATAGATAATACGGATTCATGGAGTGTATTTCCTATGTTGTTGCATCCTAAATCAGTAGGATATCTAGAGTTGAAAGATAAAAATCCTTTTAGTTATCCTCTACTATATGGCAATTATTTCACACATCGTATTGATGTAGCAACGATGATTGCTTCAATACGTTATGTACAGGCATTGGCTGCGACGCCACCGTTCCAACGTTTCGGGGCGAGGTTGCACAAAGCGAATTTCTCGACATGTCGTGGATTGGATTACGACTCTGATCAGTACTGGGAGTGTGCGTTGCGTACACTCACTAGTACTCTGCATCATCAAATAGCGACTTGTCGCATGGGTCCAGTAGGCGACCCGCTGGCCGTGGTAGATCCAGAATTACGAGTGCACGGTATAAATAACCTTCGTGTCGTTGACTCTAGTATATTGCCGCGAACTGTTTCAGTGCACACGCATGCCCCAGCAGTAATGATTGGAGAAAAGGCTGCAGATATGCTTAAGACTACCTGGAACTAGTCAATATATTGTTACAAGTAATATAGGGAACACAGTGTATTATTTATTAATACTTAGTTATTTAAACCGCAGCCAAAAATAAGTTACAATTAAAATAATAAATGTTTGCTCAGCCAGTGATATTGTTTATTTTGTGAAACTGCTTGCTTACTTCGCTCGTTTTATTAATGTACATTTAAAGACCTGGTGGTGTTTTGAAAGATGAATAGAACCTTAAAAAAAGAATTTGCAGTTACATCTGATAAAAAGCGACAAATAAATCCAGTAGTAGACCAGACGTGACCAAGTGCATCATGGAATGCCTTGTAAAAGTCTTTAGAAGGAAACCGGTTGATACAGGTTACCGAAATAGCATCATAGTTTTTATTTTTGTCATTGCCTACCTTGACAGACTGCCTAACGTTCGGGTATAAAGGTGTAATCGCCATGATTCTATGAATGCCATGTAGTTGGAAGCCGCAGTAGAACAGAGCAAGCTATAATAGTCCCGAAGTTTTACATGAACCCATTGTGTTTGAGGACTAGAGTACCTCAAGATAATCTACCACTATAAGTTGTATAAGGCTAAAATAGAATAAGTCTAGATACTTGTTGTATCTTTGAGGTCGTAACTAGGAAAGGTGATCTAGAAAATTAATACGCGAATTACCGCCTCCTATTCTGGGCAAGTAGTCCTTGCTTAGATAACAATTTACATAGATAGGTAATCATCTAGGTAGAGGCTCTCCTCGAAATCCTGTTTACAAGGTGATGTTAAAATAGACAAAGCTTTTCGACAAAAACTTTTCAATTCCATAGGCTAGCCTCGATACACCAGTATCGGAGCCAAATGGAATTTTAGCAACCAAGTTGATTAGCTATCCGAACTCCGGCCAAACGTTGGTTGCAACAAAGCAAAATGCTAAATTTTGCTTACACAATGTAATTATTTTCGAGGGTAAGTACATTACTTGAAGGTAGGTAAGTCGCAAACAATTTTATAAGTAACCGAATGAATTACAAGTTATTAACCTTCTTAAGATTCATGAAAACTATGACAAAATAACGACATGCTTTATTGTGCTATTCAACTGAATTTAACTTGTTTTTATATCAAAACACCAAGGTGGAACAGTAAGTACACCTTGGTACGTATAAGTACGTAAAATCTGGTTCTTATAATGACACTAGCTTTTGCCCGCGGCTTCGCTCGCGTTATTTAGAATTTGACAATCAATTCGGGTTGTTCGAGGAATTGTTGTTAGGAGCATGAAAAACCGGTCTATCGACACTCTAGACTCACAAAATGTATTAGGTACTTAAATAAAAAATAAAAATAAACTCTTAACACACTACTAAAGTTTCTACAATAATATAATTCAATCTCGATTCGAAAGACACGTGGCGCCATCTATTATCATAAGAACGTTATTGTTGTTTTCCTCGGGAACAGTACTTTTTTGCGGGATGAAAGGTACCCTATGTCCGTTTCTGTACACCTGACAATGTAAATGCAAAATTTCAGGATGATCGGTTCAGTGGTTTAGGCGTGAAAAGGTAACAAACTTACTTTCGCATTTATAATATTAGTTAGGAAGTTAGGATAAATAAATATAAAGTTAGGGTATAACATATACAGGGTGGAAACTTTCAGCGGGGCAGTAAGGGGAAGTACCTTATCCGTTGCAGCTACGCGAAAATGGTCTTAGGAGACTATCCATAATTTTTTATGGAATTTTGATCCCCATTCACAGAATTTAAAAAAAAAATACAGTTAGCAAGAAAATTGCCATTTTACACAGAAACATTTTTTGATGCCAATCGATCCTGTTTCTAATACTGATCAAAAACTTTTATAGGACCAACCATCGTTGGAGCACTCAAAAAGTCACAAATTGCAAAAAACTTTTCCCTTACATTTTGTAAAGAATTTGTGTAACTGAAATACAAAAAATAAAATAAAAGACAAATGATCACGTAGAATTTTACACATATCAAAAAGATGGCGTATTAAGTTTCTTTTTTTATTAACTAACATAACTTGATGATGTTATTCTTATTTAAAATCTTGCTGTTTCTTGCCCTACGATATCAAGTGCTCGAAGTGACCGCCATTTTGACGAATACATAAATTGATTCGTTCCTATACCGACCTATTGGCTGCTGACCATTTATTTGTATGAATTCCATACAAAATTGTGGTTACTGAGTCTTTAAGTTCTTGAACGCTATCGTATTGCTTTTTGTAAACCTCAGTTTTCAGGTAACCCCACAAAAAGAAATCAAGAGGCGTCAGATCTGGACTACGCGCTGGCCAAGAAATAGGACCATGTGTTCCCATCCATTGATCACCAAACTGTCGGTTCAAAGTCGAACGCGTACTGCGGCTGTTGTGAGGTGGAGCGCCATCTTGTTGAAAAAACATTCTTCTTGATTCCGACAGTGGTAAATCATCGACGAGGTTTTCAAGATTCTCTAATATTCTGTTGTTATAAAATGTTGGAATTCAAGGTGCCTTCATAAAATTCCACCATTACCACTCGGTTCCACATTATACCACACCAACAATTAAAAGAAAATCGCACTTGATTATGTGTTTCGCGAAACCTGAAAGGATTTTCTCTACACCAATAATGGTGATTTCGCCGGTTGTACATTCCATTATTAGAAAAATTTGTTTCATCAGACCATAATATGAAATTCAGAAAATGGTAATCTCTGCTTATTTTTCCTCTTAACCACCTGCAAAAAGTAAGTCTTCGAGCGGCATCCCCTAAATGTAAGGCTTGAACTAGTCGCCTCTGTCGGTAACATTTATAACCATACTTCTTCCATATCTTTAGTACAAAACGATGTGAGACACCTACTTCTTCAGCGACTGCTCTTGATGATATTTCAGGATAAGCTTCGACAAGTGTAAGAACAGAAATGATCAAATTTTCATCTAGTATAAATGGGTGGCGTACAGATTTTTTCTTGAAAGAGCCACCTTGTGCAAGATTTCTTAAAAGATTTGTAATAACCTTTCTGGTTGGCACATGACGATTTGGATATTTGATCCTATACCATTCTAACGCAGCCGATGTCTTTTTATTATTGACGTAATATGCTTCTAGCAAGTCTAAACGTTCTAAATTGGAGGTCATTTTTCTCTTATCAATAGCTGTCCAATTATGCACTTAATTTAAAATCCACAACACACTCAGAGCTTTTCTGACGCAACAAACTGTCAAGATTGTTTTTTATTTAATAATAACGAGTTCGAAATATGAATTGTTTTTAAACTTATCTTTTTATTACTTCAACAAAAAGATCTCAACCGTCACTAAAAAAGCTTTTGCGTAAAATTTTCATACAAAATGTAAGGGAAAAGTTTTTTGCAATTTGTGACTTTTTGAGTACTCCAACGATGGTTGGTCCCATAAAAGTTTTCGATCAGTATTAGAAACAGGATCGATTGGCATCAAAAAATGTTTTTGTGTAAAATGGCTATTTTCTTGCTAACTGTATTTTTTTTTTAAATCTGTTAATGGGGATCAAAATTCCATAAAAAATTATGGATAGTCTCCTAAGACCATTTTCGCGTAGCTGCAACGGATAAGGTACTTCCCCTTACTGCCCCGCTGAAAGTTTCCACCCTGTATGTATATATATAATATATAGATATCCCTATACGGTAAATGTTGATCTGACGCGACTTCACGCGAGCACTTTGTTGATCCGAAAATGCATGTTGATCCGGCGCCTTTTGTTGATCCAATATGCAGTTTCTAGTAACTAATGTGGCTCCGACCGGATCAACATCTAGACTCACGGGACTGCTTACTAACGTTTGCCAAAGTTGATCCAATATACAAATCCAGCTTGCTAATGTTGATCCGATTTAAATGACCCAATCAGAGCACAGCAAACGATCGAGTTGGCTGAAAGCAGCCGCGACGTTGCCGTTTCGTATCTTTGGCCGTACACGGGCCCGCATGCAAAACTGACCATGCCGCCCCCTCTTTACCATACTAGGCTTTTAGAGAGGAATTTGATGTTGGTTAAGTTGTTATGGAAGTGTATAAAATAAACCGGCCATTTGCGTGTCGGACCACGGCCAATGAAGGGTTATATTTATAACAGGGGAATACCCTCTTAGAGATTACCTATCTAAGGACCGATTTTTCAATAATTAGATAACTTTTACCCGAAGAATAAATGTGACGTTTTGACAGATTGTCCAAACAAAAACTGTCAAAATGAAAAAAATATTGGGGTGGGGTCGTCTTGGAGGTGTCTCTAGACATCGCCAATGCCTTCAATACCCGCCCTGGAGTTGCATCAGGGAAGGACTCCGGTATCACCGGATGCCGACCTACCTCTATCGTGTGGTTGAGGCCTATCTGACGGACAAGGCCGTCATCTACCCCGGTCACCAGGGAGAATGGAACCGGCGAGATATGTAGTGCAGTGTCCCACAGGGATCGGTCCTAGGTCCGCATCTGTGGGACATCGGGTACGACTGGGTGCTGCGCGCCGACCTCCCTAGCGGCGTCAGCGTGGTGTGCTACGCTGACGACACGCTGGTCCTGGCCCAGGGGAGGTCGCACCAGGCGACGGCCGAATTAATAACACGCGGGGTTACTACAGTCGTTGAGAGGATCCGGCAATTGGGACTCGAGGTGGCCTTGCACAAGTCCGAGGCCATGTGTTTTCATGGTCCTCGGAATGCGTTACTGTCGGGTTCCCAAATAACGGTAGGAGGGGTTCACATCGGCGTCGAGTCGACGATGAAGTACCTGGGACTCGTCCTCGACAGCTCGTGGAACTTCGTTGAGCATTTCCGACGTTTAGCTCCCAGACTGGAGCGGGCCGGGGCTGCCTTGAAGTGGCTCCCGCCCTATCTAGGGGGTCCAAACGCCTCCTGCCGGAGGTTCTACGCGGGGGTCGTGCGGTCCATGGCCGTTTACGGGGCACCGGTGTGGGCGCGTTCATTGAAGCGCCGGCCAGCCCGCTGGTTGAACGTGTCCTAGAGGTTCATGGCCATCCGGCTGGTCCGGGGATACCGCACGGTCTCCTGCGAGGCGGCGAGCCTCGCGCAAATTTGGGTGTAACCCCGCTGCCGCGAAAAGTCGCGGCAGCTTCTCTCTCTCTCTCTCTCTCTCTCTCTCTCTCTATATCTCTCTCTCTCTATCTCTCTCTCTATCTCTCTCACTCTATTCTCTCTCTCTCTATCTCTCTCTCTCACTCTATTCTCTCTCTCTCTCTCTCTCTCTCTCTCCCCCCCCCCCCTCTCTCTCTCTCTCTCTCTCTCTCTCTCTCTCTCTCTCTCTCTCTCTCTCTCTCTCTCTCTCTCTCTCTCGCGTCCGGCCCTGGTTCCCGTCCATTCCCGTCCGTTCCCCCCTGGGAAGCCGTCACCTCCTTCTGCGAAACAGTAATGCTCGCGAAGGAGGAGGCGGAGCCCGTGAGGGAGGCAATCTTTGCGCCCTCACGCCCCTAGTCGCCGCAGGAGGAGACACCCTGGGCGTCGGGAGTCGGTTGCCGACTCCCGACGCCCAGGGTGTCTCCTCCACCGTAGGCGCGGGCTTGCAGACGACGAGCAATGGGCAGCTCGCCGTCCGGCAAGGACCAGACCGCGCAACCGTCTTTCCGCAATAAAATCTGCCAAACAAAAAAATCTATCTAACGAACAAGTGAAGTAGTTCCCAAAGTTTGATCCTCTAACGCATCTTTCTTACTTTTTTACTCTAACGAAATAGTCTACTGGGTTCTCCGTCACACGCAGAACGCGACTTTGCCGCTTTGTATTCGAGTACCTATTCGTCAATTTTGGCTCCGGATCCACTTAGTCCAAGTAAATGTTGCATATAAGTTAAATATACTCTGGATCTCAGAAATCATATTCAGTATGATATATATATATATATACTAGCGACCCGACCCGGCTTCGCCGGGGTAGCATTTAATTTATACTTCAGTCTAAGTAACACGTGGCCGGCTATGCTAACACCAAAAATTTAAAAAGTAAGAACAATAGAATTTCACTGTTTCGTTTAATACAAAATAAATTTAGGTTATACCTTAGCCTCAGCAACACGTGGTGGTTATGCTATTAAATTGTAGCTTATATGAAACGTTTGTATTTTTAACATAGCGCCATCTATTGAATACTTACTCAATTCAGTCAACAGATATCGCCATCTGTTAGAATTGTTTGGAGCTAACAGATAATTGTCACAGACACAGTTAATTGTAACAGATAGTTGTATTGTGACTGTCAAATAATAGACAAATAATTTGCAATAAAATAACATCGCGACGATAAATTGAGATGTAAGCTATCCTATCTTTCAAGTTGGATCAAACTGCACACGGTATGCAAATCAAATTTAAAATCGGTTCAAGTAGTTTAGGAGTCCATCGCGGACAAACAACGTGACACGTAATTTTTATATATATAAAGATATATATATATAGTTAGTATAGGATAACGAGGGCGAAATAATTTTGGTGTAGAAACTCTCACGAAGAGGCAAGCAAAATTCCAACCTGTTTTGAGCGAATCGAAAATAAAATTGGCTTTAGGTATCCGGCGGCTTGTCGCTGGTGCAACGAACTTTGGCTCGTGTAGGTAATTGTAAAGAGATTATGTTAGCAAAATTGATAAGCGAACTCATTAATTCATTAACGGGTCGACAGCGGCACGCGTAGCATGACCACCATAGAAAAGGGTTTTGTCGACGGAAGAATAGACAAAATGACAGATTGTAGAAAAAAATCTTAGAAATCCGTCAACAATCTGTCATTTTCTCTATTCTTCCGTCGACAAAACCCGTTCCTATGGTGGTCATGCTACGCACCCTAAAAATAAACAACATTTAGCAATTACAGAAGTGTTAATCCAGACACTGTAGCGGTCAACAAACGTTTTCAATTATTTTCTTAGCCGATAAAAAACAGGTGAAGTAGAAATTATTCGGCAAAGGTATATAAGTACCGGTGCGCTACAAGAGTCCACTTCCTTTAACGGTCAGCTTTAGTTACCTACTTCGAATATATTCACGAACCACACATCTATACTCGGAGACCGCACTGTCAACGCTTCCATAATCTCACAAGACTTCGACGTGTTTACTTGCATTTGCTGCATATTTTTATTTTATTTTTAAAGTGCAATGTGTTAATAAATTGGTAACAGGAAGAATTAAGTACAGAAGAAAATGTTGTACAGACTATTATTTATACTGAAAATTTTGTCGATTGGAAGTACAACAAACAGTGACGAAGAAGCTATTGTAGAAACAGTGGGTGATGATACTGTAGAACCACGAAATTTTATATATAATTATGAAGACCATGTAGAGCAAGAAGGCAGAAAAGGGAGACTGTTGTATTCATATCGGCAGAATCCTATGATCAACATAATGCTGCAAACTGCAGCGCCTAACTATGTGCCCAAGCATCCTGATGATGTATTTGATTTTCTAAGGGATTCGTATCCATTACCCGCAGGTGAGTTTACTGAAGCTAGACCTATTGCGTAAAACTAAAAAATATATAAAATTACCCTAAAAACTACCTTTAACAATTCAATTAGCAGTATGATATATCAAAAATCCTTGCTAGATTGAGTTTGTTTGTTTATTTGTTTGATTGAGAGGTTGTTAATAGTTACAGTACCCCAAAAATGTATTAGTGAATAAGTCATTGGAGTGCCATAATTAAATAAAACAATTACTTTCACGCTCTTACTGTTATAACCGATAGTTTAAATTCGACCTGTCTTCTGACTTACTTACCTTTAAAATAAAACTCGACAGTAATTAAACTAACAAGAAACACAGGATTTTTAAGATATAACCACAACAAGAAAAACCGTTATAGAGCACCTTGTAAACGATAACATATTTGATGTAAACACATTGCAAGGAAAAGTTAGGTACGCAAAATTTTAAGCGAGAATAGAATAATTACATTAATTAAAATGATAGCAATCGTACTTGAATGCCACAAAACGGTAGTAACCGAATAACGAAGATTTTCATTATGAATTTAATCATTCTTAAACACGTAACACGTGTTTACGAAATCTACATTATTGTGAAGATTCTTCTTAATTAGTCAATCTGCTGAACCGTTTATTTTTTTTTATATATATATATATCATAATTACTGTTATCTTTATGTATATAATATTCAAGGTAGGCTAATTGATGTTCAATCGCTTATCATATATGCAATCGGTAATTACAAACCATAGGACTATTGAATATTTGCAATCAATATTTTGAACAGCGATTAACTTTAATATTCTTGAGAAAGCTATAGTCAGGATTATGATAAATCGTGGAGGTATAAAAGTTCACACGATAAGATAACTTTTTCGCTATTCATAACATAAAAACATGTTTGATCAAAAGTTATATCGGTTAGTGAGTGAGTTATCTAAAACTCTCACTGATTAAAGAACACATACGAATTTTGGTATTTTATAGGAACATGGGATTCGCAAGCAGATAAAACAAACAAAAAAACAAAAAACACAAACACATAAAAAACAACAAAACACATATGAAACATAAAAACACACATTTTTTTTCCATATAAAACTGATATTGTATTTACCATTCATAAATATGCGAATTTTAACCGCAATTTGACCAGATTTCTCTGAATTATGCCGTTATCAAAATGCCTACATTTTTAAGGTACAATAATTATATCCGTTTACAAGAATTAAACAAAAATTCATTTAAATACTGTCCTTTGTAAATACGATATCCTGTACCACTTTCTATGAATCATAGTTCTAATTAAATTCTGAAAGGTTGACGACATTCAATTAATCAAAATATCTACATACATACATAAACTCACGCCTTCTTTCCATAGGAGCAAACAGAAACTACAGAACTCCACCTGCTACGATCCTCACATACCCCTTTTACCTCGTTTACGTTCATACATCTGGTCATACACGCACGCTGGTTGCGAGTACCACGCACCTGACCTTTGTGAAGAACATCACCAAAAAGGTTACTATATAATGCCCTCCTAGGGCGTCCCCTCCCGGCGTTTACACTCACATCTGCCTGCATCTAATACTTATGTATGTCGTTATTCATTCTAACAACTAAATTCTATAAAAATTGACGCAGCAGGTACCATCTCGTTTAATCAATATGCAAAAATAAACCATGTTATTGTATACCGGTGTCGACTAGCCGCATTACTTGACCCGTAATATTATTGATAATTAGACAGCTCTGTAATAGAAATAATTGTAAAATAATGGTTCAAGGCATGCGACTATTGGAAACAATATCGACATGTTTGTAACACGTAAAGGGTCACTCCACTCTGCTGGTGCAATAGAAACATAATCCCTGTCGACGCAATAAACTAAACATGCGCTAGTTTCTGGACTATGTAATTTAACTGATGTCTCATTCTCGTCTTGTAGTTTAACTTGTACTATCCTTGATTGCCCAAACTACGTTGAATCTCCATTTAGCGGTATGAATGAGGATAAGCTGAGGATATTAATATATAGGCTTTGATAAATACGACGATTATGCTCTCAAAAATTAAATTCTATAATTGTTGGGTTTTAAGGTCTCCAAGCTCCTTATGAAGAATATGACTACATCATAGTAGGCGCTGGATCAGCAGGATCTGCCCTCGCTTCGAGACTGTCAGAAGATAAGAACGTGACAGTGTTACTACTTGAAGCTGGCAAACCAGAGATGCTGCTCACCGACATACCCGCTATGGCACCTTACTTTCAGTCAACGGACTACTCGTGGCAGTATTACATGGAATATCAACCAGGAGTATGCACTGGTAAGTTAAATTATTACATCTGGCCACTTCTAATTTTAACAGGTTAATTGAAATATTATTGTTGCACAAAACAAAGATTTTATTATGATAATACATTAATATAAAGTCATGCCTCGCATCAAACGCAGCAATGTATGTTATTGCGAGCAAAAAAGTGTGGGTTATTAATAATTCCAACAAAGATTCAATTGAATTAAAGGTCGAACAATGCCTAATATTATTATCAATCTGATATTCCAGGCATGCTCAACGGGCGCTGTTTTTGGCCACGCGGCAAGGCTGTCGGCGGGACGAGTGTTATCAACTACATGATATACACCCGAGGAAGGCCTCAAGACTGGGACCGCATCGCCGCAGACGGCAACTACGGATGGTAATTAACATTGATGTAATCCCAATATGTAGATGGGCACGTGAGTCTGCATTAGAAGATAAAATAACTACGGGAAGTCCGTTTTAGAATTGTTATTCATGTCACTACAATATATGCATGTTATGCATCTTTTAAACAACACAAATCGTTATAGCAATTCTTGTATCATATACCCATAATATAGGTGTAGTCTATTTCTCACAGCCTGTGGCCCACTGGCCATTAATATTAATCAGTATGATAATAAGATAGACGGTCCATTTAATCCTCAGCCATGAGGAGGCTAAGGGAATATATGTATAATATGAAATCGTATGGACAGTAGCATCATTTGGACATGGTCTTTGGTAGATTTGCTATCGCGGCCAATCAGAAAATCAGACAAAGGATAAAAACTACTCACACACTTATTTAATGAAAGCACCAATTAAAATCGAAGGAAATAAAAACTTGGATGAATTGCATTTTAGATTGCCTAATCGACTGTTTGTTGCATATATTTGGATTTATCTGAGGCATTTTAGGAAGTCGCACTCGAGCTACGAGTATCTTTCAAGCATATCAATTGCTCACAATTTTGATGGTTCTTGCAAAGTGATTAAAGTCAAAGCATTGGATGAAATTTTGGTTTTGAGTCTGTAATCCAATGTGGCACTTTTATTGCGCATTTATCTATTGAATTAAAAAGGTTTTCCCACATGGGATAACCAGAATTAATTATACGTGTTAAACATAATGGAAATGATCTACTTAATTATCTCCTGTCTATTTGTATGGGTTTAAACCAATATCTAATTACATTTTCAGGTCATACAAAGACGTTCTATATTACTATATGAAGTCTGAGAGAGCATCATTAGGTGGTTTGGAGAATAGCCCCTTTAGAAGTCGAGACGGAGTGGTTCCTGTAGAGCTCGTGCCCAAAAAGTAATTAAACTCAGTTACAATTTACTTACGAACTGAGTTACGTTAATCATGCAAACAAGTTCCCATAAACCTATAACTGTTTTTTCTTGTATTTCAGAACCAAATTAATAAAAGCTTTTCTGGAAGCTGGGAAAATCCTTGGACATCCTACTGTGGATTACAACTCGCCGCACGAATTAGGTTTCGGTTATGTGCAGGCCACCACAAGTTACGGCCACAGAAGCAGCGCTGCTAAATCATTCTTACACAAACAAAAGAAGAGACGCAATTTACATATATTGCCCGAGAGCACAGTGACAAAAGTCTTGATTGACCCGCAGACCAATACAGCTTATGGTGTAAACTACGTCAGAAAAAGGCTTAAATCTACAGTCAGAGCACGCAAAGAAGTAATACTCTCTGCAGGACCCATTGCTTCTCCTCAACTTCTTATGTTATCTGGCGTCGGCCCCAAAAAACACTTAAAATCAGTTAGCATTCGTGTAATAAAGGACTTGCCAGTTGGACAAACGCTTTACGATCACCTCTGTTTCCCAGGATTAATATTTGAACTGAATACGACAGGAGTGAGTTTCAGTGAAGCTAAGGCCTTAAATATTCGGAACGCAATCGCATGGCTTCAATACAGTGAAACTGATTTATCTTCGCCTGGTGGAGTGGAAGGTATTGGATACATTAAAACACCGTTATCAGATGACCCTGACCCTGTGCCTGATATAGAACTAATAAGTATCGGCGGATCAATTATTTCTGATGGTGGACCGGATGGAAATAGGGCTGCACGTAGAGGCATGAGAATAAGAGAAGACGTTTTTGATGAAGCCTTTGGAGAGATAGATAGAATAAACAAAGACAGTTGGAGTGCCTTCCCTATGTTGCTTCATCCGAAATCTGTAGGTCGAATAGAATTGAAGGATAGTAATCCGTTTAGCTATCCTCTAATGTACGGAAACTACTTGACGGACCCTAAAGACGTAGCAACTTTTATTGCAGCGTTCCGTCACGTACAGGCGCTTGTGGCGACTCCACCTTTCCAACGTTTCGGAGCTAAGTTACACAGAGCGGAGTACCCATTGTGTCGTTCGACGATTTTCGACTCCGACGAGTACTGGGAGTGTGCGTTGCGTACCCTTACAGCGACTCTACACCATCAGATAGCCACGTGTCGCATGGGTCCTGTCGGCGACCCGCTCGCTGTCGTGGACCCTGAGCTACGCGTGCATGGCGTGCACAGGCTGCGAGTCGTGGACTCCAGTGTGTTACCGCGTACTGTGTCCGCACATACACACGCTCCGGCCATGATGATCGGAGAAAAAGCGGCGGATTTAATAAAATGGACATGGAACGTACTCAATAAAGCTTAGACTTAGTAAATTATTATAGCAATAAGTTGTAGTCAATAATATGTATGAAAAGGATAACAAAGGGGTAGAAATGTCTGTTTTAAGATTAATAAATGACTGAGAAATATGTATTTTATTTTGCTTATCGACGACGAAGTGTCAATACCTCCTATCGATCAAAATTTTCATGAAATTCACTTTTTATGGTTATTTTAATAACTATGCATGTTTTAGTAAAATCTATTAACTTTGCAATTATAGCACCAGCATCAATCAAAATCTAGAAATACCTTCGAACTAGACCAACGAGTCTGGCATTACCTCCTAACTTCCATGGGAGTTGGGACAAATGTTGACTTCGACAATTAGAAATTATTAGCACTTTGATTAAATGAGGAGTTTGTGCCTAAGTGACCACAGCAGCACGGGTCGATCGATCAAGTTAAGCTACGCTTGCCACGGTTGGTCCGTGGATGGGTGACCATCTTTACATATCAAGACCCTTCCGTGCCTCGGAAAGCACGTGAATCCGTTGGTCTCAGCTGACATTCGTGGATCTTTGGCAGTCTTTACGGGTAGTCAGAAGCCCGAAAGTCTGACAACCAGTCTTACCAAGGGGTATCGTATTACCCAGTAACTGGGTTGTGGAGGTCAGATAGGCAGTCGCTTCATGTAAAATACTGGTATTCAGCTGCATCCGGTTAGACTGGAAACCGACCTCAACATAGTTGGGACAAGGCTAGGTAGATGATGATGATGGGACTTCGATTAATCAATTTACCTTCTCAAAAAATTCAACTTTTTTTTTCACTCTGTGGAAATTATTAACCTCGGCAGTTAGAATTTCTTGTCACTTCACCGTCGTTATGTTAATTCCCTAGCGCGTTTACTTGACGAAACAAGCCGAAGCAAGCCAAGCCAAGCCAAGCTAGCTTAGAACTAATTACAGAGACATATTTGGCAAAAGCTTGTGTCTAATTTCCCATCCATCCAATTTAAGTATAATGGCAGCATTCAATGGTGTCCATCTGCATGCTGATATTACGAAGACTCTAAAGTAAACAAAAAAATAAAACGAGACTTATTTATATTGGTTCCACTTGCTTAAAACATAGTAGCAATATTTCACTAAACCTCGAATCGAAATCATTGCTAGTTTTCTTACGCTAGGAGTTTCGAAATCATACTGTTCATTTTGATAATGCTTGCCATCTGCTGAAACTTTAAAAACTCGAGGCTGTTTAGCTGGACGATGTTGCTGGACGAGTTTCGTGAATCTATGTTGATCTTACCCGGGTAACTTACATGTGCGCAAACATTCGTTCGAGGTTCACGCACTTTGATGTGCGTCGAATAACGACACGGCTTGGAAAATCGTGAATGTGGTAAAAACTGTAGATTATTAATTTGCTTAATAGTTTGCGTATTCGTGCGAATATGAGTGACCAGCATTAGACCAAGTCCTAGATTCTCTGATTACAGCACATTAACGAAAAAGCTAGAATATTTTGAAATATAGCCAAACAACTTCGCCTCAAGATTCTAATTCTTTATAATAACTTTACTTTAAACCTGCACCTATATACAGGATTGCAGGGAGATCGACGCGCAAACTGAAACCATGGATTCAGCGCATGATTCTAAGCCTCCTAGCGTAGAAATTTTTGGTCGGTTATCAAAAAACAATCTGCTATTTCATAGAAAAGTGCAATACCTACGCGATTAAAATGTATGGCAAAGCAAAATTTTTTTTTAAATAACCGACGATAACTTTCAAAGCAGGAAAGATCAGAATAATGTACTGAATCCATGGTAACAGGTTGTGCGTCGATGTCCCTGCCCACCTGTTATATGTCTCTGCCTATCCCTACCTACATGTTCTTTGTTATTGTTGACTTGTTTTAACACGCTTGGTATGAATGATCGTTTGTCTGTAACGGAATCTTTGAACGTGATTTTCATCCACTCTAAAACGTCGAATTAAATAGAAACTTTGCACACTTATCAAGGACCGATGACAACAGCATAATTTAATAAGTTTTTCCCATTATACTGATCAGGATCTTCAGGATTCGCGTTTTTTTGTTAAAAAAAACTAAAAAACACGCTTTTGTAGCTAGCCGAATAAAAAACAGAAAATAAATAATAGTTAAAAAAAACCTAAAAACACGCTTTAATAGAAAAACAGACTAAAAAGAAGAAAATAATATTCAATAAATTTAAATGAAGAATAGTGTGATTAACAGAAAAATATATTGTATTGTAAAAAAGTGTGGGGTGCTTTTTACGATATTTTCATAATGACTATACTTTTACCAATATCTGTCAATAAAATATTTATAACAACTGACACCAAGCACCCCACGCTTTTTGTTTTTTAAGATGAAGAGGATCTGACATACATTCTCAAAAGATAAACCGGAATTAGTTGTAAAGGAAACAGTTAACTATTTATGCAAAGCTTTGAAAGTGAATAATGGCGAAGATTACACGTAGTAAATAACAGTTAAATAACAGATTGATGAAAAAAAAACTCGCGTTTATGTACCTGTTTTACAACTTAGCTAGGAAAATTAAAAGTTTAAAGAATGTACAGAAACATCAATAACGGCACATACAGGTGGATTTTTGAGAAGGGGCAGCAAGCCTTAACCGTTGTAGCGACAGGAAAACGGTCTTAGGAGACTTTACTTAACTTTTTGAGAAATTTTGATTTGCATTCACAGATTTTGAATGAAATGTACAGTCAGCAGGAAAATGGGCAATCTTCACAAAAACTTTTTTTATGCTCAATCCTAGTGCATTAACCTCATAGCTGAACACTGTCTTTTTTTTAGATACAGGTAACCCTAGTTTAAGAGGCAGGGCTCACCAATTATTGTTTACAGATTACTGCAGCCACGGACTAGAAGAAAAAGGACTCCGCGCCACGCGGAACGAAAGGGAAGCGCTATAAGTATGGACGGACCGTTTGTACAAACATGCGTCACACACACATTTACATCATAAGGTGCCGACCGGCCGCCGCTTCGCGGCACTACGGCGTCATTGCAGAGCACGGCAGGTACTGTTTACGTCAAGTAATCAAATAAAATAATGCCTTCTTGTGTTGTGAAATGGTGTAAAAATAATTCTACATCCCATAAAAAGTGTCAAGGAATAACATATCACAAGTAAGACACTTATTTACACACACACACACACACACACACACACATAGATCGGTACGGTGTTTCACTTTCGATATGTTCGGCGCAGAGTCCTTCTTTTTTTTCTAGTCCGTATCTGCAGCATAGATTATTGCTCTGTACTTACCTCCTACCACTAGTTGTAATAATACCTTTTGTTAACTAAGTACATTAAGTCTGTACCCTTTTTGGAAATACTAAATAATTATTATTATCTCCTTTATTTCATTATTTATGTACATACAAATTATATGTTTAAATATCTTTACATAGTATAAAACAAAGTCGCTTTTTTGTCTGTAAGCTTAGATCTTTTAAACTACACAATGGATTTTAATGCGGTTTTCATCAATAGACAGACTGATTCAAGAGGAAGGTTTATATAAAAAGCCGAGAATTTCAAGAATTTGTAATGTGGTGTCGTAAAAAACTTATTTTTGTGCGCTTACATTGCAAACGCTGGCTAAACCTTACGAGATAAATCAAAATAATGTACTACGGAATTGTATATCTTAAAAAGATCTCCACAAGGCTGTATTTCTGAGCAAGTTGCTGATGGGTAATCCTGGCTACAAGGTTGTGTATATGCAAGTGCTCGTCGTTATAATAATCGATAATATGTCTGATTGATTCTCCCGGCCGGTGGCTTGCCCGACAGATGTCAACCGTGCCGTCTTTGACAATAAATCTCCGGTAATTGTCCGTCATCATAACTTCGTCCATAATTGCACAGACAAATCCTTCGGTTCCCCAAAAAGGTCACCAAAACGCAGCCAGGCTACGGACGCTAGTACATCTACATAGGGTCCATGTAAGGACCGGAAAAAGCGTCCGTGAAGCTCCTTACTCTGCCATACTTCCATGCGAGCATTAGTGTCAAGCACTACTGGCTTGCGCCAGTTCTCTTTAGCCAAGCAGAACGGGGTGAGGCCCTTGTCCACCGCGACCACATCGCGATGCATCCCCACGTCTGCTTCTAGGAATTATTCCCTGACACTGCATATCTCTTGATTGTGGCGGGACAGCTTTTAAGAAGCGTCGACCTCCATACTTTCGCGGGATATTCAGCCTCATTACCGATGCCCGTGGGTGATGCATTCTATTTGCAGTCACTAGCGTACGGACTCTCCGATCCAGGGCATCGAGTTCGGTCAGAGTCCATTTGAATATGCCGAAAGAGTACATCAAAATAGGCATGACCCAACCATTGAAGGCGCGCACGTTGTTTCCGCCTGAAAGAAAACTATTAAATACTTTCTTCAGGCGGCCAGAGAAGCGCTCCAACGATTGCTTAATGTCAGTATCATTATTATTAGTTTACATTAACATTTATAACATTAGTATGAATTAATTATTTACATCATAGATATCCGAATTTACATTGTCTAACATTTTATCACTTAAATCGACTAAGTACAAAATCAGCAGGATTTTTGTGTATGCTGCCCCTCCTGTCTGTGGTATTTCTACACCGAATTGGATGATTCGGTAATTTTTATTTGAAAGAGCCTACTTTTAGTGTGGACTCATATTAATTTAGTAAGGATTTGATGAAGAACTTCGGAAATAGAGAATAGAACTCCTCAATGTTTATAAACACACTTCCATACCAACTTTCATCCCCTCTGGGGAGGAATTTTCAAAAACGGAAAATCTTATTGTTGTTTAGATAGATAGAATATCATCACATATCACTTTACTTCTAGCCAGAAACCTAAATGTTTAATTTCATGCCAATAACTTTGGAAATGACGGATTTCCATACAAACTTTGACCCCTCATTTAACCCTCTTAAGGGTGGAATTTTCAAAATCCTTTCTTAGCGGGCACCTACACCGTAGGTTTAAAAACTTGCTTTATAGGTTTCGGTATTTGCTTTCATATCATTATAATCAGCTGTTTTTTTTTTTTTTTTGGGTGGGAAATCATCATATCAGCTCTGCCTGGCGTACCCTTAAGAAAATTACTACCTGAAACTTGACGTCAAGAATAACGGAACCATTTAATTTCCAAACTGTAGGTATGTTGTTAGCCTTAGCAACACACGCATTAAAACACATAACAGCTTTTTCATTTTCTTTCGCATCGGTCAAGTCCAGTTTTTATCAAGAGCCTGCATCATTATGTGCAAAAAAACATGTAAGGGTCGACGGACTCTCCGGGACTGTAGCCATTTAAAGTATACGTGCATGTACAGACAGCAAGCTAGAAAAGTTACCAGAGATTCCAGAGAGAGCTTGAAAACCGCCTTAAAAATTATACATTGTCTCGCGTAGATCTACGTTGCCTACGTCCCGGTATTCAAAGGGTGCAATCATTATTTTTGATGTTATTTACATGGACGAACAAAAAAAGTCGGACGGAACTCCGCTAAGACAAACTGACTCCCGTTTATGTGTGAATATATTTATGTGGGAGTGTTGCCGTTTGCGCGCGTAATGGCCAAAACCGTCGCGGCGCACGGTGGATCGAAAATCGGCTGTAGAAGACATAGGATCTCGATTTCTTAAATGTTATTTTTTTTGCTATATATCCTTTTAACAGGTATATAGGTATTAAGTTTTATTAATCATTAGCTAATGTGGACTTGAAGCGTTAGACAAGATTACATATTATGTAATTCATAATTACCATGTCATTTCAAATAAGTAGGTAATACGACTTTGTGATTTCTTAGAATGTTTTGGTCTAAGCATAAAAAATATTGTAAGTTACACTTGGTATAGCCATATTTAAGCATTAAAATGTACATATCATAAACATTTTTTATTATTAAATTTTGAAGATTTTTAAAAAACAAATCGCAAGAGATGCCGCAACATTAAGTATGTCAAAAATTCACAAATAAATAGTACTATAACAGTGTGCAAGGATATAACGGCCATCCTAGCGATTCCAGAGATATCCTCATTTTTCATGTCAGCTCCATACATTTTTTTCTTATAAAAATTATAACTCTTCCATTTGTGCACACAATTACTTCATATGACATTTTATAGAACAGTAATGAGCGGCAGAAGTCATTTCCAGCAAAAAAAATAACATTTAAGACATCGAGATCCTATGTCTTCTACAGCCGATTTTCGATCCACCGTGCGGCGTAGCGCGTCGGCCGATTAATTTGTGTATGTGTGCGTACGGCGGCCTGCACTTACAGCGAGCTGGCCGACTTGAGTTACACAGTTTTTTGTAAGCGACAGTCTGTCCGAGATTTTTTGTTCGTCCATGGTTATTTAATAATATAATATTGGTTGTATAGGTAGTTGCTTTATATTCCAAGGAATGTTTATTTTATTATATTTTGTTACCTATAGTACCAATCAAAACCTGACTTGATTTCCGTACGTCCTTTTCGGGTAACCACTGAAAATCAGTGCCGTGCTCTTGATATATAAAAAAATTGAATTTTACCTTTATTGTGCGAAAAATGCATTATTTTTTTTTTGGCGAGTACTTTTTTTGTTGACTGTATATAACTTAGGATCGTTAGTGCAACAAAACGAATTCTTAAAACCAGTCGAAGCTCGTTTTAAAAAACAAAAATAAACTGAAGCTAGATTGCGGGAAAGGATAACACTTTTGCCACAATCTAGCTTACGTAACCCAAGGACACTGATTATAAAACGAAATATGTACATAATGTATTGAAAAGCCTTTTAAAGGACAGACCGACGTATAAGTTTGATTTAATTATACGTAGTTACATACGAATTTGGAGCATAACGGTTCTCTTCTTAGTTTTACCAATTATGTATTGATATACTTGATCCAGATCCAGCTTTTATGAATAATAGCAGAATCTGTTAGGAAACAGGTTGTTAGGTGGTTGAATCATGGCTTCACCATAGCGGTGCATTGTTACAATAAAAAAGATTCACCACATAAACACCTATAATTTTGATAAACAAAAAAATACACCAATATAAAAAAGTAAAAAAGATAATCATAATTTAATGGAATCAAATCAGGAGACAACCATTGTAAGAAAAACTGGCGTTTTCAAAACGAAGAAGTTCTAAATTCCAAAAAATTAAGAACAACGTTAATTGCCGGTCAAGAAAAGCTTAACGGTCCGTACACACAGACCGGCTCGGAGAGGAGAGCAGATTCTTATCACGTTGAAAACAGAGTTTTTAGTATTAGTAGTAAGGTTTATTTTTGCATGTGCACTGCTTTTGTCATTATGAATGCTTGAACGCGCTTGGTGTAAAATAATAAGAGGAGCTGACCGGCTCCGATCGCGTACTTTTTCTCGTTCGTACAGCCGTTCGGCTCCGATTGCATGCTCTTTCTCGCTCGCGCAGCCGATGAGTGATTTCACGAAGAGGTGATATTGAATGGCCACCTCGGAGCCCTGACTTGACCCCACCAGATTTTTTCTTGTGGGGTTATCTTAAGAGCGTAGTCTACGAGAATAATCCACGAAATTTGACAGATTTAAGAAACAATATTGAAGAAAAAATCAGGAGTATTCCTCGACCACTTCTTCAAAAAGTTTTTGAAAGTGTACGCAAACGGTTTGAGGAGTGCCGTCAACGTGATGGCCGTCATTTAAATAACGTCGTGTTTAAAAAGTAAAATTTTGTTCCTTATCTTTTAATTCATACCAATAAATGCATACAAAAATAAGTTTAAATGTATTTTTTTTTCCAACTAAAGTAGTTGGGTCGTTATGAGACACCCTGTATATTTCTTCATCGGAGCTATCTAAATCCATGTTCCGAAAAGCACACGTTAACACCGAAAACAAAACTTGGACTGCGTGGAATGCTGGTACTGCCTTTGTAGTGTATCCACCCGGCTCCGAGAGCATCCGACCGGCTGCGAGCGCATCCGACCGGCTCCGAGCGCATCCGCTTTCAGATCGCTTCCAGCCGGTCTATGTGAAATAGTTGGCGGCTCCGCTCCGACCAACTCCAAGCGTATACGATCCGGTCTGTGTGAAAAGAAAAATGCGCGCCGATGCTCTCCGAGCCGGTCTGTGTGAACGGACCCAAAAACAGGTTGAATACTTTTTAAAACGAAAGAGGTATATAACGAAAATTTTAATGCAGGAATATAATGCTATGCCAAATCTCTATTAATGCACACGATTATGCACATGACAACGCACAAGCACGCACGAAATTCCACTGCTAGTGCTTATATAATATTGTAATAATTCTCGAATCTTTTGTTACAACACACATATTCAATCACCTTGTTGTTCATTTTGAACTGGATCAAAAGAATGCTTACTGAAATGAAACGCAAAACGATCAGTTTAAAAAAAGTACCGGTAAGAACAGTCCGTTATGAAACTTTTTTTTTCTCTGACATGTTGACTTCGCGAGCTTAATTCAAGTTCATAGTTCTCAAACATAGTTATAAAAAAAAAACATTAACAGTTAAACCGGTTACTGCGAATATCTAAATTGCTAGCAGAGCTCAGAATTAACTTGATCACGGTCAAGAACAGTGTTATATAAAAGACATAATGAAGAATAAAATAATATTATTAACATTTTTATATTTATTACAAAAAGGTACAAGTTCTAATTATGATGACGAAGCTTATGTGTCGATTGATGAAGAGGAATATGCTAGACCAAGTGCATGTAGAGGCTACTGTGATGAAAATGGTAATAGAGAGAAAAGATCTAATGCTCCGGTGAAGAGTCTGATTGTAGACGTAATGATGAGCACTAAGATTTTACCTTTGAGACCAGATGAACCAGACTTGTTTGCGTTTTTGAGGGATCAATATGAACTACCCAAGGGTGAGTGCGCATCTATACATATTATAAATTAAAGTCGCTTTTAGTGTGTGTCTGGAGAACGATGTAGTGTGACTTCGTCGTTCTTCTAAACTACGTAACGGATTTTGATGCGGTTTTCACCATCATTTAATGATAATACTTTAATATTACACTTACATACCTACAACAAGAATTCTCGATTTTTGTCAATTCGTAAAAACCGTGCGAAGCATGGGGCGGGTCGCTAGTTTTGTATAACAAATTATTGAGGTCTATCTGTATTTGTACAAGAATTAATGGCACTTCGGAGCATTCCATTTGGCTTTAGTGTGAAAAGGATTTTTATTCTCTTCGATCTTGTGTTAAAATTACAGGTTATTACTAAATCAGAAGACTGTTTTGATATTAGAAACATTTGACCGGTTCTTTTATTTTAAAACAGTATTGTATGTGACTGGTGTGTCAACATTTATTTCTCTCAAAGTTTTTAAATTTTCTTTTTGTATTTTTCATTTTGCAAATCATTTTATACATACCACGACAACAAACTCGTTAACATTCCCTATTTACAGCTGAGCTTAGGTCCCCAAGTCCCCAACAACCCTACGAGAGGTATGCTGTAGCTTTAATCACCACAACAGGAAGACAGATTGGTGATATCAGTATATTGCCGTTAATTCGGCAGACATAAGGACTCTGCTATAAATACTTGTGACATGATTCTTTATACTACATATTCTCACATGTAGTAACTGTAGTTTTCTTAAGATAAACTCGATTTTTCAAGTAGGTACTCATTATAATAAATGCCTTCATCCAACGGTAAATAAGTCTTTACAAAGGAAAACGACTGCGATGTCAATGAACTTGAACTTAATGTCAAGGCTAATACATTTATAATGCATGATGATGGAGGATTTAATTCTTTTATACGGTTTTCCGTCAGAGACATAGCGGTTAACTAAGTTGCGCCAGCTTATGTACTACCTATTATTGTAAGGAAAAAAAATTGTATTTCGGGTTTTCGGTAGGAACTACTAAAAACAGCCAAGTTCACAGAATGTCAGGATTCAAGAAAAATGAATATCAGTCGGCTATCGGTGTAATCTAAATAAGTTATTTTGTAAATATAATGTTGGAACCTCTATTTTTATAATCTGTCGTAATTCGTAAATCATGTATATTCTATTTATGAGTAAAAATAAAATTCTGTTTGTTGTTAAGCGCGTCACTTGAAAACGGCTGGGGTGATTTGGCTATTTTTTCTTTTGATGTTCTTTATATTCCGAATGAGGTTTTTAAGGATAGAACAATTGGAAAAGTTTCCCAGAAGATTGGAAAATTCGGGAACAGCGGAAAATGATTTTCTGTGGATTTTTTGTATGAAGTCAAGTCTTTTTTTTTTGACCAACGCTGCGCTTTTTTTATTGGTTTATTGAAATTTGGTCAGGACAACGTCTGTCGGGTCGCTAGTAATTTATAAAATTTTCCTTATTTGGAATCTACTATGATTTCTTAATGGCACTGATTTAAAGCGGCAGTTGTCAAATGTAGTTTTCGTAAATGACAAATGATAAAATGCATGTTTTTTAACAAGTTCGGCAGTAAAAACTGAGGAGTAAACTAAATAAAAATGAGTCACAAATATTTAAATGGGTAATTAAATAAATATTAAGCAGTAAAATGGCTTAACGGGCAATTACGTGTGGGCAGTTAATAAATCGGAATTAGTCGGTAAGAAATCTAACTTGGTAGTACCCCTCGCCGACCGCTGTCGCGGCACCGCTTGCTACGCTCGCTCGGCTTGCGCGCGGTTGGTCACAATTCTATCTAACCTATCCTAATCTATTTGGTCGGGGTGCCCTGACTTAGTTACTTCGACCAATTCGGCTCGCGCGTGGTTGGTCGCAGTTCCAATCTAATCTATGAACTGCTGAACTATTTACCTAACTGCCCATTCCACTTATTAACTTTTGTACTTTAGATACGGTACTGACTGTACAACAACAGGCTATGTTTTAGTTTTTACTGAAAAGCGGTACAAATACTAGGTATACAGCTATCTATTTATATCTACATTTATTTATAAATCATTCAAGAACAATATATGGAAACCTGAAATGCTAACAATTTTATAATATCAATTGCTCACGTGGGTCAATCAATGAAGTAAATTCCTTAGTCACATGGTTTCAAAGTCATTAAAAGCTTTTAATGGACAAATACATTAAATGAGCCATACAAAACTGGTCTGAGCGAAGGTTAGGTAAAGCGCACACTGCAGGTTTTTTAAGGGGATTTTTTTTAATTTGGTCTTTTTATCTTATAATATGACAACGAAAGACGCCTATCCTTTTGAGATTAAAAGTCTGGTGATAATAGTAATTTATGAAACTGTTGCATAATGAGGGGTATTAAAACACGAGACGGATGGTAACCCTTTACACTGTAGACTACTAACACAATGTTTACTAAGATTTGGTCAGGGACATCGGGCATCATCTTCTCAAGTTTACGCATTGACAGAGGACCGATTTAGCTGATTTGATTACCAAGCGACATTCATCATGAAATGATAAAGCAAATGTACTTTGATATTAAACTATTTTGGGCCGAGTTCCGCCTTTCTTTTCATAACCTTTTCAAATATTTTAGCTATCGCCTGCCTGACATTAATTGTATGGTGTGTGTAGGAACTGTGTGTAGTTACTGTGTGTAGGCGCTTAAATGTAAATAACAACAAGAACATTGCTTTAATTTTAGAAGTCGAACAGGTTCCCGTAGCTACTTTGTATAATTAACTTTTTTATTATGTATTTCAATTTTTAATGAGTAAATGGTAAACATACGGAAGGGGAAGAGACCTTGTAAAGCAGCAAGAGAAAAAATAGGAAGTCAAATATATTTCGTCGGAATGCGTTTAATCATCGCGGTCGTTTCGAAGTCGCAAATTGAATAATATTGCAAATAAATTAAAACAGGAGTTTCTTTTTAATTTTTTAAGTTTCACACTACACTTGTCAAATTAGCATTGCTAAATAACGAGATAAAACTATTTTACATAGTTATTGCAGGAAATTCTAATTAAGAGTAATTAAATTTAACTAAGTCTTCAGTAAAAAATAAGCTAGACCATGAAATGCATAATGATTAATTTATAAATAGTATGACAACTGAAAAGTGTTCCTTTTTTCTTTCGCAGAGTGTCTATGAACATGTCTGCGAAATGTATGCACCTTGTACAAATCTTGTTATAAATCGAGGCAACAAATTTACACCAGTGGATAGTGGGATCCGTGGCGCACGGCGACGGATCCCATATCCTTAGAAACGATGTTTACGAGCTGTATTATGGATAGAGTTTTAATTGTTCAAATTAAAGTAATAGCATCATAATTGAAGAGGTTAGGATCCAAACCACAACATATCCACTTTTGACAATTCCGTTTTTTTTTTTCTAGATTTCTGCACAAAATGATAAAACCTACCATTAGCAGGAACTGTTTACTTCTAAACAGCTTATTCTCCTTAGTAAAATGATGTCCAATATCAACGTTTATTTCAAAGCCACAAAATATCCACGTAAAAAAAAACCGGTATAAGGCCAATACCTATTTATCACGTACCTACATACAGGGCGTTCTTAAAAAAAAAAAAATACAAAAATATGTGCTCACTATTTATTAAGTTTTTTTCGATTTCTGCCGTATTGAAAAAAATGGATAAGTAGTGGTTTTGATCCTAACCTCCTCAATTACATATGTGTGGGCCGTCTTCGTATGGAACATACGGGTATCAGATATCTTATCTAATCTAAATCATAATGCCTGGATATCTTATTCATAACATCAAACATAACATAACATCACGCCTGTTTTCCCTGAAGGGTTCGGCAGAATAGAATAGAATATATTTATTGTAAAACATGAGTATACATCAATATATTATGTGCAATCAAATCTGTGCAAGATCTTAAAATAACAGGTAAGTAGATCTGCATGTTTTGCAATATTATGGCGTACAAAACATATTTTTGGTTTAGAGTCAACCATAAAAGATTTGAGTCTACACAACAAACTATAAAATTAATAACTTAATCCTAATGCTAATTAAAAAAGGGGAAAGTATTATTTTTACATATTTGAGGGCCAAATTGTGAAAATGTCGTAACTTCATTAAAAAATTCCGATATGGTGTAATAGCATTTGGCTATGAGATATTTTTTTAAATGTATTTTAAACAGAGATGTTCTTATCTATAGTACACCCACATTTCGCCAGTTATGTTTCAAGTCCCATGTAATAGGGGGCGAGTCTATTGCCAGCAACCGGGTTACCGGGCACACACCTAGACTCCGGGCTGCTACTTACAAATTCCAGATCGAAAACCCCAATAACACTTTGCATGACCTGGGAATCGAACCCTGCACAGCAGTAACGGTTGCGTCCACTAGACTAACGAGACAGTCGTAACAACAAACATTTCTATAATTTCCAGATTTCAAAGGACCTCTCTCGGAATACGACTTCATCGTCGTGGGGGCAGGATCCGCAGGAAGCGTGCTGGCTTCTCGTCTAAGCGAGGGTCGAAAAGCCTCTGTGCTGCTCATCGAAGCAGGCCGTGGGGAGTCGCTACTTACCGACGTGCCAATCCTGGCACCTTTGCTCCAGCAGACCGATTATGTGTGGCCTTACGTCATGGAGTATCAGCCGGGAGTTTGCACGGGTAAATGTTGGATTTTTTTAATGAATACAACAGTTTAAGGCAATTTGACATAATAAGTATTCTTGGATTTGAAAATAAGACAAGAAACTACGGACTTTACACGTTCAGGGAATCCCAATTATAGGCAATAAAAGCAAATGCAAAATGCCTATGTGAGTATGGACGGTGGTTATGATATTTTATGATAAGCTACTTCCTATATATTGTTGACTGATTCGTAACTTATGCAGACCACACAGTTCCGATGGATTCCTGGAATTATGTGACCTGCGACCAATGACTATTTAATTCTCTTTGCCTGCGACATTGGCTCGGGATGCTAATCGTGAATCGCGGTTATCGTAAAGCAAAAACTGTACGAGAAACTTATGAGTCAGGCAAAGTTCAAATAAACTACTCAATGGAAATAATTTTGAAAGCCATACCAAAATCTTCAAATACTTTCTTAATCGCTTGGATTCTGGATGTTTTCAGGGATGGTGGATGGGAGGTGCTTCTGGCCGAGAGGCAAGGCAGTAGGTGGTACAAGTGTGGTCAACTACATGATCTACACCAGAGGCATGCAGCAGGATTGGGACAGGATCGCCGCCGCCGGCAACTATGGATGGTGAGCCTACACATGAAATCATTTGCACTTAATTACGAATAGTACTTACTATATCAAAATTCGGATGTGAATATCTGTGAGACTGTGACGTACCTGAAAAAAGCAAATTATGTTGTCAGTCATTTAACTTTTATCTACAATTTAAATACAAACGGACGGAGCCAGAAAGAGAGGATTGTCTCTTTCTGTGTTTGTTTGATTTCGTCTATGGACTACAGTATCGGAACATGGCTATAGAACTTAAATGAATAGAACGTAGTGTTTGATGCTATAGGTATCGGGGAGTACCTGTAGGTACTTTTTGTATTCAACTCTCTCGGGGAGTACTCCGCCTCTTGAGACTTTGATAAGGCTATTTTCTACTAACAACATCCCATATCTGTATTTAACACGTATCTTGATAAAAATAATGTACTTTTGTCTAAAGTATTTTATCCATTGCAGGTCCTACAATGAAGTTATGCCATATTATATCAAGTCAGAACGTGTGAATCTGAAAGGGCTCAACAACTCGCCGTGGCATGGACGCGACGGTGAACTGTCGGTAGAAGACGTACCATTCAGGTCATTATCACTCTGTCACTTTATTATATTGCACGCAATAGACTATTATCATTATATCAAAACCCCACACAAATATTCGTCATAGATACGAGCATGATAAGCGCTAAGCATATGACTCGGTATGATTGTACTCGAACTATCAACACTAACTCAAATATTTGGATACAGTAAATATTTAAAATAAATAAGTATTTGTCCATGACCCGATCAATCAGCATATGTAGACGGGACTTTTTTGATAACAAGATTATTAAATTGCTGTCGGTCGAGCTCGTCTTTTATTGCGGTTTTTATGTTGTACTGATATGATGGCCCAGATCCTAAAATATAAATTATTCCATCTGCCCAACGGTAGCAAGATATTATCACAGAAGCTCTTTTAAATGTCAGGAGTTTTAATGTATGTTTATTTGTTTATTACAGATCTAAGCTCTCCAAAGCATTTTTAGATGCAGCGAAATTGTATGGCCATCGCAGAGTAGATTACAACAGTCCAGATGCATTTGGATTCAGCTACATTCAAGCAACCCTCAGTAAAGGACAACGTGCCAGCAGCGCCAAAGCGTTCCTTCATAAAAACAAAAAGAGGAAGAATCTGCACATATTAATTACGAGCAGAGCTACTAAAGTTATTATTGATCCTGCCAGTAAAACCGCAGTTGGCGTTGAATTCCATAAAAATGGACGAGTGTACCAAATTAGAGCCAACAAAGAAGTGATACTCTCCGCTGGTCCCATTGAATCACCTCATTTACTAATGCTTTCTGGTATAGGACCTAAAAAACATTTAAAATCCTTCGGAATACCTGTGATACAGAATCTGAAAGTAGGAGAATCGTTGTATGACCACATTTCTTTCCCTGCTTTGGCTTTTACTTTGAACCAGACGAGATTAACTTTAGTCGAAAAGAAAATAGCTACAGTACAGACCGCGGTCCAGTATGACCATTACGGTGACGGTCCTATGTCTTCCTTGGCTGGAGTTGAAACTATTGGATACATCAAAACAAATATATCCAGTGAAATTGGCGACTACCCTGACATAGAATTACTAGGATCGTGCGCTTCTTTAGCTTCGGACGAAGGCAACATCGTAGCCAAAGGAATTCGTATGGCTGACTGGCTTTACAAAGATGTTTATAAATCAATAGAAGACGTCGAAAGCTTCACTGTACTGTTCATGCTGCTGCACCCAAAATCTAAGGGTTATCTACAGCTGCGATCTACAGATCCCTACGAACAACCTAGTCTAAACGGCAATTATTTAACTCATAGACAGGACGTCGATACAATGATAGCCGCAATAAGGTATATCATCAAACTTGTGGACACGCCACCATTCAGAAAATACGGAGCGACATTACACACGAAGAAGTTCCCTAACTGTAAACAATTCGAATTTGGCAGCGATGATTATTGGGAATGTGCTATACGAGCAGTGACTGCGACGCTCCATCATCAGATAGCGACGTGCAAGATGGGTCCACCCACGGATCCTGACGCGGTGGTAGACCCAGAACTGAGAGTGTACGGTGTGAACAATTTACGAGTGGTTGACAGTAGTATTATACCGAGGACGATAGTAGCTCATACTAACGCACCAGCCATCATGATTGGGGAAAAGGCAGCCGATATGATCAAAAGGACATGGAACTTGTACTGAAATAAAGCAGTTACTGGCAGGTCGGCCAGGGTTACGTAATTGAAAGTTTTATTTCGATTAAAGGGCGCCAATACTATAAATATGAAAATGGAATTATTAGCGAAGCCAAATGTTGTCTTTTAGCCAGACAAAACTTGTTGAGTTGAGATAATAATGACAACTTATAACAAGGTCATAAATTCGTGTAGATATAGCAGCGAGATAATTAGTGTTTAATGTTATTTTAATAGTTTTACGTCTGTAAGATGCGTAATATTTATTTAACGAATAAATAGTTTAATAATACAACAATATCTAGTTTTTTTTAGATAATTTTCTTTTCACTTTCCCAAATAATAAAAACTTTATCGTATTTCTCACTTAAAAAACAACTGGGATGACCGTAAAAATAACCATTTTTCAATCTAAGCGAACTGCAATGAAAATTTGCTTTCTGCAACATTTTATGTTTGTGCGAGTGCGTTGTATCTTGTAGCCATTGTAGGACAACGCGTCATAGTCGCGAAATAGGAGGAAATAAAATCGCAACGTGAATTATTACGATGATTATCTAAACTATTATAAAACCTGAGAACATAGCGTGTATTACAAACTACAATCTCTGTTCATGTAGTTTTCTCAGAACATTTTCCGTCAACGATATCGAGACCTATCTAGATCATACTTACGTAGGTATTTGTTCTTTCTCCGAAATTATCTCCTATCACTCTTTATGTATGAGATGCGATTTCAAATACTCATTCATTACCAAGTTATCATGTGCGGAAACTGAAAACAAGATTCTTGTTTACGTAGTAGGTGCGTGGTCGCTTTTGATATAATCAATGCTGATAATTATTAATATTTACGAAATAACACATCTTTGAAAATTGGATAATTATTTACCATCTTTGCGTAATACGCGACCACGTAAATGATTTTTAGGCCAAGCAAAAATACATAATTATTATCAATCAATAAGTAGGTACCACTATACAGGGTGGAAAAAATCAATGGGCCCTGAAGGGAAACTACTTTAAATCCTTAAGATAGATTATTTTACTTAAAGGAAACATTCCTTTATTTTTTTAAATAAACAAAACTGTATTCACAGATTTCTCGACAAGCTTACCTAAACGGAGAATCGAACCAGCTAAAATTTAAAAAAATTAACACTCGCTATTTTATTCTACTAATCGATAGGATTACTGTTCAGGATAAAATCTCTCTAACAAACATTTGGTCTTAGAAATTAAAAAAAACATGAAATCTAACATTCATTTTATTTTGTGATTAATTCTAATACGAAGGACACGTAAACATGAACGAAAATTATTACCTAGCATGACATAGTTACTTGAACTATTTAAAATTACAATTTGATACACTTTAATAATTTTACTGATAAGTTGTTCGAAATGAGACCCCTCGTTACGAATACCTACACAAATTTAGTATTTTTTGAAATTCACTTCGTGTATGCTTCCAACAACATTTTCTACCTCGACCCTTAGCTCTTCTACAGTCTCATAAGATTTTTTGTAAATAACATTTTTTACATGGCCCCATAAAAAATAGTCCAGACGAGTGCAAGACCTAATGTTTCTTGGAGAAATTTTATCTTTAACATTCACTGTATCGACTAGTGAAATAAAATAGCGAGTGTTAATTTTTGAATTTTTTGTTGGTTCGATTCCCGGTTTAGGTAAGGTTTTTGAAAAATCTGTGAATGCAGTTTTGTTTCTTTTTAAAAATAAAGGAATGTTTCCTTTAAGTAAAATAATCTATCTTAAGGATTTAAAGTAGTTTCCCTTCAGGGCCCATTGATTTTTTCCACCCTGTATACCTACCTACTCCTGTATGCCTTTTGTTTAGAAGTAGGTACTTAGCATACAGATACAATTTTACCCAATAGTTAGTAAGTTAGTCCATACAAGGCACTGTGTAGGTGCCAGTAATAATCCCAGCAGTAATACCTATGCCTATATTCGTTTCCTACTATATTTTCCTCATCGTCATCTAAAAAATACGCAATGTGCTGGTATTGGAAAAGACTGCAGCAAAACTAGATCTGACCTCCCTAACTAAAAATAAATTACCTACGATCTTCTTCTGATGAATTCGTATATCTTTTAGATAACTTAATTGGTCTAGTCCTGTAGTCCGCGTAGTGATGACCGCTACATGCGCAAGGACAAACCCGGTGTTACAATTTATAACATAGCGCAAGCGCAAGCCGACTTATTCAAACAATGGATTATAATCAAACTGGGTACGGTCGTCTCACATAGGCTATTGTCTTATCTATTTCGAATTTAAGTAGGTCGTTTGAACTTTCAGAGAGTTTGATAGTGAGGCCCAAAATGCAACCTATCGTCTGTACGATGCACGTACCTATTTAGTCTCCGTACCGTGAGCCTATTTTCAGCGTCTCTGAGCCCTAAACGGAATTAATATCATATTTATAATAATTCATTACTTTTAGGTTTCAACTTTAGATACCACCACTTTTTTCAACAATTATTGTTTGAATAACATTAGAAAAATCATCGACAATCGATTGAGGCGATTTAAAATTAGAATTTCGGATTTATACGTATATTAAAATAATCAAATCAAAACATTATTTTTGTACCTACCTACTTAAACGGCACTAAAAATTGGCATCCAGCACTGGTACGTTTTCTGATCAATTTATCAATAAATAAGGCATCAAATTATGGTCTGAGATGATGACCGTGACTGGCTGCAAAATAGTTATGCTACGGATAAAAAATAGGCATATCCATAGGTACTATAATAATACCCCCATGGTAAGTAGAGCAGCCACATAATAGGTGAAATAGTAGTAGGTAATAAGTATTACCGCGGTTCGTCTACTAGTTACATAATTACGTGATGCTAATGTACAAAAAATATTGAATAAAATGCGTGGTGCCGAAAATGTGCTTATGTATCAGATTTTAATTCAAGTATTATTAATAATTTCATGCTACTCGCTAAAAATATGCGCGAGCGCCGCCGCCGTCGTCATTGAATAATTTGTTAGTAGATGTATCTAGGTAGGTATGCTAAATGTAATTTTGGGCGTGGACTCTTCAGATTATTTACACGTTATTTATTTCGAATTAACCAATGTAACTTGTAATTTTAAGGGCTTTGGTACTTCCCTTTGGCTTTAAGAATACTTGCACAATAGTTTGCGTATTTGCAAATCTATAGATAGGCAAAATACTGTATTTGCCTATCCGAGATAAGAGGTTATTTTGTTATCAGTAAGACAAAACACAGAATTAAAGACACTAAAAATTAAAGATACTGTTATTCGATAACATATTATGCATTTTTCGCATCTTTAGAAATAGAGAACACCCGAAAAATCAGCATAACATAACATTATCTCGTATTAGACTGTATAAGACAGGCTTGGCTGTATTTACCTGAAACTATTAGCGCCTCATTCGGACCCACGGTGTGTATATTGCCCATTTTTCCCTCCGAGTTAAAAAAAAACGCACAAAACAACACTATATTTTCACTTTTACGAAAAAAAACAACTTGCGCCAAATCAATAAATATAACAAACAACAATGAATGAAAAGAACGAACGATGATTAAATAATTCCATAGACACCATGCACAGATTAAACCTATGTAAAGTAGTGTTCACACAATCACGTGTTCCTAGCACTGAAACACAAAGTTTTCAGGATCATAAAATTAAATTAAGCCACTGGTAGCATGATGTGTCAGAGGTATCAAAAAGAAACATAAACGCGACTATCTTTTGACGTGGTAGGGAGTATCTAGCGATTTAAATCTTTGCCGCAGTCATCATTTTCATGACAACCATCACTGCGGCCGTTATGTGCGGTCACTACTTTTCTAGGAAACTGTTGCTTTACAACATTGGAACGATAAGAAATATTGCATACTTTAATCAATTTGCTGGATCTTAGACTACGACGTCTACGTGCATAATCATAGACTAGAAATCACTATTGGCTATGGTAGTAGATAGAATTAACGTTGTAAATGGCGGAGGCATTGTGATTGTTTGTTGAAGAATTTGAGCTACTGTTAAGAAATAACCAAAAGCAAACATAACATTAAGTGATTATAAATAGTAAGTCTTCTAACAGTGTCTGTTTTTCCTGTTAGACAGCTTAGACCTATAATGGGTCAGATGTTATCTTCTCTGTCATGTAATCTTTATATTATTACTCACAATTTTTTTACTTCACAGATAGAGCGTGGTGATTTTATTTAAAGAGATGTCTGATACAAGTGATCTAGATCGTCAAATCGAGCAGCTAAAGAGATGTGAGATTATAATGGAGGCCGAGGTTAAGGCACTTTGTGCCAAGGCCCGCGAAATTCTCGTCGAAGAGAGCAACGTTCAGCGGGTAGACTCTCCTGTCACGGTAATTAACCTTTCACGTATCTTTACGATTGCTATGAGATCAACAGTTATAATTTACCTTTATTTGTCATTTACAGAATTTACATCCCAAATATCTTTTCTCTCATAATTGAATGTTTTCCATTTCTGTTGTTGAATGTTTTCAACATACAAAACACAAAATTCGGTTTTCCTTTATTAAAGTCAGTCTGTAGCTAAATTTTGATCTTATTTAGCTATTCTTTGATAGACAAGTTAGTTGTTGTGATACACTTTTTGTTTGTAAATAGTTGGAGTTAACTAAAACAATATGTCCAAATAAGACCTACTACTATTCTCTACAAACTGCAAGTTTCTATTATTCCCTGTTTCAGGTTTGTGGTGACATTCATGGCCAATTCTATGACCTGAAAGAACTCTTTAAAGTGGGTGGTGATGTTCCCGAGACCAATTATTTATTTATGGGTGATTTTGTAGACAGAGGATTCTATTCTGTAGAGACATTCTTATTACTACTTGCTTTAAAGGTAAGCTTATGAGATTTATTTACAAACATGTGTATTATGGCAGATTTCTACTGACCACTATGATGGTGGCAGTTACACTTCCTTCATACAGTTATGCTTAGCCATTATTGTGTTTGCCATTAATTTGTTAAATGAATCAACATGTAAATTGTGTTAAGTTTTTCTTATTAATCATTGAACAATACAATAGCTTGTGATAAAGGTCCTTAATTTAGATTATTGTTATTATAGCAATCTCTAAATCAAGCAATCATGTTCGTAAAGTTATAAAAATAAACACCTAACCTATCTACTATACAGATATTTTATGTGCAACCTGTTTTATCATTGAAAAAATTGCTGCACTACATGTAGAAAGTCACATAACATCACGCCTGTAATCCCCGAAAGATTAGGCAGAAGTTTACCTATAGTACACCCAATTTCGCCAGTTACGTTTAAGCCCCATGTAATAGGGGCGAGCCTAGTGCCATCAACCGGCCACGAATCCAGACTCCAGGCCGCTCCTGAGAAATTCGGGATGGAAAAACCCAATAACAGTTTGCCCGACCTGAGCACCGAACCCAGGACCTCATGCTCAGCAGTAGAAATTGTGACCATTAGACCAACGAAGTAGTAAAACAATACAAAAAAAAATATTTAAAAGTAAATATCCTGCTAATCAATAACTAAAAAACAAGAGGTGTATCTAATAATAATCTGTTTTACATAGGTCCGTTACCCCGACCGCATCACACTTATCAGAGGCAATCACGAGTCCAGACAGATCACACAGGTGTATGGCTTTTATGATGAATGTCTTAGGAAATATGGATCTATTACTGTATGGAGGTATATCTAAACCTATTATTTACAATTTTTTATTCAAAATTCTTTGCAATTACAATCAGAGATTTGTGGACTTTAAGATGATTACAAAATGTAAGTTGTTCCTGTTTCATCTAAATTGATTGCTTAACATGTCCAGTGTATCTATAAAATAACAAATCCAAATGTTAATGTACACAGGTATTGCACAGAAATATTCGACTACTTATCCCTATCGGCAATTATTGATGGAAGGATATTCTGTGTACATGGTGGACTGAGTCCTTCGATACAGACGCTTGACCAAATCCGCACAATCGACCGCAAGCAGGAGGTGCCTCATGATGGACCCATGTGTGACCTGCTCTGGAGTGACCCTGAAGGTTTGATACAACCATGTAGAAGTTGAAAAACAGTTTATTTATTTAAGATCCCTAAACTGCTATTGCAATAGCAGAATTAGAGTGGAGTTGTATGTAAATGTTAATACAAAATCTTAGTGTAATATTATTAGTATTACTGCATAATGATTTATCAAGTAAGATTTCAATATTATATCAGCAAGTATTTGATCAGACATCTTTACAATGTCAAAATGTAGAATAGAATAGAATACTCTTTATAATGTACACCATAAAAATGTACGCAGTAGTAAGTAGTATTGGTATGACAAGCTAATGTTATTGCAGCAACTCCGTGTCTTACTGTGTATTTGGTTTATGGATGATCACTAGATCCACCCTAACTCCTCGAGAAAGGCCAACATGTCTTGATGTTACTGGTGATCTCTGTAATATTATTAATAACTGTTCTAATGAATTCTAGATACACAAGGCTGGGGCGTGTCCCCTCGCGGCGCGGGCTACCTGTTCGGCTCCGACGTGGTGGCGCAGTTCAACGTGTCCAACGACATCGACATGATCTGCCGCGCGCACCAGCTCGTCATGGAGGGCTACAAGTGGCACTTCAACGAGACCGTACTCACAGTGTGGTCGGCACCTAACTACTGCTACAGGTCTGATCAAATCCATATTATGGCAACTTCCACTTTAACTAAATGTCTTGTCTGATTGTTCATGCAAGGGGCGAAACAATACCAGCTATACAGACCCAAGTCAATTTTAGATTTTGTTAGGACAAATCCAAATCTGAATATTTAGGAACACATTTCTTTATCTTTTATTGGAGATTAAAACTATTTGCATGTTTTACTATTATTTTTTTAACAATGTAACATAACTACCGGTTTTCTGTACACAGATGCGGCAACGTGGCTGCAATATTAGAACTGAATGATAATCTTCAGCGAGAGTTCACAATATTCGAAGCGGCGCCGCAGGAGTCGCGGGGCGTGCCCTCCAAGAAACCGCAGGCCGACTACTTCTTATAATGTTGCTTACAATAGACAATTGACACATGAGCAAGCGACCCATCTAGTATTATGTACGGTTTTATTGTAGTGACAAAACATTTCATGTGGAGATAATTTAATAGTGATCTTAAGACTGGTGTTGAATTGTAAGTTGAATGTGTTTATTTTAAGTCATTGAATACGTGTTTAATTCATTTGCTGACTCTCCGTTCGCCTCGCAAGTTGGTTGCGACGTCGGATCTTCCAACAGCCGAAAGAAATGGTATACGAAAGAGACGCAAGTATCACACTACAATATTCCAAAAACAGCCACGTGTGAACGTAACGTGCTGTTCTGAAGACATTTGGACTTAAAATCAATGGTCTAGTACAAACTTTCGAGACCCACAACTGAATGTTAGTTAAGTTAACTTCTCAAGCAAATAATTTATAATGTAATCTTGACTTAGTGTAATTTACTCAATGTTGAACACAATATTTTGAATAACAGGCATTTCTATTGATTTGTGTTAGTCCCTTGCAAAGCTAGATGGCATTTTACCATTTTTTTACTATGCCATTGATTAAGTTAATATTTTAATTCATTGTATTAAGTAGATGACCAGTTGATAAATCAATATTATAATATAAATATGTATTTAGTTCCCGATAAAATGAAACTGACAATGAGTAGAATAAGCCAAGTTTTAATTTGTAACAGAATAGGCGCAGATTCCGCGCCGCGCCGCGAGAATAGTTAGCATAGTAGAATGATAGGTCCATTGATCCGTCGCTGTATTGACGAAACGTTATAGCATACATTTATACCTATCTTAAATAAATTTGTAAAAGTAAGAAGCGTTATGAGTAACTTGTCGGCCTCTAGCGCTTACTGCCACATGTCTTTATAGATCAGGTTCATAATAATGTGATTTGTGATGTCATTAAACACTGCCGTTAACTATTATTAGGTATGTAATATTAAGGAAATTATATAATATACCTAAAGTACGCAAGAGAACACATTTTCGTATTGTAGACATTGTTAATTAACTTTACAAATTGATATAGAAACTAGTGCAAAATGCAATGTTTTACAATAAATACTAAATAGTCTCAAACATATTACAATTAAAATAGTTCTAGATTTTGGGTACTAGTAGAGAATTTAAAAATTCTAAAAATGTAATTATTTTTAGAAGTTTCCCATAAATTTCCTGTATTTTAAATCCCACTGGGCAATACACCCAAACGCATTGTTAGATTCCACTTATTAGTATTCCTAGAAGACAAAACAAATTACATTTGTATTTTATGCTTGATGTTCTCTTTCGAGAATATAATTATTGTCTCTTTTCGTCTATTACTACATGGATTAATTAGATAAATGAAGACGAATAATTTAATAAACTAAGACCATATTTTGTCAACTTAGCACCCTGCCTTGTGAATTTAAAAATATTCACTATCTAAGTAATTTAAATATGATCTCATTGTTCTTGTTACGTTTAAAGTCGCCATTGTAACCTATGACTGATTAGAGCAAGGTACGGATTATTAACTTCGAAACATTCAAGTTCAAGTCACTTTAGTCTATTCTGGTTTAAAAAAAAAAAAAGAATTTGTAGGAACATATTTTTTGTGGTGTTTGATCTAGGAATACCCATGTGTAGAGTAGCGTTAAAGATTGCGAAAGATCAAATTTTTTTTTTTTTTTTCGAAACTTTGCATCTTTCCTATAAAACACTGTAATAAAGAACTAATTTCACGTTCGTCTGAAAAATACAATCATACACGTATAATACTTGTTAAATACTGTGTATTTTTCATATTTAAAAATCAAAGGGATAAAACTTGCAGAAAGATCCTGTATTTTATTGAAAAATACAGGGGCATTTGAAAGATACAGGTATTTTACATGTTATTTTAATGCTAGTGTAGAGGTTAACCAAACACAAATGTGTATTTCCCATACCTTGCGTTCAATCAGTCCTAAAGTGACCAAAAAAAAAAATTCCTATTCATTTTTAGTTCTCCTAGCAATCTGATTATTCAAGGACAATTTAACATTCTTAATTTTACCACAACTATACTGGTTAAAAATGATGAATTTGCTTAAAATGCTGTCCATTCTTTATTAAAAATATAACCAGTTTTGTATCCCTACTTCTTTTTATACTATTAATTATTAAAATGAAATGCCATCATTTTTCCGTATTTTATTTATTTAAAATATATTCCATTCAACTACTTTGACAAAAAATAACTAATAACACTTATTTGAGGTAGGAAGATCATCATCACAAAAACTAGGTAAAAAAATCAGGTACTATCAACTGAGGTTGTTTGTTATAGAATTACACAATTCAGGTAATATATCGCCACATTTCGTAGATACTTTGATGTCTACAATATCATCAGCTCTAGTGGGACCTATATTCAACAAAGCAATTTTCTTATGCTCATCTCTGGCTTGTAAAATTATTCTATAGCTTGAGTAAACTGTCAAACTTGAACCTAAAACAAAAACAGCATCACTGGAGGATACTTGACTCCTGACTGCCTCCACCCTCGACTTTGGGACATTGTCACCAAAGAACACAATGTCTGGTTTTAATGGGCCTTCACATTTTGGGCAGAGTGGTGACCTGAACTTTTCCACTTGTTCCTGTAATAATTGAAGGATAATCATGACGTCATGCCCATAAATATATAGATTTATTTATCAATATCCATAACAATTGGTACACATACTTTAGGTAAGTCCACATCCCCATCAGGCCTTATCATGGTAAAACTATCCTCCATGTAGAGGTTATTCCTCATTAGTTCCACCTGTAGCTCCTCCCTGCTTATCTCATAGGGACACTTCAAACATTTCACAATATAACCAGTGCCATGAAGCTCTATAACATTTGTTGAACCAGCCTTGTGATGTAGTCTGTCCACATTTTGTGTCACTATTGATGTCACCTTTCCCATCTGTAAAATAGCGACCAACAAGCAATCAGTAAACAAGGAAATACTGTGAAATGCAGTAGGTAGATAAATAAAAAAATGAGCCATCGCGGGACGCCTGGCATATCCAAAACATCGAAACTATTTTGTAAAGAAAATATAACGTGGCGACGCGTCGCCACGCCAACAATCGGTTTTACCCGCGGCTATAGATGTTTCACATCAAAAAGCAATGATGGAAAAACTAATAGTACCTAGTTAATTTTTGATTACCTACAATCCACCCAATAAAATGATATCATGATTCATCTTGGAAAAAAAGCAGTTTACTACTTGAAATATCCATGCATTTTCAAGTGAATTATGTAATATTCTATAAATAAAATGGTGAAACTGAAAACTATCACAATTTATATTATGTTCTTCTAACATTTTATCTCAGGTTGAAATAGTAATTAGATCTACATATCACTGTCTACAACAGTTGGAATACATAGTGTTTGATGACAAAGTAAATATCAACACAACTACCTTTTCTAGCTCTCTGACAGCAAGATGTGCGTCATTTGGCTGTACGGCACTGAACCTTGGCCATCCAATGAAATTTCTGGCCCAATACCGTTGTCTGACTTTAGGATACTTCACAAACTCTTGGTATTGTATAGGCTTGTGGTTGGTGCGAGCATACAAACCAACTTCTTCTGATCTGTAGTCTGGAATTCCTATGATAATACCGAAAAACATTAAAACAGTTGGACTAGAACCAAGTATTTTGTACAAACATAGCAATTACCAGATTCCGTGGAAATACCAGCACCAGTCAGGATGAGAATATTTTTGTATCTAGTTATAAAATCTTTTAGAACCTCAAAATCTTCATGGTTGGGTGCCTTATGTTTTGGAACATATACTATCTGACGGGTGAACTGTTTGATACTAGTTGATACCTTAAGTCTATGCATTTTGTTAATCTTAGATCCCTTCGGGAGATGCAGGCGTGACGTTACAATGTAATTCTAAATAAATATTATAATATCCACAATAATAATAACAAATGACTTTGAAGTCATATTATGATTGTCATGTCATCACAATCACAAATGTCAATTGTCAATGGCTATTGGTTTGCAGAGCTTTTTTTTTTTAAAGTATTTTTATGGCCTGGTTGCTAAGACCTTTTAGCCAAGCCTTTAGTTTTTTTTTTTGTTTTTAGTTTTTGCAGAGCCTGTCCTATCAAAATCACAGAACATATATACCCTGACGGGATCAATATTAAATATGGTACATACAGCTAAGTGATCGGTACCTATATAGCAGAATCTCCTCGACTAATCATTTTATTAAAGAAAGTCAGACGATACTGACTCGCTCGTCTAGTCGATTTCAGCGACATTTGTTAAGCTGTGGGTCCTATGTCAAGTAGTGTCATTCTTGAGACTCGAAATGAATACGTCAAATTGAAAATTCCCATTGCAATTTTTCTTTTCTTTCAGTTCACTTTCAATAAAGATTTTTATATTTCATATACAGTAGTTGATAATGACCTTATTTAGATTAAAATCTGCTCCATTTGTGTTAATAGAAGATGATGGCGACAAAAATGTATTACCTTTACTGCTAGAGCTTGTGCAGGAAGAAAAATCTGTAAACTTATTTAGCTATGAACAACCTAGCAGCCTTTGGAGAAACGTTTTCAAAAACCATTCCAACGTTAATTACTATGATGAGTTTAATTCTGACATGTACAGTAAATATGTAAGTGGCAAGTGTTCATTGATAATTGACTCAATAAACCAAATGGCTCTTTGTATGGGATGGAACAAGTGTTTGAAGTACTTAAAACAATTACAAAATGATCCTAATGTAAATAGACTAGTACTAATACTGCACAGAGACTGTCTACCACACAGTTCCAAACTACAAACACATTTAAATCATTTGGTAAATGTTGTGATAACATATGATAAAACAAACCCGCACAAAGTATGGATTAAGCTAAAGAAAGGCAGCAAAGTTTTAAGAAGTGAAGAAATTATGTCATATGACAGTAAAGCATCAACATTCACCTTAACTCCAATTATAAAACAAGAGAAAAAGGAAGAGGAACCTGAAAAGCCATTGCCTTCGAATCTGTCCACATTCAAAATAGAAGTAGACCAAAATGAAAAGATACAGAAGTATAACTTGAAACTGCCATACATGAGTAAGATCCACGAAGGCGAGAGTAAGGTCTACTACGAGCCCGACGCAGTTGATGACTGGGATGAAGAAGACCCTGATGAGGATCTTGATATATAAATAAAGTATAAATCAACATAAAGCCTTTGTGCATTTTATTATTCAATATCATCACATTTCATCCCTGCTTTCTTATGCAAGCTAGTTTACCGTTTGACATACATTTTCTTACTTACTTACTGAGCAAATAGGTATGTAGAATACCTATTTGCTCAGTTAGATGGTTGCATTCCATAAAATTTTCTATCAACTGATTTGTTATAATAAAATAGCATTTCGACCGTGTGGATTTCGTACTTTCTCCTATGAACTACAACACCCCATGTGAAGTTTTGAAAAATTTATCATTATGATACAATTTAATTTACCCATAAAGTTTAAATTATAGTTACGTACATATTTGTGGTAAATTTCAAGTTTACAAACCCAAGCAATAAGATTTATCATGATAATGATAAATGATTTTATTTCTCTAAGTAGGTTTGTACAAACACTTTTACACGTCAATCATATTTTTTAAACTAGATGAGGTCGGCGTTTCCTATCTGACTACTCTGAGAAGAAAGGCCGAAACAAACTTAGAGGTCACAGTCTAATAGTCATAGTCATGTAAAAACGAATTAAGCCTTTAGCGTTTCTGCACTGCATCCGATCTAAATCCGAGAAATGCCGATCCGAATCAGGCATTTTAGGCAGTATTTGATCTCTGATCATTGATTTATTGAGCTCTGATCGTGAATTCGGATTCGGATCGCATGCACCGATGCATTGCATCATTGGCAGTGCAGACCCGTTCTTAGGTCGATTTTCGCAAAATCGTTTCTTAGAAATTTCAAGTTTCTTTAGTGGTTTCAGCTGTACGAGAGTTACGAACATACCCTGTTCATTTTTTATGTAGCTACTTACCTAAGTAAATACCTTTGAAACCAACTTTAAATTATTCTTGCGGACGACTGGCAGGGCTCTGGGAGATCTTGATCTTTTTTCAAAACAAACTGTATCTGTGTAAAAAAGGAAACCCAGTAGGTCAACGCATACGTATACCTAATATAAACACTGAAATGCGGGCAGGCCCGAATACAAGGGACGGGGCAACGGGTACAGTTGCCTCGCCCTGGGCTTTCATCAAACTGAGTCTTAAACTCTAAATTGGACATAAACATAGCTTTATAACCTGTATTTTTACTTTGTTTAAGTATTACCACGATATATACCTAAATCGTAGTCATCCTCGAAAAACGGGGGGCACATTGTCATGGCTTGACACCTTCATCCACCCCTCCGTCTCCCATCCTCACAGAAAGAGAAAAAAGAAACATTTGCCCCCTTGAGCGAAAACCTAGATCCGCGCCTGACTTCGGGGAAATTGCGTAACACACTAATAATAAATTGCAATGTCTTTCATTTTGGCAATTCGACTACATTCAATGCGTTATTTATATCGTCGAGCAGACGAATTTTTCAAACATATGAAGCAATGGATTAGGCATTTCCTTCAAAATTCTTCGTATTATGAAAGATTATAGTGAGCATCAAGATGATGGGATCAAGTCGCCAATTTAAAATGTATCACATTAGTGTTTGTAGGTACTACATATGTACTAATTGTACCCTAAACAAGACATTTGTACCTCTAAAGGTAAAGGAAGTATGTCAAACAGTCCCTGGTCCCGCCACTTTCACGTCAAAGTGGGGACGTCTACGTCAGGGGTACAAATGTCTTGTTTTGGGTACAAATAGTATATATGTAGTATAAACACTTTAATATGATAATTTTAAATTGGGGACTTGATCCCGTCATCTTGATGCTTACAAGAAAACGTGGGGCGCTGGATTGGCATCACCTCACCTCGTCCGCTCATCTCAACTTACCATAAGCACGTAGCAGGATCGATCGGCTTAGTACCTCGGAATCCCAATCCGGAACAGCTCGAGACAAGGCGATACTGATCCCGTGCAGTGCTTATACTTGTGCCTTGACCTTTTAAGGTACAATTTCGAAGACGACGGCATCGGCAGCGGCGTCGCGGTCGACTTTTTGGCACCGCCCCCTTTACCCTTCATTCTGTGACGAACAAAGCCCCCTTTCCCTCTTTTCTTCATGTTGAGCCACTGAGGCAAGGGAAAATAGTCCATAGTGTGCCATGTTCATAAAATTGATATTTACGGCCTATTTACACAGGGTTGCTGCCTAGCTAATCTTGAAAAAACAGCACTTAAATTACAGAAACCTTCCCTTTTTATCTAGACTTGAGCAACTTGATTCTGTGTGGTGGGTATGTGGAATATCTACTAATAAAAAGAGAACGTAGTTTACTTCCTTGTGTGTTCGGGAATGCGGACATGGACTTGGATTGATGTTTTTTGATCAGGTGTTGTAGACAAACCCTCGGTTACAAAGAATTCACTTTTTATTCGTTTTTCTATGTTCTGTTACAATTTTGCGATTTTTTTTCATTTCTTGGCCACGTTACTTGCCATTACACAATTATGTAATAAAGTAGAAATTCAAGTACGTGCAAGTTAATTTTATTAATGACACCGTAATTACATCACCATATTATCTCAACTCTTAAATTATGTATCATAATTACTCGTTCAATGATTAATTTTCATGACCTAACAAACTAAACAATTAATAAATGAAAAAAAAAAAAACAAATACAACAGAGACTCGGTTACGAACCTCTATCGACACAATGCTATAGTAAAAATAAAATAATTATTACAATATTTCAATACACATATTATAACCCAAAAGTGAGGAACAAAAAATATTTTTCTTCCAAGTCTAATTTCGAAAAATTAATTAATATTATGCGAGCCGATATCGTATGTACACACAAGCCCGGATAAATCTTATAATGAGACAAACAATACATACTAGCAATTTAAATACTGCGGATTAATCAAGCGACGCCGACGCGCGGTCCCCGGGCTCGAAAACGAGGCGGAGACGACGCAAAAACAATAAGAAGCTATCTTTCGATATACACAATAAAGCTAACAAAATATACGATAAAAATGATTTACAACCTCATATAACCTAACAAAATGTCTGCAGCTTCATATACAATTTCATCGTACTGCATTAAAAGGAGACAAGAGACTGCTTGTAAATATCGGGGCACACATAGGGATCGGGCTTCGGGACGATACATATACACACGGGACCGGGAGATGAGAGTACGCGGTAGTATAGGGTTGCTAGAGCGCTTATTCGTTCGCCAGCTCCTTGAGTCGTTCTTCCCTCGGCCGCGCGCCGCCGAATATCGATTGCGTCTGACTGGTCGACGCCAGAGAATTCACTGGCTCTTTTACAGTCCGAGGCTCAAGCTTCAACTTCGGCCTGCCTGACGTGTCTGGAAAAGAAATAGTTAGGGAGCTAAGGACGGGAACAGCAGGTGATCTGTTCATCGAAACTACTCACAGCTCAACTACATTCAAGTGGCACAAATGACTAGGTGCAATCTACAACTTTGCAAAACTACGAACAGACGTCAGCTATGTCGCATACGTTATATGTTCAGATATCTGTATTTTGAACGAGATGCGATCATAACCTTGAATATTCTATTTTTAACTAGCAATTTAAATATCGTATCAGAAATTCTACTTCACATTGAAAAAACTGTTGAACTATTATTGTATGGTCTAAAAATACGACAACTACAAAAAATGGTGTCTGACATGCAATTTGCTACTTTACAAAAACTTGACTATAGAATTAAAATCTATCAAATAAAGTTCCTCAAGAGTGTATCTTTACTAATATTAATTGACGACTGCACCGCGTACAGATCACGTTTAAAAATCGTACCCGAGCTCCCTAACCAAAATACACTAATTAGAAACACAAACAAAACATCAATAAATAACATTTATTAAAAATTAATAGTTGAAAATGTTCAACTATTAATTTGATTAAATATTAATTATTGTAACTTGCATGGAATGCCATGCAAGTTACATAGTCCTTGCAATTCACGAGCGCGCGGCATGTGACTTATATCATTGTCATAACTATAAGGTATAAATTGCAATGACTGGCGCGCGTTCGTGAAATGTAACAACTATGCAAGTGAGTTATATATGAAGTTGATATAAGAGTTAAAGTTGACAACACTTATGTATTGAGCCTACACGCACTGCTAATCTGTTCCGCGTTTTATATTACGTTAAAGTCGTATGTTTTGCATTCACAAATTCCTGCGAAAATCATTAGTGCGAATAGGCCCACAGAAATGTTATAATTTGCTTGACGGGATAACAATAATAATGCCCTATTATTCTGAACTAGTCAGTGTTTTATAAGTTCAGCAATCACGAAAACGCATCTTTTTTTAGTCTTTCCGCTCAAATAGTGACGGTAAACGCAAAAGGCGACAGAAATATGATGACAATATTTCTTGCGGGAGTTCGAACATATTGGAGCTACGCGCGCCGCGGTCTCGAAGCGAAGCACTATTTAAGTGGAGGGACACTTAACAAGAGCAGAGCAAAATCATTAAGCATTAGTACCTGGACGCGACGGCGGCATGTCTTCGAATTGCCTGCGCGGGGCGGGCGCCTGGCGCGGCGCGGGCGCGGCGCCGCGGCCCATGCGGCCCCAGTCGCCCGGGCGCGGCTCCTCGCTGGCGCCGCGCGAGCCGCGCCCGCCCTCCCGCTCGCCGCGCTCGGCCCAGCGCTCGCCGCCCCCACCCCCTCCTCCTCGCTCACGCTCTGCAACACCATCTATTATTTTGGAACAACAAATGTTTGAGGTACGGTCATAGGTCTGACCCAGATCGCACTGTCGTCAGCAGGGCTTACGCTTTTCTGAACAAGCGCGCTATCGGAACGCAATGGTTACGAGATGTTGATAGTTGACCAAGAAATGAAATCACAAGCGCACACGTACCACGATACGCGTCCACTTGTGATTTAGACACGTATTGCCCCACTAAAGACAGTTTGATCAACCTACCACCCTATTTTTTTACCCGACGCTAAACTTGTTAGTTTAGCGTCGGGTCGAGTTTTAGTGAACATTCATGACGCCACAATAAATGTGACAAAACTATTAACTTTTTCACGATTCATTTTCCGGGTCAAACTAAAAAGAACAGTCACATGAAACGTGCACTCTTTTGTACAAGTAGCTACATAATGAAGCTATACATTTCCAGTATAAGCTAACCTCTCATTGTACGGAAATCCTATACAATGCGAGATCACCTTATACTGGAAATGTTTGGCTTGATATGTAGCCATGTGTACATTATGTAGAATTCCAATGATAGTATTCATTTACACTGGATTTAAATCAATAATAAGGCTCAACATGCAGATTTCCTAAGATTGTTGGCTTTAATGTGACGTTGAAAAAGAAATAAGCTATTCTGATAACCTATCCACTTTATTCCCATTGGAATAAGGTGGAATAATGGAAATTATTGTGACAGCATGAACGCTCACAGTAGACTGGGAAGTGTAGTCCAAAACGCATTTTCCCTGTAAGTATAAATATATGACTCACACCACTTACACCACACAAAACGAGAACGAGAGAGAAAACCCAAGACAAAGGTATTTCACATAAAACTACAATTTAAATGCTCACCAAAATATTTTGTAGTAAGTACCAAGTAAAATATGTTAACTTCAAATAAAATAAACTCACTCTATACCGAGGTGCCTAAAGAACAACGTTTTAAGTTCCAAAATAATTATACTCATCAGAATAATTGTATGTGTCGTATTTAAATTCTTTTTGCCTACCAAAATGTATAAATGCTCACCAAATCATGCTCCTCAAATCACCCAAATCTCATTTCTACAATACTTTATGAAACACAATTTAGTGAGTATTTATGCATTCTGGTGGACACAATTTGGAGAGTATTTTGAATTTTTTGGTAGTTAAATAGGTACTTTTCTCGTAGGCGTTTAAACACAAGCCAAAATGAATAATGATTCATTGTAGTATAAACTATGTAAGATTAATTGGGACATCACTTACAAAACACCCCATTAGTCAAACAAGTGGTTGGTGAGTCAAAAGTAAAACATACATTTAAGGATGCTATCAAATTTTTCTACAAATACCGCTGTATTTCAGGTACCAATTTAATTAATAGGAATCACAACTGCGAAACAACCATGGTCTCAAATTAAAGATAGTATATTCATCTCCAGAATGACACCATAAAAGTTGTATAGCCTCATACAAAATGTTCACACAAATACGTTTTGACCACCACAATAATCTCAGGAAAAAAAAATGGGGTATGAATAGCAACCAGTATAGCAATATCAATTGCATATTTTAACTTCAAAATAATCAGAAATTATGGCGTATATAGTCCTCTATACGTATACTTAATATTTTGTACCTAAATAAATAACTTTTTGATTTATGAGAAAAATAAAGAACGCTCTCAAATTTCTTCATACATTTTCTACTCGCGGTTCGTCATTCCGCGCTCGGACGTGCCCTAGGAAATACGGGTGAATCGCTTTCTTGAAAAATAAATGCGGTCAAAATAATAATAAAGTGAGTGCCGTGCTGTATACTGTGGTTGGAATAAGTTGATACTTTCCGGACCAAAAGTACGAGTACCAAACTTATTACCTGAAATGGGTTTAGTAATAAATAAATAATACATGTTGATTACAGATAAATAATTATTATCCAAACTCAAAATGGCGGACACATTTTTTTTTTAATTCGGTATTGTCGAATTTGGCGGTTATGAATAAATGTAATTGTGTTTTAAATAAAAATGAATGCATATGGCTACCAATTTTAGGGATTTTTATTAGGATAGTGATTAAGAATGTGTCATCCATATTTTATTCGAACACGGCGGGTGTTGTTTCTTTTTATACCATGTTTTTAAGCAAATAAATATTATTCTATTTATTAACAGTCAACTTTTACATTTATTACACATTATTACTATTACACATTATTATTATTTTATTATACATTTATTTTTTAATATCAATTTTGGAAATTTTGGAGGTGGTGATTACGAATGTATCATACATTTCTAATTTAAGTTGGCAGATGTAATGTTTTGATGAAAAGTCGTCATGGGTATAAATTTTGGGGATTTTGGTAGTATGATGATCATCAATATTTAACGTCACTTTTAATTTTTATATAAATCGAAAAGGTTGTACTTAAGCTTTTAAGTTTTTGGAAGTGAAGTTAGTAATCAACTTGGATACAAACTTGGATAATTTAAATATGTCGTTGAATTGAAATGACAGATAGACAGTAGCGTTGAAATTATAGATTATTTTAGACAGTAGCGTTAAAAAAACAGCCTTAATGCAAAAATATCATACATTTTACTTCTCACTTATGTGTTTATTAAAACTTCTGATCCCGCGCCCCAATCTCAAGGGTTTCGGGCGTCACACATTTTTACGTAGTTTTCTTAAGGGAATTATAATATCCTGTTTTTTTTAAAAGATCACAACGATAGTCTACGGTTATCGGTAGACTATCGTTTAATATTTGTTTAATAGCATGCTCCAAAAATGGTAGCCAAAAATAATATTTATAGTATTTTATTGTCAGCCGTCAGAGCGCGAGTCCTACTCGCAATTGTCAGGTTTTATTTCTTTAAGGCTTCAAAATTGTTTGTACCTGCGAATTTTAGATAATTCCAAAAATAATGATGTTCATGCAGATTAATACTTAGTTACTGTAACCAAATGCAATAAAGTTACTACTAACTTTACTCAACAATACTTACTAGTAAAATTTAAAAAAGAATACATTCAAGTACCAAGATTCGTTGGGTAAGTAATGTATAAAATCAAGCGGACAACGGTTTCAATGTGAGCGTGCGCGTAATGTTGTTATAGCGTCCATAACCAGCTCCCCAATGAAACCAAGACCCAAACCAAATGATATAAAGGCATAAAATCACTGTCACCCACAAACCAGATACAATATTATCTTCTGAAGAATTTAGGAACAGTAAGCAGGCAGCTAATTATTCAATGTTTGTACCCACGTGTTTAGCATATTGACAATGAAGTGATATATTACACGAAAACGATCCGACAATGCGTATTTTATAATCATTTTGTATTTCGTGTATGGCCCATTCCAATATGAATAATTTAAGTGTTGTTGGTTTTCAACAATGCTAAGTGCTAACAAATTAATAATTTTATTCTGTATGAACTATAAATAAAACCGTAAATGAATGTAGTCCCAATAATTAATTGGAGTAAATGTGGTTAATAAATGTTATGAAGTTCAAAGCATGGTTATTATCCCAAAAACCAAACAGTACTTAATAAAATTTAGTTTCATTACAAATTGAATGAATCCAATCCAACTCCTGTTGTAGGAAGCTTTTTCAATACCTTTCATTTGTCAGTACAAGTATGAGGTGAGTCCGAATGTTAGTAATGAGGCGATGGTACCATGAGCGAGCCCTCCACCCTGGTGGCGCGGCGCGCGGCGGTCGAGCCCATCGAAGTGGTCGTACATACCGCGGCCGCCGCCGCCCCCGCCGCCGCCGTCCCGCCGGAAGCCGCCGCCGCCGCCGCCAGGCCGGCTGCCGTCGCGCCCGCCGTCCCGGCCGCCACCACCGCCGCCTCCGCCGCCGCCGCCGCCGTCTCGCCGGCCGCGGTCGAAGCCTCCCCTGTGACAACACTGTGTTACAACACCGTACTACGACCACAACACTGAGTAGTAAACAAATTCAATGCATTTTCTGCGCGGGTAGGAAAATTTTACATAACATCGTGACCGTAGTCATAAAATTCATGACATTTTAATGTCCTGACGGATTCACCGCGTCTTTTATTGGCAGGCTTTTCTTTCCTCAGTCCCGTACTTGCAAAATGAGTTGATAAGTCCGTAGGAAATATTTTTGCACTTCATTTGTTTAGTACTTCGTGCGCCACTTTCAGCGGGGTTCAGCAATGATTCCTGCCGTCAGCACAGCCTGAGCAAGCAAAATGGCTAAATTGTGTTGACCTCACATTGTTGCAACGGCAAGAATATCCGCGGAAGCCCGGTAAGTATAGCCCTGAGGTAATATACATGGTCTACTTGACAATTTCGTTATAAGATACGTAACCATTTTGTAGACCAGAGTGGCGCAGTGGCGAAGTGTCCGCCGGCGTAGTCAGGGTCGTGTCGGGTTTGATTCCCGCATCAGTACAATATTTGTATTATATCTGGAGCTGTTGTGTATGTGTTATGACACCCACGGAATTCGACTGTGGGCCTATGAATTTCAAACATTTATTTTGAAATTAATCTAACAGGTTGATAAATTCAATTCCATTTAAAAACTAGAACTTATTTATGTAATTTCTAGCGGCGTTGTTCTAATATATTTCTAAAAGTAACTAAATTTTATCTTTTTGTTTGGTGCAGCTCATTTCCTAACACCTTTACATTTCCACTTTATCCTCAAAATCCTCTGATGGACTTTTACATTATGAGTTGCACCACAATAAGTATTCACCGTTTCAACCCTAATTAATAATAGAAAAATAACTAGCTTGTCAAACATATTTACAAAATTGCTCATAATTTTACTATTTTTAAACTGTAATGAACACCGGAACTGATGTCTCAACTTAATTCATACTAAAAGAAAAGTTGGGACACTCACCGATCATTTCTTTTTTCTTCAGCCACATCAATTTTAATAAATTGCCCATCTACATTTAGAGCGCCATTCATTTCAATTGCTTTTATCAAATCCTCGAGGTATTCAAACTCCACATAGCAGAATCCTTTGAATTTATCTGTTTCTCTATCCATCACCAGCCTCACATTTTTAATTGCTAAGTCCTGAAAAAATAATATATTATTGGTTAGTAATAGCAAACAAGCATATCCTAGAACCAAAATTTCGAAGACATGTGATATTCACCAACACGCACGGGGCCTGTGTGGTGTATTATGGTTAATCTCACATAGAGGAGGCCTGTGTTACGCAATTGGGGTGCTGTGTTCCAGCAGTGGGAATGTAATAGGCTGATTAGGCTAATAGAAAATTAGTGCAGATTATTGTGCTCTGTATTGTTTGTAGTACTTGGTGTTCAGCAAAGAGTTTCTAATTTTATGGCTATACTTCACAAACAAGAAGTTTGCACATTTTTTTTGTTTAGTATGATTTATCAGTTTAGTTGACCTTGGTATGTATGAATCAATCATAGGTTATGTTGCAATTATTGCAAGATATTTACTACTAACAAGTTTGGCCTCATGCTATGTGCGAAAATGTAGATTCCTAGGTGGATAGCAGCTAAAATCTCTAACATATACCAAGGAAAGGAGCAGTTTTTTAAAAGTCTTACTGAATTATGATCATTATCAAAGACTGATGATTATGGCGGGATATTTTAAAAAACATCTAATTTCAATGTCTTGATTGGCTACATTTTAAGCTTTGATGATAATGAACTACAATTTTATACACAATAAAATGCTACACAAACAAAATTATGTAGTAAGAGTAGGTAGTAATACACCTTCGGAAGTATTATATCACTATTGACCTTAAGACTATCTTCCATTATATGAAAGGAGATGTGTTTACATTAGCTCTGTAAACATATTATGTCATGCCCTCACTAGCCCAGTCACAAGGATTAATATCTACTTTAGCAGTTCTTTTAATGTGCCTAAGACCTTAGTAGACATTTGTTTAGTCACAGTAACTGCCTACCTGCCTTACAACTTATAGCAACATAAGTAGGTATATTAGATAAGCTTACTTATTATTAGCCGATTCTTTAATCAACATTTTAGTTTGGTTTAGTTATATGTATTAAAAATACCCATTGAAGTGATACACCAAATTCAACCGGATACAATGTTAATAAATCAAAAGAAATATAGTAGCCCACAATAATTTGCAATTTTGGTATATTCATTAAGGCTAACAAAGATACTAAAAAGCTGAAATAATTTGTTGAGCAGTCCTAATAAATGTTATGTTTGTTCAAACTATCGCATAGCATAATGATGTAAATGTTATAAATTATAATTAGTATCGGTCAAGTACATTTGTTATAAAGTATAACTGATTTCAGCCTCTTTCGTCTCTCCGTTTATCTAAACTCGGAAACTTAAATTGTGTTTATATTTAAAAGAAATTAAGAAAGGATAAACATTTACACATTGTGACCATGAAGTCATTCAAATTATGCTAACACTGAATATTTTATCATAGTGGATTGATTGCTCTTAATGACTACTCGATTCAGTTGAGCAGCAGACCACTTGTAGTGTAACAACATAGATATCCTTGATAATGTGACATCTCACACACCACAAACAGTGAAGCCAAGACAATACGAGGGTAGGTAATACTTACAGGGAAAATCCTATTAATGTCGCCTTGAATAATTCCAGAGGGCAAATTCCCGACGTAAGCCTTGTATGGAGGCTCGGTAGGAAGAGGGCGGCCACCGAGCGTTCTTCTGCCGCCACCGCCACCATAATCCCTGAAACGAGCACCACAATCGTAGGTAATTCATAACCTATAAAATCTGAAACACACACTCCTGACTCAAAACAAATGGTCACAGACACTTCGCAGCACACGATAACATTGAAGAAATAGATATAACTTTGCAAGCCTAGGTAAAAATCCTATTTTCATTCAATGTTATCGGAAAGCAAAAACATGAACATTTTTTCGATAAGAAACATCGGATCCCGCGGCATTTATGAAAATAACAAATAAAAACATTTAGCACGCACTGTACTATGAAATCAAGCATGATTTTTGTAGTATTTTATAATAAATACCTGGGATTAACATCATCGTATCCACTTCGACCTGCCATGTTTAGAAACATGGAACACTAAAGGCGCGCGCATCAAACTCTGGAAGCGACGAAGCGATTTATTTTTTCGCATATCAACATTGAACTAAAATTTGTAACAATTACCATAAATAACAACTTTCGTGTTTTGTTCCGTTTTATAACGTAAAATATCAACTTTTTTGAATTTCCCGTTCTTTATAATAGATACGAGAGGAATGTTTATAAATCGATTCATAAAATAATGAAATCACTTCTAGAATCAAATCACAGATCAAATCAAATGAGATTTTTAATTCAGTTTCAGTCTATGGATATCCGGAAACATTGTCAATACTCAATCCTAAAATCCTAATAATAAATTATTTCCAAAGACATTAAATTTTTTCAATCTTAAATCTCTTTGATTATTTTCAACCTTTGCTGAATCCTAAGACAAAAACAATTTAGCTATTCCGTTGAATATATAACCAAATTGTTTTTAATTATTTTATTGTTTCTTTTGTGTTTGTTTAGGTGTTTTTTGTTTTTGTTTGTTTTTTGGTTTTTTGTTTTAACCAAATTATTTCTTGGAAATTATTTCTTACCAAGAAATAATTTGGTATAATAATCCTGTTATTCAATATAATGTTCCAGCTTCAGATACCGGCAGAGTAGCGCGCCCAAACTTCTTCCAGACGCCGGGTTTGTTTAGGAGTTTATTCATGGATATGATGAGATCAATAACGCGATAGAAACATGAAGCTTGCATTAGAGCGCGTTATTTGACCATGCCAAGAGCGCTGCGCGGCTGCCACGCGATGGTATTCGTGGTGAAATAAATAACCGCATTGTTATTGCAAAATAAGCAAGAAATTCAAATCTACCCGAGAAAGTGCAAAAATATTTGAACTAGCGTTGCTCACCCTAGCATTATACGATTTATGATTCTTGAGTTTTTCTGCCTAGCTCAACCAAGTAACTCGTATTCCTGTATGAATCATCAAAGGAAAATCTACCCTAGATGAAAGTGAAAAAATTTGTAACTCGCTCGATTGCTCTTGCATTAATCTGATCTCATAGTTCATGATTTTATCTTGATTTTTCTGCATAACCCGAAAAAGTACATCTAATATATAAAAATCTCGTGTCACAGTGTTTGTTATCGAACTCCTCCGAAACGGCTTGGCCGATTTTTATGATTCTTTTTGTGTATATTTGGTATGTCTGAGAATAAGTCTTAAAGTATATTTCATACCGGTGCGGGTGAAACCGCGGGCCGCAGCTAGTAACTTATATTTCTGTATGAATGATCAATGGAAAATCGAAACTATTCGAGTGGTTTGAAATTGTATTCGAGCTTGCTCTTAACTCGCAACTATCTAGCATTATTACGATCCCATGCCTCAAATATCAAACTGTGACCGCGCCTGGTGGTAACTGATGTGTCCGTCAGAATCGCGGGTGTATGGCTTTCAAATAAATAAAAAATAAATTATATAAATGTACGCAAAATGTACGTTTTTGTACTAAATAAGTGTAAATGTAAAGTAACCCGCCATCCTGATGTCAGGTTGGCGGGTGAATTTTAAGTCAATTAACTTTTTTAAATTTGACATTAGGTATTAAATGTACGTCAAGGAACATTACTATACAAGTTAAAATATCAACTATACACTAGCACCATCTAGTCACTTTTTAGTGGTACTCTTGTACTATAGTTATTAATATAGCCACAACAGTGCGCTACTGACCATATATGAGAATCGATGTTTTTGAGATTTTCCTCATAAGCAGTAGCTACAAGGTACGAATCAAGCTTATAGGACTGCTTATGAGGAAAATGTGTAATTACTTTGTAACAATTAAAAAACATCGCTTCTTAAATATGGTCACTAGCGCACTCTTGCGGCTATATTAATAACTATCGTACAAGAGTACCGCTTAAAAGTAACTAGATGGCGCTAGAGTTTAGTTGATATTTTAACTTGTTAAATAGCGCTCCTATATGTACAATTGACGTGCATTTAATTCCTAATGTCAAATTTGAAAAAAGTTAATTGAATTAAAATTCACTCGCCAACCTGACATCAGGATAGCGGGTTACTTTAAAATGATATTTGCTACGCATACAGACACGTACATTTATACTTATTTTGGTACAAAAATGTTCATTTTTTATCTATTTGGAAGTCATACACCCGCTATTCTGACGGACACTAACTGACCGCATGCACTACGGTATGTACAACGATTACTTGGCGACATTTTTTTGCAGTATTTGTCATAATTATTTAGTCGACTACATAGTGGTGAGTAAAAATTCAATACATCGCTCGTCTGTCGCCTCTCTATTAAGCTGTCTCAAAAGGCGTGTCAAATTCGTGATTGTGACATTGACATTTAAGAAAGCAAATCGCACCCCACGAGTGGCGTAAAATGTGCGTTCCATGTGGATATAAACTGTTGTGTTATAGATCCTAATAATTGTACCAAAATGAAAGAAGAATCCGACTCTAATAAAACTCAGACGGAGAGTAAAGTGTCTGCTTCCGTTTTAGATGCATTTGATCTTCTTAAAGCCCCGAAAGATGATGCTAAACTTCTTGGAGGGAGTAAAATCATATCACAGTTACACGGCAGTGAGGTTAGTTTAAAACTATAATTGTTTTCTAAAGTCTATGAATGAAGTGACGGGGTGGAAAAGTTCACTTAAACGGCTTTAACCTTACATATTCTGCCCTCTCCGATCAGATAATTATTTTTCACGTACATATAACTATCCCTAGCTATATATTTTGCAATGTACACACAGTTTTGCATGAGACATCGAAAACTGTTACTAATACATGCTGTTTTACTGTTTAGAATGAAAAAGATCTACAGTACGTCCTCAAGAGGCTCGTAAGGAGTTTAGGCGCCAATCTGCCTGATATGAGGACTGGATACTTTGCAACTCTGGTGGCATTGCTATCCAACTTTGAAAAAGTCACTATTCCACAAGTGTTGGAACTCATCAAGAAAGAGCTTCACAGCAATGGCTCTTCTAAAAGTGTAAGTATTATTAGATACAGTGTTAACTCTTACAATGTCTTTCAATATAATGTAAAAATTCCTATAAAGTAGAAATTAGTTCACATTGGTTGGTTTACCTAAAAACCCTTACATTGATACACTCTTTATAGCGCAACAGCCATTCCCTATTACAAAGAAATATGTTCTTATTTAGACATGAGTAAATATATTTTATCAGCATTACTGTATAAGTTACCTGTTGACAAAAGGCTCTCACTCATTTTTGTTATTGTTAATTTCCTAGAACACGTATGACATTACTCTTATAATATAAAGTATTGTGAGTAGTATTTGGTTGTTTCTCTTTCTTTACTCCACATAACCAAAACTCCCTTTAATGAAAAAGAAATGCTTGTTCTCTTGAATTTTGTTATAAAGAGTTTATGTAATGGAAGTGTCAGTAAAATGCATTAAAATTGTTATATATTTTCAGGAAGTTGGTGATGTGGCTCTTGGTCAGATTTTAGTTTGTAGCGCAGTCTTCCGTTCTAGACTTTTCCTCAAATGTAGTAGTGAGGAGCAGGCGCAAGTCATTCAACTGCTGACAACAGCTGGCAAGAAGAAGTCTTATCTGAGCACTGTAGCATACCTCATATTGCTTGATTTTATCAATAGTGTAAGTGAAATTCAAACCATTATTTTTGCTAAGGCTCATCAATACTTTTTAACAGTACTTCTTAACTATGTTCTTCAGTTCTTTTAAACTTTGTTCAAATGATAAATTATGATAAGATACAACAACAAAGCTTTGAAAATGCTAATCTACTTTCATTTTAGGTAGATGCAGAGCAATTTGCTACACTTATATGGCCGCTTATAAAACAAGACTTCAAGAAAGATATTAAAGAGCACACACTGGATTCCCTCTACTTCCTGATGATGGTCAATTCTAAGTTCCCAGCCAAAGTTAAGCTGAGGAAATTGATAGGAGTTACTGAAATACTCTGTGAAGACAACATTCATACAATTTCCGAGAAAGTAATGGTAAGAGATTAAAATAGTTTTTTTTTATTAGAGCCCCATGCCTAAAGAAACTTCTGTGATCTAAAGTTCTAAACCACATTAGGGAGTACATGCGTTTTTAATCATGTGATCAATTGATCAGATAAAATAATGCAAGAATTTTTATTATATTTTTTGTTATTTCAGACTGGAATCGATTTCAACTCAATTGGTCATCCCATCTACAAGGAAATTTCTACAAATATTGCCAACTCACCTCATTTAAAACTGTTTTGGACATCAGGCATTGATAGCCAACTTGTAAAGCATAACAGAAACAGAGAATTAGTAGCACTCAACATTCTTACCACTGTTCTTAACAACATCAACGATAATGTTGATATTATACCAGACTTGATCAGCAGAAATTTCTTTAAACTGTTCATGGACTGGTTCAAAGGTCTCCAAACAGCAAGCAAGATCAGAAGCAAGAGAGATGATGAAGATGATAACAAAATAATGATTAAAAAACAGAGAGAACTGCTCAATGCTTTAGCTAAAGCATTGAAATCAGACAAAGTTGATGACACTGTAAGAGTAGAGATATTAAAAAAACTTTTGTTAAATCCAGGTGAAATGAATTTCACTGAAATTACAGGCAATACTATTGTGAGATCAATAACTTCTGATTTAACTAAAGATGGAGTGAAAAAAATGGCTAAATTATTTAAGGGAGTACTTTTGAATACTTCTAAGAAATTTATAAAAGAAGATGTTGAGAGAAATTGGTACAATAACGAGAGAGTGAAGGCAGCTGAACTCATTTCATATTTGGTAAGCCATGAATCTGTGAAAGATGATACAGAATTGAAGCTAACGTACATGAAACTACTCATGTGCTTTGGCTTCTTTAAAGTTGGAGGTGATGAGACAGTGGCCGTCAGCAGTGAGTTATCAGGTAAATGTCCATTTGCTTCATTAACCTTTTCACCGCCACGGACTTCAATAGATGTTCAGCTGCCTTGAAATTTTAGTTAGATTTACATGTTTTAATGGCACGTACGCCTTTAAAACAAAATCAATTTCTAAAGGACACATTCTTATTTTGTTTTAAAGGCGTACGTGCCATTAAAACATGTAAATCTAACTAAAATTTCAAGGCAGCTGAACTTCTGTTGAAGTCCATGGCTGTGAAAAGGTTAACAAAATGTCGGCCCACAAATTAATTGTGATACTGATTAAACCTTATTTTTCTTGTTTCCAGGAGCTATAAAGTCGTGCTTCTACCGTTGTTTCACATCTCGCTTCTCGAACGTCGACAATCTAGTCACAGTTCTGTCATCTCTGAGCAGTTTTATTTGTAGCATTTTACAAAAAGAACAAGTAAGAACAAAAATAGAGAAACAATTCCCAAAAGAGAATGTGGATTGCTGGGAAATGCTTATGGAAGTATGTCAGAATATAGAAAAGAATGACACTAAATCAAAAGTTGATAAAGTGTTCCTTGTTCTGCTCTACCAACTTGGACTGTTTCTTTTCTCTGAACCTGTACACGTTAAAATTGCGAGAAGTTCAATTAAGGAACTTAAAAGTTGTTACGAACATTACAGAAAAGGAAAGAAAAAGAAATCCAAAGCAGTAAAAGAAGGAGATATTTCAATTGAACCAGAATGGATTGAAGTGTTAGTTGAAGTTTTGTTGTCCATTTTATCAGCTGAGTCCAGTGTCCTCAGATCTGTAGTACAATGCGTATTTAGATTACTATGGGAATACTTGACCCCATCATCAGTGGGGCAAATAGTATCGGTGTTAGATCCTGAAAATGAATCAAATCCACTTACAAATGAGGACTCGGACTCAGAAAACGAAGGTGACGAAAATGAAACTAAAGAAAATGCCAAGGAAAGTGCCGATGAAAGCGAAGAAGAGGAAGAGAGTGACAGTGAAGGTGAAGAAGACGACGAGGACGGCGACGATGAGGAAATGAGAACGCCTGAGCAGTTGAGGTTAGCAGTCCAGAAAGCGTTAGGCGCGGCAGCTCTAGAGTCCGACGCCGAGAGTGTTGATGCCGATATGATAGATGAAGAGGAAGGCAAAAAACTTGATGATGCTCTAGCAGATGCCTTTAAGCAGTTCCATCAAGGCAAAGGAAAAAAAAACAAGAAAGATCGCAAAGATAAAAAGGCTTTGTCAGACTTCAGAATCAAGGTACTTGATCTGATAGACATTTATTTGGAGAAAGATCCATCGATGGATATATGTCTCGGTATGATCGCGCCTCTGACAAGATGTCTGGAATTCTGTATCCAAGATGGTCAATTTAATGAATTGGAGAACAGAGTCAGAAAATCAATTAAAACTCTTGCTAAAGTTAGAAAGTTTTCTTCTGTAGATGATATTGATATGGATATCCTATGCGACCACCTAAAAGCAACGATAGACAAAGGCGACCGAAGCCACTTCTTGTTCCAAGCTCTTGGTGACGTCATTACATTTTTTGCAACATTCATAATAAATTGTTCACTGAAGATTGAAACAAAAACACCGCCAAACAAGAAATCGCCAAAAAAGAGCAAGGCTGTCTCACCCATAACTGAAATTTTCAAGGAATCAATGCAAAGTTACTTTCAAAACCGTAACTGTATGCTCCCGATAATTTTCTTCCACAGTGTCTTGCAGACAGAATGGATTGGCAGTTACAAACTTGTGCCGGTAATATTGGAAAATGTTTTTAATAATAATGTTCGGCAATTCCGCCGTAACGAAGGATTGGAGTTAATTGCAGGATTTTATCGTTCTTTGAAAAGAAACAAACCTACTTCTGAGATAGCTCTGAAAGCTTTAGCCAGCTTAGAGGCCACCTTCGAAAGCACTTTAACAGAATCACTTACGAGTGATACAGAATCCACAGTCAAAAATAACTTCTTTGTTACACTTAAAAAGTTGATAAATACAATGCAACAGTTTCATGAAAGTTGTCATGTTGAAACTAAGCTAGATTTTAAGAGCTTACTAGATATCGTAGGCTCATGTAAACCTGCAGTGAAAACAAATACGAGTACACAGGTTCAGGAAAATCAGAACCAACAGAACGGCAATAAAAAAAAATCAAAGAAGAATAAAAAGAAAAGAAAAATGGAGCAGGTGAATGGAAATGTTGAACCACAGCAAAAAAAATCGAAAAAGATTATTGAAAGTGAATAATTTTACGATAGCTAGTTAAGTTTGAATTTTATAATAAATTACAGACAAGATTCTTTTATTTAATTTTTTCCAATCGATAAGGTTACTGATGCAATATGCATCCTGATATATCTATTCACATGCCATGGTATGCCATGCCACTATCATCCTATAATGACTAATCTTTATCAGTCAACGTCGTCTAGGCTAATACTGGATGTTGTCTATCCTGGGCGCGACGGACACACTTGAATCTATTCACTCGTAGAGGGATATTTAATTAAAAAAGGAACAAACAGCTTCACGCTTGTATACCACAAAGAAAAAAAATACTGGTAAAGCCATTTTAGGTACAGTCAGCGACATAAGTCGATTATTTCGGAATGTTATTATTAAATATTGTAGAACCATCTTAATGCTAGTCTGCTTATGTTGCTGACCGCGCCTCTATGAATTAAAAGAAATTGTAATATTATATTATAACATCCACAACGAATGAGAAGATAGCTTGAAGAACTGGCCAAAACCAACAAACAATGGTCCACATCAGAACGGGACCAAAATAGCTGAAAGACATGGAGTAGAGGAGGACTGCTCAGCTTCAGCAGTAAGATTTATTATAGAAGGCATTCGGGAGACATGGGCAACCGGTCTTCTTCAACATGTCGCACTTGAGTAGTGGAGGACATGGTGGTGATCATAAATGTGATTCAAATTGAACCCTACAGTGTGATATATAAATAACTCTGAATGACTAGCCCGAAGGCGGTAGGTATTTTTAAATAAAGCAGAATGTAATAGTTGATATTATTTTATTTATCCAATAGATGGCTCGCAACGTTTCCGGTAAATGTTACTATTTTGGCAAAGTACGATTCTTACTTTTTCCTCAGAGATTTGTATTAAAATCAACTCGTCAAACAATCATATTATTAAATGACTAGCTGATAAACAAGTATCGACACTGACCTAACATAATTATATAATGTGCATACCTAAAATTGCCCATGTACTAATAAAAATTATCAGCTGTTTTATTCGAAATCTTTAAAAATTAATCTGTGCGAATCTTTTATTCTTACTCACTTTAAAAACATTGTTTTGAAAGAGACGGCATCGTTTTATATTATATATTGTAAGTAAAACGATTGTAAATAATAAATTGTCCGTGACTATTGTTTATTCTTTTTTATTTCTATGTAGTGGCAACACCCACCGGAAACAAGCAGTAACTCATATGTTTCACAACCTGCTCTAAACTCAGCCAGCCATCTTTTGTGGAAAAATCATTTGTTTCGTGTCGTCAGGGTAAATTTCGCAATTGTAATTAATGTCAGAGCCACAGTCTTCGCTTTTATTAAAAAAGCAGCTAGCTGGTAAGTGTATTATTCGTATCTAATAATAATTTGTGCTGATGTCTTATGCTTGGGCCGTCAGACTAGTTATTCTAGCAATCATTGACCTCAGCGGGTCGAATTTTGAGTATCTTTGTGATTTGGATGATTCTGTAAGTTTGGAACTTCCTTTGTGCTGCACGTGTGGTAAATTTTATGGTTCTGACGAAAATGGACTCGTTATATTAAAATCAATATTCGCAGCGATGACAGGTGTTCGTGCCAAAGTCAAAGGAGTAAAATAACTATTTACAAGTATATTTACGGTTCACAGTTGGCAGGGTTTTGCGTTTCCTACGGTTATAATGTGTAAATGTGTAAAGAATAATAGTGTCTCTATGAAAATTTAGGATTTTCTACTCGTTTTTTTCAGAACTGAACAAAAATCCAGTGGAAGGTTTTTCTGCTGGGTTGATAGATGACAATGACATATACAGATGGGAAGTCCTCATCATCGGTCCTCCAGACACATTATAGTAAGTAGAAAACATCAATATGTTCACTGGATCACAGACAATAATAGTTAACCTCATAAGCATGGTGTTTTATCAGTAACAAAATTAATTGGAGTCACAGGTATGTTCAGTCCATGACTAAGCATTCTTAATTTAGATATAAATGTTCCTAAAGCAGTTAACTCCCAAGTCATGATACCAGACACTACAAAGTAGATGTTATATTTATATAAGTTTGTTTGTAAAAGACATATTTACTATTTCATAATACAATAGTGATGGTAGTGTGACTTAATAAATAATAATTTTGCTGCAATGAAGTGTGTGATTTTTTCATTCCATTTTCAGTGAGGGTGGGTTCTTCAAGGCACATTTACATTTTCCCAAGGAATATCCTCTGAGGCCACCACGGATGAAATTTGTTACTGAAATATGGCATCCAAATAGTGAGTAATTTTTGTTGCAAGTATTTAGTGAACCATTGATGGGATGAAATTAAATTATGTAAGTTCAGTTTTTTCTGAATACCTATAAATAGTAGAACCATATATCTTCTCATCTACGTATAAAGTTCTACTTTAAAATTACTGGCTTTCATGCCTGAGCTGTCTGTCTATTTATCTATCCCCTCATGCCTAGTGTTTCTCAAAATACCTTTTAACATTTTGTTAATTTCATCAAAGACCGATGTTAGTCTTTTTGTATTTTTTTTAAAGCTACAAACAACAGCAAATAAAAAATAATGTTAGGTGGCAGTTTTAATGTGGTGCCAGCATAATGCATTGTGATAGCCCTAATTATTTAGTTAGCAGTAACATTATGCTAACCATTGTCAATTGAGCAGTCAATCACTACCAACTGGTGTAAAATACATTTCCTATAAACATAGGATTTTTTTTTTTAATCAATTATTGAATAATCTTTGATAAAAATTCTCATAAGCTGCCACCACTCACCTTCAATCAGATATTTTTTATTAAATGCTAGCTGCTACATAGCTTGGTTATAAATAAATACATATATTTTCAGTTGAAAAAAATGGTGATGTTTGCATATCAATATTGCATGAACCTGGAGATGACAAGTGGGGCTATGAGAAGGCATCTGAAAGGTGGTTGCCAGTGCACACGGTGGAGACCATTCTCATAAGTGTTATTTCCATGCTGGCAGACCCAAATGATGAGAGCCCTGCTAATGTTGATGCTGCGGTGAGTGAAGTGATGTCACTTTATTTATTTTTATTAGTGTAGCAAAACTTAAATGTGCATGTATGTGTATTTTTTTTAACTTACTAAACAAGGCTGCATACATTCAAGTAAACCATGCGCAATAGATGAAAAAAGAAATTTGGAAAATCCAAAAGTGCACGCCTCATAATCTCATTCAATTCTATAAAAAATAACAAAAGATTTAGAGAATAGAGAATTAATTGATTAAAAGAGAGGATGAGGTGTAATATCCAGCTACTCAGCAATTTTTTTTTATGAATTTATATCTACGGGTTTACTTATGAAAAAGTTGAAATGTAACATTAAAAAAAGAACTACATTGAATTAGATCATCATTTTCGAAAGGACTACGTTTTAGATGATTCTGAAGCGTGAATAAAAAACGGACTCGATTAGTTAAATTTTTCAGGAGTTATTGTGACTATGCCAGGATCCATACATACAAACACACAGACATCCACAGTATAATTTATTTAAACAGATTTTTCATTATTTTAAAAAGCAAAATGTCTTTTGAAAATAACATGAGTGTTGAAACTAGTGTTTTTTCTTGACGTTTGTGTGTGAATATTATTCTACAAGTGCGATATGAAGTAAATAGAGACATTGTTAGCTCAAGAAATTACTTGTTCTTTGTAAGGCGAGAGTAGAGCACTACCTCACACGCTTTGCTTATGAGGCGTGCAATATAGGACTTGCAACCAAGAATCTTGACACTTCAGCTGCTAGTCATGCAACAGAACTACTGCACAATGGTATATTTGTCTGTATGCAGTGACGTAAGAATGAGGTATGTGAAATGCTTCTGGGCGATGAGTGTTGCTCCATGAAACATCTTGTTGCCAGCTGCACCCTGAGTGTCCACAGTAGTTCAAGTTTCATGTGTAGACATTGAAATATTATATAATTTTTTGGATAGAAACTATGAATGTTAAGATTGCTAATATTGTTCAACCATTTTGTTTTAGAGTTTTTTTTTGTATTGAAAGTGTTAGTTATGGTTGACTGGTAGAGTAGTTAAAAAAAATAGGAAATGCAAGATATCTAAGTTTTAATGTCTTGAAAGATCTTGCAAGTTGGTAATGTAAAGCTGTAACCTGCAGCACAGCTACCCCTTAATAGAAAGAAACCATTAGCAGCAGTAAGCATTCTGATGATTGTGTGCAGGGTGGCCCAATGGTAGGCAAGTTTAAAAAAGTGATGTTCCTTATAAACCAATCAAAGTATTCTGCACATCCATATTTGAAGAAATAGGTAGATTTTTGCATACCTGTTATGTTTCATACTTCGAAGTATTATTTTTTTGCAATATGTTCTGGAGAAATATCACATATCTTAAAAAAAATATGACAAATAGACAACCTATGGGCTACTGTGTATATGATTAGGCAGCCGTCTAACCAAATTGAAAATTCAACTGAATCACCTGGCTTGTTAGTTAATTGTGCCATTTAATTGACTGCTGAAAAAAAGCTGGGCCTGTCAGGACAGTGTATAAAATGGCAAATTTAGTTAGATGACTGCAAGTTTTCTTCCACTAGATTTTGTAGTTGTCTAAATCTTGCATTTTACCCTTATACATAGCTCATTTTGTTTGATATTAATAATAAATTAAGTTTTTTTCCACAGGAGACTCACAACGTGCTTGTGTTTGATCTGCATCTGTAATTATTACCATGCTCATTTAACTATTGTTTGCATTCACAGAAAGAATGGAGAGAGCGATATTCGGATTTCAAAAAGAAAGTCGCGAGATGTGTTAGGAAAAGTCAAGAAGATTGTTTTTAGGAGAGTGAGGGGATTTAGATCAGAAAATATTATCATTGGAAAAGGGCCATGTGACACAACTATACCAAAACCACACTATATTGAATAGTTTTTCACGCTAGGTCGCTGCACGCACCAACCCGTATTTACTCAAACACGACCCGCGTACGCCAATAATAGACGAGTGCTCATTCTGTTTCTTTTTACAGAAAGAATGGAGAGAATCATATTCGGAGTTTAAAAGGAAAGTAGCACAGTGTGTGAGAAAGAGCCAAGAGGATTGTTCCTAAGTAACAGTGCCCTTTTTCATTAATTTAGTTGGATAGTGAGTGTTTGGTGATGCAGTTAGGACGTTGTTGAGAGCAGGCCCCGGCGTGACTCATAGTGCGAGCCCCCCCACCCGGGCCAGAGACAATATTGAAATTGATTTAAAATAAATACTTATTGTAATTAAATGGTATCGCTGCCGTATTTTATAAATAATAAATTAAAATAGAATCCAAGGTCTTTTTCATCTTTTTTAAGACATGTTAGCTAGCTATTGTTATAATAATGAAATATGTATGGTAATTTTTTTATAGAAAAACAAATCTGCATTTTGTTGTTTTTACTTCCTATATGATTACAAGTTTGATCTCTGTATAGTAGAAACCAAATCTGAAGTAATTTAAACAGTAATTATTTATTATGTATCACAATTCTCTATTGTATAAATAAAATATAAACATGCAATACTAAGAACCTGGCAAAATAATAATAAAAAAAAAATGTAAAATGAGCTACCAAACTTGTACTTTGCATATAATAATAATTGTTAGTTACCGACTCGACGCGATGCATACACATTGGTAGCTTTTATAATGTTGCTTCAGAATTACAATTTTATTCTAGTGCTAATTTTAGTAGTAAATTTAATACTTAATTATAATTTTTACTGAATAAATATAACTTTTGTAAACCTATCATTGTATCGATTGTACCTTGCCCTCTATGCACATATGAATAAAGCACAGGTTGATAAATTGCAGATGTTAAATTGTCGCAAAGCGAACTAGTTGTGGTGTCCCACGCCCAACACTTCAAAATATTTTTGCTCAACGTTAATACATGGCGGGAAGACCATAGGCATTATTAATGAACTGTTTGATACCTTTTTAGTTTTGTACATTAGTTCTCAATATTGTCAATTATGTTTTTGTACAATTAGAAGAAAAGCTTTGTTACCATTTTAGATGTGAAAATTATAATAGTTATGATGATAAATGAAAACCCCCTCATATTCATTCTATATCATCAAACATTGATTTGTGACGTGTGTATAATACTTTTCCCTGTGTATGTATATTTTTTGCTATAAAATCATAATGCAGTGATAATGTGATTTTATTTGTAATTATGAATACCTAAGCCCAGAGTGGGGCAAAAACTAATTGTGAAAACAATTAACAACTAACAATTAAATTGCCAAATTTAGTTGCAACTAACAACTAAAATAATTAATTGTAATTGTAACGTATCGCAATTAACAATTAATTAATTGTGCTTGTAAAACTTTGCAATTACAATTAAATTAATTGTGCTTGTAAAAATTTGCAATTACAATTGATTAATTGTTAATTGTTTGATACACGATTACAATTACAATTAACAATTAATAAATGTCAGTAACTAAAAAACATAATGCAAACAATACAAGAGCATTCTCCTTAATATTCTCAAAGGTATGTAAAGCCTGGATTTAAGCCAGAACATTACTACGTAAAAGTGTAGCACAGGTGCCATATAGGGTCAACTCATCTAATTCTGTGACAAAACAGAATGTGGAAAAAAAAACAGGTTAAACTTTATAAATTTTATTTTTATTTTTAATAGGAATATTAATCAGTCTTCTATTTATCATATGAGCAAGTGTAATCTTAACATATATGAATTAACTCAGCGTAAAATGAGCTTAATCAAACCGCGATGACTTGTCTAATTCTGCGACAAACACCATAATTCGGTGATAGTACTTCTCTAATTCTGTTATAACCGAATTAAGTGAGTAATTTAATATTTTTAAACACAAAAGTAACAAAAAATAAAATTAATCAAAAATATAAACATATTGAACGTAATAATTATGTATTTATTAATCAACAAGAAACTATCAAAAGTGGGGAAAAACAAAAAACAATATTGGACTTTATAATTATTTTTTACTCTTCACCACTGGACTCGTCAATACTACAACCATCACACATAAAAATTTCTTGGTTGTCATTTATAATTTGACTTTGGCAATGGGTATGATAAGCATTAGTACAGAACGAGCATGTTATCCAGTCGGCTCCATTTTGTAACTTAACATCTTGTGAGTATAACCCATTGCACGTACTGCAAATCCAATCATCATTCGAGATGGAAGATTTTGATCCCCTTGATGATTGAGAAGATTGTTTGACATTTTCATTTGTTTGTCTTCGTGATTTTGGTTTATTAATCTGCTGAAGGGATAACTGCCGCCGTTTATCTTCTTTTTTGACATGTCTTACAGATACGGTTGCAGATGATGTTGTGGCAACCGGTGTTAAACACTGAGCTTTGGGAACGGTTCTCTTTTTTTGTGTTTTGGTATTTGGTTTCCACTTTGGTAGTGTTAATATGTCATGTATAATTATTTTATTTTTGTTTTGAGGTCTTGATACGTCTTCGGTGGTTAAAATGTTTTGTTCAGTATTGGTAATTGGTTCTAACTCGCATTCCATTTGTAAAACAGGAGGCTCATCATTCTGTGTTTGAGATTTTTCAAGAAGACTAGTACTTGAGATCGAAGGGTCGTCATTTTCATTGACTTCTCCGTCACACAGAGGGTCATTATGTATTCCAGAGTGAGGAATTTCATCATCGTAGTCAATACCGATAGTTATTTCTTCCATTGACTCTTGTCCAGTAATTACAGGTTGATCGGATAACATGGAAGGTGCAATAGCGTCTGGGCATATAGCATTTTTATTTAATGGATAGATTCCAGCTTTACTAAATCCTGCTCGAATATTGGTTGGTGTGAAACATTTTTCATAGACCGGTGTTAGAAATTTGTGAAAATCATATCTTGTGGGTACTGAGCTGGGATGTTGTATTTTATAATTTTGTAACTCTGCTCTCCATGCCGCTTTAAGTGGCCGAAACACTCCCACATCCAGTGGTTGTAAAATATGGCTGGTGTGAGCAGGCATGGTAAACAATATTATCTGGTGGGATTTAGCATACTCAAGCACTTTTGGGACTTATATGACTTGCATGTGAATCCATAATTAAAAATACGGGTCTTGCCGGAGGAATATTTTGATCGAAAAACTTAAGCCATTCAAAGAATAAATCTGCATTTATCCAGCCCTTTGGTGACAGTCGGGTTAAACTGTTTGGCAGAGAACCATTCGATAGTTCCGGAATATTTCTTACTCCTTTGAAAATCACTAAAGGGGGAATAAAATTCCCAGCTGCATTAACACAAGCTAGCACGGTGGTTGTAGTGCCTTTTTCAGCATACGTTCTATTGTAAACGTATTTGTTGCCTACTTTAGTTACAATCTTAGAAGGTTTGTTGACATACATAAGACCTGTTTCGTCACAATTCCATATCCTCTCTGGACAATTCATCAAGTTATGTGCAACTAATGTTGCTTCTAATTTTTCATAAAAGTCAGCTATTATTGCAGGATTTGAACAAATAGCACGGCCAGATGAAAGGTTTTCGGGAGTTCTTAAACTTAACCCATAACGTTCTTTGAAGCCTACCCACCAATTCCATCCTGCACATTTTTTGTTTGTGTTTAGTTATGCTTGAATTCGGCTGTCTCAGCGAGCGAAAAAGCGATTTGCCGGATTTGGTTGACAGTAAGACCAAATCCAAGTTCTTGCATTTGTATAATGTATGACAATAAACTTTGTTCTAAATTTGCTGACAAAGAAAATGGTCTACCAACCTTGAGCATTTTAATTTGTGTTATGCCCTGCTTGCGTTCTTCTTTTACCCTTTCAACATTGACCTTTAAAGTACTCCATGGCACTTTATATTCTTTTGATGCCCTGTACAGACTCATTTTTGACAGCAGAACACTTTCAATTGCGGATGTCAGGGTTGTTTCATTATATTTTCTATTTTTATTTTTGCCTTCCTCCATGCCGTCTAAAATAAAAAAATAACTCACTTAATTATGTGATAAAAAAAATAACGGACTTTTTTAAAATGCTTGAAAGCGATCCTACTTTTTTACCTTAGTAAAAATAAATATTTTCTGACTTAAACTACTAACGTACACGTACTGATAACAATTATTAATACACGAATTGAAAACAATAAAAGTTTGCTTGGTTAATTCTGTGACACTGTTTTGAGTTGCAATCTTGAGAATCGTTAACTTTTTGAACCCAGGAAATAAGGTATTATGCACAAATAGATGAAAAATTACTAAAACCTTTATCGGTATCAACAAGTATATGTTTTTAACAACTAATTGTCAAAGTATCATGAACTTACACTCACCTTTTCTATTTAAAATGAATTAAATAATGACAGCACATCGCACGCTACCGGTGAAACGTCAAACATGGCGGGCGCAATGCCAAATCCCGTGATTGTTACTATCTCACTCGCACGATCTTAACAAAAATTTGTATACAAAAAGAAGCTTTATTACCATACCATCGGGTTCATTTTAATGTATTGGATTTTACTCCTATAACGCTATGAAAGAGTCCAAACGTTGTATCTCCGAATTAAGTGAGTCACACAATTATGTGAGTTTACCCTACAGGGGCCACCGTAGGCGCGGGCTTGCGGACGGCGAGCAATGGGCAGCTCGCCGTCCGGTAAGGACCAGGCCCGGGTCGACGGCGCGTCGTGTTCCACGCGCGCCTCAAAGAGATGTCAGCACCATTGACGGGGTCCGATAGGACCGATGCCTGCCGGGGTCGCGGATTGTTCGAAAGAGTTACCGTGGCCCTGGCGCACAGGCAACTGAAGGAACACGGGTGGGTTTTAGTCAGTAAGAGTCTGACACGCCCTTCCGCTCCGCCCAGAGCGGGAGAGGTCATTTGATGATTTCCCAACCAAAAAAAAAAAAAAAGGTGCCATATTTACATTCGTCAAATACTTACGTAGTTAAATTAAATATTAATTGTTTAAAACAATTAATTTAATTGCAAATAAAGTTTTAATTGCAATTGAATTAATTGTAAACCACAATTAACAGATTTAATTGCAATTGATTTTAATTGCATTTCACAATTAAAAAATAATTGAATTAATTTAATTGCAATTAATTTAGTTGAAATAAAAATTGTAATTGTTTGCCTCTACAATTAAACAATTAATTCAATTGTGCCCAACACTGCCTAAGCCCAAACCCTTACACAGCATGAGATATTAGATGAGGAAAGTATTGAAAAAGTAGAAGTAACATCCCATGGTAACTTTTTAATTAACAATTGTTATTCTTATCAAAATACACAGCTTCAATATTTTTCTGTGCACGTCTGCCTACCCCTTAAGGAATTCAGGTACGAGTGTGATGTTGTTCAAAATTCTTCAGAATGTACAATATTTTGTAGCACAGATTTTCTACATTTCAGTCACTATCAGAGTTTTCTGCTAGAACTGCACCTTGTATGCTTCTTGGGTCGAAAGTACTTTCAAAGCACCTTTTAAACACAGACTTAATCATTGTTCTGGCTGCAGGTGAAGCTGGTATATTATCACAGTCCATTAAATCTATCCTTCTGTCTTTGCAATTTGCACCATCTTTGCTTATACTACCATTTAATTTGTTACTTAAGTTAATTGCATTGTCTCCGGGTATATCTACAAAGTTAAATAGATGAGAGTCTTCATCTAAGCATTTTGAAATGTCCATATCTAAATGAGGCTTCTTCTTGGCTGATCCTTGAGCGCTGCTGTCTTTTCGCTTGTTTCTTTCAACATTAGTGTTTTGTGTTGTTGTTTGTGATGCATTATCAGGTTTAGTTGTTGCTAACACAAAGTGTGCTTCAAATGTGGTGCCATTATGTACAATAAAAACAGCAGGTCTTCCAGTAGTCTCAAAATGTAGTTGTAGAGGCAAATTAAGAGCTTCAGAAAATGTCAGCAGTGCTCTGAATTCTTTTAGTGAGAATGTAATAGTTGTTTCTGACCCTATGAGGTAACTATCAAACTCTGCTGGCTTCAAACTAATTTGTGTTCTGATAATTTTGGTGAGATCTATACTACAGTCAATATAGTTCCGCAGTATGAGAGAAAGTGAGGTAGCTTCTAATGTTACTTGATCATCTGAACTTTGGAAGTTGTTGAGGGCATCTGTTAATATTCTCTGTGGGGATGTTATCCTGAAAGGTTTTTAAATGTATGTCACAACAGGGCTTAAGATTATTATAATTGAGTGTAGCTATATTGACATTACACATACAAAGTTTCAAAGACTATAACACAGTTGTGAAGATCACCTTACCTGTTTGGTACAGAATCCTTTGTGTACACTGCCTGCATTGCTTTACAATCTAATATTGATACAAAGTGTGTTTTGACAATGCCATGTCTGCATTTCAACTGGAATATCAACTTGCAGGATTCTGGATCCAGTTTGATTTCTAGGTTTTCTACTTGTTTGTCCATATGTGTAGGCGACTTAAACGTGTTGAGTGCCGATTTCATGGATATTTTACACTTCAATCCCTCATTATCCTCGGTTGAGTAAAAGTTGTAGTTGAAGTACGAGAAGAAATTTTTATTAAACTTGACCATAGCATACGCAGATTCAGCTGCATTTAAAGTTCTTAGTAGTATACAATCTGGAAGGGATTCTAAGTAAAGTTCATCCCCAAATCTTGCAAGAGCATGAACAGTTCTAGCTAAAACTAAAAAGACAATTGCGTTTATTTTTTCGGTCGAAGGATTTTTATAACATTACGAACAACAAGTCAGTTTTTCTTTCAAATAACTTTAATACTTGCCTTTAACATTGGCTCCCGGTATGTGGCATTTCATTTTGTATTGTTATCTAAATTAATAATCAGGAAATGCAACTGTTGTAATTATAAATCATTGCGCGCTGATATCTTTGACATTTGACAGTTTCTGTTATTCATTGACAAGCTGTCAATAGAAGTTTTTAGGTCATTGTCAGAGTTCTCTGTAAATTTTGTGACAATAGTGGAATTAGTAGGTACTATATAGTAGTCACTGACAATAAAATCGGTATTGTGGACCGTACTATCGGATGCGACTTCCAAACGGATGCTGTATCTGCAACACGAGCTTAGTCTGTCCGACCCAAAAGAACTTTGGATACTCTGTACCACATGAATAAAAAACCGCTCTGTACTCTGAGGCTGAGATCAGATCAAAGATAATTATTTGTCCTGAGTTGACAGACCCTGGAGGGTTGTCAAAACAAAGTACGGAACTCTAACAAGAACTATTACTACGCTTTACTCATGTATGTACAAAAAAAATAAAAAACAGATTGATATAACTATCAGCAGAGCTATGTCGTAGATGTGCACTCGGCATCGCCATATAAAGATATTTTTTTGTTGTAAAAACGAGTAAAGCGTGATAGTAGTTCTTGTTAGGGTTCCGTATTTTGTCGTGATAACCCTGCAGGATCTGTCAACTCAGGACAAATAATTATCTTTAGTCTGATCTCAGCCTCAGAGTACAGAGTATCCAAAGCTTTTTTTGGTCTACGAATACGACAGTAGTCAGCCACAGTTACAATATTTTACTGAGAATCCGATGAGCATTCTTATATGAAATGGCAGTCCAAGTGGTCCACACTTTGTCCACAGCGTCCACAAATTAGACTGACTTGTTTGTGATTTGCCTTCATTCATGTCTGTCAGTCAGATTTACTATTTGGTCCATGGTGGATAGTCTAGTCTATTTATGGGGATGCGACAAGATAGCCCGCGAAATTCAAATTTTCTTACGTTTTTGCAATTTGCAGGTTAGTATCAGATTGTATGTTGATCTATGTATGATTCGCGGCCGTATCAAATATTTATTTATAGAATTATAATTATAAAAATCATCAATATATCTTTCTAAGTTCATATTACCCAATTGAATGACTATTTCATGAAATCATGACATTTGAGGGCAATTCTAACTTAATGAGTTGTATTGGTAATTCTAATGATTATAATTCTTTAAAGCCATACATGTTACGGTCCCAAATCTTATTTTAATCAACATACAACCTGACCCTGACCTCCAAATTGCAAAAAACCTAAGTATTTTTGAATTTCGCGGGCTACCTGAGTGCATACCCTTCTGTGCCGTTGTTTGCAGCTGGCGCGGGGGGAGCATAGACTTTTTTTAGGTAGTTTTTACAGCTGCTGTGACTCAGTCAGCAGTCCAATATGTCAGTGAGTCCAATATTATGGTCTAAAAAAACAAGGTCTGGCACTCCGAGAGTAACACAAGCTTACGTCACTATCCAGTTGCCACTTTATTGCAACAAAACAAGAAGTATAGAAACATTTTCAGTCACCATTATGTTAAAAAATATATATCAAACATTTAAATTGTCGTTTTGTTTTTCTAATCAAACGAAAGAATTCAATTTAAACTTATACTGACGTAATTGTTAGTTAAAACCTCATTGATTTATCGGATTCGCACAGGTAATAAAGCCGATTGGGGAGTTACTATGACACACTACTGGTAACACAGCGGTGATGACGTAGGCTTGTGTCACCCACGTGACCACTTTGTCTCGGAATGCTATACCTGGCGAAGTATATTATTATACCATGTCCAATATATAGTAGTCTGTGGTATGTAGCAGTCCGTCGTGTTATAAGCTCTGTTCCTTTTCCTTGAGTCTGTCAGTGTCAGTGGGGAACTGGTGATGTGTGTATGTGTCGCGCATCGGATACAGTACAAATAAATAATACGAGAGGAAGTTCGACTAAAAAGCGTTTTATATGAAAGAAATACATTTAAGCAACAAAGATAAAGAAAATGGGTTCAAGCGGTGAGTTGCTGTTATTCATTTTTAAATAATAAACCCGACCGTGGATAGAGCGTGTTAACAGGACCGTTATGTATTTATTATCGCTATGTAGGTAGCGTCTCCGTTATTTAAATGAAATTAGATTTCTTCACATTTCTCCATATAGACTTCCATTGGCAAGTTTTGTGTATCTAACGACTTATTGAACGGTTTCTGTGGAACAGCTGATTGTAAATACCAAGGGAATGCTTATGATGCTATTCATTAGAATAACCAGGTCAACCCCTTAAATGCTTTATTGTTACGTATGTGAATACTGAGAGATTTGAAAGCAAATAATGATACCTACTTTATAAAACTTAAAAATCATATCCCTATAATACGTACGCACCTACTGTTGAGGAATGCATACTCCTAATTTTAGTACTCTATGATTGTGTTACCTAGCAATACTTTAATGTTGATGGAAGGCATTCGGATTATTCGGTTTTTAAAAACAAATCATTATAGTTTCACATTTCTCTTATTTATTGTGTTTTTCTATATCCTAACCACCTAACTTTAACACCCACCTACTTTTGCTTTTCGATTTAAAAAAATCTTAGCACAGATGGATTACAAATTGAAGTAATCTCAGTATACAATTTGCGCTTCCTCTCTGATCTCACATTCCCATACTCATCGTAGGTCGACCGCCCTCGCCACAAACCCAACAGAGGCGACAGCTCATCGCCTGTGAATAAATGATCAGTGTTGATAATAATATATATAACTATAGAGTGTGGCGAGTTCGCGAGCGCGCGATTTAAAGGGTATTTCCGGTTGCTTCCAGGCCCTATATCACTATGACCACTTAACGATTCCTTATTTCGAAACCACGTCAATTTCTTATCTAACCACGACATCTGCTAATGGTGCCGATTCTCTTCTACACCGAACGACACTAACTAAACTATCACTAAAACTCCTTACTTTTGGCTATAAAGATAAAGATTATGGCTATGAGAATCTTAAAGCCATTCTGAAAATAAAAATCTCTAAATTTAAAAATATATTAATTTGACAATCGCTACACCACGTGGAAAGTAGGTACTTGTTTGCCCTTCCCGTGATTTTTTTTAGAGCCGGGAGGCGCGCATAGGACCCCTCTTATGCGCGCCTCCCGGCTGCGGCTGCGTAAAAAATTCCATAAAAAAAACAAGTTGAGGCCCCCGCCTCAACTTGTTTTTTTTATGGAATTTTTCACTTTTTGTATGGAAAGTATGAAAAATTATTACCTACATGTAGAATTTTAGGGGTTTAAGAGTTCTATAAAGGGGGTCGAAATTTTCATTATTTTTGCAATACGACATGTAGGTAGGTACACCATTTTCGAGTTATAAGCAAAATAAAAGAAAAAAAAAAGATACAGTACTGTTTTTGCACCTGAAGTCGAGGTGTGGCGAATTTTAGTTCATAACAACTAATTTTATTCCACACCTTTTTAATCGCGATTAAAAATAGCCAGATTTAGTTAGACAAACAAAATTTTTGGTGAAAATCGTCAAAGTGAGAATAGCAAAATTGCCATTTTCACTAAACTAATAACTCAATGCAATCTAAGTGCTGTTAAACTAAAATATAGTTAAGTTGTGTCACTTTAGTCTATTTCAGAATGAGAAATAGTCGTTGGACAGGAGTAAACTAAATTTTAGTGATTTTTTTGGATAGTTTAGAGAATTTTGTGACAAGAGATTCGGCACCAGGTATGTCTTACCACCAAATCACCAATCAAATCAAAATCACTGTTAACAATCCGTAATTTAATTGCAAGTTAAAATCACACACAAAGGAAATGGCAATTCAGTACCGGCCTACACTTTTGGTATTGGTGGTTTAGATCTGTAGAACGATCATTTCAAAATACGTCGGACTCATAACTTGATATGAATGGAACGTGTTATTTTGAACAGCAGTGTTGAAGAGCTCCAAAGATGTACTTATCAAGTACCTACCTGCCAAAAGAAGACATTACAAAGTCACTTCGTCCTATGAACGAATGGTCAGAAGCAAATCTACCAGATAATAATACTTAATCAAAGCGTATTTTTTATTACGAATTTTACATTTATTCCTCAGCTATAGTTACCATCATATTCATAATAATGTTCAAATATAAAACAGTTAAATTACATTTCGATATACGGCCCACTTTTTATAAAATACTTCTTGAAATTGTGTTCATTTTTTAAAAACTCGAAGTTCTCTATGGTCGCGTTAGATACGTGCCAGGCTACTATAAGTTTACACGAGCCATCATTCTCAATGCAGTATTCAAGTGGCAAAGTAGCCGCCGCAGAACTTTTATGAGGATAGAAACTGTATTCAGACAATATTCTCAAACCGCATTCTAGGTTATTATCAGCGAGGCTCCTGACGACACCTGAAAAAGAATGGAGATTTATAAACATTCTGATAGTGAAGTTGAGTGTCCCGATAGGGCTGGCAAAAACCAGGATACCTACCAGAGCCCGGAAAGCCCTAACTCGGAACTGTGTGTAAAGAGCTTAGCATAAGCAGCATAATCAGCCTATAATGTTCCCAATGCTGGGACAGGCCTCCTCTCGGTGAGAGGGAGTGGACCGTAATTCACCACGCGGGCCCAGCGCGGGTTGGAACATGATACATGTCTTCGAATTTTTGGTTTTAGGACATTTCGGTTTCGTCACGATGTTTTCCTTCACCATTTTGAGAGCAGTGATGATGAAATAAATTACACAAAGTAAAGCGCTTGTCTGGGTTCGAACCTACGACCTACCACTCGTGAGTCGCGTCCGTTACCTCTAGGCTCTTAAGCCTTAAAAGCCTTTATTTAAAAATAGAAACTGGTTAGTCTACTAGTTTCTTGTTTGTACCTTGGAGGAATAATTTAAAAATGACGACTTATCAACAACAAAAACTAACGTACGCATAAAAAATATTAAAATAACTCAAAATTACCACATTCAGCAAAACCTTGTTCTGAACCTCTGAGAGCATCTGATGAAAGGTTCTACCAAATGTTTTGATTGTTTCAAAAACAAGAACCTGCAAGTACAATTAGGTACTCGAGATATAGTGATAGGTCAAATCAGATAGGCTTTCAGACACGGCAGTCGAGACAAGAAGTCGGGGCGGAATTAACAGGCCGTTACTTTGCTAATTAAATTAGAAAAGGACCTTCAAATAATGCTGTAAATGATCACCGTTTGACGGTCAAGAGTTTTACAAAATACAGCTCCTATAACGTCCATCTTTCGCCAATCCCTAGTGCTTAAGCTGGGAAGAAGTGGTACCGCACAACAAACTTCCTAGCAACATCTCTCTGCCTGTTTAGTTATTCAATGGGTGGCTAATTAAATTCACATAATCCCGCTATTAAAGTTAATTATTCTAATAATTTGTCACCTGCGGGGTAATTACGTAACACACTAACAGTAGGAATGGGTTTCATTTTGACAGTTCAACAACATTCAGTGCGTTATTTACGTTGTTGAGCAGACAAATTTTTCGAACTTAAGAAGCAATGGATTAGCAATAGGCTTCCAAATGATTCAGATTGTGATAGAATGTGTGTTACGTAATTAGGGTGCTGGCCTTGACCATAGTCCAAATGTTGGATTAGGTACATTTGGGCGAACAGGTTTTTATCTTGATTTAAGTTATGTGCCAATATTGCTAATAAAATATTATTGTGAACAAGTTGAATAAAGGTACAATTATTATTCGGAAGACTACCGCAGACCACAGACGGCAGCGGCAGTGACGCCCAACCGTAATGAATACCTGACCGCACTCGCGGCGACACTACTGGGTATTTCTATGAAAACGCTTCCGTAGATGACGACTGTGCCGCCTGCTTCTGCGGTCGAGCGGTGACTGCAGATGGCATACCACTAGTGCTGTCACTAAAAAGCGACCAAAAAGTATTTTCCAAATGAGTTTCGCGAAACTGGAGAAGAGAAGTGCCGCTGTCTCCATAGATGTGACGCGTTCGGAGTCAAATTTGCAGCGGCACTGTCGCTTGTGTTTATTATCAACCGCAACGCCCGCCGCTGCAGTCTGCGGTCTGCCATCCGCCATCCGCGCTCTGCCGGCACATTCTGAATTGTACCATAAGTAATTACTTAATTTTAACATCGTAATATAAAATTATTATTCAAACAAATCGGTCGCTTAAAAAACCGGTAAAATCGGTTGAACGTTGTTAGTCCACCTAGGTCAGGGATGGCGAACCACTGGCACGCGTGCCGCTGGTGGCACGCGATAAAATAATTTGGGCACGGCATCAATTGAGGAAGTTATGTACCTAAGTCACAGTAACACACATAGAAATCTGAGTGCGCCCTTCTAGGATAGGCGCTTCCATTTCGGCTATCGCATGGATATAAGTATATTTCTATGGGCTATCGTCGCCGCGTAAATGCAAGGGAAAATGTGAACCTGATATAAATTATTTGGCATCTAGTTTGTAACAGCAGAAGTGGCACTAATTTGTTCTCTCATTTATATAAAACGGTAAATGTTAAGAAGACTGAATAATAGTAAAGGTCTATTTCTGTTTGCAAACAAGGAGGATTATTCTGAAACTATTTTGCTAGTTTTTCATTAGTCAAGAAGTCAAGATTGTTTGTTAGCACATCATGGCCACATTAAATATTTATTTGGAAAAAGTGGCACGTGGATGTATAGAGGTTCGCCATCCCTGACCTAGGTGTTAAGTTGCACAGCTCATAAAAACGATTGGATGAAGCTCGTCTGTTATTTAAATTGAAGTCAAACCTGCAAATACTCGTACTAATAAGTGTCGAACGCTTTAAGATCATAAAAAATATATTTGTATACTTCTATAAAATCATCCCCTACTGTGGGCCAGCAATTTCCGTTTTACAGGTTTATGACAAAAATTAAGTGTTGTCCTATTCTTAAATATCAACTTGACTCACCATCCTTGCACGTATCGTTGATGATTTGCTTCGTGACGCTCATGTAGCGTTCCAGGGTGGTGTTGAAGGTCGGCTTTAGGCAGAGGTACTCGTCTTCAGTATATTCTGGCGCCCGAGCTGACGGAACCACGTCGTATTTGATGACAGAGTTGAACACACACGGGTCTTGGACGGTCACTACCTGTTATTTGTAAAGAAAATTAGCAGAGCGTCGCCAATTTTAAATAAAAATGTCTATTGGCATATCGTATCTTACTATAGAAAATACATAGTGTGAAAATACATCTGCTAGTGTAATTAATGTGGTATTGCAAAATTAACGCAACGGAAAATAGACCTTACTATAACCGATAATAAATCAATCACGATAATATTTGCCCAAATCCTTATCTTGAATTATATCTTAGTACGCAATGTTCAGAAATAGTATATAAGCGTCTTTGCGAAACAAACACAGGTACCTACTTATCCTTAACACGTATATGATTCTATTGAATAATTACAGGTCAATAGACAAACAAAACACACCCCTTGCAAATTGCAATCAATGTATAACTCATGGCATTGCTTTACGGCGTACAATCTTCTACGGGGTGTTTTTTTTTACTGGGACTGGTAACGGAACACCCTAAACCATACGAGCCGCAGTAGCACATTATTTTCCTGTTGCTAAATAGCTGGCTTAGTTCAAGTTGCAAAACAATAGCAAACATTTATATGCAATAGGTAAAATTAAAAAACCCCGACAAAAAAAAGAGCTGATGACCTTGAAACTGCTAAACTGGCTTTGATAAAAAGTGTCTAAGAACCACCGCTAGAAAACCTGCTTTCAAATTAAAAAAAAACGCTGAGCTACGGTGCCACAGACAGACACACACACGTAGCAGTCAAACTTATAACACCCCACTTTTTGCGTCGGGGTTAACAAGTAGGTACAAGATTTTTCAAAAAATTGTACAAGATTTTTCAAAAAAATTAACTCATAATAATTTTGTGTGTGAGTTAAAGTAATTACAGAATGTAAAATCAATATCATAAAAATTATACAATTAAATTAGCAACCAGTTTGATTTTGTCTAGACTCTAGATTATCCTATGAAGCAGGACCAGCATGTTTCCAAGCATTCCTATCTAGGATATAATCCTCTAATATGTAATATGCTTGCTTACAAAGTGTACTTTTAATTATGTGTATTAAATTTTCTGTCATTTAATTGAAATATATTACAAGGTATTTTGTTGTAACATTTAACACAGTACCCCATAAAAGATGTATGTACTTTAGATAATCTAAAAAATGGTTGATTTATTTTATCTTTATTTCTAGTATTAAAATTATACAGTCTATCACTTATTTTATTAAAAAGATGTAGATTTTTTCTTACATACATAATATTTTCATAAATGAATTGGCAAGGTACCGTCATAATATTAATCTTTTTAAATAGTTCCCTAAGAGATTCGCGACGACATAGATTGTAAATGGCCCTGACAGCTCTCTTTTGCAAAATGAAAATGGATTCAATGTCAGCAGCCCGACCCCACAGTAAAATACCATATGACATAATGCTGTGGAAGTAGCTAAAATAGACCAAAAGCGCGGTTTCTACATCTGTTAACTGTCTTATCTTCCTAACAGCATAAGCGGCCGAGCTTAACCGCCCCGCAAGAGATGTTATATGTAAAATAATCCCATAAAAGTTTAATTACGTTACATAACTTTATAGAATAGAATAGAATAGAATGAATAGACCACCACACCATAAAAATTACAGATATAAATGTAGACCATAGATCAGATCTTTATTTCTAGTACTAAAATGATGTCTATCACTTTTTTTATTTAAAAGAAATGACTAGGTTTCGAACCTAGCCCCAAGTGATTATTATTTGTTCCCTAATTTGAAAAAAGACTTTCGTGGGCAACGATTTTCCAACGATGAAGAGCTCAAGGCGGCATTAAATGCGCATTTTTCAGAGAAAGAGGAAAGTTAATTTTTACAGGGTATTGAAAAGGTAATTTCGAGATGTAATAAATGCATTGAGATAATAGGAGATTACATTGAAAAATAAAAATAATTTTAATTGAATTTACGTTTTTTTTTATGTCTATACCGAGAATACATTGAATGCCGTTGCCATTGAATACATTGAGTGTTATGTTTCTAACAGCATAAGCGGCCCAGCTTAGCCGCCCCGCACGTTCCCTTTTCACCCCTAAACCACTGAACGGAATCGATCACATTTGGCAAGGAGATAGGTCCTGGGGAAGGACATGGTCTACTTTTTGTCTCAAAAATAATCCATAAAGGTGGTGGGTGATATAGGGGATGAAAGTTTGTTTGGGAAACCAAGAATTTCTTAAGTTTGGGATATGTAAATTCAAATTAATACTTTTGGTAAGAAATAAAGAATAACATTTCACAGTTTTTGTAAAAACTCTCCCAAAGGGGGTAAAATAGGTGATGATTTTAAAATTCTCATGTGTTAATTAATGAAATTTTTGTGAAGTGATCTAAGGGATTGGAAATTATAGTCTGTCTGTTACCTTTCATGCCTTAACAGCTGAACGGAATCGAATGAAAAGCATATGGATAGGCTATGACTTAGGATAGGTACTTTTTCATCTCGATAGTACGTTCCCATGGGATAATTTCCGACATTCACGTGAGCAAAGACGCGGGAAAAAGCAGTTGTTGTATATGAGAATATATTACAAAGATGTCATCTTGAAACTTAAAACCGTTAGATACAATGACACGAACTCGAACAACGTAGAGATATTTCTGCAGTTTGTCTGGCAGTTTGAAAGTCTTCTATGATCAACATTGTCAAAAGCCTTGGAAAAATAATCCAACCAATACTCAAATAATATTATGTGATCTATCCAATATGATTTATCATTAGGTTCTCGAACTTGCGTGTTTATTTAAAAAAAACCTGTGGTAATAAATTGCTAGTTAAGTCGACTCGAGCCTTATTATTGTAGCGTTTGTTGCTAATATGCGTAAATTATATGTTTCGTATATATGAATTGGAAAGATCTAGCTTTTAATTTGGAATTATTTTTGTCTGGTGATGTCCACAACGCATTTTTCTATATGTAGGTATAGAGGTATGAGGAACAGGGTGTAAAGTTCACTCACACCTCCATAGAAATGGGAGGATCCTCCGACTAGACGGGTGTCGTGTCTGATGGGCAACTGCCCGACGATTGATGTCGGGATGTTGTATATATGCTAGTTGCGCGGTAAACTCTGCTTGCGCGATGCAGGATTTTGCGTGACGTCAGTGTGACGTGTAGCTCGCATGTGGCGTTTGTAGATGCCGCTACATAGGAAATTTCATAATGGTCACATAAGTACCTACCTACTCGTACATCATTTTAGAAGTAGCGTATGTAACTGCAAGCAATCGAACGACAGCACGTAATATGCAAGTTAAAATACAATATCGCACAATGAATGTGTAGATCCATTTTTAAAATGTGTAAGTTGCTTATCTCTGTTTTACAAAGTAAAATTCATAATGAGAGTGAGATTCGCGGCTACAACAACTACCTTCAATACCATTGGTTATCGGGCCAATCCCCAGATTGAAATTATTTCACAAGACCACTACAATTTTCTTTGTATTCCATAATAATTCTAAACAGCAAACTTTTTTCAGTGTATTTTTCCACGCATCACACGACGATTTGTCGCATGAAACTCTTGAATTTGCTATCCTCGACCGAATTCATTTATCATTGTAAATCGGTTTAGGTTTCTGGCCCTGAATCTTCCATCTTTGCATTACCATGCTTCTTAAAAGTCCAAAGTATTAGACGTATAGATATTTTATATTTATTTGCTTAGGTTACCACCTGAAAATGCCTCAAATACCTAAGTCTGGAGATTTACATCAAGAGATCAAGTTCAAGTTCAAGACTGCATTTCAACTAGTGCTCATTGTCAGCTGAACTTTTGTTTGATTTGTCTCGAGTTTCAAGGTCATAGACACCGGCTTGTACAGTGTATTTTAATGATACATATTTCGCCTAACCACAAAATGATTGGTTAAATAACATAATGAGGCTCTTAGGTTATTTAGATAATAATACACAAGTTAATAGGAACGAGGCTTGAGGCGTGTTTTAAGTACGAGGCTTTTGGCTAATTTTTATTAGTGTATGTAATTTGTCTACAATAGTTTTTTTTTTGTATTGTGCGTGTTGTTTGTGCAGAATAAACAATTTTTCTTTCTTTTCTTTTTCTTTCTTTTCTTTTTCTTTCTTTTCTTTTTCTTTCTTTCTAATAATAGTGCAAACTTAGATTTTGCACCGTTTCATATCTCGTTAAACAATGTTAGTTCATGGCACTGCGACGTGTTAGTTCATGGCACTGCGACGTGTTAGTTCAAACGACGAGTCCAAACCATTTTAAATACTAGTAGCCTCTTTGTCTAAGAGGAAATTAATAAAAAAACAGCATTTTTTATCCCCCTTAAATCCACGCGATGCACAGTGCATCTGCATCACATGGACGATAAGGCTCTCATTAATGACGGATCTGAGTAGTCATTGAACTGGTTAAAATTAAATTAAATTAAATTTAGCATGACGGCCAGCAGCTGCATCGCCAGTACAAACGAACTGTCTCTGCTGACATTAGCTGGCTTCTTGATGTAACGGCAGCATGACCTTAAATTTTTAGGAGGACTTATGATTTAGGGAATGCAGCGGACTATTATTTACCTCTCTCCCTATGCATCTTGGTTCCAAGAACAGTCCATTAAAGATATTAGTCGAAGATGTCTGGCTGGTGACAGGGAACTGTATCATGCCATTGCAGAGGGTCCAGCGACCATCGCGGATGATGTACGACCGAGGCACCTGGCTCATCGTAGATACAGTCAATGTCGATACTCCTAGCCTGTGGACGTATTGCAAAGATACATTTAAATTGTCGTAAGTTCAAAATTATAGCTTCAATCAACCTTATCATGACTTGTTTGCCCGAACGACCCGATTTCCTTTTTTTTTGTATTATACTAAAATGCACCACATTTTATAGCAAAACTTCTAAGTGTAGAACTAGTGTAACGATTCGAGTTCGATTTCTCATTATTTTATATCGGTAGGAATTTGTTATACATGTGACATAGCATTGGACTTGTTCATTTTATTACTTCTTCTGACAAAATGCATAATAAGATACTTAACTGACCTTCAAACTGAAAATAATCCTCTTAATTCTGCAGCTGGTTATTATCAGATTGCAAGTTACAATTGTGTTTATGTTGATGACATTCTCATAGTATTTGAGATAGTCATGGAATTGGTATACAGTAAAGACTGTTCTAATGAAGAAATTAATTCAGGAAGATGTTTGAAATCAATATGTTCTGTGTCATGCAAATCGTATACATATAAATGCTTCGCTATATAGGCGACATGGGTGACTTGAAGTGGCAGAGTGTATAAAAGTTGGTGATTAAGTATGAGTACCAAACGTAAATATAGGGTATTAAACTGCCTAGTTCAACCCACCTTATTATCGATCACGCGATACTGGAGAATGCGTAGAAGTTAAATAAATTGTCAGTATATCAATATAGTCGTAGTCAATATTTGTACGCGGATGACGGCTAGACATAGCGTTATTTAATAATTGCAACATCTATACCTAACAAATAAAAATATTTGTATTTGTACATTTCCCTATCGACATCAAAGACTAAATATACTTGTTAAATATTAGGCTAAAAACTACTTTGAATTTTGGAAAAAGCAAAAAAGAACAAACTAGCACAACAGTGATGTACATGAAGTCGGTTAAAAATGCAATTATTCATGCAGTTCACGATCATTACCAACCATTTACCATACTATTAAAAATGTCATACTAACTCATGGATATATTATCATCATCATAAATACGGACTTGTCGTGCGTTAGTATTCTTGGTGCATTTCAAAATGCACTTTAAAGCCGTTTATTGCCCTTATAAAATGATTAATTTCGTCGAAGTTGCAATACCAACTGTAGAAGGTATAAAATAGTGACTTTATTTCCAGGGTGACGTTTAGGTAGGTACTGGTTTGTCTTGTTTAGCCGATCCTTATTATCGGCTGATTTGAAATTTTACTATTTCTTTATTTATAGTTAATTTAACGGTACTACACCAATTACATTGCACTTACTTTGCATCAAATAAGTTTATTCACGTTATAACTGTAGGTACCTATATAAATTGCTACTTTATGTAAGCAGTCTAGGCTTTTTACTCCCAAAATAAACTAGGCATTATTAGATTTGTATGTACCTATTATTATAGAATTCGCACTTCGGTAACATGCGTTAGTGGCGCATATTGTCTTATTTCCATGAAATATTTTTTTAGGTTCGGTTTTATTCCCTCTGCTATTGGCCTAGTCATGCAAGTTGGTCAGAAAAATAAATTGCGAATCGAAACATGCAGCGGTATAAGAATAGTGCCACGTTACCTGCCGTTCGTGATGGCTTCCTTCAACGTGGTCTCACGCGCGACCAGGTCGCGAATTTGAACTTTCAGTGTTTCAGCTAACACCGTGGCAGTACGCATCGTCTGGTCCAACTTGATCTTCAGATTAACAGCTGATAACTGGTTGGAGATTTTAGGCTCTTTTGTGGTCTTTTTATTGTCCTCTTCGTCTTGACTCATTTGAACCATCATTGAATCTCCATCGAATCTTCTCTGTGCTACTCCTCTGGTCAAACGGTCAATTCACGTCATTTATTAATTATTATTATCTACGCTTGTTTCTCTACTGTTAAATAAAATGGATGGTGACAGAACTTTAAACCGAGATTAACCTACGTAACCTTTTTTGTCTCCAGTATGTTTGTGTCCTACCGCTCCCGCGCTGATTCAAGGTGATTCAGCAGAATTATATAAAAACTAAGAACGGAGATGTTGCTGTGTATTATTTTACTTTGCGTTAGCATAATATTAAATATCTTAATGCATTGTGTTTAATTTTAATATTAAACTTTTTTCCACTATCGTCATTTATTTAATACAATGATAATATTACTTACAACTGATCTTCAATTGGGCTCATCCACTCTGAAACCTGTGAGAATATTTGGAAAAGATTATAATCATATATTTTTATAACAGAAACTTGATACCTAATCTTTAAAATTCTTGAAGACTATTGATAAAGGTGCTTAGCTGGCATCGGATAAATTAGGTAATTACTAATTTCAAATATCGATCGAATGCGACGAAAACATTTGGATTGTTCTTTGATCATTTTATTGTCAATCGTGACAACGAGCTAATTTACCTTTGAAATATTTTCTTGTCGCCTGAGTCCACAAACGGACAAAAATATAATATGCCTACCCTACTAAATAAATTATATTAATCATATAATAAGTAGGTATAATTGTTGTATTCTTACCCAGTCGGAACTGCAAATACGCGACGTTAGTAAAAATATAAATAACTGTACGAAAATAACTTCCATGTTAAATCGATGCCTTCTGTGGCTTTGCTCTGAGAGTAGACATCAAAATGCATATTGTTCCTGGCAATGTTTACAAATTCACTGATAAGTGCCCACCAATCATGATTGTTCAAAACCATTGTTACCATTCTGAACAGCGTTTTTGAAAAAAAAAGTTGTACAGCTGGGATATACATATTTCATTGATAACCAAATCATATTTATTATGCTGTAATATAGTTTATGTACTATCCGGTATCTACAGTAATGGATTGAATGTAGAGCAGCTAAAAAAGCTATAGTTAAATTCTACTTAAAATATAACTTAGTTCTCCCGCAAGGAGCTCCCTGAGGGACCCCTTTCATTAATTTTACATTAGCATTTGAAACGTCGCTGTTGTCAGTTTTAACCAATTTCGCTTTTTGCGTTTCCTGATGTTTTGCATTTTGCATAGCCGCACATCATGGCATTGTCCTATTTTTAGATGTGGAGAAATCGATTGTCCGCTGTCAGCTATTATGCCTTGTATTGTATATATGAGATACTTTATAAGGAAAAAATTTGCTTTTTATCTAGCATCGCGAATTTACCAGAATATTCCCAATGAGAATATCCTACTTAAAAAAAACGGAATCATCTCTAGTCCCAAATTGGTTTTGATAGTGTAGTGGGCAGGTAGTACAGAAGTTGTACACGTAGTTCAAAAACATGAGTTTTGTTACAGCGGAAGCGTTCGTGGACGCGCTCCTGACGAAGGAGGCTGCAGAGCAGCCTTCCGACAAAGTAAATCCAGATTCACTCGTTATGGAACTGCCAGAATGGTTCGACGAGGAAAAATATAACAGGTAAGGAAATAATGCCATCTTGGCCACAGATAAACATAAAAAGAGCTTGGCTATTCCGAAAAGAAACTAATCTCCAGTACATTACGTATCAAAGACTCTTTCCAGTTTCGGGGCAAGAGTAGTCAGCAATAGAAGAGATCTATAAGTGGCTAATTAATATGTGGGTAATTTGGGACAAATATAACACAACCGGTATTTTTTAAAATCTTTTGTAAAGGTAGTCGTAGGACCATGCTCTAGGCTCATATTATGTTTATTGAAGCGGATGTTAATTGCGACACTTACGACACGGGAAATGCACTTCTAGTTTTAGAATAAATTATTAAAAAGAAATGTGATGAGGAAAATTGTAAATGTTATAAATGTAGGTATACGAGTTATTCAGTATGATTTATCTTTCATGTACCTATCTACCGATAAAGAACATGTTCTTGTTGAGTGCTTCTTTGGGATTATAATAATGGCTAAAATCTAAATCATAACGAACATAATATCATCGATAGATATTATATCTAATGTGGGGACGTGACTAGTGTATACTCATAATGTTCTAGTAATTACCAACTGCCAGTCCGGACTCTGCCCTGTATCTTTCTCTCACGAAATGATTCAAAGTCAAAGCATTTATTTCAAATAGGCACATAAAAGGCACTTTTGAACGTCAAAATTTACATAAAAATAGAATTGATTCTAGTTGCCCCTTCCAAAAGGTAGTTTCTTATGGAGAAGAATGGGCAAGAAACTCCACCGTTACTCTTTTAAAATGTTGTACAATTTTATGTAGGTTCACATTCATTATATAATTATATGTGAAGACGATGCACCTAGAATAAAATTACTATACCACAATAGGTAAAAAGAATTAAATATAATGCAAAGACAGGTAAATTAGATATGTGATAGATACATGGTGCTCACATATTTACAAATATTGAAAAGTAAATGATTTTTCCAAAATTTTAACAAGTAATAATTTAGTGTGTGAGTTAAAATAGTTAAGTACATAATGTAAAAATCAATGTCATAAAAATTATAAATTATTCAATTAAAATAGCAACCAGTTTGATTTTGTCTACTCTAGATTGTCCTATGGAGCAGGACCAGCATGTTTCCAAGCATTCTTATCTAGGATATAATCCTCTAATTTGTAATATGCTTGTTTATAAAGTGTACTTTTTATATGAGTTTTAAATTTTCTTTCATTTAATTGCAATATATCACAAGGTATTCTGTTGTAACATTTAACACAGTACCCCATAAAAGATGTATGTACTTTAGATAATCTAAAAAAATGGTTGATCTATTTTATCTTTATTTCTAGTATTAAAAGTATACAGTCTATCACTTATTTTATTAAAAAGATGTAGATTTTATCTTACATACATAATATTTTCATAAATGAATTGGCAAGGTACCGTCATAATATTAATCTTTTTAAATAGTTCCCTAAGAGATTCGCGACGACATAGATTGTAAATGGCCCTGACAGCTCTCTTTTGCAAAATGAAAATGGATTCAATGTCAGCAGTGCAATGTATGCTGTGGAAGTAGCTGAAATAGACAAGAAGCGCGGTTTCTACATCTGTTAACTGTCTTATCTTCCTAACAGCATGGCAGCATAAGCGGCCGAGCTTAACCGCCCCGCAAGAGATGTTATATGGGCTCCCCATTGTAATTTCTCGTCTAGCGGGATTCCCAGGAAAACCGTCTGATTAATAAATTCTAGTTTTTCTCCATTCAAGATGATGTCACATTCGCAACTTCTAACATTAGATTGATGAACTGGATTCGACCCTTAAGTCAGTTTCCTGGTAGGTTTATCAACTCATTGCAAAAACTTTCCTATTAGCATCTTTTTTGTATTATTCTTGCAAATTATCGATAGCCGTCCTTTCGAGGCCGGCCACCAGTCTAGTCTGCCTGTTGAACTTTGTCTGGTTTGCTACTTCAAACAGTTCGGTTAGAAGTTTTGTATTTCGATTAGGATTCTAACGCTATGGTTAACTAACATAGACATAGGATACAGGTAGGTACACTGTTCACCATCCTTCCAATACTTGTGGAAAGATACCCATATTTCATCAATAGTCCAATTCTTTTTTTGTCACCACTTAATCTATTGAAAGGTCCTTAAAACAAAAGTTATTTGCAGGTCGCAAAACCGCAGGTATATCACAAAACCGGTTTTCCATTTTTTTTTGTAAAGCCTCTTTTTATGATTCTAAATGTCTATTAATCAGCTTTAGTGCTAAATTAGAGAACACTAGAATAAAACGAAAAACTCCTTTTTAGTGAATAACCTAAAAAAAAAAAACAATTATAACATCTGAGAATCAACAAAACATCTGGCTCAAAGCAAGCAACGATAAATTAAATTCCGTTCTTATTTTTGATGCATTGGTAATGTGCGACCGTAAAATTGAAAGAATGTCTAAAGTGTCATCATTCAGCGAGGTTCTTAAGTGATTACATAGGTAACCGGCTGATGAGAAGATCCTTTCAGATTCAACACTCGTGGTAGGAACTTTCAACAAATTATTGTACACCTACAAAAGGTTTTTACCTTTTATGCCTCCATTTTCATAAAGGGCCATCTCTACTTTGATGATGGCGGTTAAATCATTCTCAAATTCCGTATCTATAGCGAGCGGTGATCGTCCTGTTAGGTAGAGAGTCAGATAGACTTTTCAATTGCTGCTTACAATTCTTCTTTCATTCCAGCTACTGTAGTGGAAGCTGTAGAAGCTAATACGAAGTCATTGTCGTCACTAGAGCTGCTTTGACTGCTGGGCGGTATTGTCAGAGTCTGGAATTGCCCGATCTTTTGAAGGTCACAAATGACATCAGCTAATTGTTGGCCATCAAGTCTCGGAAAAGTAGCACTCTCACCTTTCATACTAAAATAGTCTGATGAGTTCTGCAAATATTTCACAACAGAGGTCAAATTAATGCATCGCTGTTTAATGCGATATGTAAGTTGTTCAGCAACATTTGGCACTAAAACGCCCCTTTTGTTTTTGTGTGGAAATCAAAACCCACCCGTGTATCTTCAGTTGCCTGTGCGCCAGGGCCACGGTAACTCTTTCGAACAATCCGCGACCCCGGCAGGCATCGGCCCTATCGGACCCCGTCAATTATGCTGACATATCGTTGAGGCGCGCGTGGAACACGACACGCCGTCGACCCGGGCCTGGTCCTTACCGGACGGCGAGCTGCCCATTGCTCGCCGTCCGCAAGCCCGCGCCTACGGTGGCCGGGAGTCGGCAATCGACACCCGACGCCCAGGGTGTCTTCTCCTGCGGCGACTAAGGGCGCGCGGGCGCAGCGATTGCCTCTCCCTCACGCGCTCCGCCTTCTCCTTCGCAAGCAATACTGCTTCGCAGAAGGAGGTGACGGCTTTCCATTCCCATCTCGCTCCGTATCATGGCCTGAACCAGGGACTAAAAAAAAATTACTAAAACGCCCCTGGTGTTCCTTTAATTTTGTGAGCATGAAATTCATAGCTTTAGCTGCAGTAATGAGATTTGCGTCGCGGCGACAAAAAGCCTCGACTGCTAGCTAATAGCTAATAATTAGCTAACTAGCTGATAGCTATGAAGCTATTTCCAAACATTTGCTGACATCCGTTAGTATCTCAAAGTCTCTATCCTGAAATGTTATTTCCGAGTTTATAAGAGGCTTGAAAATGCACCCTTTCAATTTAACAAATCGGTCTAGCATGACTGCCATTGAACTCCACAGGGTGTTACAGCCTAACACAAGTGCCATCTCTTTTCCGTGCTCTTCCATAACATATTTTTTCAGTACACTTTCATTCTTTGTTGGAGATTTTTTGAATATTTTTAATGTTTTTTTTGCCTTCAATATTAAATGTTTAATTGACTCTGTTAGTTGGTGTGTTTCTTTTGACTCATTAGGCGAAAGTAACAATAGTTCAAAGCAATTTTTCAGTTTCTGAAAAGCAAGCTTTCAGTTTCTGGGGGCTGAATTTCCTACTGTATAAATACGGGCTTCTTATCATTTAAAAAAACATCGAGTATTGCCAGTTGCAAACCATGTGCAAAACACAGTTGATGAAAGCAAGGTAAATCGTTTCCAACTTTCACCATCACACTAGCACCAATGGTGTTGACAATATAATAATTGTATTTGTAAATAAGAAAATATGTGTACATTGTAAAAATGTCATATCGTTTAATACGTTATTATTATATTAAAAAAATCGAAAACTCGGTTTTCGCTAAACTGAAACCCGGATTCTAAAAAATACCTGATATCCGGTTTAGCCGGTTTTCTCGATTTCGTGGAAACCGGTTTTGTGACACCTGGTTATTATGGACTCTTCAAGTCAGTGTGAGTAAAATATAGTTTTCTTTTTCCTTTTGGGACAGTAAACTAATTACCGGTACATATTTACATGAATATTGAAAAAAAAAATATATATATATACCAACAAAATTTGAAAAAAGTCGTGCTAGCGACACGAATAAGAAGAAGACCTAAATTTTTACTCACGCAACGTGTTCTTGGAGCTCTGCCATGTAGGTACAGTCAGCAAAAGAGTTAAGAATGCAGGGTCGCCGGATATAGTTGAAGTTTAGTAAGAAACCGATAAATGTTTTCGAATAAAAATAAATTAAATTAATAGAAAACAAACTGGTAATTTATCAAATTAAATTTCATTCGAAAACATTTATCGGTTTCTTACTAAACTTCAACTATATCCGGCGACCCTGGATACTTATCTCTTTTGCTGACTGTACATAACGATAAGCCGGACCGGACTATTCCACTTGCGTCGTTTCCAGTTTTTCAAACATCAAATCATGAACTGGAAACCGACCGTCAAATTCCCATCTAAGGAAGCTTTGTCAACAATTTTCCTTTGCTCCAGGGGTCGAAGCTTCTACATGGACAACTGCTTTGCATTGTCGTCGTCGATGCTGATGGGGTTAGTGGCCGTGTTCGCGGTGCCGTCCATCCTTCGCGTGCTGGTCGGGTCCCGCCGCTCCAGCTCCGTCTATACTGCCTACAAGCGGTACCTCTCCACGCTACTGCACGTCATCTCTTGGTTCGAGAACGAACTCAAGCCTGGGAGTATGTAAGTATGCTTTTGGATGTAATAACGCTAAGAAGATATATAGGTGTCTACTTAGCTAGTCTTATAGACGTTTCCGTCTCCGTCATTATTGATAGTCTGTCTTTCCGCCCATTTTCGTAACTATCTCAAATAACGGAATAAGATTACTTATATTAATGAAATCCGATAGCTGGAAATTTGTATTAGCTTATCATTCATTAAGTCAAAATATTGACGTAAGTGCTGGAGTATTATTTTTATTAAAGATGCAGTGAAATGCCTCGTGGCACAGATGATAGGTGCAGATTAATGTAATCAATCAGCCTTCCGCATTCCACAGCATTAGGTAATTAATTGCTATCTACCGCGCTTATCGAAGGTTTGCTGACCGAGTTTCGCCTGGCGATCTGAATAGATAGGTAGGTACTAGTTCTGCGAAAAGTTGGTGGTCAACAATGAAATAAACCATAGTGAACCTACTGCTTGATCATGTCATAAAATTTTAATATTACTTTGAATTATCATGGTGTTCGTACCTCGCATCGGTATTGAGTTTCGCTAACGTCTTTGCATCTCGGGTTTTGTACGTCAGCACAAAGATTGAGTGCGTATTTTGTGGCGTCCATTCCGCTAGTTTCACTTACCGCTCCGCTCTATAAATCCCTTATACCTACGATAAATAACAGCTTATTTAAGTTTTATGTGTACTTATAACAGATCATGGAGGTCATTATACGCCGTGCGCAGTCGTCACCTGAAGGCAGGACTTGCGTCAACGCTGAAAGGCACCGGGATCGTGTCACAGCGGGACCTGGCCCTCACTCAGTTCGGCTTCGTCGGCTTCTCGATGCTCAAGCCTGACAAGTTCGGCGTCAGGCAGCTGCAGCCGGGTGACAATGACGCCTACAATTATGTCTGGAGAGTCGTCGGGTACATGATCGGGATTGAAGACAGGTTCGTTTGAGTTCTGTTTGAAATTTTATGCCTAAATTGCCTTTGTCATGTGATATACTTTGGATGCCTACTAAAAATTTTAATTTACGAGTATCTATTTTTTCTTATAATAGTCCTCCTAATCGAATTACGGCCATGGCGGGCAATCTCAGAGGAGAATAGACGCGGGAGATATCATAGTGCACAAGTGTGTGCGTAGACACGGGGGCACTCTTTCTTCTCTCACTCTCACAGTCCGATGGGGCGGTAATCCGAAACTCGCGGAGGTCTATCAGGCGCAGGACATACGGCGAGTGCGCGCGAGCCACGGGGTATCACACCTCCAACTTCCAAACTTAGAGCTGCTACTGAGAAATGACGAATGGAAAAACTCAATAACACTTTACCCCACCATCACATCACCTCTACTATTAGTAGAACTGACCGAGCCGAACCAATTTTAGTAAAAACAAGTTTATAATTTTTTACTTTTGGCGTATCAGCGGGGTAATTGCGTAACACACTAACAGCAGGCTTAGCACGACGTTTTCTATTTCTACGAAGAATAGACACACCTCTTTCTATACAAAGTGACATTTCGTTTCTCGATTTTTGACATCGCATCGTAGCATTCGTTTTACAATCTCTCATTTTGTCTTTCGTTTTTAACGATCTTTTTTTCTAAGTCCTTTTTTATGTAGACTATTTCAGAAGAAAGTTTTCTATCCCAAACTGTCAAAATCACACTGACAACTGACAGTTGTCTAAGGTAGTGAAGACAATTTGATTTTGTAATCGCCATGCTAAAGACAGTAGAAAACTTTCCACTCGACGGCTACAAAGTATATACGGCTATCTACAAAATAGTGATTTTAGAGGAGAGCGTTTTGAATGCTTAACTGTAATAATTAATAGAAGAACAAAGCTATCTTCTCCTGTTTTACATCATTTGGTTAATAGGGCATTACCAAGGAAATGGTTAAGGCTAATATTACTGTAATAATTTTTGTTCCAAAATACGGTTCTTCGACACTTTGAGAAAAACTGTTGTAGTTGTATTTATATACGTGACTTAATATCAGTAAAAATAGAAGTGCAGTCGACTATTTCTACTTTGCAGCTCTCGTAGTGTCTACACGGAACGTCATTTTTATCTACTCTTCCGTGGACCAAACGGTGCTCTTGCTAAGCCTGCCGTAGCAATGGCTTCCTTTTTGACAATTCAACAACACTCATTGCGTTATTTTACATTGTTGAGCAGACACATTTTTCGAACATAATATGAAACAATGGGTTCGCATTTCCTGAACCATTTCCTTCAAAATTATTCAGATTGTAATAAAGTGTGTTGCGCAATTAGGGTGTAAGTCACTACGTGGAAAAAAATTGAATTATTAAGGATAACTCAAAAAATACGGGCCAGATCGTGATCAAATTTATATGGAACCACATGAGAAGCACCAGCTTTCAAATAAAAAAGAATAATCAAAATTGGTTCACCTAGAAAAAAGTTCTGAGATAACACACATTTAAAAAAAAATACAGTCGAATTGAGGACCTTTTCCTTTTTTTAGAAGTCGGTTAAAAATCGCAACTTCTGTAGACGAGAAGTGTCTACGGGAATTTATGTAATGTAAGGAACCCCTGACCTTACCGCCTGTAATCTCTGAAGGGGTGATCTAAAACTGTCGCAGTCCGTTATTGATACAATAAAAGTCGCTATAAGCTAAGCTGCTGTCCAAATTAAGTAATAGCTATCATGGTGGAATTATGGAAAACAGCCAGCACCCTAATTACGTAACACACTATCTATCACAATCTGAATCATTTTGAAGCCTACTGCTAATCCATTGCTTCATATATTCGAAAAAATTGTCTGCTCAACAACGTAAATGTCGCAATGAATGTTGTTGAACTGTCAAAATGAAACCCATTCCTACTGTTAGTGTGTTACGTAATTACCCCGCGGTTTATATTGCATGCAAGCAAGGCTCGCATTGCTATCTCTGCCTATTAGAATATTAAAAATGATTAGGACCCACCGCTACGCTTCGCCATTGGTCTACTTTTCATCGTATCAATGGTTGGGCTACTAATTGTTTTTGTTGTAGCATTTACATGTGTTCTTTTAATTTATTTTTTTAAACCATAATTCTGCCGCGGGACAACCCTGCACTTTTAAATATAAGTAGGTACTTATTTTGTTAATACGGGTTTTTGATTCGTCATGTGCGTAGCCTTTTCCCTACCAACACGTCTTTTTATCTTCACCACAGTAGGGTAAAGAAGGCCCCTCAACAAATTTTGATACAGGGCCTATTTAGGACTCGCTTCGCCACTGGGTTCAAGTCATTCCTATCTTTCATTCTATTCATATCTTAGCTCAGTTCAACATACAACACAATTTCAGGTACAACATCTGCCGCGAGACATTCGAAGAAACCCGCGAGGTGTGCCAGCTGATCAAAGAACGTGTATACACGCCTTGCCTCGAGAACGTTCCAGAACACTTCGAGCACATGGCGCGCGTTATGCTGGACGGCATGTGGTCCGTTAATCCCACGGTGGATACGGACGGCTTCCTGTACTGGTGCCGCGTGCTGGCCGACGTGCCAGGCTACATCTACAGCGAGAACGACAGGATACAGCTGCAGAGTAAGCTGAAGAAACATTTGAAAGGAAAATCTCTTGATACAGGTGAGATTTCGTAATGAGTCAGGCCCGAGGTGGCCCGCTTGAGGGCCATAACAATAGATAATCAATTGTGTCTCATTAGCAGTGCTTTAGTTTTGCAAGCAATTTAAAAGGTTTTGGCTCGTCAAAAAGACCCTAAAAACCAAAGTAACAGGTATTCACATGTTTCATTTTGTTCGACAGGCGTGGAATCGACAGAACTCATTTCCAAACCGGCCGTCGACGGCCTCCCCAAGATCGCCCCTCGCCTCCTCTACTACAATGACTACGATACCGTGGAATGCGCGCCCACCTACAAACAACTCACCTTCAAAGCTAAATACAAGATCTACCTTTACAACCTCTACATGACTCTCTACTCCTCCTACCTAGGACGGCTTTATTTCAACCTCAACTTCAGGTTTAGTGTACTTCTCATGAAGTACTTCCCGTACTTGGCTTTCATCAGATTCGGCATCAAAGAGTCTCTTGTTAACATCTTCGAGGAGGACCCGACGGACGACACTAAACCTAAGCTTAACGCAGAGTACAACAAACCGCAGACGCCCGAGCCCTTTTACAAGGCTGCGCTCAGCTTAATTTGGTAGTACGTGAATTGTATCTACCTCCCGACTCCGTAAACAGTGATTATCGATATGACAATTATGTTCTGCGCATACAATCAGCAGTCGTTCGTTTACGACGCGATAAGTGGATAAACACCTCATTGTTTCAAATTTATGATTTCTGACTTGGAATATATGAAAATGTGTTTCCCTAGATTGTTATAGACAAATAATGAGATATAATAACGGTGTTGGGACATAGCTGATAAGTTTTATTATTCTTGGATGATTACTATGTAAAAAATAGTATGTATTAAATAACTACCTCTAGACTGTAGCTATAGACAGTAGCTATAGACAGTGTTTTATGAGAACATTTGATATTATGACTTGCTAGTGCTGGCAAAACGATTATTATTTTGACAACTTGTAGGATATCTTTGACAAAATATTTTGTATGTTAAATAATGAATTCATTATTAATTTATTGACGATGGCTCAGTGCATTTTCTTAATCAATGTGCATAAAATTAATGCGATTCCAAGTTTAATTGGTTTTATTTAATTGTGCAGGGTTATATTATAGACAAACTTTTATTGACTTAGACGTAAGTAGATCATTGTGTAATGTAAATAATAATAAGGTAAGTAGGTAATAATAATTCATGAAATCATGTTGCTATGTATTGCATGACTGTTCCATATTAGGAACTATATTCGATACTTTCCTGTATGAATTTTTACCAGTGAATTTGACCTGATTAATAATACTTAATATGTATTTTGTAGGTACAATGTAGTTATTGTCACAGCTATGCGAAGAAAGCACTACTTTTAAAATATTAACTGTTGTATGCACAGACATTGGTTTAAAATATACGTAGGTAATCAAGTGTAGATATGTAAAATATTATTTACCCGAGCAAATTGTAATGCATTTTTATATTTGAAACATTGTTCAAATTATATTATGTTTCTTTTGTTAAATTGACGTCAGATGTCAATGTTGTGACGCTATTTAAATCAAATCAAAGTATTATTGTACAATGCACTAATTTATGATAATATGAGACAAATCAATGCACAAAAATCTTTTATCTTAGATGTAAAGATAAAATTTATTATGACAATATATTAAATTAATTTATATCTTAATTTAGATTGTAATGGTTGTAAAGGTTTACATTTTATTGAGATAGCTTTTCAACAAAATGCATATTATTTGAGAGTCATACCTTGTTTCATTTGTGTACAATTTGAAGTCGTAAAAGCTGTATTAAAGTGCCGCAGACCTGGCGAAGCGCAGTTGTCAGTTCCAAACAAATATCAATATTAAATTCCGTAAAAAAACAAGTCGAAAATGGAAGGGCTAATGGATGTTTATTTAATTACAACTTCATTTCAACTCCCGCAAGGGTATTTTGTTTTTTATTTGTTTGGTAGTGACAACCGACCACCGCTGCGGTTAACCAGCGGGGTAATTACGTTACACACTAACAGTAGGAAGGGGTTTCATTTTGACAGTTCAATAAAATTCATTGCGTTATTTACGTTACTGAGCATACAAATTTTTCGAAATTATGAAGCAATGGATTACCAATAGGCTTCAAAATGACTCAGATTGTGATAGATAGATTAGAGTGTTACGTAATTACCCCGCTGGTCTGTTCCGGCCCAACGTAGGTACTTACCGTTACCGTATCGCCACTGGTTGCGAATTAATATAACAAGGAACCGCATGATTTAACATGTATAGCGGATTAGCAGGCGAAGGGTTCTGGGTTAAAAAAATATATATTTTGGAACAATAAACACACGAATAGGTACAAAAAGTAAAACGATGATAGCTGCAAAAGTATAAACTGTAGCGCAGCTAACAACGCCCTTTCCAGATACAGAAAGGAATGATGTTCCATGCAAAAGTGCTTAATAGGTAAAGTTAATATAGTTAATTTAGAATTCGTTAGTTAATAATAAAAAAATAAAAATAAAAAACAAATAATAAGACAAAAATAACAGTACAGGACATGAGTTGGGATGTTGAGTTGATGTGGTGAGTGTAGGGTGAATGGGAGTGTGGGTGAGAGTTAATGAGTGTGCGAGGGGTGTTTGTAGTATGTGTTGCGTGTGGTTTTATTGGGGTGTGTGAGTGGTGAGTATTTTACACTTCCACGAGTTTCTCTGTTTCTTCATAATTTTGACATTTTAACCACCAGTTAAGTTCCATTTTGCATTTGCTCTTGGTTAATGGGTAGATGTGTAAGGTTTTGTTTAATGTGTTGTAAATTTTTGAAATTAGTGTTTGTAATGGCGACTTGCAGCTTCAGTTCTACGGAACTCAGTGTTACAATCCCTATTCGAGCGGCGTGTAGAACAGCATTTAGGATTAAACGTAAGTTGGCTGTGTTTACGAAGAACAGTTTGGAGGATAAATGGCTGTCTGACGGTGAGGACCTGGCAGAGGGTATATAAAGAGGATGTCGAATATCGGATCGGTTTCCTTGCCAGCACCTTCAGAACAGCTCTCTGCGCTCGTTCGACCCGCAGCATCACTGTTTTACCGGCCTCACCCCAGACTGTTAGGCAATACCCCAGAACAGACTGAGCGAGCGCAAAGTAGACGGTTAATAAACAGCTAAAATCGGCCGCGCCTCTGAGCTTTTTAAAAATATATATAAGTTTTCTCACACGAGCTACAACTGAAGCAATATGTTGCTTCCATTTCAGGTTGCTATCAAGAGTGACTCCAAGGTATTTAATTGCAGGGGTGTTTTCCAGTTGTTGACAGCCACAGTCTGCGTGTAAGTTTGTGCAGGTGTGCGCACGAATTTCAATCGGTGTAAGGGGGTGACTTAACTTCATAGTAGAGAATGTCATAAACTTAGTCTTATTAACATTTAGGGTGAGAAGATTAGTGGTCAGCCACCTCATGACGGTGCTCAGAGCAAACTCCGAATTGAGGCGAGTTTCAGTCCAGTCCCGGCCATGAACAATTAGAGCTGTGTCATCGGCATAAGCTATAATTTTGCAACTGAGTAATGTTAACTGACACAGCTCATTCACGTATATGAAAAAAAGTGGGGGTCCCAGGACACTGCCCTGGGGGACGCCAAAAGCAATCGTCTCCTGGTTGCTGAGGTAGTTATCAAGTTTTATTATTTGTTTACGACCTGAAAGATAACTCCTGAAGAGATCGTGGGCTGTCCCGCGAATACCAAGATGCTCTAGCTTCGAAAGAAGTATGGGAATAGAGAAAGTGTCGAAGGCCTTGGATAAGTCTAAAACGATGGCAAGAGTTTTATATTTATTTTCCCAATGCCAATAATCGTATCTATAAGTTCTAGTACAGCATCTTCGGTGGATTTTCCAGCCCTAAAGCCATACTGATTATTAGAGAGAAGGTTAAATTTATTTAGGTATTTAGTGAGTCTGTGGTTTATAACTTTTTCGAATATCTTAGAAAGGGTACTCAATACTGAAATGGGTCTATAATTAGCGACATTGCCCTTGTCTCCCGACTTATAGATAGGGTGGACAACTGCAGTTTTGAAAACATCAGGAAAAGTTCCTGTGGAAAAGCACAGATTGTAGATGAAAACAAGGATCGGAATAAGAATGTGACGAGTCACCATCACGATTGAGGGGGATATACCGTCAAATCCAACAGCACAATTGTCTTTAAGGCTAAGGATGATATTTACCAACTCAGCACTATCCACGCTGTGATGGGCCATTGATTGTGGTGCGGACGGTATAGTGGTACCCGGGATCTCAAGGTTGGGACAAGTATCCAAGAGATATTTATAGAGGACAGAGTGTTCAATTTTAGCCGCCAAGAGTCCACCAACATTCGCGTAGTAGTTGTTGACTTTGTCCACAGTCTGCGACGGTTCGGGACTGCAGTTTAGCAGCTCAGAGGCCGAGTCTCTGCTTTGGCCCAAGCTTGCAACCCGTTTTACAAGTTTCCATGTAGCTTTTGGATTACTTCAAGTATCAATTCTGGTCGACTATTGGATTAAAAACCAACGAATCCACAATTTGTAAAGATTATGAATGTAACCACAAACTACCATATCAAGAAAGAAGAAAAAGAAAATGTAGGTTTATTGAATGTTTTCATTAGGATTTAGCTTGGTTACGATCGTTTCACTGTTTTCCTCACGACTTTTTGCCGTGTGCCCGACTACTTTTAACTCGACCGGATCTCTTTTAGATTGAATTTTAGAAATAAAACACATTTAAACCTCAACACTATTTTATTTGAAGAAATCCTTTGCTTTTAGCCTCGTGCGCTTAGCGACATTGATCTGCAGTAGATTATCCGTGAGGTCTTCAGCGACGCCGCCGTCGCCGACCCCGCGCGGGGTGCGCGGCGCGCGCGGGCTGGCGCGGCGCGCCACGAGCGGGCGCGGCGCGCGCGGCGAGCGCAGCGGGGACGGCCGCGGCGTCGCGTGCGACAGGATCCCCATGTCGTTGGGCGTGAGCTTCAAGCGCGGAGATAGTAAGTGTTTGGCCGCCAACTTACGTGCTGCGGGCGACATGCTGGCTAGGCGCTCGGTGTTCGATCTGAAACTGAAAAATATACGTTAATTAATTATACGTCATATAGGTTACGTATGTCATTCACATAAGGTTCAAATTGCAATGATTGACGTGCGCTCGGAAAATGCAAATATGCCCGATTAAAGAACCTTACGCGGAGCAATTAAGTTACGTGTTAAATGCAAATTTTAGATACTAAAAGTTGCATCATGAATACACTGTTTGTATGGTAGAAGGGAAAACCTTGAGACAACAGTTGATTTTAACCTTTTGGATAATTATTTTGAGTCGACGTCTGAACAAATAAAGGGAAACAAAATTCCAGGTTAAGACACTCAAAAACTAGTTTTAAAATTGCTAATAAAGGCTATTTAAAAAAGAAGACACAGTATAATTATATTGAAAGGGCAAGGAAAAATTGTCCACAGTTGTAACATTTGTAAACATCTGATCACCAAATATCTATCAACATAATTAATTTATATGTCATTGCTTACTTTTTAATACTTTGTACGTATTGGAGTACAGTAATTTAATTCCAGGTACATCGTCTTTACATACCAATGGCAAAAAGAAAAACCAACGGGTATAATATAATTAATGTGTACAAAATATTATAAAACATTTTAAATGAGTAACGATGGAGTTCCTTGCCCATTTTTCTCCATACGAAACCTTTTGGAAGTGGTATATATCTAGAATCAAAACTAGAGTAAAATTTGACGTTTAAAAGTGCCTTTTAATGGCCTACGTGAAATAAATTATTTGATTTGGCTAGTTACCTTGGTGTGGGCGGTGCGACTCTTGGCGTGGTGGGCCTACGTCGCTTGGCTACCTGTTCGGCGAGTTGCAGCGCGATACGTTCCCGTACACCGCCCTCCAGCATGCGGTACGCCGCACCCGCACCCACCCTGTAAGCCAAATGAAATTAATACGTTTAGTTATATAGTGAATCATCTCGTCTAAAAGCGCCCCTCAATCAACATTTTTAACCGACTACAAAAAAAGGAGGGAGGTTATGCATTTGGCGAGTATATATATATATTTTTTATGCGTGTACTCAGATTTCTCGAATAATTATTATTTTTCCATTTGGTACAGGAAGCGACTGTGGTCCCATATAATTTTTATTTATTTTGCAGGGGCAGGTTTTGAGTTAGTTTAACGTACTTAATATAAGGTTTAAAAAAAAATATACAGCATGTATCAGAAAGGTTTGGTAATTTTTAAGGGTGTGGTAGAGACCATCAACCTGAACAACTTTCTCCATGGGACCAACAAACAAATCGCGAAAAAAAAATCCATACAAAACTTCTAAACCTACTCGACACAAATGACAGCTCATTATTAACGAATATGTACTCGACACAAATATCAGCTCATTATTAACGAATATGTACTCGACACAAATGACAGCTCATTATTAACGAATATGTACTCGACACAAATATCAGCTTATTATTACCGAATATGTACTCGACACAAATATCAGCTCATTATTAACGAATATGTACTCGACACAAATATCAGCTCATTATTAACGAATATGTACTCGACACAAATTACAGCTCATTATTAACGAATATGTACTCGACACAAATGACAGCTCATTATTAACGAATATGTACTCGACACAAATATCAGCTCATTATTAACGAATATGTACTCGACACAAATATCAGCTCATTATTAACGAATATGTTGCTGCATGCTGTATATAATGAAAGTGAGCCTATGGTGCTCACTTTCGTTATAAAAGGAACTCTTGTGCAAAAATTTCTTGCTTCTAAACTCAGCGGTAGGCTGTACGTTGTCTGTCAGTGAAATTAAGATTTTTATTAAGGGGATACCCACGCAGGTAAAGGCGTATCTCCTCCATCGAGGCGGAAGGGCGTGCCCTCGATTTCTCCCCAGGTCATAAGTGGTGACTGGTCGGGCCCTTCGCCCGGGCGCGGCGAAGGCGTGGCTACCAGCGGGTACGCGTCGCCTGGCTTGTCGCTGGATATGCTCACGCCGTCTACGCCTATCTTGCCGGTTACGCTTGCATCCTGAGAAACGGAGACTATTAGTATTCACAGAATACAGGGTGTAAAAGGACGCTTAAAGAAGCCGAGTCACTTGTTTTTTCCGTTATAGCGATCTTCTTTTTTGTACTGGATCATTCCTGGGAGCCTTCTGGTTACGGAGATATTGAAGGCCAAAGTTCCAAGTATTTTTGACGTTCTTTTAGAAAAACAAGTTTTAAATATTTTAACTTAACTTTAAATACTCCCACGATCTCTGTACCATGGCATGCATCCATAAGCACAATGTTTTGCGTGTGTTACATTGCGTGCTACGGTAAACAACGTTTTTCACACCAAAAAATAAACTAAGTAAGTAATTAATTTTTGCACTTAATCAATGTTGGATGTACTCGTACAGAATGCGTAGATGACGAAGAATTTGTGATGGGTCTTTTTACACCCTGTATGCTGTGCTGTTTAGATAGAAAGAGTAAGAAAGAAAACATGAGAAGAGGTAGATGGTATTCGTGCACACGTTATGTTTCGATCCTTGCCAGAGAGTGTACCAACTCACATTTTGTGATAGGTGCATGGGTTCTTCATTTGTGTTCATTGTATATGGCCAAATATTATTGTTATAAAATCGAATGGCAGTTATAAAACCAATGTAATGAATGATGTTTATTTCTGTAAGTATATCTTTTAAGTATTACACGTAAATTTTTACGTTAATACATATTTTACAACTAGATGGCGCCGGTATTTCCTAGCTGACTGATCCCTGAGAAGAAATGCCGAAAGAAACTCAGAGGTCTCTTTAGTCTCTTTTAAAGTCCAAACATAATATTATTCACTAGTCACTGTTCTCCTACGCGACGACGAGGACATGGTCAGGGTCTCAGGGAGCGTAGGGCGCTGTTGATCAGAGCGAACATGGTAGCCCACAGGTTTAAACGTTGTAATGCTCAAGTGAAAATAACACTATTCAGAGCGCATTGCTCACCACTATACACGTGCTGCTTGTGTGCTCATTATACGCAAAGATTATTCAGCGCCCTGCGCGTCCAATATAACAATGCGCTAGGAGGGTTGTTGGGGCTGCCGCGCTGGTGCAGTGCGTCGGGCATGTTCGCGGACACACACGCTGACGGCTAACACACCGTGCTCCGCAAGCGATGCGGCGCGCCAGCACCAACAGCATCCTGGCTGTTACGTTACGTCCAGCACTGGGTAATACCCACATTAGAAATGAAGTAATTATAAAGTTTAATGTTAATATTTTAACTAAGTACGCTAAGTACTAGTTTCATTAGTTTTACTGTAATAACATTATATGGATAACGAAGTCTGAATTAAAAAGTTTTTATTTTATTTATTTATTCAGATATTATGTAAGTCTACGAAGGGAAGGCCATGTCTGGAAGGAGCTTTTGAAGAAGGAGTCAATGCTCAACAATATAACTCTACCAGAAAAAAATGGGATCATTAAAAAAGTACTTGCATATTACCTGACTCCTAGCGATGGCACTGATGGCTTCCTTGTTCTTGACGTGGTCGAAGGGCTCGGTCTTGAGGCGCGTATTGTGGTGCATGAGCTCTGGCTTCGGTGGCGCCTGCTGGGACGCCGCTCCGTCTGGTACGTACATTATGTAGTTCTTCGCCGTGTAGCGCCATGTGTCCAACTTTAATTGTGTATTTAATTCTTGTAAGTAACACAGCCTCAGGCAACTGTCCCACCGCCAACGACTAGCGAAAAGCTAGCAGAGCTACCAACTAGAAACGAGTTGTCGAGCAACGAGTGTGTAGTTCGGATAGTCTTGTTGCCGGGCTAAGAGCGAGTGCAACGAGTAGAAATACTGCCCAGACACTTGCTAATGTGCGTATGTACGAGTACCAAGCGATCGTCGCTGAGCGAGTATTTCCTTTAATAGCTCCTGTCGCTGCGACAGTGCGAACAGTCAGCGATCAACTATTAATATATGTAGATATCTCTTTTACTGACACGGGATCTATATACATATATTGTACGTTTCTTGAGCGAACAAAAAAAGTCGATAGCTAGTCTCTCCCTCGTCGGCGGAGGGGCATGTGCCTTAACCACGAGATATAGTTAGTTAATAACTTATTATGCAATTCCATATTACATGTCCGGATAGCTATATGGATAGTCTCATTAAATGCTTGTTCTGAATTGACGTTACCTGTTGTGGAAAAGTCATTTTATTCTACGTGCATCGTTTTCACATATAATTAAATAATTAATGTATACAAAATATTGTAAGACATTTTAAAAAAGCAACGGTGGAGTTTCTTGCCCATTCTTCTCCATGCGAAACTACGTTTTAGAATCAACTAGAATCAATTCTACTTTTTTGTAAATTTTAACGTTCAAAAGTGCCTTTTATGTGAGCGGCTTGGAAATAAATGATTTGACTTTGATGTTATTTTCCCTTAAACAAATTTCAACTTTACCCCAGTTGAAATTAAGTAGATTTCAGATTGACTAGTCCTCAGAAAATATTGAAGTCGTAACAGACGTATATAAACTGTTATATATTAGTAGCTGCGCCCCGCGGTTTCACCCGCAGCGGTATGAAATATACTTTACGACCTATTCTCAGACCTACCAAATTTCATAAAAATCGGTCAAGCCGTTTCGGAGCAGTTCGATAACAGACAATGTGACACGAGATTTTTATATATTAGATAATACCATAAACTACTTATATGCGTAGGAACTAAAAGTATTTTTTCGGAATAACATATATTAGAAACTAAGTATTGTGAACACAGTTTAAGACTTTTGATTGTTATCCTTAGAGTATATAGCACTGGAGAATGCATTTAAGCGCATATTCTGAACAAAAAGTCTGTTTTTTTTGGCGGGGGACGCGGTAGCTACTACAAGCTGCTCGCCCGGAACAAGAAGTCCGTAGCATCGATTTTTTATTATAGATATCGATATACATTCGTAATTTTGACTAAATCCCTGAAATTAAACAACTTATGCTTAAAATAGTTAAAGCATGACTAAATATTATAAAAAAATATTTACATAATATGGAAGGTTATTCTGTCTATATGTAAGTTTGACGTATTTAAACGCTTTTTACGGGATCTAACAGCACAGCCAGGCATTTTCACGGAGGTCCGCACACCTTGAAAACGATTTACGAAGTGCGTTAGAATCGATTTGAAAGAAGTTTTTATGAATGTTATAGAACATTTGTTCTTGTACTTTTACAGAGGTGTTTGTAAAATTTCTCCAGTGTTATATTCTCTAAGCTGTTACCTCATGAGGCCTCTCAGTCTGGTCTGCTTGTTGTTCGATAGAGGGCAGTGCGAGCGCCGCGTCCGCGATGGCCGCTGACGTCACTTCCGATTGTAGCTGTGTTGCCAGCTTCGCGGCACGCTTCTTGTTTTCTAGTGCGATAACACGGTCATAGCTTGCGTTGTCTTCACTTGTGTGAGTAGATAGGTATGAATCTGTAAATTAGGAAAAAAAAAATGACTGGTTCTTTTTCTCAAGTAATAATCTAAACTAAAAACCTAACTTAAAGTTAACACACCATATTGGAATTGTTGACCCTGCTATCAGTCAAATGATCTCATTTGATTTTTAAGCTGCATAATAATACATGGGTCAAAATCACCGAGGTGGGAAATTTCAAGATTGGTTTTATGACGGAAAATGTTACTAGCTATAATATATTATGACAAATATTTTATTGTCACTAAACTTGTGTTAAAATAAAACTTTAGTAGGCAGAGCACACCTTTTTTTATACTTTTGAACAGACCCTTCGGTCATTTCGGGAACGTTTTTGAAAAGTTGAAATGTAAAGCCCAAAAATAACTCATCTTTTTATTTGCTTTATACAATTGCGTCTGTATATACTAGTCAATATTGAATTAAAAAATAAATGTAAATAATACAAACAAAAACGTTTTGAAGTACAAAATGCATAAGAAAATAACGTTCCCGGATATGATGACACGTCTTCTGCTACGTGTCATCATGTTCGGAAATATTCCCAAAATGACTGTTTAACGCAATGCCGATTTCAAATAAACGCGCCCTTTTTATTTAGGATGCCCGTTTTACACGCAGTCTGACACTGAAAGTAAAATATTTGAATATATTTTGCTAAACTTGTACTCTAAAAGGTATTTTTCTAGTATTTTTAAGTTAACAAACGCATTCCCGGAATGATGAAATTTTGATGTATGCTGTGTAAAAAATGGATTAATAGGTCGGAGGTGGACGGTTGGCGCAGTGGTTAACCGATTGACTGCTGCGCTGCGTGTCGCGGGTTCGATTCCCGCACGGAACAAATATTTGTATGACCTCCAATTAGTTGTTCCGGGTCTGGCTGTTTGTGTATGTGAGTTTGAATGTTTGTAAACGCACCCACAATACAAGAGAAAATCCTAGTGTGGGGCAACATTTAAACAAAAAAAAAAAAAACTACCAAATCATAATTTATTTGGCGGAAAAAACTCTGACATCCGGTTATAATGACGTTTCTTCCTACTAATGAGCCGTAGCATCGAATGGCTAGATACACTTTTATATATTTTTCGCATTAGAACTGCATTTACTGAAATTATGCATTCGCTGTCAGACAAAACACTTTATCGAACTTTTATAAAAAAATTAAGGTTTTCATAAATAATACTTTAATAATCTTGTTATCTGATAAAAAATACTGTGGATACATAATGGAAATTTCGATAGTAAATATCGATGGATATAAATATATTATTTATAGATAAATTTTAAAGATTAGACTTTTGGATGCGCTCTCGAAATTACTTTTCCAAATAATAACGAATTTAGTTTAATTTTCAAACGTATTGTATGAAGTGCAATTAGAACCAATCAATTGTAATGTTTCTTTATGGTCATTTGTTCAATAAAATTACGATTTTAGTCTTTTGCTGGAGAAGCAAATTTCCCACCTTGGTGATTTTGACCCATATGACATTGCCAAATTGGCACAGTTAAAGAACAAAAATAAAATAGTTTCAAAACACGATGTTAAAAATGCATAATTTATGTAAGTATGTATGAGTAGTTCCTAAGTATTACATGTAGCCTCTTTACAAGAACAACGTGATATTTTTTAAACGACAACTTTACAGGAGAGCAATTTTAAATATTTAAGCATTGATAAATTCTAAAATATTGATAATTTTACCGTCGAAAACAGTTAAATTGTTTTGGTAATTAATGTGCTTTCTGAAAATAAGCAACAAAAAATAATTCAGTTCAATATGAAATAATAAAAAAAACGTTTTTATGAGATGTCCCGTTGCTCTTGTAAAGAGGCGATGTGTGTTATGTCCGGTGATCGTAATAGGTAGAGCTAATGTACCTAAAGTTAAAAAAAAAAAATGCCTAAAGAACAAAGCCAAAAAAAGTGGAGACTTCCTTATGATATTTTTTTTTTCAGAATATGTGGTCCGCGTTTCGGGACATCACTTAAGTACATTTAATATTAATGTTATTAATACAGTAAACTAATTGAATTCATTTTCCTTTTTAACCGACTTCAAAAACAAGGAGAATGTTCTCAAAAAACCAGTAGATACGTTTTCTATTGTTATTAATTCAGGTAAAGAACTGGGTCCGCCTCGTTTCCGTTTTCCAGAATAGCCAAAAGTTGCTCTCTTTCTATCTTTTGTTTGTCAATGGTAAACAATGACAAAAGGGTTGAGGGGTAGAGGGGTATTTCGCATTCCAAGCGTCGTCGTGAGCGCATCACTTACTCCTGAAGTTCCTCAAGTTGTGTACGCATATTTGACTAGTGAATTGTTTTCTTTTTACCTTTACCTTGTTAGTTATATACTTATTAAAGCTGGTATGTAAATTACATTAGCTTCAGCGCGTACTTATATCGTTGAAACAAACATAAGGAGATTACCGTTTTTTTTTTAAAGATAAAAATCATGCATACACTTTTTTCTAAAACAGAAACAGGAAATGAATTCGATAGTCGTTTTACTTTATTAAGTTTAGCTGTACTTAAGTAATGTTCTGAAACCCGGGACATTAGTCCCGAAAAAATATTTTGTCGTAAGGCATCTCTACTTTGCCTCTGTTCTTTTTCAAACTTTAGGCATATTAGCTCTACCTATTCCGATCCCTGGTTATGTCATAACTGAATAAGGCATAAAACCATACCTAATGAGAGATTGTCTGTGACATCTTTAGATCTGTCTGATATGATAGATTCAGTGTCAGAGTTGGGACGGTCATTTCTTATCGTTGGTGCTGCCGGAGAGAAAGGTCTGTCCAGGTGAGGCGTGTCAAAGGTTGCTGGGGAGTTATCTGAAAAGTGAAAATTAACATATTTATCAATCTTTGAAAATACACAGGCATTCCCTGGCTGTGCATGTAAATATTATAAATTATATACACAAATTGCATATGGCTATTTTCCATGTTTTACATCATTTCAGAAAATAGCAACTAACACACAACAACTAACATTATTTTTAGTAACTAACGATTTAACTATGCTTTGGGTTATTTACGAATCTCATAGGCCATGAAGATTATTTTTTTAATAATTTTAATTAGAATATAATAATATTTTCCAAAAACTACATTACTCATCTAATTAATCTACTTGGTGTATAATATAACTCACAAGGCTCTGTTGGTGGTCTCTGTCCACTGTACTTTCTGGTCAGTTCTCTTAGTCGGGCATAATCCTTGTTCTCTGTTGCCTCCAAAAATTCATTCTGTGCTTTTAGTTTTTCCAAATCAGGAAAAAAATCTCTCTGTATAATTTTTGCAATGCCCTGAAAAACAATTGAGATGTTTTAATTTTATACATCAAATGAACAAACATTATTAGGTATGAATTGGAGAGTGAATCGTTTTATGTTTAAAGGGTTATTTTCAAAGTCTTACATAAGAATAAACCAGAAATCGATGATGAACTACCAATACCTCTTAACTACCTTTTTTTTGTTTTTAATGCCAATTGACGTAAAATGCTATTTCGCATGTACTGGCAAAACATCCTAACACAATATTTGACTATTTATCCCATTAAACACTAATAGAAAAAGCTTTTACATTATGAGACAATAATTTTGCTTCGAATACCTCCTAACTTTAACTAGAAATAACCATTATGTTATTATGTTGAAATTTTATAAAAATAGATAGAAGATATTGGTAGTTAGTCGTCGAAATGGAATCAGTCTACAAATAGTTATTACAACATTGAACAATCTGGTCATTCATCTCTCTCTTAGCTTTGGTAGGCAGAATCCCTATCTCAGCATGCCAATAAAACCAGCTACTATACAATGTTAAGTATTTCCATTATTTAAGTAAATGTTATGGAGCAGAGTAATAAAGAGCATGATTAACATACGACAAATGAATATTGTTTGTATATATTGGGAATATTGAATTACTTTTCTGTTAATAATGGTCAATGATGGACCAATGACCATTATTAACAGAAAATTATTGACAAGTTTCTTGGGCACTACATTAGGCACGTCCTTTCTACCATCGTGACCATCATGATCTTAGTCCAGTAAATAAGATTAGGCAGCTAAATAGATATCATTTGTTTTCCCAGCTAACTAATTACAGATTACCTCGACATAAACATCTTCGTCCAAAACTTGAGCTTTCTTTTTCTCTTTCTGTTTAGGGATTTTTGGAACCTTGAATATAGCACTCTCGTGTCTTAACAACTTCATGTTTTCCAACGCTGCAGCTCCAGGTTTGGCTGAGTTATTTCCTCCCGACATGATGTAAATTGATGAATCCAATAATATAGCTTTACATTCAGTAGAAAGTTGAATAATGACAACTTTTTTGCACTAAAATCTGAACAAATAAATCACATTGTGAAAAGTGAAAGAAAATGACAAAAGACTTGAAACACAACAAAACATTTCAAAAATGCAATCTGTCACTGTCACTGTCAACCAGTTTTTCTATGGCTGCATTCCGAATTAAGCCATAATCGCTCACAACGCAAATTATTGATGTGAGCCTATGATGTGAGCGCACATCAATAATTTGCGTTCCGATTTAGATATCACGATTATGACAGCTGAGAGCTGTCAACATTTTGGAACGCTCGTGAACGCGCTCACAGTACTGGCTCAACGTCAACTCCAAACCTTGCACAAGAAAGAAAGACTGACTGCTGACTGGATATTTTTTGGAAAATGGAAGTTCAACTCATTGGCACTTCTGTTTTCTTGGTTGAGATGTATGAGACCAAAGATGCGACTCAAAACAACTTGAGCTACGTTCACCCGTGCAGTCTGCAATCGCTTGATCCTAGAGTTTTTGTGCTTAAGTCGTCGAAGTATCTAACTATTTCTGTTTAAGTGGTCAACAGAAAATCTAATCTACCCTAGGCGGGGTGCTAAAAATTTCGAGCTCGCGCGCTTCTTGTATTAATCAACAATCAGTTGTATGTCTTTCTGCATGCATAGAATTAAGAAAACCTATACCATTCGAGGCGGTATGCAAAAATTATCGAGCTCGCTTCGCTCGCTCTTGCATCCTACAGGTGTCAACGCGGGGTTACGCTGCAAAATCAGAAGGGGTGGGAGGGCGGCTACTACTAAACGATCGAGGGCGACCGAAACTGGTAGCCCGTCTCTGTACCATAACTTGGTCCGCTTGATTAGGCCGACGTACGCACGGGCGATCTTTTTTCGGTGTTGAGCCGAGCATTGAGAATTCAACCCAGTGCATCGCAATGCGTCAAAAATACACACCGTTGGATTTACATCTTTCGGCGCTAAGCAGTGAATTGAAAATTGAGTGCGTGATAAAAAATCGCCACGTTAATAAATCGCCCATGGCGATATACGATACGATACCATACCAGGCTTATGATTTTTGAAATCTGGGTATACTATACTTCAAAACAAAACAAAAATGAATTAGCCTACGAAATATGTATAATATAGCTTACCAAGTTCTAAATTAACTATGTTCCATCCAGGACCTTTAGCCATGAGCGTGAAAATATATAATAAGCTTCCAAATTCAATTAAGGACATAGAGTACGAAAATAAATTTAAAAACACTCTAAAGGAATTCTTAGACGATAAGTAAATCTACACATGGTTTCTTTTTAAATTGACGCGTTACACAAAGCACCTACAATTTTTGACTTACTACCTAACTATGTTATTGTTGGAGTTTGCATGCATCACAGAGCATAATCTCTAACACCGTTGCTATGGAGTTTTTTCCTAACAGTCCTGTCACATTCCTGTATGTCGATCATATATGTAACGTGTATTAAATAACTATAATAGTTATTTAATACACGTTACATATATGATCGACAAAAAAACGTAAAACGTAAAACGTACGCACATTATATTATAATGTGCGTACGTTTTCTCATAAGCACCGTACACTGTACCTAACTAGGTACCAATCTATCAGTTATGATAAGTTGCTTAATGATTATTATGATTATTTCTTTCTTTAATAAGCTAATTATTGTAACTGACGGGTGTTCAGACGCGGAAAATGAAAACGTTATAATATTCCAATAAAGTTCCTTCGCAAGCATTTTTTTTATTTTTTATTTTGTATATTTTTAGTATTAATGCATAAACTATAGAAATCTGTGAAGCATATTTTTTCGTCTTATTAATATTCTTCGTTGCCCTAGACTGCCCTAGAGGGTCTCCACACAAGTAGAAAAAAAAAATACATTTAAAACTTTATTTGATCCCTTAAGTATTAATTGGCACAGCGGACAGAGCTCCGGCGGGATCTCATGGCGGCATGGAGAGTGCGACTGTCGCAACCCAGCGCAGGGCACGCCACAATTGCGGCGGTAAGACCCCTCTTTGAGGAGTGGCTTGAGAGGCGCCACGGCGTCCTCACCTTCCGCCTGACGCAGGTCCTCACCGGACATGGCTGTTTCGGGAGGTTCCTATTTCGTATAAGGCGGGAGGAAACGCCCGGGTGTTATCATTGCGTGGATCGACCGGAGGACACGGTGGAGCATACGGTGGAGGTCTGCCCGGCTTGGGCGGAGCACCGCCGTGTCCTCGTGGCGGCGATCGGCGGCGGCGACCTCTCGCGTCCGGCCCTGGTTAAGGCCATGGTACGGAGCGAGAGGGAATGGGAAGCCGTCACCTCCTTCTGCGAAGCAGTAATGCTCGCGAAGGAGGAGGCGGAGCGCGAAAGGGAGAGGCAATCTCTGCGCCCGCGCGCCCCTAGCCGCCGCAGGAGGAGGAGACACCCTGGGCGTCGGGAGTCGATTGCCGACTCCCGGCCACCGTAGGCGCGGGCTTGCGGACGGCGAGCAATGGGCAGCTCGCCGTCCGGTAAGGACCAGGCCAGGGTCGACGGCGCGTCGTGTTCCACGCGCGCCTCAAAGAGATGTCAGCAAAATTGACGGGGTCCGATAGGACCGATGCCTGCCGGGGCTGCGGATTGTTCGAAAGAGTTACCGTAGCCCTGGCGCATAGGCAACTGAAGGAACACGGGTGGGTTTTAGTCAGTAAGAGTCTGACACGCCCTTCCGCTCCGCCCAGAGCGGGAGACGTCATTTGATGATTTGAATGATGATGAAAAAAAAAAAGGTATTAATTATATTAGAACAATAAAATAAGTTTAGTATAAAAAGTAATTAAATAATAACATAATTCATTAATAACGATATCAAAATTAATTATCTGAGATTTGGGCATTAGAGAAAAGAACTGAATATGTTCTTCAATGTAAATGAAGGAAACGACGACACTATTTCAGTTCTGAATAATATAATATAAAAAATATAACTGAAGTGTACCACACTATCAGAATAGTCCTGAGAATCATTGCCACACCTGTGACAGTTAGGTCTGCAGAAAAGGAGGTTCGATATCAAAAATTATTAAAACGTATTTGAGGATTTCAATGACACAAGATCGCATTTCAGCTGTAGATTGCTATTCTCTCAATTGAAAATGACCTTGCTCATTTTTTAGACTATAATGCCTTAATTTAATATTTTATTTTTGGGGTTTAGGGCGGTCCTGGTTCAGCAGGTTCCCAAATCTCGAGAATTACTTTTCAATGAAGACTAAACAAGACTAATTATATGTTCAGCACGCGTAGCATGACCATTATAGAAACGGGTTTTGTCGACGGAAGAATAGACAAAAATGACGTTCCGTGAAGACAGTACGACGGCAGCAAAGTAGAAAGAGTCAACTCCACTTTTTTACGAAATTCAGTCCTTTATTCACGTTTTTCTTTTATTTTGCTTATGTCTAGAAAATGATGTGTCCTATCGCAAAAATAATGAAAATTTCGACCCCCTTTATGAAGCCCTTAAACCCCTAAAACTAAAGGTGTAGGTAATAATTTTTCACATTTTCCATACAAAAAGTGAAAAATTCCATTTTTCCATTCCATTTTTATACTTTGTGGCCATCGAATAAAAAGTTTTCAACTATCTTTAGCATGGCGATTACAAAATCAAATTGTCTTCACTACCTTAGACAACTGTCAGTTGCCAGTGTAATTTTGACGTTTGGGATAGAAAACTTTCTTCTTAAATAGTCTACATATAAAAGGACCTAGACAACGATCGGTAAAAACGAAAGACAAAATGACGGATTGTATAGGGATTTTTACGGTGCGATGTCAAAAATGGAGAAATGAAATGTCACTTTGTATAGAAATAGTTTTGTCTTGTCTGCAGTCAGTAAAAAGCAGTTTGTAGTTGGAGACCCCTACGTATCCAAAATATAAACATAGAGTGCAATTTTTTTTGAGTAGGTATGCTTCCCTCGGTCTTGCATCCTTTAATCTCTGCGGGGTATTTACGTAACACATTAACAGTAGGAATGGGTTTCATTTTGACAGTTCAACAACATTCATTGCGGTATTAACGTTGTTAAGCAGACAAATTTTTCGAATTTATTAAGCAATGGAATAGCAATAACCTTCAAAATGATTCAGATTGTGATAGATAGTGTGTTACGCAATTAGGGTGCTGGTTTCTCAAACCTTTCTACATGAGTTGTTGTATGTACGTCTACATGAGTTGTTTTCTACATGAGGAGTATATTTGCCTCCTATTTCAGAATGAATGGTCAAAAGAAGAACTTACCTATCCGAGACGGAGTGCTAAAGTTTTCGAGCTAGCTTCGCACGCTCTTGCATCCTACATTCTTTTCATCTTCAAACTTTTCTGCATAGTTACTCGACAAAGTAACTCTTATTTCTGTATATAAATGTTTAAAAGTCAATTTAAGCTACCTGAGACGGGGTGCAAAAATGTTCGAGCTGCATCGCTCGCTCTTGCCAAATTATCTCCTTCTGTATGAATGGTCAAAAGAAAACCCAACCTTTCCAAAGCGAGGTGCTACAATTTTCATCCTGCATTCTCATTTTTTTACCGACTTAAAAAATGAGGAGGTTCTATGTTCATCTGTAGGTATGTATTTTTATGTATGTTCATAAATCAGATATATTCATCAATTGTGGACCAATTTTGAAAATTCTGTTTTTATTTGGTAAAGCTCGCGCGATGGTCCCATTATATGAATATTATTAAGTTTGCTTTGGTAGTTTTTGAGTTAGCTTCATTAATACGTATTTAATCCACTTTGTGTATGTTGACGATGTTATAAAACTTCCTGTCACTTTTGAGTAGTAGTAGGTACTTATAAGACTTCGTGTGGGGTAGGTACGACAGCTAAAAAGTGAAAAAAAAACAACGGACTTCCAAAAAAACTACAAAGGGAAAAATAACTTTCATTTCGGACGTCGGTGTCTTCGGTTTTGTAGTTTCGTTTTTTGTTACCGACTTCTGAAATGAAAGTAATTTTTCACTTTGTAGTGTTTTTTTTTTGGAAAAACGTTTTTGCATATCACGGTGGGCGGGATCTCGTTATTAATTTACAAATTGCATTTATCATCAGTCATCAGAAATACCTACTTTAAATTCACATACTTAACACAAAGGATAAGGGCCTCGCAAAGATTTGCCGCCCAAATCCTCGCAATGGTTAAGGCCGCTGGTCCCGTCGGCACCCTTTGGGCCATACCCAAAGAGTGCCAATGGAACCAGTGGCGGCCCGCAATGGCCGCAACCTACCACACCACACACACACGCTTTGACCCAAAAAATTACTGTTTGGTCATTATGCTAGTGAGCACAGTGCACTTGTCTTGTTATCTTTTTTGGACGAAAGTCTAGATATTTATATTAGATAAGTTGGTATAGGTACTAAAATAACAAGGGATGCGTTTTGGGAAATATGGAAATACTTACAAAAATAAAACTAAGTACGTTGTCCTTATCATTACGTTATAATTATAATTAATAATAATATATTTACTACCTATGATGCCTAACTATCTACTTAGCTTTATTTTTATTTTTCTTTAGGATATATTCTTTGATGTAGAAGTCTGAGAACAAAAATAAAATAAATATGTTGTGTGGCAGGAACAGGAAGGAGACCCACTTGGGGTATTCACACGAGGGCTCGAACAGGACGTGCCCGAAGTGTAGGATCAGGATGACGAACTGCAACTGAAAAAAAAATTGAAATAATCAGAATAAGAGTTTATAACCCCACAAGCTCCATTCCAGACTCGACTCTAGCCAAAGTCCGCGTCCTAACCAAAAGCATCGTCGCACGAGTACGTGATCGTCGCACTTTTTATACGCGCTTATACTCGCGCGATCAATCAATCAAATCGCGTTTGTACGTCATTGGATAATTCATACAAACGATCGTGTCGACGCGAACTGGGGGTAAGGGCTCTGCCCGCCGCGCGCCACCGATTGTCGCGCGATTTCGTGATCGTCGCGCTCGCTCATATGACATACGCGCGATCAATCATGTCGCGTCTATACGTTATTATTCAGATAAACGACAGTCTTAATTTTAATCTAGCTAGCGGGTAGGACGCAGGCTAAGTCTATTAAATTTGACTTTACTCTAAGCTGGCAGCCACGCAACGTTTAAAATATATGTATATATAGATAGGTAAGTAATGGTAATAATTTGTCGCCGATTTATCGAAAACTGAATGCATAAAGTTTTGAACAAATATGAAGCAAACACTTACAATCTGCAGTTGTGTGATGTACTTCTTCCACCACTGGCGCACCCACTGCGACCTCACGATGGAGACCAGGTAGTAGGAGTACATGACAGCGTGCACCATGGAGTTGATGAAGCCGAGCATTATGCCGTGACCTCCTGCGGAACAAAGAAGTACAGTTGTATGGACTGACCTGCATGGCGTGTTCGTGAAAAATACTGCGGACAGTAACGTTGTGTTGGAGCCATACCTATGTTATCTACTTTGTCGACATTATTATTTGCGGGTAGGTACTGCTCAGCACTATTTTACCTACTATTTTTCTTTTTATTTTTTATTTTTTCTGTTCTTTCCCAGTGACGGTATTCATTTCCATTTCAAAGGGGGCGAGTTTTGTATGCCGTACGCCCATTTATCTACATTCTTAACGAATCCCAGAAAATGGGATTGTATTGTGGGATCCAATCAGAATACGCCATGTCTATTGCTCGAGCCTATGCCGTTGCCGCCGTTTTGTTAGTCCCTAGTTTTTGCTAGTCATCAGAGAGCTTACGAAAGGAAAGAAAATTTGTCTGGATCACTGTCGCCGGATACGGTGAAGAGGACTATACATACGTATATACGGTGCCGCCGTTGGAAATTTTCCCCATTTTACGAGAGTCGCTCTTCTACTCTTTAATAATTGAGGTAATAGATGCTTTAACAAACCCCTTTAGCATAGCTACCGGATTATGAATTTCAATCAAATCCATACATGGACTAATAATATTTAGTAAGGATGTTTGTAAGAAGTCCTTCGACGTTCGCGCGGTTTCCTTCGTCGCGGGCGCGTTAGGCCACTCGACCCATTTCGTGCACGCGATGCCGCATTGCTGCAACTCTTGCGCAAGTAGGTACACAATCAACATTATTATGATTATGAATAACATTTCGTTTTATTCGCTGTTAATAACACCACGACCTTTTCATGATCGTAAATTCTTAAATATTTTTATTTTTTAATTATACTAACTATGATTGTTCTTTTAAAACCCTATACCCTGTTTTTTGAAATATCAGATTTACGATTCAGTGGGCCATTTACGATATTCACCTATTATAATATTATTTACACAGAACAACCATGCCTAATTAATAAATTGATGTATGTAACATGTTACAACAATGGAATTGTAAGTGAATATTTATTTTTTTGGTACTAATGTTCGTTGAGTTTTTGTTATGCAAAACAACATTTTATATCGGGTCATGCCCCGAAATAAAATTTTGTTTATTAGTACCGTTGGGAGGTACATACCTTCCTACGCGAGTAGGTAGGCGTATTCGATTCGACCGATTCTTTGTGTATCAAAAATAGGTACCTATTTACATGATTCTGTTTGCCGAATTGTTATTTAACCTTCAGGGTCAAGCGTAAGGTTAATAATTAGATTATTGTGTTAAAGCAGTTAGTCATGTAAATACTTGCATATTACGACTTACGACAACAGGTTAAAACAAACAGAGGCTCGAATGGTGTAGTTTATCAACTGCAGAATCCCCCTCCCCGGTTCTGGAGATGAGAAACTGCGCAATGCCTGATAATCTCTGGGAATACTGAAAAGGGGCTAGTCTCCCCAAAGCCTCGCTGTGTAGGGCAGCACGTGACCACTGCAAAACCAAAGTCGCTAAGCGGGCTCAAATTAATCAGGCAGGGTGCTAAGCAGACCTAGTGTTAGGTTGGATGCACCGCATGCCAGTAGGTAATATGATGATCAACACAACTGTTTCTAATTGAACATACCTGGTACATATTTGGTGCCTACGAATCCAAGTAGACACATTCCTAAGTGATGGTATACATGTAGGAACGATACTTGGTTGAATTTCTTCCGTAGCACGAAGAATACCTGTTGGCATAAAATTATAGCACATTAATCATGAGTCATCAAACAAGTAATTCACGCAGAGGACAAGGGGAAATATACGGAGTTGATGGCCAGACTTCAGTATACTAAAACTAAAGAGGCACCTGAAGAAAAAGTAGAATCACCATGGGTTTAAATTCAAACACTTTTTCATAATAAACAAAAGGACATCTAGAGTTCGCTCAAAGGACATGTACACATACATTAAAAAAAACATTATCATCATTCATCGTTCATTCATTTCAGCCCAGAATCACCCACTGCTGGCTATAGGCCCTCCCTCTTTCTGCTATACTTCCCGGTTCTATGCGTCCCTCATCCAGGTGTTTCCCGCGACTTTGACGATATCAACAGCCCAACGCGCTTTTGGACAGCCCTGGTTTCTTTGGCCTAACTTTGGCCACCATTCGGTTATAGCTTTGCTCCATCGGCCATCTCCTAGTCTAACTAGATGTCCTGCCCGACTCCATTTGATGCACATCGCCCTGTCCCCGACGTTACGTCGTGGACTTTCGACCGGCGACGGATTTCGGTGTTAAGTACTTGGTCTAATAGGGTTATGGCAAGCATGGCTCGCTCCATGGCCCTTTCTGCTACTCGTGTACGGTGGACAGTCTGCTTTGTGAGCGTTCATGTCTCGGCACCGTAAGTCATTGTTGGCAAGACAGATTAGTTGAAAAGGCCGGTTTTTAGGCACTGGCGGATCTCTTTGGGCCGAAAAATATGATTCAGCTTACCAAATGACCAGTGCTCACCCAAGCCGTATTCTCATGGCAATCTCTTTGTTGGAATACTCCTTGTCAAAAGATAGAACATGTCTCAAATAAACGTAATGGTCAATTATATCCAGACAATCGTTTCCAACCATAATAGTTGAAACTGAATCATCCTGGACGCCTAACATCACCTTTCATCTTGGACATGTTCGTTCTCAAGCCAACTTGTAAGGATACATCATAAAGTATTTTGAACATGTATTGGAGGCCTTCCAGGGATTCGGCGAATAAAATTAGGTCATATACGCAAACCGAAGGTGCGACAAGTAAACACCATTGATGTGTATACCACGTTCGTCCCATTTCAGTGTTTTCATCACGTCTTCCAGAATAGCAGTGAAAATTTTAGGCAAATCCTTAGCGCACTCCCCTTTAAATCGGTATTGGGGTCGTAATTTCATGCAATCTGACCTGCATTGTGACCAACATACATACACAAAAAAAGAACAAAGAGACAATAACGAGTATTCTATTCTATTCTAGTCTGTTCTAGGGTTCTTTCTGTTTATTGTCCGCTGTAACTGGAATATAGATGATTGAAATGCGTTCAATTAAGTAGAATGACTAAAGTTTAGTGACTAATGCTCGATAAGTTTCAATTATTTCAGTATGCACATGCAGTCCCAAAGCGTCTCGTTGTTTTATGGCCTCAGCCAAGGGCTGTCATAGCCTATTGCTCCCCACCGTCGGCGTCGTCGTGTAGCCCCAACATATGATTCTGGGACTACAATGTATGATTTGATTTTTGAGAACACGTACCGTGTCCATGAGGTCGATGACTTTGATCATGTAGTACAACCAGACGCGGCTGACGACGATGCGCTCCAGCGGTGTGTCCTCGTAGATCATCTTCTGGCACCACAGGCTGTAGTAGCCCGACAGGTACAGCCTGGTCAGACACTGCAAACAATATGAAAACTGTCTTACAACATTGACTGACAAATTTTAAATGCAAACCCAATCAGCTTCACTAGTAACATGTTCTCAGCTCAAAACTATGTTTTCACGAAGGGTAGGCTGCTTGGGGCCAATTTTCAGACTAATTTGGATGAACGGTTTCAGTTTTGTGACTGCAATTTTTGGATAACAGTTTTTTAGGGTTCCGTAGTCAACAAGGAACCTTATACTTTCGCCATGTCCGTCTGTCCGTCCGTCCGCAGCTTAGCTCAGAGACTCTTAGTACTAGAAAGCTATAATTTGGCATGGATATACATATTATTCACGCCGAAAACGTTGTAAAATAAAATCATGAAACAATTTTTTTTTACGGTTCCTCCTGTACACGTAAAGTGGGGTCTATCTCATGGCGTGGGGTATCGTTGGATAGGCCATTCAAAAATATTACGGGTCTGTGACAACCATTTTTCGATTCAGGTATCCGTTTGCGTAAAATTAAGCTTTAAATTGCTAATTTTTGTTAGAGTCAAGTGTCCCCTCCCCTGCCAGCTAAATGGTTACTTTTGGATATGTGAAAAAATTCACGGCAGTAGTATATATAACGAAATTAAAAGAAAAACTATCACAGTTAAGTAGGCTTTACAAGTTTACCGAGTAATAGTCGACCAACTTACATTTGCAGTTCGAACGTATGGGAGAACATGTTTTTCAAGTACAATGTTAAGTTTGTTCTTGGGATTAATTCATCCCAATTACGGAACCCTTCATTGTACGTGGTCCGACTTGGCGATGCACTTGGCTGGTTTTTTCTCACATTCGACCTAAGACTCGAATCTTTACTGCATACCTACTTAGGATTTACTCTTCCTTTTCAACAGTTTGAAAATCGTTGCAATACTTTTATTTGGAGAAGGTAGGCTTATACTCGTATGGTTACTCTATGGTGTAACGTGTGAGAGCAAAGGAGGAACGCCACAATATTTATTTATTTGTGCAAAATTTATTGCCTTAAGTATATATAATAATATATTTAAGTAATATATTTCATGAAACTTAAAGGTACAAGTCCGTAGCCGACTGCCGGCAGCAGCGGCAGACGACGTGTCGCCGCGACACTACTGGTTTCTATGTATTTCTATGAAAACGACATGTCGCTAGCCACCGAAGGTATTTCATAGAAATACATAGAAACCAGTAGTGTCGCGGCGACACATCGCCTGCTGCTGCCTGCAGTCGGCTACGGACTTGTACCTTAACTCTCGTCAAGTTCACCGCAAGATCTCTCCGGTCGTTAACAAAATGTCTGTCAATTCTTACGCAGAATGTTCTTGTATACATATGTATGTGCCTTAGAGGTTCTTATTATTCTTATTATTAGCTGTGCCCGCGGCTGCGCTCACGTCACTGTGTATTCTATTGTTATTGATTATTTTCAAAAACGTTGATGATGGATGAATTGACGACGGTAAAGTTATGTAAGATATTCACTATTCTGCAACGCGTCAGTGTCCGGGTGTTCACAAAGTAAACGTTTACATGAACATTTGTGGTTTTTAAGTAAGTACCACTCAAGTCGAGCAGAAAGTAAAGTAACAACGGAGCATTATTTCACAGCCTTGGGTGGAAGCATTGATGCAAGTAAAATTATAATAAAATGGTTTTGCAGGGTTATCATGAATAATCACGATTACCAGAAACCTCTGATCTTAAAAATAAGAAATTGCAGAATAAATTTTTAAAGTAAGTTCTTATGCACACATTGCACACAAATATCCTTTTGGAATTATTATTTTGTCGTCCCTCATGGGATGGTCGAATAAGAAAAATGTTATTCGTAGAAATAAATTGTTAAATCTACATATAATTAATCAACAAGAGAGAAGAGTTGAAATCAGCAGTTTTGTAAAAAACTCTAATAAATAATATTAACCTACATATATTTATAAGTACCTAATATTACTAACTATGAGAAAATCGTTAACGCATTTTGTTTCTTTTTAAGACATTTTCGTTAATATTATAATTTCGATTGTTAATGACATCTCAGGATTTTAATTCAATAAAACTTACCGATTATATTTAGGAAAAATATGTGTAATTTAGGAAGAGAACAAAGCCGGATGCAGGATACAGTAATATGGCGGAATTTAGAGTATGCCTGATTAGATACTTTTTTATTAGATAAAATAATAAACCTTAGGCACCTACCATGATAATGGAAAATATCAAAATATGTAAACAAAATGAAATAGAACCAAAAATTTACAACAAAAAACAATAAGGCCGACACAATTTGGCATTTCGCACCTTTTGTCATCTCGTTTATGTCTTTCACATGAACAATTCTCCCATCAGAACTTTCGAGAAGAGCTTTTGATAGTATTTTTTGCATCGTGTTATTTTTGCTGATTTTTGGTTATGATGAAGCTTAGCAGTTCTGTATGACATGATAACTTATACAAATAAAACGAATGCATGATTGATTATAAATTCTTTCATAAAAAAAATATAGAAAATACCTACCAGGGCCAGGGCCGATTTCACTGAATTACTCGCGTGCGGGGCGGCGAGGCAGCCCTGTGTATCCTTTGCCTTGGCTCAATAACTTAATTGTCATTTCCTACGCTTTTCACGATTGCAATTATGCTTTCGTAATGTAACGGAATTTCAACGCAACTGCTCCAGTACGCTATTGAGTGTATAATCTGATTACGATAAACTCTTAACTACATTTTGAGGAATGGTATTTTGCTCATTATTTTAATTTATTAATAAAGTTACTACTCTATATCACACGCTTCCTTTGTGTGAGAGGGAGTGAGCTTAAGGGCCGGCGCACACAATATTAGCTGAGCCTCTATCTGACTTCTTCAATAAATGTATAAAAGAGGCCGCCTTCCCAGAACAACTAAAAATGGCAAAAGTAATACCTGTGTATAAGAAGGGAAGTAAGTCTGATCCTAAAAACTATAGACCCATCTCTCTATTACCAATGTTGTCAAAATTATTTGAAAAGGCACTTAAAATTCGACTTTTAGCACACTTGTGAGTAAATAAAGTTTTAAATAAGAAACAATTTGGGTATCAAAAGGGTGGCACTTCAGACGCCATATATACGTTATTGGATGATGTGATAAGCAAAATTAATAATAAAATGAGAGTCGCAGGGATTTTTCTAGATTTAAGCTCTGCATTTGACACAATTGACCATGAATTACTTCTGAATAAAATGAGTCATTACGGAATAAGAGGAAATTCTTTGCGACTATTCTCATCCTACTTAAAAAACAGGCGGATGTACGTTGAAATTGACAAAACTCAGAATAATTATACAAAAGGTATAAATCCAAAATTTTACGCATATCAACGGGTGTCCCACAGGGATTTATTTTAGGACCTATTTTATTTTTATTATTTATTCATGACTTGATTAATTATCTAAATACAATTTTACCGGACATTGAATTAGTAATTTACGCAGATGACACAAATGCCCTAGTGGCAGCAAATGACATGGTAGAGTTGACAGAAAGGGTAAATGTTACGTTACAACCATTTCATGTGTGGTTCACGGCAAATAAATTATTTATTAATACTAAAAAGACTCAAATAATGTTATTTAAAACCACAGCCCGCAACAAAGACAATTTAAATGTTGCCTTAAATGAAGTTGACATTGGAACTCGTTGCCGAAGTAAAATTTTTAGGTATACATATTGACTAACTGTAAAAACTGGAAACCAGCACCCTAATTGCGTAACACACTATCTATCACAATCTGAATCATTTTGAAGCCTATTGCTAATCTATTGCTTCATATGTTCGAAAAATGTATTTGCTCAACAACGTAAATAACGCAATGAATGATGTTGAACTGTCAAAATGAAACCCATTCCTACTGTTAGTGTGTTACGTAATTAGCCCGCAGAACTAAAAGCAATTGATGCATCGGTATCGTCTGCATGTTACGCTCTGAGAGCCCTGAGAAATGAAATCAACATAGAACAGCTAAAAATGGTATATTTTGCGCTAGTGCAGTAAAAAATTAGATATAGTATACTTTTTTGGGGAAATAGCTATGAATATAATAGTAGAAGAGCTTTCTTACTACAAAAACGTGCAATTCGTACCATGGTCCGCATCTTACAAAGGGAAAGTTGCCGACAACATTTTATCAATTTAGGCATACTTACAGCACCGAGTCTTTATGTATTGGTACTTTTAAGTAATATGGCCAAATACATACAAGACTATGAGACAGTAGAAGAACGGCAGAAAAGGGAAGGCACCCGTAGACAGGACTTGAAGAATAAAAATTTTACTAATCATAACTTAAGAATTGTTAAACACAGTCCACGATACCAGTCTGTAAAATTATTCAACAGGTTGCCTTTAGACATAAAAAGCGCTGTCTACAGTAGCGCTTTCAAAATAAAATTCAAAAATTTCCTATTGAATAAGTGTCTGTATGCTGTAGAAGAACTGTAATTTTATTGAAATAATCATAAGTTGTTAAATTTTATTGTTTTTTTATTTTTATCAATCTATTCTAATTTGTCTTTAATGAATTATTTTATTGTTATTATTTTACATTTTGAGGTATTAGCCAAATTGTTTATTGTAATGTCGAAATACTATTGAAGAAATGTAAATTTATTATTGTTGATGTAATTTATATGCAATTCAAATGTAATTTATTTTAGTGTATATACTGTACTTAATTGTGTAATTTTTGGGTGTAATCTGTGATAAGTGTTGTAATTTTCTGAGTAGATTCAGATACAAGTTACTTGTTTGTGAATAAAATGACTATGACTATGAATCATTTGAGGATTCAACTATGTAACTATGTATGGTTAATAAATGTTAATAATAATTTACGTCTGTAAGAAAGAATCACCGCTTTGATGACGCTCGTTTTTTATTTAACCGTTTATGTACACACATATATAAGAAGACAAGAAGAAAAGAACAGAAAAATAGGTACAAAGTTTATGATATTTTTTTGGGAATGTCCAACCATGGACACTCAATGACAAAAAGAAGATGTCTATTTTCTCGGAGCAGCAAGCAGCTTATATCGCAAGCAATGTGATCATATATTTAAGCTTATGATGTGGTTAAATGTGCTGCAGGTTGGTATTGCGGTACCGCCAATAATGGAGGCTATTTTTATTGCACTCCTGTCTGTCCTGATGTAGGGGTAAGACCCCTACATCAAAACTCAAGAAGATAACATCACAACATTCACAAATTAACCGTCACCGTTATGGACTTCGGTTGGATAAAAACCAGAAGGCTTCTCATAGCCAGGCGCCACGGCTTGGACCTATAGAAACTTTTTATCATGGGGATGCGCTCGGGGTAGCCACGAAATTAAATTAAATTAATTCAGAGAGTGGTATTGATGATTTGAATGTTTTTAATGCTGTAAATACATATTTGTTATGGTCAATACGTTTCGTCAGAAGCCCGAAAGTCTGACAACCAGTTTTACCAAGGGGTATCGTATTACCTAGTAACTGCGTTGTGGAGGTCAGATAGGCAGTCGCTTCATGTAAAATACTGGTATTCAGCTGCATCCGGTTAGACTGGAAGCCGACCCGAACATTGTTGGGAAAAGACTAGGCAGATGATGATGATGATGACATATATATTTTTTATGGTCGCGAATCATATTTTAATCAACAATATTATGTATAACCTACTACTGACCTGCAAATTGCAAAAAACGTAAGAAAATTTTAATTTCGCAGGCTACCCTGGCGCTTTCGCCTTAAGTAATAGCTCTTTGTCACTTACTTGTACTGTGAGGTAAGCTGACAATCCGATCTGTATTACATTGTATATGATGATGGCGTTCTTAAGATTGTACGGCTCACGCTTGGCCATGAACGCAGGGCCCCAAGACCGGACGAATCTGTGGTACAGGTACATTATCAGTAGGATGGGCACCGGGTTTGACACTAGCGGGAAACTGTTCGTCCGAGGATCTGGAAATGGAAGACAAATAAACAATCATTATTATAGGGATCGTTAGGTTCGTGACCATGCAGACAGCGCATAGCACCAGTAGGGACAGTTTGGCACCAGTGCGGACAATAAGTCAGCAGTAAGGACAGTATGAGCACTCCGTGGGAATGGCATCCGTCAGAATGTAATTGAGTCTCAGTAGTGTGTGGTTAACAGTCGCTGTGGTAGCAATATTACGTTAATTGATTTAAATTAGCAAACTTCGGCATGAGCCTAGTCAGTCAAACGTGTTGTTTTTGCCACTTTCATACGGAATTGACAATGTATTGCCTGTTTTAGTATAAAAAGTAGGTATTCAATATTCACAATACAAGACCCCGTCTGACCTGACTCAGAAATATTTTACTTTTACGCGTTGTACACGCATTCTTGTGAATGTGGAATGTTTTATTTAATTAGTAAAATTATAAAGGTATCACTGAACTTTACAAGGTGATCGATTACTTTGTGAAAAATCGGCATGCACTCATATATTAACAAGTTGCTTCAAATCTGAGTAAAAGGCAAATACAATTTCAGCCACGAATTTTCTTTGAGATGTAAAGAAAAAAAAAGAAAATCATTAAATTACACAATAAGTGCAAATAACATAATAAATTCACACTCGTCTTGGGACAGATTTTCAGCTCATAATTTTTTTTTAGAGCACTGCTTCTATATTTGTGATGATTATGTCCATTATAGAAAGTAACTAAGTTATTATTATAAATTCCTCACCAAGTGATATATTTTAAAAATAAATAATAAAAGTGGCGCTTACCCGCTAGGTCCTCATTTACGTAGCGGTAATAAGTTGTTATATTCCGTATTAGGGTGCCCATGTTGCTGTTTCTGTCACAAAAAAAAAAAATGCTGTTGTATTTGTATATCTCTTAAAAAATAAACAGATCCTTAAATTAGTTTTTAAACACTTTGATTAGGAGTAAAAAAAAACAAATTAATATAACTTCGTAATAACGGCATTCGGAGCAATATCATCACATCATCACATCATTTACGTCATATCAGCTGCTATAAGTATTAAAAATAAATAAAGTCGAAACGCACGTGTAACATTCATAGAAATAGAAAATATTCCCAATGAAACAGGTTCACTATAGATACGTTATAACGTATCAGAAATTATGTAGTGATTATAACTGTCAATCTACTGGGATAGTAAATATAAAAGGTATGCTAATTAGTTAACAAAATAACTCCACTACAGCTTCCCAAGAATTCTAGCAGTAAACATACTACAGTACAAAAATATACAGAATTAAATGATATACTATGTATGATTGATGACCTTTCATTGTACTTTCACGAACTACTAAACTATTTTCATGAACCTCTTTACAGCAGCAGCGCCCGCGCATCGTGTATGACGAAGCGACTTTAAATTACAAATAATTTAAACAGGATTCTATGGAAATGACTCAATTTAAATATTCATGTAAACAATAAATTAAGTGGAGGGTTACTGATCCCTGAAGGTGCACTGATGTGAACTACTTATTAGGTATACATAGACAAGTCAACGTCTCTTGCACTGAAAATCACGTTGTACTAGAGTATCATGAAATTGTATTTAAACACACACACATGACATAGCGCCTGTAATCCCGAAGAGTTAGGCTGAGGTGTACCTATACTGCACCCACATTTTACCAGTAATGTTTAAGCCCCATGTAATAGGAGGCGAGCTTATTGTCATGAACCGGGCCCGAATCTTCACTCATCCAGACAGTTAGGCTAGCATTTAAAGTGCATTATTTTTCAAATACTTAAGCGCCAAAAAAATAGACTCAATGGAAATGAATCTTAGTTCGTTTAACTTCGCTCATATAGCTACCGCGTGTTTGCATATTTCGGATCACACCGCGAACTATGAACTGCACCCTAATTACGTAACACACTATCCATCACAATCTGAATCATTTTGAAGCCTATTGCTAATCCATTGCTTCATATGTTCGAAAAATTTGTCTGCTCGACAACGTAAATAACGCAATGAATGTTGTTGAACTGTCAAAATGAAACCCATTCCTACTGTTAGTGTGTTACGTAATTACCCCGCTGAAGTAGGAAAAGACGAACTTAGTTTCGTTTCCAGTGTGGCCTTCGCTTAGGTATTGGACAAATTAATGCACTTTAAATAGGTACTAGCCTGCGCTTTATACATAATTATATTGAGTCTAGCGAGGGCGATGCAGTTTGTTTACATGTAACATGTGCCACTGACCTTCCCTTTATCGGGAGAGTACCAAAAACCTAAGTGAAGCGAAGGCTGGTTGTCGGCCTGACAACTTATAACAACTGTTTACGGGACACAGGGATCGTAAAGGTCTAGTTTTGCAATGAAAGGTCACCTTTTCTGTAGTCTACCGGGAGTACCTACGCATGGGATCTGTAAAATGCATTATCACTTAGTTTGATGTACAAAATGCGTAGTTGACGGCTACGTGATGGGTTTTTTTACACCCTGTGTGTTGTGTTGTGTGCTTTGTAGTTTGTGCTAAATAAATGTATGTAGGGATCGTTGTAAATAAAAGCATAAAACCAGTATTTAAGCTTCTTTTATATTTTTAATTTTCTTGTGTACATGTACCTTACGTCTTAATTAAAAACTAACCGTCGTCCATCTTCTCTTTCTTCCCTCTCTTTCACAGTGTTTTCATACCCGTCCTCTAACATCCCTCATATCGTGTGTGTTGCCACTTTATTATTCATTCCCACATTCGGCCATTCTGACATTCATGACTGTCCTCAGGCATGCATTCACCAGCTGCTTACATATACCTTCATCCAATCTCCAGACACTTCTCATTTGCAACATTTTAATAGCTTAAATTCTAGGTTTACTTTAACAACTTCAATTTCTTAACATCTTTAACTAGGTATAGGATACAAAACAAAAAACTTGTTTAAAAACAAAAAGAGAAAGAAAAAAAAGAAAGCTTCATTTAGTGTTATAACATCATTACATGTAACTTAGACACATCTTGTATTTATTTATTTTACATAAATAAAACAGATCACATCATGTTTTATACCTTATGAAATAAAAAACTTATCTAATGCAAACGTGTTTTCTTTTGTGCCCAACAAATGAAAATGTTTACAATTTAATTTCCCTTAAAATCTTATTCATTCATTCATTCTTCCTACTCATTCAGTCTCCCTTACGCAGCCAAACAATCGTCTCATACTTACTCATACATCCTCGGGCCATTTCTTTATACCATCGGCTGAACAAGAAGTTTTCAATGGACCTTCAGCAGTGATGTCATCTTTCTCTACATCATAGCGGTCGTTACGTTTGACTTTAGTGATCCTATAGGGTCCTAGAAACTTCGGTTTCAGTTTGAGTCCTGGACCAAACTGAGTTCTCTGTATCGCTACTCGATCTCCTTCTTCATATTTGGTACTTTCCTTTCGTTTCTTGTTATATGTTTTCCTGTTTTCTTCCTGAATTTTAATTATTTGTTCCTTTGCCCTATTTCTTAGTTCTTCTCTTTCTATATTGAACTGCTCTAAACTTTCCTGCTGCAATAATTCAATTAGAGGAATATCTTCTTTGGATTTCATCTTAACACCTGTAAGTAACTCAAATGGACTGGTATTGATACTTCTCTGAAAAGTACTATTAATTGCTCGTTGCAACCTGCTTATGTGTTTGTACCATACTGACGTATCTTCTGCACATAGCTTTGTAAGGGTTGGCTTAATAATACCATTAATCCTTTCCACCTGCCCATTGCCACGGGGTACTCCTGTTGTTATCAGCAAATGTTGTATGTTCTCATTCTTGCAATATTCTTTAAACTCATGACTGGTATAGGCAGTGCCTCTGTCTGTAATAATCCTTTGTGGGTTTCCAAACGTCTGCTGTTGTATCTTGAGTTTCTCCAGGGTTTCACTGCTGGTGGTACTTTTCGTGGGGAAAAGCCACACGAATTTAGTAAATGCATCTACAATGGCAAGTATGTGATTATACTTTTTCTTTGTTTCAGTCATAGGACCAATATGGTCTAGATGTATGGTATGCATCGGTTCACTTTCCTTCTCAATAGGGTTCAGGAAACCTTCTTGCTTTCCTTGTTTCTTAGTTGCTAGTAAACAGGGTATACAGGTTCTTAAAAAATCGTCAAGTTTTTTACTCACATTTTTTATAAAATAATCTTTACTGATTAATTCTAACATCTTCTTCTTCGAGAAATGACCATTTTGGTGAACTCTTTTTATGATTTCATCTTCCATACTTCTTGGTATCACCAACTTCTTGTCACTTCCTTTATAAACAAGACCATTGTCCAACAAGTAATCTTCATATGGTGTAGTCTGCAAAATATTTGTAATTGCTCTCAAACCTTCATCTGCTTGCTGAGCTTTTCGTAAGCTGTCAAATAAGTCACCAATAACTGCAACATAAGGGTTTCGGCTTAGAGCATCGGAATGTCTCATTCTAGAACCTTCTCTATGTTCTATGGTAAAATCAAAATCTTGTAGAAACAATATCCACCTGGCTACTCTTGTTGACATTCCCAATTCTTTTTTATTTAAGGTCATTTGGAAAGCTCTACAATCAGTTATTATCTTGAATTGTCTACCAAATAAATAGTGTCTGAACTTTTTAATACCTTCAATGATTGCCAACGCCTCAAGTTCATAGCTCGTGTACCTGCTTTCTGCATCTGTTGTCTTTCGACTCATATAATACACTGGGTGTAGCTGCTGATCATCGACACTACGCTGCATAAGAATAGCTGCATAACCAACACAAGAAGCATCTGTGTGTAACTCGGTATAAAGTTTTGGATTAAATATCTTTAATACTGGGTCACTTGATAACTTTTTCTTAATTTCGTTAAATGCATTCCGCTCTTGTTCACAAAATGTAAAGTCTGAATCTTTCTTCAACAAATTAGTTAGAGGACTAACTATCAATGCAAAATTTTGAATGTATTTTCTAAAGTATGATGCTAAACCAACAAAACTATGTAACTGTTTTACCGTCTTTGGCTCTGGGAATTTCATTACCGCTTCACTCTTTTCATTGGAAGGTCTAGCTTTCCCATCTTCAATCACATGTCCTAGGTAAGTGATGCTTCGGCACACCAGATAAGCCTTTTTCCAGCTAAATTGCATTCCATACTGTGATGCTACTTCTAGTACCTCCTTTAGTCTTTCTACAGCTTGGTTTTCATCTATTGCAGGAATTAAAATATCATCAATAAAAATCATTACTTTTCCTTCTGTTATTAAATCCCTAAAAGCATAACTGATGTAACGCATGAAATATTTGGGACATATCGACAGTCCAAAAGGAGCTCTTAAAAATTCGTATTGACCATTGTGAGTCACAAAAGATGTGTACTTTACACTGTCTTCGCTTACTTTTAGATGAAAAAATCCGTTTTTTAAATCCAACACACTGAAAACTTTAGCTTCTGACAATCTATCAATGTAATCTTCTATCAGCGGTAGAGGAAATTCATCTTTTACCATTTTCTTATTGAGCTGTCTATAATCCACGCAGATACGGGTGGATCCATCCTTCTTACGTACCAAGACCAGAGGACTAGCATAATCTGAATAACTTACCCTGATTATCCCACTTGCTAACCACTCTGCTACCTGTCTATCCACTTCATCCCGCTCAGCAAACGAGATACGCCGTGGACGTTGAGCAATAGGAATATCATCCCGCAGCACTATCTTCACTTCAATGGGAACTTCCTTTATTTGTTTTGGCTGGTAACTTTCAATACAGGAAATAATTTGACCTTTGAGTTGTTCACTACCAATACAACCCATACAATCTGAAACACACGGGAAACAGTTTAAACTACCTAACCATTCTTCATCAATCGGCCTCATCCATACTAAACTTCCATTCAACACACATAATACATTCCTTAAAAAATCTTGACCAATAATTACATTAAAAGGCATACACGTCTGCGGCACAATATGAAATCCTACGTTAAAATATTTATGGCTATCTATCTCAATTAAAGTTTTAAAATATCCGGTCGAAAACACTTTGGAAGATCCTAAACCTGACATCATAATGTTATTGTTTTTATCACATTTCGGCAACCCTAACTGCACATAACACTCGTTAGATATTAAGTTCACATCACTTCCACTGTCGATTAATGCCGTGACGAGTAGTCCATTTTGTAACTTAATTTCTTTCATCGGTTTATTCGTAATTTTCTTTAATTCGTTGTTGTTTACACTGCAAACGTCCCGTTGACATCTTTGATTATAGTCACATCCGCCATGATGTTCGCCATTGCTCGGTGAACCAATCAGAGCCCGCGTAGGAATGTCATCCTGCAAGTAGCAAACTTTATCATGTTGCAAATCTTCGTGCACAGTGCTGCCATCTGCGGCACTATTAAAAAACGTTTCTTTCGGTTGGCTATGCTGGGAGCCCTGCTTGATATTTTTGGGCTTCGTTGATGATGAACCTGATGATGGCGTCGATGATGCTTTTTCTTTTTTACAGTCCGTAGCTACGTGTCCGAACTCATTGCATCTGAAACACTTTTTGCCTTGTGTTTTATTAGGGCACTCTGACGACACATGGTTAAACTCCCCACAGTTGTAACATCGTGATCGCGTTGATTTTTTGAATGATGGCGGCTGCCTGTTTTCACGTTTTTCTTGGTCAATTTTCCCTCGGATTGTCTCGTAAATCTTTAACTTTTCTTTAAGTTCGGGGTACGTTCTTAAGCCGTATAACATCGTTTTGTACACTTCGGAGTCCACTATACCGTCGACTACGTATTGGATCGCGACATAATCCGGCATCTTACCCCGTTTACCCATTTCTTTCATCACTAGTAGGTAATCCATGCAAGATTCATTCTTTTGTTTCTTTCGGGTGCTCATCATCTCATGGATTGCTTTCACGTCTACCGTGTCCGGAAATTCTTTGCTTATTGCTGTTTTTAAATCGTCCCAACACTTGTACGGTCGCTCCGCTCGTAGCCATAGCCCTGCTGTGCCGGTGAGCGCCCGTTGTGCCACCAGTAGCTGCTGGAGAGGCGACCATCCGTAAATCACGGCGCTGCTCTCGACGTCTTCCACCCATCGAGTCACTGGATACGAGCTATCGCACCCGCTGAACTTGGGCAGTAACTCCGCGCTCATGTGGAACGTGGAATTCATTGTTGCAGCAGCTTCAGCTTGCCGCGTCGTTGTCGGCGTCGTCATTGCGGTGATGCAGTCGTGAAATATTTTCCCGTCCGTCTTTATTTCTTCTTCAAACGTCTTCCACGTGTCTTACGTCTTTGTTCAACGGAAAAAAAAATCACATCCGCCTGCTGTTTTCACCTTTTATTCACTTTTCGATCCCGGACGAGCCCCCAAATGTAGGGATCGTTGTAAATAAAAGCATAAAACCAGTATTTAAGCTTCTTTTATATTTTTAATTTTCTTGTGTACATGTACCTTACGTCTTAATTAAAAACTAACCGTCGTCCATCTTCTCTTTCTTCCCTCTCTTTCACAGTGTTTTCATACCCGTCCTCTAACATCCCTCATATCGTGTGTGTTGCCACTTTATTATTCATTCCCACATGTATTTTCTTTCTTTTCTTTTCAAATGCCTTTGCACGTCAGTTGATGATATCAACAAGTTTAATTCCAGCTTTAGACTTTAACTGACTGTGTCTATTTGCTAAGCTTTAGGATATCATAAAAACATAAACAAACAAGCCAGACCAGGCGCGTTGTATTACTTACGCAAGTTTTTTATTTGCATAAGGGCTGCGGACTACTGCGGCGGACTCATTATATCACAAATACTAGGTAGTCAGATGGTAACATAAAACAGAATGTGATCCAGTATCATATTTCTTAGTTCTCAGTTCTATTGACTAGGTATTTCCTAGTTGTTTTTTTTATGTAAGCAAGCAGGTATCTAATGTATTTCTTCGGAAGGGTAGAATGCATCTACGAGAAGATATATAGTCGCGTTGTAATTGTGTATTTTTAGGGGAGCTTAAATAGACGAACAAGTTATAGTTTTGCCATGCTCGTTTGACCATCTGTTTGTCCGTCTGTGTCTCACAGCCTCGTTTACCGTCCCCGGCTCCCGAGGGACTACGAGCCTCTTACGCCCCGGAACCTGGAAGGCCCAAAAATGTGGAGATAGACCCTAGACCACTATTGTTCTGAGTATCTATAAAGTACTAGTATTAGTGGCATTTTAACGATAAAGAAAAAAAAAATACTACCGAGTAGGCGTTGTACAATGAACATACAGTTTAAACAAACAATTGAAAAATGTAAACGGTATCTCCACTAGATGGAAAATAAACGACCATCGGAACCCTATGCTTGACTAAGAATTTGAATTTTTTGGAAAATCATACTCGTACACAAATAAAAATTGATCCTAACTATTTGACAACCAATCAAAAATAATTCATACATTTCAAATAGGAAACTTATTCGGTGGGATAAAGGATAATATTTTAATATTTTCAGGTGGAAATATTACTGAAATGTAATAAATTACCATAATAATAAAATGATACTTGTTGGGATGTCACACATGTAAATATATAATAGAGTATTACCATCAGTCCAATTTCATATTAATTTCTAGTCTATAAAACATGTTGGTGGGACTGAAAGGCGAAATCAGTAAAAGAAAAAAAAAGACAAAAAAAAAACAAAAGACAAATTATCAAAAACTTTCAAGTGGCGAAAACAAAGTTTACGTTATATATCTTCATTTTCAAAATAGACAGAAATAATTGGTTTGTCAACTTTTGTTAACTAAGCACATACAACGAACTATCCGAAAAGCACCCAAAATATAAAACAGCCGAATGCTTCGGCTGTTGAAAAAATCTTTTCAGCTGAGAACTCACTGATCGCTCACCGAAGTTATATTAATTTCTATGTACACCACTATTTGTTTTGTAATCCTTAAAATAGTTCACATATATAGCAACTATGATAGTGAATAAACAAGTACCTGGCCAGGGAACGTGTAACTGAAGTCAAGAGTTCGCCTAGAATGACTCCGAGCAGCACTCCAGTGCCGGTACCCGACCGGCCTCAATGAATTAAATATACTGAATGAATAGAAGTAAATTCACTTTCCTTACCTATACCTTTGCGTAGTGTGCTTCCACGCATACCGCGTGTGGGTGGGTCAACGCGCCTTTATTAAGTCCAACGTGATGTGTGAAATTTTTAATTGTTCGGAAAAAAGAGTTAAAGTACTAATAATGTAATGCAACATTATGCTGGATTATGCTGAAAGCTTACAATGTGACTTTAAATCCCATTTGTATTTTTTTGGGCGATAATTTTTAGTTCATCTCAGTAGATAAAAAGAGATTCGGGTTACGTATGTTGATTAGAAATTCAGAAGTGAGACAGTCAAGTTAGCCAATGCTTTGAATAATTGCAATAAAATATTTTTATTTCAAAGAAATTAATTGTGGGAACTACTGCCTAATGAGTTGTAGACGTTTTAGAATAATTAATGTAGGTGATAAGTCATGAGTTAGTCTAAATTCTAATTTACGGGTGAAATATTTCAGGTTAGAATTAAATTTATAAATAAAACAGGTCTAGATAGGTACAGGTCTAGATAGGTTAGGTAAGCCTAAATACAATGCAATAGCTGAATAACATGGAATTAGTATGTACTAAGTGTGTACAGTGAATAATTAGAAATACAGTGTAGATTTTGTAATTGGGGAATGTATACACAACACTATATACACAAGTCTAACAATAATTAAAAATTAACACTACGCAATATTTTGTCATACCACAACATTTCTTATTCCTTTGGTTAACCAGAATAGGTATATCTTCATGCTTTTCATCGTAACATAAATAAAGGAAAATGTATAAAGAAAAGCGTCATTGCCTTTCTGATCGGATTAAAGAGGTTCGTTTGTTGGCCGCCTGACTCATTGAAGTGGTAGAAGTCCGACTAAGCATAACCCTCCTTTCTTCCCAGACAGAGGGTACCCAAGAGAATTTCCCCACTGAAAACAAAGACACAAAAATATATACAATCAAGTATATATTTTAAGGTAAGTAGGAGATGATACTCGTGGAATCCCTGAATATAAATCGAAGACCTCGTTGACACTTATCGTGCCGCCTCATCGTGGAACAGCTCACAGTACAGTACAACTTTTTTCTTAATATCCCTCGGGAATCATCGCATTTCCGAATACAAACGAATGCTAATTTCCATGTCTATCAATTATTAGATTTATCGTGTATAATAATTTGAATTCAGAACTAAGTACTTTATTGTTGTTTTGTTTTGACGTAACAATAATTAAATTACTTAGTTCGGAATTCTAATTATTATACACGATAAATTCTAATAATTGATGGACATGAAATTAGCAATCCTTTGTATTCGGAAATATGATGATTCCCGAGGGATATTAATTACGACTGAAATAAAGAATTTGAATTAAGAAAATAGTTGTACTGTACTACGCTAACATTTATTTTCATCATTCGTGATTCAGGGAATGAGACTGAGCTGTAGGTATGCTTCCCCCCATCTCGAGCGCCCGTTTTTACGGTTTTTCATGAAGTTTACTTCGACAATTGCTTTTAAAAAAAACTATTTCGTCCAGAAGCGAAAGAAGACGATTTTAACTTTTTACGTAATATCAGTGTAATATCACATTTCCCTAATTTTCATGTAAGTGTTTAAATAATATAACAGCCACCTTCAATCCGCTTTACATTGATTAGGGCCACAATTCTTAGGTAGGAGAAAACAGTGAAGCTGAAGATAAACAGTCATATTTAATAATTCCTGGATGTATAAATTGTATAAACGTATCTGATTTTATTTCCGCTTTGTTGTAGAACAAATGAAAACAGTCATGATGAAAAATCGTTTAATTACATTTGTAAAAATGTAAAAATAGACCGTATTTAAATGTAATTTGAATATTCAGTGTATCATTTAGGTACCTCCTTTATTAAAATACCACAATTGGACAGTAAGTATAATGAACCTCCATTAATTGAAATACCGGAATTCTTTGTGTTTATCGGTAGTCACGTGTTAGTTGATTAATTGGCATATAAGTACTTACATATAAGTAGGAACACATTAGAGTTCCGAATCTGTCGTCGGTTATTACTTTTAATACAGTTATATCCCACCAAAACCTAAGATGTAAAGTTTGTAGAGTTACGCTTTGTAGAGTTAGGGGCGTGGCTCTACATTAGATCTGATAACTTTTTAACAGTGAAAGCAATATGTAAGTCTTCTTGGCAACCTACTTTATATGAAATGTTTTTGGTGGGATTACATTTATTCTTGTAGGGTGATCTATTTATTTTTATTTCAGCAGTGATTGTACTGATATTTCACACATATGTTAAAATCATAACCTTTATTTCTGTTATAGTCGGGTAAAAATAGTACATTTTGATACAAGTGGGGAAATTTTGTTATTGCATTCGAGGCGGAATACACACACGAGCCGTAGGCGAGGGTGTTATGGAGCCGAGAACTGCAATAATAAATGTCCACGTTTATTAAACGACGTTTTTCAATAAACTTTTGAAGAAATAAAATAAAAGAACGAAAAATATTTTTGTCATTCAAATATTTAATTATTGAAATAATACTGTATTATTAAAAGAGCAATTTTATGGAAATGATACACAGCAGATTTTGTTGGCATTTTCACGGTTTGTGAAATGTTATTGTTAACAATTTCGTTAATTTCACTGTTTTGTGTGTTAGTGAATGTTGGAGATGACGGAATATAGGAGGTGGAAGGGTGTTCTAATTGGTCTTCAGTAGTTATAGGAGGCGCCAAATCGTTATTGGCATATGAAGTAGAAGGCTGCGGTTCAAGGCAAAACTTCTTAGGGGCTGACTCCAAATTTATTGCTTGTGTTATCTTGGCAATTTAGCACCAATGTTTGTCTTGTTGTGTATCGAGTCTTCGATATAAGATTCTACAACTGTGTGAGACCGCCATACGCTACGACGCTTTAAAGTCAATATGTCGGCTCCAGCATCAGCCAGCAATGTAGATGACGTTCTTCTAAGGCTATGTCCCGTGTAAGAATCGGCATCTGGTAATCCTAAAAACTTAGCGATTTCCTTTGGCATAGCACCAAATTCCCACCAATAGGTTGAACCATGCATCCATGCTTTTGATAAATTTGAAAAGCTATCATTTGCTGTTTTTGTGGAACGTAGAGCTTCGTATTTCTTTACTTTGTCATAAAATGGGCCGTGAATTGTAAATGATCGTGGAATATTGTTTTTAGTGTGGGTGATTTTGACTAAAAGCAATTTGTCATGATTTTCGATATCTTTCTTTTGTTGTGGTATTACAAAGTTCCTGACGTCTACATGCGCTATTTATCCCGAATATTAACGCAACCTGGAAAGAGATAAAACACTGCTTAATAGTCGTTTAGCATACGGACGTAGATTAGGCATAATAGATTGTTCAATTACTGACCTTTGTTACCAAATACTGACTATCCGGAGCTTCTTTCAAAAATCTTTCAACGTCGTTTGGTGACAATACCTTTGATTTTTGTCCAATATAACCGACAGAGCGTCTTTTTAGAAACACAGTCAGGTTGGAATATTTATTTATTTTTTATTTTTTATTGTATTACTTATGTACACACAGTAAAATAGATACAGCTTCGGCATATTAGTATTAAGTACAAAGGTACTGCTTATTTCTTAAGAAATTTCTTCCAGCAGACCTGCGAAAGGAGAAATGAAAAAGAAATGTAGACAATAGTGTGTAAGAACAAGAAGAGACGAATTTGTTTTGTGACGTCTTAAACTAGAATATTAAATATACTTACATATAATGCAAAATATAAATAAAGATAACATATACTTAAATAAATACATAATGCTAAAATAAAAAATAAAATAAATAAATAATATATAAATTCTCACAATTAAAAGGAAAGGGGATATTATTAATTGCACATCAAATAAATAATCACATAGCAATTTATTTCCATCATTTAAATACTGACTGCACAGCAAATTAAATACTGACTGCACAGCAAATCAACCAGAATGAACTAAGTTTCCGAAAACATAATAAATGTTCCCGAAAATACTAACCCTAGATGGTCGACGTCAGTGGCATCCCGAGGTTCGGTTGGTTAGGTTCCTTTAAACCCTTTAGACAGAAATAGGAGCCCCGCGAAGCGGGGCTCCGTCGACCAGCTTATTAACCCTAACCCTATATTTAGATTACCCTAGATTTCGGTAAAACGCAATTAAAAAAATGTGGTACACGTTGGGAATAGAAAATAAATTGATGAAAAAGCTTTTGCTTTTGGAAAAATCGCTGTACGCTGCGAAAATAAATTGTAGTGTGTTTAGTGATATTTTGAGTTGAATATTTTGCTGTGCAATCAGTAATTTTGATGGGAATTCGGAATCTTATTGCATAGAAAAAGGATATTTTTTGATTTGCGTTTAAATACTACCCAAAGGAAAGGTAATGCTCTTTTACTCGGTATTTGAAATGAGAACTAGATTTTAAATCTCCAATGCTAGGCGAAAGTGAGTTCCACAATCTTACAGCATGAACAGAGAAGGAATAAGAATAGTAGCTGGTTTTATGAGGATGGGATTTAAGAAGGGATCTAAGATGTAATCTACACGGTGCGTCGCGAGGGCGTGCGTAAGAAAAACGCTCACGCAGATACGAAGGATAAGATGGGTTGTGTATATGTAATATTGTTTAATGTCGACGCCGTGTTTTTGCAGAACCGTGCTTTTTAACATGGAATGTATACTCCATAGCATATTAGGCTTATATTTATTGGCCAGTTCATTGAAATATGCTAAAAACACTTGCTCCGAAAATGACGTCACATTTTTATTGATATTCCACTGCAGAAAATTTTGCAAAGTTGCCATATATTTCAGCTTTGATTTCAAACTCCAACTCAAACTCAAAGCATTTATTTCAAATAAACCAATTACAGGCACTTTTGAATTGTCAAGAGGTCGGTCAGTCAGAAAGATGAAGCTAGTTGCCCATTCTAAAGCGTAGTAGGTATCTATGGAGAAGAACGGGCAAGAAACTCCATGAGTGTCCATGGACTTTTCAATGGAATGGAATGGAATTTCATGGAATTTCAAATCAAAATATGGTTACAAAATATTGGTTACATCATTCATGTTGAAATTATGCATGTGAGAACGATGCAGAACGTTAAAAGCGTCCGTAATAAAGATACAAAAATAATTCAAATATTAAATTAATATAAGCCGTGGCAGCCAAGAGATGACCAGTCCCCACTGAGGGCGCCCGTTCACGAATATGACGTATGGATCAGCACCATTTAGCTCAACCATTTTGAAGGGAACTTAATGATCCAACACACACGCCACCATCAGCGAAACATTTGGGTGAGCATGACATACTCTCAGGCGCCAGGGCAGATTCAAGTCAATGAAAGACAAACCTAGTAAATGGTAGCTTTATAGTAGGTACATAGTACTCACACATGTGGTATGCAATTATACAATACTAAAAGATTGAATTTATACAATGTAAAGATAGTTTTTACAATCTTCAGTAGTTCCAAATGCTAATCAATTAGATAATGCGCTCTTGTGGAGCAGGACCAGCGTTGAGCCAAGCATTTTTACCAGCGATGTAATCCCCCAACTTATAATATGCTTGACTGCATGGTGCACACCATGCAGTCAAGCATATTATATATTATATTTTATACAAGATTTAAATTTCGTTTCATTCAGTTGAAGTATATAGGGAGGTATTTTGTTGTAACATTTTAAACAGTACCCCATGAAAGATGAGTCTACTTTAGCCAGCCTGAAACCTGGTTGAACCAATTGGTCTCAATTTCTAGTGATATAATTGTGTCCTTCACCTCTTTTACAAAAATTATGTAGATTTTTTCTTACGTATATGATGATTTCATAGATATAATTGACAAGGTACCGTCATGATGTTAATATCTCTAAACCGTTCCCTTAGAGAGTCGCACCTGCGCTGCTGATGGCTCTTTTCTGCAGAATAAAAATAGACTCGACGTCTGCAGCTCGTCCCCATAGTAAAACACCGTACGACATAATACTATTAAAGTAACTAAAATAGACTAGCCTCGCGGTACGGCATTAAGTCCAGCGAAACTACCTTTAGGAAGGGGCAACTAGGATCAATTATTTTTTTTTGTAAATTTAGACGTTCAACAGTGCCTTTTATGTGCCTATTTGAAATAAATGACTTTGACTTTGACTGCAAGGGATGTTAAATGAGGACCCCATTGAAGTCTTGAGTCAAGCGTGATCCCCAGGAAAACAGTTTTATCGACGAATTCTAGTTTCTCTTGATTTATTCCTATCTCACAATTACTTTTGACATTTGGTAAAGAAAATCTTATACCTACATTTAGTTTTTTTCCCATTTAATACTAAATTATTAGCAGTGAACCAATTTTGGATCTGCAGTAGGGCGTTATTTACGTCCGTCGTCAAGATTTGATGCACGTTTATTAATTTAAAAAATTAAAGAAGTATCGTCAGCAAATAACACTATTTGTGGTTGGGTTTTCAACAAATGGGGTAGATCATTAATATATACTAAAAAGAGGAAAGGCCCCAATATCGAGCCTAGTGGTACACCCATTTTTACTTTTAAACCGTATTCCGTAACCTTATTTAGATGGCAACAGGCTATCGCAAGCATACGATATAAGACGTAGGCATAGGTTTACGCTCTTTACTACAGAGCGGGCAGCAGCTGATAATTTAAGGAGTTATGTAGTCAATCATGACATATAAGAACGGGTATTTTAGTCAACTTTCACCAAAGCAACTAGCTAAGCCGCGGTTCCACGACTGCTTTGCAAGCATATGTTCAATTCCCAACAGTTGATAATTTTTAATAAAAAAAGGGAAGCACAAAAATTACGAACGAACGAACTTATAATAGTACGTATAAAGGTACTATTATAAGTTCGTTCGTTCGTAATTTTTTACATTTTGCTATCAAAATGTAAAACAGGGAAGCACAAAAATTATCAACTGTTAATCAACTACCTACCTACCTACCTACCTTACCTACCTACCTTTATAAGTACTATAAAACGTACACAGAAAAACTTAAAGTTTAGGCTTCTTCTGTCATCTTTGGTTATAATAAAAATAAATATCTATGGTTGGGTGACTGTTAATAAGAAATACCGTGTGTTTTTTTTTGACAATGGGGTTGTTTCCCGGAAGCTTCGCCGAAAGATGGCGCTGTGTGTTTGTTACCTATCAATTTTTTTTGTAAAAAACGTGTACATTGGGTCGGATTTTTTTTTGTATTTGCGTGTTTTTGTCGTCAATTTGTGTTGCTTACATTTGCTTTACAATGTATTCTACCTGGCGTATCGCCCAGATGAAGGAGGATTTGGAAAAAAGAAGAGCATCGCGACAAGGAAAGAAAACCCAACTTGTCTTAAGGTACATTATATTGTACATTTTATCAACTTGTAGCTGTATTCTGAACAATATTATGGTTTTATAAGTTATAAAATAAACATATCTCACTAACTTTTTGCTTTTTTAATGATACTGATGATAAACGAGACGTAAGGTTACTTGTTACAAAATGTAAGGATATTAGAAAAGAAACCATATTTTTCTTCACAGGTTGAAGCTTACGACAGAATTTCACCTTCGACAGTGTGTGTAACAGTCCTGAATCCAAGATGGAATTGCCAGAGGAGGCAATGTTTCGTGATGTTAATAGCGTCACGTTAATTTCAGTGCCTTTTCCCACTTTCTCTTCATGTGCAAATTACTTGGGAATTTGACAACGCCTATTTCTTTGCATCCAAAGGCTACACAACGACTCATTATATTGATACAAGTAAAAAAAAACAAATATTGTTTAATTTCTTAGGAGTTTGACAGTTCGTTTGTAACAAACACTTAGCGCCATCTACGCGGAACTAATTGACAGTTTTCTTCCCCATTACAAGCAAGTAAACCGAACAGGGACAAATATAAGTGTGCGCTTCCAATTATAAGAGACCACATCATTTACTTGTAATATAGGTACAATACAATATACTCTGTTATGTTATTTTAGTGATAGCTGTTCGTCAGGAATAATCTGTAAAAAAGCATCAGTCCGTGTATCAGTGTTGTGCCATTAGGTAGTGTACAAGGTAGCAGGGACATCGACTTGCAACCTGGTACCATGGATTCAGTACATGATGATGAACCCCCTTGCGTTGAGTGGAAATTTTTCGTACGATTTTTTTTTTTAAATTGCCGTTTCATACATTTTGACCGTGTAGGTATTGCACTTTTCTATGAAACTGCATTTTTTTTTTTTGATAACCGGCCATAAATGTCTACTCTAGGGGTTATAGAATCATGTGCTGATTTTATGGTTTCAGTTTGCGCGTCGTAGTCAGTACCACCAGGTTCCTGTACATATACATTAACGCAGGCGCTCATCAATTTGACTAAAAATGACAAACTTCTCAAGCAATGGGAAGTTACTACTGAAGGCTGCGGGTGTCGACCTCAGGACGAGCTGTTTCTCCCACGGACAACTGTACGACGCTTGGTTCCGCGTCACCAGTCCTGACGCTCTTCATATTATGTCTGCTGAAACCAAAACTACAAACATAGTATACAGGAAAGTTTTACAAAAATGTGGTTGTTATTGTAGTATATTGTGGTGTCTTACGAATTCCACGCGAACGAAGTCACGAGCAGAAGCTAGTAATATAAGAAAAACCTTTTATGTAAGCTTTTCATTCCAAATTATGTATTGTGACATAATCTATGGAAGGTACAAGTCAAGTTGAAGTTGATGAAGAAATGTCAAATTCGTGTTTCTAAAATGAGAACCGTTCACGGAACCGTTCCATTTGAGAATAAGCAATTTATGTAGAAATAAAGTTTATCAGATGAGAAGTGTACAGTGTGACCGAGTATAACCTGTAGCCGCACTCCTCAGAACATGGAAAGAAGATTCCATTTAATTGTATCTCAATATAATGCACTGTTTAAACAAGTAATACCTTCTTACCGGATCTGTAAAAGATCTGTTATTCTTTCATATAAAATACTCGGCGAAGGAAGCACAGAATCAGACGAACCTCCCATCTTTCTTTTTCACGGCCTTCTAGGCAGTAAAAAGCAGTGGGAAAGCATAGGGAAGATAATATTGAATATGACACGAAGATCTGTGGTAGCCGTAGATTTGCGAAATCACGGCGATAGTCCACATGTAAACTCTCATAAATATGAAGACCACGCAGAAGATATTCTACATTTATTTAAGAAACTAGGAGTTGAACAAGCGAGCCTCATCGGACACAGCATGGGAGGCAAAGCAGCCATGTGTTTAGCCTTAATGGCGGTAAGATCCCAATAATACTTATATTTAAAAAGCAATTTATTTTGAACTGTTTCTACCTATCTTAACATAACATCAAATTAGGTACATACAATTATGACGCTGCGAAGGTTAAATAAATCCGTTGCTCTAGCATTTAAGTTAGTGATTATCAGAGAAGGTCAGAATGGTGGCTGATGAATTGGATAAGAGTTGCTGAAAATCGAGTTTTAAATATACGATTGGAGAGCACCGGCTGGCGCGGTTTTAGCAGCTCTTCTAACCTAACTTAACACAGACGTAGAGCAAGCAACCACCCCTTTCTCCCACGCATCAATAAATTTTACACATGATCACCATGATCTTATTTGTCGCCCCACCCGATTTGTAACATCCGGCTTTTAGAAAATTAAAAAAATATATATAACCATATCCTGCTACCACACAGTAGGTTTAAAGATGTAGGTACCTACTTGATGAAATCGCGACAATAATGTTTTTAGAACTTTATTGTCCGAGTCGCGGGCACAAGTAGTAAATGAAATATGATTAAGGTAAATGCTGCTATTACAGGCAAACAGGCGCGTCGCGACTGCGCGACGCAATGCGACTCTAAGTCTAGTGGAACGATTTCTATGAAACTTTCATGGAAATTTATCTACAAGAGTCGCGTCACGCCTGTTTGCGAGAGCCTTAAGACAATTTTTAAATCAATAGCAATTATTTAGAGTTTTGGTTGCTTTCACAGTTATATTTTTTATATGTAAGTTTTGGAGGTAAACTGTATTTTGAATCGGTACCTTACATTATTTTAAAAATATGCTTATCTTAGAATAATTAATTAAGTATTGAAGTGAACAAGTAGATTTTGCTATTGCCGACCCATAGCAACGGCTATAAAGCTATTCACGGTTTTTATGAAGCTAGTAGGCTTCCTGTACATGGCACCGGAGCCGCACCGCTGCCGGACCGCATGTTTGAAATTTGCATTCGCATGTGCGATTTTCATGACGAATGAAAATCGCACATGCACCGCACCGGCGCCACGCCGCCGTTCCGGAGCCGCGCTAGAACCTCGTGTACACCGCATTAATCTCGAGTTCCCAAGCCAACAAATATTTTGTAACCATATTTTTATTTAAAAGAGTGTCCATGGAGTTTCTTGCCCGTTCTTCTCCATAGGTACCTACTACGCTTTGGAATGGGCAACTAGCTTCATCTTTCTGACTGACCGATCCCTTGCCAATTCAAAAGTGCCTGTAATTGGTTTATTTGAAACAAATGCGTTGAGTTTCAGTTTGAGTTCAATAAAGCAATGTCGACGAAACTGCTAAGACTTTACAAGTTTTTACACTGATTCTGAGATATAATAAAAAAGTCGCTTCATAATTCTTATTTCTTCAAAAAGCACGGGAATTTCACCTTTGTCTTCTCTGCAGGCTAAAACAGGATCTACCCAAAATTGCCTCTTACGTCTATGATTTTGTTTCTGTCTGCGTTTATAAATTAAGTAAGTACAGAAGTAACACCTTTTTTTTGGCTAAAATTAACATCTTAAGGTATATCAGTATTAAAATGACAAGCAGCAGGCATCTTGACAGTTTCGTTGGCAATGCTTTACCGAACTGTGATCGTTGCTTTACTATTTAAGTCGGCATCAATGCGGTTTACACGCGGTTCCGGTGCGGCTCCGGCGTCATGTACAAGAAGCCTAAACCAAGTGCAAGGATTTGATAAACAAGTTTTAATTAAAGTATTTAGTTAATTCTTTCACATCTATATCACAAATAGTGTTATTTGCTGACGATATTTTCTTAATTTTTTAAATTAATAGACGTTTATCAAATTTAGACGATGTATATAACGCCCTACTGCAGATCCAAAATTGGTTCACTGCTAATAATTTAGTATTAAATGGGAAAAAAACTAAGTGCATAAGATTTTCTTTACGAAATGTCAAAAGTACTAATTGTGGGATAGTTTTGAATGAAGAGAAACTAGAATTCTTCAATAAAACTGTTTTCCTGGGTATCACGCTCGACTCAAGGCTTCAATGGGGTCCTCATTTAACATCCCTTGCAGGACGGCTAAGTTCAGCAGCATATGCTGTGAGAAAAATCCTTCCATTCACTGATGTAGCTACCGCGAGGCTAGTTTATTTTAGTTACTTTTATAGTATTATGTCGTACGGTATTTTACTATGGGGACGGGCTGCAGACATGCAGTCTAATTTTATTCTGCAGAAACCACAGAGCCATCAGAGCCATATATGTTATCCGCAGGCGCGACTCTCTAAGGGAACTGTGTAAAGATATAACATCATGACGGTACCTTGTCAATATATCTATGAAAACATCATGTACTTAAGGAAAAATCTAAATATTTTTAGTAAAAGTGGTGAAAGAAAAAATTATATCTATCACTAGAAATAAGGACCAATTAGTTCAATCAGGTTTCAGGTTAGCTAAAGAAGACTCATCTTTGATGGGGTACTGTTTAAATTACCCACATATTTCAACTGAATGAAACAAAATTTAAATCTTGTACAAAACGCACACTATGCAGCCAAGCATATTATAAGTTGGGGGATTACATCGCTGATAAAAATGCTTGGCCCAACGCTGGTCCTGCTCCACAAGGACGCATAATTGATTAGCATTTGAAAATACTGTTGGAGCTGCTGAAACAAAAACTATCTTTGCATTTTATAAATTCAATCTTTTAGTATTGTATAATTGCATAGCACATGTGTGAGTACTATATACATACTATAAAGCTACTATTTACTGGGTACGTCTTCCATTGACTTGAATAAGCCCTGGCGGCTGAGAGTATGTCATGCTCACTCTAATGTCTCGCTGATGGTGGCACATGTGTTGGATCATTTAGCTCCCTTGAAAATGATTGAGCTATAGGTGCTAATCCATGCGTCATGTTCGTGAACGGGCGTCGTCAGTAGGGAATGGTCATTTCTTATCTACCACAGCTTATTTTAATTTAATTTAATATTTGAATTGTTTTATCTTTTTGTTACGGACGCTTTCAACGTTCTGTCTGTATTTGGTTTATTTGAAATAAATGCTTTGAGTTTTGGTTTTATATTACAAAAAGTATTGAGGAATCCACTTATTGTTACAGAAATAAAAGTATTTCATTTCAAAGTGTCTATTATTAACAACTTGTCATAAAACAGCAAAGAAAGAAATAAGGTTAAAACTAAGTGTCGATCTTACCGACTCGGATGTCGGGATCGGTGATAGCTGTCCTTTTAAAATTTAAAATTTAGTCGTAGAAATGTGGAAAATTACTGAAAGTCTAAAGTCGTGTTATGAAATGAAGAGCTTAAACATTAATGTATTTGTATGTATTTAACATTACATAATAAGTGTAGTTAGCAAATTTTTCTATAAAATATCTTAAGGAAAATCGTAACATTCTTGTCTGTAGGAACAAGGGCAAGTATGAAACAGCCTGCGCCAGTGCTCTCGTTACAGAAAATTACGCATTGTGTCTATTTTCAATCACGCTGGTTTTCTGCAATTTCTATAGCTTAAATCGTCTCAGAAACGTAAAAAAAGGCAAATTAAATGAATAATAATAATGTTTATTTACTCAAAAACAAAGCATTGTTGTACACGATAAAAAATACAGTTTTACAAAATAAGTATTATATCTACAAACGTGTGGGTGAGCACTGCTCTCCTAGCTAGGTTATGAAAACCTGTGTTAAGGAGAAGCAGTCCGGTCCCCTAAGGTATAATGTCGTAAAGGTTACATAGAGCTTCTGATGTTACTGATACAATTTTGGAGTATTGAGATGGCAAATTACAGTTAATATACGTTTTATTAACGTGAAAACAAAATAATTTTAATTTTAAGGTAAATAAATGTGTGTGTGTGTGTGTGTGCGTGATTGGGCGTGTGTGTGCGTGTGCGCGCGCGCGTTTGTGTGTGTGTGTGTGTTTGCGTTTTCTTGTCGATGTTGTTTAAGTTAAGATTTTTTCTGTTTCGTCATATGACTTATTTTGGAGGTAAGATTGAACAATCTTTTTGCACTTGTAATACGGTAGTCCGTAGATTTGACACTCTTCGTTTATATTATTATATAGGAACGGACCAAGAAAATGAACAAATCTCTTTACAAAAGTTGAGCGTACTCGCGGCAGGGTGCATATCCTATCTTTTCGACGTTTACTACGTTTTTTATTTTCTATAATTCGGTATGGGGTTTTACGGTGTAGCAGAATGACTGTCTGTAGTATGAAGTGTTGCCGTACATTTAGGACTTTGCAGTGATTGTATAGTTGGTCGGTTGGAAAAAGAATAGGACAAAAAGTGGCCACTTTTAAAATGGCCCTATGTGCTACTTCTAGCGGCTTGAGGGTGGTTTTTGCTGCGCCGCCCCAACAGGAACTACAGTAAGTTACGATGGATAGGCAAAGTGCGAAATAAACATTGCGTATTATAATGGGATTGGTGGGATTGGCAATATACCGAAGAGTTTTAAAGATGTATATCAGTTTGCGAACTCGTCCGGTTAGCAGACCGACATGATATTTAAAATTGAGATTCCTGTCTAACACTATTCCCAGGTATCGGATACTTTCAACAGAGGTTAAAAGAGGACATTGACAATTTGAACCCTGTATTTGTGGATAACACATGTGAGCTTTGATTAGAATTGGAGTCTGTGGTTGAGAGACCGAGCTTTTAGAATAAGTCAAAAATTTGGTTTTGGAGGTATTTAGGGTGAGAGTGTGGGAATTAAGCCAATTTAACGGAACATCAAAGCCAAGCTAAGCTAAATGCTCGAGTTGTGACCAGGAATCCGCAGTGAAGGTTATTGCGGTGTCATCTGCAAAAGATCTTACCCTTGCATTATCGATATTGAGATCACACAGGTCATTAATAAAGATTAAGAAAAGAGTGGGGCCCAAAATGCTTCATTGTGGTACCCCATAGTGAATGAAAAGCTCCTCACTGTTATGGCCATGGATCCTGACTTTTTGCGAACGATTCGAGAGGTAACTTTGAAAAAGATCCAGTTGTATCCCCCTGACGCCTATTTTCTCAAGTTTGATTAAAAGTGTGGAAACGGGAACAGTGTCGAACGCCTTCGCGAGATCAAGGAATATTGTAAGGACTTTTTTATTTTTATTCATATGATCTATGACAAAATCGGTTAGGTCATGAACTGCGTCGCAGGTTGATTTATTTTTGCGAAAGCCATATTGTTGCTGTGAGATTATTTTACAATGCTCCAGGTAACTGACCAATCTTTTGTTTATCAAGCGTTCAAGAACTTTGGATAAAGCACTTAGAACAGCTATAGGACGATAGTTATTCGGCAGAGTTCCGTCACCCCCCTTGAAGATTGGATAAATTATTGCCTTTTTAAAAGAAGTTGGAAAAACAGCTGTTTCAAAACAAATATTGAATATATGGCATAAAATAGGCGCCAGAATGGTGGAAAATTTCTTTAATACCATACCATCCCAACCAGTAGCAGCGTTTGGTCGCAGTGAATTTATGGTGGAAATAATTTCTTCTGGGTCAGTTTTCTCCAAGACAAAGGATGAGGTTTGTAAAGAACTGTTTTGTGGGATAGGTGGTTGTTGTGACGGCCCTGATTTTATAACGTCATCTGCAAGTTTCTTGCCTATACTGACAAAAAAGGAATTTACATTGTTACATGCCTGTTTGGGTGTGGGTGATGAGGATAGCAATTGCGCGGATGAGTGTGTAGTTTTTGTGGTGTTTGTTATTCGTTTTATAGTATCCCAGAGTGATTTTGGGTTACTGCTTCCTTTGTTGAGTTCTTCCGCATCGAAGAGCCTCTTCGCCCTTTTAAGAACTTTTGTACAGAAGTTCTGTATCGTTTGTAGGTTACATTTAATGTTTCGTTATCTGGAGACTTATTGAGGTTTCTGTGCATTGCATATCTGTTTCTCATGCACCGTAATAAGCCGGGAGTTATCCAGGGTTTAAGAATCTTCCGTTTTGCAGCTACTTTTTAATTATAGTGTGTTCCGCTATGGCTGAAGTCAGTATTTCAATTAATTTGTCGGTAGCGGTAATAGCGTCTGTTGTAGTGAGAATAGGGTCAAAGTCTATTTTTAAGATTGATGCACCAAATGCCTCATAATTAATTTTTGTTATGATAGACGTAGTAGTGACAGGGATACGTTTACTATCCAGACAAAGTAGTGAAGAACCATGGTCGGTAACGGTAGACTCATAGACAAATTTGAGTGCGGGCGTCCTTGTTTTCAAAATAATATGGTCCAAGCAATTATTGCCCCTGGTTGGGAGGGTATGCGCTGGGAGATAACCATGAAAAGCGAGACAATTCAAATACTCGTGAGACCGTATATCAAGTGAAGAAGGTTTGATGTCAAGATTTAGGTCACCCGCTATCACAACTATTCCGAGGCTATGGAGCGATGGAAGTATGTTATTGAGGGCTTTCTTTTTTTTTTTTTTTTTGGTTTGGGAAATCATCAAATGACGTCTCCCGCTCTGGGCGGAGCGGAAGGGCGTGTCAGACTCTTACTGACTAAAACCCACCCGTGTTCCTTCAGTTGCCTGTGCGCCAGGGCCACGGTAACTCTTTCGAACAATCCGCAGCCCCGGCAGGCATCGGTCCTATCGGACCCCGTCAATTTTGCTGACATCTCTTTGAGGCGCGCGTGGAACACGACGCGCCGTCGACCCGGGCCTGGTCCTTACCGGACGGCGAGCTGCCCATTGCTCGCCGTCCGCAAGCCCGCGCCTACGGTGGCCGGGAGTCGGCAATCGACTCCCGACGCCCAGGGTGTCTCCTCCTCCTGCGGCGGCTAGGGGCGCGAGGGCGCAGAGATTGCCTCTCCCTTTCGCGCTCCGCCTCCTCCTTCGCGAGCATTACTGCTTCGCAGAAGGAGGTGACGGCTTCCCATTCCCTCTCGCTCCGTACCATGGCCTGAACCAGGGCCGGACGCGAGAGGTCGCCGCCGCCGATCGCCGCCACGAGGACACGGCGGTGCTCCGCCCAAGCCGGGCAGACCTCCACCGTATGCTCCACCGTGTCCTCCGGTCGATCCACGCAATGATAACACCCGGGCGTTTCCTCCCGCCTTATACGAAACAGGAACCTCCCGAAACAGCCATGTCCGGTGAGGACCTGCGTCAGGCGGAAGGTGAGGACGCCGTGGCGCCTCTCAAGCCACTCCTCAAAGAGGGGTCTTACCGCCGCAATTGTGGCGTGCCCTGCGCTGGGTTGCGACAGTCGCACTCTCCATGCCGCCATGAGATCCCGCCGGAGCTCTGTCCGCTGTGCCGTGATTTCTCGCGGCAGCGGAGTTACGCCCCGGCGTTTCGCCTCCTCGCGCCACTCCCAAACGTGCGCGAGGACCTTTGCCTCCAGATCCCACGGCGGATGTTATTGAGGGCTGAGAGGAAGTTCTGTATGTTGTCTGATGACGGTGAGCGATAGATACATAGTAACGCCACATCAGGGTGTATTTTTATTATTAATCCCGAGGCCGATTGGCACAGATCTGGTTCCTCACACACCGCTACAATTTCTGACTTAATATAGACCACGACGCCATCACTTTGGTTTATGTGCTTGGTTGTTTTAAATACTGTATAATTTGGCAGAATTGGAAGAATTGAGTTACTGGAGCATGGCAGCCAACATTCGGTTAGGACTATTACGTCACAGTCAAGTGAGATACGATGCATTAGAGTTTGTAAGTTTATGAAGTTACAATTTATTGATCGAATGTTTTGTGAGAAGACTTTTAGGTATTTCTTTGAGTTTAACAAAAACGATTGAGTTTGTTCCGGGGTGCATGTATGCGTCACTGATACAGAGAGTTCATCGATGTTAGTGATTAGGTGAATTGTGTTATTAGCCATTTGTAAGGGATTTTATAGTTAAGAAGGTGGCGACGAAAGTTTGCAAGCTATCGGTATAAGTAAATGTGGTGTTTATATTTATATTGAGATGATGTGAATGTGTGTGTAGAATGTGTGGTTTTGAAACTGATTGTGTTAGAATGGATAGGTATACCTGCGGAGTTTTTATGGGTCGTTAATACTGCGTTTACCTTATAGTAATAATAATGACACTAGCATTTCAAATGCTAGCGTGGCTCATTCGCTAATTTTAATTTTATAGTTTGCAGAATCATAAATTCATTTAATTGAGATTTTTTATTTTTAGCCACTTAAAATAACTGGCGTATTAGTAGTTGACATTTCTCCCGTTACGACGTCCAAGCACTACAAAGACGAGTTCCCAAAAATATTAGCAGCTATGAAGGCGGTGGACTTTAAGAACCCGAAAAAACTTAGTCGCGCAAAAGATGAAGCCATGAAACAATTGAAAGAGATAACCACAGATGCTCACCTCTTAAAAGCTATTCTTGCCAATATACAAATAAAACCTGACAACACTATTGGTTGGAAGCTCAATATCGATGTCTTATTGGATAATATCAAAAATATTGCTGATTTCCCTAAATTATCTCTGAAAGACAAGAAGTACTGTGGGCCGACACTTTTAATCGGTGGTCAGTTATCTGAATTAATTCCGTAAGTTGAACTTTATTTCCTGTCATTTTATTTGGTTAGCAAACAGTTAAAGTAATCTTGCGTCCCTAAAGTTATGCTTTCCAGTCACTGAGCACGGAATCACCCACACCGGCATCGGCAGCGTCTAGAGACGGCTCTAATACTAATAAAATTCGTGGCGTGAGCGCTCAATTTCCGTCATTGACCGCCTTGAAACTATTCAGTTTCTATACGTCATTTGTGTCATAGTGCGAGTAAACAGTGACGCTGGGATTGTATGGAACGTGTTGATAATGCCGCCTCTAGCAGCGGCCGCCATGGCGTCCGTGCTCTGTGTTTCCAGTAATGAATATGATGAGTTCCCTTGCGTATCTTAACAGTATGGCAGGGGAGCCCAAAGGGTTTTTGACCAAGCATATGCAAGGCGAAAAGTTGATAGCTGAGTAGGTGTGGCATGATGAGAGAACACCGAGAATATATTAGAAAAGCTTCAGATACGAGCTCCGTGGTCAAGGATCCACTTTTAGATTTGCTAAAGTGGGTCCTTGATGGATCCACTTTCAGATTTCCAGAATGGACAAAAAATTACGTGATCTTCAGAGCTTTTGATTTTCGTATGATCGGGTGCGACCTGATGCATAATCACATATATAGTCAAATCTGATGAAGAAATTGTGGGCTTTCCCTAAATCTGACGACTTCGAAAACTCAGATTTGGACTATTATTAAAAGAATATTCAGGGTGAAAAAAGGTTATTCTGTACAATAGTGCAACATGTGCTGATAGTGAATAAATAAATATCTGACGGGTTGATGGAGCCTTTTGGAAAATATAACGAAACATTGATTTAGTAAAGTACTCAAACGTGATCATAATTTTGCATTTATCTTTAAATCAACGAATGGAATACTTTTGATTGCTATTTGAATTTGAAGCGTCAGCTTGATGTCATTACTGATATTGCGTCTAATTCTTAGTGATAGTTCACTTTTGCTCAAGCCGCCAGCTACGAGTTAACTAAATGAAAGATCATAAGATACAAATTTATTTTTAATCGAATTCTATAAGAAGAAGGATATCAATTCGTCTGGGGCGATATCAGTAACGATGACAAAGTGCAGAGGTTCGTAGTTCAAACCTTGAGTAGAAATGTGTTACGACGTAAAAAAGGCGTTAGTTTCTTCTTTTTTTCAATTGCTCTCTCACTGCTGAGAATCGTGACTCCATTTCAAATTGTCAACGGTCTTTCTCCATCTGTTAAGATCAGTGGCCTGGTGGAGTGCGGCGCTGATGGGTATCTCCAATTGCTCGGATATTTGATCCGACCACCTTTTTCGGCTTCGGCCTCTAGGTCTTTTGTCCTCTATTTTTTCCAGTCACGATTTGACGTTCCATGTTTTTGGTACCTCTGCGGGCAATGTGGCCAAAGTATCTCAAGATGTGTTGAAGGCAGGTTGAAGACAGTTATTGTTCTTTCTCTAATTTGAGTTGCCTTAAGGTTCGAGATATTTGTGCGGTGGGCTGTCCATGGTATCCTTAATAGGCGGCCCCAGCACCACATTTCGAAGGCGTCAATTCTTTCCCTGTCGTTAGATTTGATCTTCCAAGTCTCTGCCTCATATAGAAAGATGGAGAAGATAAGTATGCGGACCAGGTGTTTCTTTATCGGATTGGTGATATTTTCATCTCTCCATTTTTTGTTCAGTTGGATTCATCGTTGTTTTAGCCATGCCAATTCGCCTTCGAATTTCTAGTTCCTTCATCATTTCAGCAGATGATGCAAAGAGAGTGGTGTCATCTACGTAACGGAGGTTTGATATTTTAACCCCACTCACCTTAACGCCTCCTTCCCGATTATCGAGCGTTTGGCACATGATTTTCTCGCCATTTATATTAAATAGAATGGGTGAGATCACGCATCCCTGTCTGACTCCCTTGTGAAAACTGAAATGACTTGATGTAACATAACCTACAGTTAAAGTGCCATATCCTGACTCCGTGTGTGAGTGCGAATCAGCATTATAAGAGAGGCCGCAACTCCTGTCTCAGCAAGCACCTCCCACAGCTTCTACTTAACGCAGTCGAAAGCCTTTGGATAATCCACAAAGCATACAATCATTGAAGTGTTGTACTTTCAGCATTTTTGTTCTACTTTTCGTCCATTTTGATTTCCGACATACCAGCTTTATGTGGCATTAGCTTTTGCCCGCGGCTTCGCCCGCGTCATCCACGCTGTCGGAAATATCCGGAAATGTCGGAGTTATCTCACGGGAACGTACTACCGGGATAAAAATATCCTACATGTTAATCCAGGTTATAATTTATCTGTGTTCCAAATTCCATCCCAATCCGTTTCGTAGATTTTGCGTGAAAGAGTAACAAACATCCATCCATCCATCCATCCATCTATCCATCCTCACAAACATTCACATTTATAATATTAGTAGGAAATAGGATAGGATGTAAGGTGCTAACAGTACGTATTTTTTTTTATGTACTTTTTTTCCAACACCCTGAACTTTATTTTAACCCAGTACCTTCAGATAGGAGACGAAAAGATTTAGTTTGTGCTAACTCTCAGATTAAACATGCTTTTGCTAGTCTCTACTTTAATATTATTCGTTAATTTATTTAAACGGTAGGTAAAGGTATATCTTACTTAATCTAGTTTTATAATAATATACCCTAATAGTTACTCTTTAAGTCATTGAATATATTATATCTTCTTTTTTTTAATTTAGCTTCTAATACATTTATTGTTGTCTTCTTTTTAATTAAATGTTTGATGTAAATTGATGGCCTGAAACACAGGTTTTTATAAATCTAGATCAGGTAAGTCTACATTGCAGTTAGAATCAAATTTCCTTGGTTGTAATTAATGTACTTAAATCATAATTTTACTTTATACTTGAAAACATTTTGTTTTTTTATACTATCTAGATCACAAATAAGCTGATTTGTCATGATAGTTATAAACTAAGAGGAAATAATAAACTACCTATTTACGTGCTAACTAAATAAAGTATCAGGTGGCGCTCTTAGGCGCCTTCATAGTCTATTGTATTGATTGATTGTAGTTTATCTCTGCATATTTCCGCGCCGGGCAACTTACATCACCAGTTGTATGGTCACATTTCTTCTTGAAGCGTTTGCACGTGGCACATTGAGGGGGAGAGGATTTGCTGCTGCTTTCCTTTAAGGAGTGTCCAGTTTCTCCACAGTGGTTGCAAGTAGGACTAATTTCTCGGCAAAACTTGGCTGAGTGTCCGAACTGCTAGCAATTGAAGCACCTGGTGATTATCGTGAAATCTCTCACAGGGCATAATGTTCAATTAACAAAAGTTCTGCTTTGATTTATGATATTTTTTCTTATTCAAGCGGATAGTTCCAAGATGTAGTCATAGGTAGGAAGGACTTTCTTACCCGATTTATGGCTCAATTTGATGCTCTCAAGACACGATTGACGAGTTGTGTTCGACAGCTTGTCTTAAAGGTTCTGCTCGTAAATACAGTCAAACACCTACTTATCGGTAAGGGATACGGGGTTACCAATGACAGCGACCTTAGTGCGGCGTTTAGAAAATGATTCTATTGTAAGCCCGGATGATACGCCTTTATTTTCGGTGCTAATCAGAACACCCCCATTTTTCTCTTTTCTCAGGCTACGGACGTGAACCTTAAGTTGTTCTGGAGAGATTACCTTTTGGACGAGTGACTTGGTGTCGGTCACTTGTTTGGGTCTTATCGCTAGGATAGATGGCGACTGATCTCAAATTTGCAAGACGGACGAAGTTATCGGATTTTTCATCACCATACTACCATAAGAAGTATTTTCTGAAGGATTATGCTTTTCTACGACTTCATGGAATTGTTGGAGAGAGTTGACAACATTCTGGTGAACCGGTAGGTGTTGCATTGTGGTATCGGCCTGGATGGTTTTCTGCTCCAACGATTCGTATTAGACGAGCATCTGGGTAGTCCCACTTGAGACCTTCCGGCAAAAGTGGAGACACGAAACTTCTGGTCCGAGTTCATTTTCCCTTCACCAACAATAGAGCCAAACTTCGTTAAGAAAGGCATGTACATATACTTAGATCCTAACCATTTCTGGATTTTTCCCGGCGTACTAATAACTTCACTCGGCAATTCATTCTCCGCGGGTGCTGGTGGATTTGGGTTTCTCGGGGGTAATGGTTCGGTAAGCGTCGGTGGAGGACTTCGCCGTAGTAATTGGCTACGACCAAACGGGCTCGATTCTGGGATAAACATACTAGCAGAAGCACTTTATTTAAAAAATATTTAGTTCATCTTGCACATGAAACTCGGTACAAACCTACAAGTCACACGCCACACACTTTATTTTTATACTGACGGCGCAAATAATTAAATGTATTTGTTGTAATTGTTTATTTAATTATACTTAATCCGTACAAAACAATGTCCGCTTAGTCTCGCGTCTCGTAAAGATCCAATCTATGCGAATGGTCATTATTATATCATTGATAGTATTGCAGCCAGTGACGAATTGGGCTATCTTGCGAGATACTATTACTCCTGTACCGTTTTTGCTGCCAGACTCGTGACCTGAGAAGAAAATTGTGTTTCCATGCAATGTTTGGTAATGGCCCTCTGCTTTCATGTGGGTTTCATCTAGTCCTAGTATCGCCAGTTGATGTTCCGTCAGTTCTTCTTCCACGACAGCAAGCTTTTTTGGTTTAAGTAGTCCTCTAACATTCCAGGTTCCAATCCTGTGTTTGGGACATATGGATGGTTTCTTGTTGCCTTCAAAAATATTTACCGCCTCGACAGCCCGTTGACACACTGCCAAGGAGTCTTCGGTTGCATATTTGACACCTATTGGCTTTAAGAGTAGGGGAAGAGAAAAAAAAACGTGTGCAGTCGGGGGACCCCCGTCAGGAACAAAGTTCCTTACGCGATTTTCGTATATATAAGTGTATGTACTTGTATACAAATAGAAAGAGACAGAGAGAGAGGGAGAGAAAGTCGCATGGAAGGTATAACGCTTTTTCCATACGTGACGATTTCTACCAGTTATCTCCTACTGCAAGCCGCGCTAAGGAACTTATCGTTCCAAAAAAAACGACGGATGGACTGTAGAACGTGTGAAAGATGATGTCTTTTTTTTTTGATGTCATCAAATGACCTCTCCCGCTCTGGGCGGATCGGGAGGGCGTGTCAGACTCTTACTACCTAAAACCCACCCGTGTTCCTTCATTTGCCTGTGCGCCAGGGCCACGGTAACTCTTTCGAACAATCCGCGACCCCGGCAGGAAGATGATGTGCCTAGAAAGAGGATGACTACTGAGATGATGACGAATGAAGAAGTATGGAAGAAGAAGACTTGTTGCGCCGACTCCAAATAGATTGGGCGCCGGGGTTGGGCAAATCGCCGCATTTTTACTATTGATTTTTATCATGGAGTTCTCTTGGGATTTCTATAGTAGTTGGTTCCCATTACCTTCTACGTCGGTGTTTTCTGGGAAAATTTTGTCCCCCAGAAGAATTTAGGCCCCCACTGCCCGAAGTAGTTAGGTTAATTTACCACCGCCTACTGCTCGGCGTTGTCGTATTTAACGGCTACACACTCTACACAGCCGTCAAATACGTCAACGCCGAGTAGGAGGCGGCGGTAAATTAACCATGGATAAAGATTTATCCCTGGTGATATTGGGTGTACGTTGGTCACAGTCAACTTTCTTCCTTTCTAAAACGGGCTTAGGATCGGCTACGGTGGAATTAAAAGTTTTTAGTTTAATGTTTTCGTTAATTTTAGTAATTGTGGTTTTCCACCTTTGCCAGCTTTATCAAGTAACTTACGGGCAACTCTGATTTTTTTTTCTTAATGTTGGTAGCTCGTTGGATAACCCATAAGATGAGGATGTTTTTCAAATAATTTGTTTGCTTAGTGACATTAAAATTTTGATTTAATCAACCCCGTTTATGGTGTACTCCGACGATGTTCTAATTTTGCCAGTGAACTTTTAATCATTACTCTCAAGTATTTGTTATTTCCAAACTACTGAATACTACAAATATTCACAAAAGGGTCAGCCTCAAATTCAAATAGCAATCAAACTATTCCATTTATTGATGCAAAATTATGACCACTTTTGGGTACTTTCCTAAATCAATGAAATTTCGTTATATTTACCAAAAGGCTCCATCAACCCGTTATTTTTTATTTTATTTTATTTATTTGTAAGAATGTAGTTTTACATAGTATGGTATTAATATTTTTTTAGGTTCTATACATTCTACCACAACATATCGTGTAAAAATATTCAAATGTCATTCTTAAATAACTAAGTACAATTAATTTTAAGATTTCTGATTTACAATAGGTCCAATATGAATTACTATTATTATAATTAGTTAGATATGGACATGTTACACTATTTTACAGAATAATTCATTGTCCAAATCTGAGTTTTCAAAGTCGTCAGATTTAGGGAAAGCCCACAATAATTTCTTCACCAGATTTGATTATTTAAGTCATTATGCGTCACGCAGCTCCCGATCATACGAAAATCAAAGGCTCTGTAGATCACGTCATTTTTTGTTCATTTTGGAAATTTGAAAGTGGAACCCTGACCACGGAGCTCGTATCTAAAACTTTTCAAATACATTTTCGGTGTTCTCTCATCATGCCGCACCTATTCAGCTATCAACTTTTCGCCCTGCATATGCTTGCTCAAAAACCCTCTAGGCTCCCCTTTCTTTTTTGATGGTTAATCATCAAAAACTTCTCCCGCTCTGGGCGGAGCGGGAGGGCGTGTCAGGTTTTATCTCACTAAAGCCCATCCGTGTTCCTTCAGTTGCCTGTGTGCCAGGGTAACCCTTTCAGACAAACCTGAGACCCTGGCAGGCATCGGCTCTAGCGGACCCCGTCAGTGTGTGCTGACTGCAGACATCTCTTTGAGGCGCGCGTGGAACACAACGCACCGTCTACCCGGGCCTGGTCCTTACAAGACGGCGAGCTACCCATTGCCTGCCGTCCGCAAACCCTCACCTACGGTGGCCAGGAATCGGCTCCTAACTCCCGACGCCCAGGGCGTCTCGCGACCGCCGCGTAGAGCCTCCGGTAGGAAGCGTTTGGACCCCTTAAATTGGGCAGGAACCGCTTTAAGGCAGCCCCGGCTCGCTCCAGTCTGGGAGCCAAACGTCGAAAATTCTCCACGAAATTCCAACGTCTGTCGAGGACTTCATCGTCGACTCGTCGTCGATGTGAACCCCTTCTACCGTTATTTGGGAACCCGACGGTGGCGCGTTCCGAGGACCATTAAAACACATGGCCTCGGACTTGAGCAGGGCCATCTCGAGTCCTAATTGCCGGATCCTCTCGCTCTGGGCTCTCCTACCAGTATATTAAGACTAGACTAAGGGTTGAAGACAATGGACACATAAAAACCTCTCTGCAATGTGATTTTACACACGTGTAGGTGCCAAAACGTTTAATTCAATCCTTACTTGTTTGATTGCAGACCCGACGATTTAAATGAAATTCGACGAATGTTCCCGAAAGCTGTAATAACTTACATTGCCAAAACACGCCACAACGTTCATGTAGACAATCCCAGATTGTTTTTGGAGCTTGCAATCGCTTTCATCAGGACCCATCACTACAAGCGCCACTTTAAACCGAAACCGAAAATGGCTAAATAAATAGCTACATTAGGAGCTACATTGTTATTAAGTTTTGTGTATTAAAAATACTACTACAATAAAATGATTTCCATAATTTTATTAGGTAACTTTATTTATGTAAATCTCTTTTTTCTTTTCGTTTTGACGGTACATCTATACTGTTTATACTGTTTGGGACATTTATTGCGGCGTTAGAGGCGTTGTTCAGATCGTCAAGGATGCAAGTTAACGGACAATTGGGACACTAGCAGCTAGTGTCCCAATTGTCCGTTAACTTGCAACATCTGCTGCAGATGGGACATAGTCTGTTCAGGCGCACCGCACTCGCACTGGATGTTGGGTGAATCGATAATGCCCGATTTCGCCAGATTATGTTTGCAGCGGCTGACTTGGGTACGCAATCGATTCAATGCTTTCCAAATATGCCGATATAGTTCGCGACAGGGAGGCAAGTGTTCTTGGGGCTTTACGAAGTGTGAAGGTTGTGGATACCTCTCACACAATTTACTTCGCTCTTTGAGTGGCTAGTCTTGAATCGCCTGTGTGGACCGTAAGAAGCTCCTGCGAATTTTTAGGCTACCCGGAGTAGTCGTGTAGTCCTAGAGAGGATGTCAGGAATCGAATTCTTGGTTCTGTTTTCCAGCGCGCATATGTCATCCTTTCGTACGCAGGTGGTGCTATACCTTCTCACGGGTAGAGCTTACAGAGTGGGATCGGTTTTCAGTAGCACGATATTATCCGACTCGTCTCGTTTAGGGCAATGTCTACCTGGTTGGCGTGGGTAGATCAGTGCCACACTGAACACGCAAATTCACTAGTGGAAAAGCATAGACATGCCAGTTGTGCGAAGATCATCGGGTACTGCTCCCAAGTTGGTGGATATTAGGCGACATAAAAAAATATTGCAGGTCCCGACCTTATGCTTTGTTTTGTGGCAGTGTGACTTATACGTTAAGGGCCTATCGAAAGTCACACCTAGATATTTAGGATTCGAGCGATGTTCGACCTCAGTTCCTTGCCTCGTGACGTTCAGTGACCGATTTTAATTCCTGTTGCGGAGATGGAATAAGCACGACTGTATCTTGGACAGGTTGAGCCAGAGAGCATTACTGTCATAATATTTACCCAGTAAGTCGGAGTGTCTCCAGTGAGTCTATGTATTGTAGACCAGGCTTTCTTACTATTGTGGGTTACATTGGTGTTGGTAACTGTGGCGATCCATTTTTGTTTCCGGTTTTCGCCTACCATGGACACCAACTCATCCCCAGCAGCAAGAGTAAGTATTCACAGAGAATGGGTCCATTTCATACAAGTCTTCGTAGGTTTTAAGAAGCTTTGAGGACTCTAGAGTTAGGCCGGGTATGTAACTATCTAACTAACACTCTAATTATTATATAAAGAACATATCCATGTTCTAAGGTAGGAGTGTCGCACGACCCAAAACGCTATAGAAACTTTAACAACAGCTGATAAATACGGTTTTGTGGTTGTATTTTACACAGAACAGATAAAAGAAGTCTTTAATCTCCTTTTTTAACCCCCGACGCAAAAAGAGGGGTGTTATAAGTTTGACCGCTATGTGTGTGTGTCTGTCTGTCTATCTGTGCACCGTAGCTCATAAACGGGTAAACCGATTTGGTTTCGGTTTTATTTATTTTAAAGTAGGTTTTCTAGCAGTGGTTCATAGACATGTTTTATCAAAATCGGTTCCGGCGTTTCAAGGTCATCAGCTCTTTTTTGTGTCGGGGTTTTTTTAATTTTACCAATTCTCATCCTCTTATATCTATGCCGTTGTATTTTATCGCCCGAAATTAGGGTGTTGAAATTGGACCCTGGAATTGGTTCTTAATAGCAAGGAGTAGGCGGAACGCGTGAGGGAGAGGCAATCTTTGGGCCCTCACGCCGCTAGTCGCCGCAGGAGCCGCCCTGGGCGTCGGGAATCAATAGCCGATTCTCGGCCACCGTAGGCGTGGACTTGCGGACGGCGAGCAATGAGCAGCTCGCCGTCCGGCAAGTCGACGGCGCGTTGTGTTCCACGTGCGCCTCAAAGAGATATCAGCACACATTGACGGGGACCGTTAGGACCGATGCCCGCCGGGCTCGCTGGTTTGTCCGAAAGGGTTACCATGGCCCTGGCACACAGGCAACTGAGGGAACACGGATGGGTTTTAGTCAGTAAAACTCTGATACTCCCCCTGCTCTGCCCAGAGCTTGAGAAATTATTTTGATGATTTCCCACCCAAACAAGCAGCAGCATGCACGTGTTTCTGTGACAAATAAACGTATTTTTCTTTCTTTCTTTCTAGCTTTCACTAAAATAATAGAATAGAATAGAATACAGGCGGGGCTCTTACTTCTGGGTGGTGTAAAAAAAATAAACACGAAGGGGATGGCAGGGTCAGGACACTTTATTATGTACACCATAATAAATACAGATATAAATGTAGATGAGTTGTAGATAAACAACAACAGTACTCGTAGCAACAACAACAGTAGATTGCAAACAAACGGGATTTCTCATTAACAAACACCTAACCATAGATATTTTTGTTTATTACATATAACCAAATATGACAGAAGAGGCCTACACTGCAATGTTTCTATGTGTACGTTCTACGAACTATCATATCGACGGCCGCAAAGTATGTGTATACGGTTACGAGTATCTACAAAATTATGATTTTACAGAATAGCGTTTTGAACGCAAAACTATTTAATAGAAGAACAAAGCTATCTTCTTCTGTTTTACAACATTTAGTTAGTGCCAACGCCGTCGAAATGGTTAAGGTCAATATACAGCTTTTTTGTTTGTACTAACTAATAACTAAAAAAAGACCTATGTACAGTTTTGTTTGCGACGATATTATTATATGTATTATGGTCTACAATCGCAAAAGAAATACTATATGTCTAAACATAAACATGAAAATTTTTGCTTAGCAAGATTCGTTCTAGATTTGCAGTCTTTTGAAAAAGAGAAAAACCGACCAACTGCGAGTCGGACCGCGCACAATGGAGGGTTCCGTAGTTGGGATGATTTTATCCCAAGAACAAACTTAACATTGTAGTGGAAAAACATGTTCTCCCATACGTTCGAACTGCAAATGTAAGTTTGTCGACTATTACTCGTAAACTTGTAAAGCCTACTTAGCTGTGATAGTTTTCCTTTTAATTTCGTTATATATACTATTGCCGTGAATTTTTTCAGATTACCAAAAGCAACCATTTAGCTGGAAGCCGTCACCTCCTTCTGCGAAGCAGTAATGCTCGCGAAGGAGGAGGCGGAGCGCGAGAGGGAGAGCCAATCACTGCGCCCTCGGGCCCCTAGTCGCCGCAGAAGGAGACACCCTGGGCGTCGGGAGTCGACTGCCGACTCCCGGCCACCGTAGGCGCGGGCTTGCGGACGGCGAGCAATGGGCAGCTCGCCGTCCGGTAAGGACCAGGCCTGGGTCGACGGCGCGTCGTGTTTCACGCGCGCCTCAAAGAGATGTCAGCAAAATTGACGGGGTCCGATAGGACCGATGCCTGCCGGGGCTGCGGATTGTTCGAAAGAGTTACCGTGGCCCTGGCGCACAGGCAACTGAAGGAACACGGGTGGGTTTTAGTCAGTAAGAGTCTGACACGCCCTTTCGCTCCGCCCAGAGCGGGAGAGGTCATTTGATGATTTCCCAACCAAAAAAAAAAAAAGGGGTTTGGCACTTGACTGAACAAAAATTAGCAATTTAAAGCTTAATGTTACGCAAACGGATTCCTGAATTGTAAAATGGTTTACACAAACCCGTAATATTTTTGAATGGCCTATTCAAGATACCCCACACCATAGGAAAGACGAAAAAACAATCCCCACTTTACGAGTACTGGAAGTACACAAAAAAAAATATTTTTTGTTTATTTTATTTTACCACTCTGTCGGCGTGATTAATATGTACATATATTCATGCCAAATTATAGCTTTCTAGTAATAAGAGTCTCTGAGCTAAGCTACAGACGGACGGACAGATGGACATGGCGAAACTATAAGGGTTCCTTGTTGACTACGGAACCCTAAAAAAGAAGGGTGGCAATGATCTCAAAGTAGTTTTAAAACTTGGACCCTCAGCTTTCCATAGCAATACAAATAATAAGTACTTGGACATTATTTGGAAAGTTCAAACGTGGTAGATAATGAAATACATTTTATTTTCAGGGTCATACTCAGAAAAAGTGTACATTTTAAATTTGTTACTAAACTGATAGGTAACGATACTGAGGATCTCTGCCACGAAACTGATGTCATAAGTCTATACTCACGGAGCGATAGTTACAATACAATGGCGTCTCTCTCTATCCAACTCTACTGATATTTAAATGCCATATAAACGAATGATTAAACCGATTACAATGCTAAACTTTACAAGCACAGGCATTTAAAATTGATACTCACAACCGAGTGACAGAACAAATTTTATATTAAATGTGTAAACTAAGCTTTACAATTTCTCAGTTTCTTAACGTTACGAAATATAACGAAACTGAGGACAAAAGCTGAGAAATTATAAACTCATAAATTATTTCCATTAAAACAACGTGTTGTATCTATGAGAACTGGGTGTATTTGTAAATATGTAGAGCGAAACTATCATTACTGGATAAATTTGTACTAGATAAACAAATTTTTACATAAGGTAACTGTCGTTAATCACACTGAGATTTTTTGTACAAAAACCACTTTTAGCAAGAACACTTACGAATTCGTTTGACAACAAAATGGCCTCGTTGTCGAATGATTTTCAAAGATGCTAACGTGTAACTGCCAGAATATTAAATAATACAGTGCCAGCCTTTAAAGCAATGTGTTCAGAATATTTTTTCGTTACTAAACCTGAGTAACAAAATTTTAGATTTCTGGGACATGTTTATATGGCTGTAAAAATATGATTTACGTTTGAAAACTACATTATTAAAGGCACACATATTGTAGATAAGCTTAATAAAAGTAAGAAAATTACAACCAAGCTCAAAAATACGGATAAAAACTCGTAACAACAAGCTTCGGAAGACAGACAAGTATCAATTGGGACATTAATAAAATGTATGACAGGCAAGTTACAAGTTATGTTTGAAAAATGATTGCTTCAATTTTGTTAATGAAACTATAAATAAAAAACCAAAATTATACTGCCATAGACCTCTATAATACGATAAAAATGCAAAAGTATGCATTTCTTTGGATAATATATTTTCAAACTGGTAATGAATTCATGGGACATAAAAAATCTCCAAATGTACATATTTTCTGCGAATGACCCTTCATACTTGCTATTACTAAAGTATTGTATGTATTTTAGCTTCGACATACACATACACATAAACTCACGCCTTCTTCCCATGGGTTCAAAAATCAAAATCAAAATCAAAATATTTTATTTCACATAAACCAACATGGGCACTTATGAAACGTCAGAAGCTAGGTGCACGGTTGCAATTGGTTGTTTCCTATGGAGAAGAGCCGGCGAGAAACTCCACGGTTACTCTTTTAAAAATAAGGGGTTTTTACAATGTTTCAAATTACAGTGTTGATAATGGGAGGAGAGTGTAGGCCTGACAACAGGCACTCAACAAAATATAAAAATAAAAAAATAAATAAAAAGGTCTACTAATCTAGTCTACAAGTTAGGCCTACAACGTTCTCACATTCACAAAATATAGAAGAATATATATAAAATAAAAGCCTATTTAAAACAAATGACATGATTGCCATTACAACTGCAACAAATCTGTATTAAAATCCTGTTTACAAAAGCCAAAAGTAAAGAGATGAAATAAGAATTAGAGGTATATAATGTCAAATAATGTGTTCTTAGCGTGGAGTAACCCATTTTTAGGGTTCCGTACCCAAAGGGTGCAAACGGAACCCTATTACTATGGCTCCGCTGTCCGTCCGTCCGTCCGTCCATCTGTCTGTCAGCGGGCTGTATCTCATGAACCGTAATAGGTAGACAGTTGAAATTTTCACAGAGTGTATATTTTTATTGCCGCTATAACAACAAATAATAAAAATAAAATAAAGTTAAAAATTAAAGGGGGTCCCCAAACAAGAAACATATTTAAACAAAAAAAGTAGTGTTAAATATTGTACGGTGGCACAGAACCCTTCGTCTGTGAGTCTGTTTTTTAAGCTGGTTTTTTAAGATGTCGGTTAAAAATTTTTGTTCTGTATAACCAAAATGCTAATGTCTATGTTAGTGCCTAGCATGTAGCAATAATTAAAAAATACTTTAAGGTAAACTGAACATTCTGTAATAAATATTTCAAAATAAAGTAGGAAGATTACAAAATAAACCATACACTGTAAACTGTAAAACATTAATTTTGTTAATGTCTATAAGAAAACTACGTTTCTGGCAACAAAACCTCCAATCATAAATTATCCGCTACAAGCGATTTTAAAAATTAAAACCCTCCGATCTAACTAGACAGATCTAACGTTAAGTACTTAAATATTCTTCTCTATCGTTACTTGTCGATACACATAAATGAATAGCACACTCTTCTCCGACTACCTCTTTGGAGTCGATGGTCTTGCATGACGTGGATGACGCCGAAATCGAAAGCATAATTCTTAATCTTAAAGATAAATGTGTTGTCCGTTATGATGGAATCCCAACCACAGTTATTTAGGCCAAAAAAAACACAATTATCAGAAAACATCAGATAAGTTTTTCCGGATGTTTTCAAAACTGCTTTAGTCCATCCTATTCACAAGGGGGGAGATAGGAACCTTGTATCCAATTACAGACCTATAACCGTCCTTACAACTATCTTCAAGAAAATTAAAGAAATTATGAATGTGAGACTGGTGAAATTCCTAGCATAATTCAATAACCTGGCCGACAATCAATACGGCTTCAGAGCTGGGAATTCCATAAAAGTTGCTACCCTGGGACTGTCAAATATCACACACACAACCACGCCACTTAATCAATAAGCAAAAGTCTGTCGGTATTTTCCTGGACCTAGCGAAGGCGTTCGATACCGTTTCTGTCCCCAAATTAATTAATTAACAACCTGGAACAAATTGGCATTCGTGGCATTGCCCTCGTTCTCCTTCATAGTAGCCTGACGGGGCGTAAACAGGTTATAAAAATCGAATAATATATTAGCAATTCAAAAAATATGATTTTCGGTGTATTTCATGGTAGTGTCGTAGGACCAACCCTCTTTCTTATATACGTCAATGAGCTGTGTCAGTTTTTTTAGGCGCAGAATGTCCAATTCACAAAATGTCCAGCGGTCGCAGAATATCCATTTCGCATAGTGTCCAATTAGCAGAATGTCCAATAAGCAGAATGTCCAATTCGCAGAATCTCCACTTCGCAGAATGTCTAATATGCATCATAACGTTGTCATCCCATAAATCACTAATTGAATCAAGAGTTGGGTTCAAAGTGCTAAAAAAAATTATTAAGGGTTGGGCTCAAGTGAATTCAAAGACATTAGGTGTATATTCCGCTTTTAAAAGTCTTAATAGCAGTGGTTATTACGGTGTTTTTTTTTTAATAATTTGTACAATGAACGAACCGTTTGAGTTCATAACCAATATCGAAGGAGCTCCGCTCCACGCGGGGTTCCGGGGATGGCGGGGTCTTTGTTCGCTCGCTTCGCTCGCTCACTTGAACCCGCCATTCTCTTCGAACCTAACCTATCCGAGTCAGGGTGCCAAAAGTCCCGAGCTCACTTCGCTTCACTCTTGCATCCTAAGTTATAAAAGAATCCCTTCGAAATCAACGTTATGATGAATATTGGAAATTCTGCGAACTGGACATTTTGCGAATTAGTCATTCTGCTAACTGGACATTCTGCGAACTGGACATTCTGTGAATTGGACAGGAAAGGGAAAAATTGTGATTTAATGACATTTTATTTAATTTCATTAAATGTTTTTTTTTTCAGTTTTGTTAAATAATTTAATTGTTTTTATATAATCTAATTTAATTTTAATGTTTTGTTATCTGATCAAAGTTATTGTTAGTTTAATTAATGAATTGAACAGCTTTTTATTTAATATTTTTGCTTTTTAATTGTTATACTTAATTGAGTTTAATTATTAATTTGACTGTTTTATTATTTTTACCAATTAGTCTTAAGAAATTATAATTAGAATATTTGTACGCCGTTGACGGCAAGACAGCGCTCATTTTATTAATATTGACATCTGTACTTTGTTTTACCTATGTTCTACAAATAAAAATATTTGAATTTGAATTTTTTTGAATTTGACATTCTGCGAACTGGACACTTTGCGACCGCTAGACATTTTGCGAAATGGACATTCTGCGCCTAAACCGTGTCAGTTATCGCTTTCGAACACAAAAATCGTTACATATGCGGATGACACAGTTCTTATAACCCATGGTCAGGATTGGCCTGAGACTGAAAGAAAGCGGAAGCTGCTCTGAGGTTAGTCATGATATAGTTAACGGTTAAAAGCCCAAGTTCATCCCCTTAACTGCCCCGTTGGTCTCGTGGTCGAAAGCGCGACTCCCTAGCGTGGGACCCTGGGTTCGATTCCCAGGTCGGGCAAAGTGTTATTGGGATTTTTCAACACAACAGGCCGGAGTTCGGAAGTTGGCGGTGTGATACCCCCGAGCCTCGGAAGGCACGTTAAGCTGTTGGTCCTGCGCCTGATCTCTCTCCGGTCGTGTCGGATTGCCGTCGCATCTAACTATGAGTGATGGAGGAGTGAGTGCACCTGTGCCTGCGCATTCACTTGTGCACTATAATATCTCCCACGTCGATGGGCAGTCTCCGCTGAGATTGGCCGCCTCGGCCAAAATTCGGTCTGGAAAACAATATTTTTTCATCCCCTTTTTCCTGGGAATTCTTAGCCAACCATCTACGACATTTGGGATCAGGACCCATGTTTATCTTTACTCAGCGGCCACTACCTATAACTGTACTCAGATAGAACGGTCTGAGAGTATCAAATATCTTGTAGTTATGTTAGACAATCTTCTAACTTGGAAAAAACTGGTTGACTCTATCGTGGACGAACTACGATAGAGTCAACCTGTTTTTTCCAAGTTAGAAGATTCATTTATTTAATGAAAAAAGCTTCGCGGATCAACAAGACTGATCTCTGCAGGTTTGCGTTGGTCAGTCACCACTTCAATCACATTAGATCTAAACTTTAACGAGGAATTTACTAAGGAAAAAATTTACAGACTGGCTTAAGAGGGCGCACACGGGTCCACTAGCGCCACTCCTTTAAAAAAATATTATCTCTTGACTTAGAACAAATTTACAATAGCGGCTCAATCAGCACCCTCGGTAAGTGTGTCTAGAATTTTCTAATACTTTTTATAAACTTTCATATTGAGACACGAAGCTACAAAATTCAATCTACAGAAAAGCGGCCACATTCCTCTAGATTTTGTTGCTTCGTGTCTCAATATGAAAGTTTATAAAAGGTAATAGAAAATTCGCATTTTGATCAGCATACGATTTAAAACAGAGCTGTAATTTGCAGAGAACCAAAGAAAATTTTCATTTGGCGGGCTACAGCTGAGGATTCAACCTAAGTGTATGTAGAGTTACCTAAACCTTTCCTAATAAACTTATATTTATATTTAAATATTTATAAGTAATTAAAAAAAAACTTATTATAAAATGTTTGGGTAAAAATACAAAAACGTGAAGCAGCTATATCCGATTCGAACTTGTGTGCCTTTAGCTGGGGTACCTATTTGATGAAGTTGTGTGTACATCCAATTGATAATAATAATACCATAATATTTTGCCGCAGTGCACGTAGCATCTAAGCTTACTGCGCTGCTTCATTTTCTATTCGCCATAGCCCAGCCCCCCCATCAATAACAAGCAAAAAGAACCGAACCCCGGCTGGTAACTATTTTATTAAAATCTTACTTATATTTTAATCGTGTCTTGTGAAGTCATCATCGTGAAGCCAAAAGACGTCAAAATCTGGTCGAAATCGGTCCTTTACGATCGAGTTATACCCTTGTCGGGAGCACAAAACCCAGGGACACAAAATTATAAAAAGGTAGTATATATTCATAATAAATACTTATTTGAAGAGAATACAGGGTGTCCAAGAACCTGGCGTCCAACTGGATTCCCACGATGCCCCAAGTTCTAACAGTACTCAGAAAAATATTTTAAAAAATCCACCCCATGTACTTACAGAATTATACTGATTTCAAAAAAAAAGGGGAAATGAGCACCCTGTGACATACTTTTGAATGCTGTGACTGCTAATGCTGATAATTTCGATATTTCTTGGAGGTTTTGTAATCTAGGGTATTGCTGTGTCTAAATAGAATGTAAAAATAATGTACTTATTGTACCATTTTAAAATAAAATATTATTTTAACTAAAGGTGATATGGAAAACTATTGAATTTCGCAACTTTGACCGACTGTAGTGTAAAAAAAATGTACCAAAATAGTATGGCAAGTGACGTCAAATTTTGACTCGTTTATTCCTCTTTTTAAAAAGGTATAATACTTACACAATAATTTGAAAAAAAAAATTTTGATAATATTTTTACTCAACAACCCAATTTTTACGAAGTGCCTACCTACTAACGGTAACTGTCGGACCCTTTCTTATCTTAGAAACTGTTATGTTACTACTATTATTTACTTCGGTTCCAAGAGTGAGCAAGAAGGAAATACACACAGGTAGATGGGTTCCCAGTAGAATAAAAGCAAAGAATGTTAGTTTAAAGATATTTTATTACAATAAATGTTCAAAATGTTGACCACCCGCGGCAATACAAGCTCTCACTCTCCTTAAAAAGGACCGCTTTACGAGTATGTTTCGCGAGTAACTTTTTTGACGTATCACCTGCACTGCTTGTGTTATCTTCTCACGAAGGTCAGCGATGTCATTAATGGGCTTCGCATAAACGAGCTCCTACATAGTTCCCCAGAAAAAAAAAACCAGCGGATTTAAGTCAGGTGAGCGGGCTGGCCACGGGATTGTTCCTGATCGCCCAATCCACCTGTTCGGGTATTGCTCGTCCAAAAACTCTCTAACGGATACGCGAAAATGTGCTGGACAGCCGTCGTGTTGGAACCACATATCTGGTGGGGTCTCTTCTAGTAAGTTTGGCAAATCATTTTGAAGAAAATTTAAATATGATTCGCCAGTCAAATTCTCGGGCATCTCAAATGGACCAATAATATTCCCACAGAGAATACCGGTCCACATGTTCACTTTGAACCGGTACTGGGATCTATCTTCTCGCATCAAGTGCGGATTTTCCACATGCCACTCGTGCAAGTTGTGTAGGTTCATGTAGCCATCCTTCTTAAATGTTGATTCATCTGACCACAAAATTTTGTCGATAAAGTTTTCGTCTTCTCGATGTTTTTGCAGGATTGTTTCACAAAACGCGACTCGGCTCGGATAGTCTCGAGGTAAAAGACTTTGCACTCGCTGTACGTGGTACGGATGATATTCTTCTTTTTGGAGAATACTGTGTGCTGTGCTCTTCGGTATCCCCGTATCAGCTTCTATTCCTCGCACAGAGATGCTTGGATTTGCCGACACCGCCTCTAAAACTTCATCGCGTATGAAGTCATTTACGGGTCGTCCTTCACCAGCTACTTGATTGGGGAACCGCCCGTCACATAGTGATCTGTGCACATTAATGAAAACTCGATGGTCGGGATATCGCGTAGCCCTCGGATACCTTTCTCTGTAAAGTCTCGCTGCAGCTCGTCCATTACCTCTACATTCTCCATAAATGTAGTGCATATTTGCGTATTCTTGCGGAGTGTAGGTCGCCATGGTAGCACACACAAAACACAAACTGTCCAAACACAGGCAAAGGTCGTCGTAAAGAGTTCGTTTCAAAGTCCAGAGCACAAAGAGTAATCGAGTCCAATAAACAAAGCTTTAAATCGTAGTACGTGATCAATGGTAACAATAAGAGAGAGGTGCGTAGTAACGGCAGGAGGCAGTGACGCGTACTGACCGTACTGTTATCCTAAATAGCACGATCCCAGATAGCGTCACTATCTATCTCACTCGCACCTCTAACCTTTTTCTCCCTCACTCTTACCTGAATAATGGGGTACCATAAAGAAGAACCAGCAAATCGCAAAGATAGTTTCTGTCTTGCTCCCTCCTGTTGTAATAACGAATCACTATGGTGAGATGCATGCACATACCGTCCCTTACGGTCTAACCTGTTTTTTGAGAGGCCTGTTGTTATTTTTATGAGCATACAATAGTAATTCTTTAGAGGTTAGATTCAATTCGTCGTAAATTTTTCTTTCTAAGAATTCTGTAAGACATCGTAAAAATTGGGTTGTTGAGTAAAAATATTATCAAAAATTTTTTTTTTCAAATTAATGTGTAAGTATTATACCTTTTTAAAAAGAGGAATAAACGCGTCAAAATTTGACGTCACTTGCCATACTATTTTGGTACATTTTTTTTACACTACAGTCGGTCAAAGTTGCGAAATTCAATAGTTTTCCATATCACCTTTAGTTAAAATAATATTTTATTTTAAAATGGTACAATAAGTACTTTATTTTTACATTCTATTTAGACACAGCAATACCCTAGATTACAAAACCTCCAAGAAATATCGAAATTATCAGCATTAGCAGTCACAGCATTCAAAAGTATGTCACAGGGTGCTCATTTCCCCTTTTTTTTTGAAATCAGTATAATTCTGTAAGTACATGGGGTGGATTTTTTAAAATATTTTTCTGAGTACTGTTAGAACTTGGGGCATCGTGGGAATCCAGTTGGACGCCAGGTTCTTGGACATCCTGTATAATGTCCAACGTTCTAACAATCACCCACAATCATGGAATTAGTATGTACTACTTGGTCAGTACAACCCTACCGTTCTTTTGGCGCGTGGCCAAAATTGGAACTAACGCTGCCATCATGTTTCGTCAATAAAATTTAAAAATGTATGTGACAATTTCACAAATGTTTACCAACAACGCTCCTCTGTAATGTCATTCGAGCGCCAAAAGATACTCCTTTATAGCCAGAATCACAGATCATATATACTCTTAAGGAGGCCACAATGATCACATGGCGATCTTGATAATGATGCTCTGTGCGATCTCGACATATCATATATCATGACATCTTCTGGCATCCAACATACGAAATTGACTCGCGTAGTAAAACATTCTATAATAAAAACGTAAACCTATTCTTACTTTGGTACCAAAAATATACCTATGCAGTACATTGGCTTAAATAAATTTAAAAGAGTCATTCGAACTCTTCGATCAAGATGCTTCATCGAAGTTCGAACAAAATCAACGGTACAGAAGTTAGCACATAGAATCTATGGTCCCAGTCCCACTCCTGGCAGTGTACCATTTTTGGTGCTCCATGACTGTCTTGAAACTAAAAATAATTGGGAAATTATTTGCAAAAAGCTAACAATTGTTTATAAATCACCTGTGATAGCAGTGGATGCTCGCAACCATGGGGACAGCCCTTATTGTGACCCCCATGACTACACGTCATTAGCTGCCGATGTATCGCAATTATACTCTAATTTTTCAATTGAAAAAGGTATTATAATTGGCCACAGCATGGGAGGCAGGACAGGAATGGTTTTGGCTCTGAATAAGGTTCGAGAATTCATGTTTGTATATTAATTATTTTCAGTCCTTTTTTTCTTGTATGAGGGCTGAGAGATGCCTTTGCCCCGTAGTAAAACAATGACAAATTAAGTACTTCGAGCGCTAGCGTAGAAGTCAGCTTGGTCGTCGTCTACAAGTGTTCCATACGTATGCAGCGCATTCCACCGCTCAAACCCTCACGCTTATCAACTGTTTGGGAGTCATAGCTTTACATAATGTAGAATAGAGAAAAGTTGATGCAAGCAAATGCTACGATTCCGAGAAGAAGAATAATGATATTGCTGATGCTCGTCACCATCATTATTCAACAGAAAGACGTCCTCTGCTGGACATAGGCCTCCGCCAGGCAAACCGACCGATCCTGCATCCACGGATTTTGGCGATCATCACCCGTCATTGGTTAACACAAGGGTGATACACCCTTGTGTTAACCACACAACTTCATAATTCTTTGCCTGTTTTTTCCGCAGCCTTCCAGTGTAGCAGGTTTGGTCGTCGTTGATATATCGCCTGTATCTACATCAACATTTTTAACAGACTCCTTTCCAAAAATAATAGATGTACTGATGACTGTCAACTTTAAAGGGCTGGATTTAACTAAAGCAAAAGAGGCAGCTAAGGACAAAATTTTGGAACACCGATTATTCCATACAGATGAGGAAATACAAGCCTTATTATTAAATATTGGAAAATTGCCTGACGAATCTTTTGGATGGAAATTCAATCTCGATACCTTGCGGAAGCAATTTAACAACATCGTCGAATTCCCAGACATGGCTGGCAAAACGTATACAGGCCCCACGCTATTCATCGCCGGCAAGCTGTCATACTGTATCCCGTAAGATATTTTTTACGATCATTTCAAATAATATGTACTTATAGTATGTGTATAATATGTTTGCTGGTTCTAACTACATACAGAATAGGACTGACGACAGTGGTATCCCACTTAAACGATTCATTATACCTACAGGCGGTTGATTTAGGTACCTACCCACTTATAAGTAGGTACGTGGTTACGGAGGTTAATCTAAACGTTATATTGAACATTTTCCCTGTAAAACCCATAGCCAATTTGTGAAATTTTCATAACTACATACTGGTATCACAAAACTTTGCTCACGTATTGTCCCATTTTTTCTTCCTCTACTTTGAAAACTCATAAAAAGAAACTTTCAACTTCTTCAACTTCTTCTTAATCATCTTCTTTTACTTAGTCTTCTTCTTCGGACCCTCAATGCTGAGGATCGCAACCATAGACGACGTGTCTCCAAGTTATGCGCTCTTCTGCAACGTGGACCGCTCGGTAAATGCTGCATCCAAAAGCTTTCTTGATCACGTGTGACCATTTTGCCAGTGCTCTGCCTTGGGCGCGTTTTCTTCCATCCGGCCCAGTGTCTTAAGCCTTTCAAAATCATGCTTAGGTGAACACATAATATGTCACAAAAAGCTGAGGGCACGTTCTGCTGGCATATTGTAGATAGCCGCTTGGTGATGTTAAGCTCCTCCAGTAAGGATTCATTCTTTCCCATACTGGTCCATGGTTCACGAAGGTGGCCACCGCCTACACCACATCTCGAAAGCGTCGATCTTACTGCTTTCGCGGCTTTTAATGCACCACGTTTCCGCGGCATATAAAAAGATTGAAAAAACCAGTGCACGGATTAGTCGTATTTTGGTATTCCGTCGAATGCCACGGTTCTTCCAATTTTTTGTTTGTTTTATACGAAATGCCTATTTTCCTAAGATAAACTAATCAAATAAATATAAAACTACGAAAAGAAGAGGGGAAATAATCCAACCTCCCTATAGACTGGTGTACTCATTTGAGTCCAACGGCCTGTGACAGTAGCAAAGGACACCATTCACCGTCCATATACTTTTGCGATAAATGTCTAAGTGCCGACCAAACAAAAAAAGTTATCTTAAAGTTGTCTTTTTTGTATGCACGTGTTTCTGTGACAAATAAACCTATTTTTCTTTCTTTCTGTATATTTCGAAAGAACACGTTTTTCTCTTCATTTTTAACCAAACCTGTAGGGTCATTCTCCGTCAAGTTTCACGAATTCCTAGCGTACTTATTTGATACAGGCTACTGTTATTACGTAATTAATTTAATTGTTTTTTATTCAGGCAAGCTATTGCTATGATAGGTCCAATTCTTTTGCTAGTACACTGAAAAAACCTAATTATTGGAATAATACGGCTATTTTAAACTGCATGCGTTTAATTCGGCATTCGTTCTCTCCCGTCCGGGATTGAAACATATAACAACAGCATGGAGCTGCAATTAGGCCTGTATCTAGGTACCAGTATATGCCAACTACATTCACCAGTTGACGTATCGGTGAGCTCTCGCGGCGCGTCACCACACCCCTCCCGCACTGCGCAGCTACCTCAGGAACGGTCTCAGATAAGTGATCGGGCTATATTAAAAATAGCCGAACTTTCAAAAGCATACAATTAATGCTTAATTTTCGATCTCCTATCGAGTTTTAGTAAAATTACCGCGGAAATAGGTGCCCTTACCGTATAGTTTTTAAAACTTAGTAACTACACTGGATTATATTGCCGACTTGCCGTACTCAGTTGAGCACGGCGGCGCCAAATGGATTCAAGTTTTGGTCAGTCATTATATTATTATCAACATAAACAAAGTAGAAAAATATATAATAACTGTAATAAGTTATGTCTCATAATAGCAACAGTAACATTGATGAAACATGCAATTTTTTGATTATCACCCCTTTATCTACTTTGTATTTATGAAGTCTTGTAGACATTTACAAATACGATGTGGTTCTGGGTTTCATTGGTAAAGTTGTTCAGTCTGACGGGTAGAGAATCTCCCACCATGTTATTTATAAAACGTCTGATTTGTTTCAGAACGGAAGACTTAGCGGGGATCCATAAACTCTTCCCTTCAGCCAGGTTGGTCTACGTCGATGGCGTTCGACATAACGTACACCTTGAGGACCCAAATGGCTTTCTCTCCGCATTCGTAAATTCTTTTGACTATAATGCTACTATAAAAACGCCATCATAGTTATAATCTGCATGTCTGATAAGTGATAGCCGTAATAGGCGTTGAGATCATTTTTGTTTTTTTAAAGATAAAATTGTTTTTTGTCAAAACACAGAGCACAGAATTATCGCGCCGGCGCCGGCTAGAGACGGCACTACTAACAAAATTCGTGAGCGTTCAAAGGGCGTTGCGCAGTAATATTAAGTATTCTTTGGTTAGGGCCTAACTTCTTACGCACCGCCATTCAAAGTTTCCTTACGTCATTTGGTTCGACAAACCAAGCATGTCCTCCACCGAACGTGTTCACCGCTGGCTCGCTAGTGTGAGTAAACGGTGACACATTTTTATGGAAAGTGTTGACGATGCCGCATCTGCGCCTAGGCGTCTCCGTGCTCTGTGGTAAAAAATATAATAGCAACTGTAATAAAAACACTAGAGCGATTAAAGTTGGTCTTCTTTCTCAAATATTTTTACATTTTATTACCCCAATTATTTACATTTGACTGCCTCGTTGGTCTTGTGGTCGCAAGTGGTGCGACTGCTCTGGTCTGGACTGGTCGTGGGTTCCAGTCTCAAGTTTGGGCAAAGTGTTATCTATTGTTTTCCAATGGGAATTCGTCAGTAGCAGCCAGGAGTGTGGCACCTGTCCTACAGCCGACAAGAACACGACTAGCTATCAACGATTTTGTCGCTCAAGAAACGTACAAAAGATTATAGGTACCGTGTAAGTAAAAGAGATACATATATTACAAGTTTATCGCTAACTGTTCACACCGCCGCGCCGGCGAGAACTCGTTTGTCGCAGTGACAAGAGCTATCAAGAGATCACTCGCTCAGCGACCCTCGCTTGGCGGGCAGCGGGGTAATTACGTAACACACTAACAGTAGGAATTGGTTTCATTTTGACAGTTCAACAACATTCATAGCGGTATTTATGTTGTTTAGCAGACAAATTTTTCGAACATATGAAGCAATGGATTAGCAATAGGCTTCAAAATGATTCAGATTGTGATAGGTCGTGTGTTACGTAATCAGGGTGCAGAACACTCGATGAAAGACTCACGCTTGGTACAGTCACGAGCATTAATATGTCAACACTTGGCAACTTTCAATAGCGATTTTTACGTGAAATAACGAATGCAACGTTGAAATGCGACATATTGCACAAACCTATGGGTTTGAAAACACTATGTCCGTAAAAACACAAAATTTAATTCAAACAATAAGGAGAAAATAGTTTTTGAATTTAGCCAAGTGTATACATATTTATGCTCGTGACTGTACATACGCATACCAGCGAATAATCGCTCGTCGCCCTCGTGCACTCGCTGCTCATTGGTCGCCAACTCGTTTTTAGTTTGCTAGTTCTACTCGCTTCTCGTTAATCGCTGGCTGTGGGACAGCTGCGTTATGAAGTTGGCGGTGCAATTTGTCACCACCGTGCAAGGATTTCAATCTTTGTCCCCTTACAAGTATATCTCAATGCCCCCGTGCCTCGGAAATGCCTTAAATCTGGTCGCTGCTGCACCCTGATCACTCCCCAGTCGTGTCTGACTTATTAAGGCGTAAAGCCTTCATACTCATTCTATGCTTATCTATCATAGAGAGAAAACATCTGAGTGTAACCAAAAGTAAAAGAAATATATTTAGCTAAATAAAAATATACTGTTTTAAGCTTCCTTATTCATATTTAAATTTTCACATCTTTAATACGGTAGCAGAGCGTGAGAATTATTGAATAAGGACAGAAGTTTTATTCTGGGAAAGAACTTTTTCATTATTTTATTCCGAGAGAAGAACATTTTCATATAGTGAAATCTGATACCAGCTATCAACCGCTATGGATAGGGCGATTGTTGAAGCATCAAGGGAGCAGATAGGATACCTAAATTCAAAGAACTTAAAGTCATGAAAATACAAAATAATGGTTGTAATGAAAGCCACACCAATGACAGCACCAATGAAGCAGTGTTCGTGAATGCAGTTTTCACGAATAGTGCTTCATTGGTGCTGTCATTTACGGTTCTGTTCAGTAAAGTTTTTTCATGGGGACAGATTTGGGTAGTCAGAATTTCTACAGTTCTGTCTTTATTAGTCACAAGTAGTCAACTCGATTTAAAGGCAAGGTAGAAGCAGCACGAGCGATGATGCATGCTCATAAAGAGATACCTCAAGGTCTTTGGAGCTCATTAACACTGTAGCGTACATCCTAATTTGGACGGGCTCGTCAAGTGTACAAGGAAAATATCCCTATGAGTTTATGGCATGGAAAGAAACCGGGTGTCAAACTCCTGAGAATCATTGGCTGCAAATACTACGCCCACATTCCTAAATCAAATCGCAAGAAGCTAAAAATGAATGTTAATTGGCTACGAGGGAGATGAAGGATACAGGATTTGGGATAAAATCAATCACAAATTGATGAGATCTAGAGACATGACGTTTGAAGAGATACCGTTACTTGGATACCCTAGCAAGAAAGACGCACCGAATGATCCTCAACCTTCAACCTCAACTGACAGAATATATAACCGGCTAACGAATATAACGAATAACGAATATATAATGGGCTACCAGATCTTCAACAAGAGAGATTTCAGGAAATCATAGTACAGAATGATGCCCAAAACAGCCCACCATCTACAGATCATTCAACTTCGACATCACACTTTAATGGTATCAATGAGCAGGAAGTTCATGTAGAGCGAGATGCACAAGAGGAGCATGATGTTCCAGGAGAACAAAATCTGCTTGACACCGAAGAGTCTGAACAGTTTCATGACACTGTAGAATCTGAAGGTGAGGAAGCGGAAAATAATCAGGACCTCTCTCAAGATGAAATTGAACGCGAAAGTCAAATGACTCTTAGAGACTAGACTTAATACTTAATAATAATATTTAAGTATGATTACATAACTGAAGTAATGTTCTGACGAAGCGGTATTCAGCGTTAATTAATGTTTTTAATATAATGAGATGAAAATATTTGGACCCATTAAAACTATCTTTAACTCTATTTATCTCGGTAATGTGACACTTTAAGATATGTTATTGACATTTTGTATTCCTCTATATGTCCTTTAACTATATATAGGGATTATCGTGCTACGCCATTTTGAAAAAAAAACAAAATGGCGGAACAAATCGAGGCCAAGAGGTTTAAAGCTCTTTGTTACTTATATTTAATTGTGGTTATATTGTCTTTTCATTAAAAACTATTTAATTTAAATCCATGAAATAAAACAGCTGATGGATGGCTGTTTTATATTGTGGCGGCATCATAGTCCGTGGGCGGCATCTACATCGCAACATGCGAGCTACGCGTCACACTGACGTTACGCAAAATCCTGCATCGCGCAAGCAGAGTTTACCGCGCAACTAGCATATACAGGCTGGATTTTTGAGATGGGGCAGCAAGGGCAGCTACCTTAACCGTAGTTAGCTACAGGAAAACGGTCTTAGGAGACTTTCCTTAACTTTTTGAGAAATTATGATTTGCATTCACAGATTTTGAAAAGAAATTACAGTCCGCAAGAAAATGGGCAATTTTCCCACAACTTTTTTTATACCTATTGATCAGTTTTCATATAAGGATCAAAAACCTTTATTGGACCAACTGAGGTCTGAGTACTAGAAAAGTCAGAAATCGCAAAAAACTTGTCCCATACATTTCGTAAGAAATGAGTTTACAACTTACTTTTTTTTATTATGGATAGACTAACCGCTTAAAGATTCAATGACTACGATTCTCTATGGCATTCATCCTTTCACATTATCATGTGCTACCCGCTCTGTAGTAAAGAGAGTAAACCCACAGAGTACATTTTATATAGAGTAAACCTATCCCTATGTCAAAACGGCTACCATTTTGAGCACCTCATATCTTAGACCACAAAAGTAAAAATTTTTGGTGAGTCCAAATGTAAAGTTTCAAGTTTATAATTTTAAGGTGAAATAACACCCAAAGTAGAAGTTATTATTTTGTATTTGTTTTTCGATTAGTCTTTTTTGTAGCTGTCAGTTTATCGATGGTAAAATAGTAAGTTGTAGTCTCATTTCCTACGAAATGTATGAGACAAGTTTTTTGCGATTTCTGACTTTTCTAGTACTGAAACCTCAGGTGGTCCAATAGAGGTTTTAGATCCTTATATGAAACGTGATTGAACGGCAAAAAAAATGTTTTGTGAAAATTCTCCATTTTCTTGCTAACTGTAATTTCTTTTTTAAATCTGTGGAAATTTCTCAAAAAGTTAAGGAGTCTCCTAAGACCATTTTACTCTAACTACAACTGTTAAGGTAGCTGCCCTTGCTGCCCCATCTCAAAAATCCACCCTGTATACAACGTCCCGACATCAATCGTCGGCCAGTTGCCCACGGCCCACCAGACACGACACCGTCTTGTCGGAAGATCCTCCCTTTTTTATGGAAGATGATGAACTTTACTCCCTGTTCCTTATTCCTTATTCCTCTTTATGTTTTATAAATATGACGGAGAAGGTAAGTCTATCTCGTTATTATCAGCCATATTTTAAGAACTGTGGGCGCACTATGGGAAGTGTTGGTTATTGCGCCATAGAAAAACCGTTTGCAATTCAAATCAAATTATAATTTACGATCAAACTAATCACACTAGCATTTCGCACACTGTAGGTACACGACACAACTATACGGAACGCGCGACAGTTTTTAAACGTGTTCACTGCTTATCCGCCAATAACAAACTCTTTCTTTAACTCTGGTCAAGCGTTATGTTATAGACTGTCGAGCGCCACGTGGTGGCACTGGCGTCCCGATAAGTTAAAGTCAAACGATTGATTTAACGTATTTCGGACAAATATAATTCCGAATGAACACTGATATCGATAAAAAAAAACGATGGTAATAGCTAGCTTCCGCATCCCCCGCCGAAAGTAACCGACTTTTTTAACACGGACTTATGTAACTACCAAACAATGTAATAAAATCTTAGAAGTCAATTTTAACTTACTTCTAACTGTCGCATCGAATTGAAACTTTGTATATACGAGGGCGGCACTGAAAATTTCGGGAATCAAGGAAGTGACACAACATTACTATTTAAAAATGTATTTATTGCTTTTCGAAGTATTCTTCGCGAAATTTGACACATTTTTCCATACGATGGAACCAATCATTGAAGCAACCATTCCATTCGGAAGTTGGGGTCTCCAAAATAGCCGTTTTGTAGGCGTCCATAGCTTCTTCAGGTGATGAAAATCTCTGTCCACACAATTTATTCTTTATTTTAGGGAAAGTATAGAAATCATTAGGGCTTAGGTCGGGGCTGTAAGGCGGATGGTCTAACAATTCTATGTTTTCTTGCTCTAAAAACTCTTTTGTTCTGTGCGCGGTGTGAGAACTAACTCGCATTGTCGTGATGGAGGATGATGCGGCGGTTGCAGTTCTCTTTACGGAGTTCAGAAACGACCTGTGGCAAACAAATGCTAGCATACCATTCTGCGTTAACCGTTCTTTGTCCCTCAAGAGGAATAGTCGTAACATGGCCGGTTTTGGAGACAAACGTGGCCACCATTTTTTTTGCAACACTCCGTGAACGAACAATTTTTGTTAGCTTTAACTCATTTTCGAACACCCAAACTCGTGACTGGTTTTTTGTTTCGGGTTCGTACGCGTATATCCAGGATTTGTCACCTGATACGATGTTGTATACAGCATTTGAGGATCCTGCGTGGAATCTTTCGAGAGTTCTGACGCACCAAGTAACGCGAGCCGCTTTTTGCTCTTCACAGAGCGAATGCGGTATCCATCGGGAAAACAACTTTTTTACACCTAATTGTTCATGCAAGATTATTTGTATTTGATTCATGCCAATGTCTAAAGTTGCCTGAATTTCGCGGTATGTCACATGTCGATCTTCCTCAATCAGCTTACGCACAGCATCAACGTTTTCTTGGGTGACTGCAGTTTTTGGACGACCTTGACGGGGATCATCACTGAGCTTGACACGTCAACGTTGAAATTCAGCAAACCAGCGATAAATTGTGGTTTTGGATGGGGCTTCATCACCAAATGCAGAAATCAACCGGTCAACACACTGTTTTTGTGTTAAACCACTTCGAAAGTCATATTAATCATCGCTCTTGAATTTTCTCGAATCAATTCCATTTTCTCAACGACTAAACAAGTTTGACAAAACCTTGTGACAAGACCGAGAATCTATTTTAAATAAATAAATGGTATTCGATTTCTAAAACCAAGGAGTTTTCAATTAAAAAGATTTTAATATGACAGGAACAGTGGAAATATTCCATTCCCGATACTTTTAGTGCAGCCCTCGTATATGTAGTTCGGATGACAAAACTATAATTTTGTGTATTGGAGCTGATCTGATGATGGAGCCAGAAGGTGGATAGTAGAACTCTTCAGTGGCTACTAATAAACCCCTCGACTTTGAGCTCATATGATTCGCTTTGACGAGCCAATACATTGGGCTTAGGCAACGACGCTCTGATGATGGAGCCAGGAGGTGAATAGTGGAACTCTTCAGTGGGTACTAGTAAACCCCTCGAGTATAGAGTCATATGCTTCATTTTGATGAGTCCAATATATTGCACTTGGTGTCGAGAGTCTGATGATGGAGCCATAAGGTGGATAGTGGAACCCTTCAGTGGCTACTAGTAAACCCCTAGAGTTTGGATTCATATGATTCGTTTTGACGAGTCCAGTAGATTAGGCTTGGGCAACGAGGGTCTGATGATGGAGCCAGAAGGTGGATAGTGGAACTCTTCAATGGCTACTGGTAAACCACTCAAGTCATAACTTTGTTGACTTTAACTAAATGAAGAATTACTAGACAAAAAAGTACAACAAAAATATGAAGTAAAAAATACTAAAAATTACGCTTTTGTCACGCACTAAAAATTTTAAAATAATTTAATTGGCTTGTATTAGTTCTTCTTTTATATCCAATGATTAAATCATAAACTTGTGGAGCTCTTTTTAGTTGTGTGAACTTTTAATAAATTTAAACAAAACGCTCCACACTTTTTGATTTAATCGTTGAATATAAAAGAAGAACTAATAACGTCAATTTAATTATTTTATCATTTTGAATGCATGATAATTGTTCAGAATATTGTGCTTATGCCTTCTCCAGTGTTATATATACTCTAAGGTGGAAGGGATAGGCTTTTTTTTTGGGTAGGAATTCATCAAATGACCCGCTCTGTGCGGAGCGGAAGGGCGTGTCAGACTCTTACTGACTAAAACCCACCCTTGTTCCTTCAGTTGCCTGTGCGCCACGGTAACTCTTTCGAACAATCCGCAGCCCCGGCAGGCATCGGTCCTATCGGACCCCGTCAATTGTGCTGACATCTCTTTGAGGCGCGCGTGGAACACGACGCGCCGTCGACCCGGGCCTGGGCCTGCAGTCTCGACATTAGATAGCGACAAAAATCTGTCGCTAAGCCGTATCGATGTCAAATTCCTTTAATAGATTTTCAACTTTATTTCTAAAGCATAAGGTTGAAAATCTATTAAACAAATTTGACATCGATACGACTTAGCGACAGATTTTTGTCGCTATCTAATGTCGAGACTGCAGTGCCTGGTCCTTACCGAACGGCGAGCTGCCCATTGTTCGCCGTCCGCAAGCCCGCGCCTACAGTGGCTAGGGGTCGGCGATCGACTGCCGACGCCCAGGATGTCTCCTCCTGCGACGACTAGGGGCGTGAGGGCGCAACGATTGCTTCTCCCTCACGCGCTCCGCCTCCTCCTTCGCGAGCATTACTGCTTCGCAGAATGAGGTAACGGCTTCCCATTCCCTCTCGCAAGGCATAGGGTGACTGGTAATTAGTTGTACTCATCATAACCAACAACCCAACAACTTTCTCAAAGAAAAGATTTTTTTTTAATTTATCTATGGCTTGTCCCCAATCACCCCAATAGAATATTGAGTACCTAACAAGAGTAATACACCAGCTGTAATTTAATTTAGTTACTAATCCCTTTTTACGAACAAAATTATTCCACTTTTATACATTATTCTTGTTTAATTCATTTAACAACCGCACGGACCGCGCGTGTGCTATCAGCTCTTAGTCGCTTGACCCCGTTCTGTCTCATGAAAGTCACGGTGTATCGGTCACTAACAACCAGTCACCTAAGCTGGTATACAAGTAGCAGCCGCCACAAATATGTGACATCGAAGAAATACCAAAACTATCTGACGATACAAGCGACGCTGATTCGAAATATATGATACATCATCGGCTACAAAAAGATATGTCACCTCTCAGAATCCAGAAGAAATACGAGTATCAGACATGTCTTGCGTTTTAAATAACTGCCTACCCAGTTTAGTTCAGAAGAATGTGATACTTACAAATATCTGACATCACTGGTAGTATCAAAACCTGACAGTTTATAGTTTATACTGTAAACATTTTTTTCATGCCATTTCTTCTCTCTAGCAATAAGTGCCGCTCATACTTTTTTGTACACGACCATACTTGGGAACTTTCTGGTTATGGAGATATTGAAGGTCAAATTTCCAGCTTTTTCTTACTTTTTTTCACGAAAACAAGGTTAACTTCAACTTTAAATACCCTCACAACTCCAAGACCGTTGCATGCACCCATATGCACAAAGTTTTGTGTTCGTTACGTTGCGCGCAGCCGTAAACAATGATTTTTACACCAAAAAAAATGTAATTTCCCAGCAATCATTTTTCAATAAGTAGGTACTCAATGTCACTTAGTTTGATGTACAGAATGATGAGTGATGTATATTTTTACACCCTGTTTATAAGGAAACCCGACCACAAACGCTCGGCAGTAGCCCACCAGATCTAACGTCCACCTGGTCGGAGGATCCTCCCTTCTCTATGGAGGATAAGGAACTTTCCACCCTGTTCCTCAATCCTCATACCTCTAGGTATACCTACACGAATCGGGAGTTTGAGGTTGCGCGCTTTCGTCATATGCACCCTTATGTAGTAAGGCTAGCTGCCGGCTTTAGATACAAACTATTTGCTGTGTTTATAACACTGACAAGTATCTTTTTGTCAAAATTGGTGACGTCGAGTGACACAGAGTACATTTTATACTGTCAAGTGACATCAGAAATGTATATAGGAAATTAACAGGACAGAACTTATTATTATTATACTCTTTGGGACAGGACAACCGCCTCAGAAACCGGTGACTAGATTTAAAATACTATTTTGTAGCCTAACTTTTGAAACAAAATATAGACATGAGATGGTTATTCTATGTACAATCCGAAGAATCAGACCTCAACCGTACATTGAGTTAAAAAATATATGTAGGGCAATTCGTTCTCAATCAACGGTTGATTTATCACATAACATCTACGGCCCCATTCCCACAGCCGGTGACGAAGCAATCGTGGTGCTCCATGGCTTACTTGGGTCTAAAAAGAATTGGCATAGCATGTGTGGGAAGATCACTGCTCATACGAACAAACCTGTGATAGCAGTCGACGCCCGTAATCATGGGGACAGCCCTCACAGCGATGTCCACGACTACATGTCATTAGCTGCTGATGTCTCTCAAGTAATATCTAAACTTTCAATCAAAAAAAGTATTGTTATTGGCCACAGCATGGGAGGCAGGACAGGAATGGTTTTAGCTTTGACAGAGGTTCGACAATTTAATGTATCTTTAATTTAAATAACTGTTTCCTTTTCCCCTTTTCTTTGTAAGAAGAGACCTTTTCCATGTAGTGGGACAGCCTAATTACGAACTGTAACACTCAGTAGTGTCGTGGTAAGCTAATAGGCAGCTTTGTTGTATAGTTTTGTGTAACGTAAACAAGTTGATCGTCTTCATTATATTGTGTGTCTGAAACACGTAGGTAGGTATGTGCATGGTTTCTATAGACGTAAACTCGGGAGCGCTCAGTATTGGCTAAGCCGCCTTCGCGTATTACTGTAATGTTTATCTCAGTTGGATAATGAGCTAGTCTGACCCGATTTAGCAACTTCTTGCTCGTGCTCGAACTGCACTTCATTCGTCTCAACTACTTATAAAATATCCGTAGGGAATACGTGGTTAGCCTGAATGGGAAAACTATCCAGGCTAAATCCTCTTCAGTACCTACCTACTACAGAAACTCAGAAACAATGTGAACATGACCTACTAGCGTTCCTCGAACGACGGAACATCCAGTTTATCTTTTATAAAATGCAAGCGATATTATTATCAATATTAACAACTCATCCAAGCATGACCTCATTATTCTTTAGCTGTTTTTGTTCATTTGCAGCCGTCGAAAGTAGCGAGTTTGATCGTAGTAGATATCTCGCCTATCATCCCGACAGCAAGTGGTAGACTTCTTGACTTCTTCCCAAAGCTCATGGATATCATGATCGGTGTCGACTTTACTGGGTTGGATACTTTGGATAAAGCTAGGACTGCAGCTAAAAAGAAAATAGTGGAATCTCAATTATTTCCGGACGAAGGGTCCATTTATTTCATTTTAATGAATGTTGGACAATTGCCTGATAACTCTTTCGGCTGGAAGTGCAATGTTAAATCCTTGCAGAAATATTTTACCAGTATCGCCTCATTTCCAAGTATGACTGGAAAAACGTATGATGGGCCTACTCTATTCATCGGCGGCAAGCTATCAAAATATATCCCGTAAGTTTAATACATGAATGGCTACCAATAGAATTTGTGCCTAATTATTAATATTTTATAACAACAGTCTGATTTATTTCAGACCTGGTGACATAACAGGGATCCGGAAACTCTTTCCTAAAGCAAAATTGGTATATGTTGAAGGTGCTGGACATAATGTACACTCTGAGAAACCAAATGACTTTTTCAACACAGTCGTGCAATTTATATCCTGAAACCATTGCCTGAAACACAATGAATCAAGTTTAATTATAAATAATAACGTGCGTTGCGTGTCTTATGTTACCGTTTGCATTTATTTTTTAGACCTATTGTTATTTACTATTGTTTTATACTATTGTGAAGGATTTTACGAATACAACAAGTAGGAAGTTAACTACATACATGAAACTGAACCTTTTGTTTATTGTTAAGATACAATTTGTATAGGTACAAATATATATTTAAGTATAGGAGATATGGCCATATGGGTAAAGGCTCCCACTGACAGGCCCGACGCGAGTACGCGACGTCGCAACGCGAGTCTTATAGAACTTTCATTAAGAGTCGCGTTGCGCCTGTTTGCGGGAGCCTTAAAAGCATTTTAGGAAATCTGCATACTTTCGGTTTGGTCCATTAATTTAAGTACTTTTATCTCCATGGCTTGATCACAAATTAACATCCTTACTGAATTCACAGTCATTGACACTCCCGTCGTCACCGTGCGTATGTTAATCATCAATCCTTAATTAACAGTGTACCTAGCTACATTAGGTACACAAACTAATCAGAATGGGAGTAGAGTAGGTACGTTTTGCCAGCATACTGAATAACCGCGTAAAACCCAGTCCAGAATCACCGCGTGCAGCTCTGTAGGTTAGGTACCACACCTATTAACGCTTAAATCCTCGCGTCACTACCTATTATATCGTTTGCTTGGGACGAATTGAAACGGGGCAAGCAACTATATACCTCATCATATCGAGGTGCAAAAGGCACTAAGTAAGGCCCAGTGACAGAATAGGCCCAGTGACAGAATAGGCCCAGCGACTTGCGCGAACCAGCGTATGGCACCGCAAGATGCAACACGAAGGTATTGCTGGAGAGACGGCATGGCGTATCCGAATAGATTGACGAGCCATGTCTCGCATTTAAACGCGGTTACAACGAATATTTAATAGTAAATTAGCCGATTTTGTAGGCCCGATCTTGGAATGTGTAGTAAAACCCTCAAGTTACAGGACGTTTAGGGTGGCTCTTCAATTCAAACGTCTGAATATTAATTCAGAGCAGTCAGAAATTTGAAGAGTTTCAGTTCTAAGGTTGCAACCTTAGAACTCGAATACAAGCCGATGGATATTTTAGAAAATTTGGCATGATTTAGTACTCAGTGTTTAAGCACGATCTGTATAAAAAAAGGTTTTGTACTGCTGAATTTGAGATAGCTGTAAAATGTATGTGACGGCCGAGGGTACGACATCTTAAATGAAAGTAAGAATATAGCAGAAATCAACTTTTATTACCACAGCTTAATAATTATTAATTCACTCTATTAATAATTCAAATTAGATTCCTAGTGATTTTATTTTAATTCAGACTACAAATTAGTATCTAAGCGCTACAACATGTGCTCCGGGCTGAGCCTGCGACAAGAATGATCCCCCACTTTTTTTTTTTTTGGATTGGCAACTCATAGTTGTGACTTCTGAGATCCTGGCTACTTAACCGAACTATCCTGTGGGTGCCTTAAGATTAACTCAAAGCCTCCAGCCAGGAGCGAAATTTACACTAAAATTATTTAAGTGACCGCACGCTAAGGGCAGGAGGAGGTAAGGAGGACAGCAAGGTGGGACAGGTTGGATAGAATTGTTAAGAGAATTATTATTATCAGGGGAATTTAAAGCTACAGGCTCAGCTACGGCGCGGGCTGGCGCCTCGTCGAGCAAGGGTCGAAGGCGATGATCCCCTCGTCGCTGCGCGCTCGCTTATGTAGAGCGGCTTGAGTAGTGGGTAAAGTGGGGAGGCGTAAGTGACGCATTTTACTGCGTAACTCGGCCCGCTGCACATGCTGTTTACAATGGTGACGCCGTCACGGCCACGTTGACGTGCGGACGTCCTCGTACGCGTAGTCTCATCAAGCGGTATCTACAAAGACAGAACGATATTATTCATGTTCGTTCACCCTGACTAACAATCTGGTCCAGTTCATCTCTTCAGAGTTTGCTTATGATTCTGAACCATTCGATATTGAGCCTGCAGGACTTATATTAGTAATCTGGTCCGGTTCACCCCTTCAGAGTAAGCTTTTAATTCTGGTCCGCTCGTTATTGAGCCTTCAGGAATTTAGCAATCTGATCCGGTTCACCCCTTCAGAGTTTGCTACTAATCCTGGAATGCTCGTTATTGAGCCTTCAGAACTTGTTTTATTTTTTATTCCAGCCATTTGTCACTTAATGACCCCGCAGAACTATTATTATCCCCAGGACCAGTTATTGCTGACTCTACAGGGTCACCTCTTTTGCTAATGATTACGACTGCTTTAGTAACAATAGTAATTGAATCAGGATTATAAGACAGTTGATACAAATTTGAACCAAGATGGTTAACACTTTCACTGGTAGCTGTTAAACGTGAGTCAGCAGACATTGTATCACTATCAATCAATATAGTATAACCTATTCACAGACATAGTATCTCTATTTGCCAAAGTGATATTGCTGTTAGGCATGGTATTCTCGTGGCTTGCTTCGTGTACCAGAGTTCCGTCATCATCACTGCCCGCCGTCACGTCATCATAATTTTCCACGATATCTACCAGAACATTTTGATCATGAGATACTTCACGTAAATTTTTGTGAGAATATTTATAGACCCTATTAGCCCCATTAATATGTCTCAACTCGTTTCGGTCACTTTCTAACACGGGGTACTAAAAAATAACTTACAATCTATATTATCTTACGATCGCCTGCGATCAGCCATTACTCGTTTCGGGGCGCCAAACAAATGAACTGGATTTTGACTGCTTAAAGCTTTAGGGCAAAAACGAACGCATGGGCTAAACGATAACAGCCGCACGGGTCGATCTAAGGTTAAGCTACGCTTGCCGCGGTCGGTTCGTGGATGGCTGACCATCCATTACATATCGAAACCCCTCCATGCCTCGGAACGCACGTTAAGCCGTTGGTACCGGTTGTCATTCGTAGATCTTTGACAGTCGTTACGAATAGTAAGAAGCCCAAAAGTCTGACAACCAGTCCAGTCTGAAGTTTTTTAAGCTATTGCATAGCTTTCATCGCGGGCTTTGAGCGCGGCGACCGAATCAAGAAATTCCGTAACGAAAATAAAACCTAACACCCCCACTCCGCCTACCATGTAGCTCGGCCGAGCGTTCGCTTGACGTGTATGTATATAGTACGACTGTACTTGAATTAATATCAAAGAAAAAAAAATACTGCATAAATAAAAAATAAATAAATAATTATAATTGCATAAGTTGATAAAAAATGCTATGCAATAGCTTTACCGCGGCAATCCCCGAGTGCCACACGTGTTTTTTTTAAGCTATTGCATAGCTTTTATTGCGGGCTTTGAGCGCGGCGACCGAATCAAGAAATTCCCTAACGAAAATAAAACCTAACACCCCCCACTCCGCCTACCATGTAGCTCGGCCGAGCGTTCGCTTAACGTGTATGTATATGGTACGACTGTACTTGAATTAATATCAAAGAAAAAATACTGCAGAAATAAATAAATAATTATAATTGCATAAGTTAATAAAAACTGCTATGCAATAGCTTTACCGCGGCAGTCCCCGAGTGCCAGACGTGTTTTTTTTTTTGTAAGACAAAAAAGCAAGGATTTTAGAAAGCTCCTAGGTTCCGACTCAATCAACGGTTTCGAGTCTGACACCGACACTTCCACCTTTCCACCCTGTTTCCCCTACCTACCTGCCATGGCTGTCTTCCAATGTTGCCAACCCCTACGATAATTCCGGAGGCGTACAATATTTTAACCTATGATACGATGGACAATAGCATAATTATGTCTAAGTTAGGTTAAATGTACCTAGGTACGATAATTTTGAGGTTTGAATCAAAATTACTATAATGAGATTTTCTTAAATAACTAACTTCTTGCTATGTTGCTTTAAAATAAGTATAAGACTTGTACCAATCATTAATAACAAAGAGCGTGTGTGGGTCCGTGAATGTTCCCACTTTGTCGTGAAGTCAAATCGTCACGAGGGATACTGGGCCCTATGACCACTTAACGATTCCTTACTTCGGAACCACGTCAATTCCTTATCTAACCACGACATTTGCTAATAACGTATTCTCTGATACAATAAACGAAACCGTTTATAAAAGTCACGATATTGACGTGGTAAGATTACGCGAGGAATAATAACTACCATACAGAATTGGGGCCCTGTTCAATCATCGTGTCATGCACTGTTCATTTAAATACCGCGGCACAATAACAGGCGTGTGACGGGGATAATTCACAGAAGTGCAATTTTTATTTTTATTTTCTTTCCGTTTGTTTATATCACTAACAAAATTGTCACTACTTAGAGCTATGAAAACACGTGGTTTAGTTATGGTTGGTGCTGCTAGAGCTGCTAGAGTATCTAATTCATTGTCGTTTGTTAACAAGTGTAATCAATCAGCACCCTAATTGCGTAACTCAATCACAATCTGGATCATTTTGAAGGATATTGCTAATCCATCGCTTCAAATGTTCGAAAAATTTGTCTGCTCAACAACGTAAACTCAAACTCAAAGCATTTATTTCAAATAAACCAATTACAGGCACTTTTGAATTGTCAAGGGGTCGGTCAGTCAGAAAAATGAAGCTAGTTGCCCGTACCAAATCGTAGTAGGTACCTATGGAGAAGAACAGGCCAGAAACTCCATGGACACTCTTTTTACATCAACTTAGTGTTACAATAAAATTTGGTTACATCATTCATGTTGAAATTATAGGTACATGTGAGAACGATGTAAAAAGACGTGCACGTTAAAAGCGTCCGTAAAACAAACAACGCAGTGAATGTTGTTAAACTGTCAAAATCAAAGCCATTGCTACTGTTAGTATGTAACGTTTACGCAGTCACCTCGCTGGTACCTATTAGTCAAGATGCGAGATGATGGGCCAGACTAAAATAAAAGAAAATCAACTTTTTTTTGGATTTTATCCTGTTGTACGCACGATTAAATATCAAGCTATACATTTCCAGTATAAGCTGCCTTGTCATTGTACGAAAAGCCTATACAATGCGAGGTCAGCAAAAACTGGAAACGAATAGCTTGATATGTCATCATGTGTACGATAATTTTTGTCGTAGAAAGTATAAGTATGCTTAAGAAGTTCGATAATATGAACTTTTGTAGTTGACATCACTGCTGCCATCGGTTATGTCATTGCTGTCAACATCAACAGTCAAACACTCATCATCAAAAATGTAACTCAACTCAACGAGAGTACGTAATGTCGACCAAGTAACCTTCAAAATTATTATTATCTTCTATCAAATATACGAAAGTAAAAATGTTACTTAGCGTAGTAACTCTGAAAAATGTTTTCAATAGCTTGAACGTGTGCCCTAAATTACTCCCCGGTACTACGCAAATTGCCCACAGACTACTGGCCTCTTCGTCAGACAATGCAGAAGCTGTGGATTTGGCCTACGCTTCTTACGAAAGTACAACTGATTCACAAATTGCAGAACGGCCTCCTCTGGTGATATTACACGGGTTATTAGGATCGAAAAACAACTGGAACAGTATGAGCAAAGCCATTCATAGGACCACTGGTAGGAAAGTTATTAGCGTAGATGCACGCAACCACGGGGACAGTAGACATGCCTCGCAGCACACGTACGTGCACATGGCGCACGACGTCATGAAGCTGATGAAGAAGCTGGAGTTGTCGAAGGTGTCGATCCTGGGCCACAGTATGGGCGGACGCACAGCCATGGTGCTGTCACTGCTCTGTGTAAGTTGTACGTAGTTTGTACATATTTGTAGTTACCATGACCTTTGTATTATGATGTTTACATAGACAATCATACAATATTTGTATTGAACATAAAGAAAAAATTGTTTTTGAGTTATTAATTACATACAAATGTTTTCAGTCTGACATGATATCAAGTCTCATTGTGGTTGATATCTCTCCTGTGAAAACGAGCCCACAAATCTTCTCGATGGCCAGTTTATTTGATGCTATGACTTTAGTAGCGATCAGACCAGGAATTGCCATGTCTAAAGCGCGGAAGTTGGCTGATGAGCAACTAAAAGGAATAACTCCTGATATCAACTTGAGGAATTTCTTAATAACTAATTTAGTACAAACAAATACAGGCTCATATACTTGGAGAGTTAACATAGCAGCTCTAAAGGATAACTTCCAGTCACACATATCAAGTTTTCCCACAAACTTGAGAGGGCTTCAATATTGTGGACCAACACTCTTTATAGGAGGATCTTTATCTGATTACATAGGGTATGTATCAGATTTTTGGGCTCACAGTAAACTACCCTTTATTATTATAGAGACTAGAGACAATAACCACCTGTAGTAACCATTCCTGGCAAGGATTCCTTCTTTATCTTTTCATGGATGTTGTGCTGGAGACCTATAGCTAAGCACAATGTTTGGAAATATTCTAGTACCAAGTAGTATGAAGTATTCTAGGGCCAACCATGAATGCAGCTAAATACAGGGTGGCAGGGACATCGACATGCAAACCGTAACCATGAATTGAGCACATGATTAGACCCTCTAGCAGTGAAAACATTCATCGGTACTCAAAAAAAAAAAAACTATTTCATAGAAAAGTGCAATACTTATGCTGTCAAAATGTACGGAACAGCAACTTTATTTTTTATAACTAAAGAAAATTTTCAATGCAGCGGTTTCAGAATCTTGTACTGAATCCATGGTGACAGGTTGCGTGTGGATGTCCCTGCCACCCTGTTTTATGGGTAATAGCAGAAGATCATTCAAGCAAACTTGTTTCCCTACAACTGGTCTATACTTATCCCACAGCAAGCTATCCACTATGCTACTTCAAGTCTATGCTCAATATTAATAAATAAATAAAAACTAAATTGCCATAAATATTACAAGCGTGGACAAACAAAAAGTAGGACAGATTCTCGCTAACAAAAATCTATGTCACTCAAATCGGCCAGCTCGCTGTACGAACACATTAACACATTAAAGTCTGCCGACAACGACGGTCAGCCATTGTGCGCGCAAAGCCAACACACACAAATATTTACACATAAACAGAACTCAGTTTTGTCTTGGCATAGTTCCGTCTGACTATTTTTGTTCGTCCAGGATTACAATAGTTTTACATTGGCCCTAAATTAGACAACCCCGTATCTAGGGTACCTAAATGCAAGAGTTGTAACTCTGGTTCTCTTTTAATTCCAAAATGTTTATATTATTTTACAGTAAAAATGACCTAAAAGAAATACAGGAATACTTCCCCCTCGCAGAGCTGACGTTCATAGATGGTGCCGGTCACTGGGTACATAGTCAGAAGCCAGAACAGTTCCTAGAAGCAGTTTGTAATTTTCTACAAGAGAAATAAGAATATCAGTCTAATATAAATTATTGCAGTTCTCATTAAATTAGGTAGTCATCAATTTTTGAGTAGTAAAATAATTGTTATTAGTCTATTTATTGTTATATCCATAGTGGATGAATAAAATGTGATATAGGTACCGTGAATCATTTTATTATTATATTTTATTTGTGTATTTGCCCACTGAACACATAACCACATCCTCATGTGGTAAGATACTACATAGCGATAAATTGTTGTCACAATATAGAGATAAAATGAATATTGGTGTTGATAACCCAACTAAGGTCTTATCTTCAACAGTTTAGCCTAAAAGCATTATAATACAGGATGGCAACGACGCACAAACTGTAACCACGAATTCAGCAAATGATTCTAGACGCCCTAGCATAGAAAATGTTTCTTAGAAAAATGCCAATACCTACGCGGTCAAAATGTAGCGAATAGCTATTTTTTTTTTATAACCGGCGAAATATTTCAGCGCATGGGAGTTCGAAATCATGTACTGAATCCATGGTAACATGTGCGTCGGTGCCCCTGCCACCCTGTAAACTCACATACGTAAAACTACGTCTCTATTCCCGGAAGAGGCAGGCAGAGATGTTTATGTACCTACTCTAGTACATTATTATAGTGTATCTATGATGTACGCCCCACATTTTTTTCAGTTATATGTCCAATGCATTTGTGGGCGCGCCAATTGCCAATAATTTTTATTTAAGTACTTATTTATAGTCTTTTTTCAGTGATAGTTGTAATATAAATCAGTTTGGAGTCTCTGTGTGCCCTTTGGCAAAGGCCTCCTCCAACCCCTCCCAATTCTCCCTGTTCCTTGCCTGTCTAGTCCATGTCTTTCCAGCCGTCCTCACCAAGTCACCCTGCCATCTTTTCAAGAGTTTTCTTTTCTTTCTCTTCCCCCTGACAGTGTGGCCGGCCCATCTCCATTTTAATCTTCTCAATTTTATTACTACTTCTTGTGTTTTTGTTGCCGTCCTGATGACACCGATTGCCAGTAACCAGGCACAAATCCTGACAAAAGGTAATGTAAAAACCTAATAACACTGCCCGACCCCGGGGGTCATACCCAAGAGTTCAGGACCCAATGCTCGGTCATCGCGCTTGTGAACATTTCATACCGTATGAAAACCTTGCTCACGTTCGCTTAAACGAATATAAACAATACCAACATGGGAATAAGATTCATATTTGTAGAACACTGGCTTTGCTAAGTAAGCGTGGCATACGAATGTGAACATTTTTAACCGACTTGAAGAAAAGGGGGAGGTTCTCAATTCGATTGGTTTTTTTTTGTTAGCTCAGTTAGTGTTTTTTCTAGGTGAACCAATTTGGATGATTCTTTTTTTATTTGAAAGCTGGTGCTTCTCATGTGGTCCCATATAAATTTGACCAAATTCTGACAAGTTTTTGAGTTATCCTTAATACTGCGTATTCTTTCCACTTCGTTTATATTGATGATGTTTTAATAATTTCCTGTCCCTTTTATTTACATATCAAGTCGTGGCATACGAATTTGTGTGGGGTAGGTACTACAACTAAAAAGTGAAAAATAAAAACTTTTATACAAAATAGTGAAAAATAACTTTAATTTCGGAAGTCGGTGGCAAAAACGAAAATACAACCCCCAAGGACACAGACTTCCGAAATTAATTTTTCATATTTTTTGTTTTTTTTTTAAGCCGTTTGTTTTTTTTTTGTATTTGTATAGCTTAATGTTTCTACTCGACTGAACACAACACATCACGTCTTTGTATTCCCCGAAGGGTTGGGCAGAGGTGTACGGTGTACCTATAGTAAACCCACACTCGAATGAAACACTTGCTACATACGAATACAGTAAGTGTTCTGAGAAAACTCACGCCTTCTTCCCATGGGGGTAGGCAGAAACTGCAGCACGCCACCTGCTACGAGCCTTTTTGCTTCGTTTACGCTCCTTAAACGAATATGAACATTATACTTATCCATAAGAATAGGTCCATATAAGTATGGGACGCTTACTTAGAAAAGTCAAGTCCGTTCTGTGAATCTTGCCCTGAGTTGCGAGACGCTCTATTTTTTCATTAATCGAACCTGTGACACGTACCGCAGCAGCCAATCGGCTAAGGTACCATCGATTCAGTAGCAATGGGATGATAGCCGAAAAATATTTTTTGGAAATGTTATTGACCGAGCGAGCGCAAAGCTCGAGCGAAGCGTCTCCGTTTCAGCTTGGGCAAAAAACAGTTCCTATGAAAAATATTTTTTAGAAATGTTATTGACCGAGCGAGCGTGAAGCGCGTGCGAAGCGTCTTCGTTTCTTGGGCAAAAATGCTTTCTTATGTCCGGATGTCTGTTCTCCTCTACAGGTCGCATTTCTCAACCGATTCTCGTGAAATTTATGAGTAGGTTCGTTAATTAAATGGATTTTTTTGTCGATTCAGTTTTTCAAAATTTTTCGAAATGACGAAGATATGGGGGTTGAAAACGTATTTCAGCCATTACGCGCTCTTTTGTTTTAAATAGTGCGGTGAAGATTTATTCAGTTTTAAGCTATGAGATAGACTCGCAAGCTCTACAGCTCACAGAGCCACTAGTTTTAGATTGTTCCACCCAACAAGCTACAAGCTAGATTCAAATGAAATTAGTCTTAGCTTATATTATTACCTACTAGCTTTTGCCCGCGGATTCGCACGCGTGGAAGTCTGAAAATATCCCACGAACGTACTACCGGGATAAAAAGTAGGTACCCTATGTTAATCCAGGTTATAAACTATCTGTGTGCCAAATTTGATCCAAATCCGTTCAGACGTTTTTGCACCCGCGCCTATCTGGAACATACATCTAGACAAACGGACAAAAATTATTCGTTAATATTTTATTGTATAGATGGAATCCTATATCTTCTCTAGGTACCTATTTACTGGTGCTTAACATCCCATATTCCACAATGGAACCTATGGCAGCAGAAACGTAGGTATCGTATTTAGTAAGTAACCTACACCAGTTGCCGTATATTTTCTTTATGGTTGCTATTATAATACCTACACTACACTATTATAATTCACCGCACAATTTTGATAGCAATTTATTTCTCACCGTATTTTATCACTCCCGTGCGGTTTTGCACTCCAATTATTGCACCCCATACTATTCGGGGACATAGTATAAATTGATGTGATTGTTTTTAAACAACCATTCCACTTCACAGTTTCTGTGAAGTGAGTATTATTTAAATAGTAATCTATTTAATAGTTAATTTTACCAAAATGGGTTTAGAAAGTCTTTTCGAAAGCCTACTGTTGCTGTTCGATCGGCCAAACGAACCGTTGATCACTCCAAAGGGCGAGAAAGGAGCTGTATTTCAGCTCACAGAAATTCTTTTGGTAAGTAAATTATTTACTTAAAGTCGCCTCTTCTCAAGTACAGAACTTGCGAAGGGGTATATAGGTAAGAAGTGTTCATTACCGACCGGCCACAATTCCAGAAACCGCGCTCCGAAGCGACAAGATACTGAGTATTTAATGGCTTATTCCGTTTGTCCACCCTAGGATGGATACCCAGAAACGCGTGTTCATCTTTCCACCCCTGACGGTGGATAATCGGAATTCGTATATTACTTTTCTTCCGATTTTTTCCCTCGGCTGTGTACAGTCATTTAGAGCAACCTACAAAAATATATACATACTTCTTCTTTGAAATGTCAAAGCTGAAATCGTTTAAATAGCTAATTGTTTTAATCGCTGAAATCTGAAATTAATGTTGGTCATTTCTTGGAGTTACTGCAGAATTTATAAATTGTTTATTAATATTATTTAAAACGAGAAAGTTAAATTTGATTTAAATCCTATACGTAATATTATTTTTGTTTAAGTTTGTAGTGATTAAAAATTAATTAATAATTTAAGTGTATGGGTATATTTTACCATTGTATTTTTGATGATGACTGTACTTAGGGTAAAAAGTTGGAAGAACAATCAAAAGTGAATTCCGATTATCCCACCCTGTCTGGGGTGGATAGATGAACACGCGTTTCTGAGTACCCGCCCTAGGGTGGCAGTTTTAGGGTGGCCAAACGGAATAAGCCCATTTAATTATGGATCATATAGATAAACCTAATAGGTAACACATTGCCTGACGAGGGGATCGAACCCGGGAGCCAACACTCAAACTCAAAGCATTTATTTCAAATAAACCAATTACAGGCACTCTTGAATTGTTAACGGATCGGTCAGTCAGAAAAATGAAGCTAGTTGCCCGTTCCAAAGCGTAGTAGGTACCTATGGAGAAGAACGGGCAAGAAACTCCATGGACACTCTTTTAAATCAATATAATGTTACAATAAAAATTTGGTTACATCATTCATGTTGAAATTATGCATGTGAGAACTATGCAACACGTTAAAAGCGTTAAAACTCAATAGTCACGTCCGCGGCAGCACCACTAAACTGGACCGTTAATATCTATTAAGCTTATTTTATTGTTCTTTCACAGCCCCCGGGATACGCAAACATCGGCATCGAATTAAACGACCGTTTCGGTGACGATGCCACCGAGAAGATTCCACTGAAGACCTTAGATAAGTACCCCCCGTTCACCGTCGCGTCGCAACTGCCTACCGATGCGGACTTCTCACTGTTCCTGCCGAAACACCAGGAAATGGCTACTGAAGTCATTGACGCGCTTTTGGGTGAGTACCGGGAGAAAGCGAAGGCGCTTGTCTTCATACTTATATTATATCACTTCATGTAGCTATGACAACAAATCTATGAAATTATTTAAAGTGGGTGAATGTGAAATGCTTCATAGATATGTTTGATAACTCGCGCCCGTCGTCGATACCGTGCTAGGCTCGCACTGTAAAGTACTGAATAAAACATTAAATTACGATGAAAACAAACATTTATTAACAATAAATTAAGTCGTTATTAGCAGCTTATTGTAAAATATTTGTATCTTTCGGTAGATGTACCTGAGAATGAGCTGCAAGACTTTCTGTCAACATGTGTGTATGCAAGAGCTAATCTCAACCCTCAGCTCTTTAACTACTGTTACTCAGTAGCACTGATGCATCGGTGAGTTAACATCAACTTAACTGTTACTAAAATATAATAAATATGCAGAATACAATACATTGTACATAAAAGCTTTCTAAGTATACAATTCAATAATATCTGGTTCCCCATATTTGTCTATAAAGTTATCTATTTATGTATGAGTGTCAAAAGTTCTGGTCTGGTTTTGTGCTTTGCTAACAATGTACATGATACTTTAGAAAGAAATAAAGAATGAAAAATTGGTTTATTTGGCACTGAAACGTGCATACAAAAATATATTAAAAAATCTTGTGTTCATACATTATTCGAGATTCTTTGCCTAGTACTTTTGACACACATATTCATATATTAATTTCACTAATAGTAATTAATCCAACATTTGACTTAAATTATGCTGGCAGACAAACCATATTCAAGCATTTCGTTAAGTTGGTATTTTTTTCTAAAAATGGCTTAATAATTTTACTTAGTTTACCCATGCAAATAAAGCTTGTTAATAAAGTAACTATTTATATTGATTATAAAACTTATTATGATTTCTTTAATTAAACTGAATATGTTAGATTCTACAAAACAACAGATATGTCTATTATTCCTTTTCACATAATTGTTATGCTCAAACAAAACTTTTCTTTCAGCAATGACACCAAGAATGTGCCCATTCAGAACTTTGCAGAGACTTTCCCTTCCAAGTTCATGGATTCTCAAGTGTTCCAGAGAGCCCGTGAGGTGGCAGCGGTGGTCCCCATGAGTGTGGCAGTAAGTAACATTACTTATCTTTGCTACCGCAGCAGTTATCACATTTTTTGTCAGTGTCTGAACATAGCACAGGTTTATAGTTAGGTGTCCAGGGCCCCAGACTATCATTTGAGTAGAAGTCCATAGGATATGTCCCATCATCCTTCAACCATTTGCTATTCCCTAATGATACAGAAAACTCATATGGAGTCAGCAATGGCTTTGGAAAGGCTGTACCCCAGTCAATGGATAGTCTTGGACAAGCCACCTGAACAAAGGCATCAAGGCCAAATAATGCTAATTTACTAGGAAAAATCTCTGATAAAAGAATCTTTACAAATGTTTTGTCAGAGTTGCCAACTTGTTTTTCTAAATTACTTAGTACTTTAGTACTACCTTGTCTCCCTAATGTTCCAAGTATGAGACCAAAACTGTCTGCCTCCTCAGCTATTTTAATCTGATTCTGTCTATTTGACTGCATTACTTTATGCTCATACAACTCTGAAGTAAATTTCTTCTCATATGGGTCATATTTATATGCTGCAATTTTTGGATTAGCTATCATAACTGATTCCAAGTGAAATCGGCCATCCCCTAGATAAATGACTACATCAGAATTTAACTTAGGAGATGTACAACCAAGGATCTCTCCAGGTGACAAAGGTTTACACTGTGGTACAGTCACTATATATTCTTCACTTCTTAGTATCTTAGCAACAGAATGCAATGTTGTTACAAATTGAATTGTACTAACTAAAGCTAAATGAGTTTGTTTTGGAAAGTTTAGTTTAACAGTTTCCACAAAATGTGATGGATCAATCTTTATATCAACAAAAATGTAGAGTACCTTGATGTCACATGTTTGGTCTATAGGTATCAGGCAAGAGTGCCCGTAATGTACCAGCAGGTCGACCCCAAGTGCGATAGCGGTGAAGTCGTCGATACAGCACGCACCATAAGTTACATCGCCCATTATAACAGTATCAGCTTCAGTAAATGTCTCTATTAAATCACACAACGTCGTCGCAAACATTGTCAGACCTGTAAGGAAATATTTATAATTATATTACTATGAAAACAGAACAAAAAATATATTATTGTTTACACATGAATTAACATACCTTCAGGTAGTTGAAGAGCCACTCGTTTTGAACCCAAAGACCTTATTCTCCATATTGTCTTGTGTATTTCAAAATTATAATTTTGTGGTAAAGCTTCACACGCTCTATTTAACAGAGGATCATTTAATAATTCATTTGGAATTTTGTTTATAGCACGTATATTTGGTTTGAAAGTCTTCCTTTGCCCTTCTGGTTTTGCGCGCACTACGACTACGCCTGAGCTTAAACCAAAATTTTCCATGTTAGGAACACTATAAACACATTATTTTTACTAATTAAAAACCTAGAAATGCAATAATCATTATTTCGCAGGTTAATAATTTAATCAAAATATAAACACGCGCGGTGGCCTACGTGACTTTTCGCATGAATTTGCGTTCCGTTTCATTTAGCCATAATCCACGGATGTCAATTGTCAGATCAGTCAATGTCAGTTAGGTCCATTGAAAAATATAGGAGCAACACCTATGAAGTTTTAATAATAAAACAGGATAGCTTGATGGTGAGCATTTCAATATTTTGGTTAAACTTCTGCATATATTGTTAACATTGCCCATCTTCTTGTGGAAATTGTAATCTAACCTCTATGATAATCTGTACGTATAACGGAGCGGCCAAGTGACAAATGCTGTCAAAGTAACAAAACAAATGCGTTTCGTTACACGAATAATAACTACTGGCACAGATTAATTAACTGATGAGTCGATGGATGAGAAACGTGAAACTAATAGAGATGAACATAATTTTACCACACGAGGTTGAAAGAAGGATTTTGAAGTTTTACCTATCTAATTATTTTTCCGAAAGACATATCGCACCTTTAAAGACACACCGTTACTAAAGGAAAATATAAAATTTTACACAGGACAGTAAATAAAACAAATGCACGACTTTTTTGCAATAGAACTTATGTTATAATGTAAATAAATACCCATCATTATGACCTCAAAAGATGGCTCAAAGCACCATAATCCTAATTCTATTGCAAAAAAGCAGTGTATTTCTTTTTATTTAAGCTCCTGTGTAAAATTTTATATTTTTGTTTAGTAACGGTTTGTCTTTAAAGGTGCGATATGGCCAGTGGCCAGGGGACTAACCCATCATCTCTAGTGGGTCTGGTTGATCGCTAGATCAAGAGCCTGATATGAAAAAAAACTCTCATGATACAATGCCTTTTTCGTCGATCTTGACCACTTGATGCTGCTAGAGCCCTAACTTTTAACATTTTAGACTGATTTTTAAATAATTGTTTTAATTTGTACAGCGCACACCGATCATTATTCCTCGGGACTACACTGCGACGGATTTAGAAGAAGAACATCGTTTGGCCTATTGGCGTGAAGATATTGGCGTTAACCTACATCACTGGCATTGGCATCTCGTTTACCCGTTCACAGCATCACAGAGAGCCATCGTTGCTAAAGACCGTCGCGGCGAGCTCTTCTTCTACATGCATCAACAACTTATTGCTCGGTAACTGTTCCCTAATTACTTACCGAGTAGGTATGCCAATACATTAGCTGGTCACATTAACCATATATACTCAAGCCTCAAAGTGCTTCTTTAGGAAAGACTAGCTCTACCAGATACTAGTTACTACGCCAACGGCTTTGCCCGCGTGAGTTTTATTCTCTTTGTCGGATAAGGGCAGGAGAATAATGTCTCTGATCGTTTTTATTAATTTCTTAGTTACAACTGTGAGCGTCTCAACAATTCTCTAAAGAGAGTAAAGAAGTTTCACAACTGGAGGGAGCCAATCCCAGAGGCTTACTTCCCCAAACTGGACAGTCTTACGTCATCGCGCGGCTGGCCGCCAAGGCAGGCGAACATGCGCTGGCAAGACCTCAACCGTCCCGTTGACGGACTTAATCTCACCATCAGCGACATGGAAAGGTGGAGGAGGAATATTGAGGAAGCTATCTCTACCGGCAGGGTGATTAACGTAAGTATCAAATGATAATAAACAGTACATAATACCTAGTCCTACCTGTATAAATATTCCTACGGCAACCTGTTTATAAACACTACCATTGTAACCACTAAATGATTGCAGACTGACGGTACAACCAGCCCTCTGGACATCGACAAGCTCGGCAACATGCTGGAGTCGAGCATCCTGTCCCCGAACAGTGAGCTGTACGGCAGTATACACAACAACGGACACAGCTTCTCTGCCTACATGCACGACCCTACACACCGTTATCTGGTAAGTGACCCGTGCAAAATTAAGTAAGAAATAAACTTGTAGTAACATAAATTCACGTCAACGAATAATTTGCGAGATATTATCAAAAAACTGATTTTCGGGACATTTAACAGTCAATTGTTTTTTTTCGCACATGGTATGGTTTACTTCTAATACCTAAACAAAGATTATACCGGTGAAATATCTTCACCAGGTTTTTTCCGCAGAGAAAAACTTATTTTCCTCGGCTATTTATGTAGTTTTGTATTTGGGCTCAGATTCATCATTTCATTTTCTGTCTGCGCATCTCGCGTTTAGCGGTTTCCCGCCGAACCAACCGCACAACGATGTCTTGCTATTTAATTTCGTGTAGGCGTAAATTACCGACTGTTTTTTTTTTTTTAAATATGTATATTCTATTTTTACTTGCAGGAAAGCTTTGGAGTCATCGCTGATGAAGCAACTACGATGCGTGATCCGTTCTTCTTCCGTTGGCACGCATGGATCGACGACATCTGCCAGATGCACAAGGAGTCGGCTTTTGTGCGCGCTTACACTCGCTCAGAGGTAGGTTTTTTGAAAAAACATTAATTAGGTACCGAAAGCCAACTTTTACACTTGCCTGTATCGAAATAAGAGTAATGAATTGAAATAACAGATATGAACCTAATATAGTAACTACCTACCTACCAAGTTTTAATGTCGCATGTATAGCGCTGACTAAATGTTCTATCGTTTTCAGCTTGAAAACCCCGGTGTTCAAGTAACATCCGTGGCGGTGGAAAGTGATAGCGGCCAGCCTAACACATTGAACACGTTCTGGATGTCCAGTGATGTCGATCTCTCTCGAGGCTTGGACTTCTCCGAACGTGGTCCCGTATATGCCCGATTCACTCATCTTAATCATCGAGTCTTCCGTTACATGTAAGTTAGCTAAGTATGCATGATCAGAACTAATAAAAAGCATCATAAAATGGGCATGACACTTACTTTCAATTTATCTAATATTTTTCAGTATCAACCTTAACAACACTGGTCCCGCCCGCCGTACAACCTGTCGTATCTTCATCGCGCCTAAGTTTGACGAACGCAACTTGGCCTGGGCTCTCTCCGACCATCGCAAGATGTTTGTGGAAATGGACAGATTCGTGACCCCATGTGAGTGTATATGTATACATAGAGTGGCTTTATTATGTATATCACTCAACTTTAGTATGGTGGGTGTTGCAGACTGGAATATTCAAGCTCAGCAGGTCAGATTGGACGCCATCTAACGAACGAGAAAGAGGCTGGGAGATTATCGTCAGATTCCCCTTAAATAGTTACACTGTCATTGCAATGTTCCAGTGAACGCCGGCCAAAACACCATCACACGTTTATCGACGCAGTCTTCCGTGACGATTCCGTTCGAGCAGACGTTCCGCGACCTGTCGGCGCAGAGCAACGACCCCCGCCGGCCCAATCTCGCAGAGTTCAACTTCTGCGGCTGCGGTTGGCCCCAACACATGCTCGTCCCCAAAGGCACTGAAGCAGGCGCTGCCTACCAACTCTTCGTTATGCTCTCCAACTACGATCTTGACAGCGTAAGTACTCCTCATGCCTGTTACGTAGGTACGATATAATACGAGCAAAGCAGGACTCTTACCAATATCTTCTAATCGCCTAGGTGGAGCAGCCCGACGGCTCACAGCTGAGCTGCGTTGAAGCATCCAGCTTCTGTGGTCTGAAGGACAAGAAGTACCCTGACCGCCGCGCTATGGGATTCCCCTTCGACAGACCTTCAAGCACGGCCACTAACATTGAAGACTTCATTCTACCTAACATGGGACTGCAGGATATTACGATTCGCCTGACAAACCAAGTTGAGCAAAACCCAAGGAACCCAACTACTAACTGATCTTGTTAGAATTATGTACCACGATAATGAGATGTACATAACTCAACAATTTACAACTATGACAAGGATGTACCAAAAAATATTAATGTTAAGTACCTATCATAAAAAATTAAAGGCTGGTTATTAGGTTTAAAGAATGCAAGTGTAAATACTGTAAATAAAATTATTAATTATGTTGAATTTAGTTATAGACCCGTTTACTAGTTTATGCAATTATAATAAAATAAAATTGTTAATGAAAATATTTCCCTGTATTTTTTTTTATTTTAAGTAAAACTTGTGTCTTGATCGTAGGGGTGAAATAGTGTTGGTTACAGTGGTGTGGCCTCAGACCAAGTAAAAAAGTCCTTTTTCTACTTGATCTGAGGGTGTGGCAGGAAAAGAACACATACAAAAACATTTTAACAGAATCAACATTTATTATTATACATTAGAATAGACAAAAAAAAATATAAGATCAATATTATACATTCGAACAATAATTTACTATATTACTTGATTCATATTTTGCTGATCCTAACTAAGGCAATCGTTTCCTTTCTGGAGATATGAGTCTGAGTCTGCCTGTGTATAAAGTAAAATTAAAAAATAAAAGCCTCCAGAAAGAGAACGCTTCCCTCTGAATACATTGTGGCAAAGTGCCAAGATTTGTTAACCACCTCCCTAGGAGTGGTGCATCAGCTTACCTGCAGAAGAAATACACAATGTTAGAAGTACCATCATTAAATACAATGTCTTAAAACTGATAAAATTCTTTATCAGCCCTATCATTTAATATCACATTGTTATCAAAACAACATTTATTGGCTCATGTTGATTTTCATCATTTTAATGTTATGTTATTTGGCAATCAATCAATAATCTTCATTTAATAGAAAATAAATTGTTCAGATTAATTAATAATTAATTATTTTATGATAAAGCAAACTTATATTATTTACCACATTTCAAAACAAACGAGGAGGTTCTCAATTCAAGTGTATCTAACTTAGGTACTGTTGACTTGTGATGTTCCTTTAAGAACAAGCTTTAGATATTTATTCCATCCCACATCTAAAATAGGACACTTTAAATTCAACATAGGTGCATACCAATTATTAAATGGCCATTGGAAGATGTCTGATTGAAAAATCCTTTTTTTTTACAGTGAAACTACTAAGTAATGAAATTAACGCTTCTCACCTGTCATGAAGAATGCAGTAATATGTTTTGACCTGGAAAATAGAAAATAAGGGGCGATTAGCCAAAAAGCTAATTAAAAGATGCAAGGCATTTTTGTATCATTAGGATTATCAGGCCTATCATTTAATATCACGTGTTAATATCATATAAACACTTTTCGGCTCGTGTTATTGTCATCATTTAATCTAGATAAATACGAAATAAGTACCAGATAACAGCACCTCATCGATTTGTTTGCTTTTCTACAAAAGACATGCCGACCGCGTGGCCTAACCAAATAATCTTATCGCACAGTATTGGTGATACGTAAATACAAGTAAAAAATCTTATCTCAAACACAATCGAAAGAAGTGATTGGAATTTAATCTTATTATCTAGTAAGTTATTACCTAGAATTAATTTTCTGAGAGGAGGTGCATGCCACGTGGTGACAAACATCTCAGTAAATATGTTGGGTCTTGTTCATGTACAAACCTATATTCTTATCATCAATACCTAATATTGCTTTTAGAATTACTAATAATAAAACTAACCTTTGTGTTCCCATGCCGATTTCCTGTTCCCAGCGTGCCGCCCTTCCTTAACATTATTATACTCTTTGGTGCCGACTGCTGTGCCACCATCGCTCGCCCGAATCAGCTCGAAAAATGAACGAAATATCAATGAATGAATGGGTTCAATGGCATGGAATGGGATGGAATATGACCAGGATAATGTTACCAGAGAAAAATATTTGGTACAAAATGTAGTCGAAATCTCAAAGTACAAAGTCAAAGTCAAAACAATTTATTTGCGAGGAGAAATCATCAGTCAAATTACGAGTTTATTAATTAGTATCCGGCCAAATATTCGGTTTCGGCAAAAAATCAAGTTTCAGCCGCAGTTTCGGTTTCAGCCAAAAAGTGGCTTAACCTTCAACACAACCGAAACTGGCGTAGGTAAGCTGTCTGTTTTAATAAGATATGAAAGACTGACTGCGTCTTTGGTGTAGTGGGTTCAGTCCCCAGATCGGGTGAGGTTGTAATGAGTTGCTTTCACCCATTTTTCAGAACGCTACTTAAATTGTTATTGTTGTTTAAATAAAAGGATAAACTGACTGACTTACTGACTGATATATTAGAATACAACCAATACTTCTGGGACTAGGAAGACTAGAAGGGGTTATTGGAAATTCAACTTAAAGGGGTTCAAAAGGGATAAGGGGGGGCAAAAGGGGATTAATTAAGTTTTTAGCGGAGGATTATCTCCGTTTGTGAAAAGTAGGTACCTACTTAATCTAAATATTAAATGACGAAACATACGATTAAATTTTCTTTTTTTATCTGTCCTTTTCAGTAAACTTGAAAATAAATCCGAATACATCTACACATACATCTCTACACAGTATAAAACAAAGTCGCCTTTCGTGTCGGTACGCTTAGATCTTTTATACTACGCAACGGATTTTAATGCGGTTTTCATCAATAGGCAGAGTGATTCAAGGGCGAAGGTTTATAGATATAATACATGCATATTATAGTAGAGAAAAGGATTTCGTCGCTTAAGTTCTAACACCGCGGAAGTCAAAATACGCAACTTTTCAGGAGAGCAAAAAATCCGTTTTATTTAGCCTCAAACAACTGTTCATATTTAGGTTTATTCAATATAGAAATTAAAATATGTTTAATTCATGTAGACACATCCAATTTTAAAACAAAATTAGTTTATATATTTTTTTTATGACTTACGCGGTGTTGCCTTATTTTTTTTAGATATAGGAGGGACTTACGGTTAACAAATGAATTGAAACACGATTATAATTGAAGTAGTTTTAATTAAAAATGTTTAGACATTTTTAGCAGGTTTTATTATATAGTCTAATCAAAAATTGCACATAAAAATAACATCGAGAAAAAAAACAATAAACCTCTTAAACAATTTAAAATTCTTACAAAACAATCAGTCCTTTTAAGTTATTATTAGAATTCAGTCTCAGAGAGTCATCACTAAAGTCTTTTAAAAAATCAACAAAATAATATCAAAAGTAAGGTGTTATCTAACCTTAAATAAAAATAATATGACTTATTCATAATCCTTATAAAATGATAAGTGGTCTGAGATCTTAATGAGGTAGAGTATCGTAAAAACTGTGACAGTCAGAATGTTTCCATTTATTTTCATTTACTTTTAGGTAACTACTATAAAGCTTAGGCCTTGGGCCCTGTCGCGTTTGGTTTGGCTTAAATCTTCTAGGTAATTCTTCATACTCATCACTAAAATTTAATTTATATCTAATTAAACCAGCAGGACTATATTCCAATGCTCTTATATCTGTCACCGTAGGATCTTTAGCAATTCTACCAGGACGAATCGATTCATACACAAATTCTTTTTTATTGGAATAATCTTCAAAAAAATCGTAATTTAAAAAGTAGACGTGGAAGGGTTGTTTAGGTCTAGCTTCTTTAGAAATCGCCGCGTACTGTGAGGGTAAGTAAATTTCCTTGTTTTTGATTTTGCATTCTATTGCACTGTGACAAGAGTCACATTCCATTTGCGTGTGACCTTTCTCTAGGAACTTCTGAGTTATTACCACTTTGTACTCCATAGCTAATTCCAAGAGAGCATTGGATAATATAGCGTTTCTGTTTTGTGCCGTACAACCGTCAGAAAATAAGACAATCGGCATAAGTTTTTCTTGAAGAATTTTCTTCAGACAATCAATAATACACGATACAAAAACAGAGGCCACCAAACCTGCATTGTGTTCATCAAACCAGTAGCAATAAACGTCTTTTGTAGCCAGATTAAACATAGTGAAATTGTGTACACACAATTTCGTCTTATAATATGATGCACTAGCATTTAACTTAGGACACAACTTTACAGATTGAAGATCATGCGTAAATAGATGTACTTCTCCTGCCAGTGCTCGTGTCTTGTCCTTTGTCTTCTCTTCTCTAGCTAAGTCCTTAAGATTAATGTGGTTTCGATAGGTATTTTCGTTAATGTTTCCTGCTTTAAAAGCGCAACATGTGTCGCACTGGTCTTTCTTCGGTTGAAATAAACTTAGATTTTGTTCTGAAAATATTTGATCAAAAGACCAGCGGCTGACAGCTTGCTTATTTTCTTCAGAACACCTTTTACAATAAAGATTGTAAAGGTGATTTTTATTTTCTATAATAGGCTCTTAATATTGCCTGGTTGTAGTAGCTCGACAGTAGTGCGAGGGCGTTTTAGGCAAACTATTAAAAAAGTCCTTTAGAAAAGAAATATCGTCTTTCTTTGAGTGTCCTTCTACAACTTTGTGAGTAAGCTGCGACTTTTTTGCCATCCCAGAATCCGACATTGATAACCAATATCGCACTGTCCACTCTTTAATGCCAAAGGTATTTAGAAAAGTATGCTGACATACCTGAACACGCCCATCTGAAGTAGTTAAAAAATATTGTTTGCTCTCACCACGTCTAGAGTCTGAAGACTTTACTTGTTTTTTTGGGCATATTTCAACATGCGAAATAATACAGTATTGCTTTCGCTGATCCCACGTCATTTTTTTCCAGTAATTTGTGAAGAGTAGTTTTCGCTCTTCCTCTGCTATACTATTACAGGCTCGCAACTTAGATTTCTTACAGAATTCAGAAGTGCATGCACTGCCTATTTGACGGGCTGGCCTCATTGTATCATGAAGAACCTTAAACTTTTTCTCCTTACTATCGCGGCGATATCCTAAATATTCATTCCCTTCCATTCTTAGAACTTTGCTAGAATTTTGGTCCATTTTTTCTTGTCCGCACATCCTTTTGAGCACCTCTTTCTGCAAGCACTGAGATCGCCGTATTCTTCAATCTCATCAGTACTTGGTATCGTGTTTACAATTTCACCCTGTACAGACGATAGTCTAATTTCTTCTTCTTGCAATGCGTTGGAGCAGAGAAGAGACGTAGGCTCACACTCCGTTGATATAGCTTCTACAGGCTCAAGAAATGACATATCAACTGGCGGCGTCGACAAAGATACAGAATCAACGGATACAACTTTCGATGTTTCAACCGTTGTGGACATACATGAGGAGGTTACATCAACTGTTGCAGTATTGAATACATTATACGTTTGGAGGTGCGGTTCAGTTGCATCTCCAATGGCCAAAAACTCAGAGAGACCTTTATACGACTCTGGTACATCTGTCAGTGCAGACATAGGTGTATGAGGCAAGGAGGGTAGAGAAAGGTAGTTGCTGTAAATTTCAAGAGGCTGTGTTAAAGGAGGTGCGTGAATTTCAGACTGTATCTCTTCAGCTGCTAATATGACGGGCAGATTATTTATGTCAATATTTTCAATATTTATTGTTTGTCGTTTAACCTTCTTTTGTAATTTTATGCCTAGTTCATTGCACAAGTGAAGAACGTCTTCATCATCACTGGATTGATCCATGGTGTTTAATCCCTACAAGATAAAAATAATAGGTATTAAAATCAGCATAAAACACCGCGCAAGTCATTTTACAAGTTGATTGTAACACCGCGTAACTCATTACGTAATTTTAAGTACTTTTTTTGTTTTAAATATAAGTAAAAACGGAAAAATAACACTTAATAAATAATTTAAATTATGTAGATAAGCTAATAAAACTATTACGAAACCAATATGAATCATATTTACCTTAATTTTTATGAAATTATCCGGAGCACTTGTCGTAACACGTCTAACTATGGAATAAAACCGACTTACGCGCTGTTGCTGTGGCGTTCTGTACAACACTGACACACGCGGTGTTTTTCTTTTTTGAATAACGACTCACCATTGGTTCAAACTCTCGTGTTTGATTCGTCAAACGATGCGCCTTGCGATTCTCTATCGAATGACATACAATACGTATTTTGTCAAAAAAATGACTTCCGCGGTGTTAGAACTTAAGCGACGATTTGCAATATGATGTCGTAAAAAACATATTTTGTGCGCTTACATTGCAAACGCTGGCTAAACCATATGAGAGATCAAAATAATGTACTACGATTGTATATCATAAAAAGATCTACAAAAAACTTTTTTACAAAAAAAAAACAACTGACTTCTTTGCTTGTGCATTTTCGTTTTTGGCCACCACCTTCCGAAATTAAAGTAATTTTTCAGGTCTTTTAGTGTTTTTTTGGAAGTCAGTTGCTTTTTTCGTAAAAAAGTTATTATTTTGGATTTTTTAGTTGTGGTACCTACCCCACATACATTCGTATACCACTACTTGATATGTACTATATGACTGGAAATTATTATAACATCATCAATATAAACCAAGTGGAAAAAGTACGCATTATTAGGGCTAACTCAAAAACTGCTGGTCAGTACTTGATCAAATTTAAATGGGACCACATATGAAGCACCAGCTTTCAAATAAAAAAAGAATCATCCAAATCAGTTCACCCAGAAAAAAGTTCTGAGCTAAAACATTTTTTTTTTAAATACAGTCGAATTGAGAACCTCCTCCTTTTTTTGAAGTCGGTTAAAAAGTCCGTGATGGTATATGACTGTCTCCTAAGGTTAACTCGCAGTAACCATTTCTATCTTTTACATATTACAAAAAATATGGTTTATTTACGAAGCTATTTTAAACAATAGGCACAGTATTAAACCTTATCCAATTAAATACGTTAGATACGTTGTGCGCTTAGTATCGATCCAAATTGCCCTTTATAGCATATCATTAAACTGAATATTGCTTCCTTTCATAATGTAAGGACGCACTAAGAAGAGGTCATTGGTAATTCGATCTTTTAGGGGGTGAAAAGGTAGAATTTTGTTTGTATGAAATAATCATATTCCTTGAGTTAATAAACTTGGCACATAAACATATCTAAGTAAATCATAAAGTTTGATATTATAAGGTTTTTTTCAACTAGGCCCTTTTTTTTTTTTTTGTTGGGAGTTCATCAAATGACCTCTCCCGCTCTGGGCGGAGCGAAAGGGCGTGTCAGACTCTTACTGACTAAAACCCACCCGTGTTCCTTCAGTTGCCTGTGCGCCAGAGTCACGGTAACTCTTTCGAACAATCCGCGACCCCGGCAGGCATCGGCTCTATCGGACCCCGTCAATAGTGCTGACATCTCTTTGAGGCGCGCGTGGAACACGACGCGCCGTCGGCCCGGGCCTGGTCCTTACAGGACGGCGAGCTGCCCATTGCTCGCCGTCAGCAAGCCCGCGCCTACGGTGGCCGGGAGTCGGCAATCGACTCCCGACGCCCAGGGTATCTCCTCCTGCGGCGGTTAGGGGCGCGAGGGCGCAGAGATTGCCTCACCCTTTCGCGCTCCACCTCCTCCTTCGCGAGCATTACTGCTTCGCAGAAGGAGGTGACGGCTTCCCATTCCCTCTCGCTCCGTACCATGGCCTGAACCAGGGCCGGACGCGAGAGGTCGCCGCCGCCGATCGCCGCCACGAGGACACGGCGATGCTCCGCCCAAGCCGGGCAGACCTCCATCGTATGCTCCACCGTGTCCTCCGGTCGATCAACACAATGGTAACTACCGGTCGTATCCTCCCGCCTTATTCGAAACAGGAACCTCCCGAAACAGCCATGTCCGGTGAGGACCTGCGTCAGGCGGAAGGTGAGGACGCCGTAGCGCCTCTCGAGCCACTCCTCAAAGAGGGTACTTACCGCCGCAGTTGTGGCGTGCCCTGCGCTGGGTTGCGACAGTCGCACTCTCCATGCCGCCATGAGATCCCGCCGGAGCTCTGTCCGCTGTGCCGCGATTTCTCGCGGCAGCGGAGTTACGTCCCGGCGTTTCGTCTCCTCACGCCACTCCCAAACGTGCGCGAGGACTTTTGCCTCCAGATCCTCGCAGGAAACCGTGCGGTATCCCCGGACCAGCCGGATGGCCATGACCCTTTGGGACGCGTTCAACCGGCGGGCTGGCCGGAGCCTCAATGAACGCGCCCACACCGGTGCCCCGTAAAGGGCCATGGACCCCCGCGTAGAGCCTCCGGCAGGAGGCGTTTGGCCCTCTCAGATTGGGTAAGAGCCACTTCAAGGTAGCCCCGGCCCGCTCCAGTCTGGGAGCCAAAAGTTGGAAATGCTCCACGAAGTTCCACCGGCTGTCGAGGACGAGTCCCAGGTACTTCATCGTCAACTATCCCCTAAAGGGGGATTGTCATAATTTGTATGGAAAAAATTTAGCGCGCGGTCCGAGTAACTCGAAACTCAATTTTTATACTTAAGGCCAAAATTATAGAATAACATGTATCAGCGTTTGTAGAAAATCTACCCCTAATGGAGTTAAAAGGGTTAGACAATTTTAAAGAGGAGTACTTTACTGCGTGGCTTGATTAACTCGAAAATAGGTATAAATAATCTTTGAGGCAAGTTATGGAAATATCGTAAACGATTTTCCAAAATTCCAGTTCAAATTCAAAGTTACAGTTAGTAAGTTTATATAAAAAATATTATTCATTTGTTAATTAATTGAAACTTGGCCCGAATACTTATACTTATGACACTTACTTGACGCTTACTTGCGCTTCATTGTGGAGTCGGATACGGATCACCTAGAGGTGAGGTCTTCAGGAGAACGTTAGAACGTTCTCCTGAAGACCTTGTCTGAACGATGGGATTCACCAATGCTGCAGGCGTGGATGGGGTGGCACTCTCTTTGCAACAGGAGATGAGTGGTTCTCCTTTCATGCCCGATTAGTTTAATATTTTACGTACTAACATTTTCTTTAAGACTGTAATACTAACAAAATGGAACCTGATTTCCGAAATAAACGATTATTATTATTATTATTATAAATAAATAATAAAGATCTTAATCATTATTTGTATCATTTAAAGGGGGTGTGGGGGGTGCTTTTTGTAGGGTAATGTACGAAATTCACGCGAATGAAGTCGAGGACGAAGTGCTGAATGACTGACATATCAGAAATGAAGGGTTCATTCTATAATGTAGGCGAGCTGTAAGAAGGGGTTTTTGGAAATTCGGCCTTTAAAGGTGTGAAATGAGGGGATTCGTTTATATGCAAAAATCTTACTTCTTGAGTTAATAAACTTGAAACTTAGCCCGAATACATTCTTAAATGAACAATAAAGTTTGTCATTATTAGGTTTTAAAACTACTCCTCAAAGGGACTTTAGAGGGTGCTAAAATTTGTACGACTGTCCTCGAATAACGGTATTAAAACTTTTGACAGAAAATAAAGAGTTACAAGTTCTTGGGTTTTCCGAAAATGGACCAGCAAAAGTGGGTAATTAAGCGTTTGAGGGAGGCTTTCACTGCGTGTCTGGATTAAGCCAAAGTTAGTAAAAAATATCGTGATCATTAGTTTTTCAAAACTACCCCTAAAAGTGACAAACTTTATTATTTACGTAGGCAAGTATTCGTGCCAAGTTTCAAGTTTTATTACACCAAGGAATAAGATTTTTCATAGAAACAACCCCCCCTTTCAACCCCCTTAAAGTTGAAACGCCTTCTTAGTGCTTCTCTACATAATGATAGGAAACCTTGTGCAAAATTTCACGTTTCGAGACACAGTAGTTTCGGCTGTACATACACTGATATGTCCGTTAGTCAGTTTCTCTTTTTTTATAAAAATAGATACATACTTAAAGACAGAAAGAAAAAGAAATAGAAGAAATGGATGGAAAATCAGTGAGTCTCCCGTAAAATCGGAATCTGTTCCGAATTTATTTTTAGTTTTTTGTTATTATTCACAAACACTATAATTTTTTGTTCTTACAATTTTACTCGCTAAACTATCGAGTTGAGTGAGGGCACGTCCCATCGGCCGGGGGTTGCGGAAGATTTGTACGTTCCCGCGACCCCCGGCGTAGGTGTGAGACGGAACACCGGGGTGGTTTTTAGTCAGTAAGAGTCTGACAGACCCCTCCGCCCCCCCCAGGGCGGGGGACATCCATGATGATTTTCCACCCCGGAACAAAAAAAAAAAAAAAAAAAAAAAAAACAAAAAAAAAAAAGGGCACGTAGTGTACACTGCTGCTCGCTCAAAACGTCAAACGCTGAAAAAAATATGTTGAAATAAATTATGGGTGTCAATTTGTCTTTAAAACAATCGAACAACTTGATGAAGCAGTGGATGTCAAAATCAAAAGGAATTGCGATCGATTGCCCTTTTACGTGTGTTACGCAATTAGGTACCCCGCGGATCGAACTGCTACCGGATTGATCGTCTAAGGCCTCCCTAAAGACGTCATATATTTTCTAAAGTATTATTGAAAAAACCCTTGGTAAGGCCCTAGTGATGAAAACCTCGCGAAAACAATGGTGAAAACTGGTGAACGCGGGGTGCGTTCAACACTTTTCACCATTGTTTTCAGAACGGATTTCATTAGATTTCACAACAGAAGCGCAAATTATGACCAATGGCCGAGGTCTGATTGTAGAATTTAATTTAGGTATTAATTAAGTATCAGGATAGAGATAATATGCCCGATAACCAATCAATCAATCTTAATGCCTCAGGCATTAAGTCCGCCTTTGTACAGTATTTTTTTTTTTACTTGTGCATAAAGTTTTAATAAATAAATAAATAATCTAAACTAATTATTTTATAAAGAAAATATTTGAATTTTTGTATGGATTAGGACTTAGGATACTTTTTATCCTGATATTCCCACGGGATCGGGACTTCGGTGACCAGACGCGGATCAAGGATATTTCTCAAGGGGGGGGACAGGGGGGTGTGTCTTTCTGAGGAAGGGGGGCGGGGAACTTATCAAGCCGTGAAAGCCTTATAAAAAAAAGCCTTCGTCGCCTACTTTTCCCAAACTCAACAATGTGCCCCCCCCCGAGGTTGACTACGACTTATCAACATAGGCTTAGATAAGTGATTAGACTCGACCTATACCAATCTTTTATCTAAGTACATAGGTATTTCGTAGTATACTGTACCTATACAAAGTAAAAATACAGGTTATAAAATTATGTTTATGTCTAATTTAGAATTTTAGACTCGGTTTGGTCGAAACCCAGGGTGCTGTTACCCCCCCGCCCCCCCGCCTCCTGTATCCGCGCCTGCCGGTGAAACCATATTTCTAGTAATTACATTTAAAAGAAAACTAAAAACTTTAAGAAAGGTGGCATTTCACGATGTGATGGACTTACAAATAATCAACCATAGAAGTAAAATGCATAGTGTTTTGTCCACCATTTGACTAATTCCAGTGCATGGTGTTCACGAAAAAAGAAAGATTGAGCTCACTTGGGGCTTAGTTAGACCATTTACTCGTCATGACCGCTCTATTATTGGTAGTCTTTTACCTGCATATTATTATTTAAAATCTAAAAGGCCCGCTTGCACCTAAATGCGTGTAACCTATCGCTAAACAAGATTTAAATAAAACACCATTCTGTCTCTGTCATCTATCTTCAAACGGTAAGCATACGGGAGAACAATGTTTTAAATTCATTTGGCGCTTAAGTCAGCAATTTTTTTCCGTCAAATGAATTGAATTGAAAAACCGGTCCTAAATAGAATTTGTTAAATTCATGAATAAATCTAAAAATTAGAATCACGCGGGGTCACGGAAAATCACGCTTGAAAAATTTGGAATGCTAATCTACACCCTACAGTGAAGTTCTTAGCAAAGACTTCTCATCTTACATTCGGGTGTTTTAATATGACAAAAAATAAACTAGACACAATAAATTAAGCCCCAATAACACTCAGTCCGACTCGAAGATTGAACCAGAGACCTCCTGCTCAGTAGTCGCGCTTATAACCACTTTACTAGACTTACAATGAAGGTAGGTAATCATTTAGGTACTATACGTACGTTACTGTCTTCATATATGTTTAAAATAGGCATATTGTGCTGATTTGGAACAGACAAATCAAAAACTGTGCTGTGTGTGTACAACGTAGGTATGTTTGTTGAACAGAAACTTAGTCTTCAGCGCCTATTAAAATTATGTGCGAAGCAAGTACTCAGAGAATATAACTTGTAGATGTAGTTGATAAAGGCTATACGTTCGCCAGGAATTATGAATGCTTTAACGTTGGCTATGCGAACTAGCGATCGTATTGTATTTAATGATAGTCAAAATTCATTAAATGACCAATCCTGAGCCATTTTGACGTTAGGATTGGGACCATTTTTTCTTACAGGTGACTAGAACCTGACTCATAGGAGTACGATTACAAGGTAGGTACACAGTCTGTGGAGATACACGCATCAAATCGAAGTGATAGACACTTGACGCCGCAAAATACTTTAACTAGTTGGGCCGTCAGATGGCAGGCTAGGCAATGGAAGCAGGGTATGACGTCATGGGGTCATGGCATGGCTTAGCGGCGCATGGCGATGGCGTGGCGGGCGTGCGGCCTGTATGACTAGCGTCGCGAGCGCTCTCTAGCGGCAGGGCGCAGCGTTACTCCTACAACTTTTTTTTACTTAAACCCACCTTAGCAACACATCGCCCGTTAGCCGTCTTTACCTACTTTCAACGTTGTCAATAATAATCAATGTAAATGTTAACAACATAGGCTACAGAGACTAGCTAAGTGGTTTATGAACTCCACCAAGAGTACAATTATTATGGCCTTTGAGCGAAAATGTACTCGAATTTAGCTACTTACCTGAGATGTTGAGTGTTTGGGGAAGCATTGAGACGGTATCTAAAGACTTTTTAAAATCAATTAGTAGTTCTGAAGCTTCTCAAAGCCCCTATAGCTGAAGACCTGTAGCTAACTAAAGGGCTCGTGTGCTTTTCATATGCGATAAACTATCCAGAAGGGGCATGCATAGGAATGTATGGCAAGTCGATGCAATGTGTATTTATTTGTGCCATAAAAATGGTTTAAAAAGTAGTATTAAATAATTAAAGTTTTTTTTTCAATTACAGTGGTCTTTTTTATTAAATAAAAAAAATACATCATTTTCAGTTCTATAAGTACATTAACAATTCAGTAAACTTTTACCAAATCAACACTTCCATCTGGTTGACCTGAGATCAGAAATAAATAAGACCGACGACGAAGGTTGCAATGGTTCTGCTAGTATCCAATAGCTCTGTTGGTAGTAGATATTCAAAGGAACAGGTAATTTTCGGCTCAGTAGTACTCACTTACAATTAGTGTCTACAATTTGTAATCTAAACTTACCTACACTGTTATAATCAATTGATTTAATAATATACACGCATAATGGAAAGTATCTACCTAAGACATTTTTTACAAATATTCTGTTAACTTAATTCATACAAGAATTAAACTAGAATAGGCTGATAGCATACTACAGACAGAATTATACATGAGAAAGAAAGAAATAAATACTCATAGAGCGCATTGGAATTAGACAAAGGTTTAATTTTAGTGTTTTTTCCCATGCTGCCTTACAATACAGCAATGAGGAGGATACAGATCCATATTATTATCAATTTATCATAATAACAGATTTTACTTAATTTGTGACAATCAAATAATCACATAGCACTCAAACCACCATGATAACAATAATATTATAAATAGGGACAAAGCTATACTATTTTTTTTAAGTTGTTGTGGTGTTGACAGTAATACATAATTATTTATGCAACAGTTTTATACAGTGAATTTACAACTTGGCTGAATTTAAACTTAATTTGTGATAAGATCAATAAAGAATTCAATATCTAATTTTCACCATACTTCTGGTATTCCATTAACATTGTTAAATAAGTATGATATAGCTTAAGTTATTTACACAATACTGCTTGATACAATGGATGTGCATCCTGAGGAAGCAGGCTTGTCGGTCTACTGGTGCTAGTACAGTCTGCACACTCCCACAAACATGAATGTTATTTACCTTTAGCAGTGATAGTAACAGTTGATTTTGCAGGTTGTGGTATAATTGTAATCTCGTCACTTATTTTCAATGGTTTCAATAGAGAATCACCATCAGGCTTGGTTGAAGACGCAGGCGGCTTGCTCTTATCCATCACTCGTTTAGCCACAACACTGTGAGCGGAATAGACATGGTTCTCAAACTGTTTGTACATCCCGAAGGTAGCAGTGCACACCGTGCACTTGTATGATAGGTGTGCTGGCTTTAGAGTCATATTGTGGTCCCTTGAAACATGATTTAGTAGTTTCCATTGATACACTCTCCCACACACTGGACACCTGCCGGCATCCTTGCCTTTATTCGCAGCTTCTTGCATGGAACTTGTAACTAGGCCATGTGAACCAAGAAGATGCCTTTCCAATCCTTGGTCAGTGAAAAATCTAAATTGGCATTTTTGGCAATTCAATGGTGGCCTGTTATAAATCATCTTAGGATGAATTTTAACTTTGTGTATCCACTGCATGTGATTCCTCAATTGTTCTAGGTCCTTGATATAGCCATCACAGATCTCACATATGACAAAGGTAGCCTTGGAGTTTTGTGATGATTGGGAAGAAGATGGTTGCGGGGCCCGTGGAAGTGGGGTGATTGATATCTTAGGTGTAGCATTGTTGGTCTGGTTTTGTATCATAGGATAATTGGCAATAGTGGTACCTACAGCAGGTGTGTTGTGCATGATCATGACACCACTGCGTATGATCGGCACGCCCGACACGGGTTGCGGGCGTGGCGGCCCACTGATTGGCGGCCGGCCGCGCGGTCTGCCAAGTATAGGCATGCTTGGAATTACATTTGCCATATTTATCTGAGGCCGACTCAAATTGTTCATATTCATTTGTGTCCTATTGAAATTGGTCTGATAGGAGCCCACCATGTTGTTACGAGCTCTTGTTAGTTTTGGTATTTTCGCTGGTGGCTCCCACTCTATTGGAGGTCCCAGATTGAGATCTGGTTTGAATTTCTTTGCACATGCGATCAGATGTCGCGCTAACTTTGTCTTACTGTTATCCTCAAAGTGACAATTAGCACACTGCTGGTATGCTGGAGCTCTTTCCAACCTACCCCTAATGTTGTGCTCTGCCTCCATGTGAAACAGTATGTCATGTGGACTACGAATTTCAAACTCACATGAATTACATTTGTAGATATTATTTTTCATATGAGGTGCTTCTAGATGATGAGCCATAACTAACATGGACTCAGTCTTAAAACTACAAAACTCACAGCGTCTCTGTACAAGAGCATAAGGTGCATTTGTTTTCTTGCTGAACTCTAAGTTCTGAGTAAGTGATGCAATAGCTGCCTCAGTAGCTTTAGTGCTTCTGCCAGATTTCTTTTCCTTATATAATTTTCGGTTTTGATGTTTCAGTAGATCACTTTGCACATATTCTTGAACTAAATTAATACCAACATTGATAAAAAACTGTCCAAGGGAACAATCAAAATAACTATCTGGTTTACCACCACTGAGACCTTTAGCTATCAAGCTAATTGGGTCTTTAAGTTTATCAATAGTATCATCTCTGTCCTTGATAACTACGGCGTCGTCATCAGTGGCTTGCTCATCATCAGACTCTGAGGAGGACTCTCCATCCCAAGAATCATCATCTTCCTCGCCACGCTTCCTTTTCTGCTTTTTCTCAGACTTTTTATCCTTCACTGGTTCATCTGCACTTTTAGTTTCACTAGGTTCTCCTTCCTCTTCCTGTTCACCTCTCTCAATCTTTTCTTGCCTCTCTTTTTCTTTTTTCTCTTTTTCGACTTTTTCTCTCTCAATCTTTTCATGTTCTTCTTTAATTTTAAGTTCTTCCAATTCTTTTCCTAACTTATCCACAAATTCCCTAAAGGGTTTGACGGAGGGCTTTTCATATACATAGGGAACTATAAAAGAGGGTGCTTCAACAACAAACATGTCATCAGTGAGGGATGGCAGTATGTTTGGTTGAGGTGCAGGGGTGCTGCTGTTGATGGAAGTATTTTTAACACTCACTGGAGTAATAGTCGTGCCACGGGCGGCAATACTCTGGCACAAGTTGTGTGCATCCATAGCACTTGTAGTAGATGGCTTGCTGGGTGCTGAGGATGGTGGTTTAGTGGTCAAAATAGAATTGGTGTCAATGATAACTACGGTTGGCTCACTATTCTGATCTCCATTAGGCTTTGGTTGTTTAGTAGCTAAGTCAGCCAAACTTTTAGTGTCATTGACTACTATGGGTTTGTTCTTATTACCAGGGACTTCATTGAGAGGATCCTCCATAGACACTTCTTCAATATCAGATTCTTCGTCACCATTCTCCAGATGTTGTTCTTCAATTTTTTTCTCTTCAACAATTTTATTTTCACTTTGTGATTCGTCTGAACTATCATTACTATCTGTACTAGAATTTGAACTGTCATCATCATCATCGTCGTCATTAGTCACTACACAATCCTCATCATCATCACTTGTGATCTCATGAACCTCAGGGACCAGAGAAACCCCATTTTGGCTTTGAGGTTCATTATCATTTTCATTTTCTGAGTCACTGCTGTCATCTTTTGGTTGGCTTCCTTGTGATGTATCATCATCACCTTCTGTACGTTCATCTGTAAAAAAAATGACAGTCACAGGCTGTGGAGAAAACATTTTTACTCATTTCTAATACAAACAAAACAAATAATTGTTTTATCTTAGATGATATTACTCAATGTATAGTTTCTGCATAATACACATTATTTGACGTATTTAATATTAACCGCTATGTGACATAACTAAAAGTTAACTCATATTGGCAGTCGTGAGCGTCCGGCAATTACGAAGACGCTAGAAAGACCAGTAAAATCTAGATATTGTAGTAACCTTAACGTTTACGATTGCATGATTAACCTGATGTTTGGCGTTTCAAATATAACCTGTATGAATTGATTCTTGAAAAAACATATTTTCATTTATCAGATAGCGTCATTAAATCATGTGGAGTATGGACCGCCATATGGGATTCCATGGCATTTCTCCGAAAAAACAACTCCTATCAGGTTTGATGGTAAACACGTAAAGATTATAGTTAATTTATACAAATAAGTATACTCTGTGTTTGGATATATACCTGTAGCAGTAGAAATTGACATTTTCTTATGATTTTCGTATCAAAAACCGAAAAATAGCACAATAGCACAGTAGCGGAAACCAAACCAAATCAAGCTGTCATTTCAAAAGATTTTTAATATGTCACGTTCCGAGGCAGAGTAACAATCGCTTACATTAATTTTGATTTCATGAGACAGATATTATGCTTTACTAAATGTTTACTACAAAAAACCAGATAAAAAGTATGTGTATTAGGAACAAAATTTTGTTTAATAGACTGTTACTACTTGTAAAAAGCGTTAAATAGAAAATGGCGGCATCGTGACTTATTAAATAACCTTAACTTAAAAATGGTGGGAAAGGGAGGGATTTTAGTGGGGGAAGGACGCGGTATTTTAGTGTAGAAATATTAAAAGAAAAATGCGGCAATTTTGAAAAGATAGAACTTACAGTCGGGTTTTACAATTTTGGTCAAATGGGCCAAGTTTTAGGTAAGTATTTTTTATAGAGGTATATTTTGGGGTGGAGGGTAACGTACAGTGGCCACACAAGCCTCAGCATCGTGTATAGTACACACGTACACAGGGCCAAATTTAGGGGAGGGCATCCGGTGCAACAGCCCAGGGGCCTCCACAAAAGAGGGGCCCCCACAATACAGACTTCGGAAAAAAAATATTTCAAATTCCGACGAGTAAACACTAGTAAACAACTTTTCCTTTGATATTTTTTTTTCGCTGTTTTACTTTTTCCCCTTGTTTGCACTTTGTACAAACATGATTATTATTGTTCTTGAATATGAAAAAAAAACGATTCGAAATGTTTTCTGATTTCAGATAATTCTTGTTTGCGAGTATACTTCAGTTTTCATTTTTAAATGCTAAGAGAGTCTACTTGGTTTCACAATAAATTATTTATTGAAAAAGTCAAGTGAAAAAGAAAATTCATTTTATTTAGAAAACTAGCTATTCCACGGAAACGTGCTACCCAGAGAAATAGCCTATGTTACTCCTTATAACATCAGCTATCTGCCAGTGAAAGTCCCGTCAAAATCGGTCCAGCCGTTTCGGAGATTAGGGGGAATAAACAGACAGACAAAAATTTAAAAATTGTTTTTTTGTTGTAAGAACCGTATATACTTTCATATGCATTTAGTAAAAATATGTTATTTTGACATTACAAACAGACACTTCAATTTTATTTATTTGTATAGATGTATAAATAATTTGGGAGGGGGGGCCTACACTCCTTTGTTGCCCCAAGGCCTCCAGACCTCTAAATCCGGCCCTGACAGTACACCTCAACAGCGTAGCTGAGAAGGGCTTCATAGACAAATTATATTAATATAAATAAAAGGGCCCAGCTCCATATAATGGCTATGTGGTTTTAAATTGACAAAACGGAAAAGAGTTTCTAGGATCGTTTTATAAGTACCTGAAATTTACCCGACCACGTTAGATGTGCCGGAACACATGCAAGCCAAGCCTTAGCCAACGTGAGCGTAGACAAATTTAAACTAAAGCGAGTGCTACCTAGGGGACCTATGTCCAGCAGTGAACGTCTTACAGCTAAAATGATGAATGATAATTCGCTAATTTGCTGATGAGTCCTACCGTCTACACGTATAGGTCGATAACGCGTGCCCTCTTCCATCTGTACATGAAAGGGGGCATTGTTACCGGGTTGGTTATAGTGAGGTAAAAATCCCACACTCCCCGGTCTTATCCGGGGTTTCCTTATTGAAACCTGTTGCTTGGTGATTTGAATGCACATCCAACAGAACGTTTTTTTACAGAACTGAACTTTACGGAACTGTGGGTACGGAGATATTGGGGTTAGACTCAGATACCTCTACTTTTGTGAGTGACGCACACGGGTCACGGAGGTGGCTTGATCACTGTGTGGATACTAAAGCGGGCTGTGACTCTGTGGTTACTGCGAGCGTTATATACGATACGGTATGGTCGGATGACTACCCGCTAGTTTTAGAATGTTTTTAAAGCAATGTGATATTAATTATGTGGAAAATATTGTTGTTTAGGGAGGGGGAAGTCTTAAAAGTCTCAGTCTTACACGAAGTCGTGTCATGAAAGAGAGACTTCTGGATTTCCCTGATGACTTCAGAATCTAGTGGCGAAAGTTGCAAACAAGTATGTAAGTAATCGCGCTGTTATAGATAATATGTATAAAGTTATAGGTAATGCTTTATCTGAGTCAACCGTGGTGGGTCGAGCGCGCAGTAAGCGGGGGAATAAGAAACTAGTGATAGGTTGGAATATGCATGTTGGTGAGGCTTACAGGGACGCCAGGCAGAAGTTTCGACTGTGGGAAAACCTTGGGAAGCCTTCTGCTAGTCCCACATTTTGTGACATGCGTGAAGCAAAGAGAATGTTGGAATCTCGCTTGAAATGGTGTCAAAATCAAGAAGACCAAATAAAAATGGATAAGTATTTTGGCTTTACAACATTAAAGCAATGCTTTTAGCTGGTTTTGGAAACATACGAACTGCTGAGCAGTAGGTAAGCCTGGCCTGCCTGTGTGGGTCAGTGGCGAAAGTGATTTAGTAGCATTGTTGACCTCTTTAAAGAACATTTTAGGATTAAGTCACCACTGTGTAGGTACCTGCGTATTCGAAACTGATGTTGACCATGGTGACTTTGCAAGGAGAATCACAGCTAAGGACGTTAAAACGTGTTATCAACAGTATATCAAGAGGCAAGTCTTCAGGTCAAGATGGTCTGAGCATCGAGCACCTCGAGTTCGCGGGACCTCATTTACCAACAGTGTTAGCAATGTTTTACAACTTTTGTGTGAATCATGCGTATTTACCTTCTCATATGGCTAAAACAATTGTAATGCTCATTAAATAAAACAGGTGATATCTCAGACTTAAATAACTACAGGCCCATTTCTCTGGCTACGTACGGTGGTGGCAAAAGTACTTGACACAACTTGATACCTTTGATCAGGTGCACGACAATCAGTTTGGATTTCGATCTGGGCTATCTATTGAGATTTGAGAGTGCCCATCTTGTGTCTAAGTGGGCTGTGAGGTACTACTCAGATAGGAAATCACCTACGTATGCTTGCTTCTTCGACCTCTCCAAAGCTTTTGATCTGATCGCACACAGTATCCTCTGGAGGAAGTTAGAGGAAGCTGAAGTTCTTCCACAGTTGATAAACACTTAAATGCTGGTATGGAGGCCACATCAATCAGGTACACTGGGCCGGGACTTTGTCAGAGGCGTATAGGTTAGTGTGCGGGGTGAGGCAGGGTGGGTTGATTTCTCCCACGCTCTTCAATTTTTATGTCAATGATCTGATCGAAGCGCTCAGCAGAGAGCGTGCCGGCTGTTACATGGACGGAGTATCTATGTGTTAACAACATTAGTTACGCCGATGATATGGCGCTGCTGAGCGTCTCGGTTTGCGGTCTTATGAGGTTGGTGACCATCTGTGATGAGTATGCGTTAGTTCATGGATTGGTCTACAACGTCACTAAAAGTGAAGACATGGTATTTGGTGTCAGCGGTCAATGTTCTGATACTATGCCTCCGGTAAAGTTGAACGGAATATCGGTTGTAAGGATATATAAGATGAAATACATACTTGGGCCATCTTTTGACGGCTGATCTCAAAGATGATGATGATATAGACAGAGAAAGAAGGGCGCTGTCGATGAGAGCTAATATGATATTATCCCCAAAGCCCGGGTGCCTTTTGAAGGTTTAACACCGACAAAAAAAAAAAAAGAGGCGACCGACGACGAGCAACGGTCGGTCAGGCAAGCAAGGCAGTGTATACCACAGTGTACTTTATACTATACTGAAAGTCTATACGTTAGTCTGGTACTCGCCTTAGCGAGCGCGTGTTGTTCATATCGCACTAGCTATGGCCAACATTAGAGCCGGCTTTAGACTAATGCAATTATCTTATTACAAGCTCAAAAAATAAACATGGTATGTACAAGCTTATTCGAATACAATACCCGCGACATTTCAATTTTACGTCTTGGCGGGGGTCCCAGGCCAGGCACCATCAGGCCGGGCCTTTATTGTTACAGGGGAGGGAGTTATTTTTAACTTTGTTGATTATCTCTTAGGTGGTGGTGAAAGTAACATAGTGGTGCGACAACGGGCAAAGATTACCACAGGCCAAGTGGTAAATCCGAAACGTCGCCCTCTTGGAGCCTGAACATGGGAGTTATGGATAAATAATAAGTAGGCAGATATATAAATTAATTTATTTCTAAAATAAAATTATAAATAGAAAAGAATGTGTTTTCCTACAAATTATTTCTTACAATAAAATTAATACAGCACAATAATTCAAACAGTATAAAATTAAACATTTAAATAGTTTAAGAATATATTAAACATACATCTGCGAAAAAGTAATCGTTTTTGTTAAGTGTACATTAGGGTTGCCAACCGTTTTTGTTAAGTGTACATTAGGGTTGCCAACCGTACAATAACATAGTATCTTACTATATTAGAGGCCTAAACAGTATTAAAAAAGAAATCGCGAAACTACTATATTTTCGCCTAGCTGCGCCCCGCGGTTTCACCCTTATAAGTCTCGATCCCGTGGGAATATTGAGATAACAAGTATACTATGTCCTAATCCAGGACATGGTCTACCCATGTGTCAAATTTCATACAAATCCGTTGAGGAGTTTTAGCGTGAAAGCGTAACAAACTAACATACAAAAAATCTAATTTTTCTCTTTATAATATTAGTTTAGATGAAAATTTAAATAACATTATTTTATTACAATAAGTGTAAAATGTAACGCAGCCGTCATCTGTTTTTGAAAGTTTTCAGAAATAAGTCAGTTTAATAAAATTCTGCCTATTGCTATTTCTAACCAAAAATGAGTTGCTAAATCTACTGCTAAAAAAATGCCAAATAATTTATTTTTAGAGTTTAATAATGATTATGGATATGAGACATAAAAAAAAACCTTTAATAAACGCTTTGCAAGAACATGCATTTTTTTATATCTACTATATTTGTTTAGGCAATGGCTTCGAAAATACTATAATCGTTATAAAAAAAAGGTGGCAACCCTAGTGTGCATCGAGCGAGACGGCAATATTCGGCACGCTCGGTTGGAAGGTAACACCACAGAGTACTTTAGATAACACCAATAATTACAAAGTATCCGAATCTTAAGTTTGAGTTTGATCGTTTCACATGTATGCAGACATACACTTTCGAATTAATAGTCAAACAAAACCAATAATAAAAATCACTTTCATTTCACATTATTCCACCAAAATATAACTACTTGTAACTTCTTTTTATTATGTTTCTTCTTCAATAACATCAGCTTCTGCTTCTATAAATGGATCTACCAAAGTTGTTTCATCAGGCTTTCTGATGACTCCCATTTTCTCAGCTGCATCAAGACATTTTTGAGCATTTTCAATAGTCCTCTTCAGTTCTGGATCCTCTAATTTCGTCAAAGCCATTAATATTTCCATTATGTCAGTTTCAAACACTTTTGCAGCAATATCTTTATCGCCAGAAATTATGTTATATAACAAGTATGTGCCTCTGAACTGAATTTCTTTGTTTGGGTTAGCTAACAAGCACCTTAATGTTTCTGGCCATACTTGAACATCTAATAATTTTCTGCAGCAAGCTTTGCTTTCAGATGTTAGAATGCACAAAGCACCTGCAGCTGCCATTACTGTGTCCACGTCATCTTCTTGACACAAAAGGTACAAAAACTTTGTTTTGTCATTGTTGCTCTCATAAGTTTTGAGAACATCCTCAGATTGCAGTAAATTACAAATACACTGTGTTGCTGCTCTTAGCAACATTTCATGATCTTCATACAAATAATGCTCAACTTTAGCTAGGCCTCCTTCTTTTAGTATTCTGTTTCTTGTAGCTTCACTCATTCCAGCTAAATTGCAAAGGGCCATTAGGGCCTCGAAATTTTCCAAAGCGGTGCAGTCAGGATGTAGTAAAGCCACAAGAGGCCTAACAACTTCCAAATTTCTTTGGCCAGGGAAAGCAACTTCTGGATTAATGGTTATCCCAATACGTGCTAATGCTTGAGATGCTTGTTTTTTACCATTTTGAGTGCCTTCTAAAGACATTGGTAGTAACACTTTTGCTCCACCTTGTTGCACAACTATTCCTCTAAGTTCTGGCAAGCCACAAATGGCATTAAATACTCTGGCAATTAATTCTTTAGAATTATGACTCTCAGTCTTGGCCAGGGCAACTAAACCTGTAGTAACACCAGCCTTAGCTAATACTGTAATCCTTTTGTTTACAAAATCTGGGTCATCCAGTTCATGTGTCTCTGGTATGTGGTGCTTCGCAAACTTTGCAAGTTCCATCATTTCTGGCATAAGCTCTTGTTTTTCATATGCATTACACAAGTTTACTAAAGTGGTAACTACACCATACAGACAAGACTGATCACCACTTTTAGCTAACTCAATAAGAGCATGAAGGGCAGCTTTATCTTCTACTAGTTTTTCTTTCACATCCGCATCCAAAGTCAAGTATGAAAGCCCTTCAGCAGCCCATTTTCTGACATCGTTTTCTTTAGCAGGGTTAACCAGGAATTTCCTGCAAGCTTCTGCAAGCTTTTTAGTAGAACCATCAGCAAAAGGGCGCACAGACGCATCATCACCTCCAAAACTGCCAACCTTACACAGCCCAACTAATGCTCGCACTCTTACAGCATCATCTCTGCTCTGATATAGTTTCTTCAAGATGTCTACTCCTTTATTGATTATGGTTCTAGCTTTATCTTTCTTGGATGCAGCAGCCACTAAGCATTCACAAGCAACCTTTTGTTGGAGAGGATCTTCAGTCTGAGCCATGACTAATATCATCTCAATAATACCTTCTTTTGAAATAACATAATTTCCAACATCCAGAGGACCTCTCAGCAAAGAGGTTATAGCTACAGTTACCCTAACTTTAGATTCCAAATCGGGTGACATGAGTTTATCTTTTACAAAGTCATCAACTTGATTGTTGAATTTTTCTCTGGCTTCATCGTAATACATATTTTCATAAATCCTTGCAAGGCAAGCAGCAGATATAGTTCTAGATGAAGGGGTGATGTTTAAAGCTGATTCGTATTTGTACTCCTCTAATTCACTGCAAACCTCAAGCAACCTCTGCAATCCTTTGATTTCTACAAACCTTTCAGCCCAGTTTAAGGCACTGAAGTGGCAGTTTCTCATGATTAATTCCATAATTGCATCTCTTGCAAGTCCACTGATTACTCTGTTTGTAATAGAGTAAGTTAAACAGGTAAGTAGAGTGTCTATTTCACTTTTGTATTCTTCACATAGCTTTGGATCTGGTGTAGAGTCCTTTTTGTTATCCATTCCAGAAAAAGTGTTTAATAAAACTTGAAGGCAGTATTGGGCTGCATTGACCCTCTCTTCATTTTCACTGTCAATGACTTCAAGCAGCCATGGTATGCCAACAATCTTAATCACTGCTCTTGTCCTCTCAATACTTCTCTTGCAGAGTTGGCTAATGACTCTCACTGAATTAATATATATTTCAGGATGCTTCTCAACTTTAAGTAATTGTTGTATTTTGTGAACTACACCATTTTGAAGCATTATTTCGGCACCTGCATTTTCCTTAGCAAGCACTACAAGGTTAGTAATAGCTTTTTCTCGTTTTTCTATATCTTCCTGCAAGTTAAAGGCAAGTTTAAACATTTGCTCCACCTTATTGCTGGTTTGTGCATTTTGCCTCGCTCTTTCTTGGACGATTGTATGTAAACGCGCCAGTACCGGTTGCACAGCTTTATTGGTAGGATCGACAGTAAATATTGCTTTAGCATCGCGGTAAGCTTCTTCAAACCTTTCTAAGGATTCCAAGGCTTGTGACCGTCGAAATAGGGCTTTTGGATCTTCCGGAACAATTCGTATGGCTTCATCGCAGTCTTTTATAACTTTATCGTAGTCCTTCATCTTCAGATAAGCGGCAGCTCGGTTCTTCAGGTAAGTAGATAAGTCGCGGCTGTCTTTTTCAGCGAGGGCGACAGCCTTGCTGTAAAAGGATATGGCTTCTTCATAGTTTTCAACCTTAAAGGCTTCGTTTCCTTTATTCTTGTAAGTTTCTGCTTCGTCGCTTTGAACACCCATTGTCTCTTCCAGATAAATTATACTTAATAGATCGATATTACTCCGGCAACACTTATATACTCAGCTTTAAAGATTGTTCTAGTAAATGCTGGTAACGGTAAGTTCATCTCAAATACCCATACGCACAAAAATAGAAATTTATTTTTGTACCCCATATGTGGAAAGAAGACAGATAAACAAGACACACAGGTATATGATCCTTGACAGTTGCGTTTTGAACACAGAACATATATACACTGACGGGGGTTTGAAGATCAGAATAAAATTTGTTCTCAATTTTATATACGTTTCCAAAAAAAAAAATGTTATATCTTATTTATAATTTTATATTGTAACATAGAATCAATATTTTTACTTTTGAACTTTTAATATTGCAACTATTAATTTACTAACAAACTAAAAAATATATGGCAGGGCAAAGATCAGATGTTTTGAATTTTTATCAGAATATTACCACTCTAAAAATTATTTATTTCAATTTCCAAAATAAAAAGTTTACAGTATAAAAAAGGAGGGGAATTAATAAACGGTATCAATTCGACCAAATTGCTCTCAACATGAATAGTGTCCGAAAAGCTGGCAGCATTGCTACGTTGTATGGCAATGCTGATGATTTGGCCAAAAAATCGGTTTGGCCTCTGGTCACGTGAAGAGTCGATCAACCGCTTGGCGATGTCTCGAAAAATTAAGTTGGCACTCGGACCCCATGGCCCTAGTGTTTCAACCCCAAACGGCTCAAACATAATTGTAATATTGTAAAATATTTTAAAAGAGTAACGGTGGAGTTTCTTGCCCATTCTTCTCCATACGAAACAACCTTTTGGAAGGGGCAACTAGAATCAATTCTATTTTTTTGTAAATTTTGACGTTCAAAAGTGCCTTTTATGTGCCTATTTGAAATAAATGATTTGACTTCGACTTTGTAAGTCCCAAAATGATTGGAGTATCTGCGCTGTTTGAGGTTTTCCGCAATTGCAGCAGCCGCCCCTGTACAGTCACGAGCACGAATATGTCAACACTTGGCAACTTTCAATTGCGTTTTTTTGTGAAATAATGAATGCAACGTTGAAATACGACATATTATACAAACATATGGGTTCGAAAATACTATGTTTGTAACAACATTAAATTTAATTAAAAAATTAAGGAGAAAATCGCATTTAAATTTGGCCAAGTGTATACATATTTATAATAATAATAATAATAATTCCTTTATTTTCAGGCAACTGAAGCCCATAGATAAAATACACAAAATACAAAATAACAAAGTAATACATAATAAAACTAAAACTTGTTTTAATAAATGTTGCTTAAAACTAAGTTAGTAGCACTTCACTTCACTAGCTAATTGTGCTATTGTGTATATGCTCGTGACTGTACAGCCGACAGTGCTAGGAAGATGGGACGGTGCAAGGGTGTCGACACAAGTTTCATTTCACACCAAAGGTCTACCCACCATCTCTTCCCATGAACGGTTGCGTGCCAAGCCATTGCCTTCAAAACAGCTGGCACCTTGGTGGTAACAAGAGCACGATATCATTGATGCTGCCGTGCCTTGCTATCCGGCCTGCACTTTTACCGCGCAGCATAGGCCATGGTGTCATGGTGTGAGCCACGCAAGGACTGCCCAGACACAGACAAGTACCAAGCCAGAAGGTGGTGTCACCCAGCATAGTGCCTACGTTGGATGATGGTAGCGCATGAAGCCAGAGACCCGACTCCATCTCACCCGCAGCCAGCAGGCGGGCACGCTCAGCAGTATTGGTGAACGTATTGATAAGATTAGTCCGTACCAACCTGCAGAGCGGCTCACACCACTGCCTCTGGGAAGATGAGTTTGCGAACTGATCTATATCAGGACAAGCCACTTTCCAAGCGTTCACCGCGTCGGTCAAGCACGGCACTTCAGAATTAACCAGGGAGGGGGCTAAAATTTTCCCGGTCAAGTTTTCTGTGCTTTGGACAGAGGACAGGAACGCCGCCGCTGCTAAGCTAATACCAGGGTAATTATGCGGAAAATTTAGTTTTTTCTTCTTTCATGCTTTGTTCCAGTGTTCAGACAGAGGCGGCCAACGCCACTGTACAGTGCATAAATGCATCATATTAATGAAACAAAAAAACAGTAAGTATAAATCACTCATGAACATGGGTGTTTCGTCTAAGGTCCCTGCCATCTCTCTAGCTTTAAGCATAAGCATAATATTATTCAGCCTATAATGTTCCCACAGCTGGGACACAAGCCTCCACTATGTGAGAGGGAATGGGCCATAATCCACATCGCGGGCCTAGTGTAGGTTGGTAGATATCACACCATGTCTTCGATTCTTCGATTTTTTTTGCCAATCCATGCCACCATGACCACCAACCAACTACAGACAACTGCCAGACCATGATTACATGGTCTGGCAGTTTGAATAATTTATGCGGCCTACCCAAATGTCCTTTCTTTGGTATTGTTCATCGACCGTTAAGCTCCTCAAGTTCTGAGTTGAGTTGCACGATTACTGACAAATGCGTGCACTAACTGGACATGTCCACTCAATCTGTCTGGTTTTTCCTCAAAAGACAATTTCAGACACAAATCTACATGGTCTTCACATGATTTGACCAAGATTATGTCTGGACTTTAAAAGAGACTGTGACGTCTGAGTTTGTTTCGGCCTTTCTTCTCAGAGTAGTCAGATAGGAAACGCCGACCTCATCTAGTTTTTGAAATATGATTGACGTGTAAATACAAACCTACTTACAGAAATAAAATCATTTATCATATAACCGAACTTGGTGCTTCGGTCGGTGGTCAGTTCCTCCGCTAGGAGTAATAGTGTTCTGTGGTCAGTTCAGTAGAATAATGAGAATAACTAGATAGACTTAATTTTTCATGATTTCAATAAATGGCTACCCTAACTAAACTGTCAAATTTAAATTGCCCTTTTTTGCCTTTTTAAGTGCTCTTGTTCGCCATTATTCATCCGCGTGTTTAAGTTTTTAAAAATTGTTGGAGAAATAAGTTAACAAAATGGCCGCAATCAGTCTACTCAATCCTAAAGCTGAATTAGCGAGGGCTTCGCAAGCTCTGGCAGTGAATATTTCTGCAGCTAAAGGAATTCAAGATGTGATGAGAACTAACCTCGGTCCCAAAGGAACAATGAAAATGTAACAATTTTTCTGTTATTACGCTATTTCTCGTTTGATAAGTAGTTGAAAATTAAAATTTTCACTTTCATACACTTTATTTCATTACAAAAGTGAAGTGAATTTGTATCTTTCAGTGATTTATTCACATTGAAAAAGTCATATGATCGCGATTTATCTTTCTGGTTTATCAGTCATGGTTTGGGTTTTGACGTTTATTACTAAAAAAATATATGTAGTTTTTCTTTGTTGGCGTATCATCTTCATCCACAGCCCGACTTCACCAACTGCCGAGCATAGGCCTCTCTTTTCTTGTGTCAAGTTGGAGTATACTTTACTTTAAATCTGGAATCTGTTATTTCAGGTTGGTTTCTGGTGCAGGTGACATTAAAATCACTAAAGATGGAAATGTCCTCCTACATGAGATGCAAATCCAGCACCCCACTGCGTCGCTGATAGCCCGGGCTTCTACTGCCCAAGATGACGCCACTGGCGATGGAACAACCTCCACTGTGCTGCTTATTGGAGAGCTGCTCAAACAAGCTGACATTTACATCAGCGAAGGTACACTATGGGTTAACTTATTACTAGTTAATAGAAATAAACTGCCTACATAATCTTATTTATTTAAAGAATGCTATACTTTGTTGGTCTCAATCACGGAATCTTGTCTCTAACAGCCGTTCCAACTATAATTTATTTCACAGAATCAAACACTATAACCACATTACAAATATTTCATTTTTCATTCACAGGTTTGCATCCAAGGATTCTCACGGAAGGGTTTGACATAGCTCGTGCTAAGGCACTAGAAGTGCTTGAGTCAATTAAGATTCCTATTGAAATAAAGCGGTCAGATTTACTAGATGTTGCTCGTACATCTCTCAAGACTAAGGTATGTTGACTAATTGTCATTAAGAAAACAATTTGTTTATTCAATAGTAAAGCAATTGTCAGTAAGTCTTATTGACATTTTAACTCGAAAATAATGGCAATGACAATATGAAACTGCTTACATTTTAAAGTAATTGCTATTTTTGTTCAGGTTCATCCCAGCTTATCCGAGGTGCTGACTGATGCTTGTGTGGATGCAGTGCTGAGCATTCGCTCACAAGATAAACCTGCTGACTTGCATATGGTAGAGATCATGGAAATGCAGCACAAGACTGCTACAGAGACTGCACTAGTCAAAGGTAATTTATTGTTGATCTCCATAATTACACTGATTCAAGATTTTTTCTGGAAATCCATCTAAGATTGATTCAAGGAGAAGTTTTGCATAAGAAGGGAAACAAACCATATAAGCTATTTAAAAAGGATCAGTGTTTAAACCAGGATCTTGGATCACACTTTAAAGACATGTACACTATATAAAATTATTGAACATTATAAATTTAATTTATTATAGCACATTTCGTCGTTCGTCGCACATCGTTTTAAAACACTCACAACTTAGCTATGCCAGCCTGCCATGGTTGATTTCTTTTCAGAAACCTACTCTATATAACTCTCTGTAACATAAAAGTCTTTGCACAGGTATAGTGATGGACCACGGCTCCCGTCACCCTGACATGCCGAAGCGTGTTGAGAATGCCTACATCCTCACATGCAACATTTCTCTTGAGTACGAGAAGACTGAGGTCAACTCTGGATTCTTCTACAAGTCTGCTGAGGACAGGGAGAAGTTGATTGCTGCTGAACGAGACTTCATCGACCAACGTGTTAAGGCGGTATGTACGAATTATTTTATTTATTGAAAGCCTTATTTCGGAGTATCAGTTTTTACTACAAAAAAATATAATAAACATCACTTTTCAGTTTTAATTCTCCATGTGCCTTTTGCCAAAGGCCTCCTCCGACCTTTTCCAATTTTCCTTGCTAGTCTAGTCCAAGTTTGACTAATTCATCACTTTTTTTAGGGGGTTTCCCTCTTTTACTCTCTCTAGGGTACCATAGGGTTGCTATTTTGTTTCATTTCTCTGTTAACCTAACTGTATGGTATGTACAAGTTACCACCAGTCAAATTCCGTGTGAATTGCTTGACTAAGTTTGGAAAAAGCTAAACAAACCCAGACCATTCAAAATATTTCATTGTTATTTTACTAAGGGATATTATTAATTGCACATCAAATAAATAATCACCTATCAATTTATTTCCATCATTTAAATACTGACTGCACAGCAAATTAAATACTGACTGCACAGCAAATCAACCAGACCGTACATACATAATACTCACATTCAAAGCGTGTGAGTATTAGATGGTCGACGTCAGTGGCATCCCGAGGTTCGGTTGGTTAGGTTCCTTTAAACCCTTTAGACAGAAATAGGAGCCCCGTGAAGCGGGGCTCCGTCGACCAGCTTATTAACCCAAGCCCTATATTTAGATTACCCTAGATTTCGGTAAAACGCAATTTAAATAAAATTTGTGTAGCTGAGTGTACAAAAAGTCACGCTTTGGTATTCGTTAGTAATAGATTTTTTATTTAAAAAAATGTGGTACTCGTTGGGAATAGAAAATAAATTGATGAAAAAGCTTTTGCTTTAGGAAAAATCGCTGTACGCTGCGAAAATAAATTGTAGTGTGTTTAGTGATATTTTGAGTTGAATATTTTGCTGTGCAATCAGTAATTTTGATGGGAATTCAGAGTCTTATTGCATAGAAAAAGGATATTTTTTGATTTGCGTTTAAATACTACCCTTTTACTAATACTAAATGCATTCTATACAATGAGCAATAAAAAAACTCAATAATTTGTGCTAGTAAATGGGGTATATTATAAATATGTCTTCCTTTACAGATCATTGACCTAAAGAAAAAGGTTTGTGATGGCACTGACAAGACCTTTGTTGTCATCAACCAGAAAGGTATTGACCCTATTTCTCTGGACGCATTCGCCAAAGAAGGCATCATGGGATTGCGCAGAGCTAAGAGGCGTAACATGGAGCGCCTGGTTCTGGCGTGCGGTGGTTCTGCTATGAACTCCGTCGATGGTCTCACTGAAGAGTGTCTTGGTTACGCTGGCCTTGTTTATGAACATATTCTTGGTGAAGACAAATTCACCTTTGTGGAGGAGTGCAAGAACCCCCAGTCTGTTACCATTCTTATCAAGGGGCCCAACAAGCACACACTTGCGCAGATCAAGGACGCTGTCCGTGACGGCCTCAGAGCCATCAACAACGCCATCGAAGATAAATGCGTCATTCCTGGCGCTGGCGCTTTCGAGATCAAAGCTAACATGGAACTGTTGAAATTTAAGGACACTGTCAAAGGAAAGGCGCGTCTCGGTATTCAGGCTTACGCCGAAGCTTTACTAGTAATCCCCAAGACCTTGGCCATTAACTCTGGTTATGATGCCCAGGACACTATTGTGAAGCTTCAGGAAGAGTCGCGTTTGAGCCCCGATCCGATTGGTCTCGACTTGAGTACTGGTGAAGCTATCAAACCAACTGACTTGGGTATTATTGACAACTATGTTGTCAAAAAGCAAATCGTCAACTCCTGTTCAGTGATTGCAAGCAACCTCCTTCTTGTTGATGAGATTATGAGAGCTGGTATGAGCAGTTTGAAAGGATAATTTTACGTTATTTTAGTAATAAATAAGGTTATGCTTTGAGGACAACAGCTATCCTCTCATTTCACATATAATAATAATCATTTAGTATTATTAATTCACACTATGCAACAGTGTTTCTGTTATTTTAAATATTGCTTTTGAAAGTAACAAGAAAATTAACTTGATAATATAATTTTCTATATGTACTGCTAAAAACTAAATAAATAAACACACTAATAAATAACTTGTGTTTCAATTACCTAAATAGTCAAATAAAATATATTAAAAGAAACAACTACCTGTTTTATGACATTTATTGGGGTCAACATATATTTTTTGGGTACTTAATTTTCAGCCCAATGGATACAATTATGATCGAGATCGATTTAATTGTTCAAATGTCAATAAATAACGTCACCTAATATACTTTAAAATATTTTTGTATACCACGTCCAGGGATAAAATCTTACATCTTAATATTTTCGTATTTTATGATATAATTTATGTCCATAGATATAGATATCACTAAACTTGGGAAGTACAACTTATTCTAACATGGAAACAACAACGAATAAAATTGTGATGATGTGAAACCTGAAACCCTAATAAACATGCTAAGTTCAACGAGACAAACAACAAACATCGAGAGTTGTAGTGGGTTAATAAACAGAGTAAACAAAACGTTAAAATAACACGACAGTTCTGCATAATTTGATTTTCAAAACAAAGTTACACTCCATTCCATTATTTTTAATTCTAGTGGATGGAATGTAAATAATAAAAAAATAGAAAAGGTGCCTAAAAATAAAAATCTATAAAAATAGAAGATAAATGCGATTGGAGTAATTTTACACACAACGATAAATTCCCTTTCTTTTCTTACCACTACGAGGGGTACACAGTGCTACAAAAACAACTATTATTTAAGTGAAAATAGAAGTTGGTAATAGTAGCATTACAATCTGTTTAGGTAGGTAGTCACTACATACATTATTCCACAAAGACTTCACACTAAGGTCTCTTATACAACATACCATCTACATTCTACCATTACCATAAAGTTAATAGAATTTGTTCAAATTATCATAAGTAGAAGACCTCATTTTATAGGAGGTACTCTCAGTGAGGAGGTAACTCCTGGTATCCAACGAAGGGTTACATAATACAACAGTTAGCCTAATTAATATTCGCAACATAACAGATAATAGATTCGCGATAACACACATGCGACTCAATAATAATATTAGTTAACAAAATAAACGATATATAACCGCGCAATCAGCGACATAAATATTTAAAGAAATATAGTGGTAATATGAATAATTATAAAACCAAATTGTTCATTGTTTTCTAAAATTCACATCTGTGTACTAAATTATATCATGTTTATGACGCTTACGCCCGGTTTCTAACACCAAAATTACGTACGGCGTTAAAAAAAAAATTGCTGTTGATAATTCTTTCAACCAATCACATACGCGAGCTTGACAATTTGTAAGCTTATTTTTGTATTGATTTTCGTTTCAGAAACTGGGGGCTTTTTAATGAACGATGATACCCAAATATGTTCGGTGTAATCTTCCAGAACTCGCGTCCTTATGAAAGAAAAAAATATGAAACATGATTTACAACATAATACAAAAACAAGACAATTTCTATAACAAAAACTGGTGAATAGTCAAAAGCAGATTATTATATTTCTTTAGTATTTAAATGTAAATTCAGGGTGACTAGCTTCTATTATTTTCAGTAAACATTATTATGCATATAATTTTGATTAGGACCAGCTAATTCAATTATTCAGCTTCAGTAAAACCAAATGCCAATGAATGATATTAACATTCTGCTGATGATCGGTGTTGTGTTTATTCGTTCTGTTTGGCAGCCAGAGCAGCTCGGTCGTTGATATCAATTGTGGAAAGGTTGATGGCTCCAACAACACCTTGCAGGACTGATATTCCCGTCTTCACTATAGCTATTGGTGCTGTAATGATGACAATCAGTTTGTACAGGCCAACACCCAGGACTGAAATCAGAAATAATTTGTTAAAATCATATTTTTCGAGGCCTAAAATACAGTTCAGAGGCAAGTCAATAAAAAAACAAAATAGTTTAGAAATAATAATACTTTACCTGTAGGTCCAGTATAGAAGTACATTACATAGAGAGCAGCATAGAACGCCTCATTGCCTGCACACATGAAGAAGAGAACCATTTTGTTTGTGTAGTAGATACACATGATGGGGTTCTCTGACATGTCAATAAACTTGTGGGAAGCCTTGCCTTGCAGGGTTACAGTGTGTAGGTACAACCAGTGGCATGTTATGTCAATTGCCATAGATATTTGGAACCAGAATGTGTACTGCGGGTAGAATGTTGCCAGGGTCATCATGAGGCAGGCAGTGCCAGCACGGTCCGTTAGCTGATCCAGTATTGCACCAAACTTCGTGCCTGTAAAACAAGTGTATCTTTTGAAAGCATATTAGGTGCTGATTGTTTTAGTACTATAATATTAGGAAACTTGTTTGTGTATTACTAGATAAACAGTGACAGAAAAAAAGTTCCAGGGAATTTACACTTTCATTATTTTAATTCAATTAAGGATTCCAGACTTTTCATAGTTTATTTACTTTTAAATTTATCTATTATGTCAATCTCATCAAATTCTGAGTGGTCTGATCAATATTCAGAACATCGTACACATGCAGGATGTTTATCAGATTATTGGACTAGTTAATATAACTGTGGTAAGTAAGACACAACATGTTCTATTATTAGTCTGCATACCTACTTAGCTACCATTATCTTAAGATGTTGTTACAATAAAACAGTGTAACTATAACATGTTATATGTTTAAATATTACCAATGTTATCTCTCGCCAGCTTACTGTCTCAGTGACAGATAAGTATAAAGTAATTTAATTATATGATACCATAAAAAACACTTACTTTGATTAAAGTATCTTGCGGCATGCCCATCAATAGCGTCCAGCAGAGCGGAGGTTACATAGCATACACATGCCAGAATACAGTGTGTCGGCATAAAATAAAAAGAAATAATCGCAAGGATTACCCTCCCAAAACCTAAAACATTTTTATAATGATTTCAACAACACTAAGAATGAGATGCGCAAATACATCCAAATTGAAAAATTGTCTTCCCAAATACTTACCAATTATGTTAGGCACAAAAAGGAAAATATTTTCCTTAGTTTCAGTCATCTTTATTGAATTATAGGAAGTATCACACCCAAATAATTATGTGAATTCTGGTGCTAAATTATCGTGTTATAGCAACAGCAGCAGTGAGCAGCAGTCGGCAACAGTAGAAAAATTACCTATTGATAAAATGACAATGACATATCAATAAACATGACAGCAGTGTGACAGTTTTTACTTGAAGTGAAATAGATTTTAGAATAAAGTCTTTTGAGACCCTAATGAGATAGTGTTCGCAGTTGCGAAACTAGGAGTTCAAATGGAACCTTCTGAGTTCTGCACTTGAAAATTACTGGTAGCGTTTGAACATCTGAACACGCAGCACTGCTGCAAAATGATTTTCCTTCACCGATGTCAATGATGTCTAACTTATACTTAGAAAGTACATAGTAATTTGGATTGAAGAAATCACATTGGTACTTGCCCGAATTTGAACCCAAAACCTCGTATATGAGGGGCAAGGCCTTAGCAACTAGGCCAGTACGACATTCCTAGAGACATAGGATAAAAAATCTATGAGAAAGAGCGACTAAATCAGTTTAACAGCTCTCAATTTCAGGATATGTGCCAATTGACTGGAGGTCTGAAGGGGAGACCCTTCTTGGTATCATCAGTTTCATGCTGCTAATGTATCCAGAAGTTTAAATTATGTTCTAATGATTCGATGTTCTAATCTTTTTAACCGACTTAAAAAAAACGAGGAGTTGGGTTTTCTTTTTTTTATTTATGTACTTTCGCAGATTTTTCCGTGATTGCTAGGCCGGACTCTTTTTCATTTGGTAGAGAAAGCTTGCGCGATGGTCCCATATACATTTTATTAACTTTGCTTGGGTAGTTTTTGAGTCGGTGGCAAAAAACGAAAATACAAAACCAAAGACACCGACTTCGTTCATTTTTTGTTTTATCCTTTAATAAAAATAACGTAACTTCACGCTTTGTTTATCCGAAGGATTAGGCAGAGGTGTACCTATGGTAGCTACACCCATATTTCACCAGTTATGAAGTTCCATGTAATAGGGAATGAGCCTATTGCCATCAGCCGGGCATAAATGCAGGTTCCGGGCTGCTATTGAGAAATTCCAGATAGAAAACCCAATAACATTTTATCCAACCTGGGCATCGAACTCAGGACCTCATGCTCAGGAGTAGCACTTGCGACCACTAGACCAACGAGGTAGACTAGGCTTTAGTTTAGCATTTAACTTTTATACAGTTTACGGCGAATAAATTGTTCGTTAACATAACAAAATAAGACGCTAGTTTCTGCTATAATTAAAGAAAACCGGAAAAACATTGAGTCGACAAGCAGCGCCACCTATTTATAGCTTTGCGTTTTCTTCCCCATTCGCACAGATTTGCTCAAGGTTTGCTAGTTTGCAGACTTGCAGGTATATAAGGTTCCTTTTATCAGGGGGCCCTTAGATGATCAAATTGATATCAATCCAATCCGTGATTGAGTCTCAATCTCATATTAATTTAAACAAATGATAAATGATTTTATTTCTGTAAGTAGGTTTGTACAAACACTTTTACAAGTATGGATTGACGGATTGAACTGATGCCAGATTGATAGTCTAAGATCCCCTGAGTCTTGTTCGATGCGTGTGGGAGTTCACAGCGGGTGGTACAGTTCAAGTCTTCCATCCCGTTGTGATGGGGTTAAAAACTGAATGCTCGTCATATGTGGCAGTGCAGTTCAACGTCTACAAATCACCATTGTTTTGTTTGTTTATTTTTGTGTTGATCACAAAAAATATGTATGAGACTTGGAGTATAGCACTATTAAAAGACGAGCTAAGAAAAAGGGAAGCGTTTATCACTGGTAAAAAATCAGTTTAGGGGAAAAGACAATAAATTATGAACGTTTTATAATTTATATGTTATCTTGTGTTTGTATAGTTGAAGTTAATTTTTTTGTGAAGACTGGAGGCCTAAGTCAGGAATAACCTGAGTTGAAAACCAACTCGGTGATGATCTTCCTGACTGAAAAACTTCAGTGATGTTAATTCTAGCACTGACGTTTAGTTTAATTTACGTAATATCACACCACAAGTGCCTGTAGATAATAAACGGAATTAATTCTCTTGTATACAAATTTCTGTCATAAAAGTCTTTAGGTTTAAAAAGGATAGCACCTTGATAGCACATAGATTCGGCGAAATATCGGGTTTCCAATTTTTTTGCGGAGAGCTTTCTCCCACAGTTTCGTCTTTTAACATCTTTAGCAAATACATGGGTCCCCATTGTTTCGTAGTCAACGGGAAATATGAATTAATAATAAGCGTAAAAGAAATCGCTTGTTTACAAAAAATGTAGGCATAGTAACAGCTAGCTGTCAAATTTTTGGACGTTGGATAGCAGCGACATCTGAAGTGAGCAAGGGGTAGCTTTTATCCCAGGTAATAAAACTTTTATTATATCACATATCAAGTAAGGAATCAATCCAATCTCATAATTATATTATTCCTGTTTTTTATTTTTTTCTGTAAATCTGGCATGTGAAGTCTATGTCAACTGGAGAGCAAAGTTTGTAATCTGTAACAAATATTGAAATTCACGTCGCTAGAGGGCGTTCTCGTAGTCGTTATAAATGTTGGTCGGAATCTGTCGAAAATGATGAATCCGTTTTTGCAAATGGTTAGAACTTTCATTATGTTGTAGCTAAATTACTCATCATGATTCGATTTAGTAGCTAGTAAGTGGAAAAGACATTTTGTTGAGGAAAAGAGTGATTCCGGTGTGCGAAAGTCATACGACTTGTGTCATCTGACTGCTCTTCCTTCAAGATGGCTCCTCCGCCGGAGTATGATAAGGAACCCAAAGCCCCGGACAAAAGTGCCACAAATATTTCCACTGAAGATTCAAAACTTCTACATAATCTATTATATGACCAGCACACAAATTCAGACCACAAACCAACAAATACGGCCGCAGCCGTTGAAGTTGAGGTAAGTCGATCTCTGCTGCCATTTTTTGATTTTAGTGTGTGTAAAGTAGAAACCTTTTTGTCGTCGATTACATTTATCGTGTATGTAATCTCATGCACCTAATGTAGCTTGTCAAGCACACTTTATTCTTTCACAATTGAAATTATTCTAACAGTATGTGTAATAATAAAGTAGGTAGGTGAAAATGGCGAAGGATAACAGTTCTGTCAAAAATTATAATTAATTTACTTTATCTGGTGTACGGTAAGCATGAGTATGCATTTTAAATTGGTTTATGCACGCTAATTTACCACATTTATTGGAGCTGTTACAGTTTTCAAACAAACTGTAGAGCTCTAGTAATTGAGCAGTAATCTATCAAATGTATGCACTCAAGGATATTTTGTAAACTTCATTCATACTACGTACCTATTTGTATTGCAAGAAAAATATATAAAAATAATAATAATTTGCTAACACTTATTCCTAATCATATACCCTATTCTTTAAACACAACATGTCTATATTTAATGTCAAAAAAGAAATAGTCATTTTACACAGATACACACTGCTTAGCCATGACCTGTCTAGAAAAAGTAATTGATTTTTACACTCAACAGGGACAGTACGTCTAATAAGGATATATTTTTATCAAATTACCTTCTTATTGTTTTAAAAATAATACAGTGTAACCCGGTTAAGTGGTGGGCCCTGGATATGTGAGAAAACTCGACTACTGATAATTAAAATGAGGTCCCTACACTTTTGCATTGAAATACCTGTTACTGGGAATAATGAAACCCTTTATAACTGAGAATGCATTTGTTAGATTTTTCAATTTTTACCTCCATAATTGGGACTTCATAGTTCAATAGCCTGTATAAGTAAAACGACTAATACTTAATAATTTTGAATATTGGTCTGGACAGGTTGCAAACTCGCAACACATTTGTCCTCCCTCTCTAAATGAGAAATGGTACATTTCAACCTGTCTTAGCGGTGGCCTCTGAAAATAAGACGACTGTCATTTGAAACCTAACTATTCGGGAAACTGGGTAACTGAAAAACCTCTTTAAGTGATAAATAATCCTAGGTCCCTTGAGATTTTACTATCAACAATTTCAATGCCATTTGCCATACCTTTCTAAAGTTTAATAATATGAAATATTAAAAGGTACTACACACAATGTTAAGAATAAGGTTTACTCACACAATAAAATTGAAAGGTATTGAGAAATAATATAGTTTTATACTCGTCAAGATCTGTTTTTCATGCTCATTATAATGTCACAATGATCAAGCGCCACTAGAGCTAACTTTGCAACAAACAAACTTGCAAATAGTAGGTTACGTAAATAAAAACCTGGACGCGATTTGAAAAAAAAAAAAAACAAGTTTTTAATAGACTTAATTTCTGTGTGTTTTAGGAAAACTAGTGATATTTGGATTTTTCCAAGTTCACATTAACCTATGGTGGTTTCAAGAGAGAACAGACTAATAACAACCTTTTTAGGGTTCCGTACCCAAAGGGTAAAAACGGGACCCTATTACTAATACTTCGCTGTCTGTCTGTCACCAGGCTGTATGTCAAGAACCGCGATAGCTAGACAGTTGAAATTTTCACAAATTATGTATTTCTGTGGCCGCTATAATAACAAATACTAAAAACAAAATAAAATAAATATTTAAGGGGGCTCCTATACAACAAACGATTTTTTTTTGCCCTTTTTTGCTCGTTATCAATAATGGCAACAGGTATGCACTTGAAATATTCACAAAATACTCAGTTGCATTTTTACTTTAATAATAAATAATAAAATTAAAATAAAATAAATATTTAAGGGACACTCCCATACAAAAAGACGCAATTGTTGGCCTATTTTTGCTCGATATCAGTAAATGGTTACAGGTAGGCACCTAACTTGTGTACCTACTGTTGTTTACGTAGTCAATGGTACGGAACCCTAGGTGCGCGAGTCCGACTCGCACTTGGCCGGTTTTATTTTTTGTTTGTTACTGATACTGCTGATAAAATAAATGATTACTCAATTAGGTAAAAGCTAGCTAAGGTTGCACTAATATGTAGAACACCAGCTCAAAGTAGCTTTAATGAAAATGATTTATTACCCAACACACTTTGTCACAGAAATCAATAAATTAGGATAATGTGCCCAGTTGGCAACTATTCAAGGAACATAATTTCTTCTTGATCATACATATGGTTCCCATAGTCAATGAGAATTCACAACTTCAAGAAAGGCACTGTCAAACAGCTGGTACATTATAGTTATAAGCTCCTTTACCTATGGCTTTGTAGAGATCTGAAGGTTTTGTGTTAGGTTCTCAGCCCAAAAGATTGTTGCATGCAAATTTTTGGAGTGGCTTAGTAATCCTTTTTCTTAATATTTCTCCACCAGATTGCCATATTGTGTAAATTATTATTTAAAAAATTTGAGTTGAATTATATTTATTAAGTTAAAGTGTTTTCGAAAGAATATTAATCAATTTTGAATTTCTGTATGCTCATTTTTCTATGTGTGAAAAGAAAATAAATAAGATTTTAATAAACCCTTTGTTGACTGTAAATTCACAATTATGTTGAAATTGAAGGCTGCTAGCGTGTATGACAAATGGCATACTGATCACAATATTGGCGATTGCAAGTGCACTTAAGACAGAAAAACCAGCTCAACAAGACCGAAGTTTGATTGAATTCTGTTTGACAACCATGATGGAAAGAAATGATTTCCATACAATAAAAAAAAACACTATTTGTGGTAATAATAAGGCAAGCAATGGTGAGTTAAACAAAACAGGATAATTTTACAATTGCTTTTTTCCCAGTTGCATCCTTATTTCCAAGGTGCTTGGAGGATTACCCGTCTTACAATCAATCAAACCGCCGTTTGCGCGTTGCTGATCCTACGATATTTTGAAGATGTCAAGCCTGAAAACCGTATACTCAAAAAGGCAAAAGAAAAAACTAAAAGTGGAGTGATACTAACTTTGACAGGTTTTTGAATGCTACCAAGTCTCAGGCGCGAAACAAGGAGACACTCGGAGTCAATTCCAATCTAAAAAAACAACTTCCTGAGATGTATCTATACTAAATAAGTTGATAAACAAGCCAAACATAGAGCCACCTTCTTTTCTGCCCTTCATGCGCGACCACCTGTGCTGTCCAGGATTTAAACTATGCCAATGATAGAGGAGTCCAGGGGGCTACACTCTGGTCGGACAAACATTTTGTCAAATCGACGCGTAAAGAAGAACATACTTACACCAATTTAGATAAAAGCTCAACTAACTGTTAAAATATGGTAAAAGCCTAGCAATATGTTATTGGATGCATTTCTGCTGTATTAGCGACCGGCTTCTGCTTTGCACGAGTGCAATCTATTGATGGTGACATGTTGTCAAAACATGAATATTTACGTGGTAGAAAATGGTTTTCAATTTGCCAAAGAGAATATACCGTTGGTTACCAAATTAAATCCTAAAACGTTAGAAGATGGCAACGCCAATTAGTCCCGCAAGAATGCAGATACCTAGTTTTAAATAATTAATGAATGCTGAACGCTGTATTCATATTAATACTAGATTTTCTATTTATAATATTCGTAAACGAAACGGAAATTCATCGAATCTAGGAAAAATTGGGTACATTACAATGCCTCACACTAGATATTTACAGTTTTGCATAACATTAATGAGAAACACTGAAGTTATTCTTGTTGCATTTGGTTATTGTATTATTGTGTTGGTTTATCTCTCAGATAATATTCTACGTACAATAACGGAACATCTGACAGAACATTTGATTTAAACCACTATTCAAACTTGTATCTAGTGAAATTTTTTTTTCGACGCGTTTTGTTTTGTATGGTCATATGACAACAGATGGTTCACTGAAAATGGCATTCAACCGGAGCAACCGTCAAATCAGCTAGACATATTTGGCGTGATCAACATTAAAAATATAATAATCCATTGCACTGTAACGACGCTCCATCACGAGATGAAAAAGAAAGTATCATAGATTGTAGTTGATTGTACCACGATTGTACAGTGTAGATAATTTTTTAGCCGAGGAAAACGGTGCTCGTTTTGTGAGCACTGTAGCGGTAGGTATAGCGCACTATGCAACAATTCTGCGACATTTCTCTAAATCGCGTGCTTTTTTGCTAGGTCACAATTTCACAGCATCATCTAATAAAGATACATTAGCATGCAAACTGCGCATTTTGATTCGCTTTAGAAAAGAAATAATTATGACCAGATTTGCATGCAAAATCAAAATTTGAATCGACAGCATTTTATATTCAACATTATTTTTTATCCCGTTCAGCCTTTTACACATTTAGCTACCTAGCTACCTCTCATGATCCCAACAGTTGTTAATGAATTGCACGACGAAATTCATCATAATTACCAGCATCATGAAGCTGAACGAAAACCGGGGTCAGATAGCAAATTATTTCGAGCAGAACTGTAAAGGTAGACAGTGTGGTACGGATCGGTGACAATAGTGGCGACAGTAGCAGGCGGTGTAGGTTTACGCGGTGGGTCCTGGTCGTGTAACGGAAGCGCGGGCACCGCATTGTTGCCCCGTCACGGCGGGCCGCCGCCGCAGACGCCACTTGCGCACTCTCACCACAAGTCTTGTGTCTCTTAATTTTTTTTTCAGTATCAATAACTATGCCATTGTCTTGACCTAATAATTCGGATCCTCAGCATATACCGAATTCCCAAAAGGCGAATAAGCAGATATTCCAACACTGTTATTACCTGCATATACTACCTATCTTAAATACCATTGATCTTTCAGCCTTTCGCCCGCCTATGAGTTGTACTGAAATAATCAAGAAGTAGTAGAAAGGCTAGGATCAATATTAGTCTTAGCTTTGATGTCCACTGACCTAGTTATATTCATATCATGCTCAAGCCTAATAAAACGCTCCTCAAATCTGTGACGAAACTCACCTTAACAATATCCAGCATAAGTTACGGTCTGTAAAATATAGATTTAATGAATTCATGCAAGGGATCAAAAGACTTCAAGGACTACTTATTGTTTCTCCGGAGCATGCTACCGACTTTAATCATGATCGTTTTGGACGCCAAACGTTACGTGATATGAATCACCATAATACTAAATCCAAAATTCAGTCCGCTAATTGGGCCCAGTTTATTTTGCGGAAGTTGCATTCGTGTTGTTATTCAGAAAACACATGCGGTAGCCACAGTAATCGGTTCTCTCTTTCTATATAGATAGAAAGAGAGAACCGATTACTGTCGCTGCCTTCCCTGATCAAGTTCCCCCGAAGAAACTTTCTATCCTTGGCAGACTTATTAGATACTAGGCTACCCCAACAAACTGTAACTATACTTTTGCGGCTAGGATCCCGCTTTATAATCACTGTTTTTAAGCGACTGGTTCGAATGCTTCCTTCCTTTCTTGATTCTGTGCCAAAGGGTTTCCAATAGAGATAGGACTCGATAAACTCCACAATGGTGTGTTAGAAAAAACCTCCAACTTAAAGGGTGCGGTGTTCTCTGCTAACCTGCAAAGGTTTGACTCACCTCTGATGCTAGCAAGCCTACGGCCACACAATCGTCCAGATCAGAAAGGCACGGAACATGTTCACAGCAGTTTCGAACCTATATGTGATCAGGTAACAGCCTTCCTGAAGTCTGCTGACTGTGTAGATTACTCCACATGGTGACCAGAAATTGAAAAGTAGCCTCCAATACTACTGGTCGCCGTCGTCAGTCTCCGTAGTGTACCTTCCAGAGGTTAGGAGAGATATGATAACTTCTCCTCTTCCGGCGTTTGACTACGTACATCATTACATTGCAAATGGTGGTTTTGGATTTGGATTGCTATAAAACGACGATAGCTCGGCATGAATATGGAGCTTATCATTCTTTAAAACTTTAGAGTATTAGTTTTCACCAACTGTGTGTGGCACAACCCAAAAGTAAAGTATTTTGGGCGATTCACTGCGGAAAGTTATACTGGGTTATCGTTTGTGTGCCTGGTTCCTCCCTATGACGTTATTTACGTCAATACTTGGTGGTCTGAATATTTGCAGCACCAGTTCTAATTAATCACCAGAATAACTGATATTTAATAGTAATGTTGTAGACGTTACAAATGTAAATATTTTAGTTGTATGTGTCATTCACACTTGCACCGCCGTATTCTAACTCTAAGTCCTGTCGTACTTAATACTGAAGTAAGTTCGTAGTTTGTATGTATCATTCATAAGGCGCTAGGTATATGAAATTACAAGTTACATTAGCAAGTGTCGGCCTCCTGCCTCGACCACATGCTCTAGATTAACACGTGTCGTATTCTGACTTGGTCGCGGTTTACTTTGCGGGTTTCGGTAACTTTTCTGTATCCACTTTCTTAAGGCCCGGTACGATACTTAATTAGTTTAAAGTTGATCTGACTTTTGAATGATATACATATGTATAAGCAATAGATATTGTTTATAGAGTTTGAAGCTTCGGTTTAACTTTAAACGAATCTGTCAATGTCTTTGACAGTTTAATTGTTATTTAAGAGAATAATTCTAAAAGCAAGTGAGAACAAATAATTTGCTACATTTACGGCGCCCACAGCAGAAAGTACGTACTATGTTTATTAGGATTCCCAAGATATCGGCTGCTGGGCTAGCAGTATAGTAGTATTAGATCACCAGCTTAAGGATAATAACAAACAAAAACACGGTGGTCCTGATAACGAGAACAATCATTTAAAGTAGAAGGTCAACACCAATAAACTTTTAATTTGTCTGGTCAGCACTGTGGCACTGCGACACAACAACTCACGCTTGTGTTACCACCCCGAAACTAATAAGTTTTATATTGAATACACACACATTTTTGGATCTTTGCTGTACTTACAGAACTCTGAAAACTATTTGGCAATGGTCCAATATTGCAGGTTAGCTTTTGCATGTTCCATTTTTTCCAGCGCTCGCCAACTTAACGCTATTTTGCTAATGCGTCACGAAACATGTTTGTAAATACTCATAATTGCGGACAGACTAGTGTCTGACCGCAATTATGAGTATTTACAAACATGTTACTATACCTTATTTTAATTACGATATAATCATGTAACCTATTTTTTTTCTTTTAACACCTAATCTTGCATGTATTCTAAACACCTAATATACTACTAATCTTTGGGGAAACTTAATGTCCGGTACCTACAAAGTATTTTTGGCACACTTGAACTAAATTCATTTAAAAAAATGCATAAAATTGCAGAATCAAGTCCAAGGCGTTGCACAAAAAATATCTCGAACATTCACTATATAGGTACGTTACATCTATCATCTTGCGGCACTAAACAAATCACACTGGTGTTGATGTCAGGACAGCATTGGGGACCGCAAGCGCACGGAACTAGGGGCAATTTACGCATGTGATACTGCGTACTGTCGGACTCAGAACGGCCAACAACCAGTGTCTTCGCGATGCTGGTTGGTTTTTGGGCACAACAGGAAATAACGACAAAAATATTACTTCGTCGTAAAGTATTTTCAGATACGGTAGATGTGGTGTATCCCACAACATTTCTAATGTATGAGGACTAACTGCGCCTCGCGGTATCACCCGCATAAGTCTCAATCCCGTGGGAATATTTGGATAAAAATTAACCTAATCCAGGTCATGGTCTACCCATGTGCCAAATTTCATCCAAATCCGTTCGGCCGTTTAAGCGTGAAAACGTAACAAACATACAAAAAATCAAATATTTTCTCTTTATAATATTAGATGAAGCATAAGTGCTTAAATAATATGACACACTCGTAGTTTTCACACCCGCCTTCACATTTGTTACGCATACGAAGATGACTTGGCGTTTAAAAACGACCATGCAAGCACATTTTTTGAGCGCAACAAGTGACTTGTTACTAGCTAAAAAAGTATATCGGCTATCTAGCGAGGACGGAAAACCGTTAATATGAGGGACAAGGGCGCGCCATCGATCCCGTCTCTCGTTGGCCGCTCCTGGCCCGACCCTGACCTCTCCGGAGAGCCCCGTGCGGCCTGTAGGACGCACAGATGTGATGACGTCAATCCTTTCACTCATGTATTGCAAATATTTGTTTGTTTACAAATCAGGATTCGCGTAAGAACTTCTAACTTGCTTTACTTTTTAAGCCTGTTACAATGAACCCATTTTTTGCGCCTTTCAGCGTAGTTATTTTGTGGTCCGAAACTGTTCTTATTATCCCACGAGTGAATAAAATAAAACTTTACAAAGCAGCCTATGCAATCTCGTCATGGTGTGATTTGGTCACTGGACGAGAAAAAGGTTCAAGTAAAATTACTTAATATCTTCATCTTTTTATCTTTTTCAGGATTCTCGTTATGCAAGGTACTGGTATGATATCAATAGCGTGGTCTTCCAAACAATTAGGCTCTTTATTTAATCATGTCGATGATAATAGAACGATGTTATATGACTATTTTCGAATACTGGATCACGAACCAGATTATGTCCAAATACATAGTTCTAATTGGGAATTTCCAATGCGACAGAGTTCAATTTAATTATTGAACTTTAAGGCACTACTAAACTATATCGGAAGATAATTCTTATGCGTGAAAAACCCATTTTATCACAACTTTAGTTTTCCTTCCTTTTCGACATACATAAAAACATATTAAGGTATTGAGGTCACCATCTGTCTAGCCTTTTCCCAACTATGCTGGGGTCAGCTTCCAGTCTAACCGGATGCAGCTGAATACCAGTATTTTACATGGAGCGACTGCCTATCTGACCTCCACAACCCAGTTACTGGGTAATACCCTTGGTAAGACTGGTTGTCAAACTTTCGGACTTCTGACGACCCGTAGCGGCTGTCAAAGATCCAATAATGATAGCCGAGATCAACGGCTTTTAACGTCTTTTCCGAGGCACGGGGATTCGGTATGTAAAGATCTTTCACCCATCCACGGACCGACCGCGGCAAGCGTAGCTTAACCTAATCAATTGACCCGTGCGGCTGTTATTATTTAGCCATGAGCCCGCAGTTAGCCGAGAGCTCCTCATATTAAGTACCCAGGTGACAACAACAGGTTTAAAAAATAAGTGAATTCGTTTCATGTCAAATGGTGTTGTTATATTTATAGAAGATGGTTCCACTTCAGCTTTTTTAACACGCTTTTATTAGCTTCACTGGTAACTAACAAACAATGTAATAAAATCTTAGAAGTCAATTTTAACTTACTTCTAACTGTCGTATCGAAATAAAACTTTGTATGTATATGTAGTTCGGATGACAAAACTATAATTCAATCAATCTATTTCTATCTTGGAGCTGATCTGATGATAGAGCCAGGTGGATAGTGGAACTCTTCAGTGGCTACTAGTAAACCCCTCGAGTTTGGGGTTCATTTGATTCGCTTTGACGAGTCTTAGGCAGGACTAAGGCAGTAGTCTTAGGACTTAGGCAACGAGGGTCTGATGATGGAGCCAGGTGGTGATTAGTGGAACTCTTCATTGGCTACTAGTAAATTGCTCGAGTTTGGGCTAGAGGTGTGCGCCGGTGCCTTTCTTACCGGCGGCGGCGTTTGGCGTATAATTCGTCGGCGGCAGCGGCGTAATCGGCGTGGATGGTGAAAATGCCAACGCCTGATGATAACCAAATTACCACAAAGCTCTTTAAAGCGAGCGGGGCTCCAATCCTGAGAGAGCTTGCGGGTTTCTCCAATTCCTTCATCCAAGAAAGTATTGTGCCCGAAAGGAGACACGAGGTGCAAAGGATATGTTCTTAAAATCTTGTTGAAGATCTATTTATAGACCCATCTCACTTCCGAGTCACATGTACCTGCAACTGTTCTGGAGAGCCGTCACGAACAGTCTTACCGGGAGATTTGTGACAGGTGACCAGAACAAGCGGGCTTTCGAAAAGGCTTCTGTACCGTAGACCACATCCATACTGTTCAGAAAATTTCACAGACGACCGAAGAGTACAATCAGCCGCTGTGTATGGCATTTGTAGACTCCGAGAAGGACATCGAAATATGGGCAGTTCTGGTTTCTCTGCAACGATGTAGAATTGACTCGCGCTACATCAAAGTGCTGAGATGTTTGTATGACGCTACCACGATGACTGTCCAGATCCAGGATAAGAAAACCAGCCGCATCCAACTGCACAGAGGGTTGAGACAAGGGGATATGATATCCCCGAAATCGTTCATCAATCTGTTGTCTTTAAGATACAACTGGACTGGACAATCAACGAGCACTGCGAGTAGGTACATCTTCGCTTTGCCGATGACATCATCATAATGGCAGAGTCGCTGGGACAGTTATACCAGATGCTGCACTGCCTATGAATGAAATGTATAGCCTCTGGGCTGGTTGGCCTTGGCATGAATTTAGAAAAAACTTAACTCGCTTACAACTTATACGTCTCGCTGAGTCCAATCCACGTCGAAGGTTCGCTACTCGAAGTTGTGAAGGAGTATGTCTATCTGGGAGTCATGATCACTAAATCAGGAAAGAAGCTGGCAAAAGGATTCAGTTCGGTTGGACAGCGTGGAAAACTTCCTCAGGTGTTCTCTTCGCCCATACGACAATGTTTCAAGATTAAGGTCTTCAGCCAGTGCGTCCGGTCTGTTATTTAATGCTCACATAAAAATGGTTTTTTATTTTTGCGTAGACAAATATGTTCAAATAAACCAATAACTAATAAGTATATATTAAAACATTAATAGTGTTTAGTTTACTAGTATATCTGCATTGTATCTAAAACTAGAATATTCCATATTTAAACATGGGCGCCGATGATGCCGACAAAAAAGTTGGCGGCGGTGGCGTGGCTAAAATGTCAGGCGGCGTGCGCCACCCGATCGGCGCACATCTCTCTAGTTGGGACTCATATGATTCGTTGTGCCGAGTCCAATAGCTTGGGCTTGGTAGCGAAGGTCTAGCCCTTGCGTCACTGTACCGGTGGCGCGAAGAGGTGCGGTCGCGGGGCGGTGGACCGATGCAGCGAGAGATCGAACTGCGTCGGTCGCAGCTCCGCGAGGTCCTGGTGACGCAGTGGCGGTACAGGCTTTCACGCCCTACCGCCGGCCTCGTCACCATCGAGGCGGTCCGGCCGGTGCTCAACGAGTGGCTCGGGAGGAGGCACGGCTCCCTGTCCTTTAGGGCGACGCAGGTGCTTTCGGGGCATGGTTGCTTCGGGAAGTACCTGTGTCGCATAAACAGGGAGCCGGACGCTCGGTGTCATCACTGCGTCAACTGTCTGGAGGACACGGCGTGGCATACGCTGGCAGAGTGTACCGCATGGGAGGAGCCGCGCCGTGCCCTCGTGTGAGAAGTCGGAGCCGACTTGTCGCTTCCGGCCGTCGCTTGTTCGATGGTCGGGAGAGCCGAGTCGTCGGATGCGGTGATCTCCTTTTGTGAAACTGTCATTTCACAGAAGGAGGCTGCGGAAAGGTTGAGAGAGGTCGAGGCCACTCTCCCGATCCGCAGCAGACGTGCCGGGCGTCGGCGGAGGGCGGATAGCGCCCTCTTTCGGCCCCCATAAACGGGTTCAGAGGGACGGCGGACCTGGGGACGTCCGCCGCCCCTCATATTACAGGACCCGAGGCGGCGGCGCGTAGTGTTCCACGCGCGCCCCTATTGGACGTCGCGGGGGGAGTTTTACACCTCACTCCCCCCGCGGACTTGAGGAGGCTCGCAGAGGCGGGCCGGCACTAGCCGGGGATTGTGGAAGGCGCACAAGTTCCCATGATCCCCGGTGCAAGTGTGGGAAGGGAACACCGGGGTGGTTTTTAGTCAGTAAGAGTCTGTCAGACCCCTCCGCCCCCCCAGGACGGAGGACATCCATGAGGATTTTCCACCCCGGAACAAAAAAAAAAACAAAAAAGAAATGGTAGCGAAGGTCTGATGGTGGAGCCAAGAGGTGATAGTGGAACTCTTCAGTGGCTCCTAGTAAACCGCTCAAGTCATAACTTCGTTGTCTTTAGACTTATTAACTAAATGAAGAATATACTAGACTAAAAAGTAAAAAACAAAAATAATTATGAAGTTGAAAAAAAAAGCACCTTTTTATCACGCACTAAAAATTATAAAATAATTTAATTGACTTGTGTTAGTTCTTGTTTTTATCCACAACGGAACGGAAGCGGCGGTATATTGCGTTTGGGGTTAGTGGTTGTTTGTGTATATGTATGTCTGTTACTATTTTCCTCGAAAACTACTGGGCCGATTTCGATGCGGTTTTTGCAATAAATAGCTATCATTTCAGAGCAGGTTCTCAAACATGTTTTATAGCTGTAGACCACCAGGGAGCGCTCCAGTAGCCAGGATAGTCAGCGCTTGAAGGCTTCTCAGAAACTATTCATCCGATTTCTTTGCGTTTTGTTTTTAATATTGTATAGGTATAATTTCAGAACAGGTTTCTAGACATATTTTACAGCTGTAGATCACCACGGGGCGCTGCAACAGCCAGGATAGTCGGCGCTTGAGTGCTTCTCAGAAACTATTCATCCGATTTCTTTGCGGTTTTTTTTATATTGTATAGGTATAATTTCAGAACAGGTTTCTAGACATGTTTTACAGCTGTTGACCGCCAGGGGGTGCTGCAGCAGCCAGAATGGTTGGCGCTCGAGGGCTTTTTTATACGATTGGGAACGCCCTAATACGTTTCAATAAGTGAATTAAGAATGGGACCAAATAAAGACTGTATTACCGGCAGCCATCTGGCTATAAAACTGAGTATAGTATCCGCTGCCTTAAACCTGTATTTAGAATAAAATATAATATATTTTATGATTAACTTGCATGTTTGTTTGGCGCCGTATCAAAATTAGATACAATAGTTTATGAGCTTAGATAAATAAAAATATGTACAAATTCGCCCAGTTATTTCAGCATAAAGAAGTAACAAATACACAAACATCCGTGGGGTGTCGATGTAATTAACCTACTCTCTAAAAAGTTTGAAATAAAAAACAAAACTAAAATTTTGAGAAAAATCCACTCCTGTGTTAAAACGTAATCGAAAAAGGTTTTTAAATAACTTTTTGATGGTTCCCCGACTAGAGGTAAATATGAAAGGACAGATTAAATTTAAAAAAATCTTAAAAAAGTGTTGATCTGTTTCGAGTTCTGCCATACAAACAACTAATTATTAATATTACTTCTTAGTTTTTTTTTACCATTACGTAAAAACTTATGGGTTTCTCGTAGGGATACACACAGCAATAATATCAAATATTGGTACTGCATATTATACTCATATACCTATTAATATAATTTATAAATCAAAGAAAATCCGTCGGGGGTGGTCACTCTGCTTTGCAATAAATCGAATATACGCAGCTTTTTGAGTTTAACTAATTTAGTAAGAATTAATGGAATTTTGGATTACTCAATATAAATTGCTATACATTTTAACTGAAAGGAACAGACAGGGCAATGGCAGCTCCCAGAGGGTTTTCTTTGATTTATAAATTATATTAATAGTTATATGAGTATAATATGTAGTATCAATATTTGATATTATTGCTGTGTGTATCCCTACGAGAAACCAAGAAGTAAGTACGTAATGGTAGAAAAACTAAGAAGATTAATAATTAGTTATTTGTATGGCAGAACTCGAAACAGATCAACATTTTTTTAAAGGTTTTTTTTATTTAATCTGTCATATTTACCTCTAGTCGGGGGACCATCAAAAAAGTTATTTAAACCTTTTTCGGTTACGTATTAACAACAGGAGCGGGTTTAAAAAAAATCCTTTTTATATCCAATGATTAAATCAAAAAGCGAGGAGCTCGTTTTAGTTGCTTGTACTTTTAATTAATTAAAAATACCGCTCCATGCTTTTTGTTTTAATCATTGGATATAACAGAATAACTAATACAAGACAATTTAATTATTTATAATTTTTTGTTCGTGATAAAAGCGTGTTTTTTTTACCGCCGGTTGGGTTTAACAGTTCAGTAACTCGTGGGTTTGGATGCAAGGTTAGGCGTGTCTTGTACTGTCTTTTTTACCGCTCAATTTCAGAGTTTACTGATGGCATTTTTGTAGATAGTCGTGGATTTCGTCGTTCCTAGCAAAACAAGGTGCGTTTGCTATTGATCTTAGGATACCATTTTGGACTCTTTGCATGCAGAGTATGTTAGTTTTGTTAGCCACGCCTCACAATTGGATCCCGTAGGATTTGGAAATTGGATCTCATATTGTCCAGTTTCTTGCCATGAGCCTATACAGGTTGCGACCTAGATAAATATCGCACGTTTTCCTTTTGTCGTAAACCTTATATTTTATGCAATACATGCTTCTCACTCAAATTTGTAGGAGAATGTTATAGCGTGTGTCAATTTGGGAAATGTTTAATTCTTTCCAAGCACTAAGCAGTCTATTCAAAGCTAATTGAAATTGCTTAATAATAATGATTTAAGTGTGTTTCGAATTCCAGATAACAATGTAATACGTCGAGACCAGACAGTGTGTCTCGTAATGTCGTCAGAATTTTGGCATTCTTCCATGTTTGCTTGTTGTCTTCTGAGCCCATTTGTCCGTCAGGGATAGTATAGTGACGCACTTTTTATCTCCCTATTATCTTTAAGACTGATTCTTATCACTAAACAGATTCTGCCTTGTCATAGGAAAGTATTTGACTGTTTGCTTGTGTACCTACATTACGCACGCCGTTGCTTCGGTTGACTATGTACTGCTACACCTGTCAATACTTCACTTATCATCGTAATCGGATTGAATATGGCTTACAGCGGGACGGGTATTTTAATCGTGATCATAAAATCATGTAAGTACCTACAAATTAAGTTTTTATCAATTTATGATGTGCACAAGTGGTGAAGTCATTAAAAGCTGCATAAATGTGCAGGCTTATTTACTCTCGCATCGGTAAAGTCCTAATTGACTGTATTACTGAACTTCGAAGTTTAAAATATCGATGTATTGAATTGAGAAGGTTCATAACCGCGATGTATGGAACTTCGTAAGAATGTCTATTCAAACTTCGAAGTTCAGTATGACATTCTTTCGAAGCTCCGTACATCGCGATTATGAACATTCTCAATTCAATACATCGATATTTTAAACTTCAGTAATACAGTCGTCCTAATTGCAGCAGCATTACAAATCAGAATAGCATTTCATCGACATTCCGACCCGCGATGGATAAGGTAGTATACATAAGTCGAATAGTGCTGGTGTTTGTTACCAATGACGACTCAAAAACCCGAAAATCAACATAGCAGTATAGAAATAACTAAAACAAATACTACTTTTCCTAATTGTGTACTTTGAGCATTCATTAATAGTGATGTTTCGATGTTGAATAAAGCACAAAACTGGAACGCAATTAAGTTGATTAGTGTTTGAAATTATATCGGCCCCGTGACTTGTAAGTGGCGTGACTGTCGTGTCTAGGTGATGTACTGAGGTGAATAATGAATACATACCAAAGACGCTCGAGCCTTCATTTTACTCCGTTCAGCATCAGACCCATCGGGATATGTCATGAATGTCTTACGCGAAGTAAACTACAAAATTATCTATAAATATTATCACAAACGCGCTTTGACGTGGAGTACCCGTATTACCTAAATTAACAACCATTTTTTTTTTTATTATAACGTGATAAAAACCTTTTATTTAAAGGGGAAGCGCCAGGTTAGCCCGCGAAATGAATTTTGCGGGCAACCTGGCGCTTAACCCCTTAAGTGGAACGAGATTTTTCAGTTGAATTACAACATTAAAACATTTGTTTTACCTATTTGTAATCTGTAAATGTGTCACTTACATAAAACTAGGATACCATAATAAACACAGTAATGTCTAATTTAAAAAATATACAGTCATTGCGACGTGTAATGGAGCGGAGTATTGTTGGCAGACCATATTCGCAACAACACACTGCGCTGCAAAACACTGTACCGACGTTACTCAAAAAGCCACTAAGCTGAAGTGGAACTGGGCTGACCATGTCTGCCGTATGCCCAATGAGCTATAGGCCAAAATAACCACTACGTGGAGCCCTGACAGCCAGGCGTCGCGGCAGACCCCGTAAAAGATGGCGGGACAAGCTGGAGAAAACAAACAATCAATGGTCCACTTTAGCCCTGAATCGAAAGAGCTGGTAACCATGTGGAGGGTTTTGCCCAGTAGATGGGATGATGCAGGCTAACAGTAAGAGCCATTGCAACCTTCTGAAATTCGATACGGTAGCATAATCTGTCGGCTCGAATTTACTCATACTTATTAATTTGAATGAATAAGACTCAATGCATTATTCATATATCTTTTAAGTTGGTTCTTTGCCTTGACCATGCGATAAATCAGTTTTGGGGGTAGTTCATTCACTAATGTTGGTACTGCGTACCTTTTTGTGCGCTTACCAAAGTAGCAGTTTTAAATATAAGTATAATTTTAATACAGAATTGTGACGTATCGGTTTACGCCTATTTCACTGCGGCATACATACACAAGGAATTGATGTCATCTATCAGTTTTTTTAAGCTATTGCATAGCCTTTATCGCGGGCTTGGAGCGCGGCGACCGAATTAAGAAATTCCGTAACGAAAATAAAACCTAACACCCCCCACTCCGCCTACCATGTAGCTCGGCCGAGCGTTCGCTTAACGTGTACGTAAGTGGTACGACTGTACTTGAATTAATATCAAAGAAAAAACAATACTGCATAAATAAAAAATAAATAAATAATTATAATTGCATAAGTTGATAAAAAATGCTATGCAATAGCTTTACCGCGGCAGTCCCCGAGTGCCACACGTGTTTTTTTTTTTCGCCAAACAAGTTGGTGTTTTGTTTCAAATTATAATTTTATAATACGTTTAGATGTAGTGAAACACTATTGTAATAAGCATTTTCTTTTGTTAACAGAACAACAAACATGTAGAGACTTTGGACGACGGACAATTACGAGCACTGTTGGACGAGGCTATCACATACAAATGTCCCAAAGACCGAGAGGGTAAAAGCAGTCTATTTAAGGTTAGTGCTAAAAATAAATTGTATTTATACCACGCAGACTTGCTTAACTAGAAGTTGCGTAAATCAGACTTAAAATTGCATGTGAGATGCTGAGTTATGGTCAAGCATTTTGTTGAACCAAATGCATTTACGCTTAAATGTTAGCGTTTTTAACCGACTTCAAAAAATGGAGGAGGTTCTCAACTTATGATTGATCTCTCGCAGACATACGGTGATAAGTATGACTTACAAATTCAGCCGGTACCGCATACAATACCTACGTTCACAATATTAGTGGAAAGCTAATAAATTAGCTTTAGCGTTATTGTCACTAAGACGGATGACATAATATGCGACGCGTTCCGTGGGAGCGCTTTTTTCCTTATAAACTGAGCTCAGTACTTGCGCCCGTCGCGTGGCAATTCGTCGTCAGTCAATGTCCATGGACCGTCGTCAAATATGGCAAAATATCGTTGATCAACAGTGCGGTCCAGTGCCCTAAACGAAGGTGACGCGGATTTAAGGTAGGCCATCACGATCGACGTAAAACAATGCATTGTAACTCTTATATCGGTAAGGTAAGGCATAAATTAGAATGTTTGCCGTTAGTTTCATCAAACTCACGGCAATCATTCTAATTTATACTTTCTAAAAATGAGATAAGGGTTACATTGCAATGGCTCACAAATGGTTTTACGTTATTCAAATGTGATCGTGAATGCGCCGCTTCAGGAGTTGCTGGAGGAGGTGGAGCAGGACGAGCAGGCGTGCGAGGCGGCGGCGCGCGTGCTGCCGGGCGGGCGCGGCGCGCGGCGCGGGCGCGGGCGGCGCGCGCTGCCGCACTCCAACTCGCTGCAGGACCTGGTGGCGGCGCTGGCGGCCGAGCCCGCGCCGCGCCGCGCGCACGTGCGCCACGCGCCCGCGCCCGCGCCCAGCAACGTGTCCGCGCGCGCCATCCACGGCGGCAGTCTGCCGTCCGGCGTCGACACCTGTGAGTTAGCTTTACCTTCACTTCGGGTGGGTTCCAGCCCGCGATGCTCCCTTTCGACGAACCCATATTTAATTACATCTCGGTTCGAAGTCTAACCATGACTTAGCCATAATTACTTTGCTAGTCTTAATCACAGGAGTAGAACGAGACACTGCCTCATCGGTGGGATTACTGAGGTCGTTAATTTCTCTCGAAAGTTCATCTTTATTTGAAGCTACTAAAGTTTTAATTTCCACTATCAGGGTTAAAGTTAAAAGTCTTTTAGTCTTACCAAAGCGTATCGTGGTATCCAGTAATTGGGTTGTGCAGGTCAGATAGGCAGTCGCTCCATGTAAAATACTGGTATTCAGCAGCATCTGGTAAGACTGGAAGACGACCCCAACGTAGTTGGTAAAAGGCTTGACAGGTGATGGTGATGATGATGAGAAAGTTAAAATGGTCGTGATGTTGTGTCGCCAGCCTCGTTGCTGAGCGAGGAGCCCGCGCGCGGCGCCGGCTACCTGGCCACGGTGCGCTGCGTCAACCCGCCGCCGCTGGCCGAGCGCCGCGTGTCCGCCAGCGATGCCAACGCGCCCGGCGAGATGGAACTACTCAACAGGTACGAGGCGTAGCGAATATTGTGGTATACTCAGTAATATATAAAGGTTCAACTATGGCGAAGTGGCCGATATAGATTATTATACGAGAAATAGAATGCTTACATAATTATAGTTAGTCTGACGAGGGACATTCCAAAACTGCGCATGAAAAAATCCATCAATCATTTTTTGTAGTTCAAATTCATCGCACAAACATTATAGTATCAGCTCTATCCACGACGAACGTGATCTCCCGCATGAAATTTGTTCACAGAAGAAGTAAGCCGATGTTCCCGATGACGTACACGGCGCGCGCCACGCTGGAGATCGGCAGCGGCAGCGTGTGCTCGGGCCGCGCGGTCACCACCACCACGCCGTCCAACCAGGTGCGTACCCCTCGCGCCGCGAGCCAGCAGGCGCGCCTGCTGCGCGCGCTGCGGCCCCGGGGCGGCGCCCCGCCCGGCCGCGACACCGGCGACGCCCGGCCACTTGGCGACGGGAAACCGCGCGGCCCGAACCGACTCCACCAGCGTGGGGACAAAAAAGACGAACGACACTTTTCAATGTGCGACCGAACTATCAAAGATTCAACTGAAAAAATACCAAGAAACGAAAACCGTGCAGACGATTCCCGGCTGTGGGCTGACAATGTAGATCATTGGTATAAAAGCCTATCGAACTATACCGACCCTCTACAATATACGAACTTGACTAAATTAAAGGAACGTAATATCCAGGCTAAAGTTACGGATATTCCAACAAACTCTAAAAACACTGAAAGTACCAATATAGAAAATAATTTTATTTTGCCATTTAAAATAACTAGTGGGCACAATAATTCTCCTAGTTTAAGTCTTAAAGACAATTTAAATAATCATTTTATATCTGACCTACAAGAAAAAGTTATAGTAAACGAATTTAAAGCAAAAGAATCTCTACATTTTAGTAATATACGTCGCCATGATGAAGAAGCGCACAGGGTTGTCGAAAGTTTTGAATATGATAAGGAATGTGATATTAAATTAAGAAAAAACTATAGGAAACAAGTAGGTGAAAATTTAGTAGTGCCGACATTGTCGGATATAAACCCAAGGAACGTTAGACGTATGACCATAGGTCAACCCCTCCCGTATGTCCAACAAGCTAGCCATTCTATAGGCACACATAGTAAGGAAAAACATCCCCAGAAAAGTATTCAAAAAGATGTTAGCATAATGTGTTCAAACGAAATGGATGCTACATCAAATTCATTATTAACTGATGTTCAAAGTAAATTAAAAAACATCGAAGATATAAATTGGACTAAGTCGAGCCAATTATTCGATTCATCTACAAAATGTTATAATTCATCTGATGAAGGGGAAGATTTGCTCACAAATCCATTTGTTTACTTAGAAAATGACAAATCTCAAGATGGAGAAGTAGAGTTGACAGACGTCAATCCTAGCCATTCACAGAAAAGTAATACAGAAGATTCGTTCACTGAATATGTATCAAAGCAACAAAAACTGTTAGAATCCATAGGAAATAGCGAAGAGAGCAACGTTATGACAACAGCTCGTGAATACGAGAAAGAGGAAATTTGTCAAGCTTTAAATGTCCTAGAAAATGTTACACGTCACTCTGATAATGATGCGCAATGTCCCACAGAACATGAGTGTTCAAAGTCGGCTTCTGTAGACGAAGTTGAAATCCTAAGCGGCGCAAACAAACCGGGAGACGAACGTCCCACGAGACCTGAACACGAAAATACCCCGAAGAGCGATCGTATTAGTTTAACCCAGCTTCCTAACAATGCTTATATTTTTTTAACATTACCTAAGCCTTTAGTTTCGCCATCTAATAATAGTAATGTTAACACTCCCGTCCAGATATTCGAAATTGAAAATAATAACGACATCAGACCTCTCTCCGAAAGTAATAGTAAACCGAACATTGTAAAGAAGAAAAGACAAAAGATGTCCCCAGAACACCCCGGCAGTAGCGACGTGAAGAAGAGTGCGCTAGATCAAAATGTCCTTAAAGTGCTTCTGTTTGAAAGTCTTTTTAAAAACAATGCTAACGAGAACTTATCGCACAACTCCGGGGTGTCAGCTATCACCAATGATGAGGTAGGACTCCCACTTTGGTTAAAATGTTTTGTACAGTACAGTGTTAGCTAGGAGTCACACTAATGATTGTTTGTTTCTGCAGGTCGACTCCGCTATATCGTTTAGTTGCATCACAACACCGGAGGTTGTGTCCAGTTGCAACACGACGTCGTCCACGGCGCAGTCAGCGGTCGCCGTAGATCCTAAGGTACATATCAAGTGCCTCTCTGCTTGGACTATTCCTTATTATAATTGTGACACTAGTGAATGATAAATGTAAACATTTCCGCCCGGCAGCCTCGCAGCGTGATCTCCAGCAGCTTCAACGGGCTGCCGCTGTCGCGCCCTAACTACGGCTCCACCGGCACCTCCGCTTCAGACGACTACAAGGTTTTACTTGCATTTACATACCTAACTTGTTCACTGTAGCAAGCTATAAAGGCCAAATTTAGAAATAAGATCCATGTCCAGGTGATCTGGGCATAAACATATAACTTATTACCTTTAGCATAATGGATGAAGTACTAAATAAAAAAAAGCCCATTTGAAGTATTATGTAAACTCAATTGTTTTTGTTTAGGCCTTTAGGGTAGAGTAATGTGCACAGATCGTTATATAAACATAACATTTTTAAATGCAAATGAATGAATATTAATATCTAAAATGTTTTTATACCTGAAATTTCTTTCAGTGGAAGTAAATTACGAAATATTTCATAAAGAAATCTGTAAATTCTTCTTTCTCAACTCATTATAGTATGTACATTGTACGTTCGGGTGCGCGTCATTTGTTTTTAACCGCTTCCCCTTCACCTGTTAGGACTACGGGAGTGTCACTTACGGAGTGAATGTGCGCGGCGCGGGACGCCGCAGGTGTGACACGTGGCGGGAAGGGCGCGTGGCGGCATTAGAGAGCGCCGTGCTGTTTGCTGGCACGCCATACGATTTGATCTTACCCCCATGGCATGCCAATAATAGATGTTTCACATCAAAAGATTGTGTACTTATATCGATTTTGTTACTTGCTGTATAAACTATACTATTTTTCAAAAATAATAGCTTACGTTTTCTGTTACAGAAGTCTTTGGACGAAAACGGCAACTCAGTACAAGGATTCAGTTCACCTCTTTCGGGATCTAGTCAACACAAAAAACCTCGGAGGAAAAAGTCTTCAAAGAACGAGACCGTCATCGATTGCCAACAGATCGACGGCTACCAGGGAGACAAGGACGTCAACGAGCTGCTTCGGTTCATCGAATCGAACGCGGACAACGGGCGCGGAGCCAAGCTAGGGCGCGTCAAGCACAAGGACGACTCCGACGACAAGAGCAAGAAGCGCTCCACCGAGCGACGCAAGGACAAGGAGAACAAGATCAAGCGCGCCACCTCCATGGAGGAGCTGTCGCGCACCAAGATGGAGGACCTCACCGACCTGGCCGCGGCGCCCCTGCGCGACAAGAAGGAGCGCCGCGACGCGCCCGCCAAGGAGCGGCGCTCCTGGGGCGACGACGCGCTCTACTGCGACGCGCCCGACCCCGCCGCCGAGCTCACCGACTTCCAGACCGTCACCAAGAAGCGCAAGCCGCGGCGCCGCGCCGACGAGCCGCCGCGCCGCGCGCGCGCGCCCAGCCCGCGCGCCCGGCGCGAGTCCGCGCCGCCCTCCGACCGCAGCAACGACTCCAACGACGACATGGACTCCGTGCACTCGCTGCCCGCCGCGCCGCCGCCCGCGCCGCCCGCGCCGCCGCCGCCCGTGGCCTCCTACGCCGACATCGCGCGCACGCGCCACAACATCCCCGACCTCATCGAGAGCTGCAACTTCTACGCGGAGGGCCAGGGCGCGCCCGGCGCCGCGCCGGCCGACGCGGACGGGTACCCGGCGCTGGAGGCGCGCGCCGAGCCGGCGCGGCGCCGCGACAAGGCGCCGCGCCGCAAGGAGCGCGCGCCGCCCGCGCCCGCCGCGCCCGACTGCCCGGCGCCCGACGTGGTCGCCGACCGGCGCCCGCCCGTCATCCTGCTGGACTCGGCCGCGCGCCCGCGCGACCTGGACGGCGTCACGTTCGGCTTCGACATCAACGAGCAGCTGCTGGGCGGCCTGGCGCGCCGGCCGCGCTGCGACCTGCTGCGCGACGCGCCCGAGCCCGGCGCGGGCGTGGCCGTGCGCGCCGGCTGCGCCGCGCTGCGCTACGTGCCGCCCGACGCGCCGCGCGACACGGCGCACCTGCTGCAGATCGTGGACTACGTGGGCGCAGGTGAGTGAGAGCCCGCGAGCCTGCCGCACGCGTGCGAGCGCTGGCTGACGAGTGTTGTCTGTTGCAGCCTGGGAGGACGTGGTGCGGTGCGGCGCCGGCAAAGTGCGCTACTTCAGCGAGTAGCGCGCGACGCCCGCGAGTCGTGTCTGCGGAGGTGGCGCGGGTGCGGGCGCGGGCCTGGCGCGCGCCGCGCCTTGCTGAGCGAGCTGAACGTGCCGAGCGGACCGCGCACCGTGCTGAGCGGACTGCGTGGCGTGCTCGCCGCTCGGACACGATCGCCGACGGTCGGGGTCGGTCGTCGCCGAGCCGATTCTCGCGGGTGTTCAAGCTACATGTTACTATAGTTTAAATTAGAAAAAAAAAACAAACGATTGAATCTTTCCGCGGTGCCCTCGAGACGAAATATCGTATGAATAGAGAGTGAGGTGACGATGCGAGTGTATTATTGTATCCTCGATGGTCGAGCAAGGTGTCAGTGTGACGTGACGGGACTCGTTTGAGTGATGCGTTGACGTCGCGCGCCGGAGCGTCGGCGTGCGCTCGTCTCATGTCGTACTGTGATGCGTCGATGCGACTGATCGGTATCTCGTTCATACTATCAAATATGTGAAGTGATTACACTATTTAACCAGTGTTTTCGCTGTGATTGAAATAAATTTAATTTCGCTTAAAAGTATGAAATGTGGCAATAAGCATTTAACAGTTCAATTTGCACTTCAATTTTTTTTTAAATTATTAATTTAGAGGATGATGTAATTTTAGTTTGTGGTCTGGCGCGTGGACGGTTTCGAGTGAATGCAGTTGTAAATGTAACAACATAATTATTTTGTGGGAGTGAAAGTCACAATTGCTTTAACATTTACAGATGTCACTAAACAAGATGTGTGATTATGTTATTTGCATTTGCTGTAATTTAACACCATGTCCTGCTTTAACCTTGTAAAAATTGTTTATTTGTAATGTATGTACCCGTTAGGAGTAACACAATTAAACCGTTCTTGACGTGACTAATAGCCAAGTACAAGACGTGCAGCGCCGCGAGCGAGGCGCCGCCTGGGCCACACGCAGCGCGCCAGACGAACAGTACTCATGTTTTGGTTCCAGTTGAAGAGGCATGTATTATTTTGTTTCTGTTGATTTTTATTATGCTTTTGTTATGCTGTAATCACAAATATTTGGTAGATTTTTCTAACTAGCCACTCAAGTCTATTTTGTTATATATTTTTAAGTTTTACCATTAGATACTACCTACTGTAAATAAAATGAAGATCTTATAAGGAGTAACTGGCCATACTAGGGGCGGCGCGACCACACTTGGACATGATCTTGCTGTGATGTGATTTTATATTGAACTCGTCAACTTTAACAAGTTAATTTAGAGATCATAATTATAATGTAAGTAATGTTATGTAATATCACCACTGGCTGTGTGATTTATATTATTTTCTTTTGTTAAGAGTTTGAATGTGGTTGGAAATTAGTAAGATCATGATCAAGTGGAATAGAGTGTCAATATGTGAAATTAACATCTAAATAATTTATACATGAGGATTTGTGTTTATGCATGCGATGACAAACGTTACCGCGCGGTACGCTCGACGCCGGGCGTTTCCTTTGTTCATTTGTTGTCATACAAACTTCTGTATGACAAATTAAAAAGTTTGACCAAACATTTATATAGTCATTAAGAAGTCATTTAAAATTCATCGTAGTTGTGATGATTATTTACAGATACATACTACCATGTCCTAAGTTAATTATTCTTAAAACCAATTTCAAATGAATGAGTTACTTTGGGTAAGAGAATAAAAAAAGGAAAAAAAATATTGCTTCTGTATGAATCGTGTGATGAGTGAAATCATCAGACATGAAAATCATGGTTTATTTAAAATCACTCCAAACAAAGTGAGAATTATAATTTTAACAGGCAATTTTACAAAAAGCCGCATTTACGTAAACAAAGGTTTTGTGTGATTGTTAATCTTCTACCAAAACACTGTCCATACATCCTTGCCCGCTCGCATGACAACTTGCTTAACACATATTATGTAAAATATAATTATATTTATCTTAATTGTTTGAAGTTTGCAGAGACGGAAATATTGTTAGCTAATTGTTTGAAGTGGGCTGGCATGCGAGCGGGCCTACGTGCTGTTGCTTCGGTCGGATCTTGGATCCAAAATTTATTTGAGATGAAACTAGTCGACTTGAAAAACTAAAAATTAACTATTAATACTACGAAATTTATGCGACTTAGAATAATATTATTATTTTCACATATAAGTAAATGTTACAATAAGCATTTCTAATTTTACTGAGATATAAAATTAGTCTTGTATTGGCTTTTTACTTGTACCGTTATGTCAGGGTCCTTGGCATGCCTTCTTACATGGCAAACTTATTGAATATTATGTAAGGAAATAATTTTTTTTGTCAAGAACTCAAAATATGTTATTTGGTCAGCTAAGCATTTTTTTTTAATTGCAGGAAGGTAACTGTAAATGAATGAATGGTAACATGCTCTAATTTAAAATATTTAAAAAAATACCACAGTAATAATTATATTCGTTTTTGTGTTTCAAAAAACAAACTATTATTCAACCAAAAATCTAACTGTATTGAAGATGAGAATAATGATCAAAATTACAATAGAATACAACTACTCAACTCAACTTATAATTTATGAGTAAGAGTACCTATGATGCAATTACATCAGGTTTTTCTAGAATACACACAGACATTAGTATACAAAAAAAAAATGTTTTTGTCTACAGTTTGTATTAGCACGGTTGTTTGTATGTTCGTCGTAGTTACATTACATACCAAAATAGGGCGTGTTTCGGTATATTTTATAATTTCCAAATCTCTAAACAATTCTGAATAGAAAAGGTTCCATTTTTAAAATATCGAATGAAAAAATACCAAGTTTTAAATGAATTGCTAAAAAGAGACTGCACCACTCAAAACTGTCGTCATATGTCACACCGCGCCGTTCAGTACGATGCTCGTTTTGGACAAGATCGGTTTAAGTAATCGAGAAAATTTCAAAGTGCGCCTTCACAATTTTTTCAACCGCTTTAAAATAAGAATAAATTCTTATACTATCTTAATTAAAGTTAAAAACCCTGTTATTTTGGAACATAAGCCACTGCGACGAAAATTTACTAAAGGTAAACACCTGAAAAGTAAAAAAAAACACGAAAAATCACTTGTCAGTATGTCTTCCACTTTAAAATTGCTCCTGTATTCTAGATATGGCGGCAATATATTATTTAAGCATGAACTACCAAACAAGACTAGATCAAACAACTGACTTCTTTTTTTTTTTGTACAAATCAAATTTAGAAACGAAGGGTCTGATGTAATTAAGTAATAACTATTTGAGCTGGGCCCATTCTAATGAAAAGCTGAGATTCAAGCTGATCTATTTCAATTATAAGGTAATCCAAAAAAAGAACTCATTTTGGTTTCTTTAATAAAAAAGTAATCACATGATATATGATTGACGGTGAAAATCGTTACAAAAATATCTGTATGAACGGCCACAACATTGTAAATATAGTGTACATTAATTTCATTTTATTTTCAGAGAGATAATGTTTTTTAATATTGTTGAGATTGATATCAATGTACTGAGAGGAAGCTCATATCAAAGGTATAGAAATTATTTATTATTTCTTTCCCTTGTAAAATATGTATATAGATATGCAGAAAATTATCGGATTTTTATCGTTTTAGTGCATCCTAGACGTTGTAGATAAAAGATCTCTTAAGTTGGATGTTGTGACTACACACGGAACAGACCTGTCAGTGCCGCGCGCCCTCGCGGCTCGCACACCCGCTGCGCCGATTAAAACTAAGCCCGACTAATACACTGCTATTGATTGATTCTGATACAAATGTAAATGTGTCATAATCACCTTTTGTCCATTGCGTTAAGGATTTTTTTGGCTGCCTTTCTCTAAGCCCACGACTCCTTGGCACAGGCTGTTGACATTGACATCATAATGTAAACAGAACCTCTGATACCGTGTTATGTGATGGTTTAAATCGGCACAGCGTGTTGGCGCGGCGTGCTCGACGCTCGAGGCTTTGTGCCTCTCCAAATAATAAAATATATAATATTGCAATTACTATGCAGAAAACATAACCATTTAAATATTATTAATTTTATCGTATTTTAAAAGCTACTGAATATTTTTTTACGCAAAGTATCTGGAGATCTAAAAATAAACTTAAGAGAATATAATGAAAGTATGGATGAGCTAAAATTTATTATCTTGAGCTGAAATAAATGTAATTATTTTGTTTAGGTAATGGAGTGATATTGCTTAGGAAAGCTATTTGGCGAAGTGTAAATGTATAAATAAATTAATGCTGAGACATAAGTTTTGAACGATTGTGTCATTTTCTGAATGAATATGAAATATACTACAACATATTCAGTGCTCAATTAAGTTTCTGATTTGTTCTTTGTGACTTAGTCAAATTATTTATTCAGAAAATGGGACAAACGTTCTGTATCATAATATGTACCAATATGAGAAATTTTATTTATCTGCTTTGCATCTAACTGATTAATAATTATTCTAGGTTTTTACTCTGTTCGTTACTAGAAATAATGACGCCTAATTTAAATTAAATAAAAGACGACGTCCTATGAAATGCGTACAAAATGCTACATAAAAACTGATATGTGATGTGACCTGGTTAGTAGTTTCCGTTTATTACACAATTTTCATAACCTTTTATCATTATGGTATGTTCTTTAATGATAATATTATAATTTATTAGCCTGCTTTACATAAACATCCTGTTTCTGGCTTATTTACGTATTCTAAGGGCCCTTTCCTTTTGTGGCGAAACAATCCAGTGACAAGCAATCAAAGAAATTGTAAGCTCATTGTGGCATGATTAGTATCTCGGGATGCCGTCTTTTATATTTACATAATTCGTTTGTGAGGTCGCTTACCAATGAACAAGCCGTATACGTTTATTGTTTGTTATGCGCCCGGATGTAAGAAGAACTTTGTGTTGACTAGACTCTCTTTGAAATAGTTACAAAAAGAAAGTTATTATTAATTTCGATATTTAGTAACAGTCGTGGATAAATCTTTGATTTTGGTTGATGTTTGCTACAAATGTATGATACTGGAATGTGAGTTAATTGTCGTTACATTGTGTATGTAGATGTTAAATTAATTTAAAAGTGTTTTTATACATGAGGGTTCGTCCACGGCTGTGTACTGTTAGTTATGTTTAGGGTCATGCAGGCGCGACAATAATATTAGTTTGAATCGCAACTTTCTCCTGTACATTATTACTGATGTTCCTTATATAAATGTGAATAGAGTAAAAATTTAGTACCGATTTTAACTGTAAAAGATTTGTTTATATAAACAATATTGTAACCAACTGCAATTTACAGTTATGTACTTTTTCACTGTTTCCGTTTTCTTAATAAAATGTTGAAAATACAAAATCTTTTGTTTTCAAAATTCTTGCTTGGTGTTTAGTGAAAATAAGGATTGTTCGACTCAACCCCACAGGTTGTTCAACCAGTAGGACAGAGTCTTCGATCAAGGTAACTCTAGATAAAAGATCACGAAAACTCATTGCTCAACTTATTGGTGCTTATTCCATTTTTGGTCGCACTACATAAAGCCAAGTAGCCGTTTTTGAGAGGCGCTCATCTAGTATATTCTTGATCGAAGGGCAGAGTGAAACAAAACCGGCCAAATGCGAGTCGTACCAAGCGCAGTGATGGGTTTCGTAGTTGCATTAAATATTTACGCATGCACAGTATTGATTTTATCGAACGCAAAAATAAGTATATTTCATAGTGTTTCTCAAAAAAATTATGAAAAACAAAGCTATTTTTGCGGTTGTAGCCGAAAATATCCCATATCTCAGACTTGGGGCTGATTCTTCAAAAGTCGATCTAAAGAATAAAAGTGGCTATTTAACAATATTTTCTATACAAAAGCTGTCAAACCATCATATAAATTCCTGATATAAAAATGACCTGACTATTGACAAATCGTCCCTTTAATAGCTTAGTAATTAAAGTCCCATAATTAAAATGGTTATGGTTTATTTATATGATATGTGATGAATTATGAGATACCGTCAAACGGGGTGAATCGGAAATAAACTTTAAAAGGGATTTTAACATTGAAATATTAAAGTTTGTTGCCCACAAGAGCGCATCGTTAATTATAATACAGTAAACACAGCAACGAATTACATTATTTCAATGTCAAAAGCCCTTTTAAAAATTCGTTCCGATTCACCCCTGCATCTTTATTCACCCCGTTTGACGGTACACGCCACAGAGTACATTTTGTACACGCTTATATGCAATGAATTTATTTTTCCCATGCGTCGGACATGGATGTGCGTGTGGATTGAGTGCTCACAACCAGCCAAGCATGTTTGCCAGGGATTGAAAACCGGTACGAATTTGTGTCCGTATGGATTGAGGAGCCATGTATCATATTTAAACGCAGATACTACCAATATTTATTAGTAGATTAGACGATTTTGTAAGCCCGATCCTGGAATTTTGTAGTTAAACCCTTAAAAAGTTACAACAAGTTTAAGGTGGCTCCTCAGTACAGACGTCTTAATTGAGGAGCCAGCCTGGAACTCGAAAACTAGCCTAAGGATCTTTTTGCGAATTTGGTACGATTTAGTAGTAGATAAGAATAATCTGTACAAAAAACTATTTTTGCAAAAAAACAACTGACTTCCAAAAAACGCAAAAAAATACTTCCATTTCGGAAGTCGGTGTCTTTGGTTTTGTATTTTCGTTTTTGGCCACCGACTTCCGAAATGAAAGTTATTTTTCACGTTTTTTTGTGCCACCGACTTCCGAAATGAAAGTTATTTTTCACGTTTTTTTGTGTTTTTAACCGACTTCAAAAAAAGGAAGTTGGTCTCCATTCGACTGTATTTTTTTTAATGTGTGCTAGCTCAGAACTTTTTTCTGGGTGAACCGATTTGGATGATTCTGATGATTTTTTATTCGAAAGCTGGTGCTTCACATGTGGTCCCATTTAAATTTGATCAAGTTCTGACTAGTAGTTTTTGAGTTATCCCTAATACTGCGTATTTTTTCCACTAGTTTATATTGATGATGTTTTAATAATTTCCTGTCACCGTTATTTACATGTCAAGTAGTGGTATACGAATGTGTTTGGGGTAGGTAACACAACTAAAAAGAGAAAAATAAAAACTTATGGCTGTGTATTTTCGTTTTTGGCCACCGACTAACGAAATTAAAGTTATTTTTCACGTTTCTTAGTGTTTTTTTGGAAGTCGGTTGTTTTTTTTTGTAAATATTGGTAGTACCTGCGATATGAGACATGGCGTCTCAATCCATACGGACACACGAATTTGGGTTCCGGTTATTAAAAAGGTTCTTCTCGATACGGTTCAGGTTCCGGTTTGGTTCTGGTTCCAAATAAAAGTTTCAATATACCGGTTCCGTAGGTACCATCAGATTTAAAGGTTCTTTAAAAAAGAACTATAACATGATCTACTAAAGCAAATGTGCCCCTCTAGGTCTCACAAAAACTATAAACTCTTCACCCGTTGGTGGCCGCGCCCGTACTTCGCCGCTATCGTACAAAGCTGCGTCCTGCGCTGAACGGCATCGTATGAACTCGTTCAGACTCTGAAGAAGAACCGGTAAAATAAAGGTTCCAATGTAGGTTCCTGTTCCGATTCTAGTAACGGAACCACTAAATACCGGTATTTTAGGAACCTTTGCCATCCCTGGAACTAGCAACTAGAAACGAGTTGGCGAGCAAGCAGCGGCAAGTGTTTAGTTCGGATAGTGTTGTCGCTGGGCTATAAGCGAGTGCGACGAGTAGTGACTGCCCAGCCACTTGCGTATGTACCAAGCAAGTGTTCTGCCCGCTTAGCGAGCGTCGCTAAGCAAGTATTTTCTTTGAAAGGTGCCTTATAAGGGTTGCATTTTTGCCATTTGGCTACGGAACCCTAAAAAAAGACGTGCGTATTGCGTTTTGGACGTTATGCGTATGATCCGACAGACTTGGTTTTCGAGTCCTGTATTCGTGGAAGCCTACCTGGTTGAACTCCCACGGTTACTTTAAGGTGCAGCGCAGACGACAGACTATCCGTGACGCACTTTTTAGTCTGTGAAAATAGAACCTATGCAATTATATGCAGTAACGCACACGACGCGCAAAAAGTCCGGCGCACAAAAAATCCGTGTAATTCGGGCAGACCGCACCGCGCCGCGCCGCGCCGCTCGGCACAAAGTGTGTGAAAAAAATTGAACGTTTGCTTCAACGCGCGCTAACGCAGACGGCGCACACTTTAGTCGACAATCTGCATTTGCTAGGGGTGGACGTAAGGTACGCGATCTATTATCATGGCGCCAGAGGTCGATGTAACGATGTTAATTCAAGAAATACAAAACAGACCAGCAATTTATGATACTTCTAGGGCAGAATATGATGATAGACATTTAAAAAGAAAAATGTGAGAAGAAGTGTGCTGTAATGTTTATTCCGCTTTCTGTACTTCATGTACAAAATAATATTTCGCGATCTTTGCACGATTTCCATAGCGTCTACGTCCCTACAGCTCTGCCGACAGAATGATCGAAGATGTGCGTCGTGTGCGTTGAGTCTGTGAAAAATCCGCGACCGACTTTTTGCGCGCCCTGCAGACTTTTTGTGCGCCGCAGACTCGATCGCACAAGAAGTGTGCCGTCTGCGCTGCACCTGACTCTTATTGCAGAAATAATAACATCAGAAAAATCAGTGACAATATTTTATTTTCATAATCAACATGATACAGATGTTTATGGCTTCGTATTCAAATATCATTCTATTATAATAAAAATATTAACAAATTATCTTACATCCACTTGAAAATGTACATTTGTAATAGACCTTACAAAATATTCTAGAGCACTACAAGTTGATATCAAGACGCGGCGCGCCCTCGCTGGCCGTCGTCGCGGCGAGACGCAGCAGTCCGCTCGCGGCAACATCCTGATATCAACTTGTGTTCATTTTTAACACTTACAAAGATAATGCTCTATTGCTCCTACATTTAGGCATTAAAAGATAGTTTTACGACGCGACAATTTCTATAAGGACGTAAAGAGCTTCGTTTAATGCCCGCTAGACATTTGTCACTTTCTAGATTAGTAGCAATGACGATAATAAATATTATTGATTAAAATTGAAACCTGTTCATTAGAAGCACCTGATTTTATATAATTTTATAATCACGTCTATTTATTAATTTTCTTGGCTTCTACAGAAGATAAATATACAACTAAATTAAGACAATTACCAGACCCCAAGAGTGGGGTTTAAATAAACTTCATAATAACATCAGACAGTTTGTAACTGACAACGATACCTTCATCTCCAGCCCTACAACATTTCATGAATGGAACTCTTGTTTCTTGGGACTAACAAAGCATGGAGTCGTTTGAATACTTTGAATAATGAATCGTGTTAGTTGGAACACCGTGATAAGCCCGTTAGTTTCGATAATGTAAGTGAAATACTTTCGTTGTTAGTTGTAGTGTGAAGCCTCGAAACGTTTGAAACGTACGAAGAAAGCGGTGCTCACAAATGTCTAAGAGCTAACAAATTAACTATTAGGCCTCGAGTCGCGTGGAAATCGAGATAGCGTCATAAATAAGAATTATGTACACGTTAACCGTACGATAAACTAATTTTGAAAAATAACAATAAATAATAAAAACAACCTCAGTTATTATGGAATGAGTAAAACTTCCAACGCAAAATGTGACGGCGTAAACGAAAACAACGTTAGCCTATAGCGACACTGACGACTGAGACTCGATCCGGTGATGCACTCCCGCCGACGTCGGGCGTCCGCGCCGGGCCGGCTAGAAAATGTCCGGGCAGTCGGCCCAGTCCTGCTTGCGCTTGCTCTCCCAGTAGCGGTGCGTGTAGAGGTGGCGCAGGTGCGGCTGCGGCTGCGCGGCGTGCGCGGACAGCGCCTGGCGCGAGAACCACAGCGGGCGCGGCGCGGCCGGCGCGGGCGCGGCGCGCGCCGCCGCCGCCTCGGCCGCCGCCTCCAGCGAGCGCCGCTTGGCGCGCTGCTTCTCCTCCAGGCGCAGCTTCTCGGTGTTGGCCTCGTCCCACAGCCCCTCCTCCATGAGGCGCTGGTCGGGGCGGCGGCGCGAGTCCGTGGGCGCCACGCCCTCCTCGAACTCGTTGAGCTGCGCGGCCAGCAGCGTGAAGTTGTACCACTTGTCGGCGTCGGGCGGCGCTTCCACGCGCTCCCACGCGACGGTGAACTTGCCGGTCTTGCACACGGTGTTGTCGGGCGACGCCGACGTCACGGGCGCCACCTCCACGCGGCTGTCCCAGTGGCCCTGCAGCACGTAGCGCGGCTGCAACACACGTCGAACGTTACTAACTTTACTGTTTTAAAACTAGGATAAGTAACATTCGTTTCCGCAGTCTGTATATCTGTACTGATCAAATAAATACAAAAGCATAACCCTTTCCTTGCAGTCGAGTAAAAAGTAACAACACTGACCACTCCCTGCGGGTCCTTGATGACGCCGGTGACCTTCCGCTGCGTGTCCTTGCTGAAGTACCCGTAGGGCAGGTACTTGAGATGCGCGACGTAGCCGGCCGCCTGCCCCGCCTCGCCCACGATGTCCATGTCGCCGTGGTTGTCCACCCACAGCTTGCCCACGATTATGTTATGCACTGTTGTTGTCACCTGGAGAAAATTATTGTGCATACAAATATCTGTTTTGAACAACTCTAAATGACGTCTTCCTAATCGCCAAACTCAATGGGGTCAAAAACTGAAAGCTCGTCCGTGCTTTGGCAGTACTGTTAAATGTTCCTTACTGTCATTGTTTAATTTTAATAAAAATTAAACAATAAAACTGTGTGCGACTTGTACAGTGACCCGTTATGGAAACGTGTATACTATTGATAAGAGCAGATGTATGGATTCCCGTATTTATGTAAATTACAGCTGGGCAAAGGGTCGTATTAAATAATTATTCAAAAAAGAAGTAGCTTGTTTACAAATAAATATGGATAGTGATAGGTTGCTCTCAAATTCATGGACAAGTGATAGTAGTGACATCTATCTGAAGTGATGAAGTTGTAGTGTTTATCCCCATTGCACGCGTCGCACTCAACTTAAAAACCTGCATGCACCAGTTCGAGATTCAAAAGCTGAAGAACACAACTTATAGGCTGTAATAGTTTACTTATTCCATAACTATATTGGGCTTGCAATATTGAGTCCCTTGATCGATGATAGTAAATGCTTATATTTTTAGGCTGATGTGTAGTAATCGTGTAAGGTCGGCGACGGCTACTGCAATACGTAGCTTAATGGAAAAACTACTTTTTTCCAATAGAAATCGATAGTATTTTGGAACTAGAGACGTGATTCAGCCTCGGGCTCGACTGTGATGATCTGTCCGCGGATCTGTCTGCGGCGGCGAGGTCGTGGTGCCTGCCAGCCCGCCGCGCGCTGGCCGGCGAGTGCTAGCACACCTACAGTCGAGCCGGTGCTCTCTACACACGCTACACCGCTACTTACACCAGCACCCTAATTGCGTAGCACACTATCAGTAAGTTAGAATCTGAATAATTTTGAAGGATATTTCTAATCCATTGCTTAATATTATGTTCGAAAAATTTGTCTGCTCAACAATGTAAGTAACGCAATGAGTCTTGTTGAAATGTCTAAATGAAATCCATTCCCCTACTGTTAGTGTATTACGCAATTACCCCGCAGCACTACCACGTAACGCAATCTTCACTACTTTGGAAAACAAGTTACCAAGAAAAAATCTTAGCCCCAGTTTCAGGAACGAAAATTATCAAGCAAAATTAATGTGACAAATCATAAAGCGCGAGTAAACTCCTGTGATTGGCTGTGGATAAATCACTCAACCAATCACAGCTGTTTACGCGCGGCCGATGACTATTAATTTTATGATAATTTTCGTTCCTGAAACCGGCCCTTAAAATTTTGCGTGTTCCAAATCATTAATGGAAAATCAGGCATTAAAAATCCCAGTTCCACTGAAGTGAATGCATATGTATTGCGTTACTCGGCTGTGTGCCTCCCCCTGCCCGCTCTGCTGCGTACCTTTCTCCACGTGTACTTGTTGCCGGAGCTAGGGAACATGGCGGAGGCGCCGCCCAGCGGTATGACCTGCAGGTACTTCCCCCTAAACTTGGTGGTCATGGTGAACTCCTGCCAGCACTGCCAGCCCGCCTGCCCCTCGCAGAACTGCGCCACCATCGGCGGGTGGTGGGACACCTGACCACACACAATTTTGAATTTATTCATTTATATTTAGTGGCCGAAATGTAGTGAAAATGTGATAAATAACGGCTAGTGCTGGAAGGAAGAGGAAGGCAGGGGAAGAGGCAGGGAGAGTAGTAAGGACTTGCTTGCATATTCAGGGAAAAGAATTTACAGGATTTAGGATACATTAATAAAGAAATAGGTCCAAAGCACACGCGATAATATAATCACACTGGATATTCATATGATAGGAAAACATTTGGCGCCATATAGCAACCGGAAATTGTTGGGGTGCACTTTTAATGCAATCCAATCAATTTCGCGATGCAAGGTGACATATTGATCGCCACAGACTATTTGATAATCATCGCGAGTGCTAATGTTTAGATGACTCAAAGGGGATGCGCTAAAGTAACCTGCAAAATTCATCTTTCATGAAATTATTCCAATGAGCTGCAATTTGCAAAAACAATGTGCCCGGCAAATATGAAACATCCAAAAGAGCAGCGGCGGAGAGGGGGCATGACGACATAAGTGTCATGCCGTTTGTCGTCACTGCGTACGAGTAGATCTTACCCCCAAGGTGCGCCAATAGATGTTTCGCGGGCACTTTTAGCACTTCTCCTTTAACAAGCAACAAAGGAATGGGATGAGGGATAAGGATGGTCCACTAACAATTATAAGATCATCCACTTGCCTGCTCGGATATGGAGCGCCAGCCGAGGTCCGCCATGCGGTCGCACTCGAACGTCTCGCCGAGCAGCGGGTTGAACGGCTTGTTCGTTCTGAAACAGCAATCATTTTTATGACACAATGATTTTAGTCAAACTTTAATAGTAGATTATTCACCAAGGGCATAAAACTAGTGCCTTAAGTCACGGGAGCTATATTTGCATGTTATGCCCATCCCAAGGTTGCGTGGCGAAAAATGCCCTAGAGCGATAAGATCACCCATTGAACATTTCCATTTCTATTTTCCGTGTACAATGAAGCATTTTGTTATGTATTGTATTCGACCAAGTTGTTATGCTAATCCATGGTCTAAAAAAACAAGGTCTGGCATTCCCGTAGTGACACGTGCTACGTCACTATCCAGTTGCCACTTTATTGCAACAAAACACGAATTATGGAAACATTTTCAGTCACCATTCTGTTAAAATTTATAAAGCATTTAAATTGTCGTTTAGTTTTTCTAATCTAACGAAAAAATTCAATTTAAACATATACCAACGTAATTGTTAGTTAAAACCTCATAGTTTTATCGGATTAGCACAGATTATAAAGGCCGTTCGAGAGTTATTATTACACACTACTGGTAACACAGCGGTGATGACGTAGGCTCGTGTCCCCCACGTGACTACTGTGTCTCGGAATGCTATACCCGGCGAAGTATATTATTATACCATGTACTAATCCAAGTACTTAGTTACATGTCTGTAACTACTACCAGTACAGTTTATGTATGACATATATATGTACATGTCATATATAAACAGGTACTTACTTATATTATTAACCTACTAATATTATAATTAATTTGAAAAATTATTTGTTTGGATGTTTGTAACTCATAAACAGCCGAATAGATTGGATGGCTTATTCCGTTTGGCCACCCTAAAACAGCCACCCTAGAGTGGATACTCGGAAACGCGTGTTCATCTGTCCACCTCAGACGGGGTGGATAATCGGAATTAACTTTTGATTGTTTTTCCAACGTTTCACCCCAAGTACAGTCATCATCAACAATACAGTCAAATATAGTCATACACTTTAATAAATTACTAATTCATTTTTAATAACCACACACTTAAACAAAAACCATATTACGTATTGTGTTTAAATTAAAGTAAACTTCGTCGTTTTAAATAATATAAATAAAGAATGTATAAAGAGCTACTCGCCCATACTCTTTGTCAATGTATTAATTTTATTGTTACTGTTAATAGATTCTGGCTCAACATAAGATTTTTTTTTAAAGTTTAAACCGTACTGTGATTTATTTCAATACCTACTCCAATAAAACTATAAATGTAGTTATGTCACATTGAATAATAGATAGTTAAAAAAAGATTTCCTGCTTTGAAATTTCAAAGAAGAACTATGTATTTATTTTTATACATAACTTTGGCCAGTGTCTATAATGTTTCTCTAAATTACAGTATATAGGCGAGGGAGAAAATCGGAAGAAACATTATATACGAATTCCGATAATCACCCCATCTGGGGTGGACAGATGAAGTTGCGTTTCCGAGTATCCACCCTAGGGTGGCTGTTTTAGGGTGGACAAACGGAAGAATCCGCTTGGATGCACACAAATATGAACGATATTCTGGATAGGACATAGAATACTTTTTGTCTGAGTACATGTAGTAATTCACATAGGGTACGGGTGAATGATGGTTAAAACCGCATCAAATGAACAACATGGTCACACTGACAGACACGAAAAGGGGTTTTAAACATAACATATAACATCACACCTATATTCCCCGAGGGGGTTAGGCAGAGGTGTACTTATAGAACACCCACATTCCGCCAGTTATGTTTAAGTCCAACAGGGGGCGAGCCTCGTGCCATCAAACGGGCACGAATCCAGATTCCAGACTGCTACCAGATTGAAAAACCCAATAACACTTTGCCCGACTCGGGAATCGAACCCAAGACCTCATGCTCGGCAGTAGCGTTTGCAAACACTTGACCAACGGGTTGATAATAACTTATAGATAAGAAATCATTCTCAAATGATCGTCCATCGAGCGCCAAATAATCAAGTGAAGTGATGTTAGTACCTGCAAGCCGTCGTAGCGTAGGACGAGACTGTGAATGCGGCGACGTACGCCAGCTGTTGCGCGGGGTCACTGAACATGGCGGCCTGGTCCAGCACGGACGAGTACTCATAATCCTCCGTCAGCCGCTGCAGCATCGACAGCGGCTCGCTGAAGTTCACCGGGATAGGAATCTTCGATAATTCCTTACCTAATTAAGTAATGTGTTTTATTCATTCATTTGTTAATTATAATAAACTCAAACTTAAAGCATTTATTTCAATTAAACCAATTACAGGCACTTTTGAACTGTCAAGGGGTCGGGGTCAGTCAGAAAGATGAAGCTAGTTGCCCATCCCAAAGCGTAGTAGGTACCTATGGAGAAGAACGGGCAAGAAACTCCAGGGACACTCTTCTCAATCAAAATATGGTTACAAAATATTGGCTACATCATTCATTTTAAAATTATGCACGTGAGACCGATGCAGAAAGTTAAAAGCATCCATAATAAAAAGACACAAACAATTTATTTAAATTACAACAACAAACCACAATACAATGTTTTTTTTTTAAATTATACAGGGTGTCCCGTAAATAATGGATCAAACGTAACGGGTAGGTACCTCACTTGATTTCCAAGAACTAAATTGAATAGTTTAAAAAAACCGCTATTGTATAATTTTTTTGTCCAAGACAAATAATAAATCGAATTTTACCATTTTCTCTACCAGAATTCAGTTTCTTTTTATTGCTGTCGCTGTAAACTATAATATTTTAAGGTATGATTTCTTTTAAACATTTCAGCATAGCTTACTAATGTAATAAGATATTTTTTTTTTGTAAATAACGTTTTATTTGCGTTAAAAAAAAACTTGAATTGAAAACTGTTTTTATTTACCATGGAAATACCAAAATTGAAAAGAAATTAAATCTATTCAAATTAGTTGTTGAAAATCAGGTGAGCTGCCTACCCGTTACGTTTGATCCATTATTTACGGGTCACCCTGTATTAAATTAAAATAAGCCGTGGCAGCTAAGAAATGACCACCAGTCCCTACTGAAGGCGCCCGTTCACGAACATGACGATTTATGATGATACACTAGTGACCCGCCCTTGCTTTGCACGGGTGCAATCTACTAATGTGGTGACTTGTCAAAACATCGAGATTTCAGGGCTTTATCTAAGTTAAATATTATTGTATTATGGACATAAACTTTCTGGAATCAATTCTCTAAATTACGGTAAAAACAACATTATATTCCATTTTGTAGTTTAGAAGAACAACGCAGTCACACAGAAAGACTTGAAAAGCTACTTTGATTTATAATCTAATATATAAAATTCTCGTGTCACAGTTTTCGTTGCCATACTCCTCCGAAACGGCTTAACCGATTTTGATGAATTTTTTTGTGTTTATTCGGTAGGTCTGAGAATAGGTCGTAAAGTATATTTCATACCGCTGCAGGTGAAACCGCGGGGCGCAGCTAGTATGTATATATAATGGATCTTGTAGCATCAAAAACAGGTTCCTAATTTTAGGTGGCCAGTGGTCCAGCTGCCGAGCGATAGCCTCTGAGATTACGATCAAGGCCAAGGACTCGGCCGATAGGCCATTGGCCGTTGCATTTATCAAGATTATTTTTGATTGAAGTTGATTTTTTTCGGTTTTGTAGAGCGTGGTCTCTACAAATCATATGTGTGAAGATTTCTATCAAAAACTCCGTGCCTTGTCGACCGTCGCGCGTCATGTCAGCTTTCTAAAACTATGCGCTTCGAGAATTCTATCTACGGAAATACGAACGCGCGATGTTGAGATTTAATATAGAGCTGTTACAACTATGGAAGTACTTGCCTATTTTATATTACCATGTTTAAAAAATTTGAATGATAGATTAACAATACCCTATGCAAATCCAAAAGCTTTTTAAATCTTTTAATTGACATATGACGATCCGAGACCGGAGGAGGTAACCCGACAGAGAAAACTTCATACAAACGCGCAACGATAGGTGCACTACACTACTACAAAGCGCGGTAGTTCAAAAATTAGAAGCATTGCCTCTAAGGGGGTAATACGGAGATTACCGAAGCGCATTCCTTTTCTAGTTTACCTGTAAGTAGGTTGATTAATACAGACCTATACAATTCTTCATAATGGACCACAGACTGAGCGGGTAGTTGGGCTTGTCGGGCACGCGCGTCCGTCGCGGGTGGCCGTCGATCAGCACTGCCTGTGAGTGCACCACGTGCGGCTGCGAACATAGAACATCAAACACGTTACATTTCTTCTTTGTTGTTCCCTCAGTGAGGACGATTACGACATACAGTGCGACTTCAGGGTATGGGGTCTACCATTATATGATTGCTTATAGTTTTCAACATAATTATCCGATGACAAGGAGTTAGACCAGCACCCTAATTACGTAACACACTATCTATCACAATCTGAATCATTTTGAAGCCTATTGCTAATCCATTGCTTCATATATTCGAAAAATTTGTATGCTCAACAACGCAAATAACGCAATGAATGTTGTTGGACTGTCAAAATTAAACCCATTCCTACTGTTAGTGTGTTACGTAATTACCCCGCAGTTCGTTTTTCTTGTCAGCACCGGCTTACGTAGTAGATATGGACATCCTGGGTATGCAGTCTATAGAGGTGAGAACAGTTTGGTATATGCTGTCTCCTACAGCCTTTTTAGAGTACGGTACCTCAAAAGAAAAAAAACGGAACCTAGGATCACGTTGTTGTTCGTCTGTCAAGAAAGACCCTTTTACTCAAGAGCTAGAGGTATCAAGTTGAAACTAATATCATATACTAAGGTTTGCGATTGCGGTCCGCCGGAGAAAAATTCAAGCTTTTAAGTTAGTCAATGCAATCAAGAGATATGATCAATGTCACATACTTTGACGATTATCGCACTTTTCATAACTTTTAAAGCAATCTCCCTTGACTTAGCAGCATGAAATTTGGCAAGAAGCAAGGTCTCACAGAACAAGTAGTATAGTTATATCACTTAAAAATATTAGTTTTTGTGATTACAATTTTATGTTTGCAGTTGGAGCATCGGCCGAGATGTAGAACGATGTGGAGAACATCTTTTCAACTGAAAGTTATGTTCGTACCTACTTCAATCCGTAATTTCAAATACATATGCCGTCACTTGATTGCAGCCGCAGGCAACCGGGCACAGCGGGGTAATTACGTAACACACTAACAGTAGGAATGGCTTTCATTTTGAGAGTCCACCAATATTCATTGCGTTATTTACGTTGTTGACCACATTTTTCGAACATTATGAAGCAATGGATTAGTAATAATGAGCTTCAAAATGATTCAGATTGTGATTGATAGTGTGTTACGCAATTAGGGTGCAGGTTTGATATGAAACCCTCAGGACGCGAGTCCTACTCACACTTCTCCGGTTTTTTATTGAAGCTGGCTTGACCGTTTTCTTTCCTTTACGCAAATTATCATGACCCTTTTTTACCAATGCATGAGTGGTCGCATAATATTTGTGAAAACGCTGATGACGGTAAACATACGATATCCATTAATATGTAAATCACCTAATTATGTAGAAATCAACCAAAGAGCCTTCCAGTCTCTGAAGAGCGACACACGGGGACAAAGCTAGCTACGTGGATTTTTTTAAAGGCTTACACGAGTTATGAAAAGCTGAGTCCAGTTTACACAAAATGTTATCATTTTACATCCAAGTATTGTAGCTAACCCAATCCTACACATAACCCACGTGAATGCTGGGAGAACTCTCGAGAGCTGTGCCCATAAATATGCATCTTCATTACAACTTTCATGTTTGTTGTTACTAAGTATCAAGACCGTGTAGATAATAATTAATAGAACACACGAACGTTGTACCCGAGCGTCATGTAATAAATGTATTAGTTGTTTGAGTCGCTACATTCTATCATAGGTAAATTGGCACTTTCCTCGGCATTGGTATTAACATGCCAATTCTTTCTATAAATAGTTTTTCATATTCACGCGTTTAGAGGAGTACATTTAGTGACAATTAGAAGTTGTCTCCTAAGCATATCACTTAGCAAATATTTTCGTTTTTTTGTTGTTGAATTTAGTGTTTAGACAAATATATAAATATATTTGTTGCCGCGCAATGTTGATGATGATTATTTATGAAGTTAGCAATGCGAGATATAACTTTGGGGTCGAGTACATAATTAGGGCCAGTGTTACATCATACAAGAAGACATTTGACAAAAACAACCAACTTCCTAAAAAACCACAAAAAAGCGAAAATAACTTTAATTTTGGAAGTCGGTGTCTTTCGTTTTTTATTTTCGTTTTTTGCCTCCGACTTCCGAAATTAAAGTAATTTTTCTAAATTTTTTGTGTTTTTTTGGGCGTCCGTAGTTTTTAGTAAAAAAGTTTTTAGTTTTCACTTTTTAGTTGTGGTACCTACCCCACACAAATTCGTATACCACTACTTGATATGTAAATAACAGACAGGAAATTATTAAAACATCATCAATATAAACTATGTGGAAAAAATACGCAGTATTAAGGATAACCCAAAAACTCCTAGTCAGAACCTGATCAAATTTATATAGGACCACATGAGAAGCACCAGCCTTCAAAAGAATCATCCAAATCGGTTCACATAGAAAAAAGCTCAGAGCTAACACACATTTTAAAAAAATACAGTCGAATTGAGAACCTCCTCCTTTTTTTGAAGTCGGTAAAACACTAGTGCACCCCAGTAGTTTTTGTCAAACGTCTTATTGTATGAACGCCAACATCCATAATTATTGGGTTACAGTAGGATATTTTATCAACTATTTGGGGTCGCGTCACTGAATTGTATATTTTGGGGTGCAATAAAATAGCCTCTACGTGCGACAATACTAAAACGTACGTCCGGTGAAAGCTGGGAAGTTAGCCGCTACTACTTTGCCGACTGGCACATATTTGTAACACAGCATGACCTGCCCTCAAGAGCAGTGGTGGCCCAGCGGTAACGGCCCGACTTATCGAGTTGTAGGTCGTGGATTCGAACCCAGGCTGGCGCTTTACTTTGTGTAATTTATTTCATCACCACTGCTCTCAAAACGGTGAAGGACAAAATCATGAGGAAACCGTAATGCCCTAGAAAAAATCGAAGACATGTGACATCCACCAACCCACACTGGGCCCGCGTGGTGGATTACGGCCCACTCCCTCTCACAGAGAGGAGGCCTGTGTCCCAGCTGTGGGAACATTATAGGCTGTTTATGCTATGACCTGCCCTGATTACCAATATAATAGAAGATATTACTTAATTCAAAACTATTTTTAAATTAAGAACTGCGATAAATGTACTCACCCATACTATTATATCCTGTGTTTTCGGCACGATAGCTTCGCCTTCGGCAGTGGTTTCCGCTTCCGTACCCCCCATCACACTTTCCGGTCGTTCTTTGTCTTCCACGAAAATTACCTTCATTCAACAATACAGTTCAGATTAGTCTTAAAGACAAAGTCTGTGCACTACATCATGCGCATTTTACAGAACATGGAGTGTTAAAATAAATAAAGGCTATGTTAATGTTTATGTTTCTTCATAAAATTGAACCGACTAAAGCTATTAACCGCTAAACACCCGCTCTTTTCTACAGTAATAGCAACATTAAGGCTTTACACAATAAAGGACACTAGGTATAATACGATTCGTGTAAATCTTATCTATTTTACGTACACTATGAACATCCGTAAGATGCGATTACGTTATATAGAATGACTGAGTCAGTGTGCCTCTACATTGTCATTGTCATGTTCGTGAACGGGCGCCGTCAGTAGGGACTGGCCATCTCTTAGCTGCCACGGCTTAATTTAATTTAGTATTTGAATTGTTTTTGTCTTTTTATTACGGATTCTTTTAACTTTCTGCATCGTTCTCACATGCCTAATTTCAACATGAATTATGTAACCAATATTTTGATTTAAAAGAGTGTCCCTGGAGTTTCTTGCCCGTTCTTCTCCATAGTTTACCTACTACGCTTTGGAATGGGCAACTAGCTTCGTCTTTCAGACTGACCAACCCTGGACAATTCTAAAGTGCCTGTAATTGGTTTATTTGAAATTAATGCTTCGAGTTTGATTGTATTTATTATGTATGTATTATTATGTAAATATTATCTAAAAAGATACAAAACCCGTATTAATACTGAATCTATTAAAACCGCCGCCTTTCCAATTTGAAGCTACATAAATATGCTAATTAATGCAATGTTCATTTTATGAGGAAAAAAGAACCACTATGTTTAAATGTGTTTTAAAGAACCGCTAACTAATTCTGCAGTGTGATATTATTGGTGCTGTAAAGAATGTAAGTGAACCTGCTCACACATTTCTTATTTCACGTTGAAAGATAAGATCTCAGCATAATTTCTAAGTACTTCTTTAACTTGCGACTTCCAGATATAGATAAAACATAAAAATAAAAAGAATAAATAAAATAGTAACTGACCTGTTGAGTCTCGGTGACGGTTTCACCCTCAGACTCATCTGAACTTTCGCCACTTTTTACTTTGTTTTTCCTATTTACCTGTAAAGCCACACAAGACAGTGAACAACGAGCCTGAGCCACTCCGAAACAACAACCCTCATGGAATAATGAAGATTAACATTGACAATAGTTTACTCCGAATATTTACTGTAAATCAATAGATGGTTACAGTAATGTTATCTAGTGCCGTGTTAGTTCAAGATAGCAGACACTATAAACAATATAATTAGTACATAAAGTTATTACAACTAATAATTGTGTTGTTTTAAGATCCATGTGCAAGATAAGGAAATTCAATTTCTGTTAGTAAACAAATAAAGTTATCTCATTAAAAATCTTGTTTATAGCCAAATTGTATTTGTTTTGTAAACTTAACATTATCATGCAAAACAGTTATTTTTAAAGTAGTTTTACTTTGACATTGCTTGTAATATTTAACTTTATACAATAAAGTTTGTAGCACAGAAAATAAATAGTTTTTGAATTGAAAACACATTTATTTTTGTTTAGTAAAACATTATTGTCTTTGAGCACTTTTAATACATGTTTAAGCCTGGCAAAATATTCTTTTTAACAACCACTAAGTTTGTTGAAGTAAGAACAACATGTAATTATCATTGATGAGTCACATTATCTCTAAATGGAAGCTAAGAAGTTAGCGAGAGGACTTACGGGCACTTTAATTACAAATGATGTTGTGTCATCCATATTTGTGGAGACACCTTCTTCCACGGCATCAAAGAACTCATGGTCCTCATCCTCAGTCTCGTTGCCTTGTCCCGTGCCGTTCCCTCCTAGACAACAAAAACAAACGATAAATTAAAAGTAACATAAATAGGACATTACAAAGCACACAAGAACAGTATACATATATAATGGATTAATGTCATAATATTTTTTTTATATGCTGTGGGTGTGTTTATTTACTATACAGTATAGAAAGATTTAAGTTTGTTATTTTCACCATTACAAGTGTAAATAGTAAGCGTATATTACTGTAATAGATTTTCAAAGATTCTGCCAAAGTTTCTTGTGTCAGCCTAGAAAATTTTCTAAGTACTTACGAAAACTTGTTAAAATCAACTTTTTTTTAAATATATTTACTTTGCCAGTGTGTTCTACATACATTTTATAAACAAACATTATTCATATTCTAATTTATATTATATTCTACAAGCCTCAATTAATTGCATTTTAATATGTGTCTATCTATGCTGAACTATCAATTTAATAGTTATTAATAATATGCTTATCTAATGACTTCTCAAACTTATTCATGATTGTATTCCAACAAAATATGTGTTAAACTAATTAACATCTTACAGAATAATAAAAAAGTAGGTACATCACTTTGCTCTATCCGTGGTGTAAAAATTGTATTGAATAAATAATTATAGCACCATTCTAATATATGAGTCATTTTCATTTTCTTAACCTACAATGAAAAAACACTATTATATGCAAGCATGCAGTAGCTGACTGATTTATTTATGGTTTGACTAATCTGACTCTCACCACACCTGTAGGAAATTTACAAACATCTAAGTAACTGGTAGGCAGCAGTTATCAAAAACATGCATGTACAATTACTAAACATTTTGTACATTACCCAATTCTGCTGATATTTACCCCTACATGTATCTATTAAAGAATACATGTAGTATTATCAATTGGCCTATTCTACCAGCAAGTGATTACATACATGTTATAGAGTCGGATGATCGTTTCGTCGCTATATTAACCCCATGAAATCAACTGGAAAGCTAGCCTTTGTATAGCATTCAGTGATAATGTGTTTCCTTATTTATTATTTGTTTCTACTTACCGCCCATAATGATGTATTGTTATGGAGGAGTCAATTTAGCATTGCTTTATACCTAACAAGAATAATAAATAACGCAAAGCTAGCTATACAAGGCCAAGATCACAATAGACGCGTACATGAATGTGATTTTGTTATTACTAGATTTACTAGGCAGAACCAACACAATACTACACTGCCAAATGACAACACTTCAGTCGCGATACACGTTAATTAAATAAACGAATAGAGAACAACCAATTACAAACTGTAATACGTTGAACTGAAAAACAACAACCTTGAAAATCACCAAAAATCTGTCTACACTCAGAGGTAGTATGACAAATTAGATCGTTTCGCTTTACACTTTACGTACCGAATTATGGCAGTATTATTTTTGTATATACATTTTTGTTATTGTATCACACACATTTCTTAAATGTTAGATTAATTTCGACGGAAATAATGTTTAATTTTTGTAGCCCGAATCGCAAATTTCTTTTCGATTTTTCATCCGTCACGCACAACACGTTCCGTTTTACGTTCGTCGAACGTAATTTAAACTTTTGGAGTTGGCAACAGTGCTTCGACGTTCGAAGCAGTGTTACCAACTCCAAAAGTTTAAATTATAGAATTGCCTCGTCGAAATTATCGATTCTACGACCAAATTATTGTAAAATCGGCTAAAATAAAAACTCTGATCGTTTTCTGTTCATTTAGTTTGACCCATCATCGCACGTCATGATTTATATACGTAACAGATTGATCATAAATGCTAACAAATTAATGACAAGTTAATTATTTAAGAAAATCTCATTTTAGCTATTTTTAGTCAAAACTCAAAGTTATCGTACATTTAGACATACGCTATCGTACATCGTATCATAAGCTAAAATATCGTAGGGGTTGGCAACACTGCGTGAAAGTGTGTTATAGTCCTTCCATTCATTCATTCGTAATGTTTAATGTTCAAAAGAATTTTGCGTTGGCAAGTATTCGGAATCGTTCTGAAACCATATTCGAATAAAAGCGGCCTATTCAATTATTCAAAGTACCGAATGCTGTGCGGATCGAATGATTGAGAAATGAAATAACATACAATGCAACAGGTTATGCGATGCATTAACGGAGCGAAACACCGCAATTACTACATATGGCAGTGCTTTGAGTAGGCTGTTAAACGGGGAAATAATATACGAACAAATTGTCCTATCTTCAGATCATTGCAAATACGGACAGTAGAGATTATGGGCAAACCCTGCAGGCTGCAACATAAGCCGCACTGAAACGTGGGCCACAGGTTCATGCTTTTCGTTTTTCGTCTCAATTCTCGATACTAATTAAAGAAAACAATCCCTTAGAACGGGTACAACGGGGTGATGAAGATAGAAGTGAACAATCACGCCAATTAAAATCAACTCACACCCAAAATCCAAATGTTCGTCGATTTGTATTTTGGGTGTGAGTTGATTTCTTCTACACTCCGTTGTAAGGCGTACAACAGGGATTGTTTGACGCGCATTGACGTACCCAGGGAGGGGACTGGGGAGGGCTGCTGCCCCAATGTATGAAATCGCCTAATCACTAATCAAAGTTTAAACGGGGTCTTATGTGCTAACTTTTGAATACACCGCGCAGTAGACACTGGCAAAATGCACGGTGCAATTGCCTTAAAAAAAAAACCGCGCAGTGAGCAAGTGCTACAGCCGCCAGCCGCCGCCGCCGCCGCCGCCGCCGCCGCAGCCACCGTGGCGACGCGACGGGGGCGGACGACGATTACCGAATCTAGCCGAGCGTTCGTATTCTTGGCGGTAGGCAGTTGCGAGCGACTAGCATTTATTTTATTTGACATGTTATTGTTTTGAAGGAGCTAAGTCAAACGTAGGTGGTTAAAAAATATTAATTCAGTGTCTACATCAAAGTATATAAATCTGTCTGATTGATATTGTATTGCGATTGTGACACGCACATGCATTCTGCTGAGCAATAATAAAGATATTATTTCTGTTATTATTTTTAACAGTTTATTCGTAAAAGGAAGCAATGTTGTTCGTACCTAGGTGTAGGTTACGTAGGTAAGGAAAATTCTGACTATCTTATCGATCTATAAAGCTAGAACTGATTTAGGTACTTAGGAAAACATTCACTATTGTCTGGCTAACGAAAGTCGAACCTCGCGTTTTTACGAACGTCAAGCAACACCAAACAATTCAAATGTGAACTTTTATTAATGTCAAACTGTTTATGTTAGTAGACGTGATGTTCTTGATATCTGATTTAATTAAATTTCGTTTTTGTCCATCTGTCTGTTTTAATGATAATCTATTTCACTCTAATAAAAAATGTGTAAAAAGTGCACAAATATGATCGATGTATTGATTTTTAAGAAAATCGTGGAATACGTTTTACATTGGTACACATGTATAGGTCGAAAAAAATCGTCATTATTAGATGAATGTTAAGGAAGAATTTTTCGGTTTTGTCGAGTTACAAAAAATGGGTGCTCAAACAATAGCTACTGAAATTAATGGGTTCATCAATGCCTTAAACATTGATGTTAACAAATGCGTGGGACAGGGCTACGACGAATGTGCAACGATGGCGAGAAAAGATGACGGTGTCCAAAAAATATTGAGAGAAACATATCGGTATAAAAAGGGTTTACATTTTCACTACGCCTGCCACAAGCTAAACCTAGTAGTAAACGACTTAAATAATGTTCCTGAGATCCGAAACTGCCACGGAACTGTAAACGATACGATATTTTTTTTTCGGGGAATTAGTTTTGCGTCAAAAATATGCACCGAAAATACAATTGCTGTGTGAAACAAGGTGGTCGCTTAAATACAAAAGTATTTCGATGTTTAAAAAACATTTTGTGGTAACTGTGGAAGGTTTGGAAAAGCTTTCTCAGGAAGGGAATTCTGGGACAAAAGTAGCTTTTCAATTGTTATCCGCAATTGAACAAATCACCTTCATATTGGCTTTATGTACTATAGACAAATACAATTCGCTGCTGCAACCCGTCGCAAACACATTACAGTCTAAAACCTTAGACGTAATTAAGTGTGCAGAGCACATTCAAACCATAACAACAGCAATTACAGAACACAGGCTTTCTGCCGAAGAAGGCACTGAAGAATTATTGAAATCAGCTAATGAAATTGCTAAGGTTTTGAATCTTGTGCTGCGTCTTCCGAGGACAGCAAGCCGTCAACAATATAGGGCAAATCATCCAGCTCGTTCGTTAAGCGAATATTTTCGCCGATCGTTGTATGTGCCCTATTTGGATTAATTATCATCCTCATTAGAGGCGAGATTCGGTAAAGACCATTCACCAGCGTTTGCTCTTTCATTGTTACACCCTGCTCAAATAATAAAAATTACAGCTCCAAAATTAAGAAAATGTATGGACAAAGTATCCAAATTTTATGAATTAGAAGGGATCACATCTGAAGCTGAACTATGGCGCACTTTTTGGGTAAACAAGCAGGAGAACTTTGAAGATTTGGAAGTAACGGAATGAATCCAACAAGCAGAATCTTTTTATCCGAAACTGAAAACAGCCCTAGAAATATTACTGGCAATGCCTTATTCTACGGCTACAATTGAAAGGTCATTCAGTACACTCAGACGCGTGAAAACGTGGCCGAGATCAACAAAGGTCGGAGACAGGTTAAATGGACTTTGTAAGCTCAGTGTACATAAAAAAACTTGTAAAGAATGGGCGATTCATTCACGGAAGACGTCATAAACCGTTTTGCTGAAGATCCTCAAAAGTTACTTTTAAAGTAGTAAAGTTACTTTTAAACAATTTATATAAAATAAAAATGCAAAGTCAAATTTACTTTTATTTATTTAACTACCTATAAAGCATCATTTGCGGCTGTTTGCCCTGCACACTACACTACATATCGAATGTTTCATGTAGGTGTCTTTGTGTAGTGTGTATGACAAAACAGCCGCGGACGATCAGACCTAAAAAATCTGACTTACCCTCCCCCTAGGCCAGAAGCTGGGTACGTCTATGTCGACGCGTACCTACAATAGCCGCAAGGATACATCCAAAAATGTCTTCATAATCTTGATCGGAATAGACGAAGTTTGAAAGCAAAATGCCTTACGTATAAATCATATTAAAAGTAATTAAAGTCAACATCACAACGCACCAGTTTGTAATTTAATAAAAGAAAAGGTCAAACAAGGTCATTTCGCTCATGGATTGGTTAATATTGCAAGCTCATGTCAAGCAGGGGTCGGGGCCTTGTGGAGTAAAGATTGTTTTCAGAGTAGGAAACAAGGAAAAAGGCATGCCAGTAGAATAATAATTAACAGGATGGGAGTAGGTACTCTCCCATAGTACATGAAATTACAAAATAAAATGCTCGTAGTAAGACACTATGAGAGCGCCTGCCGTATTCGTCTAAAACGGCTGAACGGATTTGGATGAAATTTGGCACATGGGTAGATCATGACCTGGATTAGGTCATAGGATACTTTTTATCCTGACATTCCCACGAGATAAAGACTTATGCGGGTGAAACCGCGGGGCGCAGCTAGTTGTTAATAAAATCGTTTGGTTATGCCGCTAACGAGATTCATTGAGATTCATTGAGCTGGAACGTGTCCATCATAAGAAGACCTTTATCCAAAACTGAATAGTTACATGCAGAAGAATTTGGGCAGGCGTTTCAGGTTGGCGGAGAAAAAAAAAAAACCCGTTTCTATATCAAACTTCGTCTTACCTGTTACTCCCAAGTCCCAGCCTAAAATAAAGCAATAGTATTACTACTGAAATAGTTCATGACCAATAAAACCTGATTAAGAGTTAACGCTAGTCAGAATTTTCTTGAAGCTACTGCAGAATAGAAGACAGCAAAGTTTTTGTAACCAACTCCTGTTCCTTGAGATGCAATGCCAGGGCATCTACTGTTTACGCTCATGCTAGAGCGCGCGACTTTGTATAACAGACGTCTATTACGGAACACTAGGCTCTGTGTCACTGCGCGCAGACGTTTTTCTCCAGATTGTCGTAATGCCGTGTGAGTAACGAGTTGTTCCACTCGTTGTATCTACTATAGTCTCCTCTGTTCACGCTTATGTAGGAGTCCGCTACTTATATAATAATAAGACATTAGTTATAAAACACTCACCAAAAAGTTCGGTTAAGTAGCCAACAACCTCCAAGGTCGACATGCGAAAAGTCATATAAAAAATAAAAAAACTGACCAGTCTGTGCGGTACTGCGCGCGGTGACAGTCTTCTCCAAATTGTCGTGTTGCCGCGCGAGTTGTTCCACCACCTCCTGCAGTCTCATCTTCTGTTCACGTTCATGTTGAAGCGCGCGACTCATGCGCGCACTCGACGCTGCAGCCGCACTCATGAACTCTGAACAGGCCTGATGATGACGGGTCATTTGTACTTATATTTCCCAGTGAAAATCAAGTCGTATATTTTAATTAGAACAATAAAAATTAAAAGGAACTTTTGAACGTCAAACATTACATCTATTAAATCTGGTTGCCCCTTCAAAAAAGTAGTTTCGTATGGGAAATAATGGGCAAGGAATTGCAGTTAATCTAGGTGTTATTCATCTAGAACTCTAGAGAGGCCAGTAAATTATACTGTTGAACACTAGATCCCCTTCAAATGAAGTAACAGCTTTCGTCGGCGTAACGACTTACGCCTTGTTAGTGCACCATGTCACTTATTATAAGAAGCAAGATTATACGTTAAATTGAAAGGAAAATAATGATAAAGGTGCACCATGAAATCTTTATCGTTTTCAACATGCTATTTTTTCAACATGTTGGTTTATAATAAATATAGAAGTAGTACAACTTACTGTAATTTGATGTAATCATGTTCAGTGTTTGCTTTATAACAAGTTAATTTGACAATGACTTCAATAATAAATAAAAATTATTTATTTATTATGAGTTTAGAAACAAAATAAACTCACGCTGAATTTTTTTATTAGATCAACGGGTCCCAGACCCACACGATCAAGATCTCACTATTTTGCTAGTATTGGTCAACGTTGATTATAGACCTTTCTCGTCGATCATTATGTGGTATACACCAGACCGAACTATTTGCACTGTGATCAATCCGACGTCGACCGTATGGATGTAATATTACCTTAAGGGCCGAGACACACCGGAATGGCAGCGGCGGCAGCGGCGGCAGCGACGCGGGGAGCACTTTCAGTGTGAAATCATTTTAAACTTTATCTACATACTTAAACGACCAGAATCGCTTGAAAAGTTTGAAAAGCGAGCGGGCGCGCGCCACGGGCGTCTTGTCGGTGGTTCTGCCCGCGGCTGCCAGGCAGCGGCGACGCGAGGCGGGTCGTGGCACCGCGGGCGGCCGCGCGCTCTTCACCCCCGCCGAATGTAGAAACTAAACTAGCCATTCCGGTGTGACTCGGCCCTAAGGCGATGTGTATCAACGCGCAATTTGTATAAAGGGTGTTACTAAGCTGAGGCACACTTACATTCATCATAGCATTGCATGATATCCTAAAGAGCGTCGCCCTCTCTGAAACTTGTTTCGTAGTATCCGTCGGTGGGATCTCCAAGTCAACAAGAGACCTCTGTAGAGCTGCACCGTGCCTCGCCACAAGTTCAGAACAAGTTCGCAGGTCATGGAACCTAGCTGCTAGTTCTCTAGCTATCCCGCCCGCGTCCTCTCCTTCCACCTCACCACCCCCCGCTACTACAACGCCAGTCGATATCTGGTCCTCATCATCATCTGATTCTTGTGCTCGACTGGTGAGAAATAAGTTTTGTGATTTCACAATATTTTGGTGCTCATAAGCAATTAGGTGATAAATTAACACATTCATTCATTGGGTGATAATTAAATTCATAATCTTTGTAGATAACAGGTAAATAGGTTGTGGTAGCATTAAATATTAGGCAATGCAGCATAATATTGCCTCTAAAGCGCAATACTCACCAAAGCCGCCGAACCGCCAAAACAACCCGGCGCACTATGGAAAATGGTAGAACAAGCGCATATCAAAAATGCTTTTTACGAATATCATAATTTGGCTAATATGGCTATTCTTTTAGGTTTTCTAATAGTCAAATTATAATATTCATTACGATTTTTTTTCTTAATATGCGAAATTATTTTTTTTTTCATAGATAGAAATACATAGAAGACAGAAGTGCCAAACTCAAGTCTTTGCGTATACATGTTTCAATACCATATTGTGAAAAAAATACTTGGTACAGATATGCAGTATTATACATTTTTAGAAAGGTTATTTTATGCTTTTTGCGATACAGCTTAATGATTTTAAAAGTAAAGAAAAATATTTCAGTAATTACTTAAAAAGTGACATACCTTTTTTTTCACTTGTATGTTTTTTCGTCGAAGGTTTTCAGTATTACCCACGTTTGCCCAAGCGCTACTTTTTGTGTCGACTAGTAGTCTAACTATTCATAAATAGAATGCAAAAAAAATCAGCTGCGGATATTTGCGGTTTTAGAAGATATGAGAAAAAAACTGATAAAAGTCAGAACCCGAAAATTAGTATCTTTTGCGGTTTACCACTGACACCATTCACATGAACAATATAGAACTTTTTGGATATTTTCTTCATTATTTCGTGATAACAAAGGGACCTTATCAAATTTGCACTCGGTTTGCGTGGGAAATTACAAGATAATAATGATGTAGGTACCAATTCGATATTGTAAAATGAGTATTTAAAGGGAAGCAAAAACTATTCGAACCATCTACATCAGTGTAACTTCAAGTGAAGCAAATCTCATCTACGCCTATTATTTCTGCAGATTGTGAAGTGTTAAAATGTCTTCCTTCAGCTGTACCAAACGAGACTTCATAATCCCCTATATAGAGGGCGGCAAGACCATGGAATCATTATCCAAAGTTTTAGTGGAAAAGCTGAATGTTTCTGAAAACAACTTGTGTTTTATAATTAGTGACATACAAAGGCACATTCTTCCTATTTTCAACAAACGCTGGGCCCTGGCATCTCGGAAAAAAGAAACATTTTTACAGAAGTATTGTACTTGGTTGGACTCAAGGTATTCGTTAAATTTACCGGATTCTGAACAATATTCTACGCCATCAACATCTGGCCAATGAGGACGAGCATGCGTGGCTTATGGAGACTCCTCAGAATCTACCAAGAAGAGGAAAAACACTCTTCTACTCCAAGACTATGGCTTCGAGGATATAAAAAACGCCTATCTGCAGGGACTACGGGCTTTACGTGAGTACACAGAAGCTCATCTTGTCGAAGAATTAAGAACCGCTGACACTCAAAAGAAATTAGATATCTCAAGTAAGTGGAACGACTCAGACCAGATGAAGATTCTTTCCGATACGGAAGCATTGAGTGCTTTTATAGATTTAGATCTAACAAAAGCACAATATATGTACCTGAAAAACTTAACCAACGAACGAAAGTGTTGTATATTCCCGCCTTACTACAAAATACAAGAAATAAAAAGATCCTGTTATCCACCATCTTCTACAATCGAAATCACGAATACTTATGCTAAAGTGATTAATATACAAGATTTATTGGATCATACTGCTGCTAGAATTTTAAAAATCGATTCTGTTTTCCAAAAACAACATAGAACATTGATCCTTTATTCTAAATGGGGATGTGATGGTTCATCTGGTCAAAGCCAATACAAGCAAATACTTGCAGAAGAGTCAGAAACAATTTCAGATGCCAATTTGTTCATCACTTCATTAGTCCCCATCAGATTAGTTGATGTGCAATCGGGATCCGTTGTTTGGCAAAATCCGGTACCTTCATCTGTCCGTTTTTGCAGACCCATTTCTATTGAGTTTTGTAAGGAAACTCCAGAAAAAACCAAGGCAGTTGTTGATGATATTAAAAAACAAATTAGGGCTGCACAAGCATCACTTATAAACAAAGATGGTGTTGTAGTAAATGTGAAGCATGAACTATTTCTAACGATGATCGATGGAAAGGTGGCTTAGGTCCTTACAGATACTCCATCTGGTTCCACATGCACGATATGTGGGGCTACTCCACGGCTAATGAATGACCTATCGAAAGTAACTGCCAGACCCGAAAACGAAAACGCCTACCAATACGGATTGTCCACCTTACACGCCTGGATTCGCTGCATGGAAATGATATTGCATATTTCCTATAATCTTTCGTTTAAGACTTGGTCTGCTTCAACTGAGGAAAATAAGAGATTAAAAAAAGAAAAGAAAGAAGTTGTTCAAAAACGTTTCAGGGAGGAGTTGGGATTAATCGTCGACAAACCTCGGCAAGTTAGCGGGAATACGAACGATGGCAATACCGCACGAAGATTCTTCTATAATAGCACTTGCTCATCGGAAATAACAGGTGTAGATGAGGCATTGATTAAACGCCTATACATTATCTTGCAAGTTCTTTCTTCTGGAATGATGATCGACCCTGAAAAATTTGGGGAATATGCAATAGAAACTGCAAGAATCTATGTAAGTAATTACGATTGGTATTATATGCCATCCTCCGTTCATAAAATACTCATACACGGGCAAAACGTTATCAAACATTTTGCGGTGCTTCCTATTGGACAGCTATCGGAAGACGCACAAGAGTCTCGCAACAAAGACTACAGAAACATACGACTTCATCATGCCAGAAAATGTTCCCGATCTGCTACAAATGAAGATGTCTTTAAAACGCTTTTATACACGTCAGATCCATATATAACAAGTTTGAGAAAACCGTACGTAAGAAATGTGAAAGAACTTGATGAAGAGGCACTAAGTCTTTTAAACGTGGCACCTGAAAGTGAACCCACATTTACTGACCCTGATCCTGAAGTGGTATAAGTTAAAAATAATATTTATATTTAGTTATTACTTATATTTGTACCTAGCTACATCATTTCCTGCAGCCAGAGTATAGGATGTACCTATTAGTAATATGATTTTAATTTAGTATTTTTTTTTCATATATATATATTTTGTTTACTTTGCTTGTTGTAATTAACCATGGTTTAATCTTTTTAGTCATTATAAACTTGTATTCCACTTGAAATAAATTTTTAACTATTTTTTTCGTGATTTATTCCCATTTCTTTCATTCTATGCAAAAAAACATACATAGATATACAAGAAAACCCTATAAACTACACATCGTTCGAATCTCCGAACCTTGCTGCATATTTGTGCCAAATTTCATCACGATACAACAAAAATTCATGAAGTTACAGATTTTTGATCCGATACCGACCTATATTTTCCATAGTGCGGCGGCCTATACGAAAAGAATCATGTCGGCAACATGCGCCCGCGCGTGTAGGGCCGACATGTTGGCGGCATGTGCGGCTTGAGCAGTCTACACAGCAAAGCCGCCGACCCGACATGAGTCGTCGACACGCGCGGGTACGAGTCGCCGACATGATTCTTTTGAAATAAAGACGCCGGCATCCAGCCGCCGTCGTCGGGGCTGTGTCGGCGGGTTTGGTGTGTAGACTGCTTTACGTACGCACGGTACGCAAGCTCTCAGTTGCCCGGCGACACTTGAGCTGTAATGACGTGCTAGTATTTTTCATCATCTCATCTCGAGCCGCCGACATGCCGTCGACAAAGTTTTCCGACTTGCAATTATTGAAGCCGCCAACTAGCCGTCAAAAAGTTGCCGACGCGAGTCGGTGGCTTTGATGTGTATTGCGCTTAAGGCATGCAAATAATTCAAACAAATAATTAGTTATTAAGTTGGTTGACCATTCTATACTCATATGAAACAGGTGGCCAATGACGATATTTGGTACCTGCATAGTGATATGCAACAAATCATTATAATTATGATTTTGTTATTGATTAGACACAATTCTGGGCAGCTGACACTGACAAGCCGCGTCCAGACAGGGCATTTCCAGCGTAGTCTCTGCTAGCGACTAGTTAGGGGGGGGGGAGTTGGAATGAACATTATGTTATTGGATCGCAACAATTTAAATAGTTCTGGATATGCCTTGCCTTGTAAGGCTCTATCGTTATAAGGAAAATTAACCCAGACTTTATTTAGTATTCATTAGTCCTCATCTTAATGCAGTGATAATTGCATGCGTAGTGAGGCGAAGCATGCCTCGCGCCGTGTAGCGGAGCCATAAAGTGCGTAATTATTAGCAATTGTGGTCAACATGACGTCTAGGTATCACTATGCAAATTACAGCAATTCCAATGTTGTATAAAATTAGCCTACAATTGAGCTGGTGCAAGCACAACGTTAGGCTGAAAAGAACCCTTACATTGCTTTCGCCTTGGCCAGCTCTAAAGCAGTGACCCAACTTTGTCGTTCCACTTCATCGTGAGCTCTGATGTGGAAGGTCTGCGTGCCTCCGTTACTGATGACGAAGGTGCAGGAGTCTGCGGTGTGGATGAGGGCACCTAGCAGAGAAATAGTGCCCCGACAGGTGTGAGCCATCTCCGCTTGATTTCTGAAATAATTCAAGTTACAAGTTATTACTTCATATTTTGTGCCTTGTTGAAGACTTTAAATAAAATTAAGCTAAGCAGAACCTGATTATTTTCTTTTCTACACTATAAAATATTTTTTAACATCTATGAACCATTTATGTCCATCAATAAAAAATTGCTTAGGTTATATTTCCAAGTAGTACATAATCAGCCTATAATGTTCCCACTGCTGGGACACAGGACTCCTCTTTGCGAGAGGGAGTGGGCCGTAATCCACCACGCGGGCCCAGTGTGGGTTAGTGGATGTCACATGTCTTTGAATTTTTGGTTTTAAGACAGGCCGGTTTCCTCATGATGGTTTCCTTCACAGTTTTGAGAGCAGTGGTGATGAAATTAAATATACAAAGTACAGTGCCTGCCTGGGTTCGAACTCACGGCCCACAACTCGTAAGTCAGGGCCGGAGCTGTAGAATAATTGCAGATAATTTTCCATGGGAGAAATGAATATTGAGAATTTTCACCAAGTATTTTGTGTCTTTGTTTTTGTCTTTTTTTTTTGTCTTGTCTTTCTTTAACATTTTGCTCTTATGCTCAATGTTATCAAATTTTATTTATTTCTTTACAATAACTGCTATATCTTACAGACATTTGCATGGCATCCATTCTCACACTATCTTCTTAACAAAAATCTTTAATTCACTGACTGACTGACTGACAGTGCACAGCCTAAGCTGCTGGGTCTAGAATAAGGATTATATTTAATTCATCCCCTTAAGGGGTTAAATAGGGGATGAAAGTTTTTATGGAATTTTGTCATTTTTAATTTACAAATTTGGAAGTTGGTATAGTACCAACTTCCAAATTTGTATTTGGAAGTTGATTTTGTATGTGAATCCTGTTTATAAGTTAAACTTAATTGTACCTTTGTTTTCGGAAACTCATCCCCTAAGGCTCCTGAGAATTTGCCGATGAGAAATCTTATCGGGTGCATGGCTTGTTATAAATGAAATAGTTTAATCAAGAGCTATAATTTTATCGACCTCATCTAGAAATAGGTAAAACTAGGTATTAAAAAAATTACGATTGTAACTTACAATACATTTTAATGTTCCAATTTTATCAAGAATGTAAATAATCATTGTGTTTTATCATGCTGGTGATCAGATTACCTCATGTTAATTATTTATTTATATTCGACTACCTTTTTACTAGTAATTAATGGAAAGTGCAGATTTATATATGAACACACATTAATTAGAAATATTAATTTGTATGCCATTGAAAATCTTGTAATGTACTGATATTGCACTTTTCTAGTATTGAAAGTAGTACATACAATAGTACATGTAACATCCATTTGAGTCTATATTACATAAAAAAACCATGTGTAAAGTGTCTAATTAGAACTAATAAACATGTTAAGTACACAGCTTCAGGAAACATCTTACACAATGCTGATATTAATATACTGAGCAGTAAAAAACTTGCTCACCTTGAAAAATAACAGAATAATAACAAAGTAGAATAGATGTAAGGAAAATAAATAATGTTGTATCTTGTACTTTTATTGTAGAAAGTACCTATAAGCTTGTCAAAGGTCTACAGGGGAAACTGGCCTAAAACATCAAATTAACTGTAGGTATGACCAACTTATTGTACATTTAAGTAGTTTTCCAGTGTGAATTTAATTGGAATGTACAAATAACATGTATCAACATTGGAATTAGTTCCATAAAAATATCAATTATCTATTGTGTCATAACAATAGGTATCTCTATATCATAATTGTCATCAATATCAATATCTCATAGAGAGTGCACATTGTGTATCTACAATGTGCTCTCACTGGAACCAAAACTATGTTCAATACAACTTATCTACTGTCACTGTCAGCATACATAATGTGTGTATGTAAAGAATTCTTACATTTTTAACTATGATGAGGTGCCTTAAGAACTTTTTATATTATTTGAATGAATTGTTTATATGGTTTTATTGAATATCTCCTCTGGCGCAAGAAAACCAATTATAAATATTGCAAAAACACTGCGTCATATCACTATAAAAAATAAAATTAACCTGTCGGTAGGTAAAAATTAGGTGATTTAGACTGTAAGATGATCCTCTGACCTTCTTGGCTCTTCATAAATCAGATAGCTAGAAGGTACAAGCAAGAATCGAATAGTAAATTACCTGTAATAAGACAACAGTCCATTCGACAACACGAACCATCTTCGCTGATAACCCTTCAAATAATTTGTCCACTTGAATAGCCATCCCTTTTTTTCGGGATCTCCGGGTATGGGCTGACCCTTGGCTACGATGGCATCCGACATTTTTTTCTTAGTAACACAATTTAAATTAGAAAAACATAATATAATTTCCCTGCTAGCCACGTCTGTCGTCTATCCAACATATCAATTTAAATTCGTTCATTCATATTACACAGATAATATATCGAGAAGATCTTGATTGGTTTCTAGTGGCCTCTTGGAGCTTGTCAAAAGTATAATGCCGGCTGTACACTCGCGCGCGAATCTTGCTGTGAATACAAGCTGCGGTTCAGGCCGCCCGCCACCCGCGCCGCCGCCGCCGTGAACTTCTCGTGAAAAAACGTGTCCCTCCACACTCGCAAAGTTTTCAGTTTCATTCGCGATCTTCGTGGAAATGGACGACGGTGTGGCTGTAGCTGCTACTGCGACGCTATGTGCTGTAGCGTACTACAATTATTTTTATATGAAAAAGAACAAAGAAATAAAAACGGGTGGAGAAAAAAAAGGTGGTGGATGACGAACGAAGTCGTACACATTTTTTCAAAAAGCTTAATTAAAAAAAATACGCTGGGCCACTTCCGACTACGTGTTTTGCGTTACTGCAAAGAGCTGCGAGTGTAGATCAAGGAACATATTTATTCTAGTTGCAGATGCGTTGCGTTTACGTTCACGCGCCGTGAACCAAGTGCTAGCCCTTTGTCGCAGAACAAAAAACCGACACCGATCAGGAAACGATGCGAAGCGCGAACGCGAAGGCGTGAAACCATTTACAGTCGCCAGCATATAAAGTTACCACAAACTGTCAGATTTTCTCATTCGATTTTGAACTTAACCATTAACATTTTAAGGTTTAAAATAGTTTTGAGAAATTTGATAGTTTCGTATAACTTGACCTGCTGGCGACTGTACATTCGAGTTTCACATGTGTAGAGTATGATATCTATGGCTTTAAATCAATGATAACGTCAAAATAATCGACTATTAGAGCCATGAACAATGGAAGTCTATTTATCTCAGTCCAAACTTGGTCTTGTCCATTTCGAAGTCCAAGTACAGTCAACTGCACATCAGTAGCAGTAAGCGCTATTTTCGTAGTGAGTGCAACTTAAAAACTTTTTTTTCTACCACTGATGTTAAGTGTTAGTACAATATAAAAATATTGCCCAATTAGTTAATTTTCCCAGCAATTTTTGAATACTTTTGTCGCACTCGATTTTAACCTTTCTTTTCGTGTTTTTGGGGGGGCGGGGGACAAAACTTACGCTAACGCTACGCTAACAGTTTCGGATACAGTTTCTGTTATAATGCTAAAAGTTTCGTATATCAATGTGTGACGATGACGTGACGTCTCTATTTTGTTTGTCTTGGCAACATTAGTTTGGAACGAATGAAATCATTCAATGCGTACAGCCATTGAATAAATTAAAAACAATGGTTCTACGTCAAAGTTGCGTTTTGGTCAACAAGGTTGTTAGACGTTTTGTCCAAGGTAAAACCTTTCACGGTTTAATTTGAAAGGATAATAATTGTTATCTGTATTAAAGAGTCTGTGTTTTTGGTTTTAAGAATTTGTGTTTAATGAGTAGAGAAGTTTCTTTCGATCCTGTTATGAAATAGCTGTGTCACTATCAAAAAGTATTTTAAAACCAACTATTAATTTTGTTCTAGGCTCATTTTTGTCCAGCACAATGGGCAGCTCATATTCAAGATCTTATTCCCCTAACAGCGGACAGTGTCCAACTGGTCCTGGAAACGGTAAGTAACATTTCATGCAAAAAATATGTAGGTAAAAAAGTTGCTTAAAAATATTAGGGAGTTACAAAAGTAGGTATATTTTAATAATCTCAGTTTAAAAAACCTTGAATGTCTCTTGTTCTCCTTTTCCTTATGCAGACAAGTTCCTTGAAGCTTTCTGCCATATAAGGAATAAATAAAATCTAGGCTATTTTTATTGATCAGTAATTTCAAAAATCTTTCTATTTTCATACATCTTAACTTCATAATTTAATAAAAACAAATCTTAGTAATATTTTAGTAAGTATTTGGTATTTTACTGATCCATTTATCTTCATGCTTACGGGTGCTACAAATCAATTTAACTATTAAATTGTATGATTTATTTATTAGCCTACACTCCTACAGTAACTATATATATAGTACGTAGTCGTATTTCTGTAAAATACAACTAGTTTATATAGTTCAACAGTTGGTATCAGCTTGTACCTACCTATCTCATTTTCTGAATCCCTCCAAACTGTTGTATTTTTTTATTTTATATAGGTACCTAGGTACCCATATTTGTGATTTCTTAAGGCTTATAGGTAGGTACCTACGGTGTTTATAATACGCGCGTCCATGTAACGCGCATCGACTGCGAATCGGGACTCGCGCGTTGATGATGCGTAAAAACCGCCGTGTGCTTAAGCCCCCTTAGACAATCAATCAGACAATTGAGATCAAGCAAATCATGACGCAATTATGTTGCAATCGACACTTGCTTGCGACCACTTGCAATCACCGGGCGGACTGCAGCTTGATGGTGATCTGACCAAAGACCGATATGATCTCCCGTCATGTCCCGAAATAAGGCAGCTAGAAACCTGCACCCTAATTGCCTAACACGCTATTAATAACAATCGGAATTATTTTGAAGCCTATTGCTAATCCATAGCTTCATATTCATATGTTCGAAAAATTTGTCTGCTCGACAACGTAAATAACGCAATGAATGTATTCCTACTGATAGTCCTACTGATAGTGTGTTACGCAATTACCCCGTTGATCTGAGATGTATCAGATCTTGATACTAACTGGCACGTTCATTTTTCTAGTAGAAGCTGTTTTGGCATTGCTAGCCATTCTCAAAAACTTCATTAGGTACATCATATATCATCTTCATCATTCATTGCTTTCGCAAATTATTTGTTTTCTGGTAGAGTAATTTTTCCCTATTTTGGCAACTTTGGAGACTTTTGCAGGCGTAGCATGACGGTTTCTGTTTCTTGGAAGACAAGACATAGCTATTTCCATACAAAGTGACATTTCGTTTCTCTATTTTTGACATCGCACCGTAAAAATCCTTCTAAAATCCGTCATTTAGTCTTTCGTTTTACCGATCGTTGTCTAGGTCTTTTTATATGTAGACTATTTCAGAAGAAAGTTTTCTATCCCAAACGTCAAAATCACACTGACAACTGTCAGTTGTCTAAGGTAGTGAAGACAATTTGACTTTGTAATCGCCATGCTAAAGACAGTAGAAAACTTTTTACTCGACGGCCGCAAAGTATAAAAATGGAATGGAAAAATGGAATTTTTCAGTTTTTGAATGGAAAATGTGAAAAAGTATTACCTACATGTTTAGTTTTACGGGTTTCATAAAGGGGGTCGAAATTTTCATTATTTTTGCGATAGGACACACCATTTTCGAGATATAAGCAAAATAAAAGAAAAACGTGAACAAATTACTGAATTTCGTAAAAAGTGCAGTTGACTCTTTCTACTTTGCTGCCGTCGTAGGTACTGTCTTCACGGAACGTCATTTTTGTCGATTCTTCCGTCGACAAAACCCGTTTCTATAATGGTTATGCTACGCGTGTTGGAGATTTCTCTTGGACGTCTCGTCAGCCCTAGGCTGGGCATAATTGTGTGTCAGTTACACTCTTACAGATGGAAACCACACGGTGTTCTTCAATTACCTCGGTCGTGGCAAATATTTCCTATACCCCATAATATCGTCCGGCACGCGACATGCGTCGTGATTAGTCAAGAGTCGTGAAATAATTCGAAATAAGCGTTATTAAATTCCTTATTATCGAGAGACGAATATATGATGAGTAGGTGCTCCTTTTCTTTTACGCATTTGGCAGCTTTTATAAGCTGGTAACGCGGACGTCAAGTCTAAAAACTTACTATGCCATTATACCTAAATGTTTTGTTTAGCGTCCTTACGACATCGGGCGAGAATATCTAATATGTATGGTATGAAACATTTCCATGACCATGACTAGAAATTTAAATGACCGCTGCTTGTGGCGACCAGCCAGCCACCAATGACCGAATTGTTGATGCTAGCGTAGATCTCTATTTTCCTAAAAAAAATATGTTTTTGTTTCTTATCAGGTGGAACAATATCGCGGATGGAGTCAAGTAACAACTATGTTGAAGCAGTTGTCTGCAAGGAAGAAGACCTCAAAGACAATGAAATGAAGGTTTTTGATATTGGAGAAGAAGGCAAAGTATTGCTTGTGAAACAAAAGGGCGAATTCAGTGCAGTAGGCACTACATGCACTCATTATGGTGCTCCGCTCGTGTCCGGTGCGTTGGGAGATGGCAGAGTCCGCTGTCCTTGGCACGGAGCCTGCTTCAACATCAAAACTGGGGACATTGAAGATTTTCCTGGCTTCGATTCGTTACCTTGCTACCAAGTTACAGTCACGGAAAAGGGAGACGTTAAGGTAAGAAATATGTTTGATAACTACTTTACCATGGAGACACATGGGTCATGGACGTATATTTTAGCTAGGTACATTAAAGAATTTGACGTCGTTTCGAGGTCGGCTTCTGCTCAACAGGTCCCTGAGTCGAATAGAACGGAATTCGGGCTTATGAACTTGCTTGCAAACAAGTCCACGATACAGAAGGGATCCTAGCGTATTTTCCCTTACAATGTGATTCTTGAAAACAGCTTGCATAGCATAAAGGCTGTGAACTAACATAAATAAATGTATAGAATTAAACAGATGTCGCGGTCGTCCAAAGTTGGGTGGAGGTTGCAACGCCCGAGCGGAGCGAAATAGAGGTCGGCCACGGGCCGCGTGATCAATATTTAGCGTCGTACACACGACGACATATCAAGCTATGCATTTCCAGTTTTAGTTGACCTCGCATTGTATAGGCTTTTCGTACAATGAGAAGTCTTATACTGCAAATTTATAGCTTGATATGTCGCCGTGCGTACATGACATGACAAACTGAAGGCAAATATTTCCTTTTTTTACCTAGACTATTGCTTGCCTTCTAGTGGTCTTCGTGTAAAATCCACGATAAAATCTTAAACCAAAAACGAAACAGGAAATATTTCGGTAATACATATGTACTTATTACAAAATATTGGCACATTATTGAACAAGGTGAATTGAGTAAAAGAATGCGCACGGCCCCTTTCTCCTCAAAAGAACAATGCGATAACTTCAGGTTTGTTGTTTAGTGCCTACCTCGTTTTAGGTTTGCGATTCCTGATAGTTGGCGAAAAACATGATTTTGAGTGCATTTTTTTATAAAATTAAATTATTGAAGCACTGAAGTGCTTCTCACATAATTATGGGACGGTCTAGTATTGTGTGTGAAACATAGAGATTGGTCCAAGATAGAAGATAGGTACACTAATTTTATCAAACAATCATTGGCTGATTAAGTTTGGATACTTGCACGCGTAGTATGGCCACCATAGAAGCGGGTTTTGTCGACGGAAGAATAGACAAAATGACAAATTTCTACAAAATAAATTTTCACCATCTGTCATTTTGTCTATTCTTCCGTCGACAAAATCTGGTTTCTATGGTGGTTATGCTACGCGTGCTGATCGTTGTCAATATTGACCTCGAATGCAGTGATATCTATCGAGTATCAACTGAATCGCTCACAAAAGGATTTTTTTTTTAGGATTGCACTTCAGGTAAACTTGTTATTATTGTCATGCGTATGTCGATGCTCTCGAAAGCAAGCACCAATCTTCTAACAATAAAAACGTTGATAAAAATGTCAAAACGTGACGAATTTGCATACAATTGCTCACTCCTGGCATTTCTCTACAGCCTCACCCTGAAAGCGGTCGTGGCGCCAGCGACAAGCGCTTGTGCCTGAATTACCTCAATTATTAAGTACTAGCTTTCGCCCGCGGCTTCGCTCGCGTTATTTTCGAATTTGACAATCAATTCGGGTTGTTTGAGGGATTATAGTTAGGATGAAAAACCCGGTCTATCGACACTCTAGACTCGCAAATTGTATTAGGTATTTAAAAAAAATAAACTCTTAATACACTACTAAAGTTTCTATAATAATATCATTCAATCATGATTCGAAAGACACGTGGCGCCATCTATTATCATAAGAACGTTATTGTTGTTTTCCTCTGGAACAGCACTTTTTTCCAGGATAAAAGGTACCTTATGTCCGTTTCTGTGGACCTGACAACGTATATGTAAAATTTCAGGACGATCGGTCCAGTGGTTTAGGCGTGAAAAGGTAACAAACAAACAAACTTACTTTCGCATTTAGAATATTAGTTAGGATGTTATATACGGTTGTGAGCCTCTGTCTTGAAACATGGCAGTGAGTGGAACGAGGCTGCCAATGATGATAATGATGATGTCTCTGTCTTTAGCCACTACTCTGTCTGCCTTGCCTAGGTTATTTAAACTTAGCGGCGGATTTGATGGTGAATTTGTCGCACTAGAAATATAATATGTATTTAGGCCTAAAACTGCGCGTAGTTTAGCGCCTCATCTAAAAAGACTGCACGCTTCATGACTAACGTTTTTGTTATCTTCCTCGAGTCCATGGCTGATGAAATGATGATCTTATCTGTCACAATTGCATGTAAGCTGCCTTTCCTGCATAACTAAACAAATAACTGTAAATGGAAGGCGAATAATTTTTCTTCACTTTACTAATAACAAATTATGCTACATTCTCGCATCGCAATCTCGGAATCTACGTAATACTTTTTCCAGCCTGTAATCTAATAGCGTAGCTGTATTCGCTGTCCTAGTTTTTCCAGAGTTTCAAGTGAGAATATATTTAAATATTGGCAATAAAACGAGAGATGATGTCATTCATGCCACCTCGGTCTAGGATGTTATGCTTTGCTGAATGCTGATGCATAAACTTGGTTTAATCGGACGACAAGTATTATTCGTGTTGTGAATTTTGCTGTTTCTGTCCAAAACCCGACGTCAAGCCTTCGACTGCTCTTCTTACCTGTCGTGACAATTTTTCCTCATGCTGCTAAACCTGGTAATATTTGCCTCTGCGCTCTGGCCGATGAATGACGATCGACGTTTCCAAACACTTTCTGGGATGTTATTCAAATGTTTGTCACCCGAGATCATTCTTTCCAAATACCAGCATTCAAAATTCAACCTTACCACAAACAAGGCCATCCACTACGCTCTATGGGGTCGTTTTCAAGTTTATGCTTCAAATAAGTAGTTTTAGATTCGCAGCCATGACTGGTGACTTTCTGCAGATAGTCAAGCAATGGTGGGATTCCATAACTGTTATGAATTTGTGATGCTAAAAGCATTCTTAAAATCCGCATCCCGCACCGCATCCTTGGAAATTTTAGAGACGCATCGCTAATGGTTATGCTGACTAAAAACTGTTTAATTGTATTATTATTCGACTCGCCCGACAGACGAGAGAGAGTCTCTACAGCACTTGTGCATTACTGTTAGGATTAGGTATCGGGCCTATCTCTTGATATCAATTGCTTGGGTAATTAATTGGTGCTTAGGCTGCTAATCGATTAAATAAATCAAATAGGTATTATTATACATAGTATGAAATCGAATCCATACTAATATTATAAAGTCGAAAGTAACTCTGTCTGTATGTTACCTTTTCACGCCTAAACCACGGAACGGATTTCGATAAAATTTGGCAAGGAGATACTTAGATGGCATTCTGGGGAAGGACATAGGCGACTTTTTGTGTCAAAAATTATCCGCAAAGGGAGTGATAGGGGATGAAAGTTTGTATGAGAAACTAGGCATTTCTTAAGTTAGGGATATGAAAATTTAAATTTATGCTTTTGCTAAGAAATCAATATTATTTGTTTAAACGTTTTTGTAAAAACATCCTCAAATGGGGGATTATTTTTAAATTTCACATGTTTATTGATGTTTTTGTGTCGAAGCGCTACGTCTTTTTAACTGACTTCAAAAAAAGGAGGAAATTCTCAATTCGATTGTATTTTTTTTTTTTTGTGTGTTAGTTCAGAACTTTTTTCTGGGTGAACCGATTTAGATGATTCTTTTTTTATTTAAAAGCTGGTGCTTCGTATGTGGTCCCATTTAAATTTGATCAAGTACTGACCAGTAAGTAGTTTTTGAGTTATCCCTAAGAATGCGTATTTTTTCCACTTGGTTTATATTGATGATGTTATAATAATTTCCTGTCACGGTTATTTACATATCAATTAGTGGTATACGAATGTATGTCGGGTAGGAACCAGAAATAAAAAGTGAAAAATAAAAACTTTTTACAAAAAAAACAACCGACTTCCAAAAAGAGTTCAGATAAGAGTCAGAACCTGTATCTTGAGGTATTAATTATTTTAGTATTTATTTCATTTAAATCGTCCACCCGCTTAAATTTTATTACAATTTGAAGTTACATAATAACTTAGGTATTATGTACGTAATACGTGGTCAATGGCGACGCTCAAGTATTTCAAATTAATGATGATAATATTAAAATGAATTATTATTATTTTTTGTTTAATAGATTTGAAAAGATTATTTGGGTTTATTATCTGTCTGTCTGTTACCTTTCACGCTTTAACGTCTGAATGGATTTGAATTATAGGATACTATTTATCCCGGTAGCACGTTCCCATGGGACAATTTCCGACATCCAGGCTGGCCGTAGTCGCGGGCAGAAGCTAGTTACCTATAAATGTAATTTTTTAATATTTTTATAGTTTATCTTAATTATCTTTATCAGAAGTGTAAAAGCGGATTATTTATGACGGCTACGATCGACTCTGATAAAAATTATTTTCAATTACCCCGAATCGTAACGTAGGTTTTTCCAATTGACGGGCATACTAATAATAATAAGGTGCATGCGCATGATTCGACATAAATATTAAGTATGTGATAATTTTAATCTAATAAAAAAAAAAAATGTGATAACTTGATAAGTAATCAGAATCACGTCTGATTTGCACTACCTAGCCAGCTAGTGGCCTTTGCTACATAACCGTAAACTTATGGCCAAAGAAATGCTCACCGACGAACATTTTTAATTATTTTTACTGATCGGCCGGCGCGGCGGCGCGGCGCGGCGCAGCGGTGCTTCTGACGACGCGCGAAGGTCTGGGTCTGGTCTCAGATCACTATGAAAGTGAATCATCCCGTGTATTTAGTTTTAAAAACACATTTCTGCTTCGGCAGTTCCGTTGACAGTCTTTCCAAAGAGTTTAGTTTAAACCGATTTTAGCAAGGAGAAGATTCTACTACGGGTTTTAGTGTTCCGTGCCATAATAGAGTATTTGACTACCTACTATCAAAAATATATATGAATTAATACTAATTTTAAAGATGTTACTAAAAAAGACGATTTGCAAAAACATATATAACATCGGTGGAAACATGGAAAAGTTACCCACTTTTGAAATTATTCTTCTATCGTTGTTACTCAAAAACGATCATTGTACAGTATGGCGCGAAGTTAATAAGGCGTTGCTTTGTTGTGACATCAGCGGGGTAATTGCATAACACACTAACGGTTGGAATGGCTTTCATTTTGACAGTTCAACAACATTCATTGCATTATTTACGTTGTTGAGAAGAAAAATTTTTCGCACATATGAAGCAATGGATTAACAATAGGCTTCAAAATGATTCAGATTGTGATTGATAGTGCGTTATGCAATTAGGGTGCTGATGCTAATAATGCTGTCTCTGTCTAGCATCGACTTTAAAACGCATAGAACTTCCCCATTTTTTCAGATATTTTGCCATTTTTGTTACTGTGGCTTAATGTTTTTCTAGGTTTCCAAAAATCAAATAAAGAAGAAATACAGTCAAATAGTACCTTAGTATATTGTTTAAATAAATTGAACTCGAGTACGATTTTTTCCTGAACTATTTGACAATGAACGATAACTGAGAGACAGACACAGAAATTTAGAAAGGCAATGTTTCATTCAAACCAATTACCACAATACTAAATACTCTTAGTGTGGTAAAGTAGGTGTGTATACCGGACCTCTGAAACAGTTTCACTCACATATGTAGCACTTATAATAGTTTGTTATACAGGCTGGCAGGGACATAGATGGGCAACCTGTTACAAAAAAATTGCAGTTCCATATATTTTGACCGCGTAGGTATTGCAATTTTCTATGAAACAGCAGCTTTTCTTTTGATAACCGACGTAAAATTTCTACGCTAGGGGGTCTAGAATCATGTGCTGAATTCATGGTTACAGTTTGCGCGTCGATGTCCCTGCCATTCTGTAGTTTACTTAAATTATGGTTTGAAGAAAGGTACCACCCGTTCCATTTTTTTATGATCTCCTAAAATACGGACAGGGATCCCTATTTTGTGTCTTCGCCTTTGTAATTCTGTATGTTCATCGTTGACTATCTCACCGATTTTAAAAAGACTGTGGCATAAAGGATGAGCAAGCTCCACTCCAACCCGGAAAATACTATTGAATAAATGATTTTGACGTCTCAATTATGAATAATTTTTCCGTTCGGACTTTGACTGGCAGTCGCGTTATTTACATTGTTTACTGCATTAGGAATGCATAACTTTGGGACAGTAAAGGCTCCCACAGACAGGCCTGACGCGACAGCGCTACACAAAGGCGGCGCTCGTCGCGCAACACGCGGTGCCTTTGTGTCGGGCGTCGCGTCGCTCCAGTGTGTACGAGCCTTAACACGATTGAATTGTATATAAATAATTGTAAGGAAACCGAAGCGGACGAGCCCATTTCGCACGTGACAGGTTTTTACGTAATTATTTGTCAGCGTGTCTGGCTAAGTTAGTGCTTATCAGTTATCAGTATCGTCTGTGCGTTGAGCAGTGATTTCGTTTACCTACAAAACTAGTTCAACCATTAAAAATTAGGAAGTTCCGTCTTAGCCTTGAGGCATTGCATTATATTTAAGTATATTAATTAGTCTATGCCAAAACTCCAACTTGTCTGTCTGTTAAATTATTCTCATTGTAGGCAAGGCTGCTTTATCCAAAAGTAAACTGTCTTGCAAACATAGCGTCATTGTGAGTTTGTGACTAACGAATGTAGTGAGTAATGCGCTTACCTCATTTATTTTGTTATGGCAAACGTAAGGCAGATATTTTTATCAGACCGTGTGTACCTATAGCCTAGCCTACAGATGTTGCTATAACACCTTAATGTCAATGTTTATACAGGTACTTAGCTGATAAGAAATCATATTTTTATGAGCGGTAAACGTCGTATTAGAATACAATTACCTACCTGATTTATACAGGTAGTCGTAAAAAAATTTAGTAAGTCCTTATCTACCATTCGATTGTTTTTTTTTATTGAATTGGCAATATACGATCATGTTTGCTGGTTCTGCATAAGTAAAGAAAAACAAAACATCTTGGACTTGATAAAAGTCTCTATCTGAGCATCCATGCTAATTTTAACTCGATAAATGCGTGGGAAACAATTTACTTTTCAAACTATTAGCGTCGAGGAAGAATTTTATTCACAGATGATGTCTTAAAGTCAATATTTTGTATCATTTAACTTGGGCACTACTAATGCCGCGATTGGCTTGGCCCCCTACTTGGCCAAGCCCAATTCATTTAATAATATACCATCGACTCGAACAAAAGAAGAACTTGGGCACTGTTAGTGCGCATTAGAGCCGGTAGAGAAATTTTGCTTACACAATACACTATAGTATTTACATAGATGCCAATTTTCTGATATTCTTCACAATATTTATTGTCACTAATGGTTTTACTCATGGGATAGGTACTTAATAGGTACATTTGGAGTGAAAAACACCCATGTTTTAACTCAGGTGCGCTTACGCAAAGTAACTTATCGTAAGGTAGGTATGCAATATAATAAGCGTGATCTAAGAAGTAGCTGACCTTGACTCACCTTGACCAACTCTGTAGAATTGGTTCACAATCGTAGCCGCTGACTCTTTACATTACGTTATACTTATAACTTACCGGATGGTGACTCAATGTCATTCCCCTGAGCAAACACCAATCACTTAGCACCAGACACATACATTAAATAGTTTAGTCACCTTTTTAGATATTAACTTACCTCTAATTAATTAAAGTAGGTAAATTAATCATTATGTTTTGATAGTCCCTTACTTACTTATTAGTTTTTAAGACTACTTCCTATTCCTACTTCCTTTAAGGGGGAAGCACCATTCTTACGTTTTTTGCAGTTTGCAGGTCAGTGTCAGGTTGTAGGTATGTTGTACAAAATATGATTCGCGACCGTAATAAGCACTTGAAGTGTCTATTTGTAATGTCAAAATAACGACGTTTTACTAAGGGATATTATTAATTGCACATCAAATAAATAATCACCTATCAATTTATTTCCATCATTTAAATACTGACTGCACAGCAAATTAAATACTGACTGCACAACAAATCAACCAGACCGTACATACATAATACTCACATTCATAGCGTGTGAGTATTATGTATTTGTCTCCGATCAGCCGTTTGTCGTAAAAATGCTCTATTCCCATCCAATACCTAAATGTTCCCGAAAATACTAACCCTAGATGGTCGACGTCAGTGGCATCCCGAGGTTCGGTTGGTTAGGTTCCTTTAAACCCTTTAGACAGAAATAGGAGCCCCGCGAAGCGGGGCTCCGTCGACCAGCTTATTAACCCTAACCCTATATTTAGATTACCCTAGATTTCGGTAAAACGCAATTTAAATAAAACTTTGTGTAGCTGAGTGTACAAAAAGTCACGCTTTGGTATTCGTTAGTAATAGATTTTTATTTAAAAATATGTGGTACTCGTTGGGAATAGAAAATAAATTGATGAAAAAGCTTTTGCTTTAGGAAAAATCGCTGTACGCTGCGAAAATAAATTGTAGTGTGTTTAGTGATATTTTGAGTTGAATATTTTGCTGTGCAATCAGTAATTTTGATGGGAATTCGGAATCTTATTGCATAGAAAAAGGATATTTTTTGATTTGCGTTTAAATACTACCCTTTTACTAAATGCATATGAAAGTATATACGGTACTTCTATAAAAAAAAAAACAATTTTTAAAATTTTTGTTAGTCTGTCTGTTTATTCCGGCTAATCTCCGAAACCGTTGGGCCGCGCCGCAGTCCGCTGGACCAATTCTGGACGGGACTTTCACTGGCAGATAGTTGATGTTATAAGGAGTAACTTAGCCTTACTTTCATTTTAGAAAAAAAACTTAGGGTTCCACGCAAAAAAATTAAAACCTATGAAATTTCCGACATCCACGCGGGCAAAGCCGCGTGCAGAAGCTAGTTCATTTTATATTAGGTACGGCTACACATTTCAGTGAATTATTAGTTCAGTACGTACCGCCGACAGTTTATTTGCATTATCCATGAAATCATTTGTATATTTGATGCACGCCAGTCTGTTGATCCACGCCAGGTTTAACCGTGGGAGATTCAGTTTTTTCTAGGCAATTCTTATTCAGATAGTGTCTGTGTAATCGTCATTGCTGGATGAGGCAACTTAAAATGAAATAAACTACGTCTTATTTTTTACCTTTTAAAATTTCAGGTAAGAGCTAAACGCAGCGACTTGAAGTCGAAGAAACGCATCAAAGATATGGGCATGGCGTCCCAGTGCGACAGCTCTGTGGCTGTAGTTGTGGGCGGCGGCCCGTCCGGCGCCACCTGCGCGGAGACCCTGCGCAGCGAGGGGTTCAAGGGACGCATCACCATGGTCGCCAGGGAAAAGTACCTACCCTACGACAGAGTTAAGGTCTCAAAAATAGGAACGGTCACCGACATTGAAAAACTACAAGCAAGGTCTCAACAGTATTATGAAGACGCTAATATCGAAGTACTAAAAGGTGTCGATGCCACTAAAGTAGACACCGAAGAGAAAATTGTACACTTAAGTAATGGAAACAAACTACGTTACAATGCATTATACATCGCTACTGGCTCCAGTCCACGTGTGCCAGATGTGCCAGGCATCGATCTACAAAACATTTTTACGGTCCGAGACTTTGATGATTCCGTGAAAATCCTGAACACACTAGGATCTAACAAAGATAAGGATGTTGTAGTATTAGGTTTGAGTTTTATTGGCTTAGAAAGCGCGTCGTCCTGTACTGATAAAGCTAAGTCAATGACTGTTGTTGGCAAGGACACATCACCACTTGGCTCAATATTCGGAAATGAAATTGGCCGTAGCTTACAAAAGTTATTTGAAGATAAGGGCGTCAAGTTTCAGTTTGAAACTACAATAGTCAAATGTAACGGCGAGAACGGAGTCATACAATCGGTAGAGTTGTCCAATGGGACCACACTTCCTGCTGACATGCTGATAATGGGCGTGGGAACAACATTCAACACAGGTTTCTTACAGGACAGTGGAATATCAATGGAGGGAAATGGTGCGGTCAATGTGGATGATAAGCTCGAAACCAATATAAAAAATGTGTACGCAGGCGGCGATATCGCCTTTGCACCCGTTTTCGCCCATGGTAATAAACATATGAGCATTGGACATATTGGTCTAGCTCAATACCATGGTCGAGTTGCTGCATTAAATATAGTCAAGAAAGAAACTCCCTTGAAGACAGTTCCGTTCTTCTGGACCATGCTGTTCGGCAAGTCTATCCGCTACGCTGGATGCGGTAAATCTGCAAGTACTCAAGTAGAAGGAGATGTAGAAGGCCTGAAGTTTGTCATATTCTTCTTTGACGAGTCGGATAAAGTGATTGCAGTAGCTTCGTGTATGAGGGATCCAGTTGTTGCTCAATTCGCGGAGTTTATGCAGCAAGGCAAAACATTACACAAGAAGGACCTCAAAGAAGATCCTTTTGCGTGGACCAAAATTAATATAAACTAATCATTATTTCTATTGTCTATAAACTCGACCAAGAGCTCCTCTTTTTCGAAGGATGTCAGTGTATTTATCACATTATATTTATAAAGCTTGAAGCTCTATTTATCTAATTCTATATGAAGATATTATTTAAACTGTAAATTTGTATCTGTAGAGTACACGCTCCTCATAATGTGCTTTCATTGTATTTTTCAAGGTCCAATCCAACACATGAAAATAATATTTTTTAAATTGCTTCAAATCAGAACTTGGAAAATAGTATTTAAAAGTAGTGCACCACAGTACAATATTAAATGCCCATAATTCTAGACTTCATTTCTTTTTTCACTAAATGTATATCTATCTACTCGAGAATTTCTATAGTATTTGTGTATGAGATTATTTTATTTCATGATGCTGAAATAAATCGCGGCCCTTAAGAATAATACTGCATTTGTGTCTAAATGTAGATTGGTTTGCCCAATGTGTATTTAGATGATCGCATTTTTCTTAGGAAAAATGTATTTTATTTATTTATCTATGCATAGTGCGTGGTAAATATTGATATCGAATACACCTGTGTGTAAGAATTTTTTTAAAGCAAATTTTATTGTTTATTTGTAATTTTATAAGTTACAATAATTATTTTGTAAGCTTATTTATAATTTAAAAAGTTTTAAGTGTATAAAAAAAGTACAAAAGATAAAAAAAACTTGTACCTTTCATAAACGCAGTCAAGGTACATACATACACTATTGTATTAATCCACAGTTAAAGAATTTACAAACTAGGTAGTCGCCAGCAGGTCAAGCTACACGAAACTGTCAAATTTCTCCAAACTATTTTAAACCTTAAAATGTTGTTAGTTAAGTTCAAAATCGAATGAGAAAGTCTGACAGTTTGGGGTAACTTGATGTGCTAGCGACTGTACTAACAAAGGTGTGTACTTATCAGCTTATCATGGTGCAATTTTAAGATATACCTACTCAGTTGATATTTCCGATTGATATTGTTAAACGAAACTTCACAGTTATTGCTGCTGTAGATTTAGTTGCCAACTGAAGTATTACATCGTAGTTTTATTTATTTTAAAAAAGTCCAACAGGGTCAAAATTGCCTTAAGAAAAGTGTCGTAATGTAACATGTCATTGTGTACCTTACGCCACCGACAACCAACTTTTTTTTTTTTTATAATTTGAAAATAATCGCTCTGACTTGTGTCCAATGGCGATTATTTTTTAATAAGGATCCATTACTTTGGTGGACGATCATTATATTTATGTAAATTATTGGACTTATAAAGTCATTTTGTTATGTTATGTAAGTATGACACTCCCGGGATCCTTACGAATTTATTAAAACCTCGTTTGTCAAAATCGCCCGTAGCGGTCAGTCTGAAGAAGGGTCATACATACTTATGTTTATAAGGTACAAATACGCATGCATCACCTACTAACGTGCAAAGCACAAATAATAAACACATCAAAATCCATAGATAACACTTGCAAAATTATATTATTGATCGATGTGTCACAATAAATTGTACAATATTGTGCTCTTTAGCTAGTATTTAATTTGCTGTAAAAGTTGTTCCTTAAGTTAAATAATTATTTTAAGAGAAGAAGTAAGGAAGCCACATTTATACCAATTAGCACCCACGCAGACCAGTGGGGTTAGTGCGTAACACACATAAAATGGCAGTGGATCGCAATGTCTTCCGTTTTGATAGTTCAGCCACTTTTACCAGCAATGGATTAGGAATTTCCTTCAAAACCCTCAGATTTTGATTGTGTTTACGCAAGGGTGCTGGCCAAGCGGAGTAAAGCGCTGTTTTCCCTGCCAAACCAATATGACCATAGCGTCTCTAAAAATAAAGTCGCTTTGTCTGCGTTGATGCTCTCGGAAAAATGGACTTTTTTATTTTTTCAACTTGTGCAAGATTCATCTTTATGTGCCAGTGAAAACGCTAAACGATAAAACGATATTGAGTATTCTAGCAACAAGCCTACACAATAGTTAAGCAATCTCAGTGAACCTAGGATTCAGTAAAAGGTCAAAATCGTTAGTAGTGTTGTTTATTCACTTGAGAATGAGAAGAAAATCAACTTTCATCGAGTGTGTTTACATCCACCAGACCCTAGATTTAACATTGTGATTAACAACCAGATCTAAAACTTGTAATGTTAACTGCCTTTCTTTCTTCCTACCTTTTGTCATTATTGTGACCCTTTTACTCTGCTTGATAAAATCCTACTTATTGATGTGATATTATAAATTGTTGCCTCTTTAGATGCATGTATATATGTATTAGTTTAATAAAAAATAAAAAAATAATTTTTTGTATTCATTTTTAACAATATTACATAAATATACTTTATAAGAATTTAAAAAATCTAAATGAAGCGAAGCGAGTTAATGATTATTACATAAACATAACATGACGCCTTGTTTCCCCGAAGGGTTGGGCAGGGGTGTACCTATAGTACACCCACATTTCGCCAGTTATGTTTAAGTCCCATGTAATAGGGAACGAGCCTATTGCCATCAACCGGGCACAAATCTAGACTCCGGGCTGCTACTGAGAAAATCGAGATGGAAAAATCCAATAACAATGATTATGTTGTGGCCAGATCTTAGAATTGATCATTTACATTTCATGTAATGGTCAGCTGACCATATTGTTTTAACTTCACGTTTAATGATATGTCAGCCGACGTTTGTCCGTATCATTAATGTAGGGTATCCATGGTTCCACTTCATGAAATGATCAATTTCATCAATTCGATAAAAAAATCGCCAGTTTATTTCGGGATTGTTGGGATAGTAGGAGTATTGAGGGTGGGGTAGATCACGTTAAGGCTGGGGTCTAAATTTGATTCCTAATAAAATAATATTGCGACTATAAATTGAGATGTAAGCTATCCTATCTTTCAAGTTGGATCAAATTGCACACGGTGTACAAATCAAATTCAAAATCGGTTCAGTAGTTTAGGAGTCCATCGCGGACAAACAACGTGACACGTAATTTTTATATACTTATATAAAGATTACGCCGATGCCTGTTATTTGGATGCCACCGAGTAGCTTTTAAATAAACTTGAGCTTTTGCAAAATATCTGTATTCATTTTGTTTTTAACCTTAAAAAGTATGATTATGTTTCCAGGGACTCTCGGATATTATGTCCGCTATACAAACTCTTTCACAATCCTAAAACGCCATCCTATCTGCAGGAGCGTTTTTCCTACCCCGTCCTTTAGATATGCCTTGAAGGTCGCATCCACAGACTACATAGAGACTTGTTGGATGTCGCGACGCCCCCGTAAGGGGACGTGGCGAGCGGAACTAGGGCATCGCCCCTCGGATGCAGATGCGATACGGTGGCCCATAAATATGGGCCCCTAATCATATTTGCCTATACTGGCAGTGGAAGTTGAGTTCGCGCGCCCATGTGAGTGATTGCTATAATTACATCAGTAGGCGCGCCGCGATTCTGTTAAAGAGCGCTGCTTTCTTCACGACACCTCGGGGGTCTGTTCCCGTCAGGTGAGATCCCCAGTTACCTGGGGGAAGCCTGGCGAGAGACGACCAGCGACGAGGGTGCCGACTCGATGCTCCTACAGATAGGGTGTGTGGCTCCCGCCCGCCTCGCTTCCAGAGCTAGCCGGTCACGGTTCGGGCTAAGAACTCGTCATGAGTGTGTGAGCATTATTGTACTGTAATTAACACTGCTCACCCGCGCCGCGAAAACAAAACACGTAAACTAACAGGTGAATACGTGTGAGTTTAGGCGCCTGTATAGAAGTGAATGTCTGTTTCGTTAACATAACATGCCTATATTAACCTAGCACACGCTACGTGACGGATGTTGTGACTTGTTTTTTATTTAAAGTATTTTATTTTCTCTTTTTGTTTTACACACGCTGTTTACATCTCTTTATCTACTTTCTTATCGCAGGTGTGCTCGAAGAGATTTTTCAGAAATAAGCATCACTTTTGTATCTATTTTTCTGTTCTTTTCTTTTGGTCTGTTTATATAATTATGTGTGTACTTAAATGGTTCAATAAATAAATAAAATAGAATCAACTTGTTTGAGGCTTACTTTTCTAGTTCGGATGTTGAATGATAGAGCAGGGTGACAATGTATTTAGAAGGATTGTCACTGGTGATATGACACAGTATAGCAGACCAAGAAGAGGGCAGCAAAGGATTTTTGTATGACATTGTGTAATAAACCTTATCTTTACAGACTCAAAGTTCAAACTAGCTAACACAAACATCCAAGGAGCCATTTTATGTCCACATAAATAAGGTGTACTATTGAAAGTCCTCTGAAAATTCTCTGCCAAGCTCTTTTTGGCTTTCGTTAAATTTTGTGCTGTGTGCCTGTTTGTTTTTGTTTGTAAAAAGGTGATTGCAATAAAAATATTCAGATTTCTGGTACAGCCAATATTATTTGTGACAAATAATAGATTACTTTCGAGTTTATACTGTTTTTTATTTAGAATTACTACTACATAAAAATAACCTATTTAGATTTACACTAAATTACATCATGCACCAATATTTATAATAACTATTAATCCCAGGATTCTTTGACACGTAGATGTTGTAGTCTCTCATAAAGTGTAACATCTTGTTTGAAAATTCTTCTTGTTTTGTCCAATATTTTTTGTTTCTGTATTTCTGGTTTTCCAAGTGCTTTGGTATGACCGGAACTTTCAGCCTGAAAATATATATTGCATATAGGTAATTAACTGTAGAATTAATTAATTTAACAGACACTGCGAAAATAAAAAATAATATAACTTTGGATAAAAACTCGAAACTTGGCACAAATGTGTAAATATAAAAATGAAATACATATTATTACTTTTTCAAAATTTTTACTTTATCTTTATCACCGTCTAAAACCCTATTGGGGGGTTCCCAATAAGGTTTCAAGGGGTGTTAAAGTTTGTATGGAAGAATCTTAATGTGAGGTCCAATGAATTTGAAACTTAGCATTTATAAACTTTATGACAAAACAATTACGTTTTTTTGGGTTTTTCGAAATTCAACCCTTAACTGGATGAAAAGGGGTAATCAAATTTTTAGGAGAGGATTTTTCTGCTAGCTTGTATTAACTTGAGAATTTACATGAATAATCAAAAAGGCGAATAATGGAAACCTATTAAACGATTTTTCAAAAATCAACCCGTCGCTTCGGGGTGAAGAGCAGTAAACAATTTGTAAGAAAAATTACATTTATTTGATTTACAAACTTGAAATTTGGCACAAATACTATCTCGGTAAATAATAAAGACCATGATGATTACTATTCCAAAACTACCCTTTAAAGGGGGTGGAGGGGGTGTTGAAGTTCGCAGAGGAAAGTACAACATTCGCGTGGACGAACTCTCGGACGAAAACATACCTGTGAGAGATACGGATACCGTAAATATAACATATTTTGTTCTTCAATAGCGAATTCGTGTTGAATTTTCCGTAAATGTTTCGGTTCTACTTTTTGTACTAGCCGATCTTTTCCTCTAAACAAATGTCCATTTGGTAAGCGATTGCGGCGAAAAAGCACAAGGGACAGTTTCATGTTTAGTGAAGGTGAACAACAGTATTAGATGATTATACAGGGAATTAGAAACTCTCAGACTGTATTGTTACAAATAATCATCTGACTTTTGACACTTGAAAACGATGAGAGGTTATGTTAGGCATGGACAAAAAAAATGACATTGGAGATTTTTATTATGCTAGGTGCACACGTAACGACTTTAGTTCCCGAGACTCGCTGGTGATTTCAAAAACAAGTCCACACACAGATTTTGACAGCCGATTTATCGCTTCGCTAGCGATGTCAAAATCTGTGTGGACGCAGGAATTTGAAATCGCCACGCCGCCGCGCGCCGCCGCCGCCGCGCCGCCGGCGCCGCGTCGCTCCGGCTCCATTAGCTGTGAAAGTAACAATTTGTGGCGGGAATTTAAAAATAAATTAAAATTAATGCGAAAGTAACTCGGTCTGTCTGTTACCTTTCTTAAACCACTGAATCGATCGTTATAAAAGAAAGATTGAAGGATATAGGCTACTTATCCTGTATGTATATTTCTAAGGGATATGTGTATAGAAAATTACAAAATCATCGAAGGCAAAGTCGCGGGCAACAGCTTGTAAGATAAAATAATTTGATTACTATCAGAGAACAAAAAAGATACCGGGCCAAATTGTTAGAACGTTTTCCCATCGAAACTTAGACATCGAAAAGGACAATAAAATAAACTAAATCAACTGTATTACATAGACTATTATTACTCTCTACACTCTATATTACTCTCTTTAGTCTATGGCCAGAATGGCTGTCGATCGAGCGTAGGGGTGTCGTATTGTCGTAAATAAATTGTGTGAAAATCAATTAATTCCTAATGTAAGTTAATTGTTGATAGGGATACGTTTAACTTTTAAGTATGAGATCCCGGGGCTGACAGTTGTTTCTTTTTTCGGAGCAGTCTCCAGGATTGGTGAGTAATTTTCGTATCTTATTACTAGGCTTGAGTAGATATTTGTATTTTATAACTTCCCGATAATTGTAATAAGATGCTAATAAGCGAAACAATATCAGTGTTCAAATATATCAGCTACCTCGTTGTGCTCATTTTATTTTCCAGATATACTTACAATACAATGAGGCATTTCATTTTGGTACCCTTTCACTTTATTGTGTACATTATTTTCGTGCTCTACTTATTTCGAGCTCGCTCTTTTTTTAAATTAAATTCTTAAATTTTAAAAGAAACTGTTCTGGTCGTTTAGTAGATAATTCAAATGATGGTATTTTACTGACCTTTACTTATTTTTAAATTATTTTAGTTGGTCATATACTTCAAGACAATCCTAAGTGTTATTGTCATTAAAAATGACCTACATATTATTTGCTATCCTTTTTCTGCAAGTAGCTTTTTGATACACTACAGGTCTATAGTATTATGTTAGCAAGATTGTTACCAGATATCTAGCCCAATTAATTTCATTGAACACCTGTATCCACTGTTATGATATTTATAAATAATTATATTGTTTTCTTGTAGTTAGAAGTTAATTAATTAACTGATTTGTGTTTATTAAATACTATTATTAATTTGTATTAATTAAATGCATTGCTTACAGAGATTACTTCATAAATATTTAATGTTCTACTTTATTTATTTTTTAAAGTATTTATTTATAAATAATCATATTAATCATATATTGTAGTAGTGGACATTCTAATAATTATCATATTAAATTTATAACACAAAAATTGTAGTAGCCTGATGAGTACAGCATACATTTTTGTTGTAAAAATGAAATGTCATTTTGCTTGCGTGAATAGCAGTACCCCAAAATGTGAAAATGTGAGTTGAACATATCATAATCTATAAAAGAAAAGTTTTTACACTACTCTGTAGTATTTTTTTTTTTAAGTTGGTTGCTTTTTTGTAAAAAACGGTTTTTATTTTTCACGTTGTAGTAGTGGTATCTACCCCACACAAATCATATACCACTACTTACTATGTAAACAACAGTGAAGGAACTTATCATAACATCATCAACATTCTCAAAGTGGAATAAAAATGTGTTAATGGAGCTAACACAAAAAAATATTACATGGGACCATCCCGCAAGCTTTCCCCTACCAGATAAAAAAAAAAACATGTAAATTGGCCTAATAATCATGGAGAAATGGGTGTACATATATGAAAAAAAAAACCTTCACCAAATGCATAACATCCTCCTTTTGTAAATTGGTTAATAAGGCACTGTAACTTGTATAATTGCTTATAGTGCAAGAAATTTGGAGTTGTTACCAAATATTGCCAGAGTTGGCAATGTATAAATTTTGGACCTACAGGATATATAATATAATAACCAATGACCTTACAGTTAAAAATACAAGGAAACAAATAAAGGTAATTAAATGGTATCATTATACAACCACCGATTCGTAAACTCGGGCGAACTAATAATTGTAATATTGAAAGTAAATTAAAATTAGGTATGAGATTACACAGGGTGAGCATTTTGAGGGGGATATATCCAATATGCGAGCCAATAGACAAATATAGAATATAAAAAAAAATATATCAACAGCGGTTTTAAAACCATAATTTTTAAGTATGTATTAATGTGAGTTCTTAATGTTTGGAATACCTACATGATTATCAAATATAAACTAGTGGCTCTATGAGCTGTAGATCTTGCGAGTCTGTCTTTGCATAGCTTAAAACTGAATAAATGTTGACCTTAAAATAAAAAGCGCGCACAAAGAGCGCGAAATGGCTGAAATGTTTTTTGTTACGTTTTCAACCCCCATACCTACTCCATTTTGAAAAATTTCGAAAAACAGAATCGACAAAAAAATTCCATGTAATTATCAGTGATCGGAGTAGGTAGATTGAACTGGGGTCATTGATCCGAAACGTATATATTACTATGGACATTCCTCCGGAATTGGTGGATTATTAAAAAAAAACCGGAACTTATGTAGGAATTGTATTCTGCCAGAGTGGAAGGAGTCATTTGATGATTTGCCATCCTCAAAAAAAAGGTAGGAATTGTAATAAAATGAGCAATTTTATTCTTTATTATTCTTCCTATTTTTTTTTTTTGTCACGATTTGACAAAACCCAACGACCAATCAGAACAAACTTTAAATTTTGAATTGAGTAGTAATAATATCACTACCAACATTAACAATATTTAATTGAATCCGGAAATACCGGAATTACTTTCCGGAAAAATGGCTTATCCATGTTATTCTTTCTGTGTGCATTTATGATACAAGTACTAAAAATCAATCTACCTACTCCGATCACTGGTAATTATAGAACCTGCTCAAAAAATTTCACGAGAATCGTTTGAGAAATGCGACCTGGAGAGGAGAACAGCCGGACATCCGGAAATACGAAAGCATTTTTGCCCAAGCTGAAACGGAGACGCTTCGCTCGCGCGGTAATATTATGGAATATTTTTGTCGAATCAGTATCTCGATTTTTTTTTAAATAGCGGAGATAAGAGGGTTGGAAACGTAAAAAAGATATAGTTCAGCCATTTCGAAAAACGTTCAAAAATTACACAAATAGTTTTTGTTACCCTTATTAATTAAGACGCATCAACTTCAAGGGGTCGGGGGTGTGAGGGGGGAAAATAATTTAAAAAAAAAACGCAAAATTTCTGTGTCACATCAAATCACAAGGAATTTCATCAGCTTTCGGAATATGACTATGATTTTAAGCTATGCAAAGACAGACTCGCGAGGTCTACAGCTCATAAAGCCCCTAGTATATTTTATTGTTCCACAAATCAGCTGGCATGCAGCATGTGGACAATAATATGTTATTATGTTAAAATAGTTTTCTCCTTTTATTTCTAAAATTAAAAATAAAGTGTTGGTCTCATCTATAAGCGCACGCGCAACCGTTGAAGTATACGGGAGAGGGCACGTCGCTTGCGTCGTCAGTGCCCATTGAAGCACGCAGACGTCCTAGATATCCTGAAAAGATTTTTATGTTATGTAAGGTGCTTGCCTCGATCTGACTAGCTACATAGATGAATGAGGTCTGATAACAAGGATCTAAGAAATTTAGCCAACTTTTGTCTCAAAAAAATATTTGGTCATCTGAATCTTCTTCAGAATTCTAGATTAGTCTAGATTTAGTACACACCACTTACCAGCAAACATAAGATGTTGTTCTTCAGACCAAAAGTAGCTAAAACTTGAGTGGTGATGACTCCACACAATACATACAGTAAATTTTGATAGAACATCAAATTACAAGTTTAATTAAAATAGGTGAAACAACTCTACACTGCTATGGTAGTGCAGGGCATTGCCCTTTTGAAATTCTTAATTATTTCTATTTGTTGCTTCCAACCCTATACAATGTAAACTCAATAACTCACAAAACGTGTAAGTAAATTTTTAAACACGCCCATTTAACTTAGTTAACACGAAATTTTTACCCGATTTTGACGTGGTAAAGGAAGGGTTATAGAGTTAACCTTCTATTTATGCTTGAAAGTGCTGTTAAGTTTAAAAGTATTTGGTTTATTTATTTCCTCACGTATTTATTAAGAGTTTTCCCGATTCGTTTTGAACTCAAGGCAGCTTCTTTTGGGTTAAAGTTAATTTTTACAAAAAAACAACCTACTTCCAAAAAAACACTAAAAAACGTGAAAAATAACTTTAATTCGAAAGTCGGTGTCTTTGGTTGTGTATTTTCGTTTTTGGACACCAACTTCCGAAATTAAAGTAATTTTTCATGTTTTTTAGTGTTTTTTTGGAAGTCAGTTGTTTTTTTTTGGAAAAATGTTTTTATTTTACTCTTTTTAGTTGTGGTACCTGTCCCACACACATTCGTAAACCACTACTTAATATGTAAATTACCGTGACAGGAAATTATTAATACATCATCAATATAAACGAAGTGGAAAAAATACGCATTATTAAGGATAACTCAAACACTACTGGTCAGAACTTGATCAAATTTAAATGGGACCACATGTGAAGCACCAGCTTTCAAATAAAAAAAACCATCAAATCGGTTCACCCAGAACAAAGTTCTGTGCTAACACACGAACCTCCCCTTTTTTTGGAAGTCGGTTAAAAATTACTTTATTGAACCATACTATAATTTCTCGTTTATAACATGATAACAGTAAAATTACGAAAGTTATAGTAAGTGTAATTGTTTTGTTCCTTTGTTAATAAATTACTGTCTGCCTGATGGTTAGGCTGTTTCGGTACTAAACTATCTACCCTATTTTATAGTATTTTATTATTCTTTAGTAGCTTTCTTTAAATTATTATCTGATAAAAAGAAATGTAGTGTAAGTATCTAATAGTTTTTAATTCTTCTCAAACTTCTAAACAAGAAAAGTACAGTGAGCTCGATTTAGTCGAGCTCACTGTACTTTTCTTGTTTTCGTCCACGTCTCATTTTAAAACATCCTGTAAGTGTATCGATCCTCTATAAATAAGACATAAAGTGTAAACTTTGTACATCAAATCGTAACTCTTTGAAATATTACCTAAAAATAACCTGTGAGCGATTTGCACATAAAACATTTCCTTGTGTTAAGTATAAATCTCGACAAATATTTCCTGTTAAGTTGCCGACAGATTTGTTGGATTTTGTCGATCGACACGTGTGAACAAATAAAATTGAGTAAAAATGTGTAAGTAACAGACGATCGACATCGTATTTTTGTAAGAAAATCTGTAAGAAGCTAACTGACGTATCTTATTGATCGTCAAAACACAGCATAAATATTGAGCCACAATAAGCCTTTTTAGGCACGGGCGAGTTTTGACCACGCACTGGGTTATAAACTTTCTGTACTGAGCCGAGCAATATGAATCCAGCAGAGCGCGTCACAGCACGTAAAAAAGCCTCTGCTAGCGCAGCAGTGAGTTAAAAAATCAGGTGCGCATAAAAAGAATCGCCCGTGCGGACGAAGGATAACGAATATAACGATCCTCAAAAACATTACAAAAAAAAAAAAAAAAACGACTTCCAAATAGGAAGTCGATCGGTTTTGTATTTTTGTTTTTGGCCACCGACTTCCAAAATTAAAGTTATTTTTCACTTTGTAGTGTGTTTTTGGAAGTTGGTGTTTTTATTTTTGTAATTTATTTTTTATTTTTCACCTTTTAGTTGTGGTATCTACCCCACACACATTCATATACCACTACTTGATATGTAATTAAAAAAAAAAAGAAAAAACTTATTTTTGTGGGTCGGTTTGCATAATGTCAAGTCAACTGATCATCACATTTACAAAATATTGCTTTCCAGATGCGTTAATTGTTGTGGAGTTCTCCTGGTACCTACTTCACCATAATTATGCATCGTGTCGAGCATAAATTGCTTACAAGCCATATTAAATTAATCGAATCGCAACCCGTGAAATACTTATTATTGAGTAGTTCTGGTGGCTACATCATCTGTGGTCTTCATCATCAGTTCCACTTCACTCAAATGGTTCTTTCCAAGAGTAAATGCACGAGATACTATACAAAATACCCAAATCACTATAGGTATGCCTATAATATTTGAAGAGTTCCGTCGATTTCTCCAGGATCCCATCATCTGAACCTGATCTGATGACAATGGGACCACCTACAAAGTATACTCTTTGAAGCTAAAAAAGAATTTTTAAAATCGGTCCAGCCGTCTTAGAGTACTCGGGAAATATAAGTACATAAAAAAAAACCGACGAACTGAGAACCTCCTCCTTTGTTTGAAGTCGGTTAAAAATCGTGCAAATCTGTAGGCACCTTTATGTACCTGCACTTCGTTTGTTATGAATATTCATAACAGTCATGCCGATTCGTCTAGCCGGCCGGTTCAATTTTAATTTTAAGTTTGCTTGCCATATTAAGTTATTAATTTTAAGTTGATGTTAGCATCCGCGTCTTCACATACGGTATTCTCCCACAAATGTTTGAGCATGTTATTATTATACAACGGAGATCACGTTCCACTGCCTTGTTATGAGATAAATTGTAGTGTTGATGTAGTGTTCAAATATCGGTGTTCGTTAGGTTACCTTGGTCTGACTTGGTCAATCTAACATGTCTAAAACATCATTGCATCGGTTTCCGCGCCTCACGGTGATTACTGATTTTGCAAAAAGACTTTATTTGAACAGATAAAAAAATGGCATTCCATCATTAGTTATTGTGATGATAGTTGTGGTGTTCTGTTATTTACTTATAGTCGATTGAAAGATTTGTCTTTTTTTACTTAATTGAATGTGTACTTTCCTAAAGTTGATTAATATTTATACAGATGTTTTGAAAGTGTATATAAGTGTTGTGTATTGTTTTAGAGCCCCACGACGTGATCCAACCGTAGTGCTACCACCACATCTTGGCCGTTGATTTGAGTGGTAAACAGTGAAGATGGCGCAGGTCGGAGCTAATATGGAATACCAGGAATATAAGTGGGCCTACTCAATCATGGACTCCTCCAAGTAATTAAATGTTTTATTTATATTATAGGTATAACGGCGTCTATTCTGTAAGATATCTGGGGATTCAGATATTCCTTATCCCCTATATTCACAAATATCGTGTGCAGGTCTATCCACACTTATCAGAGTGAGGGGGAGTGGAGCCAAGCCATTCCGAGCTCCAGACCGTCCGAATTCAGTGTCACGTCAAAGAAGAGAATATCATTGCTTGCATTCATCATACTCTTGCTTGACGTATACGAACACTGACCCGTGACGGCCTGAAACCCGGAAGGTTTTGACCCGGAACCGTCAGGATAAGCGAAAGAGATTAGAAAGAAAGTTGTAAATACAGACACTATAAGAACTGTATTTTATTACTATCATGAATAAACAGTAGCATGTCGATGATATGTTTTGAAAAGTAGATATCGCTGGGAAAAGAACAGAGTATAATACAGTAACAATAAATACGACCACGACGTGTGACAGTAGAACTTCACGACACGATGTGCGACAGTCACAGGGAAATTGCGGAAACCACTTTGTATAATTCGCAATGAAAGTACAATTACTAAAACACCAATGACAAGTCCGTTGCGAAACGTTTCTTTATTTACGCGAACAACCATTAATGAAGTAAAACACAATTGTACTGCAGGCGGGCTATTGTGCCTTTATTGTTTATGGTTTTTGTTTTGGAGACTACGCTCAGCTCCAATGGTCACATGGTCAGAGAGATGGGAAAGTTCGATAACTGTTAAGACCATTGTTTTATAAGACCTGAATGTATTGAAAATAACATATTTAAATGTGCGCTCCTTTTCCATGTTATTTAAACTTGGAATAATGATATTATCTTCGCCGAAAAATATTGCAATATTGAAGAACGATGCAATCACACTCGAGCAACTGAATAAAGCGATATTTCAAGCGTTCCTAATTGCTTCGAAACTTTAAAAATAAGTCGCGAAGTCCTCAGTGCGCTGATGTAGAGTGCATGCCGTTAATTGGAGGGGTCCTAAGCAAGATATTACATTTCATTAGAGAGATACCCCGCGCTGCTGGAAAGCGCTTCATTTAATTAGGTGCGGGTCGATAGGTCACTTCGTGGTTTACCTACTTCATCTATCCGTCATTGTTTATTGGTGGTTATTTTCCAGTTCAGTTATATTTGGGTTAGAAATTAAAATACTTACAAAATTGATTAGCATTGCATGAATGAAAACTGAATTTCAGACATAGCTACCTCTTGGATATTGGAGCTACTTGTGATTATAGGGAATGGTGAATATATCTTCTGTCGTTGGGTACAAAAATATAGTGATTATATTTTATTATAATGCGACGAAAGAAATACAGTATACATAATGGTCTTATTGAATAATTGGCCCACATGTCGCAAAGGAAACAATGACATTTTATGTCCGTCGCTGCTTACACCATCGTAGCCATAAAACAGACGCCTAGGATTAAGTCTGTACATCGCATCTCGAATAAAGCTACGGACACGAAGTCAGCGGGCGCGGCGCGGTGGCCGCGGCAGCGCGGGGAGCGGCGCGTTTCAATGCATAGATTTATATGGAACTGGCCTCGAAGGCAGCGGCGCGGGGAGCGGCGTTTTGTGTACGCGGGTCTGTGTTGCCGCGCCGCCATCGCCACCACCCGCCGCGGCGCCGCGCCCGCTGACTTCGAGACCAAGGCATCTACCACGGATATCGAGGGATATGGCTTGGAGGCGTGGCGCATGTCGCCTCCGTTGGGTTGAACTGACCTTAAATACGCGTGACTGCAGTGAGCACCGTTTAGTCATATGTTTGCCTCGGAACGTGTAGTGTGATTTCGTATTTTTACGAAATGCCGAATTGTTCCGTCCTTGTGTGAAAATATAGCACAATTACAACAAACCTTAGTACAAGTGGTTTGTCTTACCACCGGTAACTAAAAAATCACTGCATTAATTATAATATTTAAGTATTTTACAAATTATCTAGTTGTGAAATATTTTTGACATGCGACAGCCTTTGCCTAATGACTGACGCATGTCAAAACGATGCATTAGTGGTGCGCAGCACTGAGATATGGATATCGATAATTGTTAGTTGCTCTAATAAGAAATTGTATTAAGAATCTTAAACGAGAATTAATACATTTTATATCAGTTTCCCGATAGATCCAGAAATTGAACATAAATAGGTAGATGCAAAATGCAGAGAAAATAATTGGTTGGTAATTTCAAGTGACTTCAAAGTCCATAAAGACGTTGCTAGTCCCAAAAGCTCTTAGACACTTTGTCGATACAAATATGTTCTCATCGACTGATTTTCACCAGTTTGAGCAAGACCCCGATGGATAATAATATTATCCAAGTGACAAAATGTGTGATGGAATAACATATTGATATTTGCTTACATTTTTTGGCTAAGAATGTAACAACTAAATTATGAAAGCGACAGATATAATGTTCAATAAGTACCTATTTTAATTGTTCTTTTATGTGCGATAGTTGAACAGTTTTAATTTTAAGTAAGGGCAGCCCCGGATCTAGGGGGGAAAGGCAAATTTAAGCGTGGCAAACAAGTGCACCACTCAGCGCACCGCAACTCTGCGATAAGTGAGATGCGCAGCACTTATTATCTTTCTCTGCGAGTGGCACACTGACAAAATCACTACGTGATTAGCGTAGGCATAGATCGTCAAACGGTGCGAGCGGGTTGCGGGCGGAGCAGTTGAATTCTACCAGAAACTCTCTGTTTTTAAAACACATGCTCCATTTTTATTTGGCGATACAAAAAGGTTAGCTTTCCATCTCTTGCAACAGATCTATGCCGTGGCGAACCTGAGGAGGATGAGCGCTTCTGTCACCTCTGTGGCCAAAAATTTAAGGAACAAATCCTTTATTTTAGAAATTTTACATCGCCTAGCGAGGGCGCCGGGCGTCCCGCCCATTTCGCCGCCTTTATGCGGAAAGGCGACACGATTTCCTTTAAGTTTTTACCACAGAGCGCTGGCGCAGCCGTTGGATTGGAGCATTATCGATCGATAAAATTTACCTAATATGTTTCTGGCAAAATATTCGAGCTCGCTTTGCTCGTTCTTATAGCCTAGCGACTCTTAATTCTTAAAACTTTTCGGACTTACAAAATCTAACTTATTTGAGGCAGTGCTAAAATTTTCGCGCTCGCTCCGCTCGCTGGTGCATTCTAGATTGCCTTAATTGGTGTTAAGCTTTTCTGCATACGTCGGGTGTGATCTTAGCAATAAAAAATCATGACAATCAGATTAATTATGAAAATGCCATCGATTTTTTTGCAAAACAAAAGGCTCAAAGAGTAAAAAAATTATTCTAATCTTCTGCTAATAATAAAGCTAAAGAGTTTTTTTTGTTTGAACGCGCTTATCTCTGGAACAAGCAGTCGGATTTGAAAAAATCTTATTGCATTTGATAGCCCAATTCTTGAAGAAGGTAGAAACCTTACCCTAGAAACCGAGCAGTAAGAAAAAAGGTCAGAAAGAACGCTAAGCGAAAAGGAAGTAATATCATGGGCGAGTGATGCGCAACGACGCGGTGGGTCGGGGGCCGAAGTATCACGCGGACGAAGTCGCGTACAGAAGCTAGTATGCCATAATCTCACGATTTATTTCAAATATGTCCTGTCCTATCCTAAATAATTGTTCGACATGTCCATGTATATTTAAATACATAAGGATTCATGTAAAACGTTAAAGGATTGGCGGGGCGGGGAGCGGCAGATTGCAGTTTTTGCCCCGCCTCGAAAAAAATCTAAATCCGGGGCTGAGTAAGGGAGAAACTGAAGGAACTGAATTACTTAAATGTTATTCGCAAACGAAAATATTATATTTTTACTTGATTTGTTGTTATTGGTCTTTTAATATTCCACATGGAAAAGCAGAAAAAAAGAACGGTACCAAATACGTCCAAAAAACACCTCTTTTTGCAGTCGGTATTCATCGATATTTTTATCGATCACATATTTATACCAACCTCTCTTCCCTAGTTGATGCTAGAGTTAAATGTGTGCATTCAGTGACTGTATCTATACTTTCTAGTGCCCGCCCCTTTTGAGCATATGTGCAATAAAATAGCACAAAAGTGTTACGCATATTTTTTTGTTTGTGTGCGAAGAATGCATCATGTGTGCCGTATCTATTTCTTTTGTTTATGTGAGAGTTTCAGGAGTGAGGAAAAGGTGGCGACACATAAACTTGAGCAAATATAGAGTAAAGGCATATCTCTCGGATATCTATGGCATCTACCAATGTGCCTGTTTTAATTCATGATGTACTTTCTAAGGTTATCTTGGACATCACTAACATCGGCGATCGTTCAGCCGGCTTGAGCAAGCGTGTTGACTGGTGATCAATGGTCATGCCGTCCCCGTATGAGACCCTCATGTCATGTGTCCCTTTGCCCTGCAGTGGGTCAATAACAAGCTGATATTAATATACCGAAAACAACGGTACTTCATTATTTACTACTCCGGAAAATTCCTACTGTAACTGGATTTCGGTAAATCGGATATCCGATTAGCGGGATGAACCCTGCTTAGCCCGCGCAACGTTAGGAGATTATAGACAATTTACAAGAAGGAAATAAGCTTGCTTTAACGATGTAGCGTATATTTTGCAGTTTCAAGTAATTTCACCTGAACCAATAAAATAAATGTATTTTAAGGCAACATTTGCTGCGTTTATTGACCTCTATGATTTGTGTGACCCCGGATCATTTCCTGTTAATATAGTATTGTATGAAGAGCATGTAAATTAATGTTATGTTAATAAACTATTTACCTACTTTAAGAATAGAAAGTAAGTTAAATACGTTCCTATTTAATGACAATGGTGTTGCCGTTAGGTAAGAATTTTATGAAGAAAATTCTCTTAGTTTGTATAATACGATTAGTCACTGTTCGGTGTAGCTTGTAAAGCTGGTGCGTACTCGCCGTAAGGACAGATGACTTAATAGTAAGGGTAACCACTTGGTCTAAAGCTACAACTGCCCCAACTGACCAGCGGAGTTATTCACTTCAGAAACATTCGAAACTTGTAAAACATAATTTACGAATTTACAGTTGGTAGCTCACTCGCGGCAAATGAGTCCGGAGCGTCAAAATGACAATAAAAAGGTCATAGACCATTGTGCTTACGATCAACAACTGTAACTGCCGTTATTGTTTATAATGCTAAATATTGTTATGTTTGTAGGGTATCGGCGTGTCTGATCTCCATGCTGCTCATCGTGTACGGCAGCTTTCGCTCGCTGAACATGGAGCGAGAGGCGCGCGAGCGGGCGGAGCGAGAGAGAGAAGCCTCGCTGCTAGGCGGGAAACCTGTCACCAGCAGCTCCAGTTCAAACTCTAGTAAGATTTTACCAGTATTAGAGTAACTACTAATTGCCATACTTCAATCTACATCTGGCACTAGTTGGGTTGTCATGGTCGACCCAGCTACCATCCTGCTGACTGACTAATATTTCTACCACGGCATTTGAGCAATATCGTTTTTTTTTTTAATCGTGAGATTGAACGCTAGAACCAAAAATTCGAAGTCGTGACATCTACCAACCCGCACGGGGCTCGCGTGATGGATTACGGCCCACTCTCTTACCGAGAGGAGGCCTGTGTCCCAGCAGTGGGAACGTTATAGGCTGATTATGTAATGATAATGATAAGTTGTTTACCAATAGTTTGTAATCGTATCTATACATTTTTTTTATTATGGAAAGGGCCTGCTCTTGAGCACGATCTCGCCTGATGGAAAGTGATGGATGAGATCTACGATGGAACGAGCGTGCCCAAAAGATGTTTGTTCACTCTTGCTTTGAAGGTTGACAGGTTATAGTAGAGTAGAAGACCAATACAATTAATGGAGCACATCACAAAATAAACCTTATTCGAATGTGAAAAAGGTCTATATTGCATTGCCCATAAAACACTAATATTTTGACAAATACGCCAAGTGAACTGCCAACATCAGTAGGTATGTGTAGAGGAAAGGCATATAAAATCCATTAGCCAAATGAGGTTATCGGCACTGGTTCCTTACGAATCCTGAGTGTTTAGTTGTTTACACTAGCGACTCAGATTAAATAGTTATTGTGTAGGAGGCCTATATTTAGGAGTGGTATTTTATGGGCTGATAAGATATATAAGTTAGTAGCAGCACTTCACAGCATAAATAAATGGATAGCGCGAGTTTGTTTAACTTCTTCATGTAAGCGGTATCAGTTTCTACATTGTTTATGTTCAACAGTACAGCCCATTGCTGCAATAGCGGTGTAGAGAAATTCGCGTCCTTATTTTCTTTTAAACGATATTTCCACGCACATTCTGCGATTGCGTACAATTTATAGTCCGTATCTAGCTTGCGAGAACACAACCCAATACGGAGCTACCTTGGCGCCAGTATGTCGCATAAATCATTCCTTTGAATTGAACGCATTTCATAACATATTGATAACCATAACTTCATAGCTTACTTGGGACAGGCCCTTTTGATTACGTTAGTTCGAACCTATCTGTACTAGGTACCTAAGAGCCTGCACAGATCTATATACAAATTGTTATTGTGCCAATGGCATATTAAGATGTTTGTAATTTGTAAACAAACGACATGTTGTTGAGTGCATCGTAAACTTTATGCACATAGAATCATCGGGGATACTCTTACTACTATACTAAGCATTGGGTCAAAAACGAAAGGTCCCAACTCCCAAGAACTCTACTCAAAAATGAATTATGCAAGAATATGGCCTCTATGAGCACGGGGCAGTCAGGCCCCCCAGTACCACCTCCCATCTGACAGTGTCTACTATTTTTGTGGCACAACCTATTCCTATGTGTTTATAGTACCCACATGCCATTCGAGAGGATAGGAAGAATATAAGAATGCACCAATGACATTCATGTTTGCGATTGATTAAATCACGACAAAGGGCCTTTCTGCATTCATAGTAAAATGTAAACTAACAAGTTGGTCGGTTATCCAGTTACCTACTTGCTAGTTGTCTTTTCAGCATGCCATCACACGAGTCTGCGGTGAATTGTGTGCGTATTTTACGTTACATGAAAGTATACTAATAGTACGCTAGTATTATATTATCTGTGCTAAAAGTACATAATAAATCTTATCAGGCTGTGGTCGGCTCAAAAGAAAATACTTGCGTTTGGTCTGAAAACATAAATATTGATACTGGCACGTAGACCGTTGACATAAAAAAAGACAGTCTTGTTTGTGACTATTATCAAACCTGATGATAGCATAAGGGGTGCTACATATATTTTCAGGTCGGCATGATTAGACACAGTTAACCTTCATTTTGCCGTGCGGCTTTGCCGAATTATGCCGACCCGTACAAGTGTTAGCAAGCCTAATGATTTACCAACTGTGTTGTGTGCCCTAATCTGTGTCCTTTCCCCAGATGTCCAGACCTTGAACACAATGCAAGCGCTGTGCTTTCCTCTCGGCTCGTCGGTGGCGCTGCTCATCATGTTCTTCTTCTTTGACTCCATGCAGACGCTCGTAGCGATATGTACTGCAAGTAAGTGACAAAAGACAGGACCTAACTGTTGTGCTGCCTATCAGACCATGTAGGTAGCCAATTTTCATTTCCTGCTTGACGAATCGTCGGATAATGTCGAGTTTTTTGGTAACTGGTTGTTCCGGGTCAAAGCTTTTTGGGGCGTCTGCATATCTGTTTTCTTTTTTAGTCTAGACCTGCTACAGAAAACAGACAGTTCGGAAGACCTAGAGCCCTCTAAGCTGCATGCAAGCTATCTTTTTCCGGCATAGATGGGATACTGAGCCTGGATGGTCCTGATCATGAATTAATATATTCAGAGTACCTACCTAGCCTTTTCCCAACTAAGTTGGGGTCGGCTTCCAGTCTAATCGGATGGATTTGAATAGCAGTATTTTAAATGGAGCGACGGCCTATTTGACCTTTTCAACCCAGTCACTGGGCAATACGATACTCCTTGGTAAGACTGGTCGTCAGACTTTTGAGCTGCTGACCGTCGTAGTCCCAACGCTGTCATACACGACATAGCACTAATCCGTAGCTCCCCCGCAGTAATAGCGTGCGCGGCGCTGGCGTTCCTGCTGACGCCGCTGTGCCAGTACGTGGCGGGCGGCGCGCGCGGCGCCGTGTGCGGGCGCTACTCCGCGCCCGAGCTGGGCGCCGCGCTGCTGGCCGCGGCCATCGTGGCCGTGTGGGTGCTCACCGGCCACTGGCTGCTTATGGACGGTGAGAATACTTCCCTGTTCGTTCTTAAATACACTACGATAGCCCGCGAAATTCAAATATACTTCCATTTTCGCAATTTGCAGATCAGTATCAGTTTGTCTGTTGATCAATGATTCGCGACAGTAACAAATATGTATTTACAGAATTATAATCATCAATACAACTCATAAGTTAGAATTGATTTCAAATATCATGATTTCGCTGTGATTACTGCATCATCCTTAAAAGTATTCTATTAAGGCTCCTTCAAACACGCGCGACCCGCGATGCAAATCGCACGCGACACAAAGGCACCGCTCGCCGCGTAACAGACTGTGTCTTAGGCCCGTATTACAGAACGTGCCTCAATACTCAAGTGTTACTTAAAACTACATTCAAGCCATTTGATTGTTTGAAACTAGTTTTAAGTAATGCTTGAGTATTGAGTGACGTTCTATAATACGGGCCTTAGTGTCACGCCTGTTTGAAGGAGCCTCTGCGACGTATGCCTAAATAATGCATACTCCCTTAGACTTGTCCAAGAGAGAAGCCGTATAGACCTTGACTAAAAGTAAGATAAACTTATTCACGGAAACTTGATATTAAGAGCCCATTTTATCATAGATATCCAAACTATACTAATCTACACACATTACTATTCTCAGTGACATAATTTTTGAGAATAAAATACAGCCACAAACTAACAAAATGCTATCATCATTCCCCAGCGATGGGCATGGGCCTGTGCGTGACGTTCATCGCGCTGATCCGCCTGCCCTCCCTGAAGGTGTCCACACTGCTGCTCACCGGGCTACTGCTGTACGACGTGTTCTGGGTCTTCTTCTCCTCATACATTTTCACCACCAACGTCATGGTCAAAGTCGCTACCAGGTAAATTATACAATTATTACAATTAAGTAAACCAAAAAGGAAGGTATGCGCTTCGGTAATCTTCGTGTTTCCAAATTAGCACGAACGTCGTGCCACAGAATTACCCATTTAGGGCGAACTTCACCAAACTTTTATACCTAGAATAAGTCTTATCCAGAGAATAAATTTTGATTTTTTGGCAGTTTTTCCGTACTAAAAGTGTCAGACGTCAATTTTATTCCACGGATAAAAGATATCTGACTTTAGCTAAATCAGCCCTTAGGGGCTTCTAAGTTTTGTACTGCCGCGCTTTGTAGTAGTGCAGCTCATATTGCGCGTTTCTATGAAGTTTTCTCTCTGCCGGGTGGTAACCCGTAGGATACACCGGTCGCAGATCGACATATATATGTCGAAACAAGTTTTGAAAAGTTTTTTTTGTAATTGCATAGAGTTGCTAATCTATAATTCTATAATCATAGTAATACACAATAGGCAAGTACTTCCATGGTTGTAACAGCGCTATATTAGATCTCATCGCGCGTTCGTATTTCCGAGGATTGACGATGATTCCCGAAGCGAATACTGCATTGGGATGTATGTCTTATTTAAATTAATATTAGAATTAAAGTTGCGCGGGATTTTGATAAGTGGAAAAAATTAATGAATGATTCCTCTCCTAACTCCCACTTAATCAAATACCCAAGAGTGGGGCAGAATAAGTAATTATTTTCCATTTTGACTTCTGAATTACCCATCTGACTTCATAACAGTCATCATAACACATCTCAGGAGTTATTAAGAACCATAACCCTCTTTTGGTTTTGCCGTAGTTGGGTAAAAATCAGCTTAAGATCCAGCCAAAAATCGTCTCTGATAAAATTTGATGTTTATTGACCTAGTTTTTGAATGAAACTGTGTATCCTAAAATCGGAGAAAGCCCAAGCGTTCTCTAGTAGATTCGTATGCAGAGATCGGATATTCGGATGCATATTTACCGGAAATAATTTTTTGCTATGAAAGTATGGAAGCGGCATAATTTTCTTTTTTTTTTTTAAATATTATGTGCGTAATTATTTAATGTTTAACCTCCCGATGCAAATATGTGTATGTAAGGTGTAAGAGGAGGGTTGATGTGTGTTAGTTAAAACAAAAAAATACAAATAAAATAATTATTTTTATTAAATTAAGTACTATTTTCTGATTGGGCGTAAGTAAATATTACGTCGGCTACAACAACTTCAACCATTACCTTTTGACCGCTATGATTTGGTCCGGTTTGGTTACTGATATCTGACGTTAGCGGGTTTTTTTTCAACATTTCTACTTTAGGTGATTATGCTTCCGAATATCCGATCTCTGCTCGTATGATATTTATAATTATAATAGGACTAGCGACCCGCCCCGTCTTCGCCCGGGTAGCAAAGCATAATATAATATAGCCTATGTCACCCGGAGATAGTGTAGCTGCACAACAGTGAAAGAATTTTTGAAATCGGTTCAGTAGTTTCGGAGCCTATTCAATACAAACAAACAATCATATATTTTCTCTTTATAAAGCTATCCTATCTTTAAAGTTGGATCAAATTGCACACGGTGTCCAAATCAAAATTAAAATCGGTTTAGTAGTTTAGGAGTCCATCGCGGACAAACAACGTGACACGTAATTTTTATATATGTATATAAAGATTTCGGAGTATTCCTCTTATCTAACGCCGCGCTTCTTTGAACATTATTTATGTTTATGTCTGGGGTTCGTGCGCGATGACCTGTTTATCATATTTCATATTTATCAACAACTCGCTGACCTCGATTTTTATAAATAATCCATCAATCATAATGATCATTTAATTTATCTATACTAATATTATAAAGAGGTCAAATTAGTTTGTTTGTCGGGGTTAATCTCTGGAACTACCGGACGGATTTGAAAAATTATTTTTGGCATTTGATATCCCAATTCTTGAGGCAGGCTATAGGCTGTTTAATATCACGCTATGACCCTTAGGATCCGAGCAAAAATAAAAAAAGCCAGAAAGAGCGCTAAGCGAAAACGAAGTGATACCGCGGGCGTGATGTGATGCGACGGTGTGGGTCGGGAGAACAAGAAATTACACGCGGACGAAGTCGTGGGCTAGATGCCGTAATAAATACACTCCCGGACTCCTAAATGGAGCCACTTTGCATTTCCATGTAAGGTATAAAGGCCTAAAAAAACAAAATAATGGTTAGCCAAAGTTTTCATGCAATTTTGAAGCCGAAATACTGGCCATTCTTTTGGTGTTATCATAGTTCCGAATTTGAATTTACTACCGTAAAAAAATATATACAGACGTTTATACAAAAAAAATGCAGGGTGGACGATTTAGGAGTCCGGGAGTATAATATACGATCGTAGATTATAAAGCGCAGGCCACCGCACCAGTTAGCGAGCGAGCCAGCGAACTGGCGGGCGAAGCGAGACGAGAGAAACTATATAAACTAAGCGAAGCTTTGGCGAGCTATACTACCCTTCGATCCAGCCCGTCCCCAATATCGCGCTGCCCTCTCTCAATGACGCCCTAAGCCGAGGTCCGTACCCCACAGGGGGTGACCTTAGCGTGCGGTCATCTAACTTGTAAGTTTAGTTTAAATTTTTCCGCTCCTGGCTGGAGGCCCTTTAGAGTAAAATCCAAAAGGCAACCACAGGACAGTTCGGTTATGCAGCCACGACCCCCAGTGGTCAAAACTGTGAGTTGCCATTCCAAAAAAAAAAAAAAAATGGCGAGCTATACTATGTGGATTCACACCGAAAACTACGGACGGACGGGCGAGCGAGCGGGAGCGAGAGCGAGCCGGGGAGCGTTCCGTCTCAAGCGCAGGCCACACCACCAGCTAGCGTAGCGAGCGAGTCGGGCGAGCATCGTTTCCCCTCTTTTCATACTTCATAATCTTCATGCACTTTGCGAATAGCCTTTAAGATGCTCAACCTTTTAAATCTTTGACCTTATTTACTTTGTTGTTTGCAGGCCGGCAGAGAACCCGATGAACGTGGTAGCTCGTCGCTTGCAGCTGGGCGGCGCCATGCGAGACGCGCCCAAGCTGTCACTACCCGCCAAGCTCGTGTTCCCCTCCATGCACCACCAGGGACACTTCTCTATGCTCGGTGAGTTATCATCATCATTCAAGACGTCTACTGCAGCCTGCAGCAAATAGGCTATCTCCAAGCATCGCCACAATGACTGGTCTTGCGTTACTTGCTTTATCCAGCGGATTCCTGCGACATTCGCTAAACCTGTGTCCACCATATTGGAGACCTACGATACCTGCGCCCGCGCCCGCTAACCTCAGTGTACCATCTTCCGCATGACTTCCCGGCGTACACGAGCTACGGACAACACAATCCCTTTATTCCTATATTACTTCCTTTATTATTATTTTTTTCCTTTATTTTATTTTTTTTTTCCTTTTTTTTATTTTTTTTTTCCCGAAAATTTATAAAAAAGATAGGGATAAGACACAGATATATACTAAACTCATCTAATATTTTTTAATAATATTGAATTGCTGCTTAGCCCTCTTCTCTTCTTCTTCTCTTCTTTGCTCCTCTTAGGATTCTATTCTATTCCTCTCTCCCAATTTTGCTGTGCCCGACAGGGTCCATATTGATCTTTTACTTTGTTAGACCATCTATGTTAATGGAATGCAATAAAGAAGTGAGTATTGAGTAAGCCGCTCTTCAAACGACTGGCCCCCTCTTGACAGCGTAGGACCGTAGCGTCACTCATTGAGTAGTAAGCGGCTAGCCGCTGGGGCTAATGCCCATTGCTTCATCTTTATTCTCACCTAGATTTATATAAACACGAGTAATACGAGGTAACACCCAGGATAGGTTTCAAAAGCTTCCACTCTGCGGACAAAGTGAAGCACGTACCTATTTGTAAAATGAGACTTATTTAAGTGACATGCTATATTAAAACTAGGAAAAACAATGAATTCTGATTCCGCATGACTGAAGTCCATAGACTGAACTACCGTCTCTCCAATGATATATAAATTATATTGGCTACGGGTACATAATTATGATTGAAGATTTTTATAGGGTTTTACTTTAGACCTCCACGAAGGCGAAGCCGCTTTCAAGAGCTAGTAATAATATACTTCTAAACATAATTGCCATCCTAACTTCCTAACTAATATTATAAATGCGAAAGTAAGTTTGTTTGTTTGTTTGTTACCTTTTCACGCCTAAACCACTGAACCGAACATCCTGAAATTTTGCATATACGTTGTCAGGTGTACAGATACGGACATACAGTATCTTTCATCCCGCAAAAAAGTACTGTTCCCGAGGAAAACAACAATAACGTTCTTATGATAATAGATGGCGCCACGTGTCTTTCGAATCATGATTGAATTATAACCCGAATTGATAGTCAAAGTCTAAATTAACGCGAGCGAAGCCGCGGGCAAAAGCTAGTAATATATACATTATTTACACACATGAACATGACATCACGCCTGTATTCGCCATAGGGGTAGGCAGAGGTGCCAGTTATGTTTACCTCGCATGTAAAAGCGAGCCGTCTTATTGTCAAAACTATGTTGTAATTCCTGTTATGATAAAAAAAATATAAATAAATAAATGAGTTATGTTTTTCAGGTCTCGGAGACATAGTGATGCCGGGTCTGCTGCTGTGTTTTGTACTGCGCTACGACGCGTACAAGAAGGCTACACTAGTATGCCAAATGGGACAGGTTCCTGGGCCCAGATCTATGGTATGTTACCTTATGTACCATTGATTATAATCCATAAACATCCACAGCTATGTATAGATTTTCCTATAATTGCACTTTAGAATAATACGTATTTACTTTACTTTTCATAATATAAATAAACATTTTTTTATATATCTTACTGTTACAGTTTAGTTGTCAGTGAGTATTGGTTTCGATCTAATTTTATTTAACATTGTGGTACTTAATTTATGGCCAATGAAAGTGGCATTATACAAATCCATGTATTGCTTGCTACTTTTGTAAATCATGGAAGGAAACTCGTCTAACTTGTTCAGCACAAAATGCCTCAAATTTGCCTATGTTGAGGATTAATGATAGTTGTTTGATGTTCACAATATTTAGTTCGCTTGCTGTTGCTTGTTATTGTTCTCTTCCTTTATTTAAGTGTTAAGACCTCATCTAGTTTTTAAAATATGATTGACGTGTAAAAGTGTTTGTTCAAACCTACTTACAGAAATAAAATCATTTATCACATTTATCATTCAAGAAACGGCACCCTAATTACGTAACACATTATCTATCACAATCTGAATCATTTTGAAGCATATTGCTAATCCATTGCTTCATATGTTCGAAAAATTTGTTGCTCATCAACGTAAATAATGTAATGAATGTTGTTGAACTGTCAAAATGAAACCCATTCTTACTGTTAGTGTGTTACTTAATTACTCCGCAGGTCTTCCTAACACACATAACAAGAAGGTCTAGTTGACAACCAGCCAGAAACAAGCATCAGGCACTAGTCTGGCATTTATACTCAGCTGGGCCTATTTGGCACAGCCGTTGAGCCGTGAGGGACACAATCTAAATTTTTCTATTATTTTGTTTTTGTGTTTATATTGTATGTCTTCTTTCTAACGGTTGTAACGTTTTCGTCACGTCCGCCAGGGTTCGCGGCTAACGTACTTCCACTGCTCGCTGCTGGGCTACTTCCTGGGCCTGCTGACGGCCACGGTGTCGGCCGAGGTGTTCAAGGCGGCGCAGCCCGCGCTGCTGTACCTCGTGCCCTTCACGCTGCTGCCGCTGCTCACCATGGCCTATGTTAAAGTAACAACAATTATTTATTCTGCACAAACAAAACGCATATTACAAAAAAAATCAAATATAAAAAGTATGCTTGTCTATTTTATTTAATGTAGCCTGTATCGTGAAATGATTGGTTCAGTAATAAATTATAGCTGAACTAGCTTCTGGCCGCTTCGTGCGCGTGGATGTTAACTATACCATGACCATGTCCTATGGCACTCAGGCAATAGCGTAGCTTTCTATCACCGAAGGATTTTTTTTAAATTGGATCAGTATTTCCAGATAGTCAACTTGATTATTCAGCAGACTGCTACACTTGGTGTGTGGAATATTAACGGGTTGATATGAAATTAAACATAACCTTGGCTAATGTCATCCCACTCTGGGCTATAGAGAAAGATTATCCCTTCTTGACGACATTTTGCCATATTGGGCTACTAGACTGGATTTTTTAAATTAGATTTCTCGATACATAGAACACAGTTTTTTTTTTTATAGTATTTAGAACCCTATTCTAACCCCCATTATGTTGTTGCAGGGAGATCTCAGAAGAATGTGGAGTGAGCCGTTCATAGCTCCGCCGAACGGCAAGGCGGGCGCCGACTTCGACGTGTGACTGCGCGGCTGCGCGCGCGTCGTGTTCTCCGCATAGAGCGAGCCGCCCGCCCGCTCTCACCCTCCCGACGATGTACAGTTAGATACGCGACTCGTAACTACATAGCTATCTGCGTTTCTGTGTTCTCTCAAGTAACGGTGACCTAGATATTTAGTATTATTCCTCTCAAACGTGTGAATAGCAAGTTGCACTATACGTATATATCTGCTAACTTGTAACTAACTGTACATGCGCACTGGGCCACATGTGAGTTGATGTGTTTATTATTATAATTATAAAGACATAAGTTGTACTTTTTAGGTTAGTCGATACGCTTTGGTTTCGTTAGTAAATGTTAAGTTCAAGTTACAGCACAGGGTAACTTGCTGTCTATGAGTTAAACTGTGAAGTGATCAGGACCAGTGCGAGAGATTTTGATAAATTTCGATTAAATTATACTATGACAGTAATACAATTGGTATTTCGAAAATACTCAGAAGTAGCATTTGATGAATTTTATATGGAAAACTTGTTTTATGAACAGAAATATATACTGTATGCCAAAATAATGTAACCCTTGTAATGTACGCATAACGGTCCACTTGAAAGACTAAGTGCGGAAACCAAATCCAAAAGACGAAGATGTAACCCTTTTGATGGGTAACAGTATGTTTGATTGGGTAAAGGCAACAATAATACCTACCTACTATAAACAGTTCTGCAGTTGTAGTTTGTGACTGGAGAACTATTCTTTTACAAATCCAAGGGTTACATAAGGGTGGCTAATCGGTTTCGTTGACAGTATACAAGAAGAAATACACGATTTTGTACGTACATCTGGTTGTTAAGATAAGTTAAGATCTTTGTATGAATCTCATTTTTATTTTACACTACTACGTAATCATTTTTATATGTTTTTTTTTTTAAATCCAGATCAAATTTACAATATGATATGTTTGTGATGTGTTCCAACATTTGATATTATTATTATTATAATTTGGTTCATGAGTGGTCATCATTAGATTCCATGATCAAACTTTGTTGTCACTGCCTTAGACTGATGTTTTCAATGAAGATTTTTTCTATATGTTGAATGGAGTATTATAGACAAATGTTAGACTAAAATATTAGAATATAAGCTACTAACTATTGTTGTTATTATTATAACAACTGTATTGTTGTTGTAAATTATTTGATTGAATTTAATAAAAGATGTTAAGACATTACATCGTAAGAGGTATACTTGGTATGTGTGATTTAATTTTTATAACGATTTATAACATTTTTAATTTTGGATTTATTTTAATAGGTTTATTTTGTACTAAGTGGTTATCATTGATAAGTTTACGGTGTGCGAGCTAAATACTATTAACATGGAGCAGTATTCTGACAAAAGTGATGTAATATAATTATTGAGGCTTAATTTTATGAACGTAACAGACACTGTCACTTATGAATTTGCTGATGTCGTCTATCACATAGATCATAATTTTATTTGAAAATTTCTTGCTTTGTGTTTTCAATGTAAAGTGTAACCAAATAGTTTTGGTGTATTTTATAGATATTTATATAAATAGTCACTGAAGTTTTCTCATTGATGTACATAAATACATAATTACGTGAACTTACTATTAAGATTGATGTTCCATTATTTGCGTCACTGTTTCATCTCATCATTGATCTTGAGACTATTAATGTAAATATTTAATGCCCACACAATTCATTACCTGCCAAAACTTGGAAAATTGCATTTAATATTTTTATATGTATCTGTGGGAGTATGTTATATTGCTATAAATACTTAATAAAAATATTAGATGGAACTAAACTTGAATTTTATTTTCGGCTTTAATACGGAACGTACTTTGATTTCGTGCCATGCGGCAGATGTAGTAGATACATAAGTGTCGCAGAAAAATATTCCGAAGCCTGCGACATTGCCGAGCTGCGTTTGTCTGGCTTCATTTGCCCCTGTTCTTGTGCACCATGCTGAGCAGAAGTATCAATATGCACCAAAAAGAAGAAAAGATGGATAGAATGAGGCATTTCTTTACATCCAACTTCTAAGTTTAGATAAAAATTGCAGGCTACTATTATTTATTATTGTGCGATAAAAAACCCGGCCAAGTGCGAGTCCGACTCGCACACGTAGGATTTCGTATCGCCGTACAATATTTAACACGCCATATTTAAAAAAAAACATATTTCTTGTATGGCCAATATGTTATAGCGGCAATAGAAATACAAACTCTGTGATAATTTGAACTGTCTATCTATTACGGTTCATCAGATACAGCCCGCTGACAGACGGACGGACAGCGGAGGCTTAGTAATAGGGTTAATTTGATCAAATGGTATATGATTTTATTTCAGTAAGTTTTTAAAAACACATGTCAATCATATTTTAAAAACTAGATGAGGTTGGCGTTTCCTAATTGACTACTCTGAGAGACTGGGTATGGACAGAACCCTAAAAACAAAACCAAAGACACCGGTTTCTGAAATTACAGTTATTTTTCTCTTTGTAATGTTCTTTTGGAAGCCGATGGTTAATTTTTTGTAACTTTTTATTTTTACTTTTTGTTGGTGGTAGTGGTGGTAACGTACCCAAACAAATTCGTGTAGGTACTATTACTTGCTACACAAACAACGCTCTAACATTGACAGGAAGTTATAACATCATCAACACATACCTACGTATTATTGAAGCTAACTCAAAAACTGCTCATGAAATTAATACGGGACCTCCGCCCTAGCTTCCTCTACCGAATGAAAAATAATCACTTCTCCAAATGCATAACCTCCTCCATCTTTTAAAGTCGGTAAAAAAATGCGGTATTTTATTAATTGAAATGGGAGTGCAACGACTATCGCACACGTAAGTAACAACAGTGAACTACACTATAGGTGCAAAGTGGAAGTAGGATGGTATGTGGTAATTATCGGAAGCGAGAGACAAGCCCATGTTGCTTCCGTTGACGCCGGTGCGACACTCCACACTTCTATCCCATTTAGGGCATAATTATGTTGTGTTGCTCTGCTATCTAGCCCAGTTTTTACATGCCTCTTGTGGAACGTGTAAAACTTATCTACCTCTTTTTACATAATTATAATGTAAAAAATAAAAAGTTTGGTAAGTATTAAGATTTTTGGTATGATTAGTACTGGTTAGCGCTCCCATATTATTATTATACTCTTTGGGTTAGTGTGAACAAAAGGCAACGTAAGAATGCGTGATAGAAATAAAACGGAGAGATTTGTTTAAAGTAGTTATTTATTTATTAGCTTCAATTTGTTTGGTTGTGTCTCTTTTCTCAATAAACCTCAACTGTTTCCTCCTCATTCTTTTCAGCTTAGCAGTATTTGTGATAATTTGTACTACTTCAGCTTTACGTTTGTTTTCTTCCGTACGTTGTAAATTCTGTCGCCGCCTTTCCTTTCGATCTATTTCTTTTTGTTTCAATTGTGCTAACATTTGTTTAGATAGCTCCTTTGTTTTCTGTAACTTTTGGCGTAGTGCATTTTTTTTTTCAAAAGTATGCCTGAGTCCCTTAGTTTTATTAATGGTTGAAAACCTGAAAGAGCAAAACAAGTAGAGTAGGTGAGGTGATATGGAACATAAGTTTTAGGTTATTTTTATAAATACACAAGTAAGCAACAAAGTAAGTGTTGAAGTTACCTTTCTTTTTTAGACTTCCAAAACTTTCCAGACTTGGGAATGCCTCTTATGGATTCTGTTTTACTTGAAGATGTTGTGTCTTGTTCACTGTTGTCTTCATCGCTGCTTTCCGATTTTTCCAAATTATCTTGGTTTTTAGCTATGTTTGCTACTAATGCGAGAACTTTACTATGTGTTTCTTCAGCCATGTTTAATACCTACGAGGTAATAAATAAAGCTCTATAGTTTTAAACTTAAATACCAAGAACTAGCGTACAAGATGTGTCCACCACAATACGAGCACGTTTAATTTTCTGTCAAGTCAACGTCAAGTGTCATCACTCATTTCCATGTCAATTTTTATTTTATTTTTTATAAGTATTTTATGGACTGGTTGCTAAGACCTTTTAGCCAAGTCTTTAGTTTATTTAATTTCCTTCACTAAACTTCGAAAGTGTTTTTAATATATTTATATATTGCTCGATAACAAGTCTTATTTTTTAATAGTTCTGTCAAGCGGCGGGAGGTATTATTTAGCACAACACTTTCACTACACAATTCACTTAATTCACTCGCTTTGTTTGGGCTTGATAATTTAGGTTTCCACTTTTCAAGGTACAAACTTGATACAAAGAACAAAGAATATTTAGCTATTTTTGGTACATACTTATTTTCATATTTCTTGACAATGATTTCCATGATGGTCAATTATTATTTATTTTTTACTTAGGTTTTCGTTTCCTTCATGTTATTCCCGCCATTTTTCTTAATTCCCATGTCAATTTCAAAATGACATGATAATGATACGTGATAATATTTTTTCTTGAATAGTAATCTTTTGTACCTACCACAAGAAAGAGGGCCCTTAGACGATCAATGTGGTATCAGTTCAGTCCGTGATCTTGGTTAGCTTAATTTCAACCCTGAAGGCCGATTCCCGTCATTAAAAACGCTCAAAATCTATTAGCTCGTAATCTCATCTGAGCGACAAACGTGGTCAAGAGCAGCGGGGTAATTACGTAACACACAAACAGAAGGAATGGGATTCATTTTGACAGTTCTACAACATTAATTGCGTTATTTACGTTGTTGAACAGACAAATTTTTCGAACATATGAATCAATGGATTAGCAATAGGCTTCAAAATGATTCAGATTGTGATAGATAGTGTGTTACCTAATTAGGGTGCTGATCTATTTGGCAATAATAATTTATAAAAAATGTAGGGAAACTAAAGCGAAAGCAGAGATATTTTTGACAGATTGAGACTGAGATTAGAATGCGGACGTTCGGTACTGGCTATTTGATCGTGTGATGCTACCAAATCAGGGACTCCTAACCTTTTTAACATACGCGCGCCCCCTAGCTTTATTTTATAATCATTAAGACCTCCCGAGTTATTTGTCGACTTATGCAGAATAGCTTAAAGATTGTAAGAGCCAGTGAAAGTGAATTTGAAAATATTTTCACCCGCTTGGATAGTATAGATTTTCTTTTAATCATTCAAACAGTTATTTTCTCGAGTTATACAGAGCCTCAAGCATTATGAGAATGCATAATGTAAGAGCGAGCGAAGCGAGCTCGAATAAATTAGCACAATTTTGGCTTCATTACATTTGTCTTTTGACCATTCATACAGAAAACTGAGTTAATTTGTCGATTTGTGCAGAAAAGCTAAATAATTAAATCGATGTCAATACAAGAAAATTCGAAAGTTAGGTTAGAATATAAAAATAATCATATCTCAAAAGGAGGGGGGTTCCGCAACTTTTCCTTCAAAGGGGGGTTCTACACCTCCTCCCTATCCACTTCCACCCCTTAAATCAACGGCTGATTAACTAAATTCCTAAACTTTTAAGTAAGAGCGCCTCACTGATAAGGAACCCATGTCCAAATCCATACATTTTGATCTGACGCCTTTTTTTCGTCGTTTTGTCTTTGTTATGCTGTCAAAGTCAAATTGGCAGGTCTGACATCTATCACTGTCAATAAGTTTCAATAAATGTCTATTCCTGCGATGAAGTGATTCATTAATTTACGTTTTCATTATTTCCCCATCAATTTATAGATACATTTTGAAGGAATTATTCTGTTCTTTGGGCTTATTTATAGAAGTATATAATCATATGTTGGACGTACTTATTTGTAGGGGTTTCAGGCAAATATCAACTGGAGAAATCCGGCGGAACTGCAGTGCTTCGATCGAATTTCAGTAAATAAACAGCGTTCTCCGTAAAAATGCCCGTAAGTTTCTGATTATCATACAATCCGCCCTTAGACTACAAGCCGACCATTTTTGTGCAATTCTATACGTATATATACAAATTATAGCAAATAATTTTCCTCCTAGGCTTATCACTCAACGTTGACGGACTACACCCAGTCTGTTGGCAACCTGGCTCTCCTGCCTATGCGCACATCTTTCAGAGGCCCAGCTCCGATCAGCCCCAAGATTGAATTGGATATTGTCGACGAAGCTCTCAACTACTTCAAAGCAAATGTATTTTTTAGGTTTTATGAGATTAAGGTAAGGGTTTGAGTCAAATTCTGTTTAACATTTCCTAATCCATGTATATAGACATAAAAATGATGTTTTTTTTAGTCTGATGCTGACAGAGTTCTCATTTACCTCACACTGTACATTTCTGAATGTCTGAAACGACTCCAGAAATGCTCAAACAAGAATCAGGGTCAACAAGAGATGTATATGCTGGCCATATCTAAGTTTGATATACCTGGAGAATATGGATTTCCTCTGAATTCTGTGTATGCTAAGCCTACCAGTACCCAGGAAGCTGGTATGTTGGAAACTGTTATTATTTCACTAATATTTAATTAAAAGCAAATAGAAGACAAACAGCTTAGGTTATGTTGTTTTATAATATAAGGCTTGTTTTGTGATTTCAGACTTGATGAGACAGTATTTACAGCAAATGAGACATGAGACTGGTGCCCGTGTCTGTGAGAAGGTAATTATCCATTTATTCTAACTTGAAGAGTTACTGTAACAACCACAAGTCATCACAAGAGTTCTACAATGTTAAACTGTAACAAAATTATAATAAATTGTTTCTTCCAGGTATTTGCCACAGAAGATGGTAAGCCAAGCAAGTGGTGGCTTTGTTTTGCCAAGAGGAAATTCATGGACAAGTCCCTGTCTGGCCCCGGACAATAACCACTGTTCACCAAAGTCAGCATTTATTTTATACCCTATTTTTTCTTTAAATAATATGAGTCTTAGTAAAAAAAAATAAAAAACATTCCAAAATGTTTTCTGACACTTCATGATGGTGCATTGATATTTGTATTATTTTTTGTGCTACTTATCTACTACTACTGATACCCGTTAAACCTCTTTATCTCTATAATCATGACTGTAGTCTGCTCAGACATTTCAGTTGAAAACAGTATGTTAATATTTTAAGACTAATTTGATTATTTGAACATATAAAGGAATCAATAAAGTATTTGGAAATACTAAAAACATCTTTTTTATTTTAAATTAGGTGTAAATATTTAAAATCATTTGATTAAAAACTTGTACAGAGGCTCTAAAATATATGATTAATATCAGTTTACATATACTTCAGCTGCTAAAAATGAGATAGATTGGTACTTTTTGACAATAAAAGGGTAATATTATGTCTTACGCTTACAACTACAGTTACACATACATTCTATACTGAAATTTAATTGAGACCATATTCTTTGATCAGCTGCCCAGCTATCACAAGCCTCTGTATTTCAGAAGTTCCTTCATATATTTCTGTGATCCTTGCATCACGGTAGTGTCGTTCTGCTGGCATATCTGACACATAGCCCATACCACCAAGAATCTAGAATAAAATGGCAGAAGGATATTACAAATCTTTGGACTTCTTATGGTATGAATATTAGGTATTTTGTTTATGCAGAAAGTAGAAATAGAAATCAGATATACAGTGTAAATTAAAGTATCTCCTAAAATCTCTTGGGATCATTTTGACCATACCTGTATGCACTGATGGGATAAGAATGTTGCTGCCTCCGAAGCTGCCAGTTTGGCCATAGCTGCCTCCTTGGTGTAAGGTTTCTTGTTGTCCTTCAACCAAGCTGCCCTCCATGTCAGCAGTCTTGCTGATTCCAGTTGCAGAGCCATGTCAGCTAGCTTGTTCTGAATGGTTTGCAATTTCATGATTGGTTTTCCAAATGCAATGCGTTTTGATGCATACTCAAGCGCAACATCTAATGAAGCCTGTTAACAGAAAGCACAAATGTTTTGTTGGTCAGTAGCTCTTTGATCATGAAAAGGTTTTAGTTGAAAGTATTACTATTTTCAGCCAAAAATATTTACCTGTGCTATACCTAAAGCTTGTGATGCAATACCAATTCTCCCAGCATCTAAAGTCATCATGGCTATCTTAAAGCCAAGACCTGGCTGACCTAGGATATTCTCCTTAGGAATTGAACAGTCTTCATACATCAGTGAGCAAGTGGAAGAACCTCTTATACCTAATTTATCCTCTTTCTTCCCTAATTCTAAACCTTTGATAGGTTTAGGTACAATAAAAGCTGATATTCCTTTGTGTTTCAGACTTTTGTCTGTAGTTGCAAAGACAACAGAGGCTTTGCTCTCATATCCATTAGTGATCCAACATTTTGTGCCATTCAGTACCCATTTGTCACCACCATCTTTTGCTGTGGTGGTTGCTGCACCAGCATCAGATCCATTACCAGGTTCAGAAAGAGCAAAACAGCCAACAATTTCACCTGAAATATAATTGTTTCAATGTACATGCACAATTGTAAGAAATATGTACCTACTATAAAGCTACCATTTACTGGGTACGTCTTTCATTGACTTGAATGTGTCCTGGCAGCTGAGAGTATGTCATGCTCACTTTAAATGTCTTGCTGGTGGTGGCATGTGTGTTATCATTAAGTTCCCTTCAAAATGGTCGAGTTGAATTATGCTGATCCATACGTCATGTTCGTGAACGTGTGCCGTCAGTAGGGTCTTGTCATCTCTTAGCTGCCATGGCTTATTTGAATTTCTGAATTGTTTTTTTTTTGTTTGTATCTTTTTTATTATGGACGCTTTTAACGTGCACACCTTTCTACATCATTCTCACATGTATAATTTCAACTTGAATGATGTAACCTATGTTTTGTAACAATATATTGGTTTTAATGTGTCCATGGAGTTTCTTTCCCATTCTTCTCCATAGGTACCTACTATGCTTTGGAATAGGCAACTAGCTTTATCTTTCTGACTGACCGACCCCTTGATAATTCAAAAGTGCCTGTAATGGGTTTATTGAAATAAATGCTTTGAGTTTTGAGTTTGAGTACAATTTAAATCTAAATATATTCTTATTCACAAAGGTTTCATCACAGTTTGCAGTCCTCCCACTGCAATCACACACCTAAACAGCTCTTTTAGAAAACATGACCTTTGATTAGTTGTCCTTTTGACATAGATGGTTCATTTACACTAGTCCAGTAGTCCTCAAAAAAGCTTGTGGAAATTGGAATTCATATGAGTTTCCTGCCCTAACATGGCAAGACTAGCCACCCAGAGTTAGAAGCAAATTGTGGGCATGAAAGCATCTACCATTAACGGACTTTGTGCAACCTTCTACCTAGATATGAACTGCAGTGGTCTATATTGTTATTTTTTGTTCCCAGCCAACACCTAGTGAGTGTAGTGTCTGACTAGATCAAGACTCACTTATTGGAGTGTCCTAAGTCCCCAGACACCTGCACTTTTGATGGTCACACCTGCACTTTTGATGGTCTCTGGAACCCCATTGACATTGTTACCACAGTGAATGTGGCAACTTACTGGGCCGAGATAATATAAGATGTACTGTTGATATGGTAGAATTATTACTAGGTTTACTTAAAATAGCAACCAGATTCAAATTTATTTACAAAGATAAAGTCAACAAACCAGTCGAGAATGGTGTGACAAATTGTTCCTTTTGTTTGTCAGTGCCCCAGTGCATCACAGGTCCTAAGTAAAGAGAGTTGTTCACTGACATGATGACACCTGCTGATGCACATCCTCGTGATATCTCTTCTAGAGCTATAGCGTACGCGAGGTAGTCGAGACCGGCGCCGCCGAATTCCTCCGGGACGGCTATAGCCATAAGTCCCAGTTCACCCATTTTTTTAATAGCATCACCAGGGTACAAGTGCTCGCGGTCGAACTTAGCAGCGTTGGGCTTTAATTCCCCTTCAGCGAAGTCTCGACATGTTTTGTACAGCATTTGGTAATCTTCAGACAATGCTGAAAGAGAAGCTATGCATCTTGTCTGTCTAACACTTGTTGGAGCTGTAAATAAATAAATAAAATAAAAGTTTATAATTTTGACCAACATTGCCTTACGATTTTCATAATAAAGTTCTTTGTAATACTTACCAAGTGTTTGTACCAATTTAGAAAAATTCTTTATCATTTTAGGAAATTATAATTAATAAAAATAATATATTAAGACAGCTGAAAATCAAAATAAATCAGGACTTTGAACTCGTTCGTTTAGAAATCAAAGTTATTTAGCAAATAGAGCGGAGTAGCACGTAATCATATCCGATTTTTCCAAAGATCCAAATTTTTTATTTTCGCTTGAAAATAATTATAAATAAATATTCTATTCCATAATTATCAAATGTAATGGTTAAAATATACCAACACCGAATTATTTATTAACAGAAGATTTGTAAACATAGTTAACATTGATTTGACATTAATCGACTAAACAGTGCAATCTATGACAAAAAAAAAATATGATGACAGCTGATAAATAAAAATTGGAAATTGAGTACCTTTGAGTACTTTGATTATTGAATTTTTGACAAAGTCAACTGTCAAACAAAAGTAGGAAAAAAATATACAAATTACAATGATAAAATGGAGATATTGTTAAGAATTTTACCAACAAATCCATTAAAAGTAACTGCTTCTAAACTTCTATTATGTCAAGTAGCAAATTATACCAGGTAAAAAACTGACGTGACAGTCAATATCTGCATAACCTATTTAGTCGCTAAACATTTTATCCATTATTTTAGATTGGCCGAGGTTGGAAAACTCGAACCACCGAAGAATACAGGCAAATATGATACAGGGCAGTTAATTTTACACAAGGTATTCGGATATCGAGGAGTGATTCTGTTCCCCTGGCTGGCACGGGTGTACGATAGAGATGCCACCAACAAGAAGGAGAGCAAGGACTCCTCGGCCTCCACGGAGGCTTCAGGAGACTCCCTGTCTAACGTCGGCAAAGAAGTCAAAGGCCGTACACATACTTTTTATCAAGTCCTGATTGACACCAGGGATGCACCTTACATAGTAAGTATTCTAATTTCATAAACCACCATTATAAATAATTATTGGAATGCTTTTGATAATGTTCTTAAATTAATAGCCAATAATTAACTTGCATACTTTTGTCTGATTATAATCGCTGTGGTGCCTATTTATATAAGCAAACATTGTGAGTTGTTATGGCTAATTGGCAAAGTTCCACTTCCCTTTTAAATTTTTAGCCTCTACATAGTAAGACATTTGTTTGTAGATTATTTCCCATTAATGGCCTTGGGTATTCACATAGTGTTAGTACAAAAATGTAGGTCTAACTTATTTCTTTGCCAATAAGATTTATGAACTCCTGGGTCATAAATAAGCACAATATTCATGTTAAGTATCTGTTTTAAACACTGGATGGTATTGGTTCAAGAAGCAACATTATGCATTTCAACCTGTGATTTTATAAAATGAGATTTATAGTAACTGTCTTAATTATTATGGACTGTGACAACAAACATCGATATGAGACCTGAATGGAAGAGAAAGGTACAATAAAATACATTTATGTGTACATGAATAATGTGTGTTTGTATGTGGATTAAAACTAACTGAATTAACAAGTTACAAAGATTTAAAGCTTTGTTTTAATAATATTTAAAGCTTTGTTGTATGTGTTAATAATATTTTTTTTCTACCTACTCAGTTATCATTGTTTTAATAAGATTCAGACAATCAGTATAGAAATGTTTTAACCAACTTCAAAAAAAGGAGGAGGTTCTCATTTTTTGTTTTTAATGTTTGTTACTTCAGAACTCCTTCATTTATAACCGATTTGAAAAAATCATCTTTTGTTTGAAAGGGTATACTTATAGGGTTGTCCCATATAAATTCTGTCAAGTTCTGATGAGTGGTTTTTGGGTTAGCTTCAACAATACGTATTTTTTCCACTCAGTGTGTGTTGATAATGTTATAATAACTTCTGTCACTGTTATTTACTTAGCAAGTGAAGGCATACGAATTTGTGTGGGGTAGGTACCACAACTAAAAAGTGAATAAAATAATTTCATTCAAAAAAAAAAAAAAAACCACCAACTTCCAAAAAACCACTACAAAGTGAATAATATTTCGGAAGTTGGTGAGTAATAACGAAAATACAAAACAAAAGATACCGACTTCTGAAATTAAAGTTACTTTGTAGTGTTTTGTTTGGAATTCAGTTGTTTTTAATAACAAAAATTAGTTGTAATAAAGGAACATTACTGAGGCAAACTTAATTGCACAACTTCATGTGAAGAAATATTAATAGCAATAAAGATTATGTTTGTAAAAGGCATGTGGGTTTCTTCAATAAATAGAAGTAGTCCAATCTATCATGAATATTGTGCCTATTAATGCAGACAGAACGAACATATAAACCTTGTCTATTGGATAGATTGCACCGTTTTGACTCATTGCCATTGTTTTTGGTATGGTGGCTTTTACTTAGAAATCGTTTAGATGAGTATGCTCACTTGCACCACAAATCACTAAGCGTTCAGCGCTATACATATTTGAAACATAATTCTGTCTGTGTCATCTTCAAATGATTGACAGAAACAGAACAATGTAATAAATACGTTTATGTAGTGCAATGCGCATTTAGTGATTTGTGGAGCAACCAGCGGGGTAATTGCGTAACACACTAACAGTAGGAATGGCTTTCACTTTGACAGGTCAACAACGTTCATTGCATTATTTACGTTGTTGAGCAGACAAATTTTTATGAACATATGAAGCAATGGATTAGCAATAGATTTCAAAATGATTCAGATTGTGATTGATGAGTGTTAGGCAATTAGGGTGCAGGCCTTAGTAGAAGTCTTCTAGTGTTATTCAATTATGTGCATACATTACAGCGTGCGCAAACCGAGGCGGTGACTTTTCTTGGCAATCAAGAGTCAAGCAGAAGTTTGTACGCCATCCCCGGACTGGACTATGTGGCACACGACGACATTATTCCCTATACTTCAGTAGAACGAGTCCCGCTGCAGCATGAACTGTTTGACAAATTTCTTATGCATAGTGCTGACAAAGGTAAATTTAATTCTACAGATTTTCAGCCATTCAAATAGGGCTACTATATTATCCTTCGTTATTCGTGTCGAAAAATTCGGCGTGCTACTTTTCATGTCTACATCAATAAGTGGGTAGCAAAAATATGTCAAACAATATTTTGACAATACCTTTAAACAATGTGAAAATAATGTTTAACACACATCTACCGCTTATAGGAGCTATTACATAAATCACAATTTAAACTGATTGAAATTGACAGAAGTTAACTATCCAGACATGGACGTACAAAAAAAGTCGGACAGATTCTCGTGAACAAAAAACTGTGTCACTCAGAGTCAGCCAGCTCGCCGCTGTACGTACCGGCCGGCACGCACACATTCACACATTACTCAGCCATTACGCGCACAAACGTCAACACAGTCGACACGTCTACGCGGCGAAAAAATATAAGACTATTGGTTCTGTGAGCTGTAAATCTTAGCCCTGGCTGGGGACCTTAATTTATTAGAGCAACCGATAACCTCCTAGGTTGACATGCGAGACGACATCCAAAAAAAAAGCTGTAGGCCTCGCGAGTCTGTTTTTGCATAGCTTAGAACTGAATAAATGTTGTTGTAAGGATTTTGTATAAGGTGCGCTCATAATACAACATCCTTAAAACGCTAAATGGGCATGCAGTATCTCAAAAGGTAACAATGGATTTTCAATTTAAGCTAATATGGCAAACTAGAAATATGGAGACTAGAAACTTTTCCTTAAGCTTATTGAAACTTTTTGTAAACTTTTTTGAACCTTTTACTCGTACTTTTTTGCCAAATCTACATAGACCTGTTAGTGTCGTTACATTCAAAAATGTTTGTCCACTCCAGAATGACATTCCATCTACGATACGTTATTTTTTTTAAATTTTTGCTGGCAATGATAACGTTTTTTTTTAACTTTAATCTGAACACACATTCGCTGGAACAGAACACATAATGAGTCTATTAAATATATAGGGTGACTGGTAATTAGTGAGCGATACTTAAACAAATCATTGTACTCATCATAACAAAAAAGCTTTCCCACAGAAACAGTTTTTTTTTTAATTTACCAAGTGCTTGACCCCAATCACGCCAATAGAATATTGTGTACTTAACAAGAATATAAAATCAGCAAAAACAATAATAAATGGATAAATTTGGCTAACATGGCAACCCTAAATTCATTTACACAATACACACATAAATAGTCGCCGCCATTACGGGACACAGTTTCGTCATCGCGGGAGTTCCGTCCGACTTTGTGTACGTCCATGTATCCAGACCTGTCCTAAGTATTGTAGAGCTACACTGAAGTATTAATGTTTTTTAGATCCACCCTTCATAGCGCAAGAGACTCTGCGTGCCTGGCAGAAGAAGAACCATCCCTGGCTGGAGCTGAGCGACGTGCATCGGGAGACAACAGAAGGTGTTCGCGTTACCGTCATACCATTCTACATGGGCAGCCGCGAGTCACAAAATTCTTCAGTTTATTGGGTAATAAGCTGTGATACCGATGGGATTTCTCATCCCCGAAGTTCCATAAAAACTTTTATCCCTTTAACCCCTTTAGGGGATGAATTTTCAAAAATCCTTCCTTAGTGTTTACTTTCGTTAAATCATCCCTCGAATGAATAAAAGTCCTATCTCATTTTTTAGCTGATTTGAGTTAGGACAACTACATTTTTTATTCGTGATTCTTTACATTTTTCAATATTTTTTTTTTGAGTTAGACATAATTATGTTGCCTTTCAAAATGGTTATATTTTGAGATCCAAATAACATAGAGAAACGACGGTTAGTGAAAAATGTAAAGAATCACTAATAGAAAAATGTAGTTGTCCTAACTCAAATCAGCTAAAAAATGAGATAGGACTTTTAGTCATGCGAGCGACGTTTTATGGAACTCTTGTGCAAAATTTCATGCTTCTAGACCCAACGGCTTAGGGTTTGGCGTTGTCTGTCAGTGAATAAATGAATTTATTCTTACTGACTTCGCTTTTTAGTGCCTTTCCTTCGATCGGCACTGATATTACTAGATTGCGTTCATTCAGATACGCTCGAACGACAAGCTAAGAAGACATAAGTTAACCAAAATCTTTTTCCCAGTGGCGTTACTGCATCCGCCTTGAGAACCTGGGCTCTCAGGCGGTGCAGCTGCGCGAGCGTCACTGGCGCATCTTCTCGCTGAGCGGCACGCTGGAGACGGTGCGCGGGCGCGGCGTGGTGGGGCAGGAGCCCGTGCTGGCGCGCCACTCGCCCGCCTTCCAGTACAGCTCGCACGTCAGTCTGCAGGCGCCCAGCGGACACATGTGGTGAGTACTAGCAAGCTCCAAATACCCGTGTAGCTTTCCAGAAAATAACATGATTGAATTTTGCGCTTGATGAAAATAGGATGCAGGTATTTAGAGCGGATTATAAACCCGGTACTTTGTCGTGATTGAAAATCGTATCTAAAGCAGGGTTGCTAGTAGAGCCAAAGTTTTTAGCGAATTCTGCCGCTAACTACCGATAAACAGCCGATGGGTAAGGTAAAGTTTTCTTTATATTCGAATTCTTATTATTGTATCAATTATACACGTTAATCTGCCGTACAAACAGGATACATAAGGTGACAAAATTATACAGATTTTGTACCCAATTATATTATCTGGCAGCCCTGATCTAAGGCTTTTTTATAGTACAGTCAACAGCACTTCCATGGTAACCATTTGACTTTGGCAGCGCGTTTATTTCAGCAGTAAGCAGTTCTCTATCGTAGTACACGCGTTACTACTGGCACGCGGTTACTTTATTTCCATTTATTTTAATTTAAAAGTTAGTTCTGTTAGGTAGTTACAAGATTTAAAAATAATTGAATTCTCTTTCCAGGGGCACATTTAGAATGGAACGGGAAGACGGCTACACATTCGACTGTCGGATTCCCCCGTTTTCACTGGAGAGCAAACCTGATGAGAGCGTCCCGCCCGCGCCCACGCCGACTGCGTGACCGCACACAACACCGCGGTTCCGAACTTAGCCGACACCGGACGACCGAAATTACACTAGACAGGGTCGAAGTAAATTCTCTAAGGAAGCTCGACAGACGTGATGGGTTTCGATATCTAAATATAATAAAACAAAATTGATGGTAGTCCCTTTTGCTGTCAACGACCGTAGGTAGAGGTCGTTTAATTTAAAATTGCACGCCCCGCCACTTCATGTTGGTATACACATTTCAAATGTTTGTATAGAAATTTTAGTGGAGTGTTTTCGTGCAGTTTCAAATTAACTAGTCAAGCATCGCTAATGTTATGGCCCTTTAGCGGGCCACCTCGGGCCTGACTAGTACGATCTCTAGGGCACTTAATTGAAAGATCAGTTCTTTTTTAACTGTTCTTTTCTTCTTGTAAACTTCACCGACACGGTTGGTATCGATATCTAAACAGGCTAAAACAAAAAAAAAAAAAAAAAAACTCAACTAATACTTCAAGTAACTACACTACTAGTGGTTGTTGACCAAACAAAACACATCAATCTTTATTTCTTTTGTTTTATCGTGTCGATACCCATCCCGTCTGCAGTTTCGCTAGCTAATTTAATTTGACCTTTTATACAGGGTGGCACGGACATCGACGCACAACCTGTTACCTTGGATCAGGAACATAGTTCTGAAACGCCCCTGATTTAAATGTTTAAAATCAGCTGTTTCTTACAAAAGTGCAATACCTTCGCGGTCAAAATGTATGGAAAGCTATTTTTTGTTTAAAATAACCGCCGACATATTTCAACGCGGGTAACAGACCATGTTAACAAGTTAAGCGTCGATATCCCAGCCACCCTGTATGCACATACAGTACCCGAGCGTTTATACGGCACATCGTAAGATTTCAAAGAGACTGTTAAACAGCCGTGCGACAGGGACGATGTTCTACATAGCCGAACTTTTTTTAAACTCGTTTTGCCATATTAACGGCTATCGCGTACTGTTCTTCCACGTCAATCGGGCGTTGTGGCTACGTTGGAACCAACATCGAAGCAAACCGACTATATTACGAGATCCCTAGATGATTGACAGTCCGCGGTCGAACCTTCTCAAGTTCAGGATGTGATGAATCTTTTATTGCGATACTCATTCAAGAGTCAGTTTTAGCCGTTGCTATTACAAGGAATGATTGATAATATACCTGTTAGCTTTATTTATTATGTTGTTGTTGAGCGTAGTTTGAAATTCTTTGAAACTGAATTGCATCTTCTTGTTTTGTAAAGAATAAATTCCTTAGTTATTTTAAAATAATTCCTAGATCTGTAATAACTAATAAATTACAGTATTCTGTTTGAAAGGTTTTATTAATGCTTTTTACCCAATAGAGTGAAGGATCGGGTCAATTTCTACGGATAACTATAGAAACCCCGAGCAAACCATCTTACATATTAATAATATGTAAGACTAGCTTTTGCCCGCGGCTTCGCCCGCGTGGATGTCGGTAATTATCCCACGGGAACGTACTACCGGGATAAAAAGTATCCTACGTGTTAATCCAGGTTATAAACTATCTGCCTTCCAAATTCCATCCAAAACCGTTCAGTAGTTTTTGCGTGAAAGAGTAACAAACATCCATCCATCCATCCTCACAAACTTTCACATGTATAATATTAGTAGGATGGTTTGCTCGGGTTGTATAGTGTTTCCGAAATGTAATAAAACTTCTATTACTATCTCTAACAGACTTTAATAAGTAACTTCAAAAAAAAAAAAAAAAGGAATTAATATTTTAATTGCACAATACTATACATATATTCAAAGCTGTACAACATAAACAATTAACATTTTATATAATAATACTCAGTTGCATACAGACTATAAAATATCAGGATTAGAAAGTCCTAGCTATCCTAATAAACCCATACATCTCGTATGTATAACATCAACTCCTAATTTGTTACCTTCATTTCATGTGAACAATCAGATGTAAGCTATGGAGCACGTTAACAGCTAAGTTACGCTTGTAATAAATACGAAAAGGCACTAGTTTTGTTTAAATTAACATTTGTAATCTTTGGTAGAATCACATGAACGAGGTTCTGAGCACACCAACGCGCGATGCGAGTCTCCGATACGGTCACGCGTCAGGCGCGAGTGAGCTAGCAATCAGGCGGCTATGTAGCGCTGCAAGGCTCAATAAAGCTGAAAGTCAATTAGCATAGCAAAGGGTCCGATGTGAACGTACCGCGAGACGTGCACGTATGGTCACCAAAAGTAATAAGTAATCAGGGTCGTCGGATACAGTTGAAGTTTAGTAAGAAACCGATGGATGATTTCGAATAAAATTTATTTTAATTAATAGGAAACAAACAGTTAATTTATCAAATTAAATTTCATTCGAAAACATCCATCGGTTTCTTACTAAACTTCAACTATATCCGAAGACCCTGGTTACTTATCTCTTTTGGTGACTGTACGTTGCGCTCTGGTGTGGCCAGAACTTTAAGCATCGCACTATAACGTATCACAATGCTTCAAACTTTTTTGGAGTTACAATATCAATGGAAGGTTCCACATTATCATACTTATTGTACAGCTAATACTTATAATTTAACAATGAACCCCAATATTAACATTTGGAACTACATAGTTGCAACATTCATTTAGTTTCCCATCGCTTCCATTATATTAGTTTGCAATAATACGCGTAGCTCGAGGCAATTAAGACTAGTGATTAAGTATTAATTTGCTAAATTGAAAATATGTAAGTGTATCAAAATATTGCTTATTGAAATTATTATACAGACAGACACGCGTTTCATACCGTGGGATAACAACTTTATTAACATTGCTACTTCATTTTTTCTATTACGAGCGTATGCCGAGGACACCACGCTTCATTATACCAATTCATATTATCTAGTCACTGCAAGCGACAAGTTGCAATGTTCCGAGGTCCAACGATACATTACAATCATGTAGACAGTAATTACCGTGCCAGTTGTATGATGAGCGCTGCGCACATCTCAAAGAACTCCATAGTGTGATGCCCCTGTGGGCCGGCCGGCGGCGGCGGCGGGGGCGGCGCCGCCACGAGCGGCGACGCCGCCTCCTCGTCAGAATCCTCCTTCTCGCCGGATAAAGACTTGAAATCCAGTAAGTACGACTTGTAATCCACTTGGTATAACTGCAGCGACATCTTCACGTATTTTTCTGTCATCTTATTTAGTGTGCGTACCCTGTAACGGAAATTGCGTCGATAAGTCTACAGCTTATGAGTTCTTATTTCAAAAAGTCTGCCTGACTTCGTTTCTGGGCCGTAGACGTGTTAAAATTGAGAAATAAACCAATGAAAATTCATATCCAAGACAACAATATCTAAAAGTCAAGTTGCAAATAACTAAACGGCGTTGCTGCAACGGACTTAGCGCATATTTAATGTGGTCGCTAAATATGCGATTGCGACGACCGTAAGTTTGACTCACCTTACGTGATACGGATTGATAACTTTCCATTCGTAGTCGAGCGCTTTCATAGCGCGGAACACTTCTAGCATGATGTCGTTGGGCTTGCTTTGAGACCTAATACCCAAGTGCCATTTTGCCCTGTAAAACAAAAATAATTAATGACATAATAAAAACGACACAGTGAAGAGGACAGCTGAAATTGTTTAAAGTATTACTGATGAGCGCGCGACTATAATTGCAATTTAAACCTCACTTATTGCGCGCTCAAGTATTGCACGTATGAAAGTAAGATTGTAAAGGAGAGGATTCAGCGGCGGCGAGAAACAATCCTCGGGTAAGCGTGGCTTAAAACCAATTACATAATAGGACTCGTACTACTGAATCGTAATGTGTATGTTTCTAGCAACGTAATAAATCGTATTAGGGTAAGTTTACGCTAAGTTTAGCAAAGTCTAAGTACCTCTTTACGGGTGTCCCTCTGGCCTTGTCCTGATGCGGGTGCGGATGCGGCGCGATGCGTTCGGGATGCGGGCGCGCCGTCTCCGTCGCCGCGGGGGGAGAGTTGCCAGCTTGAAAATAAGAACATAATGTGGGTAAAAGAGTAGCAATGAGATGGTGAAGAATAAAAGATGATATGGGTAAGAGAGAAAGACAGGTTATACAAGCCTTGCCTGGACCAAGATTGAAGTCCGATAGTCGTGATTTTGATGTGCTCTTATATCAAGCTTTCAACCGACTTCATAAAAATGGGGGGTTACAATTTCTAAAAGTTCTTTAAGTTTTACTGTTCGCTCTGTAAGCTTATGCGCCGTCGATGCCAGTAATCTGCAAGACGTCGGCTAAAATTAGGAAATAAGATTCACGTAGGATGCAATGCTATTGCTTTGCAATTTTATGTCTGTAGATGGCATGAAATGAAACTTACTGGCTACATAGAAGTCCTTAATTTCTGCCTTAGCGGCTTCGTCAGCGATCCTCTTATTGTCTATGATGAGATGGTAGGCTATGGCCAGCTGGTCATGGGGATCTCCGCTTAGTAAAGCATTGTGTACTTCATGTTCTTTCACACCAAACTTGTCGCATACTTCTGATATTGCCTCTGTGTCTATCACACTGCTGTCCTAAAAAGTGGAAGTATATACAGTAATATCTGTCAATTAATATAGACAGTTGTACAGTTAAGCAACCACGCACGACTTTTCGTAAAACAGATTCGTCATGTAGGGTTGCGAAATGCGTGACATTGCAAATACTGCAGCTTGTGTGTGCAATATAAAATATTTTGGCCATTTGATATTTCAAATGCTCTGAGAGTATTAATAAAGGCAATCAACCAGAGTGCAAAAAAGTTAAACAAACTGTGTGCTCTTTTCCAGCACCCTAATTACGTAACACAATTTATCACAATCTGAATAATTTTCAAGCCTATTGCTAATCCATTGCTTCATATGTTCGAAAAATGTGTCTGCTCAACAACGTTAATAATGCAATGAATGTTGTTGAACTGTCAAAATGAAACCCATTCCTACTGTTAGCGTGGTACGTAATTAGCCCACAGGTGTGTCACAAAAGTTGTCAATTTTGTAAATTAGGATAAAAATCTGCATCCTGCTGTGTCCTGATACTGCTGATCATACAACGATCATATTATGACAATGTGTATCAAAATTCATTATAATCATGAGTGTTTTGAGAAGCTGCTGTGATAAGAGAAATAAAACTAAAATAATTTACAGCAAATAAATGCTTAAAGATTATGCGTGATGGCTGTTGATACACTCACACACATACATTTATGGATATTCTGTAAATGTAGACCAAGCTTGGAATAAGACACAAGTAGAAGCAAACAAATGAACTGCCAAAGTATTATCATAAGCTCACAACACACATTCCAAAAACAGTGGCAAAACAGATTCAAACATAAAAGGAACAAACAATACAGACAACTAAAACTACTTAGAAACTAGTAAAAAAAAAGGATGAGGTTTACATACTGTAATTACCTGCTCAACAGGAGATGGAAACAGATATCCTGGCAGGTCTTTCTGGAACCATTCATGTTTCTTTACATCTTCTATGGAGGCCCTCTTCATGGGGTCAACTTGCAGCGTCATACACAACAGACTGACCACACTCTTGTTTAGGTACTCAGGAATGGGGAATATGCCAGATTTGATCTTTCTGAACAGTGTTGGCACATGTTCATCGTCAAAGGGTAATGTTCCACAGAGTAGCGCATATAATATGACTCCACAGGACCAGACATCCACTTCTGGGCCAGCATACAGCTTGCCAGATATAACCTGGGGAGAAATAATGGTGAATATTATTATTGTGACAGATAAACTTACTGTTTTAAAGAAAGGTGAAAAATAGATAAGTGCAGTAGTATTGAGTATAACCGGTTGCTTACAACTCAAACCAGTTGGTGGTTGGAATTAATTCACTCATTAGTTACACAACACAACGTTGTTATTACTGTTTATCATTATCTTCAGCGAAATCAGTAATGACACGAATGTGCTCTAACCTCAGGCGCAGCATAATTAGGGGATCCACAAGATGTCCTCAAAAATTCTCCATCCATCATCATGTTGGAGAGTCCAAAGTCAGCTATTTTCACGTGCATGTTGTGGTCGAGCAGCAGGTTTTCAGGCTTCAGGTCCCTGTGCACGATCATGTGCCTGTGGCAGTAGTCCACGCCTGATATGATCTGCTGAAAGAACCTCCGTGCTTCGTGCTCCTGAAGCTTGCCTCTCTTGACTATGTAGTCAAACAGTTCACCACCGGACACATATTCCATAATCATGAATATGTCTGTTGGAGTAGATATCACCTGGAAAAGTTACATGCTATTGGTAGGAATAGTTTTACAGTAAAAAAAGTAGTGTTTATAAGATTTTATTTGTATTAATACTTTGATTACTACAATAACATTAACAACAACACTATGTGTGAGTTAAGTGTGACTTTTCAAGGTCAAAGAACATTATCATAACAAACTTGTCATACCTGGTACAGCTTGATGATGTGCGGATGTCTGAACAACTTAAGATTTTGTATCTCACGTCTGATCTTTCCCACGACATCGAGGCTCTTGATCTTCTGCCTGTTCAGAATCTTAACGGCGACCTTGTGTTTGGTCAGCTGATGCTCCCCGATCTTTACCTTCCCGAAGGTGCCCACGCCAAGGGTTGCTCCCAGCGTGTAGTGACCTATCTTTACAATGGGCTGGTTACCACTGGTGACAATTTTCTCAGCCATGTTTCACAAAAATAATAGTAAACACTTATCAACAAAAGCTCTTTACATGAGCATATAAAACTATAGAAGTGTAACAATTTTATAATTGTCTTGATAAAACATTACAAAAAGTATAGTAAATAAAAAATACGCAGTTCAAGCACAGGACACTATTACTCTAGAGTTCAAGCATTCAAGAGGAATAATACATGTTATTTTCGTATTTCGACGAGTGAGAAATTCTGAACGAACATTGAATGAACTATATCCGAAAATGTCAAAAGAATAAAAAAAAAGTTGAGGTCCTTTTACATTTTACCAGAAAAGTGCATTTTGAAATAAAATGGCAACATTTTTAGAATCTTGTCTACGGTTTTATGTCTGCCACTCCCCCCTGCACTCCCCGCTCCCGCCCCGCCCTGTGATTTTTCTGAGTGAGAGCCACCGAGGGCTGCTTTTTTTAAAATAAATATCAGCAATTTTCTAAGTTATTTTGATTTATTTGATAGTACTGTGTTCGTCCACTATGGACAAATGTGGGATTTGTCTTAAACCTGCTGTTGTGAGTATCTGTTTACTTGTTTTATGCGTCGTCTAGAAATATATCATCAATATTTTTTTGTTTTCTTTGGAGAATGTTATAAAAATAAAGTTCCGGGTCATTCGGGCTTCTATAGTTTTCACAAAGCAAGCATTTTGTAACTAATTGAGTTGGAATTTAATAGAAGTCTATGCAGAAATGAGAAAAAACTTGACATTCGAAACCTGCCCGCGTATTTTTTTTCTATTTTTTGTCGGTCCGTCTGTTTTTTTACGTCTGGCTCAGCGCAGTGTAAAAAACAACAGTGATCCTTTTTTTATGTACTTGAATAGTGAACCTTGGCATATGCTATAGGTACCACAAGCATCTCTGTTAAATAATAATAGGACTTTAAATAGATATTCACTTATATAAAAACTTGTTTGTTTCTATTTTATTTAGAAAGGATGACAAACATTCGACTGGCCCATTGCTACAATGTTGAGCAGTGTTTACGTTTTAAGTTCTTTACTAAACTGTAGTTTAGGAACAAAATGTATTACAAGAAAGATAAGATTATTTGGATTATACCTTTAACATTGTGTATGTTTCAGCAACTGTTCGAGACAGGCAAGGATGGTATATACGCCTGTTTCAAGTGTCAGCCGCTAGTGCCTGAAATAACACTTGGAGAAAATGACTCCGACCACACAGTACCCCAGACTAGCAACAGCGAAGAGGTGGTTGTTATCAAATACGTGTTATCTAATATATTTATCTGTTATTTAATATGCTTGTTAATATGGTGCAAAACCTGCTGAGTAATAAATTAGGAACTGTGTTACAGTCCAAAGAAACAACAATAATATTTCTAATGTTATTTAATCATTTTGTAACAGTATGTTCTTGCTTTGTTAATCAGCGCTAGTCTTGCGTCCACACCTTCTCCATTTAATGCATGGAAACAGAAGGGATAAGGTGATAATGGGGACAACATCCTAAAATCATAAAACCTTTACTATTAAGATTATGAGAATGGATGAAAAAAACTCCTGCGTGACCCAGGAGTTTTTTTCAGTCACACAAAGACCCTGTAGATTTAGGTATCCCCTCAATATAGAATCAATAAGAAATCATTTCGTTGTCTATCTTACTTGAAAGAAATCTATTTGAATCTTCCCACCACTTCCTTTTGAGATAAACCCTGGGACTGCTAATAGCACAACTGCTAATGAATAAGCTATTCATTAGCAGTTTTGTACCCTTTTTTCAGCTCAGTTAAAATTATACTTTCATCTGTAAACTAACTCCACTAAGGTGAAAATAGAACACTGGGTTCACATTGGCGATTTCTCGGTAATAAGGCGCGTTACTACGTCGAAATAATAAGCACAATGCGGGTCTGCCCTAACATAGCTGAATCGCCGATTTGCACCCAGTGTTATAGCAATATTTTTGCACCTTGCAGGAGGGAATTGAATCATCATTGTATTGTGGCCTCTGCCACAAGTCTTTTCAGAAGAACATGCAGTTACAGAACCACTTGCGCAACCATCGCGCCGAGAGACGCTTTGTCTGCACTTACTGCAACAAAGGTATGATTATTATTCTATTTTTAACCTTTTCACCGCCACGGACTTCAATAGAAGTTCAGCTGCCTTGAAATTTTAGTTAGATTTACATGTTTTAATGGCACCTACGTCTTTAAAACAAAATCAATTTCTCGTGCCATTAAAACATGTAAATCTAACTAAAATTTCAAGGCAGCTGAACTTCTATTGAAGTCCATGGCGGTGAAAAGGTTAACAAACAAACATTTTGAAAAATAAATTTTTGACATTCTTTTTTTTTTAACAGATGTCAGTATGTGTGTACAAAAATCACCTTTTCAGTCAGTATGTGTGTAAAAAAATCTTTACAGTTGAAAGACATATAGGTACAAGGTGTAAGAAAACCTCATAAGGGGTCATTGTACTCAATTATTCTTTATGAAAAAGGCTGAAATCGCGAAAAAACTATATAATTATCTGCTGCTCCATACATTTATTTTCGCATACCTCGACAAATGTAGGGCACAGCTGATTTTTTTTTTTGCGATTTCAATGTTTTTCTCGTAATAAAAGTTGTTCATAATGATGATTATAATAAACAGGTTTTCAGTAAATTCAATTATTACACCTTGCATAGATACCCAAATGTTACGGTGCGGTGGAGCTAAAAAGGTGATCTTACGTAATAAATACCTATTGTTTTTGAGTCAGGTTCACAAAGCTAACACTTTATATATTTTTTCTAGCGTTCTCCCAGTCCAACAACTTGAGGGCGCATCTTCGCATCCACACTAATGAGAGACCATTCAAATGCTCCGAATGTGGGAAGGCATTTACTCAGGTGTGTGATTATTATTTAAGGAATAAGCACAGCATTTCCCCAAGATACACGCTAACTGTCTAGTTTGGGGCTCACAGTCACTGGTGCCGATTCTCTTGTACACCGAACTAAACTAACTAAATTATCACTAAAATTCCTTACTTTTGGCTATGAGAATCTTATAGCTATTCTGCAAAAATAAAAAAATATATACTTAATGCACAAGTAAAAAAATACTATACAAAGGCGGACTTAATGCCTGAGGCATTTTCTACCAGTCAACCTTAGGGTGATGCAGATACTAAACATGGCAAGTGTAATATAAGGGATAAATAGCTCGGAAATAACTATAAAATACAAGAATAAATATTAATACATAAATACTAACAAGGAAAATAACATATATATGCTTTTAGTACTGTTTTTGCACCTGTACTCGAGGTGCTGTGGTGAATTTTAACTCATGACAACTAATTTTATTCCACATCTTTTTAATCGCGATAAAAAATTGCCAGATTTAGTTAGACTATCAAAATTTTAGGTGAAAAACGTCAAATTCAGAATAGCTAAATTGCCATTTTCACTAAACTAATAACTCAGTGCAATCTTAGTGCTGTCCAACTAAAATATAGTTAAGTTGTGTCACTTTAGTCTATTTTAGAATAAGAAATCGTCGTTTGACAGGAATAAACTAAATTTTAGTGATTTTTAGTCTACATAGTTTAGATAATTTTGTGATAAGAGAATCGGCACCATTGGCAACTAACACTTAATGTAGCCTAGCTGTACGTAATATTTTAAGCTATGTACCCTGCTTATATTACCTGGATAATAATCAATTGTCTATTCCTATTTTCTATTACATTGACTGAAAAATAGTTTTAGTTTATAATACTAGGTATAATAATATCATACTGTTTATATTTGTTGACAGGTTACAAACCTGAACAATCACGTTCGATTGCATACTGGAGAGCGTCCATTCGTGTGCCCGGAGCCGGGATGCAATAAGGCATACGCGCAGGTAAACACACACGTAATTAATAGTTGCGTCAATACCGGACGATCCAATGCAATCTGATCGGGCGCGGCAGGACCACGATCCAAGGCATCTTCTTTTTAATAAAAAAGACCTATTGCCTCCGACTGCATGAGATTGAGTGTGGGATTGGAGACAAAAATATGTCATCTTGTTTCCATCTTTTTAGGGTTCTGTACCCAAAGGGTAAAAACGGGACCCTATTACTAAGACTTCGCTGTCTGTCCGTCCGTCTGTCTGTCACCAGGCTGTATCTCAAGAATCACGATAGCTAGACAGTTGAAATTTTCACAAATTATGTATTTCTGTTGCTGCTATAACAACAAATACTAAAAACAAAATAAAATAAATATTTAAGGGGGGCTCCCATACAACAGACATGATTTTTTTGCCGTTTTTAATAGGTAATGGTACGGAACCCTTCGTGCGCGAGTCCGACTCGCATTTGGCCAGTTTTTAGACTTTATTTTTTACGCGTCGGGTTTTTTGATTTTTTAGATTATTTTTTTTTGACAATGCTCAAAGGCGCTTCAGTCGTTTGGCGCGCTCGGTGTGGACGGTTGTGTGTGGATCGGGCGATCAGGCGCTATGGATAATGCGATACTGTTCAACTGAACTTAATCTAGCTAAAACGTGGATCGGCACTGTACCGCGTGGCAGGGTCGCGGGTTTCCTAACGGATCGTGCGAAAGAATCTTAGACCCACGATCGGCGCTCCATGATCGTGGTTTGTGGAGCGCTGATCCAAATTTAGATTGTCTGGTGTGGATCCAGCTATTGACTATCATTTGCTCTTCTTTTAAGAATATTTTCTTGATCGAAACCAAAAATCTATTACCTTGATAGCCCAATTAAACTGAATTACCCCTTAAGAGTAAAAATCAATTTATTGATTGGGATTTGTGGATTTTTTTAAAGTTCTGTAGTTGCGAAGTCTGAAAAACATTAATTTTCAATAATTTATTAAATAAACTGTAGGTAACGAACCTGAATCAACATCGCAAGCGCCACATGAACGGGCGTTCCGTAGAGGCCACGTACGACTGCACCGTCTGCGGAGAGCAGTTCCAACAGCGGAACCACATGTATATGCACAGGTAAACTATAGAAGACATGTAATAATAGGTAAAATGCACAACAGCAATCAATTCAGTAAAGCGACTGCTACACGGTCGCCAACCGCGTCCCGACAGAGTTGACCGTGGTGGTTTATAACCGTGTAGATGGTGGTTTACGACCAAATTTCGTTTGACCTTCCAACGACCTTGGTTTAGAGCTGCGCTAGCGACCAAGGGCGAATAGAGTAGGTTGGGATGGCGGTTGCCAACCGCGAGTACGTCAGTCGCTCGCTGTCAGTCGTCGCGCGAGGCACACGTGCTACGCGCGCAAGTTTTACAAGTTTACCTTTGTATTAAAAAGAGCAAAATGGCGGAAGAAAAGGAAATTTATATTGAGTTGATCGAGCTCTACAGAGACCTACCCTGCCTGTGAGATCTTAGCTGCGGACAGTACGCCTGGCCTGAGAGGTTTTGGTTTCTAAATGGAAAACAATCCAAACGCCAATGAGACATCAGTCCAAAAGGAAATTGACAATTAAAGTTTTGTTTTCTTTTTCTGCGCTCGCGCACAAAATTCCAAAAGCCACTCCTACTCTTTCTGAATTTAATAAATTCGCCATGACTTCTTTACTACTCGAATATCACGACAGAATGGCATGTTGGCGACCATGTTGTTGAAACAGCTCTTCCGGTCACCATCCAAGGTCACCTCTGTCGGGGACGCATCTGGCAATCGTGTAGCAGGCACTTAACATAGTTAAATTATGAAGTGAACCCCTCAAAAAAAGTCAAATCATTTATTTCAAATAGGCATATAAAAGGCACTTTTGAACGTCAAAATTTACAAAAAAATAGAATTGATTCTAGTTGCCCCTTCCAAAAGGTACTTTCGTATGGAGAAGAATGGGCAAGAAACTCCACCGTTACTCTTTTAAAATGTTTTACAATATTATGTAAGTTCACATTAATTATGTAATCATATGTGAAGACGATGCACCTAGAATAAAATTACTATACCAAAATAGGTAAAAATAATTAAATATAATGCAAAGGCAGGTAAATTAATTATGTGATAGATACATCGACCTCGACCGTGGTCCCCTTTTCCCTGGGACTTGCTGAGGTTAGGGAGAAGTAGCTGCAGGCCTACAATTATTGCATAAAATAACTGTTTTGGCGTTAGTTCACAGAGCTCAATCCATTCAGGCCTGAAACTGTGTTAAGCGGACGCCCGCGCGGTTCCATACAAAAGTGCTCAGTCGCGGGGACCCGCGCGGGCGTCCGTCACGGGGAGGCCTCGCGCCAGCGCAACAGGGCCCGACTCCGTGTGATGAAATCCATTTTGGGGGCACGCGCGGGCCCCTATTAATAATAATAATATCCCCACCACCTTGTCTTTCTTTATTCTTCCGACGGACCCCACCAGCGTGTCCACGCGCGTAGACACGTGGCGGGTGCCCGTTACGGGCGCCCGCTTAACGCAGTTTCAGGCCTCAGGAATAAGCGATGTAATACATCTGTAGCATCTACATTTGAGCGTAAAATAGTAATTATGAAGTCCTGTTACGTTTTATTTCCAGACGGGAAATGCACTCTGAGATAAAGAGTCCGGCTCGCAGTCCTCCACAACGTGCGTCGTGCGCGGTGTGCGGCCTGAGCTTCCCCAACGAGCGCCTGCTGCAGCGACACGCCGCGCAGCACGCGCCCGCGCTCGCCGGCCACAGCGATGATGATGACCATAGTATGTTTACCTTTAGATCTTTACTTATTTTGCCTATATTCCCCCCACTCCCGGGCAAAAACCTCCTTCCTTCCATTCTTTGCTTTTTTACGCTGTTGCGCTTCTTTCATTTTGAAAACTAAATCATTGGGAGAAATTTCAACAACTCGGCACCCTAACTGCAGTTTGTTTTCTCTTTTTAGCATTTTGTAAACTTCATCCTTATGTTCCGACTCAAATGTATGTTTGTTTATGAAATAAGGAATAGCTTGTAAATAACTTGAATTTAATAACAATATGAGGAAACGGTAAGCTCTTATGTAAAAAAAAAAAAATCGTACATCGTCAGTACAAATGTTGTGTACTTTTACTTAAAAGGTCGCGAGTACACGTGCGTGTTCTCTTCTTGCGGCAAGCGACTGTCGTCTGCTCGCGAGCACACCGAGCATTTGTTGCGCGAGCATCAGCTGCGAGTGCTCAGCCACACGAGACACCCGCCGCGACGCGGCCGACCTCCCAAGGTAGGCTCTACCTCCCTAGGTCTCGTAAAGGCATTCGTTGTATTGTAAAGGACTACGTCCATTTGTACTATACTTCCATACATTTTTTGTTGCTTGTTTCCAGATGATGAAAGATCCCCTGGAAATCAAAGAAGAGGAATTCGATGAAGTACGTACATTATTTTACTTATTTGATTTACGACCATACTTTTAAATAATATTTGATCGATAATAACAAATAATGTACCTGTTTCAGGTAAAAATGACGAAATCATCGCAGCCCCAATACTTGCCCAAACTGAAAGTGCAGAGTTTATTCCAGTGAGTGGTGGATAATGTTGACAGTGCGCAACATGCAGGCGATGTTGTGACGTCACGCCGGCGTCTGCGCGGACTGGCGGGAAGGCGAGCCACGGACGAGCACATACTTCACTTGTACTGTGAACCTTAAAGAGATAGCAATAAATTCCATATTTGATTGTCCATACGCTGCACATTTCGTCTCCTCCACCAGTCTGGGCTGACCATTCGTTTCAGTTACTATGATATGTCGGGACATTGTTGTATTTCTCTAACTTAGGGCCAACTAGTTAAGTGAAGTTTATGCTTTGTACTTAACGTTTACTTTATGCTTTGTTTTATTGCAGATTTATATTAATAAGTACACACATACATACCATTAATGAATTTATGTGTATCAGAGAGGATATCACAGTTAAATCAGTTTTTTTAAACTTTTATTATGTAATTGTGAAATAAAATGATGCATCTATTATTTAGTATGGGCACGTTATGTGTCTAAAAATAATTATTAAGTACAGCGAAGTAGTGATAGTAAGGCGTTATTATTCGCACGAAGATTCTCATTGGATTATTAAAACTTTTTTTAAATATCAAATTAATAGAAGTTAATGAAAAAAAATCTAAATCTATGATTATAATAATGTTAAGTGATAATAAATAAGTGCAATTTACTGTAACAACTTTATAATATTGTTACATTAGCGTAAGCATTAACTTTCAATATTTTATTTTTGACTCCAAGCCGTAGTGTGTAAGATATCGAGAAATACATTATATTATTTCCGAAAAAATATCATAGGATATGCGATACATGTATTATGTATTTCTTTATTAACCATGCTTTTATTTTTACTTAAATCTGTTTCAATAAAAAGACTGTGATGAGTGGATTTGAATTTGGTGAAATATTATTTAGCCGATAGAATTTTACTTTGCCGAATTGTATATTATTCAAATCTAAAGAAGTATTTTTCCAGTATTATAAATTATACTTATATTTTTTTTGGAATTTTGGTTTTTATAAACATCATTAATTATGGTTTACATGTTTTTTTTTTCCTTTTTATAAATTGCACGCTTTATTGTGACACTGTTTGTTGGATTTGATAAGTTTGTTCGACTGAAATTGATTATAAATTGTCTTTGAATTGTTTTAATGAGGGTAGTTAATTGAAATTATTTCCTGATAAGCGTATGGAAGCCATAGCGATATAACGAGGATATGTTTAGCGAGATAAAGCAATTAGTGTAAAATTATTTAAGATGCAAATGTTTTTAAAGTACCCAATGGCCCCCTGAACTAATTTGTGGTCAATAGAAGTTTATTTACAACACGGAGGTCGAGGTCATGAGATTTCCTCGCTAGCTATGGTAGAGATAAGCTTATCGTAGATCATCAGACGCACGTTATCAATAACCCATGTATGATGTATCAGCATTAAGTGAAAGGACTTGCGTCACTGTTTTTGGTCTTCGCGTTTTGAGCATTGTCCTTTCACAAAAATTCCATGTAAATTTTCTGTTGTATCGAGACAAAATATAAATAAGCTCATTCAGTGGTAAAAATATTAGTCGGCAAGTTGGTAGCGGGACAGACTGCCTAAGGTGCGCTGGACGTACATTTAGGTACCGCGACTTGTAAAGGACTTTTCTAAATCTGGAAGGGTCCACAGATATAAGGGTTATTGAAAGCGTCCGACAGAGATATAGTTGCGTTAGGATAAGGTGCAAATGTTCCTATGAGTGTGTCAGAAAGTTCGATTATTGTCGATGGATATATGCCGCGTGTTGTATAGTCGACCATTTCAATATTTTTAGCCTTGTTAAGTGTCAGCATGTCGGAGATTTTTCTATTAACATACAAATAATTATCGATAATAAAATATGCAACCATACTGATGTCTTTTATTTATTTTACACATAAGCTACTTTTAGCTTCAGCTCGAAGGCTCCTATCAAACACTAACCCTTCTGTGTCTTGCACGTCGGTCATAAATCTTAAGGGACAGCGCACACCTGGCGAAGCCCAGTATCGAACATACTTACTTATATGAAGGAATGGAATAGGAATTTCTTTAAAAATTCTTCGTATCGTAGTAGAAAGTGTGTAATGGATGATTTTTCAAGAATTCTGAAACACCTTATGCTTTATTTCTTATCAAAAGCATAAATTTGAATTTCCATATCCCTAACTTAAGAAATGGTGGGTTTCCCCTCTCGTATATCTCGACTTAAGTAGGTTTGGTTTGATACAATTTGTTATTCATATTACTTCGGCTTAATGCACTATGTGAGAATATTATATGTTTGATGAACTCGAAATAAACCTAATAGTAATCGAAGCAAGAAGGCCGCCAATTATGGCATGATTGAATATAGATTTTCTTAGTTTTCCTTAAAGGTCCTATTCTACCTTTATAAACACTATCATTAACAAAATCGGACAGATTTGTATGAAACTAATTTTGACATGCGGCTTCGCCCATCTATCGGCGAATATATATGGCTTTAGATATCGGAGAATAGATATCGGAAATTATCCCATGGGAACTTACTACCGGTATAAAAAGTATCCTATGTGTTAATCCAGGTTATAAATAAATCCGTTCAGCCGTTTTTGCGTGATTGAGTAACAAACATCCAAACATCTAAACTTACAAACTTAGTATACTTATTATTATTATATTAAGTAGGCTTATTATGTCGAATAAGAGTTTGTCACATTTTAAATGTGAGAGTTTGGCTTATGTGCCAAACTCCATGCCAAGGTCCAGGGGTAGAATCTATAACACTACAAGGTTCTTTTGGCGCCGGGCTTTAAAAACAAGATGGCGGCGTTAGTACCGATTTTAATCGGTACTAACGCCGCCATCTTGTTTTTTTAATACATTTCAAGTGACATTTCACAAAACAATTGCACAAATGTATACCAACAGCGCCTCCTATCATTGTCATTTGAGCGCCAAAATGTCCTTGTAGCACTTTTTACTTATAATATCATTGGGCGTGACGCGATGTTACAATGAACCTAGGAGCAAAGTATGGAGAGCTGGTGCACGGCGACTGCTGCGGTGATGGGAGCTACCAGCGGCGTCGGGGGCGCTGTCTGTGTTGGCTTGGCGAATGCCGGAACTACTATCATTGCAGTAGATGTGCACTTAGATCGTATTCCTGTAAGTTGAACTATTGTTGTGAGGTTAGCATTGCTATGCTTACATTTAGTTATAAAAGTATTTTTATCACTGGTCCTTCCCTTCGTTACTCTAATGGTCACAGTCGCGACTGCTGGGCTTGGAGTCCTGGTTTCGATCTCGCAATGTAATTGACCTTGGGTGATGATCTGTAGTTCTGTACTTCTTCCTACCACCATAGCAAATAATAGCGTGATGTTATGTTGTCTGTTCATGATATTTATATTTTATGATGACGATACTGAGGTACTTATTTCATATCAGATTTATTCGATTCTATGGTTTTCTCGAAGATAAAGTTTGTTATTATTTACATAATAGTAACTGCAGTCGGATGCCACAAATGGGAAAATAATTCCAAGACATTGCGATATCTCGAGCCCTAAGATGGTCACGGAGACTTTCAAGTGGGTTAACAATTGACCAGAATGTGTACTCCGTCAAACTCTGACGGAGTACACATTCTGGTCAATTGTGCCGGTGTGCTGTACCAAGGACATATCACTGCTAGTTAATTATTGTTTACTTTATATTACGTAGCTAGTTATTTTAGTTAGGTACTATTATTATCATCAATACTACACCAATGTAACGCATATTATTATGCTACGGAAACACTACCCAATGATACGAGACCGTTGCATACGCTATGACACTGAGCCTACGCAAACTACACAATTACTCAACAACGCTACGACAATTCTGCGACAAGTACTCCGAGAACTCTACGATAGTGCAGAATAGTGCTACGACAACGCTACGACCCTGCTACGTGAACTCTACACAATCGTTAGGACATCGATAGCGCTACAGCACCGCTACGACAAAGCTACGATAACGCTAAGGCTGCGGTACGAGACTGCTACGCGAATTTGGTACAATTCAAGTAACAAAATGTGGTCCTGTAAGTATTCTATATAGGAGCATGTATTTTTTAGTCCTATAGAAATCCTATTAACGTTTATATAACCGCATTTGCGCGCAGTTTATAGGTTTATTATGGCCTATAGTCGTTTTGTTACAGTCCGGTAAAATGCAATTCGATTTTATCATTATCGGTTTAGGTGTTTTCAAAAGATAAATTGTCCTATAAAGATCTGGTAAACGCACTGAATAAGCGTGATTAGTCCTCTAACGATCTCGTGCGTGTCGCTAACTGGTCTAATTGATCCAACAGTTGTCAGCGTGATGCTATTAGTAGAGCATTCGTTCTTCTTTCTTTTTGTAACAGTAACGTGCTGGTGTTTTAAGAAAAAATATAATATTTTCAAAGGATAAGTAATCCACATTTTATTATCTATTAGCATAACATATTATGTAACTTTTGTAAAATAATGCCTTTTCAACTTGCGAAATTAATTTGATTGATAAAGGGTTTGATGATAATAAACCTATCTTCATGCCCCTTCAAAATTAAACCTTTTTATTATTTGTTTATTCAATAATTATTAACAAATACTTAAGCCGCTATAGGATCTGGATCACGTGCCATAATATTGCATTATTAAAACTTATAATACAATTTAGTCAAAGTTAAGACTACTACAGGACATACCTAGTTCGCCGCCATATTTAATTTTTAGGGTTATTTTAGAGAAACGGCCGATTACTCTAATACAATGCCAGGACACATACCTTAATTTCATTGAGTTCAAATATATTTCTTTATTTTTGCACTATTGAATGAGACTATAAATATCCATCTGTAAGAGCGAGGAGTCTCGGACAGACTTAATTATTCTGAGAAACTTTAAGTCATCCGTATACATAAAAATTACAGAGTGCCGAAAACAGCTAGGAATGTTTAATTAATTATAGGATTGTTTTATTATTATTATTGTTTGTTGTGAATTGTTTAATTGAATTGGCCCCAGATGTATGCCACGTAGGACTCCAGACGAGATATTTTATACGTAATATTAATAATCGTTTAAATAAAGACCTAGCTGATAAATATGAAATCACCCGTTCAAGCAAGCTGCCAGTTGAGACTCATAAGCACGCAACTTTTATGAAAGGATTTTGTGGGAACCTTTATCAAAGGCCTTGCTTAAGTCAGACTATAATGATGTCAGCCCGATGACCAGCATCAACAGCCCCAATTAAAAGTTCTGCAAATTAAACCAGATTAGTTCTTGTTGTTCGTCATCCAACAAATCTGTGCTGGTGATCGTTAATGAATAGCTTTTGATGGGTTTGGTAATGCGGGCAGAGAAGTAACTGAAACACTTTGGTAAACGTTGAATGAATTGAGATGGGCCTATAGCTTTTAAGTTGAAATTGTTATCCAATTTATGTATAGGCACCATCTTTGCCATTTTCCATTTTAAAGGGAATATGCCAGAAGTTAAGGATTTGCTTATATGAGCATAAGTGGACACACTAACTTCGCCGCGCAAGCTGTAATAAATATTACCTCTGTTAATTTCTAAGCTTTTGAATTTTTTGGGTATGATCTCAAAGCTAATATTTAGAATTTCCCTCGACAGCCTTCCGTACCCAACATCACACCTTCTATGACAGTCATACCCCAGCTAGGTTTAAAGTTTTCATCAAGATGAATAAAATGAGCCCAAACACGATGTAACTGCTGTAATCTATCGAGGACCTCTCTCGACTGTCTTCCGTCTCCATCATCAGATGACCTCCAGGTCTCTTTTTTGTTAAAGCGTCATTAGAACTTCATATACGAGTATGTGCCAAGTTTCAACGGAATCGGTTCACAAGTGAACATTCAGGAGGTGAAAAATCATTTAACCCCTATTTTTCTACCTTCAGGGGTGTATCGTTTGGGGTGCTAGGACAGGAAACCTCCCCGTGTGTCCATGGGCTGGAGTTTCCCTTGGATGCGTCTGGGGGAAAGGCCAGTCTCCGGGACGGTGCACCCTGGGGTGCGGGCAATAACTCTCCATTAGGTACTCTGTGCCTAAGGGGTCTTGTTGCCCGTACGCTAATATCCTGTCGGAGGAACGCTCCAACGTGTGTCTCTCTGTTAAGCAGAGACGCACAGCGGCGGAGTAAGAGCGGGCTCGGTGTGCACTAACCCTGCCGCCGGGCAGGCAGGAAGGAGTCTGCTCCTTCTGCCACCGTTAGTCTCGTAGCCCCGAAGATCGTCAACGTCATGTCTCTGACTTTTGACGGGGGTCGAGGGTCTTGGCTTAACCGCCCGGGCCGCGAGGAAGATAACCTCTATAAAAAATTCCTCTAATATCAAGTTCTGGTGCGCGGTGAGGGTATGAATGGCTGAGGAGTAGTGTCATCTACAACATTCCAGTTGTAGGTGGCGCATCAGTCGCTAGCGCACCCCCAGCCAGAGTACCAGTGGACCCTCTGGTTGGGTTACAAATGCACACTTACCTAGGGACAGGGGGTGAACCTAGGATGGACTTTTTACATCCCCCACACTCGTGGGATCAAATATGGAACCAATTTTACAAAACAAGAAACATCAACAGGAAAGTAGTGGAGAGGAGGGGAGTAATGCGGGGTCGGAGTCCGACGCCGCATCGGGCGCGAGGGGCTCTTTCAAGAGCCCGGAGCGCGTAGTGGTGGGGGCTGCTAGGAAGAACTCAAAGTTCTTGAAGAAGCGCCCCAAACCAGAGGATGGCCAGGGGTCGTCCTCTGATGGCGGGAGGAAATCTGCTCGCAGAAAACTAACTCGGCTGGATGGGGTTCATGAGCGTAAAGATAGAGGGCTCAACACCGAGGAGGACAGCGAGCCGAGCCGAGCTAGTCCAGCCGAGCCGGCCGAAGCAGCCGAGACGCTCGCCACGGAGGGCCACGACCCTGGAGGGGCCGGTCGCAGGGCGACATTCTCGGAGTTGTCGAGCGGTGGACCGGACGCTGCTGGCGGCTCCAAGACGGAGCGGGTGGCCAAGTTTGAGGAGGTCGTGGTAGCTGCGATCAGGGGTGTGGCTTTGAAGAGGATTCAGTCCTCTAAAGACAAGGTCATACCCACTGCCACGGCCTCCATTATGGCGGCGGCGGAGGCCCTTCACTTTGGGCTTCCGTCGGACGGAATGTCTGAAATGCGGGTGGAGGTCGCCCGATTGACAGCCGCCATGGAGCTTCTCCGTAAGGAGAACGAGGAGCTCCGAGCAGACTTGGCCGGCCTCCGGGCAGCCGGCCCCCGGGAGGTGCCGCAGGCGGGGGCGCAGCATGGGCAGGGCCGGCCGGTGCCGGTACCTGCAGAGGACCGGGTTCTGACCCTGGTGCGGCGGGAGCTGGCCGCCTTCCAGAGTCGGTTTTCTACTCTGGAGGCCATTGTCCTGCGCCCCCCGCTAGCGGCGAGCCGGCAGGTCTCATTTGCCGCCGCCGCTGCGGCCAAGTCAGGATCGGCGGGGCGATTGAAAGGCGGGCCCGTGCCGGCACCTGCGGGGCCGCCCCCGGCGATGTCAGCGCCTCCCAAGCCCAAGAAGGGCGGAGGGCCTACGCAGGCATCAAGGGCCCCAGCCTTGGCGGCGAAACAGCCGCCCCCCCCGCCTCCTAATGCCCCTCCGGCTCAAGCCGAATGGCAAGTAGCCGGAGAGAAGAGGAAGGCGGGTAAGGTCTCAAGGGCGGCCAAAAGGAAAGAGAGGCGGCAGCGGCGCAAAGAGCGAAGCGTCGTGGCTAGGCTCCGCGCCCCGAAGTCCGCAGCTGTAGTGGTTACACTACAGCCGGAAGCGGAGAAGAAGGGCGTGTCCTACCGCGACTTGCTTACTAAGGCGAGGGCGGCGGTGAACCTCGAAGAGCTTGGCGTCACCAATGGCATCCGGGTAAGGGTTACTGCGACTGGTGCCCGGATGCTGGAGGTCCCCGGTGCCGCCAGTGGCCCGACCGCTGACGCTCTGGCCGAAAGGCTTAGGTCGTCCCTTAATGCGGATGAGGCCCGAGTGTCCAGGCCCACCAAGTGTATTGACATGCGCATCTTGGGCCTGGACGACTGCGTGACGGAGGCTGAGGTGGTGGCCGCCGTCGTTAGGACTGGGGGGTGCTCTGCCGAGCAGGTTAGGGCGGGCACCATCCGGCCTGACCACGCGGGGATGCAAGCCGTTACGGTGAGCTGCCCCGTGTCGGCGGCCAGAAAAATTGCCGGGGAGGGCCGAAGGCTCCTGGTGGGCTGGGTTTCTGCGCAGGTAAAACTGCTGGAACCCAGACCTCTGAGGTGCTTCCGCTGCCAGGTGGGCAACCACGTGGGAGTGCAATGCACCTCGGAGGTAGACCGCAGCAATAACTGCTTCCGCTGCGGTCAGCCCGGTCACAAGGCCGGCTCGTGCAATGCCACGCCGCACTGCTTTTTATGTGCGGCAGCTGGCAAGCCGGCCGATCACCGGGCTGGGAGTAAGGCCTGCGCTCCACCCGCCAAAGCCAGGGGCAGGGGCAAGCCCTCCGCCACCGCCGTCACCGCCGCACCCACCGCCACTGCCGCCGCCGCTGCCGCCCCTACTGTCGTAGCTGCCGCAACCACCGCGGCAGGGCCCTCACAGGGGCCTCGGGAGGGGGCTGATATGGAGTGCCAATAATGGCCCCATTACGCCTCCTCCAGGCGAACATCAACCACTGCGCCGCTGCTCAGGATCTGTTGCTCCAGAGCATGGCGCAGTGGTCGATCAACATCGCCGTGGTCGCTGAGCCGTACTTTGTCCCGCCCAGGGATGACTGGGTGGAGGACCTGAGCGGCTCAGTGACCCTCATTTCGTCGGCCGCCGCCGGTACCCCGTCGCTTGAGGCAGTCAAGAGGGGACGGGGTTGCGTGGCAGCACGGTTCGGGGAGATTGTTGTGGTAGGGGTATACTTCTCCCCGAACCGAACTCTCGCCGAGTTCCACAACTCCCTTGCGGAGTTGAGAGTCGTCGTCGTCGGGTACCATACCCTGCCCGTGCTCGTACTCGGGGACTTCAATGCCAAGAACACGGCTTGGGGTTCCCGGTACACGGACACACGGGGCAGGATGGTGGAGGACTGGGCTCTGGAGACAGGCCTGGTCGTCCTAAACCGGGGTTCTGTCCCCACGTGTGTGCGGATGCGGGGCGAGTCAGTGGTGGACATCTCGTTCGCCAGCCCCGCTCTGTCACCGCGTGTCATTGACTGGCGCGTCATGGAGGGGGTGGAGACTTATTCCGACCACCGGTACATCCGGTTTGAAGTCTCCGCCCAGACCTCGAGCGCGCTGGTCCGACAGGCCCCGAGTGGTCCACGGTGAGCGCTGAAGAAGCTGGACCGGGAGCTCCTCCTGGAAGCCTCGATCGTGCAGGCCTGGGTGTCACCACCGGACAGGCCTGCAGACATCAATGACGAGGCGGAGTGGTTCCGGGAGGCCATGTCCGAGATTTGTGACGTGGCAATGCCCCGGGTCCAGCCCGGACGTGCCTGGCGCCAGGTGTACTGGTGGTCGCCGGAGTTAACGTCTCTGCGCGAGGCGTGCGTTGCCGCGCGACGCCTGTACACCAGGCACCGCAGGCTCCGTATCCGCCCTTCGGATACGGAAGCCATTCAGGCGGAGCTGTACGAGGGTTACAGAGCGGCGAAGACCGCCCTCCGAGCGGAGATCCTGCGGGCCAGGGGACTGGCCCGTGAGGAGTCGCTGGGGACTCTGAACAGGGACCCGTGGGGACGCCCATATAAGGTGGTGCGGGAGAAACTCCGCCCATGGGCTCCCCCGCTGACGCAGAGTCTCCGACCCCAGCTCGTGGAGGGCGTGGTGAGCGCTTTGTTCCCTTCGCGGGGGGAGCATACTCCCCCGCCCATGGCTCCGCCTCCTGCGGTGCCAACTGTGGACCACACAACCGACGACGACGATACTCCAGAGGTGACCGAGGTAGAACTGAGAGTGGCGGTACGTAGGCTGAGTGCCAAGAATACCGCCCCAGGACCCGACGGCTTACCTGGAAAAGCCTGGGTCCTGGCCTTGGAGGCTCTCGGGCCTCGACTAAGAGGGCTCCTAAGCGCATGCTTGGAGGAGGGCCAGTTCCCACTTCGTTGGAAGACGGGGAAACTGGTCCTCATTAAGAAACCGGGGCGCCCGGCGGACTCTCCGTCCGCTTACCGGCCCATCGTGCTGCTCGACGAGGTGGGCAAGCTCTTTGAAAGAGTCATTGCAGACCGCCTCGTCGGGCAGCTGGTGCGGGTGGGGCCGGATTTGGCGGACAGCCAGTTTGGTTTCCGCAGGGGGCGCTCCACGGTGGATGCCATCATGCGCGTGCGAGCCCTCACGACGGGGGATGCTGTGGCCCGGGGTGGGGTTGTCTTGGCGGTGTCTCTAGACATCGCCAACGCCTTTAATACCCTGCCCTGGAGTTGCATCAGGGAGGCACTCCGGTATCACCGGATGCCGACCTACCTCTGTCGTGTAGTCGAGGCCTATTTGACGGATAGGGCGGTAATCTACCCCGGTCACCAGGGAGAATGGAACCGGCGAGAGATGTCGTGCGGTGTCCCACAGGGATCGGTCCTGGGGCCGCATCTGTGGGACATCGGGTACGACTGGGTGCTGCGCGCCGACCTCCCTAGCGGCGTCAGCGTGGTGTGCTATGCTGACGACACGCTAGTCCTGGCGCAGGGGAGGTCGCACCAGGCGGCGGCCGAATTGATGACACGCGGGGTTGCGACAGTCGTCGAGAGGATCCGGCAATTGGGACTCGAGGTGGCCTTGCACAAGTCCGAGGCCATGTGTTTTCATGGTCCTCGGAACGCGCCACTGTCGGGTTCCGAAATAACGGTAGTACCTGGGACTCGTCCTCGACAGCCGGTGGAACTTCGTGGAGCATTTCCGACGTTTGGCTCCCAGACTGCAGCGGGCCGGGGCTGCTTTGAAGCGGCTCTTGCCCAATCTGGGGGGGCCAAACGCCTCCTGCCGGAGGCTCTACGCGGGGGTCGTGCGGTCCATGGCCCTTTACGGGGCGCCGGTGTGGGCGCGTTCATTGAGGCTCCGGCCAGCCCGCCGGTTGAACGCGTCCCAAAGGGTCATGGCCATCCGGATGGTACGGGGATACCGCACGGTCTCCTGCGAGGCGGCGAGCCTCCTTGCCGGATTACCGCCGTGGGATCTGGAGGCAAAGGTCCTCGCGCACGTTTGGGAGTGGCGCGAGGAGGCGAAACGCCGGGGCGTAACTCCGCTGCCGCGAGAAATCGCGGCACAGCGGACAGAGCTCCGGCGGGATCTCATGGCGGCATGGAGAGTGCGACTGTCGCAACCCAGCGCAGGGCACGCCACAATTGCGGCGGTAAGACCCCTCTTTGAGGAGTGGCTTGAGAGGCGCCACGGCGTCCTCACCTTCCGCCTGACGCAGGTCCTCACCGGACATGGCTGTTTCGGGAGGTTCCTGTTTCGGATAAGGCGGGAGGAAACGCCCGGGTGTTATCATTGCGAGGATCGACCGGAGGACACGGTGGAGCTAACGGTGGAGGTCTGCCCGGCTTGGGCGGAGCACCGCCGTGTCCTCGTGGCGGCGATCGGCGGCGGCGACCTCTCGCGTCCGGCCCTGGTCCAGGCCATGGTATGGAGCGAGAGGGAATGGGAAGCCGTCACCTCCTTCTGCGAAGCAGTAATGCTCGCGAAGGAGGAGGCGGAGCGCGAGAGGGAGAGGCAATCTCTACGCCCTCGCGCCCCTAGCCGCCGCAGGAGGAGGAGACACCCTGGGCGTCGGGAGTCGATTCCCGACTCCCGGCCACCGTAGGCGCGGGCTTGCGGACGGCGAGCAATGGGCAGCTCGCCGTCCGGTAAGGACCAGGCCCGGGTCGACGGCGCGTCGTGTTCCACGCGCGCCTCAAAGAGATGTCAGCACCATGGACGGGGTCCTATAGGACCGATGCCTGCCGGGGCTGCGGATTGTTCGAAAGAGTTACCGTGGCCCTGGCGCACAGGCAACTGAAGGAACACGGGTGGGTTTTAGTCAGTAAGAGTCTGACACGCCCTTCCGCTCCGCCCAGAGCGGGAGAGGTCATTTGATGATTTCCCACCCATAAAAAAAAAAAAAAAAAAAAAGGGCTGTATCGTTTTTCAATTTTAAATGGGATCAACTTCGAGGTATACCCTTTCCATTAAAAAAATAATCATCAAAATCTGACTATTCTGTAAAAGTTATGCGTGGTTAAACACAAAAAAAATGAGGGTCGTCTTAGAACCACCTCCTTTTTTTTCGTTGGTTAAAAACAAGGTCTTCACTTTGAAAGTTACGTTAAACTTTGTTTTCATTTCAATGTTCTTTAGAGCATTACTAGGCTTGTTGAGTACTTCAATAGCTAGCTACTTGGAACAGATGAAGATGCTAGTGCTGCAGCCATGAGACCTGGCGGATGCTGTTCTGCACGTGCTCTCCACGCCACCGCACGTCAATGTAAGCTTTTCTTGTTTCACTTGTGATACTTATGTCAGTGTCCTGTATCAAGTACAGGACAGTGACAGGACAGTGACATGTTAGTGTCAGTTGATGGCTAGCTACGTGGAACAGCTGAAGATGCTAGCGCTGCAGCCATGTTACCTGTCAGACACTGTACTGTCAGTGATCCTCATTCCGCCTGTGTAAGCGGTTCATGTTGCACTTATGATACTTGATGCTGTCATGTTTTAGATAAGTGGGCTTGCGAAAAGGCAAACAATTAGCTGAGAAATGTGTGACCCAAAAATACCTACAAATACTATGACTATGAATCATGTGATATATGATTCAATTACCTGGGTCATTGTCAAGCTTAGGGTTTTTTTTGCGAAAAAATGAAACACGTGATTTATAAAAATCAAAGGTATATTATGACTCTTACAACAAAAGTGAGTATCAGTCTGAGATCAATAATTCGAAAAAGGCGATTTATAAGGAAATAACAATATTTCAGTTCTACCGAAAAGACTAATATGTCCACCGAGTGGACTAAAATGTTAATTATTGGAAAAAAAAACAAAACAAAAAGTGATTAACATCTTGATCAAAAATAACGTTAATGCTATCTTTACATAATCACAAACAGATCAGTCACTTAAAAGCATTCAAAAAGTAAATAAAAAATATTTTGTTACTGTCTACCGAAAAGACAGAAAGATTTCGAAGATTGAGAAGATTTCGGTGGTCAAAATATGTCTTCGTCGTCAGAAGACCAGAAGCGTTCAATCCGTTCCAACCAGAGAAAAGGGGATTGGTGGCTTCTCTGGTTTCGACGTTGACGTATCTGAGCTGTCCGTCCGAAAATTGTATGCGCTTATGGACATTACCTCCAATCAGCAGTGATGGATTGCGCTCGCCAATTTTCGATAGTTGCTGCATCGAGCCACTCGCAATTGGACTGGACCATCGGCTTGCCACTGGACTATGCATAGGAGTCAAGGTTGGTCTCGGTGAATTCATCCTCTAAGCGGGAGCTGGTGTGTCATTCCGAGTAGGACTTTGCAGAGGAGTCGTCAGGACTGGACTTGATAGAGTTGGGACATTATTTTGGAGTGGTCTGGGACATAGTGCTATGTCAAGTTTTTTGCTACATAAACCGTAATGTATACAAGTATTTTCTGGACTACATTTCATACAACTCACCTACGAAACTGAAGCATTATTGGTTTACGGCGACTCCAAGTAACCTGATGGACCTTAATGGTTCCACGAAACGGCGTAATATTGCTGTTTTTTATTTTACTCTCAATAGACTCCACATGCGTCTCATCTACTCTAATGACTTCAGTGCCTTTACAGAACACACTCCATGAAGGCATCCAAACTATGGACATCGTTTCCTTTGGCAAAAAGGCACGTCTCTCGACGTGCTTATTTTCCAGATGTAAGACGACTTGATTCATCGTTAAGCAAATATTGTTGTATATTATCTCTCAATTTCTTGTCCTTCTTAGAATCTTCATTCCAATTCATTTTTTGTGCTTCATTTGCATCCTTTCGTTTCTTGTTCCGTAATCTGTGTAATCGCATTCTGTACTTAGCAAGTTTACATTCTACACTCACCAACTTCTTTTTCAGCAAAACATTGTCGACTTTCAACCTTCCTCTGTTTCTTACTACAATACGTGCACCCATTTCAGTTCTTGATGATACTGAAGTTACCGGACTCGAGGGCGGCGTTTCGCGTGCAATGTACTTTTCAGCTTCTTTTTGTATTTTAACTTTTTCTCTACGTTTTCTTGCATCCTCTCTCCATTTTCTCCTCAAAAGCTTTTATTGCACATCTGGTAAATCTTCTACAGTTTTTATTTTCTCTTCAGCTTTCTTCCGATAGTAATATTCTCTGTCCTTTCTTCGCTTTTCTTCCAAGGCTTCTGGATCCTGTTTAAGTTTTTCACGCGCCCTCCTCATACTCAGTGGTTTTTGCTCACAGCGTCGTTTTTTTTTTCTGGTTATCGGTAAGTTGACTTCCTGTTTTCGCCATCGCCTGAAAAATCACAACAAACAATGCAAACAAGCGAAAAGAAAGTAAAGCTGTGCAAAGGAAGAGCAGGAGATATTGTTAGTAAAAAAATTTGCATAGGGGAAACGACCGTGCTTATGAAAAAAATTTTATTTCCCATGCCGTTAGGAATGCATTATAGGTACCAATCATTGTTAACTTAGAGTATGTAGCTATGGATAACTACATTAACTACAAGTCGACATGGTGTAGAAAGGTGTGAGGGAAGTGGTGGGTTAAAACATATTTACTCATAAAAATAAAGCGAAAATGAAACCAAAATAGGTCATTAGTCCTTAACTGATAAAAACACCAGTAATCAGAAGGAGTTTTATAAGTTATATTAACTAAATAACCTACATTCAAGAAAACAATCCACTCGCTGGACATCTGTCGTTTCGGTGGACAAAAGTTCCACCTAAAAGATGTCCACCGAATGGATGTTTTTGGCAAAATCATTCACACCTCGCGCCGTTTATAGGTTATATCAAAAGCCAAGGTATCTTCATAAAGTTTCATTGTTCAACTAGTTATTAAGAATGTTTGATGAATTTATAGTGATTTACTTACCAAAATACAGCAGTAACCGGAAAGACAACTCAACTTTAACACCACTAAATATTTTTCTTAGTACAACAACAACATTTTCTGCGTACGAGTCGCGGCAAAATGGCCTCTGACAGGGATAGTACGATATTGGCTGCGTTAAATTTTACGTTCCGTTCCATCATTTGACATTTACTCCATTTTAGTCAGTATCGAAAGTAATGTCCACCGGAAAGACAAAAAATGTTGTGACAAGATTAAATGATTCAAAAAGTGTGTTTTTTTCTATCAATTTTTTAAATACTTTTAACGTTAAATGGAAAACATACACATAGATTAAGAAAATATATCATTTTTGTAAAATAATATTAAGCACGTATTTATTATAAGCTACATTCTATTGAATGGTAGAATCCGAACAGTCCACCGAAGTGGACAATTCGGTTATATGGTGGCGGTTTAAAGTATAAAATAAATAAATTTATAGAAAATCTGTTACAGTAATGGTCTAGTACGTTTCGTTCATTTTATTATTATGATGTAAAATTAAGACGCAATTATTAAAAGTGTCATAGATTCGTATGAACAGTTTTTTTAGGGTTATGACAATGAACTATTCAAACTTATTTCGTTTCAGATTAGTGAATTGACTATAACACCAGTAATGGAGAAGCGGCTGTAAAGAGTTCAAGAACAAAGTTGCTTCCAGCAAAAAGCTGCAGTAATAATGGTGTTATATTATAATTATTATGTACTATATGTTCGTGATTGTAAAAAAAATTACTTACTGTTAAAATTTGTTCTTGAATTACTATTATGTTGTCTATTATAAAGCTCTTTTACTAGAATCCCCATCCGTCTCCATTATCAACGGGGTAATTGCGTAACACACTAACAGTAGGAATGGCTTTCATTTTGACAGTTCAATAACATTCATTGCGTTATTGAAGACTTTTTCGAACTTGAGAAGCAATGGTTTAGCAATATCCTTCAACATTATTCAGATTGTGATTGATATTGTGTTACGCAATTAGGGTGCTGATTAGGTAGAAGATTGTGAGGCTGTAGGCTTTGATGACATCTCAATATTTTATTATCAGCTATTTCAACTCCATCCAGATTCGGGAAGTTCGAGAAAAATCGATATCGAGATTGGTTACTTTCTGAAATGGTATGGACGCAATAATTCGATCTGACTTTGTTTAGGTAAATATGTTTGAGTACTTCATTTGTAACAGAGATCTTTTTCAATCTATCTATACTAATAATAAAGCTGAAGAGTTTGTTTGCTTGAACGCGTTAATCTCAGGAACTGCTGGTCCGATTTGAAAAATTCTTTCAGTGTTAGATAGCTCATTTATCGAGGAAGGCTATAGGCTATATATATCATCACGCTAAGACCAATAGGAACGGAGCACCAATGAGCAATGTTTCAAAATCGTGGGTTTTTTCTTCCTTTTGAGAGCTTCCGCTGCGTGCGCTGCGTAAACAGTTAAAGTTTCGCAAAAGTCATGTATTACAGAATTGTTCCCCTTTAAAATTTCTAAAAACAAGTCTGCGACAGCTTATGTGTATCTTTTAAGGTTGGCTCACTATAAACTTTTTTATGCTAATCAAATTTGTTCTAAAATAATGCATTATTTGCGAAGGTGTTTTTATAAACATGATATTAATCCTTATACAAATAAATATGTTATTCATCACAAGTATTTCATTTAAACCAAAATAGCCCTTACATCATTAGATTTCAATGAATATCTTAGATATCGCAGTTTTAAAATAACATCGCAGCAAAATAATGGTGCAAGGCCGGCTGGCGGTCATGACGGGGAAGGGCGGTGGCTCCAGTTATCTCTGCGAGATACCAAAAATGACGTTCAGTACCCCAGTAAAAAATTAATCGGTAACCCAGTAAAATTTCTAAGACTTTAAATGCTTTTTTTGTCCTAGAATTTGTACTGGGTAACCCGGTAAATTTTCTTGGGTTTGCGCATATGGTCCCGCGTTACTGCAGAGCCCCAGTAAAAAATCATAAACTCCCCAGGAATATTTTAAGAAATCTTTTCTCCGTGTACTGATAAAAGAGTGATGTAGATACCTAAAACAGCTCCTTAACATACGTATTATTTAAAAATATTTTCCCCCTCTACATAAACGAAGTCGCGGGTTAAAGTTAGCGTTAACCCATAGTAACTATTCCACGCGGACGAAGTCGCGGGCAGAAGTTAGTATAATATATGCCTAGACCAGTTTAAATAGAAGGTTCAAGGAGAATGTACGTGACGTACCTATTTTCAGTGACGTTACGTAGGTAAATAAATAATTACATCAAAACATTTTTTTTTTAATTTTATTTCCTGAAAGCTGATGGATTTAAACTGCTAAAGCTCCCATGACAGTTGTTGACAATAAAAATATTAAAGGAATAAAAAGAGCTGATAGACCAGCTACCGAATTCATGCGACAAGTAGACCAATGAGTCAGCAGGAAGGACATAACGTGACCAAAGTTGTGTTTCCAGATTAGTGTGGGGCTGGGCACGCCACAATTGCGGTGGTAAGTCCCCCCTTTGAGGAGTGGATTGAGACGCGCCACGGCGTCCTCACCTTCCGCCTGACGCAGGTCCTCACCGGACATGGTTGTTTTGAGAGGTTCCTGTTCCGGATAAGGCGGGAGGAAACGCCCGGGTGTTACCATTGTATGGATCGCCCGGAGGACACGGTGGAGCATACGGTGGAGGTCTGTCCGGCTTGGGCGGAGCACCACCGTGTCCTTGCGAGGCGATCGGCGGTGGCGATCACTCGCTACCGGCCCTGGTCCAGGCCATGGTGTAGCGGCATCTACAACGCCACATGCGAGCTACGCGTCATACTGACGTCACGCAAAATCCTGCATCGCGCAATCAGAGTTTACCGCGCAACTAGCATATATACAACATCCCGACATCAAACCGTCGGGCAGTTGCCCACCAGACACAAGACCCGTCTGGTCGGAGGATCCTCCCTTTTCTATAGAGTATGAGTGAGCTTTACACCCTGTTCCTCATACCTCTATACTGGTGACCCCGAATATGAACGTCAGCGCAGCCTTCGTGCAACTACTTCAGCGTGACGTCATCATCATCACTTCCGCAAGCTTTAGAGCGGCGAGTCACACAGCCAGCCAGCACCCACGGCTTCAACGGGTATCCTGACCACCAGCATGCAGCGACCGCGCATACCTGGTCATCACCCTCAGCCTCATCAGCAACCTTGGCACAGCACACTGCACTCTCGGCCGGTCTACAAGCAGAGCCTTCAAATCCTCTCCTGGTCGACGCCAGCAGTCAGCCTCAACTCGGCGCTGTACCACATCCGACGCACTGGAGCATAACGCAGCGCCACCCCGACTCACTGGGGTACCACCGCAGACAGTTCCGACTCACCGTGAACTATGCGGCACCCGGTTCCGACTCACTGGAACCTCACCTGGCCCTGGCAAGCATCGCAAGATACACGACTCAGCCCACTATCGACCTCCGGTCTCCGGGGGGGAGTGATGTAGCGGCATCTACAACGCCACATGCGAGCTACGCGTCATACTGACGTCACGCAAAATCCTGCATCGCGCAATCAGAGTTTACCGCGCAACTAGCATATATACAACATCCCGACATCAAACCGTCGGGCAGTTGCCCACCAGACACAAGACCCGTCTGGTCGGAGGATCCTCCCTTTTCTATAGAGTATGAGTGAGCTTTACACCCTGTTCCTCATACCTCCATAATGGTACGGAGCGAGAGGGTATGGGAAGTCGTCACCTCCTTCTGCGAAGCAGTAATGCTCGCGAAGGAGGAGGTGGAGTGCGTGTGGATGAGGCAAGCGTTGCGCCCTCACGCTCCTAGTCGCCGCAGGAGGAGACGCCCTGGGCGTCGGGCGGGAGTCGATTGCCGGTCCCCGGCCACCGAAGGCGCGGGCTTGCGGAAAGACGCGCGCCTCAAAAAGATGTCAGCACTAATTAACGGGGTCCGATAGGGCCGATGCCTGCCACGGTCGCGGATTGTTCGAAACAGTTACTGACCTTAGAGGCTCTGGCGCACAGGCAACTGAAGGAACACGGGTGGGTTTTGGTCAGTAAAAGTCTGACACGCCGTCCCGCTCCGTCCAGAGCGGGAGAAGTTATTTGATGATTTCCAACACAAAAATAAATATTAATGTGGGGCAAAAAGAAGAATTAGTGTAGCAACTTTAAATTTAAATGAGATACCTAATATTTTTATTAGTAACAATTGTAACAAACCTCATACCTTCGTTTATTCTTGGTTTTCCATCGAATTCAGCCTCTTGATTCTTATGTTTATAGGCTTTCGGTTCGATCACAATTCAATTCATTCTGTGTTGCATAGTGGTAGTGAGCGGTCAAGTCGGAATTTAAAATTCAAGGCAAGTCGGTTAACGGTCGGACACTAATTTACAAATAAATGTAAGTACTAACTTTACTCTTTATTATTATCATACATACATAAACTCACGCCTTCTTCCCATGGGGGTTGGCAGAAACTACAGAACGCCACCTGCTACGATCCTTACATACTCTTTTTGCCTGTTGTGTTGTGACTTGTAATTTGACGTATTCCTTCCAGGACATTATAGTGACCCATTTGCAACAATAAAAGCCCTCATAAAGCCTAGGATAGGCAAAAATTTCCCAGAATTCAGCAATATAAATCACTTTTCTCCAAACTCTTAAATTGAATGACTTTTATTGGTATTCCATTGGGTACCTAATACTTTAAAAAACCTTTTGATGTAAGCAATTTTTTTTAAACATCAAGCAGTTAAACGTTAAAGGAAAAGTTTAGGTACATGAACTTTGACACTACGGGGAAGACATCTCCTGTTAATAAGCTATCTAACGAGGTACAAAAGTTAAAAAAAAAATATTTACAGGTGCCCATGAAACAATTGATAATGCTGGCAAAGCTGAAATTTGCAAATGGATGAAATATTTAAAAAAATTGTGATAATCGAATTAATTAACTGGTTTATGCCATCCCACTCCTTCCTAACCTCCCAGCAATCCATCACATGTCAGGCACCCAGGTCGTCATGACCAGGTCACGAGACACGGAGTGGCTTTGCAGTTTTCAACTCGAGTCACGATGTATTTGTTGGCCATCGGTCACTTGTCGCTTAGATTGCGTGTATTTAATAATACACCGCACGTACATACTCTTATAATTTAACGTACGTCAATTTTTGAGGCTTCTTGTAGTTGTGCGAACAATGTTGTTTATGTATGAAGTTATTTGACTGCACCCAAGATGCAGGGAATCGTATTGTGAGGAATGATAGGGACCGTACGGTGTTAAATGAAAATGGAACTTAATAAAATATCCCTAGTTTGGCAAGATTGGAAGACTGCGCCTTTGCTAGAACAAGGTATTGGGGCGACTCTTTGTGTGATGCTGGTAGAAGTGTAAAAAATAATTAAATAGATACTGGACGTAGGTACTTACTACGTGCTAACAACGTCGGCAATATTGTTGTTGTGGCGGTTGTAAGTTTTGGTATCCTGGCGATACCAACACTTGCAAGGTTTAAGATCGCCGATTCTATTCACACAGCACAGATTTCTATCTGTGCATGTCCATAGGCATTCTTGCTTATGGCATGAAGGCCGCCGTTGTGCAGTTTTATTACTTGTGCTTAAAACATTGAATAAACGTATTGGTACAGCATGGATCGTTGGGTCGGCAAGACAGCTGTGGTGACAGGCGCGAGCTCGGGCATCGGGGCAGCCATCTGTGTGGAGCTGGCGAATGCTGGCATCAACGTCGTTGGCCTGGCCAGGAGGACTGGACCTATTGAGGTGAGACTTTACTGTAAACACCTACTCATTAGTTACTAATTAAATCAAGATCTAGAAACTTAAACCAAGGTTCAAATTTTTTTTCAAGAAATTGTTGTAAATTGCTTCTGAATGATTCATAATAAATTGCAAAGAATCAACATTGCCATACAACGTGGCAATGCCGCCAGCCTTTTAGATACTTTTACCATTGAGAGCGTTTTTTTTTACTCAGCCTTTATTGTCCCCTGCTGGGCAAAGTCCTCCCTACTTTCTTTCCACCTCTCTCTCTGTCCAGAGATGCCAAGGACCTATCTTTATTATAAGAGTCCAGCTCATTCCGCCATCTCCGTCAGGGCCAGTCACGATGTCGTTTTGCTTGCATTGACAGTGATGCTGACGCCCAATTGATGCCGAATGAGCTGTTCCCCTTTTTATATACTTAATATTATATATGTTAGTGTTAGCTTTTATAATGTATTTAAGTACATTTCACTGTAAATAAAAATTCCAATTGCACTGAGTTTTCTAACTATCAGAGTTACAATCTGCAAGCCGTAGTTGTGCAATATGATCTAATATAAGTTAATTGACTATAATAGCTATTCCCACGTTATATAAGTGTCTCTAGGAAACGGTTCGACGGACACAATCATGAACGGGGCTCACTTTCAGTTGCGTGATTGTAGGTTTACATAACACTTTCTTTTCTTTAACGACACAGTCTAGGAAATAGACAACGTTGTGTCTTTTCGTGACATAACTAAAATAACTTCGCAGGTAACTTAAAACAGAAGGTATTACCCAAAGACATTTAAATAGTATGACATGACGTAACATATAAATTGTCCAATTTAAGTGGTAGGAAATTCTCTGCCTATATTATATAATCTGAAAATTTGGTTGTCAGAGTGTCTTTACTTGATCTCTTCAAGAGTTACCTTACTGATTGCTCACCATTGGTCACTAGAGAATTGCAAGTGTGATGAACTACACATCAAGTATGGCGTACCCCAGGGTGGCATTTTGGGGCCCACTCTCTTTATTGTGTTCGTAAATGACCTCTGCAATCTCCAAATTACAAATGCCACAATAGCCTCATTTGCAGACGATACTACCATCACTTTCACCTCAAACTTATGGTCGGAACTCCAAGTTACTGCACAAGACGGCTTTAATTCCGGCTTGAAGTGGCTTTCCTCTCATATCCTTACCCTCAATGCCAAAAAAACTAACTTCATCACTTTTTCAATGACCAATACTTCCCAGCCAAAACCCTCAATCTCTATAAAAGCTCATTCTTGTCCCATACAAACTCAACTTAATTGTCTATGTCCTAAGGTAGGACATAGACAATTAAGTTGAGATTGACCTCAGTACAAGAGGTTAAATATCTTTATGTAGTTCTGGACAAAAATCTTATTTTCAAATCCCATATTAAGTCTTTCTGGTCGCATACGAAAGTTAATTTAGATTTTTAAACCCTGCGACGTAGCCAACCCGTTAATCATCGGAAACGTTTTCTTTGCTGTTTGTCAGTCCATCCTAATCTATTGTATCTTATGCTGGGGTGGTGCTGCTAAGACCATACTTAAGCCGCCGGAGGTCGCATACAGAGCTATTTTAAAAGTGGCTACGTTCGGACCGATACTCTCCCCAATTATAGAACTATATCAATAATTTAGCGTACTTAATGTAAGGCAACAATATATTTTACATATAGTCCTTCTGCAACACCAACGAACACCTTTCAAAAAAATCTCCAAACGGCGCAAAGACCTAATCGGCACAATACCACACCTACACGCACAGCTTTTATAAAAAAAAGTTTGCCCTCTACCTGCCCATCACTCTACAATCAAATTAACGCAAAAATTTCGATTTACGGCTTAACAAACTTTCATTGCAAAAAGACAGTTCGCTTTTTTCTTTCTAAACCTAAACTGCAACGAAATTTAAGATTTTCTAAAGAAGGGATCACTCAAACACATACATGCGTCACACACATTATAAACATAAATTAGCGAAACACACCACACTGACAATATACTCACCATACAAACACAATGAACCTTCTTTTTATTTATAAATTTGTCTTCTCCGAAATTGCAATTTTTTGCTACAAAGTATTTTTTTTTTTTGTTTTTAATAACCCTTATTATTGTCTGTCATTTTGTAGCTTGCTATAATGATTACTATATAAATATAATATACATAACGGGTGTAAAAAGTTACTTAACGAAACCAAGAATCACTTGTACTCCCCGTCATTCATTGTTTTAATTTTTTTGTACTGGACCATACTTGGTAATCTTCCGTTTACGGAAATATTGAAGGTCAAAATTCCAACTTTTACTGACGTTTTATGCGAAAACAAGTTTTTAATGTTATAATATATAACACAACTTTAAATGCCCCGACGCGACGAGACGTACCGTTGCATGCACTCATGAGCACAATGTTTTGTGTGCATTACATTGCGCACTACCGTACGTAAACAGCGATTTTTCACACCAAAAAAAATTTGTTTCCCAGCAATTATTTTTGTGCAATTTTTTTTTTACTTAGTTTGATGTATAGAATGCGCAGTTGACGCCTATGTGATAGTTCTTTTTACATCCGGTGTTTAACACGCTCTATTAGTCAACCATTTATGACGGGGATCGGCACTGTTTCTCCTAAACACAGGTTATTTTGTAACCTATCTAGCAGAACAGTTATACGGCATCCAATAACTAGATTAAGAAACTGTATGCTTGTGCTTTATATTATTTTACCTTGCTATGTAATCTAGTCGTAGTTGAACATTCAATATTTATTATTATTTTGTTTTTAAAATTTATTTTCCTAGAACATGGTATTTTTTTAAATTTCACGGGTGTAAACCGAGGTGAGATTCTAAGTTTGAGTAGATTAGGTGTTTTGTACTATACAGGGTGTCCTTGGAAGTATGGATCAAATCAAATAGAGGTGTGAGCAAGGTCATTTACAAACTTTTTAACCCTGAAAATGTCAGTGCATTTATTTTCCGTTCAAAAGTTATGACCAATTTTTGATTTTTTCAATCACTTCGCAGCAACTGAAAAGAAAAAATCTTTAAAAATCTGTCAGGGCTATTAACTTAATTTTCTTTTCCAGAACGAAGCTTTTTTATTAATGTGTGTTTGGTATAAATCATTTGGATGTCTTCCATATAGCTCTTTCGGCCTCCATTTTTTAGTATTTCTTCTATGTGTCTCGCTTTATCTATTGTTTCAATATTGTCTGCACTAAGGTTCAGTGGTGTGAACATACGTTAGTGTGTGTGATTTATTTTAACATAACTCGGGACCATGGGGTCCCGGACCTTTGGAAGTCATACGGGGGGCCGAAGCCAACTTGAAGAGAGATAGACTTATTATTATTGTTATTAGATTTTCCGACGATTAGATGCCGATGCGAATTGTCAGCAGGGTTTCAAAAGAACCACTACTTTTTGTCGTGCTGTAGGATTCAGAGACTGATAATTTGATGACTTTTTGTAAAGGAATTGAAAACACAAGTGACGGGCAATGGCACGATCTCTGCTCGGAAGTGCGACGTGTCCAACGCGGAGGAAGTGGCGGCAACGTTCAAGTGGGTCGACAACAGCTTCGGCTGCGTTCATATCATGGTCAACAACGCCGGGGTGCTCCTGCAAGGGGGTATCACAGGTAGGTTGCAGATATAGGGTAGGGACGACAATAAAGACTTTACTGTTGATCACACGCCAATGGTGACACTTTGAGCTGGCCTAGTACCTAGGCTGTTTTAATATTATAGGCCAGTTTACTACAGGTGTAACAGGTTACATTTATTATACTGGTTTTATTACCACCGACATGCGGTCGACTGTTCTTATATATTTATGTGATCTAAATGCACCTGGCAGGGATCGTATAAGTTTTTTTTCTGACGAATCGATTACCTATATTTTACAGATTTTGGTGAACTCGCGTGAGTTTACCGACGAGGATAAGTTTTGTACAGCACATAATGTAGCGCTAACCCAGTTAAAAACTTTCAAGAATTGAGTCATGCTATAACGTAGGTATTGGTTATAAGTTTTAACCTTACTTCTCAAGGTTATTTATTGATTCAAATTAAAAACAATGCAGCGGGGTAATTACGTAACACACTAACAGTAGGAATGGGTTTCCTTTTGACAGTGCAACAATATTCATTGCGTTATTTACGTTGTTGAGCAGACACATTTTTCGAACATATAAAGCAATGGATTAGCAATAGGCTTCAAAATGATTCAGATTGTGATAGATAGTGTGTTACGTAATTAGGGTGCAGGTTCAGTTTGATTGGAATGTTTTCTCGCTTTGATTAATTTATCCGTCTACAGCCGGCCAATTCGGCCTTTCTCACAATATTTTCATCTATTTCAGACGTCGGCCACGACATGCTAAGCGAGAAGGACGTGCTGGCGGTCATTGACATCAACTTAAAAGGCCCCATTCTTTGCGCGAGGCACGCCATCGCCTCCATGAGGAGCAATGACTTCGATGGGCATGTTGTTAACATTAACAGGTAATAAATTTTTTAACTGGTACATTGATGATTCGGCATACTGAAATTTTTGTATTAAATTAGGTTTCGTGTTTCTGTAATTTAGAAGTTCGATAACGGTAAACCCGTATAACGTGGCCAGTCACCGTAGACACAATAATCGCGTTAGGCCGCAAAAACTACTTTTTGTGAAAAATTGGTAATGTTTGAAGTGCTTTATCTCGGGTTCTATTAGACCTACAGAGCTACGGCTGCGCTCAAATTGTATACAATTTTGTATACTTTAAAACTGTTTTAGTGTGCGTGTGTGTTATGCCTTTAGGGTTGTGTGTACGGAGAGAAATCAAATGCTGCGGAGTTCTATTATTACTTTACTTATAACTCGTTATTAATAGTACACATGAGTAGTTAATTAGGTTGGGAGCGCGTCCACAGTTTACGGTGGTTACGGGCGAACTCCCGTCGCCGAGCGCCGCACGTACAACGAATACAATACTGATGTGTCAGCGCTCCTACACTATTCCTCCCTTTTTTTTTAAAAAAAACACATGACTTTCCCGTAGGATGCACTTTTTAGAAGTTATAAACAAAAAACTGAAAGAAATCCGAATATTTCGAAGTTTTTCGAGCGTCACACAGCAGTTAGCACAGCTCTTTCGAAGCTGCAACTTGGTTTTACACTATTGGTATCAATCCTAACAACATTCCAAAAAATCACTACTTACAATGCAATATTTTGCGACTAGGATTTTTAAATGACTGGACTATTCATTTTTTATTTCAATTTATTTTGTAAGGCAAAACAAACAGTATATTAAAAATAAACAGAAATAACTTACAAATATAGGTACTACCCACTACATTTTCCACAAATACAATAGGAAGTATAGTGTCTTGTTACTATTACGTAGGTACATACTTAAAAGTAATAAAATCCATCAGAAGTGGGAATAAAAGACATGCCATAGTATTCCAGTACTTACTAATGCTACCTACCTATTGCTTGCAATTCGCATAACATGTGAGTAGACAGTGTAGCTTTATGCTGATTTGCTAACAAAAGCAAGTTTCGGTCAACGAACAGGATTCCTAGAAAATCTTGCCTCGAAAATAAAAATAAAAACTAAATTCAATTCAATTCTGTGACCCTATAATTTGTATTACTCATTCGTTTATTTTAATTGAATTTGACATTTTATTTTTATTTGAATTCTGTGATCTTTATAATGTGTACCTATTTTAATTGCATTGACATTATTTTTATTATGTTGGTTTTGTTAGATTGTGTGTTGCAGTATAGTTAAATTTGATGTAATATGGGTTTTTCCTGAATTAAATGTTTTTTTTATTTTTTTTTATTTTTAAATTAAGTATTTTATTTCACATACACTTACATGGGCACTTATAAAACGTTATAAAAAGTTAGGTGCACGGTCCACGGTGCTTCTCCATAGAGAAGAGCGGGAAAGAAATCCCCGGTAACTCTTTTAAAAAAAATTGGCTTTTATAATGTTTTTAAATAACAGTTTTAATAGGTATGAGAATACAGTTTTTGCCTCAACACGTACCAGGTACTTAACAAAATAGAAAATAGCCGGCAAATCGGAACATCTATGTCTACAAGGTCTACACCGTTCTCACATTCACAAAATAGAAAAGACTATATAAAAGATAAATAGAATGATAATAATAATAGCCCCGCAGCCGTATCTTTACGTTGACGTCGTGGTGGGGCTGGCGCTCCGAACTCTAGGTCTTTGCCGGCAGAATTTACTTTGCCAGAACCGGTCTAGGGTGAAGAGCCAGACCAAGAGAGATACAGAAACCCGCCGGGCAGCATGTGGCGAGTTGTTGGGCATTAGCAACCCCACGGACCCTATCTCCTAGGAGTAGTCTTGTTCCTCACCTCTGGCTTGCTATTATTGGCCGGCTGGAGTGAACAGTGACGAGTAATAGAGCTCCCACCTCTTTCTTGCCTTTATTGACCGGCTTTATTGGAGATTCGCAAGTGCAAACGTACTCGGAGGAAGGAAGTATTCCAGTAAGTGCTGGTAGGGATCTTGACCATCTTCCAGGATGTGGGATTGTCCTGATAGCCGTGAAATACCTCTCCACTCCTCAAATACCTTAGGACATGTTGCCTTCTGTTGCTACGTCACTATGTGCTAGGCACAGTGTCCGGGGGGCCATTATTGAGTGTGGAAGTCACGTGCTGACATTTTTTCCTGAAAATTATATTATTATTAGGCAGGCAGGGGACATAGTCCTTCCATAATTCCAAGTAACTAATCCACTATCGCCATCCAAACCTATAGCCCAATATGTTTGTTTCCAGGTTCTGCTATAGGCCTGCACCAACCGGGGGTTGTCCTTGGGTGCACTTGCATAGAGCATACAGGGATAATCGTCGGTTGGTGCATCATTCCATTTAAAATTGTCTAAGGGTCCTCTGCGAGTAGGCTTCGGCCCCTCATACGCCTTCCAAAACACCGGGACTCCATGGTCCCGAGGTGCGTAAAGATAAAAAAAATAGGACCTCCTTAAGAAAACCGCTGCTTTTACTACCAAATGCAATTTATTTGCGTAATTAGCATGAATGTCGTGTTATTGTCGCGTGATTGTATTAAGTACGTAATTAACCATTAATAATGACTACTATTGTATGTTGTTCGCGTGTACTTTTGTATGCAGTATCGCTGGTCACTACGTGCCGATGTCGTCCAAGTTCAACGTGTACACCAGCACGAAGTACGGCATCACCGGCTTCAGCGCCGGACTCCTCAATGAACTGGCTGATCATAAGAACAAGATCAAAGTTACCGTAAGTTGATAGTGTAATTAGGCTTACATTGGCAGGAGCTCTCGAATCGACAAACGTTCCTACCACTGGACCAGTTACATCGACAGTGGAGGGCGGAATCGAAGCCGACTGTTTTGCATAACTTGGAACATATGTAGTAGACTATGCCGGATTGAATCATTGTTATCCACCAGGGGGTCTATAGTTGCAAGTTGTATCTTTTGCTATGAGAAGTTAATTAATCGTTTTAAGGTGTCTTTGTCAATAAACGCATACATTTTCTTTCTTACTTTCAAGTTTCAAGTTCGCTGCTGTAGGTACATAGCCTTCTTGCAAAAAAGGCGGTTAAATAGGTATATCATAAGTTTGCAAAGGAAGACCACCTATTTATATAACGTTGTTTGTCGTCAGAGCGTGTCCCCGGGGTTGGTGAACACAGGTCTGGACGTAGTGACGGGCGAGGAACAGCAGTGCATGCTGCGCCCCAAGGACGTGGCTGATGCAGTGCTCTACGTGCTCTCCACGCCTCCTACTGTCAACGTTAGTATTGCATATATTTATACCTTTATGGGATCGACTAGTAATGCACACAGTGCAGTGTTGTGATGACAACGTGCAATCGTGAATCTGTTGAGGTTTGAAAGAATTGAGTTCTGATATAATTAAGTTAGCTGTTGTTATTTTTATTTGTTCTCATGCATAAATTAATTATAACGGTACCATAAATCAGGGTACTTGTCATACTCATAAATAACCAAATCAAAAAAACTGCATTCATTAGGTACCTACTCAAGGTTATTAATATAATAAATCGTGGGCACAGTGATAATTTATTCCTTAACCAGAACTCTATAATAATCTTATTTTGATTTTAAATCATTCCAACCCGTTTAATCCTTCGTTTATTGTAGTTTTGCACGATGCGAAACTAGAATACACAATACGACACAAACAATCGACGGGACGAATCAGTCAGTTGTACCTTCTGTAGGGATTCGTCCTATGAAGATGTAAACCAAGGGAAAAGAAATGTTAATAAATCAAATTCATCTTTTCAGATAAACGAGCTAACAATAACACCAGTAACAGAAAGAAGGTTATAATTAAAAAATAATTTATTGACTATAATGGCACAGCACTAGAAATGCACTTTAATTAAGACTAGACGGAGGCGTTTGAAAAGGAAGATGACGCGAGGCCTAACATGCTGGTACCGAACTGCAGTATTGCGCGCAAGACGTCCATCTTCAGGATCCACACGGGAGACGTCGACGACGACTGCGACGATGGCTGCCCCTGCACATAAAAGAAGAACATAATATAACGATATAGTACATTAAGTATCGAAGATTCGGTAATCTCACCTTCCGTCTAAAATTCGATAGCACGGCGGCACATGGAAAATACTTACTTTAAGTTATATCTGCAAAGGAATGGAATAAATAAACTATCTTAAGTGTTTTTCTGTATATTAATTAACATCTTACTAAAATGGCTCTATAGTCTATGGTCCTACTTATTATACTAACAAATGTATAACGATATAAAAACCTTTTTCGGGTATGTCGGTTAAGTAGTAATATCATAAGCGAAGGACTAACAACGAAAGTGCTACTTATAACTATTGACCATAAATTCTTTTGAAACTAGACGTGTTTTGTTTTTATCGCCGCCAACCACTGCCTCCAGAACTTGTTTTGGACATTTCTCCGAGTAGTCCCATCAGTAGACTTGCAAAGAATCCTGCTGAGTCCACCGATTTCATTCCTCCATTCTCCTCATCAGACGCTGATGCGTCTGGATCACCACCCTGCGACAGTTCATGTTTTAATTAAATTCCACTAATATTTGTGTTTTTAACAGAATTTCATTGATTGGCTCTTACCGCGCTTGTGCCTTTTACTAATGTGGATATGAACTTTCCAAAGAAGGCACCGTTATTTTTCTGAAATTTACACATTATGTAAATAAATGGGTAAAAATTAGGTACTGAAAATAAACAAAAACGCAAAAGTATAACGTACCGCTCCACCTTCAGTGATAGTGTCAAGAGATGTCAGAAGATAACTTCCAATGATCTCTCCAGGGTTCTGGTTACCATCAGACTTAAAGAAAATACGTCAGTCAGTATAAGTTCTTGTCATTTGAGTAAAGAATTCTTACATGTATTTTGAAATATCCTAGGTCTACACTCACCAGCAAGCCAACAAAAAGTCCTAATCCAGTTGCTATGATGGCATTTATGTCAACGCCATCTCCCTGAAAATGCTCATTTGTTAGTGAATCCTATAACTGTAGAAATATATAAAGTAAACTAGTAAGTAGTTTGTTAAACTGTCTAACTCACGCTCAAGCTGGCGACAATACCACCTATTGTCGCTAATAAAGTTCCCAAATCCGATTCACCATCCTGTTGAAAATGTCTGTTTTAGTGTGATATTCGATGGATGAAACACTTACTTTGGTTCCCAACTTACACCACTCAATCCAGCAAGTAGGCCTAAAATGCCACCTCCCTGACCGTCCCCTCCAGTTATATCATCGTAATCGGAATCATTATCATCATCATCATCGCCATCGTCGTCTCCATTGCCGTTCGAAGCGGAGTCTTGTTTAGATCCTCCATTTTCATTACTCTCTCTCTCAACGCTTTCTTCTGCGCCATTATCTTCGTTGGAATCTTCAGAATCGCTATCATTACTATCACTATCATCAGTCTCATCAATTTCAAGTTTTTGAAACGGAGGAGGTTTCAAATCTGCAGTATAGTCGATGTCTATCTCATTGTCTCCAATGTCCTGACGTTTCTGTATCACCTTTATTTGATTGCGGTTGATACGTATCAGGTCTTGTATTAACTTCTTTACTATTATGTTGTTGTTTTTAACCTGTAAGTTGAATGAAGTTATTAACCACTTAATGATTTTTCGTAACTGGATCCATGTATTGAAAGTGCCAAAAAATTTGTCAAAAGAAAATCAAACTTACCTTTGGTGCAAAGTGCTTCAGTGCAATAAAATCCGTGAGAGTGCATCACAAAATATAACTTACATACAATTTGAATTTTTAACCACTTAAGCAAACTTGTTTTTAACCACTACCCAAAAATAATAAAATAAAAAGCCTTGACTGTGTTGGCGTGAACTTTACCGGTCAACCATAGTGCGTTATAGTGCAAGAATGCATTAAGTATGCGAAGTAGGTACGCGTGGATAATTTATACTAACACCCAGAAACGCCAGCTTAACTTATTGTTTTGCAGGTAAGCGTACCTATATCTTTATTTTAACTAATAATCATAAACAAAATTTAGCATGAACTTAGATTTCTGTGATATAATTATAATTGAAATAGCTATTGCATGGTAATTTGCCTGCCATGTTGCTAACATTTACGGAATACACCACACAAGTCTGGCAAATACTGTGAAACCGCGTTACCCCGGGAGGGACGTGCAATCAATGTCCGTCTTATACAGCAAAATCCCCATTAATGGGATCAAGAAGAATATAAGTACCTAAATTATCCTTGATCATCTTCACTTAGCTAATTAGCCAATAGTATAGTGCAGATGAAAAGATAAAGAAAAACAAAAAGTGTGCCGCTGGTCTTCGAAAATCAATTTGACTAACGTCAAAGGTCTTGGATAAGCAAAGGGAACTTACTTTAGGTTCACCGGACCCAGCTGAAGCAGGGAACAGTGCGCTGACCAGGTTGAGCAGACTGAAGATATTGCTGCCACCGCTCGATGGGGGCGCGTTCTGGTTGCCAAAGTCATCGTCATCATCATCATCGTCGTCATTGGCAATCTTGTCTGAATCTATTGACACTGTAGTTGAGGAGCTTGTCTTTGAATCGTCGGCTGATGAATGGTTCTCGCTTATTTCTTTCTGTAATAGAAAATTAGTTAGTTCAAGACTGTTTTCCGTTGAAAGACGAGTGTAGTAACAAACAATCTGTATCCTTTTTTTCTTTCAATGAATTTATTTCGACATTACGCCACAGGCACCACCACTCCACTCATTTTTCCACAGGTTCAAAATTAAATTGAATGCTTGTCCGGCAAGTACCTATATATGGAAAATCTAGTTTAGAAGGAACTAGTACCTACTTAAACTGCAAGTGCATAAATGGGTCGCAACCAATTTAAAGTAACTAGACTAGGTATTAATAAAGACAGAACAGGAATTTATAAAGACAAACAGAATGCAATAAAGTTGAGTTTAAAAGAAATGTTTTTAAGTGTACTTACCCATCCTTTACCAGCAGTGGCGGTCGACGATTCCTTGGAAGCCCTATTAGGCGATGATTCGATTGAATTCAGCTGGTTGTCAGCAAAACCTCTCCTCCGGCGGAACCCATTGGCTGGCACGCAAAACGCGTTGGCCATCAGAGACAGAACCAGGAACATCGCAAAACTTTGAGCGCGCGCCATTGTCATCACCAGCTCACTAGGTACACTGCAATCACTACAACAATGTAACCATCTAAATATTTTTTCTGCCAATTAAATATATCTTTTACTGACGAACAGGAATGTTGCGAAACTAGTTATAAATTAATAAATAATGGAGCACTCATTTGTGAAATTAATATTTACATTACTGTATTTACTAATGAACCTGTCTAGGTAGGTTTGCAAAATATAATAGGTACGTGACTTATGGAAGTTAGCCCATGTTCACACGGACATTAAAATATCGCTCACTGGATTTTCAACGCTCTGTTTAGCGCCGAGAGTTGAAAATCCAACGGTGTGGTTTTTCGACGCGCTGGGATGCACTTTGTTAGATTCTCAACGCTCGGCTCAACACCGAGAGTTCAAAATCCAGTGCTCGTTAAAATCTTACAAATGTTTGCGTCCGTGCGTCGTGGGCTTATTGTGATAACTGTTCATCATAATGAATAGACCGTTGGTCTCTTTAATTGACATTCGTTAAACATTTAGTAAGAAGTGAATAAGTACTACAGCTCTATATCAAAATAGAATAAAACAGGAACCCAATAGAAGTAACACCTGACAGAATGATAGAACCTAAAGTGCCTTCATTAATATGTAGTAGTTACATTCATCCTGATTCTAAACCTAAGTAAAAAACTACCATTATAACAACTAGGGTAATTTTTTTCTTCCCATATTATATGAACCTTAATCGACGCTACAATTTTTGTGATAGATTTGTTACACTAATATAGACCGTAGGGCCGTATCGTGTGTATGTAATAGAAACATTTATGGCACAGTACCTTTCTGACTAGATGTGGTCGAATCAGTTAACATTCGCTTATTGCTTCGTTACACGCCGCAAGGAATAACTTATAACAAAACTGGGTTCCTGTCGCGCGGCTACAGGCTGATTTTTTATTCTCACGTGCGTATTCAACAACTCACCGAGTTGTTGAATGTGCAGTGTTGATGGAGGGAGGGGAAGACCAAAGATAAAATCTTCGGATTATGTCAGGGATGACCTGATTAAAATGGATTGAATGATAGCGTGAAGCCGCGACGGTTGACAGGGGAGCATGGAAGAGAAACACATTTTGTACCGACCTCAAGTAATGTGAGATAAGGACAGGCAGAAAAAGGTTTACAATTTAATTAGTCCTGAAACCTGAAACTATAATCACGTAGTATTGACATACGTTAGCTGTAACCAACTGCAAACAAGCGCCATCTATAATAATCACGAAACTAAGTATTTGTAAGTAAACTAAATATAACGTCCTACTGTTGGTTGTTTTACATGGGTATCTAAAACAAAAGGGGTCATAGCACATTACTTTGAGGCACTCTAAACTTATTACGCTGTAGCTTGTACTGTCGTGATCAATTTGTAGTCTATCTAAGGGCGTTTATGGGTTTGTGCTATCATACTATACTTTTAAAGTTAAACTTGGCTCATCGACCTCTTGCAGCCTTGTTATTTAGGTACATCAAATTGTTTTGGTTCTTCTGGTTATCGCTAGTAGACCTTCTTTCAGGTGCAATTTTGCGTGATCGATTGTGATCGTGCATGATTTTTTGTAAGATTTAGTTAATATTGCCTACATCAACCAGCAACAGCCTGTACATAGGGGCGGGGTGTCGACCAGCTGAAGGTCCGTCCGAACATTGACATTAGCGTTGGTCGCCGACCGCTGCGCTTGCGCCACTCGAGTTGCCAAACGATCGCGACGCACTTCCCTCTGGCCCTCCGGCCTCCGGTCTCCGTAAACATACACTCTACGTGTTGGACACTTCCTCAGATCTCGTATCCCGTGTAATCTATTCTTATATTGCATCAGACATGCCAATGGATTAGAATAGAATTAACTGTTGCACAACTAAAATAATGCAGTGGGATGGAAACAAATGGTTTGGGTTTTTCAAGTTCATAATGATGATCATGGCAGAGAACTTGTATGTTAGATAGTATACACTAGCTTGCAGATATACTATATTACAAGCCGTGCGCCCGATGGGATTTTCCACCGGCAAAAATTACGAACTTCCATACAAACTTCCATCCCCTATTTTACCAGTAAAGAGCTAGAATTTTTGACAATCCTTCGTTAGTGCTCACCTTCGTTATAAAAGGAACTCTTGTACAATTTTTTATGCTTCGAGACCCAGCGGATCAGGCTGTGCGTTGTCTGTCAATGAATTTAAGATTTTAATTAAGTAGGTAAGTTAAGTACGTAGGATTGTGATTATTGAAGGCCGGCGGCGCATGAGTCGTTGCCCGGAATGTTACCACTTTATAAATATTATGTTTATATAAACATTTAGAACTAGGTATAGTGTATTTTATTTTTTTGTTATTTTAAATTTTCGTATGCTGCACTGGTTGATGTCATCACGTCAACGCCGGCTGTCGCTGAAAACCAACGCTGAGACTCTGTCTCGCATAGGGTCGTAGCATTATGCTGAGCGATTGCCGTTTTGCGTGGATGTGACGCATATTTTCCCAAACTCGTTTTTTTTTGTATTTGTGTTTTTTTCTGCGTCATGTTTGCCGCAAATAAACGTATTTTCTTTCTTTTCTTTGTATATAATGCTAGATGATTCAGAAGCTTAAAGACTAACTTAAACTTCCTACTTATATCGATATTTTGTTCTATTCAGTAAACTTATATCGTAGTCTTCAGGGTTCCAGGTTTTGTCATCCAATTGGATCTACATTATTCTTCATTCTTAATTCTTGGATCTATCTTTGTAAGAGACAGCCGATCCTTATCGAGTAGGGAATATTTTTGGGATTCTTGTTCGGCTAGGGTTTGAGTGATAAAATAAAACATTCCAGATTAATTAATGTATTTATTATCAAGTTTTACGCATAATTACACCGCAATTATAAATGAATATTCCCGAGTAAGTACCTACATTGTATTTAATAAGTATATCTATCAATAAAATTGTAAATGCATATTATAACAAATAATTGCATGTTTACATGCAGGTAACTTTAGGTACAGTATAAGCAGTTATGATGATTATTATATAATTATTTAAATTCACGATTCATTGATTCAAGCGTAGGAAAGTGATAGGAATATAATATAAAGAATACCATTACATATTTCATCAAAATACATACTACCCAACACACAAATTTACTGCATAAAAGCTTTGGAGTCAACCCGATTATCCCCTAAGGTGCTAAGACCCAAGTGCTAGAGCGTGCTCTTCAGGCCTAATGCAGCAACTCTAGCGCCATTACGGGCACAATTTAAAGCAGCTCTCAGTTCCATTTCAACTGCACAACAGTGGCACAAAAGTTCCTCAAATGCTGCAATGAATGATTAACGTCACAGTAACTCTCTTATGCCGCTACTTTGTGAACGCGAGTGAACGAATGAATGCACTTTATGAGATTCCAGTTCAGTATTTTAAGTACGTTCATAAAATAAAATGGTGAAGCGTTTTTATTGAAATCAACCATCAGCGTCATTATTAAAATATTATTTATAAAGTTTAAATTACATGCATTACTGTTTCGTGATATATGTCAGCGGTTTAAAACGCTTCCAAGTTTACTGTGCTTATACATATATGACGTCCTTCGAGTAATTTTGAAGCGCTTTTATGATAACATAATAATGTGAAAAGGTATGTAATAAATTTCATATATTCTTTAAATGATTTAAAAAAAAAATGAGTGTGCTACCTCCAATATGTCGTTTGTATATATGCTTTTTTTTGATAATTTCACTGAAATGGTGATCTCTAAATCTTGTAAGTAAAACGGACAATTTTCCTTAAAAACATGGCGTTCATGCAGTGCAGCTTTATTATACTATCACCCCAAAACTTCCTTTAAGCTGGTTAAAGCGCTCGTTTTAACTCTTCTAAAGCTTTAGGTGAATTATATTTCTTTAGTGCAGTTGAAACCGTCAAAAGGGCTGTGTAATATTGCCCTTTTTGCAGGCATAACTACTAATGTGATGTGTTTTGCAGGTTTACGGTATGCTTTTTGTTTCATTTGGTTTGGATACCCGTAACTTGTGATTGAAGAAATTTAAATCCATCATTCAAGTAAGTAACTTCCAACTCTTGATATCTGAAAATCCAACTTCCTGCTAATATGGATGGCTATGTGTTTGTTACTCAATCACTCAAAAACTACTTAACGGGTTTTGATATTTGGTATGTAGGTACTTTAGGTATTGGAAAAAAGACAGGACACTTTTTATCCTGGAAAACTTTCACGCGGGTGAAACCACGTGACGCAGCTAGCACTAAATACTAGTTTTTTTTGCAGGTTTTAGTTGTTTCTGCTCCAGCAATGCAAAAATCTGAAACTTTTTACTTGTATGCTGCCGATGGAGTATACTTGGATACAGATTTTACCCCGGAAGTAGCTGCAGTTGAAGAAAATGTATCGCGAAAGTAAATAACGGATAAATCACCATTATTAGTTGAATAAAATATATCTGTAGAACCCTCGGCTGTATATTTATAACTAGACGCATCATTTGACGTCTCTGGTAAATATCTAAAAACAAACACAAAATATACTTATACAAAACTTGATTAAAAAATACAAAGTAAAAAAATCAACAAATAGTCGTCGTATCCCCTATACCTACTAAGATAGAGTAGCGTACATTGTGTATCAATTTAATTTCAAAAATTGTGTCAAAATGTTGCTCTAATTAATTATGTAATACACCAACATTTACGTCTAATCAATAATGGAATCACAATTATTGGTTGAATAAAATCTAGCTGCGGAACCCTAACCTGTATTTATGAGTCTTGACTTATCATTTGGGCTTGTTTCCGCTGATTTGGTTTACTCTATTATACCACTCAAGGGAGCATTGCTCCTATTTCTAAAGTTCAAAGCTTAGTTTTAGTTTAGTTTTAATAGTTAGTTTAGTTTAGTAATATTTATTGACTTTCTGGAACTTGAATTTATATATGAGTTATTATTACCTCTATTACCAGAACTTTAAGTAGAATAACAGTGGTTATTTCAACTCTTATGCAGCTGCTTTCTTAAGGTAGGCTACAATGAAATCTTTTACGCAGTTCAACGGCGTTTAACAGTTACAAGAGAACCCCGTTAGCACCGTGACCAAATACCCTTTGTAACTCTCTGTTACAGACGTAAGTAATAAATGGACTCTAGAATGAACTACTATAAAGGCTAGGGTAGTATTTGGTTCCATTACTGCCACTTTTAGTTATTTAAGTAGCTACAGACGTTATCGGAAGCAAATATGCAACTTGAAACTGCTTCTTGAACTCTTGTGCCGCTATTATACAACTTAAATTTATAAAATATGCCGAAATTTCCACCAGTGTGGTGGTTGGGATATACATAGGTAATTATTTCCTTTCTATTCCTGTTGTTGCCGTAAAGGACACGTCAAAAGGGCTGCCTAAGCAGCAAAATAGCTACAATTCGTATACTCTATCATACATTTAATTACATAATTACATACTATAATTAAGGTCATATAATACATTCATTTGAAAATAAAATAATTGAAATTGAGTGGAATTCTCCATCACAGTCTACAAAGACTTAAATTAATTCGATTCGTCATTGGCGCAAAATAAATGTGACTGGGTGTAGTATTTAATAATTATTGACTAGTTTTTCACTAATTGATTTCGATTAACTACCACACATTCACAACCGACGCGTCACCATTCTTTTTCTAGTTCTTTCTCGAAAAGCAATGTTCGAAAGTATTGAATCCTCCTATTCAAACAACAATGTTACAATAATAATATAGTAAATTTGACTCTTTCCAAATATGATGGACCAAGTAATTTTCCGCCCTATACTTATTGTACACACGATGACATAAATGAAGCTATAAATTTCCAGTTTTAGCTGACCTCACATTGTATTGGCTTTTCATACAGTGAGAAGTCAGCTTATACTGGAAATGTATAGCTTGATATGTCACCGTGCGTACTTCCAACATTCTGAGAACAATGCCCACTCCAAGCCTTCTTCTTTCTGGCACTTGACAACCTATATAACAGTTTGGTATAGCGCTACAAGGTTATTTTGGCGCGTGGCCAAAATCAGAACTAACGCCACCATCTTGTTTTTGAATACATTTCAAGTGACAATTCACAAAACAATTGCACAAATGTTTAACAAAACCGCCCCCTGTCAACGTCGAAAAGATTCTTGTACATTCACTCGGTCCCCACGGAGGCGTCAGTCCGCGGAGGTCGCAACCTCTGCATGAGCGGTATAGCAACACCGGCGAGCTCGTCCCACGAGGCGAGGCGGCGGCACGGGTCACAGAGGCACTCCTCCACATCCCCCTCCTCGAAGCCCAGGTCCTCGCCTGTGATGTCACCGTCTTCCAGCTCAACGCTACCCTTGCGAGTGAGACGTTTTGGGCCCGCAGCGTAGCAGGAAGGGTCACACTGTGTTGCGTAGTTGTTGTTCTCCATATCAAACGTTACCTGGGGGTTTACCATTAATTTTTAAAGCAGGTCAATATTGGGCAAAAAGTGTAGTGTCAAGCGTTGTCAAGCATTTTTGTACGCACGGCTACATATCAAGTTATACATTTCCAGTATAAGCTGACTTCTCATTGTACGAAAAGCCTATACAATGCGAGGTCAGCTAAAACTGGAAATGTATAGCTTGATATGTAGCCGTGTGTACCATATACGGTGCAACTATTATTTGGCACATTGAGTTGCGTTGTCAATGATACGGGCCCTGACGGCTAGCTATATAATGTATTTGTGTGTGTAGCTGAGCGAAACAACGAACCACCAAGTAAATATTTTCGAAAGAGGTTCGAAAGAGGCACTTGACTGGAATATAGTTGGCGGCTTTTCATAAGTACCTACTAAATTTATTTAACAAACTTAGGTACGAAAGTAATGTTATTTGACTTCCAAAGTAAACAATTCGTTGGTAAAGATAATGATTTTATACTCACATGGTGTTTGACGATGCTTTGATCACCGGCACATCGATCTCCCATTTTAGATGCTTCGCAGGCAGCGAATGCTGATTCATCATCTATAACATTTACTGATCATGAAAATAAATTCCAATAAAAAAAAAAAAACAAAAAGACTATTTTGACCCCGACGTGATTTGAACACGCAACCTTCTGATCTGGAGTCAGACGCGCTACCGTTGCGCCACGGAGTCGCTTGAGACAATGTGTGAAATAATGGAACATTTCACATAGATACAAACAATTGGCAAAAAATCTTGTTGATAATGTATTTTACTGATAATGATAGAACTACCATGCATTCAATAAAGATAAACAGTGGTGGATGTGTCACCCATTAGGTATGTTTATTTTTATTGCATTTGAAAATATAGTTTAGCTGCCAATTACAATGTTATGCTAATGGATGATTTTTATGCAGCATATCAGTAGATTTATTGTCGTGTCGTATGCAGATTGCATTATATGTAGTACAATTTGAATTGGATACTCTTGTATCCACGGTATTATTCTTCCAACAAAAATTATTAGGAAATCATTTACCTATGTCAGTAGGTAAGTAGAAATCAACGCGAACTGAGTTTGGAGCAAAAGCTCTTTCACGCATCGTGGATATGGCAAACAGCAACGTTCATGAAACTAGCTACATTCAACTAGCTACGTTCATTCAATACAGTAATAAGTTCTTATTACTGTATTGAATGACTATTTCATGAAATCATGACATTTGACGCCAATTCTAACTTAAGGAGTTGTATTGCTGATTCTGATGATTATAATTCTGTAAAGCCATATTTGTTACGATCGTGAATCATATTTTAATCAAAATACAACCTGATATTGACCTTCAGTATGCAAAAAACGTAAGAAAATTTGAATTTCGCGGGCTACCCTTGCGCTTCCCCCTTAATTAAGTACAGTTTGTAGAAGTAATTAATTATCATGAATTTTGTAAATATCGTTGGTTACTTTTATTAAGATCCCGAACTTATGGACTCATTAATTTCAAATAGGTCAATTAATAGGGCAGCACTTTAACCGATAACATTGACATGCAGAGGGAACGTAGGGCGCTGTCAGTCAGGAGCAATATGCTGATCCGTAGGGTTGCAAAGTGTTCGAGTGATGTAAATGGTACTCTCTTAGGGCATACTGCCAATCTTTTTTAACTTGCAGCCTATGGTCGACTACACGCAGAGGGCTTACAGCGCCTTGCGAGTCCAATACAATAACGCGTACAGGGCACTGTTGAGGCCGTTGCGACAGTGCAGCGTATCAGGGATGTTCGCTGAGACATGTATAGATGAGTTCTATGCTATTATTCGAAAGCGTATCGCATCCCTGATGTGGCAGGTGCGTGGCTGCGCGAACAGTCTCTTGATGACCGTATCGGATAGGACTGATGGCCTTATATTGAAGCACTGGACGAGGACGCTAGTGTTGCCTTCAAACCGTCCCCAGAAGTAATGTGTGTAATGTTATTGTGAATGAATTATTATTATTATTATCGTTTCTGACATGTTATTTAAATTGATTAATTGACAGAGGTATATGTGTATATGTATTTCGGCGCCAGGCCAGGGCGCGAGCCACCATAGCCTAAACAACGCCTGCAGTACCTACATATTTGAAGCATGATTATTAATCACATGCTATTTACTTTGTAAAATTCACCAATAGATTAAGAGTTAATAACATGTCATCATAAATCTCATAACGTTATCTTGGTTAAGTTTTGTCAATTAGTTAAAATGGTGAAAGGATAATTTGTTCCTTTCCCACAGCGCTTCATAAACTAGTTATAAATCTAACATCTTTATTACCTCTAATGTTGTTTTTGTAAACTTTAATTTTTAGAAATACTTAGGCAGACGTACAAGGGACGGGCATGCATTTTTTTTGCTGCGGAACGTGGTCAAGGTGCGAGGGGCGGGAAGTAAGGCCCCAGGCTCAAAGGCAAAGGGTTTGGATTTTGGACATTCTAGGTATATTTGGCAAGTGAACCATACGGTCGCTAGACGACCTATTAGCTCACACGGATGTATTTCCTGATGTTCTGAGCCCAGTGAACTCGTGAACGCCTCTTCTCGCATTTAGTCCTAACTAAAACTTGGTGTGTTAAGTAATTCATGTAAGATTGTAAGCCTATAAATTACAATTGTCCATCTTACTGGTGCGTGTTACTTTCGCCTACACAAGTGTCTTCCCTGACAACCTGATCCCTGACAATGGAAACTCGTAGAAAACCGCATAAGCCATTTCCCTTTACGACATGTACTAACACTAGTTTGTAAGTTGTTTATGTCCTTACTAACAATATTGGATTGTACTGATCTGACAAATAAATGATATTATTATTATTAACCAATTCTACGGTTCATCAGGGTGGTTCTTCGTTTATAAGCCATGTGCTCGAAAAATTACGAACTTCCATACAAAATTTCATACCCTATTTAACCCTTTCAGGGATGGAATTTTCAGAAATCCTTACTGCTCGCTTTCGTTATGTAAGGAACTCTTGTGCACAATTTAATGCTGCTAGACCCAGCGGCAAAGGCTGTGCGTTTTGTGTTGTCTGTAAGTGAATTAATGACTAAATATTTTGATTAAGTAGAAGATTTAAAAGCGCCTTACCAATAAATACAGCTAACGCTTCAGACACGAGGTGCGCGTGTATGGGCGAGAGCGGCGCGTGGCTGTGCGCGTGCGCGTTCCAAAGCGCACGCGCCAGCAGCGGCGCGGGCGCGGTGTCGCGGCGCGCGGCAGCTGCGGACAGCGCGCGCGCCGCTAGTGCCGCCGCCGCCGCGCAGTCAGCGCCCGCGCCGCATACGTTGACGAGGACTCCTGCCGCCGCACAGCGCACGCTGCACTCCTCTGATACACAGACAGATTGATAGATAGACTACTATTGAGTATAAAGTATAATCTGTGTAGTTAATATATAATAATGTTATAATCCTCAAAAGACATTAATCTGTATGGTATGTATCTGTATGTCTGTATGTCCTCAGTTGCTCACATATTCTGACTAAGATAATGTCTGGGCTTTAAAAGAGACTGAGGCCTCTGAGTTTGTTTAGGTGTTTCTTCTTAGTGTAATTGGTTTGAAAACACCGACCTCGTAAGATTTTAAAATATTATTATTTCTTTAAATATGTTTTGTTTTTTACTACCAATTTACAGAAATTATATATCATTTATTTACCAAACCAAATAAAGAGGAAAAACCCAGCCAAGTGCGAGTCGGCCTTACGCACTAACAAAGGGTTCGACTTCCGCACCACCAAAACTGAAACATACTTTAATATCATGCGTTCGGTGTAAAACTCACCATGTTGTAAGAAAGGCTCAAGCCTGTCGAGTACACCCTCGAGCACTATGAGCTGCGCGGTACGAGTGGCGCGCGACACGTTGCCGAGTGCGCGCACCGCTTCGCAGGACGCGGGCCCACTGCCGCGCAGCCAGCGACACGTCGCTGCACAAGAAATACGTATGACATTTCTTGAACCATTTGAGAAGAGAAAACCGATCTATTCTGTAAAAATCCAATTGTCATTAGGTGAAGTGAGGTGTCCATCTGATTACCTAAGTTTCACGGTGAGATTTTTACAGAATGAAACGACAGATAAGGATCCGGGTCCTAGCGTGTACGTAGCGTTTCGTAGCGTTGTCGTAGCGCTGGCAAACACAAGCGTAGCAACGTTGACACAGCATTAACGTAGAACTTTACTTGCTAGTACCAGCGTAGCTACGGCGTAGCGTTTAGTAGCGCTGGCAAGCGCCAACGTAGCAATGACGTGGCACCGCGCCGTAGTTCTTGCTAGCGCCAGCGTTTCGCTAGCTGGCGCCAGCGTAGCGATGGCGTAGTGTTTTCGTAACGTTTTCGTAGCGCTGGTTAGCGTCATGTACCTTTGCATATGTTGTCCAGGGGCACGTGCAGCGGGTCGGGCGGGTCGGGCGGCTCGCGGTAGAAAGTAATGTTGTTGAGTGTGGCCAGCGCCGCCGTCACCAGCTCCTCGCCGCGCTCCACTGATGCCGTGAGCTCTGGCAACGACTTGTCCTGAACATAATTGTAGTTTCATAACTTGTCGTGCAAAACAAAACACAATGCTTTCATACTTCAGGAAATCAAATCAATTTATTGCAAAACAGGTTTTACAGTGGTTGGAATAAGATTAAACGTTTCAAACATACACCCTGTAAGTACCTAAGGGCACTGCAAAACAAAACAAAATAAATGAATTACATTCATATCATGTGAACTTTTTACAAAACATAGTCCAAATCAATACAATAGACTAATTATTGTTTATTGTTTCTGTAGCTTTCAAATTATATGTTTACTATTAGTTAGCAAGGTCTTTAACTATCTTATGCCATGTTGTACATAAATCTTAAGAGCATCACCGAATTTTCTATAATTTTCTCAGCGAGTTGTAGACAGGACAGCAAGGCGTTCACGATCCGCTCGGCGTACAAGTCCGCTAGTCCTCGCCCCACACGTTCTGCCAAACACAGGTTGGCGACAACGCGTACAGTCTGCAAAATATAAAGTTCAGTCAGGTTAGAGACAGCCCGTTGCCTTTGATACTTATATATAATACTTAGACGCAATTTTGCACTTTTTGAAATCAATTGCAGTTAACCCCTGTTTCTGTTTGTAAGGAATTATGCTACCAAATAACATGATTGTTTTGTGTCCGACTGTATGGAATGGACAAATATGATATCAGTTTAGATAAAATGTTATACAAAAATGTTTTATTTTAATTTATTTAGTTACCTTAATAAGAACATCTTCATTGGAACCATCTGATCCGCCCAAATCTGAACCTAGAAATAATTAGTTCAACAAGTTAGTATGAAATGTAAAAAAAAACCGGACAAGTGCGAGTTCAACTCGCGTATCTGCCATGTTTTTTATCCCAAGATAATTAATTCCATGAACAAACTTAACACTGTAGTTGAAAAATATATTCTTCGATACATTCCAACTGTAAATGTAAGTTGGTTCGCACAATATTGAGAGATTTACCATCTTGTTTTAAGACCATTGTCTTCTTATAGATTTTTCTGTAATCTATCAGTATAAGAACTATTTTCTGTATTTTTTTTTTCAAAATTTTATACTCCTTAGTTTCGGAGTTAGTGGGGGGTATGGTTAAATTTCATCTATTCAAATAATTTTAACAGTATTTATTTTAAAATTTAAAAAAAATAAACGAACCCCATATTCGAAATTCTTTTATTTACGTTACACGTCCGTGTTTGGGTCACAGAAATTCATGTGTAGGTACCTTTCAACTTAATCGGTCCAGTAGATTCGGATCAAATTGGCTGTGACAGACACACAGACACACGAGTGATCCTATAAGGTTCCGTTTTTCATTCGGACCTACGGAACCCTAAAAACATCATATCTTCAGTGAATTGAGGTTTTGTTACTCACCTACCAAATGTAGATCTGGCTCGGACTCCACATCTATCGGATCTTGTGGGTTCCGTTTGCTGTACGATTCTAATATTGTGAGGAGAACATCAATTGCACCCTCTTCGTTGTAAATCTGTTAGGAACACCGAAATGTAATTCAACGTGCGTTTTCAGATTTGATTTCAGGATCTGACTTAGGAATTATCTTAAAGGTTGTTCAAGGAACAGGTCGTTATTAAGTACCAAGTTTTAAACAGAGAGATATATATAGTAAAGTTATCAGCAGCCAGCAGGCATTGTGATCGCGAGGGTTATCAAATGGATCTGGGATTGGTTATCTCTTAGCTGCCACGGCTTATTAAAATTTCTGAATTGTTTTTATTTTGTTTCTCTTTTGTATTACGGACGCTTTTAACGTACACATGTTTCTATATCGTTCTCACATGTATAATTTCAACGTGAATGATGTAACCAATATGTTGTTACAATATTTACGTTAACATTCTTCTCCATTGGTACCTACTACGCTTTGGAATGGGCTTTATCTTTCTGACTGACAGACCCCCTGACAATTCAAAAGTGCCTGTAATTGGTTTATTTGAAATAAATGCTTTGAGTTAAAGTTTGATTTGTAAAAGTTAAAAGACAAAAACGTGGTCTGTTCACATTTGCTGCGTGATCCTGAAGACTTCCGAGCTGCTACATATATAAAACTATAGCTGGTTGGCTGGTTGGTGACTTTTGCCCGCAGGTCGTGGTGTTCCGTCGTTTCCGCGGACAACTTCCACAGGACAGGAAAAAGTCAAGCTAGTGCAAAAAGAGGTGCTACCAGGATGGTTTTAAGACTTGTTTAATAACACGAGTTCATAGCTATGATAAAAAAAAATAGTTTTACGTGGTATCTATGGGCTTATGCCGCCTAAATTAAATGGATTTAATTATCTCCTTTATTTCATTTGAATACTTATAAATTAAATTTTTTTATATTCACAAAAAAAGCATTTAAAAATATAAAAAGTAGTAGCCCACTGGTATCAAGAACAGGGTCCAAGCTACCGGCGGTCAGGGATCCAGATAGAGGAACCTACTAACAATGCAAGCCGTGTCCAGAATCCGCTTTCTGAATCAAGCCCTTAATTCTGCTGCCCAACGAGAGCCTCCTCAGGTGTAGGTCGAGGCTCTTGGCTATCAAGCCATTGGCTGTCACGACTAAATGATCGGTGAGTCTACATCTCACATGTCGACAATGTCGCGAGCCAAGTAAAGATACTTGATTTCTTTATCTTTCTCGGCTTTCACGAGGATCCCGTCATGCGGGACCGTTATTTCAACAATCATTGCGCGCCGCTCTCTTCGATCGACCACCACTATATCAGGCTTATTAGCAACAATAGTCTTGTCAGTGATGATGGATCGAACTCAGTACAATGTCATATTTCCATTTTCAAGAACTGGGTCGTCGACATACCTAGGGCCTTATTATGACGTGTTAAAGCCATCATTGTTCCAGCGTGAAAGAGAGAATGACCGATAGCACTATCCCTTTTTCGCAATGGAACCATGATGGTATTAGCATGTCATAGTAGGTACGGCTACTGTAGTACGGCACATTTTATGAATGATTATTTGTTAAAAGAAAGTGAAGGTTCTAACATCGTTCCTGACGCGTTCATCAGCGGCGGCCATGTTCCCGAGCGTGTACGCCAGCCGCACCGCGAGCGGGGCGCGCGGGGCGCAGGCGGCCAGCGCGCGCACCAGCTGACGGGCAGCGCCTCCTGCGCCGCACAGCCACGCGCAACATTCCGCCGATCCCGACACCACGCTATAGAAATATAGAATAAACAATTTCATTACGTCTATAGAATATTATTCTCTTCAAAGGGTTAGGTATATTGCAGGAGAAAGTTGCTATCAATAATTTAATGTATTTTTTTATCAGATGAAAGCTCGTGAAAGTATAACGTTTTTTCTAAAGAACCTAGTAATATTTTCTTCATGATTTGGAAAAATGGCAACTCAGGTTCCACAAGTATCTCAAAGCTATTAGACTTAATCATAGTAGGTAATTATGTGGCAATAAATTCGGACTAAATAGTTGGCTCGGGCACTTAGAACTGAAGACTTTTAAATCCAATACGCAGCTAGAGAGATAATAAAATATAAGTAGTACCTACCTAAGACACCTAGCAACGTTAGTGAGCACGTCTCGATCCGTGTGCAAGGCGAGCGCGTTCACGAGCTCAGGCAGAGCGCCACTGGCCAGAAACTCGTGCGCGAACTGGTCCACGGCACCTGCCAGGCTACGCAGAGCGCCTGTCACCTGGTACAGAGCATGGGTGCTCTGCTCGCCCAGGGAACGAGGGGACTCTGCTTTCTGAAATACAAGGGCTGATAAGTTGGACAACAATCGCATCAGGTAGTTGAGTCTTATCAACCGTTTGCTAGCTCTAACACACACAGTACTGTTAAGGTTCGCCGTTGTTTTGTCAAGCAGAACCTACGTGGTGGTTGACCGTTACTAAATTATATTTAATTAATATTAGAGACAAATTCTCGATTTGAAAATAGAAGTCACGAATGACTGGGTTTTGATAGTTCAGAAGACGAAAATGTTTTCTTGATTAAATATAGCAATAAATAATCTTCAAGTCCAAACACGGTGTATCATAAGTTCCTTGATATCCTGAGGCCACAGGTACCACAGTACTCACGGCGTTGTTGAGTATCTTGAGGTGCAGCGCGGCGAGGTGCGCGGCGCCGGCGCGGTGCGCGCGCGCCGCCAGGCGCGGCTCCAGCGCCAGCACGCGCAGCGCCGCACACCCGTACACACAGCACGAGCTCTCCGATACCGGCTCCGCGCGACCGCAGCCTTCTATCAGCAGCTCTGATATACAATGACAACATGTAAGATTATGACTATATTATAAAAAATATGAATGAAATAAATGCCATAATTTTTCCAATGCTATAGAGAGACGGGGCTATACACAACCACCACCAGTAGTACCATTCCTTTTTCCCAACGGAATCATGATGGTTTTAATACTTTATAATACGGCCACCACGCGGGCCCATTGCGGGTTGGTAGATATCGCATGTCTTCGAATTTTTGGTTCTAGGTCATGCCGGTTTCCTCACGATGTTTTCCTTTAAAGTTTTGGACCCGTTTCCTACTACCTATCACCGAGAGGAGGCGTGTGCCCCAGTAGTGGGGCCATTATAGGCTGATTATGCTATGTGATGCTAATACGGCTACAGGACACTTGCAATCCTTGTGACAAACATACTGAACTTACCCAATAAATTAGTATTTCTAAAAAAGTGATCGTTTTTATCATTTTTAGCAATCTTGAACACGAGCTTGCAAGCAGCTGCCAAGTGCGTGCCAGTCACGCGCATCTAGAAACAAAGACAAAATAACTTTCAGAAGGCGACGTACTAGTGGGTTTCGTAGACTGGCTACGGCGTAGCAGTTTTCGAAACCTTGTCTCCTTCCAGACAGACGGATACGGCGTAGCACTTAAGAAATCGCGTTTTCTTCTTCTATCTATGCATGTATGCGCACGTACCGTGAGCATGGCGCGTGCTACGGCGACGAGCACGCGTTCGTCGTCACTGTCTGCTTGCACGTACAGGGAGCGTAGCAGCATGTCTCGGAGACTGCCGCTAGGTGGCGACGCCTGCACGGTGACTATCACTACGTCGAGAAGCTGCACTGCGCGGTGAGAGTCGCGACATCTTTGTGACAGCGCTTCTGATAGCTCCAGAATGTTCATACTGTGGATAGATTGAGTGGGTATAAGTAGTTGAGTGGGTATTTACTCCCAAACATCAAAAAACTGCTGTTGTTTAAAGAATATGCAAATACAGAGCTGCTATTCTTGCTTGCAGGTTGACAAAATGAACAGAATTCGTCTCACGACCAGTTCTTGACACTAAGTTTCTGAGATTTTATTATTATTCTATTATTCCCAACGCCTATAACTCCTGTACTGTAAGCTATGTATGTAGAATCTAGAGTGAGGACCTACCAGTAAAACGTTAAAATACTGATACAGACATGATTCAACTTTCTTTAAACTCGCAACGAAAATTATTAGATAAAACAACATATAGCGTACTTGTCCAAGCTGTCAGTTGAAGTTTTGGGCAGTTGTACGGCGAGGTGTTTGACGTCGATGTCGGACCGGCTCAGGCCCGCGCCGCTCGCCGCATCGCACGACGCCGCCTTGTTGAGCGCAAACTGCTTGCGTTTCACTGCCACCTCCGGAGTTAATGCTATAGAATATGGGAGGTAGGTACTTATTAGTTAAATACAAAACAAAGCGGATAAACTAGCAAGTTTTACGGGCAAGTTGTCTTCTATATTGACATCCTCACGTTGTGTCAATACTGAGACCATTAATAAACATTACAGTTAGCACATGCTTAGGTGAGCATTATTCCTGTCAGTGCACAACTGTCAACCTACAAGTGCAAGATAGAGACGGAAACATCTAAGCCAAAGCACGTGCTAAGTAATTTTTATTAATCTAGGAAACGTTTGTCTGAGTTCCAGATTTGTCTGTTCGTTGTGGTAAAAATCGTGCTTCCACGGTGCAAGCTTATTGTGGAACTAATTTTACGCAATAAAACTTGTGATCTACAACCTTCTATGGTTTTAATTAAAGAAACAGGTCATATAGTGGTTATGGGTTGGGTGGTTAAGGTATGTTCTTACATTTAGTGAGATTATCGGCAACCATTGCGCTTCTGCCGCAGCTAGACTCTGTGTCGCCCAGCGGTCTAGTAACACAGATCGCACGCCCTAAATGTTCCTCTGGTTTGAAATCTGAAAACGTACAAGAAACATTAAGTTCATTTTAACTTTTTTTTATGAATATTGTCGAGCAGGAACAACTCCTGTTCCACCAGTTAAATGTCAACTAAAATCGAGTACTTATGCATTGCTGATTTTCAGAATCACAATTTATTTATGTAAGAGTGTAGTTTTACATACTTAGTATGATGTTAACAAGTTCTGTACATTCTACCACACAACAGAATGACATTTGTATAATATTTTTACACCATGTGGTGTAAAAATATTATACAAATGTCATTCTGTTTTCTTGCTACTAAGTCGCTACAGAATTCAACGGCAGGTACCACAAGGCGAGGTAACTCGACAACTTACAACTTTCAAACATTGGCTAGGTACTAACTTTTTGTTAGTTTTTTCTTTGAATCTATTTCCTAAACATGAACATGGTAGACAAACCTTCAGCTTGCACTTGTCCGGTGGTATTCCGGCGATGCAGTGGCTTGCTGCGTCCGCTGAGGTGCGGCAGCTTGGTGAACCCGCCCCAGACTTCGCCAGTCGCCGCAGGGCGAGTCTCCTTTCGAATCTACACCAAACCAAGTAGAGCTTATGATTGAATTTTATTTCTGTTTCTTTGTTTTCGAGAGATCAATGAATATTTATTTTGAAATACAAGCGTAGTGCATCTTTTACACTCAACGTTTTTTATATGAGTAGAAAATGAGCTTTCGTATACCCACGCGCGTTAACAGCGTTGAAAATTTTCTGTGATAAGTTATACACGCGGCGAATTAGATAGTTGGACGAAGTTGGTCTGGTAGAGCGATTGTGAATCATCCACGTAAAAAGAACCATAAGTACTTTTTAGTTTTGAGTATTTTACTCAAACTGAAAAGTCATTTATTGTATTATTTTGATTTAGCTTAGTAGTAAAAGTTTCAATGAATACGCATCATTTTATCTTATGCCATAAGAGGCCTCATTCATTGTTTTCCATTACGAGGTCAAAGTCAAGATTAATGGAATAATACAGAGTTGATAGTTACAATATAATTTTAACGAAATTAATTTACCGCAGGCTTTTTCCGTGTGTTATGTGTGTCAGCGAGCATCTCGTTGAGCGTGTCCTCGTCTAGATGAGCGATGCGCGCCTCCAGCGTCGACAGTGTGTCCTCGCTGCTCTCCGACAAACTCAGGAACTTGAGGCTAGGGCACGCGGTGTTGTGATCATCAGGCATGGTGCGCAAAACATCATTCAAAAGAGTAACCAAGTTTTTGTCATTAACAGTGAATTATCACGTAGGTCTACGTCATAAAGACGTTTATGGTTAATAAGCTCACGCAAGCGCAGTGCATCTTCGAGCCATGGCACCCGACGTTTTTTATACAAGTAGAACATACTTATGTTTTCATATAACAACAAAAGCGTTAACAGCGTTGAAAAGTGTCTATAAAAAGCTTTAAACACGTCGTGCGTAAACGTAATTTTGTTTAAACGCGTAAGACGCGTATCACGCACAATTATCTTCTTAGATACGTTTCTTTAGTCCTAACCTAAGTAAAAACTAGAACAATAGATAAGTGAACATACTCATAACAGCTGGGTGGTCTGGGTTCCTTTTTGTTAGCGTCGAACAGCGATCGTTGCGGTTCGCGCGGCGTGTAGGGGCGGCGCGTGCGCAGCGGGCGCAGGCCACCGCCCGCACCGCCGCCGCTTGATGTGCCGCTCATCTCTGCATCATCAGATCAAATGTTACTCGATTATTCTCCGATACAGCTCATCATCTCCCTAGCCAATTCACAACTATGTTAGAGTTGGTTTACCGTCTAACCGGATGCAGCTGAATACCAGCATTTTGCAAGGAGTAACTGCCTATATCTGACCTCCACAATTCAGTTACTGGGCAATACCATACCCCTTGGTAAGTAACTATTGCCAAAGATCTACAAATGACAGCCGAAACCAACGGTTTAACGTGCTTTCCGAGGCACGGAGGGGTCTTGATATTTAATGAATGGTCACCAATCCACGGGTCAACCTCGGTAAGCGTAGCTTAACCTTCGATCGGCTCTTGCGGCTGTTGTCGAGCTACACGACAGCTGTATATTCCGATACCACAGCTGTCATCAAGGTAGCTTGGTGATCTAGAAATCAATCAAATTATATATGTACTACGTTAGACTGGAAGGAGAAATAAAGCAAATAGGTATGCATAGAAAATGCTTTACCTACCTGCCCTTAAAAACTTAAAAGTAAAAGTCACAGATTAAACAAATATTCATTTAATTTCAGTTAAATAAAATTATTTGATAGTTTTACGTAAACAAACCTCTCATTAGACCATAGGTAATTAATTATAGTTATAATCTGTCGTTTTTCTAATAACCTTAAAACGAGTAAAGGTACCTAGGCACAGTTCCAACGAGTGACCTACGGGAAACGCTTCAGTATTTCTATATTAGGTACAATTATAACGTCACTCTGTCCCACCTAAATATCTAACACTCTATAGAAACGATCGCGTGAATGCTTTTGGTCGCATACAATTGTTGACGATCGTCGTTCACGCCATTAACATAATGAAACCGGCGGCGGCGATCGCTTTTTTGGAATTTAAATCAATAAAGTTTACAAGAATGCAATCTGTGTTTACCCAACCTGCCTCAACAGGGTTTTTTTTCTGTTTTATAGCATAACCATTAATATCCCTAAAAACGTTTAAGATTTTTGTTTTTTTCATGACAAATGTTTGTCATCTTTAAAAAATTACTAAAGCCTTTTGTTTTACTTTCCACGACATGCTCCTCGCATATTACAAAAGACACAATCTTAATTAAGTAACTCTCAATCAAGTGATTAAGAAAATACTAAAATACTAGCCTTCAACATTCTGCGACAATGACCTTCTGTTTGAGTAGTGAGCGTTTGATTTAAAATCTCCACCGTTATGTGAAGTATTAATGTAAGAATGGCGTGCGAAGGAGTTCACCGTGGCAACGGAGCCGGTAACAGAATAACAAGCCAGAATGACCGCGTGACCTCGCCGATCAACCACCTCGAGAAACAACACAAAGAAAGCTCCAACTGTAAACCTATAGGTATAGCTGTATCGGTTTGTGAAACAAAACGAAAACAAGACGTCAGCCAATGAAAAACGACGAACATGCTATAAACTTATGAACATTGCGGTGAAGACATCGTTCTAGATACGATATGAGTTTTTTTTTTTAGTATTTTTGTTATTTTTCGCGCCTGATAGAAAATGTAATAAGTTTAAAACATTCCGAAATGTCTAGAAGGTGATAGATTAAGGAGAGCGAATTCTGCTCAAATACGTATGTTCTTGTGGATTCTCTGGATATTCATAATTGCTTAGGCCATAGTTAAGTCCGTCATCTGTACTATTACCTATCTCAAAAAGAGATCCTACAAAAATTCGTGCCTTAGAAAACTAAAAGGTAAACAAATAAAACAAACTGTTACATACAAATACAAGTTTCGATATCGTAAAAGATAACAGGCAAATTTAAAAAAAAAAACCCGACTCAAAAGAGCTGATGACCTTGAAACGGCTGAACCGATTTTGATAAAACATGTCTAACAAATACCGATAGAAAACCTGCTTTCAAATAAAAAAAACCGCATCCAAATCGGTTCACCCGTTTAAGAGCTACGGTGCCACAGACAGACTCACACAATTAGCGGTCAAACTTATAACACCCTTCTTTATGCGTCGGTGGTTAAAAATGGCGGATATCGACAGTATTGTCGCCGATGTGTACGCTAAACTTCATTAAAAGCCGTAAACGTAATCTGATTTATTATGACGTCAAACTTGGCGATGCTAAAATGTATTTTCGAAAAGCTGTAAACGTATCGTGACTGTTCAACATTAACTCACCTTGTGATCGGCAAGGGGAGGGCACCGGTTGTTGTCGCGCCCAATTAACCCAACCATCACACAATCGATGTGCGAAAAACGATAACGATTTGGTGAATTCTATGATACTGCATCGATTAAACGACTTTGTTGGATGTTATCACTTTATCCTCCTTTTTGGCCTTTTTGGCCTCGCACAGGTTTTTTACTTGTTTATTGTTGTTTTATTTTTTTTTCTTTTTTATTGTTAATTTTGTTAGTTTTAAATCCTCCTTTTTTATTTTTTACTCTTTGTATTTCCTGTGCGTGTCCCAAATAAAATATTTTTCTTTCTTTCTTATCTCTTTAGCTCTCTAAAATAGATCATTTGAAGGAGAATAAGAATTTGATACTTTACTACTTTCATATTTCTTCACAGAGGAGTAAAAACATAACAGGACAGCTTAGGAAAAATGTTTATCATCGCTCGTTTTTTTAACACCCTTTGTGAGCCGGTGTCGTAAATAAAAGCGCGCAACTTGCACATCACTTTTGTTATCGTTGCAGCTGTATAACATATTTGGCAGTAAAACCGTGTTTTACCTACTGCTTCCAGCGTTTCGTCGTACGGTGCTGGAGAAAACTTGACCCAAAAACTCATATTAAGAGACCAGAGGGGCAATTCCCGTACTAACTTAAATTAACTAGTTAATACTATTTTTGTTATTTTGAGATTAATCTCAGTCTCAACCTGTCAAAAATATATCTAGTTTTCATACTTTTTTGACAAGTATATGACATTGATTATTGAATGTCGCTGATGTGTGATTGCGACTAGATTTTGAACCTTTTTAAATGCGGGAACTGGCCTTCAGGTCAGTGAATTTTATTTGTTGGCAGATCATTCATCACTGCTGCCTTAAAGGTGAATGTGTCGCTGAATGGTGTTATCTTGCAAACCATTGGTTGCTAAGCTAAAGTTTTACGGTCAGTACCCGGTGCATGGAAGAGGTAAGTTAGTAACTTATGAAAACTTTTCATGAAGGAATTTTGTTGTATTTCTACATTTATACGAGAATCTATAATTTTTATGGTGTAATTAATAAAGTGTAATGTGTATCTTTTATAAGTATTTATTTCTTTTACCGCCGTATATGGCAGCACGTGCTTCGCTGATGATCTCTGCAGAGGTTTTGCGCCGCAGTGGCGCGTAGAAGGGTGCGCCTGCGCCGCGTCGAGCGCCTCGCTCGCTCATTATCTACCCTGTAACAAGGAAAAACGTTGAACAACAGATATTTCATTACCCAAGATTCATGTTAATTTTTTCCTTGGGAAACTAAAAATATGTTGGAAACTAAAATGTAACTGGATAGGCTGTAATTATAGTGATTCAGCTACACTCTGCAATTCGCAGAATAACATCCCGTAACTTTTTCGAAGATACCACGAATGTATGATTCAACCCATGTATTGCTTCCATGGAATAAGTCAATAGATTATATCAACCTATTCTTGGCATTAACAATTTAAATATTATCTTTACTAATTATCTATATAATTTTAATCGACATAAGGGCAACATTGCAATTAGACGGAACTATTCATGTAATTGAATCCTCCAACAACTTATTACAATACCGATACTATGAAATACACGAAAAGCCTCGTGAAATGTAGGGCGATGTGAATAAATAATGTTTGTCTTGTCAATGTAGTCCATCGGGTAGTTAACACGACGACCCACATATGAGCCATATCGTGTTAATTGGATTAACTTTAATGACACCGTATCTGTGTAGGCTGACGATTTAGTTACCTGCAAACGCTAAAAACAATCAATCAACAATCTGGTACATACAAACGGCTCTCTTTAGACCCAAGTCTACAGGCTACAGGGTAGGTTACCTTTCAACCACAAAGGAACAATACCGCTCCATGGATATCGGTCTGCATTTTACAGTACGAGTATATGAATTCCTGAACCTCCTATTGTAGTATTTTATTTTATTATGGTTTTTAATTGTTAAGTTTTTAACTTGAATAAATATAGATACGTTCGTCGGTCATTGTTTTAGAAAACAAATTTATGAAATGGCATGAATATCTAGCGAACGAATGCTATATTCAAGTCGATTCTCAAGAAGAAAAAACCGCCCAACTGCGTGTCGGATCACGTGCATCGGAGGGTTCCGTAGTTGGGATGAATTTATCCCAAGAACAAACTTAACATTGTAGTTCAAAAACGTGTTCTTCCATACGTTCTAACTGCAAATGTAAGTTGGTCGACTATTACTCGTTAACTTGTAAAGCCTACTTAGCTGTGATAGTTTTACTTTTAACTTCGTTATATATACTACTACCGTCAGTTGTTTAATATATCCAAAAACAACCATTTAGCTGGCAGGGGGGGGGGGGACTTGACTCTAACAAAAATTGCACTTTAAAGCTTAATATTTCACAAACGGATCCCTTAATCGAAAAATTGCTTTGACAAACCCGCAATATTTTTCAAAGACCTATCCAACGACCCTCACACCAAGGGGTAGACGAGAAAAAAAAACATCCCGACTTTACGTGTACAGGAGGTAGTACTCGGATATCTATGGGTAGTACCCTAAATATATATTTTTTCAAGTTTTTTTTTTAAACCTCTTTGTCGTATTGACTAATATGCCAATGTACAACTTTCTAGTACTAAGAGAGAGACAGAGAGTCTCTGAGCTAAGCTGCGGACAGACGGACAGACGGATATGGGGAAATTATAAGTTGTTGTTGACTAAGGAACCCTAAAAACGATGCTATTTGAGTGTAGATGCGAACCCTTTGGTATTTAAAGCGAATACGAGTACAACAGTTCTAGTTTAGGAACAGACAACTACGTTCAATATGTACAGAAAGTTCGACCGGTATGATCCGCCCAAAGGGAAGTTTTGGTAAATCCTTTTAGAAATTATTATTTTATTTTTTCTCCCTTTGTCAATTTTCAATTGAAAAAGTAGGTATACCTCAATCTGCCTAGCCTTTTCCCTACTATGTCGGGGTCGGCTTCCAGGCTAACCGGATGCAGCTAAATACCAGAATTTTACATGGAGCGACTGCCTATCTGACCTCCACAACTCAGTTACGGGGTACACGATAGCCCTCGGTGAGACAGGTTGTCAGATTTTTGGGCTTCTGACTACTCGTAACGACTGTCAAAGATCTACGAATGACAGCCGGGACCAACGGCTTAACGTGCTTTCCGAGGCACGGAGGGTTCTCGATAAGTAATGGATGGAACCCATCCACGAACCGTCCGCGGCAAGCGTAGCTTAACCTTCGACCGACCCGTGCGGCTATTATCATTTAGCCATGAACCAATTTTTTTTTCCGGTAGTTTAAGCAATTTTAAAACTTTCACTGTCAAAAGTTTTACTTTGGATAACACGCAACTAGCAACTAGCGTAATGTTTGAGGAAAGGGCTCGCATACCTAACCAAAACTCTTATAATAATGCGAAAATACAATATAGGTAACTGCGAACGGCGATTAATGTACTTTGGAGGAAGTAGGCATTATATCGACACGCAACTCAGATATACTTCGTGAAAACAACGACGCTTCGCGGAAATCTTGGGTCTACCAGTTTTCCAAAGAAATGGCATTTTCGTAACTACATATTTCAGTTCAGCATATCAATTTATAATGGTTTCCAACAATTGAAAAGTGAAGATAAATGAGGTGATTGAATTATCTGTTATTCGTTAGAGCTAAAAATTGAGACTTTTGAGAGGGACAAAAAATAGCTAGAATGTTTAATATCACACATAATAATGTATATTATAAGTAATTTAAATTACTTTTCTCTTTAGCTGCCCTGAACAAATAAAGCCAGACGCAACGGTACTAGGAAAACTGAAAAATTACAAACATGAGTCACAACACAACTTATTTTAAAACTTATCCAAATTGTAAATTATGTAAACTTCTAGCAACCATTCACAATAATTACTCTGCATTAGTAAAAACAACTAAAAGTTGACATTCACTTACTGAATACACCACTCTAATACGCAAAAATTAATTCGTAGTCGCAGAGCTTCGTAGCGAGCTACGCGGGCGGCGCGCTACGCGTGTTACAATCTACTGCTACGGTGCTACGCTTTCCCGCTACTCCCTATACTATAGGGCCTATAGGGACGCCTCGTAGCAAAAGAGGGGCGAACTTAAACAAATTATAAATCTTACTCGTAGATCATGTCATAGCTGTTGTAATTCCGATTTATTATAGAGAATTATAATATATATAATTGTAATAAAAATACCAAATTGTATTCCATTAGTGAATGCTAAAAAAATCTAGTTTATTTTTATTACTTAATTCATTTTCTTGGAGATAGAATAACGCTATGATTGCACGAATGATGTAGTAAAACTTTCGAAAATCGTCAAAGTACTAGTACATGAATTCTTCTTAGCTTCAACGTAAGTACTTATAACAAAAATGTATGGCGCCCGTTGATACTGGGGCAACTATTTTTTAGCTTGAAAAACCCAATTTCATGTCTTTTTATTACGGATCTTACAACAACAAAGGAGTTTAGGACTCACGATGCCAAAATATTAAATTAACGCGATCTTCGAGTTTAGATGGAAAATTACCCACAAATATTATTAATTAATTAGGTCGGCTTATTTATCTTATCGGAGGCTTTTACGATATTGATGATTTATTATTTTATTTAACCTTGAAATATAGAGGGTGTTAATGTGCGTTGAGTGTTGTTGATAAACTTATTTATACAAACCTTACCCACACTCATAAAACACGTCTTATCTGTGTTCATGAAAGTTCCTCTAGGATACGATCATAACTGAAACTGCGGTCAACAGCTAGTCCTACATTTATTTTATTCTCGCAGGTCATTACGCTGCTGTTAAGCGAGTTAGTGGACTGTAGTCAGCAGCCGGAACCGAACACAACCCAGCAGGTTCAAATATATGAACAGTATAAATAAAAGTATTCATCTTACTGCATGGAGTGCAAGTCGTCATCAACAGTCAACCAATTTGTAACCTTTTTATGATAAAACAAACGACAACTTGTATACAAGTTGTCGTTTCTTATATTTTGTTTTATTTTGTTTGTTTGTTATATATTGATTACGTACGCCCATATTTGACCACTAAGTATACTTAGTGGTCAAATATGGGCGTACGTAATCAATATATAAAAACAGAATTATCTACTTACCTTCAAGGTCAGGGGCTTATATTATGCATCTGTTAAAAAACTAAATGCAAACTATCCACTACAAATTGTTGCAATAGTTAATACAACCGCAAGTAATGAGAAAATATTTCACTTACCTAAAGACATTTTGAATGGCTTCTTGTTTCCCTCAAGACCACGTCTAGACAATCTGACTTAGTTGTTAGTAAATTAAACGAATTTAAAGTTTAACTGTTTACAATTGCTCTGAAAATCGATCGGAAAACTTGGACTTTTCCTATTCGTTGCCAAGGATACCGGATCAAAACATTTCCTGACTGAGGCGCCAATAGAAATTGATGCGCGGTATAGCGGTGTTATAGCACCTACTACTTCAACAGTGACTCTGTTGCACTTATGTGTTAAGAAAGGTTTAAACAGAATGCTAGCTGAGGGATACTAGGCGAAATGTAAGTGTCCGAAATATACCTACACAGATTTTAATTAATAACAGCAGTTCAGTTAATTTAATTTGACCTTGTATAGGGTCAAATTAAATTAGCTAGTGAAACTCCGCAGATGTGATCGGTATCGATATCTAAACATGATAAAATAAAAAATAAATTTGATGATATTTTTTGTGGAGTAATTTACCGCAGTTAGTGCAGTCACTTGAAATATCAGTATAAAAAATCTGTTTTTTTTTTTATTTATCACAGACGTGATTGGTATCGATATAAAAGCACGATAAAACAAAATAAAACATTTTCTCAACTCATACCTACTTCAAGTAACAAAACTGCCAGCGGTCGTTGACCACATAAAAAAAACATCAAATCATTTTTATTTTATCGTGTTTAAATATCGATGCCCATCACGTTTGTAGAGTTTCGCTAGCTAATTTAATCTGACCCTGTGGAGATAGAAATAATTACATACTAATTTTACTAAAAAAGAAGCGAGCTGCAGAAGTAAGTAGGTATGAATGTAACTACGAATACTTACCTACTCTTGCAATCATGCTCTGAATTATCTTTGCATTGTCATGTAAATTATTTATGTAGGTACACACGGCGCCATATCAAGCTAAACATTTCCAGTGTAAGCTAACCTCTCATTGTACGGAAATCCTATACAATGCGAGATCAGCTTATACTGGAAATGTATAGCTTGATATGAAGCCGTGTGTACTTAGCTTGCTTTGACTATAAAATTGTTTTGCAAATAAATAAATTATAATATCTGTTAAGGCGGAACCTTCAGGGTAGCCCGCGAAATTCAAATTTACTTACGGTTTTTGCAATTTGCAGGTCACTGTCAGGTTGTATTTTGATTAAAATATGATTCGCGGTCGTAACAAATATGGCTTTACGGAATTATAATCATTAGAATCAGCAATACATCTCTCTGAGTTCATATGACTGTATTAAATGACTATTTCATGAAATCATGACATTTGACACCAATTCTAACTTAAGGAGTTGTCTTGCTGATTCTAATGATTATAATTCTGTAAAGCCATATTTGTTACGGTCGCGAATCATATTTTTATCAAAATACAACCTGACATTGACCTTCAAATTGCAAAAAACGTAAGAAAATTTGAATTTCGCGGGCAACCCTTGCGCTTCCCCCTTAAAAGCAATCATTTACCGGATTCTTGATTATTCGTAATATTTATTATTTTATTAGAATTGACTGCCTCGTTGATATAGTGGTCGCAAGCGTTACGCTACACTAGTTGAGCGTGAGGTTCTGGATTATGTTTATGATTTATCGGAATAAGTAATAATAATAAACGCGACGCCCTAGGAGGACATATAGTGACCCTATTGGTGTAGTTCTTCAGAAAGGTCAGGTGCGTAGTACTCGCAACAGGCGTGCGTGTATGACCAGATGTATGAACGTAAACGAGGCAAAAGGAGTATGCAAGGATCGTAGCAGGTGGCGTTCTGTAGTTTCTGCCTACCCCCATGGGAATAAGGCGTGAGTCCTATGTATGTATGGAACAAGTAATACATAGGTAAATTGCCTACTTACCTAGTTTTGAATCACATAGGTACTCGAAAGCGTAGCTTCACATCATGAATGACCGGAAAACAGTTATTCGAAATGGTCTTTTATAATTTTGAAAACTATTCTTACTGTATTTTTATTCGAAAAATGACACAAAACCATAAAAACTCCTTAAAATCATCACATCCATCCACGCATCAGACGCATCAGCAACGCAATGTCAGATAAGTGACAAAGTGACAAAAATTTAATTATGTCACAATTTAGCTAGCCAGTATTTTAAGCAAATAGGTTACATTATGATGCTTGATAGATTGATATCTTTGAATAAGCCTTCTTTTGCAACGCCCCTCCCCGTCTTCCTAGCTCTCTAACTGTTCTGCGTGTTGTGTCGGCGCTTGCATTGCTGAGACCCTTGGAAATAAAAACATAACATCGCGCCTGTAGCCAAGGAGGTTTTCAAGGGGCAATAGAAATCTCAGAAAAAAGTAGGGAATGTTAGGCCGTAATTTTACTCAATTTATTAATTATGATTTCTTGTTAAGTAGGAAGGTATTTCGTTCATTCATTCATTCATTAACTGCCATCACTTGGTTGTAAGAAATTCTTAGTGAACACCTTTTTTCAACTTATGGATTGATGGATTTGTCTTGTTTCAGCCGTTTCAGCGCAAACAGCAGCCGATTTTTTTTAAATATTTCTTTTTCTTCTCAATGCTTTAATTACTTACTTAACTTTTTTTTATAAATGATTTTCTAATGTATAAGATACCTAATGTATTTTCAGAATCGTCTCTTTGAGCCCTTCATTTTGAAAACCGAAATGAACATAACATAAAATCACGCCTGTATTCTCCGAAGGGTTGGGCAGAGGTGCACGTATAGTACCTACACCTAAATTTTGCCAGTTATGTTTAAAATGTTTACAGAAATGAACAAGTAATAAAAAAACTTATTAGTACTTAGCTAAAATCCGTTAGGCTTTTGTCCAAATCCCAAAATCACTCGTGGAGTCAAGACGAATCTAATTATACCTTAGGTGTTAAAATCTTTTACAAACATACATACCAATATAAGCGTTAAAAAAATTACCCTACTTTTGGGCTTCGTCGTGGTCGGGTAATTAAAAACATCGGATTAATTCTGCATGATTTTTCAGTCCTGTGCTCTACTCTCTATGCGTAGACGTGGCTTAGCGGGCGTAGCCGGCGGCGTTGAGTCCAGAGACCGAGACGAAAAGACGAAAAGGGAATGGCTTCTCGCGGGTCAACCTAGGAGGTTGTCGGCTGCTTAACCGGACATGTCAGTGGTTACCTTAATAAATTAAGGCCCCCAGCTAGGGCTTAAAAAACTTAAAAACTAGTCGTCGTCTACACGGTAAGGGCAGCCCCTATGGGGAACGGATCTCGGCTTAGGGCGTCGCTGGGGGAGGGCAGCAAGGGACAGGCTGGATCGGAATTATTATTATTAGGGAATGAATTTAAAGCTGCAGGCTCAGCGGCGCGGGCTGGCTCGACCAAGGGTCGAGGCATCGCGGCGGGCCTCGGCGCGGAGAATGGAAGGACGGCAGTCTGTTTTTGTGTCTTTATTGTACTGGTAGCCTTACTACTCTCCTCACTACTACTTATGCGGGAGGGAGTGTAGCAGGCAGCTGCTTTGACTAGGGGATTGGGATATTCAATGTCACAGTCAAAGAAATGCTTTGGAAGGCGTTTCATGAACTGCTGGATGGTGGGCATTCGAAGGTCTATGTGAAGATTCACATTTCGGACATAGAAGGGGGCTCCCGTAACCTTTCTGAGGAAACGGTTCTTAAGTGCCTGTATTTTATGAAAATGGCGGGGCTTTGCGTGCGCAAATACAACGCAGGCATAGGTCATAATGGGACGGATGACCGTTGTGTAGAAGCGCAATTTGCACTTGAGACTCAATTTACTGCGGGCGGTCTATAGAAAGTGGAGCCTACCGAGAGCGAAAGAGGCGCGCGAACGAGCCATCCTTATGTGCTCACTAAAGGTAAGGTGGTAGTCGAGGATCATACCCAGGTAATTGGCTCACTTCTCCCAAGGGATCGGCTTGCCATACATAGTGATCGATCGGACTACACTCCGGAGGCCCTTAACATTTTATTTATTTAGGGTGGTAAGACAGCACAGAGTACGGGTCTACGTCTACGAGTCTACGGGTGGTAATACCGCTAAAACCCCGGTGGCCCTCAAAAGAGCAATTATGTCGCCCATACCGTCAAGCCCCGGTGACCCGCGACGCGTTCCAGATTGTAAATATGCAGAAAGCAAGCTTGCTATAGTTTTTATATAGCTTGCAGTATTTGACACTATCAGTTTCAAAAATGACAACACTAAAAGAAAAAACAAAATCTTTCACTTTTTATATTTTCAAAACACATTGAGACGTCAAACCCTGCCTAATATTAAAATTTTTGGCTTGCCTATTGCTTATCAAACAAACGTGACTCGGAATGGTTTGGAAGTTTAGGAGCATACATTAAATACTATTACTTGGGAGGGAAAAGGGAAATTAGAAACAAACAGAAATACAAAAAAAACATACCTTATGAGTAAATATAATTATATTCCTTGACGCTAAGGACAAAATTCTTGAACACCCGAAAGACTGTTGATGAGTTGGTTTGATGATTGTTTTGAATTTTATAATAAAATTGCGAAATTAGTACAAGTGCATTGTGTGTGACAAGTGAAAGTGTAATGTGTGCATTTTTCTTCGTCTGAGGAATTTCCCTTAAAGATGGAAAAGCAGAAAACCGTTTTATTTTACGATCTATGCAGGCTTTGCCTTGAAAACCCTGGGGGGAATGATATGTTTACAGAAACAGACCTAATTCATGATATATTCCTCTGTACAGGTGTCAATGTACGTACTTTTAATTTATATTTGTTGCTTAGAAATCGCTTTTTGAACGCGTATCTCTTTCTAAATGTTTCTTTCTGTGTAAATGATATATTGCATTCTTACAGGTTGCTAGCCAAGATAACTTGCCCCGGAAAATATGCTTTCAATGTTTAGAAACTGTCGTAAACGCGAAGCAATTGCGAGTGCTGGCTACAGCAAATGATAGACATCTGAAGTCCCTGTTTGATGATAATGAAACATTTACTATAGGGTTCCATAAAACAGAACAGGTATTGTGAACATTTTTTAGGTAACCATACAGAAAGTACATGAAATTAACAGTTAGAATATCCTTACCAAGCACTACACTGCCGTGGTTATGATAATTACAGTAAGTCACATTTTTGACGATATTGAGTTAAGTACATATTTGGAATGTAGAGATTGAGATCTACATATCTGCATTTTATTTCTTAAGCTTATTTGATTTTCTATGACATATTTTCAAATTTTAAATGTACAGAAATGCAGATCTCGTCAAGATGTAGATGTAGTCAACTGAATATCGACAAAAATGTGACTTACTGTAATTATCATAACCACGGCAGTACAGTGTTGTTATGTTTTACACACATAACATGAGATAACATAGTGCCTGTTTTCCCTTAAGGTTTACGCAGAGGTGTACCTTAGTCTCCATCTGCCTAGCCTTTTCCCAACTATGTTGGGGTCGGCTTCCAGTCTAACCAGATGCAGCTGAATGCCAGTATTTTACATGGAGCTACTACCTATCTGACCTCAACAACCCAGTTACTGGGTAATACTATACCCCTTGGTAATACTGGTTGTCAGACTTTCATGCTTCTGATGATGCATAATGACTGTCAACAATCCATGAATGACAGCCGGGACAATTGTATTAACATACTTTCCGAGGCACTAAGGGGTCTTGGTATGTAAAGATGGTGACGCATCCATAGATCAACCGCAGCAAGTCTAGCTTAACCCGATCCATCGACCCGTGCCGCTGTTATTACGTAGTACCACCCACATTAATGTTTTACTAGTATTATTGTGGAGGACTTGTTGTTTGCTCAATCCTTTTTTCAATAATAACTATCTTGTTTGCTGAAACTTCGTTATCCTGCCCCTATCCCATTTTATTGGTGGTTGGCGCAACATTTCTTTTTCTTCTATACTATTAGTTTTCAACTCTGTAGTCACCCCCTTTCTAGCCATATCATCTGAAATTATGAAACTTATTTTTGTTAATTAAAATCTGTATAAATCACCATCCTTTCAGAACCAGAAAGAAGAAAACACAATTTCACGGAAAAGCAGCACAGATTCTGACAGGACTGTTAAACTGGAGATAGTTGAAAATTTTCATAGTTCTCCTGAAAAACAAAGTCAATCAAATAAGAGGAAGACATCAGATTCCTCTGAACAAGTCAGTACTGCTAGTGTATTTTTCATCTTTAATATCTTGGTACTCATATAGTTACTAAAAAAATCCATGTGACACAAAAAAAGTGGATTAAAAATGTAGTCCTGCACTTTTTAGGATTAGGGCTTTCAAACAGGTACATTTGGCGAGCTGACTTTACATATACTAAATTTAATATATAAAAATCTCGTGTCACAGTGTTTTTTATCGAACTCCTCCGAAACAGGTCCGACTTTAATGTTTTTTTTTTGTGTATACATAGTAGTTCTGAGAATAGGTCGTAAAGTATATTTCATAGCGCTAAGGTTAAAATCGCGGGGCGCAGCTAGTAAATAAAATATAAATAAATAATTTAAAAAATAAAACATTAAAACAAACAAACAAAAATTATTATTCATTCTTTAAATGCAGAGGCTCAGTGAATGAGTGGTACAGTCAACTGCAGAAACAAGTAATATGGATGTTGTTAGTGTAGTTTGTGTTTTAAAGTTAGGTCAAAATTTATACTTTTACTTTGTATTGTAGGTATATTGAGTTTAGCTGACATGGATATCTGTTGTCAGTTTTCGATAGACAAATTGCATAATGTTTTTTGCAAGAAAGCATGCATGGCATACATTGTTGGCATTTTTTGTCTGACCTACATAGAATTTTAAAAATCTAAACTGTTCATATTTTTTGTCAAGCTTACTCCCATTAAACTTCTTTTATATTTCAGAGTAAATCTGAAGAAATGAAAAAAATATCAGTTAGAAAAGACTTGTTTGAATCTTCTGGAGCTGTGGTAAGTGCCTCCGGAATTCCTGATATCCCTTATTGGGTGTTTAGACCTTCAACCTGTTCCTAGAAAGCTGTCATATATGGTGACATATTTATTGAACTTAAATTGCATCTAAATAGATGCAATTTAAAAAATAAGAAATTCTCAGTGTCTCACATGAGACACTGAGAATTTCTTATTTTCACGAAATAAATGTTCAAACCCAAGAATCCCTCTAATCCAAACTGTATGTAGGTACATGTAGTTCCTTCTAAAAATGGAATGTTATGAGAATAATTTGTATTTCCTTTTCTCTCATGTTAGTACAAGCTATTATATAAATTATTGCTCATACCATGGTCCATTAAAATACAAAGTAATAAAATACTATTTTATTGATTGCAGACTTCTTCAACTAAAGACACATCTGTAAAGCCAAATTTGAAAGTAAAAATAAAAAGATTTAAAACAGAAACTGGTGATTGTTTTCACTATGTATGCGACGTAAGTGTAGTTATTATTACATTAGTAAAACTGTTACATTTTAATGGCAGTAGTTTCCGAATAAACCAAAAATGTATTAACTTTCCATTGAAATTATTTATTTCAGGTATGTCAAAAGAAGTTTAATGCATGGAAAAAGTATTATTTGCATCAGAAAACACATAACAGAAATATAATGTGTCCGCTGGATACTTGCGGAAAGAAGTTTGCGACTAAAGGAGACCTCGAGAAGCATGTGCGGACACATACGGGCGACCGGCCCTTCGGCTGTGACCTCTGCGAGAAACGGTTCGCGCAACGAGGCTCGCTGAAGTCGCACAAACTAACTGTGCACGCACAAAGTACAACCCCTAAAAAAAGCTGAAAAGCATTCATGACTTGTACTTGTACTAGTCGTTGCAGTGTGCAATTTTACGGAGCGCATGACAACCTGGGCGCGTGGCGATCCTGAAGTCTAGTGGAATCTTAAAGTCGGTGTAGAGTTTAAGGTTCGACCCGACTTACTAGAGTTGGCCCTCAAAAGAGAGGTGGACTCTTAAATAAAAGATGAAGACATAAAATACTAGACCGGTAGTGCTAATCAGTAAACATCTCACCGCGAAAACGTAGATGTAGTGAGTTTAAAGTGAACTGTCAATACCTAGATTCCCTAGCGTCCGGTAGGATGATAGTTTACGTCAAGCTCACTTAAACCTACATTTTCACGATTAGGTTTTTAGTTTGGAGAACAGACCGGCTGGACCTTAGTCAGGATTTATGAAAGTATTTGATTTGTTACAGCTTAACAATATTATCTCAACCATTTGGTTGGATAGTTGTTAGATAGATTTTATTTATGTTGTTATGATTGTCATTATAATATAATGTCATCATTGGAATCTCCAGCATATTTTTATACGCTTTTTTTTTAACTTGCCTTAGGTAACTGGCAAAGCTTACTTAAATTCCATTAAATTGTTATCAGGCATTTATTTATTATATATACTATACGTTATATTATTAATATATATTATATAGGGTGACTGATAAATTAGTGACCGATACTTAATCACATGCTTGTACTCATAATAACAAACAACTTTCCCAAACCATATTTTTTTTTTAATTTACCAAGCGCGTTACCCCAAATACCCCATTTTTTTAATTTACCAGGCGCGTTACTCTAAACACCCCAATAGAATATTGAGTAGCTAACAAGAATAATACATCATCAACTGTAATTTAATTTAGTTAGTAATCTCTTTTTACAAACAATATTATTCCACTTTTACCATGCATTATTCTTGTTTCATTCATTTAAGAACACGGACCGCGCGCGTGCTATCAGCTGTTAGTCGCTTGGGCCCGTTTTGTCTCATGTTACATAGTATCGATCACTAATTACCAGTCACCCTATATATTATACATTACCATTTTAAGTAAGTACCTAATAAATGTCTTTTATTAAGTAGTAGGTAATAATTATCATTGAGAATAGAAATAGTTTGTTTTAGAATTATTAAATTCTTAATGGCTTACAATCGAAAATTAAGAAAAATTGAGAATTTAGATCTTTTATATTCCAATCTAAATTCTTAATGGTTTACATCGAAAATTAAGAAAAATTGAGAATTTAGATCTTTTATATTCCAATCTAAATTCTTAATGGTTTACATCGAAAATTAAGGCAAATTAATAATTTAGATATTTTATATTCCAATCTAAATTCTTAATGGTTTATATTGAAAATTAAGGCAAATTAAGAATTTAGATCTTTTATATTCCAATCTAAATTCTTAATGGTTTACATCGAAAATTAAGACAAATGAAGAATTTAGATCTTTTCTGTTCCAATTATCTGTAAACTTTTGTTTTTTTTTTGGTAGTAGAAGGCCACAAAACAACAGCAACAGGAACAAAAATATTATAATTTTTAAATTTGGTGATTTTCCATAGTGATGTTGGATAATGTACAGTCGATCAAGCTATTTGGTATATACCCAAAAATATTCTTCTAGAATAATACACTGCCCATAGATCTATGACACTGCCAATATTGATTATACAGGACAAAATAAGCTGCCTGTTTAACAAATACTTTGTCCGACTGTACATTTACGAATGTTTGTTGTACTGTGCATGCTAAGAAGCTGTTCGATTTGATAAAACTTTTTTCGAGATTAAAACGAGATTGGTCAGCCTCGTCTACTCAACATCCCATATCCAATGGAATCGTACCCAGTGAGAGGGAGATACCACTTGAATTGACTTTCAATCCAAAGGCATTTTAGAATGACTGAGTGCAGAAATCTTTTTTTAAGTCTTAAAATAAAATAAAATATTTAAAATAATTTGTTTTTATTTGATACAGTAATTACATATATAGGATAAGTATTTACATATATCTATATTACATTATAATAACATGTTAGACCTATAAATAAAAGACATACTTCACTATACTTTTATAATAATATGTAATAATAAAAGCAACAATATTTTGGTACTAATATCTTGAACATATTTTATGTAACATCTACATTACAAGAGGAATGAAAATATTGTAACGGGCAAAGCCGTAAGCATAAAGCTTCGTTCGCACTAGGGCACCGAGTTGCTATATAATGCGTAACAAATAAATGTCTCGATCGGCGCCGTTTTGTGCCGTAGTGCAAACGACACAAGAAAATGTAATAATCATCTATGAATATATGGTTGTGTAGATACGCCATATATTCATTCAGAGATGGAGGTATAGGGCGCGAGGTCTTTAAAACGCAAAACAGAAAACACCAACATTTTGTTACACAGTAACCAATATTACGTTGACAAAACTTTGTCATTTCACATTGAAGCATGAAACTCATTAATTTCTTACAATATTCTTTTACAAATATTATTGTTGGTGATATCTATTAATTTACTTTTTTTTCTCACTTCAGAAGTATCATTTAATCATGCAGGTAGTAAGTTGTATATTATTAAGACAGGAAATAATTTAGTGCAGAGTAAATCGATTACAGAGACCACTATCTTATAAAATTATGTTTATTTTATTGTATAATTTATAAATTGAAAGTACTAACACATTTCCAACACTATTTTGGCAATCACTTTCCAACACACCGATTCTAAGACTGACCACTCACTAGACAACACTTAGTGGAATGCGTACAGCAGCAACAAGAAGGTGCACACGGCGACCACCAGGCCTATGATGAGGGAGTCGCGGCGTTTGCGAGCGTTGATCCGGTAGATTAGACTATTCAGCATTGGGAATCTAGAAAAAACACGACGGTTTTTATAGTAAAGACTTTCTATAAGTAATATTAATGTTTATAGGGATAGCAAAATACAACTGACAAGAACCCTATTCTTATTACGAGTTCAATTTAGTGAGTTGTCATTTGCATTGTGTAATTGAGTTGCAGATTGCATTCCATTTCGTACAATAAAGTGGTTTCCGCCACAGTCATGCAAAATGAGTCCGCAATAATGTATGAACCGAATACGACGTAAAAACTCTCATAAATTGCGCTTGTTTTTGGCCTCCGCCATATTAGCTCCGGAGATTTGAGTGAGAGCTCACCTGTTAGTGATGTTATTGAATGTGGTTTGCATCCGTTTGAATGTCTGTCGTTGTGACGCGAGGTGCTCGCGCGCTTCCATCGCTATGTTGATTTGTTCGTCCACTAGGATGTGAGAGCTGGAAACATTTTATTAGATTGAAAATAAAAAATAAAATCTTCAGAAGAAGACAGAAACAATAATTCTTAACAATGCTTCTGTCCCTTCATAAATATGACTGACTAGCTCGTGCCCACGTATTCGCCCGCGTGGATGTTGGAAAATATCCTACGGGAATTTAGTACCGAAATTAAAAGTACCCTATGTGTTAATCAACTATCTGTGAGCCAAATTTCACTCAAATCCGTTCAGCCGTTTTTGCGCCAATCCGGAAGATACATCCAGGCAAACAGACAAACGGACTACTTTATTGTAGATATAGATAGTACCTTATGATAGATTCACATCGTCGTCAATGGAAACTACTGCGAGATGTGCTCAAAATTATTCTAATTCAAAAAGAGTAAACGTAAATAGAAACAATTTCTGGAATGAGATATTTCTTACGTTTATCATGCTCTAATCTTAGAAAAAATGTTTTTGTTTTGTAAATTCAGATAACCACTATCCTAATTGCGTCACACATTATGAATCACAATCTGAATCATTTTGAAGGATATTGCTAATCCATTGCTTCATATGTTCGAAAAAATTATCTGCTCAACAACGTAAATAACACAATGAATGTTGTTGAACTGTCAAAATGAAAGCCATTGCTACTGTTAGTGTGTTATTACCCCGCAAAACCTGAACCAATAACATAGTTTATCATAGACTTGATCAACTGAATGCAAAAGTTCAGCTAAAGAGGTTTTTTCAGACCTGTGTAAATGGTTGGCCTCCTTGGTGAACTGGTCTCGTCGCGACAGGCCGATGGTGGCGGCGGGCGGCGGACTGCCTCCCCGCAGCAGTTCCTCACGCTCACGCCGAGCGTTCACACGGGCTGAGGTCTTTGAGAACTCTTGCTGGTAGTCCTGTAATGATAATACAAAAGTGTAGAACTACTGAATCAAGTTCTTCTGTAGTTGTAGTTTCCCAACCAAAACACTACGAAGCGGTGAAAGGCGGGCATTTTGGGGGACTGTCTTATATAATTTTGATGTTCAAAAAGTACCGATTCTTAGCCTAATTTGAATATTTCTTCGAATTGGGCTAAGAATTTGCAATTTTGATTTTGTGATACAAAACAATTAATAAAGGTAGATATGTAAGTTCATTTAACAGCCATGGTGGCCTTCCTAAGTACTTTTGCATACCAGTACATTCTACTGTTTATTCCCTGGGTAAGTTTATGTATACCTCCCTTCCACAGTGGTGGCAGGTGATTTTCCCTTTTGAGATGCATAGTGGATACTATGTAATAACTCACCATTAATATTTCTCTATGCCTCTTGATGGTGTGCATTGTAGCTGTGCCGCTTGGTGCCAAATCAGCCATTTTGTCATTTATTGAGGACAGCTAGAATTATACAAAAATAAAATAATTTATAGGTTGTTGCTTATTAAATGATAATAATATGACAGGTATGTAAATAAGAATAAACCCTTTGCATTATAGATAATCAAGCATGATTTGTCACATCTAGCAGAGCTAACTTAGTGAAATTAACCAACCAGGCGCTTGACGCCCACAAAAATTAAGAATCAACAGAGATAATTAATACAATGTGAATTATTTTTAGCAGTAGTTGGACCTTGAAACTATTGGATGCAAGAGTTCTATCTATTTGCCAAAACACTTCAATTTTCTCACAAACTTACAATCAGCAATTGTAGTGTCATACAAGAAGATACACTTATATAGGATACAAACTAACCTTGTTAAGTAGTTGTTGCAGTTCCATAGACATGGTGTCGAACATGTCATCACTGTTGATCAGAGGTACACTCTCCGAGCTGAGCCCTGTGTTGGCTGAGCTCACTCCCAACTTGCTAAATGCCACCAGTTTCACATCTATGTCATTTTCGAGGAGGCGGGCTTGCTTCCGAAACTCTAAAATGTTTAAATAGTTATGTTTATTTGATAGATGCTGTTAAGACTGCACACCTGTTTCCTGTAAGATTCATCATTTCATACACATTTTGAATAATTGGATTAATAACAAACTGGTTGGAGTTTTTTGTGTTACGAACACAGAACACTATTACTCCTAGCGGAGAATATGAACTTATAACAATTACCTATACATGTATCCCATCATCCCACATTATTAATGTTATTTATACGTTAATTTGGAATTTCTTAAGATCTGGTTTTCGTGTGAAAATACGGCCCTAGTTATATTAATTTAAAAAGCTTTTCCGATACTAAGATTTTACGTGTTGATAAATTTTACAATGCAACGTCACAATATTCTGAGTAAGTGAACCGGCACACTGTTGATTTACAGTTAAATACGCACCTTCCCACGACGAGCCCGACATTGCGGTCATTTTACATAAAATTTAACAAATTGATTTCTAAATCACTTTTTGTGTATTTTGTTTCGATCCAGCTTATTTATTTTCATAGAAACTACAACTTTTTTTACTCATTCGAAACAAACTGCGATGACATTTGACATTTTCGAATCCAATCCACTGTTTTGGTAATTGACAGCTGAAATATGAAACGGAAGAAACCTCTTTCCTTGTAAGTGCGAAAGAGATACCGAGACATTAATGCTTAAAATATTGTTATGCATAAATACTAGTACCTGTAATAACTGATATAGTATTGCTACACTAAATAAATACACTCCACGATAAAATTAAATTATACGGACATTCAAAACATTTACACGCGCATTGTTCAATCGAAAAAATTAATTACTTTAAATTAAATTCATACAAACCGGGAAAGCCAGTACAAAAAGTTGTAGGTAATACCAATATCTCTTTCTAGTACCCTCGAAATCTGTTTAGTGAGAAAGAGACAAACGTTGATCCAAAACTTTGACGTGATAGGCAGCTATTTCATTTAAAATACCAGAATATTTTGGGTGGGACTGGATTTTCTAAAAGAGTGAAGCCAGTCTTTAGATTTTGCATAACTTCTTAGTGAATCGGTTGTAACATTCACACACACAAGCAGTCTGTTGTTAAGTATAATATTATCAACTTCTCGTGAAGTGTCCTTTCTAGCTTGTTGAGTGTTACAAAATCCAATAAAATTTGGATGAAGCAAATATCATCTTTGACATTGAAGCAATAAGATCTATATCAACTACCAGAAGTTATTCATAGCCAACTTAATCGAACATATTCAACCATTAGCTATCTCTTTCTCACATGTACTGTTTGCCGTAACCGACACAGCTTATTCGCTCGCTCTAATTTCGTCACCCCACCCATCGTCACAGTCTTTCTTATTTGATTTTGTAAGCGACTAGTGGTGAATTTTATTGTTACTGTTAAAATAGGAATGTTTGTATTGCTGCGCCGTTCTATTTTTTTAAGTTAATATCCCAAGGTGCACTTAGCAAGTGGTGTTAATTGTAAACAATGTTTGTGTGGTGAAAATCACTATCGTATAACAAGGACAAAAACATCTTCGTAGTGCAGTCCAAAATGGCTGCTCCCAATAAACCTTTGAAATTCGACAAAATATGTCGCGCTTGTTTAGAGATAAAAAAGGACATGCGACCCCTATTTGATCAACTCACAGCGACGATGCTGATGGGCATATCGAAAGTGCAGGTGAGATGACAAATTGTTAAGATATTTTGGGAATCTATTTTTGTCTCTTTCACACTCATGGCAAACGCAATATGAATGTATTGATAGCAATCGTCCTGTACATCGCGTCATCTTTGTTTAGAAGTCATCAGATATGAATAATTTCGAATTCCTGAGGAGCTGCGTGAATTCTCGAAATTTTGTTGAGAAATGTCATTCGTTCTCTTTCTAACGCGTGTGTTGGCACGCCTGATGATTGAAACGGAGGCTTCAAAATGTACCTGAAAGACCGAGATAGGTGTGGAATCTGGAAATGTTATTACTGTTGTCCTCGTTCGTTTATCTTTTTTTTTTCCACCGAAATATTTTATTATGCGCGAAAGTAACAATTTTGTATTATGAACAAAAAAAATATTTTTCACGAGATATCTGTTCGATGGTGATTTGATAGATTTTAAAGAAATTTATTTTACCGCTCACATTAATAATTTAGGTTTAGATACACCACCGCTTTTTCCGGCGCGGTATTCCAGTAAACAGTCAATCCATTATAATTCGTCAAATTGGATCATCGTCTTGGCAGGTTGTAGAAGTATATATCACTATGTAGCTGGTTACTGGCATTATTAAGTTGTAGCCTTCAGTTAATTATACTGAGTGACTAAAAAAGAAAAGACAGACGCCAATAAAATTGGCCTGACTGGAATTAAACGATTCCGTCGATTTCCCAAAAGGCAGAGAGAGAACGAGGGTTACACTATCTCTTTCGTTCGAGTCGGCTAGTCAGTGCCGTCCCGGTGCTTACAATTTCCCCCCGGCTCTTTCTATCGGACACAAAGGGTTCTCCCTCTTCACTTGAGAACCCAATGAAAATGTCCGGAAATTGAAGTTGTAGTTACGTTAAAAAAAACAAAAGTCTTACATGCATATACACCCAGCCACATAAATAACAATCTGTAGGATGTTTGTTCCATAAGTTCCATAGATCCCGCGAACAGTGGACAAGCTGTCAATCACTCAGCTGCTGGGCTGGGGTGAGTTCAGTATTACGCTCGCTTACACGTAGCCAATTGAGCGTACTTTAGCCGTTGACCGGCCAATCAGCAAGCCTAGTTTGTCGGCGAGTGTGCGAAATAACTGAACAGAAAGGCAGGACAGCCCTGCGTCGCCGATCAAATCGCTCGCGTCGTGTCGATGTCCCTTAATTCGGGTGCTGGACCTACCTAGCGCAATGTAAAATGGAGCTAAAGTAGGTACCTACTTCGTCTTCGGTTTGACGCAATTTTTTATAAATACGCGCAATCCAAATCGACACCTGCTAGGAATAACATTGTATCTAATATTTAGTAACTTTACAGGAGAGCGCGTCAAAGATTTTAAAAAATCTCCCAGATTTAAAACAACCTTGAAAATATGAGTCCAGCTATTCCCTCCTGATTCCTGGACTCAGATTTTCAAGGATGGTTGGCATTAAGACTTAACCGAAATCTGCGAGAATTTTTTAAATCTTTGACGCGCTCTCCTGTAAAGTTACTAAATATTAGATACAATGTTATTCCTTGCAGGTGTCGAAATGTGTCTGGGGTTTTGACCGCATGTCTACTCAATCGCCCAATGTATGTCTAATCCTTACAAAAATATTATGTATTTACATCAGAAATAACAAATAGTAATACATACCTATTTGTTATATCTGATGAGGTATCCCTTTTGATACTTACTTCGATGTGGTATTCGTAGTCATTCGCTCAGGCTTCAACATTGGATTCTCACGGATGGTCGCCTCAATTGATCGTTTTCTGCGTTATAGATGAGGTCAGTTTTTGCTATGATCGTCATTGAGTAAATAGGTAGAAAGTGTGGGTACCTACAGTTTATAGAACCGTTCTTAAGTTAGTGCTACCAGGGCCCCGTAGGTACGAGTATCCGTTTGTATCTATATTTACAGCACACCGAACATTGCTATTAAATAATATAGTCCTCCGAATCGCTATACGGCTATACCCATTTAAAATTGCATGCCTGGCGCTCTCTGGGCAGTCGGCTACCATCTTGCCAATATTTTATCACGACTAAAGCCTGCTAATAATTAGATATGTACCTAGTTCATGTCGACCCGAGCGAGGTAAGAAGTGCGCTCATAAAGATTGGCGTGGCGACAGTTGTATCCATCTCATCGTAAATTAGTAAACTCGTAAACTAACAGCGAAAAACATTATTCTGATCTTGACTATTCTAACTATTTAACAGTAATCTAGCGCCTGCCGCCTAAACCTGTGCGGTTGGTCTCTGGACATGATAATTCCGGTCTAGTCACTTAGCTGCCCCTAGAGTTAAATATGACTGTCCAAGCTTTTAAAACAGTCTTTCACTCAGGTTTAACAGAGACGGAGACGATGCTCCACAAAGCGTTAGTTTTTCTTTAACTAGATGTGCGATATTTACGACCGGCTACGTTTATAAGTCATTTTTCTTTCCCATTTCAACAGCCAAAAGAATTAAGCAATATATTTGGTTTATTATACAAGTTTCTGCTCGTAATGCAGGTAGCAGTGGGCGATGGTTTACCTCCCCAGCTATGTCTCCAGTGTGTGCACCAGATCTCGCGGTGCCATGCCTTCAAGGACTTGGTGGAAAGGAATGACATCACGCTGCGAGAGCATGCCTCGCGGATGGCAGAAGAGGCCTTTAAGAGGGAGAGGGAAGAGGTAAGGACTGGCTTAGCATCATTATCAGCCTATAATGTTCCCGCTGTTGGGATACAGGCCTGCTCTCTGTGAGAGCGAGTGGGCCAGGAACTGGCTTGGTTGGTATTAAATATTTCAGGAAGTGGACAACCAGTTTTAAAATTACAGGCACCCTGAGCGAAATTTTGGCGGCGGCGCGGCGCCCCTCTCCCCTCTTGGAGAGTAGAGGCGCGAATAATTTCAGCACTCTGCCTAGGTTTTGTTTTGTTGTGTGTTTAGAAAAGTTTGAGAATTCAGAGAATGTCGGATGCAAGAGCAAGCGGAGAGAGCTCAACAATTTTTGATTTTCTAACTCCAAACGAACTAAAACGAAAGTACTCTGCAGGCGCCAGAGGTGAAGGGGCGCCTAGTCACAGCCCCTCCGGCGCCCGTTCACCTCTGGCACCGTGGGAGGGCGCCCAGCCGCGGCCTACCCTAACGCCGGTACTGTGGACAACGAAATTGATCCTGGAGTAACTTGGAGAATACAACCTTACTTAAAAGTAATTACCTACTACTGAGGAGCCGTTGCCCGCACACAGAAAAGCGGTGCGACGTTGCAAACGCATCGCAAAAACTTCGGGCCTTAATAAGAAACTTTTCGGGTGATGTCGCCGATATTTGCTATTCGACGTCGCAACGCTTAGATCGGTCCTATTTTCTATAAACAAATATAGGCGTGTGAAACCAGATTGAACACGGCATGTTTAAGAATTTCTCTTATTTAAAGTTGATCAAGAACATATCACCGGTGCATTATTTGAGTGTATTAGGTACTTCCTACATTAAAAGTATTTGTTCATCTCTGCACAGAAAGAAAAGCTCCTAACCCTGAACTGCACGGAGCCGTACATGCAGTACATGGAGGTCCCCCTTACCAACACCAGTCAGATCCTGGATGGGTTCTTCGCGGCTACGCCAGACCAGACGCCCACAGTCGCGCCCGATACTGAAGATAAACAAGACTTCGATGTTGAGAAGGTATTCACGGTTGTATTGTGCAATTTAGTAATATTTGTTATTTTATTAAGGAGTTTTTGGAGCTTTAAGTCCTAAACTCAAACTCAAAGCATTTATTTCAATTAAACCATTTACAGGCACTTTTGAATTGTCAAAGAGTCGGTCAGTTAGTCAGAAAGTTGAAGCTAGTTGCCCATTCCAAAACGTAGATCTAACGCACAAGATCCTAATCACACAAGTCCGGTAAATGAGGGCCGCGGATGCCTTAGACACGGCTTGTTGTATGACAAACTTCATACAAAATGTGTACAGGCATTTTTGCGCTCTTGACGGAACCTTGGTAAGGTCGTCACCCTGATTTAGGAGGGTCAGATCTTACTTGACCTCTGTTGACTATTAATCCAAACAACGAGTTTTCATCCCATTCTTTTAATTCTAGCTGGACCCAGACCTCGTCCAAATGAAAGACAAAGAAGGTCTTAACTCTGACGAGGAGAACTACCTCCAACTGGTACTATTCCAAGCAACCTCCACGGTGTCCCCAGGCAGACACGTATGCAACCTCTGTCACAAGGAGTTCAAACACGCACGCTGGCTGAAGCAGCACATGCGATCACATACTAACTGGATCAAGGCGAACTGTAAGAAGCCGCCCATGTGCCCCATCTGTGATAGGACTTTTAAGGTGAGGACTAGATTGGAATTTGAAATGATCATGTTTTATTCAAGGGTTTTAGTTTTGGCTTCGTAGACCGTTGGTACGCAAAGTAAACGATACAATAGCACCTCACAAAATCTATTAACCCATTAGAACTGATGAAAGTAAAAAAAATATTATCAAGTCAATGATGCATAGCAGCCTCTTTGCAAGCGCACGACCATGTCATTTATAAGCACCGTTTGTGTTAGAATCACTTATGGACTTAAACAGAATAAAACCTAGCTAATACCCTTGATAATACCTTCATTTTTCTTTTAGAGCCTCGTAAATGCGTAATTTTTCTTTGAGATCCAAATTATGTATTTTATGTGAATCTTCCTCATGAATCCCGTCAACAATGTACTTTTTCAGGGCCCAGGCATGCTCAAGATGCACATGCGAACACACGAGCAGCGTCCAGCTAAGCAGCCAACATGCTCGGTGTGCCAGCGAACGTTCCCGAGCAAGACGTTGCTATACCGACACAGACAGACGCACTTTGAACAGAAAACACACCTATGCTCTGTGTGCGACAAGCGCTTTTACAGCGGATATGCTCTGCGCTCGCACATGGCGCGGCACCGCGGAGAGCGGCCCTACGTCTGCTCGAATTGTAACAAGAGCTTCTATAATCCGACTGATCTGAAGGTAAGACGTGTTAGTGCTCTGTGTGCGACAAGCGCTTCTGCAGCGGATATGCTCTGTGCTCGCACACGGCGCAGCATCGCGGCGAGCGGCCCTACGTCTGCTCAACGTGCAACAAGAGCTTCTATAACCCGACTGAGCTCATTAATAACGATAAACATGGCAGGAATTAAGTTACAACTGACGCCAGACAGCAGCAGTTTCTACATTAACGTGTCATAGCATTATAAATATCTAATATTATAAAGAGGTAAAATTTGTAAGATTGTATGTAGGGGATAATCTCCGGAACTACCTGTCGGATTTGAAAAATTATTTTTGTATTTGATAGCCCAATTCTTGAGAAAGGCTATAGGTTATTAATATCACGCTATGACCCTTACAAGTCGAGCAAAAAGAAAAAAAGCCAGAAAGAACGCTAAGCGAAAACGAAGTGATAGCGCGGGCTGGTAATGCGATACGACGGGGTAGGTCGGGGGAACAAGAAATTTCACGCGGGCGAAGTCGCGGGCAGAAGCTAGTTTATAATAAAACTCAAAATATTGTGGTCAGGGGTTTAAGTTGGAACACGTATAAATAATGGATCCAAAAAAAAACATTTACGTCTAGAATTTTATTTATTTTCTTTAGCAATCGTATAGAAACTAGCTAAGCTAATTAAATTATAAAAGCCTCTGATAGAGTACCACACTTTAACTTCTCAAACTTTTCTTCCTCTTCATCTTTTACTCTGAATGCTTCCTCGAACGCTTTTTTACTGCGCTGCGATAAATACTCCGGGAACGAGACGCGAAATCTTAAAATGAGATTGCCTTTTGCTTTAGTGGGACAAGCTGGTACTGGAAGCCCTTCATCTTCTATAATTTTCTCGTACGTGGGAGTCACAACGTCCGTTATTTTGATCCTCAATATTCTGCCATCTAACGTTCTGATAGTTTCCATGAACCCACACAATGCCTCTTTTAAAGTTATATTCTTGATGTAAAGCAAGTCGCTCAGACTGGACCTGACGAACGTGTCGTGCGGACGATCTTCAGTAATAAATATAACGTCGGCGGGAATCCTCGTCGGTCCCTGATCGCCCTCTTCTTTGAACCTCACTTCAGTGTTGGGGTATATACCGGCTTTGATTGGTATAGACAGAACTTTCTCTCGAAGCTTTAGTTCGGTGCACGTCTCATCTGTGAATACCAGTCTCTGGATCTTCATTTTCTTTAGTCCTCCTTTGTATACTTCTTCTAAGGACAGTGCGAGTGGTCTTACTATAGTTGAGTCCTTTTCCTTGTACCCTTTGCCTAGCGGAGACTCGAACATCGGCGGGGGGTTTTCATAGTAATCTAATAGGTCTGCGTAAGGGTTGGAGGTGCCGAAGAAGTCGTGGAAGGTTTGAAGTGGTTCTCCGTGGTAGCGGAAGGGTTGGATGAACTCCGTGGGGCCGGGCACGCCGCGCTTGAGGCCTTCCTCTCCGTATTGGTCGTAGACGGCGCGGTGTTGGTGGTTGACAAGTACCTCGTAGGCTTCTGCGATCAGAGCGAAGATGCGTTTCATGTTCTCGTCGTCGCCGTGCCGCTCGGGGTTGTACTTCAGCGCCAGACGTCGGTATGCGCGCTTTATCTCCAACTGGCTACAGTTGCGTTTCACGCCCAGGATGCCGTAGAAATCGAAACCCATCGCGACCTATTTGTTATTTATGTCTGTTTTGCTAATGTCACCTAGTGTATATAAATAAGAAAAATAATACTAAAAACTAATATTTTTGAAGTATTTTCGTTAAAAACTTGGTGTGTAGACTGTGCACGTGCCAATTTTTTTTTTATCGTCTTGATGTCATATTTGGCATGACAGGTCATGGCCGCAATATTAGTTTTTATCGTAAACTTTTGACGGCCGGTATTTCTCAAAACGACGAAGTAGGTCAAATATAAAATTTACACTTATGCTATATAAAACCTTTATACCTTTGCACACAAGGTTCACTTCCGCCTGCACACTGGGGAGAAGCCGCTAAAGTGTACGGAGTGCAACAAGACGTTCAGGCGACACTCGACCCTATGCCAACACATGAAGAAGCACCGCGGCATACGCAACCACGTGTGCAATGTCTGCAACAAAGGATTCTATGAGGTGTCCAAGCTGAACGCGCACATGAGGGTGCATACTGGTACGTAATATTGGATATCAGAACATAGTCATCTTCTAGAATAATACAATGATAAATTCATTGACAGACAACGCACAGCCGTTGCAAGTGCAAGTTTTGCACAACAGATCCATAACGAAAGTAAGCACTAAGAAAGGATTTTTGAATTTCATGGCCTAAAGGTAAATAGGTAAATTGGCCTCAAGTCTGTATGGAAGTTCGTCCTTTTTGCAAGGCAAAAAGCCGGCCGGCCGGCTTTTTGGCGCAAGGTTTGTTTTTTTTCATGAGTGAAGGGCAAGCCGAGAGCATATCTGAGGCGACGGCACTTGCCCATGTAGTTGTTTAGTTTTTTGAATGCTTCCTATAATGTCTGTTTTGTGGTCAGGCGAGCGTCCATACGAGTGCCAGTTCTGCGAGCGCCGCTTCGCGCAGCAGTCGGCCCTGATCTACCACCGGCGCACGCATACGGGGGAGAAACCCTACTGCTGCAAGATATGCTCCGCGCGCTTCACCACCTCCTCCGCTAGGAACAACCATATGCTCACACATACTGGGAACAAGAGGTACTTATTCTATTTACTATAGACTAGCGACCCGACTCTGGGGGTCTACTATCCGTCAGCAAAGATACGAGCCCGTCCGAAAGTAGCGATCCGTCAAAGCAATTGCCAAATCCAATTTTTCTGACGGGCAATACCATCTCGGGCGTAGGGACAACTGTGAAATCGTATTGTCATTCATTCTTAGATCAGAAATCGAACTACTTAATCTTATGTCCATCAGTGATACGGTGAAGGAAACGCCCCTAACTTCGAGCTTCGTGATAAGGGTGTACACCTGCTCCGCACGGTTTTTACGCCTCTACAAAACATCGAGATTTCTTAAAGGTGTTATACACATAAACCTTCCGAAATAAATTCTAAAACTGATGGTGAAACCGCATCCAAATCAGTTGAGGTGTTTAGAAAAACAACGCGGTCACCCAGATAGACACGAAACGCGACTTTAATTTATAATATGACTAGCTGTTGCCCGCGACTTCGTCTGCGATCCAGGATGAAAAGTAGCCTATGTCCTTACCAGTACTCTAATTACGTAACACACTATCTATCACAATCTGAATCATTTTGAAGCCTATTGTTAATCCATTGCTTCTTAATTTCAAAAAAATTGTCTGTTCAACAACGTAAATAACGCAATGAATGTTGTTGAACTGTCAAAATGAAACCCATTCCTACGCTTAGTGTGTTACGTAATTACCCCGCTGTTCATGGTCCCAAATTTCATCCAAATCCGTTTTGGCGTGAAGGCGTAACAAACAAACAAACAAACTTACTTTCTCATTTATAATATTGGTTAGGATTGTATAGATGAGAAAACCTATATCACCCGCGTCGAAAGGCATTTGGGTTGGTCTTGTGATCTGTAGTAAAAGATTAGCCGGCAAAGTATTTTTAATTTTAATGCATCTGTATCCATTTTCAGACATTCTTTCATAAAACAGGTTTCGCTCGTGGCTCGTTATTACCAGTGGCGTATTTACTTATGGCCAAGAGTGCCATGGCCCGGGGCGGCAAGATGGAAGGGCGGCGAGAACCTCCCCTCGCAGTCTGCCTTTTATTTTTGATACAAGCGCTACTTAATTTATCTTCTACCCTGCCGCCTCCTAACTTCTATATAAGAAAGGTAAAAAAAATATAACCTATCTGAAGTGGGATGCTCAAATTTTAGAGCTTGCTCTTGCATCTTGAATTCTACAATTTTTGAAACTTTTATGAATAGATAATGATCAAACGAAAATCGAATCTGTCAAAGGTGCTCAAAATTTTCGAGGCAGCTTCGCTCGTTCTCGCATACTATTGTTTTTTTTATTCACTAACGCTACCGCGGTAGCGAAGATTTTTCCTTTTTTTTTTTGGTCAAATACCTACGGGTTGGCTAATCTTATGGGCCCAGGGGCGCCAAATCTTAAAATACGCCACTGTTTATTACCATTAGCCTTATTTTGAAAACGCATCAGTGAATTTGACTGGAATATTAGGCGAAGCAGATGCATTGAAACAAAAAGTCGTTTTGTTAATTCCGCGTTCTACTTAGGGCCCGTTGTTTGATCAGTAGTTAAGCATACTAATAGTTAAAATGCGTTAGTTAAACTAACAATTTGTTAAAAATTACAGAAGTATGTTGTTTGACAAATGGTTAAGCTAACTACAGTTAAAAAAAAACACAATTTGCTATAACAGTTAACCATGCGCAGACAGAGTAGTTACATTTTGACAGCTATTGACTATTGTCAAGTGACTAATTCTTAAATTGACTAATGGTCATGTTTAACTATGTATCAAACAACGGGGCCTTAATCTTTTAGCAAGCTGTTAGTCTATAAATAGATCTTAATAACCTCCGTCTGATGTTACCCTCAGGTTCGTGTGTCCAGTTTGCCTAAAAGGCTGCACGTCGCGCACAGAACTCCGCGTTCATTCAAGCAAGCATACTGGAGAGAAACTATTCGAGTGCAACCAGTGCGGAGAGCGGTTCAGCTCGGCGTCTTATCTCGCCGTGCATCGTCGCTACCACACCGGCGAGAAGAAGTACCAGTGTCCAGTGTGTGGAAAGGGTATGTACTTACCTAGGCAATACAGCTGTGTTTGGCACTTGTTAAAAAGTTATAATACCTACCTACTATTCAAAAACTGTTCTTTGCAATCATTAATCGTTAACTATAAATAAAATACAAATAAATGTAGTCCGTAACTAAGGCTTATTACAGAACCTTACTTAAGACCCAAGCATTACTTTAACGGCGTTGCAATGCCTTTTAAAGCCTTCTCCGGCGCGCACACCTCTAATCAAAGATTCATCGCAATCGGTCGAGCCATTACAAGTTTTTGCGAGAGTAACAAACGGCAATTGATTTTTATATATAAGAAGACTAGCTAATGCGTTGCATTGCCTTTTTTTCAAACCTCCCCTTCGTTAAAGAGAGCAAAAAAAAATCCTTAAGCCTTTTTGAGTTTTAGCGAGAGTATCGAACAGCAATTGATTTTATATAATTATTATGATGATAATAATAATGCTTGAGTCTTGAACGAGGTTTTGTAATGCAGGCTTTGAGAAGTAGGGCAAAATGGTTAAAGAAGTCATGAGCTTGATTAAACTAAAACAGAAGTTTTAGTGTTCAGTAAAATTAGCTCAATTTCGATATTGGTCTTTCGAAGTCTCAAGTCAAAAACTCATTCTGTATGTGCAGTATTTTTATCTCACGAAGCGAAGCGCGCTTTGCTTGTGGTACTGGTTACCAAGTGTACAGTGACATGCTGTGAATGTGTGTGTAAGCGCAGGAGCTCTCGGTACCGTCCGAGATAATGGCGAAGTCGGAAGGTGTGCGTGTGTGTGTTATGTGCTGACGCTATTCGTCTACACGCACACATTCACATCGTGTTTGTAAATTTAGTTACCACAAGTAAAGCGCGAGTCGATTCGTGAGATAAAAAACTATATCTGCATACTGAAAAAGTTTAGTAGAGTTAATAAAATTAAATGTATAGTTTTGGCGTTTGGGCAATGCAGACTAGTATTCAGATAGAAACACAGAAGTTGAATCGTGTTACAAAAAAGCTTACCACTATTGAACTAAGACATAGTTTCTTACTTTTATCCCCAGGTTACATAGAATCGAGTTCATTCAAGAAGCACATAAAGACGCACGCGAAATCGGAGACGGAGTCGTCCACGTCGGAGAACAGTGCGGAGGCGCCGCAGGGGAAGGAGCCCTGCCTCGCCGAACATCAGACCGTCACCGTCACTGAGGACTTGCCTGATGCGCCAAACCAAGGTAACATACCTTTAAATATTAAATTGTCTCATGTTAAAGAAAATCCAAATCAAGACCTCTGGGCTGCTTCTGAGAAAATCCTAATGAAAAACCACAATAACCCTGCCCGACCTGGGAATCGAACCCTACTTAGCCTTGCGATCAAGATCAAAGAGTTAATGTTTTTAAACTTTTGCTTATGGTGACTGCAAAGTAGATCATAGTCTGTCAATCTTCTCACCAAAGATTAAATTTGGTTGTCACGAATCACGTTCCTTCGAAGATCTGATTGAGGGTTACCGGTGAATAAAATAGTATAATAAATGCAGCAGTCACTTGAGTTACAGCCTAGCTTGATAAACTGTTAATTATAATAATTAAAGACTAAATGATGAACGTAAATTCTAACGTTATTTCAGTTCAACCCCAAGTTCAAATCCAAGTGCAGGACACGCAGCAGGTCCTGCAGGTCCAAGGTCAGGTGGAACGCACCCCGCAGCAGAAGATCACGCGCTACAAGTGTGGGCTGTGCGTCAAGACGTACATGTATCTACACAACCTGAAGAAACACATGCTGGTGCATGAACAAGTAAGTGTTAAAAGTGAAAGGTCCCATCCATTACAGGCTGCGGTACGCACGAGTTCTTAGCTTCGCTTTGTATGAAAGTGTAGACGGGATCGTCCACTGCGACCCACGGCCACGCTACGCACAAATACGTGGCTGGTAAACAAATGAACCGCAGCAGCTAACCAGGCAAACCTCTCCGTGGACAAGCTTCGTAGTAGTAGACGGTCGACAACTATTTGTCCTAGTTTTTTTTTAATTGCACTAACCAATTTTGTAACTTGAAAGGAATCAACACTTTGGAATGGTTATCAACCAACTAACTGACCGACATGTGACACCTTGACGAAACGACCTTGCCTTTAATTTTTTTAATTTAAAAGTATAGTCCACCTTTACTTTTAATTGAATAAATCTTAGAAGGATTAAAGTATATGGAAAAAAATATTTTTAGGAAAACGGGCGTAACACGGAGCCAATAATATTCCTTCAACAACAGCAACCACAGCAGCAGCAACAACAACAGCTGCAGCAGCAACAACAACAACAACAGCAGCAGCAGCAGCAACAACAACAACAGCAGCAGCAACAACAGCAACAACAACGGCAGCAGCATCAACAACAACAAGTACAACAGCAACACCAGCAACAACAACAGCAGTTGCAACAACAGCATCAAGTACAGCAAGTTCAAGTACAACAAGTGCAGCAACAAGTACAGCAACAGGTGCAACATCACCAGCAACAGCAACAGATGCAGCAACAAGCGGTGCTGCAGGTCGGCAACGTGCAACAGCTTGCGGTGCCGATACATGCGCAACATGTGCAGCAAGGCATCACCGTGTCTGGAGTACAGGTACGATGAACTGCACTGATAATGTATAATACATAACACATTATTTGAATTTCGATCAAAATATTATGTTTTCGTTTTTATTATTATACTAGCTTTTGCCCGCGGCGTCGCTCGCGTTAATTTAGACTTTTACTATCAATTCGAGTTGAAATTCAATCATGATCGGAAGACACGTGGCGCCATCTATTATCATAAGAACGTTATTGTTGTTTTCCTCGGGAACAGTACTTTTTTTCGGGATGAAAGGTACCCTATGTCCGTTTCTGTACACCTGACAACGTAAATGCAAAATTTCAGGATGATCGGTTCAGTGGTTTAGGCGTGAAAAGGTAACAAACAAACTTATTTTCGCATTTGTAATATTATTTAGGATTCTTACGAGTATGTATGTGGAAAAACAATTTGAGTATAAGCGTAAAACAGATCTTCCTTGTACTAGTTTTCTTAATTAGCTTCAGAGTACCTATTAGTTATCATATCAGAGAAACAAAGTAAACAAACGTTAAAAAAAAAAAAAAACCTTTTGCTTTCCACTATTGTACTTATGCTTCACTGTTACGGAATAGTTATTTGTGCAACAAGAGAGCAAAGTCGTTTTTTGCTGCGAGTGCTGATTTTGAATCCTGAGCAAGCGAAGGATTCAACGATTGAATCACGAGCGTAGCGAGTGATTCTAAAGTTGAATCCTGAGTGTGGCGAGGGATTCAAAGGCACGAGTTACAAAAATCTTTGCTCTCGTGTAACACACATAACTTTTCACTTCAGCAGCGAGAACACTTTAGGAGATAAAATAATAAACAGGAATAGATTGAAATAACTATTTATTGTGAATCAAAATAATTAACATTGTAGGTAGAGGTACCAATTCAATAAAATGGAACATTTTAAAAGTTAAAAGTAAAATTACTGCAATTCTGCAAATTAAAAGTAACCCGCTTTTTTATTTAAATTAAGGCGTGTTCGGAAATAGCACCCATGATATTTTATTATTCAAAATATATAACGTAACATTATTGAAACTAGAAATAAATATTTACATGTTAAATATCAGTTTTATTTGCAGTAAATACTTATTTTCGTTTAAATACAACAATAAGTGAAAAATTCAATAAATTACATTAAAAGACATAATTATCTTTTTGCAAAATTTCTTTAGTTAGTACGAAATTCCGAACGTGTTTGTCTTTGAGGTCGAATTCAAATCGGAACTTCGAAAGGGCTGATCTTTGTCTCTCTCTCTTTCTAATGGCGGGAAAGAGATAGAGTATGAATGTTTCGAATTGTATGATTAACCCAAGGCTGAATAATATATTCGCGGCTTTCCGAAAAAAATAATTAAAAAGTTACTTGGTCTCACTCAGTGAGCAAAATCGCATTTTGCTCACTGATTTCAGGCAGCAAAACCTACATGTTTGAGCTACTGAAGTGAAAAAACTATTTCGATTTAGGGATGGGCCGAACGTGGTTTGAACCGAATACGAACTGCGGCCGAACATTCGATAAAAATATAAAGTTCGGTTATTTCCACTGCGCTTTATCGAGTCTTATCGACTCCTGGACGCTCCGTATATTCTGAGCGCATTTTCTCAGAGGCAATGTATACAAACAAAAATGTAACGGACTCCTGCCAGATAACGCAGAATCCTTGGTGTTTTTGCACCATAACCTATCCTTGATAAATTTTAGATAGGTACCAGCTGGTAATAAGATTTCATTTAACACTTTAAAAATTCAAATGAGTGATGTTTGGGGAAAATTATTTTAATGTTTAGATGTCAAAATTCTGATTAAAATTAGAATAAATTTAATTTTTAATATGTAACAACTAACATACAATAAATGTATATGATTTATTTTAGTCCAAAAAGTTGAGTTATTTTTACATTTTCTTGTATCGAATGTTCGTTTATTGCCCGTGGTTCGACCGTCCGAATGCCGAAGAAGTTCGGTTAAATTAAACCGAATGTGAAACGAATTACGGCCCACCCTACTTAGCTTACAATTTTACAAACAAACCACTTGTCACTGTCTAAATAACACAATATTGTTCACTGCAGAGTCAGCACCCGTACCCGGTGATCTCGTCGGTGCAGTCCCTGCAGCTGCAGCAGACACAACAGGTTAACACGGTATACATTCTACTATGTGTTGTCAACGTCCGCATTGCACTTTGCACTTCAAAACTAAAGCATAATGCACAACTTAGACATAATTATGTATTAAGAAATTAATTAAATAATAAGTGCATTGGCTGATCAAATTTCAGCACGTCAAGTCACGGATTCGATTTCCGCGAGAACCAGATTTTTGTAATAAAAAATTATAGAGAAGTACTGAGTCCTAGTTTTTTGAACGAAGATCCTTAACGCACGTTATACTCTCTGCACACGACACTTTATTTCCGTAACAAGTGTCTGGCCGCTCAAAATGTTACACACTTTTCGGTCTATTCTCATTTGCAAAGTTCTTGTGTGCAAAAGCAAAAGGAACTTCGTTCCGACCGGGTGTCCCACGACACCTCTCGACTGTATTTTTCATGCATGTGAGATTAGATTGTGCTTTCCCACGATACAATAGAGCTTCAATGATTTGCCAATAAAGGGTCATTGATAAAGTCATAACAAAGACTATTATTTTCGTTTACAGCAACAGCCACAGCAGCTTCAAGTACAAACCATACAGATACATCCCCAACATCAACCTATACAAATACATGTAAGTTAACAACACTTGTATTATTTTCGTTCTGTGTTTGGTCGTGTGAGCCCAGGTAAGCATGGGCGACTCTCGATGCTGAGCCGAGCATTGAGCATCCAACAGAGTGCATTCCAGCGCGTCAAAAAAATACACGGTTGGATTTTCAATTCTCGGCGCTAAGTAGTGCGTTGAAAATCCAGGCGAGCGATAAAGAATCATGATCATTATCGTGAATATTGACATAACCTTGTAGTAAATTGATAATTGTATTATTTAGGCGGTGGGAGTGCAACAAGTGCAGCAGCAACAGCTACACGTGGCCACCTCCTCGTGCCAGACCATGCTGCCCAATATACTGCAGGTATGTTACTCTCCATTTCCATGGCCTGTAGTTTCCATATAATAAATAGTCCTGATAAAGCCACCATTTTCAAAACTTCTAGGGTTGATTACTCTTGACTTTCCTAAAGTAGTCTTTATGACACTCACGGAATCTCTTAAAACCTTACCGAGAATTTCCTTTTAAACCACATAAAATTTGTCCCCAGCTGCAACCAGCTACCGTGGCAGTGTCAGGCCTGTCCCAGCAGGAGCTGGGCGGCGTCACACACCGCATCATTCTGCAGCCGCAGCCCTCCGCCACGCATCCTGCCGTCTACACCATCCACCATTGATGGAAACGCTTAAAACTAATACATAGACAACACACGTAGCGTAATCTTCAGACAACTTGAGCAAAGTAAATGGAGTGCTATCAGTAAACTTTACCCTATGAGGTATTTACAAAGTTAATTAGATCAGAATGTTATTATTCAAAACTCTTTATGACCCTAGATTAAATTAAGCTTCACTTATCTACTCAAAGCATTTATTTCAAATAAACCATTTACAGGCAATTTTGAATTGTCAATGGGTTGGTCAGTCAGAAAGATGAAGCTAGTTGCCCATTACAAAGCGTAGTAGGTACCTATGGAGAAGAACGGGCACGAAACTCCTTCTTAACTGCGACGTTTTAGAATTTAGATCCTATAAAGTGACTGTCAGTTGTGATGTTCGAGATTCAAATTGGACGATATTTTTGACATTCTGATGGCATCATACAGCTGTGTTGCACTCCATTTTGTTACTACTCTTCGTCAATGATGTTAAGATATTATTATTACTATAGTAAGTAGATAACTTAGAGAGAAATTGGAAGTCTTATTGCACTAGTGCCTGAATATATTGAGATTGCTCTTCTTTAGATTTGTATGTTTGAATTTATGTGTACATTAGTTCTAGTATAGGTCTACGGCAATATCTAGTGTACCTACTCGTAGTATGTGATTATTAGAATGGCTATTTGTGTATATTGTTTCATTGTAAATAAGATATAATGATAATATTTCACTATGGAACAAAGTATAGAGCAATAATGTAAATAGACACAATTATATTTTATATTTAATTAAAATGTTTGTTTCGCTAAATGTATTTTAATTTTTTTTTGTGCTTTACTTTTCAAGTGGTCAGGCGGTACAAATAAAACGTCAAATTACTAAAACTTATCGTTAAATTTTAATTACTTTAAAATTAAGATAATACCTAAATCAATGCAATTCATTCTTTATTCATAATATCTCTGAACGAATATAACCAGTGGCCCAGAAGTCTAAAATGGTAGCAAGGATAATAATTTTACATTATTTTCAGTTTTCCTTTTGGCACAAATGATTTGAATAACATTATTTACAGCAAACTATTTATATGCTAAGATCAGTTGATAATTTAGCAGACCACTGTGTTTTCACAAAATTAACTCAAATCTCGCACAACTGCCAAGAGGCTCTGCAGGCATACAATACAATATTTAAAAGAACAACACTGAAATTCACCCTTTAAGTTAAAAGACACCGCTACACAAACGCGTAAAATAAAAAAAGAACTTTCTTTTAAGAGAAGAAGAAAAACGTATTATTATCGAGACAGCGTGTCGCACAAATATGCACACATCGCTACCCAGCATCTATAGTCATCTCGAACCGTTTTTGACACTTATTTTGAAAATTCGTGTTTATGGGTTCCCGATGTCAATTCAAAGTTGCTGACAACATTTATGCATTACCTTGCAGTAAATATAAAAATATCAAACCTAGCCGACGACGCTTACAAATATTTCCGCTAAACATTCTATTTACACTACGATTACAATACATAATTTGAAGGCCACATGTTTCATATTTTCAATGAGATTTTATTGCGTCAAATGATATACTTTTAATCACAGGCATAATTCAATTATTGCTTCACTGATGTAAGGCATGAAATAAGAGGATTAGGCGAAGATTCAGTCCGAGTCTAGTCGCTTATTAAGAGGAAAACTTCTAGAAGATAATGATTTCGATACATGAGAATGTGAGAAAAGAAGCGAAGTCCCCATTTAGTGCTCCGTTATTGGAATCGTAAGGATAGGGGCATGATGAGAACTTGGAATAGTAATATTTTAATAGCACCAGCTATACTAGCTACGCAGACCATCCTAGAGTATAGAATAGTTACAGAATCATTTGAAAGTCGGAAATCTGGAAAAATAAAAATAATATCTGTGGAGTCGCACCAAATTCCTGTTCTTTGTATATAGTACTTCAGAAATTGTAACGAAGCTGTTCTATTTCAGTCAACTCATAAATATTCAATAGCCGAATGATACAGCTAATAGCGATGCGCGATGCCGAAATTATTTGATTTTGACTACTTCAACTGGAATGATTTGGAGCAGAGTCGGACAGTATCGAGAAATATAAATTAGTCGAGATATTTTATTAATAATTAAATATTTCGGAGTCGCCATCGCTATTCAGCTCGCAAATGTATCGTGTCCTGAACCGCACACTAACCGATGTCAATACAGCATTCAAAGATTCATACAAGTTAGGTATGTACTATACGCTCTGCGCGCTGCAGTCACTGTCGGGTGAATGTTCAGGTTCGTAGCGAATGTACGCGTTGTGCAGCGTCAGGCCGGGCGGCAGCTTCACGTCGCGGAAGTAGCGGTGCCGCCGAGCGTCCTTCGCCGAGATGCGCTTCACTGGGTCGTACACTAACATCTTTTGTAGCAGGTCCATGCCGACCTCATCTAGGTTTTGTACCTGCAGAGTGGGAAACAAAATGCATTGGTATTTATTTTATATCGGGTACTTTTATTAAAGTTTTTACAGTATAAAATAGTGTTTTAGTAAAAAAAAAAACCATTTAAAGATAAAATTAGCTATGTATTAATTAATACTTACATGATTATGTAGGTTGAAAGTAGTCCAGTTAGGGAACGTAGGTTTGTAGTCGGGCAGAGATGACACTCCTGGCCAGATGTCCTCAGTAGGAGTACGTAGCATTCTGAAAAAACATATTCAATATTGTAATAAAACAAAAAAGGGTCCGAATTTCTGTCTACAGCAAACATTCTAAAACTAAAAAATTCTACCTGAAGATGCGGAACAGTTGATCAATTTCCGAGTCTCCTTGGAACAGAGGTTTCTTTGATGACATCTCTGAGAATATACAACCAACTGACCACATGTCAATGGGGCATGAGTACCTGAAAATAATTATCGTATTTAGTTTTAAGCTAATATCAGAAGTTGAGAATTAAAGATCCTTATTACAATTTTAGAAAGTAATTCTATAAATTACTAGTTTCTGCCCGCGACTTCGTCCGCGTGACATTTATTGTACCCCCGACCCACCGCATCGCTCGCTTTTACTTTGTTTACGCTTAGCATTCTTTCAGTCTTTTTTCTTTCTGGTCGGCTCCTATGGGTCGTAGCGTGATGTCAAATAGCCTATAACCTTCCTCGAGAATTGGGCTAGATAATGCAAAAATTATTATAATTACTGACCGGTAGTTCCAGAGATTACCCTCTACATAGAAACAAACAAATTTTACCTCTTAATAATATTAGTATAGATATATTACTTATCAGGAAACACTTTACCTTGCCAAGACAAGCACTTTTAGATGTTTCTGTCCCACAAGCAGGGCAAAGGCTCAAGTTACTACTTTTAGAAGTAATAAATAATATTTCCAGTGTTTAAAAGCTACACCTTTACGCAAAATACGCGCACTGACGTGGAGTGCAGACACCAGCCCGCATTAACTATTAAGCTACACCTTGTCTCTGTTAATGTTCTAACCTCTGGCTGCCTAGCAAGACTTCAGGAGCTCTGTACCACAGAGTGACCACCTCATGCGTGTACACTCTAACAGGCACTCCAAATGCACGACCCAGGCCAAAGTCAGCCACCTGAAACAGTCAAACATAATCATTAGAATCATGAAAATATCATACTGAACACTCTCCTACATTTAATATCTGGTCTATCATTGTATGTGAAATTGATAAGACTCTTCCACAATGGCCACGTATTTATTGACTTGGAAGTCATGCAGCACAAAATAATTGAAGCGGTTATAGTACAAATTGACAAGTCCAGTCTGGCCCACCTGTTGCACTGTTTACATGAAACCACTGGGTGTGGTTGAACAAAGAAATATAGCTTACTCGGAGGGAATGGTATTAAAACTAGTAATGAAAACATCTTTCAATCCTGCATGGAGGACGACGAAACTCATGTGCTTCTAAACTGCCCGGTGGTCGCCACGTATAGGGCAAAGTACTGCGGTAACCCTACCTGGGTTACCCAAGTACTTTACCCCTACGTGAGATTGTCAGTAACACCAAGGCGTTGCTGGCCTTCTTCGAGGAGCTAGGGTGGATCGAATAATCGATTTTCCCACCCGTACGCAAAATACGCGCATTGATGTGGAGTTGCAGACACCAGCCCGTATTACCTATACCTATTACCTAACATCTTTCAATAGTATTTTTGCTTACTTGATTAAGATATTTAAGTACTTACTTTAATAATACCAGTCTTGTCAATGAGCAAGTTCTGTGGTTTGAGATCCCTGTGCAGTATCCGCCTCTGATGGCAGTAGAGGATAGCATTGTTGATCTGGTACAGGTAACTCTTCACCACAGACGGGTCCATGAACTGTAACCACAGCGACATTGTTCATAGAAAAGTCACACATGGAAATATTACTGTGAATTTGGGTGTGAAATCTAAGTTCATTTATTCAAATTAAGATGAGAATCTGAACTTTTAGAACATAATAGTTGTAAAAGAGTGCCCCTGAATGCCCGTCTGTCACCAGTTACTAGTGAATTAGCTGTATTTTTGTAGATAAATTAAGTAATAGTAATAAAGTCTATTTGGGGAGCAATTTTCATGTTATTTGTTACACTCATGAGTAGAACATAGTTGATTTCATCTAAACAGTACTTAATCTAGAGTTCTGCTAGGGTCAATTTCCACATTCAAATCGAATTATGTTAGAAAATTGGGGTACATACTTTTCCAGATCCAAGCGAGTCCATATATTTCTTCAAGTCCATGGAGAGGAACTCAAAGATTAGGTAAAGTCGGCTTTCCTCCATGAGCACATCTTCCAATTTCACTATGTTAGGATGGTTGAGCTCCTTCAGTAGGGAAATTTCTCTACAACGATGAAAGAATGCAATAGGTTATGTTGTAATTTGCAACATGGAATTTTTAAGGATTTCAGAATAGCTCCTCAAGTAAAACGATTACAATAATGTAGAATAAAAGAGTTAAATCTCAATTTACCTGATCGCTGTGGACGGGATGCCTTCATCTTCAGACTCGAGACGAATTTTTTTCATAGCCACAAACTGCCCAGTTATTTTGTTTTTTCCTTTGTACACTACACCATAAGTACCTTCACCGATTTTCTCGATTTTGAGAAAATCATCCATCTTGGGGCAGGGAATTTTGTTAATTTCCAGGCAAAACTGTGGGAAACTTCCTCACCAAACCTACAAGGTTTTTTCAAAAGTTACTAACACATCGATAACTGATAAAAACAGTTATGAAACAGATTATTTATTAGGCGTAAGTATTATAAACTTCTACCTATTACAATAAAACAAAATACGAATTTGTTTACTGGTAAAATAGCTAAAATATCGTTAGCAATTCACAACGACTTTCAAACGTAATTTTTTAAACTATTTGAATTGTTTATACCCATGTCAACTTTTCTCGTTATTGTCTATGAACTTTTGATCGTGTTCCAAAGACTTAAAAGAAACGTTTAGCATAATCTATGAATTTAAGTGTAAGTTACCATTATTTTTTGCTACAAATATACGTCCTTTACATTTTTGATCTGGAACGCACCGTATTTTATCATAGACAATAAAAAAATACATGGACAAAAGATTCTATAAAGAAGCGACTACACGGTATACAATAATTTTCTTATTTTTCGGGTACTAGTAGTAGTTTTTGTGTGGCTATGTAAAAACAGCTGCACGGGTAGATCGATCAGGTTAAGCTACGCTTGCTGAGGTTGGTCTGTGGATGGGTGACCATCTTTACATACCGATATCCCTCCGTGCCTCGGAAAGCACGTTATGCAGTCGGTCCCGACCTCCCCGGCTGTCATTCGTGGATCTTTGACATTCGTTACGGGTAGTCCGAAGCCCAACAGTTTGACAACTAGTCTTACCAAGGGGTATCGTATTACCCAGTAACTGGGTCGTAGAGGTCAGATAGGCAGTCGCCCCATGTAAAATGTTGTTATTTAGCTGCATCCGGTTAGACTGGAAGCTGACGCCAACATAGTTGGGAAAAGGTTAGGCAGATTGATTTAGTACTAGTAAAAACACTTATTTATCACTAGCTGACCCGTGCCCACTTCGTTGGGCGGTAAACATTTTTACTTGTGATGAAATTAACACTGTGGTTCGGTTAGTACCGAGTGCTATGATTTATTTCCTGACTGCCAAAAGGAGGGTTATATTTTTACTGCATATGTATGTATATATTTGTATGCCAATTTGGCTATATTATCAGGTTTCAAATTAATGAATGAAATGATTATGATTGAATAAATTATGTTTATTTTAATTGTTCAAAACTTCTCTGTCTACTATATTAGATGTATGTTATTATTTGGTACCAAAATATATTGTCTTTCAGGAGTTCCAACCCGAGATAAGCCAACATATAACTGCCCATGGGAAAAACACTGCTTTCTCAGGTCAATGCCCGCCAGAGAGAATGTTTGACCCTGGGACTTATTAATAGTGAGGGCAAAAGAGATCTTGACGCGATACTGTAGCCTTTTAAACAGTACGGGTAAATCGGTCGGAATCATGGGTATCCGCGGAATATAAGCCAGTTGTCCGACTGCTGGCCCTGTGAGAATGGTCGCCAATATTATATTCTTCCGCAACTCTTTTATAAGCAGCCTTGTGCCATTACACATGTTAGGGGGGCTCAAGTTTCTTAATAGCATGGTAGGAATGCCAACTTTTAATAAAAGGTCGTGAGGAGGTAAGCCAGAAGGCCTGAAGGCCAAGAAGAATTTAAACATTCTGGAGGATAGTGCACTGTAGGATCGTAATCCTACAGTGCACTATCCTCCAGAATGTTTTCCGCGATGACCGGTTCCATACCTATGTCGTCCAAATTATATGCAGTAAAAGGGAAAAAAGTCTTTTGTTTTAAAAACTTGAGAAGATAAATTTACTTATTTTGATAAGAATTCATAATTGTTGATAATATGACCAATAAACATGACCTAACGATATAAATATTTTTTTTTAATATAAAAGACTATATTTTGTGACTTAGATATAAAAGTTAGACATAATAATATGCTGTCGCTGACTCACATCGTTAAGGCAGCGTTCGTAAGAAACATTTTAGTTCAACCGTTTTTTCTCCGACTTACTTTGCAAATCCGACTACCATGAAAAAGTCTTTTCATTTTTCGGGTTAATATATAGCCTATGACACTCACACATAACGTGGCTTTCTATTGGTAAAAGAATTTTCAAAATCGCTTCAGTAGATCCAGAGATTACCCCCTACAACCTCACAAACTCACAAACTTTACCTCTTAATAATATTATATATAACATATTTAGATATATAAGTATAGAAGTATAGATTAGCGAGCCGCCCCCCAGCTTCACTCGTTTGTTACGACTTGAAAAAAACATCTAAATTACTTTATTGTATGAACATAATTTTAATTTTAATGTATTGTTTATAGCGATATTCATTTATAATATGTATATTCGTCTGCGTGAATCTAGTATTTTCCCGTACAAAGTTCAACACCACTTCACCCTTTTAAAAAGTATTTTTTTTTAAATCTTACATCGTATTATTATGTGTCGTTGTAATCGAGACACGCAGTAACATCTTCCCCTAAAAACATATTTACCGCCTTTTGCTCCGTAAGGGGTCGATTTTCGAAAAACCCTGATTCACATTCCTTATATTCAGTCTTAAGTTCGGAGTTTCGAGTTAATCAGACCGCGTGTTAAAATTATTGACAACACTTTGACACTCCTCAATTCCCCTTTAAGGTAGTTCAAAGAAAACCAAAAACGACAAGCTTTATTATTTACTTAGATTACAAGTTTATTAACTCAAGAAATAAGATTTTCCATACAAACGAAATCTCTCCTTTTCACCTCCTGAAAGGTCGTTTTTTCAAAAATCCCTTCTTAATGCTCGTCTACAATATGAAAAAGGAAACAAAATTTTACGTTCCTAGTGCCTGATGATGTGAAACATCTATAGCCGCGGGTTAAACCGATTCTTGGCGTGGCGACGCATGCCGTGGTGAGGCGTCGCCATGCTATATTTTCTATACAATATAGTTTCGATGTTTCACATCTGTCAGGTGTCCCGCGACGGCTCAATTTTTTAAATAGAAAGAAGTAGTAAAATAGTTAGAAGACATAGTAAATACGAGTAGGTATATATATGTATATATATTTATTTAGTGTCTAATTCATGGCAAAAAACGCGGGATGTTTTGAACATGGCGGAGGTGTCTGTTTAGCTTTGGTTTCGGATGTTGAGCGGACAAGAGCCGTTTATAAAGGGACATATTAGTTAATTTTTCTCGGCTCCGCTCTGCCTCGCCTCGGTCTAATAGTCTGTTAAATACCTATTATAAACTACCTGATTAGAAATGGATGGTACACATCAAATGACAATTGATCGCAATGGGTTTAATTTTGACAGTTCACCCACGTTCATTGCGTTATTTACGTTGTAAATAAGAGAAGACGAATTCTTCATACCTATGGATTAGCAATATCCTCTCTCAAAACTCTCGGATTGTGACTGAAAGTGTGCTAGGTACTCAATTAGGGTGCTGATCAACTTAGGTACAGTAGGCCGCATACTAATTCCTTGACCTGGCCTTGCGTAGTACGTAGTTTCAATACCCAATATGAGGCTACCTTTCACTGGTTTTGTTACCACTGATGTGCGGCTTACTGTACCTATCTACCTTGGTTCTCTGAAGAATTCGCTTACCCTGCGCCATGTCAGATGGGCTACTACACTGAAGCGGACCACACACAGCTAAGATACGATAATATATCTCGAGTGAATCATTTTACCGGACGCTGTCTTCAGAATCGCACGTTTTGTCCCTTGTAGGTAGGTACAGGTTGTTGAGTTGTTGCAATGAAGCGCACACAATACTTATTATTGCTAGACCTATTTGACAGCTCATCTTACGAAGATTGGGACAGTAGATTCGATATTCATGTTGCATCTAGAAGTAAAAATCGTAAAATCTGGGTAGAGGACCACATAAGAATTGGCACAGAACACACAGATTAGCGCGTTCAAACAAACTCTTCAGCTTTTTCAAATAAAAATTAGATTTTAGCAACCAAAATTCTGTAATGGTCATCTAATTTTGTCGCTGACTGAATAGAATAGAATACTCTTTATTATGTACACCATAAAAACAACAACACAACATATCAAAATCAATCATCTGAACATCATCTTTAGGATTTACTAAGGCGCCATGCAAAATATTGTAGGTTATTAGCATTAGGCCTTATACAGGCTGGCAGGGCCATCGACGCACAATCTGTTACCATGGATTCAGTACATGATTCTGAACCCCCCTGCGTTGAAATATTTCGTCCGGTATTTAATTTTCCGGTATTTAAATTTATTTTTATATTTGAAACTGTAAAAAAGCTGGATACTAATTCATAATTTGTATATTCATAGTTCTATTTTTTGTATCTTGTATTTGTATGAAATTCAACACAATGTAAATTGTTTATGAATAAAACAAACTAAACTAAACTAAACTAAAAAAAATAACTCTGCCATAAAGACCGCGTAGGTATTGCACTATTTTATGAAACTGCTTTTTTTTTGATAACCGATGAAATATTTCAACGGGGTTATTTCAAAGGGGTTTTAGAATCATGTTTTGAATCCATGGTTTCAGTTCGCGCGTCGATGCCAGCCTGTATACTATAAAATGTCTTACACTATTTTTTTACCAACACATTGCTATTGTTAGTAGGTAGCAATATTTTGTATTTCACTAAGTACCTACTAGATAATAAATAAAATATCCAAGGCTTAACAATAAAGGTTACAAAAATCGTTGTTTTTTGTTTACTTTTTAAGCGAATATTAGAACATCCTGTTGTTGATCTTAAGATCAATATCGCGAATTATCTTCCTAGTATATATTTCATTACCTATATTATATTGTCTTCGGTATGTTAACATAACTTTCGGATATTGGCTAGTATCACACGTTAACAGTGACCCATCGATGGTGCATTTTGAGTCTCATATCGCGATACCTACTCTAATATGAAATATGTAGGGTGTAAAAGATCCATCACATAGCCGTCAACTACGCATTCTGTACCTACATCAAACTAAGTAACATTGCACAAAAATAACGCTGAGAAACGAATTTTATTTTTGGTGTGGAAACTCGCTGATTACGGTAGGGCGCAACGTACGACGTAAACATTGTGCTTGTGGGTGCATGCAACGGAACAGGGGTTGTGGGGGTATTTAAAGATGTGTTAAATGTTTATAACATTAAAAAAATGTTTTCGTAAAAAAACGTCAGTATAAGTTGGAATTTTGACTTTCAATATCTCCGTAACCAGAAGGTTCCCAGGTATGGTCCAGTACAAAAAAAATACCATGACCGGGAGTACAAGTGACTCTTGGCTTCGTTAAGTGTCTTTTTACACCAGTTAGAGGTAGGTAGAAATTTGTAGACCTTTTTCTATTTTGTTGAGTATCTACCCGTTACTTGTTGACAGACCTACACTGTCCTCCCATACCTATTAACACTGTAATTTGAAAATATTGTAAAAGCCTTTTATTTTTAAAAGCGTAACCGTGGAGTTTCTTGCTGGCTCTTCTCCATAGGAAAAGACCAATTGGAACCGTGCACCTAGCTTCTGACGTTTCATAAGAGCCCATGTAGGTTTATGTGAAATAAAATATTTTGACTTTGATTTATACTCTACCGTGTCGCCAACATCTATGTTTCATACTTTGAAATTCTCTAATATACATAGTTACAGAAACGTAACTCACCCATCCAAAATTTGTCCGCGAAAACATTACCTAACCTCACATAACGATACCGGTGCATTCTGAACTTTTTATCTTTATCTCGGCTATCACAAACCAAACATTAAATAGATCACATACATAAGTTCATGTTCCACATAACTAGATAATTTATCGGTATTGATATAATTTGTGCTGAAACAGCGATTTTGTCACGTTTGTGTGCCGCGGCCGAGCTGCGCGTGCGGCGTCCGGTCGTATCAATGAGATCTAATGATAATGATCACAATATTAAGGTAAGGGTCGCGAGGCAAGGATTCATTTGGAAGGCATGTGAGCTCACACGATGTGGCGGTGGACAGTTTTTTTGTGCCTTATAGTTTATGGACATGTAAGTGATGATTTTATTGTTTTACGACATTTTATAAAATTGCATGGGTCATCGACAAAACCTCTTCTTTTGAAGTCTTTTAAAAAGATCGACAATTATTCCATTTGTACGGTATCCCAACCTTACGTCTGCTCGGGGGAAGTAGGTACCGACCGTGCGTACCATTGCAAAGTGAAGATAAAAATGTAGGTATTAATTTGTGTGGGTTTTTTCACTGGTCGGCTCGAAGTCTGCTATTTAGGGCATGCAGAAGTTCAAGTCGATATTAAACAAATAATAAGGTCCTGTAAAGATCAGCACCCTAATTACGTAATGCACTATCTATCACAATCTGAATCATTTTGAAGCCTATTGCTTATTGCCATTGCTCCATATGTTCGAAAAAATTGTATGCTCAATAACGTAAATAACGCAATGAATATTATTGAACTGTCAAATGAAACCCCATTCCTACTGTTAGTGTGTTACGTAATTACCCCGCGGGTCACAGAAAATGACGATTATTGATCCCGGCAGGAAGTATTTTTTTTTATTTTTTCCTAACTATGAACATTCTCTTTGCAGTCATCAGCACAACTAGTAACAGACGACAGCGAGAATGCCCGCCAAGCTCGTCAGTTGGACTTCGGTGAGTGCTGCCCCTGCCCGAGCCCCGGGCAAGGCTTCGCAGCACAGGAGTCTTCAATGTCCAATGACGATGCCATGTTTGCCCGAGCAAGGGACATAGATGACTGTCCGTGCAGGCCTCGAAGCTTTGACTCCGAGGGAGCCCCATCAATCTTCCTTCCTACTTCAACGCGTTCTGATGGAAATTTCGTAAGGTATGGGTTCTTTTTTTTGGTCACTTTCTAATTATACGCAAAAATTGGCGAAACGTAGGTGTTCTATATACCTGTAGCTACCTTTTCAGTAAATACAGGCGTGATGGTGTGTCATGTTATGTGTGTGTGTGTGTGTGTGTGTGTGTGTGTGTGTGTGTGTATGTATGTGTGTGTGTTTGTTTAGGGACATCGTAAGTAGATGTAATAAAAAGTAAAAGGCAGTGTAATTTAAATTATTTTTAGATTCGAATATTGTAAACTTTCAACGTGTTTAGCTATAACGGTCATGTTTTATGGCATTCACAAAACTTTGTCGATCTATGAGACCGATACCACAAATAACACAGACTGCTAGTAGGTGACTCGGTATCGAGACTAGCGCCATAATACTAACCCTGCTGAAGCTCCATCTAAGTTTTCACACGTTTGAAAATATTTTGACTAACCTTTAAGGTTAAGTATGACGGATTACTGGAGGAGAGGAGAAGAGGACTGGTCAAAGAATGCCCTGAGAGGTATACAATGGGATTCAAATAACTCTTCGTCGCACCCAAGCAATGACTGCTTTGGTGCGGCAAAGACTTATTGCATTCCCCATGTGAATAAGGTTTCTGAACTGTTTATGTCTTGTTGCCTCTTATATAAATCATGTATATTCTTTTTTTTTATATATTTTTTATTGCGGAATGCAGTAGTGCGTGCGAGTTTTACACTGTGATCTTGCAATTCATGTTTCTTTTTCTTTACAGGCCCGCAGACAAAAAAGAGGAATTCAAGCCACTCTTACACCCAGAAGTAGATCTTGCTTCATCCGTTCTAGAAACCCTACGTGAAGCTACTGATGAAGAATACCAGGATGCCCTTGCAAGGGACGCCGCCAGAAGTATGGCTAAAGAAGCTGAAGAGAGTATATTTGGAGACTCACTCCCTGAGGCAAGTAATGGTAATATAGTTACTATCATAGTGAACCCAAAACATAGCGACGGCTTAGATGATGACATACCTCAAGAAACCCAAGTCCAAGGGTCGCGTTGTGTACATGCACCGTTAGAAAGCGATAGTACTAATCTTGGTCAGATGCGAGTCGCTCAGAAGCCTCCTAGTTTGTTGGGTGAAGTTTTCGGGTTTCCAAGAATAAGCAAGCCTGCTGGACTTTTACACAATAATTTATTAGATATGGATAACGGTGCTAGCAATGTTAAAGAAAGCCTGGTTCAAGTTGATAATGATCACGTGACGAATAAAAGTGTACTAGGATTGAGAAAATTTGCCCCATTCATGAAGTTGGACAAAAACATGAGCGATAAATCATCTATAGATATAAAGAGCCCTGCAGCTATTGATACTAGTGTGAAAAAGGTACCTGCTTTCAAATTGCCTTTTATAAAGAGCAATGTAGATGTTGATACTAGCGTGAAAAAGGTACCTGATTTCAAATTGCCTTCTATGAAAAATAAGTTGAAGGATTTGGTATCTAATAGAGCTGTATTAGAAAGCAATAATAAAACAAATTCCTTGCCTTTAATATCAAAAATGAGATTGAATAACCCATTGTTTAAGTTGAAAGGGAAAAACGTAGATGATCTGAGTTTATCGCCCAGTAATATTCACGAACAAGCAAAGAAAAGCTTCTTCCAAACCAAATCACACTTAGAGAATATTTTACAGAACACTACACCAGTTAGTTTAAAAACCTTGTTAAAATTAAAAGATGTTGAGTTCGTTCCTTTAAAAGATTTAGTTCCTAAATCAGCAGATAGACCTACACCTAACTGGCCTAAACTTGCTTGGCCAGACATCTTCAAAAAACGAGATACTGTGATATCGAGTGATAAGGATAATAATACAATAAATGATGCTAGAAGTACGGAAATAATTGAAAAAATTACAAAATCTAGTCAAGATGAGACCTTTGACGCGGAAGTCAGTCCGAGTAATATAATTGAACAAATTAATGACGACAACTGTAAAAATGGAGCATTTCAGACAACCGAAACAGATGGTGAAGACACTGAAGCTAAGATAGCCTCATCAGAAATGATAGACACGGCATTAAGTCCTTCTGAAATTGAAGAGATTGTGAGTGACACGAGCAATGACTTGGCCAATAGCCAGTCAAATGAATTACTCGACAATAGTGATGACTGTCATATTAAAACTTTGCCAGTCAAAGAAACTAATCTCCCACAATCAATGGAAAGTTCTTTTGAAAATGAAGCACAAGGTAATAATGAAGATGACCTTAATTTCGAAACTTCCGAAGAAATTACACCACTTGATGCTAAAGCAGAAGGTGACCCAGAATCTGAAGTTGTTTCAAATGACGAAGACTGTGTTAGTAATACTAACGACGCTGACTCAATAACTGATTCTAGTAACAATGCAAACGATGTTTTGAAACCAAATGATACAGTTCTAGAAAACGTTGACGATTCATTGGTGAACGAAAACACGGTAACAGAAGAGGATTGTAGCCAAGAACTATCCGTTAGTGATAATTCCAAAACCCTTGACATTAATCCAACGATATCGATAAAGCCACTTTCACTAGATGAAAGGTTATCTACTATAAAAGAAAAAATAGCAAAACATATAGAAAACTTAAAGAGTCCAAAACTCAATTCAAAAAACTCAAAAATTCTGGATTCCCCAACTTCAAGTAATATTGTAGAAAACAAAGAGTCTTCTCCAATTAAAGATGAAAAACTCGATTTTGACTGTCAAAATGAAGAGTCAATTCAAGTTACGACATTAAAACCAGACATCTGTAAAGATGACTTGAAGATTGAAAATGAACCTGATGATGATAAGGTGACCATGCAGGACTTACAGAAAATATCAGATGAGATGTTACAAGAAGAACAAGAACGAGAATCAAAAACTTTGAACTGCTATGAACCAACAAAGGAAGTTACCGGCCCTAAAGAACCCATAGAAGTAAAAAGTGCAGAAAATGAGAATACAGATCCTGAACAATCTGGCAATACACATGATGAAGTAATAATGAATCCACAAAACATTGTTGATATCAGTGATAAAAATGACGAGATAAAAAATACTTGTAAAAGTGATTTAACATTACCTAAACAGTCATTTGAGCAAGAATCGGATGCAAATGTTGAAGCAAGTGAAGTTGTTATTAATAGGACACCTCAAAGCAATGACTTCTTCGCCTCACCACTTTTGCTGAACAAAGTTCAACAGCCTAACGAAAATCATTTTAGTTTAAACATTCCGTTACCAGACATACAAGCTATTAAATTGGAGCCATTACCTAAACTTGATGATATTAAACTCAGTTTTACCAACTTGTTTGATAAACCTGTACGAGAGATAGAAGAACATTCCGCATCAGAAGCAGCTTCTATGATTGATACGGCACCAATTATGTCAACAGACGCCAGCGCAAAATATTTTCGATCAATGCTATCTCCTTTGAGACTTGAAGACGTAGATTTAGATATTCTACAGCTGAAACCGCAATCAAATCTATTCTCTAAAATACCCAAACTCGACCTACATTCCTTTAGGACTAAACTGCCATTGCCTACAGATTTACGTATTAAACCATTAAACTTGCAATCAGCATTCAATGACAAAGGTGGTTTGCTAGGGACTTCTCTATCTCTAGGACAGAACAATCCATGGGAATCTATTCCTGGTTTGGATGATTTCGGGACTCGAGTGAAAGCGAATACCCAAAAAATTGCGAAAACGCTACGTAAGCCTGACATTCTGAGAAATAACCTTAAATCAAGCCCAGGAATAGGGGTTTTATCTGACACTAAACATTCTTTGAGAAGTATGCAACATACGTTAGAATCTAAGCTTAGAGGAGCCACAACAAAACCCGTAAACTTACAGTCGAACGACTTATTAGAAACCATATCTAGGAATCACGAAGACGTTAATGACAAACTTCGAGCTCTACATTTTGATTTCAATGATAGACTTGAAACAATGCGAAACAATTTTTTTGACAATTCTATATTTGGAAGTGGTGAATCACGCAGTACAAAATCATTTAGTGCTTTTAGTAACAAAAACAAAGATAAAAAGTTATCACTGAAATCAACACAACCTCAATCACTGTCAAGCAGGAGAGAATCTAAGAAAACATTAAAACCTCGAAGACTTGAGCAGCAAAGAGAAACTAAAATTGGATCTTCACATGGGCTACAGAACATGTTCAAGATGCCAACTGCGTCAAGCGTGCCAGTGCCGAGAACTATTGAAGTCCCTGAACTTAAAGCTACGTTGACGGCATCACCAGGACTAGGAATACAAAGAGCATCAGGCGTAAATACTATTTTTCAAAATATAGATGCTTCAGAACCTAAGGAATCATCGATAACTTTAAGGAAACAGGCTAGTAAGAAATTACCTATTACAAATACAAGATTAGGAAAACAAATAAATCCTTTCAAAGACAGTCAAATAAAGGTTCCGTTTTCAACAACACCCCGGCCATCACTATCAACCAAGTTACAGTCTAGAAAACTATCAACATCTTCGTCACTTCCACTAACCAGTAATTTAGGAAAAAATACAGGAAGGTTTGGACAGAAACTAGATCACAGCGGATCACCGAGTGAAATAAAGCATTCAATAATTTCACCCCTAATTTCTATTGATCGAGATCAAAATAACCTGGAAAATTATGGCCTAAAGAGCGAAAGCAGGCAAACTGGTGCATTACCAACGTGGAAATTAGGTAGCAGAGAAAATCTAGAACAGCCTAAAATGAGTAAGGCCTTGCAGTCTTGGCCTAAAGTTTCAGAAAGTGCTTTTCTGTCTAAGGTGAAAGAAGCAGTAAAAGCGAGAATGTCGAAACTTAATTCCCCTGTGATATTCAAACAGGCAGAAAGAAATTCTGTGAGTAATTTCCTGGGTGAAAATGGAGGAATTCTCAATTCAAATGCCGATATGGCACGATCTGCATCTACGAATATTGATGTCATTGAAGGACAACCGCTAAATGAAAATGTTTCATACAAGTGTACAATGGTTTGTACCAAAGCATAAAGGCTCGTACACAGTGGCGCTTCGCGACGCCCGACATAGAGGCACCGCGTGTCGCTGTCGCGTCGCGCCTGTCTCTGGGAGCCTTAAGAATACAAAATGAAAATGTGGATAGAGCGCTTAAGATTGAATGTATCATGTGTGATTGAGATTAAATTATTGTATGATAAGTAATTAGTTACCTGATCAGTTTTAGTTTAAGTAAGTAAGTTAAACTAATAAAAGTCGACTGTTTTGTCAATATTTTTATATGAATGTCGTGAAAAGGTGTAAATATTTCGATGTTTGTACTTGATTTGTATAAATAATACATCGTGTTAAAAAGCTTGGGTTTTATTTCCTATATCCTCTCTATGATATGCTAAGGTACTTGCAGGTTACGTGCAGTTAAATTGCAGGAGAAAGTAAGTCGCTGATAAAACAGCAAACATTCTAATCGTATAATTATTATTGGTGATAAACTGCTGAATTAATTTTTACTTATTTACAATTTAACTTTATTTTATTGACGTTTACCACACAGCTGTGTAAACACGTACAAGTAAAAGTATTATAAATTATTATAAATGGGTAAAGTCTACAGCTTGCGGTATTGCTAAACTTGGGCCCAATTCATAAAATATAATAAAATATTTTTACTTTTGCCATCGACTAACTTAAATATTTAGCTCGGAGTTAATTATCGTTTGTTTAAAGTTGGCATTCCTCACCAAATCACATGAAAAAAACTCTACGCAGAAATATGTGTCTACTTATCGTAAAATTGCGTGCGTAATAATTATACACAACCAGACGAGTGATAAAAAGGATTTGATGAGTTAGAAAGGCGACTAACAAAAGGTATTTACAAGGCAGCTGTGGGTGGAAATGCCGGGAGGCGATGCCTTAGGAGGACATACTACAGTGACCTTATTGGTGATGTTCTTCAGAAAGGTCCGGTGTGTAGTACTCGCAACCGGAGTGCGTGTATGACCAGATATACATATGAACGTAAACGAGGCAAAATGAGTATGTAAGGATCGTAGCAGGTGGCGTTCTGTAGTTTCTGCCCCATGGGAAGAAGGCGTGAGTTTATGTATATATGTATTTATGTGTGTAGAAAGTAGTTGTCGTAGGACGACCATGCCCTGACCTGGCTGACCCAGAACGTGCCCACGATAAAACTCCCCAACACTGACCTCACATTGACAGTACTCCGACAGTCCGACGTGCCCACCCGTGTCCGAGCCTCGCTTTTCGTCCCTCGCTACAGAGGTGACGTAGCCCGGCTCCAAAGTGTTCTGATTCGTCAGAACACCTGGTACGACATCGCCAGGTGGTCCTTGTACAGGGCAACTACCGTCGGTGGCGACAACCATGGGACTTATTTGACCCTGGGTGTGCCACCGGAGGAAGCGGAAAGGGTCCTGGCCCGGGAGCGACGGATATCGTACCTCCTGGGGTCGATATACGTGCGTTTCTGGCCCTCGACCCGACCCTCTGACACTGACGCTGACAGTACGGACAGGACAGGGACAGTACCGACAGCCACACAAACCAACGACCCAGACATCACACAATTGGAGGAGGTCATGGCCCGAGCGGCAATGGCCGACGTTGAGGACACCATACCGCCCGCGTCTCCTGGCTGGAGCGAGCAGCTGCTAGCCTCGTCGCCGGGCGATCAACACGACGACCAGCGGGTGGGGGAAGTGGAGAAACTGTCCGATGGATCCTTCTCCGACTAACCCCACCCCACCACCATCGTCGTCCCTAAACGTCATCCAAACCAACCTCCAACACAGCCAGACTGCAACGGCTAGCTTACGCAGGGCCTTGGAGGTTAAGCCCCGAACCATCGCACTGATCCAAGAGCCGTGGATCAGGAACAACAGAATATGCGGCCTCAGTAACATCGGAGGTAAGATAATTCTCAACGCACACAGTACAGACAAACCGAGAACCTGCGTCTACATACCCAAAGAAATTCCTACCACAACACTCACCCAATTCTGTTCCAGAGACCTGACAGTTATCAGGCTCCAGACTGAAGGTGACGTTCCAGATGTTGTGCTAGCCTCGGTCTACATGCCAGGCGAGGACGCAAACTGCCCGCCGAAGGAGATGGCCGACCTAGTGCAGCACTGTGAGCGCGCCAAAATGGACCTGATAATCTGCACCGACTCCAACGCCCACCACCCGCTCTGGGGCAGCGCCGCACCCAACTCCAGAGGAGAGGTACTATCCACCTATTTATTCTCTACTAACCTTAACATTGTTAACCGAGGCTCTGAACCCACTTGGGTCACAGTCCGAGGACAAACAATCATAGACCTAACACTTGCTACAGAGGGCGCGACGAACCTCATTACAAACTGGCACGTATCGGACGAGCCTTCTTGCTCAGACCATAGAAGGATACGCTTCACACTAAACACCAACACAAGAAAACCCGTACCTAGACGAAACCCGCGACGCACAAACGTACCTGGCTTTAAAAGTCTCCTAGCCTCTTTACTAGCCAGGCACCTATCACAAGTAACTATAAGCGACCCTACACAACTGGAATACACCGTGACAAAAATATCAGAATACCTAACCGAAGCATACCATGCATGCTGCAAGCTAAGGGCGCCAAAAACCAACAGGGACAGGAACCCCTGGTGGAACGCAGAACTTAGTAAACTCAGAGACGTACTTCGTAAACAATTCAACAGAGCCAAGAACACTAGACTCCCGGACGACTGGGAGATATACAAAGAGACCCAATATACATACAAAAAGCAAATCAGAACTGCCAGAAGAACAGCATGGCGGAAATTCTGTGAATCCATCGAGACCAACAACGAAGCAGCCAGGGTAAGGAAAATCCTATCATCGGACCAGGACCGAACCCTCGGTGCGCTGAAAAAACCCGACAACTCATACACACTAAATGACCATGAAACCAGCAGGGTCCTTCTTGAGACTCACTTTCCAGACTGTAAAATCCTGGAAGACAGGTCGTGGGAGGCTGAGCCAGAATGGACCCCAACGGATCAAGACTGGTCTAGAGCCCGAAGTATAGTAACAGAAGATCGAATAAAGTGGGCTATTAACACCTTCCAGCCGTATAAATCCGCAGGGCTGGATGGCATCTTCCCAGCCCTACTACAGTGGGGCCTTGACCCGCTGACACCTCGCTTGGTGGAGATTTATCGGGCCTGCATAGCACTCAGATACATACCCCTAGCATGGCGTGAAGTGAAAGTCATCTTCATACCCAAACCCGGCAAAACCGACTACACACAACCCAAGGCCTATAGGCCTATAAGCCTCACTTCCTTTCTACTGAAAACCCTGGAGAGACTCTGTGACAGATACATCCGTGACGGACCTCTTCGGGCAAAACCACTCCACAGACAACAGCACGCGTACTCCACAGGTAGATCAATCAAGGAATCCGCGCTACACAGCGTGGTATCCAAAATTGAATGCGCAGTGGACTACAAATGCTCAGCACTAGCCGCCTTCATTGACATAGAAGGCGCCTTTGACAAAACCATGTTTAATAGCATCAACATGGCCCTCGATAGACACAACATAGATTCGACCCTAAGCGGATGGATCACAAATATGCTCAAACAGAGAGCTGTACAAGTCACAGTGAACGACACTACAAGGGCCATTGTAGCGAAAGGCTGCCCGCAAGGGGGAGTCCTCTCGCCGCTTCTATGGAACCTAGTCGTAGACAGCCTCATCAAAGAACTCAACAACAAAGGATACTACACAGTAGGTTACGCTGACGATATAACTATAATAATAAATGGTACCCACGAAAACACCCTATGCAACCTCATGCGCCAAGCCTTGAAAATAGTAGAGGTCTGGTGCAATAAACACCAGCTATCAGTGAACCCCACAAAAACCGAACTAATTCTCTTTACAAAAAGGAGGAAATTGACGGTACTCCAACTACCTCGTTTCTTTGGAACTACCCTAAGCCTCTCAACTGAAACCAAATACCTGGGCATCTATTTGGACAAACAGCTGAACTGGGCAAAACATACTAACTACATTACTACAAAAGCCAGTATATCTCTGTGGCAATGCAAGCGAATGCTTGGCAGGAATTGGGGGATTAGCCCCAAGGTCACTTACTGGCTATATACCACAGTCATCCGACCAATTATCACATACGGCTCAATAGTCTGGTGGCCCAGGACAGATTTGAGTACAGCCCAGAGAGACCTTGAAAAACTACAACGGTTTGCTTGTGTAGCAATCACTGGCTGCATGAGAACCACACCCACTGCGGCCCTACAGGCGATGCTTGGACTACCACCTCTGCACCTCATCGTGCAAGAGGAGGCCGCCCTGGCTACCTTTAGGCTGCATATATCAGGGACTCTAAGCAAAGACTGTAGAGTAAAGCACATACGCATCAGGGAAACTGCGATCAAGCGACAACCGATGATGGCATCACCCTGTGACAAAGCCCCGAAACTACACTACTTCCAAAGGCATTACAACATAACACTTACAGAAGAACGTTGTGACCACTCAGGCCCGAGAGAGCTGAGAGTATACACCGACGGATCTAAGACCGACTCCGGAACCGGAGTCGGAGTTTTCTCGCACGACCTTAACATAAACATATCCAGCCCGCTAGGAAAGTTCAACACCGTCTACCAGGCGGAGTGTGTGGGCATCATAAAAGCGGTGCACGCCATAGAGGCCAGGAGAGTCACGGACACCCATATACGTATACTCTCCGACAGCGCCTCAGTCCTCCAATCCCTGGGGAGAAAGTATATTACGTCGAGCATAACACTTGAATGTCACAATGCTCTGGAACGTGTAGCGGTATCTTATCGCAACACAGTTACACTGCAATGGATTAAAGGACACAGTGGATCACTGGGTAACGACGCAGCTGACGAGCTGGCCAGAAGAGCATCCAGCGCGTCAGTCTGTGGACCCGAACCCATCGCGCCCATCCCCTTCAACCAGCTACGAAGATGGTTACAGGAGTACACCCACACACAAGCGGAGACCTGGTGGACCTCGACAACAGGCTGCAGGCAGTCCAAGAACGCCATGCCATCCTTGGATGGCAAGTTAACCAGACGCCTATTACGTCTGGACAGGAACGGCCTGCGCCTGTTGACGGGGACCATCACGGGACACTGCTCACTAAACAAACACTTTCACACAATAGGCATAACGGACAGTCCTCTGTGCAGGGCTTGCATGGAGGCTGAGGAAACCGTAGCGCATGTGCTCTTCGAATGCACAGGCGTCACCCAGATTAGGTCACAAACCCTCGGGGCACCCAGATCTTACACAGATGTTCTCAACAGACCAGGAGACATCATCAACTTCTGGAGGGAGGTGGGCTGGTTGGAGTAACCACCGACGGCCACCATGGCCCACGCACAATGGTCCACTTGAAGGACTAAGTGCGGAAACCAAAACCCCTAAAGAAGAAAAGAAGAAGAAGAAGTAGTTGTCGTATGCAAATATCATTTGCTACTTAAAAATTAGTTTCTTGACGATTCTCAATAACACATAATACCACGCCTGTATTCCCAGAAGGGTTTAGCAAAGGTGCACCTATAGTACACCCATATTGCCAATTATATTTAAGTCGCATGATAACTTGCTTTGCTTTTCAATAATTTGTACTAGAATCATATAAATCATATATGTTTTTAAATAACAACCTGTTTATGCAAATAATAGATTATTACGATTTAACGAAAGAAAAATAATATTAAAAGCCAATAAACATGATGCACCACATCAAACCACAATTCACCGCAAATAACATATTGATACTCACTTACTTACATAAAAAATAAAAATACCTAAGTAATTTAATTAAAAAATAACCATGACGCTTACGACTGTTTTTGCCTTGATTGAAAGTAATTTGTTTCTGTTAATCGGCATATCCATGGCACGAGCTAAAGGTGGACTTAGGGTCGTGGGAGAGAGCCATGAGTTACATCAGCAGAATAAATCGTATGTGTAATTATTTTCTTTCTTGTGATAGAATAGAATAAAGATAATTTAATTAAATTAAAATAGAATTTACAATTAAAATATAATAACCTAACCTAACTAAAACTATTAACCAATTAAAAAATGGCGTCGAAAAATTCCTCCGCATCGCTGTCGACTGGTAATGTACCCAAGCGACTGGCGGCATTGCCACTTTGTATAGTAATGCTTAGCCTCTGACCAAGGTAAAAGCCAGCCCTTGGGTCACGGGAAGTGTCAAACAGGCGTTTGGAGATTTCCTTAAACAAAACATGGGCACTCGGATCCCACAGCCCGAGGGTTTCAAACCCAAACGGCTCGAAAATATAATTACCGATAAGGTAATACTTACGCCGCTTGAGGTTTTCTGCAGCCGTAGCAGCGGCGCCAGCACAGCACGCCGAGACCGGAAGATGGGATGGCGCAAGAGTATCGACACATGTTGCGTCCCACATTAAAGGCCTAAAATCCCTTCTTGTGATTGCTTCAAAGTAATTGAATACCTATATCATTTTTATTAGTATTCTAGAATCTCAGCAACAATGTCATAGGATGGCTTGAATTGAACATGTGTTTGAACACGTACGGTGGTCCGAGTTATATCAATGTTCACGTAGATTCACCAATCATAGTAAACGCAATGTCTGGAGAGTTTTACAACCAGCCGATGTTCTACGCCATTGGACACTTCTCCAAATTCGTTCCACGAGAATCTCGAACAGTTTAAGTCACTTTGCAAAGTGTCGCTTTCCTCACGCCTTACAATACTGTCGTCTTAGTGACGAAGTGAGGTCTGAGTGAAATACCCCCCCTAATAATCATCAGCATCATCATCCACAGACCGACATTACCCACTGCTGGGCATAGTCATCTCTTTTGAACAATAGTTAAGTATATTTTTTTACGCACGTGGCAACCCAAGTAGCACATTAGTGAATTTTGCAACTTATCTTATAGCTTTAAGTTGCAAATGAGTGGTTTAACAGTGTTTGATAAAACTTATAGCTTCAAACACTACTCATATTTGTATATGAGTACCTCCTATCACTAGAAGTTCCTTATCAATGTATTTTGTTTCTACTTTATTTCTTATGGTTGCATAAAGTTGATATTGTTACTTAAAGTTGAAAACAGGTTTTAATTGTTACTGATTTAGAAGCAACAGTGGTATTTGAGGCCTGAAAATCACTTGTAAGCAACTGTTACATATAAGCGGTAACGTACCCTTATTTGGCACTTGTATTTCCAAATGAGTGGTAAAATAGAGTAGTAAGTATATCATCTGTCGTGGTTAAAGGGATCGTTTTGAGCCCGTTTGAAACCTAACGTGATTGCATCTTTACGGCCAATTGTATTCTATATGCCACTCCAACGCGTAAATAAGTTTCAATAGGGGGTTCTTGAAAACCAAAAGCATCTCTTTCTCCTTTTTTTTGAACCACTAACGATCTAACAGTTCCAAAAATACATCCTAAAATACATACACGCATCGCTTCACAAAGTTCGATTATTTTACTTTAATCTTTTATTAAAGACAAAAAAAATAATTAACAAACATGACTTTTATTTTTAAACATCTGACATACATACTACCTTAGAAATTACCGCATTGGCAATCGGCAACTAAATTATTAAACTTTTTCGATAACGATTTTTTGAGTATTCTTGAGGACTCCTAATTCATGGGCATTGCGAGATCTATAAAAAGCAAATAATTACTGCTGGTGTAACATCCACTGATTTGCCACTAGCGACATACAAATTTTTAAACCTTACAGTTCCAAATAGAGAACAAATAAGTAAAAATAAAAACTATAAGATATCTTATACGTCGCCATGTTTACAAAATGGAGTCCTTGAAAATGTTTTGTTTTGAACAGTGTTTTACCACACTGACGCATAATCACTGAGTTTTATTAATTGTAACTTGTGAGATTATAATTAGTGTAAAATCATTATGTTAGGTTAGTTTTTGAAGTATAGTTAGTTAGTGTTCATTATGTAGTAACAGTTTAATTTTTTTATAGTAATATTTCGTCAATAAATTTAGCACACTTTCTTTAATTGTTCTTGATCTTATCGAAGGCGTTTCGAAATTGTCAAAGAAACCATACTATAGTTTCACAGTAATAAACCATTCGCAAGGATTTAGTGCTGTAAATCAATGCCTGCATTATGTGAAGTACCGTGAACTTTTAATACTCACCAAATAGATATAATCCAAATTTAAAATGGTTGATCACAATACAAAGTCTTTTTTATCACTCAATGACTGAATGAAACGTCTTATCGTTCAATCAATCGCGTTCACTGCACAACTTAATCCATATAGTTCTAATTGTCACTTAAAGGTGATCGTTAGAACTCCTATGGATTCCATTTGGAACCAAAATTAGGCTGCAATTTTTCTCCCCGTGGTTCTATAATATTTGCATAAGGGTTCTCCGCACGCTTATAGAACTTAATCATGGCTGTATATTTTACCCCCATTTACAAATAGATATGATATAGAGCTATTTTACCACCCAGTGTGCTACTTGGGAAATTTTTATGGCAATAAATAGATACATTTTTCTTTCTATTTTACTCATTAATATTTTTCATCTCGCGCTTTGTCCCGACTTGTCTGTTGTTGTAATGTTTCTTTTTTTGTATTTTCTTACCCGCGGTTTCAGCTATCTCTATATCAAATTCCATCAAAATAGATTCAGTGGTTTAGCTGTGAAAACGTTACTGTCACTTTTGCATTTATAATATTAGTATGGATTTGAATAATTCATTTCTTAGAATCCCACAGGTGATGATAATGATTTTCACAATGACTTTTTGCAGAGGTGCTGCAGAAACAGTCAGAGTGCGTTTAGGAACGAAAGAAGCTGAATTAAACATCAGGGAGAAAGCAATTACGACCGTAGAGATGCTCAACGAATAACTAATGGAATTACTAGACCTGTTACATTGGTGGAAACTTCGACTGTTTAACAACATTTAATCATGTTAATAATAAAAGTACGCGATGTATGACGAAATAATAATAAAGCTAGCTTGTTTAATAGCAACTGCATCCATGCTACTGTCCCATTACAAATAAATAAAGAATTAAAAGACTTATTTATTACACTTTTTAATTACCTAATTGAAAGTTACAGGTGGCCTTAACTATATTTCATATTTTATGTATAAATTAGTGGAAATTCGTTGTACCTAATTACTTATGGAAATGTGTAAATTTATAAATAAAATTAAGTACAGTATTCATTTTCATTATTTAATTTTATTAATTATCTGACAGCGGCTGACGCCGAGAGGAAGTAAAACTAATTTAAAACATAAGTGTTCATACGCACGAGCGGCACGCGTTAACGGCAGAGGCAACTGTAGCCGTCGACAACGTGCCGCTCGTATATTTGAGCTCAAATACACGAGCGGCACGTTGTCAGCGGCTGCAGTTGCTTCTGTTGACTGCAGAAGTCGACGTGTCTACGGCTGACGTCGACTAGCGTCGACGGCTGCAGTTATCTCTGCCGTTGGCTACGTGCCGCTCGTGTATATGAGCATTAAGTTTAATTTATTGTTTGGCAGATGTTATTGTTCTTTTTTCTGGATTTCCTTTATTATATATCTAGTCGAAGCGCACGTTATAAATGCAGGTTTTGACATGACCCTTTCTTTGCATTGTTTTCGTATATTGATCGCAGTGTTCCAGGAGCTGTATTTATTAATTTAGTTTATTTTTATTTAATCATAGTCATTTATTCATAGTGAGGGTTTGTTTTATTTAATTTAAATCAAAGTAGTACTAGTAGTTATAATATAAAATTTTGTTGTTTGAAGATTTGCTTCAGATTTTAGTTACCCATAATGGAATTAAGAAATAACATTGTTTTCCTGATAATCCTGTTTTGCCTTTCGACTTCAACGAATGCTACAGGTAAGACGATTTATAGTATAAAATAATAGTGGTAATAATTAATTGATATACTCGTATTTATGGGGTATGTTATTTAATATAGTACTGTTAGCACTGGATGAGTGCTAAAAGTACTAGGTTACTATGTAAGGGCTTTAAATCAGAAACAATATTAAATTTGGACATGTTGCCAGACCTCCCGTGTGCGGCCCAGCAGATCCCGGGCAGGTCGGTGGTGTGTGTGTGCAACGTGACGTACTGTGATACCATCACCAGGATCCCACCCCCACCGGGTTCTTTTGTCACGTACACCAGTTCTGAGGTGAGCTCTTAGAAAGGAAAAATACTAATTTAGTATAGCAAATCATAATTAGTACAAGAACATCCATTTCAGAATATATGCTTTATGAAACTTTATAGAAAATCTGAAATTAATTTGTTTGATGTTACTCACTTCTTATTGAAACGTTTACAGGGTGGATTGCGGTTTCATAAAACCATAGGCAGATTACAATCGTACATCGAATCTGGTTAGTTACAACAGCATTTAGTTTTAATTTTATTATTTAATATAATACAACGTACGAATACGAATGTTGTTAATGTTGAAGAATGAAAGCAACAAATGTACAGTCAGCAAAGGACATAAGTATCCAGGGTCGCCGGATATAGTTGAAGTTTTGTAAGAAACCGATGAATATTTTCGAATGAAATTTAATTTCATAAAAGACCAGTTTGTTTTCAATTTTTTATTTATCTCTTTTTCTGATGTTACCTATTCAATTTTAGACCCATGTCCTGGTCCAACATACACATTGAACCCATCGGTGCGATATCAGACGGTGGAAGGCTTCGGCACCTCAGTGACGGACGCCGCCGGTATCATGTGGTCAAGCATCCCTGCACGTCTGCAGAAAAAACTTATTGAGTAATATACCTTTTTTTATTTTATTTTATATAGAACTTCATACTTTTGAAAGCATATGTAAGTAAAAATATAGGCTTTCGAGCACGGAATCGCCACGTCGTTGACAGCGGCCGCCGAGGCTTCTCCGTGCTCTGTGACTTTACATATCGCTTAAAAAAAAATCTGATAATCCAGAAATAACCACATATCGCTCATTTGGAGAAACAACGACGCAACTTGTGCTTTTCAAATTTAACAGGAGAGTGATTTAAAGTGAATTATTTTTGTAATGGAGTTCAACATTTCAAAACGAGACGGCAACGTCTGGTTCTGAAATGTTGATAAATCTCAATATATGTATATATTAAATATTAGAGCACAAATATCGACAACTCATTTTTGGGAAAAATTACATTTACGTCGATGTTTCTCCAAATGAGCGATATGTGGTTATTTCTGGATTATCAGATTTTTTTTTAAAGAAATCAGAATAAGTATACAGATCGAGCGCGTTGGTACTGGTCTAATCTGTTAGCTGATTGGTCTCGCATACAAGTGGTATTGTTTTGCAGGCCACAGTCATATACTTAGGTACTATTTTTGAATGGACAGTTTTACGTAATTTTACTGCCTCGTTAGTGGTCCTGGATCGGACATGTGTCCGTGGAAATTATCTGTAGGCATTTGGTAGGTAACTAAATGTGTGTCCAGCATGAGTCAGTCAAATATTGCGTACATGAGACTCGTGCCGTAACTGGCTAAAGGAGCGTGTATTACACAACGATTTATTGTTAACAGTTCATATTACGGCGACAGTGGGTTGGAATACAGCATGATACGGGTTCCGATTGGCGGAACTGACTTCTCCACGCATCCTTACGCGTACAATGAGTACCCTCCTTACGATGTGAAACTGTCCAATTTTTCGCTGGCGATGGAGGACTACAAATATAAGGTAAAACATCGGAAAATGTGAAGATCACCATTTAGATGATTTTAAAGATGTATTGGGAGAGAGAAAATGGCCTAACCTAACTATGTCTTTCTATTTTTTTGCGGTGGAAGATCATCAAATGACCTCTCCCGCTCTGGGCGGAGCGGGAGGGCGTGTCAGACTCTTACAGACTAAAACCCATCCGTGTTCCTTCAGTTGCCTGTGCGCCAGGGCTACGGCAACTCTTTCGAACAATCCGCGACCCCGGCAGGAACCTGACTATGTCAAGCAGATGATAGTTAAAGACGCATATCCTTATTCTGGTGACGAAGGTCGTATCATATGCTTGACATTTTGGGTCTGTGTGCAATGCGGTCTATAACAGAAATGTGTCTGTAGTAGTAACTTTCTGTAAATGTATTTACGAAATTATTTAAAAGAAATCCAAGCGCGCGGCCTCGCTTTCAATAATTTAATAAATTTTAGGTAAATATCATATCTAGTAAACATAATAACAAACCAAATTCAGTCAGCCGAACCTGGGTTTGCCGGCACCCAACGTGGTGAAAGTTATGGATTCCTTATGTAATGATACGGAGAGTCCTTTATCCAACAGCAGAGGACTGCTAAGAACTGATGATGATGATACTCTACGTTCTTGTTATCAGATCCCAATGATCAAAGCCATCATGAAGGCCTCGCCCCACAAAGTCCACATCATAGCCTCGACCTGGTCGCCTCCTTCGTGGATGAAGACCAACAACGCGTTCATCGGATACAGTCGTCTGATACCGGACTACTACCAGACCTATGCTGACTACCATTTGAAGTACGAGAACTATTCACAGCTTGTTGCTTTTATTACATAAAACCGTCAATAGCATAGATAATGCAAGTGACGAGCGCGCGTCATATGACTCTTATGTCATTGTGATAAGGTATCAATTGGAAAGACTGATGCGCGTTCTTGTAATGCTATATGTACCTACTTAACATTTTTTTTTTCTATAAAGGAAGTGGAACTTTATTTTCCCAACTGTTCCTACTGCTTTTGATTTAGTTCCCCGTGGGTTTTTTTTGGAAGAGAGGAATTATAGGAATTATTTATGGATATTCCCAGGCCTGGCCGAGTAACGATTGGTTCTGGCTCACACTTATTCAGCTCCGTTCAGCTTTTATCCATAGAAAACAACGATTTTGTATGTAGATGCGTACGCATCCGGTCAGCTTTCCGCGTCTATTCAGTTTTCGCATGCTAACAAGAAGTGTACAGACTAAAATTAAAATTAACATTCATAATTAAAATTTACATTAATTGTGTTCAGTGTGTAGAAATTACGAAAATCGTTCAGCGAAATGCGAATGGAGTTGAATAAATGTAGTTACTCCCTAAGGGTAGTTAATTGTTCAATCCAGCCTTTCCAAATTTTATTTTATATGTACTAGCTTTCGCCCGTAGTAAAAAGTAGCCTATATTCTTCCCCAGAGTTCAAAGTATCCCCATACCAAATTCAATCAAAATCGGTCGAGCCGTTTCGGGGATTAGCCGCAACAAATAGACAGACAAACAGACCGACAGACAAAAATTTAAAAATCGTTTTTCTGTTGTAAGTACTACTTTCGTATGCATTTAGTAAAAAGCTGTTATTTTGACATTACAAGCAGACACTTCAATTTTATTTATTTATGTATAAGTATATGTATATATTGTAGGTAGTATGTATGTCCTATGTATGTAGTACGTATAAGATTGTGAATCGTCTATCTTAAATATGCTTTTTCCTTGGAATACTTTTTAGGTTTTTAGAAGGGTACGCGGCGGAAGGAGTCCCAATATGGGCCATCACAACAGGGAACGAACCTTCAGACGGGATGGCAGCTCTCATTTCTTTGAACTGTCTCGGGTGGAACGCGGACACGTTGGTGAGAAAATATTTAATTTAAATAAGAAGGTTTATGTAGGCAGTACGGAAGACTGTCAACTCTGTTTGCCTCTTCGGAGATTACTAGGTGAGATGTTTTGTTAGCCACATCCGTGTGTCCTTTCTGTACGCGCTAGTGAACATTTTTTTTGTCTCCTAGAGTTATATATGTCCGTAGGTGTGTCCGTGGCATCACAGCTATCAGAATACCAGCGCTGCGGTATTTTTTTTTTAAATATCGCAGTATTACGCTGAGATAGGAGCCTTTTAGGCCTCGCACAGGCCTTTTTTCTTGTGGTTGTTTTTAATGTTAATTTTATTAGTTTTAAATGCTCTTTTTTTACTGTTTGTATATCCTGTGCGTGTACCAAATAAAACATTTTTCTTTCTTTCTAAATAAGCGCTTGTAAGAGGACACAAGGGCAATCTTCGTGTGTGCAAAAAAAAAACACGTGTGGCACTCGGGGACTGCCGCGGTAAAGCTATCGCATAGCATTTTTTATCAACTTATGCAATTATAATTATTTATTTATTTTTTATTTATGCAGTATTTTTTTTCTTTGATATTAATTCAAGTACAGTCGTACCATATACATACACGTTAAGCGAACGCTCGGCCGAGCTACATGGTAGGCGGAGTGGGGGGTGTTAGGTTTTATTTTCGTTACGGAATTTCTTGATTCGGTCGCCGCGCTCAAAGCCCGCGATAAAAGCTATGCAATAGCTTAAAATGTATATGTACATGGTCATAACATTTGGATTGTAGGCTTTGACATCTATGGGGTAATCATGTTAAGCAGATTATAGCCATAAGATGGAAATCGTAGCTATTTGTCATGCCATCAAATATTCTTTGAGTTTGAAGAAACCCTCACACACTCCAGGCATCATGGATAATACATAACTTGGGACCGACAATACGGCAGTCACCATTCAAAGATGTCAAGATTTTGTGTGGAGACGACCAGAGGCCGACGCTCCCTTATTGGGTCACTTTGGTAAGGATAATCACTTCAATGTAATTATTTTTTAAATCTTCAAAAAGCACCCTAATTATGTAACACACTATCTATCACAATCTGAATCATTTTGAAGACTATTGCTAATCCTTTGCTTCGAAAAATTTGTCTGCTCAGCAACGTAAATAATGCAATGAATGTTGTTGAACTGTCAGAATGAAACTCATTTCTGCTGTTAGTGTGTTACGTAATTACCCCGCAGTTTCCAACCAACCAACTTGCAATTTTGTACATATTGCATTCATTGCCTCAAGAATGATACATTTCTCATAATTAGGAGTATCTTGTTGTTGTAGAGATGTTATTGGCCAAGTGACTCGACATACAAAACCTTTATATTTTTTGGGCACTATTTAACAATCCACTGGAGTACTGTTGTTTTAATATCTCGATTTCATACATAAAATGCAGAATCCAGAATGGTTTGTTTTTAGCATCCCCTGAACAGTACCGGGTAACTTATATGGCAGATACTCGTATTTAACCTGGAACCTATTTAGACATGCTTAACGGAGTAAAAAAAATAAAAAAATCACGTTTTTATCACGCACTAAAAATTATAAAATAATTGACTATTATTAGTTGCGATATAAGTACCTATGTAGCTTGACACTTCTTTTATATCCAATGATTAATTCAAAAAGCGTGGAGCGCTTTGTTTAAATTAGTTAAAAGTGTAGTACACACAACCAAAACGCGTACCGTGATAAAAGCGTGGTTTTTAGTTCTTTTTTTAAACTATTTTCTTTTTTTTACTTTTTAATTTAGTATACATTGGGGCAGGGACAAACGCGCAAACTGTAACACGAATGATCAACACATGATTGTAGACCCCAAGCGAGGAAATTTTAAGTATAAAAATCAAAACTGTTGTTTCATAGAAAAGTGCAATACTTATGCGGTCAAAATGTAATGGACAGCAATTTTTTTAAATTACCGGCGAAAAATTTCAACGCCGCGCCTTGGGATTCAGAATCATGTACTGAATTCTTGGTAACAGGATGTGCGTCGATTAATTTATTAATTTCATTTAGTTAATAAGTCTAAAATCAACGAAGTTATTTCTTGACCGGTTTACTAGTAGCCACTGAAGAGTTCCACTATCCACCTCCTGGCTCCACCATTAGACCCTCAACACCAAGTGCAATCTATTGGACTCATCAAAACGAATCATATGCCCGAAGGGTTTACTAGTAGCCACTGAAGAGTTCCACTATCCACCTCCTGACTCCACCATTAGACCCTCAACACCAAGAGCAATCTATTGGACTCATCAAAACAAATCATATGACCCGAAGGGTTTACTAGTAGCCACTGAAGAGTTCCACTATCCACCTCCTGACTCCACCATTAGACCCTCAACACCAAGTGCAATCTATTGGACCCATCAAAACGAATCATATGACCCGAAGGGTTTACTACTAGCCACTAAAGAATTAGACTATCTACCTCCTGGCTCCATTATCAGACCCACGTTACCAAGCCTAATACTGGACTCGTCAAAACGAATCATATGAGCCCAAACTCGAGGGTTTACGAGTACCCACTGTAGTGTTTCACTCACCACCTCCTGGCTCTATCATCAGACTAGTTCCAAGATACCAAATTATAGTATTGTCATCGGAACTACATTATACATACAAATTTTAATTTCGATACGACCATTGGAAGTAGGTTAAAATTGACTTCCAAGATTTTATTACATTGTTAGTTACAAGTGAAGGTAATAAATTAAATAAGAGCATGTTAAAAAGGCCATTAATCTTATGTGCAAAATGTGTGTGTATTATGATACACCTCTGCCTAATCCTTAGGGGAAAGCAGGCGAGTTGTTATTTTATGTAATATTGTATCTTATTTGGCAGATGTTTGAAGATCATCCAAAAGTAATGGATTACGTGGACGGCATAGCAGTGCATTACTATTTCGACAGTATGGCACCGCCGACGGTGCTGACCCAAATATCCGAGCAGTATCCCGACAAATTTATAATTAATACTGAAGCTACTATAGGTAAATATCATTATCACGAATGTTACTTTCCTCGATTAAAAAGGAGAACATTTAAGGTAAGAGAGTAAGGGGTAGAACGTGATATCATTCTCAGACTAGCTTTCCATCGGAGGTATAAAAACAAGAATAAAAACCCGCCAATAAATTCTTTCATAATGATTAAAATGAAGCAATTCTATAGGTAGAATTCCTCGCTTGCCGCCCTGCTTCCCCGCAAAGGTTTGGTGGAAGTCAGCCTAATAAATCAATACACCTTTCAATTTTGCCTATAATAATATCAACGAGGAGACCGTAAAAAGGGGTTGGATTTCCAGAAGTTTAATACACGTGTCAGACTCTTACTGACTAAAACCCACCCGTGTTCGTTCAGTTGCCTGTGCGCCAGCGCCACGGTAACTCTTTCGAACAATCCGCGACCCCGTCAGGCATCGGCCCTATCGGACCCTGTCAATTATACTGACATCTCTTTGAGGCGCGCGTGGGACACGACGCGCCGTCGTCGACCCGGGCCTAGTCCTTACCGGACGGCGAGCTGCCCATTGCTCGCCGTCCGCAAGCCCGCGCCTACGGTGGCCGGGAGTCGGCAATCGACCCCTGACGCCCAGGGTATCTCCTCCTGCGGCGACTAGGGGCGTGAGGGCGCAACGATTGCCTCTCCCTGCACAGGTATTTTTGTTTAACGGTTTTTATATTGCTGACTAAGCCTGGACTGAACAAGCTTGCGCGGCTACTTCAAGTGCAGTATCTATAATTAGAATAGATAAAAAAATAAGGAACACAATTTCGATACTCTTTTTTTTGCAAAACAAAATAAATAACGAAACAGCTACCTATTGCCTTATAGATGCTCTAATCAAAGTTTGTTGCTTCTTTAAGAGCGACCAAACTCCGATTATTATCTCTTTTTCAAATTCGTGTATTCAAATTTGGAACAATAGTGATAACGAAATGATGACCAGTAAGCTAGCTTCAAAAATGCATAATTTTTTTTCTCTGACTTATTATTATTTTGATGTTTTAGGCCTTTAAAATTACAAATGCACAGTGGCTCGATTTAGGAGTCCGGGAGTGTATGTATGTATATATTGAAAAATAATGCTTTAGTTTCTAAGATTCTAATTTCTTTGCTTTACTTGTAGTAGCGAGCCGCGGTGCTGGACCGGCTGTGAAGTTTGGACACTGGGAGAGTGCTACATTCTACATTACAGACATAATCAATGTAAGTTTTGAGTTATTTTATTCGGGTTACTGAAACAAAATAAATTAGTCACTTGCATTATGGAAGGGCAAGCTTTATTTAAAAAGTTCTTTATCTTCATACTAGCTTCTGCCCTTGACTTCATCCGCGTGAAATTTCTTGTTTTAACATAAAATATATCCTATACGATTCGACAATACCTATAATACTCGGTTCCCATTAGTGAAAGAAGGGGGAAGGCAACTGTCAAATTGGCGCTGTCGTAGCTAGTTCCCAACGCAAGCTAATAATATACGGCTTGAGGTGGTTTTATTTTATTTTTGCGAAATTGACGCGTTGTTGTGTTCTTAAGTACTCCGAAATTGGAGTACATCTTTTCCCAAAATATCCTAAAATTAGAAGATTGTGGCTTAAAGCTATTTCTTAGAGTTTTTTTTTTACATTAAATAGAGTTTGAGGTTCTGTCGGAATCATTTTGAAGAAAGTGATTACGAGGGAATGTTTAAGTTTAAAATTCTGACACTTTCCATACTCGATTTAAAATATTGAAATCACCGAAAATAACGAAAAATTTAAATGAAACCAAACTTATGAATGAACACGAAATGGAACGAATGAACGAAATGTCAAATTTATTGTAAGCCATAGGGACTTAGCTTTGCCCGACCTTCCCCGTTTTCGGAATCGGTTCAGCAGTTCCGAAGATTACCCCCACATACGAATTCACAAATACTTCTTGATACTATTAAGTATAGATTCCAAGTCAATAAGTAGCACACATACGTTGTTTTTTAAATGAGCAGCCCTGGCAGACAGACGAAGTTGCAATATAATGAAACCTTTTTTTTTCTATTTTGATACGAAATTAAAAAATATCTATAAGAGTAGCTCACCAGTATCGGGAACATGGTCAAAGTTTTTGAAGGTCAGTGCTTCATATACCCCCTTTCTGCCGTATCCAGAACTCCTACTTCCTTCGTCAAGCGTTAAGTATAGCCATGAGAGCCCAAATAAATCCATATTACACATATCAAAAGTGTTTGGATGAAGCACGTGTTTGCTAGTTAGTTACTAAAAATCAGGCTTTTTAATTATATTTTTTGTAACTCCTATGGATACTTTTTAGTAAATTTCGTCATTTGAAAAGGGAATAGTTTTTTAATTTCGGTCAAAAGATGAAAATTTTCAGTCCAGTCGTATTCCTATATAATCCTGCAACGGGCTTGAGGCCAAATCAGTAAAATTTCTGCCATACTTCTGAGTGGATTCAATACAAAAGAACGTTATTATGGAGAGAAGACGTCACTTGAACCGAGAAGAAATGATTTATTTATTTAATAAAAACCTTTTATTTTTATCTTTTTACTACAACACTATACCTATATCTTTTTAATGTCAGGATAACTAAGGCGAAAAATCCAGCATAAGCAAAAATCGCGGAAAGTCTTTACAAATGCAAAAGCACTACAAGTACTAAGTATTTCGTCGATCTATACATACGAAAACATTTTATTTAATCAATCTAAATATATTTTTTTATTTAAATAGGGCATTTTTTTTTAAACCTTTATCTCAAGATTATTCCTAGAAACTTTTGATGTGTGTATATTCATTTAAGTATAAGTAACTCCGTCTGTCTGTCTGTTACCTTTTCACGGCTTTTTAATTTTTTTGGTTGGGAACCTTTTCACGCCTTAACGGCTGAATGGATTTCAATGAAATTTGGCACACAGCTAGATCATGACCTGCTTTAGGACTTAGAATACTTTTTATCCCGGCAGTGCATGTCCGTCAGACAGTTTCCGACCTGGACGTGGGCGCAGCCGCTACTTCTCTTATAAGAGTTTATTGTTGTGCAGGATATAAACCACAGTGTGGTAGGCTGGATAGATTGGAACATGTGCCTTAACAAGGACGGTGGGCCCAACTGGAACGGCAATGACGTAGACTCGCCAGTCATAGTGTTGCCAGAGTTGGGACAGTTCGTCAAGCAGCCCACGTACTACGGAATGGGGCATTTCTCAAAGTTCGTGCCTCGAGGGTCGCGCAGAATACAGGTTACGCAGAATCAAGAAGGATTGTCTATGCTGAGCGTCGCCTTTCTTACGCCTCAGAATACTGTTGTGATTATTCTTTATAATCAGTGAGTATGAATAAATAAAATCTAGAGGCCTTTTGGTTCACGGAAGAGGAGGACGTATCACTTTATATCCCATGGGGTTGTTGAAGATGAAGGTCTACTACTGACTACTGCTACTGCTACTGAAGGTCAATAGCAGCAACATTCCCTTATAAAAAATCCTATGGACATAAAGAACAGTGATTGTTGGTTTGTCGCCAGAGATAGTTATGGGGACTATTTAGTTGTCCCTTATAAAGGTTTTGTAGTGAAATGAGTTAGTTTGCCTGAAAAAATTGATGTAAGTAGATGTCACGACGTTAATATATTTAATTTGAAATATTTATGTTTCAGACTTCCATCAAGTGCGATCATCGTGCTAGGAGGTAGACAGGCTTCGATACAATTGGATTGTAACTCAATAACTACCATTGAGTTGCCCTACAAGTAGATTTAGTTTATAGCCGTAATTTAAATGAGGTGCTCTTACATGGGTAGATCTACCCGTATGAACTGTTGCCGTTGTGACCGATATGAACTCATTTGATTGTAGCCTGTTAAAATTAAATCCATATAGTTAAGTCATCCATGTAACAGCACTTTTATGAAATGTCATTGGCAGAAGCGCTATAACGTTTTTGGTTTTTGTTTGTTAATTGTTAGGTATTAAAAATACACTTATACAACTTGCATTAAATCTTTGTTTTATTTTTGGTGCCAATAAACTAATTCGATTTGACTTTTTGGTTTGATCTCGTTCTTGTTTTTATTTGTGTGTTTTTCTCTGCGACATGTTTACCGCAAATAAACATATTTTCTTTCTTTTTTTCTTTCTTTCTATAAGGGTGTGGTCAAAATTAAGGTTGTGGTACATACCATCAAGCTGAAAAACTTTCTCCATGGGACCAAGATCGTAATCGCGAAAAAAAAATCAGTCGTCATTTGGGCCGAGTTGGTATTGTATTGAAGTTTTGTATGGAACGACTGATAATTTTTTTGACCATATCTTTCTGATACACTCTGTATATGAGTTTAGTGCTAATTTATTCCAAGTAGGCGTTACATTGTCTATACGCATTACCTACAGATATAACAAAGTATTTCTTTCTTTTCTATTTTTTTTTCCTAGATGATTTTAATTATAGAACAACTCTTTGTTTATGACTAGGTATTATTATAGGTAATCTTTTGCTACTTAGTTATTAGGTACGTTTATCAACTAAGTTGTTACATAAGACAAATAATTTTGTTGTTGTTAATATTTGGGCATAATTGTTGATCAAAGACTGTCATGGTGGCACCTTCACATCGAGATCCTTATGAAAAGGATCAGGAAGCTCATTAGGGTGTTTAAAACTTTACGTTAAGTCATATCCGAGCAACTTATAAACAAGATCTACATAGTTCTGGCGCAATCTATAATAACTGACGGCATTTCGATTTAGGGTGGAGCTATCAAAGGTAAATTCGTCGATCTGGAAAGAGCTCAGCGAGCACTTATAAAGGTGATGTACTAATACACATACACACACGTACAAACCGAGAGCTGCTGTATTAATGTTTTTATTTCATTTTATTTTTACTTTTTTTTCTTTAAACCTTCTATCTACTTACGTAATAATAATTAGTCTCATCATTGTTAAGCTACCACTTAAGGGAAGAGCGAGACAGCTCCGACACAAGTACTTTAGTAACTTACTGGGGCTGCTTCAATTTATGTATGACACAATGTTTTAAGTAGAAATAACTATTTTTGTATTTGTATTTTGTATTAATAATTGAGTACTTTTACTTTCAAACAAGGTAATATTTAAAATAATAATATGTACAGTCACCAAAAGTGATAAGTAACCAGTGTCGTCGATATAGTTGAAGTTTAGTAAGAAACCGATTAATGTTTTCGAATAAAATTTAATTTAATTAATGGAAAACAAACAGGTCATTTATCAAATTAAATTTCATTCAAAAACATCCATCGGTTTCTTACTAAACTTCAGCTATATCCGATGACCCTGGTTATTTATCTCTTTTGGTGACTGTACATGTATATAAAAAGGAGGGGAAGGAATCATAGGGCATCAAAAAATTCTTCTGCATCGCTGTCAACAGGAAAAGTGCCCAAAAGGCTGGCAGCATTGCCGTGTTGCATGGTGATGCTGATTATTTGGCAAAAAAATAAGCCAGCGTTCTGATCACGTGAGGAGTCAACCGACCGCTTGTTAATGACAATTTTAGGAAGACTTATAAAGCGGAATTTCAAAAACTACTGATAAAATTAATGCGTATAGGGTCAGGGTGCCTACTTTCTGTCTCCGTCAACGAACATACCGGCCCATCCGAAAGTAGTGAATCCTACACCTGATTAATTAACTTTTTTGGAAGGGCAAAACCCCATCGGGAGTAAGAACAGTTGTCAAATCGTGGTGTGAATAACACCACGATTTGATTCTTAGGTCGGTCTTATGTCCGTAGGTGATACGGAGTAGTAAATGCTCGCAACTTCGGCCGGAACTACGGATCTCGTGCTTAGGGAGTAGACCTCCAGAGGTTGGTTGTTTGACGTCTTACGTCAAGAGTTGTTGTAGCCTTCATATTTAAAGTAAGTTAAAGATGTCATGCCAATGATAAATAATTCCCCAAAATATGAACAATAATAGATATGTTGTAATGGGAGATGGCTTATGCTTTTTTCCACGAGATCCCAGGGTTCCAGAGATGTCAGGGATCAGGTTGTCAGTAAAGACACTTGTGTAGGCGAAAGTAACACGCACCAGTAAGATGGAAAATTGTAATTTATAGGCTTAAAGTCTTACATGAATTTAACACACTAAGTTTTAGTTACGTCTAAATGTGAGAAGAGGCGTTCACGAATTCACTGGGCTCAGAACATCGGGAAATACATCCGTGTGAGCTAATAGGTCGTCTAGCGACCGTATGGTTCACTTGCCAAAAATAGAATGTTCAAAATCTAAACCCTTTGCCTTTGAGCCCTGGGCATTTCTTCCCGCCCTTCGCCCCGTGACCATGTTCAGCAGCAAAAAAAATGCATGTCCGCCTCTGCACGTTTGCCTAAGTATTTCTAAAAACTAAAGTTTATAAAAACAACATGAGAGGTAATAAAGATGTTACATTTATGGCTAGTTTATGAAGTGCTGTGGTAAAGGAACAAATTATCCTTTCACCATTTTAACTAATTGACAAAACTTAACCAAGATAACGTTATGAGATTTATGATGACATGTTATTAACTCTTAATCTATTGGTGAATTTTACAAAGTAAATAGCATGTGAGTAATAATCATGCTTAAAAAATTTACTGCAGGCGTTGTTTAGGCTATGGTTCGCGCCTTGGCCTGGCGCCAACAGATATTAAACTATTCGCAATAATCAACATAACATTAGGGATAGGTACTTACTATTGCTGGTAACTACAGACTGTTTGGCGCAGTCGTGTATTGGTGCAAAAGTTGGAAAATTAAGAGAACAAAATATTTAAAATAGTAGGTAATTATTCTCATTATGTCTTATCCTCTTGGATACTAGATCTGCCTCACTAGGTAGGTATATCTATTCTTTTTATATTCTTTTTAATTTAGAAATTAATTTTATTTCAAATCACTGTTGAATTTCACCGAGTCAAGCACCCTTATTGCGTAACACACTATCAATCACAATCTGTATCATTTTGAAGCCTATTGCTAATCCATTGCTTCACATGTTCGGAAAATTTGTCTACTCAACGATGTTAATAACGCAATGAATGTTGTTGAACTGTCAAAATGAAAGCCATTCCTACTGCTAGTATGTTACGCAATTACCCCGCTGGCTGATTTTGAAAAAAAAAAGGGTAATCTATATCTACTTTCTTAAAATTATGCATATCTTTATGTAGGCAATTGAACCTCTGATTCATCCTGCCCGTAATAGTAAGTACCTATTCAATGATACTGGCGAGAAACTCGAGACCGGTGATTGTAATCAGTAATGCGCAGACGTCGTCGCTCAGTCGACATTCAAGTTTTGACCAATACTCACTTAAACAAGTGAATAAAATATCGTAGTGTTTTATCAAAGTTTTATCGTAATACATAAACATTTTGAATGGAGCGGACACTGTTGTAGCTAAGGTTTTTTCTCTCCCCAAAATGGATGAATATAAAGTTTGTTTTTTGTTTGGGACTCTATTTTGCCTCTTCAGTGGATTGAGTGCCGGTGAGTTGGTTACATTGATTTATACAGGGTAACTGGATCGGGACCCACCATAGGAAATTCGCATATAGAGGAGGTCATTTACTAATTATTGAACCTTACTTTCCCCAGCTAAAGTTTTATAGTTTGGGAGATATGTCAATTTGTATACTTTATTGCGATTTTTCCAAAATTTGACCTAAAAGCATTCATAACTTTTTTTTGCATTATTTTAGTAGATTTTTTATTAATAAACATTGGTGATTAAAATACCTCGGAACTTTACCTGTATCCTTTTTTTTTAAATAGTAAAAAAAGCTAGGGAAAGTACTTAAGGTCTAATAATTAGTAAATTACCTCCTCTATATGCGAATTTGCTATGGCGGGTCCAGATCCAGTCATTCTGTATAAGTAAACAGTATAGAATTTAGAAAGCTCACTTAAATGTATCACTGATGGTGGCGCGTGTGTTGGATCATTCGGTTCCCTACAAAATGGTTGAGCTGAATGGTGCTGACCCACGCGTCATGTTCGTGAACGGGCGTCGTCACTTGGACTGGTCATCCGTCTTATATTTTGAGTTGTTTCTTAATATTTTTTACTTTGTTCTCACATATAGAAGCAACAAGAATAATGTACCCAGAATTTTGTAATATCTTGATTTAAAAAGAGCGTCCTTGGAGGTTCTTGCCCGTTCTTATCCATAGAGATCTACGTTTTGGAATGGGCAACTAGCTTCAACTTTCTGACTAACTGACCGACTCTTTGACATTCAAAAGTGCCTATAATTGGTTTAATTGAAATAAATGCTTTGAGTTTGAGTTTGAAAGAAAGCACAGTCACATATATCAAGGAAAAAACCTGTTTTGAATCTTGCGAAAGTGTAAGGTATTTATGTTCGTGATTGTACAAGTGTACCTATTTTATTCTTTCAGCAGTACCTACCTATTGCAAGACCTAACGAAAGACTTGTTGTACTTCTTATACATACTTACGTTTTGCAATATAGTTTATCTTCATATATTATGGCAAAATAACTCACATTTTTCCTTCCATTAATGTATATTTCAGTTACTTGATAATACAATGATATAACTAATAACAATACAATAGGTATGACCAAGGCGAAAGATAAGGCAAAACCGCAGAATTTTTTGTTATATTTCTAATGTAATATAATTCCTAAATATTACACGGTAAGCAGTTGTTTATAAAAATAGGAAAGGAGTAATAAGTTCTCGTTCACACTCTCCTCCTGTCGTTACACTCCTCATCTTTACAGACTCAAGCATTACTTTTGGTTTACATTGGTTTTTTGAATTTTTCTCGAAAACGGTAAGTTTTATCAAAAATATAGCCCAGACAAAAATTGTAGATCATAAAATTATCTACAAAAAAGGCCTAATATTTTTTTCCTAACAATCACCATTCCTAAGATATCGTGATCCTATAAGTTGAAGGTGACATTCTACATTATATGCTCCGTAGTTTGTCTGTGGGTCTGTAGTCTGAACGGTATTCTATTTCGACAATCCCAAACACTAAATTAACACAAAACTGACAACTTAGACTCGGTTCTAAAGTCAGTTTTTGTAGTTGAAATTAAGTTTTAGTTAAATACAAAAACTCTCTCGAAGGTTGTCTATGGAAATTGTTTTTAATGAAACGGTAATAGTTTCCATACTAAACTGCTTTTTTAAGCAAACTCAGCCATAATGTGTGTCCACACCAAAGCCGCCGGCCGGGTGTTAGCCCGTTGCAAGTTAGACAAATCGTCGCTTATCTTTCTAACAGATGTATCTGTATTTTCATCAAAAATGAGTTATTCATACTAGTTAAAACAATTTTGAAGACGAAACGATGGTCTAATAAACGTATCTGTATCTTCAAGCGTTACCGAGAAAACACATTTTGTCAGGTAGACGTAAGTAGCTTTTTATACAAATGTGCTTTCTGCTAACCGACGCGCGACGTAAGTACACTTTGTGTTACTTACCTACTTTACTTTGTGTTCATAATTTTGTTTTTGATATGTTTATCTCCTTAAAGTTATTATTTTATAAAGTTCGTATTTAGTATAAGTAAGAGCCCAAGACATTTTTATCATAATTAGGTACATAACGTTGACTGTGATTTGATTAAGCTATTAAGAATTGCTTTATTTTTGCGACTGATTAGTTTTAATATGTTGGGGTTAACATTAAACCTAAATAATTATGAGAATTTAGATTAGAAGAGACTGTTTTTACGAAACTTTAGGATCTCATTTCATATTTTGTATTAATATGAGATACTAGGAACTGTTTTTTTTAATAAGTACAAAATAATGAGCCATTTTAATAAATAAAAGTTGATTCTGAGGTTTGTGTGTTATTTTACTATCCTTTTTTATACAGACGTATCTGAAAACTATATGAAAACATTTTTTTACAAAGATCTAACAAAAGTGACGTATCTGTTTTAAATGCTTATATTTTTTATCTAACATTAATATTTACAATTCACATATATATATAGGAAGAATAACCAAATAATAATATAATTCATGCAATTTTATTTTGATCAGTCGCTTATTATGAGAGTTACAATTTAACAAATATAGTGCGAAACCGCAAAAAGCTTGTCTTGAAAAGTCACCTCAAAGTTAGTTCCGTCAGTTAGTAAGACAAGCGACGAAATATGCCCGGCGGTTAAGCCGGGTTGGGCCGCAGCCGCGCCGGGCCGGGCTTTGGTGTGTAGACACCCTTAGAATGTGTAATATTATTAAGAAACTATAAATTATTTCTTCAGACAAGCCATGTGCGGCGCGACAGATAGCGAAAAAGTCGGTGGTGTGTGTGTGCAACTCTAAGTACTGCGACACTATCACTAAGGAACCTCTAACATCCGGCCAGTACGTTGTGTATAGGAGCTCACAGGTAGGATAATTTATCATGTCCATTATACAGCTATTAACAAAACATAGGTACATTGACTGGAATCGCGGTAGGCACAGAGGGGTGGTTCTGGTGGTGGTCTTATTAGAGTACACGGTACCCCTTGTGCGGATGGTGACAACTGCGGTGGTTTAACCACTTAAACCACCCTTAGAAGGCCGGGCACCTTTTGAAGGTTGACCCCGAATCTCAGCAGTGAAAAAGTAAATCTATACCCTTGATTAAAGACAGTAATGCCAATTAGTATTGCAAATTGTGCGGTAGTAGGTATAAGTATACGGCTCTTTAAAAAAGGCCCTAGTTTTGCTATCAGACCGTAGGATATTACAGCACCCTAATTGCATAACACACTATCAATCACAATCTGAATCATTTTAAAGGATATTGCTAATCCCTTGCTTCATATGTTCGAAAAATTTGTCTGCTCAACGACGTAAATAACACAATGAATGTTGTTGAACTGCCAAAATGAAAGTCATTCGTACTGTTAGTGTGTTACGCAACTACCCCGCTGGCTTACTTTTTGACATAATCCAAAGGTATAGCATATTACTTATTCATAAAATGTCATGTTTCCAGAGCGGATTACGATTCAACAAAACCAAAGCTGAATTGCAACCACTTAACAATTTAGGTGAGTTCTTATTATATATACTAGCTTCCGCCCGCGGCTTCGACCGCGTGGTATGTCAATAAAATGTATCCCCGTACCAAATTTCGTTAAAATCGGTCCAGCCGTTTCGGAGATTAGCCGTAACAAACAGACAGAGAATAAATTTATATATTGTTTTTTTTTGTAAGTACCGTACCTATATACTTACTTACATATGCGTTTAGTAAAAGCTGTTATTTTGAAGTTACAAACAGACACTTCAATATTATTTATTTGTTTGTATATATAGATATGTATAAGCTATCTATATACTGTAAAAACTAAGCAAAAAAAACCGGACAAGTACGAGTTGAACTCACGTGGAGAAGGTTCCGTACGATGAATATGTGACCTAGCAAAAACATAACATGTAAAGTTGGTTGCCAAGGCTTACATAACGCTTTCACTTTTAAAAAGTTGTCAGTTGCCCTAACTGCGTAAATATACTTTCAAACACAACCTCAATCATTTTGAAAAATTTGTCTGTTCAACAACGTAAATAAAGCAATTAATGTTGTTGACCTGTCGAAATGAAGGCTATTGCTACTGTTAGTGCGTTACGCAATTACCCCGCAGATCTAATGTAGAGCCAATCCCCAACTCCACAAGGCTAACGAAGGGCGTTCAATGTATTCTCGGTATGAAAGTGATTTACTAATGATGTGGGTAATTTGACTAATTAATTAATGACATTATACTTAATTGTATAAAGGTAAAATTTCATTTGTTTATTTAATTTAATTATAGTTAATTAACACGGTACAATACCAATTACATTAACTAACATAGAAAGAAAACAAAACTATACAATGCAGACAATTGTGTCATAAACAATTATTCGCTAATTACTAACATGGAACAGTGGAATCACTTAATTGTGATCTTAAGTTAGCTAATTATCCTTAGTCAACGACAACTGGAATGGCTAACGCGACAATGTTGAAGAAAATCGAGCACCGCGTTGTAAAAAGTCAAAAAAGAGATGGCGGCTTTTTACCAAGATTCTGCACCTTCGTTATCTACGGTTCAAAAGTGGTTAAGTCAATTTAAAAGGGGCAGAGAGAGTATTGAAGATGACACTCGCTCGGGCGGCCCAGTTACTACCTCTACGGAAGAAAACGTGAAAAAAGTTGAGAAGCTTATACCGCAGGACGCCCGAATGAAGATAAAAATGATAGCAGGGATGACCTACCTCTCCCTTGTTACTGTACACACTATTATTCATGACCTTCTTTACCATTCAAAAGTTAGTGCAAGATGGGTGCCGCAAATGCTTACGGCGCCTCAAAAACAAGTGCGAATCGAGTGCTGTAGAGTGTTTTAGAGCTCTGTGGTGAAGTTCCATCAAGTATTTTCGATTGAATTGTTACTGAAATGAAACGTGGGTTCATTATGACCCTGAACGTAAGCAGTCTATGCAGTGGCACAAGAAGGGTACTGTGCCCCCTAAGAAATTCAAAGTCGTTCCGTCTGCCGGAAAAATCATGGCTGCAGTTTTTTGGGACTCAACGGGAATCTTGCTGATTGATTACACAAAAAAAGGCGAAACCATAAATGCAGCATCCTACGCATCCACCTTACGAAATTTACGGGAAGCAATTAAAGAAAAAAGACGGAGTAAACTGACCACCGGTGTGTTGCTTCTTCACGACAACGCCCCGGTGCACACGGCGCGTGTTTCTAAGGCTGCTTTGCGAGATAGAGGTTTTGAAAAAATTAACCACCCACCGTATAGCTCGGACCTAGCTCCAAGTGATTATTATTTGTTCCTTAATTTGAAAAAACACCTTCGTGGGAAACGATTTTCCAATGATGAAGAGCTCAAGGCGGCAATAAATGCGCATTTTTCAGAGAAAGAGGAAACTTATTTTTTACAGGGTATTAAAAAGTTAATTTCGAGATGTAATAAATGCATTGAGGTAATGGAGGATTGCATTGAAAAATAAAAATAATTTTAATTGTATTTACGTTTTTTTTTCATGTCGATACCGAGAAAACATTGAACGCCCCTCGTAACTCTACAAACATTACATCTTGGTCAAAATGTACGGCTTAGTTGTTTCGCGGCCGTCGCACCGACACTCCTATGGGCTTATGGTACGAAATTACTGTGGTTTATAGACAAAACTAGCCACTTGTTAGTAAACTTGCAACAACGGAGGAGTACACCAAGGTTCACTTCTAAACCCACTTCTGTTCAAATACAAAACTGACTGTGAGGGTAGCGTTTTGCACTCAGCTCGCCTATATTTTGATAATAACATTTGAAACTATATACATTTCAGAATCAGGATGTACGTTAGACCTGCATCCGGAGAAGACGTATCAGACGGTGGAGGGATTCGGGGGCGCGGTGACAGACGCCGCCGGAATGAACTGGAAGAACCTATCTGACCCGCTGCAGAAGTCCTTGATCGAGTAATGACTTACTTTTTAATCGACTTCAAAAAAAGGAGGTGGTTCTCAATACGACAGTATTTTTTTAAATGTGTGTTAGCTCAGAACTTTTTTCTGGGTGAACCGATTTGGATGATTCTTTTTATTTGAAAGCTGGTGCTTCACATGTGGTCCCTTTTATCTTTGATATATTTCTGAACAGTAGTTTTTGAGTTATCTTTAATACTGCGTATTTTTTTTCCACTTAGTTTATATTGATGATGTTTTAATAATTTCCTGTCACGGTTATTTACATATCAAGTAGTGGTTTACGAATGTGTGTGGGGTAGGTACCACAACTAAAAAGTGTAAAATAAAACCTTTTTTACAAAAGAACAACCGACTTCTAAAAAAAACACAAAAAAACGTGAAAAATAACTTTAATTTCGGAATTCGGTGGCCAAAAACGAAAATACACCGACTTCCGAAATTAAAGTTACGTTTCACGTTTTTTAGTATTTTTTTTTTTGGAAGTCGATTGTCTTTTTGTAAAAAGTTTTTTTATTTGTAGGACCTATTTCTCAAATGAGCTGCATGGCCATTTTTCCATAGGTTATATATATATATCTGCCTAGTCTTTTTCCAATTATGTTGGGGTCGGCTTCCAGTCTTACCGGATGCACCTGTATTTTAAATGGAATGACTGTCTATCTGACCTCCACAACCCAGTTACTAGGTAATACGATACCCCTTGGTAAGACTGGTTGTTAGGCTTTCGGGTTCTGACTACCTGTAACGACTGTCAAAGATCCACGAAAGATAGCCGGGACCAACGGTTTAACAGGCTTTCTGAGGCGCGGAAGGGTCTTGGTAAGTAAAGATGGTAAGTAAAGATGGTAAGTAAAGAAGAAACCCATCCACGGGCCAACTGCGGCAAGCGTAGCTTAACCTTATCGATCGACCCGTGCATCTGTCATTATTTAGCCAGCCCAACCCCTAATTGCCCATAGGTTAGTAAAGGAGTCAAATGATGAGAGCTCCCCGTTTGATAAACTTATAGCTCATTTCAACATCTCCAAGTAAGTGTCTGTTACAAGTTAAATAGCGTCTCGCGGATAATTCAACAAGAATTCTGTTCTTAACGAAATTCAGCTTGAGGGCCTAGACAAATTTAAATTTTATGAGCGATAACGATGCGATGATGGAAAATGAAAAAATGTAAGAGCCTGACATAAGCCACCGAAAAGCTGCCAGTCATGTTGAAAGTCGTTGTAGAAATACAATACGCTTTGAAAGCCCTTGCCACGTGTCTTGCCCTCTGGTTAAGTCTTTGAATATTATTTTTAAAAGAGTAACCGTGGAGTTTCTTGCCGGCTCTTCTCCATAGGAAACAACCAATTGGAACCGTGCACCTAGCTTCTGACGTTTCATAAGTGTCCATGTTGGTTTATGTGTTTTTGTTTTTTTTTTGAATTAATTTTGTTTTCCCGGTCAACACATATTTTAAGATCAATGACTTTCCTGCCATATTTCCTTGCTTCACTCTAACTTGTGTTTATTTACGTCCACAGCTCATATTTCAGCGACAATGGACTGCAGTACAACATGATCCGTGTCCCTATCGGCGGCACCGACTTCTCCACTCATCCCTACGCTTACAATGACCTCCCTGTGAATGACGGCCAGCTCAGCAACTACTCGCTTACTTACGAAGATTTTCAGTATAAGGTGAATAACTAAATATACACACCAACTAGCAAATCAAGGTACACTGATAGTTGTGTCGTGCGTCATTCGCAAATATTTGGCGGATTTGAAAAGTAAGACATACCAAGCTAAAACGCAAATGGTTCCTATAGCGCGGGACCTGAGGTGCTAAGCGGGCGTGTAGGCCACACTTTATCTACCAAGTTGTCTAATTATCTCGAATTAAGCTCTACCACGTAGAGCACCCTGCACCCCTTTCTTCAAACGAGAAAGACATGATATTTCGGATTTATTTTGTCATGAAACTCACTTTTTGAGCGGCACTTGAAACCTTTGTTCTACAGATCCCGATGATCAAGTCAGCCATGCAAACTTCAAGCACCCCAATACACGTCATAGCAACGAATTGGTCACCGCCTCCGTGGATGAAGACCAACAACGCGTACACGGGCCGCAGCCGATTGAAGAAGGAGTACTTCCAGACATACGCCGACTACCATCTAAAGTAAAAAATACGCATAGAAATAATTGGAATCTTTCCAGCACGCGTTGCATGACCACCGCGCACCGTTGAAACGAAATATCAAATGACGAATTGTAGAAAGATTTTTACGGCGCGATGTCAAAAATGAAGAAAAGATTTGTTGCGCTTAGTCTTCGTAGATATAAGAAGAAGATAGAAGTGCTCATACTGCGCTTTGCAGGGTGTGACAGTATTTCTCTACTCAAGAAATTTAAACAACTTTTACTATGGAATCAACTCTGCACCCTAATTTCGTAACACACTCACTATCCCGTTCATTTTGACAACTCAACGATTTCCTTGCGTTGTTGAACAGACGAATTTTTCAGATAACAAACATAATATGAAGCAATGGATTTTGTTGTATTGTCAAAATAAAGGGGATTGTGCGTGTGTTACTGGGGCGGTGAAATATCGTTGTCTTCTTCAGGTTTATAGAACAGTATAAGGCTGTAGGAATCCCATTATGGGGCATCACCACTACTAACGAGCCTACTAGCGGGCTGGTAGGATTTCTTAATTCCATCAATAATCTTGGATGGACTGCAGAGAGCATGGTATGATGTTTTCATCCTTATTTATTAGGCACAGTACATATTTTCTTTGTTGTAAAGGAACTTATACCTAATATTATTTTCAGGGCAATTGGATAATAAACAATTTAGGACCTACCATAAGAAATTCGACGTTTAAACATGTTAAAATAATAACCGGGGAAGATCAGAGACTTACATTACCCTATTGGGCGAATTTGGTGAGACACATTCGGATATATTTAAACAACAGCCGGAAATAGAAAAAGAAGAAGCATATTTTCGCAAATATATTAAAATTAACCGTGTTTTGTTTATATAACACAGCTGATAGCAGAGCATCCTAAAGTTCTGGACTACATAGATGGCATAGGAGTACACTACTACACAGACTTTATAACCCCTGCGGCAGTTTTAACTGAGGTGGCCAAGTCATATCCAGATAAGTTTCTCATCGCTACTGAGGCTTGTGAAGGTACCTAGTTTTTATGTTATTGGCCAACGACCTACCTGCTACCTGTAAGTGGCCAGTTGGTCACCGACACCCAGTGGCGGATCAAGGATATTAGTTCAGGAGGGGCTGAACCAGCTGAGGATAGGCTTTGTCAAGGGAAACACTAAACTCAAACTCAAAGCATTTATTTCAATTAAACCATTTACAGGCACTTTTGAATTGTCAAAGAGTCGGTCAGTTAGTCTGAAAGTTGAAGCTATATGGTTGCCCACCCCAAAACGTAGATCTCTCTGGAGATGAACGGGCAAGAAACTCCAAGGACACTCTTTTAAATCAAGATATTACAAAATCTTGGGTACATTATTTCTTTTGCTTCTATATGTGAGAACAATGTAAAAAAAAAGATGAAGAAACAATTCAAAATATAAGATTAAAATAAAAATAAGCCGTGGCAGTAAGAGATGACCAGTTTCAACCGACGGCGACCGTTCACGAACATGAAATACTAGGAGTCTTCTCAGATAGCTTTTTGCAAATTCTTCAATGACTTCGACAGGTTGTAGGCTATAAGTGTAACTTATTTCAGTCCAAGTTTATCAAATTACTTTTCTTTTCTCTATTCAGATAGAAGAATTTTAAGAGTAAAGACATTCAGCTGGTAGGTACATAGAATTTAAATAAGAATTCTGTCTTGTCGCGATCTCAGCAACTCATTTGATTCGTTTTATTGCAATTAAATGAAAGAAAATTTTAATCTCATATTAAAAATACAGTTTGTAAACAAGGGTATTACAAATTAGAGGATTATAATATATTCTAGATAAGAATGCTTGGAAACATGCTGGTCCTGCTCCTTAGAACAATCTAGAGTCTGGACAAAATTAAACAGGTTGCTAATATAATTGTATAATTATTGTAATTAATGTATGAAAAATATTGTAAAATATTTTAAAAGTCTAACGGTGGAGTTTCTTGCCCATTCTTCTCCATACGAAACAACCTTTTGGAAGGGGCAACTAGAATCAATTCTATTTTTTTGTTCAAATGTAAATATTTACGTTCAAAAGAGCCTTTTATGTGCCTATTTGAAATAAATGATTTGACTTTGATTTTGTTTAATAAAGTTAAGGTAATGTAGAGAGATACTGTGACATCATAGTGTAGGTAAATGTAACGGTCTTTTTCACATTCTAGGCACAATGCTGTTTGAGAAACATCATGTTGACATAGGCTCGTGGATAAGAGCTAGGAAATATCTTATTGACATTATAGACGTAAGTATTTTGCACCTGCATTTTTTCTTGATGTTCTTCTACTTCGCTCTTATCGGTTCGAACTAACCATAGTTTAGTAAAAATATCAGCCAGTCAGCGTTGGTAATGACTGATCAGAATGTACCTTACGTATGTGAAGACAGTCACCAGTCGTGAAGCCTTTTTAAAATGGACTTTTTTGACATACCTACTAAAACCGAGTTAATTTAAAATATTTAAATTGATATTGCAGGACTTCAACCATGGTGTTGTAGGATGGATAGACTGGAATATGTGTTTAAATGTCCAAGGAGGTCCGAACTACATAAGCAACTTCGCAGACTCTCCCATCATTGTAATTCCTGAGAAGAACGCGTTCATTAAACAGCCAATGTTCTATGCTATGGGACATTTTGCAAAATTCGTGCCTCGAGGGTCGCGCAGGATTGATGTCACTCACAAGCTTAGTTGTAGAGACTCTATATGGAAAGTCGCTTTTCTTACACCCAAAAACACTACTGTGGTTGTGCTGTATAATGAGTAAGTACCTTTACCAGATTTCTAGAACTTGTTCAAAACTTTTAAAGACTTTGTCAGACAAGATGGCAAGGTGCAAGATATAGGCTTGTTCAAACTTTGCACACATGCTCAAACACCCGTGCCACTTGTGGCGACTTTGTTAGTACCTATTTGTGTATTTGAAGCTATTTCAGGCCGGGCTTATACGGTATACCAACATTACCGACATATTAACGCCAAATATTTTTGCAAATGCTGTAGCTGGTACAGAAGATCTTTCTTCTCGATTAGCTAGGGCAATCAACCGTGGCAGTCGGCCATGCGATAGAGTGTGCTAGTACCAGCTCGATCGGACTCAATCAGACAGAATAATCGGTATATGGGCCAAAGAATTTGGCTTTTGCCCTCGCACACTTTTTGTGTCTTGCCACTCTCATACCCTAGGTAGTCACGTTACAGCGTTCTAATTAATGTAGTACTTTGGAAGACTCCACACAACATTATTTTTTTAATATATCGTGTATGTTATTGGAACTATCTGTTTCTTAACAACTTATTATTTTATTTCCACAGTGGTAAAGCAACCAACGTGAACATTCAGTTAGAAAGCAAGCAAGCTGTGGTCCAGATGGAAGCCAACTCAGTTGCCACTGTCGAAATAATGACTACTGTCAACGTGTTTTAGGAATGTTCGATGACACAGGTGCAAAGAAAATTGTGGTGTCGTCGAGTAGGTACAAAAACAAATGATGTAATGTGGGAAAGAAAAGTTGTATTTTAATGAAAAAATGTGCAGGTATTAAAATTTCATTTTGTAATGAATTTTCTACCAAAATAATATTTTGTTTTTATTGTTATTTTATTTCTTCTGAATCTTTATACCAGGAAAAGAATTTGGAATTAGATCATGTTATTTTGATTCACTTACTAAATTGTATGCGTGATGGAGTCTAAAGTCCAAATGTCAAAATCGAAAGTCCACATTTGGGTGCTCATAAACACCGGAAAGTGTTTGATAAATGATAATCAATTTATTCATCTCCTCTTCTCCTCCATTACTACAAATCATTCGCTGGCCTATAAAAAAAAATATATATATATATTTCAGATATCATGATCCATAGGGATACTAACAAGTTAAATTTAATTGAGTACATGAATAACAACTTATATGATCCATAGGTATTTATAAAAACATTATAATATTAAGATTGAGCAATTAAAAATGGAAATTAAAATTAATATTATAATTAAAATTAAAATGGAAATTAAAACGCACACGCAAACGCATACGCATACGCACGCTATGTAGAACACAAGACGACAACATCGTAATAATGCTGGACAATGTTTCCATTAAAAGTACAATGAGATCTATTTAAACGCTGCGATGTAAGAGCAGTATTGTCAAATGACTAGAAATAACACACATAACATCACGCATGTCCCTGAAGGGTTGAGCAGAGGTGTAGGCACCAAATTTCGCCAGTTAGGTTTAGGCACCTACCTGTCCCACCGTCGACGAGGAAGCGATTAGCTATTGACTGTTTTCTCGCTCAAGAAACGAATAAAAAATTGTAGGTCCCTTGAAAGTAAAAGAGATACATAATATTAATAGTTGATTGCGGACTGTTCTCATCACTGGTGAGTACTTGTTTGTCGCAGCGGCAAGGGCTATGAAAGATAGTAGATACTCGCTCAGCGACGCTCGCTTGGCGGGTAGTACGTACACTCGCTCACTCACGCTTGGAATATAGCACACAACAGATAAAAGAGGTCCTCTTTTATCCGTGGTACATACGCATACCAGTGAGTAATCGCTCGTCGCCGGCGCGCGCTCGCTGCTCGTTGCTCGCCAATTCGTCTTTAGTTGCTAGCTCTTCTCGTTAATCGCTTGCGGTGGGACAATTCCCATGTAAACGGTCCCCGAAAAGATCAATTGCAATTGTCAATATTTACGTGATTGGTATACATTGATGCGCAAATTGATCGTCTACCAAATGCAATTGAAGTGATTGACAATATTACTACAATAGCAATTGTTGGCAATTGATCGTTTTGGGGACCATCAACAGTATGCACGCAGAATTTTGGTTTTTTCATAATTTTTCAAATCTTGTTTGTTGGTCCAAAACTTCCAGAATTTTGTTGCGAGATTAACATCGCTTGGTGTTCCTACCTCAGGTTTTTTGGTATTTATGCAAATACGCGAATAAATACTGCCCAAATTATTTTAGAAAAAGTAAGTACCTATTTAAAAATATGTATATTCAAGGCCATCAAATCGTGTCCCATTAGCCATTGTTCTACGTTGCGTATTATTAAGTAATACACGTTTGGACGTGACACAGGATGGCGTTGTTAAGCCGATGACGAGCTCGCTGCGTCAATCACAAATCTTGTTCTGCTAATAGGTATATACTACGTGATTGTTTAGTGGGGTGACTAACTTTGTTTGAAGCTGTCGCTAAAACATGTAGAAGTTAAATAAGTCTTGTTTGTTAGTTCTACCTTTTCACAAATTATAAGTTCCGAAAGGAGTCATGCTAATTGAAACACTTTCCAACTTTAACGAACGCTTAAGATGGCGGGCAGATACGATTGAGTTTGAGTTTGAATATATAGTAGATAACAGCTTGTAGATAAGAGCAACAGTGCAGAATGTGCAAGCATGACACAAAAGGGATCAATCTTATACTCAGCAGTGATTGAAATCCATATTAACATTATAAATTCGAAAGTAACTCTGTCTGTATGTTACCATTTCACGCCTAAACGACTGAACGGATTTCGATCAAATTTGGCAAGGAGATAGATGTCATCCTGGGGAAAGACATAGGCTACTTTTTGTCCCGGTAACACGTTCCCGTGGGATAATTTCCGACATACACGCGGGCGACGCCGCGGGTAGAAGCTAGTAAGGCTATAAATTATCGCCAGCAATGTCATTATCTACATTACACACAATATAAAAGGCATATTTTTAATCGAAACTCTAATAATTCCCATTTTGCGTTCCTAAATTATTTATTGAACACTCTAATATAATGATTGCGCCCCTTTTTGTGAATCTCGAATAATTCCTACTCTAGGGTCCTAAAAATATTAAATTGCCAAGTAACTGCGACCAACGCGGTTGTTCACGTCGGGGTGCCCGAGCTTAGGTACTGTGGCCAACTGTGACAAAAGGCGGGAAAGTTGAAAAAGATGCTCAATTACTTAAAAAAGTGTGCACCGTTTGAAGAGCAAAACGTTTTTAGAGGTTAATTTATATAAAAAAGTGTCCATCATTAGAAGATCAATAAGTTTTAAAGGATTAGTTAAAGATTTCCCAATATAAATTACTGCGCCCGCGACTTCGTCCGCGTACAAAAAACATCCTCTTGCACTCGGCAATAGCGTAACTTTCTATCAGTGAAAAAATTTTTAGAGATATCCTTTTACAAACATATAAACAAACAGTTTTACCTCTTTATACCTAATACTAGCTTCTGCCCGCGACTTCGTCCGCGTGAAATTTCTTGTTCCCCCGACCCACCTTGTCGCATCGCATAGCCTGCCCGCGCTAATACTTCGTTTTCGCTTAGTTAGCGTTATTTTTGCTCGGCTTCTTAGGGTCCTAGCATCAAGTTACATAGCCTATAGGCTTCCTCAAGAATTGGGACAAGTATCAATGCAAAAAATATTTTTCAAAGCCGACCGTTAGTTCCAGAGACTACCGGGGACATACAAACTTACAAACAAATAAACGAAATTTGACCTCTTTGTAATAATATATCTATATAAAAGTATAGATTCGTTTGGATGTCACAATAACTAAGACATTTGAAGAAAATGTACTCAATTTCTCAGACTCATATAACCGGTATTATGACGAACTGATGAATGAATGACAAATCCATATTTTGTTATGACTATTTCCTTTAAGTTTTGTTTCACGGCTGACTCATCGCGGTCAGAGCCAGACATCTTGGCAGAACTGACTGGTCGCCCTACTAACTACGGCTTCGGTGACTCACGCGGTAAACAGAATTACGACTATTATTAAATTTACCACTAATAAAACCAGTTCTCTCCAGTTCCAGTTCTCCTTCGAAATGGCTTACGTGCGTAAGCTCTTTATGTTAGTAGATATCCATTTCCAACGTATTATTTTAACTCCATGCATAGCAACGAACTACTTAATTTTTTTAATACTATTCTCAAAACAATAAACGTTTTTTCTCTGCAGCCTCCGATTTGCCGAAAAGATAATAGTATGTGTAGGTATATTCTGGAGAAATAGGAAGAAATATACATATTATAGTCCTTTGGCAAACCTCTTTTTGAATCTTATAATTAAACTCAGAAGATAGTTAAAGAAAATTAAATGACATTGACGATAGGTGCGTACTTTGATTAAAATTCTAAACACTAAACAACACACCATAATTTTAAACTAAAACCATTTCCAAAAAAAAAAAACGAACCGCAGTCGGTTGATTTTTTTATAAAAAGTTTTTTATTTATTACTTTTTTAGTGAGTCAGTTATAAATTTATCTAAGTTACAATAGCCTAATGTCAACTGCACATCACCTTTTAGAAAATATATGTTTTTCCCGATGCAGGAATGTTAATTGTTGAGGAGTTCGTCAGGTAACCAGAAGAACTGGAGCTGATGGTGAAGCCACCATCAGCTCCATTTCACCATATGCATTGTGCCGAGTATAAATTGATTAGCAACCATATTAAAGTAATTGAATGGCAACCCGGTTAATACTCACTTATTATTGAGAGTTCCTGTGGCCACCTCTAGTCTTCATCATCAGTTCCACTTCACCGAATAGTGCTTTCCGAGAGCATATGTACGAGTTAATAGAAAAAATACCCAAATCGCTATAGGTGTGCCTATAAAATTTGAGGATTTCCCACGATTTCCATGGGATCCCCTCATCAGATTCTGACCTAGTGACAATGGTACCACTTCGAGAGCATACCCTTTCAAACAAAAAAAGAATTTTCAAAATCGGTCCAGAATTGACGGAGAAATCGGTGAACATAACTACACTTAAAAAAAAACATACATTCAGCCGAACATATAACCTCCTTTTTGGAAGGCGGTTAAAAAGTAGGATCCCTTGTATCCCACGTAGGATCCTGTTTGGCTTGCTGTATGAAAGAATTAGTTTCTAGGATTAAACAGAAAGGCCTAAAAACCCTGGGCAAGGCCTACTTCTAGCAGTGGACGTAGTTGTTCGTGGCTGAGATCATAATGTTATTGAAAGCAGATAGTTGAATCATCCTGGAATGTCAGAAGGGAAATGTACCAACCGAATTAAGAATGTCCACTCAGTCAAAACTAAATAGGTAAATACACCAATTTGCGATTTAAACAAGTAAACTATTAGCGAGTCTTTACTTATAGGGCAAACCAAGGAATCAATTAGTATTAATAATAAATCTTTTGTTTTTCCTTATTGTTATGACAGAGTTCATCCGAGATTCTGTGTTATTAGTAAATGTTCATAAACTTTAATTTCGAGAAGTTGTTTTTGAAACCACATTATGTTATCTTAAACATGGAAGTACTTATGACACATCTATTACTTTTGTTCTTTTGTCGTGTCTAAATGATTCACTTATTTAAATTAACTTAATTAGAACAATCACGAAAACCACGGAGTCCTTCCTATGCTTTGTTAGAAATATAGAGCCTTATTTTGTTACCCATTCCAATATTAAGTACTCGGATATCTATGTTAAGTACTTAGGTTATCTCTATCTGTCTGTTTTTGGTGGTTCAGGAAAAGCACACTGAAAAAAAATTGGTTCATGATTATATATCAGGATGGGCAGCCAAAAACATTGATAACAATAGCAAAATTATATAAGTATGAGTGTATATACCTTAAGGTCCTTACCATCGGACTATGAGAGTGAGAGAAGAGAGAGTGCACCTGTGTCTGCGCACACACTTGTGCACTTTAACGCCGAAGCCTAGTCTCCTCACCGGCCTCCTGACCGTCATGGCCGAAATTCGGTCTAGAAGTCTACTACCATTAGGTACCTTAGAAATCAGCTATTAAAATCATTGTTCCTTTGGTAAGGAACTAAAGACGTTGGCACAACCAGATCTTCTCTAGTGTCAGTACAAGCTCATGACAAAGTCACAACTGACGAAGTTTAAAGATTAGTCATTCATCAAAGACTCCATAGGGTAGGATAATTCTAGCGCGCTCAAGTCCTAACAGCGAGTGGAGACTCTAATGCTCACCAAGATCTTGACGTACCCACCGTAGCTAGGTATTATCTATAGTGAGCGATGATTGATAGAGTGAGCACAGTTGTTAGCGATAACTGAAAATTATAACAAAATGTAAACATTTATGGAGCTATGTGACCACGTGAATCTGTTCATAACACTTTACAGTGGTTATCGATGTTATTGTTAACACAGGAAACCATTCAAATTCAACTGACCATGACCAGCACAACGTTAACATTGTATAAGGGAAGGAAGAAGTTGATGATCAGCTCGGCCTATCGCATTCCACTGCTAGATTTTTGACACACGGAGTTATCCTCAAGTTGCGCCAAAATATCCGGTCTTCCACCTTACGTAGCGTTTTTATAATGACCAATTTCTTTGAATCAGTTTTAGCAAACAGAATAATATACTGTGGTTATAATCATAATCTAGGGAGCCTTTTAACCAACCAACCATGCTGCCGGGGTTATTTTCTAGAATAATCTGGCGCAGCTGAATAACAACATTTTACATGGAGTGACTGCACATCTGACCTCCACAACCCAGTTACTGGATAACACGATACCCTGATAGGTACCTTCTACGAATCAAAGTAAACAACACGTTTGTTTAGTTTTTTCTGATACACATTCTTCGTTGAAGATAATAATTATGTTAATTATTAAATGATAAATGATTTTATTTCTGTAAGTAGGTTTGTACAAACACTTTTACACGTCAATCTTGTTTTTTAAACTAGATGAGGTCGCGTTTCCTATCTGACTACTCTGAGAAGAAAGGCCGAAACAAACTCAGAGGTCACAGTCTCTTTTAAAGTACAGACATAATCTTGGTCAGGTCATGCGAAGACCATGCTGATTGGTATCTTGAATGGTCTTTTAAGGAAAGAACCACACAGATTGAGTGGACCTGTCCAGTCAGTGCACGCATTTGTCAGTAATCGTGCAGCTCGACTCAGGAAGTCAGGACTTAAGGAGCTCAACGATTCGACGAACAATACCAAAGAAAGGACATTTGGGTAGGCCGCATAAACTACTTAAACTGCCAGACCAAGAATAAAACTGAAACAATGACCCACATAGTCCTCATATTCACAATAATGAAAATAATATAATACTTTTTATAGTAAATATTCATGTCTAAAATAGTTAGCAATATTATATTATATAGCAATGTTTATTATTATAGTTCGTCAAAAATATAACCAAAATGTTATGATATAGGTACGACTAGCTGTGCCCGCGACTTCGTCCGCGTGGAATAGTGACTTTTTGGGCAGCATATTTTGAATTACATAATAATATACCGTCGTTTGGGTAGCAAACAATTTACTTTACAGTAATGCTTCTCTGTATACGATATTTGACGTATGGCCATCGGGGATGAAAGCATACAGGCTCCTAGGATTGCTAACCCGTGACAGAGCCACATACAACTGACCGTGCGAGAAACAGCTGATACTCAGATCTACACCCACAACTTTCAGCGTCTGACCTTGGGCTTTATTAATTGTCATCGCAAAACATAGGCTGACTGGAAACTGAACTCGTTTAAAACTAAATGGAAAATTGTTTGGAATGAGAGGAATCCGAGGAATGAAAACACTTTCACCTTTTCCACACCCTGTTAAAATCTTTGCTTCTATCAGATTTCGTTGTAAATTGGTCACTTTTAACCTGGTGCCATTGCAAAGTTTTGGGGGGCTTAAATTTCTAAGAAGTATTATGGGTACGCCTACTTTTAATTTTATTTTATGTGCTGGTAGTCCAGGAGCATTGAGGGATTCTAAAAATTCTACTGGGTAGCTTGTAGATTCTCCTTCTTCCATGACTCTGTTAATGGAGATATACTCAACATAATCCCCCAGAACATAGCTCAAAATTTCAGCGTTTATTGTTGCTGCTTGGTCGTTTCGTGGCGTCAAAATAGCTCTTTCGCAAAGCCAGAAATTTTCGCAAGTTGGTATTTGCGTTGCGTTTCCATACACAGATGATATGAGGTCACGCATTGATGAAACTATGTTGCATAGGTTTTCATTAAGAACAACTTTTCCTTGTTCCTGCGGATACACACCGTTACCAATCTCAAGTAGCAAATCTGAAAATTCTTGAGCATTTTCGTTGCCTCCAATTTGCGCACGCATATTTATTGTCAAATGCAAAGGGATAATGTAATGCCACAGTCGAGAACTCTTTAGGCAGGCTCTAACTTCATCAGCCCTTGTTCCACGTGGTATTACAGGGAGAGTCTGACGAAAATCGCCACAAAAAAGCATAGTAATGCCACCCATGGGTTGATCATTTTGCTTGACATCAGGCAACGTTCTGTCTACTGCTTCTACTGCTTTTCGATTGGCCATTGTGGACTCATCCCATATAATAAGGCTACAATCACGAAGAACCTTCGCTTTATCGCTGTTTCTTGAAATATTACAAACAGGGCTTTCTGTGCGGTCTAAATCGATCGGAATTTTGAACATTGTATGAGCAGTTTTCCCACCTGGCAACAATGTGGCTGCTATGCCTGATGAAGCGACAGCAAGCGCGATTTTACCTTGGCTTCGTACCTTCGCCAAAATAACTTTAGTAAGAAATGTTTTACCCGTTCCACCGGGTGCATCTACAAATTGCATTTCTCCCAAAGCACTATCAACGCTGCGGCACACCCGATCAAATATCAAACACTGTTCATCAGTTAGCCTCGAGACATCAGTTTGTAAAATTTCGGCCAGGTCAATTGGATCATAGTTGGTTTCCATCGCGTAATCTCTATTAATACGTTCACCGTCAAATGATGCCTCCGGCATTCCATATTGAGAAATAGGATTACCCCCAATAGATGTAACTATATATTGAATAGCCAATAAACAACGATTCAATTGACTTTCAAGTAATCTCTCCTCAATTGGGTTGTTATCATTAAGTTGTACGTGCCTAAAAAAATCCTCAGCCAATTTGTTCTGATACTTATACCATAACTGTGCAGCGTCAGAAAGTGCACAAAACACCAGCATGACGGCAAACAAATGTCGCAACCGATGAGGACTTTCGCTAATACTTGCTTCTGACAAAGCATTATCCCAATGTTGATCCCCATCCAGCAAGTGACGTGCCCGGCAAGCGGCTTGGTATGTAGGGTGTACGATATTGTCAACCTTTCGGAGATCGGCAAAAGAAGTAGGCCCTCGGACAACCTGCAGCAGTAGGCGCAGGTAAAAGCATTCGGAGTTATTTGGATGAACCGTATAAACCCTACCAATGACATGATCTTTAAAAATACCTGGTTTACCTACTACAGCTGTTCCACGTCTTCTGCGGTTAAATATACCCTGTTGTTTATTATAGGTATAATACGATGGAACTTCGTTGTATAAGAGTGTCTTAGCAAATGCGTCTGTTTCGCAAAGATTAAAGAAAGCGAGCAGAGTGGTTCGTCTTGGGTTGTCCAAACGCTCCGTTACATTATCAGGGTTGAAGTATATTCTTTGTCCACCTTCAAGATGAACGTCAAGGTGGATGACGGGTGGATATCTCTCGTGGATCGAAAAACTTAAAATACGCCAAACTGCCTCAGAGGAGCTTATATACCGGCCCGACTGAAACCTTGTAACTTCATCGTTATCATTATTAGCGAACCCCACAGTTGCTTGGTCAGAGCCCTTATTCACATATTTACAAATATATTTGATGGATTCAACACTGTTACATGCCTCGACATTGATGTGAGCTTGAAAGGTTCGTGATAGTACCGGTGAATAAGGTACCACCCATCTATTATCAACATCTATTTCCTGGCCATGTAATCTTATTTTAGCTGTGAAACCACCTTGTTGTGGTGAGTTTCGACGATATAATGGATACCCATTTTCTCCTGATATCGTTTGTTCTAAAAGGGCTCCAGGGTATCTTTTAGAGCAACGACCTTCTTGCATACAGGGAGAATTTCTGTTTAACGTGCCGCATGGTCCGTGAAGGGAGAGGTTGGATCTTCTTCGAGGCATTCTTACAATAAAATAGTACTTACTACCTAATAAACTTATACTTAATAAAGAAAATCAAGAAAAGAAATGCCTAACCTATACCAAATACTTATAATATTTATATACAAACCCTAAATACAAATTAAGATAAGTATACCGAAAATCCAGGAAAGAAATGCCTAACCTACCAAAAAGATAAGATTAAGATAAGTAAATACCCAAAAATCAAGGAAAGAACCGCCTAAAAATACTTACAATATTTATTTACAAAATTTTAAACAAAATTTAGGAAAAATAACCTAACCTAAAAACCCTAAAATATAAATAAATGAAATATGCAAACAGTCAGTATTCAAGTGAATCGCAATAATCGAATGAAACTATTCGCTTATACTCTCCAGGATACGTGCGTTCGCTACGAATAACTGAATCCTTATGGCAGCGGCGCGTTTTTTTTTTTTTTTTTGGTAGGGCAACTCGCAGTTTTGACCACTGGGGGTCGTGGCTGCTTAACCGGACTGTCCTGTGGTTGCCTTTCGGATTTTACTCTAAAGGGCCTCCAGCCAGGAGTCAGCGGCGCGGCTCTCAGCGCGCTTTATATAGCCACGGACGCGCAGGCGCGAGGCGTGTACGTACCCTGATAGAATACCTTAACAAATGTTCGCCGTGATTCTTTAAACTGACATAACTTTTTTATTTATGAACCGATTGACATGAAATAAACACTAAATGTTAAGTGAAGCTTACTACAATATATTAGTGAAAACCGCATCTAAATCGAATAAGCCGTTTCTGATATTAGCGTGCACAAACACACAGACAAACAGACAAACCGACAAACAGACAAACAGACAAAAAAATATTTAATTACAATCTCGGGTTCGGCATCGATATAATAACAACCCCTGCTACTTTTTTTTTATATATTTCGATTGTACAGACACCACTTTTCTACAATTTTATTATATGTATAGATTTCCGAAATCGAAACTCTTTGTACCTATCTTCTGAACGATCTACTTACGAATTTGTAACAACTATCTGCAGTTGTTAGTTACGAATTCGTAAGTTTTATGAATGAAAACGGTAGATCAACAACACTTCTTGGAATCTTGCGTCTGCGTATTGCCGGCGGCGGCGGCGGCGTTGAAAGGTCAAAGGAGTCCAGTTCGTTTAAAACGACTACTCCACGGTACTCTGGCCCCAGTTTACGGCGAACCGCCGCGCCGAGCCGTGATCGCGTACCTACCTGACTCAATTTCATTAAAATATTCAAAATGTACAGTTTATCGGCATTAGGAGTATTGTTAGCGTTTTGTGGGGGTGTGTTGAGTCACACTTACCACTTGGGAGGGTGTCCTCTTGTCGAGCCCATGCCTGGCTTTGAAATGAACAGGGTATGTACAAATTTTATTTTTTGTTATTGTTGTATTTTTAATGTAGCGGGATCACAGGGATCAGGGTTATGTTCGTGAGATTAAAAATGAGAGTGCAAACAGCTGACGTGACTAGAGTACTTGGGACAAAGAAACAACATCTTTACACAATAATCAATATGCGTTTTGTTCTTTAAAACAATAATTATTTAAGAATAGACTTTAACGGTCGTACTGTCGAAGCATGGCTGATGTTAATTAATTTTATGCAAATTTCTTTCTGTTTCCTAGAATACATTTCTATGTTGATACCTAAGATAGACAAAATACCTAGCTATTATAGGTATTTTAGCTTCCCTGCCTAGTTTACATGAAGTTGAGCAGATAACAGATTATAGAACGTGTGAGTGAATAGCCTTTCTGTTTGTTTTATAACCGACTTCAAAAAAAGGAGGAGGTTCTCAATTCAACTGTATTTTTTTTATTTATTTGTGTTAGCTCAGAACTTTTTTCTGGGTGAACCGATTTGGATGATTCTTTTTTTATTTGAAAGCTGATGCTTCACATATAGTCCCATTTAAATTTGATCAAGTACTGACCAGAAGTTTTTGAGTTATCCCTAATAATGCGTATTTATTCCACTTGGTTTATATTGATGATGTTATAATAATTTCCTGTCAGGGTTATTTACATATCAAGTAGTGGTATACGAATGTATGTGGGGAAGGTACCACAAGTAAAAAATGAAAAATAAAAACTTTTTTACAAAAAAAACCGACTTCCAAAAAAAAAACACTAAAATACGTGAAAAATAACTTTAATTTCGGAAGTCGGTGGCCAAAAACGAAAACACACAACCAAAGACACCGACTTCCGAAATTAAAGTTATTTTTCACGTATATTAGTGTTTTTTTTGGAGTCGGTTGTTTTTTTGTAAAAAAGTTTTTATATCATTTGAATTATTTTTGTATGCTCTGGTTAACATGAACTAATGAACTTATGTTAATTGATGATACGTGTGATGCTTCAGCTGCTTTGTCCCTATGACAATGTCACAGCTAGCTACCATTATTATATTATTTAGGTACTTTTGGGACTGTGCAGTAATGTTTGCTACCATAAAATACACAAACCTTTCGTGGTCCACTTGGAAGTCCCTGAACCGTCTCCGGACACAAGTGGGAAGATGTAACTCCAACCTGGTAAAGTGGGGCTACCTCTATGGAATAGCAGCTGGATGTGGATGTGGAGCTATGTCGCAAACTATGCTCCACCTTCTATCTTGCCCTCTGTGTCCCAAAACTTGCAGTCAAAGTGACCTCTGCGCTGCCACCGACGACGCCGTGGAAGTGGCGAAGTTTTGGGCCAACAAAATATAAAACACATAGAATCTAGTTTTGTTACTTCTTTGACAAAAATTAAGGAACTGGGACTTCACACCATTAACTGATTTAAACTTCATAGTGCTTAGTTTGAACCCAAAAGGTGCTCGTTAACAGTAACGACTATAATCGGCTAGCAAAATAGGCGTTTCAAGGCCTTTCGTATTATTATTAGCATGGGGTTTTTTTCATAAACAAGTTACTTATCTCATACTAAAATTAATCCGCGCCGCGAAAGTGTGTACGAGCCTTTAACAGGGCCTTCAAAGTATTATTATATAGGTACTTAGGTAGGTAAGTTTCTCGTAAAAAATCTTTTGTTTTACAAATAACACCTTGTAATAGGCGGAAATTTAAAACGTTTGTTCGATTATGATCATTTCGAAGCATGGCAAAAAATATAAAATAATTGATGAAGTAATAAGGAACACAGTAGAGACGCCATGAAGTAAAATTATAGAATCAGTTAATGTACCACAATAACTGATTCTATCATTTCGCTTCAAGGCGTCTTTTAAATGTGTTCCACATCCACATAAGTACTTACTACCCACTTAGATGATATAGGAAGACATAAAAAATCATACATCAATCAAACATTATTTTCAGTGTGGATGTGGATGATAAGGCTGCTCTCGTGAATTGATCTGCTATAACCTGTATACCTAGTGTGGTAGCATTCGCCAGCGGAATAACTTGCGTTGAGGTCGAAATTTAGCCTACGGGAACGTAACATTCGATTAAAAAGTATCCTTTATCCAGGTCATGGTCTACCCGTATGCCAGGTACAGACAGATAGACAGAGCTTCTTTTTTTTGCATTTATAATATTAGATACGGAAGTATGGATAGATCGGGAAGGAAATATGAATGAGTTAGGCAGGCAGGCTCCAAATAAATTGGGATAGAGGCGGATAGGTAAAGGAGGGCAGGCAGGGGCAGCCTCTGTGCGATAATGATTTAGAAGGACCTATAATACGTCTGTCTACTGATATCGAAAACAATTATTGTGGTCTGTCTGCCGTCTGCCTAACAGAATCATTGCTAATTGCAACAGTACCTACTGGCTTCGTTCATCACGTAATGAAGTGCGGATATCCTGTCTCTTATATAGGTAGTAGCTTTTGCCCACGGCTTCGCTCGCCTTAATTTAGACTTTGACTATCAATTCGGGTTATAATTGAATCATGATTCGAAAGACACGTGGCGCCGGCTATTATCATAGGGACGTTATTGTTGTTTTCCTCGGGAACAGTACGTTTTTGCGGGATGAAAGGTACCCTATGTCCGTTTCTGTACCCCTGACAACGTATATGCAAAATTTCAGGATGATCAGTTCTGTGGTTTAGGCGTGAAAAGGTAACAAACAAACAAACTTACTTTCGCATTTATAATATTAGTTAGGAAGTTAGGATACCTATCTAGACTAATAATGTCAACATCCTCTATTCGTATTCTATTTAAAACTAAAACTTTCCTACTATCATCTACAATGTTCTACCTAACGAAGATAAAATTTGTTGACATAGAGTTATTCCGATTTATCAGCCACACAGACTGATATCGTGTGTCTTCACACAATGCCGTGTCTTGTTATACAAACATAGGAATTTGACCCGGCTAATGTCACTTCCGATAACACTCTTCGATGACTCACAAGGCGAGAGAACGTTTCGTCAACTTGTTTACAGTCATGATTACCCACTTTCACATCACCCAGATTCTAAAATTATGTAGATTTTATTTATGAGTGTAACATCAATTATGAGTAAGTCGTTTGTGTTTTTAATTAGCTATCTAGATGACGTAGATGGCTGGGAAGGGAAGATTTATATGGTGTCGTGCCCGGGGCGTACCGTGTACGTGGCCCAGATGGGGCACGAATTTGAAACGTTACAATAATTTTATATGAAGCAGTTTATGTTACACAGTGCATGATCCGTGTCGTCCGGGCCCGGACGGGATATGGATCATGCACTGTATAATATAAACGGCCGTGCCCGGGGCGTACCGTGTACGTGGCCCGGACGGGGCACGGATTTGAAACGATACATACATTTTGTATGAAGCATAAGCATATGTATGTTACACAGTGCATGATCCGTGTCGTCCGCGCCCCAAGAACGGCCCGGTCTAATATAAATCTTTCCTAACTGTTTACAGCGAAACGTTGTTTTATTTCCCAGCAAAATCGAGGTTATAGGTGTGTGAAAGAAATCAATATTTTAGATTGAATATGATCTTGGAAAGTTATAAAATTACATAAATGTATGCATGAATTCCATCTGTGTATTATTGAACTGGAACAATTGCTCACAAAACTCTATTGTTCTTCATGTAACGAGTGCTACCATTGTTATGACAACTTATTACTTTCGTTTCTTTTATCACTTGCTCAGTGTTGGCGCTTTCTACGCATAATTCCTGCGAATGTCGAAAAGGGCAAATATACTGTCGCATCATCAGTCAGCAGCATTTAGGCTTATATCCATCTGCACCATTTTTCTAAGAAAATTCTATAAAATAAAAACATTTTTACAAAAAAAACAACCGACTTCCAAAAAAAAAACACTAAAAAACGTGAAAAATTACTTTAATAATGTTTTTAGTTTACACTTTTTAGTTGTGGTACTTGCCCCACACACTTTCGTTAACCACTACTTGATATGTAAATAACCGTGACAGGAAATTATTAAAACATCATCAATACGAGTATAAACTAAGTGGAAAAAATACGCATTAATAGGGATAACTCAAAAACTACTGGTCAGTACTTGATCAAATTTAAATGGGACCACGTGTAAAGCACCAGCTTTCAAATAAAAAAAGAATCATCTAAATCGGTTCACCCAGAAAAAAGTTCTGAGCTAACACACATAAAAAAAAGAAAAAAAAATACAGTTCAATTGAGAACCTCCTCCTTTTTTGGATAAGACAAGATAAGTCTTTATTTGCCTTAAACATGGTATAAAGTTGTTACAGTCAGGTATTAATCTAAAGTCCACATGTTTAGCTATACAAGATATGTATCAATTGCATGCAAAATAGTAATTATTAGTTAATTGTTGTTCAATGTCACAGATATAAAGTCAATACAATAAAATAATAGTTTCAGTCGAAGTCGGTTAAAAAGCCTCCACGAGTGATGGTACTAAACGCTAGTTCAGTGCACTCCTACACAGTCCTATACGCTACTAGGCTTTCATAAACTGCTGAATCGCTGACACAGCACGATACCTACATAGTTAGAGTGCCGACAGTCACATGAGAGCGAAATCTTTCCAGGTTTTCAACCACTACAAAAAAGTTCCCAGGTACCATTGCAGCTATGCAATATTTTAGGTGACCAAAATCTCATAAACTATTTGTGTGATCAACAGCTACTGGGCGTATGGTTCGTCGTTCAAAAGACGTCGACAGCGTCACACTGCATGACGTACAACTTCACCAAGACCGATGAACCCGGCAAATATGAACTGGAGCAGATGTCACAACACTTCATCTTGGGACTTACACCTCTGAAACATGACTATAGGTACGTTATATTATTTATTTTAATACTATTAATTTATAGCCAACCCAGCCAACCTTTGAGTTAGCGAGGCTCACTTCCCATACACCCTTGCAGTCGCCCAAAAAGGAGGCCTAAATCCCAGCTGCAGTGAGGAAACATTATAGGCTGATTATTTTACCTCTTTAGCGTCACGAAATAGATGCTACTCACTGGGGTCCAAAAGTTAATGATATTATGATTTACGTTTTGTTTTCTCTTGCCATGCCCGTCTGTCATCGACTATTTTTGCACACAACAATAATATAATTAAGTCCCATCTTTATTTTTTCCACAGGTATACTGGAATACTAACAGTGCCAGATCCAGCTGTGCCCGCTAAAATGAAAGTCAGATTTCCTCTGAGTAAGTACCTACCTATCCATTTTCCATTCTCTGAGTAACTATCTCTTTTGCTAACCGATCGCTATTCAGTGCTGAAACTCATAGACCTCTTATGAGTTAAACTGCATTTTTTAGGTGTAGCTGGTTCAGCGAGTTACACAGTCGTAATGACTGACTACACATCACACGCCGTTATCTTCACTTGCCAAAAGCTTGCCTTTGCGCACCGGAGATCTGCTACCATTCTCTCAAGAACCAAGGAGCTTGACAAGATGTACATCGACAAGGCAAGTATCTGATCTGTTCTTAAATTATTTTGTCAAAATCGCCCCAAAGACCCAAATCTTTTAACGCCCCGCGTTTAAAGATCACAATCTATTGTAATAAGTTGTTTAATAAATTTATTGTTATTCCATCACATGAGTATTTACTCCATCGGTATCGGGAATAGGTTCCAAGTTACCTCAAGGCTATAGAGAAAAAACCTCGTTATATATCTGCATTGTGTCTCTAAGTCTATCAAGATCAAACTGCCCAACGAGAGCCACCTCTGGCGTTGCTCAACGCTCTTAAGCCGAAAGTAGTTCTGATAGGAAATCTGGTGATGTAACAACTATAGAAACTACTATAGCTATAAAAAAATATCTGCCATGAAACGTTGATTTACTAAATCATCGAGTACATATTTTTTTCCTAACGTTTATTTTTTCTCTTTTTATAGATGCGCAACAAGCTGGCATCATTCGGTGTGGACCCGTACGACCTATCCATCATCTCGCAGAACGAGTGCCCCTCTCATTCCAACGGTACTGAAGGCGTCAACATTAACATTGATCCCGACACCTTCTCGTCACACAACATTGGACAGGCCGTCAGGAAAACTGGCAGTGCTATCGGTGAGTCAATACCATCTCCTTATTTTTATGCTACAGAAAACCGGAGATGAACGGTTTTCCAAATCTGAACATAGGTACTGAATGAATGGGAATAAAATTTGTTAAAACAGCGAGCTATGATCCAAACTGGCCTGGAGCCAAAAATGCGAGGGGTGGGCCCCTCGCATTTTTTTTGGATCTTGTTATACAAATTTCTTAACACGGAAAGTTCCAGTATGTCCTATTTTTAACAAGTCAGCCTGTTTATGATTTTCTGACGCCTAAGCACTCAGCCTTGCTACCAAACTCTGCTGTCGTCAGCACCTCAGCAGTATTATCTGTTTACCATGGGCTGGTTGTGTAGTTTTGAGATTTAGTACAAGAACCGTACTAACTCCAGTGTCTATTTCAGCCGATGGTGTAGAATACGTCGTAGAAGCTGGTAAGACCGTGTACAACAAAGTGGCTAGCAGTAAGGAGGACCTCACCGAAGCGCCAGGCGGCCGTGCATTCTCCGTCAAAGATGACGCCGAGTGGTTACCTTGAAACGAGTCCGTGATGAAAGGCTCTAAGTACAAGTAACCATAGTAGGTGAATACTCATAAGATAGTCGGGTTATCATCATTTTATTTATAAGTGCACTCTACCCACTCTACCCGACCAGAAATGTGATTTTTAGTTAAGTATCTACGTAAACTAATATTTTATAGTGAATTATGTCAATAGCAAACTAACAGTTTTATACCAAAGGATACCTTGCCTTATCATTGTTTATTCGAATTGTATAAAAGAAGAATAAATAGATTTACAATAACGATTTTTTTTATTTACAATTAATTTTGTCATTTGCCTACCCCCATGGGAAGAAAGCGTTTAAGTATGCCATTATCGTCATCATTTCACATCAGGAAGAGGTCCACTGCTGGACATAGGCCTCCACCAAGCACCGCCACTTCACATTATGCGTATAATCCATACCTACTAATATTATAAATTCGAAAGACACTATTTGTATGTTACGAGTACCTTTTCACTGAACGGGTTTCGATAAAATTTGGCAAGGAGATAGATAGCAAACTCCGCCCCTAACAAGACCCACTGATCAATTATTATGTAGTAAGATTTTGATTATGTAGTCGTACATACTTTTTTATTTGCCCAATTACGTCGGTACTTAATAATAAATAATGGAGACTAAGCAAATTAAAGTATTAAAATATAATAGACCTGAGGCTAAAATAGTTTTCTGATCTACATACTACTAAGTACCTAGCCTAAGTTCAGCAACAATTTACATGCATCAAGAAAATCAGTCCCTCTACAAAAACAGAAATTACATACACCTTTGAACGTCGCGAATGTTTATTCGGGGTACCGCAGGGCGGTGTCCTTGCTCCATTATTTTTTATTATATATATATCGATGACATGCCTAAAATTATTAATAATCCTATGATTTTATTCGCGGACGATAGCACGATATTATTTAAAAGTCAAAATTATCAGACATTTGAAAAAGAGATAAATGACAATCTTAATGACATAATAACCTGGCTAATCGGAAATAACCTAAAAATTAACCTAGAAAAAACAAACTACATCTCATTTGATCAAAGAACAAACCATAAAAAACCAGACATTCGATATGGTGACGATAGTATTCCTGAGACGGATCATACCAAATTCTTAGGCATCTGGATTGATAAAAATATGAACTGGAAAATACATATTGAAAACGTATGCAAATAACTTAGCCAATGTTCCTATGCCCTCTATAACCTAAGAAAAGTCTCAAATCAGGCAACTCTATTAATGGCGTATCACGGATATGTCTCATCAACATTACGATACGGACTTATGTTTTGGGAAACTCACCAGACAGATAAATGGCGTTTAAAGCACAGAAGAAATGCATAAGGGCAATATGTGGCATGCAAAGCACAGACAGTTGTAAGCCACATTTTCAAAATCTTCAGCTACTTACACTTCCATGTCTTTATATATATGAAGTAGCCACCTATGTCAAAGCAAATCTACATCTATATAACCACCCAAAGAGCATACGCTACAAAAATACAATATGCATAACACGACACAAAAAAGCAGTTTTCAGTAAATTTTTTTTAGGTATGGCGCCCAAAATCTATAATAAATTACCTAAACAAATTATAGATAAATAGTAGACTATAGACAAATTAAGAATAAAGATTTGTTCAAAAACTGCTTAAACGAATTTCTAGTCGAAAAATGTTACTATACAATTAATGATTATTTAAATGAAAGATACTAGACCTGCTACATCCGATTTATTATATTAGCAAAACCTTGACTTTCAAATTAAAATTATATTATTAAAATCAGATTGTAATACCCGTATTTTTTTTATGTGACTTATTTTTCTTATTTTTTTATTTTAATCCATTTTATGTTTATATTATTCTGACATTGTATACTCTTTTGTTATTATATTGAATTTTCATTGAAATTGATTATAAAGTAAGGATTTAATTTGTACGTTTCAACGCAAGGCATAGATGGACTCGCTATTTAATATTTGCTTGGAACACCCCTGTACAACCTATGTCTACAAATAAATATTTCATTTTCATTTTCATTTAAGTTTACTTGAAACGTCATTATTTTGTTCACAAAAATACAGTAACTGGTGATGAAATATTCAGATTAATATTTTTTTTTAAAGAAGACAACCCTGACGTAGTCGGAAGAGATACGAGTTACACGATAGAAAGAGAGGCAACTTCTAGGTGATTATAACTGTAGACAATTAGCGCTGTGCGACCTGAATTGCACTTTATTGTATAGTAGTCGGAATTTATTTAAATGATTTTGTGGAGTGAATCTTCTGTACTTGTACTATTATATATTCTATGGCGTGACCAAGACTACAGTCGGCGCGGACGCCGTAACCAAATGGATAATCGGAAAAATCTTTATACCGTCAAACGGGGTGAATCGTATCGAAATTTTAAAGGGATTATAACATTGAAATAATATAGTTTGTTGCCAAACAGGACTCTAATGTGTTTACTGTATTATAATTAACGATTAAACGTTCTTGTTGGCAACAAACTATATTATTTCAATGTTAAAATCCCTTTCAAAGTTTCGTTCCGATTCACCCCTGCATCTCTATTCACCCCGTTTGACGGTACACAGATACAGTCAACCCACAGCACATATATATATTATTTACATTGTCATAGTAGATTTAAACGAATTTTATAAATAAGTACCACTTTTTCTTCAATATTAATTAAAATTAAATGCAGTTCGTTGGTAAGCTCGTCACTTGAGAACGGCTGGACCGGTTTAGCTATTGTGTAATAAATATTCGTAATAGTCCGAATTAGGATTATTTATACGGAAAATTTTCAAATTCGGATAAAACTGGACGTACTTTCTACAACGGCAAAAGAAAAAATGTAATTTGGATAGGACGACGTTGTCAGGTCAGCAAGTTGTAAATAATATTAGTGTAATAAAAAAGAAGGGGAGATTCCTAAAAGAAATAAAAGTCACAAATCCTTAAGGAACTGTATTTAAATTAAATAAAAAAAGTACAATGCAAGTGGAATATGGAATGTTTACATCCCTATTCTATTGAATGCAAAAAAAATGCAGATGAATGAAGTTTATAATATAACATAGTAACATATTTAGATGTGTCATGATAAGAAATACTTAGGCGACAACATTTTAATAATTTAGAATAATAATAATAATAAACTATACAGTCAACAAAATATAGAAACTATTGTACCATTTCAAAGATGGCACAAAGCGAGAAGTCAGTCTATATCAATTTCATGAATTTTACAAACCAATTCAGATCAAAACTTTTTTAACAACTTTACTGACAATAAAAAAAAAAAACTACACTTAAAATAGATGTTATTATGATATTTTACGCTCTCCTAGGTCACACAAAATGCTTCAATATAATGCAATAGTTAAAATATGAGCTATTCACTGATAGCTTATAAATCGAGCTCAAACTTACAGCGGGATGGTTTAATGATATTATTTAAGCAGAGGCAAGCTGTGAGCATCGATGCAAAACTGATAAGAATTATTGTTTTAAAAATGCGTTTTTTATGTAATATATCTTGCGATAATATCCTTTTAAGCCTCGAGGTGTGAGCTTGCAAGTCTTGCAGCCAGTACTTTTAGATACACGATGTAATTAGAAATAGCAGTAGTCATAACAAGTGGCTATTAAAGTAGTCTACTCGAGTGGCGATAAAAATGTACGCAGGGCACTTTGTTGACTGGCTTATAATAATATTTTTAACACAGAAAGAGATTTTTTACGCGTGCAGTCGAGCTGCCAAGACAGGGTTATGTATTTCACGTGTATTTATGTATTTAGCTATAATTAGTTCATGCTGTAAAGATAAGAAAACTGCTATTTCCAACTCCATTACACCTTCGTATAACATTATCTAAGGCGTGCAACGATCAAGGAAACGCGGGTACAGACAGACCTCGCGGATGTGGTACCGGTCGAGAAGCCAGCACAGGAAGCGCTCCAGACCCAGGCCGTACCCGCCGTGCGGGACTGAGCCGAACTTACGCTGATCTGTGTACCAGTAGTAGGGGGAGGGGTCAATGCCCTCGCGCTTGTAACCTGGAAATTAAATAGTATAGTTAGTTACGAAAGGTACAATAGGTATCGTGTTTAAATTACTGTTCATCATGATATTGGGTTCTAATGATCGATTATTGTATTTCGATTTATAATGATTATATTATGTGAACTTAACTTTCGCATTAGGGCAACCTGTAATGATAGGTTTAAGGTGTTTGAATAAATAAATATTAATGAAAGTCAAATATTTGCTAGGGATTTTATTGCACTACTTCTTCCTAGCTGAAAACTTTGGAAACCGCTGAGGACTTCCTTTCGTAAATTTTGACGTTCAAAAACTGCTGATTGTCAGGCTAAGTTGATTTAAGATTTGGATAAAAATAGAAATACTGAAAATGTATGATAAGACTAGGAAGGGCCATTTACTAGTCCCCAACTCGCCTTTTCTGACACAAACAAATGACTTCTCTTTCTTTCTAATGGCTCTTTGACTAGAATCAACAACTTGCTTGATTATCATAATACGGTGTTAGTTACCTTCCAACAGCTCCTCATAGTCCCACGTCCTCATAGATCCACCAACAATTTCTCCAACTCCTGGCATCAGTACATCCACAGACTCGGTAAGCCGTCTATCTTCTGGACAACGCTGCATGTAGAACGACTTGATCTCAGCCGGGAACTTGCATAGAAGGATAGGCTCGCCGATCGCGTCTGTCATCTTACGCTCTGGCATTTCGGGTATGTCCTGTGCAAAGTTTATTAAATAATAAATACATGAGGATAATACTACAGGTACACCTCTGCCTAACCCTTCGGGGAAGCAAGGCGTGATGTTATGTTAAATACATGAACAGTTTTATAGGCATCAGCACCCTAATTGCGTAACACTATCTATGACATTTTGACAGTTCAACAACATTCATTGCGTTATTTACGTCGTTGACGTAAATCACGCAATGAATGTTGTTGAACTGTCAAAATGAAACCCATTTCTACTGTTAGTGAGTTACGCAATTACCCCGCAGTTTATGAATATAGGGATGCTTTCCAGGATGAATGGGCTTATCCATGGTTTTTTCTATGGGCCGTATTCTAGAACATTTTTCAAGCAATGATCTACAAGCCTAAAATTCTACTTAACTCCTTGATCTGTTTATCTGGAGTGTAATCTGTTGTAATTTGTTTGTAATCTGTTTATCTGGAGTGTAAACTGTGCTTTAGATATAACTTTCAAAAAAACATTTTTACTGTAAAGCATGCTCATCAAATATCAACACTAAAAAAACCCACCTCATACAAACTTTCCACGCAACCCTCACCAATTAACATCCAAATGACAGGTATCTCTCGCTTACATCACACATCCGCCCATACACCCATTATACCCCACACTGAACGAAAACTTCTGCATAATTATGTAGTAATTGTGATTAATATTTATTTTCCTCAATGTCTATTTTCAATCAGTCACCGTGAGTTATGTTTATTAGACTTCTTACATGAAAATGGATAGTAACTTAAATACACTTGAAGAATTAGACCAGATTGAAATTGCAAACTCAGCTTTAGTTAATATTGAACACATATCCACGTCTTTAAAACTCGAAAATACTTACCTGACGGTTGTGACTCAGAACATGAGGAGTATTTACAGTAATTTTGACGACTTGCAGATGAATTTGGCTCTGATGAAGTTCGATGTGGATGTTCTCATTCTTACTGAGTGTAGATTAAATAATAAGAAACAAATACCACTACTACCTAACTATACCTCTTATTTTACCTCGATCCAGCTAAACCAAAACGATGGCGTGGTAGCCTACGTAAGAAACAAACATATGCCCTTGGTAACAGAACTAACTTTAACAAATGCTACTGCTCTTAGAATCACCGTGTCTGATTTTACTGTTATAGGTATATACCGTTCCCCTTCTGTTACCTGTGCTGAAAATTTCATTGGCTCATTAAACAGTCATCTTGAATCTTGTAGTGCGCACACGAATATTATTATCATGGGTGACATTAATATTAATTTCATAGAAAAACCCACAGAAATTTCACAACAACGATCAAATAGGCTAAATTACCTAAATATGCTATCTGTTCACGGCCTCCTTCCAGGACATTACCTACCCACTAGAGAACAGAATTGCCTTGACCATACATTTCTGAAGATTGATAAAACTAAAACCTCTGCGTTTGTGGCAGTGCTCAATACAACAATCACGGATCATGCTATGGTTCTCTTAAATATAACTAGCTCAACTAAAACTCAAAAAACTTGTTCAAAAACCACAACCGTCATAGATTTTGAAAATGCTTATAAATGCCTTATTGATATAGATATATCCATGTTTAATACCTACACTCTCCCTGATAGCTTTGCCACTAAACTGGTGGAGGTGATTAGATCATCCCTCCTATGCAACTCAAAAATCAAATCTGTTTCTTGTGATAAAAGAACTTTGAAGCCCTGGATTACTACGGGAGCATTGCGGTGCATAAGGCTTCGAAATAAAATGCAGCGCCAAACAAGATTAGATCCTTTCAACATAATTTTGATAATAACTTATAAACGCTTCCGTAACTTTTGTTCGAATCTAATAAAAAAGATAAAGAGACAATATTATAGAAAACAAATAGAAGATTCAACCAAAAGTTCGAGATATCTATGGTCAACAATAAATGAAATCACACAGTTCAAAACACCCAAAACTTCAAATACCCACCTTCTTAATATTACCGCACACCCTCTAAACTCATTAAATAGGGTCAACTTGTTTTTTACCACCATAGGCAAATCTTTGGCAGAAGGTATCGTAACTCAGACTGGGATGCCTGTTCTGGCCAGCTCCTGTGGTAACTCTTGCGTTTCCTCGTTTGTGTTATTAGAGACGGATCCACAGGAGGTGGACGGTATTCTAATGGGTCTTGACTCTGAAAGTGCATCAGGTTGGGACGGTATACCGACAAAATATTTAAAAATGTCCAGGGATTTTGTGGTTCCACTGATAAGCCAGCTCGTTAATTTATGTCTCACCACGGGAATATTCCCGAAAGATTTAAAGCGTTCCGTGGTCACTCCTGTGCACAAGGGTGGGGACGTAAATGATGTTAACAATTATCGCCCTATATCTGTGTTGTCATCAATTTCAAAAATTTTAGAAAAAATAATAAACAAGAGACTAATCAACTATTTACAGAAATACAATATTCTATCAAATGCACAATATGGGTTTAGAAGAGGACGCTCAACTCAAGACGCTATTACAGCTTTGACATCTGATATTGTTAGTAAAGTGGATAAGGGTCGTAAATGCTTGACAGTTTTTTTAGATCTTAAGAAAGCTTTTGATACCGTTTCCGTCCCAATCCTTCTGCACAGACTGGAAAGCATAGGTATAAGAGGTACGGCTCTCTCCCTCTTTGAAAGTTATCTTAAAAATAGACAGCAATTGGTTAAAATCAATAACTTGAGTAGTGTCGAAGAGGATGTCTACTACGGAGTCCCACAGGGGAGCGTGTTGGGTCCCCCACTCTTTTTAATTTATATTAATAGTCTATGCAATATGCAGATCAAAGGAGGGCAAATCTACTCTTACGCAGACGACACTGCCGTTGTTTTCTCAGGAACGTCATGGGAATACGTAAAAACTGTCGCTGAAGAGGGTCTGACTGAGATAGCTGGCTGGCTTAAAGCAAACCTTTTAACCCTTAATACCACTAAGACTAATTTTATTTGTTTTTCCCCAAACCAAACGTCACAGCCTGCATCTGACTATGGCATTGCGATTCATGTTTGCCAAAATAATGCCCTATATAACCGTAATTGTGGCTGTCAAACCATTCAACAAGTCAGCTCCACAAAATATTTGGGCATAATTGTTGATCAAAGGCTATCATGGCACCCTCACATTGAGATCCTTATGAAAAGGATCCGGAAGCTCATTTGGGTCTTTAAAACTTTACGCCATGTTATGTCCACGCAACTTTTAAACAAGATCTATATAGCTTTGGCGCAATCTATTATAACTTACTGCATTCCGATTTGGGGTGGAGCTACCAAAATTAAATTCCTCGATCTGGAAAGAGCTCAGCGATCACTTATCAAGGTGATGTACTTCAAACCATTTAGGTTCCCTACAACAGACCTCTATAAAGTTAGCAACTTGCTCTCAATAAGAAAACTTTATATTCTAAACGTGTCCTTAACCCTGCATAAGTGTCTTCCTTATGACTCGGCAACTCAGCGCAGAAGGCGTAGAGATATTGTGGCCCACTCCCCAGGGATTCGAACTGTATTTGCTAGACGTCAATATGTTACACAGTCCACCTACATCTATAATAAATTAAACCGTAAATTAGTTATATATCCCCTGCTGTTATACGACTGTAAAAAAGTTATGAAGAAACAGAAAACATTCTAACAAGAATAAGCTAAAAAAAAAAAAAAAAAAAAAAAAAAAAAAAAAAAAAAAAAAAAAAAAAAAAACTTACACCCACACGCACACTCATGTACACATACACACACATACACACTCTCACACATGCATACACACACGTGCAAATCTCATACACCGAGAGCTGCTAAATTAATGTTTTATTTCATTTTTATTTTTGTTTTTTTCTATGATTTCTTACTATTAGCTTCCTCATTGTAAAGCTACCACCTAAGGGAAGAGCGAGACAGCTCCGACACAAGTACTATTGTAACTTAATGGGGCTGCCTCAATTTATGTATGACACAATGCTTAAGTTGAAATAAATATTTTTGTATTTTGTATTTTTGTATTTGTAATTGGGTGAAAACTTACATCAACCAATATACCACAAGACACTATTATGAGAGAATACACATTTATTAAACTGATTTTTTGACTCTTTTCGTTTCAGTAACCTTTGTGATTTCATCTGTTATTAAATTATCATCATGACTACTCTGAACCATACGTATAGCACTACAAGGTTCTTTAGGCGCGTGGCGAAAATCGAAACGAACGCCGCCATCTTGTTTTTAGGGTTACATAGGGGTGCCAACGGGACCCCATTACTAAGCCTCCGCTGTCCGTCACTCCGTCTGTCTGGCAGTGGGCTTTATCTCATGAGCCGTAATAGGTACACGGTAGAAATTTTCAGTGTGTGTATTTCTATTGCCGCTATAATAACAAATAATAATAAAAATAAGTTAAAAATTAAAGGGGTTCCTCAAACAAGAAACATGTTTTTTCAATACATTCCACAAAATAATTGCATAAGTCTGTGATAAATGTACATCGCCCTCGGTCAACGTCATCCAATTATGAATAATCTTTAATTAATTGAAATAAAATATTTTAAAATTTATTACCTCTCCGAACTCATAGAAGGAGCCGTCTTCCTTGGTAATGTTGTTAGCGCGCAAGTACTCGATAGCTTCCGTGTACGCCATGCGCTTGAACGGCTTCTTGGGTCTCTGGAACAACATTATACTTTTATTTATTTATACAGGTATATAATACATAACTTCCATATACAAGGTGGAGACGACAATAAAATAATAAATTAAACTTCGTATGTCTAATGTGACGTTCCCAGTCTGCCCACAAAAATTCAACCAAATAAATCCAGTAGTTTTCACAATAGCTAGTCAAAGATTTCCAAAACCCATAGTCGGTCCATCACTACTCATTTTTGTTTATCACAAGCTTGTTTTAAAAAACCACTTTTTTTATTTCGATGTTAGGATTTGTTTGATAGTTTCAAAATAATCTAAAAATAATAATAATAAATAGTATTAATAAAAAATGTCGGTGTTTTGGCAAGTAGTAAAAACTGTGTGAAGCAGGGGAAGTTTGTTAGCCCGTTAGTTTATTTGTACAAGGTTGAAAATGCATTACAATTAAATATAATTTAATACAAACTTTAATAAGAAGATATTATGCGAAGACACAAAATCGGTGCGGTCGCGGTCATAGAACGTGCGAGTAGGACGGCGAATATTTAGTACGGGAAATCTGAAGAAAGTTTCGTGTCGTCTCGCTTCCACGTTTTGTGACGTCAAGGGTATTTTCTAGAGCATGTGTGATCTTGTGTGTGTGTGTGTGCATGTGCGACCTTATCTAGTTTTAAAATATTATCATTTCTTTTGGACGTGTAAAAGTGTTTTTTTTAAGACAATTTACAGAAATAAATCTAATATATAAAAATCTCGTGTCACAGTGTTTGTTATCGAACTCCTCCGAAACGGCTTGACCGTTTTTTATGTTTTTTTTTTGTGTTTATTTGGTAGGTCTGAGAATAGGTCGTAAAGTATATTTCATACCGCCGCGGGTGAAATCGCGGGGCGCAGCTAGTATCATATATCATTTACCTTGAAGTTAGGGTTGAGTTCATAGACGAGGTGTGCGTCGGGCGAGGCGAGGACTCTGTCCACGACGTCCACAACCAAGTCCTCGAGTCGGGATAGTAAGTCCTCGAACGAGATGAATGGACACTCGGCCTCTACGTGACTGTATCTGTTAATACACAAGATGCACGTTAGCAATAGACAGGTAATGCACAGCCAAATTAAATTCAAACGAAGTTGGAAGATATTCAAAGTGGTTACTTATACAGGTTGTTTTTTTTTGACAGAGTTCAGTCAGGTTGTGTCAGTTTTAAAACACCCCTTTTGGAAGTTTCTACTTGACTGGCGTCGATTTTTTGAATGCCATAATATTATGAATAATATTATCTGGCTCTCAGATATAGAGTTAGTATCCTGTAAACGCAATTTAGTTCCCAAACATGTAAACAAGTGTGTTTTTGGAAAAATTATTTTACAACCTACACATAAAGTTCAGTTTGCGCTACAACTTCCAACATTTTTTATAAAAATTTCCAGTTGATTCTGAAATCAACTTAATTTACACTCGTACAAAGTTGATACTTGTTAAACGGAAATTACATCAACTAGAAACCAGGATTTGTCTATGGAATACGTACTCAGCCAGATGCCTACGCGTGCGCGACTGCTCTGCGCGGTAGGACTGCGCGATGCAGTACACGTCGCCTAGAGTGGCCAGGCATGTTTCTAGGTACAGCTGTGAGCTCTGAGTGAGGTATGCTTCTTCACTGTAAAGAATAGAAGCATTATTATCTATTTAAGGTAAATCCTTAGCCGTAGCCCGCCAAATTCAGTTTCATTGGTTTTTTGCACATTGCAGCTCTGTTTTACGTCGTATGTTGATCAAAATGCTATTCGCGACTGTAGGAATGATATATTTACTGAATAATAATCATGAATTTCATATCAATCGTCACACTTAGGATATTTGTTCCACCTATGAATTTTTCAGAATATTTCATATGAAAATTCTTAGATGGAAGAAATTTCCAAAGTGTGACAATTGATATGAAATTGATGATTATTATTCAGTAAATATATCATTCCCACAGTCCCGCATAGCATTTTGATCAACATACGACGTAAAACAGAGGTGCAATTTGCAAAAAACCAAAGAAAATTTGAATTTGGCAGGCTACAGCTAAGGATTCCCCTTAATAAAAATCTAATTGACTGACAGACAATGCACAGCCTAAACCGATAAGTCTTGAAGCATGAAATTTATCACGAGAGTTCCTTAAGGTAAGCTTTAAGGAACGATTTATGAAAATTCGCTCCATAAAGGGTTTAAATAGGGGATGAAATTTTGTCACTTTTGCCGATGAGAAATCTCATCGGGCATACGGCTTCTAATGTTATGAATGAAGATAATTTGATTTTAAAAAAGAAATAAAGCTATAGAAATACTAGACGGTGTTACCTTTATGTATACATATGGCTCATACAACTTACCCGAAGTAGCTAAACTTGAACAGTGTACTACCGCCTTCGCACTGCGTCTGCACGAGTGTGGGCGGCGTCACTTCAGTGTAGCGCCGCGCCGCGAAGTGATCGCGGAAGGCGCGTGTTACGGCGGCGCGGGCGCGGAGTACCTTCGATGTGTTCTCACCACGGATCATTATGTGCCTAGAAATAATAATCGTGTCATAAATTAACTTGAATATATTAACATTAATAGTGACTGTGAGTGGGGTCACTTACAGAATGGCCTTTTATAGTATGCTTCTGGTAGATAAGTAATTCTAATTATAATTTTGATAAAATTTCGTTAAGAGGGTGAATGAATCTTACGTAGTGTGTAAAATAGAATTAAGACGAGTTCTATTTTACTCACTAGTTACGATTCATAATTAACATTTTAAGTAAACTAGCACTTAGAAACTGGAAAAAATATTATTGTCTCCTCCACATACCCGTAAAGAAAGTGGGACCAATACAATACACTAGCGAATAGCGAAATTATTTCCAGCATTTTATATTTTTGAATAACATACAACTTTGACAACAAATACTTTGACTTTAGATAGGCAGTCACTCTTAGTTGTTACCTGTTGTCAAGCTGCACGTCAGGTAAAGCTTCTTCGTTGAGGATGGCGTCAGCGCCGCCCGGAGGCGCGAGACCGATCAGCTCCCAGTAGTCAGCCGTCAACTCGTGACCGCCTGGCGCCTAAACAATGATGCATATTGTTTAATAGCTCCTGCCCGCGACTTCGTTCGCGTAGAAGTCGTATCACACCACAATTTACTAAAATAACAGCCACATTTTTATAAAACTTTCTTGGATACGTGTGTAGTTTTGGTCAAGCGGGAGCAACCAACGTACAGTTGTGCCTGTGAGAAGCAGCTCGTCCCGAGGTAACACCCGCAACTTTCACTAGTAATTTCCCATTGTTTGCGAAGTTTTTCGTTTTTAGTGAATTAATGAATGCCTGCGTTTCTGTATATACTACGTAATCGTACAACCCTGATATACTGAATGATGCTTTCTTACAGATTATTCCTGAGGAATAGCTACCATTAATATAACACACGGGATTTCTCATAAACAGTCACCGAACCATAAATATTTATTTTTATTATAACCAAAGGTGACAGAAGGGGTCTAAACTTTGTTTTTCTTCATACGTTTTACCAACTATCATAATAATAATAGTATAAGAAAATGTAAAAAAAGGAAGCACAAAAATATCAATTGTTGGAAATCGAACATAGGTTTGGAAAGCAGTCGTCGAACCGCTAAGCTATTTACTTTGTTGAAAGATAACTAAAATAGCCGTTCTTATAGTATGTTATAATTGACTGCATAGCTCCTTAAAGGTATAGCGGGATGATAATCATTGAAAGGGTTAAATCTGTAACGATCTGCAATATTTTGGCTCGTCTTTTTACAATTTGCGGTAAACTATAGAAGAATACGAACAATATTGCTCATTACTATGAAAAAATAAATGCCTAATTAATGCAATTAAATTGTCACGCTCTTTGCTAACAGCGTGATCATTTATAGCCTACAGGCTGACCAGACTTATAGGAAATATCTATGCAAAATTTGCACAAAATCTATCCAGTAGTTTTTGCGTGATGCCGGTTGTACAGAAAAAAAAAAAAAAAACTAAAAAACATATTTTTGGCCTTTGAATCGTTCCCAAACATCGCAAAAATTACTTGAAAACAAAAATATCAGTTTTGACTTTGCTACGATTTTATTATATGTGTGGATAAACAGAACGATAATCAAAAGAAGGATAATAAAAAAAACATAACTGGCGAAATGTGGGAGTACTATATAGGTATACCTCTGCCTAAACCTTCGGGGATAACAGGGGTGATGTCATGTTATGTGTTGTTCATACTTGCAGTGGAACACCATGCAGCAATTACACCAATGGAGCAAAAAATTACTTCTACTGCTACTTTTCATCCGTCACTGATTGCTCCTAACATGAGCCTATGTTTATATTGTCATCATGCTTGGGAAATGGTAATGGACTCGTGAATATAGAACGTGTCGCCTGACTGTATTATCAGACAAAAAATATGACATTTTACGTAGTGCTGAAGTAGCTGGAAATTGGCACCAGGCACTATACTCCAAATTGGCACCAGGCACTATACTCCAAATTGGCATCAGACAATAAAATCCAAATTGGCACCAGGTAATATACTCCGAATTGGCACTAGGCAATATACTCCAAATTGAGGCAGTTCATAAAGAATTACAGACATGTTTAGGCTTGTTTTAGGTACTATCATGATGTCTCTCTTGTTCCCGCTGAAGAAATATTTTTCTGACTCATTTACACTCACCATCTTTCCTTCAGGCACAACCTCTAGTTGTCCATAGATGACGACGGAGGACTCAGTGGAGAGTACCAGCGCGTTGTACGTCTGACACAGCAGACCATGTAACACGCACTGCAGGTAGCCGGTGCCGTCGCGAAGAGTTAAGAAGGTGAGCGCGCGGCCCTGGCGACGCAGGCGGTGCACCCAGCCGCGCACGCAGATGCGCTTGCCACGATTGTCGGTTGCTGAAAGTTATAATGCGGTTGTAGTACGAGTGCCGATCATATTCGCAAAAACATAATAAGCTCCAATACAAGCATCGCCGATTGGCGATAAGTCTGCGAGGTTGAAATGGACCTGGACGGGCCACACTTAGTGATCGTCAAACAGTGGGTGCCTGAAGACGGGCGTCAAGGCTGGCCTAGGAAACGCTTGGGTGACCATTTGGGTGATCCAATTCATAAAATGACTAAGTCCATTTTTAACGTTTTTGAGTTAGCAACACTGGCTTGTTAAGTTTTTCATTCCCTTTCGAATGGTCTATTCAAGGTTCTTGGGAAAAATCTCTAAGTGCCATTTCCGAAAGTATAAAAAAACAAAAAAGACGGATCTTCCATTCATAAAATCCCTATGTCCAAGAAATCACTAAGTCTTAAGTTTTTTTGGAAGAAATTGCTAAGTCCATTGATTTTTGTTTAAGTCCTAATGGCAACCCACATCATTACGTCAAATTACATGACAGAATTTTTTCATAACGGTTTTTATAAATTGTCACCGAGAAGGTTTTCTTGCGATTTTGTTTAAAATAATTAAGTGTACGTGCGTAGTTAAGTTAAAATGAATCCTGATGACAAACTGAAGAGGTGAGTGTTCTGTTTTACTAACTAGATGTATTTTCAAAAGGGTAATTTGGCTAAGACAGTTAGGTACCGATTGCGAAATTGTTTTTTTCATTAGGTTTATTACATTATTACAGAATAATGCAACAAAGCGGTCTCTTTGACTCTGGGGAAAGTACCACCAGTGATATTGGGGATTATTCTGCTTCATCTGAGGACGAATGGACACCCAAAAGAACTCGTGCTTTCAAAAATAATGTACCCGCTTTTAATAACGAACAGCCACTGCCAATAAAATCTCCACAACTACCCTCATTTTCTGGCATTACACCAAAACGCATGAAGCAGAATGAGACAGATAATAGCTATGGTATTGGCGATTATTGTGATTCATCTGTGGACAAATGGTCACCAGATGATTCAAGACGAAAATCGTCCATTACTATTTTGGCTGATTTACACCTACCCGCTTTCTCTAACAGGTACCTATCTTAAATTTTCTTCTACCATACGTATTCGTAGTGCATGAGACAAATAAAATTATACCTTTTCAAATGACAATCAACAGTAAATTTTACGATATCTACATATTTTGTTGTCGTAATGTAGGTCTTATTGTTTTTTATAGATTTCAGTTACCGCAAAGTAATCGTGCTATCGAAAATAATGTAACCGCAAATTTGAACAGCGAACAGCCGCCTTCTTCAGTTGATACGTTAGCACCAATAGATTCTCCACAACTACCCTCATTTTCTGGCATTACTTCAAAACGCATGAAGCAGAATGAGGCAGATAATGGCGATGATATTATCGATTATTCTGATTCATCTGAGGACAAACGGACAACAGATGATTCAAGCCGAAAATCGTCTATTACTATTTTGGCTGATGTACACCTACCCGCTTTCTTTAAAAGGTATTTATCTACCTTAAAAATTCTTTTACCATACGTACTCGTAGTGCATGAGACAAATAAAATTAAATCTTTTCAAATGACAATCAACAGTTAATTTTACGATATCTACATATTATGTTGCCGTAATCCTTATTGTTTTCTTTTTATAGTTTTCAATTACGGCAAAGTAATCGTGCTTTCGAGAATAATGTAACCGCAAATTTGAACAACGAACATCCATCTTCACCAGTTGATACTTCACCACCAATAGATTCTACACAACTACCCCCATTTCCTGGCATTACACCAAAACGCAAGAAGCTAAATGAGACAAGTGGGTTATTTGAGTCCGAATCAAATTCAGAACTAGATGATACCGAAAATTTCATATTAAACCCTGAGTCTGGTTTGTTTGAACCTGTAGAAACTGAAACTGTAAAAAGTACAAGTTTAACTCAAATTGGCAAAAAGAGAATTTCTAGACAAGACCAATGGGAAAGGACCAAAAAAGTCAAAAGAAATCTTAAAAAACATTCTTTGAAGGATCTTCCGGATTGCCGCTGCAAATGTAAAGATAAATTGAGTAAAAAGCAGGTTGAAACAACATTTAATAAATTTATTAATCTTGCAAGTCACACGGAACAAAATATTTATCTGCAAGGATGTTTAGAGGAAGTAAATCCTAAAAGATTTCGTCCACGGAGTAAGGGGAGTGAATCGACGTCTAGGGCAAGAAGAGTGTTCGAATATGTTATTAATTTACCAAAGAAGTCCGTTAAAGTCTGTCAAAAAGCGTTTCTGGCTATACACGGGATTAAGCGAGAAAGGTTGGTATGTAAAGTCCAACATCAAGAAAAAGAAATTTCTGATGGTAGAGGGCGCCAAAGCAATCCCAAGATTGATGTAGAATCTGTGAATAAAGTTCACAAATTCATTGAGAATTTACCAGCCCGACAATCACATTACTCTCGTGCATCTAGTAAGCATAGAAAGTTCTTAGATTCGCACTTAAGCATTGCTGAATTGCATCGAAGATTCAGTCTTGAATATCCTGAATGCATTGTGCTTTATGAAAAGTTTCGATGCATATTTAACCAAGATTTTAATATATCTTTTGGTCAACCTAGAAAAGATATATGTACGACATGCGAAAAATTTAAAGCTGACATTACCTCTGCCGAATTCGCGAAAGATACAAATAAAGAAAAACTACTTAAAGGTGCACATGAATTGCACCTGAGAAAAGCTGAGGCATTCTTAAAGACACTGTCTAAAGTCGAAAAAGAGAAACCATCAAACAGTTTATCACTATGCTTTGATTTCCAAAAAAATCTGCCTCTCCCGGTAACTAATATCACAGACGAATACTATTTAAGACAGTTATGGCTGCATAATTTTGGAGTGCATAATTTGTGTCAGAATACTGCAGCAATGTTTCTGTTTACTGAAAATTACGCACACAAAGGACCCAATGAGGTAATAACTGCACTGGAATATTATGTTACCAAAGAAAAAACGCAGGGTCAACACCAGTTAGATCTTTACTGTGACAACTGCTATAGTCAAAACAAGAATAGATATTTATTCACCTTTTTGGATCAACTGTGCGCCAAAGGAGTTTTTGAGAAAATAACAGTCTCATACCCGATACCAGGACATTCAATGATGCCCATCGATCGTGATTTTGCTCTTATCGAAAGAAAAAGGAAGAAGTATGACAAAATATATACACCAGAATATTATGTTCAGCTCATAAAAAATAGTAAAAATACAAACAAATTTGAAATAGTCTTCTTAGAGAAAAGTTTGATGAAGGAAAGTAGCCCTCACGATGTTCTGAAAGTAAAAGACTATAAAAAACTGTACCATGAACGCATAAAAGCGAGTCTGCCTGGAATATCCAAATGCCGAAGAGTTATTTTTAAAAGAAGTGGTAAACCAGAGTTCGCTGTGTCTATGAAAGGTGAAGATTTTAAGCCGTTTTCATTATATAAAGTCGGTTACAGCAGATTAATCAATGAAACGCCCGATGACTGCTACGACGCACCCTTAACTATAAAGGCTGCTAAATTGCAAGATGTAAAGCGCTTGCTAGAATCTGTTCCTGAATTGGAAAGGTATTTTTATGAGGATTTATTTAATGGAACTCGGAACCCCGTAACTGCAGAATTCGATTCTGAAGAAGAAGTGGAATGATAAGCTGTTTTTGTTTAAAATTTGTTCTGGGTACTGCAATAATATATCTAAGTCCACCATTTATCACTTTAATATACCTAAGTCCAGGGATTAGAAATAAGTCCAATTTTTTTGTTATTTTATAAAGAGACTCCTGTTCCGTATATCGTTTTGATTATTTCAATAAATAAAACTACTAAGTTTGCGCTATAATATGTATTTAAATTGTTTTTTTTAACCAACGCATGTTATTTCAGCTGACATTTATAACATAAAATTATAAATATCTCAAATGTCACTTTTAGGACTTAGTGATTTCTTGAATTGGGCCACCCATTTGGACTCGTTCCTGACCGGCCAGAGAAGGAAAAACACAAACAAAATTGGAAAATATGGAGGAAACCTTTGCCCAGCAGTGGGACAATATAGGTTAATCCTAACTAATAAATGCGAAAGTAAGTTTGTTTGTTTGTTACGCTTTCACGCTAAAACGGCTGAACGGATTTGGATGAAATTTGGCACACAGATTGACCCTAATTGCGTAACACGCTATCAAACACAATCTGAATAATTTTGAACCCTATTGCTAATCCATTGATTTATATGTTCGAAAAATTTGTCTGCTCAACAACATAAATCACGCAATGAATGTTATGTTATGTGTTATGCAATTATCCTGCTGAGTAAACACATAGGCTACTTTCATCCCGAATGGCAGGCGAAGTCGCGGGCCACTGCTAGTTATAAAATAAAGTGCAAGCCAAAAGTTATTGGAATTTGTGAGCACAATGTGTATACAGACAGTACCAAATTGTTGGCAGGAATACAGCAAAAGAAAGGGTTTTCAATTATCAGAGCATATAATTTTTGGAAGATTATTCAATCCTTATTAATTTAGGGAAAATTGGTTTGCACCAATAAAATAAATAGAAGTTACTTTTAGTAAGTAAGAGTCTAACTTAAATATTTACCGGTGTAAATAAACACACACATACACACACATGGTTTATTTATCTTGAGTGTTAGATAAATAAAGAAAATACAACTAGTGGGAATACCAGTACCAAGTATTTTCACAGTATCACTTATTGGGTCAAGAATGTAGATCAACAATTATATACAATTCTAGTATTTAGTTGTATCTATGGGGTAATTACGTAACATAATAACAGTAGGAATGGGTTTCATTTTGACAGTTCAACAACATTCATTGCGTTTTATACGGTATTGAGTAGACAAATTTTTCGAACATATGAAGCAATGGATTAGTAATAGGCTTCAAAATGATTCAGATTGTGATAGATAGTGTATTACGTAATTAGTTATGGTGCTGGTAGATATTACTACTAGAATAAGCCCGAAAGTCCGACAATCAGTCTTGCATAGAACTATCATAGTACCCAGTAACTGGGTTGTGGAGCTCAGATAGGTAGTATCTCAATTTAAAATACTTGTATTCAGCTGCATCCGGTTAGAGTGGAATTTGACCCCCAACATAATTGGGAAAACACTAGACAGATGATGAGAGAGCAGCTACTACTAGCTACCAAGGTACTTGATGAGGATGATAAATTCCAGATGAATGCAACACAGTTACATAAGGTTTTCCCTATTCTAAGGGAAATCCCTTTTTGTATTTATTATTTACAGTGATAAAGGGTATTATTGACTTTAAATTACAACATATTGAGCTGTAAATAGTTTGATAGCAAATTAATTGTGTTTTTTAATTCATAGAAACTTTTACAAACCAATCTATTTACATAGATTTCTATGATGTTATAAAATAATCTTTACTGGCCTTTATATACCACTTTGTTAAAAAAAAAATTGGTTTCAGAATAGAAAATATTACATGCAAGAACACAAAGATGTGCAATACAAATTCTGACCAATAAAATTCTCAATTCAATAGTATTACTCTTTATCTTTTATTTATATTATTTGATTATATCTTTTATTATTGCAATATAGTTGTGAACAATAACTATCTCTAGTAGAAGATTCAAAGTCAAACTCAAAGCATTTATTTCAATTAAACCATTTACAGGCACTTTTGAATTGTCAAAGAGTCTGTCAGTTAGTAAGAAAGTTGAAGATGGTTGCCCATTCCAAAATGTAGATCTCTATGGAGAAAAACTGGCATGAAACTCCAAGGACACTCTTTCAAACTAAGATAATACAAAATCCTGGGAACATTATTCTTGTTGTTTCTATATGGGAGAAAAATGTAAAAAAAAAAGAAACAATTCAAAATAATATGATTATAAACAAAAATAAACCATGGCAGTTAAGAGATGACCAGTCTCAACCAATTAGTTAGTACAGTGAGTCAGACAGCAATACTGCAGTTTGTTACATCATCCTTGTGGGATTCTATAATGCATTGCAAACTGCAAATGTGCAAACAGAAATTTTGTATTTAAATTGCAATTTGGGTTCTCTAAGCAACCATTTTTCTATTAGGAAAAGAATGTTATCATTTTCTTGGTACATCCAGTGTTTACGGTTTTACTCATATGCATGTCTCGGGACTGCTGAAATAATTTTGGACTTAAGCGGAGCCTCTATTCAAGAGACTATTGTGAGACAAACTTCAAAACATGCTAATTTTTTTATATAAATTCAAGATTTAGGCACAATATCAGATGTCTCTAAATATTGCTAATAAAAACATTTGATATTGGCGCTGACTATTCTCTAAATACTTTCTTTGTATAGTCTGGTTTAAAGTATATAATATGTAGGTAGGTGTATAGGTTGTCTGTAAGAGCCAGCCAGCGCTGTGCAATAAGACTGCTCATTGTACTCTAGTTTAATTGTTTGTCCTTTTTGTTTTATGTGGTGTACAATTGTTTAATAAATAAATAATAGGTACTGACTTTCTGATATTTTCACGATAGTAGCTTTAGGCAAGCTAGGATCCTCTTGAATGACAACTTTTTTAGCCTCTTCAAGGTTCTGTTGTCTCTTGTCGTTGCCCTCTTCTTCTGCCTTCGCCTTGTCTGCTGTCTTATGGCCTTCCCTCACCCAGATCTTGTGAATTTTCTTCAGCTGAGATTTTGCTACAACTTCGTACACTTTCGTGTCCTCTTTACTATCAACGTAGATCGTGGGGAATGGTTCCTTGCCGGCATGGCGCATAGCCTGTAATACTGTCTTGAAAGGCTTTGCTTCACTTCCATCGCCAGTCACATCACTTCCGTTCTTATCCGACGTGTATATCTCACCTAAAAATTAGAAGAATATGTTGCATACGTGTGCGTAGAGGTTAGGATACAAATAGAGCTAAGATGAAACTTACCTATTGAAAGGTTCTCCATTTTCACTGTTTCTAACTTACGTTGAACTAGATTTCACTTCGATATTGATTTTATTTAAATAGAACTATTCTGCACATGAGAACCACAATTTACGAATCTGATGAAACTTCATTCACGTCACCGGTTCGTCCGTCAGAAAATACACATGCGCAAGATTTTAGGGTTGCTACTGTTACATGTTAAATCTCCCTAAAAAGACGATATATAAAATAAAAAAAATTGGTGTGTCTTATGTACATATTATACTACTTACTGATCTGAGACGTGATTACTAATTTATTATGATAAAAATTAAAGAAAATTTTCAGCCGCCAAATGGAAAAAACGGAACTTATAATTTTGTCATGTCCGTTTGTTAGTCTGTCCGTACGTCCACTTGTCCGTCTGCCGTCTATCCATCCATCCAGATGACACACAACCATTTTACTGAGACTATTGGCTCTATATCGATGAAAATTGGGAAGACTGTGTATTCTGTGCACCGCTGTACAAACTTGTTGTGTACTGTTGTCAATGTACATAATCGTACGTGTGGTAGGTATCGTTGGATCACATACTTAAAAGATGATGATGTTTTGAGTGACTATTTTATTTAAGCCAATAACTGGTGAGTTATGGGATGTTTTCTGTTACAACCGCAGATATAACTTTGTTTATCATACTTTTTTCGAGAAAAAATATGAAATACAAACTTATTGTTTGCGGTCGGTAAATAAATTCTGTGCATGCGTAAATATTCATCATAATCCTTCATTATGCATGGTCCGACACGTATTTGGCCGGTTTTTTATTGTTACCGATCTAGAACGAATAAATAGTTATATACATAAGCTCATGTTCATTTAGGTCTTTATGACATTGTAGTGCTTTATAAACCTTATAGTCAGGGAAATAAAATTTTACTTGCAACAACATATATTACCCGACTGCGAGGAAAGGGTTACGTTTCTATTTGGTTGACATTGACAGTGACAGATCCAGATGCTTTGATGTTTCTGGATTTTCCTGACCATTGGCTAAGTTTTTCTATGATTACAAAGTTGTCAGAAAAAAAAATGAAAGGTAGTCTTTGGATTTTCGAGATTTTCCTTACAGATTTTCAAAGGAAATGTGTATTTATTATGGTATTTATTGTATTAATGTTAAATTTCAAATATTTATTAGGCTGGCTGGTTTAATCAAGTCGTACAATGCTACTTACAAGAAATACCGTGACTTTGAAACAGGCTACAACACCAATGCTTGCTTGCTTAGAGGTTTCTAAGCAAGCATTGATCTATCTATAATCTTTGTGTATATGTACCTATATAAGCAAGGGTTTTTTTCTATGCGCTTTTGCTATGAAGGTACTGCATGTACATTTTCAATTGCTAAAATAAGACAATGCAACATTGATGTAAAGCATTTTGATCGTAAGTTATAACGTTTCTTAAGAGGAAACGCGGTCAAGTAGTCATTGGTGCCGATTCTCTTGTCACAATTTTTTGTGTCCTTGTGCCCAGAAGATGCCTGTTCACTCTTGCTTTTAAGGCTGACTGGTTTTATGTGAAAGGGAACACAGACGCTGGCAGAGAATTCTACACTTGTGCCGTGGGCATGACAAATGTGAAGAAGAAGCGCTGAGTAAGACTGGTCGGGATATCAACCAAGTGCGGTTAGTACCCTGCAGTATGTCTGGTAGTCCGGTAGTCAAAGTGCGATGGTGGGATCAGGTCGTGAAGCTCCTGCGCACACTCTCCGAAGTACAGTCTGTAGAAGGCCGGCAGGCCAGCAACATTACGCCGATAAGCTAGGCTGTGAGCCTAGCCACGAGCGCCCCGTCGCTTATGAGCCTTTTTTGATCTGCGTTACACCAAGTCAAGTGCAGCAAGCTGGTATTTTTGTGAGCCATCCCATAAGTGGCTGCAATACTCCACACAGGAACGGACCTGTGCTTTGTACAGATTTAAAAGCTGTGCATATGTGAAGTATCGCCTCACCTTATGCAATTAGGATTTCCACATTTCTTGGCCGCAGTTAGTGCTTTTAACTCGATGGTTGAGTCGAAGTTGAAATTTAACGTCTGCTCCATGCCCTAAAGCTCCAGGAGGTCGGACTGCTACAAATGCACGTCAGAAAGTAGGAGGTAACTGAAACTGGCCTTTTGGTAATGAAAATAGAGAAGCCTGTGTTTTTAATGCATAGAATTTCACTACATTGTCGTCGCCCCGCTGGGAAACGAGATTTGAGATCAAATTCCTCGCTCCACCATGGTCTCTATAAGAGTGTTTCCGCTCTGTTGACTCTTGCACTGGACAGGTATCTTTCTGAGACTGCTGTCATGAGCGTACCCGATAGCACCATGCTGTATTAGGCCGTTGATATGCAACAATAACCAAACCATATTTCACAGGCCTTTGACATATCAAGGGACACAGCAAGGGCTTCGCCGTGTGTCTCAATGGCCTCGCCTCAGCAGTGCGTAACATACACAAGATTCTCCAGTTGAGCGACCACGGTGGAAGCGATACTGATAGTCACTGAGGAGCTCATTGTCGTTCAGCTTATTACTATGTATCCTTTCCATCAGTTTACAAAGTATAGAGGTGATGGCGATTGGTCTATAGTTGATAGGATCGGCACGGTTACCCTTTTTGTGCACTGGCTGCATATTAGCAAGTTTCCAGGACTCTGGCACCACTTCTTAGTGGGGTTTTGTTTCTTTATGCTTACTTATTTATTTTATTTATGTAATTCTTCATAATATATAGCAAATATATATATTCGAAATCGTCTCTTTGATTTTGATAGGTACCTACTCCACATTTTAGCTACCACAGCATTATGTCATGTGGCATTTTACTGTGGGGTCGGGCTGCTGACATTGAATCCAATTTCATTTTGCAAAAGAGAGCTGTCGGGGCCATTTACAATCTATGTCGTCGCGAATCTCTTAGGGAACTATTTAAAAAGATTATTATTATGACGGTACCTTGTCAATTCATTTATGAAAATATTATGTATGTAAGAAAAAATCTACATCTTTTTAATAAAATAAGTGATAGACATAATTTTAATACTAGAAATAAAGATAAAATAGATCAACCATTTTTTAGATTATCTAAAGTACATACATCTTTTATGGGGTACTGTGTTAAATGTTACAACAAAATACCTTGTGATATATTGCAATTAAATGAAAGAAAATTTAAAACTCATGTAAAAAGTACACTTTGTAAACAAGCATATTACAAATTAGAAGATTATATCCTAGATAAGAATGCTTGGAAACATGCTGGTCCTGCTCCATAGGACAATCTAGAGTGTAGACAAAATCAAACTGGTTGCTAATTTAATTGTATAATTTATAATTTTTATGACATTGATTGTTACATTATGTACTTAACTACTTTAACTCACACACTAAATTATTACTTGTTAAAATTTTGGAAACATCATCTACTTTTCAATATTTGTAAATATGTGAGCACCATGTATCTATCACATAATTAATTTACCTGCCTTTGTATTCTATTTAATTCTTTTTACCTATTGTGGTATAGTAATTTTATTCTAGGTGTATCGTCTTCACATATGATTACATAATTAATGTGAACTTACATGATATTGTAAAACATTTTAAAAGAGTAACGGTGGAGTTTCTTGCCCATTCTTCTCCATACGAAACTACCATTTGGAAGGGGCAACTAGAATCAATTCTATTTTTTTGTAAATTTTGACGTTCAAAAGTGCCTTTTATGTGCCTATTTGAAATAAATGATTTGACTTTGACTTTGACAGGAACTCAAAATTAAGAAAAATCATTTTTTACGACTTCTGTCAATGACAGCTGAAATCCGCCATACTGTATTTTAGGGTTCCGTATACAAAGGGTGTCAATGAAACCCTATTTCTAAGGCTCCGCTGTCCGACCGTCCGTCTGTCAGCAGGCGGTATCTCATGAACCGTAATAGGCAGACAGTTGAAATTTTCTGAGTGTATTTCTATTGCCGCTATAACAACAAATAATATAAATTAATAAAGTAAAAAATTAAAAGGGTTCCCCACACAAGAAACGTGTTTAAAAAAAATATTAGTGTTAAATATTATACGGTGCTACGGAGCCCTTCGTGTGCGAGTCCGACTCGCACTTGGCCGGTTTTTTTTAATGTATCTATTTAGGGGTTACTTACTCCACTCGCGACGTCAATTCGATTCCAACGATACCTTATTTGGGGAAATACGTTCACCTCTAGGAGGATGTATGTACATACATGTATACATATGTGTTTGCATCATAGATATCCGAGAGATATGCCTTTACTCTATATTTGCTCAAGTTTAAGTGTCGCCACCTTTTCCCCACTCCTGAAACTCACACATAAACAAAAGAAATAGATACGGTACACATGATGCTTTTTTCGCACACAAGTAAGAAAATATGCGTAACACTTTTGTGCTATTTATTGCACATATGCTCAAAAGAGGCGGGCACTAGAAAGTATAGATACAGTCACTGAATGCACACATGTAACTGTAGCATCAACTAGGGAAGAGGGTTGGTATAAATATGTGATCGATAAAAATATCGATGAAAAGCGACTGCAAAAGGAGGTGTGTTTTGGACGTATTTTGTATCGTTTATTTTTTCTGCTTTTCGATGTGGAATATTAAAACACCAATAACAACAAAACAAGTAAAAATATAATATTTTCGTTTGCAAATAACATTTAAGGAAATCAGTTTCTCTCTTACTTTAAATTAAAATTATTCAACTATCACATATAAAACAACAATTCATATAGGTACTTATTGAACATAAAATCAAAATCAAAAGTCATTTATTCAAATTAGGCTGAGACTCAGCACTTTTCGAACATCAAAATTACATAAGACAGTCCCCCCCAAAACACCCGCCCTTCACCATTTCCTAGTGCATTAGCTGGGGAGAAGAAGTGGCGCAACAAACTTCCCAGCTCCACATATAGTTTTGGAGAATGAAGACAATTGGTTTGCCTAAAACTTTTGCACATGCAATAAAAGTTAACTTACAGTTTCAAATATGTATCTTAATTTGAGTGTAGGTACAGCCCACTCAAAAAGCCTGCGTTTTTTCGCGGACGGCTTAAAAAAATATTCTTGAAAGTGGGAAGAACAAATTACACTTTGGTTTGAGAGGACCAAATATTTTCTCTGCCTGTTGCATCTATCCATTTATTTTTAGTTTCTGGATCTTTCGGGAAACTGAAATAAAATATGATAATTCTTGTAAAACAGCACCCTAATTACGTAACACACTATCTATCACAATCTGGATCATTTTGAAGCTTAATGCTAATCCATTGCTTCATTAGTTCGAAAAATTTGTCTACTCAACAACGTAAATAACGCAATGAATGTTGTTGAACTGTCAAAATGAAACCCATTTCTACTGTTAGTGTGTTACGTAATTACCCCGCAGGTTCTTAATATAAGTTTTGATTTAGAATAACTAATAATTATCGATATCCACATCTCAGCGCTGCGCATCACTAATGCATCGCCTTGACATGCGTCAGTCATTAAGCAATAAGCTGACGCATGTCAAAAATATTTCACAACCAGATAATTTGTAAAATCCTTAAATATTGTAATTCATTTAGTTATTTTTTACTTACCGGTGATAAGACACGCCACTTGTCCTAAGGTTTGTTGTAATTGTCCTATTTTTGCAAATAAGGACGGAACAATTCGGCATTTTATAAAAATATGATATCACACTACACGTTCCGATGCAAACATTTGACTAAACGATGCTCACCGAGTCATGCGTATTTTGGGTCAGTATGACCTAACAGAGGCGACATGTGCCACGCCTCCAAGCCATATCCCTCGATATCCGTGGTTTGCATAGTTGTAGTTGCATACCAACCAAAAACATTACCTCGTTTTTGGGTCCATCGCAGTAATAATAAAAAACAAGACTACCCTGCCGACCCTATGCTTAGGAATATAACTGAACATATTACAAAGTGGGTATCAGATACCATAGATGGGCATGGGCACAGTAAACGCAAAAGTTAATTTCAAAGTTAACTACGTTAATCGTTAACTCGTTAGTATAAAAGTTAACTTCGTTAACCTTTAAAGCGTTAAAATTTTGAAAGTTTAATGCAAGTTAAAATAACCGTTTCAAGTTAACCATCCGAAACGTGTACTGCTTTTGGCGCCTTTTGGAATGGGATACATAGAAAAATAAAACAAAAACAAGTAGATAAATTAATGAATGTAATTATTACAAGCGACCCGCCCTGGTTTCGCACGGGTAGCAGAGTTTATACGCACCTAAACTAAATCTTTCATGAATTAAATTATAGACCTAAATTCTATCTTTTTATCTTTAAGCCGAGGAAGGTTTAAAGATAAAAAGATAGAATTTGAAAAAAGATAGAAAATGCAAATTTTACTTACTATACTAATATAATATGAAATGAAATATGAAAAAGGCATTTTTTTTTTTTTATTACTTTGAATTTGGTGCATGTTCATGTTGCCTTTTATGAACATAAGCATATTAAAATTGTCGTGTGACAGTGATGAGCGTTTAGCTCTCAAAATATCTTTCCCTGTAGAAAAAAGCCGTTCTACTGCGGCGCTTGATGGGATTGCAGTGTTCATGATGTAAACTTGGAAATGTAATGAATTTGAACGTCAATTTAATCAATTTACACCTTCAACCATTTCCACCAACAACCAACACAAACGACAAAGGTAAACTATAAATGAAGTCTTGCCAGAATAAAAATGGCGCAAACGCTAAAAAGTCAGGTTATAATAACATGGCGTATTCACTGGCACAGAGCAAATAAAAAAGAGGGCCGCTTTATTTTAAAGAGTTTCTCGGCTCTGGATTCTTGCTCTTTAACCGACTTCAAAAAAGGAGAACGTTCTCAAAATACGACTGTCAAAAAAAAAAATGTGTTTTACGTCATCACTTTTTTTTGGGAAAACGGATTTTGATAATTATTTGCTTGCTTGTGGCGTGCTTCTCATGTGGTCCCATATAAATTTGATGAAGATCTGACCAGTAGTTTTTGGTTTTCCTTAATACTGCGTATTTTTTCTACTTAGTTTATAATAATGATGTTTTAATAATTTCCTGTGACTGTTATTTTCATATCAAGTAGTGGTACATACGAATTTGTGTGGGGTAGGTACCACAACTAAAAAGTGAAAAATAAAAATATTTTAACAGAAAAACCACCGACTTCCAAAAAAACAATAAAATAGTGAAAAATAACTTTAATTTCGGAAGTCGGTGGCAAAAACGAAAATACAAAACCAAAGATACCGACTTCCCAAATTAAAGTTATTTTTCACTTTTTTGTGTTTTTGGAAGTCAGTTGTTTTTTTGAGCAACAGCACCGCGCCGCACGGTGGATCGAAAATCGGCTGTAGAAGACAGGATCTCGATTTCTTAAATGTTATTTTTTTGCTGGAAATGACTTCTGCTGATCATTACTATTCTATAAAATGTCATATGAAGTAATTGTGTGCACAAATGGAAGAGTTATAATTTTTATAAGAAAAAAATGTATGGAGCTGTCATGAAAAATGAGGATATCTCTGGAATCGCAAGGTTGGCCGTTATATCCTTGCACACTGTTATAGTACTATTTATTTGTGAATTTTTGACATACTTAATATCGCGGCATCACTTGCGATTTTTTTTTAAATCTTCAAAATTAAAAAAAAAGTATATGATACATTTTAATGCTTAAATATGGCTATACCAAGTGTAATTTACAATATTTTTTATGCTTAGACCAAAACATTCTAAGAAATCACAAAGTCGTATTACCTACTTTGTGATTTTCATTTGAAATGACATGGTAATTATGAATTACGTAATACGTAATCTTGTCTAATGCCTCAAGTCCACATTAGCTAATGATTAATAAAACTTAATACCTATATACCTAGTTAAAAGGATACGTACCAAAATAATTTGGGGTACTCGCTAATTTAGCAATTAGTGCAGGATTAACTTAATGAAAGTAATTAGATAAATGTGATACCATCATTAGTCAATAACAATAAATAGTCAAACATTGGATTCACAACTTCAGTTCATTTAGAGCATTTCTAATACTAACATCTATCCTACCGTGTCTTTTTACTCAGTGATCGTGAATAATGGAAAGCATTATTACAAATTTGGATTTGTTTGTTATTCTGAGCAATCAGGATGCTTCGTCTTTCGATCATGAACTATTGTTCAACACACTTGTTATTCGACTGGGCTCTAGCCTTTCAGATGAAGACAGTGTTACCGTGAAAGAATTTTGTCGAAGATTTACACGGGCAGTTCAAAAGAGATGGTTACGATCCCACAGGAAAAGTGAAGTTTTTAGACGTGATTACACTAATTGGCTTGAGGCAAATATTGACTGGCCAAACTGCGTGCAAACCAATTTGCTCATTCAAGAATCAACAAGTGAAAATATTTCTACTGAACCTGTACCTGAACCTGTACCATCAACTTCAACAATGAAATCAACTTCAACGATGACAAAAAGATCTCGAAAGCCGTTTGAAGATCTAAGTAACAAGCAGAAGAAGAGACGATCTGATGAACATATAGGCGATGACCCTAATGAAGTAGCTTATTCAGCTGCAGCACTTTTGAAAGGAGATGGTCGTGAGGATATTGCATCTGTTATTGAACATATGCTCCAAAATCCAGAAGCAGCAGAAAAAATCAAGGAAATGTTGAACAAACCAGCTCCTTCAACAATATTTTCACCAGAAAAAGCACTGGGTTTGCTACTTTCATTAAAACTATCGAAATGGCAATATATCACATTAAGGGAAACGACTATTCGAGAAGGTTCAAAGGAGATATATCCGTCTTACTATAAAGTGCAAAAAGCTAAGCTACAGTACTACCCTTCGAAGACATTTGTGACTGTAACGGATTCATCTGCTAAGATTGCACTACAAGCGTTACTAGATTTAACAGTGAACAGAATTTTTGAAACTATTCGTAGTCCTGATGCGATACAAGATAAACAATTGATATTAATATCAAAGTGGGGATTTGACGGTGCATCTAACCAAAGTAGATATAAGCAAAACATAGAGAGTGGTCAAGATGATTCCAGCATATTTATGACCTATTTGGTTCCATTAAAGTTGACAGCTGACGGTGATACCGTATGGGTGAATCCAAAACCCTGCTCACCTAGGTATTGCCGTCCCGTCCAGTTTAGTTTTGTGAAAGAAACCACAGACGTTGTCATAAATGAAAAAACTGCAATGAATAACGAAATTGAAGCTCTCGTTCCCTCAAAATGTCAAGGACATGAAATTAGTCACAAATTAATGATGACGATGATTGACGGCAAAATTTGTACATATCTGTCTGAAGCTAAGTCAAATGCGGCCTGCTACCTGTGTTTGGCTAAGCCTACAGAAATGAATAAGTTAGATGTCATTGCGTCAAAAACCATTTCTTCTGGTGTGTATGAGTTCGGATTATCATCACTTCATGCCCGCATTAATGTGATGGAATGTCTTCTACACATAGCGTATCGTCTCGACTTCAAAAAGTGGTCTGCAAGAGGAGAAGGTCATCAAGAGTTATTGCATTCACGAAAAAAACTCATTCAAGATGGATTCAAAGATGATCTCGACCTTTTGATTGACATCGTTAAGCAAGGATCAGGCACAACTAACGACGGGAACACAGCAAGGCGGTTTTTTGAATTTCCTGATAAAACTGCAGCGATCACTGAATTAGATGAAGACCTAATACGCAGATTTGCTGTGATTCTGCAAGCTATCACATCTGGAGAGATTGTAGACATGCCGAAATTTAAAGAATACGCTAGAACAACCGCTGAAAAATACGTGGAACTGTACGATTGGTACTACATGTCATCAACCGTCCACAAATTGTTGATTCACGGAGGGGACATAATTGCAGAAAATGCTATTGTACCAATTGGAAGTCTTTCGGAAGAAGCTTCAGAGGCCCGAAACAAAGACTTTAGGAGGTTCAGAGAACACCATTCTAGGAAAAAGAGTAGACAAGCATCAAACGAGGATATCCTCAATATGCTTATCGTCTCTTCTGATCCTCTAATTTCTTCCACAAGACCAAAATTAAATGCCCACAAGAGGCAGACATACTTTAAGGAAACAGTAGAACTACTGAAACTTCAGCATCAGGAAGCTCCGACAGAGTTCTTAGAAGTTATATCTATTGTAGAGCCTGATTCTGAAGTGGATTCTGATGGTGACGAAGTATAAAATAAGTTAACTTTTATTGTTTATGTTAGGTTAGGTTAAGTTAAAATTTTTTTTTTAATAATTTGCTTTTATTTTTAATCATACAATAGTTTACCATTTATTGTTATTGACTAATGATCACCGTTTATCTAATTACCCTCATTATGGTACATATCCTTTTAACAGGTATATAGGTATTAAGTTTTATTAATCATTAGCTAATGTGGACTTGAGGCGTTAGACAAGATTACATATTATGTAATTCATAATTACCATGTCATTTCAAATAAGTAGGTAATACGACTTTGTGATTTCTTAGAATGTTTTGGTCTAAGCATAAAAAATATTGTAAGTTACACTTGGTATAGCCATATTTAAGCATTAAAATGTACATATCATAAACATTTTTTATTATTTAATTTTGACGATTTTTAAAAAAAAAATCGCAAGAGATGCCGCAACATTAAGTATGTCAAAAATTCACAAATAAATAGTACTATAACAGTGTGCAAGGATATAACGGCCATCCTAGCGATTCCAGAGATATCCTCATTTTTCATGTCAGCTCCATACATTTTTTTCTTATAAAAATTATAACTCTTCCATTTGTGCACACAATTACTTCATATGACATTTTATAGAACAGTAATGAGCGGCAGAAGTCATTTCCAGCAAAAAAAATAACATTTAAGACATCGAGATCCTATGTCTTCTACAGCCGATTTTCGATCCACCGTGCGCCGCGCTGGTGCCGAGATGCCCGCGAGGTGCGTAATTCAAACAAATAATGACCACAATGTCAACAAAAAACAACCAATGTAACGGACTAAACTTAACGGAAGTTCAATTTAACGCAAGTTAACCAGAGCGTAATTTTTTTTTTGAATGAACTTATATGTTAATCCGTTAAGCATTTTGTTAACTTCGTTAATTAACGATTAAAGGATTAACGAGTTAATGCCGACCTATGTCAGATACGAGTTCCATACTTTATGGTAAGTATCTACGTACTACGTAATTGCCACTTTTCCATACCTACTAGATACTTAAGTACTCATCATCTGTCTAGCCTTTTCTCAACTATGTTAGGGTTGGCTTCCAGTCTTACCGAATGCAGCTGAATACCAGTATTTTACATAAAGCGTCAAACGTCTACAATCCAGTTACTGGGTAACAAGATACACTGACGAGCAATATATAAAAGCCACTTACAAAGTGCCTAAATAAATCTAAATATCTCCTAAACCACACTAGTTACTTTCATGAGGTAAAAAATCTATATTTTTATTATTTTCTTATTTAGAGCAACTTTGGATCATACATTTAACTAAATTAAAAGTTATTAATCAAATTATAGAATTAAGTACATAAAATAGAAATTGAAAAATATACATTAATAAACAAAACAAAATTAAAATTATATTAATATCTTAGTACGTGAACCATGCAGTAGTGGTTCACGTACTGACAGTTAAAACGTTCAGCAAAAGCGTTCAGGATACTGTTGCGGCTGGCCCGCACCCTTCACACCAGGGATGTGCACCGCTTGCTGATGATTGTGTGCAAACAATCCACACGCGCCTCGGCAAACATCCCCGACGCGCTACAGAAGCAAGACAGCCCAAGAGCACCCTGAACGAGTTGTTGTATTGGACGCGTAGAGCGCTGTAATGTTTCTGCGTATAATCCATCCACAGACTGCCAGTATAAAAGGACGTAAAAAATGCCATAAATAGTGCTATTTTGACGCCCCTCGAACACCGAGCAAATCTGCGGGCTATCATATTCGCACGAACAGACAGCGCCATACGTTTCCTTTCAATGTCTGCATTGTCTTCCAGGCCAGAGGTTAATAAATGTCCAAGATACTTAAATGTATCAACTCTATCAAGTGGGCATCCGTTGAGCTTAATTGCCGGTAAGTAATCAGGACACCCCCCTGGCTGAAAGACCATGCACTCGCTCTTGTTCGTGTAATTACAACAAACTATGTTCTTCAGCATACTTTTCACAGATCTCAATCAGCCTTGACAAACCACAGACAGAGGCGCTCAGCAGCACCGTGTCGTCAGCGTAACTGATATTGTTTAGGCACACACCTCCAATATGGCAACTGACATGCGTGCTGCTGAGCATCTTTATCAGCGCATTAACATATAGGTTGAAGGGCTTCGGTGAGGTTAGCCCTCCCTGCCTCACGTCGCTCTCCAACCTGTAGGGGGTCGAAGAAGCCCCCGACCATCGAACAACATTGATCTGATTGTTGTACCAGTATTGAAAGATACGGATCAGTACGTCAGGTACTGACGCTTGCTGCAGTTTTTTCCACAGTAGATCATAGCAAACCAAGTCAAATGCCTTCAACAAGTCGAGGAAGCACGTAAAGATAGGTGTACTTCTATCAGTGTAGTACTTGACAGTCTGCTTTAAACACAATAAGTACAGCTGTTTCTGTAGAGAGAACGGCTTTGAAACCAAACTGCTTATCATGTATATTCAAGTATTTATCCAGCCGAGTGTTAAGCAAACCGTCAAGCGCTTTCGAAATAACAGTGACCAATGAAATGGGCCTATAGTTGGTCTTATCGCTAACATCACCGGTTTTATTCTTAATAATTGGCACCACCACAGTCTTCATCATCCGTTCAGGCAGATACGAATGGCCTATACACAAGGAGTAGAACATCGCTAAGACTCTCGGTAGATGATTACCAGCATGCTTAAGGTGTTCAATACTTAAATCATCATGGCCTGGAGACTTGCTCCTCGACATAGGCATAATGAGATGTCTTACCTCCTTTGCTGTAAACCAAGCACTGACCTCCTGGCCACTACAACCAGCACTGCCTGAAAACTGTGACGGTCCCAACGGTGACGAAACGGCGAACGGCTGCTTAAATAGCTCGGCAATCCCTGTGACATCAGCAGCACCGCTGACAATCACCGGCAGGCCCGACCTACTATTGAGTTTATCAGTGGACTTCCAAAAACTGCGGAAGTCGCCGATTATATAATTATATACTATAATGTTATATTGCACATTAAAACCTTATTACATACTGGCCTGATCAAAGTCATGGATAGAAAAAAGCAAAAGAAAGTTGGTACGTTTTATAATTTTGAATTACATTTGAATACTTTTATATTCATGTTGATTTTATTATTGTTGCTATCTTTGAGGGTCGATTTTTAAACTATACGTACTTACGGCAGACGTTGACTTGTAAATAAACGAATCGTCATGCCGCTCACACCCGAGGAATGTACCAGGATCATCACTATGGTGCATTTGGGGAGATCCCAGAGACAAACGGCCAGAACAATGAGTGTGAGACATTCTACTGTTCAACAAGTGCTTCGGATGTGTAGGGAGACTGGACTTAACCTAAAAAGACCAAGCAATGGCAAGCCAAGGTGCACAACGACCAGAGAAGATCTGTTAATTGTGTCAACAATGAAGAAGCCAATTTAAAGCGTTACTGGTCAGCAAATGGCCCAAAACTCGAATGGCATTATATAGTTGCAAGATTAAGATATGACCGTAAGCACATCGAATGGGGTGAGGACGAATAGGACAGAGTAATGTTCTCTGATTTATTAAGATTCGTGTTGTATAATCATGATGGGACACGTCGGGTGTAGGTACCGCCAGGAGCACATTTTACACAAGCATGTCATGAAGAAAAGTTTCTATACGGGGGAGATTCTATACACGTGTGGGCCGGTATTTCATCAGATGGTCGCACGGTTCTAGTGCCGATAAAAAATGGCAATCTGACCGCTCTGTGAGATACATATACGAAATTCTCAATGAACATCCGTATTTAGTCAATATGGGCAACAATGCATTGTTTATGCATGATAATGACCGGCCCCACACAGCTCATGTGGTAAACGAGTACCTTCAAGACGTTGCAATCCATCAAATATAGTGGCCAGCGAGAAGCCCTGACCTAAACCCTATTGAACATGCCTGGGACGAGCTTGGCAGACGTGTAAGAAACCGAAATCCTCCTCCAGCCAAAATGCCCCGAAAAATAGACTTGTTGAAGAATGGGAGAATATTCCTCAGCTTATGCTGAGTAATCTGGTACGCAGCGTGCCAAATCATGTAGAAGCCTTAATGAGAGTACGCGTAGGCAATACGAAATATTGAATTATTAAAAAATTTAGTTTCATTTTCGTAAATCCACTTTTAGAGTTAATTGTAGTTTCCCTTCTTAACACATCAAAACCATTATTTTTTGTTTCAATTTGGAGTCTTTTTAATCTGTTATTAGATACATTTCAATGTTGCTTTTCATTTCAAGAAGCGATCTTGCGTGGTTTCGGAAATATTTCATGACAAGTTAGTGGCTCTTATAAATTGCTCGTCAGTGTAGAAATCATTGAACATTGAGACGTTAATACTTACTCATGTGTCGGTGACCGAACTGATTTCTAATTAATTAAGCCTAAATTCATATTCACCTAATACTTAAACAAAAAAGAAATCGAACGGAAGCAATGTACTTATCATTGTGTTGTAAATAAATAGAAGAAAGGGCATTGAGTCCGATAACCTTAGAGAATAAATTAATAGGGGCATCCAAAATATAGTAGACACTGTTGATTGTAAAATTATTCAAATTGATGACAGTGCAGGCCCTCTTCGGAATTTGATGAAAAATCTTTTTTTTCGACTATTAAGTAGGGGTATCTACGTCAAATAGAGATGATCAAATGTAAAAAATATTATCGAGTATCTGCAACAGCACTTAAGGCACGACTGAAAATATGCGACCTTATTATGTTATTTATATTACCATGAAGCCTGAACCTAAACTTGTTGTTGATCCCACTGTTGGGCAAAGGTCTCCTCATCCTTTGCCATTTATATTTGTCTGTAGCCCTTTGCGGCCAATCAGTGGAACAAATACAAGTCGTCGTGCCAGCGTTTTTTAGGCTTGCGTCGGTGATGACGCCCGTCGGCACCCGCTGCGTTACTGGCCCATCTGTCCTGATACATCCTTTACGACTTTTAATACTTATGGATGAGGACAGATAGGCTTTATGGATGGATTAAATAACTCATTAAAAGTATAAGGTTAAAAGAGCTTTCAAGGAGCGACCGCGTGCTAGAAGGCGCATCGTGCATGGGTAGGCAGACTAGGTGGATCAGCATGGCAGCGCACAATCAGTTGTTGAAGCTTTTCTTCGGGGACCCCAATGTCCAGCAATAGACTTTTTTTGCTGAAATAATTAAATAGGTACCTCTCTAGTCAATATAATAGGTACCTGGTGAAATTAATGTTTTGCATAGTTTTGTGTTACTGGCAATAGGCTCGCCCCCCTTTACATGGGACTGAGAAATGTCAATGTCAGGTACACTATGCTCCTCTGTGCTCTGCCTAACATGTTGAAGGATAGGTACAGGCGGGTTGTAATGCTATGTTATTATAGATATTATGTTTACACAACCACACACTACACCTACCTGGCAAAAGTTACTACAGTTGAACGCAATTTGATGCTCTGATCACAGAAGATGGTGATGCCGATCTTCTTGATCTGTTTACGATACCAGAAGTGACGCGCAGGTATAACTACTCGGAACTCGGAAGATTTTAGGGTTGCTACTGCTACGTGTTAAATTTCCTTAAAAAACATTTTTTTTTTAAATTTTCTTGCTGTCATGTATATTAGGTCTTTACCTATGAAATTGCCGTTCTGCAGTACTGGCCATTTCAAATCAAAATAATTTTTGTTTGGCTATGAATTCTAATTTCAAATTAATTTTATTTTAAAAACATGGATTTTTTTTTCTAAAAGTAGTCATTTCTTTATTGATTAGTGTTACATTTTCATCGCATTTCAATCTTTTTCGTCATCATGGATACGTTAAAAATTCGAGTAATTATGGAATATGAGTACCGTCGTGGCAGCAACGCGGCACAAGCGGCACGCAACATCAACGACGTTTACGGAGCTAACTCTACAAACCAACGCACCACCTGTTATTGGTTTGCTCGCTTCTGTTCTGGAAATTTCGACCTGAAAAATGAACCTCGCGGTCGTCCGAAGACTTTGGTCGACAATGACGAATTAAAGGCGATTGTGGAAGCTGATGATACACAATCTACGGCTGAATTAGCAGCAGCTTTCGACGTTAGCGTCAAAACAATATTGGTCCATTTGCGTCAAATTGGCAAGGTAAAAAAGCTTGACAAATGGGTGCCCCACGAACTCAATGATCGCCAGCGCGAAGTACGCGTCGAGACGTGCCTTGCACTGCTCAACAGACACACAAATGAAGGAATTTTGAACCGCATTGTTACCTGCGATGAAAAATGGATTCTGTTTGATAACCGTAAGCGCTCAGCAAGTTGGTTGGATCCTGGTTCAGCACCTAAACAATGCCCTAAACGAAAACTTACCCCTAGAAAAGTGATGGTCACTGTTTGGTGGTCTAGCGCCGGTGTGATTCATCACAGCTTCTTACCAAACGGGGTGAGCATTACTGCAGATGTGTACTGTGAAGAACTGAACACAATGATGGAGAAGCTGGCGCATCTCCAACCAGCATTGGTCAATCGCTCGTCTCCGCTGCTCCTGCACGACAACGCGCGACCTCATACTGCACAGCAGACGGTCTCCAAGTTGCAAGAACTGGGGTTGGAAGCTCTCCGTCATCCGCCCTACTCACCAGACCTTGCGCCTACAGACTACTACTTTTTCCAGAATTTGGATAACTTCTTGGCGGGAAAAAAATTTAATACCCGAGAGGCAGTACAAAATGCCTTTGAAGAATTTGTTGCCTCCCGTCCAGCTGATTTCTTTAAGAAGGGCATCAATAAACTGCCACTGCGATGGCAAAGATGCATTGATTGCATGGGTGATTACTTCGATTAATACAAATAAAAAATTCATGAAAAAAATTCGTTTAAATTTTTTCATACAAAACGGCAATTTCATAGGTAAAGACCTATTATTTACTGATCCGAGACGCGATTAAAAATTTATTATGATAAAAATTAAAGAAAATGTTCAGTAGCCAAATGGCAAAATCAGAACTCTTATAATTTCGTTATGTCCGTTTGTTAGTCTGTCCATACGTCCACCTGTTCATCTGCCGTTTAACCGTCCGTCCGGATGACACACAGCCATTTTACTGGGACTATTGGCTCTATATCGATGAAAATTGGAAAGAATGTGTATTCTGTGCACCGCTATACAAACTTGTTGTGTACTGTTGTCAATGCACATAATTGTACGTGTGGCAGGTATCGTTGGATCACATACTTAAAAGATGATGATGTTTTGAGTGACTATTTTGTTTAAGCCAATAACTGGTGAGTTATGGGATGTTTTCGGTTACAACCGCAGAAATAACTTTGTTTATCATATTTTTTCGAGAAAAATTATGAAATACAAACTTATTTTTTGCGGTCGGTAAATCAATTCTGTGTACGCGTAAATATTCATCCTAATCCTTCATTGTGCATGGTCCGAGACGCATTTGGCTGGTTTTTTATTTTTACCGATCTAGAACTAATAAATAGAAGCGTTTAACCTGAAATAAAACGCATATTAAAATACTTACCTCACTGGAAGCTTTAAATTGAGAGAACATATCCGTTTCCGTCGATTTCATATCAGTTTTAGTACTGGTTTAACCTACTCAGTGGCGCCACCTGGTGGTAGCTTGTCATTTTAGTTTCGTAAAATGTAACGAGCAACTTTTTGTTCATTGGCTTAATATAACCAGGCAAAAGTAAACTTACAAGCTTCCAGTGAGGTAAGTATTTTAATATGCGTTTTATTTCAGGTAAAACGGTTCTATTAAATTACTTGACAGTCACTGGAAGCTTTAAATTGAGTCCTGCGGGGTGATTACGTAACACACTCACACTAGGAATGGGTTTCATTTTGACAGTTCAACAATACTCATTGCGTTATTTACATTGTTGAGCAGACACATTTTTCGAACATATGGATTGAAATTGAACATTTAACATAACAATGGATTAGCAATAGGCTTCAAAATGATTCAGACTGTGATAGATAGTGTTACGTAAATAGGGTGCTGGTTTGTTATCGCCTGGTGTGGCCACTAATATGATAACGCCAATGTGAGGGAAAATTTTAGTTTTAAACAGAAATGAAATCAGAAAATACATTTATTACACATGTAAAAAGGTACATAGGTAGGTACATAATTATATATTTAATTAATCTGTTGGTGATCTAATCACAAAGTATAAAATAACAAATTATAGTTAACTAGCTTTTGCCCGCGGCTTCGCTCGCGTTAATTTAGACTTTGACTATCAATTCGGGTTATAATTCAATCATGATTCGAAAGACACGTGGCGCCATCTATCATCATAAGCACGTTATTGTTGTTTTCCTCGAGAACAGTGCTTTTTTGCGGGATGAAAGATACCCTATGTCCGTTTCTGTAGTCCTGACAACGTATATGCAAAATTTCAGGATGATCGGTTCAGTGGTTTAGGCGTGAAAAGGTAACAAACAAACAAACTTACTTTCGCATTTATAATATTAGTTAGGAAGTTAGGAAGTTAGGATTAGGATTAGGATATTCAGAGTTAATTATCAGATTAAACAATTGTGTAACATTTAGATTTGAATCAACACTTTTTATGACTTCTCTTCTGTAGAATTTCCGGAATGTATTAGCCAATTGCCAATTTTCTCGCGATAGGATTTCGTCAAGGGGATGATGATTTTCTAGCCACCTTATAGAGGTTACTGCAGATTGTATACTTCCTGGAGTTGCTGTGATGCCAGCTTCATTGAATAGGGTTTTTACCCAGCCTGCGATGACGGTGCGTGAAGCGGGTTTCGGCCTACCTCTAACTGTGATAAACAAATTAAATGATTTTTCAGCATTACGTCTTTCATTTAATAATTGTGTAGTTCTTTCTATCCAAAATATAGGATTTAGGTTACAATTGTAGGGATTTACAAGAAGTTTCCAGCCGGACTGTCTGTGATTACTGCAATCTGTTTTCGAACCAAATTGAAGCTATAATATAAGACTATCATCAGATCTAATATTATAATGGTCAGGATCAACTCTAAGCAGCGTTATGTCGTGTATGCGTCTACCTGAGCAAAGCAGTAATATAGTTGCAGTATGGCGTGATATTTGAAAGGGATTGTCTATGTCTACAGTGTAATTGCTTAGAAAGGTAATTAATTTACTAACATCCCAAATTGATGGCTTAGAAGACTTAGGATTTTCCAAAGCAATTAATTTCAAAATATGTTTTACAGGAACATGTGAACGTAATTGACTTGATCTTTCAAAATTACACAAAGTGGAAACGACAGATTTATGTAAAAGAATTGTATTATATAATAATTTATGAATTAGATGCAAATCGGATAAAATTGGGCTAATTGCGTACCTGTAGGATTATTCGTGTCAATGTTTTTAGATATAGACGAATGTCCAACGTTTCCAAGTCACCTCGTATGTTTTCAAGGTAGACTTACGACAGGAATTTTTGAGCAATAACTCAAAAATTCACTTTCACCTACTCGCACTTGGCCGGTTTTTTAACTCGTTAATAAAAGTTAACTTCGTTAACTCGTTAATAAAAAGTTAACTTCGTTAATCGTTAAAGCGTTAACATTTCGAAAATTGAACGCAAGTTAAAGATAACTGTTACAAGTTAACCATCCAAAACGTAAACTGCTTTTGGCGCCTGTTGGGATGGGATACATTGAAAAATAAAACAAAAACAAGTATATAAATTAATGAATGTTATTATTACAAGCAACACTAATTTTTTTTAGTTAACATAGAAATTAATCCGTTAAGTATTTTGTTAACTTTGTTAATTAACGATTGACAGATTAACGAGTTAATGCCCACCTATGTCAGATATAAGTTCTCTACTTTATGGTAAATATCTACGTACTACGTAATTCCCACTTTTCCATATCTACCAGATACTTAATTACTCATCATCTGCCTAGTCTTTTTCCAACTATGTTAGGGTTGGCTTCCAGTCTAACCGGATGCAACTGAATACCAGTATTTTACATAAAGCCAGTTCCAACCTCCACAACCCAGTTACTGGGTAACAAGTTTCACTGACGAGAAATTTATAAAAGCCACTTACAAAGTGCCTAAAGAAATCGATATATCTCCTAAACCACACAAGTTAGTTTCATGAAGTAAAAAAATCTATATAATTTTGGATTACATTTGAATACTTATAATTTCACGTTGATTTAATAATTAGTTTTACCTTAACTTATCGATTTTTTAACTAAAAGTGCTTACGGCAGACTTTGACTTGTAAGTAAAGGAATCATCATGCCGCTCACACCCAAAGAATGTACCAGGATCATCACCATGGTGCAATTGGGGTGATCCCAGAGAAAAACGGCCAGGACAATGGGTGTGAGACATTCTACTGTCCAACAAGTGGTTCGCATGTTTAGGGACACTGGACTTAACGTAAGAAGACCAAGCAATGGCAAGCCAAGGTGCAAAACGACCAGAGAAAATCGATTCATTGTGTCAGCGATGTTTGGAAATCGACATCAGACAGGATTTGCGATCCAGTAATAACTTTTGCAGACCCAAAGGGACCCAATCAGTGAGTGAATAGTAAGGAGACGTTTTGCAGATGCCAATTTAAAGCGTTACCGGCCAGTAAATGGCCTAAAACTCGAATGGTATCATAACGTTGCAAGATTAAGATATGCCCATGAGCACATCGAATGGGTTGAGGCCGAATGAGGCAGAGTAATGTTCTCTGATGAATCGAGATTCGTGTTGTATAATCATGATGAGAGACGTCGAGTGTAGGTACAGACAGCCAGGAGAACGTTTTACATAAGCATATTACGAAGAAAAGGTCCCATACAGGGGAGGTTCTGTACACATGTGGGCCGGTATTTCATCAGATGGTCGCATGGCGCCAGTGCCGATAAAAAATGGCAATCTGACCGCTCTGTGAGATACATATACGAGATTCTCAATGAACATCCGTATCTGGTCAATATGGGCGACAATGCATGATAATGACCGCCCCACACAGCTCAGCTCATGTGGTACCTTCAAGACGTTGCAATCCATCAAATGGAGTGACCAGCGAGAAGCCCTGACCTAATGAACATGAACCCTATGTGGCCTATTGAACATGCCTGGGATGAGCTTGGCAGACGTGTAAGAAGCCGAAATCCACCTCCAGCCAAAATGCCCTGAAAAATGCACTTCTTGAAGAATGGGAGAATATTCCTCAGCTTATGCTGAGTAATCTGGTACGCAGCGTGCCAAATCATGTAGAAGCCTTAATGAGAGTACGTGGAGGCAATACGAAATATAGAATTATTAAAAAATTTAGTTTAATTTCGCAAATCCACTTAAGAGTTAATTGTAGTTTTCCTTCTTAACACATCAAATTCATTAGTTTTTGTTTTAATTTGGAGTCTTTTTAATGCGTTATTAAACACATTTGAATGTTGCTTTTCACTCCAAGAAGCGATTTTGCGTTGTTTTGGAAATATTTCATGACAAGTTAGTGGCTCTTATAAATTGCTCGTCAGTGTAGAAATCATTGAACATTGAGACGTTAATACTTACTCATGTGTCGGTGACCGAACTGATTTCTAATTAATTAAGCCTAAATTCATATTCACCTAATAAATAAACAAAAAAGAAAGAACGGAGGCAATGTACTTATCATTGTGTCGTAAATAAATAGAAGAAAGGGCATTGTATCCGATAACCTTAGAGAATAAATTAATAGGGGCATCCAAAATATAGTAGACACTGTTTATTGTAAAATTATTCAAATTGATGACAGTGCAGTGCCTTTTTGGAATTTGATGAAAAATATTTTTTTTTTTCGACTTTTGGGTAGGGGAACCTACGTAAAATAGAGATGAACAAATGTAAAAAAATATTATCGAATATTTGCAACAGCACAACAAGGCACGACTGAAAATACGCGACCTTTTTAAGTTATTTGTTTTACCCTGAAGCCTAGTGTTGATGATGTTGATCCCACTGTTGGGCAAAGGTCTTCCCATCCTTTGCCATTTATATTTGTCTGTAGCCCTTTGCGGCCAATCAGTAGAACAAATACAAGTCGTCGCGCCAGCGTTTTTTAGGTCTGCGTCGGCGGTGACGCCCGTCGGCACCCGCTGCCTTACTGGCCCATCTGTCCTGATACATTCTTTATGACTTTTAATACCTATGGATGAGGACAGATAGGCTTTATGGATGGATTAAATAACTCATTGAACGTATAAGGTTAAAAGAGCTTTCAAGGAGCGACCGCGTGCTAGAAGGCGCATCGTGCATTGGTAGGCAAACTAGGTGGATCAGCGTGGCAGCGCACAGTCAGTTTTTGTAGCGTTTCTTTGGGACTCCAATGTCCAGCAGTGGACGTTTTTTTGCTGAAATAATTAAATACCTCTCTAGTCAATATAATAGGTACCTGGTGAAATTAATGTTTTGCATGGTTTTGTGTTACTGGCAATAGGCTCGCCCCCCTTTACATGGGACTGAGAAATGTCAATGTGAGGTACACTATGCTCCTCTGTGCTCTACCTAACATGTTGAAGGGTAGGTACAGGCGGGTTGTAATGCTATGTTATCATATTATGTTTTCACAACCACACACTACACCTACTTGACAAAAGTAACTACAGTTGAACGCAATTTGATGCTCTGATCACAGAAGATGGTGATGCCGATCTTCTTGATCTGTTTGCGATACCAGAAGAGATGCGCAGGTATACCTACTAGGAACGAAGATAGATCGAATGACTGCCATTATATCGTATAATTACTTAAGCATAAGGTACGTTACAATTCAATGAATAAATGAATACATCGTCTTGATGACGATGTATTCATTTGGTCATTGCACGCATATAATATCGTTCAGCCTACTACGGGCGAGTTCAAATGCGGCCTTTACTAATTAAAGCATTCCTTACGGTCCTCCAATTTATATAAATAGAAGATAGTTCGATTTGATGTCATTCGCACCGAACTGTCGCTAGAGATTGGTGTGGACTATTCTTTTTTAATTTTTAATAATTAAAAATAAACACGTAAGTTTCCAATTCTATACAAACATACATTTTATTGTATCCAAATATCACATTTCAATTTTTCTAAACAGAAACATATTTTGGTATTGTTTTTATGTAGGCTATTAAACTTATTAATATTAAGTTATTCTTAGTCTATTTTGGAGAGTTCTTTCTCTTAAGTATCCATTTATATAGGTACCTACTGAAAAATCCGTATACTTATTAAATAATTTATTTATTTGGTTTGCGAACCGCTTCCGGATCTCATCATCATGATCCACAGTCGACTTCACCCATTGAAAATAATGTATTAAAAGTATCACAAGACAAGATATATCCATACATTTTTGTTAAAGCAACTCTTTGATATTATAGTCACTACGCTCAACCATGACGCCAACCCCGCAAGAGCTTGCCCAACCCCAACCCCATCCAGGGTCGGAGGGCGAGATTGCGTCGGCGTCGACCCCGGTCGCCGACGGTGAGAGGGTCGTCATTTCCGGCATGTCAGGGATCTACCCCTCTTCGCACCACGTCAAGGAGTTGTCGGACATTTTGTACAATAAGGTGAGTGCCTGGGAATTGTTAGCTAACTGGATGACCCCATATAACTTATTTATTCTTAAGCTAATCCTTTTGCTAACCACTTTTTTGGCTATGCAGCAGTTCTATATCTATTTTAGAAATAGGCTCAATTCATAAAAATATCCCTAAAGACTGATGCTAATGTCCAAATGGTGCCTGGCTAGGCAATAAAATCGTAAAAACTGCCAGTAGAATAGTAACCCAAAAACACCTTATTCGCCAGGTGAACCCGGTGACTGCAGATAATGTGCGCTGGAAAGCCAGTCACCCCGAGGCGGCTAAGCACATGGGCTCAGTACCAGACCTAGAGCGGTTCGACGCCCAGTTCTTCAAGGTGCACTACCGCCTCGGCAACAGCATGGAACCCATGTCTCGTAAAGTCCTCGAACAGGCCTACAACGCTATTTATGATGCAGGTAAGATGTTATAAGTTGATGTTGCTGCTGGCTTGACTGTATTTCTTGTCAATTCTTGGATTGAAAGTGAAACTCACAAACTATTAATAAGAAATTAGCTATGGGAAGAATATTGGCTAATTTCTCAGAGTGCGCCGGATGTACATTTGAGGCGTAACTTTCAAGAGCCGATAAATACATTTTGCCCATTTTTTTACAGAAACTGAATAAAATTGATGTAAACCTGACATAAATTTATTCTCAATTACTAAATAATTTGTGGGAATTAGATTATACCATCGGTTTTCAATATAAGTTTTCAGTATGAATTAACGGCTCATGAAGCGGTTTCATTGCATGTGGATGTGTATTGTAATATACGCACGGAGACATATACATACATAAAGTCACGCCTTCTTCCGATGGGGGTACGCAGAAACTACAGAACGCCATCTGCTACCATCCCCACATACTCCTTTTGCTTCGTTTACGTTCATACATCTTGTCATACACGTACGTCGGTTGCGAGTACTATGCACCAGCGAGTACTATATATGTCCTCTAGGGCGACCCGTCCCGGTGTAAAAATATATAAGCGCCTTTTTTTTGTCGGTAAAAAATTGTTTGTGCCATTCAGCCGGGCTTTTAGCCAGAAAGTGTGACAACCAATCTTACCAAGGGGTATTGTACTACCCAGTAACTGGGTTGTGGAGGTCAGATAGGCGGTCGCTCCATATAAAATACTGGTACTCGGCTGTATCCGGTTAGACTGGAAGCCGACCCCAACATAGTTGGGAAAGGCTAGGCAGATGAAGATGAAAAGAGCAGCCATTAATAAATCATGTCCAATTAAATAACTGATATTTTTGTTGTCCGTAGGAGTGAATCCTGAGCACTTATCTGGTAGAAAAGTAGGTGTGTTCGTCGGAACCTGTTTCTCTGAAGCTGAAAAAGCGAATTTCTATGACGCTGCCTCTAAATCAGGCTTGGGTATAGCAGGGTAAGAAATAATTTCCCTAATTTATAATCACCATGTTTGTTAGCCCTGAAAGGGCAGGGACCTCCACATTTCGAAAGTTATGTGAGTGCAAGTGATATGAAAAATTCCCATGTCGTAGGGTACGATGACGATTGCCTTTAACTTTAACCGCGGCGGGCACAAAACCAGCATTCCAATTGTGTAACACACTTTCAATCACAATCTGAATATTGGATGGATATTGAAGGGAATTCCTTATCCATTGCTGCATACATTTGATAAATTCGTCTGATCAAGAACGTAAATAACACAATGAATGTTGTAGAACAGTCAAAATTAGCGGCATTGTCAATGTGAGTGTGTTACGCATTTACCCTGCAGAATACGAGAATCCTGAAAGAGATACCTAATAACTGTTTACCCGAACCAAAGATCGGACCCTGGAGTCGGTCTTGCTACCAAAGTACCACCATATTAGTCGACTGCATAATATACATGCAGCGTGCCTTTATGCTATTGGTCATAATACCTTTCATATTTAGATGCTGTAAGTCAATGTACGCCAACCGCGTCTCCTATTGGCTGAACGCAAAGGGTCCTTCGATAGCGATCGACGAGTCCTGCTGCAGCTCCACCGCGGCGCTGGAGCAAGCTTACCTCGCTATGAGTCGAGGTGAATGCGAGGCAGCCGTCGTTGGAGGTTGCTACTTGTGTCTGCATCCACAGTCTTCTGTGCACTACGGAAGGTAAAGGCATATTTATAAAAAAATCCATTCCCATCATAATTTTGTAAACATACCATGTGTAAATTGGATTCACTTGTCGAGGGTTCCACATATAGAGGGTTATACATAAAAAGCAAAAAATTATTAGAAATTCCGTTTTAAGTAATAGGATGCAAATTCTTGATGAATCAGATAAACAAACGAGTAAATTATAAGGGTAAAATTTTTGCTACTTTTCAGACATAAAAAAAAGAAATGGGTTTCCAATTTAGAGTTCATTTTCGTCATCATCATGAGCCAAAAAAATCCAATAGAATTACAATGTTTGAAAATACTTATTATGATCGTTTTTTATGTACAGGATTATAAGCCAGGCGATGGATGGTAAAACGAAGTCATTTGATCAGAATGCTAATGGCTGCGTCAAATCGGAAGCCGTTAATGTTCTGTTTCTGCAAAAGGCTAAAGATGCACTGAGGTAAGTTTTATGAAGTATTAATGCCATCGTTTTCTAGTCGACGAGAGAATCATATACATGACCGATTGCACTATCCCTTTTTCACAACGGCATCTTGATGATCCCTGTTACTGATCAAAGTAAAATATGTAAATACTTACTTTCAGTAAAATTATGTAAATGCAGTTGCTTCCAACTACTTGTTACAAAAAGCTATTTCTCAAAGACAACTCAATTTTTTTGTGTAATTTAAAGGATCTACGCAGATTTAATGCACGCGAAGACGGAATATACCGGCTTGCTTACCGGAGAAACGGGCCCTCAGTACGGATACTTAAGGAATCCTGATAAAACTGTTAAATTTTTGACCAAATTCTATGAGGAAGCGAGGGTCCCACCGCATGCTGTGGAATATGTTGAAGCTTTTGGTTCAGGTATTCATTTCTCTCTTGTATTAATTTTTGACTTGATAGTGTATGAAAGAATAAAGGATCACAACTGAAGGGGTAAATCAGGAAAGATTTCTCCAGAAGATTAGATTTTTCGTTTCTCTCTCCTTTTTTATGTCGTAATAAATCCAGCCTCCAGGCTGCTACAGTAGGTGGCCCTGGCGCACAGGCAACTGAAGAAACTCGGTTGGGTTTTAGTTAGTAAGAGTCTGACTTGCCCTTCCGCTCCGCCCAGAGCGGGAAAAGTCATTTGAGTATTACCCACCCAAAAAAAAAGGCTGTTGCAGTAGAGACTAAACTTTCATAATTGATACAGGACATAAAATCGCGCCTGTATTCCCCGAAGGGTTAGGCAGAGGTGCACCTATAGTACACCCACATTTCGCTAGTTATGTTTAAGTCCCATGTAACAAGGGGCGAGCCTATTGCCATCAACCGAGCACAAATCCAAACTCCGAGCTGCTGCTGAGAAATTCCAGATGGAAAAAGCCAATAACACTTTTCCCGACCCGGGAATCGCACCCAGGACCTCACGCTCAGCAGTAGCGCTAGCGCCCACTAGACCAACGAGGCAGTCCATAATTGAAAACCTAATAACTCTTTTTTCCCGACTCGAGGATCTTATCCAGGAATCACACCAGAACTCATGACCACGATCAGCAGTCGAGCAGTAGACCTGTATTGCAGTGTGTAGTAGTAGACAGTTTTTATTATAATAACAGTAGTTCTAATTGCATAATTTCGTTATAGGTACGCTTGATGCTGACAAAGCGGAACTGGATGCCATTGAAAGGGTGTTCTGTAAGGGAAAAGAAGACACACTCTTAGTTGGCAGCATCATTTCTAACATTGGATATGGAGAAGCTGCATCGGGTATATCCGCTATAACGAAGGTAACCTTTTTGTTGGGGTCATCATTATTACCATCTAAATATACCTAATATTATAATTTAAGGTCTTTACGCGACGAATTTTGATGCGGTTTTTACCATGATTTAGATAATTTATTCTGGAAGATTTATGTGTGTATAATATGAATATACATTCATATTAAACGTACATATATATGAATATTGTCATCACTGTACATAGTATTCGGAAGCACACTCATTTGTTTTTAATTAATTCTTTAAAACAAACGAGTCGTTCGTCGTGGATTCACGTCTCAACAATTCTAATTTCGAAGCGATATTAAGAGATCTACTCGTATTGAGTCCCTGATCTAGTTATTCAGATTTTTCTCGATGTCAACAGGTGTTGCTTGGCTACCATCGTGGTGAGATAGCCGCCAACCTGCACTGCAACAATCCGCGGCAGGACGTGGTAGCAATGCGCGAGGGGCGTATGCGCATCGTCACTGAGCACCAGAGCTTCCGTCGCTCCTACGTTGCTGTCAACGGCATGTCAATCACCGGCGTCAACTCACACGTGCTGCTGCATGGACACTATAAACCCAAGGTACATACAACGTGATAATATACAGGAATTGCCTTTTCTGTCATCATGTTCTGAGCCCGGGATCAACCAATACTGGGTAAAGCCCACCTTTTGTTTCTACTATTCTCCACAATTTTATATCCCTTGTTCTGGTGATACTGACTATCTCCATTGGTTATCACCAAGTGCTGCAGTCCTTTTCTGTTGCATGCTAAAAAATATTTACCAAGCCTTAGACTTGGTAAGTTCTTACCATTCAATATGTTCCATTTTGTTCCAGGATCTGTCGCGCTACAAAAGTAGTATTGCACATCTAGTGACCATATCTGCGAGACAGGACACTACTGTACAGAAAATATTTGAGAACTTGAAGTCACGCCCGATAGATCCAGAGGAGTTGGCTTTGTTGCACAACATTCACCAGACAAGCATCCCTGGACATTTGGGCAGAGGATTTATCATTTTAAGTAAGTGTGATAAACACCGGATGAAACTTAACTATCTTAATCATAAGCTTACAGCAGTCTACTGCTAGATATAAGCTCTCCCAGTTACAGAATGCTATTAAACTCAGTTCTTGGCTAAACTCATTTAACTGTCACCTGACCTCGCAAAAATCATCACTCCACCTAGCCTGAGGCGGCTTAAGGCACCACTCATTATAAACACACTTCAGCGCAGCAACAGTCCGACACTGCCTCGGAAATAATCCATTCACTAGTCGCCAACGCGCTGTCAGCAAGACGAACGCTCGCTGCTGGCACGCGACCAGTCAGGTGACAGCTTGTTGTTCACGCGCCGCTCACTAGTTGGTAGCTCACCGTCCACGCGCCAATGGCTAGTTTTCAGCTTACAGACCGGTTTGCGAACATTAAGTGAGTGATCTCGCTTGAGAAGCACGCGTTTCTACGTAATGTCTCATTTTAATTTACGCGAACTGGTAATCATAGCGATTACTATTGACGAAGAAGAGAATAATTTGCGGGCGACGGGGACACAGCCGGGCGAGTGGTCCCCGCGCGGACGGCGAGGCACCAGCATAGATACCGCTTGCAAACGTTTATTTACCGGGGAGTGGGCTGCTCGCTTGAAGCGCGCAGTTGGCGCGAATTGTGACGGCTCGCGGGAAGCGCGTTGCCCGCGAGCTATTCACTATTCTGTATTGTCATCGTAAAATATACGTTAATGCATTTGTTCAAAAATCCTAATTTGAATGACGAGTTATTTACTGTGTTGGAGCGGTGCTGTGGTGCGTGATGACCTTAATCCTACATTTGCCGTTTCTCACCGGTATCCACTCAAAAATCACTTCTAACCACACTGTCATCGGTTCAACGGCTACGACTGGCCCATTACCACTTTAGCTTGCTTGCTGTTGCCTTGTTTTTGTGATAACCAACATTTGTTTTGCTTCATCATTCTAGAGACAGACGAAGAACAAAAGACAGTGAGTCTGTGTGAGGAGGTTGAGTACTTCGACGACGCTCGGCGGCCGCTGTGGTTCGTGTACAGCGGGATGGGTTCGCAGTGGGCTGGTATGGGTGCGCAACTCATGCGCATACCGATCTTCGCTGCTGCTATAGAACGGTAAACGAGTTTTTAAGCTAACCTTTAACTGATTACCTTTAGCAAAAGTTTTCTTTCTTCCCGACAGAGCAAAAATTTTGCATTTTTTTTATTGTTTTTGTTTTCAATAGAACATACAATTTTTTTTTTCTGTCTACTTATTGAATCCAATATTAATTACTAACATCTATCTTAAAATTCCAGGTGCCGACAAACTTTGGAACCAAAAGGAATCGACATTGTGCACATAATCACATCGCCCGATAAGACTATATTTGACAACATTCTTCATTCGTTTGTTGGAATAGCTGCTATTCAAATAGGACTTACTGATGTGCTTCGGGAACTTGGATTGGTGCCTGATGGCATTATCGGTAATACTATTTTTTTTTACACGTATTGAAGTATATCTTCTTTTTCTCTTGTATCCGCAAGAACTATATGAGAATTGGATTCCATATCTCCCACAACTAATCGAAAGTTCTCTTTCTTTTTCTCTCTTTCTCTATTTTGTTTATATGTATGTATCTATGTGTAGTTATAGTTATTGTATTTTATAGTTATTTTTGAGCTATCTATCTTTTATGTCGCACCTGCCATACTAATAGGAAATGCCTCAGGCATTAACTCCGCCTTTGGACAGAATTTATTTTTACTTGTGCATAATGTTTAAATAAATAAGTAGGTCAATAAAAATAGCTCATAGCATAATCAGCTTATAATGCTCCCACTGCTGAGGCAAAGGCCTCCTCTCTGTGATAGGGAGTGGGCCATAATCTACCACGCGAGCCCACTGCGGGTTGGTGGATGTCACATGTCTTCGAATTTTAGGTTCTCGGACAAGCCGGTTTCCTCAAGATGTTTTCCCGTTATTAGAGTAGTGGTGATGAAATTAAATACACAAAGTAAAGTGCCTGCCTGGGTTTGAACTCACGACCTGCAACTCGTAAGTCGGGGCCGATACCGCTGGGCCACCACTGCTCGCAATAATAGTTCATGCGTTACTTAAAATATAAATATATAAAATAATTATTAGCCAGTCAGCAAGGTGATGATAGTGGGGCTGACTGCCCAAGGTGCGCTGAATGAACATCTCAGTATTACATACAATACAACTCGTGCAGGCTGTTTAAATAACTCAAGTGACACGCACCATCAGGTGAAACCTAACTCTAAAATTGATCTGCTCTTCTCGTCTACAGGTCACAGTGTAGGCGAGCTCGGATGCGCGTATGCCGACGGTTGTTTGACGGCAGAGGAGATGATTCTATCAGCATACAGCCGCGGTCTGGTGTCGCTGCAGACTCCATTTATTCGAGGATCCATGGCTGCTATTGGTTTGGGCTATGAACAGGTAAGAGTATTTTAAACCCTACGGATTTTTGAATAATAAATAACTGTAAAAAAATGTGCAAGAATGCGCAAAAAGGTTTACGTAAGTTCTTCTGCTCATGTGGCTTCCCTGGTACTTCATTAACGGCATCACTATGTAAATGTCTATTAACGGGTACACTATAATAATACGAAAATCTTTATTCCGTCAATCATAAATACGAATTACAAAATACCGATTTTCATAATTCCGAATGGTCCAGAATTCCTAATATAACAACTCCGATTTATCATTCATCCTATTTTTATAATTCCAAAATTTCAATATTCCTAACGGATATAATTACTATTTTCAAAATACCGAGTTTCAATAGATCGAATAACAAAAATCCGACTTAATGATAATTCGAAACATCAAAAATACGAATTCCGATTAATCAGAATTCCGAAATAAAAACGCCTTATAAAACTGAATAGCAAGACAAATAAGCACATAATTGCTCATCAGTGTATTTGTTCTCATTTAAAACTATGATTGTTAACTTTTGAATGAAAATATTTTCTTTCGAATAAAAATATTTTCTTTCGCTGATCACAGTTCTAATCTAACCTATCCCAAATGATTCAATAATAATAGAGGGGATCTGGCGATTGGCGGCCGCTGCCTCGGCACGCTCGCTTCGCTCGCTCGCCTTCGCGTTTTAATGGTCACAGTTCTAACCTAACCTAACCCAAATGATTCACCAACAGTAGAGGGGATCTGGCGTTAATGGCCACTGTTCTAACTTAATCTAACCCAAAGGATTCAATAACAGCAGATGGTACCCGACGCAGGACGCATATATAAGGCGAAGAAGAAAACACAAAAAAAAAATGATTAATAACAAAGTAGAAGTTTTTAAATTACAAAACGTTACTTATAGATTTTGACTTTATATGCGTAACTGAATATTATACTAATTGAATCAGAATCCTATTTTGAGCAGATTATTCGAAGTATTGAAAATCGGAATGTCGTTTTTCGGACCGAGAACCCATCGAGCATTTGATTCTTCGAACGTATGAAAGTCAGAAAACAAACAAATCGCATTTACGACTTTCGGTAAAATAAACTTCTGATTTTTTATAATAGACGTTATAAGTTTTAGGTGTTATGAAATTCGGGCTTTTGAAAATCGGAACATCGAAATTCGGAATAAAAATGTTTCGGAGTATTTGGGTGTTCCCCTATTAACTGCTCCTAAATAACGAACTTATATAAAAACAAAAAAAAAAAAGTTTTTTTTTCTTCTTTGACATAATCTTCTCATTATTTGACATTATATACCTGCAATTCTTATTTCAACTCTTTATTTATAGCTTTTGTAGATAGGATTTTAATTCAGATTTGTTACAGTTGTAATGGCAATCATGTCATTTGGTTTAAATAGGCTTTTATGTTTATTGTTTTATATAGATTCTTCTATATTTTGTGAATGTGAGAACGTTGTAGGCCTAACTTGTAGATTCTACAGTCTACAAGTTAGGCCTACACTGTCCTTCCATACCTATTAACACTGTAATTTGAAAACATTGTAAAAGCCCCTTATTTTTAAAAGAGTAACTGTAGAGTTTCTTGCCGGCTCTTCTCCATAGGAAACAACCAATTGGAACCGTGCACCTACTTTCTGATGTTTCATAAGTGCCCATGTAGGTTTATGTGAAATAAAATATTTTGATTTGTTTTGATTTGATTCTTGCTGATCTGTGCTCCATATCTGAATTATACTTTTGGTGATTCAACATTAATTATCATACTTTTATTCACAGATTTTAAAAATGTGTCCTCCTGAAATTGAAGTGGCTTGTCACAACGGGCCTGAATCTAGTACCATTTCGGGACCCGCTGATATCATGAAAGAGTTCGTCGCAGAGTTGACTGCTAAGGGTATATTCGCTAAGGAAGTTCCATGCTCTAACATCGCCTACCACTCGCGTTATATTGCTGATGCTGGTAAGCAAATATCGCTCTTATTCTACCGGCAAACATAGTTGTATAATATATGTATTCGATTGAATCAATTAAAATCTTTAAAAAACAGGTCCCGGCTTGCTGAAGTATTTGAGCGAAGTAATTAAGAGCCCGAGGGCTCGGAGTGAACGCTGGGTTTCTACTTCGGTACCAATAGACAGATGGGAGGAGCCGCTGGCTAAGTACTCGTCAGCTGAGTACCATACTAATAACCTTTTGGTAAGAACTCACAATACCTACATAATTATACATTATTAGCATTTTTATACCCGCCGTAACTTCTAAACGAAAGGTTCGATTCGAATAATTTAAAGAGGAATTTACATGTACTCTCCACCACCGACCACCTGCATGCTTTAAATCAATTTATTGAAACGTGCACAGAATTGAATAGCACAGCATCAATTAAAATTGACACCACTGGGCCGTCCTTTCCAATTAAAAGAGGAGTCAAGCAAGGAGACTCGTTGTCCCTTAAGCTTTTTACTGCCAGTCTTGAGGAAGCTTTCAAAACTTTGACAAAAACTGGGCAGACAAAGGATTAGTCATCGGTGAAAAGAGATTATTCAAACTCCGCTTCGCCGATGACGTTGTATTTTTTTACTTATCAGCGGCTGAGTTCGGTAACATGCTTGCAAGAGTTGAACAAACAAAACTCATGACAAACAGCATCAAAAGGAAACTATACATTGGGGGCGAGGAGATTGCATATTTCCAAGCTCCTTCCAGGCGAGACAAGACAAAGAAGTTGCTCGACGCACCTATAACGCTTGGAGGAGCTATTGGTCACTAAAATATCTTCTAAAACAAGATCTATCACCATGTCTCAAACGGAGAATTATGGACATGTGTATTCTCCCCATTCTCACATACGGTGCTCAAACCCGGTCTTTGATACTTCAGCAGAGATCCAGACTTGAGGTTTGCCAGCGAGCCATGGAGTGCAGTATCCTGGGGGTTTGAATTTCGGACCGTATAAGGAACATATCACTGCGCGCAAAAACCAAGATCACGGACGTTACCCAGAAAGCCGTTAAGCTTAACTGGGACTGGCTCGGTCATGTCTGCCGCATGTCAGATGACAAATGGGCTAAGAGACCCACCAATTGGGGCCCACTAAACGCACGACGCCATCGCGGCAGGCCGAGAGCAAGATAGCGGGACGGGACTGACTCCTACCGAAAGGACTGGCCGCCGACTAGCAAAAGATAGAATTGTGTGGAAAAAGGAGAGGGATGCCTTAGAATATTTAATATGGAGGCTTTTGCCCTGCAGATTCGATTAGATTAGATAATTAACCTTGATAATGAAACTAATTAGTTGGATAAGGATTATTATCATGATACGAATATCATCATCTTTCGATTCTACCCGTGTTTTGATTGACTAATTTGAACAAAAAAACGGTTATTTTAATATCACTTTTTTATTTTATTGTTTTATACTTTTGATACCTTGGGTTACATTATTGCAATTTTCATAGGGATCGCTATTTAAAAAAAAAAGTACAGCCCATGTTACTCGCTGATAATGTAGCTTTATATAGGTGAAAGATTTTTTTAAAATCGGTTACCTAAGTATTTTTTGAGTTTATCCATAACAAACAAACATTCAAAAAAGCTAATCTTTTCTCTTTATAATATTATAAAATATAAGATTAGTTTAGATGAAATATGGATCACTACTATATCAAACTCAAAGCAGTTATTTCAAATAAACCAATTACAGGCACTTTTGATTATTATCAAGGGGTCGGTCAAATAGTAATTGGTACTCGTATTATGCGCCTATGACATAACTCTTTTCGGTGTCCTACTTGATATGAACCATTAAATTATGTTCTGCTCCTCCAAGAATCATGTTTTCTAAATTCTGATACATTGTGTTGAGTGTTTCACAGAAGTTGAATACGTAACTTTTTTATATTTTTTGGTCTCGCCAAGATTCAAAGTCTCGGTGTTTTTTTAGTTATAGTCGCCACTTTAGTTGTGGAAAAAACTATTTATATTAAAAAAACTGTTTTTTTTACAATATTATTGATGATCTCTTGTTTTGTAGAACCCGGTACTTTTCGAGGAGACTTTGAAACATATACCATCCAACGCAGTGCTGGTGGAGGTGGCTCCTCATGGTCTACTGCAAGCCATCCTGAAGCGCTCCCTTCCTGCAGACTGTAGGAACATAGCGCTTACTAGGCGTGCACACCCAGACAACACATATCTGCTGCTCGAAGCGGTTGGCAAGTACGTGACAAAAGTACCAGTTATGATTTACTTTCGACTTACATGTTTATATCTGCGGGGTAATTGCGTAACACACTTACAATGGCAATGCTTTTCATTTTGACAATTGAACAACATACATTGCGTGATTTACGTTGTCAAGCAGACAACCGTTTCAAACATAATGTGAGCAATGGTTTAGCCATTTCCTTCAAAATCCATCGGATTGTAATCGAAATAGCGTTACACAATTTGGTTTATTTACCTGAGTAGTTTTAAATCATACGGAATGCCGCATTATGAGCTCATGGTTAGGAACTCCGAATGAGCTCGAAACTAGTCGGGCACACCTGAAATAGACACGTAACCGCAAAACCAATGACTTTTTAAAATTTTCTGTGGTCATTATACTTATTAAATTTTTCTATTTACAGATTATACATGGAAGGATACTACCCAAAGGTCCAAATTCTCTACCCTAAAATAGAGATGCCAGTATCTACTGGGACACCATTCCTTTCCCATCTGATCGAGTGGGCCCATGGAGAAACATGGTGAGTGAAATTCCTTTTTTGAACAATCAAATTAGTAAAAAAAAAAAAAAAAAATTTTATTAGCACTTTTATTCAAAAATTCTAACTTTTTTTTGAATAAAAGTGCTTACGGATTTTATAATATGTCCTCAATAATGGTGTTTTCATGAGCTTTCAAAAGGGGCCTTACTACGTCTGTTTAGTGCTTTGTTTGGGTAACAACATGTTTTGTTAAATTTTTAGGGTTTTGCCTCGCTACCATACTGCTACCAGGAGGACGGCTGCAGCTTGCACATATACCATATCATTGTACGATAAGGAACACGAGTATCTGAAAGGACATGTTATCAAAGGTACCTACTTAGCCTAATAAAAAAACAGCATATTATGTTACATCTTGATTACCTATTGTCATTTAATTTTTTATGTTAAATAAGACGACGGGCGGAAAAAAAATTAACAGCTTTGGCGGTATACATTTTGCCGTATCAAAAGTGTCCACTGTCCATTGCAAAAAGGGATGAAGCTATTTTTATCCTGTACAGCTTCATCTCTCTCAATCACTGGAGCAATAATGCTCTAATATGCATATAGTCTGATCCTTGTTCATCTTGAAATGGTCTGTGGTGATAAATTTTTCATGATTTCTCTAGAAAAAACGATATATCCGTTCGCATCATCCCTGGTGGCTGTTTGGGATACCCTGGCCATGACCCTGGGTGTTCCGAAGAGGCATGTTTCAGTGGAGTTCTGCAACGTCCGCTTGTTCGCACAACCCGTGATGAACATACAGAGTCAACTGAAACTTAGAGTTGCATTGCAAAGAGGAACTGGATGTTTTGAAGTATGTACTGAAACTTTTATGACATTACTTTATCGATCTAAACCCCTAATTGCTCCAGACCATGAAAGTATTATGTAAGACAGGCACATAAGACATGCCAATGGACTTACTATGCCTCTGGTATTGCTAATTTCCATTTTTTCCACTTACCACCACGTGACTTAGCTATTGCACCAAATGACATTAGCTCATCCTGCTTTCTAGTATGAAAGCAATACTATTAAAAGTATTCAATTCCACAGGTATTTGATGATAAAATTAAAGTAGCAACAGGCGTGATCGCTGTTTTTAAATCAAACAATAAAAAAGAAGGAATACAGCTTAAAGAATCCCAAGATATGAACCTCAGTGCTGAAGATATTTATGACTTGTTTCGTGAACGAGACTACTTGTATAGGTAAGGAAGATATATTATTAGCATAATTACTTTTTTTTAATATGTGAGTTACGAGTGAAGTAATGTGCTATAAAGCGAACCATGTTAGAGAACAGTCAGAGAGACAGAATCCGGATATAGTTAGATACGATGAAGATGAAATCAAGGGTCACTTTCGGCGGAAAATCGACTTAAATGGGCATTTTCATTCTTTCTTTTGCTTGGTGAATCATATGATGCGGAAGAGAACTTGGATTAAAAATATCGATAGCGTCTCAATAGGAATGGAGTATAAGACTCATATGCTAAATAAGCTATTTAGGTCATGTATCATTTTCAGTTTTCACGAGTGTATTCAATCGACCTTAGGAAGATAAATAAAATGACAATTTGACTTCGCAGTGGTGAATTCCGCACTATCGAAGCCGCAAGCGCTTCTCTGAATGAAGCTTCGCTGTTGTGGCGCGACAACTGGGCCACGTTCATCGACGGCTTGCTGCAGTTGAACATGCTGCGACAACCACACGATGGAGTCACCCTGCCCACACACATCAGGAGAATCTCTGTGGATGTGGAGAAACATCGTGAGAAAAAAATAACCACGGAAAAGGATAAAGCTTTGTATAAAGCTGAAGTTTTAGAAGAATATGATTTCGTAAGGTAAACCAAAACATTTGCTAACACATGCCCATTTGGTTAACTACGTTTTCTTTATATGTGGTACTTAATTTTTGAATTTTTTCGCCATATTCAGATGTGGAGGGCTAATGATGGAAAATATAAGATATCGCAATTTGCCATCTATTAACAAAAGAAATATGGCGTTACAGACGCTGAAGTTCGTTTCGAACTTCCAAGTAGACCAACAAGTAAGTGGAACCTTTAATTAACATGAACTTCCAAATATTGTGTTGATATTTGGATCATTAATAGAAATGATATAGCTAGAAAGGGTGACGACTGAGATGACCCCAAATGGAATAAGGATTGGATGATGATGATTAGAATAAAGTTATGAATATAGTGATAATGGAATGTTACATTTTGATTACTAGGTTTCAACTTCACTACAAGTTTTCTTGCAAATGGTTGCCGAAAATGTTAACAAAGACTCTATCAAAGTTGTTGGTATCACAAACAACCAATTGAAGGAATCTGTCTTTGAGGAAATGAAGAACATTGGAGCTAGTGTTTATGGCGTCAACATTAGTTATGAAGAATTCAATCTGGTAGATTTGAATTCAACAAAGAATAGTGGCCTCTCAATTAAGAATGCAGACCTTGCTATCGTCCGTAATCTTTCCACTGATGATAATGTAAGACAGTTTTTTTTTTATTATATGTAAAATCTTAGCCACTTTGATTTAAGTATAATTTAATTTAAAAATTCACAGATGTGTCAACTGTTACATTTTACGCTACAACGAGACTCTTTCATAGTGAGCGAAGAAGACGATTTAAACGGAGGTCGCATTCGGCCGACGTCTCTATATCGTCAACTGGCAGCTCACAGCAACGCTAGCTCGCGCTTGGACCTGGTGCGCTGGCGGCCAACTAAGGTGGCCATGCCCACTACAGCCATTACAGTGCATGCGCATCTCGACCTCTCCCAACTCATCGCCGCCCGCGCCAGCCTCGCCCCCCACCATCGCCTGCTTATTGTGGCCCCCTACCCAGCTCCCTCTGCCCTCAAACAATTAGTAAAATGTTGGAGAAAAGACGTCCAACGTAACAATGTTCACTTATTAACTGTCAATAACGAAGAAGGCAACAATTTCTTCTTGGACGATCTACCGGATATCGATCTAGCGTTCACCGTTTTGGATCATGTAAGTGTGAAATTGTTGATATTCAAATTCTAATAAGTACAGTATCCAGGTGTAATTTGGCATGGGCAGCTCGCCGTCCGGTAAGGACCAGGAACCGGTCGACAGCGCGTCGTGTTCCACGCGTGCCTCAAAGAGATGTCAGCATAATTGACGGGGTCCGACAGGGCCAATGCCTGCTGGGGTCGCGGATTGTTCGAAAGAGTTACCTTGGCCCTGGCGCACAGGCAACTGAAGGAACACGGGTGGGTTTTGGTCAGGTAGAGTCTGACACGCCCTTTCGCTCCGCCCAGAGCGGGAGATTTAGCGGGTCATTTGATGATTTCCCACCCAAATAAAAAAGGTGTAATTTGGCAAATCACGTTTTAGATAAATTCAGCATTGTAGAACGTCTTTCATCGCACTAATTGTGTGATAGTTTCTCTCTGGAAGTCAATGTGCCACATAAACTGTACTTCAGTGTCCACTCCAATATTTAACAAAAACTTTAAATTTTAGGGTAAATGGGGAGGAGAGTATTACATGCCAGTACAGGATAGTGCGGAAGTGAGCAGCAGTGTGATGTTACAAAGCGCACAAGTAGGAGATTTGAATTCTTTGGAGTGGGTCGATATTGCTGAGACATGTGGCTCTGGAGTACCAGTGAAGGTACGTACACTTATTGTAAATGATAATGTACATAATTGTTAACTTAATTTATTTTCAATTAGAAACCTCGGAATAGAAGACAACCGTACCCAAACCTGAGTTGGTAAGGATTGAAAATATGTACCTAATATCAAATCAATCACAAATACCTTTGAATTTTCAGGTCCATTACGCCGGTTTGTCCAACACTGACATTAAAAAAGCAATTGGAAAAATAACATCAAAATATGATGGACAAAACAATTATTGCATGGATTTCAGTGGAACAACAGAAAGGTAATGAAATGTTTAATACAGGGTGACATGAAAAAGCTGAAGTTAACTTAGGAATAGAAGTCATGTACAGGCCTTATATTATTTTGGCCAGATTAGCGCCATATTCGTAAATAATCGATTCTTCTTCTAAGCGTATCGACGGGAAATAAAAAGTTCAATTCGCTGACGCAGTCATAATATCCTCAAATGCACAGGTGGCATGGAAGGGGGGGGGGTTATCGATCGATTGTAGAAGAGTGATAAATAATTTAGGATGTGTTATGTTACAGTGGTGAGCGCGTTATGGGGCTGGTGCGTGGCGGCGCGGCCGGCAGCGTGGTGCGCGCGCAGCCGGAGCTGCTGTGGCCGGTGCCGGCGCACTGGAGCATGGAGGACGCTGCCACTGTGCCGCTCGCCTACGCCCATGCACTCTACTGTCTCGTGAGTTTACACACAATATACTGCATCAATAGTTTCACCGTTTACTGTTAAACTGATCCCACCATGTCTCTTTTACTATCGGACGTCTAGTAGGACGTACTGCAAGATAACTTCAGTACTTGTGTGATATCTCGGCAAGAGGTACTCAGCGCTTCTCCTCCACACATGTATAATTTTTCTCCGCACAGCCAGTGTGGATCCCTCTACCAGGGTATATGTTCCTAACGACTACTACTTATAATCTGCCAGCTTTCAAAGCAAGAATGAACAGGCATCTTCTTATTTCGCTCGTTCTATCGTAAACTTCATCCATCGCTTCCCATCTAGCGAAATCGAGGTCAAGAGTAAGCCCTATAATAAAAAAAAATGCCAAGTACGAGTTGAACTCGCATACGAAGGGTTCCGTACTAAAAGGCAAAACACGCCGAAAAAACACGTCTCTTGTATCGAGACCCCCTATAATTTTTAACTTTATTTTATTTTTATTATTTCTTGTTATAGCAGCAATAGAAATACACACTGTGAGAATTTCAACTGTCTCCCTATTAAGGATCATGATACAGCCTGCTGACAGACCAGACAGATGGACGGACAGCGGAGGCTTAGTAATAGGGTTCCGTTGGCACCCTTTGGGTACGGAACCCTAAAAACTAACATTAAAAATTTTGATTTGTTTTAGGGAATCAAATATGGCAAGAAGCTGAAGTCCGATGTCTCTGTGTTTGTCCATGGAGGGGCTGGAGCTTTAGGCCAAGCTGTGTTATCAATAGTCCTTGCTCACGGCTGTGAAGTATACACAACTGTTAGTGACATGCGGAAAAAACATTTCTTACTTAAATTATTCCCAGATCTGAAAGGTATAGCTACACGTAATGTTTGAATATTTCTACATAAGTACCTACTTATTTTTTATCTTGTTTATTCTAATTATATATTTTTATTTTATTTCAGCTGATCATATTGGCAATTCTCGGGATCAAAGTTTCCTAGATATGATTCTTAATGCCAGAAAAGGGGAGGGTTGTAACGTCGTTATAAGTTCAGCAAAAGGCAAATTGAAGAAAGTGTGTATCTTGCTTTATTTATTTTTAGTTGTAAGTAATGACTTTATGTTATTAATAGTTAGTTGTTACACTGGATTGTTTCTTATTTCAGACTATACTTCACTGTACTGGTTACCTGGGCACAGTTTTTGATGTTTCTCAACTTAACAATCAAGATGAAGATTTTTCTTATGGATTGTACAACCTCACTAAAGAAAGGGCTTATGCTACTGTCGATTTCTCAACGATATTTGAAACTCCCGAGGAAATGAAAGTAAGTATATCAAGCAATCCAGCCGAAACTTTAAAATACTAATTACATAATCATAAATAAACCAAACCAAGAGCAATACAAGAGATACACGATACAAGGGTTCGGTGAAGTTCTCTCACGAGCTGAACGAAATATAAATCTGTTGATTCGCAATATTATTTGTTGATATTATTGATTTAAGGTTCATTTAGAACTAGCGGTATACACATATAGGCTGTGTATTGTCTGTCAGCCACTCAGATACGGAAACATGTGCTACTAGTAGGTTGAACATTTTAAAAAGCAATCAAGCTATTATGATGTCCATGCTTTTATAATAGATCATGGATCAGTTATCTCATTGGAACATTTGCTTTAATCCACAGGCCTTACAGACGATGTTGAGCGAGGGTATTAGTCGCGGCTACGTGCGTCCTCTATCACGCGTGTCGTATGCGCCGCACGACGCCGCGCGCGCCTTCCGACTGCTCGCGGCCAGCAGGCACCGTGGCAGAGTGTTGCTGAACATGCTGGAACATTCAACACAAGGGAAGCCCAGGTGAACAGAGACCCTTTTTTTGTTTTGCAATTTTATAGGAACGAGATTTAGCTTCGACTGTTTCGTTTTATTAGGCCGCATTATAAATGACGGTGTTGCGTATTCTTTTTAGTTAAGATGGCCCTTATAGTTTGTAGTAATTCAAAATATTATTATTTCGCTTGCAGAATCTCGTGCAATCCAAATCACAGCCAAGTTGTAGTATTGAATGAAGAAAGTTTTGGACTCCAGATGATCGACAAATTAGTTGCTCGAGGTGCTAGGAAACTACACATTCATAGTAAAGCACATGCAACTGCAAAGTTCCAATTTAAATTACGGTAAGCAAACGGCTAAAATCAATTCTGCTAATGTCAATAATCTAAATGACCACGATGATGATGATGGTGTTATGTTTTAACCTAGCCTAACCAAAAAGTACTTTTCTATTATTCAGGAATTGGCAGAAGATCGGCGTGCAAATACAAATATCGTCTCAGAGTTTAAATAATGAAACTGATGCAGTAGAGTTACTTAAGGATGCTACTAAATTGGGGTCTATTCAAAGCATATATACCATTACCAATGATGGTCAAATGGTTCAAGAAATATTCCTTGCTCACCTGGATGCAGTTTCGAGAAGATTTTGCCCAGATTTAAGGTAACACTGCAACTCTTTTTGTTTATTTCTTTGAAAAATAAAAACAATTATAATCTTTTGCTGGTAAATCTACATCCATTTAATCTTTCATATTCTTTCATTACATTTTTCAGATATTTTGCGGTGATAAATGTTGGTGAGACTATGCTTGGCAAACCAACGTGTCTTTCACGTGTTCAAAATAAACTACCAGCTAAATTGATAACTCTATCTCAACTGAAGAATGTAAGTAGTAGTATAGTAGATTATCAAAAACTCTTCATCGAGTTTGAAAATCCGTGAAGTTTTGTAAGCTTTGCAAATAAAACTTTACCACAGAAAGATTTTAGATTCAAGGGTCATTGTTTGAGAATGATAAACAAAAACGGCCCTGAAACAGTGCCTTGCAGTACACCTCACCGTGCAATTAAACCAGTACAGTTCCTGCTACATTCTTTACACACATTTATTTTCCATTGTAATAAGATCAAATGACGTCAAGTGACATGTCCTACAAATGATTTAAGCTGAATTTGCTGGAAGTGTGTCTAGGTGAACCTATTCAAATGCTTTATAAAGATCACTGAGCACTTCAATTAAATCTTAGATACCTTTTACTTTTTATTTAAGTAGATCGTCGTAATTCGTAGATGGACGCCTAACAAAGGATCAACTTAATAAACAACAATAATAACTACATTAATTTCCATTCAGGAGTCGAATGCTGGTGATGCAGTGGATGCGGTGGAACGCGCGCTTTGCGGTGTAGACACCTTGGTGGTTGCACAGAGAACTCATAGACAACAACCTAGTCTGTTGAAAGAACTTGCGCAATTGGCCGGTTAGTGGTGTATTCTTGGTCTAAAGAGAAAACTAAAATTATAGAAAAACAAAAACAATAACAGCATTTAACATTGAAGTTCTTTTATGTAACTTTTTCTTTCTCTTTCATTTAGCAAGCGATTTGGTGTTCGCATACTGTAAGCTTATATTATATTTTTTTTTCAGGTATAAATTTGAAAAAGAACACCCCAAAAACAACAACTTTAGAAGAACTCGGAATTCAAGATGATAAACTTCTACTGGTTGCTAGTTATTTGCGAATTAACCATAATGTTGAGTTCTCCGAACACGAGATACCACAGCTAACAGTTGAAACGTAAGTTCTTTTACAAAATAAAATGTGGTATACTTTAATAATCTTGCCGAAATTATGGAATTAACGGTTTTATTTGACCACCAGAATACTGAATTTGGATAAAACAGAAAACGCCTTTAAAGATGTTAAAGGCTTAGCGACATTCATATCTTACGTAGACACCGACGAACTACTTGCGACTTCAGAAATAGTATGCATGCCTACAATCACTAGCGGCGGCGTATTGGTAAATATAATACAAATTATGTTTTGCATATATTGCGTATTTTTTAAATTGCTTTTATGATTTGAAGTAAACAGGTTAGATTCGGATCTCTTAGATGCATCACCTCCTGAACATATCTCAATTAATTTGTAGTCGAATTAGCATGGCTTTCTTCTTCCATACCTCATCTTAGGCATTCATCTTCTATCTGGTCATATTATATCATACACTCAATTCATCGTGTTCTAATACTTTTTGAAATATTTCAGCGTGAAGACGAATTTGACGCAAGCTTAACATATTTATGCATAGTGCCGGGTATGGAGGGTCACCACGAAAGGTTCCGCGTGCTGTGCGAGCGCCTTAAGCTGCCCGCACTGGTACTGCAGCCAGGACTCGACCGTCCGACGGAGACCGTGCGGGAGACTGCACAGAGATACGTTGATGTATGAGCTCAGAAATTAAAAAATAATCAGTTACGAAAATTAAATATGTATCAACTAAAACTTTACCTAACCTTACTTTCTTATATTTTAAGGTGCTGCTGAACAAGACAGGATTGAAAAATACTTTCTTCTTATTGGGTTATGAAACAGGCGTTCTGGTGGCCTTAGAAATGGCAGCTATCCTCGAGGATCATGGTAAGAAATATGAGTTAACAACCGTATTTTTTTAAATATTGTAGTACCTAATTAACAAAACTAATGACGTTTATTAATATTTTTTAGGTTTAAACGGTACTGTATATTGCCTAGGATGTGCACCGAGCGAGGTTCAAACTGTGATTGAACAAAATATCGCAGAATATAAGACAAAAGAGCAACTGCAAAATGGAGTGATCAAGCATATGTTTAAGTTGATGGTGGGTGACGACGTTGTGGACATGGAGGGAGCACTTAAAAATGGAGATTCGTGGCAACAGAAAGTGGACGCGTGTGTGCGGACTTTGTTAGGTCGAGTGCCGCACTCGGCGCAGTACTCACGCGCGCTCATAGAGGCCGCTCTAGCGCGTATCGAGCGCGCTCGCGGCTACGTGGCACCGACGCGTGCGCTGCGCTCTCAGTTGGTGTTGCTGCGTGCCGCGTTTGCACACGTGGCGTCACCCGCGCAAGCACTGCAGCGCCACTCGAAGCGACCGGTTGCCATACACCAGCTAACTGCTCCACTAGCACACGCGACTAATGACATGAGCTGTGCGTCTGTGATTAATGAGTACTTAGATCAAGACATTTTAGAATCATTTAAAGAGAAAAATATTTGCGAAGCATATCTACTCAATCCTTATACTTTTATGATTTCTTTTAATGAGGACCAATAAACTTTTATTTGCCTACATGTTTGATAACTAAATATTTTAAATTAAAATAAATAATATTAACTCGATTAAGCGTTGCATTTTATTTAAAATAACCTCTCGATGTATGTATGCCGCAGCCATCTGGTTAAATTGGTCAGCTAATTGGACGCCTAGGCCGTTTATTAAACGCCGGCATCCAATTAAGTAGCTGAAGGACAACTAGCCAAGTTATTGAGCGCAACGTTAAACCACATGGCTGAATGTCGTGTAGTCATTTAGTTAAATTGGATATTTATGAATTTGAGATGTTTGGTTAGGTTAGGTTGTGTCGGGACGCTGCCGGCCGTAGTGAATGCTATGGTCGGCGGCGAGGAGTCCTGGGAAGCGGTGGTATCCTTCTTCGAAACAGTCATTTCGCAGAAGGAGGCTGCGGAAAGGGAGCGAGAGATCTCATCTTCTCACCCGGCCCGCAGCAGGCGCACCGGGCGTCGGCGGAGGGCGGACAACGCTCTCTTCCAGCCCCCGTAAATGGCTCTAGGGCCGACGGACTCGGGGACGTCCATCGCCCCCCATACATCAGCGGTGGCGGCGCGTAGTGTTCCACGCGCGCCTCTCTTAGACGTCGTGGGGGGAGTCAAACTCCTCACTCCCCCCACTCGACCGGACGAGGCCCGCAGAGGCGGGCCGGCACTAGCCGGGGGTTGCGGAAGATTCGTACGTTCTCGCGACTCCCGGCGTAGGTGTGAGACGGAACACCGGGGTGGTTTTTAGTCAGTAAGAGTCTGACAGACCCCTCCGCCCCCCCAGGGCGGAGGACATCTATGAGGATTTTCCACCCCGGAACAAAAAAAAAAAGATTTCTTCAGGAGGACATGGCGTGGCCTCGTTTCGGAAGTGGGAAGCGATCTATCGCTGCCGGCTGTGATTCATTCTATGGTCGGCGGCGTAGCATCGTGAGACGCGGAGATCTCCTTCTGCGAAGATGTCATGTCGCAGAAGGAGGCAGCGGAATGTGATAGAGAACTTTCGACTGCTCTCCCAGCTCACAGCAGGCGCACTGGGCGTCGGCAGAGGGCAGATAATGCTCTCTGCCGGCCCCCCTAAATGGGTCCAGGGACGGCGGTCTCGAGGACGTCCGCCACCTCCTATCATATAAGACCCGAGGTGGTGGCACGTAATGTTCCACGCGCGCCCCTCTTAGAGGTCGCAGGGGGAATCAATCACCTCACTCCCCCCGCTTCACCAGACGGAGCCCGCTGAGGTGGGCCGACACCTGTTGGGGGCTGCGTTGAAGAGTGCTTAAGTGCAGTAGCCCCCGGCGCAACTGTCCGAGGGAACACGAGGTGGTTTTAGTCAGTAGAAGTCTGACAGACCCCTCCGCCCGCCCTAGGGTGGAGGACATCTACGAGGATTTCCAAACTGTTACAAAAAAAACGGTTAGGTTAGTTTGAATCACTTGGCTGAGTCTTGGCCAGTCATCTTCAAAGGGCTGACTTTCAATACGTCAAGTTGTTAAACGTTGAATGATTGAAAGATCTAGTTCAAGTAACTATCGGCTTAAGCATCCAATTGGATGGCCGGCGTTTAATGAACGGCCTAGGTGTCCAATTAGCTGGCTAATTTAACCAGATGGCTGCGACATGTATATGTAATGCGAAGAGAATCAATCATCTCGAACTTTTTGAAATCACAATGAATATACATGGATCGAGCTCAATACAATGTTTTTTTTTTGCAACTAAGCAGTAGATTTTTTAACACAATTTATAAGTTTAAGTACCTGGTCCCTGTGAGAGAAATGCATGGTGGGAAAAGGAGATGGAAAACGGTGGGCCCAAATGTAATAATCAACTTATTACATTTGGGCCCACCGTTTTCCATTTCCTTTTTCTGATATGATAAAAAAACTAGTCATATTTTTTATCTTAGAATATCAAAAATCTGCTCAATTCTCGATCTGGAAGCGGGAAAACCTGAGAAAGGTAATTTTCGTGAGATTATCGATTAATTGAGTAAGCGATTACACAATTACAAAAAGAAAACCTTCATACTAGGTAATTAACTCAAAGTAATTAAAGGCACTATATATACTTATATACAATATAGTGCATAAAATTACAGTCATATTAATAAATAAAATATCAATTAATTACGGAAAAACTAATAAAATGACTATCGATTTCAGATTGATTAAAATCAGTCTTATATTTTTGTCACTGGCTTGGTAGCTGACTGACATTGATACTAGGCAGTTGCCGACTGCTCTTGCTTGCTCACATGTTCACTCGTTTCGTGTTTTCAGATGCGTTTTTAGTGCTTTCCCGATTATTTTTTGTTTTCAACGAACATTTTTTTAAATTTTTGTTACGAAGTTCTTCAACGCAGCTTGTGGTAGGAGTAAAAATTTAGAAACGTTTTGGAAATCGTCACGTAACGAAAAAGCGTTATGCCCCCTCCATGTGACTTTTTATTATATATTATAATACAAAGAGACAGAGAGAGAGAGAGAGAGATAGTTTTCATGGTTTTCGAGGGTACTGAAGCCAATAGTCCTGACTGTTGGCTTCAGCTGTCTCGAAAACCAAAATGAAAATCCAAGATGGTAGCTACGAAATTTGTCAAATTTTTCCATCCATTTATCCAAATCTCCATATCGAATTACATTCGGAGTTGAAGAAAAAGCGTAAGGCACTTCGTTCCTGACTGGGCGTCCCCCGACCCCACGCGTTTTGTTTTTGTTTTTATGGATTCTGACCCTGCCTACCTTGTGCGACTCTTGCTTTTACACTAGACATCGAAGTTCGCTTACACGTTTGAATTGAAATTATTTTGGATTTTACCGCCTCCTTGTGGATTGGATATTGTTGAAACTATGGATTGTTGTGTGAATTGTGGGATAGCAGCTAGTCACTGCAATACACTAGGCCGACAACTTTTTATTCTAGCCGTCCTTTCCATAACTTCATACCTGTTACAGGTTTAAAGATACCTATGACTTCCGAGTCATTGACGTTCATTCATATGACTTTTCAAACATTCTCCACTAAATATAATAAACATAGTTTAAAGAACATCTTTTGCACTTCAGAAATTAACACCTTTATTGCGTCTCACACTATCAATCACAATCTGAATTTATTGAAGCCAATAATTTTGATTGCTAATCCACTGCTTCATATGTTCTAAAAATTTGTCTGCTCAATAACGTAAGTAACGCAATGAATGTTGTTGAATGGTCAAAATGAAAGCCATTCCTTCTGTTAGTGTGTTACGTAATTACCCCGCTGTTGTTAGTGAAAGATTGTAACTAACCTCACTTTTACTAAACCTGTAATAACTCAGCTCACAAATTATCAAAATTTACAAGATTTGCAGCGAGGAACTGGTAAGTTTGAATCTATTAATTATTAATTCACACCATTTTCATCTCGTTATATTTAGGCTCAAGATTATATGTAGTCGTTTCCGTCTCTTTAATAAGTTTATCACAGAAAATAAATACTGACGACTATTTATTTTCTTTCTTCCTTTGTATAGATATAGATTTTTTTAATTATTCAATTTCAACTTTACCATTGACTACACATGATTGGAATATACCTATTTGAACTGTATAGCCTTAAACAGTATATTAACATGGTAACTTTTAATCAGTATGTTGCTAAATACTCTAAAACTTTTTAAAATATCTGCAAAGCAGCTAAAGCCCCACCCCTTGATAATTCTAAAGTGCTTGTAATTAGTTTATTTGAAATAAATGATTTAAGTTTGAGTTTGATGCTTTATTCATTAGCAACAATGTTAAATCAGCATACAATAAAATAAAGACAGTTTGGCAAATTATAAACAATGAAACGAACAGGAATAAAAGGCATAATATGAAGGATTACACACTGGATACTCGTACTTCCCGCGGTTTTGTTAGCGATAACATCTATGTTGCTCAGGAATTTAAGCTTTCTTTACTAATATTCCAATTAGAACTAATTATCTGCTAATTTAAAAAAAAAATCATCCATCTTTGTAAACATGTGAGCACCATGTTTCTATCACATAATTAATTTACCTGTCATTGCTTTATATTTAATTATTTTTACCTATTGTGGTATGGTAATTTTATTCTAGGTACATTGTCTTCACATACTAATGAAACAATGTAATAATGTATACATAATAATGTAAAACATTTTAAAAGAGTAACGGTGGAGTTTCTTGCCCATTCTTCTCCATACGAAACTACACTTTGGAAGGGGCAGCTAGAATCATTTCTATTTTCTTGTAAATTTTGACGTTCAAAAGTACCTTTTATGTGCCTATTTGAAATAAATGATTTGAATTTAACTAATAATTATAAACCCATATCGGTTTTGCCGGTTTTTAGCAAGGTGTTTGAAAAAGTAATGAAATGCTCAATCATTTTAATTGTAATAACATCCTACATGATCATCAGTATGGTTTCACCAAAGGACGTTGTACAACCAACGCCGGGGTCACCTTATTAAAACACATATTTAACGCAAGGGTAGAGGCACAAGATGCAATAGGCAACTTTTGCGACCTATCCAAGACATTTAATTGCGTGAATCATGAAACACTGCTCTTGAAACTTGAGCATTACGGACTGGGTTTTGCGCTTAGTTTTGTAAAATCATATTTGAATGATAGACTGCAGCAAGTTCAAATAAACGGTTTGAATTCATCGGGTTAAAAAGTCAAAATGGGTGAATCGCAGGGCGCAATATTGGCTCCGTTCCTCTTTTTAGTGTACCCTATATAAATGATTTACCTCATTTACTTAAAAACCGACCACAAATGGTGTTATTTGCTGATAACACATCACTGATTTTTTTAATAAACAGACATGTAAAGTAGCTTGACGACGTAAATAACGCTATGCTTAAGGTTTGTAATTGGTTTACTGTAAATAATATTTGGTATTAAATGAGAAGAAAACTAAATGCTCAAGATTCGCGTTACCGAACGTTAGTAGTAAATGTCACGTTGCATTGAATAAGAAGATACTAGAATTCGTCGAAAACACGGCTTTCCTGGGGATCACAAAGCTATCACTCAAAGCTACAGTGGGGTCCTCACTTAACATCACTTGCAGGGCGGCTAAGTTCAGCCGCTTACGCTGTTTGTAAAATCCGTTAATTAACAGACCTGGATACCGCCAGACTAGTATATTTTAGTAACTTTCATAGCGTCATGTCTTACGGTATTCTGCTGTGGGCACGGGCTGCAGATATTGATTCTATCTTTCTACAATTTCTACATCTACAACTTCCGCAGACACCATTCTATAAGGGAACTGTTTAAAAAAAATTACATCATGATGGTACCTTGTCAATATATGAAAACATTATGTATGTTCGAAAATATCTACATCTTTTTAGTAAGATAAGTGGCAGGTATAGTTTCCACACTAGAAATAGGAAAAATATTTATCAACCACGTTTCAGGTTGTCTAAAGTACATACTTATTTTATGGGGTACTGTGTAAGATGATATAATAAAATACCACTCGATATTCTTTAATTAAATGAGAAGAACATTTAAAACATGCATTAAACGTACACTATGTAGACAAGCATAATTATTAAAAGTTGGATAATTATATCGTAGATAAAAATCCTTGGCTTAATGCTGGTCCTGCTCCACAGCCACTTGAGTTCACTAGTAAAAATTTTAGTTTGGAAGAGATGCTTCCCTTGAATTTTTTGCTGAAATTACTAACTTAATGTTTATTTTTATTAAATAAGTTTTAATTGTTGAATACTTCAATAGATATTAATGATTAGCTTTTCTTTTTGGTAGTAATATTTTATTCATGTCTCAAATACAAAGCAAACTATAGTTTTGTAAAAATTTGAAGCATTTTTTATGTTTTGTAAATGTGAATATCATGGATTCGTTTATTATGACATTATCATGTATGTTGACTTGAAAAGCATGGCAGTTGAGAGTATGTCATGCTCAATTAAATGTCTCACTGATGATGACGCGTGTGTTGGATCATTCGGTTCCCTACAAAATGGTTGAGCTAGCTGGGTGGTGCTGATTCACGCGTCATGTTTGTGAACGAGCGCCGCATGCCGTCGGTTGAGACTGGCCATCTCTTAACTGCCACGTCTTATATCTTTTTCTTATATTTTGGATTGTTTCTTAATTCTTTTTTACTTTGTTCTCACATTTAGAAGCAACAAGAATAATGTACCCAGGATTTTGTAATATCTTGATTTAAATTAGTGTCTTTTGATTTTCCTGTCCGTTTTTCTCCATAGAGATTTACGTTTTGGAATGAGGAACTAGCTTCAACTTTCTGACTAACTGACCGACTCTGTGACAATTCCAAAGTGCCTGTAAATGGTTTAATTCAAAATAAATGCTTTAAGTTTGAGTTTGTGCTAGTTAGGATTACTGGCTACAAGGGCATAGCTTCAGGGACGCATATTCAGCTACAAACAGGCGTCCATCAAACGTATAATGACTAAGACGCCATAATGAACCTACGCGTCTGTAGACTGTGGACCTAAATATGGGCTGTCTGTTAATCCTGTGTTCAAGGGCAAAGTAAAATGCTAATAACTTTTAAAATCCTTATTTCTCGTTAAATTGTCATCAGTATTAATTTGTTGCCTTGATTGATACTCATGGTATCACATACTGATGCCAGTATCATGATACTATAAATTCGTTCATTTCTGCACTAATTTATTTTTAGCCCCCATATTACTTTGGGCATATCAGCTCTCATATTTAAAGGAACTATTTTTTTTCCTGTTCAAAAACTTTATAGATATTGTTTTTTAATACCCATTCTTCATCAGTTTCGCTTGATAAAGCCTTGAGTATTTGTTTGTTATTTATATCACCACCTGACTTTCTAAACGACACAAATGTCCTGTTACCATGTCTTAATGCATCGTACAAATTATTTCTCAAGTGGTCTTCTTCATCGCTGTAGCTGGAAGCTTCTCTTATCTTATGAAGCATACCATTTTCTATAGAATCTTCTAAATTTTGAGAATGATTGCACATTTCTTCTTCCGAAGATGGAATATTGAATCTTCTGTTTCTATAGAAGTTTTGCTTTTGTTGCTTATTTCTTACGAAACGAATTGCAAGCTGCTTTAAATATTGTAGATCATCCTGGTAAGGTTTAGTAGTTAATCTTGTTCGTTTGAGAAGATTCCATTGCTTTTGAGTATGCCGTGTTAGTTTACCATGTCGTATTTTATTTTGTTGTGTACGTTGTACTTTTTGCATGTTTTTTTGTTGATGAGCTTCAGAAATTTCACGATAATATGCACCACTTTCGGTAGAGTCTGTCTCAACTTGCTCATTTTCTGGTTCAAAGCTGTTTTCCGTATAAGCCCTTTGTCTTCTTTGCTCACGGTCGTACAAATGTTCACGTCTTTGATGTTCACCACGGCTTTTACGATAGTTATGATGACGCTTTCGCGTATGAGAGAAGCGATGATGTTCATTTTTCTTGTCATGTTTATATTGTCGTTTTATTTTTCTAAATAATTTAGGATGCTTTATTAGAAAATGTTTAACAATTTTTTTGTAGTTCATGCTTCTTCTTGCTGGAAAGACTGGTTGATTACGATCTGCAAAATAAAAGAAACTCTACGTCGTGTACTTAGTCATAAAACAGTTTCAGCTTGTGCGCTCCTGCTGAAGAAGCGTAACAAGGTCGGATAGCACGGCGCGCCAGCATCAACGATGTTATTCTTCGAGCCATTGGCACCCGCGTACCAGCGGTATTAGTAACGGCTTGGTACGTGATGATGGGAAGAGACCAGACGGCATGACGTTGTTGCCTTGGAAGCTACATAGGTAGGCCTCTGTTGTGGGATGCAAACTGTGTCGACACTCTTGCGCCACCTCATGTTCCAAGCACGGCGGGCTGTGGTGGCATTACTGCTGCAGCTGCTAAGACTCTCAAGCGGCGCATATACTATAACCGTTTGGAGCCGTGGAGCGGTCATGGACCCCAAGTGTTCGTCTCCTTTTTAAGGTAATTTCTCGCTGACTGATCGACGCTTCATAAGACCAGAGGGCTGGCTCGTTCTTTTGCCAAAGAATTAGCATTGCCATTCCACGTGCCGGTCTTTTAGGATGAAAGCCATACAGACAAGGACTTCGACGCCTAAGTGTCCTTTTGTTTTTGTATTTATTTGTGTAGTTAGCCATTTAATTTAGTACGAGTATCTAGTGTAAATAGTTAGTTGCATAATATTGTATATAAGCAGAACTTAATGTTTTTTTAAAAATATATTTTATTATTGAATACTCTAATACATATTTTAATGATTGTATTTTCGTTTAGGTAGTAAAATTTTATCCATCGCTCAAATATATAGCAAACTTTAGTTTTCAATAATTTAGAAGCATTTTTTAAATTTTGTAAATGTGAGTATCATGGATTCGTTTATTATATCATTATTATGTATATTGACTTGAAAGCACGGCAGTTGAGACTATGTAATGCTCACTTAAATGTCTCACAGTTGGTGGCGCGTGTGTTGGAACATTCGGTTCCCCACAAAATGGTTGAGCTAGATGATGCTGATCCACGCCTCATTTCGTGAACGGGCGCAGTCAGTTGAGACTGGTCATCTCTTAACTGACACGGTTTATTTTTATTATTATTCTTATATTTTGAATTGTTTCAGTTTTATTTTTTACTTTGTTCTCACATATAGAATCAACAAGAATAATGTACCCAGGATTTTGTAGTTTCTTGTAGATTTTGAGTTTCCTTGGAGTTTCTTGCCCGTTCTTCTCCATAGAGATCTACGTTTTGGTTTGGGCAAGTAGCTTCAACTTTCTGACTAACTGACCGATTCTATGACAGTTCAAAAGTGCTTGTAAATGGTTTAATTGAAATAAAAGCTCTGAGTTTGAGTTTGAGTTTAATGTATACACTAAACTGCTGATGTACAATTATTACAAAACTAAGTATATATATGCAAAATAAACGTAATAAACAATACCTACAATCAGTACTAATTTCGTGTTACCCAGTAACTGGGTTGTGTAGGTCAGGTCACTCTACGTAAAGTACTGGTATTCTACAGCGTCCGGTTAAGCTGAAAGCCGTCCATCACGCAGTTGGAAACAGGCTAGGCAGATGATGATGAATTGAAATAAGCGATAGATTACCTTTCATTGACTGATTCGCGTCGGTGTCACTGTTCTCGAGCGATAACATTGTCTGAGCTCGAAAATGCGGATCTAGGTCATGCACAGCCATGAGAATATGCTGAATGAGTCTTTTTTGTTTTCTTTTGCCTTCTGATTTAATGTATGGAGCAATCGCCGCGTCAAATATTCCTTCTCCAATTGATGGAAGAGATATGTTTCCTGGGAATACAAAATCGAAATTGGAAGCTTTAAATTAATATAGGGTGGCACAAAAGTAATCACCTGATTTTATTAATAACTGAAAGTAACGGTCCGGAGAAACTGTTGTTTTGCACAGTTAGTGCAAAAGTTTGCGCAAAGAACATTGTGTGGCACCCACACGAGAGTAACCCGTTTGCGCATTATTCAGTTAAGCAATTTTAACGTACCCCACATGCTTGCTTGTGGAACTGCAGTTTGAGAAAATTTGCGGTTGTGCAAGCTTGCACAGTGTACACGGTGGCAGGGACATCGACGCGCAAACTGAAACTATGAAATCGGTTCATGATTCTAGACCCCTAGTGTAGAAATTTTTCGTCGGTTATCTAAAAAATATCTGCTGTTTCATAGAAACGTGCAACATCTACGCGGTCAAAATGTATGGCAGAGCTATTTTTTTTAAAATAACCGTTTAGAAATTTCAGCGCAAGGGAGTTTAGAATTGGGCACGCCACAATTGCGGCGATAAGTCCCATGTTTCAGGAGTGGCTAGAGAGACGCCACGGCGTCCTCACCTTCCACCTGACGCAGGTCCTCACCAGACACGGTTGTTTCAGGAGGTTCCTGTTCCGCACAAGGCGAGAGGAAACGCCCGGGTATTACCATTGTGTGGATCGTCCGGAGGACGTGGTGGAGCATACGGTGGAGGTCTGGCCGTCTTGGGCGGAGCACTGCCATGTCCTCGCGGAGGCGATCGGCAGCGGGGATCTCTCGCGTCCGGCCCCGGTCCAGGCCATGGTAAAGAGCGAGAGGGCATGGGAAACCGTCACCTCCTTTTGCGAAGCAGTAATGCTCGCGAAGGAGGAGGCGGAGCGCATGAGGGCGATGCAATCGTTGAGCCCTCACGTTCCTAGTCGCCGTAGGAGGAGACGCCCAGGGTGTCGGGAATCGATAGCCAATTCCCGGCCACCATTAGCGCTGGCCTGCTGACGGCGAGCAATGGGTAGCTCGTTATCCGGTAAGGACCAGGCCCGGGTCGGCGGCGCGTTGGTTTCACGCGCGCCTCAAAGAGATGTCACTAATTTTGACGGAGTCCGCTAGGGCCGATGCCTGCCGGGGTCGCGGATTGTTCGAAAGAGTTACCGTGGCCCAGGCACACAGGTAACTGAAGGAGCACGAGTGGGTTTTAGTCAGTAAAAGTCTGACACGCCCTCCCGTTCCGCCCAGAGCGGGAGAAGTTATTTGATGACTTCCCACCCAAAAAAAAGCACACACTGACGGGGTCTGCTAGGGCCAATGCCTGCCAAAATCGCGGGTTTGTCCGAAAGGGTTACCATAGCCCTGGTACACAGGCAACAGAAGGAACACGGGTGAGTTTTAGTCAGTAAAAGTCTGACACGCCCTTCCGCTCCACCGCACAGAGCGGGAGAAGTTGTTGCGATGGTTTACCACCCAAAAAAAAGGGGAGTTCAGAATCATGTACTTAATCCATGGTAACAGATTGTACGTCGATATCCCAGCCATCCTCTATAGGTACCTACATTGGAATTTGTGCAAGTAACAGTTTTTTTTTTATATGCGTTTATTTGCATTCCACAAGGTAAAACAAGATGTTAACAAAAGGCTTAGAGCTAAGAGCCGTTGTAGACCCTGTTAGGGCACAGCAAAATGTATTGTTTGATACATAACTAACATATTTCTTAAGGTTAAAAATCTAAATCGTAGTAACTAAAATAAAATAAAAATATTATATATAAACTGAACAATTCAATTGGGATATAAAGTTAATAGCAATAACTTATATAATAATATAATTGGTCAGCTATTTTCATAAAATACTAACTATTTCTATATTTTGATAAAGTTATGTTTAGGTAATTATTACAAACACTTATAAGATATCATATTTTGTTTTTTAAGATTAAAAGTTAATTTAGAGATCAGTTTTACGTGTATCACAATTAGAGATACTTTACAGATTTTGTAGATAACATTTTATAATTTACTTAAGATATTGTATATTTAGTAGGTAGTCATGTAATGTTTAATTAAATAATCTTCTTGAAATACAACATTCATACATACATAAACTCACGCCTTCTTCCCATAGGAGTAGGCAAAAACTACAGAATGCCACTTGCTACGATCCTTACATACTCCTTTTGCCAGGTTTACGTTCATACATCTGGCCATACACGCACGCTGGTTGCGAGTACTACGCACCTGACCTTTCTGAAGAATAGGACCAATAAGGTCACTATATGCCTTCCTGGGGCGTCCCCTCCCGGTGTTTCCACTCACATCTGCCTTCTAAGTACCTTTTGTTAGTCGCCCGTTATTCAAACCAACAACACAAAAAAAACAACTGAAAAACAACAACTGTTGAAATACAACTATACAACTAAAAAAATATACTCAATACTCAATACTCAATACTAAAAACCCACCCAAAACCAACCACAACCAACCACACCAACCAAACCAACTTAAAACAAAAAAATATTAAGAATTACAATTGCAAATTAAGCATTTTGCAATTAAAGTTTATCATTTACGTGTTCATTTATTTTATAATAGCTCTTGTTTAATAGAAATCGTATTAATTTATTAATAAAAATATTGTATATTTTTTTTTTTCTGGTATATTACTAGATATTTTTATCGACATGCTATAGGTATTTGAGGAGCGCATTTTTAATCGGGATGTAGGTATGTTTAATCTGTTTATAAGTAAATTTGGTTTGTGTGACTTCTCTTTTGTGTAGAATTCCGGGTATTAACGTACAAATTTACAAAGTTCAAAAATCTAGGAGACGGTAGGGTTAAAATTTTCAATTCCTGGAAGTGGGATTTACAGCTATCCGTTTGTTCAATATTTACTAGCATCGTAATAAGTTTTTTTTGTAGGGTGAATAGTGTAGGTGCGTCTGTACTGTTACCCCATAATATGACACCGTATTTAAGCCATGCATATGCATATGCATAATGTTACCAACGCAGTATTAATATCTGTAGTTTTTTTGATTTCCCAAAGGGCGTATGAAAATTTTGATAATTTTGCTTTTTAATTTTTGGATATGTGACTTCCAATTTATGTATGTGTCTATGTGTAGGTCTGATAGGGTGAATTTACTTACTACTTATAACCTATAATTTTTTAAACTGAAGCTAACTGTTATAGTTTTTTTTTGTCGTGGGTGGTGTGTCATTATGTTTGTCTTGTTAGTTAGTTTGTAGGTTATGTTCCGTATCCAGTGAGTTGTAGCGTCAAGTATTGAATTTAGTTTATCGTTTAGGATGATATTAGTTTGTTATGAGGCAAGAATGGATATATCATCTGCAAACAAGACACAAGGTTCTCTGATATGCTTCGGGAGGTCGTTTATGTATACTAAAATAGAAAGCAGCCTATTACACTGCCCTGTGGGATTGAAGCGGTGATTGGCATGTTTTCAGATTAGAACAATTATATTTCATTAGTTTTTGGGTTGAAAAAATTCTAATTCCACTAATTGTTCTCTATGCTGTTAATATGGTACGAACCATTCATCACATTTACCACGGATCCATATGCCATATAATTTGTTTAGTAAAATGTTGAATTGTACTTTGTCGTAAGCTTTTGTGATAACAATCCTATTGCATATTTTTTGGAGTTGATGATACCGAGGGCTTCTTGAATGTATTTATAAACAGTCAGGATAGTAGATCGGTTTTTTCTGAAGCCATTTTGACAGTCGTTAAATATATTATATTTTTCACAAAAAGCGTAGACACGGTTGCACATGGCTTTTTGAAATATTTTTGATGCTGTTGGCAGGAGAGCGATGGGGCGGTAGTTATTGTCAGTTTTTGCATTTTTCTTGTGTAAGGGCCTTTTTGAAAATGTTGGGAAAAACGCCTTCCTCGAAATATTGGTTTACCAGTTTGTATAACGGAAGTGTTAATTCATCTGTACATTGTCCTAATTAATAATGTAGGTGGAAGTTTGTCAACTTCATAGCTCGACTTATTTTTTAAGTTTTTTATTAATGCATTCACGTCGTAAAGATCTGCTGGTTTCAGAAAGATCGAATTCTCTGTAGTAAACATTATGAGTGTTCCTTTCGGTATACTGCCAGATGGGCTCGCGTTAGTTTTTCCAATAGAAGCAAAGAAATTATGAAAGATATTAGCTACCTCTTTGGGCTCTGAAATCATATTATTATTGTTTGTTTGTAGAGTTAGTTATATTCTGTTTTTCACATCTCATCTTTTTGTTTGTCCGTTAATTTATTATTCGTCACATTGTTTTAACTTTTTTGCTTCTCTTTATCATTGTATGTTTAAGGTGTTGTTTTTTTGCTGTCACTACAGTTTTCTTTAATATTTTTTCGTACTGCCTGTAATATTTTGTTACTATAGGATTTTCTGTTTTGGTAATTAGTATCTTCAATAGTCTTTTATTTTTCAGGAGCTTTTTATACCTTTTGAAAGCCAGTATTTATTATAATTTGTTTTTAATTTATATTTATGTAATGGAATACATTGATTTAGAACGCTAATTAGAATGTTTGAAAAACTTCATAGTTTTCATTAATATTTTGTTCAGTCGTTATTATATCATTCCAGTTTACTTCTTGTAATTTTGATTTAAATTTTAACATATTTGTATTGTTCAATCGTCTTTTTTTGTGTACCAAGTTGTTTTCTTTTTTTGTTTGGGTAAGTTTAAATGTAAAATGTGTAGTATTGTGATCGGAAAAACCTAACACTTCTATCGTTGTGTACATAACTTTATGTTCAAAGTTTGTAAATATGAGATCTAAACTTGTTTTTGTAGTAGGTGTAATGCGTGTCGCGGTTTTTAAGTGCTATTTGAATTTAAATTCCTGCATAAGATTTAAAAATTGGTTCGATTTTAAGTTATCAGACAGGATTTATATTAAAATCGCCTCCTAAAATAACATTAAGTGTAGAGTATTTAATGTTTAAATATCTTAGAATTTTTTGTATTGGTTGATAGAATGTTTCTTCTTGCTTCTTTAAAATGCTGGAATACATTTGCCAAGAGTGTTGATTATGTTATTCAATTTGTGTTTGGGACATTCTTACTTACCTAAGGAATTACTGGATACAATTGTTGTACCTATTGTGAAGAATCGGACAGGGGACATAGCAGACAAAGGTAACTACAGGCCTAATTCACTGGCAACTGTGATAGCCAAAGTGTTTGACAGTGTGCTCGACTCACACCTCGGTAGGTACACCCAGTTACATGACACACAGTTTGGTTTTCGTGTTGGGGTATCTACCGAAACTGCTATACTTGCGTTGAAGCATACTGTCAAATATAATACTGACAGCAAAACACCTGTGTATGCTTGTTTCCTGGACCTTTCTCAGGCCTTCAACCTGGTTTCTTATAATGTCTTATGGGAGAAACTTTTGGAGGCGGGCGTTCCTACTGCATTAGTGTCTACATTATCTTTTTGGTATGACAAGCAGAGGAACTTCGTCAAATGGTCTAAGGCGTTATCTGACCCATACAAATTCGAGTGCGGCGTTGGGCAGGGCGGTCTAAATTCTCCAAGGCTTTTTAATATTTACGTTAATAAACTGCTTGTTAAGCTTAGCAGCACTCATGTCGGATGCCATATAGATGAAGTATGTTTAAATAACTTAAGTTATGCAGACGACATGGTGCTGCTGAGCCCTACTATCAGTGGAATTAGAAAGTTACTCTCCATTTGTGAAGGATATGCCAAACAGCACGGGCTAAAATATAATCCTATAAAAAGTGAGCTGTTGGTGTTTCGAGGTAGGAATAAAGATCCAACATTTGTCCCTCCTATAAAACTAAATGGTTCAATTTTGCAGAGAGTTGCCAACTTTAAATATTTGGGCCACACTGTTACTGAGGAATTAATAGACGTCTTGGATATGGAAAGGGAGTGCAGGGCACTGGCTGTGAGGGGAAATATGATATGCATAAGGTTTCATGGTTGTTCAGCTCCCGTGAAACTAGCTCTTTTTAAGGCCGACTGCCAAACATTCTACACCAACAGTCTTTGGGATAACCATACCCTAAAAGCAGGCAATGCCCTGCGCATTCAGTACAATAATGCCTTCAGGGCGCTGTTGAGGCTTCCACCTTATAGTAGCGCGTCAGGTATGTTCGCTGATGCGCACACTGATGACTACTTTGCGATAGTGCGGAAGAACGTTGCCTCAGTCCTGAGTGAGGGGAAGCAGCAAGAGCATTCTGAAGGTGTTTGCAGAGAGGCTGGATGGGCCTACAATGGGGAGGTTTACCAAGCTTGGTAACAAAGCTTGTTAAACCTTCCTGTGATTTGATTTGATTTTTCTTTAATTTTTCTTTCTTTTTAGTGTTCCTGCATGTTACTAATATAGTTTTTAAATAAGATGTAATACTTACACCCTATGGACATTGATGCCTGACAATATATATATATATTTTTTTAGTTATTTTTTATTATTTATTAAAACTTAAATTTATTCGTTTCTTTATTGTTTATATTTTAGAGCTGTGGAACGTTTGACTCATATCCAAACTTGGTTCTTCGAATACCTACTTAGCATGTTATTTTATCTTAGTAACTAACTAGCTTCTGCCCGCGACTTCGTCTGCATGAAATTTTAGCAACCGACCCACCGCTTCAAAAAAAAAGTCAGAGAGTTCTGACTTTTTTATTTTTGCTCATCTCCTTAGGGTTGTAGCGTGATGTTAAATAGCCTATAATCTTTTTTAAGAATTGGGCTATCAAATGCGAAAAGTTGTTTTCAAATCCGACAGGTAGTTTCAGAGATTAGCGCGTTCAGATAGACAGGCAGACGCGAGGGGACGACGACTTCGTTTTATAATATTTAGTGATAGTGATGAATGTGTATTTTCTTGCTTTGACGTTAAATAATGTAATGCAGTTAAGCGTGTTTACCTTCAGGATATACATAAAAAGGTTCCAGCGATTCGAATAGTTTTTCTCCCTCTTCTTTGGTGAACATATTATCATAGAATTTCAAAAGAGATTTGACGTCTTTAGGAGTAGTTTCTTCTACGACTTTCAACGTGTAGTGTAGCACTCCTGCCTGTTCTGTAGCAATTCCAACCATATTAATATGAATTTACTTAGACTGACTATTGTGTAAGGAACATCTATTTCAGAAAAAAATCTAACATTTATTTGCTTTAACTAGGTATAAAACCACAACAAAAAAAGGACAAGAGATCTGGCATCTTATGGGTACGCTCGTTCCATAGTAGACCTGAATCGTTGCTTCCCATCAGGCGAGATCGATCACTGGGTTGTCAGTCCACCTTACCGGATGCATGCAGTGCAGGATCGGTAGGTAGTTATGGGAAGGCAAGTGGCAGCCCTATGTCTAGCAGTGGAGCATTTGGCTGATAAAATGATGATAATAAGATCATATTCATAGGCGGCAGGAAGGCATAGTACCGTGGAGTAAGTTTAGTTTGCTAGTTCAATATTCGGTAATGGAAATATGAAATAATGTAAAGGAAATTTTGTCGAAAATTAGTTATATGTATGTACCGTTTGACTCAGAATTTCTCGATCTATCGATTGGTATATTTAAAATCTCGTTAACTAAAAATAAAACGTCCCTTACATAACATATTTTCCATAGGCCTAGACATTTTTTATGTTAAAAACTTGTTGTATAAGACATTTCAAATTGATACATATTTGTATAAAAACCAATATAAGTCTCTTCCCTCACAGTATTTTGTCTTTACTGTAAACATAATCGAGTACATTTTAACAACATATCACTTAAGTTATTCCATAAGTTGAGCATTTTTTTAGAGTTGTCCCGTACATTAGTATTCTCTGAGCAGGTAAAAATAGCATGACCCTTACGTTATATTTTGTGAGTAATTTTGACTTAAATTATCATAATCATACTGACTCTTAGGTTAATTTTCCAGCACTGAATTGTTTTGCATACGTCAACGACATTGTTTAATACTGAGACTATTAACCTTTTAAAATAATCAACATCTATCTTTAATTGTTACAGTTCGTACCTAGTTATGGTTATTTACTGGATTTGCGTTTTAGAACGCGAACGAAGAAGAACAAAGCAGGGATAAGTCACAAAACAATATTTTTATTCAATGAGCTTCAAGAAACATAACAACTAAAACTAATTCTAACGTTAGAACGTCTATACCAAATATAGGGTGACTGGTAATTAGTGACCGATACTTAAACACATGATTGTACTCATCATAACAAACAACTTTCCTAAAGAAAGGATTATTTTTAATTTACCAAGCCCATGACCCCAATCACCCCAATAGAATATTGAGTACCTACCTTAACAAGAACAATACACCATCATCAGTAATTTAACTTAGTTACTAATCCCTTTTTACAAACAAAATTATTCCACTTTTACCATGCATTATTCTTTTTTATTCATGTATTTTAACATGGGACAGAACGGGGTCAAGCAACTGACAGCTAGCATGCGCGTGGTCAGTAATGAATTAAACAAGAATAATGCAAGGTAAAAGTGGAATAATTTTCTTTGTCAAATCAAATCAAATCAAAATATTTTGTTTCACATAAACCTACATGGGCACTTATGAAACGTCAGAAGCTAGGTGCACGATTCCAATTGGTTGTTTCCTATGGAGAAGAGCCGGCAAGAAACTCCACGGTTACTTTTTTAAAATTACACTGTTTTCTTTGTAAAAAGGGATTAGTAACTAAATTAAATTACAGCTGATGGTGTATTATTCTTATTAGGTAGGTACTCATATTGGGGTGACTTGGGTCATGCGCTTGATAAATAAATTAAAAATGTTTCTTTGGAAAAGTTGTTTGTTTTGATGAGTACAATCATATGTTTAAGTATCTGTCACTAATTACCTGTCACCCTATATATTTACTTCTTTATTATTAATTGAAAGTCTCACATTTTTATTTTAAGACTCATTTTCTTGTTTTTCTTTCGACACGTATCTCAAATTAAATTATGTATTAAAGTTTTATTATTAATAACAAACGCTTTGACCGTCGTAGTAACCTCCCATACCTGTTAACACTGTAATTTAGGAATATTGTAAAACCAATAATTTTTAAAAGAGTAGGGAATAGGGGTTACAGTGGACCGTGGAGCACAGTGAATCCTGGTCTATATTTCTTTGTCTAACGGTTACACACACACCGCACACCGATGAAACGGGCGCTCTGATAGTTCCTCCTCCCGAACGCTAGTGCCCTTGACGCTCTCGCTGTGGAAGCACGCCATTTCGCCGCCCGTAAGTACTAAATCTATTTTTTTACCGGTATTCATCGAATGAATTCACTTAAAATTATTTGATATAGTGTTAATATGATTAGATATCCTAAATAATGATTTATTAAGCTCTCAAAATAAAGCGGTGCGCTTGTCGTTTAGGTAAAGTTAATCGTAAAAATGTGTTTCATTTTCAAATATGGCGTGTCGGGGAACAGTGGACTGTTTCACTTTGGGGCACAGTGGATTGCGGCCCACTGTGCCCCATACTGATGTTACGTACCTAACTTAATTTGGTTATTATTTCAGACTAACAACATGGTCCGGAACCGCACAAGAAAAAGTAATATTGGTCTCGTTAGTGGGAAACAGATGAAGGATGCGATCGATCTAATTTTAGATGGAAATAAAATTAAGAAAGTTGCTGCACTAAAAAACATTCCGTATACAATATTACAAGAAGGTGATCAGAAGCAGTGCCGCACAGCGATTAACACCCAACTATGCAGTTAAGAACATCTTTATTGATGAACAGGAGCAGTTACTAGTCGATTATGTCGTCACATGCAGCCAAATATTCTATGGTCTGAGTCCAAATGAAGTCAGGCAGCTTGCGTATCAGATGATATGCAAGCTGCCTGACTTCTAATAATATTAGTGTATCACAAAAATGGCATGACACACAGAAGGTTGGACAGGAGTGGTATTACGGTTTTAGAAAATGCCATCAAGTTTTGAGTCTCCGGACACCTGAGGACTATAGTCTCAGTGGAGCCACAGCTTTCAATAGGCACTATGTGAACAAGTTTTTTGATAATCTCGAAACAGTTATGATGAGGAACGAATCATTCGAGAATGGTACAAGAATAATTAACTTGGATGAGACTAAAACAATGACCGTTCAAAAATCGAGCAAAGTTTTAGCGGTTAGAGGGCAGAAGCAAGTGAGCGAGGTCACTAGTGGTGAAGAGGGCACACTTGTGACTACTTGTTACATAATCAATGCACTAGGCCATGCTCTTCCACCTGTGATGATATTCCCACGCGTGCACTTTAAGCAACATATGATTTCGGGAGCTACGACAGGCACTATAGGGCTCGCTAATACTTCAGGCTGGATGAACAGTTCACTATTTGTTAAAATGATGCAGCACTTTATTGATCATTCCCAGAGCAGCAAAGAAAATCCATCGCTGTTGGTAATGGACAATTGTGAAGCTCACATTTGAATACAAGCCATTCATTTGGCAAGAAAACACGGAGATACTATCCTCACAGTTCCTCCCCACTCAACTGGCAAACTGCAACCGTTAGACGTTGCTGTTTTCAAATCTTTTAAGACTGCTTATTACGCTGCTATTGACAGTTGGATGATGAGAAACCCCGGTCAAACATTTTCGATTTATGAGGTGGCACAGTGCATCAAAGAGGCATATATGAAAGCCATGACCCCAGCTAACATTTGCGTTGCTTTTCAGTGCACGGGGATATTTCCTTTTAATAGGGATATATTCACTGACGTAGACTTTGCTCCAAGTGAAGTGACGAACAGAGGTAAAGTGTAACCTGTTACGCTGTTTGATGATGAAATCCGCACAAGAACGCCATCTCCATCACTTCTCATGGATTACAATGATGTTTCCGAACATTGAATTATAACACAGGCGTTGAATCAAGCAGTATCACCTGCACCGCAGCCAATTTAATTCCTTGACCCATCAATTACGGGCTCGACTTCTGAAAGAGTTGAAACTGAGACACCGCTAAACAGAGGAAGAGCACCTGCCCAAGTTATGCTGCCTGAAGATGAAATCTGCAGAAAAACTCCATTTTCGACTACTTCGGGACTCCAGAGCTCAAGCACTCAAGCAATAACTTTCTCGAGCCTTTTTGATTTCTGAGGTATTCCAAAAGCTGCTCCGAGAAAAAATTACCAAGCACCACATCGCAAAGAGAAATCCATGATAGCTACAGACACACCAAATAAAGAAGAAATAGAGAACTGTCAGCAGGAGAAAACCGATAAACAGAAAAGACAGCGTATGCAAGGAGCTAAGAATATAAAGAAAAAGTTTTTCAGACCGCATTGAGTGAAGAAGATAGTAAAGAAAACAGAAAAACCAAAAAAATTACGAAAGCAGCGACAAAGAAATACTAAAAAGAAAGTTTCAGAGTCTGAGTCAAGTGAAGAAAACATTAGTAATATGAGCACATATTCTGAGGAAGAAGGTGGCTATGACGACGAAGATGAAAAATAAATAAACCCTGACAACTTCCGTCCTCTTGAATCTAGTCCCAAAGAAGGCGCTTTTGTTTTAATACAGTTTGCTGCACATAAAACGAAGGTATGTTACATAGGAAACATTATAGGGAAGCGAGGTGGAACAGATGTAGATATAAGTTTTTTAAGGAAAAGTACAAAAGTGAGGAATGGATACGGGTTACCGGATGTTCCAGACATAGCTTCGGTACCGTTAGGAGATGTAAAAATGATTCTACCTCCGCCTACTTTTAGTTGAACTAAACGACAACAACATGTCTATAAATTTGATCTTGACTTTTTCCGCTTAAATTTGCGATATTTTTTTAATTTCTTTTACTTTTTGATACTAAGAAGATAATGAAGTAATAATAATAATAATAAGTTATTTTACAAAAAAAAAACGTGATTAAAAGTATTGGTTAAACAAATTAATCTTTTATTTCATATTTATATTGAAACACTTCACTGTAACCCATTAAAAAAAGCATGGTAAATCTATGTGTTGATTCACTGTACCCCACTACGATCCACAGTACCCCACACGAAGATCCAGTGTATCCCAGATGTGAGGTACAGTGGATCATATCCCAAATAAAAAAAAATGTTTATTGCCAGAAAACTATTGATGTTATTGCTAAAGTTGAAATAGATTGCGTTAGCCAACATCCCATTCTATAAATCAATTATTATTTTTTTGTTTACTGATTTAAACCACATATAAAAAAGTGATCCACTGTACCCCCCTCTCCCCTTACCGTGGAGTTTCTTTTCGGCTTTTCTCCATAGAAAATGACCAATTAGAACTGTAGAGCTTTTGACGTTTCATAAATGCCCATGTAGGTTTTGTGAAATAAAATAATTTGGTTTTGGTTTTGATTTTTGATAACGCTTCTTTTGACAAAAATAACCAAGATGCTAGCTTGTTTTATAACATCTCCTGGTGTACCAGTATTAGACTTCAACCTGACCCGCAAAAAGTTACAGTCAACCAGCTCCATACGTTATTATTCGCTTTGTTAACCTAAACACTGACTTCGACTTGAATAACACAGTGTTGTAATGATACGTGACTCTTAAGCTAAGTTTTATAATATTAAAAAAGTAGTTAATAATAAATATGTAGGTTTTACAACAGAAAGTAGGACAGGTACGACGGTCAAATTTTACTTTCGTGTTTGATAAATTAAAAACATGTCACCACTGCCAAACGGTGGGCGACTGCGATGCCTTGCTTCGCACAAATGTAGGGGATACCGAGATGCATCCTCGAAAGAAAGAAAGAAATATATTTTATTTGGGACACGCACAGGAAATACAAAGAGTAAAAATAAAAAAAGGAGCATTTAAAACTAACAAAATACGAGTGTTAATAGAGACCCAAAAAGTTGTACTGCTGACGAGTTTTTGATAGTTAGTCTACCTATCCCTATAGGCAACCAGACCGTATGTAGATATTGTATAAATTGCCACTTATTAAGCAGTTAAGGAAACATGAGTGAGTGATTGTGATACGCGTTTTATTATAATAAGTAGGTAAACGCGGCATGGGTCGATCCAACAATGTAAACTACGCTTGTCGCGGTCGGTCGGTCGTGGATGGGTGACCATCTATTTCATACAGAAATGCCTCCGTGCCTCGAAAAGCACGATAAAAGAAGATTTATATGCATGAATACAAGTTTTGATCTGTTTCATTGGTTTCATATTATCCTTGTTACATCTTTTATGGCTGCAAGTAATTTTGATCTATATTGCATAGACATTAGACATAGCGTGTCATAATTATGATGTACTCAATTAATTTTGTTTATTAACTGTAATGTGCAATATAGAGTACACCAATAAGATACTATTATTTTGAAAAATTCTAGTTTTTTATTTCCCAAATGTTCCTTACTGTTAGTTTTTACCGAAAATTTCGTTATTTTCATTATTTTTTAACGTAACGGACATGCTATCTATGAAACTATAGGCTTTATTTTATAGTTACAATTTTAGCTTAAAATATTAAACAAATCTAAGAAACTTTGTCATAAACAGTTTTTAAATAGAACTTGTAGACAAAAAGTTACGAACAGTTTTGTAAAACAAAATCTTATTTTCGCTCTCTTGAAAACCTGAGGTTTGTCCCTTACATTATTTCATATTGCCATCATCGATTATGACACAATGTAACTATCCAACTTACCTTTTACTCGTTGAGGCGTCAGGCTTTCAAACCAAGCAAATTTCCCTTCAAGTCCGCCCAGTAAGTCTGCACCCAAACTATTTAACGTTCCGTTGGCTGCATGTCTGTAGATAACTTTAAAATAGTGGCAACTTATTGGTGCCTAATTACTATACTCCATTTGAATTAAGATTAGAAATTTAAATAAACCTTTTTACAGTCCCTTCAACCCATTTTGACTTCTAATGCGTTGGTGACATGACAAATGGTAGCTGCAGTAAACAGTTGGTATTGTAACCACGTTTTTGCTTTTTATGACATCCTTATGCCAACGGAGTAGAAGTCAAAATCCGTTGAACGGACTGTAAAAAAGGTTTATTTAAATTTCTAATCTTATTTCAAATGGAGTATACACACATCAAAAGTGTCTAGGGATCAAAGTATTTAAAAAATATTGCCCTACTGAAATTAAATAAAATGTTTTCGTACAATGATGTTGTAATATATAACCTCATTGTTTTCGTATGTGTAAATCGACGAAGTACTCTCTGCTTTTGCATTAATAAAGACTTTTTGCGATTTTTGCTTATACTGGATTTTTCACCTTAGTTAATCCTGACATTAAAATGTGATAAAAAGATAAACATAAAAGGTTAAAAGGTTTTTTCACTCTTCTTGCTGTAAATAGCCGCAATTGTAGCGTACCAGAGCGGGGCTAAAATAGTATATTTTCCTCTAGGGGAAAGAGTAATATTAAAAAAAAAAATTGTCTGTTACCAACGCGGCTACAAAAACGAAAAAGTCTTTATTGATAAGTAGAATAATCATGAATAAAGACTCGACTTATTACTGTTTCATGAAAAAGAAAAACATTTTATTTTTGAAAATAGAACTAAAACGGGCGATCTCTTCGGTAGAATGCGTGCATTGCGTTGCGGCTACAGATGAAATAAAAAAAGGCATGGGCGCGAAATCTTTAGAATTTTTCTGTAATTACAGATTAAATTGGTGTCCGTAATAATTTATTTTACAACAGTGAAAAAGTCATCATCTAGAGAGAATGTAGACCCTATATTGCAGATGGAAGAGAAAGGAAAATAAATAATTTTCAATCTGTTGCCGCCAAGGTCACGAAGCATTTTTATAAATACTTACGAAAAGTGTATGAAGTACAGGGCAAAAAAACGAGTGGATTCGCTTAGGGAAGGAGTGTTTCTTACGTATTTTGATGACCTTTCCAAAAAATATCAAAATTCTACCCATTGGAGCACCTAATCAATGTTACGAACAACTATACAGACAAGACATAGTGGTGCCGATTCTCTTGTACACCGAACTAAATTAACTAAACTATTACTAAAATTCCTTACTTTTGGCTATGAGAATCTTAAAAATATTCTTCAAAAAAATATCTCTAAATTTAAAAATAATTTTGACGCAACTAATATTTAATTTGACAATCGCTACTCCACGTGGTACCTACCCCGTGAATTTTTTTTAGAGCCGGAGGTGTGCATGGGGTGTAGCCTCGACGTGTTTTATATGGAGTTTTTCACGTTTTGTATGGAAAATATGAAAAATGATTACAGTTTAGAGTTTTAGGGGTTTAAGGGTTCCATAAAGGGGGTCCAAATTTTCATTATTTTTGCGATAGAACACACCTTTTTTGAGATATAAGAAAAATAAAATAAAAGAGATATAGTACTGTTTTTGCACCTGAAGTCGAAGAGTTGTGGTGAATTTTAGTTCATGACAACAAATTTTATTCGACACCTTTTTAATCACGATTAAAAATAGCCAGATTTAGTTAGACAACCAAAATTTTAGGTGAAAACCGTAAAATTCAGAATAGCAAAATTGCCATTTTCACTAAATTACTAACTCAGTGCCATCTTAGTACTGTCAAACTAAAATATAGTTAAGTTGTGTCACTTTAGTCTATTTCAGAATAGGAAATCGTTCTTTGACAGGAATAAACGAAATTTTAGTGATTTTTAGTCTAGTTTAGAGTCTAGACAAGAGAATCGGCACCATTGTCAATAAAAATAAATATGTAAAGACGGCTTTTCTCAAGAAATTATCCACCGGCTACAAGGCCGAGAAATCCAAAATTTTCACGAGGAAAGATATCCAGAATTTCGTAGATAAGGCTCCAAAAGAAAAATACTTGGCAACAAAAGTAGCTACTTTTGTTGCCAAGTATTTTTCTTACATATTTTAAACGTTTGCCTATTATTTTCATCAAACTATATTGGTAGGTACCAACCAAAATACAGTTTAAACACACTTATTTTTTTGTTTTACAGGTTGCTTTAATTTTTGGGATCAGCGGTGCCCGCAGAGGGCTAGAACTAGCAAACATAAAAGTGGAAGATGTCAAAACTGATAACCATCTTCAAGCCATAAATCTGCCCAATACAAAGACAAATTAGGAAAGGAAATTCGTTATAAATGGAGAATTAAAAAAAAAATCAAAGCCTACTAAGATTTACGGCCGAGTGGAGTGGGCACGCCTACATTTTTTCTGAACTATCAAACGGAAAATGCACAAGGCAAGTTAGAGGCAAAAATAAATTAAGCAAATTGCAAAAAGTGATCGCCATCTACCTAAGTTTCCCTACTCTGGAACAGTACACTGGCCATTGTTTCCGAAGAACATCCGCCACCCTCTTGGAGGATTCTGGTGCAAATAACGACGCTAAAACGCCACGGTGGATGGAGTTTCGATCAAGTGGCGGAAGGCTATATAGAGAACTCCATTCAAAACAAATTTGATATCACCCAGCGTATCACAGAACGCATCAATATTCTCCCAACAAGCCCACGACCATCGATATCAAGAGATGAGTCAACTCAGCTGATTCTGTATTCAGAACATTCGAACAAGGGACCCTCAAATCAGGAACTACGTGTATCTCCCACGTTTACCCCACAGCTCAACATTCATCTCACAGAGGACTGAAATTATTTTGCCGGGAAAAAACATCTTGTTAAATCCAGAATCCAGAATTGTACAAATTGTACATTTAATTTTTAATAAACTACTTAATATTGTCTTGGATTATTGTATTTTCTCGCAATCGTGGTGAAAAATAGAGTGTCACACCCGGCGCTAAATCCCCTTATAACTCGATTTCCAATTAATCCCTCGCTAAAGCTCGGGAGTAAAACTACCTCGTATATAATGGGTCATTTTAGCCCCCCGTATAACAATCTACTATTATTGCGTAAAATAAACTGTCAGCAGTCTATATGTCCGCCGTTAACGCGTATAACACAATCGCAGCGATTCGGTATAATCAATATGAGTTCATCCAAATCACGTTGCGGAATGGCCGCCCACGTTCGTTGTAACAGGTGAAATTTTTTTTCTGTTGTGTATGTATGGCATTCATATTTGGCAGAGCAATGGGATTCGAGTCCGGCGATTGAGCAGGCCATGGTAGGACTTTGATGTTAGCTGCGGCAAGTGTGTTTGCAACGACTCTGGCAGTGTGTGGACGTGCATTATCATGCATAAGAAGAAATGAAGCTCCAAGTTGGGTCTGCGAAGGAATTACAACATCTAACACAATCGATTCAGCGTCAATCTGTGCATTGAGATTGCCTCTGATTCATATCAGTTTGATTCTTCCGTTGACCCAAATATCCGCCCATATCATGATTGTTTCACCACTATATGTATGGCCTTCCTGGCATGATTTTAAACCTTCTTTTCGTCCAGGGGTCCTCTAATACCGTGTACGTCTAGTATCTGGCATAATAGTAAAGCGATATTTGCCAGAAAAACATAAAACGCCACTTCCCTTCTGCCCAATTGCTGTGTTCACGAGCCCATTGCAAACGGGCTCTGCGATTGCGGGGATCAATAGGTGGTACACGTAGCGGCCTTCGGGAATGGAGATTGACTTTATGCTAGCGATTTCTTATGATTTGATCGCTTATTAACATCCTTGAAGAGCTATGAAGCCTCGTAACGAAAATCATCGCGGTCATTGTACGATTTCGTCGAGCAGTAATTTGTATGTAACGATCTTGTCTGCATGTGGTGATGCGAGCTTGTCCTCCATGTCACTCTGACACGCTGCCAGTGATGTGGTAACGCGTTCAAAGTCGATTTATAACACTTTGCGTAGTGCCCAGAGCGATTGCCACGGCACGTTGCCGAGAACCAACTTTCAACATTCCCACGGCTCTGATCATTTCTTTTCGGCTCAAATGACGTCTTCCACGTCGTCTGTCGTCGCCGCCGTCGTCGTTGTTTCGTGTCGTTTTTTATCATCTTCGTCGTTCTTGGCATTTTCTTCTAATAACGTTCTTTTGTATTGATTCTATTAAGAAGTATGGCAGAAATTTTACTGATTTGGCCTCAAACCCGTTGCAGGATTATATAGGAATACGACTTGACAGAAGATTTTCATCCCTTGACTGAAATTTACTAAAAACTATCCATAGGAGCAACAATTGTTTTTAGTAAAAAACTAGATTTTTAGCAACTAGCAAATTCGTGCTGGATTCTTAGACACTTTCGATGTGTATATTTATCGACTTTTTAAATCAGTACAACTATATGTAGGTAGGTACAGTGTACATCCCGCACAAGAAACATGACCTTTGTGTTGGTGTGCGCCGAAAACGATTGAAAGTCGGCGAGTGTGCTTCAAGCTTAGTCTATAGAAAAGTTCTTTCTAAGCTCGTGGCCACGAGCTACACGTTCAAGCAATACGCGTCTTGCGACAGTGACTGCAGTAAAAACAAATGAAAGAAGTTGTCAGCAGCATGACGCGAGTCACCGAGATGCGATTTTCGGAGAGAAGAATGGAAACAAGAGACGCGCGCGCGTGTCACTTGACGCAAGTCCCGTTGCAAGTCGCATCGGCCGAGCCCGTGATTGTTTATGTCTATGCACGTCTGAGCACGGAGACGCCTTAGCGGCTGCTGCTGCCTGAGCGGCGCGATGATTTCGTACTCTGTGAGCAATCCAAAACAAAACCGGATTATGCAGCTTGTACGCACGCACATCCACACAAACACAATGCTCATAATGCGCTTTATTAATGACTGCCCCTATGAAATTGGCGTCTGTGATGTTTAAAGTGGTATAAACCAAGCTGTAGATGCTTTTGTTATACGGAGTCGGGGTGAGACAAGGAGGTCTGACGTCTCCCAGGCTCTTCAATCTCTACGTAGATGACTTCATAGAGGGACTCAGCAGCGTTTCCGATGCAGTGTTGATGGGGTTAGCATGGGGTTAGCAGCTCGGTCTGTCCGCGGGGGTAATCAGAGAGTTGAACGAGACTTGTGAAGCCTACGCTGCCGCAAATGGATTAATAATTTATAATGTGAATAAGTCTTTGAGATCAGCGGCAAATACCGTGAAGTGTGACCTGAGTTACTTATAAACGGGTTAGTAATTAAACGGTATCCACTTTTAAATACCTTGGTCACTTTCTTTCCGACGCCGACGACCTAAAATACTATGTAGATATAGATAGAGAGCGCAGGGCACTTGCCGTCCGGTGCAACATGTTGGCCCGTAGAATTATCGGTGTACAGACCTAGTAAAAATTACTATTTTCAAGGCTTATTGCTAGAGTCTGCTCACTAGTAATCTATGAGTCAATAACACCAAAAGATCGCTGAATGTTCTGCGCGTCCAGTACAACATTGGTTTCAGGATGTTGTTGGGACTTCCTCCCTACTGTAGCACGTCGAAAATTTTTGCGCAGTTCGCAACGACGACGGGTTTCACGCGATTTTTCGCAAGAAAACAGCTTACTACTGAGGAAAGTGAGAGACAGTTGCAACAGTATCCTGAGAACTGTAACAGAGAGCTTCAGTTCTCCAATTGTAAAGCAGTTTGTGCGGAGGATGATTAGGTACTAACACTAGGTAATAAGATTTTTTTGATATTATGTTACTAAAAATCCATAGTGTGCTATGGATTTTTTGTTCAGAAATAAAAATCATTATTATTATTATTTTTTTATCTTTACTTATCTCGGAATCATGATGTTCCAGTTCTTTGGAAGGCATACGAGGGGCCAAACCAAACTCGCAGGGGCCCGTTAGATGCTTTTAAGGAAATGAGGCAACAACAGACGATGATCACTGTATGCACAATGCAATTGTACCCAAGGACCACCCCCGGCTGGTGTAGGACTATTGCAGAATATGGAAAACAAGATAATATACTATGGGTTTGGGTTGCTAAACTGGACTGGTTACCAAGAAATATAGAAGGATTATGGCCTCTGCCTGATCAACGTTTTAGATATACATGGATAAAATGGCAGGGGGTGAATTGCACATTCAATAATGGGCCCCCGGAAACTGTCGCTAGTATATTGTGACGTAGCGAAAAGGAGGCAACACTTCTTAAGGTGCTTGAGGAGTAGAGAGGTATTCCACGGCTATCAGGACAATCCCAGACCCCGGAAGATGGTCAAGATCCCTACCAGCATCTTACTGGAACATTTCCTTCCTACGAGCACGTTTGCTCTTGCGAATCTCCACTCAAGCCAGCCAATAAAGGCAAGAACGAGGTGGGAGCTCTGTTACTCATCTGTGTTCGTCACTCCGACCAGCCAATAAAGGCAAGCCAGAGGTGAGGCACAAGGCTACTCCCGGAAGACCATGGGGTAGCTACTGCCCAACAGCTCGCCACATGCTGCCCTGCAGGTTTATGTATCTCTCTTGGTCTTGCCTCTCACCCGAGACCAGTTTTTGGCAAAGTAAACTCTACCGGCAAAGATCCAGAGTTCAGGAGCGCGCAAGCCCCACCACGATGTCAACGTAGAGATACGGCGGTGGGGTTATTATTATTATCCTTTATTTCATTATTGTACATATAAATTATATTTTTAAATATTAAAATATGAAAAAATATAAAAACATTTAAAAATATAAAAAATAGTGGCCCACCGGTATCGGGAACAGGGTCCAAGCTACCGGCGGTCAGGGCTCCAGAGAGAGGAACCTCCTAACAATGCGGGCCGTGTCTAGAAGTACCGCCCTCTGAATCAAACCCTTGATCCAGCTGCCCAACGAGAGCCTCCTCAGGTGTTGGTCGAGGCTCTTGGCTATTAAGCCATTGACTGTCACGACTATCGGTACAATGATCGCTGAGTCCACATCCCACATGTCGACAACCTCGCGAGCCAAGTCAAGATACTTGATTTGTTTATCTTTCTCGGCTTTCACGAGGTTCCCGTCATGCGGGACCGTTATGTCAACAATCATTGCGCGCCGCTCTAATCGATCCACCACCACTATATCAGGCTTATTGGCAACAATAGTCCTGTCAGTGATGATGGATCGGTCCCAGTACAATGTGATATTTCCATTTTCGAGAACTGGGTCGGGCACATACCTGTTGTACGGCACTTCCGATTCTACAAGGGTGTATTTGAGAGCAAGTTGCTGGTGGATAATCCTGGCTACAAGGTTGTGTCTATGCAAGTATTCTTCGTTAGCTAGACTAGAACATCCGGAGATAATGTGTCTGATTGATTCACCCGGACGGTGGCATGCCCGACAAATGTCAACCGTGCCGTCTTTCACAATAAATCTCCGGTAGTTGTTTGTCATCATAACTTCGTCCATAATTGCACAGACAAAACCTTCGGTTTATCCAAAGAGATCACCGAAACGCAGCCAGGCTACGGACGCTAGTTGATCTACATCGGGTCCATGTAGGGCCCGAAAAAAGCGTCCGTGAAGCTCCTTACTCTGCCATACTTCCATGCGATCATTAGTGTCAAGCACTACTGGCTTGCGCCAGTTCTCTTTAGCCAAGGAGAGCGGGGTGAGGCCCTTGTCCACTTTGACCACATCTCGATGCATCCCCACGTCGGCCTCTAAGAAATATTCCCTGAGACTGCATATCTCGCGATTGTGGAGGTTTTTAGCATTTAAAAAGCCTCGACCTCCACATTTTCGCGGGATATACAGCCTCATTACCGATGAACGTGGGTGATGCATTCGATTTGCAGTCAGCAGTGTACGGACCTTCCTATCCAGGGCGTCGAGTTCGGTCTGAGTCCATTTGAGTATGCCAAAAGAATACATCAAAACCGGCATGACCCAACCGTTAAAGGCGCGTACCTTGTTTCCGCCTGATAGAAGACTATTAGGGCATGCAAAAACCGGGTTGTAAAAAAAAAACGTTTTATTCGGGTTTTTTGTTTACAAAACCGGTGAAACCGGTTAAATCGGTTTTTTCGGGTTTTTTTCAATTTTTATTAAAGAAATGAGAAATATGTGTGTAACGAAATGAAAATGCTGAAGTCTAATCAAAATATGTATGTTTTTACGTTTATATCACTTATTTTTATAATAATGAGCATTTGTTTGGACTGAAATAAGCTACAACTACTAAGGTACAATACAAAAAGTTTCTTTTCTTTATACATAACATAGAATAAAGATTATTATTTAGGAAAAAAACATATTCTTTAAAACTTAACATACTAAATTAGGAACATTTGGTAGGCACATAAAGGTCTAAAATCACATAACATTAAATAACAATTTAACTGTCATAAAATACAAACAGGCAAAATCAACAGTATGTAAAATGCGATCAAAATAATTATTTTGAATATCGCATAAAAAAGAAGTCTTATTTCTTATTTACCAATACAAAATAATAATAAATCGGTCATTCTTATAGATACAAATTAAAAATTCTAAATTAAAGTTACACAGGTAAACCAAATTAATATGTAATTTTTTGTTTTTTTGGCTTTGAAGGATATGTTTGTGTATCTTGACTATCTTTGAAAATATATGGGTCTACTGCACTTGTGCTTGGTGTTGGTTCTGTTGTAGATTTGGCATTTTCTTTTAAATCTATTGAGTGTTTACTGCGCAAGTGGTTGCGTAAGCTTGACGTAGAACTGCCTGCTGCTTTTAATATTCTATTGCAATCTTTGCATTTGGCAGTGCTTCCGTCCGTGGCACGCAAAAAATAAAACCATACTGATGATTTATCACCAGCAGATTTTTTATTTTCCACATATTTAGTCTTTGCTGTATCGGCATCATCTACATCGCCAGCCCTCTTCATAATTTTTCTTTCTGTAAATATGAAGTGCCATTGTAGCAAACGTTCATGACGTTCAACTGGCAGGAAGTTTTAGGCGACGTAGTCTAGTTAAATGCACACTCTTTGTAAGACTACTTAGCTATGTATTAATATACAAAACTACTTTATTACTTAAATATGCAAAACATCCCTGCTGTGATTACATTTTAGTATGCGCTTCATGTAATATTAGCAATGCATAATATACGGGCGATATAAAATAATGTGATCAAACTTACCTTGATTAAAATAATATCTGTAATGTAACCACTAACCACCAACAAACACAACACGTGCACTCGTCTCACTAACTCATGTCACTATACACAGACTGACCCAAAAACAAAATGGTGGCAGCGTGGCATAGTTGTATTAGTAGTGCGACAAGGATCTAAATTAACGTGGCCGAAATAGGAACTAAACTAACGCCGCCTCGCCGTCTTGTCAACGTTTGTCAGTGATAAATTTAATATTTTGTTTGGGAAAATTAAAGTATTATTAAATCAATTACATAGGAGCAACATAACCGAAAAAACCGAAGAAGCCGAAAAAACCGTTTTGTTATCCTAAAAAACCCGGGTTTCAAAATCAGTCGGTTAACCGGTTTTTTCGGTTATCCGGTTAACCGGTTTGCATGCCCTAAAGACTATTAAATACTTTTTTCAGGCGGCCAAAGAAGCGTTCCCTTAACGATTGCTTCATGTCAGTACCATTGATGCCCAATGCTTCCGACATACCCAAATACTTATAGGTTTCGGATGCAGAGAGGGTTCTAAGGTTTATGGAATCCGAGAGTTGGGTTCCAACGGATTCCACAATCTCCCCTCGCTTTACATGCATGACCGCACATTTGTCCACACCAAATTCCATTCTGATGGCACTACTGAAAATTTCAGTTACTTTCAGTAGCTCCGTCAGTTGCAAATTGTTGGGGGCAAAGAGTTTTAGGTCATCCATGTAAAGGAGGTGAGATATAACCTGACCACCTCTCCTCAGCCGATAGCCTAGACCTGAATCTTCCAGCAGTGTGCTTAGAGGATTCAAGGCTAAGCAAAACCAAAGCGGACTCAAACTATCACCCTGAAATATGCCTCGCTCGATCCTTATCGGTTCGCTATTCCTCTGGACATTTCGACATCCTAGATAGTGAAGGACCGTTCTCCATTGCCCTATACATGACATCAGGAAGGTGCGCAGAGTTGCATCTACTTTATACAACTCCAGCACCCTCATAAGCCATGTATGTGGCACCGAGTCATAGGCCTTCTTGTAATCTATCCAACATGTCGACAGATCCTTTCGGGAACGACGAACTTGTTGGCTAATGGCCATATCAATGAGGAGTAGCTCCTTAGTACCACGGGACCCTTTCCTACATCCATTTTGAGAAGGAGACATGATAGAGTTTGTGTCTATATGTTTGTTAATTTTAGCTCTCAAAATGGATGTAAGAACTTTATAGACCGTCGGTAAACACGTGATCGGTCTATAATTTTTGGGTTCCGTAGTGCTACCTGATTTATGGAGCAGGTGGGTAACTCCTGTTGTTAGAAACTGGGGTAGCGAACCAGACTCCAAAGCAATCTGGTACTGAGCCGCCAAGCGAGCGTGCGACCTTACGAACCATTTAATCCAAAAGTTTTGCAGTCCGTCCGGCCCTGGAGACTTCCAGTTAGGCAGCGGACGGACTGCACGAGTTACATCTTGGGGGCAGATGGTAATAGCCCCCATTTCTGGTATTGGATCGCAGGCTCGCTCGACTTTTCGAGTCCAATAGCCTTCGGTGTGACTGACAGGCACCGACCAGATATTGCGCCAGAAAGAACACATGACATCATCATCTGGTAGGCACGTGTCAGCCACATCTTGAACCGGTCGCTCCCAACCCCTATAAACCCACCTTTGATCGCGTTGGAAGGTGCGATTCTGAGTGTATCGCTCCACTCGCCGCTTATACCTACGAATACGGTTCGCCCATGCATACACTTTCTGCTTCAGGAAGTCGATGCGCTCTGTGACACAGGACATATAGTCCTGAGGGCTGATATCAGTCCCTGCGAACGCACGTCTCACAAAGCGCATCACTCTAGGGCGAGTATTGCCCTCCCTGAAGCAGATTAGTTTGCCGATGAGCGTTCTGGCCCCACCAATACGGTGTTCAATTCTGCACTGCCAAGCTGGTACGGCTGGTTTCGGTCGTGTAGCTCTAGAATCAATAGCAAATTTGACGTGAGCTACACGACACGCCGCTACAGCCGCGCAGTACAGAATCGAATGAGTATCGGCGAGGTCTACGCAGTCATCAAAATAATTTGACAACTGCGCATCCAGGACTGCCACCAGCGCCCTATTTTTGTTATGCATGGGTAAACGAGGTAAGCGTGGTCTAAGTTCGGGCGATATGAACCGATATTGTCGAATCGCAGCCTCCAAAGCACTCCTCAATTCCTCATTGCACTGGGTACTTACGTTTGTAGTCCTGTCATCACTCTCCTCGTCTTCTTGACTTATGTTAGACTGTGGTAGAACTACAACGGTCTGAGACGGGGGGGCGATGACATGACTACTCTACATTTCATTTCGCAGGCGATCAAGTACAGTGTCGTCCAACATATGGTTACGTTGGATGACCCGCACCTGATCCGATAGTCATTGTGCCGAAACGTTGACAGCTGGCTCAAGCACCTGAAAAAGAGAGAGCATCCGGACACGGTACGCGGTCAGATTTTTTCCCCCCTCTGTAGCCCCATAGTATGAGCGCATGACGTTTTCATTGATGGATCGTGTCCATCTCATGCGCTGCACACTTCCGCCGGGAGCTGGGACCCTATCAGAGGCCAGTGGGCCTCGAGGTCCTAAGCCGTCCGGCGGCCGGTGTCCTCCACGTCGACGAACAGGTGGTGGCGTCGTGGGCGGGGAGAAATACTCGTCGCTCGAGCTCGACGCAACTACCGCAGCCGGTGTCGTCACAGCGCTCACAGTGAGGCTGGGTACCGGCGGCGGCGAGGCGGAGCTGAGCGAAGAGTCCGGAGGTGGTGGGCGTGCTCGTAGTGCGGCCGATCTTGTCAACATTTTATCATTTTCTTATAATTTTTTCATTGTTTCCTTTTGAAGGTGACAACTGTCATGTCACCTCCGAATCTGTAGTTTTTGGTCTATTTTATTTCATTTGTGTATAATATGGCTTTCGTTTTGGTGTACCAATGATTTTGATGATTAAGTTTTGATTTTTCTGGAAAAACTAGGGTAAAAATGGGTCAAAATTGCGTTCACTGTTATAATTAAATAAAAAATTGAAAATGAGACGTTTCGTTGACACGGTGGTGTTGCCATTATTATTATTATTATTATTCTCCTTTATTTCATATATATACATATAAATTATATTTTTAAATATTAGAATATAAAAATATAAAAACATTTAAAAATATAAAAAATAGTGGCCCACCGGTATCGGGAACAGGGTCCAAGCTACCGGCGGTCAGGGCTCCAGAGAGAGAAACCTCCTAACAATCCGGGCCGTGTCCAAAAGTACCGCCTTCTGAATCAAGCCCTTGATCCAGCTACCCAACGAGAGCCTCCTCAGGTGTTGGTCGAGGCTCTTGGCTATTAGTCCATTGGCTGTAACGACTATCGGTACAATGATCGCTGAGTCCACATCCCACATGTCGACAACCTCGCGAGCCAAGTCAAGATATTTGATTTGTTTATCTTTCTCGGCTTTCACGAGGTTCCCGTCGTGTGGGACCGTTATGTCAACAATCATTGCACGCCGCTCTAATCGATCCACCACCACTATATCAGGCTTATTGGCAACAATAGTCCTGTCAGTGATGATGGATCGATCCCAGTACAATGTGATATTTCCATTTTCGAGAACTGGGTCGGGCACATACCTGTAGTACGGCACTTCCGATTCTACAAGGCTGTATTTGAGAGCAAGTTGCTGATGGATAATCCTGGCTACAAGGTTGTGTCTATGCAAGTATTCTCCGTTAGCTAGACTAGAACATCCGGAGATAATGTGTCTGATTGATTCACCTGGACGGTGGCATGCCCGACAAATGTCAACCGTGCCGTCTTTCACAATAAATCTCCGGTAGTTGTTTGTCATCATAACTTCGTCCATAATTGCACAGATAAAACCTTCGGTTTCTCCAAAGAGATCACCGAAACGCAGCCAGGCTACGGACGCTAGTTGATCTATATCGGGTCCATGTAGGGCCCGAAAAAAGCGTCCGTGAAGCTCCTTACTCTGCCATACTTCCATGCGATCATTAGTGTCAAGCACTACTGGCTTGTGCCAGTTCTCTTTAGCCAAGGAGAGCGGGGTGAGGCCCTTGTCCACTTTGACCACATCTCGATGCATCCCCACGTCGGCCTCTAAGAAATATTCCCTGAGACTGCATATCTCGCGATTGTGGAGGTTTTTAGCATTTAAAAAGCCTCGACCTCCACATTTTCGCGGGATATACAGCCTCATTACCGATGACCGTGGATGATGCATTCGATTTGCAGTCAGCAGTGTACGGACCTTCCTATCCAGGGCGTCGAGTTCGGTCTGAGTCCATTTGAGTATGCCAAAAGAGTACATCAAAACCGGCATGACCCAACCGTTAAAGGCGCGTACCTTGTTTCCGCCTGATAAAAGACTATTAAATACTTTTTTCAGGCGGCCAAAGAAGCGTTCCTTTAACGATTGCTTCATGTCAGTATCATTGATGCCCAATGCTTCCGACATACCCAAATACTTATAGGTTTCGGATGCAGAGAGGGTTCTAAGGTTTATAGAATCCGAGAGTTGGGTTCCGACGGATTCCACAATCTCCCCTCGCTTTACATGCATGACCGCACATTTGTCTACACCAAATTCCATTCTGATGGCGCTACTGAAAATTTCAGTTACTTTCAGTAGCTCCATCAGTTGCAAATTGTTGGAGGCAAAGAGTTTTAGGTCATCCATGTAAAGGAGGTGAGATATAACCTGACCACCTCTCCTCAGCCGATAGCCTAGACCTGAATCTTCCAGCAGTGTGCTAAGAGGATTCAAGGCTAAGCAGAACCAAAGCGGACTCAAACTATCACCCTGAAATATGCCGCGCTCGATCCTTATTGGTTCGCTATTCCTCTGGATATTTCGACATCCTGGATAGTGAAGGACCGTTCTCCATTGCCCCATACATGACATCAGGAAGGTGCGCAGAGTTGCATCTACTTTATACATCTCCAGCACCCTCATAAGCCATGTATGTGGCACCGAGTCATAGGCCTTCTTGTAATCTATCCAACATGTCGAGAGATCCTTTCGGGAACGACGAACTTGTTGGCTAATGGCCATATCAATGAGGAGTAGCTCCTTAGTACCACGGGACCCGTTCCTACATCCATTTTGAGAAGGAGACATGATAGAGTTGGTGTCTATATGTTTGTTTATTTTAGCTCTCAAAATGGATGTAAGAACTTTATAGACCGTCGGTAAACACGTGATCGGTCTATAATTTTTGGGTTCCGCAGTGCTACCTGATTTATGGAGCAGGTGGGTAACTCCTGTTGTTAGGAACTGGGGTAGCGAACCAGACCCCAAAGCAGTCTGGTACTGAGCCGCCAAGCGAGCGTGCGACCCAACGAACCATTTGATCCAAAAGTTTTGCAGTCCGTCCGGCCCTGGAGACTTCCAGTTAGGCAGCGGACGGACTGCACGAGTTACATCTTGGGGGCAGATGGTAATAGCCCCCATTTCTGGTATTGGATCGCAAGCTCGCTCAACTCTCCGAGCCCAATCACCTTCGGTGTGACTGACAGGCACCGACCAGATATTGCGCCAGAAAGAACACATGGCATCATCATCTGGTAGGCACGTGTCAGCCACATCTTGATCCGGTCGCTCCCAACCCCTATAAACCCACCTTTGATCGCGTTGGAAAGTACGATTCTGAGTGTATCGCTCCACTCGCCGCTTATACCTACGAATACGGTTTGCCCATGCATACACTTTCTGCTTCAGGAAGTCGATGCGCTCTGTGACACAGGACATATAATCCTGAGGGCTGATATCAGTCCCTGCGAACGCGCGTCTCACAAAGCGCATCACTCTAGGGCGAGTATTGCCCTCCCTGAAGCAGATTAGTTTGCCGATGAGCGCTCTGGCCCCACCAATACGGCGTTCAATTCTGCACTGCCAAGCTGGTACGGCTGGTTTCGGTCGTGTAGCTCTAGAATCAGTAGAAAATTTGACGTGAGCTACACGACATGCCGCTACAGCCGCGCAGTACAGAATCGAATGAGTATCGGTGAGGTCTACGCAGTCATCAAAATAATTTGATAACTGCGCATCCAGGACCGCCACCAGCGCCCTATTTTTATTATGCATGGGCAAACGAGGTAAGCGTGGTCTAAGTTCAGGCGATATGAACCGATATTCTCGAATCGCATCCTCCAAAGCACTCCTCAATTCCTCATTGCACTGGGTACTTACGTTTGTAGCCCTGTCATCACTCTCCTCGTCTACTTGACTCGTGTTAGACTGTGGTAGTATTACAACAGTCTGAGACGAGGGGGCGATGACATGACTACTCTGCATTTCATTTCGCAGGCGATCAAGTACAGTGTCATCCAACATATGATTACGTTGGATGACCCGCACCTGATCCGACAGTCGTTGTGCCGAAACGTTGATAGCTGGCTCAAGCACCTGAAAAAGAGAGAGCATCCGGACACGGTACGTCGTCAGATTGTTTCCCCCCTCTGTAGCCCCATAGTATGAGCGCATGACGTTTTCATTGATGGATCGTGTCCATCTCATGCGCTGCACACTTCCGCCGGGAGCTGGGACCCTGTCAGAGGCCAGTGGGCCTCGAGGTCCTAAGCCGTCCGGCGGCCGGTGTCCTCCACGTCGACGAACAGGTGGTGGCGTCGTGGGCGGGGAGAAATACTCGTCGCTCGAGCTCGACGCAACTACCGCAGCCGGTGTCGTCACAGCGCTCACAGTGAGGCTGGGTACCGGCGGCGGCGAGGCGGAGCTGAGCGAAGAGTCCGGAGGTGGTGGGCGTGCTCGTAGTGCGGCCGATCTTGTCAACATTTTATCTTCATTTTCCTATCTCGTTTTCATGATTGTTTTATCGGAGGTGACAACTGTCATGTCACCTCCGATTCGGCAGTTTTTTATCAAATCTTTTACATTGTGGTGAATATTATATACTTTTTGGTTTATTACTGATTTTCGGGTTTTGTATTTGGTTTTAAAATGGAAAACTATTGCAAGAATGGGTAAAATTTATTTTCACTATTGATATTAACAAGAATTGAAAAACCAGACGTTTTGTTGACACAAAATTATTATTATAAATTATTATTATTATTTATTATTATTGTTATTATATCTATCACCATCAGAAAGTTATAGCACGCGTGATGTTTACTTATATTTGTAGTACGTGTGATGTCATAGTATACGCCTGACACCGCATCCTATCTAACCGTGACCGTTTGTATGAATTATGACGCACATTGTATACAAACTTGATCGATCGCGCGAGTACGTCATCTACTTAGTCTGAGTTCATTTATTCATTCTCTGATAGACAACGCACAGCCTAAACCGCTGGATCTAGAAACATGCAATTATGCACAAGGGTTCGTTATACCTATGATGAAAGTGAGCTAAGGAAGGATATTTGGAAATTGTACCCCTAAGGGGGTGAAGGGGAGGGATTTCGTTTGTATGAAAAACTTGAAACATGGTACGCATATGAATATCTTTAAAAAGTAATAAGGTTTGACATTATTAGTTTATTTTAACTACACCACCCCCCATCAGGGGTTTAGGGGATCATAAAGTTTGTATGGAAGAATCTTAACGCGTGTTCCGTTTAATTTAACTTAAACTCAAACTCGAAAGCATTTATTTCAAATAAACCAATTACAGGCACTTTTGAATTGTCAAGGGGTCAGTCAATCAGAAAGATGAAGCTAGTTGCTCATTCCAAAGCGTAATAGGTAGGTACCTATGGAGAAGAACGAAACTTAGTGTTGATGATTTTGGCATAAAATACGAGTAACATGTTTATGGGTTTTTCAAAAATCAACGCTTAACTAGGTGAAAAGGGGTACCTACTCAAGTGTTTTAGGGGATGGTTTTATAGCTTGCTTTGGAACAAACTATGGAAACGTAGGGACTAAATGATTTCTCAACAATCAGCCCTGTTGGTATGAAAATGGGGAATACATGTTGTTTAAAAAAAAAAAATCTTCGGTTCAGAAACTTGAAACTTGGTACAACATTTACCTTGATAAGTATTTATCAAGGTAAATAATGAAGAAAACAGTCATTAGTTTACTATCAGTTCATAGAAATATTTTGTGTACAAGTCGTGTATAAGTGGCTCGGCGCCCCGTCATGCGCCGATTAAAATGTTCCGGGACATTCTAGCGGGGGTCACGCGGGGTCCGGGCAGTTTACTGGGAAAGTGAGCACTAAGGAATTATTTTTGTACATTCATACTTTAATGGAGTTAAATAGGTGATTAAAGTGATTATGGAAGTGTGTAATTTTTGCCGATGGAAAATCTCATCGGGCATATGGCTGGCATTCATATAAAAGAGCGCAACGATGGCGTAGTCGCACGACGATAGCTTGTTAGGACGCGGTCTGATGGACCGGTCAGTACCTAGCAACCTCACACTGTTCACATGTTTCCGTATCCCGTGCTACTGTCACACACACATTGGCAGAATGTAATTATAGCCGTACAAGAATATTTTGGCGTGTGGTCAAAATCGGAACTAACGCCGCCATCTTGTTTTTTTAATGCGTTGCACAAAACACTTGCACAAATGTTTACCAACAGCGCCCCCCTGTCAATGTCATTCAGGTGCCAAAAGATCCTTGTAGCAGTGTACGTCTCTATCATAACCAAAGGCCACGCGCCCTCATGAATTGCAATATCTACACTAAGGCTGAACAGCAGGGTAATTGCATAACACACATAAAATGGCAATTGATCGCATTTCCTTTCATTTTGACAATTCAGCCACGTTCATTGCGTTATTTATTAACGTTGTTAAACAGACGAATTTTTCAAATCATTCTAATTCAAATCATTGCTATGGAAAAGACGTCTGTGTTGTCTGTGTTCGTCTGCAATATCCTTCAAGAACCTCGGATTGAATCGAAAGTGTGTTACGCAATTAGGGTGCTGGGTCAAGAATAAAGTCTCACTTACTCGTTCAATAAGAACGCCGTATGATGTGCCACAGGATATGCGTCAGATATATTCTTTGTATATATCAATTCCATGAATCGTTCTGCGAAGTTAGTGAAATAACCGCGGCGGTTCAATTCCATATTTTGCTTCATATCTGCTACGAAGGGACTTACCGTACCTGTTGAAAAAAATGCCCATCAGTGTTAAGAAGGCATGATATTTACTTTTTGCTTAAAGATATTTACGATAGATATTTAGATAAGATATTTACTTTTTGCTTTGGTTTTTATTATGAAAGCTTAAACAAATAAACATATATACAATACCAACTTATATTGTATATATGTTTACTTGTTTTAGCTTTCATAATAAAAACCAGACCAAGTAAAGCGTCGGCATTGCGTTCCGTACCACCAAAAATGTTATTTGTATAATTGGTTAAAATGATACAACCCTATGCCAGATAAATGGCCGACAGACAGACAGTGAGCCGGCGGGCGTAGGCTTAGTAATAGATTATTTAAGAAACCGGGCACCCATCCATGGCCTGACCGCGGCAAGCATAGAGGTTATCTTACAGATCTTTTCATCCACGTGGTTGACACGAGCTCCTCAAAATATACTACTCATACGCCAAGCGACGGTATTGGTCATCAAATCCTCACATTGAATTTTGGAACGCTTATATTGTGTTAGGCACTCACTGGTTGGTAAGTTCCAGTTTGTTGGAAGTGTTGCATAAGTAGTCGGTGGTGGTGGCCTTGGAAACAATGAGGGTGTAGTTATAATCGTAATCGTAACATTTCCGTATATTCCTGGTGTAGCTGCAGTAACTTCTGTAAGTAATGTATAATTCGTATCACTAAAGAATTAAACTTTAAAAGAAAATGATGCGACGGTTCGTATTGTATTTGTGGTTTTTAGTAATAAATATAAGGGTTCACCCAAAGTTACATATTTTATCTACCATGGATGCAAATTAAGGTAACATGGAAGAAATATTAAAGGTCAATAGCTACTATGTTGGCGTACCAACTGTGTTCCCCGCATCTCCTTTGTGTTAGCATAAAATATCCACCACGACAGACGCACGGATGTCGGAGCACAGTTGGTGCGCGAAGATAGTCGAAACCTAGCATAATGGTTTTTACTGTGTCTCAAAGTGACCTATTTAATAAAATTAAAACGTAAGCCTCGTCAATATTACTGCACCTGCATCATCCATGTGATGATCAGTTGAGTTGGTCGTGGTCCACCAAATGTCTGTAACGCCATCGTAGTCTGGATGAGTCAGTTGGAGCTCATTGTGAGTCAAATTTGAATCAAACTGCGAAAGTACCTTCCTTTCCAGTTCTATTTTGTCTTCCATGTCAACTAACATTTCACTAACGTGTGTTAAAGACCTTGCAAGCTGATCTTTTAACGCCACATTGTTACTTCCTGTAGCTGAAAGTACAATGGGCTTGACGGTTATCTTCATTTGACTAAGTAAAACTTTTTTACAAAAAAATAAAACAACCGACTTCCGAAAAAAAAAACAGTACGAAGTGAAAAATAACGACAGTTTCAGAAGTCGGTGTCTTTGGTTTTTGTATTTTCATTTTTTGGAACCGACTTCCGAAATTAAAGTAATTTTTCACTTTGTGGTGTTTTTTTGGAAGTCGGTTGTTTTTTTGGAAAAATGTTTTTATTTTTCACTTTTTAGTTGTGGTACCTACCACACAAATTCGTATACCACTACTTGATTTTTAAATATCAGTTACAGGAAGTTATCAGTGGAAAAAATACGCATTATTAAGAATAACTCGAAAATTACTGGTGAGATCTTGAACAAATTTATATGGGACTACATGAGAAGCACCAGCTGTCAAATAAAAAATAATCATCAAAATCGGTTCACCTAGAAAAAAGTTCTGAGGTAACACACATAAAAATATTTAGAAAGAAAACGGTCAAATTGAGAACCTACTCCTTTTTTTTGAAGTCGGTTTAAAAGCAACTATTACAATTTTGGCTTGAATTTGGTATTTAACAAATAATTCTATTGTGTTTTTTATCTACGGGAGTATTTTTACCTGTGTGGTTATCTAGAGAAAACATTACCCTTAGACTACTTTCGTAATCGATCGCCAACACGCATGTAGGTACTGTGGTTAAAAATGCTAACACTTTTTCCATATGAGAAGAGGTTTTTTCACTGGTGGAGAGTTACTGGCTGCTTGACTCTTTGCTTTACTAGTGCATTTCTATAATACAAAACTACTTACATCGGCTTACCAATACGCTTAAAACTAAAACAAAACTTATACATGAAACAAACATTTATTTTTAACTTACATTGCCAATTGAAAAAAAAAAACAACCTATGAAGTAAGTCTTACAACCTATAAAATAAATTGAAATCCATAAAATATATATTTCAGTGCCTATTTTAATTATGATGAAATAACAATCTAGAAAACTACGCCGTGTTGAGTCATCGAAATCGATAACAGATATTTTAAGGAATGACGTGCCCCTGCAGTCTCGACATAGATACCGACAAAAATCGGTCGTTAAGTCCAATCGATGTCTACTACTAATATATATAATACTAATTTATTGTTTTCTGTTTCATAAACTTTATTATTATTGTTTTTTACTACCCATTCGTCATCACTTTCACTAGGTAAAGCCCTGAGTGTTTATTTGTTATTTATATCACCACCAGACTTTCTAAAGGACAAGAATGTCCTGTTGCCATGTCTTAACGCATCGTAAAAATTATTTCTCAAGTGGTCTTCTTCATTGCTGTAGATGGAAGCTTGTCTTATCTTATGAAGCTTATCATTTTCTATGTAATCTTCAAGGTATACAGAATGATTGTGATCTTCTTGCGAAGGTATATGAGCTCTTTGTCTTGTTTGATCGCGCTTGTTCAAATGTCCATCACGGCTTCTACGATAGTTCTGATCAAGCTTCTGAGACAAGTGGTGGTTATTATTTTTCTTGTAGTTTTTATACTGTTGTTTAATTTTGTCTAACAAATTAGGAATATGTTTTAACAGAAAACATTTAATTCATAGTTTATACTTCGTCTGTGCCGGGGACTTGGTTACAGTTACAGCAGACTCGGTGGTCTCGCGTTCAGTACCTGCTGCAAAGAAGAAATTGAAATTTTGGGTACTTAATCATAAAATATGTTAGTAGTTAAACTGTTTTTTCACAACGTGATTGGCGTCCTGTGTCAGTAAGGTTTTCAAGCGAGAATGATAACATAGTCTCTGTTCGCGAATTCGGTTATAATTTAAGTCATGAGTAACGGGTGTGAAAAGACCTATCACCAAGCCACAATATAGTCGTTCCGCCATTACGGCACAACGTGGGAAGTTGAGACCGACTGGTTATCGAGGGCAAAGTTTCATTTATTTTACTTTTTTTTCTCTCGAAAACTAGTTGTTAATGATCCTATGTGCTAACAAGACAGACGTCAGCAGTCTTTTGCGTGCCTTAAATTTTGCGCGCTACAGTTGAAGCGTTACCCAGAAATTATTTCTGCTCAATTTGAGCTTTTGGTTTGGAGTTAAGTCTTTTCACACTTTGTGTAGAATTATGCTGAATGAGTCTTATTTGTCTTATCGTACCATCTTCTCTTAAGTGATGAGTCAACACCGCTTGTAACATCAAATCGCTCACTTCTGCAGCAGTTTTATTTCCTAAAATAATAAAGTGATTAAGCTAAAGGGCAATTAAAAGTCAACTTGCTAAACATGAATTTCCCTAACTTTACATTTAACGGTGATGTCCAACAAAAACTATATTTCGCAAACATTTTTTAAAGCAGGCAACGTCAAAGCCATATCGACAATAAGTATTGCTATGTCTTATCAAAGTATTGTGTTACCCAGTAGCTGAGCTGTGAAGGTCAGATAGGTAGTCGCTCCATGTAGAATACTGGTATTTAAATGCGGTCGATCAGACCGCAAGCTGTCTCCAGCATAGTTGGGAAAAGTCAGATGATGATTAACATCTTAGAGCAGGGACATAATATAATAAATAAAAATATAATAAAATACCGAAGCCTTTATTTCTGGTACTCCGATGTTTTTTTTTAAATATTATTAATTTGTCTAAATTAAACCTACTCCTTTTTTTTTTTCTTTGAATACCTGCTACACCCGGCGTAGGTATGAGACGGAACACCGGGGTAGGTTTTAGTCAGTAAGAATCTGACAGACCCCTCCGCCCCCCCAGGGCGGTGGACATCCATGAGGATTTTCCAATGCAGAACAAAAAAAAAAGGTTAGGTTAGCCTAACGAGATAGCTGTTTTTTTTAAATCCAATCGATTTTGCAGTTGAACAAGACAGTAAGTCTTTTTCTGTATTCGTAGAAACATATTGACATTATCCGATAACTGTTGTATGGACTCCGTCCCCACGACGGAGTCCATACAAAATCCCCCATGGATCTTTTGAACCGTAAAAAATTGCACCGACATTCTCAGGGTTGAAAAGTTTAGAAATGACCTTGGCCACGCCCCTATTTCATTTGATCCATACTTCCAGGGACACCCTGTATAAAATATAAAAATTTCAAAGAACCAAGAAGCCGATAGTTAGTTATAGTTAGAAAAAGGCTAGGCAGATTCTGTCGAGCCTCTTTCTAACTATGTTGGGGTCGGCTTCCAGTCTAACCGGAAGCAGCTAAATACAAGTATTTTACATGGAACGACTGCATTTCTGACCTCCACAACTCTGTTACTGTGCAACACGATACCTTGATAAGACTTGGCAATCATTATTGTTGACCTTGCTTTGACATTAACTGCTAAAAAAAAAAGCGAAATGTAGTTTTTGTTAGGCATCACCGTTAAGTGTAAAGTTAGGGAAATTAATGTTTAGCAAATTGACTACCTCTTTAAATTGTCCGCATACTCTAAATTTGACAGTTCTATGAAATGGCTATAAAACAGCAAACTGACGTAGTGTTTCAATTTGTTAAGCGATTAATTTTCTTGTCTGTACAAAATATAGCTTTTGACGTTTACGAACTTATTATAATATTATGTATCGTTACCAGTAGGATAATCATTAAAAGATTCCAGCGCTTCGAATAGCTTTTCTCCATCTGCTTCGGTGAAATGTTTACCATAGAAATCAATCATATATCTCCACTGTGGCGTCAAAGTTGTTTCTTTCTTCTTGAGTGCGAGGTAAAACCACGATGCCTGTTCTGTAACAATCAATTTTAAGTATTTTCATTTGTATTCAAATAAATACTTTGAATAAGTAATTTTTTTGCGGACAGTCAGGCATTATTTATTCTTGTCAATTTCTAACGAATCTCCTTATTTCTGTAACCTTCATTCCGTCATACAGTTGTGGCAAAGCTTGGGGGAGCCCTATATCCAGCAGTAGAGCATTCGGTCGAAAATTGATAATGATCTTTATATTTGTAATCGGCAAGCGTTGTACCGAGAGTTGAGGTTACTTCACAAGTTCAGTAAAACACAAAATAATGATTCAACTCACCCTTTAAAGTAGAAGGCTGTATGGTGCTCAACGTTGGTATATACCATTTCAATAACGCAGCTAAATCTTCACCCATACTTTCGAATGTTCCTTTGTCTAGTTCTCTGTAACGTGTTCCTTTTAAATAGTGGTAAATGATAAATGATTTTATTTCTGTAAGTAGGTTTGAACACACACTTTTACACGTCAATCATATTTTAAAAACTAGTTGAGGTCGGCGTTTCCTATCTGACTACTCTGAGAAGAAAGGCCGAAACAAACTCAGAGGTCACAGTCTCTTTTAAAGTCCAGACATAATCTTGGTCAGATCATGTGAAGACCATGTAGATTTGTGTCTGAGATGGTCTTTTAAGGAAAAACCACACAGATTGAGTAGACCTGTCCAGTCAGTGCACGCATTTGTCAGTAATCGTGTAGCTCAACTCAGAACTTAAGGAGCTCAACGATTCGGCGAACAATACCAAAGAAAAGACATTTGGGTAGGCCACAAAAATTACTCAAACTGCCTGACCATGATTAAAATTAACTGAGGAGAGAAAAAAAAGCAACAATGACCCACATAGTCTTCACATTCACAATATTAAAATGATAATAAATGTAGCCTGAATGCTGCACATTCACAGACAGTTTACTCTTTAAAAGTCATCAAAAATACCATAAGTTATTATATAAGGACATCATTAATTCTAAATTAATTCACAGTATAAAATGGATTGTTGCTTGGGGGTACATTGAAGTGGCTTAGTTAATCCCAAGCCTTTTTGTCATCCAAGTAATCTTTAACTTTATAAAAACCTTTTTGACAGAGTTTCTGTTTAATACATGATTTAAATTTATTGAGGCTCAGTTCTTTAACAAGACTTGGGAGTTTGTTGTAAAAACGTATACTTTGGCACTTAAATGAATTACAAATTTTTTGGAGCCTAGTCGAGGGCACAATAAGTAAATCTTTGTTTCTAGTATTAATGTTATGAACGTCGCTGTGTTTGGAATATAGATTAATATTCTTTTTTATATAAATCAGGTTCTCATATACATATTGAGATGCGACTGTCATTATGTTTATTTCCTTAAATTTATCCCTCAGTGAATGCCTACAACTAAGGTTATAAATTGCTCGAATGGCTCGTTTCTTCAGCACAAATATAGCCTGAATGTCGGCTGCATTTCCCCACAGCAAAATGCCGTACGACATTACACTATGGAAATAACTAAAATAAAATAGGTAGGTAATGATACTTACCTAACTATTGACATTATCAATAATTATTCAAAAGCACACTCTAGTCTCCTCAATCCCTCGGAAAAATAGAAATGATGTATTACTTATCGCAATAATCTCCATGATCAAGTCAACAGTTCCCCAGAAAACATATTACTGATTACATATAAAAGGTACCGTTATTATTGCAATGACCTACTACTGAGGTTTAAATGGATTTTTGAGAGAGATGAATTCATGAAAGCGAAGAGCAGTCCAAAGTCAACTTGGGATGTAATCAATAAGGTAGCGAATCTTAAGCCTAAACCAACCCTACCCACCAAACTTATAAATCTTAATGGCCCTTACGCCTCTGTTAATAATGTTAACAACTTCTTTGCTGGCATTGGTAGGGAAATGGCCAGCAAATTATTGAGTAATCATTCCGCTGCCAGTAGCCTTATTCCTCAAAACAATCGAAGTAACCAAGCCTAGCAAGTCTAGTATCAAGCCCATGCCGGAAAGGGCGCCGAATACGGCTGAAAATGATGATGGTTTCGTGACGGTGCAAAGGAGTAAGCGGCGATCGCGAACGAACCAGAACCGCTGTGGCAAAGCTTCTGCGGAGTCCGAAGTGAGCCTCCGTGCCGCAAAGCCGAACACACCGGTCTACATCTCCCGCCTGCACAAGTTTTGTTTATATAAAAAATATGTATGTTTACGTTAAGGTATTTTTCTATGGGCCTCTGTCGCCTGAAATAAATGGTATTATTATTATTAAACTCCATAGTCATTCTTGAAACTGGCACAGACGAGGTTGAGAGAATAATAATTAATTTGAAATCTGATTGCGCACTGAGCTGGGATGGTATCCCAGCCTGTATTTTAAAAACATGTCGCCAAACTTTGGTCCCTTTTATTACCCATGTCTGTAACCTGTCTTTCACGACGGGTATTTTTCCAAGGGCTTTTTAAAAGGCAGTAGTGCATCTAGTTTATACGAGTAAGTCGGGTGACAGAGTCACTGTTAATAAATATACACCAATATCAGTTCTTACAGGTCTTTCCAAGGTATTGCAGCTTATACTAAACAAGCGTCTTGAATCAAGTAAAATAATATATGAGAACCTATATGGTTTCCGAACTGGTATATCCATGGAGGATGCAGTATTGGCTCTAACGGAACATGCTATTCGGACCTTAGATAAAAAGCAAAACTGCTTAGGATTGTTCCTAGACCTAGCAAAAGCTTTTGACACTATCTCTGTCTCTATCCTTTTGAATACGCTGGAACGCGTAGGAGCTAGAGGAATCCCTTTAAAAAAAATTGCCATCTATCTTCGAGATCGTGTACAAATGGTGAAAATAGGGGAACATGTAAGTAATGAAGAGGCTATTAATCGTGGCGGTCCACAAGGAAGCATCCTAGGCCCCACACTATTTATTATATTTATTAATGATTTACGCTGCGCGCTGACGACACAGCACAGCTCTTATTTTGAATGGAGAAGACTGGTGCCAGACAAAGGAAAATGCAGAACATGCTCTTAAAATTATAATGGGGTGGCTGTCTAATAATCTCCTAACACTGAATGTTGATAAAACCCTTTTCCCCTTTGCAATGCGAGCTGACCATCTGCTCCCGCCGACTTTCAAAATTAAAGCACACTCGTGTTCAGTGCCTGCCCCTGACTGCTGTTGCTTATTCATTACCAGATCGCCACCAGGTGTCCACCAGACCATAGCCCGTAAACACAAGTCGCGACCTCTCCTGGAGCCTCGAGGTAGAATTAAACATACAATCTTTAAGCCTGATCGGATAAGAACATCTTTTGCAGGTAAACACTTCTTTATCCTTAACGTGAGATTGTATAACAAGGCAAACAAATAATTAGATATCTTTCACATACATAGAATAAACTGTAAAATGAAGGTGAAGGATTGGCTGACTTCTTTAAACTATCAGGAAACTGAGAATTTGCTAGCTAGCACGACTGGCTAATCTAAATTATATTACGCGCACCTAAGAGCACACATTCACAGCCAATCAACTCACACACATATACACTCTCACACTGCACTCACCCTTACATTACACTACATTCACTTCTCTAAACACACTTATGATAGCAGATATAAAATACGTAATATATTAGTTAGTTCTTTATTGTTTTCTCATTAAATTATTTGTATTTTTTGTATTTTTAATTAAGCTTATCAAATAATTATTTAAACACTAAGTTAGGCTTCATAATGTATCTGGCAGGGAAGAACGCTGACACCTGAGATACAGGACATGTCCTAGTTTGGGTGTCAGGAGTTTCAAGAAATCGAGCAAGTACTTAGTCTAATTATCATAATATAAGGATCAAAGTAACTGAAGTAATGCATTGTTAACCCATTTTCTCTCCTTATGTATTAGGCTTATGAAATAAATTGTTATTATTAAAATAATTTGTGCTATTATTGAAATGCCAAATTGCGGCGGCTGCTGCTAGAAGCGGCCCCGTTTACTCGCACTGTGACATAAATGATGCACAGTAACTGACGGCTTTGAATGGCGGTCGCGACAAAGTTAGTACTGCGGTCTCTGTACGCTGCTGACGCGGCGATTCCGTGCGCTGTGAGGATAACTTTGCCTAAGCCCTGAATCAGTTAATATTATTATTCCGTTGCATATATTTTAATTGACGGTTCTCTACATACTACATGAATGAATCTACGTCACCACCTTGAAGTACTTAGGTATTGCTATCATCAGAAAGTTACTAAGGCTAAACATGGTAAGGGAAAGTCTCACTCACTCTTTGGCCTGATACCTCATTATATTTATCACAGGCATTGTTTCTGTTGTGTTCTTTGTCGCTATCAGTTGCACAAATTTTGTTAGGGAAGCAGTGAAATAATCGTGATTATCCTCTTTCATGGTCTTTTTCAAATCTTGTATGAATGGAGTTTGCGTTGTGGTCGGTTCTGTAGTTTCTGCGTACCAAAAAATTACATTTATACGTAGGTAAAGGATTTTTTTAAGTCGATTTTGGTCAGCATGTCTGGCTAAATATTATGTTGTTGATGTACGTTTATTGAGTGAGAAAATTATTATTATTATTTGGTTATACACACTAGCAGCTAATTAGCTGATGCGTGTGTATCAAAATAGAAAATATTCGATAGTTTCAAAAAAGGATTCATAATAGACACTTTATTGAAGCGGAATCCTATGCTTATGTATAAAGTGAATGTTGGATGTAGCAAGAGAGGCATGAAAGTAGACTAGATGCTATGGAAATTCATTCTTTGATAGTATGAGGAATGATGTGATAAGGCAACGGCGGAGTTTATAAGAAAAAGTAGAGACAAAAATTTAAAAGAGTAAGCTTAGATGGTTTGGTCATATTGAGAGGATGAGTGAAAGGTGACTAACAAGGCAGATATGAGTGAAAACGCCGAGACGACGCCCTAGAATGACATATAGTGACCTCATTGGTGATGTCCCTCAGAAAGGTCAGGTGTATGAACGTAAACCAAGCAAAAGGAGTATGTAAGGATAGTAACAGGTGGCGTTCTGTAGTTTCTGCCTACCCCATGGGAAGAAAGCGTGAGCTTATGTATGTATGAAGCGCAATCCTTTATTTCATTCCAAACTGCAGTTCAACGCATTGCTGTATTGTCAACAATAAGATTTTGTGTGAGACCTAAAATCCCATTTCATTAAACATGCGTGTAAAAGTCGCATATCACAACTGCTGGTACATGGTTACATCGATATTACCTACTATAGTACTGGTAGAAAGAGTTCTAATGGTTTTTCATTTTTTATTGTTTGATTTACTCAAATTTATTAATTTCAAAGTAAGAGTTCTCTGTGATGGAGCTAGACCGGGGAAGTACTACCACCACGCTTTTATATATATATATAATTATATATATGACGGCGCGTGATGATTTAGTCAATTTATTGTAACACTTAAAAGTTGTAATCGATTATTTTTAGAATTGAATGGTTTAGAAATTACTAGCTTTTGCCCGCGGCTTCGCTCGCGTTAATTTAGACTTTGACTATCAATTCGGGTTATATAATTCAATCACGATTCGAAAGACACGTGGCGCCATCTATTATCATCAGAACGTTGTTGTTGTTTTCCTCGGGAACAGTACTTTTTTGCGGGATGAAAGGTACCCTATGTCCGTTTCTGTACACCTGACAACGTATATGCAAGATTTCAGGATGATCGGTTCAGTGGTTTAGGCGTGAAAAGGTAACAAACAAACAAACAAACTTACTTTCGCATTTATAATATTAAATTAGATTTCTTTAGTGGTATTTTTAACTTAGACCGGGTAGCACCGAATAGGGTTGTGAGTGTCATGGCGGCGATGGCGAGCACTTTGTGATGCGATCGTGACGCGGTGCACACGCACAAATCCATTGGCTCTAAATGCAAGTTTAACAATTGTTGTGATTAGGCTTAATCAGTGATAATCATTGTAATCATTAAATTTTATGTCTAAGTCTCGTTGCAATATTTGAAAGTAAATTAAGTGCGTTATTTTGCGAGTATTATTTTCCAAACACCTGCATGTACACGCTCATGATGAAGGTCCAACAGATGACGGATCAGCAACGACACGTGGTGTCTCAGTCGGTCGATCATTCCGTCATATATATAATTATATGTATATCTGCCGCCAAGCAAGTGGTTGTGGTACGGTTTAAAGAGAATTGGTATTGGTGTACCTAATTACCACTTGACATCAAGCGGGCCATCGGCTTGTTTGCCATTTAATATACTTTCAACTTTGTTTCTGTGATCTTAAGCCTTATACCTATTAACTATTTGCGTAGGTACTGTGAATGTTCAAAATTGTTGCCTTCCCGTTTTACTAACTTTACCCCATGACCATGAGCGACATGCGTCTTGCGACAGCGACTGCGGAGAATAACATTAAAATAAGTTGTTTAGAGCACGCGACTTGCGGGGTGACGACGCGCGGTGACGCACGTGCCTGTCTCTTCATGAGAGTCGAATCGCTTGCGGCTGTGAATAGGGCCTTAGTGCTCATTTACATAAGCGGCACGCGTCAACAGTAGAGGCAATCGACGGCTGCAGTTGCCTCTGCTGTTAGCGCGTGCCGCTATTGTATAATATACACTATTATCACTCATGGGTATTTTATTTGTTTTGTCGAAATAATGAAAATGTCTAACTTGGCCTGCCATCAGCAGGAGTTACTGGGTTTTCCGATTTCCACCAAATGTCTGTAACTTGATCGTAGTCAATTCTAACAGCTGCAGGATGCTGTTTGTGATTCAAATCGTAATTGATCTGCGACAACATCGTCCTCTCTTGTTCTATTTTGCCTTCGATAGTAACTAAAATATCCTTTAAGTGTGTTAATGACTGTGTAAGCTTATCTTTTATCGGCATGTTTTTATTATCTGTGGCTGAAAGTGAGGGATTGATAAGTAGGTAGGTAAGTAGCTGGATATTTATTTATTATTAATTACGAAACTGTCACCTAAGGGTTCCTTAATATAAATGTGTTTCATAAACATTTACTCATCTTACATTGAAGGGAGATTATATGCCTTAGGTACAACAAGTAGGTACCTATATCAAGACAAAACTTAACACCTAGTCAATGTGCTAAAATCGCCAACTCGCATTTTGGTTCTGTGGTTATCAATGCTAATGCATATTCTATACTTGACAAAAATCTACTTACTTCGGCCGACCGCTAGGTTTAAAACAAAAATAAAACTTATAAATAAAACAAACATTATTTTAAAACTTACATTGCCAATGTAAAAAAATCGATCAATGTGTTACAACTACTAAAATAAATTGAAAGCGATAAAATTTATTTCAATAGCTGATATTATTGTGAAGCACACCGCAAACTATTCAATTCTTCGTCGATTACCTACGCGGCAGACGTCAATACGTTGACTGTGGCGGGCGTTTTTCTGAGATCTATTACACGAGATCGGGCGTGAGCCAAGGTAGTAATCTTATGCCGTTCCTTTTTATCCTCGTGGTGGACGACTTACCGAAAGTAGTCAATGAGTCAACCTGCCTACTATTTGCTGATGACATTAAGCTGATGTATGTGGTGAAGCATAATGCCGATCATATGCAGCAGGATTTTGATCAAGTCACCAAATGGAGTTAATAAAATAAACTTTATTTCAACGTGGCGAAATGTTCTATCCTTTCAGTCGCCCGCGCCCACGCCCCGCGGCACCATAGGTACCACATGGAAGGTAAATCTTTGCAGCGTGTCATGGAGGTCAAAGATCTGGGCATTCATTTCACCATGGATTTGCACTTCCGCAAACATATTGTAGAGATTTTCAAAAAGGCATACCGCAATCTAGGGTTTGTTTTACGACAGGCAAATCAATTCACTAACATGAGTGCTATAAGAGCCTTGTATGAAGCACTTGTAAAGAGCCACTTAGAATAGAACGCAGCTATTTGGAGTCCTAGAGAAGCCAAATACAGTACGATGCTAGAGCGGGTACAAAATAAATATATTCGATTTTTGTATTTGAGGTTACATGGGGTATATCCAGGATACCCATTGCTGTATCCAACCTTGTTTATTTTGGGGATGGTTGGATAATATAAATTAGAGATTAAGCGGGAACTAGTACTAGCCGCATCTTGTTCCATGTAATAAGGGTTATAATTTCAAATTTTGCCATACTAATGTCAATTCGGCTGTGCGTATCAGATGAGTATGTTAGCAGGCGGCGGCGGCCGCGGCTGCTAGAGGTGCCGACCACGCGCACCAATCTGCTTCAGCGCGTATCGCTGACGCGCGTGCTGTGCACGCTCAACAGGGTAGCGGATAAAATTGACTTGTTTTCTTGTCCACTGAACGACTTTACTCTGGCGACCTCTACGGTGTTATGTTTTCATTAAGTTAAACTTAGGTGATAAAGATTAGTCTATTCTGAATTTGTGAATTTAGTTTATAAAATATTATTATATAGGTAATCAGTAAATTTAATAAGTAGAAAGTATGGAGATTTATATGTAAACTTAACTATTGCATTAGGGCAACCTGTAATGATAGATTTAAGGTGTTACAACAAATAAATAAATAAATATAACAAACTTGAGAACTACATAGTCTTTTTTTGTTGCTCTAAAATACTGAAACCTCAACCATTGTATCCTGCAATTTTTCATAAGTTTCAATAGATGTATTCATAGCAAATTACCCTTGCTTTGTTTTAGGAATATAAATAAGTACCTACCTGGTTGATTCTGTGTAAATGAATGTAGTTATTCTTAGGGTACGTATTACAATAAATATAAGAAAAGACCATAGCAACTAAACATATTTATTTAATTTTATTTCACATGCATGTCCGGTTATTACAAAATAGCTTTGAATATTGTATGACAAGAGACATATTTTTTTATTCCTTTTTTATAATTTTTCTGTGTCAAGTGCCATGAAGGCATTAGCGTTTCTAAGATATGACGTTAGCAATTATTCTTTTTATTAAAGCTTTATTTATTTATTTAACCATATATGTACACAAATATAAACAGACAGGAAGAAAGGAACAGAAAAATACTCGTACGTACAAAGGTGATGCTTATTTCAAAAGAAATCTCTACCAGCATACCTGCGATAGGAGAGCACATTAAAGAGATGTAGACAACGTGTGTAAGAGTAGAAGGGAAAACAAAATACATAAAATCGAAAATATTTTTCCAATTTAAATATAATCATGCAATATGAGAATATAGGTTACAAACATACGTAGTTGTGAAATAAATATCACTAAAATATTTAAAAATAATTGTTGTGATTTAAATAATAAATACATATGCAATTATGACGCAGTGGAAAGATAGTATTCTTTCACTCTACTTTTAAATACTGCAACAGTTTGGCAGTTCCTAATGTCAAGCGAAAGTGAATTCCATAAACGAACCGCGTGCACAGTGAAAGAGTAGGAATAAAAGTTGGTTGGGTGGGGAGGGGATTTGAGGAGATTTCTAAGATGCGACCTACAAGGCGCATCAAAAGGACGGGCGTACGAGAAGCGTTCCCGCAGATAGGATGGCGTTTTAGAGTTGTGAAGTATGTTAAATAGCAGACACAATATCCGAGAGTTCCTGCGAAGTTGTATAGGGAGCCACTTGAGTATCTTGCGAAAGTTAGAATCGTGATCATACTTTTTAAGGTTAAAAACAAAACGAATACAGATATTTTGCGAACGCTCAAGTTTATTTAAAAGCTCCTCGGTGGCATCCAAATAACAGGCATCAGCGTAGTCTATGATGGGCTATATGAGAGTTTGAGCAAGGAGAATTTTAGAGTTCAAGGGCAAGAAACTCAGGAGGTATTTCAACGAATGGAACGTGTAGTGCACTTTGCGACTGACTTGAGCAATATGAGCAGTCCACGATAGGTAAGAGTCCATGGTCACCCACAGATTTTTAACCTTTTTTGCGTATTCTATATGAACTCCATTCAGACAGAGTGGAGACAGCGACGTAACATCGAGCCTATTCCGCGTATACCTGCCGCCGGTAATTATGGCCTGGGATTTCTTAGGGTTGATCTGCAGTCCAAAAGACCGCGACCACTCGCTAATCAAATCCAGGTATCTATTTATAGCAGACACGGCGGCATCCTCCGGAATTAGAGACAATCATCAGGTCCAAAAGTGAAGGAGTGCTGTTAGGGAAATGATGAGTAACAAAAAGCGGCAGAGTACTGAGGTTAATAGAAGATAAAAAGAGATTGAAGTTTGTGAGCACGACTGTCATTTTTATGAAAGCAAGTATTAAAGTCGCCCATCAAAACTACGTGGTCATAAGAGGGACAGAAATCATTTAAAAGTTAATCACAAGAGTCCAAGTAATCGATACTGAGGTTATGACTTTACATCACTCCAAGAAGCATTTTAACGTGATGCAAAGAAATTTCGAGAAATAGATGCTCCACTGACCCCGAGTAGGAAGATGGTGACGTGCTCATAATCTTGTAAGGAATATCAGAACGCAAGTAGATGGCAACACCACCACTACCTTTCCCGGTGCTCTCATTACGGATAAGAACAAAATCAGGAAGGGCATAATGAACAGATAGAAGAGAGGGTTTGAGAAAGGACTCAGAGATCAGTAAAGCATCTATATGAGCACAGCTAATGGAAGCCAGAAGATCAGAGTAATGGTAAGGAATACTCTGGGCATTGATGTGAGCTATGTTGAGATTGTTGGGGAGGTAGGAAAGCAAAGAGGACATCTGATCGCCGAGAGTAAGAGGAGAGGAAGAACCACTCGCCGCATTAAGAACGACGATGCTCCATTTCATTAAATCGCTCCAGTACAGGTCTGTTTTTACCCTGAGGTGCTCCTAGTCTGTGGCATACGTCTAAATGTTCCAGTTTAATATCGTCAATCATCAGTTGTTTAGATAAAATAAGAAAAATCGAGTCGCATAGCTTTTCATCAGCTTTCTCAGGAATAACGTGAAACAGCAAGATCTTTCTTCGCATCGCAGTCTCATGTGTGTCTAGACTCCACGGAAACAGTTCAATTTGCATTTTAAAGTGAGAGGACGTTTTGCAGACAAAGGATTTAAACTCAGTAAAGTCCAGGGACAGCGCAACAAGGTCTGAGTGTGAAGGGACAGTTCCAGCTGTAGCTCTCTGTAGCTCATCTTCGTACTCACGCATGCGGGAGCCAAACAGTTTCTCCAGTTCCTCCATACTGTGCACAAGCTTGCTGTTCTTGCTTAGTTGGTATATTTTGAGTGTTGTGGTTCTTGAAGAGTGAAAGTAAAAGGAAAGTTCCGAGCGAAGGTGGGCTTATTAGTTAATTAGCGCATAAATATAGTGAAAAAGAACAATTAACTATTTTTTTTATAAATATTAAATAAGGAAGCTAAGGAAGTTACGTGTAACTGTCACGCCTAACCACGTAGGAAAATAAAAGTTTCTAGTATAGTCTTTCTAGTATTGTGGGGTCTAAATATGTGTCGACGATGGCCGCACACTGCAGATCTGAGGGTGCATGTGCCAGCGGTGTGCTTAGTTGGTGGACGGCGACCGGGCGTTGCGAGTGACGTTGTAGCGCGAGCGGTGCCGGCGCAGGGCACGTGGACGCGGCGCGCAGCAATACCAGCTGAGAATGCAGCGCGTGCACTCGCGGCAAGTAGCCATGTGCACGCTCCACATGTCTTAGCGTAGTTTCAATAAGCGCACGCGTGTATTGCAAAGAGTACGGCACGCGATTCAATAGAGTCCGCACACACGCGTCTAGCTTCTGCGACCATGTGCTCGTAGTTTGCAGTGCATTATCAAGACCCGTTGTGTCTCCTCCTGCCATCAACGTAAACATGTGACGAGCTTTGCACCCTTGTAGCTGCTCTTCCGTCTCAAATTCAGCGAGGTGCTCTTCAAAGTGTACGTCGAACTCATCCGGTGCGTATCCAACACAATAAACTGTACCAGTCAAACCTAAAAAATATATTTTACGCTATAATTGTGTTTTAAAAAGTACATGATCACAGAAATAAAGCAGGGGCTGTATAAAAAACCTTTTTTTACAATAAATTAAACCGACGAAAAATAAACTGAAAAGCAAAATATAAACCTTTTAGTCTAATTAAGCTCTCAAATTAATGTAAATTACAAATTTTGAGTCGGTGCCAAACAATCAACGCAGATGAATTAACAACGATCAATCAAGCTGTCATAAGTTTTCTAGGCGTCTTGTATATTTGGCGCCGACTCAAAATGTGTAATTTACATTAATTTAAGAGCTTAGTTAGATTAAAAGGTTTATTTTGTGCTTTTCATTTTCTTTTTCGTCGGTAATTTTTTTTGTAAAATAGATTTTAAATTTTTCGCTATACAGTTTCTTTTTCGAATATGAACTTATTTATTTATTTAGGGCTACCAACAACGGCTTACACTACAGATATCTTTAAAAAAACATGAAAATAAAACTTAGTACAGTGGATTAATTACTTTAAGGTAACCACCACATTACCAAATTAAATTATGTTAATTGACAGCTTGGGTACATGAAAAGTTTTCAAGCAAACTTAATATGAGTTAAATGAATATGCTAAATATAATCTAAAGGCTTCGTAACAAATCAGACAAACAGTTAAGAATTGTAGATTTCTGCTTAGTTAGGGAATCAAAGTGTAAATCGATTAGATCGTTACAGCATAATATAAAACCTTGCATAACCTAGCATATAGCCAGTTATATGCTATACCGTTCTTCTCTGTGAAGGACAAAGAGGAGTAATAGGTCTACGCGGAATTCACGACGGACGGAGCACGCAAGGTAATGAGTGCGAGCAGTGGCGGCGAGTCGACAATTCCTTTAAAAAATTACATACAAATATTGCGTTGTTTAAACATCTTCATTCTTTTAAAGTATTGAAGAACTTACACAGCCTTACACATAAAACACCACTAAAATCGTCAAAAGTAATTGTGAAAAATACCTCGAACGTAGGTTAGACAACAAACTCACTTGGCAAGCACATAATGATTACATAAAAACAAAAATAACATCGCTAATGGGATCAATGCGCTGGTACCTTAATAACATTCCAAAAAAAATCTGCTACAATCTTTACAACTCATTAGTTCGCTCACACATAAATTACCTAATCGAAATCTGGGGATGCGCCAGCAAATCTACAATTAAAGGTCTACAAATAGCACAAAATAAAATAATTAAACTTCTATGCAACTATGATTATCACACACCTACATACGAACTATACAAACACACCAAACTAATGAGCATTCATCAACTTTACTCATTCAATTCCTGCATTATCATTAGAAAAATTCTTAACAAAACCACAAAACAGGGTCTCTACCTTATACTCGTATTGTAATTCCGAATCATCATTACTTGAACCTGTAATCAAATTTTAGTTTTAGTTTATTTTTAGGCAATAAAACTGAATGGAAAATATTGCTACTGTTGGCTAAATGTACACTTTTTGTAAATGTTTTATTCAATAAAAAAAATATTATTATATTATTATATTATTAAAAATATTATTAAATACACACACAATTATCCTTTAACATAAAAACATCCAAATACAGCCAAAGAAACTCCAACCAAATACAGACACACCTCCGCGGACGCAATATGGCAAGAAAATCATAAAATACGAAGGTGTACAGCTTTATAACAATTTACCATCAGATATCAGGAACACACCCTCTTTTAACATATTTAAAGCCAAACTTAAGCAGTACGTCTCTAACAACACGAAACTAATAAGTTAGTCATGCACGTAAAATGCGACATCGTATCGTACCTACATTTAAAAAAAATAACTAAAAAGAATACTATTAGCTACTGGACTACACTTACTCGTACCTTAGTTATGTATTTATTCGCTAAGTGAACAATGTACGTTCTTTTAGAATAAATGAAGAATCTTTAAACCGAACTTCAATATATTTTTTTTAAGAAGGTTTTTCTTTTAGCTATGCCAACAGTAACAGCTAGATGTCAAACAAAGCGTTTTTGAACGTGTTCTAGACGCAAACTATTCGTAACATAGTGCGGCCGTCTCACCATACTACAGTATTCTGCTATATACCAAACTACAGTAAAGTACATTGTCATAAGACAAAAACCCAACATCTTGGACGCTTTTTTAGTTATGTGGTCTACGAGTAGGTATGGTGCTAATGTAAATTGTTGCTCAAATAGAACCCCAAGGTCTCGTACAGTGTATATTTAAGTAACTTTGTCCTAATTAATGTAATTCACTGCATTTACTTATAAGATTATTTCTTCTTGTATAGTTAACTAGCTTTTGCCCGCGGCTTCGCTCGCGTTAATTTAGACTTTCACTATCAATTCGGGTTATAATTCAATCATGATTCGAAAGACACGTGGCGCCATCTATTATCATAAGGACATTATTGTTGTTTTCCTCGGGAACAGTACGTTTTTGCGGGATGAAAGGTACCCTATGTCCGTTTCTGTACCCCTAAAAACGTATATGCAAAATTTCAAGATTATCGGTTCAGTGGTTTAGGCGTGAAAAGGTAACAAACTTACTTTCGCATTTATAATATTAGTTAGGACGTGATAAACTTTCTTTGAGTTTAAACACATTTCATTATTTTTGCACCATTGAATGAGACTATTAAGATCCACCTGTAAGAGAGAGGAGTCACAAATAGACTTAATTATTCCGAGAAAATTTAAGTCATCCGCATACATATAAATTTCAGAGTGCCAAAAACAGCTAGGAATGTCTTTAATGAAATTGGCCCCAGATGTAAGCCATGTGGGACTCCAGTGGAGAAATTTTACACGTAAGATTGATAACTATTTAAATAAAGATCTATCTGCCAAATTTGAAATTACTCATTCCAGTAAGCTGCCAGTTGAGTGCCATAAGCTCGCAACTTATAAGAAAGGATTTTGTGGGGAACCTTTATCACAGGCCTTGCTTAAGTCAGTATGTACGACGTCAGCCTGGTGACCAGCATCAACAGCCCCAATTAAAAGTTCTGCAAATGGAACCAGATTAATATTTGTTGATCGTGATCCAACAAATCTATGCTGGTGATCGCTGATGAAAGGTTGTATCGCAAGTATGCAATATCTTTTCAAGATTTAGAAGCAACGAATAGGATTTGTAAAAGAAGTCAGCGAAGCCCTTATATGAGCCTTTTGTATTAAGAGAATATATAAAGGTACGTACTTTTTTAATAAGAATCAATACAAGTTTAAGATGTTAAATGGAGAAAAACTATTCATTAATTGATCAAATAATTATATCATCAAATTCTGAAAGGAATTTTTCGCTTAAGAGGCTTACAAGAGCTAAAGCGCGGTCACTGTCGGACTGCATAGAAAAGAAAGAGATGCGCGATGACACAACGCTGGTAATTTATTGCAAAATATGAAGCAATTATCAATTTACGAAAAATCTATTGATTGGATTAAAAAATTAAAACACTATTACGTTAGTATGTTGCTTGTAGAATAATCTGACAAAAAATCAGATTGATTTAATGCATAGTAGTATGGTTTTTAATCGTTATAAGAAATTTTTAGAGGTATCTTCGTGATTTTTTTCTATCGTATCAAATTAGTTGTATTATGTTTTAAAGACACTATCTAATTAGCAAATATCCCGAAGAATATCATATATTTTTTTGATTTTGTTTACTGCAGTGGATCATATACTTTTAGGCATGATAAAACTTACATTTAGGTCCTGTAGTCCCCTTAAAGCTGGCGACTGACTGTCAGTTTGTTCGGATGTATGTGATGCACTTATGTGGTTAATTGCTGTGGCATCGATGGGGATCTTGAAGTTGTTGGTCGTGTAGAATATCCTTGTGAAGAACTATAGCTATAATTCCCAACATAGTCATACTCTCCGCACAAACAAACAACATATTTGATATGTAATGCTGCACAGGAATTCTTGTTGTCCTTGAATATGACCTTAATTTATTTGAGCGAAAAACTCCATAGGCTTCACATTCATTCAGCTTTTGCGAAGTTGATTCCACTTGTTGGGTTTTAAAATTTTCAAAGCAGATGCCATTACCTCTTCTGGGTTTGGGGATATTGTTTTCTTCCTTTTTTTGGCAGGCGGAGGGCAATCGATGTCGCTTTTTTTGGCATGCGGAGGGCAATCAATGTCGCGTTGTTCTGAAGCACCTTCGCGTAGCTATAATAATAAATAATAAATTTATTCAAGTATAAAATAAAATTATGATTTACATTAATTACAATCGAGGAAAATTTTAATTCTAACTGTAATGTAGACCTGCCTGATCTAGGTTTATAAAACCTGTGTTTCAGCTGAAAATACAATGTAAATCATGATTTCAGATGCCAGAAACCACGGGATCAATGGATGGTTGTAGCGAAAGAGTATGATACTTTGTAGAATTTTTCCCATTACTTAAGCACAATCCATGGAAAATATATAATACTGCAGGCACCGATCAAAAGCGGAAGTGAATTTTATAATTACCAGGGTTTTTTCAGCACTGTATTACTGGCTGTTGTTGATGCAAAATATAACTTTTTGTATGTACAAATTGGATGTCAAGGAAGGGGTTTGAACAACTGTGAAAGAATCTAAAAAATTAAAAAATATGCACTAAACATTCCTGGGCCCAGTGCCTTGTCATCAAGAAAGGAAGAAGTTCCATTTTACTTTGTTGGTGATGAAGCTTTGCTCTTTCCAAAAATATGATGAAAACATTCAGGATATCGTAACGTCGATCTAAAGCAAAAATATACAACTACTGACTTTGCAGAGCTGCTGTTTTTAGAGTTTTGCGGAAACCAATGCTGTTAGAACCGAAAACCGCGACAACAGTGGTAACAGCAATAACATTCCTTACCAATTTTTTAAGAAAAGGTAATAATTCTCATGTATATACCCCTGCAGGTAGCTTCGATGAGGAATCAAACGGGCATATCAGATTAGGAAACTGGAGATACAGTAACAATAATATAACGAGTATGTTACCCTTGGAAATAAGACCACGAAGGGCTACAAGAACCACCCACAACGGTGGATCAGCGTGGCAGCGCAGAGTCAGTAGTTGTAGCGTTTCTTCGAGGACCCCAATGTCCAGCAGTGGACGTTTTTTTGCCGAAATAAGTACATACCTCCCTTGTCAATATAATAGGTACATGGTGAAATTAATGTTTTACGTGGTTTTGTGTTAATGGCAATGGGCTCGCCCCCTTTTACATGGAACTGAGAAATGTCAGTGTGAGGGACAATATGCTTCTCTGGCCTCTGCCTAACCTTTTGAAGAATAGGTACAGGCGGGTTGTAATGCTATGTTATTATATTATGTTTTCACAACCACACACTACTACATCTACTTGGCAAAAGTAACTACAGTTGAACGCAATTTGATGCTCTGATCACAGAGGATTCTGATTCCGATTCTCTTGATCTGTGTACGGTACCAGAAGAGATGCGCAGGTATACTTACTCTGAACGAAGATAGAGCGAAAGACTGCCATTATACCGTATAATTACTTAAACATACGGGACGTTACACTTCAATGAATAAATTAATAGATCGTCTAGACGACGATGTATTCATTTATTTATTGCACCTAAATAATATGGTTCAGCGTACTACGGGCGAGTTCAAGTGCGGTCTTTACTAATTAAAGCATTTCTTACGGTCCTTCAATTTATATAAATAGAAGATAGTTCGATTTGATATCATTCGCACCGAACTGTCGCTGGAGATTGATGTGGACTATTATTTATTTATTTATAATTTAATTAAAAATAAACATGTGAGTATTCAATTCTATACAAACATACATTTTATTGTATCCAAATATTACATTTAAATTTTTCTAAATAGATTTTTTTTTGGTCTTGTTTTTATGTGGGTTATTAAACTTATTAATATTTATTATTCTTAGTCTATTTTGGAGAGTTCTTTCTCTTAATTATCCATTTATACAGGATACATTTTTAACCAGTGCGCAAACTGTAATCATGAATTTAGCACATCATGATTCTAGACCCTCTAGCGCAGAAATTTCTCGTCGGTTATCAAAAAAAAAATATCTGATCTTTCATAGAAAAGTGCAATACCTACGCGGTCAAAATGTATGGAAGAACTAATAAAAAAAAATATTACCGACGAAAACTTTCTACGCTAGGGGGTATAGAATCATAAGCTGAATTCATAGTTACAGTTTGCGCACTGTTTAAAAATTTCTCTTGTATAAACCTTCTGAATAATCCATATACTTATTTATTTATTTGGTTTGCCAACCGATTCCGTATATCATCATCATCTTCCACAGTCCAACTTCACCCACTGAAAATAATGTATTAAATATATCACAAGACAAGATACATCCATACATTTTTGTTAAAGCAACACTTTATTATTAAAGTCACTACGCTCAACCATGACGTCAACCCCGCAAGAGCTTGCCCAACACCAACCCCGTCCAGAGTCGGAGGGCGAGGCTGCGTCGGCGTCCACCCCGATCGCCGACGGTGACAGGGTCGTCATCTCCGGCATGTCAGGGATCTACCCCTCTTCGCACCACGTCAAGGATTTGTCGGACATTTTGTACAATAAGGTGAGTGCCTGGGAATTGTTAGCTAACTGGATGACCCCATATAACTAATTTATTCTTAAGCTAATCCTTTTGCTAACCACTTTTTTGGCTAAGCAGCAGTTCTATATCTATTTTAGAAATAGGCTCAATTCGATAAGACCGCCCATTGTGTCACCCTGTGTAAAATGTCTACATTTATATCTGTAATTTTTAAGGTGTACATAATAAAGAGTATTCTATTCTATTCTATTCTCAATTCATAAAAATATCCCTAAAGACTGATACTAATGTCCAAATGGTGCCTGGCTAAGCAATAAAATCGTAAAAACTGCCAGTAGAATAGTAACCCAAAAACACTTTATTCGCCAGGTGAACCCAGTGACTGCAGAGAATGTGCGCTGGAAAGCCAGTCACCCCGAGGCGGCTAAGCACATGGGCTCAGTACCAGACCTAGAGCGATTCGACGCCCAGTTCTTCAAGGTGCACTACCACCTCGGTAACAACATGGAACCCATGTCTCGTAAAATCCTCGAACAGGCCTACAACGCTATTTATGATGCAGGTAAGATGTTATAAGTTGATGTTGGTGCTGGCTTGACTGTATTTCTTGTCAATTCTTGGATTGAAAGTGAAACTCACAAACTATTAATAAGAAGTTAGCTATGGGGGGAATATTGGCTAATTTCTCAGAGTGCGCCGGATGTACTATCGGCCAAACTTCTGCATGCTCACCTCTAAGGCGATAATCGCATAGCACGGCTCACGACTCGATCGCACAATGCACGAGTTTTGACCAATAGGATGCACAAAGCGTATTTTAGTGGTGTTCGTATTAGTATAATCATGTATAGAATGTGTGACACTCACACTAGGAGAGTACTATGCTCACTTGTTTCTGCTAAGAGACGAGTTTTTAATGGGCACGGCCAGCGCGGCGCGGCGGCGGCGTGAGCTCTTTGTTATTGAATTGAATTGTTTTTTTATTATGGACAAGAATTAATTTTAGTACTCATATCTTCTGTTTGTTTGGTTTAGAAAATGTATTATTGATATTGCAGTATTTACAAAAATAATTTGTAATAACTAATAAACTACAATTTATATGTATTAATCCACTTTAATATTTTCCTCTCTCTATCGGGTCTATAGATATAGGTTATTTATGAACACTTTCACTGCCTCTCCAATTTTCACCATATCCTATGTGATGCCGCATGCCGCAGCAACCGCACCATATTCCCTTCACAATAAGATGAGACATTGAAACGAACCGTTTTATTACAGTCCGTTCCACCGATTTTGACTTCTATTCCGTAGGCTTATGGATGGCATTAAAGGCAAAAAAGTGGTTACAATACCAACTGTTTACTGCAGCTGCCATTTGTCATGCCACCAACACAATAGCATTCAAAATCGATTGAACGGACATTTATGGTTTGTTTACCTTTTATCTCACGGCTCCCTGAATACGTTAGGTATAGGTGCGTTGACCGGCACTGCATGAAGGTATCAAATGTTTATATTGAAATTTTTTGTGTTTAATCGACTTTATTAAAAGTAAATAACTATCTAAATTTCTATGTGTTTGTTTATACTTGGGCAATTTGGGAATACTTGAAAATTACAGTAATATTTGAACCAATACTCTGCGCAGTTCATACAATGTTATCAGAGCTTTTTGTTTGTAGCTAACGCAAGGCCGCAAGCCGCACAACTCTTGCAACTGAAATAAAAATAAGTTCATTATCTAAGACCCATTGTTATTTAGTGGGAATGTCTGGAAATTCGGTTAAACAATAGAGGACGGCTTAATACAAGGGCCATACGTTTTTTTATTACCTTAGGATTATCTCAAATGTTTTGCAGTTGTTCCTTGTATTGGCACTGCCGCGCTCTAGCTAATGTTTGTTATTTTATGTTACTCGCTCATTACTCACACAAATGCATATTGTCTCTAATTGGGGGAAACTAGGAAGGGGTGTGGTTTGTCACTAGCTGCGCTCTCGCAGGAATATTTTCTTAAGTGAGCATGCTTAACTTGGGCCGATAGTACATTTGAGGCGTAACTTTCAAGAGCCGATAAATACATTTTGCCCTTTCTTTTACAGAAACTGAATAAAATTTATGTAAACCTGACATAAATTTATTCTTAATTACTAAATGATTTGTGGGAGTTAGATTAGCCTAGCCGACCCCAACTATGTTGGGGTCGGCTAAATAACTAAACTAAACTAAACTAAATAACTGATATTTTTGTTGTCCATAGGAGTGAATCCTGAGCACTTATCTGGTAGAAAAGTAGGTGTGTTCGTTGGAACCTGTTTCTCTGAAGCTGAAAAAGCGAGTTTCTATAATGCTGCCTCTAAATCAGGCTTGGGTATAGTAGGGTAAGGAATAATTTCCCTATTTTATAAACACCATGTTTGTCAGCCCATAAAAGGCAGGGACCTCCACAATTCGCAAGTTATGTGAGTGCAAGTGATATGAAAATTTCCCATGTCGTAGGGGTAAGATGACGATTGCCTATAACTTTAACCGCGGCGGGCACAAAACCAGCATTCCAATTGTGTAACACACTTTCAATCACAATCTGAAGGATATTGAAGAGAATTCCTAATCCATTGCTTCATACATTTGATGAATTCGTCTGATCAAGAACGTAAATAACGCAATGAATGTTGTTGAACAGTCAAAATGAGCGGCATTGTCAATGTGAGTGTGTTACGCATTTACCCCGCAGAATACGAGAATCCTGAAAGAGATACCTTATAACTATTTTCCCGAGACAAAGACCAGGCCCTGGAGTCGTTCTTGCTACCACAGTACCACTATATTAATCGACTGCATAATATACATGCAGCGTGTCTTTATGCTATTGGTCATAATACCTTTCATGTTTAGATGCTGTAAGTCAATGTTCGCCAACCGCGTCTCCTATTGGCTGAACGCAAAGGGTCCATCGATAGCGATCGACGAGTCCTGCTGCAGCTCCACCGCGGCGCTGGAGCAAGCTTACCTCGCTATGAGTCGGGGTGAATGCGAGGCAGCCGTCGTTGGAGGCTGCTACTTGTGTCTACATCCACAGTCTTCTGTGCACTACGGAAGGTAAAGGCATATTTAAAAAAAATACCATTCCCATCATAATTTTGTAAACATACCATCTGCAAATTGGATTCGCTTGTCGAGGTTTCCACGTGTACATAAAAAGCCAAAGTTATTAGAAATTCCGTTTTAAGTAATAGGATCCAAATTCTTGATGAATCAGATGAATAAACGTGATAAAATTATAAGGGTAAAATTTTTGCTACTTTTGAGACATAAAAGAAAAAATGGGTTTCTTATTTAGAGTTAATTTTCGTCATTATCATGAGCCAAAAAAATCAAATAGTATTATAATTTTTGAAAATACTTATTATTATCGTTTTTTTATGTACAGGATTATAAGCCAGGCGATGGATGGTAAAACGAAGTCATTTGATCAGAATGCTAATGGCTGCGTCAAATCGGAAGCCGTTAATGTTCTGTTTCTGCAGAAGGCTAAAGATGCACTGAGGTAAGTTTTATGAATTATTAATGCCACCATTTTCCAGTGGACGAGAGAATCATAGACATGACCGATTGCACCATCCCTTTTTCGCAACGGCATCTTGATGATCCCTGTTTCTTACTTTATTACTTATTATTATTATTTCCTTTATTTCATTATGTACATATAAACTATATTTTTAAATATTAAAATATAAAAGAATATAAAAACATTTAAAAATATAAAATATAGTGGCCCACCGGTATCGGGAACAGGGTCCAAGCTACCGGCGGTCAGGGCTCCAGAGAGAGGAACCTCCTAACAATGCGGGCCGTGTCTAGAAGTACTGCCTTCTGAATCAAGCCCTAGATCCAGCTGCCCAACGAGAGCCTCCTCAGGTGTTGGTCGAGGCTCTTGGCTATTAAGCCATTGACTGTCACGACTATCGGTACAATGATCGCTGAGTCCACATCCCACATGTCGACGACCTCGCGAGCCAAGTCAAGATACTTGATTTGTTTATCTTTCTCGGCTTTCACGAGGTTCCCGTCATGCGGGACCGTTATGTCAACAATCATTGCGCGGTGCTCTAATCGATCCACCACCACTATATCAGGCTTATTGGCAACAATAGTCCTGTCAGTGATGATGGATCGATCCCAGTACAATGTGATATTTCCATTTTCGAGAACTGGGTCGGCCACATACCTGTAGTACGGCACTTCCGATTCTACAAGGCTGCATTTGAGACCAAGTTGGTGATGGATAATCCTCGCTACAAGGTTGTGTCTATGCAAGTATTCTTCGTTAGCTAGACTAGAACATCCGGAGATAATGTGTCTGATTGATTCACCCGGACGGTGGCATGCCCGACAAATGTCAACCGTGCCGTCTTTCACAATAAATCTCCGGTAGTTGTTTGTCATCATAACTTCGTCCATAATTGCACCGACAAAACCTTCGGTTTCTCCAAAGAGATCACCGAATCGCAGCCAGGCTACGGACGCTAGTTGATCTACATCAGGTCCATGTAGGGTCCGAAAAAAGCGTCCGTGAAGCTCCTTACTCTGCCATACTTCCATGCGATCATTAGCGTCAAGCACTACTGGCTTGCGCCAGTTCTCTTTAGCCAAAGAGAGCGGGGTGAGGCCCTTGTCCACTTTGACCACATCTCGATGCCTCTCCACGTCAACCTCTAAGAAATATTCCCTGAGACTGCATATCTCGCGATTGTGGAGGGTTTTAGCATTTAAAAAGCCTCAACCTCCACATTTTCGCGGGATATACAGCCTCATTACCGATGAACGTGGGTGATGCATTCTATTTGCAGTCAGCAGTGTACGGACCTTCTTATCCAGGGCGTCGAGTTTATTATTATTATTAATTATTTCTTACTTTTCCTTACTTTCAATAAAATAATGTAAATGTAGGTGCTTCCATCTACTTGTTACAAAAAGCTATTTCTCAAAGACAACTCTAATTTTTTTGTGTAATCTAAAGGATCTACGCAGATTTAATGCACGTGAAGACGGAATATACTGGCTTGCTAACGGGAGAAACGGGCCCTCAGTACGGATACTTAAGGAATCTTGATAAGTCTGTTAAATTTTTGACTAAATTCTATGAGGAAGCGAGGGTCCCACCGCATGCTGTGGAATATGTTGAAGCTTTTGGTTCAGGTATGCATTTCTCTCTTGTATTCATTTTTGACTTGATAGTGTATGAAAGAATAAAGGATCACAACTGAAGGGGTAAATCAGGGAAGATTTCTCCAGCAGATTAAATTTCTCGTTTCTCTCTCCTTTTTTATGCCGTAATAAATCCAGCCTCCAGGCTGCTACAGTAGGTGGCCCTGGCGCACAGGCAACTGAAGGAACACGGGTGGGTTTTAGTCAGTCTGACACGCCCTTCCGCTCCGCTCAGAGCGAGAGAAGTCATTTGATTATTACCCACCCAAAAAAAAGGCTGCTACAGTAGAGACTAAACTTTCATAATTGATACAGAACATAAAATCACGCCTGTATTCCCCGAAGGGTTAGGCAGAGGTGCACCTATAGTACACCCACATTTCGCTAGTTATGTTTAAGTCCCATGTAACAAGGGGCGAGCCTATTGCCATCAACTGGGCACAAATCCAAACTCCGAGCTGCTACTGAGAAATTCCAGATGGAAAAACCCAATAACACTTTTCCCGACCCGGGAATCGAACCCAGGACCTCACGCTCAGCAGTAGCGCTAGCGCCCACTAGACCAACGACGCAGTCCATAATTGAAAACCTAATAACTCTTTGCCAGACTGGAGTATCTTATCCAGGACTCACACCAGGACTCACAATCACGATCAGCAGTTGAGCAGTAGACCAAAGAGTAGACAGTAGTTAGTAGTTAGTAGTTCTTATTGCATAATTTCTTCATAGGTACGCTTGATGCTGACAAAGCGGAACTGGATGCTATTGAAAGGGTGTTCTGTAAGGGAAAAGAAGACACACTCTTAGTTGGCAGCATTATTTCCAACATTGGATACGGAGAAGCTGCATCGGGTATATCCGCTATAACGAAGGTAACCTTTTTATTGGGGTCATCATTATTATCATCTAAATATAATATTGTAATTTAAAGTCTGTACGCGACGAACTTTGTTGCGGTTTTTATCATGATTTAGATAATCTATTCTGAAAGGTTTATGTGTGTATAATATGAATATACATTCATATTAAACGTACATATATATGAATATTGTCAACACTGTACATAGTATTCGGAAGCACACTCGTTTGGTTTTAATTAATTCTTTAAAAAACAAACGAGTCGTTCGTCGTGGATTCACGTCTCAACAATTCTAATTTCGAAGCGATATTAAGAGATCTATTGAATCCCTGATCTAGTTATACAGATTTTTCTCGATGTCAACAGGTGTTGCTTGGCTACCATCGTGGTGAGATAGCCGCCAACATGCACTGTAACAATCCGCGGCAGGACGTGGTAGCAATACGCGAGGGGCGTATGCGCATCGTCACGGAGCACCAGAGCTTCCGTCGCTCCTACGTCGCCGTCAACGGCATGTCAATCATCGGCGTCAACTCACACGTGCTGCTACATGGACACTATAAACCCAAGGTACATACAACGTGATAATATACAAGAATTGCCTTTTCTGTTCACTATCATCTTCTCAGTCCGGGATCAACCAATATTGGGTATAGCCCACCTTTTATTTGTACTAATCTCCACAATTTTATATCCCTTGTTCTGGTGATACTGACTCTCTCCATTGGTTATCACCACGTGCTGCGGTTCTTTTCTGTTGTATGCTACAAAATATTAACAAAACCTTACACTTGGTAAATTCTTACCGTTAAATATTTTCCATTTTGTTCCAGGATCTGTCGCGCTACAAAAGCAGTATTGCACATCTAGTGACCATATCTGCGAGACAGGACACTACTGTACAGAAAATATTTGAGAACTTGAAGTCACGCCCGATAGATCCAGAGGAGTTGGCTTTGTTGCACAACATTCACCAGACAAGCATCCCTGGACATTTGGGCAGAGGATTTATCATTTTAAGTAAGTGTGATAAACACCGGATGAAACTTAACTATCTTAATCATAAGCTTACAGCAGTTTAGTGCTAGACATAAGCTCCTCCAGTTACATCCTCCAGTTACATAATGCCATCAAGCTCAATTATTGGCTAAACTCATTTAATTGTCACCTGACCTCGCAAAAATTTAAAAAGCGCGTTGCCCGCGAGCTGTTCACTATTCTGTATTGTCATCGTAAAATATACTTCATTGCATTTGATTAAAAATCTTAATTTGAATAACAAGTTATTTGCTGTGTCGGAGCGGTGCTGTGATGCGTGATGACCTTAATCCTACATTTGCCGTTTCTCACCGGTATCCACTCAAAAACACTTCTAAACCAACTGTCATCGGTTCAACGGCTATGACTGGCCCATAGCCACTTTAGCTTGATTGCTGTTGCCTTGCTTTTGTGATAACCAACATTTTTTTTGCTTTATCATTCTAGAGACTGACGAAGAACAAAAGACAGTGAGTCTGTGTGAGGAGGTTGAGTACTTCGACGACGCTCGGCGGCCGCTGTGGTTCGTGTACAGCGGGATGGGTTCGCAGTGGGCTGGTATGGGTGCACAACTCATGCGCATACCGATCTTCGCTGCTGCTATAGACCGGTAAATGAGTGTTTAAGCTAACCTTTAGCAACATTTTTCTTTCTTCCCGACAGAGCAAAAATGTTGCATTTTCTTTATTGTTTTTATTTTCAATAGAACATACAATTTGTTTTATCTGTCTACTAAATGAATCCAATATTAATTAATAACATCTATCTTAAAATTCCAGGTGCCGACAAACTTTGGAACCAAAAGGAATCGACATTGTGCACATAATCACATCGCCCGATAAGACTATATTTGACAACATTCTTCATTCGTTTGTTGGAATAGCTGCTATTCAAATAGGACTCACTGATGTGCTTCGGGAACTTGGATTGGTGCCTGATGGCATTATCGGTAATACTAAAATTTTTGTTACACGTATTTTTTTATTTTTTTTTAATCTTTATTTATTTACAGGGTTTTTTCTATAAAGAATATGTCACCCCGATTATTGAATACAATAATTATAAAAATAATATTAAAAAGAAAACTAGCCTACCCGCAACCTTGTACCTATAATAATAATATGATAAAGTGTTCTGGCCTCATCTGACAATGGTGAGGCCAGAACGCTATTATAGAAACCTATATTAAAATCACTGTCAAAAGCTTGACGTCTTTGGACCCCAATACGACTATATTCCGTCAGGATGTGGTGCACATCTTCTAAGACTCCACAGACAGCACAATTGGGTGTATCAACTTTGCGCATCATGAAACCAAAACTATTCAGAGGAACGTGGCCGGATCGGAGTCTCAAAGCCATCACAACTTCTTGCCTATTCATCCTGCCCTCGCTGAACCAAAGCATACGTGGAAGAGATGGCTGAATCGTCCTGTACCAAATGCCCTTAGTTAAAGATCTTTTATCAAAATATTCTGACCAAGATTGAATACATCTGTCTCTAATCAAGGGTAAAAGCTCAGTATGCCATGGAGGACAAACATAAAATTCGCCATCAGACGCGGCTATATTTGCCAAACGATCAACCATCTCATTACCATCCAGTCCAACGTGAGAAGGAATCCATTGCAATAAAATTGTTATATGTTTGGCAACAAATTCAGTGATGGTTTTTATGATACTATACGCCAGTGGAAGCCCCCTGAAAGGTGAAGTATTCGTACATCTCATCAGATGAAGAAGGGCACTTTTAGAGTCAGTGAAAATTACAAACCGATCACCGTCCAAAGATTTGACATAAGCCAAAGCTTCAGCGATAGCGATTAACTCCAAGTGCATTATTGAAACCTTTGATGAAATACGGAATTTGAAAAAAGTACCAACTTGCGAATCAAAAATGGCTGAGCCACAGTAATTCTCATGTCTAGAACCGTCGGTATACACACAGTAAAATCCAGAATATTGGGTATTTAGAGACTCACAACATATAGATCTTAAGTTACGTATAAAATAACAATGTTTAGGTTTATCAACCGAATCTAAGTTAGGTTTTAAAATACGTGATAAGTCTATATTGCTGAACCAAGTATCCATGGAGAACATGCCAATTTTACTACTGCAGTACATATGTTCCTGCTTTAAGATATCGTGAGACATAACTAACAGTGGTTTTTTCTTATTTCTCCAATAGGGGTTACCACAAAGACCATGGAGCTTATCCAATATGCCTATTAAAGGAAAATCGTAGCATTTCGATTTTAAGTAAAACTTACCAGCTAAATACCGGCGGCGGATAAAAAGAGGAGGCAATATTAATTCGGATTCCATAACGTGTATCGGAGTACTTTTGATAAACCCACCGATTAACCTCAGGCAAATGTTTTGTAATCTATCCAGTTTGGTTAAATGTGTGTCGGCGCTATTGTCCAGTAAAAATCTACCAAAGTCGATACGACTACGAATAAGAGAGATATATAACAGTCTTAAATGGTTGGGATGAACACCCCACCCGGGGCCCACTAAGACTTTAAAAATATTAATCAATTTAAGTACTCGCTCACGAACCTCATTTATATGTTTCTTCCATCTGAGACCCCTATCTAGCCATATTCCTAAATATTTCACATGGTCTACTAACTCTAACAAAGTACCGTTTAAACGGACATCTATAACTGGCCTACGAAAACCTCTACTAAACAAACAAACTTTACTTTTATTGGGGGAAATTTCTAAACCTACGTGCGTTAACATGTTGTTGATTAGATTAAGAGCAGACTGGATCTTGCATTCGCCCTCACTAACAGAAGAGCACTGCACATAAATAGCGAAATCATCCGCATACTGGGATATGCAAATATTGTTCTGCAAACGTTTACAAATATCCGACTTTATTATATTAAATAATAGTGGAGATAACGAATCACCCTGAGCCAAACCACTACCCGAATATCTGCTAATAAAGTCATTACCAGACCTTATTTTGAGTACTCTTTTATGAAGAAAATTCCATAAATATCGACAGATGCGTGACCCTACTTGAAAGCTATCTAAAACATTTATTAAAACAGTATTATTTACATTATTATATGCATTATTAATATCTAAAAAACAACCCATAGTAGAACAACCCTCGGAAAAACCATTTTGAATTATGGAGATTAAGCAACTTAATCCATCTAAACACGACCTACCTCTTCGGAAGCCTACTGTGTTCGCAGAAAATGTGTTACTTTTTTCCAGAAACCATTCCAATCTTCGAAATAAAACGTAATGGAAAATTTTGCATATGCACGACAACAAGGATATAGGACGAAGTGAAGAAACGTTACTAGGGTCACGACCAGGTTTTGGAATAGGTACGATACAAATGTCGCGCCACTGAGAGGGAACAAAACTAAGATCAAAAATGTTATTATATAACGTTAGTAAAACAGATTTACCCACATCAGGTAAATTCTTAATCATAGAATAACATATATCATCGCATCCAGGAGATGTATCCTTAGATTTGATACATTTATCTAGCTCCTGAATAGAGATCTCACGCTCTAATATAGGGTTACTATGGTGAACCGTAGGGGTCGATGGTGAAACATAATCTGGTGTTAAAGAATTTAAAAGATTTGTGGCACTTTGGGCGTCCACAAAATGTCTAGGTGAGCGGTAACCTTTTAGCCATCTCATTTTGCGCCACATTTCACTAGTCGATGTATTGTGATCAACGGTAGAACAAATATTTTGCCAGTTCACTCCCCTAGCCTGCCGGATTAACTTTTGCGATGTATTTATCCTATTATTGAGAGTATCAAGATTTTGGGGCGTGGGATTACGCCTAAATTTGGATAATGCTAACCTACGATGAGTGACAGCGTGTGACAGTTCTGAAGTCCAGTACGGCTTTGGAGTAAAATCTGAAGAAGGGTTTTGGTTAAATTTAAATTTCGGTATGAATTTGTTAGCTCATTCAAAATATCTAAAAATAAATCATAAGATTTTTGAGGGTCATTCGGTAAACACAAATGGCAAAATTTTTGTTCCAGATATTTTTTATATGAAGTCCAGTCTGCTTTGCCAAAATTCCTTTTAATAACTTAAGGGAGGTATGATGTACACAACGTTGAGATTTTAATCATTAAATGGTCACTGCCCAGATTTTCATTTAAAACGGTCCAATTAAGGTTAAACGAAATATCTGTAGAAACCAGTGATATATCTGGGGAAGTCTGTTGCAAGTTGTTGTCAACTAAACGAACTCACGTATGTGACCCATCGTTCAAAGAAAAAAAGTTGCTGTCTATAAGCGAGTCATGAATAAGACTGCCTCTGTGGTCAGTTTTATATGACCAACTGACGTGATGGGCGTTAAAATCACCCAGAATTAAAGTTTTGGACGTCCATAATGATAACAGATTATCCCAATCCTGTTGAGTTGTAACAATTCTACTTGGACAATAGATAGCAACAATATTTTCGAATGGATCACAATTAAATAACTGAACGCACACTACCTCGATACCGTTATTATTCACGTGGACGCGCCTCTGCTGCGCTTTAACAGACCTGTGTACTATGATAGCTACACCGCCGTATGAGTCATGCCGGTCTGCGCGATAAACATCATAACCACTAACTTTAAAATTACTTTCTGGTTCGAGCCACGTCTCACTAAGGGCAGCAATATGTACTTTATCCTGGCATAAAATTTCATGAAACGATGCTAACTTAGGCCTAATACTTTGGGCATTCCACTGTAATATATTTAATTTAATTGATTTGTTAGCCATCACAAGGAATAAAAAAGTTAAATACTGCTTTTATCCACGGCCACTCTGAAACTAAACTTACTGACACTAAGGTTAACCATTCTAGGCACAATTGGTAGACACTCCTTATCTTAATAATTAAGCTAGTCTTTTTGAGGTAAGTACCTTCCTTTATTCTAGCCCACAACTCATTGAAAGATGGACATTCATCATTAGTCTCTCCATCATCAGGTGATTGATGAAAGTCTTTATCATCTGCATCTGAATTCCAAAACATCCAGTCTTCTTTTGGTGGGATATTTTTATTTTTCGTAGACTGTACTTTGGGTTTACGAGGGACATTGGGTGTAGGAGTCTGCACTTTGTGTACAGTGGCTTGAGTGTGTATAATTTCGGCAAAACTGTGATGTAAGGAGGCTCCCGATGTCGTTTCTCTAAATTGCGAAGGCTCGCTTGCAAGAAGTGTAGAAGAGACACGATTTTCTGGGGCTACAGGAGCTTGAGGGAGAACGACAATTTCGGGGGGACCGGAACTGTCAGGAGGAACATAACATTCTAGGGCTTTCCTGTATGTACAACCAAACTCAGCCATAATCTCCCTTAGCCTTCTTTCCTTCTTATACACTGGACAAGTCTTACTTAGAGATATGTGGTTACCATTGCAGTTGACACAGGTAAATAATAGTGTCGCAATTTTCATGATGCCCACCACACTTCGGACAAACCACGTTTTTTGAGGGGCACATTTTCCGCATATGGCCTAGCCTCCAACATTGAGAACATTGGGATACTTGGTGTATGTAAGGCAAAACCTTTATGTTTATATCACATACACGAACTGATGCTGGCAGATGATTACCGTCAAAACAAAGTCGAAGGGTTTCGCTGGGGCACCAACCACCTTCATCCCTGTTGCGACGGTCTAGCCTCTTGAATGATAAAAGCTTGGCGGGGGACGGACATGAAATATTTTCGTGGATCTCCTCATCAGTGAAATCCACATCTACATCCTTAATCAGCCCATAGCAGACAGACAGCTGCGTGGCCTTCTGGATCCTCCATCCTTTCTCTAAAAGTTTATCACACAATATAAGATTTTGCGCAGCCGATTCACATTCAAATTGAAAGCGTATTTTAAAAGGACTTAAATATTTAACCTGGCTAATTTTTGTTATGTTATTTACTTTTAAAATACGTGCCATTGCAAACTGTTTCGGAAGACGTTCCTTGGAAGAAACGTAGACCTCATATTTTTCTTCTTTTACAGAGTTTTTGCTACCAAAACATATCTTTTTTTTAATTCCCTTAACTTCTGTCCAACCCTCTTCATCTTCAGTACTGTCCACTCTTTCTCGCTTTTCCGCTCTTAACGGTTCCTCCACATTTTTGCCATCATCATCTATAGCATCCATGTCTGACGAATCATTCAACAAACTCTGTATATAATTCTTGAATACGGGCGTAACACAGCGCGGTGCAGCGCTTTCGTTATCAGCCATGGCGCGATCACGTATGGCACACGGTAGGGCCGCGCAGCCGAGAGGTCCGGCGCACGCCTATAGCGCGTGGCAGTGCGTAAACAACGATTCGCGCAGTGGGGATAACGATCCGATCCGCGACAAAAAACACAACCAGACCGCACGAGTGCCGGTACGGTTCTGGTGTTACACGTATTGAAGTATAACTTCTTTCTCTCTCGTATCCGCAAGAACTATATGAGAATTGGATTCGATATCTCCCTCAACTGATCGAAAATTGTCTTTCTTTTTCTCTCTTTCTCTATTTTGTTTATATGTGTGTATCTATGTGTAGTTATAGTCATTGTATTTTATAGTTATTTTCGAGCTATTTATCTTTTATGTTGCACCTGCCATACTAATAGGAAATGCCTCAAGCATTAACTCCGCCTTTGGACAGTATTTATTTTTACTTGTGCATAATGTTTAAATAAATAAGTAGGTTAATAAAAATAGCTCATAGTATAATCAGCTTATAATGCTCCCACTGCTGAGGCAAAGGCCTCCTCTCTGTGATAGGGAGTGGGCCATAATCTACCACGCGGGCCCAGTGCGGGTTGGTGGATGTCACATGTCTTCGAATTTTAGGTTCTCGGACAAGCCGGTTTCCTCAAGATGTTTTCCTTCACCGTCTTTAGAGCACTGGTGATGAAATTAAATACACAAAGTAAAGAGCCTGCCTGGGTTTGAACTCACGACCTACAACTCGTAAGTCGGGGCCGATACCGCTGGGCCACTACTGCTCGCAATAATAGTTCATGCGTTACTTAAAATATAAATATATAAAATAATTATTAGCCAGTCAGCAAGGTGATGACAGTGGGGCTGACTGCCCAAGGTGCGCTGAATGAACATCTCAGTATTACAATACAACTCGTGCAGGCTGTTTAAATAACTCAAGTGAGACGGCACCATCAGGTGAAACCTAACTCCAAAATTGATCTACTCTTCTCGTCTACAGGTCACAGTGTAGGCGAGCTCGGATGCGCGTACGCCGACGGTTGTTTGACGGCAGAGGAGATGATTCTATCAGCATACAGCCGCGGTCTGGTGTCGCTGCAGACTCCATTTATTCGAGGATCCATGGCTGCTATTGGTTTGGGCTATGGACAGGTAAGAATATTTTAAAACCTTACTGAGTTTTGAATAATAAATAACTGTAAAAAATGTGCAAGAATGTGCAAAAAGGTTTACGTAAGTTCTTCTGCTCATGTGGCTTCCCTGGTACCTCATTAACGGCATCACTATGTAACTGTCTATTAAATGCTCCCAAATTAAGAACATATATTAAAAAATTAAAAATAAAAACTTTGACATAATATACCTCCAATTCTTATTTCAACTCTTTATTTATGGCTTTTGTAGACAGGATTTTAATTCAGATTTGTTACAGTTGTAATGGCAATCATGTCATTTGGTTTAAATAGTTTAAATTTTTATTATTTTATATAGATTCTTCTATATTTTGTGAATGTGAGAACGTTGTAGGCCTAACTTGTAGACTCTACAGTCTACAAGTTAGGCCTACACTATCCTCCCATACCTATTAACACTGTAATTTGAAAACATTGTCAAAGCCCCTTATTTTTAAGAGTTTATTTCCGGCTCTTCTCCATAGGAAACAACCAATTGGAACCATGGCGTTTCATAAGTGCCCATGTAGGTTTATGTGAAATAAAATATTTTGTTTTCAAACTCAAACTCAAAGCATTTATTTCAAATAAACTAATTACAGGCACTTTTGAATTGTCAAGGGGTCGGTCAGTCAGAAAGATGAAGCTAGTTGCCCTGGAATGGGCAACTAGCTTCATCTTTAAGCGTAGTAGGTACCTACTACTAGTATTTGATTTGATTTGATTCTTACTGATCTGTGCTCCATATCTGAACTATACTTTTGGTGATTCAACATTAATTATCATACTTTTATTCACAGATTTCAAAAATGTGTCCTCCTGAAATTGAAGTGGCTTGTCACAACGGGCCTGAATCTAGTACCATTTCGGGACCCGCTGATATCATGAAAGAGTTCGTCGCAGAGTTGACTGCTAAGGGTATATTCGCAAAGGAAGTTCCATGCTCTAACATCGCCTACCACTCGCGTTATATTGCTGATGCTGGTAAGCAAATATCGCTCTTATTCTACCGGCAAACATAGTTGTATGTGTAATGTATTCAATTTAATCAATTAAAATCTTTAAAAAACAGGTCCCGGCTTGCTGAAGTATTTGAGCGAAGTAATTAAGAGCCCGAGGGCTCGGAGTCAACGCTGGGTTTCTACTTCGGTACCAATAGACAGATGGGAGGAGCCGCTGGCTAAGTACTCGTCGGCTGAGTACCATACTAACAACCTTTTGGTAAGAACTCACAATACCTACATAATTATACATTATTAGCATTTTTATACCCGCCGTAACTTCTAAACGAAAGGTTCATGTATTATGAATTTACATGTACTCTCCACCACCGACCACTTGCATGCTTTAAATCAATTTATTGAAACGTGCACAGAATTGAATAGCACAGCATCAATTAAAATTGACATCACTGGGCCGTCCTTTCCAATTAAAAGAGGAGTCAAGCAAGGAGACTCGTTGTCCCTTAAGCTTTTTACTGCCAGTCTTGAGAAAGCTTTCAAAACTTTGGCAAAAAACTGGGCAGACAAGGGATTAGTCATCGGTGAAAAGAGATTATTAAACCTCCGCTTCGCCGATGACATTCTATTTTTCTATAATATATATAATATTATAAGATAAGATTAGTTTAGATGACATATGAACCACTTACAGGCACTTTTGAATCGTCAAGAGGTCGATCAAATAGTAATTGGTATTATGCGCCTATGACATAACTCTTTTCGGTGTCCTACTTGATATGAACCATTTAATTATGTTCTGCTACTCCAAGAATCATGTTTTCTAAATTCTGATAAATTGTGTTGTGTTTCACAAAAGTTGAATACGTATCTTTTTTATATTTTTTGGTCTTGCCAAGATTCAATATCTCGGTGCTTTTAAAGTTAAAGTCGCCACTTCAGTTGTGGCAAAAACTATTTATATAAAAAAAAAACTGTTTTTTTTTACAATGTTCATACGAGTAGTATTGATGATCTCTTGTTTTTCAGAACCCGGTACTTTTCGAGGAGACTTTGAAACATATACCATCCAACGCAGTGCTGGTGGAGGTGGCTCCTCATGGTCTACTGCAAGCCATCCTGAAGCGCTCCCTACCTGCAGACTGTAGGAACATAGCGCTTACTAGGCGTGCACATCCAGACAACACATATCTTCTGCTCGAAGCGGTTGGCAAGTACGTAACAAAAGTCCCAGTTATGATTTACTTTCGACTTACATGTTTATGTCAACAATTGAACAACATGCATTGCGTGATTTACGTTGTCGAGCAGACAACATTTTCAAACATAATATGAGCAATGGTTTAGCCATTTCCTTTAAAATCCATCGGATTGTGATTGAAAGAGTGTTACACAATTTTGTTTATTTACCTGAGTAGTTTTAAATCATACGGAATGCCGCATTACGAGCTCATGGTTAGGAACTCCGAATGAGCTCGAAACTAGTCGGGCACACCTGAAATAAACACGTAACCACAAAACCAATGATTTTTTTAAAATTTTCTGTGGTCATTATACTTATTAATTTTTCTATTTACAGATTATACATGGAAGGATACTACCCAAAGGTCCAAATTCTCTACCCTAAAATAGAGATGCCAGTATCCACTGGGACGCCATTCCTTTCCCATCTGATCGAGTGGGCCTATGGAGAAACATGGTGACGGAAATTACTTTTTTGAACAATTAATAAAAGTGCTTACAGATTTTATAATATGTCCTCAATAATGGGGTTTTCAGGACCTTTTAAAAGGGGCCTAACTACGTCTGTTTAGTGCTTTGTTTGTTTAACGTAGGTAACAACATTTTTGTAAAATTTTTAGGGTTTTGCCTCACTACCATACTGCTAACAGGAGGACGGCTGCAGCTTGCACATATACCATATCATTGTACGATAAGGAACACGAGTATCTGAAAGGACATGTTATCAAAGGTACCTACTTAGCCTAATAAAAAACAGCATATTATGTTACATCTTGGTTACCTATTATCATTTAATTTTTTCCTCCTATACTGCATTAAAATCACTGGAGCAATAATGCTCTAATATGCATATAGTCTGATCCTTGTCCTATTTGAAATGGTCAGTGATTAATTTTTCATGATTTCTCTAGAAAAAACGATATATCCGTTTGCATCATCCCTGGTGGCTGTTTGGGATACCCTGGCCATGACGCTGGGTGTTCCGAAGAGGCAGGTTTCAGTGGAGTTCTGCAACGTGCGCTTGTTCGCACAACCCGTGATGAACATACAGAGTCAACTGAAACTTAGAGTTGCATTGCAAAGAGGAACTGGATGTTTTGAAGTATGTACTGAAACTTCTGTGACATTACTTTATCAATCTAAACCCCTAATTGCTCCAGACCATGAAAGTATTATGTAAGACAGGCACATAAGACATGCCAATGGACTTACTATGCCTCTGGTATTGCTAATTTCCATAAGCGGTGATCACTTACCACCACGTGACTTAGCTATTGCACCAAATGTCATTAGCTCATCCTGCTTTCTAGTATGAAAGCAATACTATTAAAAGTATTCAATTCCACAGGTATTTGATGATACAATTAAAGTAGCGACAGGCGTGATCGCTGTTTTGAAACCAAACAATAAAAAAGAAGGAATACAGCTTAAAGAATCCCAAGATATGAACCTCAGTGCTGAAGATATTTATGACTTGTTTCGTGAACGAGACTACTTGTATAGGTAAGGAAGATATATTATTAGCATAATAACTTTTTTTAATATGTGAGTTACGAGTGAAGTAATGTGCTATAAAGCGAACCATGTTAGAGAACAGTCAGAGAGACAGAATCCGGATATAGTTAAATACGATGAAGATGAAATCAAGGGTCACTTTCGTCGGGAAATCGACTTAAATGGGCATTTTCATTCTTTCCTGTGCTTAGTGAATCACATTGATGTGGTAGAGAACTTTGATTGTAAATATCGATAGCGTCTCACTAGGAACCGAGTTCACTACTCAAGTGCTGAATAAGCTATTTGGGTCATGTATCATTTTCAGTTTTCACGAGTGTAGTCAATCGATCTTAGAAAGATAAATAAAATGACAATTTCATTTTGCAGTGGTGAATTCCGCACTATCGAAGCCGCAAGCGCTTCTCTGAATGAAGCTTCGCTATTGTGGCGCGACAACTGGGCCACGTTCATCGACGGCTTGCTGCAGTTGAACATGCTGCGACAACCACACGATGGAGTCACTCTGCCCACACACATCAGGAGAATCTCTGTGGATGTGGAGAAACATCGTGAGAAGAAAATAACCACGGAAGAGGATAAAGCTTTGTATAAAGCTGAAATTTTAGAAGAAGATGATTTCGTAAGGTAAACCAAAACATTTGCAAACCCATTTGGCTAACTACGTTTTATTTTTGTGTGGTATTTAATTTTTGAATGTTCGCGCCATATTCAGATGTGGAGGGCTAATGATGGAAAATATAAGATATCGCAATTTGCCAACTATTAACAAAAGAAACATGGCGTTACAGACGCTGAAGTTCGTTTCTAACTTCCAAGTAGACCAACAAGTAAGTGGAACCTTTAATTAACATGAATTTCCAAATATTGTGATGATATTTGTATTGTTAATAAAAATTATATACCTAGAAAGAGTGAATGTGAACTGGAATAAGGATTGGATGATGATGATTTGAATAAAATTATGAATATAGTGATAATGGAATGATAATTATTAATAATTTTGATTACTAGGTTTCAACTTCACTGCAAGTTTTCTTGCAAATGGTTGCCGAAAATGTTAACAAAGACCCTATCAAAGTTGTTGGTATCACAAACAACCAATTGAAGGAATCTGTATTTGAAGAAATGAAGAATATTGGAGCTAGTGTTTATGGTGTCAACATTAGTTATGAAGAATTCAATCTGGTAGACTTGAATTCAACAAAGAATAGTGACCTCTCAATTAAGAATGCAGACCTTGCTGTCGTTCGTAATCTTTCCACCGATGATAATGTAAGACAGTTCTTTTAAAATTATTTATAAAATCATAGTCTCTTTGGTTTAAGGATAATTTAATTTAAATTCCTCAGATGTGTCAACTGTTACATTTTACGCTACAACGAGACTCTTTCATAGTGAGTGAAGAAGACGATTTAAACGGAGGTCGCATTCGGCCGACGTCTCTGTATCGTCAACTGGCAGCTCACAGCAACGCTAGCTCGCGCTTGGACTTGGTGCGCTGGCGGCCAACTAAGGTGGCCATGCCCACTACAGCCATTACAGTGCACGCGCATCTCGACCTCTCCCAACTCACCGCCACTCGCGCCAGCCTCGCCCCCCACCATCGCCTGCTTATTGTGGCCCCCTACCCAGCTCCCTCTGCCCTCAAAGAATTAGTAAAATGTTGGAGAAAAGACGTCCAACGTAACAATGTTCACTTATTAACTGTCAATAATGAAGAAGGCAACAATTTCTTCTTGGACGATCTACCGGATATCGATCTAGCGTTCACCGTTTTGGATCATGTAAGTGTGAAATTATTGATATTCAAATTCTGATAAGTACAGTATCCAGGTGTAATTTGGCAAATCACGTTTTAGATAAGTTCGGCTTTGTAGAACGTCTTTCGTCACACTACTTGTGTGGTAGTTTTTCTCTGGAAGTCAATATGCCACATGAACTGTACTTCAGTGTCATCCTCCAATATTGAACAAAAATGTTTAATTTTAGGGTAAATTGGGAGGAGAGTATTACATGCCAGTACAGGATAGTGCGGAAGTGAGCAGCAATGTGATGTTACAAAGCGCACAAATAGGAGGTTTGAATTCTTTGGAGTGGGTCGATGTTGCTGAGATATGTGGCTCTGGAGTACCAGTGAAGGTACGTACACTTATTGTAAATGATAATATACATAATTATTACCTTTAACATATTTTCAATTAGAGACCTCGGAGTAGACATCTAGGGTACCCAGATCTGAGATGGTAAGGATTGAAAATATGTACCTAATATCAAATCAATCACAAATACCTTTGAATTTTCAGGTCCATTACGCCGGATTGTCCAACACTGACATTAAAAAAGCAATTGGAAAAATAACATCAAAATATGATGGACAAAACAATTATGGCATGGATTTCAGTGGAACAACAGAAAGGTAATGAAATGTTTAATACAGGGTGACATGAAAAAGCTGAAGTTAACTTAGGAATAGAAGTCATGTACAGGCCTTATATTATTTTGGCCAGATTCGTGCCATATTCGTGAATAATCGATTCTTCTTCTAAGCGTATCGACGGGAAATAAAAAGTTCAATTCGCTGACGCAGTCATAATATCCTCAAGTGCACAGGTGGCATGGAAGGGGGGGGGGGGGTTATCGATCGATTGTAGAAGAGCGATAAATAATTTAGGATGTGTTATGTTACAGTGGTGAGCGCGTTATGGGGCTGGTGCGTGGCGGCGCGGCCGGCAGCGTGGTGCGCGCGCAGCCGGAGCTGCTGTGGCCGGTGCCGGCGCACTGGAGCATGGAGGACGCTGCCACTGTGCCGCTCGCCTACGCCCATGCACTCTACTGTCTCGTGAGTTTACACACAATATACTGCAACAATAGTCTCACCTTTTACTGTTAAACTGATCCCACCATGTCTCTTTTACTACCGGACGTCTAGTAGGACGTACTGCGAGATACCTTCAGTACTTGTGTGATATCTCGGCAAGAGGTACTCAGCGCTTCTCCTCCACACATGTATAATTTTTTTCCGCACAGCCAGTGTGGATCCCTCTACCAGGGTATATGTTCCTAACAACTACTACTTATAATCTGCCAGCTTTCAAAGCAAGAATGAACAGGCATCTTCTGATTTCGCTCGTTCTATCGTAAACTTCATCCATCGCTTCCCATCTAGCGAAATCGACGTCAAGAGTAAGCCCTATAGTAAAAAAGAAAATGCCAAGTACGAGTTGAACTCGCAAACGGAGGGTTCCGTACTAAAAGGCAAAACACGCCGAAAAAAACACGTCTCTTGTATTGAGACCCCCTATAATTTTTAACTTTATTTTATTTTTATTATTTCTTGTTATAGCAGCAATAGAAATACACACTGTGAGAATTTCAACTGTCTCCCTATTAAGGATCATGATACAGCCTGCTGACAGACCAGACAGATGGACGGACAGCGGAGGCTTAGTAATAGGGTTCCGGTGGCACCCTTTGGGTACGGAACCCTAAAAACTAACATTAAAAATTCTGATTTGTTTTAGGGAATCAAATATGGCAAGAAGCTGAAGTCCGATGTCTCTGTGTTTGTCCATGGAGGGGCTGGAGCTTTAGGCCAAGCTGTGTTATCAATAGTCCTTGCTCACGGCTGTGAAGTATACACAACTGTTAGTGACATGCGGAAAAAACATTTCTTACTTAAATTATTCCCAGATCTGAAAGGTATACCTACACGTAATGTTTGAATATTTCTACATAAGTACCTACTTATTTTTTTATCTTGTTTATTCTATTTATATATTTTTATTTTATTTCAGCTGATCATATTGGCAATTCTCGGGATCAAAGTTTCCTAGATATGATTCTTAATGCCAGAAAAGGGGAGGGTTGTAACGTCGTTATAAGTTCAGCAAAAGGCAAACTGAAGAAAGTGTGTATCTTACTTAATTTATTTTTAGTTGTAAGTAATGACTTTATGTTATTAATAGTTAGTTGTTACACTGGATTGTTTCTTATTTCAGACTATACTTCACTGTATTGGATACCTGGGCACAGTGTTTGATGTTTCTCAACTTCACAATCAAGATGAAGATTTTTCTTATGGATTGTACAACCTCACTAAAGAAAGGGCTTATGCTACTGTCGATTTCTCAACGATATTTGAAACTCCCGAGGAAATGAAAGTAAGTATATCAAGCAATCCAGCCGAAACTTTAAAATACTAATTACATAATCATAAATAAATCAAACCAAGAGCAATACAAGAGATACACGATACAAGGGTTCGGTGAAGTTCTCTCACGAGCTGAACGAAATATAAATCTGTTGATTCGCAATATTATTTGTTGATATTATTGATTTAAGGTTCATTTAGAACTAGCGGTATACACATATAGGCTGTGTATTGTCTGTCAGCCACTCAGATACGGAAACATGTGCTACTAGTAGGTTGAACATTTTAAAAAGCAATCAAGCTATTATGATGTCCATGCTTTTATAATAGATCATGGGTCAGTTATCTCATTGGAACATTTGCTTTAATCCACAGGCCTTACAGACGATGTTGAGCGAGGGTATTAGTCGCGGCTACGTGCGTCCTCTATCACGCGTGTCGTATGCGCCGCACGACGCCGCGCGCGCCTTCCGACTGCTCGTGGCCAGCAGGCACCGTGGCAGAGTGTTGCTGCACATGCTGGAACATTCAACACAAGGGAAGCCAAGGTGAACAGAGACCCTTTTTTTGTTTTGCAATTTTATAGGAACGAGATTTAGCTTCGACTGTTTCGTTTTATTAGGCCGCATTATAAATTACGGTTTTGCGTATTCTTTTTAGTTAAGATGGCCCTTATAGTTTGTAGTAATTCAAAATATTATTATTTCGCTTGCAGAATCTCGTGCAATCCAAATCACAGCCAAGTTGTAGTATTGAATGAAGAAAGTTTTGGACTCCAGATGATCGACAAATTAGTTGCTCGAGGTGCAAGGAAACTACACATTCATAGTAAAGCACATGCAACTGCAAAGTTCCAATTTAAATTACGGTAAGCAAACGGCTAAAATCAATTCTGCTAATGTCAATAATCTAAATGACCACGATGATGATGATGGTGTTATGTTTTAACCTAGCCTAACCAAAAAGTACTTTTCTATTATTCAGGAATTGGCAGAAGATCGGCGTGCAAATCCAAATATCGTCTCAGAATTTAAATAATGAAACTGATGCAGTAGAGTTACTTAAGGATGCTACTAAATTGGGGTCTATTCAAAGCATATATACCACTACCAATGATGGTCAAATGGTTCAAGAAATATTCCTTGCTCACCTGGATGCAGTTTCGAGAAGATTTTGCCCAGATTTAAGGTAACACTGCAACTCTTTTTGTTTATTTCTTTGAAAAATAAAAACAATTATAATCTTTTGCTGGTAAATCTACATCCATTTAATCTTTCATATTCTTTCATTACATTTTTCAGATATTTTGCAGTGATAAATGTTGGTGAGACTATGCTTGGCAAACCAACGTGTCTTTCACGTGTTCAAAATAAACTACCAGCTAAATTGATAACTCTATCTCAACTGAAGAATGTAAGTAGTAGTATAGTAGATTATCAAAAACTCTTCATCGAGTTTGAAAATCCGTGAAGTTTTGTAAGCTTTGCAAATAAAACTTTACCACAGAAAGATTTTAGATTCAAGGGTCATTGTTTGAGAATAATAAACAAAAACGGCCCTGAAACAGTGCCTTGCAGTACACCTCACCGTGCAATTAAACCAGTACAGTTCCTGCTACATTCTTTACACACATTTATTTTCCATTGTAATAAGATCAAATGACGTCAAGTGACATGTCCTACAAATGATTTAAGCTGAATTTGCTGGAAGTGTGTCTAGGTGAACCTATTCAAATGCTTTATAAAGATCACTGAGCACTTCAATTTAATCTTAGATACCTTTTACTTTTTATTTAAGTAGATCGTCGTAATTCGTAGATGGACGCCTAACAAAGGATCAACTTAATAAACAACAATAATAACTACATTAATTTCCATTCAGGAGTCGAATGCTGGTGATGCAGTGGATGCGGTGGAACGCGCACTTTGCGGTGTAGACACCTTGGTGGTTGCACAGAGAACTCATAGACAACAACCTAGTCTGTTGAAAGAACTTGCGCAATTGGCCGGTTAGTGGTGTATTCTTGGTCTAAAGAGAAAACTAAAATTATAGAAAAACAAAAACAATAACAGCATTTAACATTGAAGTTCTTTTATGTAACTTTTTCTTTCTCTTTCATTTATCAAGCGATTTGGTGTTCGCATACTGTAAGCTTATATTATTTTTTTTTTTCCAGGTATAAATTTGAAAAAGAACACCCCAAAAACAACAACTTTAGAAGAACTCGGAATTCAAGATGATAAACTTCTACTGGTTGCTAGTTATTTGCGAATTAACCATAATGTTGAGTTCTCCGAACACGAGATACCACAGCTAACAGTTGAAACGTAAGTTCTTTTACAAAATAAAATGTACTTTAATAATCTTGCCGAAATTATGGAATTAACGGTTTTATTTGACCACCAGAATACTGAATTTGGATAAAACAGAAAACGCCTTTAAAGATGTTAAAGGCTTAGCGACATTCATATCTTACGTAGACACCGACGAACTACTTGCGACTTCAGAAATAGTATGCATGCCTACAATCACTAGCGGCGGCGTATTGGTAAATATAATACAAATTATGTTTTGCATATATTGCGTATTTTTTTAATTGCTTTTATGATTTGAAGTAAACAGGTTAGATTCGGATCTCTTAGATGCATCACCTGAACATATCTCAATTAATTTGTAGTCGAATTAGCATGGCTTTCTTCTTCCATATCCATATGTCCATTATATGTTCCATTACATATGTCATCATCTTAGGCATTCATCTTCTATCTGGTCATATTATATCATAAACTCGATTCATCGTGTTCTAATACTTTTTGAAATATTTCAGCGTGAAGACGAATTTGACGCAAGCTTAACATATTTATGCATAGTGCCGGGTATGGAGGGTCACCACGAAAGGTTCCGCGTGCTGTGCGAGCGCCTTAAGCTGCCCGCACTGGTACTGCAGCCAGGACTCGATCGCCCAACGGAGACCGTGCGGGAGACTGCACAGAGATACGTTGATGTATGAGCTCAGAAATTTAAAAATAATCATTTATGAAAATTAAATATGTATCAACTGCAACTTTGCCTAACCTTACTTTCTTATATTTTAAGGTGCTGCTGAACAAGACAGGATTGAAAAATACTTTCTTCTTATTGGGTTATGAAACAGGCGTTCTGGTGGCCTTAGAAATGGCAGCTATCCTCGAGGATCATGGTAAGAAATATTAGTTAACAACCGTATTTTTTTAAATATTGTAGTACCTAATTAACAAAACTAATGACGTTTATTAATATTTTTTAGGTTTAACCGGTACTGTATATTGCCTAGGATGTGCACCGAGCGAGGTTCAAACTGTGATTGAACAAAATATCGCAGAATATAAGACAAAAGAGCAACTGCAAAATGGAGTGATCAAGCATATGTTTAAGTTGATGGTGGGTGACGACGTTGTGGACATGGACGGAGCACTTAAAAACGGAGATTCGTGGCAACAGAAAGTGGACGCGTGTGTGCGGACTTTGTTAGGTCGAGTGCCGCACTCGGCGCAGTATTCACGCGCGCTCATAGAGGCCGCTCTGGCGCGTATCGAGCGCGCTCGCGGCTACGTGGCACCGACGCGTGCGCTGCGCTCTCAGTTGGTGTTGCTGCGTGCCGCGTTTGCACACGTGGCGTCACCCGCGCAAGCACTGCAGCGCCACTCAAAGCGACCGGTTGCCATACACCAGCTAACTGCTCCACTAGCACACGCGACTAATGACATGAGCTGTGCGTCTGTGATTAATGAGTACTTAGATCAAGACATTTTAGAATCATTTAAAGAGAAAAATATTTGCGAAGCATATCTACTCAATCCTTATACTTTTATGATTTCTTTTAATGAGGACCAATAAACTTTTATTTGCCTACATGTTTGATAACTAAATATTTTAAATTAAAATAAATAATATTAACTCGATTAAGCGTTGCATTTTATTTAAAATAACCTCTCGATGTATGTATGCCGCAGCCATCTGATTAAATTGGTCAGCTAATTGGACGCCTAGGCCGTTCATTAAACGCCGGCATCCAATTAAGTAGCTGAAGGACAACTAGCTAAGTTATTGATCGCAACGTTAAACCACATGGCTGAATGTCGTGTAGTCATTTAGTTAAATTGGATATTCATGAATTTGAGATCCTTGGTTAGGTTAGGTTGCGTCGGGACGCTGCCGGCCGTAGTGAAAGCTATGGTCGGCGGCGAGGAGTCCTGGGAAGCGGTGGTATCTATCTGCGAAACAGTCATTTCGCAGAAGGAGGCTGCGGAAAGGGAGCGAGAGATCTCATCTTCTCACCCAGCCCGCAGCAGGCGCACCGGGCGTCGGCGGAGGGCGGACAACGCTCTCTTCCAGCCCCTGTAAATGGGTCCAGGGGCGACGGACTCGGGGACGTCCATCGCCCCCCATACATCAGGACCCGAGGTGGCGGCGCGTAGTGTTCCACGCGCGCTCCTCTTAGAGACGTCGCGGGGGGAGTCAAACACCTCACTCCCCCCACTCGACCGGACGAGGCCCGCAGAGGCGGGTCGGCACCAGCCGGGGGTTGCGGAAGATTCGTACGTTCTCGCGACCCCCGGCGTAAGTGTGAGACGGAACACCGGGGTGGTTTTTAGTCAGTAAGAGTCTGACAGATCCATCCGCCCCCCCCCCGGCGGAGGACATCTACGAGGATTATCCATACAGGAACAAAAAAAAAAAAAGATTTCTTCAGGAGGACACGGCGTGGCCTCGTTTCGGAAGTGGGAAGCGATCTGTCGCTGCCGGCTGTGATTCATTCTATGGTCGGCGGCGTAGCATCGTGAGACGCGGAGATCTCCTTCTACGAAGATGTCATGTCGCAGAAGGAGGCAGCGGAATGGGATAGAGAAATTTCGACTGCTCTCCCAGCCCACAGCAGGCGCACTGGGCGTCGGCAGAGGGCAGATAATGCTCTCTGCCGGCCCCCCTAAATGGGTCCAGAGACGGCGGTCTCGAGGACGTCCGCCACCTCCTATCATATAAGACCCGATGTGGTGGCACGTAATGTTCCACGCGCGCCCCTCTTAGACGTCGCGAGGGGATTCAATCACCTCACTCCCCCCGCTTCACCAGACGGAGCCCGCTGAGGTGGGCCGACACCTGTTGGGGGCTGCGTTGAAGAGTGCTTAAGTGCAGTAGCCCCCGGTGCAACTGTGCGAGGGAACACGGGGTGGTTTTAGTCAGTAGAAGTCTGACAGACCCCTCCACCCGCCCTAAGGTGGAGGACATCCACGAAGATTTCCAACCCGTTACAAAAAAAAGACGGTTAGGTTAGTTTGAATCACTTGGCTGAGTCTTGGCCAGTGATCTTCAAAGGGCTGACTTTCAATACGGCAAGTTGTTAAACGTTGAATGATCTAGTTCAAGTAACTATCGGCCTGGGCATCCAATTGGATGCCGGCGTTTAGTGAACGGCCTAGGTGTCCAATTAGCTGGCTAATTTAACCAGATGGCTGCGACATGTATATGTAATGCGAAGAGAATCAATCATCTCGAACTTTTTGAAATCGTTTTGAAATGTATTTTTTTTGCAACTAAGAAGTAGATTTTATAACACAATTTATAAGTTTAAGTAGAGTCCCTGTGAGAGAAATGCATGGTGGGAAAAGGAGATGGAAAACGGTGGGCCCAAATGTAATAATCAACTTATTACATTTGGGCCCACCGTTTTCCATTTCCTTTTTCTGATATGATAAAAAAACTAGTCATATGTTTTATCTTTGAATATCAAAAATCTGCTCAATTCTCGATCTGGAAGCAAGAGCAAGAGATCATTCAGAAATACCACGAAGGTAAAACTAATCATCGCGGTATAAGTGAATGCTACCTAGCCTTATCCCATAAATACTATTGGCCAAAAATGAAAAACGAAATCTCAAAGTATATAAATGAATGCAATGTATGCGGGCAAGCCAAATATGATCGAAATCCTATAAAACAAAGATTCTGTATAGTACCACCACCAGCAAAACCGTTTGGTGTAGTTCACCTAGATTTGTTTACGGCCCAAAACAAGAAATACCTGACCATCATTGATGCTTTCTCTAAATACGCTCAGGCATACCATCTTAGAGATGGCACAGCAGTTAGTGTAGTCCAAGCCTTTTTAAGGTTTTGCTCTCATCATGGCGTTCCGATATCAATTGTCACGGACCAAGGACCCGAATTTACTAATCAACTATTTACCGAATTTACGCGTGTCCATAAAATTCAACATCATAAAACCTTGGCCCATACGCCCAATGATAATGGGATGGTAGAGCGCTTACACTCCACTTTACTAGAACATTTGAGAATTCTAAAACTACTACACCGTAGTGAAGCGATTGTTAACCTTATGACATATGCCTTATTAGCGTACAACAGCAGCATACATAGTTTCACAAAATGTAGACCACTGGAAGTAGTTACCGGTCATACGGATCCTAGCGATCCCTTAGATATAGATTTATCTGTGCACTTGCTACAACAATACGTGCAAGAACACCGAAATAGGATGTCTAAGGTATACGAGGCTATTAATGAAACGTCCCTGCATAAACGCACAGAACTAATCGAAAATAGGAACAAAAACAGGGAGCCTGAAAAGGAATACGAGCCAGACCAACAGGTATTTGTTAAGAATCCACTAGCTAACAGACATAAACTCGCACCTCGTTATACACACGACACAGTATTAGCTGACTTGCCCATCCATATTTACACAAAAAAGAAACGCGGTCCCGTTGCCAAATCACGTCTTAAACGAACTCCTAACACGAAACAATTGTTGCAGAATACCGCTGACGATATTGCTACACCTGGTCCAAGCGGAGGACATATTACTTGAGCCCCTAGAAGACGGACCCGGATTACTACCCTTTAAACTGGGACCTTCAAAAATCGTGTCTCATTATCATTCCTTCCTCTTACATATCGATCTAGAAGATATTCAGTCAAAGGTTGATTTAGTTAAATTGCAATTAAGTGAATTTAGGCCATTAATTAACAATAAAACACTTTCTCTGTTTGATCTCCACATGAGTTACCTTGGTGACAAACTTGAAAAGATATCCATACAATTAGAAAGTTTTGAACCTAATCGTGTTAAACGAAGTCTCATTGACGGATTAGGATCAGTCATAAAAAGTATCTCAGGAAACTTAGACTACACAGATGCAATCAAATATAACAACGCCATCCAAGTTTTAGAAGGTAACGACAATAAACTGGAAACGGAATTTAACCGTCACATAAGCTTGACTAAAGAATGGATGTTAGAACATTCCAATGTATTAAAAAATATAGTAGACAACCAGAACATTATTGCTAATAAACTTAACCAAATCATAAAACAAGACGCATCCAAACAGGCAGACCTAGTAACGTATGCCCATTTGGCAGAGCATATACTTATATTAAACGATAATATAGAGACATTATCGGATGAGTTAAATAAAATAGAACTTATGGTAGCTTTTACGCGTACTTCCAGCACGATTCATTCTATGATTAGCTTAGTTAACCTTAGAAATATAATAAGCAAATTAGGGTTATTATACTCAAAAGACGAAATCATTGATATCGATTTTCGAGAGTACTATGATATTCTAAAAATAGGATCGTATTATATTGATAAGAAATTAGTTATAGCTATAAAGGTGCCGATTGCCTTACCAAGAACCTATAACCTATACAAGTTATCCATAATTCCTAACAGAAATAATAAGGCCCTTATACCTACCTCACCTTTTATAGCAATTCATGGATTATATTCTATGTACATAGAGACAGAATGTCCGAAGCTTAACTCATGGTACCTTTGCGAAGAGAAAGTCGGTTTCAAGATTATAGACAAGCCGGACTGCGTGCAGCACCTCATTACCCAACAGCATCTCAACTCCTGTACATTAACGCCAGTCGCTCTGCACAAGCAAGCCTTGGAACAACTTGACGAAAGACATTATACACTAAGCTTCTCGATACCTGCAAAAGTACAGATGTTATGTGGACAGGAACAATTCAGAATACTTCAAGGAAGTTATTTAGCTACAATACCGCAAGATTGCCTGATAAGAACCTCCGAATTCACTATCGCTAACATTGACAACCGAATTAAGGGACATGTACTTAGAATACGAACACTATGGGACCAGAACACTACATCAAGAACCGAAGAATCATTGGTACAGCTTAATTCAATCAACCTCGAGAACCTCCACGAAAGTTACAAGAAAGTCTCAGTACAGCCTCCAGAAAGACTTAGCAAGATATCAGATGGAAGCCTCTACCATACTACCATACCCGTATACATATTACTATTCAGTGCAGGTGTACTTGCCATTGCTCTTACATACCGGCATTGGATGGGAAATAAAGACAAGAAGATCGAGACTGCATCTGTAGAAATAAACGTAGATCAAGACATGTATGCTGAAGTGGAACCAAGAAGGAATATTCATCCAGCTGGAATCAAGATGGACCCTAGTCATCTTACAGCAACATTTTTAACAACAGTTAACAAATAGTTGCTGTTCTACGGGGGGAGATGTTACGCAACGGTGTAACATAAGGATCGCTGATATTACGATTCGGTATAACACACGGACTGTGGACATCGTGACACCATTATTGCGCATCGCAACGACTTACACGTACTGCCGACGCAGCATTTCGTAACCGTGGGATCGGACATCGGCAATGCCTTCCACGATTCCACGTTTTCACGCATTCTTGGTACATACATCGACCAATTGTCACCTACATAATTTTTAAGTCATAAATTGTAATTTCTTGATTTCAATAAATTAGTCTAAAGTAAATTGGTGTTTTGTTGCCTCCTCTGGCTCCAGCAAACATATTTTACATGTTTGATAACTAAATATTTTAAATTGAAATAAATTATATTAACTCGATTAAGCGTTGCATTTTATTTAAAATAACCTCTCGATGTATGTATGCCGCAGCCATCTGGTTAAATTGGTCAGTTAATTGGACGCCTAGGCCATTCATTAAACACCGGCATCCAATTAAGTAGCTGAAGGACAACAAGTCAAGTTATTGAGCGCAAAGTCAAACCAGATGGCTGAATGTCGTGTAGTCATTTAGTTAAATTAGATATTTATGAATTTGTGATGTTTGGTTAGGTTGGTTAGGCCGCAGTTCATCGGGCCCGCAAACGGACGGCCCGCGCTGGTCCTCAAGCGCATCGACAGAGAGCTTCTCGAGGAGGCTGCTATTGTCCAGGCCTGGATCCTGGAGTCAGCAAGGGGCGGACCCGTCGACGTTGAACAGGAGGCACTGTAGTTCCGCGGGGCGATGACGCAAATCGGCGACGCGTTCATGTCCCGGGCGCACACACAGTCAGCAAGGTGCCAGGTGTACTGGTGGTCCGCCGCGAACGCGCAGTAATGCGTCGCATGTGTGGTGGTGAGACGCCAGTACACCCGATACCGGAGGAGACGTCGTCGGGTCCCTAACAAAGAAGCCGCGCTGTATGAGGTATACCGCGGGGCTAAAGAGACTCTGTGGTTGGCCGTCGGCGAGGCGAAGACGCGAGCCAGGGAGGAGATGCTGGAGGATCTAGACGGGAATCCGTGGGGGCGCCCTTAGAGTCTTCAGCCCGAGCTGCTGGAGGAGATAGTCGCAGCCCTCTTCCCGGCAAGAGCGGAGCATACTGCGCCGCCGATGGCTTTGCCCACAGCCGCAGAGTCTACAGAAGAGGACGCCATTAGCGTCCCAGAGGTGACACAGGCAGATATGAGGGCGGCCGTGATGCGGCTCCGGGCCAAAAATGTGGCTCCGGGGCCCGACGGGATTCACGGCCGAGCATTAGCCCTCGCTCTGAAGGAGCTGGTGCCCCAGCTGAGAGGACTCTACACAGCGTGCCTCGCGGAGGGCCAGTTTCCCACTTTGTGGAAAACCGGTCGTCTGGTCTTGCTCAGGAAGGTGGGGCGCCCTACGTACTCGCCGTCCACGTACCGGCCCATAGTGCTGCTAGACGAGGTGGGTTAACTGCTGGAGCGGATACTCGCAGCCCGCCTCGTCGGTCACTTGTGCAGAGAAGGGCCGGACTTGGACGAGAGCCAGTTCGGCTTCAGGCATCGGCGCTCTACCATACACGCTATATCGCAGGTGAGAGTCTTGGCGGAGGAAACGGTGTCCCAGGGTGGAGTGGTGTTAGCGGTGTCCTTGGACATCTCCAACGCCTTCAACACCCCGCCCTGGAGTTGTGTTCGGGAGGCACTGCGTTATCATCGGGTGCCTCTCTACCTCTGCCGCATCGTTGGGGCTTATTTGGCGGAGAGGTGTGTCACCTACGTGGGACGCGATGGCGTCAACCAGCGCAGCATGTCGTGCGGTGTTCCGCAGGGCTCGGTCCTGGGCCCGCTCCTGTGGAACATCGGGTACGACTGGGTGCTGAGGGGCGAACTCCAACCGGGCGTCGACCTGACGTGTTACGCGGACGACACGCTGGTCACTGCCCGGGGTGTTCGTAAAGGGAGGCAGCGTTGCTGACGACGGCTGCGGTCTCACAGACGGTGAGCCGCATACGGCGTCTTGGCCTGGAGGTGGCCCTCGACAAGTCGGAGGCCATGGTATTTCATGGTCCCTGGCGGGCGCCACCGTCCGGATCCCACATCATGGTGGGGAGGATTCGAATTGCTGTCGAGCCCACCATGAAGTACCTGGGGTTGGTGCTCGACAGCCGGTGGAACTTCGGCCCCCACTTCCGGCGGCTGGCGGCCAGTCGTTGGGCGCGGCTGGGGCGCTGTCGACGCTGCTTCCCAATCTGGGGGGCCCGAGCGCCGCTTGTAGGCGGCTCTACGTGGGGATCGTGCGATCGATGGCCATTTATGGGGCCCCGATCAGGGTGGCTGACCTGACGGCCGACAGCATCTCTGTTCTGTGAAAGCCGCAGAGAGCGATGGCCACCAGAGTCATCAGGGGTTACCGGACGATCTCCTACGATCTCCTACGGGGCGAGCGACCGATGCAGTGACAAATGGAGCAGCGTCGGTCGCAGCTGCGCGAGGTCCTGGTGGCGGAATGGCGGGACAGACTCTCACGCCCTACCGCCAGCCTCGTCACCATCGAGGCGGTCCGGCCGGTGCTCGACCACTGGCTCGGGAGGAGGCACGGCTCCCTGTCGTTTCGGGTGACGCAGGTCCTCTCGGGGCATGGTTGCTTCGGGAAGTACCTGTGTCGCATAAACAGGGAGTCCGACGCCCGGTGTCACCACTGCGTCGACTGCCGGGAGGACATGGCGCGGCACACGCTGGCAGTGTATACTGCTTGGGAGGAGCCGCGCCGTGCCCTCATCTCAGGAGTAGGCAGTGACCTGTCACTGCCGGCCGTAGTTAATGCTATGGTCGGCGGCTAGGAGTTCTGGGACGCGGTGGTATCCTTCTACGAAACAGTCTTTTCGCAGAAAGAGGCTGCGGAAAGAGAGCGAGAGATTTCATCCTCTCACCCGGCCCGCAGTAGGCGCACTGGGCGTCGGCAGAGGGCGGACAATGCCCTCTTCCAGCCCCAATTGGTCCAGCAGGCGTAGCATGACGTTTTCTGTTTCTGGGAATTTCCATACAAAGTGACATTTCGTTTCTCTATTTTTGACATCGCACCGTAAAAATCCTTCTAAAGTCCGTCATTTTGTCTTTCGTTTTACCGATCGTTGTCTAGGTCTTTTTGTATGTAGACTATTTCAGAAGAAAGTTTTCTATCCCAAACGTCAAAATCACACTGACAACTGTCAGTTGTCTAAGGTAGTGAAGACAATTTGACTTTGTAATCGCCATGCTAAAGACAGTAGAAAACTTTTTACTCGACGGCCGCAAAGTATAAAAATGGAATGGAAAAATGGAAATTTTCAGTTTTTGAATGGAATATGTGAAAAAGTATTACCTACATGTTTAGTTTTAGGTTTAAGGGGTTCATAAAGGGGGTCGACATTTTCATTATTTTTGCGATAGGACACACCATTTTCGAGATATAAGCAAAATAAAAGAAAAACGTGAACAAACTACTGAATTTCGTAAAAAGTGCAGTTGACTCTTTCTACTTTGCTGCCGTCGTACTGTCTTCACGGAACGTCATTTTTGTCGATTCTTCCGTCGACAAAATCCATTTCTATAATGGTCATGCTACGCGTGCAGGGGCGACGGACTCGGGAACGTTCGCCATCCCCTATCATATAAGACCCAAGGTGGTGGCACGTAATGTTCCACGCGCGCTCCTCTTATATGGCGCGGGGGGATTCAAACACCTCAGCCCCCCCGCTTCACCAGACGGAGCCCGCTGACGTGGGCCGACACCAGATGCTGTCATGGTGGGGCTTGCGCGTCTCAATGATCTTGGGGCTCTGTCGGTAGAGTCACTCAGCCGGAAAGGTCCAAGTGAGAGACAAGACCAAGAGAGACACCGGGACGGGATCGCTCCTGATCGATCGACGATAGTCGATCGACAGAAGATGTGACCATGTCGCTGCAGTGTAGGCGCACCAAAGCGGCACGTGTTTCTCTCCTTGAGGAATAGTCTGCGAGGATAGAACTTTCGGCTGGGTTCACTGAGTTGGGTTGGCCGGACAGCGAACTTGAGGTATGTCTAATGCCACCGCCGGGGGCTTGGCTTAATTGCCTGGCCCAAAAGAAGGCTACTTTTAGATAAAAAACTACCCGATCCCTAAGCTTTGAAGCGCGGTGAGAGGATGAATGGCTAGAGGGAGTCCAGTCGTGAGCGCTTCCCCTGCAGAGCACCTGCTGGACTCTGCAGTATGTAGGCTTACCGGGCATCTAGGCTCTGCCCGGTGGACATTTTTTACCTATAGCTACTCGTGGGAATAATATGGAAAATTAATAAAATAAAAAATAAAATAATGAATCGCCGATCGTGCTAGTCGAGTAGATGGGTGTGAGTGCTGTGTCAGATTCTGACATGATATCTGACAGGATGAGTGTGGCGAGCGTAGTGAGCGTAAGCTCAAAGCGCTCGCGAACTGAAGAAGTGATGGTTGAGCGTCCTTCCAAATTTTGGAGGCAACGAGCACAGAAGGAATACGAGAGACGCGCGGGGTTGACACGCCTCTCTTCTAGCGAAGAAAACCTGCCGGCCGCCAAAGTGTCGACGGGAAGGAGAGGGCGAGGTCGCGCAATTGCTGGAGCGTCAGCTCCTCCAATGTCACGCGACTCTTTGGGGCGCTTTCTTAAGCGCCCCGACACGCCGGCACCCAGCGGAGGTGGCGACTTGGGGACCAAGCAAGTGGAGGGCGTTTCTACGAAAACCCCACCACTTTGGTCAGCACAAAGGCGGAGATCGACTCCACTAGGAGAGAGGAGAGACGGGCAGTGGCTCTGGATGAGTTGGCTGAAATGGCCAGTCAAGCCAGAGAGCGGCGGTCTACTCTCTTGACCGCTGCCCAGGATCTATCGACGGTGGCACTAAACCGCCAAGTAATGGACAGCGTGGAAGCGGTCCTGAAGGTTGCCACTAAGTCTAGTAACTTGAAGGGCACGTTCACGCGAGCTCTAAAAGAGGCGGCGGAAGAGATTAAGGAGGCAGTGGGATTCCTTCTTAATCGCACGACTTCAGAGGAGACGGCAAAGCTACATGAGGAGAACAGCTGTCTCCAATCCGAGATGGAGGTCATCCGGCGGGAACTTGCCGCTCTAAGGGTCGACTTTTGTCGTTAGCAAGAGCGTGCGACTACTGCACCTTCTGTGTCCACTCCAGCACCTGGCTCTCTGCAAGCCGAGCTGGTTGCGAAAATAGCCCGGACCGTCATGCTCCAAGTATGGGGCATGATGAATGCCCGTTTTGAGGGGTTGGAGTCGAGACTTCTCCCAGCCCAGACCCTCCGGCCACCATTCGCAGCGGACAATCGGAGGAATGAGGAGACCTCAATGGTGGAGTTCCCGCAGGTGGCCAAAACATCCACGGCTGGGGCCAAAAAAACAGTGGAGGCGGCCAAAAAGCCTGTGGTTCGAGCCAAAAACCCTGTGGCTGGGGCCAAAAAACCTGTGGCTGTGGCCAAAAAGCCAGCGGAGGTGTCCAAAAGTCCGCTGAAGGGACTTCCTGCCTAGAGGGAGCCGCTGAACTTGCGACCGCAACCGGGCCAAACACCCAGGCCTTGTCAACGGTCGTAAAAAGGAAAAAGGGCCGTCAGAACAAAAAGGTGCCGGAGCCAAAGGGCCCGGCCGCCTCAAAAAGCGTGGGGCCATCCAAGATTCGCATCACACGCTCTGCGGCTGTAGCGGTTACGCTGCAGCCTGGAGCCGGGAAAGGGACATGCCGTACAAGATGGTCCTAGCGGAGGCGAGAACCAAGTTCATGTTATCTGAACTTGGCATATCGTCCATCCACTACAAAATAGCCGCCACGGGGTGCGGCTAATCGAGGTGGCGGGTGCTTCAAATGGCGAAAAGGCAGACGCCATTGCTGCTAAACTGAGGGAAGTCCTCAATTCGGAGGATATCCGGGTTTCCAGGCCCATGAAAACGGCTGAAGTGCGCGTTGATGGAATGGACGACTCGGTGACCCAAGAGGAAGTTTTAGCGGCTATAACCCGAATCAGCGAGTGCCCGCTTGAAATCCTGCGGGCAGGCGAAATTCGCCACGATTTGGCGGGCTCAGCACGATCTGGGTGCGGTGCCCGGTAGCAGTAGCGAAGAAGGTCGCCGATGGGGGGCGTTTGCTGGTGGGGTGGGTTGCGGCGAGGGTTAGGCTGCTGCAACCCAGGGCCATGCAGTGCTACCGATGCCTGGGCATTGGGCATGTTCGGGCACAGTGCACAGCCGAAGTTGATCGTAGCGATCAGTGCTATCGCTGCGGTCAGGCCGGCCATAAAGCGGCCCAGTGCTCCGCGGCACCAAACTGCAGTCTTTGTGCGGCTGTAGGAAAGCCCGCGGGGTACTAAGCAGGTGGCAAGGCCTTCGCCGCGCTCCCCGCCAAGAGGGCTAAAAAGAGATTTGTGGAGGGGAACCCTCCTGCAGTCTAGTTGCCCTTCGGTCGACTCCCGACCCCAGGAAGAGATTGCCGAGGAAATGGAGTACCAGTAATGGCAAACTACCATTTCCTCCGGGGCAATATCAACCACTCTGCCAGAGCTCAGGATCGTTTGCTCCAGAGCGTGGCGGAGTGGTCGATGGACGTGGCGGTGGTCGCTGAGCCGTATTTTGTCCGTCCCCGTGATAGCTGGGTAGGGGACCTCAACGGTTTAGTGGCCATCATTGGCGGGACTCTTGTCAATCCGACCCGAGTTCGCGGCTGGGCTGCCGCCCTCGTGGACGGCATGGTCATCATTCCTTGTCGAGCTAGGAGCCGTCGTGGGCCGGGACCACTCACGCCTTGCGTTACTACTCGGCGACTTCAACGCCAAGTCCGCGGCTTGGGGATCGCCAGTCACTGATGCTAGGGGCATGGTGCCGGAAGAGTGGGCAATCACGACGGGTCTGGCCGTCCTCAATCGGGGATCGGACTACACGAGCGTGCTGCAGCGGGGCGGGTTCATAGTGGACGTCTCGTTCGCGTGCCCCGTGGTCGCGCGCCGTGTCCAGGACTGGCGTATCGCGGCGGAGGTGGAGACGTTATCGGACCACCGATATATTCGTTTCGACTCAGATCGCGGGCGGCCGCGGTCCATCGGCCTCACAAAGAGACGGTCCACGCTGGGCGCTGAAGCGCATTGACAGGGAGGCTCTCGAGCAAGCCGCTATTGTCCAGTCCTGGAACAGGTAGTCGGTGACGGACAGACCCGTTGACGTCGAAGCGGAAGCTGCACGGTATGAGGTGTACCGCGTAGCTAGGATAACTCTGCAGCTAGCCATCAGCGAGGTCAAGACACGAGGTAGGGAAGAGTTGCTGGAGACCCTAGACGGAGATTCGTGGGGGCGTCCTTACCGTATGGTCCGAGGAAAACTCCATCCCTGGGCCCGCCCACCTAAGGAGGGACTCTAACCTCAGCTGCTGGAGGAGGTGGTTGCGGCACTCTTCCCTGCAAGAGCGGAACACGTGCCACCGTCGATGGCTCCGCCTGCAGCTGCGGAGTCAGAAGAAGAGTTCAGCGCTAGCGTCCCTGAGGTGACAGAAGCGGAGATGAGGGCGGCCGTGATGCGGCTCCGGGCGAAAAACACTGCCCTGGGGCCCGACGGAGTACCCGGCTGCGCCCTCCTATTTGCCTTAAAGGCCCTAGAGCCCCGACGGATAGGGCTGTATTCAGCGTGCCTCGAGCGGGGCCAGTTTCCCATTCAGTGGAAGACAGGTTCGTTGGTCCTGCTCAGGAAGGTGGGGCGCCCTGTGGACTCTCGGTCTGCGTACCGGCCCATAGTGCTGCTTGACGAGGTGGGCAAGTTATTCGAACGGATAATCGCAGACCGCCTCGTCAGCCACTTGTACACAGATACTCTTTTAGAACTTTTAGAACACATACTCTTTGGTAACTCGTTTACCGCTTAGTTTTCCCGTGGTTTCCATATGAATGGTATTCCATGGGATTGTAACTTTTGGAATAGGATGGAGCTCTGCTCGAACCTTGCTTGAATGTGACTTGGACGCCTTATATGTGATGTAGTTATCTACAAACTTTCCAACGTACTTATTCATATTAGGAAACCAGTAATGGCAAAAGGTCTTTGCTATGGTTTTCTCCCACCCTAAGTGCATTACACTCCATGAACATGATTAATAATTATAATAGCTAACTGAAAAGCCCTCGGCACCACTGGTAACCACACACTTCTTTTGTTACGCTCTATCTTTCGATGCAACACACCCTTTCTCATTTCATAAGTTTTAACCGTCTTATCAGTAAGTTCACTAGACCGGAGTTTTTTACAATAATAGAATTAATATCCTCATCTTTTTGTTGCACTGCTTGTAAACACTTATCTGATATTTCTGTCAAATACTCTTTTCTGCCCATTTTTTTTACTAGCTAACTTAAGGATCTCTGATTTCGTTTCGTTTTGTGTTATTTTCGTGATAAAAAGTCGACATGTCCCATATTTTTGCCCTGGTGGTACTCAATTTCAAATTCAAAAGATTAAAAAAAACACTACCATCTATGGACACGAGGGGTAAGGTCTACTTTAAATTTAGATGTCTTGACTGCATTGCAATCAGTCACAACTACGAACTTAAGTCTTTGTAAGTAATGGCGAAAATGTTTTATGCTATTCATTACTGCGAGCGTCTCTAGTTCATACGAGTGATATTTTGACTCAGCGCTGGAGGTTCGGCGACTATAATATTCGATAACATGTAATTTATCATCAATCTTTTGCATTAGTATGGCACCATAAGCTTTAGCGCTGGCATCGGTATACAACTCTATCGGCTGGTTGGGGTCAACTAATCTAATCTAATCTAATCTCTCATTTACTAACTCTACCCGATGGAGTGTCTTCTACAAAGTAATCAGCGTAATCATTAAATAAAGAGGTTGATTGTTCTCTATAGATTAGGAATATCACTCAGTAGTCTCTCTCAATCTATCAGTGATTTACTTTAGAGCCTACATCACAAACAGACTATTTTGATCTTAAAAATAAAAATGAAACATGTTTGACCAACTGAAAACCCTAATAAAAGTCAGTCCCGTCGTCTAATCATAATAATTTCAGTAGAAATACAATGGTCAGGGACGACATGCAGAAATAACTTGCAACGAATACCCCTGTATCATAGCTGTGGATAATATTTAAATGTTGCATACAACGTCAAAAAGTCAAATGAAATCGAACGTCAAAATTTACAAGAAAACAGAAATTGCTTCCAGTCGTCCCCTCCAAAAGGCAGCCCCGCATGGAGAAGAATGGGCAAGAGACTCCACTGTAAACAAGGTTGGGCTCTAACAATGTAACCGTTTTTGCTGTTGTTTGCCAGTGAGACTGTCCCCGGCGGACCCCAGCCTGATAAAATTTTCGTTTTTTCCTAATTATGCTAATATTAGTATTAAGATCGGCTTTCCTTTGAGGGAAAGGGAACACGCCCCCCCAGCCGCGTGTTCCTGTAGGGCTCGTCACCAAACTTGGACACCCTCCCACCGTTATAAGAAATGAATTCCCATAAACTAGACTGCCTTGTCCCGACTTAGAAAGCTAGGGGACAAGGAGGGGACACAAGGTGATGTTAATATTGGGAATTCACAGTTAGGAAATATAAGTATTATAATTATAAATATGTGAAGCTAAGAAGACGAGAGGGTATACAAACGTATATAATATATGATTAAGTACTCGTATTATAAATGTCGTAACGCCGTCGTCTCCCTTCTCGCAGGTGAGCGCAAATATCTGCAATAGTTTTGATAATATGAAGGGGTAAAGGGATCGTTACGCTTGCACTTACATTAATCATTTATAGCTACGTTAATTTATATGTTTACAATGTACCCACTTTAGTGAGACCGGGAACCGTTTTACAACGTCTGCCTCATTATACGTGTCCTGCTAGACCTAACGCATAGAACCTCTGCGGACACTAGTACGATTCTAATAGAACACGTTTCCTATGCACTAAATAAATGTCTTACTCAATCCTAAAGACAGAGTACTGCGAAGTTCAACTGCCATTGAGTGAGACAAGTGTTGATTAGTAGTAAACGCGTACTAATGTTATTGACACCCTTACGGCGGCCTAGCCCCCTTTTTACTAAGATAATAGAAAACTAGTACAAGCGTACCGTAGACTCAGTCTGTAGCAAAACTCAATGCGATCGTACTTGGTGCACACCGAAGTGGTATTTCGTCACTTTACATTTCCTTAATCTTCCCCATTGAGAGAATGCAGTGCGGTTTTCACCGCAAAAGCATCCATATTGACGTGTCTCGATAAATAGTGTCGATTAATAAATGGCATACCATAGCCGGATGTAGATTTTTATCGAGATACGGTCCCTAGCGTTCTTAGAACGACTACCAATCCAGGTTGTGATTCTGAGTAAAACTTACCCCCTTCCCTGGATATGTGCATGTACGAAGCCTCACGCAAGGTGTTCTGTGGCCAGACCTTTTTGGAAGCAGTAATCATCACTAACATTTGATTAATTCATAATGTAATTAGAGATCGGCTTTATAGCCTAGTTTGGTTTAGATGAACTGTATTTACGGTTCTGCCTTCCATATGTGGTGCGTCGGTTAAGGGTCAACAATTGTCAAGAGTCAGGAGCGTTGGTGCTCATTGTCAAGTTTAGCGGTAGGCCTTCTCCGTTTCCCTATAACCAAACGCAAGTGACAAAATCTGGCAAGGTACGGATTAGGAGGTGGTCACTTAATACAAGAGAAAACAGCATTAATTATAAACTACGATACTAAATATTAAAGTTGACACTTACCAAATATCTCCTTGGAGGGAATTATATTACAACTCACTTACGGAATACTGCACGTATTACCAGTTTCACCTCGGGCACAACTCACTGAACTCAATTATCTAGCGTACACTACGTCGTTCGCTACCTAACGTGGTCTTTAACCCACTATCAACTTAATAAGTAATGCTCGGTCCCTTACTGTCGTAATGGACTGGCATTCCTTAAGTCTCCTAACTTAACTACCCTGGACTAGACTATCGTGTCTATCACTTCCCGGGGTCCTAAGTCGACTCCTAGAGTATCGTGTCTATCACTTCCCGCGGTGCTAATTCGACTGCCATACCCTTCGTTTCTTTTCATCTTCTCACATCCCCATCACTACACCAGCCTCCTATTTTTTGTAACATAAACCCAAATTCTCGCAAGTTCGCAGAATACGTTTCTGTAGAATTCCTCAATTGTTTTAAGTGTTCGTTTGGTATCAAGTTTTGGCGGCCAGATGACAATAATCGCCTTCTTTCTTTAGAAATACACTCGAGAGCAATGAATCCGGGTCACTTAAAGAATGTTAAAAATCTCGGAAACTAAAAATGATAGGTTAATGCAATAAATTGTATTTAATAGACAATGTAATACTCCTTAAATGAAAGTAAAAAAAATATGAGTCACCATACATTTTATTAACACAAAATTACATAAAGAAAAAAACTGCTGATCTCTCCTTAAAACAAAAATAGGAAACATGAAATTTTTGAACTTTATTACGATTTTCTTGAATTTTAATACTTCGTATTGCCTCCTCGTGCTTCCATTACTGCGTTTACGCGGTTTGGCATGCTGTACACCAAGTTCCTTATACGATTTTGGGGAATATTCTCCCATTCCTCTGTGAGAGCAATTTTGAGCTCACGAAGCGTGATTGGGGGAGGGTTTCGTTGTTTTACGCATCTGCCTAGCTCGTCCCAAGCATGCTCGATCGGGTTGATATCCGGGCTGCGCGCTGGCCACTCCATACGAGTAATGTTCATCTCTTGAAGGTAGTCATTCACAATCCTACCTGTATGAGGTCGGGCATTGTCATGCATAAATATAGCATCCTCACCTAAATTTACCATAAATGGACCAACGTGATCATTGAGGATTTCTTCCACATATCTTACGCTAGTTAAAGAGCCGTTTTCTATGATCACCAGCTCTGTGCGACTTTCAGAAGAAATTCCGGCCCACACAAGTACAGAACCACCACCGTAGGCTACTTTTTCTTCGATGCATGCTTGCTTGAATCTTTCCCCTGGTCTTCGATACACTCTGTGTCTTCCATCGTGCTTGTAGAGCATAAATTTTGATTCGTCGGAGAACATAACTTTTGACCAATCTTCAATACTCCAATTTACGTGGCTCTGGGCATATCTTAGTCTTGAAATACGATGCCCACGCTCCAGTTTAGGGCCGTTTGCAGGTCTAAGGGGTTTTAAGTTAGATTCAGCAAGCCGACGTCTTACTGTCCATGCACTTGGGTTACTTCCTCCGAGGCGTCGAAACTGATTTGTGAGTTCAGTTCCTGTGAGAAAGCGATTTCGAAGCATGGTGTTCACCAAGTATCGGTCTTCTCGTGCTGTGGTACACCTGGTTCTGCCCGTTCCTGGTCTGCGTAGGTTAGAACCAGTTTCTTCGTAACGTCGGAGAACTCTTTGTACTGTTGACAGCGACACACCGACAGTCCTGGCTGTATCGCGCTGACTCCGGCCGGTTTCCAGCATTGTAAGTATTCTGGTGCATTCTTCAGGCGTAAGCGACATAATTTCAGCTTGAATAATGAATATAGAGCACTATCAACATGGTTTATGTACCCACATAAATGACAGATTACAAACAAAAGCAAAACCAAATGCTGTAATTTCGTAGTTCCATCTTCGAAAGTGGCCCTTTTTCAAATTTGATTTTTTTATGATATAACTTTACAATAACTAAGAAGTTTTAATACCTTCATTTAAGGAGTATTACATTGTCTATTAAATACAATTTATTGCATTAACCTAGCATTTTTAGCTTCCGAGATTTTTAGGATTCTTTAAGTGACCCGGATTCATTGCTCTCGAGTGTAGTTGAATTATTGCATCCTAACTGACGTCAAATATTGCCCTTCGACTAATGGCTGGCATAAGTGCCACCCATTATACAATTTCAAGTAAATAAGTGTTTTGTTATTAATTAGGGTAACATGTCAAACTGACAGATCATAAAATAGAGATTTAATGTGTCAAACTCAAACTCAAACTCAAAGCATTTATTTCAAATAAACCAATTACAGGCACTTTTGAATTGTCAAGGGGTCGGTCAGTCAGAAAGATGAAGCTAGTTGCCCATTCCAAAGCGTAGTAGGTACCTATGGAGAAGAACGGGCAAGAAACTCCATGGACACTCTTTTAAATCAAAATATGGTTACAAATTATTGGTTACATCATTCATGTTGAAATTATGCATGTGAGAACGATGCAGAACGTTAAAAGCGTCCGTAATAAAGAGACGACAACAATTCCAATATTAAATTAAAATAAGCCGTGGCAGCCAAGAGATGACCAGTCCCCACTGACGGCGCCCGTTCACGAACATGACGTATGGATCAGCACCATTTAGCTCAACCATTTTGAAGGGAACTTAATGATCCAACACACACGCCACCACCAGCGAGACATTTGAGTGAGCATGACATACTCTCAGCCGCCAGGGCACATTCAAGTCAATGAAAGACAAACCTAGAAAATGGTAGCTTTATAGTAGGTACATAGTACTCACAGTGTCTCACTCACTTAGTGTCTCTAAGAGTCCCGAAATCGTGGGAAAGTTTTAAAACAAATATAATATTTTGTTATTAATTAGGAATAGGTGACAGACAGTCACACCAGGGAACTTACTAGTTAAACTTTCCCTGATCAGAGAACACTTAGTACCGGAGTCAAAATAAAATGAAAACGACTCACTAGATTCGTTAAAGAGTAGATCTGCAGCTGGCTTAATGGGGCAGATATTCACTCGCTTCTAACGTCGTTACCGGAGTCAGTCTCCTTCTTTGGACAGCGTGTGGCGATGTGACCCAGCTCGCCACAGAAGTAACTGGTCACCGGCGTCGATGCTTTCTCCGATACAGTCTTTGGCCGATTGCGATCTACTATATCCTGAAAACATTTGAGGGGTCATGCAGACAAACATTCTCCTTCCTTAGGACTCAATAAACAGCCTACTGCTAGATACTTGTTATTGCATGCAAAAATCGACGATATTGCAACAAGCCCGGGCATCACTATCTGGAGACTCGGGATTGAACTCGGGTAAGGCTAGCTTAGTGTCTTCTAGACTAGGTTCTTTAATCACACGAATCAATTCCATCAATTTGAATAACCGTTCCCAACGGTTATTTTCACTAGCACTTGAAAAAAATCAATACTCTGACCTATAGACTGTTCCTGCACCGTTCCGCCGTATCCCGCTTCTCATGACGGAAAGTTCGAGCGGCTGAGACACCACGTTTCGTTGCTGATCCGTCATCTGTTGGTCCTTCACCATGGGCGTGTACGTGCAGGTGTTCGGAAAATAATACTCGCAAAATAATATCATGGATTCGTTTATTATGACATTATCATGTATGTTGACTTGAAAAGCATGACAGTTGAGAGTATGATATGCTCAATTAAATGTCTCACTGATGGTGACTCGTGTGTTGGATCATTCGGTTCCCTACAAAATGGTTGAGCTAGCTACATAAGTGGTGCTGATCCACGCGTTATGTTTGTGAACGACTGCCGCATGCCGTCGGTTGAGACTGGTAATCTCTTAACTGCCACGGCTTATTTTTAATGTTATATCTTGATTTAAATGAGCGTCCTTGGAGTTTCCTGCCCGTTCTTCTCCATAGAGATCTACGTTATGGAATGGGTAACTAGCTTCAACTTTCTGACTAACTGACCGACTCTGTGACAATTCCAAAGTGCCTGTAAATGTTTAACTGAAATAAATACTTTAAGTTTGAGTTTGAGCTAGTTAGGCCTACTGGCTACAAGGGCATAGCTTCATGGACGCATATTCAGCTGCAAACAGGCGTCCACCAAGCTTATAATGACTAAGACGCTTTAATGAAATCCTGTGTTCAAAGGCAAAGTAAAATACTAATAACTTTTAAAATCCTTATTTCTCGTTAACTTGTCATCAGTATTAATTTGCTGCCTTGAATGATACTCGTGGTTGCACATACTGATGCCTACTGGAATGAACGAATTCATAGTATCATGATACTATAAATTCGTTCATTTCTTCACTAATTTATTTTTAGCCTCCCATATTACTTTCGGCATATCAGCTCTCATATTTAAAGCAACTATTTCTTTTCCCTGTTCAAAAACTTTATAGATATTGTTTTTTAATACCCATTTTTCATCAGTTTCGCTAGATAAAGCCTTGAGTGTTTGTTTGTTATTTATATCACAACCTGACTTTCTAAACGACATGAATGTCCTGTTACCATGTCTTAATGCATCGTACAAACTATTTCTCAAGTAGATTTCATCATCGCTGTAGCTGGAAGCTTCTCTTATCTTATGAGGCATATCATTTTCTATGGAATCTTAAAAATTTTGACAATGATTGCACATTTCTTCTTCCGAAGATGGAATATTGAATCTTCTGTTTCTATAGAAGTTTTGCTTTTGTTGTTTATTTCTTTAGAAACGTATTGTAAGCTGCTTTAAATATTGTAGATCATCCTGGTAAGGTTTAGTAGTTAATCTTGTTCGTTTGAGAAGATTCCATTGCGTTTGAGTATAGCGTTAGTTTATCAAGTCGTATTTTATTTTGTTGTGTATATTGTACTTTGTGTGTGTTTTTTTGTTGATGAGCTTCAGAATTTTCACGATAATATGCACCACTTTCGGTAAAGTCCGTCTCAATTTACTCATTTTCTGGTACATGCTATTTTCCGTATAAGCCCTTTGCCTTCTTTGCTCGCGGTCGTACAAACGTTCACGTCTGTGATGTTCACCACGGCTTTTACGATAGTTATGATGACGCTTTTGCATATGAGAGAAGCGATGATGTTAATTTTTCTAGTCTTGTTTATATTGTCGTTTTATTTTTCTAAATAATTTAGGATGCTTTGTTAGAAAATGTTTAACTATTTTTTTGTAGTTCATACTTCTTCTCTCTAGAAAGACTGGTTGATTATGATCTGCAAAAAAGAAACTCTACGTCATGTAAAATTGTTTCTGCTCCTGCGCTCCTGCTGAAGAAGGGTAACAAGGTCGGATAGCACGGCACGCCAGCATCAACGACGTTATTCTTCGAGCCATTGGCACCCGCGTACCAGCGGTATTAGTAACGGCTTGGTACGTGATGATGGGAAGAGACCAGACGGCATGACGTTGTTGCTTTGGAAGGTACATAGGAAGGCCTCTGTTGTGGGATGCAACCTGTGTCAACACCCTTGCACCATCTCATGTTCCAAGCACGGCGGGCTGTGGTGGCGCTACTGTTGCGGCTGCTGAAACCCTCAAGGGGCGCAAATACTGTAACCTTATGGGTAACCACGGTTTTGAGCCGGGGAGCCATCAAGGGGCCTGAGTGTTCGTCTCCTTTTTAAGGAAATTTCTCACTGACTGGTCGACGCTTCACATGACCAGAGGGCTGGCTCGTTCTTTTGCCAAAGAATTAGCTTTGCCATTCTACGTGGCCATGTTGCCAGTCTTCTGGGCACGTTTCCGGATGACAACCATACAGACGAGGACTTCGACGTCTAAGTGTTCTTTTGTTTTTGTGTTTATTTGTGTAGTTAGCCATATCATTTAGTATCTACGAGTAGTGTAAATAGTTAGATGTATAATAATTGTATATAAGCAGTTTCGTGTATAGTGTAATAATATGCAAAATAAACATAATAAACAATACAATCAGTATTATTTTCATGATACCCAGTAACAGGGTTCTGTAAGTCAGATCTCTTTACGTAAAGTACTGGTATTCTACAGCGTCCGGTTAAGCTGAAAGCTGTCCATCACCGTAGTTGGAAACAGGCTAGGCAGATGATGAAGAATCAATAAGTGATAGATTACCTTTCATTGAGTCATTCGCGTCCGTGTCATAGTGCTCGAGTGATAACATTGTCTGTGCTCGAAAATGCAGATCTAGGTCATGTGTAGCCAGGAGAATATGCTGAATGAGTCTTCTTTGTTTTCTTTTGCCTTCTGATTTAATGTATGGGGCTATCGCTGCGTCAAATATTCTTTCTCCCATTGATAGAACAGATATGTTTCCTGGGAATAGAACATCGAAATTGGAAGTTTTGAATTAATATAGGTTGGCACAAAAGTAATCACCTGATTTTCTTAAATCCTGAGTGAAACGGCCCGGCGACACTGCGTAAAGGTGCAAACAGTTTGTGCAGAATTTTGCTCAGAAAACTCTGTGTGGTACCCACACGAGAGTAAACCGTTTGCACATTATTCAGTTACGCAGTTTTAACGTACCCTACATGCTTGCTTGTGGAACTTCAGTTTGAGAAAATTAGCGGTTATGGAAACTTGCACATTAGGCCTTAAAGCAGGCGTTGTGCGTTGATTGAGCAACGAATATTCCAGGGCGATAGTTTGAGTCCGCTATGGTTTTGCTTAGCCTTGAATCCTCTAATCACACTGTTGGAGGATTCAGGTCTAGGCTATCGGTTACGAAGAGGTGGTCAGGTGATATAAACACCTCCTTTACATGGATGATTTGAAACACTTTGCCCCCAACAATTTGCGACTGATGGAGCTACTGAAGGTAACTGAACGTTCAGTAGTGCCATCAGGATGGAATTTGGTGTGGACAAATGTACAGTCATACATGTAAAGCGAGGGGGGATTATGGAATCCGTGGGAACCCAATTTTCAGATTCTATATACCTTAGATCCCTCTCCTCAACCGAAACCTACAAGTATTTGGGTATGTCGGAAGCATTAGGCATCAATGCTGCCGACATGAAACAATCGCTGAGGAAGCGCTTCTTTGGCCGCCTGAATAAAGTGTTAAATAGTCTTTTATTAGGCGGAAACAAGGTGCGTGCCTTTAACGGTTGGGTCATGCCGGTTTTGATGAATACTTTCGGCATACTCCAATGGACTCACACGGAACTTGACGCTCTGGATAGGAAGGCCCGTATATTGCTGACGGCATACCGGATGCATCACCCACGATCATCAGTGATGAGACTGTACATCCCGCGGAAGTGTGGGGGTCGAGGTTTCTTAAATGCTAAAACCCCTCACAACCGCGAGATTTGCAATCTTAGGGAATATTTCCTTCAAACTAACGTGGGGATGCACCGAGATGTGGTCGCGGTAAACAAGGGCTTCACCCCGCTCTCCTCGGCAAAAGAGAACTGGCGCTAACCTGCAGTACTAGATACTAACGGTCGTAAGGAAGTATGGCAAGGCAAATAGCTTCACGGACGCTTTTTCCGGGCCCTCCATGGATCTGATGTAGACTTTTTGGCGACTGTATCCTGGCTGCGTTTCGGCGACCTCTTAGGGAAAACCGAGGGTTTTGTCTGTGCGATTGCGGATGAAGTTATCATGACGAATAATTATCCAAAATACATTGTTAAGGACGGTACGGTTGACATCTGTCGGGCATGCCACCGTCCGGGTGAATCAATCCGACATGTAGTTTCTGGTTGTTCTCGTCTTGCTAACGGTGACTGGTGAGTACTTGCACAGACACAATCTAGTGGCTAGGATTATCCACCAGCAACTTGCCTTGCGGTATAACCTTGTGGAATCCGAAGTACCATACTACAGGTATGTGCCCGACCCAGTTCTCGAAAATGGTCACACCACATTGTACTATGATCGATCTATCTTCACTGACAGGACAATTGTAGCTGTGGGATTCACGTCCACATACTTACGTCAGCGCCCGCTAAAACATTCGCCGCGCGAACAGACAACGCGCCGGCCTCGGAAGCGAATGCGTACTGAGCAGCTGTTCGACGTCTTCTCTGCGCCCCCGAAGGGCGCGCGAGGAATCGGTGTTGGGGCTTTTGGCCCCTTGCCCGAGGTTGCGTTCTCTCGGCCCCGAGACTTAGGGATCCGTCTTTGGGTTACCCTTCCCCTCCCGCAGGAGGAGGTGGGCGTACTTTATCGCACACATAGTCGCTGAGGGGTATAACCTCCCCTCAGCGTTCTGTAGTGTGTTTCTGAGGGTGTAACTGTGGGAGCGTCCGAAGTGCTTCACAACCTCCGTGCGACCAAGCCCCTGCCGGGTGAGATCCCTAGTTCCCTAGGGAAGGCCCAGCAAGGGCCGATCGAGCAACGAGGGCGTCGGTTTTGGTCCGCGCTCGTCCACAGTGGCGGCTGTCCCCGCTTCCTACAACGTAACCAGATCTAGCCGGTAGCGCTGCAGGGCGTGGAGCGTTGTAGTGAGTATCGAGCGACTTGAGGTGTGTGTACGTCGCTCGTGTGGTTTATCTTTGTGTTTTTATGCTAGTGTGGAGTAGTGTATGTGTGGGCCGCGCACGTAGCGCCTATATTAACTTAGGACGCTTTGCGCGTGGCGGGCGTCATGTTCTATTGTTAGGGTAGGTCGCGTGTAGGGTGAGGGCGACTTACTCAGGCGTCAAGTCCGGTGGTGCGACGTCTGCGACGAGTTCGCGCTGGAAGTGCTTGTAGTCGGGGGGGCGCGCGTGGCATGGTGCAATGTCCCTGATGTGATGTTGTTCAGAGACGTCGGCACGCGCGAACATCCTCTTCGCCAGGTTTTTGCTGAATTCGTCGATACTCTCGACACGCAGGTCCCTGTGGATCACAGAGTTCCTCACGTACCGAGGTGCCTGGACTATTTGACGCAGCACGTAGTGTTGCTGCGTCCGGAGCATCTTTCTGTGGATCTCGGCCGTGAAGGCGAGCCAAGCTGGGGCGGCGTAGGTGAGTTGCGGTCGCACGTGCAGCTGAGCTGAGCAGCTGCGCTGGCGACGGAAATATTTATAGTGTGCGTGCAGGCGACGCTATACGCCACACACGTGCTAGAGTGAGATGGGTGCCCGTTCATCGTGGAACGTTAGTTAAGTTTTAATAATGTAGTTAATTTTGTATTCTGTTCTCCTATTGGCTGATCAAATTTTAGGTGTCGTAGCATAGGAACAGTCTGTAGGACTCAAAATTGTATGTAAGGCAGGATTAAATTAGAAATAAAGGCAATTACTATATACAATATTCGAGTATTATTTTACCAACCTTCTGACCCCAACATAGCCAACAAACCTGATATTATGGTGATAGATCGACGAGAGTGCCGTGTAATGATTGTGATATCGTTGTCCCTCATGAGAATCTCGTGAAAGCTGAGAAAGAAAAAAATTAAGTACCTTGACTTAGCACACGAGGTTGTCGACATGTGGGACGTGGACTCTGCAATCATTGTACCGATAATCGTTACAGTAAATGGCCTAATTGCGGAGAGCCTCGACTAATACCTCAGGAGGCTCTCATTGCGCAGCTGAGTCAAGGGCTTGATTCAGAGAGTAGTACTTCTGGATACGGCACGCATAGTGAGGAGGTTCCTCTCTCTAGAGCCCTGACCACCGGCAGCTTGGACCCTGTTCCCGATACCAGTGTGCTACTATTTTTTTAATTTTTAAATGCGTTTATATTATAATATTTAAAAATATTATTTTAATGTTTATATACAGGGTGATTGGAAGATGGGCGCAAAGCTTTAAGGCGAAGATAGTACAGACAATTTAGAACCATTTAAGCCATGGTTGTCTTAGACGAAGTCTTACCAAATATTTTTAACCAAATTTTTAAGTTTTTTTTCGGAAATTCTCAAAATTTAATGTAAACTGCATAATTATGGCCAAATTGAATAATACATGAATATTTTTTTTATTTATTTAATTAAAGTAATGTGTAAGCAATCAAGCAAAACATGTTTTAGGCTTCTGTGTCATTAGACATTTTTTTACAGACATTTAAAGCTCAGAAAAAATAAAAAAATTGTACAATACGTCTTTTAAACCTTATTAAAAAAAAAAACGGAGGGTGCTTTTTTTGTTCAAACCTTTTTGAATACAAGCTTGATAATCGCTCTTTCTTTTGAGGTATCATTTATGCGGAGATCTTACAAATTATTGAAATTAGGGCCTACAAACCAATTTGAGGGAGACATTTTTTATTTTAGGCAGACTAATTAAAACAACATTTGAATTAAAATTATTTATTTTTCATGTTCAAAATGACGGCCGTGATTCCTAATACAAGCACGGCCCCGTCTTCTAACTTCTGTAGTCATTATTTTCAACATCATCTCCTGCTTCATTGTCTCAAACGCTGAATTTATTCTTTGTATCAATTCTTCTCTAGTGTTTATTTCTATGTTGTTATACACCAGTTCCTTGGCCCGGCCCCACACGAAAAAGTCCAACGGGGTCAGATCTGGGGAGCGAGCGGGCCAAGGGATGGGTCCATCCCTGCCGATCCAGCTATCAGGAAAGCAATTGTTGAGGTGTTCCCTTACATTTAAAGTCCAATGCGCTGGACAGCCGTCTTGCTGAAAGATGACTGTTCGGTCTCTTTCGAAGATCGGGACACCTGATTCCTCTACCAGCAGTGGTAAATCAATTTGCAGAAATTGCAAATAATTTTCGCCATTCAATGGATCAGGCAAAAAGTAGGGCCCAATCAATGTTCTGCCAATTATTTCAGCCCATACATTCACAGAGAATTTCATCTGAAATGACACCTGCTTCTTAAAATGTGGATTGTTGTCTGCGTCGGCCCATTCATGGATGTTGTGAAAGTTTGTAATACCTTCCCTTGAAAATTTACTTTCATCCGTCCACAAGATTGATTTCAGAAACCACGCATCTTCGATGTCTCTGTTGAGGAGGAAACGGCAGAACTGAATTCTTCTTTGAGGATCTTGCTCTACTAGACCTTGCACACTCCTGCCATGGAACGGATACTTATCATTTTGGTGCATTGTATGCCACACCTTCCATTGAGAAATGTTTAAATTTCGAGCTACTGCTCTAGTACTGGTAGTAGGATCCGCTTGAAATGCTGCTAAAATGTCTTCGTCGACGGCAGTTTCGTGTCTGCCCGGGTTGACTCCAGGTTCCACGCGGTGAAACCCATCTTGGGCAAGACGACGAAACGTGTTGTAAAACACTCGGACATTCGGTATCCTGCGATTCGGATAGCGCTCTTGATACATCCGTCGCGCCAAAGATCCATTGCCGTCTGCTCTACCGTACATAAATACGATATCCGCATATTCTTGATTGGAAAAAGTAGCCATAGTCACTTAACAATTAAGAAAAACGGCGTAGGAGCGCACTAAATGTCAACTCAACACAATTAAGTCAAAAATCAACACGTGCAGGAGCGCGAGGCTACGACTGGACACGGTGAAACAAAAAAGTTCAAAACTAACGCAAACAACACGTGCAGGAACGCAAAGGGCTACAACTGAACACGGTAAATTGTGAATCAACACGACAACGTCCACTCACAAGGGCAGTAGTTTGACTAATAAGTAAAAGATGTAACGGCTTCATCACAGACCGACTGACCCTGACTAAAGAAAAACGACTTTGTTGCCTCAGTAACTAAGACCATTTTGCTGTAAAAACCAACTCTTATCGCTTTTTGCTATTCATTGGGCGTTCTACCTGGAAATGCCGTCGCACCGCGCTCGGTGGCCATTGTTTAGAGAATCCCCTCAATGGGTTCCCCTCAATTGGTTCCTGCATGTGCCAAAAATTCTTAGAATTGAACAATGTTATTATTTCGAGCACATAAAGTATTCTTTTAAGCAAAAATTTTGTGTTTTGTTAGACTGCCTAAAATTTAAAATTTCTCCCTCTAATTGGTTTGTAGGTCCTAATTTCAATAATTTGTAAGATATCCGCATAAATGATACCTCAAAAGAAAGAGCGATTATCAAGCATGTCTTCAAAAAGGTTTGAACAAAAAAAGCACCCTCCGTTTTTTTTTTAAATAAGTTTTAAAAGACGTATTGTACAATTTTTTTATTTTTTCTGAGCTTTAAATATCTGTAAAAAAAATGTCTAATGACACAGAAGCCTAAAACATGTTTTGCTTGGTTGCTTACACATTACTTTAATTAAATAAATAAAAAATGAATTCATTTATCATTCAATTTGGCCATAATTATGCAGTTTACATTAAATTTTGAGAATTTCCGAAAAAAAACTTAAAAATTTGGTTAAAAAAATTTGGTAAGACTTCGTCTAAGACAACCATGGCTTAAATGGTTCTAAATTGTCTATACTATCTTCACCTTAAAGCTTTGCACCCATCTTCCAATCACCCTGTATAATGAAATAGAGGAAATAATAATAATTTTTCTTTGTTCATGAATATGAGGCAACCATACAGAGTAACTTAATAATAAGCCCAGCGGGGTAATTACGTAACACACTAACAGTAGGAATGGGTTTCATTTTGACAGTTCAACAACATTCATTGCGTTATTTACGTTGTTGAGCAGAAACATTTTTCGAACATATGAAGCAATGGTTTAGCAATAGGCTTCAAAATGATTCAGATTGTGATAGATCGTGTGTTACGTAATTAGGGTGCTGGATATACAAAAATCGTTTAAAGTTATTTCGACAATAAAATTTAGGCAAGTCAACAGTTGGAGAATGTGAAATAGTAGATCGTAAAGATGGTTTGTTCAAATCTTGCGCGTTTACTTACTTTCATGACGTGTTCTTTCCAGTTTATGTTTTGGTCTACTATCACACCGAGATATCTTATGGAATTAGTTCTGGTGATTGGGTTACAATGACAGGTATTTAGCTTGTTGCAATTATGAGTTTGTTTAATTATTGAGGTAGGAATAGGTTGATTTCTGTCGTTAATTGTGAATATAATAAATTTAATTTATTTAAGATTAAAATTCAACAAATTATTGTCCAGCCATGAGGTTACTAAAGCAAAGCCTTCATTTGCTGCTTTGGTTACATCTTTCCACGTGTTGGAGCTGAACAATAGTACTGTGTCATCTGCAAATGTTATTATTTGACCATTTTGTAAAAGCAAATTGCAGAGGTCATTAATATATATTAAAACAGCGTAGGGTCCATTACACTGCCTTGAGGTACACCGAAGGTAACATTTTACTCATGGCTTGCACTGTTATCAATTTTTATAACCTCTTTTCGGTTTGTCAAGTAATCTTGGAAAAGTTGGAGAGGTATTCCTCGAATTCCTAAGGTCTCGAGTTTGTTCAGGAGGATGGGTACAAAGACGGTGTCGAAGGCCTTTGCTAGATCTAGGAATATTCCTAGAGACTTCTGACTCCTATCCATGTTTTCGACTACTAATAGAATATTAATACTTGACAGTGGATCTGGAAAAATTGTGGAAAGAGTAATGATTACTGTTGATGTGGCGGGCAGCGTTTGCGTGTCACCAGGTCGGGGTTTGCTGGTGGCACCGGGTTAAGCTGTAAGTAACAATTATACCCATCACATAGCCGTTGTCTACACATTCTGTATATCAAACAAAGTAACATTGATTTAAAATTATTGCTGGGAAACTACTTTTATATTTAGTGTGAAAAGAAGGATTCATAATAGACATTTCATTGAAGCGGAATCCTACGCTTATGTATGGAAGTGAATGTTGGGTGTGGCAACATAGGCATGAAAGTAGAATAAATGTTGTGGAAGTGCGTTCTTTGATAGTATGAGGAATAATGTGATAAGGCAACGGCGGGGTTTAAAAGAAAAAGTAGTGGCAAGAAATGAAAAGAGTATGCTTAGATGATTTGGTCATATTGTGAGGATGAGCGAAAGGTGACTAACAAAAGGTATTTACAAGACAGATGTGAGTTAAAACGCCGAGAGGACGCCCTAGTGCCATAAAGTGACCTTATTGGTAGTGTTCTTCAGAAAGGTCAGTGTATGAACGTAACCGAAGCAAAAGGAGTATGTAATGATAGTAACAGGTGGCGTTTTGTAGTTTCTGCCTACCTCCATGGGAAGAAGGCGTGAGTTTACGTATGTATGAAGCGCAATCCTTTATTTCAATCCAAACTGCAGTTTAATGCATTGCTGTATTGTCAACAATAAGATTATGTGTGAGACCTACAATCCCATTTCGACTAACATGCGTGTAAAAGTCGCACATCACAACTGCTGGCATATGTTTACATTAATATTACTTATTGTAGTATTGGTGGGCAGAGTCCTAATGATTGTTTCTTGTATTTTTATATATTTTTTTTATTTTTTATTTATGTACACACATTAAAATACATATAGATACGGCATATTAGTATTAAGTACAAAGGATATTCAAAGTTCGTTTCAAAGTAAGAGCTCTCCGCAAAGGAGCTCGTTCGGGGAAGTACTACCACCACGATTATATCTGCCGCCAAGCAGCGTGCCTGTGGTCCGGTTTAAAGGGAATTGGTGGTGCTGTACCTAATTACCACTTGACATCAAGCGAGCCGTCGCGACGCATCGGCTTGTTTGCCATCTTAATACACTTTAAACTTTGTTTCTGTGATCTGAAGGCTATATCTATTGACTATTTGCGTAGGTACTAGGAATGCTCAAAATTGTTGCATTCCCGTTTTACCAACTTTACCCCATGGTCATGAGCGACACGCATCTTGCGACAGCGACTGTGGTGAAAACAAATAAAAGAAGTTGTTTAGAGCATGCGACTTGCTGAGCGATGACGCGCGGTGACGTACGTGCGTGTCTCTTGATGAGAGTAGCATCGCTCGCGGCCGTGAACGAGGCCCTAGTGGTCATGTACACGAGCGGCACATGCCAACGGCAGAGGCAATCGACGTCTGCAGTTGCCTTTGCCGTCGGCACGTGCCGCTTGTGTATAATGTACACTATGAGCACTTATCTTATTTGTTTTGTCGAAATAATGAAAACTTCTAATTTGGCCTGCCACCAGCCGGCGCTACTGGGTTTTCGGATTTGTACTAAATGTCCGTAACTTGATCGTAATCAATTGTAACAGCTGCAGGATGCTGTTTGTGATTCAAATCGCAATTGGGCTGCGACAATATCGTCCTCTCTTGTTCTATTTTGCCTTCGATATTAATCAAAATATCCTATAAGTGTGTTAATGACTGTGTAAGCTTATCTTTTAAGGGCATAATTTTATTATACAGATGAAAGTGAGGGATTGATAAGTAAGTAGGTAAGAAGCTGGATATTTATTTATTATTTATTATTGAAACTATTACCAAAGGTTCCTTATTAAAATGGGTTTCATAAAAATTTCATCATGTTACACTGAAGGGAGATTATATGCTTTAGGTACAACAAATAGGTACCTATATCAAGACAAAACTCAACACGTAGTCTATGTGCTGAAATCACCAACTCGCATTTTGGTTCTGTGGTTATTAATACTAATACATTCTCTCCATTATTATTTATTCTATACTTGACTAAAATCGACTAACTTCGGTCGACCGACAGGATTAAAACGAAAATAAAACTTACAAACATTATTTTAAAACATACAGTGCCCATGTAAAAATATCGACCAATGTGTTACAGCCAATAAAATAAATTGAAAGTGATAAAATTTATTTCAGTGGTTGTTATTATTGTGAACAAACTGGAGACCTACATTGTCTTTTATTGTTGCTCTATTTTTAAATTCTGAAACCTTCAACCATTGCATCCTGCAATTTTTTATGAGTTTAAATAGATGTATTCATATCAAATTACCCTCGCTTTGTTTTAGGTATTTAAATAAGTACCTACCGTGTAAATGAACGTACGTATTCTTAGGGTATCTACGTATAAAAATGAATATAAGAAAAGACCATAGCAACTAAACACATTTATTAAATTTTACTTCACATGCATGGCCGGTTATTACAAAATAGCTTTGAATATTGTATGACAAGAGACATATTTTTTATTTCCTTTTTTTATTATTTTTCTGTTTCAAGTCCCATGAAGGCATTAGGGTTTTTAAGATATGTATTGCAAATATTCTTTTTATTAAAACTTTCTAGTATTGTGGGGTCTAAGTATGTGTTGATGATGGCCGCACATTGCAGATCTGCGGGTGCATGTGCCAGCGGAGCGCTTAGTTGGTGGACGGCGACCGGGCGTTGCGAGTGCTGCTGTAGTGCGAGTGGTGCCGGCGCAGGGCGCGTGGATGCGGCGCGCAGCAACACCAGCTGAGAATTCAGCGCTTGCACTCGCGGCAAGTAGCCACGTGCACGTTCCACACGCCTTAGCGTAGTTTCAATAAGCGCACGTGCGTATTGCGAAGAGTGCGGCACGCGACCCAATAGAGTCCGCACACACGCGTCTACCTTCTGCGACCATGTGCTTGCAGTCTGCAGTGCATTATCAAGGCCCGTTGTGTCTCCTCCTGCCATCAAAGTAAACATGTGACGAGCTACGCCATCTTGTAGCTGCTCTTCTGTCTCAAATTCAGCAAGGTGCTCTTCAAAGTGTACGTCGAACTCGTCCGGTGCGTATCCAACACAATAAACTGTACCTGTCAAACCTACAAAAATATATTTTATGTTTGAATTGTATTTTAAAAAAGTAGGTACATGAACACGTGTACTCTGAACATAAAATTATTGCTTTACCACGACTTTCCAAGATAGCTGCGATTTCTAAAGCTACGTAAATTCCACTTTCATATCCTAAGAGATAGAAATGGTTCTTCAGCCCCGCCCTTTCCAGGAACACCTGTATAAAAAAAACAGCGTGTATAAGTTTGCGGTCGTAGACTTTAACATAGTGTAATGGACGAGATCTTGAGTAGCATAACCATAATTAGACTGTAATGTTCCCACTGCTGGGACACAGGTCTCCTATCGGTGGAATGGGCCGTAATCCAACACGTGGGCCCAGTGCAGGTTGGTAGATCTCACATGTCTGCCGTTTTCCACACGATGTTTTCCTTCACCGGTTTGAGAGCAGTGGTGATGAAATAATCTATACAAAGTAAAGCGCCTGTCTGGGATCAAACCTACGACCTGTAACTACTCATGAGTAACCATCGCGAAATGGACTGCAAACGTAAAGAAGTTTGTGATGAAACCAGTGACTACCACACTCTTAGCACTCTTATGACAAGCATTGTGAAATTATTCCATACCACTGCTAATCTCTCGGCAGTTTCTTGTATTGTTTCGTTTGGCTTGTCAAGTCCTAGCTGCAGCACCAGCGCAGGCAGCTTGAGGCGCTCGCAAAGAATGCGGAACCTCTCGTAGTGACCCTCCATGCCGGGCACGACACACAGGTATGTTTGGTTCGAATCAAATTCATCGTCTCTCTGTAACAGTCCAATCAGTTTATATTATTTTATTTTGCAAACCACTTTTTTGATGTATATCTTGACCAGAGTATTTACTGACAACAAAATTAACGTTAACGGGGCAACGTCCTCGGGGTCCTTAGTAGTTAGTAGTTTAGTAGTAGTAGTTTAGTAGTTAGTACTTAGTAGCTTAGTAGTAGATAGGCGTACCTCAAGGTTCAATTCTTGGCCCTGTCCTATTTCTAGTTTATATTAATGACCTTCCTTACATGATGGCTAACTTATCGGATTTAATTTGATTCGCTGATGATACTTCTCTTATTTTTAAAATGGATAGAAAAGATACAGATGGTTTACATATCAACTGTAGTCTGGCGGTTCTTTCGAGATGGTTCGCAGCTAATAATCATTTAATGCGAACAAAACTAAATGTCTTAAGTTCTCATTACCAAATGCCAAGTGCGTCTAAATTTAAAACTTGATGGCAAGAAACTAGATGTTATTACGGAAACTGTATTTCTAGGAATTGCTTTAGATTCAAAATTGCAATGGAGCGCCCACATTAGAGCTCTTTTATGTATATTAAGTTCAGCTGCATATGCAGTAAGAAAAATAAGGCAGTTGACTGATATAGCCACTGCTAGGTTAGTATGCTTTGATTATTTCCACAGTATTATGTCTTATGACGATCTGCTTTGGGGGTCGGCAGTTGAGGTAAATTCAATTTTCATTTTACAAAAGAAGGCAATCCGCGTAACCTCTCAAATGGGTCCTCGCGAGTCTCTAAGAAACAAATTCAAAGAAATAAATATACTAACTCTGTCTTCTCTTTTTATCTTAGAAAGTATTTTGTATGTTCGCAAAAACTTAGGACTTTTCAAAATAAGAAGCAATTTCCTTTAAATACACGTAGTAAAAATTTTATTGTGACACCCAAATTTAGATTAATTAAAACAAGCAAGTCATTTCTTATAAATAGTATCCGCTTATAAAACACGTTCCCACAGTCAGTTACAGAACTTAGCGATGGAAAGTTCAAAACCCACATCAAACGAATCCTTATAAAAAATGCATATTATAAGATTAAAGACTACGTTGAAGATAAGGAAGTTTGTCAATAATTCCTTCTGCACATGTGCCTTCCCTGGTACCTCATTTACGGCATCACTATGTAAATGTCTATTAACTGCTCCCAAATTATGAAGTTTATCACATTATTTTTTGTTGTTTTGTTACATTCTTCTTTGACATAATCTTCACATTATTTGACATTATATACCTCCAATTATTATTTCAACCCTATACTAACGGCTTTTGTAGACAGAATTTTAATTCAGATTTGTTACAGTTGTCATGTCATTTTGTATAAATAGGGTTTTATTTTAATAATTTTATTTATCTTTTATATAGTTTCTTCTATATTTTGTGAATGTGAGAACGTTGTTGGCCTAACTTGTAGACTGTATATTTGTAGACCTTTTTCTATTTTGTTGAATACCTGTTACTTGTTGACAGGCCTACACTGTCCTCCCATACCTATTAACATTGTAATTTGAAAACATTGTAACAGCCACTTTTTTTATAGAGTAACTGTGGAGTTTCTTGCCGGCTCTTCTCCATAGGAAACGACCAATTGGAACCGTGCACCTAGTTTCTGACGTTTCATAAGTGCCCATGTAGGTTTATGTGAATTAAAATATTCTGATTTTGATAAAAATATCGTCCAAGTGCGTGTTGGACCACGCACAATAAAAAGTTCCATATTTGGGATGAATTTATCCCCAAGAACAAACTTAAGATTGTAGTAAAAACACGTTCTCCCATACATTCCAACTGCAAATGTAAGTTTGCACGCACAATATTGAGAGATTTACTATGTTATTTTAAGACCAAAGACTTCCAGACCAAGGTTTTCATGTAATCTATAAGTTTTATTGTTGTTTTTCTTTAATGTTCATTTTTATGTTCGTTTGTTTAGTATAAATTTTGTTTTAGGACAAGTTTTCAAATTAAATTTTATGGGTGCTAATGCCTGAAATAAACGATTATTGTTATTATTATTATAGAACTATTTTCTTAATTTTTTTCAAAATATTAGGCTTAGTAGTTTCGGAAATAAGGGGGAGAAATGGTAAATTTTCATCAATTTTCTTAAATAACTTTAAAACATTTATTATTTAAAAAAAAATGTTTGACACCCTCACTGTAAGCCCTTTCATTTGATATGTCACACAGTACAGTTTGCAAAAATATTTTTTAATTTTCTTTTTTGTTTCCCTAAAATTATAAGCATGTTCAAAATGTATTTATTTACGTTACATGTCTGCGTTTGGGTCATAGAAATACATATGTGTACCAAATTTCAACTGAATTGGTCCATCAGATTCAGAGAAAATTGGCTGTGTGGATAGACGGACACACAAGTGATCTTATAAGGTTCCGTTTTTTCATTCGGACGTGCGGAACCCTAAAAAGTGACTCGCTTGAGATAATTTTTTTATCATACCGCGCTACCGTTACCTACCCGGAAACAGTATTGTGACAGACAAAGAAATCGTAGCCTAAACAACATCATGCATCCTTTGGATAGGGACCCTAAACACGAACTTAATCATTATCAACATCTGCCTTTTTTCAAATTCGTTGGGGTCGGCTCCAAAATGAGAACATAATATAAAAAAAAATTATCTAAGTACCATAGATGCATTGGTAACGAGTGTCGGCAAACCCACGAAATCAGTGGTAGCAAGCAGTTCATCAGAGTCTACGAAGGTGAAGAATGTAGACAAGCCCTTAGTATCTTGGAAATCTGTTTTGAAGATAGACCTTTCTACTCGTTGTATCCTTAAAAAAATACAAAACATTTTCTAATTAAACCAAGTCACATTATCACTCTTTAACATAAAGGATGGATTTAAAGTAACAAATTTAAGGTGAACCCTCAGTTGTAGCCCGCCAAATTCAAATTTTCTTTGGTTTTTTGCAAATTGTAGCTCTGTTTTACGTCGTAAATTGATCAATATGCGATTTGCGACTGTAAGGATGATATATTTACTGAGTAATAATCTTTGGTTTGTTCCACCTAAGAATTTTCATATGAAATGTTCTGAAAAATTCTTAGTTGGAACAAAGGAGATGGAAAACGGTGGGCCTAAATGTAATAACTTAAGTTGTTATCTAAAAAATAAGTCATATTTTTTATGTTAGAGTATTAAAAATCAGTTCAATTCTCAATCTGGAAGCGGATAAATATGAGAAAGAGAGTTTTCGTGAGATTATCGATTAATTGAGTAATCGATTACACAATTACAAAAAGAAAACCTTGCAGTAGGTAGCATTGGGTAATTAACTCAAAGTAATCAAATACACTATATATACTTATATACAACATAGTGCATCTAATGACAGTCATATTAATAAATTAAATATTAATTAACTACTGAAAAACTAATATAATGAGTATCGATTCAAATCGATTATTATATTTTTAGTCTATGTCACTGGCATGGCAGCTGACTGATATTGACACTAGATTGTTGCCAACTGCTCTTGCTTATTTACTCGTTTCGTGTTTTTCGCTGCGTTTTGAGTGCTTTCCCGATTATTTTTCATTTTCAACGACTATTGTTTTGTTTTTACGGATTCTGACCTTGCCTACCTTGTACGACCCTTGCTTTCACACTAGATACCGAAATTCACTTACACGTTCGATTTGGAGTTGTTATTTTGGATTATACTGCCGCCTTGTGGATTGGATATTGTTGAAATTATGGATCGCTGTGTGAATTGTGGGATAGCAACTAGTCACTGTAATACTTCTACTTAGCAACTAGTCACGATGACTTCTAGTCTACGTCCTTTCCAGAACTCCATACCTGTTACAAGTATCAGGTACGTACATATGACTTCCAAGTCATTGACGTTCATTCATACGACTTTTCAAACATTCTCCACTAAATATAATAAACATTAGTGCTTAAAGAACATCTGTTGCACTTCAGGAATCAGTTGTTAGTTAAAGGTTGTCACTAACCTTACTTTTACTAAACCTCTAATAACTCTAGGGGAGACCGGGTACAAAAGTAACACTTTGTACTTTGACACTAGTTTCTAGCTAGTTACCATATTTTTGATGAAATGAATGTTGCCACATATAAATTTCGACTATGCTCTACAAATCTTTATTTAAATTTACCTCATTATGTGCTGTTTATTGTGAATTACAGAGATTTAAAAAAAAAATGACGATTGTTACTTTCGACCCCGAGGCCAGGGTGAAAGTAACACGTTGTGGGTCGAAAGTAACATGATAAAGGTATATGTAATAAATATGAAATGCAATATCAAATCAACTAATTATTTATTAGAAAAATGTGTTTTAATAACATAAATGTTTATTTGTACTTTTAACATAACAATAGTACTTCTTTCATGCTTAAACAATATAAACAAAACAAAACTGTTATTGACTTCTCGTCAGAAATTATTCTTAATCATAGTAGGTAATAATGAGATCAACTTTTATGAGATTCAATTCGCTAGTCTACTCAGACTCGCAATTATGGCACACATAGTGTGCATCATCATTGATGCATGCAACATGTGACCAATGTTTGCATTCGATACATTGTATCCACTGCTCGTTTCGCCGACTATTGCCAAAAGGCTCTAAACACACAAGACAAAAGCAATCTTCTTCGTCAGACGAATTGTTATGTTCAATATTTTCTTTTTCTTTACTTGCCTTCTTTGTTCTTTTTCCTTTTCCTTTCCCTTTTGTGGATGTATCAGTATCAGGTTGTAAAATTGTTTTCTTGGCTTTCATTCTTTCTTTATATTCTTCTTCGATTGCATTTTTTTCGGGCGTGTCAGTCAAAATCGCAGTCTTACGTTTCTTACGCCCCTTATTTGTTGTAGTCCTCGGACCTGCTCTTGGAATAGGTCTTATATCTCGGGGTGAGACCGGGAAAGGAATTGGCGCGAAAGGAATTGGCGGAGAGGAACCCACTTGTAGTCCGCTAGGTCCTGCTACTGGTGAGTTAAGATCGTCAATTGGCATATTCGAATCAACTTGGAGGGCTGAGGGTGCATCGGATCTATTCGACAGATCATTAAGTGGAATTTCTTCGTTGACTTGCAAGGGACGGTCTGTTACAGATGATGGCGCAAAGTCAGCATCAGTAAATATATTTCTATTAAATGGACTTATACCAGTGCAAGTAAACCCAGCAATAGCATTTTTATCGGTGACAGCAAGAGGAAATCCTTCTTTCACAATCCCAGGAATGTAATGAATATTCATCGTTTGACCCGGATGATTTCGCATCCAGTTGTCTGTAGCTGTGTTTATCATTTTCTTGAATGGTCCAAATACTGCTCTATCCAGCGGCTGGAGTTTGTGAGTGCAGTGGGGTGGAAACGACAGCAAAACTATTCCATTTCTCTTACAAAAATCTAGAGCATGGATAGATATATGTGATGCGTGATTGTCTAGCAATAGCAAGCATTTTTGATCAATTGTTGGCTTGGCCTGTTTTTTAAAGTGTTCCAAAAATAGCAAAAATTCTGCTTCTTGCATCCAGCCACTGGCATTCCCAGCACCAGCAGATCCAACAGGTCCTTCACGTATCATGTGGTCTTGATACCTCTTCAATGGAAATACGAAAAAAGGAGGTATATGTCCTCCCTGAGCATTAATGGCAACGGCAACAGTTACTAGTCTCCCACGTTCCGCTGAGGTTACTGCACCTACTTGTTTAATTCCTCTCTGAGCAACTATTTTGTTAGGTTTTTGGACTGTGGTCACCCCTGTCTCATCCATATTCCAGATATCTTTAGGCTCAAATTTATACCTATCCATAACGTCCGCTAGGTTATCAAAAAATTGCTTAACATTATGCTCATTAAAGCTCGAGGCTCGAGATAAGCTGGTTGCTTGAGGACATCTCAAAGATAGGGTCAAGTGTCGTTTTAAAAAACCAGTCAACCATTCCTTACCCGCCTTTTGAGTGTCATGCCATTTATCGGGAAAACTTTTACCATTTTTAATAGCTAACTCGTATGCCAACTTACGTACTTCAGATGGGGTCAATCCAAAATAAACTCCAGAGCACTCAATTAAATAGTCCTGCAGTATTTTTTCTTCATCAACAGTAAACACACGGTTGACGCAACGGTAGCCAACTCTTGCACTAGTATTTCCTGCCTTTAATTTTTTTATGAACCTGTACAATGTCACATGGCAAACATTGTACTTTTTTGCCAAGGCTCTAATTGTGGCATTATCTTTGAAATGCTCGTCAGCCGCTTTTCTGTACACGTCCATGTCAGTGGTCCCTCTTGCCGTCTTTCTTACTCGCTGTCGCGGCATTCTGTAAGTAAAAAAACGAATAATTAACATAAAACGTAAGTGAATCATACTCATTACATTACGGGGACAAAAGTAACATGTTACTTTTGTACTCGTAGTGCTATGTTACTTTTGTACCCAACCACGTTTTTGTTAATTCATGAATGCCTACCTAAAAATGGAACTTGCTATTCAAAAATCAATAAGAACACTGTGTAAACAATCTAACCAAGAATTACTATGCAAATATTCACAATGATAATATCATTTTAATACTACTTAATCACTAAATGAATAAATGTCAAAAAACTTACTTTTCGTTCGTAAAATCACGTCGCGTCCTCTAACACAACCACACGGCGCAGAGCGTGCGCGGCGACTAAACGCAAGCGGGGGGAGCGTCGCCGGCTATCTCCTGACGGTAGCGGGGCGGCGTTTCGACTATTTGGTAAACCTACAGAGCGTTTGTTACTTGCGACCCGCCGTTACTTTCGTACCCGGTCTCCCCTACTCTCAAGTTGTTAAAATTTACAAAATTTTCAGAGAGATACTGTTCTGATATCTGATACTGAGAACAAGTTTGAATCTATTAATTCACACCATTTTCATCTCGTTACATTTAGGCCAAAATTGTATGTAATCGTTTCGGTCTCCTTTCCAAAGTTTGACGATTGATATGAAATTGATGATTATTATTCAATAAATGTATCGTTCTTACAATCGCGAATCACATTTTGAACAACTTACAACGTAAAACAGAGCTGCATATGCAAAAAAACCAAAAAAAAAAAAAATGAATTTGGCGGGCTAAAACTATGGGTATATTAGAGTAAGTTTGAAAGTGCTGCCAGTGAAAGATAGTTGAACGGGAATCGTTTGTCTTGATATTATATGGGCATGTGATGCGGAGGGATGAAACGAAATAATTGACTAAAATTTAGTGATTAATTACACTGTAACTAAGAGAATGATGGACATATTGATTTATTAAGGGGAGGAGGAATACCAAATAATAAATTAATGGATTCTGTGAGAGAGGATTTGTGAATGATAAAGCAATAGATAGGTGACAGAGAAGAACAAAAATATAGTACTTACTGCAGTCAAAAGAATATCGATAATATCCAAGACGTTTACTTACGTGTCAATAGTAATCAAGGGTATTTCTGTCTCTTCAAACACAAGATTATAATACATTCTTAGGTAGTTATAAATTAATGGTATTTTATCGCTTTCTACTCCCAATTCTTCCAAAGTAGTATTCTTGTCCGTATCCGCCTTTATGGTTACATCTGTAAATTAGAGAATACAACGTCTTTTTACTTAGCAAAACTCCACAGATTTGATGGGTATCGATATTCATCGTAGTAAAAATATGCATTACAATCAGATGCAGTTATAATAAAGGATGATGCCATGAAATGTATGCAAACTGGTATCCGCTCCGATAGGAATGAATGATATATCATTAGAAGGGTATTAAGATTTAGTACCAGAATTCCAATGACCCTTGTCTTGATTCCTTGTCCGATCTGAGTAATACCGGGTGGAAGTTGAGATGAGGCAGAAAGGGAAGCTACCTTAACCATTCTAGCTACAGAAAAACGTTCTTAGGAGACTGGCCCTAACTTCTTGAGTAATTGCTAACTGTCGTCACATATTTTGGAAAAATGATACCGTCTACTAGAAAAACGTTAATTCTTGCATTTTATTTTTATGTTGCCAATCGATAGACACTTTTGGACCAACTGAGGTTAGAGTACTAGAACAGTTAGAAATTGCACAAAATTTTCTATACCAACATTTCTTAGTGATCGATCATCTTATCCATGACCTTTGACGACGTTTGCTATTAGTTATTAAAAGAAAGGCGAAATGTTATGTATGTAATGTATTCATTCATCATCTGCCTAGCTTTTTCCCTACTATGTAAGGGTCATCTTCCAGTCTAACTGGATGCAGTTGAATATCAGTATTTTACATGGAGCGATTGCCTATCTTACCTCTACAACCCAGGCACTGGGTTACACTTAACCCATTGGTAAGACTGGTTATCAGACTTTTGGGCTTCTGACTGCCTGTAACGATTTTCAAAGATCTACGAATGACAGCCGGGCCCAACATCCGAGTCACGGAGGTGTCTCGAGATGTAATGGATGGTCACCCATCCACGAACCGCACGCGGTAAGTGTAGCTTTACCTCGGATCGACAGCCGTGCGGCCGTTATTAATTAGCCACGAAACATAAATACATAATTGAATGTATTTATCCATTAAAATAAAATAGTTTTCATTCATCGTCTGGGCTGTAAAATCTCGCATGGCTGTAGTACCCTGGGTACCAAACAATTGATATTATATGGGTACAAATACCTGTATACACAGTGCATCTTTCTGTTAAGCAAGTATGTACAATTGTTATCATTATTAATTAATAAGTCAAAATAATACTTTTTAGCTATTACATGTCGTGACCGGTTGCGATCACGTAAGAGCCAAGCATCTTCTCTAATCCCGTAATCAGGTACATCTTCCAGTGCATTTTCCCTTTAAACTTCTACTGGATAATTATAAAGTTGTGCTAATGTTTGCAGCAGAAAGATCTTGCCAGCTTCATTTAGTATGCTCCCAAATAAATAACTTTTTGTTCAGTGCTATAGTTCCGAAAATCCAAATCGCTTACCTTAAACCTAAAAGCTCTTGTACTATTCAAACAAAAAGGTAACAAAATTCAAGCGATAGCCGGAGTCATCAAAAAACTGAACCGTAAAAACCGTCTGAAAAACTGTAACCGGAGTCCAGAGTGCGAATACCTAAACAGTTGCAGAGTTGTAAGAATCGGAGCGATTTGTATCGCTCCGATTCTTACATCCATCCATCGACTGACAAACCATAACATCATAACATAGTTCTAAATATAGGCTTTACAGAACCACTGTTATTTTGCAGCCGTTCAGGTCATCACATACATTTCAGCCCAGCATCGGATCAGCACCGCCTCATCCCATCGAAACGCCAACAACCAGGCAGTACGAGTATGAATGAAGTTTCATGGCGATGCCGATTCGGTGCCAAGCTGGAATGCTGCAAGTTTTATTTGACGACACTGATTACCGAAAGAAACCTAAGAACTACCGTTAGAAGAAAGGGAGGCGGGGGCAGTGAACCCGTAATCCGTTAGGGGGTACAGGGTAGGGTGTCGACGCATTCCCAATGATGCTCAAAAGGGCAGTGAATAATGAAATATAAAAAAAAAAAACTTATTTTTGTATTGCTTAAACTGACATGTTTTGCTACAGTATAACCACGATTACCGTGGTATAACTCTGAACGGACAAATATTTGGAATTAGGCTCCGTAGTAACTTTTATTCAGTTTTTAAAACGCTATCCAATGGTGTATTGGAGGGGGTAACAAAATAACCATCATCTTTTGTTAATTTAATTGACGTAATTACCAGCAATTGCAATTATTTTCTGCAGCAGCGAAGTTTGTTGCGCAGACGCCGTGCTTGTTAGAACTACGCTGTGAGCGCCTTGCAGCGCCTTCTCCGTCACCTCTACTGCGCCACGGTACCATGCACCAATGTTACACGATTCCTGCGATCAAAAAGTGATAAATATGAGCGTAATTGAACAAACTTAAAAAAATCCGAAAAGCGTTTGAGTTATTGGAATATCTTCATATAAGAATTCAAGTTATTGTAAAAATAGAAAGTAGTAGTATTCTAATTTTTTGGTAATAGTGCATATCCCTTTTTAAGCTATTGCATAGCTTTTATCGCGGGCTTTGAGCGCGGCGACCGAACCAAGAAATTCCGTAACGAAAATAAAACCTAACACCCCCCACTCCGCCTACCATGTAGCTCGGCCGAGCGTTCGCTTAACGTTTATGTATATGGTACGACTGTACTTGAATTAATATCAAAGAAAAAAAAAAACTGCAAAATAAAAAAAAAAAAAATAATTATAATTGCATAAGTCGATAAAAAAAGCTATGCAATAGCTTTACCGCGGCAGTCCCCAAGTGCCACACGTGTTTTTTTTTATTATGGTGGGAAATCACCAAATGACCTCTTCCGCTCTGAGCGGAGCGGAAGGGCGTGTCAGACTCTTACTGACTAAAACCCACCCGTGTTCCTTCAAATGCCTGTGCGCCAAAGCCACGGTAAATCTTTCGAACAATCTGCGACCCCGGCAGGCATCGGCACTATCGAACCCCGTCAATTATGCTGATATCTCTTTGAGGCGCGAGTGGAACACAACGCGCCATCGACCCGGGCTTGGTCCTTATCGGACGGAGAGCTGCCCATTGCTCGCCGTCCGCAAGCCCGCGCCTACGCGTGGTTTGTGACCTAATCTGGGTGACGCCTGTGCATTAAAAGAGCACATGCGCAATGGATTCCTCAGCCTCCATGCAAGCCCTGCACAGAGGACTGTCCGTTATGCCTATTGTGTGAAAGTGTTTGTTTAGCGAGCAGTGTCCCGTGATGGTTCCCGTCACCAGGCGCAGGCCGTTCCTGTCCAAACGTAATAAGCGTTTGGTTAACTTGCCATCCAAGGATGTCATGGTATCCGTGGACTGCCTACAGCCTGGTGTCGCCCAACCAGCGGGCTGGTCGGCGCCTCAATGAACGCGCCCACACTGGTGCCCCGTAAAGGGCCATGGACCGCACGACCCCCACGAAGAGCCTCCGGCAGGAGGCGTTTGGATCCCCTAGATTGGGCAGGAGCCGCTTCAAGGCAGCCCTGGCCCGCTCCAGTCTGGGAGCCAAACGTCGGAAATGCTCAAAGAAGTTCCACCGGCTGTCGAGGACGAGTCCTAGGTACTTCGATGTCGACTCGGCGCCGATGTGAACCCCTACCACCGTTATTTGGGAACCCGACAGTGGCACGATCCGAGGACCGATCCCTGTGGGACACCGCACGAAACAGTTTTTGTTAACAGTGCACATCCTTATGGACCTAGGTCAAGCCATAAGGCTTTCGATGGGTAGTTAAGTGAGACCACTCAGCAGGATTCCTTGATTCTTCTTTTGAGCGTCGAGTACAGCTGACTGACTAAACTTACATGACTTAGTTCCGGCAACGACAAAATTATAGCGGGTAAATTTTTCTGTACCCGACGAAGGCATACTTCCTTTCCAATTGTATTATCACCAGTGTTCAGTACTGCAAAATATCTGTCATACAAAACAACAATATCAGATTCGATTCGGAAAACACAAATGGCTGGAAAAGAAACGATGTAAAGATCACTGTTAACACGTTGCTTAACAGTGTTCGAACAGAATAAGTACTATCACAAATATGTATTAGTTTAATACTAGTCAATTGTGTAATCTAATATATAAAATTCTCGTGTCACAGTTTTCGTTGCCATACTCCTCCGAAACGGCTTAACCGATTTTGATGAAATTTTTTGTGCTTATCCGGTATCTATGAGAATCGGCCAACATGTATTTATTAATTTATTTTTTTTTTTTTTTTTTTGGTAGGTAGGGTAGGGAGTTAGGGAGGTAGGTAGGTAGGTAGGTAGGGTAGGTAGGTAGGTAGGGTAGGTAGGTAGAGTAGGTAGGTAGGGTAGGTAGGTAGGGTAGGTAGGGTAGGTAGGTAGGGTAGGTAGGTAGGGTAGGTAGGTAGGGTAGGTAGGTAGGTAGGTAGGGTAGGTAGGTAGGTAGGGTAGGTAGGGTAGGTAGGTAGGGTAGGTAGGTAGGGTAGGTAGGTAGGGTAGGTAGGTAGGTAGGGTAGGTAGGTAGGGTAGGTAGGTAGGGTAGGTAGGTAGGGTAGGTAGGTAGGGTAGGTAGGTAGGGTAGGTAGGTAGGGTACGCCGTAGATAAGTACCGCAACCCGTGCGAAGCCGGGGCGGGTCGCTAGTAAACTATAAAATTATGTGCCAAATAATCTTAGCCGGACGTAATATATAGCCCTTGGTGATAGGTGTTTGGTTGGTTGGTTGGGTGTGTGAGGGTAGACTTACTGGTCTGATGAAAGGATAGTCCTGGTTGTAGTCCAAAGGTATTTAATGTACACACACTCAACTCACAATTCACAAATTATTGTCCATAAACTATGGATGTTTACGAAGGCACGAGAAAGTAATACAGAGTGATAGATAATTATGTTCACAGCGATTTAGCGCGGGTAGGCGATTGCTTAAATAGCACAAGCGAGCGTGCACACAGTGTCCGAGATAGGTCGTGACTGGCGACAGGCAACATCCGATTTTCGAATGCGCGGCGAAGGATCATGCGTTCGCGCATACGTCACACGATGTTTATCTTCACGCGTCTTAAACCAAGGGTCTCAGCAGGCGCCGCGCGTGTCCAGTGTACTGTATGTTAATGACGGATGGAACGTACGGTAACGGTGATAGTGCTTTATAATTATGTAATATATAATAAATGCTATATAGTATTGTTTCGTGTTTTATGTTTATTGTCTGTTTGTGTTTATTTGTGTTGGACGTATAAATATATTATGTATATTTTATAAATATTATGTGAGTCACCTACATCACTCCCCTCCAGAGACCGTGCTACGGGCGATAGTAGTCCGGAAAATGGACTCTTCTGCCGGAACGAGTTGTTTTAATTGCTGGAATGGAAGGTGGTGGCTCGGGAACAGGTTTATTTGGAATGGGGGTGTCATTGGTGTGGGACAGTATGTAGGCTGGTTTTAAACGGTCTAAAGATACTGTGACGGATTTACCCTTAACCTTTATTTTAAAAACTTTGCCATCTCTTTCGATCACCTCATAGGGACCAGTGTATGCGGGCTGGAGTGCACCCCTCAACGTATCGTCCCGAAGAAAGACATGGGAACAAGATGACAGATCTTTGTGGACAAATATTTTGTTTTTTGAGTGGTGCGACGTGGGAACTGGCTGTAAATTGTTGGCAAATGATCTGATACGGGCTGTAAAGTCCGTTATATCAGTCGTACATTTGTCAATCTTATGGCCAAAGAATTCACCCGGCAGCCTTAAAGGTTCTCCGTATACCAACTCGGCGGAAGACGATTGAAGGTCTTCTTTAAATGAACTTCTTATGCCGAGCAGTACGAATGGCAACGATTCGATCCAGCGGCTATCGGCATGGCACTTGATTGCTGCTTTAAGCTGTCGGTGGAATCTTTCGACTAAACCGTTGCACTGCGGGTGGTATGCAGTCGTCTTGCGATGCTTGAACCCAATGGCCTTTGCGAGGTGTTGGAAAATTCCTGACTCGAATTGTCTACCACGATCAGTGACAATATCGGTTGGGCAACCAAATCGTGCTACCCACCCCGACAGAAACGCTTTGGCCACAGTTTCCGCTGTAATATCGGTAATAGGGACGACTTCAGCCCATCGCGTGAAGCGATCGACGAGTGTCAGACAATACCGGTATTCATTGGATGGGGGCAATGGTCCGATGAGGTCTAGATGGACATATTTGAATCGCGCTGAAGGTAGATCGAGGGTACCCAAGGGGGTGGAAACGTGTCGATTCACCTTTGTGCGCTGGCATGCCAAACATGCCTTAGACCAATCGCGACAGTCTTTCCGCATCTGTGGCCAAATGTAGCGCTGTGCCACAAGTTTAGCACTTGTGTTTGCGCCGGGATGGCTTAGCGAGTGCAACGAGTCAAAAATTTGTTTGCGCAATGGTTTAGGAATGATGGGTCTAGGTGTCGATGTGCTGACATCGCAGTACACTACAATACGACTTCCTGGAAATATCATTTTCTTTATGTGCAGGGATGATTCTCCTGTGAGTAATTGTGCAAGTTCAGAGTCGGCATCTTGTGCTTTGGCTAGCACGTCTAAATCTACTGGGCTTTGCAATTCTTCGATACGGGAAAGTGTGTCGGCTACGACGTTATCTTTTCCCGCGATATGTTGAATGTCGGTCGAGAATTGTGAAATATAGTCTAAATGTCTATACTGTCGTGGCGAGCAGTTACTTTTCCGCTGATGAAAAGCGTAACATAGCGGCTTATGGTCAGTATAGATGGTGAAGGTGGTAGCAGCTAGCCAATGTTGAAAGTACTTAATGCTTTCGTAGATAGCAAGTAGCTCTCTATCGTATGGTGAGTATTTTTGTTGTGATGGGCTAAGCTTACGGGTGAAAAATGCCAATGGCTGCCAATTACCGTCTCTGAACTGCTGCAAGACTCCACCAATGGCGAAATCAGACGCATCCGTGACTAGGCCCAGTTTGGCATTTGAGTCGGGGTGAGCTAACAAAGCCGCACTACAAAGAGCATCCTTACACTCGTCGAAGGCCTGTAACGAGGTTCCGCTTATGTCGACAGGCTGAGAGGCTTTCACGTTACCGGTCAGTAAGGCATGCAAAGGTGCTTGGGTCTGGGCAGCCCGTGGCAGAAACCTCCGGTAAAAATTAATCATGCCCAGAAACCTTCTTAGTTGCCTAGCGGTTTTAGGCACTGGGAACTCCCTAATAGCCTGCACCTTGCTTTCCGTAGGCTTTGTTCCATGTTGCGAGATGTGATAGCCTAAGAATGTTACCTCTGGTGCACCAAATACGCATTTGGCGGTATTGATGAGCATGCCGTATTCCTTCATCCTTGTGAAGAGTTGGCGAAGGTGCTCTTCATGCTCTGCCTCGTCCCTGGAGTACACTAGGAAATCATCTAAATATGGATAGCAGAACTCCAGGCCGCGAGTCATTTCGTCAACAAACCTTTGGAAAGTCTGCCCGGCGTTCCTCAGACCGAACGTCATAAACGGAAACTCGAAAAGTCCGAAGGGTGTAGTGATGGCGGTCTTTGGAATGTCGTCCTTAAATACCGGTATCTGGTTATAAGCTTTAACAAGGTCTATAGTGGAAAAGATCTTACAACCAGATAGACTGTGGGCAAAGTCATGTATGTGCCTGATTGGGTACTTATCTGGTACTGTCCTTGCGTTGAGCAGCCTATAATCACCGCAAGGGCGCCAGCCATTGTCTTTCTTCGGGGCGAGGTGGAGAGGCGACGACCAAGGGCTCTCTGACGGTCGTGCTGTACCGTTTGTCAGCATTGCCTCGAACTCAGCCTTGGCGATTTTCATTTTATCTGGGGCTAGTCTGCGTGGGGAACATGATACGGGGGGGCCTGATGTAATGCGAATGTGGTGTTCTGTGTTGTGTTTAGGTGTGAATGGGGCGCCTGTGGGCCGTGTTATTTCCTGAAATTCAGATAGGAGGTTTCGGTATTTGCATTCGCCAATCACAACCTTTACACTAGAGATTAAGCTGTCTGAAGAGGCGATAGATGCTACAGCTGACAAGCTCGTAGTGCCGTCTATGATGCGTTTGTTGCGAATATCTACGATTAAATTAAAAAATGACAAAAAGTCTACTCCTATAATGGCTTTGGTAACATCTGCAACTATAAAGCGCCAAGGAAAATCCCTACGAAGGCCTAAATTTAGTATAACCTGGAGGTAACCGTAGGTGTTGATTGTTGAACCGTTGGCCGCACACAGTTGGTATTCGGTCTTCGCGCGACGATGTTGTGGGAGCGCAGATCGAGGGAAGACACATAAGTCGCTTCCAGTGTCCACTAGAAATTGGACTTTCGACCTGCGATCTGTCACGAACAGGCGACCAGTTGTAGAAGGGCAATCTTCTGCCGCCATTATTGACTGCCCGTTTCGTTTCCCGACTTGTAATCGCACGGGCGGATGCATTTCTTGGCGTGACTACCGAATTTGTAGTGATACCAGCAGGTCGGAAACTTCTTGTAGTTGGACTGCGACCTCTGTGATAAGCTGCGACTTCTATGGCCGGAGGTGTAGTGCCTGGTACGTGGGCGGGAGCGGTCGCACCTTTCAGTGGTAAGCGCGTCAACCTTTCTCGTCAGCTCCATGATGAGCTTCATCATGTCCGTCTGTGGATCAGCCCGTGATGTGGATGCTGCTGCGACTTGCGGAATAGGAGGTGCGATGTCGTGAACTCTATCAGCGAGGTCCGCGAGCTCGGTGAGGGACAAGGTCATCTGCGATGCGATGATCGTCTGCAGGTTACCTGGCAAGCGACTTGTCCATATAGTGCGGAGGAAATCCTCTGGGATCGTTGGGCCCGCTAGGTGTTGCAGGTGTCGCAAAAACTGGGATGGTTTGCGGTCACCCAGTTCTTCTGACTGTAAAAGTTGTTTGACCTTCTTTTCTTTGGAGACTGACAAGCGCTTGATCAGCTCACTCTTTAGTTTTTCGTACGCGCCAGAAGCAGGAGGCGCAGTTATGACGTCTTCGACTTCCACGGAGTACTGCCGGTCCAAGTGAGCGAGGACGTAGTGGAACTTGGTGTAGTCATCCGTTATTCTGGCCAGCTTGAATTGACCTTCTATTTGGCAAAACCATATAGTGGGTTTTTCAGGCCAAAATGGTGGTATGCGAACGCCTACACGAAATAACTCTAACGACGGATGTTCGGGTTCCGGGTCAGTGGAAACGCGCGCACATTTACTCGGCCGGCGGCCGGGGTGTTGGCTGCGCTGAGATGTTTCTGTATCGCTACCGTCGCTGCTCATGTTAACAACTAACTTTCACTGTACTCACTATTTTACAAATGTTCTGCTAGGGGTCACCAGTTTGGTTGGTTGGTTGGGTGTGTGAGGGTAGACTTACTGGTCTGATGAAAGGATAGTCCTGGTTGTAGTCCAAAGGTATTTAATGTACACACACTCAACTCACAATTCACAAATTATTGTCCATAAACTATGGATGTTTACGAAGGCACGAGAAAGTAATACAGAGTGATAGATAATTATGTTCACAGCGATTTAGCGCGGGTAGGCGATTGCTTAAATAGCACAAGCGAGCGTGCACACAGTGTCCGAGATAGGTCGTGACTGGCGACAGGCAACATCCGATTTTCGAATGCGCGGCGAAGGATCATGCGTTCGCGCATACGTCACACGATGTTTATCTTCACGCGTCTTAAACCAAGGGTCTCAGCAGGCGCCGCGCGTGTCCAGTGTACTGTATGTTAATGACGGATGGAACGTACGGTAACGGTGATAGTGCTTTATAATTATGTAATATATAATAAATGCTATATAGTATTGTTTCGTGTTTTATGTTTATTGTCTGTTTGTGTTTATTTGTGTTGGACGTATAAATATATTATGTATATTTTATAAATATTATGTGAGTCACCTACAGGTGATATAGGCCCAAAATGTGTAGTAGTCTTGTCATTAGATGCGAAAGTGTGAATACAAGATTATGATTCAAACTCAAACTCAAAGCATTTATTTCAATTAAACCATTTACAGGCACTTTTGAATAGTCAAAGAGTCAGTCAGTTAGTCAGAAAGTTGAAGCTAGTTGCCCATTCCAAAACGTAGATCTCTATGGAGAAGAACGGGCAAGAAACTCCAAGGACACTCTTTTTAAATCAAGATATTACAAAATCCTGGGTGCATTATTCTTATTGCTTCTATATGCGAGAACAATGAAAAAAATATAAAGAAACAATTCAAAATATAAGATTAATAATAAAAATAAGCCGTGGCAGTTAAGAGATGACCAGTCTCAACTGACGGCGCCCGTTCACGAACATGACTTCATGATTATATACTTACTTAATATCCGTACACAATTTCCTTGACGCCAGATCCAAAGTGTTCATTAGAGTTTCATCGATATCCTGCTGCTTATCGCCCACAGTCACATACACTCCCTCGATGGAACCAAAACGACTTGCATTATTTAACAGTGCATTGACGTCTTTTTCTTCTGACAAGTCGTTAGAAAATATTGCAACTTTAACACCTAATTGCTGCCATGATCTACACAACATGATATAAAATAATAATAATTATACTTTTAATAACAATAAAATAATAACACAATAATTCACATTGTACCGGGATCGATCTATGATTACTAACAGGACTATTGTAGCTAATAAGACCGATGTTATTGCTTATTGTAATGATAAATTGATAACAGCGTCGTTCTGAAATTGTTAATATCATTATCTCTCTTGGCGAGTACTTCGAGAAAGCCGAGAACGATGAACACATCTGAATTATTTACCGTATTTTTGTTTGAAGGTAGCTCATGGATTGCCTCTTGTAATGTACACAAAGCTTCCTAGCACCTCGATCCACAAGTCTGTCACCTAACTGTAGTCCAAAGGTTTCATCATTGCAGAGTATTAGATGGGTACGATCAGCCTTGCAAGTCAACCTATAAAATAATTCTGAGAATTAATAGCTTCTCTCTCATTCAAAATTTAAAAAATATGCTAGGAGTTAAAACGACTACATTATTATGTTATCCGTCAGTACAATATTCTTTATAAGCCCGAAAGTTATACTAAGCTTCTTTCGAAATCTTGCTTGGGTCAACATAAGTACGGGTTTTTTTAAAAATACCTAGGTTGAACTTCCAGTGTGGAGTCTTGGATCCTCAGCAGCACCCTGCCGCGGTGCCTGCTGGCTGCGAGCAGGCGGAAGGCGCGCGCAGCGTCGTGCGGCGCGTAAGACACGCGTGACAGAGGACGCACGTAGCCGCGATGAATACCATCGCTCAACAACGTCTGCAAAGCCTGCGAGATACAAAATTTGATGCTTTTGGTACAACAATATTTTAATCATCTTTATTTGAACAACGTTACTATTTGGAAATCAATGAACAATGCAGAAATTACCTGTTAGATACCTAATATTCATTATTTTTGTTGTATTTAAGAGTTGGACCCTTATTAAACGTTCCGTATTTAAACCCCCTGGGGGGAGGCCAATTATTTCGGTTTCCTACCATTCGATTCGATTTTTTTACCTACTCGTAATGTCCAGGGAATTACTTTGAGAACTATACGAAATATGATTTATTATTTTGTATTTTGGCTTCTGAACCTAATTGTACCTTAATTACAAAAGAAAAATCTTGGTCAGTGAGTATCTAATTCAGATACATAAAATCAAAATATTTTATTTAACATTAACATATATGGGCACTTATGAAACGTCAGAAGCTTGGTGCACGGTTCCAATTGGTCGTTTCCTATGGAGAAGCGCCAGCAAGAAAATCCACGGTTACTCTTTTGAAAATAATTGGCTTTTACGATGTTTAAAAAATAATAATAATAATAATAAATACATTAAAAACAGTGTGTAGTGTGTGTGTAGTAATTCCAGTGTAGGACAGATAGCCCTAATAGTTTTTTTAAAATGATTTTGTTCTTTACATTGAACCGTAAATAAATTCACCGACATTCTTAGGGTTCAAAAGTTTGGGAATGACCTTGCCCACGCCCCTATTCGATTTGATCGATACTTCTAGGAACACCCTGTATATATAAAACATAAATAAAATAAAAACCTATTTAAACTAAATTACATGATTGCCATTACAACTGTAACAAATCTGAATCAATATTCTGTCCACAAAAGCCACTAATAAAGATTTGAAATTATAATTGTAGGTATAAGTATATTGGCAAATAATGAGAAGGATATATGTTTATTTATATTATTTAACCATTTATGTACAGACATATATAAACAGACAAGAAGAAAAGAATAGAAAAAACCGGCCAAGTTCGAGTCGGACTCGCGCACGAAAGGTTCCGTACCATTGACTAGGTAAACAACAGTATGTACACAAATTAGGTGCCTACCTGTTACCATTTATTGATATCGAGCAAAAAAAGGCAAAAAATGGCGGTTGTTGTATGGGAGCCCCCTTAAATATTTATTTTATTTTATTTTTAGTATTAAATTGTTATAGCGGCAACAGAAATACATAATTTGTGAAAATTTCAACTGTCTAGCTATCGTGGTTCATGAGATACAGCCTGGTGACAGACAGACGGACGGACAGACGGACGGACAGACAGCGAAGTCTTAGTAATAGGGTCCCGTTTTTACCATTTGGGTATGGAACCCTAAAAATTGGTACAAAGGTGATGCTTATGATTATGTCAAAGAAGTATGTAAAAAAATATATATTAAAATAAACATCGTAATTTGGGAACATTTAATAGATTAATTTAATTTACATAGTTATGTCGTTAAAGAGGTACCAGGAAAGCCACATGAACAGAAGAAATTATTGCCAAACTTCCCTGTCTTCAACGTAATCTTTAATCTTATAATATGCTTTTTTGAAAAGGACACATTTGATGTAGGTTTTGAACTTTCCATCGCTAAGTTCTGTAACCGACTTTGGGAACTTGTTGTAAAAGCGGAATACTGTGAGACTATGAGAGACTGAGATTCATCTATGAGACTTACTCTAGTATCTTCAATATTTTCAGGATCAAATATCGAAGTAATATCAATGGTGGTGTAGGCTCGCTCCTTAGTGAGGTTGTACATCCCATAAGCGAAATCATCTTGATTGTGCAGCTGAGAAACATCAATAAATAACCCGAAGAGTTTGGTACAATTAATTGCAGTCTGAAAACGACAAGAAGTCAGTTTTAAAACATACATTAATACATTTCGAATGCATAATAAAAAAAAACTTAAAAATGGTAATCATACTTTCTTCAGGTTTTCTCCAAGGCAGCTAATAATTACGCTACAACCCTCTCCGTTTGTAGCGTTTCGAACCATATCTGCAAAACTGTGATCCCGAGAATTTCCTATGTTTTCAGCTGAAACAAAGTAAACAGTGACAATTGAGTTACAATGTTTACAAACATTCATGTTCATCTTAAACTGCCTTAGTGAAACGGAAAATCATCATACCTTTTAATCCTGGGAATAATTTGTGTAAGAAATATTTCTTCCGCATGTCACTAACAGTTGTGAATACTTCGAGGCCGTGAGCAAGGGCTATTGATATAACAGCTTGGCCAAAAGCCCCAGCCCCTCCATGGACTAACACAGAGGTGTCAGGTGTCAACCCCTTGGGATTTTTGATTGCCTTAAAATAAAAAGTATTTAATGTGAGTTTGACAGTAACGGTGAATTTTTTCCTGTAAGTAGCAGATAATTCCACACGTTTGCTGTTCGCACTATAAATGTGGAGGAGCAGCGCTCAGTAAGAATTATCGGGATACCAACCAAGTGCGGGTGGTACCCAGCACTAAGTCTGAAAGTCTGGTAGTAAAAGTGAGATAGTGGGCTCAGTTTTACAGTTATCGGTAAAATTATTTTTGCAAGTATCTTGAGTGTAGACTCACGAGACAGTAGAGAGCGTGTGTGTAGGCGAGTGGCACGGTGGCAGCGTCCTCCAGGCTCCAGTGCACCGGCACCGGCCACAGCAGCTCCGGCTGCGCACGCACCATACTGCCGGCGGCGCCGCTACGCACCAGCCCCATCACGCGGTTACCACTGCATGGCAAAAATAATGGTTCAGATTTGTGTAACATGTTTACATGATATTAATTTAATAAGAAATATACCCTTAGCTTCATATAATTCAAAACAATTAACAAATGAAGAACTCTTCTTCAATTATTCAAACAGGAAGGCAGTCTTTTGAACGTAACATACCCTTGATCAGCAACCTTTTTTGATGTACAGCAAGCTTTTGACCAGATCTTGCACAAATATGAACCCACTGATCAAAGTGCAGGAAAATCTACCGAATATGTTCTTACTCATCCAGTCATATTTATCCAACCTGTGCTTCCAGGTGAAACGGGGCGAAGCACGATCAAGATTGTGGAAGTTGGAATACTACAGGGATCAGTTCTTGGCCCAGGGTCATATAACATATTTACATATCAGCATCGGAACTTACTTTTTAAACAAACTGCTTTAATGGTCTACCTACCAATTGAAAATGAAAATCAGGAAACTTAATGAAATGAATGTGTAAATAAATAAAGCAATTGAGTCCTTACTTTGGAAAAAATTAACTTATTAATTAATTAATTTTAATTATTATTTATTAATTACCTGTTTGTGGTTCCACTGAATTCCATTCCAAAGTTATTTTTAATTTTTTGTTTATATAATAAGGAGCCACTGGCCTTTTTGACATCATCATAACTTATACCAGCATATTCAACCTGGTGAGATTGAAAGATTATAGAAGTTTGTGTTTTGATAATAATGTCAAAATGACTAATTATTGTGGTCATAAATTGGCATTAAAATATTTTCAAAGTAAAAGGTTTACCTTCACGGGGACTCCAGATCCGGATGCCTCAGGCGCTTCTACCCACGAGAGCGAACCCAAGTCACCAAACTGGCTACATTGTAAGGACATATTGTTGCTCACTGCTGTAGAGTCTTCCAATGGTATGTAGTACTCTCCTCCCCACTTACCCTGATGAATAAATGAGAGTTATTACATTCAATATGAAGTAATTTTAATAATATGTATTTCAATACAACCAGATCCACTTACATCGTCCACTACGTTGAACGCCAGGTCAATATCTGGCATCTCATCAACATAAAAACTATCGTTACTTTCTTTAGCGACCATGATTAGATGGATCTTGTTACGATTAGCTTCTCTACGCCAGCCGCTTACAAGTTCCTTAAGACCTGGCATTGCAGGGTAAGGTGCAATAATCAGGAGTCGATGTCCCAACGTCAGGTTATTGCGCGTTGTAATGAGGAGTAGGAAATCAGAGTTGCTTCGAACTGTGACAGTCGTTGTAGGTACGGCTGCAGACGCACCCCATTGGACCATCTGCAGATGTGACTGCTGATTGTTGCCATTGCTAACAATGGAGTGAACGGAAATCACACGGTAAAGTGACGAGGGGCGCAAGCGACAACCAAAAGCGAAGTCTTCCTCGCTAGCCACAAACTGGTCTCTCTGTAGGAAACGATGCAGCAGCTGGCATATCTATTGGATGGCCAAATTATTTTAATTATAATGTAACACATGGAATACAAATTGGAAATAAAACAATTCAAACGTTATTAACTTACGTTATCGTCACTGGATAGGTTTTGAACCAGCACCAGATCCGCACTTTTTAGGAAGTTGTTTTGTTTCTTCAACGCCGATTCGCGGTTAAATTCTTCGTATTTAATATTAATTCCAAAAAAAATTCGAATAGCATTTTTTATTTCCGAGAAAATGGATTCTTTTCCAGGGTGATTAAGTAACCCAATAACATTTATATTTGTTTTGTTCACATTTTCCGCTACTATTTGTAGGAAAACTTGAAGTGATGATGACACCTGCATGAAATTATACTATATTTTTATACCTGTCTTATTGCCTTTGCTCACAACTTGATAACTGAAAGGTGTACTTACATCTATGTCCGATTGGAAATAAGAAACAAATTTTAAAGCCTTTAACACCATGTTTTTGTTGTTCACTGGAGGCATGTTTTCCAACTTAACATTGCTTATTGTAACACCTCCGCACCTGGAAACAAAGAACACACAGGTGATGTACTTTACTGACAGACAGACAGAGTACCATCGGCGGTAATATAAGAAAGTGAGTAATGTTCACCTGGTAATGTCAGAATTGTCTAATACTATTGCCTTCAACAGAACTTTGTTATCCGACACGAAAGAATTTTCTAAAGCATCTTGATGATATTTAACGTTGATCTTCATACTCCTGATGTGCGAGACTAGTGAAACTCCATTGTGTGGTTGTCGCAGCATATTCAGCTGCAGCAAGCCGTCGATGAACGTGACCCAGTTGTCACGCCATACCAGCGAAGCTTCGGTCAGGGATTTATTAGCACCCGCAATGCTAAGGAACTCACCACTGAAATTTATATCGTTCATCATAAAAGGAACATGTTATGCAAGCTACTCTACCTATTTTTTATTTCTTTCTTTACTTAAAACTTACCTGTACGAGTAATCTCTATCTCTGAATAAATGGTAGATGTCTTCAGCAGTGAGGTCTATGCTCACTTTAGTTTCAGGTATATCTTTTAATTTTTTTAGGTTCGTGTCTTCAACATCATTCAATGCGTTTATAAAGCCTGTGGCGACTTTGGAGCCTTCATTCAGAATCTGTATTGAAATATTAAGTAAGCTATGAAGTAAATATACCAAATATAAGGTAAGCATCCCACACTGCAACAATGCGTTTCAAAAATCATCACTTTCGTACATTTTCTATGGACCAACGCACAATACAGGCGGGCCGCACCACAATATTTTGTATGAAAATGCGTTGGGCTGCGGCCTGCTGAGGCTGTAATATGTGCTTGGCTTTAAGGGACACAAAAGAAGAATCGAATCCGAAATGAGGTGAGAACATAAAGAACTAGTCGTCCACCTGGCCTAAAGTAAAATAAACTGATACGGTAATAAACCGTCTAAGCTAGCTTTCAAACTCATGGCTATTGGTGTAAAGATGCTCTACTCTGGGAATCTTCATTTTTTATAACGGAAATCTTATTACCTCAAAACACCCAGTTCCTCTATGGAAAACTACGTTAATACGAATCTGACGTTGATCATGTATTATCGGTTGCGCATACAGATGCAGGTCGCTGAACTCCACAGACATTTGTTTCTTTGGGATTCCCGTCGTCATTGCATAGGTGTCCCACACCAGAGCTAGTGTGGCGGCGAACGGGTATACGTTGTGTCCTAAAGATGAAGATCATTGGTATTATTCAACAAGTAAATACCTACTATCTAAGTATGATTATTGGGAGACCAATCAATAAATAAGCAGAAAGGATGAGAACTCATCGTTAAGGCGACGTAGTAAAAACTAGCAGGTATTGATCAGTGCGTGGTTTGATTATCTCTGCTTCACATATAATTCTAATGTTGGCTGATAGCGGAGTCTCTTTGTGCTTGGTTTAAAATATTGGGTCTAGGAATTAAAGCAGCAGACGAATAGGGTCTATAGGTTACCTCTTATAGTGTGGCCTTGCAAGTAAGCGTGTTCTGTATCTAGCACAGAGGTGCTATAGTCGAGGGAGGCAGCTGATGATCTATTGGCTGTGAGATACACTGGCAATGGCCTAAAACAGAAATAAGCAACACTCAAAATTAGCAAATAATATGAGTTTGTCGTATAATTATGTTCGAAAATGTCCGAAGAGTAACAAAAAGAAAGTTCTAGGTACTTACCATTTTTCACCATGAGCCCATTGTACTAGATGTGATAGGAATGGCGTTCCCGTAGAAACTGGTAATTCAACTTCCGGATAGAGTACATGAACTTTAGGATTGTAACCCTCCATAAACAACCTGAAAATAATGGATGTTTTGAAATAACACAAACATTCATATCACGCCCGTAATCCCGAAGGGGCAGATTTCACCTCAGAAATCTTCCTACTATGAATAGTACGCATTAGCGAAGGTTTCTGGGTTGGTAAAACGATCATCCATGCGGGTTAAGCCGCAGGCAAAAAGCTATTTATTGTATGAAAGAGTGATATTGAAATGTTATTTTGATTGTGCTTATCATTTTACTTACTTGCCGATTCCCTCGAGCAGCAAGAATGTATTATCAGCATGCTTCCTCCTGGTCAGTGCGATATTCTTGCAGTTGCTAGATAACGATTGCTTGAGGATGGCTTGAAGCAGTCCATGCGGTGCCACCTCCACCAACACAGCGTTGTTAGGTATAAGCTTAGACGTCTCCTCGAACAACACTGGGCTCTGCGAAAATAAATTATTAAGAACTTTTCGTAGACTCTTAATGCATCCAGTATGTGTGAGTCACCCGACACTTTTCTATATATTTGGCCAATAATTAAATTGCGGCTATGTTGAATCTCTGACACTCTTAGATCTAAACAATTATCAGGGTTAGGGCCTTCCAATCTCCGGGCTTAGAGTATCAACAGAAAGAGCAAACAGATTGCTGGCATACATTTTGTGTGAGCTTGTTCACGTGGGCCATACTTAACACAAGGGTTTCGGAGCATGCTCTAACGTTAAAAGCCCGGACGACTGAGAGTCTGACAGGCCCGAAATCTGGAAGGTTTGAAGTCTGGAAAGTCCTGGTTCGGAAATGTGTTCATGGAGTAGCTTCTTGCACAGAAACATAACTACCTACTTACCAGCAGGTTGTTGGTGTGATATTCAGCTGAACAGAGCTTGGCAGTCGGGTTGTCCCACTTCTCTTCTGGTACAGAAGTTGAAAGCCAACGCTCGGTTCTTGGTTTTGGATCCTTGATAACCTCCGATAGATACTTGAGTAGTTGAGGTCCTGCATTTTAAGATTTAATTTTAAAAATTCAAAAAATTACAGCATAATGACAACATGTGGATTACGTCAAGGACCTCCTTTAATTGTAACGTAAGATTAAGTATCAGTATACAATTAAATACCACAACGTAATGTGATGCTCCTAAGCATTCATAAGGGTCAAGAACTCACCAGCATTAGCAATGTAACGGGAGTGGTAGGCGATGTTGGAGCATGGTACTTCCTTAGCGAAAACACCTTTAGCAGTCAACTCTGCGAGGAACTCCTTCATGACTTCAGCGGGTCCCGAAATTGTACTAGATGCAGGCCCGTTGTGACAAGCAACTTGGATTTCAGGTGGGCACAATGGTAAGATCTGAAAAATAATAGCACCATTAATACACATACCCAATGCTTGAAGTGTTCAATAGATGAGTCGCTTAGGTTAATCCTTCGACTGTACAACTGCTGTACTCGAGTTGCCTGTAGCTGTTATAAAACTACCTGATCAAATGACTCTAATTAAATTACCTGTTCGTATCCTAGACCTATGGCAGCCATGGATCCGCGGATGAATTTAGTCTCCAGCGATACACGGCCACGACTGTAAGCTGACAGTATCATCTCCTCCGCCGTCAAACAACCGTCAGCGTACGCGCATCCTAGCTCTCCTACACTGTGACCTGTTTGACATTGTTATTATTAGTGTTTTCTTTATCAATTTTTCTAAATACCTCTGTATCCAGTTGCCTCTCTACTGATGATATAAATGATGATAGAATCATATAATTTCATCAAATGAAATGATTTTGATTTTTGAAAGTAGATCTTTTATGACACTTTTATACGTAAATTTTTTGGCCAATATTTTGTAACTAGATGGCGCCGGCATTTCCTAGCATACTGATCCCTGAGAAAAAATGCCGAAACAAACTTAGAGGTCATGGCCACTTTTAGAGTTCAGACATTATTTATTATTAAGATTTTATGTGGGTCTAACGATGCAGGGCCATGTCTAGAAGGGCCTTTTGAAGGAAGAGCCATTGCAGCTTTGAGTTGACCTGTCCCGACAGAACGCATGCATGCATCAATAGGTCAACCCTATTTTAGAGAGTTTGACGACCCGTCATACGAAACCAACAGATATGCAGGACAATTTCGTAGGCCACATAAAAAATACTCAAAACCGCCAGACAGATATAAAGTCACGTAGGTATTCTATCTAGCCTGCATAGCATTCACATTCACAGTCAGTTTTCTCTTTAGAAAAGGAATCGTCTATACCCCGCCATATCGTTCAATTTTTTTTTCATATATCTGATATTTGAACTTATTTCTTACCAATGATTCCATCGGGTACAAGTCCAAGTTCTTTGAGAATGTCAGTCAGGCCGATTTGTACAGAGGCTATTCCGACGAACGAATGTAAAATGTTGTCAAAGGTGGTCTCATCGGGTGACGTTATTATATCAGCAATGTTGAGTCCCTTTGGCTCTAAAACTTTGTGGCAGCTGTAATTAATATACATAAATATTTAGAATTTTGCAAGTCATATCCACTGTGATTCTTTTACTTAAGATATGTGAGTACCGGTGTATAGCAGCAGCGAAGATCGGTATGCGCATAAGTTGCGCGCCCATTCCAGCCCACTGCGAGCCCATCCCACTGTACACGAACCACAGCGGCCGCCGGGCGTCGTCGAAGTACTCAGACTTCTCAGATAGACATGCGGTCTTCTGTTCTTCGTCCGTCTCTAGAAAAAATATTTAGGTATCAAGATTGTGTGTTTATTTGTCTAGTTTGCAAAACTTTTGTGTTAATTTATGTTTTTAGTGTACCATTGCCTTCCCTGCTATATTTATTGCCTTCTCTGGCCTATCTTTAGAAATCAGTCAAGGTCGATTCGCCATCTCTTTCTGGCTCTGACGTGTGATCGATTCCTGTTCTTTTTTGCAGCTGTTTTTGCCCATAGCGCTTCTTTTATTTCCATTTAAGCTGGGCAAAAACTCTAGGTACTACTAAATATAGATGTGAATTCAAATATAAAAAAAATTAAGTATATGTTTACTTAGAATGACAAATCCTCTGCCCAAATGTCCTGCAATATTCGCCTGGTGTATGTTGTGTAACAGCCTCAACTGTTCAGGGTCTATGGGGTTGGCTTTCAAGTCGCTAAGACAATGAGTAACTGCTGCTTCATGTCTTGCCGAAATAGTCACTAAGTGAGCAATGCTCGACTTGTAGCGGTTGGGGTCCTGAAAGGCAAAGTCATTATGGTTATGAAAAACTTATCTTTCTTTCCAGTAATTTATTTATTTAAGTAAGTTTAGTACAGTGGGTAGTGCTAAAGTGTTCAATAGTAATATTTATGGCTATAAGAATAGAAGAAAACGGAGGAAACTTTGAGTGTATTGTGTGAAAGGGGGATTTGGGTAGAAAGGGTCTGACTGCTGAGATGACGTTTGTTCGAAATGTAAGTATGAAAGGCGAAAGAAACGTTGCGTGGCCTACAAATAAATTGGGATATGGCCAGGTGGATGGTGAAGGTAGGTAATGTTTTTACCTTTGGTTTATAGTGTCCATGCAGCAGCACGTGTGAATTGACGCCAGTAACGGACATACCGTTGACGGCGACGTACGAGCGGCCAAAGCTCTGGTGCTCGGTGACAACGCGCATGCGCCCCTCGCGCAGAGCAACCACGTCCTGTCGCGGATTATCGCAATGCATGTTGGCAGCTATATGACCAGTGTGGTAGCCAAGTAATACCTGCGAAAGAGATGAAAATAGTGCTGTAACTTCTATTAATTCATTATAACTATCGACTTATCTTTTTTTATGCACCTGTTCCTGTAGTGCAATAAATCAATTTTTATTTCTTTCATTATAATTTTCTTTGAAAAAACAACTATTTAAAAGTAACATCATGGTGAACAGTTCATAACTTAGTGTAGCGATGTAATAAAAAAACAGCGTTTATTAAAACTTATTGTAATTTAGTGCATTTTAAAGTGTTTAAGAATTTAAGAATACTTGAATTCTGAACACAAAGATCTTGTTACCCAAGGGTAAAATATTCTTCCGAGGCGAGGCTTACCTTTGTTATAGCAGTGATACCAGATGCAGCTTCATTGTAACCAATGTTGGACATAACACTGCCCACCAGGAGAGGGTCTCGTTTGTCATTACAGAACACCTCCTCTATAGCTTCCAACTCCACCTTATCAGCCTCTGGTACCGCTGTCGAATTATTATTTCGGTGATTCTTTAGGTCTGTTTATAAATAAGTCTAAAATAATTTACATATTGTGTTTTTTTTAATGCACGTTACGAAGACGCTGAATTAAATCCAGCTGCCCTAACATTATTCTTTAATGTTCATCATTGCTGATGTGAACAATTTAAGATTCTTCTAATGGTCTTCTTTAACACAACTTCCTTTTCTCACTTTGACTCAGTGGTGTGTGATCTAGGAGTGTATTTTTTTTTGTTACTTGTATTTAATTTATGTGTAAGTTCTTACCGCAGCCACATGCTTCTACATATTCGATGGCCTGAGCCGGAATTCTTGCTTCCTCGTAGAAGTTCTTAATGAAGCTTACTGTTTTTCTGAAGTCTCTGAGGAATCCGAATTGAGGGCCCGTTTCTCCAGGCAATATACACGTAAACTCTGATTTAGCGTGCAATACATCGGCATAGATCCTGCAATGTAATTTGTTATATACATTTTTGTGTATCGTATGATTAAAAATAAACCTTATATGATCCAAATCAACCTCAAAATATATCTTACCTTAAAGCGTTTTTCGCTTTTTGCAAGAACAAAACGTTGATAGCTTCAGATTTAGCACATCCATCAGCATGTTCATCGAATGATTTAGTTTTACCATCTTGGCAAAGGTTCAAGAGCCTGTAACCGAAGTTAATAATTATTGGACCCCCTTTTCTACATTAATATGTAGTGGAAAAGTATGAGTGTTTGAGTATACATGTTGGCAGTAATCTCTGAAACAATCTTTAGACAGAAACTTAGTCTTAAGATAATTAATTTGTTACTAACAAAATATGGACATTACCAAATGAGTTTGTTTTATTTTATTATACCTCAAAACTGTTCAAAAGAATGGAAGGTGACATCATCCTCCTTTAAACTCAAACTCAAATTCAAACTCAAAGCATTGATTTCAAATAAACCATTTACAGGCACTTTTGAATTATCAAGGGGTCGATCGGTCAGAAAGATGAAGATAGTTGCCCATTCCAAAGCATAGTAGGTATCTATTGAGAAGAACGGACAAGAAACTCCACGGACACTCTTTTAAACCAAAATAGGTTACAAAATATTGGTTACATGATTCATGTTGAAATTATGCATGTGAGAACGATGCAGAACGTTTAAAGCGTCCGTAATAAAAAGACAAAAACAATTCAAATATTAAATTAAATTAAAATAAGCCGCGGCAGCTAAGAGATGACTAGTCCCTACTGATGGCGTCCGTTCACGAACATGACGCATGGATTGGCACCATTCATGCGCCACCGCCAGCGAGACATTAGAGTCAACGTGACATACTCTCAGCAAACAGGCACATTCAAGTCAATGAAAGACGTACCCGGTAAATGATAGCTTTATAGTATGTACATAGTACTCACACATATGCTATGTAATTGTACAATACTAAATTATTGAAGTTATACAATGCAAAGATAGTTTTGAAAATCTTCAGCAGCTCCAACAGTAGTTACAAATGCTAATCAATTAGTTTATGCGCCCTTGTGGAGCAGGACCAGCGTTGAGCCAAGCATTTTTATCAGCGATATAATCTTCCAACTTATAATATGCTTGGCTGCATAGTGTGCGTTCTAAACAAGATTTAAATTTCGTTTCATTCAGTTGAAGTATGTGGGAAGGTGTTTTATTGTAACATTTTAAACAGTACCCCATCAAAGATAAGTCTACTTTAGCCAGCCTGAATCTTGGTTGAACTAATTGGCCCCTATTTCTAGTGATATATTATAATTGTGTCTTTCACCACTTTTGCTAAAATGATGTAGATTTTTCTATTTTTTAAATATTTTTTTAAATTAATTAAAAAATTAAAGAAGTATCGTCAGCAAATAACACCATTTTTGGTTGAGTTAAAAATGGGGTAAATCAGTAATATATACTAAAAAGAGGAAAGGACCCAATATCGAGCCTTGTGGTACTCTCATTTTTACTTTTAAATCGAGTAAATTGACACAATTTATTTGAACTTGTTGTTATCTATCATAACAAGCTTTTATTTAACTTGCAATGTATGCATGTTAGTCCGGGTGGAATCTTGTAAGCTGAAAAAAAAAACCACTTACTCTTATCCTACGGAGTTGAAATTTCACACGTTGATTCTGTTTCGTAGACAATGTATTTTTATGATGAATGACCTGTGATTCTACACCCAGAATTGGCTCCAGACCAAAGATCTCCTTAACGGTCAACGGTGCAGACATGACATTTAATATACGCGTTTAATTATGGTATTTCCTTCTAAAGTCCACCATAACCTGGCTGCTGCACCCAGGATTGGCTCCAGTCGAGAGAACTTTTCAACGGTCAATAGCAGAGACACAAAATTTTATATACGCTTACAATTATGATAGCTCGTTCTAAAGTTTACCATGATCTGGCTGCTGCACTCAGAACTGGCTCCCATACGAGAGAACTCCTCAGTGGTCAACAGCACAGGCACGAAATGTTGTATAAGTATTCATTAAATTATAATGATAGCCCGTTCTAAAGTGTGGCATGACTTCAATAGTGCAACTCGAATGGCTTCTCACCATGACTTGTGTAAAGGCGCGTTTGGGTTCTTTGGATTTGTCTTTACAAGTACCTTTCAAAAGAAGGTAATAGAACGGTTATCTATAGAAATTCTAATGCTAAAAAGTACAAAATAAAATTGAAGTAAATAACCTTTTTATAAACAAGCTTTTATTGAACTAAAAAGTACTAAATAAAACTTACGTTAACATAAAACTTTAATATTTTCTTAAAAGCTTGAGGCGTGAATGTCCTTCTTACACTTTAAGATAAGCCGCAAGCTTCTAAGAAAATATTAAAGTTTTATGTTAACGTTTATTTAGTACTTTTTAGTTCAATAAAAGCTTGTTTATAGAAAGGTTTTTTACTTCAATTTTATTTTTAAATAAGATTTTACTAAACTGAGCGCAAGTTTTCCAAGTCCGTAATGCTCAAGTTTCAAGATTAAGGTTTCGTGGTCGACGCAATCAAATGCCTTGGAGAGGTCACAAAAGATTCCTACGGTGTCTTAGGCCTCTTCCCACGCCGTAAAGATATTTTGTTTTAATAAAGTGACACCGGCGTCAGTCGTACAACGTCCCTTGGTGAAACCATACTATTGATCATGTAAGATTTTATTGGTGTTAAAATTATTGAGCATTTGATTGAACATTACCTTTTCGAACACCTTTCTGAATACTCGCAACACGGATACAGGTCTATAATTGTTGGTGTCTTTGCTGTCCCCAGATTTGAAAAGTGGTATTACCTTAATGTATTTTATTAGATCCGAGAAGACTCCTTGATCCACACACAAATTAAATATTAAGGTCAAGTACGACGCTATAGTCTTAAAAATGGAGGTACAAACTTTGATAGATATTCCCAATAGATCTTCGGTTAGTTTCATCTTGATTTGCTTGAAAGCTTTTATTACTATTATGGGGTTTATATGCTTGAATTTAAATTCAGTCGGGCAGGATGAAACGTTTTCTCTTAATAAGTCAATAGAAAGCGAGGGTGAGGAGTTTAAGGTTTCAGTAGTTTTAAGTGGGATACTGGTAAAGAAATTTACAAATTCTTGAGCAACTTCTTTGTTAGTGCTTATGGGACCACGTGAAGTCTCAAGTGTGAAATCATTATAAGTATTTTATTCCCGTTAATTGCATCATTGATAATTTTCCAAACCATCTTTATTTTACTATCGGCTGATTTGATCCTGTTGCTAATGTACAAGGCTTTAGCTACGTTTTAGGTAGTTTTAAAACTTTTAGAGTAAGCAGCAACGAATTAATTAAAAGAGAGAGTTAGTTAAAAGTTAGAGTTAGTGTAACAATTTTCCCTACTTTACCTAATACCCATAGTTGCTCAACCACTAAACAGACAATTTGGGCAAATAGTTTTTGTTTTCTTTTATAGAGTAATATTGAACTCGGTGCGCACTACCGAAAAGAATTCCTCATAAAATTCATTTACATTATTTATAATATGGCCAGTATACTTAACTTACTAATTAAGTTGTCTACATCTCTTATCCCCTATCGCAGGTATGCTGGAAGAGATTTCTTTAGAAAGAAGCATCACCTTTGTACGTATTTTTCTGTTCTTTGCTTCTTGTCTGTTTATATATGTGTGTACATAAATGGTTAAATAAGTAAAAAATAAATAAATAAGTTATTATTAAATCTATTTAGATTGGTGGGTGTTCTTTGTCTAAATTGTATCTGAATGTTTTGTAATGGTGTGTTGGACTTAAAAGCAACGGTTTGACCGCCGTGATCAGAAAGGAGATAATTTACAATGCCTTTATCTAAGTAGTCGCAGCAATAAAAAACATTATCAATACATGTAGCAGATTTCTGTTATGCGGGTTGGTTCTTAAAAACACCTTTGAAAAATATAATGATTTAAAGAGACTTAATAATCGACTGCTATTTAGTATTCTATTGCTAACTATTGTCTAAAATATTAATATTGAAGTCACCACAGATAATTAGCGTTTTTTTACCAGATGCAAGTGTTGCTAAAACATCTTTCATTACTGACTCCAATATGGAGTAGTTTTGATGAGTTGGGGTCTGTAAACGCACACTAAAACATGCTTATCTAGCTCAACACAGGACAGTTAAATGTTATGTTCTACCGACAGATCAACTACATATATCTTTACGAGTCTTAGAGTTAATAGAATTTATAGCTAAGATTAGTGAACCTCCACGCAGCATAGATTTTCGCTTAAAATAACTGCCTACACTATAATTTTCATAATTAATTAGCATTTTATAATCTTTCAACCAATATTCAGTTACACAAACAATTGTAAACATTGTTTTTTTCTAAAAATATTTCAATTTCTAATTGTTTGGAAGAAAAACCTTGAATATTTTGTTGAAATAATGTCAAGGAATTCTGCTTAGAACCTTTATTACACTTAACTATTTGAGAGCAAGAAGACACCTTGTAGTTGGTAGATATAATTATATTGTTACGGGTATCTTCAGCTGTTGTCTTACTATCTAATTTAAATCAACATCCAGAGTGAGCCCCAAGACTCCCATGCCATCACCAGGCAATGAGATCCTACTACTTGTGGGCCACACATTAGGACATGAATTTGCCAAAGTGACACATGGATCCTCCTTCGTACAATTATTGTAAATAGTTTAGCGTTAGTGCTACAGTTATTTAAGGTGACCTCCTGTACATTAGAATTTCTTTCAGTCCATTCAAAGGATGTCTGTAAAAGATTGCTTTGTAGGATGAGACTATTGTACAATGATGTACAGTACTAATATAAATGTTTGTCTTATTTTGTATTATGTAGTGTACAATAAAGTATTTATTTGATAAATAACAAATACGTATACGTTTTTTTCCTGATAGTACCTTCCGTAGTGTACGGCCGACTGTGGGTGCAGACACAGGTAGGCACCTCCAACGATGGCTGCCTCGCATTCGCTTCGACTTATAGCAAGGTATGCCTGCTCCAGCGCCGCGGTGGAACTGCAACACGCCAGGTCGATCGACATCGAAGGACCCTTCACGTTCAGCCAGTAGGAAATGCGGTTGGCGAACATAGATTTGTTGCACCTGATTTACAAAACAACAACAGTTTACATTAAATTCATGGATTTATTTGTGTTTGGTGAAGATAATAATGAACTAAGCTATAATACAAATAGAATATATTTTACTGTCTAGTACCTGCTGCCTGCTTAGTGTTGATAACCTGTGAACCTGCTTAGTGTGGGTAATAACCTACACTAAGCAGGTTCAAAGGTTATCAGCAAGTTGAGACAGCATAAGTAGCTTAAAATACTACCTACAGCTAGGTTACAATATATTATTTGCCAGTAGCCCCAAACTAGACAGCTAGTCTGTATCTTGAAGCTTAGTAGCGGAATCTGAGTCGTTGCTAAGTAGCTGTAAACGAAGTTTGCTTGAGTCGACTCCAGCTGTTGCTACGAAGCTACAATTGTTAGAGTAACAGTAACCGTAGCGTATCGCCGTAGCAGCAACCGTAGCGCGTATCAGTAATCGTAACGCATAGCATTATGATGGGTAATCAAATCTTTCGTGGTCTGACATAGGACAATTTTTTTCGTAATCGGCACTAATTGCTATAAAGAAATGTAGAAATATATTAACTTAAAAAAAAAAAACTTTATTTTAATAATTTTCAATCTTGACTTACCCAGCGATACCGAAACCATTTCTAGAAGCGGCTTCATAGAAGCAAGCCTTTTCAGCTTCAGAGAAACAAGTGCCGATATACACGCCGACCTTCTTACCGGAAAGTTCTTCCGGATTTACACCTAGAAAAAAATCGTAGGTAGTTCGTTTAACAAGCATAGGATAGGGATTAGGGAAAATAAATATAAAAATTTTGGACAGAAACAAAATGTTACGTAAACGAAACGCGGAAGTGCGAGTATAGGTAAACACATACCAAGAAGTAGGTTAAATAGTTGAATAAATACCGGAAGCAAACATCTTAAATTGACTGACTGACAACGCACAGCTTAAACCGCTGCACGCTGGTGCTAAAAGCATTAATTTGTTGTTAATGTTAACTTATAAATGATTTTTGAAAATTCAGTTCCCATAGGATTTTAATAGGGGATGGAAGTTCGTTTTTGCTGATGGGAAATACCATCGAACGCATGGCTTGTTGTTTTTAACAGACTTCAAAAAAGGAGGAGGTTCTCAATTCATGGGAAACTTTTTTAAGGGTTCCGTAGTTCTGACAAGGAACCCTTATAGTTTCGTCATGTGCGTCGGTCTGTCTGTCCGAGGTTTTGCCAAGAGACTGTTAGTACTAGAAAGCTGTAATTTTGTAGGAGTATGTAGGATGTATGTTTTTTTAGGGTAGCTCCCAGTTCGGGATTTTATCAGGTCTTTTAGCGGGAGATGTAATAAAAAAATGACTTGATTCTTCAGTAAAATTAAGTGTATTAATAAAAGTATAAACTGTCGGTAGAAGCCGAAAATGAGTAAAATAAAAAAGTCTTTAGCTTGAACACACATAACGTCACTAGTGCTATGATTACTTTAGCAGGCGTTCCGCGCAAACATACCCCCGGGCGTTGAAACCTTGTCTTTCAACCGGAATATTTAGACTCTAGGAAGATGGGCAACGGAAAAATCTTGCAGCATGATCTTCCGAGCAGGCCACTAGAGGTTTTGATATCTGCAACTCTGATTACGCCATCGGGACCTGGATAGGTAGCCACAATACGACCCATTTTCTACTTCAGAGGCGGCGTATTGTCTTCCTTCAGAAGTACCAGGGTGTTCAGCTTCAGAGAACCCTTACATGAGCGCCATTTCATCCTGAGTTGGGGCTCCGGTATATACTCCTTGCTCCACCTGTTCCAAAAATGTTGTCGGAGTTGTTCAATGTGTTGAAATCGAGATAAAGAACTCGTGGAGTGGTCATGGTAATCAGGTGTCGGCAAGGATGCCAAAGGACGTCCGATAAAAAAATGTCCGGGTGTCAATGGTGCCAAGTCTTCAGGATTCGATGAAAGTGGAGTCAGTGGTCTGGAGTTTAAAATAGCTTCTATTTGCACCAGCGTTGTATAAAGCTCTTCATAAGCTACGTTACAAATGCCCAACACCCTGACTAAATGATGCTTTGTTGACTTGACACCAGCCTCCGCAAGGCCAGCAAAATGAGGAGAGTATGCAGGGATGAAATTAAATTGAATTCCCTCTATAGCCATTTCCTCAGATAACGAGTCGCAATTAGTATTAAGAAATTTAGATATTTCCCAAACCACCAACAAACGAGGTGCCACTATCGGATAATATATTAACCGGTTTACCCCTACGCGAGATGAATCTCTTTAATGCCATTATAAAAGTATTGCTGGTTAAATCAGCGACCAGTTCAAGGTGTATTGATTTTGTCGTAAAACAAACAAAAATTGCGATGTATACTTTCACCAATTTATAGCCACGACCCTGTCGAGCAGCAGACTGTATTGGACCCGCATAATCCAAGCCAATATTTTCAAAGGGGAAACCTCCCGCTAGAAGTCGCTGCCGTGGTAAATTACCCATGATCGGTGTAACGGTTTGACCTTTAAGACGACCGCAACGTACACACCTACGGTAGCACAACCTGGCTAAATTGCGACCTCGTATGGGCCAGTATGTATCGTTCAACATTAGTAGAAAGAGATAAACCTGCACTAGAAACTGACGCCGTAGGGGCACTGGTCGCATCATCACTATTAGCAGAAGTAGTAGCCAAGTCTGACTTCTTCGAATGATCTGCGACGTGCACCAGAGTGTGTGGTGCTTGCGCCGACATATTTTACAACATGCCTGTTTATAATTATTAGCGTAATGTCCTGAAGACAAACAATTATAACAAATCTTATATTTCGGTAGCAATTGTAACCGTGCTTCATTACTTAATACCAAAAATTGAGGACATTTGCTTAATTTATGCTCACCGTTACATTTTACATAACTCTTAGGTTTAGAAAAACTGTTGCTCCCTTATTATTCTTGTCTATTTTATTATTGGAATCCTGTATTACCATTGTTCTTACCTTAGAACTTTTATTAGTCATAGAATGTTTATCAATTGTTGAACTTGACATTTCTAATGTTTCAATGAATTCAGCACGATCCTTAATGAATGTGAGGAACACAGTAAATGTAATTTCGTAGTCCTTGTCAAGGCGACCCTTATACTCTTCTCATTCACGGTAAGTTTTATTGTCCAACTTATATCTCATAATGTGAATGAGTAGTGTCCCAGTGGTTAAGAAGTTCGCCGACGGATTCCAGGGCACGCAAGTTTTATTAATGTGATCAATTAAGGCTTTTAAATTCACAGACGACTCCTTACTGATCGTCTCAATATTAAATAGTGCTGAAACATGGTGTTGAATTAACAAATGTTTATTATCAAACCGGTCACAGAGTAATTTCCAAGCGACTAAATAATTTGCTGCAGAAAACTGGATTGAGTTTATCACCACTGCAGCTGAACCGTCTAGTGATGACCTCAAATAATGAAATTTGTTTATGTCGTTTATGCCGTCATTAGAGTGAATAAGGCTGATAAATGTATTGTGAAATTCGAACCAATTTATGTAAGAACCGCTGAACTTTGGTAACTGAATAGTCGGTAATTTAATGAAGCTGTGATTATTAGAACGTGAGCCCATCTCACTATCAGTTAAATCCTTTTTCTTATACTCATCGAGCACTCTCTGAGCTTCAGAGAGGGTTTTATAATAAAGAGACTCAAATTCGCTTCGTTCTAACATTTGACCATCCAAATTATCTGTGCTACATTCCAGTGCTAATTGCACCTCATCGTACTGGCCATAAAATGCCTCAAACCTATTTAAACGTAATTGCAACTCGCTTACCTCAGAATGACTCATAGAAGGTTTTAATGAATTTAAATAATTCTGGAATACTGTAACCCTTTCCTTGTCACTTGCCCTTTTTCTAATGAGCTCCTTATCCTCTGGCATTGCGTAAGCTGGTGCAGACAACCTGGAATGTATACAATAAAAGTTTAACAGCGTCTACAGTTGTACGATACCTGCCTGTAAATGAATACAAATATAAGAAATACCTGCATATATGAAGAACAAATTAACTGCAAACTTTTTGTTTATTGTTTTCCTATAGGTACTTTTATACTAATTAACTATAAAACGTTTCAACAATAACAAAATCAGTACTAAACTTAATTAACTACTTTATATTCACAATGCAGTTATATGAACCTATCTTTTGTTTAATGTGTTTACATGAATAATGAGTCAGTAACTGTTAGCTACCTAATAAAGTTATAATAATGCAACTATTTGATAGCTACTCTCTAGAAGGTACAAACAACTATGATTATCACAAGATAAATCCGCTAAAGTCTGATCAATTATAACAATTTGTAAGCACTGATAGGGTTTTAAAACGATTAGGTATATGAATCTGTACTAACCTGGTTATTAACAACAAATTACCACTTAATATAACCTGATTATGGAGTGTTGGGTGGAACTTATGATGATTTCGATTATCCAGACCACGGAAAATTCAAAATCTTCGCAATGATACAGCAAAATGAAGGTCACACAACCAACTCCACATGTAATTACGAGTGATCCATCAATTCTCTTGAAATCCTCATTAATAATTAGCTGATCGAAGCTTTTTCAACGTGAAATGTTTTAATGCGGCTCGAAGGACCATGTTCGGGATTTTATCAGGTTTTTAGCGGAAGATGTAATAAAAAAACGACTTGATTTTTCAGTAAAATTAAGTGTATTAATAAAAGTATAAACTGTCGGTAGAAGCCGAAAATGAGTAAAATAAAAAAAAGTCTTTAGCTTGAACACACAGCGTCACTACTGTTATAATCACTTTAGCAGGCGTTCCGCGCAAACACTCCCCTACATATGAAGTGGGAATGAATATTTTTTCCGTCGTCTACCCCGTCGTGTGGGGTATCGTTGAATAGGTCTTTTCAAATGACTTGGGGGTTGCTAGGATTATTTTTCGATTTAATGCTCCATTTACGAAATATTAAACTTTAATGTGCCAATTTTTGTTCAAGTAGGGCGTCCCCCCCTCTAAAAGTTAAACTGCTGGCTTGAAAAATCTGAAAAAATGCACGATAATAGTGCATTTTATGAACTTGAAAGAAAAATTATAGCGGTTAAGATAACTTTATTAGTTTAGCAGTAATAGTCGTTGAACTTGGGTGTTGGATAATTTTGTACCAAATACAAAATCCTTTGCATTAATCCTTTAAAGTGACTAAGATAAAGTAGTTGCTTGTTTATAACGGGTAAATTGAAAAACAAAATATGAAATAAAAAAACTAAAAATAACATAATAAATTACCATAAGTTTCACAATACTGCAGCTCGATGGAGCTGTACCAACGGGTTACGTTTTCATTTGAGTACCTATAGAAGTCACTAACGAACTTTGTTTAATTTTCGAATTAAAATTTTGTGAATTGAAATAATAACTTGGTAGCAATCGTACTCTTATTTTTTAGCTTTAGTAGGAAGAAAGTGGTTATAATTAGTTAATGTCTAAGCTGTTTAAATAATTATCTTCGAAAATCAACATTTTGTCATTAGTTTAGTATCGCTCAATAACAGAAACAACAACAGATGGCGATGTCCCGTGACGTCACTTTTGTAGATCGCGGTGTTAAGATTTGCTTGCAAGGTATGACCTCGTGGTTACGTTATGTGTTAAAGTTCTGTTTTACTCTGGACTCATTTTTAGCTACCATCTACCTTTGTGGAGCCGTTTTTAAGCGTTTAAGACCATCACACTTCTGATCGACATCCCCGCACGTCTTAGAAATGATAATTCAAATTTAAAGTCGATTTTTGTTGTTATTATAACCATTAACTCCTAATGTCTTTACCATTACTTATATTCAGAATAAAGAACAACAAAATCGTACTATATTGTGATAACGGGCTACTACGGAACCCTACACTGTGCGTGGCCCGACACACACTAGGTCGGTTTTTATGTATGTTCATGCCTGAACCGATTTAGAAAATAATTTCTTTTTTGTTTCAAAGGGGTACTTCCCAGGTGGTCCCATTGTCATCAGGTCAGGTGCTGATGATGGGATCCAGGAGAAATCGAGGTAACTCTTCAAATATTATAGGAACACTTATAGTGATTTGGGTATTTTTTATAGTAACTCGTGCAACGCGTACTCGCGTACTCGTGGAAAGCACTATTTAGTGAAGTGGAACTGATGATGAAGACCTCAGATGATGAAGCCACCGGAACTATTCAATAATAAGTATTTCACGGGTTACGATTCAATAACTTTTATATGTTTGCTAAGCAATTTAGCGTCGTTACAATGCATATGGTGAAGTGGAGCTGATGGTGAAGTACCAAGAGAACTCCTAAATAATTAACGTCCCTTCATCCGTAAAAGCAATATTTTGTAAAAGGTGATGAGCAGTTGACATTAGGCTATTGTAACTTAGACAAATTACAAACCGATCCACAAAAAAAAAGCGAAGAAAAAACTAAAATAAAGTTTTATTACATAGCAAGTAGCGGTATAGGAAATTGTGTGGGGTACCATAATCTGAAAATGAAAAAATAAAAACTTATTACGAAAAAAATAACCGTCTTCCAATAAACACTGCGAAGTGTAAAAAAACTTTAATTTCGGAAGTCGGTGGCAAAAAAAGAAAATAACTGTAGTTATATTTCACTTTGCAGTGTTTTTTTGGAAGTCGGTTGTTTTTTTTTTGTAAAAACTTTTAATAAAAGATAAGTGAAGATTGGAAAAGCAAAAACAAAAAATCCCTATATTCTATAATATTCAAATTAGGCTAAAAATCTGTTCCATTTAAATTATAGAATATAGCTTCTTTTGGACTTCTAACGGTATAAGTTACAAAATATACAGCCCCCAAAATGCCCACACATCACCAATTCCTAGTGATTTCGCTGGGAACAAGAAATGGAGCAACAAACAACTGCAAATAAAACGGTGACATTGATTACTTCCTGTTGTTATCGTAGAACTTTGCATATTAATGATACTAGTTAATCATTATATAATGAATAAATAAATAATTAAGTTCACTTTTTTTGCTGGATGCCAAGCCGGTGACGGTCTACTTGCGGCCTATTTAATAAAACCGACTGGCGACTGGGCCCGGCGACTACGCGGTGCTGTATTAAACAGCACCCTGTCGTCATGATATGACAATGTTGTTATTTTTTTGACAAATATGACGCATTGTTTGATTTATTAAATAGGACCCTGATGGTAAGTGATGCCTTAAATGTCTCGTGTGCTTGTACTTACACCAGCATCCATACCATACAAGTCAAGTCTACTTTCTTTTGTATATTAACTAATGTATTAATTATCAATGCGACAGTGTATTTGCTGATTTTTTTATTTGTCCTTCTTTTACGCGGCAACGGAACAACGGATCGATGTGATTTTTTGCATAGACATAGTGTATGGACCAAAAAGTGACAGGCTTTTTAGCCGGCAAAAATATACTATTCCTGAAGCTAAAAAGTATTTCCTTTTCTTTTCGAGTCGATAGTACTTTTTAGATTAGTTGGGCCACGTTAGCGTTTGGCGCCTGAATGATATTGACAGGAGGCAGTGTTGGTAAATATTTTTGTAAAATTTTCACAGGAACTGTATTAACAAAACAAGATGGCGGCGTTAGTTCTGATTTTGGCCACGCGCCAAAATCGCCATCTAGCGCAGTAGTTATAAACTAACCAGCATCATAGATGGCCTGGTATGTCTGCTCCAGGATCTTGCGGCCCATGGGGTCCATGCAGTTCGCGAGTCGGTAATGCACCTTGAAGAACTGTGCATCGAAGTGGCTGAGACCAGGAACGGTGCCCGCATGCTGCACCACTTCAGGATGGTTGTACTTGAAACGGAGCGCTGCCTCTGATACCGGGTTGATCTGCATTGCATCAAAAACATATTCAATTTTGTTTCAGGTTTATTTTAATTGTCTAATGGGTGTAGTGATCGCAAGCGTGATTTCTGACTCCTTGGTTCGATCTTCGAAAACGAAAAAGTGGTACTGGGTTTTTCCCTTCAGAAATTCTCAGTAACTGCTTGGAGTCTGGATTTATGTCCAGTTACTGGCGATAGACTCGCCTTTCAAAACATGAGACTTAAACTTAACTGGCGAAATGTGGTTGTACGTAGGTTTACACTTCTATAAATTCCTACGGGGAATTTAGTATGTGGGATGTTATTATGTTTCAAAATGATTAAATAAGTCTGTTAATATTAAAATGCACAATGAGCCTGCGACTTGCCAGCTTTAACAAGTGGTCGCGACCAGCAGAAAATCTGTTGTTTTTAGCGCACGACTGTGTTGTTGCATGGCATCATTTCAAAATAACACACACTTGCTACGCAGTTTACATACTTGCAAGTTGCTATGGAACAAGAACTCCAATTTCTCACAATAGTTGTGCTGCATGTGGATATGCAGCCTAACATATCTAGAGGTGACCTATTCCAATATTGGCACAACAGAGAATATACACGGTGGAAGGGACATCGTAAATAAAACTTGTCATCCATTCAGAAACCAAAGAGTCGAAACATTATGTCGTTAGAAAAAAATTGGCTGTCCCATACATTTTGATCGTGTAGGTATTGGACCTGTGTTGGGAATAATAATTTAAAAAAAACCGACGTTAATTTTCAACGCGGTGAAAATTTTCATCTGTTTTTTTATTATGTCTTAATCATGTACTGAATCCATGGTATTTTTCATCACGATGTCCTTCCACCGTGTATAAAGTCAACATAACATTGAAAAGATTTACCTTATTGTACAAAATGTTAGACAAATCTTTGACGCTGTAGGAGTCCGGGTAGAGTCCCGCCATGCCGGCGATGACGATTCTCTCGCCATCCAGGCCCGGCGCAGTCGGGTTCTCCTCGTGGGTCACATACTCCTGCGGTGTCGGCGTCATCGTGTGGTCAGTTTGTGTTCCTGTATCTTTTAAGGGTATTGAAGAATATTAGTCTTTATGAGAATCACACAGACGGTTGAACGACCTTAAAAAATGGAGGGGACTGACTGGATGCGGAAGGCGGAGGACCGGGTGTTGTGGTACAGCTTAAGATAAACCTTTGTTAGGCAGTAGACTGTGATGGGCTGAGTTGATTGTTTTTTTTAATTGTATTTAGTAGTGAACACTGAACACACTGTGATAATTAATGAACATTTCTTCCTCTCTTTTTTCACACGAGCTACACAGTAAGTCGCGTAGTCTCTTTTATTGCACCCTAATTAATTGACCGCATCCCACAGCTGGACTTAAGCCTCTGTTAATAGTCAAGTGAAGCGGTAGACTGCTTTTTTGAACAAGCTAGTGTGGCAGTCCAGTCAGACCTCCAACTAACTACAAAGTCACTATCACCTCGGATCTTGCTTTCCTATTAATTTCTCAATTATACTTTTCCCGTTGTACTTTAAGAAATTATCACTGCGATTAAGGTACTGCCGAATGACGTAGACAGAGCTCACTTTTGAGTTTGACACACAGACACCATGCAATATTAAATAGTATGAAGACAGACATAAACCGTTCCCGAACTTATATTGTAAACATAGATATTTTATGTAATTTTTATATGCAAAGGCTCACCTAGTATAGAAATTTATCAAACGGCACGCTTCAGACGGACAATGAAGTATTATGCACGGTTCTGTACCAATTAGGCGTATATATAAACAGTGTTTATTGTATGTTAATATTGGTGTTTGAATGATGTCTGATAATGTATAAATTAATATAATTTAAAATGTATATTACACGCGAGCGCGCATTCATATTCTTATTTGTACTAATTTAGACGTAAGTATATACGAGTATATAGGCTGTTAATAAAGAATTACATTCATTTAATTCAAGCAATGCCCATCTTCTATACATCTATACAAATAAATAAAAATGAAGTTTCTTTTTGTAATGTTAAGATAACAGGTTTTTACTAAATGCATATGAATGTGTTTTTAGATATTTCGTCTATCTGTCTGTTTGTTCCGGCTAATCTCCAAAACAGCTGGCCCAATTTTGACAGGACTTTCACTGGAAGATAACTGATGTTATAAGGAGTAATGTAAGCTACTTTTTGTCCCGGTTGCATGTTCCCGTGGGATAATTTCCGACATCCACACGGGTGAAACCGCGGGTAGCAGTTAGTATTACATAAAATTAAATTAAATTTCACAATACTGCAACAGAATAGAATAATATGACAATACAATTAAAATAAGCGAATATGTCTGTATAAATTAAGGTCGCAGAATTAAAATTAAAATAAAATATCAAATGCAAAAATAAACGAATGAGTAGATACAAATTATAAGGGTCACAGAATTGAAATTATAATAAAATATCAATTTATAAGGGTCACAGAATTAAATTTAAATAACAAAAAAGAAATTGCATATAAAAACAATGCAAACAGGTCATTATAAATATAGGTCAGTGTTAATTCGATTAAGTGCCTTGGCTATACATGTCTATTACAGCATTGTCGTATGTAGAGGAAGTCAAATCGCTCAGCGATCATTACCAGGAAAGTATTGGAGTTGGCCCGCACTCTGCGCACTACGTACGCGCACAGCTTGCGCATGGTGGCGTGAAAATAGTCGGTACGTGCTTCAGCAAAAAAGCAATTTTGTCGTTCAAAAGTGTCTTTTATTTCTTACGTGACCACATAAATAACTTTATGGACATCGTGGACACACTCGCAGATATGGATTTGAAGGTACCTCCAGAACTGCTTAGCATAATGCTTCTCTACAGTTTGCCGACAGCTTGTGAGAACTTTAGAATAGCCATCGAATCTCGAGACACCCTGCTTAATCCTAAAGATCTCAAAGTAAAGTTTCTGGAAGAATATCAAACAAGGAGCGAAAATGAATAGCCCGAAAGCTCAGAAGCCTAACATCTCAAGAAAAACTGGCAAAGGTAAAAGAGCAAGGGCTGTAAGAGCTGTAAAAAGAAAGGCCACACTATGGAGGCATTTTGGGGCAAAAAGAAAAACATAAATGAAAAAGACAACGGAAGGAAATACAATTACAACGTTTGTCTGAGCAGGGCAAATTCAGATGCTGCTGAAAATGTCTGCTGTCTAGATAGTGGCTGCTCATAACACATGTGCGGTGACAAATCGATGTTTTTTACCATGACCCCTGAAAATGGTACACTGAAGTTGGTGTCAGAGAAATACACTAGTTGAATTCAAAGCAAATGAAGAGTTACAATCAGCACCGATAAACACGACCAATTCGTCGCCAAGATAACGGACTTAGGAAATAAGGTTATTTTTGAATAAGAGAAAGTCTACGTCGTAGAAAAAACCGGCGAAATAACACTGAACGCTTGAAAGAGAGATGGGATTTACTACTTGGAATCTGGACGAAAAGAGATTGCAAACTGCACACCAAAAAATTTGAGTGACATTATGGAATGGCATCGCAAGCTCGGCGCCAAACAAACGAAAGAGATTTAAAAAATATGGCTAAAGATAACCTCATGTATGACTTAAACTTAATGACGAAGACATGGAAACATGTGAAACTCGCATCAAAGGCAAATTGTCCAAGTTACTGTTCATAAGACATGATGATCTATACACAACCGATAACCTGGAAATAATCCATAGCGACGTTTGTGGACCTTTTGAGTGCGATACACTAGCAGGATCAAAGTACTGTTACTTTCACAGACGACCTATAGTCACTATTGTCACGTCTATTTTATTAAAAGAAAGAGACGTATTCAACGTTGTCAAATAATATAAAAATGAAGTTGAGACGTTCCATAACAAGAAGATAAAGAACCTGCAGACCGACAATGGTACAGAATACCACAACAAGAAATTCGATGACTCTCAAATCGCATGGCATCCAAAGAAGGTTGACCACAGTTTCCATCCCTCAACAAAATAGTATTAGCGAGAGGGATGTCTGTTATTCGACGTTAAGGCACCTAAAAAGCTCTGGGCCGAAGCGGTAGCAACTGCAAACTACTTTATAAATCGTAGTCCTTCCAAAGCACTGAATGGTGAAACACCGTTCAAGAAATGGTTAGGCCTAATACTATGTGGACATCATCTTTACGTGTATGGTAGGAAGACCTTCGTTTTGAAAAAGAACAAACGGGGCGAACTGACCCAGAATGCCAAAGAGCCATATTCATGGGGTACTCGATGACCTCAAAGACTTACAGAGTATACATACCCGAGGACGATGATATAGTGACAAGCAGGGACATAAAATTCATAGACAAGATGTACTTCGAAGAAGAAAGTCAGAACTATGATGAACTTTTTAACGAAAAGGAACACTCTTGGATAACTGAAATAGAAAATAAAATTAAAGACAATGATAAGCAAAATAAAAAGGTACAATCAATATAAATTTAAATAACAGAGAATGAAAAGGGAAAACACGTTACAAAATTTCAACGAGCATGATGATGAAGTTTTTTCAGTAGAAGAAATAGAGTCTTAAAACGACGCTTCAGTGGCTGTAGAAATACCCAAAAATAGGAGGCCGCAAAGAGAGAGGAGTTATCCCGCGTGGATCAGAAATTTTATACTGGACCTCACTGAAGAAAGTCACCTACTCTCGGAGATATCCAACATATCCGATGAGAATGAAGATGATAAATAATGGCATGATGCTATAAAGGCCGAGATTAGAGATGTTAAGAATGGAACCTGAAAAATAGAAAACAAAGAAAACATGACAGAAGTGGACTAAAAATTTATTCTAAGAAACAAAATAGGACCCGACAACAGTATCACAAAGAAAACCAGCCTTGTAGTAAAAGGCTTTTGCGGTAGGTATAATAATATTAATTATATTCTTTATTATCCCCCATGTAGACAAATTGTCGAAAAAGCTTAGCTCTGCAGCATACGCCGTTAGAAAAATTCGTGATTTAACTGATTTAGAGACTTTTCGTTTAGTATAGTTTAGTTATTTTCATAGTGTGATGTCGTACGGTATTCTATTGTGGGGAAATGCCGCCGATATTTAGACAATTTTTGTTTTACAAAAAAGGGCAATTCGTTCAATTTATAAATTAAGTCCCAGACACTCCCTCAGAGATAAATTTAAAGAGATTAATATTGTTACTGTGCCTTCTCAGTATATTTATGAAAATCTTTTGTATGCACATAAAAATATTAATCTGTTTAAAAAATACAGTGATATCCGCAATATAAATACTAGGAACAAACACAAATTTGCTGTTCCTACAACCAGGCTCAAGAAAATAGGTGACTCTTTTAGATGCCAATGTAATAAACTTCCTAGCCACATTCAAGATCTAAGCTTTAATAAATTCAAATCTTTTATAAAGCGGAAATTATGCCAGAAAGCCTATTATACTGTGAAAGACTATATTGAGGACAAAAAGGCTTGGGATTGAGCTGCTCCAATAAATTTATACAGTGAATGTTGATTTTAGTTTGCTAACTCTTTTTAGACATGAATATTTACTATAAAAAGTATTATATTATTTTCATTATTGTGAATATGAGGACTTTGTGGGTCATTGCTTTTTTTCTCACATTTAGTTTTAATCATGATCTGACAGTTTAAGTAGTTTATGCGGCCTACCCAAATGTCCTTTCTTTGGTATTGTTCGTCGAATCGTTGAGCTCCTTAAGTTCTGAGTTGAGCTGCACGGTTACTGACAAATGCGTGCACTGACTGGACAGGTCCACTTAATCTGTGTGGTTCTTTCCTCAAAAGACCATTTCAGACACTGATCTACATGGTCTTCAAACATTATTACCGAATTTATATATACACATTGACATTGATACATTTTATATATACAATGACATGAGTATTTACTTGTAAAGTATTATATTATTTTAATTTTGTGAATGTGAAGACTATGTGGGTAATTGCTTTTTTTTTTCTAATTTAATTTTAATTGTGATCTGGCAGTTTGAGTAATTTATGCGGCCTACCCAAATGTCCTTTCTTTGGTATTGTTTGTCGAATCGTTAAGCTCCTTAAGTCCTGACTTCCTGAGTCGAGCTGCACGATTACTGAGAAATGCGTGCACTGACTGGACAGGTCCACTCAATCTGTGTGGTTCTTTCCTCAAAAGACCATTTCAGACACTGATCTACATGGTCTTCAAACATTATTACCGAATTTATATATACACATTGACATTGATACATTTTATATATACAATGACATGAGTATTTACTTGTAAAGTATTATATTATTTTAATTTTGTGAATGTGAAAACTATGTGGGTAATTGCTTTTTTTTTTCTAATTTAATTTTAATTGTGATCTGGCAGTTTGAGTAATTTATGCGGCCTACCCAAATGTCCTTTCTTTGGTATTGTTTGTCGAATCGTTGAGCTCCTTAAGTTCTGACTTCCTGAGTCGAGCTGCACGATTACTGAGAAATGCGTGCACTGACTGGACAGGTCCACTCAATCTGTGTGGTTCTTTCCTCAAAAGACCATTTCAGATACCAATCTGCATGGTCTTCGCATGACCTGACCAAGATTATGTCTGGACTTTAAAAGAGACTGTGACCTTTGAGTTTGTTTCGGCCTTTCTTCTCAGAGTAGTCAGATAGGAAACGCCGACCTCATCTAGTTTAAAAAACATGATTGACGTGTAAAAGTGTTTGTACAAACCTACTTACAGAAATGAAAATCATTTATCATTTATCATTTATTGCAGACACAGAGATCCATATATTGCAGTCATAGTTTTATTTCTTTTCAACCATTACTATCCCACTGGTGGACAAAGGTTCTCCCCAATGTATTCTTCTCTTACCGAAGTGTTGCCTTTTCTGATCAATCCAGGCGACGATGCCGGTCTTTCAGGACCCACAGGACCCACTGCGTGACGACTCTAACCCATCTGCCCTGCTGAATTCAACAAATTTCTATCCAGCCAGTCCAATCCCATTTTAGCATAGTAAACTTATTACCCACATCGGCGATTCCCGTTTTGGCGCGTATGATTTCTCCTTTACTTTCCTTTACCTTTGATAAATTTATCGCTAAACAAAAAAATAGTAATATTTTTGTGTAGCTTTTTCGGTTTCGGTTTTGGCTTACTTCACTCAATGTCATAGGTCAAAATAAGTCTAGAATATTGAGTTACTACTTCACTGGCAGTCCTAACTCAATATTCTAGACTTATTTTGACCTATGACATTGTATACGTCATTAAAAACCACTATTCATCGAACAATTAAAATTTACATTTGAATTCAATTTGCAAATAAATCTAACAACAATCTGGAGCAAACAAAACTGAATACTATTTCTTTTTTGATATGGTTCTAAATAGGCAGTCAAATCGTAGATTAAAAAATAAACCAAAAAAATCGTCACAAAATGCTAACAATTAAATTGACAAACAATGTAAAATACTGGTATTCAGCCGGTATGGTTAGACTGGAAGCTGACCCAAACATTCTTGGGAAATGGCTAAACAGGTGATGATTTTAACAAGTAATTAAATAATAATTAGGTGTCGCTCGCTTATATTAACTGGAATCGTGCCGACACAAACGTAAAAAAACAATTGAATAATTAGGTATTTTTATGTAAAAAGATGTACTTTATTTAAATTGTTTATTCATTTACGTAATAGCTATTTTCATTTATTTTGTGCATTATTACTTTTTACTGCGTTTGTAGCTTGTTCAAAATGTGAAATATTTAGTTCCAGCATAATTGCCAGGCATTGCAATACTTCGAGATGAACAATTATCTAGGTAGTTTTTAGGGTTCTGTACATCCTGATGAAAAAAAAAGGAAACGCTTACAGGATCACCGGTACCCTTATAGGATCACTCGTGTGTCTGTATGTCTGTCTGTCCGTCTGTCACAGCCAATTTGCTCTGAATCTACAGGACCTATTAATTTGAAATTTGGTACACATATGAATTTCTGTGACCCAAACACGGGCGTGTAACGAAAACTAATTAATTTTAAAAAAACGAGGTCACTTTTAGGGGGCAAACAAAGCAATTCAAAACAATTTTTTTTTGCAAACTGTACCTACCGTGTGACATATCAAATAAAAGAATTTGTTGTAAGGGTTTCAAATATATTTTTGTGTAATTTTAAAATAAACAGTTCTGAAGCTATTAAAAAAAAAGAAGAAAATTGACCATCCATCCATCCGTCCATCTCCGAAACTATTGAATCTAAAATTTTGCAAAAGAATATACAGATTTTGTTCTTTACTAACAGATTACAGGGAAACCTATAAGAAGTCTATGGTCTTAAAATAACAGGGTAAATATTTCAATATTGTGCCGAAAAACTTACTTTTGCAGTTGGAATATATGGGAGAACATGTTTTTCCACAATAATAGAAACTCTGTTCTTTGGTTCTTGTTCGCCAAGACGAGCCGAATACAAAACGCAGGAGCACTACCTATTGCGTGGATCGACCGGAGGACACGGTGGAGCATACGGTGGAGGTCTGCCCGGCTTGGGCGGAGCACCGCCGGGTCCTCGTGGCGGCGATCGGCGGCGGCGACCTCTCGCGTCCGGCCCTGGTTCAGGCCATGGTACGGAGCGAGAGGGAATGGGAAGCCGTCACCTCCTTCTGCGAAGCAGTAATGCTCGCGAAGGAGGAGGCGGAGCGCGAAAGGGAGAGGCAATCTCTGCGCCCTCGCGCCCCTAGCCGCCGCAGGAGGAGGAGACACCCTGGGCGTCGGGAGTCGATTGCCGACTCCCGGCCACCGTAGGCGCGGGCTTGCGGACGGCGAGCAATGGGCAGCTCGCCGTCCGGTAAGGACCAGGCCCGGGTCGACGGCGCGTCGTGTTCCACGCGCGCCTCAAAGAGATGTCAGCAAAATAAACGGGGTCCGATAGGACCGATGCCTGCCGGGGCTGCGGATTGTTCGAAAGAGTTACCGTGGCCCTGGCGCACAGGCAACTGAAGGAACACGGGTGGGTTTTAGTCAGTAAGAGTCTGACACGCCCTTCCGCTCCGCCCAGAGCGGGAGACGTCATTTGATGATTTCCCACCCAAAAAAAAAAAAAAAAAAAAAAAGGAGCACTACCTACCTTTTCTCGAAACGTTTTGTAGTATTTTTATACCCTCATAGCTTCGGCCTGGATAATGCTAGAGAGCTCAATTCTCACGATAAAATTTTGTTAGCCGCCATAAAACACACCTAGTTTCATTTGTGGTCTAGCTTTTATACTTTGGGTTTTATAAATACCTAAAACACGTCGATTTCATCACTGACTGACTCACTTACTTACTCATAAAAACCTCTATAACACTTTCCGAAGTCCTAAAAACTGAAATATGGTATGCAGGCTAGGATATAACAAATAATAAGAAATCCGTAACTTTCACCCTCCGATCCCCGTAATGGAGAGTGCAGGTCTGTGTACAAAATAAATCCTTTAGGGTATTTCTCGAAGACCTGAATAGTTGAAATTTAGTATAAGGCTAGGTTTGGCACAGAAACAATAACAAAAATAAGAAATTTGTAACTTTCACCCTCCAACCCCCTGAAAGGGACGTGCCAGTGTGTATTTCTTACGGATAATAGGTATACCTAGGTGGAGCTCGAGATATCGTAACAAACTACAGACCAATTTCTGTGTTGCCAACGCTCTCTAAATTACTTGAAAAAGTATTGAATAACTAACTCATAAAATTCTTAGATAAAAATAACATATTATCTGACTCACAATTTGGTTTTAGGGTAGGTAAAAGTACAGATGGAGCCGTTAGCTTGTTAGTAGATTATATTACAGCTTGTCTGGATAATAAACAAAAGTGTGTCGGAGTCTTTATTGATCTGGCCAAGGCCTTTGACACCATTTCGATCTCTGCTCTTGTTGACAAGCTGGAAAGGTGTGGAATAAGGGGAACGGTACTTAAAATCTATAAAGACTTTCTTACTGGCCGTCTGCAGAGGGTTAAAGTTGGTAGCGCTATCAGTTCCGATGTCGCAGTCGTCTGTTGAGTCGCACAGGGCAGCATTCTAGATCCCAGTCTCTTCCTGATTTATATAAACGACTTATGTCGAATGACTCTGAATAAAGGCAAAATATTTACCTATGCCGATGACACAAACTCAAACTCAAAGCATTTATATCAATTAAACCATTTACAGGCACTTTTGAATTGTCAAAGAGTCGGTCAGTTAGTCAGAAAGTTGAAGCTAGTTGCCCATTCCAAAACGTAGATCTCTATGGAGAAGAACGGTCAAGAAACTCCAAGGACACTCTTTTTAAATCAAGATGTTACAAAATCCTGGGTACATTATTCGTGTTGCTTCTATATGCGAGAACAATGAAAAAAATATAAAGAAACAATTCAAAATATAAGATTAATAATAAAAATAAGCCGTGGCAGTTAAGAGATGACCAGTCTCAACTGACGGCGCCCGTTCACGAACATGACGCGTGGATCAGCACCATCCAGCTCAACCATTTTGTAGGGAACCGAATGATCCAACACACGCGCCACCAACAGTGAGACATTTAAGTGAGCATGACATAGTCTCTACTGCCATGCTGTCAAGTCAACATAATTATATAATAAACGAATCCATTGTACTCACATTTACAAAATTGCAAAATGCTTCTAAATTATACAAAACTATAGTTTACTATGTATTTGAGCAATGAATAAAATTTTACTACATAAAAGAAAAGAATCATTAAAATATCTATTGAGTTATTCAATAATAAAACATATTTTATAAAAAATAAACAAACATTAAGTTCGCAATGCAGAAAAATAAAAGGGGGAATAAGAAAGGAGTATCTCTTCCAAACATTCAAATTTTAACTAGCTTATTTTAACACAGCCTTAGTATTTCAGGGAGAGACTTGGGATGTAGTCCGACAAAATGTGGAGATGGGGCTCCATAAAGTCTGCTTATGGCTGAGGCATAATCTGTTAACACTTAACACATTGAAAACCTCATTTGTACAGTTCACTAACGCTCGCATAAAACAGCCCAATGTGGCTATCCGGATTCACAAATGCAAATCACCTTTCACTCAACAGTGCTCGTGTACAAGTCTGAGCAAATCTAAGACGGTCAGATACCTTGGGGTTCTCTTAGACGAGAAAATATCCTGGCAACCACATATCGAGATGGTTTCGTCACGAGTCAGAAAATTTACATGAGTGTTTAAAAATCTGAGGCATGTAGCTGACAGCGATCTCCTTCGTTCAGTTTATTGTGCATTGGCTCAATCGGTTATAGGTTACTGTATTGGGGTTTAGGGAGGTGCATGTAAAACGCATCTCTTATGTCTGGAAAGAGCGCAACGGTCCTCGCTAAAAACAATGTCATTCAAACCATACAGATTTCCCACCAAAACGTTATACGAGTTGTGCCGGGTATTTACAATAAGACAACTTTATAATTTCCAGATAATTACTAAAATACACGTATCTACTCCATATGATCCAAGTAAACATCGAAATAAGCGAACGACTCCAAAGGTAATTGAATCTATGCAATATCGCACGGCTTTTGCAAGACGACAAAAAGCATTTCTTTCTGTATATTTATACTATAAAATTAATAGAATCTTAAATTTTTATTCACTAATACTACACGAATGTAAACTTAAAGTAAATAACTGGCTCTTTACTCTTGATTATGAGGATGTAGAGAAAATAATAAATAATTAATCTCATTCTACAAAAGAACACTTACATAGAACGTACCTTTCTTTCATACACCTACTCATACACAAACACGAACGGGAACCCACCCAAACGCACACTTACACACCTTCCACACATACACAGCATGATATAATAATTTAAAAATAAATTCTATTTTCGATGTTTTTCAAACTTCATATTTTTTTATACTTTTCATCTCTGTTATTGCATTTTATTTTGTTTTGTTTCGTTTTTACTTCTTTAAAATTTTATTTTGTAGCACATACGTTTGTCTATTCATATGCTGACATTAGTATCTAAGCCAAATAAAATGGGAGAGGGCGCTGACTCCTGACATACAGGTACACCTAGTTCAGGAGTCAGAGGCTTCAAAGAAGTCTCTGTAACTTAGTATGTCAATAAAGAATTATTATTATTGTTATACCTACTTCCATTTTGAAGAAGAAACTCTTTTTAGTTGGCTATGAAGAAAGTAATTGCTGGCGTGCAAGAAATACCTTTTTTACCTGACTGTATGCTAGAAGTAAGGGTTATGATTTTAACATGTATGTGTTAGCAGTATAATATCACCGCTAAAATAAAAATAAATAGAAGCACCCTACAAAAAGAAATGAAATCCCACCAAAAACATTCAATGTAAAGTAGGTTGCTAAGAGGCCGTACATTTTGATCAAGACGTAAGGTTTGTAAAGTTAAGCGTTGTAGAGTTAGAGGGCTTGGGTCTACATTAGATCTACTGGTATATACGAGATATTAATGTCGACATTACACCTCATAATACTGACTCCAACTCGTCTTCGTACTTAAACTTATTAGCTTCTCAGGGTATGTTACCAGCACATACACTCCCCACTCATAGTCTAACATGTCTAGATCATGTTATGCTCAAGACAAGGCTACCTGCTTATCCTTACTTCCTTACTAATATTATAAATGCGAAAGTAAGTTTGTTTGTTTGTTTGTTACCTTTTCACGCCTAAACCACTGACCCGATCATCCTGAAATTTTGCATATACGTTGTCAGGGGTACAAAAACGGACATAGGGTACCTTTGTTCTCGAAAAAAAGTACTGTTCCCGAGGAAAACAACAATAACGTTCTTATGATAATAGATGGCGCCACGTGTCTTTCGATTCATGATTGAATTATTTTATTATAGAAACTTTAGTAGTGTGTTAAGAGTTTTTTTATTTGTAATTTAAGTACCTAATACATTTTGTGAGTCTAGAGTGTCGATAAACCGGTCTTTCATCCTCCTAACTTTAATTCCCCGAACAAACCGAATTGATTGTCAAATTCTAAATTAACGCGAGCGAAGCCTCGGGCAAAAGCTAGTTGTTATATAGTGGAAAGTTCTATAACTCACCATGATTGTATATTTTTCGCACTTGAATTAAATTCTCAAAACCGAAAGCCTTGTTCGAAAGTAATTAAAAAAATAAACTATAGCACCTTGGACAATGACATGAGCTTAATCGACCTTTCATCAATATTTAGCGACGGTGATGTCAACACAGCTACAAATTATCTTATTTCCACCCTGAATCAAGCAATTAAAAACAATACTTCTACGATAACGATAAAGACCTCTAATAGGAACGTTATTAAAAAACCCTGGATTACCAAGGGTTTGTTAAAATGTATGAGGAACCGTGACAATATGCATCAAAAACTTAAAGAACTTAAAAAAAATGAGCAATTTAACGAAACATTGGAAATAACGTACAAAAGATATCGTAATTTCTGCAACGATCTTTTAAAAAAAATAAGAGTAGAATATGAGAGATCCGAAATCAGTAAAGCTGCCGCTATTAGCAACAAAAAGCTGTGGGAAGCCATAAAGACAGTCACAAATACAAAAAAAATACAAGGACATCCCTACTGAACTAATAACTAAAAGCAATCCCCACGACGACTTGAACAATATAAATTATTTTTTTGCAAGCATAGGCAAAAATCTTGCTGAAGAAGTACTACCTAGTGATAATCGATTCCCTGACATACACACTAAAACCTCATTCATACAATCTTTTGTTTTACTTCCCACCGATATAGCTGAGGTTGAACAAATCATTCAAGGCCTTAAAAACAACTGTGCGGTTGGTCGCGACAACATCCCTGCTATCTTCCTAAAGCGTTATAGAGAGGATTGTACTTCCACCTTTGACTTATATTTGTAATCTTGCCTTTTCAACTGGCGCTTTCCCAAACTCTCTGAAACTTGCCGAAGTTCACCCAATACATAAGGGGGGGGACAGGGGCTGTGTCAATAACTTTAGACCTATTTCTATTTTGCCAACGGTATCCAAGATTCTGGAAAGGTTGATAAACAAACGACTAACTACATACCTTGAGTCTAATAAACTGTTATCACCTTCTCAGTTTGGTTTCCGATCCGGAAAATCAACTAGTTATGCCGTTCAAGAACTAGTGAACTTTCTTTCTACAAGTCTCGATGGTAAACAAAAGGTGCTGGCGATTTTTCTGGACTTAGCAAAAGCTTTTGACACGGTCTCTGCCCCGCTCCTCCTCGAGAAGCTGGAGAGGTTTGGAGTGAGAGGCACGCAACTTAAATTATTGTCTGATTACCTCACAAATCGCATGCAGAGAGCAAGGGTTGGTGATGTATGCAGTGATGATCGTGCCAATACGTATGGGGTACCACAGGGTAGTATTCTTGGCCCCACATTATTTTTGACGTACATCAACGACCTTTGTAACCTCAAATTGCATGGTGGCAGAATCATCACCTTTGCGGATGACACAGCTCTGCTTTTCCACGCGGACTCATGGGAAGAAGTATTTTCAAATGCTCAGCTCGGTTTTGACATGGTCGCAAAATGGCTACAAAATAATAAACTCACTCTTAATGTGTCTAAGACTATGTATATTCCCTTTACGATGAAAAATCACGCGAACCCATCATATGCAAGTCTTACAATAACTTCACACACTTGTTCGTTCCTGCAAGACAATCCTTGCTCATGTCCTACGCTTAAAAAAGTGGCTGTTGTCAAATATTTGGGTGTTCAGATTGACGACCGTCTTAGTTTTCAGCCGCACGTAGACGCACTTACAGCGATAACGCGAAAATTGATATACGTTTTCAAGAATCTCCGCCATGTGGCGGAAACTAAGACCATTGATACCGTATACTATGCACTAGTTCAGTCAATCTTATCTTATTGCATAACGGCATGGGGCGGAGCCCCAAAGACATCCTTGCTGAGGCTGGAGCGAGCTCAGAGAGCTGTTCTTAAAGTTGGTCGTAAACTTCCCTTTCTCTTTCCAACGAAAGAACTTTACCACCAGTGCAAAGTACTGACAGTTCGCCAATTATTTATTTTAAGCACCATCATTCGTAGGCATACTCAGCTCCCATACAATCCTGTCGAAACCCTTAACAAGAGACGCAAACACACAGTCTGTAAATCGAGGTCCTTCAAAACCAGCTTCAGCCGTAGGTTCTTTTGTTTCCTAGGAGATTACCTTTACAACAAAGTCAATAAAGCCATTTCTATCTACTCCTTATCCATATTCAATTGCAAAACTAAAGTCCGAAATTGGCTTCAATCTTACGATTATGAAGCTACTGAGAGACTCTTGGAAGTCATCTCATAAATAGCAGCTCGGCATGTTCCTAAGTAGGTAAACCATAGTAAGAAAAGTTTTGAATATCACACACACTCACTACTCACCCACACCCACACACCCACGCACCCTCACTCACACTCACACACCCACACACCCTACTTTGCTGTCTAATTTATTAATATGCTTTGTTTTTTTGTTCCTTGTTTTGCATTATTTTCTTTTATTAATTTTTATTTCCATCCCATTATTATTGTCATCTGTTAGTAGACGTTTGTATCAGTGTCGCTTGTCCGTGTCGTTTGGAGGCCTGGAGACCTGTAACACAGGTATTCCTAGTACAGGCTCCAGTCTCCACAACATTAATGTATTTTTGTACACACATTTATGTATTGTACCAACTTTTCATAATGTGGTGGAGAAAATAAACGTTTTTTATTATTATTATTATTATATTCTGTAAAATAATCACCGTGGAAACTTAGGTGAAGTGAACTGTCATTCCACCTGGTGCTAGGGACTAACACTATGGACAGCTCACTTCACCAAAGTTTTCATGGCGAGATGTTTACAGAATAGGTCGGCTAATAACTTTTTAACAGAGAAAGCGGTATGTAAGTTTTGGCAACATAATCTACATGAAATGATTTTGGTGGGTACGGTAACATATTCATCGTGCGGAACCCTCTCCGCGCGAGTTCAACTCGCACTTGCCCGGTTATTAGAGACGTACCTTTGTTCTATTTTCAATTAGTATTTTTTCTTTGCTCTTTTCCGTATTTTTGCTTAGAGATGAACCGTGTTGTTAGTGCTGCTGTTACACAAGTTGCGTAATACAAAAAGGCCAAAGTCATGTTTGTTGACAACGTCACGGACTGATGCACGTGTAAGGGTAAATTAAATAAATAAATATTTATTTATACACAATACCTAATCGGTAGCCGTATGTAATTTGCATTTAAAATAAATTGCTCGGACAGACAATCCGTTTTATATCTCTGAGGGCCATTGTGTAATATTTTGTAGCTAAGGTAAAATCCAGGATCAAGCCATGTTCTTTTCACAGATTCGAGATTTTGTGTAAATAATAGTTTTTAGCCTAATTAGCTATTTACTTGTTTCATAACTTATTTTCGCAAAAGTTACTTGAGATATTAACTCTTGTTCTTCCACATAAAGGTTATGTTTATCGCGCAGAAGCGTAGTATTTTTTGATACTGTGACTGTCTGTCACCTACGAGTATTCCTAATTAATAACAAAATATTATATTTGTTTTAAAACTTTCCCACGTTTTCGGGACTCTTAGAGACACATTAAATCTCTATTTTATGATCTGTCAGTTTGACATGTTACCCTAATCAATAACAAAACAACTTATTTCCTCGAAATTGTATAATGGGCGGCACTTATGTCAACCATTAGTCGAAGGGCAATATTTGACGACAGTAAGGATGCAATAATTCAACTATTTCTAAAGAAACAAGGCAAATATCCACATATGGCCGCCTTAATTAGTAATTCTAGAATGTTGTATTCTTTATCTCAGACCAATAATTCGGTCAGACTGACATGAACCCGTGTCTTGCAGATATGCTTGTTGTGCAAAGAGTGACATTCCAGGGGTTTGGGGGACCACATCTATTTCATATCCAGTCTAAGGACTGTTAGGGACCATGTCTCCAAAAGAGCATGATACCGACGAATGCCGCTGGAACTGGACGCCCCGTTGCTAGACAAGGACGGTCGCACGGTTACCGCAGGGAAAACCGCTTCGTCACGATTATCAGTTCGAAAGAACTGCTAGGGACCATGTCTCCATAAGAGCATGATGCCGACGCAATGTCGCTGAAAAGCTACTTGCGTCACTTTATGGAATTGTTGCTCTGAGTACACCGAGTGTAGATGTGAGGTATCGTGTGAGTTACGACTGACCAAATACCTGTTACGCTAGCGTATGGGTTACTTACAAATTTATATAATAATATACTTAGCATCCATTAAATCCATAGCACATTAATTTAATAGTCCAATAAAACACTCAGCGTTGTTACGTGAAGGCCTGAAACACAGGTTTGAATAAACCTACATCAGGCAGGTCGCTATTGTTTTTCATTAGGCCTTTATCCAATATATTATATAAGTTATACCTACACTAGATTTATTTTAGGCATAGTTTAATATTTGCTTAATAATTTTAATATGTAACTCTGTACTGATGTCACTTCTATGTAATTTATATGTGAACTTATGAATAAAAAGTATTTAAAAAAGTATTTATCCCTCTATTATTTAGAGTTCTTAAACCACATTCAATGTATTTTCATAATTTTGAATTCCTAAGTCTTATTTACTGTTAGTTTCAATCCTTTCCTTGCCTTATTAATGGGACAACGCATCGGACTTCTTTCTATTTGGGAATTCATTTAATCTCAATCGGTGGGAGAGTGTCCAGTCTGGAGACGAGCTCTACAGGGCCATACGGTGGTGGAGTGCGGCCTTTTCCACTAAGGGGGAAACTGATCTTAATACTAATATATGCATAATTAGGACAAACGAAAATTTTAATTAAATTTTTTAAATTTTAATTTTATTAGTCTGGGGTCCGTGGGTACAGTCACAATACCTTTGTTTATCAGTAGTATACTCAGTGATGGAGTAGTAACATCTATCGAAAAGGAGTTTATACAAAGACCTCTTAAAGGATCCCAGACACTCTTTATTCCTAATAGCTGCTGGTATATTATTATATATTTTTGGGACCATATCTAGCACACTTTTGCCGAAAAATGCGGTTTTATGAGAGGTACCATGAATGGTATTCTGATAATGGCGAGAGCGCAGTTTTTCAAATAAATGCAGGTTACAGCGAACAAACACTTCCATTTCATATAATATGTACATAGACGGTAGAGTGAACAAACTAAGTTTCTTAAATGTAATTTGGTAAACGATCAAATTATCAAAACTACTCTATATTTGAGTCGGTAATGGAAGATGTTTTGGGAAAACTTGCAACTGGTAATAAATCAGTAATTATTTGTGGTGACTTTAATATTAATATTTTGGAAAATAATTCAAATAGCAGTAGATTCTTAAGCCTCTTCAAATCATTCAATCTGTCAAATGTGTTTTTGGAACCAACGCGAATAACTACGGCTACTGCTACATGTATTGATAATGTTTTTTGTTGCTGCGACTATTTAGAAAAAGCCATTGTAAATTATCTCCCTTCTGATCACAGCGGTCAAACTGTTACTTTTGAGTCCAACACACCAATACAAAAAGTGCAGATACAAACTAGACCAATAACATCGGCTGACTTAAATAAGTTTAATAGCGCTTTAATTAGCAAGTTAAGTGCTCAGGGCCTAAATATGAATGATGGTAATATTTTGTATAAAGAATTCTTTTCATTAGTGCAAACAGAGTTCAATAATTATTTTAAGAAGAAATCTAAAACTATTTGCCCTAAGTTTTTATTCAGTGACTGGGCAACTAAAGGCATTAGGAAAAGTAGGGAAAGATTATTTGAACTGTATGGCCTTAAGCCGTATATTAACACGGAAACTTTCAATAAGTATGTTGCTACTTACTCGAAAACTTTTAAAAATGTCTGCAAAGCAGCTAAAGCGTCATTCATTAGCAACATGGTTAAATCAGCAGACAATAAAATAAAGACAGTTTGGAAAATTATTAACAATGAAACGAACAGGAACAAAAGGCATAATACTGATTACACACTGGACGCTTCCCGCGGTCTCATTAGCGATAACATCGATGTTGCTCAGGAATTTGCAACTTTCTTTACTAATATTCCAATTAAAACTACAGAAACTTTAAATTCCTCGCCCTCTCTTGCTATTGATTTATTAAGAGCGAATGTTTCAGCCTGTTCTATAGAATTTAAATTTAAACATATAAGCCCTGTGGTCGTTGTAAAGGCATTTAAGCAACTTAAGATTAAAATTACAGAAGATCTGTGGGGCATGTCTACTAAAGTTTGTCAATCTATTATTGAGACAATTGCACCCTATTTAGCTTTAATATTTAATTTATGTGTAGATCAAGGGGTATTCCCAGATTTAATGAAGTATAGTAAAGTAATTCCACTTTTCAAATCTGGGGACAGCAAAGACACTAATAATTATAGACCCGTATCGGTTTTGCCAGTTTTCAGCAAGGTGTTTGAAAAAGTAATGTTAAATCAAATGCTCAATCATTTTAATCGTAATAACATCCTACATGATCAACAGTATGGTTTCACCAAAGGACGTTGTTCAACCGACGCCGGTGTTACATTATTAAAACATATTTTTAACGCATGGAAGGAGGCACAAGATGCAATAGGCATCTTTTGCGACCTATCCAAGGCATTTGATTGCGTGAATCACGAAACACTGCTCTTGAAACTTGAGCATTACGGACTGGGTAAACTTGCGCTTAGCTTAGTAAAATCATATTTGAATGATAGACTGCAGCAAGTTCAAATAAACGGTGTAAATTCATTGGGCTTAAAAGTCAAAATGGGTGTACCGCAGGGTTCAATATTGGGTCCGTTCCTCTTTTTAGTATATATAAATGATTTACCTCATTTACTGAAAATCCGACCTCAAATGGTGTTATTTGCTGATGATACATCACTGATTTTTGAAATAAACAGACATGCACATGAGCTTGACGACGTAAATAACGCCATGCTTAAGGTTCATAATTGGTTTACTGTAAATAATTTGGTATTAAATGAGAAGAAGACTAAATGCATAAGATTCTCGTTACCGAATGTTAGAAGTAGTAAATGTCACGTTGTATTGAATAAGGAGATACTAGAATTCGTCGAAAAAACGGTTTTCCTGGGGATTACGCTAGATTCAAAGCTACAGTGGGGTCCTCACTTAACATCACTTGCAGGGCGGCTAAGTTCAGCCGCTTACGCTGTTTGGAAAATCCGTCAATTAACAGACGTGGATACCGCGAGACTAGTATATTTTAGTTACTTTCATAGCATCATGTCTTACGGTATTTTGCTGTGGGGACGTGCTGCGGATATTGATTCTATCTTTATTCTGCAAAAGAGGGCTGTCAGAGCCATCTACAACCTCCGCAAACGCGAATCTCTAAGGGAACTGTTTAAAAAAATTAACATCATGACGGTACCTTGTCAATATATATATGAAAACATTATGTATGTTCGAAAAAATCTACATCTTTTTAGTAAGATAAGTGACAGGCATAATTTTAACACTAGAAATAGGAACAAATTAGATCAACCACGTTTCAGGTTATCTAAAGTAGGTACTTCTTTTATGGGGTACTGTGTAAAATGTTACAATAAAATACCACTCGATATTCTTCAACTAAATGAGAAGAAATTTAAAACATGCATTAAACGCACACTATGTAGACAAGCATATTATAAGTTCAATGACTATATAGTAGATAAAAATGCTTGGCTTAATGCTGGTCCTGCTCCACAGCCGCGCGCACTAGTTAAAATTTGAATGTTTGGAAGAGATACTCCTTTCTTATTCCCCCTTTTATTTTTCTGACATTGCGAACTTAATGTTTGTTTATTTTTTATAAAATATGTTTTATTATTGAATAACTCAATAGATATTTAATGATTATTTTCTTTTATGTAGTAAAATTTTATTCATTGCTCAAATACATAGCAAACTATAGTTTTGTATAATTTAGAAGCATATTGCAATTTTGTAAATGTGAGTACAATGGATTCGTTTATTATATAATTATGTTGACTTGACAGCATGGCAGTAGAGACTATGTCATGCTCACTTAAATGTCTCACTGTTGGTGGCGCGTGTGTTGGATCATTCGGTTCCCTACAAAATGGTTGAGCTGGATGGTGCTGATCCACGCGTCATGTTCGTGAACGGGCGCCGTCAGTTGAGACTGGTCATCTCTTAACTGCCACGGCTTATTTTTATTATTAATCTTATATTTTGAATTGTTTTTTTATAGTTTTATTTTTCATTGTTCTCGCATATAGAAGCAACACGAATAATGTTCCCAGGATTTTGTAATATCTTGATTTAAAAAGAGTGTCCTTGGAGTTTCTTGCCCGTTCTTCTCCATAGAGATCTACGTTTTGGAATGGGCAACTAGCTTCAACTTTCTGACTAACTGACCGACTCTTTGACAATTCAAAAGTGCCTGTAAATGGTTTAATTGAAATAAATGCTTTGAGTTTGAGTTTGAGTTTGAGCAAGCATTTCTTCTGAGCTTTAAAAGCAATGTCTCTGTCAGTGGAGTTGCCCCAGAAAATGATTCCGTATCGAATGCTAGAAGCCACATAATTAAGCATTATAAGCTATTTGTACTGTAATGCGGATAACCGTTTTTCAAAGTTTGTACAGAGCATACGCAAATTGACTAAGTTTCTTTGAAAATGCGTCGATATGATGTTTCCAAGTCAGATGACTATATATGTAAAGTCTTTATTGATTGTGATTTATTGATTGAGTCTAGATTGCTACGTTACCATATTTTATATTCAGTTTCGGTTTATTTGTTCTTGGATTTATTGAACCAATTTATTATATTTTTAAGATTGTCATTTATGTAATTTTCAAGAATATTAATGTCATTCCTAGAGAATAAAATGGTGCTTACTGACCTCAGGCATATCATTTAAGTAAACGTTAAATAATGGAGGGCCAAGAATGCTACCTTGGGGAACACCATAGGTAGTTTTCCTAGGACATGACGTGTATGTTCTTTCAACTTTCGAGCTCGCACATAGCCTATCAAGCGCTGTGATTTGAGTGCAATTAGAGAGATAATTTTTTTTTAGCAGTATACCATGATCTACATGGTCGAATGCTTTAGACATATCCATAAACAAGGCCGCCACTGGAGTTCTAGAATCAACACTAGAAAAAAAAATCTTGATCACGTCATTAATCGCCATATTAATGGATTCACCTTTCCTGAATCCAAATTGTTCTCTGGCTATGAGATCATGCTTTTCAAAAAACGATAAATGGCTATTGTATATCACCTTTTCTATAAGTTTGGAAAAATAGGAATAAGTGCTATCGGTCTATAATTACCCATGATACTTTTATCATCTTTTTAGGGTTCCGTACCTCAAAAGGAAAAAACGGAAATCTTATAAGATCACTTTGTTATCCGTCTGTCTGTCTGTCAAGACCCTTTTTCTCAGGAACGCGTGGAGGTATCAAGCTAAAATTCATATCAAATACTCAAGTCTACTGTCCCTTAGAGCTGTGAAAAAAATCAAACTTCTAAGCCAACGCAATCAAAATATACAGCCGTTTATACCGCAAATTTTCGACACTCGCAAGGGAACCAAAACCTACAGGGTACTTCCCGTGAACTCAGAATCTTGAAATTTAGTACAAAGCAACGTCTTATAGCACAGATAAAAGAAAAATTGCGAAAAGCATACATTTTTAGGTACATCATATAATAAAATAATTCTAATAATTTTAAACTTACTACCGTTTTTCTCATGAACGCGTAGTGGTATTATATTGCAATTCATATTGAATACTCAAGTCTATAATACCTTTAAGCTATATCAAAATCAAACTTCTATGTAACCCCATCAAAAGAAACAGCAATTTATGCCGCATATTTTGAAACTCGTAACTACTCGCAAGGGAATCAAAACCTAAAGGATACTTCCAGTCGACCTAGAATCTTGAAATTTGGCATGATACAACTTTTTATAGCACACATAAAGGAAAATTTTCGAAAACCTTAAATTTTTGTTACATCACATAATAAGGTTTGTGACGTTGCAAAATCAATCAATAACGCAACAAGTAGCGACATCTTGTGTCAGGCATTGGCATGGCTGTCAGCGTGGTCTCTGTAACACTAAAGAAATTATGTCATGTAAATTATATACAAGAGTATTAGTTAATTTAAATAAATAAACATACAGACATAATTGCCCACATTGTACTTAAAACTATGCCTAAGAAATGGAAAATAACCAACAGACAAGAATTGTATTTAGTCTATGGGGGTGGAAGCTTCTCGAAGGTTTGGTGGATTGATCCGGCTAAAGGAAGACTCGCAACGTGTGTGACACGATACGAATAGGATTTGGAATAGGGACTTAGTTCTGGAGGAGCAGACTGTACCCAAATAACTCTTCTCCATAGAGATCTACGTTTTGGAATGGGCAACTAGCTTCAACTTTCTGACTAACTGAGCGACTCTTTGACAATTCAAAAGTGCCTGTAAATGGTTTAATTGAAATCAATGCTTTGAGTTTGAGTTTGAGAACCCGATGGGTTTCCAATAAGTCCCATTCGAAGCTGAATCCGGTCTGGCTGTTTATGCTAGCCTTTTTTCTTGTGTGATTTGCTCTGATACATAATCGAGACGTGATGCTTCGGAATAGCCCCGTGGTCTGATGATTGGAATGGATCCGGGTGCAGGCAACCTTTGAGGTGTGGTCATCCGTTTGTTCAGGATTGCTTTACTTAGCCGATATCGGTGATGAGGGAAGTTCGCCGCTCTGGGTAACGAAGCGTCATTATTATACCCGTAGGCCACGTAACGTGCGAACACAGGGGTACCCTGTGTTTGATGCCAAGAGTAGTAATCCCGTCAAGTGAAGGGATTAGTACTGAGAGATCACCGAGAATAATCGGTAAGGTAGCGATTTAGTCTATGAGAGAGTTAGGCCTATTGTATGGACTGGGTGATGAGACCAGTTGCCATAAAGTGTTGTGTCGCGGATTGCTTAGCATAATCTTATGTTCCCGTTATTAGCACAACCTTGATAGGTAGGTACTTGTATGATTGAGCTAGTATCTATTAACTGGTTCACCTCACGGACTCGCTATAGCGACTCTGAGTTATTGTAATAGTCTCATTGCAGGTCAACACACCAATACAACTAGACCCGAGACTGGTTGTATTGGTGTGGAAGCCCAGGTGTATGGGGGAAGGTATGTGGCCAGCCACATTCAATATTGTGAACCTTCAATTATGATATATTGTAATAAACATTGCATTGTGTAAGAAGGTACTTGTTTCATTGAATCTTTCCCTAGCAGCTTATTATACCCTACAAATTTACTTTATCACGGTGGTGAGTAGTACAACACCGAAGGAGACCATCAACATCCAGTCTCCTAACCAACGATGGATGGGCTGTGTGAAAGATGATATGGCTAGAGAGAGGCAGTGGTTACCGGGATGACGACGACTACAGAAGAATGGACGAAAAAGACATGTTGCGCCGACCCCAAATAAATTGGGATAAGGGCAGGAGAATTATGAGTATTATACTATCAGACACAATATAAATGTAATGTGTGTAATGTAATGTAATACCAACCTTCTTGTTTGATTGTGAAACGATAGTCTTCAAAACGTTACTTAACGTTAACAAAATGGTACTGCGAAAAGACTGTGTAAAAAGTACATGCTTTATTTTATAACGATTTCATGGATCCATCTAATTACTCGTTATATAAAGGCCCTTGTTCATAGATGGCCGGTTGGACGGCCGGGACAGCCGGACGGCCCCAGATGACGTCTAAGCCGGCTTTGAACCAGGCTAAGAAATCAGAGGGGCAATTACTACTTTAACGACAAGCGAATAAAGTGAGTACACTTTCGACAGCAGTAACCGCCACCTACTTACGCTCATAAATCACCCTACACAGCTCGTCATTACACACGCCTCGCTCACTCTTGGCGTAGGTGGGGTCGCTTCGTTCGCTTGTCTCGAGAAGTTGAGAGTGGCCTTCCTTCACTCGCTTGTCTTGTGGATAAGTTTTTTAAGAACGTTCGCATTCTAATCTCAGTCTCTATTTATCAAAAATACATCGTGCCAACATTTTACTACATCGTACACGTACATATTAACTAAAATATTTGACATTGGTTGTCGCTGAGAATAGATTTCGAATAGATTCTCCCCTTTTTTAAATACGTGAATTGGGCTTCTGGTAAGCTTATAAACGATACGATTCGTACCTGGTGGCTAGCAGGCTGGAATGAAGTCTCTACGGGGGTTGCATGGTGATAATGTATGTGTTAGTTGAGGCTTTATCAACGTGCAGTCATAGCCAGCTGTGTACCGGAGGTGACACGACGCCACATCAGCTGATCTATTCTATAAAAATCTCACCGTGAAACTTGAGGTGAAATTTATATTCAAAATTTGCTTCGAGTGGGCTGTCAATAGTGTAAATCCCTAGCTTTATGTAGAGTGAAGGGGAAGTCCGAGTTCATAGGAGATATGGGGATTATGATCCATTCGGTCTTTTTTCATGAACACAATTGTATTTTGCCTCATTTCATTATTTTGTCAAGTGCCAGTTAAACAGAAACACATTGAAACTCTTTAGCGATAACTAACAGCATAAATACGGTGAATTGATTTATTGTGTGAATACTCGTACATTGCTAGAATCTGTGTAGAGTAAAAAAATATTTAAAAAATGCAAATTACTTTAGTTTTGGAAGTCGGTGGTAAAACAATGAATGAAACAACCAAAACCTACCTTTTTAATGCTTGTTTCGGCAACCGGTTGTCTTTTTTTGCAAAAAGTTCATTATTTATAATTAATTTGAAGACAAAATGGTATATTACAAAGTAAAGAAGTTCAGAGTTCAATTAATCAAATTATACTTGTTTATCACTTCACACTTTGTTTAATGCTAATTAATCATTGTGTTTCTAACAAACAGTATTAGAATACAGTTTTTATGCAAAAATAAAATTAGCTGCTAGTTAATAAAACTGTTGCTTATGTATCTTGTTTCAGAAGTGATGAGGAATTCCTTCATTACGGTTGTTAGGATCTTGTAAATTCTCCATGTAAGTAGAAGCAGTTATTTTGTCCAAAAGTGTTCTAAACAGCCCATTCCATTCCACTCGAAGGCACAATCTTCCCTCCATTTCAACCACTTCTCTAACGTATAACAATATTTTGTGGTCGGTATCCAATTCAACGTCACGGTGCCCCATTGGTTAAGGCCTCGTATCTCACGCACTGGTTGGGGTTCAAAGCCGGGCAAGTACCAATTTGACTTTTCTAATTTATATGTACTTTTCGAGTTTATCTTGGACATTACCGACATCAGAGAGGGAAAAACAGCGTGAGGAAACCTGCAACCCATCTTGAGCGTTTAACGTGGTGATCGATGTTCATGCCTTGTGGCTTTCTCTGTTTGAAAAGAGGCCATTGCCTTGCAGTGGGACAGTAATATACAGGTATTAATATTATTATTATTTATAATCAAATTACAAGCTGTGCCCTACATAATAGGTAATGAAATATACCTATACCTTACCTAACCTTTTATGGTGTATCTATTCTATTCTAACCTATCGTAAAACGTAACCAGAGCACATAATCATCCATGCCAAACAAAAATCACCTACCTAAATCTATAAATGCTTATAAACGCCCTATCAGGCGTTAGTAAACACTGCCTAACCCTTCCGGGAATACAGGCGTGATGATATGTGTTATTTAAGCACCCTAATAAAAACTCACACATGTTTGTGTATTTTTATAGTATGAAAGGATTCTGTCAAGGCAGTTAATTTGTAACCGCCTTGACTTTGGGGTGCAAGAAAGAAGCCACCACGAGCGTCGTTAGAAATCGGTACCCAATCCCCTAAATGTCCAACGCACCCTGGACACCTAGCACTCGGTAACGCAGAGTGTAGGTAACGCAGAGTCTAGGTGATCCTTTCGCCACGATAGAAAGAACCGGTCTTTCTCAAGATCCATCCCAACCGGGTCTTTTAAGAGTCAAATCTCAGAACGTAATTACTCCAGCTCTTTGTGTTATTTCAATTTATATCGTAGGATTTTCGAAAGAAAAGGCAAACATTCTTTCAGAGCTTTGTCGCACTACCAACTGTGACATACTTTGTTCGCAAGAGACACATCGCAGCCAAGACTAGTCAAGACCAGATATTCCTGGGCTAACACTTGCAGCTGAAATACCACACCCAAATACGGGAGTGCCGTGTTCGTACAAACCCAGCACAGCACCTTTCAAACTGAGCCCAACTAACAACTTCTATGATTGGGAATCAAAAATCGTTGTTGGTGATTTCAACAGCCACAATATTGTTTGGGGTTACCAAGACACAAATCCTGATGGCTTTGCTGTGGAACACTGGGCAGAAGTAGAAACCTGACCTTATTATATGACGCCAAACTCCCAAAATCATTTAACAGCGGTCGATGGAAGTGGGGCTATAAACCCTGATCTTATTTTCACCAGTGACAACATCAGCTGTCTCTGCGCAAAAATGGTGTGCCCACCAATTCCAAGAACACCACTCAGATCAATAGCATGCCAAGTCTATGATGCGCTAAAACCGACAGCGATCCCTTTCAGACGTCGGTTTAACTTTTCCAAAGCCAACTGGAGCGGCTTTTCCCAAGACTTGGACTTGGAGTTGCGTGAGATTGAGGCGATACTAGAAAACCATGACCAGTTTGTAAAAACGGTCTGGTCAGTTGCACGCTGACATATCCCAAGAGGCTGCCGTACTCTTTACGTGCCTGGATTGGACTCGGACTCATCGATGTTGCTGGAAGCCTACGAATCGATGTACACTAATGCCTTCGCTGAGGAAACTGTTACAGCCGGATAGGAGCTACTATCAAAGATCAGTGAAAACCTTAGACTACAGTGGCTAAAAACCGTCGAAAACATCGACATGACGAGGAACAGCAAGAAGGCATGGGCAACACTCAGAAAACTCACTGGCGACCCCCCTGAACCAAAAAACTCAGGTAAAGTTACGGCTAACCAGGTAGCTCACCAACTTTTACTGAATGGTAAGGCCCCTAATAAACTGCCAAAATTACCAAAAGCCACCAAGAACTTAACATCCTCAGCAGAAATTAGTAAGACCTTCACATTGTCGGATATAATCCCGGCTATCAAGGAGCTGAAGAATAGCAAAGCGGCTGGAGTGGACGACATTACCGTGGAACCACTTAAAAACCTAGGCCCGGTTAGTATGTCATGGCTTCTGACCCTTTTTATTGTCTGCCTTGAAAGCTCGAAGAACCCAAAATCTGGAGGAAAGCTCAAGTTTCAGCATTGCTTAAACCAGAAAAACTACCTGACCACCCGAAGAACTATCACTCCCTTACTCTTCTGTGCCATACATTCGAATTATTTGAACAACTTTTACTCAATCGCCTTCAGACTGTAATTTACCCTAAATTGAAGCCCGAGCAGGCCGGATTCAGATCAGGTAGTCATCCTCCGGGCAAATCCTTCGATTGTCGCAATATATAGAAGATAGGTGAGGCACTAAAGATCACTAGCGTCGTCCTTGTCGACTTGTCAGCGGCTTATGATACTGTCAATGTTAAGAGATCATTGGTAAAATTGTCTGGTATGATTGGAAAGACGTAGATTTCCGAAATTCTTGGAAAGTATTACATTGTTAACAAACTTGCTCAGGCGCCTAACGTCAACTACCTGGGGTGCTTCAGCTTAGGTACTCCGGACTACTGGCCTAGCACTCTGCTTCTCTGCGGGAGAATATGCGTGCCCAGTGTGGCATCGGTCCGCACACGCCAAGGAAGTAGATGTTGCTCTAAACGAAACTTGCCGAACGATTACAGGCTGCCTAAAACCGACCCTGGTCAGCGCACTATATCCCACAGTTGGCATAGTACCACCACAAGTCCGAAGAGAAGTTGCAAGTGCAGTGGAGGAACACAAACAGGAATCTGATACTAGACACCCACTATCTGGCGTACAAATACCAACGCAACGGCTAAAAAGCAGGCACAGCTTCTTGAAATCAACAGCGTCTCTACCAGGAAACCCGGCCGACGCCCGTTACAAACTGTGGCAAGACACTATACCTCCTTCCACTTACTATCTACCACCAAAGGAGCATCTTCCTGCAGGGTGTAACCTTTCGTAATCCACTTGGAAGTCCCTGACCCGTCTCCAGACACGAGTGGGAAGATGTAACTCCAACCTGGTAAAGTGGGGCTACCTTGATGGAACGGCAGCTGGGTGTGGATATGGAACTATGTCACAAATTATGCTCCACCTTCTATCTTGCCCTTTGTGTCCCAAAACTTGCAGTCAAAGTGACTTCTGCGCTGCCACCGATGACGCCGTGGAAGTGGCGAAGTTTTAGATAAATACAATTTGAGAAAAGTCGTGCCCGCGACACGAAGAAGAAGAAGAAGACTGTGCTTATACAATACATTATAAGAATCACTAGTTTACATGATTAGTTGCCGTCATGTGTGACCCGCTGATCAGTAATATTCACTGCATCCTAAGTTCCTAACTTCTTAACTAATATCCTAACCCTAGCTAATATTATAAACTAGCTTTTGCCCGCGGCTTCGCTCGCGTTAATTTAGACTTTGACTATCAATTCGTGTTATAATTCAATCATGATTCGAAAGGCACGTGGCGCCATCTGTTATCATAAGAACGTTATTGTTGTTTTCCTCGGGAACAGTACATTTTTGCGAGATACAAGGTACCCTATGTCCGTTTCTGTACACCTGGCGAAGTATATGCAAAATTTCAGGATGATCGGTTCAGTGGTTTAGGCGTGAAAAGGTAACAAACAAACAAACAAACTTACTTTCGCATTTATAATATTAGTTAGGAAGTTAGGAAGTTAGGAAGTTAGGAAGTTAGGATTAGGAAGTTAGGATTCTTATACTATTTTGGAGAGTTCTTTTTCTGAATAATCCATATATATATATCCATGTATATGTATATATATATATATTTATATATCATCATCATTATCCACAGTCGGACTTCACCCACTGTAAATAATTTAATAAAAATATCACAAGACAAGATACATCCGTACATTTTTGTTAAAGCACCTCTTTAATATTATAGTCACTACGCTCAACCATGACGCGAACCCCGCAAGAGCTTGCCCAACCGTCGTCGGCGCCAACTCCGGTCGCCGACGGTGAGAGGGTCGTCATCTCCGGCATGTCGGGGATCTACCCCTCCTCGCACCACATCAAGGAGTTTTCGGAAATTTTGTACAATAAGGTGAGTGCCTGGGAATTGTTGACTAACTGGATGGCCCCATATAACTTACTTATTCTTAAGCCAAGCATTTTGCTAACGACTTTTTAACTTTGCAGCAGATCTATATCTATTTTAGAAGTAGGCTCAATTTATAACACATTCCCTAGAGACTGATACTAATGCCCAAATGATGCCAGGCTAGGCAATAGTATCGTAAAAACTGCCAGTAGAACAGTAGCCCAAACACACCTTATCCCCCAGGTGAACCCAGTGACTGCAGAGAATGTGCGCTGGAAAGCCAGTCACCCTGAGGCTGCTCAGCACATGGGCTCAGTACCAGACCCAGAGCGGTTCGACGCCCAGTTCTTCAAGGTGAACTACCGCCTCGGTAACAGCATGGATCCCATGTCCCGAAAAGTCCTTGAACAGTCCTACAACGCTATTTATGATGCAGGTAAGATACGAGTATAATAAGTTGATGTTGCTGCTGAATTGACTGTATTTCTTGTGAATTTTGGATTGAAAGTGAAACTATTAATATTCTTATTAATAGTTGCCGATAGTTGGTCTCAGAGTCTGTCAGATTTTTTGAGGAGTAACTTTCAAAAGCCTATAAATCCATTTTACCCTTTTTTACAGAAACTTAATAAAACGGCTGAAGACTGCAAAATGACATAAATTTATTCTCAATCAATATATGATTTGTGGGAATTAGATTGGGCAATCGATTTTCAATATACGTTTTCAGTATGAATTAACGGCTTCTGAAGCGGTTTCATTGCATGTGGATGTGTACTGTAATACACGCACGGAGACATATACATACAAAAACTCACGCCTTCTTCCTTTGGGGGTAGGCAGAAACTACAAAAACCACCTGCTACGATCCCTACATATTCCTTTTGCTTCAATTACGTCTATAAATCTGGTCTTACACGCACGCCGATTGCGAGTACTACGCACCTGGTCTTTCTGAATAACATCACCAATAAGGTCACTATATTATTATGTCCTCTAGGGCGACCCATCCCAGGGTTTTTACTAACCTCTGGCTTGTAAATACCTTTTGTCAGTCGCCTTACATTCATCCTCTAAAAAAAATACCATGTACAATCGCGGACAAAGAATACGGGTCAATACGAAAAACTAAAATTACTCTTAAAATAAGAGAGCTAGCAGCATGAATGAAACTGCTGTACCTAGATAATTTACCAGTTAATAAAATAACACCAAATATTGGAAATATTATTCGTTTATTTGTCAAAATTACTTAAAACAAAATATCAATCATTTTTACGTTGAAAAAATAATGATTGGTACCTCACATACAACACAAAAACGAACTCTAAAACAAAATAAAACTTTGTATTGCCTGCATAGGCTCTTCTCACACGCCCTCCAAGCGGAGATCGTGCGGGCCAAGGGACTGGCTCGCGAGGAGTCGCTGGGGACTCCGAATAGGGACCCGTGGACGCCCATACAAAATGGTACGGGAAAAACTCCGCCCATGGGCTCGCCCTCTGACGCAGAGTCTCCGGCCACAGCTCGTGGAGGGCGTGGTGACCGCTATGTCTCCTTCGTGAGGGGAGCATACTCCCCCGTTCATGGCTCCGCCTCCTAGGGTGCCGGTGCGGACCACACTGACGACGACGGCGATGCTCCGCAACTGACCGAGGTAGAGTTGAGAGTGGCGGTACGTAGGCTGAGTGCCAGAAATACCGTCCCAGGACCCGACGGCTTACCTGGAAAAGCCTGGGTCCTGGCCTTGGAGGCTCTCGGGCCTCGATTAAGAGGGCTCCTAAGCGCATGCTTGGAGGAGGGCCAGTTTCCACTTTGTTGGAAGACGGGGAACTGGTCTTCATTAAGAAGCCAGGGCGCCCCGCGGATTCTCCATCCGCTTACCAGCCCATCGTGCTGCTCGACGAGGTGGGCAAGCTCTTTGAAAGAGTCATTGCAGACCGCCTCGTCGGAAGGGTGGTGCGGGTGGGGCCGGAATCGGCGGAGAGCCAGTTTGGTTTCCGCAGGGGGCGCTCTATGGTGGACGCCATCATGCGCGTGCAAACCTCACGACGAGGGATACTGTGGCCCGGGGTGTGGTTGTCTTGGCGGTGTCACTAGACATCGCCAATGCCTTCACTACCCTGCCCTGGACTTGCATCAGGGAGACATTCTGGTATCCCCGGATGCTGACCTACCTCTGTAGTGTGGTCGAGGCTTATTTGACGGACAAGGCGGTCATCTACCCCGGTCACCAGAGAGAATGGAATCGGCGAGAGATGTCGTGCAGTGTCCCACAGGGATCGGTCTTTGGGCCGCATTTGTGGGACATCGGGTACGACTGGGTGCTGCGCGCCGACGTCCCTAGCGGCGTCAGCATTGTTTGTTACGCTGACGACAGGCTGGTCCTGGCGCAGGGGAGGTCGCACCAGGCAGCGGCCAAATTAATGACACGCGGGGTTGCGACAGTCGTTGAGAGGATCCGCCAATTGGGAATCGACGTGGCTCTGCACAAGTCCGAGGCCATGTGGTTTGATGGTCCTCGGAACGCGCCGATGTCGGGTTCCCAAATGAGGGGGGGGGGGGGTTGCGTGAATGTGACGCATATTTCCCCCAACTCGTTATTTTTTGTTTGTGTGTTTTTTCTTTGCGTCATGTTTACCGCAAATAAATGCATTTTCTTTACATCGGCGTCGAGTCGACAATCAAGTACCTGGGACTCATCCTCGACAGCCTGTGGAACTTCATGGAGCATTTCTGACGTTTGGCTCCCAGACTGGAGCGGGCCGGGGGTGCCTTGAAGCGGCTCCTGCCCAATCTAGGGGGTCCAAACGCCTCCTACCGGAGGCTCTACGCGGGGGTCGAGCGGTCCATGGCCCTTTACGGGGCACCGGTATGCGTGTATTCATTGAGGCGCCGGTCGGCCCACCGGTTGAACGCGTCCCAAAGGGTCATGTCCATCCATCTGGTCCGGGGATACCCACGGTCTCCTGCAAGGCGGCGGGCCTCCTTGCTGGATTGCCGCCATGGGAGCTGGAAGCAAAGGTCCTCGTGCACATTTGGGAGTGGCGCGAGTAGGCGAAACACTGGGGCGTAACTCCGCTGCCGCAAGAAATCGCGGCACAGCGGACAGAGCTCCGGCGGGATCTCATGGCGGCATGGAGAGTGCGACTATCGCAACCCAGCGCAGGGCACGCCACGCCAATTTGAGCTGTATGTAGCCTGGCGTCGTCATGCATGAATATTGAATTTTAACACATATTTATTAAATATGGGCCGACATGCTCATTATAAATTTCTTCCACATATCTTGCACTAGTTTGCGTACTATTTTCTATCAGCACTAACTCTGTGCGACTTTCTGCAGAGATTCCAGCCAATACCACAGATCCACGCCGAACGGCATATTTTCCTCAAAAAAAGCTCGAATAAAACATTCCCTGGCCGTCGGTCGGTAGACTCTTCGCCGCCCATCATGTGCATACAACGTAAATCTGGATTCGTCAAAAAACATTACTCTTGTCCATTCTTCGTCTCCCCATTGTGCTTGCTCGGGGGCGTAACGTAATCTTGCTACACGATGTTCCCTTTCAAGTTTTGGACCATTTGCATCTATGTGGGGTCAAATTAGCTTCAAGGAGCTGCCGCCTTACGGTCCGCTCGCTTACGTCATCTCTACGGGTCTCCCGAAGTTGATTAGTTACTTCAACTGCCGTGAGGTGCCGATTTGGGAGTACGGTCGTAAAAATAAATCGATCCTCTCGAGCTGTAGTACATCTCGGTCTGCGCGATTCCTGGTGTTTTTATGTTTTGCTAGTCTGTCCAGTTTCTCAGAATTATTGGACGACTCGCTGCACTGTAGAAAATGACACGCCTATTGATTTTGCTGTACTTCGCTGACTTCTGCCTTTTTTAACATAGTGACGATACGTGTACAATGTGTACATTCTTCTGGTGTTAGCGACATGATAGTAATTCAATAATGATGGTGAAAGGCAACAACACAGAACATATATACTCTTAGGGAGGGCGATAATGACCACCTTTTGTCTTTTAATTTGACAGATTGAAAACAAAAGAGACTGTGACCTCTTAGTTTGTTTCAACCTTTCTTCTCAGAGTAGTCAGATAGGAAATGCCAACCTCACCTAGTTTAAAAATATGATTGACTTGCAAAAGTTTTACAAACCTACTTACAGAAATAAAAACATTTATCATTTAAAAGTAAGAAAACAAGCAAAGTAAAACAACCGCGAATTTAATTTATATCCAAATTCGAGGTGATTGAAATTTAACCTTTTTTAATTACGTTTTATCATTTATGGTTTTATTTCATACGTTATTAAAATTCTCTGTAATATAAAGTTAGTTTCATGCATGTACCAGTATTAATTTGCAAGTAACAGGGTTTTTGTCGTCGACCGGTATTATTTGACCGCGAGTGTATTATGGAGTCACAGTAATGACCACACCCGCAATCAATGTTAATGTATGTATGTAGTTATGTATGATTCGATGAGACATTGTACTGACCTGCTTGCTTAACATTTTCAGGATTATTAATTTGAGCAATTGTCTCCATAGCATAAAAACAAAAAGTAAAAGAAAACATCGGCAAGCTTACTACAAATAAAAAAAACGAATCGTCAAAATCCTACTAGTAACCTACTCTGTAAAAGCAAAGCGTGGTCAAAAAAATATGTAAGCGCCTTTTTTGTCGTTAAAAAGTTGTTAATAAAAGACTAGCCATTTAGCCGAGCTTTTAGTCGAAATGTTTGACAACCAGTCTTACCAAGGGGTATCGTGTTACCCAGTAACTGGGTTGTAGAGATCAGATAGGCAGTCGCTCCATGTAAAATACTGGTATTCAGCTGCATCCGGATAGACTGGAAGCCGACCCCAACACAGTTGGGGAAAGGCTAGGCAAATGGTTATGAAAAGACTAGCCATTAATAAATCATGTCCTATTAAATAACATATTTTGGTTGTCCATAGGAGTGAATCCTGAGCACTTATCTGGTAGGAAAGTAGGTGTGTTCGTCGGTACCTGTTTCTCTGAAGCTGAAAAATCGTACTTCTATGACGATGCCTCTAAGTCAGGCATGGGTATAACTGGGTAATAAATAATTTCCTTAATTTATAGACATCATGTTTGTTTGCCCCGGAAAGGAGGAACATTCACATTTCGCAAGTTATGTGAGTACAAGTGATATGAAAAATTTCGTTGATGACTGCCTATAATTTTAACCACGGTGGTCACAAAACCAGCATCCCAATTGTGTAACACACTTTCAATCATAATCCGAAGAATGAATTGGAATTCCAAATCCATTGCTTCATACGTTCGAAAAATTCGTCAGATTATAAACGTAAATAACGTATTGAATGTTGTTGAACAGTCAAAATGAAATGTATTGTCAATGTGAGTGTGTTACGCAATTTCCCCGCAGAATACGAGAATCTTGAAAGACCTAATAACTGTTTTTCCAACTCAAAGATCTGGAGTCACTGTTACTACCACAGTACTACTAGATAAGTCGACTGCATAATATTCAGTCATCATATATTTTATTTTTAGATGCTCTAAGGCAATGTTCGCTAACCGCACTTCCTATTGGCTGAACGCGAAGGGTCCTTCGATGGCGATCGACGAATCATGCTGCAGCTCCACCGCAGCGCTGGAGCAGGCTTATCACGCTATGAGTCGAGGTGAATGCGAGGCAGCCGTCGTAGGAGGCTGCTACATGTGTCTGCATCCACAGTCTTCTGTGCATTACGGAAGGTAAAGGAATATATGTAAAAAATATCATTCCCATCTTGCCATCTGCAAATTGGTTTCGCTTATCGAGGGTTCCCCGTAATTATGTACAAAGCCAAAAAGTTTTAAATTCTGTTTTAAGTAATAGGATGCTAATACTTGATGAATTAGATGAACATACGTGATAATTATAAGGGTAAATTTTTTGCTACTTTTGAGACATTATAAAAGTAATGGGTTTCCAACTTAGCGTTCATTTTCGTCATCATCATGAGCCCAAAAAATCCAATAGCATTACAAATTTTGAAAATATTTATTATAATCGTTTTTAATGTGCAGGATCGTAAGCCAGGCGATGGATGGTAAAACGAAGTCATTTGATCAGAATGCTAATGGCTGCGTCAAATCGGAAGCCGTTAATGTTTTGTTTCTGCAGAAGGCTAAAGATGCACTGAGGTAAGTTTTATGAAGTATTAATGCCACGATTTTCCAGTGGACGAGATAATTATATACATGACCGACTGCACCATCCCTTTTTCGCTATGGCATCTTGATGATCCTTGTTTCTGATCACAGTAAAATATATAAGTAAGTACTTTTAAAAAAAAAATGTAAATGATGGTGCTTCCATCACTTATTACAAAAAGCTTTTTCTCAAAGACAACTCTAATTTTTTGTGTAATCTTCAGGATCTACGCAGTTTTAATGTACGTGCAGACGGAATATACCGGCATAATAACAGGAGAAATGGGCCCTCAGTACGGATACTGTAGGGATCCTGATAAGACTGTAAAATTTTTGACCAAATTCTATGAGGATGCGAGAGTCCCACCACATGCTGTGGAATATGTCGAAGCTTTTGGTTCAGGTATTAATTTCTCTTGTATTCATTTTTGAATTTATAATGTATCAAAGAACAAAGGATCACGACTGGAGGGGTAAGTCAGGGAAGATTTAAATCCAGCCTCTAGGCTTCTACAGTAGAGACTAAACTTTCATAATTGAAAACCTAATACAACTTTGCCCGACTTGAGGTTTTACCCAAGACTCCACGATCATGATCAGCAGTCGAACAGTAGACCAAAGAGGCATTCATTAACAAACAATAATTTTGTAAAAATAACAGTAGTTCCAATTGCATAATTTCATTATAGGTACGCCTGATGCTGACAAAGCGGAACTGGACGCCATTGAAAGGGTGTTCTGTCAGGGAAAAGAAGACACACTTTTAGTTGGCAGCGTCATGTCCAACATTGGATACGGAGACGCTGCATCGGGTATATCCGCTATAACGAAGGTAACCTTTTTTATTGAGTCAATTGTTTTTAATGAATTCTTTGAAAACAAACGAGTTCGTTCGTCATGAATTCATGTCCCAACCATTCTAATTTCGAAGCGATGATGTTAAGAGATGTATTGGTTCCCTGATCTAGTTATACAGATTTTTCTCGATACCAACAGGTGTTGCTCGGCTACCATCGCGGTGAAATAGCCGCCAACCTGCACTGCAATAATCCACGGCAGGACGTGGTAGCAATACGCGAGGGGCGCATGCGCGTCGTCACTGAGCACCAAAGCTTCCGTCGCTCATACGTCGCCGTCAATGGAATGTCTGTGACCGGCGTCAACTCACACGTACTGTTGCATGGACACTATAAACCAAAGGTACAAAATGATAATATGCAAAATTACCTTTTCTGTTCATTGTCATCTTCTCAGCCCGGGATCAATCAATACTAGGTATAGCTCACCTTTTGTTTCTGCTAGTTTCCACAATTTTACACACCTCGTTCTAGTTGTACATGAAACCGTCAATCTTACTAATACTATAAAGAGAATAGATTTTTTTGTTTGTTTGTTAGTTTGTACCGAATAAGCTCTGAAACTACTAAACCGATTTTTATATTTTTCTCAATAATAGAAAGCTAAATTATCAGCAAGTAACATAGGCTATAATTTGTTTAAAAAAAATAGAATACCTTAAGAAAATTGCAATAATGTAACCCAAAGTAGCAAAATTTTGCCTATAAAATTCATTATTTGGCATGCGCTGGGAAAACTATTGTTGATGATACATAAAAATTATGTACTACATAATTAAAGTACTTATTACTACCTACAAAAAAAATTGCAAGAAAATATGTCTAACTGTAGTGGCAACTTATTCGCTTCATTTAAATGTGTACATATGTTAGTTTTTAGGTTTTAAATAACGCGCGAAACGGAATGGCAACCCCGCGCACTGCCACACAAGCATAGTCTAAGCTTGCCTTGTACGCATGCGTGGAGCCGCCTTTTGTGTTCGCGCGCTCGCCAGCCGACGCTTAGCAACGAGGTGTGCCGCCGCATCATTCGAATAAAGTGCGTTTAAAAACACCATTGTGAGCGGGCGTGTGGAGTTGCTCAGGCATTCCCGCCAAAATCGGCGTAGATATAATAGTATAGTTACGCTAGTTTTTATAATATGTGGAGTGAACTGTAAATACATGAACGAGTTTTTGTGAAGTGAAGCTTATAATAATATAGTCTCTATATACCGTTAACTTTGTGTTTCTGTTTTGTTGAAATCCCGCCTAAACGAACACTAATTATCATAGTTAAGTCACAATAGCAGCTTTTGTGTTCTAAAAATTAATTAGTTCGCCGGTAGAAACAAAAGTTGGTTACATTCGTATCATAGTATTAATTCTTATTCAAATAAATCATTTTATCATCAAGGGTATTTATGTAGCAGTAAAATATTTTTTAATTCATTCGAGTTGGACATTCAATTTCGAAGTTATCACGAGTATAAAAATGCAATAGGCGAACCGTTCGACGCCTCCGCGATGGCGAAGTTCCCTACTCATCAAACCACCATTCGAATAGGAGCAATGAGTAAAACCTGCTTTCATTGCTCTGCGAAAAAGTGGACCGATGAACCGAATGGTATGTGCTGTGCTTTTGGGAAAGTTATATTACCCAATATTCAAGAACCACCCCAACAAATAAAAAATCTCTTGACGAATAATCATCCATTGTCGGTACATTTCTTAACCAACATACGTAGATACAACAGCCTCTTTCAAATGACATCTTCTGGCGTAAAAGAAATGAGACAAGGAAATATGCATACATTTAAAGTAGATGGACAAGTATATCATCTCATAGGTAACCTTGTACCGCCATCAGGCCTAAATCCGCAATTCTTGCAAATATATTTTATTTCAGAGGCAGACCAGCTATCGTTGCGGTCAAACATGTCCCCAACGCTAAAAAATGATTTAATTAAGGAATTACAAACCGCTTTTATTAGCCATAACGTATACATTGAAGTTTAAAAATAACTTTGAACGCAATTCTTCGGAGAATTTAAAATTAATTATTCACTCAGATCGAACACTACAGACAGTAAACCGAGGCGGATATAATGCTCCAACTGTAAACGAGGTGGCTGTTCTCTTAGTTGACTAAGAAAAAGGTCCCAGGGATATTGTGCTGCGTGGCAGAGACGGCCAACTAAAAAGGGTATCTGAATTGCACCGCGTCTATGATCAATTACAATATTCTTTAATGTTTATAACAGGAGAAGATGGCTACTATCTGACTAACCCTCAGCAAAATTCTACAATAAATAAAACTGTTTCATGTATGCAATTTTAATTAAATTAATGATATTATACTATAAAAAGTACCTGGAGACATTAAATGCTACAAGTCCAACGACACAGTGTCCAACATCGAGGACACTGTACAATACCCTCAAGAATTTTTTAATAAAGTTTAAAGTTGGAATCCCCGTAATGATATTAAGAAATTTAAACCCTCCAAGCCTGCGTAATGGCACAAGAGTTTTAACCCTTAGCCACCTGACGTGTTTTTCAGTTACACTACCACCTGACGTCGGTCCTGGAGACCGCTTGCGTATTTTCCATGTTTAATAACCATTATTTAAAATATTACATTAAATAAAAGTCACAACTGTAATTTCATTATATTTTTAATCATTATAAGTTTTTAAACTAAGCAAAAGAATGCATTTACTTGTCAAGAATCAACACTTAACATAATTACATAAATTTTAGCAAAAAATCTAGGAATATTGAAAATCTGAGATCTGAGTAGGAAATTTCACTATAACTCAATAGTTTTTACTTATTTACGACAAGTTCGATTTATAATCTCTAACTTAAAATAATTTTTGGCCCGATTAAGGCACAATCATTACCAAATCACAACCCACAAACTTTTACAAGTTGCGACGACAGTTATAAGCACATTTTTTGGCTGCATTCAATACAAATCGGATTCTTACATGCAAAACACATATAAGCTGTTTTGCATTTTTTCTTAGGGTCACAGGTTTAACATGTCTTGTTCAGGTTCCACCGGTGGCATAGTGTTGTTTTCATTTTCAATAGGTTGAAGCTCAGACCCGTCACCTTCTACTTCTGATTCGAACACTCGCCCTCAATGATGTGATCCACTGCAACATTTTCTACGCCACTGCAATCTTCATCCGGAAGTTCTGGTACACTCAGGTTTTCCGAATCTGAATCAGGTTCCTCTAGCCATCGTAGTACGTTTGATTCAGACATTATAAATCAATAAAAACTAAAAATATACAGTATAACAAAACTAACGTAACTACCTGACGTCGGTCTCACGGACCGCACACGAAATATAAATTACGAATAATGTATAATACACGCAAGTCTGGAGCTGCCGGGCGCATGGGGCGTACTGGTGGGGGAGGAGAAAAAGTTCATGGACACATAATTGCGTAGCGTGCATAGTAACGGAATAATTTGAAAAACAAAATCTCCAGAGTCTCAGAGACCGGCGTCAGGTGGTTAAGGGTTAATGAAAGAACTTCGAGACAATGTCATTGTAGCCACCATCATCACCAAGTCCGCAGCCGGATAGCTCGCACACATTCCGCGTATTCCAATGATACCGAAGGATTTGCCCATATAATTTAAGACGCTTCAGTTCTCGGTTAAAGTATCATTTGCACTAACAATTGATAAGTCCCAGGGACAAACATTATCACTGGTCGGCATCGACTTAAGAAAAGAGTGCTTCTCCCATGGGCCACTATAAGTTAGCCTGTCTCGCATGGGAACTCCGGAAAATCAATTTATTTCGCTTCAAACGAATAACACATAAAATATAGTTTATAGAGAAGCTTTGCAATGATTCAGATACATTCTTTATAGGTATTTACATTTCATTCTTATTTTCTTTTTTTTATCCAACAGCGGAACGGTTATATTTTATTTAGTTATATTTTCCCTTTTTGTTTCCTCCATCCAATATGTATAAGTAAATGAAATATTAGCTGTGAAAGATTTTATTACTGTGTCTCCATTAATCAAATCCTACTGTAATTGTGAAAGTTTGTGTTAGTAAGGTACATAATATGTTTGTAAATACTTTATGCAAAAACTAATGAACCGATTGCGATGAAACTTGATACTCGTAGGTGCATAACTGTTACCTATAGCTGTTACTTTTTATCCTGATATACCCTGGGAATCTAAACTTACGCGGGTGAAACCGCAGCCGCAGCTAGTATATATAATCAATCCAACGTTGACCCGACCTTGGCCACCATTCAGTCAAAACCATTCGGTTACTTCATTGGCCATTACCACGTCCTTTTGCTGTTGCTTACTACAAAATATTTGATAACACTTGGTATTTTTTTACCGTGAAACATTTTCCATTTGTTTTAGGATCTGTCACGCTATAATAGTAGTATTGCACATCTATTGACTATATCTGCAAGACAGTATACTACAGTACAGAAAATATTTGAGAACTTAAAGTCACGCCCGATAGACCCTGAGGAGTTGGCTTTGTTGCACAACATTCATCAGACGAACATCCCAGGACATTTGGGTAGAGGATTTATTATTTTAAGTAAGTATGATAAAAATCTTTATACATACGTAAAAGTATACTTCATTATCAGCCCTCTCAAAAACACGTTTTTCTTATCAGTTCTACGGCTAACAGGGCTTGGCTGGGGCTGGCCCATTGCCACTTTAGCTTGCTTATTTTTGCATTCTAGTGAAATTATCTAAGTGATAACCAACCTCTGTTTTGCTTCATCTTTCTAGAGACGGATGAAGAACAAAAGACAGTGAGTATATGTGAGAAGGCTGAGTACTTCGACGACGTTGGGCGGCCGCTGTGGTTCGTTTACAGCGGGATGGGCTCGCAGTGGGCGGGTATGGGTGCGCAACTCATGCGCATGCCAATCTTCGCTGCTGCTATAGAACGGTAAATGATTTTTTAAGCTAACCTTTAACTGATTGTCTCTTAGCTGATTTTTCTTTCTTCTTGACAAATCAAAAACTTTGCAATATAAATTCCTTTTATTTGGAATAGAACATACAATATTTTTATTTCTGTCTACTAAATTAATCCAATATTAATTATTAACATCTATCTTAAAATTCCAGGTGCCGACAAACTTTGCAACCAAAAGGAATCGACTTGGTGCACATAATCACATCGCCCGATAAGACTATATTTGAGAACATTCTTTATTCGTTTGTTGGAATAGCTGCTATTCAGATAGGACTCACTGATGTGCTTCAGGAACTTGGATTGGTGCCTGATGGCATTATCGGTAATACTAATTATATTTCTGTTATGCTATTGAAGTATATCTTCTTTTTCTCTCGAATCCGCACTGATCAACTGATCAATCATTCTCTTGAAAAAATCTGTGTCATGTGTAGTTAGAGTTCTTGCATTTTCTAACTATCCTCAAGCATTAAGTCCGCCTTTGGACGAGATTTATTTTTTACTTGTGCATAATGTTTGAATAAATAAGCAGGTAAATAAATAATAGCTTATAGCATAATCAGCCTATGATGTTCCCACTGCTCTCAATAATAGCTCATGCCTTAGTCAAAATAATTATTAGCGAGTCAGCAAGGTGACGACCGTGGGGCTGACTGCCCAAGGTGCGCTGAATGAACATCTCAGTAACAAAAGTATACAACTCGTAAAGGCTGTTTAAATAAATCAAGTGAGAGGGCGCCTTCAGATGAAACCTAACTCCAAAATTGATCTACTCTTCTCGTCTACAGGTCACAGTGTAGGCGAGCTGGGATGCGCGTACGCCGACGGTTGTTTGACAGCAGAGGAGATGATTCTATCAGCGTACAGCCGTGGTTTGGTGTCGCTGCAGACTCCATTTATTCGAGGATCCATGGCTGCTATTGGTTTGGGCTATGAACAGGTAAGAGTATTTTAAAATCCTACGGATTTAAAATACGCAAAACGCAAATACGCATCTGTAAAAAAAGTGCAAGAATGCGCAAAAAGGTTTACGTAGGTTCATGCTGATTCGAATTCCTTATTTTAACTATACTTTTGGTGATTCAACATTCATATCGTACTCTTTCACAGATTTCAAAAATGTGTCCCACTGAAATTGAAGTGGCTTGTCACAACGGTCCTGAATCTAGTACCATTTCGGGACCCGCTGATATCATGAAAGAGTTCGTCGCAGAGTTGACTGCTAAGGGTATATTCGCTAAGGAAGTTCCATGCTCTAACATCGCCTACCACTCGCGTTATATTGCTGATGCTGGTAAGAAAATATTGCTCTTATTCTACCAACAATCATAGTTGTACGTATATGTATTCAATTTATTTAATCTATTATAATCTTTAAAAACAGGTCCCAGCTTGCTGAAGTATTTGAGCGAAGTAATTAAGACCCCGAGGGCTCGGAGTGGACGCTGGGTTTCTACTTCAGTACCAGTAGACAGATGGGAGGAGCCCCTGGCTAAGTACTCGTCGGCTGAGTACCATACTAACAACCTTTTGGTAAGTACTAGTACTTTTAGTGTTAAATATAAACAACACTTGTTACGAATACAAAAGGAAATCAGTTTCTGAACTCACCCTGGGATTGCACGCAGTTGATAAATTGGTGACCTTGGGGAGTCTTATGTTCCTAGCAGTATGATTTGCTTCGATTGCTTTGTTTTGCTCGGTGATTGAACATTATTCTTCCGTCATAACACAACACAACATATTCAGTCATACACACCACTATATTTCTCATTATTTATCTGCACTACTTTCTTGTCTTATCTATTATTCACTCATTGTTTTATTTGTATCATTACTTTATTTTATTTTAAATACACATTCAAAAACTACATTTTTTATTGACAGCTGGTCGCCTATGCTGTGCGGTTGCGCCCGCGTCTCATCGCTTGTCACAGACTATAACAATAGTCTACAACATAGACAAGTGATGTTGGAGCGTCGGGCTTAGGTCGATCTTTAATCATTGTCATACATATCATAGTTTTTATTTATTTATTTTTGTTTTCTAAATGGTTTTCTATTACTTTATTTTCTTATAATATTTTTTTATTTAGTTTTATTTATGTTAATAATCCCCTAGTGGGATATAAAAATGTCCGTAGGTGTGTCCGTGGCATCACAGCGGGCCCTATCAGAATACCAGCGCTGCGGTATTTATTTTTTAAATATCGTAGCATTATGCTGAGATAGGAGCCTTTTTGGCCTCGCACAGGTTTTTTACTTGTTTATTGTTGTTTTATATTTTTCTTTTTTATTGTTAATTTTGTTAGTTTTAAATCCTCCTTTTTTATTTTTTACTCTTTGTATTTCCTGTGCGTGTCCCAAATAAAATATTTTTCTTTCTTTCTTTCTTTCTTTACTCACAATACCTATATAATTAATTAATTATACATTATGAATTATGAACCACTAATATATCAAACTCAAAGCATTTATTTCACATAAATCAATTACAGGCACTTTTGAATTGTCAAGGGGTCGATCAAATGGTAATTGATTTTATGCGCCTATGACCAAACTCTTTTCTGTATCCTACTTGATATGAACCATTATTATGTTCTGCTACTCCAAGTATCATCTTTTCTGAATTCTGATAAATTATGTTGCGTTTTTCACCAAAAGTTGAATAGGTAACTTTTTTATATATTTTGGTCTCGCCAAGATTCAATAAATGTCTTGGTGCGTTTTTAGCTATAGTCGTCACTTTAGTTGCGCCACAAAATATTTATATTTAAAAACATTTTGTTTTTTACAATGTTCATACGAATGATGATCTCTTGTTTTTCAGAACCCGGTACTTTTCGAGGAGACTTTGAAACATATACCATCCAACGCCGTGCTGGTGGAGGTGGCTCCTCATGGTCTACTGCAAGCCATTCTGAAACGGTCACTTCCTACCGATTGCAGAAACATAGCGTTGACAAGGCGTGCACATCCGGACAACACTTATCTGTTGCTTGAAGCAGTTGGAAAGTACGTACAAAAATAACAGTCATGATTTACATTCCCAAATATATTGGGGTCGGCTTTCAGTTTAACCGGATGCAGTTAAATTTTAATATCTTTCATGACTTTGACTGAACTGTTTTTGTCTGGTTTATTCATTTGTTTGAGTACATAGTTTTGAGTCGTACGGATCTGACTGTTCGATTTACGCCTCATAATGAGCACATGATTAAGAGCTTCGTACGATTTCGAAACTAAGTAGTCGTAGTCTACTTGACCTAAACGCGTAACCACAAACAATTTTTTATTTTTTATTTACATTGGTCATTATACGTATTACCTTTTCCATTTGCAGATTATACATGGAAGGATATCACCCAAAGGTTAAAAGTCTCTACCCTAAAATAGAGATGCCAGTATCCACTGGGACGCCATTCCTTTCCCATCTGATCGAGTGGGCCCATGAAGAAAAATGGTGAATGAAATTACTTTTTGTGAACAATGAATAAAAGTGCTTACAGATTTTATAGTATGTCCTCTAAAATTGAGTTTTCATAAGGTTTATGAAGCGGCCTTACTACGTCTGTTTAGTGTTTTATTTGTTTAACGTAACAACTTTTTTTTTTCAGGTCTTTGCCTTTCTACCATGCTGTCAGCAGGAGGAGGTGCGCAGCTTGCACATATACAATATCATTGTACGATAAGGAATACGAGTATCTGAAAGGACATGTTATCAGAGGTGCCTACTCAGCTTAATAAAAAACAGGATATTATGTATCTTGATTACCGTTATTCGCACAGTGAACGACTGCTTGAAGGGATCACGTTCCGTGTCGATCTGTGCCGATCCTTATCTACAATCTACAACTAAGTGACTCGCACCGTATTTACCATGTCAAACAACTCTGACTTACAATTGTTTTCATTAGAAACTGATAACGTAACCATTATAAAAGAGCAAAGTAAAATAACTATAGGTACAGAAAGTTCTTTTGCATCCTTGTCAGTGGACGATGACAACGAATACTCATCTATTATGTCTTACGACAACCATGACACAAGTTGCCCCCACTTACAACTAAATGAAAATGAAACGATAACAGAATTAAGGTCATTAGTTAGCACCTTGCGAGAGAAATTGGCTTCTGCGGATAGTGAAATTGAAAACTTAATAACAGAGAATACTTCACTTAAAAATATCATAATTAACCATGAGAAAGTTATAGACAACCTGAAAAAAATATGTAATAGTACACCGAAAAGAGTTTCAACCGTAACTAAGAGGAAAAGTATAAATAAAGGCAAACTGAATTTTTCCCATGAACTAGATTATTTGCTTCAAAAAAGAAATAAAGCCGAGAACCAATGCAAAAATACAACACCTAAATCTGAAATAAAAACACAGAACCTAAGCAGCAAAAGTACCACAACAGAAAAATAACAAACATACTTTATGCACCACAAACGCCAAACAAAATAAAACAACTCAAAGGACAGAAATAGAAGATAGTGTAAAATCTACCAGGAATAGGTTGTGCATTGTTAGCGTTAACAAAACAAATAATATTCTATCCATCGCAGAAGAGACATTCCAAAACAAGATCTGTCACTATGTGTCACCGAAATGCGGATTGTTACAACTTATCAGCAATTTGCATCAAAAAGTTGTGGATTACTCGTTTAGCGATTACTGTGTCATTTTAATTGGAGAAGAAGATTTTTGAAAAACCAAAAATTATGTAGAAATCACAATAGGATTAAGGAAAACACTGGAAAAAATCCAGCATACAAATATTATTTTGTGCCTACCTACATTCTAACTAAGCGATTATTCAACTAGGTTCAACTGGCGTATCGAAACGTTTTACAACTTACTTCAATTAGATTTATTATCACATAATTATATAACAGTACTAGACTCTAATTTATACTTATTCTACGATTTTACTATGTTTTCAAAATATAATAGAAAATTAAATAACCAAGGAATGAGAAATATTTTTGTAAATTTGCTGTTACTTATAAATGATAATCTCTCAATGACACCGCTTGAACTTGAACCTGATCTGACAAATAACGAAAACACAAATGCGGTCACTCATACCGAGTTTTTTCTTTGATCACATGTGCTATGCATCAGAATATTGCCGGACTTTTAAATAAATCTGATCTATTAACCGTGTACATTCAGAAGTTGTCAAGCAAACAAATAATTGTAGATAAATAAATTGTAGTTAAATGCATAACCGAGCATTTTATAATGTCGGGCCAAGAACATCTTCTTCATGTACCCAATTATAGGCTCGCTGCATGTTATGCAAGAGGCAACATAAAACGCGGTGCAGCCTGTATTTTAGTCAAAAAGGGTAATGAGTATAAAGAATTACCCAACATAATGAAACACTCGGTTTTAGGAATAATAGAATGTTGCACCATTAAAATGACACAACATCATTTAATTATATTAAGTATCTATAGACCGCCTAAGCTGTCTAATTTAAGTAAATTTTATGAAAATTTGTATATTATTCTAAAAAATATATGTTCTATTCGTCACACTATAATAATTTTATGCGGCGATTTTAATATAGACGTTTAAAAAAATAATAGAATTACTTTGGAATTTAAATGCTTTCTCCTGGGTTACAACCTTATTTTAGAAATTAATGAAGCGACACGTCTTATTAGTAATACCTGCTTAGATAATATTGCACACAATACCAGACCAAAATGTCATTGTCAAGTAATAGACTTCGGGCTATCTGATCATACAGCTCAAATAATTAAGATAAAAGTAAATAAATCATGCATGATTAAAACTTGGAGAACTAAGATTTGAGATACTTGTAATGAAAATCTCATTAAATTTAATAACTATCTGAAAAATCTATCGTTTTCTGACGTATGTAACACAGAGGATTCGAACAAAACGTATGATAATTTTTTTGAAATATTTAAGCTCATGCATGACTTATGTTTTCCCTATGAGCTAGTGACAATAAAATCAGAAAACCCAAATAAGTGGATATCGCGTGGTATAAGATAATGCAGTAAAAGGCAACGAAATTTACTTTGAAAACATAGACTAAGGCCGTCACCAGAAAATAAAAACGCTTTTTATAATTATTCTAAGAGGTTTAAAAAAAATATTAAATTAACTTAGAAAGCCCAAAATAATTACTTAATTTAGAACTCGAAGAATAAATCGAAAACCTCATGGCAAATAATAAATAACGGCAAAATGAATAGGGAACTAATTTCACGGATAAGAAATAATAATGAGACAATAACGGATCCGAAAGAAACAGCAGAATCTTTTAATAATTTTTTCATTGACCAAATTACTAACATACTTAATAACCCATTCCATGACGTTAAGGAAATAGACCATAACCCAAACTCAATATTTTTGGCACCAGTCGAACCTCAAGACGTGATGAGAATAATTAAATCACTAAAAAACAAAAAGAGCGTTGGTTATGACGAGATTTCCACTCAAGTAATAAAATTTGTTGCTAATAGTATAGATGGCCCTTTAACGTTAACGTTAGTATATCTTCAGGAACATTTCCTGCCAGCCTAAAAACTGTAATTGTAAAACCAATTCATAAAAAGAACAGTAAAGACGATATGTCGAACTATAGGCCGATTGCTTTAATTCCCGTTTTTTTCTAAAATAATAGAAAAAGTCACATATGAAGCAATATCATCTTTTCTGACTAAATTTAATATACTTTGCCATGAGCAATACGGGTTCAGGAAAAATAGGAATATAGACATGGCAATTTTTGACCTGTTGAATATTATTATGTCAAATGTTGATACAAAAACGCCTATATGTGCTATATATACAGATATGTCGAAAGCTTTGGATTTTCTCAATCATAACATACTGCGTCAAAAACTAGACGCCTATGGCATTCGAGGTACGAGTAATATCCTGAACCTAATAAAAACATATTTATCCGGTCGCAAACAGATGACAGAAATTTACAAAATATGTGTCAAGTCTAAATTAGAACAAAAATACGTGTCTACAAATAGAGCAATTAAATTCGGTGTACCACAGGGAAGCGTAATTGGGCCTTTGTTATTTTTAATTTACATTAACGACCTCCCACGCCAAATCCACCATCCCATGGTTCTGTTTGCCGACGGTAGTACAGCACTCTTAAAATGCGACAATAATGAAAATTATGATAACGATATAAACTATACCATTTAAATTATAATAAAATGGCTAAACAGCAACAACTTACAAATAAACATACAAAAAACAAAGCTAATGCATTTTTACCAAAGACTTCGTATCATTGACCTAAATATTAATTATAATAGTCAAAATGTGGACAGAGTAGATGTTACAAAATTTCTTGGAATATTAATTGACAGTCAACTGACGTGGAAGGCACAGGCAGAAGCAATCTGTAAAAGACTTAGCACATCTGCATATGCACTTTATAATCTTAAAAAAAAGTTGATACCAAAACAGTATTACTAGCATATCATAGTCTTATCGTTTCCATTTTAAGGTGTGGCGGCATCTACATCGCCACATGCGAGGTACGCGTCATACTGACGTCACGCAAAATCCTGCATCGCGCAAGCAGAGTTTACCGCGCAACTAGCATATATACAACATCCCGACATCAATGGTCGGGCAGTTGCCCACTCAACACTAACCCTCATCACTACACACCCGACGCGGATAACCGAAACTTACCTTTCGCTGACGGTAGCGTCGTCAAAACGACGCGGTCAGGACGTCGCGTTAAATTTCCCGACTATTATCGCCCTTGACGGTCTCTGGAAGGGGGTGATGTGGTGAACTACGTCCTAAAATCTAAGTTAATTATTAAATTAAAACTAAAACTAAATTAAATATAAATTATGTATTTCTTAAATAAAATGAATTATAATTTATATACACATATTTGCAAAAGAACTTAAAACCAGACTCATTTATAATCAGCATGTAAAATAAAACTATTTACATTATTTAACTTAATATTCAACAAACAAACAGATCAGTACAAACATTGTATTAGTAGCTAATTACTTATCAGTCAGCCGGCATAGCTATGACGCGTCTATTGTTCTCGCGACGACCGGGCGCGGGGCGCTCGGCCTACGTCTTACGAGCCGTGTGCGTGAGCGGGACAGCACCATCGTGTGTTGCGCTCATGCACCGTACAGACGACGCGCGCGCGCCATGACTTGCAAAAAGTCAGTATGCTCGCTCCGCGCATAGCTATAGGTTACAATCTAGCGATCCTAGTTTTACCGCGCTAACTGATACATCCAATAACTTTATTGTTTATGTTTTAACTATTTATCCGTGCTATCCTCTTCTATCTTCATTTCAATCACTCCTTCTTACTAAGTGTAATTCTTGTGTATGTGAACTGGAACCTCACCTGGCCCTGGCAAGTATCACTGTACCTGTAGTACCTGGCAAGAAAACCCGTGTCTGTGTATCTAATAAACTTTCATCCTTCTTCTTGTGTACTTGGACTTATTACTTCTACCTACCACATACACTACTCACCCTACATTGGTGACCCCGTACAAGAGCACGAAGATGTCTGAGGAAAAAGCAGCGGCAGCGGAATCATTTCGCGTGGGCGTGCGCATACCGCCGTTCTACCCAGAGAAGCCAAGTCTCTGGTTTAACCAGATGGAGGCGCAATTCATTCTGGCCAGCATCACGTCGGGGTCACCAGTATAGAGGTATGAGGAACAGGGTGTAAAGTTCACTCATTCTCTATAGAAAAGGGAGGATCCTCCGACCAGACGGGTGTTGTGTCTGGTGGGCAACTGCCCAACGGTTGATGTCGGGATGTTGTATATATGCTAGTGGCGTGGTAAACTCTGATTACGCGATGCAGGATTTTGCGTGACGTCAGTCTGACGCGTAGCTCGAATGTGGCGTTGTAGATGCCGCTACAAAGGTTTGGTATTATATAGTGGGGCAATTGTATCGAAAGAGAGAGTATTTTTAAGGCCCAAGAACGCTGCCTACGAGCAATATTTTATTTGAAAGTTACTGACAGCTGTGTTCCCATTTTTCAAAGTAATAATTTATTGACATTTCCGTGCCTTTAAATTTTAGAAATTGCTCTTTTTGTTAAATTTTATCGACATCTATTTATAACTTTATTGGAAAGCAGATACCGAGATGTAACTGCGATTTCAATACCGAAACTTGTTACGCACAGGTGGATATAGGACTGCTTTGTTAAGGAAAAGTGTTTTTGGTATGGCACCGGCAATTTTTAACCACATTCCTACTTCCATAAAAGAGGAACCAGCAACAATTTTCAAAAATTAACTAATTTTACTTCTATTGAATAAATGTTATTACTCCGTATCGGATTTTGTAGCTGATAAATTTTAGTTGTGTTTCAATGTTTGTATATTTGATGATAAACTGCACCAATGTTTTGCATGCCAAAATGGTAGAATGTACAAGGATTCTTTAATATTATTATAACCACCTTATTGCAAATACCTACATTCTGAGCTAATAAATATTCTATTCTATTCTACCTATTGTCATGTTTTTTAAGTTACCAAAGACGAAGGGCGGAAAAAAATTGAACAGCTTTGGCGGTATTCATTTTGCAGTGTCAAAGGTGTCCACTGTCCATTGCAAAAAAGGATGATGCTATTTTTATCCTGTATAGCTTCATCTCTCTCAATCACTCGGACAATAATGCTCTAATATGCATATCATCCGACCCTTGTTCTTTTTGTAATGGTCTGTGGTGATACATTTTTTATGATTTCTCTAGAAAAAACGGTATATCCGTTCGCATCATCTCTTGTGGCTGTTTGGGATACCCTGGCCATGACCCTGGGTGTACCGACAAAACAGCTTTCAGTAGAGTTCTGCGACGTCCACTTGTACGCACAACCCTTGATGAACATACAGAGTCAACTGAAACTTAGAGTTGCATTGCAAAGAGGAACTGGATGTTTTGAGGTATGTACTGAAATTTCTGTGATATTACTTTATCTATCTAAACCCCTAATTGCTCCACAACATGAAAATATTATGTAAGTCAGGCACATAAGATATGGCAATGGACCTACTATACCTCTGTTATTCCTAATTTCCATAGGCGGTGATCACTCATCATCACGTGACTTTGCTATTGTACCTAAATTACATTAGCTCACTCTTCTTTCCAGTATGAAAGCAAGATTATTAAAAGTATTCAATTCCACAGGTACTTGATGATACAATTAAAGTAGCAACAGGCGTGATCGGTGTTTTTAAACCAAACTATAAAAAAGACGAAATACAGCTTAAAGAATCCCAAGATATGAACCTGAGTGCTGAAGATATTTATGACATAATGCGTGAACGAGGCTACTTGTATAGGTAAGGAAGATATATTATTAGCATATTTTTTAATATGTGAGTTAAGATTGAAGAAATGTGCTATAAAGCAAACCATGTTAGAGAACAGTCAGAGAGACAGAATCCGGATCTAGTTAAATACGATGAAGATGAAAGCAAGGGTCACTTTCGTCGAAAATCGACTTAAATGGGCATTTTCATTTTTTCCTTTACTTGGTGAATATCATTGATATGGAAGAAAACTTTGAAAGAAAGGAGATCGAGAGGATTAACAAGATCGATAGCTTCTCAATATGATCCGACTTCACAACTCATGTGCTGAATAAGCTATTTGGGTCGTATAATTTTCAGTTTTCACGAGTGTATTCAATCGACCTTAGAAAGATAAATAAAATGACAATTTGACTCTGCAGTGGTGAATTCCGCACTATCGAAGCCGCAAGTGCTTCTTTGAACGAAGCTTCGATGTTGTGGCGCAACAACTGGGCCACGTTCATCGACGGTTTGCTGCAATTAAACATGCTGCGACAACCTCACGATGGAGTTACCCTGCCCACACATATTAGGAGAATCTCTGTGGATGTGGAAAAACATTCTAAGAAGAAAATAACCACGGAAGAGGACAAAGCTTTGTATAAAGCTGAAGTTTTAGAAGAACATGATTTCGTAAGGTAAACCATTTGCTAAAACATGCCCATTTGGTAAACTACGTTTTACTTAAGTGTGGTACATCATTTTTGAATTTTTCGCCATATCCAGATGTGGAGGCCTAATGATGGAAAATATAAGATATCGCCATTTACCAGCTATTAACAAAAGGAACATGGCGTTACAGACGCTGAAGTTCGTTTCTAACTTCCAAGTAGACCAACAAGTAAGTGGAACCTTTAATTAACATGAATTTCCAAATATTGTGTTGATATTTGGATTATAAATAAAAATGATGTAGCTAGAAAGCGTGAATGTGAACTGGAATAAGGATTGGATGAAATTATGAATATAGTGATAATAGAATGTTTCATTTTGATTATCAGGTTTCAACTTCATTACAAGTTTTCTTGCAAATGGTTGCCGAAAATGTTAACAAAGACTCTATCAAAGTTGTTGGTATCACAAACAACCAATTGAAGGAATCTGTCTTTGAGGAAATGAAGAACATTGGAGCTAGTGTTTATGGCGTCAACATTAGTTATGAAGAATTCAATCTGGTAGATTTGAATTCAACAAAGAATAGTGGCCTCTCAATTAAGAATGCAGACCTTGCTATCGTCCGTAATCTTTCCACTGATGATAATGTAAGACAGTTTTTTTTTATTATTTGTAAAATCTTAGCCACTTTGATTTAAGTATAATTTAATTTAAAAATTCACAGATGTGTCAACTGTTACATTTTACGCTACAACGAGACTCTTTCATAGTGACCGAAGAAGACGATTTAAACGGAGGTCGCATTCGGCCGACGTCTCTGTATCGTCAACTGGCAGCTCACAGCAACGCTAGCTCGCGCTTGGACCTGGTGCGCTGGCGGCCAACTAAGGTGGCCATGCCCACTACAGCCATTACAGTGCATGCGCATCTCGACCTCTCCCAACTCACCGCCGCCCGAGCCAGCCTCGCCTCCCGCCATCGCCTGCTAATTGTGGCCCCCTAACCAGCTCCCTCTGCCCTCAAACAATTAATAAAATGTTGGAGAAAAGACGTCCAACGTAACAATGTTCACTTATTAACTGTCAATAATGAAGAAGGCAACAATTTCTTCTTGGACGATCTACCGGATATCGATCTAGCGTTCACCGTTTTGGATCATGTAAGTGTGAAATTGTTGATACTCTAATTCTAATAAGTACAGTATCCAGGTGTAATTTGGCATGGGCAACTCGCCGTCCGGTAAGGACCAGGCCCCGGTCGACGGCGCGTCATGTTCCACGCGCGCCTCGAAGAGATTTCAGCACAATTGACGGGATCTGATAGGGCCAATCCCTGCCGGGATCGCGGATTGTTCGAAAGAGTTACCGTGGCCCAGGCGCACAGGCAACTGAACACGGGTGGGTTTTAGTCAGTAAGAGTCTGACACGCCCTTCCGCTCCGCCCAGAGCGGGAGAGGTCATTTGATGATTTCCCACCCAAGAAAAAAAGGTGTAATTTGGCAAGTCACGTTTTAGATAAATTCAGCTTTGTAGAACGTCTTTCATCGCACAATTTGTGTGATAGTTTCTCTCTGGAAGTCAATGTGCCACATAAACTGTACTTCAGTGTCAACTCCAATATTTAACAAAAACTATTAATTTTAGGGTAAATGGGGAGGCGAGTATTACATGCTACTACAGGATAGTGCGGAAGTGAGCAGCAATGTGATATTACAAAGCGCACAAGTAGGAGATTTGAATTCTTTGGAGTGGGTCGATGTTGCTGAGACATGTGGCTCTGGAGTACCAGTGAAGGTACGTACATTTACTTATTGTAAATGATAATATACATAATTATTAACTAAATTTATTTTAAATTAGAAACCTCAAATTAGACAACCAGCGTACCCAGACCTGAGTTGGTTAGGATTGAAAATATGTACCTAATATCAAATCAATCACAAATACCTTTGAATTTTCAGGTCCATTACGCCGGTTTGTCCAACACTGACATTAAAAAAGTAATTGGAAAAATAACATCAAAATATGATGGACAAAACAATTATGGCATGGATTTCAGTGGAACAACAGAGAGGTAATGAAATTTTTAATACAGGGTGACATGAAAAAGCTGAAGTTAACTTAGGAATAGAAGTCGTGTACAGGCCTTATATTAATTTGGCCAGATTCCCGCCATATTCGTGATTAATCGTTTCTTCTTCTAAGCGTATTGACGGGAAATAAAAAGTTGTTGGAAAAGTTCAAATATTATGTTTGGCCCAAAATTCAATTCGCTGACGCAGTCATAATATCCTCAAGTGCACAGGTGGCATGGCGGGGAGGGGTTATCCATCGAATGTAAAAGAGCGATAAATTATTAAGGATGTGTTATGTTACAGTGGGGAGCGCGTCATGGGGCTGGTGCGTGGCGGCGCAGCTAGCAGCGTGGTGCGCGCGCAGCCGGAGCTGCTGTGGCCGGTGCCAGCGCACTGGAGCCTGGAGGACGCGGCCACAGTGCCGCTCGCCTACGCCCACGCACTCTACTGTCTCGTGAGTTTACACACAAGATAATGCAACAATAGTTACTGTTAAACTGATCCCACCATGTCTCTTTTACTACCGGACGTCTAGTAGGACGTACTGCGAGATACCTTCAGTACTTGTATGATATCTCGGCAAGAGGTACTCAGCGCTTCTCCTCCACACATGTATAATTTTTCTTCGCACAGCCAGTGTGGATCCCTCTACCAGGGTATATGTTCCTAACGACTACTACTTATAATCTGCCAGCTTTCAAAGCAAGAATGAACAGGCATCTTCTGATTTCGCTCGTTCAATCGTAAACTTCATCCATCGCTTCCCATCTAGCGAAATCGAGGTCAAGAGTAAGCCCTATACTAAAAAAAAAATTGCCAAGTACGAGTTGAACTCGCGAACGAAGGGTTCCGTACTCAGAGGCAAAATCCGCCGAAAAAAACACGTCTCTTTTATCGAGACCCCCTATAATTTTTAACTTTTTATTTTTTTATCTCTTGTTATTGCAGCATTAGAAATACACACTGTGAGAATTTCAACTGTCTCCCTGTTATGGATGGACAGCCCGATGACAGCCCAGACAGATGGACGGACAGTGGACGCTTAGTAATAGGGTTCCGTTGGCACCCTTTGGTACGGAACCCTAAAAACTAACATTAAAATTCTGATTTGTTTTAGGGAATCAAATATGGCAAGAAGCTGAAGTCCGATGTCTCTGTGTTTGTCCATGGAGGGGCTGGAGCTTTAGGCCAAGCTGTGTTATCAATAGTCCTTGCTCACGGCTGTGAAGTATACACAACTGTTAGTGACATGCGGAAAAAACATTTCTTACTTAAATTATTTCCAGATTTGAAAGGTATACCTACACATAATGTTTGAATATTTCTACATAAGCACCTACTTATTTTTGTATCTTGTTTATTCTAATTATATATTTTTATTTTATTTCAGCTGATCATATTGGCAATTCTCGGGATCAAAGTTTCCTAGATATGATTCTTAATGCCAGAAAAGGGAAGGGTTGTAACGTTGTTATAAGTTCAGCAAAAGGCAACTTGAAGAAAGTGTGTATCTCACTTTATTTTTAGTCGTAAGTAATGACTTTATGTTATTAACAGTTAGTAGTTACACTGGATTGTTTCTTATTTCAGACTATATTTCACTGTACTGGTAACTATGGCACAGTTTTTGATGTTTCTCAACTCCACAATCAAGATGAAGATTTTTCTTATGGATTGTACAACCTCACTAGAGAAAGGGCTTATGCTACTATCGATTTCTCAACGATATTTGAAACTCCGGAGGAAATGAAAGTAAGTATATCAAGCAAGCCAGCCGAAACTCTAAAATACTAATAACATAATCATAAATAAATCAAACCAAGAGCAATACAAGAGATACACGATACAAGGGTTCGGTGAAGTTCTCTCACGAGTTGAACGAAACATAAATCTGTTGATTCGCAATATTATTTGTTGATATTATTGATTTAAGGTTCATTTAGAACTACCGGTATATACATATAGGCTGTGTATTGTCTGTCAGCCACTCAGATACGGAAACATGTGCTACTAGTAGGTTGACCGCTTTATAAAGCAGTCAGGGTATTGTGATGTTCATGTTTTTATAATAGATCATGGATCAGTTATCTCATTGGAACATTTGCGATAATCCGCAGGCCTTACAGACTATGTTGAGCGAGGGTATTAGTCGCGGCTACGTGCGTCCTCTTTCGCGCGTTTCGTATACGCCGCACGAAGCCGCGCGCGCCTTCCGACTGCTCGCGGCCAGCAGGCACCGTGGCAGGGTGTTGTTGAACATGGAGGAACATTCAACAAAAGGGAAGCCCAGGTGAAGAGAGACCCTTCTTCTGTTTTGCAATTTTATAGGAACGAGATTTAGTTTTGACTGTTTCGTATTATTAAGCCGCATTACAAATTGCGGTGTAACGTATTCCTTTTAGTTAAGATGGCCCTTATAGTTTGTAGTAATTCAAAATATTATTAAATTGCTTTGCAGAATCTCTTGCAATCCAAATCACAGCCAAGTTGTAGTATTGAATGAAGAAAGTTTTGGACTCCAGATGGTCGACAAGTTAGTTGCTCGAGGTGCGAAGAAACTACACATTCATAGTAAATCACATACAACTGCAAAGTTCCTATTTAAATTACGGTAAGCAAATGGCTAATATGTATTCTTCTTATGTCAATAATCCAAATTACAACGATGATGATGATGGTGTTATGTTTTAACCTAGCCTAACCAAAAAGTACTTTTCTATTATTCAGGAATTGGCAGAAGATCGGCGTGCAAATCCAAATATCGTCTCAGAATTTAAATAGTGAAACTGATGTAGTAGAGTTACTTACGCATGCTACTAGATTGGGGTCTATTCAAAGCATATATACCACTACCAATGATGGTCAAATGGCTCAAAAAACTTTCTTTGCTCATCTAGATGCAGTTTCGAGAAGATTTTGCCCGGATTTAAGGTAAAACAACAGCACTTTCTGTTTAAATCCTTGAAAAAGTAAAAACAATTATAATCTTTTGTTGGTAAATCTACATCCGCTTAATCTTTCTGATTCATTCATTACATTTTTCAGATACTTTGCGGTGATAAATATTGGTGACACTATGCTTGGAGAACCAATGTATCTTTCCCGTGTACAAAATAAATTACCAGCTAAATTGATAACTGTACCTCAACTGAATAACGTAAGTAGTAGTATATTAAACAGTCAAAATGTTCTTAACAAAAAAACTTTTTCACAGATATATTTTAGATTCAAGGGCCATTGTTTGAGAATGATAAACAAAAATGGCCTTAAAATAGAGCCTTGCGGTACTCCTCACCGTGCAATTAAACCAGTACAATTTGTGCTACATTCTTTTACCACATTGTATTCCTCCATTGTAATAAGATCAACTGACGTCAAGTGACATGTCCTATAAATGATTTATGCTGAATTTGCTTATAAAAATGGCAAGATGAACCTATTCAAATGCTTTATATACTAAGCACTTCAATTTAATCTTAGATACCTTTTACTTTTTATTTGAGTAGATCAACGAAATTCGTTAATGGACGCCCAAAAAATAATCAACTTACAACAACAATAACTACATAAATTTCGATTCAGGAGTCGAGTGCTGGTGATGCAGTGGAGGCGGTGGAACGCGCAATTTGTGGTGTAGATACCTTGGTGGTTGTACAGAGAACTTATAGACAACAACCGAGTCTGTTGAAACAACTTGCAGAATTGGCCGGTTAGTGGTGTAATTTTGGTCTAAAGAGAAAACTAACACTAGATTTAAAAAAAATCAGTAACAGCATTTAACATTGAAGTTCTAAATTTTCAAGGTTTTTCTTCCAAACAACTAGATATTGCACTAGTTTTAGAAAAAACTATGTTTGAAATTGTTTGTTTAACTGAACATTGGTTGAAAGATTATGAAATGCTAATTAATTATGAAAATTATAGTGTGGGCAGAGATTTTAACCGAAAATCTCTGCTGCCTGGGGGCTCACTAATCTTAGTTAGAAATCCTATTAAATGTAAAACTCGGAAAGACATACACACATAAAAAAAAACGTGATCACAAGCAAAACATGATATATTTTGAAAATTTAACTTTATCAAAGAAAAGTCTTTTTTTAAATAGAAATACACTGTTTGAGATTAAAAATAAACCTTTTTTTTATATATTAATAAAAAAGTTGAGTAATTCAATCGTCATGTAATTACAACAGACATTTTATGTAAAGAAAACTATCGTTTAACCAAACTTATGCAACAATTTATTAATAGAAGGTTTTTATTTAATTATAATAATAATCTTTTTTTAATATTATAATAATCTTTATTTTTTTAATATTATAATAATCTTTATTGGAACAAAAACACATTTTACAAATTGGTTGCGTACGTAAATAGCTACATTAGTTGGAAAACTGTGTCGCAGCCATTAACGCCCACCTCCAGGAGGGAAACAACAGAGTTCCAGATTCTAGAGATGAATACAGTAGCGGTAAAAAAGAGCAATAACAAATTTAAAAAATTAGTTAAAGTAGTAAAAATTAAAATAGGTAAGTGCTTAGTGTTGTGGATGTGGGAGTGTTGTATGTGAGTGTAGTGCGTGTCTGTGGGGTGTAAGTGTAGAGTATGCTTGTGGAACCTCCCCACCAGCACACTCTAGGCTTCGTGTATTTGGTGTGCATGTCTGCGAAAGAAAGTCTTTAGGGTTTGACTAAATTCTCCAATTCTTCGTATGTGAGATTATGAAGCCATTGATCAATCATTCTTTTGCAATCGCGTAGAGTAAATGGATAAATGGTAAGCACTTTATTTACTCGATTATAAAGCACGGGACTGCAGAAAATGAACTGCCGGCGGACTATTTCCAATTTTACATCTGATGTCGGGCAGACTCTGTCAGTTCTACGTTTTTGTCTTCTAAACTCCGGGTCAAAGGACAAATTTGAATGTTTCCTCAACACCGTACTTAGCACAAAAGAGTGCCTTATTGTAGGTAGCTTCCATAGCGTGTACAGTTCGCTGGTAGGAAAGCGATAGGGTTTGAAGGCCATAACCTTAAGGACAGCCCTCTGCGCCCTCTCCAAACGTAGCAGAAGACATTTACCAGCACCACCCCAGGCCGAAATACAGTACGTTAAAATGGAATGGGCAAGAGCAAAGTACACCGTTCTCAGTGTAGAGAAATTGGCGGAGGTCCTTAGATTTTTAAAAACAAAAATTAATTTTCTTACCCTAGAGACCAGTGAATTGATCTGCCCACTCCATGTCAACATACCATCGACCCAGACTCCAAGATATTTTATTGAGTCCGTGCGCATAACTTCAGGACAGTCGCAGGTGGCACCCCGCATTGTATAGCACGCGTGAGCTGTCAGACGGAAGGGTGCGGTTGGCTGTGACGCTTTTCTTGGACTAAAAGTGATGAATTTGGTTTTTTCCAAGTTGAGGGTGAGCAAATTCTGTGTGAGCCATCTCATAATAACTCGCAATGCTGACTCTGCCTGAAGCCGAGCTTCATTCCAGTCACTGCCACGAACCAGGATAACAGTATCATCAGCGTAAGCAATTACTTTGGAGTTTCTTAAATCAAGCTTACATAGCTCGTTTATGTAAACCAGGAAAAGGGTAGGTCCTAAGACACTACCTTGTGGAACTCCGTAAGTGAGGAATGCTTCCTTACTGGTCTGGTTGTTTATCTTGATGATTTGCGAGCGATCACTAAGGTAACTCTTAAACAAATTAAGCGGTAGGCCTCTTATACCAATCCTTTCTAGTTTAGTGAGGAGAAGGGGGACAGAGACAGTGTCAAAAGCTTTAGAAAGATCAAGAAAGATAGCTATAGATTTATCCTTGTTGTTTAGATTTTGAGCTACTGAACCTATCAATTCTAAGATGGCATCCTCTGTGTTTTGTACCTGATCTGAATCCATATTGGTTATTTGCGAGTATATTTTGTGAGCTAAGGTAATCCAGCAGGCGTTTGTTTAGTACTTTTTCGAGGAGCTTAGAGAGAATTGATAATACAGATATGGGTCTGTAGTTGTTGACACTGTCTCTGTCTCCACTCTTGTGAATAGGGTGCACAACGGCCTTTTTGAAAACCGTTGGGAATACTCCAGATGTAAGGACAAGGTTGAAGACGTGACAGATAACTGGGACAAGAGTGCTTCTAGCACCGTAGATTACAGTTGCGGGGATACCATCCCAACCCATAGCACTAGTTAGTCGTAGGCCGCGAATAAGATAATCTATCTCTTCGTTGTCCGTGCCAAAAATAGCCATCGAGTTAGGGTAGACATCCAAAGTGCCAGAGTCAGAAATGTTTGTAGAGTTAAAGTTTAAGGAGTTACATATTTTAGATGCCAGTTTTGTTCCTACATTAGCGAAAAATTCGTTGACAGAATCAAGTGATTGAGTTGGATCTGGAGATATAGATAACAACTCATTGGCAGAGGCCTTACTCTTTTGAAGATTGGAGATAGATCTAATGAGATTCCAAGTAGCTTTCGGGTCCTTGCGATGTTTTTCAAATTCATGTCGTTCATATTCACGTTTTAATTTCTTTAATAGATTGTTGCAAAAATTTTTATATCGCTTATAGGTGATTTTTAGAGTATCATTATCAGCATCCCTCCTCATTTTGCGATACATGTTGTCTCGGTTTCGAATACACCTAAGGAGCCCAGGTGTGATCCATGGCTTTATAATGCGTTTTCGGTTCGGGACAACTGAATCACGACTATTTTTATCAACAACTGAGGAAACAAGCTTGACCATGATGGAAGCAGCAGTTTCAGCATCTTGACAGCTCATAACGGGACTAAAATCAATATTCTCGAGAACCATTACGCAAGCATTAATATCTACACGATGCTGACGAGAAGATGATTTAGGGATATCTAATTTCAGATTACAAAAGACTACAACAGGAGCATGGTCAGTAATTAGAGAGTCAAGAACTAAGGTAATAGCTGGTTTATTTGATTTTAGCATAACATGGTCAATGCAACTATCGTTGCGTGTCGGGAAAACATGAGCAGGCAACATGGCATGTGACGCAACAGCATTAAGATACATGTCTGAGTTCGAATCAACCCAATTTGGGGCTATGTTTATATTGATATCTCCAACCAAAATAACGGTTCTGAAAGTATTTAGTGAATTGAGGATTACATCTAGACTGGTAATAAAGTGGTGAATATTTCTATTTGAAGGTGACCTATATATAGCGATAAGCGCCACCTCATTTTTAAATTTGAATACAAGACAATTTGCATCGGCGAGTATGGGCTTTTCTAAAAGAAACTGTAACTCTACTTTAGTATACACCACGATTCCATCATTTTGGTTTGAGTGATTAGAGTAATTAGATACAAAACCCGGTATGGGGGGAAGATGAGGGCATTTACGTAACCAGCATTCCGATAGGACCACGACATCAAATTGTGTCTTTATTCGGTGCAGCAATATCAGGAGGTTATTAAAATTGGCAGTGCTGCCGATGCTTCTGATGTTAACGTGAAATATTTTCAAGCCGTGATTAACGTTATGTAGGTATGACTCAACTTGCTCCGGGGAGCATTGATGTGATGCTGATGCTGAAAGGAGTTCTATATCATCTATTATTTTAACATTTTCATTCATAATCAAGGCTGAGAACAAACAAGTGATTTGATTTATTGTACGTTACATAGCATAATCCAAAAAGACCCGAGATTGTACAGGAGATACCAAAGTATTTCCTTTGTAGTAGAAATTGAACAGAGAAAATCTTCCGTTGTGAGTATAGTGAATGTAAGTAGTTATGTGTGTATATAGTAATATTACAATGATAATATGACATTAGTGACGTATTTACAAATTTTAGAACATGCATAATAATTAATAATAAAAATTTTATAGTTTTAAATCTTCGAATAATTAATTCTACGAAGTAAGCTACGGCAATAATGTAAGGGTCAAGCAAAACGACCTTACTACGACATACTAGAATTAATTGATAGATACCCAGTCATTTTTTCAGAAGGTCAGACTCATCCCTAATCTGATCATGATATGTTGGGCTCCATCCTTTTCTCGGATAAAAATTTTGCCATTCTTAATCCAGCAGTACCGGTACTTATTAGTGCTGGCAAAGTCACGAGCCAGGAAAAACAAGCGTTTCATCTTTGGTGAAAGATTTTCGGACACAAAAATAGGTTTAGCAGGGCCACTGATTTTCAGGTGCTCGGTAGACAATTTATTGTTTTCCTTGTTGTACTTTTTATACATTTGAATAAACTTTTCTTTCCGTAAATTGCTCGTAAAGTCCACGACGACAGTCCTGGTGTCGGAGTCTTTGGATCCTATACGGAAAATATCCTTTATCTCGAGAGGCTGAATGGGGATGTTAAGGGTTGCCCCTATTTTAACCACGGTATTTAGTAAGCCTTCTTTGGTTTCTGATTTATTAATAGGTATATTCCTAATTTCCACGCAGGACGATCTCGCACCACGTTCCAGGTTCTCCAGTTTATCTTCTAGGGTTTTCAAATACGCCAAGTTATTTTTCCGTTCAGTTTCAAATTGTGATTCCATTTTTTGTAATTTAATTTTAAGCTCGTCGTAGTTTTGCGACAGAAAGTTAACCGTCGATTGTATACTGGAATTTTGAATTTTAATGTCTTCAACCGACGCAAATAATTGCTCAAATTTACTGTTCTGTTGTTCTTTGAATTCAAAAAACATTGTTTTTATTTCCGAAATGAATGAAGATAGGTCGATATCCTGGCAAATCCCTGACTCAGTGCATTTACGTTTGCTGCTACGATGAGTAATATTCAGGAATTCACTATCACTGCTGACTAACTGGTCAGTCTTTGTAATATCAGGTTCGGAAGAGCTGTGGTGCAACGGAGTCTTTAGTGGCGCCAGAAGTGACGTAGGTGTTGGGGTTGGTAATGGTGATTCATTCGGCATATTTTCTAATTTAACAAGTACCAGAGCGCGAGTGATACGAGGAGAGGGCACAGCTTTGTAATAATTTTAACTGCGTAAAACGGAACTTAATATGTACACAGCTATGCCTTTGCTCCGTAATTACTGTCAGGTTTCTTGAAATCCTAGTAAGTTGATGTAGTACCTGATGTAACGTTGTTGTCAATTACAAGTCACTCCTCTCCACTCCAACTTTTCATTCAATGTTTACAATATTTAAATGTATTCCAACTGCTTAAGTACTAGGCGCGCATAACAGGCGACAGTACGGCAGCGGCGACGTCACCTTCAGGGGCGGAGCTAATTGCTGTCGGTTAATGAGTGAGATGCATGTACCTTTTGTCCTTCGCTGGTGGGCGGAGAGTTGCGTGAGCGAGGCAGCACTCCGTCCTGCCGAGAAGGACGTGCGCAGGAGGGTGGAGCTAGCGGCTCTTCAAGATGGCTGATTTAGTGCTCGGAAATGTTGATTCCTATGGTTTATGCACTCCTATTTTTCGCACGGATTTATATGAGTTTAATTTTGATTTAAATATAATTAAGGAAAAACTGTGTGCATTTATGAGACGTCAGCTCGTCACCGAGGTCCGGAGGGAAGGGATAATACAATGTAACTCCTCCCCTGGCTCGCACACATGCGGAGATCGTTCTGGGCATGCTGAAGACCAATATTTTCCAGCATTTCTTGCGGTAACCTGTCCTATTCTTGAATAGCAGCTTCCCTGATCTCTGGCACTGTCTGGGGAGGTGGCTGATGGTTCCAAACAGCTCGCTTAAGAGCATCCTACGCGTGCTCTATTGGGTTTAAGTCAGGCGAGCCGGCTGGCCGGATGTCGTATTCTCGGAAAGCAGCATTGACTCGTTGAGTTCAATGTGCGGGTGCATTATCATCGACCAGTACGAATTGGTGCCCATGGTTTACTCGGAATGGTCTGCCAATTCCATCAATAGCGACTGTTTTGTACCTATTTACTGTCATGGAGCCTCGATACGGGGTCAAAGGCGTTCTAGCTCTAATCACAAATCCACTCCAAAAGGACACCGATTTCCCGCCTTGCTGAACAGTTCCAGTGGCAGTTTTTTGCCTTTCAGAGTGTCCAGGTCTTCTCCAGACACGGACACGTCGGTTATCAGGATGAATACTGATTCGCGATTCGTCAACGACGAGACAGTTTTGCCGAATGTTCCAGCGCATTTTCTTCATTTTGCCGGAGTCTAGACCACCTGCATTATTGTCTCTCCTTCCCCCTTGAATCCATCCAAAGGTTGTCTGTAAAAGATCGCTTTTAGCGATAAGACCGCCCATTGTGTCACCCTGTGTAAAAAGTCTACATTTATATCTGTAATTTTGATGGTGTACATAATAAAGAGTATTCTATTCTATTCTATTCGAATGGTCCGAGTGCTAACTTCAAGTCCAGAGGCGGCCCGCGCTGCTGCTTTTATTTTAGTGGCGTTGATGGTTGGGTCACGGGCTGCCAGCAATCTGATATAGCGCTTCTGAGCAGCAGTAAGAACAGTTGGGTGACCACTGCGGGGTCGGTCAGCAAAATTATCAATGTCGTGGTACCTCTGCAACGTGGCCACGACACAGGATTGGGATACAGCAACTCTGCTTGCTATTTCTCTCGTGGAATATCCTTCTTCCCTCAAAGTTACAATAACTTGCTCGTGAAACTTCTGATAATCCTCTTGGCATTTTATCAATAACAACTTTCCTTGAAAAAATATTATAAATCCGTTAAAATTGACTATTTCAGATTTCTGAATGAGCGTAAGCTTCAATTGGATTTCTTTTTATATGGAAAAATATTTGCATTTGTGTTTTGTTTTATATTCTAATTCTATATTTTTAAGTAAAGAATCTAAAAAGAAGAAGAAATTATAATATAGTCAACCGTAACCAAAAAATGTTTCAACCTGATCGCAAACTTTTTTTTATGTATGTAGTTGATCTGTCGATAGAACATAACATTAAACTGTCCTGTGTTGAGCTAGATAAGCATGTTTTAGTGTGCGTTTACAGACCCCCAAATTTTCAAAACTACTCCATATTTCAGTCAGTAATGGAAGATGATCTAGCAACTGGTAAAAAATCGCTAAGTATCTGTGGTGACTTCAATATTAATATCTTAGAGAATAGTTCAAATAGCAGTCGATTATTAAGTCTCTGTAAATCATTCAATTTGTCAAATGTATTTTTAGAACCAACCCACATAACTAAGAAATCTGCTACATGTATTGATAAGGTTTTTGGTTGCTGCGACTATTTAGATAAAGGCATTGTCAATTATCTCCCTTCTGATCACAGCGGTCAAACTGTTGCTTTCAAGTCCAACACACCATTACAAAACATTCAGATACAATTTAGACAAAGAACACCCAGCAATCTAAATAGATTTAATAATAACTTAATTAGTAAGTTAAGTATGCCGGCCATATTATAAATAATGTAAATTAATTTTATGAGAAATTCTTTTCGGTAGTGCGCACCGAGTTCAATATTACTCTAAAAAAGAAAACAAAAACTCTTTGCCCTTTTAATTCCGTGTCTGGGCAACTAAGGGTATTAGGAAAAGTAGGGAAAATTTATTTGAGCTGTATGGCCTTAAGCCTTATATTAACTCTGAAACTTTTAATAAATACGTTGATACTTAATCTAAAATTTTAAAAGTATCTGTAATGTAGCTAAAGCCTTGCACATTAGCAACAAGGTCAAATCAGCCAATAATAAAATAAAGACAGGTTAGAAAATAATCAATAATGGAACTAACCGGAACAAAAGACAATAATTATTTCAAACTAGAGACTTCACGTGGTCCCATAAGCACTACCAAAGAAGTTGCTCAAGAATTTGTAAATTTTTCTACCAGTATCCCACTTAAGACAACTGAAACCTTAAACTCCTCACCCTCGCGTTCTATTGATTTATTAAGAAAAAACGTTTTATCATGCCCGACTGAATATATATTCAAGCATAAAAACCCCATAATTAATAGTAATAATAGCTTTCAAGCAAATCAAGATCAAACTAACCGAAGATCTATGGGGAATGTCTATCAAAGTTTGTACCTCCATTATTGAGACTATAGCGCCGTACATGGCCTTAATATTTAAATTGGTGTGTGGATCAAGGAGTCTTCCCGGATCTAATGAAAAACAGTAAGGTAATACCACTTTTCAAATTAGGGGACAGTAAAGACACCAATAATTATAGACCCGTATCCTTATTGCCGGTATCAAGCAAGGTATTTGAAAATGTAATGCTGAATCAAATGCTCAATCATTTTAACACCAATAAAATATTACATGATCAACAGTATGGTTTCATCAAGGGACGTTGTGCAATTGACGTCGGTGTCACCTTATTAAAACACATATTTACGGCGTGGGAAGAGGCCCATGATGCTGTAGGAATCTTTTGTGACCTCTCCAAGGCATTTGATTGTGTCGACCACGAAACCTTGATCTTGAAACTTGAGCATTACGGACTTACAAAACTTGCGCTTAGTTTAGTAAAATCTTATTTATATGATATAAAAACAGCAATTTCAAATAAATGGTATCAATTCACTCTGTTTAAAAGTAAAAATGGGTGTACCACAAGGCTCGATATTGGATCCTTTCCTCTTTTTAGTATATAATAATGATTTACCCCATTTGTTAAAAACCCAACCAAAAATGGTGTTATTTGCTGACGATACATCTTTAATTTTGAAAATTAATAGACGTGCATCAAATCTTGACGAAGTAAATAACGCCCTTCTGCACATCAAAAATTGGTTCACTGATAATAATTTAGTAATAAATGGGAAAAATCTAAGTGTATAAGATTTTTTTACCAATTGTCAAAAGCACTAATTGTGAGATAGTATTACATCAAGAGAAACTGGAATTCGTCGATAAAACTGTTTTACTGAGGATCACGCTCGACTCAAGGCTTCAGTACGGTCCTCATTTAACATCCCTTGCAGGACGGTTAAGTGCAGCAGCATAAGCTGTGAGAAAAATCGGTCAATATACTGATGTAGGTACCGCGAGGCTAGTCTATTTTAGTTACTTTCATAGTATTATGTCGTACGGTATTTTACTATGGGGACGGGTTGCAGAAGTCGAGTCTATTTTTATTCTGCAGAAAAGAGCCATCAGACCCATATTATGGCCCCCGCAGGTGCGACTCTTTAAGATAACTGTTTAAAGATATCAAAAATCTAACATCAACACATCATGAAAACATCATGTACGTAACGAAAAATCTACATCTTTTTAGTAAAAGAGGTGAAAGACACAATTATAATATATCACTAGAAATAGGGACCAATTAGTTCAACCAATTTTCAGGCTGGCTAAAGTAGACTTAGCTTTCATGGGGTACACTGTTTAAAATGTTACAATAAAATACCTCTCCACATACATACTTCATCTGAATGAAACGAAATTTAAATCTTGTATAAAACGCACACTATGCGGCCAAGCATATTATTAGTTGGAGGATTACATCGCTGATCAAAATGCTTGGCTCAGCGCTGGCGCTCCACAAGGGCGCATAAAAAAATTGATTAGCATTTGTAACTACTGTTGGAGCTGCTGAAGATTTTAAAAACTATCTTTGCATTATATAAATTCAATATTGTTGTATTGTATAATTGCATTAGCACATATGTGAGTACTATGTTCATACTATAAAGCTACCGTTTACTAGGTACGTCGTCCATTGACTTGAATGTGCCTTGGTGGCTGAGAGTATGTCATGCTCACTCCATTATCTCGCTGGTGGTGGCGTGTGTATTGGATCATTAAGTTCCCTTCAAAATGGTTGAGCTGAATGGTGCTAATTCATGCGTCCTGTTCGTGAAAGGGCGCCATTAGTAGGGACTGGTCATCTCTTAGCTGCCACGGCTTATTTTAATTTAATTTAATTTGAATTGTTTTGTTCTTTTTATTACGGACGCTTTTAACGTTATGCATCGTTTTCACATGCATAATTTCAACATGAATGTTGTAACCAATATTTTGTAACCCTAGTATTGATTTAAAAGAGTGTCCGTGGAGTTTCTTGCCCGTTCTTCTCCATAGGTAGTTACTACGCTTTGGAATGGGCAACTAGCTTTATCTTTCTAACTGACCGACCCCTTGACAATTCAAAAGTGCCTGTAATTGGTTTATTTGAAACAAATGTTTTGAGTTTGAGTTCTTTTGTGTAAGTTTTTCTTTGTCTTTCATTCAGCATATAAGCGATTTGGTGGTCGTATACTGTAAGCTTATTTTGTATTTTAAATAAATAAGTTTTATTTTTCCAGATATAGATTTGAAAAAGAACACCCTAAAAACAACTACTTTAGAAGAACTCGGAATTCTAGATGATAAACTACTACTGGTTGCTAGTTATTTGAGAATTAACCATAATATTGAGTTTTCCGAACACGAGATACCACATCTAACAGTTGAAACGTAAGTTCTTTTTTTTACAAAATTTAATGTAGTATTTTTTTTTAATTCCCAAAATTATGAAATTGACGGTTTTAATTGACCACCAGAATACTGAATTTGGATAACGTAGAAAACGCCTTCAAAAATGTTAAAGGCTTATCGACATTCATATCTTACGTGGACATGGACGAACTACTTGCGACATCAGAAATTGTATGCATGCCTACAATCACTACTGGCAGCGTATTGGTAATTATAATACAAATTATTCTTTGCATATATTGCGCATTATTTAAATCGCTAAATGATTTGAAGAAAACACGTTAGATAACATCTATTAGATGCGTCAACTCCTGACCTTATCACAATTAATTTGCAGTCGGAACAGCATGGCTTTATTCTTCCATACCTCTCTATATATCATCATTGCATTCATCTTTTATCTGGTCATATCATATCAGCGTATTATAATACTTTTTGAAATATTTCAGCGTGAAGACGAATTTGATGCCAGCCAGACATATTTGTGCATAGTGCCGGGTATGGAGGGTCACCACGCAAGGTTCCGCGTGCTGTGCGAGCGTCTCAAGCTGCCAGCGCTGGTACTGCAGCCAGGACTTGACCATCCAATGGAGACTGAGCGGGAGACTGCACAGAGATATGTTGATGTATGAGCTCAGAAATTTAAAAATAACCAGTTTTGACAATTAAATATTTATCAACTACAACTTTACCTAACCTTACTTTCTTATATTTTAAGGTGCTGCTGAACAAAACAGGATTGAAAAATACTTTCTTCTTATTGGGTTATGAAACAGGCGTTCTGGTGGCCTTAGAAATGGCAGCTATCCTCGAGGATCATGGTAAGAAATATTGGTTAATAACCGTATTTTTTCAAATATTGAAGTACCTTATTAACAAAACTATAGACTTTTATTAATATTTTATAGGTTTGACCGGTACTGTATATTGCCTTGGATGTGCACCGAGCGAGGTTCAAACTGTGATTGAACAAAATATCGCAGAATATAAGACAAAAGAGCAACTGCAAAATGGAGTGGTCAAGCACATGTTTAAGTTGATGGTGGGTGACGACGTTGTGGACATGGAGGGAGCACTTAAAGACGGAGGTTCGTGGCAACAGAAAGTGGACGCGTGTGTGCGGACTTTGTTAGGTCGAGTGCCGCACTCGGCGCAGTACTCCCGCGCGCTCATAGAGGCCGCTCTGGCGCGTATCGAGCGCGCTCGCGGCTACGTGGCACCGGCGCGTGCACTGCGCTCTCAGTTGGTGTTGCTGCGTGCCGCGTCTGCACTCGTGGCGTCACCCGCAGAAGCACTGCAGCGCCACTCGAAGCGACCGGTCGCCATGCACCAGCTAACTGCACCATTAGCACACGCGACTAATGACATGAGCTGTGCGTCTGTGATTAATGAGTACTTAGATCAAGAGATTTTAGAATCATTTAAAGAGAAAAATATTTGCGAAGCATATCTACTCAACCCTTATACCTTCATGATTTCTAATATTGATGACCAATAAACTTTTATTTGCGTACATGTTTGATAACTAAATATTTTAAATTGAAATAAATTATGTTAACTCGATTAAGCGTTGCATTTTATTTAAAATAACCTCTCGATGTATGTATGCCGCAGCCATCTTGTTAAATTAGTCAGCTAATTGGACGCCTAGGCCGTTCATTAAACACTGTCATCCAATTAAGTAGCTGAAGGACAACTAGCCAAGTTATTGAGCGCAACGTTAAACCAGATGGCTGAATGTCGTGTAGTCACTTAGTTAAATTGGATATTTATGAATTTGTGATGTTTGGTTAGGTTATGTTAGGTTGTGCCGGGAGGACACGGCGTGGCATACGCTGTCAGGGTGTGCAGCTTGGGAGGAGTCACGCCGTGCCCTCGTTTCGGAAGTGGGAAGCGACCTGTCGCTGCCGGCTGTGATTCATTCTATGGTCGGCGGCGTAGCATCGTGAGACGCGGTGATCTCCTTCTACGAAAATGTCATGTCGCAGAAGGAGGCAGAGGAATGGGACAGAGATTTTGGATTAGCGGAAAGGGACTGACGTTTTGACGTTTGTACTGGTTGGATCACTGTCAGAGTTTTTAAGGAAATATAATAAAATAGCGACGATCAGTGTCTGAAAAGTTTTTAATTAAGTGTGTAACAACATAATACAAAATATACAGTGTAGTGAGCTTTCGTGAGTGCTCCTAAAGTGCATAATTCTTGCTTAAACAAATACCAAAATCACCAAACCATGTTTAAATACCCTCGATTTTTGAAAATAAGTTTGTTTAAGTTTTATTGACAACGTCAAACTGATACCGTAAACAAACATTGTGTATCAACTAGGGAGGTTCATTGAACGTATAGCAAGTCCTTTTACAAGAATGACGGTGAAATGCGGTGGATAAATAAATGTGGTAAATGTTTGTCAGCAGTTGACACAGCTAGATGTACAAAATGTAGCGTCGCATATCACCGAGTGTGCGTCAGCCTCGCTACGAAGGGCCCCGTAGTCTCCACTTGGCATTGCCCTGAGTGCAGGAAAAATGTCTGTAGAGACAATAGGGCCGAAACACCAGTACGTGGTTGTCTGGTACAATTACAGAGAGAGGAGCTGGTGTTCATGTCAATGTCAATGCCACCAGCTGTGGTGACGCTGGCACCTGCGACGCCTGCGGCGGCAACAACGTTGGTGCATCCGACGACGCCACTGTCAATTGCCGCATCGCCGACGCCCTTGTCAACTGCTGCACCGTTGTCGCCTCAGTCAATCGCTACACCGCCGTCACCTGTGGTGGTAGAGGCGCTCATGCAGGTGTTAACGCCTCCCCCGATTGAAACTGTGGCCTTGTACAACATCGCTTCGAAGATAATTCCTGAGTTCCCGCCGGACGTAGGTTCCGCTTTAATAATAATAATAATAATTATACATTCATTTATTGCAGAACCAGTCCATATGCATACATGAGAAATAAAAAAATAAAAAATATCACTAGTGGAAACTAGTAGTGGAGGAGCTACGCACCTTGCGGTTCGAGGTCATGGAGCTTCGGAAAGACGTAGCGGAGTTGAAGGCATCCAACGACTCGTGTCACGTCCGTATGGATGGAATTGAGTCCAGATTGGAGGCGCTTCAAATGAGTCATGATGCCGGATGCGCTCCTACAGCAAATTTAAGTGCGGTGGATAGTGTGGTCCAACAGCTCAAGAGGGACCTCAATGACAGGGATCAAGAGCTGATGGGAAACGATTTGGTAATAGCAAACGTACCTGAGTTGCCTGTTTGCCTGTTCCAGCTAATTGCCACAAAGCTAGGAGTTGCTTTGGAGGACCGCGACATCGAGAGCGCAGAGCGAGTCGGCGGCAGACATATAAAAGCGAAAAGCTCCACTGCTTCAACAGAGCCCCGCCCTCGTGCTATCATGGTGTGCCTCGCTCGACGTGACCAGCGCGACGCCGTATTGAACGGTGCCCGGGTGCGACGTGAAGCTACAACCGAAAACCTCGGAGTCTCTGGGAAACCTGTGCGCTTCTATATTAATGAGAGGCTGACTAAGCTGAACCAGCAGTTATTTCGTCAAACAAGGGCCGCTGCGGGGATTCATGGATGGCGATTTGTATGGACGAAGCGTGGTCGCATCTGGGTCCGGCAAAAGCCGGGAAACTCCACTCAAAGATTTGCATCTGAGGAAGATATACAGTAGTTTATTGGACCATATACGGATACTAACAAATAAGCCTTTTTTTGATGGTTCACATTTTTTATCTTTAGTTAATAGTTTTTTAAATTATAATTGGTTATCAAACATGGTGTCTGTGTGTCGCATCTGTTGTGATTCGGGGAGGTAGGAATATGAAAGTGAGTACTGCAATAATACGAGGAACATAGATATAACATAGATAGAACGGCGCACGTGCTGATGTCGTGAGCCCCACGCAGTTAGTACCGCTGCGCCCGCGCTCCCCGCCTGCGGCGGAGGCGCAGCTGCCACAAACATTACCTTCTGTCATTAAATCGCAGGCTATAGAAGGCGAGAGAAATTATATTGGGGAGGAGGATGACTGGGCTGAGGCTCAAAGTGAAGTCGATGCTAACGATCATAATAAGGCAGAGACTAATCAAGAAGTAGCCGAAGATCGAGGCGATCGTTCTTTTGAGCCACAGCCTACAAGACCGACTCGTAGTTGTAGACGTAAGATTAATAAAATTATAAGGTTTAAATTGAAAATGTATCGCACACCACGCATTTGAATATCTAGACTCGAGTATGTAAACAAACTCACTTAAAACAGTACGCGTAAAATGCGTTTATAGATTGATGATAACGAATGATGTGGTGTGCGACCAGCCGAGTTTGTCGGTCTTTTGTGTAGTTATGTAAGTCAAATTGTTATTATTATGTACTTAATGTTTAGTTCTTTACTTTTGAAAATAGTGTCGGAGGAGTGAGGTGTATGTATGTGTGTGTATGTGTGCGTGCCTGCACGATCGCCATTACGTTGTGACGCCATCAGTAATAAACGAGCATCTTATAGCAACGGTGGTTTTATTTGGTAGCCGACAGATCACAAAGTCAAACTATGATACGTAGTGTTTGCAAGCACAAGCGGTCCTGATTAAAAATGACTTTTGAGATATCGTAAGCGGCGAAAAAACGTTACCACTAGCTACGGATGCGGCGGTGAGATCAGCGTTCAACAAAGATGGCTTGAAGGCAAGGACTAAAATCCTACTTTTATTGTCATTGTCTGAATTAAAACAAATTAAAGTCTGCGCAACATCTAAAGCTGTGTGGGACAAGTTGAAAGCTACTTACCAAAGCACTGGGCTTGCGAAGAAAGCTACCTTATTAAAACAAGTTGTTCTAAAGTGAATGACCACAGGAGAAGACATACTTGACCACATAAATAACTTTATGGACATCGTGGACACACTCACAGGTATGGATATAAAGGTACCTCCAGAACTGCTTAGCATAATGCTTCTCTACAGTTTGCCGACAGCTTTTGAGAACTTTAGAATAGCCATCGAATCTCGAAACACCCTGCTTAATCCTAAAGATCTGAAAGTAAAGTTTCTCTAAGAATATCAAACAAGGAGCGAAAATGAATAGCCCGAAAGCTCAGAAGCATAGCATCTCAAGAAAAACAGGCAAAGGTAAACGAGCAAGGGCTGCAAGAGCTGTAAAAAGAAAGACCACACTATCGAAGCATTTTGGGGCAAGAAGAAAAACATAAATGAAAAAGACAACGGAAGCAAATACAATTATAATGTCTGACAGAGGCAGGGTAAATTCAGATGCTGCTGCAGAAAAAATAGGAATAAGTGCTATAGGTCTATAATTACCCATGATACTTTTATCATCTTTTTTATGAATATATCTGATATATGATGTCCGAGGTAAGGTCAGGTGGGGTAAGTGAAACATACTTTACTTTTAATTTTATGTAAACAGCTCTAGTACAGTAATATGACTCGAATTTATAATAACGATTGATGCGACGTAATCTTCCTTTAATCAGCCGTCTATGATTCGAGTTCCAAGCTCTATAGTTGTGCATTCATCGATGAAATCATCAAATTTAAGCTGACTATGGTTTAGTTTCACTTCCCCCCATATATGGGGTAACTGAAACTGTCGCCAGAATATCTATATTATTGAGTCTGTGGAACTATTAAAAAGATTAAAATGACATGTCAAAAAGCTTTTATCTAATATGAGTCGTATTTCGTCGGTATTAGGTTTAATTTAGGAAATACATTAAGAAAATAGAATTTGGGGTAAGTGAAACATAGTCGCGGTGGTCAGGGGTACAAAACAAGTGCAAAAATCGAACAAGATTTTTAATTTCTCAATGGTTGATAAAAATCAAATTGCGAAAATATTATGAAACAAATTAATGCTTTTATTTAGTTACATAGTTTACAAATTCAAGCCTTTTTACTTAATTCAAATATAATTATGTAAGTAGTATTTGCCGTCTAAAATAAATCAACAATTAAACTCAAATGACATTAAAATTAATCAATCGTAAATATTTAAAAAAAAAACTGTAGTCTATCGGCAAAACTAGATCAGCAATTAAACTAACGTAAAGATAAAAATATTCTTTTTCTATTTTCAGTCTCATTCTAAGTCTAATAAAAATACTTTGTTTTCTAAGTTCAGTCTCAATCTAAGTCTGAGTAAAAAACCTTACATAAAAAAAAACTGAGATCATAAATTATGTCGAACTATTTGGTTTGTATCAAGCATAACTTTTTGGTTACAAATTTAATCATAGCATTGCTCTTTGGTAATTGTAGCCCTATGTTATAATAATATGCAGTCGAAACATTGTTAGTATTCTGAGCCATTTCTAAGCTCCCTAATTAAGGTTATTGAATATTATATGTTTTGAATAACATTTTAAATATAATTTGTCCTCTTCGTCCTATAATGGGCTTAGGAAGTCTTTCAACAATATCCTCTGTATGACGAATTTCAGATATGTCATCAATGGTTGGGAAAGTAAATACTGTTTGCCCTTCTATATTCGACACCGTTTTTCTCATATATTTAGTTGATCTTGGAATATTTTTTGTTGATCTTGGAATATTATAATGTTTGGAAGCAGTGTAAGCAGACATAGTTCCATTTTTGACTGCTTGTATTGCATCTTGCAGTTTTTCGTTTGAGTAAGCAGCTTTATCAGTTTTTCGGATGTAATTTCGAGGCATGCTTTACATAACCTGGAAAAAAAAAACTATTTATTTAAATTAACTTATCTACTATTACTTAAAAACCGTAAAAAGGTTTTGTTTGTACAATGATTACATTATTGTCCGATAATTAATATTTTATTTTATTATATGCATTGAAAAATTATGATATAGATATGATATGAAAAGCTATGATAGCTATCGACTAATTAGGTAGAGGTCCTCGAACGATTTTTTTATTTGTCTTTTTGTTCGGGATTCAAACTGCCTATCCGATTTTAATGAAAACTTTATCCTTCTGCAAATTTACCATAACCACCCGGTTACTAGAACTTTGCGCCAACGAAATGCCAAGACGTTAACCAATAAATCAAGTAGGTACCTTCCTAGTAAAACTAAACATTATACAAGAAATTATTTTTCAAAAAAATGTTTGTGTACTCTGGCACGGGGGAAGTGGCCGATATGTTTCTCTTACCCCGGCCATCACTGTTTCACTTTCCCCAATCAGTACTTTTGGAGGTTAGAATTTCGGACGCCTTATAATTCAATTGCCTTCACGTTTTAGCTAGAAATAACTATTACAACATAAAATCTATAGTTTAAATACGTTACTTACCTATTAAAATCTTCATAAACACTATTAAATTGCTTGACACCAGCGACAAGATTAAGCACGTCCAACTCGTGTTTTGAAGTTTACCAAATGTCAGATTTATTTTCTATAAAAAACCTCGTAAAATGATCGTAGCGACATCTGTGCTAGAACATTGAAACCTCTTTGCCGAACCTGTTTTATCGACCGATCACTATTACAGCTGAACTGTATAGTTTATTGTATAGGATTGGGTGTTTCACTTACCTCTTCGTTTCACTTACCCCACCTGACCTTATTCTATTTGCGTTTGCCCAGTACGCATTTGGCTTGATTTATTGCGATGCCACGTTCGTCTAACCGTTTGAACACTTCTTGTAAATGACGTCGGTGTTCGCTGATTGATGATGACGTCACTAATATATCATCTATATACATATATGAAAATAAAGTCGAGTCCCGCTAAGACTGTGTTTAGGAAACAGACAAAGGTTTGACCTGCGTTTCGTAGTCCGAACGGTATTCTTGGGAATTCGAATAGACCGAACGGGGTGATTACTGCGGTCTTTTCTACATCTTGCACTGAGATCTGGTTATAGGTACTTTTTAAATCAATCGTTGAGTATTATACTGGTTCCTGGTGATAGGTATGTGAAGTCTAGTTCTCTCGGAATCGGGTATTTATCCGGTACAGTGATCGCGTTCAATCTCCTATAATCACCACATAGCCGTAACTCGCGCTTTTTCTTTGTGGTCACGTGCAAAGGGCTTGCTCACGGGCTCTTGGAAGGCCTGCATAACCCTGTCTCTAGCATGTATTCTATCTCTTTCTTCACTCTTAGATATTTGTCCGCCGGCAAAGGTCGTGACTTGGAGTGAACAGGGTGTCCATTGGGATTGAACTACGTCGTGCTTCGGTTGTGACTGAGCGTCAAGGGGTTGCAAAATATTCGGGTAATGTGCTAAAATGTCTGCATAATCTTCAGTTAAATTTAGGGTCCGAAGTGTTTGTGTGCTTGACTTCATTAACTTTGCGTTTCTCTGAAGTCCAGTCGTACCATCTATTAAACGTTTATTCCGAATATCCACCAAAATGTTATTTTTTTCCAGAAAATCTGCTCCCAGTATTGGTTGCGTAATGTCAGCTACGATGAAAGTCCAACGATACGGCCTTCTCATATTCAGATTCAACGTCAGCGTTATGTCGCTATATGTTTTAATTTGCGTTCCGGTTGCGGCGTATATTTTATATGTGTCGTCTGATTTTAAACGGTTTCCTCTTCTAGGTATTGCTGAAACATTAGCGCCAGTATCACCCAAAAAACGATACCCACTTTTTCGGTCGGTAACGCAAAGGCGGTTTGAAGGTATAATAGCGATGCCGACCGCGTCTGTCAACGCTGAACTTAGTTTTCCGACGGTTTCTTCCAATTGCATGGTTTTTCAGTTCCGGGCTCGGTTCCTGTACCGAAAATGGTACTTGCATAACCAATTGGAACTGTCGTGTGTAATCCTCGTCCTCGAGTGGGATTTTGACCACGGCTGGCTTCGATTATGTCCATAATGACGACGTCCGTTATTGTATGGGTTGGTTTTCAAGGCTGCTATTTCCATAGCTAGCTTACTTATTTGATTGACTAACTCAACCATAAGCTATGTTTGATCGCTTGATATTTCCGACACTTCACCTGATCTTCCTTCCAAAATCTTGTCTGCTATAACGGCGAGGTTGTCAAGTTTTTGATCCTGACTGATCAATAACACTGCTCGAACGTGATCAGGGTGTCTTGACATCCACAGGCTATGCAGAGTTTTTTCAGCCACCTGACTCTTGCGTGCCAATTTCCTCATTCGTCTCAACAGTTGCGACGGTTGAGGGATGGGTTGGTCGCCTAATTCTACTTCACTGACCAGTTTTTGGAACTGTCGCTCCTCTGACTCTTCGTACACGGCTAGGAGTTTTTCCTTAATGGCACCATATTTATTGGCGGCAAGGGGTGACATTATCATGTCGGCCACCTGACTTACTGCATCTTTGCGGAGCTTGGAAAGCACAACGCCGTACTTTACTTCATCGCCCTGTTTTTGGGAGCCATCAGTGTCTCGAACTGAGCGAACCACGCTCTGGGCATTTCGATCCAAAAATCCGATGTCTTCGAGGATATTCCTAGTGCTGCAATTTCGGCCTGACCGATATCCGTCGCTCCGCATATTGATGTCCCACTTCCACAATTTCCGCTTGAGTTCATGTCTTCGATAACTCTGTGCCTCTTGAAAACCAAACCAGGGAGATCCGCTTGTGGAAAGCTGATAAGGCTGTGCAGTGCAGTTACCACAACACGGGAAAACCACGAGAAACACTTTTTAAATTGCGGCGCGTGTTAATACTGTTCGATATCGGGGTCACCAGATGTAAGTGTACCTACTGCGTACGTGTTTGCTACGTGTTGCGAGTCATGTAAATAAAACAACTGTATTCGGCGAGCGCTAGTACATAACTGAAATGTATAATTATTTATTTCACTATTATAATATTTGACCTACATGCAAAACGTTTATTGATGATACACCACAGGTTTAATAATAGTAATCTTTAATTTGTCCGGGAAATGGCCATATTCAATGCAAAGTTTGATGATATAACTCATAGCAGGTCCTATCAATGGCGCTACATGTTTGACCACTTTTGTAATGACGCCATCATATCCATGGCTGTTGGTATTATTTAAAGAGCGAATTATTGCCACTATGTCTGTTGGTACTATAGAAAGAATAAATATGGAGTTACAATAAGTCTCAATATTTGTATAGGCAGGAGTAGAATTATTCGGTTGAATTTCGTCTATAAAATAGTCATTAAAAGCTTGTGCAATTAGTCGAGGTTTATGTATTTTAGTGTCACTTATTGTTACATATTCAGGTATATTTTCTTTAGAATAGTTAATCTTATTTTTATTGATAATAATGCTCCAAGTCGCTCTAGATTTGTTCCTGGCCGAATTTATGTGAAAGTCATTTTGAGATTTTTGGGTCAATGTTATTATTTTCTTTAAAAGAGCAGTATTTGCCTTAATAAAAGTTTATTTTTAGAAGTAGGGGCTCGCCTGTATTGCCAGAATATTTCTCTTTTACGCTTACTATTGAGCCTAATTTCCTTGAAAATCCAGTTTGATTTTTTACGCAGAGAGATTCGTACTTCCGTTACAGGGTAACAGAGGACATAAAAAAGCATAAATAGGTTATAGAAACAGTTAAACGCTTCCTAAGGATTGTCGTGACTTATAGATAGACTTCACAAAAACAAAGATTATGAAAATAATCAATGAATTTAGTTAAGTTTTCTTGGAACAATGCTGAATGAAACAATTTTTTTTCACAGGGCATTTGATCACTTGGGCAGTACGATCAGATAGCGCAAGATCAAGTACTGCACACTTACTACCTCTGCTATTATGTACGATATTGTCTATGCATTTACCACTAGCTAATCTTGTAGGCTGATATGCATGTGTGAATAAATGTGGTTAAATTATTAAAATTAAAGGCATTGCTATTGTAAGTGTGCGCAATTACCCCACAGATTGACACAGTTTTGAAACCGTGTACTTGTATTCATCTTTTAACTGGGAATATAACTTCTTAAGGAACTGCTCCTTTCGCACATTGCAGACAGTTGCGAACACTTGGAAGTTCAGAGCCAGTGCAATGGAGATCGATGCTTGTCCAAGAGCACCCGTCTCACCATGTATTAACACGTTCATGCCTGGACGAAGTTGAGCTTTCATTCTCTGTAACATTAAATAAAGATCCACTTTAACGTCTGTGGATAGTCCATGTAGATACCATGGTATCCACAGCGTATGGTATAATAGCATGTGAGAAATCTGTGTTGACGTCTGCACAGATGTTATTGATTTTTGGTATTTCTTCCTATGCTGCAACGTTTGGTGTCACACGTCAACGGTTCACCCTTGTTTGGTATAACAAGGTTTTGTCGAAAATCGCTCCGGGTAATTTTAGTTACAATAAAGTCATTTCGTATAATTATTAATTTGACCGAATAATTAATAAGTAGATTTTTATTTAGCATATTTATTTCTTTGAAATAATGTCATTTGACCGAATTTTCAAATGCACTAATTTTATTTAGACTAATGTTTCACTAGACTAATAATGATTTAATCGAAAGATCGTATCGAATATTCAGTTCATTAATATATAATTAATTTCCTTTCATTGTCTATAAACTAACATTGTTCCTTCACCTACTGAATTTGAAAACACGGATAATTAGACAATGGTAAAAACATTTCTGCGAGCAACTTGGAATTAGCGCTCGCCGGCCGCTGCCACGGCACCGCTCGCTACGCTCGCTCGACTCGCAGGCGGTTGGTCACAGTTTTAACCTAACCTAACCTATTTCACCCAGTTCAAAATGACGAATCATACAATCTGCCGCAGAAATGTTTTTACCATTGTCTAATTATCCACTCGCAGGCTGAAGAAAATTGCTCAGAAAAAAGTACATTAATTGCCAAATGGTTTGCAGAAAATTATGTCGTAGGAAAGAATGGCAACCCCCCCAGTTTCCACCTATCTTATGGAGTTGTCATGATTTAAACCATTTAAAATTGCCACGCACACAAAATAATGTGGAAGCGTGGTACCACAGGTTAAATAGTATAGTCGATAAAAGAAGCCCCAGATTTTATGAACTGTCAACTATACTGCTTGCCGAAATGATTACACCAATTGAATATTCGATAAAATACATGTTATACCACCTGAACACTACATCAAATGAACATTATACCTTTTGATCAATAGCGCAAATGTTGTTATCGCAAATAAATATTCGATGAAATGAAAATGATGTTAATCGATATTATACAAATTGATTATTTTCTTAAATGTTGTTCGAATTAGTAACACTATATCAAAAGTTGTTATACCAAACAAGGGTGAACCTACGTCAACGTCGGCTTTCACTGCAAACCAACGCTGTGGCTCTATCTTGCAAAATATCATAGCATTATGCTGAGCGATGGCCGTTTTGCGTGAACGCGACACATTTTCCCCCAATTGTTTTTATTGTGTTTGTTTGCTTATTTTTTTTTAATTCCATGTGTCATACTTAGTGCGCGTCAATATATTTTCTTTGTTTCTATGTCTTTTTCTGATACTCACGAGACAGTAGAGAGCATGTTTTTCTGATACTCCCAAGACAGTAGAGTGCATGTGCATAGGCGACTGGCATAGTGGCGACGTGCTACAGGCTCCAGTGCGCCGGCACCTGCCTCAGCAGCTCCGGCTGCACGAGCACTACGCTGTTGCCGCGCCACTGCGTACCAGCCCTATCACGCGCTCACCGCTGTTGTATAAAATTTCACGTATAAATTCAAAAGTATTTTTTAAATAATTTGCATGCTATGTACTCATCTGTCGGAATGTGTCTTGCACTAAGCTATCTGTAACATCCCTTATATTTATCACATTGTACGCAAATAATGATACTCATCCACAACCGACACTTGCTTTCAGTCAGCTTGATCAATTTGTTTTGTTGGTGCTCTAAATCTCATGATTACCAAACCTATTGATTCAATTAGTTGCATTTCATTCTATCAACCAATCATAATAGCTGCTAACATGTTCGACAGTAGATTGACTGATCAGCATCTCAAGGCTCCAGAAGGTCAATTCTGGTAATTAGAAACGTTCAAAATCTAGTCGCAATCTCATCGCAGTGACAATCAATGCAAAAAGCTTGTTAATTTAGGAAAACGGGATATTTTTGACAGAATTAAATTGAGATTAGAATGCTTGCTTATTGTTCTTAAAATTATGGGAATTGCCTCTTAAGAGTGTGTCTTGGTGTGCGAGTGCGAGTGATTTTGTTGGCGACGCGACCTGGCTGCACCACCATGGCATCCCAGTGAGGTATGGCTCTGAAGGTGGGTCTATACCGGCAAGGCGAGGCTTGGATGGCATCGTTGAGAATTGAAATTTGTATGGCAAAATTTCTATCCACGCTCTGCCCATCTTTGGTGTAAAAGTCTAGATGCGCGAAGATGTGCGAGGCGAGAAATTAAATATTTTTTAGTACAATATTGAACTTTATTGCTTTAAGAATAGAGTATTTATTTACTTTGTAAAACGGATATACAAATCTTGCACCGGCCATCGAGGACCCGCACGGTCTTTCTCCGTCAAGCGCTGACTCGCGATGTCTCGCGGTGGCACGCGCCGGCTCGCTTCGACCATCGCGAGACATCGCTGCATACTATACTCTCCAGCTCCCAGTGCTACTTAGTTACTTACATGTTTTCGTTATGATATTTAATATGGTTTTTAATCCAAACACCACGAATTCGTTTTATTGACATAAGTAGAAGATTATTTCTTCTTCTAATATCTTCTTCCGTTTCTTCTTCCTCCTTTAACATATTTAATAAGTAATGACGAAACATGGCACAAGAAAAATCGCCCAACATTGATCGCACAATACGAACGGAATAGCAGTGGCTCTTTCTCCAGAAAACGTAGTAGGCGTGCGAGACACGGCTGGCCGGGCGGCGCGTGATAGCGCGAGCCGGCGCGAGGTAGCAATGGCCGGCGCGTGACATCGCGAACCGGGGCGCGAGGCAGCGCTGGCCATCGCGAGACGGCGCGGTATAGCGATAGACATCCTTCGGTGTAAAAAGGTAAGCGTGATTTCAATTCTCGTCCATTCCATCCACGCCTCGCCCCGCCGGTATAAAACTACCTTAAGACTTACAAAAGGTAGAAACCTTAACGTATAGTGTAAGCTTTTGCTATTTATTTCGTCTAAAAATATTTAGAATAATTTCATTTGCAAGATCTAAAATTGACTGTTTTATAAAAATATTATAATACCGTTTATTTGTGGAATAATAGTTGGTGTTTTGACTTCCATCCGTAACTTACTTTACTGCGGTCGGCTATATTGAAGCAGTCTGATTCGTGGAGCGATACCGAACGGTGTAACGGTGGAAGATTTAGAAGTTACGAAGTTAAGGAAGGTTTTCATTTGAATCAGGTTGTGAAATCAGTTGATTAACAGTGTGTTTTAAGGACGAATACATATTTGATTTGATATTAAGTATTAATTGTTTTATTGGTACACTTCTGACTATCTTATAGTTCAGAAGTGGGATACTGACGCGAATATTACTTAATATTCTAATCACGTCCACATAAGCCGTTTATAAGGACAGGTAAAGTAAGAGGCATAGACTCGGTAAGTTGTATTTCTTTTACATGTCTTTTTTATTATTTACGCTTAACCGCGTTATTAAATACATAACGAGTGAGTTCATATAGTTGTAAAGGTATTGTGAGTCTCCGGGATTACGTGAACGAACCTAAAATAGGAAATCATTGTTTTCAAGTAATCTCTGTCTACCCCCATGTAAAGAAGTGGTGATTTTATGCATGTAAATGCGTACTTCACCTAATTATGGTGTTCCAGTTACGTAAGTGGGCCTATTTTATTATTGTTTTGATTGTAAGGAGTAAAACGTTTTTAATAAGTTGTTTGTGCTATCTTAGCACAATCAAAGTTATTTTTGATGATTACAATGGTTGAATTTTATTTTTATTGTTTGTTTAACTGTGTTAAAGATTTTAAACAGCTAGGTATGTTCTCATTTTAAAAAGTCGATAAAAATATGGTTACAGACCTAAATAATATGTCGAGACTTCGTGAAGAAGCGAGAATGCGTAAAGCTCTTGATCGAGAGGCTTCTCAAACGCGTGATGGAGCTACGCCGCCGTGCAGCCGCAGCCGCAGCCGCATGGGGCGTTTACGCAGACGTCACAGGAAAAGCTGTTCTAGTACGCGGCGCCCGCGTCCTGTGCAGACCAGCTCAAGCTCATCGAGCCGCGCAGGTTCAAGAGGCCGTACGCCACGGAGACGTGCGGGTTCTTATCTCTCACGGCGTGTGACAAAAAGAACGCGTTCTTCGCGGTCGCGCTCGCGTTCCCGATCTGCACACTCACGGAGGGCGAGTCGGCGACGACGGCAGCGCAGCAGTAGCGAGGTGAGACGGGGATCCCGTCACCACAGGAAGAGTCGAAGACGTCGGGAAGCCGTAAGTCAGTCATCATGTACTAGTAGCATGGATAGTAATTTGAATATTAACACTGATGTAACTAATATGAATAAGGCCCCTAAAAACAAAACTGTAGTTGATCATAGTTTTAGTATTCATGATGTCATGGAGTTAATCAAATCACTGCCCTCGTCGGCGTCCCAGACTCAAAACCACTTTAGTATGTCAACAAACGCAGTACCAGAATTTGATCCTTCTAATAAGGAACAAACTATAGATTTATGGATTACGAAAGTGGAACAATGTGCAGCTTTGTATAAATGGTCTGAAACACAACAACTTCATTATGCGTTGCCTAAATTGACTGGAGTAGCTAAGGTGTGGTACCAAGGCTTAACTTCCTTAAGTTATAGTTGGTCTGAATGGAAGGATAAACTGACAAAGACATTTCCCACAGTTCAGAATTATGCACAACTTTTGCATGAAATGTTAGATCGGAAGGTTACACATAATGAGTCGTTAGAAACTTATTTTTATAACAAAATTAACTTGCTCAACCGATGCGATATAACTGGTAAGCGGGCTGTGGATTGTCTTATATATGGATTAGAAGACAAGGGTATGCGACTAGGAGCTCAGGCTGCGAACTACTCTCAACCTGAAGAATTACTGTCTTATTTCAAATCTATTAAGTTAGAGGATGTCAGAGATAGAGTATCTCGTCAGCCGTTTACAAAAAGGCGCCTTGATAGCAATAATGATAATTTTAAACCGAGTAGCAATATAAAATGTTTTAATTGTAATGAGGTAGGCCACCCCTCTTTTAAGTGTAACAAACCCTTATTGACGTGTAGCATTTGTAAGAAACTTGGACATCAGAGTGTTAATTGTAGACGGCTACCCAAAAACGGTAATGATAGCGGTAAAAATAATGAAATCTGTAAAGCAGTGTCGGAAGTTAAGTTAACCGGTGAGTTAGATGATAAGTATGTCCTTCCAGTTCAAGTTAATGGCAAAACAATGTCATGTTATGTGGATCTCGGTAGCCAAAGTACTTTGATTCGAATAAGTGACTTTAAAAAATTAAACACTGCTTACGGTAAAAATGATCTGCCAACATTAAAAGGCTTTGGTAATTCAATCATAAAACCTATAGGTAGAGCAGTGGTCCAAATACAAGTACAAGCCGTTACAACATCCGTGGAAGCATTAGTGGTACCTGATGAATTACTTAAACATGCCGTACTGTTGGGGCATACTTTCACCGAGCAAGCCGGTATAATTATTATAAAGACAGACGAACATTTAGTTTTTCAAAAAAACCTGATCCTTTAAATAGTTCTAAATTTGAAAACTATCAAAAAATTCATTTAGTTGTAGACTCTGATGTCAATGTTAACTCTATCAACATGATACCAGTAAAAATGAATAACGATTACACCATAAAATGTTACGTAAAGGAATCGTTAAGAAAAATAGGTGATAATTGTTATTTTATTATGCCTGGATTATATACAATCGCGCAAGGAAGAGGTCACATTTTAGTAGTAAACTTAAATGGTAACGAAATTAAACTTCAAAAAGGACAATTATTAACTAGAGCTTACACTTTAAATGATAATGATTGCCTAAATGTTAGAATGCTAGAAAACAGGGATAGTGATTCCATATCAAACGATCTTAAAATAGGTGATGGATTTAGTACAGGAGACAGAGAACGTTTGGAAACCTTGCTAAAAGTGTATAGGGACTGTTTTTCGTTTAGTTTATCTGATTTAGGGCTGACTAATTTGACCGAAATGACTATAACGTTAAAAGATGCGACCCCTGTTGTGTATAGGCCATACAGGCTAGCTTATTCAGAAAGGAATAAAGTCAAAGAAATGGTTCAGGACATGTTGGATTCAGGTATAATTACTGAGTCAACATCTTCTTATGCAAGCCCCATCATTTTAGTTCAGAAGAAGACAGGTGATTAACGGCTTTGCGTTGACTATAGAGCTTTAAATGCTAAAACGGTCAAGGAACACTACCCTCTGCCCAGAATAGAGGACCAAATAGATCAGTTAGGTGGTTATGAATATTTTATAACGTTTGACTTGGCCTCGGGCTACTACCAAATTCCAATAGCCCCTTCGTCGCAAGACAAAACTGCGTTTGTAACGCCAGACGGCCAATATCAGTTCACCCGCATGCCTTTTGGTTTGGCCAACGCACCGTCTGTTTTTCAGAAAACTATTAATACCATTTTGAAAGACGTTAAAGCCGAAGCTTTTGCATTCATGGATGATATAATCATTCCAGCCCACAATATTTCGCAAGGAATGAAGCGGTTAGAAACAGTACTTAAACTTATTAAAGAAGCGGGGTTGACGTTGAAATTATCAAATTGTGTATTTTTTTTTTTTTTAAATCGACTATCTCGGTTTCGAAGTAAGTAAACAAGGGGTCAGACCGGGTTCAAAAAAGACTGCAGCAGTAGAAAATTTTAAGTGCCCTACTAACCAACACGAAATACGCCAGTTTGTTGGTTTGGCTAGTTTTTTTAGACGTTTTGTAAAAAGTTTTGCTATAATTGCTAATCCACTAACTAAATTATTAAAAAAGAACTGTAAATGGGAGTGGGGTCCCGAACAGGAAAAATCATTTTGCACCCTAAAGGCAGAGCTAGTAAAAAGACCAATTTTAGCGTTGTACAACGTAAATGCAAAAACTCAGATTCATACGGATGCGTGCAAATCGGGTATAGCGGGAATATTACTGCAGGAAGATGAATTAGGTAGGTGGCGAGCGGTAGCGTATTACAGTAGGCAAACTACCCTCGAAGAGCAGAAGTACCATTCATTTGAATTGGAAACCCTAGCGGTAATAGCTTCCTTGCAACGGTTTAGAGTACCTATACGTTTTAGGCCTCAGATTCACAATTATAACCGATTGTAGCGCATTACGAACTACTTTATCAAAGAGGGATATGATACCTCGTATAAGTAGGTGGTGGCTTCAACTCCAGGAGTACGATTGTAGTATCGAATATAGGCCGGGTAACCGTATGACCCATGTGGACGCACTTAGCAGGAATGCTATCCCTATGTCAGATGAACCTGAGTCTGTATTCGATATTTTAGTTGTAGAAACAGAAGACTGGCTAACAACTATTCAGAGTACTGATGAAGAGGTTCAACGCATTAAAAATATTTTAGAAGACCCTGAAACGCCTAAAATCCATGAAACTTTTCTGAATTATCGTTTAAAGGGGGGAAAGGTTTATAGAGTTGTGGACAGCCAATTGAAATGCTTGGTTCCCAAGGGATTTAGATGGCAATTACTCAAAAAGTGTCATGATGAACTTGGTCACTTCGGTCTAGATAAAACTTTGGACAAGTTGAAATCCCTTTACTGGTTTCCCAAAATGAACAAGTTTACCAAAAAGTATGTTCAATCATGTCTAGAATGTAGTTACCACAAAGTACCACCGGGAAAAAGACAAGGTATGCTCCATCCAGTTCCAAAAATTGACAAACCGTTTCACACGATACACATGGACCACTTGGGTCCATTTGTTCGGAGTAAATCTAAAAACACTTACTTGTTGGTACTTGTTGAAGCATACACAAAGTATGTTACTTTATTTGCCGTCAAAAATACGAAAACTAAATCGACCATCAAAGTTTTAAATCACTATTTTAGTCTATTCGGTATACCAAGTAGGATAGTCAGTGATCGGGGAACTTCTTTTACGAGTAAAAGTTTTAAAGACTTCGTGAACAAATTAGGCATAAAGCACGTTTTGAATGCGTTTGCAACACCGCGAGCGAATGGCCAAGTCGAGCGATATAATCGTACCATATTGGCTTCGCTTGCTGTCAAAAATCACAATTGTAAGGAAAATGAGTGGGATACTCATTTAGAAGACATTCAGCTGGGTCTCAATACAACTCTTAATAAAGGTACAGGCAAAACGCCAGCTGAAGGACTGTTTGGTTGTATAGTCACTTCGTTGCTCGACCAGGGCGAATCGGGCTGTTCACACGAAACATTAGAGAATATAACGGAAGAGGTAAATGCCAACATAAGTGAGGATCAAGTAAAACAAAAGGAAAGATTTGACAAAAATAGGAAAATTGGTAGGAATTATCAAGTGGGTGACTTAGTAAGAATTGAAAGAGAAGTAGGTAGTAATAGCGGACAGTCGAGAAAGTTACTTGCTAAATTACAAGGTCCATACAGGATTATCAAAGTATTAGATAAAGATAGGTATGTTGTTCAGGATACACTCCTCACCCGAAAAAAGAATAGAAAATATGAGGCAGTAATTGCTTTGGATAAAATACATCCTTGGTTGACCTTTACTCAAGAAGGCTTAGCCGATTCCGATGAGGGAAGCTCAACGGAGGATGTAGATGTAGACGAAACTATTGAAGGAACTGATAATATGGAAATAGAGCCGTCGGAAATGTCAGTAGGTACGGATGTGGAGAGTACTGGGACAATGACCGACAATGTTTAATTTGAAAATGAATTGGTATCATGAATTTTTGAAAGGTTATTTTGTAAATGGATTTGAATAGGAATTATATTGATTATGTTTTATACTTTATTATGGAATGAATAATGACTTTGATTTTGATTAGATTTGAAACTTGATATGAAAAAAAAAACCACACAATGGAGTCGTTTGACAATTATGCGTGTGTTAGATTTGAAAATTGATGTGGAAAATTCTACACACAATGGAGTCGTTTGACAATTATGAGTGTGTTGGATTTGAAAATTTATGTGGGAAAATCTACACAAAATGGAGTCGTTTGACAATTATGAGTGTGTTAGATTTGAAAATTGATGTGGAAAAATCGACACACAATGGAGTCATTAGACAATTATGAGTGTGTTAGATTTTATAGAATAATATTGTGTTGCGCAAGGAGGCCGTAGGCCAAGGATTTGAGCGCTTTCTTAGTTATAATTAACTTAGAATTGTATTTTTTTTTTCTCTTTTTGTGTTAATTGATGGAACAATTACTGTATAAGATGGCCGAACAAATGATATTTGTAAAACAATAATTAGTTAAATGGTTCCCTACTTATGATAAGTAGGTAGTAAAATATGTGTTTTGTTATTATTATTATTATTATTTGTCTTTTTATATTATATAGTTTTAGAACATGAAAGTTTCTAGCATAACATAAATAAGTTAGTTATAAACAAAAAGGTAACGAGAGTACTCTGTTACTTCAGAATGGCCGACTGTAAGCTTTTGCTATTTATTTCGTCTAAAAATATTTAGAATAATTTCATTTGCAAGATCTAAAATTGACTGTTTTATAAAAATATTATAATACCGTTTATTTGTGGAATAATAGTTGGTGTTTTGACTTCCATCCGTAACTTACTTTACTGCGGTCGGCTATATTGAAGCAGTCTGATTCGTGGAGCGATACCGAACGGTGTAACGGTGGAAGATTTAGAAGTTACGAAGTTAAGGAAGGTTTTCATTTGAATCAGGTTGTGAAATCAGTTGATTAACAGTGTGTTTTAAGGACGAATACATATTTGATTTGATATTAAGTATTAATTGTTTTATTGGTACACTTCTGACTATCTTATAATAGTTTGTTTCACGCTTCAACATTTTAACTGATCCGAGTCTAGTCACATATACCTTGGTAAAGTTCCACTGAAGTCCATGCCAAAAATGTTGATAGACTTATACGACACAGCAGTGCCAGTAGCTTTGCTTGAGTCGGTTATGTTTACCCCGGCGTAATGCATCTGGAAAAAAAGACTCGTTTAGTAAAAAGGTAACAGAAATTAAAAAAGAAAAACTGACACAGAAATACGCATAAAACGACGACAATTTATCTTGAATACCTACTTAGTACTTAAAACAAAACATATAATTAAAAGCATGAATAAAAAAGTACTACTGCAGTAAAATTATTTCAAATCAGGCCGCGGCCGTGAGTGCCCATGTGTGGCGGGGAATGGCGCCATCATTACACTTGTCGGAACGATCTAAACAAAGATGGTGCCAATCTGAGAAGAATGGCATAAGGCTTAAGCCATTCTCCCCCTTCATAAAGATCAACAGAACCATTATACCCTAAGTAATAAGACTCACATTCAAAAGACAGTAGATGATGATTGTGATAATAGATAGCTCGGTCTGTCTGTCTGTTACCTTTTCCCGCCTTAACGGCAGAACGGATTTCAATGAGGTAATAAATAATTATATAGATATGGGTATACGTACCATGACAGCTAGTCCGGAAACCTCAAGTGAAGGGCTCTCAGCCCAGAAGAGAGTACTTAGGTCAGCAGGTGGTGTTATATAAAGGGACAACTGTCCTTGCTGCACTCACGTATTTTGTCCATTGACACCGGGTGTACGTTTTCTAGAATATTTTTCAATTCGATTTTAAATAATCGCCACAAAAAGATGTATACATCGAGTAGACTTCATTTGTTTGTCTACAATTTGTGTTGCATAATACTGTATTAATGTGTATTAATTAAGTATCCACACACAGATACAAATACACATACACACACACACATTAATACAATATTACAAAACAATTTTTTTAGACAATTGACTAGCAACTTAAATTGTCCGCATATTCAACATAATAACTGTCAAAGAATGACAGTTATTATTTTGGAGGAAATGACTATAACGGGCAAAATGTTTAGTGTGTCAATTTGGAAAACAATTTATTTCCTCGACAGTAGTAAAAATCTATAAAACCTGAAATTGTTACCCAGTAATGAGTGGTCACAGAGAATGAATAGTGAGCTTTACCGAATGTTAATAATTATAACATGGGTAATAAGCAAGAAACGCAAAATATTAGGTAGGTGCTCGTTAAGAAAGAAAAAATATATTTGTTGCAAGTAAGTTGTTGCACATTATAAACGATGGATGGTCTGTGTGAAAGATGATATGGCTAGAGAGAGGCAGTGATTACCGGGATGACGACGACTAGAGAAGTATGGATAAAAAGCCATGTTGCGCCGACCTCAAATGAATTGCGATAAGGGCAGGAGAATTATGAGTATTATACTATCAGACACAATATAAATGTAATGTGTGTAATATAATGTAATACCAACCTTCTCGTTTGATTGTGAAATGATAGTTTTCAAAACGTTACCTAACGTTAACAAAATAGTACTCCGAAAAGACTGTGTAAAAAGTACATGCTTTCTTTTATAACGATTTCATGAATCCATCTAATTACTCGTTATATAAAGGCCCTTTTTCATAGACGGCCGGTTGGACGACCGGGACAGCCAGACGGCCCCAGATGACGTCTGAGCCGGCTTTGAACCAGGCTAAGAAATCAGAGGGGCAATTACTGCTTTAACGACAAGCGAATAAAGTGAGCACACTTTCGACACCAGTAACCGCCACCTACTTACGCTCATAAACCACCCTACCCAGCTCGTCAGTACACGCGCCTCGCTCACTCTTGGCGCAGGTGGGCTCACTTCGCTCGCTCGTCTCGAGAAGTCAATAGTTGTCTTCCTTCACTCGCTTGTCTTGTGGAGAAGTTTTTTAAGAACGTTCGCATGCTAATCTCAGTCTCTATTTGTCAAAAATACATCGTACCAACATTTTACTACATCGTACACGTATTAACTTACATTTTTGGCATTGGTTGTCGCTGAGAATAGATTTCGAATAGATTTTCCCTTTTTTTAAGTACGTGAATTGGGCTTCTGGTAAGCTTATAAACGATGCGATTCGCACCTGGTGGCCAGCAGGCTGGAATGAAGTCTCTACGTGCATGGTAATAATGTATGTGTTAGTTGAGGCTTTATCAACGTACAGTCATAGCCAGCTGTGTACCGGAGGTGACACGTCGCCACATCAGCTGATCTATTCTGTAAAAATCTCACCGTGTAACTTGAGGTGAAGTAAGCTTCAAATGGGCTGTCAATAGTGTAAATCCCTAGCTTTATGTAGAGTGAAGGGGAAGTCCGAGTTCATAGGAGATGTGGAGATTATGATCCATTCGGTCTTTTTTCATGAACACAATTGTATTTTGCCTTTCATAATTTTGTCAAGTGCCAGTTAAACAGAAACACATTTAAACTCTTTAGCGATAACTAACAGCATAAATACGGTGAATTGATTTATTGTGCGAATACATTGCTAGAATCTGTTTAGAGTAAAAAAATATTTAAAAAATGCAAATAACTGTAGTTTTGGAAGTCGGTGGTAAAACAATGAATGAAACAACCAAAACCCACCTTTTTAATGCTTTTTTTGGCAACCGGATGTATATTTTTGCAAAAAGTTCATTATTTATAATTAATTTAAAGATAAAATGGTACCTATATTACAAAGTATAGAAGTTCAGAGTTCAATTAATCAAATTATACTTGTTTATCACTTCACACTTTGTTTAATGCTAATTAATCATTGTGTTTCTAACAAACAGTATTACAATACAGTTTTTATGCAAAAATAAAATTAACTGCTAGTTAATAAAACTGTTGCTTATGTATCTTGTTTCAGAAGTGATGAGGAATTCTTTCATTACGGTTGTTAGGATCTTGTAAATTCTCCATGTAAGTAGAAGCAGTTATTTTGTCCAAAAATTTTCTAAACAGCCCATTCCACTCGAGGGCACAATCTTCCCTCCATTTCAACCACTTCTCTATCGTATAACAATATTTTGTGGTCGGTATCCAATTCAACGTCACGATGGCCCATTGGTTAGGGCCTCGTCTCTCACGCACTGGTTGGGGTTCAAAGCCGGGCAAGTACCAATTTGACTTTTCTAATTTATATGTACTTTTCGAGTTTATCTTGGACATTACCGACATCAGTGAGGGAAAAACAGCGTGAGGAAACTTGCAACCCATCTTGAGCGTTTAACGTGGTGATCGATGTTCATGCCTCGTGGCTTTCTCTGTTTGAAAAGAGGCCATTGCCTTGCAGTGGGACAGTAATAGACTGGTATTAATATTATTATTATTTATAATCAAATTACAAGCTGTGCCCTACATAATAGGTAATGAAATATACCTATGCCTAACCTAACCTATAGTAAAACGTAACCAGAGCACATAATTATCCATGCCAAACAAATATCACTTACCTTAATCTATAAATGCTAATAAACGCCCTATCGGGCGTTAGTAAGCACTCTGCCTAACCCTTCGGGGAATACAGAAACGAAACTTGTCGAACGATTACCGGCTGCCTGAAACCGACCCTGGTCAGCGCACTATATCCCACAGCTGGCATAGCACCACCACAAGTCCGAAGAGAAGTTGCGAGCGCAGTGGAGGAACACGAACAGGAATCTGATACTAGACACCCACTATCTGGCATACAACTACCAACGCAACGATTAAAAAGCAGGCACAGCTTCTTAAAATCGACAGCGTCTCTACCAGGAAATCCGACTGACGCCTGTTGCAAACTGTGACAAGACACTATTCCCCTTCCCACTTACTACCTACCACCAAAGGAGCATCTTCCTGCAGGGTGTAACCTTTCGTGCTCCACTAGGATGTCCCTAAACCGTCTCCAGATACAAGTGGGAAGATGTAACTCCAACCTGGTAAAGTGGGGTACCTCGACGGAACGGCAGCTGGGTGTGGATATGGACCTATATCGCAAACAATGCTCCAGCTTCTATCTTGCTCTCTGTGTCCCAAAACTTGCAGTCAAAGTGACCTCTGTGCTGCCACCGACGACACCGTGGAAGTGGTGAAGTTTGTGGCCAATAAAATTTGAGGAAAGTCGTGCCAGCGACACGAAGAAGAAGAAGAATTCGTAAGCAAAAACAAAGCAAAGCGGGCAAAGTGTTATTGGTTTTTTCCATCAGGTATTTTTCAGTAGTAGCCCGGAGTCTGGATTTGTGCCCGGTTGATTGCAATAAGCTCGCCCCCTATTACATGGGACTTAAATATAACTGGCAAAATGAGGGTGTAACTGGTATTGAGATGGAGAAAATCGTACGGGGTGAAATAGTGGTGGTATTTGATGTTCGGTGGGCGTGAGAATCGTGAGATAGTATCAGGTTGGTTGTACTATAGGTACACCTCTGTCTAACCTCATTGTATTTTTACCTAGAAAATCATCAGTGATCCACGATGGCGCTTACATCTCAGGAACACGTATCGACTAGGGGAGCAACTGATCCGACAATACAGGATCTCCCGCTAGATAGCGAGAAGATCGTCATCACTGGCATGTCGGGCCTCTTTCCTCAGTCCCACAACGTTAAGCAATTTTCCGATATCCTTTACAACAAGGTACGTTTGATTTAGATGAAGAATAGATCTGTGACGTAAAATCAGGGAAATTAATTGCTTACCAAAATGACTACCAACTATAATTGTCCGTATATTCGAATCACAACTGCCATACTTTGACAGATGTATAAAATGGCTACACGGCTAAAATATGGTAAACAATTCATTTTTGTGACTGCACGATAATTTACACAATATAAATAAATTAAAAAAACTCATTTTAAACGACACAAATCACTCACTTGGCACCCCCCAATAACAGACTGTGTTAGAATCATCCAAGATCTTTTTGAGTGGCTTGTATAAATTAACAGAATCTACTTAGTACTAGTTAGTTAAGCCTCATGTACACAGTGCAAGTTTATTGCCTGTGGCATACCATAAAATTGAAGCAACAATTGACTGGCACCGTCTAAACAACATGTACAATTGTTGCACGGTACGGGCAAATTAGTTGCCGTTCAAAACTGGTATAAGTGTAAACAGCACGTACAGTAAAATCCCATGTACAATAAAATTGCATTCAATAATTGAATTAATTGTACACTATGTTAAGACGAAGTAAGGCTTGCAATAATTGCCTTAGTGTAAACAGAAGTTGCATACAATTATTGAATGGCAATAATTAAATGTGCTTTGTGGCATGCGACGATTGCTCTTGCATGTTCCAGAAACTTACACCGTGTAACTATTTACACGGTGTAAGTTTCTGGAACACGCCACGAGCCCCTGAAGCCCTATGGCTTCAGGGGCTCGTGGCTAAATGATAATAGACGCACGGGTCGATCGAAGGTTAAGCTATGCTTGTCGCAGTCGGTTAGTGGTTGGGTGACCATCCATTACATGTCGAGACCCCTCCGTGCTAAGGAAAGCGTGTTAAGCTATCAGTCCCGGCTGTTATTCGTAGATCTTTGATCGTCAGAAGCCCAAGCCAAAACTCTGACAATCAGTCTGCAACTTCGTTGTGGAGGTCAGATAGGTAGTCGCTCCATGAAAAATACTGGCATTCCGCTTCATCCGGTTAGACTTGAACCCGACCCCAGCGTAGTTGGGGAAAGTCTAGGCAGATTGACTTATTGCAAGTTCCTCCCAATGGCAAAAATAAATTAGTGGAAGACAATATTGCAAATGTTTACCACATTTTTACAAATCATCTGCATCACCACCATCTCAGACCGACCGTCTAGATGGACCAAGTACTTCAAAAAGGTGGCTGGGGCAGACTGGATGCGGAAGGGGCGGAGGACAAGGTGTTGTGGTGCAGACTGGGAGAGGCGTATGTCCAGCAGTGGACTGCGATAGGCTGAGTTGATTGATTGACCACCACTACTGGAATGCCATAAATTCCAATAATATTAAAAAAAAAATGTCAACAGGAGAACCCAGTAACTTCAGAGGGCCTAAGATGGAACTACAAGCATCCCGACCTGGCACAAGCCTCTGGTATGGCTCCCGAGTTAGATCGCTTCGATGCCCAGTTCTTTGCTGTGCACTACCACCTCGGGAACAAAATGGATCCGATGTCACGTAAGATACTCGAGCAAACCTATCAAGCCATTTACGATGCGGGTAAGTTGATCTTGGTTATTTAAGATGGATATTAATTGTAGTACATCTAATAAAAGGAAAGAGCCTACAGATTCTCAAGATTTTCTTGAATATCTCCCTAAAAAACGGAGTTTTATCCTTTTTAGCAAACATTTTCTATGCAATCCATAATAACCGGCAAAGTGCGTGTCGGACGACGCACAACTTGAAGAGTTTTGTATTAGGGGTGAATATTTTGGTACACATGTACGCAATAGATGTTATCGACCGCAAAAATAAGATTGGATTTAAAAGTATACAAAAAAATATATAACGTATATTCTGCGGTTGTAACCGAAACTATGTATAAAACTTTTCAAGTCACTTACAAACATCATAATCTTTTTAATTATGGTATTATGTGCCGCTTGATCCTTTCTACCTATCCCGCCAAGGAAGGCGTAAAGTAGGCATAGTAGTAGTGCATTTCATGGATTTTGTATCATACAATCTTTTTTTTTTACATTACAATAACATTACAAAGTAATAATCGGTTAGGGGTCATTCGGCCCACTATGGAACTGGGCCCGCGGACCAGTTACCCCTTTTAAAATTTGATAATGGTAAACTGGGCCCACATAAACGAGCTCGGGACTCGGGGCACCCCGACTCGGACAGGTTAGGTTAGAAGGGGATGGCGGGGTCTGAAAGACCCCGCCATCCCCTTCGTGGTTATTTTTTTTCAAACCACCCAGAAGTAGGAGCCCCGCGAAGCGGGGCTCCGTCGACTACGCCTTATCGTTACTATCGCCATTCAGAAATAGGAGGCCTCGCCGAAACAAAGGCTCGGTGCCTGTTAGCAACACAATATGTAAAAATATCTGTATAAAAATAATGACAATGATGTGGGCCCAGTTTACCATTATCAAATTTTAAAAGGGGTAACTGGTCCGCGGGCCCAGTTCCATAGTGGGCCGAATGACCCCTAACCCGTAATAATGCACCTAAAACTGGCTTATAGCCTTTTAAGTAATTTTCTATGAATTTTTAAGTTTTTTTTTTTATTCAAGTATATTTTATAAATTGTCGAGTATTATTCGTTAACTTGTGGAGCCTACTTAGCTGAGATAGTGTTCCTTTTAACAACGTTATTTATACTACAGCTGTCGTGAGTACTTTTCATATATCCAAAAACAACAATTTAGCTGCTAGGGGTACACACACCTTGCGGACTCTCGGTCCACTTACCAGCCCATCGTGCTGCTCAACAAGGTGGGCAAGCTCTTTGAAAGAGTCATTGCAGACCGCCTCGTCGGGTGGCTGGTGCGGGTGGGGCCAGATCTGAAGGAGAGCCAGTTTGGTTTCGGCAGGGGACGCTCTACGGTAGACGCCATCAAGCGCGTGCGAGCCCTTACGACGGGGGATGCTATAGCCAGGAGTGGGGTCGTCTTGACGGTGTCTTTAGACATCGCCAATGCCTTCAATACTCTGCCCTGGAGTTGCATCAGGGAGGCACTCCGGTATCACCGGATGCCGACCTACCTCTGTCGTATGGTCGAGGACTATCTGACGGACAGGGCCGTTATTTACCCCGGTTACAGGGGAGAATGGAATCGGCGAGAGATGTCGTGCGGTGTCCCACAGGGATTGTTCTTGGGGCCGCATCTGTGGGACATCGGGTACGACTGGGTGCTGCGCGCTGACCTCCCTAGCGGCGTCAGCATCGTTTCTTACGCTGACGACACGCCGGTCCTGGCGCAGGGGAGGTCGCACCAGGCGGCGGCCTAATTAATGACACGCGGGTTTGCGACAGTCGTTGAGCGGATCCGGCAACTGGGACTCGAGGTGGCCCTGCACAAGTCCGAGGCCATGTGTTTTCATGGTCCTCGGAACGCACCAATGTCGGGTTCCCAAATAACGGTAGGAGGGGTTCAAATCGGCGTCGAGTCGACGATGAAGTACCTGGGACTCGTCCTCGATAGCCGGTGGAACTTCGTTGAGGATTTCCGACGTTTGCATTGCTGGGCACGCCACAATTGCGGTGGTAAGTCCCCTAATTGAGGAGTGGCTTGAGAGGCGCCACGGCGTCCTCACTTTCGGCCTGACGCAGGTCCTTACCAGACATGGCTGTTTCGGGAGGTTCCTGTTTGGGATTAGGCGGGAGGAAACGCCCGGGTGTTATCATTGTGTGGATCGACCGGAGGACACGGTAGAACATACGGTGGAGGTCTGCCCGGCTTAGGCGGAGCACCGCCGTGTCCTCGTGGCGGCGATCGGCGGCGGCGATCTCTCGCGTCCGGCCCTTGTCCAGGCCATGGTATGGAGCGAGAGGGCATGGGAAGCCATCACCTCCTTCTGCAAAGCAGTAATGCTCGTGAAGGAGGAGGAAGAGCATGTGAGGGAGAGGCAATCGTTGCGCCCTCACGCCCCTAGCCACCGCAGGAGGAGATACCCTGGGCGTCGGGAGTCGATAGCCGACTCCCGGCTACCGTAGGCGTGGGATGCGGACGGCGAGCAATGAGCAGCTCGCCGTCCGGTAAGGTCCAGGCCCAGGTCGACGGTGCGTTGTGTTTTACGCGCGCCTCAAAGAGATGTCAGCATAATTGACGGGGTCCGATAGGGTCAATGCCTGCCCGGATTGCGGATTGTTCGAAAGACTTACCGTGGCCCTGGGCACAGTCTACTGAAGAAACACGGGTGGGTTTTAATCAGTAAGAGTCTGACACGCCCTCCTGCTCCGCTCAGAGCGGGAGAGGTCATTTGATGATTTTCCAACCATAAAAAAGGGGTACACACACTTGACTCCTACAGAAATGACCCCTTAATATTTCGCAAATGGAACCCTGAATCGAAAAAATGCCTGCACATACGTCGAATATATAATATTTGAAAGACCTATCTAACGACACCCCTCACTAAGGAATAGACGAGTAAAAAAAACATTTTCACTTTGCATGTAAGCGAGGTACAAAAGAAAAAAAAAACAAGATTTTATTGCACATTTTTGTAGACGTGATTAGTAGAAGGTTTTATTTAACTTGCAATGTTTGTATGTATGTATGTTCGGACTAAATCTTGCAACCTGAAAAATAAACCACTTCCTCTTATCTTAAGGAGTTAAAAGATCTTTTTTTTTTGTTCGGTGATTAGGCCCACCAAAAATTGTGGCGTCTAATAATGGAACGCGTGTTGATTTGTTACTTATGATCTCTAGATTACAGTGGTAGTAATAATTATACTTAGTCTAACGCGAATACTGAGAAATACGATCATAACCGAAAAAAATCACTAAAAGAGCTATTGTTTAGTAAGTAGGTTGGCCTCATCGGTATTATAATTTAGTAAAATCGTGCACTATTTAGTAATAAATAGTAGGAATAAAAGCTGTTTTGAACAGTTTATGAAATCAAAAATCACATATGAAACAAAGCATTTTTATTACTGTAAGTATGTTAATTTCAACGTCAGACGACAATGAGTAGATAGTATTTCATCTAAAAAAGTTGCAGATCGCTCCACCTCTCATCTAGATGCCATGTCCCAGATAAAAATACTTAAATAGCGCACGCGCATCATTACATGTGCATAGCAGCCAACAGTACCCACGTCTGCCCACCAAACAGTTGCAACAGTATCCAGTAAGAGCAGCTCTAGTGCTAGGAATTGATGTTCTAGTTACCTAAGTAACGCACCTGAAAAAAATTTAAGATTTGTTTTAGAATATACTTTAGGTATTCTAACTAATATTATTATTGTTCCATTCGGTGTGCTGGAATCCACTGCAAAATAATGTTCTTTTCCGCAGAGTCAACAGGCACAGTATGCGTTTGTTGTGCATATCTACATAGGATGTAAATATTCCTGTATCCAAATCTCCATAATGAATAATCAGTTTCAATACTTTCTTGCATCATCAATACGCACTTTCCATAAACTGCATCTAGATGGTTTGACTGAAACAAGCGGAAAATCCATGCTTTCATAAGTTACCGCACATCTGCAGCAGTCTCACTTGACACTTGTCTTTCTGACAGTTTCTGATAGTGATGCAGCTCGATAACTCGATTAAATAAAATAAAGGCTCGAGTACATTTTGTCTCGAGGTGCCATTCAATGTAGTCATGATTAGGTAGATATCACCAACACTGCCACACTAGTTAACTGTCATTTTAAATTCTATAATTCAATACTATTTGAAAACAAACCAGGTACTAGATATACTTCGTGTAATAAATCGTCAAAATACTGTGATTTACAGAGTCACAGAGTTTTAATAATAGTAAAAATATATGTTCCGTGGGTTAGTGCCGTGTAATTTGTCATTAAAATCGTCATCGTATCGTCATTGATTTTCAGATTGACAATGGAATATGAGTAGGAGAAAACACTCTTTACAAAGTCGAACAAAGCCGATCCTACCCGAATGTCTCACTTAAATCCCAATGTACCAATATTGAACGGTTGGTGTATTTTGTATTCTTTTCTTTAAGTTTTTTCTTGTGTGCGTTTCAAACATACGAAGCTAGTGGGAACCTCCCTCTAGTACCTACATTAGATTCAACTTGAGCGGAGTTTTCTAATTACATAATCGGGACAATCGAGTGCCTGCCTGACTGAGTAACATCACAAGAATCAAACTGATAAGCAACCAAAAACTACAATCCGTTTCACGTTGATTTTTAAACCATTTTATGCGAGAGTAAGCAAACTTAAAAATAGGGGTTACACACAGGAGGACCTGCTGCAGGATCAATGGTACATTTTTTTACAGTTACCACCTTGAACTGTAATTAGCTATATATTTTTTTTTTCTTCATAAAATCTTTAAAAACGCTTCAGTACAAGCATTTCTGACATTTCTTTCTATTACGATTTGGTGATGTTGGTTAGACTTTATTCAAAAATCGACCATTTTAAATGATAAATTGGGTACCTTCAATCAACACAGCCTATCGCAGTCCACTGCTGGACATAGGCCTCTCCCATGCTGCGCCACAACACTCTATCCTCCGCCTTCCGCATCCAGTCTGCCTGGCAATTGGGTACTTTGTTTTTTAGTTATAATACGATTAATAAAAATTATAATACAGTGGGCCCAAAAAAAGTATCTCCTTTCACACGTTGATTCCGTTTCGAAGACAATGCATTTTTATGATGCGTGACCTGATTCTACACCTAGGATTGACTCCAGAGGAAGGATCTCCTTAACTGTCGAAGGTGCAGACACGAAATTTTATATACGCATTTAACTATGGTAGTTTTTTCTAAAGTCTACCATGACGTGGCTGCTGCACTCAGGATGGGCTCCAGTCGAGGGACTTCCTCAACGGTCAACAGCAGAGACACAAAATTTTATATACGCATACAATTATGATAGCTCGTTCCAAAGTTTACCATGATCTGGCTGCTGCATCCAGGAATGGCTCCATACGAGAGATCACCTAAGTGGTCAATAGTACAGGCACGAAATTTTGCTTAAGTTTTCATTAAATTATGATGATAGCGCGTTCTAAAGTGTGGCATGACTTGGATAGTGCAACTTGGATGGTTTCCCACCACGATTTTTATAAAGGCGCGTTTGGGTTCGTTGGATTTGTCTTTACAAGTACCTTTCAAGAGAAGGTGATAGAACTGATATTTAAAGAAATTGTAATGCTAAAAAGTACAATATAAAATGTAAGTAAAAAACATTTTGAAAAACATGGTTTTAATGAACTAAAAATACAAAATAAAACTAACGTTAACATAAACTTTAATATTTTCATAAAAGCTTGAGGCGTGAACGTCCTTCTTACACTTTAAGATAAGTTGCAAGCTTCTAAGAAAATATTGAAGTTTTATGTTAACGAAGTTTTATTTAGTACTTTCTAGTTAGTTAAAATCTTGATTTTAAAAAGGTTTTTTACTTACATTTTTAATAACAACAGTGTCTGAGTTAAACCGCAGACAGATAGACAGACGAACTTGGCGAAACTATAAGGGTTTCTGGTTTTACTACGTGACCCTTATAAATCATCTTTTTGTTTTAGGTCTGAGTCCGGCGCATCTCTATGGGAAAAAAGTCGCAGTTTTTGTGGGATCATCTTTTTCTGACACTGAAACTTATGGTGCCACGGATTCGAGGACAAAATCTGGTCTAGGCATATTAGGGTCAGTTATATAGCTAGTATAATAATTAACAGCTGAAGTCTCAATTTACAGTGCAGCTAAAATCAAAAAAGTTATACAGAATTTTATGATATTATTTGCCCATTTTTCTGAACTTTGCACGGAGGTGGTGCAAGCCATTACAATTTTACGTTAGTGTGATTATACATAGTTATTTTTCCTTTATAGAGTGAGTAGGACAATGTTTGCGAATCGTATCTCATACTGGCTGAATATAAAGGGCCCGTCACTATCAATGGATGAAGCTGACTGCAGTTCCACCACTGCTCTAGAAGCGGCATATTCAGCCATGAAACGTGGGGCATGTGAGTCAGCTATTGTTGGAAGTGCATTTTTAAGTCTCCATCCTCAGGGATCTGTACATCACGCGAGGTAAGTCTCATAACTATCTATAATTTCATGATCTTCACTTAGACCAATTATGTCTTACAGCAGTCAAGATTTGGTCTGTAGAAGTTACTAGCTTGCAATTTTTCTATTGAATTTTTCAGGGTTTCTGCTACTGTCGCACAAGATGGCAAGACAAAATCATTCGCACAAGACGCCGATGGTTATATTTTGTCTGACGCAATCAGTGTAGTATTTTTGCAGAAAGCAAAAGACGCGAACAGGTAAAAGTTAATTTATAGGTCAAAAAATAAAAGAAGTTAAAAAAGTCAAGTAGTTAAAACATTGCTTATTTGAAAAATATTTATATAAAATATGTCTGGTTTCCGACTGTACAAACTTAAAGGTAGTATTTTTTATGACAATTGGGCTTAAAATTTTTAAGTTACTGTACTTTTAGTATGCACGCTCCATAATGGAGCGAGAATGGAGAGATGGGTTCCGACCCTACATGTACAATAATTATATTGATAGAATAGAGCAAACTACCACCCCTTTAAGTTTGTACAGTCCGAAACCGGACATATTGTATAAAGTGAATCTATACATACACGAAATATTTTAAGAGGTACACCTATAGTTGATACAGAACCTATAGAACTGCATTTTGTTATCTGTTTTTTATGTATTTATTTATTATAATTTTAAAACGGCTTGAGAAATATTGTATAAAACCTTTACTTTATTCTATGAATGACCCGCGCGATTCGCCGCGGGCGCGGGGCCCGCACCACCTGCCGCTGCTACGGGGTGTCAGGTCTATTCTGTGTCATTTCACGTCCTGACGGTACCGCACTCCATCGTAACACTTGCTCTCACCTCCTATTACATGGGACCTAACAATATCGCTGGACCACGTTCTTGCTAGATGGCGGCGCAGTTGCACATTCGGACATTTTCTATTTTTACGCCTCAATTATAAATCTTTGAGAGACAACTTTATTATATGCTTCAACTAACGCATTAACTTATTTTAGATACCGTAAAACGGGGCTATTTGGGTTTTTAGGGGGTATTTGGGACGACCCAGGATTTCGAACAAAAGTATCGATAACTTTCGGTTGGTTTATGGTAGGATTTATTTTATAAACTCTAGCAACACATTGATAGTTTACGTCATAATGTCACCTGTCAGTGTCAGTATATTTCACAGTTTAGTTCAAAATTTTGGTGAAAGAGCGTAGACAGATAGAATACTCTGTCTACGTGAAAGAGTTGGAGAGTGTTTTTTACGTAAAAAAACAGGTATCAAAACTTCTCCGGCAGTGCAAAATCCTGACAGGTAAGAATGCTGTTGTTTTTAAACTACGAGTATATATATTATCACGATGTTTTTTAACTAATAATTAATTCTGGTATGCTTATATTTTTTGATTTATAATTGAAAATGTATCTGGGGCTTTTTGGGACACCGATGCGGGGCTTTTTGGGACAGTGTCCCAAATAGCCCCGTCACTTTCGTGCATTTGTGTACAATTTATTTTTATTAATAAGTATGTTTATCAGTATGTATTTACATGGTGTTTTGTACTTTTCAGATAAAATACATTCGTACAATGGTTCGAAAATATACAAGAACATATAGAAACTTGAGAAAAGGTAAACGTTTCATGCCATACTTCGCTTATACTAATGATGACTTGAACAACGCTGTATCTGACGTTAAATAAAAAAAAGCTGTCTACCCGAGAAGCGGAACTGAAATATGGCGTCCCCAAAAGTACAATTAACCGTCATTTACAAGCAGAAAACTTAGTGTATTCTAGATCGGGGCACCCTACATTATTTTCAGAGGCGGAAGAAAAAACGTTCGTCAATTATATTAAGCATATGGGAGAATGGGTATTCCCCTAGGTCTAATGGATTTGAGAGTCTTTGCCCAAAAATATTTACATAGAATAGGAAGGACAGTCTATAGTTTGAAATACAATTTACTGGGACGGGATTGGGCGGCTTGTTTTGTACAAAGGCATAAGGATGAGATTTCTAACAGATGTGCTGCAAATATATCGTCGGACAGAGCAACCTTAAGCTCAGACGTGATTGACGCATTCTTTGACCATTATGAACAAAATTTGGAAGATGTTACACACGACTGTGTAATAAATTATGACGAAACGAACTTGACAGATGAACCTGGATCAAAAAAATACCCAGAGACGGTCATTAACAATTCTAAATCTTCTGTGAGTCCGATGTTTTCTGGCACAGTAGCAGGCCTACTTTGACCAGTATATGTTGTATATAAAGCAGAGCACTTGTACGACACGTGGCTCTTAGGAGGGCCAGAAGACACAAGATACAATAAATCCAAAAGCGGGTGGTTTGATTCGCTATGGTTTGAAAATTGGTTCCAGACAATCATCATTCCATATGCAAAAACGAAAGAGGGAAAAAATATTGTGCTTATAGGAGATAATCTGTCGTCGCATTTCTCGTCTAAAGTATTGGAAGATTGTGGAAAATGCAACATTACGTTTGTGTGCTTACCACCAAAAGCCACACACATTCTTCAGCCTCTTGATTTTGCCTTTTTCGCTCCTTTGAAACATTATTGGCGAATTATTTTAACTGATTGGAAAAAGTCGAAGGCAGAAAATGCAAAACGCTTGCTAAAAATAGCTTTCCTGCCCTATTACGTGAATTATTAAAAATGCTGCATGCAGAGGATGCTGCTTCACGAAATCTCAAGTCTGGTTTCGCCGAATGCGGCCTGCTGCCTGTCGACAGAAATAAACCGAAAGAAAGACTTCCTGGGCAAATATCAGATGTTGATATACAAAGCAGTGCTTCTGGTGTTATGATAGAGATGTTAGAAGAAATGCGAGGTTGTACCGGTGAAACAAAAAATACCAGGAAGAAACGCTGCAATGTTCCTGCCGGCCAAAGCATAACATTACCTGATTTAAGCACTGAAGAACAGCGCAACAAAGAGAAGGGTAAGGCTAAAGGAAAAGGAAAAAAAACACGACCTGTGGCAACAACATCTACTATAATAATAATAATAATAATAATCGTTTATTTCGGAAATCAGGTTCCATTTTGTTAGTATTACAGTCTTAAAGAAAATGTTAGTACGTAAAATATTAAACTAATCGGGCATGAAAGGAGAACCACTCATCTCCTGTTGCAAAGAGAGTGCCACCCCATCCACGCCTGTAGCATTGGTGAATCCCACCGTTCAGACAAGGTCTTCAGGAGAACGTTAGAGGTGATCCGTATCCGACTCAACAATGAAGCGCAGCGCGTGCGCATCACAGCGAAGAAATCCTGTGTGCGCGCTTCTGCGAACATGGCAGATGCGCTGCACCACCGCGGCAGCCCCAGCATTCCCCTGAAGGTGTTGTTATATTGGACGCGAAGGGCACTGTACGCGCGATGCGTATAATTCACCCATAGCGCGCACGTGTACAGTGTCTGGCAGTACGACTTGAATAAAGTAATTTTTACGTCTCTTGTACAACGTGCGAACCTACGAGCGAGCATATTACACCACATGGACAGCGCCCTTCGTTCCCTCTCAATGTCCATATCATCCGATGAGTCGTCGGTGACCCAGTGACCAAGATATTTAATCTTACTCACCTGTAAAAGTGGTGTGCCGCAAAGAGTGATCACGGGCGCACGATATTGTTTTTTTCCCGCCTTAAATATCATAAATTCACATTTTTTGGCGTTATATCTTAGCCCATGAGCCTCCGAATACGCCTCACAAATATTCAAAAGACACCTTAAAGCTCTGACTGAGGGACTCAACAGCACCATATCGTCAGCGTAACTTATGTTATTTATGCATGTTCCGTCTATCGAGCATCCGAAACCGGTGCCGCTGAGCTCCTCAATCAGACCATCAATATACAGGTTGAAGAGGCGTGGCGAGCTCAACCCCCCTTGCCTCACCCCACTCTGCAACCTGTACACTTCAGATAAAGTGCCTGCCCATCGAACAGTATTCTCTTGATTACTGTACGAATATTTAAGCAACCAAATTAATTCAGAAGGGAGCCCCTCAACACTGTGAAGTTTGCTCCATAAAACATTATAATTTACAAGGTCAAATGCCTTGGAGAGATCTAAATAACATGCGTACACAGGTGTGTTCCTTGCTGTGAAGTAGTGAACAGTCTGCTTGAGACAGTAAATAGCACTTTCAGTTGATAAGTTACCGCTAATAGAAAATGTATCTCAGCCATCCTGTGAATTAAACGACCACAAATTAAACAACAAAGGCAAGGGTAAGGGTAAAGTAAAAAAAACACCGACAGCAACAGAAAAAGGCCCAGAAATGTTAGAAACGAATGAATATAGCAACACTCAGCCTTGTGAAAATGTAACGACGAAACATACAACTCCTAAAAAAATCATTGAAAGAAAAAAATGGCGACTACGTAGTGAAACCTCTTCCTCGGATAGTGACATTGAAATAAGCACTCACAGTGACTCAGACATCTTAAATGTTAGTGATGATATACCCCAATGTCTCGATAAGTTCCCATTTCATCAAAAGGTCCAGTCTCCAGTCTCTTTTCATGAAATGTCCTTTGAATATATTAATCAGCAGATTAAACCAGTATCAGCAACCCCTTTGACGTACAACACACCAGAGACCTTGGACTTAAAAGAGACTCAACAGAATGACACACCTGTTTCCCAAGATAACAAAAACATGAATCTGGTGCAACACAGTCCAAGTCCAGTTCCAGGACCAAGTAGAGAAACAGAAGTTGTTGACTGTGATTATGATGTAGGTACCTTCGTATTGGTGAGATATATTTAAAAAAAAAAGGTGCAATATTTTGTGGGACATATTTTGAGTAAATCTGGCTCTAAATACAAAATATATTTTCTAAAAAAACCGGGAGGAGTGACAGCATTAAATTCATTAAGACTAAGAAGGTAGATACAGACACAGTAAATGTCGAAATGATTATTAAAGAGATTGAGCTGTTGACTATAAATGAGAAAGAAACAGAATTCACATTTTTGAATGATGAAGACATTTTTTTTTTTTGAATATTGAGTTTGTACAATGTGATATCTAGGTTTAGCAAGGTAAACTAGAAGAGACTGATTTAAATACCGTAGATAGGTACCTGGGTAAATATTTAAATAAATTTTGATTAATGATTAAGTTTGGACTGATATGACACATAAGTGAACATTTTAAAATTATAAGACTGCTTTTTTAAATGACTGTTTATGATTAATAAGGTTTGTTTTGTTTTGAAGACAGTTTAATTTTGTAAGAATTTATGGTTAATATTTAGAAGTTTTGTTTTGTTTGGATGTAATCAATGTCTTTATTATGTAAGTGTATGTACATAAGCTTTAAGCTTCAACACACACTTACCATTTATAGAAGTTTACCTACCCTTGCAATAAACCAGTTTAAAAAAAAGATATTTTTTCTTCTTAAAATTCTCCGAATCTCTAAAAAAAAAACATTATTTTATGTGTTTTTTGTTATTCATTGTCCCAAATATCGATAGACTTGTTTAAAGTGGATATTTTGGTTGAAACTATGCAATATATGTCCATTTTTCAGTACTGTCCATAATAGCCCCAGATAAGCGATATTTGGGACAGCCTCATTCTTTTTTTTTTAATCAGTTCCTGTTATATCCGTTAAACGTATATCCGCAGAAGTAAGAGGTTCTCCAAGACCCATATAAATTTTTGACCATAGCATTTTATGCGATATAAACAAGATATTTGCTAAAGTATGTCAAAATGTGTCCCGAGTAGCCCCGTTTTCACTTTACTTCTTAGCTCGTCTCTTACAAATATTTGTTCCACTAAAAATTTTGCCGTCTTCACTTTATTCTTTACGCACATAATTATACAGTAAATAGTTTTACTTGAAAAACGACTAGATGGCGTTAATTTAAAAAAAAATACCTAGCTGTTTGATTCTGGTTAATTATGATGAATATCTTTCTTTCAATAAAGTAAAAACTGAAGAAAAGAATAATATGTATTATTTTTATTTTGTTTCTTAGAGGAGTTATAATTATTTCCTTTATTTCATTATACAGGGTGTTTGGTGCATCGTGTGCCAAATTGAAATGGTCGACTGAAGGAGTCATCCGCTAGCCTTTTAGACCCTTTAACACCCCTCATGCTCTGTGGATTTTTTTTTATCGACTTTTTATTGTTTTCCAAAAAAAAGACCCAAATTTTACATTCAAATACAGATTAAAAAAAAATATAAGGCGTAGACTCTGAATTTTATTTTTATTTCGATGTGTATTGTTTAAGAATACTTTTAAATACAAAATTAGTGATATTAGTCACCTAGTTCTTTTTTAATTCACTCGCAAAGGTAAAACTTAAATTAAAGCTGCACATGTTACAGCTGTTTATAAGGCTACAAAAAAAAAAAACAAAAGCGACCGGGATCTTCCAACTCCCTCATTAATTCTGCAGTCTATCCTCTTTCTAATGATGTGCCACATGCCATAAAAGTATTTTAACAACTTTGTGAATTCGCTAGAATTGTGAATCGAGTCACCTAAGGCTAATATTCAAAATTATGATTTAAAAAAAAATCTCTTAAATGATACCTGTCAAACCTATAAATCTGCTATCTCATTCTTATGGTTAGGTAAATTCGTGTCTCATGTCTGTATCTTTCGTGGGATTTACTTGAAATAAAAAAACAAAATTGCATTTTTAACATTTATTTATTCATTGTTACAAATCTTGCTCAAATTGTTGGCCTCTGTTGCGAATGCAGGCCCGACACCTGTTTCGTATTTCAACAGTTGTTGTACGAAGTCGTATTTCCTCCTTAATAGTATTGAATGCCGCTTCTATGCGTTGGACTAATACCTCCCTAGTTGGAACCTCCGTGGCATATACCAACTCTTTGGCACGTCCCCAGACATAAAAGTCTAACGGAGTTAGATCTGGGGAACGTGGCGGCCATGGAATAGGGCCATCGCGTCCAATCCATGCATTGGGGAACACATTGTCGAGATATTCCCTCACAGTCAATCGCCAATGCGCGGGACAGCCGTCATTTTGAAATACAATGGGCACACGTTCATTAAATACGGGCACATCGGTCACTAATTCGGGCAGGTCATTTTGTAGGAATTCCAGGTAGTCTTCGCCATTGAGATTATCGGGCAGGTAATGCGGTCCAATTACCTGATTCCCAATCACTCCTGCCCAAACGTTTACACTAAACCTTCTTTGAGAAGATTTCTGTCTTTTAACACGTGGGTTTTGCGTTTTCGTTGTCCAGTGGTGCAAATTGTGTAAATTGAGGATCCCATCCTTGGTAAATTTGGATTCATCCGTCCACAGTATTCTTTTTAAAAAATCAGGATCATCCACATCCGTGTGTAAAAGAAACCGACAAAAAGCCACTCGTCTCTCAAAGTCGCCACCCTCAAGACCTGCAACAAACAAAAAACTCTTTTAAATTTCTCTTGGGCAATAAGTAATTGCACAGGAAAGGACCCGCTGTTCGTGCTAATAGATTCACTACCTGGAAGTGACGCCATACCATACCCATTACCTGCTAAACAAAGGCAAGGTCAAACAAAGCTTGCACGGGTTTAAAGTTAGTTTAAAATTACGTACCTTGCACCGGAGTGTAGTGGAATGGATGCTTTTCGTTTTGACGAAGTACTTTCCACACTTTCCATATTGAAATATCAAGATGTGATGCCACATTTCTAATGCTTCTTGTAGGGTCTTCCTCAAAAAGTGCCAGTATTCTCTCGTCTACTTCAACATTATGTCGCACAATATGGCCCCTTGGTTCATTAAAAGTAACACTGCCAGTCTCGCGTATGCGTCGGTATGTGTCTTGGAAGACTCTGCGGCCAGGTAATCGTCTACCAGGAAAGCGTTCCTGGTAAAGTCGTTGCGCTGCACGAGCGACGCCATTAGCGGCTCCGTAAGCCATCATGATGTCCGCATATTCTTCGTTAGAGAATGTCGCCATTGCAATAACAAAAAACTCAAAGTTTAACAATAACAACAAAAATTAAACAAATGTAACAAGAACCAGCAAAACTTAACGATAACAAAGTAATAAAAGAATCGCAGAGTATGGTGAACTAGCACACACGTTAGGTAGCAGAGGCAGTCATGTCTCGACTAAAAAAATGGCGGGTCGGGCGGCGCGATTTTTCAAACCGATTTAAGGTATGCAAGAAAGAGATAGAAGATAGATTTTACTGTGAAAGAGTGAGAAAACAAATTTTACCTCTTTCTCAAGTAACAGTTCCGCAATAAATATTGTTTCATTAGAATTTGGAATGTAGTTTTATGTGACTTGATTCACAATTCTAGCGAATTCACAAAGTTGTTAAAATACTTTTATGGCATGTGGCACATCATTAGAAAGAGGATAGACTGCAGAATTAATGAGGGAGTTGGAAGATCCCGGTCGCTTTTGGTTTTTTTTTTGTAGCCTTATAAATAGCTGTAACATGTACAGCTTTAATTTAAGTTTTACCTTTGCGAGTGAATTAAAAAAAAAAACTAGGTGACTAATATCACTAATTTTGTATTTAAAAGTATTGTTAAACAATACACATCGAAATAAAATTAAAATTCAGAGTCTACGCCTTATATTTTTTTTAAAATCTGTATTTGAATGTAAAATTTGGGTCTTTTTTTTGGAAAACAATAAAAAGTCGATAAAAAAAATCCACAGAGCATGAGGGGTGTTAAGGGGTCTGAAAGGCTAGCGGATGACCCCTTCAGTCGACCATTTTAATTTGGCACACGATGCACCAAACACCCTGTATATGTATATACAAATTATATTTTGAAATGTTAGAATATAAAAAATATAAAACATTTAAAAATAAAAATAAATGAAGCCCACCAGTATCGGGACCAGGGTCAAAGTTACCGGCAGTCAGGGCTCCAGAGAGAGGAACCTCTTAACAATGCGAGCCGTGTCTAGAAGTACCACTGACTGAATCAAGCCCTTAATCCAGCTGCGCAACGAGAGCCTCCTCAGGTGTTGGCCGAGGCTCTTGGCTATTAAGCTATTGATTTTCTGGACTATCAACACAATGATCGCTGAGTCCACGTCCCACATGTCGACAACCTCGCGTGCTAATAATAATAATAATAATATTAACATCAATGTATACCATGTTTTACGCAAATAAATGATTTACTTACTTACTTACTTACTAAGTCAAAGTACTTGATTTGTTTATCTTTCTCGACTTTCACGAGGTTCCTATCATGCAGGACCGTTATGTCAATAATCATTGCGCACCGCTCAACTCGATCTACCACCTCTATATCCGGCTTATCGGCAACGATAGTCCTGTCAGTGATGATGGATCGATCCCAGTACAATGTGAAATTTCCATTTTCGAGAACTGGGTTGGGCACATACCTGTGGTACGGCACTTCCGATTCTACAAGCGATAGAGCATGTTGCTGATGGATAATCCTGGCTACAAGATTGTGTCTATATAAGCACTCTTCGTTAGCTAGACGAGAACATCCGGAGATAATGTGTCTGATTGATTCCCCCGGACGGTGGCGTGCCCGACAGATGTCAACCGCGCCGTTTGTCATCTTAACTTCGTCCATAATTGCACAGACAAAACCTTCGGTTTCTCCAAAGCGGTCACCGAAACGCAACCAGGCTACGTGAAGCACCTTACTCTGCCATACTTCCATGCGAGCATTGGTGTCAGGCACTACTGGCTTGCGCCAGTTCTCTTTAGCCAAGGAGAGTGGGGTAAGGACCTTGTCCATTGTGACCACATCTCGATACATCCCCACGTCGGCTTCTAAGAAAGTTTCCCTGAGACTGTATATCTCGCGATTGTGGAAGGTCTTAGCATTTAAAAAGCCTCGACCTCCATACTTTCGCGGGATATACAGCCTTATTACCAATGACCGTGGGTGATGCATTCGATTTGCAGTCAGCAGCGTACGGACCTTCCTATCCAAGGCGTCGAGTTTGGTCTGAGTCCATTTGAGTATACCGAAAGAATACATCAAAACCAGCTTGACCCAACTGTTAAAGGCGCGCGACCGGCGAAAGACCTTGTTTCCGCCTGATAGAAGACTATTAAATACTTTTTTCAGGTGGGCAAAGAAGCGATCCTTTAATGATTGCTTCATGTCAGTACCATTGATGCCCAACGCTTCCGACATACCCAAATACTTATAGGTTTCGGATGCGGAGAGGGGTCTGAGGTTTGCGGAATCCGAGAATTGGATTTCTACGGATTCCACAATCTGCCCTCGGTATACATGCATGACCGCACATTTCTCCACACCAAATTCCATCCTGATGGCGCTACTGAACGTTTCAGTTATTTTCAGTAGCTCCATTAGTTGCAAATTGTTGGGGGCAAAGAGTTTTAGGTCATCCATGTAGAGGAGGTGAGATATAACCTGACCACCTCTCCTCAGCCGATAGCCTAGACCTAAATCTTCCAGCAGTGTGCTTAGAGGATTTATGGCTAAGCAAAACCAAAGAGGACTCAAACTATCACCATGAAATATGCCTCGCCCAATCCTTATCGGTTCGCTGTTCCTTTGGACATTTCGACATCCTGGATAGCGAAGGGCCGTCCTCCATTGCCCCCTACATGACATCAGGAAGGTGCGCAGAGTTGCATCTACTTTATACAAATCCAGTACCAGCACTCATGGGGTGCTAGGACAGGAAACCTCCCCGTGTGTCCGGGGTCTGGAGTTTCCCTTGGATGCGTCTGGGGGAAAGGCCAGTCTCCGGGACGGTGCACCCTGGGGTGCGGGCAATAACTCTCCATTAGGTACTCTGTGCCTAAGGGGTCTTGTTGCCCGTACGCTAATATCCTGTCGGAGGAACGCTCCAACGTGTGTATCTCTGTTAAGCAGAGACGCACAGCGGCGGAGTAAGAGCGGGCTCGGTGTGCACTTACCCTGCCGCCGGGCAGGCAGTAAGGAGTCTGCTCCTTCTGCCACCGTTAGTCTCGTAGCCCCGAAGATCGTCAACGTCATGTCTCTGACTTTTGACGGGGGTCGAGGGTCTTGGCTTAACCGCCCGGACCGCGAGGAAGATAACCTCTATAAAAAATTCCTCTAATATCAAGTTCTGGTGCGCGGCGAGGGTATGAATGGCTGAGGAGTAGTGTCATCTACAACTTTCCAGTTGTAGGTGGCGCATCAGTCGTTAGCGCACCCCCAGCCAGAGTACCAGTGGACCCTCTGGTTGGGAAACAAATGAACACTTGCCTAGGGACAGGGGGTGAACCTGGGAATGACCTTTTATATCCCCCACACTCGTGGGAACAAAATGGAAAAATTTGATACCAAAAAAAAACAACTGACGAAGAGTAGCGAAGAGGAGGGGAGCGATGCGGGGTCGGAGTCCGACGCTGCATCTGGCGCGAAGGGTTCTTTCAAGAGCCCGGAGCGCGTAGTGGTGGGAGATGCCGAGAAGAGCCGAAGGCTCTTCCAGAAGCGCCCCAAACCAGGGCATGGCCAGGGGTCGTCCTCTGATGGCGGGAAGGGCGTAACCCGCAGAAAAATTACTCGGCGAGGTGGAGTACACGAGCGGAGTACCGGCAAAGGGCGCTCCACCGAGGAGGATAGCGAGCCGAGCCGAGTCAGCCCAGCTGAGCCGGCCCAGCCAGTCGAGAGGCTCGCCACGGAGGGGTACGACCCTGGAGGGGAACACTCCGAGTCGTCAGGTGGTGAGCCGGACGCCGCTGGCGGCTCCAAGTCGGAGCGACTGGCCAAGCTAGAGGCGGCCGTGGTAGCTGCGCTAAAGGGTGTGGCCTTGAAGAGGATTCAGTCCTCCAAAGACAAGGCCATACCCGCTGCCGCGGCTTCCATTATGGAGGCAGTGGAGGCCACTAAATTCGGGCCTCCAACGGACGGGATGTCCGAGATGCGGGCGGACATCAGCCGCTTGACAGCCGCCATGGAGCTTCTCCGAAAGGAGAACGCGGAGCTCCGAGCGGACCTGGCCGGTCTCCGGGCAGCCGGCCCCCGGGAAGTGCCACAGGCGGGGGCGCAGCATGGGCAGGGCCGGCCGGTGCCGGTGCCTGCGGAGGACCGGGTTCTGACCCTGGTGCGGCGGGAGCTGGCTGCCTTCCAGAGTCGGTTTTCGACTCTGGAGGCCATTGTCCTGCGCCCCCCGCTAGCGACAAGCAGCCGGCAGGTCTCGTATGCCGCCGCCACGGCTGCTGCGGCCAAGCAGGGACCGGCGGGGCGGTCTAAAGGCGGGCCCGTGCCAGAACCCGCGGGACCGCCCCCAGCGAAGTCAGCGCCGCCCAAGTCCAAGAAGGGTGGAGTGGCTTCGCAGGCGGCGAAGGCTCCAGCCCCGGCGGCGAGACGGCCGCCCCTCCCGCCTCCTAATGCCTCTCTGGCCGACGCCGAATGGCAAGTAGCCGGAGAGAAAAGGAAGGCGGGCAAGGCTTCAAGGGCGGGCAAACGGAAGGAGAGGCGGCAGCGGCGCAAGGAGCGAAGCGTCGCGGCTAGGCTCCGCGCCCCGAAGTCCGCAGCTGTAGTGATTACACTACAGCCGGAAGCGGAGAAGAAGGGCGTGTCCTACCGCGACGTGCTCACCAAGGCGAGGGCGGCGGTGAACCTGCAGGAGCTAGGCGTCACCAATGGCATCCGGGTGAGGGTCACTGCGACCGGGGCCCGGATGCTCGAGGTGCCCGGTGCGGCGAGTGGCCCAACCGCTGACGCTCTGGCCGAAAGGCTCAGAGCGTCCCTAAATGCGGACGAGGCCCGAGTGTCCAGGCCCACCAAGTGCATCGACATGCGCATTCTGGGCCTGGACGACTGTGTGACGGAGGCTGAGGTGGTGGCCGCCGTCGTCAGGACTGGGGGGTGCTCTGCCGAGCAGGTGAGAGCGGGCCTCATTCGTCCTGACCACACGGGGATGCGAGCCGTGACGGTGAGCTGCCCCGTGTCGGCGGCCAGGAAAGTTGCCGGGGAGGGCCGAAGGCTCCTGGTGGGCTGGGTTTCTGAGCAGGTGAAACTGCTGGAACCCAGACCTCTGAGGTGCTTCCGCTGCCAGGTGGGCAACCACGTGGGAGTGCAATGCACCTCGGAGGTAGACCGCAGCAATAACTGCTTCCGCTGCGGTCAGCCCGGTCACAAGGCCGGCTCGTGCAATGCCACGCCGCACTGCTTTTTATGTGCGGCAGCTGGCAAGCCGGCCGATCACCGGGCTGGGAGTAAGGCCTGCGCTCCACCCGCCAAAGCCAGGGGCAGGGGCAAGCCCTCCGCCACCGCCGTCACCGCCGCACCCGCCGCCACTGCCGCCGCCGCTGCCGCCCCCATCATTGTAGCCGCCGCAAGCACTGCGGCAGGGCCCTCACAGGGGGCTCGGGAGGGGGCTGATATGGAGTGCCAGTAATGGCCCCATTACGTCTCCTCCAGGCGAACATCAACCACTGCGCCGCTGCTCAGGATCTGTTGCTCCAGAGCATGGCGCAGTGGTCGATCAACATCGCCGTGGTCGCTGAGCCGTACTTTGTCCCGCCCAGGGATGACTGGGTGGAGGACCTGAGCGGCTCAGTGACCCTCATTTCGTCGGCCGCCGCCGGTACCCCGTCGCTTGAGGCAGTCAAGAGAGGACGGGGTTGCGTGGCAGCACGGTTCGGGGATATTGTTGTGGTAGGGGTATACTTCTCCCCGAACCGAACTCTCGCCGAGTTCCACAACTCCCTTGCGGAGTTGAGAATCGTCGTCGTCGGGTACCATACCCTGCCCGTGCTCGTACTCGGGGACTTCAATGCCAAGAACACGGCTTGGGGTTCCCGGTACACGGATACACGGGGCGGGATGGTGGAGGACTGGGCTCTGGAAACAGGCCTGGTCGTCCTAAACCGGGGTTCTGTCCCCACGTGTGTGCGGATGCGGGGTGAGTCAGTGGTGGACATCTCGTTCGCCAGCCCCGCTCTGTCACCGCGTGTCCTTGACTGGCGTGTCATGGAGGGGGTGGAGACGTACTCCGACCACCGGTACATCCGGTTTGACGTCTCCGCCCAGACCTCGAGCGCGCTGGTCCGACAGGCCCCGAGTGGTCCGCGGTGGGCGCTGAAGAAGCTGGACCGGGAGCTCCTCCTGGAAGCCTCGATCGTGCAGGCCTGGGTGTCATCACCGGACAGGCCTGCTGACATCAAGAGGCAGAGTGGTTCCGGGAGGCCATGTCAGAAGTGTGTGACATGGCAATGCCCCGGGTCCAGCCCGGACGCGCCTGGCGCCAGGTGTACTGGTGGTCACCGGAACTAACGTCTCTGCGCGAGGCGTGCGTTGCCGCGCGGCGCCTGTACACCAGGCACCGCAGGCTCCGTATCCGCCCTCCGGATACGGAAGCCATTCAGACGGAGCTGTACGAGGGTTACAGAGTGGCGAAGATCGCCCTCCGAGCGGAGATCCTGCGGGCCAGGGGACTGGCCCGTGAGGAGTCGCTGGGGACTCTGAACAGGGACCCGTGGGGGCGCCCATATAAGGTGGTGCGGGAGAAACTCCGCCCATGGGCTCCCCCGCTGACTCAGAGTCTCCGGCCCCAGCTCGTGGAGGGCGTGGTGAGCGCTCTGTTCCCCTCGCGGGGGGAGCATACTCCCCCGCCCATGGCTCCGCCTCCTGCGGTGCCAACTGCGGACCACAGACCCGACGATGACGACGTTGCTCCTGAGGTGACCGAGGTAGAGTTGAGAGTGGCGGTACGTAGGCTGAGTGCCAAGAATACCGCCCCAGGACCCGACGGCTTACCTGGAAAAGCCTGGGTCCTGGCCTTGGAGGCTCTCGGGCCTCGACTAAGAGGGCTCCTAAGCGCATGCTTGGAGGAGGGCCAGTTCCCACTTCGTTGGAAGACGGGGAAACTGGTCCTCATTAAGAAACCGGGGCGCCCGGTGGACTCTCCGTCCGCTTACCGGCCCATCGTGCTGCTCGACGAGGTGGGCAAGCTCTTTGAAAGAGTCATTGCAGACCGCCTCGTCGGGCAGCTGGTGCGGGTGGGGCCGGATTTGGCGGAGAGCCAGTTTGGTTTCCGCAGGGGGCGCTCCACGGTGGACGCCATCATGCGCGTGCGAGCCCTCACGACGGGGGATGCTGTGGCCCGGGGTGGGGTCGTCTTGGCGGTGTCTCTAGACATCGCCAACGCCTTCAATACCCTGCCCTGGAGTTGCATCAGGGAGGCACTCCGGTATCACCGGATGCCGACCTACCTCTGTCGTGTAGTCGAGGCCTATTTGACGGATAGGGCGGTGATCTACCCCGGTCACCAAGGAGAATGGAACCGGCGAGAGATGTCGTGCGGTGTCCCACAGGGATCGGTCCTGGGGCCGCATCTGTGGGACATCGGTTACGACTGGGTGCTGCGCGCCGACCTCCCTAGCGGCGTCAGCGTAGTGTGCTACGCTGACGACACGCTGGTCCTGGCGCAGGGGAGGTCGCACCAGGCGGCGGCCGAACTAATGACACGCGGGGTTGCGACAGTCGTTGAGAGGATCCGGCAGTTGGGACTCGAGGTGGCCTTGCACAAGTCCGAGGCCATGTGTTTTCATGGTCCTCGGAACGCGCCACTGTCGGGTTCCCAAATAACGGTAGGAGGGGTTCACATCGGCGTCGAGTCGACGATGAAGTACCTGGGACTCGTCCTCGACAGCCGGTGGAACTTCGTCGAGCACTTCCGACGTTTGGCTCCCAGACTGCAGCGGGCCGGGGCTGCTTTGAAGCGGCTCTTGCCCAATCTGGGGGGGCCAAACGCCTCCTGCCGGAGGCTCTACGCGGGGGTCGTGCGGTCCATGGCCCTTTACGGGGCACCGGTGTGGGCGCTTTCGCTAAGGCTCCGGCCAGCCCGCCGGTTGAAAGCGTCCCAAAGGGTCATGGCCATCCGGATGGTACGGGGATACCGCACGGTCTCCTGCGAGGCGGCGAGCCTCCTTGCCGGATTGCCGCCGTGGGATCTGGAGGCAAAGGTCCTCGCGCACGTTTGGGAGTGGCGCGAGGAGGCGAAACGCCGGGGCGTAACTCCGCTGCCGCGAGTAATCGCGGCACAGCGGACAGAGCTCCGGCGGGATCTCATGGCGGCATGGAGAGTGCGACTGTCGCAACCCAGCGCAGGGCACGCCACAATTGCGGCGGTAAGACCCCTCTTTGAGGAGTGGCTTGAGAGGCGCCACGGCGTCCTCACCTTCCGCCTGACGCAGGTCCTCACCGGACATGGCTGTTTCGGGAGGTTCCTGTTTCGGATAAGGCGGGAGGAAACGCCCGGGTGTTACCATTGTGTGGATCGACCGGAGGACACGGTGGAGCATACGGTGGAGGTCTGCCCGGCTTGGGCGGAGCACCGCCGTGTCCTCGTGGCGGCGATCGGCGGCGGCGACCTCTCGCGTCCGGCCCTGGTTCAGGCCATGGTACGGAGCGAGAGGGAATGGGAAGCCTTCACCTCCTTCTGCGAAGCAGTAATGCTCGCGAAGGAGGAGGCGGAGCGCGAGAGGGAGAGACAATCACTGCGCCCTCGCGCCCCTAGCCGCCGCAGGAGGAGGAGACACCCTGGGCGTCGGGAGTCGATTGCCGACTCCCGGCCACCGTAGGCGCGGGCTTGCGGACGGCGAGCAATGGGCAGCTCGCCGTCCGGTAAGGACCAGGCCCGGGTCGACGGCGCGTCGTGTTCCACGCGCGCCTCAAAGAGATGTCAGCAAATTTGACGGGGTCCGATAGGACCGATGCCTGCCGGGGCTGCGGATTGTTCGAAAGAGTTACCGTGGCCTTGGCGCACAGGCAACTGAAGGAACACGGGTGGGTTTTAGTCAGTAAGAGTCTGACACGCCCTTCCGCTCCGCCCAGAGCGGGAGACGTCATTTGATGATTTCCCACCCAAAAAAAAAAAAAAAAAAGTACCAGCACTCATAAGTCATATATGTGGCACCAAGACTTAGGCCTTCTTGTAATCTTACCAACATGTCGACAGATCCTTTCAGGAACGACGAGCCTGTTGGCTAATGGCCATATCAATGAGGAGTAGCTCCTTAGTAGCGCGGGATCCGTTCCTACATCTATTTTGAGAGGCAGACATAATGGCGTTGGTGTCTATATGTTTGTTAATTTTAGCTCTCAAAAAACATTATAGACCGTCGGTAAACACGTGATCGGCCTATCATTTTATGGTTCCAAGGTGCTACCTGATTTATGAGGTAGATGGGTAACTCCTGTTGTTAGGAACTGGGGTAGCGACACACACTCCAAAGCAGGCTGGTATTTTTTTTATTTTTTTTGGTTGGTTAGTCATCAAATGACCTCTCCCGCTCTGGGCGGAGCAAAGGGGGTGTTAGACTCTTACTGACTAAAACCCACCCGTGTTCCTTCAGTTGCCTGTGCAGCTGGGCCACGGTAACTCTTTTGAACAATCCGCGACCCCGGCAGGCATCGGCTCTATCGGATCCCGTCAATGGTGCTGACATCTCTTTGAGGCGCGCATGGAACACGACGCGCCGTCGACCCGGGCCTGGTCCTTACCGGACGGCGAGCTGCCCATTGCTCGCCGTCCGTAAGCCCACGCCTACGGTGGCCGGGAGTCGGCAATCGACTCCCGACGCCCAGGGTGTCTCCTGCGGCGACTAGGGGCGCGAGGGCGCAGCGATTGCATCTCCCTCCCGCGCTCCGCCTCCTCCTTCGCGAGCATTACTGCTTCGCAGAAGGAGGTGACGGCTTTCCATTCCCTCTCGCTCCGTACCATGGCCTGAACCAGGGCCGGACGCGAGAGGTCGCCGCCACCGATCGCCGCCACGAGGTTACGGCGGTGCTCCACCCAAGCGAGGCAGACTTCCACCGTATGCTCCACCGTGTCCTCCAGTCGATCCACACAATGGTAACACCCGGGCGTTTCCTCCTGCCTTATTCGGAACAGGAACCTTCAGAAACAGCCATGTCAGGTGAGGACCTGTGCCAGGCGGAAGGTGAGGACGCCGTGGCGCCTATCAAGCCACTCCTCAAAGAGGGGACTTATCGCCGCAATTGTGGCGTGTCCTGCGCTGGGTTGCGACAGTCGCACTCTCCATGCCGCCATGAGATCCCGCCGGAGCTCTGTAACACATCTGTAAACTAGGTAAGTACTAATAAACAGGTGATAGGTGAAACTAGAATTCGCATAAGTTAATGACCTGTGTGATGCTACGAGTGCGTCGAGTTTTATCCGTCAGCTGATTGTTGGTTGAACTTACGCGTACAGATGTCAACTGTAAGAAGTCTAAATGCGTAGCGCGGATTTATTTGATAAAAAATCTTACTAGAAATAGGCAGTTGTGGATATAGCTGCTGCAGGTACACGCTGTTTTAGAGAATTTCCTTACCTACAGAAAACCCAATGTCGTTGCCTAACCGAACCGGAAGAATCACTCAACAATCAGCACTCGCAAGGTAGATACTTAGTTCCTCCCTATGATACCTACTTGTTATTGTAGCACATCACCATGTTCTGGTACTGCTGGTTGGTATACCTAGAGTTAGGCATTGTAGCGTTTGTTGCCACAAGACCGACGCGTGTTTGCAAACAAACGTGCGGTGCAACACACGGATCGTGCGGTACTGAAGAAGCCTGGGGGAGGGAGGCGCGTGCGTGGCGTGCTCGCGTTCTGGGTACTCTATTGATTGGGCATGCCACAATTGCGGCGGTAAGTCCCTTCTTTGAGGAGTGGACTGAGAGGCGGCACGGTGTCCTTTCCTTCCGCCTGACGCAGGTCCTCACCGGATAAGTTTGTTTTGGGAGGTTCCTGTTTCGCATAAGGTGGGAGGAAACGCCTGGGTGTTACCACTATGTGGATCGCCCGGAGGACATGGTGGAGCATACGATGGAGGTCTACACGACTTGGGCGGAGCACCGCTGTGTCCTCGTGGAAGCGATCGGTGGCGGTGATCTCTCACGTCCGGCCTTGGTCCAGGCCATGGTACGGAGCGAGAGGGCATGGGAAGCCATCGCCTTCTTCTGCGAAGCAGTAATGCTCGCGAAAGAGGAGGCTAAGCGCTTGAGGGTGAGGCAATCGTAGTGCTCTCACGCCCCTAGTCGCCGCAGGAGACGCCCTGGGCGTAGGGAATCCCAAGCCGATTCCCGGCCACCGTAGGCGGGAGCTTGCGGACGGCGAGCAATGGGTAGCTCACCGACTTGTAAGGACAAGGCCCGAGTGGACGGCGCGTTGTGTTCCACGCGCGCCTCAAGGAGATGTCAGCACTAATTGACGGGGTTCGCTAGGATCGATGCCTGCCAGGGTCGCGGATTGTTCGAAAGAGTTACCGCGGCCCTGACACACAGGCAACTCAAGGAACAGGAACACAGGCAACTCAACGGGTGGATTTTAGTCAGTAAAAGTCTGACTCGCCCTCCGATCCTCCCAGAGCGGGAGAAGTTATTTGATGATTTCCCACCAAAAAAAAGGTACTCTATTGATTATTCATGAAAGCCGCGCGCCCTTCTACCGCGCCGCTATGCCGCCGCCCGCTTCAATAATAGTAAATATTACGTAGAAACTAGCGTAATGGATGTTAAAAAAGAAGATGGATTTATTATGTACGTCAACTAACTTTAAGTTATTAAATTTTCAAATAACAAAGGTTGATAAAAAATACGTTGTTTCTATAGATTCTTTTAACCAGCTAGAGGTCGATCTCTTAAAATATTTCGTGTATGAATAGATACACCTTATATACTGTTGTATTTTTAGAGTCTACGCGGAACTAGTACATGTCAAAAATGAATTCATATCTGTACTGTGTGACGAAATGGGACCCAAATTCGGGTACGGTCGGAACCCTCAAACTACGGCTGCGTTCATTAGACAGTTCTACAAGGAAGTGCAGGTGGCGCCACAGGAGGTAGAATATGTGGAAGGATATGGCACAGGTAATAGCAATACAATAGGCAATAGGTGAGAGAAGTTTGGAGGTGAGGGAACACTTCGTTCCTCAACCTCCAAACGTGAAACGTATATCAATACTTGATGAACGGAGGAATCGTTCATATCACCCTTCTGGCTGAAAGGGAGGGCCCTCCAGCCAGACGGATGATGTTATCTGGAGGGCCCACAGTTATTGCCGACTTAAACAAAGTCGTCAGGATTTACTAATGAATAAAATGTATACAACAAAAAAAAAATATACTCGGCTAGCGAAACCATTAATGCCTCCGTAATCTCGTTAAAAAGTTTTTAGGAACGTTTTAGTTTTACCGCATTTCGGGGGTTTGTGCAGGCGTACCGGATGCTGACAAATCTGAGCTGGAAGCAATTGAAGAAGTCTACTGCAAAGATAGGCAAGACCCCCTACTAGTCGGCAGCGTGACATCTAACGTTGGCTTGACAATGGCAGCATCTGGCATGACTGCTCTCACTAAGGTTAGTAGCTTATTAGTACCTACTAGAACTAGACTAGATCTCTTTGTAAATGAGCTTGTCTGGGGAAGTTGGTAAAACACCGATCATTTTGGTGGACCTATTTAATAATGCTTTCCAAACATGCAGGTGTTACTTGGCTACCACACCGGTCAGCTAGCCGCCAACATGCACTGTAATAGCCCGCGGCAGGACGTGGTGGCTCTGCGCGAGGGGCGCATGCTTGTCGTCACTGAGCACCAGTGCTTCCACCGCTCCTACGTCGCCGTCAACGGCATGTCCACCACAGGTGTCAACTCACACATGCTGCTGCATGGTCACTATAAACCTAAGGTATATTTACTCAGTGATATAACGTCATTATCAACTGTGTTCAACACGTTTTATTTTATTTTATTTATTTGGGAAAATAAACAGTTACACATTACAGTATTACACAAAATTTGTACTACAGAGTGAGTAAATGTATAACTCACGACATTTCCACATATTATAAAAACAAGTTATAAATTAATGCGATGTGCGCTTACTATTTGAAAAATACATGTGTTAATGATAAAATTAAACAGGCATGCAAATAAAAAAGAAAACCAAGAAATTATAAAAGTACAGTCTAAGAGTTCAATATTACGGAGCAATATCCAAAATAGTTTCGCGAAAAAAGCCCCTAAATCTGCCAGTTGGAAAAGCAAAGATGTGAATATTTTAAAAGAGATTGTTATGTTGACCAGTAAGGCGACGTAGGGGTGCTCGTAAGCCTGCGTTCGCACGATTAGAAGATACCGCAAATAGAGGTCGTGCGCGCACCCCATGGCGTATGGTTGTTCTAGGTACTACGTAGCTAATCTTATTAGTAATATCCATACAATCACATGTGCTATTGCATTGTCTCTAAAATAAGGCTGGCTTTAAGATTATGTAGCTTATACCTATTCAGAAGATCACTATAAATTGCATAAGTACGGAACCAACGGAAATGCATGGCTTTCAAAAACTTACTTTGAACTCTTTAAATCGCGTCTGAATATTTACTAAAGAAGGGATTTCACCACGTATGCCATTAAATGCAATCTTATTCAAGAGAAGCTGATGGTCAACCTTGTCAAAAGCTTTCCGGAAATCAGTGTATATACTATCAACTTGCACACGAGAGTCCATGTTGTTGAATAAGTAGTCCAAAAAAATTACTAGGTTTGTTGTAGTTGACCTTCGTTTGACGAATCCATGTTGCTGTTGAATAATAGTATTGTGCAGTAGAGGGTATACTTTATCATGAACTAGTCTCTCGAAAACCTTTGACAAAGCTGACAGTATTGATATAGGACGATAATTCTCGACATCATCCTTTGGTCCCGACTTGTAAACAGGGGTTATATTTGCAAGTTTCCATGCCTGTGGAAAGCATCCTTGAGAAATTGAGAAATAGATTGGTTAAATATAATATGCAGGGGTATACACAGATGAACGGCTGTCTGTTTAATGAAAGTTACAGATAGACCATCCGATCCTGGCCCTTTAGAAGGATCCAATGTCTTGAGCGCACTAAGTACTTCATCAATAGAAAACTGAATGTCATTTTACAGAGTGCAGCTATCAGAGCAGTCGTCATACGTGGATGGAATATTAGCAGAACTGGATCGTTCATAAACCGAATTAAAAAAGTCTGAAAAAAGGTTACAAACGTTTCCTGGGTTGCTAATTGACTGGTTGTTATAATTCATAGTGGATGGAATGCCAGCAGATTTTTTTTCTATTAGAAAGGAATGTCCAAAAATGCTTAATATTGTTCTGAATACTATCTTCAACAGATTTAATATAGTTTTTATAACAGTGGTTGCATTCTACTTTACTCTAGATCGGTAAAGTGCAAACTGCTCGTAATTCGAAATATTGTTGTACATTTTCCATCTAACCCAAGCCTTGACCTTATCTTTATGAATGTGTATAAGAGGTTTTGAGAACCACATGGGATACTTAAAAGATCTGCAAGTAGTCAAGGGTACATGTTTCTTAATAATACCAAAAATAATATTAGAGCACGTGTCGAGAGATTCGTCAACTGATTGGTAATTTAAGGCGTCTTACCAATTGATTTCATTTAAATCGTTATTAATTTCATTAATTTCATAACTTGCCTTATAGTAATTATATTTTTTTATCGTCTTGCGTACCATTGAACTATGAGGTAAACGCAGCGAGCGGGATACACATAACCGAGGGTGATGGTTGTCAAGCTGTAATAAATGGTCTGTGGGTTCAGAAATTGTGCAATCGTCATTACAGTGGAGTGCAGTGCGATGCGCGTTCGAACACGGACGTGTTTCCACTGTGCACGGCACGAATTTTATTCGCGTGTTGCGCGGCCGTAGCCGCTGCCCGAAATCACAATGAGTTCAAAAAAACTTATAGTGAATGAATTGCTGGCATTCCTAGTCCATGCCATCGACTACATGGACGAGGTGAGCACCCTGCAGATATGCAGGTCCAACTTCAAGGAGGACGACATCAGCAGCGGAAAGCTGTTACTGTTCCAGTCTCTTGGAAAATTGGACCAGATGCCCTCTCGGCGCAGAGATGGAACCGAGAAGAGTCTTCAGGATATCCTCGATATGTTGAAGAAGACTGACCCGGACGACGTGCCAGATTTCGTGGCGAAGGAGCTAAGTAAACTGCCTCCCGTCACTTTCGATCACGTCGACGTTACACGGCTGCTAAAGGACATCACTACCTTGAAAGCGGAGATGACCAAGATGCAGTCCAGAATGGAGATATCAGAAAAAACCAATACCGAACTACGTGCAGAAATAGCGTTATTGCGCGACGTTGGTTCGGTATTTGGGTCACCTGAGGCCTCAAAGGTGAATACACGTCGAGGGGCGCAAAATGCAACCATCGGCAGTTTTGAATCGGCGAACACAAGTGCGTCATCAGCTGCCGATAACGCTGAGCAAGCGCCGCCCGCCGCCGTCGTCACCCGCGCCGCAACACCGGCTGCGGATACGTCACGCGTAGGTACGTCGACCCCAAAACGTGCCTATGCTGCTATCGTCACCAGCGGAAAATCTGATGCGTCGCAGCCTAAGCGACAAACCAGAAAAGGGGAAATACGGAAAGAGGGTGGTCAACCTGCCCTGACTGCGGTCCTTAGCTCCGTGCCAAAAACGACACAAGTTGATGAGGAGGGCTTCACTAAAGTAGAAAGGAAGAAGAAGAAGCCCTGTTCTCGTAACTTGTGCGGTACCGCACCGAGTGGACCCAACATGCTGCTGCGTCCTGCTGTGCCTACGACGCAGCTGTACATTTCACGTCTGCATCACTCCACTACAACTGAAGAAGTGGTGCAGTATTTGAAAGTGAAGACCAACTGGACTCTGAGGGTCGAAAGGTTGGAATCGCGCCATAACATCAACTTTAAATCTTTTGTGGTACGAGTTCCAACCCAACATCTGCAGACCTGCATGAAGGAGGACTTTTGGCCGAAGGGTGTCGTATATCGACGTTTCCGAGGACGGTTACGCGACACCTCGCAGCGAAACACGACGCCGACAACATTACGTGTATAGTTTTAGTTTTAAATGGTTTTAAATTATGTATTAGTTTATTGTTATTTGATGTTATTTTGTGTATTTTATCTATGGGCCTTAGTAGCCTGATAATAAAATTATTATTATTATTATTATTATTATATTATTACTTATGTCCAAGTCTAATATTCTCCTGTTCAGATTTTTTATAGTTTGGAATTGATGAGCGTTTAAGAAAGACATAAACATACTCCAGTGACCACATATGGGAGAATTAGCTCTGTAGATCTGTGCAGAAATTTAAATACTGTCTGAGCTAGCAACCCAGTCGACGTCCGGCAAATTATAGTCTCCTAACAAGTAAAAATGTTCGATGTCGGTGTCATCACGATGTGTTTGCATTAAGTCAAAATATTCAACATATACACACTCAGGTGTTTTAGGTGGTATATATACTGCCGCAATTATTTGAAACTTACCTCTGGCTGAGCTTGGCAGCTGTACAAGGATCTGATCAATGTTTGTGTGCATAGATAAACTTGGAATTATTCTAACTGGACGCAGTCCTTTAAGTATCGCCACGAGAACACCACCTCCATCTTTTTTATTAGTGGCCGTACGATCACGGTCACATCGATACACTTCATAACGTTCATCAACGAACTCTTTGTTAAATATCGCGGGCGTTAACCAGGTCTCAGTCAGAATTATAATGTCGTAAGAATTGGCTAAGATATTCATATATAGAATATGTAATTTGGTGCGAACTCCTCTGCAATTTTGGTACGTTGATAATTGAATAATGAGAACTAACACGTTAAATATTGAATGACGACAGATTTGCTGCCCCAACGCGCCTTTACAATTATTAAATGTTCCAGGACCTTTCCCGCTACCAGTCTTCTATTCCACGCTTGGTCACATTATCAGGCCGACAAGAGTCTGCCATCACTAAGATATTTGAGAACTTAAAGTCCAGACCCATCGATGCTGAAGAATTGGCACTGTTGCACAACATCCATGCAAACAATATCTCTGGACATTTAGGCAGGGGATATGCAATACTTGGTATGGACAAATTGATATTATATATAGTAACTATCATCATTAATCGGCAGAGACTCGTTGCTGGACATAGGTCTCCTCAAACATAGTAACAAGGACCGGTCCTGTGCTTCTCGCATCCAGCGGATTCCCGCGACCTTCACCAGGTTATCGGTCTAAATTGTAGGAACCCTACCGACGCTGTGCCATCCGAGATTCGGTTACCACTCCAGAACTTTTCGGCCCCATCAACTATTTGTTAGCAACAATTACGTTATATTATACATATTAATTCTTCCTAACCTGGATCACTGTATCGAAGAATGCAATGTTTTGCTTTCTTATCTTGCCAGACACGGATGTGAACCAAAAAACTGTGAGCTTGTGTGAGAAGGCGGAGTACTTCGACAATGACCGGCGGCCGCTATGGTTCGTGTACAGTGGGATGGGCTCGCAGTGGGTTGGTATGGGTGCGCAACTCATGCGCATACCGATCTTTGCTGCTGCTATACAACGGTAAATATAAATCATCAGAAGTTTAATCAGAAGTTTTAAAATGCTTAAGTAGCCCGGGGAATTTTAATTCAGTAATTTTGCATACTCTCTTTCTCTCTTAAATTGCTTTAACATTCCGTTACTACTACGAGTACAGGTATTGAACTAAACACTTTGTTGCAGTTGTCATAAAGTGATGGAACCTGAAGGTCTCGACATTGTTAACATAATAACGTCTACTGACAAAAACATATTTGACCATATCGTACACTCCTTCGTGGGGATCGCTGCTATTCAAATCGGACTTACAGATGTCCTTCATGAACTGGGATTAAAACCTGACGGAATCATAGGTATTTATTGATTTATTTAATAATAAATTCATTTATTTCAGACATAATTACAAAATTGTCCATATAGTGTTAGTAACAGAGGTCTTAAAAACTATGTTAGTATACTAGTATTAATTCACATTATAAAATTCAAATAGACATTAAAACACCACATAAAAATACAACAAAAATAACATTACATATATTAATTATGTCACGTGAAGCCGAATAAGCCTCCCCAGCACTGCAGACTCCGGCCTATCTGATATCATCCTCAGAATTCCGTTGGGGCTCCCACGGATCCTAAACATCAGAGATGCTGCTTTTTTACGCATTATGGCGTAAAAATCGTCGACCCTAGCGTCAGCAAACATGCCTGATGCGCTGCAGAAACGAGGGAGCCCCACCAGAACTCTGAAGGCGTTGTTGTATTGTACGCGAAGAGCGTTGTAGGCCCGTTGCGTGTAGCTGGTCCATAGAGCACTGGTGTAAAAGCTTTGGCAGTAGTCCCTGAACAGTGTCACTTTTACATCTACTGTACACCTTGCAAATCTATGCACCAACATATTCGCACGAACCGACAACGCCCTTCGCTCCCTCTCGATATCTGCATCGTCATTTAGGGTCTCAGTCACTATGTGTCCTAGGTATCTAAACTGAGAGACACGTTTCAGAGGTAATTCGTTTAAAAAGACCGGGGGTACATGCTCCGGTGACTTATTCTTACCTCTAATCACCATGAACTCACTTTTTTTCTCATTGTATTTGAGACCATGAGCGACCGCATATGACTCACAAATACCGAGCAGTTTTCTCAAACCACTGAGCGACGGACTCAGCAACACCATGTCGTCAGCGTAACTGATGTTATTTACGCAGACGTCATCTATATGACAACCAACGTGACTGTTACTGAGGCCCTCAATCAGCTGATTAACATACAAGTTAACATTTAAGTGTACATGCATAACATTACAGAATAAACAAGCCTACTGTAACCCGGCTTGTTGGAGTTGTACCGAATTGGTTAGGAGACTGGATGTTGATGGTCTCCTTCGGTGTTGTACTACTCACCACCGTGCTAAAGTAAATTTGTAGGGTATAATAAGCTGCTAGGGAAAGATTCAATTAAACAAGTACCTTCTTATACAATGCAAAGTTTATTATAATAACACACTATTGAAGGTTCACAACATTGAATGTGGCTGGCCACATACCTTCCCCCATACACCTGGGCTTCCACACCAGTACAACCAGTCTCGGGTCTAGTTGTATTGGTGTGTTGACCTGCAATGAGACTATTACAATATACTCAGAGTCGCTATAGCGAATCCGTGAGGTGAACCACTTAATAGATACTAGCTCAATCATACAAGTACCTACCTATCAAGGTTGTGCTAACAACGGAACATAAGATTATGCTAAGCAATCCGCGACACAACACTTTATGGCAACTGGTCACATCACCCAGTCCATACAATAGGCCTAACTCTCTCATAGACTAAATTGCTATCTTACCGATTATTCTCGGTGATCTCTCAGTACTAATCCCTTCACTTGACAAGACTACGACCCTTGGCATCAAACACAGGATACCCCTGTGTTCGCACGTTACGTGGCCTACGGGTATTATAATGACGCTTCGTTACCTGGAGCGGCGAACTTCCCTCATCACCGATATCGGTTAAGTAAAGCCTTCCTGTCAAACGGATGACCACACCTCAAAGGTTGCCTGCACCCGGATCCATTCCAATCATCAGACCACGGGGCTACTCCAAAACATCACGTGTCTATATGTATTAGAGATACACGAGAAAAAAGAGGCTAGCATAAACAGCCAGACCTGTAACAATATACTCGTGTCAGAAATCACATGTACGAGCCACGCCATTCCGCATGAACAAAGAATACGTTTGAACACTCACCGGATTCAGCTTCGAATGGGACTTATCAGAAACCCATCGGGTTATTTGGGTACAGTCTGTTCCTCCAGAACTCAGTCCCTCTTCCAAATCCTATTCGTATCGTGTCACACACGTTGCGGGTCTTCCCCATGCCGGATCAATGTCACAAACCTTCGAGAAGCTTCCGCTACCATAGACTAAATAGAATTCTTGTCTATTGGTTATTTTCCATTTCTTAGGCATTGTTTTAAATAAAATGTGGGAAATTATGTCTGTATGTTTATTTATTTAAATTAACTAATACTTTTGTATATAATTTACATGACATAATTTCTCTAGTGTTACCGAGAACACGATGACAGCCATGCCAATGCCTGACACAAGATGTCGCTACTTGTTGCGTAATTTATTGATTTTGCAACGTCACAATGCCCCTCTTCCCACAATAAGGTTTTTGGGTAAGCAAAAACCACACACCGCCCTCGGTGTTAGAAGTGGGAATTCAATTTTTAAACAGAAATGGAATAAGTTTTATTATAAAATGATAATAAATTATTAAGTCCTACTAAATGCAATAACCAACCTTAAATAATCCAACTGCCAGGAAACTCATTCTACTTACAAAAATTTCCTACTATCCGGGCATAACCCCCCCAATCTTTCATACATCCCTAGATTTTCCTCTCTTTCAATCTGTAGCAACCTGCATTCAAATCGCAGGAGGCCACCTCTCGCATACTCCCGAATTCCGTCTGTATACCAGTGGAACTCTGCATTGTTTAATATTAATCAAAACGATCCTCCTGGTGAATATGTTCAGCGAGCTGATACATAAAAAATTGGGCAAATAATGTCCATAACTCACCAGGCAAGACGTATACAACATTCCCAGAAATAAAAATTTCTGAAAACTAAATGGTGTTTTGGCTTGTTTTAAGAGTCACCTGCCGCTCGTAACTAGAAAAGCAACTAGTGCTATCTAACGTCTCACCGAAGCAACAATGCTATTTCGGCAAAACAAAACATTAGTCTAGGCTTATTTTAGGAGTTACTATCCGCTCCAATACCAAATATGGACACATCCATGTCCAATAAAAACGCAACCAAGCGAGCTTGGCTACTAAAATGTGAAGGCTTATTTTAGAAGTCACTATCCGCTTCTTAAACTAGATAAGCAACTAGTGCTATCTAACGTCTCACCGAAGCAACAATGCTATTTCGGCAAAACAAAACATTAGTCTAGGCTTATTTTAGGAGTTACTATCCGCTCCATATCCAAATATGGGCACATCCATGTCCAATAAAAACGCAACCAAGCGAGCTTGGCTACAAAAATGTGTAGGCTTATTTTTGAAGTCACTATCCGCTTCTTATAATTATTATGGCCTGAGCCATAAAAGATAAATTAAATCGCAAGGTATGAAAAACGGCATAATTACTACCGTATAATATGTGGAACAAATCCAACAAATAAACTTAACGAACAAATCCAAATAAATAGATCCCTCGTTAACAATACGATTTAAAAAAAATATAATAAGTATAGCATACATACGCCTTGTCTTCGTTGTTGGAATAGTCACCAAACAACACGTGGTAACACGGACTACGGCTAATAAACCGGCTTGAGACGACTGGAAGAAATTTTTCCGACCACTGTTGATCATGTTAATAAATGCTACGAAATTCCGATCCCGTGAATTGAACCCCATTATCGGTAATTACGGTTTCGGAAATTCCGTGAGCAAGAAAAACATAATTCTCAAAGTTTTTGGCTACCAAAGAACCAGTTGCACGGCGTAATGGAAACAATAACGTGTATTTTGAAAAACAGCAAGAAAATATACCCTATCTAAATCCATTTTGATTTTTCCTCAATAATATAATGCTAACAAAAACGATGTTTATCTAAATCACGTTTCCGAACGCACCAAACCACATGTAACACAACGTCAAACGTCAAAAGGTCACCTTGACAATATCAAATTGTCAATGTGTTTTATAGGTTAAGTTCCTATGTATGAAAACGAATGACTAACCAACCTCTAAATCATGGAATAGAATAACCAAATCAACTGTTTTATCGAATGCTGTGATCGTATTTCCAATTAGGGTTTAATGATGAGTGTTAAAACGTTAAACGTCTAAGTGACAGACCAGTCGTCGTAAAGATTTACAATAGATCCTCTCAAACAAATATGAAAACGCTATAACACCTTTGAGAACTGTCTCGTTTGGGCTGTGTACAATATATCTAGTATAAACCAAAATGTTTTATAACTATTTTACAGTAATAAGTTTTTGAATTTACTCAATTGTTAAACAATGTTTCACTATTTAAATGCAATACAGTTTATCAGTAATCTGATATATTTTAGTTTTCCTTGTAGTTAAGAACTGCTAAGATTTTATCTTGAACCAATTGTCAGTTGTATACAATACCTATAAACTGTTCCAAAAAATATGCAACCTCAATAAGTTACAAGTTACAATACCTTCCAAATTATAGGTAATATCAAGTCACTAACCGTTAAACAAACATTGGGAACATACATAATCTCATAACAATTACCACAATGCTACCAATCCAACTTGTGCATTGGCATATATACAAATAGGTTAGTGAACTTTTAACAGTCTGCACCTTACCGGTCCAAACAAGAGAAATTGTTATATTGTGGTGCGTTGACCACTTTACATTCAAACTTAAAAAACTAGCCTTAATCTAATACATAATCCTGCCAAGTGAAAGACTGAGAGCATTGAGAGAGAGATACCTGCTATTAATTTGTTCACCTTATACAATTAAACAATTATATACCTTTGGGCGCCAACTGTTACCCGTCAAGTGGAGTTGTGGAATTAACTGTAACCCGGCTGTTGGAGTTATACAGAATTGGTTAGGAGACTGGATGTTGATGGTCTCCTTCGGTGTTGTACTACTCACCACCGTGCTAAAGTAAATTTGTAGGGTATAATAAGCTGCTAGGGAAAGATTCAATTAAACAAGTACCTTCTTATACAATGCAAAGTTTATTATAATAACACACTATTGAAGGTTCACAACATTGAATGTGGCTGGCCACATACCTTCCCCCATACACCTGGGCTTCCACACCAGTACAACCAGTCTCGGGTCTAGTTGTATTGGTGTGTTGACCTGCAATGAGACTATTACAATATACTCAGAGTCGCTATAGCGAATCCGTGAGGTGAACCACTTAATAGATACTAGCTCAATCATACAAGTACCTACCTATCAAGGTTGTGCTAACAACGGAACATAAGATTATGCTAAGCAATCCGCGACACAACACTTTATGGCAACTGGTCACATCACCCAGTCCATACAATAGGCCTAACTCTCTCATAGACTAAATTGCTATCTTACCGATTATTCTCGGTGATCTCTCAGTACTAATCCCTTCACTTGACAAGACTACGACCCTTGGCATCAAACACAGGATACCCCTGTGTTCGCACGTTACGTGGCCTACGGGTATTATAATGACGCTTCGTTACCTGGAGCGGCGAACTTCCCTCATCACCGATATCGGTTAAGTAAAGCCTTCCTGTCAAACGGATGACCACACCTCAAAGGTTGCCTGCACCCGGATCCATTCCAATCATCAGACCACGGGGCTACTCCAAAACATCACGTGTCTATATGTATTAGAGATACACGAGAAAAAAGAGGCTAGCATAAACAGCCAGACCTGTAACAATATACTCGTGTCAGAAATCACATGTACGAGCCACGCCATTCCGCATGAACAAAGAATACGTTTGAACACTCACCGGATTCAGCTTCGAATGGGACTTATCAGAAACCCATCGGGTTATTTGGGTACAGTCTGTTCCTCCAGAACTCAGTCCCTCTTCCAAATCCTATTCGTATCGTGTCACACACGTTGCGGGTCTTCCCCATGCCGGATCAATGTCACAAACCTTCGAGAAGCTTCCGCTACCATAGACTAAATAGAATTCTTGTCTATTGGTTATTTTCCATTTCTTAGGCATTGTTTTAAATAAAATGTGGGAAATTATGTCTGTATGTTTATTTATTTAAATTAACTAATACTTTTGTATATAATTTACATGACATAATTTCTCTAGTGTTACCGAGAACACGATGACAGCCATGCCAATGCCTGACACAAGATGTCGCTACTTGTTGCGTAATTTATTGATTTTGCAACGTCACACTACGCTGTTTTACAGTGCAATTTACAAACTAAAATGTATTATAAATGTGACACACATACCTGTATCAGATGTTCAAAGATAGAATTGCCAACCCGATCATACCCAAGCTCATGGATACATTTCTTCACAATATATAGGGTCGCTATTAATTAGACTTTAAATGCATTCGAATTGTAGGATGCGCCAGAAATTGTACTTATCCGGTACAATTCGGACTCTTTGAGAATATCATCTACCACACTACTGATTTCAATGCGAAAAAATATTTAATTTTCGTTTTAACTTTTACCGTATGTGGATCATATACTTACAGTAGTAGTTCTTCTTGATCATTGCTTTATTTCTTACAGGCCACAGTGTTGGTGAGTTGGCATGTGCATACGCCGACGGATGTTTAACAGCGGAACAAATGATGATGTGCGCTTACCAACGTGGACGTGTATCGCTGGAGACTCCCATCATACATGGTTCAATGGCTGCTGTCGGTCTGGGATATGAAGAAGTAAATCCAATCGTTCATTATTGTTACATTTCACTACCCTATTGGGTGGATAAATAATTTAGTTACTACTAAACCTACGCCATCTGTCTGCCTGTAATAAGACCGTATCTTTTAACTTTGTCATAAGCCGAGTTTATAGTTATAACCTCTATCATGGACAATATGGCATACTTATGAACAATTAAAAACCACCATGTACTTACAAGAAACGGTGAAAAATAATCTTTTTTTCAAGTGTACGGAACACCTAGTCCGTTCTCAACGTTTTGGTTTTTATTTTCAAATGAAGCTATCGAAGATATGCCCGTCCGATATCGACGTGGCGTGTCATAACGGGCCTGACTCCAGCACCATCTCAGGACCTGCTGGCGTCATGAAGGAGTTCGTCGCTCAGCTCATGGCGAAAGGCGTGTTCGCGAAGGAGGTGCCGAGTTCCAACATACCGTATCATTCGCGATATATCTCAATTGCAGGTAAGAGATAACATCATATTTAACCTTTTGAACGTCTCCAATGAAAGGAAAAGTATCCTGGACGCCAACGACGTCAAAGAGCCGTCAAAACGTAGATAAGGCCACAAAATATAAATACTTGATCATAAATTGCGGCCTTTACGTACTACATGCCATATCGATGTTTACATGGACCCATGGCGTTTAAAAGGAAATGTAATTAAGCAAACAATATTATCAAAGATTGAATGCCAAACTTTGTTCAGGTCCGCAACTTCTCAAGTTACTAAAAGAAGAAATTAAGAATCCGAAGGCGCGCAGTGAGCGTTGGCTATCGACTTCTATTCCGCAGAGCAAATGGAACGAAGATTTTGCTAAAAATTGCTCAGCAGAATATCAAACTAACAACCTACTGGTGAGTAGCGGTAAAGTAACTGAAACTTTCAGTAGCGCCATCAAGATGAAATTTGGTATGGTCATGCATGTAAGGCGAGGGGAGATTGTAGAATCCGTCGGAACCCAACTCTCGGATTTCATAAATCTTAGAGCCTCTTCCGCATCCGAAACCTATAAGTATTTGGGTATGTCGGAAGCGTTGGGCATCAATGGTATGATGCTCAACGCTTGGCATGCCAACGTCCGGGGGAATCAATTAGACATATTATCTCTGGGTGTTCTCGTCTAGCTAACGAAGAATACTTGCAAAGACACAACTTTGTAGCCAGGATTATCCATCAGCAACTTGCTCTGAAATACAGCTTTGTGGAATCGGAAGTGCCGTACTACAGGTATGTGCCCGACTCAGTTCTCGGAAATGGAAATATTACATTATACTGGGATCGATCCATCATCACTGACAGAGGGCTATTGCTGCCAATAAGCCTGATATAGTGGTGGGGGCTCGAATAGAGCGGCGCGCAATGATCGTTGACATAACAATCCCGTATGACGGGAACCTCGTGAAAGTCGAGAAAGATAAACAAATCAAGTATCTTGACTTATCTCGCGAGGTTGTAGACATGTGGGACGTGGACTCAGCGATCATTGTGCCGATAGTCGTGACAGCCAATGGCTTAATAGCTAAGAGCCTCGACCAACACCTTTTATATTTCTTATATTACTAACGCTATCAAAAACAATAAACTTCTTTGGAAAAATATAAAAAATATTACTTATACTAATAAAACACGAACAGAGAACTTGGAATTGCTGCAGGTTAAATCATCTCCCATAGAATCCGCTAACTTTATAAATAAATATTTTGCTAGTATTGGCAGAGATCTGGCCCAAAACATAGCACCTGGCAGTAAATCTTTTAGCAAACTCCTAAATAATTCGCCATCACAGTCGAGCTCAATGGTATTTCTGGAAACTGATCCATCCGAAGTTTGTACTACGCTTATGAATCTACGATCTGACAGTGCCTCCGGATGGGACAATATACCTACTTGCTTCCTAAAGCTTGCTAAAAACGAAGTTGTGCCAATTATCACGCACCTTGCCAATCTATGTTTTCAAAAAGGTGTTTTTCCAGCCCCATTAAAAAAATCCATTATTACACCTGTGTATAAGAGCGGTGGTAGAGACGATGTCAACAATTATCGACCTATTTTTGTTTTAACTGCAATTTCCAAAATTATAGAAAAATTGATAAATACTCGCCTTTTGCAGTATCTAAATAGGTTTGATATTCTGTCACCTTCTCAATTCGGATTTAGGCAAAAAAAGTCAACTGAAGATGCTGTTTTAGCACTAAGTTCACTAGTAACCGAACAGCTCGATAAAGGAAATAAATGTATGGCAGCCTTTCCGGATCTAAGAAAAGCCTCTACTCCCATTCTTTTACGCAAGCTTGAGGCTATTGGAGTTCGTGGAATATCGCTGGCACTGTTTAAGGATTATCTTTCTGGTAGAACACAAAAAGTTAAACTTGGACAAATTGTCGGTGAGGATGCAGATGTATCATACGGCGTACCTCAAGGAAGTGTACTAGGACCTACGCTATTTTTAATTTACATAAATGACCTCTGCAACATGAATATTAATAATGCCGAAGTATTCTCGTACGCCGATGATACAGCTGTCGTCTTCACAGGGGAAACATGGTCTGATGTTAAAAAAAGTGCAGAAGAAGGGCTTGCTCTTGTTGCAACTTGGTTAAAGATAACCTACTCACCTTGAACGCTAGCAAAACCAACTACATTTGCTTTAATATTTATAATCGGGTTCAACCTGATAAGAAATTTAAGTTAAGAATCCACACGTGCGACATTGTCACAGATAGAACTCGCTGCAATTGCCCAACTATCCAACAAGTTACACAAGCAAAATATCTGGGAGTGATTATTGACCAGCGTCTTTCCTGGTATCCTCAACTGGAACAAGTCATGAGTCGAGTAAGGAAACTTATATATATATTCAAAGAGCTGAGATATGTTGTACCAAGGAGAATACATGTAAATATAAATAAGAATAACCAAAGAAATCTAATAAATGAAATTTATGTGTCTTTAGTCCAGTCTGTTACAGTATATTGTATAACTGCATGGGGTGGGGCAGCGAAATCTAGTTTTCTGGGGGTAGAACGCGCTCAAAGAGCGATGCTTAAGGTGATGTACTTCAAAAAAAGAAGATTCCCTACTGACAAGCTTTATGAATTATGTAATCTGCTGTCAGTGAGAAAATTGTATATCCTTCATAGCATCCTCAAAAAGCACAAAGAGATACCGTATGATGCTAAAATACTAAGAAAAAGAAATAAACACAACATAGTAAACGTTCCCATAGCTAGGACAGAATTTGCCAGCAGACAATATAAAAACCGCTCAGCTTTTTTATACAATAAAATAAATAAAATAATATATATTTATAACAAAAAAATAATTGAGTGTAAAAAAGAGTTAATATTATGGCTTCACAGTTTAGATTATGATGACACAGAGTTACTTTTGCAGCGTGTGACTTAATAATGTATATTATTAGAGTTATTTTATTTGCTCATTTAGTCACTCAGGTTCACTCAAAATCTCTCTCACTCACACACACAAACATACACACTCACACACAAACACACACACACACACACTTGTAAAAATTTATCGTAATATTGATTTAGTTTTTTTTTTTTTTTCCTTTTATTGTTTATTTGTATGCCTTTGTACGTTTATAATATAAGGGAAGAGCGGAGTCTTCAACTACAGGCATTGCTATGCTTAAATGGAGACTCCTCGACATGCAATGCTAAGCCAAAAAGTTATATGAAATAAACTTATTTTTTTTTTTTTTTTTTTTTTTTTTTTATGTTCTAATATATAAAAATATAATTTACGTGTATATAATTAAATAAAGGAAATAATAGTAATTTATTTATTTGTATAGAATGCAGGTGTTACAAAAATGGTGTTAGTTTCAAATATATTCCCAGTAGATTCCGCCTGTTGGCATACAAAAATATAGTGGTTAACTTACAGATAATTTAATTGAGATAATTCATAATGAGATCATGAATCAGCGAAGTCTAAAATTATTTATATAAAAAATGAGATAAAGTAAAGCAAATATTACAATTCATCATTTATTAAATCGATAACAGAGTAAATAACATTTCTCTGTCAGCACGACGACAGGAGTTTCTTGAATTTTATTAAGGGCTGATCCTTAATACAATTTGGCAATTTGTTAAATATGTGCCATATATATGCCAATAGGTGCCATACTAATAATGTTTTTTTTTAAGCAAAGCAGTGTTTTATCTACCAGTACACAATAGACTCTGATATTTTGATATCATGGCAGTAGTTCGCATCCTCGTATCATTTAATGCCGGAAATAGATGCTTGTTAATTTTAACGAATACAGCTACTTCGAGAATGTCTAAACTAGGAAAAGTTTGTACTTTGTGTTTCTTGAAAAAAGGAATGTAACTATCTGTAACCTTGAGATAAAAAATGGATTTTGTGCACCATTTTTGGGCTTTAAGTATAGACTCCCTTTCGGAACAATTACTCCAGAATACTACACCGAACCTTAGAACAGAGACCACCAAACCGTGATATGCAACCATTAAAGTATCAACGTTAACTTTCTTGGACAGATTGTAGAGAGCATATGCAGACGTGCTTAATCTTTTGCAAACTTCTTCAGCCTGCGGTTTCCAAGTTTTATTGTTGTTCAAAGACTTTATACGCATAGTAACGTTAGCCTGAGCGGCGTACTCTACTTTATTTAACAATGGTTTCGAGCACTTAGGAACAATTAGCTTCACGCTTTTATCAAAAGTATGTGCAAAATTATTAGTAATGTCTTTAGAAGTTAAATTAGTTTTATTAAATGAATTCTTATTAGCATCATCAACGGAATTTTTTATTTTACCTGTAATTCGATTAAGAATTTGCTATAGCTGTCTAGCGGGATTGATCCAGGTATAATTACAGGAATAATGAAAAAATACATTGCTTGATGTGAACGTGCAAATTTATTCTGAATATATCACAGATGTTATGTTATGTCGATAAAAATCTATAATAAACTACCTGAGGTGCTCGGAAATGAGGGAATAATTGCTATTTTTACCAATAAATAAAAAATAAAAAATACTGAATAAATGTTATTACAGTATTAATGAATATTTAATTGAAAAATCCACAGAACTGGCACAGTAATATAAATGAATAATAAATATTTAGATTTAATTAATTAAATTAATAATTAACAAAATGTTGCCTTTAATTTTAAATAGAATAAGTTCTTTTTTGTTTGGCATGTATAAGTTAATCCTCTTCCTTCAAATTTTTATTTTGCTGTGCCCGACAGGGTCCACGATTGGTACAACTAATGTTTACTTAGCACATTGTGGAATGTAATAAATGATTGAGTATTGAGTATTGATGTAGGTAGCCGGTCGACCAACGTTAAAAATAAAAACGATTAGCCACAATCTGTGTAGCCTCAAAATTCAACTATTCAAATTTCTGTAGGCGTTTGCGGGAACACTGTCTAATATTGCTCTTATTTGATAAAATTTTGGACTTTATGTTATTGTTTTTAGTTTTATGTTTTAAAGTGTTTGCATAGTTTCTTGATTTGTAATATTTTTGTTTTAAGACTATTTTATTGGAGTCTTCTATCCACTTCGTGAATAATTTATCCCGATGTTCAACCCCGATGGGTGAACATCGGGATCAATTTTGGCTCTGATTATTTTTTTTATTCATCCATTTATTTTTACCACGCGAAGAACTACATTTAACTTTAATTTTATGTTCTGATTTTTTATAACGTTCTTTGAACTGGTTACGCATAAATGTATATAGGGATATATACATATACAACATTAGTTTTAGTATATGCGAAACCTGAATATAGTTTGTACAGAATAAGTAACTGAATCGATTCCAATAATTTTTAAACTATGTTATATTTTGTAGCATAAATATTTTAAAAATGTTACAAGTTGGACACCGAGCGACATTAAGTACCTATCCGCAATCATACGCGCACAACACAGGTCACAGCAGGTCAAAGCGGCACCAGGCGCGGGTGCACAGCGGGGCGGGGGTAAAACAACTCCTTCAGTCGCCCGGACGCTACAGGTTGACGCGCACGTGTTACGCTTCCTTTCAGTTACAATACGCCTTCGCGATTGCGCGGCCGCCGTGGGTCTTACAGTTAGTTGTCTTTCGGTTGATCGTGTACCGTGTACCTATCGTATGTAAAAAGTATCGTGTAACCATGTCTTTCTCATACACAAACGTCCAGTACACAGAAATGGTACGTACACTAGCGGTGTGTGTGGTGATAACGTATCTCTGGCAGTGCGGCGGTACGAGGAGCAATTCGGCATCAGAGTATCGTGAAACACAATGCTTTCCGCCACACAAAAATTTAGGGACTACGGTACCATTCGGCCTCCGACAGCAGTCGATAGAGGAGTGAGTCGAATTCCTGCCACAGTCCAAGACGGAATTTTGGACTACATGGCCAACAAACCTACAGCCTGCTGTGTTCAGTAATGCGATATTTAACAGTTTTTATCCACTTTGAACTATAAGTGTTTGGCATATGGTGCAACAAATCGCATTGACGAGATTTTATCATTTACGGCTGCATTTACGAATAAAGTACATAATAATATCTACCTACACTAGACCATTACGACAGTCCAAAGCCTGCAAGTGTGATGGAAAATGTTATTACCGGATAATTACAATTCAATCGTCGTACGGTTAGGTATCTACTGCCAAATTATTATCAATGAGCGCGAGACGACGAGGGAGGCGCGTGCGGTGCGTTGGCGCCGCGTGGTAAACATGTTTTTGTACGGACAACCAGGTAATATAACAAGCTTATCACTTTGTGATTTTCATGATACAGTTTTGAAATTTTGTAAATAGATTCTTTACATAAAAATACTGGACACGTGTTTCGGGTTTCGCATATACTAAAACTAATATTGTATATGTACTTTTATAATTAATTAATTTATATATATTTTTTTATTTATAATTTATATATATTTTTATATTTATGTAGGGCATTTTATATCCCGTGATTTTTCCCACTGAACCTCCTCGAAACATTTAATAAGTTGATGATTATATATGGAGGTCCTGTATTTAGGGACATTCTGTATTCGCGCGCCAGAACATGCGAGCATCACAGCGTGATGGTCAGCCAGTGTAGTACTGAGTACCGCCGTAAATAGGTCTCGTGAACGGGATCGCGCATAAATATGATCAATACAAGATTTACTTATTTTCTCGTTAGATATTGCTATTCTAGTGTGTTCAGTGATCCCGCACAAAAGGCCCACGCTACATAACATGTTATTGTATTTATGCTTTACAGGATTATCTCTTTATAAATCTATGTTAGTGTCTCCTATAATTTTGTGCTTTTAGTGAGTTTTTGTTGTAAAGTTTGTAGTTCGTCAATAAATGGAATTTTACTAGAGCCTGGTGGTCGGTATACCGCACACAGATCCGCACTATAGTTCGAATGGGTGGTGCTGGTACTAAATAAACTTTCAAAGTGTAAGGTTTTCACATTAATGATGCTACATTTATGTTTATTATCACATATACTGTAATGCCCAGTATTATAATGATACTGTGCGCAAGGTTGTGTACATTCGGTACCCGCTTATTTGGTACAGAACACTGTTGTTTTCTGATATGTTACTTTCAGTTAGAATGACGACATCGTGTTTTTTTTTAATAAGAATATTCGTTTCTATAGCAGAGAAGTTTTTGAGTATTGATCGAATATTAATATGCATGCACAATAGCTTAAGTTGCTGGGTACAGTTTAAGAAGTCGTTAACATTTAAACAGTTATTAATCTTTTAGCGACGTGTTTGGTAGAAATAAAACAATGGTTGTTGTAAGAAGGAAGGAATGAATCCAATTTTTATTTTTATTTATGGCAGCTCGCAGTTTTGACCACTGAGGTCGTGGCTACTTAACCGGACTGTCCTGTGGGTGCCTTTAAGATTTTACTCAAAAGAGCCTCCAGCCAGGAGCGGAACTTTTAATACTAAACTTATACAGCCTGTCCCCACTTGCTGCCCTCTCTCAATGATGCCCTAAGCCGAGGTTCGTACCTCACAGGGGGTGCCCTTAGTATGCGGTCATTTAAATATAAGTTTAGTATTAAATTTCGCTCCTGGTTGGAGGCTTTTCGAGTAAAATCTTAAGGCACCCACAGGACAGTTCGGTTAAGTAGCCAGGACCTCAGTGGTCACAACTAGGAGCTGCCATTAAAAAATTTAAATTCCTCCAGCTCAGTGTAGCGGCGAGTGCGCTGTCATTCGCATGCGCGCTGCTACAGTGCTCCCCTTCAAGTGAAACGTACCGGTTGCCTTATGACACGACCTGAGCGCGATGTACGCTCTGTTGTGATGTTTACAGGAACAGTGTTCTTCGTAGCAGGATTGGAGCCTAGGGGTGTTATGTCACATGTGTCGTCAGTGCATGGAATGGAGAACGCAGGCTTGAGGCGGTCAACTGATGTAACTGCTTGCCTTCCAGGTAGTTGAACAGTGAACGTTTTATTGCTTCGGCTGAGCACTAGATAGGGTCTGTTGTATGGTGGTTGCAGTGGTTTCTTGACTGCATCAGTTCGTACGAATACTTCCTTGCAGGTCTGTAAGCTTTAAGGTACGAATATGCCACTTCTGCTACTGGTGCGTGACGGTGCTGCTGCTTGGCGAAAAGTGCTAATTGCTGATCGTAGCTTTTCAACATAACTGTAGTCCATAGAAACTGGCTTCGACGGCACGAAAAAATCTCCTGGCAGTGTGAGAGCATGACCGTAGGTAAGCTGTGCAGCACTGATTCCACTGTCACTTCTCGTTGCGGCTCGCAGTCCTAGCAACACTGTAAGCAGCTCCTCAATCCAACTGCTCGTGCTCAGACTTGCTATTAATGCAGATTTCATGCAGCGGTGCCACCTTTCGATCAATCCGTTGCTTTGTGGATGGTACGGTGTTGTGTGAATGCGCGTGATCCCAAGTAGTCTTGTTAATGTGTTGAACAAACTGCTTTCAAACTGACGACCGTGGTCAGTCGTCATTCGAGCTGGACATCCGAACCTTGCGATCCATCCTTCATACACAATCTTTGCGCCAGTGTCAGCTGTTATGTCTTGCGCGGCGTGCGTCTCGGGCCAGAGCGTCGCTCGGTCGATCATAGTGATGACGTAACGGTGTCCTTGAGGCGACGTATGCAGCGGGCCAACGATGTCAACATGCAAATGTTCGAAACGACGCGATAGTTCGAAGTTTGCTACCGGGGTTGCAGTATGCCGGTGTATCTTTGCACTCTGACATTGGATGCATGTTGTCACCCATTTCTTCAGGTTAGTGTTCATAGATGGCCAGAAATATCTTGTTTGTATTAGCTTCCTTGACGTTCGTATACCGGGATGGCTGAGGTTGTGAATCGCATTAAATGCCTTCATGCGGAATTCTTCTAGTAAATATGGGCGTATGTTTTGTGTTGATGTCTCACAATAGATAGCGTGAGTCGTCTCGGGCAATGTTATCTTGCGCATCTGGATATTTGATTGACGTAATAAATCTTGTATAGCCGCGTCCTTTTCTTGTGCGCTTGCGAGTAACGCGTAGTCGATAGAAGTGGGGCAATGATAACTTCGATGCGCGATAAGGCGTCAGCGACAATATTATCTCGCCCGCTGATGTGACGTATGTCATTAGTAAATTCACTAATGAACAATAGCTGCCTAGTGCGGCGGGGAGTTTCTGAGTCAGATGATATTTTCTGGAGCGCGTATGTAGTTGGCTTGTGATCTGCTTACACAATCAGTTTGCGGCCTTCAAAAAATTTGTGTGTGTGCTTCATTGCTAAGTATATGGCTTGCGGCTCTCGGTCGTATATTGAATACTTTTGCTGCGCCGGTGTGAATTTCTTAGAGAAATAACCAAGTGGCTGCCATTTGCCGTCTACTTGTTGTTGTAGTACAGCACCCACTCACTTGTCCGATGCGTCACACATTAAACCAAGAGGGGCTGCGTGCTGTGGATGCGCCAAATAGGTTGCTTTTTGAATGCATTCCTTGCATTCTTCAAAAGCTTTAGATTTTCATCGTTCCACATTATTTCGGTTTTGTCCCGTTTCTTTGAGTGTCTATTATGTAAATACGTGTGCTTGAGTTTCTGCGGCGTTCAGTATGTTTTCTCGGTAATAATTTATCATACTGAGAAAACGTCTTAATTCTTCGACATTTTTTGGTTTAGGGTAGTCGCTGATTACCTTCACCTTTTCTTGTGGTGATTTTATGCCTTCGGGGGAGACGAAGTTTCCCAAGAATGTGAGTTCTCTTTTGGCGAATACACATTTGGCGGGGTTCATTGTGATACCGTGTTCTTCAGGCGCTGTAGTACGATTCTGAGGTTATCTCGAGCTGTTGTCTCGTCTTTTGCAATCACGAGCAATTCATCGACAAATGGATAGACAAAAATCAAGCCCTCGGAGTACATCGTGTATAAATCTCTGGAATGTTTGACCAGCGCACTTTAGTCCAGGGCACATACGTGGGAACTCGTATAAACCAAAGGGGATTTTGATTGCTGTCTTCTCTATGTCTTCTTCACGGAATGGTAGTTGTGAATATGCTCTATTCAGGTCCAGGGTAGAAAAAGCTTGCTTTTAAGCGAGCTGATATGTGAAGTCCTTTATTCGTGGAATGGGATAGCGGTCAGGCTTGGTAATAGCATTGAGTCGCCTATAATCACCACATACTCGTATATCTCGATTTTTCTTCGGTACGACGTGGAGTGGACTGGATCAAGAACTCTTGCTAGGTCAGCAGAGTACCTGGCTCATCATATTCTCGAACTCCTCCTTCACCTTTTCGTAGCGATGCGAGGGTATAGGTCGAGCTCGGGCATGGATCCGTGGGCCTGTTGTTTCAATGTAGTGCTCGACTTTGTGCTTCGGGTTGAGTTTCATTGATGACAAACGAGTGACGTTGGGAAATTCAGCCAGTATGTCATGGAACGTTTGTTGTAGATGGATACTGCGTATTGTTGGTATGCTTGTATATCGTCCCGGTGCCTTTGAAGAAAGTTTGGTAGTGTTGTCGATGAGACGCTTATTCCTTAGGTCGACCAATAGATTATGGTAGCCTAGGAAATCTGCTCCAAGTATTGGCTTGCTTACGGCAGCAACAATAAACTTCCACTTGTAGGGGCGTCGTAGACCCAAGTTGAGGTGTATTGTTTTTTCTCCATATGTGGGTATCTCTGACTATTTTGCCACACGGCGTGGGGACGTCGCTCATCTTCCGGTACTGTTCCTGGATCCTCCGGATCACTACATCCAGAGTAAAGGGACTACTTCTGCTGCGTGAGGCTGTCACTCTTCTCCCGACCTTCAGGAAGCTGTTTGTTCCTTGAAGCTAATTCTGTAGCTTACTCTAACTTGAACGTATTTTGTTCCTACTCTGTCCAAAAAACGGTAATAATATGATTTATCCTTTTATTAGTTTAAAAATATAATGTATCAGTATCTCTATTTTATGTTTTAGGCTAATTTTGTTTTATATAATTTTGAAACTTATTATCTAACGAAATTTAAAACTTGTATTTAGTTTTTCTTACTTAGTTATTAACTTTATGGTCTTGTGACATATTCATTACGTTTATGGGGCATGCGGTGCTAACCTATAAGTTGTTACACTAACCTTAGATTTTATTTAGTAAAACATTATATGAAATTGTAACAGTGTAAACAATTGTTGTTAGCAAAAGTATCCAAACAACAATAATAATCAAAACTTCCACTTTAATACTTCAGGCAGTGCGAGAGTCCGACTTACACTTGGCCGATTTCTGTATTATTTTGGTTGCGTGTCGCAGAGCCCTGTATTATTCGAGGAGACGTTGCGGCTGATACCTAGCAACGCTGTGCTAGTAGAGGTGGCGCCGCATGGACTGCTGCAGACTATCCTCAAGCGATCCATGCCGGCGGAATGTCGGCATGTTTCGCTCACCAGGCGCGGACTTCCTGACAACGAGCTTTTCTTACTTAAAGCAGTTGGCGAGTAAGTACTTTGAAATTCTTAAATATTTAAAGACTTGAATTTAGAATTTTAGAATTTTGAACTATATTATGTTAACAGAGTTCTAATTACAAAAATTGACGTCAAACCCGAGTCTAAGTTGTCAATTTTGTAATATGAGAGGAAGAAAGAAAAAATAGGTTTATTAGTGTAATGTTTGTTTAATGTACCTACTTTATAGTACATTACAGACATGACTGCACATAAAAAAGATACGTCAGTTATTTCTAAGAACTTCTGTGCTCTGAATAAAGTTCATCATACAATAACGAGCTCGAAGGTTTGGGCTTGGACTAAAATTAGTACTTGTTTTGTAATCAGACGGTTACAGTTGGCACTGTTGGCAGTACCTATTGTCTATAACAAACTACGAGTATTCCAAGATGCTTTCTAATATAAAGATACTGTGGCGGCATCTATACCGCCGCATGCGAACTACGCATGACACTGACGTCACGCTTGTATCGCGCAAGCAGAGTTTACCGCACAACTAGCATATATACAACGTCCAGACATCAATCGTCGGGTAGTTGCCCACCAGACACGATAACCGTCTGGTCGGAGATATTCCCTTTTTTATGGAGGATGAGTGAACTTTATACCGTATTCCTCATAACTCTATAATACGTAAGAAGCAGTTGTTCCATGTATTGAAAATGCACTTTGGTGTGTCCAAGCACTGGGATCATTATGGGCTGATTATGCTTACACTATGAGTAATGAATAATTATTTTATTCCTACAGTTTGTACATGCACGGTTACACACCAAAGGTACAAGCTTTGTACCCGAAAGTGGAGTTCCCGGTATCAACAGAAACACCGATGCTGTCACATTTAGTCGAATGGAACCACAGTGAAACATGGCAAGTTCAATAATTTTATTACAAAATATATCAAATAAACAATACCAGCCCGTTATTGTCCTACTACAGGCAAAGGATTTTTTATTAGTGTAGTGGAAGCATCAGCATTGATCACCAACCACGCTTGCTAATTAAGTAAAGTCAGGGAAATTAATGCTGAACAAATTCACACACTACGTCAATTTGCCGTATTATAGCTATTTCATATCTGTGTTGTTTCAATTATCAAAGTATATTACAGTTTTGATTTGAATTAACGGACAATTTAAGTTATCAATAAAAGTCAATTTGCTTATTAATTAATTTCCCTGACTTTACATACATACAGGTTGGCGATATAAGACTTATAATTTTTTTATAATGAGTTCCTTATAGTCAATGATCATACTCGTACCTAAGATAACCATCTAAAGTCTTCTGAAAAAGTCATAAAGTACTAGCCATTCTAGACAGTCTCAAAGTCATAACCTCGATGTGGTCGAAAAAGTTGCGACTTTTGCAGAACTGAAACTAAAACTAGAGGAAAAAAAAATTACTTTTTAGAGGTCTCTTGTAAATGAAAGACAAATGGTTATATGAAACAAATGTAATGAATGAATATTTATTGTTATAAAACATCGCTTTAAAGGTAATATACCTTAGGGTAGCATACAAAGTAGAGGTGGTACTGAGGAAAATAACCTGGAGGTGGTAGACCAATAGGCGATGAGGTTGGGAGTTCGCCTGGTGATGATGACGTAGGGACCGCGGGCGCACGCGGCGTGATGCGTAAATACGAGTGGAACGGGCTCCAACAGTCAGTGCCCGATGGTCTCCGGCGCAGGGATGTTGTCGCTACTCTATACGATCGCCAGTGCAGCCGCAGGCCGCAGAGGTGTCGCATTCGTTCGGACAGGTGGCACGGTGCGAGCACTGCGCGTGCCGCGCACCCTGGCGGTCGCTCAGTGCGCTGTGCGCTGTGGCGGTGGTCGGACGTGTGATGCGCTTGTATGATTGTGTAGGTCACTACATACACTATTACAGGCCGTAACTAAATTATTATTCATCGCTTATAGGTTCATTGTTTATATTTCCTTAAAGGGACGTTGCATATTTTGTCGGTGGTGAGAGGCGAACGGCTGCAGCCTGCCAGTTCCTGAAGTCTATTCATGATGATGAGTACAGCTACCTACAAGGTCACGTATTAAGAGGTAAAAACTGGATTTAATTTATTAACCCCTCACGGTTTGGAATTGGGACATAATTATGTCTGTTTCATTGTTTATTTTTATTTTATTTTCTTTATTTAGGCAACCAACAGCGATACATATAGCATGTTACAGAGTATGCGTATTACAGTATTGTATGGCTAATAATAGGTTTCCCTGTATAATTAGGATAAGTATATAACATGCGAACGGACTACAGACCAAGACATATTATTTAAATACAAAAGGTTCTGTTCTAGTTAGATAACCGGATTCTTTTTCTACGATCTGAGTATGAGCTATACATGAAAGTCTATGCTAGTATAATTACAGGCTCATGTGACATTTCAGCTTTGTCTTTGGGATGGCAACGCATTGCAATGCCTTTGGTATTGCAGATATTATTATCTATTGGCGGTGGTGATCACTTACCTTCACGTGCTTGCATTTAGCTTGTAAGAATAATAGATGTAGAAAATCCAATATCCCCGTCAATTCCAGAGAAACTGTGCTACCCGTTCGCGGCTGCTCTGATGGCAGCGTGGGACACCCTCGCGATGCACTCAGGGTTTGCCAAGCGTCAGATGCCGGTGAAGTTCTGTGATGTGCACCTGTACGCTCAGCCGACGTTGCACGACCAGCGACCGCTGAGGCTCAGCGTATCACTACACAGGGGGACTGGAAAGTTTGAGGTATACTGATTGTAGTGTATTTATTTAGTAGATATGTGAATACTGTCTAACATACACACAAGTAGTCAGGTTGCTGTCACAAATGTCAACTGTCAGTCGGCAAGAATGGCGGGAAGTAGAAGGTGAAGCGTATAGGACTAAGACTTGGATGTGATGGTGAGCCTGGGACCCCTGTGAGTAAATCGTGGTATCAGCCCTGCTACAAATTGGGCACGCCACAATTTCGGTGGTAAGTCTCCTTTTTGAGGAGTGGATTGAGAGCTGCCACGGCGTCCTCACCTTCTGCCTGACGCAGGTCCTCACCGGACATGATTGTTTTGGGAGGTTCCTGTTTCGTATAAGGCGAGAGGAAATGCCCGGGTGTTACAACTATGTGGATCGCCTGGAGGACATGGTGGAGCATACGGTGAAGGTCTGTCCGGCTTGGTCGGAGCACCGCCATGTCCTCGCGGGGGCGATCGGTGGCGGCGATCTCACACGTCCGGCCCTGGTCCAGGCCATGGTACGTAGCGAGTGGGCATGGGAAGCTGTCAACTCCTTCTGCGAAGCAGTAATGCTCACGAAGGACGATGTGGAGCGCGTGAGGGAGAGGCAATCCTTGTGTCCTCACGCCCCTAGTCGCCGCAGGAGGAGACGCCCAGGGCGTCAGGAATCGATAGCCGATTCCCGGCCACCGTAGGCGCGGGCTTGCGGTCGGCGAGCAATGGGTAGCTCGCCGTCCAGTAAGGACCACGCCGTTAACGCGACGATTTTGGCCCTTTTTACTCCAATGGTGAAGATTGTGGAGATTCACTATTCCCTCATGGCTAAAATTGGATTCGTCGGTCCACAAAATTATTTTCAAAACGTTGCCATCTTCGACGTCCGTATTTATTTATTTAGAATAAGCACACCAACAGCACAGTCATTTACAATTCAAATGAAATAACAACTAAAATTGACATTTCAGTAATCATGCAAATAACAGGTATGGATGACATTGACATATGAATATTATAGACAAAGGAAACAAAAATAAAGTCTGTCTAGAAGACATAAAACTAGAACACTACAAAACTAACCAATTTGAGCTACATAGACGTGCACTGTTTGCACTGTTCGAATAGGGAACATCCGTGTGAAGCGAAACTCATGGAGAAAATATCAATAGGGTTATCTGTCAAATTGGACCTATCATTATATTGCCTTGCCATACGTGTTAGGGGGCTATTATATGTGATATTCAAGGTGGATTTAGGCAATTCAAAAATACGATGATGACGCTTACTACGTTGGCTAGACCTAAAGTTAAAATATTTAACCAATTGTGCGTCTATGGAACCGTTTATAATTTTATGAAGTATTAGTAATTCAGAATGGTTACGTCTTTCTTTTAAGCTAATCATTTTAAAGTGCTTTACCTTGTCATTGCAATCAGGTATAGATCCCATTCTTCATACATAAATACCTAACAAAACGGGCCTGAACAGATTCAACATTATTATTGTAGTATAAGTAGAATAATAGGGCGACCAAATAGTGGAACAATTCTCCAAGGAGCTCCTTACTAGTGCGTTGTAAAGTAAAATAAAGCTACTATAATTACGGAAAGGTTTTGACATACGGATTATAAAGCCAAGCATTCTTATAGCCTTAGTCACTATACTATCTATATGATCGTGGAAAGATAGGGACGTATCGAAGTGAACTCCTAGGTCACAGATGACCGATACTCTGCTCAGTACTGGTACATCAATATGATAATAAAATTTAATATAGTTAACTTTATTCGTGAATGTAATAGTCTGGCATTTTTTCACATTGAGCATCATTCTGTTGTTCAAGCACCATTGTTGCAGAACATCAAGATCTCTTTGAAGCTTCATACATTTACTGAGGTCCGATATCCTACAGTATATTTTTAAATCATCAGCGTAGGCTAAACAATTGCAATTCATTAAATGCAAGACTATGTGAGCTACACGTATCCCAGGTAATATGACCGAAGACTACAAAAACTGGAGCAGTTAAATTGGGCCTCCGCATTGGAGTATCTGTAAGACTTTTCAAGAATTCGGACATTCAACACGATATTTGCACAAGCACCGTTGAAGGATTCGCTTTTTACAGATTGAGACTGTATTTCATAGGCATCCGAATGTGTTTGGCCAACCAAGTGTAATTACGCTTTTAGGATGTCTTTTAATCAGCAAGAACTTAATTTCAAAGTAAGTCGTGTTTATTTTCAGAATAATATGCAATCCTGATGAAAGTCACTTAATGTTCTGGGATGATGGCACTCTTGGAGTTCAACTAGCCGACAAACTTGTACATTGCGGAGCTAAAAAACTATACATTCACTCTAAAAACTTAAATCAGTATCAACATTATAAAATTGGGTAAGATTATTACATACATCTGCCACAAAGAATTGGACCAAAGTCATTCGGAACTGCACAATTATTTTCTTCTTTTTTTAAGGTCTTGGCGAAATATTGGCCTCGAAGTGGTAACTCTAGAAAAAAATATTGATGTCAAAAATCGTATTTCTGCCGTAATTAACGATGCTAATAGTATTGGAACCATTGAAGGCATTTACGTAGCTATAACAAAAATCTCGAATGATAAACATAAAGAAGAATTAACAAGACTTCTAAATTCTTTAGATGTAGCTTCAAGATCGTTATGTCCTGAACTAAAGTTAGTATATTTCAATATTCATTTTATATACTCAAACTGTTGATCGTCATTATGATTACCCTTTCGTGACCCACCGCTGATCGTCATTGCTGAGTTCCTTCATTGTTGTGTTTATTTTAGCTTGAGCTCCTCCGGCATGCGATATGCCCAGCCCAGTTATAACGGGTGATTCATTTAGAGATATTTTTTTCAAAAGTAAAAAATAATAAAAATATCAATTTTTTCAGGTTATCTTTATCATCGTACAAAAAAACCTTTTGACCTTCCTTATTTACATTTTTTTTTTAAGATTATTTGTTTCAAATGTTGGCCATAGCTGTGGTTAAAACGGTCCATTCTGAAGTTACAATTTTCTATGATGCGTCCGAGTATTTCGAGTGGTAATTCGCGAATAGCGCGAGTAATTTTGACTTCTAATTCCTCAATCGTACCAGGCTCATCCATGTAGACTTTGGACTTAACGTAGCCTCAAAGGAAAAAGTTTAGAAGTACGATATCATACGATCTAGGCGGCCCATTATTCACCGATCCGAAGCGATAAATTTACTGTGCACCGAATTAATTGATCTCGCAATAAAGCCATAGTTTCACGGGCTGTATGGTATGTAGCGTCAATTTGTTGATACTAAAATGTCCTGAAGATCACAGGCTTCAAATTCAGGCAGCAAATAGTCCGTTATTAAGGAGAATGAACCAAGAACCCAACCCAACCTACTTCAGAATGGACCAAGTTAACTACAGTTACTGCCAACATTTGAAAGAAATAATCTATAAAAGAATAAATGTCAAGAATGGTTCTTTTGTATAATAATATGGATAACCCGATAAAACTGATATTTTTATTTTATTTTTCCTTTTGAAAAAAGTACCTTTAAATGAATCACCCATTATTAAAGCTTGATAAACATTAAATGGTTACATTTTAATAACTTGACATGTATCACAGGTACTTTGCGGTGGTCTCAACAGTCAGTTCTGTCGGCAAGGACATATGTGTCGCAAGAGCAAAGTGTGGTTTTACAGCTACAAGTTTGGATCTGACGGGTTTAAGCGAAGTAAGTCATATAAAATGATTCAGTTTTTTATCTACATAAAGACTAGATTAATAAAGAAACTCATGCAAAGTCCTAGAGTCGATACATGTAGTTAGGTTTTGAATGAAAACCCTCATCAGTTAGTTAATAAAAAAATTATGTCATGTAGATATACAATGTTACCATACGATGTTATAGCAGTTCATTATTAGACAAAAAGGGAAGTGTCTTGCGATTACTCGTAAGTACATAACTACGCTTTATCTATTAGCGGTGACTTCAACCTGCCCTGCACATCACCTGCTACACAAATGATTATGGTTATTACCAAGTTATATGTTGCATTACATAGTTAACAGATTTTTGGCACTGAGTAATTCAGCTGCATCTTAACACAGTTTATGTTTTCTTCGTACAGAGCAAGCCAAATTCTCTCGACTTGTCAGAGGCCGTGGAGCGAGCGCTGCGCAGCTCATCTGCCGTACTGCTAGCGAAGCCTGCGCAGGCAAACACACCCAGACTGTTACAAAAACTCATTGCATTGGCCGGTAATAAAACCAACTCAATTAATAACGTAACAACACGCTTGTATACTAGAGTCAGGCAGAGATGTTAAGTGCACTCCCAATTCACCAGTTATGTTTAAATAAGTAGCCCATGTCATAGAGGGCGAGCCTGTTGCTATAAGCCGGGTACAAATCCAGACATCAGCAAAAAAAAGAAAACCTTGCTGGACCTGGGGATTGAACCTGATGGTCAACGGCGTACTTGTGACCACTAGACCTTCGAGGAAGTCATAAGCAATGACTTCGTACCTTGTCACCAACGTGCCTTTTGTAGGCATATAACGTTGTAGCGTTACAATAGCTTAGTAACAAAACCGCAGCCTATAATACAAATAATCTTTCAGGAATAAGCGTTCCACAAAACACAAACCCTGACACTACTTTGGAAGAGTTAGGAATGGCAGATGAAAAAATACCAATAATTAGTGCGTTCTTGAATATTGCGTATAATATATCTTTGGAGGAAGCCACAATCCCGCTGTTGACTCTAAACGGGTAAGTTTAATACAAAAACTTCAACAAGGAAAACAAATTTGAAGTATACATTTTCAATCCTCAAGCTATTTATGTTGATGTAATTATTTATTTTATAGTCTTACCCGTTATTTCATCCCTTTGTATAAATATTGTATATCACACCTTTACCCCAGTTTATTCGGGGTCAGCGCAGCATTTCCTCGAAACACCTCAATTAACCGTCGTCTCAGTAGCCGTCCTTTTTCTACCATCCCACAGACTGGTAAAACGACTCAAAACCTGGCCATTAATCAAATTTCTCGAAATGTTCTACTAGACTTCCAACTTAATCCCATAAAAGGTAAATAATCCACGCGTCACTAGGTAAAATCTCTACCTGCTTCCGAGTCCCCGTCCGCTACACGGACAGTCGGAACTTAGCGCTTGTTGACAACACTCGTCTCTGTTCGCGGCAACTCTAAAAAATCATTATTTCTCCGTGCCATAGTTTATGTGCAAAGTGATTCAAGATACAAAAAGTGCTATGGATTCTATCAATCAAGGTATGTACTACATTCTATGATCCGTTTTATTTATTATGAGAGCTTATTCATGATCTACTTTGCAGTATATCAACATGCCTAAAAATATTGAATTTTTCCTTAATATTTTGATAAATTCGTGTTTTTAAATATGTGCAACTCATCGCCACTGCATCGTAGTAATATTTCAATAAACTAGAGGATATGTGCAATTATACTAGGTAGCAAAAACATTCACATATATTCACATAAAAGATAATTTTAACTCTGAAAACTGTCTCTTTACCCGCGATTTTTTAACAATTATTTTGATTGTTTCAGACTCTCTACATTGTGTCATATCTATGACTAGGAAAGAGCTTCATGAATTAGTTAGAGCTAGTCCGCAGCGATTGCTTGACGGAAAGCTCCAAGATTTGGACAAGAAGTTAGTGGAAGTGACAAAGTGCCCTGCTGAAAAAAATTACGAACTTTTCAAAACAATCAAGTCATTTAAAATGGTATATAAACGTAAGTGGTTAGCGTGCAACAGTACGGAGACCCGTTTCCTGGAAAAAAACGAGGAATGGCTTAACGAAGACGTCACTTTACCTGCCGGGCCGATTCCAGGAAGTTCCAAGGGTCGTCCATCTAAAGAATTCGGAGAATTAAGTGATCGGTCAAAGCGCCGTAAAACAATATCACTTAGACAAAACGTGTCAGTGGAGCAACTCACTTACGCGGCACAAATGAGCCAAAGAGCTGCAGGTAACGCCAATGTTGCCTCTGTGATTCAAGAAGTGACAAAAAGCCCTACCCGAGCAACAAAGTTCCGCAAGGCAGCTGCTATTGGTAGTAAAACTACTACTACCAAAAAGCATACGCCAGAAGATGCCCTAATGATTTTCGTGGAAGCCGACATGACCTTAAGTCAATACGAGGTGATACATCAGGCAAATAAAGACGTATACCCTTGTTATACTTATGTCCAGAGGGCAAAACAGGATTGTTATCCACCGAAAAACGTGAATGAGACGGTTGCAGAGGTGATACTACAAGATCTGCTTGATCACACAGCTTCGCGGCTGTGCAAATATTTAGAACCAGTTCTCGAACGACTGGAGCCAAACGCTGAGTTTGTACTGATTTATAAATGGGGATGCGATGGGTCTACCCAAAATCAATACAAGCAAAAATTCGAGGAAGATGGTAATAGTGACGCAAACATATTTATGAGTTCTATGGTACCACTTCGGCTCACATACGGTACTAAAATCATATGGCAGAATCCCCAACCATCTTCACCAAGATTCTGCCGGCCCGTGAGGTTTCGGTATGTAAAAGAAGATAAAGACGTCACTAACGAAGAAATCGATCATATTGAGAACCAAATAAAGTCTCTTCAGCCTACAGTTGTTAATGAAAATATTCGAATTAAGCATGTGTTACTCCCAACAATGATCGACGGAAAAGTGTGTAACGCGGCCACTAACACGAGTTCAACATTGCGCTGCTATGTATGTGGTAAAACGTCTAAAGGTTTCAACGATTTGGGAACATCATCGCAACAACCGGAAAATCCAGAAACTTTTAAATTCGGATTGTCTATTTTACACGCGCGAATCCGTTTTTTCGAATTTTTATTACATTTGTCTTATAAAATAAGAGCGGGTGTAAATAAGGGACGGATATCTGGAAAAGAAGATAAAGATAAAATCAAAACCGCCAAGTCAGCGATACAAGAAGAATTCCGGGAAAAAATGGGTTTACTAGTAGACATTCCCAAGGCTGGGTACGGAAACACGAATGACGGGAATACCTCTCGCAAATTCTTTTCCGACCCAGAAACAGCAGCATCCATCACAGGTATTGACGAAGACCTTATTAAAAAATTTAGAACAATTTTAGAAGTCATATCGTCAGGATATAAAATAGATTTAAAAAAAATGTCTGCCTACACTATGGATGTAGCGCATTACTACATTAACTTGTACAGCTGGCAACCAATGAGTCCTACTGTACATAAAATATTGGTACACTCTTCAAGTATAATATCTCACGCGCTTCTGCCTATTGGTCAATTGTCAGAAGAGGCTGCGGAGGCCCGCAACAAGCACTTCCGACTATATAGGGAAAGCTTCTCTAGGAAGTTTTCTAGAAAAGCCTGCAATGAAGATGTGCTGAACCGGCTTCTTCTGACATCTGACCCTTTCATAAGTAGCCGCCAAAGTGAGAAAAAGAGGAATAAAAATAAACAGGCTTTCACTAAAGAAGCAGCAGGTTTCTTTATACCTGAAGATTAGACAATAAGTGATAATGTACCTAATTTTTTTTTTTTTAATTTAAGTTTTTTTTTGTTTATTCTTGTTAATCTAGAATTGAAGAAGTCATAGTTTCGCTGTATTTCAACGTATATTTTATTCTTTGTTACTACAATAAAAAAATCCCTATTTAATTATATTTTTTTATTTTTCTCCTCCAAATATATTCAAAATTATATTTTTTTATGAAAAATATCATTTCTCGTCATGGGCCACCTATCTAATAAAGAAAAAGAAACAAAATATTTTTGGCCAAGTTTTTGGTCGTTTTACCAGTCTGTGCATCCATCCAAATCCAAAATTCGTCCATCGTTTGCTTGGTCTTCCTCTACTCACAAAGCCTTATTTTTACTCAAAACTTCTCTTTATATAATTATAGTCTTACATCTTTCTATACTCTTCTTTAATTTTGATTTTATTTTAGAATAAATGAACTGATGAAGTCTGTATCTGATATAATCCCAGAAAATGTTACTGGGTTAGCGACATTCTTTTCCAACGTTAGTTCTGACGAGCTCCTCGCCACGGTTGATCTCGTCGAAGTACCGACACTTACTATAGACATCACGTTGGTAAGTACAGAGTAAACAAACATTACTAACTGTTAATAACTTATACTTTTTTATCACGTGTCGCCACGAATGTCATATCTCTTGCCAGTGTACAAATAAGCCAGTCAGTACATATAAGTGTTGCCAATGGAGGCGGATACCATAAAAAACTAAAAACAACAACAACATCGGATTCGTAAAGCCTCTATCTATTACAGGATGATATTTCCTTATTCCACAGTCTAATGACGAGTTTGATGTGAACAAGAGATACCTGTGCATAGTGCCGGGTATGGAGGGTCACCACGAGAGGTTCCGTGTGATGTGCGAGTGCCTCAAGTTGCCTGCGCTGGTGCTGCAGCCGGGACTCGACCACCCAACGGAGAGCGTGCGGGAGACTGCGCAGAGATACGCTCAGGTAAAACATACTCCTATTATATGCAATCATTGTCATTCAGCCGAATGACGTCGACTGTTGGACCTACATACTCATCCCGCAAGCACCGCCATATCGACCAGTCCTCGTCTTCCCGCATTCAGTGGTTTTTCGCGACCTTCACCTGGATATCGGTCCACCTTGTGCCGAGTCTACTCATGCGGCACCTTCCGGTACGCGGTCGTGACACAAAAACTATTTATAGAGAGTTGTTGTGATGTTGATGTTCCTATTAAATATTAGGTCTTTACCTATGAAATTGCCGTTCTGCAGTACTGGCCATTTCAAATCAAAATAATATTTGTTTGGCTATGAATTCTAATTTCAAATTAATTTTATTTTAAAAACATGGATTTTTTTTTCTAAAAGTAGTAATTTCTTTATTGATTAGTGTTACATTTTCATCGCATTTCAATCTTTTTCGTCATCATGGATACGTTAAAAATTCGAGTAATTATGGAATATGAGTACCGTCGTGGCAGCAACGCGGCACAAGCGGCACGCAACATCAACGACGTTTACGGAGCTAACTCTACAACCCAACGCACCACCTGTTATTGGTTTGCTCGCTTCCGTTCTGGAAATTTCGACCTGAAAAATGAACCTCGCGGTCGTCCGAAGACTTTGGTCGACAATGACGAATTAAAGGCGATTGTGGAAGCTGATGATACACAATCTACGGCTGAATTAGCAGCAGCTTTCGACGTTAGCGTCAAAACAATATTGGTCCATTTGCGTCAAATTGGCAAGGTAAAAAAGCTTGACAAATGGGTGCCCCACGAACTCAATGATCGCCAGCGCGAAGTACGCGTCGAGACGTGCCTTGCACTGCTCAACAGACACACAAATGAAGGAATTTTGAACCGCATTGTTACCTGCGATGAAAAATGGATTCTGTTTGATAACCGTAAGCGCTCAGCAAGTTGGTTGGATCCTGGTTCAGCACCTAAACAATGCCCTAAACGAAAACTTACCCCTAGAAAAGTGATGGTCACTGTTTGGTGGTCTAGCGCCGGTGTGATTCATCACAGCTTCTTACCAAACGGGGTGAGCATTACTGCAGATGTGTACTGTGAAGAACTGAACACAATGATGGAGAAGCTGGCGCATCTCCAACCAGCATTGGTCAATCGCTCGTCTCCGCTGCTCCTGCACGACAACGCGCGACCTCATACTGCACAGCAGACGGTCTCCAAGTTGCAAGAACTGGGGTTGGAAGCTCTCCGTCATCCGCCCTACTCACCAGACCTTGCGCCTACAGACTACTACTTTTTCCAGAATTTGGATAACTTCTTGGCGGGCAAAAAATTTAATACCCGAGAGGCAGTACAAAATGCCTTTGAAGAATTTGTTGCCTCCCGTCCAGCTGATTTCTTTAAGAAGGGCATCAATAAACTGCCACTGCGATGGCAAAGATGCATTGATTGCATGGGTGATTACTTCGATTAATACAAATAAAAAATTCATGAAAAAAATTCGTTTAAATTTTTTCATACAAAACGGCAATTTCATAGGTAAAGACCTATTATAAAAACAGGTTTTTGATACTCAAGGAACTTATTTCATTGTTGGCAGATTCTCATAAACAAAACCAGGGTTCAAAATAACTTCTACTTGCTGGGATATGAGAGTGGAGTGTCTGTGGCTCTTGAACTTGCCGCAATACTCGAAGATCAAGGTACTTTCCTCCTTATTATTATTTTTTTGTTATTTATTGTCCTGCTTACGCTATCAGGATCAGGGATTTCATAATTAACATTATTGCAGGTTTAACAGGAACAGTGTTTTGTGTCGGATGTTCGCCTGATGAGCTCCAAGGAACGATTGAGGAACAACTACGCGATTTCAAGACAGAGGAGCAGCTTCAGGATGCCATTATTCGGCACATGTCCAAGCTGATAGTTAGGGAAGATATAGAAGGTTTGGTCGATTTGCTACGAAATGCCACCACTTGGTCGCAGAAAGTGGACGCCAGTGTCAGAATCCTATTAGGACGTATGCAATACTCGGCGCAGTACACCCGTGGGCTTATAGAAGTTGCTTTGGCGAGCATCCAGCGCACGCGCGACTACGTGGCGCCAGCGCGTGCGCTGCTCTCTCAGTTGGTGCTGCTGCGCGCTGCGTCTAATGTGATGTCAGCACCGCAAGCGCTGCAGCGACACTCGCAGCGACAGGTCGCCATACACCAGCTGTGCACACCGCTGTCTTACGTCTCAAAGGATTTGGAGTGTCCGGCCATCATTAACCGATACTTAGACATTGAAATAAAATCTGAATTTGAAATGAAGAACCTGTGTGACGCTTACAGCCTTTACAAAAAGCTCCTTTAATTTCACTTGACGAATCTATCAAACAGCTTTACCTGTATTAATTTTTAGTTTCACTTTAATAAAACAGAATGATGAAAAAAGCTGATAAACTTTAAGGTGTATGTGTATAAATAGCACGAGTAACGGTAACGGCTATATTTTATAAACAACATTTTAAAAATACTGTAATTAGATAATATATTTTATAATCTGCATGACTTTTTTGGGAAAAAATAATGTTAGTATGTAATTTATAATTCCTTACTATTGCATGTACGACAAGGCTAGATTGTTGAGCCTAAAAATGTTGATTAAAATAAGAACAAATGTACACAGTTATGCAATAAATATATCTTTGACGGAGAAGGTACGTCTCTCTCGTTATCATTGGCCATATTTTAACTACTGTGGGCGTACTATGGGAAGTGTTGGTTATTGCGCTATAGAAAAACCGTTTGAAGTTCCTATCAAATTATAATTTACGAACAAATTAATCACACTAGCGAATCACACACTGTAGGTACACGACACAACTATACAGAACACGCGCCAGTGTTTAAACATGTTCACTGGGTACATCTTAAAATCCCGAAATTTCATAATAACTATGACTGAAATACCAACGTCCAAAACAACGAAATTCAAAATACCGAAAGTTTTAAATGCCGATAGCTGTTATATCGAAACATAAAATACCGATGTCCAAATGCCCGAAAGGATGAAACCCCGAATGGACGAAATACCGATGGATGAAATCCCAAAGAGCGGCGACGTAGTTCCCGCGATTACTCATACTCACTACAACACAGTTACGACGGTTACGTATTATAATACCTAAGTTCATTCTATTTTCAAGATAACTACGGTCAAAAGACCTACTGTTTAAAATATCTAAAGATCGTTTCACCGATGTTTGTAATAACTATTGAACGAAATCCATAAAGGAGAATTCGGCTACGGTTTATTCAACTACAATTAATTAAACTAAGGTTGATTACACTAACGGTCGATTCATCTACTGTTGATTTATCTGTGGTCTTGTGTTTGATTTACTGGAGAAGGTGTATATGTCGGTTGGATTATTTGCTAATTCGAATTTTCGCGAAAACCCTAGGGATATTGCCAAAACACGGATAATTAGACAATGGTAAAAACATTTCTGCGAGCAACTTTGAATTAGCACTCGCCGGCCGCTGCCGCGGCACTGCTCGCTACGTTCGCTCGGCTCGCGCGCGGTTGGTCAAAGTTTTAACCTAACCTAATCACGGATATCGAGGGATATGGCTTGGAGGCGTGGCGCATGTCGCCTCCGTTGGGTCAAACTGACCTTAGATACGCGCGAGTGCAGTGAGCACCGTTTAGTCATATGTTTGCATCGGAACGTGTATGATTTCGTATTTTTACGAAATGCCGAATTGTTCCGTCCTTATGTGAAAAAATAGCACAATTACAACAAACCTTAGTACAACTGGCTTGTCTTACCACCGGTAACTAAAAAATCACTGCATTAATTATAATATTTAAGTATTTTACAAATTATCTAGTTGTGAAATATTTTTGACATGCGACAGCCTTTGCCTAATGACTGACGCATGTCAAAACTATGCATTAGTGGTGCACAACGTTGACATATGGATATCGATAATTGTTAGTTGCTCTAATAAGAAATTGTATTAAGAATCTTAAACAAGAATTAATACATTTTATATCAGTTTCCTGAAAGATCCAGAAATTGAACATAACTTGAGCGCTTGCAAAACTTGTGCATTCGCTTTGTTTTCGGTCTGCGAAAGTATGACCATGTTTCTCACCTTCGCAAGGAACTCAAGTGGCTCCCGATCCGCTTACGCAGGAACACTCGGATTTTATGTCTCCTCTTCAACATCTTACACAACCCATCTTATCCTTCCTATCTGCGTGAGCGTTTTTCGTACGCACGCCCTCGCGACGCACCGTGTAGATCACATCTTAGATCCCTCCTTAAATCCCATCCTCATAAAACCAGCTACTATTCTTATTCCTTCTCTGTTCATGCTGTAAGATTGTGGAACTCACTTCCGCCTAGCATTCGAGATTTAAAATCTATGTCTCATTTCATATACCGAGTAAAAGAGCATTACCTTTCCTTTTAACTGTGAGAATTTATATATTTATATATATAAGCTTATTTATTTTAGCATTATGTATTTATTTAAGTATATGTTATTTTTATTTAAATTTTGCATTATATGTAAGTATATTTAATATTCTAGTTTAAGACGTCACGAATCAAATTCTTCTCTTCTTGATCTCACACACTATTGTCTACATTTCTTTTTCATTTCTCCTTTCGCAGGTCTGCTGGAAGAAATTTCTTAAGAAATAAGCAGTACCTTTGTACTTAATACTAATATGCCGTATCTGTATCTATTTTACTGTGTGTACATAAATAATAAAATAAATAAATAAATAAATAAATAAATGGGTAGATGCAAAATGCAGAGAAAATAATTGGTTGGTAATTTCAAGTGACTTCAAAGTTCATAAAGACGTTGCTAGTCCCAAAAGCTCTTAGACACTTTGTCGATTCAAATATTTTCTCATCAACAGATTTTCACCAGTTTGAGCAAGACCCGATGGATAATAATATTATCCAAGTAACAAAATGTGTGATGAAATAACATATTGATATTTGCTTACTTTTTTTGGCTAAGAATGTAACAACTAAATTATGAAAGCGACAGATATAATGATCAATAAGTATCTATTTGAATTGCTGTTTTATGTGCGATAGTTGAACAGTTTTAATTTTAAGTAAGGGCAGCCCCGGATCTAAGGGGGGAAGGGCAAATTCAAGCGTGGCAAACAAATGCACCACTCAGAGCACCGCAACTCTGCGATAAGTGAGATGCGCAACACTTATTATCTTTCTCTGCGGGTGGCACACTGACGAAATCACTACGTGATTAGCGTAGGCATAGATCGTCAAACGGTGCGAGCGGGTTGCGGGCATCAGTTGAATTCTATCAGAAACTCTCTGTTTTTAAAACGTATGCTCCATTTTTATTTGGCGATACAAAAAGGTTAGCTTTCCATCTCTTGCAACAGATCTATGCCGTGGCGAACCTGAGGAGGATGAGCGCCTCTGTCACCTCTGTGGCCAAAAATGTAAGGAACAAATCCTAGGGCGCCGGGCGTCCCGCCCATTTCGCTGCCTTTATGCGGAAAGGCGACACGATTTCATTTAAGTTTTTACCACAGAGCGCTGGCGAAGCCGTTGGATTGGAGCATTATCGATCGATAAAATGTTCCTACTATATTTCTGGCAAAATATTGGAGCTCGCTTTGCTCGCTCTTATAGCCTAGCGACTCTTAATTCTTAAAACTTTTCGGACTTAAAAAATCTAACTTATCTGAGGCAGCGCTAAAATTTTCGCGCTCGCTCCGCTCGCTGGTACATTCTAGATTGTGTTAATTCGGGTCCCTGACGAAGAAGCCGCGCTGTATGAGGTGTACCGCGCGGCTAAAGAGACTCTGTGGCTGGCCATCGGCGAGGCGAAGACGCGAGCCAGGGAGGAGATGCTGGAGACTCTAGACGGGAATCCGTGGGGGCGCCCTTATCGAGCGGTTCGAGGGAAACTTCGAGCCGCGGCGCCTCCACTTACGGAGAGTCTTCAGCCAGAGCTGCTGGAGGAGGTAGTCGCAGCCCTCTTCCCGGCAAGAGCGGAGCATACTCCGCCGCCGATGGCTTTGCCCACAGCCGCAGAGTCTACAGAGGAGAACGCCATTAGCGTCCCAGAGGTGACACAGGCAGAGATGAGGGCGGCCGTGATGCGGCTCCGGGCCAAGAACGTGGCTCCGGGGCCCGACGGGATCCACGGCCGAGCATTAGCCCTCGCTCTGAAGGAGCTGGAGCCCCAGCTGAGAGGACTCTACACAGCGTGCCTCGAGCAGGGCCAGTTTCCCACTTTGTGGAAAACCGGTCGTCTGGTCCTGCTCAGGAAGGCGGGGCGCCCTGCGGACTCGCCGTCCGCGTACCGGCCCATAGTGCTGCTAGACGAGGTGGGTAAGCTGCTGAAGCGGATACTCACAGCCCGCCTCGTCGGCCTCTTGTGCAGAGAAGGGCCGGACCTGGACGAGAGCCAGTTCGGTTTCAGGCATGGGCGCTCCACCATACACGCTATATCGCGGGTGAGAGTCCTGGCGGAGGAAACGGTGTCCCGGGGTGGGGTGGTGGTGGCGGTGTCCTCGGACATCTCCAACGCCTTCAACACCCTGCCCTGGAGTTGTATTCGAGAGGCACTGCGTTATCATCGGGTGCCTCTCTACCTCCGCCGTATCGTTGGGGCTTATTTGGCGGAGAGGTGTGTCACCTTCGTGGGACGCGATGGCGTCAACCTGCGCCACATGTCGTGCGGTGTTCCACAGGGCTCGGTCCTGGGCCCACTCCTGTGGAACATCGGGTACGACTGGGTGCTGAGGGGCGAACTCCAACCGGGCGTCGACCTGACGTGTTACGCGGACGACACGCTGGTCACGGCCCGGGGGAGTTCGTACAGGGAGGCAGCGTTGCTGACGACGGCTGCGGTCTCCCAGACGGTGAGCCGCATACGGCGCCTTGGTCTGGAGGTGGCCCTCAACAAGTCGGAGGCCATGGTGTTTCATGGTCCCCGGCGGGCGCCACCATCCGGATCCCACATTGTGGTGGGGGGGGGTTCGAATCGCTATCGAGCCCACCATGAAGTACCTGGGGTTGGTGCTCGACAGTCGGTGGGATTTCGGCCCCCACTTCCGGCAGCTGGCGCCCAAGTTGTTGGGCGCGGCTGGGGCGCTGTCAACGCTGCTTCCCAATCTGGGGGGCCCGAGCGCCGCTTGTAGGCGGCTCTACGTGGGGATCGTGCGGTCGATGGCCCTCTACGGGGCCCCGATCTGGGCGGCTGACCTGACGGCCGGCAGCATTGCTGTATTGCGAAAGCCGCAGAGAGCAATGGCCGTCAGAATCATAAGGGGATACCGCACGATCTCCTACGAGGCGGCTTGTGCACTGGCCGGATCCCCGCCCTGGGACCTGGAGGCGAAGGTGCTCGCGTCACTGTACCGGTGGCGCGAGGAAGCGCGGGCGCGGGGCGAGCGACCGATGCAGCGACAAATGGAGCAGCGTCGGTCGCAGCTCCGCGAGGTCCTGGTGGCGGAATGGCGGGACAGGCTCTCACGCCCTACCGCCGGCCTCGTCACCATCGAGGCGGTCCGGCCGGTGCTCGACCACTGGCTCGGGAGGAGGCACGGCTCCCTGTCGTCTCGGGTGACGCAGGTGCTCTCGGGGCACGGTTGCTTCGGGAAGTACCTGTGTCGCATAAACAGGGAGCCGGACGCCCGGTGTCACCACTGCGTCGACTGCCGGGAGGACACGGCGCGGCATACGCTGGCAGAGTGTGCCGCTTGGGAGGAGCCGCGCCGTGCCCTCATCTCAGGAGTAGGCAGTGACCTCTCGCTGCCGGCCGTTGTGAATGCGATGGTCGGCGGCGAGGAGTCCTGGGACGCGGTGGTATCCTTCTGCGAAACAGTCATCTCGCAGAAGGAGGCTGCGGAAAGGGAGCGAGAGATCTCATCCTCTCACCCGGCCCGCAGCAGGCGCACCGGGCGTCGGCGGAGGGCGGACAACGCTCTCTTCCAGCCCCCGTAAATGGGTCCAGGGGCGACGGACTCGGGGACGTCCATCGCCCCCCATACATTAGGACCCGAGGTGGCAGCGCGTAGTATTCCACGCGCGCCTCTCTTAGACGTCGCGGGGGGAGTCAAACTCCTCATTCCCCCCACTCGACTGGACGAGGCCCGCAGAGGCGGGCCGGCACTAGCCGGGGGTTGCGGAAGATTCGTACGTTCTCGCGACTCCCGGCGTAGGTGTGAGACGGATCACCGGGGTGGTTTTTAGTCAGTAAGAGTCTGACAGACCCCTCCGCCCCCCCAGGGCGGGGGACATCCATGAGGATTTTCCACCCCGGAACAAAAAAAAAAAAAAAAAGGTTAAAACTGTAACCAACCACGCGCGAGCCGAGCGAGCGTAGCGAGCGGTGCCGCGGCAGCGGTCGGCGAGCGCTACTTCCAAGTTGCTCGCAGAAATGTTTTCACCATTGTCTAATTATCCGTTTTTAATAAACTGTAGGCGAGTCGTCCATTAGGCATTTCATATCTACATAGTTGAAATAAATATCAAATATCTTAGAAAATTATTAGATAATTTAATTTGTAATAACGTGCTTCTTTTTTTTCATAATTATACGTATGATTATCAATTAAACTTTTGTTTTAATTATATGTTAATGGTCCTCCTTTTTGTTGGTGGTTGCTCCTTTTTTGTCATTATCTTACAGATTTTAGGCTTTGGGATGTAATTTCGGCATTTTGAACTTCGGGGTATGGATCTCAGAGATTTTAAGCTTCGGGTTATGGATCTTCGGGATTTTAAGCTTTCGGGTAAATGAACTTCCGGGATTTAAAACTTTCGACCAAACAATTATTCGGCGTTTAATTTTTCGGGATTGCTTCCATAGGTATTTTAAAATACGGTCTTTTAAATTTAGGTATTGTAATACGTACCCTCTGTGTCTCCCGTCTTGTGGTTGGCTTGTTTTTTAAAGCGCAAACATGTTGCACATTTTGGTGGATTCGCTTTCTTTGCGCAGTCTTGGATTGTGTGCCCTTCTTCACCGCAATGTCCGCATGTGGGGGCAGTTATTTTGCATGTCTTGGCTGCATGACCGTACTGCTGGCACTTGTAACATCTAGTTACCAGTGTGAAGTCTCGTACTGGGCAGGACGTCCAATTTATAAATAATCTGTCCTGTGTGATGAGGGCTTTTCGAATGATGGCTGGAACTTCTATAATATAGTTGCAATTCTCAGCATCTTTCCTGCCAGATTTGTGGCTCAGTTTTATTGAGGTCAAAAATGTATCTTGGGACATAGTCGGCAATTTGTCGGCCAAATTCTGTTCATAAATACATTTATAAACCTCATTCAGTCATTGATGTGGGAACTCCTATAACTATAATGCGAAGTTTGCGCTTTTGAGGTTCGTCGACGGTAAGCCCTGACGAAGCGAGTTGGACTGTTTGCTTGAGCTTATCTAGGTCATCTTCGGTCTCAGTGCTGATTATAAGTCCTGCTTTTCCTATTTTGCGTACGCCTCGTACTTTCAGCTTCATTTCTCCAGGGCATATGATTTTTTGGACCATGTTCTTTGTTTCTTCACTGGTCTTTGAGTTATCACAGGGATAAATCGCTACGGAACTAAAAGTATTGGGACGAACAAAGTTGTTGGACCCCTTCTTCACCATATCTGCAAAAGATGTAGTAGCCGCACCCTGCTTTGTACAGGACTCCTGAATCGTCCGGTTCATCTCCGTAAGACAGTCCGATAGGTCTCGAGCTTCGGTCATAGTTTTAAGGGAGGTATGGCTTTGTATGACTTGCTTAAGTGACTGGTATTGAACAGCCATTTGGGAAACTCCATGTCCTACTTTTTGGCAAAGATTGCGTATTTTTAGCTTCTGCTCAGCGTTTAGCTTTCCATCAGAAGCACATACCTCATTCAGGCACTGCTCAATAGACCCCATCCAGTTCTGGATCTCCGGAGTGGACACTACTTCAACTGTATCATCTTGGTCCTGTCTTGGTTGTTGGGGTGGTGGCGATGCCGGGGTCGATACTGGGATCGGTGTCGGTGCAAGGCTGCGTCGTATCATCGCGCTCCGATCGAAGGGGCTGCCTTCCATATATCACCATATATTACCAAATAATCAAGTCAGTTCATTATTTTAACTTGTCACTTAAAATGTTTCTCTGTATAACACGAATACACTTAAACTAGGTCACTATTTATGCAAACGTTAATTTATTTTATTTTTAAAATGCATCGATGAGCACTTCTGTATGCTTTGAACGCCTTCAAATCAATCTCCGTCCTGAATGCACGTAGCAAATTGTCACTTAAGTGCAAATTGCGCATTTACACAGCGTGCATTCGCCCGATCATGACCAATGCGAGCGTAGTCTTCGCACAAGCGACACCCCATCACATCCATAGGATGCAGACCCTCCAAAACCAGTTCGGAACGAAAACTTGCATTTAGATCTAAAAATCCCGACCATCAGTCAATTCATGAAACGCCTATCCAAGCGTTTCTTCGATTCCGCCACCACTCACCGCAACCCTCTGGTTGTCGCGGCTGCCCGTTATACCCCCTCCCATATCAGTCATACTCGCCATCCGCGGCATGTCCTAGTCGACCCCAATGACCCCATAACCCTCCTCCAGGAGAGCAGTAGGGCCACCGGTACAGTGCACAAACACAGACCGCCATCGTTCCGACCTCGCCGACGAGGTCCCATGCGACGACCCGCCGTAACCGTTCCCGCCGACCCTTGTCCGATGAGGCCCCAGCCCGCATCGTAGCTGAGCCTGTAGCCTTAAATTCCCCTATTAATAATCATAATGTTGACCTTTCGATCCAGCCTGTCCCCACTCGCTGCCTTCTCTCAGTGACGCCCTAAGCCGAGCTCCGTACCCCACAGGGGGTGCCCTTAGCGTGCGGTCATTTAAATATAAGTTTTATTATTAAATTTCGCTCCTGGCTGGAGGCTTTTTGAGTAAAATCATTAAGGCACCCACAAGACAGGTTGGTTAAGTAGCCAAGACCTCAGAGTGGTCAAAACTACGAGTTGCCATTATAATAAAAAAAAAGGAGGGGTTCATTCTTGTCGTAGGCTCGGCCCGGGGCACATGTTGTAGCGCTTAGATACTGAATTGTAGTCCGAGTTAAAATAAAATCGTTAGTGTAATAAAAGTTGATTTCTGCTATATTATTACTTTCATTTAAGATGTTGGACCCTCTGCAGTCATCAGAAGTGGGATTGGATCCACCGGCCACTAATAATAAAACTAAAAGTAATTTAATGCGAGACCAGATTTCATTATTTTCTGCTATATTAAATAAGTTGTGGATGCTTTGACTGCTTGTCTAGCTACTCCAAGCAATGCTATGCTCGTTGTTTTTGATCCAGACAGACCAGAATCCGATATTGTTAATTGGTGTGCATTTAGTGAAATGATAATTGAGAAAAATAAATTAGAGGGTATAGACCGATTTTGGCGCTTACACATACCCTGAAGGGCCATGCCGCTGTTTATTTTACCAAGATACAACCTGACAAGATGTCATGGGCAACAATCAAAGACATGCTGTTTTCCAAGTTATAATAACCCGTAATGAAGAAACTGCAGCTGAAGCGGATATTCGTCTGTGGCAACTCTTTGAGAAGATACCAAAAGCAAATTGGCCAGAAAGGCAGTTCGCAGTAAGCTGGGACATACGGCCAACGTCTACCCCAAGCGCTGGAAGAAGGAAGACTCCATACCGAGCACCAGCACCAAGGACGTGAACTTCTGCTCCAGAGCAGCTCGTGGAATATGATAGATAAATGGTACAGATATCCCTTTTATAATTTGAGTTTGGCTCAGAAGTTCAAGTAGCCTTGTAAAGTATAGTAATTGAAATCAAATTGATTGATCATTGATTTGAATTTGAATAAAGAGTATTCTATTCTATTCTATCTCGTTAATATTGAGGAATTTCATGAACAAGTGATCCTAAAAGGTATAGGTGTGAATAAAAGTAGCGTACCTATTACAAATTAAATGTCCAACCATGGTACAAAACTGAAAAATATTGAATTTATATAATGCAAAGATAGTTTTTAAAATCTTCAACAGCTCCAACAGTAGTTACAAATGCTAATCAATTTTTTTATGCGCCCTTGTGGAGCATGACCAGCGCTGAGCCAAGCATTTTGATCAGCGATATAATCCTCCAACTAATAATATGCTTGGCAGCATAGTGTGCGTTTTATACAAGATTTAAATTTCGTTTCATTCAGATGAAGTATGTATGTGGAGAGGTGTTTTATTGTAACATTTTAAACAGTGTACCCCATGAAAGCTAAGTCTACTTTAGCCAGCCTGAAAATTGGTTGAACTAATTGGTCCCTATTTCTAGTGATATATTATAATTGTGTCTTTCACCTCTTTTACTAAAAAAAATGTAGATTTTTCGTTACGTACATGATGTTTTCATGATGTGTTGATGTTAGATTTTTGATATCTTTAAACAGTTATCTTAGAGAGTTGCACCTGCGGGGGCCATATATGAGTCTGATGGGTCTTTTCTGCAGAATAAAAATAGACTCGACGTCTGCAACCCGTCCCTAAAATACCGTACGACATAATACTATGAAAGTACCTAAAATAGAGAAGTCTCGCGGTACTTACATCAGCATATTGACCGATTTTTCTCACAGCTTATGCTGCTGCACTTAGCCGTCCTGCAACGGATGTTAAATGAGGACCATACTGAAGCCTTGAGTCGAGCGTGATCCTCAGTAAAACAGTTTTATCGACGAATACCAGTTTCTCTTGGTTTAATACTATCTCACAATTAGTGCTTTTGACAATTGGTAAAAAAATCTTATACACTTAGATTTTTACCATTTATTACAAAATTATTAGCAGTGAACCAATTTTGGATCTGCAGTAGGGCGTTATTTACTTCGTCAAGATTTGATGCACGACTATTAATTTTCAAAATTAAAGATGTATCGTCAGCAAATAACACCATTTTTGGTTGGGTTTTTAACAAATGGGGTAGATCATTAATATATACTAAAAAGAGGAAAGGACCCAATATCGAGCCTTGTGGTACACCCATTTTTACTTTTAAACAGAGTGAATTGATACCATTTATTTGAACTTGCTCTTGTTATATCATTTAAATAAGATTTTACTAAACTGAGCGCAAGTTTTCTAAGTCCGTAATGCTCAAGTTTCAAGATCAAGGTTTCGTGGTCGAGACAATCAAATGCCTTGGAGAGGTCACAAAAGATTCCTACAGCATCATGGGCCTCTTCCCACGCAGTAAATATGTGTTTTAATAAAGTAACACCGACGTCAATTGTACAACGTCCCTTAATGAAACGATACTGTTGATCATGTAACATTTTATTGGTGTTAAAATGATTGAGCATTTGATTCAGCATTATATTTTCAAATACCTTTCTGAAAACCGGCAATAAGGATACGGGTCTATAATTATTGGTGTCTTTACTGTCCCCTAATTTGAAAAGTGGTATTACCTTACTGTTTTTCATTAGATCCGGGAAGACTCCTTGATCCACACACCAAATGAAATATTAAGGCCAAGTACGGCGCTATAGTCTCAATAATGGAGGTACAAACTTTGATAGACATTCCCCATAGATCTTCGGTTAGTTTGATCTTGATTTGCTTGAAAGCTATTATTACTATTAATTACGGGGTTTTTATGTTTGAATTTAAATTCAATCGGTCAGGATGAAACGTTTTCTCTTAATAAATCAATAGAACGCGAGGGTGAGGAGTTTAAGGTTTCAGTAGTCTTAAGTGGGATACTGGTAGAAAATTTACAAATTCTTGAGCAACTTCTTTGGTAGTGCTTATGGGACCACGTAAAGTCTCTAGTTTGAAATCATTATTGTCTTTTGTTCCGGTTAGTTCCATTATTGATTATTTTCTAAACTGTCTTTATTTTATTATTGGCAGATTTGATCTTGTTGCTAATGTGCAAGACTTTAGCTACATTATAGATACTTTTAAAATTTTAGATTAAGTATCAACGTATTTATTAAAAGTTTCAGAATTAATATAAGGCCATACAGCTCAAATAATTTTTCCCTACTTTTCCTAATACCCTTAGTTGCCCAGACATGGAACTAAAAAGGACAAAGAGTTTTTGTTTTCTTTTTTAGAGTAATATTGAACTCGGTGCGCACTACCGAAAAGAATTCCTCATAAAATTCATTTACTTTATTTATAATATGACCCGGTACACTTAACTTACTAATTAAGTTATTACTAAATCTATTTAGATTGTTGGGTGTTATTTGTCTAAATTGTATTTGATTTTTTTGTAATGGTGTGTTGGACTTGAAAGCAACGGTATGACCGCTGTGATCAGAAGGGAGACAATTTACAATGCCTTTATCTTAATAGTCGCAGCAACAAAAAACCTTATCAATACATGTAGCAGATTTCTTAGTTATGCGGGTTGGTTCTGAAAATACATTTGACAAATTGAATGATTTACAGAGACTTAATAATCGACTGCTATTTGAACTATTCTCTAAGATATTAATATTGAAGTCACCACAGATAATTAGCGATTTTTTACCAGTTGCAAATTTTGCTAGATCATCTTCCATTACTGACTGAAATATGGAGTAGTTTTAAAAATTTTGGGGGTCTGTAAACGCACACTAAAACATGCTTATCTAGCTCAACACAGGACAGTTTAATGTTATGTTCTATCGACAGATCAACTACACACATAAAAAAAAGTTTGCGATCAGTTTGAAATATTTTTTGGTTACGGTAGACTATATTATAATTTCTTCTTCTTTTTAGATTCTTTGCTTAAAAATATAGAATTAGAATATAAAACAAAACACAAATGCAATTATTTTTCCATATAAAAAGAAATCCAATTCAAGCTTACGCTCATTCAGAAAAATCTGAGATAGTCAATTTTAACGGATTTATAATATTTTTTCAAGGAAAGTTGTTATTGATAAAATGCCAAGAGAATTATCAGAAGTTTTACGAGCAAGTTATTGTAACTTTGTGGGAAGAAGGATATTCCACGAGAGAAATAGCACGCAGAGTTGCTGTATCCCAATCCTGTGTCGTGGCCACGGCATGGATAATTTAGCTGACCGACCCCACAGTGGTCACCCAACTGTTCTGACTGCTGCTCAGAAGTGCTATATCATATTGCTGGCAGCCCGTAACCCAACCATCAATGCCACTAAAATAAAACCAGCAGAGCGGGCCGCCTCTGGACTTGAAGTTATCACTCAGACCATTCAGAATTGCTTACACCAGGCTGGACTACGAGCACGGAGGTCTTGGCGAGCACCTGTGAATTCACGGCAACGTCAGCGACGGAGATTGCAGTGGGCTAGACTAGAATAGAATAGAATACTCTTTATTATGTACACCATAAAAATTACAGATATAAATGTAGACTTTTTACACAGGGTGACACAATGGGCGGTCTTATCGCTAAAAGCGATCTTTTACAGACAACCTTTGGATAGATTCAAGGGGGAAGGAGAGACAATAATGCAGGTGATCCAGACTCCGGCAAAATGAAGAAAATGCGCTGGAACATTCGGCAAAACTGTCTCTTCGTTGACGAATCGCGAATCAGTATTCATGCAGATAACCGACGTGTCCGTGTCTGGAGAAGACCTGGACACTCTGAAAGGCAAAAAACTGCCACTGGAACTGTTCAGCAAGGCGGGAAATCGGTGTCCTTTTGGAGTGGATTTATGATTAGAGCTAGAACGCCTTTGACCCCGTATCGAGGCTCCATGACAGTAAATAGGTACAAAACAGTCGCTATTGATGGAATTGGCAGACCATTCCGAGTAAACCATGGGCACCAATTCGTACTGGTTGATGATAATGTACCCGCACATTGAACTCAACGAGTCAATGCTACTTTCGAGAATACGATATCACAGGGTTAAACTGGCCAGCCGGTTCGCCTGACTTAAAACCAATAAAGCACGCGTAGGATGCTCTTAAGCGACCTGTTTGGAACCACCAGCCACCTCCCCAGACAGTGCCAGAGATCAGAGAAGCCGCTATTCAAGAATGGGACAGGTTACCGCAAGAAATGCTGGAAAACTTGGTCTTCAGCATGCCCAGAACGATCTCCGCATGTGTGCGAGCCAGGGGAGGAGTTACATTATATTAAGGTAGGTAGGTAGGTAATACGGGCTGGTGTCCGCAACTCCACGTCAATGCGCGTATTTTGCGTACGGGTGGGAAAATCGATCATTCGATCCACCCCAGCTCCTCGAAGAAGGCCAGCAACGCCTTGGTGTTGCTGACAATCTCACGTAGGGTACCTGGGTTACCGAAGTACTTTGCCCTGTACGTGGCGACCACTGGGCAGTTTAGAAGCACATGAGCTGCTGTTTCGTCGTCTTCCATGCAGGCCCTGCACAGCGGACTGCCTGTGACTCTTATGACAAAGAGGTGTTTATTAAATGACCCGTGGCCAGTTAAAGCTGCTGTAATTGTACGCAACTGTTGTTTAGTTAGTCGAAGAACCTGTTTCGCAAGGCGGCCATCAATCGTAGGGAGGGCTTCCTTAGCCTGCCTGCACTCACCTTGGTCCACCCACAGTTTGTAATGTTGGTCCCTGGTGCGTTTCCTTACCAGAGTGCGTAAGTACCCAAAGGGGAGTGGTACGATGGGTTCAGGTCCCACTGGTGCCACGCTTGACCCCCTTCTGGCAAGTTCGTCAGCTGCGTCATTACCTAGCGAACCGCTGTGTCCCTTGATCCACTGAATGGTTATGTTATTGAGGCTGCCCACCTGGTTGAGGCGCTGGTGGCACTCGTATATTAGCCCAGAATCAACTGTGTGACTGTTTAGCGCTTGCAGAACAGCCATGCTGTCTGAGAGTATGCGGATTGAGTGGTCCTTAACTTCCCTGATCATGATGGCCGAAGCGGCTAGAGAAATACCCATGCACTCGGCCTGGAACACTGTGTTATGGACCCCCAATGGTGTGGCTACGTGTATATTGAAGTCCTCCGAGAAGATCCCAGCACCTGTACCACTACCTGTTTTAGATCCATTCGTGAAGATGCGCAGCTCTGCAGGGCACAAGCCCTCGCAATGGCGATCCTCGTAAAGTTGGATTTTGTATTTCTTATCAAAGATAAATTGTTTGGGTACCCGGTCATTAATGGCTTTCGTAATGGGAACTCCTTATTGAGTCCCTCTAGTAGCGCGGTGTGTGGTATGTCACTCTTACCCCAGAGATCTATTGCATTTAGACGTGCCGCCACCATCTTCGCTTCCTGCTGTATGAACAGGTGGAGCGGTGGTAGTGCCAGCATGGCTTCGACTGCTGCAGTCGGGGTAGTCCTCATGCAGCCCGTGGTGGCCATGCAGGCTAGTCTTTGCATGCGTTGTAGTTTGTTGGAGGCTGAAACCAGCTTGGTGCGGGGCCATCACACCACGGCCCCGTAGGAGACCATGGGGCGGATTACTGTGGTCTACAGCCATAGTATAATTTTTGGGGATAAACCCCACTTCTTACCTATCATTCTCCTGCACTGCCAGAAGTTTATGCAGGCCCTGTTTAGTTTGTTGTCTAGATGACTACTCCAGTTTAACTTACTGTCTAGAGTGACCCCGAGGTACTTGACTTCGTTGGCCAACTGGAGTTCTGTATTGAATAGTTTAGGTAGGCTGAAGGGGCCTAATGCTCTTTTTTGGGTAAACATGACTAGTTCAGTTTTGGTGGGGTTCACTGAAAGGTCAAAGTCCCTGCACCATCTCTCTACGATACGTAGCGCTTGTTGAGTGAGGTTGCAGATCGTACCCGTCACCTTCCCCGAAACAAGGATTGCGAGGTCGTCTGCATAACCTATTGTGTAATAGCGGTTGTCGTTGAGTTTGGTGATGAGGTCATTAATCACCAGATTCCATAGAAGGGGGGACAGCACCCCTCCCTGGGGGCAACCTCTGGCTATCATGGCCAATTGCTGCTCATCCTCAAGGCGACCCACTCGTTTGCTTAGCATGTTTGTAATCCAGTCTGTTAGTACCTGTTCTACTCCGTGTCTGGATAGGGCACTGCTGATGCTGGAGATGTTTGTTTAGTCGAAGGCTCCTTCGATGTCTATGAAAGTGCCCAGGCAGGTACCTTTCTGATGAATCGCCTCCTCTATCTGGCTGACTACCAGATGTAGAGCGGATTCGGTCGACTTACCCGAGCTGTATGCATGTTGATTACCGTGTAGCGGTATGTTTTTCAGAGCGCCATCCCTCAGCTCTCTATCACACAGCCTTTCTAGAGTTTTTAATAAAAAGGAGGTCAGGCTGATTGTTCGATGGGATTTGGCGTTTGTGTAGTCACCCGTACCTAGCTTAGGGATGAATATTACTTTCACTTCCCTCCATCCTTTAGGAACGTATCTAAAGGCCAGACATGCTCTCATCACGGGCACCAGTCTTATTGCAACAGATGTACCGCCCCACTGTAGTAAGGCGGGGAAGACTCCATCTGGCCCAGCTGCCTTAAAAGGATGGAAACTCCGGATGGACCATTGAAGTTTCTCCAACGTGATCACCCTGCGTGCATACAGCCAATCATTGTCTGATGGTGTTTGAATTACATCTTGCCAGTCGATTACCTGCGTGAAGATACATCCGGGGAAGTGAGTTTCAATTAGGATGCGTTTCGCTTCTTCTGGCGAGGAAGTTAGTGTATTGTCAGGTTTGCGGAGGGTGGCGGACCTAGGTGTATGCTGCTGCGCCAGTACTTTCCTTACCCTGTTTGCTTGTTGACAAGATTCAACGCTACCACAGAATTTGCGCCATCCCGTGGTACTCCAGAATCTGATGCATTTTTTGTAGCTGGATTTGGCTGCGTAATAATTGTCCCAGTCCTCATCCGCACAAGTGTTCATGGCTCTATTCAGAGCTTTCCTTACCTTACTGCGCTTGCGCTCCAGATCAGCGCCCCACCACGGTTGTTTACCCGGAGTGTTACGTGGGGTGGTCTCTGGGCAGGCAGTTTGGTAGCTGTCTATCATTGATTTAGTAATTTGGCTTACTTGTACCTCAATCTGTGTCATGTCCGCAAATGTCGTCGGATCGCTTAGAGTCGCAAACTTGGTCTCAAGGCTGCGTGTGTAGGTAGCACGATCCGTGCTACGCGGACTACGCCGTGGTGGTGTTGGCGGAACACAGACCTGGATGTCGAAGTGGATCCATCTGTAATCAGAACAGGAGGCCTCCTTGGATACCTCCCACCCATTGGTAATTTCCGCCGCGCCCTCTGTTGCCAGAGTGAGGTCTATGATTGTGCGGCTTCACCTGGTTACGAAAGTTGGTTCGGAGCCAGTGTTTAGTAGGGATAGGTTAGTTGAGAATAAGTAGTCAACCAATACCTTACCCCTCTCGTTTTGCGAGTCCATACCCCACAGCTGGTGGTGAGCATTGGCATCGGCCCCGACGACGACCTCAAACCCGCATCTCTCACAATGGCTCACGAGGCGGGCGAGATCGTGGGGAGGCGGCGCCTCCGCCTCGGGCATGTAGGCCGAGGCGAAAACGATCACCATTTCTCTGGCGTCGTCGCGCTGTATTGTTAGCTTTGCTGCAGAGACATCTCTGCAACAGACGTCAGTTAAAAGCTGTGCTTTAAGGTTACCTGTGATATACTCGTCGATGCACGATCTGGGGTGATCGTGACCTGTGGTGACCAGGAGCTTACCGCCAAGATTGGAGAGTCCTTGTATGCGGCCCGCCCTAATCCACGGCTCCTGGATCAAGGAAATGGCCGTGTGTTGAACCTCCAGCCACTTTCGAAGCTGAGCCGTTGCGGTCTGGCTGTGGTGGAGGTTTGCCTGTATGACTTTGCAGGTCGACGAAAGGGACGCTATCGCTGGTCGAACCCTCGTCCCCCTCCAGTCTGAGCCCGGCATATAGGTCGCCCTCGTCGAAGCCGTCCCCACCCTGGTGCGAAGCCGGGGAGAGGATGATGTCGTCCAGCTCCCCACCCGATGAGGGGACGGCGCCCACGGTGGCGGCAGCACGGGCGGCTGACTCTGCTGCTGCAGGTTCAGCCGCGGATGCTTCCAGGTTATTTAAAGGGAGAGTTGACTCCCCTGCTTGTTCCTGCGGCTGGATTAGCCCCTCGCTGATGGTGTTGGTGGCGGGGTCCCATCCTTGCGGGACATCGGTGAACCTGCCGTTCCGACCCTGGAACTTAACGTACACCGCCCCCAGTCCCATTGAGAGACGGCGTCCGGCCTCCATCAGGGTCGGAATTTGGTCCACAGGGACACCGATCACCACGAACCACGCCGCGGCCTGTTTGTCGGCATGTAAGAGTACCCACCTTTTTATGTCGACCCAGGGGTTCTGATAGCTGAGAGCGCGCCCAATATTGGTCGGCTCTTCGAAGACCCCCTGCTCGTCTGGGATCACAATGCCACATCGTGCTCGTTTTTGTATTTCCGACTAGCTCTCGACGACTAGCGGGATGCTAGTTGGGAGAGCAAGGTCGGAGACTGTCTTCCTTAGCCAGGCTAAGGTGTGGTCATTACCGCACCACAGTTTTAGTACTCCCCCGGCGAACAACGGCTTCGCGTTGAAGGTCGGCCCTGGAGTGTCTTGCTTGGGGGAGCAGGCCTCGAGAATGATCCGCCTCTGGATGGCAGCGAGCACCTGGTCCGATACGTCCTTGCTGAGGACCCTCGTGCGGTCGCAGGTAATGGCGACGTCCAGGGTAGCGGTGGCGGCTTGGGCGTAGCTTCGTTGGGCGACCCGTTTGGATTGATCAAGACGCGGCCGCTTATGTTCCCCCCGAGGTGTCAAAGTCTCGTTGAGGGCTCGCTTGGCCGCGGCCTGATCCTTCCAATCGGGTCACTGTGTCTTAGTTTTACCTTCAGCCGGACTATCCAGAACACTGGTTGGCGGTTGACTGGACACTGGTCGGCTAGTGCCGGCCTCTGCCTGCGCCCGCTTTCCGGCGGTGAAGTTCAGTTGACCGCTTGTCGCTATGACCGACCTGGCGGCAGTGGCATGGTTTTTGCGGGAGCCTTTACCTGACATCCAGCGTGTTTGTCGGCGCTCCTTCCTTGTCACTCTATCTCTCTGCATGCCTTGTTCTGAGGCAGCTGGTGGACCTGAAGGGTCAGTGCAAGGGCAACGGGTTTGTTGAGTGCATTTACCCTTACCCTTGCGTTTCTGCACTTGCCAGGCGCGTGAGAATGCGTCTTCGGCTTGGCTGGTCGTCTCCGCCTGATCGGTAACGGCCGCCTGGTGAGAGGAGGCTAGAGGAGCCACAAGAAGAGGAGGGTGTTTACCAGGACACCCGGTGCTAGTGTTACCCAGCGCCGGGGTTAGTATAGAGAGGGTCGGACCGGCAGTGGTATTTATCGTCGCCGTAGTCTTCGCCTGAGTATTAGAAGGGTTGGTACTGGTTCCGATCAGCGCCGACGTCCTTTGTTTATTTTGGGACTTTTTGGTCTTCGCAGTGGTTCTCGCCACAGCCGGACCGACGCCCGCGCTGGTACCCGCAGCGTTAGCCGCATGGCCACCAGGGGCGAGAGAATTGCAAGTCTCATTGGCTTTCGCCTCCACCCCGTTGTTTTTGGTTTTAACTGGCCTTGATTTATCCATGTTAAAATGATTTGTTAAATTCATCTCTCAGGCTCCCACCCTCCATGGAGCCCGCACCTGGGAACGGCTCACTATAAAAAAGCTCGTACGTTAGGACTACCAGAGAGATATAGGGGCGCAAGGCTGGCTTACAGTGCGACATCGGGTGCTCGATCGGGTTGGCATAGGGGGTCCAAAGGGCGGCAAACATCCACGGCTGGGGCCAAAAAGACAGCGGAGGCGGCCAAAAACCCTGTGGTTCGGGCCAAAAACCCTGTGGCTGGGACCAAAAAACCTGTGGCTGGGGCCAAAAAACCTGTGGCTGTGACCAAAAAGCCAGTGGAGGGCTCCAAAAAGTCCGCTGAGGGGACTTCCTGCCTAGAGGGAGCCGCGGAACTTGCGACCGCAACCGTGCCAAACACCGAGGCCTGGTCAACGGTCGTAAAAAGGAAAAAGGGCCGCCAGAACAAAAAGGTGCCAACGCCAAAGGGCCCGGCCGCCTCAAAAAGCGTGGGGCCGCCCAAGATTCGCACCCCACGCTCTGCGGCTGTAGCGGTCACGCTGCAGCCTGGAGCCGTGGAAAGGGGCGTGACGTACAAGGCGGTCCTAGCGGAGGCGAGAACCAAGTTCAAGTTATCTGAACTTGGCATACCGTCCATCCGCTACAAAATAGCCGCCACGGGAGCCCGGCTAATCGAGGTGGCAGGTGCTTCAAATGGCGAAAAGGCAGACGCCCTTGCAGCTAAACTGAAGGAAGTGCTCAATTCGGAGGATATCCGGGTTTCCAGGCCCATGAAAACGGCTGAAGTGCGCGTTGATGGGCTGGACGACTAGGTGACCCAAGAGGAAGTTTTAGCGGCTATTGCCCGAATCGGCGAGTGCCCGCTTGAAAACCTGCGGGCAGGCGAAATTCGCCACGACTCTGGCGGGCTCGGCACGATCTGGGTGCGGTGCCCGGTAGCGGTAGCGAAGAAGGTCGCCGATGGGGGGCGTTTGCTGGTGGGGTGGGTTGCGGCGAGGGTTAGGCTGCTGCAACCCAGGGTCATGAGGTGCTACCGATGCCTGGGCATTGGGCATATCCGGGCACAGTGCACCGCCGAAGTTGACCGCAGCGATCAGTGCTATCGCTGCGGTCAGCCCGGCCATAAAGCGGCCCAGTGCTCCGCGGCACCAAACTGCAGTCTTTGTGCGGCTGCAGGAAAGCCGGCGGGTCACAAAGCAGGTGGCAATGCCTGCGCCGCGCCCCCCGCCAGGAGGGCTAAAAAGAGATTTGTGGAGGGGACCGAGGCTGCCGGGGGATCCGCACCACTCCCGCAGTCTAGTTGCCCTTCGGTCGACTCCCGACCCCAGGAAGAGATTGCCGAGGAAATGGAATACCAATAATGGCAAACTACCGTTTCCTCCAGGGCAACATCAACCACTGTGCCAGAGCTCAGGATCTCTTGCTCCAGAGCATGGCGGAGTGGTCGATTCGCGTGGCCGTGGTCGCCGAGCCGTACTTTGTCCCCCCCCGGGATAACTGGGTGGGAGACCTTGACGGCTTGGTGGCCATCATCGGCGGGGCTCTCGCCAACCCGTCCCGAGGACACGGCTGGGTGGCCGCCCTCGCGGACGGCATTGGCGTGGTTGGGGCGTATTTTTCGCCCAACAAGAGTCTCGCCGACTTCGAAGGCTTCCTTGTCGAGTTGGGTGCGGTCGTGGGCCGACTCCACCCTCGCCCCGTGCTGTTGCTAGGGGATCTCAACGCCAAGTCTGCGGCGTGGGGATCTCCGGTGACCGATGCTAGGGGTGAGGCGCTGGAGGAGTGGGCGTTCACGACCGGCCTGGTCGTCCTGAACGTGGGCTCGGTCCACACGTGCGTTCGGCAGCGAGGCGGGTCTATAGCGGACGTATCGTTCGCTAGCCCTGCTGTCGCGAGCCGTGTTCGTGACTGGCGTGTCGCCGTGGAGGTGGAGACGTTGTCGGATCACCGATACATCCGTTTCGACGTCTCCGCCCAGACCGCCGGCGGCCGCAGTTCATCGGGCCCGCGAACGGACGGCCCGCGCTGGTCGCTCAAGCGCATCGACAGGGAGCTTCTCGAGGAGGCCACCATTGTCCAGGCCTGGGGCCGGGAGCCGGCAGTGAGTGGACCCGTCGACGTCGAACAGGAGGCGCTGTGGTTCTGCGGGGCGATGACGCAAATTTGCGACGCGTCCATGCCCCGAGTCCACGCACAGTCAGCAAGGCGCCAGGTGTACTGGTGGTCCGCCGCGATCGCGCAGTTACGCGTCGCGTGCGTGGCGGTGAGACGCCAGTACACCGGATACCGGAGGAGACGTCGTCGGGTCCCTGACGAAGAAGCCGCGCTGTATGAGGTGTACCGCGCGGCTAAAGAGACTCTGTGGCTGGCCATCGGCGAGGCGAAGACGCGAGCCAGGGAGGAGATGCTGGAGACTCTAGACGGAAATCCGTGGGGGCGCCCTTATCGAGCAGTTCGAGGGAAACTTCGAGCCGCGGCGCCTCCACTTACGGAGAGTCTTCAGCCAGAGCTGCTGGAGGAGGTAGTCGCAGCCCTCTTCCCGGCAAGAGCGGAGCATACTCCGCCGCCGATGGCTTTGCCCACAGCCGCAGAGTCTACAGAGGAGAACGCCATTAGCGTCCCAGAGGTGACACAGGCAGAGATGAGGGCGGCCGTGATGCGGCTCCGGGCCAAGAACGTGGCTCCGGGGCCCGACGGGATCCACGGCCGAGCATTAGCCCTCGCTCTGAAGGAGCTGGAGCCCCAGTTGAGAGGACTCTACACAGCGTGCCTCGAGCAGGGCCAGTTTCCCACTTTGTGGAAAACCGGTCGTCTGGTCCTGCTCAGGAAGGCGGGGCGCCCTGCGGACTCGCCGTCCGCGTACCGGTCCATAGTGCTGCTAGACGAGGTGGGTAAGCTGCTGGAGCGGATACTCGCAGCCCGCCTCGTCGGCCACTTGTGCAGAGAAGGGCCGGACCTGGACGAGAGCCAGTTCGGTTTCAGGCATGGGCGCTCCACCATACACGCTATATCGCGGGTGAGAGTCCTGGCGGAGGAAACGGTGTCCCGGGGTGGGGTGGTGGTGGCGGTGTCCTTGGACATCTCCAACGCCTTCAACACCCTGCCCTGGAGTTGTATTCGAGAGGCACTGCGTTATCATCGGGTGCCTCTCTACCTCCGCCGTATCATTGGGGCTTATTTGGCGGAGAGGTGTGTCACCTTCGTGGGACGCGATGGCGTTAACCAGCGCCACATGTCGTGCGGTGTTCCACAGGGCTCGGTCCTGGGCCCACTCCTGTGGAACATCGGGTACGACTGGGTGCTGAGGGGCGAACTCCAACCGGGCGTCGACCTGACGTGTTACGCGGACGACACGCTGGTCACGGCCCGGGGGAGTTCGTACAGGGAGGCAGCGTTGCTGACGACGGCTGCGGTCTCACAGACGGTGAGCCGCATACGGCGCCTCGGCCTGGAGGTGGCCCTCAACAAGTCGGAGGCCATGGTGTTTCATGGTCCCCGGCGGGCGCCACCATCCGGATCCCACATTGTGGTGGGGGGGGTTCGAATCGCTGTCGAGCCCACCATGAAGTACCTTGGGTTGGTGCTCGACAGCCGGTGGGATTTCGGCCCCCACTTCCGGCAGCTGGCGCCCAAGTTGTTGGGCGCGGCCGGGGCGCTGTCAACGCTGCTTCCCAATCTGGGGGGCCCGAGCGCCGCTTGTAGGCGGCTCTACGTGGGGATCGTGCGGTCGATGGCCCTTTACGGGGCCCCGATCTGGGCGGCTGACCTGACGGCCGGCAGCATTGCTGTATTGCGAAAGCCGCAGAGAGCAATGGCCGTCAGAGTCATAAGGGGGTACCGCACGATCTCCTACGAGGCGGCTTGTGCACTGGCCGGATCCCCGCCCTGGGACCTGGAGGCGAAGGTGCTCGCGTCACTGTATCGGTGGCGCGAGGAAGCGCGGGCGCGGGGCGAGCGACCGATGCAGCGACAAATGGAGCAGCGTCGGTCGCAGCTCCGCGAGGTCCTGGTGGCGGAATGGCGGGACAGGCTCTCACGCCCTACCGCCGGCCTCGTCACCATCGAGGCGGTCCGGCCGGTGCTCGACCACTGGCTCGGGAGGAGGCACGGCTCCCTGTCGTTTCGGGTGACGCAGGTGCTCTCGGGGCACGGTTGCTTCGGGAAGTACCTGTGTCGCATAAACAGGGAGCCGGAAGCCCGGTGTCACCACTGCGTCGACTGCCGGGAGGACACGGCGCGGCATACGCTGGCAGAGTGTGCCGCTTGGGAGGAGCCGCGCCGTGCCCTCATCTCAGGAGTAGGCAGTGACCTCTCGCTGCCGGCCGTTGTGAATGCGATGGTCGGCGGCGAGGAGTCCTGGGACGCGGTGGTATCCTTCTGCGAAACAGTCATCTCGCAGAAGGAGGCTGCGGAAAGGGAGCGAGAGATCTCATCCTCTCACCCGGCCCGCAGCAGGCGCACCGGGCGTCGGCGGAGGGCGGACAACGCCCTCTTCCAGCTCCCCTAAATGGGTCCAGGGGCGACGGACTCGGGGACGTCCATCGCCCCCCATACATCAGGACCCGAGGTGGTGGCGCGTAGTGTTCCACGCGCGCCCCTCTTAGACGTCGCGGGGGGAGTCAAACACCTCACTCCCCCCGCTGGACCGGACGGGGCCCGCAGAGGCGGGCCGGCACCGGCCGGGGGTTGCGGAAGATTTGTACGTTCCCGCGACCCCCGGCGTAGGTGTGAGACGGAACACCGGGGTGGTTTTTAGTCAGTAAGAGTCTGACAGACCCCTCCGCCCCCCCAGGGTGGGGGACATCCATGAGGATTTTCCACCCCGGAACAAAAAAAAAAAAAAAGGGGTCCAAAGGGCCACCCCCAACGAACTGATCTACCCTCACTTACACCGTCAGCATGACTTTTACCTACCGCTTTGGCCGTCCGAGGACGACCTCAGCGGACCTCACGCACCTCGCCTGTGGCCCTCTAACGGGACACTGTGACCATTTCCCTACCCCTGGCTATTGGGTAGGGCGACCGTTTTGCTTGAAATCCAGACCAAAGAGGGCGTGTTGTCTTACGGACACATTACAACCAGAGCCGCTCGGCTCAACCCCCCAGGACTCCTTCATCCCCGCTCACGGCGCTCAACTGCGCAGGTCCTAGCGCAGGTGACTATTTACTCCTACTCGCTATCAGCTGACTTTAGTGACAGTCGAGCCCGCCACCACCCAGTCACAAAGGGGTCGCGGTTAGGAGAGGAAATTGGAACGTTGGAGGTGGGAGGAGTGGGGATGGGAAAGATGGAATGGGGAGGGATTGTGAGATTTGGGACTGGAGGGGCATAAGACAGGAAAGAACGGGGTTTAAGGGTGATTGGGAAAGGGGTGTGATGGCGCCTGGAGGTTTTTGTTATGTCTACTTTTTAAGGAATTAGACCAAGAAAACGGGGTGGCAACCTCAGGAAGGTGCATCCGCCAGACTTGCCTTGAGGATTTTCACGACTGTAGCGCTGTCCCTCAAGACCCCGCCACCCTACTACCTCTGAAGGAGGTGGCAGGGTAGGCCTGCATCTAGGCCTGTATCAAGCAAAGCAAAGTAAAGCATGTCGTTGTGCAACCGCGAAAGCATAAATCCAGACCCCCCCCCCTCATATCACCCCCCTACATTATATTAAATAAAAACCTTCTATTAATAAATTGTTGCATAAGTTTGGTTAAACGATATTTTTCTTTACATAAAATGTCTGTTATAATTAAATTAGGATTGAATTACTAAATTTTTGTTATTAATATTATATATAAAAAAAAGGTTTACTTTTAATCTCAAACAGTGTATTTCTATTTAAAAAAAGACTTTTCCTTGATAAAGTTAAATTTTCAAAATATATCAGCTTTTGCTAGTAATCACATTTTTTTTTTATGTATGTCTTTCCGAGTTTTACATTTAATAGAATTTCTAACTAAGATTAGTGAGCCCCCAGGCAGCAGAGATTTTCGGTTAAAATCCCTGCCCACACTATAATTTTCATAATTAATTAGCATTTCATAATCTTTCAACCAATGTTCAGTTAAACAAACAATTTCTAACATAGTTTTTTCTAAAACTAGATCAATATCTAGTTGTTTGGAAGAAAAACCTTGAAAATTTAGAACTTCAATGTTAAATGCTATTTCTGATTTTTTTTTAATCTAGTGTTAGTCTTCTCTTTAGACCAAAATTACACCACTAACCGGCCAATTCTGCAAGTTTTTTCAACAGACTTGGTTGTTGTCTATAAGTTCTCTGTACAACCACCAACACAAAGTGCACATTCCACCGCGTCCAGTGCATCACAAGCACTCGCTCCTAAATCGAAATTTATGTAGTTATTGTTGTTGTTTATTAAGTTGATTATTTTTTGGGCGTCCATTAACGAATTTCGTTGATCTACTCAAATAAAAAGTAAAAGGTATGTAAGATTAAATTGAAGTGCTTAGTGATCTATATAAAGCATTTGAATAGGTTCATCTTGACACTTTTACTAGCAAATTCAGCATAAATCATTTGTAGGACATGTCACTTGACGTCATTTGATTTTATTACAATGGAAGAACACAATGTGTTAAAACAATGTAGCACAAATTGTACTGGTTTGATTGCACGGTAAGGAGTACCGCAAGGCTCTATTTTAAGGCCATGTTTGTTTATCATTCTCAAACAATGACCCTTGAATCTAAAATATATATATGTGAAAAAGATTTTTTTGTTAAGAACATTTTGACTGTTTACTATACTACTACTTACGTTATTCAGTTGAGGTAGAGTTATCAATTTAGCTGGTAATTTATTTTGTACACGGGAAAGATACATTGGTTCTCCAAGCATAGTGTCACCAATATTTGTCACCGCAAAGTATCTGAAAAATGTAATGAAAGAATAAGAAAGATTAAACGGATGTAGATTTACCAACAAAAGGTTATAATTGTTTTTATTTTTCAAGGAAATAAACAGAAAGTGCTGTTGTGTTACCTTAAATTTGGGCAAAATCTTCTCGAAACTGCATTTAGATGAGCAAAGAAAGATTTTTGAGCCATTTGACCATCATTGATAGTGGTATATATGCTTTGAATAGACCCCAATCTAGTAGCATCCTTAAGTAACTCTACTACATCAGTTTCATTATTTAAATTCTGAGACGATATTTGGATTTGCACGCCGATCTTCTGCCAATTCCTGAATAATAGAAAAGTACTTTTTGGTTAGGCTAGGTTAAAACATAACACCATCATCATCATCGTGGTCATTTGGAATATTGACGTAAGAAGAATAGATATTAGCCATTTGCTTACCGTAATATAATTGGAACTTTGCAGTTGTATGTGCTTTACTATGAATGTGTAGTTTCTTCGCACCTCGAGCAACTAATTTGTCGACCATCTGGAGTCCAAAACTTTCTTCATTCAATACTACAACTTGGCTGTGACTTGGATTACAAGAGATTCTGCAAGCAACTTAATAATATTTTGAATTACTACAAACTATAAGGGCCATCTTAACTAAAAGGAATACGCTACACCGCAATTTGTAATGCAGCTTAATAATACGAAACAGTCGAAGCTAAATCTCGTTACTATAAAATTGCAAAACAGAAGAAGGGTCTCTCTTCCCCTGGGCTTCCCTTACGTCGAAAGTTCCTGCATGTTCAACAACACCCTGCCACGGTGCCTGCTGGCCGCGAGCAGTCGGAAGGCGCGCGCGGCGTCGTGCGGCGCATACGACACGCACGATAGAGGACGCACGTAGCCGCGACTAATACCCTCGCTCAACATAGTCTGTAAGGCCTGCGGATTATAGCAAATGTTCCAATGAGATAACTGATCCATGATCTATTATAAAAACATGAACATTACAATACCCTGATTGCTTTATAAAATGGTCAACCTACTAGTAGCACATGTTTCCGTGTCTAAGTGGCTGACGTACAACACACAGCCTATATGTAAATACCGCTAGTTCTAAATGGACCTTAGTTCAATAATATCAACAAATAACATTGCGAATCAACAGATTTAAATTTCGTTCAGCTCGTGAGAGAACTTCACCGAACCCTTGTACCGTGTATCTCTTGTATTGCTCTTGGTTTGATTTATTTATGATTATGTAATTAGTATTTTAGAGTTTCGGCTGGTTTGCTTGATATATATGGGCGCCAAGCCATTATTTGATTTTATTTTTAAGTTTGTTTTAATTATTTCGCACTTAATCTGACTTCCATGTTATTTATTAAATTAATACTTGTATTTCCGGTTAAGTCTATGTTAAGTTTTATTTTGATGTATTTAAAATATTGTAGTTTCCGTTTGAATTTATATAGTTTTTGCTCTCGTACTCCCTTTTGATTGATTTAAAATATTGTTAGTTTCCGGTTGAAATTATATAGTTTTTATTCTCATACTTCCTTTTGATTTATTTGTTAGTTTCCGGTTTAATTTAAATAGTTTTTAATCTCGTACTTCCTTTTGATTTATTTAAAATATTGTTACGTTTCCGGTTTGATTTAAATAGTTTTTATTCTCATACTTCCTTTTGATTTATTTAAAATATTGTGCGTTTCCGGTTGCCTTTATTTTAAGTTTCTATGTTGGTATTGAAAGATTTATTTTGACACATCCGCTTGAATAAGTTAAAATGTTATATCCGCTTGATTTATATAAATTCTACTTGGCGGTAAAGTTTCGCGGTAATTTTGTGTATAAAAACTGTTGTACTGTGAATGGAAGGACATTCTTTGTTCGGTGCTCCTGGAATAAACACCCTGAGTTGAAGTAAGGTATTTTCTTTGTACTCTCTTAAACATTTCTCTGCCATTTCCTATTTCTGTGTATGTTTGTGATATAGTGGTGTAAAGTAATATGTCTGACTCCGACAACGACGGCGATCATGCGCCGACAGCAGCGGTGGGATCCACCTCGCCCTTACTGAGGTCTTCTGGATTCCGGGTTCGCAAACCAGTGCCTGCCGCTCAGCCAGACCCAACTTTCTCGATGGAGCAAGTGATGAGTCTGGTGACATCAATTACGAAGCAAGCCACATCCAGCGCCGTGGCCGCCGCGCTGTCCGCTACTCCAGCACCTTCACGGGATCGTGGCAATTTCTACCTACCGCCATTCGATCCCGATGTGCGCTCACACGACATCAGGGACTGGTGTGCCAATGTTGATCAAACCATTGCAACTATTGGCATATCATCGCATGAAGCTCGCATGAAGGCAATACTGCAGCTGAAAGGAAGAGCAAAGACGTGGGCTGATACGTGGTCCCTACAATCCACCACGTGGGAGCAAGTTAAGCAAGATCTAATCCAAACGTTCGGCGAAGAGTTCCGGTATGCTGATGACATCCAGCGGTGGCGCGACTACACGTCGGAGCATGCGAGCAGCTACGCGGATTACGCAACCACGGGATGGACGCTGTTCAAGAGAGTGCGGCCTGAAGCCGCGGACACAGAGGTTATCGATGCTCTTATCACTGGTATCTACCCTGATTTTGTGAAATGTGAATTGTTACGTAATACTCCTGACTCTTTGCCCAAACTAGTCTCCGCTCTGAAAACTTTTCGTAAACGTGACCGACCGAAAACTGACAGTACAGACAAAAATCATCTTAACAAAAAACCCCGGCTTTCCGAAACCCCTGGTTCGTTTTTAGGTCAGTCACCAATTTGTTTCAAATGTAAAAAATCTGGGCACCGATTTCGTGACTGTAAAGAAAAGTCTACACAAAATACAGACTCTAATATTTCTGCAAAGCTAGCCTCTCAGGTTACGCCAGACAACCGTAAGTTTATTGAATGTAACTATTGCCATAAAAAGGGTCATTTAGAGAAAACTTGTTTCCGTAAGCAAAATGACGAAAAATCAAAGTCAACAGATCAAAAATCCGTTAATTTTTGTGGTTCTATAAATCGTTGCACGACTACCGTCAAAATTGGAGCTACTTCATATCCTTGCCTATTTGATTCCGGCGCAGATTGTTCGTTAGTACGTAAAAGCATTTCTGGTTCGATTCCGGGCAAAAGAAAGACTGTCAATACAGTTTTCAAGGGAATAGGTGGTGTGAATATCACGTGTTCCCAGAGTATCTCGGCGATTGTCGAGATCGATCAAGTTACTGTAGAATTGGATCTATTTGTTGTAGAAGATCACCAAACCCAGTTTAATATTTTAATTGGCTATGATTTAGTGAAAATTCCGGGTCTTACTATCACATTAATAGATAAAAATATGACTGTCTCGAGAAATATGATTATTTCTGAATGTTCTTTAACCGAGTCGGAAACAAAAATAAATACCGACCTTGCTGACCCTTCCATGTTAGAAAAATTAAATTTTATTTTAAATAATTTTAAAGATAATTTCACTTCTGGTAATAAAGTTTCCGAGGTGAAAACTGGTCAATTGACTATTAGATTAAAGAATAAAGATAAAATTGTTCAACGTAGACCCTACAGATTATCGCCAATGGAACGCGAAAAAGTCAAAGACATTTTAAACGACCTTAAACAAAACGGTATAATAAGAGACAGCTCATCTCCATTTAGCAGCCCCATTTTATTAGTAAAAAAAAAAGATGGGACTGACCGATTATGTGTCGACTTTCGGGAATTAAATGCAAACACAGCTAGGGATAATTTTCCATTACCATTGATTGCTGATCAGATTGATAGGTTAGGCAAAGCGCGTTATTTCACTTGTTTAGATATGACTGCAGGGTTTTATCAAATACCAATTTCGGTAGATTCTATAGAAAAAACCGCGTTCGTTACACCTGACGGTCAATTCGAATTTTTACGCATGCCATTTGGGCTATGCAATGCGCCGTCTGTTTATCAGCGTGCCATTAATAAAGCTTTGGGTGACTATAAGGATAAGATTGCTCTAGTTTATATTGACGATGTTCTTGTAATTTCTACAACAATAGAAGAAGGGTTACTTAACTTGGAATTAGTTTTAGAAAGATTAACAAATGCAGGTTTTTCACTAAACATAAAAAAATGCTCATTTCTTAAAAAATCGGTTGAATATTTAGGAAATATAATAGAAAACGGAACCGTTAAGCCTAGTCCCAGAAAATTAGATGCCCTCTCTAAGTCCGCTTTACCTAAAAACATTAAAGAATTACGGCAATTTAACGGCCTAGCTGGTTATTTTAGGAAATTCGTACCAAATTTTTCCAAAATCATGGCCCCTTTATATGAATTAACTAAATCTGGCGTACCTTGGAGGTGGACTGAAAAGCAGGAAAATGCCCGAAAGGAAGTAATTAGTAGATTAACATCTTCCCCACTCTTGACAATTTTCGACCCTGATTTACCATGTGAACTCCATACAGACGCTAGTTCGCTAGGTTATGGTGCAGTTTTGATTCAGCGACATGATAAGAATCCTCATGTTGTTGGTTATTTTAGTATGCGAACGACCAATGCCGAGAGCAAATACCATTCATATGAGCTCGAAACATTGGCTGTCGTCAAAGCTATTAAACATTTTCGCCACTTTTTGTATGGTAGATGCTTTAAAGTTGTAACAGATTGTAATTCACTGAAAGCATCCAGAACCAAAAAAGAACTAACGCCTAGAGTACACCGCTGGTGGGCATTTTTGCAAACTTTCCAATTTGATATTGAGTATAGGAAGGGTGACAAACTTTCTCATGCCGATTTTTTTAGTCGAAATCCAATAACGAGCTCCTGTAAAGTTCCAAACAAGAATATCTCGTTGCAATTTTCAGTAAACTCTTCTACACTTGATCATAACTGGCTCCTAATAGAACAAAAACGTGATCCAGTTCTTAAGAACATAGTTGAACAACTTAGTTCTGATACAATCCCAAAAGACATTGCTGAAACTTATGTTATATCGCAAGATAAATTGCTTAGACGTAAAGTTCAAATAGAAAATAAAACTCGTAAACTTATTATTGTGCCACGTAATTATAGATGGAATCTGATTTCCCACTATCATGATAATCTTCAACACTTCAGTTGGGAAAAGGTTCTAACTAAATTAAGAGAGCAATATTGGTTTCCCAATATGTCAAAAACAGTTCGAAGGTTTATTGAAAATTGTGTTAGTTGTCGAATTCGTAAAGGTATGTCTGGTGCTAAGCAAGTTACGCTTCATCCTATAGATAAAATTGCAATTCCCTTTCACACCGTACATGCTGACATAACTGGACGTATGAACGGTAAACGTAATAATGCTGAATATGCGTTTGTTTTTATCGATGCTTTTACCAAATATACTCATTTAATTTACACCAATGATAGAACATCAGATACAGCCATATCTTGTTTGCAAGAAGTAATTTCTATTTTCGGCACCCCAAATAGACTCATAACAGATCAGGATAAAAGTATGACATCATCTGATTTCAAGAATTTTTGTCAGCGATTTGGTATTGAACATCACGTAGTAGCTAAAGGCGCTAGTCGGGCAAATGGTCAGGTAGAACGTATTATGAAAATCATCAAAGATAATATGTCTGTTGTGGAGCTTAATAAACAGTGGCACACTGCTATTCGAGATTTACAGTTGGCTATTAATTCTACCATTTCTAAAAGTACGGGAAAATCTCCCATGGAGTTGTTGTTTGGGAAAAATTGTTCGCCACCGGGTATTAAGCTCTTACAAATCGATGATGATGAACCAATTGTTGATCTTAATACTGTTAGATCATTATGTAAATTAAGGATGGACGAGCGATCATTTCGGGACAAGTTAAGATTTGACAAGGGCAAAGCTCAAATCAAGCCCTTTGAAAAAGGGGATTTTGTCTTAATGCATAAGCATGAAAGACATACGACTAAACTTGGTCCTAAATATGAAGGTCCTATGGAAGTTCTAGAAGTATTACCTAATAATCGCTACAAAGTAAAGCATGTCAATTTAAGGGGATGTTCCGAAAAAATCGCTAGTCATGATTTTTTGAGACCAGCACCTCTGGCTCAAAATGATCCATTTATGGATGACAATGATAACTAACCGACCGTATGGGCGGATGATTTGTAAATTATCTTAGCTACTCCACCTTCCCCCCTACTACGCTGGCTGGCCACCATGCGTATCCTTTTTCCTGGTCTTAGGGCTATATCCCAGGCGGGTGATGCCATGTGTTATGGCTAGATCCAAGGCGGGTGATGCCGTGTTAGGGGGCTATATCTCAGGCGGGTGATGCCATGTGGTATGGCTAGATCCAAGGCGGGTGATGCCATGTTAGGGGGCTATATCCCAGGCAGGTGATGCCATATGGTATGGCTAGATCCAAGGCGGGTGATGCCGTGTATTTTTGGCTAAACCCGAGATGGGTGATGCCGTTTTGTTGTAAAATGCTTTACAGCGCAGAGAACGCGCTGGATCAGAATGGCCGTATGGGCGCCAAGCCATTATTTGATTTTATTTTTAAGTTTGTTTTAATTATTTCGCACTTAATCTGACTTCCATGTTATTTATTAAATTAATACTTGTATTTCCGGTTAAGTCTATGTTAAGTTTTATTTTGATGTATTTAAAATATTGTAGTTTCCGTTTGAATTTATATAGTTTTTGTTCTCGTACTCCCTTTTGATTGATTTAAAATATTGTTAGTTTCCGGTTGAAATTATATAGTTTTTATTCTCATACTTCCTTTTGATTTATTTGTTAGTTTCCGGTTTAATTTAAATAGTTTTTAATCTCGTACTTCCTTTTGATTTATTTAAAATATTGTTACGTTTCCGGTTTGATTTAAATAGTTTTTATTCTCATACTTCCTTTTGATTTATTTAAAATATTGTGCGTTTCCGGTTGCCTTTATTTTAAGTTTCTATGTTGGTATTGAAAGATTTATTTTGACACATCCGCTTGAATAAGTTAAAATGTTATATCCGCTTGATTTATATAAATTCTACTTGGCGGTAAAGTTTCGCGGTAATTTTGTGTATAAAAACTGTTGTACTGTGAATGGAAGGACATTCTTTGTTCGGTGCTCCTGGAATAAACACCCTGAGTTGAAGTAAGGTATTTTCTTTGTACTCTCTTAAACATTTCTCTGCCATTTCCTATTTCTGTGTATGTTTGTGATATAGTGGTGTAAAGTAATATGTCTGACTCCGACAACGACGGCGATCATGCGCCGACATATACTTACTTTCATTTCCTCCGGAGTTTCAAATATCGTTGAGAAATCGATAGTAGCATAAGCCCTTTCTCTAGTGAGGTTGTACAATCCATAAGAAAAATCTTCATCTTGATTGTTAAGTTGAGAAATATCAAAAACTGTGCCCAGGTAACCAGTACAGTGAAGTATAGTCTGAAATAAGAAACAATCCAGTGTAACAACTAACTATTAATAACATAAAGTCATTACTTACAACTAAAAATAAATTAAGTAAGATACACACTTTCTTCAGTTTGCCTTTTGCTGAACTTATAACGACGTTACAACCCTCCCCTTTTCTGGCATTAAGAATCATATCTAGGAAACTTTGATCCCGAGAATTGCCAATATGATCAGCTGAAATAAAATAAAAATATATAATTAGAATAAACAAGATAAAAAATAAGTAGGTACTTATGTAGAAATATTCAAACATTACGTGTAGGTATCCTTTAAAATCTGGGAATAATTTAAGTAAGAAATGTTTTTTCCGCATGTCACTAACAGTTGTGTTTACTTCACAGCCGTGAGCAAGGACTACTGATAACACAGCTTGGCCTAAAGCTCTGGCCCTTCCATGGACTAACACAGAGACATCAGACTTCAGCTTCTTGCCATACTTGATTCCCTAAAACAAATCAGAATTTTTAATGTTAGTTTTTAGGGTTCCGTACCCAATGATGAGGAGAAGCAAGAATGAGGAATAAGAGACATATTATAAGACAGATTGATGTAATAATGAAAAATGCATCACTAGTGATCACCGCCGAAATTATATCAGCCTACTGGGCCTACTGGCCATTTGAAGGTGAAGTGAATGGTGGTGTCCATAGTGTAAACAGAACCCAATTACTAAAGCTCCGCTGTCCGCCCGTCTGTCTGTCAGCGGGCTGTATCTCATGAACCATAATAGGTAGACAATTGAAATTCTGAAAGTGTGTGTTTCTATTGCCGCTTTATCAAGAAATAATAAAAATTAAATTAAATTAAAAATTAAAGGGGGTCTCAATACAGAAAACGTGTATCTTCGGCGTTTTTTGCCATTTGGTACGAAACCCTTCGTGTGCGAGTCCAACTCTTACTTGGCCGGATTTTTTTATTATAAAGCCTGATCTTGACCTCGATTTCGCTAGATGGGAAGCGATGGATGAAGTTTATGATAGAAGGAGCAAACTCAGAAGATGCCTATTCGTTCTTGCTTTGAAAGCAGACAGAGTATAGGTAGTAGTCGTTAGGAACATAGACACTGGTAGAGGGCTCCACACTCTGGCTGTAATGAGAGAAATTATACATGTAGAGGAGCAACCCTGAGTACCTCTTCCCGAGTTATTACACAAATGCTGAAGGTACCTTGTAGTACGTCCTACCAGACGTCCGGTAGGAAAAGAGACATGGTGTTATCAATTTAACACTACACTACTTTCACTCTTCTCCATAGGTACCTAGTACGCTTTGGAATGGGCAACTAGCTTCATCTTCCTGACTGACCGACCCCTTGACAATTCAAAAGTGCCTGTAAAAGGTTTATTTGAAATAAATACTTTGAGTTTGAGTTTGAGTTGACTAAACGGTGAATTGATTGTTGAATTATCTTGTGTGTAAACTCACGAGACAGTAGAGTGCATGTGCGTGGGCGAGCAGCACGGTGGCAGCATCCTCCAGGCTCCAGTGCGCCGGCACCGGCCACAGCAGCTCCGGCTGCGCGCGCACCACTGTAACATAACACATCCTAGATTCTTTATCGCTCCTTTGCAATCGATTGATAATCCCTCCCCCTTCCCCCTGCCAACTGTGCACTTGAGGATCTTATGAATGCGAAGCGAACTGAATTTTGGGCCAAACATAATATGTATTTGAACTTTTCCAACAACCTTTTTTATTTCCCGTCGATACGCTAAGAAGAACAATCGATTGATCTCGAATCTGGCGTGAATCCGGCCAAAATAATATAAGGCCTTTACACGACTTCGTTTCCTAAGTTGACTTCAGCTTTTTACACCATCGTCCAACATGTATTAAACATTTCATTACCTCTCTGTTGTCCCACTGAAATCCATGCCATAATTATTTTCTCCATCATGTTTTAATGTTATTTTTCCAATTGTTTTTTTAATGTCAGTGTTTGACTATCCAGCGTAATGTACCTGAAAATTCAAAGGTATTTGTGATTAATTTGATATTAGATACATATTTTCAATCCTGACCAACTCAAATCTGGGTACCCTTGGTGTCTACTTGAAAATAAATTAAGTTAATAATTATGTAAATTATCATTTACAACAACTGTACGTACCTTCACTGGTACTCCAGAGCCACATGTCTCAGCAACAACGACCCGCTCCAAAGAATTCAAATCTCCTACTTGTGCGCTTTGTAACGTCACATTGCTGCTCACTCTCGCACTATCCTGTACTGGCACATAATACTCTCCTCCCCATTTACCCTAAAATTAAACGTTATTGTCAAATATTGCAGTTGATACTGACGTACAGTTCATGTGACACATTGACTTCTAGAGAGAGACTATCACACACTGAATTTGACCGAGGGTCGACTTGGAGCGGGATGTGAAAGAAAACACTAGACTGGTAATTAATCGCGTATAATCGAACTTGTACCGAATCACAGTTATCTGTGTATGTACTGCTCACCCTAAAACACTTTTGATTTTTTAAATGGCATCTAGTAGTTTTGACCCTTAGAGGTCATGGCTACTTAACCGGACTATCCTGTGGCTGCCTTAAGTTAATTCAAAGCCTCCAGCCAGGGGCCAATTTCTGAAATTATTAAGTGACCGCTCGCTAAGGGCACCCCCTGTGGGGTACCAACCTCGGCTTAGGGCGTCACTGAGGGGAGGACAGCAAGGTGGGACAGGCTGGATCGAATTATTTAGAGAATTATTATTGTACGGGGAATTTAAAGCTACGGCGCGGGCTGGCACTTCGTCGAGTAAGGGTCGGGGGGAACCCCAAATTACAACTTTTAATCTAGCATATACTATGAGCGGTAACGAAACCATAGCGACTTCTAATTCGACGTCAACGCCATTTATCGAGCTAGTGAGTACTCATTTCTCAGTATTTAATTAATATTAATCGCTATGATTCCGTTTGCTCTTTGATAACCTAAACACACACAAAGATCACACAGGTAACGCGACGAAAGACGTTCTACAAAGCCGAACTTATCTAAAACGTGATTTGCCAAATTACACCTGGACACTGTAGTTATTGAAATTTGAATATCAACAATGTTCACACTTACATGATTCAAAACGGTGAACGCTAGATCGATATCCGGTAGATCGTCCAAGAAGAAATTGTTGCCTTCTTCATTATTGACAGTTAATAGGTGAACGTTATTACGTTGGACGTCTTTTCTCCAATATTTTACTAATTGTTTGAGGGCAGAGGGAGCTGAGTAGGAAGCCACAATGAGCAGGCGATGGCGGGGGGAGAGGCTAGCAAGGGTGGCGGTGAGGAGGGGAAGTCGAGATGCGCGTGCACTGTAATGGCTGTAGTGGGCATGGCCATCTTAGTTGGCCGCCAGCGCACCAGGTCCAAGCGCGAGCTAGCGTTGCTGTGAGCTGACAGTTGACGATACATAGACGTCGGCCGAATGCAAATATTTATTTGGAAAAAAGTGGCACGTGGATGTATAGAGGTTCGCCATCCCTGGTTTACATGGACCCATGGTGTTCAAAAGTAAGTAAGCACACAATATTATGGAAGATTAAATGCCCAACATTTTTAAGGTCCTCAACTTCTCAAGTCACTAAAAGAAGAAATAAATACTCCGAAGCCTTGAAAATAAAGGAAACTAAAAGTACTGTTTAATGAAGTTCATGCTGAGAAACCTATATAAGATTTATGGCCAATACGGAATGTAAATGTATGATATTAAATGATTTATCCTTCTGTGTGCGAGAGGAGAGGCATTTGGCTTGCAGTGACACACTATTACAGGCTTTAACTAATATATTATTAATTGCTTAAAGCTTCACTTTTTTATATTTCCTTACGTTACATATTTCCTCGGTGCAGAGAGGCAAGCGGCTGCAGCTTTCCAGTTCCTGAAGTCCATTCATGATGATGGGTACAGCTACCTACAAGGTCACGTTGTTAGTGGTAAAAAACTGGATTTAATTTATTAACGCCTCACTGTTTGGAGTTGGAACATATGTCTACCTCCATTGTCCATGAGTTAGGATGAGACGTGTACCATACATAAGTGTTACATTGCCTACAATAAATCTTTCCCATAAGTGAACTAATTAACATAACTAACCGGATTCTTCTTCTACCATTAAAGTATGAGCTATACATTGAAGTCCATACAGTAGCCTTTTTAAGCAGCGTTGCTGCACTTCGTTCCGATTTGGATGGTATAAATGCGCTACTATAATGCGCGCGGTAACAAGCTGCTAATTTATAAAAGTGACAATATTAAACCGGTTCTTTTTAGCGGAACGCGTAGGTACTTTGTTACAATGTAATGCAACTATGAATGAAGTTAAGCTTTGACGTATGTTAGATACAACAATTGAAACGTATTTTTAAAAACTATTCTGTGATTTTGATTAGATGAATTTAATGACACGAATGTAATTAAATAGTTGGATATGAACGAATTCAGATCCGAATGCGGGGTTCCCTAGGGAATGAAATGAAGATCTTCTAATATACTGGTTTGCAAATAGAAAATAAATCCGGATCGACGACCAAAATGTTTGTGAGTGACCAGTTTGTGAGTGATGCGCACGGGTGCCAGCGATGGCTCGATCACTGTGTAGTGACAGGTGCGGCGCGGTGCGCCATCGTGGATGTGTGCGTACTGTACGATACATACTGGTCTGATCACTATCCGCTAATGATTAAATGTAATGTTAATGTTATTAAACCTAAAGTTGCAACCAGTCCAAATACTTTCAATTGTATAAAATGGGGACTTAGGGACAGTAATCAAATACAAGACTATACTTGTTATTGTAATTTAAGATTTAAGCAGATTGACTTTCCATCTGAGTTTTGTAATTGCGCAGATGGAATGTGCAGTGATCAGAACCATAAAATGACAATAAATGGGATGTATAATAGTATTGTAAATATTTTGACTGAAGCCGCTAAGAGAAGCTGTATTGCACCTCAGCGCAAAAATTTTAAGTACGTAACGGGGTGGAATAGGCATGTTAGTGACGCACACCGGAGGGCCAGGTTTTGTTTTCAGACATGGGTATCTTATGGACGTCCTAGATCTGGCTATGATTACAATAATATGTGTGAGTCTAGGAAACTCTTTAAAGAAAAATTAAAGTACTGCCAAAATAATGAATGTCAGATAAAGATGGACATCATTGCGGAACATCATGCTAATAAAAACTTTGGCGATTTTTGGAAAAATACCCATAAACTGAATCCAAGGTCGGGCGCGCCGGCGAGTGTTGGTGGCGCGCATGAGCCGCGGGACATAGCCTGCGCCTTTCAGCGGCATTTTAGTGTGGTATCACCGCTCGGGTCTGCGTCACAGGTGCTCGCAGCTGAGGATCGCCCTGGGCATGCTAACGTTAGATTCTCCGCCAAGGATGTGGCCCAAATTATAAAGAAGATGGTGAGAGGCAAGTCCCCAGGTCACGATAGTCTTAGCATCGAGCATTTGAAGTACGCAGGCGTACACCTGCCAAGAGTCCTTGCACTATTATTTAACTTGTGTGTTAGTCACGGTTATTTACCCGATGATTTAATGCACACAGTCGTAGTGCCAATTGTTAAAGATAGGACGGGTGACTCGTCGGATCTGTCTAATTACCGACCGATCTCTCTTGCGACTGTCATAGCTAAGGTACTGGATAGTTTGCTTGACCGACAGTTGGAGAAGCACCTCCACTTGCATGACGCTCAGTTTGGGTTCAGACCCGGTTTGTCAACTGAGAGTGCTATCCTCTGTCACAAGCAGACTGTTCAGTACTATACGGACAGAAACACACCAGTATACGCATGTTTTTTAGATCTTTCAAAAGCTTTTGATCTGGTGTGTTATGACAAGCTGTGGCAGAAGCTACAATGTGAAACAGATGTACCACATGAGATTGTGTCTTTGCTCCGGTACTGGTATAGGAAGCAGCAGAATACCGTTAGATAGGCGGGTGCACAGTCGGACGTGTATGGGTTGCAATGCGGAGTGAGACAAGGGGGTTTATCCTCGCCTCGCCTCTTTAATCTGTATATAAACCGGCTGATCGGCGAGCTCAGCAGCACTAATATTGGATGTTCCATAGACGGAGTGTGTATTAACAACATTAGTTACGCGGATGATATGGTGTTGCTGAGCCCATCGATCGGTGCATTACGTAAACTTTTGCGCATATGTGAGTCATATACGGAGGCCCATGGGCTCAATTACAATGCTAAAAAGAGTGAATTTTTAATCTTCAAAGCAGGTACCAAATGTTACTCATCTGTACCTCCTGTCACTCTTTGCGGAATTCCTTTAAAAAGGGTACAGCATTTCAAGTATTTGGGCCACTGGGTCTCTGACGACTTAAGTGACAATCTGGACATTGAGAGGGAGCGCAGGGCGCTGTCTGTCCGGTGTAATATGTTGGCTCGTAGGTTTGCACGATGTACTAGACCTGTGAAGGTGACTTTATTTAAGGCATATTGTCAGTCGTTTTACACGTGCAGCCTATGGGCCAGCTTTACGCAGCGGGCGTACAGCGCACTGCGCGTGCAATACAACAATGCTTTCAGGATACTGTTAGGGCTCCCGCGGTTTTGTAGTGCTTCGACTATGTTTGCTGAGGCACGGACCGATGATTTTTTCGCGATCATAAGGAAGCGGAGCGCTTCACTATTAAGTCGCCTACGAAGCAGCTCGAACAGTCTCCTGAGGGTGTTGTCCGAGCGGTGGGACCTGTCCCTGATACAGAGGTGGATGCAGCTTCATGTTAGCGCTTCTCCTCGCATTGTTTGACAGTTTTTTATAATTATAATTGTGTATGTCTAATTTTATTATTTGATTGTTTCAATGTGTTTTTCTAATGTGTATGTGTAATTTTGTTAAATTTGTTTTTGATTATTTTAATGTAATGTGTATTTATCATTTTATTTTTATAATTAATGTATGGACTATGTCTGAATTAAATGAATTATTATTATTATTATTATTATATCTGTCGCTTTCATAATTTAGTTGTTACATTCTTAGCCAAAAAATGTAAGCAAATATCAATATGTTATTCCATCACACATTTTGTCACTTGGATAATATTATTATCCATCGGGTCTTGCTCAAACTGGTGAAAATCAGTTGATGAGAAAATATTTGAATCGACAAAGTGTCTAAGAGCTTTTGGGACTAGCAACGTCTTTATGAACTTTGAAGTCACTTGAAATTACCAACCAATTATTTTCTCTGCATTTTGCATCTACCCATTTATGTTCAATTTCTGGATCTTTCAGGAAACTGATATAAAATGTATTAATTCTTGTTTAAGATTCTTAATACAATTTCTTATTAGAGCAACTAACAATTATCGATATCCATATGTCAACGTTGTGCACCACTAATGCATAGTTTTGACATGCGTCAGTCATTAGGCAAAGGCTGTCGCATGTCAAAAATATTTCACAACTAGATAATTTGTAAAATACTTAAATATTATAATTAATGCAATGATTTTTTAGTTACCGGTGGTAAGACAAGCCCGTTGTACTAAGGTTTGTTGTAATTATGCTATTTTTCACATAAGCATGGAACAATTCGGCATTTCGTAAAAATACGAAATCATACTACACGTTCCGATGCAAACATATGACTAAACGGTGCTCACTGCAGTCGCGTGTATCTAAGGTCCGTTTGACCCAACGGAGGCGACAAGCGCCATGCCTCCAAGCCATATCCCTCGATATCCGTGGTTAGGTTAGGTTAAAACTTTGACCAACCGCGCGCGAGCCGAGCGAGCGTAGCGAGCAGTGCCGCGGCAGCGGCCGGCGAGTGCTAATTCCAAGTTGCTCGCAGAAATGTTTTTACCATTGTCTAATTATCCGTGTTTTGGCAATATCCCTAGGGTTTGCGCGAAAATTCGAATTAGCAAATCATCCAACTGACATATACACCTTCTCCAGTAAATCAAACACAAGACCACAGATAAATCAACAGTAGATGAATCGACCGTTAGTGTAATCAACCTTAGTTTAATTAATTGTAGTTGAATAAACCGTAGCCGAATTCTCCTTTATGGATTTCGTTCAATAGTTATTACAAAAATCGGTGAAACCATCTTTAGATATTTTAAACGGTAGGTCTTTTGACCGTAGTTATCTTGAAAATAGAATGAACTTAGGTATTATAATACGTAACCGTCGTAACTGTGTTGTAGTGAGTATGAGTAATCGCGGGAACTACGTCGCCGCTCTTTGGGATTTCATCCATCGGTATTTCGTCCATTCGGAATTTCGTGCATTCGGGGTTTCATCCTTTCGGGCATTTGGACATCGGTATTTTATGTTTCGATATAACGGCTATCGGCATTTAAAACTTTCGATATTTTGAATTTCTTTGTTTTGGACGTTGGTATTTCAGTCATAGTTATTATGAAATTCGGGGATTTTAATTTTTTTTTTTTTGTACCCAGTGAACATGTTTAAACACTGGCGCGTGTTCTGTATAGTTGTGTCGTGTACCTAACGTGTGTGATTCACTAGTGTGATTAATTTTTTCGTAAATTATAATTTGATTGGAACTTCAAACGGTTTTTCTATAGCGCAATAACTAACACTTCCCATAGTACGCCCACAGTAGTTAAAATATGGCCAATGATAACGAGAGAGACGTCCCTTCTCCGTCAAAGATATATTTATTGCATAACTGTGTACATTTGTTCTTATTTTAAACAACATTTTTAGGCTCAACAATCTAGCCTTGTCGGACATGCAATAGTAAGGAATTATAAATTACATACTAACATTATTTTTTCCCAAAAAAGTCATGCAGATTATAAATGATATTATCTAATTACCGTATTTTAAAAATGTTGTTTATAAAATATAGCCGTTACCGTTACTCGTACTATTTGTACACATACACCTTAAAGTTTATCAGCTTTTTTCATCATTCTGTTTAATTAAAGTGAAACTAAAAATTAATACAGGTAAAGCTGTTTGATAGATTCGTCAAGTAAAATTAAAGGAGCTTTTTGTAAATGCTGTAAGCGTCACACAGGTTCTTCATTTCAAATTCAGATTTTATTTCAATGTCTAAGTATCGGTTAATGATGGCCGGACACTCCAAATCCTTTGAGACGTAAGACAGCGGTGTGCACAGCTGGTGTATAGCGATCTGTCGCTGCGAGTGTCGCTGCAGCGCTTGCGGTGCTGCCGTCACATTAGACGCAGCGCGCAGCAGCACCAACTGAGAGAGCAGCGCACGCGCTGGCGCCACGTAGCCGCGTGTGCGCTGGATGCTCGCCAAAGCAACTTCTATAAGCCCACGGGTGTACTGCGCTGAGTATTGCATACGTCCTAATAGGATTCTGACACTGGCGTCCACTTTCTGCGACCAAGTGGTGGCATTTCGTAGTAAATCGACCAAACCTTCTATATCTTCACCAACTATTAGCTTGGACATGTGCCGAATAATGGCATCCTGAAGCTGCTCCTCTGTCTTGAAATCGCGTAGTTGTTCCTCAATCGTTCCTTGGAGCTCATCAGGCGAACATCCGACACAAAACACTGTTCCTGTTAAACCTGCAATAATGTTAATTATGAAATCCCTGATCCTGATAGCGTAAGCAGGACAATAAATAACAAAAAAATAATAATAAGGAGGAAAGTACCTTGATCTTCGAGTATTGCGGCAAGTTCAAGAGCCACAGACACTCCACTCTCATATCCCAGCAAGTAGAAGTTATTTTGAACCCTGGTTTTGTTTATGAGAATCTGCCAACAATGAAATAAGTTCCTTGAGTATCAAAAACCTGTTTTTATATTAATAGGAACATCAACATCACAACAACTCTCTATAAATAGTTTTTGTGTCACGACCGCGTACCGGAAGGTGCCGCATGAGTAGACTCGGCACAAGGTGGACCGATATCAAGGTGAAGGTCGCGAAAAACCACTGAATGCGGGAAGACGAGGACTGGTCGATATGGCAGTGCTTGCGGGATGAGTAGGTCCAACAGTCGACGTCATTCGGCTGAATGACAATGATTGCATATAATAGGAGTATGTTTTACCTGAGCGTATCTCTGCGCAGTCTCCCGCACGCTCTCCGTTGGGTGGTCGAGTCCCGGCTGCAGCACCAGCGCAGGCAACTTGAGGCACTCGCACATCACCCGGAACCTCTCATGGTGACCCTCCATACCCGGCACTATGCACAGGTATCTCTTGTTCACATCAAACTCGTCATCAGACTGTGGAATAAGGAAATATCATCCTGTAATGATAGAGGCTTTACGAATCCAATGTTGTTGTTGTTTTTATTTTTTTATGGTATCCGCCTCCATTGGCAACACTTAAATGTACTGACTGGCTTATTTGTACACTGGCAAGAGATATGACATTCGTGGCGATACGTGATAAAAAAGTATAAGTTATTAACAATTAATAATGTTTGTTTACTCTGTACTTACCAACGTGATGTCTATATTAAGTGTCGGTACTTCGACGAGATCAACCGTGACGAGGAGCTCGTCAGAACTAACGTTGGAAAAGAATGTCGCTAACCCAGTAACATTTTCTGGGATTATATCAGATACAGACTTCATCAGCTCATTTAATCTAAAATAAAATCAAAATTAAAGAAGATTATAGAAAGATGTAAGACTATAATTATATAAAGAGATTTTTTGAGTAAAAATAAGGCTTTATAAGTAGAGGAAGACCAAGCAAACGATGGACGAATTTTGGATTTGGATAGATGGTAGAAAAAGGACGGCTACTGAGACGACGGTTAATTGAGGTGTTTCGAGGAAATGCTGCGCTGACCCCGAATAAACTGGGGTAAAGGTGTGATATACAATATTTATACAAAGGGATGAAATAACGGGTAAGACTATAAAATAAATAATTACATCAACATAAATAGCTTGAGGATTGAAAATGTATACTTCAAATTTGTTTTCCTTGTTGAAGTTTTTGTATTAAACTTACCCGTTTAGAGTCAACAGCGGTATTGTGTCTTCCTCCAAAGATATATTATACGCAATATTCAAGAACGCACTTATTATTGGTATTTTTTCATCTGCCATTCCTAACTCTTCCAAAGTAGTGTCAGGGTTTGTGTTTTGTGGAACGCTTATTCCTGAAAGATTATTTGTATTATAGGCTGCGGTTTTGTTACTAAGCTATTGTAACGCTACAACGTTATATGCCTACATAAGGCACGTTGGTGACAAGGTACGAAGTCATTGCTTATGACTTCCTCGAAGGTCTAGTGGTCACAAGTGCGCCGTTGACCATCAGGTCCTATCCCCAGGTCCAGCAAGGTTTTCTTTTTTTTGCTGATGTCTGGATTTGTACCCGGCTTATAGCAACAGGCTCGCCCTCTATGACATGGGCTACTTATTTAAACATAACTGGTGAATTGGGAGTGCACTTAACATCTCTGCCTGACTCTAGTATACAAGCGTGTTGTTACGTTATTAATTGAGTTGGTTTTATTACCGGCCAATGCAATGAGTTTTTGTAACAGTCTGGGTGTGTTTGCCTGCGCAGGCTTCGCTAGCAGTACGGCAGATGAGCTGCGCAGCGCTCGCTCTAAGGCCTCTGACAAGTCGAGAGAATTTGGTTGGCTCTGTACGAAGAAAACATACACTGTGTTAAGATGCAGCTGATTTACTCAGTGCCAAAAATCTGTTAACTATGTAATGCAACATATAACTTGTTAATACTCGTAACCATAATCATTTGTGTAGCAGGTGATGTGCAGGGCAGGTTGAAGTCACCGCTAATAGATAAAGCGTGGTTATGTACTTAATCGCAAGACACTTCCCTTTTTGTCTAATAATGAACTGCTATAACATCGTATGGTAACATTGTAAATCTACATGACATTAAATTTTTATTAACTAACTGATGAGGGTTTTCATTCAAAAACTAACTACATGTATCGACTCTAGGACTTTGCATGAGTTTCTTTATTAATCTAGTCTTTATGTAGATAAAAAACTGAATCATTTTTTATGACTTACTTCGCTTAAACCCGTCAGATCCAAACTTGTGGCTGTAAAACCACACTTTGCTCTTGCGACACATATGTTCTTGCCGACAGAACTGACTGTTGAGACCACCGCAAAGTACCTGTGATACATGTCAAGTTATTAAAGTGTAACCATTTAATGTTTATCAAGCTTTAATAATGGGTGATTCATTTAAAGGTACTTTTTTCAAAAGGAAAAATAAAATAAAAATATCTGTTTTATCGGGTTATCCATATTATTATACAAAATAACCATTCTTGACACTTATTCTTTTATAGATTATTTCTTTCAAATGTTGGCAGTAACTGTAGTCTTGGTCCATTCTGAAGTAGGTTGGGTTGGGTCCTTGGTTCATTCTCTTTGATAGCTTATGCTATAGCTCTTTGCTGCCTGAATTTGAAGCCCGTGATCTTCAGGACATTTTGGTATCAACAAATTGACGCTACATACCATACAGCCCGTGAAACTATGGCTTTATTGCGAGATCAATTCGGTGCACAGCAAATTTATCGCCTCGGATTGGAGAATAATTGGCCGCCTAGGTCGTATGATATCGTGCTTCTAGACTTTTTCCTTTGAGGCTATGTTAAGTCCAAAGTCTACATGGATGATCCTGGTACGATTGAGGAATTAGAAGTCAAAATTACTCGCGCTATTCGCGAATTACCATTCGAAATACTCGGACGCATCATAGAAAATTGTAACTTCAGAATGGACCGTGTTAACCACAGCTATAGCCAACATTTGAAACAAATAATGTTAAAAAAAAAAATTCAAAAGGAAGGTCGAAAGGTTATTTTGTACGATGATACAGATAACCTGATAAAATTGATATTGATATTTTTATAATTTTTTACTTTTGAAAAAAAATACCTCTAAATGAATCACCCATTTTATCTGGGCTGGGCATATCGCATGCCGGAGGACCTCAAGCTAAAATAAACATAACAATGAAGGAACTCAGCAATGACGATCAGCGGTGGGTCACGAAAGGCTAATCATAATGACGATCAACAGTTTGAGTATATAAAATGAATATTGAAATATACTAACTTTAGTTCAGGACATAACGATCTTGAAGCTACATCTAAAGAATTTAGAAGTCTTCTTAATTCTTCTTTATGTTTATCATTCGAGATTTTTGTTATAGCTACGTAAATGCCTTCAATGGTTCCAAGACTATTAGCATCGTTAATTACGGCAGAAATACGATTTTGGACATCAATATTTTTTTCTAGAGTTACCACTTCCAGGCCAATATTTCGCCAAGCCCTTAAAAAAAGAAGAAAATAATTGTGCAGTTCCGAATGACTTTCGTCCATTTATTTGTGGCAGATGTATGTAATAATCTTACCCAATTTTATAATGTTGATACTGATTTAAGTTTTTAGAGTGAATGTATAGTTTTTTAGCTCCGCGATGTACAAGTTTGTCGGCTAGCTGAACTCCAAGAGTGCCATCATCCCAGAACATTAAGTGACTTTCATCAGGATTGCATATTATTCTGAAAATAAACACGACTTACTTTGAAATTAAGTTCTTGCTGATTAAAAGACATCCTAAAAGCGTAATTACACTTGGTTGGCCAAACACATTCGAATGCCTATGAAATACAGTCTCAATCCGTAAAAAGCGAATCCTTCAACGGTGCTTGTGCAAATATCGTGTTGAATGTCCGAATTCTTGAAAAGTCTTACAGATACTCCAATGCGGAGGCCCAATTTAACTGCTCCAGTTTTTGTAGTCTTCGGTCATATTACCTGGGATACGTGTAGCTCACATAGTCTTGCATCCTCAGCAGCACCCTGCCGCGGTGTCTGCTGGCCGAGAGCAGTCGGAAGGCGTGCGCGGCATCGTGCGGTGCATACGTCACACGCGTAAGAGGACGCACGTAGCCGCGACTAATACCCTCGCTCAACATCGCCTGCAGATACTTCATTTCATAAATTTTTTGTTGCGTGAATAGAGACGACAAGTCACTCGCTACATATGACCTCTGTTTAGTCATGAAAAACATTCCAAGTACGTATTCTTCACAGTCCTGAAGTTGAACAGTGTCGACGAAGATTCCAGAAAATCCTAGGCAATTGAGAGAGGTCTGAAATATAAAAAAATACGGAACCATTATTTTATTCTATTTTACTTGTTATTCGTTTATTTAATATTTTTGTTTGACATAAAAGCTTACACTTTTTAGTTGTCCTTTTACGCAACTTATGATAACTTCACAACCTTTTCCTTTTGTTGCTAATAAAACATTATCTGAAAAACTGCTGTCGCGGGAGTTTCCAATGTTTTCATCTGGAAATGAGACAATTTTCGTTAAGTATGCAAGGACAAACCCAAGTTTTGTATTAAAAAAAACAGGGATATAGCTATCTAAGGCACTGGAACAATGATGGCTATTAAGGGCTTGACTTTTATAGCGATTTTGTTGGTTTGCTGGTAAAAATCTCTAGTGTACCCTTGCAAGACCGTGATATTGTAGCCTCTATTCTGAATAAAATCACAATAATCTTTACTGCAAGCTTATGGGTCGCCCGTCTTGCACGGGCCCAGATCATTATAATTAAGTATCGAAGTCGTCTACCTTTTAACTCAGGGTACAGTTTCTTCAAGAACTTCTTTTTCCGGAAATCGCTGACTGTCGTGAACACTGTGCACCCGTGAGCGAGTGCAACGGCAATGGCCGCCTGCCCCAGTGCGCCTGTGCCTCCGTGCACAAGCACGTCATTACCAGGTAATATTCGACCCTTGAATATCTAATAGCAGATACATTTAAATGGTTAATAACGTAAGGTTACTAAAATGGTTAACGTAACGTTATGGTTAATAAGATGTAAAGTTGCTTTATTTGGCCATTTTTGTATCTAATTACGTAAACTCACGAGACAGTAGAGTGCGTGAACGTAGGCGAGGGGCACAGTGGCGGCATCCTCAAAGCTCCAGTGCGCCGGCACCGGCCACAGCAGCTCCGGCTGCGCGCGCACCACGCTGCCGGCCGCGCCGCCGCGCACCAGCCCCATCACGCGCTCACCACTGTAACATAAACATAACATCACGCTTGTATTCCTTTAGGCATAGCTGTAAGTACACCCAAGTTTCGCCAGCTACGTTTAAATCCCGTATGATAAATGGGCGAGCCCATTAAGGCAAAATTACACGGAGAAACGTCGTTTTGTATTGTTTTTTATTCGTAGATAACAAGGATTAATTTTTTTTTAAAAACATGTTACATATTTCACACTTCCATCTAGATATTTTGGCCGTGTGATACACGATTACTTGTAGTTTACTGCATCCAATTAAATCACAAAGACAAGTTTAAATTATGGTCTAATTATTATTTAATTCAACTTATATTAGGCTTTGAACAATAAAACTTATACCAAAATAAAGGTCGTAAAAAATTAAATATGAATTTGCCGAAATAATGTGAATATGAAAATACATATACCACTAATTCCAAAATTACGTGTTTTCATCTGAACATGCGCTCGCCCCGAGTCCTTTAGTCCCGAACGGAATGTGCTGGAGGTTGGACGTGTGCCAATTTTTCCGAACCCGCCACCCCCCTAAGCTCTGTTATTGGTTGTAAATAATAATCAGAGGATAGACTGGCAACACCGGCCGAGTGACATGTCAAAATTTTGTTCCGTATTTTAAAATTAGTTTTATTTAATTTTTAAGTGTATTTAATGTGTAATAATATATCTAAATGTAAAAAAACTGCATTAATACTCAGGATTATTGTTTTCCTGTAAATTTACAAAGTAAAACACAGTGTTTAGTTGCCCACCGGTACCGGTAACCTATCACGAACAGCTGATGTTGACCTGCGGATTTAAACGGGGAGTATTGTTTACTTTTATTTTATAATTAACGCACAATCGTCACTTAGACTTCATTGAGTCTTAGTATCACAATTTTGGTTGGTTTGCCACCCTGCACTGGGTCACTTTGTTTACATAGTAGTTACCTATCATAACGAAACTTATTTTAGTGAAATTATCAAAATACTGTAATTATTTTAGTGTTTTAGTGTACATAACAACAATAACGTTGGCTATCGTTTATTTGCAATTGTAATCTTTATGCAAAACTAGTTTTTGTTTTTTTTTTTTATCTAAGCATCCTACCCACTTATGCAAAAGTAAAATCGTAAGACAATAGAATCAATGTAACTTTGTACTTGATCTATTCATATCAGTTACATTTCAATTAGATTCAGCAGCCTATCTCATTTACCTATTAAGCAACACTAACTTCTCCCATTTTTTCTTTTCATTTCTAGCTTTCCTTTTTTGTTTGGCTGTCTAATTAGTTCTCACCGTTTCTTTAATTCTACTTTCAGTTCTTATTCCTGAAACCATGCCTGTGATGACCCGTAAGGCCGTAGCTCAGGAGTTGGAGCTTAAATTAAAAACGACCCTTCAAGATCTTAAGGCTTCAAACAGAAAATGTGAACAGCTATTACAGGAAATAGATGATAGTGAGAAGGAAGTCGAGAAGGTCATACACAAGAATACAAGCTTAAAACAGGAGCTAGTAGACCTACATCAACAATACCTGGATGTTGTCGATGAACGGGACAAACTGCGGTTGGTCACGGATGGTTTCAATAACTGCAGTAACTTATATGAGGAGGCTTTGTGTAAGGTTAGGGACCTAGAAGAAGAATTAATTCATGCAAATGTTCGAATTACTAAGTATCAGAAACAAAATGAATGTACTCAGGCTAAGGAAACTAATAATTTATATAAGGAGTTATTTAATTCTAACTGCAACCCTCATTCCTTAATAACAATAGACCTTACTGAAGATTCTATATTGAAACATAATAATAGTAGTTATAAAGTAAGTCAAAATAAAATCAAAAAATATGCAAAACTAAACAAAATCATAAATAGATGCAATAAATTCAGGAAACAACAAAAACACAGTTCTAATAATATTAAACTAAGAAAAGAACGTGTTTTTCTAATAAATAAATTAAAAAACTATGAAATTAAATTAGAAGATAGTAAAAACATTTATCAAATTGACACTCAACAATTACAGTCTGGAATTGAGGTACTTGAAGAGTCACTACATTTACTTTATATTAAGTATGTGAGCTCTCAAAAACAAATAAAGGAACACATCCTTGCTGCAAATGAGTTAGTGGAAATGTGTAATGATGAGGCAGCTAGAGTGGACCCGATGACTTTGAGCAGCACTCATTGTTCTTGTCAAAGGAAATCCAACCTCGAGGCTCCCCAGCCTGAGGCAACGGAGGACCCGTCCCAAGCTGGGGGAGCTCTTGACTGTATCCCCGATCAAGATACACCACATCTTGTACAGGGTTCATCTCAAGTAGCACAGACAGGGACTTGTGCTCTCGCTTGTTCGAGTAAAGTTTGTTATTCTTCAATTATGTTTTCAGATAGTTTAGGGAGAGGGTTAGGTAAATTATTGAGCAACAACCTTAGTCAATCTTCTGTTAATTATTGTATGCCTGGGAAATCCTATGAAGAGATAATGTTATCAATAACTGGGAATAAATATGATCCGAAAGCCATTATTTCTGTATTTGTAGGTAATAGTACTAATGTAAAAAAAGATGACATCACTGACAATGTCACTGAAATCTTGAAGGTTAATTGTCAGAAAATAATATTGTGTGCTTTTCCATACTTTGAGCACTTGTCAAGTAGGCAAAATCATAATATACATATGCTAAATAACCATATGCATTTATTAGTTAATCACTATAGTGACAAACTTATATTTTTTGACACCAACACTTTTGTTGAGAAATTAAGATCGACTAGGGATACTGCGTATCTGCCTATTAGTTTTAGACGTCAAATAGCATGGCTATTAGCTTTTAATATAAACTCAGACATAAGTAGTATGTCGAAGTCTGCTGTAATTAGCACCACAAAAATTAGTAATAATACTAATATTAAGGTGGTTAGCCATAATAGTTTAAACTAGTCAGTAAGACAACAGAGGGTACCAGTAATAATGTTATTAATCTCGCCACCAACAAGGTACCTTCTAGCACTCAATTATTTAATGGTAAAAAAGGGGCTAAGCAGAATTCCTTGAAATTGTTTCACCAAAATATTCAAGGTTTTTCTTCCAAACAATTAGAAATTGAATTGTTATTAGAAAAAACAATGTTTGATATTATTTGTATAACTGAGCATTGGTTGAAAGATTATGAAATGCTAATTAATTATGAAAACTATAGTGTGGGCAGTTGTTTTAACCGAAAAATCCATGCTGCGTGGAGGTTCACTAATCTTAATTAAAAATTGTATAAAATCTAAGTCTCGTAAAGACATAGTTGAACTATCGGTGGAACATAGCATTGAACTGTCCTGTGTTGAGCTAGATAAGCATTTTATAGTGTGCGTTTACAGACCTCCAAATTATCAAAACTACTCTATATTTGAGTCAGTAATGGAAGATGTTTTGGGAAAACTTGCAACTGGTAATAAATCAGTAATTATTTGTGGTGACTTTAATATTAATATTTTGGAAAATAATTCAAATAGCAGTAGATTCTTAAGCCTCTTCAAATCATTCAATCTGTCAAATGTGTTTTTGGAACCAACGCGAATAACTACGGCTACTGCTACATGTATTGATAATGTTTTTTGTTGCTGCGACTATTTAGATAAAGCCATTGTAAATTATCTCCCTTCTGATCACAGCGGTCAAACTGTTACTTTTGAGTCCAACACACCAATACAAAAAGTGCAGATACAAACTAGACCAATAACATCGGCTAACTTAAATAAGTTTAACAGCGCTTTAATTAGCAAGTTAAGTGCTCAGGGCCTAAATATGAATGATGGTAATATTTTGTATAAAGAATTCTTTTCATTAGTGCAAACAGAGTTCAATAATTATTTTAAGAAGACATCTAAAACTATTTGCCCTAAGTTTTTATTCAGTGACTGGGCAACTAAAGGCATTAGGAAAAGTAGGGAAAGATTATTTGAACTGTATGGCCTTAAGCCGTATATTAACACGGAAACTTTCAATAAGTATGTTGCTACTTACTCGAAAACTTTTAAAAATGTCTGCAAAGCAGCTAAAGCGTCATTCATTAGCAACAAGGTTAAATCAGCAGACAATAAAATAAAAACAGTTTGGAAAATTATTAACAATGAAACGAACAGGAACAAAAGGCATAATACTGATTACACACTGGACACTTCCCGCGGTCTCATTAGCGATAACATCGATGTTGCTCAGGAATTTGCAACTTTCTTTACTAATATTCCAATTAAAACTACAGTAACTTTAAATTCCTCGCCCTCTCTTGCTATTGATTTATTAAGAGCGAATGTTTCAGCCTGTTCTATAGAATTTAAATTTAAACATATAAGCCCTGTGGTCGTTGTAAAGGCATTTAAGCAACTTAAGATTAAAATTACAGAAGATCTGTGGGGCATGTCTACTAAAGTCTGTCAATCTATTATTGAGACAATTGCACCCTATTTAGCTTTAATATTTAATTTATGTGTAGATCAAGGGGTATTCCCAGATTTAATGAAGTATAGTAAAGTAATTCCACTTTTCAAATCTGGGGACTGCAAAGATACTAATAATTATAGACCCGTATCGGTTTTGCCAGTTTTCAGCAAGATGTTTGAAAAAGTAATGTTAAATCAAATGCTCAATCATTTTAATCGTAATAACATCCTACATGATCAACAGTATGGTTTCACCAAAGGACGTTGTACAACCGACGCCGGTGTTACATTATTAAAACATATTTTTAACGCATGGGAGGAGGCACAAGATGCAATAGGCATCTTTTGCGACCTATCCAAGGCATTTGATTGCGTGAATCACGAAACACTGCTCTTGAAACTTGAGCATTACGGACTGGGTAAACTTGCGGTTAGCTTAGTAAAATCATATTTGAATGATAGACTGCAGCAAGTTCAAATAAACGGTGTAAATTCATTGGGCTTAAAAGTCAAAATGGGTGTACCGCAGGGTTCAATATTGGGTCCGTTCCTCTTTTTAGTATATATAAATGATTTACCTCATTTACTGAAAATCCGACCTCAAATGGTGTTATTTGCTGATGATACATCACTGATTTTTGAAATAAACAGACATGCACATGAGCTTGACGACGTAAATAACGCCATGCTTAAGGTTCATAATTGGTTTACTGTAAATAATTTGGTATTAAATGAGAAGAAGACTAAATGCATAAGATTCTCGTTACCGAATGTTAGAAGTAGTAAATGTCACGTTGTATTGAATAAGGAGATACTAGAATTCGTCGAAAAAACGGTTTTCCTGGGGATTACGCTAGATTCAAAGCTACAGTGGGGTCCTCACTTAACATCACTTGCAGGGCGGCTAAGTTCAGCCGCTTACGCTGTTTGGAAAATCCGTCAATTAACAGACGTGGATACCGCGAGACTAGTATATTTTAGTTACTTTCATAGCATCATGTCTTACGGTATTCTGCTGTGGGGACGGGCTGCGGATATTGATTCTATCTTTATTCTGCAAAAGAGGGCTGTCAGAGCCATCTACAACCTCCGCAAACGCGAATCTCTAAGGGAACTGTTTAAAAAAATTAACATCATGACGGTACCTTGTCAATATATATATGAAAACATTATGTATGTTCGAAAAAATCTACATCTTTTTAGTAAGATAAGTGACAGGCATAATTTTAACACTAGAAATAGGAACAAATTAGATCAACCACGTTTCAGGTTATCTAAAGTAGGTACTTCTTTTATGGGGTACTGTGTAAAATGTTATAATAAAATACCACTCGATATTCTTCAACTAAATGAGAAGAAATTTAAAACATGCATTAAACGCACACTATGTAGACAAGCATATTATAAGTTCAATGACTATATAGTAGATAAAAATGCTTGGCTTAATGCTGGTCCTGCTCCACAGCCGGGCGCACTAGTTAAAATTTGAATGTTTGGAAGAGATACTCCTTTCTTATTCCCCTTTTTATTTTTCTGACATTGCGAACTTAATGTTTGTTTATTTTTTATAAAATATGTTTTATTATTGAATAATTCAATAGATATTTTAATGATTATTTTCTTTTATGTAGTAAAATTTTATTCATTGCTCAAATACATAGCAAACTATAGTTTTGTATAATTTAGAAGCATATTGCAATTTTTGTAAATGTGAGTACAATGGATTCGTTTATTATATAATTATGTTGACTTGACAGCATGGCAGTAGAGACTATGTCATGCTCACTTAAATGTCTCACTGTTGGTGGCGCGTGTGTTGGATCATTCGGTTCCCTACAAAATGGTTGAGCTGGATGGTGCTGATCCACGCGTCATGTTCGTGAACGGGCGCCGTCAGTTGAGACTGGTCATCTCTTAACTGCCACGGCTTATTTTTATTATTAATCTTATATTTTGAATTGTTTTTTTATATATTTTTTTTTCATTGTTCTCGCATATAGAAGCAACACGAATAATGTACCCAGGATTTTGTAATATCTTGATTTAAAAAGAGTGTCCTTGGAGTTTCTTGCCCGTTCTTCTCCATAGAGATCTACGTTTTGGAATGGGCAACTAGCTTCAACTTTCTGACTAACTGACCGACTCTTTGACAATTCAAAAGTGCCTGTAAATGGTTTAATTGAAATAAATGCTTTGAGTTTGAGTTTGAGTTTGAGTTTGAATGCCTGTCTGTAGTTTATTTTATATTGTAATATAGTTTATAGTTGCAAAATAATTAGTTTAACCAAACCAAAAAGAGGGAAAACAAAAAAAAAGTTGTCATCGCTGGCTCTACGTAAGCTGAATGAACAAAAAGGTAAGGATGCTTTGACAATATTATTATTTACGAGTACCAACAATATATTAAATTTACTCCACTAACTAGGTAAGTACACACGGCTACATATCAAGCTGTACACTTCTAGTATAAGCTGATCTCGTATTGTATAGGATTTCCGTACAATGAGAGATCAGCTTATACTGGAAATTATACCTTGATATATAGCCGTGTGTACCTGAGCGGAATGGCTAAATTTACAAACCGAAAATATGCGTGTAAAACAGTTGAATTTAAACCCCATGTTAATGTAAATTAAGTTGCCACGCGTGCCAAAGCTATAATAAAGAAAAAGAAAAAGAAAGAAAAATAGTTTATTCTGCACAAACAAAACGCACCTAACAAATGAACGACATTAATTTAGAGACATACAAAATAGCCAAAAGCCTAGCATTCATGTTATAAAAGTTTCAAATTTTTTGTCTATTGCTTGATGCTAAAGCCTGGGACCAAAGACAATACACATTGCTCTGTGTTGCGAAACTGGCAAATGACAACAAACAAACGATCAAAACAAAAACAAAATGCCGATTGCAATGTGGAAAAATGAATGGTAATGGTTTATTTTTCTTGCGGCATTGATTTAAAAAGTAACCGCATCAAGTGTGTAAAACAGTTAAATGAGGACCTTATGTTAGAGCACATAAAGCTACCATGCGTGCAAATGTTATAATGGTTTACTGTTTTCAAAATATGTCAAATAGGTAGATCACCTCGCTGCGTCGATCCGGGTGGTTTTATAATGTTTATCAGCCTAGGTAGGTACTGTACAGTCGACCACACGTCGACTTTTATTTAAGCATTTATTTAGGAGTAAGATACGTGAAAACGGACTTACCTAGTAAATAACCAATATTATCTATAAGGCTCATTATACATTGACATTTTATTAGGGCTTTGATGCCTTGTTGAAATATTACGTAGGCACTAGCTACCTAATCGCTACGTTTTATTTTTGTTTTCAAATATCGCAGCGACTCTACTATTTTGGAGTAAATACATTGCTCCTTAACCACTATCTAAGTATGTCGCTAAGTGACTGGAGACGCAATGTAAAAATCACAAAACGATACTTCATTCATGCGGATGCATCGCGTGGTACGGCTGCTGCATCTTGCAGCGAGTTAGCGATGTGCTTGTGCAGATCCACTTACGTAGGCTATCGACAACAACGTCTATAGCCCAACAAATATATTGCTATTATAGTTTATTTTTTAATTGGCCAACCGTTTTAACCCGTTTGGAAGAGATAAAACGGGTCCACAATACCTACTGTTTCAATACGCCATGACAGCTTCAAACAATCAATCAACTCAGCCTATCGCAGTCCACTGCTAGACATAGGCCTTTCCCATGCTGCGCCACAACACCCTGTCCTCCACCTTCTACATCAAGTCTGTCCCAGCCCCTTTTTTGAGCTCGTTGGTCCATCAAGCTGGGGGGCGTCCCACACTGCGCTTGCCGATACGCGTACGCCACTCCAGGACTCGTCTGCTCCACCGGCCATCGGTCCTTCGACAACCATGGCCAGCCCACTGCCATTTGAGCTTGGCACGCCTATAGCCGAACTGCCGTAAAAAACAAGTCAAGGTTCCTGTAATATGACGCTAGAAAAATGTTAGTGAGTGCAATACGGCACTGGATCACATGGCTTCTTAGTAATGTACGCAAATTTACACGGCTATAAGGGCTTTGTCTGTTTCGACATGGTAAAGTCAACCGCCTGTGGGCGTACGTCGTATTAAACACGAAAAAAAATACGCTTCTGGCCGTGACGTCAGTGAAAGTGTTAACACTGTGGCAAAGCATCCTATGTTCCTAGGGCGCATACGTGACATTTGTACTTAAAAATTTTAAGATCAGCACTACTACCTCTAAACTACTCCTGTAATAAAATGTAAGTAAAAAATCTTTTTAAAAACAAGCTATTAGTGAACTAAAAAGTACAAAATAAAACTTCGTTAACATAAAACTTTAATATTCTCTTAGAAGCTTGCGACTTATCTTAAAGTATAAGAAGGACGTTCACGCCTCAAGCTTTTAAGAAAATATTAAAGTTTTATGTTAACGTAAGTGTTATTTAGTACTTTTTAGTTCATTAAAAGCTTGTTTTAACAAGGTTTATAGAGGTATGAGGAACAGGGTGTAAAGTTCACTCATACTCTATGGAAAAAGGAGGATCCTCCGACCAGACGGGTGTTGTGTCTGGTGGGCAACTGCCCGACGTTTTGATGTCGGGACGTTGTATATATTCTAGTTGCGCGGTAAACTCCGCTTGCGCGATGCAGGATTTTGCGTGACGTCAGTGTGACGTGTAACTCGCATGTAGCAATGTCGATACCGCTACAGGTTTTTTACTTACATTTTATTTTATACCTTTTAGCATTAGAATTTCTTTAAATGTCCTTTCTATCACCTTCTCTTGAAAGATACTTGTAAAGACAAATCCAAAAACCCCAAACGCGCCCTTACACTAGTCATGGTGTGAAACCATCCGAGTTGCACTATCCAAATCATGCCACACTTTAGAATGGGCTATCATCATAATTTAATGAATACTTATACAACATTTCGTGCCTGTGCTATTAACCACTGGGGAGTTCTCTCGTATGAAGCCAGTCCTGGGTGCAGCAGCCAGATCATGGTGAACTTTAGAACGAGCTATCATAATTGTATGCGTATATAACATTTTGTGTCTCGTTTGTTGACCGTTGAGGAGTTCCCTCGATTGGAGCCAATCCTGGATGAAGCGTCACTGGTCATGCATCATAAAAATGCATTGTCTTTGGAAGAGAATCAACGTGTGAAATTTCAACTCCGTAAGTTAAGAGGAAGTGATTTTTTTTCAGCTTGCAAGATTTGCCCAGAACATACATACAAACATTGCAAGTTAAATAAAAGCTTGTAAAATATACACATTCATAAAAAAAAAAAAAATGTAAAAACTTGCCTCTGAGTGGTTCCACTGAAGTCCATTCCGTACACGTTAAAGTCGCATGGCGTCACACCAACCGCTCTCTTCACATCGGACGTGCAGAGCCCTGCGTAGTGAACCTGATAATATGAACAACATAATAATAGAACTGTTTCGTAATGCCAAAGCCGCTATTAGAACAAGTTTACTTTTTAAGCAGTCTGATGCAGTTGGTAGTCGTTATTTTAGTTCAATCTCCGTTTTATGCCACCAACTGCATCAGAATGCTGGAAAAGTGATCTTGTTTTGAACTTTTTAGTTTTTTATTTTGTAATGCTGGTTATCATATAATATATGCTTTCAATCATTTTTATTTTCAAACCTAGTGAGTTATATTCTTGGAAACCTCACGATGAGCCCTTTGTGATGTACTCACGAGTAGTGTGCCATAAAATATATTTTTCATTTCTCATACTCGGAAAGTATTGTTTGTTTGATCCGAGGAGCGGGTGGAAGACGCTGCTCCACATCTTTGGATGGGAAAGATTCATAGTAATTGCTTCCCTCTCTAAGGCGGGAATGAATTTTAAAAATATAACTAAATTTGATTAGATAATCGGCCACGAAAAATGTTACATAGTTAAGAAAATATCGATTATATAAAATAAAAATGCTTCGGTCTTGTGAGTGTATAAACAGTCAGTGTGAATTTAAAAATACCTTTAAAGGAAATAGCACACCTATCAAAACTGAAAAGGATCGACACCGTATCAACTCGAGCCATTTAGTCTTCTTTGTATGAAACTCCCTACTGGAACGCACACTAATCGGAATCGTAACGTAATCGCCTCGCCTCGGGGTCGGCGAGCCGTAAGTGCGGCGTCGCCTAGCCGTAGCCGAGTCGACGTATCGGAGCTTTTGATCCGCTTTGGTTACGTGCTTACGTTAGGTTGACGCCTGTTTGACGGCGAAGCGAAAGGCGATACGGTGGCGATCCCTTTCCGAGTTGATATAATTATATTGTGTGCTATGACCTTTAAGCGGGCGGTCCGCGGCGCTGACGCGGTGTATTCCGTATTTAAAATTTTAAAAAGACTATATAATTTGGCGGGATGCTAACTCTGTAAGCTGTACCGAAATTCAAAATATCGGTTTTATAGACTAATATTTGATTAAAAATGAGTCTCGTGTTATTATTATCAATAAATATTTTAGAAAAACTACTAATTTTACTTTCCTTATATTCGAAATGAAAAGTAGACTGTTTAACACGGGTGAAAATCATCAATTCCTACTCAGACTATAGCCTCAGACAATAGTCTAAATACCTCGTATGGGAATTGGTTTCTTTCGACCCGTGTATAAAAATGTACTTTTTATTACTTTGACAAAATGTCATCGTACGGCCGCAGTTTGCAGTGAGCAATTCCTTCATACCACAGATTATTCATACATACCGTCACCGCCAAATCAGACTGCTTTAACGGAGGAGCTTCCACCCAGTGCAGGGACTCAAGATCGCCGACTTGTGAACATTGTAGTGTTACGGAATTCTTTAAGCCTCCTAGTTGCAGCACGCCACCCGAGGTTTCCTGTAATAAAAGCCTTTATAAGTGTAGATACTAAGTTATAAGAATAAAAGGGTTAAGTATTCAAATAAATGGTTTATGTTCTCCAGCTGTAGGTAGTTAAAAAACCAAATGATTCCGCCGGGGCTAGGTATTTAGTTTTGTGAATTTTATGATCTTTCACAGCAAGAGTTTTCGCTTAGCGGCAGCAACTAGAATATCGAAATAACTCTTTTTATTTATCTGGACTGTGTGAAAGATGATATGCCTAGAAAGAGGGTAACTACCGAGATGACAATAAATAGAGAAGTATGGAAGAAAAATTCATGTTGCGTCGACCCTAAATAAATTCGGATGATGATGATGTTCCTCAAGAAAAAAGTAAAATCAATAATAAAAATGGAAATATAAAAATCCACTTTTCTCAAAATGCTTGGAAATTTGAAAATGCTCGAATCGAAAGTACTGATCAAATACACGCAAGCAGCGGCTGGCAATGCCAGTATGGAAATCTATATCTGTCATGTTTAGCGGCCGATTAACTTACTATGAACGGTAGCTATGAACACTCACAATATGTATCTATCGTGTAATTTAAATATGAAACGAACTTTTTTCTTCTAAACATGGCAACCAAGGAGGTTACTTAGGAGAGGTTTTATTGAACTGGCTTGCATATAGAGCTATTTAAAGTAATACAGAAACAAACGAACATATTAGTGGCGCGTGAAAATTTTTTGTTGTTCGTCATTGATTCTGTTTATAATTAATTGACTTAGTTTGAATTTCCGAGCATTATTTAAGAAAAGTACTAGACAAGCCTTGGCCGCAACTAGTCCGGGGCGAAGCCAAGGCCGCCTCGGGCCACATTTTCACGTTCATTCATAAATCCCTCTTTTACAGGCTGCTCCAGCAATGTACGTATACGTTTGCGCTACTAACCCGTGAAGGTGGCACAACCAGGTCCACCCTTTTAGAGTCTTGACTAACGGGAGGCATATTGCGGTATTTAATATTCTTTATAGTAACTCCACCACACCTGAAAGCATTATAAATGTATAAATTATAGAGCCCAGCTTGAGTTTTTTTTAACAAGTGCTTAAAAAGTAAGGTAATGTTCCAGAACATGCTTTTATTGCGTCCGAACGGTTATATTTTAAGGGAGTGTGAACATGTATTTTGATGAACATGTGAGTAGTAACAAATAAAAAAATGCAATTGACAGTTCCGTATACTTATACTCAATCCGAAACGACCGGAGAGCGCATGGAAGTTATAATATCAGTAATTGGCTAGTCTCCGTTGAGATTCGCCACCGGGCCGCCGTGACCGAATTTCGGTCTGGAAAAAATTGTTATATCATTATACTTAGTCACCTTGTAAGATCATGGACATCAGAAAAGTAAGCATTCACAACAGTCTTCCCGTTTAAGTTGTAAGCATCTTGAAGGTGTTTCCTGTTGTCGATTTCTAGTCTCCCGATTTGCGTGGGCAGAGATACTGCGTCGTGTGGTTGTCGCAGCATGTTCAACTGCAGCAAGCCGTCGATGAACGTGACCCAGTTGTCACGCCACACCAGCGCTGCCTGGCTTAATGATGCGCTCGCGGCCTCGACGCTTACGAACTCGCCGCTACAAGATAGACACATCGAATAAGCTTTATTGGATACCAAAAGAATAACACACACATGATAAAATGCAAGTTATAATAAGCTTTCGTAAAATTGTGTTCGCTGCACTCGGATCCATGGTCTGATGATTATTGATACGGATGACAAACCCAAGTAGCCCAGCTGCGCAAGCATAGCTTCATTGTCTCGTTTAAGGGGAATGGGGTGGGAAGGGAAGGGAAATCTCCATCGTGTGATCGTACATAGCCATGGGCTACTATATACGTGAGCAGCTTATGTTGTAGGGGAAAGGTGCTGCAAAATGCAAAGACCCGTTTTTTTATGGAGGTGTCCCTTACTAGGTTTTGAAATTGTACAGCCGATGTGCGACGCTCGTAGCCAGACAAAAGCAAAACGTGCACAACAGTAATGGAATCTTTTAAATCCACCGCCTCAGAAAAAGGTAGTGTTTCGTATTACGACTAACCTGTAATTATAATCCCTGTCTTGCAGCAGTTGGTAAATGTCTTGTGAACGGAGGACCATGTCAGTATCATTACTTTTTGTAAAGTTTGCGTTGGAACCACTTCGAATGTACCCTGATGCCACTCTGTAATTCTCAGTCAAGATCTGTTGGAGATAAATTGGCCATATAATCACACCTATATTCCCTGAAAGACTTGGCAGAAATTTTGGTAAACTGCACACATTAAACCAGTTATGTTTGAGTATTCTGAAACAGGGTCAAGCTTATTGTCCATATTGGGTACATCTGCTGTGAACAAGACGGCTGGTCTAACTGCGTGGTAGGCCGTACGGCGGAGCCGTGCTTCTATGGAATACCCGTATCTTTCCTAGTGTTACTGTGATAAATTGCGATAATCCGCGAGTGTGTGCTATTCGCATTAATACGGTCGCTAGTCCTATTATAGTGGTGTGTGTTTATATGCCGACAAACAAATCGGAGAACTTGCCGATGTTTATTGACTGTATGGGAACTGTAAGTGCTATTAGTAATTATTATGAAAACGAATCTATTTTTGTTTTAGGGGATTTTAATGCACATCCCGGTGAATTATTTTTTAATGAATTGAATATTTTATGTGATAAGTTCAAATGGGTGCTTATTGACGTAAGAGTTAGGATTAACTTCTGATACATTTACTTATACAGGGTGGCCGGAACATTGACGTCCAAAAATTAAATTTAGGTCCCTCGTATCGTGGGGTATCCGAATCACCCCCATGTATGTTCCGCGACTTTTCATAGTTTTCGAGTTACGAATTTTTTTTTTACGAATTTACCGAACGTAATTTTTTCACTTTAGACCAACTTTTTCATAACTTTTATCACAGTTACGAAGCTGATTATTTTATGCATAAAAGTACTACTCACGAAGATTCAGTTGCAAAAAAAAAAATCTCGACAAAGCCATGTACTTTTTTTTTATTTTTTTTTAGATTGGTCAGGTCGATCATTCTCAAAAAATCAGAAAAAAATTCGTAACTCGAAAACTATGAAAAGTCGCGGAACATACATGGGGGTGATTCGGATACCCCACGATACGAGGGACCTAAATTTTATTTTTGGACGTCAATGTTCCGGCCACCCTGTATAGATCAAGCGTGTGGGTCTAAACGTTGCTGTTGGTTAGACAATGGTCTAATTGGCCGCAGTCTCAGTGTGCAATGTACGTTGTACTGTGATGTTGACTAGGACGTATTGTGGTCAGATCATTTTCTCGTTATATGTGAATGTAAGTTGGAGTGTTTGACTCCAGTTAGAATTATTCCGAGTGTATCTAATAACGGAATTGTGTGGGGGGAGAACACCAATGACCTTATTGCACAATATAGAATTGAGTGTCATAAACGTCTTAAACTTATTGACTTTCCTACTGAGTTTCAAAAGTGTAGTGACCGGTATTGCAATGACCCTCTCACAGCTTAGTTATTGATAAACTTTACTCCGACATGGTGCTTGCATTATCCCAGGCATCTGTAGGGGTGGGGGAGGCGGGCGTAAGCAGAGTAAACGTAGACCTAAAATCATTGTTGGTTGGAATATACTAGTTAGCGACAGTCATAGGGTGGCCCGGAACGAGTTTTCGGGAATGGCTATTATGCGGTAGTCCTACCACTGGTGATATGTATACTAAGATGTGCAAGAGCAGAAAAATATTGAAAATGCGTTTAAAATGGTGTCAAAACCATCAAGACCAACTGAAAATTGACGTTTTCGCTGCTAAGCATACCGTTAAAGATTCCAGTGGTCTTTTGAAAAATACCAATTGTCTAGGGTCCCGGCCCGGTCTTCCTGTGAGTGTTGACGTGTTCGAATGATTTAAAAAGCATTGCTGCTAAATTTTAAAATAACTTTACTGTTAAGACCATTTTCGCTGTCCCGAAGTAAGGGTGGAATAAGTGGGGAATGTGTTGATACCAGGATTGCAGCCAGGGATGTATCAATGGCGGTGAAATCTATTTCAAAAGGCAAATCGCCTGGCCATGACGGATTAAGTGTGGAACATGTGCAGCACGCTGGGCCTAATATTTGCAGAGTGCTGGCCATGTTGTACGACTTTTGGATATCACACTCATACCTACCTAACGACACGATGAGGACTATCGTACTACCGGTAGTAAAAAAACAAGGCGGGAGATTTGTCAGACTTATCTAACTATAGACCAATTTCCTTGGCACCAGTAGGTGCGAAAGTGTTTGACAGCGTCCTAAATACATAATTAAACAATGTGACGTTGCAAAATCTATAAATAACGCAACAAGTAGCGACATCTTGTGTCAGGCATTGGCATGGCTGTCAGCGTGTTCTCTGTAACACTAGAGAAATTATGTCATGTAAATTATATACAAGAGTATTAGTTAAATTTAAATAAATAAATAAACATACAGACATAATTTCCCACATTTTATTTAAAACAATGCCTAAGAAATGGAAAATAACCAATAGACAAGAATTCTATTTAGTCTATGGTGGTGAAGCTTCTCGAAGGTTTGTGACATTGATCCGGCAAGGGGAAGACCCGCAACGTGTGTGACACGATACGAATAGGATTTGGAATTGGGGCTTAGTCTGGAGGAACAGACTACCCAAATAACCCGATGGGTTTCCAATAAGTCCCATTCGAAGATGAATCCGGTCTGGCTGTTTATGCTAGCCTTTTTTCTCTTGTAGCTCTGATACATAATTCAGACGTGATGCTTTGGAGTAGCCCCGTGGTCTGATGATTGGAATGGAACCGGGTGCAGGCAACCTTTGAGGTGTTGTCATCCGTTTGACAGGAAGGTAAAGCCTTCCTGTCAAACGGATGACCAAATCCAACCGATATCGGTGATGAGGGAAGTTCGCCGCTCCAGGTAACGAAGCGTCATTATAATACCCGTAGGCCACGTAACGTGCAAACACAGGGGTATCCTGTATTTGATGCCAAGGGTCGTAGTCCTGTCAAGTGAAGGGATTAGTACTGAGAGATCACCTAGAATAATCGGTAAGGTAGCGATTTAGTCTATGAGAGAGTTAGGCCTATTGCATGGACTGGGTGATGAGACCAGTTGCCATAAAGTGTTGTGTCGCGGATTGCTTAGCATAATCTTATGTTCCCGTTGTTAGCACAACCTTGATAGGTAGGTACTTGTATGATTGAGCTAGTATCTATTAAGTGGTTCACCTCACGGACTCGCTATAGCGACTCTGAGTTATTGTAATAGTCTCATTGCAGGTTAACACACCAATACAACTAGACCCGAGAATGGTTGTACTGGTGTGGAAGCCCAGGTGTATGGATGAAGGTATGTGGCTAGCCACATTCAATATTGTGAACCTTCAATAGTGAGTTATTGTAATAAACTTTGCATTGTGTAAGAAGGTACTTGTTTAATTGAATCTTTCCCTAGCAGCTTATTATACCCTACAAATTTACTTTAGCACGGTGGTGAGTAGTACAACACCGAAGGAGACCATCAACATCCAGTCTCCTAACCAATTCTGTACATTTCCGAGGGCCGGGTTACAACAAATACTTAAAATTGCATGATAATCAGTCCGGATTTCGACTGGGACTGTCCACGGAAACCGCGATATTGTGGCTGAAGAGTTCTGTTAGATATTACACTTAGAGGAAAACATCTGTTTACGCCTGTATTGTCAACCTTTCCAAAGCCTTCCACCTGGTCTGTTATGATATCCTGTGGGATAAAATGAAAGCTACTCATTTACCGAACGAACTTATTACCTATCTTTAAGTACTGGTACGGGAACCAGGTAAACCATGTCAAGTGAACGGGCACATTGTCGGACCCCTATAGGTTGGAATGTGGAGTGAGGCACCTGTGGGTTTAAACTCTACTTCATTTTTAAATTTGTTCATTAATGGGCTGATCGAGGCACTCAGCGAGCAACGTATTGGTTGTTATATAGATGGTGTCTGTTTCAATAACATCAGCTACGCGGACGATATGGTGCTGCTGAGTGCCTAGGTCTGCGGACTCAGAAAGCTGATGAGTATCTGTGAGGGTTATGCAACTGATCACGGACAATACGGTGTAATGTGAAAAAGAGTCAGTGTATGGTCTTTCAGGGAGGGTAGAGAAAAGTTATTGAATATTGAAAGAGTTGATATTTGTAAGTACTTAGGCCACTTAGTTACTCCCGACTTGAAAGATGATGCAGACATTGAACGGGAGCGAAGGGCGCTATCGGTCAGAGCAAATATGGTGATCCGAAGGTTCGCGTGATGCTTAGCAGAAGTTAAAATTACTCTCTTTAGAGCACTACTTTGCACTACTTTGTACACATGCAGCCTATGGACTAACTACACGCAAAGCTCGTACAGCGCACTTGGAGTCCAGTTTAACAATGCGTTCAGGATGTTGTTGGGTCTCCCTCGTTACTGCAGCGCTTCAACTATGTTTGCGGAGGCGCGCGTAGATTGTTTTTAAACAACAGTGCGCTAGAGAGGCACCTTGCTGGTTCGGCGAGTGCGGTCAAGCTCCAATAGTATGTTGGCCGCGCTCGCGGAAAGGGTTGATTGCGCCTACGTTAATCACTGCTGTAGGTTACACATTGAACGCAGGTAATGTGCAACAAGTGTATTAAGTAGGTACATATTTATTGTTATGTTTGAATAATTTTTTGTTTTATAATTTCATACTTTCTATATGTTACATAATTTCTGTATTTGTAAATATTTAAAATTATGAGTCTGTGAAACTGGAATTAAAATGATTATTATTATTTCGTTTATTTATCTTATAACACATTAGATATATTTTTAAATATTTTTTACAAAAAACGTACAAAAACATTTAAAAATATAAAAAATAGTGGCCCATTGGCATCAGAAACAAGGTTCAAGCTGCCGGTGGTCAGGGCTCTAGAGAATGGAACCTCCTCACTATGCGTGCCGTGTCCAGGAGTACTGCTCTCTGAATCAAGCATTTGACCCAGCAGCACAATGAGAGCCTCCTGAGGTGTTGGTCGAGGCTCTCCACTATTAGGCCATTTACTGTAACGATTATCGGTAAAAAGATTGCAGGGTCCACGTCCAACATGTCGACAACCTCGTATGCTAAGTCAAGATACTTGATTCTTGATACATGTTTTTTTTTTCTTTCTTTCTCAGCTTTTACGAGATTCTCGTCATGAGGGACAGCGATATCAATAATCATTGCACGGCGCTCTCGTGGATCTATAACCACAATATCAGGCTTATTGTCTACAATAGTCGTATCAGTGATGATAGATCGATACCAGTACAATGTGGTGTGACCATTTTTGAGAACTGGGTCGGCCATATACCTGTAATATGGTACTACAAAGCAAGTTGCTGATGGATAATCCTAGCCACTAGATTGTGTCTGTGTAAGTACCCGCCGTTAGCAAGACGAGAACAACCGGAAACTGTATCTCGGATTGATTCACCGGGACGGTGGCATGCCTGACAGATGTCAACCGTACCGTCCCTGACAATGTATTTCCGATACTTATCGCCATGATAACTTCAGCCATAATCGCACAGACAAAACCTTCGGTTTCCCTAAAGAGGTCGCCGGAACGCAGCCAGGAAACAAACGCCAAAAAGTCTACATCAGGTCCATGGAGGGCCCGGAAAAAGTGTCCGTAAAGCTCTTTGCCTTGCCATTCTTCCTTACGATCGTTAGTATCTAGTACTGCAGATTTGCGCCAGTTCTCTTTTGCCAATGAGAGCGGGGTGAGGCCCTTGTCGACTGCGACCACATCTCGCTGTATCCCTACGTCAGTTTGAAGGAAATATTCCCTGAAACTGCAAACTTCGCGGTTATGGAGGGTTTTAGCATTTAAGAAACCTTGACCCCCACACTTCCACGGGATGTATAGTCGCATCACTGATGACTGTGGCTGATAAATCCGATATGCCGTCAGCAATGTAGGGACTTTCCTATACAGAACGTCAAGTTCCGTCTGAGTTCATTTTAGTATGCCGACGGTATACATCAAAACCGGCATGACCCAACCGTTAAAGGCACGCACCTTGTTTCCGCCTGATAAAAGACTATTTAACACTTTATTCAGGCGGCCAAAGAAGCGCTCCCTCAGCGATTGTTTCATGTCGGCAGCATTGATGCCTAATGCTTCCGACATACCAAAATACTTGTAGTTTTCGGTTGAGGAGAGGGATCTAAGGTGTATAGAATCCGAAAGTAGGGTTCCCACAGATTCCATAATCGCCCCTCGCTTTACATGCATGACTGCACATTTGTCCAGACCAAATTCTATCCTGATGATACTACTGAACGTTTCCGTTACCTTCAGTAGCTCCATCAGTCGCAAATTGTTGGGGCAAAGAGTTTCAAATCATCCATGTAAAGGAGGTGTGACCACCTCTCGGAACCGATAGCCTAGACCTGAATCCTCCACCAGTGTGCTTAGAGGATTCAAGGCTAAGCAAAACCATAGCGGACTCAAACTATCGCCATGGAATATACCTCGCTCGATTGGTTTATCGGTCCTCCGTATCTGTTGATATCCAGGATAGAGAAGGATCGTCCTCTACTGCCCAATACACGACATCAAGAAGGTGCGTAGAGTTGCGTCTATTTTGTACAACTGCAGCACCCTAATGAGCCATGTATGTGGCACCGAGTCATAGGCCTTCTTATAATCTATCCAACATGTCGACAAATCCTTCCGGGATCTACGAACCTGTTGGCTTATGGCCATGTCTATAAGGAGCAGCTCATTAGTACTGCGAGACCCATTCTTACATCCATTCTGAGACACAGACATAATTGAGTTACTTTCAATATGCTCTCTCTTTCAACTTGCTCTAAGAATGGATGTAAGAATTTTATAGACCGTCGGTAAACATGAAATTGGTATACAGTTTTTAGGTTCCGCAGTACTGCCCGATTTATGGTGCAGGTGGGTAACTCCTGCCGTAAAGAACAGTGGTAGCGACCCAGTCTCTAAAGATGACTGGAATTGCGAGCTAAGCTAAGCAGGCGTGTGTCCTTTGTAGCCATTTAATCCAGAAATTGTGCAGTCCGTCCGGTCATGGAGATTTCCAGTTAGGCGACGGACGGACTGCACGAGCCACATCTAGAGGACTAATGGTAATAACCTCCATGTCTGGTATTGAATCACACGTCTGCTCAACAACACGCATCCAATCACCTTCAGTGTGACTGCCAGGTACAGAGCAAATGCTTCGCCAAAAAGCACTTATGGTACCATTATCCGGTGGACGCACGTCAGTCACACCTTGAGTTGGAATGGGCCGCTTCCAAGTTCTGTATACCCAACTTTCATCGCTCTGGAAAATGCGGTTCTGAGTGTACCGATCCACTCTTCGTCTCTGACGGATACGGTTTGCCCGTTGTTCAAGCATTAAGCGAGCTTCGCAAACGCCGCACTGCGATTTCATTGGCCGCCATCTGATGCAGAGTTGAATCCCGAACGAAATGTCTCTGCGAAGTGCGTAACTCCCGTGCGCCAGTTTCACGTCGACCGCGATCTTTTTTTTCACTTTGCCGGCGACACTCGATCATGTTACACACAGAACTCCTGCACAATATTTTGTAACAGTCAAATTCTTTAAATACAACTGATTCAATTATCAACCACGTATCATTATTGGAGAGATCCGCAGCCGTGCCCTATTGCAAGACGTAGCAACACCCATGCATAAAATTTCTGCTTCAGAAAGTCGATGCGCTCCGTGACACGAAATGTATTTTCTCGACGACTAATATTAGTTCCCGAGAACGCCCACCTCACAAAGCGCATCACTCTTGCGCGTGTACTGCCCTCCCTGAAGCAGATGAACTTCCCGATGAGTACCCTGGCCTCATTAATACGACGGTCAATCCTGCACTGCCAGGCTGGTGCAAATTCAAATTCAAATTCATTTATTTGTCCGAACATGGTACAATAAGGTCTCAAATAACATAAAGGTCTCATCACATTCTGCCACAAGGGGCGTGCAAATATCAGGTATACATAATGAATTATTACAACGCAAAATAGAAATAATTAGGTTAGAATTGATACAATTACATAAAATTATTAATGTTACAATAAGAGGCATTTCAATGTCAATAAAAAAAAAAAAAATAATAATTAACAATAATTAATACATGTCAATTTCAAAATGTAATGTCAAGCTATTTGTTATAAAAAGAGAGATCACAATTAGATTAAGATGTCAAAGTATCATTCAAAAAGTCGTTCAAATTATAATAACACTTTTTACATAGTAACTCTTTAAGCTCCTTTTTAAACCCATTTAAATGTAACTGTTTAATTTGCTTTGGGGTTTTGTTAAAAACTTGCGGGGCTAAACAAAATATGCTTTTCCACATTAAAGCTGTTTTTGCTCTACGTCCACGCAACATATCATTTCGCCTGTTACGTTTTACTGTATCTGATAGGTTGGGAAACAGGTGCGAATTTAGCTTAACAAATAAGGCCGTTTCATAAATGTACATAGACGGAAGTGTTAAAATTTTGTATTCTTTAAAAAATGGTTCACAACTGTCCGTTACTTGTAGTCTGAACATGGCTCTGATGGATCGCTTTTGCGCTTTAAAAGCGGTTTCTCTATTTGTGGAGTTACCCCAAAAAATAATACCATATCTTAGCACAGATGCTACAATACCATGGTACGCTGTAAGTAGTGTATCAATGTTAACTGTGGGGGCAAGTTTGTACAAGGCATAGGATGAGCTACTAATTTTCTTACAAAGCGCTTCAATATGATCCTTCCAATTGAGCTGTCTGTCAATTACCAGACCTAGAAATTTTGCACTATCGACATCTTGAATTTTGATATTCTGGTATTGAACCTCCATCTTTGAACTGGGTTTTTTATGAGCAAAGTGCATTATTTGGGTTTTGTCAAGGTTAATTTTTAGATTATTATTATCCAGCCGAGAGATTATTGAAGTTATCGCATTATTAACATCAGCTTCATATGAATTAGGTTTATCACATGCTATTGTAATCGTGCTATCGTCAGCAAAGAGTGTCATTGGGAAGTCTATAGCTTTAGGGAGGTCGTTAATATAAATTAGAAATAATGGCGGACCCAATACACTGCCCTGTGGTACACCAAAGTATACAGTGCGTTCTTTAGACAGGTATGTTACTTGTTCTTTAGTCTTTAAGTTTAAGTTTGTTATTGCGGTAGACTGTTTTCTTTTTGATAGGTACGTGCTTAATAAGCTAAGAACGTTACCTCTTATACCATAGGAGTCAAGTTTGTTTAATAAGATTGCATGGTCAACATAATCAAAAGCTTGCGTCATATCACAGTACACAGAACAAACAGGTGTTTTATTATCAATATTAGTCATAATTTTATTTAAAAAGTCATAAATTGCCATGTTTATAGTCATGTTCTTTCGGAAACCTTTTTGTTCGTTACAGAGAATCTTTTGTTTTTCTAAGTAACTGTAAAGTTCATTATAAATATATTTCTCGAATATTTTGGAAAAAATTGGCAAAAGCGCAATAGGTCTATAATTCTGCATTAGTTGCTTATTACCTTTTTTATATATAGGTTTAACAATAGAGACCTTAAGACGGTCCGGAAAAACACCGTGGCTAATACATAAGTTAAGAATATGACTCAAATGTTGTGCGATTAAGTCGGCAACATGTTTTATAATTTTAGTAGAAATTTCGTCATACCCTACACTATTGGTGCTTTTAATACATTTTATAATGTTAAATATTTGTATCGGTTGACATGGAGGCATGAACATTGATTTTTGTTTATTTGTGATATACGCAGTCGATCTTTTACCTGTTCCGGGAATTGGCACAATTTTTTCTATGAAATAATCGTTGAACTTTTCAGCAATCAATTGTGGTTTATCAATCGTTTTATTGTCCATTTTTACAGTATTTATTGAGTCATTAGGTAGATTTAATTTAGAGTTCTTTATTATTTTCCATGTCATTTTGCTTTTATTGTCAGAAGTTTTAATATTGTGATTATTTTGAGATCGTTTAGTCAGGTTAATATTTTTTTTAAATATATTTGTATAATTTGAATATTTTGCTTTATTTATAGGAGAAGGTTTATGTCTAGACGTCCACAATAATTGCCTTTTTTTTAAGCTACATAGTTTAAGTCCTCGCGATATCCATTTTGGTTTTTGCGTTGTTGGTATTTTAATACGTCTACGGGGGAAGCACAGGTCATAAAATAATTTAAATTGTTCAAAAAATAAGTTGAATGAATTATTTGGATCATCATTATCATAAATTTCAGAGAATGTTAGTTTTTCCAGGCAGGTTCTAAATCTAGTAATATTTTCCGGGCAATAATCCCGTTGTGATGTATACCAATATTTCAGAACACAGTTCAAACGTACGGGACATTTCAGAAGTTGCGCAGTGTGATCCGATAGGCCAAATTCTATCACCTCCGTCCTGCATTTTTTCTCGAAATTGTGAGCAAAATTATCAATGCAGGTCCGGCTTTGCATCCTGGTTGGTTTTTCTATTGCTAATGTCATGTTAAAACTGGTTAAGAGATATTTTAATTCGGAAGTCATATTATTATTTTTCAAAACGTCAATATTTATATCGCCTGCTATGATAACATTCCTACAATTTCTTCTTGTCAGTAGTCTTAAAAGTTGCTCTAATTTACTAAAAAATACATTTAAATTCCCTGTTTTTGGCACTCTATAAATACATACTATAACTATCCTATAACTTGTCAGTTCAATTGCACAGCATTCTACAACATTAGATATTGAAAGTTCTGAAACCTCTAGTAGCTCTTTCCACAAATGACCAGATCGGACCAGAATACAAGCTCCAGCTCTTTTGCTATTTTGTCTACTGAAACATGCAGCCAATCTATAATTCGGTAACACAAGGCGGTCTTCATGGCCAGACCTCATAAAATGCTCTGTTATGCATATTACAGCAACAGACTGGTCTTTTTCTGACAGTTCATTTATACATATAGAGAGGGTGTCTGCTTTGTTAAGCAGACCCGCTATATTTTGGTGTAGAACGTATAAATGTTTATTCACGAAAAAAATCACTACAAACAGTATTATTTTCGAGCTGCTGATTATTAATACTAGATGACTTTTTATTACATATTTGGACATTATCGGTCTCTATTTTATTTTTATGATTGTATGTTATTTCAGTTTGTACAGATTTATCTACATATATTCTTTTACTTTTTAAAATTAATAAGTTTTGATATTGTTTTGATTTGAGTTTATAGTCCAATTGCAAGATTTCCCTAAGTAAAGACCTTGATAAATTAATCATAAAATTTGTTTTACGAGGCCGATATCTAGAGTAGTCCATATCCATAAAAATTACATTGTCATACTTTCCACAAATAAACCTTAGCATGTAATTGAGTTTTGCTTCATTGAGATATCTATTTGACGGGACCTCGCTTATAATTATATTTGTGTTCTTAACAGATGACAGCCATGTATGTAAGTACATCTCTGTATCATATGGGTTGCGTTCATAGCGGCCTCCAACAACAATAACATAGTCATTCATATTGAATTTAGCTATTTCATTCTTTGAGGATTTGATGAGGTTTTTCAATGTAGCACCAGATTTTATAAACGAGAATACTGAGTAATCTGATCCCAGTAGCTCGGTGAGTGATTGACGTAGACCATTCCCCTGTTCATTACACAATATTATTACACGATTTTTGGTTTTGTTAACTTTGCAATCGTGTGAAAAAGTGTTTCTAGTGCCTGGAGCGTCGTAAGTCAGTTCTTCAATAGGTGTGTGCAATATGTTAACACTTTCATCATTTTCATAACTTTGTCCAATGGAAGCATCTAGGAAGCTTTTATTTAAGATATTATCCTGCAGGTTTTCAGCTATAAGTGTTGTTGTTTGACGCTCATCAACCTTCTGGAATATATTTTTGTCAGCCACTGGATTGTTCAATACATCTCCTTTAGGGCTTATCAAGTTTAATGCCTGTATTGTATATTCTCTTGAAGAAGTCCTAGGTAAACCAGTTTTCATTAATAGTGTTCGGACTCTCCGCTGATATTGGGGTGAGTAGAACTGCCGGGGTAGGTTTTCTTTGTTTGAGTGTTCTTGGATTCCTATTGATTTTAGTACTTTTATCTTTTTATCACAGTTCAATAAATTATTTTTGAGTGTGTGATTTTCAAAGTTTAAGTTGTCAATTTCTGAGTTGGCAGTTTGCAACTGTAATTTTAGTGTATCGATCTCCTCCTTCATTATTGCAAGATCGTTACTATTTCCTACAACGTTAGGTAGACTTTGGTATGACACATCCATATCAAGTTCACTGTCGCTAGATGTCATATTTTTATTCTGAGTATTTTGTCTTCTTTGGGTAATGTTCTCGTAGTCATCCATTATAAATGATGAAAACAAATTTTGATTCGTCACAAAAAGTGAAAGACTTGCCTGTGGCGGAATCGAACTCGCAGTAACAATAACGTCAGTCACTTACACTTTGACTTCGGCCATTTGGTTCTCACCAGCTACGGGTGAAATACTTGACGGCTTGGCTAGAGTAGTACTGTTTTATCGACCGATGTTATGGGTGATGTTAGTATACAGTCTTTTAACTAGATGTCGCCACAGAAGTATTGATTATTTAGCAGAGTTTAAAATTTTGATGAGTAACCGTTCACAATGTGGTAAAACTGTTTTCAAAGCACTTTTATAAAGAGTTTCAAAGTAATGTTGTTACCCGATCACTTGTTCTGTTCATAGTTCAACTTTATTAGACGATTAACATGTCTACCTTTTCTAGAGCTCAGTTTATTGTCACAGTTGGAGCACTGGGTTCACAATCACAATTTCGTCACTATTTGTTAAATGTTTTCGAAGATAACATTATCACTGGATCTTAAGCACTTAACTGTTCGATTACTGGTGATTTTAAATTTAAACGAATGGAATTACTATTTTAACGAAATAAATATACACAGAGCTGTCATGTATCGTGGCAGTGGCGCCATCTCTCCAGCGGATTTCAGCCGTGCAGTTCGGTCAGTGTTTGGAAATTTGACACGAGCTATACGACATGCCGCAACAGCCATGAAATAAAAGATTGAGTTTGTATCGCAAAGACCGGCGCTGCTTTCAATAAAATTTGGTAACAGCGCGTCCAGGGCATACACCAGTGCTCTATTTTTTTATTCATGGGCAAATATGGTAGCCGTGGTCTAAGATCAGATGATGTGAACCGATGTGAACTCACGGATCGCATTCTCCAGAATGCTCCTTAATTCCACATTGCACGGGTTATCTTCAGATATAGCCCTAGTGTCCTTCTCCTCACCATGCTGGTTTGTCCGCAGTGGAATTTCGGCAGGCGCATGCATGAAATTCTGGGAAGGGGAAAGGTTACTAGCAGAGCTACTCTGCATTTCCATGCGTAGCCGATCAAGTGTAGCGTCATCCAAACGTCTGATTGTGTCGAATGACGCGCACTTGATCCGACAATCGCTAGGCCGAGACATTTACGGCTGGTTCAAGCACCTGAAACAGAGAGAGCATCCGACCTCGGTACGCTGTAAGGTTAATTCCACCCTCTGTAGCCCCATAATATGCACACATCACATTGTAATTTATGGACTGGGTCCATCGCATGCGCGACACATTTCCACCGGCAGCAGGGACCCTGCCGGGACAACCCAAGCCCGCTGGTGGCCGTCCTCTTCCTTGCTGTCATGGTGGTGTAGGTGACGATGGTGGGGAGAAAAACTCGTCGCTCGAGCTCGACGCAACTGCAGAGACCGGTGACTCGGCGCTCATGGTTGAGGCGCGTACGGGCTGCGAGGCGGAGCTGAGCGACAAATCCAGAAATGGTGGGTGTGTCTGTTGTCGTGCTCTGGCTCTGGTTTGCATAACTTACGTTTACTCACATTGTCAATTTTTTTTGTATATGTTTATAGTCCGTTTTTAATTGGTTTTTAATTTTAATTTTCATCTGGTATGATTGCAGGATTTTTTTAAACTGATAATGTTTATTCTGGGCTGTGAAATGTTATTTATTATATGTAAAAAATGTCGAGCATACATTTTTTCGTTGTGACATTGACAGATTATTATTATTATTTCCTTTATTTCATTATACAGTGTGTTTGGCACATGGACCGATACAATTTTTTGGGGGACTGCGAGGGTCATTTGAGAGGTTTCACCCAAAGACCCCATGTCCTAAGTGTCACGGTTATTGAGATATGTTTTTTTTTGTTTTTTTCCCAAAATTACCATTTTGTTTTTGTTTTCAAGGTCTTTATTTACATACACGTTGTTACAATAATGTTTACAAATGATCTTATTCTATTTGTATACAAATCCTGAAATTATTTGTTACATAGGCTGTGTCGCCTTTACAAACATATAAACATATTTTTATTATTTAATTTTGCGTTGACATGAAATAACTTACTTATTTATGAGCATGGTTTAGCAAGTAGGTATGTGCAAGTCTTAGTATAGACTCACATAATATTTACAATGTTAGAGTTACAAAATGTACGCTTTATTATAATATGTTATAATAACATAAAGTAAGTAGCGGGTAGTCCGCGAAAAGATCATCCTTAGATGGCCGGAGTGACGGCGTCGGCTAGTAAGCGAGCTATCGTCATAACGCGTCATGGAGAAAATAGTGATGGGGCAGTCGGTATCGATTGTACGTGCGAGCGTAGGATATTGTACTTAGTCTACTTTTGCCAATTGCAGATGTTAGACTATTACGGTGTGATGGGTTTTTATGCAAATAAAATTCACGTGACATTTTTAATATAAAGTCTTTTAAAAATGGATACTTTATTCGGTTGTGTAATATTTTAAGGTTCGTGCGAATCGGTGTGTTATACGATATCTTTAATGCTCTGTTTTGGACAGTTTGGAGTTTATTGTACTTGGTTTCTGGCAGGCTGGACCAGACAGGTGCTGCGTAAGTTAAGCAAGGTCTGACTAAAGTAGAATAAATTAGCAATTTTGTTGAAGGACTGAGAATGGATTTGCGATTTAAAATAGGTTTCAATGAATTTAGGGCTTTGGCGCCATTCCATATGGTTAATTCAGTGTTTTTGTTCCAGTTAAGTGTCTTGTCTAATATTATGCCTAAATATTTCACCGATTCACTCCACGTAATCTGGAAATCATCAATTTTAACAAGTCTAGTGGGTAGTATACGCTTTCTGGTAAACAGAATTCCTTCAGTTTTTGTGGAATTTAGTTTCAGTTTCCAGGTCTTAAAATATTGGCTGAGTAGTTCGAGAGAATATTGTAACTGTCCAGTAACTATGTCAACATCTTTGTCCGACGTGAATGTTGCTGTGTCATCAGCATAGATGGCAAGTTGTGTGTGAGCCTGTTTAGGTATATCATTCAGGTAAAGTATGAAAAGGTATGGACCTACGAGCGAACCCTGAGGCACACCAGCTGGGATGGTTCTAGAGGAAGAATGCTCTTTATCTACAAAAACAGAGAACGATCGATTACGTAGGTAGTTTTGAATGAGTTTCATTAGACAAAGAGGTACCTCATGATTAATTAACTTGTGCAATAGGCCATCGTGCCATACAGAATCGAATGCTTTTTCAATGTCTAGTAAAATCATGCCTGTAGAAAGACCGCGATTTAGCCCATGGGCTATGTATTCAGCCAATCTGGCTAACTGTTGCGTGGTCGAGTGTGAGCTTCGAAATCCAAACTGTTCAGGGATCAGTACATGCGCAGTTGTTTTAGAGACGCGGGATAAAATGATAGATTCTAAAAGTTTTCCTATGCTTGGTAATAAACTGATTGGTCGATAGCTAGAAGGAATCGATTGATCCTTCCCAGGCTTCTTAATAGCTATGATTTTAGCGTGTTTTAATATCTTCGGGAAGTATGCAAGGCGTAGGCAACCATTAAACACTTTAGTCAAATACACAATGGCTTTTTGAGGGAGGTTCTTCAGTAAGCCGTTTCCCAGGCCGTCGAAACTAGGTGCTTTATTTGATTTTAGTTTGCCTAGGAGTTTTCGGATTTCATTCGGCCTAACAAGAGATGGGTAGTCATCTATCTGATAACAGTCTAGCAGCCTAATCGAATCTTTGACTGCCTCTTCAATACTGGGATTGCTGACCCAATGTTTTGTTAGGTTCATATTGTCTAGGAAGGTATCGGCTAGTGTCTCACATTGTTCAAGATATGAAAAGAGGTGGTAGTATTATCCGACGTTTTTAGAGGGGGTATTGTGATAGGCTGATGGTTTAATGACTTGACCACTCTCCATAAATCTGACGTAGGGTTGGATATTTTAGATAATTTATTGTTCCAGACATTATCGTTTAGGTCTTGAATCTTTGACTTAATACATTTCTGGATGTTGTTGACTTGGGAGAATAGCTGGCGTCGGTTATACGGATTAGATTCTTCTAAAGCTAGCTTTCGAAGACGATTTTTAATTTTAATTTGTGACCTAATTCGTCGCGGGAGTTTGTGACCACCATCACTGGCTAATTTAGGAACGGCCTTATCTTTTGCATTTATCACTGATTGGGTTAGGTGTTCAACGGCAAGATCAATTGTCTCTGGTGAGTTGAATGTTGTTTGATTTAAAGTTATAGACTCGTTCAAATGCGACCTATAACCTTTCCAATCCGCCTTTCCATAGTTGAAGATGATACGGGTTTGTCTGTTGACTTTACCACCTACAGTAAAGAAGACAGACAGGTGGTTGGAAGAGAGACTGGTGATTACCTGAGGCTCCGAAAGGTGATAGACAGAATTAGCTAGGATAATGTCTGGAGTAGATGGTATGTGCGTACTATGATAGTGGACTAGAGTGGGACTAAAAGGAGCATAGATATCATATTCGTTGTGAATCATGTGATCAAAAAGTACCTCGCCATGGATGTTGGAGCGAGAGCAGTGCCAGTAGGGATGTTTGGTGTTAAGATCACCCATAACTAGAGTTTTTGATTGAACGTTAATAATTTCGTCTAAGTCCGTAGGTAATAAGGCTAGGTTAGGCGATTGATAGGCTGAGATAATGGCGATTTTATGATTAGATAGGGCTATTTGTATTCCCACACATTCTAGGTTTTGAGTTATAGGTATATTTAAAGGGGTATGTTCTATGTCCGACTTGACTAAAATTGCGACTCCTTGGCCGTGTCCGTCAGATTTCTTATTGCGCCGGTAACAAGTGAACCCAGGGGTGTGTAATTTGATGAGGGGGGATATTCTGGTCTCCGACAAAGCTACAATATCAATAGAAAGCTCGCTTACCAGGTCCAACAGTTCCGTGATTTTAGAGCGAATGCCGTCGGCATTCCAGTAGAGGATACGTATATTTTGTGTTTTACACATATTGACCAAGGTGGGTTAATATTAAAATAACTTTATCCATCATACTTGTACATCCCCGAAATTGGCTTTTGATGGTTTTGATCGTCATTAATATAGCTAGCATGTCAGCTGTCGTCTGATCTTGAGCATTTTCTTTAATGTTGGCTTGTTGTGTATTAGCAGCAGCAACAAAGTTCCAGGGTCGCTCGTCTACTGTGTTGGTTTTAAGTGGCGGCTTCAAAGTCCTGACGACTGTAAGTCGTTCCTGGCGTTCCCGGACGATTTTTAAATAATTTTCGCGCTCTTTGCACTGACGGAAGTTTGCAGGGTGATTTCCACCACAGTTACAGCACTTGGCTGGCTGGTCTCGGGTCTTTTTAGGGCATTCTTCAGTCTGGTGGGCATCAGTACACTTCACACAGCGGGGTGCTAGGTTGCAGTTGGTTGATGAGTGGCCAAATCCTTGGCATCTGTAACATTGTGTTCCGTAGCGATTGTTGCTTCGGTATTTTCGGATTTGTACTACGGTGTTACAAAGGAGTCTGATCTGTCGAAATTTTACGAAATCAGCGCCGGGTGGCAGTTGAACCAGAAAGGGCGGGCAGTAGGAAGTCTTTTCAGCAGGAACTTTCATTTTACGAACAATCACGTTCTCGAATCCAAGTGAGGCGATTTCGGCTGTAAGTACATCCTCGACGTAGTCAGGAAGACCGAAGATTACTGCTTTGTACATCTTCTCATCCTTTCACGAGTAGGTGTGAAAGGCGATGTCCTTGGTACGTAGACCTTCTTTGATGAGTTGGTGACTTTCAGACGTGTGGCAGATAACAGCTACTCGATTGTTACGCCTGTACTGCAAGTGAAAGTTTTTCGAGAAACACATGATTGTGCTCCTAATGTACTCATGCGTCCAGGTGGGTTGTATCTCCAAGACGATGGGAGGAATACGGCTAACCTTTTTAGCGACAGCATCACGAAGTCTTGTGCCGAAGTCAGCGGCAGAAAATTGGTTGCCAGGCAGAGGGCTGAATCTGTTGGTAGTCTTGATCGGCTCTGGTGGGCGTAGTTCAGCTTGTCGCGCAGCTCTTCTGGGTATTTTCCATTCATTGGTATTAATGGCACCTTCGAGGGGGCGTTTGCCAACAGAATTGGAGCGTGTCAAAAAACGATCCATATCGACAACTGTTTATCGATCGCGTTCCCATCACTAGTGACGGTGCGAAACAACTGGGAGGGGGTTATAGATAGATAAGGCGTGCGACTAACACGCTGCGTTAGTTTGTTGTGTTTAGCCTACGCTGATGATTTAAAAATATACTGTAGGATATCGGACCTCAGTAAATGTATGAAGCTTCAAAGAGATCTTGATGTTCTTCAACAATGGTGCTTGAACAACAGAATGATGCTCAATGTGAAAAAATGGCAGACTATTACATTCATGAATAAAGTTAACTATATTAAATTTGATTATCATATTGATGTATCAGTACTGAGCAGAGTATCGGTCATCTGTGACCTAGGAGTTCACTTCGATACGTCCCTATCTTTCCACGATCATATAGATAGTATAGTGACTAAGGCTATAAGAATGCTTGGCTTTATAATCCGTATGTCAAAACCTTTCCGTAATTATAGTAGCTTTATTTTACTTTACAACGCACTAGTAAGGAGCTCCTTGGAGTATTGTTCCACTATTTGGTCGCCCTATTATTCTACTTATACTACAATAATAATGTTGAATCTGTTCAGGCCCGTTTTGTTAGGTATTTATGTATGAAGAATGGGATCTATACCTGATTACAATGACAAGGTAAAGCACTTTAAAATGATTAGCTTAAAAGAAAGACGTAACCATTCTGACTTACTAATACTTCATAAAATTATAAACGGTTCTATAGACGCACAATTGGTTAAATATTTTAACTGTAGGTCTAGCCAACGTAGTAAGCGTCATCGTGGTATTTTTGAATTGCCTTAATCCACCTTGAATATCACATATAATAGCCCCCTAACACGTATGGCAAGGCAATATAATGATAGGTCCAATTTGACAGATAACCCTATTGATATTTTCTCCATGAGTTTCGCTTCACACAGATGTTCCCTATTCGAACAGTGCAAACAGTGCACGTCTATGTAGTTCAAATTGGTTAGTTTTGTAGTGTTCTAGTTTTATGTCTTCTAGACATACTTTATTTTTGTTTGCTTTATCTATAATATTCATTTGTCAATGTTATCCATACCTGTTATTTGCATGGTTACTGAAATGTCAATTTTAGTTGTTATTTCATTTGAATTGTAAATGACTGTGCTGTTGGTGTGCTAATTCTAAATAAATAAATACGGACGTCGAAGATGGCAACTTTTTGAAAACAATTTTGTGGACCGACGAATCCAATTTTAGCCATGAGGGAATAGTGAATCTCCACAATCTTCACCATTGGAGTAAAAAGGGCCAAAATCGTCGCGTTAACGGCCTGGTCCTTACTGGACGGCGAGCTACCCATTTCTCGTCATCCGCAAGCCCGCGCCTACGGTGGCCAGGAATCGGCTATCGATTCCCGACGCCCTGGGCGTCTCCTCCTGCGGCGACTAGGTGCGTGAGGACACAAGGATTGCCTCTCCCTCACGGGCTCCACATCGTCCTTCGTGAGCATTACTGCTTCGCAGAAGGAGTAGACGGCTTCCCATGCCCACTCGCTACGTACCATGGCCTGGAACAGGGCCGGACGCGTGAGATCGCCGCCACCGATCGCCCCCGCGAGGACACGGCGGTGCTCCGCCCAAGCCGGACAGACCTTCACCGTATGCTCCACCATGTCCTCCGGGCGATCCACATAGTGGTAACACCCGGGCGTTTCTTCTCGCCTTATACGAAACAGGAACCTCCCAAAACCATCATGTCCGGTGAGGACCTGCGTCAGGCGGAAGGTGAGGACGCCGTGGCACCTCTCAATCCACTCCTCAAAAAGGAGACTTACCAACGCAATTGTGGCGTGCCCAATTTGTAGCAGAGCTGATACCACGATTTACTCACAGGGGTCACAGGCTCACCATCACATCCAAGTCTTAGTCCTATATGCTTCACCTTCTACTTCCCGCCATTCTTGCCGACTGACAGTTGACATTTGTGACAGCAACCTGATTACTTGTGTGTGTGTTAGACAGTATTCACATATCTACTAAATAAATACACTACAATCAGTATACCTCAAACTTTCCAGTCCCCCTGTGTAGTGATACGCTGAGCCTCAGCGGTCGCTGGTCGTGCAACGTCGGCTGAGCGTACAGGTGCACATCACAGAACTGCACCGGCTTCTGACGCTTGGCAAACTCTGAATGCATCGCGAGGGTGTCCCACGCTGCCATCAGAGCAGCCGCGAAAGGGTAGCACAGTTTCTCTGGAATTTACGGGGATTTTGGATTTTCTACATCTATTATTCTTACAAGCTAAATGCAAGGTAAGTGATCACCACCGCCAATAGATAATAATATCTGCAATACCAAAGGCATTGCAATGCGTTGCCATCCCAAAGACGAAGCTGAAATGTCTCATGAGCCTGTATAGACTAGCATAGACTTTCATGTATAGCTCATACTCAGATGGTAGAAAAAGAATCCGGTTATCTAACTAAAACAGAACCTTTTGTATTTAAATAATATGTTTTGGTCTGTAGTCCGTTCGCATGTTTTATACTTATCCTAGTTATACAGGGAAACCTATTATTTGCCATACAATACTGTAATACGCATACTCTGTAACATGCTATATGTATCGCTGTTGGTTTCCTAAATAAAGAAAAGAAAATAAAAATAAACAATGAAACAGACATAATTATGTCCCAATTCCAAACAGTGAGGGGTTAATAAATTAAATCCAGTTTTTACCTCTTAATACGTGACCTTGTAGGTAGCTGTACTCATCATCATGAATAGACTTCAGGAACTGGCAGGCTGCAGCCGTTCGCCTCTCACCACCGACAAAATATGCAACGTTCCTTTAAGGAAATATAAACAATGAACCTATAAGCGATGAATAATATTTTAGTTACGGCCTGTAATAGTGTCTCACTGCAAGCCAAATGCCTCTCCTCTCGCACACAGAAGGATAGATCATTGAATATTACGCATTTACATTTCGTATTGGCGACAAGTCTAGGTCTCACAGCATGAATTTAATTATGAGTATGTAGTGACCTACACAATCATACAAGCGCATCACACGTCCGACCACCGCCACAGCGCACTGAGCGACCGCCAAGGTGCGCGGCACGCGCAATGCTCGCACCGTGTCACCTGTCCGAACGAATGCGACACCTCTGCGGCCTGCGGCTGCACTGGCGATCGTATAGAGTAGCGACAACATCCCTGCGCCGGAGACCATCGGGCACTGACTGTTGGAGCCCGTTCCACTCGTATTTACGCGTCACGCCGCGCGCGCCCGCGGTCCCTACGTCATCATCACCAGGCGAACTCCCAACCTCATCGCCTATATATCTACCACCTCCAGGTTATTTTCCTCAGTACCATCTCTACTTTTTATGCTACCCTAAGGTAATATAAAGCGATGTTTTATAGCAATAAATATTCATTCATTCCATTTGTTTCATATACACATTTGTCTTTCATTTACAAGAGACCTCTAAAAAGTATTTTTTTTCCTCTAGTTTTAACTTCAGTTCTGCAAAAGTCGGAACTTTTTCGAGCACATCGAGGTTATGGCTTTGAGACTGTCTAGAGTGGCTAATACTTTATGACTTGATCAGAAGACTTTAGATGGTTATCTTAGATATGATCATTGACTATAAGGAACTCATTATAAAAAAAAATATAAGTCTTATATCGCCAACCTGTATGTATGTAAAGTCAGGGAAATTAATTAATAAGCAAATTGACTTTTATTGACAACTTAAATTGTCCGTTTATTCAAATCAAAACTGTAATATACTTTGATAATTGAAATAACACAGATATGAAATAGCTATAACACGGCAAATTGACGTTTTGTGTGAATTTGCTTAGCATTAATTTCCCTGACTTTACTTAATTAGCAAGCGTGGTTGGTGATCAATGCTGGTGCTTCCACTACACTAATAAAAAATCCTTTGCCTGTAGTAGGACAATAACGGGCTGGTATTGTTTATTTGATATATTTTGTAATAAAATTATTGAACTTGCCATGTTTCACTGTGGTTCCATTCGACTAAATGTGACAGCATCGGTGTTTCTGTTGATACAGGGAACTCCACTTTTGGGTACAAAGCTTGTACCTTTGGTGTGTAACCGTGCATGTACAAACTGTAGGAATAAAATAATTATTTATTACTCATAGTATAAGCATAATCAGCCCATAATGATCCCAGTGCTTGGACACACCAAAGTGCATTTTCAATACATGGAACAACTGTTTCTTACGTATTATAGAGTTATGAGGAATAGGGTATAAAGTTCACTTATCCTCCATAAAAAAGGGAGTGTCTCTGACCAGACGGTTGTCGTGTCTGGTGGGCAAGTACCCGACAATTGATGTCTGGACGTTGTATATGTGCTAGTTTTGCGGTAAACTCTGCTTGCGCGATACAAGCGTGACGTCAGTGTGATGCGTAGTTCGCATGCGGTGGTGTAGATGCCGCCACAGTATCTTTATATTAGAAAGCACCTTGGAATACTCGTAGTTTGTTAAAGACAATAGGTACTGCCAACAGTGCCAACTGTAACCGTCTGATTACAAAACAAGTACTAATTTTAGTCCAAGCCCAAATCTTCGAGCTCGTTATTGTATGATGAACTTTATTCAGAGCACAGAAGTTCTTAGAAATAAGTGACGTATCTTTTTTATGTGCACAGTCATGTCTGTAATGTACTATAAAGTAGGTACATTAAACAAACATTACTCTAGTAAACCTATTTTTTCTTTCTTCCTCTCGTATTACAAAATTGACAACTTAGACTCGGGTTTGACGTCAGTTTTTGTAATTCGAACTCTTGTAACATAATATAGTTCAAAATTCTAAAATTCTAAATTCAAAAGTCTTTAAATATTTAAGAATTTCAAAGTACTTACTCGCCAACTGCTTTAAGTAAGAAAAGCTCGTTGTCAGGAAGTCCGCGCCTGGTGAGCGAAACATGCCGACATTCCGCCGGCATGGATCGCTTGAGGATGGTCTGCAGCAGTCCGTGCGGCGCCACCTCTACTAGCACAGCGTTGCTAGGTATCAGCCGCAACGTCTCCTCGAATAATACAGGGCTCTGCGACACGCAACCAAAATAATACAGAAATCGGCCAAGTGTAAGTCGGACTCTCGCACTGCCTGAAGTATTAAAGTGGAACTTTTGATTATTATTGTTGTTTGGATACTTTTGCTAAGAACAATTGTTTACACTGTTACAATTTTATTTAATGTTTTACTAAATAAAATCTAAGGTTAGTGTAACAACTTATAGGTTAGCACCGCATGCCCAATAAACGTAATGAATATGTCACAAGCACATAAAGTTAATTACTAAGTAGTAAAAACTAAAGACAAGTTTTAAATTTCGTTACATAATAAGAGTTTCAAAGTGATATAAAACAAAATTAGCCTAAAAGATAAAATAGAGATACTGATACATTATATTTTTTAACTAATAAAAGGATAAATCGTATTATTACCGTTTTTGGACAGAGTAGGCACAAAATACGTTCAAGTTAGAGTAAGCTACAGAATTAGCTTCAAGGAACAGACAGCTTCCTGAAGGTCGGGAGAAGAGTGACAGCCCCACGCAGCAGAAGTAGTCCCCTTACTCTGGAAGTAGTGATCCGGAGGATCCAGGAACAGTACCGGAAGATGAGTGACGTCCCCACGCCGTGTGGCAAAATAGTCAGAGACATATGGAGAAAAAACAATAGACCTCAACTTGGGTCTAGGACGCCCCTACAAGTGGAAGTTTATTGTTGCTGCCGTAAGCAAGCCAATACTTGGAGCAGATTTCCTAGGCAACCATAATCTATTGGTCGACTTAAGGCATAAGCGTCTCATCGACAACACTACCAAACTTTCTTCAAAGGCACCGGGGCGATATACAAGCATACCAACAATACGCAGTACCCATCTTCAACAAACGTTCCATGACATACTGGCTGAATTTCCCAACGTCACTCGTTTGTCATCAATGAAACTCAACCCGAAGCACAAAGTCGAGCACTACATTGAAACAACAGGCCCACCGATCCATGCCCGAGCTCGACTTATACCTTCGCATCACTACGAAAAGGTGAAGGAGGAGTTCGAAAATATGATGAGCCAGGGACTCTGCCGACCTAGCAAGAGTTCTTGATCCAGTCGTCGTACCGAAGAAAAATGTAGATATACGAGTATGTGGTGATTATAGGCGACTCAATGCAATTACCAAGCCTGACCGCTATCCCATTCCACGAATAAAGGACTTCACATATCAGCTCGCTTTAAAGCAAGCTTTTTTACCCTGGACCTGAATAGAGCATATTTACAACTACCAGTCTGTTTAGAAGACATGGAGAAGACAGCAATCATAACCCCCTTTGCATTATACGATTTCCCACGTATGTGCCCTGGACTAAAGTGCGCTGGTCAAACATTCCAGAGATTTATACACGAAGTACTCAGAGGGCTTGATTTTGTCTATCCATTTGTCGATGAATTGCTCGTGATTGCAAAAGACGAGACAACAGCTCGAGATAACCTCAGAATCGTACTACAGCGCCTGGAAGAACACGGTATCACAATCAACCCCGCCAAATGTGTATTCGCCAAGAGAGAACTCACATTCTTGGGATACTTCGTCTCCCCCGAGGGCATAAAACCACCACAAGAAAAGGTGAAGGTAATCAGCGACTACCCTAAACCAAAGAATGTCGAAGAATTACGACGTTTTCTCAGTATGATAAATTATTACCGAGAAAACATACTGAACGCCGCAGAAACTCAAGCACACGTATTTACATAATACACACTCAAAGAATCGGGACAAAACCGAAATAATGTGGAACGATGAAGATCTAAAGCTTTTGAAGAATGCAAGGAATGCATTCAAAAAGCAACCTATTTGGCGCGTCCACAGCACGCAGCCCCTCTTGGTTTAATGTGTGACGCATAGGACAAGTGAGTGGGTGCTGTACTACAACAACAAGTTGACGGCAAATGGCAGCCACTTGGTTATTTCTCTAAGAAATTCACACCAGCGCAGCAAAAGTATTCAACATACGACCGAGAGCTGCAAGCCATATACTTAGCAACGAAGCACACACACAATTTTTTTGAAGGCCGCAAACTGATTGTGTAAGCAGATCACAAGCCAATTACATACGCGCTCCAGAAAATATCATCTGACTCAGAAACTCCCCGCCGCACTAGGCAGCTATTGTTCATTAGTGAATTTACTAATGACATACGTCACATCTGCGGGCGAGATAATACTGTCGCTGACGCCTTATCGCGCATCGAAGTTATCATTGGCCCACTTCTATCGACTACGCTTTACTCGCAAGCGCACAAGAAAAGGATGCGGCTATACAAGATTTACTACGTCAATCAAATATCCAGATGCGCAAGATAACATTGCCCGGGACGACTCACGCTATCTATTGTGAGACATCAACACAAAACATACGCCCATATTTACTAGAAGAATTCCGCATGAAGGCATTTAATGCGATTCACAACCTCAGCCATCCCGGTATGTGAACGTCAAGGATGCTAATACAAACAAGATATTTCTGGCCATCTATGAACACTAACCTGAAGAAATGGGTGATAACATGCATCCAATGTCAGAGTGCAAAGATACACCGGCACACTGCAACCCCGGTAACAAACTTCGAACTATCGCGTCGTTTCGAACATTTGCATGTTGACATCGTTGGCCCGCTGCATACGTCGCCTCAAGGACACCGTTACGTCATCACTATGATCGACCGAGCGACGCGCTGGCCCGAGACGCACGCCGCGCAAGACATAACAGCTGACACTGTCGCAAAGATTGTGTATGAAGGATGGATCGCAAGGTTCGGATGTCCAGCTCGAATGACGACTGACCAAGGTCGACAGTTTGAAAGCAGTTTGTTCAACACATTAACAAGACTACTTGGGATCACGCGCATTCACACAACACCGTACCATCCACAAAGCAACGGATTGATCGAAAGGTGGCACCGCTGCATGAAATCTGCATTAATAGCAAGTCTGAGCACGAGCAGTTGGATTGAGGAGCTGCTTACAGTGTTGCTAGGACTGCGAGCCGCAACGAGAAGTGACAGTAGAGTCAGTGCTGCACAGCGTACCTACGGTCATGCTCTCACACTGCCAGGAGATTTTTTCGTGCCGTCGAAGCCAGTTTCTATGGACTACAGTTATGTTGAAAAGCTACGATCAGCAATTAGCACTTTTCGCCAAGCAGCAGCACCGTCACGCACCAGTAGCAGAAGTGGCATATTCGTACCTTAAAGCTTACAGATCTGCAAGGAAGTATTCGTACGAACTGATGCAGTCAAGAAACCACTGCAACCACCATACAACGGACCCTATCTAGTGCTAAGCCGAAGCAATAAAACGTTCACTGTTCAACTACCGGGAAGGCAAGCAGTTACATCAGTTGACCGCCTCAAGCCTGCGTTCTCCATTCCATGCACTGACGACATATGTGACATAACACCCCTAGGCTCCAATCCTGCTACGAAGAACACTGTTTCTGTAAACATCACAACAGAGCGTACATCGCGCTCAGGTCGTGTCATAAGGCAACCGGTACGTTTCACTTGAAGGAGAGCAATGTAGCAGCGCGCATGCGAATGACAGCGCACTCGCCGCTACACTGAGTTGGAGGAATTTTAATTTTTTAATGGCAGCTCGTAGTTGTGACCACTGAGGTACTGGGTACTTAACTGAACTGTCCTGTGGGTGCCTTAAGATTTTACTCGAAAAGCCTCCAACCAGGAGCGAAATTTAATACTAAACTTATATTTAAATGACCGCATGCTAAGGGCACCCCCGTGAGGTACGAACCTCGGCTTAGGGCATCATTGAGAGAGGGCAGCAAGTGGGGACAGGCTGGATCGAAATGTTTATATTATGATTATTATTAGGGGAATTTAAGGCTACAGGCTCAGCTACGACGCGGGCTGGGGTCTTATCGGACAAGACTGAGCTGGAGGATCGAGCGCCGGCACTTATATTTATAACTTCGAGTGTTTAGTGGTTAGTTGGACTGTTGACAGAGGACGCGCACCGCGCGCACATTATTGTAGTAATATTTTAACTATGTTCTGATTGGCTGTTAATAAATACTAACTGTTAAATAATGTCCACTACTTGTGCCTAGGTAATTTTGTATATAGTTAGGGTGTAAATAAATTAGGATTCATAAACCTCTCGATCCAGCCTGTCCCCACTCGCTACCCTCTCACAGTGACGCCCTAAGCCGAGGTCCGTACCCCACAGGGGGTGCCCTTAGCGAGCGGTCATTTAAATTATAAGTTTAGTATTAAAAATTCCGCTCCTGGCTGGAGGCTCTTTTGAGTAAAATCTTAAAGGCACCCACAGGACAGTCCGGTTAAGTAGCCCCGACCTCAGTGGTCAAAACTACGAGCTGCCATAACTCAAAAAAAAATAAAAATTTAATTTGGATTCATTCCTTCTTTCTTACAACAACCATTGTTTTATTTCTACCAAACACGTTGCTAAAAGATTAATAACTGTTTAAATGTTAACGACTTCTTAAACTGTACCCAGCAACCTAACCTATTGTGCATGCATATTAATATTCGATCAATACTCAAAAACTTCTCTGCTTTAGAAAAGAATATTCTTATTAAAAAAAAAAAAACGATGTCGTCATTCTAACTGAAAGTAACATATCAGAAAACAACAGTGTTCTGTACCAAATAAGCGGGTACCGAATGTACACAACCTTGCGCACAGTATCATTATAATACTGGGCATTATAGTATATGTGAATAATAAACATAAATGTAGCATCATTAATGTGAAAACCTTACACTTTGAAAGTTTATTTTGTACCAGCACCACCCATTCGAACTATAGTGCGGATCTGTGTGCGGTATACCGACCACCAGGCTCTAGTAAAATTCCATTTATTGACGAACTACAAACTTTACAACAAAAACTCACTAAAAGCACAAAATTATAGGAGACACTAACATAGATTTATAAAGAGATAATCCTGTAAAGCATAAATACAATAACATGTTATGTAGCATGGGCCTTTTGTGCGGGATCACTGAACACACTAGAATAGCAATATCTAACGAGAAAATAAGTAAATCTTGTATTGATCATATTTATGCGCGATCCCGTTCACGAGACCTATTTACGGCGGTACTCAGTACTACACTGGCTGACCATCACGCTGTGATGCTCGCATGTTCTGGCGCGCGAATACAGAATGTCCCTAAATACAGGACCTCCATATATAATCATCAACTTATTAAATGTTTCGAGGAGGTTCAGTGGGAAAAATCACGGGATATAAAATGCCCTACATAAATATAAAAATATATATAAATTATAAATTAAAAAAAATATATATAAATTAATTAATTATAAAAGTACATATACAATATTAGTTTTAGTATATGCGAAACCCGAAACACGTGTCTAGTATTTTTATGTAAAGAATCTATTTACAAAATTTCAAAACAGTATCATGAAAATCACAAAGTTATAAGCTTGTTATATTACCTGGTTGTCCGTACAAAAACATGGTCACCACGCGGCGCCAACGCACCGCACGCGCCTCCCGCGTCGTCTCGCGCTCATTGATAATAATTTGGCAGTAGGTACCTAACCGTACGGCGATTGAATTGTAATTATCCGGTAATAACATTTTCCATCACACTTGCAGGCTTTGGACTGTCGTAATGGTCTAGTGTAGGTAGATATTATTATGTACTTTATTCGTAAATGCAGCCGTAAGTGATAAAATGTCGTCAATGCGATTTGTTGCACCTTATGCCAAACACTAAAAGTTCAAAGTGGATAAAAACTGTTAAATATCGCATTACTGAACACAGCAGGCTGTAGGTTTGTTGGCCATGTAGTCCAAAATTCCGTCTTGGACTGTGGTAGGAATTCGACTCACTCCTCTATCGACTGCTGTCGGATAAACTGGAAAGGTCATATTATACAAACCCTATCAAATAAATTGGCTAGCTTTACATACGCCTTAAGAGAACTAAAAAAAGCAACCGACTTCAAAACAGCTCTTTCAGCCTACTACGCATACACATATTCGTGCCTAAACTATGGAATTATATTGTGGGGAAATAGTGTAGATATAGAGCGACTATTTATTTTACAAAAAAAATGCGTTCGAATCCTAGTAAATATAGAACGTACGGAAAGTTGCAAACAATACTTTATAGAACATAAAATTCTTACGCTAACAGGTATTTATATCCTAGAAGCTAGTAAATTTGTGAGAAAATACCCATCGATTTTTCCGCTAGCAAAACAGCAACGCCCACAGCAACGCAGTCTTAGAAACCGATATCTAAACGAATTAGCGGTACCAACTTCAAGACTAGCTATGTTTCGTTCTGGGCCTCTGGCCATGTGCGTTAAAATCTATAATAAACTCCCGAATTCAGTTAAGGATACAGAGTATGATAACAAATTCAAAAATGACCTACAAAACTACTTAAACTTAAAATCATATTTTAGCCTAAAAGAATTTTTAACTGAGAAATAAATAAATTACTATCGACTCGAACACATTGCACATACATAACTAGGTACTCTATAAGACATCAGTCAGAAAATGATAATTTATTTATTTAGTTTGTAAGAATGATATAATGTATAATAATAATTAATAATTTTTTAATTAATCTGTATCAACAAATTGTATTAATAATGAATAATGATAGCATGTTAAATTAATTAAAACCTGTCGCCTACACATTGCTGTGCCCTAGCAGGGTTCATTGTTTGGAACTATCATAATGTAACAACCTGTAAACAACATGAAATGCAATAAATGAATATGAATATGAATATGAATATGAGGCCGAGTGGTACCGTAGTCCCTAAATTTTTGCGTGGCGGAAAGCATTGTGTTTCACGATACTCTGATGCCGAATTGCTCCTCGTACCGCCGCACTGCCAGAGATACGTTATCACCACACATACCGCTAGTGTACGTACCATTTCTGTGTACTGGACGTTTGTGTATGAGAAAGACATGGTTACACGATACTTTTTACATAGGGTAGGTACACGGTACACGATCAACCGAAAGACAACTAACTGTAAGACCCACGGCGGCCGCGCAATCGCGAAGGCGTATTGTAACTGAAAGGAAGCGTAACACGTGCGCGTCAACCTGTAGCGTCCGGGGACTGAAGGAGTTGTTTTACCCCCGCCCCGCTGTGCACCCGCGCCTGGTGCCGCTTTGACCTGCCGTGATCTGTGTTGTGCGCGTATGATTGCGGATAAGTACTTAGTGTCGCTCGGTGTCCAACTTGTAACATTTTTAAAATATTTTTGCGACAAAATATAACATAGTTTAAAAATTATTGGAATCGATTCAGTTACTTATTCTGAACAAACTATATTCAGGTTTCGCATATACTAAAACCAATGTTCTGGTTTAAGAACTTTATTTCCTCATAAGAATTAACAATAATTCACTTACTGAGAAACAAGATTTACAATTTATGTTTAAATAACAAGCGTACAGAAAAAATAATTTTTAACGGGTAGGCACGTAACACAATGAATATCACCAACCGAGCAAACACGGATACAAAAGTAAAAGTTACAACATACTAGATGTGGCATACAAGGCAGCGTACTGACCAATTGAATATTATTATTTTATTTTTGTATTAGTTTTAAGTTTTTAGATTTTTGAGTTACTCATAATGTGTGATTAAACTAATGTTGTATATGTATATATAAATATATACATTTATGCGCAACCAGTTCAAAGAACGTTCTAAAAAATCAGAACATAAAATTAAAGTTAAATGTAGTTCTTCGCGTAGTAAAAATAAATGGATGAATAAAAAAATAATCAGAGCCAAAATTTATCCCGATGTTCACCCATCGGGGTTGAACATCGGGATAAATTATTCATGAAGTGGATAGAAGACTCCAATAAAATAGTCTTAAAACAAAAATATTACAAATCAAGAAACTATGCAAATACTTTAAAAACTAACACTAAAAACAATAACATAAAGTCCAAAATTTTATCAAATAAGAGCAATATTAGACAGTGTTCCCGCAAACGCCTACAGAAATTTGAATAGTTGGATGTTAGGGCTACGCAGATTGTGGCTAATCGTTTTTATTTTTAACGTTTGTCGACCGGCTACCTACATCAATACTCAATATTCAATCATTTATTGCATTCCACAATGTGCTTAGGTGGTAAGTAAACATTAGTTGTACCAATCGTGGACCCTGTTGGGCACAGCAAAATAAAAATTTGAAGGAAGAGGATTAACTTATACATGCCAAACAAAAAAAAAAACTTGTTCTATTTAAAATTAAAGCCAGCATTTTGTTAATTATTAATTTAATTAATTAAATCTAAATATTTATTATTTATTTATATTTTTGTGCCAGTTCTGTGGATTTTTCAATTAAATATTCATTAATACTGTAATAACATTTATTCAGTATTTTTTTTAATTTTTATTTATTGGTAAAAATAGCAATTTTTCCCTCATTTCTGAGCACCTCAGGTAGTTTATTATAGATTTTGATCGACATAACATAACATCTGTGATATATTCAGAATAAATTTGCACGTTCACATCAAGCAATGTATTTTTCATTATTACCGTAATTATACCTGGATCAATCCCGCACAGACAGCTATAGCAAATTCTTATTCGAATTACAGGTAAAATAAAAAAATCCGTTGCTGATGCTAATAAGAATTCATTTAATAAAACTAATTTAACTTCTAAAGACATTACTAATAATTTTGCACATACTTTTGATAAAAGCGTGAAGCTAATTGTTCCTAAGTGCTCGAAACCATTGTTAAATAAAGTAGAGTACGCCGCTCAAGCTAACGTTACTATGCGGATAAAGTCTTTGAACAACAATAAAACTTGGAAACCGCAGGCTGAAGAAGTTTGCAAAAGATTAAGCACGTCTGCATATGCTCTCTACAATCTGTCCAAGAAAGTTAACGTTGATACTTTAATGGTTGCATATCACGGTTTGGTGGTCTCTGTTCTAAGGTTCGGTGTAGTATTCTGGAGTAATTGTTCCGAAAGGGAGTCTATACTTAAAGCCCAAAAATGGTGCATAAAATCCATTTTTTATCTCAAGGTTACAGATAGTTGCATTCCTTGTTTCAAGAAACACAAAGTACTAACTTTTTCTAGTTTAGACATTCTCAAAGTAGCTATATTCGTTAAAACTAACAAGCATCTATTTCCGGCATTAAATGATACGAGGATGCGAACTACTGCCATGATATCAAAATATCAGAGTCTATTGTGTACTGGTAGATAAACACTGCTTTGCTTAAAAAAAACTTTATTGGTGTGGCACCTATTGGCATATATTAGGTCTTTACCTATGAAATTGCCGTTCTGCAGTACTGGCCATTTCAAATCAAAATAATTTTTGTTTGGCTATGAATTCTAATTTCAAATTAATTTTATTTTAAAAACATGGATTTTTTTTTCTAAAAGTAGTCATTTCTTTATTGATTAGTGTTACATTTTCATCGCATTTCAATCTTTTTCGTCATCATGGATACGTTAAAAATTCGAGTAATTATGGAATATGAGTACCGTCGTGGCAGCAACGCGGCACAAGCGGCACGCAACATCAACGACGTTTACGGAGCTAACTCTACAAACCAACGCACCACCTGTTATTGGTTTGCTCGCTTCCGTTCTGGAAATTTCGACCTGAAAAATGAACCTCGCGGTCGTCCGAAGACTTTGGTCGACAATGACGAATTAAAGGCGATTGTGGAAGCTGATGATACACAATCTACGGCTGAATTAGCAGCAGCTTTCGACGTTAGCGTCAAAACAATATTGGTCCATTTGCGTCAAATTGGCAAGGTAAAAAAGCTTGACAAATGGGTGCCCCACGAACTCAATGATCGCCAGCGCGAAGTACGCGTCGAGACGTGCCTTGCACTGCTCAACAGACACACAAATGAAGGAATTTTGAACCGCATTGTTACCTGCGATGAAAAATGGATTCTGTTTGATAACCGTAAGCGCTCAGCAAGTTGGTTGGATCCTGGTTCAGCACCTAAACAATGCCCTAAACGAAAACTTACCCCTAGAAAAGTGATGGTCACTGTTTGGTGGTCTAGCGCCGGTGTGATTCATCACAGCTTCTTACCAAACGGGGTGAGCATTACTGCAGATGTGTACTGTGAAGAACTGAACACAATGATGGAGAAGCTGGCGCATCTCCAACCAGCATTGGTCAATCGCTCGTCTCCGCTGCTCCTGCACGACAACGCGCGACCTCATACTGCACAGCAGACGGTCTCCAAGTTGCAAGAACTGGGGTTGGAAGCTCTCCGTCATCCGCCCTACTCACCAGACCTTGCGCCTACAGACTACTACTTTTTCCAGAATTTGGATAACTTCTTGGCGGGAAAAAAATTTAATACCCGAGAGGCAGTACAAAATGCCTTTGAAGAATTTGTTGCCTCCCGTCCAGCTGATTTCTTTAAGAAGGGCATCAATAAACTGCCACTGCGATGGCAAAGATGCATTGATTGCATGGGTGATTACTTCGATTAATACAAATAAAAAATTCATGAAAAAAATTCGTTTAAATTTTTTCACACAAAACGGCAATTTCATAGGTAAAGACCTATTATATGGCACATATTTAACAAATTGCCAAATTGTATTAAGGATCAGCCTTTAATAAAATTCAAGAAACTCCTATCGTCGTGCTGACAGAGAAATGTTATTACTCTGTTACCGATTTAATAAATGATGAATTGTGATATTTGCTTTACTTTATCTCATTTTTTATATAAATAATTTTAGACTTCGCTGATCCATGATCTCTTTGTGAATTTAAGTACCTTGTTTCTAAATTATCTGTAAGTTAACCACTATATTTTTGTATGCCAACAGGCGGAATGTACTGGGAATATATTTGGAACTAACACCATTTTTGTAACACCTGCATTCTATACAAATAAATAAATTACTATTATTTCCTTTATTTAATTATATACATGTAAATTATATTTTTAAATTTTAGAATATAAGAAATATAAAAGGTGTTGGTTGAGGCTCTTGGCTATTAAGCCATTGGCTGTCACGACTATCGGCACAATTATCGCTGAGTCCACGTCCCACATGTCTACAACCTAGCGAGCTAAGTCAAGATACTTGATTTGTTTATCTTTCTCGACTTTCACGAGGTTCCCGTCATACGGGATTGTTATGTCAACGATCATTGCGCGCCGCTCTATTCGATCCCCCACCACTATATCAGGCTTATTGGCAGCAATAGTCCTCTGTCAGTGATGATGGATCGATCCTAGAAAAATGTAATATTTCCATTTCCGAAAACTGAGTCGGGCACATACCTGTAGTACGGCACTTCCGATTCCACAAAGCTGTATTTCAGAGCAAGTTGCTGATGGATAATCCTGGCTACAATGTTGTGTCTATGCAAGTATTCTTCGTTAGCTAGACGAGAACACCCAGAGATAATATGTCTAATTGATTCCCCCGGATGTTAGCATGCCATATTGGCTTCCGACATACCCAAATACTTATAGGTTTCGGATGCGGAAAGGGCTCTAAGATTTATGGAATCCGAGAGTTGGGTTCCGACAGATTCCACAATCTCCCCTCGCCTTACATGCATGACCACACCAAATTCCATCTTGATGGCGCTACTGAAAGTTTCAGTTACTTTCAGTAGCTCCATCAGTTGCAAATTGTTGGGGGCAAAGAGTTTGAGGTCATCCATATAGAGGAGGAGAGATATAACCTGACCACCTCTCCTCAACCGATAGCCTAGACCTGAATCCTCCAGCAGTGTGCTTAAAGGATTCCAGGCTAAGCAGAACCAAAGCGGACTGAAACTATCACACTCATGCCATGCTGATGATGAACGTATTGATGCCAAGATTAGTTATTGAATTTTATAGTCACTGGCTGGCAATCGATTATTGTTATTGACTGGCAATGGATTAAATTGTAAATCATACATTTTGAAATGTTCTGAAAATCTAGTTTAAAAGCTGTACAAACCCTAAATAAAACAGTTTATAGTCTGGAGCCTTCCAGCTACGACCTAATTTTGAGTTTTAATTCCTTTAATGTCCTCAAGAAGACTGGATATTCCAAACGTAACGCTGCACAGTGGTCTTTTTTCCCAATCCAGATGTTCAAAAGTATTTCGTAGAAAAAAATATTTTTAAGTACATGTTATTACTCACACCTGTGTCACGGACGGTTAGGTAGAGACTAGAAATCTATCTCTTTTACGATCCTGACACACCTGTTGTGCATCTTTCACATAAAGAAAATAAAATAAAGAGAAAAATTATTATGAGCATGAATATTGTAATTAGGCAGAAGATTTTTTTACTTGCAACAGAGCACAAGTAATTATGACATTACACGACTTTTTTCGAACCTTCTATGTTTCGCCAGACGGTGAACAATATTCGTCGTTTTACTCCGCCCGTAAGCTCTAAAAAAATAATAATAATAAAATGTGCAAATTCGCGCAGACAAAAACAAAAGTTTGTTGCCCTGGATAAGTTTACTAAACAAAAATGAGAATTTAAAGACCAATCGTCATCCATCCCTAAATTCCGGATCGAATATCCAAACTAAATAAACATATTTTCCGTACAAAAACTGGATTTTTTAATGGTCTACAAATAACTTAAAAATTTATCTTCAAAAATTAAATTGACTTATTTTAATTACACGTACCTGAACATGGCGACTCCATCCTAAGCATATTATAATTTCATACAATGTATCAAGTTGCACACTCTTTGAAGTTGGAGCGCCGACTGACTGATACACGATACACAACACGCGTAATAAAACACGTTACAACTTGTCGCTCTGTCTTGTAGTAGACGAGAAGATAAATTAAAAAGCTATTGTCACTATGTTAACACCTCTATTAGGTGTCGTTTAATGTTTGTTTTATTCAAAAATGTTTCCGACGTTTTCATGCTTTTTGAACGTCTAGATTGGGAAAAAAGACCTCTGTGCGCTGGTGTGACGTGGCACACGACGCTCCGGTCCTAGCTCTGGCATTATTCAGTGTAGGACCAGCCGTGGCTTTAACTCTAGGACTGTTCTGCTGAACAGCCCCACGCCGTTTATCTCCCGGCGCTGTTCTTGGATCCTCTGGACCATTACATCCAGAGTAAGGGGACTTTTTCTTCTGCTGCGTGAGGACGTCACTTTTCTCCCGGCCTTCAGGAAGCTATCTGATCCTTGAAGCTACTTCTGCTGTGTGAGGATTCCACTCATTTTCCGGCGCTGTCTTTGGATCCTCCGGACCACTACGTCCAGAGTAAAGGGGTTGCTTCGACTACACGGCATGTGGACGCCGCTCATCTTCCGGCTGCCGTCGCTGGATCCTTCGGACTTTTACCACCGGCTTACTTACTCTATTAGTAATAGATTTAAGTACCTCTAAATAAAAAACGACTATCTAGGTAGGTAGGGAACTTGTACTTCCTCCTAGAACACTTTAAATTACTTGTGGCTTTACGGTTTACCCTCGAAATTACTTGAAGGGCTAACCGTAACGTTCTAAAGATACAGTCCTGTGACAGACAAACAAATGATGTAGGCTTAGTAATAGGGTTGCGATGGGACCTTTTGGGATCGGAACCCTTAAAAAATATTTAAACGAGTAATACCGCTTGCATCATGGTTCCACTCCGCGTTGGGTCGACACTTTGCGGGACCAAAAAAGTTCCTGCCACGTTATTTGTGTAAAGAATTAGCATTATCATTCAACGTGGGACTTTTTGGGCAAGTTTTGATTTGGGAGCACTATGGAGGAGTACTTTGACACAATATTTAGTGTACTGTGACTTTGAAGCTACTTGTATATAAATATGATTGCATCAATATAGAATAAACCACCGCTACTCACCAGTAGGTTGTTAGTTTGATATTCTGCTGAGCAATTTTTAGCAAAATCTTCGTTCCATTTGCTCTGTGGAATAGAAGTCGATAGCCAACGCTCACTGCGGGCCTTCGGATTCTTAATTTCTTCTTTTAGTAACTTGAGAAGTTGCGGACCTGAACAAAGTTTGGCATTCAATCTTTGATAATATTGTTTGCTTAATTACATTTCCTTTTAAATGCCATAAGTCCATGTAAATGCATCGATATGGCATGTAGTACGTAAAGGCCGCAATTTATGATCAAGTATTTATATTTTTTGGCCTTATCTACGTTTTGACGGCTATTTGACGTCATTGGCGTCCAGGATACTTTTTCTTTCATTGGAGACGTTCAAAAGATTAAATATGACGTTATCTCTTACCTGCAATTGAGATATATCGCGAATGATACGGTATGTTGGAACTCGGCACCTCCTTCGCGAACACGCCTTTCGCCATGAGCTGAGCGACGAACTCCTTCATGACGCCAGCAGGTCCTGAGATGGTGCTGGAGTCAGGCCCGTTATGACACGCCACGTCGATATCGGACGGGCATATCTTCGATAGCTTCATTTGAAAATGAAAACCAAAACGTTGAGAACGGACTAGGTGTTCCGTACACTTGAAAAAATGATTATTTTTCACGGTTTCTTGTAAGTACATGGTGGTTTTTAATTGTTCATAAGTATGCCATATTGTCCATGATAGAGGTTATAACTATAAACTCGGCTTATGACAAAGTTAAAAGATACGGTCTTATTACAGGCAGACAGATGGCGTAGGTTTAGTAATAACTAAATTATTTATCCACCCAATAGCGTAGTAAAATGTAACAATAATGAGCGATTGGATTTACTTGTTCATATCCCAGACCGACAGCAGCCATTGAACCATGTATGATGGGAGTCTCCAGCGATACACGTCCACGTTGGTAAGCGCACATCATCATTTGTTCCGCTGTTAAACATCCGTCGGCGTATGCACATGCCAACTCACCAACACTGTGGCCTGTAAGAAATAAAGCAATGATCAAGAAGAACTACTACTGTAAGTATATGATCCACATACGGTAAAAGTTAAAACGAAAATAAAATATTTTTTCGCATTGAAATCAGTATTGTGGTAGATGATATTCTCAAAGAGTCCGAATTGTACCGGATAAGTACAATTTCTGGCGCATCCTACAATTCGAATGCATTTAAAGTCTAATTAATAGCGACCCTATATATTATGAAGAAATGTATCCATGAGCTTGGGCATGATCGGGTTGGCAATTCTATCTTTGAACATCTGATACAGGTATGTGTGTCACATTTATAATACATTTTAGTTTGTAAATTGCACTGTAAAACAGCTTAGGCTTATTTATTCTGTAATGTTATGCATGTACACTTAAATAAATCAATAAATACCTATGATTCCGTCAGGTTTTAATCCCAGTTCATGAAGGACATCTGTAAGTCCGATTTGAATAGCAGCGATCCCCACGAAGGAGTGTACGATATGGTCAAATATGTTTTTGTCAGTAGACGTTATTATGTTAACAATGTCGAGACCTTCAGGTTCCATCACTTTATGACAACTGTAACAAGTGTTTAATTCAATACCTGTAGTAGTAACGGAATGTTTAAGCAATTTAAGAGAGTATGCAAAATTACTGACTTAAAATTCCCCGGGCTACTTAAGCATTTTAAAACTTTTGATTAAACCTCTGATGATTTATATTTACCGTTGTATAGCAGCAGCAAAGATCGGTATGCGCATGAGTTGCGCACCCATACCAACCCACTGCGAGCCCATCCCACTGTACACGAACCATAGCGGCCGCCGGGCATTGTCGAAGTACTCCGCCTTCTCATACAAGCTCACAGTTTTTTGGTTCACATCCGTGTCTGGCAAGATAAGAAAGCAAAACATTGCATTCTTCGATACAGTGATCCAGGTTAGGAAGAATTAATATGTATAATATAACGTGATTGTTGCTAACAAATAGTTGATGGGGCCGAAAAGTTCTGGAGTGGTAACCGAATCTCGGACGGCACAGCGCCGGTAGGGTTCCTACAATTTACACCGATAACCTGGTGAAGGTCGCGGGAATCCGCTGGATGCGAGAAGCACAGGACCGGTCCTTGTTACTATGTTTGAGGAGACCTATGTCCAGCAACGAGTCTCTGCCGATTAATGATTATAGTTACTATATATAATATCAATTTGTCCATACCAAGTATTGCATATCCCCTGCCTAAATGTCCAGAGATATTGTTTGCATGGATGTTGTGCAACAGTGCCAATTCTTCAGCATCGATGGGTCTGGACTTGAGGTTCTCAAATATCTTAGTGATGGCAGACTCTTGTCGGCCTGATAATGTGACCAAGCGTGGAATAGAAGACTGGTAGCGGGAAAGGTCCTGGAACATTTAATAATTGTAAAGGCGCGTTGAGGCAGCAAATCTGTCGTCATTCAATATTTAACGTATTAGTTCTCATTATTCAATTGTCAACGTACCAAAATTGCAGGGGAGTTCGCACCAAATTACATATTCTATGTATGAATATCTTAGCCAATTCTTACGACATTATAATTCTGACTGAGACCTTGTTAACGCCCGAGATATTTAACAAAGAGTTCGTTGATGAACGTTATGAAGTATATCGATGTGACCGTGATCGTACGGCCACTAATAAAAAAGATGGAGGTGGTGTTCTCGCGGCGATACTTAAAGGACTGCGTCCAGTTAGAATAATTCCAAGTTTATCTATGCACACAAACATTGAACAGATCCTTGTACAGTTGCCAAGCTCAGCCAGAGGTAAGTTTCAAATAATTGCGGCAGGTTTTTACCACCTAAAACACCTGAGTGTGTATATGTTGAATATTTTGACTTAATGCAAACACATCGTGATGACACCGACATCGAAAAATTTTACTTGTTAGGCGACTATAATTTGCCGGACCTCGACTGGGTTGCTAGCTCAGACAGTATTTAAATTTCTGCACAGACCTATAGAGCTAATTCTCCCATATGTGGTCACTTGAGTATGTTTATGTCTTTCTTAAACGCTCATCAATTCCAAACTATAAAAAATCTGAACAGGAGAATATTAGACTTGGACACAAGTAATGACGATTGCACAATTTCTGAACCCACAGACAATTTATTACAGCTTGACAACCATCATCCTCGGTTATGTGTATCCCGCTCGCTACGTTTACCTCATGGTTCAAAGGTACGCAAGACGATAAAAAAATATAATTACTATAAGGCAAGTTATGATGAAATTAATAACGATTTAAATGAAATCAATTGGTAAGACGCCTTAAATTACCAATCAGTTGACGAATCTCTCGACACGTTCTCTAATATTATTTTTGGTATTATTAAGAAACATGTACCCTTGACTACTTGCAGATCTTTTAAGTTTCCCGTGTGGTTCTCAAAACCTCTTATACATATTCATAAAGATAAGGTCAAGGCCTGGGTTAGATGGAAAATGTACAACAATATTTCGGATTACGAGCAGTTTGCACTTTACCGATCTAGAGTAAAGTAGAATGCAACCACTGTTATAAAAACTATATTAAATCTGTTGAAGATAGTATTCAGAACAATGTTAAGCATTTTTGGACATTCCTTTCTAATAGAAAAAATATCTGCTGGCATTCCATCCACTATGAATTATAACAACCAGTCAATTAGCAACCCAGAAAACGTTTGTAACCTTTTTTCAGACTTTTTTAATTCGGTTTATGAACCATCCAGTTCTGCTAATATTCCATCCACGTATGACGACTGCTCTGATAGCTGCACTCTGTAAAATTACATTCAGTTTTCTATTGATGAAGTACTTAGTGGAGACAAGACATTGGATCCTTCTAAAGGGCCAGGATCGGATGGTCTATCTGTAACTTTCATTAAACAGACGACCATTAATCTGTGTATACCCCTGCATATTATATTTAACCAATCTATTTCTCAATTTCTCATGGATGCTTTCCTCAGGCATAGAAACTTGCAAATATAACCCCTGTTTACAAGTCGGGACCAAAGAATGATGTCGAGAATTATCGTCCTATATCAATACTGTCAGCTTTGTCAAAGGTTTTCGAGAGACTAGTTCATGATAAAGTATACCCTCTACTGCACAATACTATTATTCAACAGCAACATGGATTCGTCAAACGAAGGCCAACTACAATAAACCTAGTAATTTTTGTGGACTACTTGTTCAACAACATAGACTCTCGTGTGCAAGTTGATAGTATATACACTGATTTCCGGAAAGCTTTTGACAAGGTTGACCATCAGCTTCTCTTGAATAAGATTGCATTCAATGGCATACGTGGTGAAATCCCTTCTTTAGTAAATATTCAGACGCGATTTAAAGAGTTCAAAGTAAGTTTTTGAAAGCCATGCATTTCCGTTGGTTCCGTACTTATGCGATTTATAGTGATCTTCTGAATAGGTATAAGCTACATAATCTTAAAGCCAGCCTTATTTTAGAGACAATGCAATAGCACATGTGATTGTATGGATATTACTAATAAGATTAGCTACGTAGTACCTAGAACAACCATACGCCATGGGGTGCGCGCACGACCTCTATTTGCCGTATCTTCTAGTCGTGCGAACGCAGGCTTACGAGCACCCCTACGTCGCCTTACTGGTCAACATAACAATCTCTTTTAAAATATTCACATCTTTGCTTTTCCAACTGGTAGATTTAGGGGCTTTTTTCGCGAAACTATTTTGGATATTGCTCTGTAATATTGAACTCTTAGACTGTACTTTTATAATTTCTTGTTTTTCTTTTTTATTTGCATGCCTGTTTAATTTTATCATTAACACATGTATTTTTCAAATAGTAAGCGCACATCGCATTAATTTATAACTTGTTTTTATAATATGTGGAAAATGTCGTGGGTTATACATTTACTCACTCTGTAGTACAAATTTTGGGTAATACTGTAATCTGTAACTGTTTATTTTCCCAAATAAATAAAATAAAATAAAACGTGTTGAACACAGTTGATAATGACGTTATACCACTGAGTAAATGTACCTTGGGTTTATAGTGACCATGCAGCAGCATGTGTGAGTTGACACCTGTGGCGGACATGCCGTTGACGGCGACGTAGGAGCGGTGGAAGCACTGGTGCTCAGTGACGACGCGCATGCGCCCCTCGCGCAGAGCCACCACGTCCTGCCGCGGGCTATTACAGTGCATGTTGGCGGCTAGCTGACCGGTGTGGTAGCCAAGTAACACCTGCATGTTTGGAAAGCATTATTAAATAGGTCCACCAAAATGATCGGTGTTTTACCAACTTCCCCAGACAAGCTCATTTACAAAGAGATCTAGTCTAGTTCTAGTAGGTACTAATAAGCTACTAACCTTAGTGAGAGCAGTCATGCCAGATGCTGCCATTGTCAAGCCAACGTTAGATGTCACGCTGCCGACTAGTAGGGGGTCTTGCCTATCTTTGCAGTAGACTTCTTCAATTGCTTCCAGCTCAGATTTGTCAGCATCCGGTACGCCTGCACAAACCCCCGAAATGCGGTAAAACTAAAACGTTCCTAAAAACTTTTTAACGAGATTACGGAGGCATTAATGGTTTCGCTAGCCGAGTATTTTTTTTTTGTTGTATACATTTTATTCATTAGTAAATCCTGACGACTTTGTTTAAGTCGGCAATAACTGTGGGCCCTCCTGATAACATCATCCGTCTGGCTGGAGGGTCCTCCCTTTCAGCCAGAAGGGTGATATGAATGATTCCTCCGTTCATCAGGTATTGATATACGTTTCACGTTTGGAGGTTGAGGAACGAAGTGTTCCCTCACCTCCAAACTTCTCTCACCTATTGCCTATTGTATTGCTATTACCTGTGCCATATCCTTCCACATATTCTACCTCCTGTGGCGCCACCTGCACTTCCTTGTAGAACCGTCTAATGAACGCAGCCGTAGTTTGAGGGTTCCGACAGTACCCGAATTTGGGTCCCATTTCGTCACACAGTATAGATATGAATTCATTTTTGACATGTACTAGTTCCGCGTAGAGTCTAAAAATACAACAGTATATATAAGGTGTATCTATTCATACACGAAATATTTTAAGAGATCTACCTCTAGCTGGTTAAAAGAATCTATAGAAACAACGTATTTATTATCTACCTTTGTTATTTAAAAAATTATATAACTTAAAATTAGTTGACGTACATAATAAATCCATCTTCTTTTTTAACATCCATTACGCTAGTTTCTACGTAATATTTACTATTATTGAAGCGGGCGGCGGCATAGCGGCGTGGTAGAAGGGCGCGCGGCTTTCATGAATAATCAATAGAGTACCTTTTTTTTTGGTGGGAAATCATCAAATAACTTCTCCCGCTCTGAGAGGAGCGGAGGGCGAGTCAGACTTTTACTGACTAAAATCCACCCGTGTTCCTTGAGTTGCCTGTGTGTCAGGGCCACGGTAACTCTTCCGAACAATTCGCGACCCTGGCAGGCATCGATCCTAGCGAACCCCGTCAATTAGTGCTGACATCTCTTTGAGGCGCGCGTGGAATACAACGCGCCGTCCACTCGGGCCTTGTCCTTACAAGTCGGTGAGCTACCCATTGCTCGCCGTCCGCAAGCTCCCGCCTACGGTGGCCGGGAATCGGCTTGGGATTCCCTACGCCCAGGGCGTCTCCTGCGGCAACTAGGGGCGTGAGAGCACTACGATTGCCTCACCCTCAAGCGCTTAGCCTCCTCCTTCGCAAGCATTACTGCTTCGCAGAAGAAGGTGATGGCTTCCCATGCCCTCTCGCTCCGTACCATGGCCTGGACCAAGGCCGGACGTGAGAGATCGCCGCCACCGATCGCTTCCACGAGGACACAGCGGTGCTCCGCCCAGGGCCGTATTTAAGCATGTGGAGGCCCCGGGGCAACCAAAAAGTGTAGGCTCCAAAAATTTTGTGGAACAGACGATAACTTTTATTCCCGCATTTTTCTATAATTTTTAAAGATGGTGGATTTTTTAGATAGGGCAGTAAGGGCAAGGTACCTTAATCGTTGTACCTACACACCGTGTGTAAAACAGCGAAAAAAAATATCAAAGGAAAAGTTGTTTACTAGTGTTTACTCGTCGGAATTTGAAAGATTTTTTTTTTCCGAGGTCTCTATTGTGGGGGCCCCTCTTTTGTGGAGGCCCCGGGGCGGTCGCCCCGGATGCCCTCCCCTAAATCCGGCCCTGGCTCCGCCCAAGCCGGGCAAACCTCCATCGTATGCTCCACCATGTCCTCCGGGCGATCCACATAGTGGTAACACCCAGGCGTTTCCTCCCACCTTATACGAAACAGGAACCTCCCAAAACAAACTTATCCGGTGAGGACCTGCGTCAGGCGGAAGGTAAGGACGCCGTGCCGCCTCTCAATCCACTCCTCAAAGAAGGGACTTACCGCCGCAATTGTGGCGTGCCCAATCAATAGAGTACCTAGAACGCGAGCACGCCACGCACGCGCCTCCCTCCCCCGCGCTTCTTCAGTACAGCACGATCCGTGTGTTGCACCGCACGTGCGTTTGCAAACACGCGTCGGTCTTGTGGCAACAAACGCAACAATGCCTAACTCTAGGTATACCAACCAGCAGTACCAGAACATGGTGGTGTGCTACAATAACAAGTAGGTATCATAGGGAGGAACTAAGTATCTACCTTGCGAGTGCTGATTGTTGAGTGATTCTTCCGGTTCGGTTGGGCAACGACATTGGGTTTTCTGTATGTAAGGAAATTCTCTAAAACAGCGTGTACCTGCAGCAGCTATATCCACAACTGCCTATTTCTAGTAAGATTTTTGATCAAATAAATCCGCGCTACGCCCTTAGACTTCTTACAGTTCACATCTGTACGCGTAAGTTCAACCAACAATCAGCTGACGGATAAGAGTCGACGCACTCGTAGCATCACACAGGTCATTAACTTATGCGAATTCTAGTTTCACCTATCACCTGTTTATTAGTATTTACCTAGTTTACAGATGTGTTACAGAGCTCCAGCGGGATCTCATGGCGGCATGGAGAGTGCGACTGTCGCAACCCAGCGCAGGACATGCCACAATTGCGGGGGTAAGTCCCCTCTTTGAGGAGTGGCTTGAGAGGCGCCACGGCGGCCTCACCTTCCGCCTGACGCAGGTCCTCACCGGACATGGCTGTATCGGACGGTTCCTGTTCCGAATAAGGCGGGAGGAAACGCCCGGGTGTTACCATTGGATTGATGTGTGGATCGACCGGAGGACACGGTGGAGCATACGGTGGAGGTCTGCATCGCTTGGGCGGAGCACCGCCGTATCCTCGTGGCGGTGATCGGTGGCGGCGACCTCTCGCGTCCGGCCCTGGTTCAGGCCATGGTACGGAGCGAGAGGGAATGGAAAGCCGTTATCTCCTTCTGCGAAGCAGTAATGCTCGCGAATGAGGCGGAGCGCGAGAGGGAGAGGCAATCGCTGCGCCCTCGCGCCCCTAGTCGCCGCAAGAGACACCCTGGGCGTCGGGAGTCGATTGCCGGCTCCCGGCCACCGTAGGCGCGGGCTTACGGACGGCGAGCAATGGGCAGCTCGCCGTCCGGTAAGGACCAGGCCCGGGTCGACGGCGCGTCGTATTCCACGCGCGCCTCAAAGAGATGTCAGCACCATTGACGGGGTCCGATAGGGCCGATGCCTGCCGGGGTCGCGGATTGTTCAAAAGAGTTACCGTGGCCCAGGCGCACAGGCAACTGAAGGAACACGGGTGGGTTTTAGTCAGTAAGAGTCTGACACGCCCTTCCGCTCCGCCCAGAGCGGGAGAGGTCATTTGATGATTTACAACCCAAAAAAAAAAATAAAGTGCCAGACTGCTTTGGAGTCTGTTTCGCTACCCCAGTTCCTAACAACAGGAGTTACCTACTTCATAAATCAGGTAGCACCGTGGAACCATAAAATGATAGGCCGATCACGTGTTTACCGACGGTCTATAATATTCTTACATTCATTTTGAGAGCTAAAATTAACAAACATATATACACTAACGCCATCATGTCTGCCTCTCAAAATAGATGTAGGAACGGATCTCGCGCTACTAAGGAGCTACTCCTCATTGATATGGCCATTAGCCAACAGGCTCATCGTTCCTGAAAGGATCTGTCGACATGTTGGATAGATTACAAGAAGGCCTAAGACTTGGTGCCACATATATGGCTTATGAGGGTGCTGGATTTGTATAAAGTAGATGCAACTCTGCGCACCTTCCTGATGTCATGTAGAGGGCAATAGAGGACGTTCCTTCGCTATCCAGGATGACGAAATGTCCAGAGGAACAGCGAACCGATAAGGATTGGGCGAGGCATATTTCAGGGTGATAGTTTGAGTCCTCTTTGGTTCTGCTTAGCCATAAATCCTCTAAGCACACTGCTGGAAGATTTAGGTCTAGGCTATCGGCTGAGGAGAGGTGGTCAGGTTTTATCTCACCTCCTCTACATGGATGATCTAAAACTCTTTGCCCCCAACAATTTGCAACTAATGGAGCTACTGAAAGTAACTGAAACGTTTAGTAGCGCCATCAGGATGGAATTTGGTGTGGAGAAATGTGCGGTCATGCATGTATACCGAGGGGAGATTGTGGAATCCGTGGAAACCCAATTCTTGGATTCCACAAACCTCAGACCCCTCTCCGCGTCCGAAACCTATAAGTATTTAGGTATGTCGGAAGCGTTGGGCATCAATGGTACTGACATGAAGCAACCATTAAAGGAACACTTCTTTGCCCACCTGAAAAAAGTATTTAATAGTCTTCTATCAGGCGGAAACAAGGTCTTTCGCCGGTCGCGCGCCTTTAACAGTTGGGTCAACCTGGTTTTAATGTATTCTTTCGGCATACTCAAATGGACTCAGACCAAACTCGACGCCTTGGATAGGCAGGTCCGTACGCTGCTGACTGCAAATCGAATGCATCACCCACGGTCATTGGTAATAAGGCTGTATATCCCGCGAAAGTATGGAGGTCGAGGCTTTTTAGGTTTAAAGATATTTTATTCTCAAAAAAGACACAAAGTCACTTACATGAGAACAATGCTTAAAATAAATTATATAAATAAAAAGTTCGTCACAGACGTCACGGTAGCAATCACGGATATCGAAGCAATTATGATACAGTCATATAAGAAAGAAGGACACAGTGCATCCAATGCATTCAACTTTTAGGAAGAGTGTTATTTATGATTAAATACGCAGCCAATTGAGTTTTGAATGCATTGAATGAGCGCAACCCCTTTATACATGAGGGTATTTTGTTATATAATTGTGCTCCTTCAAAAGTTTTTTTTTTTTGCCAAAGGAGATCACTCATTTAGTAGGGCGACTCGGGCTAAAAAAAAAAAGTTGGCGGCCAGGAATGAAATACATTTTATTTGAAAGGTTACAGGGGAGTAGAAAGAAAATTGTATGGTGACAACGTTATAATTAATTTAGGGACAAAGATATAGAACGGTCTTTAAAAAATAAAATCGGGTTTGTTCGAACACTTTAACTCGAGAACGGCTGGACCGATTTTCATGGTTTTTGGTATTCATAAAATAACAAAATGGAAAGAACATAATGCAACGGGCGGCCTTATTGCTTGGCAGTAATTTCTACCAGGCAACTTTTGGGTTAGGAAAAACAGCTAAAAAAATATACATTTTGAATTCGATCCCTATTTTTTATATTTTATGATTACAACACTGCTATCTACTAACCAACTAGATATATATAATAGGCGTTGTACGGATTATAATAAAACAAAGAAAAGGGTACAAAAGTATCAATTTATTGTTTTTTTTTATACAGTGATCTTACATATTATGCTCATTATCTTGAACGATAACATAATCTAAAAAACCTGCCGGTGTTTGTAAGGGCTCATCTAGATGTCTAGCCAAGCCGAGAAACCAAATAATTGACATGGTATGAGCACAGCAGCCTAGAGTTTTTTTGCCAGTAAGACACGTACAATAATATTTTTTAATTGCATTTCTGCCATTTTCCGTATAATCTGCCATAATATAAACATAGTACGTCCTGGCCCTCGAATGTCGCGATTGAATACGACCTCTTAGAAGTCTCGTTGTATTATTAACATTAGGCAAGTTGATAATATTAGGATCATTATACAGTTCAATCGTGTAAACCCCGTCTCTGATGTGCTCGCCACAGTATGATCGGGCTAATTTGAGCTGATAAGTGCCCAAAGCAAAAAGAATACAATCTTCTTCATTCAGACGAGGAAAATCTATTAGTTCTGGGTCATCAGCCGTCATTCGTCGGAATACAACTCTTTGCCTGTTCATATTATTTTCTATGACATAATCGGCAAGATCGTTCTCTATATTTCGCCTGTGTTGTATGATTTCCAAGAAGTCTTCTGCGTGTATGCTATCTATTATTGGTTGATGGAATGCATTGACGAGACTGGCTGCTACTCTAAAATCATCCATCATATGAGGCATAGCTCTATTGAAAAAATCTTGACGGAACAATTTATAATCGCGCTTAAATCTTCCATTCACCACTTCGATTACCCAACGACACATAGTAACAAGTCTTGATTCGTTGGCTTGAGCTGTGGATAATTGTAGTGCACCGACTTCTTTAGAGTGTGGTAAATAGCACGAATAGCCACATTCTTCTAAGGATGCAACTGAGTCTCGAAAGCCCCTGTCAAGGATGAAGACATCTTCATTTTGAAAGTACCAATTGAACACATAACCACTCTCGTCTCTTGCCATATTCATCATGATACGACCATCAGATGATGTAGCAGAATATGGGCCAGTCACATCAATTATATATCCATCGCAAGTTACAAAAAGAAATGGCTTCAGTAAATTGGTATATTTGTGTAAGCTATAGCTTTCCCGCTGAAAAAAGAAATTGGAGCTTTTCTGACAATAAACGTATGTTGCGTCGCATATTACGATTGCCTTTCTCTCTTCCGGCGGCGACCCAGGATTACCGAAAATCGTTTCTGGTACTAATAAGTTCCGGGATACTACTTCCTGTCGACTAATGTGATCGAATCCTAAATGACGAGGAACAAAATCTCGAAGCAAGCATTTTCTAGCAATTCCAAGTTTTCGTTGTAGAGTAGACTCTGGCATTCTGAACATGTTACTTAGACGTAGGTTCGAATCACCAGTTCTGTATTTTGCTAGTAAAATGCCTAGGCAGGCTTCAGGACGTTTTTGGTTTCTCAGACTAGGTGTTTCAGACAATATAAGTTGAAACTGATCATGACTAAGACCTGTCCAGTAAAATAATTCTGTTTGGCTCATTTGCCTATAATTGACAAAGTCTAGAAAGGAACTCCTTTCTTCTTTTAACACATCTATTATATCATCTAAGTAAGCCCCACTAAAATCGGTACATAGATTTGGTGCCTCCTGTAATTGTTCCCAATCAAAACTGATCAAATGTTCTTGACAAACACGACTATCTTTAGGTATGTATATGTTATACTTGCATAAAACATTCGCCCGTAAAGAACTCGGCAAGCGACGCCGGGTGGTATTTTGACAACCAAATATTAAGCAGCGCGAACTTGTGCAAGGAACACGTCGATATCTGCTACTTTGGACAGAAGAGTCTCTGGCCGATGGCTCAGCGACTTCCACAGGCACAGCAGCATCAACAGGCGCAATGTCATCTGCTGGCGGAACGTTATCTGCTGGCGGAACGTCAGCTGCTGGCGGAACGTCAGCTCTTCTTCTCCTGTCTGCTCGTTGTACACAAGGACGGCAGATAAATTCTTCATGATTCAGAAGAATCTGAAAAGAAACAACAAAATGAATTCGAATCTATTTTTTGGCATTGATTTACTCAAAGCGGTTACTGATTCACTTTAAAAATCGTAACTAAAAGCCTGACCACGAGGACGCCTTGTAGGGGCGAGATCGTAAGGCAGCGGGCAAATAAACACGTGCCCTTATCTTTTTCACGCCTTATCAGAATACAAAAGTGACGTCATCGACGCCAGGTGCAGAGATATTTTAACCGGGTTGTACACAGGTAATTCTTAGATACCTACATACATACATACATTAATTATTAAGTACAAACATTTTTAACATTTGACCAAAAAATATGTACTTATATACTTACTTGTCGAGGGTGCATAACTTCTGTTATATACAATCGTAAGTGCGGCCTATTTTGAAACAACTCAGACGTCAATAAAGATCGTCTTCTATTAACAACTGAACGATTACAACACACACACGTTCCCATGATAACATCAAGTCCGTTATTTGCGCAATGGTCACAGATTATAAAAAAAAACAGTCCTTATAACACACGCCGAGAAATAAGCTGATTCGCAAAAACAGTGAGTAGTGAACAAGGCAACAGATGATGCGTCACTGAACGGACTGAGACGACTCGCGCGCGCGTGTCTATTGTGTTACAAGTAAACGGCACAGAGCACGGGGGAAGTGAGGGACGCGCGGAGCGTGCAAGATTAGAACAGGTTTTTACCTGAACGCGCAAAACGTATTACTTGTACCAAATATAATTCCTAATAATTATTAATCCTATTAATCTTCGAACCCAAATTGTTCTCGTCTTTGGTGCCATAGTAAAACATAATGTATTCTATACATATTTTTAAAATATGTAAGAATTATCGAGGGCCACCCAAAAAAAAAAAATTAGCCCAGAATGGGTGATCTCCTTTGGTTCTCATCTTCGGTAAAATCAGAAAACTAGCTCGGCGACTGCTACGTTGGGTTACTTGTTTTACTTTAGTAAACGATAAATTAGTCTGTATACTTTTGTTCAGTGCTTTACGAATGAAAATACATGTATTGTAAATATATATCTGTCTAATGTTCATTATTTTTGTTTCTTCATAAATTTTGCATGTTGATGTTAAATATGGGTAGCCAAAAATCATTTTCACTATCTTGTTTTGTGCAACTTGGAGACTTGCTAGCTTCGTCTTGGCCGCACTGCCCCAAATTTCAACCAGATATAGTAGGTGTGGATTTACTAAGGCGTTATAGATGGTGTGACGCAGTCTATGTGGAATACATCGAACTATGCTTCGGAAGGATCCAAGTAGAGACGTAAGCTTTGTTTTTATATGATCCAAGTGAACAATCCACGATAGATAACTATCCATTCTTAATCCAAGATATTTTTCACAAGATTTTTGCCGTAAGTGCACATTGTTGATAACTAATGGATTATGTGGAGGTATTATTTTATTTTTTGCTTTAAACAAGATATAGCATGTTTTAGAAATAGTTATAGTTAATAAGTTAAATTGAAAAACCATGAAAAAAGGGTGTTTAAATCATCTTGAGCCTGGGAAACTAAATCATGAATGGAAGAGCCGAAATAAAATAAGCAAGTGTCATCTGCGTATAGAGTAAGATGGCCATGTAGTTTAAGTTCCTGAATATTGTGTATTTATATTGTTGTTGGCAGCTCTAGGATGACACCCAAGGTAAACTGGTCACAGCTTCCCTAGGTACAATTTAACGGAGCTGCTATTCCAGTCAGCGAAAGGTTAAGAACCTTGAGGTTTGGATCGACAAACATCTTTCTTGGGGTCCTCAGTTGCAGGACGTAAGTCGCAAAATTTTTGCATCTGGTAAGTCCCTGAGACGATTGCGGAACTTTCTTCCGACTGCCACTAAAACTGCGCTTGCACAATCCCTTTTACTTCCCATCCTTGACTACGCTGATGTCAGTTATCTCGATCTCACTGAGACACAACTAGATAAACTTGAGCGACTTCAAAACTTTTGCATAAGATTTATATTTGGCCTGCGCAAATATGATCACATTTCTGAATTTCGTACAAAGCTCAATTGGCTTCCCATATGTCTTCGCCGGAATTCACATATCTTGTTTCAGCTCTACAGTATTCTATTCAACCCTAAAACCCCCTCTTATCTTAAAGAACGTTTCAAGTTCCTTCATGCCACACATAATAGATATCTTAGGTCATCGGAAAACTTAAGACTAGAGATGCCGATGCATTCCACCAGCTTTTATGACAAGTCTTTTACAGTTCAAGCAGTACGGTTATGGAATGCCTTGCCCGAGTCGATAAGGCGTGCTCAATCTTTGTCCACTTTTAAAATTATGGTTAAAAAACACTTCCTCTCTCCTTAAACATCATCATTACATTTAGTTTCCTTGCTCTTGTTTCATGTTTATTATTGTATATATTATATGTATGTAAAGAATATCACTACACTAGTGTCGTTCCTTTTCTTTAAGGATTTATTATCTACAGACCTCTAATAGATGTCAGTGTCATGTCAGTGACACCGACTGTCAGTATTGAAGTCATTTTTAATAAGTATTAGATAGGTTATGTGATTTTATAAAACGTGTAACAGTAATTTCCTAAACTACAAGTAAAGGCTTTAAATGTTGTTTTTTGTTATTTCAGGTAAGTTACTGTTTAGAGTAAATTGTGTTAAAACTTTGTATTTAATTGTGTGGTGCATAAAAGTAATTTTGTTATTTCAGAAAACGCAATTTTGTCTTTATTTCACAAAAGCATATTACCATTATAAAACAACATTTTCTGCAAATATATATAATGGTAATATGCTTTTGTGAAATAAAGACAAAATTGCGTTTTCTGAAATAACAAAATTACTTTTATGCACCACACAATTAAATACAAAGTTTTAACACAATTTACTCTAAACAGTAACTTACCTGAAATAACAAAAAACAACATTTAAAGCCTTTACTTGTAGTTTAGGAAATTACTGTTACACGTTTTTATAAAATCACATAACCTATCTAATACTTATTAAAAATGACTTCAATACTGACAGTCGGTGTCACTGACATGACACTGACATCTATTAGAGGTCTGTAGATAATAAATCCTTAAAGAAAAGGAACGACACTAGTGTAGTGATATTCTTTACATATATCAAGAAGTATGGAGAAATTAAGATTTGATTTTTGTGTGAAAACAGCATCAGATGGAAAATCAAACATTATTTGCATTACCTCAATAGGAACACCTGATGGTCAAACTTTTGGCATACCGGCCGAATATCAACCTGCAAGTTTACACCAATTAATAACAAATACATCTAACTATGCAAAGATAAGAAAAACATTGAGTAAAAGACATCAGACAAGGAAAATATGGATAACTTTAACTGATGAGATATCAAAGACATATTTAGATGGGGAACAAAATATACAGTTCAATGATTTTAACCTTGAAGAGATTATGGAAAACATAAATGAACAAAAATCTTTAACTAGAAGCTCAAATGAAACATTGGAGAAACTATTAGAGAAATTACTCGAAGAAAAGCAAAAAAAATCTGAAACTCAAAATTTGGGGAAAATTTCAAAAGATTTCGTGATTGAAAAATTCACTGGTAGAAATGCAAATGCTCACCAATGGATTAAGGATTTCAACAAAGAATGTGAACGTTTCCATATTGATGAAGACAGAAAAAAAATTGAAATTTTAAAACAATTTTTAGAATATTCTAGTGTGAATTGGTACAGTTGTATGTTAATGAAATTTACAGTAGAATCAGAGTGGATTAAATGGGAAAAATACTTCTGTGAAAAATTTGGAAACAAGGGTTGGTCTCCGATCAGATATGCTCTTGGATTTAAATATGAAACGGGTTCTTTGCTTGAGTATGCATTAAAAAAAGAAAAATTGTTATTAGAGGTTAGAAAGACGATTGATACTGGTACTCTTATAGACCTTATAGCCGCAGGCCTGCCTAATTATCTAAGTGATAAAATTGACCGAGAGACATTACAAGAAACCGAAGATCTCTACAATGAGATAGGCAAATTAGAACATCTTGTTGGGAGGAACAAATATGAAAAAAAGAACTACACATACACCGACATAAAAACAAAAAAAAATGAAGAAAAAAAACCATGCCAAATTTGTGTCACTGAGAAAAAAGGAAAACGTTTTCACCCTGAGGAAACCTGCTGGTTTAATGGGAAAAACAAAAATCTGTTGTGAAAAGTGTGAATAACTCTGAATTAGAAATTGAACTAAATAAGGAGAATCCAAAAAACTAGAAGTACCACCATTAATAAAAGTAAAGTTATTATTAAATGACACTTTAAAAGTTACCGCAATTTATGATTCAGGTTCAAATGTGTCGTTAATTAATGCAAAATTATTGAAAATACATGAAAAAGAAGAAGACATACTTAATAAACAAACAGCAAACTTGAAAACTATTAATGGTGAAAAGAAAACAAAAGGTATGGTAACATTGAAAATAAAAATATATAACATTGAAAGAAAAATGAATATTTTTGTGATAGATAATGAAAATTTTCACTATGATTTTCTCATTGGTTTGGATTGTATCAAAAAATTTAAATTAATCCAAAATGAAGAATTGAACATCATACAATGGAATACTCCACAAAAAGAGAATACAGTCCAAAATGAAGAGGATGACATAAATAAAGACTCTGAAACAAATATTTACAATTTAATGAATGTCGAAATTCGTGATGTACTAGGTGACAAAAATGGACAAGATGTTTCTCTATACTCTGAGGTACGGAAACAAGAAATGAACCATATAAACAGATGTGAAGTAAATTTCAATGAACATATTAACTTCAGTGAATTTGAAATTTCAGTAAACCACCTAGATTTATGTAAACAAACTGAAATTGATAAATTAATAAAAAAATACAAACCAGTCTTTGCTAAGGACAAATACGACGTTGGTACGGTACGAGGTTATGAAGCTCACATAGACTTGATAGTAGATAAATATTGTTACAAGCGCCCATACAGATGCGCAGCTGATGATAGAAAAGAAATCGAAAATCAAATATCAAAACTATTGAAGAACAACTTAATCGAGGAATCATATAGCCCTTTCGCTGCTCCGGTTACCCTGGCGTATAAGAAAGAAGATGGGAAAAGATCAAGACTGTGTATAGATTTCCGGGAATTGAATAAAATTGTTGTCCCTCAATCACAGCCATTCCCCTTGATTGTTGATGGTGAAGACTGTAAACTGTGAGTATTATTCCACTTTTGATATAAATTCAGCATTTTGGTCCATTCCGTTGAAAATTCAAGATAGATATAAGACGGCATTCGTCACGCAAGAAGGCCATTTCCAGTGGACATGCCTCCCATTTGGTTTAAAGACAGCTCCGGCTATTTTCCAAAGAATATTGAGAAACATAATAAGAAAACATGAACTCTCCGATTTTGCAGTGAATTTCATCGACGATATCCTAGTTTTTTCTCAAAGTTTCGAGGAACACATAATACATATATCAAAACTACTTGAGGCAATACAAACAGAAGGATTTAGACTGAAATTCTCGAAATGCACTTTTGCAAACAATCATGCCAAATATTTGGGAGACATAATAGAAAATAATTCAGTTAGACCTCTCAAAGATTATTTAACAGCTGTCAGAAACTTTCCCATTCCAGAAACAAGGAAAAATGTACGCCAGTTCCTTGGGAAAGTAAACTTTTATCATAAATTTGTACCACACAATGCAATTATCCTGGAACCATTACACAATTTATTACGAAAAGATGAAAAATTTATATGGACCAAAGAATGCCAGAGATCATTTGATAAAATAAAGGATTTACTATGCTCAAAACCAATCCTAAAAATATTTGACCCAGAACAACCAATAAAAATTTACACTGATGCTAGTATTAAAGGAGTGAGAGCTGTGTTAAAACAGGAAGATGAAAACAGAGTAAATAAACCTGTAGCTTACTTTTCAAAAAAATTGACAGAGACTCAAAAGAAAAAGAAGGCAATATATTTAGAATGCCTAGCAATTAAGGAAGCTGTAAAATATTGGCAACACTGGCTTATGAATAAAGAATTTATAGTATATTCAGACCATAAACCACTGGAAAATCTGAACATCAAGTCTAGAACTGATGAGGAACTAGGTGATTTAACATATTATTTATCCCAATACAATTTTAAGATAAAATATAACCCAGGACGGTCAAATCAAGAAGCAGACTGCTTAAGCAGAAATCCAGTCTTAGAACCTCACGACAATACTGAAGATTTTTTAAAAGTTGTAAACTTAATAAACATGAAAGATATAAAAAAGGACCAAGACACAAATCTAAATCTACAAGATGAAAAATCAAAGTTTATACTGGAGAATAACATTTATTACAAAAAGAATAAAAGAAGAAAAAAAATTATACTATCAGAAGCATTTAGCAAAACACTAATTAGAAATATCCACAATACTTACTGCCACATTGGGAGAACCCAGATGATAAATAAAATAACTCCTTTCTATACAGCAAATAATATCATCGCAAATATTAAGAAACTTTGTAATGAATGTGACATTTGTATAAAAAACAAATCAAGAAGGAATTCAAAATTTGGTTTGATGTCCCATTTAGGCCCAGCATCACGCCCATTTGAAATTATATCAATTGATACAATTGGAGGCTTTGGAGGATCACGGTCTACAAAAAAATACTTACATCTCCTGGTTGATCATTTTACACGATATGCTTATATTTTAACATCAAAAAATCAAAACTCCAATGATTTTATCAAGTTGGTAAAAAATGTGACACAAAGCAATCATATTGATATGGTATTAACAGACCAATACCCCGGCGTAAATTCCAAAGAATTTAAAGCTTTCCTGAAAAAGAAAAACATAACAATGGTATTTACTGCTGTGGACGCACCATTTTCAAATGGACTTAATGAAAGGCTAAACCAAACTTTAGTCAATAGGATAAGATGCAAAATAAACGAAGGGGACAAGAAAACAGCATGGACAACTATTGCACAAAAATGTGTAGAAAAATATAACGAAACAGAACATACAGTCACTAAGTTTTCTCCAAAATATCTTTTGGAAGGAGAGAAAATGGATATTTTGCCACTGGATTTGAAATCAAGATGCACAATAGAAGATCTCAAAAGAGACAGAGAACTAGCATTTGAAAATTCAATGAAATCTCACAATTATAATAAAAAAATATATGATCTACATAGAGAAGAGTATAAATTCGAAGTGGGCGATAGAGTATATGTAGAAAACGGAAACCGGCTAAATAGGAAGAAAATGGATGAATTAAGGATTGGACCATACAAAATCCTAAGAAAGATTTCAAATTCTATTTATGAAGTTGATGCTGGACATAAGAAGGCGGAGTCAAACTTCTACCATGTTACAAAGTTATCTCCAGAAGTAGTTAGCTCTTAATCGAACAATCATTTTGATTTGTTCTCTCCGAGGGCGGGAGATGTAAAGAATATCACTACACTAGTGTCGTTCCTTTTCTTTAAGGATTTATTATCTACAGACCTCTAATAGATGTCAGTGTCATGTCAGTGACACCGACTGTCAGTATTGAAGTCATTTTTATTAAGTATTAGATAGGTTATGTGATTTTATAAAAACGTGTAACAGTAATTTCCTAAACTAGAAGTAAAGGCTTTAAATGTTGTTTTTTGTTATTTCAGGTAAGTTACTGTTTAGAGTAAATTGTGTTAAAACTTTGTATTTAATTGTGTGGTGCATAAAAGTAATTTTGTTATTTCAGAAAACGCAATTTTGTCTTTATTTCACAAAAGCATATTACCATTATATGTAGATAAGTAAATGTTTTATGTATGTATGTATTTGTTGTATATGTAAATGGTACACCACTGACTACCTGCATTATTGTCTCTCCTTCTCCCTTGAATCCATCCAAAGGTTGTCTGTAAAAGATCGCTTTTAGCGATAAGACCGCCCATTGTGTCACCCTGTGTAAAATGTCTACATTTATATCTGTTATTTTTTATGGTGTACATAATAAAGAGTATTCTATTCTATTATTTATATAAATTAAAAAGAGCAGGGGCCCCAAAATTGATCCCTGGGGAACTCCACACGTTATAGGTAATGTCTCACTTTGAAAATTATTATCCGTTCTAACTAACTGTGACCTGTTTTTTAGATAAGAATCGAACATTCTTAAGGCACTACCGGTAATTTTGATGGTTTCTAGCTTTTTAAGTAGCAATTCATGACTTACGGTATCGAACGCTTTTTTGAGGTCAATAAAGATACCTAGGGCTATGTTTTTTTTGTCTACATTTTGCTTAATTTTAGTAACGAGGTCGACTGTAGCTGTTAGCGTGCTGCTTTTTGGTCTAAAGCCGTATTGTCTGTCTGAAAGAAAGTTAATAGTAATTAAATGTTTATCTAATCGATTGTGCAGGATTTTTTCTAATATTTTTGATAATACAGGCAACACCGAAATAGGTCGGTAGTTACCTGGGTCCATTTTTGAACCCGATTTGTGAATGGGAGTTACTATCGCCAGTTTTAGGGTATCGGGAAAATTACCTTCAGCTAGTAGTTTGTTGAAACATTTGCTTAGGTTATTCGCTATTATATTGTTTATGCATGTTATTGCTTTGGTAGTAATTCCATCCAATCCAGTACTACAGTTAGGGTCGAGATTTGATATAATTTTTGTAATTTCAGTTGCAGAACATGGATCAAGAGTTGATAACACAGGAGTGTTCTCGGGAGGAGCTTTTGGTAAAGCATGCGTATGATTATCATGAAATGATCTAGGTATTTCATTCGCTAAAAGGGGACCTATCGTGGCAAAGTACTCGTTGAAAATCTGGCAAATTTCGTTTGGGTTTGTAATGTGTTTTTAATCAATCAATAGTTTTGAAGGAGCACAATTTTGTTTAATTTTATTGTTTGCTAGGATGTTTACCAAATTCCACATTTTTCTAGGTTTATTAATACAATTGGTAAATTTGTTATAGTAGAAAATGTTCTTTGTATCTTGCATGTGTTTGGCAACATGTATTCTTTTTGTCATAAATTCTACTTCCAGGGTGGTGTTATTCGGATTCTTCTTTAGTTCTATCCACAATGCGTTTCTTTGGTTGATATCATCAGTTATGTTTCTATTTATCCAGTCGTTTTGGGGCAGGTTTTGAATCTTGGTCTTTGTTGTTTTACTTTTGTCAATTATTGATCTTAATTTGTTTTCTAGTAGTACGTAGTCATCATTTAGTTCTTCAAGATTTGTTGTTTCTAGCATATCATGTAGTTTCTTAAAATCAATTGCTTCGTATTGGGTCCGTACTTTTCCAGGAGATTTAGTTTTTATGAGTTCAACATATATTTGTTTGTGATCTGACATTGAAGAGTCAGCTATTGCCATGTGGAAGTGATTGTCTTTTAGGTTGGAGCTGACATGGTCCAAAATAGATTTTCTAGTATTCGATTCTCTTGTACAATATTTTTTAGTGATTTTATTTAGTAATTTATGTCCAATTCCCTTCAAAAGTTCATTGTATTGTTTAGTCTTTTTGTCTTTATTTAAAAGATCAATATTAAAATCTCCGAACACTATTGCCCTCTTTCTTTTTTGTAGTTGGGACTCATAAACCTCAAGAAAATCTGTGTAGTTAGTATCGCCGGGGTTGTATATGACTCCTACTTCCAGTGCATATCGCTCTAGCTGTATCCGTAAATAGTTGTTTCCTCCTGTGTACTTAGACTCTGATAAACTATGTTGTTTGAGGTCATTGTGGACATATGCCGAAACTCCACCTCCTCTTAAATCGGTTCTGTAGTTGTAATAGTGTGAGTAGTTGTTTATTTGTAATTCCAAGGCTTGTGTTTCAGTTCTAATCCAGGTTTCAGTCAGTAAAATTACATGTATCGTATTAGGTAGCGACTCTAGGATGGATTTAAGTTCGTCAAATTTTCCTTTTTTGCGTATACTTTGAGCATTAAGGTAGAAAAATCTGAGACGTGATTTGTTGGTTTCCATATTTTGGTAATTGTTGATTACTTGGTAGGTATTGCTAGCGATTGTCGTGGGTATGGTATCGTTTATTGTTCGTAGTTTTTTGCAGGGATTTTTATTATTGTAGGTGTGCCACTAATATATTTTATGGTCAGTTCATTCTCTCCCTCATTTTGACGACGTATTAGTTCTTCTTTTCAATTTTTTAAATATTTTTGCTGTGCTGGGGTTTGGTCTGAAAATATTTTAATGTTTTCTGGCAACTTCTCTTTATTGCGTAGGAGATGCTTGGCAGATGCTGAAGAGTCGTAACATACCTTGATTCTGCGGCTTTTTCCCGGTGAGTATTTGCCTATTCTAAAGATTTTAATCGGTTTCGGGAGGTCTTGGCTCACTAGCAGAGTAATTTTAAGAATATCGGCGTCATCTTGGGATATTCGTTCCTCCGCGCTAACAGCGGACTGTTCGGGCAGGCCCAGAACAATAATATTCTTTTCCCTGCTATTTCGATTTGCTACCTCCTTAATTATTTGTTCGTTTAAACATAGCTGATTTTGAATGTTTGAAGTCGAAGTATCAGAGGTGGGTTTAAACATGTTAAATTCTGACTCAAAGGATTTTATTTTATGTTCTCCTAATGAAAATTGTTTCTCCAATTGTGATACAGTTGTTTTTAATTGTTTATGTTCAGTTATCATACCCGATGTCGATAATTTAATCTCATTAATCTGCGCTGTATTTCCACGAATCATATCTGCAGTTGGTTCGTTGCATGACTTCAATTCAGTGATTTCAGCTTTGACCTCTGCTATACTTTCCTGCATTTTAATCATAATCTGTTCATTAGATCCGACGTATTTTTCTAGCAACGAGCCGATACGGGACAATTCTGACCGCATTTCTTTAATTTCGGTGGCGCATTCACATTCGTGTTTCCTTTTATTTCGATAGGTAATTTGCGGGTCTACTGCTAACGAGCTCAGCTTTGATAAATCAAGATGCGATCCGCCGCTTGCGCCGGCGGCAGTGCCGGTAGCATGGCGCCGTGGCGATCTTTGTATATTCATAATAGTGCGATAGTATTCAATGCAAGCTCAAGTTCGATAATGAGGGCACGTGTACTTATCAGTGATTTATTTGGTTGGAGCACCGTACGTACACCGCGTATGTGCCGAGTCACTGTGCGAGCGAGTTAAAAAATAGCAACTGTTCTACTCACGCGGAGGTAAAGCGCGCCCGCGCGGGAACGTCTGTGGGTGGCTTTTTGTTCTTGAGGCACAGGACACAGGGACGAAATGGCGGAATTAGAAATTAATCGGCTTTGTAGTTTGAGTTCTATTCTTGTGTAACTATTAGTTATATTTGAATTATAGTATTTTTAGAAAAATGTTATACACGACTGCTCCGGACGGGCAACGAACGACGATTTTTAAATGCTAAGACCTTCCACAATCGCTAGATATGCAGTCTCAGGGAAACTTTCTTAGAAACCGACGTGGGGATGTATCGAGATGTGGTCACAGTGGACAAGGGCCTCACCCCGCTCTCTTTGGCTAAAGATAAGTGGCGCAAGCCAGTAGTGCCTGACACCAATGCTCGCATAGAAGAATGGCAGTGTAAGGAGCTTCACATAGCCTGGCTGCGTTTTGGTGACCACTTTGAAGAAACCGAAGGTTTTGTCTGTGCAATTATGGACGAAGTTATGATGACAAACCGCACGGTTGACATCTGTCGGGCACGCCACCGTCCGGGGGAATCAATCAGACACATTATCTCCGGATGTTCTCGTCTAGCTAACGAAGAGTACTTATATAGACACAATCTTGTAGCCAGGATTATCCATCAGCAACTTGCTCTATCGCTTGTAGAATCGGAAGTGCCGTACCACAGGTATGTGCCCAACCCAGTTCTCGAAAATGGAAATATCACATTGTACTGGGATCGATCCATCATCACTGACAGGCCTATTGTTGCCGATAAGCCGGATATAGAGGTGGTAGATCGAGTAGAGCGGTGCGCAATGATTATTGACATAACGGTCCTGCATGATGGGAACCTCGTGAAAGTCGAGGAAGATAAACAAATCAAGTACCTTGACTTAGCTCGCGAGGTTGTCGACATGTGGGATGTGGACTCAGCGATCACTGTGTTGATAGTCCAGAAAATCAATAGCTTAATAGCCAAGAGCCTCGACCAACACCTGAGGAGGCTCTCGTTGCGCAGCCGGATTAAGGGCTTGATTCAGAAAGTGGTACTTCTAGACACGGCTCGCATTGTTTAGAGGTTCCTCTCTCTGGAGCCCTGACTACCGGTAACTTTGACCCTGTTCCCGATATTGGTGGGCTACATTTATTTTTATTTTTAAATGTTTTATATTTTTTTATATTCTAATATTTCAAAATATAATTTGTATGTACATATATAATGAAATAAAGGAAAAAATTATAACTCCTCTAAGAAACAAAATAAAATAATACATATTATTCTTTTCTTCAGTTTTTACTTTATTGAAAGAAAGACATTCATCATAATTAACCAGAATCAAACAGCTAGGTACATTTTTTTTTAAATTAACGCCATCTAGTCGTTTTTCAAGTAAAACTATTTACTGTATAATTATGTGCGTAAAGAATAAAGTGAAGACGGCAAAATTTTTAGTGGAACAAATATTTGTAAGAGACGAGCTAAGAAGCAAAGTGAATATCTAAAATAAGTTAATGCGTTAGTTGACGCATATAATAAAGTTGTCTCTCAAAGATTTATAATTAAGGTGTAAAAATAGAAAATGTCCGAATGTGCAACTGCGCCGCCATCTAGCAAGAACGTGGTCCAGCGATATTGTTAGGTCCCATGTAATAGGAGGTGAGGGCTTGTGTTACGATGGAGTGCGGTACCGTCAGGACGTGAAATGACTACCATGCTTACGCGGTTGCGCGTAGGCATGCGAATGTGAACAAAACCTCACCAACACGCTGTTCGACACTGAATAGACCTGACACCCCGTAGCAGCGGCAGGTGGTGCGGGCGTCGCGCCCGCGGCGAATCGGGCGGGTCATTCATAGAATAAAGGTTTTACACAAAATTTCTCAAGCCGTTTTAAAATTATAATAAATAAATACATAAAAAACAGATAACAAAATGTAGTTCTATAGGTTCTGTACCAACTATAGGTGTACCTCTTAAAATATTTCGTGTATGTATAGATTCACCTTATACAATATGTCCGGTTTCGGACTGTACAAACTTAAAGGGGTGGTAGTTTGCTCTATTCTATCAATATAATTATTGTACATGTAGGGTCGGAACCCATCTCTCCATTCTCGCTCCATTATGGAACGTGCATACTAAAAGTACAGTAACTTAAAAATTTAAAGCCCAATTGCCATAAAAAATACTACCTTTAAGTTTGTACAGTCGGAAACCAGACATATTGTGTATAAATATTGTTCAAATAAGCAATGTTTTAACTTCTTGACTTTTTTAACTTCTTTTATTTTTTGACCTATGAATTAACTTTTACCTGTTCGCGTCTTTTGCTTTCTGCAAAAATACTACACTGATTGCGTCAGACAAAATATAACCATCGGCGTCTTGTGCGAATGATTTTGTCTTGCTATCTTGTGCGACTGTAGCAGAAAGCCTGAAAAATTCAATAGAAAAATTGCAAGCTAGTAACTTCTACAGACCAAATCTTGACTGCTGTAAGACATAATTGGTCTAAGTGAAGATCATGAAATTATAGATAGTTATGAGACTTACCTCGCGTGATGTACAGATCCCTGAGGATGGAGACTTAAAAATGCACTTCCAACAATAGCTGACTCACATGCCCCACGTTTCATGGCTGAATATGCCGCTTCTAGAGCAGTGGTGGAACTGCAGTCAGATTCATCCATTGATAGTGACGGGCCCTTTATATTCAGCCAGTATGAGATACGATTCGCAAACATTGTCCTACTCACTCTATAAAGGAAAAAATAACTATGTATAATCACACTAACGTAAAATTCTAATGGCTTGCACCACCTCCGTGCAAAGTTCAGAAAAATGGGCAAATAATATCATAAAATTCTGTATAACTTTTTTGATTTTAGCTGCACTGTAAATTGTGACTTCAGCTGTTAATTATTATATTAGCTATGTAACCGACCCTAATATGCCTAGACCAGATTTTGTCCTCGAATCCGTGGCACCATAAGATTCAGTGTCAGAAAAAGATGATCCCATAAAAACTGCGACTTTTTTCCCATAGAGATGCGCCGGACTCAGACCTAAAACAAAAAGATGATTTATAAGGGTCACGTAGTAAAACCTGAAACCCTTATAGTTTCGCCAAGTTCGTCTGTCTATCTGTCTGCGGTTTAACTCAAGACACTCTTGTTATTAAAAATGTAAGTAAAAAACCTTTTTAAAATCAAGATTTTAATTAACTAGAAAGTACTAAATAAAACTTCGTTAACATAAAACTTCAATATTTTCTTAGAAGCTTGCAACTTATCTTAAAGTGTAAGGAGGACGTTCACGCCTCAAGCTTTTAAGAAAATATTAAAGTTTATGTTAAAGTTAGTTTTATTTTGTACTTTTTAGTTCATTAAAACCATGTTTTTCAAAATATTTTTTACTTACATTTTATATTGTACTTTTTAGCATTACAATTTCTTTAAATATCAGTTCTATCACAATCTCTTGAAAGGTACTTGTAAAGACAAATCCAACGAACCCAAACGCGCCTTTATAAAAATCGTGGTGGGAAGCCATCCAAGTTGCACTATCCAAGTCATGCCACACTTTAGAACGCGCTGTCATCATAATTTAATGAAAACTTAAGCAAAATTTCGTGCCTGTGCTATTGACCACTTAGGAGATCTCTCGTATGGAGCCATTCCTGGATGCAGCAGCCAGATCATGGTAAACTTTGGAACGAGCTATCATAATTGTATGCGTATATAAAATTTTGAGTCTCTGCTGTTGACCGTTGAGGAAGTCCCTCGACTGGAGCCCATCCTGAGTGCAGCAGCCACGTCATGGTAGACTTTAGAAAAAACTACCATAATTAAATGCGTATATAAAATTTCGTGTCTGCACCGTTGACAATTAAGGAGATCCTTCCTCTGGAGCCAATCCTAGGTGTAGAATCAGGTCATGCATCATAAAAATGCATTGTCTTCGAAACGGAATCAACGTGTGAAAGGAGATAGTTTTTTTGGGCCCACTGTATTATAATGTTTATTAATCGTATTATAACTAAAAAACAAGGTACCCAATTGACAGGCAGACTGGATGCGGAAGGCGGAGGATAGAGTGTTGTGGCGCAGCATGGGAGAGGCCTATGTCCAGCAGTGAACTGCGAGTTGATTGAAGGTACCCAATTTATCATTTAAAATGGTCGATTTTTGAATAAAGTCTAACCGACATCACCATATCGTAATAGAAAGAAATGTCAGAAATGCTTGTACTGAAGCGTTTTTAAACGCGACAGATGGCGCTGTCAAGTAAACATTGAAATTGTACGTGCTGTTAGAAAATTAAATATTAAAATTAGAAAAATTAAGTTTAAACTACTAATAGTATAGAAAAGTGAAGCTGATCATACGAACCAACAGTGACAGTGTTAGTGACGTTTTTTAGTGTCGGACTATCCAAAAATACTAAATTCAGAAAACATTAGCAGTGACTTTGAAAAACAGTGACTTTATACTATTCAAGACCCTCAGTGAGTTAAGTGTCATCCCTGTGCATGTATAATTGTGGACTCCAGTTATAAACACTGAAACACATTCGTAACATATACAAAAATTGACTCGATGTGATTCTTATTCAAACTTTGTCCGCCAAAAATCGTTTTTTTTATTCAAATGTTAAGACAAGTACAACACCATCTATGACAAACAGCATAAACTAACATGTCAATCTGTGTTGCCAAACTAATATCCGTGTTATCAGTTCAATAAATTATTTTACCATTGACAAAACTGACATCTATCGATTGAGACACAAACTAACATCGATCAAACTATAAAAAGGTAGAAAATTTCGCCGTTGATACACAAGTACGTTTGACCCAGCGACTACGGGTGAAGACTTTCATATATTCACTGAGTGTCGAGAGTTCGAATCCCACAAAGCGATATTCTTTATATATTATTTTAATTTCCTAATTTGATTTTACAATTATGAATTTCCTGGAGAACATAACTTTCCGAAGAACACGCACGCGATCGGAACCTGATAACAGCGACATAATATCTCAAACGATGGAGTGTACCTCGAACTCCGTGCCAGACATATCTGAAGATGAAGATGAAAGCCGTATAAACATTTACAGGAAAGAGATAGAAGATCTCAAAACTCAGTTACAAAGTGCACACAAAGAAATAGAACTATTATCGCTAGAAAATAATAACTTGAAGCAGAGAAATGCTGTTTTACTGGAAAAAAATAAAACATACAAAGTAATTGCTAGTAGTCCACTTAAGACCAAAGTGCAAACACCAAATAAGAACACTGCCCGTACAAAAACAAAACAGATGCAGACTTCAGAAAGTATGGAAAAAATACTCAGCGTACACTCGATCAATTATTGCAAGGATATAAAAGTCGACACTCTCAACAAAGAAACGCAAACTCCCGAGATGACTTATGACACATTGGCGCAAAAACTAAACCTGACACCAATTTCACACCTGGGAAATGTTGCCTAAAAAAAACCAGTAGGCGTATCTCGACCAAAACCTAAAAATAGACTCGCTATAATGAGTAGTATGTGTACTAGAGGAGCATTGCCGATAATTGAAGAAGTCTTCTCTAGTGAATTTGATTACTGTCATTATTTGCTGCATAACGCTACCACAGAGGAGTTGCTACTCACCGTCAAAGACAACTTAAAAGACTTCACAATGCAAGACTATTGCTTGATCTTCATTGGAGAAAATGATATGAAAAATAGCGAGTATCTAGATATCCTTGAAAACTTGAAAAACTCGCTGAAAAACAGTGCACACACAAATATTGTTATATGCGCTCCGACTTATATAAGAGGTGCATTAATTCATAATTATAAAGTCGAGTTATTTAACAACCTCCTCAGTTTGGACATAAAAAACAACGAATATGCATACTTTTTCGACAGTAATTACACCCTGACTCTTGACATGTTTTCTTACAATACAGGCAAAATCAACAAATACGGATGGAGGGATATCTTGAGCCAGATCAGATCCAACATATTTATTGACTACGATCAAGATTATGCTAAAGTTAGCGACGACAATGCGGGAATGGAAAACCTAAGTCATAATTTAGCCATTTCAATTAACAAACACATTAAAAATACCCTAGAAATACCTCAATTACCAGATACTAATATGACATCTAAGCAACTACAAATTAACTTCAATGATACAGACTTAACCACCAATAATATGGATTTTTTTCGTACACAATAATATACGAATCCTACATCAAAATATCGCCGGACTTTTGAACAAAGCAGATTTACTAACCATTCATCTACAAGAACTAACGATAAGTCGAAGAAATATAGATATTATATGCATAACCGAACACTTTATTATGCACGGTCAAGAACACCTATTAAGAATACCAAATTATAAGCTTGCCGCTTGTTATGCAAGACGTGAAAAGAAACGCGGAGGCGCCTGCATTTTGGTAAACAAGTCTCTTCAATACACAGAACTTGGAGATGCAACAAGGTATTCAGTAACAGGTGTAATCGAATGTTGTGCTATTGAACTGGTAGAACAAAAATTTATAATTATATGTGTATACAGGCCACCTAAGTCAAGTAATTTAAATATTTTTTATGATAACTTAGAAATAATTTTAAAATCACTGTGTACCAACCCTAAGAAAAAAAATGTTGTTTGTGGGGACTTTAATATAGACAGGTTAAAAAGAAACAACATTAGTTTAGACTTTGAATATTTTCTGTTGGGTTTTAACTTGAGACTAGAACTTGATCAACCAACTCGGCTATCTAGTAACAGCTGTCTGGATAATTTCGCTCATACTTCTAAGAACAAATGTAAATGTGAAGTGGTAGACTTTGCCTTGTCTGATCACTCTGCACAAATATTTGAGATTAAAGTAAACAAAACCTATAGACTAAACTCATGGCATGTAAAAAAACGGGACCTATCATTGGAAAACTTGACAAAATTCAATAGCTATCTAAAATGCCTTTCATTTACTGAAATGTATGAGACAGAAAATGTTAATGAAGCGTATAACATATTTATGCAGCAGTTTGGTTTGTTATATAAACTTTGTTTTCCTTTAAAGTTGGTTCAAATAAAACCAAATAAAAAAATTAAGTGGATTTCTAGGGGAATACGATTATGTAGTAGGAAGCAGCGTCACCTTCTGTGGGAGCAAAGACTTAGGCCATCAAATGCAAACAAACATAAATTTAAAAATTACTCCCGGCGATTTAGGAAAATTGTAAAGTTAACACAAAAGGCTCAAAATAATTACTTTATTAAGAATTCACACAATAAATCAAAGGCGTCCTGGCAAGTTATCAACAATAAAGCATGTACTTATGAACCCATTTCTCAGATAAAAATAAATAATACAATTATTAATAACCCCAAGGAAATTGCAGACGCATTCAACAACTACTTCATTAATCAGGTTAAAAACTCACCTAAAATATCACTCGAAACAAGTGGCCTGCACAAAAACCCTAGCACAATGTTCATGACACCAGTTGTACCTCAAGACGTTCACAGGGTAATAAAATCCTTGAAAAATAAAAATAGCGTAGGATATGATGAAGTAGCAACCAAAGTTATAAAATTTGTATCAAATAACATAATTGTACATATTAGCCAAATTATTAACTTAGCCATCAGCACTGGTGTATTTCCTGACGGTTTAAAAACAGTCATAGTCAAACCACTTCACAAAAAGAATTGCAGGGAGGATATAGCTAACTATAGACCGATTGCTTTAATTTCTGTGTTTTCTAAAGTGGTAGAAAAGGTTATATATGAATTGATCAACAACTTTCTGACAAAATACAATATACTATGCAATGAACAAGCAGGCTTTAGAAAAAATAAAAACATTAATACAGCAATATATGATCTTTTACACGAAATAATGATAAATGTAGATAATAAAACACCTATCTGTGCTATTTTTACAGACATGACTAAAGCTTTTGACTGTGTCAATCATGATATTTTATTAAACAAGCTTAATAGCTACGGTCTGAGGGGAAACGTGCTGAATCTCTTAAAATCCTACCTCAGTAACCGCACACAATATACGGAGATATCCAGAATTTGTCTTAAATCAAAATGTGAACAAAAATATCAATCTGGTGGTAAAATTGTTAAATTCGGTGTACCGCAAGGTAGTGTATTGGGTCCCCCGCTGTTTTTGCTGTATATAAATGATCTGCCCCGTCAGATACCAAACCCAATGGTTCTATTTGCCGATGACAGTACAGTACTGATAAAATGTACAAATATTAATAATTATGAACAGGATATCAACATTAACCTTAGAAATATTATTGATTGGTTTGATAAAAACAACCTGGTAATAAACTTACCAAAGACTAATTTGATGCATTTTCACCAACGTACAATTCCACCGAACGTTACTGCACAGTACAATGGACAGGTGATCAATCAAACAAAGGTCGCGAAATTTTTAGGAATTTATATTGACGATCAATTAACTTGGAAACCGCAAGCAGAGGAGGTGTGCAAAAAGTTAAGCACTGCAGCTTATGTTCTTTTTAATCTGACAAAAAAAGTTGACATAAAGACTGCTTTAGTAGCATACCATGGTTTGGTCGCTTCGGTCTTGAGGTTTGGAATAATATTTTGGGGTAATTGCAGTCTAAGAGATAACATATTTAAAGCCCAAAAACGTTGTGTTAGAGCTATGTGTAGTCTTAAACCTAGAGATAGTTGTGAATCTCTGTTCAAGTCTTTGAAAATTCTTACTTTTCCGTCTTTATATATTTTGGAAATGGCAATTTTTGTAAAAAGGAATAAACATTTGTTTGCTAAGGTCTCGGACACAAAGAAAGGTCCCGTGAGAAGTCAATACAAAAACCTCTTAATTATCGGTGGCTATAAAACAGCACTACTTAGGAAAAGTGTTGTCTGCATGGGTCCAATAATATTTAATAAACTACCGGACAGCATAAAGGGTAACACCCTTCAACAATTTAAAAATAAACTCAAAGCTTTTTTGATACAGAAATGTTATTATTCGTTAAGTGATTTTTTTAATGACCCTATGTATGACATCTCAACAATTTAATATTATTGACATTATTTGATACACTTTTTTGCATGAACCTGGACTTGTTAAAATAATTTACTAATCTATTAATTATTTAATTATTTTGCTCATTTATTGATGTTAACTATATTTATTAAATTTTGCATGCCAAAACTCAGGCAGAATGTACCCGGGTCACTATGTTTCTATAACAACTTTATTGTACACTACCTACATTCTATGCGAATAAATGATTTGATTTGATTTGATTTGATTTTTGATTTAAAGATTTTATGAAGAAAAAAAAATATATATAGCTAATTACAGTTCAAGGTGGTAACTGTAAAAAAATGTACCATTGATCCTGCAGCAGGTCCTCCTGTGTGTAACCCCATTTTTAAGTTTGCTTACTCTCGCATAAAATGGTTTCAAAATCAACGTGAAATGGATTGTAGTTTTTGGTTGCTTATCAGTTTGATTCTTGTGATGTTACTCAGTCAGGCAGGCACTCGATTGTCCCGATTATGTAATTAGAAAACTCCGCTCAAGTTGAATCTAATGTAGGTACTAGAGGGAGGTTTCCACTAGCTTCGTATGTTTGAAACGCACACAAGAAAAAACTTAAAGAAAATAATACAAAATACACCAACCGTTCAATATTGGTACATTGGGATTTAAGTGAGACATTCGGGTAGGATCGGCTTTGTTCGACTTTGTAAAGAGTGTTTTCTCCTACTCATATTCCATTGTCAATCTGAAAATCAATGACGATACGATGACGATTTTAATGACAAATTACACAGCACTAACCCACAGAACATATATTTTTACTATTATTAAAACTCTGTGACTCTGTAAATCACAGTATTTTGACGATTTATTACACGAAGTATATCTAGTCCCTGGTTTGTTTTCAAATAGTATTGAATTATAGAATTTAAAATGACAGTTAACTAGTGTGGCAGTGTTGGTGATATCTACCTAGTCATGACTACATTGAATGGCACGTCGAGACAAAATGTACTCGAGCCTTTATTTGATTTAATCGAGTTATCGAGCTGCATCACTATCTGAAATTGTCAGAAAGACAAGTGTCAAGTGAGACTGCTGCAGATGTGCGGTAACTTATGAAAGCATGGATTTTCCGCTTGTTTCAGTCAAACCATCTAGATGCAGTTTATGGAAAGTGCGTATTGATGATGCAAGAAAGTATTGAAACTGATTATTCATTATGGAGATTTGGATACAGGAATATTTACATTCTATGTCGATATGCACAATAAACGCATACTGTGCGTGTTGACTCTGCGGAAATGAACATTATTTTGCAGTGGATTCCAGCACACCGAATGGAACAATAATAATATTAGTTAGAATACCTAAAGTATATTCTAACACAAATCTTACATTTTTTTCAGGTGCATTACTTAGGTAACTAGAACATCAATTCCTAGCACTAGAGCTGCTCTTACTGGATACTGTTGCAACTGTTTGGTGGGCAGACGTGGGTACTGTTGGCTGCTATGCACATGTAATGATGCACGTGCGCTATTTAAGTATTTTTATCTGGGACATGGCATCTAGATGAGAGGTGGAGCGATCTGCAACTTTTTTAGATAAAATACTATCTACCCGTTGTCGTTTGACGTTGAAATTAACATACTTACAGTAATAAAAATGCTTTGTTTCATATGTGATTTTTGATTTCAAAAACTGTTCAAAACAGCTTATATTCCTACTATTTATTACTGAATAGTGCACGATTTTACCAAATTATAATACCGATGAGGCCAGCCTACTTACTAAACAATAGCTCTTTTAGTGATTTTTTTCGGTTATGATCGTATTTCTCAGTATTCCCGTTAGACTAAGTATAATTATTACTACCACTGTAATCTAGAGATCATAAGTAACAAATCAACACGCGTTCCATTATTAGACGCCACAATTTTTGGTGGGCCTAATCGCCGAACAAAAAAAATTTATCTTTTAATTCCTTAAGATAAGAGGAAGTGGTTTATTTTTCAGCTTGCAAGATTTAGTCCGAACATACATACATACAAACATTGCAAGTTAAATAAAAGCTTCTACTAATCACGTCTACAAAAATGTGCAATAAAATCTTGTTTTTTTTTTCTTTTGTACCTCGCTTACATGCAAAGTGAAAATGTTTTTTTTACTCGTCTATTCCTTAGTGAGGGGTATCGTTAGATAGGTCTTTCAAATATATTCGACGTATGTGCAGGCATTTTTTCGATTCAGGGATCCATTTGCAAAATATTAAGTGGTCATTTCTGTAGGAGTCAAGTGTGTGTACCCCTTTTTTTTGGGTGGGAAATCATCAAATGACCTCTCCCGCTCTGGGCGGAGCAGGAGGGCGTGTCAGACTCTTGCTGACTAAAACCCACCTGTGTTCCTTCAGTAGACTGCGCGCCAGGGCCACGGTAAGTCTTTCGAACAATCCGCGATCTGGGCAGGCATTGACCCTATCGGACCGCGTCAATTATGCTGACATCTCTTTGAGGCGCGCGTAGAACACAACGCGCCGTCGACCTGGGCCTGGACCTTACCGGACGGCGAACTGCTCATTGCTCGCCGTCCGCATGCCCACGCCTACGGTGGCCGGGAGTCGGCTATCGACTCCCGACGCCCAGGGTATCTCCTCCTGCGGTGGCTAGGGGCGTGAGGGCGCAACGATTGCCTCTCCCTCACACGCTCTTCCTCCTCCTTCACGAGCATTACTGCTTTGCAGAAGGAGGTGATGGCTTCCCATGCCCTCTTGCTCAATAACATGGCCTGGACAAGGGCCGGACGCGAGAGATCGCCGCCGTCGATCGCCGCCACGAAGACACGGCGGTGCTCCGCCTAAGCCGGGCAGACCTCCACCGTATGTTCTACCGTGTCCTCCGGTCGATCCACACAATGATAACACCCGGGCGTTTCCTCCCGCCTAATCCCAAATAGGAATCTCCCGAAACAGCCATGTCTGGTAAGGACCTGCGTCAGGCCGAAGGTGAGGACGCCGTGGCACCTCTCAAGCCACTCCTCAATGAGAGGACTTATCGCCGCAGTTGTGGCGTGTCCAGCATTGCCAAACGTCGGATATCCTCAACGAAGTTCCACCGGCTATCGAGGATGAGTCCCAGGTACTTCATCGTCGACTCGACGCCGATTTGAACCCCTCCTACCGTTATTTGGGAACCCGACATTGGTGCGTTCCGAGGACCATGAAAACACATGGCCTCGGAATTGTGCTGGGCCACCTCGAGTCCCAGTTGCCGGATCCGCTCAACGACTGTCGCAAACCCGCGTGTCATTAATTAGGCCGCCGCCTGGTGTGACCTTTCCTGCGCCAAGACCGGCGTGTCGTCAGCGTAAGAAACGAAGCTGACGCCGCTAGGGAGGTCAGCGCGCAGCACCCAGTCGTACCCGATGTCCCACAGATGCGGCCCCAGGAACAATCCCTGTGGGATACCGCACGACATCTCTCGCCGATTCCATTCTCCCCAGTAACCGGGGTAAATAACGGCCCTGTCCGTCAGATAGTCCTCGACCATACGACAGAGGTAGGTCGGCATCCGTCGATACCGGAGTGCCTCCCTGATGCAACTCCAGGGAAGAGTATTAAAGGCATTGGCGATGTCTAGAGACACCGTCAAGACGACCTCACTCCTGGCTACAGCATCCCCCGTCGTAAGGGCTCGCACGCGCTTGATGGCGTCTACCGTAGAGCGTCCCCTGCCGAAACCAAACTGGCTCTCCGCCAAATCCGGCCCCACCCGCACCAGCCACCCGACGAGGCGGTCTGCAATTACTCTTTCAAAGAGCTTGCCCACCTTGTTGACCAGCACGATGGGCTGGTAAGTGGACGGAGAGTCCGCAAGGTGTGTGTACCCCTAGCAGCTAAATTGTTGTTTTTGGATATATGAAAAGTACTCACGACAGCTATAGTATTAATAACGTTGTTAAAAGGAACACTATCTCAGCTAAGTAGGTTCCACAAGTTAACGAGTAATACTCGACCAATTTATAAAATATACTTGAATAAAAAAAAAACTTAAAAATTCCATATAAAATGACTTAAAAGGCTATAAGCCAGTTTTAGGTGCATTATTACTTTGTAATGTTATTGTAATGTAAAAAAAAAGATTGTATGATACAAAATCCATGAAATGCACGACTACTATGCCTACTACTACTTTACGCCTTCCTTTGCGGGATAGGTAGAAAGGATCAAGCGGCACATAATACCATAATTAAAAAGATTATGATGTTTTTAAGTGACTTGAAAAGTTTTATACATAGTTTCGGTTACAACCGCAGAATATACTTTATATTTTTTTGTATACTTTTAAATCCCATCTTATTTTTCGGTCGATAAAATCTATTGCGTACATGTGTACCAAAATATTCACCCCAAATACAAAGCTCTTCAAGTTGTGCGTCGTCCGACACGCATTTCGCCGGTTATTATGGATTGCATAGAAAATGTTTGCTAAAAAGGATAAAACTCCGTTTTTTAGGGAGATATTCGAGAAAATCTTGAGAATCTGTAGGCTCTTTCCTTTTATTAGATGTACTACAATTAATATCCATCTTAAATAACCAAGATCAACTTACCCGCATCGTAAATGGCTTGATAGGTCTGCTCGAGTATCTTACGTGACATCGGATCCATTTTGTTCCCGAGGTGGTAGTGCACAGCAAAGAACTGGGCATCGAAGCGATCTAACTCGGGAGCCATACCAGAAGCTTGTGCCAGGTCGGGATGCTTGTAGTTCCATCTTAGGCCCTCCGAAGTTACTGGGTTCTCCTGTTGACATTAAAAAAAAATATTATTGGAATTTATGGCATTCCAGTGGTGGTGGTCAATCAATCAACACAGCCTATCGCAGTCCACTGCTGGACATACGCCTCTCCCAGTCTGCACCTCAACACCCTGTCCTCCGCCTTCCGCATCCAGTCTGCCCCAGCCACCTTTTTGAGGTACTTGGTCCATCTAGATGGTCGGTCTGAGATGGTGGTGATGCAAATGATTTGTAAAAATGTGGTAAACATTTGCAATATTGTCTTCCACTAATTTATTTTTGCCATTGGGAGGAACTTGTAATAAGTCAATCTGCCTAGACTTTTCCCAACTACGTAGGGGTCGGGTTCAAGTCTAACCGGATGAAGCTGAATGCCAGTATTTTACATGGAGCGACTACCTATCTGACCTCCACAACGAAGCTGCAGACTGATTGTCAGAGTTTTGGCTTGGGCTTCTGACGATCAAAGATCTACGAATAACAGCCGGGACTGATAGCTTAACACGTTTTCCTTAGCACGGAGGGGTCTCGACATGGAATGGATGGTCACCCAACCTCTAACCGACTGCGACAAGCATAGCTTAACCTTCGATCGACCCGTGCGTCTATTATCATGTAGCCACGAGCCCCTGAAGCCCCATTTACACGGTGTAAGTTTCTGGAACATGCAAGAGCAATCATCGCATGCCACAAAGCACATTTAATAATTGCCATTCAATAATTGCATGCAACTTCTGTTTACACTAAGGCAATTATTGCAAGCCTTACTTCGTCTCAACATAGTGTACAATTAATGCAATTATTGAATGCAATTTTATTGTACATGGGATTTTACTGTACGTGCTGTTTACACTTATACCAGTTTTGAACGGCAACTAATTTGCCCGTACCGTGCAACAATTGTACATGTTGTTTAGACGGTGCCAGTCAATTGTTGCTTCAATTTTATGGTATGCCACCGGCAATAAACTTGCACCGTGTAAATGAGGCTTAACTAACTAGTAATAAGTAGATTCTGTTAATTAATACAAGCCACTCAAAGATCTTGGATGATTCTAACACAGTCTGTTATTGGGGGGTGCCAAGTGAGTGATTTGTGTCGTTTAAAATGAGTTTTTTATTTTATTTATTTTGTGTAAATTATTGTGCAGTCACGAAAATGAATTGTTTACCATGTTTTAGCCGTGTAGCCATTTTATACATCTGTCAAAGTATGGCAGTTGTGATTCGAATATACGGACAATTATAGTTGGTAGTCATTTTGGTAAGCAATTAATTTTCCTGATTTTACGTCACAGATCTATTCTTCATCTAAATCAAACGTACCTTGTTGTAAAGGATATCGGAAAGTTGCTTAACGTTGTGGGACTGAGGAAAGAGGCCCGACATGCCAGTGATGACGATCTTCTCGCCATCTAGCGGGAGATCCTGTATTGTCGGATCAGTTGCTAACATATTGTCTCTCCTAGTCGATACGTGTTCCTGAGATGTAAGCGCCATCGTGGATCACTGATGATTTTCTAGGAAAAAATACAATGAGGTTTAAACATAGCATAACATTACGCCTGTATTTCCCTAAAGGGTTAGACAGAGGTGTACCTATAGTACAACCAACCTGATACTATCTCACGATTCTCACGCCCACCGAACATCAAATACCACAACTATTTCACCCCGTACGATTTTCTCTATCTCAGAACCAGTTACACCCTCATTTTGCCAGTTATGTTTAAGTCCCATGTAATAGGGGGCGAGCTTATTGCAATCAACCGGGCACAAATCCAGACTCCGGGCTACTACTGAAAAATACCTGATGGAAAAAACCAATAACACTTTGCCCGCTTTGCTTTGTTTATGTTTACGAATTCTTCTTCTTCTTCGTGTCGCTGGCACGACTTTCCTCAAATTTTATTGGCCACAAACATCACCATTTCTACGGTGTCGTCAGTGGCAGCACAGAGGTCACTGTGACTGCAAGTTTTGGGACACAGAGAGCAAGATAGAAGCTGGAGCATTGTTTGCGATATAGGTCCATATCCACACCCAGCTGCCGTTCCGTCGAGGTACCCCACTTTACCAGGTTGGAGTTACATCTTCCCACTTGTATCCGGAGACGGTTTAGGGACTTCCTAGTGGAGCACGAAAGGTTACACCCTGCAGGAAGATGCTCCTTTGGTGGTAGGTAGTAAGTGGGAGGGGGAATAGTGTCTTGTCACAGTTTGCAACAGGCGTCAGTCGGATTTCCTGGTAGAGACCCTGTCGATTTTAAGAACCTGTGCCTGCTTTTTAATCGTTGCGTTGGTAGTTGTACGCCAGATAGTGGGTGTCTAGTATCAGATTCCTGTTTGTGTTCCTCCACTGCGCTTGCAACTTCTCTTCGGACTTGTGGTGGTGCTATGCCAGCTGTGGGATATAGTGCGCTGACCAGGGTCGGTTTCAGGCAGCCGGTAATCGTTCGGCAAGTTTCGTTTCTGTATTCCCCGAAGGGTTAGGCAGAGTGCTTACTAACGCCCGATAGGGCGTTTATTAGCATTTATAGATTAAGGTAAGTGATTTTTGTTTGGCATGGATAATTATGTGCTCTGGTTACGTTTTACTATAGGTTAGGTTAGGTATAGGTTTTTTTCATTATCTATTATGTAGGGCACAGTTTGTAATCCGATTATAAATAATAGTAATACCAGTCTATTACTGTCCCACTGCAAGGCAATGGCCTCTTTTCAAACAGAGAACACCACGAGGCATGAACATCGATCACCACGTTAAACGCTCAAGATGGGTTGCAGGTTTCCTCACGCTGTTTTTCCCTCACTGATGTCGGTAATGTCCAAGATAAACTCGAAAAGTACGTATAAATTAGAAAAGTCAAATTGGTACTTGTCCAGCTTTGAACCCCAACCAGTGCGTGAGAGACGAGGCCCTAACCAATGGGCCACCGTGACGTTGAATTGGATACCGACCACAAAATATTGTTACACGATAGAGAAGTGGTTGAAATGGAGGGAAAATTGTGCCCTCGAGTGGAATGGGCTGTTTGGAAAATTTTTGGACAAAATAACTGCTTCTACTTACATGGAGAATTTACAAGATCCTAACAACCGTAATGAAGGAATTCCTTATCACTTCTGAAACAAGATACATAAGCAACAGTTTTATTAACTAGCAGTTAATTTTATTTTTGCATAAAAACTGTATTCTAATACTGTTTGTTAGAAACACAATGATTAATTAGCATTAAACAAAGTGTGAAGTGATAAACAAGTATAATTTGATTAATTGAACTCTGAACTTCTTTACTTTGTAATATACCATTTTATCTTTAAATTAATTATAAATAATGAACTTTTTGCAAAAAAAGACATTCGGTTACCAAAAAAAGCATTAAAAAGGTGGGTTTTGGTTGTTTCATTCATTGTTTTACCACCGCCTTCCAAAACTAAAGTTATTGTTAAGTTAAGTTAAGTTATTTTTAAGTTTGCATTTTTTAAATATTTTTTTACTCTAAACAGATTCTAGCAATGTATTCACACAATAAATCAATTCACCGTATTTATGCTGTTAGTTATCGCTAAAGAGTTTCAATGTGTTTCTGTTTAACTGGCACTTGACAAAATAATGAAATGAGGCAAAATACAATTGTGTTCATGAAAAAATACCGAATGGATCATAATCTCCACATCTCCTATGAACTCGGACTTCCCCTTCACTCTACATAAAGCTAGGAATTTACACTATTGACAGCCCATTTGAAGCTGACTTCACCTCAAGTTACACGGCGAGATTTTTACAGAATAGATCAGCTGATGTGGCGACGTGTCACCTCCGGTACACAGCTGGCTATGACTGCACGTTGATAAAGCCTCAACTAACACATACATTATCACCATGCAACTCGCATAGAGACTTCATTTCAGCCTGCTGGCCACCAGGTGTGAATCGCATCGTTTATAAGCTTACCAGAAGCCCAATTCACGTACTTAAAAAAGGGGAAAATCTATTCGAAATCTATTCTCAGCGACAACCAATGTCAAAAATGTAGGTTAATACGTGTACGACGTAGTAAAATATTGGTACGATGTATTTTTGACAAATAGAGACTGAGATTAGCATGCGAACGTTCTTAAAAAACTTCTCCACAAGCCAAGCGAGTGAAGGAAGACAACTATTGACTTCTCGAGACGAGCGAGCGAAGTGAGCCCACCTGCGCCAAGAGTGAGCGAGGCGCGTGTACTGACGAGCTGGGTAGGGTGGTTTATGAGCGTAAGTAGGTGGCGGTTACCGGTGTCGAAAGTGTGCTCACTTTATTCGCTTGTCGTTAAAGCAGTAATTGCCCCTCTGATTTCTTAGCCTGGTTCAAAGCCGGCTCAGACGTCTTCTGGGGCCGTCCGGCTGTCCCGGCCGTCCAACCGGCCGTCTATGAAAAAGGGCCTTTATATAACGAGTAATTAGATGGATTCATGAAATCGTTATAAAAGAAAGCATGTACTTTTTACACAGTCTTTTTGCAGTACTATTTTGTTAACGTTAGGTAACGTTTTGAAAACTATCGTTTCACAATCAAACGAGAAGGTTGGCATTACATTATATTACACACATTACATTTATATTGTGTCTGATAGTATAATACTCATAATTCTCCTGCCCTTATCGCAATTCATTTGGGGTCGGCGCAACATGTCTTTTTATCCATACTTCTCTAGTCGTCGTCATCCCGGTAATCACTGCCTCTCTCTAGCCATATCATCTTTCACACAGACCATCCATCGTTTATAATGTGCAACAACTTATTTGCAACAGATAAATTTTTTCTTTCTTAACGAGCACCTACCTAATATTTTGCGTTTCTTGCTTATTAACCATGTTATAATTATTAACATTCGGTGACCACTCATTACTGGGTAACTATTTCTGGTTTTATAGATTTTTACTACTGTCGAGGAAATAAATTGTTAACTAAATTGACACCCTAAAGATTTTGCCGTTATAGTCATTTCCTCCAAAATAATAACTGTCATTCTTTGACAGTTATTATGTTGAATATGCGGACAATTTAAGTTGCTAGTTAGTCAATTGTCTAAAAAAAATGTTTAGAAATATTGTATTACGAGTAATGTGTGCGTGGCTCTGTGTGTGTGTGTGTATGTGTGTTTGTATGTGTGTGTGGATAATTAATTAATACACATTAATACAGTGTTATGGAACACAAATTGCAGACAAACAAATGAAATATACTCGATGTATACGTCTTTTTGTGGCTATTATTTAAAATCGAATTGAAAAATATTCTAGAAAACGTACACCAGCACCCTAATTACGTAACACACTATCTATCACAATCTGAATCATTTTGAAGCCTATTGCTAATCCATTGCTTCATATGTCCGAAAAATTTGTCTGCTCAACAACGTAAATAACGCAATGAATGTTGTTGAAATGTCAAAATGAAACCCATTCCTACTGTTAGTGTGTTACGTAATTACCCCGCCGGTGTCAATGGACAAAATACGTCAGTGCAGCAAGGACAGTTGTCCCTTTATATAACACCACCTGCTGACCTAAGCACTCTCTTCTGGGCTGAGAGCCCTTCACTTGAGGTTTCCGGACTAGCTGTCACGGTACGTATACCCGTATCTATATAATTATAATTACCTCATTGAAATCCGTTCTACCGTTAAGGCGGAAAAAGGTAACAGACAGACAGACCGAGCTATCTATTATCACAATCATCATCTACTGTCTTATGAATGTGAGTCTTATTACTTAGGGTATAATGGTTCTGTTAATCTTTATGAAGGGGGAGAATGGCTTAAGCCTTATGCCATTGTTCTCAGATGGGCAACATCTTTGTGTCGATCGTTCCGACAAGTGTAATGATGGCGCCATTCCCCGCCACACATGGGCACTCACGGCCGCGGCCTGATTTGAAATAATTTTACTGCAGTAGTACTTTTTTATTCATGCTTTTAATTATATGTTTTGTTTTAAGTACTAAGTAGGTATTCAAGATAAATTGTCTTCGTTTATATGCGTATTTCTGTGACAGTTTTTCTTTTTTAATTTCTCTTACCTTTAACTAAACGAGTTTTTTTTCCCAGGTGCATTACGCCGGGGTAAACATAATCGACTCAAGCAAAGCTACTGGCACTGCTGTGTCGTATAAGTCTACCAACATTTTTGGACTTCAGTGGAACTTTACCAAGGTACCTGTGACTAGACTCGGATCAGGTAAAATATTGAAGCGTGAAACAAACTATACTTTAAGGTTTCTAGCTTTTGTAAGTCTTAAGGTAGTTTTATACCGGCGAGGCGTGGATGGAATGGACGAGAATTGAAATCACGCTTACCCTTTTACACCGAAGGATATCTATCGCTATACCGCGCCGTCTCGCGATGGCCAGCGCTGCCTCGCGCCCCGGTTCACGATGTCACGCGCCGGCCATTGCTACCTCGCGCCGGCTCGCGCTATCACGCGCCGCCCGGCCAGCCGTGGCTCGCACGCCTACTACGTTTTGTGGAGAAAGAGCCACTGCTATTCCGTTCGTATTGTGCGATCAATGTTGGGCGGTTTGTCTTGTGCCATGTTTCGTCATTATTTATTAAATATGTTAAAGGAGGAAGAAGAAACGGAAGAAGATATTAGAAGTAGAAATAATCTTCTAATTATGTCAATAAAACGAATTCATGGTGTTTGAGCAGCTATTATGATTGATTGATAGAATGAAATGCATCTAATTGAATCAATAGGTTTGGTAATCATGAGATTTAGAGCACCAACAAAACAAATTGATCAAGCTGACTGAAAGCAAGTGTCGGTTGTGGATGAGTATCGTTATTTGCGTACAATGTGATAAATATAAGGGATGTTACAGATAGCTTAGTGCAAGACACATTCCGACAGATGAGTACATAGCATGCAAATTATTTAAAAAATACATTTGAATTTATACGTGAAATTTTATACAACAGTGGTGAGCGCGTGATGGGGCTGGTACGCAGTGGCGCGGCCAACTGCGTAATGCACGTGCAGCCGGAGCTGCTGAGGCAGGTGCCGGCGCACTGGAGCCTGTAGGACGTTGCCACAATGCCAGTCGCCTATGCACATGCACTTTACTGTCTTGGGAGTATCAGAAAAACACGCTCTCTACTGTCTCGTGAGTATCAGAAAAAGACATAGAAAGAAAGAAAATATATTGACTCGCACTAAATGTGACACATGGAATTAAAAAAGATTAGCAAACAAACACAATAAAAACAAGTGGGGTAAAATATGTGTCGCGTTCACGCAAAACGGCCATCGCTCAGCATAATGCTATGATATTTTGCAAGATAGAGCCACAGCGTAGGTTTCCAGTGAAAGCCGACGTTGACGTGGGTTCACCCTTGTTTGGTATAACAACTTTTGATGTAATGTTACTAATTCGAACAACGTTTAAGAAAATAATCAATTTGTATAATATCGATTAACATAATTTTCATTTCATCGAATATTTATTTGCGATAACAACATTTGCGCTATTTATCAAAAGGTATAATGTTCATTTGATGTAGTGTTCAGGTGGTATAACATGTATTTTATCGAATATTCAATTGGTGTAATGTAATGCAGAAAAGAAAACATTGTAAATATATGCAATTTTTTTATTTTGAGAAAGAAAGCACTTAGACTAATCTTAAATTAAATGCGATCGCTTTAAGTAAATCAGCCTCTGTGTAAGTTTCAAAATTACGTAATATGGTCTCAATGTTGACATCCTTCTTAGTACAAATCTTTTTCTGTTTTGCACTAGGTTCTCCATTAAAAATACACTGTATTTTTCCTTCAACTATATTCATTTCGGCAAGCAGTATAGTTGACAGTTCATAAAATCTGGGGCTTCTTTTATCGACTATATTATTTAACCTGTGGTGCCACGCTTCCACATTATTTTGTGTGCGTGGCAATTTTAAATGGTTTAAATCATGACAACTCCATAAGCTAGGCGGAAACTGTGGGGGTTGCCATTCTTTCTTACGACATAATTTTCTGCAAACCATTTGGCAATTAATGCACTTTTTTCTGAGCAATTCTCTTCAGCCTGCGAGTGGATAGTTAGACAATCGTAAAAACATTTCTGCGGCAGATTGTATGATTCGTCATTTTGAACTGGGTGAAATAGGTTAGGTTAGGTTAAAACTGTGACCAACCGCGCGCGAGCCGAGCGAGTGCTAATTCCAAGTTGCTCGCAGAAATGTTATTACCATTGTCTAATTATCCGTGTTTTCAAATTCAGTAGGTGAAGGAACAATGTTAGTTTATAGACAATGAAAGGAAACGAATTATTAATGAACTGAATATTCGATACGATCTTTCGACTAAATCATTATTATAGTGAAACATTAGTTTAAATAAAATTAGTGTATTTGAAAATTCTGTCAAATGACATTATTTGAAAGAAATAAATATGCTAAATAAAAATCTACCAATTATTTATTCGGTCAAATGAATAATATACGAAATGACTTTATTGTAACTAAAATTAGCCGGAGCGATTTTCGACAAAACGTTGTTATACCAAACAAGGGTGAATCGTTGACGTGTGACACCAACCGTTGCAGCATAGGAAGAAATACCAAAAATCAATAACATCTGTGCAGACGTCAACAGAGATTTCTCACATGCTATTATACCATACGCTGTGGATACCATGGTATCTACATGGACTATCCACAGACGTTAAAGTGGATCTTTATTTAATGTTACAGAGAATGAAAGCTCAACTTCGTCGAGGCATGAACGTGTTAATACATGGTGAGACGGGTGCTCTTGGACAAGCATCGATCTCCATTGCACTGGCTCTGAATTTCCAAGTGTTCGCAACTGTCTGCAATGTGCGAAAGAAGCAGTTCATTGAGAAGTTATATTCCCAGTTAAAAGTTGAATACAAAGACACTTTTCAAAACAAATTGACACGTTTCAAAACTGTGTCAATCTGTGGGGTAATTGCGCACACTTACAATGGCAATGCCTTTAATGCCTTACAAGGACAGTAATAAAAAATCAATTTGTCGGTTATTTTATCATACAATGTCAATTCTAAATATAATTGAGCAGTCCAATAACTGAATGAGCGGTAAAAATGATGGAATGAGCGGTTCGATAAATAATTCGGCAGATCATAGCGAGCGGTGACACCCGCACTCAAATTCATTGAAAAGAGAGGTAAATGTTCGTTAGTTGGTCTGTTTTTAGGGTTCCGTACCAAAAAGGTAAAAAGGAACCCTTATGGTGCGACTTCGTCCGTCTGTCCGTCTGTCCGTCCGTCACACCGCTATATCTCGAAAACTACTTTACCACCTCATTGTTTATAGAATTGCTTAGAATGCGATTTCTTACGCTCTATTCCCATCCAATACCAAGAGCTAATACCATTTGGTATTAGTTTATTTCCGAATTTATTTTCTATTCCCAACGAGTACCACATTTTAAAACCAATGCCAAAACAAGTTTGAAGAAATCAGATACAGTCAGGTTCAGTAAAATTAAAATGCTTTGAGTGACGAACTAAGTTTCCGAAAACATAATAAATGTTCCCGAATATCCTAACCCTAGATGGTCGACGTTAGTGGCATCCCGAGGTTCGATTGGTTAGGTTCCTTTAAACCCTTTAGACAGAAATAGGAGCCCCGCCAAGCGGGGCTCCGTCGACCAGCTTATTAACCCTAACCCTATATTTAGATTACCCTAGATTTCGGTAAAACGCAATTTAAATAAAACTTTGTGTAGCTGAGTGTACAAAAAGTCACGCTTTGGTATTCGTTAGTAATAGATTTTTTATTTAAAAAAATGTGGTACTCGTTGGGAATAGAAAATAAATTCGGAAATAAACTAATACCAAATGGTATTAGCTCTTGGTATTGGATGGGAATAGATCTTTCTTACCGACAAATTCCGATTTATTACTGCCCACACGTAACCGCTCGTTCAATAATTTTTACCGCCCATCTAATTCTTTTCCTGCTCAGTTATATATTCACTGATCCGTTTCATTATTTTTTATTACTCATTTTTGTTTACTTTACTGCTTAGTTTTAACTGCTGAACTAGTTATTAAACGTGCCATTTATAATTTTTAACTTACCAAAACCGCTATTTACAACTGCCTCTTTAAATCAGTGCCTTTTGGAATGAAAACCTTCACACTAGGTAGCACTAGGTAAGTAACTCAAAGTAATTAAATGCAATTTAATGACAATATTTACAGGTCAGTGAGTAAACACACTATAGCAGGGTTCTATAATAACTACTGTTTCTATACGCTATGACAAACTTTTTTTTGTTCGTTTCTGGGTGGAAAATCCTCATGGATGTCCTCAGGTCTGTCAGACTCTTACTGACTAAAAACCACCACGGTGTTCTATCTCACACCTACGTCGGGGGTCGCGGGAACGTACGATTCTTCCGCAACCCCCAACTAGTGCCGCCCCGCCCCTGCGGGCCCCGTCTGGTCGAGCGGGGGGAGTGAGGTGTTTGACTCCCCCCACGACGTCTAAGAGGGTCGCGCGTGAAATACTAACGCTATGACAGCCTAAACCAACGTAACCGGATTTTCTTAATATTGTTAATTTTTTTCGATTTACTTAATTTATTTAGCAAAATTTTGTTTATTTATAATATAATATTGTTAGCTATTGTTATTATTTTATTCTATTATGTAGTGTTCTAAATATTATTTATTTTTATAATCATGTATTTGCAGTTTTAATATTTTATTTTGTAAGGTTGTAACCATTTCCCCAAGTGAAATTACATTGATTATTAGTTGTTAAAGTGACTTTTGCCGGTTGACAGCAACTAGCTGTCAAACGGTAGCCTACGTGTACAGTCTCACTTGGGAACATGGCAGTGAAGCTTGAACACTCGTACAGTGAAGACGTATTTTGTGTATTTTGAAATAGTGTTATCGAAGTGTAGTAATGTTATTAAACTGATTATAAAGCTATACAGACTTTGCTTTTCATTTCAACTTTATAGTGGATTACAATATTTTCTCGTATTTTATTTATTTTATTTTCAGGGCCCCATTTTTTTTTAGTACAAGAGTAAATGGAAGAGTCGATAAATTTCCGATTTAGGGACTAACCACACTTATTCAGCTTTGTTCAACTTTTGTCTAAAGAAACCAACGATCGTTCAGCTTTCCGGATGCGTACACATCTTCATACAAAATTGGTGTTTTATATGGATAAAAACTGGATTGAGCTGATTAATTGTTGTTAGTCCCTATGTCAATCACTAGCGTACAAGTAAAATAAATGGCTTTTGCACAGCACAACGATAGTGACCGATAGTTTTAAAGTTGTACGGTGCATGATAAATGCGCGCCGTGTTTGACGAGATATGGTTTAAAATTGATTCTGTAGTACATTCTGATTTATAAATTGCGAGTGTGTGCGCGCCTTCCTATCTATAATTGCTTTTACTGAACTGCATGTGTAGTAGTGGCGCGTAGTACATTTTCACCTACCGGGCCTGACTCCTTCTTTCTTTTAATTATCTATGGTTTTATCGGTTTAACAACGAGAAATTGTCAGCGCGAAAAAATGCTTACGTGCTGCGTCGTTAGTCGTGTAAAGAGGCAAGTGTAAAACCTGCACTACACTACTCGAGAAGTTGATCGAAGTTAAGCGAGTACGACAGTGTAGAAGGGCATTTTGGTTCGCTTCGTGCAACCTCGGCTCGCCTCGGGCAACTTCCAATCGTTGTCGGTTTTTGAGCCCAAATCAAAGGACTCGAAGCGTCCAGCACCTGCAGTCTCGACAAATATAACGACAAAAATCGGTCGTTAAGTCTAATCGATGTCAAATTTCTTTAATAAATTTTCAACCTTACGCTTTCGAAATAAAGTTCAAAATTTATTAAAGGAATTTGACAACGATACGACTTAGCGAACGATTTTTGTCGCTGTCTAATGTCGAGACTGCCGGGCCTATTGTTCTTAGCGTGAGTGTATAGTCACGTACTTCGGACTTTGGTCAATTTCGACCAGTACTTCGTCGATGCAACTTTGCGAGTAGTGTAGCGCAGGTTTAAAGATAGCCGCCGCTAGAACTCCCCGATCTGCGTTCCATCGTCGTTAGCTTCAGATGGCCAGTTCTTGAACATGACTCACAACGTTCCAACTCCGTTGCAAACTCTAAGTTTTGTGTGTTCTTTGTTGTTCGTGAAAAAAATATTTAAAATAATCATTCTGTTAAACTTTTATCAAGCTTCAAATCGTGTCACTGATCGGGTTTCAAGTCTCTAAGAAACACATTATGATTCGTAGATCTTTAAGTACTGTTTTTTTTAAATAAAACTACAATGTAATTACATATAAATAAATTTATTAAATTCATTAACACAACTGAACGGAAAGCACTTTTACTTTAAAAAAACAACATCTTTATTTGCCAAATCAATTTAACCCGCCACAATTCAAGTAAGTTACAAATAAGCAGTAAAGGTAGGTAACATTTTTGTTTATATCGGTACTTATTATGGTAGTTATCACGGAAATGATTCACTCTGTCACCCGTTCTAGTATATTATTAAACTGTATTAGGGTGGAACAGTATTCCTCGTTCTCTGTAAATGTACTTATAATAGCAGAATTGTGACAAAATAATTATGTTAGTAACAAAACTTTGTAAATGTTGTAAGCGACACACTGATTCTGCATTTTAAATTCAGATTTTATTTCGGTGTCTAAGTATCGGTTAATTATGGCTGCACATTGCAAATCGTTTGAGACGTAAGACAGGGGTGTGCGCAGCTGGTGTATGGCGACCGGTCGCCGCGAGTATCGCTGCAGCGCTTGTGGCGCTGACGTCATTTTCGTTGCAGCGCGCAGCAGCACCAGTTGAGAGCGAAGCGCGCGTGCTGGCGCCACGTAGTCACGCGTGCGCTCGATACTTGCCAAAGCAGCTTCTATAAGCCCACGGGCGTACTGCGTCGAGTGTTGCATACGTCCCAATAGAATTCTGACACACTCATCCACTTTCTGAGACCAAGTGGTGGCATTCCGCAACACATCGTGCAGACTTACTATATCTTCACCAACTATCAGCTTGGACATGTGCCGAATAATGGCATTCTGAAGATGATCCTCTGTCTTAAAATCGCGTAGTTGTTCTTTGATAATTCCTTGCAGCTCATCAGGTGAACATCCCACACAAAAAACGGTTCCTGTTAAATCTGCAATTATACGATATTAATTTATGAACCCCTGACCTTGATGGGGTAGGTAAGACACTCATTATCAAAGAAAAAATGGATAAAGTACCTTGATCTTCGAGTATTGCGGCAAGTTCAAGAGCCACAGATACTCCACTTTCGTATCCCAGCAAGAAGAAATTATTTTGAATCCTAGTTTTGTTTATGAGGATCTGCAAAGAATGAAATAACTTCCTTATGTATCAGAAATCTTTTTTATGTATGAAGTGTTTTCGAAAAAGTTTCCATCATCGCTTTAGTCACACCCGCGTACTGGAATGTGCTGCGTAAGTAGACTCCGTACAACCTGGTGAAGGCCGCGGAAATTCGATGGTTGCGAGAAGAAGGGGACTGGTCGTTATGGCGATGATTCCTGAAGGAGTATGTCCAGCAGTGGTCGTCTTTCGGCTAAATGATGATGATTACATAATATATAGTAATAGTATGTTTTACCTGAGCGTATCTCTGGGCAGTCTCCCGAACAGTCTCCGTCGGGTGGTCGAGTCCCGGCTGCAGTACAAGCGCCGGAAGGTTGAGGCGCTCGCACAGCACGTGGAACCTATCGTGATGACCCTCCATGCCCGGAATTATGCACAGGTATCTTTTGTTCACGTCAAACTCGTCATCGGACTACGAAATAAGGAAAAATAATCCTGTAATAGAGGCTTTACGTATCCAATGTGATATGATGAGATATTCGTTATGTAATTTTTTTTATTGCATTCTTCTCCGAGGGAAAGGTGCTTTGCCCAGCAATGAGACAAAACGGGCTACATAGATTCATCTCCATTGGCAACACCTAAATGTACTAACTAGCTTTTTTCTACACCAGCAAGAGATATATTATATATTTAGATATATTAGTACCGATACGTGATAAAAAAGAAGAATAAGTTAGGTATAATTAATAATGAGGTTTGTTTATTCTATACTCACCAACTTGATGTCTTTATTAAGTGTCGATAACACGACTAGGTCAAGTGTGGCCAGTAGCTCGTCAGAACTATTGTGGGAAAAGAATGTCGCTAACCCAGTAACATTTTGTAGGACTATATCAGATGCAGAGTCCACCAGCTCACTTATTCTAAAATAAAATCAAAACGAATACACTGAATAGAAATCATGTAGAAAGTTGTAAGATTATAATTATATAAAGTGAAGTTTTGAGTAATAATAAGGTTGTGTGAGTAGAGGAAGACCAAAGAAACGTGTATTTTATTATATATTAACGTGCATTTTGGATTTGTATGGATGGTAAAAAAGTATGGCTACTGAGATGACGGTTAATTGAAGTATTTGGAGGAATAAATGCTGCGCAGACCCCAAATAAATTGGGATAAAGGTGTGATATACAACGTACAAGGGGATGAAAATAACGAGTAAGACTATAATTACATGAACAAAGACAGCTTTAGGATTGAAAATGTATAATTATAAACATGTTTTCCTTATTTAAGTTTTTGTGTTAAACTTACCCGTTTAGATTCAACAGCGGTATTGTGTCTTCCCCCAAAGATATATTATATGCATTATTCAAAAATGCATTAATTATTGGTATTTTTTCATTTGCCATTCCTAACTCTTGTAAAGTAGTGTCAGGGTTTGCGTTTTGTGGAATGCTTATTCCTGAAAGATAATTTGTGTTATAGGCTGTGCCTTTATTATCAAGCTATTGCCGGGCTACAACGTCATATGCCTACATAAGGCATGTTGATGACAAGGTTCTAAATCATTGCTTATAACGGCCTTGATACTTTAGCGGTCGCAAGTGCGCCGTTGAGCATCGATATAATATCAATGTCCAGCAACATATTATTGTTTTAATTTTTCCGGAATCTGGTATTGTATCCGGTTTATTGCAACAAGCTCGCCCTCTATGATATGCTTCTATTATTTAAACAAAACTGGTGAATTGTGAGTGTACTTAACACCTCTGCCTGACCCTGGTGTACAGCCGTGTTGCTATGTTATTAAATGAATTGTTTTTATTACCGGCCAATGCAATGAGTTTTTGAAGCAGTCCGGGTGTGTTTGCCTGCGCAGGCTTCGCTAGCAGTACGGCAGACGTACTACGTAGCGCTCGCTCCACGGCCTCTGACAAATCGAGAGAACTTGGCTTGCTCTGTGCCAAGAAAACATTCATTGTGTTAAGGTGCAACAGATTAATCTGTGCCAAAAACATTAATTTAATTGTGTAACATATCACTTGTTAATATCCATAATCATTTGTGTAGCAGGTGATGTGCAGGGCAGGTTTAAGTCACCGTTATTAGAAAAAGCGTAGGTGGCTACTTAATCGCAAGACACTTCAATTTTGTCTAATAATGAAAATGAACTACTATAAGATTGAATGGTAACATTGTATAACTCCAAGTCAATAAATTTTTATAAAAAAATCGAAGTGGTGATAGATATAATTAAAAAAGTCACTACATGGTGTTGACTGTAGCACTCTACATGAGTTTTTTTATTTCTCCAGTGTTTATGTAGACAAAAAACGGTATCATCACAAATTAACACTTACTTCGCTTAAACCCGTCAGATCCAAACTTGTAGCTGTTAAACCACACTTTGCTCTTGCTACACAAATGTCCGTGCCCACAGAACTGACTGTTGAGACCACTGCAAAGTACCTGTGATACATTCAAATTATTAAAATGTAAGCGTATATTATAAAGGTTATCAAGCTTAAATACAATTAGTCTGGGCACATCGCATACCGGAGGAGCTCAGGTTAAAATAAACACACAGTGGGTGCCAAACCGCAGAAAATGTTAAGGAGCAAGCGGAATGAACTCGACTTTTGTCTCCAGATTGAGCAAACACTGATATCTACTGTAGGTCACTAAAGGCTAAACAAAATGCCCATTACCAGTTTGGGTATATAAAATGAATATTGAAACAAAATACTAACTTTAGTTCAGGACACAACGATCTTGAAGCTACATCTAAAGAATTTAGAAATATTTTCAGTTCATCGTTATGTTTATTGTCCTTGACTTTTGTTATAGTTACGTAAATGCCTTTAATAGTACCAAGACTATTAGCATCGTTTATAACGTCAGAAATATGATTTATGACATTGATTTTTTTTACTGGGATCACCACTTCGACGCCTAGATTACGCCAAGATCTTGAAAAAAAAAAGAAAACAAAATCATAGTTTCGAATTACTTAGGTGCACTTCTTTGTGTCAGATGCATGTAATAATCTTACCCTATTTTATAATTTTGGTACTCGTTTAAGCTTGTAGAGTAAATGTATAGTTTTTTAGCTCCGCGATGTACTAATTTGTCGGCTAGTTGAACTCCAAGAGCGCCATCATCCCAGAACATTAAATGACTGTCATCAGGATTGCATATTATTCTGAAACAAAACAAGACTTACTTTGAAATTAAGTTCTTGCTTGTAATGTAGTATATAGGTATATTACAGTAAGGGTGCACAACCTTACTGTTCATTAAATGACAATATAAACACACACACACACGTGTGTTTATATTGTCACACCCGCTCGTTCGGGTGCGATAACCCTTGTCCATTTCCCATAGAAGACGGGTACTGCCCCTGCACGTCGCCTGTGGGATATCACCTAGCCCTATGGCGTATCATATCATCTCATGTTGCTTAAGGTTTTGACAAATTTTAATAGACGGTTGCCAGCCGGAGAATGCTATGTTGGTGGATATCCCACTATTTGTCGGTCGTCAGAGACTCGTTGGTAAGCATCAAGGTGCATCGTGTGCAGGTGAGGTTGACGTTTTGGGAGTCTGGTTGCTGTGCGCTCCCCCTAGCAACCCTTGCACCCATGTAATATTTTACACTTGTGTAGTAATACATCAGAAATATTAATTACAAGTGAAACTGGTAATAAGCTTACAATCTTATACGAGGGTCCATACAAGGTCATCCGAGATTTATCACCGAATGTGGAGGTGAAAATTAATGGAAAACAAGATAATAATATAATCCATAAGAACCGAATGAACCTATGTAACACATAAATAAATTAAGATTATTTACTCACTAGATAATTAATAGGTATCAGTTTATTGTTCACGTTGGAAAAAAATAATGAATTTTACTCGTTAAAGTTTAGAATAACGTTATTAAACAAACACTATTATCCAATAATGAGCATGTAATTAGTATAACTACTTATAACAAACAGCAAAATGAATGCATTTATAACACTGTTTATTTAAAGCATACACATGAAAAGTGTCTACGTACCTAGGATGCTTTTTAAAACATTTTATTGCTCTATTGAAATGAAAAAACAAACTGAACCCTAAAAAAATAATAAAAACACCATAAAAAGTATGGTGTAGTATGTAAGCGTATTACAGTAAGGGTGTGTGCGTGTGTGTTTATATTGTCATTGAATGGATCGAATGCAGTATCTAACCAGCAATAGAGATGTTTCATTGTCATTAAATCCCGTCCTTATAGCTGCTAAAATGTCACCATTTTTTTATTTTTTCAATTCTCCCTATGCAAATAATTATCGTATCGGATGGCCGAATTCGTGTAAAGTTTTTCAGATATCCCAATGCGGAGACCTAGTATTACTACGCCAGTATTCGTGGACGTGGATCACATTACCTGGGGTATGCGTTGCTCACAGAGTCTTGCATCTTCAGCAGCACCTTGCCGCGGTGCCTGCTGGCCGCAAGCAGTCGAAAGGCGCGTACGGCGTCGTGAGGCGCGTACGACACGCGCGACAAAGGACGCACGTAGCCGCAACTAATACCATCGCTCATCATCGTCTGTAGATACTTCATTTCATCATATTTTTGTTGCGTGAATAGAGACGACAAGTCACTCGTGACGTATGATCTCGATTTAGTCATAAAAAACATTCCATACTCGTATTCTTCACTGTCCTGAAGTTGAACAGTGTCGACGAAGATTCCAGAAAATGCTATACATTTGAGAGAGGTCTGAAAAACAACAATTACGGATCCATTATTTTGCATTCTCTTTCACTTGTTATTCGTTTGTTTAATATTTTTGTTAGATATAAAAACTTACACTTTTAAATTGTCCTTTAACGCAACTTACGATAACTTCACAACCTTTTCCTTTTGTTCCTAATAAAACATTATCTGCAAAACTGCTATCGCGGGAGTTTCCAATATTTTCATCTGGAAATGAAACTTTTTTAAGTATACAAGCACAAACCCAAGCTCCGTACTATAAAAAAGAGATATACCTAAGGCACTGAAACAAAGATGGCTGTCAAGGGCTTGAGTTTTACTGCGGTTTTGTTGGCTTGCCGACAAAAATCGCTGGTGTATCCTGGCAAGACCGTGATATTATATCCCGAAAGTTTATTCCAAATAAAACTACAACAACCTTTTTGCAAGCTTTATGGGTCACCCGTCGTCTTAGCACTGTGCCAGATCATCGCAATTAAGTATCGGGTCCTACCTTTTTATCGCCTACCTTTTAACTCAGGGTACAGTTGCTGCAAGAAATTATTTTTCCGTAAGTCGCTGACTGTCGTGTACACTGTGCACCCATGAGCGAGCGCAACGGCAATGGCCGCCTGCCCCAATGCGCCTGTGCCTCCGTGAACAAGCACGTCATTACCAGGTAACATTCCACCCTTGATTATCTAATAACAAATTGATTTTAATGGTTAATAACGAAGGTATAATTGTGTTAAGATATAAAATGACTGGATTTGGCCATTTTTGTATCTAATTACGTAAACTCACGAGACAGTAGAGTGCGTGTGCGTATGCGAGCGGTACGGTGGCGGCGTCCTCCAGGCTCCAATGCGGCGGCACCGGCCACAGTAGCTCCAGCTGCGCGCGCACCACGCTGCCGGCGGCGCCGCCGCGCACCAGCCCCATCACTCGCTCACCACTGTAACATAAACATAACATAACATCACGCTTGTATTTCTTTAGGCAGACCTGTAAGTACACCCAAATTTCGTCAGCTACCTTAAAGTCCCATAATTATTATATGGGTGAGCCTATTGTCATTAACCTCGAAAATATTTAACAAGCTGCCTGAATCATTAAAATCATTAAATCTGGACAAATTCAAAAGTGTACTTATGAAAATTTTAATCAATAAATGTTACTACTCAATAAAGGACTATTTGGATGACAGTTCTATAATCCTTCCTTCAGATATGCATTATTTGACACTCTTGTATTAATTTGATTAATTGACATTATCCTGTTTAGATTTTTTGATTTTTCTGTTTTATCAAAAATTTTTATTGTTGACATTTTTGACATATTTTATTAATTTGGAACTTGTTTCGACATTGTAGTTTTTATTTGAAATGTAATTAATTATCAGGGGAATATTATATTAATTCTAGCTTTTTCTATAATTTTTATTTGATATTGTGAAATGAATAATGAAATAATTGAAATTGATATGTACTAACATTTGTACGCCTAATGGCAAAGCATAGAGAACTTACAAAAATATAACATCTCACACACCTGTGTACTTGTAACCTATGTTTACAAATAAGTACTCTGAATTTCTGAATCTGAATCTGAATGGTATTCGTGTGTTCTGTTGTGTGTTCTTCAAAGAGATCACAGAATATACCTGTACGGAACCGTACATTACTTTACCGACTTACGCACCGTGCATTCTGCACACACAGCATGTTGCACCTATTATTGCAAATAATATGTAAAAATATATATCAATAAATCAGTGTTTAACGAACATTCACGGCAGTCGGTTTTATTTCATCATCCCAATAGAATCGCCCCGTTATCATATCTCTAAGTGTAGGGATCCCCTACATTTTTTTTGGTCCTACGAGCATTGCAGGACTTTGTCGCGAAACTTTGACCTAGCGCGCGTACAGGTTAGAGGCACGGTTCGGACTCAAGTTTCTGTGATCAAACCAGTGTGGACTCATTCAGTGAATAACACACTTCATCGTTGACTTGAGCAAATATAGCTTAGGTCAAAAGCACGGTTGTGGTAAGCAAATCACGGCGTGACATCAACATCATCAGGCTCTGTAGAGCTCATCATCGGGCGGCGAGAGGGTACGTAGTAGTAAGCAGTACCAGTGCAGACAGCTACGTGGATCATCATTTAACCAAGTAAGACTGTTCTTTTACCTTCATCATGGAAGCTCTTTTCGCTCGTCAATCTGAAATCATCACCAATTTCACTACAATAAAGGTGAACTTTAACAAGGACTCGGATTCTCGCAAAAATGCCGAATACTTGAGGAAACGGTTAGAGACGTTAGACAACCTCTGGGGAGAGTTCGGGCAAAATCACCAAAAAATATCTGAGAATAAAAATGTGGCGATTGAGTATTTCCTTGACAACACATATCAAAAGGGTAAAGACTATTATCAATCAACTCGTAATTCTATATCATCTTACGGCAAATCTTCAAAGTCTACTCAACCAGATGGAAAGTTAGACGAATTGTTATCATTGCAACGCACTAATTTTAGGGCATTTAATCGGCTAATCAAGGGCATCAAAGTTGAGCTAATAACAGATAAATGGGAACTAGAAGATGAACTTAAAAACGTTCAATCTAAGTGGACAATTATTGATGCGCAACATTTGCAAATCAATCATATACTTGCTGGTGGAGATATATCATACGACGAGGAGTTTAATCATCATGAGTTGGCCTACAAAACTATCAAACGTGAGTTGAATAAGAAAATCTCATCAACGACTCACTTAGAAAAATCAACTCCGCACATTGAAATACCATCTTTCAGCGGGAACTACACACAGTGGCCGACCTTTTATGACTTGTTCACGGAGACAATTCATAACAATAACTCTATCACTAGAGCTCAAAAGATGCAGCACCTTAAGGGAAAACTTAAGGGTGAAGCGGAACGTCTCATCTATCATCTCCATATTTCATCAGAGAATTATGATACTGCGTGGGACATCTTATTACACCGGTACAACAATTCTCAAGTTCTTTTTACGAATCAAATCGAAATGTTCCTCAATCAACCCAACATTCAAAAGCAATCATCGTTTGAAATAAAAAGGTTGTATGATACCTCAACCGAATGTATTCACGCGATTCACAATCTCGGCGCCGATACGAATACGTGGGATCCGTTATTGGTTCATTTATTGTGCAAGAAACTGGACCCAGAAACTTACGCTGACTACAAGGAAGCACGTAGGACACCTCGTGATTTACCAAGGTTGGACGAGTTAATGGCTTTCCTCGAGAGTAAGTTTACCGCTCTTGAGCCCATTCATAAAAACGATAAGGAACCCTCACCATCTAGCAAGCGGAACCCAAATCAAACAAAGAACACAAATAACTTTGATAAGCAAATCAATTATAAAGGTTACATTAACAAAAAATATCAAGCCATCATTACTCAAACTTCAAAATGCTTTGTATGCAATTCAAATCATGCTCGCAATTTGATTTTGTGTAAAAGATTCATGAATATGACACCGGACGTGCAATTGAAGACGGCGACGAACTTAAAAATTTGTCGAAATTGCCTATTCAGTCACGATGGAAGTCAATGCACTTCGACGAAACGTTGCAAAACCTGTCAAGGTGATCATCATACAATACTACATGAAGCGTGTGTCCCATCATCAAAATCAGCTTCTCAAGCAACATCATCATCATCTGCAATGACCGCTTCGTCATCAAAATCATCCAACAAGCAACCTAATGTTAATCATGTAGCAGGAGATGACGAAGAGTTATTGTTGACCACGCTATCAATCAATGTCAGGTGTTCTGATGGCAGCTACACGACCCTTAGGGCTCTTCTAGACCAGGGATCCCAAATATCATTAATATCGGAAAACGCTGTACAGCGGTTAGGGTTGCAGCGGCGACGATACAACGCATCAGTATCAGGAATAGGTGCTGGTGCTAGGCAAAGCAAAGTACGGGTATCAATCGAGTGTCAATCTATCTACGGTGACTATCATTTTACTACAGAAGCACTGGTTCTGTCAAAGCTCGCTAACTGCTTGCCTGATACACCATTCAAAAAACAATCATGGTCTCATATCCAGCATCTTCAATTAGCAGATCCAGAATACAATGTGTCGAAACCAATTGATATTCTTTTGGATGTGAGTATCTACTCTCAAATCATCATGGACGGTCTCATCAAAGGACCAGCGCAGGCTCCGATTGCACAACAGACGGCACTCGGATGGATCCTGTCTGGCAACGTTCGCACATTTAATTGTCATATCGTAACAAATGACTTATCAGACTTATCAAAATATTGGGAAATAGAGGACGTTGAAACATCATCATCATCATCTCTTACCAGTGAAGAGCAGTATTATGAAGAGTTTTATCAGCAGGCTACTCGTCGTTTTGTCACTGGTAGATACGAGGTTGGCATACCCATGAAAACCGAATATGAAAATCAGCTTGGGTCATCTAAATTAAAAGCTACTGCACAATTCAAACAATTGGAAAGAAAAATGTGCAATAACGAATCATTTTCAGAAAATTATAAATCATTTATGTCTGAATATCAACAACTGGGTCACATGTGTATTGCCAATAATGTCGATGAATCAAAACGTGCCTTTTACTTACCACATCACGGCGTAATGAAATTAGATTCAACAACAACAAAACTTAGAGTTGTTTTTAATGCGTCAGCGAAATCCACATCAGGAAAAAGCCTAAATGACCTCATGTGTTGCGGACCGAATCTTGAAAAGGACCTCATGACACTCATCTTAAACTGGAGAACCTACAGTTATGTAATCACAGCGGACATAGAGAAAATGTTTCGGCAAATCTTTATCAGACCATCAGATCGTCATCTTCAATCAATCATTTGGCGGCAATCATCTCAAGAAGTACTCAATGAATATCATCTTACTGCCGTGACGTACGGTACTAAGGCCGCCCCATACTTAGCTATGAGAACGCTTAAACAGCTGGCAATAGACGATGCTGACAAGTATGCACTAGCTGCGTCAGCATTAAATCAATCATTCTATATGGACGATTTGTTTAGTGGAGCAAATACCATTAATCAAGCCAAGGAGATTCAGCATCAGCTCATTGGGATACTAAAGGGAGCTGGTATGAACCTCCGGAAATGGTCCAGTAACGTACCGGACTTACTGGTAGATCTATCACCTGACCAACTCAATAACCCATTAGACTTCAAGTGTTCGGAATCAAGAAAAACACTTGGATTGAGATGGAATCCCTCAACGGATAGTTTCAGTTTTCAAAATCAATTACAGCATTATGATAAACGCATCACGAAAAGACAGCTGCTTTCGGAAATCTCAAAGCTATTTGACCCCTTAGGCTGGCTGTCACCATTATCAATCAGAGCAAAACTGCTTTTTCAAAATGCATGGTCATCACATTTATCGTGGGACGAAGAAGTTTCACAATCGGTTCAAGAAGATTGGATTCAGCTTAAGAATGATTTCAACATCATAGATCAATTTATCATACCACGCTATCATATCAAATCCATGGATTTTGTGACGCTTCTGACAAAGCATACGCATGTGTTGTGTATGTAGTAGCTAAAGACAATAACGGCGATTACACATCAACACTTGCTGTAGCTAAAACAAAGTTAGCACCTCTGGCAAAAAAGGTATCATTGCCACGACTAGAGCTATGTGGTGCGCTACTGCTATCTCAACTTATCAAGAAGGTCATGGAATCCTTATCAAATCAGGATGTGGAGATTTATGGCTGGACAGACTCCATGATAGTTTTAGGACGGCTGAAAGGTGACGTAACGAAATGGAAGCAGTTCGTGGCTAACAGAATCATCAAAATCATTAGCATCATTCCATCATCATGTTGGCATCATGTGAGGTCAGAAGAGAACGCTGCAGATTGTGCTACTTGGGGTCTGACGTCACGGAAGTTATTAAAACATCCGTTGTGGTGGCAGGGTCCGAAATGGATAACCAATTTCGAACAAAGTACCTTTCCTATCACTTCATATCAATCACCAGATCTGGAGATCAAAAAGCCAAGTGTAAACACGGCTTTATATAAAAATCATATTTCATTAGTACACGAGTTATTACAGAATTACAGTTCATTAACTCGCATTGTAAAAATTGTCGCTTGGATATCGCGTTTCATAACGCAATCACGAGGCAAACACACATCAAGAACAAATGTATTGACGTCATCAGAGATGGACAATGCATTGAATATCATTATCAAAGATGACCAATCACATAAATTTCATGAAGATATTTTATGTATCAATCAAAAGGTACACGTGCATCCAAGAAGCAAAATATCATGTCTTAATCCTTTCATGGATGTGCACGGTATCCTTAGAGTGGGTGGACGACTGAAAAACGCATGCATTAGCGACTCATCAAAGCATCCTATCATATTATCAAGTCATAGTCGTCTCACCGATTTAATCATTGATCAGGCTCACATTACCACATTACATGGAGGCCCGCGACTGACACTTTCATACATCAGAGACAGATATTGGATAATCAGTGGAATTCGTACCATCAAGAGGAAGTTGAGATCATGCGTTAAGTGTCAGCGCTTTAGTCAAACACAATATCAACAAATCATGGCCGATCTTCCACCGCCACGAGTCACCCCGTCACGACCTTTTTCTCACACCGGTGTCGATTTTACCGGACACGTCGAGTTGAAGGCCAATAAGGGACGTGGAATCAAAACAGTCAAGGGGTATATTATTGCAGTGTTTGTTTGTCTGTCTACTAAGGCTGTTCATCTGGAACTAGTTTCCGATCTGAGTACTCCAGCATTTTTAGCAGCCTTTCGTAGGTTTTCGGCCCGACGTGGAACGCCAAGTCACGTATACAGTGACAATGGCACGAATTTCGTAGGTGCCAATCGTATCATTAAGAAGGAGTACCAAGAGATCATAACCACCATCAACACCGATTTCTTCAATAACATCAATGACATGAACATAAAGTGGCACTTCAACGCTCCTGCGTGGCCAAGTGCAGGCGGTCTTTGGGAAGCTGCGGTGAAAAGCCTCAAATATCATCTAAAGCGTATCATCGGCGATCAGAAACTCACTTACGAGGAGTTTACTACGCTACTACATCAGATCGAGGCATGTCTGAACTCAAGGCCTCTCTGCCAGTTGACAGAGAACACTGACGATGACGTTCTTACGCCAGGACACTTCTTAATCGGTGGCCCACTTATATCTAGGCCACAGACTGATCCAGATCACATGAATCAATCAACAAGGTGGCAACTCATTCAATCAATGAACAAACAGCTTTGGAAAAGATGGTCAAGCGAATATCTTCAGCATCTGCAGGCTAGATCAAAATGGCGTAAGTCAAGTAGGAACTTCGAAATCGATGACGTCGTTCTTATCAAGGACGAAAACTTGCCACCCGGCAAGTGGGCGTTAGGACGTATTCAAGCAGTTTATCCTGGAAAGGATGGCTATGTAAGGGTAGTCAGTTTAAAAACTAAGACTAACATCATACAACGCCCTGTCACCAGACTTGTGTTGTTACCAATAAACAAGGACACAACGCAGGAACAAAATCAAAATGTCAATCATGACAATTCAGACGACCGAAGCAAGAGAAAGCGACTTCCTCGAAACAACGTATCATTGAAGAGCCTATTCACTATTTTTCATGTTATTATCGCCAAATATATTCTATACTTCAGCGCAAAATATACCTAATCATAAATCTTATAATGTGACGTCATTAGAAGAGAATCAAGCTATTTACTTCGATAGAATATCCAATCTTCAGTATATCAAGGACGAATGGCGTCTAGTTGTCTACTACAATATGACGACCTACTGGAAAGGCTTATCCGATATCAAAGGTTACGTCAACCACATCAAGTCATTATGCAACACCCATGCAAGTAAACAATATCAGAGTATCATTCTTCAGTTGGAGCACGAAATTAGCGAAATTGAACACTATGATATGTTACTTAAATATCAAAGTCCGAAGAGGTTGAAAAGAGGCCTAGTAAACGGGTTGGGTTACATTGCTAATTCATTATTCGGTGTACTGGACGAGAGGTTTGCCGAAAAATACAAGAGTGACATCGAGCAGATCAGTCATAATGAAGAACATCTTCAAAAACTTATAAAAAATCAGACTAGTATTTTAGAATCAGAATATAATATCATACGCCGTAATGAAAACATCATGAATCAACAATTTTCATTCATCAAGCAACGTCTACAAAATCTATCGACTGATGTGAATAAAATACGTTTGGACAATGAAGACGGCCTTTATGTCACATCATCAGCTCTAGCAGCATCAATAATTCTATCAAATATTCGTTGGATTCAGCAAACGTTGATTGCTACGGTTACAGATATTTCACACGGGCGCATTGACAGCTATTTGTTGTCACCAGAGCAGTTATCGTATCAGCTGAGCATCATCTCTAGTCAATTGAATGGTAAACTTACAGTACCAGTGGATTTGCAAAATATCAAGGACATGTATCGTTTGCTCAAAGTGTCAGCTAGAGTCTTCTCAAACTACTTAATCATCGAAATCAAAGTTCCACTCCTAAGCAACGAATTCTTTGAGTTAAACAAAATCATATCGATTTCGCAAAAAAGAGGACTACAGTTTTATCATCTCGTGCCATCGGTACCATTCATAGCTTACAATCTAGGCAAGGATACAGCATTTCTTCAATCAGAAGCAGACCTACAATCATGTAGTCATGTTCCCAACGATATCTTGTTATGCTCAACAAAAAAATGTCAAAATCAAAAATGCTTGACATGCCCATTTACGATCTAAACATAAAGCAGTCTATCTGTGAAATCAAAATTATCAATCAAAAACAATTATGTCACTCCGTAAAATCGTCATGTGAAGAGCAGTGGATCAAATTGCACAGGCCGAACACCTGGTTGTATACGAGTTCCTCGGAATGCCAAGTGCGCATAATTTGCGCCAACGGTGTCACAATGGTCAACCTTGTCGGCACCGCGATTATTACCCTAGGTCAAGGTTGCACATTGAAAGGGGATACCTTTAGTATTTACGCTCATAATAATTTCATCAATCATATAAAAATTCATCATCCCATCGAAGTCCCAGAGGTGTCTGTGCTGAACAAAATCTTGAAAACATCTGCACCAGAGAACTTCAGTGTAACCGAAGATCATCATCTCATTTGGAAACAATTAAGGGCTTAGATTGACGAGGTTAAGGAACAGTCGTCTACAGATCTGAGCATTCACGACAATCACCACTATACTGTGTTGTACATCAGTGTAGCTTCGGTTATCGTCTTGGGAGGCGTCGTCGTGTATCTCATCAGAAGACATCGAAATACGGGCAGAGTACCAGCGTCGCCGGCCCCCCAGGGCCAAGAGGCTGTCTGGGCAGGGCCAGTGACGGTCGCGCCGGCCGACACAGTACCGGTGGCATCAAATAAAGCAAAATCAGTGCAAAAGTGTAGTCAAGTATTTACGATTAGTGGTGTAGATAGGGCTACCTCGCCAACGTTTCTGCGTTCAGTGCACTTACAAGATCGCGATGATTAAGGACATGTGTATCTTAAAATAGTCATTTAAATTAATGGTGGATCGCATTTGTATCATTAGCTATCAGTCTATTATCATTTTACTATTTAATCATATAAACTTGTTTGTAATTTCAATTATCTGTCTATCTATCCATCATTTCAATTGTCCCGTTTGGGCGGGCAGGATGTACGGAACCGTACATTACTTTACCGACTTACGCGCCGTGCATTCTGCACACACAGCATGTTGCACCTATTATTGCAAATAATATGTAAAAATATATATCAATAAATCAGTGTTTAACGAACATTCACGGCAGTCGGTTTTATTTCATCATCCCAATAGAATCGCCCCGTTATCATATCACTAAGTGTAGGGATCCCCTACAATACCAATACCATTTTCTCAACCAATATGGTATCAAAACGCTGGCGTTTGACTGCATTCACATTACTTACGTACTTGCAACTACTGTGTGAGTCATGATGAATGCAGTCAAACTCTTTAGAGAAATCACAGAACACACCAATACTATTTTCTCAACCAATATGGTATCAAAACGTTAAACTTAGTTCCTTCTTATCTAAGTGGCAGGGTACAGCATGTGAATATTATCGGTGCTCAATCGTCTGAATAACAAGTGCAATTAGGTATACCACAAGGCACCATTTTAGCCCCATTCTTGTTATTCGACATATTCCTCCCAGGACATTAAATTGTGATCTATTTGCAATAATAAGCACTTTTACAGTCTAGGCGAAAGTCCATGGGATACGAGTAAATTCAAGATTTGGGTATTTTTAAAATTTCTCAGAATTTATCGTAACATAGAATTTTTCAGAAATCTGAATTTGTTGTGAGTAATGTGATTCATATTGGACCCACTAATACCTGTTTCTAAATTATCTGTGGCAGCACGCTCTATATTCTAACTTGTATGATCAGCATTACAAAACCCTTACGTTCATTACAAAAAAAAAAAATGTAAACACTTGCCTGTCAGTGGTTCCACTGTAGTCCATTCCGTACACATTAGAGTCGCATGGCGTCACACCAACTGCTCTCTTCACATCGGATGTGCAGAGCCCGGCGTAATGAACCTGATAATATGAACAACAAATATAACTGTTTTGTGCCAAAGCGCAGCCTAAACCGTTGAAAATAGAAAATCAAAACTCGACTTAAATAAAAAACTTTTTACAAAAAAAAACAACCAACTTCAAAAAAAGACACTACATAGTGAAAAATAACTTTAATTTCGGAAGTCGGTGTCCTTGGATCTGTATTTTAGTTTTTTTGCCACCGACTTCCGAAATTAAAGTTATTTTTCACTATGTAGTGTCTTTTTTTGAAGTTGGTTGTTTTTATTTGTAAAAAGTTTTTTATTTTTCACTTTTTAGTGATTCAGTTATTAATTTATCTAAGTTACAATAGCCTAATGTCAACTGCTCATCACCTTTTACAAAAGGCTTGTGTTTAAACGCCTACCAGAAAAGTATCTATTTTACTACCAAAAAATTCGAAATACTCACCAAATTGTGTCCACCAGAATGGATAAATGCTCACCAAATTGTGTTTCAAAAAGCATTCTAGACATTAACCTATTTTCCTTTTTTATTTATAAGGCGTAGTCGACGAAGCCCCACTCGGCGGGGCTCCTACTTCTGGGTAGTTTAAAAAAAAAATACCACGTAGGGGATGGCGGGGTATTTCAGACCCCGCCATCCCCTTCTAACCTAACCTGTCCGAGTCGGGGTGCCCCAAGTCCCAAACTCGCTTCGCTCACTCTTGCATCCTATCCCACCCTTACATTGTGAAGCAAACTTATTTTTGGTGAGCAACTTAAACAAGATTTGGTGAGCATTCATCCATTTTGGTAGGCAAAAGGAATATAAATACAACACCTACAATTATTCTGATGAGTGTATAATTATTTTGGAACTTAAAACGTTGTTCTTTAGGCACCTCGGTATAGAGTGGGTTTATATTATTTGAAGTTAACATATTTTACTTGGTACTTAGTCTTAGGGTCTAAAAATTATTTTGGTGAGCATTTAAATTGTTGCCTTTACGAAATATTCCTTTTTCCGATGCGTTAATTATTGAGGAGTTCTCCTGAAAAAGAACTGAGCTGATGGTGAAGCCTCCATCAGCTCTATTTCACCATATGCATTGTGACGAGCAAAAATTGCTTAGCAACCATATTAAAGTAATCGAATCGCAACCCGTGAAATACTTATTATTGAGTAGTTCCGGTGGCCACCTCTGGTCTTCATCATCAGTTCCACTTCACGGAATGGTGCTTTCCGAGAGCAAAAGCAAGAGTAACTATAAAAAATTCCCAAATCGCTGTTGGTGTGCTTATAAAATTTGAGGATTTCCCTCGATTTCCATGGGATCCCTTCATCGGATTCAGACTTGGTAACAATGGGACTACCTCGAGAGTATACCCTTTCAAACAAAAAAATAATTTTGCAAATCCGTCTATATATGACGGAGTTATGCCCGAACATACATAAAAAAAAAAATATAAACATCCGAATTGATAACCTCCTCCTTTTTGAAGTCGGTTAAAAAATAAAGCGTTGAGCGCTATGTTTGAATTGATTAAAAGTACACACAGCCAAAAAGTGCTCCACGCTTTATGAATGAATCATTGGATATAAAAGACGTGAGAAGCGACTAGGTCCCTATACTGTAACTAATAAGTTAATAAATTTAGTTAATTTAAAATGTTTAGTGCGTAATAACAGCATGTCTGTTTGTTTTTTTTGAACTACATATTTTTTTACGTTTAAGTCTAGTATATATTTTTCATTTAGTTTGTAGCGGCATCTACAATCGCCACATGGGAGCTACACGTCACAATGACGTCACGCAAAATCCTGCATCGCGCAAGCAGAGTTTACCGCGCAACTAGCATATATACAACGTCCCGACATCAAACGTCGGGCAGTTGCCCACCAGACACAACACCCGTCTGGTCGGAGGATCCTCCCTTTTCCATAGAGTATGAGTGAACTTTACACCCTGTTCCTCATACCTCTATAAGTTAATAAGTCTAAAGTCAAAAAGGTTATGACTTGACTGGTTTACTAGTGGTCCCTGGGCGTCCTGGGCTACCACCCTGGGTGTCGGGAGTCGATAGCCGATTCTCGGTCACCGTAGGCGCGGGCTTGTGGACGGCGAGAAATGGGCAGCTCGCCGTACGGTGAGGACTAGGCCCGGGTCGACGGCGCGTTGTGTTCCACGCGCGCCTCAAAGAAATGTCAGCACACATTGACGGCGTCCGTCCGAAAATGTTACCGTGACCCTGGCACACAGGGTTCTGAAGGAACACGGGTGAGTTTTAGTCAGTAAAAGTCTGACACACCCTCCCGCTCTGCCCAGAGCGGGAGAAGTTATTTGATGAAATCCCACCCAGAAAAAAAAAAGCCTTACATTAAATAAATTCGGTAATCCTATTGACACCTTATTGAATATTTTCCATATTGTCCCACATAGATATGCAGCTTTAGAAAGACACGCAGCAAACATGACCCAGATAATTGAGGACTACCATTTCTCTTGTGCCAATGACATAGAACGGACCTAAACAGGGAGGAATCAGACAGAGGCCACTCACACTATTAGAAAGCCATTTCCATTGCCCGTAGGCTGTGACCCTTAAGGGTCATGGCCATCCGGATGGTACGGGGATACCGCACGGTCTCCTGCGAGGCGGCGAGCCTCCTTGCCGGATTGCCGCCGTGGGATCTGGAGGCAAAGGTCCTCGCGCACGTTTGGGAGTGGTGCGAGGAGGCGAAACGCCGGGGCGTAACTCCGCTGCCGCGAGTAATCGCGGCACAGCGGACAGAGCTCCGGCGGGATCTCATGGCGGCATGGAGAGTGCGACTGTCGCAACCCAGCGCAGGGCACGCCACAATTGCGGCGGTAAGACCCCTCTTTGAGGAGTGGCTTGAGAGGCGCCACGGCGTCCTCACCTTCCGCCTGACGCAGGTCCTCACCGGACATGGCTGTTTCGGGAGGTTCCTGTTTCGAATAAGGCGGGAGGAAACGCCCGGGTGTTACCATTGTGTGGATCGACCGGAGGACACGGTGGAGCATACGGTGGAGGTCTGCCCGGCTTGGGCGGAGCACCGCCGTGTCCTCGTGGCGGCGATCGGCGGCGGCGACCTCTCGCGTCCGGCCCTGGTTCAGGCCATGGTACGGAGCGAGAGGGAATGGGAAGCCGTCACCTCCTTCTGCGAAGCAGTAATGCTCGCGAAGGAGGAGGCGGAGCGCGAAAGGGAGAGGCAATCTCTGCGCCCTCGCGCCCCTAGCCGCCGCAGGAGGAGGAGACACCCTGGGCGTCGGGAGTCGATTGCCGACTCCCGGCCACCGTAGGCGCGGGCTTGCGGACGGCGAGCAATGGGCAGCTCGCCGTCCAGTAAGGACCAGGCCCGGGTCGACGGCGCGTCGTGTTCCACGCGCGCCTCAAAGAGATGTCAGCAAAATTGACGGGGTCCGATAGGACCGATGCCTGCTGGGGCTGCGGATTGTTCGAAAGAGTTACCGTGGCCCTGGCGCACAGGCAACTGAAGGAACACGGGTGGGTTTTAGTCAGTAAGAGTCTGACACGCCCTTCCGCTCCGCCCAGAGCGGGAGACGTCATTTGATGATTTCCCACCCAAAAAAAAAAAAAAAAAGGCTGTGACCCTTGAGGTATGTAAAAGAACAGCAGCTATTGTTACTAGATCTAGTTGTCTAGTTTGATCTAGTTTGACCAAGCTTATGTCTGGAGTTTAAAATAGACTGTGACCTCTCAGTTTGTTTCGGCCTTTCCTCTCAGAATAGTCAGATAGAAAACGCCGACCTCATCTAGTTTTTAAAATTTGATTGACGTTTAAAAGTATTTCTACAAACCTACGTACAGAAATAAAATCATTTATCATTTAAAACGAATTATATGAGCCCAAATTTGAGGGGTTTACTAGTAGCCACTGAAGAGTTTCACTATCTACCTCCTGGCTCCATCATTAGATCTGCACTAAGATACCAAATTATTGTATTGTCATTAGAATTATATATACATACAAGTTTCGTTTCGATACGACATTAGAAGTAGGTTAAAATTGACTTCCAAGAATTTTTTACATCGTTAGTTAGAAATGAAGTTAATAAAAATATAAAACGTGTGCGGTCGGGGGGCCCCCGTCAGGAACGAAGTTCCTTACGCGATACTCGTAGACAGACACTCGTATATAATATAAAGAGACATAGAGAGAGAGAGAAAGTCGCATGGAGGGGTCATAACGCTTCTTTTTTACGTGACGATTTCTACCAGTCAATTCGTCCTGCAAGCCGTGTTAATGAACTTCGTTCCAAAAACTAGAAAAGTGGCAGTTAGTAGCTCAAACTTTTTTTTTACAGCCAGTGATTAACAGGAGTCATAAGGAGAATGTTAAGGGCAGATAGCAGTGAGCAGTTACTTTATACATACCGTTACCGCCAAATCAGACTGCTGTAACTGAGGAGCCTCTACCCAGTGCAGGGACTCAAGATCTCCAATTTGTGAACATTGTAGTATTACAGGATTCTTTAAGCCTCCTTGCTGCTGCACGCCACCTGAGGTTTCCTGTAAAAAAAAAACCTATGTAAGCGGAGGTACTAAAATATAATAATAAAAGTTCTATGTATTCAGATAAATGAAATTTTTGCTCCCATAGGCAGCCAAAAAGAATTCCACTGGTATTTAATTTTGTACATACTATTATGAAATTTCGCAGCTGGAGTTTTCTCTATACATAGTGGCAGCGACTAAAATATTGAAATGAACTTTAATAACAATTTTAATTTATCTTGCACCTAAAATACAATTTAGTCAAAAACACGTGTAAGAACCCATGTTCCTCAAGAAAAAGTAAAACCAACAATGAAAATGTAAATGCAAAAAATCCACTTACGTTTACGCTGCTAACCCGTGAAGGTGGTACAACCAGGTCCACCCTTGTTGCGTCTTGACTAACGGGAGGCAGGTTGCGGTATTTAACATTGTGTAGAGTAACTCCACCACACCTGAAGCAGTATAAATACATAAATTATACAGTTCAGCTTGAAACAATTTTAAACAAGTGCTTAAAAATAAGCGAAATGTTCAAGAACATGGCATATACGAGGGGCCGTAAATGTATTCTCGGTGTCGGCATGTAAAAAAACGTAAATTCAATTAAAATTATTTTTATTTTTCAATTTAATCCCCCATTACCTCAATGCATTTATTTTAATACCCTGTAAAAAATAACTTCCTCTTTCCCTGAAAAATGCGCTTTTATAGCCGCCTTGAGCTCTTCATCGTTGGAAAATCGTTTCCCACGCAGGTCTTTTTTCAAATTAGGGAACAGAATATAACAATCACTTGGTGCTAGGTCCAGGGTGGCTGCTTAATTTCTTCGAAACCACAATTTCGCACAGCAGCCTTGGAAACACGCGCCATGTGGACTGGGGCGTTGTCGTGAAGAAGCAACACCGGTGGTCAGTTTACCTCATCTTTTTTCTTTAATTGTTTCACGTAAATTTCGTCAAGTGAATGCATAGGATGCTGCGTCACCTTTTTTGTGTACTCTGTCAGCAAAAATCCCTTCGCGTCCCAAAAACTGTGGCCATGATTTTTCCGGCAGATGGAACGACTTAACGAATTTCTTAGGGGCACAGTACCCTTCTTGTGTCACTGTATGGACTCCTGCTTACTTTCAGGGTCATAATGATGAACCCACGTTTCATTCTCAGTAACAATTGGATAGAACATACTTGATTGAACGTCACCAAAGAGCTCTAAAAACTCTCCACAGCACTCGATTCGCACTTGGTTTTGACGCCCGTGAGTATTCGTGGCACCCATCTTGGACTGACTTTTGAAAGGTAAAGAAGGTCATGAAGAATAGTGTGCATGGTACTAACGGAGAGGTGGGTCTTATTTCCTATCATTTTCATCTTCATTTGGGCATCTTACAGTATAAGCTTCTCAACTTTTTTCACATTTTCTTCCGTAGATGCAGTAACTGGGCCGCCCGAGCGAGTGTCGTCCTCAATACACTCTCTGCCCCTTTTAAATTCACTTTACCACTTTGATATATCATATAACGAAGGTGCAGAATCTTATTAAACAGCCACCATCTCTTCGTGAATAGTTTTTGACTTTTTTCTTCGTTGTTAGGGAAATTAATAACAGCGCAGTGCTCGATTTTCTTAAACATTGTCACGTTAGCCAATCCAGTTGGAATACTAATAAGGAAACTAAGGATAACTAGCAAACTTATGATCACAACTATATGAAATTTTACCGGTATATCCTTAAATAATATCTTTAATTAATTAATTAGTCAAATTACCCACATCATTAGTAAATCACCCTCACACCGAGAATACATTGAACTCCCCTCGTATTTTGATGAACATAATAGGAGTAGTCTATCTAGAGTGAACTGTCTGTTCCAGTACTTAAACTATAATCAAAAAGAAACGATTGAAATGCGCATGGGAGAGAGGGAATTGAGAGTACTCCTGTGTTTGTACTTGTATAAGAATATTTCCGTATTTGGCTAGTCTCGGTTAAAATTGGCCACCGTGACCGAAATTCGGTCTGCACAAAGTTGTAATAATACCTATTATTTATATAGTCACCTTGTAAGATCATGGACATCAGAAAAGTAAGCATTCAGAACAGTCTTCCCGTTCAAGTTGTAGGCATCTTGAAGATGTCTCCTGGTGTCAATCTCTAATCTCCCGATCTGTGTGGGCAGGGATACTGCATTGTGTGGTTGTCGCAGCATGTTCAGCTGCAGCAAGCCGTCGATTAACGTGACCCAGTTGTCGCGCCATACCAGCGCTGCCTGGCTCAAAGACGCGCTCGCGGCCGCGACGCTTACGAACTCACCGCTACAAAATAGATAAATCGAATAAGCTTTGTTGGACACCAAAAGAATAACATTAATATAATGCAAGATACACAGAAAGCTTTTGTAAAATTGTGCAAAACTCTAGGTGAGCAGCAGCTTCGTTTTGTATGAAAGCGCAGCCTATTGCAATGCTATTGAACATGCTACGCTCGGATGCATGATCTGATGTTTATTGACACGGATGTGTACCCTAAGCAGCCCAGCCGCACAGAGTAGTTTCATAATCTCGTTTCAGAGAAATGGGGCGAAAAGTAAAGTATCTCCATCGTGTGATTGTGCTTGACCGTGGGCTACCATATCCGTATGCAGTTTATGTTGTAGTGGAAAAGTGAGACACTCGCAGCCAGATAAAAGCAAAACGTGTAGCAACAGCAGTTGATCGTTTTAAATCGACTGTACCTTAAAAAGGTAGTGTCCTTAATGTTTGCTATCATATTATGACTAACCAGTAATTATAATCCCTGTCTTGCAGCAGTTGGTAAATATCTTGTGAACTGAGCACCATGTCAGTATCATTAGTTTTTATCAAGTTTACGTGCAAACTACTTCGAATGTACCCTGAAGCCACTCTGTAATTCTCGTTCAAGATCTGTTGGAGATAAATTGGTCATCATAATCACACCTGTATTACCTGAAAGTTTTGGCAGAAGAGTTGGTAAACTAAACACATATTGCACCAGTTATGTTTGAGTCTCTTGACATAGGGGTCGAGTCTATTACTAATAAACTGCTACTGAAAGATAATAGAAAAACCCTTTGCTTGACCTAAAATTTGAATCCCATTTTCAACAGTTGCACTATTTGAATAGTGCGCAATAAAACATGGCAATCAAACTTTTGCGGAATACAATGGATATTTTCTAAATCAGTGTAGTATCCGTTTATATGATCTGCAGCAGGGCTGCAATCACGATTTACTCATAGGAGTCACAGGCTTACCATCATATACAAGTTCTAGTCCAGGGTACGCTTCACCTTCAACTTATTGATTTATTTATTATTAGGCTTTTCAACAATGAGTACACTGCTACTTTACAACTTGTACATTGCAAACTTAAGTCTATGCGCCTCATTACTTCACGCTATTCGTGCATATGTAAAAGTACTCTGTGGTTCGTGCTGACTGACAGTTGTCAACTATGACAGCTACCTGACTACTGTGTGTGTTAGACAGTGTTCACATATCTATTTAATAGATACACTACAATCAATATACCTCAAACTTTCCGGTCCCCCTGTGCAGTGATACGCTAAGCCTCAGCGGTCGCTGGTCGTGCAACGTGGGCTGAGCGTATAAGTGCACGTCACGAAACTGCACCGGCTGCTGACGCTTGTCAACCCCTAAGTGCATCGCTAGGGTGTCCCACGTCGCCATCAAAGCAGCCGCGAAAGGATAGCACTGTTTCTCTGGAATTCAAAGGAATATTAGATTTTCTACATCCATTATACTTACAAGCTAAATGCAAGTTGGTGATGGTAAGTGATCACCGCCACCTATAAATAATAATATCTCCACTACCAAAGGCATTGTAATGCCGTGCCATCCCAAAGACAAAGTTGAAATATTTCGTGAGCCTGTAATAACACTAGCACACTTATACCAGCCAAATCGGAAAGAACTGCAGCAAAGCTGCTTAAAAAGGCCACGGTATGGACTTGTATCTATAGCTCATAGGTACTCAGTATTTATAGCTTATACTCAGATGGTAGGAGAAGAATCAGGTAAGTTATGTTAATTAGTTCACTTATGGGAAAGATTTATTGTAGACAATGTAACACTTATGTTTGGTACACGTCTCATCCTAACTCATGGACAATGGAGGTAGACATATGTTCCAACTCCAAACAGTGAGGCGTTAATTGATTAAATCCAGTGTTTTACCTCTAATAACGTGACCTTGTAGGTAGCTGTACTCATCATCATGAATAGACATCAGGAACTGGCAGGCTGCAGCCGCTCGCCTCTCTCCACCGACAAAATATGTAACGTTCCTTTAAGGAAATGTAAAAAAGTGAAGCTTTAAGCGATTAATAATATATTAGTTAAAGCCTGGAATGGTGTCACTGCAAGCCAAATGCCTCTCCTCTCGCACACATTTCGTATTGGCGATAAGTCTTATCTAGGTTTCTCAGCATGAACTTCATTAGAAGTCTATGCTGAAAATAAAGGAAACTAAAATTACTGTTTAACATTACAGTAATTTTAGTTTCCTTTATTTTCAACTTCAGTTTCTACAAAAGTCGCGATTTTTTCGAGCACATCGAGGTTATGGCTTTGAGATTATCTAGAGGGGTAGTTAGCACTTTAAGACTTTTTCAGAAGACTTATCATAGACATTTTTATATTAAACATTATCATTGACTATATCGATAGCTCTTTACAAAAAAAAAAAAATTAAGTCTTAAATCGCCAACTTGTATTTATTTAAAGGCAGTAAAATTAATTAATAAGCAAATTGACTTTTACTGACAACTTAAATTGTCCATAAGTATAATTATTAAAATCAAAACTGTAATATTCTTTGACACTTGAAATATCACGGATATGAAACAGCTATAAAACGGCAAATTAACGTAGGGTGTTCATTTGCTTAGCATTAATTTTCCTGACTTTACCTAATTAGCAAGTGTGGTTGGTGATCAATGCTGGTCCTTCCACTACACTAGTAAAAAATCCTTTGCTTTTACTATTTACTAGGACAATAACGGGCTGGTATTGTTTATTTGGAATATTTTGTAATCAAATTATTGAATTTACCATGTTTCACTGTGGTTCCATTCGACTAAATGTGACAGCATCGGTGTTTCTGTAGATACCGGGAACTCCACTTTCGGGTACAAAGCTTGTACCTTTGGTGTGTAACCGTGCATGTACAAACTGTAGGAATGACATAATTCATTACTCATAGTCTAACATAATCAGCCTTATAATCTTCCTACTGCTGGGACACACCAAAGTGCATTCTCAATTCATGGAACAACTGCTTCTTACGTATCATCATTTTAGTAAGCACCTTGGAATAATTTCATAAAGACAGTACTGTCAGCAGTGCCAATTGTAACCGTCTTATTACAAAACGAGTATCGAGCTCGCTATGATAAACTTTATTCAGAGCACAGAATTAACTTGCATATCTTTTTATATGCACGTGTCTGTGATGTACTATACAGTAGGTATATTCTAATTCTGTGGTCTGTGACTAATAAACCAATGTTTTCTTTCTTTCCTTCATATTACAAAATTCACAACTTAGACTCCGCTTGGACGTCAGTTTTTGTAATTGGAACTCTGTCATTATATAAATCGAAATAAAAAAATAGCTCGATAGATTAAACCTGGTTTTAGACCGTAACCTTTTTTTTGCAATAAGGCCCTAAAAGCTTTTAATATTTTAGAATTTCTAAGTACTTACTCGCCAACTGCCTTAAGGAAGAAAAGCGCGTTGTCAGGATGTCCGCGCCTGGTGAGCGCAACATGCCGACTTTCCGCCGGCATGGATCGCTTGAGAATGGCCTGCAGTAGTCCATGCGGTGCAACCTCCACCAGCACAGCGTTGTTAGGTATCAGTTGCAACGTCTCCTCGAATAATACAGGGCTCTGCGATACGCAACCAAAATTATATAGAAATCGGCCAATTGTAAGTCAGAGTGTCACACTGCCAAAACTATTTAAATGGCTTTTGATTTTGTTTGGATATTTATTTATTTTTCTTTAATGGCCAACCAAGGATTTGTTTATACTGTTAAAATTTTAAAGCCCCGACGGATAAAGAGGGGTGTTTATAAGTATAACTTTATCTGTGTCAGTCTGCGGCCCGTAGCTCTCAAACGGCAGAACCGATTTTAATTATTTTTGTTTTGTTTAAAAGGTGACTTAATCAAAAGTGTTCTTAGCAATGATTCAAGAAAATCCGTTCAGCCGTTTGAAGAGTATCAGCTCCTTTTTAGTGATGAGAATGATGGTTTGCTTATAGAGATGAATGGATGTGAGCATCTTCCACAGGTCCGAACGAGTCGAAATTTGGTATTCTGTTACTTCAATGATATTAGAACATAGTGGGTAACCTTCCACAGATGATGCAATATCAGGTGGAGTTTGTACGATGCCCAACTCGCTCACCAACCTACAGCAGAGGTGTCGTGTTTGAACTCATTAGAATGGTCTAGGTGGTTATAAACAGAGGTCTAGATCTGAGCTTGACGATAGAGTAGGAAAGAGAATGAGGATAAATTTGTAACCGGCTTCACTATGGGAAAAGTACATGCGGCTGCGCAGATTTCGGTGAGGCACGTTTCGATCGTAGCGTGTCTACGAGTAATGCATAAAGTTTAAAAACTGAAAATAAAAGTTTGAAACTGAAAATAAAGAGACACACACAAAAACCTCTAAAAATGCATGTAACGGCCGTTTAAGTTTAATATAAATTGCAGATAATATTTTGATCCAAGCGTCGTCGCATTAGCAAAAAAGTAGACCAGCAGCCATCCTTTCCAAAATAGCATAGTTACATTCATTATTGCTAGGTATATCTAAGGCGCATCTGTTTAACGGGGTCTGGATTTTTACTTTCGCAGTTGCACAACGACTGGCTTTGCTTTGCTTAGTATAGATGCAGGTCTTATGCCCTCGTATCCCAAATCTCACAATCCCTGTCCGCTCCATCCTACCCATATTTCAACTCCTCCCACCAACCTCTACCTTCCCAGCTTCTACTCCTAACCGCAACCCCTTTGTGGTAGCGGGCTCGACTATCACTCAAATCAGCTGATGGCGAGTAGGAGTAACCAGTCACTTGCGCTAGGACCTACGCAGTTTAGCGCCGTGAGCGGGCGACAAAGGAGTCCAGGGTTGAGCCAATTGGCTTTGGCTGTAATGTGCGCATCTGACAACACTCTCCCTTTGGTCTGGATTTCAAGCAAAATAGTGGCCATACCCAATAGCCAGGGGTTGGAAAATGGTCACAGTGTCCCATCAGAGGGCCACAGGCCAGGTGCTTGCGTCTTCGGATGGCTGAAGCGGTAGATAAAGGTCATGCTGACGGTGTAAGTAAGGGTCCATCAGCTCGTTGGGGGTGGGCTTTTCGACCCCCTACGCCAACTCGATTGAGCACCGTATGCACCTATATCTCTCTGGTAGTCCTAACGTTCGTGCTTTTTTATAGTGATACATTCCCAGGTGCAGGCTCCATGAAGGATGGGAGCCAGAGAGATGAATTTTAAAATTAAATTTAACATGGATCATTTAAGGCCAATTAAAACACAAACACCGGTGTGGACGCGAAAGCCAATGAGATTCCCAAGAGAGGAGATTACACTTCCCTCGCCACTGATTACCTTGCAGCTAACGCCGCGGGTATCAGCGCGGGCGCCGGTCCGGCTGTGGTGAGAACTACACTGAGATCAAAACCAAAAAGTCCCTTTCTAAACGAAGGAAGTCAGTGCTGATTGGGACCAGTACCGACCCTTCCAACACGCGGGCGACGACTAATACCACTGCTAGTCCGACCCTCTCCACACAGACGCGAGTGTTGGGTGACACCGCTACTGGGCGTCCAATCAAATACCCTCCTTTTCCTGAGGCTCCTCTAGGCTCCTCTTCTCAGACGGCCGTCACCGGTCAAATGGAGACGGCAAGCTGCTCCGAGGACACGTTCTCACGCGCCTGGCAAGTACAACAAACACAAGGGAAAGGATAAATGCACTCAATAAGCCCGTTGCCCTTTCACTGACCCTTCAGGTCCATCAGCTGCTTCAAAACAAGGCAAGAAGAGGGACAGAGTGATGAGAAAGGAGCACCGCCAAGCACGTAGGTGGTCAGGTAAAGGCTCTTACAGTAGACAGGCTACTGCCGCTAGTTCGGTCAAACCGAAAAGCAGCCAGATCAACTTCTCGGCCGGAAAGCGGTCGCAGACAGAGACTAGCATAAACTGACCAGGGTCCAGTCAACCACCAAACAGTGTTCCAACAAGACCAGCTGTAGGAACCACTAAGACACAGCGACCTGATTGGAAGGATCAGGCCACGGCCACGGCCAAGTGAGCTCCTAGCGAGACATTGACATCTCTAGATCAAATCAAACGAGTCTCCCAACGAAGCTACGCCCAAGCTGCCAGTGCTATCCTAGACCCATCCCTGAGGGACATCGGTGGGTTCACCGATGTCCCTCAGGGATGGGACTCCACCACGGGAACCATTTGCGAGGCGCTGAAGCAGCTGCCGCAGGCATCAGTAGGTGAGTCCACTCCCCTTTGTGCAACCCGGAAGCATCAGTGGCTGAACCTGCTGCAGCAGAGTTGGGTACCCCTGCCGTCGTCACCGATGATGCCGTCTCTTAATCGGGCGTGGAGCTGTACAGCATGATCCTGTCCCGTCGCTTCGACGAGAGGACCTATTTGCCGGGCTCAGACTTGAGGGGAACAAAGAGGGTTCGACCAGTGATTGCATCCCTTTCGGCTACCTGTAGAGTCCTCCAGGCAAACCTCCACCACAGTCAGACCGCGACGGCTCAGCTTCGCAAGTAGCTAGAGGTTCAACACCAGGCCATTGCCTTGATCCAAGAGCCTTGAATTAGGGCTGGCTGAATACAAAGACTCTCCTATCTAGGCGGTAAGCTCCTAGTCACCACAGATTACTATCACCCCAGATCATGCATCTGTGTTTTACTTAACATTAAAACACAGCCCTTTACTGACTTCTGTCGCAGATATGTCTCTGCAGCCTACATGCTCGAGGCGGAGGCCCCGCCTCCGTTTGACCTTGCCCACGTTGTGAGCCATGGCGAGAGATGAGGGTTTGAGGTTGTCGTCGGGGCCAACCTCAATGTTCTCCACATCTGTGGGGTATGGACACCAAAAACGAGAGGGGTAAGGCCTCAGTTGACTACTTATTCTCGATTATCCTATTCCTACTAAACACTGGGTTTGAAGCAACATTCATATCCAGATGAAGCCGCATAATCATGGATTTCACTCTGGCTACAGATGGCGCGGCGAAAATTACCACCGGGTGGCGGGTCTCCAAGTAAGCCTACTGCTTCGACATCCTGGTCTGTTTGCGACCAACACCACCATTGCGGAATCCGCTTAACACGGATCGAGCCACCTACACACGTAAATTTGAATACAAGCTTGCGAAATTATGCGATCTGACGACATTTGCGAACACGACACAGAGTGAAGTACAAGTAAGCCATATTACTAAATCAATCATAGAGAGCTACCAAACTGCCTGTCCAGCAACCACACCGCCAGCACTGGCAGAGCGCTGATCTGGAGCGCAATCGTGGCGCATCGTGGAGCCATGAACACATGTGTGGATGAGAACTGGGATAAGATTTACGCGGCTAAATCCACCTATAAAAAATGGCATCAGATTCAGGAGTACCATGGGTTGGTGTAAATTCTTTGGCAGCATTGAATCTTGTCAGCAAGCTAACAGAGTAAGAAACGTACCGGCGCATCAAAACACACTTGGGCTCGCTTCCCTTTGCAAACTTGATAACACACTCACGTCATTACCTGAAGAAACAAGATGCACCCTAATGTAAGCCTACTTACCTGGATCAGTCTTCACGCAGGTAATCGACTGGCAAGATGATTTTCAAACACTGTTAGACAATACGCGCGGGCTCAGTTGTATCAGGCTTTACGCACGCAGAGTGATCACGTTGGAGAAACTCTAAAGGGCCATCCAAAGCTTGCATCCTTTTAAGGCAGCTGGTCCCGATAGTGTTCCCCGCCTTACTACAGAGTGGCGGGAGCCTCTGTCTCAATAAGACTGGTGCCTTAATTGAGAGCATGCCTAACCTTTAGGTACGTTTCTAAAAGATGGAGGGAAGTGAAAGTAATATTCATCCCAAAGCCAGGTAAGGGTGACTACACAAACGGCAAATCCCACCGACCAATCAGCCTGGCCTTCTTTCTACTAAAGACTCTGGAAAGGCTATATGATAGGGAGCTGGGGGACGGTCCTCTGAAAACCATACCGCTACACGGTAATCAACACACCTAGAGCTTATGTAAATTGACCAAAAGTGGTCTTCATCTAGTGGTCAGCTTTATAGAAGAAGTGACTAATCAAAAAGGCACTTGCCTGGGGACTTTCATATACATTGAAGGAGCCTTCGACAAAACCAACTTCTCCAGGATTAGTAGCGCCCTCTCCAGTCAGGGAGTAGAACAGGTAATAACGGATTCGATTATAAACATGGCAAACGAGCGGTTTGCCTTGAAGATGACCAGAAGTTGGCTATGATAGCTAGAGGCTGCACTCAGGGAAGGGTGCTGTCCCCCCTTCTATGGAATTCGGTGATTAATGACCTCAACACCAAACTCAACGCTAACCACTATTTTAAAATAAGTTATGCAGTATGCAGTATGCAATATGTTATTCCTCCCAATCCTTGTTCTGGGGAAGGTGAAAAGAACGATCTGTAACCTCACTCAGCAAGTATTACGTATCTTAGAAAGATGATGCAGAGATATTGAACTATCAGTGAACCCCACTTAAACTGAACTACATCATGTCATCATGTTTACCTAAAAACGAGCAGTAGGCCCTTTGCACCTACCAAAACTGTTCAATACAATCCTTCGGTTAGCCAACGAAGTCAATTACCTCCGGGCATGCATCTCCTTCTGGCAGTGCAGGAAAATGATAGGTAAGCACTATAGTCTATCCCCTAAAATTATAAAATCGCTGTACACCGCAGTGATCTGCCCCATGATCACCATCGGGGCCATGGTCTGGTGGCCTCGCACCAAGCAACTACAACGCATTCCAAGAGTGGCCTGCATGGTGACCACGGTCTTCATAAGGAATACTCCGACTGCAGCAATCAAAGCCATGATGAGACTACCACCGTTCCACCTATTCATACAGCAGGAAGTGACGATAGCGGCGGTGCGTTTACATGCAATAAATCTCTAGAGTAAGAGAGACACCTAATGCACCGCGCTGCTTCAGGGCCCCAATATTAATTTCCCAATTACGAAAGCTATAAATACCGGGTACCCAATCAATTTATCTGTGATAAAAATACAGAATCCAACTTCACGAGGTCCACCACGCCGATGCGAGGGTTTGCGCCTTGCAGAGCTGCGCATCTTCACAGATGAAACCAAAACTGGTAGTGGCACAGGTGCTGGAATCTTGTCGGAGGACTTCAACATACACATAGCCACACCATTGGGAGTCCATAACACAATGTTCAGCTTCTGTGACCTCTTCTTCTTCTCAATGAAACAGATTCTGCGACTAACTAAACAACAGCTGTTTACAGTAACAGCAGCTATAACCGGCCATGAGTCATTTTTATAAACACCTCTTTGTCATAGAAGTAACAGACAGTCCGCTGTGCCGGGCCTGCATGGAGGACGACGATACAGCAGCTCATGTGCTGCTTAACTGCCCAATGATCGCCACATACGGGCGAAGTACTTCGATAACCCAGGTACCCTACGTGATATTGTCAGTTACACCAAGGCGTTGCGTTGCTGGCCTTGCTTTAGGAACTGGGGTGGATTGAATAGCCGATTTTCCCACCCGTACGCGAAATACGTGCTTTGACATGGATTTGTTGACCCTTTGGGAACAGAACCCGTACAAAATATATGAACGAGGAGTCATAACGCTTGCATCATGGTTCCACCTCGCGTTAGGTTGAGAGTTCGTGGGACCAGAACGTTGCTAGCACATTTTTTGTGTAAAGAATTAGCATTATCATTCAACGTGGGATTTTTTTGGGCACGTGGTGACTTAAGAGCAATGTGAAGGAGTACTTTGACACAGTATTTAGTGCACTGTGAATTTGATGCCTTGTCTTCTTGTACTCGTATATTGAATTAATAAACAAAAAACTACAGCTACTTACCAGAAGGTTGTTAGTTTGATATTCTGCTGAACAATTTTTAGCTAAATCTTCGTTCCATTCGCTCTGCGGAATAGAAGTCGATAGCCAACGCTTACTGCGGGGCTTCGGATTCTTTATTTCTTCTTTTAGTGACTTGAGAAGTTGAGGACCTGAAAAATGTTTGGCATTTAATCTTCCATAATATTGTGTGCTTACTTATTTTGAACACCATGGGTCCAGGTAAACGCATCGATACGAGTATGGCCTGTAGTAAGTACAAGCCGCAATTTGTTGTTTAATATTTTTTATTTTGTGACTGTACTGACTGTTTGTCGGCTATTCGACCACAGAGTACATTTTTATATACTGAGACGTCGTTGGCGTCCAGAATATTTTCTCATTCATTGGGAGCATTTAAAATGTTAAAAATTATGTTATCTCATACCTGCAATTGAGATGTATCGCGAATGATACGGTATGTTAGAACTCGGCACCTCCTTCGCGAATACGCCTTTCGCCATGAGCTGAGCGACAAACTCCTTCATGACGCCAGCAGGTCCTGAGATGGTGCTGGAGTCAGGCCCGTTGTGACATGCCACGTCGATCTCAGGCGGACATAACTTCGATAACTACATATAAAAATAAAAACTAAAATGTTGAAAACGGATTAACTGTTCCATAGACTTGAAAAAAAAAATTATTCACAGTTTCTTGTAACTACACAAAGGTTTAAAGTGTTTAGATGCCATATTGCCCATGATACAGATTATAACACTAAACACGGGTTCTGAGAAAGTTAAAAGGATACCGTCCTGTTACAAGCAGGTACGCAGAGGACATCGGTGTAGGTTTAATAATTACTAAACCTACGCCCATTAAGGTATTAAAATGTAACAGTAATGAACGATTGGATTTACTTGATCATATCCCAGACCGACAGCAGCCATTGAACCATGTATGATGGGAGTCTCCAGCGATACACGTCCACGTTGGTAAGCGCACATCATCATTTGTTCCGCTGTTAAACATCCGTCGGCGTATGCACATGCCAACTCACCAACACTGTGGCCTGTAAGAATTAACGCAACGATCAAGTAGAGAACTACATAAATGACCCACCTATGCCGCTACAAATAAAGCTGAAGTAAAATATATTTACAAATTGAAATCAGTTTTGTGTTGGATGATATTTTCAAAGACTCAGAATTGTACCGGATAAGTACAATTCTGGCGCATCATACAATTCAAACGAATTTAAAGTTGAATTAATATCGGACATATAATATGCAGTAATGTATCCATGAGCTTGGGCAGGATCAGGTTAGCAATTCTATATTTGAACATCATGTATAGGTATGTAATTATTTGTGTCACACTTATAACACATTCTTGTTTGTAAATTCCACTGTATAATGCCTTGGGATTCTTTATTATGTAATATTGTGCATGTACACTTAAATTAATAAATAAATAAATACCTATAATTCCGTCAGGTTTAAAGCCCAGTTCATAAAGGACATCAGTAAGTCCGATTTGAATAGCAGCGATCCCCACGAAGGAGTGTAGGATGTGGTCGAATATGTTTTTGTCGGTAGACGTTACTATGTTAACAATGTCGAGACCTGCAGCTTCCATCACTTTATGACAACTGTAAGAAAGTATTCAGTTCAATACCTGTATTAGTAATGTAAAATTTAAACAATTTAAGAGAGAAAGAGAGAATGCAGAATTACTGAAATAAAATTCCCCATGCTAAAAAGCACTTTAAAACTTCTAATTAAACTACTGATGTTTGATAATTACCGTTGTATAGCAGAAGCAAAGGTCGGTATGCGCATGAGTTGCGCGCCCATACCAACCCACTGCGAGCCCATCCCGCTATACACGAACCACAGCGGCCGCCGAGCGTCGTCGAAGTACTCTGCCTTCTCACACAAGCTCACAGTTTTTTGGTCCACGTCCGTGTCTGGCAAGATAAGAAGACAAAACATTGCAATAGAAATGTTATGTATGAAGTATGGTGTGAACGCAGCCATTGCTGGGATTGGTTGAGTTGAACTGTCAGGATGACAAACTCTGCCCTGTTGTCATCCTGTCAAGAATAAAGCGTCAGCGCGTAAACCACTTCCATGTGTATTACTTGCCTTCCTCCTACAAACATAACAGTGGCGTCGAAGTACCCGCGTTTTATTCATTGTGTAGGAAAGAAAAATTTGCGAAAGTATGTCGTTATTCGGTGTGATAACCAGTTTCGATCATAATGTGCAAACGTGGCAGGAGTACAAGGGACGATTAGTACAGTGGTTCATAGCTAACGAAATCAGCGCAACCAGTGACGCCGCGGGTGTTAAAAGGCGCGCCATTTTGTTAAGCGCACTCAGCGAGCAAACTTACAAGCTCGCAACGGATCTCGCACGGCCGAAAGTTTTGTCATCGGTGCCGTTTGAGGACATTCTAACACTTTTAGATAACCATTTCACGCCGAAGGTTTGTGGGTTCGGCGAGAGATACAAATTTTACTCCGCCGTACAAAGCAATGGTGAAAGTTACCAAAACTGGGCGGCCCAACTACGTGGTTTAACAGCAAACTGCGGGTTTGACAAGGTGGAGGAAGCCTTAAGGGATCGTTTTGTTATGGGAATGCAGCCAGGACCGGAGCGTGAAAAGTTATTCGCTCAAGACCCCACGAAATGTACGCTGGTAAAGGCGGTCAAGTTAGCCGAGAGCGTACGATGTGCGCGCAGCGGAGCGGCGGCAGCGGCGGCGCCGGCGGTTTCGGCCGCGCCGCGCGATGATCAACTTTTCAAAATGGAAAAGAAAAACGTAACCAGTGATAAAGTGTCGTGTTCAGTGTGTGGGTACAAAAACCACACATCAGTGCAGTGTCGTTTTGCTAATTATAAATGTAAAAAATGTAACGAGAAGGGCCATTTGCGCCGTATGTGTAAAAAAAATAATTATTTAGAAAATGAGGGTGTTACTGATAACGGCGATGACGGTGAGTGTTACAACATTCGTACGTTTAACGGAGAACCTATGACTGAATCAATTAATGTCCGAGGGGTGCAAATGAAATTTCAAATAGATAGTGGGTCGGCTGTTACTGCAATTTCCGAGAAAACATTTGTAAAACATTTCAAAGATGTGTCACTGAACGAAACGAATAAACGGCTATTATCTTATACAGGTAACAACATTGAATGCTTAGGAATAGCGCGGTTACCTTTTACCTACGTGGGTAAAACGCGATCATTAAATGTTTATGTTATTCGTGACGGCGGTCCACCGCTATTAGGCAGAGATTTTATATCTGTATATAAATTGGAAATGTTTCCAGTAAATTATTGTGAAAAATCAACACATATTAATGCGCGACTTCAATTACAATTTCCTGATGTTTTTTCTGATGAGCTTGGCACATTTAGGAAATATAAAATTAAATTAAATTTAAGGAAAGATGCAAAGCCAGTATTTTTTAAACCGCGACCGATAGCTTTTGCGCTGCGAGATAAAATAGATAAGGAGTTGGAGCGTCTAGTTCGCGTAGGTATTTTAAAACCGGTGGAGTACTCAGAGTATGCATCGCCTATAGTTCCCGTATTAAAGCGTGACGGTTCCATTCGTTTATGTGCGGATTATTCGGTTACAATCAACAAACAGCTGTTAGTAGACCAATATCCGTTACCTACGGTTCATGAATTGTTTACGAAGTTACACGGGGGCCAGCAATTTAGTAAATTAGATTTGTCTCAAGCTTATGCTCAATGTGTTTTGGATGAAGAATCACAAAAAATTACTTGTATTAACACGCATAAAGGATTGTTCATGTATACACGTTTAGTATTTGGCTTAGCGTGTGCGCCAGCTATTTTTCAACGGGTAATGGAGTGTGTATTATCAGGCATGGAAGGCGTGTTGTGTATGTTAGATGATGTGCTTATAACGGGGATAAACAGAGCAGAGCATTTAAGTAGATTGCACGAGGTACTGTGACGCTTGCAGGATGCGGGCCTCACACTTCAAAAAACAAAGTGTGATTTCTTTAAGGACGAAGTTGAATACTTAGGGTACGTAGTAGATAAGCATGGGTTAAAAAAGTCACCTCAGAAAGTAACAGCTATTTTAAATGCTCCTGTTCCAAAAGATGTCAGTAAATTACAATCTTTTTTGGGTCTTGTTAATTACTATCGAAATTTTGTACCCAACGCGTCGTCAATACTTAGCCCATTATACAGTTTACTCCAAAAAAATACAAAATGGCAATGGGATACCAAGCATAACGAAGTTTTCAATACCATAAAGAAGTTACTTGTATCGGATCAGGTTTTAGCACATTTTGATACAAATGCAGAGGTTATATTGACTGTCGACGCATCACCCAGTGGGTTAGGTGCGATTTTAGCACAGGTGGACGCTTCCGGGGTGGAGCGCCCAGTATCGTACGCCTCAAGGACGTTGAACTCGGCCGAGCGTCGCTATTCCCAAATACAAAAAGAAGCGACAGCAATAATATTCGGGGTACGCCGGTACCACCAATATCTTTATGGTAGGTCAAATCCCTTTATACTCAGAACAGATCATAAACCCTTAATATCAATATTTGGTCCCCATCGTGGCATACCAGAAGTTTCTGCAAATAGGCTGCAACGATATGCTATGTTTTTGAGTGGTTACAACTTTAAAATTGAATACATTCGTAGTGCCAATAATTGTGCCGATTACCTGTCACGCGCGAGCCTAACCGATGAAACAGGACGCCGCGAGATAAGTGGCACGGCTGAGCTTATAGAGGATAGAGCCTCATGTGTTAATTTTGTTGTGGATTCTAGCTTGCCTGTTACACATTGTATACTACGGGATGAAACACTTAAAGATATTAAGTTGGCCAAAGTAACTGAGTATATTTTAAATGGTTGGCCGAGGAAAGTTTCAGATCAAAGTATTTTTCCATACTTTTTATGCAAAAATGAACTCTCAGTAGAAAATCACATAATAATGCGGGGTCACAAAATAGTGATACTGGAAACTTTGCAAAGTAAAATTTTAACTGAGCTTCATAAGTCACATTTAGGAATTGTAAAATGTAAAGCTGAAGCCCGGAGTAGAATTTGGTTCCCTGGCATTGATAAGGCTATTCAAGTGATGATCGGGGGGTGTAACATATGTGCACAGCTCAGACCGTCTCCCGCACGGGCACCGCTTGCTGTGTGGCCGCATCCTCCACACCCGTTCCAGAGAGTACACATAGATTTCCTTGGACCGATTAATGGTCAGACTTATTTAGTAATAGTTGACGCGCATTCTAAATGGGTTGAAGTATATAAGACTAACAGCACTTCTACATCCGCAGTTATAGCAAAATTATTTGATTTCATGTCAAGATTCGGTGTTATTCACAGTTTGGTCAGTGATAATGCTACATGTTTCTTATCAGGAGATTTCGTACAATTTTGCTCATCCAATGGAATATTGCATGTGACATCTCCTGCCTATCACCCAGCTAGTAACGGTCAGGCGGAGAGCTATGTAAAAGTCGTTAAGAAAGGTATTAAATCTTGTTTGATGATGTCTAATAACTTAAAACGAAACAGTGAAGACTTACTGAAATACCTGTTTGATTATAGAAATTCTTTACATGCTACAACAGGCTGTTCGCCTGCCGAATTAGTGTTTGGACGGAAACTTCGTTCGCGTTTAGATTTATTAGTTTCGGACACGCCATCGCCGTCCTCACTTAACACCCTGGCTAAAGTTGTGGAACATAATCAGTGTTCACAGAGTATAGCTTATGGGGGCACAAACAAACAATGTTTCAACCCGGGAGATAACATTATGTATAAAAAATATAATATTAATAATAAATATTCATGGCATAGAGGCATTATAATAAAACGCATGGGTAAAATTACCTATTTAATCAAAGACTGTCAAACATTAGTTCAATTAAAGAAACATACAAACCAACTTGTAGCATATAAGGGACGGGACAACACCAATAATACGTTTACTGACAGCCCTGTCGAAACAGCATTGTTCTCTGACACATACGTCAACGAGACTCAGAATGAGGGGGAAAGTGGGCATACACAGATCACCGATTCAGTGCCACTTCAAGACGAAGGAAGAGACAGTGAACTGGGGACAGCAACTACTGTAGAACAGACCTCAGTTTCTGTAGCAACGGATGACGAAAATGAAGAATTCAACGAGGCTTCAGGGATTGATGTCAGGGCTGTATCAGATAGGGTGTTGCGTCCGAACCGATATGTTAATTACAAACCATTCTTTTGTACTAGTTTAAATTAGTGTATAAATTGTATTGTGTATCAAACTAAAGGGGGAGAATTGTTATGTATGAAGTATGGTGTGAACGCAGCCATAGCTGGGATTGGTTGAGTTGACCTGTCAGGATGACATAAACTCTGCCCTGTTGTCATCCTGTCAAGAATAAAGCGTCAGTGCGTAAACCACTTCCATGTGTATTACTTGCCTTCCTCCTACAAACATAACAAGAAAGATAAATCATTTATTTAGTGTACTCTAAAGAAATGGTACGAAGCACAATATTATATGATAAAAAATTCGATATGATATAAGATTCTCCGAAACAGTGATCAGGGTTAGGAAGAAATGTGTATCTTGTTGCGAACGGATAGTTGATGGTGCCGAAAATTTCTGGAGTGGTGGCTATTTCCCAGCCTATTCAAGTTAGACCGATAATCTGGTGAAGGTCGCAGGAATTCTCTGGATGCGAGAAGCACAGGACCGGTCCTTGTTACAATTATTGGGGAGACTTATGTCCAGCAACGAATTTCGGCTGAATAATGATGATAGTTACTACTATAATTATCAATTTGTCCATACCAAGTATCGCATATCCCCTGCCTAAATGTCCAGAAATGTTGTTCGCATGTATATTGTGCAACAGTGCCAATTCTTCAGCATCGATGGGTCTGGACTTGAGGTTCTCAAATATCTTAGTGATGGCAGACTCTTGTCGGCCTGATAATGTGACCAAGCGTGGAATAGAAGACTGGTAGCGGGAAAGGTCCTGGAACATTCATTCAATCATTGTAAAGGCGCGTCGGGGCAGCAAATCTGTCGTAATTCAATATTGAATGTGTTAGTTCTCATTATTCAATTATCAACGTCTTGAACACAGTTAACAGTTACTTTACATCACTGAGTAAATGTACCTTGGGTTTATAGTATCCATGTAGCAGCATGTGTGAGTTGCCGCCGCCAACGGACATGCCGTTGATCGCGATGTAGGAGCGACGGAAGCTCTGGTGCTCAGTGACGACGCGCATGCGCCCCTCGCGCAGAGCTACCACGTCCTGCCGTGGAATACTACAATGCAGATTGGCGGCTAGCTGACCGGTGTGGTAGCCAAGTAACACCTGCATGTTTGGTAAGTATTATTAAATAGGTCCACCAAAATGATCAATGTGGTGCCTACTTCTCTCTACAAGCTCTTTTGCAGAGACCTAGTCTCGTTCTAGGAGGTACTAATAAACTACTAACCTTAGTGATAGCAGTCATGCCAGAGGCTGCCATTGTCAAGCCAACGTTAGATGTCACGCTGCCGACTAGTAGGGGGTCTTGCCTGTCTTTGCAGTAGACTTCTTCAATTGCTTCCAGCTCAGATTTGTCAGCATCAAGTACGCCTGCGGAAACCCCCGAAATGTGGTAGAACAAAAATATTCCTAAAAACTTTTTAAAGAGATCACGGTGGAATGAATGGTTTTCGTTAAACACGAAGTGATTTGTATAGATTTTAAGCATTAGTAAATCCTGACGATTTTTTGAAGTCAGGAATAACTATGGACCCTCCAAATAATATCACATTTAACGGTTTCTCCGTTCATCACGTATTGATAATACGTTTCTCGTTTGGAGGTTGAGGAAAGAAGTGTTCCCCCACCTCCAAACTTATCTTACCTGTGCCATATCCTTCTACGTATTCAACCTCCTGTGGCACCACCTGCACTTCCTTGTAGAACTGTCTAATGAACCCAGCTGTAGTCTGAGGGTCGCGACAGTACCCGAGTTTGGGCCCCATTTCATCACTCAGTAGAGAAATGAATTCATTTTTGACATGTACCAATTCCGCGTAGACTCTAAAAAACAACAATATATTATAAATATTGTTCAAATAAGCAATTTTTAACTTCTTGGCAATTTTTATCTTTGAATTAACTTTTACCTGTATGCGTCATTTGCTTTTTGCAAAATTACTACACCGATTGCGTCAGACAACGTATAACCATCGGCGTCTTGTGCGAATGATTTTGTCTTGCCATCTTGTGAGACAGTAGCAGAAAGCCTGAAAGTTAAATAAAAATATTTCTAGTTGGTAACTTCTAAAAACCAAATCTCGACTGCTGCAAGACATAAATGGTATACGTAAAGATCATGAAATTGCTATGAGACTGACCTCCCGTGATGTACAGATCCATGTGGATGGAGATTCAAAAATGCACTTCCAACAATAGCTGAATCACATGCCCCACGTTTCATAGCTGAATATGCCTCTTCTAGTGCAGCGGTGAAACTGCAGTCAGCTTCATCCATTGATAGTGACGGACCCTTTGTATTCAGCCAGTACGAGATGCGATTCGCGAACATTGTCCTACTCGATCTATAAAGAAAAATTAACTGCGTGTAACCACACCAACGTAAAATTCTAATGCTTTGTTGCACCACGTCCATGCCAAGTTCTGTTAAATGGGCAGATGTAATAAAATTCTATAAGTTTTTAGATTTTGGCTGGACTGTAAATTGTAAAAAGTCTTAAGCTGTTAATTATTATAATGGCAATGTAACTAACTGACCCTAATATGCCTAGACCGGATTTGGAGCTTGAATCCGTGCTAGCAAATGCTTCCGTGTCAGAAAAAGATGATCCCACAAAAACTGCAACCTTTTTCCCATAGAGATGGGCCGGACTCAGACCTGAAACAAAAATATGCTTATATTAGGGTTCCGTAGTAAAACCAGAAACCCTTTTAGTTTCGCCAATTCCGTCTATCTAACTGTCTGCGGTTTGACTCGGACACTTTTGGTACAAAAAAGCTGTTATTTTGCTTATTAATCACGTCCACAAATATGTGCAATAATCTTTAAAAAAAATTTTTTTTGGTACCTTTTTATTTTGCGTGTAAGGGAGGGGTCCCTTACACGCAAAATGAGGATGATTCTTTTAGTGTGGGGTGTTGTTAGATGGGTCTTTCAAAAAATATTCCGGGTATGTACAGGCCTTTTTCAGTATTCTTGCAAACTACATCAGCGTGACGTCATTATCACTCCCTTTAAGCTTTCGTGCGGCGAGTCACATAGCCAGCCAGCACCCACGGCTTCAATGGGTATCTTGACCACCAGCATGCAGCGACTGCGCATATCTAGTCATCACCCTCAGCCTCATCAGCAACCTTGGCACAACACACGGCACTCTCGGCCGGTCCACAAGTAGAGCCTTCAAAAACCTTCTCTTGGTCGACACCAGCAGTCAACCTCAACCCGGCGCTGTAACACATACGACGCACTGGAGCAAAACGCAGCGCCACTACAAATCACTGGGGAATCACCGCAAACAGTTTCGACCCACTGTGAACTTTGCGGCTTCCGGTTCCGACTCACTGGAACTTCAATTGGCCCTGGCAACTATCATATGATACATGACTCAGCTCACTATCGACCTGCGGTCTCTGGAGGGGAGTGATGTAGCGGTACCTACATCGCCACATGCGAGCTACGACGCGTCACACTGACCAGACGCAAAATCCTGCATCGCGTAAGCAGACTTTACCGCGCAACTAGCATATATACAACGTCCCGACATCAACCATCGGGCAGTTGCCCAACAGACACGATTCCCGTCTGTTCGGAGGATCCTCCCTTTTCTATGGAGGTATGAGTGAACTTTACACCCTGTTCCCCATACCTCTATAGCCCCCTACCAGCCAAACTGTTGTTTTGGATTTGTGAAAAGTACTCACGACAGTAATATATAACGTAGTTAAAAGGAACACTATAACAGCTAAGTAGGCTCTACAAGTTAACGAGTAATAGTCGATCAACTTATAAAATATACTAGGATAAGCAAAAATTGCTTATAAAATCCATAGAAAATAGCTTAAATGGCGAAATTGTCTTGCCAGTTTTAGGTGCATTATATCTTTGTAATGTTATTGCAAAATGTAAAAAAATTACATTAGATAAAAACTACATAAATGTACTACTACTATAACTTTACGCTTTCTTTTGCGGGGTAGGTAGAAAGAATTAAGTGGCACATAATCCCACTATTAAAAAGATTATTATGTGTTAAGTGACTTTGCTATTTCAGTCAATAGTTTTTTTGATAATTTCGGTTACTACCGCAGAATTAACTTTGTTAAACATGCGTTAAAAAAAAAAATGCTGTCTTATAATTTTTTGCGGTCGATAAAATCTTTTTAGTGCATGCGTTCCCAAATATGTACCTCTAATACGAAACTATTCAAGCTGTACATGGTCCGACCCGCACTTGGCCGGTTTTTATGGATTGCGTAGACGATGTTTGTTAAAAAGGATAAAACAGAGTATTTTTGGGAGATATTCGAGAAAATCTTGAGAATCTGTTAGCTTTTTTTTCTGACCAGAGGTACAACAACTAAATATCCATCTTAAATAACCAATATCAACTTACCCGCATCGTAAATGGCCTGATAGGTCTGCTCCAGCATTTTGCGTGACATCGGATCCATTTTGTTCCCAAGGTGGTAGTGCACAGCGAAGAACTGGGCATCGAAGCGATCTAACTCGGGAGCTAGACCAGAGGCTCGTGCCAGGTCGGGATGCTTGAAGTTCCATCTTAGGCCCTCTGAAGTTACTGGGTTCTCCTGTCATTTGACCAACAAAACGACAATATTTTAATTTTATTGGAATTTGTGGCTATCAAGTGGTGGTGGTGGTGGTGAAGCAATTTGTAAGAATGTGGTAAAAAGTTGCAAATATTGTCTTCCACTAGTTTATTTTTGCCATTGGGTAGAACAAGCAATAACTTAATCTGCCTAGACTTTTCCAAAACATGTTGAGGTCGGGTTCCAATTTAACTGGATGCAGCTGAATACTAGTATTTTACATGAAACGACTACCTATATGACCTACACAACCCAGTTGCAGAATGATTGTCAGACTTTTGGGCTTCTGACTACCTGTAATGACTGTCAAAATCTACGAATGACAGTCGGGACCAACAGCTTAAAGCGCTTTCTGCGGCACGGAGGGACCTAGACATGTAATGGATGGTCACCCAACCACGAACCGACCACGGCAAGCGTAGCTTAACCTTCGATCGATCAGTTCGACTGTTATCATTTAGCCCCCTTTTTTTGGTGGGAATCTTCATATGACTTCGCCCGCTCTGGGCGGAGTGGAAGGGCGTGTCAACTGACTAAAATCCACCCGTTTTCCTTCAGTTGCCAGTGCGCCCGGGCCACGGTAACTCTCTCGAACTATCCGCGACCCTGGCAGGCATCGGCCCTTTCGGACCCCGTCAATGGTGCTGACATCTCTTTGAGGCGCGCGTGGAACACGACGCGCCGTCGACCCGGGCCTGGTCCTTACCGGACGGCAAGCTGCCCATTGCTCGCCGTCCGCAAGCCCGCATCTACGGTGGCCGGGAGTCGGCAATCGACTCCCAAATCCCAGGGTGTCTCCTCCTTTTTTTTTTTTTTTTTTTGTTCCGGGTTGTAAAATCCTCATGGATGTCCCCCGCCCTGGGGGGGCGGAGGGGTCTGTCAGACTCTTGCTGACTAAAAACCACCCCGGTGTTCCGTCTCACACCTACGCCGGGGGTCGCGGGAACGTACAAATCTTCCGCAACCCCCGGCCGGTGCCGGCCCGCGTCTGCGGGCCCCGTCCGGTCGAGCGGGGGGAGTAAGGTGTTTGACTCCCCCCGCGACGTCTAAGAGGGGCGCGCGTGGAACACTACGCGCCGCCACCTCGGGTCCTGATGTATGGGGGGCGACGGACGTCCCCGAGTCCGTCGCCCCTGGACCCCTTTAGGGGGGCTGGAAGAGGGCGTTGTCCGCCCTCCGCCGACGCCCGGTGCGCCTGCTGCGGGCCGGGTGAGAGGATGAGATCTCTCGTTCCCTTTCCGCAGCCTCCTTCTGCGAGATCACTGTTTCGCAGAAGGATACCACCGCGTCCCAGGACTCCTCGCCGCCGACCATCGCATTCACAACGGCCGGCAGCGAGAGGTCACTGCCTACTCCTGAGATGAGGGCACGGCGCGGCTCCTCCCAAGCGGCACACTCTGCCAGCGTATGCCGCGCCGTGTCCTCCCGACAGTCGACGCAGTGGTGACACCGGGCGTCCGGCTCCCTGTTTATGCGACACAGGTACTTCCCGAAGCAACCGTGCCCCGAGAGCACCTGCGTCACCCGAAACGACAGGGAGCCGTGCCTCCTCCCGAGCCAGTGGTCGAGCACCGGCCGGACCGCCTCGATGGTGACGAGGCCGGTGGTAGGGCGTGAGAGCCTGTCCCGCCATTCCGCCACCAGGACCTCGCGGAGCTGCGACCGACGCTGCTCCATTTGTCGCTGCATCGGTCGCTCGCCCCGCGCCCGCGCTTCCTCGCGCCACCGGTACAGTGACGCGAGCACCTTCGCATCCAGGTCCCAGGGCGGGGATCTGGCCAGTGCACAAGCCGCCTCGTAAGAGATCGTGCGGTACCCCCTTATGACTCTGACGGCCATTGCTCTCTGCGGCTTTCGCAATACAGCAATGCTGCCGGCCGTCAGGTCAGCCGCCCAGATCGGGGCCCCGTAAAGGGCCATCGACCGCACGATCCCCACGTAGAGCCGCCTACAAGCGGCGCTCGGGCCCCCCAGATTGGGAAGCAGCGTTGACAGCGCCCCGGCCGCGCCCAACAACTTGGGCGCCAGCTGCCGGAAGTGGGGACCGAAATCCCACCGGCTGTCGAGCACCAACCCAAGGTACTTCATGGTGGGCTCGACAGCGATTCAAACCCCCACCCCACCACAATGTGGGATCCGGATGGTGGCGCCCGCCGGGGACCATGAAACACCATGGCCTCCGACTTGTTGAGGGCCACCTCCAGGCCGAGGCGCCGTATGCGGCTCACCGTCTGTGAGACCGCAGCCGTCGTCAGCAACGCTGCCTCCCTGTACGAACTCCCCCGGGCCGTAAACAGCGTGTCGTCCGCGTAACACGTCAGGTCGACGCCCGGTTGGAGTTCGCCCCTCAGCACCCAGTCGTACCCGATGTTCCACAGGAGCGGGCCCAGGACCGAGCCCTGTGGAACACCGCACGACATGCTGCGCTGGTTGACGCCATCGCGTCCCACGTAGGTGACACACCTCTCCGCCAAATAAGCCCCAACGATACGGCGGAGGTAGAGAGGCACCCGATGGTAACGCAGTGCCTCCCGAATACAACTCTAGGGCAGGGTGTTGAAGGCGTTGGAGATGTCCAACGACACCACCACCACCACCCCACCCCGGGACACCGTTTCCTCCGCCAGGACTCTCACCCGCGATATAGCGTGTATGGTGGAGCGCCCATGCCTGAAACCGAACTGGCTCTCGTCCAGGTCCGGCCCTTCTCTGCTCAAGTGGCCGACGAGGCGGGCTGCGAGTATCCGCTCCAGCAGCTTACCCACCTCGTCTAGCAGCACTATGGGCCGGTACGCGGACGGCGAGTCCGCAGGGCGCCCCACCTTCCTGAGCAGGACCAGACGACCGGTTTTCCACAAAGTGGGAAACTGGTCCTGCTCGAGGCACGCTGTGTAGAGTCCTCTCAGCTGGGGCTCCAGCTCCTTCAGAGCGAGGGCTAATGCACGACCGTGGATCCCGTCGGGCCCCGGAGCCACGTTCTTGGCCCGGAGCCGCATCACGGCCGCCCTCATCTCTGCCTGTGTCACCTCTGGGACGCTAATGGCGTTCTCCTCTGTAGACTCTGCGGCTGTGGGCAAAGCCATCGGCGGCGGAGTATGCTCCGCTCTTGCCGGGAAGAGGGCTGCGACTACCTCCTCCAGCAGCTCTGGCTGAAGACTCTCCGTATGTGGAGGCGCCACGGCTCGAAGTTTCCCCCGAACCGCTCGATAAGGGCGCCCCCACGGATTCCCGTCTAGAGTCTCCAGCATCTCCTCCCTGGCTCGCGTCTTCGCCTCGCCGATGGCCAGCCACAGAGTCTCTTTAGCCGCGCGGTACACCTCATACAGCGCGGCTTCTTCGTCAGGGACCCGACGACGTCTCCTCCGGTATCGGGTGTACTGGCGTCTCATCGCCACGCACGCGACGCGTAACTGTGCGATCGCGGCGGACCACCAGTACACCTGGCGCCTTGCTGACTGTGTGTGGGCCCGGGGCATGGACGCGTCGCAAATTTGCGTCATCGCCCCGCGGAACCACAGCGCCTCCAGTTTGACGTCGACGGGTCCGCTCACCGCCGACTCCCGGATCCAGGCCTGGACAATAGCGGCCTCCTCGAGAAGCTCCTTGTCGATACGCTTGAACGACCAGCGCGGGCCGTCCGTTCGGGGGCCCGATGAACTGCGGCCGCCAGCGGTCTGGGCGGAGACGTCGAAACGGATGTATCGGTGATCCGACAACGTCTCCACCTCCACGGCGACACGCCAGTCGCGAACACGGCTCGCGACAGCAGGGCTAGCGAACGATACGTCCACTATTGACCCGCCCCGCTGCCGCACGCACGTGTGGACTGAGCCCACGTTCAGGACGACCAGGCCGGTCGTGACCGCCCATTCCTCCAGCGCCTCACCCCTAGCATCGGTCACCGGAGATCCCCACGCCGCAGACTTGGCGTTTAGATCCCCTAGCAACAGCACGGGGCGAGGGTGGAGTCGGCCCACGACCGCACCCAACTCGACAAGGAAGCTTTTGAAGTCGGCGAGACTCTTGTTGGGCGAAAAATACGCCCCAACCACGCCAATGCCGTCCGTGAGGGCGGCCACCCAGCCGTGTCCTCGGGACGGGTTGACGAGAGCCCCGCCGATGATGGCCACCAAGCCGTTCAGGTCCCCCACCCAGTTATCCCGGGGGGGGACAAAGTACGGCTCAGCGACCACGGCCACGCGAATCGACCACTCCGCCATGCTCTGGAGCAAGAGATCCTGAGCTCTGGCACAGTGGTTGATGTTGCCCTGGAGGAAATGGTAGAGCGCCATTAGGCGCAATCCATCCCCTCCGCACCATTCCTAGGCCGGGAGTCGGCCGAAGGGCAGCCAGGCTGAGGGGGGGGTAAAGAGCCCCCCGCAGCCTTGGCACCCCCTCTCTTGCTGGCGGGAGCGCCACAGGCCTTTCCACCCGCTCTGTGCCCGGCGGGCCTTCCTGCAGCTGTACAGAGGCTGCAGTTTGGCGCCGCGGAGCACTGGGCCGCCTTGTGGCCGGGCTGACCGCAGCGATAGCACTGCTCACTGCGATCCACTTCGGTGGTGCACCGTGCCCTAACATGCCCAATGTCAAGGCACCGGTAGCACCGCATGGCCCTGGGCTGCAGCAGTTTCACCCTCGCCGCAGGGTGTCTCCTCCTGCGGCAAATAGGGGCGTGAGGGCGCAACGATTGCCTCTCCCTCACGCGCTCCGCCTCCTCCTTCGCGAGCATGACTGCTTTGCAGAAGGAGTTGACGGCTTCCCATTCCCTCTCGCACCGTACCATGGCCTAAACCACGGCCGGACACGAGAGATCGCCGCCGCTCATCGACGCCACGAGGATACGGCGGTGCTCCGCCCAAGCCGGGCAGACCTCCACCGTATGCTCCACCATGTCCTGCGGTCGATCCACACAATGATAACACCCGGGCGTTTCCTCCCGCCTTATCCGAAATAGGAATCTCCCGAAACAGCCATGTCCGGTGAGGACCTGCATCAGGCGGAAGGTGAGGACGCCGTGGCGCCTCTCAAGCCACTCCTCAAAGAGGGGACTTACCGCCGCAATCGTGGTGTGCCCTGCGCTGGGTTGCGATAGTCGCACTCTACATGCCGTCATGAGATCCCGCCGAAGCTCTGTCCGCTGTGCCCCGATTTCTTGCGGCAGCGGAGTTGCGCCTCCTCGTGCCACACCCAAATGTGCGCGAGGACTTTTGCCTCCAGATCTCATGGCGGCAATCCGGCAAGGAGGCTTGCCGCCTCGCAGGAGACCGTGCGGTATCCACGGACCAGCCGGGTGGCCATGACCCTCTGGGACGCGTTCAACCGGTGGGCTAGTCGGCACCTTAATGAACGCGCCCATACTGGTGGCCCGTAAAGGGCCATAGCATGACCTCCACGTAGAGCCTCCGGCAGGAGGCGTTTGGACCCCCTAGATTGGGCAGGAGCCGCTTCAAGGCAGCCCCGGCCCACTCCAGTCTGGGAGCTAAACGTCGGAAATGCTCAATGAAGTTCCACAGGCTGTCGAGGACGAGTCCCAGGTACCTCATTGTCGACTCGACGTCGATGTGAACCCCTCCTACCGTTATTTGGGAACCCGACAGTGGTGCATTCTGAGGACCATGAAAGCACATGGGCTCGGACTTGTGCAAGGCCACCTCGAGTCCCAATTGCCGGATGCTTTCAACGACTGTCAACCCGCGTGTCATCAATTCGGCCGCCGTCTGGTGTGACCTCCCCTGTGCCAGGACCAGCGTGTCGTCAGCGTAGCACACCGCTAGGGAGGTCGGCGCGCAGCACCCAGTCGTACCCGATGTCCCATAGATGCGAACGCAGGACCGATCCCTGTGGGACACCGCACGACATCTCTCGCCGGTTCCATTCACCCTGGTGACCGGGGTAGATGACGGCCCTGTCCGTCAGATAGGCCTCGACCACACGTCAGACGTAGGTTGGCATCCGGTGATACTGGAATACCTCCCTGATGCAACTTCAGGGCAGGGTATTGAAAGCATTGGCGATGTCTAGAGACACCTCCAAGACAACCCCACCCCGGGCCACAGCATCCCCCGTCGTGAGGGCTCGCATGGGCATGATGGCGTTCACCGTAGAGCGCCCCCTGCGGAAACCAAACTGGCTCTCCCCCAAATCCGGCCCCACCCGCACCAGCAGCCCGATGAGGCGGTCTGCAATGACTCTTTCAAAGAGCTTGCCCACCTCGTCGAGCAACATGATGGGCCGATAAGTGGACGGGGAATCCGCTGGGCGCCCCGGCTTCTTAATGAGGACCAGTTTCCCCGTCTTCTAAAGAGGTGGGAACTGCCCTCCTCCAAGCATGCGCTTAAGAATCAGCATCATTTAGCCCCTGATTTTTAGCAATCCATTAATAACAACCCCCAATCATTTTGCCCCTGAAGCCTCATTTACGCGGTGCAAGTTTCTGGAACGTTCAAGAGCAATCATCGCATGCTATAAAGCACTTTTGATGGAATAAACTAGATAACAAGGTTAAGAAAGTCGAAAACGTTGTTTGCTCAGAGATATTTTATATTGCAATAAAAATGACACAAGTCATTTATATGAAAACACATGTTCGAATATCAAATTGAAGAAATCGTTATAAACTAAAAAGTTTCACACCTCCTTTCAAACAACATTCATCATCAGATATCCTCATATCACACCACACTAGACACACCCAAACTCAAATCGCGCACACATTTATTAAAAGCCACACGACCTAATGGTTTTGTCAGAATATCTGCAGGGTTATCTTCCGTGCACACTTAGTCTAGACGTACAACATTCTTAGCACTGCAGTCTCTGACGTAGTGCGCCATTATGTCTATATGTTTCGTCCTTCTATGCGCCACAGGATTGTAAGCAAGTTTAATAGCACTCTGATTATCTACGAAAATGCAAATAGATGCAAGATATTCACCCCTTATAAATGTATTCAGCTGTCGCAAGTCAACTGCCTCCTTGGTTGCCTCCGAAAGTGCAATATACTCGGCTTCCGTTGACGATAGTGCCACACAAGCTTGTTTCCGGCATTCCCAGTTAATCAACGAGTTTCCGCATCTAAAAATAAACCCAGAATAAGATTTCCTATCTTTGACGTTCCCTCCCCAGTCAGCATCTACAAATCCCGTGGTGTCCTGCACTGGCGACTTGAGAAATATCAAACATAGATCCCTTGTACCCTTAAGGTATCTCAAGACATGTTTAGCAGCTTTCCAATGACGTTCCTCACAACAAGAGTTATACTGTGCCAAAAAATTGACCGCAGCCGCAATATCCGGGCGTGTGTTAGAGGCCAAATAGTTCATCGACCCTATGAGCGCTTGATAACTACGAGAGTCTTGGCAGGATAGCTTACCTCCTTCCCCTTCCGCCAAGGCTTTATGGAAATCCATATCCATCGGAGTTTTCCCTGGTTTGCAGTCGGACATACCATATTCATCTAAGATCTTCGAAATAAATCTCTCTTGATTCAAATATGTATTGGTATCCGTCTTAAATAAAAACATACCCAAAAATTGTCTCGCTTCCCCTAAATCCTTTATCTTGAAATGTTTTTTTTTTTTTTTTTTTTTTTTTTTTTTTTTTTTTCAAACTCAAAGCATTTATTTCAAATAAACCAATTACAGGCACTTTTGAATTGTCAAGGGGTCGGTCAGTCAGAAAGATGAAGCTAGTTGCCCATTCCAAAGCTTAGTAGGTACCTATGGAGAAGAACGGGCAAGAAACTCCATGGACACTCTTTTAAATCAAAATATGGTTACAAATTATTGGTTACATCATTCATGTTGAAATTATGCATGTGAGAACGATGCAGAACGTTAAAAGCGTCCGTAATAAAGAGACGACAACAATTCCAATATTAAATTAAAATAAGCCGTGGCAGCCAAGAGATGACCAGTCCCCACTGACGGCGCCCGTTCACGAACATGACGTATGGATCAGCACCATTTAGCTCAACCATTTTGAAGGGAACTTAATGATCCAACACACACGCCACCACCAGCGAGACATTTGAGTGAGCATGACATACTCTCAGCCGTCAGGGCACATTCAAGTCAATGAAAGACAAACCTAGAAAATGGTAGCTTTATAGTAGGTACATAGTACTCACACATGTGCTATGCAATTATACAATACTACAAGATTGAATTTATACAATGTAAAGACAGTTTTTACAATCTTCAGTAGTTCCAAATGCTAATCAATTAGTTAATGCGTCCTTGTGGAGCAGGACCAGCGTTGAGCCAAGCATTTTTATCAGCGATGTAATCCCCCAACTTATAATATGCTTGACTGCATAGTGTGCGTTTTATACAGGATTTAAATTTCGTTTCATTCAATTGAAGTATATGGGGAGGTATTTTGTTGTAACATTTTAAACAGTACCCCATGAAAGAAGAGTCTACTTTAGCCAGCCTGAAACCTGGTTGAACTAATTGGTCCCTATTTCTAGTGATATAATTGTGTCTTTCACCTCTTTTACTAAGATTGTCTAATAAAACTTCCTTCTGCTGTTTGTCTTTGTAAAATAATAAGAAATCGTCAACGTATATAGCGATATAAACATTATTATTTTTGTAAAAACAGCCATCAAAGTCACAACGTTTGAAGTTCAAAGACAATAACACTTCATTTATTTTATCATTCCAAGACCGTGAAGTTTGTTTTAGGCCATGTAACGCTTTTTCTAGTAAGCAAACTTTTTTCTTCGAGTTTTCGTTTATGCAAACCTCCGGTTGTTGCATATAAACTCTTTCATGCAAATCACCGTTTAGAAAGGCGGTGTTCACATCGAAGTGACTGATGAACAAATCCTTTTCAATTGCCAATGATAGCAGAAATCTAACTGTCGATCTTTTCACGACCGGTGAATATGTTTCGAAGTAGTCGACCCCGTAGGACTGAGTGAAACCCTTCGCCACAAGTCGAGCTTTATAGGTCTTGTTACCATCTGCATCAAACTTGTACGTGAAGATCCACTTGTTTCCCACGACTTTAGCTCCAGATGGCTTGTTGACGAGCTTCCAGACCTTGTTCTCATACATCAAATCCATCTCTTTCTTCATGGCTTCCTTCCAGTTATCCTTATCGACCCGACTTAAGGCTTCTTTAACTGTCAAAGGCTCCTGCTCTTCTGTACAGCATGCAAGTCCATGAAGATTACGTTCTCGGATTCTACTACGTAGAGGATAACGACATGCCCCTTCGTTTGACACTCCTCTAATACAACTCTCTTCAACTTCAATATTTTCCACCACGAAATTTTCTGCTCTGCTATCACCCGTTTCTCCCACCTCCACTTCCGCGTCTTCATACACTTCAGCCTCATCTGTGGAACTCGTCCCTTGAGAAGCTTCTGTACTACCAGGTGACGTACCTGACTGGCCTTCTTCCTTTGCAAATTCCCTGATTACTTCAGCTCCTTTGTCACCGCTACCTTAGAGCTGACTACGAAACTGCTGCTGTAGAGTCCTCCAAGAAAACTACATCCCTTGCTCTAACTATGAAGCGAGGATTACTGGGATTTATGAAACGGTATCCTTTGGTTTCTTCACAGTAACCAACACACATGTTCTACCGCTTCAGGGCTCCATTTCTTCCGAATTTCCTTCGGCACATGCACAAACGCCTTTGTTCCAAAAACTCTGAAATGATCGAATGACTGAGTCTTCCCTGTCCACAATTCCTCAGGTATCTTACCATTATTGCCACTGTGAGGCAGCCTGTTCTTCGTATAAACAGCCCTATTACATGCCTCTACCCACAGTCTCACACTCAGACCCTTTTCCGCCAACATAGCACGAGCTATCTCCACAATAGTGCGGTTTGCTCGCTCCACTACGCCATTCTGCTCTGGAGTGTAGGGAACGGTCAACTGATGTTTATACCCTTTTGGCGTAGAAACCCATCAAACTTCTTGTTCACAAATTCTGTTCCATTGTCGTACGTATGCACTTTACCTTCAAACCGGTTTCAACCTCTACACTAGCTAGAAAAACTTTAAAATGATCGAACACCTGATCTTTTGATTTAAGGAAAAATACAAAAGATTTACGTGTAAAATCATCTAAAATAACTAGCATATACCGAGATTGACCGGACGGAGCCCGCCTCTGCGGGCCCCGTCCGGTCGAGCGGTGGGAGTGAGGTGTTTGACTCCCCCCGCGACGTCTAAGAGGGGCGCGCGTGGAACACTACGCGCCGCCACCTCGGGTCCTGATGTGTGGGGGCGATGGACGTCCCCGAGTCCGTCGCCCCTGGACCCATTTAGGGGGGCTGGAAGAGGGCGTTGTCCGCCCTCCGCCGACGCCCGGTGCGCCTGCTGCGGGCCGGGTGAGAGGATGAGATCTCTCGCTCCCTTTTCGCAGCCTCCTTCTGCGAGATGACTGTTTCGCAGAAGGATACCACCGCGGACGTGAATCCTCCTGTAGTAACTTCTGTCGTACGTTTTCTGAAGTCAACTTCATCCCAGAGTGTTCCAGTGCCATTCGCATTGGCCTATACTCTTCAGGTAGTCCTCTCAGTAACACGACAGCTACAAGATCATCGTCAAATCCGGTGGCAATATCCTTCAACTTTTGAGAAATAGACATAACTGCAGGAACATATTCATGCATCGACGAGTGTCTCTCTCAAGCTTCTCATCCATCAACGCGTTGATGAGGGTGATCCTGCGATTTACGCCTTTGTCCTCAAATGCTTTCGCTAAGTTATTCCAAGCATCTTTGGCATGATTTGAATCTTGTACATACGCATAAAGTGTAGGTTCCACATGTAGACAAATCAAAGCTAGTGCGTCTTGGTCCTTCTCGATGGCGGTGGAATCTTTGGAATCCGGGTACATTGACGTATATATGAACAACTTTTCTCGTATGAGAATCATTTTAATTGCGAATTTCCACGTAGAGTAGTCATCTAGGCCGTTGAGGTTCTTGATGGCAAATTTAGCTACTGGGCCCATAACCTTTTGATGGAATAAACTAGATAACAAGGTTAAGAAAGTGAAAACGTTGTTTGCTCAGAGATATTTTATATTGCAACAAAAATGACACAAGTCATTTCTATGAAAACACATGTTCAAATATCAAATTGAAGAAATCGTTATAAACTAAAAAGTTTCACAAGCACGTTTAGTTATTGCCATTCAAGAATTGCATGAAAGTGTTTACACACGTGTGATTTCCATAAAATGGCATACAATATAATTATTGTATGCTATTTGCAAACTTGGATTCAATAATGCAAGTTTTACCATTAAATAATTATATGCGACTTCTGTTTATACCAAGGTTATTATTGCAAGGCGATTATTACATGCAAGTTTTGTCTCGTCTAAACACAGAGTTGCACGTCCTTGTACAATTGGTTCAAGTATTGAATGCGATTTTATTGTACATGCTATTTTATTGTACGTGCTGTTTGTACCTACCTATACCAGTTTTGACCGGCAACTAACTTGCCCGTATCGTACGTGTCGTTTAGATGGTGCCAGTCTATTGTTGCTTCAATTTTATGGTACAGGCAATACGCTTACACCGTTAAAATGAAACTTAATTAACTAGTAAATACCTACTGTTAATTAATCGAAGTCACTCAAAAATCATGGATGTTTCTAATACAGTTGTTGGGGATGCTCAAGATGTTAGAAGGTGCCAAATGAGTGATGTATCGTTTATAATGAATTCTTTTTTAAATTCTTTTGTGTTAGTGAATAATATTTTATCATATTTTAGCCGTGTAGCCGTTTTATACAACTGTCAAAGAATGTCAGTTGTAATTCGAATATACGGACAATTATAGTTCGTAGTCATATTGGTAAGCAACCTGACTTTACTTCACAGATCTATTCTTCATCTAAATCAAACGTACCTTGTTGTAAAGGATGTCGGAAAGTTCCTTTACGTTGTGGGACTGAGGGAAGAGGCCCGACATGCCAGAGATGACGATCTTCTCACCATCTAGAGATAGATCCTGTATAGCCGGATCAGTTACTAACGTATTGTCTTCCCGTGTCAATACGTGTTCCTGAGGTGTAGGCGCCATCGTGGATCAATGATGATTTTCTAGGAAAATAATAAAATGAAGATTTAACATTAGGCCTGTAATTCCCTGAAGGGTTAGGCAGGGGTGTACCTATAGTACACCCATATTACGCCAGTTATATTTAAGTCCCATGTAATAGTGGGCGAGCCTATTGCCATCAACCGGGCACAAATCCAGACTTCGGGCTGATACTGAGAAATACCTGATGGAAAAAACGGGTTAATAATGGAGTTATCAAGATAAAAAAAAATTGAAATAAAAAAAATAAATAAATTGGCGTCCTCCGGAACGGGGGCCTCGGGGATCGGGGTACTCAGGGAATAACCGGAAAAACCAATAACACTTTGCCCGCTTTGCTTTGTTATGTTTACTAATGAACAGACTTAACAGTGTCCTTTCATATTATAAAAAATCACACACGTGTGTGAGTTATTATTGGGGCGTTTACATAACACATATCATCACGCATGTATCCCCCGAAGGGTTAGGCAGAGTGCTTACTAACGCCCGATAGGGCACTTATAAGCATTTATTAGATTTAGGGAGTGATTTTTGTTTGGTATAGATATGTTCACTGGCTAGGTTTTAGTTTAGGTTTATTTTATTACCTACTACGTAGGGCACAGCTTGTAAATTAATTATAAATAATAATATCAGTATATTATTGTCCCACGGCAAGGCAATGGCCACTTCTCAAACAGAGAAGGCACAAGCATCGATCACCACGCTTGCTCATGACGGGTTGGTAATTTCAGACGTATATTAACTTGTAAGTCCAGATTTCCTCACGCCGGTGATTATCGACGTCGCAACGCAATCACCAAACCAGACCGCTATCCCGTGCCAAGACTCCACGATTTCACATACATACTAGCAGGTAAGAAAGTATTTAGCAAAATAGATATAAACAGAGCGTACCATTTCGTGAAAATTGCACCGGAAGACGTAGAAAAAACAGCAGTGATTACGCCATTTGGTCTATATGAATTTACCCGTATGAATTTTGGGCTAAGAAATGCAAGCCAAACACTCCAAAGATATATGAATAATGATGTATTAAAAAATCTAGATTTTCTTTTTAACTTTATCGATGACGTAATCATAGCTAGCGATAATATGGAGCAACATAAGAAACACCTAGAACAAGTATTCCAACGTTTCCGCAAATATGGAATTACGATTAACTTGTCCAAATGTGAATTCGGAAAAACGGAAATTGAGTTTTTAGATTACAAGGTTACAACGGAAGGAATACAACCGTTAGAACATAAAGTAAAAGCCATAGTAGAATACCCGAGACCGGAAACTATAGAACAACTAAGAAAGTTTCTAGGTATGATCAATTTCTATAGGGCAAATATCCCGAATGCGACAGCGTGTCAAGTAGAATTAAATGAACTTTTAAAAGGTGCTAAAAATAATGATTAAACAAGAATAATATGGACATACCAAACAAATCAGGCTTTTCAGCAATGCAAAAGTAATTGAAAAAAGGCAGTTATGTTATCACATCCGATACCGGATGTGCCCCTAGCGTTGATGACGGATGCGTCAGATACATGCGCAGGCGGGGTGTTACAACAATGGGTAAAATAGTCGTGGGTGCCATTGGGATATTTTTCAAAAAAAATCACCAACGCGCAAAATAAATATTCCACTTATGACAGAGAATTAACGGCAATTTTCATGTCCATAAAACACTTCCTATATCTTTTTGAAGGCAGGGATCTAATGATTTATACAGACCACAAACCGTTAACATACGCTATGCATAAAGTAGAGAGCAATTCGGAAACAGCAAGACGTACAAGGCAGTTATTATTCATAAGCGAATTCACAACGGATATAAGGTACATAAAAGGCGACGCCAACAAAATCGCTGACACAATGTCTCGAATTGAAATAATACAATGCCCCAAGTCAGTTGAATACTCGGAACTAGCGATAGCACAGGAATGCGATACAGAACTGACGCAATTATTAACTGGAAGGAATGACAATATTATTCAAAAAAAAATATTCATTCCAAACAGCAAACAGGCTATCTACTGTGAAAACTCAACTAGTGTATGCAGACCATATATCCCTGAAAGTTATAGAAAGGAAATTTTCAAATCGGTACATGAGAATAGCCACCCGGGTGTTAGAGCAACTCGCAAATTAATAGCACAACGTTATTTTTGGCCCGGGCTAAATCGCGACGTAGGGCAGTGGGCAAAAACCTGTATTCAATGTCAAAAGGCAAAAATAGGTAGACACACAGTATCAAAACTACAACCATTCACAGAAGCAACACGCTTTTCGCACGTACACATAGACATTGTAGGACCGTTACCAATAACAAAGGACGGATACAGATACATAATAACAATGATAGACAGGTTTACACGATGGCCAGAAGCCATTCCAGTCAGGGAAATTACTGCAGAAACGGTTGCAAAAGTATTTTATAATAATTGGATCACACGTTTTGGCGCCCCCGAGAGACTAACAAGCGACCAGGGCCGTCAGTTCGAAAGTAACCTATTTAACGAACTACTGAAAACTTTAGGTGCCAAAAGAAGTCGAAGTAGCCCATATCGACCACAAAGCAATGGAATAGTAGAACGTTGGCATAGGAGTATGAAACAAGCATTAAAAGCACGTCTCACAGAGAACACAAGTTGGTACGATGAACTGCCTACAGTTTTATTAGGGTTACGCAGCGTAGGCAGAAGTGATAATGGCGTGAGCCCTGCAGAATATACTTACGGGCAAACAATCCGTTTACCAGGGGAATTCTATGACATATCTGACAACCGAATGTCAGGGGATTACGCGTTTTTAGACAATTTAAAAAATAACATTAAAAACCTAAAACCGGTTTCACAACAAATACGGGACTCGCGAACAATATTTGTGCATAGCGAACTAAATAAGTGCAATCACGTATTTATTAGGAACGATGCAGTTAGCCGACTCTTAACACCACCATATGATGGACCCTACCGTGTAATCGAAAGAAAAGGAAAGGTGTTTAAGATACAGTTGCCAAATAGAAATGTTAACATATCAATCGATATGTTAAAACCAGCGTTTATCAACAATATATATCATATCAATATATATAATAATATCAATATATATATATATCAAAATATATATATCAATATATATAATATCAATATATTATCAACAACATAACAATGATACAAGCGAGCCAAACGTTAATGAAAAGTCCCAAACAACGACCACTGTTAGTAATAAAAGCAACATTACTGAAGATAAAAATGAAAAATGTAATGACAAGTTAAAAACCAGAAGTGGCCGTACAGTCAAATTACCAGTACGATTTAATTGTTAAAAATAGGTATGCAACTATGACAATCAGGTCTTAAATTATTTTGACAAGGTACAATAACGTTTAACGATGAGTAATTGACTAAGGGCAATCTTAAGAATGTATACGATGGCTGTATTATTAATGTGTCTATGCTAAGAATGAATGCTGTAACAGTATTTATGTAAGTAATCTACGAGTATTAGTGGCGTTGTCATAAGGAATACTGTGGACTCCAAGGGGCGATTATTATGTTTATAGCAGAGTAGGTCCTTATGGCAACAACCCTTAACATATATTTTGACCATTTGTTGTATAGCAACAATTTCAAGTCGGCCCTTGAAAAACAGGTGTCCGCAAATTAAAATGTAGCACATAATGTATTGCAGAAAAATTACCAACATATTTTGCAAAATATGTATAAATGTAAAAGTAAAACATACAATAATATAAATGCAAGAATGCAAAATGCACTGATCACTAGGTCACATGTTGCAGTATAGAAAAAGTAAAGTTAATAAGAATACAAGTCTAGTGGCGACAAGTACACAGTGTTAAAAAATAAATCACAGTTACAATGCGAAAAACATACAGCAAGGAAGAAGTGATAATTGCCCAAAACGGCGCAGTGGAAGCCCAAGCATATAAATACAACATGACAATAACAATAATAGGGGTTTTCATGGTGATTATAATATTCTTTGGGGTCGTCACGTACTGTCGCAATCGTATCAAAAATTGGATAAATAAAATGATGACGACAAATGCTTGGAATGCAGCACAACGCCCGCAGCCACAGCAAGCTAGTTATGCATAACTGTGTAATAGAATTCCATGACTCATGATAAGCCAGTGAACAGTGCAACTTAGTAAACAATATTGTAACGTAGTAAATGATAATGTGACCAGGTGGTACAATTATTAAGATAAGATGAAGAAGGTTAAGATTTTAAAATTAAGAAAATATATGTAAAATCTAGGGGGAGTAATGTAGGGACAATGTAAGTATGAATGTTATGCGTCAGCGTTTTGTAGTATGAATGGGCGATCGCCAGTTACTGCGCACTGGCCGATCCGTGTGCTCCTGTTTCCTCGTGGGACCTTTTTCGGAAATAAATAAGTATACAACAGTAGTCAAGCCAGTGTCTTTATTTATACAATCGAGTGTCGTGGTAACTCCCGTGGCAAATCCCGTAGGTATAAACAGATACCTACTCGCTGTTACCGTGGCTCTGGCAAACATGTAACTGAAGAAACACGGGTGGGTTTTAGTCAGTAAAAGGTTTCCTCACGCTTTTTTTCCTTTACCGATGTCAGGAATGTCCAAGATATACTCAGAACGTAAATATGAATTGGAAAAGTCACATTGGTACTTGCCCGGTTTTCAACACCAACTCGTATCTGAGAGGCGAGGTCTTAACCACTGGGCCATCACCACATTGAATACTAATATTGTTACACGATAGAAAAGTGGTTGGAATGGAGGAAAGATTGTGCCTTCGAGTGGAATGGACTGTTTTTTTTTTTTTTTTGAAAAATAATTGCTTCTACTTACATGGAGGAGTTTCAAGATCCTAACAACCGTAATGAAGGAATTCCTTATCACTTCTGAAACAAGTTGCTTAAGCAATAGTTTTATTAACTAGTACTTGTTTTTTTTTTGCATAAAAACTGTATTCAAATACTGTTTGTTAGAAACACAATGATTAATTAGCATTATACAAAGTGCAAAGTGGGATAAACAAGTATAAATGCATAATTAAATTGTTAACTTCTTTACTTTGTAATACATATTTTTTAAATGGCTATTGAGCCGGTGATATATTATTTTATCTATAAATTAAATATAAAAAAGAAACTTTTTGCAAAAAAAGACAACCGATTTCCAAAAAAATACATTAAAATTGTTGGTTTGGCTGTTTAATTTATTGTTTTACCACCGATTTCCAAAACTAAGATAATTTGCATTTGTTTTTCACAGCAGATTCTAGCTATGTATTCACACACAATAAATCAAAGCACCGTATTTATGCTGTTAGGTATCGCTTGTGACGGAAGAGGTTTACACGTGGTCTGTATAAAATGAAACCACGTATCCTAGTCAACATAAAAGTATATTAACTTAATAAAATGAGAAAAAGAGGTAGGTAAGTCCATGGTCACAAGTTTCCCTAACTTCCCTAGGGAGTAGCGCAGTACTCTGCTGGCTCAGCCTGGTGTGATGCAGCCCGCAGCGGTGTTGCACGCTGCAGACGCCAGGAAAGATAACGGTCGGCAGATGGACTTGTCAGACCCTTGGAATGAGCTCGACGCGGCCACGCGGGTAGAATAGGTAACCGGCGCGGAGCTCGTTCTCGGGCAGGTTCGGTGGAAGGTGGTGGCCCGGCGCCTAGCACCCGGATACCTCCGATATATCCGGATGAAATTTGCAGATGGTAGCCGGTACTTTGGACCCTGGAATTAACGTCCAGCGTGTCACAAGATGGCCAATAGGTCATCTCCGCGGATTGTGACACCAAGGCATAAGCAAAGCGAGATATACTATGCGCTAATGAAGGTCATGTGTGCTTGTCATAATCGGTACGGAGTTTACAAAATGTAAGTGAGAAGACATGATGACTTGCACATATTTTAAGGTATGGAAAATTCCATAAAATGCACAGCGATAATGGCAAATAGGTTGCTTAGCAAATATTTAAGCGGAAGGCATACTTATTTATAACAAAAGAGGTTGTGAGCAAAAAGGCACACGCCATGTGATGACCTACATAAGTAGGTACACAAAATATAAAACTTAATTAGCCGTTCAACACTTACCCAAAATGGGGTTACGAAAATACAGATTTTAATAAGGTTGACTAATAGGAGTCAATAAAACTGTTGCCTGCTTTAGGGTTTTTTAAAATGGTAGACACCACGTATGTAAGGTCACAAGTGATTCTGATTCAAATGAACGTGCATCTCTGCCCGGAGCAGGATTTCGAAAGTGCTAGCATAGAGTACATTTTGTATAGAGTGCTAGTCACCGTGAGTGAAAAATGACACACAGTGGTGTCACGCGCGTAGATATAGGCCCTCTGAATACGTTCGGATATGCCGACCGCGCACGTCACTAGTACTCGCAGCTAATTATGTTATTTAGTAACATAAGACGTCCCTAATATTATTGCATCTGTGGTTTGACTTGACATTTTATTGTTGTTATTTTGTCATTGTGTTGAAATCATAGAGTAACACGGGCCCCGACTCGGTCCGCCGGGGCCCGTATTGCTCTATGATTGAAAGCTGCTCTCTACGATACAACGTTACACGCTAAAGAGTTTCGATCTGTTTCTGCTTAGCTCGCACTTGACAAAATAATTAATTGTGGCAAAATACAATGGATCCTGATCCCCACATCTCCTATGAACTCGGACTTCACCTTCACTCTACCTAAAGCTAGGGACTTACACTATTGATAGCCCACTTGAAGCTCACTTCACCTCAAGTTTCACGGTGAGATTTTTGCAGAATAGACCGGCTGATATGGCGTCGTGTCACCTCCGGTTTACAGCTGGCTATGACTGCACGTTGATAAAGCTAAGGCTTGCATGGCTTGCAACCCGCATAGAGACCTCACTCCAGCGTGCTGGCCACCAGGTATGAATCCTATCGTTTTTATTTTTAAACTTACCAGAAGGCTAATTTTTATGGTGTACATAATAAAGAGTATTCTATTCAATGCTCGTATTTAAAAACGTTTAAAATCTAGTCGCAATCTCATCTCAACGACAATCAATGTCAAAAACTTGTCAAAAATGTAGGGAAATACGTATGTAAGATGTAGTAAAATGTTGGTACTATGTATTTTTGACAGATAGAGACTGAGATTAGAATGCGAACGTTCTTAAAAAACTTCTCCAAAAAACTATCGAGTGGAGGAAGATTACACTCGAGACGAGCGAGCGAAGCGAGCCCAACTACGCCAGGAGTAAGCGAGGCGCGTTTACTAACGATCGGGGTAAGGTGGTTTATGAGCGTAAATAGGTGGCGGTGGTAATTTTCGTATGCTGCACTGGTTGACGTCATCACGTCAGCGCCGGCCATCGCTGAAAACCAGCGCTGGGGCTCTGTCTCGCAAAGGGTCGTAGCATTATGCTGAGCGATTGCCGTTTTGCGTGAATGTGACGCATATTTTTCCCCAACTCGTTATTTTTTGTGTTTGTGTGTTTTTTCTTTGCGTCATGTTTACCGCAAATAAATGTATTTTCTTTCTTTCTTTCTTTAACTAGTGTCAAAAGTGTGCTCACTTCGTTCGCTCGTCGTTAAAGTACTTAGTAATTGCCTCTTTGACTTCTTAGCCTGGTTCATAGCCAGCTTAGATGTGATCTGGGGGCCGTCTGGCTGTTCCGGCCGTCCAACCGGCCGTCTATGGACAAGGGCCTTTATATAACGAGTAATTAGATGGATTCATGAATATTTTATAAAAAGAAAGCATGTACTTTTTAGACTGTTTTTTTGCAGTATCATTTTGTTACCGTTAGGTAACGTTTTGTAGTGTATCGTTTTACAATCAAACGAGAAGGTTGGTATTAGGTACACTTAAGTAAGTACATCGTGTCTCATAGTATAATACTCATAATTCTCCAGCTCTTATCTCAATTTATTTGAGGTCGGCGCAACATGTTTTTCTTCCATACTTCTCGTAGTCGTCATCTCGGTAGTCATTCTCTCTCTAGCCATAACATGTTTCACACAGTCCATCCATCGTTTATACTGTGGTACAACTTACTTGCAACAGATAAATTTTTACTTTCTTAACAAGTACCTACCTAATATTTTGCGTTTCTTGCTTATTACCCATGTTGGCCATGTTGGCTTACCAATTGGCTGTGACAGACGGACAGACAGACAGACAGACACACGAGTGATCCTATAGGGGTTCCACTTTTTTATTAGGACATACGGAACCCTAAAAATGGCCTAAATAATTGTTCATCTCGAAGGAATGCAATGCTTGGCAGTCATGCCGGAAATAAATATTTTAATTATGTTCCACACATTTTGAACAGGCTACAAACGCAGTAAAAATAAATAATTCACAAAATAAATGAAAACAACCACTATCTATATAGATGAATGACCACTATCTAAAAAATGAATACATTTAAATAAATAACATTTTTTTAACGTAAAAATACCTAATTATTCAAATGTTTTTTTTTTACGTTTGTGTCGGCACGATTCCAGTTAATATAAGCGAGCGACACCTAATTATTATTTATTTATTTGTTACAACCATCACCTGCGTAGCCTTTTCTCCCAACTATGTTTGGGTCAGCTTCCAGTCTAACCATATCGGCTGAATACCAGTATTTTACATTGATTGTGAATGTAATTGTTAGCGATCTGTGACGATTTTGTTGGTTTGTTTTTTAGTCTACGATTTGACTGCCTTTTTAGAACAATATAAAAAAAAATTATTCAGTTTTGTTTGCTCCAGATTGTTGTTAGGTTTAAGACTCCCGCAGACAGGCGCGACGCGACAGCGCTTCACAAAGGCGCCGCTTGACGCGCGACACGCAGTGCCTTAGTGTCGGGCGTCGCGTCGCGCCAGTGTGTACGAGCCTTTATTTGCAAATTGAATTCCAATTAATTTAAACTTTGGATTAAAATGTAAATTTGCACTGTTCTATGGATAGTGTTTTTATAATGACGTATACAATGTTGCTCGCGAGGATGTCACCCAATAGTTTGTAGTTTGCACAAAGTAAGTATTAACTTAAAATCTTATAATTTGAAATGTAATCAGCTTCCAGTTAGCGTCTAAGTATCGTAAAATCTCAGTTAAGTAGCCCATACAGTTAGAAGCATATAGTTTTTTGGTGCGTCCAGGTACACTAGACCGAAACCTAGTCCTGGACGTAACCTTCTCGGTCAAAACCCTTAAAAAAAGCCTGCTTAGCTGGGATAACAGATTATGTAAATAACCGTGTGAAATTTGTTTAACTGACACTCGTTCGGAGGCGCTTCACGCCCAGAGTAGTTAACTTGTAGTGTTTTAAATACTTGAATTTTATAGATCAATAGACCAGCCTTGAAGGCTGTGTAATAAGACTGTAATTGTTTTTGTAATTTTACCGCAATATAAATCGTAAGACAGTTTTCTGTAAAAAAAAGTTAGTTTTTAGCCATTCAAGGCGTTGTATCTCAGATCGTTTATTTAAATGTTATACTTATTATAGTTTCAATAGATAGACAGTACTGTGACTTGCCTAAAAGTACTTTAAAATCGCCCAACAATTGTGTATTTCGATGTATTTTAACACACATTGTACTGTAAACATAATGAAAATAAACGTTGATAAAAGTTTTAATAAGGAAGCAAAACAGGGTTCTCGTTACGGTAAAGGTTGGCCGTACCTTAATAAACAAGGAAATTTGAATATTCGTAGTCATCGGTAAGTCAAAATAAAGGCTTAAATAGTATCTAGTAAACAACCTGAACAAACCCGTATGTGCTTCCTTAATAACTCTGTGTACTTGTAAACTATCCTATGTTGTATTATTTCGTCAAAAACACTCGCATCCACATAGACTTCAGGATATAGTCACATACGGAAAATAACTGCAACCTGTCGGTGCAAGACGTGAGCGCGCTGAGACAGTGAGGGGCCTATCCTGATGCTGTATATTCTAGACAGGTGCTACAACCTCCTGCATACATATCGAGTCCAGCGATCACGCCCGTCCGGTACAAATGTCATAGGTCAAAACAAGTCTAGAATAGGAATTAGGAATCCTAGTGAAGTAAGCCGAAACCGAAATCGAAAAAAGCTACACAAAAATATCACTATTATTTTGTTTAGCGATAGATTAATCAAAGGTAAAGTAAAGAAGAAGTCTCTTTTTTATATAAGAAGTCGTATTGAATGCAAAGACTGTCAAAGACAAGATTTTTTTTAGGATTGTCCTCTAATAAATTAAAAAGCTGTCTCAGAATTCAGCCGAAGAAGAAAACGCGGCCGAACATTAGACTTGCCGTAAAGGGGATGGAAGAGAGAAGTCGGGGAAGTCCACCCAAGCCTTTTTCACTACGGCACCAAATCCCTACGACCGTTCCTACAGTTGTTTTCTTTAAGTCTATTTGACATATACCTACATTTTACTTACGTGTTTAAAACGTCTAAAACAGTGTGTGCTGTCTACATCTTTCGGAAGTACCTTAATCGCAGTGACAATTTGTTAAGTACAACGGGAAAAGTATAATTGTGAAACTAATAGGAAAACAAGATCAAAGGTGATAGTGTGTAACCCGGCCCTCGGTGTTGTACTGAATTGATTAGGAGACTGGATGTTGATGGTCTCCTTCGGTGTTGTACTACTCACCACCGTGCTAAAGTAAATTTGTATGGTATAATAACCTGCTAGGGAAAGATTCAATTAAACAAGTACCTTCTTACACAATGCAATGTTTATTACAATATATCACAATTGAAGGTTCACAATATTGAATGTGGCTGGCCACATACCTTCCCTCATACATCTGGGCTTCCACACCAGTACAACCAGTCTCGGGTCTAGTTGTATTGGTGTGTTGACCTGCAATGAGACTATTACAATAACTCACGAGTCGCTATAGCGAGTCCGTGAGGTGAACCACTTAATAAATACTAGCTCAATCATACAAGTACCTACCTATCAAGGTTGTGCTAACAACGGGAACATAAGATTATGCCAAGCAACCCGCGACAAAACACTTTATGGCAACTCGTCTCATCACCCAGTCCATACAATAGGCCCAACTCTCTCATAGACTAAATCGCTAGCTTACCGATTATTCTCGGTGATCTCTCAGTACTAATCCCTTCACTGGACGGGACTACGACCCTTGGCATCAAACACACGATACCCTTGTGTTTGCACGTTACGTAGCCTACGGGTATGGTAATGACGCTTCGTTACCTGGAGCGGCGAACTTCCCTCATCACCGATATCGGCTAAGTAAAGCCTTCCTGACAAACGGATTTCCACACCTCAATGGGTGCCTGCACCCGGATCCATTCCAATCATCAGACCACGGGGCTACTCCAAAGCATCAAGTCTCGATTATGTATCAGAGCAAATCCTACAAGAAAAAAGGCTAGCATAAACAGCCAGACCTGTAACAATAACTCGGGTCAGAAATCACATGTACGAGCCACGCCATCCCGCATGAACAAAGAATACGGTTGAACACTCACCGGATTCAGCTTCGAATGGGGCTTATTGGAAACCCATCGGGTTATTTGGGTACAGTTTGTTCCTCCAGAACTAAGTCCCTATTCCAAATCCTATTCGTATCGTGTCACACACGTTGCTGGTCTTGACCTTTAGCCGCATCAATGTCACAAAACCTTCGAGAAGCTTCCACCACCATAGACCAAATAGAATTCTTGTCTGTTGGTTATTTTCCATTTCTTAGGCATTGTTTTAAATACAATGTGGCAAATTATGTATGTATGTTTATTTATTTAAATTAACTAATACTTTTGTATATAATTTACATGACATAATTTCTCTAGTGTTCCAGAGACCACGCTAACAGCCATGCCAATGCCTGACACAAGATGTCGCTACTTGTTGCGTTATTTATTGATTTTGCAACGTCACAAGTGACTTTGCAGTCATTTGGAGGTCTGACTGGACTGCCACCCTAGCTTGTTCAAAAAAGCAGTCTTCCGCTTCACTTGACTATTAACAGAGGCTTAAGTCCGGCTGTGGGATGCGGTCAATTAATTAGGGTGCAATAAAAGAGCCTACGCGAGTTACTGTGTAGCTCGTGTGAAAAAAGAGAGGAAGAAATATTAATGATAAATTATAAATTTGTACAAACACTTTTACACGTCAATCCTATTTTTTTAAACTAGAAGAGGTCCGCGTTTCCTATCTGACTACTCTGAGAAGAAAGGCCGAAACAAACTCAGAGGTCACAGTCTCTTTTAAAGTCCAGACATAATCTTGGTCAGATCATGTGAAGACCATGTAGATTTGAGTCTGAAATGGTCTTTTGAGGAAAAAATACCACACCGAATGAGTGGACCTGTCCAGTCAGTGCACGCATTTGTCAGTAATCGTGCAGCTCAACTCAGGAAGTCAGGACTTATGGAGCTCAACGATTCGACGAACAATACCAAAGAAAAAACATTTGGGTAGCCCGCATAAATTGCTCAAACTGCCAGATCATGATTAAAATTAACTGAAAAAAAAAAGCAATGACCCACATAGTCCTCACATTCACAATAATTAAAATAACATAGTACTTTACAAGTAAATACTCATGGCATTATATACATTAAATTCATCAGTGTCAATGTGTATATACAAATTCGGACATAATGCTTGAGGACCATGTATATTGCTGTCTGAAATGGTCTTTTGAGGAAAGAACTACACAGATTAAGTGTATCTGTCCAGTCAGTGCACGCATTTGTCAGTAACCGTGCAGCTCAACTCGAAACTTAAAGAGCTCCATGATTCTACGAACAAAACCAAAGAAAGGACATTTGGGTAGGCCACGTGAACTACTTAAACTACCAGAACAAGAATAAAACTGAAACAATGACCCACATAGTCCTCATATTCACAATAATGAAAATAATATAATACTTTTTATAGTAAATATTCATGTCTAAGTAGTTAGCAAAATAAAATCAACATTCACTGTGTAAATTTATTGAAGCAGCTCAATCCCAAGCCTTTTTGTCCTTAATATAGTGTGGCATATTTTCCGCTTTATAAAGATTTGAATTTATTAAAGCTTAGAGCTTGAATGTGGCTAGGAAGTTTATTATAAAAACTTATACATTGGCATCCAAAAGATTCACCTATTTTCTTAAGTCTGGTTGTAGGAACAAGGTACAAGGTACCCAATTGTTTAGGTCGTCAATTAGATCTGGTGCTGAGTTCAGGGTTTCGAGGGAAGGTGTCAGTAGTTGCGGCAGACGAGCCACTCGTGCCCGTCGACGTGCATCACCCGCCGCTCGAAGTGAGCGTGAGCCTGGAGCCCGCGCGCGCCCTCCACCCCACCGACATGGTCCCCGAAACCTCGTCGGCCGCGGCCGTATCTGCCGCCGATACCGACTCGCGCGCTGGTGCATCTGCACTCAATAATAGACAGCAATGGAACTTTTATAAGGCAAATTATCAATTACTTTATTCTTTGTTAATTTCAACGGAATGGAATAATATGTATGAGATGCACGATTTGGACGATATATTAAACTTCTTCTACAGTAAAATTAACAGTATTTTAGATGAATGTGTGCCCAAAAAAGATCTTAGGGTGAAGTCACGGTACACGTATCCTAATTGGTACACGAGCGAAATAATACAAGATCTAAAAACCAAAGCTAAACTTCACAAGACGTTCAAGGAAACAAAGGATTTAATTGTTTACAGTGAGTATTCTAAATACCAAGCACTTATTAAAAACAATATTCATACTGCACACAAACAACATCAAACTAAAATACAATGTCAGTTTGCGAAAGATCCAAAGTCATTCTGGCAATATTAACGATCTAAGACCAGCGCAGCTAACAGGTTAAATAACATACATAGGATATAACATATATAGGATGGTCTACACTTAACGGATCTGGAATGTGCCAAGCAATTTGCGATGTTTTTTGAGTCGGTATACAGTAGTGAGCCACCACAACTTGACCCACAAACGGCCGCGGCGACGGCGGCGGCGGGGGCCATGAGTGGGTCGCGCTTGCAACTAAACTCGCTGAGTCTTAAGGACGTTAGAGAGGCACTCGAGCGCCTAAAACCGAAGCGTTCAGCAGGCCCAGATGGTATACCAGCCTTCCTATTCAGGGATTGTGGTAGGGTATTAGCGGAACCTCTGCACTATATATTTAATACGTGTCTCCAATCAGCGACGTTTCAAGCTCGATGGAAGATAACGCGTGTCATTCCAGTCCCCAAAGGTAAGGCAGGATCGGACATTGGTGGATATAGACCGGTGGCCGTGTTGTCGACGCCGGCCAAGGTTTTCGAGTCCGCCATCCAGCGCAGCATGCATGAGCAAGTCCGCGCTCAGCTATCGGATGCGCAGCACGGGTTCCGACCGGGGCGCAGCACTGCCACCAATCTTCTTAACTTCATGCCACAGGTGGTGCCAGCGGTAGATGCTGGTGTGCAGGTTGATGCTGATTATTTTGACTTCAAAAAAGCGTTCGACAACATTGATAACGACATATTATTACGTAAGTTAGCAGACATCGGTGGCACACCACATCTATTGCAGTTCTTAGCCAGCTATATGCAAGACAGACAACAGTATGTTGACTGCAACGGCTGCGAGTCCGATCCGTATTACACCTGGTCCGGGGTGAATAAAGGCAGCAACATGGGGCCTCTGGAATTTATAATAATGATAAACAATTTACCAGAAGTCGTCAAGAATGGATCTTGTTTGTTATTCGCAGATGACCTCAAGTTGCTGTTGGAGGTCAGGACAGAATCTGATTGCAGACGTTTGCAAGATGACATTGATAGGATAGTGGAATGGAGTCATGAGAACAAGCTCTACTTCAACGTATCCAAATGCTCGGTGATAAGTTTCACCCGCGCACGTGCACCTCTACTCTACGAGTACGTAGTGGATGCAGTACCGATGCAACGAGTCATGCAGGTACGTGATTTAGGGGTTGTTCTCACTCCCGAACTTTCGTTTCGCAGTCATATTACTAAGATCTGCAAAAAGGCATTTAGGAACTTGGGATTTGTTCTGAGGCAGACGCGAGACTTTACCAGCATCACAGCCATCAAAGTCTTGTATGACGCATTAGTCAGGAGTCATCTGGAACATAGTGCGATCATATGGGCTCCACATGAGGCTAAGTACGCAGTGATGTTGGAGCGGGTCCAGAACAAGTTCACGTGCCACCTGTACAAGAAACTTTACGGGGTATACCCATTTTATCCTTTGATGTACCCCACTCTATTCGTACTGGGTATGGTGGGGTACAATCAACTCGGGGTGCGACGGGAATTTGCATTGGTGTCGTACATGGTGAAACTGCTCCGAGGCATAGAGCACAACCCGAGAGTGCTGCAGCGGTTGCACTTGTACGTACCCGACCGTTATGTGTGGAGGCGAAGGCCCCCGCCACTGCTGGTCGTTCCATCAGCCAGGACTAACTTGCTGGCCAAAACCCCTCTGACTCGAGCAATACGCACCATCAATTATATTCAGGCCGAAATTGATATATTTACAAGTCACTGGAGTGAATTCGCAAAAGTAGTATTGTTTACACTATGTTACAAACAATGATCTTTATGATCTTGAGATGTATTTTGTGCTTTAATTTTAAATTTTGTGTGTGTGACTTGGCTATCGCATTAGGTTAAGACCTGTAATAATAGTTTTAAGGCATTTAAATAAATAAATAAATAACAAATTTGTGTTTGTTCCTAGTATTTATATTGTGGATATCACTGTATTTTCTAAACAGATTAATATTTTTATGTGCATACCAAATATTTTTATAAATATACTGAGAAGGCACAGTAATTATATTAATCTCTGTTGTATGTTAATATAATGTTTTGTGCGTACACCTCACACATAAGTTAATCAGTCATTATCTAGCAAGATCGTGTTTCACCTCATGGTGACAGCGATAAATAAGAATTACGCTTTCGGAAACAATAATTAGATGAAATCAAAGTGGTGTTAGAGTGTTTTGGTGATATCCAGTACGTGTTATTATGGAACACGCAAGACCTCCGGCCGAATTAGTTTTAGAAGGTGGCCCGGCAAACCGAGCTGACGCGTGGCGAAAGTGGCTCAAACAATTTAAGGTTTTTCTTAAGGCTTCAGGAGTGTACAAAGAAGACAAGGATGTACAAGACAGTTTGCTTATTAACTTAATAGGCGCTGATGGATACGATATATATTCTACATTCAAAATAAAGGAGGAAGGAAAAGATGATGATATCGATAGATTGATCCAAAAATTTGATGAACACTTCGGTACAAAAACTAATACAACGATGGCGAGATTCAGATTTTTTACAAGAAATCAGATGGAAGGCGAAAACATAGATGCTCACGTAACAGCACTAAGATTATTATGCCAACATTGCGAGTTTGAATATTTAGGAGTCGGTTTAATACGTAATCGTATTGTCTGTGGAGTAATCGACACAGATGTGCGTGATAGATTACTCAGAACAGACGAGTTAAGTTAAGAAAAAGCTGTGAAGATATGCCAAGAAAGCGAGGTATCTAACGAAGAGAACCGTCATATAGAAAAAACGAAATATAAGGAGCAAAGTGGTGCAGTTGACGTGTTGTTGAGTACGCGAGTACCGAGGCATAGCGGAGCTACGGGGACGGTGGCGGCGGCGGCGTGAGATGCGCGGGGCTGAGCTCGCGGTGCGCCTGCGACGACGCCTAACACGGCGGGCGCGCGCATCCACATGGTTTAGCAGCCGGGAGTACCGCGGCGTCATCGGGTTGCAGATTCAATTCAGTTTCAAATCATGAAATAGTTTCAAAGTGTTGTAGTGCTTGTGGTGGCGTTCATAATGATAACGCACGATGTCCAGCGCGATTTGCAAAGTGTCTCTCGTGCTACTATAAACTAGTTCTACTACTTCTTGTTTGTGATAGCTATGCAGTGGCTCACGGGCTCAAATACAAGTAGCGATAAGAGTGAATGGTTGGTTTTTAAATCGGGTACTTTAACATACAAACAGCTGCCTGAACTCTCACTCTCTAAGTCTCCGTTTGGTCGGGTTTCGAAATTTTAGTCTTTGTGTCACTGGGTCACTGATGACTTAAAAGACAATGTGGACTTAGACAGGGAGCGTAGGTCGCTGGCTGTCCGTGGCAATATACTGGCCCGTAGGTTTGCCCGCTGTACTTATTCTGTAAAGATAACGCTTTTTAAGGCCTTCTGCCAGTCGTTTTACACGTGCAGCCTGTGGACCAAGTATACCCAGCGGGCATACAGCGACCTGCGCGTACAGTACAATAACGCATTCAGGGTGCTTTTGGGGCTGCCGTGGCGTTGTAACGCGTCAGGGATGTTCTTGGAAGCGTGCGTCGACGGTTTCGCCTCGATTATGCTAAAGCGATGCGCTTTCATGATGGCGCGCTTGCGCTCCTCCACCAACGGCATCCTGAATGTGTTTCCAGACCGGTGGGACTCTCCCCTCTTACAAAGGTGGGTATGTGTTCAGACACACTTATCCAAATAATCCAGTGTACCATTGGGCGAACAGTTCAATGGTTCATCGGTTATTTATTATTATTAATTTAATACTAACATAAGGCTAAGTTATACTCCTACTAACATTATATAGATTTTTATCTGAATTAAATATATTTGAATTTGAATAAACGTAATTTTAAAAATATATGAATGGCTACAGGTAATAAGCGTATATATGAAATACAGGAGACCGGTGATGGTGACGATGACTTATACTATGTGTCAACTTTGGACAAAACTTCACAACATAAAGAAAGTAAGTGGTTTGAGCGATAAATTTTGGTCGATAATGGAAAGTGCGAATTGTTTAAACTTGACACAGGTTCGGATCTGAATGTATTATCATTATTTATTTTCAATATATTGAGATATTCAGTAGATGATATTAAACCATGTTACATAAGAGCACAGTCTTTTTGCGGGAATTATATTCCAATATTAGGTTCATCTCAGATGTTGTGGTCATAATATAAAGATAAAAAATGTTTAATAGATTTTGTCATATCAAGTGATCGTTGCCAAAGAGTATTGGGAAAGAATACCTGTGAAACATTAGGTTTGGTCAAAAGGGTTGTAGCGGCATCTACAACGCCTCATGCGAGCTACGCGTCAGACTGACGTCACGCAAAATCCTGCATCGCGCAATCAGAGTTTACCGCGCAACTAGCATATATACAACATCCCGACATCAACCGTCAGGCAGTTGCCCACCAGACACAACACCCGTCTGGTCGGAGGATCCTCCCTTTTCCATAAAGTATGAGTGAACTTTACACCCTGTTCCTCATACCTCTATACTGGTGACCCCAAACATGAACGTCAGCGCAGCCTTCGTGCAACTACTTCAGCGTGACGTCATCATCATCACTTCCGCAAGCTTTCGAGCGGCGAGTTACACAGCCAGCCAGCACCCACGGCTTCAACAGGTATCCTGACCACCAGCATGCAGCGACCGCGCATACCTGGTCATCACCCTCAGCCTCATCAGCAACCTTGGCACAGTACACTGCACTCTCGGCCGGTCCACAAGCAGAGCCCTCAAAAAACCCTCTCCTAGTCGACGCCAGCAGTCAGCCTCAACCCGGCGCTGTACCACATCCGACGCACTGGAGCATAACGCAGCGCCACCCCGACTCACTGGGGTACCACCGCAGACAGTTCCGACTCACCGTGAACTATGCGGCACCCGGTTCCGACTCACTGGAACCTCACCTGGCCCTGGCAAGCATCGCAAGATACACGACTCAGCCCAGTATCGACCTCCGGTCTCCGGGGGGGGAGTGATGTAGCGACATCTACAACGCCACATGTGAGCTACGCGTCAGACTGACGTCACGCAAAATCCTGCATCGCGCAATCAGAGTTTACCGCGCAACTAGCATATATACAACATCCCGACATCAACCGTCGGGCAGTTGCCACCAGACACAACACCCGTCTGGTCGGAGGATCCTCCCTTTTCTATAGAGTATGAGTGAACTTTACACCCTGTTCCTCATACCTCTATAGGGTTTATACAGTCAAAGTAGATAAATATAATGATTTATTTCATGGAATTGGCATTACCAGCACCCTAATTACATTTTCGCCAAACGATTACGACTAGTTTGCTTCGTTTCTATCGCAGTTTGCTTAATTTTACGACTTTCGTATTGCGTAATTCCACTATCGTGCGAAACCAACTGCAGTCTGTTTGAGACGCTAAAGAGTGAACATGTGCCAAGATTGGCAGGAAAAAATTGGGCATACGTCTTTTTTTCGAATTACGTAACTAAAAAGACAAGCGAGAATTTGCTTAAATCGTTGACATGAAACCAACGGCTAGTCGCATTGAAACCGAAGGCAACCTTCTGCTCGCAATGGTTTTCTGTTCCACTTAATTTAGGATTTATACGTATAATCTCCATGATTATTTCGAAAAAATGTGAGTGGTAGTCTTCCTGATAAATTGAGAATGCATTTTTGTGTAAAACCTCAATGATAAATCAATATTAATGATATTTAAAAAATCGAGGCAGCGTGGTGAATTTCTTAAAATTATTGTAAAAGTCTTCATCTGTTACAACTTACAAGTGCTTACAACCTAAACTAAAGAGACTAGGTACCTTCAATTTATGATATTTCAGAATCGAGATATTTTGTTGTTATTTTAATGAAAGACAAATTCGTACCTCGTACCGTATGTAACAAATTTATCATAAGCCACAAGCTTAGCAACCCATCTATCAATAGAATTGTAGGCACCTAATTGTTGTTTACAGCAGAATATTGCTGTTCTATGAAGTAAATAGTTTAGTGTTTGGGTTTAAACTTTCTCGCATGCGCTCATAGCAAGCATTAGCAAGTAGGTATATAAATGATCCATGATGTTGGGAAGACATTGTATGCCAAATTCCACCAATCCATACAATATATTTGTTCCAATTCATTTTACCCCATGTCCAAATATTTCATGTTAAATGTGAATTAAATACTATTGTCAATTAAGGTTGTAATGATATAAATAAAACAGATTTTCTTTGTTTACCATATTTTATGTTTCTATTTACCTGTACCTAATGAATGACAGTTAATTTAGCTAAACACCACTATTTTCTAATTAGTATCACTATAATAATAAACACTTCTCAATATTAAAAAAAGCTTACTAAGTATTAAATTTTTTATATTTCATACCAAGTTTGTACCTTTAGTTCATAATTAAAGCACTCTGTACAAGTTAAGTGTGTAAGTTGTGAGTGTGTGTGTGTGGTGGTTGTGTAAGTTTACACAGTTATCAATTAACACAATAGGTACATATGTTTACATAGCTGTTATGCAAGACTATAATCAACAGTTTTCTAAAATAAAATGCATTAGCTTTATGAACAATCTTCAGTTTCTACTATTGTACTTGAGAAGCTTGAAAAGTGAAGTAGTTGCAGAGCCGCAGTAGCAGTAATGTCATAAGTAAAAAGCAGCAGTGGCCGAAGTGAACTTCAATGGGGCAACATCATTCATGCTGCCTTCATGTATTCGTAGGTGAAACGCCCCGGGAACTCCGCTACAATTTGAAAATAAAATCAAAATTATTTTCAGCTCAAATGAAGTACATAAACATTATCCAGCAAACTAGGCATATCAACTAGACCTTCATCAGGCCATGCTTGGACAAAAGCCATAATCCTACTCATTGCTGCGGGTAGTTTAATTTCTTCTTTATTTAGGGCTGATTTTTCAATCTCCAGACATTTTTATCAAACATAACACTAAATTAGAATGGTAAACATTAGTTAGGTATACATCAAATATTATTATGTATGATGTGACTATGTAGGTAGAAAGTTCACTCAAGGAATATATTTATAAATAAGGGAGTTGCTGCTTGATTCTTAACTATGTGTCAAAAGTTTACCTTCAATAATTGATACAGAAGATTGGTTTCCCATGCCCAATCTTGCCACAGCAAATCCCCCTTACTAGATTGATGTTGGTAGGGTAGTGTTTCATTCAGCTCTATCACCGTCTGTGAAAATATGATGATTAATGTTTTGTAGTTAGTTGTTATTTTATTAAGTTGTTATTAGGTATAGTTAGTCTGTTTCAGCATCTACATAGGTACGTACAAAAATATTAATTAACAAATTCCGTTGTTAGGTGAGGTTGACAGACATATACTAACTACAATCATTATTTTAGCTGCAATAAATAGCTAACCTCACGTAAGTTTGTTTAAGAGTCTACACAAATAAAAAGGAATGATAGTCCGTATGTAGACTGACCAATAATATACCTACAGCTACAATAATCTAATGAGATACGGAGGTAAACTAAAAAAAAAAGAAAAAAATAATAATAATAATTTGTGTTTATTAAAAAATCTTTACATTTGATTCAAAATAAGTTTTACTAAATTTTTACTTAAAGTAGGTAGCACTGAAATAGGTCTATAATTAGTAGGGTCTGATGTACTTCCCGATTTAAACAGCGGTATTATTTTACTGTTTTTTATAAGATCAGGAAACTCACCATGGTCAATACAATTATTAAAAATAACAGCTAAACTTAATTAAGTGTCACAGTGTGGTCACTACTTAATACAATAAAAAAACAATCAATTCGGCCTATCACAGTCTATTGCCTAACAAAAGCTTATCTTAAGCTGTAACACAACACCCAGTTCTCTGCCTTCCGCATCCAGTCAGTCCCCACCATTTTTTAAAGGACGTACGACGATCTGTGTGATTCTCATTCTACACTAATAAAGACTAATATTATTCAATTCCTTTGAAGATACAGGAACACGAACGGTCCACAGAATGACGCCGACACCGCAGGAGCTTGCCATCCATGAGGAGATCCCGGCCGCGGTGGGCCTCTATGGCGAGAGAATCGTCATCGCCGGTATGGCGGGATTCTACCCGGCCTCCCACAGCGTCGAGGATTTGTCTAACATTTTGTACAATAAGGTAAACCTTTTCAATGTTATGTTGACTTTATACACGGTGGAAGGACATCATAACGAAAAATACCATGGCTTCGGTACATGATTTAGACTAAATTTAAAATAACCGAGGAAAATTTAAAATAACGACTGGTTGCTGTGTCAACTATTGTGTTTCTGAATGCATGACAAGTTTTAATTCCGATGTCTCTTCCACCGTATTCTCTATTGTGCCAATATTGGAATAGGTCACCTCTAGATGTATAAAGCTACATCTCCAGATGCAGCACAACTATTGTGAGACATGTGAGTGCTTGTTCCATAGTAACTTGCAAGTATGTAAACTACATAGCCAGTGTGCTATTTTGAAATGTAGCTATGCAACAACACAGTCGTGACCACTTAATAAAGCTGGCAAGTCCTAGATACATTGTGCATTTTATATTAACAGACTTATTTAATTTTGAAACATAACAATATCCCTTATAGGAATTTATAGAAGTGTAAACCTACCTACAACCCCATTTCGCCAGTTAAGTAAAAGTCTCTTGTTTTGAAAAGCGAGTTTATCGCCATTAACTGGACATAAATCCTTACTACAAGTAGTTACTGAGAATTCTGAAGGGAGAAACCCAGTACCACTTTTTCATTTTCGAAGTTCGAACCAAGGAGCCAAAAATCGCGCTTGCGATCACTAGACCAACTAGACAATCAAACTAAACCTAAAACAAAATTTAATATGTTTTTGATCCAACGCAGATCAACCTGCGGGGTAATTACGTAAGACACTAACAGTAGGAATGGGTTTCTTTTTGACAATTCAACAACATTCATTGCGTTATTTACGTTGTTGAGCAGACAAATTTTTCGAACATAGGAAGCAATGGATTAACAATAGCCTTCAAAATGATTCAGATTGTGATAGATAGTGTGTTACGTAATTAGGGTGCCGGTATCAGAGGCAGCGCTCCGTTTCAAGTACAACCATCCAGAAGTGGTGCAGCATGCGGGCACTGTTCCTGGTCTCGGCCACTTCGATGCACGGTTTTGCAAGGTGCACTACCGACTCGCGAACTGCACGGACCACATGGGCAGCAATATCTTGGAGAAGTCGCACCACGCTATCTATGATGCTGGTTAGTTTGCAATTACAACGCTAGATGGTTCTTTTGGCGCGTGGCCAAAATCTCAACTAACGCGGCCATCTTGTTTTTTTTATACAATTTCTGTGAAAATTTTACCAAAATATTTACCAACACTGCCTCCTGTCAATATCATTCAGGCGCCAAGATTCTTATAATTATAGTTAGTGAACTATAATACAAAATGAGCCCCACTTATGTGAAAAGTACCATCGACTCGAAAATAAGAAGAGGAATACCAACTTTTACCCGTGGCTTTGCTCCCGTGGTTTTATCCTCAGGAATAGTATATTTTGGCGGGATAAAAATCCTATGTCACTTTTTAGTCCATAAACTATGTCTATGCGAAAAATCACATCGATCCGTTGTTCAGTTGCCGCGTGAAAGAAAGACAAACAAAAAAGTCAGCAAATACACATTCGCATTTTTAATACATATTAATTGAAAGTAGTATAAGGTATGGAAAGTGTATTACAGGCAGAGACATATAAGGCATCACCATCAGGATCCTACTTAATATGAAAATGCAACATATTTGTCAAAAAAATAACAAATTGTCATATCGTCACGACGGGTGCTGATAAAGCACCGCGTGGTCGCCGCGCCCAGTCGCCAGCTAGTTTTATTAAATAGGCTCCAAGTGGACCGTCGGCTTGGCATCCAACAAAAAAGTGAGTTTTTTTTTTTTTTTTAAATTTCTTTGAAAAGAAAAGGCTTTAATCGCTAAGCGAGTATGCCAGCCTCGTAGTTTTACAAAATAAATATAAAATGATTAACAACTAGAATCTTAACTTAATTAATTTTACAATCAAGTAATATAACTTAATAGCTAATTCAGATGTAGGTTTACACAAGATCAAATTACATACGCCAACATCCCTTAACCTAAGTCCCGCTTCTGATTCCAAAGTTCTCCGTTCTGCCCCAACCCGAGCACACTCCACCAAAGCATGGTAGGCGTCCTCCCTCATATTGCAAATCAGACAGTTTGGGGTGTTAACAACCTTCATAAGCTACCCTAACGCATTCAACGGAATGTGCCCGGATCGCAGACGCATGCTTGTTACTAACAATCGTCTATTCATCTGTACTTCAGAGAACCAAGGAATCCTTGGTGGTTCAGACTGAATTGTTCCGTACCATATACCTTTCTCCACAGATCTTTTGTCAAAGTATTCATTCCACATCTTATTGCAAATTGTTTTAACATCTCTTATTATATCTGTGAAGAAGGGCAGTTGACTGACAGATATTCCTTCACAGGTTCCTGTTTTTGCCAACTTATCGACTTGTTCATTTCCCAACAGACTAATATGTGATGGAATCCATTGGAATTTAACTGTTTTTGCCACTTTCCCTCAATCTTAAATATAATTCTTGTATGGAATAAGCTACGGGCAGATCTCGTATGCCCGAGGTGCACCGAGCTATATGCTGCAAAGCGCTTTTTGAATCACAAAGTATCACAAATTTAGCATAATCGCATGACATCAAGTACGACAGACATTCCAAAATAGCATACAATTCCGCCGCGATTATGGATACCTTGCAGTTCAATGTGAAACTTGCTCCCGTATTAGATTGAGTATCAAAAAAGGCTGCTCCTGTTTCATTATTGTCCTTGGACCCATCACTGTAAATCTGATAGAATCCGTCATAATTTCGTGCAATCGTTTCTACAGATTTCTTCAAAAGTGCTACAGGAGTATGAGATCTTTTTGGTCCTGTCATATCATTAATACTCAGGTTTATGTGTGACTTAATATCAATATTTGTCATCCATGTCGACAGTGAGAACATCTCTAGAATTTTAGAACGATGTAAAGTTTGTTTGGACATCTCACTGTATACGATAGTTAGCAACGGGTTTTTCTTATTGCGCCAATATGATTCCTGTTCGCATACCGATGTTAATTTTATTATCATTAAAATAGTGTCACCGTCAACAATAGACTTAGCTTTTAAGCAAAATTTTGCAGCTAAATATTTCCGTCGAACAAACAATGGTGGCAAACATAACTCCGATTCCATCGCGTGGATTGGGTAACTTTTAAAAAACCGCCAACTACTCTCATGGCTTGATTTTGAATTTTGTCCAGTCTCGAAATATTGGTCTTAGCGCTATTATCGAACAAAAAACTTGCGTAATCTAACCGACTGCGAATGATTGCAATAAATAGGCGTCTTAAGTGCAATGGATGGACTCCCCATGACGAACCTGCCAGCACCTTAAAAACATTTAAATATTTCATACTTCTTTCACAGGTTTCATTGATCTGTTTGCGCCATCTCAAAGTTGAATCTAGCCATAGTCCTAAATATTTAACTACAGGGACATTTTCCAAAGAAACATTGTCGATATTGACATTTGCCTGCTGTAATGTCTTTCCCCTAGAAAATAAACATATTTTACTTTTCCTGGGAGACAATTCCAGGCCCAATACTCCTAACAAATTTGTTAAATTTTATGGCTTCCTGAAGAGTTGTGGTCATAAATCTTATGTCTTGTCCAGAAATATAGAGGACGAAATCATCGGCGTATTAGGATACATACACACTCATAATCTCTTTGCAGATACCGCTAGTAACTATATTAAATAAAATTGGAGACATAGGGTCTCCTTGGGCCAATCCCTTACATGTCCATCTTGTAATCGAAACATTACTCCCTACTTGTGACACAGATAAATGTCTCTCCCTTAAGTATTCCCATATATATCTACATAATAGAAGCTCCCACGCCCATCTCATCCAGCTTAGACACTACTTCCAATATATTGACATTATTATATGCATTGTCAATGTCAACAAAACATCCTAATGTCTTTTGATTATTGGTGAAACCTATTTGAATTTGTAATACTAGTCTTACAAGATTGTCTAGGTATGACTGAGCTCTTCTAAATCCCACTGTATTCTTGGAAAAAAGACCCTTATTTTCAAAAAACCATTCAAGTCGTCGTGTTATAATGTTGTGCAAGGTTTTGCAAATACAAGGTATGAGTGATATAGGTCTCAAAGATGTTATGTCGCTTGGATCGCGCCCAGGTTTCGGTACAGGCACTATTTTAACATTCCTCCACTGTCTTGGAACCTCTCCTTCAGACAAACATTTGTTAAAAAAATCTACTATCAACTGTTTTCTGGGAAAATTATAAATCATTGAATAAGAAATATCGTCCTCCCCTGGAGCGGTATCTTTCATCTTCAATACATTAGATAGTTCCTGTTCCGAAATCTGGGCCTCCAATCGTAAATTCGTTGACCTAAAGGCAGGACGTAATGGCGGCACGTAATCTGGCGTCAATTGTTGTAAGAACTCACCAGCCCTCTCTACATCCAAACAAATTCTACTAGTAGGATATCCTTTTAGCCATCGCATTTTATTCCACAACTCGCTACTAGACACCATCTCACTCATACTGTCACAGAACTGATGAAAAGATTCTGCACTAGCTTTACGCATTAGTCTCTGTGCTGTAGCAACCTTCTGTTTAAGTATTATAATATTTGTGGGGATGGGGTTCTTCCTCACCTGTGCTAATGCCAATCTACGCTCCGCCACTGCCCTAGACAACACGGGAGACCAATATGATCTTGGAATAAACTTACTGGTGGGGTCTGTACAAATCTTAATAACTGGAATGGATGCATGTGACGCAAAATTAATTAAATCTATAATATCATCATATATTGTTGAGTATCGCCTGTTAAACTAATACAACTAATTTTATTTAAAATTATGTCCTTGTACTTCTGCCAATCTCCCTTTTTAAAATTAAATTTGGATTTTGTTAAGTTATTACAAGTTATTTCTGTAGTTATAAGAACCATTAAGTGATCACTACCTAAGCTTTCATGTAAAACACTCCACTTGAACCGAAGTGCAATATCTGCTGACGCAAACGTCACGTCAGGCGAACTTTTTTATTGATTTAATGCTAACTTAAGTCTGGTCTGGTCTCCAGTATTGAGGGAAACATACCGCCAATCATCAGCTGCATCGTGTATTTGCAAACCCTGCGATCATTTTTGTATGACCAATTTGTATGATGCCCGTTGAAATCTCCCCCTATAAAAGTTTTATTTGACCACTTACAAAATAGCATTTTCCAATCTTCATCTGTAGTGTGAATATTAGGAGGACAGTACACCGCAGCAACATTTTCTAAAAAGTTACAGTTAAATATTTTAATATGGAGAACTTGAATGTTTCGATTACCTAAACTAAAATGAGTGATCTAGGCTTTGATGGATTTGTGGACTACAATTGCAATCCCGCCGTATGAATCGTCCCGGTCTTGTCTAAAGATATCATAATTACCAATTTTCAAATGACTATCTGGATTAAGCCAGGTCTCAGATATAAAGCATATGTGAATTTTATCTATTAATAAAAGGTTCTCAAAGGCTTTAATTTTAGGTCTTAAACTTTGTGCGTTCCACTACAACAACTTTAACTTAACAATTTTATTTGTATGGTCCATTACTTACTAATTCCGAAAAGAAACTCTAAACACTTATTCAAAAAAGGCCACTCAGACATAAGATCTACCAGAACTAGTACCGCCCATTCAATACAACACTTAATAACATTATTAAACTTATCTTTTAAACTAAAATCTCGCATATAAATAATGTCTTTCAATCGTGTAATTAACTCGTCAAAATGTACCTGCCGCTCATTGTTTACGTTGTCACCGAGATCGTTATCAGTACTCGTAGCAGCTGGTTGCTTTGGAATGCGGTCCGGCGACTCCCGCTGTCCCCACCACTCAGTTTTACCTATGTTTTGCGAATGTGATTGCTTATTTTTATTACTTGCTTGCGGTGATTTCGGTCTATTCTGCGTAAACAAAGGTGGGAACTGACTCGGAGTATATTTATTGTTTCTCGATTCTTCTAATAGCAAATCATTAAAGCTGTTGTTGGTATTGATGTTCGACTTTTCGGTATTTCTCACTGTTTCTAAACAAATTAGTAACTTGGGTCTAACATACATATTGCAGGCAACGTGATATGTACAGTTGTATTCTGCCATAAGTTCCCTCACGCGCTTCTCTCGAGCATATACTGGACAACTTCTATTCAACGCCATGTGGTCACCCCGACAGTTCACGCAGTTGAATATTGTAACTTCACAGTTATTGTGTTCTTTTGTGCACTTAGGGCATATCGTTTTTTTGGACGTGCATCTTGTTTATACGTGCCCAAACTTCCAACAGTTTGAACACTGCGTTACCGGGAAAACATAAGGTTCAACCTTGGCACGTAGACAATCCATATATATAAATTGTGGTAGGTATGCACCCCTGAAGCCCACTTTGGCTACCTCACTAGGCACCCAGCCACCTTCCTCATCTCGTCTTTGTAGCCTTTTTAAAGCTATGATTTGAATATCATTAGGACACTTAATCGCTTTTAATGCCTCTTCGTCAGACAGCTCGAGGTCCACATCCCGTATAATACCGTAAGAAATATTTACGTCCATTGCACTATACACCTTCCACTCTTTGGTTTGGAATTCCTGACAGTCTAACAATTTGCCCGCTCCTTCTTCAGTAGAAACCTCAATTTTTTACTTATATGGGTTAATATACTTAATATGGCTTATATCAGTCAAACCCACGCTGTTAAACAGTTTCGCGATAGCAAACTGTTTAGGTAATTTCTCTTTGCTCCAAATAAAAACCTCTTTCTTGATTTGTTTCTGTTTCTTTCCTCTATTACTTTCAACTTTAGTCCAGCTTTGTTAATCCTCTTCTCTTTCTCGTTTTGTCGGTTTATCTACTACTACATCTTCCTCCATAATTTGTACTTCACAGCATTTCGATTCATTAATATTATCCAACGAATCACTGTTATTTCCTTCATCTTCTATTTGTGACACCCATCCATCTGACTGACTCACTTCTTCCGTATCAATCTGATCCAACTTTGTTTTTTCTTTTTGTCCGCGATCATCTGTGGCCATAATTACGTGTAATCCTGCATCACCGATGAGCGCGTCAATATAATTACTTTAAAAATTCTATACACACCGTAATCGATACTCGCATGCGAGCGATCTACACGAGTGCCGTGACAGTACGCCTTAATTATTTATTTATTTATTACATAATGATTAACTAATTCCTGTATAGCGATTGAAAAACAATACCTAGGATCATTAATATGTAAAGTTCTATGATATAAATAGGAAGTCATCAATGTCACCGTTTTATATGCAGTTGTTTGTTGCGCTATTTCTTTTTCCCAGCGAAATCACTAGAAATTGGTGACGTGTGGGCATTTTCGGGGCTATATTTGAAACCTATAATATGTCTCCTGTGCCTGTAATTACACTTTCCATACCTTATACTACTTTCAATTAATATGTATTAACAATGCGAAAGTGTATTTGCTGATTTTTTTGTTTGTCTTTCTTTCACGCGGCAACTGAACAACGGATCGATGTGATTTTTCGCATAGACATAGTTTATGGACCAAACAGTGACATAGGATTTTTATCCCGCCAAAATATACTATTCCTGAGGATAAAACCACGGGAGCAAAGCCACGGGTAAAAGTTAGTATTCCTCTTCTTATTTTCGAGTCGATGGTACTTTTTACATAAGTGGGGCTCATTTTGTATTATAGTTCACTAACTATAATTATAAGAATCTTGGCGCCTGAATGATATTGACAGGAGGCAGTGTTGGTAAATATTTTGGTAAAATTTTCACAGAAATTGTATTAAAAAAACAAGATGGCCGCGTTAGTTGCGATTTTGGCCACGCGCCAAAAAACCATCTAGTGTTGTAGTTGCAAACTAACCAGCATCATAGATAGCGTGGTGCGACTTCTCCAAGATATTGCTGCCCATGTGGTCCGTGCAGTTCGCGAGTCGGTAGTGCACCTTGCAAAACCGTGCATCGAAGTGGCCGAGACCAGGAACAGTGCCCGCATGCTGCACCACTTCTGGATGGTTGTACTTGAAACGGAGTGCTGCCTCTGATACCGGCACCCTAATTACGTAACACACTATCTATCACAATCTGAATCATTTTGAAGCCTATTGTTAATCCATTGCTTCCTATGTTCGAAAAATTTGTCTGCTCAACAACGTAAATAACGTAATGAATGTTGTTGACCTGTCAAAATGAAACCCATTCCTACTATTAGTGTGTTACGTAATCACCCTATAGAGATATGAGGAACAGGGTGTAAAGTTCACTCATCCTCTATAGAAAAGGAAGGATCCTCCGACCAGACGGGTGTTGTGTCAGAGTCATAAGGGGGTACCGCACGATCTCCTACGAGGCGGCTTGTGCACTGGCCGTATCCCCGCCCTGGGACCTGGAGGCGAAGGTGCTCGCGTCACTGTACCGGTGGCGCGAGGAAGCGCGGGCGCGGGGCGAGCGACCGATGCAGCGACAAATGGAGCAGCGTCGGTCGCAGCTCCGCGAGGTCCTGGTGGCGGAATGGCGGGACAGGCTCTCACGCCCTACCGCCGGCCTCGTCACCATCGAGGCGGTCCGGCCGGTGCTCGACCACTGGCTCGGGAGGAGGCACGGCTCCCTGTCGTTTCGGGTGACGCAGGTGCTCTCGGGGCACGGTTGCTTCGGGAAGTACCTGTGTCGCATAAACAGGGAGCCGGACGCCCGGTGTCACCACTGCGTCGACTGTCGGGAGGACACGGCGCGGCATACGCTGGCAGAGTGTGCCGCTTGGGAGGAGCCGCGCCGTGCCCTCATCTCAGGAGTAGGCAGTGACCTCTCGCTGCCGGCCGTTGTGAATGCGATGGTCGGCGGCGAGGAGTCCTGGGACGCGGTGGTATCCTTCTGCGAAACAGTGATCTCGCAGAAGGAGGCTGCGGAAAGGGAGCGAGAGATCTCATCCTCTCACCCGGCCCGCAGCAGGCGCACCGGGCGTCGGCGGAGGGCGGACAACGCCCTCTTCCAGCCCCCCTAAATGGGTCCAGGGGCGACGGACTCGGGGACGTCCGTCGCCCCCTATACATCAGGACCCGAGGTGGCGGCGCGTAGTGTTCCACGCGCGCCCCTCTTAGACGTCGCGGGGGGAGTCAAACACCTCACTCCCCCCGCTCGACCGGACGGGGCCCGCAGAGGCGGGCCGGCACCGGCCGGGGGTTGCGGAAGATTTGTACGTTCCCGCGACCCCCGGCGTAGGTGTGAGACGGAACACCGGGGTGGTTTTTAGTCAGTAAGAGTCTGACAGACCCCTCCGCCCCCCCAGGGCGGGGGACATCCATGAGGATTTTCCACCCCGGAACAAAAAAAAAAAAATGGTGGGCAACTTCCCGACGATTGATGTCGGGATGTTGTATATATGCTAGTTGCGCGGTAAACTCTGCTTGCGCGATGCAAGATTTTGCGTGACGTCAGTATGACGTGTAGCTCGCATGTGGCGATTGTAGATGCCGCTACATCACTCCCCCCCGGAGACCGGAGGTCGATAGTGGGCTGAGTCGTGTATCTTGCGATGCTTGCCAGGTCCAGGTGAGGTTCCAGTGAGTCGGAACCGGGTGTCGCATAGTTCGCGGTGAAACAGAACTGTCTGCGAAGATTCCCCAGTGAGTCGTGGTGGCACTGTGCCGGGTTGAGGCTGACTGCTGGCGTCGACCAGGAGAGGGTTTTTTGAGGGCTCTGCTTGTGGACCGGCCGAGAGTGCAGTGTGCTGTGCCAAAGTTGCTGATGAGGCTGAGGGTGATGAACATGTATGCGCGGTCGCTGCATGCTGGTGGTCAGGATATCCGTGGAAGCCGTGGGTGCAGGCTGGCTGTGACTCACCGCTCGAAAGCTTGAAGGAAGTGATGATGACGTCACACTGATGTAGCTGCACGAAGGCTGCGCTGACGTTCATGTTTGGGGTCACCAGTATAGAGGTATGAGGAACAGGGTGTAAAGTTCACTCATACTCTATAGAAAAGGGAGGATCCTCCGACCAGACGGGTGTTGTGTCTGGTGGGCAACTGCCCGGCGATTGATGTCGGGATGTTGTATATATGCTAGTTGCGCGGTAAACTCTGCTTGCGCGATGCAGGATTTTGCGTGACATTAGTATGACGTGTAGCTCGCATGTGGCGATTGTAGATGCCGCTACAACCCCGCAGGTTGATCTGCGTTGCATCAGAAACATATTTAATTTTGTTTTAGGTTTATGTTTGATTGTGTAGTTGGTCTAGTGATCGGAAGCGCGACTTTTGGCTCCTTGGTTCGAACTTCGAAAATGAAAAAGTGGTACTGGGTTTCTCCCTTCAGAATTCTCAGTAACTGCTTGTAGTAAGGATTTATGTCCAGTTAATGGCGATAAACTCGCTTTTCAAAACAAGAGACTTTTACTTAACTGGCGAAATGGGGTTGTAGGTAGGTTTACACTTCTAAAAATTCCTATAAGGGATATTGTTATGTTTAAAATTAAATAAGTCTGTTAATATAAAATGCACAATGGATCTAGGACTTGCCAGCTTTATTAAGTGGTCACGACTGTGTTGTTGCATAGCTACATTTCAAAATAGCACACTGGCTACGCAGTTTACATACTTGCAAGTTACTATGGAACAAGCACTCACATGTCTCACAATAATTGTTCTGCATCTGGAGATGCAGCCTTATACATCTAGAGGTGACCGTTTCCAATATAGGCACAATAGAGAATACGGTGGAAGAGACATCGGAACTAAAACTTGTCATGCATTCAGAAACACAATAGTTGAAACAGCAACCAGTCGTTAAAAAAATAAATCTGTTCCATACATTTTGATCGTGTGTTGGACATTGGACCTGTGTTGGGAATAGATAATTTAAAAAAAAACCGACATTAATTTTCAAAGCGGTGAAAATTTTCGTCGGTTATTTTAAATTTAGTCTAAATCATGTACTGAAGCCATGGTATTTTTCGTTGTGATGTCCTTCCACCTTATATAAAGTCAACATAACATTGAAAAGGTTTACCTTATTGTACAAGATGTTAGACAAAACCTCGACGCTGTGTTAGGCCGGGTAGAATCCCGCCATACCGGCGATGACGATTCTCTCGCCATAGAGGCACAGCGCGGCCGGGATCTCCTCATGGATCGCAAGCTCCTGCGTTGTCGGCGTCATTCTCTGGACCGCTCGTGTTCCTGTATCTTCAAAGGGTATTGATTAATATTAGTCTTTATTAGTGTAGAATGAGAATCACACAGATCATCGAACGTCCTTTAAAAAATGGTGGGGAGTGACTGGATGCGGAAGGCAGAGAACTGGGTGTTGTGTTACAGCTTAAGATAAGCTTTTGTTAGGCAATAGACTGTGATAGGCCGAATTGATTGTTTTGTTTTTGTATTAACTAGTGACCACACTGTGACACTTAATTAAGTTTAGCTGTTATTTTTAATAATTGTATTGACCGTGGTGAGTTTCCTGATCTTATGAAAAACAGTAAAATAGTACCGTTGTTTAAATCGGGAAGAACATCAGACCCTACTAATTATAGACCTATTTCAGTGCTACCTCCATTAAGTAAAAATTTTGAAAAACTTATTTTGAATCAAATGCAAAGATTTTGTAATAAACACAAATTATTATTATTATTTTTTCTTTTTTTTTTTAGTTTACCTTCATATCGCATTAGATTATTGTGAGTCTACATACAGAATATCATTCCTTTTTATTTGTGTAGACTCTTAAACAACTTAGGTACGTGAGGTTAGCTATTTATTGCAGCTAAAATAATTATTGAAGTTAGTATATGTCTGTCAACCTAACCTAACGACGGAAATTGTTAATTAATATTTTTGTACGTACCTATGTGGATGCTGAAACAGACTAACTATACCTAATAACAACTTAATAAAATAACAACTAACTACAAAAAATTAATCATAATATTTTCGCAGACGGTGATAGAGCTGAATGAAACACTACCCTACCAACATCAATCTAGTAAGGGGGATTTGCTGTGGCAAGATTGGGCATGGGAAACCAATCTTCTGTATCAATTATTGAAGGTAAACTTTTGACACATAGTTAAGAATCAAGGAGCAACTCACTTATTAATGAATATATTCCTTGAGTGAACTTTCTACCTACATAGTCACATCATACATAATAATATTTGATGTATACCTAACTAATGTTTACCATTCTAATTTACTGTTATGTTTGATAAAAATATCTGGAGATTGAAAAATCAGCCCTAAATAAAGAAGAAATTAAACTACCCGCAGCAATGAGTAGGATGATGGCTTTTGTCCAGCCATGGCCTGATGAAGGTCTAGTTGATATGCCTAGTTTGCTGGATAATGTTTATGTACTTTATTTCAGCAGAAAATAATTTTGATTTTCTTTTCAAATTGTAGCGGAGTTCCCGGGGCGTTTCACCTACGAAGACATGAAGGCAGCATGAATGATGTTGCCCCATTGAAGTTCACTTCGGCCACTGCTGCTTTTTACTTATGACATTACTGCTACTGCGGCTCTGCAACTACTTTACTGTTCAAGCTTCTCAAGTACAAAAGTAGAAACTGAAGATTGTTCATAAAGCTAATGCATTTTATTTTAGAAAACTGTTGATTATAGTCTTGCATAACAGCGATGTAAACATATGTACCTATTGTGTTATTTGATAACTGTGTAAACTTTAATACAGAGTGCTTTAATTATGTACTAAAGGTACGAATAAAAAATACTTGGTATGAATTATTTAAAAATTTAATACTTAGTAAGCTTTTTTTAGTATTGAGAAGTGTTTATTATTATAGTGATACTAATTAGAAAATAGTGGTGTTTAGCTAAATTAACTGTCATTCATTAGGTACAGGTAAATAGAAACATAAATTATGGTAAACAAAGAAAAACTGTTTTATTTATATCATTACAACCTTAATTGACAATAGTATTTAATTCACATTTAACATGAAATATTTGGACATAGGGTAAAATGAAATGGAACAAATATATTATATTGTATGGATTGGTGGAAATTGGCATACAATGTCTTCCCAACATCATGGATCATTTATATACCTACTTGCTAATGCTTGCTATGAGCGCATGCGAGAAAGTTTAAACCCAAACACTAAACTATTTACTTCATAGAACAGCAATATTCTGCTGTAAACAACAATTAGGTGCCTACAATTCTATTGATAGATAGGTTGCTAACCTTGTGGCATATGATAAATTTGTTACATACGGTACGAGGTACGAATTTTTCTTTCATTAAAATGCCAACAAAATATCTCGATTCTGAAATATCATAAATTTAAGGTACCTATCTTTAGTTTAGGTTGTAAGCACTTGTAAGTTGTAACAGATGAAGACTTTTACAATAATTTTAAGAAATTCACCACGCTGCCTCGATTTTTTAAATATCATTAATATTGATTTATCATTGAGGTTTTACACAAAAATGCATTCTCAATTTATCAGGAAGACTACCACTCACATTTTTTCGAAATAATCATGGAGATTATACGTATAAATCCTAAATTAAGTGGAACAGAAAACCATTGCGAGCAGAAGGTTGCCTTCGGTTTCAATGCGACTAGCCGTTGGTTTCATGTCAACGATTTAAGCAAATTCTCGCTTGTCTTTTTAGTTACGTAATTCGAAAAAAAGACGTATGCCCAATTTTTTCCTGCCAATCTTGGCACATGTTCACTCTTTAGCGTCTCAAACAGACTGCAGTTGGTTTCGCACGATAGTGGAATTACGCAATACGAAAGTCGTAAAATTAAGCAAACTGCGATAGAAACGAAGCAAACTAGTCGTAATCGTTTGGCGAAAATGTATTACGTAATTAGGGTGCTGGTAATACCAATTCCATGAAATAAATCATTATATTTATCAACTTTGACTGTATAAACCCTTTTGACCAAACCTAGTGCTTCTCAGGTATTCTTTCCCAATACACTTTGGCAACGATCACTTGATATGACAAAATCTATTAAACATTTTTTATCTTTATATGACCACAACATCTGAGATGAACCTAATATTGGAATATAATTCCCGCAGAAAGACTGTGCTCTTATGTAACATGGTTTAATATCATCTACTGAATATCCTAATATATTGAAAGTAAATAATGATAATACATTCAGATCCGAACCTGTGTCAAGTTTAAACAATTCGCACTTTCCATTATCGACCAAAATTGATCGCTCAAACCACTTACTGTCTTTATGTTGTGAAGTTTTGTCCAAAGTTGACACATAGTATAGTCATCGTCACCATCATCGGTCTCCTGTATTTCATATATACGCTTATTACCTCTAGCCATTCACATATTTTTAAAATGAACTTTATTCAAATTCAAATTCAAATATATTTAATTCAGGTAAAAATCCATATAATGTTAGTAGGAGTATAACTTAGCCTAATGTTAGTATTAAATTAATAATAATAAATAACCTATGAACCATTGAACTGTTCGCCCAATGGTACACTGGATTATTTGGATAAGTGTGTCTGAACACTTACCCACCTTTGTAAGAGGGGAGAGTCCCACCGGGCTGAAAACACATTCAGGATGCCGTTGGTGGAGGAGCGCAAGCGCGCTATCATGAAAGCGCATCGCATTCGCATAATCGAGGCGAAACCGTCGACGCACGCTTCCTCGAACATCCCTGACGCGCTACAACGCCACGGCAGCCCCAAAAGCACCCTGAATGCGTTATTGTACTGTACGCGCAGGTCGCTGTATGCCCGCTGGGTATACTTGGTCCACAGGCTGCACGTGTAAAACGACTGGCAGAAGGCCTTAAAAAGCGTTATCTTTACAGAATCAGTACAGCGAGCAAACCTACGGGCCAGCATATTGCCACGGACAGCCTGCAACCTACGCTCTCTGTCTAAGTCCACATTGTCTTTTAAGTCATCAGTGACCCAGTGACCCAAATACTAAAATTTCGAAACCCGACCAAACGGAGACCCAGAGAGTGAGAGTTCAGGCAGCTGTTTGTATGTTAAAGTACCCGATTTAAAAACCAACCATTCACTCTTATCGCTACTGGTATTTGAGCCCGTGAGCCACTGCATAGCTATCACAAATTTCAAGAAGTAGTAGAACTAGTTTATAGTAGCACAAGAGACACTTTGCAAATCGCGCTGGACATCGTGCGTTATCATTATGAACGCCACCACAAGCACTACAACACTTTGAAACTATTTCATGATTTGAAACTGAATTGAATCTGCGACCCGATGACGCCGCGGTACTCCCGGCTGCTAAACCATGTGGATGCGCGCGCCCGCCGTGTTAGGCGTCGTCGCAGGCGCACCGCGAGCTCAGCCCCGCGCATCTCGCGCCACCGCCGCCACCGTCCCCGTAGTTCCGCTATGCCTCGGTACTCGCGTACTCAACAACACGTCAACTGCACCACTTTGCTCCTTACATTTCGTTTTTTCTATATGACGGTTCTCTTCGTTAGATACCTCACTTGCTTGGCATATCTTCACAGCTTTTTCTAAACTTAACTCGTCTGTTCTGAGTAATCTATCACGCACACCTGTGTCGATTACTCCACAGACAATACGATTACGTATTAAACCGTCTCCTAAATATTCAAACTCGCAATGTTGGCATAATAATCTTAGTGCTGTTACGTGAGCATCTATGTTTTCGCCTTCCATCTGATTTCTTGTAAAAAATCTGAATCTCGCCATCGTTGTATTAGTTTTTGTACCGAAGTGTTCATCAAATTTTTGGATCAATCTATCGATATCATCATCTTTTCCTTCCTCCTTTATTTTGAATGTAGAATATATATCGTATCCATCAGCGCCTATTAAGTTAATAAGCAAACTGTCTTGTACATCCTTGTCTTCTTTGTACACTCCTGAAGCCTTAAGAAAAACCTTAAATTGTTTGAGCCACTTTCGCCACGCGTCAGCTCGGTTTGCCGGGCCACCTTCTAAAACTAATTCGGCCGGAGGTCTTGCGTGTTCCATAATAACACGTACTGGATATCACCAAAACACTCTAACACCACTTTGATTTCATCTAATTATTGTTTCCGAAAGCGTAATTCTTATTTATCGCTGTCACCATGAGGTGAAACACGATCTTGCTAGATAATGACTGATTAATTTATGTGTGAGGTGTACGCACAAAACATTATATTAACATACAACAGAGATTAATATAATTACTGTGCCTTCTCAGTATATTTATAAAAATATTTGGTATGCACATAAAAATATTAATCTGTTTAGAAAATACAGTGATATCCACAATATAAATACTAGGAACAAACACAAATTTGCTGTTCCTACAACCAGATTTAAGAAAATAGGTGAATCTTTTGGATGCCAATGTATAAGTTTTTATAATAAACTTCCTAGCCACATTCAAGCTCTAAGCTTTAATAAATTCAAATCTTTTATAAAGCGGAAACTATGCCAGAAAGCCTACTATATTGTGAAAGACTATATTAAGGACAAAAAGGCTTGGGATAGAGCTGCTTCAATAAATGTACACAGTGAATGTTGATTTTATTTTGCTAACTACTTAGACATGAATATTTACTATAAAAAGTATTATATTATTTTCATTATTGTGAATATGAGGACTATGTGGGTCATTGTTTCAGTTTTATTCTTGTTCTGGTAGTTTAAGTAGTTCACGCGGCCTACCCAAATGTCCTTTTTTTGGTATTGTTCGTAGAATGATTGAGCTCTTTAAGTTTCGAGTTGAGCGGCACGGTTACTGACAAATGCGTGCACTGACCGGACAGATACACTTAATCTGTGTAGTTCTTTCCTCAAAAGACCATTTCAGACAGCAATATACATGGTCCTCAAGCATTATGTCCGAATTTGAATATACACATTGACACTGATGAATTTTATGTATATAATGACATGAGTATTTACTTGTAAAGTACTATGTTATTTTAATTATTGTGAATGTGAGGACTATGTGGGTCATTTCTTTTTTTTTCAGTTAATTTTAATCATTATCTGGCAGTTTGAGCAATTTATGCGGGCTACCCAAATGTATTTTCTTTGGTATTGTTCGTCGAATCGTTGAGCTCCATAAGTCCTGACTTCCTGAGTTGAGCTGCACAATTACTGACAAATGCGTGCACTGACTGGACAGGTCCACTCAATGTGTGGGGTTCTTTCCTCAACCGATCTGAGATACAACGCCTTGAATGGCTAAAAACTAACTTTTTTTTACAGAAAACTGTCTTACGAACTATATTGCGGTAAAATTACAAAAATAATTACAGTCTTATTACAGAGTCTTCAAGGCTGGTCTATTGATCTATAAAATTCAAGTAAGTATTTAAAACACTACAAGTTAACTCCTCAGAGCGTGAAGCGCCTCCGAACGAGTGCCAGTTAAACCATTTTCACACGGTTATTTACATAATCTGTTATCCCAGCTAATCAGGCTTTTTCTAAGGGTTATGACCGAGAAGGTTACGTCCAGGACTAGGTTTTGGTCTAGTGTACCTGGACGTACCAAAAAACTATATGCTTCTAACTGTATGTGCTACTTAACTCAGATTTTACGATACTTAGATGCTAACTGGAAGCTGATTACATTTAAAATTATAAGATTCTAAGTTAATATATACTTTGTGCAAACTACAAACTATTGGGTGACATCGTCGCGAACAACATTGTATGCGTCATTATAAAAACACTATCCATAGAACAGTGCAAATTTACATTTTTATCCAAAGTTTAAATTAATTGGAATTCAATTTGCAAATAAATACTCGTGCACACTGGCGCGACGCGACGCCCGACACTAAGGCACTGCGTGTCGCGCGTCAAGCGGCGCCTTTGTGTAGCGCTGTCGCGTCGCGCCTGTCTGTGGGAGCCTTATACCCAACAACAATCTGGAGCAAACAAAACTGTTTTTTTTTTTTTTATGTTAGTCTAAAAAGGCAGTCAAATCGTAGACTAAAAAACAAACTAACAAAATCGTCACAGATCGCTAACAATTACATTCACAATCAATGTAAAATACTGGTATTCAGCCGGTATGGTTAGACTGGAAGCTGACCCAAACATAGTTGGGAGAAAAGGCTACGCAGGTGATGGTTGTAACAAATAAATAAATAATAATTAGGTGTCACTCGCTTAGATTAACTGGAATCGTGCCGACACAAACGTAACAAAAACATTTGAATAATTAGGTATTTTTACTTTATTTTTTATTTATTTATTTAGATGTATTAATTTTTTAGATAGTGGTCATTCATCTATATAGATAGTGGTCATTCATCTATATAGATAGTGGTTGTTTTCATTTATTTTGTGAATTATTTATTTTTACTGCGTTTGTAGCCTGCTCAAAATGTGTAGAACGTAATTAAAATATTTAGTTCCGGCATGACTGCCAAGCATTGCATTCCTTCGAGATGAACAATTATTTAGGCCATTTTTAGGATTCCGTATGTCCTAATAAAAAAGCGGAACCCCTATAGGATCACTCGTGTGTCTGTCTGTCTGTCTGTCCGTCTGTCACAGCCAATTGGTAAGCCAACATGGCCAACATGGGTAATAAGCAAGAAACGCAAAATATTAGGTAGGTACTTGTTAAGAAAGTAAAAATTTATCTGTTGCAAGTAAGTTGTACCACAGTATAAACGATGGATGGTCTGTGTGAAACATGTTATGGCTAGAGAGAGAATGAATACCGAGATGACGACTACTAGAGAAGTATGGAAGAAAAACATGTTGCGCCGACCTCAAATAAATTGGGATAAGAGCTGGAGAATTATGAGTATTATATTATGAGATACGATGTACTTACTTAAGTGTACCTAATACCAACCTTCTCATTTGATTGTAAAACAATAGACTACAAAACGTTAACAAAATGATACTGCAAAAAAACAGTCTAAAAAGTACATGCTTTCTTTTCATAAAATATTCATGAATCCATCTAAATACTCGTTATATAAAGGCCCTTGTCCATAGGCGGCCGGTTGGACGGCCGGAACACCCAGACGGCCCCCAGATCACATCTAAGCTGGCTACGAGTATGAACCAGGCTAAGAGTTCAAAGAGGCAATTACTAAGTACTTTAACGACGAGCGAACGAAGTGAGCACACTTTTAACACTAGTAAGCGCCACCTACTTACGCTCATAAACCACCTTACCCCGATCGTTAGTAAACGCGCCTCGCTTACTCCTGGCGTAGTTGGGCTCGCTTCGTTCGCTCGTCTCGAGAGTAGTCTTCCTCCACTCGATTGTTTTGTGGAGAAGTTTTTTAAGAACGTTCGCATTATAATCTCAGTCTCCATCTGTCAAAAATACATCGTACCAACATTTTATTACATCGTACATACGTATTTCCCTACATTTTTGACAAGTTTTTGACATTGATTGTCGTTGAGATGAGATTGCGACTAGATTTTAAACGTTTTTAAATACGAGCATAGAATAGAATACTCTTTATTATGTACACCATACAAATTTGCCTTCTGGTAAGTTTAAAAATAAAAACGATACGATTCATACCTGGTGGCCAGCACGCTGGAGTGAGGTCTCTATGCGGGTTGCATGGTGTTAATATATGTGTTAGTCTTAACTAACACATATATTAACACCATGCAAGCCTTAGCTTTATCAACGTGCAGTCATAGCCAGCTGTAAACCGGAGGTGACACGACGCCATATCAGCCGATCTATTCTGCAAAAATCTCACCGTGAAACTTGACGTGAAGTGAGCTTCAAGTGGGCTATCAATAGTGTAAATCCCTAGCTTTAGGTAGAGTGAAGGTGAAGTCCGAGTTCATAGGAGATGTGGGGATCAGGATCCATTGTATTTTGCCACAATTAATTATTTTGTCAAGTGCGAGCTAAGCAGAAACAGATCGAAACTCTTTAGCGTGTAACTTTGTATCGTTACTTTCAATCATAGAGCAATACGGGCCCCGGCGGACCGAGTCGGGGCCCGTCTTACTCTATGATTTCAATACAATGACAAAATAACAACAATAAAATGTCAAGTCAAACCACAGATGCAATAATATTAGGGACGTCTTATGTTACTAAATAACATAATTAGCTGCGAGTACTAGTGACGTGCGCGGTCGGCATATCCGAACGTATTCAGAGGGCCTATATCTACGCCCGTGACACCACTGTGTGTCATTTTTCACTCACGGTGACTAGCACTTTCGAAATCCTTCTCCGGGCGAAGATGCACGTCACAGACTAATAAGTCTTTGCACGTTCATTGGAATCAGAATCACTTGTGACCTTACATACGTGGTGTACCTTACATATATTTTAAAAAGCCTAAAGCAGGCCACAGTTTTATTGACTCCTATTAGTCAACCTTATTAAAATCTGTATTTTCGTAACCCCATTTTGGGTAAGTGTTGAACAGCTAATTAAGTTTTATATTTTGTGTACCTACTTATGTAGGTCATCATATGGCGTGTGCCTTTTTGCTCACAACCTCTTTTGTTATAAAAAAGTATGCCTTCCGCTTAAATATTTGCTAAGCAACCTAATTGCCATTATCGCTGTGCATTTTATGGAATTTTCCATACCTTAAAATATGTGCAAGTCATCATGTCTTCTCACTTACATTTTGTAAACTCCGTACTGATTATGACAACCACTCATCACCTTCATTAGCGCATAGTATATCTCGCTTTGCTTATGCCTTGGTATCACAATCCGCGGAGATGACCTATTGGCCATCTTGTGACACGCTGGACGTTAATTTCAGGGTCCAAAGTACCGGCTACCATCTGCAAATTTTATCCGGATATATCGGAGGCATCCGGGTGCTAAGCGCTGGGCCACCACCTTCCAGCGAACCTGCACGAGAACGAGCTCCGCGCCGGTTACCTATTCTACCCGCGTGGCCGCGTCGAGCTCATTCCAAGGGTCTGACAAGTCCATCTGCCGACCGTTATCTTTCCTGGCGTCTGCAGCGTGCAACACCGCTGCGGGCTGCATCACACCAGGCTGAGCCAGCAGAGTACTGCGCTACTCCCTAGGGAAGTTAGGGAAACTTGTGACCATGGACTTACCTACCTCTTTTTCTCATTTTATTAAGTTAATATACTTTTATGTTGACTAGGATACGTGTTTTCATTTTATACAGACCACGTAAACCTCTTCCGTCACAAGCGATACCTAACAGCATAAATACGGTGCTTTGATTTATTGTGTGTGAATACATAGCTAGAATCTGCTGTGAAAAACAAATGCAAATTATCTTAGTTTTGGAAATCGGTGGTAAAACAATAAATTAAACAGCCAAACCAACAATTTTAATGTATTCTTTTGGAAATCGGTTCTTTTTTTGCAAAAAGTTTCTTTTTTATATTTAATTTATAGATAAAATGATATATCACCGGCTCAATTGCCATTTAAAAAAAATATATGTATTACAAAGTAAAGAAGTTAACAATTTAATTAATCAATTTATACTTGTTTATCCCACTTTGCACTTTGTATAATGCTAATTTATCATTGTGTTTCTAACAAACAGTATTTGAATGCAGTTTTTATGCAAAAAAAAATCAGCTACTAGTTAATAAAACTATAGCAACTTGTTTCAGAAGTGATAAGGAATTCCTTCATTACGGTTGTTGGGATCTTGAAACTTCTCCATGTAAGTAGAAGCAGTTATTTTTCAAAAAAAAAATATAAACAGTCCATTCCACTCGAAGGCACAATCTTTCCTCTATTTCAACCACTTCTCTGTCGTGTAACAATATTAGTATTCAATGTCGTGATGTCCCAGTGGTTAAGACCTCGCCTCTCAGATACGAGTTGGTGTTGAAAACCGGGCAAGTACCAATGTGACTTTTCCAATTCATATGTACGTTCTGAGTTTATCTTGGACATTCCTGACATCAGTGAAGGAAAAACAGCGTGAGGAAACCAGGACTTACAAGTTAATATACGTCTGAAATCATCAACCCGTCTTGAGCAAGCGTGGTGATCGATGCTTGTGCCTTCTCTGTTTGAGAAGTGGCCATTGCCTTGCAGTGGGCCAATAATAGACTGATATTATTATTATTTATACTAAAATTAGAAGCTGTGCCCTACATAATAAGTAATAAAATAAACATATACTAAAACCTAGCCAGTGAACATATCTATGCCAAACAAAAATAACTTTCCCTAAATCTAATAAATGCTTATAAGTGCCCTATCGGCCGTTAGTAAGCACTCTGCCCAACCCTTCGCGGATTACATGCGTGATGATATGTGCTAAGTAAACGACCTAATAGTAACTCACACACGTGTGAGTTTTTATAATATGAAAGGATACTGTCAAGCCTGTTCATTAGTAAACACAACGAGGCAAAGCGGGCAAAGTGTTATAGGTTTTTTCCGGTTATTCCCTGAGTACTCCGATCCGCGAGGCCCCCGTCCCTGAGGACACGGATTTATTTTTATCTTGATAAATTTAATTAAAAGTCAGTTTAGCTTAAAAGTACCGTCAGCAGATGATATGTTAAATAAAATTTTATTACTTACTAAAAATATAATATAACTTTAAGGATCAGGAAAACATGAACATGAACATGAACTTGCTTGGTAAAAGTAAATATTATAATTAGAGAATACAATATAGAGTTTCCTAGAGTAATCACAGGTTTCAATTATTATCACAATAGTTCCCTTTTCAATACAGAAAATCAAAATACCTACTCTAAATAGAACATTAACATAATTTTAATAATACGCAAAAACAGTCTCACTTTCAGAAATTATCATTTATAATGTAGCATACCTAGTAAATAGTTATCTCTAAAATAATCTTTTAACATGTAAAATCAGTTTCACTTTCATAATTTTTTTTACAATACAGAAAATCAAAAATGCTTTTGAAAATAATGATTATTAACCTTAAAGTATCAACTACAAAAATAGTCAAGATTTTCAATTGACATTTTCAGTCTTTTCGAAAAATATACAAATCAACAATATTTTAAAATCGTTGTAAAAATTATTAATTAACTTTAAAAATTGTCTCAAAAATTTAAAATATCGGTTTTTTAAAGTATAAATCACATTTATAAATAATCAAATTTAGTAACAAAAGTTTCAAAAATCAAAAAAATTACATGTTCAATCAGTCTTTTCAAAACATACAAAATCAGTGTAATGTCTAATCATTCTTCTCACAGTAATTTGATAATTATAAATTATTAACCTAAAAATTTACAATTATTAATGATCACAAAGTTGTAAATAAAAAAAAAACTAAGTATTAACAATTTTAATCAGCCTTTTTAGGGGTTATGAGCACGATTTCACTAAGGTTTTTTAAAAAAGGTAATTAATGCAATATGTCTTTCTTCATAGACCTTTGTCAGTTTTGCGATAACTTATTCGTTGAGAATAGTTCTGCGTGTAAGACTAACAGCATTATTATATTCACGATTTAGGTTATCCTATATTGTTATTATTTCTATTCTATTCTATTCTATTTTTCTCTATGGCAATGGTGCCGATGTCGACAATTCTGCCAATGTCAGATGTGTTACGAGAAAACGTGCGAAACGGAGATAAAAAATAAAATAAAAAATAAAGTTTTGCCATAAACCAAAATCCTGATTGAATTCAGTGTGAAAACTTGTTGACGTGAATTAGTACACTGAAACAAACAGACAAAAAATATTGTTACGTATATTATTAAATGTACATAGATAATCACAAACCACACAAAAATCATCACAACTTTAAGTCATTGACGCGGATAAAAAACATTAAAGCCTCAAAGAGCTTTGGGGAAGAATGTGTTAGTAACGATGAAAAGTTAGTTGGGACAGGGATATTTAATTTAGGGAGATGACTATACAAGTCATGGGCTGGGCTATTATTGGAGCATTTAAAAAAGATGTGCTCCAAAGTACCGTCATCCAACCCACATTCGCAGAGCGATGTGTCTCTGACCCGAATTTTGTGTAGAAAAACTGGAGAACAACAGTGGCCTATACGGAGACGGCAAATAATTGATATAACTTTCTTTGATATCTTTTTATAAGGGAAAAACCAAGGCTTGGGTGTAACATTAGGCTGTACTGCATGATAAAAAGCACCTTTCAGTTTACAAGAATTTTGCCACTGCACTTGCCATGAGGATAGCAAGCTCTGTTTTGGAAGGCTCAGCAAATCGTAGCCCTGACATTGAAAATATTTAAGGTCAACGACTTGGGACGTAACAGCATCCTTAGCAAGAGCATCAACACATTCGTTTCCTCTTATGCCACAATGACTTGGAATTCAAACCAATTGTACGGTTTTGTGGTTCTTGGCACAAGAGAAAAGAGACTTTTTGATTTGAAGCAGGATTGGACTGTGCAGTTTACTCTTAAAAGGATTCTGCTCCAAAGCTTGCAAGCAACTAAGTGAGTCTGTAAAGATAACACCAAAACTTATGCTATGAGCTTCTATAAATAAACACGCTTCTAATATGGCCACACACTCACCCGTAAACACTGATGATTGTACGGGACATTTGAATTTTAAGACGATTTTGGAGTTTTGGTAGTATACCGCAACACCAGTACAACTTGCACCTGATAATTTAGAGGCGTCCGTGAAAAATCTTTCAAAATTGTACCATCGCTCACCAACCGCCGCATTGAAAATAGAGTCCGCCGAAGGGGAATTTTTCGATATGCCAATATTGTAGCAAATATCTGGTTTAAAACATATAATTTCATAGTCAAAACTGAAGATAGAAAGTTTCGGAAACTGAATAATGGGGGAATCTAAATTTTGATAACAACGGAAAGATTTTAAAAACAAAGGGACTTCTTTATGTTTCCAATAATTGGAACTTCGGCATGCAACATCCAAGTCGTTCACTTTGTCAATAAGAGGGTGGGAGGACTTGGTAATGACTCTGGCCCAAAATCTCGATGCAAGATACTGTCTTCTCAAGGCCAGTGGTGGTTCTGCGCACTCTACCTGCAATGCGTTAATTGGTGAGGACTTCATACAACCCGATATGATCCGTAGACACTTAGCCTGAATTCTGTCCAATCTAGCCAAAGCACCTTTGTTGCAGGGAATTAAAAGAAAAGATCCGTAATCTAGAACACTCCGGATTAAGGCATTGTATACCAGTTTCATTGTACAGGGATGTGCACCCCACCAGACACCGGCGAGCACTTTTAATACGGGAATAGTTCTCTCACATCTATTAACTAAATAATTTAGGTGATGTAAACCACTCAATTTGGAATCTAAAAAAACGCCTAAAAATTTTACTTTTGAAGAAACCGGTATACCATCCCCTTGGATGCCCACTGATATTGGTGGAATCAGCCTCTTGCGGGAAAACACAACCACAGCACTTTTGGGGGCAGACAAACTCAGACCGTGGGAATTTAGCCATTGATTTAGAGAGTCCAGGGATACGCAGAGAGATGATGCAGCGTCGCTAACAGAGTTATTGGTGACATATAAAGCCAAGTCATCAGCATATTGGAGAATTTGACAATCGTTATTGAGGCATGAACCGATGTCAGCTGTATATATATTGTACAGTAAGGGACTGAGAACAGAGCCTTGTGGTAGGCCCTTCCATGACATTCTGACGCCAAATTCTTCCCCTGGGACTCTCAAAACCAAAGATCGTGACATGAGCAAACTACAAATGCACTGTACCATTCTCTCCGGTATTCTCAGCTGTTGCAATTTTTGCCTGAGAATGGGAAGAAGGATATTGTCATAAGCAGAGGAAATGTCTAAAAAGGCAGCGACCACAGATTCATTTTTCGAAAACGATGAGCGAATATCTGAAACCAAAACCCCAACACTGTCCATGGTACTAAATCCCTTTCTAAAACCAAACTGAGACCTAGGAAGTAAGTCTCTGGATTCTACTATAAATTCTAGTCGATTCTTTACTAGGTGTTCTAATATTTTTGCAAGGACTGATGACAAAGCGATTGGTCTGTAGCTGTTTGGGTTATCAGTGTGCTTACCAGGTTTTAAAATAGGTATAATAATTTGGGTTTTCCACTGATCGGGGACCCAGCCATTAGAGTAACAAAAATTTAAAATGTCTAAAAAATATTTTTTTGCTCTATGACCTGCGTGTGACATAAAGGAATAGACAATGCCGTCTATACCGGGGGCCGAGTCATGTACATGTTGTAGGACTGAGTTAAGCTCCTGCATAGAAAATGGAGCATCAAAAGGATTATCTGAAGAAATGAAATACGACTGATAGTGTTCTGTTTCCGATGGTACATATGGAGGGGCCAGCTTATCAAAGAACTGCTCAGCAGTCTCTCGAGGGATGGGAGAAGAAATTGAGGGTGAACATCCACATCTAAAACGGTTGATCCTCTTCCATATAACTGATAAAGGAGTGGAGGGGGACAGCGAACCGCAAAACTCAGTCCAACCGGCACGTTTCTTCCTTCGCAGCAATCGTCTGGACCTAGCGAGGGCCCTGTTGAATGCTATAAGGTTATCGTTAACCATCGCCTCATTGTACACCATTTCAGCATCATCCCTTTCCCTTATGGCTGTTGTGCATTCCTGATCCCACCATGGTGGAGGAGGAATTTGTCCACGTGCTGAGTTTTTAACAGGAAAGCATGAGTCCGCAGCAGCTGTTATAGCAGAAATGAGGTTATCATAGCAGTCTGACACATGGAGAGGACTATGAGAATCATTATCACGGGGAACTAAATTTGGAAGTGAATCAATTTTGTCCTCCAATAATGAGGAATATTCTGCCCAATCAGGATTAGACAAATTATACCTCAAGAGTGGAGGGCTTGATTTTTCTAAATAAGTTTTTTCAGCCAAAGATATTATAATTGGATAGTGGTCACTGCCATGTGACAAACTGGTACATTCCCAATGACACGACGCTGCAATATCTATTGTGCAAAAAGTGAGATCAACACAGCTCTTATGCTGTCCAGGAAGAGACCTACGGGTTGGGCAACCATTGTTCAATATACACAGATTAAGATCATCTAAGATTTCAACTAAACCTTCCCCAAAAGAGTCGCAGCGTTCAGAACCCCACCTAATGTGATGACAGTTGAAGTCCCCCATAACAAGTACAGGGCCTTCTATGTTTTCCAACACACGTTTTATGATTGAAAGGAGATTTTGGTGAGGGTAAGCAATATAAATAGATAAGAGCGTTATTCCCTCTACCCTACTAGCCACAATGTTAATATCATCACCTAGAGGAGGCAAAGATACAGCCACAAGTGGAACACGATTGTTCACGCAAAGAGCCGACCCACCATAGCCGTCAGATCGATCGCATCTGAGAATATTGAAGGAAGGCAAACGGAAACTAAGACTCGGAACTAACCAAGTCTCAGCAAGGGAAAATACTAAAGGCTTGTATTTGTTCAGAAGGAATGTGAGCTCGTGCTTCTTATGCCACACGCTCCTCACATTCCATTGAAGGAAGACAAACCGAGGCATTGTTATGTGATGAAAGAGAATTAATAAGTGAAGTAGCAACGTTGGACGGTAATTGAGTTTTATTAGATGAAGAGATTAAAGTTAACAGGAGTTTACTGAGAAGTTCAATTATTGAAGACAAGTTTTCTGGAGATTCTTTTGGTTGACCATTAAGAGCACAGCCATTAGGCTGAGAAGATTGGGGAGTACTAGTAAGCTGCTGATGAGCTGTTTTATCGTAGGAGGTCTTTGGCTTAAGAAGCACGGTTTTGGGGTGTGATTGGTTCTGTGATTTAGCAATGTCTGCATAGCTACGAGTGGAAGTGGGAACAGTTTTACTAGCTTCTGAATAAGAAATTTGTTTCTCAGCCATAATTGTTTTAATTGTCTTCTGCCTATTATGCTCCGGGCAAGCCTTGCTATTTGCAAAGTGACATCCAGAGCACAACACGCAGAAAGCTTCGCTCTCAGCAATGTTACAACCATCACCAGGGTGATCATTGCCACACTTACTACAACGGGGTTTGGAACGACAAAGGGATTCTACGTGACCAAATCGGCAACACTTGCGGCATTGAATGGTGGGGTAGATATATTGTTCTACAGTTAATGAAGTATAAAAGCAGAAAATTCGTTTTGGTAAAACTTGGCCATCAAAGGTGATGACACAAGTTTCTGTGGATCTATATTCAGTTAAACCGTCTTTATTAACTTTCCTATTCAAGCGCCTAACTTTGAGAATTGGCCCACAGCCTGCCGGAACCTTAAGATATGTTAAAACTTCCTCATCTGTGAAGTCAGTAGGGATGCCACTTACAACACCCATACGGGTTATGTTAAAAGATGGGATAATGGCCTCATATAAGTTTGTCCCTAAAACACTGTTAGAAATAAAAGCATTTGCATCGTGAGGGGATGCAAACTCAACCGAGACGCGGTTTCTACCTACACGCTTAACAGAGACAATATTAGATATGTTATTGTTAGACAAAAATCGACCAAATGAGACTGGGTGAAGAATAGTTCCTGCATTAGGTTGTGCTTCCTGACGGGAAACATGAACAATAAAAGGTCCTTTGTCCATGGCTGTGTACCTCACACGGCCTACATGAGTTCTTGGTTGTTTGGTAGGGCGATTGGCTACATCATCTTCATTACCGGGACGCTTACGGATATTGGCCTGGGATGCAAGCATCTGGGACTCAAGATTGCAAACAACATCAGTAAACTGGCTTAATGAATCAGGGGTGGGACTTGTGTTAGTCTGGGAAAATCCAGACAGTGGAGTAGTAGGTATGTCAGGAGGATCAGGGGGTTTATTCTTATCCATATTCATATTGAATATGGATAATGGTAGCCAATATCGTTAAAATACAAACACACAACAAACCTGTTGACTGGTACTCACAAGACAACACACAGACAAACACAATAACAAGTCACAATAAACACAAAATCACAAAGAAACAGCCAAAATTCTAAACACACGTGTTACTTGTAAACACACTGTGGCGAGAATCCATTGTTATTATTTGTACCACTGACGAGTATCTGTCAGCTGTCATAGACACGTAAACAGTCTTATATTTTCGTCTGGTAACATTGACAGATATCCGTCACTAAAGTAGTAATCGACTAATTTAATGAGTATTGTTTGGCTGTTGAAGTTGAGACTTTTGTCACCATTATTTTGAATTGTGACAGTTTGACTTTTGCACGCCACTTGTGATTGAACCTTCGAACAGAACGTTGATATTTTTTAATGAGAATTATATCGAAGAATATCTAAACAATCGTTGTTTTATTTCTAAGTTGATGTAGAATTCCTACATGCGCTTCTTTGTTGTATTTTTGATACATTTTATTCAAACTGTAATGACCTCTATTAAACCTATGATTCAACATTGCACAAAATTTCAAATAAACTACTTTCGTCTTATGTATTTCAAACACATACATTTAAGCATTTTTTATGTCGAGTTGAAAACAATAGAAAAAATAAATGTAATCATATTTATCCTATTCGGGGTTCTCCGGGACGGGGGCCTCGGAGTACGGCGTACTCAGGGAATAACCTGTTTTTTCTATCAGGTATTTCTCAGTAGCAGCCTGGAGTCAGAATTTGTGCCCGTTTGATGGCAATAGACTCACCTCCTGTTACATGGGACTTAAACATAACAGCTGCAATGTGGGTGTACTATAGGTACACCCCTGCCTAACCCTTCAGGGAAATACAGGCGTAATGTTATTTTATGTTAAATCTTCATTTTATTTTTTCCTAGAAAATCATCATTGATCCACGATGGCGCCTACATCTCAGCAACACATATCGACTCGGGAGGACAATATGTTATTCACTGATCCGGCTATACAGGAACTACCGCTAGATGGCGAGAAGATCGTCATCACTGGAATGTCTGGCCTCTTCCCTCAGTCCCACAACGTTAAGCAACTTTCCGATATCCTTTACAACAAGGTAAGTTTAATTTAGATGAAGAATATGTCTGTGAAGTAAAAGTCAGGGAAATGTATTGCTTATCAAAATGACTACGAACTATAATTGTCCGTATATTCTAATTAGAAGTGTCATTATTTGACAGAAAATATCATAAACACTAAATTTTCGTGACTGCACGATAATTTACACAAACCAAATAAAGTAAAACACTCATTTGTCACCTTTTAACACCTTGTGCACCTCCCAACAACTGTGTTAGAATTATCCAAGATTTTTGAGGGGCTTCGATTAATTAACAGTATCTACTTACCATTACTAGCTAGTTAAGCCTCGATTTCACGGTGCAAGTTTATTGCCTGTGGCATACCATAAATTAAACCAACAATTTGACTGGCACCGTCTAAACAGCTCGTACAATTGTTGCACGATACGGGCAAGTTAGTTTCCGTTAAAATTGGTAAAGGTTTAAAGGCGGCCTACCCAAATGTCCTTTCTTTGGTATTGTTCGTCGAATCGTTAAGCTCCTTAAGTTTTGAGTTAAGTTGCACGATTACTGACAAATGCGGGCACTGACTGGACAGGTCCACTCATTTTGTGTGGTTTTTTCCTCAAAAGACCATTTCAGACATAAATCTACGTGATCTTCACATGGTCCGACCAAGATTCTGTAGATTTGTAGATCATCCTCCTTTTTTTTCCTAGGGTAATATATCTTGTCCGTCAGCTACTGATTTTCTTAAAGCCCACTCCTTGTCTGTATTGATTTTTCTCTGAGGATTTGATATAACAATTTTTGATAAGTCTGGACGGTAAATGCTTCTAAGTCGATTATATTCAACGATTGCGGACTCCTGAGCTTTGATACAACCAAAGTTGACATTAAACCTATGCTCTATTCATAATTTCTAAAGTTTTGGGTTGAGCTGCACTATTACTGACAATTGCGTGCACTGACTGGACAAGTCCAGTAAATCTGTGTGGTTTTTCCTCAAAAGTCCATTTCAGACACAAATCTACATGGTCTTCACATGATCTGACCAAGATTATGTCTGGACTTTAAAAGGGACTGTGAACTCTGAGTTTGTTTCGGGCTTTCTTCTCAGAGTAGTCAGATAGGAAACGCCGACCTCATATAGTTTCTAAAATATGATTGACGTGTAAAAATGTTTGTACAAACCTACTTACAGAAATAAAATCATTTATCTTTTAAACAGAACGTACAATAAAATCGCATGTTGTACAATAAAATCAATTCAATACTTGAATTAATTGTGCACACTGTATTTAGACGAAGTGAAACTAGAATGAAATAATCGCCTTGCAATAATTGCCTTGCTGTAAACAGAAGTCGCTGGCAATTACTGCATGGAAATCTTGTATTCAATTACTGTAAACCATTTTATGGAAAACCCACGCTTGAAAACACTTGCATGCAATTCTTGAATGGCAATACATATACTTGCTTTATGGCACGTGATGATTGCTCGGTAACATTCCAGAAACTTGCACCGTATAAATGGGGCTTTAGAGCCTCGTGGCTAAATGATAACAACCGCATGGGTCGATCGCAGGTTAAGCTACGCTTGCCGCGGTCGGTTTGTAGTTGGGTGACTCTCCATTACATGTCGAGATACCTTCACGCCACGGAAAGCGCGTTAAGTTGTTTATCCCAGCTATCATAAGTAGAATTTCGTTAGTCATTACGGGTAGTCAGAAGCCCAAAAGTCTGACAATCAGTCTGCAACTGAGTTATGGAGATCAGATAGGCAGTCGCTCCATGTAAAATACTGGTAGTCAGCTGCATCCTGTTAGTCTGGAACCCAACCCCAACGTGGTTGAGAAAATTCTAGGCAGATTGACTTATTGCTAGTTCTTCCCAAAGGCAAAAATAAACTAGTGGAAGACAATATTGCAAATGTTTACCACATTTTTACGAATAATGTAAATCTTGCAGCGTAGAGCTAGCTGCTAACACGTCGGGGACTCGAACCCCGGAGTGAGGTAGCTAAAAATCAAACTCACGCACCAAATACACGTAAAATTTAAAATTATAATAAAAACCATCCGAAATAAAGATTAATAGAATAATAGGCAAAAAATAAATAAAAAATCAGTCGTTGGAATTTTAAAAGGCTAAATAAAAAAAATAAAAAAACAAGATTTTCAGAGAAAAAACTTATGATATTACCAAATATTTAGGATCTTAAAGGTATTCTGACGAATTTAAATTCGATTGCAATCGTACGAAATTCGTGTCGCTCTATAAAGTGTTTTTCACAAATAAGCACAAGATTAAGGTTTTTCTTTACATAATTCGTTAAGATAACTTTTAAAGAGATTATAAGATCTGATGAAGAGAATTTAGTATAGCACCTTAAAAATAGAATGTCACACGTCGGTGTAGCACAGAACACTTCGACTATACGGATGCTTGGGCGTTATTGTGCCACACAAATGACTTATTTAGCACCTGATGTCCAAGCTACTGAACCTGTGTCGTCGACCTTGCTCGGCAACGAGCCCGCGCTTCTCTCCACAAGCTTGGACTTCGACAGCCGGCAGACGATGGCAGAAGACAGGCGAACAATAAATGGCAGGGTAAGGCCAAAAAATGTGGCCTTTCAAACAATCTAAGGAAAACGAAATCTTCTTAGATTAAAGAACAAGGCGCAAGTTACAAGAATACCGAACCTATGAAGGGATTACTCACCAAAAGAAAAAGTGACGATAAATTCCAGGGGACGTACAGTCGATTGATATATCCGCTGAATACTCACATATCGTGGTTAAACATTAGTAATTTCAATTTCACATTCGAAGAATGTTTCCATATTATTGAAAAATTATATCATTTCTCTTGGAATTCCAATGACGAATGCCTTCAATTTTTTTTCTTGACGTTGTTCAGAACAATTGTCAATTTTTGAATATTAAAAAAAAACACGATAAAGTAGAAAGCTGACCGATTGACTCGTAAAAAGAATTTAATCGGCTTGACAACAAAAATTATGTAATTGCAGGAATTATACTGCAATCCGTATACCACTACTGGAATGCCACACATTCCAATAATATTAAAATATTGATATTTTGTTTGTCAAACAGGAGAACCCAGTAACTTCGGAGGGTCTAAGATGGAACTACAAGCATCCCGACCTGGCACAAGCCTCTGGTATGGCTCCCGAGTTAGATCGCTTTGATGCTCAGTTCTTCGCTGTGCACTATCGCCTCGGAAACAAAATAGATCCGATGTCACGCAAGATTCTCGAGCAGACCTATCAGGCCATTTATGATGCGGGTAGGTTGATCTTGGTTATTTAACTTGGATATTCGTAGTACACTAAAAGAGATAAGTAACTAGGGCCGTCGGTTATAGTTGAAGCTTAGTAAGAAACCGATGGATGTTTTCGAATTAAATGACGATGGGAAACCGATTATAGACTCCGCCCCAATTTATTTTTTTAATCCATCCTACTTCCTTTTTGTTTCATATGTTTTGCTACGGGCTACAAACTAGCTAACCGTTTGTTTCAAGTCTATGGGGTTACCTGAAAAAAATCATATTGCAGTTTCTTAGGTAAAACAAAAAAAAAACTCCGATATACTCGTAGATGTTTGTTTTCTAATTTCGTTACAATTAAAGAGATTAAACATAATAATTGCCGACTTATACACGGTGATATTTGAATCACAGTTTTGCTAGAACAAACGTTGTTCAGACCATGGTCTACTACCATTCTATAGCACCCAATAAAAAAACGTCATTGGTTTTCGAAAAACACAAAAAGGTCAAAGTTGAAAAAGTCGGGATTAGCGTTACTCCCTACAACACAGACACTGCGGCACTCGCGTCTCAAAGAAGTTGCGTCGCGGCGCGCAGCTCACTTAGGTGGCACAGAATTGTTTACAGGGAAATTAACACTTCATAAACGAAATTTAGTAAGAACTCATTTTTGTACGTCTTACTACAAAATACCAAAGTTAGAAGTTAACTTCGGTAAGTATTTTATCACTGATAAGTGGCTACTTTAAAACAGATTTGTATGGTTTGGTATGGCTTTGGCTATGGTAAACTTTGGTAGGTATTTTTTGCTATGCACGATTGCACGACGCGACGCACTGCATCGATGCACGACGCGACGCACTGCATCGATGCACGACGTTGCAGATGGCGAGGTGGCTGATCTCTAATTTTATAATTTTGTTCTAGGTGCGAATTTACGGTAGATACTATCAAATATGGTTTTAATTCTTTCCTGTAGTTACGGGTACCTATTGTATCTAACGTGACATTATAAGGTATTATTTATTTATTGGCATATTACAGGAACAAGACAAAAAACATACCACAAAACCGGGTTAGCTCCGTGGGCACCAAGACAACATTAACTCCAATTTTCCCTTTATACTTATCGGGCATAGAACCGTCCGAAATTCTAGTTGAAGTTAATTTAATTGGCCGTGATCCAGTAGCCGCTGTGTAGTTGCCAGTATTGTAGCAGGTGTGCGAATCTGCGGGTTCAAGATCCCTCCCGTGCGCAGCGCCGCTAAATGATCTGGTAGGCGCATGTACTCTCAGTACATGCGCCTACCTTTTGCCAGATTTTCACCAGCAATTGCGTAAAAACGCACTGTATCCAACCACTTTACATTCGAATAGTTAGAACTCATTTTCACAAAAAACGCGCGGTGCGTGCCTGAGACGCAAAAACATCGCATGCATATGCGGCATGCGGCGCTCGCTCGAGAGATTTCGGTAGACTGGCTACCGTCCGGGCGGCTCAGGCGGCCCGCGGCAGCCAATAAAATAAATGGCCGGAGCGGTACTTCGCGCGATTGCATTTCGGCCCACATTGGCCGGACATGCTTGTAGTCCACGTGGACTCCTCATAACTCTTTTGAATGCCATATCGCTACCGCGATGATTACTTTGATGTTACGGTTAATGTTTGAACACGTTTGAGTAACATAAGACTAATTTGAAAACGCCTAGTTTAGTTTGTTTTAATAACATATTTGATGCTATAGAATGGTAGTAGACCATGGTCTGAACCACGTTTGTTCTAGTAAAACTCTGATTCAAATGTCACCGTGTATAATACGGGACATAAACAACAAAACATCACGCGTATATTCAACGAAAGAGTATGCCGAAATGTGTGGAACATTCACATTTCGCAATTTATTTATTAATTTAAACTTCTCGCACATAATAAAAACAGACTTAATGCCTTAGGCATTCTCTACCAATCAACCAAGAGTGGTATAAGTGATAAGATGGCAGGTGCTCTGGTTACGCGCGCCTCAAAGAGATGTTAGCACTAATTAACAGGGTCCGATATGGCTGATGCATGCCAGGATCGCGGATTGTTCGAAAGAGTTACCGTGGCCCTGGCGCACAGGCAACTGAAGGAACACGGGTGGGTTTTAGTCAGTAAAAGTCTGACACGCCCTCCCGCTCCACCCAGAGCGGGAGAAGTTATTTGATGCTTTCCCACCGACAAAAAAGGTGCTCGGTTTAACAGTTAATAAAAAACGTTTTTACAATATTAAGAAAAACCGACTTCAAAAAAACACTACAAAGTGAAAAATAGCTTTAATTTCAGAAGTCGGTGGCAAAAAACGGAAATACAAAACCAAAGACACTCCTGAAATTAAGTTATTTTTCACATTTTTTTGTGTTTTTTTGGAAGTCGGTTGATTCTTTTTTTGTAAAAAAACTTTTTTACTCTAAAACATGCAACTCCCAAAAAAACAAAAACGTGTAAAATAACTTTAATTTCGAAAGTCGGTGTCTTTGGTTGTGTATTTTGGGTTTTGGCCACCGACTTCCGAAAATTAAGTTATTTTTCACGTTCCTTTTGTGTTTTTTTAGAAATCGGTTGTTTTTTTGTAAAAAAGTTTTTATTTTTTACTTTGAAGTTGTGGTACCTACCCCACACATTCGTATACCACTACTTGATATGTAAATAACCGTGACAGGAAATTATTAAAACATCATCAATATAAACTAAGTGGAAAAAATACGCAGTATTAAGGATAACTCAAAAACTACTGGTTAGAACTTGATCAAATTTAAATGGGACAACCTGTGAACCACCAGCTTTCAAATAAAAAGAATCATCTAAATTGCTTCAGCCAGAAACAAGTTCTGAGCTAACACACATTTAAAAAAAATACAGTCGAATTGAGATCCTCTTCCTGTTTGAAGTTGGTTAAAAAGTGATTTGAGTACTAGAATTATTTTGTTGTCTTATAAAGCAGAGCCTTACTTCTGTCGACCCCTTATGGAATACAGGCGTAATATATTTTGATTAAAGGTTAATATCACGAATACATAATCAATAAGTACGAGTAAGTTGAGAATTTCGGATATCTTTGATCTCTTCTATTGTGGAGGAAAATACAAGCAAATACAAGTATCTATAACAATAAAATATATGTATCTTACTTATAAAAGAGTTTTTATTTTTCGCTTTTTGGTTGTGGTACCCACCCCACACAAATTCACATACCACTGCTTGCAATGAATTTTTCTTTTTTAATTCTCGCTTTTTTTCGTGGGTCTCTTTGTAGTTTATCTAAGCTACAATAGCATAATGGCAACTGCTCATTACCTTTTACAAAATATTAATTTTCCGGATGCAGAAACGTTATGTTGAGGAGTTCTTCTGATACTTCACCATAGGCATTGTGACGAGCATAAATTGCTTAGCAACCATATTAAAGTTATCGAATCGCAACCCGTGGAATATTTATTATTATTATATTCTTCAACTAAATGAGAAGAAATTTAAAACATGCATTAAACGCACACTATGTAGACAAGCATATTATAAGTTCAGTGATTATATCGTAGATAAAAATGCTTGGCTTAATGCTGGTCCTGCTCCACAGCCACTTGGGTGAACTAGTTAAAATTTGAATGTTTGGAAGAGATACCCCTTTTTTATTCTCTCTTTATTTTTTCTGACATTGCGAACTTAATGTTTGTTTATTTTTTATAAAATATGTTTTATTATTGAATACTCCAATAGATATTTTAATGATTGTCTTTTCTTTTATATAGTAAAATTTTATTCATCGGTCAAATACATAGCAAACTATAGTTTTGTATAATTTAGAAGCACTTTTTCAATTTGTAAATATGAGTACCATGAATTCGTTTATTATATCATTATTATATATGTTAACTTGACAGCATGGCAGTTGAAGCTATGTCATGCTCTCTTAAATGTCTCACTGTTGGTGGCGCGTGTGTTGGATCATTCGGTTCCCTACAAAATGGTTGAGCTGGATGGTGCTGATCCACGCGAATTATATGTGAACGGGCGCCGTCAGTTGGGACTGGTCATCTCTTAACTGCCACAGCTTATTTTTATTATTAATCTTATATTTTTAATGGTTTCTTAATAATTTTTTTTTCATTGTTCTCAAAGAGTGTCCTTGGAGTTTCCTGCCCGTTCTTCTCCATAGAGATCTACGTTTTGGAAAGGGCAACTAGCTTCAACTTTCTGACGAACTGACCGACTCTTTGACTATTCAAAAGTGCCTGTAAATGGTTTAATTGAAATAAATGCTCTGAGTTTATTGAGTAGTTCCGGTGGCTTCATCATCTGTGGACTTCATCATCAATTTCACTTCACCAAATGGTGCTTTCCAAGAGCAAATGCACGATTTACTATAAAAAATACCCAAATCACTATAGGTGTGCCTATAATATTTGAAGAGTTCCCTCGATCTCTCCGATCCGATCATCAGAACCTGACCTGATGAAAATGGGACCACCTAGAAAGTAAACCCTTCTAAAAAATAATTTTTCAAGTCGATCCAGCCGTCTTCGAGTAATCGGGGAACATACATAAAAAAAAGAGTCCGACGAACAGAGAACCTCCTCCTTTTTTTGAAGTCAGTTAAAAAAGAATATCCACATTTCACCAGTAACATCATACTTACAACACACACAATATAACATCACGCCTGTTTTTTCCCGAGGAGTTAGGCATGACTGTATGAATTTATCTGAAATAAAAAGTTGGAACTTGTTTTAATATAAATGTTAGTTCCATCGCAAATAAATATCTTAAACCCGACATTTATTTCTCTACAACATAATACAACTATTCAATTAAAATGAGAATCACTGGTTGCATGCATATAAACGTTCTTTGGAACGAGTAATGGAACGGTATGTTTGAAGTTAGAAGTAGGAACATTATTGTTAGTCAATGGTGCCGATTCTCTTGTACACCATACTAAACTAACTAAACTATCATTAAAATTCCGTACTTTTGGCTATGAGAATCTTAAAGCTATTCTGAAAAAAAATGTCTCCAAATTTTTTTTTTCCTTTATTAATAAGAACTAAAGTTCTTAATGATTTATTACAATCTAGCCTAATAGACTAATAAGCAACTTATCTTTAACTTATTATTATAAGTTTACGTTATAACTAAGAATAGTGTCAATTTGCACTTTCACACAATTCTGTAGCACTTTCTTAAAGTCTGACAATTAATAAAAGCGTTTTGTTTGTATATTATTCATTCACTATTTACACAAACTCAAATGGTTTAGTTCTCTTTAGCCTACGCACTATGTCCGTGTTGTCTAGCAGCTGAATTGCCTCGACATTCACATGTCGGTGAAGTCTGTTATCGTGGGCTTCAGCAAATTTTTGGATGACGGTGGGACGAGTTCCATTTTAAGGTCGCGGTAGAGGTCGTCATTTCTAATGTACCATTACCATGGTGCATTTACACCATCCCTGAGTACTTTATTTTGGAATTGTTGGATTATTTTAACGTTACTTCGTTTAGTATAGCCCCAAAGTTGAATGTCATACGTCCAGATTGGCACAAGAATATGCTTGTATAGTATAATTTTATTATATATTGATAGGCAGGATTTCCTGCCGAGTAACCAAAACATACTTTTATAATGTATGTCGAGTTCCTGTCTTTTCTTTTTGACCTGAGATTTCCAACGCAGTTTGGCATCAAGGGTTATGCCAAGGTATTTGGCTATATTAGCATAAAGCACTTCCATGCCGTTTATATAGATTAGGTAGTAATCACAGTGTTTGTTAGTGAAGTCAATATGAATTGATTTTGACTCATTCAGTTTGATCTTCCACTTTTGTGTCCAGTCATAAACTTCGTTCACAGCTAGTTGAACTTTTTCTACTGCTTCTTTGTGGCTTAATTCGATAGCCATAATAGCAGTGTCATCTGCAAAGGTCGCAATGCTATTGTTTTCTAACTCTGGGATATCACATATGTATAGCAAGTACAGGAATGGGCCTAACACACTTCCTTCTTCCTACGTTTAGCCCTAATCCACTCAGTCTCTTTAGCGAGTTCTTCCTCGTCTGTGCAGTACTCGATATTTCCATTATCAGATTGAGCAAATTATATATTGCTCTTAGTTTCCAACTCCTTAGGATTATTATTTCCTTGTCCCTTGGAGCTGAGATTTTCTTCTTGGTGACTTTGAAGTTGTCGCTGCAGGCCTTCTATTTGGATCTTCAGATCATTAACAAGAAGTTCCAGTTGTTTTCTCTCCGATTTTTCTTTGATGTAACTGTCATACCACAGCTTTTCCAGATCAGTTTTAATTTTTACCTTTGTTGGAGACATAGTAATAGTAAGGTACGTAAAAACTTAACCTTAACAATTATTTAATTGCACTGTTTATACTATAATTAATAACTGTAACGTAAGTAATAACGCGGCGACCTCCATAAACCGATTTCACAACACGGCAATGACGGTATTATTGTGATGCGCTAGCGAGTTACTCTAAAGTAGAACACCCGCGCGCGAATGATACACGTACGATCTCGGTAGAAGCCAAACACGGAACGAAAAATTACTTGGACGCAACTATTTAATTTGACAATCGCGACTCCACGTGGTACTTGTTCGCCATACCCCGTGATTTTTTTTTAGAGCCGTTGGCGCGCACGGGGTGCAGCCGCGACGTGTATTTTATGGAATTTTTCAATTTTTGTATGGAAAGTATGAAAAATTATTACCTACATGTAGAGTTTTAGAGGTTAAAGGATGTCATAAAGGGGGTCAAAATTTTCATTATTTTTGCGATAGGACACCATTTTCGGGTTATAAGCAAAATAAAAAAAGATACAGTACTGTTTTTGAACCTGAAGTCGAGGCGTTGTGGTGAATTTTAGTTCATGACAACTAATTTTATTCAACACCTTTTTAATCGCGATTAAAACTAGCCAGATTTAGTTAGACAACCAAAATTTTAGGTCAACAACGTCAAATTCAGAATAACAAAATTGCCTTTTTCACTAAATTACTAACTCAGTGCCATCTTAGTGCTGTCAAACTAAAATATAGTTAAGTTGTGTAACTTTATTCTATTTCAGAATAGGACATCGTCGTTTGGCAGAAATACTCTAAATTTTAAACTCAAATAAACCAATTACAGGCACTATGAATTATCAAGGGGTCAGTCAGTCAAAAAAATTAAGCTAGTTGCCCATTCCAAAGCGTAGTAAGTACCTAAGGAGAAGAATGGGCAAGAAACTCCATGGCCACTCTTTTAAATCAACATAACGTTGTGACAAGAGAATCGGCACAATTGACTTATTATTGTTTTGAACTAGATTTTCCTTGAATTTAAACTACGTTATATATACTAATCTAATGTCGTCAGTACTTTACACATCCAAAAAGCAACAGATTATCTGGTAGGGGGGACACGCACTTGAGCTGATGACCAATTCATATTTCGTAAATGGATCCCTGAATCGAAATAATGCCTGTACATACCTCGAATATTTTTGAAAGAGGTATCTACACGACAACTCACAATATGGAATAGTCGAGTAAATTAATCTCCCTCACTTCAGATGTAGAAAAAATTGGTTCCAAAAATTTAGATTATCAAGATTTTATTGCACAATTTTATGGACGTGATTAATATGCAAATTATAGGTAACAGCTGTGTAGTACCAAGAGTGTCTGAGTTAAATCGCGGATAGATACACAGACGGACTTGGCGAAACTATAAGGGTTTTTGGTTTTACTACGGAACCCTAAAAAAGCATGTTTTTTTCAGGTCTGAGTCCGGCTCATCTCTGTGGGAAAAAAGTTGCAGTTTTTGTGGGATGTTCTTTTTCTGACTCGGAAGCATATGGTACTTGGATGGATTCGAAGACCAAATCCGGAATGGGCGTATTAGGGTCAGTTACATCGCCATTATAATAATTATAAGTTGACGTCTTTTTACAATTTACAGTCCAGCCAAAATAAATAAATTTTATGACATTATTTGCCCATTTTACTGAACTTTGCACGGACGTGGTCCAACAAGCCATTCGATTTTTACGTTGATGTAATTGTACATAGTTATATTTTTCATTATAGAGGGAGTAAGTCAATGTTCGCGAATCGCATCTCGTACTGGCTGAATGCAAAGGGTCCGTCACTATCAATGGATGAAGCTGACTGCAGTTCCACCATTGCACTAGAAGTGGCTTATTCAGCTCTAAAAAGTGGGGCATGTGATTCAGCTATTGTTGCAGGTGCATATTTAAGTCTCCATCCACAGGGATCTGTACATCACGGGAGGTCAGTCTCATAACTATCTATAATTTCATTTAGACCAATTATATCATACAGCAGTCGAGCTACCAGCTAGCAATTGTTTTATTTAATTTTTCAGGCTTTCTGCTACTGTCGCACAAGATGGCAAGACAAAATCATTCGCACAAGACGCCGATGGTTATATTTTGTCTGACGCAATCAGTGTAGTATTTTTGCAGAAAGCAAAAGACGCAAACAGGTAAAAAATGTTAATAAATAAAAAATCGTCAAGAAGTGACACTGCTTATTTGAACAATAATTCTATAATACTAGCTTCTGTTCGCGACTTCGTTCACGTGAAATTTCTTGTTCCCCCGACCCACCCTGGCGCAACACATCGCCCGCTCGCACCATTACTTCGTTTTGGCTTAGCGTTGTTTGTGCCTTTTTCTCTTAGCATGGCTCCTAAAGATTGCAGCGTGATGTTAAATAGCCTATCACCTTCCTCAAGGATTGGGCTATAAAATACAAAAATATTTTTTCAAATCCGACTGGTTGTTCCAAAGATTAGCGCGTTCAAACAAAAAAAACAAACTCTTTAGGTTTATTATTATATTAGTATAGATTTAGATAAATAAGTTAATACTTATTTATCTAAATCTATACTAATGACTCAAATGAGCCACCTTTAATTAAGTTAATAGATCAGTGGAATAAGATTTTTTAAATAAACAGTGTCCTCCCCTTTCACCACAAAAGGACTTGTTTAAAAAAAAGCGTTTGGTACGTTTCCAATGTATTTAACACGTTTTAAATGATTTAACATTATTTATAACCATTTTCGAGTTAATTGTAGCAAGCAGTAAAATCCAAATTTATTACCTTTTTCCAACCCGTTAGGAGTTTATTTTAGAAAAACCTTGGATTACGTATTTTTTTTTTTAATATTAGTACCGAGTTTCAAGTTAATCTGACAGCAACTTTTCTTACTAACTTTGACACCCTCTAAATCCTCTGTGAGGTGCTGTTTTAAAAAACTAAAAGTGCCAATCTTTATTATTTACTGAGGCAAATATTGCTAAGTTTTAAATGTATTCATCAAAGGAATAAGATTTTTCATATAAACTCTATCCCCTCTTTTCAGCCCCACAGGGGTGGAATTTGGAAAAATCTTTTGGGACGATTCCATAACTTAAACTAAAGATTAAGATCACCAATTTTTGAGTTAATCAAGCTACGCAGTAAAATCCTCCTCTTAAACATTTAATAACCCTATTGTCCCTTCAGGGGAAGATTTTCTAAAATCCTGATAAACGTTATTCTTTATTTTTGGTCGTAAGTATAAGTATTTAGTTTCGAGTTAATCGTACCGCGCGTTAAAATTCCTCCTTACAAACTTTGACACTCCCACTCTTTTAGGGGGTAGTTTAGAAAAAAAAAAATACAGTCTTTATAAATTACTTAGATATGTATTCGAGTCAAGTTTCATGTTTGTTGACTCAAGGAATAAGATATTTTTGTACAAACAAAGGCCCTTCTTTTCAATCCTTTAAAGATCGAATTTCCAAAAACCCCTTCTTAGCGGTTGCTTAGCGTTATCAGCCCGTAATGATCCCACTGCTGGGACACAGGCCTTCTCTCTGTGAGATGGAGTGGGCAATAATCCACCGCTCGGGCCCAATGCGACTTGGTGGATGAGCGGTTGCTTACGACATAATAACAATCTGTGTGCCAAATTTCAGCCCGTTCCGTTCAGTGGTTTGAGTTATAGGTTGATAGATCAGTCAGTCAGTCACCGTTTCCTTATATATATATATTGTATATAAAGGCGCGTGACATTATTCAGTAATGTAAATCAGTTAATTTTGAGAGTTGTAATTTCTTTTGTTATTTTTTTAATTTAATCATTGGTGAATTATTGTTATTTTTAACGATTAATCGATTTGAAGTCGACTAAATGGTAATTTTAATTAAGAGCGGGTAACACCGAATGGAGTTGCGTCTGTCATGGCGGGCGAACGTCGTGTCAAGGCATTCAGTCGTTGGCAGCCGTTGCACGCGGTGGTCACTCGCAAACCCATTGGCTCTAAATCGCTAAATATTACTGCAATCATTAATTGTTTAAGTAATTTAAGTGTCTGTATAATTAAAATAGTGAACAGTCAACGCTACAGTGTATTTATTTCAACGTTTCCTGAAGTTTAACGCCCACTATGGATCCCCGTGCTGATGAGGTCACGGATCAGCAATCAGATGCAACAGCCCGGCCTTCTTATATCCCGTTATCAGAAGTGGGATTACCAGGGACTTCCCAGGATCGTGAAACAGGTCACAGTATTGTTACTAACCTAAATAGTGAATCCGAGCGTTGGAAAACGTTGTTTGAAATGCAACAACGTAGCATGATGGAATTAATTCGTGCTATAAAGGACACAAACACGGTTGATACAAAACTAGCATTCCCCGAATTCAATCCTGATTCTCGAGACGCCGATGCCAGGTCATGGTGTAATACTGTAGACTTATGCTTGCAAGATAAACAATTATCCAGTGGTACTCTGATTATCGCCATGAGCAAAGCACTTAAGGGCGCGGCAGCTACGTGGTTGTCTCAAAATAGTTTTGCTGGTATAACCTGGCCTCAGTTAAAAGACTTATTTCTAGCTCGATTTTCCTACGTCGAGACTCCAGCTGCCACATTGTGTAGACTCTTTAATGAAAGCCCAAAAGACGGAGAGTGCATGTCGGCCTATGCTAGTCGATTCCTGAGTACATTAATGAACCAATGGCATTCTTTATCGACCGAACAAATTGCAATTGCTGTAACTCTGGCTCACGCAGTGAAAATCGAACCACGGTTGCAAAGACTAGCATACACTGAAAAAATTGATACTAGAGTGAAATTGCAACAAGAACTAATGGCGTGTACCTATCGAAAAAGAGGACCTCCGATGCCGGAAAAGTCCAATACTTATAGTGACGCTAAGAAACCGCGATATGAACCGAAGAAGTGTTACTATTGTGGCAGACTAGGCCACATGGCAAACGAATGCCTCTCCAAAGACTCGCGTAATACCAGCACTAATTTCAAACCTCAGTTTGCAGCAAACAAACAGCAAGGTACCCAGAACAGCAGTGTACTAAAGAAAACATCATCGCCTACGTGCTACTTCTGCAACGAACCAGGTCACATCGCCACTTGCTGCCCGAAAAAGGATATCAAGACTAGCAGCGGCAACGTAGAGCACCGGGTGAATGCCTGTACTGTGAAGCCAGCCACTGATCACCTAGCAATTGAATCCGGTGAGAAATTTTCATTTTGTTTTGATTCCGGCGCCCAGTGCTCTCTAGTGAAAGAAAGTTTAGCAAATAGGCTCCCAGGCAAGCGTCATCATACCTTGGTGACATTAATAGGTATAGGCCAATCAAATGTTAAGTGTAATGTTCAAATATTGACAACTGTAACTATACAGGGATACTCAATGCAGTTATTATTACATGTCGTTCCAGAGTATTGTATCTCTGATTCAATTATGATTGGAAGGGACTTGCTATCAATGGGATTTTCGGTTGAAGTTTGTGAAAGCCAACTTGTTTTGAGGAAAATTAGAACAGTTTTAGCTTGTGATGTAGGCAAAAAAATTAGTAACTTTAACAATATCAATACTGATATTCCCACGGAGTTTAAACGTCAATTGGTTTCATTGCTCGAAGGTAGCTCGGATTATTTCGTGGAAGGCACGCCGACGGGTAGAGTAACGACGGGGCGGTTAGAGATTCGATTAGCCGATCCAAACCGCACAGTACAACGGCGGCCCTATCGTTTAAGCCCCGAAGAGAGAGAAGTAGTGCGCATTAAAATCAAAGAACTTCTAGAAGCTTCTATCATTCGGGAGAGTTGTTCACCCTTTGCGTCGCCAATATTACTGGTTAAAAAGAAAGACGGAACTGATCATCTTTGCGTCGACTACCGAGAATTGAATAGCAATACAGTACCCGACCGTTACCCATTGCCACTAATTTCTGACCAGATCGGGCGTTTGGTAGGGGCAAATTACTTTACCTCGCTTGATATGGCTAGTGGCTATCATCAGATACCGGTTCAAGAAGAGTCCATAGAGCGTACAGCGTTTGTAACGCCGGACGGGCAGTTTGAATATCTGACCATGCCATTTGGTCTTCGAAATGCCCCTTCGGTGTACCAACGTGCCATAAATAAGGCCCTAGGTCCCTTAACTGAGTCATTTGCCATAGTCTATATTGATGACGTCATAATTCCTTCAGACTCTATTGCAGAAGGCTTAGATCGCTTACATCAGGTTTTGGAAGCTTTGACAAATGCTGGTTTTTCATTGAACCTTCATAAGTGTGCTTTTTTGAAAACTGAGATTGAATTCCTAGGATACCACGTGTCTGCTGGTAAAATAAGACCAAATCCACGTAAAATCAGAGCTTTAACAGAGCTTCCACCGCCTGAGACCGTAACACAGGTACGGCAATTTATAGGACTGGCTTCTTACTTTAGACAGTTTATTCAAGGTTTCTCACAGAAAACTGCCCCCCTTTACCGACTCACATCCGGTAAAGGAAAAGTTAGTTGGACTCCAGCACTTGAAGTTATTAGACAGGAAATCATAAACTTACTAACAGACACACCAGTTTTGACTATTTTTGATCCTACTAAGCAGACAGAATTGCACACTGACGCCAGCGCTGAAGGTTATGGCGCTATATTAATGCAGAAAATTGAATGTAAACTGCACGTGATTGAATACTACAGCCGTCGAACCTCTAGCGCTGAGTCCAGGTATCACTCCTACGAGTTAGAGACGCTCGCAGTAGTTAATGCTGTAAAACATTTTCGTCATTATTTGTATGGGCGAAAATTTACAGTAGTGACTGATTGCAATGCAGTCAAAGCGTCTAAGTCAAAAGTAGATCTTACTGCGCGAGTGCATAGATGGTGGTGCTTTCTACAAACTTTTGAGTTTGATATTGAACACCGTCAAGGTAAAAATATGGGGCACGTTGATTTTCTATCACGAAATCCCTTACCCTTAGCTGTCCTACGATCGGTCCCAAGAGTAGAGCAAAAGCGAGTCAATTTCACTGAAATCTCTGATACGTGGTTACAGGCTGAGCAGGAAAAGGATAGCGAAACAAATTCCATAATAGTTAAACTTCAACACAATGAGCTTGACCTTGACCTTGCTAGGACTTACGAAATTAGACGAGGGGTTCTGCATAGAAAGATAGAGCGTAACAGCAGAAGTATTTGGTTACCCATAGTACCAAAAGCGTTTCAGTGGTCAATTATAAATCATGTTCATGAAAGCGTAATGCATTTAGGGTGGGAGAAAACGTTAGAAAAAACATATTGTCATTATTGGTTCCCTAACATGAACAAATATGTCAGGAAGTTTGTTGAAAATTGCATCACATGTAGAGTGTCCAAATCCCATTCTGGGAAAGTTCAAGCAGAATTACACCCAATACCGAAAGTAACGGTACCTTGGCATACCATTCATATGGATGCAACGGGAAAACTTAGCGGTAAGCGGGACTCTAAGGAGTACGTGTTTGTGTCAGTAGATGCTTTTACAAAATACGTACTTCTGTATCATAGTATGAACATTGATGCTAATAGCGCTATAAAGGCGTTGCAGTCAAGTGTGTCATTGTTTGGCCCCCCTACGCGTGTGATTGCCGACCAAGGTAGATGTTTTGCTGGGAAAGAATTTAAGGACTTTTGTGCTGCACATAATATTTATCTACATCTCATCGCTACCGGTTCTAGTCGCGCTAATGGTCAGGTAGAACGCGTCATGTCTACACTAAAGAATATGCTCACGGCAGTAGAAACAAGCAACCATAAATCATGGCAAGCGGCATTACCAGAAGTACAGTTGGCTATTAATTGCACAATGAGCCGGACAACTAAAGCAAGTCCCCTTGAGCTATTTATAGGTAAAGTAGCTAGACCGTTACAACTTATGACGTTAGATACAGACGAGACAGATTTAGACTTAGATTCGGTTAGAGAGCGCGCGGCGCAGGAAATAGAGACAAACGCCATTGTAGAAAAAGCTAGATTTGACAAAAATAAAGCAAAAGTAAGAAATTTTAAAGTAGGTGACTATGTGTTATTAGAAAAGCATGAGCGCAATAAAATAAAGCTAGAACCCAAATTTAAGGGGCCTTATCAGGTAGCTGAGGTGCTTGACAGTGACAGGTATTTACTGAAAGCATTGAACTCTAATCGGACGTATAAGTATGCACATGATCGCATACGACCTATGCCAGAGTGCTACGTTCCATTGGAATTGAATGGAGGTTTGGAGGCACCTACTAATAGTGTAGAGTCGGAATGTACCGATAACGGCGCAGGTGAGTTGTGCATTTACTTGTTTACTGTGAAGGCCTTTGCTAATATTAACCATTGGTGACAAAAGCCTGTGTGGCGCTAGCCTGTGTGGCACTAGCCTGTGTGGCACTAGCCTGTGTGGCACTAGCCTGTGTGGCAATAGCCTGTGTGGCAATAGCCTGTGTGGCAATAGCCTGTGTGGCAATAGCCTGTGTGGCAATAGCCTGTGTGGCAATAGCCTGTGTGGCAATATCCTGTGTGGCAATAACCTGTGTGGTAGTAACCTGTGTGGTAATCTGATGATTGTTTTGTATTATCCGATAACTGTGATCGCTCTTTGCGATATTGTGGTGTTCATTCAAAACGGTCAGAATGACCGAACGTTAAGTTGTTTATTTTGAGTTGTTCTATGATTTTCCAGATGACTGATGAGATAAACTATTCACCCGAGGACGTGTGAAGATGCAGGACGGCCGTAACGGCGCGTGACATTATTCAGTAATGTAAATCAGTTAATTTTGAGAGTTGTAATTTCTTTTGTTATTTTTTTAATTTAATCATTGGTGAATTATTGTTATTTTTAACGATTAATCGATTTGAAGTCGACTAAATGGTAATTTTAATTAAGAGCGGGTAACACCGAATGGAGTTGCGTCTGTCATGGCGGGCGAACGTCGTGTCAAGGCATTCAGTCGTTGGCAGCCGTTGCACGCGGTGGTCACTCGCAAACCCATTGGCTCTAAATCGCTAAATATTACTGCAATCATTAATTGTTTAAGTAATTTAAGTGTCTGTATAATTAAAATAGTGAACAGTTAACGCTACAGTGTATTTATTTCAACGTTTCCTGAAGTTTAACGCCCACTATGGATCCCCGTGCTGATGAGGTCACGGATCAGCAATCAGATGCAACAGCCCGGCCTTCTTATATCCCGTTATATATATATTTATATATATATTGTTATATTTTTAGAGTCTACGCGGAACTAGTACATGTTAAAAATGAATTCATTTCTGTACTGACTGATGTAATGGGGCCCAAATTCGTGTACTGTCGGAACCCTCAGACTACGGCTGGTTTCATTAGACAGTTCTACAAGGAAGTACAGGTGGCGCCACAGGAGGTAGAATACGTAGAAGGATATGGCACAGGTGAGAGAAGTTTCGAGGTGGGGGAACACTTTGTTCCTCAACCTGCAAACGTAATGCTATACGTTATGTTCCTCCGTTGAATATCACCCGTCTGACTGGAGGAAGAGAGGATCCTTTAGCTAGACGGGTGATATTATCTGGAGGGTCCAGAGTTATTGACGACACCAAAAATCGTCAAAATTGACCAATGAATAATATTTATAAACAATTGTAATTATCACGTAAATAGTGAAAACCATTCATTCCACTGCGATCACGTTAAATTTTTTTGGAAAATTTTTGTTTTATCACATCTCATCGGTTTGCAGGCGTACCGGATGCTGACAAATCTGAGCTGGAAGCAATTGAAGAAGTCTACTGCAAAGATAGGCAAGACCCCCTACTAGTAGGCAGCGTGACATCTAACGTTGGCTTGACAGTGGCAGCATCTGGCATGACAGCTATCACTTAGGTTAGTAGCTTGTTAGTACCTACAAGAACTAGATTAGATCTCTTTGCAAATGATCTTGTCTGGGGAAGTAGGTACCACACTGATCATTTTGGTAGACATATTTAATAATGCTTACCAAACATGCAGGTATTACTTGGCTACTATACCGGTCAGCTAGCTGCAAACCTGCACTGTGGTAGTCCGCGGCAGGACGTGGTAGCTCTGCGCGAGGGGCGCATGCGCGTCGTCACTGAGCACCAGCGCTTCCACCGCTCCTACGTCGCCGTCAATGGCATGTCCGTCACCGGCGTCAACTCACACGTGCTGCTGCATGGACACTATAAACCCAAGGTACCTTTACTCAGTGATGTAACGTCACTGTTAACTGTGCTTATCGTGACGTTACATCACTTGAAACGTTAATAAATTAAACGATGAGAACTAACACGTTCAATATCTAATGACGACAGATATGCTGCCCAGATACGCCTTAACAATTATTAAATATTCCAGGACCTTTCCCGGTACCAGTCTTCTATTCCACGCTTGATCACATTATCAGGCCGACAAGAGTCTGCCATCATTAAGATATTTGAGAACCTCAAATCTAGACCCATCGATGCTGAAGAATTGGCACTTTTGCACAACATACATGCAAACAACATCTCTGGACATTTAGGCAGAGGATATGCGATACTAGGTATGGACAAATTGATATTATAGTAACTATGTATCATCATTATTAAGTCGAAACTCGTTCCTGGACATAGGTTTTGCCAATCATTGTAACGTGGACCAGTCCTGTGCTTCTCGCATCCAGTGGAATCCCGTGACTTCCACCAGGTTATTGGCCTAGCTTGTAGGAAACCTAGCCACGCTGTGCCATCCGAGATGCGGTCACCACTCCAGAACTTTCCGACCCCATCAACTGTTTGTTAGCAACAATTACATCATACTATACATATTATTTCTTTCTAACCTGGATTACTATAAATCGAATAATGCAATGTTTTGTTTTCTTATCATGCCAGACACGGATGTGGATCATAAAACTGTGAGCTTGTGTGAGAAGACTGAGTACTTCGACGACGCTCGGCGGCCGTAGTGGTTCGTGTACAGCGGGATGGGCTCGCAGTGGGTTGGTATGGGCACGCAAATCATGCGCATACCGACCTTCGCTGCTGCTATACAACGGTAATTATAAAACATCAGTAGTTTAATCAGAAGTTTTAAAATGTTTCATTAGCACGGGGAATTTTAATTCAGTAATTTTGAATACTTTCTTTTTCTCTTAAATTGTTTAAACATTACATTACCTACTACTATAGGTATTGAAATAAGTATTTTGTTACAGTTGTCATAAAGTGATGGAACCTGAAGGTCTTGACATTGTTAACATTATAACGTCTACTGACAAAGACATGTTCGGCAATATCCTACACTCCTTTGTGGGGATCGCTGCTATTCAAATCGGACTTACAGATGTCCTTCATGAACTGGGCTTAAAGCCTGACGGAATCATAGGTAAATTGCTTTAATTTTTAAAGGTTTAATATTTTTGGTACTGCCGATAGCCTGATTGTGCAAAAGTCCAAGGAAAAATTAGGTCATATATGTATAGGTTTGCTATTTGAAAGTATATCTACACCCCAAAACTGTACTCTATTCGAAAATATTGCCTATAAATTATTTTCGCTATATTTTTGAGAGACCTGCGCCCTGCAGTTGGACACCCAGCCGGGAATTGTCCTCGGTGCACTTGCATAGTGCATACAGGTATAATTGCCGGTTGGAGTCTCATTTCATTACGAGTGTCTAACGGGCTTCTACGAATTTGCTACTGTCCCTCGTAGGGCTTCCAAAGATCTGGAACCCAATAGTCCAAAGATATGTCAACTACATAAGACAATTATACTACTCCTCGATACGGCTCGGATTTTTGAGGACGTTCCTGTCTCGTGGCTTGGACCCTGCTTCTGAAACCGGCGGACCACAATATTTTTCATATTTTTAGTTAAATTATTTTAAAATGTAATTTATATGTGTGTACACTGAACAAAGGAAATAATCATATTTTTTTTGCCATGTACTCGTAAGTGGATCATACTTATTTGATCATTGCATTAACTCTTACAGGACACAGTGTTGGTGAGCTGGCATGCGCATACGCCGACGGATGTTTAACAGCGGAACAAATGATTATGTGCGCTTACCGACGTGGACGGATTTCGCTGGAGACTCCCGTCATACGTGGTTCAATGGTCGCTGTTGGTCTGGGATATGAACAAGTAAATCCAATCATTCATTATTGTTTCATTTTGCTACCCTAATACTGAACCTACGCCGTCTGTCTGCCCGTAAGAGGTATATATTTAACTTTCTAAGAGTCCGTGTTACTATATTAACCTCTATTATCACATGGCAACATAGCATATATGGATAAACAACCCAAGGGTAATAACAAGAAACCGTGAAACAAAGTCCTTTTTTTTAAATGTTCGAAACACAAAGTCCTGTCTCATCATTTCGGTATTTATTTTCAAATATAGATATCGAAGATATGTCCACCTGAGATTGATGTAGCGTGTCATAACAGGCCTGCCTCCAGCACCATCTCAGGACCTGCTGGCGTCATGAAGGAGTTCGTTGCTCAACTCGTGGCGAAAGGCGTGTTCGCGAAGGAGGTGCCGTGTTCCAACATACCGTATCATTCGCGATACATCTCAGTTGTAGGTATGAGGTATCGTCTTAATTAACCATTTAAACGCTTCCAAAGGCTAGATGTCGAATGAAAAACCTGGCCCGGGCGCCCACGACGTCAATAGCCGTCAAAAAGTAGGTCAGTATCAACGTTAACTGCCTATTCCAATTATGTTGATGTCGACTTCCGTCAAAAAGAAGTCACGGAATAAAAATATTAAATTATAAGGTGCAACTTGTATAGGCCACAACGAAACGTTTAACCAATGGCGTTCAAAAGGAAATGTAATTAGCACATAATATTGTAGAAGATTAAATGCCAAACTTTTTTCAGGGCCTCAACTTCTAAAGTTACTGAAAGAAGTAATAAAGAATCCAAAGCCCCGCTGTGAGCGTTGGCTATCGACTTCTATTCCGCAGAGCAAATGGAACGAAGATTTAGCTAAAAATTGTTCGGCAGAATATCAAACTAACAACCTACTGGTGAGTAGCGGTAGTTTTTGTTTAGTGTTTCAATCATATTTTTATTCATGAAGACAAGGCATCAAAGTCAAGTTACACTAAATACTGTGTCAAAGTACTCCCCCACATCGCTTACAAGTCAAAACGTGCCCAAAAAATCCCACGCTAAATGACAATATTAGTTCCTTAGACAATTAACGTAATAGCTACGCTTAGGTCACCCGTGGCATTTCAGAGAATAGGTTATAACTATAGCCACTTGTTGACGCCAAAAAATGTTAAGTAAAATAATTTCACTCTTAAATTCTAAAAAGCCTCGCCGTAATTAATTAATCTATAAAATGTTTAAGATTGTCATTATGAGAGCATTTCGGTTGTTTTCTATATCCGCCCCCCCTCCCTCATAATGATTGAGAGACGACATATTTTCTAATGGTTTGCCTTTAACCGGGTTCCCTGTGAATTACTCTACCTAAACCCCGCTACTTAGTGTTAATGACCGCATTTTCTATAGATCTTTACCTTAGCATTAGGTCGACTACCTTAAATATTACCGTTACAGGTCTTATACCTATCCTTACTGCTCCCGCTAATTTTATACATAACTTTGTTTCGGAATATACAAAAACATAATTATTAGGTACTCAATAATAGATTGCCGCGTAAGTAGGTGTCTCGGGCGTGAGTCATTTCTGATTTACTTACAAATCTCATCACTTCATTCATTACCAACGCATTATTTGCTAAGTCTACCCGCAATCTTGGTCTTTCACTTTAGTAGGTATTATACTTTATAAAAATTTGGAAAATTCAAAAATGCACGCCTCATAATCTCATTCAGTTCTATAAAAAATAAAAAATAAAATTTAGAGAATAGAGAATTAATTGATTAAAAGAGAGGATGGGATGTGACCTGGATGAGCTGGATTTTCCAGCTACTAAGAAAAAAAAAGAAAGAAAGAAAATACGTTTATTTGCGGTAAACATGACGCAGAGAAAAACACAAATACAAAAAAGAACGAGTTGGCGGAAAATATGCGTCACATCCACGCAAAACGGCAATCGCACGTACGTTTGTGGTGCGCTAAATCCAAGGTCGCACCTGTAAAGGTAGCTTCTTTAGCTTAGCTAGAGTTATGTGCCGCTCTTCTCATCCATTTAATCCGCTCTGTGCAAAAACATCACTAAACAATTATAAAGACATACAAAAGGGTAATTTACGTTCACCACTTAATGGTCTCGATCTCTTTATCGACTATAAATTCTTAGACGGAAATTATTAAAATCGGAGGTAGATTATCTAATGAAAACCTTCCTTAAGAAGAGCTAAGCACTCCGCTCTATTATTATTTTCACCGCGTTCATTGTCATACTGGAACCAACCTTCTGAGTTCACTGTTGCGTCAGAAATATTGGAGACTCTCGTTTAGAAGTGTGATTCGAACAGATTACGGGCGTGTAATTTTTGTTTTAAAAGTTCTCCTTGAAAATTTTATCCCAAAATGGCTGAGCTGCCTACTTGCCACGTATAGGAAACCAAGGCGTTTATGCGTATGCATAAACCGCGTCTACAACTGTATAGGTGTATACTATGCTGGCCCAATAAAAGTAACTTTACGTAGACGTCTCGGTCAAAGAAGTCAAAAGGCTTATATATGCGTGTTTGTATGCCTTGTTTCTAAAGCTGTTCACATTGAACTGGTTACCGATGTATCTTCTAATACATTTATTTCCGCTTTTAAAATATTTTTTTCCTGCCGCAGACCTATTCCATGTTTAATTTCCGATAATGGAACCAATTTCGTTGAATCTAAAGCTCAATTACAAAACCTACTGGCTGATTGCTACCGCATTGAATGGAAAATGATTCCACCCCGTGCTCCGCACTTAGGAGAATTGTGGAAGTCTAACATAAAATTTATTAAAACACATTTATAACGCATCATTTGTTCCCAAATTCTCACTTTTGAGGAAATTCTGACTGTTCTTACTCAAATTGAGACAGTCCTTAACTCGAAACCACTTTGTATTTTATCTGAGGAGCCGTATCTGGAACCTTTTATACCTACTCATATTATTATGGCTTCATGTTTAACGTCTCTGCCCATCGTAAATATTTCCCGCTGGAGCGAAGTCTTTTAGTTGTCGGCAAAAATTACTAGACTAGATGGTGTGTACTCGTAGCTACTGGAAAAGATGGCGTGTAGAATACTTACATAATTTTGAAGGTTAGACAGAAATGGCTACCGCAAGTAGATAGTATAAAGTTCGATACAGTAGTTTTGATTCATCAAGATGATATTCCTCCATTACGCTGGCAAATGGGCATAATAATTGAAGTACATCCCGGTAAAGGCGGCACTATTTGTGTCGCTTTAGTTAAAACGGCTACCGGTCATTTTAAAAGATCTGTTGGAAAATTGTGTCCATTACCATGTCAATAAACTAATAACCAAATAACAGCTAGATAAAACATAATGCGTCTCAATAATAGTTGTTTAACATAAGTAAGTAGGTACTTATAATATTAAATATTCGTTCAGTTTACTTTTAGCTTAAGAACCCTGGGTATTCTCAACGCGACAGAGCATGTTAACGCCAAAAATTGTGAAAATAAAATAATTTCACTCTTATAGTCTAAAAAGACTCGTACTCAAATTCATTCATCTATAAAACGTTTAAGATTGTCATTTTGAGAGCATTTGATCATTTCCTATATCCGCCCTTCCCCTCCCATAATGATTGAGAGACGACATTTTTTTTACGAATGACACTGAGCACCAAGACACCGTTGAAATCGCACGTTCGTATTTACGTGTGCGCACGCAATTTGTGAAACTTTTATAACCGCTATACTGTAGGGCTGCTAATACTGCAACCTACTAACTGTTGAGTGAACATTAATCTTGAGTGAAGTGTAGTGATCTCATGCCGGATAATTCACCGAAGAATGAAGCCACGTGGAGCCAGATTCTATATCAGTATTCCAGGTCATTCCTTACTCCCTTCCTCCGCGACAAATGCTCTCCTCGAACGCATCACATCATTAGTAATGAACCCGCGCACAATACCTTAAATCACCACAAACGCAATATTTGCACCAGACCCTCCACCACTATTACGCAACAATGAAAATGATATCCACTTAGATTTGATACAATTATAATGGCAATCATATCATTACGTTTAAATAGTTTTTTTATTTTTTATAAATAGTTTTTTTAATTTCTGTGAATGTGATAACCATGTAGGCCTTATTGACTCATAGATGTTTCGATTTGGCCATTTTTTATTTTGTTAGGAATTAGGTATTTGATGACAGGCCTACACTGTCCTCCCATACCTATTAATACTGCAAAAGCCAATTATTTTTAAGAGTAACTGTGGAGTATCTTGGCGACTCTTACGAGTATACATAGAAATCGACCAATTGGATCTGTGCACCTCGTTTCAGACGTTTCATAAGTGCCCACGTAGGTTTACGTGAAATATATTAAATTTTAAACCAAAATGTCCAATCACAGGGGAGTCTAGGGACCCTCCCTATGTAATTCCCCTTGTCAATATATTTTTTGACGCTTTTTGTTTCTGCTTTGACCTAAAAACGATAGTAATTGTAGCGTCAAAATTGATCTGAGTTGGATGTACGTCGCAGAGCTCGGTGTTGTTCGAGGAGACGCTGCGGCTGATACCTAGCAACGGTGTGCTGGTGGAGGTGGCGCCGCACGGACTGTTGCAGGCGATCCTCAAACGATCCATGCCGGCGGAAAGTCGGCATGTTTCGCTCACCAGACGCGGACATCCTGACAATGCGCTTTTCTTACTTAAAGCGGTTGGCGAGTAAGTACCTACTTAGAAATTCTTAAAATTATAAATTCTATAAGTACTTAATAATTCCATGATTGCGACAAACTTAAAGTTCTCATTACAAAAACTGACCATACCCGAGTATAACTTGTCAATTTTGTGTTAAGAACTTTACTCTGAATAAATTTTATAATACCTACAATAACGAGCTCGAAGGTTTGTGTTGGGACTAAAAATTTTAAATCGTTTTGTAACAAGACGGTTACCGTTGGCTGTACTGTCTGTGGGAAACTGCACTTATCGTGTGTATAATGCATTTTTCTAAAAATTGCTGTTTTTTGTTAATATTTCAGAGTGGTTTCCACATCAGAACTTGTATTCATGAGAGATTCATGAGAGCTGTGTCCTGTAAAAGTTCGTCGGTCCTTTGTTTGGTCCTTATATTTTCAAATTCTACGTTAATTTTTGTGGTCAATCCTGCCTCTAATTGAAGTTTCACATTTAAAACGGTTTAGGAATTAATATGTAACTTTTGTAAGGACTACCTGCAGTATAGTTTCTCATTCTTTCTTTAAAGAATAAGAAACTATACTAGTAAGGACTACCTGCAGTATAGTTTCTCATTCTTTCTTTGAAACTTCAATTAGAGACAGGATTGACCACAAAAATTAATGTAGTTTAACGTTTGTTTTTTATCAACCCATTTCAGCAACCAACCAACAATAAAGATTGTTGGTTGGTTGTTGAAATGGGCTGATGAAAAACAAAAGACAGTCTGTCGGTGGATGTAGTTGTTTTTACATGATATATGTATTTTGTATTGTACGCTCACAGTCGGCCGCCGACTCTACGCTTAGGTGTGAACGGAGCCTAAAAAATCACATTGTCGACAAGCACCCCATTACGGCACCCGTTCTAACCATCTATTTATGAATTACAATAACTGAGACATTAATTATTTTATTCGTACAGTTTGTATATGCACGGATACACACCAAAGGTGCAAGCTTTGTACCCGAAAGTGGAGTTCCCTGTATCTACGGAAACACCGATGCTGTCACATTTAGTCGAATGGAACCACAGTGAAACATGGTAAGTCCATTTATTTCATTATCTTAATACGAGTATACAAACAATACCAGCCCGTTATTGTCCTACTAAATGCAAAGGATTATTTATTAGTGTAGTAGAAGCACGAGCATTAATGACCACGCTTGCTAATTAGGTAAAGTCGGGGAAATTAATGCTAAGCAAATTGACACCCTGCGTCAATTTGCCGTATTACAGCTATTCCACACAACTGTCAAAGAATTACAACTTGGGTTTGAATATAAGGACCAATTAAAGTTGGTGGTCAAATTGCTTATTAATAATTTCCCTGACTTTACATACCTACAGGTGGCGATTTAAGACATATTTTTTTTGTAATGATGTTCTTGTAGTCAATGACCATGTCTATGTTAACATATATTATAAGGTCTTCTGAAAAAGTCATAAAGTACTAGCTAGCCACTATAACCAGTCTTAAAACCATAACTTTCACGTGCTTGATTTTTGCAGAAAACAAAATATAAACTACGTAAATTAAAATTACTTTATACTCAAACTCAAAGCATTTATTTCAATTAAATCATTTACAGTCACTTTTGATTTGTCAAAGAGTCGGTCAGTTAGTCAGAAAGTTGAAGCTATTTGCCCATTCAAAAAACGTGGATCTCTTTGGAGAAGAACGGGCAAGAGACTCCAAGGACACTCTTTTTAAATCAAGATATTACATACATAATCCTGGGTACATAATTCTTGTTGCTTCTATATGTGAGAACAATGTACAAAGAAAATACATTAAGAAACAATTCAAAATATAAGATTAGTAATAAAAATTAGCTGTGGCAGTCAAAAAGATGACCAGTCTCAACTGACGGCGTCCGTTCACGAATATGACACATGGATTAGCGTCATCCTACCTTCATCCCACCTGTAATGAAGCTCATATTGAGATCTGGACCAGGACTTATCGCCAACACAAAAATTAAATTAAAATGCGATAGTCAATGATCTACCTATCCCTCTGTTAACTAGAACTGAGGCATTTGGCCAGCCGTGAGACTATCACAGACCCAAACTAAAATGTTATTCATCGCTTGACCTTTTTTTTAATTTCATTTATTTCCTTTAAGGAACGTTACATATTATGTCGGTGGAGAGAAGCGAGTGGCTGCAGCCTGCCAGTTCCTGAAGTCCATTCATGATGATGAGTACAGCTACCTACAAGGGCACGTTGTTAGAGGTAAAACTGAATTTAAATTGTTAACGCCCTCACTGTTTGGAGGTAGGACATATGTCCGTTTCATTGTCTATGAGTTAGGATGAGATGTGTACCATACTTAAGTGTTACATTGTCTACAGAAAAACATTTTCGTATGTGAAGTAATAAACATAACCAACTGGATTCTTCTTCTAACATCTGAGTATGAGCTATACATAACAGAGCATACCGTGACCTTTTTAAGCAGCTTTGCTGCACTCCGTTCCGATTTGGATGGTATATTTGTGCTAGTGTAATTACAGGCTCATGAGACATTTCAGCTTTGTTTTTAGAATGGCAACGTATTGCAATACCTTTGGTATTGCAAATATTATTTATTATCCATAAGTAGATGTGATCACATACCATCACGGACTTGCATTTAGCTTGTAAGAATAATGGATATAGAAAATCTAATATCCCCGTAAATTCCAGAGAAACAATGCTATCCTTTTGCGGCTGCTCTGATGGCGGCGTGGGACACCCTCGCGATGTACTCAGGGGTTGCCAAGCGTCAGAAGCCGGTGCAGTTCCATGACGTGCACCTGTACGCTCAACCTACGTTGCACGACCAGCGACCGCTGAGGCTCAGCGTATCACTGCACAGGGGAACCGGAAAGTTTGAGGTACACTGATTGTAGTGTATTTATTTAATAGATATGTAAACACAATCTCACACACACAAGAAGTCAGGTAGCTGTCACAATTGTCAATTGTCAGCACAAATGGCGGGAGGTTGAAGGTGAAGAGTACCCTGCACTAAGACTTGGATGTGATGGTGAACCTGTGACTCCTGCGAGTAAATCGTGATAGCAGCCCTGCTACGGATCATATAAACGGATACTACACTGATTTAGAAGATATTCAATTTCATTGTATTACGCAAAACTTTGATTGATATGTTTTATTGCGTACTATTCAAATAGTGCAACTGCTGAACATGGGGTTCAAATTCTAGGTCAGACAAAGTGCTATTGGGTTTTCTTGAATATTTCAGTTGCAATTTATGGCCAATAGGCTCGACACCTGTTTCATGAGACTCAAACATGACTTGTGCAGTATTTATTTAGTTTACCAACACTTCTGCCATATCTTTCAGGGAACATAGGCGTGATTATATGACCAATTTATCTCCAACAGATCTTGAACGAGAATTACAGAGTGGCTTCAGGGTACATTCGAAGTGGTTTGCACGTAAACTTGATAAAAACGAATGATACTGACATGGTGCTCAGTTCACAAGATATTTACCAACTGCTGCAAGACAGGGATTATAATTACAGGTTAGTCATAATAAGATAGCAAAAAATAAGAAACACTACCTCTTTCTGGACCAGTCGGTTTAAAAGATTCCATTACTGTTGGTGCACGTTTTGCTTTTGTCTGGCTGCGAGTGTCTCACCTTTCCACTATAACATAAGCTGCTCACGGATATCTATGGTAGCCCATATTTATGCACAATCACACGATGGAGATACTTCTCTTTTCGCCCCATTCCCCTGAAACGAGATTATGAACCTATATCTGTGCAGTTGGACTACTGACTACTTATCCATGTCAACAAACATCAAAACATACATCCGAGTGTAACGTGTTCGATTGCATTGGCATGGATTGCATTTACATACAAAACGAAGCTGCTGCACGCCCACAATTTGACTAAATTTTACGGAAGCTTTCCGTATAATTATCTTGTTTTGTCTCAGTGTTATTATTTTGGTATCCAATAAAGCTTATTCGATGTATCTATCTTGTAGTGGCGAGTTCGTAAGCGTCGAGGCCGCGAGCGCATCTTTGAGCCAGGCAGCGCTGGTATGGCGCGACAACTGGGTCACGTTCATCGACGGCTTGCTGCAGCTGAACATGTTGCGACAACCACACGATGCAGTATCCCTGCCCACACAAATAAGGAAATTAGACATTGACACCAGGAGACATCTTCAAGATGCCTATAACTTGAACGGGAAGACTGTTTTGAATGCTTACTTTTGTGATGTCCATGATCTTACAAGGTGACTAAGTATGTTATAACAATTTTCTCCAGATCGAATTTCGGTCACGGCGCATGGCGGCTAATTTCAACGAAGACTAGCCAACTATGGAAACATTCTAGTCCAATTGTGTGTACAAACACAGGTGTACTCTCAATTTCCTCTCTCCCATGCACTGTCCGGTCGTTTCGGATGAATTATGGTATACTAAAACAGACAGCTGCGTTTATTGGATAGTACTAATTATTATTTTCATCACTATACATGTTCTTGAACGTTTCGCTTACTTTTTAAGCACTTTTTTTAAAATTGTGTCAAGCTGAATTGAATAAATTATACATTTATAATACTTCAGGTGTGGTGGAGTTACTCTACAGAATATTAAATACCGCAATCTGCCTCCCGTCAGTCAAGACACAACAAGAGTGGACCTGGTTGTACCACCTTCACGGGTTTGCGGCGTAAACGTAAGTGGATTTCTACATCTACATTTTCGTTGTTGATTTTAATTTTTTCTTAAGGCGCTTCCCCGACCAAACGACCTTGAGCGTTCGGTCCTTCTCTGTCCCGTCGCTGAGTCTCGCTCTGTCCCGCTCCCGCCGCACGCCCATTTATCAAAGAATTCACAAAAAAAAATGGAATTATTTTAATAAAACATGACTAGCGATCTTTTGAAATAAAATAAAACTTGAATTATTGAGATTTTTTGATGATCTATCCATTAGTGTAATCCTCAAATTATTAGAACGTCACCACCTTTAGTAAAAGATGCATGCAATCAAGAATTTTAGTCACTTTTTTACAAGGAGATTTTAAATGTATTGATAACACATAAAAACAAATAAGATCTTGCAATGTGGTGATAGGATATCGAACATTAATAATGTGCTTTTAGATGAAGCTTATTACTGATAATTAATGAGTTAATAGCCTCTGAATAAGGCACTATTGCAAGGTTTTGCTCGGGGTACCGCCTTAAGGAACATGAGTTCCAAAACGTGTTTTTGACAAAACTGTAGTATAGGTGCAAGATAAATTAAAAGAGTTATTAAGTTTATTTCGGTATTTTAGTCGCTGCCACTTTTTGTAGCGAAAAGTCTAGCTGCGAAAGTTCATAATATTTACAAAACTAAATACCTAGCCCCGGCGGAATTTATTTATTTTGGCTGCCTATAGGAGCTAAAATTTCCTTTTTATATAGAACTGAATACATAGAACTTTTATTATTATATCGTAGTACCTATGCTTTCATTAGATTATTGACCTGAAATATCGTTTTTATTATTTTGGAATTATAGCACCTACTGGCATTATTTTGTTACCATAATTTAGAGGATAGAAGCCATAACTCGTTAGTGTATATTATGTCATTAGTGTAAATAGCTCTGAAATAGCGCACAGCACGACGCATTCTGAACTAATATTTACCATCGCGCGTTGTGCTTATTTAGTGATTACTCAGTAGTACATTGAGCGATTCGAGCGGGAATGGTCGCGTTTGACAGAACTCACGACGTTATAGTAGGTGTGATACATATGACTCAAACTTGTGACCATAAGAAGTTGTAGACTTTAAAAAGGTTAAATGTGACGACTGTTCTACTATGACGCTACAGCGTGCGTTACCTAACGCGCAACACTGCCATGGGTGGTGGTTGGGTAGGTAGAGAGAGAGATTTTAGCCCGCGACAACCAACTTTGACCTCGGTCGAACGTGTTCGTCTTCACAGGGAACGCGATCGATTGATTCAAGCGTAGGAACGTAGGTAAATTAGAAGCGTATGGAATACGGAGAAACGCTAGAGATCTCATTAAATCATATTTATGTAACAGAGAACAACAAACTGAAATATCTAGCATGTCACATATCACAAAAGTCGAAAAAAAAGCACTTGTCAACGCCAATAAAAGTCTGCAAAGGTGTACCACAAGGGAGTATTTTAGGTCCTCTGCTCTTTATTGTTTATATTAACGACCTCCCCAAATCCATCAAATGCTTCATGGTTCTGTATGCTGACGATAGCACTGGGATTGTTGTATCTGAAGACCATACGACACATGAAAATGAAATCATGAATGAAATGAATCATGAAAATCATGAATGAAATTAATCATCTATAGTGGACTGTCTAAATTTAAATGAACCTAAAATAAACCTAACTAAAACATTTATAATGACTTTCAAAAATAAAAATTCTAAATTAAGTACATTCAATATAAATTATGAACAAATAAACTTAGAAAAAATTAACACTACAAAATTTCTTGGACTACGCATAGACTCAGACATGACATGGAGGACACATATTGAACAAGTATGTACAAAACTAAGTCGGTATTCTTATGCCATCTATATGCTTCGTAAAGTGGTAAATCAAAGTGCACTTCTAACTGCTTACCACGCTTACGTTGGGTCGACACTGAGATATGGCATAATGTTTTGGTGGAATGCCACTAAGAGAGAAACTGTTTTCAAAGCCCAAAAGAAGTGTATCCGGGCAATATGTGCATTAAAACCTACAGATACTTGTAAACCACATTTTATAAATTTGAAAATATTGACATTCTCATCACTATATATCTATGAACTAGCATTAGACATTAGAAATAATTTAAATAAATATGAAACGCTAAAAAGTACCAGGCTGGTCAGTACACTTCGAGCAATTCGCCATAGAACGGCTATGTTTGACAAGAGTGCATTTTGTATGGGTCCTAGAATATATAATAAATTACCTAATAATATAAAGGAAGCAACGAATTTTATATCATTTAAAAATAGGTTAAAGTTTTATTTGATCAATAAAGCCTATTATAAAGTTAATGATTATTTAGATGATAAATGTAATTAATTTATAAATTAAGTAATGATACTAAAATTATATAATTAATAAATGTTAATAAATAGTGTAATATTAATATTTGTTATAGGCTAATGTTTGTTGTTGTTGTCATGGATTAATGTAATAAATATTTTTCACAACCGGCGTGAATGTACGTCCCTGATGTATGAGCGTAAACAGGGCAAAGGTAGTATCAAAGGATCGGAGCAAGTGGCGATCTGTAGTTTTTGCCTACCCCCAAGGGGAGGTAGGCGTGAGTTTATGTATGTGTATATTTTTATTAGGTATTATAGATATTTGTACACCTATTAAGGTAGGATGTGGTTTAAAGGACTTTTGTTAATTTATGTATCACCTCATGTACCTACCCATATTCAAGCAAATAAATGATTTGATTTGGAACCACAGCCGTCTGCGAGTGCGGCGGGTTCAAGCGGCGTAAGACAGTCTCGATCACCGCTATTTGATGTAACTGTGGCTGCAATAGAGGCAGAGAATGAGACCAGCTCATCAACATCCACCAGAGCCAGGCTACATCCGACAGTAACAGTCCAAGGCCACAGTTGGAGCAGATTACACATGCGTTTGATTATGGTAGTCGCTGAAATTTGGCTTTTGGACAAATAAATGAAACGAGGGTTCTCGTTAAAGATAACGGGCTCGATCTGTAATCGATACTGGACACGTATACTCAACTCTATAGCTCAATAAGACCCTGGCCTTGGAGTTATTATCGGCCGATAACAACCTAGTTTAAGTAAGCTTATGTTTGAATAAAATATGTAAATAAATGTTACTGGTGCATGTGTGTTTCTTTGATTAATTATCTATATCGGGGCCTGTACTGTAGTACAGGCCCTGATATAGATAATTAATCAACAAATCTTACTCTACAGAGTACAAGCTAGTGCTTAGTACCAACACACTCTCTAGCACACACAAGACGTTTCACATACTCTACTGCGGCAGCGTCCCTGATACAACCTACCCGATTTTACAGGGAACCTCGAGTAGCGTGCGGCAACAAGGAGACTTAAAGAATCATGTAATACTACAATGTTCACAAATTGGAGATCTTGAGTCCCTGCACTGGGTAGAGGCTCCTCAGTTACGGCAGGCTGATTTGGCGGTAACGGTATGTATGAAGTAACTGCTCACTGCTAACTGTCCTTAATACTCTACTTATGACTCCTGCTTTCGACTGGCTGTGAAAGAAAAAGATTGAGCTAAAATAACAGCCACCTTTTTAGTTATTTTATTTAAGTTGTTATTTTTTTCTATTTGCAATGGCTTAGGCTACGTTTTGGCATTACAAAACAGTACTATTTGTTGTTCGTATTATCAGGTTCACTACGCCGGGCTCTGCACGTCCGATGTGAAGAGAGCGGTTGGTGTGACGCCATGCGACTTCAATGTGTACGGAATGGACTACAGTGGAACCACTAACAGGCAAGTGTTTATATTTAGACATTTCTTTTTATGGAATGTAAGATTTTTGTAATGCTGATTTTACTAGTTATTACATAGAGCGTGCTACCACAGATAATGTAAAAACAGCTATTGGCGGGTCCAAATCTCACATTACTCACAATTCGAATTTCTGATAAATAATATTTTACGATAAATTCTTAGAAATTTTCAAAAGCACACAAACCTTGGATTTACTCGTATCCCATGGATTTTCGCCTCGACTGTATATTGCTTATTTGTTGTAAATAGGTCATACTGTCATTTCCTCGGAGAAACATGTCGAATAACAAGTTAACCTGCATGGAGAACAAGAATGGGACTTAAACGTAGCCGACGAAATTTGGGTGTACTTACAGCTCTGCCTAAACTTTGAGAAATACAAGCGTGATATAATGTTATGTTTATGTTACAGTGGTGAGCGCGTGATGGGGCTGGTGTGCGGCGGCGCGGCCGGCAGCGTGGTGCGCGCACAGCCGGAGCTGCTGTGGCCGGTGCCAGCGCACTGGAGCATGGAGGACGCCGCCACTGTGCCACTCGCCTACGTACACGCACTCTACTGTCTCGTGAGTTTACGTAATAAGATACAAAAATGGCTAAATCCGGCTGCTTTACATCTTAACACAATTATCCCTTCGTTACTAACCATTTAAATTGATCTGTTATTAGATATTCAAGGGTAGAATGTTACCTGGTAATGACGTGCTTGTGCACGGAGGCACAGGCGCATTGGGGCAGGCGGCCATTGCTGTTGCGCTCGCTCACGGGTGCACAGTTTTCACAACAGTCAGCGATTTACAGAAAAAGAAGTTCTTGCAGAAACTGTACCCTGAGTTAAAAGGTAGGCGATTTTGATACTTAATTATGATGATCTGGGCCCGTGCTAGATGGGCGAGCTATAAGCATGCAGGAAAGATTATTGTGTTTTTATTCAGAATAGCGGCTACAATATCACGGTCTTGCAAGGGTACACTAGTGATTTTTATCGGCAAGTCAACAAAATCGCAATAAAACTCAAAGCTTTTACAGCCATCATGGTTCCAGTGCCTTAGATAGCTGTATCCCTGTTTTTTTCAATACAGAACTTGGGTTTGTCCTGGTATACTTAACAAAAAAAAATCTTATTTCCAGATGAAAACATTGGAAACTCCCGCAACAGCAGTTTTTCAGATAATGTTTTATTAGCAACAAAAGGAAAAGGTTGTGAAGTTATCATAAGTTGCGTAAAAGGACAACTTAAAAATGTAAGTTTTTATGTCTAACAAATATATTTAATAAACAAATAACAAGGAAAATGGAATAAAATAATGGTTCCTTATTTTTTATATTTCAGAACTCTCTCAAATGCCTAGGATTTTCTGGAATCTTTGTCGACACTGTTCAACTTCAGGACAGTGAAGAATACGAACTTGGAATGTTTTTCATGACTAAACAGAGGTCATACGTCGCGAGTGACTTGTCATCTCTATTCACGCAACAAAAAGTTTATGAAATGAAGTATCTGCAGACGTTGTTGAGCGATGGTATAAGTCGCGGTTACGTGCGTCCTCTGCCGCGCGTGTCGTACGCACCGCACGACGCCGCGCGCGCCTTCCGACTGCTTGCGGTCAGGAGGCACCGCGGCAGGGTGCTGCTGAATATGCAAGACTCTGTGAGCAACGCACACCCCAGGTAATATGACCCACGTTCACGAATACTGTCGCAGTAATACTGGGTCTCTGCATTGGGGTATTTGAAAACTTTACACGAATATGGTCATCCGACACGATATTTGCGTATGCCGTATTGACGAATACGCCTTTTACCAAATGCGACTGTATGCCTGTATCTGTGTGCCTGTGTTCCGTAGGTATCCGAATGTGTTTAATCGACCAAGTGTTATTACGCCTTTAGGATGCCATTTAATTAGCAAAGTCTTATTTCCAAAGTAAGTCGTTTTTTGTTTCAGAATAATATGCAATCCTGATGAAAGTCATTTAATGTTCTGGGATGACGGCGCTCTTGGAGTTCAACTAGCCGACAAACTAGTACATCGCGGAGCTAAAAAGCTTTACATTCACTCTACCAGCTTAAATCAGTACCAACATTATAAAATAAGGTAAGATTGTTACATACATCAGCCACAAAGGATTGGACCAAATTAATTCGAAAATTAAACAAATTATCTTCTTTTTTCAAGGTCTTGGCAAAATCTAGGCGTTGAAGTGGTAACTCTAGAAAAAGCTATTGATGTCAGAAATCGTATTTCTGCCGTGATAAACGATGCTAACAGCCTTAGAACCATTGAAGGCATTTACGTAGCTATAACAAAAGTCTCAGACGATAAACCTAAAGAAGAACTGACAACACTTCTAAATTCTTTAGATGTAGCTTCAAGATCGTTATGTCCTGAACTAAAGTTAGTATATTTCAATATTAATGTTATTTACCTTAACTGTTCGTCATAATTATTATAAGCCTTTAGTGACCAACTGCTTGTCTCAATCTTTGAGACGAGATTCGAGTTCATCTCACTAGCTCCTTTATATTTGCTGCTGTTTGGTTGGTAGTCCCATAGGTTTGTTTAAGCCTAAACTTCTTCCAGCATGCGATGTAACCAGTCCAGTTCCATTTAAGCTTAGCATAATCAGCCTATAACGTTCTCACCGCTGAGACACAGGCCTCTCCGCTATGAGAAAGAGAGAGAGAGAGAGTTCGCCGTTTTGAGAGCAATGGTGATAGATAAATTACACAAAGTAAAGCGCCTGTCCGAGTTCAAACGTATGACCTACAACTCGTAAGTCGGGGCCGTTACCACTGGGCTACCAATGCTCTCACTTAAGCTAGATAGCCATTACATACTTACATTTCATTCATTTAAATGTTTCACAGGTACTTTTCAGTGGTGTCAACGGTCACTTCTGTGCACCAGGACGTATGTATAGCTAGAGCAAAGTGTGGTTTTACAGCGACCAGTTTGGACCTGTCGGGCTTAAGCGAAGTAAGTTCATTTACAAAGGTTAAGTATGTAAAAAAGACTAGATAAATAAAGAAGGTAGAATTATGTTTCCTGCACCGACTAAATCTGTACTTACATTACACAATGTATGTTTTCTTGGCACAGAGTAAGCCAAGTTCTCACGACTTGGCAGAGGCCGCGGAGCGAGCGATGCGCAGCACGTCTGCCGTTCTGCTAGCGAAGCCTGCGCAGTCACACACACCGGGATTGTTACAAAAACTCATTGCGTTGGCCGGTAATAAAACCAATCCAATTAATAACAACACGTTTTTGTATACCCCAAAGGATTAGGTAGCGGTGTACAGTACACTCACAATTCGCAAGTTTTACAGGTTGGCCCGTGAAACGAGGTCTAAAGAAAAAAATCGAAGCCTCTCTCCAAAGGCTTCCCGTAACAACCCCATGTATATTCAGCGATTCTGTCTCACAGTCCACCCCGTATTAAAATAATAGAAGATTGTCCTAGGGGCGAGCCTATTGGCACCAACCGTGAAAAAATATTACATAAAAACATATATATATATTTCTATGCCCAACCTGGTGGTTGGACCCGATGCTCATCGGCGCACTTGCGGACTCTAAACCATCGAGGCAGTCATAAGCAATGACTTCATACCTTGTCATGAACATGCCTTAGGTAGGCATATGACATTGTAGCTAAACCATAGCTCAATAACAAACCCACAGCCTTATAATACAACTTATCTTCCAGGACTAAGCATCCAACAAAACACGAACCCTGACACTACTTTGCAAGAGTTAGGAATGGTAGATGAAAAAATACCAATAGTTAGTGCGTTCCTAAATATTGCATATAATATATCTTTGGACGAAGAAGCAATACCGCTGTTGACTCTAAACAGGTAAGTTTAACAGAAAAACCGGATTAAGTAAATCATATTTCTAACTATACATTTTCAATCCTCAAGGTATTTCTGTTGATATTATTCTAGTCGAAAGTACTCGTTATCTTCATCCTCTTGTATATTGTATATCACACCGTTATCCCAATTTAGTTGACGCTGCTTGGCGCACCATTTCTTCTTACAAACATCTCAATAAGCCCTCATCTCAGTAGTCACCCCCCTTTTTATCATCCATCCAATTCCAAAATTCATCCATCCTTTTTATTGCTCCTACTCACAAAATTTCTTACTCGAAACTGATTGATTAAAATCAAATCAAATGATTGATTTGCTTGAATATAGGTACATGAGGTGATTTCACCTTTATATATTCTTTGTATCTATTATATTAATTTTGATATTGTTTTAGAATAAATGAGCTGGTGGAGTCTGCCTCTTATATAGTCCCAGAAAATGTTAATGGGTTAGCGACATTCTTTACCAACGTTAGTCGTGACGAACTCCTCGCCACAGTTGACCTCGTCGTGGTACCGACTCTTAATAAAGACATATCGTTGGTGAGTATAGAGTGAACAACCCTTATTGTAAATTGTACGTAACCTATTCTTCCTGTGATAACGTATGAGCACGAATAAAAATATCATATCTCTTGCCGGTTGTGTAAAGAGGTGAGAGGTGTAAACCAGGAATGGAGGAGGATATCCCAGAAAAATAAAAATAATGAGTAATTTAACATTGGATACATAGAGCTACTATAACAGGATTGTTTTCCTTATTCGTAGTCCAATGACGAGTTTGACGTGAGCAAAAGATACCTGTGCATAGTGCCGGGTATGGAGGGTCACCACGAGAGGTTCCGCGTGCTGTGCGAGCGCCTCAAGCTGCCGGCGTTGGTGCTGCAGCCAGGACTCGATCGCCCCACAGAGACCGTGCGGGAGACTGCCCAGAGATACGCTCAGGTAAAACATACTCCTATTATATGCAATAATTATAATTTTGCTGAAAGACGTCCGAAGCTGGACATACCCTTCCAGTAAGCACCAGCATACCAATCTGTCCTGCCGATCTATTCTCTTAGTGAGCTGTCATTCCACCTGATGATAGGGGTTGACACTATTAACTGGTCACTTCACCTAAGTTATCACAGTGAGAATTTTACAGAACAGACCGGTAGCTGCGACCTTCACCCGGAGGTCGGTCTACTTTGTATGGAATCTACTCACACAGCGCGTTCCGGTATATGATCGCAACTCGAAAACTTTCTATAGAGAGATTGTGCGAACCCTTAAACTTTGAAAAAATCTTGTTGGAATACACACTATTTACATAAAAACAGATTGCTGATACTTAAAGAACTTGTTTAATTGTTGGCAGATCCTCATAAACAAAACCAGGGTTCAAAATAACTTCTACTTGCTGGGATACGAGAGTGGAGTGCCTGTGGCTCTTGAACTTGCCGCATTACTTGAAGATCAAGGTACTTTCTCCTCAATTTTTCTTTGCTAATGAATGTCCTACGTATGCCAACAGGATCACAGGTTTCATAAATATCGTATTACTGCAGGTTTAACTGGAACAGTTTTTTGTGTCGGATGTTCGCCTGATGAGCTCCAAGGAACTATCGAAGAACAACTATGCAATTTCAAGACAGAGGAGCAGCTTCAGGATTCCATTATTCGACACATGTCCAAGCTGATTGGTGAAGATATAGTAGGTGTGGACGATGTGCTGCGGAATGCCACTTGGTCTCAGAAAGTGGACGCGTGTGTCAAATTTCTATTGGGGCGTATGCAACACTCGGCGCAGTACGCCCGTGGAATTATAGAGTCTGCTTTGGCGAGCATCAAGCGCACGCGCGGTTACGTGGTGCCAGCGCGGGCGCTTCGCTCTCAGCTGGTGCTGTTGCGTGCCGCATCTAATGTGACGTCAGTGCCGCAAGCGCTGCAGCGATACTCGCAGCAACCGGTCGCCATACACCAGCTGCGCACACCACTGTCTTATGTCTCAAACGATTTGGAGTGTCCAGCCATCATAAACCGATACTTAGACACCGAATTGAAATCTGAGTTTGAAATGAAGAACCTGTGTAACGCTTACAGCCTTTCCGAGTAGCTCCTTTAAGTTCACTTGCCGAATTTAATAAATGTCTCTACCTATATTAAATTGTAGTTTCACTATGAAAAAAACAGAATGATGAAGAAACAGATGAATTTTATGTATATGAAAAGTACGAGTAGGTCCATATATTTTTCTGAGAGACTGAAACCCATTGAACAATGACACGAATACGATGTGAAGCTTGACAAAATCTTTAACAGAATTATTTATTCAAAATATATTTTTTTACTAACGACAAAGAACACACAAAACTTAGCTTGATGTTTTCAGAACAAATAAAATTAAACAAGTGATAGGTTATTTTAATGAGCATCATTAAAAATACTCTCCATTATTAACAACTCGTCACTTTTTGAGTTTCGTACATCAAAAGGAAAAAACGGAACCCCTATAGGATCACTTAGTTGTCCGTCTGTCTGTCTGTCCGTCGGTCCATCTGTCTGTCAAAATCCTTTATCTTAGGGACGCGTGGAGGTATCGAGTTGAAATTAAAACCATATACTCAAGTCCAGTCCATTGAAACCGTGAAGAAATCAAACTTCTAAGTTAACGTTAAAAAAAGATACGGCCGTTTATGCCGCAAAAAACGTAGATTTCGACACTCTCGATGGATTCAAAATGTATAGGGTACTTTCCGTTGACCTAGAACTACGAAATTTGGCAAGTTATACTACAAGTACAGGGAAAAATCTGAAAACTATACATTAGTAATTAAATCATAAAAAAATATAGTTTTTATTTAAACTACGTAATCAATCATCGAGGTCAAACAACGGTATGTGCGGTCATAATTGTATGAGTAAACAAATATTTTTGTAGATTTTTTAAAACTTTTACTAATTTGTACAAAAGACAAAAATCTGAAAGCCATATATTTTTAATAAAATCACAAAAAAAACAGGGTCTATATGCAAGGAACGGGGGTTCAAATTTCTAAGTGAGTTAACCGTGTCACGTGGAGTATCGTATGAAAGGGCTTCATTAGCACAATATTAAACAGATTTTTAATTATTTTTAAGATGTTTTCAATTTATGACGAAGAGCGAAAAAAAATACCTTTTCTCTCTTTTATATCTATAGGTAAAAAATGACTTTGGTGTATATAGTACCTAACAGCTTGCACTATTATGCGTACTAACTTAGTTCTTTTTAAAATTTTGTAATTAAACACAATCTTAAATCGGTACCATCCTACTTAAGTGTCTTGTACTCGGAACTAAAGAATGAAAAATTTGTTTCCCTGTATAAAACTTCTGTCCTTATTCAATAAACCACGCTCTGCTACCATATTAAAGATGTGAATACTTAAATATGGATAAGGAATCATAAAACTTAATTTATAATCAGCTAAATATATTTCTTTTTACTTTTGGTTACAGTCACATATATTTCAATGCAGTCAGATATTTTCTCTCTATGATAAGCATATAATGAGTAAGAAAGCTTTGTGCCTTAACAGGACTAATCTACTTAAGTTTATCCCTGTGTCACGCACGTATTATTAATATTATAATGGTATCGGAGGATATATTTGGGCAAAACCTGCCGAAATTCATTTTTATGGCACAATTAATAAATAAGGGAGGTCTTGATATCAGAACGATGTCATTTTAATAATAATTGTTATATTATTAAGAATACAATTCTTGGTAATTTTGCTTACGGGTCATTTATTCGTTTTTGTGTACTTAGACATTGTGACTTATAACATCGCTTTGGATAAGTCAGTGAAGTTGTTATAATTGTCATTTAAATAAATGAATCAAAAAAAATACTTTTTCATTTGCACCTGAAATCGGAAAACCAAATAATTAATCATTTCTTTAACCACAATGTCGATAGCAAGAGCTTAAATAATTTAACTAATATAATTTACATCAACGAGCCGTAAAGCTATCTCTTGTATGTTCTCTTGATATTTCTCAACGCCCAGCTGTGAAATTACAGTTGGTAGCTTCAGAAGTTTGCACCTCGTCCGAATTCACCCGTGATCTCCCTCTATCCGCGGTGTTATCCATACATATGATTTACCGTCTTCGAATTCATCTCGTTTCTAAAATAGGGCAAAAAATTACTTTTTGGAATATTATCTGGTCGTAAACCACAACTTTACCTACCTACTATATATTTCTATAGCCGTATTTTTGTCTGTGTTAATAGTTAGGTACGTTGGTATTATTATTTTCGTCTTTATTCTTGCTCAAATTAAAATAATTTTCTGGTGTTAACATACAATTATGAATTGAATCATCACTTTACCATGGTCGGTGTATGTGTAAGAGTTGGTATAAAGCCAAGCTCGCTGCTCGCGAGCATTTTATCGCCACCATTGTAAGAGATATATCCGCCGAAACCAGGAACTTCTTTGTCTATCTCCATCATTGGAATTTTTAGATTCTTTAGCCTATGAAAAATAATGGTTTTCTTAGTGCTCGAATACACATGAGCGGTCGTTGACACTCGTCGGCGGCAGCTGTAGATGCGTCGACGGCTGCCGTTGGCAACGTGCCGTTCGTATATAAAATAGACATAAAGTAATTTAGAATACAAAAATAAAAGAAAAAAATGTTGCAAACATTATCGCATGTCATTAACAAGCACATCAATTTTGCGGAAAATGTTAACATAATTATTTGTAGCTCCATGCTTTTTGATGGTCCAATTTGGATATCATTAACCGCGCACTCATCTACTCGTATTACCAAGACTATAATATTAAATAAAGATAAGGATATAATAATATATTAACATAATTAACAGATAAAACATTAACTCACTGTCCGGCAGTCATTATAAGAAACCATTTATTTCATAATAATAACGTTAAACTTCTCTGTTAGGATGGTGCATGATTTCTACCTTGACCTATGCCTACTTCTCTTAGGGTCGCACTCTCATCTGTATAACTTTTTATAACGACTCCTGAAATAATTAGTACAGAATATGTTTACCTTATTATAATCAGCTTCTATGCAATATTCTAATTCAAAACCTTAATCAACTTTTCATTATAACATAATTGTTATGAAACAGAATTTCCACTTGGAATCTTAGCGACTTCTTTGTTGACGTCACGTGACTGGTCTGTTAAGTTAACCACCACAAAAGTTTCACTGCCTAGTAACGCTGATTCGATAGCTCCAACAGCCGTTTGCCACATCATCACCATGTTCCTCTTGTCTTCTTTCACTCCAAAATCTATGAGCTTTATAAAGAAATCATAATACATTTTAAACATATTATTTTTACGTACAATATTCAAAACAAGAATATGTGACACACCTTTTCCAGTCTTAGTTGTTGTGTTAATAAAGAGTTCAGATTGCGTTGTTCACCAGGCATACATTACGACCTATGAAATCATTCTTGCTTATCACGGTAAAGTATCTGAAATAGTTATGTATTAAACCACTGTGCCACAGTGGTTTAATAAATATTTTTTCTTTATTTTTTTGTTTTTTTGTTTTATTTTTGGAAGTCGATTGTTTTTTGTAAAAAAGTTTTTATTTTTCACTTTTTAGTTGTGGTATTACCCCACACAAATTCGTATACCACTACTTGATATGTAAATAATAATAAATAAACAGTGACAGAAAATTATTAAAACATCAATATAAACTAAGTGTAAACAATACGCAGTATCATGGGTAACTCAAAAACTACTGATCAGAACTTGATCAAATTGAAATGGGACTATATGTGAAGCATCAGCTTTCAAATAAAAACAAGAATCATCCAAATTGGTTCACCCAGAGAAAAGTTCTGAGCTAACACTCATAAAAAATATTTAAAAAAACCTACAGTCGAATTGAGAACCTCCTCCTTTTTTTGAAGTCAGTTAAAAATATTAATAATAGGTAAAACATTGAAAAAGTTGATCAAATTTAAAGGACATACAAACAACCAAAAAATAAAAAGGTAAATATGACATTAAGAGATACTTAAATTAAATCTATTATACACTTATTTAGACAGAGACTCGCAGATGTCTAGATTCGTAGGTTTAGCTAACGTGTTGTATTGCCTACAAAGTCTTGGCACAGCGGCGTAATGACTGAGGTTCGTTTTTGAGCCAGTGTGACTGTACCTCGCCGACCCCAGAGCGATAAAATTTTAGTTTTTCCTAATTATGCTAATATTAGTATTAAGATTGGTTTCCTCCTTAGGGGAAAAGGCCACACTCCACCGCCGTACGGCCCTGTAGAGCTCGTCTCCAGACTGGACACTCTCCCACCGATTGAGATTAAATGAATTCCCAAATAGAAAGAAGTCCGATGCCTTGTCCCATTAATAAGGCAAGGAAATGATTGATACTAATAGTAAATAAGACTTAGGAATTAATAATTATGAAAATACTTTGAATGTGGTTTTAGAACTCTAAATAATAGAGGGATGCTAAGTATATTAATATATAAATTTGTAAGTAACCCATACGCTAGCGTAACAGGTAGGTATGTGGTCAGTCGTAACTCACATGATACGTCACATCTACACTCGGTGTACTCAGAGCAACAATTCCATAAAGTGACGCAAGTAGCTTTTCAGCGACATTGCGTCGGCATCATGCTCTTATGGAGACATGGTCCCTAGCAGTTCTTTCGAACTGATAATCGTGACGAAGCGGCTTTCCCTGCGGTAACCGTGCGACCGTCCTTGTCTAGCAACGGGGCGGCCAGTTCCAGCGGCATTCGTCGGCATCGTGCTGTTTTGGAGACATGGTCCCCAGCAGTCCTTAGACTGGATATGAAATAGATGTGGTCCCCCAATCCCCTGGAATTTCACTCTTTGCACAACAAGCATATCTGCGAGACACGGGTTCATGTCAGTCTGACCGAATTATTGGTCTGAGATAAAGAATACAACATTCTAGAATTACTAGATAATAGAGTTGAGAATCGAAACTCAAGAATCATTTAATAGAGTTTTGGATAATCTCTTTTGAAGCCCTTATTATTGGTCGGAGCCAAAGAATACAAAATTCAAGAGTTAGGTACAAGATAAGGTTAGAGAATGAAAACTCAAGAATTGTTAATTAATAGAGTTGTAGATCAACTCTCTTGAAGGTCTATATGCAGTCCCAAGGCGCCCACCCTTCACCACTTCATAGTGTTTGAGCTGGGGAGAAGAAGTGGTGCAACAAACTCCCCAGCAACAGTCTCTGTCTGATAAGTTATAAGAACCAATTAACTATTAACTCCATCAGCCCAGGATAGTTATCATAATGAAAGACTCACCCAGTCGCACCAATAAACACACACACACACACACTGCTAGAATACTAGATTAGTCTAATCTGGGTTTCAACCCAACCTATTTAACTTATTTGATATTAATGGCTCTCTCACGAGAGCCCACTCAGACATCGCCTCTTCACGTTCACCAAGTTTCCTAACTTAACTGGCCTTCCCGTTCAAGCAACCTCAAAACGACTCCTCTACTATCGTGGCTGTCGTTTCTCGCGGTCCTAGCCCAACTGTCATTCCCTTCGTTTCTTTCCATCTTCTAACATCCCCACGCGAGCCTCCTGTTTTTTGTAACATAAACCCAAATTCTCGCAAGTTCGCAGAATACGTTTCTGTAGAATTCCTCCATTGTTTTAACGGTTGGGTTTCAACTTAAGGCGGCCAGATGTGGATATTCGCCTTGTTTCTTTAGAAATAGTTGAATGATTGCATCCTAACTGTCGTCAAATATTGCCCTTCGACTAATGGCTGGCATAAGTGCCACCCATTATACAACTTCAAGAAAATAAGTTGTTTTGTTATTAATTAGGGTAACATGTCAAACTGACAGATCATAAAATAGAGATTGAATGTGTCTCTAAGAGTCCCGAAATCGTGGGAAAGTTTTAAAATAAATATAATATTTTGTTATTAATTAGGAATAGGTGACAGACAGTCACACCAGGGATGTAAAATAAGTTGTATGTGTTAAGCCTAGGAATCCGAGTCGGAATTTTAATCTCCAATGAGCCCAAAAGTTCACTGCAATCTATCGTTCCATTCAATACTTTATATAGACCCGTCACTATACGTTCACATTAAGGCAGCTAAAAGCACAAAAGATTTGTGACTGAAGTGAAGACTATGTTCGACGATTCTGGATTTTCACGATGAATTGTGGAGGAATCTGATAACAAATCGCCTTGATAACTGTGAATCAATGACGAGTTACATTACGCAAATCATCGAGACAGCTCAGAAATTGTCAGTGTACAATCTTGTGTTATTATCACTGTAAACGATATTTTAGTTCCTGATGTATCGAAAGATGGCGTTGTACATTTAGCACTCTCCGCTGAATCGCGGTGTCAAGATTCTCCTGAGAAACATAACCTCTTCGTTTATAATTAAATAAATCCTCTTCGTAAAAGTAAACATTGGCTTTTAATTCATGGTCATTCGAAACGGATTATTTCGGATGCCGTGACTGATACACCGTGAGTTTTGGACAGTACGACAGTGGCGCCCCCTAATTGCGAAAGTTGACTGTTAAAGAGAAGTGTTTGTGACAGTGCAAATCATTTGGACAAACTGTGAGAACTTTAAAACATTAGAAAAAAATATGATTGATTCAAGTTCATAACGTAAAAAATAAAACTCTGTTGTTTTAGTTGACTCTCGTGCATAAATGGACTTGTAAAATTTCCATTCAAAAGTGTGATTAGACGGGGAATCCATGCCCAATTTCTGCAAAGTGTATACATACACTTAGAAGAATTTACCAAGATTTTGAACTTGTAAAAATTTTAAGAAGTTTCAAATCTGCAAAATTTGGGACTTGTAATTTAAACTAGTTCTGGAATATAAACAGATATAAATATGGATTCATTACTAAGAGTGCAAGTAGATATCAATAAATAGATGGAAAGAGGATACATTAACTTCAAAAAGTCTCCTAATGAAAGGGTTACCGTTAGCTACGTGGAAACAAGGTTGGAATGTTTAGAAAAACAGTGGTCGACGTTTGAAGAGACTCATCGTAAAATGATATCCGAGGTTAAAAGGGAAGAATATGAAAAGTCAGAGTACAATTTAGGTGATATGTACAGCCAGTCGGAAGAGTTATACATGGATTACAAAGTCGAGTTAAAAGAACGTTTGAATAAGAAAACCACTTCTGATTGTGTGGAAGCCAGCAACCAGATAGCTCAGAATGGCGTAAAATTGCCTAGAATAGCGATACCTACATTTTCGGGTCACTATTCTCAGTGGACAACATTTCGTTATCTCTTTCAAACATTAATACACAAAAACCAAACATTGGATAACGTACAAAAATTGCATTACTTAAAAACTTATCTCACCGGCGAAGCCGAACAACTGGTGCGACACCTACCAATTACCAGTGATAACTATTTAACTAGTTGGGACCTTTTAGAACATAGATTCAATAATAAGAAGTTTATAACGGATTGTAATTTCAAAAGATTCTTTAATCAAAAATGTATAACTACTGAATCATCAAATTCTTTCAAGGAATTTATTGATACTACTAACGAATGTGTTAATGCTTTAGAAAATGAAGGTATTAATATCGAAAATTGGGATCTTATTGTTATTTACATATTGTGTTCTAAATTAGATAATGAGTCTCGCAAACATTGGGAAGCTAAAATTTGTAGTTCAATTAAGTAATTGCCTACTTTAAAGGATTTTTTAGATTTTGTTGAGCACAGATTTAGGTCGCTTGAATTTTTATGTACTAAAACACCAAAGAGCACTACCACAAAGTCACATCATATTGTAAAAAATGCAAATGAGAATAAACCATCTTCATGTACCTTTTGTTCAAATAATAATCATAAGATAGGAAATTGTAAAGAGTTTGCTAAGGAAGAGTTATCAGCACGTCGTAATTTTGTCCAAAATTCAGGTTTGTGTTTGAATTGCTTAGGCGCAAATTACATGGTGACTTCGTGTCGTTTGCCCACAAGATGTAGAATTTGCAAAAAGAAACACCACTCGTTGCTGCATTCAAATAATAATAGCCAATCAACTGACAACGGAGAACCAAACAAGCAATCAGTTGATAGTATCAATGTTGTTCAAACTGCAACAACATCAAATGACGAGACCGAGGTAAGGAACATTACTAGTTGTTTTTCTAACACAAATTGTCAGGTTGTATTAGCAACAGCCTTGGTAAAGGCAGAAACTAACGCAGGGTCTTATATAACACCGAAGTCTCTAGTGGACCAGAGATCACAAGCATCCTTTATAACGGAGTCTGCAGTCCAATTATTTGGGCTTAACAGAATTAAATGCAACAGTGTTATATCAGGAGTGGGGGGTGAAGACAATGCTTCTCTCAATTGTAAACATGTAGTTTATGTTAAACTACAATCTCTCCAGGTTCCTGAGTTTACTGTAAGTAAAAATCAAAACATACGTTCTTCGGAAATTAACTTCATTTCTACCTGAAAGAAAAATCGTCGTTCCGCTGTGGCCCAACTTACCAGTTATGAAGTTAGCCGATCCGAAGTTTAACTTGCCAAATAAAATCGACTTATTGCTTGGTGCAGAAGTCTATAGTCAAATTATAACTGAAGGATTGATTAGAGGTCCACCAGGAACACCGATAGCACAGAACACCAAGCTGGGTTGGGTTTTATCTGGCAAAGTGGGTGGTGATAGTGAAACCAATACTTTGAGCTGCAACAGTACTATCATCACTATGCATACTAACATATGCAATGAAGATTTTAATCTGAAGCAATTTTGGGAGCTCGAATCAGATAACTTCATTCTGAGAAAAAATCAATTCACTCCAGAAGAAAAACGTTGCGAAGAAATCTTTGAGGAAACCACAAAACGCGATAGTTTTGGTAGGTATATTGTTAAGCTACTTTTTAAAGATAATGATCCAAGCTGCAAATATGGCCGTTCGCGCGATATTGCTTTACAGAGATTATTATCCTTAGAAAAACGTTTCTTAAAATCGCCGGATTTAAAAACTAATTACTCGGATGTTTTTTTAGAATATTTGAAACTCGGTCATATGCAAATAATACCTTCAGAAGAAATTGATAATCCACAAGCAGTTTACTTACCTTATCATGAAGTAGTTAGAGACGATAAAACAACCACCAAATTCCGGATCGTATTTAATGCTTCTAGTCGCGATAACAATGGCGTTTCACTGAACAGTAATCTTATGGTAGGTCCGACTTTACAAGATGATCTTAGGCACATTCTTATGAGGTGGAGGCTTCACCCTATTTGCTTGGTAGCTGACATCGTAAAGATGTATCGACAGGTGAAGGTGACTGACCAAGACGCAGATTATCAACGTTTAGTGTGGAGATCTGACTCTACAATGGATATACAACATTTGCGTTTAGTACGAGTAACATTTGGGACTGCTTCAGCTCCATACCTGGCAGTAAGAGCGCTTCACCAAGTCACTTATGATGAAGGAGATCAATTCCCACTAGCAATTCTGAAAGAGTGTTACAAGATTTTTACATGGATGATCTCATTACTGGCTGTAGAAGTGTATCAGAAGGGAAACAAATATTCTCAGAAATGACTAAACTACTAAGCAAAGGAGGTTTCATATTGCAAAAATGGGCAAGCAATGATTATCTATTACATAAGGAAATAAGCAAAGAAAGCAGAGTAATAAGAAGCAACCTAGAACTGAAAGAAACTAAAACAATTAAAATATTGGGACTTACTTGGAACGGACGAACCGATGACTTCGAGTACTCCGTTCAGCTACCACCAATCTCGGAACCTGTAACAAAAAGGAAAGTAATTTCTGATATTGCAACGTTGTTTGACCCAATGGGTTGGATATCACCAGCAATCATAAAAGCTAAAATTATGATCCAAAAGCTTTGGCTTGCGGGAATAGAATGGGATGATAAACTACCACCTATACTGTTAAATAAATGGATTACTTATCGTGCAGGACTTGTTGCACTTACCAAATGTCGACTCCCACGAGGGACCAATGTCAAGGCAAACAGCACCATAGAACTTCATGGGTTCAGCGACGCATCTAGTGAGGCTTATGCGGCTGTGGTCTATATACGTGTTGTTGATGATTCAGGAAACGTCTACGTTCATCTGGTAACTTCCAAAACCAAAGTAGCTCCAATTAAGCAAGTATCCATTCCAAGGCTTCAGTTGTGTGGAGCTGTCCTATTAGCTAAATTTTTACAGGAAGTCTAAGTGGTGATGAAAGTTTCAAAAACTAACCTACGTGCTTGGACCGACTCAACCGTGGTACTGGCTTGGTTAAGCAGCCACCCAACTCGTTGGAAAACTTTTATAGCCAATCGGGTGTCGGAGATTCTAAATATATTAGACAGGAACTAATGGTTACATGTATCATCTCCTGATAACCCGGTAGATTGTGCGTCGCAGGGAATTGACCCGTCAGAGTTACCGAAGTTTGAACTGTGGAAAACAGGACCATTATGGTTGAAACATAAAACTGAAACCTATGATAAAAGACAAATACCAGACACTAATTTAGAAGAAAAGACACAAAAGGTTTTTCATGTAACGCAGAATGATCAATTCCAGTTGTGGACTAAGTTCTCGTCTCTTCGTAAATTAGTTCGAGTTGTAGCATATTGCAAAAGATTTATCAAAAAGTTGAAAAACGTACATGATCATAACTTACCTGTATGGTTAACTAGTATAGAGTTGAATGAAACTCTTCTTATTTGTGTGAAACAGTGTCAAACAGTGAGTTTTCAGCAAGATATAAAAAATATTAAAGAAAAAAAGATATTACACAAGAAAAACAAACTTACATCATTAAATCCATTCCTGGATGATTTAGGCATCTTGAGAGTTGGTGGCCATCTAGAGAAAGCTAAAATAAAAATTGAAATAAAACACCCAATAATATTACCTACCATCAAAATCTCACCTCACTGATTTAGTTCTATCTGAAACTCATAATAACACGTTGTACGGCGGACTACAACTCATGATAAATTTTATCTGCGTACTAAATACTGGGTCATTGATGTTAAGAACCAAGCAAAAATGGTTGTCCGTAAATGCATTGTTTGTGTGCGCCATGCTGCAAAGACTAGGATCCAACTGATGGGACAATTATCTTCAGCTCGAGTTACACCAATTCGAGCGTTTTATCGAAGTGGTGTGGACTACGCAGGTCCCATACAGATTCGAACTTCGAAAGATAGAGGCCACCGAGCTTATAAAGGTTACATATGCCTTTTTGTATGTATGGCTACAAGAGCCGTACACTTGGAAGCGTTGAGTGATTTGACATCACAAGGGTTTATTGCTGCTTTTAAACGATTTGTTGCCAGACGTGGCCACTGCGTTGATTTATTCAGCGATAATGGAACAAATTTTGTTGGTGCGGCTCGCGAACTCCGAAGCTTGTGCGCCCAAGAAAGGTCAACCTTGACGATAGAAATCGCCGAGTGTCTGGCAAACAATGGCACTACATGGCACTTTATTCCAGCACATGCCCCGCATTTCGGCGGGTTATGGGAGGCTGGAATAAAGTCCACCAAACATCATCTAAGACGCGTACTGGGTAATGCGACTCTTACTTTTGAAGAGATTTCGACGCTATTGTACCAAGTAGAAGCTTGCCTTAACTCTCGACCACTATCACAAATAAGCACAAATTCGCAAGACCCAACACCCCTCACTCCAGGGCACTTTTTAGTAGGTGAATCATTAATTCTAGTACCGGAGCATAATTACGAAACATCGTCTATTTCATCCTTAAAACATTGGCAATTAACACAAAAAATGCTGCAACATTTTTGGCGTAGGTGGTCAAGTGAGTATTTAAGTCAATTTTTACATCGTTATAAGTGGGCAAATAAAACTCCTGAACCCGAAATCGGAGATTTAGTTTTAGTAAAGGAGGATGGTCTCCCTCCAGCCAAATGGCTTTTAGGTAAAATCACAGCGTAGCACCCTGGTTTGGACAATATTGCGAGGGTAGTCACTCTAAAATGTAAAGGTATCACATTTAAACGACCGGTTACTATACTGTGCGTGCTACCTGTCGCTCAGTGAATAGATTTTTGTAACTATTGTTAAAGATTTGTTAATGTTTTGAACTGAACTGTTGTAAACTGTTTGTTTTTAAACTATTGCATAGCTTTTATCGCGGGCTTTGAGCGCGGTGACCGAATCAAGAAATTCCGTGACGAAAATAAAACCTAACACCCCCATTCCGCCTACCATGTAGCTCGGCCGAACGTTCGCTTAACGTGTATGTATATGGTACGATTGTAATTACTACTACGATTGAATTAATATCAAAGAAAAAAAATACTGCGTAAATAAAAAAATAATAAATAATTATAATTGCATAAGTTGATAAAAAATGCTATGCAATAGCTTTACCGCGGCAGTCCCCGAGTGCCACACGTGTTTTTTTTTTTTAGGTTATGTGTGTTTTGTTCTTAGCCACCATGTCTTACTGACTTAAAGCTTTGTTTTTACTTTAAACTACATATACAGTCCATTTTTCGAACGTGGTAGGTTCATGGTGGGCGGTAACAATGGACATTCTGTCCATAATGGGCGGAATGTACAATATTGTGTTATCACTGTAAACGATATTTTAGTTCCTGATGTATCTATAGATGGCGTTGTACATTTAGCACTCTCCGCTGAATCGCGGTGTCAAGATTCTCCTGAGAAACATGACATCTTCGTTTATAATTAAATAAATTGTCTTTGTAAAATTAAACATTGGCTTTTTATTCACGTGCAAATTAAGGGAAAGACATCTTTATTTAATTAGCTACTCGTATCTAACGAGATACATAAGTTTAAGAAATATTTAGAGGTGTTGAAACAGTCGATCATGCTGGTAAAGGTCGAATTTGCAAATTGTTGAAATATTTAATTTGTGTGATAATCGAACTAATACACAGGTTTATACCATCCCACTACTTTCTAACTTCCCAGAAATCGATAACATGGATTCACAAGTTAGATACCCAGGTCTTTATGAACAGCGGGGTAGTTACGTAACACACTAACAGTAGGAATGGGTTTCATTTTGACAGTTCGACAACATTCATTGCGTTGTTTACATTGTTGAGTAGGCAAATTTTTCGAACATACGAAGCAATGGATTGGCAATAGGCTTCAAAATGATTCAGATTGTGATAGATAGTGTGTTACGTAATTAGGGTGCTGGTCACAAGACGCGCAGCGGCTTTTGAGTTTTTAACATGACTCACGGTCTACTCGCTGGTCACTGTGCACTTGTCGCTTAGTTCGCGTGTGTTTAAACATACAGGCCTGGCAATAAAGGCCATTTAATTTGAGAGTAAATGATACTGACGATTTCGGGGAAACTTTCAAAAATACATAAAAAAGGGCTTTTCTCCAATGTCATGAATTTTCGCCTAAGCTTTATGGGGTGTTTAATTGTTGCAAATGGGTCACACTATCACGTTCTGAAAGGAATACGTCAAATTACAAGTCTCCCCGTATAGGACCAGAGGGGTAATTACGTAACACACTAACAGTAGGAATGGGTTTCATTTTGACAGTTCGACAACATTCATTGCGTTATTTATGTTGTTGAAGCTGACAATTTTTTCGAACATTTGAAGCAATGGATTAGCAATAGGCTTCAAAATGATTCAGATTGTGATAGATAGTGTGTTACGTAATTAGGGTGCTGGTTTATTTTACTTGCATGAAAAAGTAAAAACCTTTTTAACAAAAGAAGAGCTGACTTTCAAAACCAAAACACTGAAAAGTGCAAAATAACTTTTGTTTCAGAATTCAGTGGTAAAACAAGGCATCAAACATTTAAAGTAACCTGCTTAGTGGTTTTGTTTTGGAAGTTACAGAAGCTTTTTTTTTTTAGTTTTAAGGTTAATTAAGGTTATATTGTAAAGTAAATAGAAGTTTGTAATTAAATTATTGTAGGTAGTTCAGAGTTCAATTAATTGAATTATACTTATTTGTTCGCCCTTGTTTAACTCATTGAAGGACACTGAACGAGACGTAATAAAAGTATTATTGGTATTACGTCTGGCGCTGTGTCTCGCAAAGTGTTATTGCAAATTAATCATTGTGTTTGTAACAAAACGTATTTGAATTTAGTTTTTATTTAGGTAAAAAAAATCAAATGCTAGTTAGTAAAACTGTTGCGTTATTACCTTGTTTCAGAGGTGATAAAGAATTGCTTCATTACGGTTGTTAGGATCTTGAAACTTCTCCATGTAAGTAGAAGCAGTTATTTTGTCCAAACATTTTTTAAACAGCCTATTCCACTCGATGGCACAATCTTCCCTCCATTTCAGCGAGTTGGGGTTCGAAGCCGGGCAAGTATCAATGTGCCTTTTCCAATTCATATTATTATGTACTTTCTGAGTTTATCTTGGACATTCCTGACATCGGTGAAGGAAAAACAGCCAGCGTGAGGAAACCTGGACTTAAAGTTAATATAAGTCTGAAATCACCAACCCGTCTTGAGCAAGTGTAGTGATCAATGCTCGTGCCTTCTCTGTATGAGAAGAGGCCATTTACCCTGCAGTAGGACAATAATAGACTGATATTATTATTATTATTTAAAATAAGATTACAAGCTTCATAATAGGTAATAAAATAAACCTATACTAAAACCTAGCCAGAAAACAATTTATTCATGCCAAAGAAAAATCCCTTTCCCATAATCTTATAAATGCTTATACGCGCCCTAATGGGCGTTAGTAAGCACTCTGTCCAACTCTTCGCGGAACACAGGCGTGATGATATGTGTTATTTAAACGCCCTAATAAAAACTCACACACCCGAGTAATTTTTTACAATATGAAATGATGCTGTCGAGGCGTTTACACATATATTTCTAACTATATGGCTTACTTAACTGAGATATCACAATACTTAGATGCTATTAGGAAGCTAATTACATTCAAAATTATAGGATTCTAAGTTATAACATACTTTGTGCAAACTACAAACTATAAGGTGACATCGTCGCAAACACTTACAGCAGTTCATTATTAGACAAAAAGTGAAGTGCCTTGCAATTTAGAACCTCCCTACGCTTTATTTATTAACGGTGAGTTCAACCTGTCCTGGACATCACTTGTTACACAAATGATTATGATTATTACCAACTTATCTGTTGTATTACATAATTCATGTTTTTTTGGCACAAAGTAAATCTGTTCTGACACTTAATAAAGACATCATGATGGTAAGTACATACTAAACAAACCTTATTATAAATTATTAATAACTTATTCTTCTTTTTATCACGTATCAGCACGAACATACATGTCATTATCTCTTGCCAGTGTAGGAAAAAGCCAGTCAGTACATTTAGGTGTCATCAATGGAGGCGGATACCATGAAAAAATAAAAACAATGGCATTGGATTCGTTAAGCCTCTATCTTACAGGATATTCTTTCCTAATTCCACAGTCCAATGACGAGTTTGACGTGAACAAGAGATACCTGTGCATAGTGCCGGGTATGGAGGGTCACCACGAGAAGTTCCGCGTGCTGTGCGAGCGCCTTAAGCTGCCGGCGCTGGTGCTGCAGCCGGGACTCGACCGCCCCACTGAGACTGTGTGGGAGACTGCCCAGGGATACGCTCAGGTAAAACATACTCCTATTATATAGGTATGCAATTACCGTTACTCATATAATAAAGTTCAAATTCCGAGGGATCAGCAGTAGATTCCGTATGCTGAAGCAAATTATTATTAATGTTATAGGACCCGTAGGATGCAATATACAAACAAGATTTTGTTTTGTTATTTTTAGTTTCTTTTGTGCAATTAATTGATTTTGCTCTGACTTCAGTAACGTTTGCCATCAGTTTTTAAATATCTAAGTTGTAGTCTGTGGAAAATTTAGTGAGTAGTATATTTGTTAAGTTAAATGTTAAGTTATTATCGTTTATTTTTAATATACTACTGTTGGTTTTCCATTATGAAATAAAAATAAAATAAAAAAATAACTGCCGAAATACGTTCACTGCTGGATATTCTCCTCCCGCAAGTATCGCCATAACAACTAGTTTTTGACATCCCGCATCCTGTGGATTTCCGTGACCTTCATCAAGTTATCGGTCCACCTTGTGCCGAGTCTATTCACACGGCACCATCCAGTGCGCGGTCATGACTCGATTTTTTTTTATAGAGAGACGATGATGATGAAATATTAGGTACATAAAAACAGGTTGCTGATACTAAAGGAAGTTATTTCATTTTTGGCAGATCCTCATAAACAAAATCGGGATTCAAAATAACTTCTACTTGCTGGGATACGAGGGTAGAGTACCTGTTGCACTTGAACTTGCCGCAATACTCGAAGATCAAGGCACTTTCTCCACAATTTTTCTTTGCTAATGAATGTCCTACCTATGCCAACAGGATTCATAAATATCGTATTATTGCAGGTTTAACTAAAAAAGTTTTTTGTGTTGGATATTCGCCTGATGAGCTCCAAACAAATATCGAGGAACAAATACGCGATTTCAAGACAGAGGAGCAGCTTCAGGTTGCCATTATTCGTCACATGTCCAAGCTGATAGTTGGTGAAGATATAGTTGGTTTGGACGATGTGCTGCGGAATGCCGCCACTTGGTCTCAGAAAGTGGACGCCAGTGTCAGAATACTATTGGGACATATGCAACACTCGGCGCAGTACGCCCGCGGGCTTATAGAAGCTGCTTTGACACGTCTCGAGTGCACGCGCGGCTACGTGGTGCCAGCGCGCGCACTGTGCTCGCAGTTGGTGCTACTGCGGCCGCATCGAATGTGATCACAGTGCCGCAAGCGCTGCAACAACACTCGCAACGACCGGTCGTTATACACCAGCTGCGCACACCGCTTTCTTATGTCTCAAACGATTTGGAGTGTCCGGCCATCGTTAACCGATACTTAGACATCGAAGTCAAATCTGAATTTGAAATAAAGAACCTGTGTGAGACTTACAACCTTTTCGAATAGGCCTTTTAAGTTCACCTGACGAATTTAATAAATGGTTCTAAGTACCTGTATTTAATTGTAGCTTTACTTTAAAAAAAAAAAGAATGATTAAATTAAAGGTTTGTTTTATATGAATAAAACGGTTAGTACTCTGCATTACCTGACCCCTCTTACAAAGAAGAAGCTTCAACAGCAGTTTCTATCTTCTTTCAGTCCAAAATCAGCGAACTTTACAAAGAGATCATATATTTTCAACATATTATTATTTTTACGTACAAAATTTTAAACAAGAATATGTGACACACCTTTTCGAGTTTAAGTTGTGTTGATAAAGAGTTCAGTATGCATTGATTTCTCATCAACCTATGAAAACGTTCTCGCAAAATACGGTAAAATATCTGAAACATTATTTATTTAACCACTGTGGTACCTTTCGGTATTTAGAAGTTTACACTTTTTCGGGTTAGAATGATTTGGCATAGCCGGGCGACAAAATGTAATATTATATATTTTGCCGGCCGGCTGCGACCAATCGTGTCGAATCATGCCGACTTGTGTTCAACACGCCTAATGAATATATAACTTTAATGTTGTGACCAGATCTTAATTTCTAGTTCATTAAGTACCTAAGTCTCAAACAAAGTTCTCTAGATACAACGTGAAGGATGTCTACTTCACTGTCGAGTTAATGTTCTCTTCTGCGTCCATGTTCATTGAATCTGTAGCTACCAAGTAAATCCCTTCAATTGGACCTAAAGCACTGGCTTCATTTAACAGTTTTTGTATGTTTTCAATCGAATTAAGAACGTTAGTAACCATTCTTACTTCGACGCCAAGACTTTCCCATTGCCTGAAAGTATAATCACAAACTAATATTATAAAGAGAAAAGATTAGATTTTTAGTATTTTTGTTTGTTACGCTTTCACGCTAAAACGGCGTAACGTAATTGGATGAAATTTGGATTAGGACATAGAATACATTTTATCTCGATATTCCCACGCGATCGAGACTTATGTGGGTGAAACCGCGAGGCGCAGCTATTGATTTAAATTTTATATATTTCTGCAGTCATACATCGAAGGACTTTTATCGATCACTAACTTTCTCTTAAACAATTCATAGTTTGATATAATTTGGAACATGTAGGTACAATTGTTTAACTCCCCGTTGCACCAGTCCATCAGCAAAATTTATACCAAATCCATCATTGCCACATCGCAGAACGTGGCATGCATCAGATGAAAATTATAAACTGCAAGAAGACATTAAATTAGTAGTATGTAAGTATAGTTTATTGCCGCAAGAAAGGACACAGAAGAAAGAAAAGATGGTAAGATTTTGTGTGTTAGGTCTCACAAGTTTGGGTGCTTCAATAAAACAATATAGTTTCTATAATTAATGTTGGGTAAGGCACGCGCTCGCTCGGCTCGCTGGCTGGCTCAGCGGTGTGTGTTTGAGAAGTACATCACAGTGTGGAAGATGATTTGGCTACAAAAAAAGTGAACACTGAGATCATGGCTGATAGAGATATACTCGTATGTAATATTTACTATGTAAAGTATTATATTATTTTCATTATTGTGAATATGAGGACTATGTGGTTCACTATTTCAGTTTTATTCTTGGTCTGGCAATTTAAGTAGTTTATGCGGCCTACCCAAATATCCTTTCTTTGGTATTGTTCGTCGAATCGTTGAGCTCCTTAATTTCTGATTTGAGCTGCACGGTTACTGACAAATGCGTGCACTTACTGGACAGGTCCACTTAATTTGTGTGGTTCTTTCCTCAAAAGACCATTTCAGATACCAATCTACATGGTCTTCAAACATTATTACCGATTTTTTATATACACATTGACATTGATAAATTTTATATATACAATGACATGAGTATGTACTTATTAAGTATTATGTAATTTTAGTTATTGTGAATGTGAGGACTATGTGGGTAATTGCTTTCTTTTCTTTTTCTCATTTAATTTTAATCATGATCTGGCAGTTTGAGTAATTTATGTGGCCTACCCAAATGTCCTTTCTTTGGTATTGTTCGTCGAATCGTTGAGCTCCTTAAGTTCTGACTTCCTGAGTTGAGCTGCACGATTACTAACAAATACTTGCACTGACTGGACAGGTCCACTCAATCTGTGTAGTTCTTTTCTCAAAAGACCATTTCAGATACCAATCTACATGGTCTTTGCATGACCTGACCAAGATTATGTCTGGACTTTAAAAGAGACTGTGACCTCTGAGTTTGTTTGGGCCTTTCTTCTCAAAGTAGTCAGATAGGAAACGCCGACCTCATCTAGTTTAAAAAATGTGATTGACGCGTAAAAGTGTTTGTACAAACCTAGTTACAGAAATAAAATCATTTATCATTTATAATTTATAAAATGAAAAAAACGCAATGCGCCGCTTATACGCGGGGTATGCGTTGCTCACAGATATTGCATCCTCAGCAGCACTTTGCCGCGGTGCCTACTAGCTGTGAGCAGTCGGAAGGCGCCCACGGCTTCGCGCGGCGCATACAACTCGCGTGACAGAGGACGCATGTAGCCGCGGCTAATACCCTCGCTCAACAGTAATCGTATTCACTGATAAAAAGACATAATAATTTGAATACATTTTTATATGTAGGTTTTAAAAAAATACTTACTTTAAAATCTACCATATTCCGTTCATAAAATATGGAGGATACATCAATAGTTACATAATGTCTTGAGTCGATCAGGTCGTACTTCTCTCGGGTATGTACTTAATTGAACGATATCAAACGTTGTACTCCAGCGGCACAACAAGTCAACGAAGCCTGAAAAAGTACATATCTGGAGTAGTTTAAACTTAAAATATAACAATCAGTTATTGCTTGAAATTATTCGCCAGCGAAAGTCTTACTTTTTTGAGCATTCCTTTTACGCAGCTGAAGACAATAATATTACAGCCCTTTCCTTCGGTACGGTGCATGACCATATCTTTGAAAGTATTTTGACAAGACTTTTCGCTTATAGTTTTTATTGCATAGGCACAAAGCTTTTGATCGGCTTAAACCGATTCCGCGTCGATAAGTGTGGTCACTCCCTAACACTGTCCTCTCAAAAAGACTCGGTAAGCGTTTTCTTATTGTAGTCACTGACGGTGGTGAAGACTGTGCAGCCCATAGCCAACGCGATGCATATGGCTGCCTGGCCCACGGCACCAGCTCCTCCGTGTATCAACAGACTCTTGCCAGGATCTAGTTTACTCTTCTTAATACCCTGTAAACATATTATTATTGATATGAAATTAAAGATGAACAAATAATGGAGAATTAATGATTTCATAATTAAATGATAACAATAAAAACAAAAGATACTACATATTAACGAGCTACTAGTAAGACGATTAACTACCCACTAAATAATTTTGCAAATGTGCATTATATATAAGTGTTATTTCTACATTTATGTAGGCATGAGTTGATAATTCACATTATTTTATTGATTTAAATTTAGTAGCAAAAAGAACAAGCACGCAAGATAAACGAAGATTATGATTTACTCGTAGCATAGTAAAAATATGTTTTAATCAAGCATGGAAATGTGATGGTGTAAACCAGCGGTACCGCTAGTTTACACCATCGCAAGTTTCTGTGGCCAGTACCAATACCCACTTTTTTTTTAAGGTTGGGAAATCACACCCTGGGCTTAGAAGATGCTACCATAGTATCTTCTTCACCCAGGTTGTCGGTACTGGCCACAGAAACTTAGAACTCGAGCAGATCTGTTGAGGCACACTCCCTGATTAAGGCATCAGGCCCACAACAGATTTCCTACTGCAAAAAAGCAACGAAATCAAAACTGTCATTCCGTAACTTGAGGATATGAAAACAGGCGACGTTTTCATTAAGGAACTCACCGTGATAACTTAGGTGAAGGGTAATAGCTCGTGTAAATCCTACTGATTTACACGAGCTATTACCCTTCACCTAAGTTTACACATTAGGTGGAATGAGAGCTCACTTCAAGCTCACTTTTCCTAAGTTTTCATGGTGATTTTTTTACAGTATAGATAGACAGACTGTTAAAAAATCGACATACACACATCAAAAAAAGTTTGCGATCAGTTTGAAAAATCTAAATGATTTTTTGTTACGGTAGACGATATTATAGTTTCTCTTCTTTTTGGATTCTTTACTTAAAAATATAGAATTACAATATAAAACAAAAAAACAAATTCAATTGTTTTCCCATATAAAAAGAAATTCAAACAAAGCTTACGCTCACTCAGAAATCTGACTTAGTCAATTTTAACGGATTTATAATATTTTTTCAAGGAAAGTTTTTATTGATAAAATGCCAAGAGGATTATCAGAAGTTTTACGAGAAATAATTGCTACTTTGAGGGAAGAAGGATATTCCACGAGATAAATAGCACGCAGAGTTGCTGTATCCCAATTCTACGTCGTGGCCACGTTGTAGAGGTACCACGCCATGGATAATTTAGCTAAACGACCCCGCAGTGGTCGCCCAACTGTACTGACTGTTGCTCAGAAGCGCTGTATCAGATTACTTGCAGCCCGTGACCCAACAATCAACGCCACTAAAATAAAAGCAGAAGTGTGGGCCGCCTCTGGAGTTGAAGTTAGCACTCAGACTATTCGGAATTGCTTATACCAGGCTAGATTACGAGCAAGAAGCTCTTGGTGAGCACCTCTGAATCCACAGCAACGTCAGCGACGGAGATTGCAGTGGGCTAGGCTCCGGCAAAATGAAGAAGATGAGGAAGAAAACATTTTGCAAAACTGTCCCTTCGTTGACGAATCGCGAATCAGTACTCAACCAAATAACCAACGTGTCTGTGTCTGGAGAAGACCTGGACACTCTGAACGGCAAAGAACTGCCACTGGAACCTTTCAGCAAGGCGGGAAATCTGTGTCTTTTTGGGGTGGAATTATGATTGGAGCTAGAACGCCTTTAATCCCATATCGAGGCTCCATGACGGCAGATAGGTACAAAACAGTCGCTATTGATGGAATTGTCAGACCATTTCGAGTAAACCATGGGCACTAATTCGTACTGGTCGATGATAATGCGCCCGCACATCGAGCTCAACGAGTCAATGCTGCTCTCCGAGAATACGACATCACAAGGTTAGACTGGCCTACCGGCTCGCCAGACTTACACCCAATAGAGCACGCGTGGGATGCTCTTAAGCGAGCTGTTTGGAACCATCAGCGACCTCCCCAGACAGTGCTAGAGATCAGAGAAGCCGCTATTCAAGAATGGGACAGGTTGCCGCAAGAATTCCTGGATAACTTGATCCTCAGCATGCCCAGGAGGATCTCCGCATTTGTGCGACCCAGGGGAGGAGTTATGGTTATGGTGTAAGACTATAATTATAGAAAGAGTAGTTTTGAGTAAAAATAAGGCTTTGTGAGTAAAGGAAGGCCTAAGAAACAATGAATGGATTTTGGATTTGGATGGAGGGTAGAAAAAGGGAAGGCTACTGAGATAACGGCTAATTGAGGTGTTTGGAGGAAGAAAATAATGCTGCGCAGACCCCAAATAAATTGGGATAAAGGTGTGATATACAATATTTTTATACAAGGGGATGAAAATAACGGGTAAGAATATAAATAATTACATCAACATTAAATAGCTTGAGGATTGAAAATGTAAAATTAAAAATATATTTTCCTTATTGAAGTTTTTGTATTAAACTTACCCATTTAAAGTCAACAGTGGTATTGTGTCTTCCTCTAAAGATATATTATACGCAATATTCAAGAAGGCACTAATTATTGTTATTTTTTCATCTGCCATTCCTAACTCTTGCACAGTAGTGTCAGGGTTGGTGTTTTGTGGAAAAATAATAATAATAATAAATCTTTATTTCATTCATGAACACATACATGAACAGTCCATATGTTGTTTAGTGATGGGTTAGTAACAGAAAGGACTTATAGTATATTAGTATCGTTAGTAAGGACACAAACACAGTTAAATTGCCCGAGCCCGCCCTCGTGGCTCAGTGTGGTAGCACCATAGGTACACCTAATAATAATTATCTTCGTGTACCTATAGCTAATTCTACCCAGCGCCATAGTATAGATCAGTCTGGCCTGTTAACAATTCCAATACAATCCAAAAAAAAATTCAATCAATTCAATTCAATTCCAATTTTTGTTTTTTGTTCTGTTTCCTTATTCCTGAAAGATATTTTGTATTATAAGCTGCGGCTTTTTTATTAAGCTATTGTTAGGCTACAACGTCATAATAGTATATCTACTTCAGCATGTTGATGACAAGGTACGAAGTCATTGCTTATGACTGCTTCGATGGTTTAGTGGTCGCAAATTCACAGTTGAGCATCGGGCCCAAACCCCAGGTCCGGCAGCGTATCATTGTGTTTTTTTTTCTAGAGTCTGAATTTGTACCCGGTTTATAGCAACAGGCTCGCCATCTATGTTATGGTCCAATTATTTAAACAAAACTGGTGATTTGTGAGTCTACTTAACATCTCTGCTTGACCCTGGTATACAAGTGTCTTGTTACGTTATTAATTGAATTAGTTTTACTACCGGCCAAGGCAATGAGTTTTTGTAACAGTCCGGGTGTGTTTTCCCGCGCAGGCTTCGCTAGCAGTATGACAGATGTGCTGCGCAGCGCTCGCTCCGCGGCCTCTGACAAGACGGGAGAGCTTGGCTTTCTCTGTACCAAGAAAAAATACATTTTGTTATGGTGCAGCTAATTTATTCTGTGCCAAAAAACATTAATTGTTTAATGCAACATATAACTTTTTTAAAACTATAATCATATGTGTAGCAGCTGATGTGCAGAGCAGGTTGAAGTCACCGTTAATAGATAAAGCGTAGTAAAGTACTTAAACGCAAGACAATTCACTTTTTGTCTAATAATGAACTGCTATAAGATTGAATGGTAACATTGTAAATTTCCATGTCATTAAAATGTTAATAAAATACGTAATTGATGATGGATTTCATTAAAAAAGTAACTACATGTATCGACTGTAGGACTTTGCAAGACTTTCTTTAGCTTTCTTTAGCCCTTTCGCGAACCGTCGCGTCGTGAGTTCGATCCCTGCGAAGCTCCGTATAAAAAATATTTAAAAAATAGTTATATTACTGTTTTTGACAAATTCTAAGTATTAGAGTGTAAGAATAAGTATAAGCTAAAAGTGAGCATGTTACCAGGACAAAAAGGTGAAGACATGTATCTTTATAAACAGTGACAACAAAACAATAAAAACCAAATATAACCGAAGTGAATAAAGTGAATATCTACAATAAAAACATTACGAATAAATAATAAACATTAACCAATATTAAAAAGTGAAAGAACAATCCTAAATAACTAGAATAAAGTGTTATTTTTTAAAATCAAGTGAACAAAGAAACAGTGCAAAAATTTCCAATAGATGAATCATATTAACCGCCACTCATTAGTTCAAAAATCGTATATCTACATTAAGAGGCACTATTTTGTCAATAATCTTAACTGTACAAATAGCTCTGTCAGTAAAGCATCGTCACCTAATTGAACGGTGCGGTGGGCCTTGAGTTCGATCCCCGTGATAAGAGGTTCTTTTTGTAAATTGTCTGGTGTTATTTCTTAACCATGTCTATGGAAATAAACCACAACGTAACATTGCGACGGCGAAAACAATTGTTTAGATCTAAGTCAATAGATTCATTTAGTAATGAATCATCACTGGACAGAACGAATTCGGACATAAACACAAGAAGTCTTGATCTTTCAACGGGTATTAGCAAAAATGAATTAGAAGAAATGAAGGTTGAAATACAGCAATTAAAATACCAATTTGAATTAACACAAAATGAATTGGACAAGGTGATATGCGACAACAATGAACTTAAAGAAACAGTATTACGGCAGCAAACTTACATTAATACATTAAAAGATCTTTGTAGTAGCAGTCCTACAAAGTCGCAAAGACAAAAATTATTGTCTGCGAGAAAAAGAAATAGACGTTCTATTACTGATAGTCTACGTGTTGCATCCCTAGGCGAAGAACAGTCATCCAGTAACAAAGAAAGGGACTGCATTAAGAGCTCAAATATATTATTAGAATCACCTAACTTTAATGCATCACCTAAAACAATGTCTGTAGCAATATACAAGGACAAGCAAACACAGACCGAAGCATCTGAATTTACTGAGTATAGCAATTATGTCGAAAAAGAAATGAATAAACACAAAAAGACATCACAAGATCAACAAGTAATAACAAAAGACATTAGGAAGAAAAGAAAGCTATGCATTCTCAGTAACTGTAACCACAGTGGCTCACTAGAAATATTGGAAAACACTTTTGGCCGACATTTCGATTTCTGTCATTACTTATCACGTAATAGTAGCGTAAAAGACATTTTCTCTAATATAGTTGATAAGATAAGGAATTATAGTTTAGATGACTACTGTATTATTATGATTGGCGAGCAAGATTTTAAAGGCACCGGGGAATCAATTGAAATAGTCAAGTTAATTAGAGACTCTCTTAAAAGTGTAACTAATACAAATGTCATTATATGCTGCCCTACATATGTACAAGGGGCTCTGATACACAATTATAAAATATAAATGTTTAATAGATTGCTTTACATGGACATAGAAAATCATAATTATGCTTATTTTTTTGACAGTAATTTTGACCTATCTGATGAAACATTCTCATATAATACCGGTAAACTTAACAAACTCGTTCAAAAACGTATTTATGAAAAGATATTCCTTCGCCTACTTGTTGATATTGAGACCTATCCAACTGAGTACGACTACTACTGTGATTCTCCTAAATCGCCAAAAATAGCCCGAAAAACTCTTTTTCGTCCCATCACGTAAAAAGGTATTTGGTAATAAAGACAGTTCAAAAGGAAAACAAAAATTTACACTATTACACCAAAACATAGCTGGAATTTTAAATAAAACTGATCTATTCGAAATTACAATTACCGACTTGGCAAATCAGATTGGCGATATAGATTTTATTTGTCTGAGTGAAACTTTTATAAAATCAGGGCATGAAAGTAATCTGGCACTTACACACTACAACTTAGCTGCCAGTTACATTAGACTCGGGAAGAAACGCGGTGGAACATGCGTTTTAATAAAAAAAGGCCTAAGTTTTAGCCCGTTACCTATAACTGATGAACTGGCCATCGAATATTGCTTTGAATGCTGTGGCATAGAAATATTTAGTCATAATTTAATTATAGTATGCATTTATAGAATTCCAGATTCTGATGTGTCCATATTTTTTAAAGGTCTTGAATCAATATTGCGCAATCTAACCCGCAAAGTTAATAAAAATATTATTCTGTGCGGAGATTGGAACATCGACATATTGAAAGATAACAAATATTGTAAAGAATTAATATCAATACTAAATAACTTTAATATTTCCCTACATGTTAGGATGCCTACTAGGAAAAATACTAGCATAGATCAAATAGCCAGTAATCTCCCAGCAGTTGATACGAAATGCAGTATACATAATTTAGCTCTCTCTGATCACGATACTGGACAATCATTAACTTTTTACCTTGAAGAGATAAATAATAATAATAATAAATTAAAAACTGTACAATTCTGGTATGATACGAAGAGAGATTACGATAAGAATAACATAGCAAAATTTTTAGATTGCTTAGTAGCTTTAAGTTTTGGTGAAATGTACGAAGAGACAGACTGCAATAAAGCATTTAATATATTCCATGATATATTCACGCTCTTCTATAAATTGTGTTTTCCCGAAATACTTGTCAAAAGGACCAATAAACCCATAAAAAACAAATGGCTTAGTAGGGGTTTAAAAATATCATGCATTAAAAAGAGAGCTTTATATTACGCATATCAGCACGATGCTATAAGTAAAGGTTACCACAAGAAAAAATACCGCAGTTACACTAATATTTTAAAAAAATGCATATCAAAATCACAGCAGATAAACAACAACAATTTTTTCAATAATTCTAAGAATAAATGTAAAGCGACATGGACAATCATAAAAAATAACTTAAATAAGTCTAATAATAATAACTACATAAATGAATTAATAATTAGTGACAAAAAAATTAATAATCCTATTGACATATGTAACCAATTTAACAATTATTTCATCGAGCTGACACAAAAAATTAACAATAATAATCATGACGTAAACAACATTGACATTGACAATAACGTAAATACTTTATTTTTGACTCCTGTAAATGAAATTGACATTATTAAAATAATATATTCATTAAATAATACAAATTCTACGGGATATGACGAAGTAACCACTAAAATAATTAAATTAAGCGCAAAAATTCTAGCATCTCCACTTAGCTACCTAATAAACCTCTCATTTGAAGAAGGTGTTTTTCCGTCGACTCTAAAAGAGTCTATAATTAAACCATTATTCAAAAAGGGTAACTGTTCTGATATGGGTAATTATAGACCCATTACACTGATACCAATTTTTGCAAATTTTTTTGAAAAAGCTATGCATGACAAAATAAATAGCTTTGTAACTAAATATAATCTAATTGTAGAGAGTCAGTTCGGTTTTAGGAAAAATTGTTCAACAACTTTAGCCTGTTTTTCATTAGTAAAACTAATTACCGAAGCTCTGGATAAAAAGATGTCTGCTTTATCGGTATTCTTAGATATGAGCAATGCATTTGACTTTGTCTCACATGAGCGACTACTCTACAAACTAGAGAGATATGGAATAAGAGGCAAGGCGCATGATTGGCTTAAAAGCTATTTGTCTGATCGCCAACAGAGAACTGTTATCTCTAAAATAGAAAAAAACACTAGGACGACATATTGCTCAGAATTAAAAATTTATAAATCTGGCGTTCCACAGGGAAGCGTACTGGGTCCGCAACTATTTATATTATACATAAATGACCTCAGAAAATGTTTAAAATATGAATGTATCCAATTTGCTGACGACACTACTTTGACTATAAAATGTTCCAGCAAAACTGACATAGAAACTAATACTAACATTGAATTAATTAATGTAATAAAATGGCTCGGGGACAATAATCTTACTGTTAATATTAAGAAAACAAAAATTGTTCAATTTCAAACATGCAACATGTCGGTAACACCAACAACAATTCGACATGATAATAAAATTTTGCAACCAGGACCATCGGCTTTATTTTTAGGCATAGTAATAGACAATAAACTCAACTGGAAGGATCATGTAGAAAGAGTATGCAACAAACTTGATAAATTTGTATATGCTCTTCGAAAGTTAAGACTGGTGTCCAGTAAACAAACTGTCCTAAATGCTTATCATGGGTATGTTTCATCAGTATTGCGTTATGGTCTAGTAATATGGGGTAATTCAGTGGATGTGGACAGAGCCTTCAAAGTACAAAAAAAATGCATCAGAGCCATGAGCGGAACAGAATATTTAGACAATTGCAGGCCATTATTTAAAGAATTAAAAATTCTCCCCCTCCCGTGCTTGTATATTTTTGAGGTTTGTGTGTTTGTAAAAAAATACCCTCATTTATTCCTATTGAATGAACAAGTCTCCCAAAGACTGAATAAAAAAAATTACGGGAAATTACTAGTACCTCCTCAGAGGTTGCAGCTATACAGCAGAAATGCCAGTTGTATGACAGTAAAAATTTATAATAAATTACCACCTGGCTTGAGAATGTTACCAATGAATAAATTCAAATGTAAAATGTTTACTTGGCTTCTAGACATGTGTTTTTATTCCGTTAATGAATTTTTAAATCATACTTTTTGACATTGTAATTAATATTCTATGCTATTAGTATTTTGACATTATAATTAAATATTTTGACACTAGAACTTATATTTTTGACTTATTTTTTTTTGGTTTATAGGGTTTTTTTTTTTTGGCATGTTAATTGTATTTTTTATTTTTTTTATTTGGCATAATAATTAATATTTTGACATTACAAATAATCGTATTCAATTTATCTAAATCAATAGTATCAAACTAAAAATATTTATTCATAAACAATTTCATTAATTTATTAATTCTTATTGTAATGTCTATAATTTGCATGCACGTAGCTTATTTAATTTTTCTACACCAGCAATGGTAGTATATGTGAATCCATGTTTAATTTAAGATCTCAATGTACCATATACTTGGAAATAAATTATTATTATTATTATTATTATATTATTATTTATTAATCTAGTCTTTATGGGGATAAAAAACTGAATCATTACAAATGACTTACTTCCGCTAAACCCGTCAGATCCAAACTTGTAGCTGTAAAACCACACTTTGCTCTTGCGATACATATTAGCTCCAATAAACCATTATACGTTATTCAGTTTCTGGAACCCACGTTATACAATAATATTTTTAAGTTTCTGTACTTCAAAAGGAAAAACGGAACCCTTATAGGATAACTTTGTTGTCCGTCTGTCTGTCAAGACCCTTCATCCCAAGAACGCGTGGAGGTATCGAGTTGAAATTAAAACCATATACTCAAGTCTACAACCTCTTGAAGCTGTGAAAAAAATCAAACTTCTAAGTTAACGTTAAAAAATTATACGGCCGTTTATGCCGCAAAAAATGTATATTTCGACACTCTCAAGGGAATCAAAATGTATAGAGTACTTCTCGTTGACCTAGAACTATGAAATTTGGCAAGTAATATCATCTTATACTACGAGTACAAGTACAGGGAAAACCCTGAAAACTATATATTTGTAATTAAATCACATAAAATATAGTCTTTATTTAAAGTACGTAATCAATCATCGAGGTTAAACAACGGTATGCTTGGTCATAATTGTATGGGTGAAGAAACCTTTTTGTAGACTTTTTTAAACTTTTACTAATTTGTAGAGAAGAGAAAAATCAGAATGTCATATATTTTTAATTAAATCACCAAAAATAGGGTCTTTGTGCAATTTTAAGTGAGTTAACCGTGTCATGTGGGGTATCGTATGAAAGGGCTTCATTGGCACAATCATAAACAGATTTTTAATTATTTTTATGATATTTTCGATTTATGACGAAGAATGAAAAAAGACAGCCTTTTCCCTCTTTTATATGTATAGGTACCTAATAACATGGGTGTATGTAGTACCTAACAGTTTGCACTGTTATGCGTACTTAATTAGGCCTTTTTTAAATTAAATACAATCCTAAATAGGTAACTACCTAATTAAGTGTCTTGTACCTAGTAGTATTACATATATTATATGTTGATAGGATATTAAACAAACATAGGTCACATTCAGTTCACGTAGAAAGCAGACAACAAATGTTAATACAGCCCTAAGTTCAATAGCTTTGTATGTTAAGCAACTAACAATAAATTATAAATTAGCACATAAGTAGGTACTTATTATACACTAGCAGCGTAAATATTTAAAATCGGTTAAATACTTACCTACTTTTGAGAGTTAAAGTCTTACTAACAAGACTCAAATCTTCCCTCTTTATAGTAATAATATAAAAGCAGATAGATATAGATAAATAATATTAAATATAATTTAGGTATGAACTGTTAGTATAATCACAATTTCACTTATAAAACACAATTAACATGAGTAATTATAGGTTTTGGAAACTGAATTTCGGGAAAAGTTCGGAAAAAACTGCGAGACTCGATTCCTGAACTGTTTATAAGAATTATGTACCTACAAATTTGTACGGAACCCTCGGTGGTTTCGTCAGGTTCTTCTCCAGTCTGATCAAAGGTCACTACAGTTAATATTGTGGCGCTGTAATTCTTCGGATCCATTAGATACCTACCAACTTCATACGGTTACATATGGAACTACGTCAGCTCCATATTTAAGTATGCGATGTATCACACAGTTACCTTTAGTGTGCTGATGACGTCATCGCTTGCGTCATCACTCAAGACATTTTCGTAGACAATCTTATTATCACCGATGACGATGATTTTGATCATTTAATTCAAGTTTGCCAGTAAACTTCAAAAGTACTGTTTTCAGGGTGTTTTCCTTTGCGCAAGTGGACATTTAATTTAAACGTATCTCAAGATAAATTCACAGAATATTTTATAGGCGAGTATGCGCAAACTAAAAGCTGCATTTTATTACTAATAGTGATAGCAATGATAACGAGTAGAATTTAACTAAACAGGTAAGGTTATCAGTTATATCACAAATATACGATCCATTACGCCTTCTTTCTCCTGTAGGCTTAACTCGAGCACCGTTTTGTCGACGGAAGAATAGACAAAAATGACGTTCCGTGAAGACAGTACGACGGCAGCAAAGTAAAAACAGTCAACTGCACTTTTTATGCAATTCAGTAGTTTATTCACGTTTTTCTTTTATTTTGCTTATATCTCGAAAACGCTGTGTCCTATCGCAAAAATAATAAAAATTTCGACTATTTCGACGATTTTCGCTATGAAGCCCTTAAATCCCTAAAACTCAACATGTAGGTAATAATTTTACACATTTTCAAAAAGTGAAAAATTCCATTTTTTCCATTGCATTTTTATACTTTGTGGCCGTCGAGTAAAAAGTGTACTACTGTCTTTAGCATGGCGATCACAAAATCAAATTGTCTTCACTACCTTAGACAACTGTCAGTTGTCAGTGTGATTTTGACAGTTTGGGATAGAAAACTTTCTTCTGAAATAGTCTACATAAAAAAGGACCCAGACAACGATCGGTAGAAACGAAAGACAAAATGACAGATTGTATTAGGATTATTACGGTGCAATGTCAAAAATGGAGAAACGAAATGTCATTTTGTATAGGATTCGCTGTGTCTATTCTTCCAAGAAATAGAAAGCGTCATGCTAAGCCTGCTGCAGTGATAATTTCAAAAATTATTTTACAAAAATTATGGTTTAGTAAAATAGACTGGGATACTCCGGTTTCTAGGCATATTGTTAACACTTGGAGACATTTTATTTTTACGTTAAGATTTTTAAAGGACATTCGCATTCTTCGTCACGTAAAGGGTGATCACACTCAATATGCAGAACTTCATATATTTACCGACGCGTCCCGAGACGCATATGGTTGCGTGCGCTTATATAAGTAGGTACTTATAGTGACAACTCTGACGTAACCGTACGTTTGTTGTGTGCCAAAAGTAAGGTTACCTTAAAGTAATGTTTCCACTGTACTAAGTTTTAATGTTATGTTTTTTTAAAGATGTTTTTTGTGTAAGCCGTTGTTGGTTGCCCGGCGCCAAACATACATAAAGGCGCCTAGAAAACTTATGGCAGCTTGATTGATCTTCGTTGATTGTTTGTTTGGCGCCGACTCAATATTAGTAATTTACATTAATTGAAGAGCTCAGTTAGACTGAAAGGTTTATTTTTGCATTTCAGTTACTTTTTTCGTAGGTTTAAATATTTGTAAAAATGTTTTAATATCAATTGTTCTGGTTTCATGCTACCCGTAACCTTAGTCCAGTCCACTATCTGTCGAAAACCCTGTTGCATAGCGTGGCTTTATATTACCAGTGCGCGAGTTACAGCTCCAAGAAATTTATCCGCAGAGGGTAGATGGGTAACTTTTACTAAGCATTTGATTTCGTCGTTTATTTCAACATATCCAGGACGAGCGTTATAAACTTTTAGTGATTTCACATATCGAATATACCTTATGCCCTTGCAACACTACCCATAATAAACAAACTAAAAACAGAAGATGCAACTACCCTATGCTGGTATGCAGATGACTCTTCTGCCCAAGGCAAGCTCAAAAGCCAACGTCAATGGTGGGATAAAATAAGTAAAATAGGCCCAGCATATATGGTTACTTTCCTAAAGACAAACAAACATCTCAACAGATTTTGAAGGGGATCAACATAACCATCTTAACAGGATCACGCTTCTTTGGTAGTTATATTGGGGAAGGAAAAGAAAACTTTGTAAACAAGACAATTAAAAACTGGCTATCCACAATAGAAAAACTTTTACTTATCTGTAAAGACTCACCCCAAGCTGCTTACACTACCCTCACTAAGGGTCCGTTGTTTGATACATAGTTAAACATGACCATTAGTCAATTTAACAATTAGTCACTTGACAATAGTCAATAGCTATCAAAGTTTAAGAGCGGGTAGTAACCCAAATTGCCTATCTTCAATTTAATTTTTCATGAAATTCATAAGACTTAGATATAAAATAAAAATAATTTGAGTAACTACATGATATTTAGAAACTTTTTGTGGAACAGAAACACAATACGTTAAAATTTTCTCGATAAAATATCATCACGAAGTTACCCCTTATTTTCACGTTTTTTCAATTTGTACTTAATATGCTAATGACTAATAGGATAATTTTTTTATGATTATCTGTATCAAGACAAGGCGAAGAAATTTGTGCAGGCATTTTTTGAAATTCCTTTTATTTTTGGTTTTATTACGACTACAAGCTTTAAGCACTTACGACGTTTTTAGTTCGTGTAAGAAGTCATCTTCCGTCGCACGTTGCGGGAACTTCAAGCATATTTTTGTTTCACAAATCAGTCGCCGTCGCTCTGTTGAGACGAGAGGACTGCGCTTGAATTTTCTGCTGCTCTGCGATTTAATTTATTTGCGTACAATTTTTTTTTTTTTTTTTATCTACTCTGTCTGCGGATGGTTAATTTTTATAGCAAATTGACATTTTTTTTACTGTAGTTAGCTTAACCATTTGGCAAAAAACCTACTTCTGTCATTTTTAACAAATTGTTAGTTTAACTTATCCATTTTAACTATTACTATTTTTGACTAGTGATCAAACAACGGGCCCTAAAGCAGCTCAATTCCAATGGTAATTTCTATTAATAGTCTTAGATAACGTAAACCAATTCTTTGAACCACTAAAAAACACACTGCGTACCAATTTTTTACCCACTCTACTAGGAGGCGATATCTCACCCTTGAAAGTTGACTTATTCTCTCTACCCGTTCCCAAAGGTGGTCTATCAATCTCCGCTCTATCAAAAATGTCTAATATAAACTATGTATGTTCAAAAAAAGTTTGTGCAATCCTCTCAAGTGCTTTGATAGAAAATACACATAATATGGATTTATCTTAACATCATAAATCCCTTAATGATGCACAGAAAGAAAGCCGTAATAAGAAAGACACTCTCGATGACGAACTATTTGATACCGTCTTGGTCAAACTCTCCCCTATCAAGACAAGAGGGATTGAACGATCAATTTCGACAAAAACGAAAACAAAATCCTTCAACTGAATATCTATCGTACCGACTAAGAAAGACCATTTCGATCTTTCCCCATCAGAGTTCAGAGACGCACTTGCATAGCGTTACCACAGATTACCAGTCTCTATGCCAAAATCATGCGATGGCTGTGGCTGTGATGAATTCAACGTTGATCATGATCATGCATTATGTTGTAAAAAGGGTGAAAAAAAAGAAAGGGTGACAGAAGAATGAAATTAAAAACTTATTCTGTGCTTTATGTCAACATGCATGGGGAAATGTAGTCGTACTCGTAGAACTCATTATCTCCAAAGAAGACTGCGGACTACGTGGAGAACTTTCTTGTCGGGGCATTTGGGACGCTCAGAGGGAGGCCTTATTTGATATCCGTGTCGTACAAACTGACGCTCCTTCTTATATTTCACGCCCTGTCGCTTCTGTACTAAAATCTGCCGAAGAAGAATAAATACGGAAATATACGCTTGTGAAATGCGACAGGTGACATTCACCCCCCTTTTTTGTGTTGGAAATCAACATTCATCCCCCTTGTCGCATCCGTTGACGGAGGCTTCTCTCCACAAATGTTTATCTTCGTAAAACATTTTGGAGCTGCAATCGCTGACCGCTTTAATAGGTCCTTTAACGTAGTGATGGGTTGGCTAAGATCAAGAATCACCATCTCAATAATCCGTGCTACTAGCATGTGCATTTGTGGCACAAGACAAACATTTTAACCAATAGCCAAGTTATTCGACTTCGAGGATGGAGCAGCCCTACCTAGACAAGACTTATGTGGTTGCGGCTGACGAACTGAGATGTCGATTGCAATAAATCGCTATGAATAATGAGCCTGTTTTATAAGTTAATTAATCAATAATTATAATTTGACAGTACTGTAGTTATATATTAATAATTATGCTACGACTACGAATACATTTACTTTATCAGGCCTACACTGTCCTCCCATTATCAACACTGTAATTTGAAACATTGTAAAAGCCCCTTATTTTTAAAACAGTAACCGTGGAGTTTCTTGCCGGCTCTTCTCCATAGGAACTACCAATTGGAACCGTGCACCTAGCTTCTGACGTATCATAAGTGCCCATGTTGGTTTATGTGAAATAAAATATTTTGATTTTGATTTTAATTTTGATTTTATCCTGTATATGACCAAGTTTCTTTTACTTGCTTTTGGTTAAAAAAACAACTGATTTTCAAAAACAAAAACACTGAAAAGTGCAAAATAACTTTCGTTTCGGAATTCGGTGGTAAAACAATGCGTAAAACATTTAAATAAGTAGGTAGTTTAGAATTCAATTAATCGAATTATACTTATTTGTCCCACTTCACCCTTGCTTAACCCATTGAAGGTCTCTGAATGTGACACATTAGAAGTTTTATTGTTATTAAGTCTGAGGGCGTTAATTGTTAATGCAAATTAATCATTGTGTTCCTAACAAAACGTATTTGAATTAAGTTTTTATGTGAAAATATTGAACTACTAGAGTTAATAAAACTGACGCTTAAGCACCTTGTTTCAGAAGTGATAAGGAATTCTTTCATTACGGTTGTTAGGATCTTGAAACTTCTCCATGTAAGTAGAAGCAGTTATTTTGTCCAAAAGTTTTCTAAACAGCCCATCCGACTTGAGGGCACAAAATTTCGCTCCATTTCAACCAATTCTCTATATTGTAACAATATTAGTATTCAATGTTTTGATGGCCCAGTGGTTAAGGCCTCGCCTGTCATGGACGAGTTTGTGATCAAAGCCGGGCAAGTACCAATATGACTTTTCCAATTCATATGTAGTTTCTGAGTTTATCTTGGACATTCCTGACATTAGTGAAGGAAAAACAGCGTAAGAAAACCAGGACTTACAAGTTAATATACGTCTGAAATTACCAACCCGTCATGAGCAAGCGTGGTGATCGATGCCTGTGCCTTCTCTGTTTGAGAAGTGGCCATTGCCTTGCAGTGGGACAATAATAGACTGATATTATTGTTATTATTTATAATTAAATTACAAGCTGTGCCCTACATAGCAGGTAATAAAATAAACCTATACTAAAACCTGGCCGGTGAGCATGTCTATGTCAAACAAAACACACTTTCCCTAAATGTAATAAATGCTTATAAGTGTCTTATCGGGCGTTAGTAAGCACTCTGCCCAACCCTTCGGGGAACACATGCGAGATGATATTTGTTATGTAAACGCCCTAATAATAGCTCACAGATGTGTGTGAGTTTCTATAATATAAAAGGATACTGAAAGTGATAAGTAAACATAACAAAGCAATGCGGGCAAAGTTTTATGGGTTGTTCCGGTTATTCCCCGAGTACCCCGATCCCCGAGGCCCCCGTCCCGGAGGACGCCAATTTATTTTTATCTTTATAACTCAATTATGAAAAGTCAGTTTAGCAAGTACCGTCAGAAGATGATATGTTAAATAAAATTTTATTACTAACTAAAAATAAAATACTAACTTTAAGGATCAGGAAAAACGTCTTGCTTGGTTAAGGTAAATATTATAATTAGAGAATACAATATAGAGTCTCCTAGATAAGAGCAATCACAGGTTTTAATTATTATCACAATAGTTCCTTCTTCAATACAAATAATCACAATACCTACTCTAAATGGAACATTAACATAATTTAAAAAATATGCTAAAACAGTCTCACTTTCAGGAATTATTTTTATAATGTGGGATAGTAAATAGTTAACTCTAAAATAATCTTTTAACCTGCAAAATCAGTTTCACTTTAATCATTTTTTTTACAATACAGAAAATCAAAAATGCTTTTGAAAATCGATTATTGACCTTAAAGTATCAAAACATTCAAAAATCAACTACAAAAATAATCAAGATTTTCAATTGATATTTTTAACCAGTCTTTTCTAAAAATTAATAAAAAATTCGTTTAGGGCCCTTTTAAATTTTAATGTAGTCATATTTTTTATAATATTAGATACTCTATTAAATATGAGTGGAGCAATACCAAAAAACCTTTTTTTCATTAGTGAATTTTGCGATAGCCTTTTCGTTGAGAATAGTTCTGCGTTTCTTTGTTGTATTTTTGATAAATTTTATTCAAACTGTAATTACCTCTATTAAAACTATGATTCGACATTGTACAAAATTTCAAATAAACTACTCTGGTCTTATGTATTTCAAACGCATACATTTAAGCACTTTTTATGTCGACCGTACAAGTTGAAAACAATAGAAAAAAAAAATGTAATCATATTTATCGTATTCAGGGTTCTCCGGGACGGGGGCCTCGGAGATCGGGGTACTTAGGCAATAACCCGTTTTTCCCATCAGGTATTTCCCAGTAGCAGCCCGGAGTCCGGATTTGTGCCCGGTTGATGGCAATAGGCTCGCCCACTATTACATGGGACTTAAACATAACTAGCGTAATGTGGGTGTACTATAGGTACACCCCTGCCTAACCCTTCAGGGAAATACAGGCGTAATGTTATTATACGTTAAATCTTCATTTAATTTTTTCCTAGAAAATCATCAGTGATCCACGATGGCGCCTACACCTCAGGAAGACGTACTGACTCGGGAAGACAATACGTTAGTAACTGATCCGGCTGTACAGGATCTACCGCTAGATGGCGAGAAGATAGTCATCACTGGCATGTCGGGCCTCTTCCCTCAGTCCCACAATGTTAAGGAACTTTCCGACATCCTTTACAACAAGGTACGTTTGATTTAGATGAAGAATAGGTCTGTGAAGTAAAGTCAGGGAAATTTATTGCTTACCAATATGACTACGTACTATAATTGTCCGTATATTCGAATTACAACTGACATTCTTTGACAGTTATATAAAATGGCTACAGGGCTAAAATAAGATAAAAAATTAATTAAATAAATATAAATTAAAAATAAATAAAATTTGTTTATTTCGAGCAAAACGACTAATATACAAACAGATATATTAAAGGATACAGACAGGATGACAAGCACAGACAAAAACGAACAGTCACAAGGTAACATTTTACTATGGGGACGGGCTGCAGACGTCGAGTCTATTTTTATTCTGCAGAAAAGAGCCATCAGAGCCATATATAGCCTCCGCAGGCGCGACTCTAAGGGAACGGTTTAAAGATATTAACTTCATGACGATACCTTGTCAATATATTTATGAAAACATCATGTTCGTAAGGAAAAATCTACATCTTTTTAGTAAAAGAGGTGAAAGACACAATTAAATCACTAGAAATAGGGACCAATTAGTTCAACCAGGTTTCAGGCTGGCTAAAGTAGACTCATCTTTAAAAAGTTACAATAAAATACCTCCCTATATACTTCAACTGGATGAAACGAAATGTAAATCTTGTATAAAACGCACACTATGCAGTCAAGCATATTATAAGTTGGGGGATTACATCGCTGATAAAAATGCGTGGCTCAACGCTGGTCCTGCTCCACAAGGGCACATTAACTAATTGATAGAATAGAATAGAACAGAATACTCTTTATTATGTACACCATAAAAATTACAGATATGGATGTAGACATTTTACACAGGGTGACACAATGGGCGGTCTTATCACTAAAAGCGATCTTTTACAGACAACCTGAAACCCCTGAACCTTCCTTTTTGGAACTACTGAAGATTGTAAAAACTATCTTTATATCGTATATTTTTTTTTTTTTGTATTGTATAATTGCATAGCACGTGTGTGAGTACTATGTACCTACTATAAAGCTACAATTTATTAGGCTTGTCTTTTATTGACTTGAATGTGCCCTGGTGGCTGAGAGTATGTCATGCTCACTAAAATATCTCGCTGGTGGTGGCGTGTGTGTTGGATCATTGAGTTCCCTTCAAAATGGTTGAGCTAAATGGTGCTTTTGAATTGTTTTTGTCTCTTTATTACGGACGCTTTTACCGTTCTGCATCGTTCTCTTATCCATAATTTCAACATGAATGATGTAACCAATATTTTGTAACCATATTTTGATTTCAAAGAGTGTCCATGGAGTTTCTTGCCCGTTTTTCTCCATAGGTACATACTACGGTTGGAAATGGGCAACTAGCTTCTTCTTTCTGACTGACCGACCCCTTGACAATTCAAAAGTGCCTGTAATTGGTTTATTTGAAATAAATGCTTCGAGTTTGAGTTTTTGAGTTTGAACAATATGTCTGCTACAGCATTTCCAGATATAAAGGCGACTCAGTCTGTCGCCGATCATCGCCAGGACGTTGTTGGTGCTGCCCCGCACTCTGCGCACCAGAAACTCGCACCGCTTGCGCATCGTCGCGTGAAAGCAATCGGTGCGCGCCTCCGCGAACATGCCCGAGGCGCTGCAGTGGCGGGGCAGCCTCAACACCGTTCTGAACGCGTTATTGAACTGGACACGGAAAGCGCTGCATGCTGTAATTAATTAGCACAAAAGAATTAAAAAATATATACTCATTATACACAACACAAATCACTCTTTTGGCACCTTTTAACATCTTGTGTACCCCCCAACAACTGTATTAGAAACATCCCAGATTTTTGAGTGACTTCGATTAATTAAAAGTAGGTACCTACTTATTACGTATCATTGGGATAAAATCCGGATAAAATCCACCCAAGTTCTGTGTTTTGAGCGATTATTCCGTCCTGTAGTCTTGCGAAACCCTGTAGTAATATTCTGCTATATTCTTGGGCACCTAGTATTATGTCAACTGGTCCCTTTTTATAATAAGTTGGGTCTGCTATAATTGCATTGTCCAAGATTTTTTCTTGTAATTGTTGTAAATCATTCCTTGGTAGTGAACTTGTTAGTTTAGGTAGTACTATTAGCGTCACTGGCAGTTTGTAATCGCTAGAGTGTCTTGGTTGTAGAGTAATGTTGATTGTATAATTTGACGTTTTTGGTTTTTCATCTCCGATACCTTTTATTTCTGCTTGGATTTTTTGTCGTGGGTAAGACAACAATTGTGCTACTTCTTCAGTGCAAAATGACGCTTCTGATCCTTGATCACATAATACTCTCAACAACTGCGGCATCCCATCATACGAGGTGGTTCTTACTATGGCAGTTGCTAGTAAAGTTGTGTTTTTAGCATCGGAGTTAGTTGCTGATAAGTTTGATGTCGCTATATTTTGCGACCTCTCTGTCCCTGTATTTCTTGGTACGTATTTTTTTGCGTTACCACTATTTTGAAACGGCTTTGATTGATGCAATAATGCGTTGTGTCCCTCATGTTGACAAATTTTACATTGTTTATAAACTGTACTCACACAATTTCTCTGATCATCATGATTTAAGCAACGTTTGCACATTCTTTTTTGCGCGACGGCCTTGTATCGGTCGTTAACGCTTAATGCTTTGAAACTAGGGCAATAATGAATAATATGATCATTCTTTTGACAGTACCAACAGCGTTTATATTTTTCTGATGTTTGTTTATCACTTGCTAGTTGACTATTAGTGTATCGTGTAGACCCGTCGAAAGACTTCAGGCAATTGAAACGGTTCTCCATGAATTTCATCATTTCGTCAAAGGATTGTAATTTATTTCGGTTTTGTAGTTGATCTTCGTACTTTGTATTTGTTTCTTCGTCCCATTTTCTACTGATTATTCTTACCAATAGTGGGCCCCAAGAAGTTGTGTTTATTTGTTGATTTTTTAGTGCCTCAAGACATTCATTTATAGTGTCATGCATGTCTCGTAATTGTGCCGCGTTTGCTCGTTGCATTTTAGGTAAATCTAATAACTTGTCAATAAACTTAGTAGCAATCATGCGCTCGTCTTCATATCTCTGCGTAAGCAATTTCCAAGCTGTTTCATAATTTATTTCGCTTATTGTTAGGTGACGTATTAATCTTGCTGCGTCGCCTTTTACGTGTGTTTTAAGATACTGCATTTTTTCTGCAGAAGATATCGATTTATCTTCGTGAATTATTTTTCTAAATAAATCTTGAAATGTGTTCCAAGAGTCATAGTCCCCCGCGAATATGGGAATATTTATTCGTGGTAATTTTCCTGACGATTTTGATGAAATACCTTTTTCATTCGAGTTCTGAGAGATTCTTTCTTCCAATAACTCCGTAGTATTATCATAATCTTTTTGTATAGTTTCGAAACAATTATCTCTGAAGTAGCTATTGTCCAATGTACTTTCGGCCATCATTAGTCCGATGTGCGTTTCTTCGATTTCTAACCATTGTTTTTGTAAAGTTTGTAATAGTGTTTGTAAATGCCATATTGGCTTGTCTTGAGTAATGGATTCCTTAGCCTGAGATATTTTCTTAGATATCTGCGACATCCGGAATAGCTGTATAAACAGTTTTGGGCTACTGACAACGTCCTTGTCTTCTTCTTCATCTAAAAGTCGTGGTTCATAAACACTTTGCACATGTTGTAGCCTTTCTTCGCACTTTTTTAGGTAGTCGATTCCTTCGTCGTAACATTTTTGTATGCTGCCAAAGTAGTTTGTAGTAATGTATTTATGAGTTGACAACACCTCCTGTTCTTGTAGTCTTAAATGGTTTTCTTGAACTCGCTGAAAGACGTGGTCAAATGTTTTCTTCCTTTCGTTGATGTATTTTTCTGTTTTCCTTGTGGGCGAGTCCTTTTTTATGTTTGATAATACCCTTTTGATTTCGTTGTAATCCGCCTCCTGGGTCCTGATTAGTTCGTTAATTTCTTGTATCTCCATAGTGCTCTTCTTTCCTCTTCCCTAACGGCCCTACCCTAATGTAAAAGTTAAGTCTGTACTAGTGGTATCTGCGCTCTTGTTTTATCTGTGCGACTTCTCAATCAACTGGTTAAACCCGCTTGTGGGAGGCCAGTGACCGATCCGCAACGAGAAGCTTTCCGACAGAATACCCTAGTACAACGTACTTCAGATTACTGAAAAACTGATGCTTTGTTGAGAACACCAGCCTCCAGTTCCCCGAAGTGTCAGTCTGTCAAATTAATTCCTACAGTGGGCAAGGGGACCGCGTGATTCAAATGCTCGAAGGACCAAAATGTACATCCACCCTTAACAAACGTCACGTAAGGCCGCAATACTGTCAAGGGTGTGATAATACATGAAAATATATGATAAGTAAGGGAAGTTGCTAAGACCTACACGCCTAACAGTCCCTACGACTCTAAGCCCTATAAGCCCTACAGCCCTAACCTATCATATACCTAGTGTGATAGATAAATATATAAATAAGTTCAGGATGTCTGCACCATGCGACCTAAGGTTACAGACGGATGTTGGACAGGAATTCCAGGTTGGGGAAGGGTACACTCACTGCCAGTCCCGCAGACTCACGAGACTGATCAGAGATGGCTAAAGGTGTCTTGGCCACAGTGAGGGGTAATGAGACAAGAATATAAAATTCAAATCTGATTTATTAACAGTATGTTACAGCTTATATACTATAGTTTCATAACACACACTATTATACAAATTCTTTGTGTTCTGTACGTGTGAGATGCAACCAAATCAATATTTTAACTGGGCCGGCGTGACGGGACTAAAAGGAGCCTGCAGGATATAATCACGCTGTTCAAGGAGACCGACCCTGACGACGTGCCGACGTTTGTGGTGAAGGAGCTACACAAGCTTCCTCCCGTCACCTTCGACCACGTCGATGTAACGAGCCTTCTGAAGGACATTGTCTTTCTGAAGACCCGCCTCGCGGATGTGCTGACGAAATTAGATGCATCCCAAAACACTGTCGCTGATTTGCGTAAAGAAGTTAGCGAATTGCGCAACAGTGTGGCGGTAATTAGGTCACCTGTGCATGCGTCAAACGTAAACACATGTCGTGGAGCCGGCCTCGATATATCGTTGTCGAATTCCGCGTCAGCAGTTTCGTCGCCAGCGCATCCGTCGATTGCTGAGCTTGCAGAGCGCCGCGCCGGCGCGCCCCGCAGCCCGCCGCTCGTCACCGCGGCTCCTCCTTGCAATGCCGCCCGCGCCCCTTGCCCCGTCCCGCTGGCAGTGTCAGCAGCTCCGACGAAACCCCTACAAAGGGATTTCGCTAGCGTCACCGCGAGTACCCGTGGCGCTCCTAGTATCAAGCCCATGCCGGAAAGGGCGCCGAATAGGGCTGATAATGATGATGGTTTCGTGACGGTGCAAAGGAGTAAGCGCCGATCGCGAACGAACCAGAACCGCTGTGGCAAAGCTCCTGCGGAGCCCGAAATGAGCCTGCGTGCCGCAAAGCCGAACACACCGGTGTACATCTCCCGCCTGCACTACACCACTAAGGCTGAGGACATCGTGGAGTACGTGCGTCAAAAGACGAGGTACACGCCAAGGGTGCAGTTACTGGAATCGCACCGGAACGTCAACTTCAAGGCGTTCGTCGTGCGTGTACCGAACTGTTATCTGCCCCTCGTCATGGAAGAAGACTTTTGGCCGCAGGACGTGGTGTTCCGTCGCTTCCGCGGACAAGTTCCACTGGACAGCACAAAGTCAAGCTAGTGCAAAGTGAAGCGCTACTAACATAGTCTTAAGCGTTTTTATTAACACAAGTTTTGTTTATATAAAAATATGTATGTTTAGGTTAAGGTATTTTTCTATGGGCCTGTGTCGCCTGAAATAAATGGTATTATTATTATTATTATTATTACTAGTTAATTAAGCTTCATTTTAACGGTGCAAGTGTATAAGCCTGTACCATAAAATTGAAGCAACAATTGACTGGCACCATCTAAATGACACGTACGATACGGGCAAGTTGCCGGTCAAAACTGGTATAGTACTGGTATATATATATAAACAGCACGTACAATAAAATAGCGTGTACAATAACTGAATGTACATGCGTGTACATTCAATACTTGAATCAATTGTACAAGGACGTGCAACTCTGTGTTTAGACGAGGCAAAACTTGAATGTAATAATCGTCTTGCAATAATTACACTGTGTAAACAGAAGTCGCATGTAATTATCTAATGGAAAAACTTGCATTATTGAATGCAAGTTTGCAAATTGTATACAATAAATGTATTGTATGCCATTTCATGGAAATCACACGTGTGTAAACACTTGCATGCAATTCTTGAATGGCAATAACTAAACGTGCTTTACGGCATGCGATGATTGCTCTTGAACGTTCCAGAGACTTGCACCGTGTAAATGAGGTTTCAGGGGCTAAATGATAACAGCTGAACGGATCGATCGAAGGTTAAGCGACGCTTGCTGTGGTCGGTTCGTGGTTGGGTGACCATCCATTACATGTCGAGGCCTCTTCGTGGCTGGAGGGAGACTGAAAATCATTCTGCAACTGGGTTGTGGAGGTCACATAGGTAGTTGCTTCATGTAAAATACTAGTATTCAGCTGTATCCAGTTAGATTGGAACCCGACCCCAACGCGTTCGGGAAAAGTGTAGGCAGATTAAATTATTGCTAGTTCTACCCAATGGCAAAAATAAACTAGTGAAAGACAATATTTGCAAATTTTTACCACATTTTTACAAATCAATTGCGTCACCACCACCACTGGAATGCCACAAATTCCAATAATATTAAAATATTCTAATTTTGTTTGTGAAACAACAGACGAATCCAATAACTTCAGAGGGCCTAAGATGGAACTTCAAGCATCCCGATCTGTCACGAGCCTCTGGTCTAGCTCCCGAGTTAGATCGCTTCGATGCCCAATTCTTCGCTGTGCACTACCACCTTGGGAACAAAATGGATCCGATGTCACGCAAATTGCTGGAGCAGACCTATCAAGCCATTTACGATGCGGGTAAGTTGATCTTGGTTATTTAAGATATATATTTGTGGTACCTCTGGTCAGAAGCAAAGAGCCAACAGATTCTCAAGATTTTCTCGAATATCTCCCAAAAATACTCAGTTTTATCCTTTTTAGCAAACATCTTATATGCAATCCATAAAACCTGGCCAAGTGCGTGTCGGACCACGTATAGCTTGAATGGTTTCGTATTAGGGATACATATTTGGGAACGCATGCACTAAATAGATTTTATCGACCGCAAAAAATAATATGACAGCATATAATATTTTTTTTTTTTTAAAGTATGATTGATAAAGTTAATTCTGCGGTAGTAACCGAAATTATCTGAAAAACTATTGACTGAAATAGCAAAGTCACTTATAAACATAATAATATTTTTAATAGTGGGATTATGTGCCACTTGATCCTTTCTACCTACCCCGCAAAGGAAAGCGTAAATTTATAGTAGTAGTACATTTATGTAGTTTTATCTAAAGTAATTTTTTACATTCTACAATGACATTACAAAGATATAATGCACCTAAAATTGGCTAAACGCCATTTAAGTTATTTTCTATGGATTTTTTATGGAATTTTGGCTTATCCAAGTACATTTTATAAGTTGGTCGACTATTACTCAATAACTTGTAGAGCCTACTGTGATGACCGGGGTTCCAAGTAAACCGATTAATGAAAGAAGAACATAGGTAGTTCACACAATTTTAATTAATAAAGTTTCCCATTTGCTATCTAGAACTAACACCTTAAAATTTACAAATCTTTATCGATCGACAACATCCGTATCGAATAATCAACTTAGCTGTTATAGTGTTCCTTTTAACTACGTTATACGAGTATATTACTGTAGTGAGTACTTTTCACAAATCCTAAAACAACAACAAAACGGGTAGGGGGCTATAGAGGTCTGGGGAACAGGGTGTAAAATTCACTCATATCTTCATAGAAAAGGGAAGAGTCTCCGACCAGACGGGTGTTGTGTCTGGTGGGCAACTGCCCGACGATTGATGTCGGGACGTTATATATACACTAGTTACGCGGTAAACTCTGCTTGCGCGATGCAGGATTTTGCGTGACGTCAGTGTGACGCGTCGTAGCTCGCATGTGGCAAAGTAGGTACCGCCACATCACTTCTCTCCGTTAGTTAGTTAGTCGGAGCCGGATGCCGCATAGTTCACAGAGGGTCGGAACTGTCTGCGGTGATTCCCCAGTGAGTCGGGGTGGCACTGCGTTATGCTCCAGTGCGTCGGATGTGGTACAGCGCCGGGTTGAGGCTGACTGGCGTCGACCAGGAGAAGGTTTTTGAAGGCTCTGCTTGTGGACCGGCCGAGTGTGCAGTGTACTGTGCCAAGGTTGCTAATGAGGCTGACTTGTCGCACGAAAGCTTGAAGGAAATGATAATGGCGTCACGCTGATGTAGTTTGCACGAAGGCTGCGCCGACTTTTATGTTCGGTGTCACCAGTATAGAGGTATGAGGAACAGGGTGTAAAGTTCACTCATACCTCCATAGAAAAGGGCAGTTGCCCACCAGATATGATACTCGTCTGGTCGGAGGATCCTCCCTTTTCTATGGAGGTATGAGTGAACTTAACACCCTGTTCCTCATACCTCTATAGGGCCAAGCATTTGACTCCTACAGAAAAGGCCAATACTTTGAAAACGGATCCCTGAACTGAAAAAAATGCCAGTACATACCCGGAATATATTTGAAAGATAAATTTAACAACACCCGACACAAAAAAAACATTCTTACTTTACGTGTAAGGGAGGTACCAAAAATAATTAAATTTTTAAGATTATTGCACATTTTTGTGGACATGATTAATATGCAAAATAACAACTTTTTATTAGCAAGAGTGTCTGAGTTAAGCCGCGGAGAGACATATAGACGGAATTGACGAAACTAGAAGGGTTTCTGGTGTTACTACGGAATCATAATAAAAGCATATTTTTGTTTCAGGTCTGAGTCCGGCTCATCTCTATGGGAAAAAGGTTGCAGTTTTTGTGGGATCATCTTTTTCTGACACGGAAGCATTTGCTAGCACGGATTCAAGCTCCAAATCCGGTTTAAGCATATTAGGGTCAGTTACATTGTCATTATAATAATTAACACCTTAAGTCTTTTTACAATTTACAGTCCAGCCAAAATGTAAAAATGTATACTTAAAGAATTTTATGACATCTGCCCATTTAACTGAACTTGGCATGGACGTGGAGCAACAAAGCATTAGAATTTTACGTTAGTGTGGTTACACGTAGTTATTTTTTTCTTTATAGATCGAGTAGGACAATGTTCGCGAATCGCATCTCGTACTGGCTGAATACAAAGGGTCCGTCACTATCAATGGATGAAGCTGACTGCAGTTCCACCGCTGCACTAGAAGCGGCATATTCAGCTATGAAAAGTGGGGCATGTGATTCAGCTATTGTTGGAAGTGCATTTTTAAATCTCCATCCACATGGATCTGTACATCACGGGAGGTCAGTCTCATAGCTATCTATAATTTCATGATCTTTACGTATACCACTTATGTCTTGCAGCAGTCGAGATCAGGTTTTTAAAAGTTACCAACTAGAAATATTTTTATTTAACTTTTCAGGCTTTCTGCTACTATCTCACAAGATGGCAAGACAAAATCATTCGCACAAGATGCCGATGGTTATACTTTGTCCGAAGCAATCAGTGTAGTACTTTTGCAAAAAGCAAAAGACGCAAACAGGTAAAAGTTAATTCAAAGATAACAATTGCAATTGCAGTTAAAACATTGCTTATTTGAACAATATTTATAATATATTGTTGTTTTTAGAGTCTACGCGGAATTGGTACATGTCAAAAATGAATTCGTTTCTCTACTGAGTGATGAAATGGGGCCCAAACTCGGGTACTGTCGCGAACCTCAGACTACAGCTGGGTTCATTAGACAGTTTTACGAGGAAGTGCAGGTGGTGCCACAGAAGGTAGAATACGTAGAAGGATATGGCACAGGTAAGATAAGTTTGGAGGTGGGGGAACACTTCTTTCCTCAACCTTCAACCGTGAAACGTATATCAATACGTGATAAACAGAGAAACCGTTAAAGGTGATATTATCTGGAGGGTCCACAGTTATTGCTGACTTCAAAAAATCGTCAAGATTTACCAATGATTAAAATCTATACAAAATGAATCACTACGTGTTTAAAGAAACCCTTTCATTCCACCGTGATCTCGTTAAAAAGTTTTTAGGAATATTTTTGTTTTACCACATTTCGGGGGTTTGCGCAGGCATACTGGATGCTGACAAATCTGAGCTGGAAGCAATTGCAGAAATCTACTGCAAAGATAGGCAAGACCCCCTACTAGTCGGCAGCGTGACATCTAACGTAGGCTTGACAATGGCAGCGTCTGGCATGACTGCTATCACTAAGGTTAGTAGCTTATTAGTACCTCCTGGAACTAAACTAAGTCTCTTTGCAAATGAGCTTGTATGGGGAAGTAGGTACCACACCGATCATTTTGGTGGACCTATTTATTAATGCTTACCAAAAATGCAGGTGCTACTTGGCTACCACACCGGTCAGCTAGCTGCCAATCTGCACTGTAGTATTCCACGGCAGGACGTGGTAGCTTTGCGCGAAGGGCGCATGCGCGTCATTACTGAGCATCAGAGCTTCCGTCGCTCCTACGTCGCGGTCAACGGCATGTCCGTCAGCGGCGTCAACTCACACGTGCTGCTGCATGGACACTATAAACCCAAGGTACCTTTACTCAGTGATGCAACGTAACTGTTAACTTTATTCAACACGTTGATAATTGAATGATGAACACTAATACGTTCAATATTGAATGACGACAGATTTGCTGCCCCGACGCGCCTTTACAATGATTGAATGAATGTTGCAGGACCTTTCCCGCTACCAGTCTTCTATTCCACGCTTGGTCACATTATCCGGCCGACAAGAGTCTGCCATCACTAAGATATTTGAGAACCTCAAGTCCAGACCCATCGATGCTGAAGAATTGGCACTGTTGCACAATATACATGCGAACAACATCTCTGGACATTTAGGCAGGGGATATGCGATACTTGGTATGGACAAATTGATAATTATAGTAGTAACTATCATCATTATTCAGCCGAAATTCGTTGCTGGACATAAGTCTCCCCAATAATTGTAACATGGACCGGTCCTGTGCGTCTCGAATCCAGAGAATTCCCGCGACCTTCACCAGATTATCGGTCTAACTTGAATAGGCTGGGAAATAGCCACCACTCCAGAAATTTTCGGCACCATTAACTATCTGTTAGCAAAAAGATACACATTTCTTCCTAACCCTGATCACTGTGTCGGAGAATCTCATATCATATTAATTTTTTATATAAAAAAAAAAAATATAATATTGTGCTTCGTACTATTTATTTTAGTGCACTAAATAAATGATTTATCAATCTATTGCAATGTTTTGTCTTCTTATCTTGCCAGACACGGACGTGGACCAAAAAACTGTGAGCTTGTGTGAGAAGGCCGAGTACTTCGACGACGCTCGGCGGCCGCTGTGGTTCGTGTATAGCGGGATGGGCTCGCAGTGGGTTGGTATGGGTGCGCAACTCATGCGCATACCGATCTTCGCTGCTGCTATACACCGGTAATTATAAAATATCAGTAGTTTAATCACAAGTTTTAATGCGTTTGTTTAGCACGGGGAATTTTATTTCAGTATTTTTGCATTCTCCCTTTCTCTCTTAAATTGTTTAAACATTACATTACTAATACGGGTATTGAACTGAATACTTTCTTACAGTTGTCATAAAGCGATGGAACCTGCAGGTCTCAACATTGTTAACATAGTAACGTCTACTGACAAAGACATATTCGACTATATCCTACACTCCTTCGTGGGAATCGCTGCTATTCAAATCGGACTTACAGATGTCCTTAATGAACTGGGCTTAAAACCAGACGGAATTATAGGTATTTATTTATTTGAGTGTATATGCACAATATTACAGAATAAAGAATCCCAAGGCATTGTACAGTGCAATATACAAACTAGAATGTGTTATAAGTGTAACACAAATAATTACATACCTATATATGATGTTCCATGATAGAATTGCTAACCTGATCATACCCAAGCTCATGGATAGATTAATTCATAATATAGATCCGCTAATAATTAAACTTTGAATGCGTTCTAATTGTATGATGCGCCAGAATTGTACGAGTACTTATCCGGTACAATTCCGAGTCTTTGAAAATATCATCCAAACTCAAAACTGATTTCAATTCGTAAATATATTTTACTTTCGCTTTATTTGTAGCAGCATAGGTGGATCATACTTATGTAGTTCCCTACTTGATCGTTGCATTAATTCTTACAGGCCACAGTGTTGGTGAGTTGGCATGTGCATACGCCGACGGATGTTTAACAGCGGAACAAATGATGAAGTGCGCTTACCAACGTGGACGTGTATCGCTGGAGACTCCCATCATACGTGGTTCAATGGCTGCTGTTGGTCTGGGATATGATCAAGTAAATCCAATCGTCCAATACTGTTACGTTTTAATACCTTAATGGGCGTAGGTTTAGTAATTACTAAACCTACGCTGCCGTCCTCTGTAAAAGGCCTGTTAAAAGACCGTATCCTTTTAATTTTCTCGGAACCCGTGTTTATAGTTATCACCTTTATCAGCAATATGGCATCTAAACAATTAAAACATTTGTGTAGTTATATGAAACCGTGAATATTTTTTTTTCAAGTCTACGGAACAGTTAGTCCGTTTTCACCATTTTAGTATTTATTTTTAAATGTAGCTATCGAAGATATGTCCGCCTGAGATCGACGTGGCATGTCACAATGGGCCTGACTCTAGCACCATCTCAGGACCTGCTGACGTTATGAAGGAGTTTGTCGCTCAGCTCGTGGCGAAAGGCGTGTTCGCAAAGGAGGTGCAGAGTTCCAACATACCGTATCATTCGCGATACATCTCAATTGCAGGTATGTAGATAACATAATTTTTAACCTTTTGAAAGAAGCCAATGAATGGGAAAATATTCTGGACGCCAACGACATCTCAGTATATAAAAATGTACTCTGTAGTCAAATAGTCGTCAAACAGTAGATACAGTCACAAAATAAAAAATATTAAACCATAAATTGCGGCTTGTACTGACTACCGGCCATACCGACGCGTTTACATGGACCCATGGTGTTCAAAAGTAAGTAAGCACACAATATTATGAAAGATTATATGCCAAACATTTTCAGGTCCTCAACTTCTCAAGTCACTAAAAGAAGAAATAAAGAATCCGAAGCCCCGCAGTAAGCGTTGGCTATCGACTTCTATTCCGCAGAGTGAATGGAACGAAGATTTAGCTAAATATTGTTCAGCAGAATATCAAACTAACAACCTTCTGGTAAGTAGCTGTAGTTTTTTGTTTATTGATTCAATACACGAGTACAAGAAGACAAGGCATCAAATTCACAGTGTACTAACTGCTGTGTCAAAGTACTCCTTCACATTGCTCTTAAGTCATCACGTGCCCAAAAGAATCCCACGTTGAATGACGATGCTAATTCTTTACATAAAAAAACGTGCTAGTAACGTTGTGGTCCCACGAAGTGTCAACCTAACGAGGTGGAACCATGATACAAGCATTATGACTCCTTGTTCATATATTTCTATGGGTTCCGTTCCCAAAGGATCGACAACTCCACGTCAAAGCACGTATTTTGCGTACAGGTTATAAATTCGGCTATTCGATCCACCCCAGTTCCTAAAGCAAGGCCAGACGCCTTGGTGTAACTGACAATTTCACGTAGGGTACGTTAGTTACCGAAGTACTTTGCCCTGTATGTGGCGATCATCGGGCAATTTAGCAGCACATGAGCTGCTGTCTTGTCGTCCTCCATGCAGGCCCTGCACAGCGCACTGCCTGTTACTCCTATGACAGTTCATTGGCTGCATCGTTGAATAGCCAACCATTGTATATGAGAACCTGATTTATGTAAAAAAGAATATTAATCTATATTCCAAACACAGCGACGTTCATAACATAAATACTAGAAACAAAGATTTACTTATTGTGCCCACGACTAGGCTCCTAAAAAATTGTACCTAATCCATTTAAGTGCCAAAGTATACGTTTTTACAACAAACTCCCAAGTCTTGTTAAAGAACTGAGCCTCAATAAATTTAAATAATTTATTAAACAGAAACTGTCAAAAAGGTTTCTATAAAGTTAAAGATTACTTGTATGACAAAAAGGCTTGGGATTAACTAAGCTACTTCAATGTACCCCCAAGCAACAATCCATTTTATACTGTGAATGAGTGTTTTAGAATTAATACTGTCCTTATGTAATAACTTATGGTATTTTTGATGACTTTTAAAGAGAAAACTGTCTGTGAATGTGAGTAGCATTCAGGGTACATTGAATATATGATTATTATTTTAATATTGTAAATGTGAAGATTATGTGGGTCATTGTAGCTTTTTTTTTCTCCTCGGTTAATTTTAATCATGGTCTGGCAGTTTGAGTAATTTTTGTGGCCTACCCAAATGTCTTTGGTATTGTTCGTCGAATCGTTGAGCTCCTTAAGTTCTGAGTTGAGCTGCACGATTACTGACTAATGCGTGCACTGACTGGACAGGTCCACTCAATCTGTGTGGTTTTTCCTCAAAAGACCATTTCGGACACAAATCTACATGGTCTTTACATGATCTGACCAAGATTATGTCTGGACTTTAAAAGAGACTGTGACCTCTGAGTTTGTTTCGGCCTTTCTTCTCAGAGTAGTCAGATAGGAAAGCCGACCTCATCTAGTTTTTAAAATATGATTGACGTGTAAAAGTGTTTGTACAAACCTACTTACAGAAATAAAATCATTTATCATTTATTGTGTACTTTGATCCATTAAATGGTAATATTATTGAGGCTACCCACCTGGTTGATGCACTGGTGGCACTCGCATATCAGCCCAGAGTCAACTGTAAGACAGTTTAACCCTTGCAGAACAGCCATGCTGTCTGAGAGTATGTGAATCCTTAACTTCCCTGGCATTGATGGCTGAAGCGGCAAGATCATATACCCATGCATTTGGCCTGGAATACTGTGTTATGGACTCCCAATGGTGTGGCTATGTGTATGTTGAAGTCCTCCGACAAGATTTCAGCACCTGTGCCACTACCTGTTTTGGATTCATCTGTGAAGATGCGCAGCTCTGCAGGGCGCAAACCCTCGCATCGGCGTGGTGGACCCTCGTGAAGTTGGATTCTGTGTTTTTATCAAAGATAAATTGATTGGGTACCCGGTCATATATGACTTTTGTAATTGGGAAATTAATATTAGGTCCCTGAAGCAGCGCGGTGTGTTAGGTGTCTCTCTTACTCTAGAGATTAATTGCATTTAGATGCACTGCCGCCATCGTCACTTCCTGCTGTATAAACAGGTGGAGCGGTGGTAGTCTTATCATGGCTTCGATAGTTGCAGTCGGAGTAGTCCTTACGAAGCCCGTGGTCACCATGCAGGCTACTCTTTGAATGCGTTGTAGTTTATTGGAGGCTGTAACTAGCTTGGTGCGAGGCCATCAGACCACGGCCCCGTAGATGATCATGGCGCAGATCACTGCGGTGTACAGCGATTGTATAATTTTGGGGGATTGACCCCATTGCTTACCTATCATTTTCCTGGACTGCCAGAAGGAGATACATGCCCGGTTTAGCTTGTTGTCTAAATGAATACTCCAGTTTAACTTACTGTCTAAGTGCTGAGTGAGGTTACAGATCGTTCTTGTCTCCTTTCCCAGAACAAGGATTGCGAGGTCGTCTGCATAAACTATTGTAAAATAGTGGTTAGCGTTGAGTTTGGTGCTGAGGTCTTTAATCACCGGATTCCATAGAAGGGGGGACAGCACCCCTCCCTAGGTGCAGCCTCTGATTATCATTTATTTATTTATATAACATGGGAGATTTACAGCTAAAACAAACAGATCAAGGACAGTACATTACTCTGAAAGCCAATTACAGGTCGGTTTGTCCGAACTAGTGGCAGTGGCCCGTCTACTGCGGGAGCCTTTACCTGATCATCTGCGTGCGTGGCGGCTCTCCTTCCTCATCATTCTATCCCTCTTCTTGCCTTGTTTTGTAGCCGCCGATGGACCTGAAGGGTCAGTGCAAGGGCAACGGGCTTATTGATTGCATCCACCCTTGCTCTTGTATTTGTTGTACTTGCCAGAGGCGTGAGAACATGTCCTCGGTGCAGCTTGCCGTCTCCATTTGACCGGTGACGGCCGTCTGAGAAGAGGAGCCTAGAGGAGCCTATTTGAGGAGGGTGTAAGTGTACCTACTGCGTACGTGTTTATTGGTTGTGAGTCATGTAAATAAAACAACTGTTTACGGCGAGTGCTAGTACATAACTAAAATGTGTAATTATTTATTTGATTATTATAATATCTGACCTACATACTAATCGTTAGCTGACGATGCACCACATTATTTCCCCCTTTAAAAAAAAAAACTTTTTTACATTTACATTTTGTAAGTACACCTACATAACAGTATACCAAGTTATTAACTATATAATTAAAACATACTTAGTGATATTTTAGTTCAAATTTGTCATTGTCATTAAATTACATCAAAAACAATTAGTAAAAAATAAAAATAAAAGTCTTGTATTACACTATGCCGTTACACTTTTCTTCTAGTTTTCTTTGTGAAAAACGATGCTGCAAACGCGTTTAGTGACGTTCTTCATACGTTTTGTGCTCCCTGTGGTCCGTTTGGATGTTGACTGCAACGCATGGAGATCGTTGGGACCGGAGCCACCTGAGCTTGTCTGCTATCAATATGACGTATTACCTTCTTGTAGAACCTTTTTCTACACTTTTTGTACAGGCAGAACACTAACACTGCGACGGCGATGATGAAAATGCCACCCATGGTTATTTCCGTGATTGAAACGTTGGATCCTCCAGACCCGGCGGCGGCGGCGGTTTGAGCCACCACGATCTCTTCCTTTGAGCCCCAGCTTCCCATTTTTCTAAAAATCGATAGTTTCTTCAGAGTGCTTGTGTTATAACAATGTGTTATTACTGCGGTGATTTGCTTGTTTGTGTTGTACGATTGTATTTTACTTCAATTCGTCTTTTTCTTCTGCTGATCTGGCTGTATTGTAAATCGTACCACCGGACGTATGACGCGACCTGAACGTGTCGTGTTCGGCGCGGTCTTATTATTTTCCGCTGGCTCGACATTCTTGTGGTCGTTTACTAGACTACTGCTACTTTTCATGTGTGCTAAAGGTTCGTTTACCTTTTCATCACTTAAAATGTAGGCTGGTTTTAATCTGTCCACTGTTATTATTGATGTTCTCTTTGGCATTTGAATCTTGAAATGTTTTTCTTGCTTCTCTAATACTTTATAGGGGCCTTCGTATGACGGGGTTAGTGGTTTTTTCACAGCATCCGTTCTGACGTATACATATTCGCATCCTTTCATATCTGGATGAATAAATGGTTTATGACTTGTGCTATGGTGCTTGTTAATAAACGGGCTTAGGTTTGCCATTGTCTTCTGGAGAGTCTGTGCATAAGTTTCTGGTGATGTATATTGCGTTTTCGGCTCGATAAACATTCCAGGGAGACGTATGTTGGTTCCGTATAACATTTGTGCTGGGCTTATATTTTCTTTCAGTCTTAGCGCTGCTCGTAATCCTAGTAGAACTATGGGTAATTCGCTCGACCAGTTTGTCGTATTACCGCGCGCGATTAACGCGGTTTTCATTGATCTATGCCAGCGTTCAACTAAGCCATTTGACTGTGGATGGTAACTTGTAGTCCTGGTTTTCTTAATACCAAGTGACTTGGTTAGAGTAATAAATAAGTCTGACTCGAACTGTCGTCCTTGGTCCGTGGTTATGGTGTTTGGGCATCCGAATCTCGCTATCCAGGTGCTTAAGAGAACTTCCGCTACGACTTTTGCTGTTATCTCTGCTACTGGTACAGCTTCTGGCCATCTTGTTTCCCTGTCAATCATTGTCACAATGTATCTGTTGCCGTTAGATTCTGGTAATGGGCCGACAATGTCTATGTGCACATGATCTAAACGTGCTGTAGATGGAAATGTTCCGATTGGGGCCGAGTTGTGCCTGTGTGTCTTGCTTTTCTGGCATGCATCGCATGTTTTCGCCCAAATACCAACGTCAGTATTCATGCGTGGCCAGAAGTAGTGCTCGGTGATCATTTTCTTTGATAATCTTATGCCTGGATGTGTTATATTGTGCATAGTGTCGAATACTTGTTTTCTAAGTAACTTCGGCACATACGGTCGAAATTTTGATTTTGAATTTTCGCAAAGTAGTTGTCTCGTTCCTGTTAGTTGCATACTTTTCCAGCTAAGGTTGTTTTTGTTTAACAGCTGAGTGAGTTCAATGTCATTGCGTTGCATATCTGCTAACTCATTCCAATCCACAGGTGTCGGGCAATCTATTTGTTCGACTCGCGATAATGCATCGGCCACTGGGTTCATATTACCGGATAGGTGACGGATGTCTGTTGTGAACTGTGCAATGAACTCGAGATGACGTAGTCGCCTTGGGGCTATCATTTTACTTGTGGAGTTTTGTTTAGTAGTGAAGGCGTGACATAATGGCTTATGATCGGTGTATATTATCACCTCTCTTCCCTCGACATAAGGTTGAAAATGCGTTACTGCCATATAAACTGCTAGCAATTCTCGATCATATGTGCTGTATCTTGATTGCGTTTCACTCAGTCCCTTTGAGAAAAAGGAAAGCGGCTTCCAGTTTCCGTTTTCATACTGTTGTAAAACGGCGCCTACGCACGTTTGAGATGCATCTGTCATGAGTGATAGCGGGGAATGCGTTGTTGGTGAAGTCAATGTAACAGCGTCGCTTAGACTTGCTTTACATTGTTCGAATGCTTCTAGTGCCTCCGGAGTCCATTGTATTTCAGTTTTGTCATTTTTCTTCGAGCCAATGAGGTATTTGTTCAACCGAGCTTGATGTTGGGCTGCTTGTGGTATGTTGTTCCGGTAAAAATTAATCATCCCTAAAAATCTTCGTAATTCTTGCACAGTTTTTGGTATTGGGTATTTGGTGATTGCTTCGACCTTGTCTGGTAATGGTTTGATGCCGTCTTTTGTGATCTGATATCCGAGAAATTCTACTTGCGGTTTGCCCAGTACGCATTTGGCTTGATTTATTGCGATGCCGTGTTCGTCTAACCGCTTGAACACTTCTTGTAAATGACGTCGGTGATCGCTGATTGATGATGACGTCACTAAAATATCATCTATATATACAAAGATAAAGTCGAGTCCCGCTAAGACTGTGTTAAGGAATCTGACAAAGGTTTGACCTGCATTTCGTAGTCCGAACGGCATTCTTGGGAATTCGAATAGACCGAACGGGGTGATTACTGCAGTCTTCTCTACATCTTGTACTGGTATCTGGTTATATGCCCTTTTTAAATCAATCGTTGAGTATATACTGGTTCCTGGTAATAGGTATGTGAAGTCTAGTACTCTTGGAATCGGGTATCTATCCGGTACAGTGATCGCGTTCAATCTCCTATAATCACCACATAGCCGCAACTCGCCATTTTTCTTTGTCGTCACGTGCAAAGGGCTTGCCCACGGGCTCTTGGAAGGCCTGCATAACCCTGCCTCTAGCATGTGCTCTATCTCTTTCTTCACTCTTAGGTATTTGTCCGCCGGCAATGGTCTGGACTTGGAGTAAACAGGGTGTCCGTTGGTGATGATTTGATGAACTACGTCGTGCTTAGGTTGTGACTGAGCGTCAAGAGGTTTCAAAATGTTCGGGTAATTTTCTAAAATGTCTGCATAATCTTCGGTTAAATTTACTGTCCGAAGTGTTGGTGTGCTTGACTTCATTAACTTTACGTTTCTCTGAAGTCCAGTCGTACCATCTATTAAACGTTTATTCCGGATATCCACCAAAATGTTATTTTTTTCTAGAAAATCGGCTCCCAGTATTGGTTGCGTAATGTCAGCCACGATGAAAGTCCAACGATACGGCCGTCTCATATTCAAATTTAACGTCAGCGTTTTGTCGCCATATGTTTTAATTTGCGTTCCGTTTGCAGCGTATATTTTATATGTGTCATCTGTTTTTAAACGGTTTCCCACTCTAGGTATTGCTGAAATATTAGCGCCAGTATCAACCAAAAAACGATACCCACTTTTTCGGTCGGTAACGCAAAGGCGGTTTGAAGGTATGATAGCGCTGACGACCGCCTCTGTCAACGCTGAACTCAGTTTTCCGACGGCTTCTTCCAACTGCATGGTTTTTCACAGTTCCGGGCTCGATTCCTATGCCGGAAATGATATTTGCATAACCAATTGGGACTGTCGGGTGTAATCCTCGTCCTCGAGTGGGATCTTGGGCGCGAATGGCTTCGATTAGGTCTATAATTACGACGTCCATTATCGTATGAGTTGGTTTTCAAAGCTGCAATTTCCATGGTCAGCTTACTCATCTGATTGACTAACTCAACCATAAGCTGTGTTTGACCGCTTGAAATTTCAGACACTTCACCTGATCTTCCTTCCAAAATCTTGTCTGCTATAGCGGCGAGGTTGTCGAGCTTTTGATCTTGACTGACCATTAATACTGCTCGAACGTGATCAGGGAGTCTTGACATCCACAAGCTATGCAGGGTTTTTTCGGCCACCTGGCTCTTACGTGCCAATTCCCTCATTCGTCTCAATAGTTGCGACGGTTTTTGGTCGCCTAGTTCCACTTCACTGACCAGTTTTTGGAATTGTCGCTCCTCTGACTCTTCGTAAACGGCCAGGAGTCTTTCCTTAATGGCACCATATTTATTGGTGGCAGGGGGTGACATTATTATGTCGGCTACCTGACTTACTGCGTCTTTGCGGAGCTTGGAAAGCACGACGCCGTATTTTGCTTCGTCGCCCTGTTTTTGGGGAGCCATCATTGTCTCGAACTGAGCGAACCACACTCTGGGCATCTCGATCCAGAAATCCGGTATTTTTGAGGATATGCCAAGTGCTGCAATTTCGGCCTGACTGACGTCCGTCGCTCCGCATATTGGCGTCCCACTTCCACAATTTCCGCTTGGATTCATGTCTTCGATAACTATGTGCCTCTTGAAAACCAAACCAGGGAGATCCGCTTGTGGAAGGCTGATAAGGATAAGGTTGTGCAGTGCAGTTATCACGACACGGGAAAATCACGAGAAACAAATTTTAAATCGCGGCGCGCGTTAGTATTGTTCGATATCGGGGTCACCAGATGTAAGTGTACCTACTGCGTACGTGTTTATTGGTTGTGAGTCATGTAAATAAAACAACTGTTTACGGCGAGTGCTAGTACATAACTAAAATGTGTAATTATTTATTTGATTATTATAATATCTGACCTACATACTAATCGTTAGCTGACGATGCACCACAAGGGTATTTGATTGGACGCTTGGTACCGGTGCTACCCAACACTCGCGTCCGTGTGGAGAGGGTCGGACCGGCAGTGGTAATAGTCGTTGCCTGCTTTTTGGAAGGGTCGGTACTGGTTCCAATCGGCACCGACTTCCTTTGTTTAGAAAGAGACTTTTTGGTTTTGGTCTTAGCGTGGTTCTCGCCACAGCCGGACCGCCGCCCGTGCCGATACCCGCGGCGTCAGCTGCAAGGCAACCAGTGGCGAGGGAAGTGTAAGCAACTGTCTTGGTAATCTCATTGCCGTTCGCCTCCACTCTGGTGTTTGAGTTTTTAACTGGCTTTAAATGATCCATGTTAAATTTGATTTTAAAATAATGTCACCTCTCTGGCTCCCATCCTTCATGGAGATTGCATCTGGGAACGTCTTACTATGAAAAAGCTCGAACGTTAGGACTACCAGAGAGATATAGGTGCGCAAGTCTGGTTTACAGTGCGACATCGGGTGCTCAATCGAGTTGGCCACCCCCAACGAGCTGAGTAACCCTCATTTACACCGTCAGCATGACCTTTACCTACCGCTTCAGCTATCCGAGGACGACCTCAGCGGACCTCAAGCACATCACCTGTGGCCCTCTTATGGGACCGTGTGACCATATTCCTACCCCTGGCTATTGGGTAGGGCTACCAATTTGCTTGAAATCCAGACCAAAGGGGGCGTGTTGCCCGACGCGCACATTACAGCCAGAGCCACTTGGCTCAAACCTTCTGGACTCCTTCGTCCCCCGCTCACGGCGCTCAACTGCGTTGGTCCTAGCGCAGGTGACTGTTTACTCCTACTTGCCATCAGTTGATTTGAGTGGTAGTCGAGCTCGCCACCACAAAGAGGTCGCGGTAAGGAGTGGAAGTTAGGAAGGTATAGGTCAGTGGGAGGAGTTGGGATATAGGTAGGATGGAGCGGGCAGGGATTGTGAGATTTGGGACACGAGGGCATAAGACGGTTTTTGAGGGGACAGGTTAGACCTACAGCTATACCAAGCAAAGCAAAGCATGTCGTTGTGCAAGTTTTGCAATTGCAAAAGCAAAAATCATGACCCCCCTCAAACAAATGAGGCTTAGAGATACCTGGCAATAATTAATGTACCTATGCTATTTTAGAAAGGATGGCTACTGCTTTACTTTTTTTAGCCATCCCCCATTGCGACGACGCTTGGATCAATCTATTATCTACAATTTAAATATTAAACTTAAAAGGCCGATACATGTAATGTTATTTTATTTTTTAGAGGTTTTTTTTGTGTCGGGGTTCTTGAAATTTAACTTTTATTTCCTTTTATTTTTATAGCTTATATATTACTAGTCGACACGATACGATCGAAACGTGCCTCGCCGAAACCTGCGCAGCCGCACGTAGTTTTCCCACAGTGAAGCCGGTTACTAATTTATCCTCATTTCTCTTTCCTACTCTATCATCAGACCCAGATCTCCATCTGTCTATAGGTTATAGACAGATGGTGTTCTGGGTCTCAATGAATAGGTTATTCATTGAGACCATTCTAATGAGCCCAAACACGACACCTCTGCTGTAAGTTGGTGAGGGTGTTGGGTATCGGGCAAACTCCAGCTGATACTGCAGCATCTGTTGTAGGTTACCTACTACATTCTAATATCATTGAAGTAACAGAATACCAAAATTCGACTCGATCGGGCCTGTGGAAGATGCTCACATCCATTCATATCAATTAGCGAATCATCATTCTCTCACTAGAAAAGAGCTGATTCTCTTCAAACGGCTGAACTGATTTTTTTGAATCATTGCTAAGAAAGAACACTTTTGATTAAGTCACCTTTTAAATAAAACAAAAATAATTCAAAGTCAAAAGTTTATTTGCAAACTAAGTGTACATTTTGGTGTTATTATATAATGTAGGTACTTATAACATAGCGGCCTTTTCCAGGCATCGCAAATTTGAGGGTGAACATGAAAAATTTAAATAACTATGCAATTTTTTTTTGTCACATAACGGGTGGCTGCGACAACTAGAGGGTTGCGGTGAGTGGCGGCGGAATCGAAGAAATGCTTGGAAATGCGTTTCATGAATTTACTGATGGTCGGGATTTTAAGATCTAAGTGGAGGTTTTCGTTCCGAACGAACCAAGGGGAACCGGTTGCCTTACGGAGAAGCCGGTTTTGGAGGGCCTGCATCCTATGGATATGATGGGGTTTCGCTGGTGCGAAGACTACGCTCGCATAGGTCATGATCGGACGAATGCACGCTGTGTAAAAATGCGCAATTTGCACTTGAGTGCCAATTTGCTGCCTGCATTCAGGACGGAATGGAGTTTACCAAGAGCGAAAGCGGCGCGCGAACGCGCCTGCTTTATGTGCTCTGAGAAGGAAAGATGCTCGTCTAGGATGATACCCAAGTATTTGGCTCGCTTCTTCCAAGCACATGGTGATCCCGAATATGGTGATCGGACGGGGGAGGGTGGGGTTACGTCGCGGTTTCGAAAAGAGAACTACTTGACTTTTGTCGGGATTGACTTCGATTCTCCACTTTCTAAACCAGTCGCCGACTTGGTCGACTGAAGTTTAGAGAGTGCGAGATATCGTGTCGTGGCCGAGGCCGGTGTAGTAAATGGCCGTATCGTCTGCGAACAGAGCCAAGTGAGCCTTTCTCTTAGGGATATCGCTGGTGAATAGCGTGAAAATGAGATGGGGCGAACACGGAGCCCTGAGGGACACCTGCGCGGATTTAAATTTTTTAACAGTAATGCATAAACAAATAGTTGGTTGGCCATTAAAGAAAAATAAATAAATATCCAAACAACAATAGTAATCAAAAGCCATATAAATTGTTTTCGCAGTGTGAGACTCCCACTTAACTTTGGTTGCGTTTCGCAGAGCCCTGTATTATTCGACGAGACGTTGCGGCTGATACCTAGCAACGCTGTGCTGGTGGAGGTTGCACCGCATGGACTGCTGCAGGCCATTCTAAAGCGAGCCATGCCTGCGGAAAGTCGGCATGTTTCGCTCACCAGGCGCGGGCATCCTAACAACGCGCTTTTATTACTTAAGGCAGTTGGCGAGTAAGTATTTAGAAATTCTTAAATATTAAAAGCTTTTAGGGCCTTATTGCAAAAAAAGGTTACGGTCTAAATCCAAAATATCTATTGAGCAATTTTTTAATTTCGTGCTATATAAGGACAGAGTTCCAATTACAAAAACTGACGTCAAAGCGGTGTCTAAGTTGTGAATTTTGTAATATGAAAGAAAAAAGAAAACATTGGTTTATTTGTCACAGACCATGGAATTAGAATGTACCTACTTGATAGTACATCACAGACACGTGCATATAAAAAAGATATGCAAGTTAATTCTGTGCTCTGAATAAAGTTTATCATACAATAGCGAGCTCGAAGGTATGGGCCTGGACTAAAGTTAGTACACGTTTTGTAATGAGACGGTTACAATTGGCACTGCTGGCAGTATTGTCTTTATGAAATTATTCCAAGGTGCTTACTAAAATAATGATACATAAGAAGCAGATGTTTCATGAATTGAGAATACCCTTTGGTATGTCCTAGCAGTAGGAAGATTACAGGCTGATTATGTTAGGCTATGAGTAATGAATTATGTCATTCCTACAGTTTGTACATGCACGGTTACACACCAAAGGTGCAAGCTTTGTACCCGAAAGTGGAGTTCCCGGTATCTACAGAAACACCGATGCTGTCACATTTAGTCGAATGGAACCATAGTGAAACATGGTAAGTCCAATAATTTGATTACAATTTTTTCCAAATAAACGCCTACTAAAAGCAAAGGATTTTTGATTAGTGTAGTGGAAGGACCAGCATTGATCATCAACCACACTTACTAATTAGGTAAAGTCAGGAAAATGAATGCTTAGCAAATTAACACCCTAAGTTAAATTCATATCCGTGTTATTTCAATAAAATTGTCAAAGAATATTACAGTTTTGATTTTAATATACTTACGGAAAATTTAAGTTGTCAGTAAAAGTCAATTTGCTTACTAATTAATTTTACTGACTTTACAGGTTGGCGATTTAAGATTTTTTTTTTTTGTAATGATATGCATATAGTCAACTAGCTTCTGCCCGCGGCTTCGCCCGCGTGGAGGTCGGAAATTACCCCACGGGGGCGTGCTACTGGGATAAAAAGTATCCTATGTCTTAACCCTAGTCATGGCCTATCCGTAACCTACCTATTATCCAAATTCAGCCGTTAAAGCATGAAAAAGTAACAGACAGACGCAGATAATAAACGCTACCTAAATATTACCTCAAGATACGGACTCTGACTTAATTCCAATTCCTTGAATCATTAGACGCATGAGGAACATGGTGTAAACTTTACTCATCCTCCACAGAAAAGGGAGGCCCCTCCGACCAGACCGGTGTTGTGTCTGTTGGGCAAATGCCCGACGATTTTTTTTTTTTAGGTTTTGCATTTCGTAGTTGACCATGAAAGGTCGTCAATACTTAACCGGACTATCCTGTGGCTGCCTTAAGCTAACTCAAAGCCTCCAGCCAGGGGCTGCCCGACGATTGATGTCAGGAAGTCTTATATATGTTGATCCGACGGTAAACTCTGCTTGCGCGATGCAGGATTTGTATGACTCAGGTCTTTGATTCGTAGTTCGCATGTGGCATTGTAGATGCCGCCACAAATCTTAAAAAAGTCGTATGTAAAAAAAATAATCTTTTGAGTTTTAAAAGCATCCCCTATTTTACCAAACGCTGAATCACGTAATATTTTTTTTCTTACCTAAACCACAGATTTGAATCCAATTTGAATCCATATCCAATCAATCTACCTAGCTTTTCCCAACAATGTTGGGGTCAGCTTCCAGTCTAACCGCATGCAGCTGAATACCAGTATTTTACATGGAGCGACTGCCTATCTGACCTCCACAGCCCAGTAAATGGGTAATACGATACCCCTTGGTAAGACTAGTTGTCAGACTTTCGGGCTTCTGTTGACCCGTAAAGACTCCAAGATCCACGAATGACAGCCTAGACCAAAGGCTTAACATGCTTTCCGAGGCACGGATGAGTCTCGGTATGTAAAGATGGTCAACCATCCACAGACCAACCCTGGCAAGCGTAACTTAACTTGATGGATCAACCAGTGCTGCTGTTACTTGCCACGAACCCCTCACATGTACATACGCCTTGCCATCACGCCTTGTTTCCCCGAAGGATTCGGCAGAGGTGTACTTGTAGTACGCCCACATTTTGCCACTTATGTTTTAAGTCCCATGTAATAGGGGGCGAGCCAATTGCTATCAACTGGGCACAAGTCCTGACTTTGGGCTTCTACTAACAAATTCCTGTTGGAAAAACCCAATAATACTTTGCTTGATCTGGGAAACGAACCCAGGACCTCATGCTCAGCAGTAGCGCTTGTGACCGCTACTTAATGGAAATATTAGTCCATAGTAATATCAGTTACATATTTAATACATCTTGATACCTTGGTTGAGATTGGAGACCGGTGACAGCAATGATTCACTTAATTTATTTATAGACATTAGTATACTGGCATTATCAATGTCAACATATCACGAGCCATCGCGAAAATCGGGATGTCGCTTATTACAGATACACCTCTACCTCAGAAAAATCCTATTTGACTCTGTTGGGGGATGATTTTGGAAAAACTGTGATACCCGTGTCTCATAATTTTAATTGAAGAGTAATTGTATCAATTTTCGAGTCAATCGATATAGAGAATAAAAAGTTCCACAGAAAATTCAACCCTTAATTTCACCCTTTTAGCAGCGGAATTTCGAAAAACCCTTTTCTAGTGGATATTTACTCTTTATAAAGAACACACCCTCCAAATTTCATGTCTCTAGGAAAAGCGGTTTAGGCTGTGCGTTGATATATCAGTCAGGACTTTGAATTTTATATAATATTATTATATATAGATATCTGTATGATAAAAGTCTACTGAAAAGTTTTAAAGTACTAGATAGCCCCTCTAGACAATCTCAAAGTCATAACCTTGATGTGCTCGAAAAAATCGCGACTTTTGTAGTCACTGAAGTTGAAAATATAGGAAATTAAAATTACTCTATAATGAAGTTCATGCTGAAAAACCTAGATAAGACATCGCCAATACGCCATGTAAATGCGTGATATTTGTAGCGGCATTTACAAACGCCACATGCGAGCTACACGTCACACTGACTTCACGCAAAATCCTGCATCGCGCAAGCAGAGTTTACCGCGCAGCTAGCATATATACAACGTCCCGACAGCAATCGTCAGGCAGATGCCCACCAGACACAACACCCGTCTGGTTGGAGGATCCTACCTTTTCCATAGAGTATGGGTGAACTTTACACCCTGTTCCTCATATTCAATGATCTATCCTTCTGTGTGCGAGAGGAGAGGCATTTGGCTTTCTGTGACACACTATTACAGGCTTTAACTAATATATTATGAATTGCTTAAAGCTTCACTTCTTTATATTTCCTTAAAGGAACGTTACATATTTTGTGGGTGGAGAGAGGCGAGCGGCTGCAGCCTGCCAGTTCCTGAAGTCCATTCATGATGATGAGTACAGCTACCTACAAGGTCACGTTGTTAGAGGTAAAAAACTGGATTTAATTTATTAACGCCCTCACTGTTTGGTATTGGAACATAATTAGGCCTGTTTCGACTGTCCATGAGTTAGTATGAGATGAGTACAATACATAAGTGTTACCTTCTCTACAATAAATCTGTTCTATATGTGAACAAAATAACATAACTAAACGGATTCTTCTTCTACTGTCTCAGTATGAGCTATACATGAAAGTCCATACCTACCGTGGATTTTAGCAGCTTTGCTGCACTCCGTTCCGATTTAAATAGTATAAGTGTGCTAGTGTAATTACAGGGTTATGAGACATTTCAGCTTTGTTTTTGGGATGGCACCGCATTACAATGCCTTTGGTGTTGCAGATATTATTATCCGTAGGTGGCGATGATCACTTACCATCACGAACTTGCATTTAGCTTGTAGGAATAATGGATGTAGAAACCACCTAAAGTGTTTTATAAAATTCCTGATGACATAAAAACATGACATTATGTAAGTTAAAAAAAGCGCTTAGTAAATTATTAATTGGCAAATTAATGTTATTATAGTGTGACGAATTTTTGAACGACTATTTATTATAATAATGCATTTTTACCTTTTATTGATTTGGACTAATTATTGATTTTATTGTATTTGATGTTTTTATTATTTTTCTCTTTTCTGTTCATGTATTTTTTTTTCTTCTAAGTCACATAATCTAATAACACCTAACGTGTCACTTATAAATTTGTATGCCTTAATTATGACAAAACATGGCGCACCCCCTATTTATGTAAACACCTATGTAAATACCAATATTTCACAAATAAACTGATTGATTGAAAATCTAATATCCCTGTGTATTCCAGAAAAACAGTGCTATCCTTTCGCGGCTGCTTTGATGGCGACGTGGGATACCCTCGCGATGCACTTAGGGGTTCCCAAGCGTCAGAAACCGGTGCAGTTCTGTGACGTGCACCTGTATGCTCAGCCCACGTTGCACGACCAGCGACCGCTGAGGATCAGCGTATCACTACACAGGGGGACCGGAAAGTTTGAGGTATACTGACTGTAGTGTATCTATTTAGTAGATAATTGAACACTGTCTAACAACACAAATAGTCAGGTAGCTGTCCTAGTTGACAACTGTCAGTCAGCACGAATCACAGAGTACTTTTACATATGCACGAATAGCGTGAAGTAATGAGGTGCTTAGACTTCACTTTGCAATGTACAAATTGTAAAGTAGCAGTTTACTCATTGTTGAAAAGCCTAATAATAAATAAATAAATAAGTTGAAGGTGAAGCGTACCCTGGACTAGAACTTAGATATGATGGTAAGCCTGTGACTCCTATGAGTAAATCGTGATTGCAGCCCTGCTACAGATCATATAAACAGATACTACACTGATTTAGAAAATATCCATTGTATTCCGCAAAAGTTTGATTGCCATGTTTTATTGCGCCCTATTCAAATAGTGCAACTGTTGAACATAGGATTCAAATTGTAGGTCAAGCAAAGTGTTACTGGGTTTTCTATTATCTTTTAATAGCAGTTTATGACCAATAGGCTTGACTCCTGTTTCAAGAGACTCAAACATAACTTGTGCACAATGTGTTTAGTTTACCAACACTTCTGCCAAGTCTTTCAGGGAACCCAGGCGTAATTATATGACCAATTTATCTCCAACAGATCTTGAACGAGAATTACAGAGTGGCATCAGGGTACATTCAAAGTAGTTTGCACGTAAACGTGATAAATGCTGATGATGCTGACATGGTGCTCAGTTCACAAGACTTTTACCAACTGCTGCAAGACAGGGAGTATAACTACCGGTTAGTCATAAGAAGATAGCAAACATTAAGAAACACTACCTCTTTCTGGGGCAGTCATTTTAAAACGATTAACTGCTGTTGCTGCACCTTTTGCTTTTATCTGGCTGCGAGTGTCTCACCTTTCCACTACAACATAAGATGCATACGGATATGGTAGCCCACGGTCAAGCACATTCACATGATGGAGATACTTTCCTTTTCGCCCCATTCCTCTGAAACGGAAACTACTTTGAAGAATTTGAAAAAAGTACCCGCGTGGAAAACGATTTTCCAACGATGAAGAGCTCTTTATGAAACTACTCTGTGCGGCTGGGCTGCTTAGGGTACACATCCGTGTCAATAAACATCAGATCATGCATCCGAGCGTAGCATGTTCAATAGCATTGCAATAGGCTGCGCTTTCATACAAAATGAAGCTGCTGCTCACCCAGAGTTTTACACAATTTTACGAAAGCTTTCCGTATATCTTGCATTATATTAATGTTATTCTTTTGGTGTCCAACAAAGCTTATTCGATTTATCTATTTTGTAGCGGTGAGTTTGTAAGCGTCGAGGCCGCGAGCGCATCTTTGAGCCAGGCAGCGCTGGTATGGCGCGACAACTGGGTCACGTTAATCGACGGCTTGCTGCAGCTGAACATGCTGCGACAACCACACAATGCAGTATCCCTGCCCACACAGATCAGGAAATTAGAGATTGACACCAGGAGACATCTCCAAGGTGCCTACAACTTGAACGGGAAGACTGTTCTGAATGCTTACTTTTCTGATGTCCATGATCTTACAAGGTGACTATATATAATATATAATAGGTATTATTAAAAGTTTGTCCAGACCGAATTTCGGTCACGGTGGCCAATTTTAACCGAGACTAGCCAAATACGGAAATATTCTTATACAAGTGTGTGTACAAACACAGGAGTACTCTCAATTCCCTCTCTCCCATGCGCATTTCAATTGTTTCTTTTTGATTATAGTTTAAGTACTGGAACAGACAGTTCACTCTAGATAGACTACTCCTATTATGTTCATCAAAATACGAGGACAGTTCAATGTATTCTAGGTATGAGGGTGATTTACTAACGATGTGGGTAATTTGACTAATTCATTAATTATTGATATAATTTAAGGATATACTGGTAAAATTTCATATAGTTGTGATCATAAGTTTGCTAGTTATCCTTAGTTTCCATATTAGTATTCCAACTGGAATGGCTAACGTGACAATGTTTAAGAAAATCGAGCACCGCGCTGTTATTAAATTCCCTAACAACGAAGAAAAATGTCAAAAACTATTCACGAAGAGATGGTGGCTGTTTACTAAGATTCTGCACCTTCGTTATATAATGTTTCAAAGTGGTAAAGTGAATTTAAAGGGGCAGAGAGTGTATTGAAGACGACACTCGCTCGGGCGGCCCAGTTACTGCATCTACGGAAGAAAATGTGAAATAAGTTGAGAAGCTTATACTGTGGGATGCCCAAATGAAGATGAAAATGATAGAAAATATGACCCACCTCTCCGTTAGTACCATGCACTCTATTCTTCATGACCTTCTTTACCTTTCAAAAGTCAGTCCAAGATGGGTGCCACGAATGATCACGGCGTAAAAAACAAGTGCGAATCGAGTGCTGTGGAGAGTGTTTAGAGTTCTGTGGTGACGTTCAATCAAGTATGTTCTATCCAATTGTTACTGAGAATGTAACGTGGGTTCATCATTATGACCTTGAAAGTAAGCAGGAGTCCATACAGTGACACAAGAAGGGTACTGTGCCCCCTAAGAAATTCAAAGTCGTTCCATCAGCCGGAAAAATCATGGCCACAGTTTATGGGACTCGAAGGGAATTTTGCTGACAGAGTACACAAAAAGGTGACGCAGCATCCTATGCATTCACTTGACGAAATTTACGTAAAACAATTAAAGAAAAAAGATGAGGTAAACTGACCACCGGTGTTGCTTCTTCACGACAACGCCCCAGTCCACATGGCGCGTGTTTCCAAGGCTGCTGTGCGAAATTGTGGTTTCGAAGAAATTAACCAGCTACCCTGGACCTAGCACCAAGTAATTGTTATATTTTGTTCCCTAATTTGAAAAAAGTACCTGCGTGGGAAACGATTTTCCAACGATGAAGAGCTCAAGGCGGCTGTAAAAGCGCATTTTTTCAGAGAAAGAGGGAAGTTATTTTTTACAGGGTATTAAAATAAATGCAATTGTGGTAATGGGGGACTTAATTGAAAAATATTTTTTTTTAAAATTGAATTTACGTTTTTTTACATGCCGATACCGAGAATACATTTAACGCCCCTCGTATATGCCATGTTCTTGAACATTTCGCTTATTTTTAAGCATTTGTTTAAAATTGTTTCAAGATGAACTGTATAATTTATGTATATAAAATGCTTCAGGTGTGGTGGAGTTACTCTACACAATGTTAAATACCGCAATCTGCCTCCCGTTAGTCAAGACGCAACAAGGGTGGACCTGGTTGTACCACCTTCACGGGTTAGCAGCGCAAACGTAAGTGGTTTTTGCACATTTACATTTTCATTGTTGGTTTTACTTTTTCTTGAGGAACATGGGTTCTTACATGTGTTTTTGACTAAACTGTATTTTAGGTGCAAGATAAATTAAAATTGTTATTAAAGTTCATTTCGATATTCTAGTCGCTGCCACTATGTATAGAGAAAACTCCAGCTGCGAATTTTCATAATATTATGTACAAAATTAAATACCAGTGTAATTCTTTTTGGCTGCCTATGGGAGCAAAAATTTCATTTATCTGAATACATAGAACTTTTATTATTATATCTTAGTACCTCCGCTTACATAGGTTTTTTTTTACAGGAAACCTCAGGTGGCGTGCAGCAGCAAGGAGGCTTAAAGAATCCTGTAATACTACAATGTTCACAAATTGGAGATCTTGACTCCCTGCACTGGGCCGAGGCTCCTCAGTTACAGCAGTCTGATTTGGCGGTAACGGTATGTAAAAAGTAACTACTCACTGCTAACTGCCCTTAACATTCTCCTTATGACTCCTGTTAATCACTGGCTGTAAAAAAAAAGTTTGAGCTTCTAACTGCCACTTTTGTAGTTTTTGGAACAAAGTTCATTGATGCGGCTTGCGGGAGGAATTGACTGGTAGAAATCGTCACGTAAAATAGAAGCGTTATGACCCCTCTATGCGACTTTCTCTCTCTCTCTCTGAGTGTTTGTGTGTCTACGAGTATCGCGTAAGGAACTTAGTTCCTGACGGGGGGTCCCCCGAACGCACACGTTTTATATTTTTATTAGCTTCATTTTTAACTAACGATGTAAAAAAATCTTGGAAGTCAATTTTAATCTACTTTTAATGTCGTATCGAAACGAAATCTGTATGTATATCTAATTCTAATGACAATAAATAATTTGGTATCTTAGTGCAGATCTAATGGTGGAGCCAGGAGGTAGATAGTGAAACTCTTCATTGGCTACTAGTAAACCCCTCAAATTTGGGCTCATATAATTCGTTTTAAATGATAAATGATTTTATTTCTGTATGTAGGTTTGTAGAAATACTTTTAAACGTCAATCAAATTTTAAAAACTAGATGAGGTCGGCGTTTTCTATCTGACTATTCTGAGAGGAAAGGCCGAAACAAACTGAGAGGTCACAGTCTATTTTAAACTCCAGACATAAGCTTGGTCAAACTAGATCAAACTAGACAACTAGATCTAGTAACAATAACTGCTGTTCTTTTACTTACCTCAAGGGTAAGAAGGGTATTGGCCTACGGGCAATGGAAATGGCTTTCTAATAGTGTGAGTGGCCTCTGTCTGATTCCTCCCTGTTTAGGTCCGTTCTATGTCATTGGCACAAGAGAAATGGTAGTCCTCAATTATCTGGGTCATGTTTGCTGCGTGTCTTTCTAAAGCTGCATATCTATGTGGGACAATATGGAAAATATTCAATAAGGTGTCAATAGGATTACCGAATTTATTTAATGTAAGGCTTTTTTTTTTCTGGGTGGGATTTCATCAAATAACTTCTCCCGCTCTGGGCAGAGCGGGAGGGTGTGTCAGACTTTTACTGACTAAAACTCACCCGTGTTCCTTCAGTACCCTGTGTGCCAGGGTCACGGTAACATTTTCGGACAGACCCGCGACCCCGGTAGGCATCGACCCTAACGGACGCCGTCAATGTGTGCTGACATCTCTTTGAGGCGCGCGTGGAACACAACGCGCCGTCGACCCGGGCGGTAGTCCTCACCGTACGGCGAGCTGCCCATTTCTCGCCGTCCGCAAGCCCGCGCCTACGGTGACCGAGAATCGGCTATCGACTCCCGAAACCCAGGGTGGTAGCCCAGGACGCCCAGGGACCACTAGTAAACCAGTCAAGTCATAACCTTTTTGACTTTAGACTTATTAACTTATAGAGGTATGAGGAACAGGGTGTAAAGTTCACACATACTCTATGGAAAAGGGAGGATCCTCCGACCAGACGGGTGTTGTGTCTGGTGGGCAACTGCCCGACGTTTGATGTCGGGACGTTGTATATATGCTAGTTGCGCGGTAAACTCTGCTTGCGCGATGCAGGATTTTGCGTGACGTCATTGTGACGTGTAGCTTGCATGTGGCGATTGTAGATGCCGCTACAAACTAAATGAAAAATATATACTAGACTTAAACGTAAAAAAATATGTAGTTCAAAAAAAACAAACAGACATGCTGTTATTACGCACTAAACATTTTAAATTAACTAAAATTAACTTATTAGTTACAGTATAGGGACCTAGTCGCTTCTCACGTCTTTTATATCCAATGATTCATTCATAAAGCGTGGAGCACTTTTTGGCTGTGTGTACTTTTAATCAATTCAAACATAGCGCTCAACGCTTTATTTTTTTAAGTCGCGTTTTGATTTTCTATTTTCAACGGTTTAGGCTGCGCTTTGGCACAAAACAGTTATATTTGTTGTTCATATTATCAGGTTCATTACGCCGGGCTCTGCACATCCGATGTGAAGAGAGCAGTTGGTGTGACGCCATGCGACTCTAATGTGTACGGAATGGACTACAGTGGAACCACTGACAGGCAAGTGTTTACATTTTTTTTATTTTTTTTTTTGTTATAAACGTAAGGGTTTTGTAATGCTGATCATACAAGTTAGAATATAGAGCGTGCTGCCACAGATAATTTAGAAACAGGTATTAGTGGGTCCAATATGAATCACATTACTCACAACAAATTCAGATTTCTGAAAAATTCTATGTTACGATAAATTCTGAGAAATTTTAAAAATACCCAAATCTTGGATTTACTCGTATCCCATGGACTTTCGCCTAGACTGTAAAAGTGCTTATTATTGCAAATAGATCACAATTTAATGTCCTGGGAGGAATATGTCGAATAACAAGAATGGGGCTAAAATGGTGCCTTGTGGTACACCTAATTGCACTTATTATTCAGACGATTGAGCACCGATAATATTCACATGCTGTACCCTGCCACTTAGATAAGAAGGAACTAAGTTTAACGTTTTGATACCATATTGGTTGAGAAAATAGTATTGGTGTGTTCTGTGATTTCTCTAAAGAGTTTGACTGCATTCATCATGACTCACACAGTAGTTGCAAGTACGTAAGTAATGATGAATGCAGTCAAACGCCAGCGTTTTGATACCATATTGGTTGAGAAAATGGTATTGGTATATTCTGTGATCTCTTTGAAGAACACACAACAGAACACACGAATACCATTCAGATTCAGATTCAGAAATTCAGTTCAGTTCATTTGTAAACATAGGTTACAAGTACACAGGTGTGTGAGATGTTATATTTTTGTAAGTTCTCTATGCTTTGCCATTAGACGTACAAATGTTAGTACATATCAATTTCAATTATTTCATTATTCATTTCACAATATCAAATAAAAATTATAGAAAAAGCTAGAATTAATATAATATTCCCCTGATAATTAATTACATTTCAAATAAAAACTACAATGTCGAAACAAGTTCCAAATTAATAAAATATGTCAAAAATGTCAACAATAAAATTTTTAGATAAAACATAAAAATCAAAAAATCTAAATAGGATAATGTCAATTAATCAAATTAATACAAGAGTGTCAAATAATGCATATCTGAAGGAAGGATTATAGAACTGTCATCCAAATAGTCCTTTATTGAGTAGTAACATTTATTGATTAAAATTTTCATAAGTACACTTTTGAATTTGTCCAGATTTAATGATTTTTATGATTCAGGCAGCTTGTTAAATATTTTCGAGGTTAATGACAATAGGCTCACCCATATAATAATTATGGGACTTTAAGGTAGCTGACGAAATTTGGGTGTACTTACAGGTCTGCCTAAAGAAATACAAGCGTGATGTTATGTTATGTTTATGTTACAGTGGTGAGCGAGTGATGGGGCTGGTGCGTGGCGGCGCCGCCGGCAGCGTGGTGCGCGCGCAGCTGGAGCTACTGTGGCCGGTGCCGCCGCATTGGAGCCTGGAGGACGCCGCCACCGTACCGCTCGCCTACGCACACGCACTGTACTGTCTCGTGAGTTTACGTAATTAGATACAAAAATGGCCAAATCCAGTCATTTTATATCTTAACACAATTATACCTTCATTATTAACCATTAAAATCAATTTGTTATTAGATAATCAAGGGTGGAATGTTACCTGGTAATGACGTGCTTGTTCACGGAGGCACAGGCGCATTGGGGCAGGCGGCCATTGCCGTTGCGCTCGCTCATGGGTGCACAGTGTACACGACAGTCAGCGACTTACGGAAAAAGAATTTCTTGCAGCAACTGTACCCTGAGTTAAAAGGTAGGCGATAAAAAGGTAGGATCCGATACTTAATTGCGATGATCTGGCACTGTGCTAAGACGACGGGTGACCCATAATCTTGCAAAAAGGTTATTGTAGTTTTATTTGGAATAAACTTTCGGGATATAATATCACGGTCTTCCCAGGACACACCAGCGATTTCTGTTGGCAAGCCAACAAAACCGCAGTAAAACTCAAGCCCTTGACAGCCATCTTTGTTTCAGTGCCTTAGGTCTATATCTTTTTTATACTACGGAGCTTGGGTTTGTGCTTGTATACTTAAAAAAGTTTCATTTCCAGATGCAAATATTGGAAACTCCCGCGATAGCAGTTTTGCAGATAATGTTTTATTAGGAACAAAAGGAAAAGGTTGTGAAGTTATCGTAAGTTGCGTTAAAGGACAATTTAAAAGTGTAAGTTTTTATATCTAACAAAAATATTAAATAAACGAATAACAAGTGAAAGAGAATGCAAAATAATGGATCCGTAATTGTTGTTTTTCAGACCTCTCTCAAATGTATAGCATTTTCTGGAATCTTCGTCGACACTGTTCAACTTCAGGACAGTGAAGAATACGAGTATGGAATGTTTTTTATGACTAAATCGAGATCATACGTCACGAGTGACTTGTCGTCTCTATTCACGCAACAAAAATATGATGAAATGAAGTATCTGCAGACGATGATGAGCGATGGTATTAGTCGCGGCTACGTGCGTCCTCTGTCGCGCGTGTCGTACGCGCCTCACGACGCCGTACGCGCCTTCCGACTGCTTGCGGCCAGCAGGCACCGCGGCAAGGTGCTGCTGAAGATGCAAGACTCTGTGAGCAACGCATACCCCAGGTAATGTGATCCACGTCCACAAATACTGGCGTAGTCATACTAGGTCTCCGCATTGGGATATCTGAAAAACTTTACACGAATTCGGCAATCAGATACGATAATTATTTGCCTAAGGAGTATTGACGAATTCGTTTTATACCAAATGCGACGGTGTGCCTATATTCCGTAGGCATCCGAATGTGTCTAACCGATCAAGTGTAATTTAACGGCTTTAGGCTGACATTTAAGCAGCTATAACGACGGGATTTAAAGACAATGAAACATCTCTATTGCTGGTTAGACACTGCATTTGATCCATTCAATGACAATATAAACACACGCACACACAGCCTAACTGTAATACGCTTACATACTACACCATACTTCTTATGGCTTTTTTATTTTTTTGGGTTCAGATTGTTTTTTCATTTCAATAGAGCAATAAAATGTTTTAAAAAACATCCTAGGTACGTAGACACTTTTGATGTGTATGCTTTAATAATAATAAAATAATAAAAATTATATTCAAAAATATAAGGTATAAGGTTAAATACAGTTTTTCTTAAATTTATGTCAAGTTCATCCATAATTTGTGCCTGAACTAGGTAGTCCTGTGTTTCAGGCGATTGTAGGTAACATTAATTGATTAAATAATCACATATCATATTAGTCTTATTAGTAAATAAATGTAAAAGGTATATAAAATTATAGTATCTTAACTAACTAATTAAAAAATAACAATAATACAAACAATATTTACTTTAGCACTAGTAATAACTTCTCTGTATCTTCATAGGACATTGTTTGAAGAGTTTCCTTAAGGATTTTCTTGCAGTTACTATAATTTAAAGAGTAGACGTTTCCTTTTTCATTTAGCCTGTTATAGAGTAGCGGTCTGAGGTACATATAAAATTTGGCCGTGAAAGCATGTTTTGTACTTTTTTGAGGGCAAACTATATGTTTCCGTCTCCTTTTAGTAAATTCAGTGCTGTATGGAAGTGCTGTGTGTTGTTTTAGTACAATGCTCATTATAAATAACTTTCGAACTGTTACTACTTCACAAGATTTATACAGGAGGTTAGTGGGGAATAGGAAAGGGCGGCAAGTAGCCACCTTAAGAATAGCTCTTTGAGCTCTTTCAATGGGCAATAACAAAGTTTTACTTGCCCCACCCCATGAAGTAATACAGTAAGTCAAAATTGACTGACAAAGGGCAAAGTATACTTGCCTAATTATTTTTGGATTTGCAATAAATCGTAGCTTTTTGAATACGTATATCAGCTTACGAATTCTATTATTTACAGCTTCCATATGTGGAAAGGGTTTCATCTATTATTATACCTAGGTATTTTATTTTATCTGTCTTTTTAATACTGGGACACTTACACTGGCTATTTGCAGGGACTAGGCAACAATGAGCATGCAAAGCTAAAGGGTTCTTCGATATTTGCTTGCGCATCGAAAACTTAATGTAATGTGTCTTCTCTGCGTTTAGAGTTAGTGAGTTATTTTGAAGCCATTTATTTACAATATTGAATCCGTGTTGCGCAAGATTGTAGACTTCATTTTCTGAGTCAGCCGAAAAAAGTAGAGCAGTGTCATCAGCGTACGTTATGATAGTGCCATGCTCTAGCTTAAGATTGCAAAGGTCATTTATGTAGATCAAAAAAAGGGTGGGCCCTAAAATACTTCCTTGAGGAACACCATAAAATGTGTTTTTTTGAACAGCGCTGAGAACATCGCCAATCTTTACGCACTGGGAACGATCTTCTAACAGAGCTTTAAATAAACAGTGCTATAAATGCATTCATTTTGCTGTTTGTTATAAGTAGTTATACTAATTACATCATTACACGAATACTCATTACTCATTAATGGATAATAGTGTTTGTTTAATAACGTTATTCTAAACTTTAACGAGTAAAATTCATAATTTCTTTCCAACGTGACCTTAAGCTAAACAATAAACTGATAATTATGTGTTAAATAGTTTCGTTCGGTTCTTATTGATTATATTATTATCTGGTTTTCCATTAATTTTCACCTCCACATTCGGTGATAAATCTCGGATGACCTTGTATGGACCCTCTTATAAGATTGTAAGCTTATTACCAGTTTCACTTATAATTAATATTTCTGATGTGTTATTAAACAAGTCTAAAATATTAGTTACATGGGTGTAAGGGTGAGCGCACAGCAACCAGACTCCCCAAACGTCCACCTCACCTGCACACGATGCACCTTGCTGCTTGCCAACGAGTCTCTGATGACCGACAAATGGCGGGTCCACCAACAAAAGCATTCTCCGGCTTTCAGCTGACTGTTAAAATTTGTCAAAACACTAAGCAACATGAGATGATATGATACGCCATAGGGCTAGGTGATACCCCACAGGCGCCGTGCAGGCACAGTACCCGTCTTCTGTGGAAAATGGACAAGGGTTGTCGCACCAGAATGGGCGGGTGCGAAGTATGACGCAAGCTTTGAGTGTGACAGAAGTTAGATTGAGCTGTGCGAGCTAGAAAGTTGATACGTTGACTGGAAGAGGAAGGGAACTAGCAGATGTTTTAAAAAGGCGATGACTGAACATAGCGTGGCTGCAAGAAACGAAGTGAAAGGGTGCCAAGGCTCGAGAGATAAGAGAAGGATAATTATGAGTTTTATTACTGTGGAAGCGATGGCAAGCAAAATGGTGTGGGTATAGTTTTGGATAGTCAGTTGAAAGAAACTGTGGTGGATCTTAAAAGAGTGAGTGATAGAGTTATAGCTTATTAAAGTCACAGTGGAGAGTTTGGTGGTTAATATAGTTAGTGTGTATGCACCCCAGTCAGGGTGTGAGTATAGTGTAAAAGAAAAGTTTTAGAAGGATTCAATCGTGTGATGATGGATGTGCAAGATAGTGAAGAAGTGTAAGGGAGGGGTGTTTTTTACGGTAATGTAGGAAGACAGAAGGATGGGTATGAGAGAGTGAATGGCGGTTGGTATACGGAGACTGTAACAGTGATGGCGAGACACTGCTGTAAACTACTTCGGCCTTCGACCTAGCAGTAACAAATACGTGGTCCGAAAAACTAAATGAGCATGTGCACTTACAAAAGTGGTCGCCACGTGACACAAATTGACTACTTGCTAATAAGACGGAACAGCTTTAAATGTGTCAAAACCTGTAAAGTGCTCCCAGGTTATGACTTAATAATGACTCATAGACTCATAATAATGGAGGTAAAAGTCAGCGTCTCATCCAGTAGGACAAGGAATGGCCCCCACCCAAAACCAGATGGCGTATGATAAAAAAAGAGGAATGTGCTAATATATGTTTACGACTTAAGTTGTAGATAAAATGATTGAAATGAAGGATATGGAAGGAAAATCTGTGAATGAATGTTGGAAAGAGATTATATAATGAGAGTAGCAAAAGATGTATTTGGAGAATCGAAAGAGAAAGGTATAATAGAAAAGGATACATAGTGCTGGAATGAAGACGTGTAAAAGATGCTTAAAGAAAAGAAAATTATCTTTAAAGAATGACAGGGTGTAGAAAACGGGATTGATAGTTTGAAAGGAAATAAGAAGAAGATTTATAAAGAATGGAAGAGAAAGGCAAAAAAAGCGGTAGCAGTTTCGAGAGCTAAGGCGCAGGGAAAGTTGTATGACTCAATGGACAGCCGAAGAGGCCAGAAGGAGGTCTACCGGATTACAAAAGCAAGAGAAAGGAGAACGAGAGACATAATTTACATTAAATGTATGAAAGACGACACAGATTAGATTATGTCCAAAGATGATGATATAAAAGAACGATGGAAGGTTTACTTTGAAAAGCTAATGAACGAACAGAATAAATGGAACGTGTGAACGTGTTCTCAAAGAGGTACAAGTAACTATGGGTTTGGTTAGGAAAATTAGCATGGATGCAGTAAAAAAGGCAGTCCAAGATATGAGAAATGGAAAGGCTATGGGACCAGATGGTATACCAGTAGAAGTATGGAAGTGTTTATATAAAACAATAGTTAGACCTGCTGTCTTGTATGGATCAGAATGTTGGCCCACAAAAGGGATGAATGACAGACAGCTGAGATGAGAATGCTTAGAGGGATGTGTGGTGTTACACGAATGGATAAAATAAAAAATGAGTACATAAGTCGAAGTCTGAAAGTGGCACCGGTAATTGAAAAGATGTTTAGAAATCGGTAGTCATGGTATGGGCATGTGATATGGAGGAATGAGGAAAATGTTGTGAGGAAAGTTTTGAGTATAAATGTGGATGGCTATAAGAGTAGAGGAAGACCAAAGAAACGATGGATGTACTGTGTGAATGATGATATGGTTAGAAAAGGGGTGACTTCCAAGATAACGACTAATAGAGAAGTAGGCCTTTCTTCTCAGAGTAGTCAGATAGGAAACGCCGACCTCATCTAGTTTAAAAAATATGATTGACGTGTTTGTATAAACTTACTTACAGAAACAAAATAATTTATCATTTATTGAAGAAAAAGACATGTTGCACCGACCTCAAATAAATTGGGATAAGGGAAGGAGAATGGTGAAAAGTCTAATATATTTTTATATAAACGGAAGAAAGATTGACTTCATTTATAAAGCTCGTCACTCGTCTTCCTTTAACGTTACTTTCAATATTTATAATTATTCTTTGTATGTTCTTAACTTATTGGGCTCCATATTTAATTCTAATAATTGTTCATAGATTACCGTCCAGCTCACGAATACGCATTCACGCACTTTTGAATAGCCGTACGTCGTCGTTGTTGGGGTTGTAGTTACCGATTCGGTACTTTACTTGATTATCCTTGGTTGAACGCTAGGTTGCCAGTTGCAGTCCCCACATGCAACTGCAGGTTCGCGATTATTTCTGGTGTGATCAGACAAATGCCTTAGAATATGCCTCGTTAGCTGCTCTCTTTTGGACTTGAAACTTGGATAAGTTTGATGACATCTTTTGTAGACAAGGTATAAAATAAAGATGGTCCCAAGAAACAAAATCGTGCGTTATGTTCATTAGCACAGTACTTATTGCAGATAAATTAAATTTGGATTCCTCCACAGTGGCTGAATTGTGGCCTCCACCGGCACTTTTCTGGTTTACAACGACTTCTTCATTCTGTTCCTTTTATTGGCATATGATGATATTCTTTGCAAATAGCTTGCAGATTGATGAGTATCACGTAAAGCACAGTCCAAACTAAACGCGAACATTATTTGATTCCCCGCTCGAATGGCAGGGTCGCCATAAGGACGGGATTTAAAGACAATAAAAGATCTTGAATGCTGGTTAGATATTGCATATATTTGATCCATTCAACGACAATATAAACACACGTGTGTGTGTTTATATTGTCATTTAATGGACAGTAAGGTTGTGCACCCTTACTGTAATATACCTATATACTATATTACAAGCAATATCTTAATTTCAAAGTAAGTCGTGTTTTGTTTCAGAATAATATGCAATCCTGATGAAAGTCATTTAATGTTCTGGGATTATGGCGCTCTTGGAGTTCAACTAGCCGACAAACTAGTACATCGCGGAGCTAAAAAACTATACATTCACTCTACAAGCTTAAATGAGTACCAACATTTTAAAATAGGGTAAGATTATTACATGCATCTGCCACAAAGAAGTGCACCTAAGTCATTCGGAACTATGATTTTGTTTTCTTTTTTTTTCAAGATCTTGGCGAAATCTAGGCGTCGAAGTGGTGATCCCAGTAAAAAACATCGATGTCATAAATCATATTTCTGCCGTTATAAGCGATGCTAATAGTCTTGGCACCATTAAAGGCATTTACGTAACTATAACGAAAGTCAAGGACAATAAACATAACGAACAACTGAAAATATTTCTAAATTCTTTAGATGTAGCTTCAAGATCGTTGTGTCCTGAACTAAAGTTAGTATATTGTTTCAATATTCATTTTATATACCCAAACTGGTAATCGGCATTTTGTTTAGCCTTTAGTCACCTACAGCAGATATCAGTGTGTGCTCAATCTGGAGACAAAAGTCGAGTTCATTACGCTTGCTCCTTAACATTTTCTGCTGTTTGGTACCCACTGTGTGTTTATTTTAACCTGAGCTCCTCCGGTATGCGATGTGCCCAGACTAATTTTATTTAAGCTTGATAACTATTATAATATATGCTTACATTTTAATAATTTGAATGTATCACAGGTACTTTGCAGTGGTCTCAACAGTCAGTTCTGTGGGCACAGATATTTGTGTAGCAAGAGCAAAGTGTGGTTTAACAGCTACATGTTTGGATCTGACGGGTTTAAGTGAAGTAAGTGTTAATTTGTGATCATTCAGTTTTTTGTCTACATAAACACTGGAGTAATAAAAAAACTCATGTAAAGTCTAGTCAACACCGTGTAGTTACTTTTTTAATGAAATCTATCACCACTTTGATTTTTTAAATAAAATTTTATTGACTTGGAGTTATACAATGTTACCATTCAGTCTTATACTCGTAGTAGTTCATTTTCAGTATTAGATAAAAAGTGAAGTGTCTTGCGATTAAGTTGCTACCTACGCTTTGTCTAATAACGGTGATCTTAACCTATCCTGCACATCACCAGCTACATAAATGATTATGCATAATAGCAAGTGATATGTTACACAATTAAATTAATGTTTTTGGCACAGATTATTCTGTTGTACCTTAACACAATGTATGTTTTCTTGGTACAGAGCAAGCCAAGTTCTCTCGATTTGTCAGAGGCCGTGGAGCGAGCGCTACGTAGCACGTCTGCCGTACTGCTAGCGAAGCCTGCGCAGGCAAATACACCCGGACTGCTACAAAAACTCATTGCATTGGCCGGTAATAAAAACAATTCATTTAATAATGTAGCAACAGGGCCACCAGGGTCAGGCAGAGATGTTAAGTACGCTCACAATTCACCACTTTTGTTTAAATAATAAGAGCCTATCATAGAGGGCGAGCCTGTTGCTATAAACCGGGTACAAACACAGATCCCGGAAAAAAAAAACAATAATACGTTGTTGGACATGGGTATAATACCGATGCTCAACGGCGCACTTGTGACCACTAAAGCATCGAGGCAGTCATAAGCAATGACTTCGTAGCTTGTCATCAACATGCCTTATGTAGGCATATGATATTGTAGCCCGGCAATAGCTTGATAACAAACCCACAGCCTATAATACAAATTATCTTTCAGGAATAAGCATTCCACAAAACGCAAACCCTGACACTACTTTGCAAGAGCTAGGAATGGCAGATGAAAAAATACCAATAATTAGTGCTTTTTTGAATAATGCGTATAATATATCTTTGGGGGAAGACACAATACCGCTGTTGACTCTAAACGGGTAAGTTTAACACAAAAACTTCAATAAGGAAAACATGTTTTTAATTATACATTTTCAATCCTCAAACTGTCTTTGTTAATATAATTATATTCTTACTCGTTATTTTCATCCCCTTGTATTATATATTGTACAAGGGGATGAAAATAACGAGTAAGAAGTGAAAATCGTGAGTGAGAATGGTAAAGGTGTGATATATTTCAATCCAATTTATTTGGGTTCTGCGCAGCATTTATTCCTCCAAATATCTCAATTAACCGTCATCTCAGTAGCTATTCTTTTTCTACCATCCATACTCATCCAAAATCCACTCATCGTTTCTTTGGTCTTCCTTTACTCACAAGCCTTATTATTACTCAAAAGTTCACTTTCTATAATTACAGTCTTACAATTTTCTACATTTACTTTATTTAGTGTATTCGTTTTGATTTTATTTTAGAATAAATGAGCTGGTGGACTCTGCATCTGATATAGTCCCAGAAAAAGTTACTGGGTTAGCGACATTCTTTTCCAACAATAGTCCTGATGAGCTGCTGGCCACACTTGACCTAGTTGTGTTATCGACACTTAATAAAGACATCAAGTTAGTGAGTATAGAATAAACAAACCTAATTATTAATGATACCTAGCTTATTCTTCTTTTTTATCACGTACCGGTACTAATATGTCTATATGTGTAATATGTCTCTTGCTGGTGTAGAAATAAGCTAGTTAGTACATTTAGGTGTTGCCGATGGTGATGAATCTATTTAGCCTGTTATATCTCATTGCTGAGCAAAGCACCTTCCCCTCGAAGAAGAATGCTATGAAAAAAATTACATAATGAATATTTCATTATATCACATTGGATACGTCAAGCCTCTATTACAGGATTATTTTTCGTTATTTCGTAGTCCGATGACGAGTTTGATGTGAACAAGAGATACTTGTGCATAATGCCGGGCATGGAGGGTCATCACGATAGGTTCCACGTGCTGTGCGAGCGCCTCCAGCTACCAGCGCTTGTACTTCAGCCGGGACTCGACCGCCCGACGGAGACCATTCGGGAGACTGCCCAGAGATACGCCCAGGTAAAACATACTTCTACTATACATATATTATGCAATCATCATCATTTAGCCGAAAGACGACCACTGCTAGCCATACTCCTTCAGCAATCGTAACGACCAGTCCTCGTCTTCTCACATCCATCGAATTTCCGTGACCTTCACCAGGTTGTACGGAGTCTACTTACGCAGCACATTCCATTACGCGGTTGTGACTATAAAGAGATGATGGGATCTTGTTTGAAAATACTTCGTACATAAAAATTGATTTCTGATACACAAGGAAGTTATTTCATTGTTTGCAGATTCTCATAAACAAAACTAGGGTTCAAAATAATTTCTACTTGCTGGGATACGAAAGTGGAGTACTTGTAGCTCTTGAACTTGCCGCAATACTCGAAGATCAAGGTACTTTTTTCCATATTTTCTTTGCTAATTAATGAGTGTCTTACCTACCCCATCAGGATCAGGGTTTCATAAATATCGTATAATTGCAGGTTTAACAGGAACGGTTTTTTGTGTGGGATATTCACCTGATGAGCTCCAAAGAATTATGAAGGAACAACTATGCGATTTTAAGACAGAGGATCATCTTCAGGACGCTATTATTCGGCACATGTCCAAGCTGATAGTTGGTGAAGATATAGTAGGTCTGCACGATGTGTTGCGGAATGCCACCACTTGGTCTCAGAAAGTGGATGCGTGTGTCAGAATGCTATTGGGACGTATGCAGCACTCGGCGCAGTATGCCCGTGGGCTTATAGAAGCTGCTTTGGCGAGCATCGAGCGTACGCGTGACTACGTGGCACCAGCGCGTGCGCTTCGCTCTCAGCTTGTGCTGCTGCGCGCTGCATCGAATATGACGTCAGCGCCACAAGCGCTGCAGCAATACTCGCAGCGACCTGTCACCATACACCAGCTGCGCACACCCCTGTCTTACGTCTCAAACGATTTGGAATGTCCGGCCATCGTTAACCGATACTTAGACACCGAAATAAAATCTGAATTTAAAATGCAGAATCAGTGTGATGCTTACAAAATTTACAGAGTTTTGTTAATAACATAATTATTTTGTCACAAGTCTGCTACTATAAGTAAATTTACAGAGAACGTGGAATACTGTTCCACCGTAATACAGTTTAATAATGTATTATTACGGGGAATAGAGTGAATCAGTTCCGTGATAACAACCATAATAAGTACCGATGCAAACAAACATGTTACCTACCTTTACTGCTTATTTGTAACTTACTTGAATTGTGGCGGTTTGAATTGATTTGGCAAATAAATATGTTGTTTTTTTTAAGTAAAAGTGCTTTCCGTTAAGTTGTCTTGACGAATTTAATAAATTGATATATCTGTATTATATTGTAGTTTTATTTAAAAAAAACAGTAATTAAAGATGAAAGAGAGATGAGTATGATAAGATGATGATGATGTAATAATGTTTTTCTTAGAGACTTGAAACGCAATCAATGACACGATTTGAAGTTTGATAAAATTTTAAGAGGATGATTATTTTAAATATTTTTATTCACAAACAACAAAGAATACAAAACCTTAGAGTGTGCAACAGAGCTGGAACGTTGTGAGTCATGTTCAAAAACCGGCTATCTGAAACAAACGACGATGGAACGCAGCGCGGTGACTGGTCCGGGGGCGGCTATCTTTAAACCTGCGCTACACCCGTAGACAGTCTGTCTACGGCTACACCACTCGCAAAGTTGCTTCGACGAAGTACTGGTCGATTTTTATTTTTATCTTTTTTATTGTGTTTGGGTGGCTTACAGCTATCGTTACAGAAGTAATCATTAGGTGTTTCGTGACAAACCATTTACAAGCCTCTACAGTTAGCAATGGAGTATTGTTGTACAAGTTTACAAATAGAATAATATTCACTAAGCATAACCCTAAGTATAACATTAAATTTACTATTAAATTACGTACATGTATAGGCAAAAATGCATGAGCAACTACCATTAGGATGCAACAGAAACAATATAGTGTTTGGATAAAACAGTAGAAATAGACGCTAAGCAAACAAAACAACTCGACAAACAAATCGATTGAGGGGTATTCAATCTTAACAATTTGGTTAAATGCTTTGACTGAGCGAATCATGTAAGAATTGCTACGGTAAACTGTGCGAGCGTAAGGAGCAAGAAGAATATTTCTCAAACGAGAATGTCGAGGTGGAACATTCAGAGACAGCTTAGAAAGAAGTTCAGGACACTCAATCCTTGACTGTGCTATTTTCACGAGGAACCGTATGTCAGATATATTTTTCCGAGCTACAAGTGGAAGTAAATGGAATCGAGCGCATCGTTCATTGTAACTCTGATAAGGGACTTTGAATTTGTAACCTAAGTATCTCGTGAACTTCCTTTGTATTCGTTCCAATCTGTCTGAATGCACTGCATAATTCGGATTCCAAATTTGACTACCATATTCGAGATGACTACGGATGTAAGCACAATACAGAATTTTCAACGTTTTCATTTTATTGAACGAACTGGCATTACGGATAATGAATTCCAGCGCTTTGGATGCTTTTTTGGCGATATGGTCAACATGACACTCAAAGGTGAGCTTACTGTCCAGAAGAATACCAAGATCACCGGTGACATGAGATCGAGATAAAGGCTGATTTGAAATTGAGTAGTCAAATATGACTGATAGGTTATTTCGGGTGAAGGTGATAACTAGACATTTCGATATGTTAAGATCTAATTTATTTATTCTACAGTAGCTCCCTAATCTAGATACGTCTGCCTGCAAGAGTCTAGCGTCATTCAAACTCTCAACTGATGTATAGATTTTCATGTCATCCGCAAACATTAGGTATTTAGAATGTTTGAAACACTCGCCGATATCATTAAACAAGTACAAATAATAACGGACCCAGTAGGGAGCCCTGTGGTACACCAGAGGGGATGGTTAACCAGGAGGATATAAAGCCACTAAGGACTACTGCTTGCGTCCTATTTTGTACATAAGACGAAAACTATCTGTATAGGTCTCCCCTAATGCCCAGGTCGAAAAGCTTCCTTAGTAGAATATCATGATCTATCCTATCGAACGCCTTGCTATAATCAGTATAGATCGCGTCAACCTGAGATCCACTATCCATATGCTCAGTAATATAATCTGTGAACAGAACCAGCGGGGTAATTACGTAACACACTAAAGTACGAATGGGTTTAATTTTGACAGTTCAACAACATTCATTGCGTTATTTACGTTGTTGAGCAGACAAATTTTTCGAACATATGAAGCAATGGATTAGCAATAGGTTTCAAAATGATTCAGATTGTGATGGATAGTGTGTTACGCAATTAAGGTGCAGGTTATAAACTGTAGACCTTCCTTTCAGAAACCCGTGTTGTTGAGGACTCAAGCTAAAAACCACACTACTGTACAACTGATTATAAACTATGCATTCCAATACTTTAGCTAGCAGACAGAGTTTTGAAATTGGTCAATAATTTTCAATTTTTTCTTTAGCCGAAACTAAAATTGACCGAAGTCCGAAGTACGTGAATATACACTCACACTAAAAATTACGGGACAGTTCGAGTCCTTTGACTTGGGCGCAAAAACCGACAACGATCGGAAATCGCCCGAGGCGAGCCGAGATTGCACGAAGCGAACCGAAGTGCCCTTCTACGCTGTCGTACTCGCGTAACTTCGATCAACTTCTCGAGTAATCGAGTGCAGGTTTTACACTTTCCTCTTTACACGACTAACGACGCAGCACGTACGCAATTTGCTGCGCTGACAATTTCTCTTTGTTATACTGATAAAACCATAGATAAGAAAGAAGGAGTTAGGCCCGGTATTTGAAAATGAATCGGAACCCGGTGTCTCCAGTTTGCCCCTACCGCGCGCCACTACTACACATGCAGTTCAGTAAAAGCAATTATAGATACGAAGGCGCGCACAAACTCGCAATTCATAAATTAGAACGTACTACAGAATCAATTTTAAACCATATCTCGTCAAACATAGCGTGCATTTACCATGTACTGTACAACTTACTTACATAAAAACATTGGTCGCTATCGTTGTGCTGTGCAAAAGCTATTTATTTTACATATAGGGTAGTGATTGACATAGGGACTAACAATACTAATTCAGCTCAATTCAGTTTAAGTCCATAGAAAACACCAGTTTTGTATGGAGATGTGTGATCCGGAAAGCTGAACGGATGCGTACGCATCTTCATGCAAAATCGTTTGTTTCTATGTACAAAAGCTGAACAGAGCTGAATAAGTGTGGTTAATCCCTTAATCGGAAAGTTATCGATTCATCCATTTATTCTTGTACTAAAAATATTTGGGGCCCTGAAAATAAAATAAATAAAAACGAGAAAATATTATTTGTATTATAAATAAACAAAATGTAGCTATAAAATATGAAATAAATCGAAAAAGGAGAAGGGAAAGACTCCAAAGTTCCTTGGGCCCAGGTGTTAACTCAAACTAACTTTATTCCTAAAATGATATAAGAACAAGGCGTCACTGAAAATTTGGTGAAATTTGGCTATCCAGGAATCAAGCTATATGAATTATAGTAAAAGTGAGGTTACATTATAACATTGTAGTTTTTTGATGTTATTTGCGAAATATTTTTGAATGGCTTCGGTTGTGTAATGGTTTTATGCATAGAGTTCAAGTAAAGAGCCTCCATGTGTGACGTGTTGAAGATCTGACACGTTTGGCACGCGCTGGACGGTCGTTACAGTCGAAGACAAGTCTCTACATCCAATATGCTGCACTTAGGAGCAGTAGGTACCTAACTTTGAAAAAAGGTAGAAGAGGAAGTAAAATAAAACAACAATATATGTATATGTATTATTCATCTTCAATAATTAAGAGAATATCATATAAGAATTGTGCAGGGGGTACGATATTTTCTTGGTATCTTGCCCGAGATACCACATTATGCTCGTGACATGGGCACAGCAGCCTACAGTCCTTCTTGACTTCTTGGCATACGTAGTTCTCACTGGTTACCTGAAATAAGTTAACTATTTAAATCATGTTCAACCATAAACAAGCTTCAATACATGTACCTAATCTTAATGCATGTTCGACCAAATCGCTACGTCCGGGCCGAGACCGAAATAGTCCCAATAACTGTCAGTATCTCAAAGCACCAAAGCCTGGGACCAAATCGGCCCCATCGGGACTTGACGGTTACCTACACCTTTTTATGAAGGAAATAGTCAAACAGCACATTTCATAAATTTGTATGGCTAATTTAATCTACTAATTAGCTATTAAGTAACTATTATTTTAATATAATGCTATCCAACAAAAAGACAGCCGACAGACATGACGCCGGAGATCGTAAACTTTACGTACCTACATGAGTCTGGTTTTGTTCGCTTGATAGGCTAAAAGCTAGATTTGAATAGGTATTTACAAGCTGAGATGCACGCCACTGACAAATAATAGATAAAATCGCCTCTTCATCCAAGACTCTTCTGCCAATAGAGTTACTGCGACCAGTCGCAATGGTACAATTCACACAGCTATCCATGTCGTCAATATCCGCTCGATAGGCGTAATCAGTTGTCCAAAATAGAGAGCCAGGTAATTCAAAGTAGCAAGATCCGTCGAATAGTCCTTTATAATATGCAAAGCTGAGGTCGTGGGGTTATACAATAAAACATGGAAAATATGTATGTGCACGCTCAGAACGAAAGAAAAGGAACGAGTGCAGGTTTTTTTCTTTCTGTCATCTGTCAGTCGGTGACCAGTGTTGCCAACTGAAGAAAAGTTTAATTAACTCGATTCGCTATGAATCGATTCCACGAAACGATTGATAAGCACATGATACTCAATATTCTTATATATTTTGAGATTTTACCGATTTATTCATTATCGATTGCTAAGGATTTAATCTATTATTTAGTTACATAACTTAATTTAACTTTTCTCGCTTCCTAGATAGAAACATGGTATTGTATTATGTGATTTCCTTTAGAAAAATATAACGGTATTTTTAATACACATTTCAACTAGTTAACTGCTGGGCCCAGGATTTCCCATCTCCTTTGAATAATATTAAGAAAATCCGGTTAAGTTGGTATAGGTTGTCATAGCGTATTGAAACAGTAGTTATTGTGGAACCGTGCTATGGTATGTTCACTCACTGATCTGTAAAGTGCAGGTATTTGTGCAGCACTTGACGCTTTGATATTATTGGGGTGGCATTTTTTTGTCAAATAGTGTAAACTTAAATGAATATATTTTTCCATGCCTGCTTTAATAAGAAATATTAAGTGATTATTCATCGGGGACTGCTCAAATTGGTGAAACTAAATATTATCAAAGAGACCTAATTCTATGAAACGTGGCAAAAAGTAAAATACCAAAACCTTAAAAAAGTTGGGAAATAGCGCGCGGATAAAACATAATCTTCTTTCTTATATCTATGGACATAATATACTCGTATTGTTGGTAACGGAAGATGAGGTGATATCATAAAGAAGTCACGCGATCAGCTGTCAACCAATGGCAGGTTCTAAAATGAGACGGGCGGTGCGGTAACGGACTCGGCCCGTTACTCTCGTCGCGCCTCTCCATGCGAGTCAAGGTGGGGATCTACAAGACCTACGTGGGACCACAGCTCACCTACGCCGCCCCGGCTTGGCTCGCCCTCACGGCCGAGTCCACAGGAAGAAGCTCTGGACGCAGCAGAACTACGTGTTGCGTCAAATAGTTAAGGCGGCTCGGTACTTGAGGGACTCTGTGATCCACAGGAACCTGCGTATCGAGAGCATCGATGACTTCAGCAGAAACCTAGCGAAGCGGATGTTCGCGCGTGCCGACGTCTCTGAACAACATCATATCAGGGATATGACACCATGGCACGCGTGACTCCCTGACTACAAGCACTTCCCGCGCAACCTCGTCGCAGACGATGCGCCACCGGACTTGACGCCTGAGTAACTCGCCCTTACTCTACACTCGACCTACTCAAACAATAGAACTCCACACTCATGACTTGACACCCGCCCCGCGTATAGCGTCCTAAGTTAATATAGGCGCTACGTGTGCGGCTCACACATACACTACTCCAACTCGCAGAAAAACACAGAGATAAAACACACGAGCGACGTACATATACCTCGCTCGATAATCACTACAACGCTCCGCGCCCTGCAACGTTACCGGCTAGATCTGGTTACGTTGCAGGGAGCGGAGAGAGCCATCACTGAAAGAGCGCCAACCAAAACGGACGCCCTCGTTGCTTGATCGGCTCTTGCTGGGCCTTCCCTAGGGAACTAGGGATCTCACCCGGCAGGGGTCTGGTCGTACGGGCGTCGTAAAGCACTTCGGGTGCTCCCACAGTTACACCCCCAGAAACACACTACAGAACGTAGAGGGGAGGTATACCCCTCTGCGGCTAGGTGTGCAATAAATCACGCCCACACCCTCACCTCGGGAGGAGGAGGGAAATCAAAAGTAAGGTCCCCAAGTTTGGGGACCAGTGACTGGGCAACTAAGGGTACGAGTATAAGGAAAAGTAGGGAAAAATTATTTGAGCTGTAAGGCCTTAAGTCTTCTATTAACTCTTCTAGTAAATACGTTGCTACTTACTCTAAAACTTTCAAAAATACCTGCAAGGTAGCTAAAGCCTTGTACATTAGCAACAAGATCAAATGAGCCGATAATAAAATAAAGACGGTTTGGAAAATTATGAATAATGAAACTAACAGGAATAAAAGATATAACAATGATTTCAAACTCGAGACTTCACGTGGTCCCATATGCACTAACAAAGAAGTTGCTCAAGAATTTGTAAATTTCTTTACCAGTATCCCACTTAAAACTACTGAAACCTTGAACTCCTCAACCTCGCGTTCTATTGACTTATTAAAAGCAAACGTTTCATCCTGCCCGATTGAATTCAAATTTAAGCATATAAACCCCATAATAATAATAAAAGCTTTCAAGCAAATCAAGATCAAACTAACCGAAGATATATGGGGAATATCTACCAAAGTTTGTACCTCCATTATTGAGACTATAGCGCCGTACTTGGCCTTAATATTTAATTTGTGTGTGGATCAAGGAGTCTTCCTGGATCTAATGAAATACAGTAGGTAAGGTGATACCACTTTTTAAATAAGGGGACAGTAAAGACACCAATAATTATAGAACCGTATCCGTGTTCCGGTTTTCAGCAAGTTGTTTGAAAACGTAATGCTAAATCAAATGTTCAATCATTTTAACAGCAATAAAACGTTACATGATCAACAGTATTTTTTCACCAAAGGACGTTGTACGACTGACGCCGGTGTCACCTTATTAAAACACATATTTACGGTGTGGGAAGAGGCCGAAGATGCCGTAGGAATCTTTTGTGACCTCTCCAAGGCATTTGAGTGCGTCGACCATGAAACCTTAATCTTGAAACTTGAGCATTACGGACTTGGAAAACTTGCACTCAGTTTAGTAAAATCTTATTTAAATGATAGACAACAGCAAGTTCAAATAAATGGTGTCAATTAACTCGGTTTAAAAGTAAAAATGGGTGTACCACAAGGCTCGATATTGGGGCCTTTCCTCTTTTTAGTATATATTAATGATGTACCCCATTTGCTGAAAACCCAACCACAAGTGGTGTTATTTGCTGACGATACTTCTTTAATTTTTTAAATTAATAGACTTGCATCAAATCTTGACGACATAAATAACGCCCTACTGCAGATCCAAAATTGGTTCACTGCTAATAATTTAGTATTAAATAGGAAAAAAACTAAATGTATGAGATTTTCTTTACCAAATGTCAAAAGTACTAATTGTGAGATAGGAATACATCAAGAGAAACTAGAATTCGTCGATAAAACTGTTTTTCTGGGGATCGCGCTCGACTCAAGGTTTCAATGGGGTCCTTATTTAACATCCCTTGCAGGACGGCTAAGTTCAGCGGCATATGCTGTGAGAAAAATCCGTCAATTTACTGATGTAGATACTGCGAGGCTAGTCTATTTTAGTTACTTTCATAGTATTATTTCGTATGGTATTTTACAATGAGGACGAGCTGCAGACGTCGAGTCTATTTTTATTCTGCAGAAAAGAGCCACCAGAGCCATATATGGCCAATGCAGGCGCGTCTCTCTAAGGGAACGGTTTAAACATATTAACATCATGACTGTACTTTGTCAATATATTTATGAAAACATCATGTACGTAAGAAAAAATCTATATCTTTTTAGTCAAAGAGGTGAAAGACACAATTATGTCACTAGAAATAGGGAACAATTAGTTCAACCAGGTTTCAGGCTGGCTAAAGTAGACTCATCTTACATGGGGTACTGTTTAAAATGTTACAACAAAATACCTCCCCATGTACTTCAACTGAATGAAACGAAATTTAAATATTGTATAAAACGCATACTATGCAGTCAAGCATATTATAAGTTGGGGGATTACGTCGTTGATAAAAATGCTCGGCTCAACTCTGGTCCTCCTCCACAAGAGCGTATTAACTAATTGATTAGCATTTGGAACTACTGAAGATTGTAAAAACTACCTTTACATTGTTATAAATTCAATCTTTTAGTATTGTATATAGCACATGTGTGAGTACTATGTACCTACTGTTCGGGGTTGGGGTAAGATTAAGATAAACTAAGATTAAAGATTATAAAGACAGCTATATTTCAGTGCTACAAATGGATAACGATTTAAACTAATGAGGTGAATGAGATGAGATTGAGTCGCGCCCGATATGCTATCCGAAAGCGTACTGACTATTTTACTTAGGTAATACATAAAATATTCAAGGCATAGAGCGCGGTGTCGCAATTACGCCGACGTGTTTATTATTGTTCGGTGATTGACCTGAACATGCTCCCGAGGGAGAGGAAGATGAGGTTAGTAAGTTCGTATAGTATAGTCGTTAAATGGGTAATGAAATTATTATTAACAGGGTGAAAACAATGTTCAATTAATACTAAAATAGTTATGTTGGAGTTAGTTATGTTAAGAGATGAGATGCAAGTAATATTACAAATTAAACAGAATCGCTAAAGTGTAAATCAGGAAGAAAAAACACGCGAAAGATCGGTGAAGAACCTCTATCTTCTTTTTTTTTTAAGCACTCACTTGATAGCGCTAGTTGCTTAGGATAATTTTTCACTCATTTATTACTAGATTGTCCTTTTTCCCTAATTTCACTACACTCAATCACAAGACTTTCTGGAACGGTATGTGGAGATGCCAACGCAGTCGCCGCAGAGGCTGTCGACCGCTCTGCTGTAGAACTGAAACGATTTTCTTTTCGTTGCCTTTGCCGCCAACGTTTAAAACAGTAAGCTGCCACCAATAACACGATTCCCAATATGATGAGATATGTAGCAGTATAATGATGGATGTCGTGGTAGGAGATATTGGTGCTCAAAGGTTCACTCTGCTTCATGATCTCAAAACTTCTCTTAATAGCTTCAAATTGTCTGAGGTTGTCCGAGTTATTCGGATTAAGCTCATATGAGATTTCTGGCATAGTGATATTATTATGTCATTGATTGGTGATATTTCTGGCGAGATAATCTTTGTCGTCGTGCTAATTTTACTAGATAATCTTTTGTTTGAATACACCATAAAATCTTCTATTTTTACTAAACAGCCTTCCCCAACACGCAACAGACCAGCACCTGATAACCTAACTGCCTTAACTTGATTTTCACACAGCAGTTTGACATTACATTCATTGCAGCATAAATAATAATATCTATTCTCTGATGTTAACTTTCTCCAGTCATTATTGCACAAGTTAGTTTTAGTTTTACAAGTTCTTGTGCCTGGGATCGTCTCACAAAGGCTATGATCATCTTTCATGTGGTGAATAGGCCTTCTGATATGACACAGAATAGTCACAGGATTTTGTATTATGCATGACTGTAGATTCTTGTCTGTGATAGTTAAATACGAATCCTTTCTCTTGTTGATGGCTGCTAATTCAGAGCTAGTTTCGACCTTCATCATCATGTTATCTTTCACAATGCGTGGTACCGGGATAAGATTGAATACTTCGTAAAGATCCCTTTCAATCAGGGGTATTCTTATTTCTATAATTAGGTACTTGCCAGAGTATTTGGCTCTTACTTTGAGCAAGCCGTAAAGATCTTTAAGATTAAAGTTGTTGACAGGAACTACCAAGTCTCCAGATATTTGTGCTGATATTATACTTAGGTCTGATCTGAGTTGCTTCGGAGATATAAAGTGAAAATCTAATTTTCCACTAAAAATATCAGTTACTGTTCTAAAATTGAGTGCTGGATTCGTCGTAGGGTATACAACAAGTTGTTGGCTGTAAAAGCCGTGGTTATGAAGTCGGTGATAATAGTTATGTTTTGCACTTGTTGAACGAGATTTTTATAAGCATCTTGGAGATAATTAATCTTTTTATTTATTATTTTATGATGTTTATTTATAGTATTCTCCATCCTTTTCATCAGATTAAATTCAGCTTCTACGATTGACGTTTGGTTTTTCCAGAGGTTGTATAAATGGTTTTCATTATGCTTTAAAATGTCAATATCCTTCTCATATTTCTCAGCAAATCGTTGGTCCAACACTCCGAATAAACTATTTGCAACGTAGCCTACTCCGTCTAGCAAGCCGCATCGCCGGCGCTTCTTATTGGTCATAATAATAATAATAAATCATTTATTTGCATGAAATATGGTTACACGAGATGTTAAATTAAATTATAGCACGGGACATATTTTACCCTCATTACGGGCATGCAAAATTATGGTTAATTAATAACAATTATTTTAAAAAAATATTACAATTATTCGAACTATTTGAATTATTACCATATATAAGAAAATGTGAATTACAATTATTAGAATCATTTAAATTACAATTATTAGAAATATAGCGATTTCAATTATTAAAAAAATTGAAATTATTATTAAATACGAAGTCACAGGAAATAAGACGAACCAGTATCTTAATGGACACCAAGTCGGTATGTGCTTTTATTCAAATAGTCTTTGACGGTGTAAAAACTCTCCGTGATTAACCATTTTCGCAAGGCACAACAGAATCTTGTATATGGCAGGTCAGTAATTCCTTTGGGCAAAGAGTTATAAATTAGAGGTGCCATATAGGCACAGTTCTTTCTGAACAGTTCTAGCTTAGGAACAGGCATTTTTAAGGGCAGGTGGGTAATTTTACGTTTAAATGTATTGCGCTGGGGGTGAAAAGATGACTGTGGTATTTTACAAATTTTGCTACTTCATAAATGTATATGCAGGGAACAGTTAGTAAATTCTTGGATTTAGAGATCGGCTTACAGCATCCCGACCAATCCATGCCGTACATTGCCCGAATGCATTTTTTCTGTGTTATGAACACCCTCGTGATGTCACAGGAGTTTCCCCAGACAACTATGCCATACCGTATAATGGAGCATATGTAAGCGTGATACACAATAATAGAGGTATGTCTGCTCGCTGTCTTTTACCTTTCGAAGTGCAAAAACAAACTTGTTTATTTTTATGCATAAACTATTAATATGTTCTTTCCATGAAAAATGTGTATCCAGAATAATGCCTAAGAATTTGGCGCTGTTTATCTGTTTTATAGGTGAATTATTGTGACTAATAGTTAATTCGATGTTTTTACTCTTATACGTTTTGAAGTTAATTAGTTTCGTTTTCTCTATGTTTATTTTTAATTTATTTGTGTCTAGCCATTGAATAACATCTTCTAACGTTTTATATATTTCCGTTTCATATGTATCAATATTTTTACAGTTCATAATAATAGTTGTGTCGTCAGCGAACAAGACACAATCATGAGCGAGTGCACTTCGGAGATCATTGACGTAAATAAGAAATAACAGGGGCCCTACGATGCTACCTTGTGTCACCCCAGAGCAAATGATCCTTGGATTCGAGTCAAACTCAACTACATTAGTTGTTACAGTAGCAAATTTAGTAATCCTAGTGAATTGTTTCCTATTTTGTAAATAGGACTGAAACCATAACAAAGAAGAACCCCTTATTCCACATTTGTCAAGTTTCGAGATGAGCATCGAATGATCAACGAAGTCGAACGCTTTACTGAGGTCTAATAGTAGAGCTGATGTTGGGATCTTATTGTTGATATTATTAATGATGCGGTTTATTAAGGTGAAGGTAGCTAATTGTGTTGACCGATATTACCTGAAACCAAATTAATCAGGTGCCAAAATGTCATATTTATCTAGGAAGTTAACTATTCTTTTGAGCATAATTTTTTCAAAGATCTTAGATAGGACTAGGGTTAAAGCAATTGGTCTAAAGTTATTTTTATATGATTTTGACCCTTTCTTATGTAGTGGCTTTATTATCGACAACTTGAGTTTGTCTGGAAAACATCCTTGTTCAAGAGATAGATTTATAATGTGAGCCAATGGTTCCGATATAAATAGGGCAATACGTTTTAATAAGTCGGAATTAATTTTGTCATACCCTGCCGACTTAGAATTTTTCAATGAAATCATTGTGTTAAAAACTTTGTTTGCATCCGTGGGATTTAAAAAAATACTTGAATCGTTACTTTTTGAATTTGATGTGCGACGCTCAGACTCATTATTGACAGAAGCAGAACTACAAGAATTTTGAGCTACATCAATGAAAAAATTATTAAATATGTTTGCTATGTCAGATCCAGATGTAACTGTACATCCGTTGTCGACAATATTATCAATGAATTTACTAGTCCTAGGTATAGAACCATCAACATAGCGTTTAACTACGTCCCAAGTTGCTTTACCTTTATTGCGAGAGTTGGTTATGTATCTTTGGTTACAAAGCGACTGAGTGCTATTTATACATTTCCTTAACAATTTGGAATATTTTATATACTCTAATTTATTATTGTTGCTTCTATTTAAGTAGTAGTTGTATCTTAGCGTTCTTTTGGTTCTGCAACTAATTTTCAGACCTTTCGTTATCCAAGAACTTCTGCCGGTTCTAAACTATTTCTTCGTCTTATTATGGGAAAGCAAAGTTTAAAGAATAATGTTAATTCTTCGTGAAATTCATTGAAAGCCTCATTTGTATCTATTAAATATTTCAGAAAAAGTTAAACTGCTAATGCACTCTACAAATTTACTTACGTTACTTTTGCTGTAATCACGAGTAGTTGTGTAGTAATGTTTAGATATTTTTTCTATTTGTTTTGTTTCAAATTCAATTGTTTGTGCTTTGTCGTGATCCGAGAGACAGAAGTTGTGCGTCCTACCTACTGCTCCTGGAATATTACTAAGAATGTTGTCGATACATTTGTTTATTGGTGTTAGTTCCTGGATATGACACTGGAGTCCGTAAATGGATATTAGTTCTAGCAATTGAGTACTTGCGGTATCGTGAGCCAGTATATTAATATTAAAATCGCCGCAAATAATTAATTTACGTTGTTTATGGCGTAGTTTAGATAACATTTAATTCATTTCGTTAAAAAATACATTTATGTTGGAATTAGGAGTTCTATAAATACATATAATAATTAGTTTTAATTCAGGAATTTCTAAACCACAGATTTCAAAATGTTTTTCGATACACAGTTTATTAATATCATGCAGTTCCACGCCTTTGAGGTTATTTCGTAATAAGATACAAGAACCCCCTCTCCGTTGCAATTGCCGGGAAAAATGGTCGACACATGAAAATTATGAAGCGTTAAAAATTGCTCCTCACCTTTAATTATAAAATGTTCAGTGAGACATACTGTAGTGTATCTAAGTATCATTAGTAAGTATTATAATGTATGTGTGTGTAACCACACCTTATTTAGGATTAGTTAAGTAAGCAATACTTTAAGATCGTGTACGCTCAATCTATGTGAACACAGAATAAATCGAGACTTGATCCAGTGCAGATGTCTTTCATTTACCACGACATTTCATGGCGACCCTGCCATTAAAGGTCAAATTGCAAGTGAAATTTGGACAGTAAAAATAAAAATTGAAAAAAGTGAGATTAAATTCGGACATTATTACAAAATAAGTGGCTTTGTGACTTATAAGTCATGTGTCAATCTACTCAAACGAAAGAGGAGACGATCATCGCGCAAACGGCTGCTGGTAATGGGAAAAATGGTGCGACAACCGAGCAAGGCTACTACAGCATCAGCACCACAAATATCCTCCTCACCCTGATCACAATCGTCCTGCTGGCAGCGGCATGCTATGCTATCTGTTATTATTACAAGAAGATGCATGTCAAATGGATGGATAGGCAGATGAACCGCAGGTCCTTGCATCGCAGGCAGACCTCAATGTGTTTCAAGAAACACGTTCACCGTGATGATGGAGCCGATAAACCCGTGTAAGTGAAAAAAAAAAACAACTGACTTTTCCAAAAATTAAATTACCGCGTGCAGTTAAGTGATTTCTACAAAAGAGATTGCATAGTGTTAACAACAGACAAAAATAATAATATACATAAACTATTGTGAAAATAAATACAACGGAACTTTTAAGTGATACAAACAGAGTCTAGTGATGCCCTTATAGGCATATAATTTTATTAACTTTACGTCTTATCCATAAGAAATTACGTGTAAAACGCATAAATGAGTTATTGCAAGTAAGTAATTAGTATAAAGTTATATTGTGACAATATGTAACAGTTCATAAATCGTGCACGGCGACTCACCGAACCCGAAACCCCGCGCCATAAATGGAATGTTTTCGCATTGCTATCCTTATTTGGAACACATTTATAAGAATTGTAGTGAAGATAATTAGTTGCTAGGATGATGTCATTACATACCTTTATGTTTTATTTTTAGATTATGGCCGATGATTTTGTCAGAATATATAAAGATTTGGTGGAAATTAGTAAATATTTAATAAAGAAAGGACAAGCTAGATTTACGGGTTCTATTGCGATAAATAAATTGAAAGAGGCTAAAAATTTATTTAGTGATGCGCAATTATTATATTCTTAGTTATCGCATGATTTAAAGCCCGAATTGGTGACGCAATTGTCCACTACCTTTGATAATATTAAGAGAGAATTTTTAAAGATAACTCAATTGTGTACTAGTACTAGTAAAGAAAAAATTGAAAAAATAGAATTTGACATTCGAACGGCGTGTAACTTAATTCCCCTTATGGATGGTAGGGAGGACACCACGAAACGATTGATTGATGCAGTGGAGATGTATGCGGATATGTTGGACGATTCGGGAAAAAATCTTTTAATAAAATTCGTAATTAAAGGTCGCCTATCAGAGAATGCTAAGCTCCGTTTATCGAATAACTATGACATCATTCCTAATTTAATACAGGATCTAAGGAAACATTTATTAACTACAAAATCATTTACCGCTATTCAGTCCCGCCTCCAAAATATGAACCAAGGTTTTAGGTCAATTGACGAGTATGGTTCTGAAATAGAACAACTTTTTACCGATTTAACCATCTCACAGGCAGACGGAGATTCGTCGAAGTTCGCGATTCTAAAGCCATTAAATGAGAAAATGGCCATTAAAATTTTTTCAGATGGGTTAAAAAGTTCAAGGCTAAGCACCATCGTGGCCGCTCGCGACTATAGTTATCTCAAGGACGCCATACAAGGTGCTAAGGACGAGGATGTGTCAACGCCGTCGACGTCCTCTAAGCCGGACGTCATGCAGTATTCGAGAAGAGGTCAAGGTAAGTTTACACCTTCTTCAGGACTGAGGGGTCAAGGTCAAGGTGGCCGTAGTTATGGTTCTTTTAATAATTATAATCGCTGGGGTTACGGAAGGTCATTTCAAAATTCCAACCGCGGTAGAAATTTCTCACAGGCGAATTGTAACAATGGCCGATATTACCATCGTGGTAACAGGCGAGGAAATAATTACAGCCGTAATAATGTTTTTTCAACGGAACCCATACAACCCGCGCAAGCATCGGCGCAAGAAAACCTTTCCCAAAATTATAATGAAAATGTTAATTCCCAAAATTTTACTAAAAGGCAGTTTTTTCGATTTTAATAATTATATTTTGGCTTGTAAGGGACGATGTCAGTTTGTGTCATTTTATTGTGATAACAAAAAACATTCTTTTTTAGTAGATACGGGTGCGTCAATATCTATTATTAGGAAAACTGAATTACCGGATTCGATGCGTATATGTTTTGATAGCACTACTATAAACGGCATAGGAGGGCAGATCAACTCTTTGGGATATGTAACCTTGAAACTTGTTACAGAAAATAATAACGCGTTTTTACATACATTTTACGTTTTTCAAAATTTACCCTTCAAGGCCACAGGTATTTTAGGTTTAGATTTTCTATCTACTTATGGCTGTAATATCGATTTGGCTAACAACATGTTAGTTGTTAATAATGCGGGTAAACTAATTTATTTACCTATCTCTCCTAGACTTGATTTAACGTTTACTAATAGAAATTGTCTTGTATTACCGGCTAGAAGTGAATCGACCCATTTCGTAGAATTAGATATTGATGCGGAAGATGATTGTGTTGTTTGCTCGAGAGAGATAGAGAAAGATATTTTTTTAGCAGGAGCAATAGTTAGACCTAAAAATCGTAGGATACCGATCAGAATACTCAATATTAGAGATAAAGAAGTAACATTAGAAAATTTTATTCCGGAAGTTAACATTTTAAGCAAATATAATATTTTATCTTTTGATAAGACTAATGCTAATGCAAATAGAGCCGAAAATTTACTTTCGTTGTTAAAATTAAATCATCATAACTATGAAGAAAAGAGTTCTCTCGAAACAATTTGTACAAAATATTCAGATGTGTTTTTTCTGCCAGGAGATAAGCTAGCCACCACCAACGTTTACGAACAATCCATAACACTAAAACCTAACGTTAGTCCAACCTATGTAAAACCTTACAGATTGCCTCAATCATTGAAGCCAGGGATTGATAACCAAATTAAACAAATGTTGAAGGACGATATAATAGAAGAGTCCTCAAGCGAGTGGAACAGTCCTGTACTACTCGTTCCCAAAAAGTCTGAAGGTTGTAAAAAGTGGCGTTTAGTAGTGGACTATAGAAAACTCAATGATGTAATAGTCGATGATAAGTTCCCACTACCCAACATCACCGACATTTTAGACTCACTTTCAGGATCAATGTATTTCACTCATTTAGACTTAAATCAAGGTTATTATCAAGTTAGTTTATACCCTGATAGTCGTAAATATACTGCTTTTTCCACTAGCTCGGGTCAGTATCAATTAAAGCGTCTTCCTATGGGACTTAAGACTTCCTGTAGTAATTTCAGTAGAGTAATGTCTATAGCTATGTCTGGTCTGACGTATGACAAATGCTTTCTTTATATCGATGATTTAATAATTTTTGGGCGAAATCTAAATTCACATAATAAAAATTTGATAGATGTACTCGAAAGGTTAAGAAAAGTAAACTTAAAACTAAATCCGGACAAATGCCAATTTTTAAAAAAGGAAATTTTATACCTTGGACATTTAGTTTCGGCTGATGGGGTGTTACCAGTTCCAGAAAAAATAATAGTTTTACAAAAATACCCAGTACCCAAAACTGTAGATGAAGTCAAACGATTTGTAGCTTTCTGCAATTACTATCGTAAATTTGTACCATCGTTTGCTCAAATAACATTACCTTTAAATCGATTGTGCAGAAAGAATATAGTTTTCGATTGGACAGTGGAATGTCAATACTCTTTCGAGACCTTAAAACAAAAGTTAATTAGCCCACCCATACTTCAGTACCCAGATTTCTCAGAATCAAATGAATTTATTTTACAGACTGAAGCATCAGGCGTAGCTATTGGTGCAGTTTTGTGTAACAATGACCTAAGACCCGTAGCATATACTAGTAGACCATTAAATAAGGCAGAAACAAACTATCCCACAATACAAAAAGAACTTACTGCTATAGTCTGGGCAGTAAAGTACTTTAGGCCGTATTTATTCGGTAGGCAATTCACTATAATGACAGATCATAAACCCCTTATTTATTTGTTTAGCATGAAAGATCCCTCTAGCAGGCTGTTGAAGTTTCGTTTAGTTCTAGAGGAGTATGATTTTAAAATAGTATATGTGCAAGGGAAGGATAATGTAGTCGCGGATGCATTGTCCAGGATAAATGTGACTTCCAGTGAATTAAAGAGTATGAATGAGAAAATATCGGAAGTTAATGTTATGACTAGAGCACAAAAAAGGAGAATAGATGAGAAGAGTAAGAATGTATCACCGCCAATTAGTAAATCTGCCGACGAAGGGTCTGATCAGCCTAGAGTCGTGGAGTTACTGAGGAAGCCGAGTGATGTCGTGGAGATGATTTTGCTAGAGAAAGATAAAGTGGATAAATATAGAAGAGATAAGTTGATAAGTGCAGAAGACGAGTGTCTCGCTTACATCCCTAATAAAATGATGTTATGTGTAAACCTCAACTTTAGGACACATTTCTCGCGAGCCGAATTTATGACTAAGTTAGAGAAGTTTAGCAATAATATAAAAGTAAAAGAAGTATGCATAGTTAAAGATAGTGAAAATGAAGAGTTTATAAAAGGTTTGTGTAGTGAAATACAAACATTAAAAGACTGGACCGGTCCGAGAATATGCATACTAAGAGGAGTAGGAAGAATAGATAACGATAATGAAAAACAATATATTTTAAATGACTATCATTTACTGCCTACCAGTGGACATGCTGGTGTCCGCAGAATGACTAACAATATCAAGAGGCGATATTTCTGGCCAGGTATCGATAAAGATGTTCTTGATTTTGTAAAAAAATGTTCCACATGTCAAAAAACTAAATATAGTAGGTACACCAAACAGCCGATGACGATCACAACGACTGCGTCGTCAGGTTTTGAAAAAATATTTTTAGACTTGGTAGGTCCTTTAGATAAAGACGAGAATGGAAATTGTTACCTTGTGACGATTCAATGTGAATTAACTAAATTTATTGAAGCATATCCTATACAAAATAAAGAAGCCGTAACTGTAGCAAGATCAATTATACAAAATTTTGTCTTACGTTTCGGTATACCAAAAGTTATAGCTACTGATAGAGGTTCAGAGTTCATTGCAGGCACTATGGTTGAAGTATGCAAATTATTAAAAATAGAAAAATTAACGTCCACAGCATACCACCATCAATCAATCGGTTCACTCGAAAATGCTCATAAGCATTTAGGCGCTTTTCTAAGGACTTATTCAGGTGACAACGGCTATGACTGGTCACACTGGATACCGTTTTGGTGTTTCAGTTATAATAATACCGTCCACTCAGAGACCAAGTACACACCCTTCGAACTAATTTTCGGCAGGCCATGTAATATACCTAATAATATTAAGAATTGTAATAGATTAGATCCATTATATAACCCCAATGACTACTCTTTAGATTTAAGATATAGGCTACAGGTAGCGCTAAAAGAAGCTAAACATAATTTAGAAACTAGTAAGGAAAATAGAAAATTAGCATATGATAAGAAATGTAATCCTGTTACTTATAAAAAAGACGATTTAGTTTTAGTCAAAAGTGAACAAAAAAAGAAATTGGATAATATTTTTGAAGGCCCTTATATTGTGTTAGAGGATATGGGCCCTAATGTCAAAATTCAAAAACAAAATAAAATCGAATTGATTCATAAGGATAAGACTAAATTGTTCAATAGTTAATAGCTTTTATTTTATTTTTGTTGTTGTAATAAAAAAAAGAAAAAAAAAATTAAGAGCTCTAATTTTTTTTTTTCTTTTACCCCCGGAGGTGTAGTGTATCTAAGTATCATTAGTAAGTATTATAATGTATGTGTGTGTAACCACATCTTATTTAGGATTAGTTAAGTAAGCAATACTTTAAGATCGTGTACGCTCAATCTATGTGAACACAGAATAAATCGAGACTTGATCCAGTGCAGATGTCTTTCATTTACCACGACACTTCAATACGGCAATAACACGTTTATTTGATTCACTTAGTTCATTGAGGGCTAAATCTAGATCGTCCATTTTTCTAAGTGCGCCTGCGATATTTTGGTGCACAATACTACGCAATGAGGTACTATTGCGTTTACTTACGAAAAAACTGATCTTTGTCCTTACTAGTTAATATGGAAGCATGATTATTTATGGAATTATTATTATTTGTGACCGCTGAGAAATAAAAGGGTATTGTGCCTTTACGAGGTTTAAATTTAGATGACAAAACCGTAGCGGAAAGACTCTTGTAGTCTTGGAAAATGTAATGCGTTAAGGTACTAACATTTTTTTCCATGCCATGTCTATTTAGTACTCCACTTCGCTTATAAAACACTGTGTTGTCGTATTGCAGATTCAAATTGGAATCAAATACTATTGCATAGTTATGTTTACAAATGTCTTGGTATAATAAGGTATTAAAAGTCTCAACTCTTGAGTTAAAAATGTTGTTATAACCATTAAATTTATAGGTAGGCAAACACAATACTAGGTTAGTGTAGCTAAATGGCATTAAAGTTTCCCGTATAATTTTAACTAGATCATAATAATTTACAGTTGTCTCAAAATCATGTTCTCCTATAAAAATCAAACAGTAGTCTTGTTTATTGAAGTTAACAAGCTTTTTGTTAAGATTAACGAGTAGCTGTTTAATACCACAGTTTGTTGAAATATTATGGCATACATCATAACCCGGAAACGTATTTAGCGCTAAGGTGAGAATATTGTTTACTTCGTTGCTACTAATAATACAAAGTTTCTGAATTGGACGATTTAAAACTAATGTCTGACCGTCATTAAATGAGGCCTAGGCTCGCACCTCTGGTTGTTGAACGTTGTTTACCACTTGGGGCTTTACATAGGAAGATACACAACAATTTCCATTCACCCGTGAAGTGTCGGTTGATGTACTGGTGGCACCATCTGCAGTCGCGGCGCAATTGCCATTCTCGAGTAAAGGGTCTGTTGATGTACTGGTAGCGCCATCTATTGTCGAGACGCTGGTTAATGTATTCTGCCCAAGATCGATCAAACTCGTGCTGTCATCGTCGTCGAATGTCAGCCTCAAATTTCCTGATATTCTCTTCCTTGGAGCCATCGATTTCGTCCTGGTTTCTGAACAAATTCTATGAAATGTTTGAGTTTTTGTTTGATTAGAGCGTCTTTACGCGACAAATTCTCTTCACTTAGTTTTACTATTTCTACATGTGCGCTTTCGAGTTCGTTTCTAAGCTGTAATAATTCCTTTTTAAGTCTTCTTTATCACTATCATAACCAGTAGACAGGTCCGGTAGACTATGTCTTCTTACTTCTTAATTTGTAGATTCAAAAGAGAGATTAAATGATTCGTTCAACAGTGTTTTATGCCGACGTATTGTAATATTTTCATCTACCAATAATGGCAGATGAAAATATACCAAAAAAAAAATACCTACCTTAATAATTTTGTAGATATTCGAAGATTGGACAGTAACAAGACAGTTACGCGCGTCATAAACGAGTCATTTATCATGACAATATTATCATAATGTTTAATGACGACATGACGACTACTCTCGAATTTTGAAAAGATGTATACATAAAGCGCAACAGATTAATAGCTTACGCTATATAAGTAAATCAAAAAATGCAAGTAAAGCAGCATGGAACATAATTAAAGCAGACACGAATAATGTGTCAAGCTATTCTGAAATTGATGCAATAAAAATTGACAATAAAATATATGACAATCCAAACCAAATATGTGACTTATTCAATGACTATTATATATCCCAAACTAATACGACAAAAACTACTCATAAAAACATGCAAGACACTAAAATAACCAGTTGCCAAAATCCCAAAAGTATTTTCCTTACACCAGTGGATGAATCTGACGTTTACAAAATAATTCATACATTAAGAAATACGAACTCAACTGGTTACGATGACTTAAGCACTAAAGTATTAAAAATATGTGCAACAAGCTTAGTTTCCCCTTTAACCTACATAATAAACCTTTCCTTAACAGAAGGAGTATTCCCAAAACGACTTAAAAAGTCAATTGTTAAACCTCTGTATAAGAAAGGTATAAAAACGGACATGAACAATTATCGACCAATAACTTTAATCCCCATTCTATCTAAAATTTTTGAGAAAGTTATGTATAATAAAATAGAGAACTTTTTGACGACTTGTGACATTCTTAAAAAAGTACAATTCGGCTTTAGGAAAGGTAGATCTACTACTTTAGCATGTTTTTCGTTAATAAAACACGTCACTGAAAGTTTAAATCAAAAGTCCAAAATAGGCTGCGTCTTTCTAGACATGACGAAGGCCTTTGACTTCGTCTGCCATAAAACATTACTTTCGAAACTATCTCATTATGGAATCCGTGGAAAGGCCAACGACTGGATCAAAAGTTATCTTGCCCAAAGGCTACAATGTGTAGAAATTACAAGAACTTGCCAATATGAACAAAAAAACTTTAGGTCGGAATATAGACAAAATAATTATGGCACACCACAAGGGGGTATCATATCCCCACTTCTTTTCCTAGTGTATATTAACGACCTGCCGGAGGCAATAAGCAAAGATTGCATACTGTTTGCTGATGACACGACATTAATAATTAAAAGTGACAATAACATTAATTTGAAAAACGACATTCTTAAAGCTTTAGACGATGCAATCAATTGGCTGGATAAAAATAACTTAAAAATAAACATGACGAAAACAAACATAATACAATTTCAGACATTTAACGCACACATAGATAATCTAGACATTCAACATAAAGATTCCCACTTAACTACTGTAAATGAATGTGTATTCTTAGGTATAACTGTTGACAAAAACTGCAGTTGGAAACCACACATAAATAAAATCCTGCAAAAAATAGATCGTTTTGTATATGTTCTGAAAAGAATCAGGCAAACTGTTAACCTGAATACTGCAATGGCTGCTTACCATGCTTACGTATCCTCTGTACTTAGATACGGTATTATAATTTGGGGTAACTCAGTGGACATTGACCGAGTCTTCAAAGCACAAAAAAAATGTGTCCGAGCAATATGTGGAGCTCACTTTTTAGATAGCTATAAGCCACTGTTTAAGAAACTAAATATATTACCATTACCATGTCTGTATATTTTGGAAATTTGTATTTTTGTAAAAAAAAATTATAATCAATTTGAAAATATTGTTGACAAGCTAAATAGCCGGACACGCCATAAAGACAGACTACGGTTGCCACAAATAAAATTAAAATTGTTCAAGAGAAATGTTTACTGCATGTCTATTATAATATATAACCATTTGCCGAATTCCCTTCAGGATTTGCCATTGACATTGTTTAGAAAAAGTCTCTTTAAACTATTACTGTATAAAAAATATTATAACATTAAGGAATATTTGGAGGATAAGTCGATAGAACCTATACCTACCTAATGTAAATTTATAATAATAATCATAATGACTGTAATTGTAATAATTGCAATTGACATGGAAATGTATTTGCACGCCATATCATGGCAGAATATGCTGAAACCAAAATGACTTTATTATCTATTGTACCATATTCTAGCAAATAAATATTTTTGATTTGATTTAATTTCTTCGAACTCGTCCTGGAGTTGTAACATGACGCCGTCGCAGGGTGTTTGTTTTCTAATCGTAGAGCATATGGTTTCAAGATACTTGATATACTTTTGCAATGCCGCCGTCCCTTCTTGATAAGGATTTGTGTCATAATAAACTATTAAATGCCAATCATCTCTAATTAAATGCATACTCGTATTAGATATTTTGTCGAAGTAGACACTGTTGTTTGGTAGCAGGGTAAAGTTGTAGGATGCTTGAGCGGTGGATATTAGTGACAGCAAAAATAATGTCAAAGATAAAATCATAGCTGAGAATGAGATGGACGTTTTTTCTTCGCTGCTGGCAATTTATTATCAACTTTTGGGGCATTTGTATCTTGAACATTTTTATTTGTTGGCAGTAAGGACAGTTTTACAACTGGGCATTTTAGGAGCCCGTTTTTTGTTTTAAGTGTGACGACCCTTACTGTCCGTCACTTCCAGGATGCAGCGCTACTACGCGCCCTAGACTGCATTTTCCTGGTGGAAGGTTGTCGTCCTTTATAATAACGATGTCATTAAGGTTGAGATCTTTTTGAAGCTGTCGCCATTTGGACCTCTTAGAAAGCTGCGAGAGGTATTCAGTCTTCCACTTATCCCATATATCTTGATAGATTTTTTGTGTCATGTGCCACCGTGTTCTGAGATCATGCTCCGTTTCGAAAATCTTTAAGTTGGGACCACTTGCTAAAAAGTGACCCGGGGTCAAAAAGTCCAGATCCTCGGGATCTTCTATCAGAGGGCACAGTGGTCTGAAGTTTAAGCAAGGCTCGAGTTGGGATAGTAGGGTAATATATTCCTCGTAGGTTAGTTTTTGTTCTCCAATGACACGCTTGAGATGATGTTTTAGGCTCTTCACTGCAGCTTCCCAGAGTCCACCAGTAGATGGCCATGATGGAGCGTTAAAGTGTCACTCGATATTCATTTTAGAGATTGTCGAGGTTACTTCTTGGTCAGATAAGATGTATGAGATTTTGGCAAACTCTTGTTTTAAAATTTTGATGGCTCCTATGAAGTTAGTTCCCTGGTCACTATAGATGTGCCCAGGAACTCCTCTTTTAGCCGACATTCGTCGAAGCGTCGCAATAAATGCTGATGCTGTGAGATCTGAGACGATTCCTAAATGTACGGCTTTAGTTACCATACAAACAAAAACTGCGACATATCCTTTACGGGTTTTAATTCCACGACCTTTGTTTGCCTTAATAAGGATGTGTCCGGTATAATCTATCCCGGTGTGGTAAAAGGGTCGGTTAGGAATCAATCGTGCTGGAGGTAGGTCACCCATGATTTGATGTTGTGTTATGGGATTATTTCTTTTACATTTGACACACATTCTTAATCGTTTATTTGTGACTATTTCTTCAAAGAATCCAGTATTTGCGTCTTATAAATCCAGTAGTAATTTTTACTCCACCGTGAAATACAAGCTCGTGGGATTCATCTATGATAAGATCTGCCAATTGCGATTGATTCGGGATTATGATAGGATGCTTCGAATCCTTAAGTCTGCCACCGACACGGAGAATTTGATTAGTGTCTAGTTTAGGATTGAGATTAAGAATCTGGCTTTTCTTATTTAGTGATAAATTTTTTTTCAGCCGCGATATTTCTTCGTTGAAATATTCGTTTTAGATGTGCTTAATTAACATTTCTCTTGCTGTCTTTATATTTTGCAGAGTAAGAAAACATGTGCGTTTTTTCTTGTAAACAACAATGTCGATGAACTTGTTGATGTAAGCTAATACTCGAGTAACTTTCCTTAAAGTGCTATGTTTTGGTAATAGTTGATTAATTATTAAATTTTCGGGGTTAGTATTGACCGTATTTCCTTGTTCCTTTTTTCTGAGTTCTTCGCTAGTAATACTCGTATAAATCGGCATCTTATGAGATTCTTTAGGCTTATATTGTGGTAACCAGTCGGGCCCTTGCCACCATAGCGAGTGATTGGCTAATTGCGCAGCAGGTAAACCGCGGCTTGCGCAATCTGCGGGGTTTTCTTTGGATTTTATGTAACTCCAGTTATCTTTAGGGATTATTTCAGTAATAATCCTTACTCGGTTCGCAACAAAGGGTTTCCATTTCTCCGGTTCGCCACTTAACACCAACCTAGAACAGCCATTGAATCAACCCAACCATAAATATGCACCTTGTAGCTTGATAGGGATAAGCTGATTTTTCGCATTAGTTTTGACAACAAGAGAGCGCCGCAAAGTTCCAAACGAGGGATCGATTGTGGTTTTTTCAGCAGTGTTACTTTTGATTTCCCAGCAGCAGCAAGGGTTAAGTGGGTTTCATTTTCTCTCTGTATTTTGTAAACACGACGCAAGCGTATGCTTTTGTGCTAGCGTCGCAAAAGCCATGGAGTTCGATGATATCTTTTTCCTGGGTTTGAATCCAACATGGTATTTTAAATCGAGATATATGCGATAGATCGGCTTTGATAATATTCAACTCTAACGCGATGTCTTGAGGGACAGGGTGGTCGCAACCCAGGTCTAATTTGCATAATTCTTGGAACAAGATCTTTAGTTTTATACTGATTGTTACTGGTGCTAGCCAGACCGAAGGGTCAAAAATTTTAGATATATGAAATAAGAATTGTCTTTTTGTAAGGATGTCTTGTAAGATAAATTCTATAGGATGAAAAATAAATTGATAATTTTTTGGTTCCCATCGAAGACCTAAAGTTTTGGTTGACTCTGGTTGCTTAAAGTCGAAGTCTTCTCTTTGTAATGCATTAGAACTATCTATTATTTCCGGCAAGTTTGATCGCCATTTTCTGAGATTAAACCCGCCAGATTTAAGGAGGTTGATCATCTCCGCCTTGCGCTCTTTAGCTGCTCTCGCTGAATGTTTACCATGCATGAGATCATCCATGTAAAACGAGTGTTCTAAGATGTCAGGAGCGCAGCTTTGTGGATAGTTTTGCCTTTCATCGATGGCCAGTTGCTTCAGTGTCATCATGGCCAAAAAAGGTGCGGCTTTTGTGCCATAGGTAACTGTCGCTAACTGATATTCTTTTAAAGGTTGAGATTGATGGTTCCGCCAGATAATTTTCTGATATTTCTGATCATCAGGATGTAGCCAGATTTTGCGAAACATTTTTTCTATATCTGCTGTAAAAGCGTATCTAAATTGTCTCAATTTTAAGATAAGGCTCTGAAGGTCGTGTTGTATATTGGGTCCTCGACACATAAGATCATTGAGGCTGTATCCACTCGAGGTTTTTGCCGAGGCATTAAAGACAACTCGCAATTTAGTAGTTGATGACTCAGATCGTTGGACGCAATGGTGCGATAAGTAGCAGTCCGGCTGTATGTGTGGCGCAACGGGTGTCACATGTCCGAGCTCTGGATATTCAGAAATAAACGTTTTATAATCACATGCCAGTGCTGGTTGCTTACTTAATTTCCGCTCTAATTGGAAAAATTGAGCAATCGATTTTGTTTTCGACTCGCCTATATTTTTCTCAAAATTTTCTTTGAATGTTATTTTAACGACGTAGCTTCCGTCTTCCCGTCTGGAGGTCGAAGACTGGTAAAACTCGATGCATTTTTGATCTTCTTCTGATAACACTGGAGATTCATAAATGTCCTCCACTTCCCAAAATTGCTGAATCTCTTCGATCTTATTTAGGATCACATTGCAATGGTACGTTTTGTAGTTGCCGCTTAAGTTCCATCCCAACTGGGTTTGTTGGGCAATAGGCAATATACCTTCTGCACGACAGATACCGTCCATAAGTATAGTGGAATAGATATCTGCCCCAAATAAGATATCAATAGGCCTACTTTTATAAAATTCGGGATCTGCTAGAGTTATTTGGTTAAGAGTAGACCAGCCTGGCTTAAGTAAGGTACAACTGGGTAAGTTATTTATGAGTATATTCATTATATATACGTCCGTTTCAAAGGTGTAATCGCTAACCAACGATGAGCATTTGATGGTAATCATGCCCTTACAGTTGTTTTCCTTAGTTCCTATTCCAGAGATATAACCGTTACATTTCCGTCGCGGTAGTTTTAACAACTGAGCTGCGCTTTTCCTAATAATGGATGTCTGTGACCCTTGGTCTAAAAGGACTCTCAGTTTTTGGTAAGATTCATCCGCTGCTTGTACGTTAATTATTGCTGTGGCAAGCAATATTTCTGAGGATTCTTTAAGAAGCGATGCAACTGTGTTACCTCCTTGCTGCTGAGATGGCAGTTTCGTAATCGTGGCTGCATTTGACCCAGATCGATGTGACGTGAAAGATTCATGCAAAATGGTATTGTGTTCTTTATTGCATTTATTGCATCTTATTTCGGACAGGCATTTCTTGCCTTCGTGATAATGTAAACAATTAATACAAAGGTTCAAGTTAGCGACAGCAGTTTTACGTTCATTAGGTTGCATTTCCAATAATTTTTGACATGCATGAATTCGATGATCGTTGACGTTGCAAATAGGGCATTGCTTGCGATAGTTACTTTTGCGTTTGGATTTCGACGATTGCGAAACTTGGTTTGTTGAGTAATTCGTTTTAGGATCGTTATAATTTCGTTTATAATTGGGACCCTTTGAATATGCTGGTTTGTTATTATTGTTGGATTGAGATGTGGATGATTTCTGGGTGGAATTTTCTTGCTTCTTACGTGAAGTTTCCAGAATCATAAACTTAGTTTCCAAAAAATTAAGGAAATCTTACAAGACGGGTAACTCTCGCGGGGATTTTAAGGCTTGTAGATAGTCCTCGTATGTATCTGAGTCCAATTTTTGAGACAATATACATACCAGGAAAAGGTCCCAGGAAGACACATCGACTCCCAGATTCTTGATAGAATTCACACTCTCGTACGTAGTGTCGTGGATGCGTTTTATATGATTTGATGATTGTTGCTGGTTTGTAGGGATATTCATGAGATTGTTAAGATAAGAAGTGAAGATCATACGTTTATTATTATAACGATGATTGAGGATATTCCAGCATATAGGATAATTGTCGGAGCTTATTTGGAGATGTTGGATCAATTTTTCGGGCTCACCTTTGACCTTACTCTTTAGAAACTGCATCTTTTGTGCATTCGACAAAGAGGGGTTGCTGTGCACTGCTTCTGTAAAAAGATCTTTGAACGAAATCCACTTATTATAGTTTCCGTCAAAGGTGACTATCTCCATTTTAGGAGTAGATTTTTCAATATGCGCAACGGACCACATTTTCTTATTGATGTCTTTCTTGATTTTGTTATAATATTTCTCATAATGAGTAAATTGCTCTTCGTACCCGGGGTTTGATCCGCCATACTCGTTGTCCAGCTCCCAATGAAGCGAGTCAATAGCTACCCAACGAGATTGTATAGTCTTCAGGATGTCTTCAAACTCCCATTTTTCCGTGACGAGATCGAGGTCGATATTGGAGGATGTTCTCAAGAAAGCTTTAAAGTTAGTAGCTTGCTTTTTGAAGAGAGCTTCGGCTTCTTTATTCTCTTCAAGAGCAGGGGTTTTAGAAGCAGCGTGAGATGCGAGGTTCGCGGTATGAGATTCCGCAGTAGGTTGAAACATAGGAGGTTTCAATTCAGCGGTTTACGGTCTGTTTGCGAGAGGGTTATAGTTTTGAATAGTAGTTTTAATGTTGTTATATTCTACCTTCATTCGATCATATTGTTTAGTACTGAAATATGCATGAGATTGATCACCAAAAGACAGCAAAGTCATATGATTATTATGGAATTCTGTAATGTATTGTTCCACGGTAGCTAATCGACGTCGTAAGTAGTCTGAGGTCTTGCGCTCTGCACCATCCTTCTTGAAATTGGTGAAGAGCCTATTTACGGCTTCGATTAGTTGTTGTTGGGTTGCTAAGATGTCATCCATTTCCGACATTATAAAGATAAATAAGAGACCTAACTTGTACTGAAGGCTTCTTTGGAGATCGAATGTCCTTGCGATGGCTGCAAGAACAAACCTGGAGTAACAGCGCGATGAGATGACGCGATGCTTTCGTAAAACCCAGGGTCAATAACAGCAGGATGATGGCAAGTTTCCATCCGGGGCACCGAGATAAATTGTGGTCAGCAAGATGATGGCACCTTTCCGTCCGAAGCAGTTAGGATCCGCAGGATGATTAAATTTTTGGATAGTAAATCCACTTAGTTCTGTTTGTCAGGGTCTGGCAATAAGTTCCAAGCGAGACATTCACACAGTATAGTTAGTAGATACACGGGTAATGCTCCCGCTCCGATGGCTCGAAGGACCAATATTCGGGGTTGGGGTGAGATTAAGATAAACTAACTAGATTAAAGATTATAAATATAGCTATATTTCAGTGCTACAAATGGGATAACGATTAAAACTAATGAGGTGAATGAGATGAGATTGAGTCGCGCCCGATATGCTATCCGAAACCGTACTGACTATTTTACTTAGGTAATACATAAAATATTCAAGGCATAGAGTGCGGTGTCGCAATTACGCCGACGTGTTTATTATTGTTCGGTGATTGACCTGAACACCTACTATAAAGCTGCCATTTACTAGGTTTGTCTTTCATTGACTAGAATGTGCCCTGGCGGCTGATAATATGTCATGCTCACTCAAATGTCTCGCTGGTGGTGGCGTGTGTGTTGGATTAAGTTCCCTTCAAAATGATTGAGCTAAATGGTGCTGATCCATACGTCATGTTCGTGAACGGACGCCGTCAGTGGGGACTGGTCATCTCTTGGCTGCCACAGCTTATTTTAATTTAATTTAATATTTGAATTGTTTTTGTCTCTTTATTACGGACGCTTTTAACGTTCTGCATTGTTCTCACATGCATAATTTCAACATGAATGATGTAACCAATATTTTGTAACCATGTTTTGATTTAAAAGAGTGTCCATGGAGTTTCTTGCCCGTTGTTCTCCATAGGTACCTACTACGCTTTGGAATGGGCAACTAGCTTCATCTTTCTGACTGATCGACCCCTTGATAATTCAAAAGTGTCTGTAATTGGTTTATTTGTAATAAATGCTTTGAGTTTGTGTTTTTTTTTTTGAGTTTGATTTTTCCTCCAAGTTTAGTGTGATCAAGTTTATCATCGTTTGACGATTCGGAAAACAGTGGTTTGATTATTTCTCGATATTTTATTCCTTTTTCATCTCTTATTTGTCCATTAGGATTAAAACCTCTCTTATGAGCATTTGTAGAATACAACATATCCTTATAGACAAGTTTGTCTTCACCCAAAATTAATTTTAAATCAGGTTTTTTTCGAAGTAAAAGTTCCTACAAGTTAGGGTTTAAATTATAGGCTTTGCCATCCACTTTAATTAAAACGTCATCATTGTCATTTAAACTATCAATTTTAGAAAATGTTACCACTGTATTACCCAACAGTAAAGTTTTGTTTACACTTCTTATTCCAAACGGTATATTTACCCTGTCATAAATACCGTGGACATCATGACCCTCTAATTTTCTGAATCATCTTTTAATTCCATTTTATTAAATTTTTTAAGTGATTGGGCAGAATTTAGTTTTGTATCTAAGCAGTCTTCAAACTTTTTAGATAAGCTAGTATTGATATCCTCCAATTCATTGTTTTCAGAATCAGTGAGCGTTGTATTTTCTAAATGTTTGATTATTTCGATAGGATCATTAGAATCAACTAGGGTTTTAAGTGGATCTGTGACAGGTTTTAGCATTTTACTGACTGACAAGTTCATTGAGTGTTCCTGGTTCTTCATTTATTTAATTTTATTCTTTATAGAGTCTACAGACTTCATTAATTCTATTTTAATATTTTTCTCCATATTGTAACAACTGTGTGCAACTGAGGAACACACGATACTAATATTGTTTTTTATTTATTTATATACCTTCAGTCAAATTTAAAAAAATATTAAAATTCTGCATAATTATACCTTCCATTATTTAATGGTGACTCTTTATTAATAAGAAGCAATTGATATGGATTACTCGATACAGTTTTACATATATTTTTGAACTGATTCCATGGTAGATCGGAGTTGACATGTTCTCCATAAATATGCTTTAAGTTTACATCATCTTGTTTAAATATTATAAGAAAATTTGCGTTATCACGTAACAACTGTTTTGAAATTTTTGAATAGGTTTGCGATAAGTAAAAGCAATCAATTTGTTTATGTCTACCCATAGAGAAATAATTGCGGATATTTATTTGTTTTTCACAAACAACATCATCAAATATAAATACAGAGTTTGGTAAAGCTTCACTGGGAGTTATGACTTCTTTATTGTCATTGAATTCATTGAAGTTAATCTAAGGTACTCTTCTTAATACTTCACTTACGAAACGATATTTTGGATGGAAAGTAGTTTTTAACCGACTTCAAAAAGGAGGAGGTTATCAATTCGGATGTTTATATTTTTTTTTTTTATGTATGTTCGGGCATAACTCCGTCATATAAAGACGGATTTGCAAAATTCTTTTTTTGTTTGAAAGGGTATACTGTCGAGGTGGTCCCATTGTCACCAAGTCAGAATCTAATGAAGGGATCCCATGAAAATCGAGGGAAATCCTCGAATTTTATAGGCACACCTATAGCGATTTGGGTATTTTTTATATTTACTCGTGAATTTGCTCTCTGTAAGCACCATTCCGTGAATAGAACTGATGATGAAGACCAGAGGTGGCCACCGGAAATACTCAATAATAAGTATTTCACGGGTTGCGATTCGATTACTTTAATATGGTTGCTAAGCAATTTTTTCAAATGAAAATTTAAGCAAATGGAGCTGATGATGGCTTCACCATCAGCTCCAGTTCTTTCGCAGGAGAACTCAATAATAAACGCATCGGAAAAATGAATATTTTGTAATGGCTACAATTTAAATGCTCACCAAAATATTTTTTTGACCCTAAGACTAAGTGCCAAGTAAAATATGTTAACTTCAAATAAAATAAATCCACTCTGTACCGAAGTGCCTAAAGAACAACGTTTTAAGTTCCAAAATAATTATACACTCATCAGAATAATTGTACGTGTTGTATTTATATTCTTTTTGCCTACCAAAATGGATAAATGCTCATCAAATCTTGTTTAAGTTGCTCACCAAAAATAAGTTTGCATCAAAATGCAAGGGTGGGATAGGATGCAAGAGCGAGCTAAGCGAGCTCGGGACTTGGGGCACCCCGACTCGGATAGGTTAGGTTAGAAGGGGATGGCGGGGTCTGAAAGACCTCGCCATCCTCTTCGTGGTTATTTTTTTTTAAACCACCCAGAAGTAAGAACCCCGCCAAGCGGGGCTCCGTCGACTACGCCTTATAAATAAAAAAGGAAAATAGGTTAATTTTGTGTGCATTTATCCATTCTGGTGGACACAATTTGGTGAGTATTTCGATTTTTTTGGTAGTAAAGTAGGTACTTTTCTGGTAGGCGTTCAAACACAAGCCATTTGTAAAAGGTGATGAGCAGTTGACGTAAGGCTATTGTAACTTAGATACATTAATAACTGAATCACTAAAAAGTGAAAAATAAAAACTTTTTTACAAAAAAAAACAACCAACTTCAAAAAAAGACACTACATAGTCAAAAATAACTTTAATTTCGGAAGTCGGTGGCAAAAAACTGAAATACAGATCCAAGGACACCGACTTCCGAAATTAAAGTTATTTTTGACTATGTAGTGTCTTTTTTTGAAGTTGGTTGTTTTTTTTTGTAAAAAAGTTTTTTCGAATAAAGGTAATATTTTTAAATTTAAGACCATTCTCATGAAACAATAAACTGATCATAATGTTTCTTTTGCCACAGTTTGAGGGTCCATATATTATGCAACGAATCGTATTAGGCAAAAAAGCACTGTGTCTAATCTGACGAACAGAGTCATTGAAATTGATATTATTTACGTTCAGGGATATGGGTTGTTTGATCAACTTCATCTTGCCTATTATTTATTTTAATTATTTACAATCCTTTATATATGAATATGCGAGCACAGTATTCAAACAACAGGTTTGGACCTGTGTTGCTACTATACTTCGTATATTTACATGTATCTAAATATTAATTAAGTATAGGTACGTGCACATAGTAGGTATATTATTATAATCCTACAATAGATTTGAACTGGAATTTCAGCACACCTTATGAGACTTATATGGCTATGTAAGTTTATTCCTTTATTAAGAATATTAAATATTATCCAACAACAAGTTTAGACTTTTATTATTGAGTTAGTATTTACATAGTGCTAGATAATAATAAGTACCTATGGTAAGTATAACTTGATTCCTATCATAGCAAACCAAAACAGTTTCAATATAGCTAAGCGGGTGCATAGTTTACTTTACTACTATTGCTCTAATAAGTAGGATCTGTACAACCTGCCAATTAAATTAAATTACTTACGAATTACAATTGAATTCAATCTTTAAGGTAAGTATTTAAATAATTAAGTACGGTATTTCATCAATACTTAACGATTTTAATTTCTATATAACTTTTTCTTTTTTACGCAATTATGTCAATCTTCCCATCATATACTAGTAGTAACGTGGAGAGTGCTTTTTTTGCGGTGTGTATTTAATTTATCTTTATTTGAAGATTTTTTTTAATTTGGTTATGTTATCATTATTTTATTTTTATTACAGGAAACGAATAATGATCCAAATGATGTCTACGCTATTGGAAATTCATTTCTTTTTGCGCAAGACCGGGTGCTTTTTATAACGCAAAAAAAGGAAGAAGAGAAATCTGTGAAAAGTAAAGACCTGATTAAAAGAAAGAAATCTAATATTAATAACAGGGTCATAAAAAGTTTCTTACACAATCTTAACCATAATTATGTCATTCGGAAGGAGGCGGGAAAACCTCATCATTTGATCAAAATAAATATTTATAATCTTTGATGTGATATGGATAAAAAATATGAAATTGATAATGATGTTAGTGATAGCGCTGACGTAAGCGTCCAGTACCTTGTAAAAGATGATATTTTCGATGAAACTGAGCATGTGGTTGGCAAAGTAGTGAAAAAAAATTGTGATAAGCAATGGTAAATGTATGTATGTATTGCAGTATAATTCCTGCAATTAGATACTTTTTGTTGTCATTTCGATTAAATTCTTTTTACGAGTCATTCGGTCGGCTTTTTATTTTTTCGTGTTTTTTTGGAATATTCAAAAATTGACAATTGTTCTGAACAATGTCAAGAAGAAAAAAAATTTAAGGCTTTCTGTCGTTGGAATTCCTACTGAATGGATATTTTTTCAATAATATTGAATCTTTCTTTGAAAGTGAATTTCAATTAAAAAAAAGTATTAAAATTTTTAACCACGATATGTGAGTAGTCAGCGGATACAATCGACTGTACGTTCCCTGGGATTTCTCGTCACTTTTTCTTTTAGTGAGTAATCCCTTTATAGGTTCCGTATTCTTGTTACTCGTGCCTTCTTCTTTAATCTAAGAAGATTTCCTTTTCCTTAGATTGTTTGAAAGGCCACGTTTTTTGGCCTTACCCTGCCATTTATTGTTCGCCTGTCTTCTTCCTTCGTCTGCCGGCTGCCGAAGTCCGAGCGAGCTTGCGGAGAGAAGCACAGGATCGTTGCCGAGCAAGGTCGACGACACAGGTCCAGTACCTTGGACATCAGGTGCTAAATAAGTCATTTGTGTGGCGCAATAACGCCCAACCATCAATATAATAGAAGTGTTCTGTGTTATAGCGACGTGTGACTTTTTATTTTTAAGGTGCTTTCCTAAATTCTCAATATCAGATCTTGTTCTCTTTAAAATTTATCTTAACGAAATTATGTAAAGAAAAACCTTAATCTTGAGCTTATTTGTGTTAAACAATTTATAGAGCGGCACGAATTTCGTACGATTGCAATCGAATTTAAATTCGTCAGAATACTTAAATTCCTAAATATTTGGAAACATCTATAAGTTTTTTCTCCGAAAATCTTGTTGTGATATTTTTTTTGGTAGCCTTTTACAATTTCCAACGACTGAATATTAATATTTTTTTTGACTTGTTATTTCTTCTTTATTTCGGGTGGTTTTATTAATAATAAATTTTACGTGTATTTGCTGCGTGAATTTGATTTTTTAGCTACCTCACGCCGGGGTTCGAGTCCCCAGCGTGTTAGCAGCCAGCTCTACGTTGCAGTATGTATAATATGAATCAAATAAAATGTAATGTAACGTAATAAGACAAAAATAGTTTGTTTTGTAATGTTTATAAGTTAAAACTAAAACACTATTATATAATTATTTAAATAAAGATTACTTAAGTTTTTTTTGTTTATTTTAATTTTAATTTAAATGTTCTTTTTTGTATTTTTTAAGTGTTTTAGTGTGTGTGTGTTCATGTACGAATGTGAAAGTTTAACAAATATAATCATTACTAATTTGACTATATAGTTTCGTTTTGTGTTAGGGGGGTAATTGCACTATAATTATCTAGGATCAATGATCTATGAGCCATATTTATATGATAATGTCATATAAACATAATTGTCTAATTTTCGTCTTTGATCAAAGATTCTTTGACATTTGTTGGCAGATAGGATCCTCTAAACTAAAATACTATTATATAATTATTTAAATAAAGATTACTTAAGTTTTTTTGTTTATTTTAATTTTAATTTTAATGTTCTTTTTTGTATTTTTTAAGTGTTTTTCATGTACGAACTCGCCGAGCTACTGGAGGACAGTGATATAGAATGCTCAACAATACCCTACTCGTGTAGTTCGGATGTGTATTTGCTATCACAATCACAACTTTACACAAAGCACTAATAAGTAATTTATGACACAAATAAAATCGTTCTTATCGCAAAAGATATACCTACTAGATAAAACTAATGAAAACAAATCAAAGCGTTTTTATCGCAATACCGTAATCTAATAACTATTCTAATTAGAATTGCACAAAAATATATATTTTGACCGACTCTTTGACAATTCAAAAGTGCCTGTAAATGGTTTAATTGAAATAAATGCTTTGAGTTTGAGTTTGAGTTTACAACAATAGGTATGTAAGCGTCTTTTTCGCGAAAGATTCACGAAATCTTTACACCATGCGGGTAGTTTATGCGCGCGAGTGATAGAAGTGTGTCAAGGACACAGGCCTGGCTCGCATTAAAGAAGAGTGCATTTACAATTCTTAGAAATAAAAGCACGTGGGGGGTGGAAAGGAGGGCGCGCGTCGCCTGCGCCGCTCGCTAACAAAAGACTACCTATCTCTTTCCTTCAATTCAAGTACTTTTTGCGTGTCTCATTCTAATAGTATTTCTTTCATTGATGCATTTCGTTGATGCAATGGTATGATCCGTGACGCCGGCAAATGATCTCTGCACTACGTATAGGTTGCACCGAGATGGTATTTTAGAAAATTGAAAATAAATCAATAAATAATAACGTTTAGTGAAATAAAAATTTCACCTTAAAATTAAAACGCGAAACCGTATACGTGTGTTAAATTAATGTCGCCATTGTAGCACCACACTGATGTACGATATAAATACATTATTGAATAGTGTTATTACATTTTCACGACCACAATCAATAATTGACCCATTTTAAATAATAGTAAAAAATTATCTAAATAAAAATTAAACGCCGCTCGTTTGTAAGCACATCACTAAAGAACGGCTGGACCGATATTGATTCGGTTTTTACTAATACCTTAAGGATATTACGAGGACTCTTTGTGCACAGTTAGTAGAAGATTAAAATGAAAACAATGGAAAACAATAGACAGATCAAATCAAATCAAAATATTTTATTTCACATAAACCTACATGGGCACTTATGAAACGTCAGAAGCTAGGTGTACGGTTCCAATTAGTTGTTTCCTATGGAGAAGAGCCGGCAAGAAACTCCACGGTTACTTTAAAAAAAATAAGGAGCTTTGACAATGTTTCAAATCACAGTGTTGATAGGTATGGGAGGACAGTGTAGGCTTGTCAACAAGTAACAGGTACTCAATAAAATATAAAAAGGTCTACAAATCTACAGTCTACAAGTTAGGCCTACAACGTTCTCACGTTCACAAAATATAGAAGAATCTATATAAAAATAAAAGCCTATTTAAACCAAATGACATGATTGCCCTTAGACCTGTAACAAATCTGAATTAAAATCTTGTCTATAAAAGCCATAAGTAAAAAGTTGAAATAAGAATTGGAGGTATATAATGTCAAATAATGAGAAGATTATGTCAAAGAAGAAAGTAAAAAACAAAGAAGCATATGTTTTTTTTTTAAATAAACTTCTTAATTTTGGAGCAGTTAATGGACATTTACATAGTGATGCCGTTAATGAGGTACCAGGGAAGCCACATGTGCAGAAGGAATTATCGCCAAACTTCCTTGTCTTCAACGTAGTCTTTAATCTTATAATATGCATTTTTGATAAGGATACGTTTGATGTGGGTTTTGAACTTTCCATCGCTAAGCTCTGTAACTGACTTTGGTAACTTGTTATAAAAGTGGATACTGTTTATAAGAAATGACTTTCTTGTTTTAGTAAATCTTAAGAAATGACTTTCTTGTTTTAGTTAATCTAAATTTGGGTATCACAATTTCATTTTTACTACATGTTATGTTATGGAAATCGCTTCTTATTCTAAAATGTCCTAAGTTTTTCGCGAACATACAAAATACTTTCTAAGATATAGAGAAAAGGCAGAGTTAGTACATCAATTTCTTAGATTTTTTTTTTTCTAAGATACTCGCGCTGACCCATTTGAAAAGATCGCGCGGATTGCCTTTTTTTTTGTAAAATGGAAATTGAATCTACGTGAGCTGCCAATCCCCACAGCATAACGCCATAAGACAATACTGTGGAAATAAGCAAAGTATACTAACCTAGCAGTGGCTGTTTCTGTCAACTGCCTTATTTTTCTTACTGAATATTGCAGCGTAGAACGTGCCGCTAGCACGCCACGGAGTCGAACCCCGGCGTGAGATAGCTAAAAAATCAAACAGTTACCGCAAATACACGTAAAATTTATTAAAGGGTTAAAAATAAAATCCGAAATACACAAGATGAGCAAAAAGAAAAAGTAATAAGGTTAAGTCGTTGGAAACAAGGATAAAAAATGCTAGAAATTGAATAATCATTACTTGATTTTAAGAGATTTTTTTCTAAAATATCTTACCAAATATATAGTATTTTTAAATGCGGTCTGACGAATTTAAATTCGATTGCAATCGTACGAAATTGGAGTCGCTCTATAAAGAATTATACGTAAATAAGCGGAAGAATAAGATTTTTCTTTACATAATTTGTTAATATAATTTTGAATTAGATTATAACATCTGATGAAGAGAATTTAGGAAAGCACTTAAGAAAATAAAGATTGATTGATTTAGATTAAAAAAAAGTGTCCCTCGTCGGTGTAGTACAGAACACTTTGTCTATAGTGATCCTTGATGACGAATATGGATCAACATAAACCGGTGTGCAGTATATTCTGCGATATGACTCAGGCGTTTGATTATGTTCAGCACAATATTTTACTTAAGAAACTCGAAGCGTATGGCATTAGAGGTAATATAATAAAACTATTTGAGTCATATCTTCAAAACAGAAAGCAAATAACGGAAGTCAGTAGGGTAAACATAACTACAAAACGAGAAGAGTCACATCGGTCACAAGAACGTGAAGTTAGGTACGGTGTTCCACAGGGAAGTGTCCTGGGACCTCCTTTGTTTACATTATATATTAATGACTTGCCTAAGTGCACAGAACAACCTATGAGCCTTTTTGCTGATGACAGTGTAGTGACAATCGCGTGTAAGAACCGAGACACATATAAATCTGACATTGATAACTCACTAATTGCAATTATAGAATGGTTAAATAATAATAATTTAAAAATAAATATAAATAAGACTAAAATCATGCACTTTAATCAGCGCTCCTTGACATTAATTAATAGTCTAAATATAAACTATAATAATAATAACATTGACGAAGTTGATACAACAAAATTTTTAGGACTTATTATTGACAAGAAATTAAATGGGAAGGCACATATACAGACCATCAGTAAGAAAATAAGTACTTCAGCATATGCTCTTTACAAACTGGCAGCGGTAATTAGTATAGATGCTTTATTCACCGCATACTACGGTTTGGTGGAGTCCATTCTAAGGTACGGCGTAATTTTTTGGGGTAACTCGACTGACCGGGAACTTATATTTAAAACTCAAAAGCGTTGTATTAGGTCGATGTTCCAACTTGAAACTACTCAGAGTTGCAAACCTTATTTTCAAAAATACAAAATCTTGACCCTACCTTCACTTTACATATTAGAAAATGCGATGTTCGTAAGATCCAACCCTCTCCTATTTTCTCGCATGGCAGATCGATTCCCTCGTAATAGACGTGACAGTACACAAATTTGCCTACAACAATATAGAACGGCACTTATGCGCAAAAGTGTCTTTTGCATGGCTCCGAAAATTTACAATAAACTTCCAAAAGACTGGAAGCAGTTAAATGATGCAGCGTTCAAAAAGAGAGTTAATAATTTTCTAGCAGATAAGGCTTATTATAATTTGAATGAGTTTTTAGATGAGAAATTTTGATAATATTTTACATATCTATTGTTCTCTATGTTTTATTATATAAATAATCATAACAATTTTTGAATAATTTGACTCTGAAAGACTTTATAAATTATGATTATTATAGCTTCAATTATGATTTTATTAATTACTTTTGACATGACTGTATACTTTGACATGAATTATTAATTCCTCTTTATTTTTAATTATGATTTCAACTTTTATTTTTTTTATTTTTGACATTTATTACCTACTAGTTGCAAATTTTGCAGTCATAGATTAAATTTTGTTTTATTTAATTCTTTTATTTTTGTAATGTATATTTTTTGTTAAAATTGCCTTTTTTTGGACTGAAGGATATAATTATTAAGAAAATCACTTCTAATTCTAAACATTTGCACGCCGTAGTATGGCAAACATGTCTGAACCAATTTTTCATTATGTTATCCTGCATGCACTTTTTATTATTGTATGTATACACATGTTTGGGCAAATAAATTTTTATCTTATCTTATCTTATCTTATCTTATCTTATCCTTGGGCGTTATAGCACCACACAAACAACTTACCACCTGATGTTGAAGATGATGGTTGAGATTGGGACCTGTCTTGTCGACCTTGCTCAGCAATGGATTCGCGGTTCTACGAACGCTCGGACTTCGGCAGCCGGCAGACGATGGAAGACAGGCGAACGATTAAGTTGCTGGATAAGGCCAAAAAAATGTGGCCTTTCAAACAATCTAAGACAAAAGGAATTCTTAGATTAAAGAACAAGGCACAAGTTAAAAGAATACCGAACCAATGAAGGGAATACTCACCAAAGAAAAAAGAAAATGAAATCCTGAGAACGGAGAGATGATCGATAAACACTATGAATACTTTCATAACGTGGGATACTCCACGGTAAAAAATCTATTATTTTCTATTCATATTCGAAGAATATTTTAATAAAATGATCTTTCTCTTGGGAATTCCAACGACAGAATGCATCTTTCAACATTTTTCTACAAGCTTATTTGTCACAATTAACAATATTTTGAATCGTCAAAAAAGAAAGTTGCGAATAATTAAAAGCTGACAGATTGACGCGTAAAAAGAATTTAATCGATTTGCGAACAAAAAGTATTTAATTGCAGGAATTATACTGCAATATGCAGCTAAACTTAATCTGGAAATGCTCTTATGCGGCCGCCTCATTGCAATTTTGAATCTAAAGTAATTTCTAGAAATACAGTTTCCGTAATAACATCTAGTTTCTTGCCATCAAGTTTTAAATTTAGACCCACTAATATCTATTTTAAAAATAAGAGAAGTGTCGTCAACGAATAAAATTATATCCGATAAGTTAGCCATCATGTAAGGAAGGTCAGTAATAAAAAGTAGAAATAGGAAACGGCCAGGACCTTGAGGTACGCCCATCTTAACTAAGGACCCCGAGGACGTCGCCCCGTTAATGTTTACTTTTTGCTGTCCGTTTGATAGATAGGAAAGAACAAGATCAGCAGCTTGTCCACGAATTCCGTAGTGGTGAAATTTACAGATCAGTGTATTGTGGTCAACGCAATCAAACGCTTTTGAGAGGTCACATAAAATGCCTATTGCACCCTGGGAATTCTCCCAGGTCTCCAAAATGTGACTGATGAGTTTTACTTCGCGTCAGTCATCGACCTACCTTTCGTGAAACCAAACTAGAACAGAGAAACGATTTATATTTTGGTGACATAGTAAAATAATCTTATTATGCTTCTCTTTTTTGTCAACTCTAAAAGTTTAAAGATTTAATTACAGTATTATTAGAAGTACTAGATAATACTGTTTCGTCACTTAACCTAGTCTCAGTAAAATTATCAATAACTGCATCTATATTGTTAACTAATAAACCAGCTAATACATGTTGACTTTTCTTGGGAAGAAACATATATTCCAGAATCGATACAAAATCTCTAACAAAATTGTTAGTATCCAAATATAATAAACAGTCAATAAGACGACATGCCAAAATATGCATTAAGTTGTTTAAATTAAAAATGTTATCATTTTCTTCATCATTCAAATTATCCGAATATGGCAATGCCCTTAGTATTAATTTACCAAGTTTTTATTTAAGTAGGGTTTCAATACCATTAACTATGTCCCTTTTAATTAAGCTCAGACAATTTCTAATTAAAAAAACTACAATAGTCTGTTCATTCATTTGTGTATGTTTTATTTTATGAACAAGCTTATTAAAATGCAGGTTATGGTAACAACAGTTTACTATGGTATGTTTAGAGCGGTTATTTAACAAAGATCCAAACCTGCTCCTAATCTTTAAGAATATACCAAAACATTATTTAGAGTGGGATTGACCGGTTTAAAAGTATGAGTTAAAATGGGTGAAGCGGCAATAACATGCTGGGGCATGAGAGGTGGGGGAGTGGGAGCACAAGTAGGTACTACAGGTGGGATTGTTTATCAGTAACTCGTACCTCTCTGCATTGTACTTCACTAGGTCCACCAACTGACACGCCACCTGCAAGCGCTCGCTTAACATTTGTTGACTAGGGTTATACTTACAAGATATTTCTTTAAGTGTATTTTCCCTGCCCAGTAATTCTTTTTGAAGGTTTTGTATGTCAACATCATACATTTGCCTGCTAGTTTCCAACTTATTATTACATAAATTAAGTTTATTTTGTAAGCTGATACGTTATTTCCTAAGATTAATGTAAAATTTATAAACACTTTCTTTCTTTCAAGAGTTTCTTATATTTTTTAATATTTTTACAAATTTTAATATATTTCTTAATTTTATTATTGCTACTTAAATTGGACAATTAGTTAAGGTATCGTCCCCAGTCAGGTCTATGGCGACGTTGGGCTTCTCATACTGTAGTCTGGCTACACTACCAACCAGCTCGTTGAAAAGGTTATTGGTGTTGGCAACCTATTCGCTGGCTTTCAGAGAGTTGATGGTCGAAATAGTATTGTGTGCTTGGTATAATTCTGCTTCAAGGCCTGATACGCATTTCAGTGCGTGGTCATGAGTGTCACTGCATTGTTGGAAGTCTGACATTAGTTGACGGAGATGGTGATGCTGGTCAAGTATGTCCATGTGCTGGGTGTAAAGATCTACAAGCTGACTCTTGAGTTGAGTGTTTTTTACATTCATTCTCTTGACTTGAACCTCACTGTCCTCTCTTTCCTGCAGCAGCTGGCAGCATTCGTTTTTTGATGTCTCCAGCTCCTAAAGTGCTGCTTTCAGTTTGTCACACAAGTCACGAACAGTGGCTCCACGGGTCATTATATGCAAAAAAATACCCAAATCGCACCTGGAAAGTGACAAGAAACAGCTGAGTGAATGCAGAATCTAAAAGATAAGAGGGTAAGATAGTTAGTAAGAAATAAGAAAAACAAAAGATGAAGTTTAAGAAAAGATTATGAATATATGAAGGTATAAGAAAATAAAAAGCTATTTCATTTATTCTGGGACTTATCTCAATTTTTACTGTTTATAGAAAGACTTATATTATTATTTAAGATAGTTATTGGGCTAGCTAAAATTAGCTAGCTCCTTAAAATTCTTAGTAGAAAACCACTAAGAATTTTAAGGACATGAGATTAGAAAGTAACAAAGTTTCAGCATTTAGACAATGCAATTGGTTTTCAAACAATAGTATACTATACTTAAAGCAATTTAGCGATAAATATGTGTAAAGTTTGTAGTGTATGTTTTATGTCTGGGGCAAGTGTTTTCGTCGTCGATTCTGCTTCCACAATTTGTCAAGCAAAAGGAGACCTAAACGGTGCTGGTGTGTGCTGGACGTTGCTCATAGTTCTGAGCAGAGTTAACAGATGTTGAATAGTATGTAAATATAACTACAGTAATGGATAATATAAAACAAAATACTCCCCGGATTCGATGAATTCAAATTCGCAATCCAAATGTTGATAGCCGGTGGATGATTTTTCGAAATGTCGATTACTATGAATAATCACGACAAAAACACGACAAGAACATCGCGTGAAACACTTTATACTAAGATTCTAAGATAAACAATACATAGTGCAGTATAATTCCTGCAATTAGATACTTTTTGTTGTCATTTCGATTAAATTCTTTTTACGCGTCATTCGGTCAGTTTTTTTTACTTTTTCGTGTTTTTTTGGAATATTCAAAAATTGACAATTGTTCTGAAGAAGAAGTTGTTGTTGTCAAGAAGAAAAAATTTAAGGCATTCTGTCGTTGGAATTCCTACTGAATGGATATTTTTTCAATAATATTGAATCTTTCTTTGAAAGTGAATTTCAAATTTTTAACCACGATATGTGAGTAGTCAGCGGATACAATCAACTGTACGTTCCCTGGAATTTCTCGTCACTTTTTTCTTTGGTAAGTAATCCCTTTATAGGTTCCGTATTCTTGTTACTTGTGCCTTCTTCTTTAATCTAAGAAGATTTCCTTTTTCTTAGATTGTTTGAAAGGCCACGTTTTTGGCCTTACCCTGCCATTTATTGTTCGCCTGTCTTCTTCCATCGTCTGTCGGCTGCCGAAGTCCGAGCGAGCTTGCGGAGAGAAGCGCAGGATCGTTGCCGAGCAAGGTCGACGACACAGGTCCAGTACCTTGGACATCAGGTGCTAAATAAGTCATTTGTGTGGCGCAATAACGCCCAACCATCAATATAATAGAAGTGTTCTGTGTTATACCGACGTGTGACTTTTTATTTTTAAGGTGCTTTCCTAAATTCTCAATATCAGATCTTGATCTCTTTAAAATGTATCTTAACGAAATTATGTAAAGAAAAACCTTAATCTTGAGCTTATTTGTGTTAAACAATTTATAGAGCGGCACGAATTTCGTACGATTGCAATCGAATTTAAATTCGTCAGAATACTTAAATTCCTAAATATTTGGAAACATCCATAAGTTTTTTCTCCGAAAATCTTGTTGTGATATTTTTTTTGGTAGCCTTTTACAATTTCCAACGACTGAATATTAATATATTTTTTGACTTTTTATTATTCTTATTTATTTCGGATGGTTTAATTAATAATAAATTTTACGTGTATTTGTTGCGTGAGTTTGATTTTTTAGCTACCTCACGCCGGGGTTCGAGTCCCCGGCATGTTAGCAGCCTGCTCTACGCTGCAATAGATAGATAAATTTTTATAGAAAATAAACACAATTATTTAATCATTTAAATTAAGTTATGTTCAATTAATCAAACAAACATTTGCAGTTGGGCCAACTACTATACGTCTGCGCTGGGTCATTGCAGTCTGTAAGAATTCTGTTGTCTCTATTGTAATTAAAAGTCAACAGTCTTCATAAGAAATAAATAAATGTTGTATTATGTTTATTTTTAAAATACATTGTAGGTGTATTTAGTAATAATTTTTGTGCTTTTTACATGCGATGATTGCTCAGCGACTAGATTGCCCCTACGTTGGGCATTGTTGTAGCAGGCATATTGCTGGTGCTTGATTTATCATTTTATAGAATTATTATATTACTCGCAAGCGCGATTGCTGAGTGGTGCATGGGGTCTTGGGTTCGATTCCAGTTGGGATCCAGAGTTAATGAGTTATTCTATCAGGTTTTCAGTACTCGTAGCACCCCGCAGTTTGCCGAGTCTCGATTTGTGCCCGGCCGTGGCAACGGGCTCGCCTCCTATTAACATGTAACTTATAACATAAACAGCGAAATGCTGACGGACCATCATTATACAAGGTCAAATTAAATTAGACAGCGAAACTCCGCAGACGTGATGGGGGATATCTAAACATTATAAAACCAAATCTACCTTTTTTTTTGGTGTGGGAAATAATCAAATGACCTCTCCCACTCTGGGCGGAGCGGAAGTGCGTGTCAGACTCTTACTGACTAAAACCCACCCGTGTTCCTTTAGTTGCCTGTGCGCCAGGGCCACGGTAACTCTTTCGAACAATCCGCGACCCCGGCAGGCATCGGCCCTATCGGACCCCGTCAATGGTGCTGACATTTCTTTGAGGCGCGCGTTGAAACCGACGCGCCGTCGACCCGGGCCTGGTCCTTACCGGACCAGGCAAGGGAGTTGTGGAACTCGGCGAGAGTTCTGTTCGGGGAGAAGTATATTCCTACCACAACAATCTCCCCGTGCTGCCAATCAACCGTGCTGCCACGCAACCCCGTCCCCTCTTGACTGCCTCAAGCGACGGGGTACCGGCATCGGCCCACGAAATGAGGGTCATTGAGCCGCTCAGGTCCTCCACCCAGTCATTCCTGGGCGGGACAAAGTACGGCTCAGCGACCACGGCTATGTTGATCGACCACTGCGCCATGCTCTGGAGCAACAGATCCTGAGGGGCGACGTAGTGGTTGATATTCGCCTGGAGGAGCCCCCTGTGAGGGCCTTGCCGCGGTGTTTGCGGCGGCGACGACAGTAGAGGCAGCAGCGGCGGCGTCAGTGGCGGCGGGTGCGGCGGTGACGGCGGTGGCGGAGGGCTTACCCCTGCCCTTGGCTTTGGCTGCAGGAGCGCAGGCCTTACTCCCCGCCCGGTGTTCGGCTGGCTTGCCAGCAGCCGCACATAAAAAGCAATGCGGCATGGCATTGCACTGGCCGGCCGTGTGACCGGGCTGACCGCAGCGGAAGCAGTGATCACTGCGGTCCACCTCCGAGGTGCATTGCACTCCCACGTGGTTGCCCACCTGGCAGCGGAAGCACCTCAGAAGTCTGGGTTCCAGCAGTTTCACCTGCGCGGAAACCCAGCCCACCAGGAGCCTTCGGCCCTCCCCGGCAACTTTCCTGGCCACCGACACAGGCCAGCTCACCGTAATGGCTCGCATCCCCGTGTGGTCAGGACGAATGTTGCTCGCCCTCACCTGCTCGGCAGAGTAACTCCCAGTCCTGACGACGGCGGCCACTACCTCAGCCTCCGTCACACAGTCGTCCAGGCCCAGAATGCGCATGTCGATGCACTTGGTGGGCCTGAACACTCGGGCTTCGTACGCATTTAGGTTCGCCCTGAGCCTTTCGGCCAGAGCGTCAGCGGTCGGGCCACTCGCTGCACCGTGGCACTTCCAGCATCGGGGCCCCAGTCGCAGTGACCCTCACCCGGAAGCCATTGGTGACGCCTAGCTCCTGCAGGTTCACTGCCGCCCTTGCCTTAGTGAGCACGTCGCGGTAGGACACGCCCTTCTCCACTTCCGGCTGTAGTGTGATCACTACAGTTGCGGACTTTGGGGCGCGGAGCCTAGCCACGACGCTTCGCTCCTTGCGCCGCTAATGCTTATCCTTTCTTTTGGCCGCCCTTGATGCTTTACCCGCCTTCCTCTTCTTTCCGGCTACTTGCCAATCGGCTTGAGTCGGAGGCGTATTAGGAGGCGGGGGGGCGGCCGTCTCGCCGCCGGGGCTGGAGCCTTCGCCGCCTGCGAAGCCACTCCACCCTTCTTGGGCTTGGGCGGCGCTGACTTCGCTGGGGGCGGTCCTGCGGGTTCCGGCATGGGCCCGCCTTTAGCCCGCCCCGCCGATCCCGGCTTGGCCGCAGCAGCCGTGGCGGCAGCAAATGAGACCTGCCGGCTCGCCGCTAGCGGGGGGCGCAGGACAATGGCCTCCAGAGTGGAAAACCGACTCTTGAAGGCAGCCAGCTCCCACCGCACCAGGGTCAGAACCCGGTCCTCTACATGCACCGGCACCGGCCGGCCCTCCCCATGCTGCGCCCCCGCCTGCGGCACCTGCCGGGGGCGGGCTACCCGGAGGCCGGCCAAGTCCGCTCGGAGCTCCTCGTTCTCCTTACGGAGAAACTGCATGGCGGCTGTCAATCGGGCGACTTCCGCCCGCATTTCCAACATTCCGTCTGACGGAGGCCCAATGTGAAGGGCCTCCGCCGCCGCCATAATGGAGGCCGTGGCAGTGGGTATGACCTTATCTTTAGAGGACTGTATCCTCTTCAAGGCCACACCCCTGATCGCAGCTACCACGACCTCCTCAAACTTGGCCACCCGCTCCGACTTGGAGCCGCCAGCGGCGTCCAGCCGCTGGGCTGGAACAAGCTCAACAACTCCGAGAATGTCGCCCTGCGACCGGCCCCTCCAGGGTCGTGGCCCTCCTTGGCGAGCGTGTCGGCTGCCTGTGCCGGCACGGCTGGGCTGGCTCGGCTTGGCTCGCTGTCCTCCTCGGTGGTGAGCCCTCGGTCTTTCGGCTCATGTACCCCACCCCGCCGAGTTAATTTTCTGCGGGCGGATGTCCTCCCGCCGTCAGAGGACGACCCCTGGCCATCCCCTGGTTTGGGGCGCTTTTGGAAGAACTTTGAGTTCTTCCCAGCAGCCCCCACCACTACGCGCTCCGGGCTCTTGAATGAGCCCCTCGCGCCCGATGCGGCGTCGGACTCCGACCCCGCATCACTCCCTTCCTCTCCACTACTTTCCTTTTGTTGTTGTTTTGTTTTGATTGGTTCCAAATCGAGAGTGGGGGATGTAAAAAGTCCATCCTAGAACCAAACCTACCTAAAAGTACCTTTGTCTAAACCCTTCAGACCATAAAGATACAGACATGGTAGTCATGTTATTTTAAACTATGTATTGATAAAGTAATCGTGTCAGTATTTTGAACGAAAGACCTTGTGACCCTGCATATTCGATTCCGCAGACTTGTGGAATTTTAATTAACAAAAACAAACTGCTAGCTATTCTTGCAAATCGACGAAATTAATTTTGTTATTGAATAATTACAATGGAAATTATTTACAGACTGATTATGGAATCGCTTCCTTATGCCGCTCCGCTCCGCTTATTTTTCATATGATTCGTTATGTGGGGATTGCGATATTATCCCAAGTTTAGTACCCGCATCATAAATTGTAACAGATATAAATGGTTTTTAGATGGGCAAGAAAATATTATAGGCAAAATCATAGCCCTCCCTTGGCTTTGTCGTAGTCGGGTAAAAAAAATCCCTTGTCCAATGCCAGAAGCACCTGTTTCTCCATTAAATATAATAATAATAAATATTAATAATAATAATAATAAATATTTATTCAAAAATAAAAATTGGTAAAATACAGTACAAATCTTAGAATTAATATAGGTATTACTATGATGACTGTACTAGGATAAACCTGTATCACAGGCGGCATGAGGTCTTACTAATAGGACAACTGATTTCTTAACAATATTTAGCAACAGTTTTAAGAATAGTGACATAGCTAGTTAATTTATTATGATATAATTTACTTAAACAGTAATAATTAATGTCTTAAACATGTAGATAATTTCTATAATATTTACGGAAAATGGTTATTAGCACTTAGTTACACGAATATGATTGAGACATGAGTATTATTAACTAGGTTAAAACAAATGTTGCATAAATCACCTTAAAGGCTACATTAGATTTTTGAAACAGTCGGTTAATGTGCTTAGACAGCAGCAAATCGATGGTAAGTAGGACAGCTCAATGGTCAGGTTGTATTGTTGAGTCGGCAATAAGCGATACGGAAGTCTGGCCCTGAGTATGACGCACTAGGTGCCCTCATAATCAATGGAGTTAATATACCTGTATTCTGCTATTTTCCTAGCAGGGCAATCAGCGTCTCCCGTTTTGTGATCACTGGGTTTTTTAAAGCGTGAGCAAGTTGCTAAATAAAATACATTACTAAATACATTCCAAGTGAGTGTTCTAGGTTAATGTTAGTTATTTGGAGCATACTTTCCAGTCAATCAAGCAAATAGTGGGATCAATAGTGTGGCCCACCTGAAAACCGGCCGATGTTAGATGAATAGGCGAACGGTACCGATCGATAGGTACTGAAAATTGTGACTTTCAATTCGAACGTTCTTTCTAAGATTATCTTAGAAATCACTAAGATCGGTGGAGCAAAACATCGTGAGAAAACCTGGTCTTTCCTACCACAGTTTGTGCTGGAGTCGAGACGATATGGTTGTTCAGCTCTGAGTGCAGCCTATCAAGTGCGGCATCGTCCATCTTATGACTGCGTTGGATGACCCGTACCTGATCCGATAATCTTTAGGCCGAGACGTTGACGGTTGGCTCTAGTTCCCGAAATAGAGACAGCATCCTACCACGGTACACAGCGAGGTTAGGTTCTCCCTCTGTAGACCTGTAATATGCGCGCATAACATTTTCGTCCATAGACTGTGTCCATCTCATGCGCTGCACACGACCACTGGCAGTGGGGACCCGACTCGGGGCCGGATGGCCCCTAAGTCCCAAGCTCCTCGGTGGCCGGCCTCTCGCCTGCCGACCTACAGGTGTTGGCAACGTCGGCGGGGAAAAATACTCGTCTCTCGAGCTCGCCGCTACTACCCCGGCCGGTGTCATCACAGCGCTCACGATGGGGCTGGATACCGGCGGCGGCGAGGCGGAGCTGAGGAAAGAGTCCGGAGGTGGTGGGCGTGCTCGTGTTGTTGCTGACTTCGTCAACATATTTTAAATTTCAAGCATTCTGTTTCATCGGAGGTGGCATGACAGATGTCACCTCCGATCCTATGCACAAAAAAAATAGGGCGTTGGTGTGTGCCTTGGACTCGCAGCTGAAGAACGTATTTGAAAGCAGCGAGGATCTCGTTGATACACACTCAATCCTGTATTGCGCGGCGGTTGTGGCATGTCATTTAGCTAGCGTCAAGTTTCCAAACTGTTTCTATTTCCTTTAAGTTTGCATGAAAAAGTAAGTGACTTTCCAAAACAAAACACTGTAAAGTGCAAAATAACTTTCGTTTCAGAATTCAGTGGTAAAACAATGCATCAAACATTTAAAGTCACCTGTTTGGTGTTTTTTTTTTTGAAGTTAAAGATGTTTTCATTCCCCATCTCGGAAAGAGTATTTTTGTCCTTCGATATCTGAGTGCAAAAACCGTTTTTATCCACTAGAGGATAAAGTAAATTGAATTTAGAACATCGTGTGCACTAAGTTTGTGAGTTCAAAACATCATTAAACCTCCATGGTGCCGAATTTATCATAAAACCTTTTTTAATTTGTTAAAAACTCAGACTCGGAACATTCTTGGTGTACTTTTTTTTAATTTACTTGGTGCGCGCCATTTTCTTTTCACGTCATATTGTTAAAAACTTAGGTTAAAAACAAGAAACTTGAAAACACGTGAAAAGCCTAAAATGAGTAATTCTAGCGACGAGGAAGTTTATTTGACGCCAATAGAACTGACTGAAACTGTTAATAATGCGCAAATGAGCTTTCTCCCTCAACAATCACGCGAGAAGTATTTGAAACAGTATGATATATTTAACACGTGGCGACTATCTAAAGGAGCCAAAACTTTCTCAGAAAACGTTTTGCTGGCATATTTTATTGAATTATCTGAGACCAAGAAATCAAGCACTCTACGGAGTACGTATTCAATGCTAAAAGCAACAATAAAGATGGAAAAAGACATACATATCGACACCTATCCTAAACTAGTGGCATTTTTAAAAAGAGCCTCATCTGGCCATCAACCAAAAAAATCGAAGGTTTTCACAGCATCTGAAATTGAAAAGTTTCTTAACGAAGCACCCGATTCCGTATATTTGGCGGCAAAAGTAAGTCAGTTACACATTCGGTATCTACTTAAGTATATTAATCAACTACTGAACATAATCTAATACGTACTTAGTAGATGTTGGTAGGCATAATTATCAGTGATAGGAATAGGTAATGCCTATTTGCCTAAACTTCGAAGAACAGAGACAAGAAATGGGGACTTCCTTAGGACTAAATTTTTTCCGGGACATCTGTCCCGAAATTCGGGACATCACTTTTAAATACATTAAAAAAATATGTTATTTGGAATAAGTAATTCGTCTATATTTACCTAAAGTTTGCGACTACACATAACATAATATTAACATTCACAGTCGTTACAACCATAAAATTTCCAGTATTATTTTTTTGAGATTATTTTGTAAATGACTTGTTGATCTTAATACTATGAATCACAATGTTTGTATAAGGAGCCGTACACGTTTCGAAGTAAATATCTTCTTTCTAGCTCACCCTCGTCTACGTTTAATGAGATTTCTAAAGTTCAAATGTATAATTGAAAAAAAAAAAACATTTGGTCTTTAAAATAATAAAACGGTAATTTTTATAATTTTAGCATTCTCTATAGTAGGACGAATTTTTCATTTCAAAAAGAAACGGTATTTGTATTTTATCTTAATGAAATATATTTCTAAAGTATATTAAAAAATGTGCATGATATTAAAATAATGGCCTTATCACATTGTTTAGTAACACACTTAAACTTTAAAAACATCATTTAATCTTTATTGCACCGAAAGTACAATACGACTTCTACGGCAGCGCATTTCGTTATCTACATATTCTTAGAAATGACAAAAGAAAACGCCATGGTCGCATACCTGTGCGGCGCGGGGAGGGTCTACATACCTTCCCCGCCAATCCATAAATTCAAACCAAGGTAGTCACCTTGGTTTGAATTTATGGATTACGATTTGCTGCAATAACATTGTTCCTGTCTGTCTACATCAAATAATACGGTAAGTCAACATTTACTACTTTTTAACGTTTTGACTAAAGTTATTTATTTTATTTCGTGTAGGGAAACAAACAGTAAGTTAGATATAAAGTAAAACATAAATGTATATATTATTTTATCTTAAACTAGCAATTTGACAGTCTAGCTTGATCTGTAGTTAGGGCACGCCACAATTGCGGCGGTAAGACCCCTCTTTGAGGAGTGGCTTGAGAGGCGCCACGGCGTCCTCACCTTCCGCCTGACGCAGGTCCTCACCGAACATGGCTGTTTCGGGAGGTTCCTGTTTCGGATAAGGCGGGAGGAAACGCCCGGGTGTTATCATTGTGTGGATCGACCGGAGGACACGGTGGATCATACGGTGGAGGTCTGCCCGGCTTGGGCGGAGCACCGCCGTGTCCTCGTGGCGGCGATCGGCGGCGGCGACCTCTCGCGTCCGGCCCTGGTTCAGGCCATGGTACGGAGCGAGAGGGAATGGGAAGCCGTCACCTCCTTCTGCGAAGCAGTAATGCTCGCGAAGGAGGAGGCGGAGCGCGAGAGGGAGAGGCAATCACTGCGCCCTCGCGCCTCTAGTCGCCGCAGGAGAAGACACCCTGGGCGTCGGGAGTCGATGGCCGACTCCCGCCCACCGTAGGCGCGGGCTTGCGGACGGCGAGCAATGGGCAGCTCGCCGTCCGGTAAGGACCAGGCCCGGGTCGACGGTGCGTCGTGTTCCACGCGCGCCTCAAAGAGATGTCAGCAAAATTGACGGGGTCCGATAGGACCGATGCCTGCCGGGGCTGCGGATTGTTCGAAAGAGTTACCGTGGCCCTGGCGCACAGGCAACTGAAGGAACACGGGTGGGTTTTAGTCAGTAAGAGTCTGACAAGCTTTTCCGCTCCGCCCAGAGCGGGAGAGGTCATTTGATGATTTCCCACCCAAAAAAAAAAAAAAGCTTCATCTGTAGTTGTATGAACTTGACATTTTTGAGTGGAGTTTTTAAGATAATTATTGTGTATGAAACGTATTTAAAGAAAAAATATGGTTATTTTAATATTTGATGACCATTACGTACAAGACAGGACATCATCCGCATTTAATTTTTGGCCCAAATATAAAAGTGAACTTAAATACTACCAAGCATAGTGATGCTACATCTTTGGTGTCATAAAGAAATGCTAAGGCGGACGAATTCTATCAAAATATATTATTTTTCTGGCCGGCTCTTTTTATATTTGTACCAAAATGGATTATGTCCTTTGCGCGTTGACTAAAATGTAACTCTGTAGAAGAAAAAAAACAATTTCAATAATAATGACGCTACGCGTGTTCATATTTTCGAACCGTATTTCTTTATTAGAATGTAAAGTGAAATAATAAATCTTCCAATCGATACAATCGATGCATCTAGGTGGAATGCGCGCGCCTCTCCCGCTTTCCCTTCCACCTCCCCGTGTCTATAAGGGTTCGTTTTTCCTTTTCAGTTATGGAAAACTATAACATTTTATTTAATTTTATTTTAGGTACCTCTTTTTGGAGACCATTAAGATTGGCGATGGCAACAACCCTAAGGAAGCAAAAGTACAAAGTTGGATTGGACTTCATCCTGAATTATATTACGACCCGGCCAGTAATTTGATTTACTGTTCTAAATGTGAGAGCAGTATAACAGCTAAGCTTAGTAGTGTCAAGAGGCACGTTAAAGGTCCGAAACACAAAGGGACAAGTAAGAAACCAAATGAAGAATTTTATTTGGACCTAGTACAATTTCTCATATTATGTAATATATCTTGGATTCAAGTAAACAACCCCGCTTTCAAAAATTCTTCCATAAATATATTTGCTGCAATTGTACAAATCGACAAAACGTTCCTGAGTAATCATTGCTGAGAAAAGTTTATTTAGATAAGATTTTTAAAACAAATATTGACTCGATTTATAAACAAACTGCAAATCAAAAGCTGTGGGTATCTTTAGACGAGACAACTGATTTTTTAGGCAGATACATGGTACATTTTCTTGTAAAACCTTTAAATGCGATCACACAAAAACCATTTTTAGTTGCTTGCAAAGTACTAGAAATTGTTAATGGGAACACAATTGCCCAATTTGTAACAGACTGCCTTGAAAATATGTGGCGCGATTCGTATGAATCCAAAGTAGGAGACGTTGCTGTATTATGTACTGATAGTGTAGCATATATGCTAAAAGGCGGGACGTGTTCTGAAAAATTATTTGCCCAACATGATACACGTCACTTGCTTAGCACATGCACTGAATCTCGTGGCAGAAATAATACGATATGAATACTCAGATGTAGATGAATTAATTTCAAAAGTATTTTTGTTTTTTAAAGTCACCTATTAGAGTGCGCTTGTTAAAAAAACACCTTTCCCTACATGCCGCTTCCTCCAGAACCCGTTATTACAAGATGGGGTACTTGGTTGGAGGCAGTGTCATATTATGCAAAATATTACGATCAAATTAAAACAATTGTAAATCTTTTAAGAAGTTCCGACGCGCTCTCTATTAGGTGTGCCAAAAATGTTCTTCAAAAGGAAAACTTGAAATCGGACTTGGACTACATTGAGGAATATTTTAAAGATATACAAATTGGGTTAAAGAAATTACAAAAATCGAATGTAACTCTAACGGAATCCATTGAAATATTTGATCACGTGAGAACTGTGCTTAGCTGGTGTTCGTCTGAGCCTATAAAAAATAAAGTCGTAAATGTCATGGACAGAAATCCCGACCTAGATAAAATTAGAGACATATGTGACGCGATAACAGCAGGAAGGAATGAGCGATCATACTATATGTACGCGCCTTTAACCTCAGTCGATGTTGAAAGGTCGTTTTCAACTGATAAATGGATTCTTAACATAAAACGAAATCGCCTGACAGTTGAAAATATAGAAAAAATGATGATTGTGTATTTTAACTTAGATAACTCATCTGACAAAGAAAATTTCGGTTCTGATACTGAACTTGACGAATCGAATCAAGATGATTAAATTAAAATCGTTCTTTATTTTTTATAGTATTTGTAACACAAATAAAGATTTTCAAATTCTTAGCAATTTTTAATGCGTCAAGATCTGTATCAAAACCGAACAGTTAGTAGTTCACTATTAAAACAGATTGTCCTAAATGTTATACTTCAAAGGTTAATTTGTACTTTGATTTGAGTTAAAATTGCATCACTCAACGTCAGTACAATAAATATGACATAGATAGATAAACAGAAATTTGTAACTTAAGTTCTTTCCGTCTGTACATTTTGTTTCATGCTTTCCAATTACGTCATATTTAAAAAATAATATAAATATACATATAGGTATTTGTTACAACAATATTATGTTTTATTTTTCCTTTAGAGCCCGAAGCCGGCTTTAGAGCCCTTTAGACGAATTACTTATTCCAAATAACATATTTTTTAATGTATTTAAAAGTGTTGTCCCGAATTTCGGGACAGATGTCCCGGAAAAAATTTAGTCCTAAGTATGTCTCGTCTCTGTTCTTCGAAGCTTAGGCAAATAGGCACTACCTATTCCTATCACTGATAATTATGCATACATATCAATTTTATTAATTTATCTCCTATACGTTACATCCTCTTTACGTTACAGGTTGTTCTTATAAACGGAGCATGTCGAACTAATGAACTAACACAACTTAATATCAAAAACATTGAGAAACATTCAGATGACTTACTTTTAATCAATTTACCTAATAGAAAAACAAAAAGAGACCGCCACTTCGTCATTCGCAAGGAATACGTAACAATTGTTGAGAAATATCAAGCCTTACGCCCGCCTAACACTCCAATCAATCGATTCTACAATATCGCAACGGAAAGTGTGTCAGACAGCCTATGGGTGCTAATAAAATTAGCAGTATACCACGAGAAATGCAACATTTCTTTAACTTCCAGAACCCCTGTTGTACACGGGTCATTGTTTTCGACGAATTTCCGTCACACTTTTGGCCGATTCAGGAGCTGATCTCCTGTCTCTTAAGCGCCATGGAGGCTGGAAGTCCAATGCGGTTGTAGAGGGATACATAGAGGATTCCATCAAAAATAAGTCTAAAATATGTAAACGCATCACAGGAGCCATTACACTGAAAGAGCCTCAGTCGGATCCTTGGACTGGCCCTTCTACATCAAAAATGAGCCGTTACACAATACCATATCATCGCGTTCTCTCGCCAACATTTACGCCAAGGGAATCCGATGAATCAGTACAACTATTAATTATGACAGATAGTTTACCGAAAAACAGTACACAAGTCTACAACATTACAGTACCTAACAAAAATATTACATTCAACTTAAGTAACTGTAGCAACGTTACTTTCAATTTTTCTTAATTATACCTAAGTATTATTTGAAATAATTTAAAGATTATTCTGTAATACTTACCTATCATAATGTAGTACCTAATAAATATTAATACCTAAACTGAAATAAAAGTATCTTGTAATTGTAAATGCTTTTTTTGCATTTAGTCATTTCCGCGCTGAGGTGGGATGAAAAGTTACGTGTTGCACTCGAGTGCAAAGATTTTTCACCTCGTGCTCTTTTGATTCCCTCGCTAACGCTCAGGATTTTAATCTTTAAATCACTCGCTGCGCTCGTGATTCCATTTTCGAATCCTTCGCTTGCTCGGTCATCAAAATTGAGTACGCGGTTAAAAAGCAACTTTGCACTCTTGTATAACAAATAACTATTATTTTTTAATTATTTCTAAGATTAATTAATGTTAAATTGTAAAGTAAACATACAAGTTTTCAATTAAATTATTGTAGGTAGTTCAGAGTTCAATTATTTGAATTATACTTATTTGTCCCACTTCGCCCTTGTTTAACCCATTGAAGGTTATTACGTCTGGCGCCGTGTCTCGCAAAGTGTTAATGCAAATGAATTATTGCATTTTCAACAAAACGTTTTTAATTAAGTTTTAATTTAGGTGAATAAAATTCAACTACTAGTTAATAAAACTGTTGCATTAGTACCTTGTTTCAGAAGTGATAAGGACTTACTTCGTAACGGTTGTTAGGATCTTGAAGCTTCTTCATGTAAGTAGAAACAGTTATTGTGTCCAAACACTTTCTAAACAGCCCTTCTACTTAAGGGCACAATCTTCCCTCCATTTCATCCACTTCTCTATCGTGTAACAATATTTGGGGTCAGTATTCTAATTCAATGTCGTGATGGCCCAGTGGTTAAGACGAGTGGAGCAGGAGTTGAGGTTCGAAGCCGGGCAAGTACCAATGTGACTTTTCCAATTCATATTATTATGTATTATCTGAGTTATCTTGGACATTCCTGACATCGGTGATGGAAGAATAGCGTGAGGAAACCTGGACTTAAAGTTAATATAAGTCTGAAATCACCAACCCGTCTTGAGCAAGCGTGGTGATCAATGCTCGTACCTTCTCTCAAATCAAATCAAATCAAATAATTTATTCGCATAGAATGTAGGTAGTGTACAATAAAGTTGTTATAAAAAACATAGTGAGCCGAATACATTCTGCCTGAGTTTTGGCATGCAAAATTTAATAAATATAGTCAACATCAATAAATGAGCAAAATAATGAAGTAATTAATAGATTAATAAATTATTTTAACAAGTCCAGGTTCATGCAAAAAAGTGTATCAAATAAAGTCAATAATATTAAATTGTTGAGATGTCATACATAGGGTCATTAAAAAAATCACTTAACTACTAATAACATTTCTGTATCAAAAAAGCCTTGAGTTTATTTTTAAATTGTTGAAGGGTGTCACCCTTTATGCTGTCTGGTAGTTTATTAAATATTATTGGACCCATGCAGACAACACTTTTCCTAAGTAGTGCTGTGTTATAGCCACCGATAATTAAGAGGTTTTTGTATTGACTTCTCACGGGACCTTTCTTTGTGTCCGAGAACTTAGCAAACAAATGTTTATTTCTTTTTACAAAAATTGCCATTTCCGAAATATATAAAGACGGCAAAGTAAGAATTTTCAAAGACTTGAACAGAGATTCACAACTATCTATATGTTTAAGACTACACATACTCTAACACAACGTTTTTGGGCTTTAAATATTTTATCTCTTAGACTGCAATTACCCCAATATATTATTCCAAACCTCAAGACTGAAGCGACCAAACTATGGTATGCTACTAAAGCAGTCTTTATGTCAACTTTTTTTGCCAGGTTAAAAAGAACATAAGCTGCAGTGCTTAACTTTTTGCATACCTCCTCTGCTTGCGGTTTCCAAGTTAATTGTTCGTCTATATTCTCTGTATTAGAAGAGGCCATTTACTCTGCAGTACGACAATAATAGACTGATATTATTATTATTATTTATAATCAAATTACAAGGTGTGCCCATCATAATAGGTTTTTGATTTGATTATTTTTATAAATGCTTATAAGCGGCCTGTTGGGCGTTAGTAAGCCCTAGCCAAGCTAGTAAGCACTCTGTCCAACCATTGGGGGTATAAACTCCATGTGTTATTTAAACCTCCTAGTAAAAACTCACACACCCAAGTGAGTTTTTATAATATGAAAGGATACTGTCAAGGCAGTTAATTTGTAAACATAACCAAGCAAATCGGGCAATGTGTAATTGGTTTTTTCCATCAGGTATTTCTCAGTAGCAGCCCGGAGCCTGGATTTGTGCCCGGTTGATGGCAATAGGCTCGCCCCCTATTACATGGGACTTAAACATAACTGGCGTAATGTAGGTGTACTATAGGTACACCCCTGCCTAACCCTTCGGGGAAATACTAGCGTAATGTTATGATGTGTTAAATCCTTATTTTATTGTTTCCTAGAAAATCATCAGCGATCTACGATGGCACCTACACCTCAGGAACACGTATTGAGTCGGGAGGACAACAAAATAGTAACTGATCCGGCTATACAGGATCTACCGCTAGATGGCGAGAAGATCGTCATCTCTGGCATGTCGGGCCTCTTCCCTCAGTCCCACAACGTAAAACAACTTTCCGACATCCTTTACAACAAGGTACGTTTGGTTTAAATGAAGAATAGATCTGTGAAGTAAAGTCAGGGAAATTTATTCTTTACCAAAATGGCTACAACTATAATTGTCCGTATATTCGAACTCAAACTCAAACTCAAAGCATTTATTTCAAATAAACCAATTACAGGCACTTTTGAATTGTCAAGGGGTCGGTCAGTCAGAAAGATGAAGCTAGTTGCCCATTCCAAAGCGTAGTAGGTACCTATGGAGAACAATGGGCAAGAAACGTCCATGGACACTCTTTTAAATCAAAATATGGTTACAAAATATTGGTAACATCATTCATGTTCAAATTATGCATGTGAGAACGATGCAGAACGTTAAACGTTACGAACGTAACGAACGAACGTTTCGAATTACAATTGTCAATCTTTGACAGTTGTATGACATGGCTACACGGCTAAAATATGATAAACAATTCATTTTCTTGACTGCACAATAATTTATATAAACCATACAAAATAAAAATAAATAATTTTAAACGACATAAATCACTCATTTGGCACCTGCTAACATCTTGTGCACTCCCCAACAACTGTGTTAGAATAATCCAAGATGTTTGAGTGTCTTCGATTAATTAACAGTATCTACGTATTACTAGTTAATCAGGCCTCGATTTCACGGTGCAAGATTATTACCTGTGGCATACCATAAAATTGAAGCAATAATTGACTGGCACCGTCTAAACAACACGTACAATTGTTGCACGATACGGGCAAGTTACTTGCTGTTCAAAACTGGTATATTATGTGTAAACGGAACGTACAATAAAATCGCATGTACGGTAAAATCGCATTCAATACGTGAATTAATTGTTCACGCTGTGTTTAGACGAAGTAACACTTGTATGCAATAATCGTCTTGCTATAATTGCCTTCATGTAAACAGAAATCGCATGTTATTATTAAATTGCAATACTTGCATTCAATTATTGTAGTGTATGCCATTTTATGGAAATCGCACGTGCGAAAACAGTTACATGCAATTCTTGAATGGCAATAATTAAATGTGCTCTATGGCATGCGATGATTCGTCTTGAACGTTTCAGAAACTTGCATCGTATAAATGGAGCTTTAAGGGCTCGTGGCTAAATGATAACAGCCGATCGCAGATTAACTACGCTTGCCGCGGTCGGTTTACGGTTGGGTGACCATCCATCATATCTCGAGATCCCTTCGTGCCGCGGAAAGCGTGTTAAGCTGTTAGTCCCGGCTGTCATTAGTAGATCTTTGACAGTCGTTACGGGTAGTCAGAAGCCCAAAAGTCTGGCAATCAGTCTACGACTTGGTTGTAGAGATCAGATAGGCAGTTGCTCCATGTAAAATACTGGCATTTAGGTGCATTCAGTTAGACTTCAACCCGACCCCTTCGTATTTGGGAAAAGTTTAGGCAGATTTACTTATTGCTAGTTCTTTCCAAAGGCTAAAATAAACTAGTGGAAGATAATATTGCAATGTTTCCCACATTCTTACAAATCATGTGCATCACCACCACCCTGGAATGCGACAAAGTCTAATAATATTAAAATATTATCATTTTGTTTGTCAAACAGGAGAACCCAGTAACTTCGGAGGGCCTAAGATGGAACTACAAGCATCCCGACCTGGCACAAGCCTCTGGTATGGCTCCCGAGATAGATCGCTTCGATGCCCAGTTCTTCGCTGTGCACTACCACCTCGGGAACAAAATGGATCCGATGTCACGCAAGATGCTGGAGCAGACCTATCAGGCCATTTACGATGCGGGTAGGTTGATCTTGGTTATTGAAGATGGATATTTGTAGTACCTGTGCACTGTGGTCAGAAACAAAGAGCTCACAGATTCTCACGATTTTCACGAATATTTCCCGAAAAACCTCAGTTTTATGCTTTTTAACAAACATCTCTGTGCAATCTTAAATCGGTCAAGTGCGTGTTGAACCACGCTGGGTAAAGGGTTTCGTATAATGGATGAATATTTAGGTACGCACGCACAAAATTGATTTTAACGACCGCAAAAAATAAAAATTGTATTTCATTAATTCATTTTCAAGATTCTATTTTATTTCAAAAGTTATTTCTGCGGTAATAACCGAAAATTTTCTTAAAAACTATAGCAAAGACACTTAGAAACATCTTTTTAACTATGGGATTCAGCAACCCCACACGCGTTATATCCCGATTGATCCTTTCTACCTACCCCGAAAAGGAAAGCGTAAAGTTATATTATGGTAGTAGTATAGAGGTATGAGGAACAGGGTGTAAAGTTCACTCATACTCTATGGAAAAGGGAGGATCCTCCGACCAGACGGGTGTTGTTTCTGGTGGGCAACTGCCCGACGTTTTGATGTCGGGATGTTGTATATATGCTAGTTGCGTGGTAAACTCTGCTTGCGCGATGCAGGATCTTGCGTGACGTCATTATGACGTGAAGCTCGCATGTGGCGATGTAGATACCGCTACAGTAGTAATTAATTGATATAGTTTCATCCTACATTTAGTTTTTCACATTTTACAATAGCATTACAAATTTATAATGCACCTAGTATAAACTGGCTAAACGCCATTTAAGTCATCTTCTATGGAATTTTTACGCAATTTTTGCTTATCCAAGTACATTTTATGATTTGGTCGACTATTACTCGTTAACTTGTAGAGCCTATTTAGCTGTGATAGTTTTCTCTTTAACTACGTTACCAATATAGTACTTTTCACATATCCAAAAACAACAGTGTAGCTGGTAGGGGGGGGGGGGGGGTACATGCACTTGGCTCCTACAGAAATGACCACTTAATATTTCGCAAACAGATCCTCGAATATTTTTGAAGGACCCATCTAACGACAACCTACACTATGGAATAAGTAAATTAATTATTCTAACTTCAACTGGAAAAAAGAATATTGATCCCAAAACATTGAGATTATCAAGATTTTATAGCACAATTTTGTAGACGTGATTAAAGCCAAATAACAGCTTTTTAGTACCAAGAGTGTCTGAGTTAAACCGCGGACAGATAGACAGACGGACTTGGCGAAATTATAAAGGTTTCTGGTTGTGCTATGGAATCGCCTGGTCATGATGGGCTTAGCATCGAGAACCTTCAAAATGCTGCCGAGACTGTTGACTATGTTCACCTTGTGTTTGGGACATTCGTACTTACCTAAGGAATTACTGGATACAATTGTTGTAGCTATTGTGAAGAATCGGACAGGGGACATAGCAGACAAAGGTCTAGGCCTATTTCACTGGCAGCTGTGATAGCCAAAGTATTTGACAGTGTGCTTGACTCACACCTCGGTAGGTACACCCAGTTACATGACGCACAGTTTGGTTTGGTTTTCGTGCTGGGCTATCTACTGAAAGTCCCGTACTTGCGTTGAAGCATGCTGTCAAATATTATACTGACAGGAAAACACCTGTGTATGCTTGTTTCCTAGACCTTTCTAAGGCTATCGACCTGGTTTCTTATAATTTCTTATGGGAGAAGCTTTGGAGGCGGGCGTTTCTACTGCATTAGTGTCTACATTATCTTTTTGGTATGACAAGCAGAGGAACTTCGTCAAATGGTCTAATTCGTTATCTAACGTTAGGCAGGGAGGTTTAACTTCCCCGAGGCTTTTTAATATTTATGTTAATAAACTGCTTGTTTAGCTTAGCAGCACTCATGTTGGATGCCATATAGATGGAGTATGTTTAAATAACTTAAGTTATGCAGACAACACGGTGCTGCTGAGTCCTACTATCAGTGGAATTAGAAAGTTACTCTCCATTTGTGAAGGATATGCCAAACAGCACGGTCTAAAATATAATACTACAAAAGGTTAGCTGTTGGTGTTTCGAGGTAGGAATAAAAATCCAACAGTTGTCCCTCCTGTAAAACTAAATTGTTCAATTTTGCAGAGAGTTGCCCACTTTAAATATTTGGGCACATTGTTACTGAGGAATTTAAAGACAACTTGGATATGGAAAGAGAGCGTACGGCACTGGCTGTGAGGAGAAATATGATATGCAGAAGGTTTCATAGTTGTTCAGTTCCCGTGAACTAACTCTTTTTAAGGCCTACTGCCAAACATTCTACACCAGCAGTCTTTGGTATAACCATACCCTAAAAGCAGACAGTGCCCAGCACATTCAGTACACCAATGCCATCAGGGCGCTGTTGAGGTCCCACCTTACTGTAGTGCGTCAGGTATGTTCGCTGATGCGCACACTGACGACTACTTTGCGATAATGCGGAAGAAATTTGCCTCAGTAATATCCCAAGTGAGGGGAAGCAGCAACAGCATTCTGAGGGTGTTTGAAGAGAGGCTGGATGGGCCTACAATAGGGAGGTTTACTAAGCTACATGTTAGCAATAAAGCTTGTTAAGCCTTTCTGTGATTTGATTTTCTTTTTCTTTATTTTTAGTGTTCCTGCATGTTACTAACATAGTTTTTAAGTAAGATGTAATACTAACACCCTATGGGCCTTAATGCCGGACAATTTTATTTTTTAATTTATTTATTATGGAACCCTAAAAAAAGCTTATTTTTTGTTTCAGGCCTGAGTCCGGCTCATCTCTATGGGAAAAAAGTTGCAGTTTTTGTGGGATCATCTTTATCTGATTCGGAAACATATGGTTGCACGGATGGGAGAACCAAAACTGGTCTAGGCATATTAGGGTCAGCAATGTTGCCATTAAAATAATTAACTTCTTATGACTTTTTACAATTTACCGTCGAAACAACTCTAAAAAATTATACAGAATTTTATGACATGATTTGTTTTTTTGCCCATTTTACTGAACTTTGCACGAAAATGGTCCAACAAGCCATGATTTTACGTTTTATTTTATTCTGTTCGGGAAACTTACAGCTACCTAACTTATACAGTATTCTTAAACAATATGCAATTGAAGGCCATTCACAAGTTTTCACTGGGTGTCATTATATATTTTTTCCTTTATAGAACGAGTAAGACAATGTTCGCGAATCGCATCTCGTACTGGCTCAATATAAGGGGTCCGTCACTATTAATGGATGACGCTGACTGCAGTTCCACCACAGCACTTGAAGCGGCATATTCAGCCCTGAAATGTGGAGAATGTGATTCAGCTATTGTTGGAGGTGCATCTTTATGTCTCTATCCACAGGGATCTGTACATCACGGGAGGTCAGTCTCATAACTATATATTATTTCATGATCTTTACGTAGACCAATTATGTCTTAGCAGTCAGCAGTCGAGATTTAGTCTGTAGAAGTTACCAGCTAGCAATAAAATTGTTTTATTTAATTTTTCAGGCTTTCTGCTACTGTCTCACAAGATGGCAAGACAAAATCATTTGCACAAGAGGCCGATGGTTATATTTTATCTGACGCAATCAGTGTAGTATTTTTGCAGAAAGCAAAAGACGCGAACAGGTAAATATTAATTCTTAAATAAAAAATTATCAAGATAAAACATTGCTTATAATGAACAATATTATTTTATATATACAATATTTTTGTATTTTTAGAGTCTACGCGGAACTAGTACATGTTAAAAATGAATTTATTTCTGTACTAAGTGATGAATTGGGGCCCAAATTTGGCTACTGTCGGAACCCTCAGACTACGGCTGGGTTCATTAGACAGTTCTACAAGGAAGTGCAGGTGGCGCCACAGGAGATAGAATATGTAGAAGGATATGGCACAGGTAAGAGAAGTTTGGAGGTGGGGGAACACTTCGTTCCTCAACCTCCAAACGTGATGATATACGTGAACAAATAACCCGAAAGATCTTCTTTTTTGGTCCGGTTTGGAAAATCCTCATAGATGTCCTCCGCCCCGGGGTGGAAGGAGAGGTTTCTCAGACTCTTACTGACTCAAAACCACCCCGGTCTTCTCTTCCGACAATTGTACCAGGGATCATGGGAACTTGTACGCCTTCCACGGTCCCCGGCTAGTGCCGGCCCGCCACTGCGGGCCTCCTAAGTCCGCGGGGGGAGCGAGGTGTAAGACTCCCCTGTGACGTCCAGTAAGGGCACGCGTGGAAAACTACGAGCCACCGCCTCGGATCCGTTATATGCGAGGGCGGCGGATGTCCCCAAGTTCGCCATTCCTCTGGACCCGTTAATTGGGGCTGAAAGAGACCATTGTCCGCCCTCTGCCGACGCCCGGCACGTCTACTGCGGGTCAGATGAGTGGTCTCGACGTCCTTCAACCTTTCTGCAGTGTCCTTCTGTGAAGTGACGGTTCATAGAAGGAAATCATTGCATCCTACGTTTCGGCGCCCCCGAACATCGAACGAGCAACGGCCGGCAGCAACAATTTGGTTCCGACTTCTAATACGAGGGCACAGTGCGGCTCCTTCCATGCGGCACACTCTGCCAGCGTATGCCACGCCGTGTCCTCGCGACAGTTGACGTAGTGATGACACCGAGGGTCCCGCTCCCTGTTTATGTGACATAGGTACCGAAGGTTCCCGAAGCAACCATGCACCGAAAGCACCTGCGTTACCCGAAACGTCAGGGAGCCGTGCCTCCTCCCGAGCCATTCGTCGAGCACTGGTCAGATTGCCTCGACGATCATACCTACACAAGAGATGTTTTGAGATGAAATTTAACAACGAAGTCGCTTCTTCAAACAAAATACTATCAGGTGTACCACAAGAAAGTATATTTTGAATTTGGGACCCATACTATACTTGCTATTTACTGCAGACTTGCCAATGCATGCTGATACTATATCTGCCACCTATGCGGATGATACAGTTCTGTCGTTACAAGAGGATTCCGCTATAGAATCAGCCAAACTACAAGCCCACGTCCATGAAGTCGAGAAGTGGCTAGATGGCGTATTAAGACAAATCAGGGAAAATCTGTCCATGTGACTTTTGCCCTGAGAAGGCAGACCTGTTCCTCAATACTCCATAATGAGGAAATCCCTCAGGCTGCAGATCCCAAATATTTGGGTATGCAACTAAATTGAAGACTCACCTGGAGAAAGCACATCTGGACCAAACGCAAACAGCTGGATACGAAGTACGAGTACTGAAATAGGTCTTTAGTTTGTGGGGTCTGAAGTAGTACCTGATTTAAACAAAGGTATTATTTTACTTTTTTTCATAAGGTCAGGAAACTCCCCACAGTCGATACAATTATTAAAGATAAGAGCTGAAATAGGTGCTACAATGTCAATAATAGACTTAGTAACTTTTACAGAATTACTCCATAGGTCTGCAGTCTTTTTTACATTTACAGTGTGAAAGGTCTTAATTATATCTCTACAGGTAATATGTTCAAAATGAAATTCCGAATTGCAAACATTAACATTTTCTTTAAACAAAGGCTCAACAACAGAAGGTGATGAGTTTAGGGATTTAATTGAAACAGGAATATCCGAAAATAAATTTTCAAAGGCCGCGGCGACTTGTGAGTCTGATTTTATTATATTGTCATTAATGGGCAGGCTGTATTCAGTATTTCGGTCCCTAGACCTTCCCGTTTCACTATTAATAATATTCCAAGTCGTTTTAATTACATTACTACTGTTTTTAATCTTCGAACTCAAATAACGCGACTTGGCCATACAACAAACTTTTTTAAATAATTTTAAATAATTTCTAACATATAAATTAAATTCAGCAGAATATAGAAGTCCGTTCATTGTACAACTCAAAAAGCCGTGTTCTACTTTTATGAATACCAATGGTAGCCCAATCACTAAAAGATGCGTTACTATTAACCGAAATAGTCTTGGGAATATAGGTCGAATCAAATTGTTTATGTACAGTTTAAATTAAAGAAATCATCATATAGATGATTAGGATCAGCATGGATGCATTGTATGGCAATGCTTAGCCTCTGGCCAAGGTAAAAGCCAGCCCTTGCTTAAATTATGTCTATCACTAATGTTATTAAAAAGATGTAGATGTTTCCTTACATACATATTAATAATAATAACATTTTTTTTTATTTTTTTATGTTTTTATATTCTAATATTTAAAAATATAATTTATCTATATATAATGAAATAAAGGAGATAATAATAAAACATTTATTTCAGGCAACAATAGCCCATAGACATTTATCTTACAAACTACCATATATAAAGTATAAAACAAAACTTGTGTTATTAAATAGCTTAAAACTATGTTAGAAGCACTTCACTAGCTTGTCCTTGAGCTTCTTTGTGATACTTGTCCGCGGAAGTGACGGAACACCACGTCCTGTGGCCAAAAGTCTTCTACCATGACGACGGACAAGTAACAATTCGGTACTCGCACCACGAACGCCTTGCAGTTGACGTTGCGTTGCGACTCCAGTAACTGCACCCTCAGCATGTAGGTACCTCGTCTTCTGGTGCACGTACTCTACGACGTCCTCCGCCTTAGTGGTGTAGTGTAGGCGGGAGATGTACACCGGTGTGTTCGGCTTTGCGGCACAAAAGCTTACTTCGGGCTTCGTAGGAGCTTTGCCGCAGCGGTTCTTGTTCGTTCGCGACTGGCGCTTCCTCCTTTGCACTATCACAAAACCCTCAACATCAGCCTTATTCGGGACTTTGTCTGTCATCATACTTGGAGCGCCTGGGGTACTCGCGTTGCCGCCAGCGAAATTCTTTTGTAAGGGTTTCGCCAGGGCTGCGGAAACTGACAGCGAGACGGGGCGAGGAGCTTGGGTGGCGCTGCATGGAAGAGCTGCCGTGACGTCCACGGGGCTGCGGAACATGCGGGCGGGGCACGCTGCAAACTCAGCAAACGACGGATGCGCTGGCGACGAAAGTGCTGCCGCAAAATTTGACTACGATACATCGAGGCCGGCTCCGCGACACATGTTTACGTTAGACGCATCGACTGTTACATCCGCGAGGTGGGCCTTCAGATAAACAATGTCCTTCAGAAGGCTCGTTACATCGACGTGGTCGAAGGTGACGGGTGGTTGCCTGTGTAGCTCCTTCGCCACAAACGTCGGCACATCGTCCGGGTCGGTCTCCTTGAAGAGCGTGATTATGTCTTGCAAGCTTCTCTTAGTCCCGTCACGCCGGCTAGACACCATCTGGTCACGCTTGTTAAGCACACTGAAAAACAACAGCTTGCCAGCAGCTATGTCGTCCTCGCTGAAGTTCGTTGCGCAGATCTGGACAGCGAACACCTCGTCCATCACATCCGGCTTCTGCAACAGGAACGCCAGCAGCTATATAGCTAGCTATGCAGCTATAATATTTTCATAAATGAATTGGCAAGGTACCGTCACAATATTAATCTTTTTAAATAGTTCCCTGAGAGATTCGCGGTGACGCGACGTACATTATAAATAGCTCTGACAGCTCTCTTTTGCAAAATAAATCTGGATTCAATGTCAGCAGCCCGACCCCACAGTAAAATGACATACGACATAATACAGTGGAAGTAACTAAAATAGACCAAACCGCGGAGTTTCTACATCTTTATTATTTTTCTAACAGCATAAGTGGCCGAGCTTAGCCACCCCGCAAGAAATGTTTTATGAGGTCCCTATTGTAATTTCTCGGTTAGCGTGATTCCTAGGAAAACCGTTTGATTAATAAATTCCAATTTTTCTCCGTTCAATATGATGTCTGTTAGGCATAAGCAAACAAATAATGAAAATATTATAAAATATTTATTTTGGCTTCGTTCGTACACGAGATGACATAATATCGTCTAGTGCTAGACCTTATACTTGGTGTGTCAAATAAGTGTGCGGACCTGAAAATAAACTCGGGATGCCAAAATACTATTGTTTTAATTACTTTTAAATGTACAATAAGGACTTTTTTCTATATGTGGAACGAATACAATAGTCGGTGTCGTTCGCGTTGTTCGCCTTTTTCTTCCAAAATGTTTTTTTTTTTTTTTTTTTAATTTATATGGCAACTCGTAGTATTTTTTTTAATTTATATGGCCCTCTGAGATCATGGCTACTTAACCGGACTATCCTGTGGGCGCCTCTTAAGGTTTACTCAAAGTCTCCAGCCAGGGGCGAATTATTAAAATTATTAGGTGACCGCACGCTAAGGGTAGCCCCTTTGGGGTACGGACCTCGGCTTAGGGCGTCACTGAGGGAAGGACAGCAAGGTGGGACAGGCTGGATCGAATTATAAGTCCAAAATGATCCGGCGCACTCGTATATATAGGGTCGTGGTCGCGGAGTATGGACGAGCAGCCCCTCGCATATCGCAAGGCTAGGCGTTAACATCCTCTCCCCTTGAAGGTAGCTCCTTCAAACATGTCTGTGTTGAACAAAGGGCACAAGCGATTTACGGTACGACGAACGGTACCATTCGCTGTCCGCACGTCTGCTACTCTGGCTACTTGATCATTGCCTAAGTGCAAGGCCTGTATTCGTCCTACTTTCCATTTTAAGGGAGGCAAGTTGTTATCCTTGATAATTACCATATCTACAATTTGTAATTTTATATCCGCCTTACGCTATTTGGTACGATGCTGGAGCTCAGTGACGTAATCATGCTGCCATCTCATCCAAAAACATTGTCACATCGGTTCTAATTGTTCGTATCTGTGGAGTTGAGACTAAATTTTTTAGAAATTGCCACTAGTGTCTAGAGATACATTTTCAATCATGAAAATTATTCCAATACATCAACTTGTAGATAACTCCAGCATGGCTACTTTAATTCAGATTGCTGAACACGTTGCAATCAGTTTGAAGAAGGACTCGTATTTACCGATGTCTATAAACGACGTCCAGATATGACTACGTGACAATATCGATGATTATCTATGTCATATAGAGAAGGCGATTTATCATCTCAAGAATGATGAAAAATTATGTGAAGTAGAACCTGATTCCAGAAATGCAAGATCATCATTACAGTTTGTTCGAATCAATGGACAGCTCTTAGCAAAATAAACAATTATGTATTTTTCTGCTGTAGTCAGTGTCAAATAAGAGTTCTATGCGACGATAATGTGTCGCCGGGGCTGTTAGTAAAAGCAGGCATATTGGCAGTCGAACACGACTGTCTAATTAAAACCGAAAGTTTTACGGTTTACTCACGCAATGAAAATTTTAGCACTTTAGACATAAAACCATCTTTCAAGCTGTCGGAGATAGAACCAATCAATCATATCATAGAAGTAAGCATCCCAACTCCACTGATACAAAACTATACACTCCTCTCGAGCGACTAGGAGCTTGACGAAATCAAGAAGCAACTTCGCATTCTTAAAGCAAGTGAAAATTTGCTAAATCAAGCTTCTTATCACGATATCCATCACTATACAGCATTTTATGTGGTGATGGAAGTAGTGTCGGTGGTAGGACCGGTTTTCATGGTACGACAGCGGCGTAACAGGCGAACCGCATCTCTCGAGATGGCAAGGGCCGCATTGGCGAGTCTACAGACCGAGCAATACGCGACACCGGCATGGGCAGAGGCTGGGACCTATACCTCCACCGAAATGTAGTGTTAGGGCGCGTAATCAGTGTGAGATTCTGTGTGTATCAGATTACAGTTGGTGCATAAATTAGACAAGGGTACAATTATATTCTATTAATATTATATTACGTGCCTTTGTCTCGTAAAACGGAGTTCAAGTAGAGACTCTAAACATAGAAAAAGGACCAATTGGAAACACCTTGTCAATCATCTAGTAAAAAGACTAATTGGTATCACCTTGTTACTTTTCTTTTCATGTTCATCCTATATTCATCTTCCCGCTCGGGAGCATGTACGGTGCAACCGCACATTCTGCAATTCAGCAGTTTACGTAACACATTCATTTCAACTCATAATAATTTGTTCAGTTCGCGTTGGGCTATTAATGTAGCTAAGCGTTCTCGTTACCGCCAACAAGGGGCGCGTCACTCACTTCATTTCCACACCATCAGTCCATTAAGCTCATTTTACATTAATGTTTTAATACCTTACCTTCTTTCATTCCATTCATTCTTCATCTAAAAGTAATATATAGTTTATCAAGGGATCGTACTTGAAGAGTTCGTGATACATTACAGACCTAAATTTTATATTAAGAGCTCGTAATGAGTTTATTTTGTATAGTAAATTATACATATAGTGTTTATTGTCTGGGATAATGTTTTCGTTATCGATTTTGCTTCCACTAGTTGTCAAGCGAAAGGAGACAAAAACCGTGCCAGTGTGTGATGGATGTAGCTCAGAAACCTGAGCAGTATTTTGTGGTCTGTAAATATTAACTACAATCACTTAAATAAAACCAAATAAAGTTTGAAATCCGTCACCGTTGAAGCGTTGAGTTGACAGCTGGTTTTAAATCCTTTTTAACTAACTTCAAAAAAAGGAGGAGGTTCTCAATTAGATGTATTTTTCCTTTGTGTTTTTTTTGCTCAGAACTTTTTTTTAAGTGAACCGATTAGGATTACTTTATTTTTATTTAAAAGCTGCTGCTTTTTATGTGGTCCCATATAAATTTGATCAAGTTCTGAACAGGAGTCTAGTTATCCTTAATACTGCGTATTTTTTCCACTTAGTTTAAATTAATGATGTTTTAATAATTTTCTGTCACTGTTATTTACATATCAAGTAGTGGTATACGAATTTGTGTGGGGTAGGTACCAGAACTAAAAGAGATAAATAAAAACTTAAAAAAAAAGACAACAGACTTCCAAATATTATATTTTTATATTTTTTATACGAAGTTTTCGGAACAAATCACTGTATATAATACTTAATACTTAGGTTCAACTATTAATTTATTGAAATAATATACCAAGACGTCGTTTTTTGACGATCGGCTACCAGTGTTCCTCCGTTAAATATAACCCGTCTGGCTGGAGGAAAGGAGAATCCTCCAACCAGACGGGTTATATTATTATCTGGAGGGTCCACAGTCTCTGCTGACGGCTTTGATGCTACCTGGCGCAAAAAGACAGCCTCACTGCTAAGCAAATTGCATGGGAGCAGTAACAGCATCCTGAATGTCATAGACAATAAGTTAGCCAGCCTGCTGGTGTAGAGCCTCACCCAGAGGACTAAGTCTCTCTTAGTTATTAAGTGCTAACAAAGTTTTTAAGTTCATACTAACAATATAAAAATAAATGTAAATATGATGGATCAATGGTTGTCTGAATAAATTAAATTTATTATTATTGCTGACTTAAAAAAATTGTCAGGATATATCAATAAATAAAATGTATACCAAATGAATCACTACGCAAATAGTCAAAACCATTAATTCCATTGTGCTCATGTTAAAAAGTGTTTATGAACATTTTTGTTTTACCACATTTCGGGGGTTTGCGCAGGCGTACCGGATGCTGACAAATCTGAGCTGGAAGCAATTGAAGAAGTCTACTGCAAAGATAGGCAAGACCCCCTACTAGTCGGCAGCGTGACATCTAACGTTGGCTTGACAGTGGCAGCATCTGGCATGACTGCTATCACTAAGGTTAGTAGCTTATAGTACCTACTAGAACTAGACTAGATCTCTTCGAAAATGAGCTTGTCTGGGGAAGTAGGTACCACACCGACAATTTTGTTGGACCTATTTAATTATCCTTACTAAACAGGTGTTACTTGGCTACCACACCGGTCAGCTAGCTGCCAACATCCACTGTATCAGTCCGCGGCAGGACGTGGTGGCTTTACGCGAGGGGCGCATGCGCGTCATCACTGAGCACCAAAGCTTCCGCCGCTCCTACGTTGCTGTCAACGGCATGTCCGCCACAGGCGTCAACTCTCACGTGCTGCTGCATGGGCAATATAAACCCAAGGTACCTTAACTCAGTGATGTCAGGTCGCTGTTAACTGTGTTTTAAATGTTGATAATTGATTGATGAGAACTAAACGTTCAATATCGAATGACGACATATTTGCTGCCCAGACGCGCCTTAAAACTATTTAATGTTCCAGGACCTTTCCCGCTACCAGTCTTCTATTCCACGCTTGGTCACATTATCTGGACGACAAGAGTCTGCCATTAATAAGATATTTGAGAACCTCAAGTCTAGACCCATCGATGCTGAAGAATTGGCACTTTTGCACAATATCCATGCAAACAACATTTCTGGACATTTAGGCAGAGGATATATAATACTAGGTATGGACAAATTGATATTATAGTAACAATCATCATTATTCAACCAAAACTCGTTGCTGGACATAAGTCTACCCAATCATTGTAACAAAGATCGGTCCTGTACTTCTCGCATTCAGTGGATTCCCATGACCTCCACCAGGTTATCGGTCTAGCTTGTAGAAAGCCTACCCATGCTGTGCTTTCCGAGATGCGGTCACCACTCCGGAAATTTTGGGCCCCATCAACGGTCTGTTTAGCAACAATTACATCATATTATACATATTATTTCTTCCTAACCTGGGTCAGTATATCGAAGAATGCAATGTTTGGTTTTCCTATATTCCAGACACGGATGTCAACCAAAAAACTGTGAGTTTGTGCGAGAAGGTTGAGTACTTCGACGACGCTCAGCGGCCGCTGTGGTTCGTGTATAGCGGGATGGGCTCGCAGTGGGTAGGTATGGGCACGCAACTCATGCGCATACCGACCTTCGCTGCTGCTATACAACGGTAATTATAAAACATCAGTCGTTTAATCAAAAGTTTTAAAATGTTTTAGTAGCACAGGGAATTTTAATTCAGTAATTTTTTATACTTTCTTTCTCTCATAAACTTTACGTTACTACTACAGGAATTGAACTGAATAATTATTATTACAGTTGTCATAAAGTGATGGAGACTGAAGGTCTCGACATTTTTAACATAATAACGTCTACTGACAAAGACATATTCGACAATATCCTACACTCCTTCGTCGGGATCGCTGCTATTCAAATCGGACTTACAGATGTCCTTCATGAACTGGGCTTAAAGCCTGACGGAATCATAGGTAAGTCACTTTAATGTTCAAAGGTTTAATATTTTGGGTAGTATCGATAGGCTGATTCTGCCCAAGCTCATGGAAAAATACTTTGTATACAGGTTTGCTATTTGAAAGTATATCTAACTACACCTCAAAACTTTGCTTTATTCGAAAAAATTGCCTTTATTTTCTTTTCGTTATATTTTTGGGAGGCCTGTGCCCTGCAGTGGGAAACCCAACCGGTGATTTTCCTTGGTGCTCTTGCATAGTGCATACTGTACCGTACGCAAAATAAGCGCATTGACGTGGAATTACGGACACCAGCCCGTATTCCTTTACAGGGATAATCGTCGGTTGGCTTCTCATTTCATTATGAGTATCTACGGGCCTCTACGAGTTCGCTTCGGTCCCTCATGCCCCTTCCAAAGGTCCGGGACCCCAGGGTCCCCAGATATATCAAACATATTTAAAAAAAATAGTACTCCTCGTTACGATTCGCATTTGTGAGAAGGTTCCTGTTTCTTGAGCCCTAGCCATCTTCCTGACACCGGCGTACCACTATTTTTAAAAGTATTGATGTTCAACTATTTAAAAATGTAATTTATATGTTTATGCAATGAATAAAGGAAATAATAATACACATAAATGTGGATCATACGTATTTATCCCTATTTGATCATTACATTAATTCTTACAGGACACAGTGTTGGTGAGCTGGCATGCGCATACGCCGACGGATGTTTAACTGCGGAACAAATGATTATGTGCGCTTGCCAACGTGGACGTGTATCGCTGGAGACTCCCGTCATACATGGTTCAATGGCTGCTGTCGGTCTGGGATATGAACAAGTAAATCCAATCATTCTTTATTGTTTCATTTTACTACCCTATTACTGAACCTACGCCGTCTATCTGCCTGTAAGAGGTATATTTTTAATTTTCTAAGAATCCGTGTTAACATAATAACCTCTATTATGGGCACCATGGCATAATTATATCCATAAACCACCCAACAACCCAAGTAACAAGAAACCGTAAAACAAAATCCTTTTTTTCAAGTGTACACTAAGTCCTGTCTCATCATTTCGGTATTTATTTTAAATATAGCTATCGAAGATATGTCCGCCTGAGATCGACGTAGCGTGTCATAACGGGCCTGACTCCAGCACCATCTCAGGACCTGCTGGCGTCATGAACGAGTTCGTCGCTCAGCTCGTGGCGAATGGCGTGTTCGCGAAGGAGGTGCCGTGTTCCAACATACCGTATCATTCACGATACATCTCAAGTGCAGGTATGAGGCATTGTCATATCTAACCTTTTGAACGCCTCCAAGGGAGGTAGACGTCGATTGTAAAACCTGGCCCGGGCGCCCACGACGTCAATAGCCATCAAAAAGTAGGTAATCATGAACGTTACCTGCCTAGCCTTTTCCAACTTGATAAGGTCGGCTTCCGTCAAAAAAGGTTACAGAATAAAAATATTAAATCACAAGTTGCGACCAGTATAGGCCACTACGGTTGCGTTTAACCGATGGCAAAAGGAAATGTAATTAAGCACACAATATTATGGAAGATTAAATGACAAACTTTTTTCAGGTCCTCAACTTCTCACGTTACTGAAAGAAGTGATAAAGAATCCGAAGCCCCGCAGTGAGCGTTGGCTATCAACTTCTATTCCGCAGAGCGAATGGAAGGAAGATTTAGCTACAAATTGTTCGGCAGATTATCAAACTAACAACCTACTGGTTAGAAGCGGTGGTTTTTGTTTATTGTTTGAATCATATTTCTATACAGGAAGACAAGGCATCAAAGTCACAGTAGACTAAATAATGTATCAAAGTACTCCTCCACATTGCCTTCAAGTGAAAAGGTGCCCGAAAATTTCCACATTGAACGACAGTGTTAATTCTTTAGCCAATAAACGTGATAGCTACGCTCTGGTCAATTGTGGTGATTTAAAGAATAAATTAACTTCGCCACTATTATGGCAAAAATAGGGCAGCTTTAGCTACTATTATGGCAAAAAATAAAATGATGTCCACTTAGATTTATAACAGTTGAAACGACAAAAATTTCATTCGGTTTAAAAGTATTATTTTTCTTTTGTTTCTGATCTGGCTTAAAAGATAATCATTGTAACGTGAAACTTGATATGAGTTTTTTGTATGTCGCAGAGCCCTGTGTTGTTCGAGGAGACGTTGAGGCTGATTCCTAGCAATGCTGTGCTGGTGGAGGTGGCGCCGCACGGACTGCTGCAGGCCATCCTGAAGCGATCCATGCCGGCGGGAAGTCGGTTTGTTTCGCTCGCCAGGCGCGGACATCCTGACAACGCGTTTTTCTTACTTAAAGCGGTTGGCGAGTAAGAACTTAGAAATTCTTAAGTGTTTAAAAAAATTGCGGTTTTTTTTTGAATTTTTATATGCATTAACTCTATAAGTACTTACTAATTAAATGATTGCGAAAAAGTCAAAGTGCTAATTACAAAAACCGACGTCAAACCCGAGTAGAACTTGTCTATTTTGTATTTAAAAACTTTACTTTGATAATAGTTTATAATACAATAACGAGCTCGAAGGTTTGGGCTGGGACTTAATTCGAAATCGTTTTGTAATAAGGCGGTTGCCATTGGCTGTACTTTTTGTAAGAAACTACACTTATGTGCTTACTCAACCATAGATTTGATCGTGTGATAATGCATTTTTCTAAAAACAGCTTTTTTTGTTAATATTTCCGTGTTGGTCCCACAGAAAAACTTGTCCATATTCAGGTCCTGTAAAAGTTTGTCGGTACTTTGTTTGGACCCTATATTTTTTTATTTCCGCGCAAATTTTTGTGGTCAATCTGTGAATTAATGTGTTTCACGTTTAAAACGACTTAGGAATTTATATGTTACTTTTGTAAGTGCTACTTGCAGTATCGTTTCTCATTCTGTCTTTATTGTTGGTTGGATGTTGAAATGAGCCAATAAAAATATGTTTTTTACAAAAAACAACCGACTTCCAAGAAAACACTAAAAACCGTGATAAATAACTTAAACTTCGAAAGTCGGTGGCCAAAAACGAAATACACAACCAAAGACAGTTTCGTTTCGTCGGTTTTTGGCCACCGACTTTCGAAGTTTAAGTTATTTATCACGGTTTTTAGTGTTTTCTTGGAAGTCGGTTGTTTTTTGTAAAAAACATATTTTTATTGGCTCATTTCAACATCCAACCTATCCATCCAACCAAGGTTTTTATTTTTCACTTTTAGTTGTGGTACCTGTCCCACACACATTCGTATACCACTACTTGATATGTAAATAACCGTGACAGGAAATTATTAAAACATCATCGATATAAACTAAGTGGAAAAAGTACTCAGTATGTATTAAAAATAACTCAAAAACTACTGGTCAGAACTTGATCAAATTTAAATGGGACCACATGTGCTGCATGCGTGTGCTGTGTGTGAGCTTTCAAATAAAAAAAAGAATCATCCAAATCGGTTCACCCAGAAAAATGTACTGAGCTAAGACATAAAAAAAAAACAGTCGAATTGAGTACCTCCTCCGTTTTTGAAAGTCTGTTAAAAACAAAAGACAGTCAGTCGGCGGCTGTGGTTGTTTTTACATATATTTATTACTGAACGCTCACTGTCGGCGGCCGACTCCACGCTTTGGTGTGAACTGGGCCTAAAAGACCACATTAGCGATAAGCCAGCCTATTGTAACACCCGTTCTAAGCATCTATGTATAAATTACAATAACTGGGTCATTATTTATTTTATTCCTACAGTTTGTATATGCACGGATACACACCAAAGGTACAAGCTTTGTACCCGAAAGTGGAGTTCCCTGTATCTACGGAAACACCTATGCTGTCACATTTAGTCGAATGGAACCACAGTGAAACATGGTAAGTCTATTAATTTCATTAACTTAATATATCTTTACAAACAATACCAGCCCGTTATTGTCCTACTAAAGGCAAAGGGTTTTTATTAGTGTAGTGGAAGCACTAGCATTGATCGCCGCATTTGCTACTTAGGTAAAGTCAGAGAAATGAATGCTAAGAAAATTGGCACCCAACGTTAATTTTCCGTGTCATAGCCATTTCATACAGCTGTCAAAGAGTTACAGTTTTGGTTTGAACAAACGGACAATTTAAGTGGGTGGTCAATTTGCTGATTTATTAATTTCCCCGACTTTACGTAAAGTTTGGCGATTTAAGGCTATTTTTTTTGTAACGAAATCCTGATAGTCAATCATCATGTCTAAGATAATCATTTAAAATCTTCTGAAAAAGTCATAAAGTACTAGCTAGCCACTCTTGCCAGTCTAATTTATAATGAAGCTCATACTGAGAAACCTGGACTTATCGCCAACACAAAATGAAAATGCATAATAATCAATGATCTAGCTCTCTGTGGACGAGAAGAGAGGGATTTGGCCTGCCGTGAGGCAGGCCGATACTAAAATATTATTCATGGCTTTAACATTCGCATTTTTTTAAATTTCCTTAAAGGAAGGTTACATGTTTTGTCGGTGGAGATAAGCGAGTGGCTGCAGCCTGCCAGTTCTTGAAGTCCATTCATGATGATGAGTACAGCTACCTACAAGGTCACGTTGTTAGAGGTAAGAAATTAGATATAATTTGATAACGCCCTCACTGTTTGGAGTCGGGAAATATGTGCGTTTCATTGTCCATGTGTTAGAAATTAGAATGAGTTAGGATGAGATGTGTACCATAGATAAGTGTTATATTGTCTACAAATAACTTTTCCGTATGTGAACTAATTAACAAAACTAACCGGATGCTGCCTGAGTGCAGCGGTGGCCTAGTAGTAACGGCCGCGACTTATGAGTTATAAGGTCGTAGGTACGAACCCAGACAGGCGTTTTACGTTTTGTAAATTGTTTTATCACTACTGCTCTCAAAAACATTGAAGGAAAACTTTTTCTTTTTGGGTTGGAAATCATCAAATGACCTCTCCCGCTCTGGGCGGAGCGGAAGTGCGTGTCAGACTCTTACTGATTAAAACCCACCCGTGTTCCTTCAGTTACCTGTGCGCCATTTCCACGGTAACTATTTCGAACAATCCGCGACCCTGACAGGCATCGGCCCTATCGGACCCCAACAATGGTGCTGACATCTCTCTGAGGTGCGCGTGGAACACGACGCGCCGTCGACCCGGGCCTAGTCCTTACCGGACGGCGAGCTGCCTATTGCTTGCCGTCCGCAAGCCCGCGCCTACGGTGGCCGGGAGTCGGCAATCGACTCCCGACACCCAGGGTGTCTCCTCCTGCAGCGACACGCTGCCCTGCTGCTGCGGCACGAGGGCGCAGCGATTGCCTCTCCCTCACGCGCTCCGCCTCCTCCTCCGCGAGCATTACTGCTTCGCAGAAGAAGGTGACGGCTTCCCATTCCCTCTCGCTCCATACCATGGCCTGAACCAGGGCCAGACGCGAGAGGTCGCCGCCGCCGATCGCCGCCAAAAGTTTGTATCCTGAAGCCTTCCAAGTTGATGTGTTCACTCTTGACTGATCTAATTACTTTTTAATGCATTCCCTCCATTCTTACTAATATAAAAATGTCTTCATAAAATCATAATAGATAGGGCAACAGGTATCTTAGTTTTTCCATTCTGGCCATTTCAACCATGGTTCTCACTTTTGGATTCATTGTTAACTAAGATTTATTTATTTATTTATTTATTTATCATCATCATACATCTACCCTTACAGCTAACCAATGCGGTAAATGTGCCTTAATTAATATTTTAACATAATTGTTCCTTATAACTAATACCTATAACTAATTACAAACAAAGCATTCCTTGTGAATTCACTCAGAGAACAACAGAATAGGTCTGTCTGACTCGCTATGAGGTTGAGCGTGCGGAGTGCACGCGTCATCGGCGCCTCCTTCAGAAGGTTGGTCCTAGCACGCGGTTCCACCAGCAGTCGTGGCTGCCGTCGTCGCCACACGTACCTGTCCAATAAATATAAATCTTTGAACCAAATATAGAGTTATTATCCTCTCTTTTCAGTTGAAGTCACCCCTTCACTACCAACTAACCCTGGCTACAGGGCTGCTCTCAGCGAGCCATACATAAGAAGAGGCACACCAAATTCAGCCCTTCAAATTATGTTAAATTCACTGTCTAATAGTTCCATGGAACAGTATGACTCATCCTTGAAATCTTGATGGCTATTTTGTAAGACCAAAAAAGAAAGAAATGAAACACAGACACCTATGAAGTTTTCATTTCCTATATTATGAATTTTTTAAGTGAATTCATTGGATCCGGAGCCTCATTTGGTACAAAAAATAGTACCCGATCAACCCTTTCACAGTTAATTAGTTCTAAAATTGGATCTGACGAATATATTAAACGATTCATACAAGGAGTATACCGTAAAAACCACCTACCCCAAAGCATAATCTTACTTGGGACCCTGGAGTTGTATTATCATAATTAGCAAATCTTTACCCCAATGAAGACATAAGTTTAGAAAAACTAACAAAAAAAGTGATAACTATCCTTGCCTTTACTACAGGTAATAGAATTCAAACTTTATCTTTAATTAATATTAAAGATATTAAAGTCATAATTGATGGAATTCAGATTAACATTCCAGACATAATAAAAACCTCCAAAAAAAGCAGCCTTCAGCCACCATTACACCTTAAAACTAATGAAAATAGAATTGAGATTTGTCTAGTCAATGCTGTAAAATGTTATATTAATAGAACTAAACCACTAAGAAAAGGTACTGACAAGCTTTTACTAACCTTCAATAAGCCACATCACAATGCCTTAACCCAAAATATAAGCCGCTGGATTAAAACAACTTTCCATGAGTCTGGAATTGATGTAAATACTTTCACAGCACACAGCACCAGACATTCTTCTACGTCTGCTGTTGAAAGATCTGGGATCAGTATTAGACCAAATACAAAGAAAAGCTGGGTGGTCTCAGAACTCAGCTACCTCTGCTAGACATTATAACAGGCCAGTCATTCAAGAACCAACTGTGTTTAGTGATGTAATATGTAACACCGTAAATAATATGACAAAATTTTGTTGATCTCTTATTTTGATTAATTTAATTTGTTATGTAACTAAATTTGATTTTAATAAATATTTTACTATTTTTATAACCAAGTATTTACTAAACCATAAAGAACCCTGACTGACTTTAAACGTCTACTCGTTAATATGTCTCGGAGAAGTAGTTACTATAGTTATGTTATTAAACGAACTTAACTTTAGTGAAGTTCTATAATAATTATACGAAGCTCCTTCTCCAAGACAGGTCTCCCAACCCATCCCTACTGAAGTTTCCCCTAAATAGGGTGGTTTAAAATAACTAGCATTAAACGAAATGACAGTACAGTGTTGCCCAATGAGAGAACTGTTTTTATTTTTTAGCTTTGAAATAATTGTGACAGCGCTGGTATAATCTCGCGCTACCACTCCTTAATATGTTTTGGAGAAGGTGCTTCGTATAATTATGATAGAACTTCACTTAAGGTAAGTTCATTTAATAACATAAAAATCCCCGTGAATTCCAGAAAAACAGTGCTATCCTTTCGCTGCTGCTCTGATGGCAACGTGGGACACCCTCGCGATGCACTCAGGGGTTGCGAAGCGTCAGAAGCCGGTGCAGTTCCGTGACGTGCACCTATACGCTCAGCCCACGTTGCACGACCAGCGACCGCTGAGGCTCAGCGTATCACTGCACAGGGGCAGCGGAAAATTTGAGGTATACTGATCGTAGTGTATCTATTTAATAGATATGTAAACACTGTCATACATACACAATTACTCAGGTAGCTGACACAATTTCAAATGTCAGTCAGCACGAATGGCGAGAAGTTGAAGGTGAAACATACCCTGGACTAGGACTTGGATGTAATGGTTAGCTTGTGACTCTTGTGAGTAAATCGTGATTGCATTCCTGCTACAGATCATGTTTAACGGAAACTACACTGATTTTGAAGATATTTATTGTATTTCGCAAATGTTTGATCGACATGATATGTTTTATTGCGCACTGTTCAAATAGTGCAACTGCTGAAAATGGAGTTCAAATTTTAGGTCAGGCAAAGTGTTATTGGGTTTTCTGGAATCTTTCAGTAGCAGTTTAAGGTCCATAGGCTGGACCCCTGTTTCATAAGACTCAAATATAACTGGTGCAATAATAATAATAAATATTCATTTCAGACATGAACATATACATGAACAGTCCATATGTTGTTTAGTGATGGATTAGTAACAGAAAGGGCTTATAGTATATATTCTCTGTAACGATTCTCGATAACATAAAGATTCTCTGTAACGAACAAAAAGGTTTCCGAAAGAACATGACTATAAACATGGCAATTTATGACTTTTTAAATAAAATTATGACTAATATTGATAATAAAACACCTGTTTGTTCTGTGTACTGTGATATGACGAAAGCTTTTGATTATGTTGACCATGCAATCTTATTAAACAAACTTGACTCCTATGGTATAAGAGGTAACGTTCTTAGCTTATTAAGCACGTACCTATCAAAAAGAAAACAGTCTACCGCAATAACAAACCTAAACTTAAAGACTAAAGAACAAGTAACATACCTGTCTAAAGAACGCACTGTATACTTTGGTGTACCACAGGGCAGTGTATTGGGTCCGCCATTATTTCTAATTTATATTAACGACCTCCCTAAAGCTATAGACTTCCCAATGACACTCTTTGCTGACGATAGCACGATTACAATAGCATGTGATAAACCTAATTCATATGAAGCTGATGTTAATAATGCGATAACTTCAATAATCTCTTGGCTGGATAATAATAATCTAAAAATTAACCTTGACAAAACCCAAATAATGCACTTTGCTCATAAAAAACCCAGTTCAAAGATGGAGGTTCAATACCAGAATATCAAAATTCAAGATGTCGATAGTGCAAAATTTCTAGGTCTGGTAATTGACAGGCAGCTCAATTGGAAGGATCATATTGAAGCGCTTTGTAAGAAAATTAGTAGCTCATCCTATGCCTTGTACAAACTTGCCCCCACAGTTAACATTGATACACTACTTACAGCGTACCATGGTATTGTAGCATCTGTGCTAAGATATGGTGTTATATTTTGGGGTAACTCCACAAATAGAGAAACCGCTTTTAAAGCGCAAAAGCGATCCATCAGAGCCATGTTCAGACTACAAGTAACGGACAGTTGTGAACCATTTTTTAAAGAATACAAAATTTTAACACTTCCGTCTATGTACATTTATGAAACGGCCTTATTTGTTAAGCTAAATTCGCACCTGTTTCCCAACCTATCAGATACAGTAAAACGTAACAGGCGAAATGATATGTTGCGTGGACGTAGAGCAAAAACAGCTTTAATGTGGAAAAGCATATTTTGTTTAGCCCCGCAAGTTTTTAACAAAATCCCAAAGCAAATTAAACAGTTACATTTAAATGGGTTTAAAAAGGAGCTTAAAGAGTTACTATGTAAAAAGTGTTATTATAATTTGAACGACTTTTTGAATGATACTTTGACATCTTAATCTAATTGTGATCTCTCTTTTTATAACAAATAGCTTGACATTACATTTTGAAATTGACATGTATTAATTATTGTTAATTTTTTTTTTTTTTTTTTTATTGACACTGAAATGCCTCTTATTGTAACATTAATAATTTTATGTAATTGTATCAATTCTAACCTAATTATTTCTATTTTGCGTTGTAATAATTCATTATGTATACCTGATATTTGCACGCCCCTTGTGGCAGAATGTGATGAGACCTTTATGTTATTTGAGACCTTGTATTGTACCATGTTCGGACAAATAAATGAATTTGAATTTGAATTTGAATTTGAATTTGAATTATTACTATTGTTAATAAGGACACAAACACAGTTAAATTGCCCAAGCCCGCCCTCGTGGCTCAGTGAGGTAGCACCATAGGTACATCTAATAATTGATTATCTTTGTGTACCTATAGGTAATTCTACCCAGCGCCATTGTATAGGACACTCTGGCCTGTTAACAATCATTTTCAGGATGCCGTTGCAGTGCTCCGCAAGCGTTGTAGCAAGGTAGCCCCTTTATTACGCATGATGGCGTGAAAACCATCCGTGCGAGCTTCGGTAAACATGCCCGATGCACTACAACGCCGCGGCATCCGCAACAGCAATATGTGTTTAGTTTACCAACACTTCTGCCAAGTCTTTCAGGGAAAGCAGGCGTGATTATATGACCAATTTATCTCCAACAGATCTTGAATGAGAATTACAGAGTGGCATCTGGGTACATTCAAAGCGGTGTCGACGCAAACGTGACAAACACTAATGATACTGACATGGTGCTCAGTTCACAAGACATTTACCAACTGCTGCAAGACAGGGATTATAATTACAGGTTAGTCATAATAAGATAGCAAATAATAAGAAACACTAACTCTTTCTGGGGCAGTCGGTTTAAAAGATTCCACTGCTGTTGTTACACGTTTTGCTTTTATCTGGCTGCGAGTTGCGAGTGTCTCACCTTTCCACTACAACATAAGCTGGGCATGGCTATTGTAGCCCATAGCTATACACAATCACACGATTGAGAGACTTCTCCTTTCACTCCATTCCCCTTAAACGAGATTATGAAGCTATGTCTGTGCAGCTGGGCTACTTAGAGTACTCATTCATATCAATAAACATCAAACCATACATACGAGCGTAACGTCTTCAATTGCATTGCCTTGGGCTGCATTTTTATACAAAACGTAGCTTATGAACGAAAGCTTTCCGTATATATTGCATTGTCTCAATGTAATTATTTTGGTATCCAGAGAAGGTTATTCGATGTATCTATCTTTTAGCGGTGAGTTCGTAAGCATCGAGGCCGCGAGCGCATCTTTGAGCCAGGCAGCGCTGATATGGCGCGACAACTGGGTCACGTTCATCGACGGCTTGCTGCAGCTGAACATGCTGCGACAACCACACGATGCAGTATCCCTGCCCACACAAATCAGGAGATTAGACATTGACACCAGGAGACATCTTCAAGATGCCTACAACTTGAACGGGAAGACTGTTCTGAATGCTTACTTTTCTGATGTCCATGATCTTACAAGGTGATTATATATATAATAGGTACTCGTATTATTACAACTTTGTCCTGACCGAATTTCGGTCACGGTGGCCAATTTTAACCGAGACTAGCCAATACGGAAATATTCTTGTCCAAGTGTGTGTGCAAACACAAGTGTACTCTCAATTCCCTCTCTCCCATGCGCTCTCCTGTGGTTTAGTATTGATTATAGTATAGGTCCCGTCAACTGGGGTGACATTGATTAAGTTTTAGGGAACAAGCTGTAATAAAATCGTTATATGGCTGAAAAATTCTGAAAATAATCCCCATCAATGGGAAGATACTACAGAATAGAAATCTCGAAGTTCAAAAATTTTGATTTATTAGATTTTAAGCAAAAAATAAAAAACTGCGGTATAAACTTTATACTGGAAGTGGGTCACTTTGATACCCTAATTTTTTGTGTGAAACGGGAAAGTAACGCCATTAACAATTCCAATTATGAAATAAAAAAATCGTTCCGTCATATAAGTTCCAAATTATGGATATTTTTTAAATTGCGGGCTAAGTTTGATTAAAAGGGTTAGTTTGATCATGCATTAGGTATGATTTTGAAGTTTAAAGTTTTATAGTACGTTTCAACATATTTATTTACTGACATGAAATTATGTAATCATGAAAACCTAAACTAATAAAATCTAAAAAACAAAAATAACTTTTAAATAAATAAAACAGTTTCATTGAGACCAATCAGGTAAACCTTCAAAATATAATCAACCGGGCCTATCAACATTCTTTGGGCACTCAGACAAGCCAGTACTCAGAGAATAGATGCAGTATTAATTGACATAACACTGATGATCTTCTGAAGGGCATCCTCGAGCGTCTCGTCCGAGTAGTTTTTATAATTTCGGGTACCCGGCACGTTTTAGTAGTTCTGTACCATCCTTGTCTACAACCTAAAAAAAAACAGGTATGAAATTTATAATCAATACAAAATCCAATAAAATAGTATTAGGATACACTTTGATAGCTATCAATGTACCCCCGTGCCCGCAATCAAACTCACCCCACAGACTAAATACCTTTATGGAATAAAAAATGGTAAACATTCCGAGAAAACAAAAATTGTTCCATAATAACAATAAAACAAATAATTATGAGAGAAAATATCATGTATCTAGGTTCAGCGGTTTAGTCTGCACAATTGAAGTTATTTACACATGCATTTCTTACCTTTCTAACCATCGAATTTCAATAATTTATCACTCACTACCGAAACTGCGTAGACGCACCGCCACCAAATGACAAGATGGCGGAAATGTCAAAGTTGTCAGACTAAAAGTAAAATTACGGCTGCGTTCCCTTTTTTAACGTTAACTCTGTGTTAGACGGCAAAATTTAAAAATAAATGTTAATCATCAAACTCGCCCCTTGATTTGAAAGTCACCCCAGTTGATGGTACTGGAACAAATAGTGCATTCTAGATAGACTACTCATATTATGTTCATCAAAATACATATCATGTTCTTGCAGATTTCGCTTACTTTTTAAGCACCTTGTTAAAAATTGTTTCAAGCTGAACTGTGTAATTTAAACATTTGTAATACTTCAGTTGCGGTGGAGTTAGTCTACAAAATGTTAAATACCGCAATCTGCCTCCCGTTAGTCAAGACGCAACAAGGGTGGACCTGTTTGTACCACCTTCACGGGTTAGCAGTGCAAACGTAAGTGTTAGTTAATTTTTTACATCTACATTTTCATTGTTGTCTCTCTGCGAAAGTTCATAATAATTATTATGTATAAAACTAAATACCTGGCCTTGGCAGGATTAATTATTTTTGGCTGCCTAAAAAAAAGGAGGAGGTGCTCAAGTCGACGCGTATATATATATATTATGTACATATGACCACGCGTAACTTTTTACGGAGTAGTCAGATGTTGGTGATTCTTATTTTATTGGAAAGGGTATAAATAAGATAAGATAAGATAAGATAAGATAATAATAAGATAAGATAAGATAATACCTCGAAGTTGGTCCTATTTAAAATTGGAAAACGAAATCGCCCCTGAGGGTAGAAAAATAGGGGTTAAATAATTTTTCACCTACTGAATGTTCACTTGTGAATCGATTCTGTTGAAACTTGGCACATATATGCAGTTGTAATGACGCTTCAACTAAAAAGAGACCTGGAGATAATCTGATGATGGAGACGGAAGACAGTCGAGAGAGCTCCTCGACATATTACAGCAGTTAAATCGTGTTTGGGCTTATTTCATTTACCTTGATGAGAACTTTAGACCTAGCTGGGGTATGACTGTCATTGAGGGTGTGATATTCGAGGAGGAAGGCTGTCGAGCGAAGTTCCAAATATTAGCTGTAAGATCATACTCAAAAAATTGTAAAGCTTAGAAATTAACAAAGGTAATATTTATTACAGCTTGCGCGGCAGAGATTTTTGTAAATAAACTTCGTAATTTGGGAGGAGTTAATAGACATTTACATAGTGATGCCGTTAGTGAGGTACCAGGGAAGTCACATGTGCAGAAGGAATTATTATTGCCAAATTTCCTTGTCTTCAACGTAGTCTTTAATCTTATAATAATTATGCACTTTGATAAGAATACGTTTGATGTGGTTTTTGAACTTTCTATCGCTAAGTTCTGTAACTGACTTTGGCAACTTATTTTAAAAGCGGATACTGTTTATAAGAAATGACTTGCTTGTTTTAGTTAATCTAAATTTGGGTATTACAATTTCATTTTTATTACGTATGGAAATCGCTTTTTATTTTGAAAAGTCCTAAGTTTTTGCGAAGAAACAAAATACTTTCTACGATATAGAGAGAAGGCAGAATTAGTATATCAATTTCTTTGAATTTGTTTCTAAGAGACTCGCGATGATCTATTTTATAGATCGCGCGGATTGCCTTCTTTTGTAAAGTGAAAATTAAATCTACGTCAGCATTATATATTGACTTAAGCAAGGCCTTTGATAATGGTTTACACAAAATCCTTTCTTGTAACTTGCGTGCTTATGACACTGAACTGGTAGCTTACTTGAACGGGTGATTTCATATTTAGCAGATGGATCTTTATTTGAACGGTCCCCTCGGAAGTCTTATGTGGCTTACATCTAGGGCCAATTTAATTAATGACATTCCAAGCTGTCTCGGCACTCTGATATTTTGATGTATGCGGATGACTTAAAATTTCTCAGAATAATTAAGTCTGTCTGAGACTCATCACTCTAACAGATGGATCTTAATAATTTCATTCAATGGTGCAAAAACAATGAAATGTATTTGAACTCAAAGAAATGTTACCGCGTTAAATATACAAGAACAAATAATCTTTTGTAAATGCAGTTAAGGCAGCGTATTACTTTAATGACGACAAAGTTACTTAAATAGACACTGTACGTGACTTCGGAGTTCTATTTGACCAAAAATTTACATTTGCACCATACCTTGACCACATAACTAAAAAAAGCGTCCAAGATGGTGGGTTTTTGTCATAAGACAGTGTATTTTACTGTATTTTGGTATAGTCCAATTCAGTGTGCTTCAAATGGCATCATAATTATTACCATTGTACATTCAAAGTTTTGAAATAAAAATAAATGAACATCGCGTGGACGTCATGCCAGCGGCCCTCGCACGCCGACAAGACCGTCACAATGTAAACAAATACTTATCATACTGCGAAATCTTATCTTTCTAAGTTATTCTTTTAAAGTTGAGTTACACGATTATCTTCTGATAATTGCGTGCACTGACTGAACAAGTCCACTCAATCTGTATGGTTTTTCCTCGAAGGAACATATCAGACACAAATCTACATGGTGTTCACATGATCTGACCAAGTTTATATCTGGACTTTAAAAGAGACTGTGAACTCTGATTTTGTCTCGGCCTTTCTTCTCAGACTAGTCAGATAAGAAATGCCGACCTCATGTAGTTTTTAAAATATGAATGACGTGTAAAAGTGTTTCTACAAACCTACTTACAGAAATAAAATCATTTTTCATTTATTTATCATTGAATGCGGCACTATACTCTACAGTACAGACTGTACAGTACGAGCACCAGTGCATATTACACACTCTTTAGCACGAACAAGACGTTTCACGTAATCCACTGCGGCTGCGTTCCTGATACAGCCTACCTGATTTTTACAGGAAATCTCAGATGGCGTGCAGCAACAAGGAGGCTTAAAGAATCATGTAATATTAAAATGTGCACAAATTGGAGTTCTTGAGTCCCTGCACTGGGTAGAGGCTCCTCAGTTACGGCAGTCTGATTTGGCGGTAACGGTATGTAAAAAGTAAATGTTCACTGCCCTTAATACTCTTCTTATGACTTCTGCTATCGACTGGCTGTGAAAGAAAAAGATTGACACTGCCACCTTTTTAGTTTAGTTTCTCTTTTAAGTTAAGTTTTTAATATTTTCGTTTTTTTTCTATTTGCAACGGCTTAGGCTGCGCTTTGGCATCACAAAGCAGTTCTATTTGTTGTTCGTATTATCAGGTTCATTACGCTGGGCTCTGCACGTCCGATGTGAAGCGAGCGGTTGGCGTGACGCCATGCCACTTCAATGTGTGTGGAATGGACTACAGTGGAACCACTGACAGGCAAGTGTTTATATATAGTTTTTTTTTTTTAGGAATGTAAGGTTTTTGTAATGCTGATCTTACTTGTTAATACATCGAGCTTGCTGCCACAGATAGTGTAAACACAGCTGTTGGCAGATCCAATAATCACATTACTCACAATTCAGATTTCTGAAAAATAATATTTTACAATAAATTCTTAGAAATTTGCAAAAACACAAATCTTGGATTTACTTGTATCCCGTAGATTTATATACGTATATGTATACTTACTTAATTGTTGCAAATAGGTCAAACTTTCACTTCCTGGAAGGAAACTATCCAATACCAAGTTAACCTGTATATGAGGAACAAGAATGGGCCTAGAATTGTGCTTTGCGGTACGCCTAATTGCACTAGTTATCCAGACGATTGAGCATCAATGACATCTACATGCTCTAACGTGCCACTTAGAAAAGAAGGAAGTAGGTTCAACGCCAACGTCTTGATACCATATAGGTTGAAATTGCAAGTATGTGAGCCATGGATGAATGCAGTCAAACGCTTCAGAGAGGCCACAGAACACACAATTACCATTTCGAGGTTAATGACAATAGGCTCGCCCATATATTATATGGGATTAAACGTAACTGGCAAAATTTTGGATGTACTTACAGCTCTGCCTAAAAGAATACAAGCGTGATGTTATGTTATGTTTATGTTACAGTGGTGAGCGCGTAATGGGGCTGGTGCGTGGCGGCGCGGCCAGCAGCGTGGTGCGCGCGCAGCCGGAGCTGCTGTGGCCGGTGCCAGTGCATTGGAGTCTGGAGGACGCTGCCACTGTGCCACTCGCCTATACACACGCACTCTACTGTCTCGTGAGTTTACGTGATTACATACTAAAATGGCCAAATCCAGCCACTTTACATCTTAACACAATTATCCCTTCGTTACTAACCAATTAAAATAATCTGTTATTAGATATTCCAAGGAAGAATGTTACCTGGTAATGACGTACTTGTGCACGGAGGCACAGGCGCATTGGGGCAGGCGGCCATTGCCATTGCACTCGCTCACGGGTGCACAGTGTTCACGACAGTGTGACTGTACCCGGCGGACCCCAGCCTGATAAAATTTTCGTTTTTCCTAATTATGGTAATATTAGTATTTAGGTCGGTTTCCCCCTTAGGGGAAAAGGCCGCACTCCACCTCCGTACGGCCCTGTAGAGCTCGTCTCCAGACTGGACACTCTCCCACCGATTGAGATTAAATGAATTCCCAAATAGAAAGAAGTCCGATGCCTTGTCCCATTAATAAGGCAAGGAAAGGATTGAAACTAATAGTAAATAAGACTTAGGAATTCATAATTATGAAACCACATTGAATGTGGTTTTAGAACTGTAAATAATAGAGGGATGCTAAGTATATTATTATATAAATTTGTAAGTAACCCATACGCTAGCGTAACGGGTATTTGGTCAGTCGTAACTCACACGATACCTCACATCTACACTCGGTGTACTCAGAGCAACAATTCCATAAAGTGACGCAAGTAGCTTTTCAGCGACATTGCGTCAGCATCATGCTCTTATGGAGACATGGTCCCTAGCAGTTCTTTCGAACTGATAATCGTGACGAAGCGGCTTTCCCTGCGGTAACCGTGCGACCGTCCTTGTCTAGCAACGGGGCGGCCAGTTCCAGCGGCATTCGTCGGCATCATGCTCTTTTGGAGACATGGTCCCTAGCAGTCCTTAGACTGGATATGAAATAGATGTGGTCCCCCAATCCCCTGGAATGTCACTTTTTGCACAACAAGCATATCTGCAAGACACGGGTTTATGTCAGTCTGACCGAAATTATTGGTCTGACATAAAGAATACAACATTCTAGAATTACTAGATAATAGAGTTGAGAATCGAAACTCAAGAATCATTTAATAGAGTTTTGGATAATCTCTTTTAAAGCCCTGATTATTGGTCGGAGCCAAAGAATACAAAATTCAAGAGTTAGGTACAAGATAAGGTTAGAGAATCAAAACTCAAGAATTGTTAATTAATAGAGTTGTAGATCAACTCTCTTGAAGGTCTATAGACAGTCCCAAGGCGCCCACCCTTCATCACTTCCTAGTGTTTAAGCTGGGGAGAAGAAGTGGTGCAACAAACTCCCCAGCAACAGTCTCTGTCTGATAAGTTATAAGAACCAATTAACTACTAATTCATCAGCCCAGGATAATTATCATAATGAAAGACTCACCCAGTCGCACCAACAAACACACACACACACACTGCTAAAATACTAGATTAGGTTAATCTGGGCTTCAACCCAACCATATTTAACTTATTTGACATTAATCGCTCTCACGAGAGCCCACTCAGACATCGCCTTTTCACATTCACCAAATCTCCTAACTGAACTAGCCTAGCCTATCGTGTCCATCACTTCTCGGGTTCCTAAGTCGACTCCTAGAGTATCGTGTCTATCACTTCCCGCGGTGCTAAGTCGACTGCCATACTATTCGTTTCTTTTCATCTTCTCACATCCCCATCACTACACCGGGCCTCCTGTTTTTTGTAACATAAACCCAAATTCTCGCAAGTTCGCAGAATACGTTTCTGTAGAATTCCTCCTTTGTTTTAAGGGTTCGTTTGGTATCAAGTTTTGGCGGCCAGATGTCAATAATCGCTTTCTTTCTTTAGAAATAGTTGAATTATTGCATCCTAACTGACGTCAAATATTGCCCTTCGACTAATGGCTGGCATAAGTGCCACCCATTATACAATTTCAAGGAAACAAGTGTTTTGTTATTAATTAGGGTAACGTGTCAAACTGACAGATCATAAAATAGAGATTTAATGTGTCTCTAAGAGTCCCGAAATCGTGGGAAAGTTTTAAAACAAATATAATATTTTGTTATTAATTAGGAATAGGTGACAGACAGTCACATTCCCCCCTCTGAAAATCAGACGCGTGACGTAGTACAGCGGATGAGCTTTCACAATAGGTGGAGCAATGCCTTTATATGAAAGTGTTATAGAATATATACCCACAGCTACGCTATGTTCATCTAATCAAAGAATTATACTCGTTCCAGTTGGAACTTGAATCCAATAAGATTATAGTAAGATGCAATCTCTGCTATAATTTAGTTCTGTTTCGCAGAAGCATCTTCAATCAATGCGTTATAAATGCTCTATGATATTTGAACTTAATCTTCTTAAAAAGTACTCTTGTCATATCATTCAGGTGAAACTACCTCGCTTCAAATAAGATCCGAGAACCTGTGCATGCTTATAATGTAGTTTTACATACCAGGGTCTCATTAAAGAGTATTTGTGCTGTCGAGCCACGCTACCTGCGGTGCGCCCTCGTTCTAAACTCAGCCTATCGCAGTTGCCGCTGGACAGAGGCCTTTCCTTATGCACCTCAACGCTGAGTCAGCTTAATCAGCTGCCCGCAATCATATCCAATAGCAGCTGAAATAGTCGGCACATGAACATATTAGAGTTTATTCCAATAAGATATTATAGTTTACGCCGCCCCCCTCTGATTCTAAGAGGTTAGAGCAGTTTTTAAATCTAATAAGAGTTGGGAAGTTATACTGTTTAGAAAATATAGGTATCCTAGGTTGTGCAAACAATTATTGCCTCAGTATGACAAAAGGTTGTCATTTCTCCCTCCTATTATAAAATGGAGGAGCTGAAACAGTCAGTACAAACGTATTATAGTTTATTCCAATAAGATGCCACCCCCTCTGATTATAAGAAGTTAGAACAGTTTTGAAATACAGTAAGAGTTGGGAAGTTATACTGTTTAGAAAATATAGGTGTCCTAGACTGTGCAAACAATTATTGACTCAGTGTGACAAAAGGTTGTCATTTCTACCTCCTATTATAAAATGGGGCAACTGAAATAGTCAGCACATAAACGTATTATAGTTTATTCCAATAAGATATTATAGTTTACGTCGCCCCCCTCTGATTCTAAGAAGTTAGATCAGTTTTGTAATCCAATAAGAGTTGAGATGTTACCTACTGATTCGAAAATATGGATAGGTATCCTGGACTATATAAACAATTATTGCCTTAGTGTGACAAAAGATTATCAATTTCTCCCTCCGATTATAAAATATTTATAGGAAAATTCACTAGCATATCTGAACTGATAACTATAGTGCCATAGCTAAAAACATATTAGTATTAAGTGGGATAACAAAAATCATACCGCGTAATAACGGGTAACTGAAGTGCCTAATAAAAGTAAAACTTAGCTTCGTAACAGGAGTCACGCTACAGCCACTGCTGTTGGAGGCAGCCGATGTCAGCTGATTTCGAAGAAACTCCAAACTAAGTGCAATGCACAAACCAAAGGTTTAGACATAGCGTACCCAGTAGCAGCCAAGTGAAGATTTAAATATCCTGGAATTTGAAATAAGGCCAAACGAGTATCTTTTCAATTATACGACATACGTCTCCGAATTTCCGAAAGTGGAAAATAATTATATTTACTCTATTTACTTATGATGATAGTTAATGTACCATCTTGGTAAATTAATTGTCATTTTACAAACTTCACGCTTCGTAGGTCTTACTAATATTATTTGTTTTACCCATAATAAGGGTATGTCTTATACCTAAGTTCACTTCACACACACATATACCTAAATCTCAAACGCACTTGACACATTTCACATTCACAAGCTATCCGATACAAAACTCACGTTTGCAGGGAGTCGAACCCATTATTACAGTAGCACAAGAGCCCAAAGCCCTACTATCAATACTATTTATGCGGGGTTTGAACCCACACAGGCATCCAAGTACTCATCAACCATCAACATCATCATCATGTGGGAATTCAACCCGCTACCAGCTGTTGAAGAATTCAACCAACATCAACAAGCCATTACCTAATTAAAACATAAGTCATTGTAGCCCTTGTAACTCTTGTCGTCTCTAACAATCTATAGAACCATAAAATTACGTTGTGTTATTGTTTACGTTGTGTTATTGTTTACGTTGTGTTATTGTTTACGTTGTGTTATTGTAGTAGTAACCCATAAGTAGTCCTTTCTCGTTGCACTGAAATGAATCAGTACATTTAATGACGAGAATCCTGGTCGCGGTGCCACATGTGACTGTACCCGGCGGACCCCAGCCTGATAAAATTTTCGTTTTTCCTAATTATGGTAATATTAGTATTTAGGTCGGTTTCCCCCTTAGGGGAAAAGGCCGCACTCCACCTCCGTACGGCCCTGTAGAGCTCGTCTCCAGACTGGACACTCTCCCACCGATTGAGATTAAATGAATTCCCAAATAGAAAGAAGTCCGATGCCTTGTCCCATTAATAAGGCAAGGAAAGGATTGAAACTAATAGTAAATAAGACTTAGGAATTCATAATTATGAAAATACATTGAATGTGGTTTTAGAACTGTAAATAATAGAGGGATGCTAAGTATATTATTATATAAATTTGTAAGTAACCCATACGCTAGCGTAACGGGTATTTGGTCAGTCGTAACTCACACGATACCTCACATCTACACTCGGTGTACTCAGAGCAACAATTCCATAAAGTGACGCAAGTAGCTTTTCAGCGACATTGCGTCAGCATCATGCTCTTATGGAGACATGGTCCCTAGCAGTTCTTTCGAACTGATAATCGTGACGAAGCGGCTTTCCCTGCGGTAACCGTGCGACCGTCCTTGTCTAGCAACGGGGCGGCCAGTTCCAGCGGCATTCGTCGGCATCATGCTCTTTTGGAGACATGGTCCCTAGCAGTCCTTAGACTGGATATGAAATAGATGTGGTCCCCCAATCCCCTGGAATGTCACTTTTTGCACAACAAGCATATCTGCAAGACACGGGTTTATGTCAGTCTGACCGAAATTATTGGTCTGACATAAAGAATACAACATTCTAGAATTACTAGATAATAGAGTTGAGAATCGAAACTCAAGAATCATTTAATAGAGTTTTGGATAATCTCTTTTAAAGCCCTGATTATTGGTCGGAGCCAAAGAATACAAAATTCAAGAGTTAGGTACAAGATAAGGTTAGAGAATCAAAACTCAAGAATTGTTAATTAATAGAGTTGTAGATCAACTCTCTTGAAGGTCTATAGACAGTCCCAAGGCGCCCACCCTTCATCACTTCCTAGTGTTTAAGCTGGGGAGAAGAAGTGGTGCAACAAACTCCCCAGCAACAGTCTCTGTCTGATAAGTTATAAGAACCAATTAACTACTAATTCATCAGCCCAGGATAATTATCATAATGAAAGACTCACCCAGTCGCACCAACAAACACACACACACACACTGCTAAAATACTAGATTAGGTTAATCTGGGCTTCAACCCAACCATATTTAACTTATTTGACATTAATCGCTCTCACGAGAGCCCACTCAGACATCGCCTTTTCACATTCACCAAATCTCCTAACTGAACTAGCCTAGCCTATCGTGTCCATCACTTCTCGGGTTCCTAAGTCGACTCCTAGAGTATCGTGTCTATCACTTCCCGCGGTGCTAAGTCGACTGCCATACCATTCGTTTCTTTTCATCTTCTCACATCCCCATCACTACACCGGGCCTCCTGTTTTTTGTAACATAAACCCAAATTCTCGCAAGTTCGCAGAATACGTTTCTGTAGAATTCCTCCTTTGTTTTAAGGGTTCGTTTGGTATCAAGTTTTGGCGGCCAGATGTCAATAATCGCTTTCTTTCTTTAGAAATAGTTGAATTATTGCATCCTAACTGACGTCAAATATTGCCCTTCGACTAATGGCTGGCATAAGTGCCACCCATTATACAATTTCAAGGAAACAAGTGTTTTGTTATTAATTAGGGTAACGTGTCAAACTGACAGATCATAAAATAGAGATTTAATGTGTCTCTAAGAGTCCCGAAATCGTGGGAAAGTTTTAAAACAAATATAATATTTTGTTATTAATTAGGAATAGGTGACAGACAGTCACAACAGTCAGCGATTTACGGAAAAAGAAGTTTTTGAAGAAACTGTACCCTGAGTTAAAAGGTAGGCGATTTCGATACTTAATTATGATGATCTGAGCCCGTGCTAGACAGGCGAGCCATAAGCTTTTTTTATCAATTAATATTTAGTAAGAGCTTTTTTAAACTTATATAATGTCATATTTTTTATGTCATCAGGAATTTTATTAAACACTTTAGGTGCCATACCAAAAAAAACTTTTTCGCATCAATGCGGTCTTACATTTTTGGTGACATACATATTTTATTTACGTATTGGGCACGTAATGGAGTTTTTCTAGTGGAAGATATTTTCAAATAATTGTGTGTTCCTTTTCACAAACAACGCAGTTTCAATTTATTTATTATTTGCCTGACTGCCTTCTATATATTTTGAGACTTCTTTATAAATTGGTAATTTTGCGACTTCTTGGTTAAACATATTTTCTTTTTAAATAATACAGTATACTTTTTTTAAAGTTTGTTATCGCTTATGTCAGGATTGCACCTATATTTCCAAAGTAGTTTTCTTTGTTTTCTACTGCAGATAAGCTTGCAGTAAAGGTTATTGTGGTTTTATTCGGAATGGCGGTTAACAATATCACGGTCTTGCCAGGCTTTTTTTTGTTTGGGTGGGAAATCTTCAAATGACTTTTCCCGCTCTGGGCGGAGCGGAAGGGCGTGTCACTCTTACTGACTAAACCCCATCCGTGTTCCTTCAGTTGTCTGTGCGCCAGGGCCACGGTAACTCTTTCGAACAATCCGCAATCCCGGCAGGCATCGGCCCTATCGGACCCCGTCAATGGTGCTGACATCTCTTTGAGGCGCGCGTGGAACACGACGCGCCGTCGACCCAGACCTGGTTCTTACCGGACGGCGAGCTGCCCATTGCTTGCCGTTCGCAAGCCCGCGCTTATGGTGGCCGGGAGTCGGCAATCGACTCCCAACGCCCAGGGTGTCTCCTCCTGTGGCGGCTGGGGGCGTGAGGGCGAAACGATTGCATCTCCCTCAAGCGCTCCGCCTCCTCCTTCGTGAGCATGACTGCTTTGTAGAAGGAGTTGAAGGCTTCCCATTCCCTCTCGCTCCGTACCATAGCCTGAACCAGGGCCGGACGCGATAGATCGCCGCTGCCGTTCGCCGCCATGAGAATACGGCGGTGCTCCGCCCAAGCCGGCAGACCTCCACCGTATGCTCCACCGTGTCCTCCGAGTCGATCCACACAATGATAACACCCGGACGTTTCCTCCCGCCTTATCCGAAACAGGAACCTCCCGAAACAGCCATGTCCGGTAAGGACCTGCGTCAGGCGGAAGGTGAGGACGCCGTGGCGCCTCTTAAGCCATTCCTCAAAGAGGGGATTTACCGCCGCAATTGCGGCGTGCCCTGCGCTGGGTTGCAACAGCCACACTCTCCATGCCGCTATGAGATCCCACCGGAGCTCTGTCCGTTGTGCCGCAATTTCTCGCGGCAGCGGAGTTACGCCCCGGCGTTTCGCCTCCTCGCGCCACTCCCAAATGAGCGCGAGGAACTTTGCCTCCAGATCCCATGGTGGCAATCCGGCAAGGAGGCTCGCCGCCTCGCAGGAGAACGGTCTTGCCAGGCTACACTAGCGATTTTTACCGGCAAGCCAACAAAACCGTAGTAGAACTGAAGCCCTTGACGGCCATCTTTGTTTCAGTGCCTTAGGTCTATCTCTTTTTTATAGTACGGAGCTTGGGTTTGTACTTGTATACTTAAAAAAGTTTCATTTCCAGATGAAAACATTGGAAACTCCCGCGACAGCAGTTTTTCTGATAATGTTTTATTAGCAACAAAAGGCAAAGGTTGTGAAGTCGTCATAAGTTGCGTTAAAGGACAACTTAAAAGTGTAAGTTTTTATATATAACAAAAAAATTAAATAAACCAGCGGCCCGTCCCGGCTTCGGGAATTTGGTTATTATTTTTTTTTTAATTACACACTCACACACAGACACCCTTCTTTTTGCGTCGGGTTACTAAAAAAGAGTACATTATAAAGAAAGTTTGGATATTATTAGGTATTTTAATTTTTTTGTTATTATTTTTTATATTTTATTTTTTTGTGATTTTTTTTATATTCGATTATTTTATTTTTATTTCTAATGTTTGTAAACAGATCATAACTACAAACGAAAGCCATTAAATTTATTGAGTCAGAGCTTCCCTTTAAACGATATTTGATGTTGTTTTATTTTATGGTAGCAAAATAAATTGATTTTCAGGAGCTCAGATCCCAATTTAAAAAAAAATATAATATAGCCTATGTCACTTGGAGGTAGTGTAGCTTTCTAAAAGTGAAAGAATTTTTCAAATCAGCCCATTAGTTACGGAGCCTATTCAATGCAAACAAACAAACAAACAAACAATCAAAACTTTCCTCGTTATAATGGTATTATTATATTATTATACTATTATAGTATAGATGTATAGATGAATAACAAGTAAAATAAAATAGAATTAATCGATGGTTCCGTAATTTTTCTTTTTCAGATCTCTCTCAAATGCATAGGATTTTCTGGAATCTTTGTCGACACTGTTCAACTTCAGGACAGTGAAGAATACGAACTTGGAATGTTTTTCATGACTAAACAGAGGTCATACGTCGCGAGTGACTTGTCTTCTCTATTCACGCAACAAAATATTGATGAAATGAAGTATCTGCAGACGATGTTGAGCGATGGTATTAGTCGCGGCTACGTGCGTCCTCTGTCGCGCGTTTCGTATGCGCCGCACGATGTCGCGCACGCCTTTCAACTTCTCGCGTCCAGCAGGCACCGCGGCAGGGTGCTGCTGAGGATGCAAGACTATGTGAGCAACGCAAACCCCAGGTAATGTCACCCACATCAATGAATACTTGCGAAGTAATACTGAGTCTCCGCATTGGGGTATTTGAAAACTTTACACGAATACTCGTATGGCCATCCGACACAATATTTGCATAAGCAGTATTGACGAATTCGCTTTTTACCAAATGCTACTGCATGCCTTTTTTTTTTTTTTAGATCTGATATCATCAATTGACCTCTTCCGCTCTGGGCGGAGCGGAAGGGCGTGTGAGACTCTTACTGACTAAAACCCACCCGTGTTCCTTCAGTTGCCTGTGCGCCAGGGCCACGGTAACTCTTTCGAACAATCCGCGACCCCGGCAGGCATCGGTCCTATCGGACCCTGTCAATGGTGCTGACATCTCTTTGAGGCGCGCGTGGAACACGACGCGTCGTCGACCCGGGCCTGGTCCTTACCGGACGGCGAGCTGCTCATTGCTCGCCGTCCGCAAGCCCGCGCCTATGGTGGCCGGGAGTCGGCAATCGACTCCCGGCGCCCAGGGTGTCTCCTCCTGCGGCGACTAGGGGTGCGAGGGCGCAGTGATTGCCTCTCCCTCTCGCGCTCTGCCTCCTCCTTCGCGAGCATTACTGCTTCGCAGAAGGAGGTGACGGCTTCCCATTCCCTCTCGCTCCGTACCATGGCCTGAACCAGGGCTGAGCACGAGAGGTCGCCGCCGCCGATCGCCGGCACGAGGACACGGCGGTGCTCCGCCCAAGCCGGGCAGACCTCCACCGTATGCTCCACCGTGTCCTCCGAGTCGATCCACACTATGATAACACCCGGGCGTTTCCTCCCGCCTTATCCGAAACAGGTACCTCCCGAAACAGCCATGTCCGGTGAGGACCTGCTTCAGGCGGTAGGTGAGGACGCCGTGGCGCCTCTCAAGCCATTCCTCAAAGAGGGGTCTTACCGCCGCAATTGTGGCGTGCCCTGCGCTAGGTTGCGACAGTCGCACTCTCCATGCCGCCATGAGATCCCGCCGGAGCTCTGTCCGCTGTGCCACGATTTCTCGCGGCAGCGGAGTTACGCTCCGGCGTTTCGCCTCCTCGCACCACTCCCAAACGTGCGCGAGGACTTTTTCTCCAGATGCTACTGTATGCCTGTGCCTGTGTGCCTGTATTCCGTAGGCAACCAAATTTTTTAACCAGCAATACACTTTGCTGGTTAAAAACATTTGGTTGCGCTTTTAGGATGTCATTTAATCAGCAAGATCTTAATTTCAGTGTAAGTTGTTTTTGTTTCAGAATAATATGCAATTCTGATGAAAATCATTTAATGTTCTGGGATGATGGCGCTCTTGGAGTTCAACTAGCCGACAAACTAGTACGTCGTGGGGTTAAAAAACTTTGCATTCACTCTACCAGTTTAAATAAGTACCAACATTATAAAATAGGGTAAGATTATTACATACATCTGCCACAAAGAATTGGACCCATTAATTCGAAAATGAAAAACAAAAAATTCTTTTTTCAAGGTCTTGGCGAAACCTAAGCGTTGAAGTGGTAACTCTAGAAAAAGCTATTGATATCAGAACTCATATTTCTGCCATAATAAACGATGCTAACAGTTTTGGAACTATTGAAGGCATTTACGTAGCCATAACAAAAGTCTCGGACGAAAAACATAAAAAAGAACTGAAAACACTTCTAAATTCTTTAGATATAGCTTCAAGATCGTTATGTCCTGAACTAAAGTTTGTATATTTCAGTGTTCATTTTATTTACTTAAACTGTTAATCGTCATAATTATTATAAGCCTTTAGTGACCAACTGCTTGTCTCAATCTTTGAGACGAGAATCGAGTTCATCCCACTAGCTCCTTTACATTCGCTGCAATTTATTGGTCGTCCCACAGTGTGCTTGTGTTACCCTTAACTCCTTCCAGCATGCGATGTGACCAGCCCAGTTCTATATAAGCTTAGAATAAACAGCCTATTACATTCCCACTGCTGGGACATAGGCCTCCTCTCCGTTGGAGAGAGACAGTGGGCTGTAATCCACCACGCGGGCCAAGTGGGGATTTGTAGATGTCACATGTCACGATGTTTTCCTTCACAGTTTTGAAAGCAATGATGATAGATATATTACACAAAGTAAAGCGCCTGCCTGGGTTCAAACTTACGACCTCTAATTCATATCGGGGTCGTTATCACTTGGCCATCACTGCTCCCATTTAAGCTCTATAACCATTAAATGCATCATTAACTTAAATGTTTCACAGGTACTTTTTAGTGGTGTCAACGGTCAGTTCTGTGGGTCAGGACGTATGTATAGCTAGAGCAAAGTGTGGTTTTACAGCGACCAGTTTAGATCTGTCGGGCTTAAGCGAAGTAAGTTCATTTATAAAGATTAAGTAGTTAAGTAGTAAGATAAAGATTAAATGTTATCTACAAAAGGACTAGATAAATAAAGAAGAAAGTAGACGTATGTTTTCTTGCACTGACTTAATCTGTGGTACTTACATTACACAATGTATGTCTTCTTGGCACAGATTAAGCCAAGTTCCCACGACTTGGCTGAAGCCGCGGAGCGAGCGCTGTGCAGCACGTCTGCAGTACTGCTAGCGAAGCCTGCGCAGTCACACACACCCGGACTGTTGCAACAATTCATTGCATTGGCCGGTAATAAAACCAATTCTGTTAATAACAATACATTTCTGTATGTCCCCAAGGGTTAGGTAGCGATGTACTGTACACTCATAATTCGCCAGTTATACAGTTTGGCCCATGAAACGAGGTCCAAAGAAAATTTTTAGAAGGCTCTCTCTAAGGGCTTTTTGTAACACCTCATGTATATTCAGCGATTCTGTCTCACGGTCTACTCACTATTTCAATGATAGGAGATTGTCATTGGGGCGAGCTTATTGGCACCAATCGTGAACAAGCATAACATCCAAAAAAAAATTAAAAAATCTGTGGCCAACCTAGAGATCGGACCTTTTTTTTTTTTTGGTGTGAGATATCATCAAATGACCTCTCCCGCTCTGGGCGGAGCGGAAGGGCGTGTCAGGCTCTTACTGACTAAAACCCACCCGTGTTCCTTCAGTTGCCTGTGCGCCAGGGCCACGGTAACTCTTTCGAACAATCCGCGACCCCGGCAGGCATCGGCCCTATCGGACCCCGTCAATGGTAATGACATCTTTTTGAGGCGCGCGTAGAACACGACGCGCCGTTGACCCGGACCTGGTCTTTACCGGACGGCAAGCTGCCCATTGCTCGCCGTCCGCAAACCCGCGCCTACGGTGGCCGGGAGTCGGCAACCGACTCCCGACGCCCAGGGTTTCTCCTCCTGGGGCGGCTTGGGGCGCGAGGGCGCAGAGATTGCCTCTCCCTTTCACGCTCCGCCTCCTCCTTCGCGAGCATTACTGCTTCGTAGAAGGAGGTGACAGCTTCCCATTCCCTCTCGCTCCGTACCATGGCCTAAACCAGGGCCGGACGCGAGAGATCGCCGCCTTAGAGATTGGACCTGATGCTCTACGGCGCCCTTCGACCACTAAACCATCGACGCAGTTATACACAATGACTTAATACTGTGTCATGATCATGCCTTAGGTATATATATGACTTTGTAGCTAAACAATAACTTGATAACAAACCCACAGCCTATATTACAACTTATCTTTCAGGAATAAGCATCCAACAAAACGCAAACCCTAACGCTACGTTGCAAGAGTTAGGAATGGCAGATGAAAAAATACCAATAATTTGCGTGTTCCTGAATACTGCATATAATATATCTTTGGATGAAAACGCAATACCGCTGTTGACACTAAACAGGTAAGTTTAACAGAAAAATAGGATTAAGTAAATCATATTTCTAAATATACAATTTCAATCCTCAAGCTATTTCCGTTGATATTATTCTAGTCGAAAGTACTCATTATCTTCATCCTCTTGTATATTGTATATCATACCCTTATCCCAATTTGTTTGGTGCTGCTTGGCACAGCATTTCATCTTACAAACATCTAAATAAACCCTCATTTCAGTAGTCACCTCCTTTTTATTTTACATCCAAGTCTGCATCTTTTAATTGTTCCTCTCTTATTTCTTTTGATTTCTTCCTCGGCATATCAATTATTATACTGCATACTCCACAGTTTTGTTCCATTGTAGGATCGCAATTAGGACGTGACAAGGTGTCGACGACAACATTCGTTCTTCCTTTAATATATTTAATCGTCAGATTATAGGATTGCAGTTGCAGGGCCAATCGTGCTAGTCGACTTGTTGGGGACTTTAATGACATAAGCCAATTCAGGGCCTGTATGATCGGTCAATACGCAACATTCGTAGCCTCGATGAAACCACAAAATGTATTCACCGCCCATATTACAGCTAGGGCTTTTCGTTCTGTGGTTGAATATTTTTTTTCAGCTAGTGTGAGGAGGCGACTAGCATACTCAACTGGATGCTCATTTTCCCTCTCCCCTTGCACCAAAACAGCACCGATTGCATAGTTTTTGCGTCTGATTTAATCGTAAAAGGTTTGATGTGATCTGATTGGATTAACACCGGCGCCGTAACTAAAAGTTTTCGCAACTCGTCAAATACTGTTTTCTGTTCATCTTTCCAGAACCAAACAGAATTCTTCATCATCAAACGAGAAAGTAGTTCGGTAATCTTTGCAAAATTAAGGATAAATCGCCTATACCACGAATACATCTGTAGGAATGATATCAAATGCTTTAAATTTGCTGGTGCAGCCATATCCACTATGGAAGCAACTTTGTCTGGGTCCACTTAAAGACCATCAGGCGTTATACATATAATGACCTAGATATTTAACCTTAGAACAGAAGAAAACCATTTGTCCTTGTTTGCTGTAAGATTGTACTCATTTAAGCGATCAAAGACGTCTTGTAGTTCTCTGAAATGATCATTTAGACTGGCATTCTCAAAAATTTGTACATATCGAAAGATGTGATGAAGGCTGTCTTTACATGGTCTTCATCCTTAACTTTAATTGCCAGTAGCCGGCGCGGAGGTCTATGGTGCTCATGTAACGCGTAGGCTTAGCACTGTGTAGAAGATCATCGATACGTGGCAGTGGATACACATCTGGAATAGTGATCGCATTCAACTGGCGGTAATCAATGCACACTCGTGTACTAACGTCTTTTTTCGGAACAAGTACGACTGGCGCTGACCGAGGTGAGAAACACGGCACAATAACTCCTTGCTCACAAATCTTCTGTATTTCTACCTTCAGGGTTTGCATCTTAACTGGTAATAGCCTATATGGTGGAACAGAAATAGGCTTGTGTGATCCTGTATCAATGATTTGTGTTCAGTCTCCACGTCGGCGTTATTGATATTTCTAAGTGCATCTTCGTGCAAGGCATCAATAATCGGAGAGTACTGTTCTCAATATATGAAAGTGGGAGCGTATAAGAAAGGAAACTATATTTAATGTTTAAATAGATTTTTATATTTTATCAAGGAATTTTCCTAAATACACTGACAGGCTCTAGCTCTGCCTACCTATCTCTAAACAAACTACCATCACTTTTCCTTCAAAACCTTATTTCAAACTTGCTTGACTGTTCGAGAGTAACCATCGATAATATGTTACTAGCCAGTCAACATAAGGTTGACACATGCAGATAACCTCTACATTACCCATCAAATAAGACTGTTCGTGGTCTCTTTGGTGGGGTCGAGAATCCTATGGGTATCAGAGGTCCATAAAGTCGTTCCAAGGCTTGCTCTGTTGCTTCAGGCACAAAAAGGCCACTTCTCTGAGGAGAATGTGGAAGCGTCATCTTTTGGGTAGACGGTTCCTCATGCTGTTGCGGAATGACTTTTGTCATACCAACAGATACTGGGTGTATTCAGCAGGTACTGTACAGGTAACGGGGCTGAGTGTATTCATCATTGGCGATTCCATTGCTGGCAAGCACATACCCGCAAACACCCGCAATGTCCTTTGACTCTTCCAGACTCTCTGGATTCAGATCGTAGATCTTGTGTGGCTTATCAACGAAATGACAAGTTCGCTGGGCTGGGCTAGGTCTAGGGCCAACATAGCATCTTCTATAAATCCTACCCCAAGTAGTGTCCTATTTTCCCGGGCATCTGGAAAGATCACGAAGGACGTGATTACATCTCGGCCATAGAGATTGACAGTCGTCTTGACTGTAAGGACGTCCTGCTTCCTTGGTACTCCATCGGCAAGTGTTATATACATCAAAAGGACTATTCTAATTCTTCTTTTTGATTATTTTTCTCTACTAGTGTTCTTTCAATATCCCTTGCCTTTTTTAGTAGCTCGTCAAAAGTTTTTATAGACTCCCTATAAATCTTCTCCCTCACGGAAAATTTTATCTGACCAAAAATGAGGCTGATCTCTTGCTACTCCTTATGTGGCTCTGACATGTCAGCAAGGAGCGCCCGCTTCTTGGCAATGAAAATCTCTGTAGGGGTCTGGTTATCTTGCTTAAAACCAACTATTTCCTGATTGATTACGTAATCTAATTTCTTTGGGGCAAAAGTATTGCGCAAGCGCTCCTTAAAAAGTACCCATGACTTCACACTGCTTTTAATACCTTGCCACCGAATCGCTGCGTCAACCATCAGAACTAATGGCAGGCCTTTAAGAGCGTTCGCATCGGATATCTTTTCCATATCCTTAAACACTGTCATTGCTGCTAAGAAAGCTTCAACTTCCGCCTTTGAACCTCCAAATTTAGCTGGGCATTGTGCAAAGGTACTCCTCCAGTGCCAGGGCCAGTGGTTCCAAATCGAACTGGTCTACGAGTGGGCCGTGGCCTTAAATGATTTCTATCTTCGGCCTCCACGTTGTGCGCCACTTATAAGGATTGTTCCAATGAAACCACTCGTAAAACAATGTAACAGCAAAGGATATTTATTGTTCTCTTTACAAACAGCACTTTAGCAAACTACACATTATTAAACAATACGATAATGACAACAGAGAAGTAGTAAGTATGACCGCCCTATATTGGTTCCACGATGGATGCCGACCGTGCAAGCCAGAGAGCACTCAACTGCCCGAAACCGTTCCGAAGGAAGTGTGTCCGGGCAAGCCGAACTGAGAAATGTTTTTTTTTTTAAATTGGTATCTCGTAGTTTTGTCCCTTAGAGGTCATGGCTACTTAACTGGACTATCCTGTGGCTGCCTTTTTTTTTTTTTTTTTGGTGCGGGTGGAAAATCGTCATGGATGTCCCCCGGCCGGGGGGGTGCGGAGGGGTCTGTCAGACTCTTACTGACTAAAAACCACCCCGGTGTTCCGTCTCACACCTACGCCGGGGGTCGCGGGAACGTACAAATCTTCCGCAACCCCCGGCCGGTGCCGGCCCGCCCCTGCGGGCCCCGTCCGGTCTAGCGGGGGGAGTGAGGTGTTTGACTCCCCCCGCGGCGTCTAAGAGGGGCGCGCGTGGGGAACACTACGCGCCACCACCTCGGGTCCTGATGTGTGGGGGACGACGGACGTTCCCGAGTCCGTCGCCCCTGGACCCCTTTAGGGGGGCTGGAAGAGGGCGTTGTCCGCCCTCCGCCGACGCCCGGTGCGCCTGCTGCGGGCCGGGTGAGAGGATGAGATCTCTCGCTCCCTTTCCGCAGCCTCCTTCTGCAAGATGACTGTTTCGCAGAAGGATACCACTGCGTCCCAGGACTCTTCGCCGCCGACCATCGCATTCACAATGGCTGGCAGCAAGAGGTCACTGCCTACTCCTGAGATGAGGGCACGGCGCGGCTCCTCCCAAGCGGCACACTCTGCCAGCGTATGCCGCGCCGTGTCTTCCCGGCAGTCGACGCAGTGGTGACACCGGGCGTCCGGCTCCCTGTTTATGCGACACAGGTACTTCCCGAAGCAACCGTGCCCCGAGAGCACCTCCGTCACCCGAAACAACAGGGAGCCGTGCCTCCTCCCGAGCCAGTGGTCGAGCACCGGCCGGACCGCCTCGATGGTGACGAGGCCGGCGGTAGGGCGTGAGAGCCTGTCCTGCCATTCCACCACTAGGACCTCGCGGAGCTGCGACCGACGCTGCTCCATTTGTCGCTGCATCGGTCGCTCGCCCCGTGCCCGCGCTTGCTCGCGCCACCGATACAGTGACGCGAGCACCTTCGCCTCCAGGTCCCAGGGCGGGGATCCGGCCAGTGCACAAGCCGCCTCGTAAGAGATCGTGCGATAACCCCTGATGACTCTGACGGCCATCGCTCTCTGCGGCTTTCGCAGAACAGAGATGCTGCCGGCCGTCAGGTCAGCCGCCCAGATCGGGGCCCCGTAAAGGGCCATCGATCGCAAGATCCCCACGTAGAGTCGCCTACAAGCGACGCTCCGGCCCCCCAGATTGGGAAGCAGCGCAGCCGCGCCCAACAACTTGGGCGCCAGCTGCCGGAAGTGGGAGCCGAAATCGCACCGGCTGTCGAGCACCAACCCCAGGTACTTCATGGTGGGCTCGACAGCGATTCGAACCCCCCCCACTACAATGTGGGATCCGGACGGTGGCGCCCGCCGGGGACCATGAAACACCATGGCCTCCGACTTGTCGAGGGCCACCTCCAGGCTAAGGCGCCGTATGCGGCTCACCGTCTGTGAGACCGCAGCCGTCGTCAGCAACGCTGCCTCCCTGTACGAACTCCCCCGGGCCGTGACCAGCGTGTCGTCAGCGTAGCACGTCAGGTCGACGCCCGGTTGGAGTTCGCCCCTCAGCACCCAGTCGTACCCGATGTTTCACAGGAGCGGGCCCAAGACCGAGCCCTGTGGAACACCGCACGACATGCGGCGCTGGTTGACGCCATCGCGTCCCACGTAGGCGATACACCTCTCCGCCAAATAAGCCCCAACGATGCGGCGGAGGTAGAGAGGCACCCGATGATAACGCAGTGCCTCTCGAATACAACTCCAGGGCAGGGTGTTGAAGGCGTTGGAGATGTCCAAGGACACCGCTGTAGCGGTTATATCACGGTATAGTTTATAAGTAATAATAATTTTGTTAATTTAAACTACCTAAAAACACTACACAAACACAAGCGCATTACATAACCTCATCACACATTTGCTTTCATAAATGTCACTGTCACTGTCACTTCATTCGTCATAGACTACATACGACCCTCATCACATTATCTATGACAACTAATAATAACTAACAAAAACATCCATAAAGTTATCTAAATATTTATTTATTACATTTTACAATACACACAATATTCTTAATCATATATAAACAACACTAACAATTATTTACACTTAACACAATATACATTAACTTTTGTATTATGTGGGGAAACCGAACGCGCATTGAGACGTGGAGGAAAATGCGTGGAGGGCTCGGCACAATGACTGGCAAGATAAAGTTCAACGACCTTAGTGTTCGCCCTTGTCTCAAGTCGAATACGCGCTCGGTTACAACCCAAAATCTAGTCCGCTTATTTTAGTAAATTAGCTGCATTTTGTTCATTGTTATACCTGTTAGTGTCCGCGTTAAATTGTCCTCCGTATTGTTATTGTTTTGTATTATAATACTAGAAAGGAAGTGCCGAGGTAGGCAGAAATACAAGTTCGCTATAAAAATCACTTTTATTTTGCATTACCCCGTAACACTTCATTGGTGACCCCGATAAGAACACAGAAGCCTAACGGAGCCAACATGTCGATCAGAGCAGACCAGGGAGCGACGGCTGGAGGAGAGTCAGCAGAGAAGCAGGACGTCTGCCGAGTCAGCGTCAAATTGCCGCCTTTTTGGCCAGAGGAGCCAGCACTTTGGTTCGCCCAGGTTGAAGGTCAGTTCACGATCGCCGGTATCACTGCCGACAGTACTAAATTTTATACTGTAGTGGGCCAGCTTGACCACCGTTATATGGTGGAGGCTAGGGACATTATAGAGAACCCGCCAGCTCAGGACAAGTACGGAAAGCTGAAAGCCGAGCTTATACATAGGCTCTCAGATTCGCGCGAAAAAAGGGTGCAACAAATCCTCACCCACGAGGAGCTAGGCGACCGTAAACCGTCACAATTTTTACGGCACCTTCAAACCCTGGCCGGACCAAATGTACCAGAGTCGTTTCTGGCCACGTTGTGGTCGAGCAGACTACCGACCAACATCCAGACGGTTATTGCATCACAACCTAATCTCCCTCTCCAGTCTGTCGCAGATCTAGCTGACCGCGTGCACGAGATCGCACCTGCGCCCGCCCCGGCGCTCGCATCACCTCCCGCCGTGGCAAGCACGAGCACCTGCAGCGAGATCAGCGAGCTGAAACAATGTATAGCGGAGTTATCGAGACAGGTAGCGGCGTTACAAACACGTGGCCAGACACATCATCGCTCGCGATCCTCTGACAGGTTCAGGCGTGGTAGCAGAGAGTCGACCCCAGGCCGCCGCGGCCGCTCACGTTCCAGAAGCGCGTGGAACGAAGGGTACTGCTGGTACCACAACCGTTTCGGCGACAAGAGCACGCGGTGCACCACGCCGTGCACGTACGCGGAAAACGCCAACGGCAGCCGGAAGTAGCGGCAAATGGCTGCCCCAGTAAACCACGCCGCCTATTTGTATCAGACCGGACAACTAAAACCACATTTTTAGTGGACACAGGGTCCGATCTTTGTGTGTACCCACGTACAGCACTACAGCAGCGGCGCAGCAAGACGACATACCAGCTTTTCGCGGCCAACGGAACCGCCATTGACACGTACGGTTGGGTCGAGCTCCATTTGAACCTAGGGCTCCGCCGTGTGTATTCATGGAAGTTCGTGGTCGCGGACGTAACAAAACCCATCATAGGTGCAGATTTTTTAGCGCACTATAATCTACTCATAGATTTAAAGCATTACCGCCTCATCGACGGGCTGACCCAGCTGTCCTCTACGGCGTCTCCAGCAGCCGCTTCAGCAGCAGACATTGCCTCGGTCAAGTCGGTTGGTGGTAGCACGGAGTACCATGAGCTGCTTCGGCAATACCCGGAGATCACGCGCCCTGCAGGTAGACAAAAACAGGTCAGTCATGGTACCGTACACCATATCCGTACCACACCGGGTCCACCCATTTTCAGTCGACCCCGCCGTCTGGCACCGGACAAGCTCAAGGTCGCTCAGAAGGAGTTTGAGGCGATGTTGGCGAATGGCACAGCACGACCGTCTGAAAGCTCATGGTCGTCCCCTCTTCACCTCGCTCCCAAGAAGGACAACAGCTGGCGGCCATGTGGGGACTATAGAGCATTGAACGCTCGCACTGTCCCAGACAGATACCCCATCCCGCACATCCAGGACTTCTCACACCAGCTGGCTGGCAGCAGAATATACAGTAAAATTGACCTTATTAAAGCGTACAATCAAATACCTGTCCAGTCAGCTGATATCCACAAGACAGCCATCACCACACCGTTCGGGCTGTATGAATTCCCGTTCATGACCTTTGGCCTCAGGAATGCAGCGCAGACGTTCCAGCGATTCATGGACGAGGTGCTCCGTGGGCTGCCGTTCTGCTATTGCTACTTAGATGACATTCTCCTGTTTTCAGAGACGGCAGCCCAGCACACCGAACATCTGCACCAGCTTTTGAAGCGGTTGTCTGACTACGGCATCGTTATAAACTCAGCAAAGTGTGAGTTCGGCAGGACCTCCATTACCTTCCTAGGACATGAGCTGTCCGCAGAAGGAATTCGTCCCCTGCCGGAAAAGGTGCAGGCGATCCAGGACTACCCAGCTCCCAAGACCGTCAAGGAGATGCGCCGCTTCCTGGGTATGTTTAATTTCTACCGCCGCTTTGTCCCTGACGCTGCTCGCTTGCAATCACCGCTTAATGTCGTCCTCACAGGAACTAAAACCAGAGGAAAACAAGACATCACAATGACGCAAGAACAGCTAGAAGCCTTCAATGCTTGCAAACATGGTTTGTCACAGGCTGCTTTGCTTGCACACCCAGACCCCAATGCTGATCTTGCTATTTTCACAGATGCGTCGGACACCTCAATGGGCGCAGTGCTGCAGCAGAAGGCAGGAGACTCTTACCGTCCACTAGCATTTTTCTCCAGGCGATTTTCCACAGCACAGAAAAAGTACAGCCCGTATGACAGGGAGCTCTTAGCCATCTATGACGCAGTCAGATACTTCCGACACATGGTTGAGGGTAGACAGTTCACCATATACACGGATCACAAACCCCTGTCATACGCGTATGTACGCAGTAGAGAAAATTGCTCACCGAGGCAGTTCCGCTACTTCGACTTCATAGCGCAATTCACCACGGACATCCAGTTTGTTGCAGGCAGGGACAATGTTGTTGCAGATGCACTGTCGCGCGTGGAGGCGATAGCATTGCCAGCGCTGGATTACACGGCTCTGGCACATTCCCAGGAGAGCGATCCGGAGCTGCAGAACCTCCTGAACAACAACAACACATCACTGACATTGAAAAGAGTATGCTTCCCAGACTCAGCGGTGGAGCTGCTCTGTGACGTGTCCACTGGTAACACAAGACCATATGTGACAGAACCCTTCAGAAGGCAGGTGTACCAGAAGCTGCATCAGCTGAGCCACCCTGGCAGGCAGGCCACGGTCAAATTGATCTCAGCACGCTTCGTTTGGCCTGGCCTGAAGAAGGACTGCAGGGCCTGGACCAGAGAGTGCGTAGAGTGCCAGAAGAACAAGGTCTCGCGGCACACATCCTCTCCCACCTCCCCATTCCCTGTTCCTTCCCTTCGTTTTTCCCATGTCCACATGGACATAGTAGGGCCGCTAACAATGTCTAATAATTTCAGATATTGCCTCACCGTCATCGACCGTTTCACACGCTGGCCTGAGGCATATCCCATCGCCGACATCACGGCTGAGACATGCGCCCGCACCTTCATCGCTGGCTGGGTGTCTCGCTTCGGTTGCCCCCATCGCATCACCACTGACAGGGGCAAGCAGTTCGAGAGCAAGCTGTTCCACACCATTGCAGCGCTCCTCGGTAGCCAGCATCGTCCAACCACGGCGTACCATCCAGCCTGCAACGGCATGGTCGAACGCCTGCACCGCCAACTGAAGGCGGCCATCCGATGCCACACCGACACCAACTGGTCCGAGGCTCTTCCACTGGTGCTGCTGGGCATCCGCAGCGCCTGGAAAGAGGACATTAAAGGGTCAGCAGCTGAGTTAGTCTACGGTGAACCCCTAAGACTCCCGGGGGAGTTCATAAATCCTTCACTCACCCGCACCGTAGACTACACCGACTTCGCGGCGAGACTCCGACATCAAATGGCGAAGCTGTCGCCAGAACCGCCAAGTCGCCACGGCGCGAAACCATTTTACGTGCCCAGCAGTTTAGCGTCATCAACACACGTTTTCCTGCGTCATGACGCCGTGCGCCGACCACTCGACCCGCCTTACACCGGCCCGTTCAAGGTGCTACAAAAAGGCGGGAAAACATTCAAGATCGAGGTAAACGGGAAACAAACAACGGTAACAATTGATAGGTTGAAACCCGCTTACCTCAACAACGACGATGACTGCACTCCCAGCTCGACGACAACATCAACGGGGGCAAACACAGCTCCGCCATTAAGCGTCGCCGCCGAGAGAAAAACCCGCAGCGGGCGAACAGTACGCTTCCCCGATTACTATCGCCCGTAATTTAGCAACTACGGTCTCAGGAGGGGGGTAGTGTAGCGGTTATATCACGGTATAGTTTATAAGTAATAATAATTTTGTTAATTTAAACTACCTAAAAACACTACACAAACACAAGCGCATTACATAACCTCATCACACATTTGCTTTCATAAATGTCACTGTCACTGTCACTTCATTCGTCATAGACTACATACGACCCTCATCACATTATCTATGACAACTAATAATAACTAACAAAAACATCCATAAAGTTATCTAAATATTTATTTATTACATTTTACAATACACACAATATTCTTAATCATATATAAACAACACTAACAATTATTTACACTTAACACAATATACATTAACTTTTGTATTATGTGGGGAAACCGAACGCGCATTGAGACGTGGAGGAAAATGCGTGGAGGGCTCGGCACAATGACTGGCAAGATAAAGTTCAACGACCTTAGTGTTCGCCCTTGTCTCAAGTCGAATACGCGCTCGGTTACAACCCAAAATCTAGTCCGCTTATTTTAGTAAATTAGCTGCATTTTGTTCATTGTTATACCTGTTAGTGTCCGCGTTAAATTGTCCTCCGTATTGTTATTGTTTTGTATTATAATACTAGAAAGGAAGTGCCGAGGTAGGCAGAAATACAAGTTCGCTATAAAAATCACTTTTATTTTGCATTACCCCGTAACACTTCACCGCCACCACCATCTCACTCCGGGACGCCGTTTCCTCCGCCAGGACTCTCACCCGCGATATAGCATGTATGGTGGAGCGCCCATGCCTGAAACCGAACTGGCTCTCGTCCAGGTCCGGCCCTTCTCTGCACAAGTGGCCGACGAGGCGGGCTGCGAGTCTCCGCTCCAGCAGCTTACCCACCTCGTCTAGCAGCACTATGGGCCGGTACGCGGACGGCGAGTCCGCAGGGCGCCCCACCTTCGTGAGCAGGACCAGACGACCGGTTTTCCACAAAGTGGGAAACTGGCCCTGCTCAAGCCACGCTGTGTAGAGTCCTCTCAGCTGGGGCTCCAGCTCCTTCAGAGCGAGGGCTAATGCACGGCCGTGGATCCCGTCGGGCCCCGGAGCCACTTTCTTGGCCCGGAGCCGCATCACGGCCGCCCTCATCTCTGCCTGTGTCACCTCTGGGACGCTAATGGCGTTCTCCGCTGTAGACTCTGCGGCTGTGGGCAAAGCCATCGGCGGCGGAGTATGCTCCGTTCTTGCCGGGAAGAGGGCTGCGACTACCTCCTCCAGCAGCTCTGGCGGAGGTAGAGCCTAGATCCTGTGGCTGCCTTAAGCTAACTCAAAGCCTCCAGTCAGGTGCAGATTTCCTAAATTATTAAGTGAGGGGAGAACAGCAAGAAGGGAGAGGCTGGATCGAATTATCTGAGAAAGCCAGGACCAGTCCAGGGCCTGGACTGCTCTGGCGACGTCTAATGGCGTAATTAGGACTGCTTCCATTTCTGATACAGTTTTACACACTCGCCCGACATTCCCTATCCAGCCAGCCTCAGCGTAACAGACGGGCACTGACCAAATGCTACGCCAGAAGGTACTCGTGGTGGCATCATCCGGGTGGCACTCGTCTGTCACATTTTGTTCAGATCGCTCCCAAGCTCTATACACCCATGTCTCATCGCTCTGGAACATGCGATTCTGCGTGTACCGATCAATCCGCCGCTTATACCGCCGAGTACGGCTCGCCCATGCCTAAACTTGCTGCTTCAGGAAGTCGATGCAGTCTGTGACTCGGGACATGTATTCTCGAGGGCTGATTCCAGTCCCCGAGAATGCAAAATGCCTTACAAAGCGCATCACCCGAGGTCGTGTATTGCCTTCCCTGAAGCAGTATAGTTTGCCGATGAATACCCTGGTCCCATTGATACGACGCTCGATCCTGTACTGCGAGGCTGGTATGGCTGGTTTTGGTCGAGTGGCCCCGTCACAGTTTGGAAACTTGACGTTAGTTAAACGAAATGCTGCAATTGCGGCGCAATACAGGATCGAGTGTGTATCAACGAGATCCTCGCTGCTCTCGAACACATTCTTAAGCTGCGAGTCCAAGGCACACACCAGCGCCCTATTTTTTTGTGCATAGATTGTCGTGGTAATCGGGGTCTAAGTTCGGCCGGAGTGGATCTGTACTCACGAAATGCATCCTCCATTGCGCTCCCCAATCGGGCGTTGCACTGGCTACTTACTATTTACTGAGCAACCCAGTCATCTTCCACTTCTACACCATGATTAGACCGCGGTGGTATTTCATCAATGGTTGAGGCTTGAATCGCGCTTTGTGCCGGTCTCGAGACAATATGGTTGCTCAGCTCTGAGCGCAGCCTATCAAGTGCGGCATCATTCAACCTATGACTGCGTTGGATGACCCGCACCTGATCTGACAGTCGTTGGGCCGAGACCGTTGACGGTTGGTTCTAGTTCCTGAAACAGAGACAGCATCCTATCACGGTACGTAACGAGGTTAGTTCCCCCCTCTTTAGACCTGTAATATGCGCGCATGACGTTCTCGTTCATAGAATGAGTCCATCTCATGCGCTGCACACAACCACCGGCAGTGAGGACCCGGCTCGGGGCCGGATGGCCCCTAAGTCCCAAGCTCCTCAGTGACCGGCCTCTCCCCAGCCGATGTACAGGTGTTGGCGACGTCGGCGGGGAAAAATACTCGTCGCTTAAGCTCGACGCAACTACCGCGGCTGGTGTCGTCACAGCGCTCACGATGGGTCTGCATACCGGCGGCGGCAAGGAGAAGCTGAGCGAAGAGTCCGGAGGTGGTGGGCGTAGTCTTGTTGTTGCTGATCTCGTCAACATATTTTAATTTTCTATTGCATTCTGTTTTATCGGAGGTGGCATGACAGATGTCACCGCCGATACGGCAGTTTTTGATGAATCATTAAAATTATGGTTTATTTTATTTTTCTTGAATTGTGTGGTGACTCCTTGGTTTTCGGTTTGTTGTAGGCTTTCTGATAAAAAACAAAAACTATGTCCAAAATTAATAAAACTGAAAATTATTTCGTGACATGTTGACGTTGGTGTTGCCAGAACTTTTCATATTTTTGTTATTATTATAATTAAACTCAAATCAAATGATGAATTTGCTTGAATGTAAGTACATCTCACACCTTCGCTTTACCGATGACATCGTCATTATGGCAGAGACGCTGGAACAGTTAAACCAGATGCTGCATAGCCTAAATGGCGCCTCTCGGTGGGGTGGCCTCGGCATGAATTTGGACAAAACGAAAATCATGTACAATTCGGACGTACTGCCGAGTCCAATCCACATCAAAGGGTCGCTTCTCGAAGTTGTGAAGGAGTATGTCTACCTAGGGCAAGTCATCCAGCTCGGTAGACACAACTTTGAGAAAGAAGCCGACAGAAGCATCCAGTTGGGTTGGGCAGCGTTTGGAAAACTTCGTCAAGTCTTCTCGTCGCCAATCCTGCAAAGTTTCAAAATGTTCCCGCAATGTTGTTTTGTAGGTCTTCAACTAGTGCGTCCTGCCCATTATAACATACGGTGCCGAAATGTGGACACTGACAGTCGGGCTAGTCCACAAATTTCAGGTCACTCAGCGCGCTATGGACCGGGCTATGCTCGGGGTTTCTTTGAAGAATAAAATCACAAACGAAGTTATCCGGAAAAGAACCGGGGTTACCGACATAGCTTGCAGAGTAAGCAAGCTGAACTGGCAGTGGGCTGGCCATGTTCGTCGGAGGACCGATGGCTGGTGGAGCAGATGAGTCCTGGAGTGGCGTCCGCGTATCGGCAAGCAAAGTGTGGGACGCCCCCCAGCTAGATGGACCGACGACCTCCAAAAAGTGGCTGGGACAGACTGGATGCGGAAGACGGAGGACAATGTGTTGTGGCGCAGCATAGGAGAGGCCATGTCCAGCAGTGGACTACAATAGGCTGAGTTGATTGATTGATTGAGTACATGAGGTGATATCACCTTTCTATGTTCTTCCTATCTATTATATTAATTTTGATTTTATTTTAGAATAAATGAGCTGGTGGAGTCTGTATCTGATATAGACCCAGAAAATGTTACTGGATTAGCGACATTCTTTACCAACGTTAGTTCTGACGAACTCCTCGCCACAGCTGACTTCGTATTGGTACCGACACTTAATAAAGACATGTCATTGGTAAGTAAACAAATCTTATTGTAAATTGTACCTAACTTATTATTTCTGTTCTAACGTATCGGCCCGAATAAAAATATCATATCTCTTGCCGGTGGTATAGAAAGGTGAGATGTGTACGCTATGAATAGAGGAGGATATCATAAAAAAAAATAAGTAAATTAACATTGGATACGTAAATCTTATATTACAGGATTGTTTTCTTTATTTCGTAGTCCAATGATGAATTTGACGTGAACAAGAGATACCTGTGCATAGTGCCGGGTATGGAGGGTCACCACGAGAGGTTCCGCATGCTGTGCGAGCGCCTCAAGCTACCGGCTCTGGTGTTGCAGCCGGGACTCGACCGCCCCACGGAGACCGTGAAGGAAACTGCCCAGAGATACGCTCAGGTAAAACATACTCCTATTATATGCAATCATTATCATTTAGCCGAAAGACGTCCATTGCTGGATATCCTCCTCTAGCAAGCACCATTTAAACGATATGTCCTACCGACCTATTCTCTTAGTGAGCTGTCATTCCACCTGATGATAGGGATTGACACTATTCACTGCTCACTTCAAGTTCAGTTCACGTAAGTTATCACGGTAAGAATTTTACAGCACAGACCGGCAGTCGCGACCTTCACCAGGTGGTTGGCCCACTATGTGGGCATGGAATCTAATCATGCAGCGCGTTCCAATATATGATCGCAACTCGAAAACTTTCCATAGAGAGATTGTGGAAACCCTTAAACTTTGAAAAAATCCTCTTGGAATACACACTATGGATATAAAAATAGATTGCTAATACTTAAGGAACTTATTTCATTGTTTGCAGATCCTCATAAACAAAATCAGGGTTCAAAATAACTTTTACTTGCTGGGATACGAGAGTGGAGTGCCTGTGGCTCTTGAACTTGCCACAATACTCGAAGATCAAGGTACTTTCTCCTCAATTTTTCTTTGCTAATGAATGTTCTACATATGCCAACAGGATCAGGAGTTTTATAAATATCGTAATATTGCAGGTTTAACTGGAACAGTTTTTTGGGTTGGATGTTCGCCAGATGAGCTCCAAGGAACTATCGAAGAACAACTATGCAATTTCAAGACAGAGGAGCAGCTTCAGGATTCCATTATTCGGCACATGTCCAAGCTGATAATTGGTGAAGATATAGTAGGTTTGGACGATGTGCTGCAGAATACCACTTGGTCTCAGAAAGTGGCCGCGTGTGTCAGAATCCTATTGGGACGTATGCAACACTCGGCGCAATACGCCCGTGGGCTTATAGAATCTGCTTTGGCGAGCATCGAGCGCACGCGCGGTTCTGTTGTGCCAGCGCGCGCCCTTCGCTCTCAGCTAGTGTTGCTGCGTGCTGCATCTAATGTGACGTCAGCGCCGCAAGCGCTGCAGCGATACTCGCAGCGACCGGTCGCCATACACCAGCTGCGTACGCCGCTGTCTTATGTCTCAAACGATTTGGAGTGTCCGGCCATCGTTAATCGATACTTAGACACCGAATTGAAATCTGAGTTTGAAATTAAGAACCTGTGTAACGCTTACAGCCTTTATGAAAAGGTCCTTTAAGTTCACTTGCCGAATTTAATAAATATCTCTACCTATATTAAATTGTAGTTTCACTATAAAAAACAGAATGATGAAGAAACAGATGAATTTAAACTTTTATGTATTGAATAGTACGAGTAGGTCCATATAATTTTCTTAGAGACTTGAAACCCACTGAACAATGATACGAAGACGATGTAAATCTTGACAAAAACTTTAACAGGATTATTTATTCAAAATATTGTTATTCACAAACAACAAAGCGCACACAAAACATAGCCTGATGTTTTCAGAACAAATAAAATTATAAATGTGTTAGGTTATTTTAATGAGCATCATTAAAAACACTCTTCGTTACTAACAACTTTCATCACTTGTTTACTTTATAAGAGTGAATTACAACAACTATGATATTTTACCAAATTTTTGTGGAAATTTTTGTTTCTGAATTTTTTAATAATATAAGATGTTGATATGCAAGAAATACGTATTCTGTTACAAAACATGTAAGAGAAATTTATTTAATCCTGAAAGCTTCTAATATATATCCGAACACACATGTCTAAACAGCTCTTAATATATTTATCCAGTCTTGGTAAGTCATTTAATATAAGCCTATGAGGAAATCGCCGGTTTTGAGGATATATGTACATCCTGTGCCTTTTTAAATAAGTATTTATGCTTCTTAACAAACATGCATACTTCATAGATATATAGACAGGGTAGCGGTAATAAACCAAGTTCTTTAAATATTGGCCTGCAAAATTTATCAGGTTGAAGTTCATATAATGCACGAATGCACTTTTTTTGTGCAACAAATACCCTATTTTTGTCGGTAGTATTACCCCACATTATGAACCCATAAGTGATAGATAATACGGGCTGGTGGGCGCAACTCCACGTCAATGCGCGAATTTTGCGTGCGGGTGGGAAATTCGATTATTCGATCCACCCCAGCTCCTCAAAGAAGGCCAGCAACGCCTTGGTGTTGCTGACAATCTCTCGTAGGGTACCTGGGTTACCGGAGTACTTTGCCCTGTACGTGGCGAATACCGGGCAGTTCTTCTGGCAAGTTCGTCAGCTGCGTCATTACCTAGCGAACCGCTGTCTTTTCATCCATTGAATGGTTATGTTATTGAGACTACCCACCTGGTTGAGGCGCTGGTGGCACTCGTATATTAGACCAAAATCAACTTTGTGACTGTTTAGCAATTGCAGAACGGCCATGCTGTCTGAGAGTATGCGGATTGAGTGGTCCTTAACTTCCCTGGTCATGATGGCTGAAGCGGCTAGAGAGATACCAATGCACTCGGCCTGGAACACTGTGTTATGGACCCCCAATAGTGGCTATGCGTATGTTGAAGTCCTCCGAGAAGATTCCAACACTGATGAACCCATAGCGTATTAAAGATTCAACATAAGCATGAGAGGTACTGATAGCAGTTTTAATGTTTGTTAGGTATATTTTTTACCTTTCTGAGTGCGTCTAGGTTTTTTTTTTTTTTTTGATATGTCATCTACTTGTGCTTTCCAATTTATGTCCTGATCTATTATTACTCCAAGAAATTTCGTTTGTGTAACTTCATTAAGTTTTGGTATGTCAATTTTCTAATTGTATTTATTATTAGATTTATTAAACTGTATATACACAGACTTATCTGAATTAATTTTCAAATTATTCATGTCAAGTCATTTAATTTATTTATCAATCGTGTTGTTAATTTCTGTTTCATGGTCGTAAATTGTATAAAGATTTTTATCGGAGTGCCCACAGGGAGGTTCGACTTTGTTTTCAGATGTGGCTATTACACTCCGCCACTACGGGATCCGGAACACCGCTCTGGATCTTCTTACTTCATACTTGAGTAATAGGATTCAGAGCATTGACGTTAATGGAGAAAGATCTCCCGGATCTACAGTAACAATGGGAATCCCGCAAGGCTCAATTCTTGGTCCTTTCTTGTTTCTTATTTATATTAATGACTAGCCTTACCTTGCCTTGCCTCATAAAGGATTATCATGATATAGTGTTGTTTGCGGATGACACTTCACATTTGTTTAAACTTAAACGTCAGCAGCTGGTTACTGACGATGTAAATATCGCGATCTCAAAATTAGTTTACTGGTTCAATATCAAAAATTTACTTCTTAATGAAAAAAAAAACCAAATGCATTAAGTTTACGCTACCTCACAGTAGACAGGTGAAAACTTATGTATTCTTGAAGGGCGAAGAATTGAATCCTGAAGATATCACAGTATTCTTGGGCTTAATTTTGGATGTTAAGCTTCAGTGGGGCCCACATATAGATAAATTGTCAAAAAAGCTAAGCTCCGCAGCATACGCTGTTAGAAAAATTCGTAATTTAACCGACATAGAGACAGCCCGTTTAGTGTACTTTAGCTGTTTTCATAGTGTTATTATAATAATAATAATCTTTAATTCGGACACAAATATCCATATAGTGTTAGTAACATACAAAAAATAACTTATTGCCTAGTGTTAGTAAAAATCAATCTCCGCACAAACTGCTGTACAATCGGAGAGCCTAAGCTCTCGGCTACAGTTTGCAGGATGCTGTTCCGACTGCCCCTCACTCTTCTCAATAGCGACGCAGTTTTTTTGCGTATAATTGCAAAGAAGCCGTCGGTGCGGGCTTGCGCAAACATTTCAGACGCGCCACAGTAACGAGGCAGCCTCAACAACATCCTGAAAGCATTGTTATATTGGACGCGCAGGACATCCAGCGATCTCTTAGTATAATTGACCCATAGATTGCCCGTGTACAAACTTTGGCAATAAGCCTTGAAAAGTGTTACTTTTACTTGGTCTGTAGACCGCGCAAATCTACGGGACAACATATTGCTCCGGACCGCTAGAGCCCTGCGCTCCCTCTCAATGTCTACATCGTCCTTGAGGTCAGCGGAAAGACAATGCCCTAGGTATTTAAAAGTTGACACCCTATTAATTGGTGACCCGTTCAAAAACAACTCAGGTCCTTCTCCACGGCGTTTGCCGCTGACCTCAAAGACCATGTATTCACATTTACGTTATGTCGTACGGTATTATGTTGTGGGGAAATGCCGCCGACATTCAGACTATCTCTGTTTTGCAGAAAAGAGCTGTTCGATCAATTTATAAATTAAGTCCGTGACAATCACTCAGAGAGAAATTTAAGAAGATTAATGTAATGACTGCACCCTTCTCAATATATTTTGGAAAATCTGTTTTATGCCCATATGAATATAAAATGGATTAAAAAATACAGTGATATCCATAATATAAATACTAGGAACAAACACAAATTTGTTGTACCTACAACAAGGCTTAAGAAAATAGGTGGCTCGTTCAGATTTCAATGTATACGCTTTTATAATAAACTTTCAACCACGTTCAAGATCTAAGCTTTAATAAATCAAATCATTCATTAAACGTAAGTTGTGCCAGAAAGCCTTTTATACTGTTAAAGATTATATTGAGGAGAAAAAGGCTTGGGATTGAGTTGCTCCAATTTTTGCATACTGAATGTTTTTTATAATTTCGTTATTTTTGCTATTTTTTAATTTGTATTTTACATAAACTTCGAGACTTGATAATTATTATATATAGAATGACATGACAATTTACTTTGAGAAGTATAACATTATTATTTAATTATTGTGAATGTGAGGACTATGTGGATCTTTTTTTTTTCTTTTCAATTAATTTTAGTTGCGGTCTGTCAGTTAGTAATTTATGCGGCCTAACCAAATGTCCTTTCTTTGGTATTGTTCGTAGAATCCTTGAGCTCCTTAAGTTTTCAGTTGAGCTGCACGATTACTGACAAATGCGTGCACTGACTGGACAGGTTCACTCATTCTGTGTGGTTTTTCCTCAAAAGACCATTTCAGACACAAATCCACATGGTTTTTACATGATCTGACCATGATTATGTCTGGACTTTAAAAGAAACTGTGACCGCTGAATTTGTTTCGGCCTTTCTTCTCAGAGTAGTCAGGTAGGAAACGCCGACCTCGTCTAGTTTTAAAATATGATTGACGTGTAAAAGTGTTTGTACAAACCAACTTACAGTAATAAAATCATTTATCATTTACAGAGTAAACCTTAATCCGGACATATTTATGATAAAAAGTCTGGAAAATTATTTAAAACAAAATTAAAATAGTGTCAAAACAAGGAGGATCAGATCAGAATGGACATTATTGCAAAACATCACACTGATAAGAAATTCAATAAGTTTTGGAAGTCAACAAATAAATTAAACTCAGGGTCGAGCCTTCCGGTGAGTGTAGGTGACGCTCATGACTCATATGACCTTGCTAGCCTGTTCCAACGCCGTTTCAAGGTAGAGTCACCACTTGGGCTGGAGGGCGCAGGTGCTTGGTGCTGAGTGTCAGCATGGAGACGTTAGTGTCAGCTTTACAGTGAAGGATGTAGCTGTCATTATTAAGAAGATGGTGAGAGGTAAGTCTCCAGGTTATGATGAACTCAAACTCAAACTCAAAGCATTTATTTCAAATAAACCAATTACAGGCACTTTTGAATTGTCAAGGGGTCGGCCAGTCAGAAAGATGAAGCTAGTCGCCCATTCCAAAGCGTAGTAGGTACCTATGGCGAAGAACGGGCAAGAAACTCCATGGACACTCTTTTAAATCAAAATATGGTTACAAATTATTAGTTACATCATTCATGTTGAAATTATGCATGTGAGAACGATGTAGAACGTTAAAAGCGTCCGTAATAAAGAGACGACAACAATTCCAATATTAAATTAAAATAAGCCGTGGCAGCCAAGAGATGACCAGTTCCCACTGACGGCGCCCGTTCACGAACATGACGTATGGATCAGCACCATTTAGCTCAACCATTTTGAAGGGCCGTACGATCCTTAGCATCATGACCTTAGCATCGAGCACTTTAAGCACGCTAGTGTACATCTACCGAGGGTACTGGCAATGCTGTTTAATCTGTGTATCAGCCATAATTACTTACCTGATGATCTCATGTACACGGCGGTATTTCCGATCATAAAAAACAAAACGGGTGATGTGTTGGACGTATCTAACTATAGGCCTATCTCGCTCGCTACTGTCATAGCCAAGGTGTGGGTAGGCTGCTTGACAGACAGCTAGAGAAGCACCTTCATATACATGACGCTCAGTTTGGCTTAACGCCTGGATTGTCGACTGAGAGTCCTCTGTCTCAAGCAGACTGTACAGTACTACACGGCTAGAAATACTCCTGTGTACGCTTGTTTCCTAGACCTCTCGAAAGCATTTGACTTAAAAAAATATGACATGCTGTGGCACAAGCTGCACAGTGAGGCACAGTGTCGAGTGAGATAGTATCAATATTTAGGTATTGGTACAGTCACTAGTGGAACAGTGTGAAACGGGCGGGAGTATATTCCGCCGTGTACGGGTTGGATTGCGGTATGAGGCAGGGGGTTTAATATCGCCCCGCTTGTTCAACCTGTACATGTACCAGCTGATTGGCGATCTCAGCTGTGCTAATGCGGGTTGCTCAATAAGCGGAGTGTCTATTAATAACATTAGCTACCCGGGTGATATGGTGCTGCTGAGCCCGTCGGTTAGGGGGTTGCGAAAACTCCTGCGCATTTGTGAGACATATGCTGGGGCTCATGGACTCAGGTACAACCCTAAGAAGAGTGAATACATGATTTTCAAAGCTCTGTCGGTTCGCTGTAACATGTTGGCACGTGGGTTTTCACGCTGTACTGAACAAGTAAAGGTGACTTTATTTAAAGCCTATTTTGTCTGTATTTTTATACGTGCAGCCTATAGGTCAACTATGTGCAGCGAGCATACAGTGCCTTGCGCGTACAGTACAATAATGCGAATAGGGTGCTGCTAGGGCTGCCGCGGTATTGCAGCGCTTCTACGATTTTCGCGCAGGCGCAAACGGATGACTTTTATGCTATTACTAGCTGCGCTCAGTCTACCCATGTGCGAAATTTTATGCAAATCCGTTCAGCCGTTTTAGCGTGATTGAGTAACAAACATCCAAACATCCACACTTTCACATTTATAATATTATATTATACATATATTATTATTAGTAGGATTAGGAAGTGGAGCGCCTCGCTACTAAGTCGCTTTCGACGCAGCACTAACAGTATTTTGAGCGTATTGTCCGAGTGGTGGGATTCGGTGGTTTAGGGAAGGTGAATGCAACTGCATGCCAGTTTGTCACCATTTATTATGTAACTAATTATTGTTTCATCATTATAATTAAATGTACTTAATCGAATGAATTCAACCCTAATAACTATATATTAAAAACCAGGAGTAGAGACGATTTAAAAAAAAAAAGAAACATGTAACGTTAAACGTAAACAATATTTAATTAAATGACAATTTAAATGAAATTACAATTATAACTAATCAAGAAAAATATAAACGCCTAATACGTCCAGCACGCTCAAATGCCACCCGAAAAGTAAGTCTCCGCCGCTCGGAACGCGCCGCAGACGCCATCGCCCCTCCAGCCGGTCTCGCCACCGTCAGGCGATCCTACGACATCATGACGTGCCACTAGGCCCCGCCTCCTGACCGTTTATTTCTAACACGGCCTCTCCTGACAGCGTGGCGTCCTCGACCGCTTGGCTTTGGATGGGCAGCTCCTCGTTATTAGAGTCGCCAAGAACCTCGATATCGTTGTCTGGAACACAATTTTTTTTTTTTCAACTTGCAAAAATTTCAGAAACCTAAGAATAGAAAGAAATCTTATAACGATTTATAGACCCGCATCACGGCCGTAAGCGTGCACTCTAACAGCCGCGACCGACTCTAAAAACTGCTACATGGATTTAATACAATTTAAAGTCTGTCAGTTCATTTTAATATTAAAATGGTCATGAGATCTCAACATTGTTAAATTTAAGGAAAAATAAAATGGAAATTACAACCCCATGCAACGCCTAAGCCTATAAGAGGCTCTGCCAGTACGCCATAGGTAGCTGCCCATCGGGCAAGCGCGCGTCACTGATGAGGATAGCCCTCCTTCGCGAGAAACATGCCTTACAGCTGCCAACAGCAAGCATGTGTTACTAAGGACGAGCTTCCCCTCGAGACATACTGCACACGTCATAGGTAGCTGCCCCTCGGGCAAGCGCACGTGGCATCTCGAGAACTCACCCTCACCACTCGTGTCGAAGAACGCTGCACAAGCATCCGGCGTCCATTCACCGCGCCATGGAACCATGTGCTCCGCTGCAGCCTGAGTCCTTTTGCCGTAGGACCCCGCCAGAAGCTCCAGTTCATAGCGATGGTGGGGAAGCTGCTGCACGATCTTGTATGGACCGCGCATACCCGAATCCAGCTTGCCAGAACTCTGCGAACTCTTGCCAACAAATACAAAGTCACCAAGCGCGTACACACGTGGTTCCTTCCGAGTCTCATTAGTGTGTTGATCTTGTCGCCTCTGATTCGCCTTAAGTAATTCAGACGCACGTTGTCGCCTTAGAGTGACCATTGCTTCGCGATTGGCATGCGCGTCTTCTAGGGCGACATCTCTGACTAACGCTCGCAAAACGTGGGTGGTAGCTTCGACCCCAATCAAAAGCTGGAGAGGTGACGTCTGTGTCGTGGCCTGCCGGGTCATGTTCAGTGTTAACTGAATCTTCCACAGCGTATCAGACCAACTGCTACCCTTGTTGTTAACCTCGACGCGTAGCATATTTAAAACAGAACGGCAGTATCGTTCCGCTTGACCATTTTCTTGGTGCATTTCGGGCGTAATTAAATGAGTGGCGCACCCCAACCCAGATACCCAATTTTGAAAATTAGAGCTTTCAAACATCCTACCTCGATCAGTCACGATTAAGGATGGTGTACCAAACAAAGAGATTGCGTTTATAAATACGCGTTTTAAATCTTCTGTGTCCTGCCTGTACAGAGAGTACAAAAGACAAAATTTGGAAAAGGCATCTACAAGTACCAACACATATTTAAACCCCTTTGATTCTGGTAGCGGACCCAAAATGTCCATGTGAACAGTAGTAAAAGGGCTATCAGGTTTAGTCCAGGATTCTATGGGCTGATGTGGGGCTCGGGGAACTCGTTTATGAGAGAGACAAACCACACAGTGGGAAATATATTTCTTTACAAATTGCCTAAGGCCGGGGAACCAGAAGTGACGGAGAATCAGGTCAGTAGTTTTGTCCATCCCGATATGTTCGTGATCATCGTGAAAAACACGTAAGAGGCTAAGTCTGTGACCTTTTGGGATAAAACAGAGAAGTCGAGATTCGTCACCCGTAGGACAGTACTTGTAGTACAAAAGGTTATTTCTAACAACATATCGAGAGAAGTCCAACTGTCCGTCCCTCACTTTCTCCATCAATTCTTGTGTTTCAGAGTCAGCAGTTTAGGCAATTTGAGCCCAGTTATTGGGTCGGCGAATATGCGACACAATTGCGGGGTTCCGACTCAAATAGTCAGCGTGCTGCATCAGAGTACCCTTTTGTAAAATACTTTATTGAAACTACACGTAAACAATAATTATAACTTTATTATTTTATTTAGTCTAGAGTATAATCACACTTATTTTATATTAAATTCTGGAGATGTTACTCGCACTGTATCCAACGACCAATTGCCGATCACCTCTTCCAATGTTCGTGTGGCAAGTGTCGCCCCACCACTGATCCGGAAGTTTGCAACGGAACAATAATGGCGCGACACCAGTGCTGCCAACCTAAATATTAATTGAATAATATGTTTAATTTTAAATAGGTAAACGTATTCATTTTGAGTAGCCCTAAAAAGGTTATTAATTAAATAAGTTTTTAACAAATGAATAAACTAATAATTAAATCAGAAAGTTGTCTTTGAAGCGACAACACTTTCGATATTCAATGGTGAAACGAAAGTCTTGCAAATAAACCCACCAACGAGCTACTCGTGGGACAAGATCTTTCTTTCGTTCGGTTAGTTTTAACGAATTACAATCCGTCACTATCTTAAAGGTGATGCCGATCAGATAGTGGCGGAAATGCTGCAATGCCTTTACTATTGCTAAGGTCTCAAGCTCATAACTATGATATCGAGACTCTGCTCCATGTGTTGCTCTGCTAAAATAGCCGATGACACGTTTGCGTTTACCACCATGCTCTTGAAGCAGAACAGCACCATAACCGATCGCGCTAGCATCGGTATGCAGCTCAGTAGGCAAGTTTGGGTCAAATATCGCGAGCACAGGTTGTTCGGTCAAACAGCTAATAATGTAATCACGCGCCGCGTTTTGGTCGTCACCCCAGATAAAAGATTCCCCCTTTTTCATAAGTTTAGTTATGCAAGCCGTTTTAGCTGCGTAATTAGATATGTATCGCCTAAAATAACCGGCTAGGCCCAAAAATTGCCGTACTTGCTTTATGTTCGTAGGTTTCGGGGAATTGATCAAAGCGTCAACCTTCCTAGGACTCGGCCGTACCTGACCTTGACTTATAAGTCTGCCTAAATAGTCTACTTCGGTCTCTAGGAAAGTGCACTTTTTTAAATTTATGGAAAAACCGGCGGATGTGAGAATCACAAGGACCTGGCGCAACAAATCAAATCCTTCATCAATGGAATCCGATACAATCAAAACATCATCGATGTAAATAAGCACCTTCCCAGTATCTATCAAGGGTTTCAGTGTCCTCGATATGATCCTTTGATACACCACAGGAGCATTCATCAAACCGTAGGGCACTTTTAAATATTCAAAATGACCCTCGGGTGTGACGAACGCTGTCCTGGCAATAGATTCGTCATCCTTCAAAGGCACTTGATGGAAGCCTGTAGCCATATCAAGACTTGTAAAGAATTTACTGTTACCCAATTTATCGATATGGTCATCTATTAGGGGTAATGGAAACCTATCTTTCACAGTGACGGCGTTCAATGCGCGGTAATCAACGCACATCCTATCAGATCCGTCTTTCTTTTTGACAAGTATGATAGGACTCGCGTACTCCGATTGAGATTCTCGGATGATCCCCTTACTCATTAAATCCTTAATTATGTCGCGAACTCGCATCTTCTCGTCAGCCAAAAGCTTATAAGGGCGATAGTGCACAGGAACATCGCTATTTAGTTTGATTTCCATACTGCCAGTATTGACAGTACTTGTCGCTGTGCCAGTAACAAAAGCATCAGAAAACTCTTCCATCAGCGAAATTAACTTCATCTTATCCGCGCCTATCAAATGCGTATTTATTTTCTCAATATCTAAAGCACGTAAATTATGTACCTGAGCACTACTGACCCTAGTGAGCCGTTGTTCGTCACCGGTCCTTATGTAAGTGACCCCGTGTCGATTTAAAACATCTGATCCCAACAGAACAGAGGCACTGATGGTGTCAGAAGGTACCACGAATAGATCTACCTCTAAAGATATCTCAGGGAATTCGATAACTGTAGTCACATAACAAGTAGATTCTATTTCCTGACTGCCTACTCCACGCATTAAACGATACGTAGGAATCCTATGGCAATTGAGGTGTTTAACAAATAAATTAGAAATTAGGGATATATCAGAACCACTATCAATTAAAACATCTACAGGCATTTCCTTAATGATAGCGGTCATATTATTACTGTTTCGGACAAACTTTGACAAAAATTTACGTTGGATACCTTTTTTCCATCCGCCTCAACACGTTGTTTAGCAAAACACCTATCAGCTGAATGTCCTACCTTGCTGCAAAACGTGCAGGTTAGAGACGGTTTATTCGGGGCGGTAGATATGGTATTAGATTTTATTGGTTCGGTTTTCTTTCGTTTCGGACAATGAGACTTCAGGCCGGCAAGAGTCGGCCGGTAAGAGTCTCCTGCCTTCTGCTGCAGCACTGCGCCCATTGAGGTGTCCGACGCATCTGTGAAAATAGCAAGTTCAGCATTGGGGTCTGGGTGTGCAAGCAAAGCAGCCTGGGACAAACCATGTTTGCAAGCATTGAAGGCTTCTAGCTGTTCTTCCGTCATAGTGATGTGTTGTTTTCCTCTGGTTTTAGGTCCTGTGAGGACAACATTAAGCGGTGATTGCAAGCGAGCGGCGTCAGGGACAAAGCGGCGGTAAAAATTAAACATACCCAAGAAGCGGCGCATCTCTTTGACGGTCTTGGGAGCTGGGTAGTCCTGGATCGCTTGCACCTTTTCCGGCAGGGGACGAATTCCTTCTGCGGACAGCTCATGTCCTAGGAAGGTAATGGAGGTCCTGCCGAACTCACACTTTGCAAAGTTTATAATGATGCCGTAGTCGGACAACCGCTTCAAAAGCTGGTGCAGATGTTCGGTGTGCTGGGCTGCCGTCTCTGAGAACAGGAGAATGTCATCTAAGTAGCAATAGCAGAACGACAACCCACGGAGCACCTCGTCCATGAATCGCTGGAACGTCTGCGCTGCATTCCTGAGTCCAAAGGTCATGAACGGGAATTCATACAGCCCGAACGGTGTGGTGATGGCTGTCTTGCGGATATCAGCTGACTGGACAGGTATTTGGTTTTACGCTTTGATAAGGTCAATTTTACTGTATATTCTGCTGCCAGCCAGCTGGTGAGAGAAGTCCTGGATGTGCGGGATGGGGTATCTGTCCGGGATAGTGCGAGCGTTCAATGCTCTGTAGTCCCCACAGCTGTTGTCCTTCTTGGGAGCGAGGTGAAGAGGGGACGACCATGAGCTTTCAGACGGTCGTGCTGTGCCATTCGCCAACATCGCCTCAAACTCTTTCTGAGCGACCTTGAGCTTGTCCGGTGCCAGACGGCGGAGTCGACTGAAAATGGGTGGACCCGGTGTGGTACGGATATGATGTACAGTACCATGACTGACCTGTTTTTGTTTACCCGCAGGGCGCGTGATCTCCGGGTATTGCTGAAGCAGCTCATGGTACTCCGTGCTACCACCAACCGACTTGACCGAGGCAATGTCTACTGCTGAAGCGGCCGCTGGAGACGCCTTAGAGGACAGCTGGGTCAGCCCGTCGATGAGGCGGTAATGTTTTAAATCTATGAGAAGATTATAATGCGCTAAAAAATCTGCACCTATGATGGATTTCGTTACGTCCGCGACCACGAACTTCCACGAATACACACGGCGGAGCCCTAGGTTCAAATGGAGCTCGACCCAACCATACGTGTCAATGGCGGTTCCGTTGGCCGCGAAAAGCTGGTATGTCGTCATGCTGCGCCGCTGCTGTAGAGTTGTACGTGGGTACACACAAAGATCGGACCCTGTGTCCACTAAAAACGTGGTTTTAGTTATCCGGTCTGATACAAATAGGCGGCGTGGTTTACTGGGCAGCCATTTGCCGCTACTTCCGGCTGCCGGTAGCGTTTTCCGTGAACGTACACGGCGTGGTGCACCGCGTGGCCTTGTCGCCGAAACGGTTGTGGTACCAGTAGTACCCTTCGTTCTACGCGCTTCTGGAACGTGAGCGGCCGCGGCGGCCTGGAGTCGACTCTCTGCCACCACGCCTGAACCTGTCAGAGGATCGCGAGCGATGATGTGTCTGGCCACGTGCTTGTAACGCTGCTACCTGTTTCGATAACTCCGCTATGCATTGTTTCAGCTCGCTGATCTCGCTGCAGGTGCTCGTGCTTGCCACGGCGGGAGGTGATGCGAGCGCAGGTGCGATCTCGTGCACGCGGTCAGCTAAATCTGCGACAGACTACAAAACAAATACAAAATACAAAAAGTTTTATTGGCTAAAAGAAAAGGTGATGACAGACAGTAATTTTAGATTAACACAGTTAAGTTTGTACATCACAATTTTTTGGTTTGACCGTTGAACCCCAAACTAAGCAGAGCTTGTATCTTGGGGGTCGGAGTGCGAGTGAGCAGAAAGAACTATGTCGGTTTTAAAGGTTAGTTGAGTAAAGCGTGTATTATGTAGTGAGTGTGTGTTTGTATGAGAGTATGTGAGGATGAAAGTGTGAGAGAGGAATGTTATTTGCTGGCACTTTGGCTTGTCGACAATTGTTAGAGAAATGATTCTGTTTCGGTGTATGTTAGTTCCAGAAGCCATTTCTTTAGTACACTTTTTAGTCGAGCGGTTAACAATTCTTTGATGTCCAAAGATTTGCAAGCCTTGTTAAATGTGTGCAGGTGAGAGTAAGCTGGGCTCCGTCTGGCCAAAAGGGACTTCGCAGGCGGAGTTGGGAGACTAAACACCCGCTTTGACAGAAGTTCACTATAATCAGCTCTTTTGGTGAGGGTCTTGTGAGTGCGGACGATTGCAGTTACAATGCAAAGTTGCCTCACGCGGAGGACTTGGATGTCTCTGTAGAGCTTGTCAGTTGAGAAACGGAATGGTTTCCTAAACGTGACTTTCAGAAGTGCCCTCTGAGCTCTCTCAACGTAAATCATGTGGCTTTTTCCGGCACTTCCCCAAACAAAGACGCAGTACTGTATTATGGGCTGGCAGATAGCAAGATAGACCTTTCTTAAAAGATCGGGAGGCAGGCAATCACGAAGATTCTTCATTATGTAAATTAATTTCCTTGTTCTGCCAGCCAAAGCGGCGATATGTGGCCAGAAAGAAAGCCTTGAGTCAATAGTGACGCCCAGATATCTAACTGACGAGGTGCGTACAATCGGGCGGCATGAGCAGTTTGCAGGTTTTGGACCTGACAAAGGAGGGCAGGAGTGTATTGTCAGTAGTAGGTCGTTTGGAGGACTAGAGGCTGAAGTTTTCGAGAAGGCGATGTAATTCGTTTTTTCAGCGTTAAGTGAGAGTAAGTTATTATCGAGTGCATTTGCAATAAAATACATACCCTCCTCTGCACGACAGAACACGAGGTCCCACGACTTGTCGTAAAATAGGATCCCTGTGTTATCCGCGTAGGTTATTATTTCGGTATTGTTTCATTCCAGTTTAGAGACGTCGTTGATATATAGCGTGAAAAGCGTGGGGCCTAGTATGCTGCCCTGGGGGACTCCATAGTTTATAGGGAGCTATTGGCTATGGTGATTATCTATCTTTACAAATTGTGCTCGATTTGTGAGATAGCTTTTGAACCAGTTGTAAGTTACTCCTCGGATTCCCATCGTCTCCAGTTTTCTCAGAAGCAAATCCACCGACACCGCGTCGAACGCTTTTGCCAGGTCAAGAAAGACCGCAAGGCACTTATCTCTGTTATTCGTGTGAGACGCTATTCCATTAACTAGAAGTGTCACCGCGTCTGACTGGAGAGGGAGATTATATAGGTTGTGACGCAATAACCGTCTGGATGTTGGTCGGTAGTCTGCTCGACCACAACGTGGCCAGAAACGACTCTGGTACATTTGGTCCGGCCAGGGTTTGAAGGTGCCGTAAAAATTGTGACGGTTTACGGTCGCCTAGCTCTTCGTGGGTGAGGATTTGTTGCACCCTTTTTCGCGCGAATCTGAGAGCCTATGTATAAGCTCGGCCTTCAACTTTCCGTACTTGTCCTGGGCTGGCGGGTTCTCAATAATGTCCCTAGCCTCAACCATATAACGGTGGTCAAGCTGGCCCACTACAGTATAAAATTTAGTACTGTCGGCAGTGATACCGGCGATCGTGAACTGACCTTCAAACTGGGCGAACCAAAGTGCTGGCTCCTCTGGCCCAAATAGCGGCAATTTGACGCTGACTCGGCAGACATCCTGCTTCTCTGCTGACTCTCCTCCAGCCGTCGCTCCCTGGTCCGCTCTGATCGACATGTTGGCTCCGTTAGGCTTCTGTGTTCTTCTCGGGGTCACCAATGATGTGTTACGGGGTAAAACTAAATAAAAGTGATTTATGATAACAAACTTGTATTTCTGCCTACCTCGGCACTTCCTTTAAAGTATTATAATATAGAACGATAACAATACGGAGGACAATTCAACGCGAACAAGAACAGATATAACATAGAACAAATGCAGCTAATTTAGTAAAATAAGTGGACTAGATTTTTGGGTTGGAACCGAGCGCTGTGACGTTGCAAAATCAATAAATTACGCAACAAGTAGCGACATCTTGTGTCAGGCATTGGCATGGCTGTCGGCGTGTTCTTTATAACACTAGAGAAATTATGTCATGTAAATTATATACAAAAGTATTAGTTAATTTAAATAAATAAACATACAGACCTAATTTCCCACATTTTATTTAAAACAATGCCTAAGAAATGGAAAATAACCAATAGACAAGAATTCTATTTAGTCTATGGTAGTGGAAGCTTCTCGAAGGTTTGTGACATTGATCCGGCATGAGGAAGACCCGCAACGTGTGTGACACGATACGAATAGGATTTGGAAGAGGGACTTAGTTCTGGAGGAACAGACTGTACCCAAATAACCCGATGGGTTTCCGATAAGTCCCATTCGAAGCTGAATCCGGTGAGTGTTCAACCGTATTCTTTGTTCATGCGGAATGGCGTGGCTCGTACATGTGATTTCTGACACGAGTATATTGTTACAGGTCTGGCTGTTTATGCTAGCCTTTTTTTTCTCGTGTATCTCTAATACATATTGACACGTGATGCTTTGGAGTAGCCCCGTGGTCTGATGATTGGAATGGATCCGGGTGCAGGCAACCTTTGAGGTGTGGTCATCCGTGTGACAGGAAGGCTTTACTTAGCCGATATCGGTGATGAGGGAAGTTCGCCGCTCCAGGTAACGAAGCGTTATTATTATACCCGTAGGCCACGTAACGTGCGAACACAGGGGTATCCTGTGTTTGATGCCAAGGGTCGTAGTCCTGTCAAGTGAAGGGATTAGTACTGAGAGATCACCGAGAATAATCGGTAAGGTAGCGATTTAGTCTATGAGAGAGTTAGGCCTATTGTATGGACTGGGTGATGAGACCAGTTGCCATAAAGTGTTGTGTCGCGGATTGCTTAACATAATCTTATGTTCCCGTTGTTAGCACAACCTTGATAGGTAGGTACTTGTATGATTGAGCTAGTATCTATTAAGTGGTTCATCTCACGGACTCGCTATAGCGACTCTGAGTTATTGTAATAGTCTCATTGCAGGTGAACACACCAATACAACTAGACCCGAGACTGGTTGTACTGGTGTGGAAGCCCAGGTGTATGGGGGAAGGTATGTGGCCAGCCACATTCAATATTGTGAACCTTCAATTGCGAGTTATTGTAATAAACATTGCATTGTATAAGAAGGTACTTGTTTAATTGAATCTTTCCCTAGCAGCTTATTATACCCTACAAATTTACTTTAGCACGGTGGTGAGTAGTACAACACCGAAGGAGACCATCAACATCCAGTCTCCTAACCAATTCTGTACAACTCGAAGGGCCGGGTTACAGCGCGTATATACTTTACGCCATACACTTATACGACGCCATATACTTTCCAATCAACCAAAACAGCATAAGCAGTATACATATAAGCTATTAGATATAAACAATCGCTTAATAAACTTACGTGGTGAAGAAGTGCAGCTATATTTACATCTTAGAAAAAATGATTGACTACAATAAATATGTGCCTCAACAAATAGGAAATGCCAGTTCTACTAAAACAATCAAGCAAATAAGACCTCGGTCAAAGAAAAAAATCAAATTAACACGAGACAATAAAGAGTTTCTTAAAACGATCGGTTTGCTATAATGAATATCTTAGATGTTTTATCTTTTTTTTTTTGTTGCGGGGTGGAAAATTGTCATGGATGTCCCCCGCCCTGGGGGGGCGGAGGGGTGTGTCAGACTCTTACTGACTAAAAACCACCCCGGTGTTCCGTCTCACGCCTACGCCGGGGGTCGCGGGAACGTACAAATCTTCCGCAACCCCCGGCCGGTGCCGGCCCGCCTCTGCGGGCCCCGTCCGGTCGAGCGGGGGGAGTGAGGTGTTTGACTGCCCCCGCGACGTCTAAGAGGGGCGCGCGTGGAACACTATGCGCCGCCACCTCGGGTCCTGATGTATGGGGGGCGACGGACGTCCCCGAGTCCGTCGCCCCTGGACCCCTTTAGGGGGGCTGGAAGAGGGCGTTGTCCACCCTCCGCCGACGACCAGTGCGCCTGCTGCGGGCCGGGTGAGAGGATGAGATCTCTCGCTTATCTGCTCCAACTTACGACAACACTGTTGAGGGAATCGAATTTCATTCTTACAAACCCTACATAACAAGCTTCAACAGGAACGATGATATCCGCATACCTATTAATCAACAGGATCTGTATATACTACCTTCAGCGAGCACTTTGTATTTGGAAGGAACTATAATCGTTAGCAAAAAAGATTCAAAAGAAAAAGCGAGTAGCGTTTCTTTAACAAATAATTTTCTACTCTATTTGTTTCAAGATATTCGATACGAACTAAATGGGGTAGAAATTGATAAAATAAAAAACGCTGGTGTGACTACTACGATGAAATCATTTGTGTCAATGAATGAGAGTGAGTCAAAGACATCTTATGCGTGGGGTTGGAATATCGATGGCACAAAAAATATTAATGGAGGTAGTTTTTCTGCTTCTATACCACTTTGTAATATTCTCGGGTTTGCAGAAGATTTTAAGAAAGTAGTGATAAATAGTAGACATGAATTTATATTATTACGAAGCAATACTAACCTGAACGCGGTAAAACTGAATACTGGTGAAGTTGTAGATGATGTTCAGATAAATAAAATTGTTTGGCGTGTACCTTACGTTAAAGTGTCAGACAAAGAGAAAATAAGTTTGCTAAAACTGTTAGAGAAAGACCGACCGCTCCAGATTATTTTTAGAAATTGGGATCTGTACGAATATCCTACTTTACCTAAAACAACGAAACATACTTGGTCTATTAAAACATCATCACAAATAGAGAAACCGAGATATGTTATTATTGGTTTACAGACAAATAGAAAAAACAATGCAAGCTCTGATATGTCTCTGTTCGATCACTGTCATATTCGTGACGTTAGAGTATACCTCAATTCAAACTACTTCCCATATGAAAATCTAAATGTGAATTTTGCTAATAACCGAATTGCTTTATTATACGAACAATACACTAGATTCCAGCAGTCATATTACGGTCGTCGCGCGGAACCTTTATTAAGCGAAAAACAATTTAAAGACTTGGCACCCATCTTTGTTATTGACTGCTCCAGGCAAGCAGATAACTTGAAGACAGGTTCGGTTGTGGATGTAAGAGTGGAAATTGAAACTGATTTGGATATACCCGATCAAACTTCTGCATACTGTCTTATATTGAATGATTGTATAATTGAGTATAAGCCGCTCAGTAATACTGTAAGAAAAATATCATGAATCCGAATACTATCATAGTAGATGTGCAGGGATTTAAAGATCTATGTAATAATTTTATAATAAAGGAATTAGCTTTTGCTAGTCTCGATTATAAGCAGTCATTTTTAATAAAACCACTGTTAAAATGTTTAAATACCAATGTTTAAATACTTAACAAGTGACGAAAAAAGGCAAGTTAAATGGTTGGAAAGGAACAGAGGCATTTATTGGAATGAAGGTTATATCGACTACAGAGAATTCCAACGTATAATCGTTCCGTATCTAGAAAATAAGGAAATCGTTGTAAACGGTTTGGAGAAAGTTAAATGGATTAAGGATCTTTGTAAGAATTGTAATGTGTCTGACCTCAGTGAAAAAAACTGTCCTAAATTCTCTGTGTTGTATAACAAGTACTGTAATGAAAAAAATTAGTTAAATTGTACTAAACATTTGAAGATGTGTGCCTTAAAAAATGTGTTGTATATTAAAAAACATTTGAATTTGTAAAGAAATGTGTATTTCAGTTTTAAGTAAATAAAAAATCATGAAATCTTAAAAATGTGTTTATTTCAATAGTTTACCTGCTACAATAGAAATAATTAAATTAAAAGAATAAAACAAAAAATAACTTTAATTACCTCACCAAAAGTTACAACATTAATTATAAATAATAATAATAAACACAAAACCCTTAAAAAATATTAAAAATCACTGTCAATCAAAGATTTTGATATTTTTTTAACTAACGATTTCGTATCGTCATAGCGTCTTTAACGATGTATTGTGCATTTATTATCACGTTCTCACTATCACTATCACTGTCACTGGTATTGTTATTGCAGAGATCGATAACTGATATGTTTATCAGTTTTATCCCACGTCGATGCAGTTTACTCATCACGAAAGATTTTGTAGGTTGTTTCTTAAGAGAAGGCTTTTCTCGACGTTGTCGTTGGGACTTTTTTCCTTCGTAAGTTGACTGCAGTGCGGGGGTTCATTGTAAATCATCTCAGATGGTCCTTCGTAAGGATCCTGAGCGTACTGGCTGAATACAATTTCTAAATCGGAAATCTGAAAAAAATATTTAAGAAAACTATTAGCATCTATTAAAATAAAAAAAACAAAAAAAAAACAAAAAAATTAAAAACCAAATAAATAAATATTAAATAATTATTTTACTCACCGTTGACATGATTATGATGTACACTGATAGATCAAATATCTCTCGAGACAAACAAAGCTTAAAGGTAGCTAATTTAGGTAAATATAATAGTTAATACCCTGACAGGAAACGAGCATTGCGACATTATAAGTTAGGGTCTGTTCACATAGACCTAATTGTTATACGGCGACGGTTTTCATTATAATGACGAAGCATGTTATGTTCGTAATACATTTTATTGAAAATAAATCTTATCTATATATTAATAAAAGGGAAATACCACTGATAACAAAGCCTTTCAATTGTTGATTTAAAGCGTGTATGAACTTGATCACTCAACAAATAGCAGGCTTGCATTTATAGTGTCATTGACATGCAGTATATCATATTTCATTATTGTAAACTAGTATCGCCCTATGACGTTGCCTGCGAATTATTTATATGAACCTAATTCGCTTATAATTTTATTGGTTAGCAATAATTAAATGGTGTATTGAAAAATAAAACAATGTAAATTAATAATTTACTTCATTTAATAAACAATAATTACACTTATGTACTTACAATCTACAGATACAGAATAGTTACTATACATAATTATATTATACTAGGTTATCATTAACAAATACAATTGTTGAGTGCCAATGTTTTAATTGCTATTTATTCTAGTTAGTATGTACTAAAATTCTCGTACGTATAATTAAAACGAAGAATTACATCCACATTATTTAATTAACCTATGCAGGCTGTTCTAACATACACATACATTTTTATTTGAAAAATGAGCAATGACCCCAAGCTTGGGTTGCGATTTTACAATTAGATATCGCGCGTTTATCATCATTGTTAGATAGAGCAATTTTGTTTACACTTTGCGTAAATATTTCGTGTTTAATGGATTTAAACACAATATTTTGCCTACGAATGACTTCATTATTAAATAAAACGTTTTCGTAATCTGTGATACTCAGATCACGAATAACACAAGATTTAACTCCTTTTGCTTTTTTAATTATTTTGTCCTCTGTTTTTATTGAATAAAGTTTAGATCTTAAACCAACGAAATCTGTTATAACTTTTCCTCCCATTTCATCTTTGAAAAGACCCGGATTTTTTTTATTCATATGAGGTAACATAAATTGATTTTCTACATTATAATTACTGGTGTCGAAGTATTGCAGTAACTGATGTTTTATATCGTGAAAAATCATAAGTGATTATTTCGTAAACAAAAGAATCCATGTCTGTATAACATAATTTCACTCTTCCCTTATACATAGGTTTAATTATATTATAGTGAAAGTGGTACATGTGTGATTTAGACAGTTCTAAAACGGTGAAACCAATATATATAGGCTTGTCTAAAATTATCTGATCTGGTTTCATTTGTATCGCTACTAAGTTCTCGGAAAGAATTTATGCGCTATGAAAATAGGGGTTGTTCACGAGTCTCTCAGCATAGGAAGACTTTTTGGTTTTGTTATTCGTATCATTCCACTGATTAACCAAATGAACAGACACTCTGTTTTCTGTGTTTTCCAAGGTTTTTCCAAAAACGCTATTATTTAACAACTTGAAGAAATCTTGTTCAAATGTACTGGTTGCCTTTTGTCGTAGTTGTGTATTTAATTCAATGTATTGCTTTAAATAGGGACTTTGTCTAAATGTGATGACTCTATGAATTTTGCTTAGTATCAAACCGTGCTCCAAACATCTTTTTAAATGCACATAATGAATCACATAGTTATATTTATTATATAGATTTGAAACCAGTTTTTTAGTTTTACCTCCAGGTGGTATGCATTTTTCAGGACAAAAAAGTAAGTCATTATGTTCACCGTGTAAGGATTCAGGGTAAAGCAGATCGACTTCTAGTATGAAACCCCATTTCGCATTATCATCAATACATTCAACATGTAATTGGTTTATTTCATTTTGATTTAAAAATCTACAATCTGAATAGGGTAAATATTGACACATACTGTAACCGTAAAGGTTATTGCAGTCCAAATAAACTATAAAAGATTGTGGTTTTGAAGCATCGCATTTTGATAAATACTTATTATTAGCTTTTGCATAGCGATGGGAGCACATACACAAACCACCTCTAATACCGTTTTGAATCATTCGTACGATAGCTAAGTCAGAAACGAGTTCAAGTTGAACACCTGTTTTCAGTAGCATTGCGTCAAATGATAAACTAGTTGCGGTTATGTAAAACGCAGGGTCCAGTTTATAATGCTGTTTACAAGTTTTTCGAAAATTCTGGAATATATCAGTTAGTAACAGAACATCTGTTTTCAAATATAAATCAGTATATTCACCTAAATCTTTTATATTGAATTCATTCCAAACCAAACAAGCATATTTATAATCTTCATCTGAAATAGCTTGGTTAGTTAGAACGCTGAAAAAATGTTGACTCGATGGTAACTTGGTTTCTTCGTAACATTTCCAGTTAGTCATGTAATCATAAGGATACACCCCCTTCCTTGTGAGCAAATTAAATTGATCATTGTTAGGAAAATGAGAGCGTAGAGTGATGAAATCATCATTATGCATAGTTTTCGCAAGTTTGTCTAAGCTAGCTCCTAAAAAACTAAAGGAATCTAGAAATCGTAATTGAATGTATTCATTATCGGCAATCTGTATGAATTTGGAAAACGAAATATATTTTTCTTTTGTCTTTAGAATAATTGTTAACTTTCCAGGCATTTCACCTAATTTCTGTATAAATAAATAATAATAATAATAATAATAAAAATTATATTCAAAAATATAAGGTATAAGGTTAAATACAGTTTTTCTTAAATTTATGTCAAGTTCATCCATAATTTGTGCCTGAACTAGGTAATCCTGTGTTTCAGGCGATTGTAGGTAACATTAATTGATTAAGTAATCACATATCATATTAGTCTTATTGGTAAATAAATGTAAAAGGTATATAAAATTATAGTATCTTAACGAACGAATTAAAAAAAAAAAATAACAATAATACAAACAATATTTACTTTAGCACTAGTAATAACTTCTCTGTATCTTCATAGGACATTGTTTGAAGAGTTTCCTTAAGGATTTTCTTGCAGTTACTATAATTTAAAGAGTAGACGTTTCCTTTTTCATTTAGCCTGTTATAGAGTAGCGGTCCGAGGTACATATAAAAAAATGACAATGAAATGACAATCGTATCCTGATAAGTTATGGAAAAATATCGGTATGAATTTAGGTATTTTATACTGTAGATTACAATGTCTATGAGCGGCGCCACGGTATCGTCCTGTTATATCACAATGATCTCTAACTTTATTAGTCCAAAGTAGGTTTTCACATATGTAACATTTATAAGCTTGTTAAAAATCTTGCGCGTCGTCTTCTGTAAATGTCACGACCTGAGTTTCGGTTAATATTTTGTAAATCTTTTTAACATCAGCATAAAGAAATTCTATAAATTTTGAAACACAGTCAAAACCGCGATAACTTTTAAATACCTCATTATTAAAAGTATAATTTAACGAAGAAACAATGTTATAGGCGAATGCTACAGGCACGTGTCGTTGTAAAAATGATGTATTAGCAGTGTCGGGTTCACTAGCGGATGTTGGTTCCAGCAATGTTTCGAAATCAGCGTATATGGCGAATGGAATATTTTGTTTCCTATCATAATTTTTAAACTGTAATACAGACCCCTTTTCGGGTAAAATAGTTACGATTCCTCCACATAGATGATCATTGATTTGTTTAGGAGTACTGTCGTATATATCCAAAACACTGCAACTCGAGTTACAGTGTTTTGCCTTAATAGCGCTCATTTGATTTTTTAGAGGCAGTTACATATACCTATAGTATTACTTTTTCATTTTAAAGTACGTAGAAGGAGATAGGAGCACCTAAAAAACACTGTATTTTAGTTACATTTATGGTTTAGTTTGGCATATCACTGTAATTAAAGTTACAGTGTGTCGGCGAAACAGTTTACGCGCGAATAGTCGAAACTTTGAGATACAGTGTTTTCGATAACCAAACAATCTTGATATGTCGAGCGCGGCGAGACTTCCCTACGCGTAATACTTTCAAGACGCGCGGGGGGCGGAGCGAGAGCTCAACGGTTAGTAGTCGTGAATCATTGCTCTTGCTCGGGCGGTGTTTTGATCGATAGCGCGTACCTACGTTCGATCGGTTTACGTTGTGTTTTTAAACGAGTTTATAAATATAATAACAATGAGTGGATACCGAAATAGATTATTAGTGAAATTGTCACAAAGCAATATACAACATCACAACAACTCATCATGTACCACAATGGCTTCAGAATTAAACAGTGTATTGAATGAAAAAGAGAATATCACCGGCATTAATAAGGAGCGTCCTGGTATCAATACATCATACGAATGTGATAACATTGAATATGATTGTTCCACGTATGTCTTCGATTCACGTAATATCAGCCCCTTGATAGCCCTTAGTGAATCTCAAATAAATGAGTGTATTGCTGACAATCTTGGTGGCGACGTCAACTACGCTGATTTATTACCCGTACCTGCTTCTAGTACCAATCAAGAATTATGTAAGGATTTAAGAAGCCAACCCTGCCCAGAGAGTCCATTATTGCATTCTGATACTGGACCGGTAATTAATGTAGACCCGGCGTCCTCTTCTACTTCCAACGTAGAATGTCTCGATACGTCAAGTGCTGTATTCGCGTGTGAAATACTAGAAGAAACTTATTCTCCACCAGTCAAAAGAAGCCGAGATCCTAACGTCATTTTGGTAGATCAAGCAAAAAAGCATCCCATGAGACCTCCTTGCCAAAACTGCAAAAAAAACTGTTCCGTTAACATCTCCGAAACCAACAGAGAGATCATTCACAATCAGTTTTGGAGTCTGGACAGACAGAGACGACGGGATTACTTGTCAAGGCAGGTACATAAAATGTCCACGGCAACCAAAACGGCTGGTCCTAACTCAAGGCGACACAACACTTTGACATGGACTCTTAATGAGTTCAAGGTATGCAAAACATTTTTTTTAAATACCTTAGGGTACAGTAACGATGAAGCAGTACAGGCTGTTCTAAAACAAAATCACTTGACTGGAAATAAAAATCCTAAAATTAGTGCTGCTCCTGATCCTAGAGGTCGTCACACACCTTATAATGCTTTTTCTGCTGAGTACGAAGAAGAAATTAATTTTTTTATATTAAAGTATAATCCTATGCCATCACACTATAATGTAAAACATGCGCCTAACAGAAAATATCTGCCAGTAGGCGTGAATTTTACATCCATATTCAAAGAATTTCAAGTATACTGTCAAGAGAAAAACCTGAAAGTTTGTAGTTGGGCACATTTTCACGCGATGATCAAACAGCTGAATCTTTCTACAGCAGAGCCGGCTCAAGATATTTGTACAAAATGTAGAAACCATGAATTAAAGCATAAAATATTTCCTCTACCGTGTAATTGTAATGACTGTATAGACTTAGGCAAACATCTAGAAAACAAAAGAAATTCAAGAAGCGATATGAAAGCAACAGAAGAAAAGTGTGAAAATTCTGAAGGAAGAGACATGTTGTATACTGTAGATATGCAAAAAGCTATTTGTATGCCACTGTTGACTACAAAAGAATACTTTTTCTCAAGAAAACTCGTGCTTTTCAACGAATCATTTGTGCCCCCGGGAAAAAACAAACAGGCTGTCTGTGCCGTTTGGCATGAGGGAGAAAGTGGTAGAAAAGCTCATAATGTTGCTTCTACGTATACCCATTTTCTTAGAAAATATTTCAGAGACCTGAAGTCGGTAACATTTTTCTTAGATAACTGTAATGCGCAAAACAAAAACAAGATTCTTTTGTCTGCTCTGATAAGAGTAATTAATGATAAAATGACAAATATAGATAAAATTACTCTGGAATACTTTGAGCCAGGACACACCTTTATGGCCGCTGATGCTGTACACGCCGCAATTACAAAGAAATTGAAATCTAAGGGCCAAGTCTACGATATAGATGATTTTATATCAACAATTAAAAGTTCACGAAAAAACATGCAAGTCGACTTATTAAGTCACACAAATATGATCATATTCAGTAATGATTCCAAAGTAGCATTTCCCAAAGAGTACAACATACATAATCTTAAAGTAATAGAATTCAGAAGAAATGAATTATCAATATTTGTTAAGAATGATTACAACGCTGAATTTAAGGAGATATCTTTTTTGAAAAAGAAAATAGAAATTGTACTGCGGGCAAAAATAACAAACGGTGTACCTGATCTTTTGGAAGAGATACCTAAGGAGACTGAACCTAGAGGTATTAGCGAGATAAAAAAAAAGAGTTATTAGCACTGTGTAAGTCAATACCTCGAACTAGAACATTTTTTTATGAAAATCTTGTTGTCTCGGAATCACCCGATCTTGACGAACACATTGACACTGATTTATAACCTCTAGGTAATTTACAAACTGATTAGTTACTAATAAAAAGTTGATCTCGTTATTAAATTTTCCATATTTAGTTTGCAGTTTTAGTTTTATAACTCGTTGAATGTTAATTTTTAATTTTTCTTTGATGAAGAAATGATATTGTATGTGGAGAAGTCATTCCTAAGTTGAGCTTTTGTTATTAAAGTATTATTGATTTTATTTTTTAAATGTTTGATTTTATTTGTAATTCTTTGTTTAGATTTGATTACTATTCATTGTAAGGTTTGATTCGAAGAAGAATTATATAACAAAGTTTATTGAGAAAAATTACTTTATTTTAATTAATATATTTTTTTAATATACATTATGTTTTATTATCTTTGACATAAATAGGTACCCAAACAAAATTTAACACGCCTATAACACTTTGTTATTCCTAAATTTAAAATTATCAAATTCATTCGGACACATACCTATTATTGTTAAGGCAATAAACTGTATTTGAAAATACAGTGTTTTTGTATGATTCATCGGCTCTATTCTTATAAAACCTGTAAACTGTAACTAAATGTGCAGTGTTTTGCTCAAGCAATCGGAGAAATTGTCTAAAAGTTTTGTTGGGCAATACTCGTTTACTAAGTTAAGTCTTTTTGCATGCATCACATAGCTATAAAATTTAGATGGTTAGATAAGACGTTAAATTACCTATCATTTGGTATATATCACTATATACTTTATTTTAAATATATTTCCAAAACGAAGCAAAAACCAAAAAAAGTTTTAAAAGCCCTTTTCACGAAATAGGTACTTTTGAGATACAGTATTCTGGATTTACACGTCAGAGTAGGAAAAAACAATAAGCAACTTTCGCAAAAATATAATTTACTATGATGTTTCGTGATTTGGGTTTTAACAAGACGAGGCAAATCTTTGATGAGACAATAATGGGATGAACTATCATTTTCTAAGAACAATAGATGAATACTCATAGATTTATCCTTACACGATTCAGGTCTGTACAGAGGACCTGTTATCAGCTTACTGTTTTTTAAACCGTATACGTATATATTTATAGAAGGTTTATTTCTTTCAAAAATAACTATATCTGAAAATCTCATGGGAAAAGAAATATCCTTAACATTTAAAACATCGCGAAAGTGAGGATAAGATGTTACCCGCTCTGGATGTCGATTTGTTGGGTACAAGGCAGCTACAACGCACCACAAAAAACAATAATTATCATTATTGTGAATATTTAAACACGCCTTTTTGTTTTTTATAAACTTAGGTAAATCTATAAAATAAGATCCACCGAGTGGCTGATACTTATTAACATTGACTTCTAAATGTAAATTACTTAAAAATGACCATCCACTGTCTGTCTCCTCAAATTCTTCATTTTTTTTCAACAACGACGTGACAACCGTTTCATAAATAGTATTAAAATCATAATTAAAATGTATGACAACATTTTTGGTGGCAAAAGATTTGATTTCTTGTAAATCATTTTTGTACAATAGAAATAAAGAAAACAGTTGAAAATTTATTTTTACTGCGTTATGTTTTTTAAGTGAATCATCGATTAAAGATTTAAATTGTTCGCGAATATTACTAAAAAAGAATTCAGGAAAATTATTTGCTTCATCTTTGGATGCAATAACTCTGCAACTAATAATACGTCCTTTAAACGACGATCGTAAGATTTCAACGTTTTCAAGAATAGGTATGGTACTATTATTTTTGTGTTTATTAGTTCGTAAGTGACTGGTCCAGCAACGACTATCTACATAAACATCGCAAACCAAGCAATGAGGCATTTTGATAAAATTATAAATGTATAAACATAAAAGTACTATAGTTAACTGATAAATAATTCGTTATGAGAATAATTGAAAGGTTAAAAATCTAAAGGATGATATGTGCCAAAATTGTAAATGTTAATATCTTGAACGACAACACGATCTGTGTGCCAAATCTAACAATATACAAATTACAATAAAGGGTACAAAAATGGTACTTGAATCTTTTAGATTTTCAACCTTTCAGTTGGTACAGAGCAATAAAATAGGTACCTTATATACCAATAATTAATGTACTACATGCATCTGGTATTTGTATCCAATTTCCAGCATAACTCCATGTTCTGTATTTTCAGCTTTCCAAATATTCTAAGGTGATCTCAGTAGAAAAAAATAACCGACAGTCAATCAGATGCTTCCTGAAAATAACATACAAAAATATTTAATTAAGTCTGTACTATTTATCCTCCGCTCATTCCTTTGTGAGAAAGTAAACGTTAAGTATCATATTTACCTTTTATTTTCCTAATTATTTATGTTTATTTCCCAGCCAAACTTCTCAACGTAATGCGGTGTAATATCTTGATTTGTTTGGAAATAGCTTCGCGAGATTCCAAGGTTTTAAAAAATTAATTCTGAAAATTATAAAAATTGGATAAGTACTATAAAACGTCAGATTATTATTATATTACCACTGTTTAGCACTCATTAAAAATGTAAGTAGGTATACCCGTTATTTTCCACAAATTATGGATAATGATTTCGCTTTGCATTTAACTAGCGGCAGTGCAGACCAAACTCCAAAACACGCTTTTCAACACAATTCGATGGAAATAACGCTTCCTGAAAGAAAACATACATATAATTTAATTAAGTAGATACTTTAAATGTAATACGCTTAACACACGTGATAAAATGTTAATATTTACCTTTATTTTCCTAAATTAATAACGTCATTTATTTCGCGTTAATAAATCAGTCAACCACCGCACCGTTGCTTTATGATAATGAAAGCCTATGTTTTAGAATATTTGGCTTTTAAACGAAACTATTTTTTCGATAGTTTAATAGGTAGGTACATAAGTAGTCATATGAGCCTGTTATTAACAATAATCATACAACCTTTTTCCAATAAAGTAACCATTTCATATTTTAATATTACAAGCAATACTTATTCAACAGTTTTATTGGAGTTTAGTCAACCTTCATATTTTTCTGGTCAACAAAGTCTATTCGCATAAATCAGCGATATTAGGTAAGGATGGCACGCATACACATTTACCTTATTGATGTAAATATCGTTGTTTGCTTATTAATAATATAGTTTAGTTTGTCAGCCCTAAGTTTTTTCGCTGCATCAACAATCGATACTGTTTGCGTCGAAACTGTTTGTGGTCTAATTCCTTACTCTTCATTTTTACGTTGATACACTACGTACAAGAAAAATAGTTGATTTATTCACTATAACTTAGTGGTTTGCAACAACTTTGTAATATAGTAGGATTATCACACGATTTCGTTTTTATACATCATGTTTTAGAAGACCTAGATACAGTCGAATTTAAGTATTCAAGTATGAATACCGTACTCTAAGTACTCTTTCATTAGTATACAACTATCGGTTGTTGTTACTTTCGGTGTTGATTGCTGACCTGCTGCCGCTCGCTGACGTCTTCCGCTCCGCCTGCCGTCACCAACTATCAAGCTACCTTCTCAAGAAAACGACTGTTGATTGAAAAAATGTAAGTATAATAAATAATGTAAGTGTAATAAGTTCCACTGTGTACTATCCATCTCTTTACTTGTCTAAATTGTTATGCTGTCCTTCCTAAGGTTGTCTGGAAGAAATCGCCTAGACCGCGATGAGACCGTGACCGTGATTTTTATTAAATGTTATTACGTTTATATTGCAGGTCCGAATCTGAGTGCGAGGTCTATCACCCAACTGCGGTCATTGAAAAGAAAACTGCACACACACGCAAGCAGCTTGTCGCCAACAACAACAGGAAGCGCAAGTCTGGATCATCAACGAATTTATTACAACCAAGGTAGGTACCTAAACAAAATTTGTTGTAAAACAATGTTGAGTTTTCGTCTAGATATTCAGATAAGAAGTGCGAGCGTTCAATTAATTTTAAAATTTAGCTTCGAGCACACATGATACATTTATCATCGGCGATTGATGATTTTGTGACTGGCATTGTTGCTAGGTTTATAGTGTTTAGTGACTTGTTGCGTTCGATCCCTTCGATGCTGCATCGCGTTAGCTAATTGCGTTCAGTTGCTACTTCAAGCGTTCAAATAACGACATGACCGCCGCGACTAGATTTTGTATGTGTGCTGATTGAGGCGTTGGAGCTTCCGATAAGCTACTGTTGATCACTGATGTTAAAAGTAGCAAGTCTTTTTTGACCCTAAATAAATTATTTTCAGAGACATTTGATTTGAGTAAGAAATAATGTAATTAACCATTTTGTTTTCTACGTTGTTTCAGTAAGAAAACAAAGACCAGTCCTATCGATGTATTCGGAGTCAGTTGGAATAATGAAACTGATACAGAGCTCAACGGTGGGGCATCGAGCAACCAACCGGTTTTATCATCGTTCTTCGTGAACCGTATGGCTAATGGCAGCGAGCAACGAATTGCAAACACCGACGGCGAATACTACGTCGATTGTAAAGTTTACAAAACAAGTGATGCGCGTGACACTGATTCCATGATGTTATGGAAGAAGGCACTTGTTCGTATTAAGTTCCAAACCGATAAGAAAAAACATCGCAGTGGTGTAAATTGCAAGATTTCGTACGTTCGGTTGACAAATTGTTTGATGAACCTCCAAGATTTTATAAAGATAAGTAAAATAAAATAATTAAAATACCTTTGTTTTGTTTTATTAAATAAAATGAGGTGAGCGTTAAAAATCTGTCCTAGGAATCAATTAATCCGTAAACGATAACAAAATACACACAACACACAACAAACTAAACACTTTTTGGTTCAAAAGGTTTAATGTATACAAGACAGTCGAGTCGATTGTATATTATTGGGCATTCTATCACAACGGAGCGTACGCGAACTTGTTCGACTGCGCGACAGGTGGGACAGAATGCCCAATACTATACTATTGATGTTTTTGTTAGTCATTATTAGCTGTCATAGATAATGTGATGAGGGTCGTATGTAGTCTATGACGAATGAAGTGACAGTGACAGTGACATTTATGAATAGCAAATATGCGATGAGAGGTTATGTAATGCGCTTGTGTACGTGTAGTGTTTTCAGGTAGTTTAAATTAACAAAATGATTATTTCTTATAGACTAAGTGATATAACCGCTACACTATTTACCCAGCTTATCTACAAACTCTTATAATAAATCGCTTTCATTTATTACAATACCTACGTTGTCATTGCATACATTCACAGGTACCTATTTCGCATCTCACTCAACATAATATTTTAATTTAAGTAGGTAGATTGAAAATATAACTTACCTACCACTCGCTCGCTTCACCATCGTTCGGTACGATATTCGTAAGCACCTACCAAACTACGCGCGAACGTTGCAGTTCACAATTTATTTTAGCTATTTTATAATAATCCTACAAAAATATCGAAAATGTCTAAGTAAGTAACCATTGATTCGGATGATCAGATAGAATCCGCCATTCAAATAGCACTGTCATGTCGTAATATGATTTTTGCCCGCATGCAAATCATTTACGATTTAATAGAAAAGATGAAGTGCGGTATGGAACCGCTAGAGAAGTTCATGTACTCGTATGCGTGTCCGCTCAAATGTCCACGCTACTATGATAGCTTAAACATTTTCCGGTCAAACGTCCACGCTACCATGGTATAATAATATACTTCGCCAGGTATAGCATTCCGAGACACAGTGGTCACGTGTGTGACACAAGCCTACGTCATCACCGATGTGTTACCAGTAGTGTGTCATAATAACTCCCCAACCGCCTTTATTACCTGTGCGAATCCGATAAATCAATGAGGTTTTAACTAACAATTACGTCGGTATAAGTTAAAATTGAATTGTTTCGTTTAATTAGAAAAACAAAACGACAATTTAAATGCTTGATATACATTTTTTAACAGAATGGTGACTGAAAATGTTTCCATACTTCTTGTTTTGTTGCAATAAAGTGGCAACTGGATAGTGACGTAAGCTTGTGTCACTCTCGGAGTGCCAGACCTTGTTTTTTTAGACCATGCACGCTACCATGATAGCTTGTAAATTTTGCTCCGTTTAAGTTCCGTTCTTACCGATTTTGTATCGAGGTCGCACTGTATAGCTTTAAAAAAAGTTCAACAGATGGATCTGTATTAAATTCCGCGTCTTTATGTATGCTCTGTGGAAGAACATAGAGAAAAATTACAAAAATGTTGAAAGTCATCGTCGCGTCATAGTTTAACAATTCGGTTCCGGTTGACGAGTGCTCTGTGTTTATTATTAAAGTAGCAAGTTAATAAATAACCCAGTGTATTAGTGTTATATACTCGTATCATTAAAATCCTTATTTAACAAGCTTAACGAATATATAAGTATGTCATAGATTTAGAATCAGTTTTATTATGATAAAATCGTTGTGAAAAAAATGTGGCCATTACGGCAAGTGCGGCACGGTGCGCGTCGGTGTTTTTGTCTAAATTAGATATGTTTTACTAATTATTCTATTATAATAATGCTTAATATTATTTAAACATACTATAAACTTTAAAATACAATGAAAATAATTACGATTAAACGTTTAAAATTTTGTTGCTTACGAAATTTCGACCGGGCGACCATAGTCGCCCGGGCGTTTGGGGAAAAATCTAGGGTAAATGGTCTGTTTGTTTTGATTTAGTTTGATAATCTGAATATACCCTCTAATTGACATATGGGCATAAAAAAAAAGGTTATATAGTCTAGTTTAATTGTAAATAGGTTTTAATGACTCCTACTACAAAGTGTTGTACAAACTTTCACTTACAACAAATATTTTACGGAAATTCAACACAGTCTCAAGTTTAACATTTTTTTATCGTACTTTTGACTATTAAAGCGTTATTTACTTTTCACACCTATTGATTTTGTATAGTTTCAGCTATACCCACGAATTTTTATTAAGGTATAACTTCAGTAGTTTTCTAGTAATTACGTTTTTTGTTGAAAATGACCGGGGGTCACGCGGGGTCAAAGCTATAAACGCGCGAGCGGACGTACGTGGCCAAAAATAACGCGGCGTAGACGTCCTAGCGGGTGTATCAATGTCGATGCGATGCGCACCGAGTTCCTCGAAGCATTTAATAAATATAATTCGCTTCTTCTAAAACAAAACCCTAAAAATACAATTGATGAACAGTCGTGGACTAGTTTCGAGGAATTATATTGCTGAATTAAATATAATCATTCGAATTACTCGAAATCAGCGACTACATCGGCTCCTACGTCTAGTGGTAGTGGTGTCAATAAGCAAACAGTTCGCTTGCCTCCCATTGAAATTATGTCGTTCGATGGCGACATTCATAACTGGCTCTTGTTCTATGCTTACTTTAAAAGCACGGTACACGAAAATAATACATTGACTGACTCGGAGAAATTATATTAATTGATGAGGAAATTGACAGATAAGGCTCAAACCGCGATCTCAGGAGTTTGCCCTAATGAAATGAAATTAAATGAAAAATATTTGTTTGTCCCAAAACAGTTACAAGTATTATAAAAATAAGACATCCCCAGTAAGTAATTGATAATATTTGTGTTGGGGCTATCTCGTTCTTTCCCTTAGTTATTAACAATATTGAGACGATTGTTTACAAAAGGCGAAAAAAAAAAAAAAGAAATTTATAAATAAAAGATAACAATGACTTATAAACTAGTTTGTAGCTCTCTTTGTATACCTGTAGTTGTATGCCTATTTGAAACTGTATGTGCGTCTTATTTTTAACAGGGTTTGTGTTGTTATGTGGTGTGGGGGGGGGGCGGGTGTATGTGTATGTGTTTGTGAAATGTGTGTCTTGTTTGAGATGCCGATGTGTTAGAAGCGCAATTTATAGATTAAACTCGGTGCACATTATTGATAAAAAAAAGAAATAAAAAATAAACAAAAATACAAAAAAATTGTTTAACCAAGTCTAACTAAAACTTGCTCAGTTTCCTCGTATGTTAAGGTTTTTAGCCACTCGGTTATTACCTTTTTGCATATGTGTGAGACCTCATGGTGGAACCTTAATTTAGCGTTTATTTTATTATAAATGTAGGCTGATTGGGTTGCATGCTGACGCCACCAAAAAGCGGTCCGGACCCTTGTGGGGTGAGCCACTATATTCTTTCTTCTTTTCTTTGTCCTGGTTAAATGGAATATATTTTTGTAAATATAGGGTCGTAATTAAGAAATATAGTTTTCTTACTGAAAGTAAGCCACTAATTCTATATAGATCAACTGTGTGGTATCTGTATGGTTTATAGTACATAACTTTTGTAAGTGATCTTTGGGCTCTTTCTAACTCAAGGAATTTAGTTTTAGTGGCTCCTCCCCAGACTGGTAAACAGTATGCAATAACTGATTGCGTAAGTGCAATATAGATGCTATTTAGTGTTTTCGGAGGCATCACATATCTTAAGGTTTTTAAAAATCCATATTAATTTTCGCACCCGTGACGTGACAATCTTAATATGCGAATGCCAAGTTAAACACTCGTGAACAATAACTCCCAGGTATCTTGTGGACGTTACATGTTCAATGGCTTGACAATTACAATTTTGGTCCAATCAATTTACGCGATCAATTTTCAAGGAGCTAATTCGTTTTTACGCGACTTGTATACTTTCATAAATAAAGAGTACCGCCCGCGCTTTGAAGAGGAGCTCGCTGAGCATCGCATTAATTGGCAATTTATTCCGCCCACGTCACCCCATTTTGGTGGATGTTGATGTGTCCATGGTGAAGGCCGTGAAGACTCACCTTTTTAAGACAATAGGTCAACAACTCCTCTTTTGTGAAGAATTAGTTACATTTCTTTCTCAAATAGAGTGCCTGAGTGAATTCCAGACTTCTTACTGTTCTTAGCGCTGATCCGGAAGAGCTTCAAGCTCTTACCCCTTCGCATTTTTTACATACTGTGCCGCTTAACTCATTGCCTGCCGCGGAAGTAGGTTTATTGTCTGATAATCTGCTTCAAACACTTTCGCTTATAAATTAGTCCAGTCGTACTGGAAAATATGGCGAAGCCGGCAGATGCAGATGAAGTATCTTCATAGTCTACAATCCCGCTTAAAATGGAATAAACCTGATTGAGGAAGGCACTGTAGTAGTGATTGTTAATGATAATGCACCTCCTTTATCCTGGCCTCTAGGTGTTATTGAGAAATTACATACGTCTAAAGACAGTAGCGCGCGAGTGGTTTCTGTACGCACTTCTAATGGGATTCTAGTGCGATCTGTGGTCCGCTTATGCCCCATTCCTACTCAGTAATATCTTATTCGGTCCATTCCCTCTTAAGTTAGATTTTACTTTAAAGGTGAACCTTTAAGGCAGGGATGCGCAGACTTATTAAGACTAGAGGCCACTCGGGCAAATTATGAACTGATGGCGGGCCGCCAGAAGTATAGGTAATTAAAGACAATAAAGAATTGATAATAATGTATTAAAATTGAAAAACAATTTATTAATTTGAACCGTGGCACTGCATAGTGCTTACAATCTTTTTTTATATTTGGCTCAAATTTACTTGTAGCAACACGTAAAACTGCTTCCAAACTTTCGTTTGCAAGGCGGTTTCGATTTTTTGTTTTATTATTATTTAGTATTGAAAAGGTTTGTTCACATATATAGGTTGAACCAAATAAGCTGGCACATTTCAGAGCGTTTATGCGCAACTTTTTGTACGTATTTTTATCAATGCAGCGGTAAAAGTTCAGCAAGTCTCCTTCGTTGAATTTGTTGCGTAAATCTTGGTCGTTTTGAATGTCGATAATTTCTAACTGCATTGACTCTGGCGCATTTTCAACTGAAATCGTGAAAGGATTGCTGAATATGTCCAACAGAGGTTTCACTTTTTTAAACTCCAAAAATCTGTCTTGAAAAGATTGAATCAAAATATCTAGCTTTTCTACATAACTGAAATTAATCGCAGTTTTGTTGAATTTTTCAGCCATTTTCTTATAATTCTGAAAATGATTGTAATTTCCAGAATTCAATTGCGATCTGAAAAGTGTCAGCTTGCATTGAAAGGATGATACATGAGCGTAGAGCTGGGATATCAGTTGATTTTTGCCTTGAAGCCGTGTGTTCAAGAAATTCAAATGATTTGTAATGTCAACTAAAAAAGCCAAATCACACAACCAATCAGGATTTTTAAGTTCCGGGACATCCCTTTGCTTTTCTGCCAGAAATATTCCAATTTCTTCTATTAAATTTAGAAATCATTCCAGTGTCAATCCACGACTTAGCCACCTTACTTCTGTATAATACAGTAAATCTCCATATTTGCTTTCGATGTCATCAAGGACTTGTTTGAATTGCCTGTGATCGAGTCATCGTGATTTTATGAAATTTACAGTCGAAACTACCACTTTCATGACATTTTGAAATTCAATTGTTTTAGAACAGAGGGCTTCTTGGTGTATAATGCAGTAAAACTGCATGAGATCTTCAGCGTTTATGTTTTTTTCTTGCAGATGCTTTTTCAGCAAAGTAACTAGCCCAGAATTTACACCAATCATCGAAGGAGCACCGTCAGTCGCAACTCCCGATAATTTTGATAAGTCCAAATCAGTTTTTAAACACTCATCTAAAAGTACATTGAGTATATCAACTCCTCTGGTTTGACCTTTCAATGAACACATTCCTAATAACTCTTCTAAGACTTCAAAATCTTGAGTAACACCTCGTATGAATATGAGAAGTTGAGCGGTGGAACTAATATCAGTGGATTCGTCGCGTGCTAATGAAAAAAATTCAATGATCTTAGTTTTTTCATTTAATTGTTCCGCAATTGTACCTGACAAAGACATAATTCGTCTTTGGATAGTCATACGATTCAGTTGAATTTTCTCAAACTTTTTTGCTGCTTCTGGACACATTTTCTTAGCGGCAATTTCTATGCATTCTTTTACAAAATCCCCATCATTGAAGGGGCGACTTCGCTTTGCTATCGTTCGAGAAATTTCATAACTAACTTCTGTAGCTGTTTCTGAATCTTGAATGGGTTTTGTAAACATAGCTTGCTGACAAATAAGCTCCCGTTTTAAAGACAACATTTTTTGCTTTCTTAATTCGCCTGTAAACTTGGTCAAAGTAGGATGCTGCGTTTCATAGTGCCTTTTTACATTATATTCCTTTGCAATCGCAACAGAATTCTTGCAAATTAAACAAACGACTTTGTTATGCGACCATACAAAAAAGTATTTCTCAGTCCAAATTTCTTGAAACTGCCGATTTTCATCTTTAACCTTACGTTTTTTACTAGGCCCTGGCTTGTCCATGTTGCGTTCTAATCCTGGCTAGGATTAACACAGCACCTAAAACCAATTACATTACCTACTTAAATTACCTATCCTTGTTTAAATTACCAAAAATAATTGATTAAATATGTAGGGAAACACTTATTAATAACAGAGTTTTACTTACGATTTCACAACACAATTATACACGGCACTTGACGGGAAATCTACGTTGAATGTGGATCAAAATATATGACACCGGCTATTCGAGTTAAAATCTACACTAGAACTATTGACACTTCACTCAAATTAAAACCGAACTGTCGGTCGCTGCGGTTAGCGTGGCTTTTATACCGCGCGTATAGAGTCGAAAACTGTCTGGAGAAATCTCGAAACCGACTCTGGAAGGTTCGTGTATCTACCTACGCGAGCAATCGGGAATTCGGGACTATTGCTATCTTGCTTGCTCTAACAATATAACCCGTGGATAAGCCGCCACCGCGCTGCCGTCGTCGCGCCGCCGGCCGCGGCGCTTCCTCAAGAAAACGAATTTCACCGAGATCGGCACGAATATTACCGACCGCTGTTACTGACGCATGCACGGCGCACCGATAAACGCACTTAAGAGCGCGCGCGCGAGATTCAAATTACTTTTCGAACATATTTTTTTTGGTTTTATTCTGGAATAGAATTCAATATTTTTCGAATGTACGAGAGTATTATTTTTGCTGTCAGCGGGCCGTGGTCTGTGCATCCCTGCTTTAAGGCCACGAGGAATGTTAACGCCATCATTTATTTAGTTTACATTTCATGCCGAATTTACTGGCAAGTCTAATTATCTTATTAGTATCTGTGAGAAACAAACATTTATCCCGGTTTCCCTCTCCCTTCCGCAACCCTTATAATGCCTGAGCGAGAGCGAGAAAGAAGATTAAAAAAACCGCACCAGTTTCTCAACCGACATCGAGACTTGTGGGTCAAAATAAATCCCAAGGCGAAAGAGACTCAAATATCACCGCGAAGAACGAAAATTGTTATTAAACTGTACAGTGCGTCTCTTTGTGTTGTGGAAAGTGGAGATTCGCGTACGTACGTGGCATCCTGGACTCGCCGCTGACACGTGACTACGAAAACTCTCCTCACTGTGTCTCCGCTCTGCCATAGCTCGCCAAGCAGGTACCATCATTATTTTCCCACACCACTACAACACATACTCGCATCATCGCTTATTTATATCTTTAAGTCTCTAAGCCAATGCACTGACTCCAAAACATTCAAAATGGTGTATCTTGCACTTTGCCAGTCTGTCATCGGTTATTGCATTCCGGTTCGGGGCGGCACTGCTTTTTTTTTTGGGTGGGAAATCATCAAATGACCTCTCCCGCTCTGGGCGGAGCAGAAGGGCGTGTCAGACTCTTACTGACTAAAACCCACCCGTGTTCCTTCAGTTGCCTGTGCGCCAGGGCCACAGTAACTCTTTCGAACAATCCGCAGCCCCGGCAGGCATCGGTCCTATCGGACCCCGTCAATTTTGCTGGCATCTCTTTGAGGCGCGCGTGGAACACGAAGCGCCGTCGACCCGGACCTGGTCCTTATCGGACGGCGAGCTGCCCATTGCTCGCCGTCCGCAAGCCCGCGCCTACGGTGGCCGGGAGTCGGCAATCGACTCCCGACGCCCAGGGTGTCTCCTCCTGCGGCGACTAGGGGCGCTAGGGCGCAGTGATTGCCTCTCCCTCTCGCGCTCCGCCTCCTCCTTCACGAGCATTACTGCCTCGCAGAAGGAGGTGACGGCTTCCCATTCCCTCTCGCTCCGTACCATGGCCTGAACCAGGGCCGGACGCGAAAGGTCGCCGCCACCGATCGCCGCCACGAGGACACGGCTGTGCTCCGCCCAAGCCGGACAGACCTCCACCGTATGCTCCACCATGTCCTCCGGTCGATCCACACAGTGATAACACCCTGGCGTTTCCTCCCGCCTTATCCGAAAGAGGAACCTCCCGAAACAGCCATGTCCGGTGAGGACCTGCGTCAGGCGGAAGGTGAGGACGCCGTGGCGCCTCTCAAGCCACTCCTCAAACAGGGGTCTTACCGCCGCAATTGTGGCGTGCCCTGCACTGGGTTGCGACAGTCGCACTCTCCATGCCGCCATGAGATCCCGCCGGAGCTCTGTCCGCTGTGCCGCGATTTCTCGCGGCACCGGAGTTACGCCCCGGCGTTTCGCCTCCTCGCGCTACTCCCAAACGTGCGCGAGGACTTCTGCCTCCAGATCCCACGGCGGCAATCCGGCAAGGAGGCTCGCCGCCTCGCAGGAGACCGTGCGGTATCCCCGTACCATCCGGATGGCCATGACCCTTTGGGACGCGTTCAACCGGCGGGCTGGCCGGAGCCTCAATGAACGCGCCCACACCGGTGCCCCGTAAAGGGCCATGGACCGCACGACCCCCACGTAGAGCCTCCGGCAGAAGGCGTTTGGTCCCCCCAGATTGGGCAAGAGCTGCTTTAAGGCAGCCCCGGCCCGCTGCAGTCTGGGAGCCAAACGTCGGAAATGCTCGACGAAGTTCCACCGGCTGTCGAGGACGAGTCCCAGGTACTTCATCGTCGACTCGACGCCGATGTGAACCCCTCCTACCGTTATTTGGGAACCCGACAGTGGCGCGTTCCGAGGACCATGAAAACACATGGCCTCGGACTTGTGCAAGGCCACCTCGAGTCCCAACTGCCGGATCCTCTCAACGACTATCGCAACCCCGCGTGTCATTAGTTCGGCCGCCGCCTGGTGCGACCTCCCCTGCGCCAGGACCAGCGTGTCGTCAGCAAAGCACAATACGCTGACGCCGCCAGGGAGGTCGGCGCACAGCACCCAGTCGTACCCGATATCCCACAGATGCGGCCCCAGGGGACCGATCCCTGTGGGACACCACACGACATCTCTCGCCGGTTCCATTCTCCCTGGTGACCGGGGTAGATAACTGCCCTATTCGTCAAATAGGCCTGGACTATACGACAGAAGTAGGTCGGCATCCGGTGATACCGGAGTGCCTCCCTGATGCAACTCCAGGGCAGGGTATTGAAGGCATTGGCGATGTCTAGAGACACCGCTAAGACGACCCCACCCCGGGCCACAGCATCCCCCGTCGTGAGGGCTCGCACGCGCATGATGGCATCCACCGTGGAGCGCCCCCTACGGAAACAAAACTGGCTCTCCGCCAAATCCGGCCCCACCCGCACCAGCTGCCCGACGAGGCGGTCTGCAATGACACTTCTAAGACTCAAATTCTTGGATTGGAACGCACCCAGAAGGCTCTGCTCAAGATTATGCTTGGCAAGCCATATAGATTTCTCACAAGTCAATTGTACGCGGAATGCAGGGTACTTACTGTGCGGAAGCTCTTTGTGCTCAATGCTACCCTGAGGAAGCATAGTCAGGTTCCTCCATTAGATCCAACCACTCGTAAAGCCAAATCTGCATGCCCACCTGTTTCTCATAAAAAAGCTTTCGCTAGCCGTTAGCTTTATGTAATAAGCTCACTCATTTACAGAATGGTCAACAAACATTATATCCAAATAAGTAATTTAAACAAACACGAAGTCAAAATCAAATTACAGAACTGGCTGTATAATCGGGACTTTTTCCGTACAGAAGACCTTATTTCTAAAATAATGTAGGTAAGTAATAATCATTATTATTCTACAAAAACGGATACAGAAACACATGCAGCATCACACTAACACACTTTACATGACTACACACCCCCCACACACACCCCTACAAAACAACTCCTCCCTTCTTATGCACCACACCCCATCCTACTCACACATTCGTATTCATAGTTAAATCAGATCATTATGAGTTTAATAACAGACATACATAAAGGTTTCTTTTGTACACAAAGTTACAATAGAATACTGACTCCTAGGTCACAGGGTACCCCTAGTTTAGGAGGCACGGTTTTTCACTATATGTGCAGCCTTTTCCCATAATCCAGTGCACCTATGTGAAATGTATTGGTATTGTATATGACGGCAGAGGGTCCGACATCTTAAATGAAAGTAATAATATAGCAGAAAACAACTTTTATTACCACAGCTTAATAATTATTAATTCGCTATAATAATAATTCAGATTAGATTCCTAACGATTTTACAGACTACACCTAATGTAGTATACTACTCAGACTACAATTCAGTATCTAAGCGCTACAACATGTGCACCGGGCCGAGCCTGCGACAAGAATGATCCCCTCGAGAGTTGGATGTCGCTGCGCCCCCGTAAGGGGGCGCGGCGTGCGGTTCCGGGGCTTCGCCCCCCGGCCGCGGAAGCTATACAGTGGCCCGCAAATGCGGGCCCTTCACTATGTTTGCCTATTGTCGGCGATGGATGACTGAGCGCGCGCATTAGTCGCGCACGCCCATATGTGTGGTTGCTATGAATGTATCTGTAGGCGCGCCGCGACGCTAATAGATAGCGTCGCTTTCTTCACGACACCTCGGCGGTCTGTCCCCGCCAGGTGAGACCCCCAGTTACCTGGGGAAGGCCCGACGAAGACGACCAGCGACGAAGGTGCCGACTCGACGCTCCTACAGAGTAGGGTGTGTGGCCCCCGCCCGTCCCGCTTCCAGAGCTAGCCGGTCACGGTCCGGACTGCGAGGCCATCGTGAGTGTGTGAGCGGTATTGTATTGTGTAACACCGCTCAGTATCTACGCGAATCGCCGCCCGCGCGGCGCATTCGCGTGTGTGTCTATGCGCCTGTATAGAGGTGAATGTCTGTTGTTTGTTTACATAACGTGCCTATATTAACCTAGAACACGCTACGCAAAACGGATGTTTTGTTTATTATGTGGAGTTCAGTTGTTACGAGTAAGCCGCGTGTAACCTGGGTGCAGCTTACTCGGGCGTCCAGTCCGGTGCAATGGGGTCAGTCGTCCGCTACCAGGTCGCGGGGCAGGGGTCTCGCGTCAGGGGGGCGCGTATGCCAGGGCGCAATCTGTTTGACGTGGGGCCAATCAGATGCGTCGGCACGCGCGAACATCCCTTTCGCGAGGCACCGCACAAACTCATCCAGGCTCTCAATCCCGAGGTCCCGCTGGATGACATCGTTCCTCACGAAGCGAGGGGCGTCCATTATGGTCCGCAGCGCCTGACTTTGCTGGGCGCGGAGCAACTTGTGGCTTGTCTCGCTCGTGAGGGCGAACCAAGCGGGGGCGGCGTACGTCAGAATCGGGCGAATGTACAACTTGTACACGCTCAACTTGACGTGCGCCGGGATGCGGGACGAGAGCACTGGTCGAAGGAGGTTGCGGGCTACCCTACCTTGCGCGGCGACCTTGCGGACGTGTGACCCCATCGTGAGCCGACGGTCAATGGTGACCCCTAGGTACTTGGCCCGGGGCGTCCACCCGACGTCAGCTCCTTGCAGTTTCAAGGGTGGCGGGAGAGGCGCGGATCCGGTGACCATCGCCTGCGTCTTACCCACGTTCACCGACAGCCGCCATTTTGACAGCCAATCTGGAAGCATATTTAGCGCGCGCTGCATTTTGACGGCCGCGTACTTCGCGTTAAGCGATGTAGTGATGTACGCGGCGTCGTCGGCATACAGCGCGAGTGTGGCGTCGTCCGTAGTTGGGATGTCGTCGGTGTAACATGAGTAACACGCCGGCGAGATGCAGCTGCCTTGCGGCACGCCCGCCAGCACCGGCCGGGCGCCAGATAGCGCCCTGTCGACCACCACCCTGAAGGTCCTGTTGGATAGAAAGGAAGAGACCACCCTGACGACGCGACGGGGCGAATGATCCCCTCCTCGCTGCGCGCTCGCTTATGTAGAGCGGCTTGAGTAGTGGGGAGAGTGGGGAGGCGTAAGTGACGCATAGCACTGCGTAACTCGGCCCGCTGCACGTGCTGTTTACAATGGTGACGCCGTCAAGTACAAACATTGTATTAGTAGCTAATTACTTATCAGTCAGCCGGCATAGCTATGACGCGTCTATTGTTCTCGCGACGACCGGGCGCGGGGCGCTCGGCCTACGTCATACGAGCCGTGTGCGTGAGCGGGACAGCACCATCGTGTGTTGCGCTCATGCACCGTACAGACGACGCGCGCGCGCCGTGACTTGTAAAAAATCAGTATGCTCGTAATATTATAAATGCGAAAGCAAGTTTGTTTGTTACCTTTTTACGCCTAAACCACTGAACCAATCATCCTGAAATTTTACATATACGTTGTCAGGTGTACAGAAACGGACATAGGGTACCTTTCATCTCGCAAAAAAGTACTGTTCCCGAGGAAAACAACAATAACGTTCTTATGATAATAGATGGCGCCACGTGTCTTTCGAATCATGATTCAATTATAACCCGTAGTGATAGTCAAAGTCTAAATTAACTCGAGCGAAGCCGCGGGCAAAACCTAGTATACAATAGTATAATATTATTTTTATAGTCTAATCATAATAATTATATTATTAATCACTCCACACTGACACCACATTAGTATCTACTTTGCACCCGTGCGAAGCCGGGGCGGGTCGCTAGTAATCTATACGGCTTTAGCATGTGTCAGTATTTACCGTATTATAGTTTTAGATTTCTCAGTGAAAATGAATTAGCTAATTTGCGTGTTGAAAATATTGAGGATAACTCTGAGTGGGGCTTCATATTAGAAGTCGATCTTTTGTATCCTGATCATGTATACAATTAACATGATTAATGTTTGTATCAAGTAGCATCGACTTATAATATTTTATATCACTCTCTGTAACCAAGCTTAAATCTATGTTCTTTTTCAACACCAACTGTTATAAACCAGGGATATTTCAGTATTTGCATCCAACCACGGTGATATACTCACCGCTGATTGTTATACGAGCAGAACCTAATATCCATTTCCCGCTCTCTACTCTGACACCAAACAGAATATGAAAAAAAAAAAAAAAAAAAATATGAAAAAGCGTTTATTCGTTGTTACATCCGTACTACAAAATATTTTACTCCTGCCAAACTGTAAAACAGTTTGTTGGCAGATGTAGCTCCCATATACAATTTTAATATTGATGTAACTATTTGTTAGTATTATATCAATAACAACTTTTACCTAAAACTAAACACACTTATTTTAAACAAAGGCTGACTATAAGCGTAAAGTTAAAACATTTTAAGTTGCGCAACAGAATTTAAATTCACAACGGTGAAGCCGCAAAAATCAGATAGTATGACATAAATTTAAACAACAACAAACAATCATAAACGGAATCTACACATCTCCAGTCATGAAGTTTTGACAAAAGGTGCTAAAAAGTAACTTCCCCATTTTGTTTTTAAAAGATACTTCCGTGGTACAGCTATTTTCTAAATCGGAAGGTATGTCGTTAAAAATTGTTGGCACTAAGCATTTTCTACATCTTTGCCCATAATAATTAGTACAAGTGGGTACCACAAATCTTCTGATACATTTATTCCTTTTAGGTCTTATGCATACCGTTACCGTTTATTATCTGTCAGTGCTTCTAAGGATACTGACCAGGATGACGTATCGCAACCTTGGTTGTTTTCAACTAATGATTTCTATGAAGAGTCACTTTCGATATCAGATTCATATTCATCTGCATTGTCGTTGTTACCATTGCTTCCTTTACTAATAGGGACTTCTTTTTGCAAAGTTTTATATATAAACGGAACTTCGGTCTCTTCATTTTCTGTATTACGCAGAAGAGAAGTCTGCTTACTGATATAGCAATTAGGTTGAGTGGTTCTGTTACCGGCTTGAAAATTGATTCCAGTACTTGCTGATTGTTAATCTGAACATCTCTCATCTTTCGCACTTTCTTCTTAACAGCTACTGCAGCATCAACTACTTTTATTTTCAGTGATATTTTCATAATAATAAAAAAAAACACGTCTGGCACTCGGGGACTGCCGCGGTAAAACTATTGCATAGCATTTTTTATCAACTTATGCAATTATAATTATAATTATTTATTTATTTTATTTATGCAGTATTCTTTTTTCTTTGATATTAATTCAAGTACAGTCGTACCATACACATACAGGTTAAGCTATGCAATAGCTTAAAAACTTCTGTTCGTGATTGATTAGGCGTTGTCTGAAGAATAATAATATTGCGAGCGTAACGGTCTTAAATATTAGTATTTTTAATCAAACACAACAAAAGTATCAAATTTATTTCTGTAACATCCTTTATTTTGGAGCAATCCTTCAAAGGGTTCACTCCCTATTTTCGAACACATTTCACTTTTTTTAGGAACTTTGCCTCGCACTAGGTATTTCTCCTGTATTATGGGTGCGTTTACAAACATTTAAACTCACATACACACGAACAGCCAGACCCAGAACAACTACTTGTAGGTCATACAAATATTTGTTCCGTGCGGGAATCGAACCCGCGACACGCAACGCAGCAGTCAATCGCTTAACCACTGCGCGAACCGTGCCGTCAATTCAATCCATGTCATATCAGTGTTGACATGTTCTTCATAAATAGGTCGTAAATTAATTTCATCTTGTTTAAAATTTATGAGTTGGTTTGCATTGTGTCTTACTAACTGCTTCGGAATTTTACTATATGTTTGGTTTAGATAAAAAACATTCAATGCATTTGTGTCTTCCCATTGCAAAATGCACGCATGTTACTTTGATTTTCACAAGCAACATCATCAAAAATAATCACAGAGTTGGGTTTTGCGTCCTGAACGCTTAGTACTTCCTCATTTCCATGATATTTTTGGAGGGAAATACCGGGCACCTGTTGCAAAAGTTTTTGTAAAAAAAATTACTTGGGTTGGTGCAGAATTTTGGAATAAACATAAACTTTTTCAAATCTTAATCCATTTTCGTGTATAAGAAGATCAATTAATAAATTGGTTATTCCACAATTGGACGGACGGCAAATGATACATCGTACTGAGTTAGGTAATAATTCTCCATGACGAAAACTAGTCTTACAAAAATCAACGCAAAATTTCATGATTACTGTCGGAAATGAACCGATTGACAATGAGTGAATGTATATAGTACGCTAACATTTATAAATTTACCGCAACCTCTTTCGCGTTACTGGTCATTGATCGAGTCGATTGTTCATTACTTACTGAGCATTCTGTATCACCCTTCAGAGCGATAACAAATTCGCATGATCATTGGTCGAGTACAGTAATACACTAGAGATCATTACTAGATCTTTTATTATTGAGTATCCTATACCACTCTCCGTAGCGAAGGCGAACTCGCCGAGCTACTGGAAGACAGTGGTATAGAATGCCCAACAATACCCTACTCGTGTTGTTCGGATGTGTATTTGCTATCACGATCACAACTTTACACAAAGCACTAATAAGTAATTTATGACAAATAAAAGCATTCTTATCGCAAAAGATATATCTACTAGATAAAACTAATGAAAATAAATCAAAGCGTCTTTATCGCAATACCTTAATCTAATAACTATTCTAATTAGAATTACACAAAAATATATATTTTACAACAATAGGTATGTAAGCGTCTTTTTCGCGGAAGATTCACGAAATATTTTCACTACGCGGGTAGTTTATGCGCGCGAGTGGTAGAAGTGTGTCAAGGACACAGGCCCGGCTAGCATAAGAGAAGAGTGCATTTAAGAAAGAAAGAAAGAAAATACATTTATTTGCGGTAAACATGACGCAAAGAAAAAACACACAAATACAAAAAATAACGAGTTCGGGAAAAATATGCGTCACATTCACGCAAAACGGCAATCGCTCAGCATAATGCTACGACAGCCGGTGGTTTTCAGCGATAGCCGGCGCTGACGTGATGACGTCAACCAGTGCAGCATACGAAAATTAAAAATAAACATTAAAATAAGAAATAAAATAAATACACTATAACCTAGTTCAAAAAGTATATAAACATAATATTTATAACGTGGTAACATTCCGGGGAAACGACTCATGCGCCGCCGGGCTTTAATGATCTGTGCGCGCAGCTATACGATTCTTAGAAATTTTAAAAGCACGTGGGGGGTGGAAGGGAGGGCGCGCGTCGCCTGCGCCGCTCGCTAAAACAGGAGGCTCGCATGGGGATGTTAGAAGATGGAAAGAAACGAAGGGAATGACAGTTGGGCTAGGACCGCGAGAAACGACAGACACGATAGTAGAGGAGTCGTTTTGAGACTGCTTGAACGGGAAGGCTAGTTAAGTTAGGAGACTTGGTGAATGTGAAGAGGCGATGTCTGAGTGGGCTCTCGTGAGAGCGATTAATATCAAATAAGTTAAATAGGTTAGGTTGAAACCCAGATTAGACTAATCTAGTATTCTAGCAGTGTGTGTGTGTGTTTGTTGGTGCGACTGGGTGAGTCTTTCATTATGATAACTATCCTGGGCTGATGGAGTCAGTAGTTAATTGGTTCTTATAACTTATCAGATAGAGACTGTTGCTGGGGAGTTTGTTGAACCACTTCTTCTCCCCAGCTTAAGCACTATGAAGTGGTGAAGGGTGGGCGCCTTGGGACTGTCTATAGACCTTCAAGAGAGTTGATCTACAACTCTATTAATTAACAGTTCTTGAGTTTTGTTTCTCTAACCTTATCTTGTACCTAACTCTTGAATTTTGTATTCTTTGGCTCCGACCAATAATAAGGGCTTCAAAAGAGATTATCCAACACTCTATTAAATGATTCTTGATTTTCGATTCTCAACTCTATTATCTAGTAATTCTAGAATGTTGTATTCTTTATCTCAGACCAATAATTCGGTCAGACTGACATGAACCCGTGTCTTGCAGATATGCTTGTTGTGCAAAGAGTGACATTCCAGGGGATTTGGGGACCACATCTATTTCATATCCAGTCTAAGGACTGCTAGGGACCATGTCTCCAAAACAGCATGATGCCGACGAATGCCGCTGGAACTGGCCGCACCGTTGCTAGACAAGGACGGTCGCACGGTTACCGCAGGGAAAGCCGCTTCGTCACGATTATCAGTTCGAAAGAACTGCTAGGGACCATGTCTCCATAAGAGCATGATGCCGACGCAATGTCGCTGAAAAGCTACTTGCGTCACTTTATGGAATTGTTGCTCTGAGTACACCCAGTGTAGATGTGAGGTATCGTGTGAGTTACGACTGATCAAATACCAGTCACGCTAGCGTATGGGTTACTTACAAATTTATATAATAATATACTTAGCATCCCTCTATTATTTAGCGTTCTAAAACCACATTCAATGTATTTTTATAATTATGAATTCCTAAGTCTTATTTACTATTAGTATCAATCATTTCCTTGCTTTATTAATGGGACAAGGCATCGGACTTCTTTCTATTTGGGAATTCATTTAATCTCAATCGGTGGGAGAGTGTCCAGTCTGGAGACGAGCTCTACAGGGCCGTACGGCGGCGGTGGAGTGCGGCCTTTTGCCCTAAGGGGAAACCGATCTTAATACTAATATTAGCATAATTAGGAAAAACGAAAATTTAATCGGTCTGGGGTAGGCGAGGTACAGTCACACTGGCTCAAAAACGAACCTCAGTCATTACGCCGCTGTGCCAAGACTTTGTAGGCAATACAACACGTTAGCTAAACCTACGAATCTAGACATCTGCGAGGCTCTGTCTAAATAAGTGTATAATAGATTTAATTTAAGTATCTCTTAATGTCATATTTACCTTTTTATTTTTTGGTTGTTTGTATGTCCTTTAAATTTGATCAACTTTTTCAATGTTTTACCTATTATTAATATTTTTAACTGACTTCAAAAAAAGGAGGAGGTTCTCAATTCGACTGTATGTTTCTTTTTAATATTTTTATGTGTTTGCTCAGAACTTTTTTCTGGGTGAACCGATTTGGATGATTCTTTTTTATTTGAAAGCTGATGCTCCACATATGGTCCCATTTCAACTTGATCAAGTTCTAACCAGTAGAACCTCTTGCTATCGACATTGTGGGTAAAGAAATGATTAATTATTTGGTTTTCCGATTTCAGGTGCAAATGAAAAAGTCTTTTTTTTATTCATTTATTTAAATCACAATTATAACAACTTCACTGACTTATCCAAAGCGATGTTATAAGTCACAATGTCTAAGTACACAAAAACGAATAAATGACCCGTAAGCAAACTTACCAAGAATTGTATTCTTAATAATATAACAATTATTATTAAAATGACATCGTTCTGATATCAAGACCTCCCTTATTTATTAATTGTGCCATAAAAATGAATTTCGGCAGGTTTTGCCCAAATATATCCTCCGATACCATTATAATATTAATAATACGTGCGTGACACAGGGATAAACTTGAGTAGATTAGTCCTGTTAAGGCACAAAGCCTTCTTACTCATTCTATGCTTATCATAAAGAGAAAATATCTGACTGCATTGAAATATATGTGACTGTAATCAAAAGTAAAAAGAAATATATTTAGCTGATTATAAATTATGTTTTATGATTCCTTATTCATATTTAAGTATTAACATCTTTAATAATGGTTTATTGAATAAGGACAGAAGTTATATTCAGGGAAACAAATTTTTCATTCTTTACTTCCGAGTACAAGACACTTAAGTAGGATGGTACCGATTTAAGATTGTGTTTAATTACAAAATTTTAAAAAGAACTAAGTAAGTACGCATAATAGTGCAAACTGTTAGGTACTATATACACCAAAGTCATTTTTTACCTATAGATATAAAAGAGAGAAAAGGTATTTTTTTTCGCTCTTCGTCATAAATCGAAAACATCTTAAAAATAATTAAAAATCTGTTTAATCTTGTGCTAATGAAGCCCTTTCATACTCGTACGATACTCCACGTGACACGGTTAACTCACTTAGAAATTTGAACCCCCGTTCCTTGCATATAGACCCTGTTTTTTTTTGTGATTTTATTAAAAATATATGGCTTTCAAATTTTTGTCTTTTGTACAAATTAATAAAAGTTTTAAAAAATCTACAAAAATATTTGTTCACTCATACAATTATGACCGCACATACCGTTGTTTGACCTCGATGATTGATTACGTACTTTAAATAAAAACTATATTTTTTTATGATTTAATTACAAATGTATAGTTTTCAGATTTTTCCCGGTACTTGTAGTATAAGACAATAGTACTTGCCAAATTTCGTAGTTCTAGGTCAACGGAAAGTACCCTATACATTTTGATGCCATCGAGAGTGTCGAAATCTACGTTTTTTGCGGCATAAACGGCCGTCTCTTTTTTAACGTTAACTTAGAAGTTTGATTTTTGCACGGTTTCAATGGACTGGACTTGAGTATATGGTTTTAATTTCAACTCGATACCTCCACGCGTTCCTGAGATAAAGGATTTTGACAGACAGATGGACCGACGGACAGACAGACAGACGGACAGACAGACAGACGGACAACTAAGTGATCCTATAAGGGTTCCGTTTTTTCATTTTGATGTACGAAACTCAAAAAGTGACGAGTTGTTATTAAAGGAGAGTAATTTTAATGATGCTCATTAAAATAACCTATCACATGTTTAATTTTATTTGTTCTGAAAACACCAAGCTATGTTTTGTGTGTTCTTTATCGATAATAAAAAAAAATATTTTGAATAAATAATTCTGTTAAAGATTTTGTCAAGCTTCACATCGTATTCGTGTCATTGTTCAATGGGTTTCAGTCTCTAAGAAAAATATATGGACCTACTCGTACTTTTCATATACATAATTCTGTTTCTTCATCATTCTGTTTTTTTTTTTATAGTGAAACTACAATTTAATATATGAAGAGACATTTATTCAATTCGGCAGGTGAACTTAAAGGAGCTTTTCATAAAGGCTGTAAGCTTTACACAGGTTCTTCTTTTCAAACTCAGATTTGAATTCGGTGTCTAAATATCGGTTTACGATGGCCGGACACTCCAAATCGTTTAAGACATAAGACAGTGGTGTGCGCAGCTGGTGTATGGCGACCGGTTGCTGCGAGTATCGCTGCAGCGCTTGCGGCACTGACGTCACATTAGATGCGGCACGCAACAGCACCAGCTGAGAGCGAAGCGCCCGCGCTGGCACCACGTAACCGCGCGTGCGCTTGATGCTCGCCAAAGCAGACTCTATAATTCCACGGGCGTACTGCGCCGAGTGTTGCATATGCCCCAATAGAAATTTGACACACGCGTCCACTTTCTGAGACCAAGTGGCATTCCGCAGCACATCGTCCAGACCTACTATATCTTCACCAATCAGCTTGGACATGTGTCGAATAATGGAATCCTGAAGCTGCTGCTCTGTCTTGAAATTGCATAGTTGTTCTTCGATAGTTCCTTGGAGCTCATCAGGCGAACATCCGACACAAAAAACTGTTCCAGTTAAACCTGCAATAATACGATATTTATGAAACCTGTGATCCTGTTGGCATAGGTAGAACATTCATTAGCAAAGAAAAATTGAGGAGAAAGTACCTTGATCTTCAAGTAATGCGGCAAGTTCTAGAGCCACAGGCACTCCACTCTCGTATCCCAGCAAGTAGAAGTTATTTTGAACCCTGGTTTTTTTTATGAGGATCTGCCAACATATAAACAAGTTCTTTAAGGCAATCTGTTTTTATGTAAATAGTGTGTATTCCAACAAGATTTTTTCACAGTTTAAGGGTTTGCACAATCTCTCTATAGAAAGTTTTCTAGTTGCGATCATATACCGGAACGCGCTGTGTGAGTAGATTCCATACAAAGTACACCGACCTCCGGGTGAAGGTCGCAGCTGCTGGTCTGTTCTGTAAAATTCTCGCTGTGATAACTTAGGTGAAGTGACCAGTTAATAGTGTCAACCCCTATCATCAGGTGGAATGACAGCTCACTAAGAGAATAGATCGGCAGGACAGATTGGTATGCTGGTGCTTACTGGAAGGGTATGTCCAGCTTTGGACGTTTTTCAGCAAAATTATAATTATTGCATCTTTAAATATTGGTATACTCACTAGGTCAACAGCGTAATATGGGCGGGGGCTATGTCGGAGCCATATAAGTTGGAGTGCGGCGTGAGGCAAGGCGGTTTGACCTCCCCAACCCTTTTCAACTTTTACATGGACGCACTGATCGTTGCGCTCAGCAGTGCCCGTGTCGGCTGCCATGTTGATGATGTTTGCGTCAATAACCTTAGTTATGCTGACGACATGGTGCTGCTGAGCGCTTCGGTCTGTGGCTTGAGGAAGCTAATGCTAATCTGTGAAGAGTACGCGAGTGGGCACGGCCTTAAATATAATGTGACCAAAAGCCAGTGCATGGTCTTTGAGACGAGTAGTGCTAAATGCCCGCAAAGTGTACCACCAGTTTGTCTCAATAGTGTTCCCCTAGACTGGGTGAAACAATTTAAATACTTGGGGCATTTGGTCACGGCTGGCCTCAGGGATCATGCTGACATCGAAAGGGAGCGGAGGGCTTTGTCAATAAGAGCGAATATGTTGGCACGCAGGTTTGCACGCTGCTCTGATCAAGTTAAGATATCACTTTTTAAAGCATACTGCACTTCTTTGTGCACGTGTAGCCTGTGGGCTAGCTATACACAGGCGAGTTACAGTGCCCTCCGCGTCCAGTACAACAACGCGTTCAGGGCGGTATTGGGGCTGCCCCGTTTCTGCAGTGCTTCGAGCATGTTTGCGGAAGCGCGCACCGACTGTTTTCACACCACAATGCGCAAGCGGTGCGCGTCCTTGGTGCGCAAGGTGCGGGTCAGCTCCAATGCTGTCATAGTGCTGATTGCTGGACGATTGGACTGCCCTTATATGGGGAAATGTTGCAGTAGGCATATAGCCAGGGCATGTTAATGACTGACGTGAGATTTGCTGTTTTTATTAATATATTATGTTATTATTATTATCTAAAAATTTGCCCAAAACTTTTATTTTTATTTGTATTTTATATTATTAATTTCCGGAAAATTTTTACATTTTAATTTTTTTTTTTTTATTATTTTTTATTTATATTTTTTTTTTTTTTTTTTTATTTTCATTTGACATTGAGTTGCTTATTTTTATTTGACATTGTATTTATAATTTGATGACATTGTATTTATTTTTATATTGTGATTTGTATTTATCTCGTGTTTGTTATTGTAATACATGTGATTGTAATATGGGAGAACCTGAAATAAATGGATTTTATTTTATTTATTTATTTATTTATATAATAGGAGTATGTTTTACCTGAGCGTATCTCTGGGCAGTCTCCCGCATGGTCTCCATGGGGCGATCGAGTCCCGGCTGCAGCACTAGCGCCGGCAGCTTGAGGCGCTCGCACAGTACGCGGAACCTCTCGTGGTGACCCTCCATACCCGGCACTATGCACAGGTATCTTTTGCTCACGTCAAACTCGTCATTGGACTACGAATAAGGAAAACAATCCTGTAATAGTAGCTCTATGTATCCAATGTTAAATTACTCATTATTTTTATTTTTCAGGGATATCCTCCTCCATTCCTGGTTTACACCTCTCACCTCTTTACACCACCGGCAAGAGATATGATATTTTTATTCGTGCTCATACGTTATCACAGGAAGAATAGGTTACGTACAATTTACAATAAGGGTTGTTTACTCTATACTCACCAACGATATGTCTTTATTAAGAGTCGGTACCACGACGAGGTCAACTGTGGCGAGGAGTTCGTCATGACTAACGTTGGTAAAGAATGTCGCTAACCCAGTAACATTTTCTGGGACTATGTCAGAGGCAGACTCCACCAGCTCATTTATTCTAAAACAATATCAAAATTAATATAATAGATAGAAAGAATATAGAAAGGTGAAATCACCTCATGTACCCATGTTCAAGCAAATCAATCATTTGATTTGATTTTAATCAATCAGTTTTGAGTAAGAGTTTTTGTGAGTAGGAGCAATAAAAAGGATGGATGAATTTTGAACTTGGATGGATAATAAAAAGGGGGTGACTATTGAGATGAGGGCTTATTGAGATGTTTGTAAGAAGAAATGGTGCGCCAAGCAGCGTCAACTAAATTGGGATAACGGTGTGATATACAATATACAAGAGGATGAAGATAACGAGTACTTTCGACTAGAATAATATCAACAGAAATACCTTGAGGATTGAAAATGTATAGTTAGAAATATGATTTACTTAATCCGGTTTTTCTGTTACACTTACCTGTTTAGAGTCAACAGCGGTATTGCTTCTTCGTCCAAAGATATATTATATGCAATATTCAGGAACGCACTAACTATTGGTATTTTTTCATCTGCCATTCCTAACTCTTGCAAAGTAGTGTCAGGGTTTGTATTTTGTTGGATGCTTAGTCCTGGAAGATAAGTTGTATTATAGGCTGTGGGTTTGTTATTGAGCTATGGTTTAGCTACAATGTAATATGCCTACCTAAGGCATGTTCATGACAAGATATAAAGTCATTTCTTATGACTGCTTCGATGGTTTAGAGTCCGCAAGTGCACCAATGAGCATCGGGTCCAACCTCCAGGTTGGGCATAAAAATATATATATATGTTTTTATGTTATATTTTTTCACGGTTGGTGCCAATAGGTTCGCCCCTATAACAATCTTCTATTATTTTAATACGGGGTGGACCGTGAGACAGAATCGCTGAATATACATGGGATTGTTACGGGAAGCCTTTGGAGTGAGGCTTCTAATTTTTGTCTTTAGACCTCGTTTCACGGGCCAACCTGTAAAACTTGCGAATTGTGAGTGTACTGTACACCGCTACCTAACCCTTCGGGGTGTATAAACATGAACGTGTTGTTATTAATTGGATTGGTTTTATTACCGGCCAACGCAATGAGTTTTTGTAACAATCCCGGTGTGGGTGACTGCGCAGGCTTCGCTAGCAGAACGGCAGACGTGCTGCGCATCGCTCGCTCCGCGGCCTCTGCCAATTCGTGAGAACTTGGCTTACTCTGTGCCAAGAAAAAATACGTTGTGTAATGTAAGTACAGATTTAGTCGGTGCAAGAAAACATAATTCTACCTTCTTCTTTATTTATCTAGTCTTTTTGTAGATACTTAATCTTTGTAAATGAACTTACTTCGCTTAAGCCCGACAGGTCCAAACTGGTCGCTGTAAAACCACACTTTGCTCTAGCTATACATACGTCCTGGTGCACAGAAGTGACCGTTGACACCACTGAAAAGTACCTGTGAAACATTTAAATGAATGAAATGTAAGTATGTAATGGCTATCTAGCTTAAGTGAGAGCATTGGTAGCCCAGTGGTAACGGCCCCGACTTACGAGTTGTAGGTCATACGTTTGAACCCAGACAGGCGCTTTACTTTGTGTAATTTATCTATCACCATTGCTCTCAAAACGGCGAACTCTCTCTCTCTATCTCTCTTTCTCATAGCGGAGAGGCCTGTGTCTCAGCGGTGAGAACGTTATAGGCTGATTATGCTAAGCTTAAATGGAACTGGGCTGGTTACATCGCATGCTGGAAGGAGTTTAGGCTAAAACAAACCTATGGGACTACCAACCAAACAGCAGCAAATATAAAGGAGCTAGTGAGATGAACTCGAATCTCGTCTCAAAGATTGATACAAGCAGTTGGTCACTAAAGGCTTATAATAATTATGACGATTAACAGTTAAGGTAAATAAAATTAATATTGAAATATACTAACTTTAGTTCAGGACATAACGATCTTGAAGCTACATCTAAAGAACTTAGAAGTGTTGTCAGTTCTTCTTTATGTTTATCGTCTGAGACTTTTGTTATAGCTACGTAAATGCCTTCAATGTTTCCAAGACTGTTAGCATCGTTTATTACGGCAGAAATACGATTTCTGACATCAATAGTTTTTTCTAGAGTTACCACTTCAACGCCTAGATTTTTCCAAGACCTTGAAAAAGTAAGATAATTTGTTTAATTTTCGAATTAATTTGGTCCAATCCTTTGTGGCTGATGTATGTAACAATCTTACCTTATTTTATAATGTTGGTACTGATTTAAGCTGGTAGAGTGAATGTAAAGCTTTTTAGCTCCGCGATGTACTAGTTTGTCGGCTAGTTGAACTCCAAGAGCGCCGTCATCCCAGAACATTAAATGACTTTCATCAGGATTGCATATTATTCTGAAACAAAAAACGACTTACTTTGGAAATAAGACTTTGCTGATTAAATGGCACCCTAAAGGCGTAATAACACTTGGTCGATTAAACACATTCGGATACCTACGGAACACAGGCACACAGATACAGGCATACAGTCGCATTTGGTAAAAAGCGTATTCGTCAATACTGCATACGCAAATATCGTGTCGGATGGCCATATTCGTGTAAAGTTTTCAAATACCCCAATGCAGAGACCCAGTATTACTGCGACAGTATTCGTGAACGTGGGTCACATTACCTGGGGTATGCGTTGCTCACAGAGTCTTGCATATTCAGCAGCACCCTGCCGCGGTGCCTGCTGGCCGCAAGCAGTCGGAAGGCGCGCGCGGCGTCGTGCGGTGCGTACGACACGCGCGGCAGAGGACGCACGTAACCGCGACTAATACCATCGCTCAACAACGTCTGCAGATACTTCATTTCATAATATTTTTGTTGCGTGAATAGAGATGACAAGTCACTCGCTACATATGACCTCTGTTTAGTCATGAAAAACATTCCAAGTTCGTATTCTTCACTGTCCTGAAGTTGAACAGTGTCGACAAAGATTCCAGAAAATCCTAGGCATTTGAGAGAGGTCTGAAATATAAAAAATAGGGAACCATTATTTTATTATTTTTTACTTGTTATTTGTTTATTAAATACAATGTCGCCCATGCGCATGTGACCGCCCGTAATATTCTGAATATTCATGAAAAAATGTCCAAAATAAACTTCAAAAGGGGGGGCCTATCTATAATATTTTTCATGTTATTCAATTTTTAATTTTTTAAGTAGAGTTTGTAGATTTTCTTTCTATTTTTTGACACATCTCCGAAGTTTATGGGTCGATTTGGATTCTGTTTATTATTTCCAAAAGCTTATCAGTTATTTTAACAGGTTAATTAACATTTTTACTAAAAATTATCGACTACGAAAAAAAAGACGGAATCGAAGTAATTTTTTCGGTAAAAAATTGTGTATTTATTTTAAAAAAACTAGTGTAAGTCCATAAATTATCCCCATAGGACGACTTTTTTAATTATTATTTGTAATCTACTACATAACAGCAAAAAATTCACAGATCATTATTAAACCAAACTGTAACTAAATCCAAAGTAAAACTCTAAAACTCTAAGGGTCAAATTTAGGAAAAGAAAATGTGAAAGTCAATTAAATGTCCCCGCTCTTAGCAGTGAGTACTAAAAGGTTAAACTAATAAGGAGGACGATAATGGAAATAAAAACAAACAAGCAATAGCCAGATTTTTACTTAAAAAAATAAAAAATACAAGAATTTTAATTAATTAGATTTTCGAAATGGCCCCCACCCTCCTGTAAACAAACTAAAGCCCTCATGGCAACACTTTTTATTGTACGACGTAATTCTTCACGGTTTTCTTTCATTTCTGCAGCAGCAGCAAAAATCCTAGCCGTTAATTGCTCGCGGCTTTCAATGGGCACGGCATACACTTTTTGTTTCATGTAGCCCCAAAGATAAAAATCTAAGGGTGTAAGGTCGGGAGATCGCGGCGGCCAAGCAATGGGACCTCCTCTGCCAATCCATCACGGATAATTTTGATTTAAATAATCACGAACTAGTCGTGCGAAGTGTGCTGGAGCTCCATCTAATTGCAGATACATCCGCCTTCTTGTTTCGAGCGGTACTTCCTCCAAAAGCAACGGCAACGTATTGACTATAAAATCTAAAAATGCGTGTTGATCTAGTCTGTTTGGTAACACGAAAGGGCCAATAAGTTCATCGTCAATCATTCCAGCCCATACATTTATGGAAAATTGAGTCTGGAAAGTGGTTTCTCTAATGACGTGTGGATTTTCAGTGGCCCACACATGAAGATTGCGATGATTTGTTATACCCGCCCTTGTAAACGTGGCTTCATCTGTCCACAAAATCTTCCTCATAAAATTGAGATTAGCTCTTTGCTGTGCAATTATCCAATTACAAAAAACAGATCTCGCACCGTAATCGACATTTCCCAAATGTTGTGCACGTCGGAAATGATAAGGATGCAGGCCTTCTTTTTTGAGAATTCTCCAAACTCTTATTCTTGGTATACCTACTCTTATCGATAGGAGACGAATACTTAGCATAGGGTTAGCGCGCACTAATCGTAACACATCCTCTTCCACGTCTACATCAACAATCACGGCGGGCTCATTTCGTTGCGGAAATAATCCTCTTTCGCAAAAAAGACGATGTACGGCAATGAAGGATCGGTACCCAAGTACTGGTCTACTTGGATATCGACGTCTGTACTCTTCGACAGCAGCGCGTGCATTTCCATTACAAACACCGTAAATGAAATGCATGTCAGCCACATGAGACGGCGGTAGATCACGCAATCGTACCATTGCAATGATAGAGTAGTTAAGTTTGCTTAAACAAACTTTCCTCACAAGATTAAGTAGTGCACAAATCACAAAACACGTAGCGTCACGGGGTCAGTAATCAAGCGACTGAATGAAGTAACGCTAGCCGACAAGGGTGTGCACGTGGTAGGGACGCAATTGTTAAAAAGCTGTTTCTAGGAACCGGTTTCTACCTGAGCGACCCTTTTTATTTGAATAGTTGCAAATGTTCAACAAGTTGTTTGCTGGTTTTTTTTTAGAGATAGGTATTAGTAATGTTCTGTGAATTTTTAGCTGATATGTAGTAGATTACAAATAATAATTAAAAAAGTCGTCCTATGGGGATAATTTATGGACTTACACTAGTTTTTTTAAAATAAATACACAATTTTTTACCGAAAAAATTACTTCGATTCCGTCTTTTTTTTCGTAGTCGATAATTTTTAGTAAAAATGTTAATTAACCTGTTAAAATAACTGATAAGCTTTTGGAAATAATAAACAGAATCCAAATCGACCCATAAACTTCGGAGATGTGTCAAAAAATAGAAAGCAAATCTACAAACTCTACTTAAAAAATTAAAAATTGAATAACATGAAAAATATTATAGATAGACCCCCCCTTTTGAAGTTTATTTTCGACATTTTTTCATGAATATTCAGAATATTACGGGCGGTCACATGCGCATGGGCGACATTGTATATTTGTTAGACATAAAAACTTACACTTTTAAGTTGTCCTTTTACGCAACTTATGATAACTTCACAACCTTTTCCTTTTGTTGCTAATAAAACATTATCTGAAAAACTGCTGTCGCGGGAGTTTCCAATGTTTTCATCTGGAAATAAGACATTTTTTTGTTAAGTATACAAGGACAAACCCAAGTTGAAAAAAACAGGGATACAGCTATCTAAGGCACTGGAACCATGATGGCTGTAAAGGCCTTGAGTTTTATTGCAATTTTGTTGACTTGCCGATAAAAATCACTAGTGTACCCTTGCAAGACCGTGATATTGTAGCCGCTATTCTGAATAAAAACACAATAATCTTTCCTGCATGCTTATGGCTCGCCCATGTAGAACGGGCCCAGATCATCATAATTAAGTATCAAAATCGCCTACCTTTTAACTCAGGGTACAGTTTCTGCAAGAACTTCTTTTTCTGTAAATCGCTGACTGTTGTGAAAACTGTGCACCCGTGAGCGAGCGCAACGGCAATGGCCGCCTGCCCCAATGCGCCTGTGCCTCCGTGCACAAGCACGTCATTACCAGGTAACATTCTACCCTTAAATATCTAATAACAGATCAATTTAAATGGTTAGTAACGAAGGTATAATTGTGTTAAGATGTAAAGCGGCTGGATTTAGCCATTTTTGTATATAATTACGTAAACTCACGAGACAGTAGAGTGCGTGTACGTAGGCGAGTGGCACAGTGGCGGCGTCCTCCAGGCTCCAGTGCGCCGGCACCGGCCACAGCAGCTCCGGCTGCGCGCGCACCACGCTGCCGGCCGCGCCGCCACGCACCAGCCCCATCACGCGCTCACCACTGTAACATAAACATAACATTATATCACGCTTGTATTTCTCAAAGTTTAGGCTGAGCTGTAAGTACACCCAAATTTCGTCAGTTACGTTTAAGTCCCATTCTTGTTCTCCATGCAGGTTAACTTGTTATTCGACATGTTTCTCCCAGGAAATGACAGTATGACCTATTTACAACAAATAAGCAATATACAGTCCAGGTGAAAATCCATGGGATACGAGTAAATCCAAGGTTTGTGTGCTTTTGAAAATTTCTAAGAATTTATCGTAAAATATTATTTAGCAGACATTCGAATTGTGAGTAATGTGAGATTTGGACCCGCCAACAGCTGTTTTTACATTATCTGTGGTAGCACGCTCTATGTAATAACTAGTAAGATCAGCATTACAAAAATCTTACATTCCTTAAAAAGAAATATCTAAATATAAACACTTGCCTGTTAGTGGTTCCACTGTAGTCCATTCCGTACACATTGAAGTCGCATGGCGACACGCCAACCGCTCTCTTCACATCGGACGTGCAGAGCCCGGCGTAGTGAACCTGATAATACGAACAACAAATAGTACTGTTTTGTAATGCCAAAACGTAGCCTAAGCCATTGCAAATAGAAAAAGATAACAACTTAAATAAAATAACTAAAAAGGTGGCTGTTATTTTAGCTCAATCTTTTTCTTTCACAGCCAGTCGAAAGCAGGAGTCATACGAGGTAGAGTATTAAGGACAGTTAGCAGTGAGCAGTTACTTCATACATACCGTTACCACCAAATCAGCCTGCCGTAACTGAGGAGCCTCTACCCAGTGCAGGGACTCAAGATCTCCAATTTGTGAACATTGTAGTACGAGTATTACATGATTCTTTAAGTCTCCTTGTTGCCGCACGCTACTCGAGGTTCCCTGTAAAATCGGGTAGGTTGTATCAGGGACGCAGCCGCAGCAGAGTATGTGAAACGTCTTGTGTGTGCTAGAGAGTGTGTTGGTACTAAGCACTAGCTTGTACTCTGTAGAGTAAGATTTGTTGATTAATTATCTATATCAGGGCCTGTACTACAGTACAGGCCCCGATATAGATAATTAATCAAAGAAACACATATGCACCAGTAACATTTATTTACATATTTTATTCAAACATAAACTTACTTAAACTGGGTTGTTATCGGCCGATAATAACTCCAAGGCCAGGGTCTTATTGAGCTATAGAGTTGAGTATACGTGTCCAGTATCGATTACAGATCGAGTCCGTTATCTTTAACGAGAACCCTCGTTTCATTTATTTGTCCAAAAGCCAAATTTCAGCGACTACCATAATCAAACGCACGTGTAATCTGTTCCTACTGTGGCCTTGGACTGTTACTGTCGGATGTAGCATGGCTCTGGTGGATGTTGATGAGCTGGTCTCATTCTCTGCCTCTATTGCAGCCACAGTTACATCAAATAGCGGTGATCGAGACTGTCTTACGCCGCTTGAACCCGCCGCACTCGCAGACGGCTGTGGTTCCTACGCTTGAATCAATCGATCGCGTCCCCTGTGAAGACGAACACGTTCGACCGAGGTCAAAGTTGGTTGTCGAGGGCTAAAATCTCTCTCTCTAGCTACCTAACCACCACCCACGGCAGTGTTGTGCGTTAGGTAACGGACGCTGTAGCGTCATAGTAGAACAGTCGTCACATTTAACCTTTTTAAAGTCTACAACTTCTTATGGTCACAAGTTTGAGTCATATGTATCACACCTACTATAACGTCGTGAGTTCTGTCAAACGCGACCATTCCCGCTCGAATCGATCAATGTACTACTGAGTAATCACTAAACAAGCACAACGCGCGATGGTAAATATTAGTTCAGAATGCGTCGTGCTGTGCGCTATTTCAGAGCTATTTACACTAATGACATAATATACACTAACGAGTTATGGCTTCTATCCTCTAAATTATGGTAACAAAATAATGCCAGTAGGTGCTATAATTCCAAAATAATAAAAACGATATTTCAGGTCAATAATCTAATGAAAGCATAGGTACTAAGATATAATAATAAAAGTTCTATGTATTCAGTTCTATATAAAAAGTAAATTTTAGCTCCTATAGGCACCCACAATAAATAAATTCCGCCGGGGCTAGGAATTTAGTTTCGCAAATATTATGAACTTTCGCAGTTAGACTTTTCGCTACAAAAAGTGGCAGCGACTAAAATACCGAAATAAACTTAATAACTCTTTTAATTTATCTTACACCTATACCACAGTTTTGTCAAAAACACGTTTTCAAACTCATGTTCCTCAAGAAAAAAATTAAAATCAAGAACGAAAATGTAGATGTAGAAATCCACTTACGTTTACGCCGCAAACCCGTGAAGGTGGTACAACCAGGTCCACTCTTGTTGTGTCTTGACTGACGGGAGGCAGATTGCGGTATTTAATATTCTGTAGAGTAACTCCACCACACCTGAAGTATTATAAATGTATAATTTATTCAATTCAGCTCGACACAATTTAAAAAAAGTGCTTAAAAAGTAAGCGAAACGTTCAAGAACAAGTATAGTGATGAAAATAATAATTAGTACTATCCAATAAACGCAGCTGTCTGTTTTAGTATACCATAATTCATCCGAAACGACCGGACAGTGCATGGGACAGAGGAAATTGAGAGTACACCTGTGTTTGCACACACAATTGGACTAGAATGTTTCCATAGTTGGCTAGTCTTCGTTGAAATTAGCCGCCATTCGCCGTGACCGAAATTCGATCTGGAGAAAATTGTTATAACATACTTAGTCACCTTGTAAGATCATGGACATCAGAAAAGTAAGCATTCACAACAGTCTTCCCGTTCAAGTTGTAGGCATCTTGAAGATGTCTCCTGGTGTCAATATCTAATCTCCTGATTTGCGTGGGCAGGGATACTGCATCGTGTGGTTGTCGCAACATGTTCAGCTGCAGCAACCCGTCGATGAACGAGACCCAGTTGTCGCGCCATACCAGCGCTGCCTGGCTCAAAGATGCGCTCGCGGCCTCGACGCTTACGAACTCGCCACTACAACATAGATATATCGAATGAGCTTTATTGGATACCAAAATAATAACACTGAGACAAAACAAGCGGAAAGCTTTCGTAAAATTGTGTCAAATTGTGGGCGTGCAGCAGCTTCGTTTTGTATGAAAATGCAATCCATGCCAATGCAATTGAACACGTTACACTCGGATGTATGTTTTGATGTTTGTTGACATGGATAAGTAGTCAGTAGCCCAACTGCACAGATGTAGGTTCATAATCTCGTTTCAGGGGAATGAGGCGAAAAGAGAAGTATCTCCATCGTGTGATTGTGCATAAATATGGGCTACCATAGATATCCGTGAGCAGCTTATGTTATAGTGGAAAAGTGAGACACTCGCAGCCAGACAAAAGCAAAACGTGCACCAACAGTAATGGAATCTTTTAAACCGACTGGCCCAGAAAGAGGTAGTGTTTTTAATTTTTTGTTATCTTATTATGGCTAACCTGTAATTATAATCCCTGTCTTGCAGCAGTTGGTAAATATCTTGTGAACTGAGCACCATGTCAGTATCATTAGTTTTTATCAAGTTTACGTTCAAACCACTTCGAATGTACCCTGAAGCCACTCTGTAATTCTCGTTCAAGATCTGTTGGAGATAAATTGGTCATATAATCACGCCTATGTTCCCTGAAAGATATGGCAGAAGTGTTCGTAAACTAAATAAATACTGCACAAGTCATGTTTGAGTCTCATGTAACAGGTGTCGAGCCTATTGGCCATAAATTGCTACTGAAATATTCAAGAAAACCCAATAGCACTTTGAATAGCATCTAGAATTCGAACCCCATGTTCAACAGTTGCACTATTTGAATAGTACGCAGTAAAACATGTCAATCAAAGTTTTGCGTAATACAATGAATTTGAATATCTTCTAAATCAGTGTAGTATCCGTTTATATGAACTGTAGCAGGGCTGCTATCATGATTTACTCACAGGAGTCACAGGTTCACCATCATCACATCCAAGTCCTAGTTCAGGGTACTCTTTACCTTCAACCTCCTGCTTATTTGTGCGGACTGACATTGACATTTGTGACAGCTACCTGACTATTTGTGCGTGTGAGATTGTGTTTACATATCTATTAAATAGATACACTACAATCAGTGTACCTCAAATTTTCCGCTCCCCCTGTGCAGTGATACGCTGAGCCTAAGCGGTCGCTGGTCGTGCAACGTAGGCTGAGCGTACAGGTGCACGTCATGGAACTGCACCGGCTTCTGACGCTTGGCAACCCCTGAGTGCATCGCGAGGGTGTCCCACGCCGCCATCAGAGCAGCCGCAAAAGGATAGCACTGTTTCTCTGGAATTTAAGGGGATATTGGATTTTCTATATCCATTATTCTTACAAGCTAAATGCAAGTCCGTGATGGTATGTGATCACATCCACTTATGGATAATAAATAATATGTGCAATACCAAAGGTATTGCAATACGTTGTTATCCCAAAAACAAAGCTGAAATGTCTCATGAGCCTGTAATTACACTAGCATAATTATACCATCCAAATCGGAACGGAGTGCAGCAAAGCTGCCTAAAAAGGTCACAATATGCTCTTTTATGTATAGCTCATACTCAGATATTAGTTGAAGAATGCGGTTGGTTATAAATGATAAATGATAAATTATTTTATTTCTGTAAGTAGGTTTGTACAAACACTTTTACACGTCAATCATATTTTAAAACTAGATGAGGTCGGCGTTTCCTACCTGACTACTCTGAGAAGAAAGGCCGAAACAAACTCAGAGGTCACAGTCTCTTTTAAAGTCCAGACATAATCTTGGTCAGATCATGTGAAGACCATGTAGATTTGAGTCTGAAATGGTAATTTTGAGGAAAAAATACCACACAGAATGAGTGGACCTGTCCAGTCAGTGCACGCATTTGTCAGTAATCGTGCAGCTCAACTCAAAACTTAAGGAGCTCAACGATTCGACGAACAATACCAAAGAAAGGACATTTGGGTAGGCCGCATAAATTACTCAAACTGCCAGACTTTGATTAAAACTAATCAAGAAAGAAAAAAAAAAAACAATGATCTACATAGTCTTCACATTCACAATAATTAAAATAATATACTATTTTACAAAGTAAATATTCATGTCAATATATTTATAAAAAATCATCAATGTCAACAGGTATAAAAAATCCTGAAATAATCTTGGTCAGATCATTTGAGGACCATGTAAGATTGGTGTCTGAAATGGTCTTTTAAGGAAAGAACCATACAGATTTGAGTGGACCTGTCCAGTCAGTGCACGCATTTGTCAGTAATCGTGAAGCTCAACTCAGAACTTAAGGAGCTCAACCATTAGACGAACAATACCAAAGAAAGGACATTTGGGTAGGCCGCATAAAGCACTCAAACTGCCAGATCATCATTGAAACTACCTGAGAAAGTGAAAAAAAAAAAAAAAACTGACGCACATAGTCCTCACATTCACAATAATTTGATAATAAAGTTATACTTCAGAAAGTAAATTGTCATGTTAATTACTTCACATACGAAAATGTTTTTCTGTAGACAATGTAACACTTAAGTATGGTACACATCTCATCCTAACTCATAGACAATGAAACAGACATATGTCCTACCTCCAAACAGTGAGGGCGTTAACAAATTAAATTCAGTTTTACCTCTAACAACGTGACCTTGTAGGTAGCTGTACTCATCATCATGAATGGACTTCAGGAACTGGCAGGCTGCAGCCACTCGCTTCTCTCCACCGACATAATATGTAACGTTCCTTAAAGGAAATAAATTAAATTAAAAAAAAGGTCAAGCGATGAATAACATTTTAGTTTGGGTCTGTGATAGTCTCACGGCTGGCCAAATGCCTCAGTTCTAGTCAACAGAGGGATAGGTAGATCATTGACTATCGCATTTTAATTTAATTTTTGTGTTGGCGATAAGTCCTGGTCCAGGTCTCAATATGAGCTTCATTACAGGTGGGATGTAGGTAGGATGACGCTAATCCATGCGTCATATTCGTGAACGGACGCCGTCAGTCGAGACTGGCCATCTCTTTGACTGCCACAGCTTATTTTTACTACTAATCTTATATTTTAAATTGTTTCTTAATGTATTTTTTTTTTGTACATTGTTCTCACATATAGAAGCAACAAGAATAATGTACCCAGGATTATGTATATAATATCTTGATTTAAAAAGAGTGTCCTTGGAGTCTCTTGCCCGTTCTTCTCCAAAGAGATCTACGTTTTTTGAATGGGCAAATAGCTTCAACTTTCTGACTAACTGACCGACTCTTTGACAAATCAAAAGTGACTGTAGATGATTTAATTGAAATAAATGCTTCGAGTTTGAATATACAGTAATTTTAATTTAAGTAGTTTATATTCTGTTTTCTGCAAAAATAGAGGACGTCAAAGTTATGGTTTCAAGACTGGTTATAGTGGCTAGCTAGTACTTTATGACTTTTTCAGAAGACCTTATAAGATATGTTAACATAGACATGGTCATTGACTACAAGAACATCATTACAAAAAAAACATGTCTTAAATCGCCAACCTGTAGGTATGTAAAGTCCGGGAAATTATAAATAAGCAATTTGACCACCAAGTTTAATTGTCCCTATATTCAAACCCAAGTTGTAATTCTTTGACAGTTGTGTGGAATAGCTGTAACACGGGAAATTGACGAAGGGTGTCAATTTGCTTAGCATTAATTTCCCTGACTTTACCTAATTAGCAAGCGTGGTCATTAATGCTCGTGCTACTACTACACTAATAAAAAATCCTTTGCCTTTAGTAGGACAATAATGGGCTGGTATTTTTTGTATATTAAGATAATTAAATTAATGGACTTACCATGTTTCACCGTGGTTCCATTCGACTAAATGTGACAGCATAGGTGTTTCCGTAGATACAGGGAACTCCACTTTCGGGTACAAAGCTTGCACCTTTGGTGTGTATCCGTGCATGTACAAACTGTACGAATAAAATAATTAATGTATCAGTTATTGTAATTCATAAATAGATGGATAGAACGGGTGCCGTAATAGGGTGCTTGTCGACAATGTGATTATTAAGGCTCCGTTCACACCTAAGCGTAGAGTCGGCGGCCGACTGTGAGCGTATTATACAAAATACATATATCACGTAAAAACAACTACAGCCGCCGACTGCCTGTCTTTTGTTTTTCATCAGCCCATTTCAACAATCAACCAACAATAAAGAAAGAATGAGAAACGATAGTCCCTAAAAAAGTTACATATTAATTCCTAAACCGTTTTAAATGTGAAACTTCAATTAGAGACAGGATTGACCACAAAAATTAACGTAGAATTTGAAAATATAAGGACCAAACAAAGGACCGACGAACTTTTACAGGACACAGCTCTCATGAATCTATACAAGTTCTGATGTGGAAACCACTCTGAAATATTAACAAAAAGCAGCAATTTTTAGAAAATGCATTATTCACACGATAAGTGTAGTTTCCCACAGACAGTACAGCCAACGGTAACCGTCTTGTTACAAAACGATTTAAAATTTTTAGTCCCAACACAAACCTTCGAGCTCGTTATTTATAAAATTTATTCAGAGTAAAGTTCTTAACACAAAATCGACAAGTTATACTCGGGTATGGTCAGTTTTTGTAAGGAGAACTTTAAGTTTGTCGCAACCATGGAATTATTAAGTACTTATAGAATTTATAATTTTAAGAATTTCTAAGTAGGTACTTACTCGCCAACCGCTTTAAGTAAGAAAAGCGCATTGTCAGGATGTCCGCGTCTGGTGAGCGAAACATGCCGACTTTCCGCCGGCATGGATCGTTTGAGGATCGCCTGCAACAGTCCGTGCGGCGCCACCTCCACCAGCACAGCGTTGCTAGGTATCAGCCGCAGCGTTTCCTCGAACAACACCGAGCTCTGCGACGTACAACCAACTCAGATCAATTTTGACGCTACAATTATTATCGTTTTTAGGTCAAAGCAGAAACAAAAAGCGTCAACAAATATATTGACAAGGGGAATTACATAGGGAGGGTAGGGGCACCTCCCCTGTGATTGGACATTTTGGTTTAAAATTTGATATATTTTATTTCACGTAAACCTACGTGGGCACTTATGAAACGTCTGAAGCGAGGTGCACAGATCCAATTGGTCGTTTTCTATGTATACTCGTAAGAGTCGCCAAGATACTCCACGGTTACTCTTAAAAATAATTGGCTTTTGCAGTGTTTCTAGGTATGGGAGGACAGTGTAGGCCTGTCATCAAATACCAAATTCCTAACAAAATAAAAAATGGCCAATTCGAAACATCTATGAGTCAATAAGGCCTACAAGGTTATCACATTCACAGAAATAAAAAATAACTATTTATAAAAAAATAAAAATAACTATTTAAACCTAATGATATGATTGGCATGATAATTGTATCGAATCTAAGAGGATATCATTTTCATTGTTGCGTAATAGTGGTGGAGGGTCTGGTGCTAATATTGCGTTTGTGGTGATTTAAGGTATTGTGCGCGGGTTCATTACTAATTACGTGATGCGTTCGAGGAGAGTATTTGTCGCGGAGGAAGGGAGTAAGGACTGACCTGCAATACTGATGTAGAATCTGGCTCCACGTGGCTTCATTCTTCGGTGATTTCTCCAGCATGAGATCACTACACTTCACTCAAGATTAATGTTCACTCAACAGTTAGTAGGTTGCAGTATTAGCTGCCCTACAGTATAGCGGTTATAAAAGTTTCACAAATTGCGTGCGCACACGTAAATACGAACGTGCGATTTCAACGGTGTCTTGGTGCTCAGTGTCATTCGTAAAAAAAATGTCGTCTCTCAATCATTATGGGAGGGGAAGGGCGGATATAGGAAATGATCAAATGCTCTCAAAATGACAATCTTAAACGTTTTATAGATGAATGAATTTGAGTACGAGTCTTTTTAGACTATAAAAGTGAAATTATTTTATTTTCACAATTTTTGGCGTTAACATGCTCTGTCGCCTTGAGAATACCCAGGGTTCTTAAGCAAAAAGTAAACTGAACGAATATTTAATATTATAAGTACCTACTTACTTATGTTAAACAACTATTATTGAGACGCATTATGTTTTATCTAGCTGTTATTTGGTTATTAGTTTATTGGCATGGTAATGGACACAATTTTCCAATAGATCTTTTAAAATGACCGGTAGCCGTTTTAACTAAAGCGACACAAATAGTGCCGCCTTTACCGGGATGTACTTCAATTATTATGCCCATTTGCCATCGTAATGGAGGAATATCATCTTGATGAATCAAAACTACTATATCGAGCTTTATACTATCTACTTGCGGTAGCCATTTCTGTCTAACCTTCAAAATTATGTAAGTGTTCTACACGCCATCTTTTCCAGTAGTTACACACCATCTAGTCTAGTATTTTTTTCCGACAACTAAAAGCCTTCGCTCCAGCGGGAAATATTTACGATGGGCAGAGAAGTTAAACATGAAGCCATAATAATATGAGTAGGTATAAAAGGTTCCAGATACGGCTCCTCAGATAAAATACAAAGTGGTTTCGAGTTAAGGACTGTCTCAATTTGAGTAAGAACAGTCAGAATTTCCTCAAAAGTGAGAATTTGGGGACAAATGATGCGTTATAAATGTGTTTTCATAAATTTTATGTTAGACTCCCACAATTCCCCAAAGTGCGGAGCGCGGGGTGAAATCATTTTCCATTCAATGCGGTAGCAATCAGCCAGTAGGTTTCGTAATTGAGCTTTAGCTTCAACGAAATTGGTTCCATTATCGGAATGTAAACATGGAACACGTCTGCGGCAGGAAAAAAATATTTTAAAAGCGGAAATAAATGTATCAGAAGATACATCGGTAACCAGTTCAATGAGAACAGCTTTAGTAACAAGGCATACAAACACGCATATATAAGCCTTTTGACTTCTTTGACCGCGACGTCTACGTAAAGTTACTTTTATTGGACCAGCATAGTCTACACCTATACAGTTATAGACGCGGTTTATGAATACGCATAAACGCCTTGGTTTCCTATACGTGGCAAGTAGGCAGCTCAGCCATTTTGGGATACAATTTTCAAGGAGAATTTTTAAAACAAAAATTACAAGCGTGTAATCTGTTCTAATCACACTTCTAAACGAGAGTCTCCAATATTTCTGACGCAACAGTGAACTCATAAGGTTGGTTTCAGTATGACAATAAACGCGGTGAAAATAATAATAGAGCGGGATGCTTAGCTCTTCTTAAGGAAGGTTTTCATTAGATAATCTACCACCGATTTTAACAATTTCCGTCTAAGAATTTGTAGTCGATAAAGAGATCGAGACCATTAAGTGGTGAACGTAAATTACCCTTTTGTATGTCTTTATAATTGTTTAGTGATGTTTTTGCACAGAGCGGATTAAAAGAATGAGAAGAGCGGCGCATAACTCTAGCTGAGCTAAAGAAGCTACCTTTACATGTGCGAACTTGGATTTAGTACGTAGTACATGCGATTGCCGTTTTGCGTGGATGTGACGCATATATTCCGCCAACTCGTTCTTTTTTATATTTGTGTTTTTCTCTGCGTCATGTTTACCGCAAATAAACGTATTTTCTTTCTTTTTTTTTCTGAGTAGCTGGAATACCCAGCTCATCCAGGTCACATCCCATCCTCTCTTTTAATCAATTAATTCTCTATTCTCAATTTTTTTTTTGTTATTTTTTATAGAACTGAATGAGATTATGAGACGTGCATTTTTGAATTTTCCTTATTTTTATAAAGTATAATACCTACTAAAGTGAAAGATCAAGATTGCGGGTAGACTTAGCAAATAATGCGTTGGTAATGAATGAAGTGATGGGATTCGTAAGTAAATCAGAAATGACTCACGCCCGAGACACACCTACTTACGCGGGAATCTATTATTGAGTACCTAATAATTATATTTTTGTATATTCCGAAACAAAGTTATGTATAAAATTAGCGGGAGCAGTAAGGTTAGGTATAAGACCTGTAGCGGTAATATTTTAGGTAGTTGACCTAATGCTAAGGAAAAGACCTATAGAAAATGCGGTCATAAACACTAAATAGCGGTTTAGGTATAGTAATTCATAGAGAATCCGGTTGAAGGCAAACCATCCAAAATGTGTGTCCTTCGTCGAAAATGTGTCGTCTCTCCATCATTATGGAGGAAGGGTGACGGACATAGAAAACGACCGAAATGCTCTCATAATGACAATCTTAAACATTTTATAGATTAATTAATCACGACGAGGCTTTTTAGACTTTAAGAGTGAAATTATTTTACTTTACATTTTTTGGCGTCAAGAAGTGACTATAGTTATAACCTATTCTCTGAAACGTCACGGGTGACCAAAGCGTAGATATTACGTTAATTGGCTAAGGAAATAGCATTGTCATTTAGCGTGGGGTTTTATGGGCACGTTTTGACTTGTAAGCGATGTGGGGGAGTACTTTGACACAGTATTTAGTTTAACTTGACTTTGATGCCTTGTCTTCATTAATAAAAATATGATTGAAACACTAAACAAAAACTACCGTTACTCACCAGTAGGTTGTTAGTTTGATATTCTGCCGAACAATTTTTAGCTAAATCTTCGTTCCATTTGCTCTGCGGAATAGAAGTCGATAGCCAACGCTCACTGCGGGGCTTCGGATTCTTTATTACTTCTTTCAGTAACTTTAGAAGTTGAGGCCCTGAAAAAAGTTTGGCATTTAATCTTCTTCAATATTATGTGCTAATTACATTTCCTTTTGAACGCCATTGGTTAAACGTTTCGTTGTGGCCTATACAAGTCGCACCTTATAATTTAATATTTTTATTCCGTGACTTCTTTTTGACGGAAGTCGACTTCAACATAATTGGAATAGGCAGTTAACGTTGATACTGACCTACTTTTTGACGGCTATTGACGTCGTGGGCGCCCGGGCCAGGGTTTTCATTCGACATCTAGCCTTTGGAAGCGTTTAAAAGGTTAATTAAGACGATACCTCATACCTACAACTGAGATGTATCGCGAATGATACGGTATGTTGGAACACGGCACCTCCTTCGCGAACACGCCTTTCGCCACGAGTTGAGCAACGAACTCCTTCATGATGCCAGCAGGTCCTGAGATGGTGCTGGAGGCAGGCCCGTTATGACACGCTACATCAATCTCAGGTAGACATATCTTCGATATCTATATTTGAAAATAAATACCGGAATGATGAGACAGGACTTTGTGTTTCGAATACTTAAAAAAAAGGACTTTGTTTCACGGTTTCTTGTTACTACCCTTGGGTTGTTTATCCATATATGCCATGTTGCCATATGATAATAGAGGTTAATATAGTAACACGGACTCTTAGAAAGTTAAAAATATACCTCTTACGGGCAGACAGGCGGCGTAGGTTCAGTATTAGGGTAGCAAAATGAAACAATAATGAATGATTGGATTTACTTTTTCATATCCCAGACCAACAGCGGCCATTGAACCACGTATGATGGGAGTCTCCAGCGAAACCCGTCCACGTCGGTAAGCGCACATAATCATTTGTTCCGCTGTTAAACATCCGTCGGCGTATGCGCATGCCAGCTCACCAACACTGTGTCCTGTAGGAATTAATGCAATGATCAAATAAGCTTAAATAAGTATGATCCACTTACGAGTATATGGCAAAAAAAATATGATTATTGCCTTCGTTCAGTGTACACACATATAAATTACATTTTAAAATAATTTAACTAAAAATATGAAAAAAGTTGTGGTCCGCTGGTTTCAGTAGCAGGGTCCAAGCCACGAGACAGGAACCTCCTCACAAATGCGAGCTGTATCGAGGAGTACTATAATTGTCTAATGTAGTTGACATATCTTGGGACCATTGGGTTCCAGATCTTTGGAAGCCCTACGAGGGACAGAAGCAAATTCATAGAAGCCCGTTAGACACTCATAATGAAATGAGACACCAACAGGCAATTATACCTGTATGCACTATGCAAGTGTACCAAGGACAATCCCCGGTTGGGTATCCAACTGCAGGGCACAGGTCTCTCAAAAATATAGCGAAAAGAATTTATAGGCAATATTTTCGAATAGAGCATAGTTTTGGGATGTAGATACACTTTCAAATAGCAAACCTATATACGAACTAATTTTTCCTTGGGCTTTTGCACAATCAGGCTATCGGCACTATCAAAAATATTAACCCCTTTAAAAATTAAAGCATTTTACCTATGATTCCGTCAGGCTTTAAGCCCAGTTCATGAAGGACATCTGTAAGTCCGATTTGAATAGCAGCGATTCCCACGAAGGAGTGTAGGATATTGCCGAACATGTCTTTGTCAGTAGACGTTATAATGTTAACAATGTCAAGACCTTCAGGTTCCATCACTTTATGACAACTGTAACAAAGTACTCATTTCAATACCTATATTAGTAAAGTAGGGTTTAAACAATTTAAGAGAAAAAGAAAGTATTCAAAATTACTGAATTAAAATTCCCCGTGCTACTTAAACATTTTAAAACTTCTGATTAAACTATTGATGTTTTATAATTACCGTTGTATAGCAGCAGCGAAGGTCGTTATGCGCATGAGTTGCGCGCCCATACCAACCCACTGCGAGCCCATCCCGCTGTACACGAACCACAGCGGCCGCCGAGCGTCGTCGAAGTACTCAGTCTTCTCACACAAGCTCACAGTTTTTTGGTCCACATCCGTGTCTGGCAAGATAAGAAAACAAAACATTGCATTTATAGAGGTATGAGGAACAGGGTGTAAAATTCACTCATACTCTATAGAAAAGGGAGGATCCTCCGACCAGACGGGTGTCGTGTCTGGTGGGCAACTGCCCGACGTTTGATGTTGGGACGTTGTATATATGCTAGTTGCGCTGTAAACTCTGCTTGCGCGATGCAGGATTTTCGTGACGTCAGTGTGACGCGTAGCTCGCATGTGGCGTTGTAGGTGCCGCTACATCACTCCCCCCCGGAGACCAGAGGTCGATAGTGGGCTGAGTCTTGTATCTTGCGATGCTTGCCAGGGCCAGTTGAGGTTTCAGTGAGTCGGAACCGGGTGCCGCATAGTTCACGGTGAGTCGGAACTGTCTGCGGTGGTAACCCAGTGAGTTGGGGTGGCGCTGCGTTATGCTCCAGTGCGTCGGATGTGGTACAGCGCCGAGTTGAGGCTGACTGCGGGCGTCGACCAGGAGAGGGTTTGAAGGCTCTGCTTGTGGACCGGTCGAGAGTGCATTGTGCTGTGCCAAGGTTACTGGTGAGGCTGAGGGTGATGACCAGGTATGCGCGGTCGCTGCATGCCGGTGGTCAGGATACCCGTTAAAGCCGTGGGTGCTGGCTGGCTGTGTGACTTACCGCTCGAAAGCTTGGAGGAAGTGATGATGACGTCACGCTGATGTAGATGCACGAAGGCTGCGCTGACGTTCATGTTCGGGGTCACCAGTATAGAGGTATGAGGAACAGGGTGTAAAGCTCACTCATACTCTATTGAAAAGGGAGGATCCTCCGACCAGACGGGTGTCGTGTCTGGTGGGCAACTGCCCGACGTTTGATGTTGGGACGTTGTATATATGCTAGTTGCGCTGTAAACTCTGCTTGCGCGATGCAGGATTTTCGTGACGTCAGTGTGACGCGTAGCTCGCATGTGGCGTTGTAGGTGCCGCTACATCACTCCCCCCCGGAGACCAGAGGTCGATAGTGGGCTGAGTCTTGTATCTTGCGATGCTTGCCAGGGCCAGTTGAGGTTTCAGTGAGTCGGAACCGGGTGCCGCATAGTTCACGGTGAGTCGGAACTGTCTGCGGTGGTAACCCAGTGAGTTGGGGTGGCGCTGCGTTATGCTCCAGTGCGTCGGATGTGGTACAGCGCCGAGTTGAGGCTGACTGCGGGCGTCGACCAGGAGAGGGTTTGAAGGCTCTGCTTGTGGACCGGTCGAGAGTGCATTGTGCTGTGCCAAGGTTACTGGTGAGGCTGAGGGTGATGACCAGGTATGCGCGGTCGCTGCATGCCGGTGGTCAGGATACCCGTTAAAGCCGTGGGTGCTGGCTGGCTGTGTGACTTACCGCTCGAAAGCTTGGAGGAAGTGATGATGACGTCACGCTGATGTAGATGCACGAAGGCTGCGCTGACGTTCATGTTCGGGGTCACCAGTATAGAGGTATGAGGAACAGGGTGTAAAGCTCACTCATACTCTATTGAAAAGGGAGGATCCTCCGACCAGACGGGTGTCGTGTCTGGTGGGCAACTGCCCGACGTTTGATGTTGGGACGTTGTATATATGCTAGTTGCGCTGTAAACTCTGCTTGCGCGATGCAGGATTTTCGTGACGTCAGTGTGACGCGTAGCTCGCATGTGGCGTTGTAGGTGCCGCTACATCACTCCCCCCCGGAGACCAGAGGTCGATAGTGGGCTGAGTCTTGTATCTTGCGATGCTTGCCAGGGCCAGTTGAGGTTTCAGTGAGTCGGAACCGGGTGCCGCATAGTTCACGGTGAGTCGGAACTGTCTGCGGTGGTAACCCAGTGAGTTGGGGTGGCGCTGCGTTATGCTCCAGTGCGTCGGATGTGGTACAGCGCCGAGTTGAGGCTGACTGCGGGCGTCGACCAGGAGAGGGTTTGAAGGCTCTGCTTGTAGACCGGTCGAGAGTGCATTGTGCTGTGCCAAGGTTACTGGTGAGGCTGAGGGTGATGACCAGGTATGCGCGGTCGCTGCATGCCGGTGGTCAGGATACCCGTTAAAGCCGTGGGTGCTGGCTGGCTGTGTGACTTACCGCTCGAAAGCTTGGAGGAAGTGATGATGACGTCACGCTGATGTAGATGCACGAAGGCTGCGCTGACGTTCATGTTCGGGGTCACCAGTATAGAGGTATGAGGAACAGGGTGTAAAGCTCACTCATACTCTATTGAAAAGGGAGGATCCTCCGACCAGACGGGTGTCGTGTCTGGTTGGCAACTGCCCGACGTTTGATGTCGGGACGTTGTATATATGCTAGTTGCGCGGTAAACTCTGCTTGCGCGATGCAGGATTTTGCCTGACGTCAGTATGACTTGTAGCTCGCATGTGGCATTGTAGATGCCGCTACACATTCTTCGATTTATAGTGATCCAGGTTAGAAAGAAATAATATGTACAATATGATGTAATTGTTGCTAACAGACAGTTGATGGGGTCGAAAAGTTCTGGAGTGGTGACCGCATCTTGGATGGCACAGCGTGGGTAGGCTTCCTACAAGCTAGACCAATAACCTGGTGGAAGTCACGGGATTCCACTAGATGCGAGAAGCACAGGACCGGTCCACGTTACAATGATTGGGAAAACCTATGTCCAGGAACGAGTTTCGACTTAATAATGATGATACATAGTTACTATAATATCAATTTGTGCATACCTAGTATCGCATATCCCCTGCCTAAATGTCCAGAGATGTCGTTTGCATGTATGTTGTGCAAAAGTGCTAATTCTTCAGCATCGATGGGTCTAGACTTGAGGTTCTCAAATATCTTAGTGATGGCAGACTCTTGTCGGCCTGATAATGTGACCAAGCGTGGAATAGAAGACTGGTAGCGGGAAAGGTCCTGGAATATTTAATAATTGTTAAGGCGTATCTGGGCAGCATATCTGTCGTCATTCGATATTGAACGTGTTAGTTCTCATCATTCAATGATTAACGTTTCAAGTGATGTAACGTCACGATAAACACAGTTAACAGTAACGTTACATCACTGAGTAAAGGTACCTTGGGTTTATAGTGTCCATGCAGCAGCACATGTGAGTTGACGCCGGTGACGGACATGCCATTGACGGTGACGTAGGAGCGGTGGAAGCGCTGGTGCTCAGTGACGACGCGCATGCGCCCCTCGCGTAGAGCTACCACGTCCTGCCGCGGACTACCACAGTGCAGGTTTGCAGCAAGCTGACCGGTGTGGTAGCCAAGTAATACCTGCATGTTTGGTAAGCATTATTAAATATGTCTACTAAAATGATCAGTGTGGTACCTACTTCCCCAGACAAGCTCATTTGCAAAGAGATCTAATCTAGTTCTTGTAGGTACTAATAAGCTACTAACCTTAGTGATAGCTGTCATGCCAGATGCTGCCACTGTCAAGCCAACGTTAGATGTCACGCTGCCTACTAGTAGGGGGTCTTGCCTATCTTTGCAGTAGACTTCTTCAATTGCTTCCAGCTCAGATTTGTCAGCATCCGGTACGCCTGCAAAGCGATGAGATGTGGTAAAACAAAAATGTTCCAAAAAACTTTTAACGTGATCACAGTGGAATTAATGGTTTACACTATTTACATGATAATTACAATTGTGTATAAATTTTATTCATTGGTAAATTTTGACGATTTTTTATATCGTCAATAACTCTGGACCCTCCAGATAATATCACCCGTCTAGCTAAAGGATCCTCTCTTCCTCCAGTCAGACGAGTGATATTCAACGGAGGAACATCACGTATAGCATTACGTTTGCAAGTTGAGGAACGAAGTGTTCCCCCATCTCCAAACTTCTCTCACCTGTGCCATATCCTTCTACGTATTCTACCTCCTGTGGCGTCACCTGTACTTCCTTGTAGAACTGTCTAATGAAACCAGCCGTAGTCTGAGGGTTCCGACAATACACGAATTTGGGCCCCATTACATCACTCAGTACAGAAATGAATTCATTTTTGACATGTACTAGTTCCGCGTAGACTCTAAAAATATAACAATATATATGTATATATATACAAGGAAATGACTGACTGATCTATCAACCTATACCTCAAACCACGGAACGGATTGGGCTGAAATTTGGCACACAGATGGTTATTATGACGTAAGCAACCGCTCATCCACCAACTGGCACTGGGCTCGAACGGTGGATTATGGCCCACTCCATCTCACAGAGAGAAGGCCTGTGTCCCAGCAGTGGGAACATTATAGGCTGATAACGCTAAGCAACCGCTAAGAAGGGGTTTTTGGAAATTCGATCTTTAAGGGATTGAAAAGAAGGGCCTTTGTTTGTACAAAAACATCTTATTCCTTGAGTCAACAAACATGAAACTTGACACGAATACATATCTAAGTAAATTATAAAGACTGTATTTTTTTTTTCTAAACTACCCCCTAAAAGAGGATTGGGAGTGTCAAAGTCTGTATGGAGGAATTTTAACGCGCGGTACGATTAACTCGAAACTAAATACTTTGACTTTCGTTGGTAGTGGTGCAGGTTTAACACGTGCTTTTGTTTGTGTTACGATTTTTTTCGATTTTAGTGAATTTTACCTTCTATCGAGACTATTCTTTGTGTTTGTGTTGAAGTGTAAGGTTTGTTTTAACTCGAACTTTTTATGTTTTTAAAGATTTGACCCAGTATCCACGATGGATACCAAAAAGCCCCCTGACCCTCCTGATCCCTTTGAATACACTCTGGTGTTAACTGTTTTTCTCCCCGACGACAATGTGTTATAAAATACAATGGACTCCGAATCGACAAGTAGAAAAAGATTAGCTACTTCACCCCCGACTACTATAACAAACCATCCAAAGCTACAAAAAAAAGAATTTGGAAGACAATCGTACACGTTAAAGGACAACCCACCCTATATTGTACACTTTTCTTTGAAGGATGGCCAGACCCCAGGTACTGTTCTGCACCCGGTTAAATTTGGAATGTTTTTATAAAAAAATAACTACAGCAACATTCTCCTAGGTAGTGTCAAACGCCTGGGAAGGAACCGGGTGTCAGTTGAGTTTAAGTCTCACCAGGAAGCGAATAGTTTCTTAATTAGTCATACATTAGTCCAAAATAACTTTGTTGCAACTATTCCTCAATTTAATATTACTCGTTTGGGTCTCGTCAGAGACGTACCAAGTGAATGGACAGAAGATGAGGTCATAGAGAATATCAAAGTTCCTGCTGGATGCGGCCCCGTTATAAAGGCAAGGAGAATGAGCCGAAAGGTGACTTCTCTGGGTGTTACAGAGTGGAAACCCACTCAAACTGTAGTTCTCACTTTTGACGGGCAAGTCTTACCTAAGCGAGTTTATTGTTTTTATTCTGCCCTTTCAGTCGAAAGATATATGTACCCAACTATTCAATGTTTTAACTGTTGTCGTTTCGGTCACACTCGTACTGTATGTCGCTCGCAACCCCGCTGTTGCAAATGTGGTCAAGACCACCCAGGTGATGGATGCCAAGTATCTACTGACTGTGCCATTTGCATATCTTGTTCTGGCAATCATTATGCCAATGATAAAGCTTGTCCTGAATTGGGTCGGCAGAAGGGCATAAAAGCTCTCATGGTCGAGAAATCTGTTTCTAATGCGGAAGCAAGTCAGGTTTTTCCACCAGTGTCACGATCACATGCTGAAGTGTCAAGAGCTTCCCAAAAATCCAAACCAACAACCAATTTTCCTCAATACCCCAGTCCAGCTCCCCAAACACCAAAATCATACCGTAAAACGGTATTTCTCAAACCTAAATCTCACGCCCCTCTTTCACCTAGTTACGATAGGCAGGCTCATCAAGCCCTTACTCAGGATTACTCCTTCTCTCCTTCCCAAAATGGTTGTGCCTTCCCTAGGGAAGGTGCTAGTAGTCCTGATAAGTCTGATAACATACTAAATATTATAGCCAATATGCTAATAACTGCATTAGCTAACCCTGCTCAATCTTTACCTGACCACGTTGCCAATAAACTGACTTCAATTGTCCACTATATTAATAACATTCCATCACCTGACATTCCTGCAATGGAACGTGAGGAGTATTTCTCCCAGAAAACCTGACCTACTCTGTTTAATTAATAAATTTAAACCATCGGTCTGCGGCATCGCTGAGACGTGGCTTCGTTCTGAAAGCAATTTCAGGATCCCATGTTTTGTTGGTGTTCATCATGACAGATCAGATGGATATGGAGAATGTGCTTTGTTCATCAATAACAAAGTATCATTCTCCCAGATCCCTTTACCCTTCGTTGGCAACAACATAAATGTTGTTGCTGTTAAGGTTGAGGGTATAAATATTTTTTCTTTTTATATTGCACATCCACATTTTGAGGACCTTGTTTTAATTAAAAATCTACTAAGCAGTGTAAACGGCCCATTACTTGTCATGGGAGATTTTAATTGTTATCACTACCGGTGGGGATCGGATTCTTGTAATAGTACTGGTGCTGGCCTGGTGGATATATTGGACGAACTTGACCTTTGTATTATTAATGATGGCAGTGCCACACGTAGGTCCGGATTAGGACAAAGTAATAGTTGTGTTGATACGAGTATCACATTTTGCTCATCCAGCATAGCCAGCCTTTTTGTTTGGAGTCATTTAGATATGACCTATGGGAGTGATCACTATCCCATCACAGTTGAAATTCCTTCTAAATCTCTTCCTGATAAAACCTACCCTCCCTTACTAAAGTACCAGCTGAACTCTGTGGATTGGGATCTTTATTCAAAAATTTTAGACCTTCGTATCTCGTCCCTCCCACCCATCAATGATGAAAATGCTCAAGAATGTTTTATGTTTTTTTCCAACACCGTATCCGCTACAGCTGATGATTGCTTCCCTTCAAAAAAAACACCTACCGGCAAGATCCCTTCTCCGCCTTGGTGGGATAGGGAATGCACTGCCATGATCAGGGCCAGAAATGAGGCGGAAGAGACTTTTAACCTTGAAATGAACCTGGATAATCTTCTCGCCTTCAACAGAATATTGGCGAAGTCCAGGAAATTAAATAGAAAAAATAAAAGAACAGGCTGGGTATCGTTTTGTAGTTCTCTGAGTCCATCCACCCCAGCGTCGGTGGTGTGGCAAAGAGTGAAAAGTTTTAGAAACAGTTTAAAACCATCTCCCACGAACATCTTGTCTGAAGATTTGGGGTATCAGTTTTTACTAAAGTCGCCCCAGTCTATGTTCCTGGTATAGACGAAATAAACTTTGCTGGTTCTATAAATTCGAATGATCCTCTTGATAAGCCATTTTTCCTTGACGAACTTAAAACGGTTCTCACTTATGTTAAGGATTCCGCTCCTGACGTGGATGGATTCCCTTACTCTTTCATTGCAAAAGCGGGTGTAAAATGCCACCAATATTACCTGGACTTAGTCAATTTCTGTTTCATCTCTGGGTATATTCCTCCAGCTTGGAAGGTTCAACTGGTTATTCCGCTGTTAAAACCCGGCAAAGATCCTAGTAATCATTGCTCTTATCGACCAATTGCTTTATCGTCTATTCTTATTAAACTTCTTGAACATCTAATTAAAAACCGCCTGGAATGGTTAGTTGAAAATAGAAAACTGCTTCCAACGACTCAATTCGGCTTTAGGAAAAGTCTGGGTACTACTACTGGTAGTGTGGGTATCCTCACATCAGAGATCCGGCTGGCCCTTAGTAGAGATGAGTCTGTGGTAGCCGTATTTCTAGACATATCAGCTGCCTATGATTCTGTCCTCCTCCCAGTTCTCAGGCAAAAGCTGCATGAGCTGAGAATACCGGCTAGGATTATTCAGATCATCTGCATTATTATTTCAAACCGCACTCTTCAGCTAAGGATTCCAGGGGATAACTCCGAGCAGAGGGTGACCTGGCGAGGTTTACCTCAGGGATCCGTAATTAGCCCCATACTCTATAATATTTACACTTCCGATCTTCCTTCATGCTTAAATTATTATTGTAAAATTCTTCAGTATGCTGACGATATCGCATTATTGGTCTCTGGCAGTTCCATAGAGGATGCCGCTCTCTCTTTGAATGTCTCTTTGTGCTCATTAAACCAATGGCTTCTCGATCACGGGTTGTCTTTGAGCGCTCCTAAGAGTACAGCTGTTATTTTCACTCGCAAACGTCTTGTTCCCCAGGTTGACATTAATATAGATGGTCAAGCTATCCCGATCAAGGAAAAGGCCAGGTTTCTGGGAGTTACCTTGGACTCCAAAATGTCGGGTGTGGATCACATCAACAATGTTGTTAAAAAATGTGAGCGCTCAGTATCAGTCCTAAAAGCTTTATCTGGAGTCTGGTGGGGAGCTCACCCATACACTCTAAAATTAGTGTACAATACTCTGGTCAGAAGTGTGATGGACTATTGCTGCTTCTTACTTGAACCCTGTAATAAAGAGGCGCTTCGCAAACCAGACGCCATTCAAGCCAAATGCCTTAGGATTGTCGTAGGAGCAATGAAATCCTCCCCTATAAATGCCCTCCAGGTAGAATGTGCAGAGCCTCCCCTTAACCTTCGAAGACAATACTTAGCAGATCGTTACCTGTCAAAAGTTTTCTCTCTTTCGTCCCATCCCTTACTTCCCATTTTAGAACAAATACATCTCTCTTTAGATGTATCCCCATATTGGAAACATAAATCGTTTCCCCCGTTGATGAATAGGTACAGAGAGCTTAAAAACCTCTTCTCACCTGTTTGTCAGTATCCCACCCTACCAATATTTTCTTCCGCATATGAGGTGGTCCACTTTAAAGGTGACTTTGATCGGGCCATTGAGAAGTACTGGAGGGGTTGGAATCTATTTTACACTGATGCGTCAAAATTAACTTCAACAGGATGCACAGGAATTGCAACATATTTTCAGAATTCCAGAATTGCCCTTCTCTTTTAGTGCCCTCCGGAGGTTTCGGTATTTACAGGGGAATGTATTGGCATTTTAGAAGCAATTAATTTTATAAAAACGCATAATATTCAAAATTCAGTATTTTTTTCAGATTCGCGCAGTAGCATTCAGGCTATAAGTCAAAATCAATTAAAATCAAAAATTCATAGTCAAATTATTATAGATATTCAAAATTTACTCTTCACTTGCTCTAGCAACGGTTTAAGCATTGAAATAGATTGGGTTCCCAGTCACTCGGGTATAGGTGGCAACGAGTGCGCTGACTCGTTAGCTAAATTTGCTACATCCAACCCTGTTGACCAAAAGCATTATGTCATGTATAGCTACGACTTACGGGCTGATACAAAACTTAAAATGCATAACGCCTGGTCAACAGTGTGGCAGGTAAGTTCAAAGCACAAGGGGGCATGCTACGCCAGTATCCAATCCGACATCCAGCGGAAACCCTGGTTTTTTAAATGCACTAAATTATGCAAAAGAACTGTCTCATCCTTTTGTCGGCTAAGACTCGGTCACTGCTGCAGTCCAGTATTCCTGAATAAGATTCGTGTTCGTGACAATTCCTTGTGCGAATGCGGTCTTGATGATGGTACACTGGACCATATCTTTTTTTCATGTTCTTCAAATTCCCAATCTTTTGATTTGTACCATATGCTACCCAAAATTAATATCACCCTTCCTACTAACTTCCATTCCCTCTTGACTAACTTTTCTCCTAAACTAATCCAAATCCTCTCAAAATTCTTAAATGACAATGGTATAAAAATGTAGTCTGGTGTGTAATAAATAATAATTATAACTTTGTGAATGTCTGTGTCGTTTTATAATAGAGTTATCAATTTATATACTTATAATTAAAAAAAAAAAACATGTTATTTAACAAAACCTGTCTTGTCCTTTCAGCTACTAAAATTAATAAATAATAACTACCACAAAGTGCAAAGTTCGACGGCCTTGCTGTGCTGCCGTCACTACATGACGCTGGCAGAATAGTCGACATCGGCTCAGTTGCCAAAAAGGAAAAAAAATACTTATACTTAAGACCAAAAATAAAGAATAACGTTTATCAGGATTTTTGAAAATCTTCCCCTTAAGGGGCAATACGGTTTTTAAATGTTTAAGAGGAGGATAATACTGCGTTTGATTAACTCAAAAATTGGTATAAATATGTTTGGTTTATGTTAAGGAAACATCCCAAACGATTTTTCCAAATTCCACCCCTGTGGGGCGGAAAAGAGGGGATAGAGTTTATATGAAAAATCTTATTCCTTTGATGAATACATTTAAAACTTGGCAATATTTGCATCAGTAAATAATAAAGATTGTCCCTTTTAGTTTTTTAAAACAGCACCTCACAGAAGATTTAGAGGGTGTCAAAGTTAGTAAGAAAAGTTGCTGTCAGATTAACTCGAAACTACCGAGTTTCGAGTAAATTTAATATTTAAAACAAAAATAAAACGTACGTAATTCGAGATTTTTCTAAAATAAACTCCTAACGGGTTGGAAAAGGGTAATAAATTTGGATTTTACTGCTTGCTACAATTAACTCGAAAATAGTTATAAAATGTATGATTACCACGTATGATTATGACGTACCAAACGCTTTTTTTTAAACAAGTTCTTTTTTGGTGAAAGGGGAGGACACTGTTTATTTAAAAAATCTTATTCCACTGATCTATTAACTTAATACTTATTTATCTAAATCTATACTAATATACTAATAAACCCAAAGAGTTTATTTTTTGTTTGAACGCGCTAATCTTTGGAACAATCTGTCTGATATAAAAAAATATTTTTGTATTTTATAGCCCAATCCTTGAGGAAGGTGATAGGCTATTTAACATCACGCTTCAATCTTTAGGAGCCATGCTAAGAGAAAAAGGCACAAACAACGCTAAGCCAAAACGAAGTAATAGTGTGAGCGGGCGATGTGTTGCGCCAGGGTGGGTCGGGGGAACAAGAAATTTCACGTGAACGAAGTCGCGAACAGAAGCTAGTATTATAGAATTATTGTTCAAATAAGCAGTGTCACTTCTTGACGATTTTTTATTTATTAACAATTGTTTACCTGTTTGCGTCTTTTGCTTTCTGCAAAAATACTACACTGATTGCGTCAGACAAAATATAACCATCGGCGTCTTGTGCGAATGATTTTGTCTTGTCATCTTGTGCGACAGTAGCAGAAAGCCTGAAAAATTAAATAAAACAACTGCTAGCTGGTAGCTCGACTGCTGTATGATATAATTGGTCTAAATGAAATTATAGGTAGTTATGAGACTGACCTCCCGTGATGTAAAGCTCCCTGTGGATGGAGACTTAAAGATGCACCTGCAACAATAGCTGAATCACATTCCCCACGTTTTAGAGCTGAATAAGCCGCTTCTAGTGCAATGGTGGAACTGCAGTCAGCTTCATCCATTGATAGTGACGGACCCTTTGCATTCAGCCAGTACGAGATGCGATTCGCGAACATTGCCTTACTCGCTCTATAAAGAAAAATATAACTATGTACAATTACATCAACATAAAAATCGAATTGCTTGTTGGACCACCTCCGTCCAAAGTTCAGTAAAATGGGCAAATAATGTCATAAAATTCTTTAGGTTTTATTTTTATTTTGGCTGGACTGTAAATTGTAAAAATACTTCAGCTTTTAATTATTATAATAGCGATGTAACTGACCCTAATATGCCCATTCCGGATTTGGTCTTCGAATCCATCCAACTACCATATGCTTCAGAGTCAGAAAAAGAACATCCCACAAAAACTGCAACTTTTTTCCCACAAAGATGAGCCGGACTCAGACCTGAAACAAAATGTGCCTTTTTTAGAGTTCCGTAGTAAAACCAAAAACCCTTATAGTTTCGCCAAGTCCGTCTGTGAATCTATCCGCGATTTAACTCAGACACTCTTGGTACTAAACAGCTGTTACCTATAATTGGCATATTAATCACGTCCATAAAATTGTGCAATAAAATGTTGATAATCTCAATTTTTGGAACCAATTTTTTTTATATCTGAAGTGAGGGTGATTAATTTACTCGACTATTCCATAGTGTGAGTTATCGTGTAGATACCTCTTTCAAAAATATTCGAGGTATGTACAGGCATTGTTTCGATTCAGGGATCCATTTGCGAAATATTTATTGGTCATCAGTTCAAGTGCGTGTCCCCCCTACCAGATAATCTGTTGTTTTTTGGATGTGTAAAGTACTGACGACATTAGATTAGTATATATAACGTAGTTTAATTTAAAGGAAAATCTAGTTCAAAACAATAATAAGTCAATTGTGCCGATTCTCTTGTCACAACGTTATGTTGATTTAAAAGAGTGTCCATGGAGTTTCTTGCCCATTCTTCTCCTTAGGTACCTACTACGCTTTGGAATGGGCAACTAGCTTCATTTTTTTGACTTACCGACCCCGTGATAATTAAAAAGTGCCTGTAATTGGTTTATTTGAGTTTAAAATTTAGAGTATTTCTGCCAAACGACGATTTCCTATTCTGAAATAGACTAAAGTTACACAACTTAACTATATTTTAGTTTGACAGAACTAAGATGGCACTGAGTTAGTAATTTAGTGAAAAAGGCAATTTTGTTATTCTGAATTTGACGTTGTTCACCTAAAATTTTGGTTGTCTAACTAAATCTGGCTAGTTTTAATCGCGATTAAAAAGGTGTTGAATAAAATTTGTTGTCATGAACTAAAATTCACAACAACGCCTCGACTTCAGGTTCAAAAACAGTACTGTATCTTTTTTTATTTTATTTTGCTTATAACTCGAAAATGGTGTCCTATCGCAAAAATAATGAAAATTTCGACCCCCTTAATGACATCCTTTGACCTCTAAAACTCTACATGTAGGTAATAATTTTTATACTTTCCATACAAAAATTGAAAAATTCCATAAAATACACTTCGCGGCTGCCCCCCGTGCGCGCTTACGGCTCTAAAAATAAATCACGGGCTAAGGCGAACAAGTACCACGTGGAGTCGCAATTGTTAAATTAAATAGTTGCATCAAAGTTATTTTTCGTTCCGTGTTTGGCTTCTACCGAGATCGTACGTGTATCATTCGCGCGCGGGTGCTCTACTTTAGAGTAACTCGCTAGCGCATCACAATAATACCGTCATTGCCGTGTTGTGAAATCGGTTTATGGAGGTCGCCGCGATGACCCAGTTATATAAACAATAATAATATAAACAGTGCAATTAAATAATTGTTAAGGTGAAGTTTTTACGTACCTTACTACGAGTATTACTATGTCTCCAACAAAGGTAAAAATTAAAACTGATCTGGAAAAGCTGTGATATGACAGTTACATCAAAAAAAATTGGAGAGAAAACAACTAGAACTTCTTGTTAATGATCTGAAGATCCAAATAGAAGGCCTGCAGCGACAACTTCAAAGTCGCCAAGAAAAAATCTCAGCTCCAAGGGACAGGGGTGCTAGGACAGGAAACCTCCCCGTGTGTCCGTGGGCTGGAGTTTCCCTTGGTTGCGCCTGGGGGAAAGGCCAGTCTCCGGGACGGTGCACCCTGGGCGGCGCGGCGGGCAATAACTCTCCATTAGGTACTGTATGCCTAAGGGGTCTTGTTGCCACTAATATCCTGTCGGAGGAACGCTCCAACGTGTGTCTCTCTGTTGAGCAGAGACGCACAGTGGCGGAGTTAGAGCGGGCTCGGTGTGCACTAACCCTGCCGCCGGGCAGGCAGGAAGGAGTCTGCTCCTTCTGCCACCGTTAGTCTCGTAGCCCCGAAGATTGTCAACGTCATGTTTCTGACATTTGACGGGGGTCGAGGGTCTTTACTTAACCGCCCGGACCGCGAGGAAGATAACTTCTATAAAAAAATCCTCTAATATCAAGTTCTGGTGCACGGCGAGGGTATGAATGGCTGAGGAGTAGTGTCATCTTCAACTTCCCAGTTGTAGGTGGCGCATCAGTCGCTAGCGCACCCCAAGCCAGAGTACCAGTGGACCCTCTGGTTGGGTTACAAATGCACACTTGCCTAGGGACAGGGGGTGAACCTAGGATGGACCTTTTACATCCCCCACACTCGTGGGATTCAATATGGAAAATTCAAATAAAACAACTACGTAAAAGAGTAGTGGAGACGAGAGGAGCGATGCGGGGTCGGAGTCCGATGCCACGTCGGGCGCGAGGGGCTCTTTTAATAGCCCGGAGCGCGTGATTACGGGGGATGCTGGGAAGCACCGTAGGCTCTTCCAGAAGCGCCCCAAACCAGGGGATGGCCAGGGGTCGTCCTCTGATGGCGGGAGAAGCTCCGCCCGAAAAACCGGGAAGACCTGTCGGCGGGGTGGAGTTCGCGAAAGGGGTGCGGGTACAGGGCTCGCCACTCAGGAGGCTAGCGAACCGAGCCGTGTCAGCCCAGCCGAGCCGGACCAGCGAGCCGATAGGCTCGCCACGGAGGGCACGCCACGCAGGGCGGAACTGTCTGAGTCGTCAGACGGTGAGCCGGACGCTGCTGGCGGCTCCAAGGCGGAGCGACTGGCCAGGCTGGAAGCGGCCGTGGTAGCTACGCTAAAGGGTGTGGCCTTGAAGAGGATTCAGTCCTCTAAAGACAAGGCCATACCCGCTGCCGCGGCTTCCATTATGGAGGCAGTGGAGGCCATTAAATTCGGGCCTCCACTGGATGAGATGTTAGAGATGCGGGCGGAGATCACCCGCTTGACAGCCGCCATGGAGCTTCTCCGAAAGGAGAACGAGGAGCTCCGAGCGGACCTGGCCGGCCTTCGGGCAGCCGGCTCCCGGGAAGTGCCACAGGCGGGGGCGCAGCATGGGCAGGGCCGGCCGGTGCCAGTGCCTGCAGAGGACCGGGTTCTGACCCTGGTGCGGCGGGAGCTGGCTGCCTTTCAGAGTCGGTTTTCCACTCTGGAGGCCATTGTCCTGTTGTCCTGCGCCCCCCGCTAGCAGCGAGCCGGCAGGTCTCGTTTGCCGCCACCACGGCTGCTGCGGCCAAGCCGGTACCGGCGGGGCGGTCTAAAGGCGGGCCCGTGCCGGAACCCTCGAGACCGCCCCCACCGAAGTCAGCGCCGCCCAAGTCCAAGAAGGGTGAAGTGGCTTCGCAGGCGGCGAAGGCCCCAGCCCCGGCGGCGAGACGGCTGCCCCCCCGCCTCCTAATGCTCCTCCGGCCGACGCCGAATGGCAAGTGGCCGGAGAGAAGAGGAAGGCGGGTAAAGCATTAAGGGCGGCCAAAAGGAAGAAGAGGCGGCAGCGGCGCAAGGAGCGAAGCGTCGCAGCTAGGCTCCACGCCCCGAAGTCCACAGCTGCAATGATTACACTACAGCCGGAAGCGGAGAAGAAGGGTGTGTCCTACCGCGACGTGCTCACCAAGGCGAGGGCGGCGGTGAACCTGCAGGAGCTAGGCGTCACCAATGGCATCCGGGTGAGGGTCACTGCGACCGGGGCCCGGATGCTGGAGGTGCCTGGTGCTGCGAGCGGCCCAACCGCTTACGCTCTGGCCGAAAGGCTCAGGGCGTCCCTAAATGCGGACGAGGCCCAAGTGTCCAGGCCCACCAAGTGCATCGACATGCGCATTCTGGGCCTGGAAGACTGTGTGACGGAGGCTGAGGTGGTGGCCGCCGTTGTCAGGATTGGGGTGTGCTCTGCCGAGCAGGTGAGAGCGGGCCTTATTCGTCCTGACCACACGGGGATGCGAGCCGTGACGGTGAGCTGCCCCGTGTCGGCGGCCAGGAAAGTTGCCGGGGAGGGCCGAAGGCTCCTGGTGGGCTGGGTTTCCGTGCAGCTTAAACTGCTCGAACCCAGACCTCTGAGGTGCGTCCGCTGCCAGGTGGGCAACCACGTGGGAGTACAATGCACCTCGGAGGTAGACCGCAGCGATCACTGTTTCCGCTGCGGTCAGCCCGGTCACAAGGCCGGCTAATGCAATGCCACGCCGCACTGCTTTTTATGTGCGGCAGCTGGCAAGCCGGCCGGTCACCGGGCTGGGAGTAAGGCCTGCGTTCCACCTGCCAAAGCCAGGGGCAGGAGCAAGCCCTCCGCCACCGCCGTCACTGCCGCACCCGCCGCCACTGCCGCCGCCGCTGCCGCCCACGCCGTCGTAGTCGCCGCAAACACCGCGGCAGGGCACTCACAGGGAGCTCGAGAGGGGGCTGATATGGAGTGCCACTAAGCATTTCTGTTTACCATAGCCAAAGCCATACCAAGCCATACAAACCTGTTTTAAAATAGCCACTTATCAGTGTTAAAATACCTACCGAAGTTAACTTTCGACTTTGGTATTTTGTGGTAAGACGTAAAAAAATAAGTTCTTACTAAATTTCGTTTATGAAGTGTAAATTTCCCTGTAAACAATGCTGTGCCACGTAAGTGAGCTGCGCGCCGCGACGCAACTTCTTTGAGACGCGAGTGCCGCAGTGTCTGTGTTGTAGGGAGTAACGATAATCCCGACTTTTTTAACTTTGTCCTTTTTGTGTTTTTTCGAAAACCAATGACGTTTTTTTTATTGGGTGCTATAGAATGGTAGTAGACCATGGTCTGAACAACGTTTGTTCTAGCAAAACTGTGATTCAAATATCACCGTGTATAAGTCGGCAATTATTATGTTTAATCTCTTTTACTGTGACGAAATTAGAAAACAAACATCTACGAGTATATCGGAGTTTTTTTGTTTTTGTTTTACCAAAAAAACTGCAAGATGATTTTTTCAGGTAACCCCATATATTTAAGACTTGAAACAAACGGTTAGTTAGTAGCCCGTAGCAAAACATATGAAACAAAAAAGAAGTAGGATGGATTAAAAAAATAAATTGGGCCGGAGTGTATAATCGGTTTCCCATCGTCCTTTAATTCGAAAAAATCGATCGGTTTCTTACTAAGCTTCAACTATAACCGACGACCCTGGTTACTTATCTCTTTTAGTGTAATACAAATATCCAACTTAAATAACCAAGATCAACCTACCCGAATCATAAATGGCCTGATAGGTCTGCTCGAGAATCTTGCGTGACATCGGATCCATTTTGTTTCCGAGGCGGTAGTGCACAGCGAAGAACTGAGCATCAAAGCGATCTAACTCGGGAGCCATACCAGAGGCTTGTGCCAGGTCGGGATGCTTGTAGTTCCATCTTAGGCCCTCCGAAGTTACTGGGTTCTCCTGTTTAACAAACAAAATATCAATATTTTAATATTATTGGAATGTGTGGCATTCCAGTAGTGGTATACGGATTGCAGTATAATTCCTGCAATTACATACTTTTTGTTGTCAAGTCGATTAAATTCTTTTTACGAGTCAATCGGTCAGCTTTTTACTTTTTCGTGTTTTTTTTAAATATTCAAAAATTGACAATTGTTCTGAACAATGTCAAGAAGAAAAAAAAATAAGGCATTCTGTCGTTGGAATTCCTACTGAATTGATATTTTTCAACACTATTGAATATTTCTTCGAAAGTGAATTTCAAATTTTTAATGTTTAACCACGATATGTGAGTAGTCAGCGGATACAATCGACTGTACGTTCCCTGGAATTTCTCGTCACTTTTTCTTTTGGTGAGTAATCCCTTTATAGGTTCCGTATTCTTGTTACTCGTGCCTTCTTCTTTGATCTAAGAAGATTTCCTTTTCCTTAGATTGTTTGAAAGGCCACATTTTTTGACCGTACCCTGCCATTTATTGTTCGCCTGTCTTCTTCCATCGTCTGCCGGCTGCCGAAGTCCAAGCTTGCGGAGAGAAGCGCGGGCTCGTTGCCGAGCAAGGTCGACGACACAGGTCCAGTAGCTTGGACATCAGGTGCTAAATAAGTCATTTGTGTGGCGCAATAATACCCAAGCATCAGTATAGTCGAAGTGTTCTGTGCTACACCGACGTGTGACATTCTATTTATAAGGTGCTTTCCTAAATTCTCTTCATCAGATCTTATAATCTCTTTAAAAGTTATCTTAACGAATTATGTAAAGATAAACCTTAATCTTGTGCTTATTTGTGAAAAACACTTTATAGAGCGGCACGAATTTCGTATGATTGCAATCGAATTTAAATTCGTCAGAATACCTTTAAGATCCTAAATACTTGGTAACATCATAAGTTTTTTCTCTGAAAATCTTGTTTTTTTTTTTTTATTTAGCCTTTTAAAATTCCAACGACTGATTTTTTATTTATTTTTGCCTATTATTCCATTAATCTTTATTTCGGATGGTTTTTATTAAAATAATAAATTTTACGTGTATTTGCTGCGTGAGTTTGATTTTTAGCTACCTCACTCTGGAGTTCGAGTCCCCGGCGTGTTAGCAGCTAGCTCTACACTGCAGGATGTACATTATTCGTAAAAATGTGGTAAACATTTGCAATATTGTCTTCCACTAGTTTATTTTTGCCTTTGGGAAGAACTAGCAATAAGTCAATCTGCCTAGACTTTTCTCAACCACGTTGGGGTCGGGTTCCAGACTAACAGGATGCAGCTGACTACCAGTATTTTACATGGAGCGACTGCCTATCTGATCTCCATAACTCAGTTGCAGACTGATTGTCAGACTTTTGGGCTTCTGACTACCCGTAATGACTAACGAAATTCTACTTATGATAGCTGAGATAAACAACTTAACGCGCTTTCCGTGGCGTGAAGGTATCTCGACATGTAATGGAGAGTCACCCAACTACAAACCGACCGCGGCAAGCGTAGCTTAACCTGCGATCGACCCATGCGGTTGTTATCATTTAGCCACGAGGCTCTAAAGCCCCATTTATACGGTGCAAGTTTCTGGAATGTTACCGAGCAATCATCACGTGCCATAAAGCAAGTATATTTATTGCCATTCAAGAATTGCATGCAAGTGTTTTCAAGCGTGGGTTTTCCATAAAATGGTTTACAGTAATTGAATACAAGATTTCCATTCAGTAATTGCCAGTGACTTTTGTTTACAGCAAGGCAATTATTGCAAGGCGATTATTTCATTCTAGTTTCACTTCGTCTAAATACAGTGTGTACAATTAATTCAAGTATTGAATTGATTTTATTGTACAACATGCGATTTTATTGTACGTTCTGTTTAAAAGATAAATGATTTTATTTCTGTAAGTAGGTTTGTACAAACATTTTTACACGTCAATCATATTTTAGAAACTATATGAGGTCGGCGTTTCCTATCTGACTACTCTGAGAAGAAAGCCCGAAACAAACTCTGAGCTCACAGTCCCTTTTAAAGTCCAGACATAATCTTGGTCAGATCATGTGAAGACTATGTAGATTTGTGTCTGAAATGGACTTTTGAGGAAAAACCACACAGATTTAGTGGACTTGTCCAGTCAGTGCACGCAATTGTCAGTAATCGTGCAGCTCAACTCAAAACTTTAGAAATTATGAATAAAGCATAGGTTTAATGTCAACTTTGGTTGTATCAAAGCTCAGGAGTCCGCAATCGTTGGGGTGCTAGGACAGGAAACCTCCCCGTGTGTCCGTGGGCTGGAATTTCCCTTGGATGCGTCTGGGGGAAAGGCCAGTCTCCGGGACGGTGCACCCTGGGGTGCGGGCAATAACTCTCCATTAGGTACTGTGTGCCTAAGGGGTCTTGTTGCCCGTACGCTAATATCCTGTCGGAGGAACGCTCCAACGTGTGTCTCTCTGTTAAGCAGAGACGCACAGCGGCGGAGTAAGAGCGGGCTCGGTGTGCACTAACCCTGCCGCCGGGCAGGCAGGAAGGAGTCTGCTCCTTCTGCCACCGTTAGTCTCGTAGCCCCGAAGATCGTCAACGTCATGTCTCTGACTTTTGACGGGGGTCGAGGGTCTTGGCTTAGCCGCCCGGGCCGCGAGGAAGATAACCTCTATAAAAAAATCCTCTAATATCAAGTTCTGGTGCGCGGCGAGGGTATGAATGGCTGAGGAGTAGTGTCATCTACAACATTCCAGTTGTAGGTGGCGCATCAGTCGCTAGCGTACCCCCAGCCAGAGTACCAGTGGACCCTCTGGTTGGGTAACAAATGCACACTTACCTAGGGACAGGGGGTGAACCTAGGATGGACTTTTTACATCCCCCACACTCGTGGGAACAAATATGGAACCAATTTTAAAAAACAAAAAACATCAACAGGAAAGTAGTGGAGAGGAGGGGAGTAATGCGGGGTCGGAGTCCGACGCCGCATCGGGTGCGAGGGGCTCTTTCAAGAGCCCGGAGCGCGTAGTGGTGGGGGCTGCTAGTAAGAACTCAAAGTTCTTGAAGAAGCGCCCCAAACCAGAGGATGGCCAGGGGTCGTCCTCTGATGGCGGGAGGAAATCTGCTCGCAGAAAACTAACTCGGCGTGATGGGGTTCATGAGCGTAAAGATAGAGGGCTCAACACCGAGGAGGACAGCGAGCCGAGCCGAGCTAGTCCAGCCGAGCCGGCCGAAGCAGCCGAGACGCTCGCCACGGAGGGCCACGACCCTGGAGGGGCCGGTCGCAGGGCGACATTCTCGGAGTTGTCGAGCGGTGGACCGGACGCTGCTGGCGGCTCCAAGACGGAGCGGGTGGCCAAGTTTGAGGAGGTCGTGGTAGCTGCGATCAGGGGTGTGGCCTTGAAGAGGATTCAGTCCTCTAAAGACAAGGTCATACCCACTGCCACGGCCTCCATTATGGCGGCGGCGGAGGCCCTTCACTTTGGGCTTCCGTCGGACGGAATGTCGGAAATGCGGGCGGCGGTCGCCCGATTGACAGCCGCCATGGAGCTTCTCCGTAAGGAGAACGAGGAGCTCCGAGCAGCCTTGGCCGGCCTCCGGGCAGCCGGCCCCCGGGAGGTGCCGCAGGCGGGGGCGCAGCATGGGCAGGGCGGGCCGGTGCCGGTACCTGCAGAGGACCGGGTTCTGACCCTGGTGCGGCGGGAGCTGGCTGCCTTCCAGAGTCGGTTTTCTACACTGGAGGCCATGGTCCTGCGCCCCCCGCTAGCGGCGAGCCGACAGGTCTCATTTGCCGCCGCCGCTGCGGCCAAGTCAGGATCGGCGGGGCAATTGAAAGGCGGGCCCGTGCCGGCACCTGCGGGGCCGCCCCAGGCGAAGTCGGGGCCGCCCCCGGCGAAGTCAGCGCCTCCCAAGCCTAAGAAGGGCGGAGGGCCTACGCAGGCGTCAAGGGCCCCAGCCCTGGCGGCGAAACGGCCGTCCCCCCCGCCTCCTAATGCTCCTCCGGCTCAAGCCGAATGGCAAGTAGCCGGAGAGAAGCGGAAGGCGGGTAAAGCATCAAGGGCGGCCAAAAGAAAGGAGAAAAGGCAGCGGCGCAAGTAGCGAAGCGTCGCGGCTAGGCTCCGCGCCCCGCAGTCCGCAGCTGTAGTGATCACGCTACAGCCGTTAGCGGAGAAAAACGGCGTGTCCTACCGCGACGTGCTCACTAAGGCGAGGGCGGCGGTGAACCTGCAAGAGCTAGGTGTCACTGACTGGGGCCCGGATGCTAGAGGTGCCCGGTGCGGCGAGCGGCCCGACTGCTGACGCTCTGGCCGATAGGCTCAGGGCGTCCCTAAATGCAGACGAGGCCCGAGTGTCCAGGCCCACCAAGTGCATTGACATACGCATCTTGGGCCTGGATGACTGCGTGACGGAGGCTGAGGTAGTGGCCGCCGTCGTTAGGATTGGGGGATGCTCTGCCGAGCAGGTTAGGGCGGGCACCATCCGTCCTGACCACGCGGGGATGCAAGCCGTTACGGTGAGCTGCCCCGTGGCGGCGGCCATAAAAATTGCCGGGGAGGGCCGAAGGCTCCTGGTGGGCTGGGTTTCTGCGCAGGTTAAACTGCTGGAACCCAGACCTCTAAGGTGCTTCCGCTGCCAGGTGGGCAACCACGTGGGAGTGCAATGCACCTCGGAGGTAGACCGCAGCAATCATTGCTTCCGCTGCGGTCAGCCCGGTCACAAGGCCGGCTCGTGCACTGCCACGCCGCACTGTTTTCTATGTGCGGCAGCTGGCAAGCCGGCCGATCACCGGGCTGGGAGTAAAGCCTGCGCACCACCCGCCAAAGCCAGGGGCAGGGGCAAGCCCTCCGCCACCGCCATCACCGCCGCAACCGCCGCCACTGCCGCCGCCGCTGCCGCCCCCGCCATCGTAGTCGCCGCAAACACCGCGGCAGGGCCCTCACAGGGGGCTCGGGAGGGGGCTGATATGGAGTGCCAATAATTGCCCCATTACGCCTCCTCCAGGCGAATATCAACCACTGCGCCGCCGCTCAGGATCTCTTACTCCAGAGCATGGCGCAGTGGTCGATCAACATCGCCGTGGTCGCTGAGCCGTACTTTGTCCCGCCCAGGGATGACTGGGTGGAGGACCTGAGCGGCTCAGTGACCCTCATTTCGTCGGCCGCCGCCGGTACCCCGTCGCTTGAGGCAGTCAAGAGGGGACGGGGTTGCGTGGCAGCACGGTTCGGGGAGATTGTTGTGGTAGGGGTATACTTCTCCCCGAACCGAACTCTCGCCGAGTTCCACAACTCCCTTACGGAGTTGAGAGTCGTCGTCGTCGGGTACCATACCCTGCCCGTGCTCGTACTCGGGGACTTCAATGCCAAGAACACGGCTTGGGGTTCCCGGTACACGGACACACGGGGCAGAATAAAAATAAAGATAAAGATAAAGATATTTTATTTTGCAAATACGGGTACAAGTCAAGGTGTTACAAAATATAAATACAGGAACAGCCATATTTTGCCAATTAAAAGGCATGCAAAAGTATTGAGTTTAGGTACAATTGAAATTTAAATTTACTAATAATTCATTATAACATTCTAATTCATAATTCATTAATAAAAATAATCAGTCAATAATAAAATTAATGTCACAATTTCTAATAGTTATTTAAATACAATACACAAAATAGTCAAACAACTTCTTTCTCCAATAAAAAATCTTCAACCCTATAATAAACTTTGTCTACTAAAAAAATTCTAAGCCTTTTTTTAAATAATGTCAAATTATAGTCCTTCCAACAACTTGGTATTTTGTTATATATCACCGGTGCCATGCAGCAGACACTCTTGCGCATCAGAGTTGTTCTAGCACTAGGGATACACAGACAACTATTGTCACGCCTATTCCGTGGAAATACGTCAGCCATTCGTGCAAAACGATCCTGGTTTAATTTTAGAATGGTGGAGGACTGGGCTCTGGAGACAGGCCTGGTCGTCCTAAACCGGGGTTCTGTCCCCACGTGTGTGCGGATGCGGGGCGAGTCAGTGGTGGACATCTCGTTCGCCAGCCCCGCTCTGTCACCGCGTGTCATTGACTGGCGCGTCATGGAGGGGGTGGAGACTTATTCCGACCACCGGTACATCCGGTTTGAAGTCTCCGCCCAGACCTCGAGCGCGCTGGTCCGACAGGCCCCGAGTGGTCCACGGTGGGCTCTGAAGAAGCTGGACCGGGAGCTCCTCCTGGAAACCTCGATCGTGCAGGCCTGGGTGTCATCACCGGACAGGCCTGCTGACATCAACGACGAGGCAGAGTGGTTCCGGGACGCCATGTCCGAAGTGTGTGACGTGGCAATGCCCCGGGTCCAGCCCGGACGCGCCTGGCGCCAGGTGTACTGGTGGTCACCGGAACTAACGTCTCTGCGCGAGTCGTGCGTTGCCGCGCGGCGCCTGTACACCAGGCACCGCAGGCTCTGTATCCGCCCTCCGGATACGGAAGCCATTCAGGCGGAGCTGTACGAGGGTTACAGAGTGGCGAAGATTGCCCTCCGAGCGGAGATCCTGCGGGCCAGGGGACTGGCCCGTGAGGAGTCGCTGGGGACTCTGAACAGGGACCCGTGGGGGCGCCCATATAAGGTGGTGCGGGAGAAACTCCGCCCATGGGCTCCCCCGCTGACGCAGAGTCTCCGGCCCCAGCTCGTGGAGGGCGTGGTGAGCGCTCTGTTCCCTTCGCGGGGGGAGCATACTCCCCCGCCCATGGCTCCGCCTCCTGCGGTGCCAACTGTGGACCACACAACCGACGATGACGACGTAGCTCCTGAGGTGACCGAGGTAGAGTTGAGAGCGGCGGTACGTAGGCTGAGTGCCAAGAATACCGCCCCAGGACCCGACGGCTTACCTGGAAAAGCCTGGGTCCTGGCCTCGGAGGCTCTGGGGCCTCGACTAAGAGGGCTCCTAAGCGCATGCTTGGAGGAGGGCCAGTTCCCACTTCGTTGGAAGACGGGGAAATTGGTCCTCATTAAGAAGCCGTGGCGCCCAGCAGACTCTCCGTCCGCTTACCGGCCCATTGTGCTGCTCGACGAGGTGGACAAGCTCTTTGAAAGAGTCATTGCAGAACACCTCGTCGGGCAGCTGGTGCGGGTGGGGCCGGATTTGGCGGACAGCCAGTTTGGTTTCCGCAGGGGGCGCTCCACGGTGGATGCCATTATGCGCGTGCGAGCCCTCACGACGGGGGATGCTGTGGCCCGGGGTGGGGTCGTCTTGGCGGTGTCTCTAGACATCGCCAATGCCTTCAATACCCTACCCTGGAGTTGCATCCGGGAGGCATTCCGGTATCACTGGATGCCGACCTATCTCTGTCGTGTAGTCGAGGCCTATTTGGCGGATAGAGCAGTTATCTACCCCGGTCACCAGGGAGAATGGAACCGGCGAGAGATGTCGTGCGGTGTCCCACAGGATCGGTCTTGGGGCCGCATCTGTGGGACATCGGGTACGACTGGGTGCTGCGCGCCGACCTCCCTAGTGGCGTCAGCGTGGTGTGCTACGCTGACGACACGCTGGTCCTGGCGCAGGGGAGGTCGCACCAGGCGGTGGCCGAACTGATGACACGCGGGGTTTCGACAGTCGTCGAGAGGATCCGGCAATTGGGACTCAAGGTGGCCTTGCACAAGTCCGAGGCCATGTGTTTTCATGGTCTTCGGAACGCGCCACTGTCGGGTTCCGAAATAACGGTAGGAGGGGTTCACATCGGCGTCGAGTCGACGATGAAGTACCTGGGACTCGTCCTCGACAGCCGGTGGAACTTCGTGGAACATTTCTGACGTTTGGCTCCCAGACTGCAGCGGGCCGGGGCTGCTTTGAAGCGGCTCTTGCCCAATCTGGGGGGGTCAAACGCCTCCTGCCGGAGGCTCTACGCGGGGGTCGTGCGGTCCATGGCCCTTTACGGGGCACCGGTGTGGGCGCGTTCGTTAAGGCTCCGGCCAGCCCACCGGTTGAAAGCGTCCCAAAGGGTCATGGCCATCCGGATGGTACGGGGATACCGCACGGTCTCCTGCGAGGTGGCGAGCCTCCTTGCCGGATTGCCGCCGTGGGATCTTGAGGCAAAGGTCCTCGCGCACGTTTGGGAGTGGCGCGAGGAGGCGAAACGCCGGGGCGTAACTCCGCTGCCGCGAGTAATCGCGGCACAGCGGACAGAGCTCCGGCGGGATCTCATGGCGGCATGGAGAGTGCGACTGTCGCAACCCAGCGCAGGGCACGCCACAATTGCGGCAGTAAGACCCCTCTTTGAGGAGTGGCTTGAGAGGCGCCACGGCGTCATCACCTTCCGCCTGACGCAGGTCCTCACCGGACATGGCTGTTTCGGGAGGTTCCTGTTTCGGATAAGGCGGGAGGAAACGCCCGGGTGTTACCATTGTGAGGATTGACCGGAGGACACGGTGGAGCATACGGTGGAGGTCTTTCCGGCTTGGGCGGAGCACCGCCGTGTCCTCGTGGCGGCGATCGGTGGCGGCGACCTCTCGCGTCCGGCCCTGGTTCAGGCCATGGTACGGAGCGAGAGGGAATGGGAAGCCGTCACCTCCTTCTGCGATGCAGTAATGCTCGCGAAGGAGGAGGCGGAGCGCGAAAGAGAGAGACAATCTCTGCGCCCTCGCGCCCCTAGCCGCCGCAGGAGGAGGAGACACCCTGGGCGTCGGGAGTCGATTGCCGACTCCCGGCCACCGTAGGCGCGGGCTTGCGGCCGGCGAGCAATGGGCAGCTCGCCGTCCGGTAAGGACCAGCCCCGGGTCGACGACGCGTCGTGTTCCACGCGCGCCTCAAAGAGATGTCAGCACCATTGACGGGGTCCGATAGGACCGATGCCTGCCGGGGTCGCGGATTGTTCGAAAGACTTACCGTGGCCCTGGCGCACAGGCAACTGAAGGAACACGGGTGGGTTTTAGTCAGTAAGAGTCTGACACATCCTTCCGCTCCGCCCAGAGCGGGAGAGGTTATTTGATGATTTCCCACCCAAAAAAAAAAAAAAAAAAAAAAAAAAAAGGAGTCCGCAATCGTTGAATATAATCGACTTAGAAGCATTTACCGTCCAGACTTATTAAAAATTGTTATTTCAAATCCTCAGAGAAAAATCAATAGAGACAAGGAGTGGGCTTTGAGAAAATCAGTAGCTGACGGACAAGATATATTACCCTAGGAAAAAAAAGGAGGATGATCTACAAAATCTACAGAATCTTGGTCGGACCATGTGAAGACCACGTAGATTTATGTCTGAAATGGTCTTTTGAGGAAAAAACCACACAAAATGAGTGGACCTGTCCAGTCAGTGCCCGCATTTGTCAGTAATCGTGCAACTTAACTCAAAACTTAAGGAGCTTAACGATTCGACGAACAATACCAAAGAAAGGACATTTGGGTAGGCCGCCTTTAAACCTTTACCAATTTTAACGGAAACTAACTTGCCCGTATCGTGCAACAATTGTACGAGTTGTTAAGACGGTGCCAGTCAAATTGTTGGTTTAATTTATGGTATGCCACAGGCAATAAACTTACACCGGGAAACCGAGGCTTAACTAGCTAGTAATGGTAAGTAGATACTGTTAATTAATCGAAGCCCCTCAAAAATCTTGGATAATTCTAACACAGTTGTTGGGAGGTGCACAAGGTGTTAAAAGGTGACAAATTAGTGTTTTATTTTATTTAGTTTGTGTAAATTATCGTGCAGTCACGAAAATTTAGTGTTTATGATATTTTCTGCCAAATAATGACACTTCTAATTAGAATATACGGACAATTCTAATTAAATGATAATTCTTCAAATAAATGAGAAGAAATTTAAAACATGCATTAAACGCACACTATGTAGACAAGCATATTATAAGTTCAATGACTATATAGTAGATAAAAATGCTTGGCTTAATGCTGGTCCTGCTCCACAGCCACTCGGGCGCACTAGTTAAAATTTGAATGTTTGGAAGAGATACTCCTTTCTTATTCCCCCTTTTATTTTTCTGAGATTGCGAACTTAATGTTTGTTTATTTTTTATAAAATATGTTTTATTATTGAGTAACTCAATAGATATTTTAATGATTCTTTTCTTTTATGTAGTAAAATTTTATTCATTGCTCAAATACATAACAAACTATAGTTTTGTATAATTTAGAAGCATTTTGCAATTTTGTAAATGTGAGTACCATGGATTAGTTTATTATATAATTATGTTGACTTGACAGCATGGCAGTAGAGACTATGTCATGCTCACTTAAATGTCTCACTGTTGGTGGCGCGTGTGTTGGATCATTCGGTTCCCTACAAAATGGTTGAGCTGGATGGTGCTGACTCACGCGTCATGTTCGTGAACGGGCGCCGTCAGTTGAGACTGGTCATCTCTTAACTGCCACGGCTTATTTTTATTATTAATCTTATATTTTGAATTGTTTCTTTATATATTTTTTTCATTGTTCTCGCATATAGAAGCAACTCGAATAATGTACCCAGGATTTTGTAATATCTTGATTTAAAAAGAGTGTCCTTGGAGTTTTTGCCCGTTCTTCTCCATAGAGATCTACGTTTTGGAATGGGCAACTAGCTTCAACTTTCTGACTTACTGACCGACTCTTTGACAATTCAAAAGTGCCTGTAAATGGTTTAATTGAAATAAATGCTTTGAGTTTTTGAGTTTTGAGTTCGTAGTCATTTTGATAAGCAATACATTTCCTTGACTTTTACTTCACAGACATATTCTTCATCTAAATTAAACTTACCTTGTTGTAAAGGATATCGGAAAGTTGCTTAACGTTGTGGGACTGAGGGAAGAGGCCAGACATTCCAGTGATGACGATCTTCTCGCCATCTAGCGCTAGTTCCTGTATAGCCGGATCAGTTACTAACTTATTGTCCTTCCGAGTCGATATGTGTTGCTGAGGTGTAGGCGCCATCGTGGATCACTGATGATTTTCTAGGAAAAAATAAAATAAAGATTTAACATAAAATAACATTACGCCTGTATTTCCCTGAAGGGTTAGGCAAGGGTGTACCTATAGTACACCCACATTACGGCAGTTATGTTTAAGTCCCATGTAATAGTGGGCGAGCCTATTGCCATCAACCGGGCACAAATCCGGACTCCGGGCTGCTACTGGGAAATACCTGATGGGAAAAACGGGTTATAGCCTAAGTACCCCGATCTCCGAGGCCCCCGTCCCGGAGAACCCTGAATACGATAAATATGATTACATTTCTTTTTTTTTCTATTGTTTTCAACTTGTACGGTCGACATAAAAAGTGCTTAAATGTATGCGTTTGAAATACATAAAACCAGAGTAGTTTATTTGAAATTTTGTACAATGTCGAATCATAGTTTCAATAGAGGTAATTACAGTTTGAATAAAATGTATCAAAAATACAACAAAGAAACGCAGAACTATTCTCAACGAAAAGGCTATCGCAAAATTCACTAATGAAAAAAAGTTTTTTTGGTATTACTCCACTCATATATTAGAGTACCTAATATTATAAAAAATATGACTACATTAAAATTTAAAAGGGCGTTAAACGAAATTTTTATTAATTTATCGAAAAGACTGGTTGAAAATATCAATTGAAAATCTTGATTATTTTTGTAGTTGATTTTTGCATGTTTTGACACTTTAAGGTCAATAATCGATTTTCAAAAGCATTTTTGATTTTCTGTATTGTAAAAAAAATAATGAAAGTGAAACTGATTTTGCAGGTTAAAAGATTATTTTAGAGTTAACTATGTACTATGCCACATTATAAAAAATAATTCCTGAAAGTGAGACTGTTTTAGCATATTTTTTAAATTATGTTAATGTTCCATTTAGAGTAGGTATTGTGATTATTTGTATTGAAGAAGGAACTGTTGTGATAATAATTAAAACCTGTGATTGCTCTTATCTAGGAGACTCTATATTGTATTCTCTAATTATAATATTTACCTTAACCGAGCAAGACTTTACAATTTTTTCCTGATCCTTAAAGTTAGTATTTTATTTTTAGTAAGTAATAAAATTTTATTTAACATATCAGCTGACGGTACTTGCTAAACTGACTTTTAATAATTGAATTATCAAGATAAAAATAAATCGGCGTCCTCCGGGACGGGGGCCTCGGGGATCGGGGTACTCGGGGAATAACCGGAAAAACCCATAACACTTTGCCCGCGTTGCTTTGTTATGTTTATTAATGAACAGCCTTGACAGTATCCTTTTATATTATAGAAACTCACACACATCTGTGAGCTATTATTAGGGCGTTTACATAACAAATATCATCTCGCATGTGTTCCCCGAAGGGTTGGGCAGAGTGCTTACTAACGCCCGCTAAGACACTTATAAGCATTTATTACATTTAGGGAAAGTGTGTTTTGTTTGACATAGACATGCTCACCGGCCAGGTTTTAGTATAGGTTTATTTTATTACCTGCTATGTAGGGCACAGCTTGTAATTTAATTATAAATAATAATAATAATATCAGTCTATTATTGTCCCACTGCAAGGCAATGGCCACTTCTCAAACAGAGAAGGCACAAGCATCGATCACCACGCTTGCTCATGACGGGTTGGTGATTTCCGACGTATATTAACTTGTAAGTCCAGGTTTCTTTACGCTATTTTACCTTCACGGATGTCAGGAATGTCCAAGCTAAACTCAGATAGTACATATGAATTGGAAAAATCACACTGGTACTTGCCCGGCTTTGATCACCAACTCGTACATGAGAGGCGAGGCGTTAACCACTAGGCCATCAAAACATTGAATACTAATATTGTTACAATATAGAGAATTGGTTGAAATGAAGCGAAGATTTTATGCCCTCGAGTGGGATGGGCTGTTTAGAAAACTTTTGGACAAAATAACTGCTTCTACTTACATGGAGAAGTTTCAAGATCCTAACAACCGCAATGAAAGAATTCCTTATTACTTCTGAAACAAGGTGCTTAAGCGTCAGTTTTATTAACACTAGTAGTTCAATATTTTCACATAAAAACTTAATTCAAATACGTTTTGTTAGGAACACAATGATTAATTTGCATTAACAATTAACGCCCTCAGACTTCATAACAACAAAACTTCTAATGTGTCACATTCAGAGACCTTCAATGGGTTAAACAAGGGTGAAGTGGGACAAATAAGTATAATTCGATTAATTAAATTCTAAACTACCTACTTATTTAAATGTTTTATGCATTGTTTTACCACCGAATTCCGAAACGAAAGTTATTTTGCACTTTTCAGTGTTTTTGTTTTTGAAAATCAGTTGTTTTTTTAACCAAAAGCAAGTAAAAGAAACTTGGTCATATACAGGATAAAATCAAAATTAAAATCAAAATCAAAATATTTTATTTCACATAAACCAACATGGGCACTTATGAAACGTCAGAAGCTAGGTGCACGGTTCCAATTGGTGGTTCCTATGGAGAAGAGCCGGCAAGAAACTCCACGATTACTCTTTTAAAAACAAGGGGATTTTACAATGTTTCAAATTACAGTGTTGATAATGGGAGGACAGTGTAGGCCTGATAAAGTAAATGTATTCGTAGTCGTAGCATAATTATTAATATATAACTACAGTACTGTCAAATTATAATTATTGATTAATTAACTTATAAAACAGGCCCATTATTCATAGCGATTTTTTGCAATCGACATCTCAGTTCGTCAGCCGCAACCACATCAGTCTTGTCTAGGTAGGGCTGCTCCATCGTCGAAGTCGAATAACTTGGCTATTGATTAAAATGTTTGTCTTGTGCCACAAATGCACATGCTAGTAGCACGGATTATTGAGATGGTGATTCTTGATCTTAGCCAACCCATCACTACGCTATAGGACCTATTAAAGCGGTCAGCGATTGCAGTTCCAAAATGTTTTACGAAGATAAAAATTTGTGGAAAGAAGCCTTCGTCAACGGATGCAAGAAGGGGGATGAATGTTGATTTTCAACACAAAAAAGGGGGGTGAATGTCACCTGTCGCATTTCACAAGCGTATATTTCCGTATTTTTTCTTCTTCGGCAGATTTTAGTACAGAAGCGACAGGGCGTGAAATATAAGAAGGAGCGTCAGTTTGTACGACACGGATATCAAATAAGGCCTCCCTCTGAGCGTCCCAAATGCCCCGTCAAGAAAGTTCTCCACGTAGTCCGCAGTCTTCTTCGGAGATAATGAGTTCTACGACTATATTTCTCCATGCATGTTGACATAAAGCACAGAATAAATCTTTAATTTCATTCTTATTTCACCCTTTCTTTTTTCACCCTTTCTTTTTTTTCACCCTTTTTACAACATAATGCATGATCATGATCAACGTTGAATTCATCACAGCCACAGCCATCACATGATTTTGGCATAGAGACTGGTAATCTGTGGTAACGCAATACAAGTTCGTCTCTGAACTCTAATGGAGAAACATCGAAATGGTCTTTCTTAGTCGGTACGATAGATATTCAGTTGAAGGAATTTGTTTTCGTTTTTGTCGAAATTGATCGTTCAATCCCTCTTGTCTTGATAGGGGAGAGTTTGACCAAGACGGTATCAAATAGTTCGTCATCGAGAGTGTCTTTTTTATTACGGCTTTCTTTCTGTGCATCATTAAAGGATTTATGATGTTGAGATAACTCCATATTATGTGTATTTTCTATCAAAGCACTTGAGAGGATTGCACAAACGTTTTTTGAACATACATAGTTTATACTAGCTGCGTCCCGCGTTTTCACCCGCAGAAATCTCGATCCCGTGGGAATATCGGGATAAAAAGTATCCTATGTAATAATTCAGGTCATAGTCTACCCATGTGCCAAATTTTATCCAAATCCGTTCAGCCGTTTTAGCGTGATTGAGTAACAAACATCCAAACATCCACAATTTCACATTTATAATATTATATATATATATATATATATATATATATATATATATATATATATATATATATATTAAGTAGGATTTGACATTTTTGATAGAGCGGAGATTGATAGACCACCTTTGTGAACGGGTAGAGAGAATAAGTCAACTTTCAAGGGTGAGATTTCGCCTCCTGGTAGAGTGGGTAAAAAATTGGTACGCAGTGTGTTTGTTAGTGGTTCAAAGAATTGATTTACGTTATCTAAGACTATTAATAGAAATGACTATTGGAATTGAGCTGCTTTAGGTCCCGTTGTTTGATCACTAGTCAAAAATAGTAATAGTTAAAATGGGTAAGTTAAACTAACAATTTGTTAAAAATTACAGAAGTAGGTTGTTTGCCAAATGGTTAAGCTAACTACAGTAAAAAACATTGTCAATTTGCTATAAAAATTAACCATGCGCAGACAGAGTAGTTAAACTTTGATAGCTATTGACTATTGTCAAGTGACTAATTGTTAAATTGACTAATGGTTATCTTTGACTATGTATCAAATAACGGGCCCTCAGTGAGGGTAGCGTAGGCAGCTTGGGGTGAGTCTTTACAGATAAGTAAAAGTTTTTCTATTGTGGATAGCCAGTTTTTAATTGTCTTGTTTACAAAGTTTTCTTTTCCTTCCCCAATACAAGGTGCAGTTTTGGATCTGCAAAACATTTTAGGAGGTAATTATGTTAGTGATTCTCGACCCGAATCAATAATAAAATGGACAAGTATTTTTTTTTCATTTTATTCTTATTTATGGAAATCGGTAAATGTGAACTCCCCTTTTAAAAACGCGGCCAATCTATACGTGTCCTTAAACTGCGCTTTCACACACACACAAACAAACGCAACCGACATTTCTTTCATAAATCCAAAGCACCAACCACCGCCCGCTCCCTCTCCCACTAGCCACGCCCCCGCGGCCATCGCAAGCACATGAATCGGGTCAATTTATTAGTGTAATTGATGTCGCCGGCGTGTGCATACGCTTGCAAATTCCGCCCCGCAAGTGCGCCTTCGATTAACGGTCGCGATAGGTACCTACTACCTAGTTGTAAAAATGACGGATCAATACTCCAATGTAGAGTTGGTGGAGATGGTCCGCTTGTATGCCATCAGTGGAGACAATGTATCTCGACCCATCGAAATGTTCGCGGAGTTATTCACCAATCGGCAACATCCCTCACACAGGGTAATGCTGGCTGTTACGCAGAGACTGCGCGATCATCGGCAGTTCGACGTTCCCCAGCATGCTGAAGGTCGCGGCAACGAAGGCCTGTCTGTCGCATTGTAGGAAGATATCCTGGATTTTTTCCGGCGAGAGCCACGGGCAAGCACGCGGGAGGCTGGTCGACGGTTTGGAGTGCACCACTCCATAGTGTGGCGGCTACAATGTTCATAACGAACTCTGGTGGGCTCACCGCGAACACAACCCGCACGTGACTCAGAGGCATTCTTTTAAAGTGAGGTTCAGCTTAAATGTGTGGGCTGGCATAATAGGAGACCAATTGCTTGGACCCCATTTTATCGATGGTCACCTCACTAGTGCCACATATCTGGAGATGTTGCAATACGTCGTCGAGGAGATGTTGGATGAAGTTCCCCTGGTAGTGTATCGCAACATGTACTTCCAGCAGGACGGTGCACCTCCTCACTACGGTCGGCAAGTACGTGAGTACTTGAGTGACAGGTTTGGCACCCACTGGATTGGTCGCGGTGGTCCAGAGCCTTGGCCTCCGCGTTCTCCGGACCTCACGCCCCTGGACTTTTATCTGAGGGGAGACGTTAAAAGATTGGTGTACGCAGACGAAATCACCAGTGTTACCCAACTACGTGCAAAAGTGATCAGTGCTTTCGACACAATAAAAACGAATGTGTTTGTGTTACGTAAGCTGAATTAAAATCAGCAACGTCTTGCTAGACTGTGCCTGGAGTGTGACGGTGGAAACTTTGAACAATACCTCCAGGTAACATAAGTAGGTAATTTATTTATTTGTACATAGACAATAATTTGTAAATACGATGTTAGCTAAATCAACTTGATTAGTGTAAATAAGTTGATTTAAATTTTTTAACTACGCCAAAAATACCTATCAGACAAAATGAATTACTTAAAATCCCTAACACATGAGTACCTACCTACTTAACTAGCACAAATTATCGGTAGGTATTTTTGTCGGTTCTCAGCTCGTTAAAAAGTTGGAAGCAAAATCTTAAATCAACCAATTTAATCTACAAATAAAAACGAAAACCGTCCTTGGGGCTGAATTTACCTACTGAGCGCGCCGACTGCGCCGAGTACCTACATGCCTTATTATTATTATTAGGTGCCTACCTAAATCCCGCGCACGCGCTCGCGATCATAGTTTCACAATTGTGAAACAGGAACTGCTTACGTGATATGTAAGGTTTATTTATCTCCGCCTATCATTTTATTCATCAGCTGATAGGTAACTAACGACACCAACGTGAACTTTTTTTTGGCGCAGTTGTATCTACTTCCTACTTATTATTGTTTATCGTTATAGCCCAGTGGTTAAGGCGTTCTCCTCTCATACATGAGGTTGCGGGTTCGCAACAGAGCAAGTACCACTGTGTTATTTTTTAAATTCATAATGATGTAAGTACTTTTTAAATTTATCTAGGACATCATTGAAATCCCGTGTTTCGGTAAGCACTTAATTAAAGCCTTTGGTTCGAATTGATTTGTAGCTCTCGGACAGTCGTTAGGTACCACACGGGTCGGTACGGGTCAACGACCTTACAGCCCTGCCGTATGGTCGTTGGTAAGAGTAGTCAAAAGCCAGAAAGTCTGACAATTAGTCTAACAAATGGGTATCGTGTTATCAAGTAACTGGTTTGGTGAGGTCTGATACGCAGTCGCCCTACGTGATTCACTGGCACTCCATGTAATGAGCTGCATACAGTTAGACTGAAAGCCGACCCTAACATGGGAACAGGCTCGGCAGATGATGGAGATTTTCGCATTGTAATGATGCTTAAAAATGAGTTATTATTTAGCGAAATGTAAACAATAATGTAGGTACATTGTGATTTCGCATCGCGGGTAGTCCCCGCGGTGTAACCATAGCAACGACCGCCATTTTAGTTCAACGTACGTGCCGCGTTCGTTTCGTTGTAATGTGGGCGGAGCCTCGTACAGCTGTTGCATGTCGTCACTGGTCATCGCATTCACGCACACAGTGACATGACGCGCGATACATCGCAATGGGTGATTCTGTATTTTTGAAGAGGGTTATTAAGAGAGTTATTCTAAAAAACAATAAAATTGAAAAATCGAAAATCAAAAGTATTATTGATTATTGACTTGGTATCGTATTGTTATGTGATTATTTACGAGTCTCATAACAACCTCCTGAAATATTTTGCAGGTTCAAAACTGCACCTTGTATAACTACCAAGGAAGCGTGATCCTGTTAAGATGGTTATGTTGATCCCCTTCAAAATCTGTTGAGATGTTTGTTTGTCTTGAAGAAAGTAACCATATATGCTGGGCCTATTTTACTTATTTTATCCCACCATTGACGTTGGCTTTTGAGCTTGCCTTGGGCAGAAGAGTCATCTGTATACCAGCATTGGGTAGTTGCTTCTTCTGTTTTTATTATAGGTAGTGTTGCAAGGGCTTAAGGTATATTCGATATGTGGAATCACTAAAAGTTTATAACGCTCGTCCAGGATATGTTGAAGTAAACGACGAAATCAAATGTTTAGAAAAAGTTACCCATCTACCTTCTGCGGATAAATTTCTTGGAACTGTAACTCGCGCACTGGTAATGCAAAGCCACGCTATGCAACGGGGTTTTCGACAGATAGTGGACTGGACTAAGGTTACGGGTAGCATGAAACCAGATCAATTGATATTAAAACATTTTTACAAATATTTAAACCTACGAAAAAAGTAACTGAAATGCAAAAATAAACCTTTCAGTCTAACTGAGCTCTTCAATTAATGTAAATTACAAATTTTGAGTTGGCGCCAAACAAACAATCAACGAAGATCAATCAAGCTGCCATAAGTTTTCTAGACGCCTTTATGTATGTTTGGCGCCGGGCAACCAACAACGGCTTACACAACAAACATCTTTAAAAAAACATAACATTAAAACTTAGTACAGTGGAAACATTACTTTAAGGTAACCTTACTTTTGGCACACAACAAACGTACGGTTACGTCAGAGTTGTCACTATAAGTACTTATATAAGCGCACGCAACCATATGCGTCTTGGGACGCGTCGGTAAATATATGAAGTTCTGCATATTGAGTGTGATCTGATCACCCTTTACGTGACGGAGAATGCGAATGTCCTTTAAAAATCTGAACGTAAAAATAAAATGTCTCGCAAGTGTTAACAATATGCATAGAAACCGGAGTATCCCAGTCTATTTTACTAATCCATAATTTTTGTAAAATCATTTTTGAAATTATGACTGCAGCAGGCTTAGCATGACGCTTTCTATTTCTTGGAAGAATAGACGCAGCTATTCCTATACAAATTACCATATCGTTTCTCCATTTTTGACATTGCACCGTAAAAATCCTAATACAATCTGTCATTTTGTCTTTCGTTTCTACCGATCGTTGTCTGGGTCCTTTTTTATGTAGACTATTTCAGAAGAAAGTTTTCTATCCCAAACTGTCAAAATCACAGTGACAAGTGACAGTTGTCTAAGGTAGTGCAGACAATTTGATTTTGTAATCGCCATGCTAAATCCAGAAGAAAACTTTTTACTCGACGGCCACAAAGTATAAAAATGCAAAGGAAAAAATGGAATTTTTAAATTTTTGAAAATGTGTAAAATTGTTACCTACATGTTGAGTGTTAGGGATTTAAGGGCTTCATAGAGGAGTCGAATTTTTTATTATTTTTGCGATAGGACACAGCGTTTTCGAGATATAAGCAAAATAAAAGAAAAACGTGAATAAACTACTGAATTTCATAAAATGTGCAGTTGACTCTTTTTACTTTGCTGCCGTCGTACTGTCTTCACGGAACGTCATTTTTGTCTATTCTTCCGTTGACAAAACGGTGCTCGAGTTAAGCCTACAGGAGAAAGAAGGCGTAATGGATCGTATATTTGTAATATAACTGATAACCTTACCCGTTTAGTTAAATTCGACTCGTTATCATTGCTATCACTATTAGTAATAAAATGCAGCTCATCACTAGTGTTGTGCCAACCTAACCCGTGTGTTTTAGTTTGCGCATACTCGCCTATAAAATATTTTGTGAATTTATCTTGAGATACGTTTAAATTAAATGTCCACTTGCGCAAAGGAAAACACCCTGAAAACAGTACTTTTGAAGTTTACTGGCAAACTTGCATTAAATGATCAAAATCATCGTCATCGGTGATAATAAGATCGTCTACGAAAATGTCTTGAGTGATGACGCAAGCGATGACGTCATCAGCACACTCTAAAGGTAACTATTACCGCGCCACAATATTAACTGTAGTGACCTTTGATCAGACTGGAGAATAACCTGGCGAAACATCTTCTGCACGTCTGCACATGCTACATATTTGTACTGTCTGAATCGCAACAAAGTAGAAAAAGAACCGGACAAGTGCGAGTCAGACTCGCCCACCGAGGATTCCGTACAAATTTGTAGGTACATAATTGTTATAAACAGTTCAGGAATCGAGTCTCGCAGTGTTTTCCGAACTTTTCCCGAAATTCAGTTTACAAAACCTATAATTACTCATGTTAATTGTGTTTTATAAGTGAAATTGTGATTATACTAACAGTTCATACCTAAATTATATTTAATATTATTTATCTACATCTATCTGCTTTTATATTATTATTATAAAGAGGGAAGATTTGAGTCTTGTTTGTAAGGATTTAACTCTAAAAAGTAGGTAGGTAGTCAACCGATTTTAAATATTTACGCTGCTAGTGTATAATAAGTACCTACTTATGTGCTAATTTATAATTTATTGTTAGTTGCTTTACATACAAAGCAATTGAACTTAGGACTGTATTAACGTTTGTTGTCTGCTTTCTACATGAACTGAATGTTACCTATGTTTGTTTAATATCCTATGAAAATATAATATACATAATACTACTAGTTACAAGACACTTAAGTAGGTAGGTACCTATTTAGGATTTAATTTAATTTAAATAAGGCCTAATTAAGCACGCATAACAGTGCAAACTGTTAGGTACTACATACACCCATGTTATTAGGTACCTATACATATAAAAGAGGGAAAAGGCTGTCTTTTTTCATTCTTTGTCATAAATCGAAAATATCATAAAAATAATTAATAATCTGTTTATGCTTGTGCCAATGAAGCCCTTTCATACGATACCCCACATGACACGGTTAACTCACTTAAAATTGAATAAAGACCCTATTTTTCGTGATTTAATTAAAAATATATGACTTTCAGATTTTTCTCTTCTCTACAAATTAGTAAAAGTTTAAAAAAATCTACAAAAAGGTTTGTTCACCCATACAATTATGACCAAGCATACCGTTGTTTAACCTCGATGATTGATTACGTACTTTAAATATAGACTATATTTTGTGTGATTTAATTACAAATATATAGTTTTCAGGGTTTTCCCTTTACTTGTAGTATAAGATAATATTACTTGCCAAATTTCATAGTTCTAGGTCAACGAGAAGGTCTATACATTTTGATTCCCTTGAGAGTGTCGAAAAATAAATTTTTTGCGGCATAAACGGCCGTATATTTTTTTAACGTTAACTTAGAAGTTTGATTTTTTTCACAGCTTCAAGAGGTTGTAGACTTGAGTATATGGTTTTAATTTCAATTCGATACCTCCACGCGTTCTTGAGGTGAAGGGTCTTGACTAACAGACGGACAACAAAGTTATCCTATAAGGGTTCCGTTTTTTCCTTTTGAAGTACGGAACCTTAAAAATATTATTTTATAACGTGGGTTCCGGAAACTGAATAACGTATAATGATTTATTGGAGCTAATATGTGTCGCAAGAGCAAAGTGTGGTTTTACAGCTACAAGTTTGGATCTGACGGGTTTAGCGGAAGTAAGTCATTTGTAATGATTCAGTTTTTTATCCACATAAAGACTAGATTAATAAAGAAACTCTTGCAAAGTCCTACAGTCGATACATGTAGTTACTTTTTTAATGAAATCCATCATCAATTAGATATTTTAACAACATTTTAATGACATGGAAATTTACAATGTTACCATTCAATCTTATAGCAGTTCATTATTAGACAAAAAGTGAATTGTCTTGCGTTTAAGTACTTAACTACGCTTTATCTATTAACGGTGACTTCAACCTGCCCTGCTCATCACCTGCTACACATATGATTATAGTTTTTAAAAAGTTATATGTTGCATTACACAATTAATGTTTTTTGGCACAGAATAAATTAGCTGCACCATAGCAAAATGTATTTTTTCTTGGTACAGAGAAAGCCAAGCTCTCCCGTCTTGTCAGAGGCCGCGGAGCGAGCGCTGCGCAGCACATCTGTCATACTGCTAGCGAAGCCTGCGCGGGAAAACACACCCGGACTGTTACAAAAACTCATTGCCTTGGCCGGTAGTAAAACTAATTCAATTAATAACGTAACAACACACTTGTATGCCAGGGTCAAGCAGAGATGTTAAGTAGACTCACAAATCACCAGTTTTGTTTAAATAATTGGACCATAACATAGATGGCGGGCCTGTTGCTATAAACCGGGTACAAATACAGACTCTAGAAAAAAAAAACACAATGATACGCTGCCGGACCTGGGGTTTGGGCCCGATGCTCAACTGTGAATTTGCGACCACTAAACCATCGAAGCAGTCATAAGCAATGACTTCGTACCTTGTCATCAACATGCTGAAGTAGATATTCTATTATGACGTTGTAGCCTAACAATAGCTTAATAAAAAAGCCGCAGCTTATAATACAAAATATCTTTCAGGAATAAGGAAACAGAACAAAAAACAAAAAATTGAAATTGAATTGAATTGATTGAATTTTTTTTTTTTTGGATTGTATTGGAATTGTTAACAGGCCCAGACTGTTCTATACAATGGCGATGGGTAGAATTAGCTATAGGTACACGAAGATAATTATTATTAGGTGTACCTATGGTGCTACCACACTGAGCCACGAGGGCGGGCTCGGGCAATTTAACTGTGTTTGTGTCCTTACTAATGATACTAATATACTATAAGTCCCTTCTGTTACTAACCCATCACTAAACAACATATGGACTGTTCATGTATGTGTTCATGTCTGAAATAAAGATTTATTATTATTATTATTTTTCCACAAAACACCAACCCTGACTCTATTGTGCAAGAGTTAGGAATGGCAGATGAAAAAATAACAATAATTAGTGCCTTCTTGAATATTGCGTATAATATATCTTTAGAGGAAGACACAATTAAACTTACCCATTTAAAGTCAACAGTGGTCTGTTGACTTTAAATGGGTAAGTTTAATACAAAAACTTCAATAAGGAAAATATATTTTTAATTTTACATTTTCAATCCTCAAGCTATTTAATGTTGATGTAATTATTTATATTCTTACCCGTTATTTTCATCCCCTTGTATAAAAATATTGTATATCACAACTTTATCCCAATTTATTTGGGGTCTGTGCAGCATTATTTTCTTCCTCCAAACACCTCAATTAGCCGTTATCTCAATAGCCTTCCCTTTTTCTACCATCCATCCAAATCCAAAATCCATTCATTGTTTTTTAGGCCTTCCTTTACTCACAAAGCCTTATTTTTAGTCAAAACTACTCTTTCTATAATTATAGTCTTACACCATAACCTTGCAGGAGGACGTGTCAGACTTTTACTGACTCAAACCCACCCGTTTTCCTTCAGTTGCCTGTGCGCCTGGGCTGCGGTAATTCTTTCGAACAATCCGCGACCCTGGCAGGCATCGGCCCTATCGGACCCCGTCAATTCGTGCTGACATCTCTTTGAGGTGCGCGTGGCACACAACGCGCTGTTGACCCGGGCCTGGTCCTTACCGGATGGCGAGCTACCCATTGCTCGCCGTTCGCAAGCCCGCGCATGCGGTAGCCGGGAATTGGCTATAGATTTACGACGCCCAGGGCGTCTCTTGCGGCGACTAGGGGCGTGAGGGCGTAGTGATTGCCTCACTCTCACGTGCTCCGCCTCCTCCTTCGGAGCATTACTGCTTCGCAGAAGAAGGTGACGGCTTCCCATGCCTTCTCGCTCCGTACCTTGATCTGGACCAAGGCCGGACGCGAGAGATCGCCGCCGCCGATCACCTCCGCGAGGACAGGGCGGTGCTCCGCCCGACCGGGCAGACCTTCACCGTATGCTCCACTGTGTCCTCCAGGCGATCCACACAGTGGTAACAATCAGGCGTTTCCTCCCAAAATAACCGTGTCCGGTGAGGACCTGCGTTAGGCGGAGGGTTGGGAAGCCGTGGTGTCTCTCAATCTACTCCTCAAAGAGGGGACTACCGCCGCAATTGTGGCGTGCCAAAGGTTCTTTAGGTCTTGCAAAAGTCTACGGGACAGTTGTCCACTGGTCATTCTTTTTACACCGATATTCTTATGGGATCGAGACTAATGTTAATAGAGTCATGTTTGGGGTAAAATGTGCGGTTTTTATTATGGATGGTATTTATTTATATCGTTTCAGTTTCTTCACAGTCATGTGAACCTCTTACGTCCATTTCAAGGGTTAAAGAAAAAAACTCCTGAACAGCAAATTTTAAAAGAATAGAGTTCATTTCACCGGAAAATAATAAACGGCTATTCTTATGAATTCCCCGTACAAAAATGAGCTGATTAAGGAAAATAATGCAAAAGAGAGTATTAAAAATATGAAGAAGACTGCACCGAAGAAGAAAAACGACTATAGAAAAACAACCAAACCAAATACTAATAAAAAAGCTAAGAAACAAAAGCAAAAGGAAGCATATGCATCAGATGAGGGTTGGGTTGAGTGTGGCTCTTGCATGGGCTGGGCATACAATTCCTGCGCACGAGTAGACGCTGATGATTACGAGGCAAATAATATTTGTGCACAATGTTTGCCTGATTAAGTAGTGTCTTCATTTTATTTTGCCCCTTAGCGTTTTCTGTTTTACCCCGACTATGGGGCAATATGAGAAATTTGACAATTGCTGATTAGTTCCTCATAATTAAGAAAATTAGTTCATTAAGACTAAAAATACAAAATACATGCTAAATGAGAATATAAAGATTGTGTGTAATTAATAATAATATTATTATAAATATTGTTGAATTCGTATACATTGCTTATTTTGTCTATAATAAGTCTCCCATTTTACCCCACCTGCACCTACTATCAAACACGATGTACTCGATATAATAATTTTATCACTTAGTGGGTAATATCAGATCGTAATTTACGATTCACACCGAATATAGAGTAGTGCAGTATAATTCCTGCAATTAGATACTTTTTGTTGGCATTTCGATTAAATTCTTTTTACGAGTCATTCGGTCAGCTTTTTAGTTTTTCGTGTTTTTTTTTAAATATTCAATAATTGACAATTGTTCTGAACAAGAAGAAAAAAATTGAAGGCATTCTGTCGTTGGAATTCCTACTGAATTGATATTTTTCAATACTATTGAATCTTTCTTCGAAAGTGAATTTCAAATTTTTAATGTTTAACCACGATATGTGAGTAGTCAGCGGATACAATCGACTGTACGTTCCCTGGAATTTCTCATCACTTTTTCTTTTGGTGAGTAATCCCTTTATACGTTCCGTATTCTTGTTACTCGTGCCTTCTTCTTTGATCTAAGAAGATTTCCTTTTCCTTAGATTGTTTGAAAGGCCACTTTTTTTGGCCTTACCCTGCCATTTATTGTTCGCCTGTCTTCTTCCATCGTCTGCCGGCTGCTGAAGTCCGAGCGAGCTTGCGGAGAGAAGCGCAGGATCGTTGCCGAGCAAGGTCGACGACACAGGTTCAGTACCTTGGACATCAGGTGCTAAATAAGTCATTTATGTGGCGCAATAACGCCCAACTATCAATATAATAGAAGTGTTCTGTGTTATACCGACGTGTGACATTTTATTTTTAAGGTGCTTTCCTAAATTCTCAATATCAGATCTTGTTCTCTTTAAAATTTATCTTAACGAATTATGTAAAGAAAAACCTTAATCTTGAGCTTATTTGTGTTAAACAATTTATAGAGCGGCACGAATTTCGTACGATTGCAATCGAATTTAAATTCGTCAGAATACTTAAATTCCTAAATATTTGGAAACATCCATAAGTTTTTTTTCTCCGAAAATCTTGTTGTGATATTTTTTTTAGTAGCCTTTTACAATTTCCAACGACTGAATTTTAATATTTTTTTTTGACTTGTTATTATTCTTATTTATTTCGGATGGTTTTATTAATAATAAATTTTACGTGTATTCGTTGCGTGAGTTTGATTTTTAGCTACCTCACGCCGGGGTTCGAGTCCCCGGCGTGTTAGCAGCCAGCTCTACGCTGCAGTAGGTACAGGTATAGCTAGTTTTTGTTCGCGACTATATTAATTTCCCGATTTTGGATCGCAAAATTGGTTTATTTAAAAGTATCCTCTAATCTTCTTTCTATCCTTTACCACCAATAACTGAAGGCTTCGGAGTAGATCTTACTTCAAAGGAAACGTAAAAGTTATAAATCTGCACACTATTTTTTAATTATGTGGCCGTATTGCTGTAATTCGTAGTCTGCGTCTATTTCATAGTGTTCAAGGGTAGATTTAGCAAAGATTATCAGGGTTCCATTTTGCATTTACTATACAGGATGACTTGTAATTTGACGTATTCCTTCCAGGATGTCATAGTGAGACCTATTTGCAACAAAAAATAAGGCTTTAGCGAAAATTCATGGGATTCGAGAAAACCCAATTTTTATGTAGTTTTGAAAATTATCCAGTATTCGTCACTATCAATTACTTTTCTCTAAACTCTCAAATTGAATGGCCTTCATTGCTATTCCATTGGGTATGTAATACTCAACGAACATTTTGATGTAACCAAATTTTCTAAAACATCAAACAGTTAAGTTACCGGAAGAAGATTATTAACAATTTTCTATGAAATACAATAAGGTAATACCACTTTTCAAATCAGGGGACAGTAAAGTCACCAATAATTATAGACCCGTATCCGTGTTGCCGGTTTTCAGCAAGGTGTTTGAAAAGGTAATGCTGAATCAAATGCTCAATCATTTTAACACTAATAAAATCTTACATGATCAACAGTATGGTTTTACCAAGGGACGTTGTACGACTGACGCCGGTGTCACCTTATTAAAACACATATTTACGGCGTGAGAAGAGGCCCAAAACGCCGTAGGAATCTTTTGTGACCTCTCCAAGGCATTTGATTACGTCGACCACGAAACCTTAATCTTGAAACTTGGGCATTACGGACTTGGAAAACTTGCGCTCAGTTTAGTAAAATCTTATTTAAGTGATAGACAACAGCAAGTTCAAATAAATGGTGTCAATTCACTCGGTTTAAAAACAAAAATGGGTGTACCACAAGGCTCGATATTGTGGCCTTTCCTCTTTTTAGTATATATTAATGATCTACCCCATTTATTAAAAACCTAACCACAAATGGTGTTATTTGCTGACGATACTGCTTTAATTTTTTTTATTAATAGACGTGTATCAAATCTTGACGACGTAAATAATGCCCTACTGCTGATCGAAAATTGGTTCACTGCTAATAATTTTGTATTAAATGGGAAAAAAACTAAGTCTATAAGATTTTCTTTACCAAATGTCAAAAGTACAAATTGTGAGATAGTAATAAATAAAGAGAAACTAGAATTCGTCGATAAAACTAGTTTTTTGGGGATCACGCTCGACTCAAGGCTTCAATGGGGTCCTCATTTAACAACCCTTGCAGGACGGCTAATTTCAGCGGCATATGCTGTGAGAAAAATCCGTCAATTTACTGATGTAGGTACAACGAGGCTAGACTATTTTAGTTACTTTCATAGTATTATGTCGTACGGTATTTTACTATGGGGACGGGCTGCAGACGTCGAGTCTATTTTTATTCTGCAGAAAAGAGCCATCACCATCATCGGCCTCCTCAGGCATGACTCCCTAAGGGAATGGTTTAAAGATATTAACATCATGACGGTACCTTGTCAATATACTCGTATTTATGAAAACATCATGTACGTAAGGAAAAATCTACATCTTTTTAGTAAATAAAAGAGGTAAAAGACACAATTATATCACTAGAAATAGGGACCAATTATTTCAACCAGGTTTCAGGCTGGCTAAAGTAGACTCATCTTTCATGGGGTACTGTTTAAAATGTTACAATAAAATACCTCCCCATATACTTCAACTGAATGAAACGAAATTTAAATCTTGTATAAAACGCACACTATGCAGTCATGCATATTATAAGTACAGATAGAAATAAATTACCCCAGGGCGGTACCGGCTGCTCAGCAGCCGGAGAATCCGCCACGTTCCCTTTGGGAACGTCAAGCCCCCATTCGTATTCTGGGGGGGGGGGCAATGAATGTCAACCACTTGCCGATGGCAACAAGAGCCGAGGAGGCTCAATACACACCGCCGACACCACTGGCCAGCGAGAAAAGGAGCTTCAGAAGAATCTGAAGCCCCTGCACGTCGCGGTGACACCGCTTGCCGTCGCAGACGGCAACAAGAGTCGAGGAGGCTCAAGTCCCGACAGGGACCAATCGTCCGACCAGGAAGGATCTCGGAGGAAGTGGAGTCTTTCTGCGAGTGACGAGAACCCGTCGGCCGCGAAGGTGCCAACGGCACAGAGAGGGCGAGGTCGTGTCGTGGTGAGCGGATTTCCCCCTCGGCTGCCGAGAGGACGTCTCCTATTGAGACGGAGGAAATCGTGCGGGGTGAAATAGTGTGGTATTTGATGTACGGTGGGCGTAAGATAGTATCAGGTTGGTTGTACTATAGGTACACCTCTGCCTATCCTTCGGTGAAATACAGGCGTAATGTTATATTATGTTTAAAACACATTTTATTTTTTCCTAGAAAATCATCAGTGACCAACGAAGGCGCCTTCACCTCAGGAACACGTATTGTTCAGGTCAATCACCGAACAATAATAAACATGTCGGCGTAATTGCGACACCGCGCTCTATGCCTTGAATATTTTGTGTATTACCTAAGTAAAATAGTCAGTACGCTTTCGGATAGCATATCGGGCGCGACTCAATCTCATCTTATTCACCTCATTCGTTTTAATCGTTATACCATTTGTAGTACTGAAATATAGCTATCTTTATAATCTTTGATCTTAGTTTATCTTAATCTCACCCCAACCCCGAACACGTATCGACTAGGAGGACAATATGTTAGCAACTGATCCGGCTATACAGGATCTCCCGCTAGATGGCGAGAAGATCGTCATCACTGGCATGTCGGGCCTCTTCCCTCAGTCCCACAACGTTATCCTTACAACAAGATACGTTTGATTTAGATGAAGAAAGATGTATAGATCTGTGAATTAAAGTCAGGGAATTTTACTCCTTACCAAAATTACTACAAACTATAAATTGTCCGTATACTCGAATTATAACTATCATTTGTTGACAGTTGTATCAAATTGCTACACGGCTAAAATATGATAAACAATTAATTTTCCTGACTGAACAATAACGTACATAAAATAAAACAAAAATTACTCATTTTAAACTACACAAATTACTCTTTAGGCACCTTCTCACATCTTGTGCACCCCCCAGCAGCTGTGTTAGATTCATCCAAGATATTTGAGTGGCTTCGATTAATTAAAGATAAATGATTTTATTTCTGTAAATAGGTTTTGTACAAACACTTTTACACGTCAATCATATTTTTTTTAAACTAGATGAGGTCGGCGTTTTCTATCTGACTACTCTGAGACGAAAGGCCGAAACAAACTCAGAGGTCACAGTCTCTTTTAAAGTCCAGACATAATCTTGGTCTGATCATGGGGAGACCATGTAGATTGGTACCCGAAATGGTCTTCTGAGGAAAAACCACACAGAATGAGTGGACCTGTCCAGTCAGTGCACGCATTTGTCAGTAATCGTGAAGCTCAACTCAGAACTTGAGGAGCTCAACCATTCGACGAACAATACCAAAGAAAGGAAATTTGGGTAGGCCGCATAAACTACTCAGACTGCCAGACCATGATTAAAACTACCGGAGAAAGTGAAAAAAAATTAAATAAAAGTGACGCACATAATCCTCACATTCACAATAATTAAATAATAATGTTATACTTCAGAAAGTAAATTGTCATGTCATGCTATATGTAATAATTATCAAATATCAAAGTTTATGCAAAATACAAATAAAAAAATAGCAAAAATAATAAAATAACAATAAAAAACATACAGTACCGTAAAACGGGGTGAATAGAATTGACGGGGGGAATAGAGAAAAATCTTGGGATAATTTCTAACGTTTTTTTATGGCAAACTCGGTATCCCCAATAAAAAACCCGCAATTTTAATAATTTGTCGGTGTAATTTTTCTTAGTCTGGCAACTTTTTATTTGTGGTAACATCGCTAAAAACGTCAAAACTCAATGTCAAAGTTGACAACAAAACAAGTCGTTAAGTACGAGTGAGTTTGAACCTCCCTAGTTCGGTGAATTTTGGTCATAATAGTTTAAAGTTATCTCCAAATTACGGTCAGTGCTGTTATAAATATATTGTGCTATAATTATTAAGGTAAGAATATGTATTATTATATAAAATTGTTCTTATTTCGTAAGCCTTGTTTTCTTTAATTTTTCGAGGTAAAGGTAGATACACGAAAGAGGTGAATAGACACGCCTGAGGGGTTAATAGGCACGCAAATATGGTTAATAGACACAGCAAAGAGGTGATTAGTTACGAAAGAGGGGTGATTAGCCATGATTATGTCAGGGCTGCCACAAAGTTTGTAGTGGTATCTACAGTTCAAATTTCACTTTTAGTTACATAAAGCGTTTTAAATGTTCTTGATTATTTTTTAACCCATTCCATATTTTTTAAATTTAATTCATTCTTAAATGAAAAATATAAACTAATAAGGTATTTCATTTATTTTGTTAATATTTACATTGTTTTATTTCTCAGGTACAATAATGCCTCGAAACTATAAGCCCGATCCACGGGGTAAGCAGTATCGCAAATATGACCTTAATACAATTAAACAAGCTTTGCAAGAGTTTCAAACAACTCCAAAGTGTTCATTAGCCTCTATTGCAGAAAAATATAACATAAACAAATCAGTGCTATACCGACATAATAGGAAAACTATGAAAACACAAGGTGGTCAGAATGCTTTAGATGAAGACACAGAACGCCACATCGTAAATTATTTAAATATTTGCGGCAATTGCGGTTATCCATTAGACACTTATGATTTAAGAATTGTAATTAAATTGTATTTGGATAATATAGGTATCACACACAAACGTTTCAAAAACAACATGCCTGGACCAGATTTTGCCACAAGATTTTTAAAAAGACATCAAAGTTCCATTTCTTTGAGAATGTGTCAAAACATAAAAAAGTCGAGGGCTCAAGTTTCACCTGACACAATTAAAGAATACTTTGGGGAGTTAGAGGAATCACTGAAAGAAATTGATCCAAAAAATATAATTAACTATGATGAAACAAACCTCAGTGATGACCCTGGACGCAAGAAGATTATAGTGAAAAGGGGAACTAAGTACCCTGAAAGAGTTCTTAATCAGTCGAAATCTTCAATATCTATAATGATGGCTGGTACAGCTGCAGGAGAGCTTCTGCCTCCATATGTAATTTATAAGGCCAACAATATTTATGACACTTGGGCTACAGGCGGACCTAAAGGTGCACGTTTCAATAGAACTGCATCTGGATGGATTGATGGCAGCACTTTTGAAGATTATATTAAGTCCATCATTATTCCATTCTTTAAAGATAAACCTGGAAAAAAAATTCTGATAGGTGACAATTTATCATCCCATTTATCAATAGAAGTGGTTAAAATCTGTGAACAAAACAATATTTCATTTATATTTCTACCAGCAAATTCCACCCATTTAACGCAGCCCCTAGATATCGCTTTTTTTAGGCCTATGAAAATTGCATGGAGAAACATTTTATTAAAATGGAAAAAAACAGATGGCAGAACCCAAGCTTCAGTACCGAAAGGATGCTTCCCCAGACTTTTAAAAGTACTTATGAATGAATTGTCAGAGAACGTTGAGCCAAACCTTAAAGCTGGTTTTCGAAAAGCAGGTATTATTCCTGTTGATCGCAATCAAGTCCTATCAAGACTCCCAAATATCGAAAATGAAGATCCTGATAAATCAAGATATGCTGTTGACAAATCAGTCTTGCAAATACTTAAAGAAATGAGATATGGCACAATGAACATTAAGGAACCAGCACGTAAACGAAAATTAAATGCAGAATCTGGAAAAAGTTTAGGAAACATAGATGATGATAATATAGAAAGTACATCTGAACACGAAATTACGAATAAGACAGTAAAAATATGTAAACAAGGCAACAAAAAAAAGAAGGTTATAGTTATTCCTGGAAAACCTGTTATTATCGATCCCGAAAGTAACGACTCTGAAAACAAAGAAATTGAAAACACTGACCCTGAAAATGTAATAATAAGTAAATCTACGAAGAAAAAAGAAGTACAACAACTAATAGACAAACTGAAAAAAGATTTGGTGAACAAAGATAGGACAGAATCTAAAAGGAGTGTGTTAGAGTCAGATAGAAAAAATAAAGAAATAGACATAAATCTACTACCTGTAGTATGTGTGGATGAATATGCTATTGTCAATGATTCTCAACAACAAGAAGATGAAGAACTACTTATTAACACTTACATTGATAAAAGAGTATCTAGCATAGATTACTTACCTGATATAGGAACAGAAGAAATATTTAGTGAATTCATAGAGCCACTACAGGGTGAGATGTGTGAAAATGGCAATAGCAAGGCTTTAGAAAAAAAGGAAGAGAAAAAAGTCAAAAATAAGAAAATTTAAATTATTTCTGTAGAAAAAGTGGAGAATGCTAGATGTGGAGTGAATCTACGTAAGTGTAAAAAAATACCTTTAAATACCGTAATTAACATAAAAAAAGAAAAAACCAAAAACACTAAAAATATGAAAGAAGTACCTGTACGACGAGGAAGTTATTATAAAAATGATGAAGATATTTTAAGGGATCTGACCGATGACAATTTTTAATAAGATGATAAAGGATGGTAACAATTTTTTCATAAACGACTGATTATTTTTTTTATATTTTGATTATATTAATATAAACATTTGATAATTTTAATATTTGATATAAAAATGTTATTTTAAGTTTAAGTGCAATTTTTAGTTTTGTTTTTGAGTTTGATGTTTAAGTTTGTTTAGATAATGCTATGTTCATTTTAAATAATGACTGATTTTGATAGTTGATTATTTATCTTTTTTTAAATTTTAATTAATATTTAATTATAATTTTAATATGGAAGAAGAAGCAAAGTGCATTTTTTTGTTTTAATTCGAGTTTGTAGTTCATGTTTAGGATATGTTGATATTAGTAATTATTATAAATAATTGTTGATTTTGAATGATATTGATTATAATTCCTGACTGATTTAATATAAAGAAAATTATTTTAAAGTTTTTTTCATTTTCTTTTCACATTTCTTTTTTTAGTTTTGTTTTCGTGATACTCTCAAAATTTATTACATTTTTTTTTAATCATTGATAATTTCTATTTGAAATTACATATAATTTTTCATTAAAACTAATAATTAAAGATACCTTCTCGAGTTTGCTTGCCTTTATCCTAAAAAAATATTTAGGGAAACTACAATGAGGCAGCCCTACGAAATTTTTCTAATCACCCCTCAGGTGTGTTTATTGTCCCCTGATGGGTGGTAATTAGAAATCACGTATATTTTGTGTCTTTTCTTATTAACTACAAACATATCAGAATAGAAACAAATATATTTCAATAGTTTGGCCTAAGACTCAAACAATACATGCTTTAAAAAATGGGTATCAATTCTGCAACGTTACGAAAATCGTTACAAAAAATCGAAGACCTATCTATTCACCCCGTTTTACGGTATGCAAATATTGGAGCAACTCAATCCCAAGCCTTTTGGTCCTCAATATAATCTTTAACGGTATAAAAGTCTTTCTGGCACAACTAACGTTTAATTAAGGATTTGAATTTATTATTATTTATTATCTTAAACGTGGCTTGGAAGTTTATTATAAAAGCGTATACATTGACATCTGAATGAGCCACCTATTTTCTTGAGCCTTGTTGTAGGTACAACAAATTTGTGTTTGTTCCTAGTATTTATATTATGGATAAAGCAGTTCTTATCACTAGTTAATTAGGGACTCGTGGCCGAATGATAACAGTCGCACGGGTTGACCGATGGTTAAGCTACGCTTGCTGCAGTCGGTTCGTGGTTGGGTGACCATCCATTACATGTCGAGACCCGTCCGTGCTGCGGAAAGCGCGTTAAGCTGTTGGTCCTGGTTTTACAGATGCCAGCTGTGGACAAAATTTAAAAGGTCGACACTAAGTACCATGAGTGTGCAGTACAATGCCAACCGCACCTTAATGAAATTTCCGCGGATCTACTGTAGCGCGTCAAGCATGTTCATTGAAGCGAGTATTACTTTGCCTTTTATGCGGTTATTCGATTGCGCATAGCATCGTTTTCCAGCTAAATGCTCTAAGTTTCCAGCAGTTTACGTAAATCGACTATTTAACTGTTCAGGGTCGTAAGTGAGTATTGGTGCAAACTGATCCACAGGTATTGACTTGAAGTTCATCGGAATACCAACCGACGGTAAAGATTTTGTGATATTTTTATTTTAACAAATTGTAAGTGATAATTTAATGAAAGAAGACGTTTCATTTTTGTACGGAACTTTGGCTAGGACGTGTACATTCCAGGAAATCTGTGAAATATAACAGGCGATGATTTATAGAATTAATTTGTATTTTATACGTACAAAAATAAAATTGAAAATGTTTGATGTTTGTTGTGAGAAAAATGGAGAAATAATGTCAGATGACAATGACATTAATGTCATCTTTCATTGACCTAAAACGGGGATACTTTATGTTTGACAATGACACTCCCGTTTATGGGTGCGACGCTATCAAGAAACTGGTGAAGTGAAGTGTAACCGCCAAGGGCCGCGTCCGATTGCTTTCACACATACATTTGGGATTTTCTACTGGGACTCAAGTAGAGCGGACGTGTGTATAAGCAATATTATTTACCTTGCTATTTATTATATGACGTTAAAATATTACCGAGTGTTCTGTGACCTAGAAAACGAATCGCGCATTTTTCTGCTAAGTTTGTGTTTTACTTTAGTGAATAACAAAAAATTATGAGAAACATAAGATCTAAGTATGTCAAATATTGAAAACAGCCCTCTGAGTTTCCCACCTCCAAGGAGCCCTGCGGACAAACCTCAAACATCATATCATGCTGCTGAAGGAAAACTTGAGGCAGTGGACACCAGTGACATTAGTAACTGGTTGATCTCCATCGAAAAATGCCTGAATGAAGTCTGTACCATTGCTCAAGAAGGAAAGCTGAACTCCGAGCAAAAGCTGAGGATTAATTCCCTATCGCGCAAGGTAGGACATGGCGTATCACAAATGGCAGTTTATTACCAGGACTTGAAGCTCAAGGCCAAAGAAGTACAAAACTCTGTTCTAATATTTAGAGAAAAACGTGACCTCACAGATTGCCTTGAAAATTTCCAGAAGACAATTCAAGCTAGCATTCAAGAAAACTGTGTCAAACCAACGATGGTGGGAAAAGTTTTGTTCGCTGACATGGTAAAAACCGATAAAAATAATTACCTGCGCCCCAATAACCTCAGCTCTATTGCAATTTATCCGACGGATAAATTAAAATCTAGTGACGACACTAAGTCCCTTATCCAAAAAAATATATGCCCTGAACAAATGAAATTGCACGTTAGAGGATTGCGCAAAACAAAAAACGGGGGCGTTATTATCAGCACGGAGACAAAAAACGACATTGAAAAACTTAGGAAATCATCTCAGCTAAGTAGTTCCGGCCTGAAAGTGGAAGAGCCCCATAAGAGAAGACCAAGAATTGTAGTTATAGGAGTACCGACCGTTTTAAGTGATCAAGAAGTCTACGATTGCATCTAAGAGCAAAATATAGCTGACAAACTGCCTAATTTGCCCCGTGACTCTTTTATGGCCTCTCTAAGTTTAAGCCACAAATCAGGTAAAAAAGAGGGACCCACGCGCAATTTTGTTCTCGAAGTAACTGCTAGCATAAGAAAGACGCTCATAAACCAAAATCGCGTGTTCATCAATTGGACATCCTGCCCAGTGAGGGACTTTACACTTGTGACCAGGTGCTTCAAATGTCAACAGTATGGACATGCTGCAAAGACTTGTCGGGAGGCTGCCTATACGTGTGGACATTGTGGAGAACAGGGTCACCAGTCGAATGAGTGCACTAAACATGCTGAACCGTCACAGTGTGCAACATGCTTGCGATTTAAAAAACCGAGCAGTCACAAAACAGGCGATCAAGATTGCCCTGCGAAGAAAATAGCGGAGACTAGATACATAAATTCCATAGATTATAATGAGGTCGCGTAAAGTGCCGACGTTTATTTCTAAGCCCTTTTTAATTTATATGTTATATTCTTAACTTTCAATTAGTATAATATCCTTTAGGTACTAAATTATAAGACACAAAATTAACTTTAGTTTATACAATTCGTTTTATAAATTGTAATTATACAATCCTTACATTTTATTGACACGGCAAATTCTGTACAACTAAATAAAAGCGATCTTGTTTGTACCTATGCATTAAAAATTGCTTAATTGCAAATATCATCAAAGAAACTGGTTGCAAAATATGTCTTAGTTACCTACGATGAAGCAGGAAGTTGTTAAGTAAGCTAACTATTTTAATTTGAATAAAACCATAGTTTATAGCCAGATAAGTAATTTACTAAGTATTTGTTTAAGGAATTTTAGATGTTTTTTATTGTATGTATACCTTGAGTGAGATACCTGAGATACAGGTTTATTCCTAGTTCAGGTAGAATCAAATTATAATATACCTTAAGTTTAAGGCCCTAATATTGCAAACATTTGTGTACATCAATTATTTCAATAAACAATTTCAATTTCAATTTACATGCAGCTGGGATCCATAATTATAAACCTGCCAAAAAAAATACACTAACCGAAGCTCATCGTCAAGCCAGGATAAGATTTGTAACCCAATATATGAATTTTGATTGGGATTAGGAGGACTAGTGGCACGTTATCGCTGGGTAAGCAATAGTTAATTTAATTAAATATTAACATTTACCTACTCACTTGATTAGAATATTAATATTAATTTATTGCTAAATTATGACTCATTGGCGCTGTGACTATTATGAATCACTACGGGATAATAAATGTAAACAAAGCAGAAAAAGGGTTTGACAAGACAATGACATTGTCTTTTTATATAGTGTATAGTAATAAAACTTTTTTTTTATTTCAGGATATTGGGGATGGATGTCTTCTACGGGTCCTGGAGAGCTTGTCGAAGTCGGCGCTCGAATGAATGGCAAACGTTACCTGGAGATCTTAAGAGACATGATGATTGCAACAGTGCGCAACGTATACCCTGATGGACATATTTATTTTATTCAAGATAATAGTTCGGTGCATCGGTCAAGACCCGTTATGGAGTGGTTTTCTTCACAAAGAGAGATTACTTTGATTAATTTGCCATCTAAAAGCCCTGACTTAAACCCGATAGAAAATTTGTGGGGTCAAATGGTGCTTAATTGATACTCAAGTAAAGTCAGAACTAAACAAAATTTAGATGAAGTGGTTATGAGAACTTGGGAATTAATGCGATTAAGTGATATTTATTTTAATATGGTAAATGGATAATAATAAACATCAAGATTAGAAGAAGTTATAGAAAGTGAAGGTTACCCACTCCGGTATTAGTATAGGTTTGACCCCACAAGTTATCTACAGTTAAGTTTTCTATAGTTAAATATTTTTTGTAAACAGTTTTGAAAAATCTCCAGAGATGTAAATTGTTGTTCTGTTTCTTTCAAACGTGAGTAACATGTTGGTTCTCTTGTGAAATCATCAAAACTAAATTATCTGTTTAAAAGTTGTAAATCAATATTTGTTAATCGAACTTGGGTTAGTATATAGTTATGCAACCTGAACCGCAGCGAGTAATCACCGTGAGAGCATAAAATGCATGATTGCAGTTCAGGGTAGCCCTTCCAGGCGGTTCTATGCATATTGTTTATTTAGCATTCTAAGTAGCAGTAAGTCCAACGATGTAACCGATAGGATTAGTTTTTGAGACATTACAGGAGAGCATCCGCTTCTGCTCACACGTATCTCTGGTTGTTCTCGTCTAGCTAACGGCGAGTACTTGCACAGGCATAACCAAGTAGCCAGGATTATTCATCAGCAACTTGCTTTGAAATATAAACTAGTGGATTCTGAGGTACCGTACTACAAGTATGTGCCCGACCCAGTTCTCGAAAATGACCATATCACGTAGTACTGGGATCGGTTTATCATTACTGACAGGACTATTGTCACCAATAAGCCTGATATAGTGGTGATAGATCGATTAGCGCGCCGCACAATGATTGTCGATATTACCATTCCGCATGACGAGAACCTCGTGAAAGCTGAGAAAGAGAAACAAATTAAATATCTCGACTTAGCACATGAGGTTGTTGATATGTGGAATGAAAGCTCGGCTATCATTGTGCCGATTGTCGTATCGGCCAATGGCCTGATGGCCGAAAGCCTCGACCAGCATCTCTCGAGGCTCTCGTTAGGCATCTGGATCAAGGGCCTGATTCAGAAGGCAGTACTCCTCGATACGGCTCGCATTGTGAGGAGGTTCCTATCTCTGGAGTCCTAACCACCTGTAGCTTGGACCCTGTCCCCGATACCGGCGGACCACTATTTTTTATATTTTTAAATGTTTTTATAAAAATATTTAAAAATGTATTTAATAAGAATGTAAATAAATAAATGAATAAATAATGCTACGTATTTGTGTGAATCTCCTTTATTCCGAAAGATAGCCTTATTATAAGCACCTACTTCCCCTCTCAACCGGAATACCCCGCTGTCGCCCTACAGTTACCATCGGCTGCCTAAATATAGTGATGTTGGTTAGCGCATGACAATTTTGTAATGACAACGTAAAAAACGATTGATTTATGGGTATCTTGCTTACTAGTGGAATCGATGTCATATCTACAGAACACTAACTTCATTGATGTCACAGGGATGGCGCGCACGTAAACATCGTAGTAACTATATAATCCTTTTCATGATGTTTTTTATACATTTCTAGGGGTGAGGTTTCTCTGGTGACAATTTTGTAATAATAACGTAAACAATTATTGTTAAATGGGTATCTTGCACGCTTACATGTGGAATCGATGTCAATAACTACAGAACACTAACTTCATTAATGTCACAGATGGCGCGCACGTAAACATCGTAGTTTATCTTTTTTTTTAAAGATGTCGCTTTTTATACATTTCTAGGCGTTGAGGTTTCTCTGGAGCATGGTCTAAAAAAACAAGGTCTGGCATTCCAGGAGTGATACATGCTTACGTCACTATCCAGTTGCCACTTTCTTGCAACAAAACACGAATCATGGAAACATTTTCAGTCACCATTCTGTTGAAAATTATATATAAAAGCCGTTTTATTTTTCTAATCAAAGGAAAAAAAAATAATTAAAACATATACCAACGTAATTGTTAGTTAAAACGTCATTGTTTTATCGGATTCGCACAGGTAATAAAGCCGGTTGGGAAGTTATTATTACACACTACTGGTAACACAGCGGTGACGACGTAGGCTTGTGTCACTCACGTGACCACGGTGTCTCGGTATGCTATACCTGGCGAAGTATATTATTATACCATGCTCTGGAGCTGCATGAGTACATACTATGTTCAGCTAGAATCACACCTAGTTCTGTGGAAAATTATACTTACCCGGTTTATTATTCACACAGGGGGACGTCAGTACGTCATTCGCGAGGTAGTTGCTGAAAATCAGCGCTGTTGATGTGATCTAAAAAATTTGTAATATTTTTTCTCTTAGGATATCAGAAATCAGCTCAATTCTTGATCTAGAAGCGGGGAAACCTGAGAGAGTTTTCTTTAGAGTATCGATTAGTTGAGTAATCGATTACATAATTTTTGGAAAGAAAACCTTCGCACTAGGTAGCACTAGGTAATTAAACGCAATTTAATGACAATATTTACAGGTCAGTGAGTAAACACACTATAGCAGGGTTCCATAATAACTACTGTTCCTATACGCTATGACAGACCTTTTTTTGTTCGTTTCTGGGTGGAAAATACTCATGGATGTCCTCAAGTCTGTCAGACTCTTACTGACTAAAAACCACCCCGGTGTTCTATCTCACACCTACGTCGGGGGTCGCGGGAACGTACGATTCTTCCGCAACCCCCAACTAGTGCCGCCCCGAGCGGGGGGAGTGAGGTGTTTGACTCCCCCCACGACGTGTAAGAGGGTCGCGCGTGAAATACTAACGCTATGACAGCCTAAACCAACGTAACCGGATTTTCTTAATAATGTTAATATTTTTCGATTTACTTAATTCTTTTAGCAAAATTTTGTTTATTTATAATATAAGCATCACCTTTGTACGTTTTTTTCTGTTCCTTTCTTCTTGTCTGTTTATATATGTGTGTACATAAATGGTTAAATAAATAAATAAATAAATAAATAATATTGTTAGCTATTGTTATTATTTTATTCAATTATGTAGTGTTCTAAATATTATTTATTTTTATAATCATGTATTTGCAGTTTTAATATTTTATTTTGTAAGATTGTAACCATTTGCCCAAGTGAAATTACATTGATTATTAGTTGTTAAGGCTGCTCTCTCGAAAAAAGCTTGAAAAAAGCATGCAGATGAAGCAACTTTTCATCGGCATTTACAGAGAAATTACATCTGAAAAAAATTGTTAGTAATCTACATGATATAATACGTAATTTGGTTTAGTCATAATTTTTCTATCGGTATCACAAAATTTAAAAAAAAATCACCAAATCACCTCCAAATCTTTGAGATAAAACCATTTTATTCCTTCATTTTTTATCAAAAGAGTGTAAAAAAAATATCTACTGCTTTGCAATACAAAGCTAAATGATTTGGTTTTGTTACTTTTTTTAAATATGTATTATTTTTATTACAATAAATTAAAAAAGCGTCCGATTAAGGACTGCGTCTATATCACCCCCGCACTCGTCCATAAATTCAGTGCGGGGCGCATCGTGTTGCTAGGTGGACGTGTGTCGCTTTGCGAGAACTCAGCACTACGAAATAAAATCGTAAAATATTACTGCAAAAATTGAATTTGGTAAACAGTGGAGTAGGTTTTTTCTGATTCTTGTTTATAAGTAGCGTTTTATCGTCGTATTATCGAATTGTACAATTTTATTGTTGTTTTGATTTTTTTTCAAACAAAGTCGTAGGTGAGTATTAAGCTTCTGTGTCATATAGTAGTGAATGATCACAGAAGGTCCACGTCCACGCAATGACTTTCAGCCAATATTATAAATTTTACTTTTCGGCAGCTAAGTAAAGTCTATTATTTTGATACGTTGCGATTATTTGTGACATATTTTATTTTTTGCAGGTCTAGTTTAGTTACAACTACAGACGAAAACTTTGCCAAAACTGAAAATGCTCCAGCACGCGTAGCATGATCATCATAGAAACGGGTTTTGTCGACGGAAAAATAGACAAAAATGACGTTCCGTGAAGACAGTATGAAGGCAGCAAAGTAGAAAGAGTCAACTGCACTTTATACGAAATTCAGTAGTTTATTCACGTTTTTCTTTTATTTTGCTTATATCTCGAAAATGGTGTGTCCTATCGCAAAAATAATGAAAATTTCGAACCCCTTTATGAAATCCTCAAACCCTTAAAACTAAACATGTAGGTAATAATTTTTCACATTTTCCATACAAAAAGTGAAAAATTCCATTTTTTTATACTTTGTGGCCGTCGAGTAAAAAGTTTTCTACTGTCTTTAGCATGGCGATTACAAAATCAAATTGTCTTCACTAGCTTAGACAACTGTCAGTTGTCAGTGTGATTTTGACGTTTGGGATAGAAAACTTTCTTCTGAAATTGTCTACATATAAAAGGACCTAGACAACGATCGGTAGAAACGAAAGACAAAAAGACGGATTGTAGAAGGATTTTTACGGTGCGATGTCAAAAATGGAGAAACGAAATGTCACTTTGTATAGAAATAGCTATGTCTTGTCTTCCAAGAAATAGAAAGTGTCATGCTACGCCTGCTGAAGTAGGTATTGATTATAATTATAGGTTAGGTACTTGCTAATAATTTATTAATTTATTGATTACTGGCGTAATTATTTTCTATAATATATATATATATATTATTTTATATATTTTTATTATATATTTTTTTTATTTTTAATGCTAGTGGAAATTAAGATTTAAGTATTTTTTACATTTTTCTGTAAGTTTGAGGACTCATAACTTTTTTTCTAGCTAAAATCTGAATAAAGCAATAATTTTATAAGAATCTTCCAACATTACAGATTAAAAAAAAAACTAAAAAATATTACCTGTTTTACCCATTTTTAATAAAAATTACACTTTAAAGTGAAGAAAGTGGTGAAACTACAAGAAAGCAAAAAAAAATTATTTAAATATCAGAGGGTCCAGGGTCAAATAAATTAGGGCTGAGTAAGTAGCAGATGACCCCACCTATCCACCATTTTCGTATGTTCAACGTTCTGCCAAACACCCTGTATGTGAACACGGAGATATAAACGAGGATGAAGAAGTTCAACCTACCAAAATAATAAAAATACTTGGTGAAAGAAAGTTAAATTTCAGCGAATTTTAGTTATAATCTATTTGTTTATAAAAAATATAACAAATAATATGATATACACTAGTGATAATTATACTACCTACCTACCTGAAGAGAAAAAGGGTAGGTAGGTAGGTAGGGTAGGTACCCTACCTACCTACCTACCCTTTTTCTCTTCATAGAAACCTTCCTAAGAATTCAACGAATATTAAAAAAAAAAACGAATTGTTCAAGCCATTCTTGAGTTTTGCGCTTAGCAGCACAATTAGCCATTAATTTTAGTTAAAAAGATACATTAAGTTGTTTACCTCATGTTGCAAGCCAGGCTGATTTAGACGAAAGGTATAGCTTTTACTCACGGCCTCGAAAGCTTTTAACAATTTTATTCGTAACCATAGCCCGAAAGGTACATCCATATCAATAGATAATAAACAAAAACAAAATTGGAACACTTTATATGCGGTACACATAAAAAATAATTTAACTTTCACGATGACTTGACCTTCTGGGATTTCGATACTCTTTGACGAGTCTAGGCGAGACAACGCGTGGTGGCGAGTGGCGGCGCGCGTGACGTCGCACGTTTTCTGTTGCATGCGGGTGGCGCGGAGAGGGGTCGTTAGCTCCGCCCAAATGCTCAAGGTTATTGGCATTATTACAGGCCTTAAAGTGACTTTTGCCGGTAGACAGCAACTAGCTGTCAAACGGTAGCCTACGTGTACAGTCTCACTTGGGAACATGGCAGTGAAGCTTGAACACTCGTAGAGTGAAGACGTATTTTGTGTATTTTGAAATAGTGTTATCGGAGTGTAGTAATGTTATTAAACTGATTATAAAGCTATACAGACTTTGCTTTTCATTTCAACTTTATAGTGGATTACAATATTTTCTCGTATTTTATTTTCAGGGCCCCAATTTTTTTTTAGTACAAGAATAAATGGAAGAGTCAATAAATTTCCGATTTAGGGACTAACCACACTTATTCAGCTCTGTTTAACTTTTGTCTAAAGAAACCAACGATTTTGTATGAAGATGCGTACGCATCCGTTCAGCTTTCCGGATGCGTACACATCTTCATACAAAATTGGTGTTTTATATGGATAAAAACTGGATTGAGCTGAATAAGTGTTGTTAGTCCCTATGTCAATCACAAGCGTACAAGTAAAATAAATGGCTTTTGCACAGCACAACGATAGCGACCGATGTTTTTATGAGTTTTAAAGTTGTACGGTGCATGATAAATGCACGCTGTGTTTGACGAGATATGGTTTTGTAGCGGCATTGCCGCCACACAACGAAGCGCCCGAGTTCATGGATCGGACATCATCGGCTGTTTCCGCCGCACCGCGCGCTCTGCTCGGTAATGTTTGGTTTCGTCGCGGGACCGCGCGCCAGTCGATTGACCGCTGTTGCGCAAGGCACTCTCTCGCTTGTTTATTTAAAAACCATTATAACGCCGCGCGCACGTAAATCAAATCTATCTGTTTCTACCTAAATTCTATCAACTTAACTTTCTTGTATCTTGTTTAATGTTCCTTCATCTTCCTATCTACTGTCTAAAGTGTTATCGTGCTTCCTACTCTTGTGTAACTATCGTGTAACCTATATTCAAAATATAACTGTTCGTTGTGACCTTTTGACTTTTATTGGTGGACTAATACCCTACAGTTTAAAATTAATTCTGTAGTACGTTCTGATTTATGAATTGCGAGTGTGCGCGCGCCTTCGTATCTATAATTGCTTTTACTGAACTGCATGTGTAGTAGTGGCGCGTGGTAGGGGCAAACTGGAGACTTCGGGTTCCAATACATTTTCACCTACCGGGCCTGACTCCTTCTTTCTTTTAATTATCTATGGTTTTATCGGTTTAACAACGAGAAATTGTCAGCACGAAAAAATGCTTACGTGCTGCGTCGTTAGTCGTGTAAAGAAGCAAGTGTAAAACCTGCACTACACTACTCGAGAAGTTGATCGAAGTTAAGCGAGTACGACAGTGTAGAAGGGCATTTTGGTTCGCTTCGTGCAACCTCGGCTCGCCTCGGGCAACTTCCAATCGTTGTCGGTTTTTGAGCCCAAATCAAAGGACTCGAAGCGTCCAGCCCCTACAGTCTCGACAAATATAACGACAAAAATCGGTCGTTAAGATTTTTGAGACCGATTTTTGTCGCTGTCTAATGTCGAGACAGTACTTCGTCGATGCAACTTTGCGAGTAATGTAGCGCAGGTTTAAAGATAGCCGCCGCCGGAACTCCCCGATCTGCGTTCCATCGTCGTTTGCTTCAGATGGCCAGTTCTTGAACATGACTCACAACGTTCCAACTCCGTTGCAAACTCTAAGTTTTGTGTGTTCTTTGTTGTTTGTGAAAAAAATATTTAAAATAATCATTCTGTTAAACTTTTATCAAGCTTCAAATCGTGTCACTGATCGGGTTTCAAGTCTCTAAGAAAAACATTATTATTCGTACATCTTTAAGTACTGTTTTTTAAATAAAACTACAATGTAATTACATATAAATAAATTTATTAAATTCATTAACACAACTGAACGGAAAGCACTTTTACTTTAAAAAAACAACATCTTTATTTGCCAAATAAATTTAACCCGCCACAATTCAAGTAAGTTACAAATAAGCAGTAAAGGTAGGTAACATTTTTGTTTATATCGGTACTTATTATGGTAGTTATCACAGAAATGATTCACTCTGTTACCCGTTCTAGTATATTATTAAACTGTATTAGGGTGGAACAGTATTCCTCATTCTCTGTAAATGTACTTATAATAGCAGAATTGTGACAAAATAATTATGTTAGTAACAAAACTCTGTAAATGTTGTAAGCGACACACTGATTCTGCATTTTAAATTCAGATTTTATTTCGGTGTCTAAGTATCGGTTAATGATGGCTGCACATTGCAAATCGTTTGAGACGTAAGACAGGGGTGTGCGCAGCTGGTGTATAGCGACCGGTCGCCGCGAGTATCGTTGCAGCGCTTGTGGCGCTGACGTCATATTCGATGCAGCGCGCAGCAGCACCAGCTGAGAGCGAAGCGCGCGTGCTGGCGCCACGTAATCAAGCGTGCGCTTGATACTTGCCAAAGCAGCTTCTATAAGCCCACGGGCGTACTGCGTCGAATGTTGCATACGTCCCAATAGAATTCTGACACACTCATCCATTTTCTGAGACCAAGTGGTAGCATTCCGCAACACATCGCGCAGACCTACTATCTCTTCACCGACTATCAGCTTGGACATGTGCCGAATAATGGCGTCCTGAAGATGATCCTCTGTCTTAAAATCGCGTAGTTGTTCCTTGATAATTCCTTGCAGCTCATCAGGTGAACATCCCACACAAAAAACGGTTCCTGTTAAATCTGCAATTATACGATATTAATTTATGAACCCCTGACCTTGACGGGGTAGGTAAGACACTCATTATCAAAGAAAAAATGTAAAAAGTACCTTGATCTTCGAGTATTGCGGCAAGTTCAAGAGCCACAGATACTCCACTTTCGTATCCCAGCAAGAAGAAATTATTTTGAATCCTAGTTTTGTTTATGAGGATCTGCAAACAATGAAATAACTTCCTTATGTATCAGAAATCTTTTTTTGTATGAAGTGTTATCGAAAAAGTTTCCATCATCGCTTTAGTCACACCCGCGTACTGGAATGTGCTGCGTAAGTAGACTCCGTACAACCTGGTGAAGGCCGCGGAAATTCGATGGTTGCCAGAAGACGAGGACTGGTCGTTATGGCGATGATTCCTGAAGGAGTATGTCCAGCAGTGGTCGTCTTTCGGCTAAATGATGATGATTACATAATATATAGTAGAAGTATGTTTTACCTGAGCGTATCTCTGGGCAGTCTCCCGAACAGTCTCCGTCGGGTGGTCGAGTCCCGGCTGCAATACAAGGGCCGGAAGCTTGAGGCGCTCGCACAGCACGTGGAACCTGTCGTGATGACCCTCCATGCCCGGAATTATGCACAGGTATCTTTTGTTTACGTCAAACTCGTCATCGGACTACGAAATAAGGAAAAATAATCCTGTAATAGAGGCTTTACGTATCCAATGTGATATGATGAGATATTCGTTATGTAATTTTTTTTATAGCATTCTTCTCCGAGGGAAAGGTGCTTTGCCCAGCAATGAGACATAACGGGCTACATAGATTCATCTCCATTGGCAACACCTAAATGTACTAACTAGCTTTTTTCTACACCAGCAAGAGATATATTATATATTTATATATTTTAGTACCGATACGTGATAAAAAAGAAGAATAAGTTAGGTATAATTAATAATGAGGTTTGTTTATTCTACGAGTATACTCACCAACTTGATGTCTTTATTAAGTGTCGATAACACGACTAGGTCAAGTGTGGCCAGTAGCTCGTCAGAACTATTGTTGGAAAAGAATGTCGCTAACCCAGTAACATTTTGTAGGACTATATCAGATGCAGAGTCCACCAGCTCACTTATTCTAAAATAAAATCAAAACGAATACACTAAATAGAAATCATGTAGAAAGTTGTAAGACTATAATTATATAAAGTGAAGTTTTGAGTAATAATAAGGTTGTGTGAGTAGAGAAAGACCAAAGAAACGATGGGTAGATTTAGGATTTGTATGGATGGTAAAAAAGTATGGCTACTGAGATGACGGTTAATTGAAATATTTGGAGGAATAAATGCTGCGCAGACCCCAAATAAATTGGGATAAAGGTGTGATATACAACGTCCAAGGGGATGAAAATAACGAGTAAGACTATAATTACATGAACAAAGACAGCTTTAGGATTGAAAATGTATAATTATAAACATGTTTTCCTTATTTAAGTTTTTGTGTTAAACTTACCCGTTTAGATTCAACAGCGGTATAGTGTTTTCCCCCAAAGATATATTATATGCATTATTCAAAAAGGCATTAATTATTGGTATTTTTTCATCTGCCATTCCTAACTCTTGTAAAGTAGTGTCAGGGTTTGCGTTTTGTGGAATGCTTATTCCTGAAAGATAATTTGTGTTATAGGCTGTGCCTTTATTATCAAGCTATTGCCGGGCTACGTCATATGCCTACATAAGGCATGTTGATGACAAGGTTCTAAATCATTGCTTATAACGGCCTTGATACTTTAGCGGTCGCAAGTGCGCCGTTGAGCATCGGTATAATATCAATGTCCAGCAACGTATTATTGTTTTAATTTTTCCGGAATCTGGTATTGTATCCGGTTTATTGCAACAAGCTCGCCCTCTATGATATGCTCCTATTATTTCAACAAAACCGGTGAATTGTGAGTGTACTTAACACCTCTGCCTGACCCTGGTGTACAGCCGTGTTGCTATATTATTAAATGAATTGTTTTTATTACCGGCCAATGCAATGAGTTTTTGTAGCAGTCCGGGTGTGTTTGCCTGCGCAGGCTTCGCTAGCAGTACCGCAGACGTGCTACGTAGCGCTCGCTCCACGGCCTCTGACAAATCGAGAGAACTTGGCTTGCTCTGTACCAAGAAAACATACATTGTGTTAAGGTGCAACAGATTAATCTGTGCCAAAAACATTAATTTAATTGTGTAACATATCACTTGTTAATATCCATAATCATTTGTGTAGCAGGTGATGTGCAGGGCAGGTTTAAGTCACCGTTATTAGACAAAGCGTAGGTGGCTACTTAATCGCAAGACACTTCACTTTTTGTCTAATAATGAAAATTAACTACTATAAGATTGAATGGTAACATTGTATAACTCCAAGTCAATAAAATTTTAGAAAAAAATAATCGAAGTGGTGATAGATTTAATTAAAAAAGTAACTACATGGTGTTGACTGTAGCACTTTACATGAGTGTCTTTATTAAAATTTTCCTCGATTGTAATTAATGTAAATCATAATTTTATTTTATACTTGAATAAATTTATTATTATTATTATATTATTATTTATTGATCTGGTATTTATGTAGACAAAAAACGGTATCATCAGAAATTAACACTTACTTCGCTTAAACCCGTCAGATCCAAACTTGTAGCTGTTAAACCACACTTTGCTCTTGCTACACAAATGTCCGTGCCCACAGAACTGACTGTTGAGACCACTGCAAAGTACCTGTGATACATTCAAATTATTAAAATGTAAGCATATATTATAATAGTTATCAAGCTTAAATAAAATTAGTCTGGGCACATCGCATACCGGAGGAGCTCAGGTTAAAATAAACACACAGTGGGTACCAAACAGCAGAAAATGTTAAGGAGCAAGCGTAATGAACTCGACTTTTGTCTCCAGATTGAGCACACACTGATATCTGCTGTAGGTCACTAAAGGCTAAACAAAATGCCGATTACCAGTTTGGGTATATAAAATGAATATTGAAACAATATACTAACTTTAGTTCAGGACACAACGATCTTGAAGCTACATCTAAAGAATTTAGAAATATTTTCAATTGTTCGTTATGTTTATTGTCCTTGACTTTCGTTATAGTTACGTAAATGCCTTTAATGGTACCAAGACTATTAGCATCGCTTATAACGGCAGAAATATGATTTATGACATCGATGTTTTTTACTGGGATCACCACTTCGACGCCTAGATTACGCCAAGATCTTGAAAAAAAAAAGAAAACAAAATCATAGTTTCGAATTACTTAGGTGCACTTCTTTGTGGCAGATGTATGTAATAATCTTACCCTATTTTATAATGTTGGTACTCATTTAAGCTTGTAGAGTAAATGTATAGTTTTTTAGCTCCGCGATGTACTAATTTGTTGGCTAGTTGAACTCCAAGAGCGTCATCATCCCAGAACATTAAATGACTATCATCAGGATTGCATATTATTCTGAAACAAAACACGACTTACTTTGAAATTAAGTTCTTGCTTGTAATGTAGTATACAGGGTGGAAAAAATCAATGGACCCTGATATGAGCCGAGATATTTCACCCTAAAGCCGGAAAATTACACTTGATCGGTTAAACACATTGGGATGCCTAAGGAATATAGGCACACAGTCGTATTTGGTATGAAACGAATTCGTCAATAATGCCTATGCAATTAATTATCGTGTCGGATGACTGAATTTGTGTAAAGTTTTTCAGATATCCCAATGCGGATACCCAGTATTACTATGCCAGTATTTGTGGACGTGGGTAACATTACCTGGGGTATGCGTTGCTCACAGAGTCTTGCATCTTCAGCAGCACCTTGCCGCGGTGCCTGCTGGCCGCGAGCAGTCTGAAGGCGCGCGCGGCGTCGTGAGGCGCGTACGACACGCGCGTCAGAGGACGCATGTAGCCGCGACTAATACCATCGCTTAACATCGTCTGGAGATATTTCATTTCATCATATTTTTGTTGCACGAATAGAGACGACAAGTCACTCGCGACATATGACCTTTCTTTAGTCATGAAATACATTCCAAGTTCGTATTCTTCACTGTCCTGAAGTTGAACAGTGTCGACGAAGATTCCAGAAAATGCTGTACATTTTAGAGAGGTCTGAAAAACAACCATTACGGATCCATTATTTTTTATTCTCTTTCACTTATTATTCGTTTATTTAATATTTTTGTTAGATATAAAAACTTACACTTTTAAATTGTCCTTTAACGCAACTTACGACAACTTCACAACCTTTTCCTTTTGTTCGTAATAAAACATTATCTGCAAAACTGCTGTCGCGGGAGTTTCCAATGTTTTCATCTGGAAATGAAACTTTTTTAAGTATACAAGCACAAACCCAAGCTCCGTACTATAAAAAAGAGATAGACCTAAGGCACTGAAACAAAGATGTCTGTCAAGGGCTTGTGTTTTACTGCGGTTTTGTTGGCTTGCCGACAAAAATCGCTGGTGTATCCTGGCAAGACCATGATATTATATGCCAAAAGTTTATTCCAAATAAAACCACAATAACCTTTTTGCAAGTTTATGGCTCGCCCGTCGTCTTAGCACAGTGCCAGACCATCGCAATTAAGTATCAAATCCTACCTTTTTATCGCCTACCTTTTAACTCAGGGTACAGTTGCTGCAAGAAATTCTTTTTCCGTAAATCGCTGACTGTCGTGTACACTGTGCACCCATGAGCGAGCGCAACGGCAATGGCCGCCTGCCCCAAAGCGCCTGTGCCTCCGTGAACAAGCACGTCATTACCAGGTAACATTCCACCCTTGATTATCTAATAACAAATTGATTTTAATGGTTAATAATGAAGGTATAATTGTGTTAAGATATAAAACGACTGGATTTGGCCATTTTTGTATCTAATTACGTAAACTCACGAGACAGTACAGTGCGTGTGCGTAAGCGAGCGGTACGGTGGCAGCGTCCTCCAGGCTCCAATGTGGTGGCACCGGCCACAGTAGCTCCGGCTGCGCGCGCACCACGCTGCCGGCCGCGCCGCCACGCACCAGCCCCATCACGCGCTCACCACTGTAACATAAACATAACATAACATCACGCTTGTATTTCTTTAGGCAGACCTGTAAGTACACCCAAATTTTGCCAGCTACCTTAAAGTCCCATAATTATTATATTGGGGAGCCTATTGTCATTAACCTCAGTAATATTTAACAAGCTGCCTGAATCATTAAAATCATTAAATCTGGACAAATTCAAAAGTGTACTTATGAAAATTTTAATCAATAAGTGTTACTACTCAATAAAGCACTATTTGGATGACAGTTCTATAATCCTTCCTTCAGATATGCATTATTTGACACTTTTGTATTAATTTGATTAATTGATATTATCCCATTTTGATTTTTCGATATTTCTGTTTTATCTTAAATTTTTATTGTTGACATTTTTGACATATTTTATTAATTTGGTACTTGTTTCGACATTGTAGTTTTTATTTGAAATGTAATTAATTATCAGGGGAATATTATATTAATTTATCTAATAGTCTAGCTTTTTCTATAATTTTTATTTGATATTGTGAAATGAATAATGAAATAATTGAAATTGATATGTACTAACATTTGTACGCCTAATGGAAAAGCATAGAGAACTTACTAAAATATAACATCTCACACACCTGTGTACTTGTAACCTATGTCTACAAATAAATACTCTGAATTTCTGAATCAGAATGGTATTCGTGTGTTCTGTTGTGTGTTCTTCAAAGAGATCACAGAATATACCAATACCATTTTCTCAACCAACATGGTATCAAAACGCTGGCGTTTGACTGCATTCATCATTACTTACGTACTTGCAACTACTGTGTGAGTCATGATGAATGCAGTCAAACTCTTTAGAGAAATCACAGAACACACCAATACTATTTTCTCAACCAATATGGTATCAAAACGTTAAACTTAGTTCCTTCTTATCTAAGTGGCAGGGTACAGCATGTGAATATTATCGGTGCTCAATCGTCTGAATAACAAGTGCAATTAGGTGTACCGCAAGGCACAATTTTAGCCCCATTCTTGTTATTCGACATATTCCTCCCAGGACGTTAAATTGTGATCTATTTGCAATAATAAGCACTTTTACATTCTAGGCGGAAGTCCATGGGATACGAGTAAATCCAAGATTTGGGTATTTTTAAAATTTCTCAGAATTTATCGTAACATATAATTTTTCAGAAATTTGAATTTACTGTAAGTAATGTGATTCATATTGGACCCACTAATAGCTGTTTCTAAATTATCTGTGGCAGCACGCTCTATGTTTTAACTTGTATGATCAGCATTACAAAACCCTTACATTCATTTAAAAAAACAAAATGTAAACACTTGCCTGTCAGTGGTTCCACTGTAGTCCATTCCGTACACATTAGAGTCGCATGGCGTCACACCAACTGCTCTCTTCACATCGAATGTGCAGAGCCCGGCGTAATGAACCTGATAATATGAACAACAAATATGAATGTTTTGTGCCAAAGCACAGCCTAAACCGTTGAAAATAGAAAATCAAAACTCGACTTAAAAAAATAAAGCGTTGAGCGCTATGTTTGAATTGATTAAAAGTACACACAGCCAAAAAAGTGCTCCACGCTTTATGAATGAATCATTGGATATAAAAGACGTGAGAAGCGACTAGGTCCCTATACTGTAACTAATAAGTTAATAAATTTAGTTAATTTAAAATGTTTAGTGCGTAATAAAAGCATGTCTGTTTGTTTTTATTTTTAACTACATATTTTTTTACGTTTAAGTCTAGTATATCTTTTTCATTTAGTTAATAAGTCTAAAGTCAACGAAGTTATGACTTGACTGGTTTACTAGTGGTCCCTGGGCGTCCTGGGCTACCACCCTGGGTGTCGGGAGTAGATAGCCGATTCTGGGCCACCGTAGGCGCGGGCTTGCGGACGGCGAGCAATGGGCAGCTCGCCGTACGGTGAGCACCAGGCCCGGGTCGACGGCGCGTTGTGTTCCACGCGCGTCTCAAAGAGATGTCAGCACACATTGACGGCGTCCGTTAGGGTCGATGCCTACCGGGGTCGCGGGTTTGTCCGAAAGTGTTACCGTGACCCTGGCACACAGGCAACTGAAGGAACACGGGTGAGTTTAAGTCAGTAAAAGTCTGACACACCCTCCCGCTCTGCCTAGAGCGGGAGAAGTTATTTGATGAAATCCCACGCAGAAAAAAAAGTTACACTTACTACTAAAAAAGTTACACTACTTACATTAAATAAATTCGGTAATCCTATTGACACCTTATTGAATATTTTACCTATTGTCCCACATAGATATGCAGCTTTAGAAAGACACGCAGCAAACATGACCCAGACAATTGAGGACTACCATTTCTCTTGTGCCAATGACATAGACCGGACCTAAACAGGGACGAATCAGATAGAGGCCACTCACACTATTAGAAAGCCATTTCCATTGCCCGTAGGCTGTGACCCTTGAGGTAAGTAAAAAAACAGCAGCTATTATTACTAGATCTTGTTGTCTAGTTTGATCGTGTTTGACCAAGTTTATGTCTGGAGTTTAAAATAGACTGTGACCGCTCAGTTTGTTTCGGCCTTGCCTCTCAGAATAGTCCGTTAGGAAACGCCGAACTCATCTAGTTTTTAAAATTTGATTGACGTTTAAAAGTATTTCTACAAACCTACTTACAGAAATAAAATCATTTGTCAATTAAAACGAATTACATGAGCCCAAATTTGAGGGGTTTACTGCCACTGAAGAGTTTCACTATCTAACTCCTGGCTCCATTATTAGATCTGCACTAAGATACCAAATTATTGTATTGTCATTAGAATTACATATAAATACAAGTTTCGTTTCGATACGACATTAGAAGTAGGTTAAAATTGACTTCCAAGAATTGTTTACATCGTTAGTTAGAAATGAAGTTAATAAAAATATAAAACGTGTGCGGTCGGGGGGCCCCCGTCAGGAACGAAGTTCCTTACGCGATACTCGTAGACACACAGACACGCGTATATAATATAAAGAGACATAGAGAGAGAGAGAAAGTCGCATGGAGGGGTCATAACGCTTCTTTTTTACGTGACGATTTCTACCAGTCAATTCGTCCCGCAAGCCGTGTTAATGAACTTCGTTCAAAAAACTAGAAAAGTGGCAGTTAGTAGCTCAAACTTTTTTTTTACAGCCAGTGATTAACAGGAGTCATAAGGAGAATGTTAAGGGCAGATAGCAGTGAGCAGTTACTTTATACATACCGTTACCGCCAAATCAGACTGCTGTAACTGAGGAGCCTCTACCCAGTGCAGGGACTCAAGATCTCCAATTTGTGAACATTGTAGTATTACAGGATTCTTTAAGCCTCCTTGCTGCTCCACGCCACCTGAGGTTTCCTGTAAAAAAAAACCTATGTAAGCGGAGGTACTAAGATATAATAATAAAAATTCTATGTATTCAGATAAATGAAATTTTTGCTCCCATAGGCAGCCAAAAGAATTCCACTGGTATTTAATTTTGTACATACTATTATGAAATTTCGCAGCTGGAGTTTTCTCTATACATAGTGGCAGCGACTAAAATATTGAAATGAACTTTAATAACAATTTTAATTTATCTTGCACCTAAAATACAATTTAGTCATAAACACGTGTAAGAACCCATGCTCCTCAAGAAAAAGTAAAACCAACAATGAAAATGTAAATGTAAAAAATACACTTACGTTTACGCTGCTAACCCGTGAAGGTGGTACAACCAGGTCCACCCTTGTTGCGTCTTGACTAACGGGAGGCAGGTTGCGGTATTTAACATTGTGTAGAGTAACTCCACCACACCTGAAGCAGTATAAATACATAAATTATACAGTGCAGCTTGAAACAATTTTAAACAAGTGCTTAAAAATAAGCGAAATGTTCAAGAACATGGCATATACGAGGGGCGTTAAATGTATTCTCGGTATCGGCATGTAAAAAAACGTAAATTCAATAAAAATTATTTTTATTTTTCAATTTAATCCCCCATTACCTCAATGCATTTATTTTAATACCATGTAAAAAATAACTTCCTCTTTCCCTGAAAAATGCGCTTTTATAGCCGCCTTGAGCTCTTCATCGTTGGAAAATCGTTTCCCACGCAGGTCTTTTTTCAAATTAGGGAACAAAATATAACAATCACTTGGTGCTAGGTCCAGGGTGGCTGGTTAATTTCTTCGAAACCACAATTTCGCACAGCAGCTTTGGAAACACGCGCCATGTGGACTGGGGCGTTGTCGTGAAGAAGCAACACCGGTGGTCAGTTTACCTCATCTTTTTTCTTTAATTGTTTCACGTAAATTTCGTCAAGTGATTGCATAGTATGCTGCGTCACCTTTTTTGTGTACTCTGTCAGCAAAATTCCCTTCGAATCCCAAAAACTGTGGCCATAATTTTTCCCGGCAGATGGAACGACTTTGAATTTCTTAGGGGGCACAGTACCCTTGTGTCACTGTATGGACTCCTGCTTACTTTCAGAGTCATAATGATGAACCCACGTTTCATTCTCAGTAACAATTGGATAGAACATACTTGATTGAACGTCACCACAGAGCTCTAAAAACTCTTCACAGCACTCGATTCGCACTTGTTTTTGACGTCGTGAGCATTCGTGGCACCCATCTTGGACTGACTTTTGAAAGGTAAAGAAGGTCATGAAGAATAGTGTGCATGGTACTAACGGAGAGGTGGGTCATATTTTCTATCATTTTCATCTTCATTTGGGCATCCTACAGTACAAGCTTCTCAACTTTTTTCACATTTTCTTCTGTAGATGCAGTAACTGGGCCGCCCGAGCGAGTGTCGTCTTCAATACACTCTCTGCCCCTTTTAAATTCACTTTACCACTTTGAACCATTATATAACGAAGGTGCAGAATCTTATTAAATAGCCACCATCTCTTCGTGAATAGTTTTTGACTTTTTTTTTCGTTGTTAGGGAATTTAATAACAGCGCGGTGCTCGATTTTCTTAAACATTGTCACGTTAGCCAATCTAGTTGGAATACTAATAAGGAAACTAAGGATAACTAGCAAACTTATGATCACAACTATATGAAATTTTACCGGTATATCCTTAGATAATATTTTTAATTAATTAATTAGTCAAATTACCCACATCATTAGTAAATCACCCTCATACCGAGAATACATTGAACTCCCCTCGTATTTTGATGAACATAATAGGAGTAGTCTATCTAGAGTGAACTGTCTGTTCCAGTACTTATACTATAATCAATAAGAAACGACTGAAGTGCGCATGGGAGAGAGGAAATTGAGAGTACTCCTGTGTTTGTACTTGTATAAGAATATTTCCGTATTTGCTAGTCTCAGTTAAAATTGGCCACCGTGACCGAAATTCGGTCTGGACAAACTTGTAATAATACCTATTATTTATATAGTCACCTTGTAAGATCATGGACATCAGAAAAGTAAGCATTCAGAACAGTCTTCCCGTTCAAGTTGTAGGCATCTTGAAGATGTCTCCTGGTGTCAATCTCTAATCTCCCGATCTGTGTGGGCAGGGATACTGCATTGTGTGGTTGTCGCAGCATGTTCAGCTGCAGCAAGCCGTCGATTAACGTGACCCAGTTGTCCCGCCACACCAGCGCTGCCTGGCTCAAAGACGCGCTCGCGGCCGCGACGCTTACGAACTCACCGCTACAAAATAGATAAATCGAATAAGCTTTGTTGGACACCAAAAGAATAACATTGATATAATGCAAGATACACAGAAAGCTTTTGTAAAATTGTGCAAAACTCTGGGTGAGCAGCAGCTTCGTTTTGTATGAAAGCGCAGCCTATTGCAATGCTATTGAACATGATGCATGATCTGATGTTTATTGACACGGATGTGTACCCTAAGCAGCCCAGCCGCACAGAGTAGTTTCATAATCTCGTTTCAGAGAAATGGGGCGAAAAGGAAAGTATCTCCATCGTGTGATTGTGCTTGGCCGTGGGCTACCATATCCGTATGCAGTTTATGTTGTAGTGGAAAGGTGAGACACTCGCAGCCAGATAAAAGCAAAACGTGTAGCAACAGCAGTTGATCGTTTTAAATCGACTGTACCTTAAAAAGGTAGTGTTTCTTAATGTTTGCTATCATATTATGACTAACCAGTAATTATACTCCCTGTCTTGCAGCAGTTGGTAAATGTCTTGTGAACTGAGCACCATGTCAGTATCATTCGTTTTTATCAAGTTTACGTGCAAACCACTTCGAATGTACCCTGAAGCCACTCTGTAATTCTCGTTCAAGATCTGTTGGAGATAAATTGGTCATCATAATCACACCTGTATTACCTGAAAGTTTTGGCAGAAGAGTTGGTAAACTAAACACATATTGCACCAGTTATGTTTGAGTCCCTTGACATAGGGGTCGAGCCTATTGCTCATAAACTGCTACTGAAAGATAATAGAAAAACCCAGTAACACTTTGCTTGACCTAAAATTTGAATCCCATGTTCAGCAGTTGCACTATCTGAATAGTGCGCAATAAAACATGGCAATCAAACTTTTGCAGAATACAATGGATATTTTCTAAATCAGTGTAGTATCCGTTTATATGATTTGTAGCAGGGCTGCAATCACGATTTACTCATAGAAATCACAGGCTTACCATCATATACAAGTTCTAGTCCAGGGTACGCTTCACCTTCAACTTATTTATTTATTTATTACTAGCTGCGCCCCGCGGTTTCACCCGCAGAAATCTCGATCCCGTGGAAATATCGGGATAAAAAGTATCCTATGTCCTAATCCAGTTCATAGTCTACCCATGTGCCAAATTTTATCCAAATCCGTAAAGCCGTTTTAGCGTGATTGAGTAACAAACATCCACACTTTCACATTTATAATATTAGTAGGATAGTAGGATTAGTAGGATTAGGCTTTTCAACAATGAGTACACTGCTACTTTACAATTTATACATTGCAAACTTAACCTAAGCGCCTCATTACTTCACGCTATTCGTGCGTATGTAAAAGTACTCTGTGATTCGTGCTGACTGACAGTTGTCAACTAGGACAGCTACCTGACTACTTGTGTGTATTAGACAGTGTTCACATAGGTATTAAATAGATACACTACAATCAATATACCTCAAACTTTCCGGTCCCCCTGTGCAGTGATACGCTAAGCCTCAGCGGTCGCTGGTCATGCAACGTGGGCTGAGCGTACAGGTGGACGTCACGGAACTGCACCGGCTTCTGACGCTTGGCAATTCCTAAGTGCATCGCGAGGGTGTCCCACGTCGCCATCAAAGCAGCCGCGAAAGGATAGCACTGTTTCTCTGGAATTCAAAGGAATATTATATTTTCTACATCCATTACACTTACAAGCTAAATGCAAGTTGGTTGGTTGGTGTAAGTGATCACCGCCACCTATAAATAATAATGTCTCCAATCACAAAGGCATTGTAATGCCGTGCCATCCCAAAGACAAAGTTGAAATATCTCGTGAGCCTGTAATAACACTAGCACACTTATACCAGCCAAATCGGAAAGAACTGCAGCAAAGCTGCTTAAAAAGGCCACGGTATGGACTTGTATCTATAGCTCATAGGTACTCAGTATTACTCATACTAGTACGTATCATATCATATTAGTAGGTATCATTAGCTCACACTCAGATCAGCTCAGCTCACGGAGAAGAATCAGGTAAGTTATGTTAATTAGTTCACTTATGGGAAAGATTTATTGTAGACAATGTAACACTTATGTATGGTACACGTCTCATCCTAACTCATGGACAATGGAGGTAGACATATGTTCCAACTCCAAACAGTGAGGCGTTAATAAATTAAATCCAGTTTTTTACCTCTAACAACGTGACCTTGTAGGTAGCTGTACTCATCATCATGAATAGACTTCAGGAACTGGCAGGCTGCAGCCGCTCGCCTCTCTCCACCGACGAAATATGTAACGTTCCTTTAAGGAAATATAAAAAAGTAAAGCTTTAAGCGATTAATAATACATTAGTTAAAGCCTGGAATGGTGTCACTGCAAGCCAAATGCTTCTCCTCTCGCACACATTTCGTATTGGCGATAAGTCTTATCTAGGTTTCTCAGCATGAACTTCATTAGAAGTTCATGCTGAAAATAAAGGAAACTAAAATTACTGTTTAATTACAGTAATTTTAGTTTCCTTTATTTTCAACTTCAGTTTCTACAAAAGTCGCGATTTTTTCGAGAACATCGAGGTTATGACTTTGAGATTATCTAGAGGGGTAGTTAGCACTTTAAGACTTTTTCAGAAGACTTATCATGGACATTTTTATATTAAACATTATCATTGACTATATAACATGATCATTGACTATATGGATAGTTCTTTACAAAAAAAATTGAAGTCTTAAATCGCCAACTTGTATTTATTTAAAGACAGTAAAATTAATTAATAGACAAATTGACTTTTACTGGCAACTTAAATTGTCCATAAGTATATTAAAATCAAAACTGTAATATTCTTTGACACTTGAAATATCACGGATATGAAACAGCTATAACACGGCAAATTAACTTAGGGTGTTAATTTGCTTAGCATTAATTTTCCTGACTTTACCTAATTAGCAAGTGTGGTTGGTGATCAATGCTGGTCCTTTCACGCCACTAGTAAAAAATCATTTGCTTTTACTATTTACTAGGACAATAACGGGCTGGTATTGTTTATTTGGAATATTTTGTAATCAAATTATTGAATTTACCATGTTTCACTGTGGTTCCATTCGACTAAATGTGACAGCATCGGTGTTTCTGTAGATACCGGGAACTCCACTTTCGGGTACAAAGCTTGCACCTTTGGTGTGTAACCGTGCATGTACAAACTGTAGGAATGACATAATTCATTAATCATAGTCTAACATAATCAGCCTTATAATCTTCCTACTGCTGGGACACACCAAAGTGCATTCTCAATTCATGGAACAACTGCTTCTTACGTATCATCATTTTAGTAAGCACCTTGGAATAATTTCATAAAGACAGTACTGTCAGCAGTGCCAATTGTAACCGTCTTATTACAAAACGAGTACTAACTTTAGTCCAGGCCCATACCTTCGAGCTCGCTATTGTATGATAAACTTTATTGAGAGCACAGAATTAACTTGCATATCTTTTTTATATGCACGTGTCTGTAATGTACTATAGTAGTAGTAATATATTCTAATTCCGTGGTCTGTGACTAATAAACCAATGTTTTCTTTCTTTCCTTCATATTACAAAATTCACAACTTAGACTCCGCTTGGACGTCAGTTTTTGTAATTGGAACTCTGTCATTATATAAATCGAAATTAAAAAATAGCTCGATAGATTAAACCTGGTTTTAGACCGTAACCTTTTTTTTGCAATAAGGCCCTAAAAGCTTTTAATATTTAAGAATTTCTAAGTACTTACTCGCCAACTGCCTTAAGGAAGAAAAGCGCGTTGTCAGGATGTCCGCGCCTGGTGAGCGCAACATGCCGACTTTCCGCCGGCATGGATCGCTTGAGAATGGCCTGCAGTAGTCCATGCGGTGCAACCTCCACCAGCACAGCGTTGTTAGGTATCAGTCGCAACGTCTCCTCGAATAATACAGGGCTCTGCGATACGCAACCAAAATTATATAGAAATCGGCCAATTGTAAGTCAGAGTGTCACACTGCCAAAACTATTTAAATGGCTTTTGATTTTGTTTGGATATTTATTTATTTTTCTTTAATGGCCAACCAAGGATTTGTTTATACTGTTAAAATTTTAAAGCCCCGACGGATAAAGAGGGGTGTTTATAAGTATAACTTTATGTGTCAGTCTGCGGCCCGTAGCTCTCAAACGGCAGAACCGATTTTAATTATTTTTGTTTTGTTTAAAAGGTGACTTAATCAAAGTGTTCTTAGCAATGATTCAAGAAAATCCGTTCAGCCGTTTGAAGAGTATCAGCTCCTTTCTAGTGATGAGAATGATGGTTTGCTTATAGAGATGAATGGATGTGAGCATCTTCCACAGGTCCGAACGAGTCGAAATTTGGTATTCTGTTACTTCAATGATATTAGAACATAGTGGGTAACCTTCCACAGATGATGCAATATCAGGTGGAGTTTGTACGATGCCCAACTCGCTCACCAACCTACAGCAGAGGTGTCGTGTTTGAACTCATTAGAATGGTCTAGGTGGTTATAAACAGAGGTCTGGATCTGAGCTTGATGATAGAGTAGGAAAGAGAATGAGGATAAATTTGTTACCGGTACGGCTTCACTATGGGAAAAGTACATGCGGCTGCGCAGATTTCGGTGGGGCACGTTTCGATCGTAGCGTGTCTACGAGTAATGCATAAAGTTTAAAAACTGAAAATAAAAGTTTGAAACTGAAAATAAAGAGACACACACAAAAACCTCTAAAAATGCATGTAACGGCCGTTTAAGTTTAATATAAATTGCAGGTAATATTTTGATCCAAGCGTCGTCGCATTGGGGGATGACTAAAAAAAGTAGACCAGCAGCCATCCTTTCCAAAATAGCATAGTTACATTCATTATTGCTAGGCATATCTAAGGCGCATCTGTTTAACGGGGTCTGGATTTTTGCTTTCGCAGTTGCACAACGACTGGCTTTGCTTTGCTTAGTATACATGCAGGTCTTATGCTCTCGTATCCCAAATCTTACAATCCCTGCCCGCTCCATCCTACCCACACTTCAACTCCTCCCACCAACCTCTACCTTCCCAGCTTCTACTCCTAACCGCAACCCCTTTGTGGTGGCGGGCTCGACTATCACTCAAATCAGCTGATGGCGAGTAGGAGTAGGAGTCACTTGCGCTAGGACCTAGCAGTTGAGCGCCGTGAACGGGCGACAAAGGAGTCCAGGGTGGAGCCAATTGGCTTTGGCTGTAATGTGCGCATCAGGCAACACTCCCCCTTTGGTCTGGATTTCAAGCAAAATGGTGGCCATACCCAATAGCCAGGGGTTGGAAAATGGTCACAGTGTCCCATCAGAGGGTCACAGGCGAGTTGCTTGCGTCCTCGGATTGCTGAAGCGGTAGATAAAGGTCATGCTGATGGTGTAAGTAAGGGTCAATCAGCTCGTTGGGGGTGGGCCTTTCGACCCCCTACGCCAACTCGATTGAGCATCGGATGCACCTATATCTCTCTGGTAGTCCTAACGTTCGTGCTTTTTTATAGTGATACATTCCCAGGTGCAGGCTCCATGAAGGATGGGAGCCAGAGAGATGAATTTTAAAATTAAATTTAACGTGGATCATTTAAGGCCAATTGAAAACACAAACACCGGAGTGGACGCGAAAGCCAATGAGATTCCCAAGAGAGGAGATCACACTTCCCTCGCCACTGATTACCTTGCAGCTAACGCCGCGGGTATCAGCGCGGGCGCCAGTCCGGCTGTGGTGAGAACTACACTGAGATCAAAACCAAAAAGTCCCTTTCTAAACGAAGGAAGTCAGTGCTGATTGGGACCAGTACCGACCCTTCCAACACGCGGGCGACGACTAATACCACTGTCCGACCCTCCCCACACAGACGCGAGTGTTGGGTGACACCGTTACTGGGCGTCCAATCAAATACCCTCCTTTTCCTGAGACTCCTCTAGGCTCCTCTTCTCAGACGGCCGTCACCGGTCAAATGGAGACGGCAAGCTGCTCCGAGGACACGTTCTCACGCGCCTGGCAAGTACAACAAACACAAGGGAAAGGAAAAATGCATTCAATAAGCCCGTTGCCCTTGCACTGACCCTTCAGGTCCATCAGCTGCTTCAAAACAAGGCAAGAAGAGGGACAGAGTGATGAGAATGGAGCGCCGTCAAGCACGTAGGTGGTCAGGTAAAGGTTCTTGCAGTAGACAGGCTACTGCCGCTAGTTCGGTCTAACCGAAAAGCAGCCAGATCAGCTTCTCGGCCGGAAAGCGGTCGCAGACAGAGACTAGCATAAACTGATCAGGGCCCAGTCAACCACCAGTGTTTCAGCAAGACCAGCTGTAGGAACCACTAAGACACAGCGACCTGATAGGAAGGATCAGGCCACGGTCACGGCCAAGTGAGCTCCTAGCGAGACATTGACATCTCTAGATCAAATCAAACGAGTCTCCCAACGAAGCTACGCCCAAGCTGCCAGTGCTATCCCAGACCCATCCCTGAGGGACATCGGTGAACCCACCGATGTCCCTCAGGGATGGGACTCCGCCACGGGAACCATTTGCGAGGCGCTGAAGCAGCTGCCGCAGACATCAGTAGGTGAGTCCACTCCCCTTTGTGCAACCCGGAAGCATCAGTGGCTGAACCTGCTGCAGCAGAGTTGGCTACCCCTGCCGTCGTCACCGATGATGCCGTCTCTTAATAGGGCGTGGAGCTGTACAGCATGATCCTGTCCCGTCGCTTCGACGAGAGGACCTATTTGCCGGGCTCAGACTTGAGGGGAACAAAGAGGGTTCGACCAGTGATTGCATCCCTTTCGGCTACCTGTAGAGTCCTCCAGGCAAACCTCCACCACAGTCAGACCGCGACGGCTCAGCTTCGCAAGTAGCTAGAGGTTCAACACAACACCAGGCCATTGCCTTGATCCAAGAGCCTTGGATTAGGGCTGGCTGAATACAAGGACTCTACTATCTAAGCGGTAAGCTCCTAGTCACCACAGATTACTATCACCCCAGATCATGCATCTGTGTTTTACTTAACATTAAAACACAGCCCTTTCCTGACTTCTGTCGCAGATATGTCTCTGCAGCCTACATGCTCGAGGCGGAGGCCCCGCCTCCGTTTGACCTTGCCCACCTTGTGAGCCATGGCGAGAGATGAGGGTTTGAGGTTGTCGTCGGGGCCAACCTCAATGCTCTCCACATCTGTGGGGTATGGACACCAAAAACGAGAGGGGTAAGGCCTCAGTTGACTACTTATTCTCGATTATCCTATTCCTACTAAACACTGGGTTTGAAGCAAGATTCATATCCAGATGAAGCCGCATAATCATGGATTTCACTCTGGCTACAGATGGCGTGGCGGAAATTACCACCGGGTGGCGGGTCTCCAAGTAAGCCTACTGCTTCGACATCCTGGTCTGTTTGCGACCAACACCACCATTGCGGAATCCGCTTAACATGGATCGAGCCACCTACACACGTAACTTTGAATACAAGCTTGCGAAATTATGCGATCCGACGACATTTGCGAACACGACACAGAGTGAAGTACAAGTAAGCCATATTACTAAATCAATCATAGACAGCTACCAAACTGCCTGTCCAGCAACCACATCGCCAGCACTGGCAGAGCGCTGATCTGGAGCGCAATCGTGGCAAGGTAAGAAAAGTTCTGAATAGAGCCATGAACACATGTGTGGATGAGAACTGGGATAAGGTTTACGCGGCTAAATCAACCTATAAAAAAATGGCATCAGATTCAGGAGTACCGTGGGATGGCGTAAATTCTTTGGCAGCATTGAATCTTGTCAGCAAGCTAACAGAGTAAGAAACGTACCGGCGCATTAAAACACACTTGGGCTCGCTTCTCTTTGCAAACTTGATAACACACTCACGTCATTACCTGAAGAAACAAGACGCACCCTAATGGAAGCCTACTTTCATGGATCAGTCTTCACGCAGGTAATCGACTGGCAAGATGATTTTCAAACACTGTTAGACAATACGCGCGGGCTCAGTTGTATCAGGCTTTACGCACGCAGAGTGATCACGTTGGAGAAACTCTAAAGGGCCATCTAAAGCTTGCATCCTTTTAAGGCAGCTGGTCCCGATAGTGTTCCTCGCCTTACTACAGAGCGGCGGGAGCCTCTGTCTCAATAAGACTGGTGCCTTAATTGAGAGCATGCCTAGCCTTTAGGTACGTTTCTAAAGGATGGAGGGAAGTGAAAGTAATATTCATCCCAAAGCCAGGTAAGGATGACTACACAAACGGCAAATCCCACCGACCAATCAGCCTGACCTCCTTTCTACTAAAGACTCTGGAAAGGCTATATGATAGGGAGCTGGGGAACGGCCCTCTGAAAACCATACCGCTACACGGTAATCAACACGCATAGAGCTTATGTAAATTGACCAAAAGTGGTCTTCATCTAGTGGTCAGCTTTATAGAAGAAGTGACTAATCAAAAAGTCACTTGCCTGGGGACTTTCATACACATTGAAGGAGCCTTCGACAAAACCAACTTCTCCAGGATTAGTAGCGCCCTCTCCAGTCATGGAGTAGAACAGGTAATAACGGATTGGATTATAAACATGGCAAACGAGCGGTTCGCCTTGAAGATGACCAGAAGTTGGCTATGATAGCTAGAGGCTGCACTCAGGGAAGGGTGCTGTCTCCCCTTCTATGGAATCCGGTGATTAATGACCTCAGCACCAAACTCAACGCTAACCACTATTTTAAAACAAGTTATGCAGTATGCAGTATGCAATATGTTCGTCCTCACAATCCATGTTCTGGGGAAGGTGAAAAGAACGATCTGTAACCTCACTCAGCAAGTATTACGTATCTTAGAAAGATGGTGCAGGGATATTGAACTATCAGTGAACCCCACTTAAACTGAACTAGTCATGTTTACCTAAAAACGAGCAGTAGGCCCTTTGCACCTACCAAAACTGTTCAATACAATCCTTCGGTTAGCCAACGAAGTCAATTACCTCCGGGCATGCAACTCCTTCTGGCAGTGCAGGAAAATGATAGGTAAGCACTATAGTCTATCCCCTAAAATTATACAATCGCTGTACACCGCAGTGATCTGCCCCATGATCACCATCGGGGCCGTGGTCTGGTGGCCTCGCACCAAGCAACTACAACTCATTCCAAGAGTGGCCTGCATGGTGACCACGGGCTTCATAAGGAATACTCCGACTGCAGCAATCAAAGCCATGATGAGACTACCACCGTTCCACCTATTCATACAGCAGGAAGTGACGATAGCGGCGGTGCGTTTACATGCAATAAATCTCTAGAGTAAGAGAGACACCTAACGCACCGCGCTGCTTCAGGGCCCCAATATTAATTTCCCAATTACGAAAGCTATAAATGACCGGGTACCCAATCAATTTATCTGTGATAAAAACACAGAATCCAACTTCACGAGGTCCACCACGCCGATGCGAGGGTTAGCGCCTTGCAGAGCTGCGCATCTTCACAGATGAATCCAAAACTGGTAGTGGCACAGGTGCTGGAATCTTGTCGGAGGACTTCAATATACACATAGCCACACCATTGGGAGTCCATAACAAATACAGTTCCAGGCCAAATGCATGGGGATATGCTTTTGCCGCTTCAGCCATCATGGCCAGGGAAGTTAAGGATCCACATACTCTCAGACAGCATGGCTGTTTTGCAAGCGCTAACCTGTCTTACAGTTGACTCCGGGCTGATATGCGAGTGCCACCAGTGCACCAAGCAGGTGGGTAGCCTCAATAATATTACCATTCAATGGATCAAAGTTATACACAATGGTTGGCTATTCAATGATGCAGCCGACCAACTTGCCAGAATGGGGTCGAACAAGGCACCAGTGGAACTTGTACCCATTACGCTACTCCCCTTTGTACTCTGGTAAGAAAACGAACCAGGGACCAACTTGGCAAGCTATTGTTGGACCAAGGCAAGTGGAAGCAGGTTATGGAAGCACTTCCTACGATCGATGGCCGCCTTAAGAAACAGATTCTGCGACTAACTAAACAACAGCTGTTTACAGTAACAACAGCTATAACCGGCCATGAGTCATTTTTATAAACACCTCTTTGTCATAGAAGTAACAGACAGTCCGCTGTGCAGGGCCTGCATGGAGGACGACGATACAGCAGCTCATGTGCTGCTTAACTGCCCAATGATCGCCACATACGGGCGAAGTACTTCGATAACCCAGGTTCTCTACGTGATATTGTCAGTTACACCAAGGCGTTGCGTTGCTGGCCTTGCTTTAGGAACTGGGGTGGATTGAATAGCCGATTTTTCCACCCGTACGCGAAATACGTGCTTTGACGTGGATTTGTTGACCCTTTGGGAACAGAACCCGTACAAAATATATGAACGAGGAGTCATAACGCTTGCATCATGGTTCCACCTCACGTTGGGTTGAGAGTTCGCGGGACCAGAACGTTGCTAGCACATTTTTTGTGTAAAGAATTAGCATTATCATTCAACGTGGGATTTTTTTGGGCACGTGGTGACTTAAGAGCAATGTGAAGGAGTACTTTGACACAGTATTTAGTGCATTGTGAATTTGACGCCTTGTCTTCTTGTACTCGTATATTGAATCAATAAACAAAAAACTGCAGCTACTTACCAGAAGGTTGTTAGTTTGATATTCTGCTGAACAATGTTTAGCTAAATCTTCGTTCCATTCGCTCTGCGGAATAGAAGTCGATAGCCAACGCTTACTGCGGGGCTTCGGATTCTTTATTTCTTCTTTTAGTGACTTGAGAAGTTGAGGACCTGAAAAATGTTTGGCATTTAATCTTCCATAATATTGTGTGCTTACTTATTTTGAACACCATGGGTCCAGGTAAACGCATCGATATGGCCTGCAGTAAGTACAAGCCGCAATTAGTTGTTTAATATTTTTTATTTTGTGACTGTACTGACTGTCGGCTATTCGACCACAGAGTACATTTTTATATACTGAGACATCGTTGACGTCCAGAATATTTTCTCATTCATTGGGGGCATTTAAAATGTTAAAAATGATGTTATCTCATACCTGCAATTGAGATGTATCGCGAATGATACGGTATGTTAGAACTCGGCACCTCCTTCGCGAACACGCCTTTCGCCATGAGCTGAGCGACAAACTCCTTCATGACGCCAGCAGGTCCTGAGATGGTGCTGGAGTCAGGCCCGTTGTGACATGCCACGTCGATCTCAGGCGGACATAACTTCGATAACTACATATAAAAATAAAAACTAAAATGTTGAAAACGGATTAACTGTTCCATAGACTTGAAAAAAATATTTTATTCACAGTTTCTTGTAACTACACAAAGGTTTTAATGGTTTAGATGCCATATTGCCCATGATACAGATTATAACACTAAACACGGGTTCTGAGAAAGTTAAAAGGATACCGTCCTGTTACAAGCAGGTACGCAGAGGACAACGGTGTAGGTTTAGTAATTACTAAACCTACGCCCATTAAGGTATTAAAATGTAACAGTAATGAACGATTGGATTTACTTGATCATATCCCAGACCGACAGCAGCCATTGAACCATTTATGATGGGAGTCTCCAGCGATACACGTCCACGTTGGTAAGCGCACATCATCATTTGTTCCGCTGTTAAACACCCGTCGGCGTATGCACATGCCAACTCACCAACACTGTGGCCTGTAAGAATTAATACAACGATCAAGTAGGGAACTACACAAATGACCCACCTATGCCGCTACAAATAAAGCTAAAGTAAAATATATTTACAAATTGAAATCAGTTTTGTGTTGGATGGTATTTTCAAAGACTCAGAATTGTACCGGATAAGTACAATTCTGGCGCATCATACAATTCAAACGAATTTAAAGTTGAATTAATATCGGACATATAATATGCAGTAATGTATCCATGAGCTTGGGCAGGATCAGGTTAGCAATTCTATCTTTGAACATCATTTATAGGTATGTAATTATTTGTGTCTCACATAACACATTCTAGTTTGTAAATTCCACCGTACAATGTCTTGGGATTCTTTATTATGTAATATTGTGCATGTACACTTAAATTAATAAATAAATACCTATAATTCCGTCAGGTTTTAAGCCCAGTTCATAAAGGACATCAGTAAGTCCGATTTGAATAGCAGCGATCCCCACGAAGGAGTGTAGGATGTGGTCGAATATGTTTTTGTCAGTAGCCGTTACTATGTTAACAATGTCGAGACCTGCAGCTTCCATCACTTTATGACAACTGTAAGAAAGTATTCAGTTCAATACCTGTATTAGTAATGTAAAATTTAAACAATTTAAGAGAGAAAGAGAGAATGCAGAATTACTGAAATAAAATTCCCCATGCTAAAAAAGCAATTTAAAACTTCTGATTAAACGACTGATGTTTGATAATTACCGTTGTATAGCAGAAGCAAAGGTCGGTATGCGCATAAGTTGTGCGCCCATACCAACCCACTGCGAGCCCATCCCGCTATACACGAACCACAGCGGCCGCCGAGCGTCGTCGAAGTACTGTGCCTTCTCACACAAGCTCACAGTTTTTTGGTCCACGTCCGTGTCTGGCAAGATAAGAAGACAAAACATTGCAATAGATAGATAAATCATTTACTTAGTGCACAATATTGTATATTTTTTTTATATAATTTTTTTAATATGATATGAGATTCTCCGACACAGTGATCAGGGTTAGGAAGAAATGTGTATCTTGTTGCTAACGGATAGTTGATGGTGCCGAATATTTCTGGAGTGGTGGCTATTTCCCAGCCTATTCAAGTTAGACCGATAATCTGGTGAAGGTCGCAGGAATTCTCTGGATGCGAGAAGCACAGGACCAGTCCTTGTTACAATTATTGGGGAGACTTACGTCCAGCAACGAATTTCGGCTGAATAATGATGATAGTTACTATTATAATTATCAATTTGTCCATACCAAGTATCGCATATCCCCTGCCTAAATGTCCAGAGATATTGTTCGCATGTATATTGTGCAACAGTGCCAATTCTTCAGCATCGATGGGTCTGGACTTGAGGTTCTCAAATATTTTAGTGATGGCAGATTCTTGTCGGCCTGATAATGTGACCAAGCGTGGAATAGAAGACTGGTAGCGGGAAAGGTCCTGGAACATTCATTCAATCATTGTAAAGGAGCGTCGGGGCTGCAAATCTGTCGTAATTCAATATTGAATGTGTTAGTTCTCATTATTCAATTATCAACGTGTTAACAGTTAACAGTTACTTTACATCACTGAGTAAATGTACCTTGGGTTTATAGTGTCCATGTAGCAGCATGTGTGAGTTGCCGCCGCCAACGGACATGCCGTTGATCGCGACGTAGGAGCGACGGAAGCTCTGGTGCTCAGTGATGACGCGCATGCGCCCCTCGCGCAGAGCTACCACGTCCTGCCGTGGAATACTACAATGCAGATTGGCGGCTAGCTGACCGGTGTGGTAGCCAAGTAACACCTGCATGTTTGGTAAGCATTATTAAATAGGTCCACCAAAATGATCGATGTGGTGCCTACTTCCCCCTACAAGCTCTTTTGCAAAGAGACCTAGTCTCGTTTTAGGAGGTACTAATAAACTACTAACCTTAGTGATAGCAGTCATGCCAGAGGCTGCCATTGTCAAGCCTACGTTAGATGTCACGCTGCCGACTAGTAGGGGGTCTTGCCTGTCTTTGCAGTAGACTTCTTCAATTGCTTCCAGCTCAGATTTGTCAGCATCCAGTACGCCTGCGGAAACCCCCGAAATGTGGTAAAACAAAAATATTCCTAAAAACTTTTTAACGAGATCACGGATAATTAGTAAATCCTGACGATTTTTTGAAGTCAGGAATAACTGTGGACCCTCCAAATAATATCAAATTTAACGGTTTCTCCGTTCATCACGTATTGATAATACGTTTCTCGTTTGGAGGTTGAGGTAAGAAGTGTTCACCTACCTCCAAACTTATCTTACCTGTGCCATATCCTTCTACGTATTCTACCTCCTGTGGCACCACCTGCACTTCCTTGTAGAACTGTCTAATGAACCCAGCTGTAGTCTGAGGGTCGCGACAGTACCCGAGTTTGGGCCCCATTTCATCACTCAGTAGAGAAATGAATTCATTTTTGACATGTACCAATTCCGCGTAGACTCTAAAAATACAACAATATATTATAAATTTTGTTGAAATAAGCAATGTTTTAACTTCTTGAATTATTTTATCTATGAATTAACTTTTACCTGTATGCGTCATTTGCTTTTTGCAAAATTACTACACCGATTGCGTCAGACAACGTATAACCATCGGCGTCTTGTGCGAATGATTTTGTCTTGCCATCTTGTGAGACAGTAGCAGAAAGCCTGAAAAGTTAAATAAAAATATTTCTAGTTGGTAACTTCTAAAAAGCAAATCTCGACTGCTGCAAGACATAAATGGTATACGTAAAGATCATGAAATTATAGATAGCTATGAGACTGACCTCCCGTGATGTACAGATCCATGTGGATGGAGATTTAAAAATGCACTTCCAACAATAGCTGAATCACATGCCCCACGTTTCATAGCTGAATATGCCGCTTCTAGTGCAGCGGTGGAACTGCAGTCAGCTTCATCCATTGATAGTGACGGACCCTTTGTATTCAGCCAGTACGAGATGCGATTCGCGAACATTGTCCTACTCGATCTATAAAGAAAAAAAGAACTGCGTGTAACCACACCAACGTCAAATTCTAATGCTTTGTTGCACCACGTCCATGCAAAGTTCAGTTAAATGGGCAGATGTAATAAAATTCTATAAGTTTTCAGATTTTGGCTGGACTGTAAATTGTAAAAATTCTTAAGCTGTTAATTATTATAATGGCAATGTAACTGACCCTAATATGCCTAGACCAGATTTGGAGCTTGAATCCGTGCTAGCAAATGCTTCCGTGTCAGAAAAAGATGATCCCACAAAAACTGCAACCTTTTTCCCATAGAGATGGGCTGGACTCAGACCTGAAACAAAAATATGCTTTTATTAGGGTTCCGTAGTAAAACCAGAAACCCTTTTAGTTTCGCCAATTCCGTCTCTAACTGTCCGCGGTTTAACTCAGACACTTTTGGTACTAAAAAGCTGTTATTTTGCTTATTAATCACGTCCACAAATATGTGCAATAATCTTAAAAAAACATTTTTTTCGGTACCTCCCTTACACGCAAAATGAGGATGATTCTTTTAGTGTGGGGTGTCGTTAGATGGATCTTTCATAAAATATTCCAGGTATGTACAGGCATTTTTCAGCCTTCTTGCAGACTACATCAGCGTGACGTCATTATCACTCCCTTTAAGCTTTCGTGCGGCAAGTCACATAGCCAGCCAGCACTCACGGCTTCAGTGGGTATCCTGACCACCAGCATGCAGCGACTGCGCATACCTGGTCATTACCCTCAGCCTCATCAGCAACCTTGGCACAACACACGGCACTCTCGGCCGGTCCTCAAGCAGAGCCTTCAAAAACCTTCTCTTGGTCGACACCAGCAGTCAACCTCAACCCGGCGCTGTACCACATACGACGCACTGGAGCATAACGCAGCGCCACTCCAAATCACTAAGGAATCACCGCAAACAGTTCCAACCCACTGTGATGTTTGCGGCATCCGGTTCCGACTCACTGGAACTTCAATTGGCTCTGGCAACCATCATATGATACACGACTCAGCTCACTATCGACCTCCGGTCTCTGGAGGGGAGTGATGTAGCGGTACCTACATCGCCACATGCGAGCTACGACGCGTCACACTGACTAGACGCAAAATCCTGCATCGCGTAAGCAGACTTTACCGCGCAACTAGCATATAAACAACGTCCCGACATCAACCGTCGGGCAGTAGCCCAACAGATACAATTCCCTTCTGTTCGGAGGATCCTCCCTTTTCTATGGAGGTATGAGCGAACTTTACACCCTGTTCCCAATACCTCTATAGACCCCTTTTTTTTTTTTTTTTTTTTTTGTTGGGTGGGAAATCATCAAATGACCCCTCCCGCTCTGGGCGGAGCAGAAGGGCGTGTCAGACTCTTACTGACTAAAACCCACCCGTGTTCCTTCAGTTGCCTGTGCGCCAGGGCCACGGTAACTCTTTCGAACAATCCGCAGCCCCGGCAGGCATCGGTCCTGTCGGACCCCGTCAATTTTGCTGACATCTCTTTGAGGCGCGCGTGGAACACGACGCGCCGTTGACCCGGGCCTGGTCCTTACCGGACGGCGAGCTGCCCATTGCTCGCCGTCCGCAAGCCCGCGCCTACGGTGGCCGGGAGTCGGCAATCGACTCCCGACGCCCAGGGTGTCTCCTCCTCCTGCGGCGGCTAGGGGCGCGAGGGCGCAGTGATTGCCTCTCCCTCTCGCGCTCCGCCTCCTCCTTCGCGAGCATTACTGCTTCGCAGAAGGAGGTGACGGCTTCCCATTCCCTCTCGCTCCGTACCATGGCCTGAACCAGGGCCGGACGCGAGAGGTCGCCGCCGCCGATCGCCGCCACGAGGACACGGCGGTGCTTCGCCCAAGCCGGGCAGACCTCCACCGTATGCTCCACCGTGTCCTCCAGTCGATCCACGCAATGATAACACCCGGGCGTTTCCTCCCGCCTTATCCGAAACAGGAACCTCCCGAAACAGCCATGTCCGGTGAGGACCTGCGTCAGGCGGAAGGTGAGGACGCCGTGGCGCCTCTCAAGCCACTCCTCAAAGAGGGGTCTTACCGCCGCACTTGTGGCGTGCCCTACCTCTATAGCCCCCTAACAGCCAAACTGTTGTTTTTGGATTTGTGAAAAGTACTCACGACAGTAATGTATAACGTAGTTAAAAGAAACACTATAACAGCTAAGTAGGCTCTACAAGTTAACGAGTAATAGTCGATCAACTTTTAAAATATACTAGGATAAGCAAAAAATGCTTATAAAATCTATAGAAAATAGCTTAGATGGCGAAATTGTCTTGCCAGTTTTAGGTGCATTATATCTTTGTAATGTTATTGTAAAATTTAAAAAAATTACAATAGATAAAAACTACATAAATGTACTACTACTATAACCTTACGCTTTCCTTTGCGGAGTAGGTAGAAAGAATTTAGTGGCACATAATCCCACTATTAAAAAGATTATTATGTGTTAAGTGACTTTTCAGTCAATAGTTTTTCTGATAATTTCGGTTACTACCGCAGAATTAACTTTGTTAATCATGCTTTAAAAAAAAAAATATGCTGTCTTATAATTTTTTGCGGTCGATAAAATCTTTTTAGTGCATGCGTTCCCAAATATGTACCCCTAATACGAAACTATTCAAGCTGTACGTGGTCCGACCCGCACTTGGCCGGTTTTTATGGATTGCATAGATGATGTTTGTTAAGAAGGATAAAACAGAGTATTTTTGGGAGATATTCGAGAAAATCTTGAGAATCTGTTGGCTCTTTGTTTCTGACCAGAGGTACAACAACTAAATTTCCATCTTAAATAATCAAGATCAACTTACCCGCATCGTAAATGGCCTGATAGGTCTGCTCCAGCATTTTCCGTGACATCGGATCCATTTTGTTCCCAAGGTGATAGTGCACAGCGAAGAACTGGGCATCGAAGCGATCTAACTCGGGAGCTAGACCAGAGGCTCGTGCCAGGTCGGGATGCTTGAAGTTCCATCTTAGGCCCTCTGAAGTTACTGGGTTCTCCTGTTATTTGACAAACAAAATGACAATATTTTAATATTATTGGAATTTGTGGCTATCAAGTGGTGGTGGTGGTGAAGCAATTTGTAAGAATGTGGTAAAAAGTTGCAAATATTATCTTCCACTAGTTCATTTTTGCCATTGCGTAGAACTAGCAATAACTTAATCTGCCTAGACTTTTCCAAAACACGTTGGGGTCGGGTTCCAATTTTACTAGATGCAGCTGAATACTAATATTTTACATGAAACGACTACCTATATGACCTTCACAACCCAGTTGCAGAATGATTGTCAGACTTTTGGGCTTCTGACTACCCGTAATGACTGGCAAGATCTATGAATGACAGCCGGGACCAACAGCTTAAAGCGCTTTCTGCGGCACGGAGGGACCTCGACATGTAATGGATGGTCACCCAACCACGAACCGACCGCGGCAAGCGTAGCTTAACCTTCGAGCGATCAGTTCGGCTGTTATCATTTAGCCCCCTTTTTTTTTTGGTGGGAATCCTCATATGACCTCGCCCGCTCTGGGCGGAGTGGAAGGGCATGTCAGACTCTTACTGACTAAAATCCACCCGTGTTCCTTCAGTTGCCAGTGCGCCCGGGCCACGGTAACTCTTTCGAACTATCCGCGACTCCGGCAGGCATCGGCCCTTTCGGACCCCGTCAATGATGCTGACATCTCTTTGAGGCGCGCGTGGAACACGACGTGCCGTCAACCCGGGCCTGGTCCTTACCGGATGGCGAGCTGCCCATTGCTCGCCGTCCGCAAGCCCGCGTCTACGGTGGCCGGGAGTCGGCAATCGACTCCCAACACCCAGGGTCTCCATATTTTTTTTTTTTTTGTTCCAGGTTGATAATCCTCATGGATGTCCTCCGCCCTGGGGAGGCGGAGGGGTCTGTCAGACTCTTACTGACTAAAAACCACCCCGGTGTTACGTCTCACACCTACGCCGGGGGTCGCGGGAACGTACAAATCTTCCGCAACCCCCGGCCGGTGCCGGCCCGCCTCTGCGGGCCCCATCCGGTCGAGCGGGGGGAGTGAGGTGTTTGAGTCCCCTCGCGACGTGTAAGAGGGGCGCGCGTGGAACACTACGCGCCGCCACCTCGGGTCCTGATGTATGGGGGGCGACGGACGTCCCCGAGTCCGTCGCCCCTGGACCCATTTAGGGGGGCTGGAAGAGGGCGTTGTCCGCCCTCCGCCAACGCCCGGTGCGCCTGCTGCGGGCCGGGTGAGAGGATGAGATCTCTCGCTCCCTTTCCGTAGCCTCTTTCTGCGAGATGTCTGTTTCGCAGAAGGATACCACCGCGTCCCAGGACTCCTCGCCGCCGACCATCGCATTCACAACGGCCGGCAGCGCGAGGTCACTGCCTACTCCTGAGATTAGGGCACGGCGCGGCTCCTCCCAAGCGGCACACTCTGTCAGCGTATGCCGCGCCGTGTCCTCCCGACAGTCGACGCAGTGGTGACACCGGGCGTCCGGCTCCCTGTTTATGCGACACAGGTACTTCCCGAAGCAACCGTGCTCCGAGAGCACCTGCGTCACCCGAAACGACAGGGAGCCGTGCCTCCTCCCGAGCCAGTGGTCGAGCACCGGCCGGACCGCCTCGATGGTGACGAGGCCGGCGGTAGGGCGTGAGAGCCTGTCCCGCCATTCCGCCACCAGGACCTCGCGGAGCTGCGACCGACGCTGCTCCATTTGTCGCTGCATCGGTCGCTCGCCCCGCGCCCGCGCTTCCTCGCGCCACCGGTACAGTGACGCGAGCACCTTCGCCTCCAGGTCCTAGGGCGGGGATCCGGCCAGTGCACAAGCCGCCTCGTAGGAGATCGTGCGATAACCCCTGATGACTCTGACGGCCATCGCTCTCTGCGGCTTTCGCAGAACAGAGATGCTGCCGGCCGTCAGGTCAGCTGCCCAGATCGGGGCCCCGTAAAGGGCCATCGACCACACGATCCCCACGTAGCGCCGCCTACAAGCGGTGCTCGGGCCCCCCAGATTGGGAAGCATCGTTGACAGCGCCCCAGTCGCGCCCAACAACTTGGGCGCCAGCTGCCGGAAGTGGGGTCGTGAGGGCTCGCATGGGCATGATGGCGTCCACCGTAGAGCGCCCCCTGCGGAAACCAAACTGGCTCTCCCCAAATCCGGCCCCACCCCTACCAGCCGCCCGATGAGGCGGTCTGCAATGACTCTTTCAAAGAACTTGCCCACCTCGTCGAGCAGCACGATGGGCCGATAAGCGGAAGGGGAATCCGCTGGGCGCCCCGGCTTCTTAATGAGGACCAGTTTCCCCGTCTTCTAAAGAGGTGGGAACTGGCTCTCCTCCAAGCATGCGCTTAGGAATCAGCATCATTTAGCCCCTGGTATTTAGCAAACCATTAGTATTTTTAGCAATCCATTAATAACAACCCCCAATAATTTTGCCCCTGAAGCCTCATTTACACGGTGCAAGTTTCTGGAACGTTCAACAGCAATCATCGCATGCCATAAAGCACGTTTAGTTATTGCCATTCAAGAATTGCATGCAAGTGTTTACTCACGTGCGATTTCCATGAAATGGCATACAATACATTTATTGTATGCCATTTGTAAACTTGCATTCAATAATGCAAGTTTTCCCATTAGATAATTACATGCGACTTCTGTTTACACAGTGTAATTATTGCAAGGCTATTATTACATGCAAGTTTTGCCTCGTCTAAACACAGAGTTGCACGTCCTTGTACAATTGATTCAAGTATTGAATGCGATTTTATTGTACACGCTATTTTATTATACGTGCTGTTTATACCTACCTATACCAGTATTGACCGGTAACTAACTTGCCCGTATCGTACGTGTCGTTTAGATGGTGCCAGTCTATTGTTGCTTCAATTTTATGGTACAGGCAATACGCTTGCACCGTTAAAATGAAACTTAATTAACTAGTAAATAGTAGATACCTACTGTTAATTAATCGAAGTCACTCAAAAATCTTGGATGTTTCTAATACAGTTGTTGGGGATGCACAAGATGTTAGAAGGTGCCAAATGAGTGATTTGTGTCGTTTATAATGAGTTTTTTTTTTAAATACTTTTGTGTTAATGAATAATTTTTTTATCATATTTTAGCCGTGTAGTCATTTTATACAACTGTCAAAGAATGTCAGTTGTAATTCGAATATACGGACAATTATAGTTCGTAGTCATATTGGTAAGCAACCTGACTTTACTTCACAGATCTATTCTATATCTAAATCAAACGTACCTTGTTGTAAAGGATGTCGGAAAGTTCCTTTACGTTGTGGGACTGAGGGAAGAGGCCCGACATGCCAGAGATGACGATCTTCTCACCATCTAGAGGTAGATCCTGTATAGCCGGATCAGTTACTAACGTATTGTCTTCCCGTGTCAATACGTGTTCCTGAGGTGTAGGCGCCATCGTGGATCAATGATGATTTTCTAGGAAAATAATAAAATGAAGATTTAACGTATAATAACATTACGCCTGTAATTCCCTGAAGGGTTAGGCAGGGGTGTACCTATAGTACACCCATATTACGCCAGTTATATTTAAGTCTCATGTAATAGTGGGCGAGCCTATTGCCATCAACCTGGCACAAATCCAGACTCCGGGCTGATACTGAGAAATACCTGATGGAAAAAACTGGTTAATAATTGAGTTATCAAGATAAAAATAAATTGGCGTCCTCCGGGACGGGGGCCTCGGGGATCGGGGTACTCAGGGAATAACCGGAAAAACCAATAACACTTTAATAATAATAATAATAATAATTAACGCAATTTGCAAAACACAGCTATCTGGAAAGCATCTTATAAAAGCATTGAATACCTTTGCCATACCAATATTGACCTACTCATTCGGAGTAATAAAATGGTCGAAAACTGACATCGAACAGTTAGAAAGAACCACCCGCACAGTACTCACAAAACACAACAACCTACATCCTAAATCTGCGATCGAACGACTCACGATCAAAAGACAAAATGGAGGGAGAGGCCTAATCGACATACAACACCTTTGGCAGAAACAAATCACTGGGTTAAAAACATTTTTCTACACAAAATCTCGCACAAGTAATATTCATAAAGCTATTACTTTAAATGATTTTAATTACACCCCGCTTAACTTAAATGAACAAAATATAGAAGACATAAACATCACGGACCCGCAAAACCAAAAAATTAAAAACTGGAAAAAGAAAGTCCTTCACGGTAGACACCCCCATGACCTAGAGCAGTCCCACATAAACAAATTAGCATCAAATAAGTGGCTTAAAATAGGAAACCTTTTCCCTGAAACAGAAGGCTTTATCATAGCTATACAAGACCAAATCATCAACACCAAAAACTACAGAAAATTTATCATTAAAGACCCTACCATCACAAACGACAAATGCCGCAGATGCCATATTCAATCAGAAACCATACAACACATAACAGGAGCATGCATAACCCTCACTCAGACTGACTACACTCACAGGCACAACCAGGTTGCAAACATTATCCATCAAAAACTAGCACTCAAACACAGTCTCATTCAAAACACTAACACTCCCTACTATAAGTACGCGCCACAAACTATCCTAGAAAATGACACACATAAACTGTATTACGATCGCGCCATACTTACAGATAGGACCATCCACTTTAATAGACCAGACATAACCCTACAGGATAAAATAAGAAAGACCACTTACCTCATAGACATTGCAGTTCCCAACACCCATAACCTACAAAAAACAATTGCTGAAAAAATAAGCAAATACGTTGACCTCAAAGAAGAAGTCACAAGAATTTGGAGACAAGATAAAGTTTATGTCGTTCCTGTCGTTCTCTCTACGACAGGTGTTATTCCCAACCATCTCTTCCGTCGCCTAAAATTAATGGATCTAGAAGAATCCCTTTACATTAATCTGCAGAAAGCAGCCATTCTAAACACATGCAGAATCGTTAGGAAGTTCATGCAGTTAGACGAAAGTACACTCTCACCATAAAAATCACCACACGCTGCATTTACTTGGCTTTGGCCCGTAAATGTAGCTAAAACCAGCCTAAAAGCTGAGAAAAAAGAACACTCCCGATAATAATAATAATCTTTATTATCAAAAGCCAAATACAATTCGTCCATCTCAATCAAACATAAAAAGAAGTACAATGCTATGCATTATTTGAGACAGAGTGAACGTCTGTGTCTGTGCTAGTATAAACTGTGTTACAGACACAGGCGCCTTCCTCTTACAGTTCATTGAATATTTTGCTGCACTTTCTTGGAGTTTTGGTAAGCCTAAACCTTAGTGTAACATATTTACTTAACACTTATTAAAATGTATGTATGCAAGGAATGTGTGTATGTGTGGTGTGGGTGTATGTGTGGTGTGGGTGTATGTGTGGTGTGGGTGTGTGTGTTTAGTTGTGAGTTTCGAATATAACAGTATAAAATAGAGAATAAAGGAGCAATTTAGATCACTGGAGCACTTTGCCCGCTTTGCTTTGTTATGTTTACTAATGAACAGCCTTAACAGTGTCCTTTCATATTATAAAAACTCACACGTGTGTGAGTTATTATTAGGGCGTTTACTTAGCACATATCATCACGCATATAATCCTCGAAGGGTTGGGCAGAGTGCTTACTAACGCCCGATAGGGCACTTATAAGCATTTATTAGATTTAGGGAAAGTGATTTTTGTTTGGCATAGATATATTCACTGGCTAGGTTTTAGTATATGTTTATTTTATTACTTATTATGTAGGGCACAGCTTGTAATTTTATTATAAATAATAATAATATCAGTATATTATTGTCCCACTGCAATTCAATGGCCACTTCTCAAACAGAAGGCACAAGCATCGATCACCACGCTTGCTCATGACGGGTTGGTGATTTCAGACGTATATTAACTTGTAAGTCCTGGTTTCCTTACGCTGTTTTTCCTTCACTGATGTCAAGAATGTCCAAGATAAACTCAGAACCTACATATTAAGGCGGTACCCTGAGCAAAATAACCTTGAGCATTCGTTCCCTCTTTGCCGCACCCCACCTCTACAATACTTCGCAAAACTTTAGTAGCGCCTTCTGGCGAACAACTTACGAATACAAGTACAATCCACAGTCCTTAGAATTCACAGACACGGCATTAAATAAAATAAAAATCTTTCTATGAATTAAAAAACGTTGCGCATAAATAATGTTGATCATGAATTCAGTGACTATATAGGTACTAACGTCCATGAATACTTTCAACTTTTGGAAGGAATAACGAAACGGCGATGCACTTGATGCGACTTTCTCTCTAACAAATATTTCTTATAACAAAATAGGGGACAAAATCAAAATTCAAGATGGCGCCTCCAAAAATTTGCAAATTTTTCGTCATGGGTGTCGTTTCCATGGTTTTCGAGGGAGCTGACAACGATCATGGGGTTAAAATCAAAATTCAAGATGGCCCTATCTAGAAAAAGGCGATAGTTTTTTAGTTAACTGGTAGAAATCGACACGTAAGAAAAAAGCCGTATGCCTCTTCCATGCGACTTTCTCTCTCTCTCGCTGCTTCTTTCTATTATATACAAGTGTATGTGCGCGAGTATCGAGATTCGAGCAGACGAGCATTTTGTGCGGCCGGTTGTTTATCCTAAATACTAAACTAAACTTCGTTCCCGATGGGGGCTCACGTTTTTATACACATAACATACAACTATTCATGGTGCTCTATAATAAACATTATGTGGTGTTTATTTTTTAGATTTAAGGTGTTATTCAGACAGTGATAAAAGTATAAAAACTATAAATAAACAAAAAGTAAATTTTATTATCATTTATTATTTTAAAGTAGGTACCTTTATACAAATTATTCTTAATTTAACTATTTCTAGTTTACAAATCCCTAAATAGGTTTTCTCTTTCTGCAGCCTGATTCATGGATTCTTCTCTACATTTATGTAAAAAAACTTTTACCTCTTTATAATATTAGTATAGATCGCTATAATGTGTCTTATTTGTACAGAAGTGAGGATAAAAACCAGTGCGGCAATGCCAGCCCGCGCCGGCGGCGCCGCGGCTTTTAGAGATGAAAACACTTGCATAGGAAATTGATCTGTTTTGCTATATAAATAAGGAGCATAATCGTTTTTACGAAAAAAAATTACTTGGTAGTTCAATTTTTTTTTGCACATACGATTGTGCTCCTTATTTATATGATGACATGGATCGATTTCCTATGCAAGTATTTTTGGTGTGTTCGGTTATGTTTAAGTACATAAATAGTAAAATAAAACGCATTCGCAAGGGTAATGAACACTCACTTTCACACAGAGGGTGTATAATAGACGGCACGGTTGGCGCAGTGGTTAAGCGATTGACTGCTGCGCTGCGTGTCGCGGGTTCGATTCCCGCACGGAACAAATATTTGTATGACCTACAAGTAGTTGTTCCGGGTCTGGCTGTTTGTGTATGTGAGTTTTAAATGTTTGTAAAAGCACCCACAATACAGGAGAAATTCCTAGTGTGGGGCAACGTCTTTTTTTTTTTTTTAAAGAAAAGAAAAGAAAGAAGAAAGAATAGGAATGTGCTACATTTTATGAAATGAAAGTTCTGTATAAGTCGCCAATTAAAATTTGTATGACATGTAATAAAATTGCACTTTAGCATGCTAAAAAGAAAAGGATTATATAAGTAGAATACTCACTCATTATTGCTTATTTCCATCGGTTGTATAAAAATAACCAAAGTGATGCACCTCTAATAGATACTTCTAATCTATTAGAGGTGCATCACTTTGGTTATTTTTAAGCTATTGCATAGCTTTTATCGCGGGCTTTGAGCGCGGCGACCGAATCAAGAAATTCCGTAACGAAAATAAAACCTAACAACCCCCACTCCGCCTACCATGTAGCTCGGCCGAGCGTTCGCTTAACGTGTATGTATATGGTACGACTGTACTTGAATTAATATCAAAGAAAAATAAATAAATAATTATAATTGCATAAGTTGATAAAAAATGCTATGCAATAGCTTTACCGCGGCAGTCCCCGAGTGCCACAAGTGTTTTTTTTTTATTTAAAAAGATTATTTATTTTAAAATACACTGAAATCAATACAATATGACAAGCATTGAACCACGTAAGTACTGAATCAATTTGAATGTTCTTGTCTGTAGTTTCATAACTCTATGGCATAACACAAAAAAAAAAACAAAGCAAACATTATGCAAATATTACTATCTACGGATAATGTGACGTGTCACGTGATCGAGCGTTGACAAACGATACGTGTTTCACCCTCGAGACCTTTCGGCACACTGAATCCCGGTACGGGGCGCATGTGAATACGCACAGATTTTAGTATAAAATCTTTATAAAATTAAATTTTAGTCTTTTGAAAAAAAAATTGCTATAAAATGTTCTTTATTAAATTGTCTATCCATTAGTGTCAGTAGCAAAATTAAATAATGTTTACTTTACGAGGATAAGCATGAAATCGATGTTTTTTTCTCATTTTTATGGTTTCGTTGAAAGGAGATTAATGAAGCATAGACTCCTTTAAAAAAAAAAGCAATGGACAGTTTTGGAGTCAAGATTATGTAGAAATTTAATGTATTTTTATTATTTGATATTTCTTTTTAAATAACAAGTTGATAGATCCTAAACACTGCACAAAAAGCGGCTTGCGCGGCGTTTTGCTCGGGGGGACGCCTTAATTGGAAAAGTCATATTGGTACTTGCCCGGCTTGCTTTGAACACCAACCGGTACATGAGAGGCGAGGTCTTAACCACTGGGCCATCAAGACATTGAATACTAATATTGTTACACGATAGAGAAGTGGTTGAAATGTAGGGAAGATTGTGCATTCGAATGGAATGGGCTGTTTAGAAAACTTTTGGACAAAATAACTGCTTTTACTTACATGGAGAAGTTTCAAGATCTTAACAACCGTAATGAAGGAATTCATTATCACTTCTGAAACAAGGTGCTTAAGCAGCAGTTTTATTAACACTATTTATTCAATATTTTCACATAAAAACTTAATTCAAATACGTTTTGTCAGGAACACAATGATTCATTTGCATTAACACTTAACTCCCTCAGACATAATAACAACAAAACTTCTATTGTGTCTCGTTCAGAGACCTTCAATGGCTTAAACAAGGGCAAAGTGGGAAAATAAGTATAATTCGATTAAATTAACTCTGAACTACCTAATTATATAAAATATGCATGCATTGTCTTATAAAACATTTCCTCTCTCCTTAACAATCATCATTACATTTAGTTTCCTTGCTCTTGTTTCATGTTTATTATTGTATATATTATATGTAGATAAGTATATGTTTTATGTATGTATGTATGTATTTGTTGTACATGTAAATGGTACACCTGCATTATTGTCTCTCCTTCTCCCTTGAATCCATCCAAAGGTTGTCTGTAAAAGATCGCTTTTAGCGATAAGACCGCCCATTGTGTCACCCTATGTATAATGTCTACATTTATATCTGTAATTTTTATGGTTTACATAATAAAGAGTATTCTATTCTATTCTTATCACCGAATTCCGAAATGCACTTTTCAGTGTTTTTTTTTTTTTGAAAACAATTGTTTATTTAACCAAAGCAAGTAAAAGGAACTTGGTCCTATACAGGATAAAGTAAACGTATTCATAGTCATCGCATAATTGGGGTGCTAGGACAAGAAACCTCCCCGTGTGCCCGTGGGCTGGAGTTTCCCTTGGATGCGTCTGGGGGAAAGGCTAGTCTCCGTGACGGTGCACCCTGGGGTGCGGGCAATAACTTCCCATTACGTACTGTGTGCCTCAGGGGTCTAGTTGCCCGTACCCTAATATCATGTCGGAGGAACGCTCCAACGTATGTCTATCTGTGTAAGCAAAGACGCACAGTAGCGGAGTAAGAGCGGGCTCAGTGTGCACTTACTCTGCCGCTGGACCGGCAGGAAGGAGTCTTCTCCTTCTGCCACCGTTAGTCTCGTACCCCGAAGATTGTCAAGGTCATGTCTCTGACTTTTGATGGGGGTCGAGGATCTTGGCTTAACCGTCCGGGCTGCGAGGAAGACAACCTCTATAAAAAATCCTCTAATATCAAGTTTTGGTGCGCGGCGAGGTTATAAATGGCTGGGGAGTAGTGTCATATACAATTTTGTAGTTGTAGGTGACGCATCAGTCGCGAGCGCACCCCCAGCCAGAGTACCAGTGGACCCTCTGGTTTGGTTATAAATGAACACTTACCTAGGGACAGGGGGTGATCCTAGGATGGACCTTTTACATCCCCCATACTCGTGGGATGAAATATGGAAAAACGAACACAAAAAGAATAAAAAAGTAATGGAGAGGAGGGAATTGATGCGGGGTCGGAGTCCGACGCCGCATCGGGCGCGACTTGCTCGTTCAAATTGAGTTACGAGTATGCCTCACGGCTAGCCTCTGACTCCGCTGAGTTAAGCCGCACAGCGGGGTTTTTTCTTAGCTGAATATCAAGAATTCTTGACATATGACTCGCCCGCTAATTTATCGAGACAAGCTTCACGTCGTGCCTCTATCTCAATGGCTTAGTGTGGGCCAAACAACAACCAAATGTGCGACGTACAATGCTTAGCGTTGTGTATAGAGCGCATGCTTTTAATGTCCTGTGCAAATGCAGACCATGAAGATGAGGAGTCTACGCTTGCTACTGCCGAATTAACTTCGCAAGCCGACCAGTCTGTCTCCCAGCCACAACCTGGTACCTCCAGGACCCAGGCTGAAGCGTCGCGGCATGTCATCGAACCTGAGTCACTGCAACTGCAGATCGAGCCTGAGGGGCCTCCAGCAGACATGGAGCTCTCCATGCCTATGCTGGAGACCGACCACCAGAGCTGAAGACATCATTAAGGAGCCCGGGACGGCCTCCTGTCATGAGAGGCCGCGTTATGAATCAGAAGAACTCACTAAACCAATCCGTATATAAGGAAGCGCTGTCACATAGCGCCTCCCTTTATGACATATGCGGGCGTCGTGTTCGTACACGTCAAGCCATCACGATTAAACAAAATGCAAACCCTCCAAAATCGATTCATGCGCAAAGCCACGGGCAGCCCCATCACGCGTAGCATGACCATTATAGAAACGGGTTTTGTCGACGGAAGAATAGTCAAAAATGACGTTCCGTGAAGACAGTACGACGGCAGCAAAGTAGAAAGAGTCAACTGCACTTTTGTAGTTTGTTCACGTTTTTCTTTTATTTTGCTTATATCTCGAAAATGGTGGTAATACTTTTCGGTCATGTAGGTAATACTTTTTCACATTTTCCATACAAAAAGTGAAAAATTCCATTTTTCCATTCCATTTTAATACTTTGTGGCCGTCGAGTAAAAAGTTTTCTACTGTCTTTAGCATGGCGATTACAAAATCAAATTGTCTTCACTACCTTAGAGAATTGACAGTTGTCAGTGTGATTTTGACGTTTGGGATAGAAAACTTTCTTCAATAGTCTACATATAAAAAGACCTAGACAACGGTCGGTAAAACGAAAGACAAAATTACGGATTTTAGAAGGATTTTTACGGTGCGATGTCAAAAATAGAGAAACGAAATGTCACTTTGTATAGAAATAGCTATGTCTTGTCTTCCAAGAAATAGAAAGCGTCATGCTACGCCTGCTGGTATGTACGCAATGAACAATTCCATGTCGATTTAAATCTGCCAACCATCCGGAAATTCCTCAAAAAAGCCAATAAGCGCTTTTTCGACTCTGCTGCTAATCACACTAACCCACTAGTGGCAGCAGCTACCAGTTACACACCCTCACGCATACCACGCACTCGACGCCCTAAACATGCATTGTGTGCAAAGTTAGCTCGCAAAAAACACTTCACACAGATATCCCGTACTCGACGGCGAGTACCTCCGCGAAGTAGAGTAATAAGACACTCCCTCCATCCCTTGACCCCGCCCGCCCGCGCGGACCAAGTAAATCAAAATATTATCCCTAATAATAATAATGCACAGATACGACAAGTACCCACTTCTTCAGTAATCGGTAGCGCCCTAAGCCTAGGTTCGAGTCCCACCTTGGGACGCCCTTAGCTGTGCTACCTAACTCTATTTTATTAGCTAGGTAAGAGGCCCTTCTGGCCCCACCGAAGCCCGGTGAAGCAGCAAAGGTCCCCCGAGGGACCAACTGCAAAAACGCCAGTACCAAAAAAAAAAAACAGCGCCTCCCTTTCGCTCGAGAGCCATCGAACCGTCAACACGTCGTAGTGACTGACATTTATTTTCTTAACGTTATTTTAATGTCGTGTTATTTCATGTGCTTTAACTAATCGCTTAATTTATTAAATTGTTGTTGTAGCTGGAAGATTTTTGTTTTTTTTTAAATAACTTGCCATCTAGTTTGCAAGAATACATATTCTTTTATAGATACTAAAGGTATTTCTAACAAGAAAAATATCTTATTACTAGTATAATAACTAACTACTCTGGATACATTCAAGATTAAATGAATAGAACTTAAATCTAAATTAACAGGTAGTTTCAAGTCATTAGGTAAGTATTGATAGTTATCGGCAAGTTCCCGGAACAATTGTTGTGTCGTAATCATTGATGGGTGTAGAATATTTTGTTTACTGAATAAGACAGCGTTTGTTATGTCTTCGAATTGGAATGACATAGTTAAGATTAACACTTCTAGATTATTTAGTACCTATATGAACAATTTGTAATCGTAGCAATAATTCATTCGTTTCTTTGGTATTTTTTTTTAAATTGGTCGAGAGTTTGTCGATAGTTTTGTTTAGGTTAATTTCATTAATTTTAATTTTATGATTGGAGTTATTAAATGATGAAATTGTCGATGTGGTCACTAAAGTATTCTTCTTCATTAATGAAACCAACTTCATTTCATTATTTAGTAGTACGTTTATAGCATCATTAAACCTTAGACCATCGTTTCCGTCCAGATTACCAAATCTCTGCTTAATCAGAGTACCTACCCAAGCGCGTTTTGATCGTTTTTCTAACAAATGTGAAATAGATGAAAATTCTTTGTACATTTCATTGTAGCGGGCATTTAAAGGTTACTGTCGGTACTCTCGCTCCGTACCCTGGCTTGAACCAGGGCCGGACGTGAGAGATCGCCACCGCCAATCGCCGCAACGAGGACACGGCCGCGCCCCGCCCAAGGCGGGCAGACCTCCACCGTATATAACTAAAAGTCCCGTAACATTAAAACGTACTTTATCCCTCTCAGAGAACGACATTCTGTATGGTTGGTAAAAAACGGGTTCATTTGTCGTAGTTCGAATAATCATGACGGCGGTCTTGATTTCACGAATTTTATTATAAGGCGATAAGACTTGAGTTTTTGTTTAACAACTTTTGTAGTTCATAATGAATTTGACTTGGCACTTTTGTCAAAGCATTGGTTATAAAGTCCTCTATGTTATGAACAATTTCATGAGTTTGAATTTGATCTCGTTCTCTTATGATTGTGTCGCCTGTTATAGTAATAAAGATAATATAATTTGTACTTATTGCGTCTCTACCATGAATAGCATCGTACCGTATTTCTTTGTCTTGAACTATGTAAAAAGTTGCCTCTAATGAAATATTTTCTAATTGGATAATTACATCTATCTTCTCATTTGAAATTAGAATCTCATTGGAAATTCCACAGATATGAATAGTTGATGGTTGCCGATGAGCACATATTGATTTGGCAATTGTGTCTCTCATTAAAGAACAAGATGCTCCACTGTCTATTAAAATATGTACGAGCTTTTCATTTGAATGATTGTGTTTATGATGTTCCAGGTCTTTTTGGGATTATTTTTAGCTTCCACCAATTCATTTTTTTCGTGATTAATTTTTAGTCTATGTAGAAGCTTATTGCAAAAGTTGCGGTAACGTGTATAGGTTAATTTTAAAGTATAATTGGCCGGTGTCTTTTTGTGTTCTCTATGCATGTTGTCCCTATTCCTAATGCATCTTAGTAACCCCGGAGTGATCCAGGGCTTGATTATTCTCAGCCTAGAAGGAATGCACCTGGTGATGGTATTTTTATGTATTATAGAGGCAATTGTATTAATAAGAAATTCAGTAGCCCAATTAGGATTGCTAGAAGACAAGATAGTACCGAAATCGGTTTTTTCAATTTCGGTAACAACCCCAAGCAGATCTACTTTCGAAAGAACTTTAGACGTTTGATGTTTTGTTACGTCTTTTATACAAACTAGCACTGGGACATGGTCGGTAATGTGACTATCCAAGATAAAAGATACTACCAATTTCAACACCTTAATCATGACGTGGTCCAGGCAATTTTTTTATCTGGTAGGGACAGTATAGGCCGGTAAGAGTCCATGTGATGCAGTCAAATTCATGTATTCGTTATAATTTGGATCATTATTAGTTGTGCTAATGTTAATGTTCATGTCTCCCACCAGAAATATATTTTTATGGGAGGATACCGAAGCTAGTACAGTGTTGAGACTGTTTAAAAAGTTGTCTATTTTGCGAAAGGATGGCGGCCTGTACACAGCAATAATTAGGATATCAGTGAGTTTACAAATTAGGCAGTTTGCATCAAGAAACTCCGGCTCTACAATATTATGTTGTAAATCTGAAAGGACGTAGATAACTAGACCATCATTTTTATTGAAGCTATTTGTAGACGAATATGCCAAGTATCCCTGCAGAATTGGCATATTAGTATTTTCGTTCAGCCAACATTCCGAGAAAATGATCACGTCACACCTGATTTTTAAAGATGATAATAACACAAGGACGCTATTGAAATTCTTATTAATACTACGTATATTTAGATGCAGCACTTTTATTGTTTTATTGGGGTTTCCTAGAATCTGATGGCATTTGTCAGGAGGGCAACTAAAGGATTCGTGGGACCCATATGTATCCAAGCTATTTATTATATCATTTATGTTATTCATTTTTATTTTATTTAAAGTCAAGTGCACCTAAAGGTTTCACGTTTAGTCTAGTTTTTGGCTTTAGGGCGTTACAGAACTGATAATTATTATTCCTTATTGTAACCTGGGATAAACAATATGTTCGATATTGCACACCATATTGTATCATAAGATGAGAACAATTTCCGAAAATTAATAAACTTTGTGATTTGTGAGTGTTTTGAATGTACGTGAGTGAGTTGTATAGTTAAGTGGTAAATTTTAGAGTTGTGAGTTTATGTGACTGTGTCGAGAAAATATAAAAGGTAAAAAAATAACACATAAGCTTATGCTTACATAAAATAGACGCTAATGTTATATGGACAGTTAAGAAATCACTTATTATCATGCAGTATGTTTTGAAAGCTGGATTCAGAGATTATAAGTACCGGTTTTTCCCCTTCTTTCTTGCGAATCAAAATTTTCCCATTTGCCGTCCAGCAGTACTGGCATCCATTACTCTTAGCAAATTTTCGTGCGTCGTAGAAAAGCTTCCTGGCAGTTGCTGGAAGACGATCAGCGATGTAGATAGGGGTGCGTTCACCATTCAAGCCAGTATTCTCACTATTAAATTTGTCGGAGGGTGGCTTTCCTTTGTTAAAATCACGGACGGCACGAAGTACTGTGTTTTTCAGGGTGACTGATTGAAATTCTGCAATAATTTGCTTAGAAGGGCCTTGGCTAGTTTGCACTCGATAAATGTCCCGAATCTCTTCCGGTTTTACCTGCACTTCCAATGATCTACATACACCCACGACTATTTTCGTTAAATCACTTGCGTTTTCATTTGGCTTTGGAGAGATATTACGTAGCTCGATTACGGCAGACCTATGATTTTCATGATAATCTTTCATTTGTTTTTCTAGCTGGTCTATATATTTTCGTTGCTCTGAGCGTTCACTTTCCAGCCTTCCCACACTAGTTCTAATCTCCTCGTATTTGGCATTCATTAAATTAGCAGAGTCCTCAATCTCAATCTTGATGTTCTGTAGCTCATCATTTTGTGCTTTTAATTCTACTAACTCAAGCGTTATTTTAGACATAAAATTTTGCAAAATACTTTCCTGATTTGTGTTCCATTTAGTAAGCATTGCACGTATTTCCTCTTTAAAATCCTCAAGTTCGCTTATGGGACTGAAATCTAAACACGGGCGCTTTGTTGATCTTTTTTGTGTGTTGATGAACTCACATTCAATCGGTGGAGCCGCAATGTCAGGGTTTGATGAAGCACGTTGTACCTCTATAGTGGGAGTAGAGGGTGGCGTTCTGTTTAATTTAGGCATTCTTTAAATGTGTATAATATCATCAAAGTATTTCAAATATTTTAACGCAGAGTAGTCCCGCGTAGCCCAGCCCGCAAACAACTCGTAGCAGATAAAGTATTCGTAGCAGTCGTAGCGGTTCTTGCAGGCTCGTAGCCGATGCGCGTAGCAGATGCTCGTGACGTATTGCGAACTCCGTAGCAACGTATTAGAAAGGGCACAGTAATTTGTAGTGATGACGTAATGTTAGTTTGGCGCCGGCACTATGACAGTAGTCTCGGTGCGTGCCGGCTGTGGTTCGAATCCCAGCAAGCTCGGGTAAACTTTTCGTTTTATTTAAAAACTTGATCTTGACTCAACAAAGTCAACAGCGACGTCAGCGGCACAGCCACACGTGGGAAAGCAAGACTTCCGACACCAACCGCCACTCCTTATGGGTACTACCCCAAGAAGAAGCAGGAGGGTCCGAGTGTCGGTACAATTTAATAAAATAAGTTAAAAGATTATTTCAATACTCTCAAAGACTAGAAACACGTCTGCTCCGAAAGGGCACTGAGCTGAGAGGAGGATTTGGAGTGTCCGGCCATCGTTAATCGATACTTAGACACTGAATTGAAATCTGAGTTTGAAATTATGAACCTGTGTAACGCTTACAGCCTTTACGAAAAGGTCCTTTAAGTTCACTTGCCGAATTTAATAAATGTTTCTACCTATATTAAATTGTAATTTCACTATAAAAAACAGAATGATGAAGAAACAGATGAATTAAAATTTTTATGTATTGAATAGTACGAGTAGGTCCATATAATTTTCTTGGAGACTTGAAACCCACTGAACAATGATACGAAGACGATGTAAAGCTTGACAAAAACTTTAACAGGATTATTTATTCAAAATATTGTTATTCACAAACAACAAAGCGCTCACAAAACATAACCTGATATTTTCAGAACAAATAAAATTATAAATGTGTTAGGTTATTTTAATGAGCATCATTAAAAACACTCTTCGTTACTAACAACTTTCATCACTTGTTTACTTTATAAGAGTGAATTACAACAACTATGATATTTTACCAATTTTTTGTGGAAATTTTTGTTTCTGAATTTTTTAATAATATAAGATGTTGATATGCAAGAAATACGTATTCCATTACAAAACATGTAAGAGAAATTTATTTAATCCTGAAAGCTTCTAATATAGTATATCCGAACACACATGTCTAAACGTGGTCTGTCTACAGTAGCTACCTGGCTCGATCAGAACCTTTTAACTTTGAATATTTCAAAGACCAATCACATCTGCTTTTCTATATTTGACCGTGCTCAGCCATCACAAGATCTTCAGATTAAAATCCATACCTGCTCCAGCTCTACTAACACCACCTGCTCTTGTTTAAAAATCAACAAAGTATCCAGTACTAAATACCTTGGTGTTATGCTTGATCAAAGGCTATCGTGGCACTTGCACCTAGAACTAATAATGAACAGAGTGAGGAAGTTGATTTGGACTTTCAAATCTCTTCGACATGTGGCTACTAAGGATCTTATCCAGCAAATTTATGTCTCCCTGGGTCAATCTATACTTACGTACTGTTTGCCAATCTGGGGCGGAGCATCTAAAATAAAGTTTTTGGAGCTGGAGAGGGCACAGAGAGCTTTACTAAAAGTCATGTACTTCAAACCGATTAGATTCCCCACGGAAAGTTTATACTTAACCTCAAACCTTTTGTCTGTTAGGAAACTCTATGTCCTGCAGATTACATTAAAAAAACACAAATCTCTTCCCTTCATTACTTCCAAGACACATTCTAGGAGAAAGAATAAAGTAGCTGAAGATCGTCCAGTGAATACTACATTTGCTACAAGGCAATTTATTAAACAATCCCCCCGTATATATAACGCTCTCAATGAACAATGTGCCATCTACTCTATGACATACCACGACTGCAAAAAAACACTAACCGAATGGCTCAAGAGCAAAAGTTACGAAGAAATCGAAGATATCCTACACAAGATCACATAACTAGGAAACACATATAATTTGTACACATATACACACCACACACCCCCACGGTACACAAAACCACATTTATCTTACACACATGCCCACTACATCCCGACACCCACACAAGCACACACACACACACAAACGCACACAAACGAATCCACACACAAACTCACAAACATATTCTACACCCAGTGCCCTTACTAATTTAATAATGGGTTATAAAATGTTAATTAGTTTTAAATGAATCTTTTGGCTTATTTCTCACACATTTGTAGAATTATTGTAAACTGGAGGAGCGGAACCACCTAATACAAGCAAATCTATGCTTAAAAGGTGACTCCAAACCTAACATAGTTATTTAATTAAGTGAGGAAATAAACATTTTTATTTATTTATATTTATTTAAACAGCTCTTAATATATTTAGCCAGTCTTGGTAAGTCATTTAATATAAGCCTATGAGGAAATCGCCGGTTTCGAGGATATATGTACATCCTGTGCCTTTTTAAATAAGTATTTATGCTTCTAAACAAACATGCATACTTCATAGATATATAGACAGGGTAGCGGCAATAAACCAAGTTCTTTAAATATTGGCCTGCAAAATTTATCACGTTGAAGTTCATATAATGCACGAATACACTTTTTTTGTGCAAAAAATACCGTATTTTACCACGGGTAGAATTCATTTCTACCACGATTTATTTCTAGCACGGGTAGAATTCGTAAGAACTTGGCAAGGGAGGAAAAAATTCGAAACGTGTAGATCACGACTTACAGCAAAATTGACGCCTAAAGTCTGACTATTTGCACGGATAGAATCTTTACGGACTGTCCTACCAAACTTTGGGAGTTTGGTGTAAAAACTGTGGCTCACCAATTGAACTACCTTCCGCTATGCGGCTGCTCTCATAACGTGTCGAGCCACGAGTCAAAAAAAAATTACTTAGTCCCTATTTAGAATTTAAAGAGATTTTGTTCATTATGATGTATAACGTTTCTTATTAGTTTATCTAGCTTAGTTTTGTTATTAGTTTTCATATTCTGGCTAATAATAAAAATCTGATGCGTTGGACAACTTTTGAAAGTCCCGTCACCAAATATTTTTTTAAGAACGGCCTATTTGTTTCTTGCCTCATCCGAACAAAACACCATGATTCGTTTATTAACCTCACAGTAGTCAGCGAACAAAAGATTAGAAAGGCCAGATGTGGTGGGTGCATTAGCATTCAAACCTACCCGTAATATTTTGGTTGTACTCCTACTCTCGGGCAGTACTCCGTGATGAGGAATGAAATATGACCGCTGATCTTCATGAATATTACACACAAACATGTGACCTAAAGAAATGTACTCAGTCATCAAATCTTTGTACATTTTATCGAGTGAGGGTTGGCTGAGATTTCTGCGCTCCAGTGACAGAAAACATCGTTTTGCACCATGATATGAATTGCCTAAACTATTCAAAGATTCCTTTAATGGTATTTTAACGCTAAAGCGGCCATCTGCCAAGCGCGTTGTGTTTTTTATAAAGTGTTCTTCGCAGATCTTCTCCTCAGCTGAATTAAGTCGATGACTCATGATCATGACAAACTTCCTCAAGCTGCCAGAAACGCGACAACTGGTTTCGGATGTTATCTAACTCGATCGAACTGGAATAACTTTCATAATAATCGTTAACATTATAACGCTACATTTAATTGATGAAAATTGAGATGAATTATTATTACAGCCGCCGTTAATTGGGCCGCAAACTAGCCAACCAAGTCTAGTTTGATAAAGTGTTGGTTTCCCATCACCTAGTAAAATCTTATTAGATCCTAATAAACTCCAAAATACGTCTGCTCCTATAATAATATCAATAGAAGCCGGTGTGTGGAAATACGAATCTGCTAAGTGAATATTTGAGGGTGTATTCACATGTACCTGTCTAGCGAGAACGCTATCAGTTATTGCAGGCAAGACAAAACAATATATTAAATCATTAGCGTAAGATTCATGCAACGTGTTTAAATGGGGCAGATTTAGCTTATTAAATAAATTCTGTGACATGATGACCACGAACATGACGATGATGGTGAACACGATGAACTACCAGAATCGAGAAGAACTCGAGCGATGTGTTCTTTATTATTGACATCGTAGCACCTAACTAATACAGTTGACAACGGGATGTCGCCTGTGCTGCTCGTATGCGAATGCGCAGAGATATTATGTAGCTGCGAGCGTAACGTGACTATTATTTGCGTCGGCAGTGGACGATGACTCAACCTTAGCTTTGTCGGTCGTACCGTCAGCTGATCTGCTTGAAACAGGGTTTGATTTAAAATCTGTGTTATAAATAAGCGTGTGGTGTTTGCGTTTATATATTTTACAGCCTGGTTTCTTGCAATTATTGGGATAGTGACCGTGACGTTTATAACATACCTTATAGCTAGGTAGTAAAGACATTCTATCGTTAACGCTTAATGATAAAAACCGTGGACATGAATTGAGGTTGTGATCGCTTTTACATTTTGAACAACTATGTGTTGAAGAACTACTAGTGTTTTTTATTGTAACAAAGGCTTTTATTTTAGTGTTATGTTTTATGTTAGTTGTAGAATGACGTGACTTTTCCAGTGTTTCTAATAAATTAGCGCGATTACGCATAAATTCAATGAACTGATCAAAAGTGATTCGTCTAGATTTATGGATACGCCCTTTGTGTTCTTCCCATTCTCGGAATGTTGTAGTATCAAGTTTTTGTCAAATAATATGGATAAGATATGTGTCCCAAGTATGAACAGGTTCGCCTAATGTTTTTAATGCTCTGATATTTTTGTTTACATTGTCCACAATACCTTTTAATGCAGTTAAGGACTCCCTAGTGATTGACCCGATACTGAACAATGCCATAACGTGATTCTCAATGAATAATCTTTCATTATCGAATCTCTTAGATGAAGTCCCCATGCCACATTATAGTTTTGAGAAGAAAACTCAATTGACTGGATCACGACAGCAGCAGATTCTGCTAATGATGACCTCAGATAATGGAATTTATTAATCTCGTCTATATCGTCATCGTCATGTATTAGACTTGCAATGGTATCGCGAAATTCGAGCCAGTTATCATAGGATCACGTAACTTTGGGTAATTGGATCGTAGGCAACTTGACAAACTGACGCTTACTAAAACTGCGATTCGATTTTACTTCATCTTTCTCAGATTTGGAAAAGTTACTTAACATAATTTTGGCTTGAGCTACCAACCCATAACATTGAGATTCAATTGTAGTTCTCTCAAGTGCCTCAGTATCAATATTATCACACGTGCATTCTAATTTCAATTGTACCTCGTTAAATTCATTGAAAAGATCATCTAATTTGCTGACTCACAACTTCAACTCCATTACTTGAAAGGGGGTATCTCGGCATCTTTTAGAGTACTTAAATAGGTTCCAAATACTGTTCCAAATACTGTTCAAAATATCTTCCTTTATAATTGCTTCGCTTCTTTTTAAGTTCTTTAATCTCAGACACTTCGAAAGGGGAGTATCGTGAACCTGTAATTATACAATTATAATGTTAATTGATGAAACTGTTTTTAACAAAAATACTTATCGTAGTGACTAATGAAACTTGTACTGTACTGTACAAATTTGACTTTTAAGTTGTATCGCTGTAAATAATAATAATTACCATAGGAAAGTATGTAAGGTTTACTATTCCAAAGTAATAACGTTTGGGGTTGAAACACTAGGGCCGTGGGGTCCGAGTGCCCACTTGGTTTTTGAAGACATCGCTAAGCGGTTGGTCGACTCTTTACTTGACCAGAGGGCTGGCCTATTTTTTCGCCAAAGAATCAGCATCGCTATACAACGTGGCAATGCTGCCAGCCTTTTGGGCACGTTTCCTGTCGACAGCGATGCGGACGAATTTTTTGATGCCCTATGATTATTTTCCTTCTTTTTTATTTTTATTTATTATTATTTAGTTGTACATACTATTAATATTATTTGTAGATTATGTAAGATATATTATGTTTAAATAAATAATTTATTGTGAGATAGTAATCAACAACCTATAACGTAACAATTAAATTAATTATCTACTTTTTAAATGGTCACAATGCAACAATCAATTTTAAAGGTTTAAATTACAAAATAATATTTGTACTTTTATTGATAAATGAATAGCTGACTAATGCAGGTTAACAATAACACTACTGTACTCTATTTTCCTGCCGGGGTCGCGGATTGATCGAAAGAGTTACCGTGGCCCTGGCGCACAGGCAACTGAAGGAACACGGGTGGGTTTTAGTCAGTAAGAGTCTGACACGCCCTTCCACTCCGCCCAGAGCGGGAGAGGTCATTTGATGATTTCCCACCCAAAAAAATAAAATAAAAACTCTACGAGTATTTTAATTTAAGCACACGTCAACTGTATTTTGCAACTTTGATTTAACCTAATACTCTGTAATTAATTCCTTGTAAATATGTATTTAAACACAAAAGAATAAACGTATGTGAATAACTTTGTAAATGTAATATAAAAATATGTTACTAACCTTATTTAATTTCTTATTATCAATACTTAATTCCTATTTTAATTTTACCTGATTTAATATTAATAAGTGTTTGGTGAATTTCAATAATATTATAATGCATAAACGCTTCCTGTTTTATTTCACTTAATGTCTGCTCCACTTTTCTTAAAAAAAAACGTGTTCGTCACCTCGTCACTCCGGTACTCATTCAATATCCAATTTCCAGAATATCTATTCCACTTTGCTAGTACTCGTATGTGGATAATAATGTATTAAATTATCCGGTTCGTATGGACCTTGTATAAAAATGAAGGAACTTCTTAGGAAATTGAGGGAATAAAAAAAATCTCAGGATGTAGTACGCAGAGAACACACACATGACATTGAAAAACAATGCCAGGACAATACAATTAACGCCTGATAAAATACTTATAGGTAATGTCTTACTGTCTACAAACTGCACCGAGTTAACTTGAGCCAACAATGGGACTGATGATTTAACACCAACTTGTATTTTTTCGTTTCGTTAAGTATTCAAATGGAAATGGCGGCTTAATTAAAAACACTTAATGTTTTATTATAAAATATAGCGATTTCTTTTATTATAAATTCATTTGTTTCTGTTTTAAAGCCTTGATTATCCACAATAGCAATCATGACAACCTGCACACAATGTTGCTGAGAGGTATGTATTCCCCAAGTCGATCGTTTATAATCAAACAATATGCAGTCGTCTTATCTGGCATTGCTGTAGAACATTCAATTTCCAACTTCACGTCCACTGGACCTGTTTTAAGGCTATCGTTTTGTCTTGAGCAGTCTAAGATAAAGACAGGGGCTTTTTCTTTGAATTTCTTTAGGTCAAGCAACGGGCCTACTGGACAGTTGTAATACAACTGATGAAATTTCACAAACATTTCGTATCATAAACTATATTTGTTCTCAGAAAACTTTAAACCTAAAGATTCATATGGATAATATTGTGAATTCAAAAAGAGCGTAATGTTTGTTACTTCACAATGGTCGAATAGTGAACTGTCTTTAGTTTTATTATTTTTTCGATTAGTTTGTAAACAATATCTGGATTTTTCCGATTGTGAAGCAGTTTTAACTGACCAAGAATGCTTTGTGGCTTTAGGTAGTACCGGATACTCATATAAATCCCAATTTCTAAACGCCATCTGAATAGGTTTATCTCTTAAAGTGTCGGTCGTTTTCGGTCTGATACTTTTATGTGTGGCACCCCCCACTGAACTCTTTGTATGTCTATTTCAAAATGAGCAATATCATCAGTAAGGACAACGGTATTTAAGTTAGTGTTACTTCTGTTCAACATAAGTTCATGTTTGTAATTTATTACTATTTTATTGTAATCTTCTGCAAACCCTAAAATCTTATTTAATGGTATCACAGCAATAAAACCCCCATCCCTTTGAAATCCTTCTAAACTCCAACCCCTTAGGGCAGCAACTTTATTTTCTGCTTCATTTAAGGAGATTTGTATGATTTTATTGTTGACGTTATTCCAGAATTTTTCATGCGGTCTATTTCAGTACCATTCATTTCGTATCTGATGTCTTGAAACAAAAATATAACAGGGTTATTAGTGAACGTAACAGTTTTCTTGATCGGATTCCCATCTTTACCGATGAGCTTCGCTCGTCCTTCGACGTAAATTGAATTGGCTGGTGGTAGCACATTGTCTTGCTGGTGGATGGGAATTCTGATTTCATCGTTTTTTCTAAAGCTGTTATTGTAGGGATTGTATGAATGGACTTCATAACTTTCGATCGTAGTGCCGAAGTGCGGTAATTCACTAATCTGTAGTATATTCAAACTTGAAATCCTAGGGCTTTAAGATAATCTTTATTTGCCTTAGTCAATTTCTTAACTTTTTTCCTACGTCTTTGCACCTTAGCAATTGCAGAAGAACTAAGATGTTTTTTTTTCACTGAGGTATTTTTATAGTATACTATTATTTTGCTATTTTAAAATGAAGACGTAATTGAACTTGTTCCTCTCCAAAGTTAATACAGAAACCAAATTGATCTACAATATTAACAGATACCGATGAAATTATATTTTTGTTAGCTGGAAAGTAAATAATTTTTTTGTGGTATTTCCATGCACTGATGACCTGGAGCAGTATCAGATACAATTTCATAAATAAAATGAGATGGTAATCCGTTGCAGTAGGAACCGTGAACAAGATCACATTCGATTCTGATTACAGACAGACATAAGTTAATATTGGGAATATTTAGTGTTGATTTTAATACTGAAAAGTATATCAAACCGCACTCGTATTGATCTGACATATACAGTTGTGGTTGAAAGTATGAAACCAATTTCGATGTATTTCCAGAGACGGTAACCGTAGTAGATATGCTTCTATACTGGCGTCTTTCGGAAGATCCAGTTTATTTTATTCCTTCACTACACCAAAAATTCTTCAAAAAGTTTAAACAATGATGTCCACAATTAAAAGGGTGATCACGTTGAATATTATCATAATTATAGTGAATTTTGGATCCCAAGTATTTTATAAATTCCTTTGGAGGCTTAAGGTTTCCGTAACTATCAAAATACTCATTATAATCAGTATATTTGCATAGGTTACCCAATGTAACCAGGATTTTTATAGGTATCTAAATTTATATTTCCACATTCTTTTTTAAAAGGGTGTTTAGGGAGCTTATCTCTCATAAAGACACCGCTGGAATAGGGAATAGTATTTCCATACTTCAAAATATCTAAATTACTCAAGGCTCCATTGGATAGCCGATATCTTATTTTTTTTCTTTCGATACAAAAATTCCGAGACCATTTTTATATGGTTTAAGGTGTAGTATTTTTCCGATGCAGAGAGCTTCCATCTTTTCATTGTGTCTCTTCGATTCAGTCAATAAACAATAACATTTTAGCCATCTTGAGTTCATTTATGGTTTTAGTACCAGGCTGCACCACCTAAACGCCCGGGTGTTACCATTGTGTGGATCGACCGGAGGACACGGTGGAGCATACGGTGGAGGTCTGCCCGGCTTGGGCGGAGCACCGCCGTGACCTCGTGGCGGCGATCGGCGGCGGCGACCTCTCGCGTCCGGCCCTGGTTTAGGCCATGGTACGGAGCGAGAGGGAATGGGAAGCCGTCACCTCCTTCTGCGAAGCAGTAATGCTCGCGAAGGAGGAGGCGGAGCGCGAAAGAGAGAGGCAGTCTCTACGCCCTCGCGCCCCTAGCCGCCGCAGGAGGAGGAGACACCCTGGGCATCGGGAGTCGATTGCCGACTCCCGGCCACCGTAGGCGCGAGCTTGCGGACGGCGAGCAATGGGCAGCTCGCCGTCCGGTAAGGACCAGGCCCGGGTCGACGGCGCGTCGTGTTCCACGCGCGCCTCAAAGAGATGTCAGCACCATTGACGGGGTCCGATAGGACCGATGCCTGCCGGGGTCGCGGATTGTTCGAAAGAGTTACCGTGGCCCTGGCGCACAGGCAACTGAAGGAACACGGGTGGGTTTTAGTCAGTAAGGGTCTGACACGCCCTTCCGCTCCGCCCAGAGCGGGAGAGGTCATTTGATGATTTCCCACCAAAAAAAAAAAAGGCTGCACCACCTGCTAAAGCTCCCGCAGCCGATAATCCTGCAAAAATCGGAATCAAAATCAAAATCAAAATATTTTATTTCACATAAACCAACATGGGCACTTATGAAACGTCAGAAGCTAGGTGCCTGGTTCCAATTGGTTGTTTCCTGTGGAGAAGAGCCCTCAAGAAATTCCACGGTTAATCTTTTAAAAATAAGGAGCTTTTACAATGTTTCAAATTACAGTGTTGATAGGTATGGGAGGACAGTGTAGGCCTGTCAACAAGTAACAGGCACTCAACAAAATATTAAAAAATATATATAACAAGGTCTACTAATCTACAGTCTATAAGTTAGGCCTCTAACTTTCTCACATTCACAAAATATAGAAGAATCTATATAGAAATAAAAGCCTATTTATACCAAATGACATGATTGCCCTTACAACTGTAAAAAATCGGAATTAAAATCCTGTTTACAAAAGCCATAAGTAAAGAGTGGAAATAAGAATTAGAGGTATATAATGTCAAATAATGTGAAGATTATGTCAAAGAAGAATGTAAAAAACAAAAAGAAAAACATTATTTTTTTCCAAATAAAGTTCGTAATTTGGGAGCAGTTAATAGACCCTTACATAGTGGTGACGTTAATGAAGTACAAGGGAAGCCACATGTGCAGAAGGAATTATTGCCAAACTTCCTTGTCTTCAACGTAGTCTTTAATCTTATAATATGCATTTTTGATAAGGATACGTTTGATGTGGGTTTTGAACTTTCCATCGCTAAGTTCTGTAACTGACTTTGGCAACTTGTTATAAAAGCGGACACTGTTTATAAGAAATGACTTGCTTGTTTTAGATAATCTAAATTTGGTTATCGCAATTTTATTTTTACTACGTGTATTTATATTATGGAAATCGCTTCTTATTTTGAAAAGTTCTAAGTTTTTGCGAACATACAAAATACTTTCTAAGATACAGAGAGAAGGTAGAGTTAGTATATCAATTTCTTTGAATTTGTTTATAAGAGACTCGCGAGGACCCATTTTATAGATCGCGCGGATTGCCCTCTTTTGTAAAATGAAAATTGAATCTACGTCAGCTGCCACACAGCAGCCCCACAGCAGAACGCCATAAGACATAATACTGTGGAAATAAGCAAAGTATACTAGCCTATATCAGTCAACTGTCTTATTTTTCTTACTGCATATGCAGCTGAACTTGACCTGAAAGAGCTCTAATGTGGGCGCCCCATTGCAATTGTGAATCTAAAGTAATTCCTAGAAATACAGTTTTCGTAATAACATCTAGTTTCTTGCCATCAAGTTTAAAATTTAGACCCACTTGGGGTACTGCAGAATCAACCGAAGATGGTGTTATTTGCAGATGACACATCATTGATCTTTAAAGTAGACCGACGGTCACAAAATCTTGACGATGTGAATAACTCTATTCTTCAGGTCCAAGACTGGTTTATGGTAAATAATTTGGTACTAAATGAAAAAAAAAACAAATGCATTAGATTTAAATTACCTAATGTTAGAAGTTGCGAATGTGACATCATACTGAATGGAGAAAAACTAGAATTTATTCATCAGAAGGTTTTCCTGGGAATCACGCTAGATGAGAAATTACGATGGGGACCCCATATAATATCTCTTGCGGGACGGTTAAGCTCGGCCGCTTATGCTGTTAGGAAGATAAGACAGTTAACAGATGTAGAAACCGTGCGTTTGGTCTATTTTAGCTACTTCCACATTATTATGTTATATGGCAATTTACTGTGGGGTCGGGCTGCTGACATTGAATCCATTTTAATTTTGCAAAAGAGAGCTGTCAGGGCCATTTACAATCTATGTCGTCGCGAATCTCTTAGGGAACTATTTAAAAAGATTAATATTATGACGGTACCTTGTCAATTCATTTATGAAAATATTATGTATGTAAGAAAAAATCTACATGTTTTTAATAAAATAAGTGATAGACATAATTTTAATACTAGAAATAAAGATAAAATAGATCAACCATTTTTTAGATTATCTAAAGTACATACATCTTTTATGGGGTACTGTGTTAAATTTTACAACAAAATACCTTGTGATATATTGCAATTAAATGAAAGAACATTTAAAACTCATATAAAATTACACTTTATAAACAAGCATATTACAAATTAGAGGATTATATTCTAGATAAGAATGCTTGGAAATATGCTGGTGCTGCTCCATAGGACAATCTAGAGTCTAGACAAAATCAAACTGGTTGTTAATTTAATTGTGTAATTTATAATTTTTATGACATTGATTTTTACATTATGTACTTAACTACTTTAACTCACACACAAAATTTTTACTGAAAAAAAAATTACTACAAAATTTTGGAAAAATCATCTACTTTTCAGTATTTGTAAATATGTGTATCTATGACATATCTAATTTACCTGTCTTTGCATTATATTTAATTCTTTTTACCTATTGTGGTATAGTAATTTTATTCTAGGTGCATCGTCTTCACATATAATTATATAATTATTGTGAACCTACATACTATTGTAAAACATTATAAAAGAGTTACGGTGGAGTTTTTGCCCATTCTTCTCCATACGAAACTACCAATTGGAAGAGGCAACTAGAATCAATTCTACTTTTTTGTAAATTTTGACGTTCAAAAGTGCCTTTTATGTGCCTATTTGAAATAAATTATTTGACTTTGACTTTGACTTTAAATTTGGTAATGAAATCTTAAGACATTCAGTTTTGTTCGCATTAAGTAAAAGATTATTAGCTGCGAACCAGTTCGAAAGAACCGCCAGACTATCGTTGACATGTAAGACATCTGTATCTTTTCTATCTATTTTAATCTTATGTATAAAATAATTTATTTTAATCAAAGGCAGTACTCCACCAGTTTTTGATATAGGAATAACACGAGGAAGTTTAATAGATGAATCATTAGCTAATTCTCTGGCAGCGGTCATAGCTAATTCTATGGCCACTTTCTTGGATTTTGGTTTTAATTTTATGATATGTCTCGCCTCCTATTAACATGGAACTTATAACATAAATAGCGAAATGCTGATGTACCATCATTATACAAGGTCAAATTAAATTAGACAGCGAAACTCCGCAGACGTGATGGGGGATATCTAAACATTATAAAACCAAACCTACCTAAAAGTACCTTTGTCTAAACCCTTCGGAGCATACAGATACAGACATGGTAGTTATGTTATTTTAAACTATTTATTGATAAAGTAATCGTGTCAGTATTTTGAATGAAAGACCTTGTGACCCTGCATATTCGATTCCGCAGACTTGTGGAATTTTAATTAACGAAAACAAACTGCTAGCTATTCTTGCAAAGCGACGAAATTAATTTTGTTATTGAATAATAACAATGGAAATTATTTACAGACTGATTATGGAATCGCTTCCTTGTATTCATTACCTAGTTTTCATATGATTCGTTATATGGGGATTGCGATATTATCCCAATTTTAGTACCCGCATCATAAATTGTAACAGACATAAATGGTTTTTAGATGGTCAAGAAAATATTGTAGGCAAAATCATAACCCTCCTTTGGCTTTGTCGTAGTCGGGTAAAAAAAAAGCCCTTGCCCAATGCCAGGAACACCTGTTTCTCCATTAAATACATTCCAAGTGAGTGTTCTAGGTTAATGTTAGTTATTTGGAGCATACTTTCCAGTCAATCAATCAAATAGTGGCATCAATAGTGTGGCCCATCTGAGAACCGGCCGATGTTAGATGAATAGGCGAACGGTAACGATCGATAGGTACTGAAAATGTGACTTTCAATTCGAATGTTCTTTCTAAGATTATCTTGGAAATCACTAAGATCGGTGGAGCAAATCATTGTGAGAAAACCTGGTATTTAAATAATAATAAATCGCCAGTCCGCTTTGAGCAAGCGCACTATGGAAAATAAAGGTCTGTTTCTGATTAAAAATCAATAACTTTTTTATTTCTGAATATTATGTTCTAAAATTTTGCACAAATATAGAATAGTGTATGTGGCTTCAAATGGAAAGTAATTTATTATGACTGAATTTAAAACCATACATTAAAAAATAAAACAAATTCAAAATTATCAAAAATGTCCAATATTTATTTTCTAACAATGAATACTATTATTTTAATGTTTACAAAAACCAAATATCATATAGTACATCAAAATAAAAATCAATTTAAATAAAAAAACAATTAAAAAAAAATGTTATTAAAATCGAACACAGATTAATTAATTAATTGTAATCTTTAACTAAATGTTATGTTATTTATTCTTGATGAACTTCGGGATCTAAAATTAATTCGTTCACTTTCAAAAGATCTAAGGTGTCTTCATCAAGTTCCTTCACGTTTTTAGTATACGGTTTTCTAATGCTGGTTATGTAAGGATCTGAAGTATAAAGAAGAGTAAGAAATACATCCTCGTTTGCGGATCTTGAGCATTTTCTAGCATGATGTAGACGAAATTTTTTATAATCCTTATTACGAGATTCTTGCGCATCTTCCGAAAGTTGACCAATAGAAAGTACTGTAAAATGCTTTATGACACTTTCTCCATGAATCAAAATTTTGTGAACTGAAGATGGCATGTAGTATACCATTCATAATTGCTCACATAGATTCTGGCAGTCCCCATAGCATAACTGCCAAATTTTTCAGCATTTATCATTACACCCGATGAAAGAGCTTGCAGAATTATGTAAAGTCGTTTAATCAAATTTATATCCACTCCTGTAATTTCAGCAGAGCAGCTTGCATTGTGAAAAAATCTTCTGGCAGTATTACCGTCATTAGAATTACCACTTACTTGTCTTGGTTTGTCGATGATCAATCCTAGCTCTTCACGGAAACGCCTTTGTACCAGAGTTTTTTTCTCTTGCTTTAGTCGTTTATTTTCTTCGCTTGTGTCTGACCATGTTTAGAAAGACAGATTATAATAATTTGTAAAATCATTTCCATACAACGAATCCAGGTGTGCAAAGTAGACAAACCATATTGATAAGAATCTTCATTTTCAGGCCTAGCAGTCACTTTAGTCAAATCGTAAATTTGGCGTGGAGTAGCTCCTCATATTGTACATGTGGAACCCGAAGGCGTATCTGTTAATACCTAAGCTACTTTGCCAACTATCATTGTAAGAAAGAGATCATGCTTCACTTGCACTCCCTCACCTTCTTAGTTAATTAACGATGGACCCAAAGAATTTATTTGAGCTTTTATTTCATCCACAATAGCTTTAGTTTTCTCGGGAGTTTCTTTGCAAAATTCTATTGATAAATGATAAATGATTTTATTTCTGTAAGTAGGTTTGTACAAACACTTTTACACGTCAATCATATTTTAAAACTAGATGAGGTCGGCGTTTCCTATCTGACTACTCTGAGAAGAAAGGCCGAAACAAACTCAGAGGTCACAGTCTCTTTTAAAGTCCAGACATAATCTTGGTCAGATCATGTGAAGACTATGCAGATTTGAGTCTGAAATGGTATTTTGAGGAAAAAACCACACAGAATGAGTGGACCTGTCCAGTAAGTGCACGCATTTGTCAGCAATCGTGCAGCTCAACTCAAAACTTAAGGAGCTCAACGATTCGACGAACAATACCAAAGAAAGGACATTTGGGTAGGCCGCATAAAGCACTCAAACTGCCAGATCATCATTGAAACTACCTGAGAAAGTGAAAAAAATAAAACTGACGCACATAGTCCTCACATTCACAATAATTTAATAATAATGTTATACTTCAGAAAGTAAATTGTCATGTCATTCTATATGTAATAATTATCAAATGTCAAAGTTTATGTAAAATACAAATTAAAAATAGCAAAAAATAAAAATAATAAAAAACATTCAGTATGCAAAAAATTGGAGCAACTTCATCCCAAGCCTTTTTGTCCTCAATATAATCTTTAACGGTATAAAAGGCTTTCTGGCACAACTTACATTTAAGGAATGATTTGAATTTATTAAGGCTTAGATCTTGAACGTGGCTTGGAAGTTTATTATAAAAGCGTATACATTGACATCTGAATGAGCCACCTATTTTCTTGAGCCTTGTTGTAGGTACAACAAATTTGTGTTTGTTCCTAGTATTTATATTATGGATATCACTGTATTTTTTAAACAATTTTTTATTTTTATAGGCATATAAAAGATTTTCAAAAATATATTGAGAAGGCACAGGCATTAAATTAATCTCCTTAAATTTCTCTCTGAGAGATTGTCTGGGAATAAATTTATAAATTGATCGAACAGCTCTTTTCTGAAAAACAAAGATAGTCTGAATGTCGGCGGCATTTCCCCACAACAGAATACCGTACGACATAACACTATGAAAATAGCTATAGTACACTAAACGGGCTGTCTCTATATCGGTTAAATTACGAATATTTCTAACAGCGTATGCTGCGGATTATATGGGCTATTAATTATTAGGCCAGCAAAAACGAACACATGAAGGTACCGGATTTTGCCAGACAACATCACCTGTTAGCTTGTTAATTAACTTTATAGGCACCAAAGAAGTGATAAATAAATTTGCATCAAAAATTAGTTCAGACTGTTCTGGCAGTTTCTGTTTATACTGGCTTTGACCGGATGAGCCATCACAGCCTTATTTACTGTATAGAAGTAAGTTATTCAGTCCATTCCTATACACTGAATCTATTGTCAATATTCTAGCTGCAGTGTGATCTAATAAATCTTGAAGTCTTACTATTTTTGCACTTGTGTCTGTAATTTCTATAGCTGAAGATGGTGGATAGCAAGTAGTTTTAACTTCTTGCACTTTGTAATATGGTGGAAACACAAAACATTTTCGTTCGTTCGTTAAATTTCTCAAGTACAAATATTGTGCTTTAGTTAAATCCAAGTCAATAAATACGCTCAATGCTCCTTCATCCGTTAACATTTTTGTCTGCCTTGCGTCTTCTATGAGACTCGAAAATAAGGTTTTATTTTCACTGTCAGCAAACCTTAATGTTTTCACAAGTTTAGCTTCTGTTCCTTCTCCTATCGAACGTAAACCTTGAAGATATGCATTATAGACGTGTTCAAATCCATATTCATTAAGTAACATTGTATTTTTTCTTCTTTTACTGGATTCTGACAAGTCTGGATAAGATACGCACGGTCTCCCACGTTTTTCAGAAGAAGTAGATGGTGTGGAGACGGTTGTAACGTCTTCAGAGTTCGGTAAAGTTACTGAATATTCTGATTCCAACCAATTACTGTTTTTCATTAAAAATATATCCTTTTTCCGTGAAGCTTCTGTCCATCGTTTATTAAAAACGGGAATAATATGTCTTTGAAAATCACTGTGGATGAAACGTAAGTTGTCTTCAGATACATGATCATTTTCTTTTAAAACTGTTGATAATGCCTCCAATGATTTTCCTCCTTCGATATACGAAAGTATTATTTCACGTTTAGAACACTTGAAAGTAGACATTTTGAAGAGTCAACAAAACACGTAGTTATATTGTATTCGTAACAATTACACTTCTGTTAATTCACCACTATTCTGTTATTTACAATTAAATTAAACAAGTGTTTATATACTATACGAAATATGAGGGTAGTGTGCATCTTGTTGATTCATATTTTCACACGCAACATGAGTGCAAAAAAGATAAACGCCCTAATATCAATGATAAATTACAAAACTTACCGCAAACTATTGATGTAAACAGCAACATTTCAAACCGCAATAGATAGCGAGCGGTTTTCCGTTTTCTGACTTTTATCACATTTTTACTAATTACTCCGAAAACCGCAAATATGCGCAGCTTTTTTTTTATTTGATTATATTTATGGATAGCTAGGCTACAAATCAACATTAAATGTAAAGCAAGGGTAAACGTGGGCAACTGTCAAAAGTCTCGATGAACTTTAAAAAAAGCTTTTTTTCACCATATTTTATTTTGCAATTATTTTAATGTAAACGTTAACATAATATTAAATACATATTAGTTGTTTCATATTTTTCAAAAGACAAGGTTTCCAGAAATATATAACACATTATACCTTTTTCTGTAGCGTATAACAATAAAATCAATTTGAAAGTGATGAAGTGAACGAGCTTAACATGGACGTCCGTCAAAACTATAAAGTTTGTGGTGTTGTACAAAAATCATTTCATATAATATGTATAATTTTTGATATTATAGTCTAGTTTGGTCCTTAAACTATTGAGTAAAATAAAAAAGCCTGCCAGTAGCGACATTGACATTAACCATTTTTAATCAGCAGTTGTTCTACGATTTTCCACAGTGAAGCGTGGTGATGAATGCTAATGCCCTCTCTGTATGAGAAGAGGTCTTTGCTTTGCAGTGAGAAAATAACAGGCGGCTGGTATTATAATATTATTATCGCCCCTTGGCAGGAGGCAGTTGTAAAAACACCGTCCGCTTTTAGTTACTGTAGTAACCCGATCATCGTCCACTTCTATACCATGATTAGACCGCGGCGGGATTGTTTCAATGATTGACGCTTGTACCACAGTTTGTGCCGGACTCGAGACGATATGGTTGCTCAGCTCTGAGCGCAGCCTATCAAGTGCGGCATCGCCTAACTTATGACTGCGTTGGATGACCCGCACCTGATCCGATAATCGTTGGGCCGCGACGTTGACGGTTAGCTCTAGTTCCCGAAATAGAGACAGCATCCTACCACGGTACACAGCGAGGTTAGGTTCCCCCTCTGTAGACCTGTAATATGCGCGCATGACGTTTTCGTCCATAGACTGAGTCCATCTCATGCGCTGCACACGACCACTGGCAGTGGGGAACCGGCTCGGGGCCGGATGGCCCCTAAGTCCCAAGCTCCTCGGTGGCCGGCCTCTCGCCTGCCGACGTACAGGTGTTGGCAACGTCGGCGGGAAAAAATACTCGTCGCCCGAGCTCGACGGTACTACCGCGGCCGGTGTCGTCACAGCTCTCTCGATGGGGCTGGATACCAGCGGCGGCGAGGCGGAACTGAGCGAAGACTCCAGAGGTGGTGGGCGTGCTCGTGTTGTTGCTGACCTCGTCAACATATTTTAACTTTCAAGCATTCTGTTTTATCGGAGGTGGCATGGCAGATGTCACCTCCGATTCGGCAGTTTTTCATGAAGTGTACTTTATAATTATGGTTTATTTTATTTTTCTTAAATTGTGTGGTGATAACTTGGTTTTCGGCTTATTGTAGGATTAAACAAGTCACTAACACCAACATTACAGTACCTAACAAAAATATTACACTCAACAAGTAACTGTAGCAACGTTACTTTAAATTTTTCTTAATTATACCTAAGTATTATTTGAAATAATTTAAAGATTGTTCTGTAATACTTACCTATCATAATGTAGTACCTAATAAATATTAATACCTAAACTGAAATAAAAGTATTAAGTCTTGTGATTGTAAATGCTTTTTTTGCATTTAGTTATTTCCTCGCTGAGGTGGGATGAAAAGTTACGTGTTGCACTCGAGTGCAAAGATTTTTCACCTCGTGGTCTTTTGATTCCCTCGCTAACGCTCAGGATACTAAATTTTGAATCACTCGCTGCGCTCGTGATTCAATATTAGAATCCTTCGCTTGCTTGGTCATCAAAATTGAGCACGCGGTTAAAAAGCAACTTTGCACTCTTGTATAACAAATAAGTATTATTTTTTAATTATTTCTAAGATTAATTAATGTTATATTGTAAAGTAAACATACAAGTTTGCAATTAAATTATTGTAGGTAGTTCAGAGTTCAATTAATTGAATTATGCTTATTTATCCCACTTCACCCTTGTTTAACCCATTGAAGGACACTGAACGAGACACAATAGAAGTTTTATTGTTATGACGTCTGGCGCTGTGTCTCGCAATGTGTTAATGCAAATGAATCATTGTATTTTTAACAAAACGTTTTTGAATTAAGTTTTTATTTAGGTAAATAAAATGCAACTACTAGTTAATAAAACTGTTGCATTAGTACCTTGTTTCAGAAGTGATAAGGATTTACTTCGTTACGGTTGTTAGGATCTTGAAGCTTCTTCATGTAAGTAGAAACAGTTATTGTGTCCAAACACTTTCTAAACAGCCCAATCCACTCGAGGGCACAATCTTCCCTCCATTTCAACCACTTCTCTATCGTGTAACAATATTTTGTGGTCGGTATTCCAATTCAATGTCGTGATGGCCCAGTGGTTAAGACGAGTTGAGCATGAGTTGAGGTTCGAAGCCGGGCAAGTACCAATGTGACTTTTCCAATTCATATTATTATGTATTTTCTGAGTTTATCTTGGACATTCCTGACATCGGTGATGGAAGAACAGCGTGAGGAAACCTGGACTTAAAGTTAATATAAGTCTGAAATCACCAACCCGTCTTGAGCAAGCGTGGTGATCAATGCTCGTGCCTTCTCTGTATTAGAAGAGGCCATTTACCTTGCAGTAGGACAATAATAGACTGATATTATTATTATTTATAATCAAATTACAAGGTGTGCCCTTCATAATTGGTTTTTGATTTGATTATTTTTATAAATGCTTATAAGCGCCCTGTTGGGCGTTAGTAAGCCCTAGCCAAGCTAGGCTAGCTAGCAAGTAAGCACTCCGTCCAACCATTGGGGGTATAAACTCCATGTGTTATTTAAACTTCCCTTCCTTGTAGTAAAAACTCACACACCCAAGTGAGTTTTTATAATATGAAAGGATACGGGTACTATCAAGGCAGTTAATTTGTAAACATAACCAAGCAAAGCGGGCAAAGTGTTATTGGATTTTTCCATCAGGTATTCCTCAGAAGCAGCCCGGAGTCTGGATTTGTGCCCGGTTGATGACAATAGGCTCGCCCCCTATTACATGGGACTTAAACATAACTGGCGTAATGTGGGTGTACTACAGGTACACCCCTGCCTAAGCCTTCGGGGAAATACAAGCGTAATGTTATGATGTGTTAAATCCTTATTTTATTGTTTCCTAGAAAATCATCAGCGATCTACGATGGCACCTACACCTCAGGAACACGTATTGAGTCGGGAGGACAACAAAATAGTAACTGATCCGGCTACACAGGATCTACGGCTAGATGGCGAGAAGATCGTCATCTCTGGCATGTCGGGCCTCTTCCCTCAGTCCCACAACGTTAAGCAACTTTCCGACATCCTTTACAACAAGGTACGTTTGGTTTAAATGAAGAATAGGTCTATGAAGTAAACCAGGGAAATTTATTCCTTACCAAAATGACTACCGACTATAATTGTCCATATATTCGAATTACAATTGTAATTCTTTGACAGTTGTACAAAATGGCTACACGGCTAAAATATGATAAATAATTATTTTTTCTGACAGCACAATAATTTACACAAACCAAATAAAGTAAAACACTGATTTTAACGACACAAATCACTCATCTGGTACCTTCTAACATCTTGTGCACCCCCGACAACTGTGTTAGAACCATCCAAGATGTTTGAGTGCCTTCAATTAATTAACGGTATCTACGTATTACTAGTTAGTTAGGCCTCGTTTTCACGGTGCAAGATCATTGCCTGTGGCATACCATAAAATTGAAGCAACAATTGACTGGCACCGTCTAAACAAAACGTACAATTATTCAAAACCGATCAAAACTGGTATAGGTGTATACAGCACGTATAATAAAATTGCATGTACAGTAAAATCGCATTCAATACTTGAATTAATTGTACACTCAGTGTTTATACGAAGGAAAGCTTGAATGCAATAATCACCTTGCAATAATTGCCTTGGTGTAAACAGAAGTCGCATGCAGTTATTTAATGGCAAAACTTGAATTCAATTACTGTATGCCGTTTGAAGGAAATCGCACGCGTAAAAAAAACAGTTATATTATTATAGTTATACAATATTTAAATGTGCTATATGGCATGCGATGATTACTCTTGAACGTTCCAGAAACTTGACCGTATAAATGAGGCTTTTGGTGCTTGTGGCTAAATGATAACAGCCGCACGGGTCAATCAAACTCAAACTCAAACTCAAAGCATTTATTGCAAATAAACCAATTACAGGCACTTTTGAATTGTCAAGGGCTCGTTCAGTCAGAAAGATGAAGCTACTTGCCCATTCCAAAGCGTAGTAGGTACCTATGGAGAAAAAAACACTTTTTTAAATCAACATAACGTTACAAAAAAAAATTTGGTAACATCATTCATGTTGAAATTATACATGTGAGAACGATGTTAACAGACGTGCACGTTAAAAGCGTCCGTAATAAAAACGATAAAAACAAAAAATAAACCGTTAAAATTAAAACAAGCCGTGGCAGCTAAGAGATGACCAGTCCCTACTGACGGCGCCCGTTCACGAACGTGACGTATGGATCAGCACCATACAGCTCAACCATTTTGAAGGGAACTTAATGATCCAACACACGCCACCACCAGCGAGACATTTGAGTGAGCATGACATACTCTCAGCCGCCAGGGCAAATTCGAGTCAATGATAGACAATCCTAGTAAATGGCAGCTGTATAGTAGGTACATAGTACTCACACATGTGCTATGCAATTATACAATGCTAAAAGATTGAATTTATACAATGTAAAGATAGTTTTTACAATCTTCACTAGTTTCAAATGCTTATCAATTAGTTAATCCGCCCTTGTGGAGCAGGACCAGCGTTGAGCCAAGCATTTTTATCAGCGATGTAATCCCCCAACTTATAATATGCTTGACTGCATAGCGTGCGTATTATACAAGATTTAAATTTCGTTTCATTCAGTTGAAGTATATGGGGAGGTATTTCATTGTAACATTTTAAACAGTATCCCATGAAAGATGAGTCTACTTTAGCTAGCCTGAAAACTGGTTGAACTAATTGGTCCCTATTTCTAGTGATATAATTGTGCCTTTCACCTCTTCTACTAAAAAGATGTAGATTTTTCCTTACGTACATGATGTTTTCATAAATATATTGACAAAGTACCGTCATGATGTTAATATCTTTAAACCGTTCCCTTAGAGAGTCGCACCTGCAAAGGCCGTATATGGCTCTGATGGCTCTTTTCTGCAGAATAAAAATAGACTCGACGTCTGCAGCCCGTCCCCATAATAAAATACCGTACGACATAATACTATGAACGTAACTAAAATAGACTAGCCTCGCGGTACCTAGATCAGTAAATTGACGGATTTTTCTCACAGCATATGCTGCTGAACTTAGCCGTCCTGCAAGGGATGTTAAATGAGGACTCCATTGAAGCCTTGAGTCGAGCGTGATCCCCAGGAAAACAGTTTTATCGACGAATTCTAGTTTCTCTTTATTCAATACTATGTCACAATCACTACTTTTAACATTCGGTAAAGCATATTTTATGCGTTTAGTTTTTTCCCCATTTATTTAATTATTAGCAGTGAACCAAATTTGTACCTGCAGTAGGGTACCCGCTATTCACTTCGTCAAGATTTGATGCATGTCTATTTATTTGTGGTTGTTTTTTTTTTAAATAAATGGGGTAGATCGTTAATATACACTAAAAAAAGAAGAAGAAAGGACCTAATATTGAGCCTTGTGGAACACCTATTTTTACTTTTAAACCAAGTGAATTGACACCATTTATTTGGACTTTTTGCTATCTATCATTTAAATAAATTCTACCAAACTGAGTGCAAGTTTATCTAGTCCGTAATGCTCAAGTTTTAAGAGTAAGGTTTCGTGTTCAACGCAGTCAAATGCCTTGGAGAGGTCACAAAAGACTCCTATGGCAACTTAGGCTTCCTCCCACGCTGTAAATATGTGTTTTAATAAAGTGACACCGGCGTCAGTCGTACAACGTCTTTTGGTGTAACCATATTGCTGATCGTGTAAGATTTTGTTGGTGTTAAAATGATTAAGCATCTGATTGAGCATTGTTGGTGTTAAAATAATTAAGCATCTGATTGAGCATTAACTTTTCGAAAACCTTGCTGAATACCAGCAACATGGATACCGGTCTATAATTGTTGGTGTCCTTGATGTCCCCATATTTAAAAAGTAGTTTAACCTTACTGTATTTCATTAAATCCGGGAAGACTCCGTGATCTACACACAAACTAAATATCAAAGCTAAGTATGGTGCTATAGTCTCGATTATGGATGTACAAACTTTGATTAACATTCTCCATAGATCCTCGGTTAATTTGATTTTTATTTGCCGAAAAGCTTTTATAACTATCATAGGGTTGATATTTTTAAATTTAAATTCAACCGGGCAGCCTGGAACGTTCGCTCTTAATAAAACAATTGAGACCTCTGTGAGGAATTTAAAGCTTCCGTCATTTTAGATGGTATATCAGTTCGCAGGTTAAGCTACGCTTGCCGCGGTTGGTTTATGGTTGAGTGACCATCCATTACATGTCGAGATCCCTCCGTGCCGCGGAAAACCCGTTAAGCTGTTAGTCTCGGCTGTCATTCATAGATCTTTGACAATCGTTACGGATAGTCAAAAGCCCAAAATTCCAAAATCAGATTGTCTGCAACTGGGTTTGGGAGATCAGATAGGCAGTCACTCCATGTAAAATACTGGCATTTAGCTGCATCCAGTTAGACTAGAACCCGACCCCTACGTAGTTTTGAAAAGTCTAGACAGATTGACTTATTGCTAGTTCGTCCCAAAGGCAAAAGTAAACTAGTGGAAGACAATATTGCAAATGTTTACCACATTTTTACAAATCATGTGCATCACTACCACCACTGGAATGCCACAAATTCTAATAATATTAAAATATTATCATTTTCTTTCTCAAACAGGAGAACCCAGTAACTTCGGAGGGCCTAAGATGGAACTACAAGCATCCCGACCTGGCACAAGCCTCTGGTATGGCTCCCGAGTTAGATCGCTTCGATGCCCAGTTCTTCGCTGTGCATTACCACCTCGGGAACAAAATGGATCCGATGTCTCGCAAGTTACTCGAGCACACCTATCAGGCTATTTACGATGCGGGTAGGTTGATCTTGGTTATTAAAGATAGAAACTTGCATTACCCCTCTGCACAAGTAGCATGGCCACTATAGAAACCGAAGAAATGGAAGACAAAATTACAGTTTATAAAAAGATTTCTACGGTGCGATGTCAATCTTCAAGAAAATAATGAATTTTTGTTAAGAAAGTGATTTGTCTTCTCTTCGTAGAGTAGAGATAGAAGTGGTCAAGCTACACATACTGGTCAGAAACAAAGAGCCAACAGATTCTAACGATTTTCTAGAATATCTCCCAAAAAAAAAATCAGTAAATCAGTTGTATGCCTTTTACCAAACATCTCTATGCAATCCCAAATTTAAATCAACTAAAACGAGCAAGTCATTTCTTATAAACAGTATGCGCTTTTATAACAAGTTGCCAAAGTCAGTTACAGAACTGAGCAATGGAAAGTTCAAATCCCACATCAAACGTATCCTTATCAAAAATGCATATTATAAGATTAAAGACAAGGAAGTTTGGCAATAATTCCTTCTGCACATGTGGCTTCCCTGGTACTTCATTAACGGCACTACTATGTAAGGGTATATTAACTGCTCCCAAATTACGAAAAATATTTGAAAAAAAAAGGTTTTTTGTTTTTTTACTTTCTTCTTTGACATAATCTTCACATTATGTGACATTATATACCTCTAATTTTTATTTCAACTCTTTACTTATGGCTTTTGTAAACAGGATTTTAATTCAGATTTGTTACAGTTGTAATGGCAATCATGTCATTTGTTTTAAATAGGCTTATATTTTATATAGATTCTTCTATATTTTGTGAACGTGAGAACGCTGTAGGCCTTACTTGTAGACTAGATTAGTAGACTTTTTTATATATTTTTTTATTATTATATTTTGGTGAGTGCCTGTTACTTGTCGTCAGGCCTACACTGTCCTCCCATTATCAACACTGTAATTTGAAACATTGTAAAAGCCCCTCATTTTTAAAAGAGTAACCGTGGAGTATCTTGCCGGCTCTTTTGCATAGGAAACAACCAATTGGAACCGTGCACCTAGCTTCTGACGTTTCATAAGTGCCCATGTTGGTTTATGTGAAATAAAATATTTTGATTTTGAATCCATAAAAAGCGGTCAAGTGCGTGTCGAACCACGCACGGTAAAGGGTTTCGTATTAGGGATGAATATATAGGTACGCATGCACAAAATTGATTTTATCGATCGTAAAAAAAGGCTGTATTCAATATTTCATTTTCAAGATTCTATTTTATTTCAAAAGTTATTTCTGCGGTTGTAACCGAAAATATCTCAAAAATTATAGCAAAATCACTTAGTAACATCATAATCTTTTAAATTATGGGATTGAACAACCCCACACCCGTTTTGTGCCGCTTGATCCTTTCAACCTACCCTGCAAAGGATAGCGTAAAGTTATAGTATAGTAGTAGTAATTCATGTATAAGTCCTGTTTTTCATCATAAATTATTTTTTTTTACATTTTACAATAGCATTGCAAAGCTATAATGCACCTAGTTTAAACTGACTAAACGCCATTTAAATAATTTTCTATAGAATTTTGGCTTATCCAAGTACATTTTATGAGATGGTCGACTATTACTCTTTAAGTAGAGCCTACTTAGCTGTGATAGTTTTCCTTTTAACTACGTTATCTAATACTGTCGCGAGTACTTTTCAAATATCCAAAAACAACTGTTTAGCTGATAGGGGGGAGGGGACTCAACCTCAAACCATTTATTTAAAATAAACCAATTACAGGCACTTTTGAATTGTCAAGGGGTCGGTCAGCAGTCAGACCGATGAAGCTAATTGCATGGGCAATTAACAAAAAAAAAAAAAAAACTGTTTCCACAGAGTATTGCCTACGTAAAAACGCGGAATTTAATACAGCCCCATCTGTTGATTTTTTTGAAAGCTATACAGCGTGACCACGATACAAAATCGGTATGAACGGAACAAGTCGGGTGAGCTACCATGGTAGAGTGGACGTTCAAATTATTGTTAGAAAAAATTGGTTACATCATACATGTTGAAATTATACATGTGAGAACAATGAAGAAAGACGTGTCACGTTAAAAGCGACTGTAATTAAAAAGAAAAACCAATTCAGAAATTAAAATAAGCCGTGGCAGCTAAGACATGACCAGTCCCAACTGACGGCGCCCGTTCACGAATATGACGTAGGTATGGATCAACATCATTCAACTCGACCATTTTGTTGGAAACTTAATGATTTAATTTTAAAACACGGAACAAAAATTTGAGATGTCACTTGGGCAGTGTTCCCACTTTTTTTTTCACATACTTGACTCCTACAGAAATAACCACTTAATATTATTTCGTAAACAGATCCCCGAATATTTTTGAAGGACCAATTTAGATAGGTCCTTCAAAATATTTGGCAACCCACACTATGGATTAGGTGAGAAAAAAAACTTCCTCGCTTTACGTGTAAGGGAGGCACCCAAAAATATTTAAATTTTCAAGTATTTTTTTGCAAAATTTTGTGGACGAGATTAATATGCCAAATAACAACTTTTTTGTACCAAGAGTGTCTCAGTTAAACCACGGACAGATTTGGACACTTGGTGAAACTATACGGGTTTCTGGAACTCTAAAAAAACATATTTTTGTTTCAGGTCTGAGTCCGGCTCATCTCTATGGGAAAAACGTTGCAGTTTTTGTGGGAGCATCTTTTTCTGCCTCGGAAGCATATGGTTGCACGGATGAGAGCACCAAATACGGTCTCGGCGTATTAGGGTCAGCCATATCACCATTAAAATAATTAACAGCTTAAGTATTTATACAATTTACGGTCCAGACAAAATCTAAAAAATGATACAGAAGTTTATGACATTATCTGCCCATTTTATTGAACTTTGCAAGGAGGTGGTGTAATAAGCTAACTTGATTAGATTTAGTTTAGATTTTACTTTGATGTCATTATACATGTTTTTTTTTCTTTATAGAACGAGTAAGACAATGTTCGCGAATCGCATCTCGTACTGGCTCAATATAAAGGGGCCATCACTGTCAATGGATGACGCTGATTGCAGTTCCACCACTGCACTTGAAGCGGCATATTCTGCCCTGAAGCGTGGGGCATGTGATTCAGCTATTGTTGGAGGTGCATCTTTAAGTCTCCATCCACAGGGATCTATACATCACGGGAGGTCAGTCTCAAAACCGAACTATTAATACAAAACAAACACTTTAAAATTACCAATTTTAAAATTCCCTTCATAAAAATACAATTAATAATAATAATAATAATATTTTATTGACATAAAAGTATGTTACATTTATATATGGAAACCCTGACTCCTGCGCTAGGTTGTAACCTGTGTTACAGGAATCAGTGTCTTCTCCCAGTAGTTTTACAGATATTATGCAATAAGATTTAAACACTTTTAAATTATACAGTACTTACTTGAGGCGTATGTGTGAGGGTGGGTGTGTGTATGTATATGTGAGTGTGTGTGCGTGTTAGTGTGTGTGTATGCGTGTATGTATATGTGAGTGTGTGTGCGTGTGAGTGTGTGTGTATGTGTGCGTGTGTGTATGAGAGGATGCGTGAGCGTACGTGTGAATGTATATCATGGTATTTATATATTTATCGTGCATGTTTATTATGTTATTAATTTATCAGTATGTATGTAATCCAATGTTTGTAGCCAGGTGTTTATTTTCTTTTTAATTTCATTTTTAGAGAATGGGTTAGTCAGTAGAGCCTTGTTTATCTTATTATAGATATTCGTAGCAAGAAAAAATGTTGCCGTCTAGCTGAGGCAGTCTTACAATTGACATATTTAAATACATTAGTGATTGTGCGTTTACTTTTGTAACTGTTGTTTATAGGTGTTATTAGGTGTTGCTTCAATTGATAAGCAAATTAATCTATTGGTATATTCTTAAGAAGATAATTTGATGGAACATACAAGGTCAATAATTTAGTATTTATACATACGTACAACCAATAAATGAAATGGCAACAACAAATAAATTGGTCAGTGTGACCTTAAACTTCTACATAATTATACCTAATATACTACGACAACTATAAAACGATAACAATAATTTCATGATCTTTACGTAGACCTATTATTATGTGTTACAGCAGTCGCGATTTGGTCTGTAGAAGTTACCAGCTAGCAATTGTTTTATTTAATTTTTCAGGCTTTCTGCTACTGTCGCACAAGATGGCAAGACAAAATCATTCGCACAAGACGCCGATGGTTATATTTTGTCTGACGCAGTAAGTGTAGTATTTTTGCAGAAAGCAAAAGACGCGAATAGGTAAAAATTAATTCATAAATAAAAAATGAAAATAATGTTAAAATATTGCTTATATGAACAATATTTATATATATTATATTGTTGTATTTTAGAGTCTACGCGGAACTAGTACATGTGAAAAATGAATTCATTTCTGTACTGAGCGATGAAATGGGGCCCAAATTCGGGTACTGTCGGAACCCTCAGACTACGGCTGCGTTCATTAGACAGTTCTACAAGGAAGTGCAGGTGGCGCCACGGGAGGTAGAATACGTAGAAGGATATGGGACAGGTGAGAGAAGTTTGGAGGTGGGGGAATATTTCGTTCCAAAACCTCCAAACGTGATGATATACGTAATATTCAAAGTAAAAAGTTAAAGCATTTATTTCAAATAGGCACATAAAAGGCACTTTGGATTCATATTTTCTTAATCGAATCGAATATAATATTTTCTTAATATTCGATCGAATTTAATAGGACGGCAATATAAGGTAAAAGAAGGTCGTGGATTTTGCCAAATTACAGATTCGCCGTCAAGGAGTCTCAAGGGGACAAATGAGTATACGAACAGAAATTCGTCTGTAGCGTTGATGTTCTCAAACCCCTGCTTGTACGTACTATGCCCCGAACTTCCATCACAACCCCATTTGCTTATTAACGTATAATATGAACGAGGTTACACACATCTAATGACTTCCGACTGAGCTTCAAGTAATCGTTCAGCCGTTTTATCTAAAATTGCCTGAAGTTTAATCTCAGCTCGACATTCAATCACAGAAATATGTTCGTCAGAAGGATAACAAGAAGCTTTGGACTTACCTAGGCTATAGAATGATGGATACACTTGATTTCCCGCTTTCATTGACTACTTTCTAGTCAGTTTGTACGAGTGAGAAGTAGATTTAGAGTCTACATAATAAGCTAAAGCTTCGTCTGGAGTCAATCGCCTACTCTCTTCAGAACACTTTTTTTTTAACTTTCATCGGCCGCGGCCGCTACACTTCAAATTTGTTTTGCAACACTTCGATGCCCTTCTTTCCGTGTTGCTAATTCTGCTGCAGTAATCAATTCATTTGCACTTCGCGATGCCACAAGATCGTCTACACTCCTTCTTTTTGTTTTGTTGATGATTCATCAAAGGATTTCTGGGGTCACCCTACAGAACGAACCCCCGATGATGTTGAAGTACACGGCTGGTCCACACACACAAACACTTCGAAACCGGGTCCTTTTAACCAACCTTCATGTTTGTTGAGAAATGTATCCGTAGTACATTTAGAAGATGTCCACTTTTCCTACAATTTTGATGAAAGGCCCGAAATTTTCATTTTGAGTTTCCTCAGGGAATCTTCAGAAGCATCCGATATATTATGTTGTACACATAAATAATAGAAAATGCGACTATTCCTTTCAGTTTTATCGTGTTTTAACCATTCTTCGAAAAACTCAAATTTTGTCATAGTTACGACTCGTTCTGAAACAAAGTAAATAATTTTTACTGCGGGCCTTTTCGGGAGCTACAATATATATGAATCTATGCTTGAATGTTGTAATTATAACATACAGAAGAATCAAGCTGGGTACACTTGGATAAAAAAAGTTACAACCGTTTAAAATTTAAAATTAAGGAAAATTATGTGTGATTATTTTAACATACTTATAAACTCAAATTACAACAAAAAGATACATGTCTTTTTTTTTTTAAACAAGTCAAAAGAGTAAGTACATACCTTCAACAGTAGAATCCACCACAAAAAAAATCGTTTCACTTCGCTATCAATTTTAGGAGATGTTGTCACAAGTTTGCTAAAAATACAACTATTTTGTAAATGCAAATTGCACTCCCTTTTTGATTAACATTGACCCATCCACAAAATTACTTAATGAGGTGACAAACAAATTATTTCTTAGAATTCCTTACCTGGGAAGGGTTGTTTACAAGTTGTTATCAAGAATTCCTGGAAATGACCTCATGAATTTTGTCCCGCTAGCTTGTACTAGTCAAAATACTGTGCGGCGGCGGGCGTGCGTGTATGACCAGATGTATGAACGTAAGTAGGGATCGTAGCAGATGGCGTTCTGTAGTTTCTGCCTACCCCCATACAAAGAATACGTGAGTTTATATGTGTATGCTGCACTCCCTTTGGTTTTTTAATATTATGAGTAATATTGCCAAAAGTTACCTTTTTATATAATTGGTTACTTGAAGGGGTAACTTCTGTTCTCTTACTAACTAGTTTAAAGAGTTATCCGGAGTGTCCTGTATCAGTGTGACAACCACAACTGAAGTGTCTGGAATCCCCGTATGGGTTCCAGCAGAAAGAGGGTATTCTCTTTATTTGACTGCTAGTGGCCGCCAAGGATGTTGATATTATAGGTGGATCCTCCTTCGTACAACATGATGATTCATAATTAATCGTTAGCATTGTTAGTATAACTTGACAACACAGGCTTGTCACTAATACTACAATTTGTTATATTAGCTTTAACCTCATTGATATTATATGCTATAAACATAGCAATATTTGTGTCTACATTCCCAAGACAGCGATCAAGTTCTCTGAGTTAACTTAAAATCACTAACAATATTGTTAGTATTAAAAAACACTAATTTGTCATTATGAAAACAAGTCAGCATGTGAATAGTATTTTTCAACTTATATATATACTAGCGACCCGCCCCGGCCTCGCCCGGATAGCAAATCATAATATAATATAGCCTATGTCACCCGGAGATAGTGTAGCGTCCCAACAGTGAAAGAATTTTTGAAATCGGTTCAGAAGTTTCGGAGCCTATTCAATACAAACAAACAATCATATCTTTTCTCTTTATAAAGCTATCCTATCTTTTAAGTTGGATCAAATTGCACACGGTGTGCAAATCAAATTTAAAATCGGTTCAGTAGTTTAGGAGTCCATCGCGGACAAACAACGTGACACGTATTTTTTATATATATAAAGATATACACACATCATAAGTGTCTCAGAATGAAGGTATTTAAAAAAATATATTTCATTGCCCTATTGAAATTAAATAAAAATGTCTATTTAGATTGATTAAATAAGATGTTTTTGTATTATCTAGATCAACTACTCTCTGTTTTTGCACTAATAAAGACTTTTCGTAATTTTTGCTTATTCTGGATTTTTCGTTTATTTAATCCTGACATTAAAATGTAATAAAAAGATAAAAATAAAAGTTTTTAATGGTTTTATTGCGTAAAATAAACAATTAATAGTCTGTATTACTGCCGTTAATGCATATAATACAATCGCAGCCATTCGGCATACTATATATGAATTTATTCAAATCCCATTTCGGAATGGCCGCCCACGTCCGTTGTAACAGATGAAAAAGATTTTCTGGTGTGTGTACGGCGTCCATATTTGGCAGAGCTCTTCTTTGAAGTATATCCCATGCGTGTTCAATGGCATTCAACTCTGACGATTGAGCAGGCCACGGTAGGACGTTGCTATTAGGTGCTTGCAACGACTCTGGCAGTGTGTGGACGTGCATTATTATGCTTAAGCAGAAATTAAGCACCAAATTGGGTCCGCTAAGGAATGTCAAAACAATCGTTTCAGCGTAGATCTGCGCATTGAGATTGCCTCTGATCCAAATCAGTTCGATTCTTACGCCAATCCAAATACCCGCGCATATCATGATTGTTCCACCACTGTATGCAAGGAGTTCCTGGCATGATTGTAAACGTTGGCGTCCATTGGTCCTCCAATACCGTGTACGTATTAGTGGATAGTATCTGGCCTCACAACACACAAAACTCCACTTTTCATCAGCTCAATTTGTGTTTACGAGCCCATTGTGAACGAGCTCTGCGATTGCGGAGCTCAATAGATGTTACGCGTAGCAGCCTCCTAGAACGGAGATTGACTTCATGCAAGCTATTTCTTATGGTTTGATTTCTTATTAACATCCCTGAAGACACATGAGGCCTCATAACCAACATAATCGCGGTCATTGTACGATTTCGTCGAGCAGTAATTTGTATGTAAAGATCTTGTCTGCATGTGGTGAAGCGAGCTTGTCCTCCATGTCGCTCTGTCACGTTGCCAGTGATGCGGTAACGTGTCCAAAATCGACTTAAAACACTCTGTGTAGTGCCCATAGCAATTGCCACAGCTCGTTGCCGAGAACCAACTTCCAACATTCCCACGCTCTGATCACTTCTTCTTGGCTTAAATGACGTCTTCTCTCCATAATAACGTTCTTTTGTATTGATTCTACTCAGAAGTACAGCAGACATTTTACTGATTCGGCCTCAAACCCGTTGCAGGATTATATAGGAGAATACGACTTGACAGAAGATTTTCATCTTTTGACCGAAATTCCAAAACTATTCCTTTTTCAAACAACGAAATTTACTAGAAAGTATCCATTGGAGTTAAAAAAGATATAATAAAAAAACCAGAGATTTTTTTTTATAAACTAGCAAAAACGTGCTTGATCCCTAGACACTTTTGATGTGTGTTTAATTATTTTTATCATTTGATAAAGTATCAGATTATTATTTCCTATATTTAACTAATAAGGTGTCCACACCATCCACTATGTCCTTTCTGGTAATACCAGTACGATCACCTAATAGCAAAACCATTGTAGAATAATTATAGTGGGTTTGGGTTTGCAATCATTTTAATAATTTGTTTAAACTTATGTTATGATAACTGTGTTTGGTAAAAATATGGCTAAAGTAACATTTTTCTAAAGCCTGAACCTAATTCGTCACGGGTATCATTTAAGCTATTACCAATTTAATTAGTTTTGTGTTTCTTAAATAATAGGGTTTGTCCTCCAAATAGTAGATCTGTCACCAAAATGTAGTCACCAAACAATGCAAAATCAGTTCCACAATAAATCACCTAAAATCCTGAGATATAAGGTCTAGTACCAAATAAATGTTTTTGTATGTATTATATTGTGTTGCTAACAGGCACCGAGCCTTTGTTTCGGCGAGGCCTCCTATTTCTGAATGGCGATAGTAACGATAAGGCGTAGTCGACGGAGCCCCGCTTCGCGGGGCTCCTACTTCTGGGTGGTTTGAAAAAAAATAACCACGAAGGGGATGGCGGGGTCTTTCAGACCCCGCCATCCCCTTCTAACCTAACCTGTCCGAGTAGGGGTGCCCCGAGTCTCGAATTAATTTGATAATTCATACCTGGGAACAATTTTTGTTTATCTGAGAACGAAAATATTTCGTGGCGATAGATCTATTTATTAGGTGATACAACTTGATGACAAATATAAATTTTGGTGATAGAAAATATAGTTTCCATTCGTCACCAAGGAATATTGATTTATTATTATGTGTATTAACACAGGGCTCTGCTGGAAGAGCCAACACGGGCGGAGGCAAGTCAATCTGAGGCTGAAGAGATGGTGGTTGGTTGGCACAGCTGCATGAAAGATTCAGAGACTCATACCTCTCAGCATTGCACTTAATCAAACCCAGTAGTTCCCCAGCCTCAAACAATCGCCCACTTAGTTGTTGTTGTCAAGTCTCATAATTATTTCTCAAAAATATCCTTTAGCAAGTGTTCTTTGTGTAGTATATCATTATATAGGAGCTTAGTATCTACGTGTATATCATACTTTTCCCTACATTCATTTAAACTTTTTGAAAGAATGTGTTGTTCCTTTCTAGGGGAAAGATTTGATTTTAAAAGATTTTGTTTTTTAATTGATCTCTGTGACCGTTTAATTGTTTTCTTACATACATAAACTCACGTTTTGTTCCCATGGGGGTAGGCAGAAACTTCAGATGCCACCTGTTACGATCCTTACATACTCCTTTTGCCTCGTTCATACGAGTACATACGGTCATACATGCACGCCGGTTGCGAGTACTACGAACCCGATTATTTTCTTAGTTGTAATATATTTCTTAATTTTTTTGTGACACATAACAATAGGACACAATGGCATGGTATCGTCACTCTAGTCAAATCTATTATTATAGCTGGCTCACACATTGATTTTGATTTACTACCTACCGATACATAAAAAGGCTATTAGTGTTAGCTACCTGTTCAATGAACTTGACAGACTCTGAGAGACTTAGGGCATTATGGTATTCACATAATTTCTGTTCGAGTTCGGAAATATGGTTCAAAGCTAGTTCGTGGGTTTCTCTGCACTCTTGAAATGTTGACACTTAATGTTTTTTAAAGAAGATTCTGTCTTCCCTATCCTGGAGCAGTTGTTTGCATTCAGCTTGAGAAGCTTCGAGATCCTTCAAGGTAGCTCTTAGTTTTGCTTCTATCTCCTTGATTGTAGCTCTGCAGGTCATGATTTTGAATAATTGTCAGTCACCTGGAATGTGTCAAGTTATGCAGCTTAATAACAGTGCAAGAAAATATTACTGGTTTTGATATGGGGATAAGTAGGAGGTATTTGGAGGAAAAATTAATGAAGTAATTTGTTGTGAAATAGCTATGACAATTAGATCAAGTTAAATAGAATTAGATGGGTAAGTTAAACAGAAGAGAAATACTAGAAAACACTGCTTTCCTAGGTACGAGTATTACCTTAAAACTAGATAAGTGCAACGAAACATGATTTTACGTGAAGAGTTCGTGTTACATTACAGGCTAAATTTTTATTGTATGAGCTCGTAATGAGTTTATTTTGTATAGTAAATTATGTAGTGTTTATTGTCTGACCGAATGTTTTCGTCATCGATTTCGCTTGCACTAGTTGTCAAGCAAAAGGAGACATGAACCGTGCCAGCGTGTGATGGACGTAGCTCAGATATCTGAGCAGTATTTTGTGGTGTTCTGTGGTCTGTAAATAATAACTGAAATCACTTAAATAAAACAAATACTCTCCAGGATCAATGATAGTTTGAAGTCCGTCACCGTTGAGGCGTTGAGTTGACAGCCGTTTTTAAATCCTTTGAGTACGAAGTTTTCGCCAGAAATCACTGTATTAATATCTAGGTTCAACTATATTACACTAATTTAACATTTATTTATTACACTTTTATTCATTTACTGGAATAATATACCTAGAGCTCGCTTTTTGACGACCGGCTACCAGTTTTCCTCCGTTGAATATGAGGATTCTCTCTTCCTCCAGCCAGATGGGTGATATATTATCTGAAGGGGCCACAGTTATTGCTGCCTTAAAAAAATTGTCAGGATTTATCAATGAATAAAATGTCTACAAAACTAATCACTACGCAAATAGTGAAAACCTTTAATTCCACCGTGATTACGTTAAAAAGTGTTAATGAACGTTTTTTGTTTTACAACATTTCGGGGGTTTACGCAGGTTTACTGGATGCTGACAAATCTGAGTTGGAAGCAATTGAAGAAGTCTACTGCAAAGATAGGCAAGACCCTCTGCTAGTCGGCAGCGTAACATCTAACGTTGGCTTGACAGTGGCAGCGTCTGGCATGACTGCTATCACTAAGGTTAGTAGCTTATCTACTAGAACTAGACTAGATCTCTTTGTAAATGAGCTTGTATGGGAAGTAGGTACCACACCGATAATTTTGGTGGACCTATTTAATTATGCTTACCATAAATGCAGGTGTTACTTGGCTACCACACCGGTCAGCTAGCCGCCAACATGCACTGTAGTAGTCCCCGGCAGGATGTGGTAACTCTGCGAGAGGGGCGCATGCGCGTCGTCACTAAGCACCAGTGCTTCCGCCGCTCCTACGTCGCCGTCAACGGCATGTCCGCCACAGGCGTCAACTCACACGTGCTGCTGCATGGACACTATAAACCCAAGGTACCTTTATTCAGTGATGTCACGTCACTGTTAACTGTGTTTAACACGTTGATAATTGAATGATGAGAACTAACACATTCAATATCGAACGATGACAGATTTGCTTTCCAGAGGCGACTTAACAACTATTAAATGTTCCAGGACCTTTCCCGCTACCAGTCTGCTATTCCACGCTTGGTCACATTATCAGGCCGACAAGAGTCTGCCATCATTAAGATATTTGAGAACCTCAAATCTAGACCCATCGATGCTGAAGAATTGGCACTTTTGCACAACATACATGCAAACAACATCTCTGGGCATTTAGGCAGGGGATATGCGATACTTGGTATGGACAAATTGATATTATTTTATAGTAACTATCATCATTATTCAGTTGAAACTCGTTGCTGGACGTAGGTCTCCCCAATCATTTTAACAAGGATGGTCCTGTGCTACTCGGATCCGGTAGATTCCTGTGAACTCCACCAGGTTACCGGTCTACCTTGTATGAAGCCTACCGACGCTGTGCCGTCCGAGATGCGGTCACCACTCCAGAACTTTTCGGGCCCATCAACTGTCTTTTAGCAAGAATTACATTATATTATACATATTACTTCTACTATACATATTATTTCTTCCTAACCTGAATCACTATAATAAATCGAAGAATATAATGTTTTGTTTTCTTATCTTACCAGACACGGATGTGAATCAAAAAACTGTGAGCTTGTGTCAGAAGGCTGAGTACCGCGACGAAGCTCAGCGGCCACTGTGGTTCGTGTACAGCGGGATGGGCTCGCAGTGGGTAGGTATGGGCACACAACTCATGCGCATACCGACCTTCGCTGCAGCTATACAACGGTAATCATAAAACATCAGTAGTTTAATCAGAAGTTTTAAAATGTTTAAGTAGCACGGGGAATATTAATTCAGTAATTTTGTAAACTTTATTTCCCTCTTATTAGCTTAAATATTACATTACTACTACAGGTATTGAATTGAATACTTTGTTACAGTTGTCATAAAGTGATGGAACCTGAAGATATCGACGTTGTTAACATAATAACGTCTACTGACAAAGACATATTCGACAATATCCTACACTCCTTCGTGGGGATCGCTGCTATTCAAATCGGACTTACAGATGTCCTTCATGAACTGGGCTTAAATCCTGATGGAATCATAGGTAAGTTGCTTTAATGTTCAAAGGTTTAACATTTTGGGTAGTATCGATAGGCTGATTTTGCCCAAGCTCATGGAAAAATTACTTCGTTTATATGTTTGCTATTTGAAAGTATATCTACACCCCAAAACTGTGCTCTATTCAAAAATATTGGCTTTATTTACTTTTCGTTATATTTTTTGGGAGTCCTGTGCCTTGCAGTGGGACACCCAACTGGCAATTGTCCTTGGTGCACTTGCATAGTTCATACAGGGATAATCGTCGGTTGGTGTCTCATTTTATTAACAGTGTCTAACGGGCCTCTACGAGTTGGCATCGGTCCCTCGCACTGCTTCCAAAGGGCCGGGACCCCAGGGACCCACGATATGTCAAAGACATAAAAAAAAATTGTACTCGTCGATACGGCTCGCATTTGTGAGGATGTTCTTTTCTCTGAAGCCCTAACCATCGGCGGCTTGGACCCTGCTCCTGGTACTGGTGGATCACAAAATAACGTTTTTATGTTACAATATTTAAAAATGGAATTTATATGTTTATATAATGAGTAAAGTATAAGTGGGTCATACTTATTTAGCTCTATTTGATCATTACATTAATTCTTACAGGACACAGTGTTGGTGAGCTGGCATGCGCATACGCCGACGGATGTTTAACAGCGGAACAAATGATTATGTGCGCTTACCAACGTGGACGGATGTCGCTGGAGATTCCCATCATACGTGGTTCAATGGCTGCTGTCGGTCTGGGATATGAAAGAGTAAATCCAATCATTCATTATTGTTTCATTTTACTACCCTATTACTGAACCTACGCCGTCTGTCTGCCTGTAAGAGGTATATTTTTAACTCTGGTAGAATCCGTCTTACTATAATAATCTGTATTATGAGCACCATGTCTTATATGCATAAACAACACAAGGGTAGTAACAATTAACTGTGAAACAAAGTCTTTTTTTTCAAGTGTTCGAAACAAAGTCCTGTCTCATCATGTCGCTACTTATTTTCAAATATAGCTATCGAAGATATGTCCGCCTGAGATCGACGTAGCGTGTCATAACGGGCCTGACTCCAGCACTATCTCAGGACCTGCTGGCGTGATGAAGGAGTTTGTCGCTCAACTTGTGGCGAAGGGCGTGTTCGCGAAGGAGGTGCCGTGTTCCAACATACCGTACCATTCGCGATACATCTCAGTTGTAGGTAAGAGGTATCGTCATATTTAAGCTTTTGAACGCTTCCAAAGGTTAGATGTCAATTGGAAAACCTGGCCCGGGCGCCCACGACTTCAATAGCCGTCAAAAAGTAGGTCATCATCAACGTTACCTGCCTAGCCTTTTCCAACTGTGTTGAGATCGACTTCCGTCAAAAAGAGGTCACGGAATAGAAATATTAAATCATAAGTTGCCACCTGTATAGGCCACAATAATGCATTTATCCGATGACGTTCAAAAGGAAATGTAATTAGCACATAATATTATGGAAGATTAAATGCCAAACTTTTTTTAGGGCCTCAACTTCTAAAGTTACTGAAAGAAATAATAAAGAATCCGAAACCCCGCAGCGAGCGTTGGCTATCGACTTCTATTCCGCAGAGCAAATGGAACGAAGATTTAGCTAAAAATTGTTCGGCAGAATATCAAACTAACAACCTACTGGTGAGTAGCGGTGGTTTTTTGTTTATTGTTTCAATCATATTTTTATTCAAGAAGTCATCAAAGTCACAGTACACTAAATACTGTGTCAAAAAACTCCTCTACATTGTTCTTAAGTTAAAATCTGCCCATAAAAAATCTCATGCTGAGTGACATTGCTAATTTTTTCATCTACGAATGTGCTAGCGACGCTCTGGTCACTCGTGGCATTTCAGAGAATAGGTTACAGCTATGGCCACTATTATGGCAAAAATCAAAATGATTGGCACTCGACTTGTTACAGTTGTAATGACAATCATATAATTTGGTTTAAGTAGGTTTTATTATTATTTTAATCATTATTTTATACAGATTCTACATTATTATTTTTTTCTGTGAATGTGAGAACCTTGTAGGCCTTATAGACTCATAAATGTTTCGATTTGTTGGCCATTTTTTATTTTGTTACGTACCTTGTACTTGTTGACAGGCCTACACTGTCCTCCCATACCTATTTACACAGTAATATGAAAACATTGTCAAAACCAATTATGTTTAAAAGAGTAACCGTGGACTATCTTAGCGACTCTTATACATAGAAAATGACCGATTGGAACTGTACACTTAGCTTCAGACATTTTATAAGCGCCCATATAGGTTTATGTGAAATAAAATATAACCATTAACAAAAAAAAGTCTAATCCCAAGGGGCGTGCCGCCCGCCTATATAATTCACCATGACTATTTTTTTAACGTGTTTTTTGCTGCTCTGACCAAAAAACGATAATTATTGAGTCAAAATTGATCTGAGATGGTTGAATGTCGCAGAGCCCGGTGTTGTTCGAGGAGACGCTGCGGCTGATACCTAGCAACGCTGTGCTGGTGGAGGTGGCGCCGCACGGACTGCTGCAGGCCATCCTCAAGCGATCCATGCCGGCGGAAAGTCGACATGTTTCGCTCACCAGGCGCGGACATCCTGACAACGCGCTTTTCTTACTTAAAGCGGTTGGCGAGTAAGTACCTACTTAGAAATTCCTAAATTTTAGAGACCTTTCGGTCTTTTTTGAATATTTCTATAAGTAAAAACTCTAAAAGTCTAGTGTAATTCAAGGATTGCGACAAAGTTACAATTCTAATTACAAAATTGACGTCAAACCCGAGTAGAACTTTTCAATTTTGTATTAAGACATTTACTCTGAATAAAGTTTATAATACAATAACGAGCTCGAAGGTTTGGGCTGGGACTAAAATTCGAAACCGTTTTGTAATATGATGGTTACACTTGGCTGTACTGTCTGTAAGAAACTACACTTATGTGCTTACTCAAATATAAATTATTTTATCGTGTGAATAATGTACTTTTCTAAAAATAGCGGCTTTTTAGGGTTTTCCGTACCACAAAGGGAAAAAACGGAACCCTTATAGGATCACTTTGTTGTCCGTCTGTCTGTCTGTCTGTCAAGACCCTTTTTCTCAGGAACGCGTGGAGGTATCAAGCTAAAACTCATATCAAATACTCAGATCTACTGTCCCTTAGAGCTGTGAAAAAATCAAGCTTCTAAGCCAACGCAATCAAAAGATACAGCAATTTAAGCCGTATATTTTGAAACTCGCAACTACCCGCAAGGGAATCAAAACCAAAAGGATACTTCCAGTCGACCTAGAATCTTGAAATTTGGCATGAAACGTTTTATAGCGCACATAAAGGAAAAATTCCGAAAACCTCCAATTTTTTATTACATCACATAATAAGGTTCAAATTGAATACTTAATCAGTATTTTTGAACCTGATTTCTAAAAAGTGATTAAAATTCTTTGTAAATAAATAACTTTGATAAAAGAACTTTTGCAAGGCTGCTGCAAGGCTAGTATATATTTTCCAGTTATATTATAAAATAAATGATATGTTTTAATATAAAATAAAGGATTACTGAAACGATAAAGAGACCTTTGTCTTAAATTTATGGTCCTCCAGCTTTCCACATTGTAATGTTATGGATTTCATTTAGCAATAAAAATACCATAACTTTTACTTATATACGTAAAGGTTTGTACGGAACCCTCGGTGCGCAAGTCCGACTCGCACTTGGCCGGTTTTTGTTAATATTTTAGATTGGGTCCCAAAACAAAACTTGTTCATATTAATTAATGGTGTGTCCTGTAAAAGTTCATTGGTACTTTGTTTGGACCTTATATTTTCAAATTCCATGCAATTTTTTTTGTGGTCAATCCTGTCTCGAATTGAAGTTGAAGGTTGTTTAAATGGGCCAATGAAAAATAAAAGACAGTCAGTATCAATATAGTTTATGTAAAGCGGCTGTAGTTGTTTTACATATATTTTGTAGTGTACGCTCACAGTCGGCGGCCGACTCTACGCTTTGGTGTGAACGGGACCTAAAAATCACATTAGCGACAACTCAGCCCATTGTGACACCCGTTCTAATCATCTATTTATTAATTACAATAACTGAGTTATTAATTATTTTATTCGTACAGTTTGTACATGCACGGATACACACCAAAGGTGCAAGCTTTGTACCCGAAAGTGGAGTTCCCGGTATCTACAGAAACACCGATGCTGTCACATTTAGTCGAATGGAACCACAGTGAAATATGGTAAGTCCATTAATTTCATTACCTTAATATATCTATACAAACAATACTAGCCCGTTATTGTCCTACTAAAGGCAAAGGGTTTTTATTAGTGTAGTGGAAGCACAAGCATTGATCACCACGCTTACTAATTAAGTAAAGTCAGGGAAATTAATAATGCTAAGCTAATTGACACCCTACGTCAATTTGCCGTGTCATAGCCATTTCATATATCTGTCAAAGAATTACAAATTTGTAATACTTAAACGGACGATTTAAGTTGGTGGTCAATTTGCTTATTAATTAATTTCCCTGACTTTACATACAGGTTGGCGATTTAAGTTTCTTTTTGTTGTTATATCGAAATCCTTATAGTCAATTATCATGCCTAAGATAAACATTTGAAGTCTTCTGAAAAAGTCATGAAGAACTAGCTAGCCACTCTTGCTAGTCTTGAAGCCTCTCGACGTGCTCTAGGGAATCGCGATTTTTACAAAAAAGAGAAAACTTAACTAAGTTGAAAATTACTTTATAATGAAGCTCATACTGAGAAACCTGGACTTATCGCTAACACGAAGTGAAAATGCATGATAATCAAGGATTTATTCCTCTGTTGACGAGAGGAGAGGCATTTGGCCTGCCGTGAGGCTATTACTGGCCGATACTAAAATATTATTCATAGCTTGAACTTTAGTTTTTTTTAATTTCCTTTATTTCCTTTAAGGAACATTACATATTTTGTCGGTGGAGAGAAGCGAGCGGCTGCAGCCTGCCATTTCCTGAAGTCCATTCATGATGATGAGTACAGCTACCTATAAGGTCACGTTGTGAGAGGTAAAAAACTGGATATAATTTGTTAGCGCCCTAACTTTTTGGAGTTCGGACATAATAATATGTTTGTTTCATCGTCCATGTGCTAGGATGAGTTAGGTTGACAAGCACCATACATTTAGTGTTACAACATCTACAATAATCTTTTCCGCATGTGAACAAATTGACATAACTAACCGGATTCTTCTTCTACCATCTGAGTATGAATACATGAAAGTCAATACCGTGGCTTTTTTAAGCAGCTTTGCTGTATAAGTGTGCTAGTGACTACACTGGCACACTAGCAGACACTAGCCTGTAATTATACAGGCTCATGAATTCAGCTTTGTCTTTAGGACGGCAATGCATTTGGTATTGCAAATATTAATATCCATAGGTGGCGGTGATCACTTACCATCACGAACTTGCATTTAGCTTGTAAGAATAATGGATGTAGAATATCCAATATCCTGTGAAATCCAGAGAAACAGTGCTATCCTTTCGCGGCTGCTCTGATGGCGGCGTGGGACACCCTCGCGATGCACTCAGGAGTTGCCAAGCGTCAGGAGCCGGTGCAGTTTCATGACGTGCACCTGTACGCTCAGCCCATGTTGCACAACAAGCGACCGCTGAGGCTCAGCGTATCACTGCACAGGGGGACCGGAAAGTTCGAGGTATTCTGATTATAGTGTATCTAGTTAATAGATAATGTAAACACTGTTCACACACACAAGTAGGCAGATACCTGTCACAAAAATATCAACTGTCAGTCAGCACGAATGGCGAGAATTTGAAGGTCCAGCGTACCCCGGACTAAGACTTGGACTGACTTGAGCCTATGACTCTTGTGAATAAATCGTGATATCAGCCTTGATACAGTTCAAATAAATAGATACTACAGTGATTAAGAAGATATTTGTATTACGCAAAATTTTGACATGACATGTTTTATTGCGCACTATTCAAAAAGTAAAGCTGCAGAACATGAGGTTCGAATTCTAGATCAGGCAAAGTGTTATTGGGTTTTTTAGAATCTTTCAGTAGCAGTTTATAGCCAATAGGGTCGACCCCTGTTTCATGACACTCAAACATATCTGATGCAATATTTGTTTGTTTACCAACACTTCTGCCAAATATTTCAGCGGAACACAGGCGTGATATTATGACCAATTTATCTCCAACAGATCTTGAACGAGAATTACAGAGTGGCTTCAGGGTACATTCGAAGTGGTTTGCACGTAAACATGACGAAAACTAATGATACTGACATGGTGCTCAGTTCACAAGACATTTACCAACTGCTGCAAGACAGGGACTATAATTACAGGTTAGTCATAATAAGATAGCAAATTCAAATTCATTTATTAAACTTTGTTCACAAACATACAAGTAACATGGCAAAAAATTCTAACCAGTAGAAAACTTAGACAGATTTAACAGCGGGTCCCAGACTAGGCACAGCCTGCATCTTGGTGACCCACAGCCTGCATCTTGGTGACCCAAACCCTACACAAAGTTACTAATTTAATGAGTTCTGCTAGCGCAAGATTGGTATTGATAATTTCATAATAAAATGAATCACTACCTCTTTCTGAGGCAGTCGGTTTACAACGTTCCACTGCTGTTGCTACACGTTTTGCTTTTATCTGGCTGCGAGTGTCTCACCTTCCACTACAACATAAGCTGCGCACGGTTATGGTAACCCATGGCTATGCACAATCACACGATGGAGATACTTCCCTTTTCGCCCCATTCCCCTGAAACGAGGTTATGAAGCCACGTCTGTGCAGTTGGCCGGCTTAGGGTACTCATCCATGTCAATACACATCAGACCTTACATCCGAGCGTAACTTGCACAATTGCATTTTCATATAAAACGAAGCTGCTGCACGCCCAGAGTCTTACACAATTTTACGAAAGCTTTCCATATATCTTGCATTATCTCTATGTTATTCTTTAGGTATTCAATAAAGCTTATTCGATCTTTCTATCTTGTAGCGGTGAGTTTATGAGCGTCGAGGCCGCGAGCGAATCTTTGAGCCAGGCAGCGCTGGTATGGCGCGACAACTGGGTCACGTTCATCGACGGCTTGCTGCAGCTGAACATGTTGCGACAACCACACGATGCAGTGTCCCTGCCCACACAAATCAGGAGATTAGACATTGACACCAGAACACATCTTCAAGATGCCTATAACTTGAACGGGAAGACTGTTGTGAATGCTTACGTTTCTGATGTCCATGATCTTACAAGGTGACTAAGTATATTATAACAATTTTCTCCTTATCGAATTTCGGTCATGGCAGCCAATTTCAACGGTAACTAGCCAACTACGGAAACATTCTAGTCAAGCGTGTGTGCAAACACAGGAGTAGGTACTCTCAATTTCCTCTCTCCAATGCGCTCTCCGGTCGTTTCGGATTAAGTATAGTATATTAGAACAGACAGCTGATTTATTGGATACTACTCATATTACATAATTCTGTTCATAACTATAAATGTTCTTGAACGCTTCGCTAACTTTTTAAGCACTTGTTTAAAATTGTGTCAAGCTGAACCTTATAAATTATATAATTTATAATACTTCAGGTGTGGTGGAGTTACTCTACAGCATATTAAATATCGCAATCTGCCTCCTGTTAGTCAAGACGCAACAAGGGTGGACCTGGTTGTACCATCTTCACGGGTTCGAAGCGCAAATGTAAGTGGATTTTAAACATTTACTTTTTCATTGTTGGATTTACTTTTTTCTTGAGGAACATGGGTTCTTAAGTGTGTTTTTGACAAAACTGTATTTTAGGTGCAAGATATACATTAAAAGAGTTATAAAAGTTTATTTCGATATTCTAGTCGCTGCCACTATGTGTAGCGAAAACTCTAGCTGCGAATGTTCATAATATGTACAAAACTAAATACATAGCCCCAGCGGAATTAATTCTTTTTGGTTGAATATACGAGCAAAAATTTGTTGTGTGCAAAATATATTTTGTTGACATCTTATAACTTAACTTGAACACTTTACACTTCAGTCAGCACTTGATAATAAACGACCGAAATATAGTTATCGCTTTAATGACAGCGACAGACGAGATTTTGTTTGAGTAAGTACACTTTTTCCTGGATTTTGCTATAATAAAAAACTCAGGCACCGCTTCTTTGTTAACTTGTCATCACAACTTGTCATGTTTTGACAATCGGCAAAGACAATCTGTATGTCTGCTACAAATAAGTATGTAAATTGTTTTTTGAGGAATATTGCAATGATACTAGGTAAATACTGAACTAAAAGCAAAGTTCAATTTCTTTATTATAAAAATAAATATCTTACTCTGTAATTCAACAGTTAAATTATATCAAAATGAATTTTAATGACTAATAAAGACAAATCGATAAAACGTTCAACTCTACTTTAGTTTATGTAAGCTTATGTTTGAATAAAATATGTAAATAAATGTTTCTTTTGCTTAATGTCTAGTACATTAAGCACAAGAAACATTTGTTAACATATTTTATATTTCTTCTGCCCGCGGCTTCGCCTGCGTAGAGGTCGGAAATTACTGTGATAAAAGTATCCTATGTCGTAACCCAGGTCATGGCCTATCCATAACCTACCTATAATTCACATCCAACCGTTAACGCGCGGAAAAGTAACAGACAGAGAGGCAGATAATAAACGTTACCTAATATTACCTCAAGATACGGACTCTGACTAAATTCCAATTCCTTAAATCTTTAGTGGAATGAGGAACAGGGTGTAAAGTTAACCCATCCTCCATAGAAAAGGGAGGACCCTTCGACCAGACGGGAGTTGTCTGGTGGACAACCGGCCGACATTTGATGTCGGGAAGTATTATATATGTTGATGGCGCAGTAAACTCTGCTAGCGCTATGCAGGATTTGTGTGACGTCAGGGTTTTGATACGTAGTTCGCATGTGGTGTTGTAGATCACAGCCACAAATCTTAAAAAAGTGGTTAGTAAAAATGTCAATAATCGTGTGAATTTTAAAATCATCCCCTATTTTACCAAACGCTGAAACATATTTTTTTTTCTTGCCAAAAGCATAAATTTGAATTTTTATATCCAATGAATCTGCCTAGCCTTTTCCCAACTATGTTGGGGTCGGCTTCCAGTCTAACCAGATACAGCTGAATACCAGTATTTTACATGGAGCGACGGCCTATCTGACCTCCACAACCCAGTAACTGGGTAGTACCCAAGTAATTCCCTTGGTAAGACTGGTTGTTAGACTTACGGGCTTCTGACGACTCGTAACGACTGACATAGGCCCACGAAAGACAGCCGAGACCAACGGCTTAACGTTTACGAGGCACGGAGAAGTCTCGGTATGTAAAGATGGTCACCCATCCACAGACCAGCCCTGTCAAGCGTAACTTAACCTGATGGGTCGACCCCTGCGGTTATTATATATTACTTAGCCATGAGCTCCTCACATGTACTTACTTATAACATAAAATTATCACGCCTTATTTCCCCGAAGGGTAAGGCATAGTTGTACCTGTAGTACACCCACATTTCGCCAGTTATGTTTTAAATACCATGTAATAGAGGGCGAGCCTATTGCCATAAAATGGCCACAATTCCAGACTTCGGGCTGCTACTGAAAAATTCCTTTTGGCAAAACCCAATAATACTTTGCCCGACCTGGGAATCAAACCCAGGATTTCGTGCTTAGCAGTAGCGCTTGCGACCGCTACTTACTTATAAATGGAAATATTAGTTCATAGTAATATCAGTTACATATTTGATACATCTTTATACCTTGGTTGAGATTGGACACCAGTGAAGACAATGATTCATTAAATCTATATAAAGACATACGTATATTGGCTTTATCAATGTTGCATATCACGAGTCCATGCGAAACTCGGGATGTCACACCTCTACCTCAGAAAAATCCTATTTGACTCTGTTGGGGGATAATTTTGGAAAAACTATGATACACGTGTCTCATAATTTTAATTGAAGAGTATGTATACCAATTTTCGAGTCAATCAACACAGAGAATAAAAAGTTTTACAGAAAATTCAAACCCCATTTCACCCTCTTAGGGGTGGAATTTCGAAAAACCCTTGTGGATACTTAATCTTCATAAAGAACAAACCCTCCAAATTGCATGTCTCTAGGACCAGCGGTTTAAGCTGTGCTTTGATATATCAGTCAGGACTTTGAATTTTATATATATAGATTTCTTTGATTATCTATCTACATATGTCAGGGCCTGTACTGTAGAGAACAAGCTAGTGTTTATTACACACTCTTTTGCACGCACAAGACGTTTCACGTACTCCACTGCGGCTGCGTCCCTGATACAACCTACCCGATTTTTACAGGAAACTACGGTTGGGGTGCAGCAACAAGAATGCTTAAAAAATCATGTAATACTACAATGCTCACAAATTGGAGATCTTGAGTCCCTGCGCTGGGTAGAGGCTCCTCAGTTACGGCAGTCTGATTTGGCGGTAACGGTATGTATAAAGTAACTGCTCACTGCTGACTGTCCTTATTACCTTATGACTTCCGCTATCGACTGGCTGTGAAAGAAAAATATTGAGCTAAAATAGCTGCCACCTTTTTAGTTATTTTTTTAAAGTTGTTTATTTTTTATTTTTTCTATTTGCAACGGCTTAGGCAGCCCTTTGGTATCACAAAACAGTTCTATTTGTTGTTCGTATTATCAGGTTCACTACACCGGGCTCTGTACGTCCGATGTGAAGAGAGCGGTTGGTGTGACGCCATGCGACTCCAATGTGTACGGAATGGACTACAGTGGAACCACTGACAGGCAAGTGTTCATAATTTACATATTTTTTTAAAGGAATATAATTTTTTTGTAATGTCGATATTACTAATAGTTATTAAATAGAGCGTGCTGCCACAAATAATTTAAAAACAGCTGTTGGCGGGTCCAATAATCAGATTACTCACATTTCTGATTTCTGATAAATAATGTTTTATGATAAATTCCTAGAAATTTTCAAAAACACACCATAACTTGTATTTACTTGTATCCCATTTATTTTCACCTAGACTGTATATTGCTTAATTGTTGCAAATAGGTCACACTTTCACTTCTTGGGAGAAATATGTCGAATAACAAGTTAACCTGTATGGGGAACAAGAATGGGACTTCAAAGTCACTGGCGAAATTTGGGTGTACTTACAGCCCTGCCTAAACTTCGAGAAATACAAGCGTGATGTTATGTTATGCTTATGTTACAGTGGTGAGCGCGTGATGGGGCTGGTTCGTGGCGGCGCGGCCGGCAGCGTGGTGCGCGCGCAGCCGGAGCTGCTGTGGCCGGTGCCGGCGCACTGGAGCATGGAAGACGCCGCCACTGTGCCATTCGCCTACATACACGCACTCTACTGTCTCGTGAGTTTACGTAATTAGATAAAGCACTAAATAAAACTTACGTTAACATATAATTTTAATATTTTCTTAAAAACTTGAGGCGTGAACGTCCTTCTTATACTTTCAGATAAGCCGCAAGCTTTTAAGGGAATATTTAAATTCTATGTTAACGTAAGTTTTATTTAGTGCTTTTAAGTTTATTAAAAGCTCGTTTTTGAAAAGGTTTTTGCTGACATTTTATTTTGTACTTTTTCGCATTAGAATTTCTCTAAATATCCGTTCTATCACCTTCTCTTTAAAAGGTACTTATAAAGACAAATCCAATGAACCCAAACACGCCTTTACTCAAGTCGTGATGATGTGAAGCCATCCTAGTTGCACTATCCAAGTCATGTGATACTTTAGAACGGGCTATAATCATAATGTAATGAGTACGTATACAAAATTTCGTGCCTGTGCTGTTGACCGCTGAGGAGGTCTCTCGTATGAAGCAAATCCTAGGTGCAGCAGCCAGATCAAGGTGAACTTTAGAACGAGCTATCATAATTGTATTAGCGTATAAAATTTTGTGTCTCTGCTGTTGACCGTTGAGGAGTTTCCTCGACTGGAGCCAATCCTGGGTGTGTAATCAAGTTTTATATAAATAAAATTCGAGACAACTATAATCAACTGGTTTAATATTTATTTTACAATATTGATAGGTACAAGAAAATAATCAATGACACTAAGTCTGATGATAGTGAACTATCCAAAATCCGAAGCCAAAGAAGCCGCTCTGCTTGTACTTCACCGTTACAAAGCCTCTGGTGCCCCCACTCCAGGAACCTCAGCAATATGAAACTGTCTTTGTTGATGTCAGTTTCTTTGCTGTCGTTCACAGATGTCGCTCCAGATGCAATGTTTCCAACATGGCCATACTGCATGGTGCCTGCCCCAGGCACCTCATGAGTCTGGATAGAATATTGAAATCAAAATGTATGTCCATGTTAAAATACGAATAATTATAAGCGTTCTAGGACACCCGAAGAAGTATTGCACACTTATATCATTCATGCATTGCAATGCCACTTCCTGCACCTAAAAGGACTTTGCCACATTTAGGAGACCAGGTTTGTAGCTGACATATCACTTGCACTCGAAGAGTATTTCACACACTCAAGCGTACCAAGTTGATCTTGTACAGCACCAAGCAAAGCAAAACATTACCTTTCAAAATAAAGTGCAATACAACAATTAATGCGGTACACATTAATTATAGGTACAGTGTTCTATCGAGGCTCGCTAACTCAAAAGGAAACTAATTTGACGGAGATTAATAATAAATACAGTTTTTTTTCGAACATTCGTGGCAAATAAACAATAAAACAGTTCTATTATAAATACTTTGCTGGCACTGATAGTGGGAATTAACTGAAATAATTATAAATACCTTGCCAACACAGTTTTGATTATTTACTTTCCTATGCTATATTTTCATTCCATGCTCCAAGTATCAGTATTAATCCATGGTTTCATATTTTCCGCTGCGGCTACACTCCATTATATATTTTAGAGCTTCTTTGACTACCTCTTAAATCTAAAATATCTTATCTATCACTTTCCAGGACTTTCTTTATTTGAAATGGGCCTTTGAATGCAGGCAACAGTTTTCTACTTTGACTATCATTACTTTGACTTTGTATTTTGACCAATACCAAGTCCCCTTCTTTATACCGTGTGGCTTTGATTCGCGTTTTGTCGAATCTTTTCTTTTGATCCTCTGCACTGGCCTTTTTCGTCCACCATTTTGCGCAACTGTTGACACGTCTACGAATGCTTCTCTATCAAGATCTGGGGCGAGACTATCACTATCCATGCGTTACCTATAACCGAATATTCCTCACTAGGAACGGCTTGAGTAGTTTTATGTATCGTAGTATTAAGTTCCTGCTGTAATACCTTAATGCACTCATCCCACCTATCATCGTTAGTAACCGGACCCATAGTTTTTAGGGCTTCTAAAATGGTTTTGTTAAACCGTTCCGCCTGTCCATTAGCATACGGTACTCCTGTCGCTACGATGTGTAACCTATTATTTCTATTTACATAGTACTGAGAAAATTGACTTGAAGTGAAACGAGAACCTGCGTCACTAATTATTCTTCTTGGATTTCCAAATATTTTATATACAGTATGGAAACCACATATATGCAATAAATGAAACCACATACTTGTTATCGCCTTTTCTGACCATACACAAAAAATGGACGAAATCGGTCCGGTAATTAGGTAAAAAACTAGAGTTCTAATTTTGATCAAATTTGAACACTCTGTAGAATTGGATAACTAGGTCAATGATTCAATGACCTTGAATCCTTGAACATTGAAAGTGACGTTGCCATGCAGTGCAAACTATCACGACGCTGTACGTATTCTACTTACCTATTTGCCTAAAATGTAAAATCGGTACACCTAAACGACAAGCTGGAATTAAAAAAAAAAAATCAGTTACAAAAGAAAAAGAAAATTAAAATGTAATACATTTTATTTCAACGTTTGAGTGCGCAAACTAAGTGTGTATGGAGGCCGCGGACAGCTTCGCCCGACTCCCCGCGTGATCTCCGCCGCCGCCGTTGCTCTACGCAAATACATTCGTTTCGCAAATGTATGGAATTTAATACTGTGACGGTACGGCCCACTTGCTCTCACAGACAGGAAACCTGTGCAGTCAATGTGTGCAGGAAACATTATAGGCTGATTATTAATTTTTTTCGATACATGAGTACTTGAAATTAATTTTATAAAATACTGGCATTCAGCTGCATCCGGTTAGACTGGAAGCTGATTAGTACTTGGAAATTTGGAATTGCCTTTTGACCTGCCACGGCCGAAATTTTGTTTTGCAATTTACACAAACATAAACTATCACTGGCACGCGCTAACATTTCCTGCGGGTGTACGTAGGCAGCGGTGTCTTTGGCGGTATCTTACAACAGGCGGCTCGAGACAAGCGGCGTTTTTTCAAAGGCGGCGGTCATTGTGAACGAATTTTGCGGGCGGCAGGGAAGGAGGGGTGCGTGTTGGTAAGGACACCTGTTATTGACTATTAGGGAATAATGATCGATAAACAAAAAAACTGTTTAGCTTTAAATACTTAGGGCGTAGTGTTTTTATTAGAATTATCGTGCTCTTGTGATAATTCTAAAAACACTATGCCCTAAGTATGTATAGCTATACAGCTTCTTTGTTTAAGTGTGTTGTGTAAGTTCTTGTTAAATATTCAGTAGATTTAGAGATAAAATTAATGAAGTAGAAGTAATCAATAACAATTTTACAAGTTACATAGAAGCAACCTCCAGTCCAATCGTACAAAATTACTAAAACGTTTTTTAATACTTAATCTCGGATATCTATGACTTAATCCAATCAATAATTTGTTAAAAATATTAAAACAATCGAATAACACAAAAATGCTTGTATTTTAATGCCTTGTTTTGGTAGTAGGTAAGTAAGCGTAAAAAGTATCGATAAACGATAATTGCGCCGTTAACCCTAAATTATGAATGTTATTATTTTCGCCATTTTTGAGAAGTCTCGCTTTGTTAGTTCACCGCTGTCTTCCGGGATAGTGTATCGTGACTTTCGCAGAGATTTCATAGCTACTTGCGCGCAGTGCTTCAAGTGATTTTGGCAAATTAAACTGATAAATAGGTCCTTTTTTTAAGTTGAAATTGACATTTATTTGCTACTTGACTTTGTGTGTGTATAAATAGTGTTTATAAGTTTATTTGTATTTATTTTTTATTGTCGCTGCCTTTGACAAATTAAAAGCCATGGCTCTGGATCCTGAACGAAATTTGTTGAGCAGGCTTCGGGACAACATTGTGCGGCGATGTAACTTGTGCATTCAGAAACGTGGTGGACATTTTGAAAATGTGAAAATTTAAGTTTCCTTTTTTTTACTAATGTGCAATAGTTAATTTAGTTAGTTCAGTTCAGTTATCGCGAAATAAAAGCGTGGCGGTAAAAATGAACTAAGTGAATTTTGATTTCATCGAACATTGACAAACGATCAAACGCCGGTGCCGACAAAAAAGCCGCCATTGGATGTCACCCGCGTGCGTAAGTAGTTGCCGCTCTTCCTGAGGTCAAGGTACGTTTTCTAAACAGAGTGTTTACTTTTATAGAATTTATTTTGATATTTATTTTGTTTGAAAATTTCACTTTTTTAATTTACGGTGTTTTATTTAATATTTAATTTTGCTATACTTCTGTGGACTAGTATTACTTGTGGTTTCATTTATTGCATATATGTGGTTTCCATACTGTATTTATTCTAATTCTTTTATCACTCCAGTCGCATTAGTTTTATGTACAGCACATATAAATACAAATTTTGTGAACGAATCTACAATTACCAATAAATATTTGTTTTTGTTTCTAGTTGTTACGAACGGTCCTAAATGGTCCAGATAGAGGGTATGGAAAGATTGTGCATATTTTGGCAGAGGGTGCAATTGTCCTTATTTTGGACCTCCCTTATTTACAAGCTTTTATTTAACTTGCAATGTATGTATATTTGTCTAGGTGAAATCTTGCAAGCTGAAAAAAAAACTACTTCCTCGTATCCTACGGAGTCGAAATTTCACACGTTGATTCTATTTTGTAGACAATGCATTTTTATTATGCATGACCTGTGATTCTACATTCAGAATTGGCTCCAGACGAAGGATCTCCTTAACGGTCAACGGTGCAGACATGACATTTAATACACGCGTTTAATTATGATGGTTCCTTCTAAAGTCCACCATAACCTGGCTGCTGCACCCAGGAATGGATCCAGTCGAGAGAACTCCTCAACGGTCAATAGCGGAGACCTACAATTTTATATACGCATACAATTATGATAGCTCGTTCTAAAGTTTACCATAATCTGGCTGCTGCACCCAGAACTGGCTCCCATACGAGAAAACTCCTCAGAGGTCAACAGCACAGGCACGAAATGTTGTATAAGTATTCATTAAATTATAATGATAGCCCGTTCTAAAGTGTGGCATGACTGGGATAGTGCAACTCGAATGGCTTCTCACTATGACTTGTGTATAGGCGCGTTTGGGTTCTTTGGATTTGTCTTTACAAGTACTTTTCAAGAGGTGATAGAACGGTTATCTATAGAAATTCTAATGCTAAAAAGTACAAAATAAAATTGAAGTAAAAACAAGCTCTTATTGAACTAAAAAGTACTAAATAACACTAACGTTAACATAAAACTTTAATATTTTCTTAAAAGCTTGAGGCGTGAACGTCCTTCTTACACTTTAAGAGAAGCCGCAAGCTTCTAAGAAAATATTAATGTTTTATGTTAACGTTAGTTTTATTTAGTACTTTTTAGTTCAATAAAAGCTTGTTTTTTAAAAGGTTTTTTACTTCACTTTATTTTTAAATGTACCTATACAGCTCAAGCAATTTTTAATATACTTTTTTAAAATATAACGCAGGTCAAAGTCGAAACAAATACCGTGTACGTGCGCGCTCAACACACTTATCTACAGAAAAATGACCCAAATCATCATGATTACATTTTATGATTTCCCAAATACATTTTTTTGGATCGACCCATCTAGGTCCCTGACTAGTTCTCCTATAAACTTTTCCGCCTAAAAGTTCAAAGTTATTAAAAATATCTTTATGTTCGTCGACCTCTCCTAGTGCCAATAAATCCCTTATTCTTACTATATACGAGTCCTGTATCTGTACTGTCAACAACCAATCTGCCTCTATAATCGACATAATTATCTCAGATTCCAAGTTTTCACCGGATGGCACGTGCTGCATCCGGGGTCCTTCCCTATGAACAATTTCAAATGAGAACTCTTGAGTCGATAGGACCCAACTTGCTTTCGCGTGATAATATCCTTTTTAGTTAAGGCGTACCTAACCGCACTACAATCAGTAATTATTCGGAACTGTTAACCTAACAAGACGTATAGTCGACATTTTTGAAGACTACATACAACTGTTAACAATTCTAAATCAAAAGAATGATATTTCTTTTCATCTTCCTTAGTTTGCCTACTATAATGCACACACTTATGTCCTTGAAGCCTATCTAATAAATCTTCAATCCGGGGCATAGGGTATTTATCTTTGATTGTAATTTTATTTAATATCCTATAGTCAATGAAGAGCCTTTTTTCGCCATTTTTTTTATCAACTTAAAGGTCTGGGCTGGCATGGGGAATTACTGTCTTGTACAATTTTATTTTCTACCAATTCTTTTATTATTTCCCTAATTGTCTGCCTGTCCGAAAACGAAGTTCTAAAGGGTCAGCGCTGAATTGGCTGTGAACTTGATAAGTTAATTATCATTTCGTAATTGTTAATTTTTCCAACTTCTTTTATATTTGAAGCATCACAATCACTGTATCGATTGAATAAAGCCAATAATTCATTTAAATATGTACTTGTACCTAAATCTATAGCCACATACACACATATTATTATAAAATTCTGTGAATTTCCTCGCACATTGGAATTTTTATTTGTCGCCTACCTGCGAGTACATTAAATTAGATCGCTCAGACACATTTCTTCCAATCAATATATAGCACCCAACCATATCATCCAAAACGTACATGTCTACATCACTCAAAAAATAAAATCTAAAAAAAGACTAATCGTACCTTTTTTATTTACGTATTTATAAGTTTGTTTAGAAAATCCTTTAAAACGACGGGTGAGGGTAGTGCGATGTATGACAAAGAAATTGTATTCGCTAAAGATTCAGATATTAACGAGCAACTACTACCCGTGTCAATAAATGGTTCATAAGAATGATTAAATACGTAAATGTTTTTAATAAACTTATTGCGTGGATTTGTACAAATAAATTTAGTTTCTTGTTCGGGTTTCACTACAGGTTTTTTTAAATGTTTCTTATGGTAACAATACGTGCCCTCTTTTCCCACAATATTCACATTTATTTGCGTCGCATTGGTTCCCTTTATGGTTACCCCCACAATTCTAATATTTAATTATTTTTCGACTAAAATCTTGACCAACACTGGAAGTGGACGGTTGGCTTGCAACGGCTGAGTTTGCGTATACTGGAGTTCGATTTACAGATATTTACTGACTATGCGATGTTGGTTTAACCTGTATGTCCCGTGAACTACTTTCTTGTCTTACATTTTTCTTGTAAACCCGACTGTGTAAATAACTGGCTAAATCATCACTGGATTTTAAATTAATAGCTTCTATCGACGCACTGATATTGTGATCACCTATGTTTTCTACTATAATTGAAATAATATCTTGTTCAGAAAAATTCAAACAGAAGCAACCTATCTTGCATTTTTGCCCAAAAAAAAAAAATTCATACAGGGATTGGTTATCGATAGGTTTTTATCTATGATTTCTTTTAAAAGATTGAACATATTTCTTCGTATTTGGAAACTACCCGACAATTTTAACCTCCAGTCGTTCCATTTGCATGCAGGCCACTGCTTTTCAGTACGTATTATAATTAATCATACCATACTTTACCCGATCCTTTTAATTTATTCAAAGCTTGATAGCGAATAATTTTATCAGACCATGAAAAAGTATTTGCATAAGATCGAATAATGCTAAACCAGGTGTCTATATCATCTTTTATTGGATCAAAATCTGGTATAAAATTGTTCAAAGTAATAGAATTCGTATCACAGTTTCGGTGTGATCTTTATAGATACCTTATTCTTCCGCCTTGGTGGCGGCGATGGCGTCCTAGCGCTGGATCTTGAAGAAGAGATGGAGCCAGCATGTTTTCACTTTTTATTTATGCTATATATTAATGACCTTGCCAATGCAACACGCCACGAAAGAATCTTATTTGCTGACGATACCACACTAATAATAAAATGTAATGACAAAAATAAAATGGAACAGGAAATTAATGAAGCAATCAATGACACAATAATTTGGCTCAATAACAATAATTTAAAAATCAATATAAATAAAACAAAAATAATTTAATTTTAAACTTATAAATCAAACTTTCAAAGTCTTACAATAAAATATGAAGACATTATCCTAGAACAAGCAGTAAATACAAAATTCTTCGGCCTAATAGTGGATCAAAACTGTAACTGGAAATCACACATCAATTACGTATGCGATTAGCTAGATAAATTCGTATTCGCAATAAAACGTCTACGATCAACAGTGTCCGTAGCCGCAGCAGTCACGGCATATCGCGGATACGTTTTGTCTGTGCTGTCATATGGTCTGATACTATGGGGCAATTCAGTTGAAGTTGTAATGGCATTTCGGGTACAAAAAAAGTGTGTAGGGCAATATCTAGCGTCTGGTTTTTGGATAGCTGTAAACCGTTATTTAAAAAACTTCACATTTTATCTTGCTTTTATGACATTGGCGAATACATGGAATATGGTAAAAAATCCAAGATGACATGTACTTCATTTTGACATTGACATTAAAGTAACGATTACCTAATTATAATAATATGAATTCATATAGGACCTATTGTAAATTACAAATCTTAAAATTAATTGTACTTAGATATTTAAGAATGACATTTGAATATTTGTATACCATATGTTGTGGTAGAAAGTATCTAAAAATGAACCTAAAAAAAAATTAACACCATATTAGGTAAAACAAATAAATTATATTTCTAATTCTAATTCTTACTACTGCTACCATACCTTTGCTTACCCATGGCATGAAAGTTATTTTGTCACTTCTGATGTAATCAAGTTTTATATAAATAAGATTCGAGACGACTATAATCAACTAGTTAAATATTTATTTTACAATATTGATAGGTACAAAAAAATAATCAATGACACTAAGTATGATGATAGCGAACTATCCAAAAATCCGAACCCCAAGAAGTCTACCATAATTAAATACATAGGTCATATTCAATTTTCGTGTCTGTATCGTTGACCTTTAAGGAGTTCCTTCGTCTGGAGCCAATCCTAAGTGTAGAATCAGGTCATGCATCATTAAAATGCATTTTATTCGAAATTTCACACGTTGTTTCCAACGTGTGAAATTTTAACTCCGGAGGACAAGAGGAAGTGGTTTTAATTCAAGTTGCACGATTTGGCCCGAACATACATACATACAAATATTGCAAGTTAAATAAAAGCTTGTAAAATTATCACAATTATCCCGTCCTTACTAACCATTTAAATTGATTTGTTATTAGATACTCAAGGGTAGAATGTTACCTGGTTATGACGTGCTTGTGCACGGAGGCACAGGCGCATTGGGGCAGGCGGCCATTGCCATTGCGCTCGCTCACGGGTGCACAGTGTTCACGACAGTCAGCGATTTACGGAAAAAGAAGATATTGCAAGAACTGTACCCTGAGTTAAAAGGTAGGTGATTTCGATACTTACTCGTAATTATGATAATCTGAGCCCGTGCTAGACGAGCGAGCCATAAGCTTACAGTAAAGATTATTGTGGTTTTGTCCAGAATAGCGGCTTATAATATCATGGTCTTGCCAGGATACACTAGTAATTTTTACCAGCAAGCCAACAAAATCGCAATAATACTCAAGCCCTTTACAGCCAACATTGTTCCAGTGCCTTAGATAGCTGTATCCCTGTTTAATAGTACGGAGCTTGGGTTTGTCGTTGTATACTTTAAAAATAAGTCTCATTTCCAGATGAAAACATTGGAAACTCCCGCAACAGCAGTTTTTCAGATAATGTTTTATTAGCAACAAAAGGAAAAGGTTGTGAAGTTATCATAAGTTGCGTTAAAGGACAACTTAAAAGTGTAAGTTTTTATATCTAACAAACTTATTAAATAAACGAATAACAAGTAAACTAAAATAGAATAAAATAATGGTTACGTAATTTTTGTTTTTCAGACTTCTCTCAAATGCTTGGCACTTTCTGGAATCTTCGTCGACACAGTTCAACTTCAGGATAGCGAAGATTACGAACTTCGAATGTTATTTATAGATAAACGGTCATACGTCGCGAGTGACTTGTCGTCTCTATTCACGCAACAGAATATTGATGAAATGAAGTATCTGCAGACGATGTTGAGCGATGGTATTAGTCGCGGTTACGTGCGTCCTCTAACGCGAGTGTCGTACGCGCCGCACGACGCCGCGCGCGCATTCAGACTGCTCGCGGCCAGCAGGCACTGCGGCAGGGTGCTGCTGAGGATGCAAGACTCTGTGAGCAACGCATACACTAGGTAATGTGCATGAGTAATACTGGGTCTCCGCATTGGGGTATTTTATACTTTACACGAATTCGGCCATCCGATATTTGCTACTGCTGAGCAAGAGGTCCTGGGTTCGATTCCCGGGTCGAGCAAAGTGTTATTGGGTTTTTCCATCTGTATTTTCTCAGTAGCAGCCCGCAGTCTGGATTTGTGCCCGGTTAATGGCAATAGCGGCCTATTGCCATCAACCGGGCACAAATCCAGACTCCACTATTACATGGGACTTGAACATAACTGGCGAAATGTGGGTGTACTATAGGTACACCTCTGCCTAACCCTTCGGGGAATACAGGCGTGATGTTATGTGTTTGATATTTGCGTATGCAGTATTGATGAATTCGCTTTTTACCAAATGCAACTGTACGAGTATGCCTGCGCCTGTGTCTTTATTCCGTATGCATCCGAATGTGTTTAGCCGACCAAGTGTAATTAGGATGTCATTTAAAGATCCTAATTACAAAATAAGTCATTTTTTGTTTCAGAATAATATGTAAACCTGATAAAACACATTTAATGTTCTGGGATGATGGCGCTCTTGGAGTTCAGCTAGCCGACAAACTAGTACATCGTGGAGCTAACAAACTATACATTCACTCTACAAGCTTAAATCAGTATCAACGTTATAAAATAGGGTAAGATTATTTACATACATCTTCCACAAAGGATTGGACCAAAATAATTCGAAAATGAAAAAAAAATCTTCTCTTTTCAAGGTCTTGGCGAAATCTAGGCGTTGAAGTGATAACTCTAGAAAAAACGATTGATGTCAGAAATCATATTTCTACCGTAATAAATGATGCTAACAGTCTTGGAACCATTGAAGGCATTTACTTAGCTATAACAAAAGTCTCGGACGATAAACATAAAGAAGAATTGACAACACTTCTAAATTCTTTAGATGTAGCTTCAAGATCGTTATGTCCTGAACTAAAGTTAGTATATTTCAATATTAATTTTATTAACTTAAACTGTTGATCGTCATAATTATTACTAAGTCTTTAGTAATCCACTGCTTATCTCAATCTTTGAGACGAGGTTGGAGTTCATCCCGCTAGCTCCTTTATATTTGCTGCTGTTTGGTTGGTTATCCCACTGTGTGTTTTTCTTAGCCTAAACCTTTTTCCAGTATGCGATGTGATCAGCCTAGTTCCAATTAAGCTTAGCATAATCAACCTTTAACGTTCCCAGTGCTGACACGGGCCTCTTCTCTGTGAGAGAGAGATTGGGCTGTAATCCACCACGCGGGTCCAGTAGGGATTGGTAGATATCATAAATGTCTTCGAATTTTTGGTTCTAGGACATGCCGGTTTCCTCACGATGTTTCCCTTCGCCTTTTGAGAGCAATAGTGATAAATAAATTACACAAAGTAAAGCGCCTGCTTGCGTTTCTAACTTACGACCTCCAACTCATAAGCCGGGACCATTACCACTGGACCATCCCATTTAAGCTCGATAGCTACATTATGCTTACGTTTCATTAACTTATTTCATTAAAATTTAAGTAAAAAATTTCACAGGTACTTTTCAGTGGTGTCAACGGTCAGTTCTATGGACCAGGACGTATGTATAGCTAGAGCAAAGTGTGGTTTTACAGCAACTAGTTTGGACCTGTCGGGCTTAAATGAAGTAAGTTCATTTATAAATATTAAGTATTATTATCTACATAAAGACTAGATAAATAAAGAAGAAAGTAGAAGTATGTTTTTTTGCACGGACTAAATCCGTTGCACTTACATTACACAATATATGTTTTCTTGGCACAGAGCAAGCCAAGTCCCCACGACTTGGCAGAGGCCGCGGAGCGGGCGCTGTGTAGCACGTCAACCATACTGCTAGCGAAGCCTGCGCAGTCACACACACCCAGACTGTTACAAAAACTCATTGCATTGGCCGGTAATAAAATCAACTCATTTAATAACAACACGTTTTTGTATATCCCCAAGGGTTAGGTAGCGGTGTACAGTACACTCATAATTGCCAGTTATACAGGGTAGCCCATGTAACGAGGTACAAAGAAAAATTTTAGAAGCCTCTCTCTAAAGGCTTCCCGTAACACCCCTATGTATGTTCAGCGATTCTGTCTCATGGTCCACCACGTATTTAAATAAGAGGAGATTATCACAGGGCCGAGCCTATTGACACCAAACGGAAACAAATATAGACTCCAAAAAATACTATAATTCTATGCCTAACCTTGAGAGTGGACCTAATACTCAACGGCGCACTTGCCGACCACTAAACCATCGAGGCAGTCATAATTATGACTTCATACCGTGTCTTTAACATGCCTTCAGTTGATAATTTTGTAGCTAAACAATAGCTTAATAACAAACCTACAGCTTATAATACAACTTATATTTCAGGAATAAGCATTCAACAAAACACAAACCCTGACACTACTTTGCAAGAGTTAGGAATGGCAGATGAAGAAATACCAATAATTAGTGCGTTCCTAAATATAGCATATAATATATCTTTGGACGAAGACGCAATACCGCTGTTGACTCTAAAGAGGTACGTTGTAACAAAAAAACCTGAATATGTAAATCATATTTTTAATTATACATTTTCAATTCTCAAGCTATCTTCATCCTCTTGAATATTATATATTACAACCTTATCGCAATTTATTTGGCGTTAGTGCAGCATTTCTTCTGCCAAACATCTCAATAAGCCGTCACCTCAATAGTCACCCCCTTTTTATCATTCATGCAAGTAAACATTCTATTCATCGTGTCTTTGCTCTTTTCCTACTCACAAAAACTCTTACTCCAAACTTTTCTGTCTATAATTAAAAACAAATCAAATTATTCATTTGCGTGAATATGGCTACATGGGGTGACACCACCTTTCTATATTCTTCCTATCTATTTTATTGATTTTGATTTTATTTTAGAATAAATGAGCTGGTGGAGTCTGCATCTGATACAGTCCCAGAAAATGTTACTGGGTTAGCGACATTCTTTACTAACGTTAGTCCTGACGAACTCCTCGCCACAGTTGACTTCGTCATGGTACCGACACTTAATAAAGACATATCGTTGGTGAGTATAGAGTAAACAAACCTTATTGTAAATTGAAATCAACTTATTCTTCCTGTTATAACGCATTGGCACGCATATCATACCTCTTGCCGGTGGTGTAGAGGTGAGAGGTGTAAGCCAGGAATGAAGGAGGTTATAATAAAAAATAAAAATAAATGAGTACATTAACATTAGATACGTAAAGCCTCTATTACAGGTTTTTTTTTTTTGTAGTGCAAGGACGAATTTGATGTAAACAAGAGATACCTGTATATAGTGCCGGGTATGGAGGGTCACCACGAGAGGTTCCGCGTGCTGTGCGAGCCCCTCAAGCTGCCGGCGCTGGTGCTGCAGCCGGGAATCTACAACCCCAAGGAAACTGTGCGGGAGACTGCCCAGAGATATGCTCGGGTAATATATACTCCTATTATATTATGCGATCATTATCATTAAGCCGAAACACGTCCACTGCTGGACATACCTACTCCTCCAGCAAGCTCCGCCATAACGATCAGTCCTGCCGATCGATTCTCTTAATGAGCTGTCATTGCACCTGATGCTAGGGATTGACACTATTGACTGCTCACGTTACTTAAGTTTTCACGGTGATCATTTTATAGAACACACCGGCACCTGCGACCTTCACCAGGTGATCGGCCTACTTTATACGGAATGTACTCACGTAGCGCGTTCCGGTATATGATCGCAATTTGAAAACTTTCTATACTTAGAGAACCTTTGAACCTTACCCTTAAACTTTGAAACAATCTTATTGGAATACACACTATGTACATAAAAACAGATTGTTGATATTTAAGGAACTTATTTTGTTGTTGTCAGATCCTCATAAACAAAACCAGGGTTCAAAATAACTTCTACTTGCTGGGATACGAGAGTGGAGTGCCTCTGGCTCTAGAACTTGCCGCCATACTCGAAAATCATGGTACTTACTCCTTCATTTTTTGTGCTAATGAATGTTCTACCTATGCCAACTTGATCAGGAGTTTCATAAATATTGTATTATTGCAGGTTTAACTGGAACAGTATTTTGTGTCGGATTTTCGCCTGATGAGCTACAAGAAACTATTGAAGAACAACTATGCAATTTCAAGACAGAGGAGCAGCTTCAGGATTCCATTATTCGGCACATGTCTAAGCTGATAGTTGGTGAAGATATAGTAGGTCTAGATGATGTGCTGCGGAATGCCACTTGGTCTCAGAAAGTGGACGCGTGTGTCAGAATTCTATTGGGACGTATGCAACACTCGACGCAGTACGCCCGTGGGCTTATAGAATCTGCTTTGGCGAGCATCGAGCGCACGCGCGGCTACGTGGCGCCAGCGCGCGCGCTTCGCTCTCAGCTGGTGCTGCTGCGCGCTGAATCGTATAATTTGACGTCAGCGCCGCAAGCGCTTCAGCGATATTCGCAGCAACCGGTCGCCATACACCAGCTCCGCACACCGCTGTGTTACGTCTCAAACGATTTGGAGTGTCCTGCCATCGTTAACCGATACTTAGACACCGAAATCAAATCTGAATTAGAAAAGAAGAATCTGTGTGACGATTACAGCCTTTAGGAATAGTTCACTTGACGAATTTAATAAATGGCTCTACCTATATTATATTGTAGTTTCAATTAAAAGAAACAGAATGATGAAGAAACAGAGGAATTTTAAGGTTTATATATATGATGAATATACGAGTAGGTCCATATATTATTCTTAGGGGCTTGAAACCCATTCAACAATGACACGAAGATGATGTGAAGCTTGACAAAAACTTTAACAGGATTATTTATTCCAAATATGTTTATATACAAACAACAAAGAACACAAAACATAGCTTAATGATTTCAGAACAAATAAAATTCAAAATGTCGACTGTAAAAAGGCATAAGGGGTCAAGCGCAACATTTTGCGATCATAACTTTTTTACTGACCCCAACTATACTATTTTTTCTCTTTCGAATGATCTTAGTTTCTTTTCTTTAAGATGATAAAAAGTCACATGCACCAAAGATTTATTTGTACTGAATTGCAAAATCGATACTTACCAAAAGTGCTCAAGCGACACCGACTTTACCTTGTTTGGTTGAAGGACCATTTTGATATTATGTTTTTGTATCACCTTGTCATTTGGCATAGTTAAAAAATATATATTTTTAACACAGGAGTTTGAAGGTTTTGCCCTAACATCAGCCACCATTTTGTTTTTTTTTCAAAATCGCGGTGCACAATAAATATTTGGATAGCGGACACTTATACAAACATAAAACGTCATATAACATAACATCATAACGCGTCAGGTCTCTGAGATATTCTAAGATAAAAATAACAATTTTTATATTTATTACAACGAATTTATTTATTTATTTCGTAGTTACTTCATGTTGATTAAGTTATTTACTCTTAATCTGAATCAGCCAGAGAAAGAAAATAAATATTATATTACTAATCATTTATTTTGTTTACTAAAATCTTTTTTATTACAATCGGAACATAAGAATATGAGATAAATGTGTTAAATTACAATGATATTTTTGTAGGTAAACATGAAATAATTTAATACACCTAGTGGATAAAACATAAGATTTATTAATCATATTCGGTATAAATAATATCATCCAAAAAGGCAGCGGGAGGCTGAATAAGATATTCTTGGTGTCGCGCCCATACCATGTACCATATAATACACCAATCTGTGCTATTTTCTGCGACATGACACAGGCATTTGATTATGTCCAACACCGTATACTACTAAATAAACTTTATGCATATGGTATTAGAGGAAACATATTTAATCTAATACAATCATACCTACAAGACAGAAAACAAGTAACGCAAATTAATAGAATAAATATGAGCACCAAACGTGAAGAGATTTTCACTTCTCTCGAACGTACCGTCCCTCATGGAGTTCCGCAAGGCAGTGTAATCGGACCGCACTTGTTTACACTCTATATTAATGACTTCCCTAAATCCGTTAAATATCCCATGACACTGTTTGCGGATGACAGTACGATAACGATACCATGCCATAATAAAAATACTTATGAAACAGACATAAAAAATACATTAATTGAAGCAGTAACATGGCTAAATGATAATAATTTAAAAATTAATATTAATAAAACTTTGATTATGCACTTTAGCCAACGATCATCATTATTTTCTAATCTTGACATCGAATATAATAATAATAAAATACAGACAGCTAATACTACAAAATTTTTGGGACTAACAATTGACAGAAACTTAAATTGGAAAGCGCATATTGAGGCTCTAGCCAAAAGAATAAGCAGTAGTGCATATGCGTTATATAGACTATCACGAACTCTTAATACAGATGCTTTACTAACAGCCTACTATGGTGTAGTTGAATCCGTCATTAGATATGGTGTTATCTTCTGGGGTAACTCAACCGATAGGGATATCATCTTCAAAAGACAAAAGTACTGCTTGAGATCGATGTTTAATCTCAAAACTACTGATAGCTGTAAACCTTATTTCAAAAAACATCAGATTTTAACATTACCCTCACTGTATATATTTGAAATAGCTATGTTCGTAAAAACAAATCCACATTTGTTCACCCGTATGGCAGACAAATTCCCACGAAATAGACGTGATGATAGCAAACTATGTGCACACGCATCAAAAACTGCACTTATGAGCAAAAGTGTTTTCTGCATGGCACCAATTGTCTACAATAAATTGCCCAAAAGTTGGAAGGAGCAAACAATACCGCAAATTAAACAAACTATGAAATCGTTTTTGGTACAAAAAGCTTATTACAGTATAAAAGAATTTTTAAATGACTCCTTGTGTTAGTAAATTAAATAATAAATATAAATGGATGATGTAATGATAATGTGTAAATGACTAAAGTAATATTGTTTAATTTTAATTTTAATTTTTTTATAATTTAATGTATAAATGTAATGTATTCGTATAATTTGAATCTGTACCTAACATATTTGCACGCCTTGAAATAGGCAGACATGTCATGACCCACGCCTATTTAAGATCTTTCATGCATGTATTATTTTAATTCTGTATGTATACACATGTTTAAGCAAATAAAATTTCTATTCTATTCTGTTCTAATACACATCACATGGGAGCAACATCCAAGTTTTCGTTTTCCTACAATGCAGTTACAATAGTAGCCAACTATTTTGTTACTGCCTTGCAAATTATTATCGAACAAGATATAGACAAAATAAATTCGATTGTTTTGGTGTCTTGAGTGGATTCTGGCTCTTAAAAGCCAAGGATCAGAAACGACAATGTTGTATTGACTCAAGTCATAATCGATGTCAACTTCTTCGCATAATTCAATAAAAAAAAACCGTTTTCTTTAATATGTTCTCCATAGTAACTACGAGCTTGGGCGACTCGGTACGGTCCCAATGCTATTACTAACAACTGATCATGTTAGATTTGGGAATTGTTCGAATCCTCCTCCAGCGTCCATAGCCCGAAAATTGGCTCTAGGGAAGTTAAAGTTATTTTGAATCACAAACTTACTTATGTGGTTTGGGGCATCATGTTTTAAATATATTTCATTTATAAACTGATCAACGAGCTGATGGTCTGTCAGTCGTTTCCCGAACGCATTTATTAGAGCACAAGCAATTCTTACTTCTTCGTATAAGTGTGGTGCCGCGACGTTGAAAAACTGCGAACTAAGTTGCCTGAACTGATTTTTTTATTGATCATTAATAGTTTCCACTACCCAATGGCATAAAGTTACTTTTCTAGATTCGTTTGCCTGTTGTGTAGTCAGCTGACGTTCATTTTCATCTTTCGTTTGTGGCATATAAGCTTCGATCCACACGAACTTATATCTTCCATCACATCACGGGATCCTCGATCTAGAATGAATACATCTCCCTTCTCAAAGAACCAATAATAAGAATTGTCTTCGTTTTCTCTTAACAATTCTGCCATGATAGAAGCGTCAGATTTGTTTGCCTCGTATGACCCAAAGGTGTTTATAATATATCCATCTGGACTTACAATTAAAAATACCTTTAATAAATTACGGTATTTATGGTGACTGTATGAAGTTCATTGAAATTGGTAATTAGAGCTTTTTTGCAGAAAGAAATAAGTACCGTTGGAAATTGTTAGCAATTGTTCAATGTGGTTTGAAAATAATATACGTGGAATTCTTAAAATCCTTTAGTGCATATTGTCTCTGTACGAAAAGGCACAATCAGGTCCATATATATGATCAAAGCCCAAGTGGTTGGAAACTCAAATTCTATCATCAACTTTTGCGATTTTTTTTTTTCATTACACCACTTAAATGTTGCGGAGTCATACGAACACACACTAGAAAGTCTTTCGTTAGAATCACCAGTATGCAACTTACATATAACAAGAGCTGTTTTAGGTTTTGTAAAAGATGTCGAGATTGAAGGTTTTTCTTGCAGAATATTACAAAATATTTATTTTATGTATCCAATAAAATAATAAAAGACGCTGTCGTCAATAGTATCTAATCTTTCAAAATTCAATAATGACAAGTGTTTGAGTTGCAACCACAACATTTTTAAAAATTTTGACATCTGTGCGCTATTAAAAAGATCCTGCCTAGGATGACAATGCGTTAGGTAATCATTCCACAGTGCTTCAGGTCCAGCATGGACTTCACAAACAAGAGTTCCACGTGGGATGTGTATATTATATTTAGACAGAACATTAATTCATCTTATAGTAAAATGAATCCTACGCAGATTCTGTCTTTGGTGGCATCCTGCTAGAATACAATTTGAGGCACTATATGAGACTCGGTGAAATCAGGTACTGGAAATTCAGGCACATTTACTGGTGGCATTACTTCTACCAAAGGAGCAACTTGAGCCACAGCATCTATTTCCAGGGAGATATTGGAAGCGCGAGGCTCCTCGGAACTGTTTTCAAGTGGATCAAAAGGTGGAACTTTTTGTTCTCTAAGCTCAGGTGAGGGCATATAAACGTCACTGATTGCATCTTCTTGCCTTGCCAAATCCTCTGCCTCTCGTTCTTCAATTTCCCTTTGCGCGATAACAAAACGATCAGCACGTTGCAGATAAGGTCGGCAAATTCGGTGTTCCGCCAAAACCTGTTGTAAAAAAATATATTTCAAATACTAATTGAAATAATAACAAACTCCTAATAAATAACAATAGGAGTAATACGAGGGCGGCACTGAAAATTTCGGGAATCAAGGAAGTGACACAACATTACTATTTAAAAATGTATTTATTGCTTTTCGAAGTATTCTCCGCGAAATTTGACACATTTTTCCATACGATGGAACCAATCATTGAAGCAACCATTCCATTCGGAAGTTGGAGTCTCCAAAATAGCCGTTTTGTAGGCGTCCACAGCTTCTTCAGGTGATGAAAATCTCTGTCCACGCAATTTATTCTTTATTTTAGGGAAAGTATAGAAATCATTAGGGCTTAGGTCGGGGCTGTACGGCGGATGGTCTAACAATTCTATGTTTTCTTGCTCTAAAAACTCTTTTGTTCTGTGCGCGGTGTGAGAACTCGCATTGTCGTGATGGAGGATGATGCGGCGGTTGCAGTTCTCTTTACGGAGTTCAGAAACGACCAGTGGCAAACAAATGCTAGCATACCATTCTGCATTAACCGTTCTTTGTCCCTCAAGAGGAATAGCCGTAACATGGCCGGTTTTGGAGACAAACGTGGCCACCATTTTTTTTGCAACACTCCGTGAACGAACAATTTTTGTTGACTTTAACTCATTTTCGAACACCCAAACTCGTGACTGGTTTTTTGTTTCGGGTTCGTACGCGTATATCCAGGATTCGTCACCTGATACGATGTTGTATACAGCATTTGAGGATCCTGCGTGGAATCTTTCGAGAGTTCTGACGCACCAAGTAACGCGAGCCGCTTTTTGCTCTTCACAGAGCGAATGCGGTATCCATCGGGAAAACAACTTTTTTACACCTAATTGTTCATGCAAGATTATTTGTATTTGACTCATGCCAATGTCTAAAGTTGCCTGAATTTCGCGGTATGTCACATGTCGATCTTCCTCAATCAGCTTACGCACAGCATCAACGTTTTCTTGGGTGACTGCAGTTTTTGGACGACCTTGACGGGGATCATCACTGAGCTTGACACGTCCACGTTGAAATTCAGCAAACCAGCGATAAATTGTGGTTTTGGATGGGCCTTGATCACCAAATGCAGAAATCATCCGGTCAACACACTGTTTTTGTGTTAAACCACTTCGAAAGTCATAATAAATTATCGCTCTTGAATTTTCTCGAGTCAATTCCATTTTCTCAACGATTAAACAAGTTTGACAAAACCTTGTGACAAGACCGAGAATCTTTTTTTAAAATAAATAAATGGTATTCGATTTTTAAAACCAAGGAGTTTTCAATTAAAACGATTTTAATATGACAGGAACAGTGGAAATATTCCATTCCCGATACGTTTAGTGCAGCCCTCGTACTATAGTGCCAGTATTAACCATTGGGCAATAAATCATTGTTATCAGTATCTCTCGCTCACATTTATGGGGCTTATGGAGATGTATAATATTGTGCGTAATAGCAGGTAGCCACAGAAGTGTTAATATAGTGAAATAGAGATGCCTTTGATTGGATTTCCTAGCACTATCAGCGTCGCCGCATTTCGTTTCCCTCACCTTGCAATTAGTTCACGCGTGCAGATAATCATGCACGAGATATACATAATGAATATTATTACGATGACGTAGCGTTGGAAAGCACCGAAATAGTCTTTGACTTGGTGAAAACTACCGGCTATGCTTTTTCTTTCAATATACTAACACGACATTAACATTTCTATAAAGGTAGCCAATACTAAGTACACTATATTGAAATTTTTATGTTTCGCATGTTATCTTTGTAAATATGTAGATATTGTTTATAAATTACCGCAAGACTTTTAATTAAGACGTAGAAATACTAAAAAACGAAGTAGCACGCCATGTAAACTAATATTAAAAAAAGTTTACATGGCGCGCTACTTCGTTTTGTCTCAAGTCTCATGGAATTTTAGAAAGAATATACATACTTATATAAAAAAATACACATATACAAAACATACATTATGGGCTCTATAACTGTCAAACAAACGTACTAACCTGGCGGTCCTCAAATAGGTGGCGTGCATAGTTTATGATACTTGGATGACTGGCTATAAAGTCTTCAGTCAGCAAACAAGACTGTACAGGACGTGGAGATCTTCGCCGTGGGCCACGCACAGTGCTTTTCCCACAAAAAAAGCAAGTTCTGGCACCAATATGGCTTGACATTTTGTCAAGAAACAATTCCAAAAGCAACGTGAGAACGCGTGCGCACAATGGACGTCAAGGTGGCAAACTGAAGGGTGACGCTACGGGCGGGTTGTCGCGGGGCGTCCTTATACGGCTTTGGGTATGCATATATTTTTGTCTCTTTCGCTCATAACTAAAATATTTGCTATACATGATGCAATTATGTTTTTATAGTTAAATAATATGCTTACCTGAATGGAAAAAAAAACAAAAAGATCCTTGTTTCTTCAAGGTTCAGTTTTCGACTTCTATTTCGGTGAATAACTCCGAAACCTGATGCTTTAGGATATTATGTTATTGACATTTTTTGTTTGTATAAGTGTCCTCTATCTAAATACATAACTTTTGTTATACACCGCGATTCCGAAAAAAAATCTAAATGGCGGCCGACGTTAGGGCCACCCTCCATACTAAAATCTTCAAACCCCTTTGTCGTTTATATCCATATACACTTTATTTGTTTAGTAATAATTTATCACTTAACACTATTGATAAAAAAATGAAATATTTTGAATTTCGGTACATAGATTCGTATGTCTACGTATCGACCTCCTCCATACGCAGTTCCATACAAAGCAGATGTCATTAAATGATTCCCAAATACTTATTAATTAATAAATAACACCTTAAATCACAATATACTGATGTGAGAGTTTCCAAGACTCCATTAGCATATTTTAGGCAGCTTGGCTCGTAAAATTATAATTTTAGCTCTCAAAATGTAGAACTCAGTATGAAAGTTGAATAGGCAACTTCCATGAGTGTCTCTATGTAGTGACTAATATACGATACGCGTCCAAGGAGACTATCAACACAATACCTTACTTTATCCGAGTATTCTGCCATGTCTCGCAAATTCTCTAGCAATTCTAGAGTTATTTCGTCAAATATTATATAGTGAAGATGTTGGAGCGGTGACACTTAAAGTTTCTTCCGTCATGCCTTGTTATTTGTGCACAAGATTTGCATGGGTTTCGTTTGGTGTGCCACCTAAACAATACGCTATGCCAGTTAGCCCTGTGAATGGAAAAGTAATTAAACAAATGCCAACTAGAGACAAAAACTTGATTGTTCCACCACTGTATGTATGGACTTCCTGGCATGATTTTAAACGTTCTTGCCATCTAGGGGTCCTGTAATACCGTGTACGTCTAGTATCTGGCCTTATACCAAAGCAATATGCGTCAAAAAAACTTACAAAATGCAACTTTTCTTCTGCCCACAAAATGTCTGTGTCCACAAGCCCATTGTAAACGCTCTGCGATGGCGGGGCTCTATAGGTGGTACACGTAGCGACTTTAAGACACTGAGATTGACTTCATGCAAGCTATTTCTTATGGTTTGATCGCTTATTAACATTCCTGAAGTGCTATAAAGCCTCGTAACCAACACCATCGTGGTCTTTGTACGATTTCGCCGAGCAGCAATATGTATTTAACGATCTTGTCTGCGTGTGGTGATGCGAGCTTGTCCTCTATGTCACTCTGTCACGCTGCCAGTGATGCGGTAACGTGTCCAAAGTCGACTTATAACACTCTGCGTAATGCCTAGAGTGATTGCCACAGCAAGTTGCCGAGAACCAGCTTCCAACATTCCCACGGCTCTGATCATTTCTTCTTGGTTCAAATTACGTCTTCTCTTTATAATAACTTTCTTTTGTACTGATTCCACTCAGAAATATGGCAGAAATTTTACTGATTCGGCCTCAAACCCATTGCAGGATTATATAGGAATATGACTTGATGGACGAAATTCAAAAACTATTCTACTAACTATTTATTTTTAGTAAAACCCACGTGTCTTTACAGTAATTGAAAAAGGTCATTATGAAACAGGAAAGGGACTATAATGCTTCTAAAGTTTATTATTATTATTTATTTAATTCGAACACAAATGATGCATATAAGTGTTAGTAACACTTATACAACTATGTTAGTAAAATTTCACCTTATAATAAGTAAACTAAGACTAACAAAATATAAAACTAATTCATAAACCTATAATTAATACGTCCGTTTCCCGCTGCACCCGAGCTGCAGCTGTGCATCCTGGTCCAGTGCCCCAGGAACGGGCTATCAGGCTTATTCACTATCACCCTTAAGATGCGGTTGGCGCTCCCGCGAATCCTTCGCATCAGTTTTTTTTTTTTTTTTTTGTTTTTTTTTTTGGGTGGGAAATCATCAAATGACCTCTCCCGCTCTGGGCGGAGCGGAAGGGCGTGTCAGACTCTTACTGACTAAAATCCACCCGTGTTCCTTCAGTTGCCTGTGCTCCAGGGCCACGGTAACTCTTTCGAACAATCAGGGATGCTGTTCTCTTACGCATAATAGCCTGAAAACTATCAGTATCAGCTTCAGCAAACATACCCGACGCGCTACAGAACCGCGGGAGCCCCATCAGCACCCTAGAGGCATTATTGTACTGAACTCTAAGAACGTTGTAGGCCCTCTGCGTATGTCTAACCCATAGGATGCACGTGTAAAAGGACTGGCAAAACACCTTGAACAGAGTGAGTGTCATTTCTCTAGTACATCGCGCAAACCTACGGGCCAGCATATTACATCGGACCAACAACGCTCTTCGGTCCCTTTCAATGTCACTGGCATCATTCAGGTCCTCATTTATTATGTGACTGAGGTACTTAAAATGCGACACTCTATTCAGTGGTAAACCGTACAAAAACACCGGAGGAACTGTCGTTGGCTTTTTAGTACCTACCCAAAACACAACAAGCTCACTCTTCCGTACATTGTACACTAAATCATGAGACGTGGCGTATCTCTCGCATACCTCCAGCATCAGTCTGAGTCCATCAATCGAGGGACTCAGCAGCACCATATCATCAGCATAACTTATACTGTTGATAATGTTACCATCGATAGAGCATCCGATACCAGTGTTGCTGAGCTCCTCTATCAACTTATTAACATATAGACTGAAGACCGTCGCGGAAGTCAAACCTTCATGTCTCACCCCACACTCCAACCCATACGCCCCAGACAACACCTGTGACCATCTGACCTGGTTGATTTGATGGTCAAACCAGTAATCTAAGAGTTCAATAAGCTCATTAGGAAGACCTTGCTCACGCAATTTCGTCCATAAGACGTATAATCCACCAGGTCAAACGCCTTGGAGAGGTCTAGTAAAGCAGCATACACAGGTGTGTTTCTATCAGTATAGTACATGACCGTGTGCTTGAGCGCCAGAATAGCAGTTTCAGTGGACAGCCCAGCTCTAAAACCGAACTGTGTATTATGAAGTTTGAGCTGTCTAGTTACTCTCCGTTCAAGCACACCGTCAAGCACCTTTGCTGTTACAGTAGCCAAGGATATTGGCCTATAATTATCTTTGTCTGACCGGTTTAGTTTTTGACCATGGGCACAACCATCGTCCTCATCAGATCAGTCGGTAAATACGAGGGCCTCAGACAAAGATTATATAGCATAGATATGACTCTTGGGAGATGCGGACCAGCGTATTGGAAATGTTCATTGCTGAGTCCATCGTGACCCGGCGATTTGCCCCCAGTCATAGATCGTATGACATTCCGTATCTCTTTTGATGAGATACTGATCGGAACACCAGACAATCCATGCTCAGCGACATAATCCCGATCTTCCGGGTGAAGCAGCGAGGTTGCACTAAAGTGCCTCCTAAACATTTCGCAATGTCCTCAGGATCAGTCATGCTATTTACGCTCACCGGAACTGCAGGTTTAGGGCTCAATCGTTGTGTGGATTTCCAAAATTTTTGAAAATGTTTGCACCTGTGCTCCGATGCCAAAATGTCCATCTTAATTTGCTCTTCATTATTCTGACAAAAGTTTAATTTTTCTTTAAAACCTTTCTAGTCTCCCTCATTTCCACAAACTGCTACCCCGTGTGAGGTTTTCCATGCCACACCCAGTTAAGAAAGGCCCTCCTCGCGTTCCCGTGAACGTCCCTGACATACCTGTTCCACCCAACCACTTTACGCCGACCCCTCCCAACTCTTAATAAACCAGAGCTGCCCTCCGCCGCTTCCCGAAGCGCCGTCACAATATTATTTTACAACGCATCAATTATTTTACAATGTTCCTTGTTGTTATGGCAAAAATGATAACAACAGTTTCCGAATTCATCTGAATTCGGAAACTGTTGTTATCATTTTTTAAAAACCGTGTTAAAAACTTAAAAATGTTGACTTCCCATCTGGGAAGTCAACATTTTTAAGTTTCTCCATACATAATCTATAGTAATAGTCCTTTTGCGTTGCATCTCTTTCACCCCACGTAGCTCTATCAACTGCCTTATTTCCAAAATTAGCTGAAGGATTCGCTGGCCTTACCATTCCAAGGTTAACCTGAAAAGCAAGTGGAAAATGGTCAAACCAGTAGATATCATGGTAAACTTTAACCTTCCCTAGTATTTTCCACGCTGTTTCAGACACCGAGCAATGATCAAGCTAACGTTTACTCCCACAGACATCACTGACAAAAGTATAAGTATTGGAGTCAATATCTAACTTAATGTAATCGGCACAGCACCTACTTTGTTCATTACAAAAGCTTAATAGTTCCCAACTAAACAATTCACTAGGGTGAGCATTAAAATTACCGAGCATATACACATGTTCCAAATTCGTACTCTCAACGATATCAGCAATCTCACTTAGGCAATCACAGAATTTATTTAAATTATCAATACAGTTAGTTCACATGTACACACTAAACAATAACAACGTGCGATCGGCGCATATCGCTTTGACAGCCTATGTAGCCACGTTTTCTGAAGTGCAATGATTTTAGCCGCATTAGCCGATTCGCAGACTAAGCTTATGAATTTAACTAGACTTTAATAATAATAGTAATGTTTCAGGAAATTTACATCTGAAATTAATAAACTTCTGTTATATAGAGTGGAATATATAATTAAATAATTAAACACTCATTGAAACAATATGAACTTTTATTTTCATTGCCATCTGTAAAAGGTGACAATATACATAGTAGTCATTTGTACAAGACTTCTTTTTTATAAGTCATAGACACATTATCTATAACAACTTCCTGAAATTAACACTTACGTCATCCATGAAGACTGGTAACTTATTTCTCGGAACATAACCGTGGTTTCGACAAACGACAAGGTCTGCGCAACAGAGACAGCGACACCGGTGGCGACGACCGTAGCAAGGGACGGAGCTATGAGGCCCACCGCGGCGCCGAGCGGTGACTTATTGACGCGTGTGGGAACACACAGATCTTCGACTCCTGCTGGTCGATTCTGTAAAAAGATCTCACCGTGAAGACCCGCGTGGAGTGAGCTGTCAGTGTCATCCCACTGATGCTAGGGATTGACCAAGCATAACATCTACAATCATAAACGAGATTTTAATAATATTTTTTATGCTAATTCTATTGATAATTTTATATTAAGTAGGTATTTATTTCAAAGCTAGTATTTAAGTGTCTAAACATTACTATTTTGGGGTTTTTTAAAACAAAAAAATAAAACAGAAATTCGGTTAGAAACTCAATGTTGTTTTTTAATTTTTTTGCCTAGATTAGGTATAGCCTGAGGCGCGAGGGCGGCACGCACGTACAATAAATTAAATTAAACAAACGTATAGGACATCTACTAAAGAAAATGCGCATCGACATTGTTCATTATTTTACTATGAACCCATTGTTAAATGATTATGTAAACGCAATCCCGGCCATGACTCAATCGCGATATGGTTTGAAGAAGCCAATGTGGATCGAGTCGAGTAAAGCCTGTGCGACGTTGTTTAGCGTTGTTGTTAGCCCAAATCTATTAAATTCAAGAGTTCAACTGACATTCGCGCATCGCGCTCACTTCATCTAGTCGAAGTATGGCTACGATAACCGGGTGAACTGATAAGATCACGCCGCGCTTGCGCGTTAGGCACTGTCATTATCACTGAAGTTTTTTTTTTACATTAAATTGGACCTATATTGTCCGCCGATGACTTAAATGCAATCAGACACCTAGCGTGATGAGATGCGCTACTACCTACTTATTATGAAAATATTCAACGGTTCGACTTTATTGTACTTTGCGCAGTGCATCGCGCCGAAGTGGTGTTGCTATGGATACCGCCGCGTGATTTTGGTACTTGACAGGAATCGGGTGAAGTGAACACGCGACTGCGCAAAAGGCGCTGTCATCCGCATCACGTTGAGTTTTTTTTCCGATTTTCAGCCTTTGAAAGTCATCTCTACAAGCATTGACGTATTCGAGTTTAGTGGCAAATAAGTATGTACTTACCTATTCATTTCAATGCTATTAGGTATTTTAATGTCAATTCAAACCATTTTTACACATGTAGAATGTCAGTTTAGTACCCATATTTAGTTTTCAACAAATACACTTTTACTATACTATACTGATTACTTGCGAGGTGTGATTGAGCAACTTCATAAAATAGTGCTAAGCAAGTATTAAGTGATTGGTGTATTGTTCGTTTACATAATACGTAAAAAGCACATAGGTTTTTTTTTGAATACCCCGTCATCTAGATAAACGACAGCACATGATACGATCCTTATAACATACCTAAGTAGTTAGGCATATCAATAATCTAGTTATGGGTGCTGTTAAGACACACAAATTGCTTATCGACAAGAAATTTAAATTATTTTATTTATTCATGTATTTGTTTCTATATTAGGTCTGAATTATTATTATTGTATGCATGTTTATTTTAGCCCATAAAATAATGTATGTGTAGGTTGCTAATACTCTAATTTAAGTTTTCCTGTTTTACACAACCTGTCTACGTTTCGCATCCATCTCTCCTGTCGCAGGTCTGCTGGAAGAAATTTCTAATGATATAAGCAGCCATTCCTTTTTTCTATTAAATCTTTATGTATTTTACTGTATTCAGTGTTTAGTGTGTACATAAATAAATAAATAAATAAAATTTATTCATTTGTATCACATCAAAAAAGTTGGCTAATATTTTTTTTTTTCTACTGAGTCTGCTGCTTCTCGGGGTTCAACTTCTTGATGCCTCGAGGCTCGGAGGGTCGTCTGATGTGTCGGCTGCATTAGCTGAATACCATGGTAATTATTTATTACTAAGTATTTGATTTACTTCATTCCTACACTCATTCTAGTATATTTTTTAAAATCAATTTAACCACCTAGTATAAATTGTCATTATCATCAGAATAGTACCTGCGGCAAACTTTGTACATTTAATAAGTATAGCGATATGATTTATTTTTAATACAATAAAAAATCAGCATCTGATTCAATAAAACCAATCACATGGGCCATTATTATTCCTATTATTATATATATTTTGAATGCAATGAGTTGCTACATTTTTTTATTCCAAGCTCCATGCCTGTCCATGTCCCAACTTATTTGCTCCCTATTATGTTTATCAAAAATAGTGTGTGAAATATGAATACAATACCTCGGCCACGATTGACAGACAGCCATGATTGATGAAATCAAATCAAGTAGAGGTGGTGTTCCTTTATTGTCTTCAGTTTCTACTGACAATACCTTGGCAACTGCAGGGTTGAATAGGTCCATCTGCTGAGAGATAGAATAATATATCAGATTAATAAAATTTACTTGCGTTTTTGTTAACCTATGTGGTCCCACTGCTGGGCAAAGGCCTCCCCATAATTTGCCTTATGTTGGGCCTTCTCCGGCCAATCGGTCAGGAACGAGTTCAAATTGTCACGGCAGTAGCAAATAGTATATCTTAAATTTTTTGTACGGCTTCTTGCCAAAAATGTTGGTATGGTGAACCTGTTGCACAGTATGCATGTAAGGGTTTCCCTCTTGATGGCTATTTAAACTAGCACCATTCATTGAATCAAACAGATAGTAAAAAAATTATACTTTTTCAGTCCTTGTATTTTCGTTAAGGTTGGTGCTAACTCCTCTCCCATCAGAATGTTGAGCTGGAATAAATGATACTCGAATTAAACTTGGTGTAGGTACTATGGATAGTTAATTGAAAAAAAAATATGGCCTTATTAAAGAGTTAAAAGTTCGAGTTTCAGAAAATATATCTGAAATATTACTTAAAATTAAACGATGAGATTAATTAATCTGGTATAAATGAATAACAAAAAAAAATTACTTGATTTAATATAATTATTTTGACTGGTCCAAATGCTAGTAAATGACAATTCTATCATTACTATTTTAAGTGAACAGGGAATTACTAAAGTATGTAGAAAAACATATATTATTATACTACTTATATCACACAAATACCTATAAAACTGAGATGAATAAGAGTCAGCAAAAGCTGCAAACCACATTTCTTTTTTCTGAAAACTCAAGCTCATTTTTCTCATATTAAAGGCACTGCAAGTCAGGTATCTGAAAAACAAGTTTAGTTTTATAAATTATTAAAAAAAAAATGTCCTTTGGCAAAATCAACAAAAAGTGTTTACTTTTATTTTATAATAATAATCAGCAGGTTATAATCACATGAATATTAAACAGATTGTGAACACTTAATTAAAATATCATGTGTTACCAGGCTCACAGGCATAATTTATGGTCATCATGTTTCATTTTCCAAGGATAGTATGATCACAATTCTTCTATACCTACATGTGAAAAAGAAATGTACACATTAGTATTCTATAAACAATGTTGAAAGGCTCGTTTTACATAAATATGGGGTGATGGAGTGGTGATCAATAACGATTGAGAATGGTTTTGAAGGTTGCAGACAGCTTAATTAAATTTGCCAATAACTCATACCTAGTATAGTTGAATAGCCTCTTAGAAGCTCAAATAAAAAGCAATGCTGGCAAGGAAAACTTGAGTGGATTGGAATAAAATATACTTATTTTACAAGATTAGCAGGTAGTTATTGATAACGTACGAACCTTTATAAAGTTTTGCGACTATTCTTAAGGTAATTTCCTCGGCCGAAAACAAAAGGTTATGGCCAACTTTGAGCCAATACTTCTCATTGATTTATCTTTTTCAAAGTGTGTCTTGCACACACATAGCTTGTGAGTATCTTGAGCGCTTAATCACTATTAATGCTCAGGAGCTACTTTTTGCGTTCGATCTCACTAATAGGAAACGTCTGCATTTTCATCCTTTCATTGGACTACAATGTTCGATAAAACACTTGTGGTAGGTACCTACATCTTGCACTACCAATGTAAAATAATACACTTTAAAATCACTGAGCAGACAAGAACGGAAATTAATAACCGGAAACTACTCGACAAACAACAAAACAAAACTTTATTAGAGGGAAACTGAAAAGTCACAAACTTCGAAAACCGCCTAAATTTGACAGTAACATTCATAAGTTGTCTACGGTTTTACAACCATAGAGTACACGGTTGCTTGTTTTAATTCCATAGAAGTTGCGTTCCCTGTGGAAACAAAAAAGAACTGGTTCCAAAGGCTGACGAATTAAATATAACGGTAAAATTCAGTTTTTTATTTACAGCCGATATAATTTTGGAGCTATGTACAAAATCATATATTTTTTTAGTGGAACGTTCCAATGACACATTTCCACCATAGATCGTGAAGTTTTGCAATCTTTATCTATGGATGATTTGAATATAATTACTTAAAATGTCTCTGACAAACTTATTCAAAGTACAAACATTCAATCATATGTTTCGAGTTAGAATTAGTTTGTTTAGTTTTCAGGTATTTATGGAACTTGGACTGTTGTGGAGCAAGCCACCAGTATCGCCAACAAGATTTTTAATTCGACGGGACTTTTATACCGGGATGGGAATTACGTTATTTTTTTTTGTAGTGGTGCACTACAAAAAAAAAAACGTAATTTTGTATATAGTTTCAAAATTAGCTACGGCTGTAATTATACAAATTAAATTTTCCCTTATCTATCTGCCAGCCTTTGGACATAGCTTTTTTTCGTTTCCACAGGGAACGCAACTTCTCTGGAATTAAAACAAGCAACCGTGTACTCTATGGTTGTAAAACCGTAGACAACTTATGAATGTTACTGTCAAATTTAGGCGGTTTTCGAAGTTTGTGACTTTTCAGTTTCCCTCTAATAAAGTTTTGTTTTGTTGTTTGTCGAGTAGTTTCCGGTTATTAATTTCCGTTCTTGTCTGCTCAGTGATTTTAAAGTGTATTATTTTACATTGGTAGTGCAAGATGTAGGTACCTACCACAAGTGTTTTATCGAACATTGTAGTCCAATGAAAGGATGAAAATGCAGACGTTTCCTATTAGTGAGATCGAACGCAAAAAGTAGCTCCTGAGCATTAATAGTGATTAAGCGCTCAAGATACTCACAAGCTATGTGTGTGCAAGACACACTTTGAAAAAGATAAATCAATGAGAAGTATTGGCTCAAAGTTGGCCATAACCTTTTGTTTTCGGCCGAGGAAATTACCTTAAGAATAGTCGCAAAACTTTATAAAGGTTCGTACGTTATCAATAACTACCTGCTAATCTTGTAAAATAAGTATATTTTATTCCAATCCACTCAAGTTTTCCTTGCAAGCATTGCTTTTTATTTGAGCTTCTAAGAGGCTATTCAACTATACTAGGTATGAGTTATTGGCAAATTTAATTAAGCTGTCTGCAACCTTCAAAACCATTCTCAATCGTTATTGATCACCACTCCATCACCCCATATTTATGTAAAACGAGCCTTTCAACATTGTTTATAGAATACTAATGTGTACATTTCTTTTTCACATGTAGGTATAGAAGAATTGTGATCATACTATCCTTGGAAAATGAAACATGATGACCATAAATTATGCCTGTGAGCCTGGTAACACATGATATTTTAATTAAGTGTTCACAATCTGTTTAATATTCATGTGATTATAACCTGCTGATTATTATTATAAAATAAAAGTAAACACTTTTTGTTGATTTTGCCAAAGGACATTTTTTTTTTAATAATTTATAAAACTAAACTTGTTTTTCAGATACCTGACTTGCAGTGCCTTTAATATGAGAAAAATGAGCTTGAGTTTTCAGAAAAAAGAAATGTGGTTTGCAGCTTTTGCTGACTCTTATTCATCTCAGTTTTATAGGTATTTGTGTGATATAAGTAGTATAATAATATATGTTTTTCTACATACTTTAGTAATTCCCTGTTCACTTAAAATAGTAATGATAGAATTGTCATTTACTAGCATTTGGACCAGTCAAAATAATTATATTAAATCAAGTAATTTTTTTTTGTTATTCATTTATACCAGATTAATTAATCTCATCGTTTAATTTTAAGTAATATTTCAGATATATTTTCTGAAACTCGAACTTTTAACTCTTTAATAAGGCCATATTTTTTTTTCAATTAACTATCCATAGTACCTACACCAAGTTTAATTCGAGTATCATTTATTCCAGCTCAACATTCTGATGGGAGAGGAGTTAGCACCAACCTTAACGAAAATACAAGGACTGAAAAAGTATAATTTTTTTACTATCTGTTTGATTCAATGAATGGTGCTAGTTTAAATAGCCATCAAGAGGGAAACCCTTACATGCATACTGTGCAACAGGTTCACCATACCAACATTTTTGGCAAGAAGCCGTACAAAAAATTTAAGATATACTATTTGCTACTGCCGTGACAATTTGAACTCGTTCCTGACCGATTGGCCGGAGAAGGCCCAACATAAGGCAAATTATGGGGAGGCCTTTGCCCAGCAGTGGGACCACATAGGTTAACAAAAACGCAAGTAAATTTTATTAATCTGATATATTATTCTATCTCTCAGCAGATGGACCTATTCAACCCTGCAGTTGCCAAGGTATTGTCAGTAGAAACTGAAGACAATAAAGGAACACCACCTCTACTTGATTTGATTTCATCAATCATGGCTGTCTGTCAATCGTGGCCGAGGTATTGTATTCATATTTCACACACTATTTTTGATAAACATAATAGGGAGCAAATAAGTTGGGACATGGACAGGCATGGAGCTTGGAATAAAAAAATGTAGCAACTCATTGCATTCAAAATATATATAATAATAGGAATAATAATGGCCCATGTGATTGGTTTTATTGAATCAGATGCTGATTTTTTATTGTATTAAAAATAAATCATATCGCTATACTTATTAAATGTACAAAGTTTGCCGCAGGTACTATTCTGATGATAATGACAATTTATACTAGGTGGTTAAATTGATTTTAAAAAATATACTAGAATGAGTGTAGGAATGAAGTAAATCAAATACTTAGTAATAAATAATTACCATGGTATTCAGCTAATGCAGCCGACACATCAGACGACCCTCCGAGCCTCGAGGCATCAAGAAGTTGAACCCCGAGAAGCAGCAGACTCAGTAGAAAAAAAAAAAATATTAGCCAACTTTTTTGATGTGATACAAATGAATAAATTTTATTTATTTATTTATTTATGTACACACTAAACACTGAATACAGTAAAATACATAAAGATTTAATAGAAAAAAGGAATGGCTGCTTATATCATTAGAAATTTCTTCCAGCAGACCTGCGACAGGAGAGATGGATGCGAAACGTAGACAGGTTGTGTAAAACAGGAAAACTTAAATTAGAGTATTAGCAACCTACACATACATTATTTTATGGGCTAAAATAAACATGCATACAATAATAATAATTCAGACCTAATATAGAAACAAATACATGAATAAATAAAATAATTTAAATTTCTTGTCGATAAGCAATTTGTGTGTCTTAACAGCACCCATAACTAGATTATTGATATGCCTAACTACTTAGGTATGTTATAAGGATCGTATCATGTGCTGTCGTTTATCTAGATGACGGGGTATTCAAAAAAAAACCTATGTGCTTTTTACGTATTATGTAAACGAACAATACACCAATCACTTAATACTTGCTTAGCACTATTTTATGAAGTTGCTCAATCACACCTCGCAAGTAATCAGTATAGTATAGTAAAAGTGTATTTGTTGAAAACTAAATATGGGTACTAAACTGACATTCTACATGTGTAAAAATGGTTTGAATTGACATTAAAATACCTAATAGCATTGAAATGAATAGGTAAGTACATACTTATTTGCCACTAAACTCGAATACGTCAATGCTTGTAGAGATGACTTTCAAAGGCTGAAAATCGGAAAAAAAACTCAACGTGATGCGGATGACAGCGCCTTTTGCGCAGTCGCGTGTTCACTTCACCCGATTCCTGTCAAGTACCAAAATCACGCGGCGGTATCCATAGCAACACCACTTCGGCGCGATGCACTGCGCAAAGTACAATAAAGTCGAACCGTTGAATATTTTCATAATAAGTAGGTAGTAGCGCATCTCATCACGCTAGGTGTCTGATTGCATTTAAGTCATCGGCGGACAATATAGGTCCAATTTAATGTAAAAAAAAAACTTCAGTGATAATGACAGTGCCTAACGCGCAAGCGCGGCGTGATCTTATCAGTTCACCCGGTTATCGTAGCCATACTTCGACTAGATGAAGTGAGCGCGATGCGCGAATGTCAGTTGAACTCTTGAATTTAATAGATTTGGGCTAACAACAACGCTAAACAACGTCGCACAGGCTTTACTCGACTCGATCCACATTGGCTTCTTCAAACCATATCGCGATTGAGTCATGGCCGGGATTGCGTTTACATAATCATTTAACAATGGGTTCATAGTAAAATAATGAACAATGTCGATGCGCATTTTCTTTAGTAGATGTCCTATACGTTTGTTTAATTTAATTTATTGTACTATCGGCCAAACTTCTGCATGCTCACCTCTAAGGCGATAATCTCATAGCACGGCTCACGACTCGATCGCACAATGCACGAGTTTTGACCAATAGGATGCACAAAGCGTATTTTAGTGGTGTTCGTATTAGTATAATCATGTATAGAATGTGTGACACTCACACTAGGAGAGTACTATGCTCACTTGTTTCTGCTAAGAGACGAGTTTTTAATGGGCACGGCCAGCGCGGCGCGGCGGCGGCGTGAGCTCTTTGTTATTGAATTGAATTGTTTTTTTATTATGGACAAGAATTAATTTTAGTACTCATATCTTCTGTTTGTTTGGTTTAGAAAATGTATTATTGATATTGCAGTATTTACAAAAATAATTTGTAATAACTAATAAACTACAATTTATATGTATTAATCCACTTTAATATTTTCCTCTCTCTATCGGGTCTATAGATATAGGTTATTTATGAACACTTTCACTGCCTCTCCAATTTTCACCATATCCTATGTGATGCCGCATGCCGCAGCAACCGCACCATATTCCCTTCACAATAAGATGAGACATTGAAACGAACCGTTTTATTACAGTCCGTTCCACCGATTTTGACTTCTATTCCGTAGGCTTATGGATGGCATTAAAGGCAAAAAAGTGGTTACAATACCAACTGTTTACTGCAGCTGCCATTTGTCATGCCACCAACACAATAGCATTCAAAATCGATTGAACGGACATTTATGGTTTGTTTACCTTTTATCTCACGGCTCCCTGAATACGTTAGGTATAGGTGCGTTGACCGGCACTGCATGAAGGTATCAAATGTTTATATTGAAATTTTTTGTGTTTAATCGACTTTATTAAAAGTAAATAACTATCTAAATTTCTATGTGTTTGTTTATACTTGGGCAATTTGGGAATACTTGAAAATTACAGTAATATTTGAACCAATACTCTGCGCAGTTCATACAATGTTATCAGAGCTTTTTGTTTGTAGCTAACGCAAGGCCGCAAGCCGCACAACTCTTGCAACTGAAATAAAAATAAGTTCATTATCTAAGACCCATTGTTATTTAGTGGGAATGTCTGGAAATTCGGTTAAACAATAGAGGACGGCTTAATACAAGGGCCATACGTTTTTTTATTACCTTAGGATTATCTCAAATGTTTTGCAGTTGTTCCTTGTATTTGGTTTAATACTTTTAACAGTAGGTAATTGTAATATTACCTTTTATTCATTAAAATAATACAGGGTGAAATTGAATTCATGGGCATCCTTTTAAGGGGTCATTGTACTCATCATTATGAACAACTTCAACTATGAGACCATACCTGAAATCGCGAAAAAAAAATCAGCTGTTCCCTACATTTATGTTTGCATAACTCGACAAAATGTAGGGAACAGCAATTTTTTTTTCTCGATTTCATTTGTTCCCATTGTCAAAGTTGTTCATAATGACTAGTACAATGACCCCTTAAGAGGATACCCATGAATTAAATTTCAGCCTGTATAACGAACAAGGTATCGTTGCAATTAAAATGCCCAGGCATGCCGTGCAGGATGAGCACTTTAAGACTGGATTATAATCAAACCAACACTTTACTCTTTTATAATTCATGCTCTAGTCAAAGTTTGACAATTCATGATTTTAAGCGAAATCAACGCTACAGGCGCGTTACCGGCATTGCATGTTAAGTTTTTTTTTGACAAATCTAACAATGATTCAGTTCCTATGCCACTTTAAAATTCAGAAGCTTATCAAGTAATTAAACTAAACTATAATTTGTGCCTTGGCAGCAGTGAGAGTGAAAGGATTGAAATAAAATGTTGGGTACTAGTGAAATATATATTTTTAGTTTGTGTTCATTTAACATTATGCAGGATTAAAGATTTATTTAGGTTGATATTTAAATCTTATCTGTATAATAAAAGATGTATAGTAAGTGCTTTTTGTATGAAACTATCGGCTGTAATCTCAGTGTGAAAAAATAAACAGTTAGTTAAAATCTACTTGAGAACAATTTTAAGGATTTGCTGTTGTAGAAAAAAAAACAATATAAGTAACTTAATTTATTTTTAATAGACTTTTTCAAAACATTAAAGATTCATCCAGAAATTAACATATTATAACAAAAAATTACACAGAAATTATCATCAAAATGCAAAATATTATAAGTGAAAAGATTCTTACTCATAATATCATTTATAAACTGTATTTATCTACACTTATATCGTAAAGTTCAAAATATGAAATCAACACAACAATGACAAACAGACAACACAACAACAACAGGCAAAAAGCCTGTCAGTAAATAAGATTAGGAGAATATTGCTCGTGCAGTTCTAATGAAATTGAAAAGTTTTAAGATTAGTAAAATTTAAGAATCTTAATAATTTTTATAATTTGCAATAATTACATTACACTACAGACTAGGTTTATCAAGCAAATGAGATCAATTATTTATGAGGTGGACGGATATGATGACACTACTGAATATGTAAAATAACAAACTAACGAGATCGGGGCTTACGACAACATTGATTGTAAATAAAACAACAAATCCACCAATAAAGGCAACATGACACTAAATTGACATCAATAATTTTACAAGAAGACTTCAAAATCGTTGGCAATATTTTAAACTATGATTACGGTCTACAGTCTACCCTGTGACATTAATCAACGAAGTAATATAATACAAATTGGAATAATAAAAATAAACCTAATAAAAATAGCTATACAGGGTTATTTGCAAGCCGCCGGAGTCGCGGGTTGTTCGAAAGAGATACCATGGCCCTGGCACAGGCAACTGAAGGAACACGGGTGGGTTTTAGTCAGTAAAAGTATGACACGACCTTCCGCTCCGCCCAGAGCGGGAGAAGTCATTTGATGATAAAACACTAATAAGCTCGTAGGACTATAATACTAACATCATAAATAACAACTTTTGTTGTATGACTTTTAATAATTCATAAAAAAATAATTTCATAATACAATTAAAAATATTTATTTTGATCGCTCTAAATTTGAACAACTCTACGCGGTACCAAAATATGTAAGTAGTTAAATAAACAAACAGTGCGTTGCGAATGCAGGGTCGCAGCGGTACTCGTACTACAAAATACAGATCTAAAAAGTGTTATTACAAATATTACAACAAAAACTTGAAAGTTTACTTTTGGTATTCTAAAAAGTCATAGATCAAAAGTGGTTGTACTAATATAGTCCTACCAGGTGTTAGAAAAATAACCCTGTATAATGTAATTATACAGTATGTTAATTAACGAAAGGCGTTCCCGTTAACCCGCAATAGTATAGCGTCCACATGCTACCAAAATATGACCATTCGAAAATTCACGAAAAAAAATCTGCTGTTCATTACATTTATGTTCGCATACCTAGCTTAACAAAATGTAGGGAGCAGCTGATTTTTTTTCGCGAATTTTTAAATGGTAATATTAATTGTAGCATGTTTGGACTATTGCGGGTTAACGGGAACGCCTTTCGTTAATTAACATAGTGCATGTTAAAAATTATATTAACTTAATATTTCGTCGCTGCTCCTCCCGCATCTATCACAGCATCGCAACGGCTACGCATGGACCTAGCCAGGACTTCGCACAAATTCGAACCTCTGAATGTGTCCCAAACTTGTTCGCAATGTGTGACAAGTGCTTCCTTCGTTCTTTCTGCTCTACTATCCCATCTCTGGACCATTAAACCCCACAAATTTTCAATGGGGTTTAAGTCTGGCGATCGGGAGGGCCATGGCACTGTTTTAATTTGTGGTTGCCCTCGCAACCACTCTTGAACAACCCGCGCACGGTGTATCGGGCAATTGTCCTGGAAAAAATAAAATTCTGGCACGTCCAGTTGTGGATACACCGTGCGCACTGTGGGTACCATGATGGTTTGTAGCACCTCTAAATACGTTTGGCCGTTTGCCCTCCCTGGTATAAAAGCGAGCTCGCCTGGTCCAGCAGCACTCATCCAGCCCCACATGTTCACTACAATTCTTCCCGATTCTGCATTTGGGTTCACATTTCGAGGTTCGTATCTTGTGTTATCTACACGCCATAAATTCCGACGACCTTGTTGGCTAGACCTAAAGCACTTTTCATCAGAAAATATGGCGTAAGAGAAATCGAAGTCCCTGTAGTCACGAGCGAATCGCACGCGAGCAGCTTTCTGCTCCTGCGTCAAAATAATTTTTTTTTGCGGGACGTCTGTGATGGACTCCAGCTTGATGCAACTCGTTTCTAATAGTTTGCATCGAAACTTCGTATTCTTGTGCGAAACTGCGAGTGGGTGTGAACGGGTTCTCTTCATACGTGGCTATCATATTATTTAACTCGTTTTCGTTTATAGCCCGGGGTCGAGGTGCACGAACGCGTTCTGTAATTTCTCCTTCTTCATATCTTCGCACCCAGCGGCGCACCGTTGTTCTCTAACGAAAAAAAAAAAAAAAAAAAACAATCAGCATCGATTTTTTACATAATATAGGAACTAAGTATAATAATACGAGTACACTACAAAAGTCTTATTCAAAGGGCACAACTAGTACACTATAAATAAAAATTATAAGTATTGAAATACTTAAGGTGTGCATTTTGGTTGACTTCATGATAAATAAACTCTTAACTTTTCTATAACTAATTTAAGTAGTTATAACATTCATAACTATATTTTAAAATACAAGTTGTAAATACAATAACTGAAAATCTCTTAAGGGGTCATTACTCATCATTATAAACAACTTTTACTATGAGAACCAAACCTGAAATCGCGATAAAAAAGCAGCTGGTCCATACATTTTGACGAGTTACGCGAACATAAATGTAGGGAACAGCTGTTTTTTTTTTCGCGATTTCAGGTTTGGTCCCGTAGTAAAAGTTGTTCATAATGATTAGTACAATGACCCCTTAAGAGGTTTTCAGATATTGCAATTTACACCTCGTATACCTATGAGTAAGAAAAATGCCATAGCGTAAATTCCAACATTGTATGAAACTGTCCCAAGCAAATTTGTGCTTTATCTCTACTATTTAAAAGTGTTTATCCCGTGCGGGCTGGCAACGTGGCATTTCTAAAGGTTTTTCGTGGTTAAATACCAACGATCTAGTGCTTGGCCGAAAAAATAGTAAGTACTTGCTATTTTATCGGCCAGCCAAGCACTAAATCGTTAGTATTTAAAACTATGTGTGCAATGTTTTTTAAGTTTTTTTGGTAAGTATTTACGAGCACTACTAACAAAAATTTACATTATTGTCAATTACTTTCCATCTGCAGTATTATGATAAAATAAATGTTAAAAATAATTATAAAAAACAATTATCTTGTGCTTGGGCGAAAAAAAATTGTAGTTTGAAATATAATGATCAAGCCTCTAGAAATGCGACGAATGCGCTCTGGTTTTTCTAATTAAAATGCGGCAACGACGCTGTGAGATAAGGCACCATTGTTTAGGTTGTTTTGGTTTAGGATTTATTATCGGGTCATAAAAGGCTCCAACAACGTCTTTGAAAGCAAAAATAAATAAAAAGAACAATCTTATTTGAATGCATTACTATAAGTAGGTAATATCTTATGAGAATTTAAAAAGATACCATCTGAAAGTTATAATAATGTTATTATTTTTATATATAAATCTGCCTAGCCTTTTCCCAACTATGTTGGGGCCGGCTTCCAGTCTAACCGGATGCAGCTGAATACCAATATTTTTCATGGAATTTGTTTTTAAATTGCAATATAAGGAAAAATGCAAACTATGAAATAATAATATTACTATCACTTTATTTATTTCTATATCTCTCCCTCTATCTGAATACAAAAACATAACTTACTTGCATGTTCAACTCCACTGCTATTTGGGATATATTTAACCCTTGTCTATGCAAAACAATAATTTGATTCCTTTCTTCCTGAATCAGGTTTCGGGTCGTCATGGTTGCACCACGTTAGTCACAGCCCACACACAATACACACACAGTCCAGGATACAAGCTAGGGTCAAGAAGAGGCTTTCGATCACAGTCCGGTATACAAGCAGAGGTCACAGTTAGGCAGGCAATCAGTCCGATAGAAATAAACAGGTCGTAAAATGAAATGGCGATAGGAATTTAAGGGAAGCGTCAAAAATTAGCGAGAGCAAATTGGCACTGCCGCGCTCTAGCTAATGTTTGTTATTTTATGTTACTCGCTCATTACTCACACAAATGCATATTGTCTCTAATTGGGGGAAACTAGGAAGGGGTGTGGTTTGTCACTAGCTGCGCTCTCGCAGGAATATTTTCTTAAGTGAGCATGCTTAACTTGGGCCGATAGTACGTGCGTGCCGCCCTCGCGCCTCAGGCTATACCTAATCTAGGCAAAAAAATTAAAAAACAACATTGAGTTTCTAACCGAATTTCTGTTTTATTTTTTTGTTTTAAAAAACCCCAAAATAGTAATGTTTAGACACTTAAATACTAGCTTTGAAATAAATACCTACTTAATATAAAATTATCAATAGAATTAGCATAAAAAATATTATTAAAATCTCGTTTATGATTGTAGATGTTATGCTTGGTCAATCCCTAGCATCAGTGGGATGACACTGACAGCTCACTCCACGCGGGTCTTCACGGTGAGATTTTTTTACAGAATCGACCAGCAGGAGTCGAAGATCTGTGTGTTCCCACACGCGTCAATAAGTCACCGCTCGGCGCCGCGGTGGGCCTCATAGCTCCGTCCCTTGCTACGGTCGTCGCCACCGGTGTCGCTGTCTCTGTTGCGCAGACCTTGTCGTTTGTCGAAACCACGGTTATGTTCCGAGAAATAAGTTACCAGTCTTCATGGATGACGTAAGTGTTAATTTCAGGAAGTTGTTATAGATAATGTGTCTCTGACTTATAAAAAAGAAGTCTTGTACAAATGACTACTATGTATATTGTCACCTTTTACAGATGGCAATGAAAATAAAAGTTCATATTGTTTCAATGAGTGTTTAATTATTTAATTATATATTCCACTCTATATAACAGAAGTTTATTAATTTCAGATGTAAATTTCCTGAAACATTACTATTATTATTAAAGTCTAGTTAAATTCATAAGCTTAGTCTGCGAATCGGCTAATGCGGCTAAAATCATTGCACTTCAGAAAACGTGGCTACATAGGCTGTCAAAGCGATATGCGCCGATCGCACGTTGTTATTGTTTAGTGTGTACATGTGAACTAACTGTATTGATAATTTAAATAAATTCTGTGATTGCCTAAGTGAGATTGCTGATATCGTTGAGAGTACGAATTTGGAACATGTGTATATGCTCGGTAATTTTAATGCTCACCCTAGTGAATTGTTTAGTTGGGAACTATTAAGCTTTTGTAATGAACAAAGTAGGTGCTGTGCCGATTACATTAAGTTAGATATTGACTCCAATACTTATACTTTTGTCAGTGATGTCTGTGGGAGTAAACGTTGGCTTGATCATTGCTCGGTGTCTGAAACAGCGTGGAAAATACTAGGGAAGGTTAAAGTTTACCATGATATCTACTGGTTTGACCATTTTCCACTTGCTTTTCAGGTTAACCTTGGAATGGTAAGGCCAGCGAATCCTTCAGCTAATTTTGGAAATAAGGCAGTTGATAGAGCTACGTGGGGTGAAAGAGATGCAACGCAAAAGGACTATTACTATAGATTATGTATGGAGAAACTTAAAAATGTTGACTTCCCAGATGGGAAGTCAACATTTTTAAGTTTTTAACACGGTTTTTAAAAAATGATAACAACAGTTTCCGAATTCAGATGAATTCGGAAACTGTTGTTATCATTTTTGCCATAACAACAAGGAACATTGTAAAATAATTGATGCGTTGTAAAATAATATTGTGACGGCGCTTCGGGAAGCGGCGGAGGGCAGCTCTGGTTTATTAAGAGTTGGGAGGGGTCGGCGTAAAGTGGTTGGGTGGAACAGGTATGTCAGGGACGTTCACGGGAACGCGAGGAGGGCCTTTCTTAACTGGGTGTGGCATGGAAAACCTCACACGGGGTAGCAGTTTGTGGAAATGAGGGAGACTAGAAAGGTTTTAAAGAAAAATTAAACTTTTGTCAGAATAATGAAGAGCAAATTAAGATGGACATTTTGGCATCGGAGCACAGGTGCAAACATTTTCAAAAATTTTGGAAATCCACACAACGATTGAGCCCTAAACCTGCAGTTCCGGTGAGCGTAAATAGCATGACTGATCCTGAGGACATTGCGAAATGTTTAGGAGGCACTTTAGTGCAACCTCGCTGCTTCACCCGGAAGATCGGGATTATGTCGCTGAGCATGGATTGTCTGGTGTTCCGATCAGTATCTCATCAAAAGAGATACGGAATGTCATACGATCTATGACTGGGGGCAAATCGCCGGGTCACGATGGACTCAGCAATGAACATTTCCAATACGCTGGTCCGCATCTCCCAAGAGTCATATCTATGCTATATAATCTTTGTCTGAGGCACTCGTATTTACCGACTGTTCTGATGAGGACGATGGTTGTGCCCATGGTCAAAAACTAAACCGGTCAGACAAAGATAATTATAGGCCAATATCCTTGGCTACTGTAACAGCAAAGGTGCTTGACGGTGTGCTTGAACGGAGAGTAACTAGACAGCTCAAACTTCATAATACACAGTTCGGTTTTAGAGCTGGGCTGTCCACTGAAACTGCTATTCTGGCGCTCAAGCACACGGTCATGTACTATACTGATAGAAACACACCTGTGTATGCTGCTTTACTAGACCTCTCCAAGGCGTTTGACCTGGTGGATTATACGTCTTATGGACGAAATTGCGTGAGCAAGGTCTTCCTAATGAGCTTATTGAACTCTTAGATTACTGGTTTGACCATCAAATCAACCAGGTCAGATGGTCACAGGTGTTGTCTGGGGCGTATGGGTTGGAGTGTGGGGTGAGACATGAAGGTTTGACTTCCGCGACGGTCTTCAGTCTATATGTTAATAAGTTGATAGAGGAGCTCAGCAACACTGGTATCGGATGCTCTATCGATGGTAACATTATCAACAGTATAAGTTATGCTGATGATATGGTGCTGCTGAGTCCCTCGATTGATGGACTCAGACTGATGCTGGAGGTATGCGAGAGATACGCCACGTCTCATGATTTAGTGTACAATGTACGGAAGAGTGAGCTTGTTGTGTTTTGGGTAGGTACTAAAAAGCCAACGACAGTTCCTCCGGTGTTTTTGTACGGTTTACCACTGAATAGAGTGTCGCATTTTAAGTACCTCAGTCACATAATAAATGAGGACCTGAATGATGCCAGTGACATTGAAAGGGACCGAAGAGCGTTGTTGGTCCGATGTAATATGCTGGCCCGTAGGTTTGCGCGATGTACTAGAGAAATGAAACTCACTCTGTTCAAGGTGTTTTGCCAGTCCTTTTACACGTGCATCCTATGGGTTAGACATACGCAGAGGGCCTACAACGTTCTTAGAGTTCAGTACAATAATGCCTCTAGGGTGCTGATGGGGCTCCCGCGGTTCTGTAGCGCGTCGGGTATGTTTGCTGAAGCTGATACTGATAGTTTTCAGGCTATTATGCGTAAGAGAACAGCATCCCTGATTGTTCGAAAGAGTTACCGTGGCCCTGGAGCACAGGCAACTGAAGGAACACGGGTGGGTTTTAGTCAGTAAGAGTCTGACACGCCCTTCCGCTCCGCCCAGAGCGGGAGAGGTCATTTGATGATTTCCCACCCAAAAAAAAAAAACAAAAAAAAAAAAAAAAAACTGATGCGAAGGATTCGCGGGAGCGCCAACCGCATCTTAAGGGTGATAGTGAATAAGCCTGATAGCCCGTTCCTGGGGCACTGGACCAGGATGCACAGCTGCAGCTCGGGTGCAGCGGGAAACGGACGTATTAATTATAGGTTTATGAATTAGTTTTATATTTTGTTAGTCTTAGTTTACTTATTATAAGGTGAAATTTTACTAACATAGTTGTATAAGTGTTACTAACACTTATATGCATCATTTGTGTTCGAATTAAATAAATAATAATAATAAACTTTAGAAGCATTATAGTCCCTTTCCTGTTTCATAATGACCTTTTTCAATTACTGTAAAGACACGTGGGTTTTACTAAAAATAAATAGTTAGTAGAATAGTTTTTGAATTTCGTCCATCAAGTCATATTCCTATATAATCCTGCAATGGGTTTGAGGCCGAATCAGTAAAATTTCTGCCATATTTCTGAGTGGAATCAGTACAAAAGAAAGTTATTATAAAGAGAAGACGTAATTTGAACCAAGAAGAAATGATCAAAGCCGTGGGAATGTTGGAAGCTGGTTCTCGGCAACTTGCTGTGGCAATCACTCTAGGCATTACGCAGAGTGTTATAAGTCGACTTTGGACACGTTACCGCATCACTGGCAGCGTGACAGAGTGACATAGAGGACAAGCTCGCATCACCACACGCAGACAAGATCGTTAAATACATATTGCTGCTCGGCGAAATCGTACAAAGACCACGATGGTGTTGGTTACGAGGCTTTATAGCACTTCAGGAATGTTAATAAGCGATCAAACCATAAGAAATAGCTTGCATGAAGTCAATCTCAGTGTCTTAAAGTCGCTACGTGTACCACCTATAGAGCCCCGCCATCGCAGAGCGTTTACAATGGGCTTGTGGACACAGACATTTTGTGGGCAGAAGAAAAGTTGCATTTTGTAAGTTTTTTTGACGCATATTGCTTTGGTATAAGGCCAGATACTAGACGTACACGGTATTACAGGACCCCTAGATGGCAAGAACGTTTAAAATCATGCCAGGAAGTCCATACATACAGTGGTGGAACAATCAAGTTTTTGTCTCTAGTTGGCATTTGTTTAATTACTTTTCCATTCACAGGGCTAACTGGCATAGCGTATTGTTTAGGTGGCACACCAAACGAAACCCATGCAAATCTTGTGCACAAATAACAAGGCATGACGGAAGAAACTTTAAGTGTCACCGCTCCAACATCTTCACTATATAATATTTGACGAAATAACTCTAGAATTGCTAGAGAATTTGCGAGACATGGCAGAATACTCGGATAAAGTAAGGTATTGTGTTGATAGTCTCCTTGGACGCGTATCGTATATTAGTCACTACATAGAGACACTCATGGAAGTTGCCTATTCAACTTTCATACTGAGTTCTACATTTTGAGAGCTAAAATTATAATTTTACGAGCCAAGCTGCCTAAAATATGCTAATGGAGTCTTGGAAACTCTCACATCAGTATATTGTGATTTAAGGTGTTATTTATTAATTAATAAGTATTTGGGAATCATTTAATGACATCTGCTTTGTATGGAACTGCGTATGGAGGAGGTCGATACGTAGACATACGAATCTATGTACCGAAATTCAAAATATTTCATTTTTTTATCAATAGTGTTAAGTGATAAATTATTACTAAACAAATAAAGTGTATATGGATATAAACGACAAAGGGGTTTGAAGATTTTAGTATGGAGGGTGGCCCTAACGTCGGCCGCCATTTAGATTTTTTTTCGGAATCGCGGTGTATAACAAAAGTTATGTATTTAGATAGAGGACACTTATACAAACAAAAAATGTCAATAACATAATATCCTAAAGCATCAGGTTTCGGAGTTATTCACCGAAATAGAAGTCAAAAACTGAACCTTGAAGAAACAAGGATCTTTTTGTTTTTTTTTCCATTCAGGTAAGCATATTATTTAACTATAAAAACATAATTGCATCATGTATAGCAAATATTTTAGTTATGAGCGAAAGAGACAAAAATATATGCATACCCAAAGCCGTATAAGGACGCCCCGCGACAACCCGCCCGTAGCGTCACCCTTCAGTTTGCCACCTTGACGTCCATTGTGCGCACGCGTTCTCACGTTGCTTTTGGAATTGTTTCTTGACAAAATGTCAAGCCATATTGGTGCCAGAACTTGCTTTTTTTGTGGGAAAAGCACTGTGCGTGGCCCACGGCGAAGATCTCCACGTCCTGTACAGTCTTGTTTGCTGACTGAAGACTTTATAGCCAGTCATCCAAGTATCATAAACTATGCACGCCACCTATTTGAGGACCGCCAGGTTAGTACGTTTGTTTGACAGTTATAGAGCCCATAATGTATGTTTTGTATATGTGTATTTTTTTATATAAGTATGTATATTCTTTCTAAAATTCCATGAGACTTGAGACAAAACGAAGTAGCGCGCCATGTAAACTTTTTTTAATATTAGTTTACATGGCGTGCTACTTCGTTTTTTAGTATTTCTACGTCTTAATTAAAAGTCTTGCGGTAATTTATAAACAATATCTACATATTTACAAAGATAACATGCGAAACATAAAAATTTCAATATAGTGTACTTAGTATTGGCTACCTTTATAGAAATGTTAATGTCGTGTTAGTATATTGAAAGAAAAAGCATAGCCGGTAGTTTTCACCAAGTCAAAGACTATTTCGGTGCTTTCCAACGCTACATCATCGTAATAATATTCATTATGTATATCTCGTGCATGATTATCTGCACGCGTGAACTAATTGCAAGGTGAGGGAAACGAAATGCGGCGACGCTGATAGTGCTAGGAAATCCAATCAAAGGCATCTCTATTTCACTATATTAACACTTCTGTGGCTACCTGCTATTACGCACAATATTATACATCTCCATAAGCCCCATAAATGTGAGCGAGAGATACTGATAACAATGATTTATTGCCCAATGGTTAATACTGGCACTATAGTACGAGGGCTGCACTAAACGTATCGGGAATGGAATATTTCCACTGTTCCTGTCATATTAAAATCGTTTTAATTGAAAACTCCTTGGTTTTAAAAATCGAATACCATTTATTTATTTTAAAAAAAGATTCTCGGTCTTGTCACAAGGTTTTGTCAAACTTGTTTAATCGTTGAGAAAATGGAATTGACTCGAGAAAATTCAAGAGCGATAATTTATTATGACTTTCGAAGTGGTTTAACACAAAAACAGTGTGTTGACCGGATGATTTCTGCATTTGGTGATCAAGGCCCATCCAAAACCACAATTTATCGCTGGTTTGCTGAATTTCAACGTGGACGTGTCAAGCTCAGTGATGATCCCCGTCAAGGTCGTCCAAAAACTGCAGTCACCCAAGAAAACGTTGATGCTGTGCGTAAGCTGATTGAGGAAGATCGACATGTGACATACCGCGAAATTCAGGCAACTTTAGACATTGGCATGAGTCAAATACAAATAATCTTGCATGAACAATTAGGTGTAAAAAAGTTGTTTTCCCGATGGATACCGCATTCGCTCTGTGAAGAGCAAAAAGCGGCTCGCGTTACTTGGTGCGTCAGAACTCTCGAAAGATTCCACGCAGGATCCTCAAATGCTGTATACAACATCGTATCAGGTGACGAATCCTGGATATACGCGTACGAACCCGAAACAAAAAACCAGTCACGAGTTTGGGTGTTCGAAAATGAGTTAAAGTCAACAAAAATTGTTCGTTCACGGAGTGTTGCAAAAAAAATGGTGGCCACGTTTGTCTCCAAAACCGGCCATGTTACGGCTATTCCTCTTGAGGGACAAAGAACGGTTAATGCAGAATGGTATGCTAGCATTTGTTTGCCACTGGTCGTTTCTGAACTCCGTAAAGAGAACTGCAACCGCCGCATCATCCTCCATCACGACAATGCGAGTTCTCACACCGCGCACAGAACAAAAGAGTTTTTAGAGCAAGAAAACATAGAATTGTTAGACCATCCGCCGTACAGCCCCGACCTAAGCCCTAATGATTTCTATACTTTCCCTAAAATAAAGAATAAATTGCGTGGACAGAGATTTTCATCACCTGAAGAAGCTGTGGACGCCTACAAAACGGCTATTTTGGAGACTCCAACTTCCGAATGGAATGGTTGCTTCAATGATTGGTTCCATCGTATGGAAAAATGTGTCAAATTTCGCGGAGAATACTTCGAAAAGCAATAAATACATTTTTAAATAGTAATGTTGTGTCACTTCCTTGATTCCCGAAATTTTCAGTGCCGCCCTCGTATTACTCCTATTGTTATTTATTAGGAGTTTGTTATTATTTCAATTAGTATTTGAAATATATTTTTTTACAACAGGTTTTGGCGGAACACCGAATTTGCCGACCTTATCTGCAACGTGCTGATCGTTTTGTTATCGCGCAAAGGGAAATTGAAGAACGAGAGGCAGAGGATTTGGCAAGGCAAGAAGATGCAATCAGTGACGTTTATATGCCCTCACCTGAGCTTAGAGAACAAAAAGTTCCACCTTTTGATCCACTTGAAAACAGTTCCGAGGAGCCTCGCGCTTCCAATATCTCCCTGGAAATAGATGCTGTGGCTCAAGTTGCTCCTTTGGTAGAAGTAATGCCACCAGTAAATGTGCCTGAATTTCCAGTACCTGATTTCACACGAGTCTCATATAGTGCCTCAAATTGTATTCTAGCAGGATGCCACCAAAGACAGAATCTGCGTAGGATTAATTTTACTATAAGATGAATTAATGTTCTGTCTAAATATAATATACACATCCCACGTGGAACTCTTGTTTGTGAAGTCCATGCTGGACCTGAAGCACTGTGGAATGATTACCTAACGCATTGTCATCCTAGGCAGGATCTTTTTAATAGCGCACAGATGTCAAAATTTTTAAAAATGTTGTGGTTGCAACTCAAACACTTGTCATTATTGAATTTTGAAAGATTAGATACTATTGACGACAGCGTCTTTTATTATTTTATTGGATACATAAAATAAATATTTTGTAATATTCTGCAAGAAAAACCTTCAATCTCGACATCTTTTACAAAACCTAAAACAGCCCTTGTTATATGTAAGTTGCATACTGGTGATTCTAACGAAAGACTTTCTAGTGTGTGTTCGTATGACTCCGCAACATTTAAGTGGTGTAATGAAAAAAAAAAATCGCAAAAGTTGATGATAGAATTTGAGTTTCCAACCACTTGGGCTTTGATCATATATATGGACCTGATTGTGCCTTTTCGTACAGACACAATATGCACTAAAGGATTTTAAGAATTCCACGTATATTATTTTCAAACCACATTGAACAATTGCTAACAATTTCCAACGGTACTTATTTCTTTCTGCAAAAAAGCTCTAATTACCAATTTCAATGAACTTCATACAGTCACCATAAATACCGTAATTTATTAAAGGTATTTTTAATTGTAAGTCCAGATGGATATATTATAAACACCTTTGGGTCATACGAGGCAAACAAATCTGACGCTTCTATCATGGCAGAATTGTTAAGAGAAAACGAAGACAATTCTTATTATTGGTTCTTTGAGAAGGGAGATGTATTCATTCTAGATCGAGGATCCCGTGATGTGATGGAAGATATAAGTTCGTGTGGATCGAAGCTTATATGCCACAAACGAAAGATGAAGATGAACGTCAGCTGACTACACAACAGGCAAACGAATCTAGAAAAGTAACTTTATGCCATTGGGTAGTGGAAACTATTAATGGTCAATAAAAAAATCAGTTCAGGCAACTTAGTTCGCAGTTTTTCAACATCGCGGCACCACACTTATACGAAGAAGTAAGAATTGCTTGTGCTCTAATAAATGCGTTCGGGAAACGACTGACAGACCATCAGCTCGTTGATCAGTTTATAAATGAAATATATTTAAAACATGATGCCCCAAACCACATAAGTAAGTTTGTGATTCAAAATAACTTTAACTTCCCTAGAGCCAATTTTCGGGCTATGGACGCTGGAGGAGGATTCGAACAATTCCCAAATCTAACATGATCAGTTGTTAGTAATAGCATTGGGACCGTACCGAGTCGCCCAAGCTCGTAGTTACTATGGAGAACATATTAAAGAAAACGGTTTTTTTTTATTGAATTATGCGAAGAAGTTGAAATCGATTATGACTTGAGTCAATACAACATTGTCGTTTCTGATCCTTGGCTTTTAAGAGCCAGAATCCACTCAAGACACCAAAACAATCGAATTTATTTTGTCTATATCTTGTTCGATAATAATTTGCAAGGCAGTAACAAAATAGTTGGCTACTATTGTAACTGCATTGTAGGAAAACGAAAACTTGGATGTTGCTCCCATGTGATGTGTATTATATGGTACATGGTATGGGCGCGACACCAAGAATATCTTATTCAGCCTCCCGCTGCCTTTTTGGATGATATTATTTATACCGAATATGATTAATAAATCTTATGTTTTATCCACTAGGTGTATTAAATTATTTCATGTTTACCTACAAAAATATCATTGTAATTTAACACATTTATCTCATATTCTTATGTTCCGATTGTAATAAAAAAGATTTTAGTAAACAAAATAAATGATTAGTAATATAATATTTATTTTCTTTCTCTGGCTGATTCAGATTAAGAGTAAATAACTTAATCAATATGAAGTAACTACGAAATAAATAAATAAATTCGTTGTAATAAATATAAAAATTGTTATTTTTATCTTAGAATATCTCAGAGACCTGACGCGTTATGATGTTATGTTATATGACGTTTTATGTTTGTATAAGTGTCCGCTATCCAAATATTTATTGTGCACCGCGATTTTGAAAAAAAAACAAAATGGTGGCTGATGTTAGGGCAAAACCTTCAAACTCCTGTGTTAAAAATATATATTTTTTAACTATGCCAAATGACAAGGTGATACAAAAACATAATATCAAAATGGTCCTTCAACCAAACAAGGTAAAGTCGGTGTCGCTTGAGCACTTTTGGTAAGTATCGATTTTGCAATTCAGTACAAATAAATCTTTGGTGCATGTGACTTTTTATCATCTTAAAGAAAAGAAACTAAGATCATTCGAAAGAGAAAAAATAGTATAGTTGGGGTCAGTAAAAAAGTTATGATCGCAAAATGTTGCGCTTGACCCCTTATGCCTTTTTACAGTCGACATTTTGAATTTTATTTGTTCTGAAATCATTAAGCTATGTTTTGTGTTCTTTGTTGTTTGTATATAAACATATTTGGAATAAATAATCCTGTTAAAGTTTTTGTCAAGCTTCACATCATCTTCGTGTCATTGTTGAATGGGTTTCAAGCCCCTAAGAATAATATATGGACCTACTCGTATATTCATCATATATATAAACCTTAAAATTCCTCTGTTTCTTCATCATTCTGTTTCTTTTAATTGAAACTACAATATAATATAGGTAGAGCCATTTATTAAATTCGTCAAGTGAACTATTCCTAAAGGCTGTAATCGTCACACAGATTCTTCTTTTCTAATTCAGATTTGATTTCGGTGTCTAAGTATCGGTTAACGATGGCAGGACACTCCAAATCGTTTGAGACGTAACACAGCGGTGTGCGGAGCTGGTGTATGGCGACCGGTTGCTGCGAATATCGCTGAAGCGCTTGCGGCGCTGACGTCAAATTATACGATTCAGCGCGCAGCAGCACCAGCTGAGAGCGAAGCGCGCGCGCTGGCGCCACGTAGCCGCGCGTGCGCTCGATGCTCGCCAAAGCAGATTCTATAAGCCCACGGGCGTACTGCGTCGAGTGTTGCATACGTCCCAATAGAATTCTGACACACGCGTCCACTTTCTGAGACCAAGTGGCATTCCGCAGCACATCATCTAGACCTACTATATCTTCACCAACTATCAGCTTAGACATGTGCCGAATAATGGAATCCTGAAGCTGCTCCTCTGTCTTGAAATTGCATAGTTGTTCTTCAATAGTTTCTTGTAGCTCATCAGGCGAAAATCCGACACAAAATACTGTTCCAGTTAAACCTGCAATAATACAATATTTATGAAACTCCTGATCAAGTTGGCATAGGTAGAACATTCATTAGCACAAAAAATGAAGGAGTAAGTACCATGATTTTCGAGTATGGCGGCAAGTTCTAGAGCCAGAGGCACTCCACTCTCGTATCCCAGCAAGTAGAAGTTATTTTGAACCCTGGTTTTGTTTATGAGGATCTGACAACAACAAAATAAGTTCCTTAAATATCAACAATCTGTTTTTATGTACATAGTGTGTATTCCAATAAGATTGTTTCAAAGTTTAAGGGTAAGGTTCAAAGGTTCTCTAAGTATAGAAAGTTTTCAAATTGCGATCATATACCGGAACGCGCTACGTGAGTACATTCCGTATAAAGTAGGCCGATCACCTGGTGAAGGTCGCAGGTGCCGGTGTGTTCTATAAAATGATCACCGTGAAAACTTAAGTAACGTGAGCAGTCAATAGTGTCAATCCCTAGCATCAGGTGCAATGACAGCTCATTAAGAGAATCGATCGGCAGGACTGATCGTTATGGCGGAGCTTGCTGGAGGAGTAGGTATGTCCAGCAGTGGACGTGTTTCGGCTTAATGATAATGATCGCATAATATAATAGGAGTATATATTACCCGAGCATATCTCTGGGCAGTCTCCCGCACAGTTTCCTTGGGGTTGTAGATTCCCGGCTGCAGCACCAGCGCCGGCAGCTTGAGGGGCTCGCACAGCACGCGGAACCTCTCGTGGTGACCCTCCATACCCGGCACTATATACAGGTATCTCTTGTTTACATCAAATTCGTCCTTGCACTACAAAAAAAAAAAACCTGTAATAGAGGCTTTACGTATCTAATGTTAATGTACTCATTTATTTTTATTTTTTATTATAACCTCCTTCATTCCTGGCTTACACCTCTCACCTCTACACCACCGGCAAGAGGTATGATATGCGTGCCAATGCGTTATAACAGGAAGAATAAGTTGATTTCAATTTACAATAAGGTTTGTTTACTCTATACTCACCAACGATATGTCTTTATTAAGTGTCGGTACCATGACGAAGTCAACTGTGGCGAGGAGTTCGTCAGGACTAACGTTAGTAAAGAATGTCGCTAACCCAGTAACATTTTCTGGGACTGTATCAGATGCAGACTCCACCAGCTCATTTATTCTAAAATAAAATCAAAATCAATAAAATAGATAGGAAGAATATAGAAAGGTGGTGTCACCCCATGTAGCCATATTCACGCAAATGAATAATTTGATTTGTTTTTAATTATAGACAGAAAAGTTTGGAGTAAGAGTTTTTGTGAGTAGGAAAAGAGCAAAGACACGATGAATAGAATGTTTACTTGCATGAATGATAAAAAGGGGGTGACTATTGAGGTGACGGCTTATTGAGATGTTTGGCAGAAGAAATGCTGCACTAACGCCAAATAAATTGCGATAAGGTTGTAATATATAATATTCAAGAGGATGAAGATAGCTTGAGAATTGAAAATGTATAATTAAAAATATGATTTACATATTCAGGTTTTTTTGTTACAACGTACCTCTTTAGAGTCAACAGCGGTATTGCGTCTTCGTCCAAAGATATATTATATGCTATATTTAGGAACGCACTAATTATTGGTATTTCTTCATCTGCCATTCCTAACTCTTGCAAAGTAGTGTCAGGGTTTGTGTTTTGTTGAATGCTTATTCCTGAAATATAAGTTGTATTATAAGCTGTAGGTTTGTTATTAAGCTATTGTTTAGCTACAAAATTATCAACTGAAGGCATGTTAAAGACACGGTATGAAGTCATAATTATGACTGCCTCGATGGTTTAGTGGTCGGCAAGTGCGCCGTTGAGTATTAGGTCCACTCTCAAGGTTAGGCATAGAATTATAGTATTTTTTGGAGTCTATATTTGTTTCCGTTTGGTGTCAATAGGCTCGGCCCTGTGATAATCTCCTCTTATTTAAATACGTGGTGGACCATGAGACAGAATCGCTGAACATACATAGGGGTGTTACGGGAAGCCTTTAGAGAGAGGCTTCTAAAATTTTTCTTTGTACCTCGTTACATGGGCTACCCTGTATAACTGGCAATTATGAGTGTACTGTACACCGCTACCTAACCCTTGGGGATATACAAAAACGTGTTGTTATTAAATGAGTTGATTTTATTACCGGCCAATGCAATGAGTTTTTGTAACAGTCTGGGTGTGTGTGACTGCGCAGGCTTCGCTAGCAGTATGGTTGACGTGCTACACAGCGCCCGCTCCGCGGCCTCTGCCAAGTCGTGGGGACTTGGCTTGCTCTGTGCCAAGAAAACATATATTGTGTAATGTAAGTGCAACGGATTTAGTCCGTGCAAAAAAACATACTTCTACTTTCTTCTTTATTTATCTAGTCTTTATGTAGATAATAATACTTAATATTTATAAATGAACTTACTTCATTTAAGCCCGACAGGTCCAAACTAGTTGCTGTAAAACCACACTTTGCTCTAGCTATACATACGTCCTGGTCCATAGAACTGACCGTTGACACCACTGAAAAGTACCTGTGAAATTTTTTACTTAAATTTTAATGAAATAAGTTAATGAAACGTAAGCATAATGTAGCTATCGAGCTTAAATGGGATGGTCCAGTGGTAATGGTCCCGGCTTATGAGTTGGAGGTCATAAGTTAGAAACGCAAGCAGGCGCTTTACTTTGTGTAATTTATTTATCACTATTGCTCTCAAAAGGCGAAGGGAAACATCGTGAGGAAACCGGCATGTCCTAGAACCAAAAATTCGAAGACATTTATGATATCTACCAATCCCTACTGGACCCGCGTGGTGGATTACAGCCCAATCTCTCTCTCACAGAGAAGAGGCCCGTGTCAGCACTGGGAACGTTAAAGGTTGATTATGCTAAGCTTAATTGGAACTAGGCTGATCACATCGCATACTGGAAAAAGGTTTAGGCTAAGAAAAACACACAGTGGGACAACCAACCAAACAGCAGCAAATATAAAGGAGCTAGCGGGACGAACTCCAATCTCGTCTCAAAGATTGAGATAAGCAGTGGATTACTAAAGACTTAGTAATAATTATGACGATCAACAGTTTAAGTTAATAAAATTAATATTGAAATATACTAACTTTAGTTCAGGACATAACGATCTTGAAGCTACATCTAAAGAATTTAGAAGTGTTGTCAATTCTTCTTTATGTTTATCGTCCGAGACTTTTGTTATAGCTAAGTAAATGCCTTCAATGGTTCCAAGACTGTTAGCATCATTTATTACGGTAGAAATATGATTTCTGACATCAATCGTTTTTTCTAGAGTTATCACTTCAACGCCTAGATTTCGCCAAGACCTTGAAAAGAGAAGATTTTTTTTTCATTTTCGAATTATTTTGGTCCAATCTTTTGTGGAAGATGTATGTAAATAATCTTACCCTATTTTATAACGTTGATACTGATTTAAGCTTGTAGAGTGAATGTATAGTTTGTTAGCTCCACGATGTACTAGTTTGTCGGCTAGCTGAACTCCAAGAGCGCCATCATCCCAGAACATTAAATGTGTTTTATCAGGTTTACATATTATTCTGAAACAAAAAATGACTTATTTTGTAATTAGGATCTTTAAATGACATCCTAATTACACTTGGTCGGCTAAACACATTCGGATGCATACGGAATAAAGACACAGGCGCAGGCATACTCGTACAGTTGCATTTGGTAAAAAGCGAATTCATCAATACTGCATACGCAAATATCAAACACATAACATCACGCCTGTATTCCCCGAAGGGTTAGGCAGAGGTGTACCTATAGTACACCCACATTTCGCCAGTTATGTTCAAGTCCCATGTAATAGTGGAGTCTGGATTTGTGCCCGGTTGATGGCAATAGGCCGCTATTGCCATTAACCGGGCACAAATCCAGACTGCGGGCTGCTACTGAGAAAATACAGATGGAAAAACCCAATAACACTTTGCTCGACCCGAGAATCGAACCCAGGACCTCTTGCTCAGCAGTAGCAAATATCGGATGGCCGAATTCGTGTAAAGTATAAAATACCCCAATGCGGAGACCCAGTATTACTCATGCACATTACCTAGTGTATGCGTTGCTCACAGAGTCTTGCATCCTCAGCAGCACCCTGCCGCAGTGCCTGCTGGCCGCGAGCAGTCTGAATGCGCGCGCGGCGTCGTGCGGCGCGTACGACACTCGCGTTAGAGGACGCACGTAACCGCGACTAATACCATCGCTCAACATCGTCTGCAGATACTTCATTTCATCAATATTCTGTTGCGTGAATAGAGACGACAAGTCACTCGCGACGTATGACCGTTTATCTATAAATAACATTCGAAGTTCGTAATCTTCGCTATCCTGAAGTTGAACTGTGTCGACGAAGATTCCAGAAAGTGCCAAGCATTTGAGAGAAGTCTGAAAAACAAAAATTACGTAACCATTATTTTATTCTATTTTAGTTTACTTGTTATTCGTTTATTTAATAAGTTTGTTAGATATAAAAACTTACACTTTTAAGTTGTCCTTTAACGCAACTTATGATAACTTCACAACCTTTTCCTTTTGTTGCTAATAAAACATTATCTGAAAAACTGCTGTTGCGGGAGTTTCCAATGTTTTCATCTGGAAATGAGACTTATTTTTAAAGTATACAACGACAAACCCAAGCTCCGTACTATTAAACAGGGATACAGCTATCTAAGGCACTGGAACAATGTTGGCTGTAAAGGGCTTGAGTATTATTGCGATTTTGTTGGCTTGCTGGTAAAAATTACTAGTGTATCCTGGCAAGACCATGATATTATAAGCCGCTATTCTGGATAAAACCACAATAATCTTTACTGTAAGCTTATGGCTCGCTCGTCTAGCACGGGCTCAGATTATCATAATTACGAGTAAGTATCGAAATCACCTACCTTTTAACTCAGGGTACAGTTCTTGCAATATCTTCTTTTTCCGTAAATCGCTGACTGTCGTGAACACTGTGCACCCGTGAGCGAGCGCAATGGCAATGGCCGCCTGCCCCAATGCGCCTGTGCCTCCGTGCACAAGCACGTCATAACCAGGTAACATTCTACCCTTGAGTATCTAATAACAAATCAATTTAAATGGTTAGTAAGGACGGGATAATTGTGATAATTTTACAAGCTTTTATTTAACTTGCAATATTTGTATGTATGTATGTTCGGGCCAAATCGTGCAACTTGAATTAAAACCACTTCCTCTTGTCCTCCGGAGTTAAAATTTCACACGTTGGAAACAACGTGTGAAATTTCGAATAAAATGCATTTTAATGATGCATGACCTGATTCTACACTTAGGATTGGCTCCAGACGAAGGAACTCCTTAAAGGTCAACGATACAGACACGAAAATTGAATATGACCTATGTATTTAATTATGGTAGACTTCTTGGGGTTCGGATTTTTGGATAGTTCGCTATCATCATACTTAGTGTCATTGATTATTTTTTTGTACCTATCAATATTGTAAAATAAATATTTAACTAGTTGATTATAGTCGTCTCGAATCTTATTTATATAAAACTTGATTACATCAGAAGTGACAAAATAACTTTCATGCCATGGGTAAGCAAAGGTATGGTAGCAGTAGTAAGAATTAGAATTAGAAATATAATTTATTTGTTTTACCTAATATGGTGTTAATTTTTTTTTAGGTTCATTTTTAGATACTTTCTTCCACAACATATGGTATACAAATATTCAAATGTCATTCTTAAATATCTAAGTACAATTAATTTTAAGATTTGTAATTTACAATAGGTCCTATACGAATTCATATTATTATAATTAGGTAATCGTTACTTTAATGTCAATGTCAAAATTAAGTACATGTCATCTTGGATTTTTTACCATATTCCATGTATTCGCCAATGTCATAAAAGCAATTATCCAATAACCAACTTGTCAGCTTTTTCCTGAACATGGAGATAGGAAGTTCCTTAAATGAGTTAGGTAACTTATTATACGCCTGAATAGCATTAACATATACATTCCTCCTAAATATTTGCAATCTGTATTGAGGTACATTTAATTCAAATTTATATTTATTTCTAGCCATTGATATATATAAAAAATTCTAGCAGAAGCCTTTTTGTGGCTTACTTCTGATTGCATGCGAAAAAAGTGTGGATATTTTTTACTAGCATGCTTAGTTCTTTGATGTACATACAGGGTAAAGATAAAATGTGAAGTTTTTTAAATAACGGTTTACAGCTATCCAAAAACCAGACGCTAGATATTGCCCTACACACTTTTTTTGTACCCGAAATGCCATTACAACTTCAACTGAATTGCCCCATAGTATCAGACCATATGACAGCACAGACAAAACGTATCCGCGATATGCCGTGACTGCTGCGGCTACGGACACTGTTGATCGTAGACGTTTTATTGCGAATACGAATTTATCTAGCTAATCGCATACGTAATTGATGTGTGATTTCCAGTTACAGTTTTGATCCACTATTAGGCCGAAGAATTTTGTATTTACTGCTTGTTCTAGGATAATGTCTTCATATTTTATTCTAAGACTTTGAAAATTTGATTTATAAGTTTAAAATTAAATTATTTTTGTTTTATTTATATTGATTTTTAAATTATTGTTATTGAGCCAAATTATTGTGTCATTGATTGCTTCATTAATTTCCTGTTCCATTTTATTTTTGTCATTACATTTTATTATTAGTGTGGTATCGTCAGCAAATAAGATTCTTTTGTGGCGTGTTGCATTGGCAAGGTCATTAATATATAGCATAAATAAAAAGTGAAAACATGCTGGCTCCATCTCTTCTTCAAGATCCAGCGCTAGGACGCCATCGCCGCCACCAAGGCGGAAGAATAAGGTATCTATAAAGATCACACCGAAACTGTGATACGAATTCTATTACTTTGAACAATTTTATACCAGATTTTGATCCAATAAAAGATGATATAGACACCTGGTTTAGCATTATTCGATCTTATGCAAATACTTTTTCATGGTCTGATAAAATGATTCGCTATCAAGCTTTGAATAAATTAAAAGGATCGGGTAAAGTATGGTATGATTAATTATAATACGTACTGAAAAGCAGTGGCCTGCATGCAAATGGAACGACTGGAGGTTAAAATTGTCGGGTAGTTTCCAAATACGAAGAAATATGTTCAATCTTTTAAAAGAAATCATAGATAAAAACCTATCGATAACCAATCCCTGTATGAATTTTTTTTTTTTGGGCAAAAATGCAAGATAGGTTGCTTCTGTTTGAATTTTTCTGAACAAGATATTATTTCAATTATAGTAGAAAACATAGGTGATCACAATATCAGTGCGTCGATAGAAGCTATTAATTTAAAATCCAGTGATGATTTAGCCAGTTATTTACACAGTCGGGTTTACAAGAAAAATGTAAGACAAGAAAGTAGTTCACGGGACATACAGGTTAAACCAACATCGCATAGTCAGTAAATATCTGTAAATCGAACTCCAGTATACGCAAACTCAGCCGTTGCAAGCCAACCGTCCACTTCCAGTGTTGGCCAAGATTTTAGTCGAAAAATAATTAAATATTAGAATTGTGGGGGTAACCATAAAGGGAACCAATGCGACGCAAATAAATGTGAATATTGTGGGAAAAGAGGGCACGTATTGTTACCATAAGAAACATTTAAAAAAACCTGTAGTGAAACCCGAACAAGAAACTAAATTTATTTGTACAAATCCACGCAATAAGTTTATTAAAAACATTTACGTATTTAATCATTCTTATGAACCATTTATTGACACGGGTAGTAGTTGCTCGTTAATATCTGAATCTTTAGCGAATACAATTTCTTTGTCATACATCGCACTATTCTCACCCGTCGTTTTAAAGGATTTTCTAAACAAACTTATTAATACGTAAATAAAAAAGGTACGATTAGTCTTTTTTTAGATTTTATTTTTTGAGTGATGTAGACATGTACGTTTTGGATGATATGGTTGGGTGCTATATATTGATTGGAAGAAATGTGTCTGAGCGATCTAATTTAATGTACTCGCAGGTAGGCGACAAATTAAAATTCCAATGTGCGAGGAAATTCACAGAATTTTATAATAATATGTGTGTATGTGGCTATAGATTTAGGTACAAGTACATATTTAAATGAATTATTGGCTTTATTCAATCGATACAGTGATTGTGATGCTTCAAATATAAAAGAAGTTGGAAAAATTAACAATTACGAAATGATAATTAACTTATCAAGTTCACAGCCAATTCAGCGCTGACCCTTTAGAACTTCGTTTTCGGACAGGCAGACAATTAGGGAAATAATAAAAGAATTGGTAGAAAATAAAATTGTACAAGACAGTAATTCCCCATGCCAGCCCAGACCTTTAAGTTGATAAAAAAAATGGCGAAAAAAGGCTCTTCATTGACTATAGGATATTAAATAAAATTACAATCAAAGATAAATACCCTATGCCCCGGATTGAAGATTTATTAGATAGGCTTCAAGGACATAAGTGTGTGCATTATAGTAGGCAAACTAAGGAAGATGAAAAGAAATATCATTCTTTTGATTTAGAATTGTTAACAGTTGTATGTAGTCTTCAAAAATGTCGACTATACGTCTTGTTAGGTTAACAGTTCCGAATAATTACTGATTGTAGTGCGGTTAGGTACGCCTTAACTAAAAAGGATATTATCACGCGAAAGCAAGTTGGGTCCTATCGACTCAAGAGTTCTCATTTGAAATTGTTCATAGGGAAGGACCCCGGATGCAGCACGTGCCATCCGGTGAAAACTTGGAATCTGAGATAATTATGTCGATTATAGAGGCAGATTGGTTGTTGACAGTACAGATACAGGACTCGTATATAGTAAGAATAAGGGATTTATTGGCACTAGGAGAGGTCGACGAACATAAAGATATTTTTAATAACTTTGAACTTTTAGGCGGAAAAGTTTATAGGAGAACTAGTCAGGGACCTAGATGGGTCGATCCAAAAAAATGTATTTGGGAAATCATAAAATGTAATCATGATGATTTGGGTCATTTTTCTGTAGATAAGTGTGTTGAGCGCGCACGTACACGGTATTTGTTTCGACTTTGACCTGCGTTATATTTTAAAAAAGTATATTAAAAATTGCTTGAGCTGTATAGGTACATTTAAAAATAAAGTGAAGTAAAAAACCTTTTAAAAAACAAGCTTTTATTGAACTAAAAAGTACTAAATAAAACTAACGTTAACATAAAACATTAATATTTTCTTAGAAGCTTGCGGCTTCTCTTAAAGTGTAAGAAGGACGTTCACGCCTCAAGCTTTTAAGAAAATATTAAAGTTTTATGTTAACGTTAGTGTTATTTAGTACTTTTTAGTTCAATAAGAGCTTGTTTTTACTTCAATTTTATTTTGTACTTTTTAGCATTAGAATTTCTATAGATAACCGTTCTATCACCTCTTGAAAAGTACTTGTAAAGACAAATCCAAAGAACCCAAACGCGCCTATACACAAGTCATAGTGAGAAGCCATTCGAGTTGCACTATCCCAGTCATGCCACACTTTAGAACGGGCTATCATTATAATTTAATGAATACTTATACAACATTTCGTGCCTGTGCTGTTGACCTCTGAGGAGTTTTCTCGTATGGGAGCCAGTTCTGGGTGCAGCAGCCAGATTATGGTAAACTTTAGAACGAGCTATCATAATTGTATGCGTATATAAAATTGTAGGTCTCCGCTATTGACCGTTGAGGAGTTCTCTCGACTGGATCCATTCCTGGGTGCAGCAGCCAGGTTATTGTGGACTTTAGAAGGAACCATCATAATTAAACGCGTGTATTAAATGTCATGTCTGCACCGTTGACCGTTAAGGAGATCCTTCGTCTGGAGCCAATTCTGAATGTAGAATCAGAGGTCATGCATAATAAAAATGCATTGTCTACAAAATAGAATCAACGTGTGAAATTTCGACTCCGTAGGATACGAGGAAGTAGTTTTTTTTTCAGCTTGCAAGATTTCACCTAGACAAATATACATACATTGCAAGTTAAATAAAAGCTTGTAAATAAGGGAGGTCCAAAATAAGGACAATTGCACCCTCTGCCAAAATATGCACAATCTTTCCATACCCTCTATCTGGACCATTTAGGACCGTTCGTAACAACTAGAAACAAAAACAAATATTTATTGGTAATTGTAGATTCGTTCACAAAATTTGTATTTATATGTGCTGTACATAAAACTAATGCGACTGGAGTGATAAAAGAATTAGAATAAATACAGTATGGAAACCACATATATGCAATAAATGAAACCACAAGTAATACTAGTCCACAGAAGTATAGCAAAATTAAATATTAAATAAAACACCGTAAATTAAAAAAGTGAAATTTTCAAACAAAATAAATATCAAAATAAATTCTATAAAAGTAAACACTCTGTTTAGAAAACGTACCTTGACCTCAGGAAGAGCGGCAACTACCTACGCACGCGGGTGACATCCAATGGCGGCTTTTTTGTCGGCACCGGCGTTTGATCGTTTGTCAATGTTCGATGAAATCAAAATTCACTTAGTTCATTTTTACCGCCACGCTTTTATTTCGCGATAACTGAACTGAACTAACTAAATTAACTATTGCACATTAGTAAAAAAAAGGAAACTTAAATTTTCACATTTTCAAAATGTCCACCACGTTTCTGAATGCACAAGTTACATCGCCGCACAAAGTTGTCCCGAAGCCTGCTCAACAAATTTCGTTCAGGATCCAGAGCCATGGCTTTTAATTTGTCAAAGGCAGCGACAATAAAAAATAAATACAAATAAACTTATAAACACTATTTATACACACACAAAGTCAAGTAGCAAATAAATGTCAATTTCAACTTAAAAAAAGGACCTATTTATCAGTTTAATTTGCCAAAATCACTTGAAGCACTGCGCGCAAGTAGCTATGAAATCTCTGCGAAAGTCACGATACACTATCCCGGAAGACAGCGGTGAACTAACAAAGCGAGACTTCTCAAAAATGGCGAAAATAATAACATTCATAATTTAGGGTTAACGGCGCAATTATCGTTTATCGATACTTTTTACGCTTACTTACCTACTACCAAAACAAGGCATTAAAATACAAGCATTTTTGTGTTATTCGATTGTTTTAATATTTTTAACAAATTATTGATTGGATTAAGTATTAAAAAACGTTTTAGTAATTTTGTACGATTGGACTGGAGGTTGCTTCTACGTAACTTGTAAAATTGTTATTGTTTACTTCTACTTCATTAATTTTATCTCTAAATCTACTGAATATTTAACAAGAACTTACACAACACACTTAAACAAAGAAGCTGTATAGCTATACATACTTAGGGCATAGTGTTTTTAGAATTATCACAAGAGCACGATAATTCTAATAAAAACACTACGCCCTAAGTATTTAAAGCTAAACAGTTTTTTTGTTTATCGATCATTATTCCCTAATAGTCAATAACAGGTGTCCTTACCTACACGCACCCCTCCTTCCCTGCCGCCCGCAAAATTCGTTCACAATGACCGCCGCCTTTGAAAAAACGCCGCTTGTCTCGAGCCGCCTGTTGTAAGATACCGCCAAAGACACCGCTGCCTACGTACACCCGCAGGAAATGTTAGCGCGTGCCAGTGATAGTTTATGTTTGTGTAAATTGCAAAACAAAATTTCGGCCGTGGCAGGTCAAAAGGCAATTCCAAATTTCCAAGTACTAATCAGCTTCCAGTCTAACCGGATGCAGCTGAATGCCAGTATTTTATAAAATTAATTTCAAGTACTCATGTATCGAAAAAAATTAATAATCAGCCTATAATGTTTCCTGCACACATTGACTGCACAGGTTTCCTGTCTGTGAGAGCAAGTGGGCCGTACCGTCACAGTATTAAATTCCATACATTTGCGAAACGAATGTATTTGCGTAGAGCAACGGCGGCGGCGGAGATCACGCGGGGAGTCGGGCGAAGCTGTCCGCGGCCTCCATACACACTTAGTTTGCGCACTCAAACGTTGAAATAAAATGTATTACATTTTAATTTTCTTTTTCTTTTGTAACTGATTTTTTTTTTTTAATTCCAGCTTGTCGTTTAGGTGTACCGATTTTACATTTTAGGCAAATAGGTAAGTAGAATACGTACAGCGTCGTGATAGTTTGCACTGCATGGCAACGTCACTTTCAATGTTCAAGGATTCAAGGTCATTGAATCATTGACCTAGTTATCCAATTCTACAGAGTGTTCAAATTTGATCAAAATTAGAACTCTAGTTTTTTACCTAATTACTGGACCGATTTCGTCCATTTTTTGTGTATGGTCAGAAAAGGCGATAACAAGTATGTGGTTTCATTTATTGCATATATGTGGTTTCCATACTGTATATAAAATATTTGGAAATCCAAGAAGAATAATTAGTGACGCAGGTTCTCGTTTCACTTCAAGTCAATTTTCTCAGTACTATGTAAATAGAAATAATAGGTTACACATCGTAGCGACAGGAGTACCGTATGCTAATGGACAGGCGGAACGGTTTAACAAAACCATTTTAGAAGCCCTAAAAACTATGGGTCCGGTTACTAACGATGATAGGTGGGATGAGTGCATTAAGGTATTACAGCAGGAACTTAATACTACGATACATAAAACTACTCAAGCCGTTCCTAGTGAGGAATATTCGATTATAGGTAACGCATGGATAGTGATAGTCTCGCCCCAGATCTTGATAGAGAAGCATTCGTAGACGTGTCAACAGTTGCGCAAAATGGTGGACGAAAAAGGCCAGTGCAGAGGATCAAAAGAAAAGATTCGACAAAACGCGAATCAAAGCCACACGGTATAAAAAAGGGGACTTGGTATTGGTCAAAATACAAAGTCAAAGTAATGATAGTCAAAGTAGAAAACTGTTGCCTGCATTCAAAGGCCCATTTCAAATAAAGAAAGTCCTGGAAAGTGATAGATAAGATATTTTAGATTTAAGAGGTAGTCAAAGAAGCTCTAAAATATATAATGGAGTGTAGCCGCAGCGGAAAATATGAAACCATGGATTAATACTGATACTTGGAGCATGGAATGAAAATATAGCATAGGAAAGTAAATAATCAAAACTGTGTTGGCAAGGTATTTATAATTATTTCAGTTAATTCCCACTATCAGTGCCAGCAAAGTATTTATAATAGAACTGTTTTATTGTTTATTTGCCACGAATGTTCGAAAAAAAACTGTATTTATTATTAATCTCCGTCAAATTAGTTTCCTTTTGAGTTAGCGAGCCTCGATAGAACACTGTACCTATAATTAATGTGTACCGCATTAATTGTTGTATTGCACTTTATTTTGAAAGGTAATGTTTTGCTTTGCTTGGTGCTGTACAAGATCAACTTGGTACGCTTGAGTGTGTGAAATACTCTTCGAGTGCAAGTGATATGTCAGCTACAAACCTGGTCTCCTAAATGTGGCAAAGTCCTTTTAGGTGCAGGAAGTGGCATTGCAATGCATGAATGATATAAGTGTGCAATACTTCTTCGGGTGTCCTAGAACGCTTATAATTATTCGTATTTTAACATGGACATACATTTTGATTTCAATATTCTATCCAGACTCATGAGGTGCCTGGGGCAGGCACCATGCAGTATGGCCATGTTGGAAACATTGCATCTGGAGCGACATCTGTGAACGACAGCAAAGAAACTGACATCAACAAAGACAGTTTCATATTGCTGAGGTTCCTGGAGTGGGGGCACCAGAGGCTTTGTAACGGTGAAGTACAAGCAGAGCGGCTTCTTTGGCTTCGGATTTTGGATAGTTCACTATCATCAGACTTAGTGTCATTGATTATTTTCTTGTACCTATCAATATTGTAAAATAAATATTAAACCAGTTGATTATAGTTGTCTCGAATTTTATTTATATAAAACTTGATTACACACCCAGGATTGGCTCCAGTCGAGGAAACTCCTCAACGGTCAACAGCAGAGACACAAAATTTTATACGCTAATACAATTATGATAGCTCGTTCTAAAGTTCACCTTGATCTGGCTGCTGCACCTAGGATTTGCTTCATACGAGAGACCTCCTCAGCGGTCAACAGCACAGGCACGAAATTTTGTATACGTACTCATTACATTATGATTATAGCCCGTTCTAAAGTATCACATGACTTGGATAGTGCAACTAGGATGGCTTCACATCACGACTTGAGTAAAGGCGTGTTTGGGTTCATTGGATTTGTCTTTATAAGTACCTTTTAAAGAGAAGGTGATAGAACGGATATTTAGAGAAATTCTAATGCGAAAAAGTACAAAATAAAATGTCAGCAAAAACCTTTTCAAAAACGAGCTTTTAATAAACTTAAAAGCACTAAATAAAACTTACGTTAACATAGAATTTAAATATTCCCTTAAAAGCTTGCGGCTTATCTGAAAGTATAAGAAGGACGTTCACGCCTCAAGTTTTTAAGAAAATATTAAAATTATATGTTAACGTAAGTTTTATTTAGTGCTTTATCTAATTACGTAAACTCACGAGACAGTAGAGTGCGTGTATGTAGGCGAATGGCACAGTGGCGGCGTCTTCCATGCTCCAGTGCGCCGGCACCGGCCACAGCAGCTCCGGCTGCGCGCGCACCACGCTGCCGGCCGCGCCGCCACGAACCAGCCCCATCACGCGCTCACCACTGTAACATAAGCATAACATAACATCACGCTTGTATTTCTCGAAGTTTAGGCAGGGCTGTAAGTACACCCAAATTTCGCCAGTGACTTTGAAGTCCCATTCTTGTTCCCCATACAGGTTAACTTGTTATTCGACATATTTCTCCCAAGAAGTGAAAGTGTGACCTATTTGCAACAATTAAGCAATATACAGTCTAGGTGAAAATAAATGGGATACAAGTAAATACAAGTTATGGTGTGTTTTTGAAAATTTCTAGGAATTTATCATAAAACATTATTTATCAGAAATCAGAAATGTGAGTAATCTGATTATTGGACCCGCCAACAGCTGTTTTTAAATTATTTGTGGCAGCACGCTCTATTTAATAACTATTAGTAATATCGACATTACAAAAAAATTATATTCCTTTAAAAAAATATGTAAATTATGAACACTTGCCTGTCAGTGGTTCCACTGTAGTCCATTCCGTACACATTGGAGTCGCATGGCGTCACACCAACCGCTCTCTTCACATCGGACGTACAGAGCCCGGTGTAGTGAACCTGATAATACGAACAACAAATAGAACTGTTTTGTGATACCAAAGGGCTGCCTAAGCCGTTGCAAATAGAAAAAATAAAAAATAAACAACTTTAAAAAAATAACTAAAAAGGTGGCAGCTATTTTAGCTCAATATTTTTCTTTCACAGCCAGTCGATAGCGGAAGTCATAAGGTAATAAGGACAGTCAGCAGTGAGCAGTTACTTTATACATACCGTTACCGCCAAATCAGACTGCCGTAACTGAGGAGCCTCTACCCAGCGCAGGGACTCAAGATCTCCAATTTGTGAGCATTGTAGTATTACATGATTTTTTAAGCATTCTTGTTGCTGCACCCCAACCGTAGTTTCCTGTAAAAATCGGGTAGGTTGTATCAGGGACGCAGCCGCAGTGGAGTACGTGAAACGTCTTGTGCGTGCAAAAGAGTGTGTAATAAACACTAGCTTGTTCTCTACAGTACAGGCCCTGACATATGTAGATAGATAATCAAAGAAATCTATATATATAAAATTCAAAGTCCTGACTGATATATCAAAGCACAGCTTAAACCGCTGGTCCTAGAGACATGCAATTTGGAGGGTTTGTTCTTTATGAAGATTAAGTATCCACAAGGGTTTTTCGAAATTCCACCCCTAAGAGGGTGAAATGGGGTTTGAATTTTCTGTAAAACTTTTTATTCTCTGTGTTGATTGACTCGAAAATTGGTATACATACTCTTCAATTAAAATTATGAGACACGTGTATCATAGTTTTTCCAAAATTATCCCCCAACAGAGTCAAATAGGATTTTTCTGAGGTAGAGGTGTGACATCCCGAGTTTCGCATGGACTCGTGATATGCAACATTGATAAAGCCAATATACGTATGTCTTTATATAGATTTAATGAATCATTGTCTTCACTGGTGTCCAATCTCAACCAAGGTATAAAGATGTATCAAATATGTAACTGATATTACTATGAACTAATATTTCCATTTATAAGTAAGTAGCGGTCGCAAGCGCTACTGCTAAGCACGAAATCCTGGGTTTGATTCCCAGGTCGGGCAAAGTATTATTGGGTTTTGCCAAAAGGAATTTTTCAGTAGCAGCCCGAAGTCTGGAATTGTGGCCATTTTATGGCAATAGGCTCGCCCTCTATTACATGGTATTTAAAACATAACTGGCGAAATGTGGGTGTACTACAGGTACAACTATGCCTTACCCTTCGGGGAAATAAGGCGTGATAATTTTATGTTATAAGTAAGTACATGTGAGGAGCTCATGGCTAAGTAATATATAATAACCGCAGGGGTCGACCCATCAGGTTAAGTTACGCTTGACAGGGCTGGTCTGTGGATGGGTGACCATCTTTACATACCGAGACTTCTCCGTGCCTCGTAAACGTTAAGCCGTTGGTCTCGGCTGTCTTTCGTGGGCCTATGTCAGTCGTTACGAGTCGTCAGAAGCCCGTAAGTCTAACAACCAGTCTTACCAAGGGAATTACTTGGGTACTACCCAGTTACTGGGTTGTGGAGGTCAGATAGGCCGTCGCTCCATGTAAAATACTGGTATTCAGCTGTATCTGGTTAGACTGGAAGCCGACCCCAACATAGTTGGGAAAAGGCTAGGCAGATTCATTGGATATAAAAATTCAAATTTATGCTTTTGGCAAGAAAAAAAAATATGTTTCAGCGTTTGGTAAAATAGGGGATGATTTTAAAATTCACACGATTATTGACATTTTTACTAACCACTTTTTTAAGATTTGTGGCTGTGATCTACAACACCACATGCGAACTACGTATCAAAACCCTGACGTCACACAAATCCTGCATAGCGCTAGCAGAGTTTACTGCGCCATCAACATATATAATACTTCCCGACATCAAATGTCGGCCGGTTGTCCACCAGACAACTCCCGTCTGGTCGAAGGGTCCTCCCTTTTCTATGGAGGATGGGTTAACTTTACACCCTGTTCCTCATTCCACTAAAGATTTAAGGAATTGGAATTTAGTCAGAGTCCGTATCTTGAGGTAATATTAGGTAACGTTTATTATCTGCCTCTCTGTCTGTTACTTTTCCGCGCGTTAACGGTTGGATGTGAATTATAGGTAGGTTATGGATAGGCCATGACCTGGGTTACGACATAGGATACTTTTATCACAGTAATTTCCGACCTCTACGCAGGCGAAGCCGCGGGCAGAAGAAATATAAAATATGTTAACAAATGTTTCTTGTGCTTAATGTACTAGACATTAAGCAAAAGAAACATTTATTTACATATTTTATTCAAACATAAGCTTACATAAACTAAAGTAGAGTTTAACGTTTTATCGATTTGTCTTTATTAGTCATTAAAATTCATTTTGATATAATTTAACTGTTGAATTACAGAGTAAGATATTTATTTTTATAATAAAGAAATTGAACTTTGCTTTTAGTTCAGTATTTACCTAGTATCATTGCAATATTCCTCAAAAAACAATTTACATACTTATTTGTAGCAGACATACAGATTGTCTTTGCCGATTGTCAAAACATGACAAGTTGTGATGACAAGTTAACAAAGAAGCGGTGCCTGAGTTTTTTATTATAGCAAAATTCAGGAAAAAGTGTACTTACTCAAACAAAATCTCGTCTGTCGCTGTCATTAAAGCGATAACTATATTTCGGTCGTTTATTATCAAGTGCTGACTGAAGTGTAAAGTGTTCAAGTTAAGTTATAAGATGTCAACAAAATATATTTTGCACACAACAAATTTTTGCTCGTATATTCAACCAAAAAGAATTAATTCCGCTGGGGCTATGTATTTAGTTTTGTACATATTATGAACATTCGCAGCTAGAGTTTTCGCTACACATAGTGGCAGCGACTAGAATATCGAAATAAACTTTTATAACTCTTTTAATGTATATCTTGCACCTAAAATACAGTTTTGTCAAAAACACACTTAAGAACCCATGTTCCTCAAGAAAAAAGTAAATCCAACAATGAAAAAGTAAATGTTTAAAATCCACTTACATTTGCGCTTCGAACCCGTGAAGATGGTACAACCAGGTCCACCCTTGTTGCGTCTTGACTAACAGGAGGCAGATTGCGATATTTAATATGCTGTAGAGTAACTCCACCACACCTGAAGTATTATAAATTATATAATTTATAAGGTTCAGCTTGACACAATTTTAAACAAGTGCTTAAAAAGTTAGCGAAGCGTTCAAGAACATTTATAGTTATGAACAGAATTATGTAATATGAGTAGTATCCAATAAATCAGCTGTCTGTTCTAGTATACTATACTTAATCCGAAACGACCGGAGAGCGCATTGGAGAGAGGAAATTGAGAGTACCTACTCCTGTGTTTGCACACACGCTTGACTAGAATGTTTCCGTAGTTGGCTAGTTACCGTTGAAATTGGCTGCCATGACCGAAATTCGATAAGGAGAAAATTGTTATAATATACTTAGTCACCTTGTAAGATCATGGACATCAGAAACGTAAGCATTCACAACAGTCTTCCCGTTCAAGTTATAGGCATCTTGAAGATGTGTTCTGGTGTCAATGTCTAATCTCCTGATTTGTGTGGGCAGGGACACTGCATCGTGTGGTTGTCGCAACATGTTCAGCTGCAGCAAGCCGTCGATGAACGTGACCCAGTTGTCGCGCCATACCAGCGCTGCCTGGCTCAAAGATTCGCTCGCGGCCTCGACGCTCATAAACTCACCGCTACAAGATAGAAAGATCGAATAAGCTTTATTGAATACCTAAAGAATAACATAGAGATAATGCAAGATATATGGAAAGCTTTCGTAAAATTGTGTAAGACTCTGGGCGTGCAGCAGCTTCGTTTTATATGAAAATGCAATTGTGCAAGTTACGCTCGGATGTAAGGTCTGATGTGTATTGACATGGATGAGTACCCTAAGCCGGCCAACTGCACAGACGTGGCTTCATAACCTCGTTTCAGGGGAATGGGGCGAAAAGGGAAGTATCTCCATCGTGTGATTGTGCATAGCCATGGGTTACCATAACCGTGCGCAGCTTATGTTGTAGTGGAAGGTGAGACACTCGCAGCCAGATAAAAGCAAAACGTGTAGCAACAGCAGTGGAACGTTGTAAACCGACTGCCTCAGAAAGAGGTAGTGATTCATTTTATTATGAAATTATCAATACCAATCTTGCGCTAGCAGAACTCATTAAATTAGTAACTTTGTGTAGGGTTTGGGTCACCAAGATGCAGGCTGTGGGTCACCAAGATGCAGGCTGTGCCTAGTCTGGGACCCGCTGTTAAATCTGTCTAAGTTTTCTACTGGTTAGAATTTTTTGCCATGTTACTTGTATGTTTGTGAACAAAGTTTAATAAATGAATTTGAATTTGCTATCTTATTATGACTAACCTGTAATTATAGTCCCTGTCTTGCAGCAGTTGGTAAATGTCTTGTGAACTGAGCACCATGTCAGTATCATTAGTTTTCGTCATGTTTACGTGCAAACCACTTCGAATGTACCCTGAAGCCACTCTGTAATTCTCGTTCAAGATCTGTTGGAGATAAATTGGTCATAATATCACGCCTGTGTTCCGCTGAAATATTTGGCAGAAGTGTTGGTAAACAAACAAATATTGCATCAGATATGTTTGAGTGTCATGAAACAGGGGTCGACCCTATTGGCTATAAACTGCTACTGAAAGATTCTAAAAAACCCAATAACACTTTGCCTGATCTAGAATTCGAACCTCATGTTCTGCAGCTTTACTTTTTGAATAGTGCGCAATAAAACATGTCATGTCAAAATTTTGCGTAATACAAATATCTTCTTAATCACTGTAGTATCTATTTATTTGAACTGTATCAAGGCTGATATCACGATTTATTCACAAGAGTCATAGGCTCAAGTCAGTCCAAGTCTTAGTCCGGGGTACGCTGGACCTTCAAATTCTCGCCATTCGTGCTGACTGACAGTTGATATTTTTGTGACAGGTATCTGCCTGCTTGTGTGTGTGAACAGTGTTTACATTATCTATTAACTAGATACACTATAATCAGAATACCTCGAACTTTCCGGTCCCCCTGTGCAGTGATACGCTGAGCCTCAGCGGTCGCTTGTTGTGCAACATGGGCTGAGCGTACAGGTGCACGTCATGAAACTGCACCGGCTCCTGACGCTTGGCAACTCCTGAGTGCATCGCGAGGGTGTCCCACGCCGCCATCAGAGCAGCCGCGAAAGGATAGCACTGTTTCTCTGGATTTCACAGGATATTGGATATTCTACATCCATTATTCTTACAAGCTAAATGCAAGTTCGTGATGGTAAGTGATCACCGCCACCTATGGATATTAATATTTGCAATACCAAATGCATTGCCGTCCTAAAGACAAAGCTGAATTCATGAGCCTGTATAATTACAGGCTAGTGTCTGCTAGTGTGCCAGTGTAGTCACTAGCACACTTATACAGCAAAGCTGCTTAAAAAAGCCACGGTATTGACTTTCATGTATTCATACTCAGATGGTAGAAGAAGAATCCGGTTAGTTATGTCAATTTGTTCACATGCGGAAAAGATTATTGTAGATGTTGTAACACTAAATGTATGGTGCTTGTCAACCTAACTCATCCTAGCACATGGACGATGAAACAAACATATTATTATGTCCGAACTCCAAAAAGTTAGGGCGCTAACAAATTATATCCAGTTTTTTACCTCTCACAACGTGACCTTGTAGGTAGCTGTACCCATCATCATGAATGGACTTCAGGAAATGGCAGGCTGCAGCCGCTCGCTTCTCTCCACCGACAAAATATGTAATGTTCCTTAAAGGAAATAAAGGAAATTAAAAAAAACTAAAGTTCAAGCTATGAATAATATTTTAGTATCGGCCAGTAATAGCCTCACGGCAGGCCAAATGCCTCTCCTCTCGTCAACAGAGGAATAAATCCTTGATTATCATGCATTTTCACTTCGTGTTAGCGATAAGTCCAGGTTTCTCAGTATGAGCTTCATTATAAAGTAATTTTCAACTTAGTTAAGTTTTCTCTTTTTTGTAAAAATCGCGATTCCCTAGAGCACGTCGAGAGGCTTCAAGACTAGCAAGAGTGGCTAGCTAGTTCTTCATGACTTTTTCAGAAGACTTCAAATGCTTATCTTAGGCATGATAATTGACTATAAGGATTTCGATATAACAACAAAAAGAAACTTAAATCGCCAACCTGTATGTAAAGTCAGGGAAATTAATTAATAAGCAAATTGACCACCAACTTAAATCGTCCGTTTAAGTATTACAAATTTGTAATTCTTTGACAGATATATGAAATGGCTATGACACGGCAAATTGACGTAGGGTGTCAATTAGCTTAGCATTATTAATTTCCCTGACTTTACTTAATTAGTAAGCGTGGTGATCAATGCTTGTGCTTCCACTACACTAATAAAAACCCTTTGCCTTTAGTAGGACAATAACGGGCTAGTATTGTATGTATAGATATATTAAGGTAATGAAATTAATGGACTTACCATATTTCACTGTGGTTCCATTCGACTAAATGTGACAGCATCGGTGTTTCTGTAGATACCGGGAACTCCACTTTCGGGTACAAAGCTTGCACCTTTGGTGTGTATCCGTGCATATACAAACTGTAGGAATAAAATAATTAATAACTCAGTTATTGTAATTAATAAATAGATGATTAGAACGGGTGTCACAATGGGCTGAGTTGTCGCTAATGTGATTTTTAGGTCCCGTTCACACCAAAGCGTAGAGTCGGCCGCCGACTGTGAGCGTACACTACAAAATATATGTAAAACAACTACAGCCGCTTTACATAAACTATATTGATACTGACTGTCTTTTATTTTTCATTGGCCCATTTAAACAACCTTCAACTTCAATTCGAGACAGGATTGACCACAAAAAAAATTGCATGGAATTTGAAAATATAAGGTCCAAACAAAGTACCAATGAACTTTTACAGGACACACCATTAATTAATATGAACAAGTTTTGTTTTGGGACCCAATCTAAAATATTAACAAAAACCGGCCAAGTGCGAGTCGGACTTGCGCACCGAGGGTTCCGTACAAACCTTTACGTATATAAGTAAAAGTTATGGTATTTTTATTGCTAAATGAAATCCATAACATTACAATGTGGAAAGCTGGAGGACCATAAATTTAAGACAAAGGTCTCTTTATCGTTTCAGTAATCCTTTATTTTATATTAAAACATATCATTTATTTTATAATATAACTGGAAAACATATACTAGCCTTGCAGCAGCCTTGCAAAAGTTCTTTTATCAAAGTTATTTATTTACAAAGAATTTTAATCACTTTTTAGAAATCAGGTTCAAAAATACTGATTAAGTATTCAATTTGAACCTTATTATGTGATGTAATAAAAAATTGGAGGTTTTCGGAATTTTTCCTTTATGTGCGCTATAAAACGTTTCATGCCAAATTTCAAGATTCTAGGTCGACTGGAAGTATCCTTTTGGTTTTGATTCCCTTGCGGGTAGTTGCGAGTTTCAAAATATACGGCTTAAATTGCTGTATCTTTTGATTGCGTTGGCTTAGAAGCTTGATTTTTTCACAGCTCTAAGGGACAGTAGATCTGAGTATTTGATATGAGTTTTAGCTTGATACCTCCACGCGTTCCTGAGAAAAAGGGTCTTGACAGACAGACAGACAGACGGACAACAAAGTGATCCTATAAGGGTTCCGTTTTTTCCCTTTGTGGTACGGAAAACCCTAAAAAGCCGCTATTTTTAGAAAAGTACATTATTCACACGATAAAATAATTTATATTTGAGTAAGCACATAAGTGTAGTTTCTTACAGACAGTACAGCCAAGTGTAACCATCATATTACAAAACGGTTTCGAATTTTAGTCCCAGCCCAAACCTTCGAGCTCGTTATTGTATTATAAACTTTATTCAGAGTAAATGTCTTAATACAAAATTGAAAAGTTCTACTCGGGTTTGACGTCAATTTTGTAATTAGAATTGTAACTTTGTCGCAATCCTTGAATTACACTAGACTTTTAGAGTTTTTACTTATAGAAATATTCAAAAAAGACCGAAAGGTCTCTAAAATTTAGGAATTTCTAAGTAGGTACTTACTCGCCAACCGCTTTAAGTAAGAAAAGCGCGTTGTCAGGATGTCCGCGCCTGGTGAGCGAAACATGTCGACTTTCCGCCGGCATGGATCGCTTGAGGATGGCCTGCAGCAGTCCGTGCGGCGCCACCTCCACCAGCACAGCGTTGCTAGGTATCAGCCGCAGCGTCTCCTCGAACAACACCGGGCTCTGCGACATTCAACCATCTCAGATCAATTTTGACTCAATAATTATCGTTTTTTGGTCAGAGCAGCAAAAAACACGTTAAAAAAATAGTCATGGTGAATTATATAGGCGGGCGGCACGCCCCTTGGGATTAGACTTTTTTTTGTTAATGGTTATATTTTATTTCACATAAACCTATATGGGCGCTTATAAAATGTCTGAAGCTAAGTGTACAGTTCCAATCGGTCATTTTCTATGTATAAGAGTCGCTAAGATAGTCCACGGTTACTCTTTTAAACATAATTGGTTTTGACAATGTTTTCATATTACTGTGTAAATAGGTATGGGAGGACAGTGTAGGCCTGTCAACAAGTACAAGGTACGTAACAAAATAAAAAATGGCCAACAAATCGAAACATTTATGAGTCTATAAGGCCTACAAGGTTCTCACATTCACAGAAAAAAATAATAATGTAGAATCTGTATAAAATAATGATTAAAATAATAATAAAACCTACTTAAACCAAATTATATGATTGTCATTACAACTGTAACAAGTCGAGTGCCAATCATTTTGATTTTTGCCATAATAGTGGCCATAGCTGTAACCTATTCTCTGAAATGCCACGAGTGACCAGAGCGTCGCTAGCACATTCGTAGATGAAAAAATTAGCAATGTCACTCAGCATGAGATTTTTTATGGGCAGATTTTAACTTAAGAACAATGTAGAGGAGTTTTTTGACACAGTATTTAGTGTACTGTGACTTTGATGACTTCTTGAATAAAAATATGATTGAAACAATAAACAAAAAACCACCGCTACTCACCAGTAGGTTGTTAGTTTGATATTCTGCCGAACAATTTTTAGCTAAATCTTCGTTCCATTTGCTCTGCGGAATAGAAGTCGATAGCCAACGCTCGCTGCGGGGTTTCGGATTCTTTATTATTTCTTTCAGTAACTTTAGAAGTTGAGGCCCTAAAAAAAGTTTGGCATTTAATCTTCCATAATATTATGTGCTAATTACATTTCCTTTTGAACGTCATCGGATAAATGCATTATTGTGGCCTATACAGGTGGCAACTTTGATTTAATATTTCTATTCCGTGACCTCTTTTTGACGGAAGTCGATCTCAACACAGTTGGAAAAGGCTAGGCAGGTAACGTTGATGATGACCTACTTTTTGACGGCTATTGACGTCGTGGGCGCCCGGGCCAGGTTTTCCAATTGACATCTAACCTTTGGAAGCGTTCAAAAGCTTAAATATGACGATACCTCTTACCTACAACTGAGATGTATCGCGAATGGTACGGTATGTTGGAACACGGCACCTCCTTCGCGAACACGCCCTTCGCCACAAGTTGAGCGACAAACTCCTTCATCACGCCAGCAGGTCCTGAGATAGTGCTGGAGTCAGGCCCGTTATGACACGCTACGTCGATCTCAGGCGGACATATCTTCGATAGCTATATTTGAAAATAAGTACCGAAATGATGAGACAGGACTTTGTTTCGAACACTTGAAAAAAAAGACTTTGTTTCACAGTTAATTGTTACTACCCTTGTGTTGTTTATGCATATAAGCCATGGTGCTCATAATACAGATTATTATAGTAAGACGGATTCTACCAGAGTTAAAAATATACCTCTTACAGGCAGACAGACGGCGTAGGTTCAGTAATAGGGTAGTAAAATGAAACAATAATGAATGATTGGATTTACTCTTTCATATCCCAGACCGACAGCAGCCATTGAACCACGTATGATGGGAATCTCCAGCGACATCCGTCCACGTTGGTAAGCGCACATAATCATTTGTTCCGCTGTTAAACATCCGTCGGCGTATGCGCATGCCAGCTCACCAACACTGTGTCCTGTAAGAATTAATGTAATGATCAAATAGAGCTAAATAAGTATGACCCACTTATACTTTACTCATTATATAAACATATAAATTCCATTTTTAAATATTGTAACATAAAAACGTTATTTTGTGATCCACCAGTACCAGGAGCAGGGTCCAAGCCACCGATGGTTAGGGCTTCAGAGAAAAGAACATCCTCACAAATGCGAGCCGTATCGACGAGTACAATTTTTTTTTTATGTCTTTGACATATCGTGGGTCCCTGGGGTCCCGGCCCTTTGGAAGCAGCGCGAGGGACCGATGCCAACTCGTAGAGGCCCGTTAGACACTGTTAATAAAATGAGACACCAACCGACGATTATCCCTGTATGAACTATGCAAGTGCACCAAGGACAATTGCCAGTTGGGTGTCCCACTGCAAGGCACAGGACTCCCAAAAAATATAACGAAAAGTAAATAAAGCCAATATTTTTGAATAGAGCACAGTTTTGGGGTGTAGATATACTTTCAAATAGCAAACATATAAACGAAGTAATTTTTCCATGAGCTTGGGCAAAATCAGCCTATCGATACTACCCAAAATGTTAAACCTTTGAACATTAAAGCAACTTACCTATGATTCCATCAGGATTTAAGCCCAGTTCATGAAGGACATCTGTAAGTCCGATTTGAATAGCAGCGATCCCCACGAAGGAGTGTAGGATATTGTCGAATATGTCTTTGTCAGTAGACGTTATTATGTTAACAACGTCGATATCTTCAGGTTCCATCACTTTATGACAACTGTAACAAAGTATTCAATTCAATACCTGTAGTAGTAATGTAATATTTAAGCTAATAAGAGGGAAATAAAGTTTACAAAATTACTGAATTAATATTCCCCGTGCTACTTAAACATTTTAAAACTTCTGATTAAACTACTGATGTTTTATGATTACCGTTGTATAGCTGCAGCGAAGGTCGGTATGCGCATGAGTTGTGTGCCCATACCTACCCACTGCGAGCCCATCCCGCTGTACACGAACCACAGTGGCCGCTGAGCTTCGTCGCGGTACTCAGCCTTCTGACACAAGCTCACAGTTTTTTGATTCACATCCGTGTCTGGTAAGATAAGAAAACAAAACATTATATTCTTCGATTTATTATAGTGATTCAGGTTAGGAAGAAATAATATGTATAGTAGAAGTAATATGTATAATATAATGTAATTCTTGCTAAAAGACAGTTGATGGGCCCGAAAAGTTCTGGAGTGGTGACCGCATCTCGGACGGCACAGCGTCGGTAGGCTTCATACAAGGTAGACCGGTAACCTGGTGGAGTTCACAGGAATCTACCGGATCCGAGTAGCACAGGACCATCCTTGTTAAAATGATTGGGGAGACCTACGTCCAGCAACGAGTTTCAACTGAATAATGATGATAGTTACTATAAAATAATATCAATTTGTCCATACCAAGTATCGCATATCCCCTGCCTAAATGCCCAGAGATGTTGTTTGCATGTATGTTGTGCAAAAGTGCCAATTCTTCAGCATCGATGGGTCTAGATTTGAGGTTCTCAAATATCTTAATGATGGCAGACTCTTGTCGGCCTGATAATGTGACCAAGCGTGGAATAGCAGACTGGTAGCGGGAAAGGTCCTGGAACATTTAATAGTTGTTAAGTCGCCTCTGGAAAGCAAATCTGTCATCGTTCGATATTGAATGTGTTAGTTCTCATCATTCAATTATCAACGTGTTAAACACAGTTAACAGTGACGTGACATCACTGAATAAAGGTACCTTGGGTTTATAGTGTCCATGCAGCAGCACGTGTGAGTTGACGCCTGTGGCGGACATGCCGTTGACGGCGACGTAGGAGCGGCGGAAGCACTGGTGCTTAGTGACGACGCGCATGCGCCCCTCTCGCAGAGTTACCACATCCTGCCGGGGACTACTACAGTGCATGTTGGCGGCTAGCTGACCGGTGTGGTAGCCAAGTAACACCTGCATTTATGGTAAGCATAATTAAATAGGTCCACCAAAATTATCGGTGTGGTACCTACTTCCCATACAAGCTCATTTACAAAGAGATCTAGTCTAGTTCTAGTAGATAAGCTACTAACCTTAGTGATAGCAGTCATGCCAGACGCTGCCACTGTCAAGCCAACGTTAGATGTTACGCTGCCGACTAGCAGAGGGTCTTGCCTATCTTTGCAGTAGACTTCTTCAATTGCTTCCAACTCAGATTTGTCAGCATCCAGTAAACCTGCGTAAACCCCCGAAATGTTGTAAAACAAAAAACGTTCATTAACACTTTTTAACGTAATCACGGTGGAATTAAAGGTTTTCACTATTTGCGTAGTGATTAGTTTTGTAGACATTTTATTCATTGATAAATCCTGACAATTTTTTTAAGGCAGCAATAACTGTGGCCCCTTCAGATAATATATCACCCATCTGGCTGGAGGAAGAGAGAATCCTCATATTCAACGGAGGAAAACTGGTAGCCGGTCGTCAAAAAGCGAGCTCTAGGTATATTATTCCAGTAAATGAATAAAAGTGTAATAAATAAATGTTAAATTAGTGTAATATAGTTGAACCTAGATATTAATACAGTGATTTCTGGCGAAAACTTCGTACTCAAAGGATTTAAAAACGGCTGTCAACTCAACGCCTCAACGGTGACGGACTTCAAACTATCATTGATCCTGGAGAGTATTTGTTTTATTTAAGTGATTTCAGTTATTATTTACAGACCACAGAACACCACAAAATACTGCTCAGATATCTGAGCTACGTCCATCACACGCTGGCACGGTTCATGTCTCCTTTTGCTTGACAACTAGTGCAAGCGAAATCGATGACGAAAACATTCGGTCAGACAATAAACACTACATAATTTACTATACAAAATAAACTCATTACGAGCTCATACAATAAAAATTTAGCCTGTAATGTAACACGAACTCTTCACGTAAAATCATGTTTCGTTGCACTTATCTAGTTTTAAGGTAATACTCGTACCTAGGAAAGCAGTGTTTTCTAGTATTTCTCTTCTGTTTAACTTACCCATCTAATTCTATTTAACTTGATCTAATTGTCATAGCTATTTCACAACAAATTACTTCATTAATTTTTCCTCCAAATACCTCCTACTTATCCCCATATCAAAACCAGTAATATTTTCTTGCACTGTTATTAAGCTGCATAACTTGACACATTCCAGGTGACTGACAATTATTCAAAATCATGACCTGCAGAGCTACAATCAAGGAGATAGAAGCAAAACTAAGAGCTACCTTGAAGGATCTCGAAGCTTCTCAAGCTGAATGCAAACAACTGCTCCAGGATAGGGAAGACAGAATCTTCTTTAAAAAACATTAAGTGTCAACATTTCAAGAGTGCAGAGAAACCCACGAACTAGCTTTGAACCATATTTCCGAACTCGAACAGAAATTATGTGAATACCATAATGCCCTAAGTCTCTCAGAGTCTGTCAAGTTCATTGAACAGGTAGCTAACACTAATAGCCTTTTTATGTATCGGTAGGTAGTAAATCAAAATCAATGTGTGAGCCAGCTATAATAATAGATTTGACTAGAGTGACGATACCATGCCATTGTGTCCTATTGTTATGTGTCACAAAAAAATTAAGAAATATATTACAACTAAGAAAATAATCGGGTTCGTAGTACTCGCAACCGGCGTGCATGTATGACCGTATGTACTCGTATGAACGAGGCAAAAGGAGTATGTAAGGATCGTAACAGGTGGCATCTGAAGTTTCTGCCTACCCCCATGGGAAAAAAGCGTGAGTTTATGTATGTAAGAAAACAATTAAACGGTCACAGAGATCAATTAAAAAACAAAATCTTTTAAAATCAAATCTTTCCCCTAGAAAGGAACAACACATTCTTTCAAAAAGTTTAAATGAATGTAGGGAAAAGTATGATATACTCGTAGATACTAAGCTCCTATATAATGATATACTACACAAAGAACACTTGCTAAAGGATATTTTTGAGAAATAATTATGAGACTTGACAACAACAACTAAGTGGGCGATTGTTTGAGGCTGGGGAACTACTGGGTTTGATTAAGTGCAATGCTGAGAGGTATGAGTCTCTGAATCTTTCATGCAGCTGTGCCAACCAACCACCATCTCTTCAGCCTCAGATTGACTTGCCTCCGCCCGTGTTGGCTCTTCCAGCAGAGCCCTGTGTTAATACACATAATAATAAATCAATATTCCTTGGTGACGAATGGAAACTATATTTTCTATCACCAAAATTTATATTTGTCATCAAGTTGTATCACCTAATAAATAGATCTATCGCCACGAAATATTTTCGTTCTCAGATAAACAAAAATTGTTCCCAGGTATGAATTATCAAATTAATTCGAGACTCGGGGCACCCCTACTCGGACAGGTTAGGTTAGAAGGGGATGGCGGGGTCTGAAAGACCCCGCCATCCCCTTCGTGGTTATTTTTTTTCAAACCACCCAGAAGTAGGAGCCCCGCGAAGCGGGGCTCCGTCGACTACGCCTTATCGTTACTATCGCCATTCAGAAATAGGAGGCCTCGCCGAAACAAAGGCTCGGTGCCTGTTAGCAACACAATATAATACATACAAAAACATTTATTTGGTACTAGACCTTATATCTCAGGATTTTAGGTGATTTATTGTGGAACTGATTTTGCATTGTTTGGTGACTACATTTTGGTGACAGATCTACTATTTGGAGGACAAACCCTATTATTTAAGAAACACAAAACTAATTAAATTGGTAATAGCTTAAATGATACCCGTGACGAATTAGGTTCAGGCTTTAGAAAAATGTTACTTTAGCCATATTTTTACCAATCACAGTTATCATAACATAAGTTTAAACAAATTATTAAAATGATTGCAAACCCAAACCCACTATAATTATTCTACAATGGTTTTGCTATTAGGTGATCGTACTGGTATTACCAGAAAGGACATAGTGGATGGTGTGGACACCTTATTAGTTAAATATAGGAAATAATAATCTGATACTTTATCAAATGATAAAAATAATTAAACACACATCAAAAGTGTCTAGGGATCAAGCACGTTTTTGCTAGTTTATAAAAAAAAATCTCTGGTTTTTTTATTATATCTTTTTTAACTCCAATGGATACTTTCTAGTAAATTTCGTTGTTTGAAAAAGGAATAGTTTTGGAATTTCGGTCAAAAGATGAAAATCTTCTGTCAAGTCGTATTCTCCTATATAATCCTGCAACGGGTTTGAGGCCGAATCAGTAAAATGTCTGCTGTACTTCTGAGTAGAATCAATACAAAAGAACGTTATTATGGAGAGAAGACGTCATTTAAGCCAAGAAGAAGTGATCAGAGCGTGGGAATGTTGGAAGTTGGTTCTCGGCAACGAGCTGTGGCAATTGCTATGGGCACTACACAGAGTGTTTTAAGTCGATTTTGGACACGTTACCGCATCACTGGCAACGTGACAGAGCGACATGGAGGACAAGCTCGCTTCACCACATGCAGACAAGATCTTTACATACAAATTACTGCTCGACGAAATCGTACAATGACCGCGATTATGTTGGTTATGAGGCCTCATGTGTCTTCAGGGATGTTAATAAGAAATCAAACCATAAGAAATAGCTTGCATGAAGTCAATCTCCGTTCTAGGAGGCTGCTACGCGTAACATCTATTGAGCTCCGCAATCGCAGAGCTCGTTCACAATGGGCTCGTAAACACAAATTGAGCTGATGAAAAGTGGAGTTTTGTGTGTTGTGAGGCCAGATACTATCCACTAATACGTACACGGTATTGGAGGACCAATGGACGCCAACGTTTACAATCATGCCAGGAACTCCTTGCATACAGTGGTGGAACAATCATGATATGCGCGGGTATTTGGATTGGCGTAAGAATCGAACTGATTTGGATCAGAGGCAATCTCAATGCGCAGATCTACGCTGAAACGATTGTTTTGACATTCCTTAGCGGACCCAATTTGGTGCTTAATTTCTGCTTAAGCATAATAATGCACGTCCACACACTGCCAGAGTCGTTGCAAGCACCTAATAGCAACGTCCTACCGTGGCCTGCTCAATCGTCAGAGTTGAATGCCATTGAACACGCATGGGATATACTTCAAAGAAGAGCTCTGCCAAATATGGACGCCGTACACACACCAGAAAATCTTTTTCATCTGTTACAACGGACGTGGGCGGCCATTCCGAAATGGGATTTGAATAAATTCATATATAGTATGCCGAATGGCTGCGATTGTATTATATGCATTAACGGCAGTAATACAGACTATTAATTGTTTATTTTACGCAATAAAACCATTAAAAACTTTTATTTTTATCTTTTTATTACATATTAATGTCAGGATTAAATAAACGAAAAATCCAGAATAAGCAAAAATTACGAAAAGTCTTTATTAGTGCAAAAACAGAGAGTAGTTGATCTAGATAATACAAAAACATCTTATTTAATCAATCTAAATAGACATTTTTATTTAATTTCAATAGGGCAATGAAATATATTTTTTTAAATACCTTCATTCTGAGACACTTATGATGTGTGTATATCTTTATATATATAAAAAATACGTGTCACGTTGTTTGTCCGCGATGGACTCCTAAACTACTGAACCGATTTTAAATTTGATTTGCACACCGTGTGCAATTTGATCCAACTTAAAAGATAGGATAGCTTTATAAAGAGAAAAGATATGATTGTTTGTTTGTATTGAATAGGCTCCGAAACTTCTGAACCGATTTCAAAAATTCTTTCACTGTTGGGACGCTACACTATCTCCGGGTGACATAGGCTATATTATATTATGATTTGCTATCCGGGCGAGGCCGGGGCGGGTCGCTAGTATATATATAAGTTGAAAAATACTATTCACATGCTGACTTGTTTTCATAATGACAAATTAGTGTTTTTTAATACTAACAATATTGTTAGTGATTTTAAGTTAACTCAGAGAACTTGATCGCTGTCTTGGGAATGTAGACACAAATATTGCTATGTTTATAGCATATAATATCAATGAGGTTAAAGCTAATATAACAAATTGTAGTATTAGTGACAAGCCTGTGTTGTCAAGTTATACTAACAATGCTAACGATTAATTATGAATCATCATGTTGTACGAAGGAGGATCCACCTATAATATCAACATCCTTGGCGGCCACTAGCAGTCAAATAAAGAGAATACCCTCTTTCTGCTGGAACCCATACGGGGATTCCAGACACTTCAGTTGTGGTTGTCACACTGATACAGGACACTCCGGATAACTCTTTAAACTAGTTAGTAAGAGAACAGAAGTTACCCCTTCAAGTAACCAATTATATAAAAAGGTAACTTTTGGCAATATTACTCATAATATTAAAAAACCAAAGGGAGTGCAGCATACACATATAAACTCACGTATTCTTTGTATGGGGGTAGGCAGAAACTACAGAACGCCATCTGCTACGATCCCTACTTACGTTCATACATCTGGTCATACACGCACGCCCGCCGCCGCACAGTATTTTGACTAGTACAAGCTAGCGGGACAAAATTCATGAGGTCATTTCCAGGAATTCTTGATAACAACTTGTAAACAACCCTTCCCAGGTAAGGAATTCTAAGAAATAATTTGTTTGTCACCTCATTAAGTAATTTTGTGGATGGGTCAATGTTAATCAAAAAGGGAGTGCAATTTGCATTTACAAAATAGTTGTATTTTTAGCAAACTTGTGACAACATCTCCTAAAATTGATAGCGAAGTGAAACGATTTTTTTTGTGGTGGATTCTACTGTTGAAGGTATGTACTTACTCTTTTGACTTGTTTAAAAAAAAAAAGACATGTATCTTTTTGTTGTAATTTGAGTTTATAAGTATGTTAAAATAATCACACATAATTTTCCTTAATTTTAAATTTTAAACGGTTGTAACTTTTTTTATCCAAGTGTACCCAGCTTGATTCTTCTGTATGTTATAATTACAACATTCAAGCATAGATTCATATATATTGTAGCTCCCGAAAAGGCCCGCAGTAAAAATTATTTACTTTGTTTCAGAACGAGTCGTAACTATGACAAAATTTGAGTTTTTCGAAGAATGGTTAAAACACGATAAAACTGAAAGGAATAGTCGCATTTTCTATTATTTATGTGTACAACATAATATATCGGATGCTTCTGAAGATTCCCTGAGGAAACTCAAAATGAAAATTTCGGGCCTTTCATCAAAATTGTAGGAAAAGTGGACATCTTCTAAATGTACTACGGATACATTTCTCAACAAACATGAAGGTTGGTTAAAAGGACCCGGTTTCGAAGTGTTTGTGTGTGTGGACCAGCCGTGTACTTCAACATCATCGGGGGTTCGTTCTGTAGGGTGACCCCAGAAATCCTTTGATGAATCATCAACAAAACAAAAAGAAGGAGTGTAGACGATCTTGTGGCATCGCGAAGTGCAAATGAATTGATTACTGCAGCAGAATTAGCAACACGGAAAGAAGGGCATCGAAGTGTTGCAAAACAAATTCGAAGTGTAGCGGCCGCGGCCGATGAAAGTTAAAAAAAAAGTGTTCTGAAGAGAGTAGGCGATTGACTCCAGACGAAGCTTTAGCTTATTATGTAGACTCTAAATCTACTTCTCACTCGTACAAACTGACTAGAAAGTAGTCAATGAAAGCGGGAAATCAAGTGTATCCATCATTCTATAGCCTAGGTAAGTCCAAAGCTTCTTGTTATCCTTCTGACGAACATATTTCTGTGATTGAATGTCGAGCTGAGATTAAACTTCAGGCAATTTTAGATAAAACGGCTGAACGATTACTTGAAGCTCAGTCGGAAGTCATTAGATGTGTGTAACCTCGTTCATATTATACGTTAATAAGCAAATGGGGTTGTGATGGAAGTTCGGGGCATAGTACGTACAAGCAGGGGTTTGAGAACATCAACGCTACAGACGAATTTCTGTTCGTATACTCATTTGTCCCCTTGAGACTCCTTGACGGCGAATCTGTAATTTGGCAAAATCCACGACCTTCTTTTACCTTATATTGCCGTCCTATTAAATTCGATCGAATATTAAGAAAATATTATATTCGATTCGATTAAGAAAATATGAATCCAAAGTGCCTTTTATGTGCCTATTTGAAATAAATGCTTTAACTTTTTACTTTGAATATTACGTATATCATCACGTTTGGAGGTTTTGGAACGAAATATTCCCCCACCTCCAAACTTCTCTCACCTGTCCCATATCCTTCTACGTATTCTACCTCCCGTGGCGCCACCTGCACTTCCTTGTAGAACTGTCTAATGAACGCAGCCGTAGTCTGAGGGTTCCGACAGTACCCGAATTTGGGCCCCATTTCATCGCTCAGTACAGAAATGAATTCATTTTTCACATGTACTAGTTCCGCGTAGACTCTAAAATACAACAATATAATATATATAAATATTGTTCATATAAGCAATATTTTAACATTATTTTCATTTTTTATTTATGAATTAATTTTTACCTATTCGCGTCTTTTGCTTTCTGCAAAAATACTACACTTACTGCGTCAGACAAAATATAACCATCGGCGTCTTGTGCGAATGATTTTGTCTTGCCATCTTGTGCGACAGTAGCAGAAAGCCTGAAAAATTAAATAAAACAATTGCTAGCTGGTAACTTCTACAGACCAAATCGCGACTGCTGTAACACATAATAATAGGTCTACGTAAAGATCATGAAATTATTGTTATCGTTTTATAGTTGTCGTAGTATATTAGGTATAATTATGTAGAAGTTTAAGGTCACACTGACCAATTTATTTGTTGTTGCCATTTCATTTATTGGTTGTACGTATGTATAAATACTAAATTATTGACCTTGTATGTTCCATCAAATTATCTTCTTAAGAATATACCAATAGATTAATTTGCTTATCAATTGAAGCAACACCTAATAACACCTATAAACAACAGTTACAAAAGTAAACGCACAATCACTAATGTATTTAAATATGTCAATTGTAAGACTGCCTCAGCTAGACGGCAACATTTTTTCTTGCTACGAATATCTATAATAAGATAAACAAGGCTCTACTGACTAACCCATTCTCTAAAAATGAAATTAAAAAGAAAATAAACACCTGGCTACAAACATTGGATTACATACATACTGATAAATTAATAACATAATAAACATGCACGATAAATATATAAATACCATGATATACATTCACACGTACGCTCACGCATCCTCTCATACACACACGCACACATACACACACACTCACACGCACACACACTCACATATACATACACGCATACACACACACTAACACGCACACACACTCACATATACATACACACACCCACCCTCACACATACGCCTCAAGTAAGTACTGTATAATTTAAAAGTGTTTAAATCTTATTGCATAATATCTGTAAAACTACTGGGAGAAGACACTGATTCCTGTAACACAGGTTACAACCTAGCGCAGGAGTCAGGGTTTCCATATATAAATGTAACATACTTTTATGTCAATAAAATATTATTATTATTATTATTAATTGTATTTTTATGAAGGGAATTTTAAAATTGGTAATTTTAAAGTGTTTGTTTTGTATTAATAGTTCGGTTTTGAGACTGACCTCCCGTGATGTATAGATCCCTGTGGATGGAGACTTAAAGATGCACCTCCAACAATAGCTGAATCACATGCCCCACGCTTCAGGGCAGAATATGCCGCTTCAAGTGCAGTGGTGGAACTGCAATCAGCGTCATCCATTGACAGTGATGGCCCCTTTATATTGAGCCAGTACGAGATGCGATTCGCGAACATTGTCTTACTCGTTCTATAAAGAAAAAAAAACATGTATAATGACATCAAAGTAAAATCTAAACTAAATCTAATCAAGTTAGCTTATTACACCACCTCCTTGCAAAGTTCAATAAAATGGGCAGATAATGTCATAAACTTCTGTATCATTTTTTAGATTTTGTCTGGACCGTAAATTGTATAAATACTTAAGCTGTTAATTATTTTAATGGTGATATGGCTGACCCTAATACGCCGAGACCGTATTTGGTGCTCTCATCCGTGCAACCATATGCTTCCGAGGCAGAAAAAGATGCTCCCACAAAAACTGCAACGTTTTTCCCATAGAGATGAGCCGGACTCAGACCTGAAACAAAAATATGTTTTTTTAGAGTTCCAGAAACCCGTATAGTTTCACCAAGTGTCCAAATCTGTCCGTGGTTTAACTGAGACACTCTTGGTACAAAAAAGTTGTTATTTGGCATATTAATCTCGTCCACAAAATTTTGCAAAAAAATACTTGAAAATTTAAATATTTTTGGGTGCCTCCCTTACACGTAAAGCGAGGAAGTTTTTTTTCTCACCTAATCCATAGTGTGGGTTGCCAAATATTTTGAAGGACCTATCTAAATTGGTCCTTCAAAAATATTCGGGGATCTGTTTACGAAATAATATTAAGTGGTTATTTCTGTAGGAGTCAAGTATGTGAAAAAAAAAGTGGGAACACTGCCCAAGTGACATCTCAAATTTTTGTTCCGTGTTTTAAAATTAAATCATTAAGTTTCCAACAAAATGGTCGAGTTGAATGATGTTGATCCATACCTACGTCATATTCGTGAACGGGCGCCGTCAGTTGGGACTGGTCATGTCTTAGCTGCCACGGCTTATTTTAATTTCTGAATTGGTTTTTCTTTTTAATTACAGTCGCTTTTAACGTGACACGTCTTTCTTCATTGTTCTCACATGTATAATTTCAACTTGTATGATGTAACCAATTTTTTCTAACAATAATTTGAACGTCCACTCTACCATGGTAGCTCACCCGACTTGTTCCGTTCATACCGATTTTGTATCGTGGTCACGCTGTATAGCTTTCAAAAAAATCAACAGATGGGGCTGTATTAAATTCCGCGTTTTTACGTAGGCAATACTCTGTGGAAACAGTTTTTTTTTTTTTTTTGTTAATTGCCCATGCAATTAGCTTCATCGGTCTGACTGCTGACCGACCCCTTGACAATTCAAAAGTGCCTGTAATTGGTTTATTTTAAATAAATGGTTTGAGGTTGAGTCCCCTCCCCCCTATCAGCTAAACAGTTGTTTTTGGATATTTGAAAACTACTCGCGACAGTATTAGATAACGTAGTTAAAAGGAAAACTATCACAGCTAAGTAGGCTCTACTTAAAGAGTAATAGTCGACCATCTCATAAAATGTACTTGGATAAGCCAAAATTCTATAGAAAATTATTTAAATGGCGTTTAGTCAGTTTAAACTAGGTGCATTATAGCTTTGCAATGCTATTGTAAAATGTAAAAAAAAATAATTTATGATGAAAAACAGGACATATACATGAATTACTACTACTATACTATAACTTTACGCTATCCTTTGCAGGGTAGGTTGAAAGGATCAAGCGGCACAAAACGGGTGTGGGGTTGTTCAATCCCATAATTTAAAAGATTATGATGTTACTAAGTGATTTTGCTATAATTTTTGAGATATTTTCGGTTACAACCGCAGAAATAACTTTTGAAATAAAATAGAATCTTGAAAATGAAATATTGAATACAGCCTTTTTTTACGATCGATAAAATCAATTTTGTGCATGCGTACCTATATATTCATCCCTAATACGAAACCCTTTACCGTGCGTGGTTCGACACGCACTTGACCGCTTTTTATGGATTCAAAATCAAAATATTTTATTTCACATAAACCAACATGGGCACTTATGAAACGTCAGAAGCTAGGTGCACGGTTCCAATTGGTTGTTTCCTATGCAAAAGAGCCGGCAAGATACTCCACGGTTACTCTTTTAAAAATGAGGGGCTTTTACAATGTTTCAAATTACAGTGTTGATAATGGGAGGACAGTGTAGGCCTGACGACAAGTAACAGGCACTCACCAAAATATAATAATAAAAAAATATATAAAAAAGTCTACTAATCTAGTCTACAAGTAAGGCCTACAGCGTTCTCACGTTCACAAAATATAGAAGAATCTATATAAAATATAAGCCTATTTAAAACAAATGACATGATTGCCATTACAACTGTAACAAATCTGAATTAAAATCCTGTTTACAAAAGCCATAAGTAAAGAGTTGAAATAAAAATTAGAGGTATATAATGTCACATAATGTGAAGATTATGTCAAAGAAGAAAGTAAAAAAACAAAAAACCTTTTTTTTTCAAATATTTTTCGTAATTTGGGAGCAGTTAATATACCCTTACATAGTAGTGCCGTTAATGAAGTACCAGGGAAGCCACATGTGCAGAAGGAATTATTGCCAAACTTCCTTGTCTTTAATCTTATAATATGCATTTTTGATAAGGATACGTTTGATGTGGGATTTGAACTTTCCATTGCTCAGTTCTGTAACTGACTTTGGCAACTTGTTATAAAAGCGCATACTGTTTATAAGAAATGACTTGCTCGTTTTAGTTGATTTAAATTTGGGATTGCATAGAGATGTTTGGTAAAAGGCATACAACTGATTTACAGATTTTTTTTTTGGGAGATATTCTAGAAAATCGTTAGAATCTGTTGGCTCTTTGTTTCTGACCAGTATGTGTAGCTTGACCACTTCTATCTCTACTCTACGAAGAGAAGACAAATCACTTTCTTAACAAAAATTCATTATTTTCTTGAAGATTGACATCGCACCATACAAATCTTTTTATAAACTGTAATTTTGTCTTCCATTTCTTCGGTTTCTATAGTGGCCATGCTACTTTTGCAGAGGGGTAATGCAAGTTTCTATCTTTAATAACCAAGATCAACCTACCCGCATCGTAAATAGCCTGATAGGTGTGCTCGAGTAACTTGCGAGACATCGGATCCATTTTGTTCCCGAGGTGGTAATGCACAGCGAAGAACTGGGCATCGAAGCGATCTAACTCGGGAGCCATACCAGAGGCTTGTGCCAGGTCGGGATGCTTGTAGTTCCATCTTAGGCCCTCCGAAGTTACTGGGTTCTCCTGTTTGAGAAAGAAAATGATAATATTTTAATATTATTAGAATTTGTGGCATTCCAGTGGTGGTAGTGATGCACATGATTTGTAAAAATGTGGTAAACATTTGCAATATTGTCTTCCACTAGTTTACTTTTGCCTTTGGGAAGAACTAGCAATAAGTCAATCTGTCTAGACTTTTCAAAACTACGTAGGGGTCGGGTTCTAGTCTAACTGGATGCAGCTAAATGCCAGTATTTTACATGGAGTGACTGCCTATCTGATCTCCCAAACCCAGTTGCAGACAATCTGATTTTGGAATTTTGGGCTTTTGACTATCCGTAACGATTGTCAAAGATCTATAAATGACAGCCGAGACTAACAGCTTAACGGGTTTTCCGCGGCACGGAGGGATCTCGACATGTAATGGATGGTCACTCAACCATAAACCAACCGCGGCAAGCGTAGCTTAACCTGCGAACTGATATACCATCTAAAATGACGGAAGCTTTAAATTCCTCACAGAGGTCTCAATTGTTTTATTAAGAGCGAACGTTCCAGGCTGCCCGGTTGAATTTAAATTTAAAAATATCAACCCTATGATAGTTATAAAAGCTTTTCGGCAAATAAAAATCAAATTAACCGAGGATCTATGGAGAATGTTAATCAAAGTTTGTACATCCATAATTGAGACTATAGCACCATACTTAGCTTTGATATTTAGTTTGTGTGTAGATCACGGAGTCTTCCCGGATTTAATGAAATACAGTAAGGTTAAACCACTTTTTAAATATGGGGACATCAAGGACACCAACAATTATAGACCGGTATCCATGTTGCTGGTATTCAGCAAGGTTTTCGAAAAGTTAATGCTCAATCAGATGCTTAATTATTTTAACACCAACAATGCTCAATCAGATGCTTAATCATTTTAACACCAACAAAATCTTACACGATCAGCAATATGGTTACACCAAAAGACGTTGTACGACTGACGCCGGTGTCACTTTATTAAAACACATATTTACAGCGTGGGAGGAAGCCTAAGTTGCCATAGGAGTCTTTTGTGACCTCTCCAAGGCATTTGACTGCGTTGAACACGAAACCTTACTCTTAAAACTTGAGCATTACGGACTAGATAAACTTGCACTCAGTTTGGTAGAATTTATTTAAATGATAGATAGCAAAAAGTCCAAATAAATGGTGTCAATTCACTTGGTTTAAAAGTAAAAATAGGTGTTCCACAAGGCTCAATATTAGGTCCTTTCTTCTTCTTTTTTTAGTGTATATTAACGATCTACCCCATTTATTTAAAAAAAAAACAACCACAAATAAATAGACATGCATCAAATCTTGACGAAGTGAATAGCGGGTACCCTACTGCAGGTACAAATTTGGTTCACTGCTAATAATTAAATAAATGGGGAAAAAACTAAACGCATAAAATATGCTTTACCGAATGTTAAAAGTAGTGATTGTGACATAGTATTGAATAAAGAGAAACTAGAATTCGTCGATAAAACTGTTTTCCTGGGGATCACGCTCGACTCAAGGCTTCAATGGAGTCCTCATTTAACATCCCTTGCAGGACGGCTAAGTTCAGCAGCATATGCTGTGAGAAAAATCCGTCAATTTACTGATCTAGGTACCGCGAGGCTAGTTTATTTTAGTTACGTTCATAGTATTATGTCGTACGGTATTTTACTAAGGGGACGGGCTGCAGACGTCGAGTCTATTTTTATTCTGCAGAAAAGAACCATCAGAGCCATATACGGCCTTTGCAGGTGCGACTCTCTAAGGGAACGGTTTAAATATATTAACATCATGACGGTACTTTGTCAATATATTTATGAAAACATCATGTACGTAAGGAAAAATCTACATCTTTTTAGTAGAAGAGGTGAAAGGCACAATTATATCACTAGAAATAGGGACCAATTAGTTCAACCAGTTTTCAGGCTAGCTAAAGTAGACTCATCTTTCATGGGATACTGTTTAAAATGTTACAATGAAATAACTCCCCATATACTTCAACTGAATGAAACGAAATTTAAATCTTGTATAATACGCACGCTATGCAGTCAAGCATATTATAAGTTGGGGGATTACATCGCTGATAAAAATGCTTGGCTCAACGCTGGTCCTGCTCCACAAGGGCGGATTAACTAATTGATAAGCATTTGAAACTAGTGAAGATTGTAAAAACTATCTTTACATTGTATAAATTCAATCTTTTAGCATTGTATAATTGCATAGCACATGTGTGAGTACTATGTACCTACTATACAGCTGCCATTTACTAGGATTGTCTATCATTGACTCGAATTTGCCCTGGCGGCTGAGAGTATGTCATGCTCACTCAAATGTCTCGCTAGTGGTGGCGTGTGTTGGATCATTAAGTTCCCTTCAAAATGGTTGAGCTGTATGGTGCTGATCCATACGTCACGTTCGTGAACGGGCGCCGTCAGTAGGGACTGGTCATCTCTTAGCTGCCACGGCTTGTTTTAATTTTAACGGTTTATTTTTTGTTTTTATCGTTTTTATTACGGACGCTTTTAACGTGCACGTCTGTTAACATCGTTCTCACATGTATAATTTCAACATGAATGATGTTACCAAATTTTTTTTTGTAACGTTATGTTGATTTAAAAAAGTGTTTTTTTCTCCATAGGTACCTACTACGCTTTGGAATGGGCAAGTAGCTTCATCTTTCTGACTGAACGACCCCTTGACAATTCAAAAGTGCCTGTAATTGGTTTATTTGCAATAAATGCTTTGAGTTTGAGTTTGAGTTTGATTGACCCGTGCGGCTGTTATCATTTAGCCACAAGCCCCAAAAGCCTCATTTATACGGTCAAGTTTCTGGAACGTTCAAGAGTAATCATCGCATGCCATATAGCACATTTAAATATTGTATAACTATAATAATATAACTGTTTTTTTTACGCGTGCGATTTCCTTCAAACGGCATACAGTAATTGAATTCAAGTTTTGCCATTAAATAACTGCATGCGACTTCTGTTTACACCAAGGCAATTATTGCAAGGTGATTATTGCATTCAAGCTTTCCTTCGTATAAACACTGAGTGTACAATTAATTCAAGTATTGAATGCGATTTTACTGTACATGCAATTTTATTATACGTGCTGTATACACCTATACCAGTTTTGATCGGTTTTGAATAATTGTACGTTTTGTTTAGACGGTGCCAGTCAATTGTTGCTTCAATTTTATGGTATGCCACAGGCAATGATCTTGCACCGTGGAAACGAGGCCTAACTAACTAGTAATACGTAGATACCGTTAATTAATTGAAGCCACTCAAACATCTTGGATGGTTCTAACACAGTTGTCGGGGGTGCACAAGATGTTAGAAGGTACCAGATGAGTGATTTGTGTCGTTAAAATAAGTGTTTTACTTTATTTGGTTTGTGTAAATTATTGTGCTGTCAGAAAAAATAATTATTTATCATATTTTAGCCGTGTAGCCATTTTGTACAACTGTCAAAGAATTACAATTGTAATTCGAATATATGGACAATTATAGTCGGTAGTCATTTTGGTAAAGAATAAATTTCCCTGGTTTACTTCATAGACCTATTCTTCATTTAAACCAAACGTACCTTGTTGTAAAGGATGTCGGAAAGTTGCTTAACGTTGTGGGACTGAGGGAAGAGGCCCGACATGCCAGAGATGACGATCTTCTCGCCATCTAGCCGTAGATCCTGTGTAGCCGGATCAGTTACTATTTTGTTGTCCTCCCGACTCAATACGTGTTCCTGAGGTGTAGGTGCCATCGTAGATCGCTGATGATTTTCTAGGAAACAATAAAATAAGGATTTAACACATCATAACATTACGCTTGTATTTCCCCGAAGGCTTAGGCAGGGGTGTACCTATAGTACACCCACATTACGCCAGTTATGTTTAAGTCCCATGTAATAGGGGGCGAGCCTATTGTCATCAACCGGGCACAAATCCAGAAACCGGGCTGCTTCTGAGGAATACCTGATGGAAAAATCCAATAACACTTTGCCCGCTTTGCTTGGTTATGTTTACAAATTAACTGCCTTGATAGTACCCGTATCCTTTCATATTATAAAAACTCACTTGGGTGTGTGAGTTTTTACTACAAGGAAGGGAAGTTTAAATAACACATGGAGTTTATACCCCCAATGATTGGACGGAGTGCTTACTTGCTAGCTAGCCTAGCTTGGCTAGGGCTTACTAACGCCCAACAGGGCGCTTATAAGCATTTATAAAAATAATCAAATCAAAAACCAATTATGAAGGGCACACCTTGTAATTTGATTATAAATAATAATAATATCAGTCTATTATTGTCCTACTGCAAGGTAAATGGCCTCTTCTAATACAGAGAAGGCACGAGCATTGATCACCACGCTTGCTCAAGACGGGTTGGTGATTTCAGACTTATATTAACTTTAAGTCCAGGTTTCCTCACGCTGTTCTTCCATCACCGATGTCAGGAATGTCCAAGATAAACTCAGAAAATACATAATAATATGAATTGGAAAAGTCACATTGGTACTTGCCCGGCTTCGAACCTCAACTCATGCTCAACTCGTCTTAACCACTAGGCCATCACGACATTGAATTGGATACTGACCACAAAATATTGTTACACGATAGAGAAGTGGTTGAAATGGAGGGAAGATTGTGCCCTCGAGTGGATTGGGCTGTTTAGAAAGTGTTTGGACACAATAACTGTTTCTACTTACATGAAGAAGCTTCAAGATCCTAACAACCGTAACGAAGTAAATCCTTATCACTTCTGAAACAAGGTACTAATGCAACAGTTTTATTAACTAGTAGTTGCATTTTATTTACCTAAATAAAAACTTAATTCAAAAACGTTTTGTTAAAAATACAATGATTCATTTGCATTAACACTTTGCGAGACACAGCGCCAGACGTCATAACAATAAAACTTCTATTGTGTCTCGTTCAGTGTCCTTCAATGGGTTAAACAAGGGTGAAGTGGGATAAATAAGCATAATTCAATTAATTGAACTCTGAACTACCTACAATAATTTAATTGCAAACTTGTATGTTTACTTCACAATATAACATTAATTAATCTTAGAAATAATTAAAAAATAATACTTATTTGTTATACAAGAGTGCAAAGTTGCTTTTTAACGAGGGAATCAAAAGACCACGAGGTGAAAAATCTTTGCACTCGAGTGCAACACGTAACTTTTCATCCCACCTCAGCGAGGAAATAACTAAATGCAAAAAAAGCATTTACAATCGCAAGACTTAATACTTTTATTTCAGTTTAGGTATTAATATTTATTAGGTACTACATTATGATAGGTAAGTATTACAGAACAATCTTTAAATTATTTCAAATAATACTTAGGTATAATTAAGAAAAATTGAAAGTAACGTTGCTACAGTTACTTGTTGAGTGTAATATTTTTGTTAGGTACTGTAATGTTGGTGTTAGTGACTTGTCTAATCCTACAATAAGCCGAAAACCAAGTTATCACCACACAATTTAAGAAAAATAAAATAAACCATAATTATAAAGTACACTTCATGAAAAACTGCCGAATCGGAGGTGACATCTGCCATGCCACCTCCGATAAAACAGAATGCTTGAAAGTTAAAATATGTTGACGAGGTCAGCAACAACACGAGCACGCCCACCACCTCTGGAGTCTTCGCTCAGTTCCGCCTCGCCGCCGCTGGTATCCAGCCCCATCGAGAGAGCTGTGACGACACCGGCCGCGGTAGTACCGTCGAGCTCGGGCGACGAGTATTTTTTCCCGCCGACGTTGCCAACACCTGTACGTCGGCAGGCGAGAGGCCTTCCACCGAGGAGCTTGGGACTTAGGGGCCATCCGGCTCCGAACCGGTTCCCCACTGCCAGTGGTCGTGTGCAGCGCATGAGATGGACTCAGTCTATGGACGAAAACGTCATGCGCGCATATTACAGGTCTACAGAGGGGGAACCTAACCTCGCTGTGTACCGTGGTAGGATGCTGTCTCTATTTCGGGAACTAGAGCTAACCGTCAACGTCGCGGCCCAACGATTATCGGATCAGGTGCGGGTCATCCAACGCAGTCATAAGTTAGGCGATGCCGCACTTGATAGGCTGCGCTCAGAGCTGAGCAACCATATCGTCTCGAGTCCGGCACAAACTGTGGTACAAGCGTCAATCATTGAAGCAATCCCGCCGCGGTCTAATCATGGTATAGAAGTGGACGATGATCGGGTTACTACAGTAACTAAAAGCGGACGGTGTTTTTACAACTGCCTCCTGCCAAGGGGCGATAATAATATTATAATACCAGCCGCCTGTTATTTTCTCACTGCAAAGCAAAGACCTCTTCTCATACAGAGAGGGCATTAGCATTCATCACCACGCTTCACTGTGGAAAATCGTAGAACAACTGCTGATTAAAAATGGTTAATGTCAATGTCGCTACTGGCAGGTTTTTTTATTTTACTCAATAGTTTAAGGACCAAACTAGACTATAATATCAAAAATTATACATATTATATGAAATGATTTTTGTACAACACCACAAACTTTATAGTTTTGACGGACGTCCATGTTAAGCTCGTTCACTTCATCACTTTCAAATTGATTTTATTGTTATACGCTACAGAAAAAGGTATAATGTGTTATATATTTCTGGAAACCTTGTCTTTTGAAAAATATGAAACAACTAATATGTATTTAATATTATGTTAACGTTTACCTTAAAATAATTGCAAAATAAAATATGGTGAAAAAAAGCTTTTCTTAAAGTTCATCGAGACTTTTGACAGTTGCCCACGTTTACCCTTGCTTTACATTTAATGTTGATTTGTAGCCTAGCTATCCATAAATATACTCAAATAAAAAAAAAGCTGCGGATATTTCCGGTTTTCGGAGTAATTAGTAAAAATGTGATAAAAGTCAGAAAACGGAAAACCGCTCGCTATCTATTGCGGTTTGAAATGTTGCTGTTCACATCAATAGTTTGCGGTAAGTTTTGTAATTTATCATTGATATTAGGGCGTTTATCTTTTTTGCACTCATGTTGCGTGTGAAAATATGAATCAACAAGATGCACACTACCCTCATATTTCGTATAGTATATAAACACTTGTTTAATTTAATTGTAAATAACAGAATAGTGGTGAATTAACAGAAGTGTAATTGTTACGAATACAATATAACTACGTGTTTTGTTGACTCTTCAAAATGTCTACTTTCAAGTGTTCTAAACGTGAAATAATACTTTCGTATATCGAAGGAGGAAAATCATTGGAGGCATTATCAACAGTTTTAAAAGAAAATGATCATGTATCTGAAGACAACTTACGTTTCATCCACAGTGATTTTCAAAGACATATTATTCCCGTTTTTAATAAACGATGGACCGAAGCTTCACGGAAAAAGGATATATTTTTAATGAAAAACAGTAATTGGTTGGAATCAGAATATTCAGTAACTTTACCGAACTCTGAAGACGTTACAACCGTCTCCACACCATCTACTTCTTCTGAAAAACGTGGGAGACCGTGCGTATCTTATCCAGACTTGTCAGAATCCAGTAAAAGAAGAAAAAATACAATGTTACTTAATGAATATGGATTTGAACACGTCTATAATGCATATCTTCAAGGTTTACGTTCGATAGGAGAAGGAACAGAAGCTAAACTTGTGAAAACATTAAGGTTTGCTGACAGTGAAAATAAAACCTTATTTTCGAGTCTCATAGAAGACGCAAGGCAGACAAAAATGTTAACGGATGAAGGAGCATTGAGCGTATTTATTGACTTGGATTTAACTAAAGCACAATATTTGTACTTGAGAAATTTAACGAACGAACGAAAATGTTTTGTGTTTCCACCATATTACAAAGTGCAAGAAGTTAAAACTACTTGCTATCCACCATCTTCAGCTATAGAAATTACAGACACAAGTGCAAAAATAGTAAGACTTCAAGATTTATTAGATCACACTGCAGCTAGAATATTGACAATAGATTCAGTGTATAGGAATGGACTGAATAACTTACTTCTATACAGTAAATAAGGCTGTGATGGCTCATCCGGTCAAAGCCAGTATAAACAGAAACTGCCAGAACAGTCTGAACTAATTTTTGATGCAAATTTATTTATCACTTCTTTGGTGCCTATAAAGTTAATTAACAAGCTAACAGGTGATGTTGTCTGGCAAAATCCGGTACCTTCATGTGTTCGTTTTTGCTGGCCTAATAATTAATAGCCCATATAATCCGCAGCATACGCTGTTAGAAATATTCGTAATTTAACCGATATAGAGACAGCCCGTTTAGTGTACTATAGCTATTTTCATAGTGTTATGTCGTACGGTATTCTGTTGTGGGGAAATGCCGCCGACATTCAGACTATCTTTGTTTTTCAGAAAAGAGCTGTTCGATCAATTTATAAATTTATTCCCAGACAATCTCTCAGAGAGAAATTTAAGGAGATTAATTTAATGCCTGTGCCTTCTCAATATATTTTTGAAAATCTTTTATATGCCTATAAAAATAAAAAATTGTTTAAAAAATACAGTGATATCCATAATATAAATACTAGGAACAAACACAAATTTGTTGTACCTACAACAAGGCTCAAGAAAATAGGTGGCTCATTCAGATGTCAATGTATACGCTTTTATAATAAACTTCCAAGCCACGTTCAAGATCTAAGCCTTAATAAATTCAAATCATTCATTAAATGTAAGTTGTGCCAGAAAGCCTTTTATACCGTTAAAGATTATATTGAGGACAAAAAGGCTTGGGATGAAGTTGCTCCAATTTTTTGCATACTGAATGTTTTTTATTATTTTTATTTTTTGCTATTTTTTATTTGTATTTTACATAAACTTTGACATTTGATAATTATTACATATAGAATGACATGACAATTTACTTTCTGAAGTATAACATTATTATTAAATTATTGTGAATGTGAGGACTATGTGCGTCAGTTTTATTTTTTTCACTTTCTCAGGTAGTTTCAATGATGATCTGGCAGTTTGAGTGCTTTATGTGGCCTACCCAAATGTCCTTTCTTTGGTATTGTTCGTCGAATCGTTGAGCTCCTTAAGTTTTGAGTTGAGCTGCACGATTGCTGACAAATGCGTGCACTTACTGGACAGGTCCACTCATTCTGTGTGGTTTTTTCCTCAAAATACCATTTCAGACTCAAATCTGCATGGTCTTCACATGATCTGACCAAGATTATGTCTGGACTTTAAAAGAGACTGTGACCTCTGAGTTTGTTTCGGCCTTTCTTCTCAGAGTAGTCAGATAAGAAACGCCGACCTCATCTAGTTTTAAAATATGATTGACGTGTAAAAGTGTTTGTACAAACCTACTTACAGAAATAAAATCATTTATCAATAGAATTTTGCAAAGAAACTCCCGAGAAAACTAAAGCTATTGTGGATGAAATAAAAGCTCAAATAAATTCTTTGGGTCCATCGTTAATTAACTAAGAAGGTGAGGGAGTGCAAGTGAAGCATGATCTCTTTCTTACAATGATAGTTGGCACAGTAGCTTAGGTATTAACAGATACGCCTTCGGGTTCCACATGTACAATATGAGGAGCTACTCCACGCCAAATTTACGATTTGACTAAAGTGACTGCTAGGCCTGAAAATGAAGATTCTTATCAATATGGACTGTCTACTTTGCACGCCTGGATTCGTTGTATGGAAATGATTTTACAAATTATTATAATCTGTCTTTCTAAACATGGTCAGACACAAGCGAAGAAAATAAACGACTAAAGCAAGAGAAGAAAACTCTGGTACAAAGGCGTTTCCGTGAAGAGCTAGGATTGATCATCGACAAACCAAGACAAGTAAGTGGTAATTCTAATGACGGTAATACTGCCAGAAGATTTTTTCACAATGCAAGCTGCTCTGCTGAAATTACAGGAGTGGATATAAATTTGATTAAACGACTTTACATAATTCTGCAAGCTCTTTCATCGGGTGTAATGATAAATGCTGAAAAATTTGGCAGTTATGCTATGGGGACTGCCAGAATCTATGTGAGCAATTATGAATGGTATACTACATGCCATCTTCAGTTCACAAAATTTTGATTCATGGAGAAAGTGTCATAAAGCATTTTACAGTACTTTCTATTGGTCAACTTTCGGAAGATGCGCAAGAATCTCGTAATAAGGATTATAAAAAATTTCGTCTACATCATGCTAGAAAATGCTCAAGATCCGCAAACGAGGATGTATTTCTTACTCTTCTTTATACTTCAGATCCTTACATAACCAGCATTAGAAAACCGTATACTAAAAACGTGAAGGAACTTGATGAAGACACCTTAGATCTTTTGAAAGTGAACGAATTAATTTTAGATCCCGAAGTTCATCAAGAATAAATAACATAACATTTAGTTAAAGATTACAATTAATTAATTAATCTGTGTTCGATTTTAATAACATTTTTTTTTAATTGTTTTTTTATTTAAATTGATTTTTATTTTGATGTACTATATGATATTTGGTTTTTGTAAACATTAAAATAATAGTATTCATTGTTAGAAAATAAATATTGGACATTTTTGATAATTTTGAATTTGTTTTATTTTTTAATGTATGGTTTTAAATTCAGTCATAATAAATTACTTTCCATTTGAAGCCACATACACTATTCTATATTTGTGCAAAATTTTAGAACATAATATTCAGAAATAAAAAAGTTATTGATTTTTAATCAGAAACAGACCTTTATTTTCCATAGTGCGCTTGCTCAAAGCGGACTGGCGATTTATTATTATTTAAATACCAGGTTTTCTCACAATGATTTGCTCCACCGATCTTAGTGATTTCCAAGATAATCTTAGAAAGAACATTCGAATTGAAAGTCACATTTTCAGTACCTATCGATCGTTACCGTTCGCCTATTCATCTAACATCGGCCGGTTCTCAGATGGGCCACACTATTGATGCCACTATTTGATTGATTGACTGGAAAGTATGCTCCAAATAACTAACATTAACCTAGAACACTCACTTGGAATGTATTTAATGGAGAAACAGGTGTTCCTGGCATTGGGCAAGGGCTTTTTTTTTACCCGACTACGACAAAGCCAAAGGAGGGTTATGATTTTGCCTACAATATTTTCTTGACCATCTAAAAACCATTTATGTCTGTTACAATTTATGATGCGGGTACTAAAATTGGGATAATATCGCAATCCCCATATAACGAATCATATGAAAACTAGGTAATGAATACAAGGAAGCGATTCCATAATCAGTCTGTAAATAATTTCCATTGTTATTATTCAATAACAAAATTAATTTCGTCGCTTTGCAAGAATAGCTAGCAGTTTGTTTTCGTTAATTAAAATTCCACAAGTCTGCGGAATCGAATATGCAGGGTCACAAGGTCTTTCATTCAAAATACTGACACGATTACTTTATCAATAAATAGTTTAAAATAACATAACTACCATGTCTGTATCTGTATGCTCCGAAGGGTTTAGACAAAGGTACTTTTAGGTAGGTTTGGTTTTATAATGTTTAGATATCCCCCATCACGTCTGCGGAGTTTCGCTGTCTAATTTAATTTGACCTTGTATAATGATGGTACATCAGCATTTCGCTATTTATGTTATAAGTTCCATGTTAATAGGAGGCGAGACATATCATAAAATTAAAACCAAAATCCAAGAAAGTGGCCATAGAATTAGCTATGACCGCTGCCAGAGAATTAGCTAATGATTCATCTATTAAACTTCCTGGTGTTATTCCTATATCAAAAACTGGTGGAGCCTTTGATTAAAATAAATTATTTTATATATAAGATTAAAATAGATAGAAAAGATACAGATGTCTTACATGTCAACGATAGTCTGGCGGTTCTTTCGAACTGGTTCGCAGCTAATAATCTTTTACTTAATGCGAACAAAACTGAATGTCTTAAGATTTCATTATCAAATTTAAAGTCAAAGTCAAAGTCAAATCATTTATTTCAAATAGGCGCATAAAAGGCACTTTTGAACGTCAAAATTTACAAAAAAGTAGAATTGATTCTAGTTGCCTCTTCCAATTGGTAGTTTCGTATGGAGAAGAATGGGCAAAAACTCCACCGTAACTCTTTTATAATGTTTTACAATATTATGTAGGTTCACAATAATTATATAATTATATGTGAAGACGATGCACCTACAATAAAATTACTATACCACAATAGATAAAAAGAATTAAATATAATGCAAAGACAGGTAAATTAGATATGTCATAGATACATATATTTACAAATACTGAAAAGTAGATGATTTTTCCAAAATTTTGTAGTAATTATTTTTTCAGTAAAAATTTTGTGTGTGAGTTAAAGTAGTTAAGTACATAATGTAAAAATCAATGTCATAAAAATTATAAATTATACAATTAAATTAACAACCAGTTTGATTTTGTCTAGACTCTAGATTGTCCTATGGAGCAGCACCAGCATATTTCCAAGCATTCTTATCTAGAATATAATCCTCTAATTTGTAATATGCTTGTTTATAAAGTGTAATTTTATATGAGTTTTAAATGTTCTTTCATTTAATTGCAATGTAATATATATATAAATATCACAAGGTATTTTATTGTAAAATTTAACACAGTACCCCATAAAAGATGTATGTACTTTAGATAATCTAAAAAATGGTTGATCTATTTTATCTTTATTTCTAGTATTAAAATTATGTCTATCACTTATTTTATTAAAAACATGTAGATTTTTTCTTACATACATAATATTTTCATAAATGAATTGACAAGGTACCGTCATAATATTAATCTTTTTAAATAGTTCCCTAAGAGATTCGCGACGACATAGATTGTAAATGGCCCTGACAGCTCTCTTTTGCAAAATTAAAATGGATTCAATGTCAGCAGCCCGACCCCACAGTAAAATGCCATATGACATAATGCTGTGGAAGTAGCTAAAATAGACCAAACGCACGGTTTCTACATCTGTTAACTGTCTTATCTTCCTAACAGCATAAGCGGCCGAGCCTAACCGTCCCGCAAGAGATATTATATGGGGTCCCCATCGTAATTTCTCATCTAGCGTGATTCCCAGGAAAACCTTCTGATGAATAAATTCTAGTTTTTCTCCATTCAGTATGATGTCACATTCGCAACTTCTAACATTAGGTAATTTAAATCTAATGCATTTGTTTTTTTTTTTTCTTTTAGTACCATATTATTTACCATAAACCAGTCTTGGACCTGAAGAATAGAGTTATTCACATCGTCAAGATTTTGTGACCGTCGGTCTACTTTAAAGATCAATGATGTGTCATCTGCAAATAACACCATCTTCGGTTGATTCTGCAGTACCCCAAGTGGGTCTAAATTTTAAACTTGATGGCAAGAAACTAGATGTTATTACGAAAACTGTATTTCTAGGAATTACTTTAGATTCACAATTGCAATGGGGCGCCCACATTAGAGCTCTTTCAGGTAGATTAAGTTCAGCTGCATATGCAGTAAGAAAAATAAGACAGTTGACTGATATAGGTTAGTATACTTTGCTTATTTCCACAGTATTATGTCTTATGGCGTTCTGCTGTGGGGATCGGCAGCTGACGTAGATTCAATTTTCATTTTACAAAAGAGGGCAATCCACGCGATCTATAAAATGGGTCCTCGCGAGTCTCTTATAAACAAATTCAAAGAAATTGATATACTAACTCTACCTTCTCTCTGTATCTTAGAAAGTATTTTGTATGTTCGCAAAAACTTAGAACTTTTCAAAATAAGAAGCGATTTCCATAATATAAATACACGTAGTAAAAATAAAATTGCGATAACCAAATTTAGATTATCTAAAACAAGCAAGTCATTTCTTATAAACAGTATCCGCTTTTATAACAAGTTGCCAAAGTCAGTTACAGAACTTAGCGATGGAAAGTTCAAAACCCACATCAAACGTATCCTTATCAAAAATGCATATTATAAGATTAAAGACTACGTTGAAGACAAGGAAGTTTGGCAATAATTCCTTCTGCACATGTGGCTTCCCTTGTACTTCATTAACGTCACCACTATGTAAGGGTCTATTAACTGCTCCCAAATTACGAACTTTATTTGGAAAAAAATAATGTTTTTCTTTTTGTTTTTTACATTCTTCTTTGACATAATCTTCACATTATTTGACATTATATACCTCTAATTCTTATTTCCACTCTTTACTTATGGCTTTTGTAAACAGGATTTTAATTCCGATTTTTTACAGTTGTAAGGGCAATCATGTCATTTGGTATAAATAGGCTTTTATTTCTATATAGATTCTTCTATATTTTGTGAATGTGACAAAGTTAGAGGCCTAACTTGTAGACTGTAGATTAGTAGACCTTGTTATATATATTTTTTAATATTTTGTTGAGTGCCTGTTACTTGTTGACAGGCCTACACTGTCCTCCCATACCTATCAACACTGTAATTTGAAACATTGTAAAAGCTCCTTATTTTTAAAAGATTAACCGTGGAATTTCTTGAGGGCTCTTCTCCACAGGAAACAACCAATTGGAACCAGGCACCTAGCTTCTGACGTTTCATAAGTGCCCATGTTGGTTTATGTGAAATAAAATATTTTGATTTTGATTTTGATTCCGATTTTTGCAGGATTATCGGCTGCGGGAGCTTTAGCAGGTGGTGCAGCCTTTTTTTTTTTTTTTTTTTGGGTGGGAAATCATCAAATGACCTCTCCCGCTCTGGGCGGAGCGGAAGGGCGTGTCAGACTCTTACTGACTAAAACCCACCCGTGTTCCTTCAGTTGCCTGTGCGCCAGGGCCACGGTAACTCTTTCGAACAATCCGCGACCCCGGCAGGCATCGGTCCTATCGGACCCCGTCAATGGTGCTGACATCTCTTTGAGGCGCGCGTGGAACACGACGCGCCGTCGACCCGGGCCTGGTCCTTACCGGACGGCGAGCTGCCCATTGCTCGCCGTCCGCAAGCCCGCGCCTACGGTGGCCGGGAGTCGGCAATCGACTCCCGATGCCCAGGGTGTCTCCTCCTCCTGCGGCGGCTAGGGGTGCGAGGGCGTAGAGACTGCCTCTCTCTTTCGCGCTCCGCCTCCTCCTTCGCGAGCATTACTGCTTCGCAGAAGGAGGTGACGGCTTCCCATTCCCTCTCGCTCCGTACCATGGCCTGAACCAGGGCCGGACGCGAGAGGTCGCCGCCGCCGATCGCCGCCACGAGGTCACGGCGGTGCTCCGCCCAAGCCGGGCAGACCTCCACCGTATGCTCCACCGTGTCCTCCGGTCGATCCACACAATGGTAACACCCGGGCGTTTAGGTGGTGCAGCCTGGTACTAAAACCATAAATGAATTCAAGATGGCTAAAATGTTATTGTTTATTGACTGAATCGAAGAGACACAATGAAAAGATGGAAGCTCTCTGCATCGGAAAAATACTACACCTTAAACCATATAAAAATGGTCTCGGAATTTTTGTATCGAAAGAAAATAAATAAGATATTGGCTATCCAATGGAGCCTTGAGTAATTTAGATATTTTGAAGTATGGAAATACTATTCCCTATTCCAGCGGTGTCTTTATGAGAGATAAGCTCCCTAAACACCCTTTTAAAAAAGAATGTGGAAATATAAATTTAGATACCTATAAAAATCCTGGTTCTCATTGGGTAACCTATGCAAATATACTGATTATAATGAGTATTTTGATAGTTACGGAAACCTTAAGCCTCCAAAGGAATTTATAAAATACTTGGGATCCAAAATTCACTATAATTATGATAATATTCAACGTGATCACCCTTTTAATTGTGGACATCATTGTTTAAACTTTTTGAAGAATTTTTGGTGTAGTGAAGGAATAAAATAAACTGGATCTTCCGAAATACGCCAGTATAGAAGCATATCTACTACGGTTACCGTCTCTGGAAATACATCGAAATTGGTTTCATACTTTCAACCACAACTGTATATGTCAGATCAATACGAGTGCGGTTTGATATACTTTTCAGTATTAAAATCAACACTAAATATTCCCAATATTAACTTATGTCTGTCTGTAATCAGAATCGAATGTGATCTTGTTCACGGTTCCTACTGCAACGGATTACCATCTCATTTTATTTATGAAATTGTATCTGATACTGCTCCAGGTCATCAGTGCATGGAAATACCACAAAAAAATTATTTACTTTCCAGTTAACAAAAATATAATTTCATCTGTATCTGTTAATATTGTAGATCAATTTGGTTTCTGTATTAACTTTGGAGAGGAACAAGTTCAATTACGTCTTCATTTTAAAATAGCAAAATAATAGTATACTATAAAAATACCTCAGTGAAAAAAAAACATCTTAGTTCTTCTGCAATTGCTAAGGTGCAAAGACGTAAGAAAAAAGTTAAGAAATTGACTAAGGCAAATAAAGATTATCTTAAAGCCCTAGGATTTCAAGTTTGAATATACTACAGATTAGTGAATTACCGCACTTCGGCACTACGATCGAAAGTTATGAAGTCCATTCATACAATCCCTACAATAACAGCTTTAGAAAAAACGATGAAATCAGAATTCCCATCCACCAGCAAGACAATGTGCTACCACCAGCCAATTCAATTTACGTCGAAGGACGAGCGAAGCTCATCGGTAAAGATGGGAATCCGATCAAGAAAACTGTTACGTTCACTAATAACCATGTTATATTTTTGTTTCAAGACATCAGATACGAAATGAATGGTACTGAAATAGACCGCATGAAAAATTCTGGAATAACGTCAACAATAAAATCATACAAATCTCCTTAAATGAAGCAGAAAATAAAGTTGCTGCCGTAAGGGGTTGGAGTTTAGAAGGATTTCAAAGTGATGGGGGTTTTATTGCTGTGATACCATTAAATAAGATTTTAGGGTTTGCAGAAGATTACAATAAAATAGTAATAAATTACAAACATGAACTTATGTTGAACAGAAGTAACACTAACTTAAATACCGTTGTCCTTACTGATGATATTGCTCATTTTGAAATAGACATACAAAGAGTTCAGTGGAGGGTGCCACACATAAAAGTATCAGACCGAAAACGACCGACACTTTAAGAGATAAACCTATTCAGATGGCGTTTAGAAATTGGGATTTATATGAGTATCCGGTACTACCTAAAGCCACAAAGCATTCTTGGTCAGTTAAAACTGCTTCACAATCGGAAAAATCCAGATATTGTTTACAAACTAATCGAAAAAATAATAAAACTAAAGACAGTTCACTATTCGACCATTGTGAAGTAACAAACATTACGCTCTTTTTGAATTCACAATTTTATCCATATGAATCTTTAGGTTTAAAGTTTTCTGAGAACAAATATAGTTTATGATACGAAATGTTTGTGAAATTTCATCAGTTGTATTACAACTGTCCAGTAGGCCCGTTGCTTGACCTAAAGAAATTCAAAGAAAAATCCCCTGTCTTTATCTTAGACTGCTCAAGACAAAACGATAGCCTTAAAACAGATCCAGTGGACGTGAAGTTGGAAATTGAATGTTCTACAGCAATGCCAGATAAGACGACTGCATATTGTTTGATTATAAACGATCGACTTGGGGAATACATACCTCTCAGCAACATTGTGTGCAGGTTGTCATGATTGCTATTGTGGATAATCAAGGCTTTAAAACAGAAACAAATGAATTTATAATAAAAGAAATCGCTATATTTTATAATAAAACATTAAGTGTTTTTAATTAAGCCGCCATTTCCAATTGAATACTTAACGAAACGAAAAAATACAAGTTGGTGCTAAATCATCAGTCCCATTGTTGGCTCAAGTTAACTCGGTGCAGTTTGTAGACAGTAAGACATTACCTATAAGTATTTTATCAGGCGTTAATTGTATTGTCCTTGCATTGTTTTTCAATGTCATGTGTGTGTTCTCTACGTACTACATCCTGAGATTTTTTTTATTCCCTCAATTTCCTAAGAAGTTCCTTCATTTTTATACAAGGTCCATACGAACCGGATAATTTAATACATTATTATCTACATACGAGTACTAGCAAAGTGGAATAGATATTCTGGAAATTGGATATTGAATGAGTACCGGAGTGACGAGGTGACGAACACGTTTTTTTTTAAGAAAAGTGGAGCAGACATTAAGTGAAATAAAACAGGAAGCGTTTATGCATTATAATATTATTGAAATTCACCAAACACTTATTAATATTAAATCAGGTAAAATTAAAATAGGAATTAAGTATTGCTAATAAGAAATTAAATAAGGTTAGTAACATATTTTTATATTACATTTACAAAGTTATTCACATACGTTTATTCTTTTGTGTTTAAATACATATTTACAAGGAATTAATTACAGAGTATTAGGTTAAATCAAAGTTGCAAAATACAGTTGACGTGTGCTTAAATTAAAATACTCGTAGAGTTTTAACATTATAATTAACATTATAATTGTATAATTACAGGTTCACGATACTCCCCTGTCGAAGTGTCTGAGATTAAAGAACTTAAAAAGAAGCGAAGCAATGATAAAGGAAGATTAACAGTATTTGGAACCTATTTAAGTACTCTAAAAGATGCCGAGATACCCCCTTTCAAGTAATGGAGTTGAAGTTGTGAGTCAGCAAATTAGATGATCTTTTCAATGAATTTAACGAGGTACAATTGAAATTAGAATGCACGTGTGATAATATTGATACTGAGGCACTTGAGAGAACTACAATTGAATCTCAATGTTATGGGTTGGTAGCTCAAGCCAAAATTATGTTAAGTAACTTTTCCAAATCTGAGAAAGATAAAGTAAAATCGAATCGCAGTTTTGGTAAGCGTCAGTTTGTAAAGTTGCCTACGATCCAATTACCCAAAGTTACGTGATCCTATGATAACTGGCTCGAATTTCGCGATACCATTGCAAGTCTAATACATGACGATGACGATATAGACGAGATTAATAAATTCCATTATCTGAGGTCATCATTAGCAGAATCTGCTGCTGTCGTGATCCAGTCAATTGAGTTTTCTGCTCAAAACTATAATGTGGCATGGGGACTTCATCTAAGAGATTCGATAATGAAAGATTATTCATTGAGAATCACGTTATGGCATTGTTCAGTATCGGGTCAATCACTAGGGAGTCCTTAACTGCATTAAAAGGTATTGTGGACAATGTAAACAAAAATATCAGAGCATTAAAAACATTAGGCGAACCTGTTCATACTTGGGACACATATCTTATCCATATTATTTGACAAAAACTTGATACTACAACATTCCGAGAATGGGAAGAACACAAAGGGCGTATCCATAAATCTAGACGAATCACTTTTGATCAGTTCATTGAATTTATGCGTAATCGCGCTAATTTATTAAAAACACTGGAAAAGTCACGTCATTCTACAACTAACATAAAACATAACACTAAAATAAAAGCCTTTGTTACAATAAAAAACACTAGTAGTTCTTCAACACATAGTTGTTCAAAATGTAAAAGCGATCACAACCTCAATTCATGTCCACGGTTTTTATCATTAAGCGTTAACGATAGAATGTCTTTACTACCTAGCTATAAGGTATGTTATAAATTGTTAACGTCACGGTCACTATCCCAATAATTGCAAGAAACCAGGCTGTAAAATATATAAACGCAAACACCACACGCTTATTTATAACACAGATTTTAAATCAAACCCTGTTTCAAGCAGATCAGCTGACGGTACGACCGACAAAGCTAAGGTTGAGTCATCGTCCACTGCCGACGCAAATAATAGTCACGTTACGCTCGCAGCTACATAATATCTCTGCGCATTCGCATACGAGCAGCACAGGCGACATCCCGTTGTCAACTGTATTAGTTTCGTGCTACGATGTCAATAATAAAGAACACATCGCTCGAGTTCTTCTCGATTCTGGTAGTTCATCGTGTTCACCATCATCGTCATGTTCGTGGTCATCATGTCACAGAATTTATTTAATAAGCTAAATCTGCCCCATTTAAACACGTTGCATGAATCTTACGCTAATGATTTAATATATTGTTTTGTCTTGCCTGCAATAACTGATAGCGTTCTCGCTAAACAGGTACATGTGAATACACCCTCAAATATTCACTTAGCAGATTCGTATTTCCACACACCGGCTTCTATTGATATTATTATAGGAGCAGACGTATTTTGGAGTTTATTAGGATCTAATAAGATTTTACTAGGTGATGGGAAACCAACACTTTATCAAACTAGACTTGGTTGGCTAGTTTGCGGCCCAATTAACGGCGGCTGTAATAATAATTCATCTCAATTTTCATCAATTAAATGTAGCTTTATAATGTTAACGATTATTATGAAAGTTATTCCAGTTCGATTGAGTTAGATGACATCCGAAACCAGTTGTCGCGTTTCTGGCAGCTTGAGGAAGTTTGTCATGATCATGAGTCATCGACTTAATTCAGCTGAGGAGAAGATCTGCGAAGAACACTTTATAAAAAACACAACGCGCTTGGCAGATGGCCGCTTTAGCGTTAAAATACCATTAAAGGAATCTTTGAATAGTTTAGGCAATTCATATCATGGTGCAAAACGATGTTTTCTGTCACTGGAGCGCAGAAATCTCAGCCAACCCTCACTCGATAAAATGTACAAAGATTTCATGACTGAGTACATTTCTTTAGGTCACATGTTTATGTGTAATATTCATGAAGATCAGCGGTCATATTTCATTCCTCATCACGGAGTACTGCCCGAGAGTAGGAGTACAACCAAAATATTACGGGTAGGTTTGAATGCTAGTGCACCCACCACATCTGGCCTTTCTAATCTTTTGTTCGCTGACTACTGTGAGGTTAATAAACGAATCATGGTGTTTTGTTCGGATGAGGCAAGAAACAAATAGGCCGTTCTTAAAAAAATATTTGGTGACGGGACTTTCAAAAGTTGTCCAACGCATCAGATTTTTATTATTAGCCAGAATATGAAAACTAATAACAAAACTAAGCTAGATAAACTAATAAGAAACGTTATACATCATAATGAACAAAATCTCTTTAAATTCTAAATAGGGACTAAGTAATTTTTTTTTGACTCGTGGCTCGACACGTTATGAGAGCAGCCGCATAGCGGAAGGTAGTTCAATTGGTGAGCCACAGTTTTTACACCAAACTCCCAAAGTTTGGTAGGACAGTCCGTAAAGATTCTATCCGTGCAAATAGTCAGACTTTAGGCGTCAATTTTGCTGTAAGTCGTGATCTACACGTTTCGAATTTTTTCCTCCCTTGCCAAGTTCTTACGAATTCTACCCGTGCTAGAAATAAATCGTGGTAGAAATGAATTCTACCCGTGGTAAAATACGGTATTTGTTGCACAAAAAAAGTGTATTCGTGCATTATATGAACTTCAACGTGATAAATTTTGCAGGCCAATATTTAAAGAACTTGGTTTATTGCCGCTACCCTTTTTTTTTTTTTTTTTTTTTGGGTGGGAAATCATCAAATGACGTCTCCGCTCTGGGCGGAGCGGAAGGGCGTGTCAGACTCTTACTGACTAAAACCCACCCGTGTTCCTTCAGTTGCCTGTGCGCCAGGGCCACGGTAACTCTTTCGAACAATCCGCAGCCCCGGCAGGCATCGGTCCTATGGGACCCCGTCAATTTTGCTGACATCTCTTTGAGGCGCGCGTGGAACACGACGCGCCGTCGACCCGGGCCTGGTCCTTACCGGACGGCGAGCTGCCCATTGCCCGCCGTCCGCAAGCCCGCGCCTACGGTGGCCGGGAGTCGGCAATCGACTCCCGACGCCCAGGGTGTCTACTCCTCCTGCGGCGGCTAGGGGCGCGAGGGCGCAGTGATTGCCTCTCCCTCTCGCGCTCCGCCTCCTCCTTCGCGAGCATTACTGCTTCGCAGAAGGAGGTGACGGCTTCCCATTCCCTCTCGCTCCGTACCATGGCCTGAACCAGGGCCGGACGCGAGAGGTCGCCGCCGCCGATCGCCGCCACGAGGACACGGCGGTGCTCCGCCCAAGCCGGACAGACCTCCACCGTATGCTCCACCGTGTCCTCCGGTCGATCCACACAATGGTAACACCCGGGCGTTTCCTCCCGCCTTATTCGAAACAGGAACCTCCCGAAACAGCCATGTCCGGTGAGGACCTGCGTCAGGCGGAAGGTGAGGACGCCGTGGCGCCTCTCAAGCCACTCCTCAAAGAGGGGTCTTACCGCCGCAATTGTGGCGTGCCCTGCGCTGGGTTGCGACAGTCGCACTCTCCATGCCGCCATGAGATCCCGCCGGAGCTCTGTCCGCTGTGCCGTGATTTCTCGCGGCAGCGGAGTTACGCCCCGGCGTTTCGCCTCCTCGCGCCACTCCCAAACGTGCGCGAGGACCTTTGCCTCCAGATCCCACGGCGGCAATCCGGCAAGGAGGCTCGCCGCCTCGCAGGAGACCGTGCGGTATCCCCGTACCATCCGGATGGCCATGACCTTTTGGGACGCTTTCAACCGGCGGGCTGGCCGGAGCCTTAGCGAACGCGCCCACACCGGTGCCCCGTAAAGGGCCATGGACTGCACGACCCCCGCGTAGAGCCTCCGGCAGGAGGCGTTTGGCCCCCCCAGATTGGGCAAGAGCCGCTTCAAAGCAGCCCCGGCCCGCTGCAGTCTGGGAGCCAAACGTCGGAAGTGCTCGACGAAGTTCCAGCGGCTGTCGAGGACGAGTCCCAGGTACTTCATCGTCGACTCGACGCCGATGTGAACCCCTCCTACCGTTATTTGGGAACCCGACAGTGGCGCGTTCCGAGGACCATGAAAACACATGGCCTCGGACTTGTGCAAGGCCACCTCGAGTCCCAACTGCCGGATCCTCTCAACGACTGTCGCAACCCCGCGTGTCATTAGTTCGGCCGCCGCCTGGTGCGACCTCCCCTGCGCCAGGACCAGCGTGTCGTCAGCGTAGCACACTACGCTGACGCCGCTAGGGAGGTCGGCGCGCAGCACCCAGTCGTAACCGATGTCCCACAGATGCGGCCCCAGGACCGATCCCTGTGGGACACCGCACGACATCTCTCGCCGGTTCCATTCTCCCTGGTGACCGGGGTAAATAACCGCCCTATCCGTCAAATAGGCCTCGACTACACGACAGAGGTAGGTCGGCATCCGGTGATACCGGAGTGCCTCCCTGATGCAACTCCAGGGCAGGGTATTGAAGGCATTGGCGATGTCTAGAGACACCGCCAAGACGACCCCACCCCGGGCCACAGCATCCCCCGTCGTGAGGGCTCGCACGCGCATGATGGCATCCACCGTGGAGCGCCCCCTGCGGAAACCAAACTGGCTGTCCGCCAAATCCGGCCCCACCCGCACCAGCTGCCCGACGAGGCGGTCTGCAATGACTCTTTCAAAGAGCTTGCCCACCTCGTCGAGCAGCACAATGGGCCGGTAAGCGGACGGAGAGTCCGCTGGGCGCCACGGCTCCTTAATGAGGACCACTTTCCCCGTCTTCCAACGAAGTGGGAACTGGCCCTCCTCCAAGCATGCGCTTAGGAGCCCTCTTAGTCGAGGCCCGAGAGCCTCTAAGGCCAGGACCCAGGCTTTTCCAGGTAAGCCGTCGGGTCCTGGGGCGGTATTCTTGGCACTCAGCCTACGTACCGCCACTCTCAACTCTACCTCGGTCACCTCAGGAGCAACGTCGTCATCGTCGGGTCTGTGGTCCGCAGTTGGCACCGCAGGAGGCGGAGCCATGGGCGGGGGAGTATGCTCCCCCCGCGAGGGGAACAGAGCGCTCACCACGCCCTCCACGAGCTGGGGCCGGAGACTGCGTCAGCGGGGGAGCCCATGGGCGGAGTTTCTCCCGCACCACCTTATATGGGCGTCCCCACGGGTCCCTGTTCAGAGTCCCCAGCGACTCCTCACGGGCCAGTCCCCTGGCCCGCAGGATCTCCGCTCGAAGGGCGATCTTCGCCACTCTGTAACCCTCGTACAGCTCCGCCTGAATGGCTTCCGTATCCGGAGGGCGGATACGGAGCCTGCGGTGCCTGGTGTACAGGCGCCGCGCGGCAACGCACGCCTCGCGCAGAGACGTTAGTTCCGGCGACCACCAGTACACCTGGCGCCAGGCGCGTCCGGGCTGGACCCGGGGCATTGCCACGTCACACACTTCTGACATGGCCTCCCGGAACCACTCTGCCTCGTCGTTGATGTCAGCAGGCCTGTCCGGTGATGACACCCAGGCCTGCACGATCGAGGCTTCCAGGAGAAGCTCCCGGTCCAGCTTCTTCAGCGTCCACCGCGGACCACTCGGGGCCTGTCGGACCAGCGCGCTCGAGGTCTGGGCGGAGACGTCAAACCGGATGTACCGGTGGTCGGAGTACGTCTCCACCCCCTCAATGACACGCCAGTCAAGGACACGCGGTGACAGAGCGGGGCTGGCGAACGAGATGTCCACCACTGACTCACCCCGCATCCGCACACACGTGGGGACAGAACCCCGGTTTAGGACGACCAGGCCTGTCTCCAGAGTCCAGTCCTCCACCATCCCGCCCCGTGTGTCCGTGTACCGGGAACCCCAAGCCGTGTTCTTGGCATTGAAGTCCCCGAGTACGAGCACGGGCAGGGTATGGTACCCGACGACGACGACTCTCAACTCCGCAAGGGAGTTGTGGAACTCGGCGAGAGTTCGGTTCGGGGAGAAGTATACCCCTACCACAACAATCTCCCCGAACCGTGCTGCCACGCAACCCCGTCCCCTCTTGACTGCCTCAAGCGACGGGGTACCGGCGGCGGCCGACGAAATGAGGGTCACTGAGCCGCTCAGGTCCTCCACCCAGTCATCCCTGGGCGGGACAAAGTACGGCTCAGCGACCACGGCGATGTTGATCGACCACTGCGCCATGCTCTGGAATAAGAGATCCTGAGCGGCGGCGCAGTGGTTGATATTCGCCTGGAGGTGGCGTAATGGGGCCATTATTGGCACTCCATGTCAGCCCCCTCCCGAGCCCCCTGTGAGGGCCCTGCCGCGGTGTTTGCGGCGACTACTATGGCGGGGGCGGCAGCGGCGGCGGCAGTGGCGGCGGTTGCGGCGGTGACGGCGGTGGCGGAGGGCTTGCCCCTGCCCCTGGCTTTGGCGGATGGAGCGCAGGCCGTAAGGCCGATCACCGGGCTGGGAGTAATCCCAGCCCGGTGATCGGCCGGCTTGCCAGCTGCCGCACATAGAAAGCAGTGCGGCGTGGCAGTGCACGAGCCGGCCTTGTGACCGGGCTGACCGCAGCGGAAGCAATGATTGCTGCGGTCCACCTCCGAGGTCCATTGCACTCCCACGTGGTTGCCCACCTGGCAGCGGAAGCACCTCAGAGGTCTGGGTTCCAGCAATTTAACCTGCGCAGAAACCCAGCCCACCAGGAGCCTTCGGCCCTCCCCTGCAAATTTTTTGGCCGCCGACACGGGGCAGCTCACCGTAACGGTTTGCATCCCCGCGTGGTCAGGACGGATGGTGCCCGCCCTAACCTGCTCGGCAGAACACCCCCCAGTCCTAACGACGGCGGCCACCACCTCAGCCTCCGTCACGCAGTCGTCCAGGCCCAAGATGCGCATGTCAATACACTTGGTGGGCCTGGACACTCGGGCCTCATCCGCATTAAGGGACGCCCTAAGCTTTTCGGCCAGAGCGTCAGCGGTCGGGCCACTGGCCGCACCGGGGACCTCCAGCATCCGGGCACCAGTCGCAGTAACCCTTACCCGGATGCCATTGGTGACGCCAAGCTCTTCGAGGTTCACCGCCGCCCTCGCCTTGGTGAGCAAGTCGCGGTAGGACACGCCCTTCTTCTCCGCATCCGGCTGTAGTGTAACCACTACAGCTGCGGACTTCGGGGCGCGGAGCCTAGCCGCGACGCTTCTTTCCTTGCGCCGCTGCCGCCTCTCCTTCTTTTTGGCCGCCCTTGAAGCCTTACCCGCCTTCCTCTTCTCTCCGACTATTTGCCATTCGGCGTCGGCCAGAGGAGCATTAGGAGGCGGGAGGGGCGGTCGTTTCGCCGCCAGGGCTGGGGCCCTTGACGCCTGCGTAGGCCCACCGCCCTTCTTGGGTTTGGGAGGCGCCGACTTCGCCGGGGGCGGCCGCGACTTCGCCGGGGGTGGCCCCGACTTCGCCGGGGGCGGCCCCGCGGGTGCCGGTACGGGCCCGCCTTTCAGTCGCCCCGCTGATCCTGGCTTGGCCGCAGCGGCGGCAAATGAGAATTGCCGGCTCGCCGCTAGCGGGGGGCGTAGGACAATGGCCTCCAGAGTGGAAAACCGACTCTGGAAAGCAGCCAGCTCCTGCCGCACCAGGTTCAGTACCCGGTCCTCAGCGGGCACCGGCACCGCCCGGCCTTTCCCGTGCTGCGCCTTCTCCTGTGGCAATTCCCGGGATCCGGCTGCTCGGAGGCCGGCCAGGTCCGCTCGGAGCTCCTCGTTCTCCTTTCGGAGAAGCTCCATATCGGCTGTCAAGCGGGTAACCTCCGCCCGCATCTCGGCCATATCGTCCGATTGAGGCCCGAATTTAATGGCCTTGACTGCCTCCATGATGGAAGCCGCGGCAGCGGGTATGGCCTTGTCTTTAGAGGACTGAGTCCTCTTCAAGGCCACACCCTTTAGCGCAGCTACCACGGCCGCCTCCAGCCTGACCAGTCGCTCTGACTTGGAGCCGCCAGCGGTATCCGTCTCACCGCCTGACGACTCGGACAGTTCCGCCCTGCGACTGGCCCCTCCAGGGTCCTGCCCCTCCGTGGCGAGCCTCTCGACTGGCTGGGCCGGCTCAGCTGGGCTGACTCGGCTCGGCTCGCTATCCTCCTCGGTGGAGCGCCCTTTGCCCGTACTCCGCTCGTGTACTCCACCTCGCCGAGTAATTTTTCTGCGGGTTACGCCCTTCCCGCCATCAGAGGACGACCCCTGGCCATCCCCTGGTTTGGGGCGCTTCTGGAAGAGCCTTCGGTTCTTCCCAGCATCTCCCATGACCACGCGCTCCGGGCTCTTGAAAGAGCCCTTCGCGCCACATGCGGCGTCGGACTCCGACCCCGCATCACTCCCCTCCTCTTCGCTACTTTTTTGTTGGTGTTTTAAAATTGGTTCCATATTAGTTCCCACGAGTATGGGGGATATAAAAAGTCATTCCCAGGTTCACCCCCTGTCCCTAGGCAAGTGTTAATTTGTTACCCAACCAGAGGGTCCACTGGTACTCTGGCTGGGGGTGCGCTAGCGACTGATGCGCCACCTACAACTGGAAAGTTGTAGATGACACTACTCCTCAGCCATTCATACCCTCGCCGCGCACCAGAACTTGATATTAGAGGAATTTTTTATAGAGGTTATCTTCCTCGCGGCCCGGGCGGTTAAGCCAAGACCCTCGACCCCCGTCAAAAGTCAGAGACATGACGTTGACGATCTTCGGGGCTACGAGACTAACGGTGGCAGAAGGAGCAGACTCCTTCCTGCCTGCCCGGCGGCAGTGTTAGTGCACACCGAGCCCGCTCTTACTCCGCCGCTGTGCGTCTCTGCTTAACAGAGATACACACGTTGGAGCGTTCCTCCGACAGGATATTAGCGTACGGGCAACAAGACCCCTTAGGCACAGAGTACCTAATGGAGAGTTATTGCCCGCACCCCAGGGTGCACCGTCCCGGAGACTGGCCTTTCACCCAGACGCATCCAAGGGAAACTCCAGCCCACGGACACACGGGGAGGTTTCCTGTCCTAGCACCCCATTGCCGCTACCCTGTCTATATATCTATGAAGTATGCATGTTTGTTTAGAAGCATAAATACTTATTTAAAAAGGCACAGGATGTACATATATCCTCGAAACCGGCGATTTCCTCATAGGCTTATATTAAATGACTTACCAAGACTGGCTAAATATATTAAGAGCTGTTTAGACATGTGTGTTCGGATATATATTAGAAGCTTTCAGGATTAAATAAATTTCTCTTACATGTTTTGTAATGGAATACGTATTTCTTGCATATCAACATCTTATATTATTAAAAAATTCAGAAACAAAAATTTCCACAAAAAATTGGTAAAATATCATAGTTGTTGTAATTCACTCTTATAAAGTAAACAAGTGATGAAAGTTGTTAGTAACGAAGAGTGATTTAATGATGCTCATTAAAATAACCTAACACATTTATAATTTTATTTGTTCTGAAAACATCAGGCTATGTTTTGTGAGCGCTTTGTTGTTTGTGAATAACAATATTTTGAATAAATAATCCTGTTAAAGTTTTTGTCAAGCTTTACATCGTCTTCGTATCATTGTTCAGTGGGTTTCAAGTCTCTAAGAAAATTATATGGACCTACTCGTACTATTCAATACATAAAAATTTAATTCATCTGTTTCTTCATCATTCTGTTTTTTATAGTGAAATTACAATTTAATATAGGTAGAGACATTTATTAAATTCGGCAAGTGAACTCAAAGGACCTTTTCGTAAAGGCTGTAAGCGTTACACAGGTTCATAATTTCAAACTCAGATTTCAATTCGGTGTCTAAGTATCGATTAACGATGGCCGGACACTCCAAATCCTCCTCTCAGCTCAGTGCCCTTTCGGAGCAGACGTGTTTCTAGTCTTTGAGAGTATTGAAATAATCTTTTAACTTATTTTATTAAATTGTACCGACACTCGGACCCTCCTGCTTCTTCTTGGGGTAGTACCCATAAGGAGTGGCGGACATATTGGTTGGTGTCGGAAGTCTTGCTTTCCCACGTGTGGCTGGCTGTGCCGCTGACGTCGCTGTTGACTTTGTTGAGTCAAGATCAAGTTTTTAAATAAACGAAAAGTTTACCCGAGCCTGCTGGGATTCGAACCACAGCCGGCACGCACCGAGACTACTGTCATAGTGCCGGCGCCAAACTAACATTACGTTATCACTACAAATTACTGTGCCCTTTCTAATACGTTGCTACGGAGTTCGCAATACGTCACGAGCATCTGCTACGCGCATCGGCTACGAGCCTGCAAGAACCGCTACGACTGCTACGAATACTTTATCTGCTACGAGTTGTTTGCGGGCTGGGCTACGCGGGACTACTCTGCGTTAAAATATTTGAAATACTTTGATGATATTATACACATTTAAAGAATGCCTAAATTAAACAGAACGCCACCCTCTACTCCTACTATAGAGGTACAACGTGCTTCATCAAACCCTGACATTGCGGCTCCACCGATTGAATGTGAGTTCATCAACACACAAAAAAGATCAACAAAGCGCCCGTGTTTAGATTTCAGTCCCATAAGCGAACTTGAGGATTTTAAAGAGGAAATACGTGCAATGCTTACTAAATGGAACACAAATCAGGAAAGTATTTTGCAAAATTTTATGTCTAAAATAACGCTTGAGTTAGTAGAATTAAAAGCACAAAATGATGAGCTACAGAACATCAAGATTGAGATTGAGGACTCTGCTAATTTAATGAATGCCAAATACGAGGAGATTAGAACTAGTGTGGGAAGGCTGGAAAGTGAACGCTCAGAGCAACGAAAATATATAGACCAGCTAGAAAAACAAATGAAAGAGTATCATGAAAATCATAGGTCTGCCGTAATCGAGCTACGTAATATCTCTCCAAAGCCAAATGAAACGCAAGTGATTTAACGAAAATAGTCGTGGGTGTATGTAGATCATTGGAAGTGCAGGTAAAACCGGAAGAGATTCGGGACATTTATCGAGTGCAAACTAGCCAAGGCCCTTCTAAGCAAATTATTGCAGAATTTCAATCAGTCACCCGGAAAAACACAGTACTTCGTGCCGTCCGTGATTTTAACAAAGGAAAGCCACCCTCCGAAAAATTAAATAGTGAGAATACTGGCTTGAATGGTGAACGCACCCCTATCTACATCGCTGATCGTCTTCCAGCAACTGCCAGGAAGCTTTTCTACGACGCACGAAAATTTGCTAAGAGTAATGGATGCCAGTACTGCTGGACGGCAAATGGGAAAATTTTTATTCGCAAGAAAGAAGGGTAAAAACCGGTACTTATAATCTCTGAATCCAGCTTTCAAAACATACTGCATGATAATAAGTGATTTCTTAACTGTCCATATAACATTAGCGTCTATTTTATGTAAGCATAAGCTTATGTGTTATTTTTTTACCTTTTATATTTTCTCGACACAGTCACATAAACTCACAACTCTAAAATTTACCACTCAACTATACAACTCACTCACGTACATTCAAAACACTCACAAATCACAAAGTTTATTAATTTTCGGAAATTGTTCTCATCTTATGATACAATATGGTGTGCAATATCGAACATATTGTTTATCCCAGGTTACAATAAGGAATAATAATTATCAGTTCTGTAACGCCCTAAAGCCAAAAACTAGACTAAACGTGAAACCTTTAGGTGCACTTGACTTTAAATAAAATAAAAATGAATAACATAAATGATATAATAAATAGCTTGGATACATATGGGTCCCACGAATCCTTTAGTTGCCCTCCTGATAAATGCCATCAGATTCTAGGAAACCCCAATAAAACAATAAATGTGCTGCATCTAAATATACGTAGTATTAATAAGAATTTCAATATCGTCCTTGTGTTATTATCATCTTTAAAAATCAGGTGTGACGTGATCAGAAGTTGGTTTCATTAATGAAGAAGAATACTTTAGTGACCACATCGACAATTTCATCATTTAATAACTCCAATCATAAAATTAAAATTAATGAAATTAACCTAAACAAAACTATCGACAAAATCTCGACCAATTTAAAAAAAAATACCAAAGAAACGAATGAATTATTGCTACGATTACAAATTGTTCATATAGGTACTAAATAATCTAGAAGTGTTAATCTTAACTATGTCATTCCAATTCGAAGACATAACAAACGCTGTCTTATTCAGTAAACAAAATATTCTACACCCATCAATGATTACGACACAACAATTGTTCCGGGAACTTGCCGATAACTATCAATAGGTACTTACCTAATGACTTGAAACTACCTGTTAATTTAGATTTAAGTTCTATTCATTTAATCTTGAATGTATCTAGAGTAGTTAGTTATTATACTAGTAATAAGATATTTTTCTTGTTAGAAATACCTTTAGTATCTATAAAAGAATATGTATTCTTGCAAACTAGATGGCAAGTTATTTAAAAAAAAACAAAAATCTTACAGCTACAACAACAATTTAATAAATTAAGCGATTAGTTAAAGCACATGAAATAACACGACATTAAAATAACGTTAAGAAAATAAATGTCGGTCACTACGACGTGTTGACGGTTCGATGGCTCTCGAGCGAAAGAAAAGTCCCATTTTGATCAAGTTCTGACCAGTAGTTTTTGAGTTATCCTTACTACTGCGTATTTTTTCCACTTAGTTTATAATGATGATGTTTAATAATTTCTTGTCACGGTTATTTACATATCAAGTATACGAATGTGTGTGGGGTAGGTACCATAACTAAAAAGTGAATAATAAAATCTTTTTTACAAAAAAAATAACAACCGACTTCCAAAAAAAATAAACAATAAAAAACGTGAAAAATAACTTAAATTTCGGAAGTAGGTGGCCAAAAACGAAAATATACAACCAAAGACACCGAATTCCGAAATTAAAGTTATTTTTCACGTTTTTTAGTTTTTTTGTTTTGGAAGTCGGTTGTTTTTTTGTAAAAATATTCTTTCCTTCTGAAAATCATTCTCGCTGCTTTTTGTAACTTTTGGGAGCATTCATTAATTAGCTTTTGTCACGTCGCGCGTCGTCATTTAATGTGGGAAGACATGCTTAGGGCTTTAGGGTATGCGGGAAGCAGCGCGCAGTCAACGTGAAACTGCTTTCGACGTGGAATTTGAGGGTGTCGATTATTGTGAGCTAACACACATTTTCACTAGACCGACACTCAGTGGGCTCGTGTTCCTTTTTTCCGATGAGTCGCGCTTTGGATATCATCTCGATTCAAGAAGAGTGCGTGTTTGGTGAGTTCCTGGTCATCAGAGCCGACGTCATCACGTCAACGCCGGCTGTCGCTGAAAACTAGCGCTGGGGCGCTGGTCTTGCATAGGGTCGGAGCAATATGCTGAGCGATTGCCTTTTTGCATGGATGTGACGCATATTTTCCCTCAACTCGTTCTTTTTGTATTTGTGTGTTTTTCTATGCGTCACGTTTACCGCAAATAAACGTATTTTCTTTGCAGGCTCTTTGCTGGCGTTTTTGCAGTTGGTCCCTCGGGAGACCTTTGCTGCTTCACCGGGCTTCGGTGGGGCCAGAAGGGCCTCTTACCTAGCTAATAAAATAGAGTTAGGTAGCACAGCTAAGGGCGTCCCAAGGTGGGACTCGAACCTAGGCTTAGGGCGCTACCGATTACTGAACAAGTGGGTACTTGTCGTATCTGTGCATTATTATTGTTAGGGATAATATTTTGATTTACTTGGTCCGCGCGGGCGGGCGGGGTCAAGGGATGGAGGGAGTGTCTTATTACTCTACTTCGCGGAGGTACTCGCCGTCGAGTACGGGATATCTGTGTGAAGTGTTTTTTCCGAGCTAACTTTGCACTCTCTTGAAAGAGAGTGATGTCATCGTCTTTATCTAACAATGCATGTTTAGGGCGTCGAGTGCGTGGTATGCGTGAGGGTGTGTAACTGGTAGCTGCTGCCACTAGTGGGTTAGTGTGATTAGCAGCAGAGTCGAAAAAGCGCTTACTGGCTTTTTTGAGGAATTTCCGGATGGTTGGCAGATTTAAATCGACATGTAATTGTTCATTGCGTACATACCAGCAGGCGTAGCATGACGCTTTCTATTTCTTGAAAGACAAGACATAGCTATTTCTATACAAAGTGACATTTCGTTTCTTTATTTTTGATATCGCACCGTAAAAATCCTTCTAAAATCCGTCATTTTGTCTTTCGTTTTACCGATCGTTGTCTAGGTCTTTTTATATGTAGACTATTTCAGAAGAAAGTTTTCTATCCCAAACGTCAAAATCACACTGACAACTGTCAGTTGTCTAAGGTAGTGAAGACAATTTGATTTTGTAATCGCCATGCTAAAGACAGTAGAAAACTTTTTACTCGACGGCCGCAAAGTATAAAAATGGAATGGAAAAATGGAATTTTTCACTTTTTGTATGGAAAATGTGAAAAAGTATTACCTACATGTTTAGTTTTAGGGGTTTAAAGGTATTAAGGGGGTCGAAATTTTAATTATTTTTGCGATAGGACACACCATTTTCGAGATATAAGCAAAATAAAAGAAAAACGTGAACAAACTACTGAATTTCGTAAAAAAGTGCAGTTGACTCTTTCTACTTTGCTGCCGTCGTACTGTCTTCACGGAACGTCATTTTTGTCTATTCTTCCGTCGACAAAACCCGTTTCTATAATGGTCATGCTACGCGTGCTGGGGCTGCCCGTGGCTTTGCGCATGAATCGATTTTGGAGGGTTTGCATTTTGTTTAATCGTGATGGCTTGACGTGTACGAACACGACGCCCGCATATGTCATAAAGGGAGGCGCTATGTGACAGCGCTTCCTTATATACGGATTGGTTTAGTGAGTGCTTGTGATTTATAACGCGGCCTCTCATGACAGGAGGCCGTCCCGGGCTCCTTAATGATGTCTTCAGCTCTGGTGGTCGGTCTCCAGCATAGGCATGGAGAGCTCCATGTCTGCTGGAGGCCCCTCAGGCTCGATCTGCAGCTGCAGTGACTCAGGCTCGATGACATGCCGCGACGCTTCAGCCTGGGTCCTGGAGGTACCAGATTGTGGCTGGGAGACAGACTGGTCGGCTTGCGAAGTTAATTCGGCAGTAGCAAGCGTAGACTCCTCATCTTCATGGTCTGCATTTGCACAGGACATAAAAAGCATGCGCTCTATACACAACGCTAAGCATTTTACGTCGCACATCATTGGTTGTTGTTTGGCCCACAATAAGCCATTGAGATAGAGGCACGACGTGAAGCTTATCTCGATAAATTAGCGGGCGAGTCATATGTCAAGCATTCTTGATATTCAGCTAAGAAAAAACCCCGCTGTGCGGCTTAACTTAGCGGAGTCAGAGGCTAGCCGTGAGGGGTACTCGTAACTCAATTTGAATGAGCAAGTCGCGCCCGATGTGGCGTCGGACTCACCCCGCATCAATTCTCTCCTCTCCATTACTTTTTTATTCTTTTTATGTTCGTTTTTCCATAGTTCATCCCACGAGTATGGGGGATGTAAAAGGTCCATCCTAGGATCACCCCCTGTCCCTAGGTAAGTGTTCATTTATAACCCAAACAGAGGGTCCACTGGTACTCTGTCTGTGGGTGCACTCGCGACTGATCTGCCACCTACAACTACAAAATTGTAGATGACACTACTCCCCAGCCAGTCATACCCTCGCCGCGCACCAAAACTTGATATTAGAGGATTTTTTTATAGAGGTTGTCTTCCTCGCAGCCCGGACGGCTAAGCCAAGATCCTCGACCCCCGTCAAAAGTCAGAGACATTATAAAACTAGATTATGTAAGATCTATTATGTTTAAATAAATAAGCAAATAATACTAAAGTAGATAAAACGGAGACTATTATAAATTAGGTAAAAGAAGAGACTTATATTTGAGTAGGTAGATAGAAATTTTATTTTAAAATCTCTAGTAATTTTTCCGTGTCTGCATAATTAACTTTTGCCAAATATTCCTGTACTAGTAAATTACACCTATTATAAGTTAAACTATAAATCTTTAGCACTCTGTTAAACTAGTTATACAAGTAGGGTCCTAAAAATTAATAAAATCGACTAGCAAAAGCATGTTTAGTCTGAGAGTTAGCACAAACCAAATCTTTTCTTCTCCTATCTGAAGGTACTGGGTTAAAATAAAGTTCAGTGTTGCAGTATAATTCCTGCAATTAGATACTTTTTGTTGTCATTTTGATTAAATTCTTTTTACGAGTCATTCGGTCAGCTTTTTTACTTTTTCGTGTTTTTTTGGATTATTCAAAAATTGACAATTGTTCTGAACATTGTCAAGAAGAACAAAATTTAACGCATTCTGTCGTTGGAATTCCTACTGAGTGGATATTTTATTCAATAATATTGAATCTTTCTTTGAAAGTGAATTTCAAATTTTTAACCACGATTTGTGAGTAGTCAGCGGATACAATCGACTGTACGTTCCCTGAAATTTCAAATGTTTAACCACGATATGTGAGTAGTCAGCGGATACTATCGACTGTACGTTCCCTGGAATTTCTCGTCACTTTTTTTCTTTGGTGAGTAATCCCTTTATAGGTTCCGTATTCTTGTTACTTGTGCCTTCTTCTTTAATCTAAGAAGATTTTCTTTTTCTTAGATTGTTTGAAAGGCCACTTTTTTTGGCCTTACCCTGCCATTTATTGTTCGCCTGTCTTCTTCCTTCGTCTGCCGGCCGCCGAAGTCCGAGCGAGCTTGCGGAGAGAAGCGCAGGATCGTTGCCGAGCAAGGTCGACGACACAGGTGCCTAACGGACACATCAGGTGCTAAATAAGTCATTTGTGTGGCGCAATAACGCCCAACCATCAATATAATAGAAGTGTTCTGTTATACCGACGTGTGACATTTTATTTTTAAGGTGCTTTCCTAAATTCTCAATATCAGATCTTGTTCTCTTTAAAATTTATCTTAACGAAATTATGTAAAGAAAAACCTTAATCTTGAGCTTATTTGTGTTAAGCAATTTATAGAGCGGCACGAATTTCGTACGATTGCAATCGAATTTAAATTCGTCAAAATACTTAAATTCCTAAATATTTGGAAACATCCATAAGTTTTTTCTCCGAAAATCTTGTTGTGATATTTTTTTTGGTAGCCTTTTACAATTTCCAACGACTGAATATTAATATTTTTTTTACTTGTTATTTCTTCTTTGTTTCGGATGGTTTTATTAATAATAAATTTTACGTGTATTCGCTGCGTGAGTTTGATTTTTTAGCTACCTCACGCCGGGGTTCGAGTCCCCGGCGTGTTAGCAGCCTACTCTGCGCTGCAGTGTGTTGGAATAAAACTACATTCAAAACAAATAATTGACGTACTGTTAGCACCTTACATGCCATATAAAACTGGTGTGTAGGAAATCTAAGTGGACAAAAAGTAGCAACCTTTAAAACTGCTCTTTGAGCACGTTCAAGGTGCAGTAAAGTTAATTTAGCGGCACCACCCCAGGACGTTATGCAGTAGGTAATAATAGATTGACACAAAGCCAAATAAACCTATCTAATTAATTTAAAGTCGGCAATGTTACGTAAATTTTTAAAAATATATATTAGTTTACGCACTCTGGTGCATAATAAATCGATGTGTTTGCGGAAGTTCAGGTTTGTGTCAATCGTGACGCCTAGATATTTAATATGATCGGCTTTAGCTAAAGTGGGACAAGTGCATGCAATGTCAGCATAATGTAAATTACTATTGTTATGCGCTTGAATGTCTAGATTAGTGTTTCTCATTGTAAATAATAGGTACTTGGTTTTATCTGTATTTAATGTTAAGAGATTTTTATGAAGCCAATTAGACACAGTATTAAAACCATTCTGTGCTACCTCATAGACCTCGGCCTTTGATTTACCTAAGAACAGTAGAGCTGTGTCATCCGCATATGAAATAATTTCACCCTTTTGGAGTGTCAAATTGCACAGGTGATTTATATAGATTCAAAACAAAGTGGGACCCAAAATACTGCCTTGTGGGATTCCATAACAACTATTCTTAAGTTCAAAACTCATGGACTGACCTATTGTTACTCTCTGATGGCGGTCGCTAAGATAATCAGATAACAGTTGCAATTGTACTCCCCGTATTCCGAGCATTTCCAGCTTGTGCAAAAGCAAAGTACAAGAAATTGTATCAAAAGCCTTGGCAAGGTCCAAAAATATCCCCATGGTGTGCATGCCGTTATCCAGGTTTGTGCTTATAAAATTTGTCAGATGGTGAACAGCTCGGCTTGTTGATCTTTTAGGCCTAAAACCAAATTGATGATCAGAGAGTGATTTATTACTTTCAAGATATTTTACTAATCTACTGTTTATAATTTTTTCCAAAATCTTTGAGAGGCCTGTTATAACTGAAATTGGCCTGTAGTTATTTACGCAATTTTTGTCTCCAGCTTTTAACACAGGGGTGACTACGGCTTTTTTAAACAATTTTGGAAATATTCCTTTTGTTAAACATAACTGAAAAATGTGAGTCAAGGGAGGGGCAATTACGTATTTAAATCTTTTGAGTATGCTATTAGGTATGTCATCACATCCTACGGCACAAAATTCCTTTAATCCATCTATTATACTTTCTACCTCATTAACATCAGTATCTAATAAGACAAAAGAGTTTCGTGTAGCATAAGTCTTAGTTTGGCTTTGAATGGAAAAACATCTATTAGATAATAAAGCTTTTTCTGCTAAGTTTCTTCCTACGTTAATAAAGAAGTTGTTAGCTTTGTTTGCTGCTTCGGTAGGGCTTAGCTCAGAAGATAAAAGATCAAGCGCAGGTTCGGGATTTTTTGACCTAATAGTGTTTGTTTTTATGAATTTCCATATAAGTTTACTGTTTTTACCTGCTTTCTGTAGTTGACTTTTATCATATTGATTTTTTAGCTTTTTCAACAGATTATTACAGAAATTCCTATATCGTTTGTAAATAACTGACAGTAGTTCATTATCCGGAGCATTTTTCGTTTGTTGGTGAAGTTTATCTCTGTCTGATACATCGAACAAGTCCGGGCGTAATCCATGGTTTAATGTTACTATACTTTCTAGGTATTACTTTAGTAAATGTAATTTTTCTTTATCGTAGATTCTAACAAATCGACAAAATATTGTAGTGACACATTTGGATCATGTGAATTGTAAACTGAGTCAAAATTAATACCGCGTAAGTCAATTTCAAGACTCGTCATATTGAGTTTAGTATAGCATGCAGTTATTTCTAGGTGAAGACATTTGTAATGTTAGTAAAACAGCTTGATGATCGGTAAGTGACGAATTAGTAACTAATGTTTTGGATGGACTTTTTGATTTTATAAGGATATGGTCTAGACAAGAGCCGCTCTGGTGGGTTGGGTGAAAATGAGCTGGTAGTAGTCCATGAAATGAGCAAATGTTAAGGTAATTATGTGAATAAGTATCGATTTTTTCGGCAGCAATGTTTATGTTGATATCACCTACCAGTATGATATTTTTAAACGAAGATAATTTTTCTAAGTTACTGTTAAGTGAATCCAAAAACCTATCAATACTTTGGGATGGAGGCCTATAAATAGCCATAATTACTGTATCGGGAATAATTTTAATTACTAAGCAGTTGCAGTCTAGAAAATGGGGTTCATCTACTAATGCTCTTAAATTATTTTTAATATAAACCACTATGCCATCATTCTGGTGGAATGTTCTATCGCTTTTGTGAAGATTAAAGCCATCGAGAGATGGTATATTAGCCGTTTGTTTGGATAACCAACATTCTGTTAGAACGATAATGTCGCAGCATACATCAAAGTTTTGCAGCAAAACTTGGAAACCGTTAAAATTACGGGTTATACTGCGTATATTTTGTGTAAGTAAAGTCAATGTTTTATCCCCAGTATAGACTAACTTTTTGCACTCCTCAACATTACAGATTTTAGCTTCAGACACGGAAAACCCATCTAGATCACAGATTAGCTGATTGGCCATAACAATAATTATATTTAGAAGTTAACCTACTACGAGTATCTATGTGCTTAATTAACTAGGTAGTCAGCGGCGCTCCTAGGCGCCTCCATAGTCAATAGAATTAATGTAATTGTCTTCTGCATATTTACGTGCTGGGCAATTTACATCACCAGTTGGATGCTCATGTTTCCTCTTGAAACGTTTGCAAGTCGCACATTGGGGCGGAGAACCTTTAATATTGCATTCCTTGAAAGAATGTCCTGTTTCGCCACAGAGGTTGCATGTAGGGCTCGTTTCTCTGCAGAATTTGGCTGCGTGTCCGAACTGCTGGCAGTTAAAACACCTGGTCACAATAGTGAAATCTCTCACTGGACATGATGTCCAATTTATGAAAATTCGGCCTTGGTCAATCATAATTTTCCTAATATAAGCAGGAACTTCCAAAATATAATTGCAAGTAGGACGATCTTTCTTTCCTGACTTATGGCTCAATTTTATAATTTCTAAAAAGGACTCATGAGTAATATTCAGCAATTTATCTGTCAAGTTTTGGACGTAAATGCAATCAAATACCTCTTTTTCAGTCAGGGCTACGGGGACACCAATGACAGCAATCCTAGGACGGCGTTTCGATGGTTCTTCTACTGTAAGGCCTGGGGAAACTAGCTTCTGTGAGCTTTTTAGTTTGTCAATGTCCTCTTTGTTATCCGTCCTAATGATGACGCCTCCGTTCCTAATTTTCCTAAGACCACGGACATGGAGTTTTAATTCCTCAGGTGAGATAATTTTTTGTACCAACAACTTGGTATCGTCACTGGTTTTGGTTTTATCGCTGGGATATATAGCGACCGAACTGAGATTTGCTGGGCGAATAAATTTATCAGAACCTTTCCTCACCACGTTAGCGTAGGAAATACTTTCTGGTTCGGTTCGACTCATCTTCGTTTCCATGACTTCTTTGAACTGGCAAAGGGATTCATGCAACATTCTGCTGCACTTGAAGGTGCTGGATGGTTGTGTGCGCCTGGATGGACTTCTGCTTCAGGGATTGGTACAGCACGGCCATCTGAGACGTCCCGTGGTTGACTTTTCGACAGAGATTGGTGACACGAAGTTTTTGTTCGGAATTAATTTTTACTTCCGCCACAATCGAGCAAATTTCGCTCAAGATTGTGTCGATGGACCCAAGCCATCTCGGAAGCTCCGACGTAGAGACGACTTCAGTCGGTAATTCGTTCTCCGTAGCAGGTGGCGGCGCTGGTTCTCTTGTCTGGTTTTGATCGGCAGGCGATGGAGTCGGTGGGGGACTTCGTCGTAGCAATTTGCTGCGGCCGAAGGGGCTATCTCCTGCGATAGACATACTGCTAACACCGAAAACGCTGATTGTCTATAAAACTATTTAGTTCATCGTTCACAACGTCACTTACACAATAAACAGACTCCGCAAATTATTGCAATAACATTATTCGTAATTACTTAAATCAATATCGTTATAATCCGCACAAAAAACACGTCCGCTTAGTATCGCGTATCGATCGAATGATCATACATCAATATCATACATACAATTGTTCATACATTACCGTCCGGCTTACGAATACACATTCACGCACTTTTAAATAGCCGTACGTCGTCGTTTTTGGGGTTGTAGTTACCAATTCGGTACTTTTAACTTGATTATACTTGGTTGAATCGCTAGGTCGCCAGTTGCAGTCCCCACATGCACCTGCAGGTTCGCGATTATTTCTGGTGTGATCAGATAAATACCTTAGAATATGCCCCGTTGGCTGCTCTCTCATCCAAGTTTGATGACATCTTTTGTAGACAAGGTATAAAATAAAGATGGTCCCAAGAAACAATATCGTGCATTATGATCATTAGCACAATACTTATTGCAGATACATTAAATTTGGATTCCTCCACAGTGGCTGAATTGTGGCCTCCACCGGTACTATTCTGGTTTACAACGACTTCTTCATTCTGTTCGTTTTATTGGCGTATGAATTCTTTGCAAATAGTTTGCAAATTGATGAGTATCACGTAAAGCACAGTCCAAACTAAATGCGAACATTATTTGATTCCCCGCTCGAATGGCAGGGTCGCCATAAGGACGGGGTTTAAAGACAATAAAAGATCTCGAATGCTGGTTAGATACTGCATATATTTGATTCATTCAACGACAATATAAACACACGTGTGTGTAAGGTTGTGCACCCTTACTATAATATACCTATATACTACATTACAAGCAAGATCTTAATTTCAAAGTAAGTCGTGTTTTGTTTCAGAATAATATGCAATCCTGATGAAAGTCATTTAATGTTCTGGGATGATGGCGCTCTTGGAGTTCAATTAGCCAACAAATTAGTACATCGCGGAGCTAAAAAACTATACATTTACTCTACAAGCTTAAATGAGTACCAACATTATAAAATAGGGTAAGATTATTACATACGTCTGCCACAAAGAAGTGCACCTAAGTAATTCGAAACTATGATTTTGTTTTCTTTTTTTTTCAAGATCTTGGCGAAATCTAGGCGTTAAAGTGGTGATCCCAGTAAAAAAAATCGATGTCATAAATCATATTTCTGCCGTTATAAGCGATGCTAATAGTCTTGGTACTATTAAAGGCATTTACGTAACTATAACAAAAGTCAAGGACAATAAACATAACGAAGAACTGAAAATATTTCTAAATTCTTTAGATGTAGCTTCAAGATCGTTGTGTCCTGAACTAAAGTTAGTATATTATTTCAATATTCATTTTATATATCCAAACTGGTAATCGGCATTTTGTTTAGCCTTTAGTGACCTACAGCAGATATCAGTGTGTGCTCAATCTGGAGACAAAAGTCGAGTTCATTCCGCTTGCTCCTTAACATTTTCTGCTGTTTGGTACCCACTGTGTGTTTATTTTAACCTGAGCTCCTCCGGTATGCGATGTGCCCAGACTAATTTTATTTAAGCTCGATAACTATTTATTTATTTATTTATTAAAACTTCATGCACCAGTAAAAACATACTGTACAAAGGCGGACTTAATGCCTGAGGCATTTTCTACCAGTCAACCTTACGGTGATGCAGACACTAAACATGGCAGGTGCAATATATGGGATAGATAGCACGGAAATAACTATAAAATACAAGAATAAATACTAATACATAAATACTAATACACACATACATACATACATACATACATATAACAAAAGAAACTTTGTCAGGAGAAATAACGATCGGTAGAGGAGAAAAACGAATCCAGCAAATCAACGCTGAGATGTTTCGGCCAACTTCTGACGGATATGCTCACGTGCCAAAAAGATAATCGACTGGTTGCCATCTTGATGTTCAGAGGGAGCGCATTCCAAAGAAAAACCGCCTGGACAAAGATAGAAGAATGAATGAAGCCAGAACGGTGAGACGGACATCGTAAAAGACGATTGTTGGTGGAACGAAGATTTTTACTATGGGCAGAGCATAAATATTGAATTTGGGAGGTCAGGTAAGAAGGAGAAGTGGGTTTGTTGAGAATAGAGAACAACGTGGACAGTGCCCTCAACTCTCTGCGCTGACGAATGGGTAACCATTTTAAAAGCAGTCTGTGCGCAGACACATGGTCATACTTACGAAGATTAAAAACAAATCGAATGCAATTATTGAGAAGGCGGTCAAGTTTATTGAGGAGATCTGCATTCAGGTCATAGTAACACACATCACCATAGTCAATTATAGGAAATATTAGAGACTGTACAAGCATTGCCTTTATGTGTGACGGGAGAAGGTTTTTCAATCGATAAAGCGACCGCAACGTCCCGGTGACTTTTTGACTTACAGTCGTGACCTGCTTTCGCCAGTCAAGACAAGTGTCGACATGCAGACCAAGATTCTTAACATCGGAGCTGAACGGGATGACTGAGTTGTCGAAGATTACAGGCGGCACAGTTAAGCCATTCAGCTTCCTCATACTGTAGGAGCTCCCTACTATGATAGCCTGACATTTTGTGGGGTTAACGGCCACGCCAAATCGATGAAACCAGTTTTTAACGACATCTAAATCCCGGTTTAACTCCGCGATCGCATCGGATATGTTGTCAATATATATATATATATATGGCAGTAAAGCTGTAAATCGTCAGCATAAAGATGATACGCAGTCCGAAGCTCGGTGGTAATGAGGTTAATAAAAATGGAGAATAAAAGAGGAGATAATATACCGCCTTGAGAGACGCCAGCTGCAAGATCATACCAATTCGACGAAGAGTCTCCGGCATAAACAGACTGCTGACGTTCCCGAAGATAAGAGGAAAACCATTTCAGTACCTCCGGAGAGACCATAAGATAGGAAAGGATGGATAAAAGGACTTCGTGACGTATTAAAGGCATTGGAAAAATCAATTAACACTAAGACCGTAACTTTAGTGTCTTCCATACCCCGCCTTATATCGTCGGTCACTTTAAGAAGAGCTGAAACAGTACTGTGCCCCGGCCTGAAACCGGATTGGAAAGGACTGATGAGGGAGTTGTGGTGAATAAAGTGGGAGAATTGTTTGTGAACACTGGCCTCCAGCACCTTAGAGAAAAAGGGAAGGATGGAAATTGGGCGAAAGTGACTAGGAAGAGAGGGATTGGGTATCTTAGGCAGGGGTCGAACAAGAGCTTTACGCCACAGGGATGGGAAAACACCGGTGTAAAGGGAAAAGTAGTTAAGTTATAATATATGCTTACATTTTAATAATTTGAATGTATCACAGGTACTTTGCTGTGGTCTCAACAGTCAGTTCTGTGGGCACGGACATTTGTGTAGCAAGAGCAAAGTGTGGTTTAACAGCTACATGTTTTGATCTGACGGGTTTAAGCGAAGTAAGTGTTAATTTGTGATGATTCAGTTTTTTGTCTACATAAACACTGGAGCAATAAAAAAACTCATGTAAAGTGCTAGCAACACCGTGTAGTTACTTTTTTAATGAAATCTATCATCACTTCGATTTTTTAAATAAAATTTATTGACTTGGAGTTATACAATGTTACCATACAATCTTATAGTAGTTAATTTTCAGTATTAGATAAAAAGTGAAGTGTCTTGCGATTAAGTAGCTACCTATGCTTTGTCTAATAACGGTGATCTTAACCTACCCTGCACATCACCTGCTACACAAATGATTATGTATAATAGCAAGTGATATGTTACACAATTAAATTAATGTTTTTGGCACAAATTATTCTGTTGTACCTTAACACAATCTATGTTTTCTTGGTACAGAGCAAGCCAAGTTCTCTCAATTTGTCAGAGGCCGTGGAGCGAGCGCTACGTAGCACGTCTGCCATACTGCTAGCGAAGCCTGCTCAGGCAAACACACCCGCACTGTTACAAAAACTCATGGCATTGGCCGGTAATAAAAACAATTCATTTAATAATGTAGCAACAGGGCTATCAGGGTCAGGCAGAGATGTTAAGTACACTCACAATTCACCGCTTTTGTTTAAATAATAGGAGCATATCATAGAGGGCGAGCCTGTTGCTATAAACCGGGTACAAACACAGATTCCGGAAAAAAAAAAATACAATGATACGTTGTTGGACATGGGTATTATACCGATGCTCAAAGGCGCACTTGTGACCACTAAAGCATCGAGGCAGTCGTAAGCAATGACTTCGTATCTTGTCATCAACATGCCTTATGTAGGCATATGACGTTGTAGCCCGGTAATAGCTTGATAACAAAGCCACAGCCTATAATACAAATTATCTTTTAGGAATAAGCATTCCACAAAACGCAAACCCTGACACTACTTTGCAAGAGCTAGGAATGGCAGATGAAAAAATACCAATAATTAGTGCTTTTTTGAATAATGCGTATAATATATCTTTGGGGGAACACAATACCGCTGTGGACTCTAAACGGGTAAGTTTAACACAAAAACTTAAATAAGGAAAACATGTTTTTAATTATACATTTTCAATCCTCAAGCTGTCTTTGTGAATGTAATTATACGAGTAAGAAGTGAAAATGGTGAGTGAGAATGGTAAAGGTGTGATATACAATGGTATCTCACAGAGCCTTATTATTACTCAAAAAATCACTTTCTATAATTATAGTCTTACAATTTTCTACTTTTACTTTATTTAGTGTATTCGTTTTGATTTTATGTTAGAATAAATGAGCTGGTGGACTCTGCATCTGATATAGTCCCAGAAAATGTTACTGGGTTAGCGACATTCTTTTCCAAAAATAGTCCTGATGAGCTACTGGCCACGCTTGACCTAGTCGTGTTATCGACACTTAATAAAGACATCAAGTTGGTGAGTATAAAATAAACAAACCTTATTATTAATGATAACTAACTTATTCTTCTTTTTTATCACGTACCGGTACTAATACTCGTATGTCTATATGTATAATAATATGTCCCTTGCTGGTATAGAAATAAACTAGTTAGTACATTTAGGTGTTGCCGATGGTGATGAATCTATTTAGCCTGTTATATCTCATTGCTGGGCAAAGCACCTTCCCCTCGAAGAAGGATGCTATGAAAAAAATTACATAATGAATATTTAATTATACCACATTGGATATGTCAAGCCTCTATTACAGGATTATTTTTCGTTATTTCGTAGTCCGATGACGAGTTTGACGTGAACAAGAGATACTTGTGCATAATACCGGGCATGGAGGGTCATCACGATAGGTTCCACGTGCTGTGCGAGCGCCTCCAGCTACCAGCGCTTGTGCTTCAGCCGGGACTCGGGGTCTACTCTCTAACTCCGTCAACGACGAGACGGGCCCGTCCGAAGGTAGTCCGATACGACGCAGTAAACCCTACTCCCTATTGATTTCGGACTATTAGGTTTCTAACGGAATCATAGACACTATTCGTGAACGAATGGCGCATGACGATAGAGTTGCGCTATTTGACCGGTCGATTACCGGTTTACTTACTTTGTGGTTTTCAAGCTTAATAAACAAAAAATAATATTGTTATCGTTATAAAATTACCACATTTTTAACAATAAACTGTTTATTATATTTCCAAATATAGAACTGAACTCTTTTAGCCATTTTTGTCCGGATTGTAGCTTTACCCTGTTAATACCTTTGCCTTTTTTCTTTTTGACGGCAATTTTCAAATGAAATGTCATATCAGTGTTTATTATTATTTACAACCACACTAAATAATTGCATCAATTCGCAATTTATTAACACGACGCAGGATGTTTTCGTTATTAAATATTAATTAATGTTGTAAAATGGCCCCAATCGTTCCAGCAGCAACTCACGCGCAAATAGAGGCCCTCCTCAATTTCATGAGTGAGAATAATGAGTTGGCACGCGGACTATTGAGGGGTGCCGACGAAAGAATTCGTTCAAAAGGCTGTGGGAAAACCTGTGCAACTCCCTTAATTCAATGGGAAGTTGCACAAAGTCTGTGGAGCAGTGGCAAAGGGTGAGTATAATACATTACTCGTCAATATTAATTTGATTTTTAAGTCTTGTCATCAGTAAAGTGCATACAATGATAATCAGTCATCCTCCAAATGATTATCTGTAGGAGTATACTGGCTTGTATATCGTTTTTTATGTAATTAAAATTAACCAACTTTTAGGTGCGGGCTGATCAAAAACATTTAGCCAATAAAGCTGCTGAAGCTGCCAGACGTTCAGCATGTGCTTCAGGTGGAGTCCCATCGGTAGCAACAACCCTCTCCCAAGTGGGATTGAGGATACTATTAATTATGGGAGAGGGTTTTGGACAGCCTCAAGCCAAGGCAAGAGTGCCAGCTTTTCCATCGGTAAGTAATAATTAAATTTATAATTTATGATAGTATGTTTGAATGGTAAAAACAACAGCATTAATGCTTTTATAATGCTGTTGCATGGAGTCTGCCATGACTTTAAAAAAATTAAATAACAATAAATAACAAACACATAATTATATATTTGTTGTACCCGTCAATGATATTTTGGTTTTTGTTGTAGGTCCACCTGTAAGACAAGACCCAGCAGCCATCACACCCACCCAAATATCTGCTGCTACACCTGCCAACCCACTTTCCCAAGAGCAACCCTCAATATCCACTGAAGTACTGGACCGGGAGCTGCCAATGCAAAATTAGTGAAGTTAGTATTATTGTTTAGTAGAAAAGAGATTATGTAAGTCATGTTTCAGAAAATTACTTAAAACTGACTGAGATTTATTTTAATTTGTTTACAGCATTAAATTCTCGTCGCGCACATCCACGAGTTCGGCAACACCTCACTGCCGACTCAGCAAGAAGTTGAAGTATTGAGGTGGAAGAACAAAGACTACTAATTGAATCCGGGAGAAATGTGGTGCCTGATGAAATAAGGGTTGTCATTGTGGAACTTTGTAACTTAGTACATAACTAGAAACATTTAAATTGCTAGATATACATATAACTCTTGAAAGTCACAGGGAGAGGCCTTTGCCCAACAGTTGGATGATGCAGGCAGTAACATATCTTTTTTTTCTCCGATGCTCTATAATTGCAACATTGTTCACAATGCTGCAACATTTATTTCCCGAGCTCCTCATCTCTTTTGTTGCTTGGAGTCTGGTCTTCCAACTCAATAATTCACTGAATGAAAGCTTGTCTGTTACCAGCAATTATTTAAGATTCAATTATACAAGTAATAGAAAATGGTATGTGTTGATTGGTAAAAAAAAATCTTTTGATTGTATAATGTTGATTCTTAATTTGAGATTAGTCTAGAATAAAAGAAAATCTATGTATTGTTGATTGTTAATTTTATTCAGATATTAGGTATTTGAGACTGAAATAGACAAGTAAGAGAAACTAAGTTCCTAGTAATAAATTAAGACTTCAATAGATACATAAAAGAAAATCTGTGTTATCATTGTTATAGTGTATTGTTGATTGTTAATTTTATTCAGATATTAGGTATTTGATATTGAAGTAGACTAGTAAGAGAAACTAAGTTCCTAGTAATCATTTAAGACTTCAATAGATAAATAAAAGAAAACATATAGTGTATTGTTGATTGTTAATTTTATTCAGATATTAGGTATTTGATATTGAAGTAGACTAGTAAGAGAAACTAAGTTCCTAGGAATAATTTAAGACTACATAGATAAATAAAAGAAAATCTATGTTTTGATTGTTACATTGTGTTGTTGAATGTATATTTTTTTTTCAAATTGATTGGTGCTAAATAAAAAGAAAACATTTTGTTTATAAAAACAATACTTTTATTGTGGAAATCTTTTTCTTATGTCAGAATCGTCCTGCGCCAGTCCCAACACCCATTATGTCCTGAAAGCAAAATAAACAGTTTGTAAAATAAATACTCAAATCAATATTATAAATACAAACATCCTATGTATTTATGTATTTATTGACATGTTTTATTAGTAGAGTAGTTTTCTTGTGAGACTTCATAAGTACCTATTTCTGTCCAGCAATTCCGGTAATCTGTCTCTCGCTCTTTGCCCTTGCTGAAGAGCTTGATGAGTGGGCATAGACTCATATCGCTGCCCTCCCTGTCTACTGCACTCTAATTGTAGGTCTTCCTCAGAGAGTCAGAGAGGTAAGTTGCTTCTAAACCTGCCCGATTACACATATTGTGTATGACGGCAGGCAATAACAATTTTACCTGCAAAAATAATATGTGCTCTGAAATTTATGAAAAAAATACTGTTCACCTGTTCAATGCATTATAAGGAAAAATATAGTGTAAATTGTGACAAATAACTGCTGTGATGGGTTTATAAAGCAGCTCTCTAGCTGCTAAGAGGCATCTCCATCAGACTTTTAAAATTCCAAATGTAAGTCTGCTAAGGCCCACTGCACCTTGGTACCTCCCCCGAGCATAAAAGTTGAGTGCAGCAAGGATCTAAAAGTAAACAAAATCACCAGTAAATACAACTCAATTAATTGCAGCATCTTCAATAAATAAGTATTACCTTAGCTTTAGTCCTTCATTCTTGTATCAAACAATTACCTTCATTATTGGATCCACACCATTTCGTCGTATTTGTTGAGGCAAAAGAGGTACTATATGCTCACACAAGTCTTCAAATAATTCTAGCCTTTAGTTCTTTAAGAACTCAACGTCGGGAATACTCGCGAACCGAAAGTTTTGGCGCAAGTATAATCGGCATCGCCTCCGCTCTTCTTGTAGAGCTTCATCGAGCATTCAAAAAATCAGCCATAGGTTCAAGTTTTTGGCAAATTTTTATTTTCGTAGGCAGCACGATAACTATTTTGATGTCGTATCAAATGACATAACGATCCGTCCATACAAGTGTCAAATTCAACTTTTCGGACGGGCGAAAACACATCGGGAGTAGGGTCAACAGTCAAATCGTGTTGTCATTCGTTCTTAGTTCGGGTTCGGAACTAATCGTAAGTCCGTAGGTGATACGGAGTAGGAAACGCCCGTAACGAAGGCCGAAGCTACGGACTTCGTGCTTAGAGAGTAGGCCCCCTCGACCGCCCGACGGAGACCATTCGGGAGACTGCCCAGAGATACGCTCAGGTAAAACATACTTCTACTATACATATACACATATTATGCAATCATCATCATTTAGCCGAAAGACGACCACTGCTGGACATACTCCTTCAGCAATCATAACGACCAGTCCTCGTCTTCTCGCATCCATCGAATTTCCGTGACCTTCACCAGGTTGTATGGAGTCTACTTACGCAGCACATTCCAATACGCGGGTGTGACTAAAGAGATGATGGGATCTTGTTTGAAAATACTTCGTACATAAAAATTGATTTCTGATACACAAGGAAGTTATGTCATTCATTCATTGTTTGCAGATCCTCATAAAGAAAACTAGGGTTCAAAATAATTTCTACTTGCTGGGATACGAAAGTGGAGTACTTGTAGCTCTTGAACTTGCCGCAATACTCGAAGATCAAGGTACTTTTTTCCACATTTTCTTTGCTAATTAATGAGTGTCTTACCTACCCCATCAGGATCAGGGTTTCATAAATATCGTATAATTGCGGGTTTAACAGGAACCGTTTTTTGTGTGGGATATCCACCTGATGAGCTCCAAAAAATTATCAAGGAACAACTACGCGATTTTAAGACAGAGGATCATCTTCAGGACGCCATTATTCGGCACATGTCCAAGCTGATAGTCGGTGAAGATATAATAGGTCTGCACGATGTGTTGCGGAATGCCACCACTTGGTCTCAGAAAGTGGATGTGTGTGTCAGAATGCTATTGGGACGTATGCAACACTCGACGCAGTACGCCCGTGGGCTTATAGAAGCTGCTTTGGCAAGTATCGAGCGCACGCATGACTACGTGGCGCCAGCGCGCGTGCTTCGCTCTCTGCTGGTGCTGCTGCGCGCTGCATCGAATATGACGTCAGCGCTACAAGCGCTGCCGCGAATCCACTAGTTTATATTTCAAAGCAAGTTGCTGATGAATAATCCTGGCTACTTGGTTATGCCTGTGCAAGTACTCGCCGTTAGCTAGACGAGAACAACCAGAGATACGTGTGAGCAGAAGCGGATGCTCTCCTGTAATGTCTCAAAAACTAATCCTATCGGTTACATCGTTGGACTTACTGCTACTTAGAATGCTAAATAAACAATATGCATAGAACCGTCTGGAAGGGCTACCCTGAACTGCAATCATGCATTTTATGCTCTCACGGTGATTACTCGCTGCGGTTCAGTTGCATAACTATATACTAACTCACTTAATCGCATTAATTCCCAAGTTCTCATAACCACTTCATCTAAATTTTGTTTAGTTCTGACTTTACTTGAGTCTCAATTAAGCACCATTTGACCCCACAAATTTTCTATCTGGTTTAAGTCAGGGCTTTTAGATGGCAAATCAATCAAACTAATCTCTCTTTGTGTAGAAAACCACTCCATAACGGGTCTTGACCGATGCACCGAACTATTATCTTGAATAAAATAAATATGTCCATCAGGGTATACGTTGCGCACTGTTGCAATCATCATGTCTCTTAAGATCTCCAAGTAACGTTTGCCATTCATTCGAGCGCCGACTTCGACAAGCTCTCCAGGACCCGTGGAAGACATCCATCCCCAATATCCTGAAATAAAAAAAAAGTTTTATTACTATACACTTTATAAAAAGACAACGTCATTGTCTTGTCAAACCCTTTTTATGCTTTGTTGACATTTATTATCCCGTAGTGATTCATAATAGTCACAGCGCCAATACGTCATAATTTAGCAATTCATTAATATTAATATTTTAATCAAGTGAGTAGGTAAATGTTAATATTTAATTAAATGAACTATTGCTTACCCAGCGATAGCCTGCCACTGGTCCTCCCAATCCCAATAAAAATTCATATATTGGGTTCCCAATCTTATCCTGGTATTTTTTTTTTTGCGCCATGGCCAAGGTATCTCTTTCGAACAATCCGCAGCCCCGGCAGGCATCGGTCCTATCGGACCCCGTCAATAGTGCTGACATCTCTTTGAGGCGCGCGTGGAACACGGTCGACCCGGGCCTGGGCCTTACCGGACGGCGAGCTGCCCATTGCTCGCCGTCCGCAAGCCCGCGCCTACGGTGGCCGGGACAGATTAGTTTGAGTTGAAGGTAAGTTTACTCTTTCGACCCAGAATTATTGGATTCTTGCAGTCATCACTCAACTCTGCGTTCCTGAGCCGGCCGCCCACCTTGAGGACTCCGTTCTTATCAAGGTAAGGATTTAACGATTTCAATTTGCTTGTTTTTTTTACTATTTTCTTTCCTTTTAAGCTTTCTATATCTTCTTTAAATTCTTCCTCTTGTTCTCTTTTTATACAGGTTTGCAGGGCGAGTTGGAGTTCTTCAGTTGTTATGGCACTATCTATATTTTCGTTTAATTTATTTTGTTTCAGGAATCTTCGGCAGTAGGTGATAGCTCTCAATAGTTCAGTAAGTGTATCGAAGTCGTCGAGTTGTGTTGATAATTTATTGCTGTGTTCGTTTTCATTTTTTGTTATTTTCAGAGCTCGTATATTGTTTGTCTTCTTTTCTAGGTCTATTGGTGTTATGTTTAATTTAGTGAACTGTATCATTTCATGTGATAACCACTGTGGTCCGTTCCACCATAGTTCGCAACCTTTCAAGTTGGCTACTAATATACCCCTTGACGCAATATCAGCTGGATTATCATGAGTTTGGACATGGTGCCAGTGACTGCAACTTACATTGGTTGTGATCTCGACAACGCGGTTTGCCACAAATGCCTTCCATTTGTTCGGATCTCCATGTAACCAGGAGATAACTATAGATGAATCTGCCCAAGCATAGATTTGTGTCGTAGGTATGCTCATTGCTTGCCTTATTTGCTTTAGTAGTTTGGACAGAAGCAAAGCTCCACACAGTTCTAATCGAGGCAATGAAATGGTTTTCAAAGGAGCTACTCTTGTTCGTGCAGCAATGATTGTGCTTTTAACTGTGCCATCTGAGTTTATGACTCGGCAGTATGCCACAGCACCATATGCTTGTACAGAAGCATCGCAAAATCCGTGGATTTCTATAGAATCTTTTCTTGAGTTTGACGTTCCCATCCATCTGTATAAGTAGATTCCGTTTACATGTTCGAGATCAGATCTTATTGTAGCCCATTTTTCAGCCAATGTCGTAATCAAGACTTCATCTCAATCAATCTTCTCTTGCCACAGTTGTTGTATTAAAATCTTCGCCATTACAAGACAAGGTGCAATCCATCCGAGCGGGTCGAATAACTTTTGAATGTCGGATAGAATGCTTCGCTTCGTGATTGTTTTGCCGATAACTGGTAAGTTCAAATTATATTCGAATTGGTCTTTACCCAAATTCCATTGTATACCGAGGGCTTTAATTGTTCCATCAATCTTTAGTTCTAGATGTGCATTGGATGATCTTTCGCTTGGTTCAATAGTCTCCATGAAATCACGGTTGTTAGAAGACCATTTTTTTAGTTCAAAACCACCTAGACGCAGTAGTTTTTTGAGATCTTGACTGATTTTTATTGCTAGTTCCAGGTCATCGTGTCCGGACATAACATCGTCGACGTAAAGGTCTTCGCGCAATATTTGTCACCTTCATCATCAGCCAATTGCATGAGTGTCTTTACAGTAAGATAGGGCGCGGAAGCCGTTCCGAATGTCACAGTTAATAGTCTGTAATCTTTGATGTCTTCCGATGAATTATCTCTCCATAGGATTCTTTGATAATCGATGTCGTCTTTGTTTGTCCAGATCATTCTTTACATCTTGTGAATGTCAGAGACTTAACAAACGGCATGAATCCTCCATCTAATGATTATGCTTCTCAAGTCATCTTGTAACATTGGACCCAACAAGAGTTCGTCGTTTAGTGAAATACCGTTGGAGCCCTTGCACGAGGCGTCGAATACAACACGAGTCTTCGTTGTTTCCTTGTTACTACGGATCACTGCATGGTGAGGTAAATATACCGACTTATTATTTATTTCGTCCTTAGGTATTTCTTCTATATGTTTTAATTCTTTATATTCGTTGATCACCTTTGTGTATTCTTGTTTCAGTTCTGTGTCCCGATTAAATCTTTTTTCTAGTTGAAGGAGTCTTCTTTTTGCTATTTCTCTTGTGTTGCCTTCTACTGATTTCGGTTGTTCTATTTTAAACGGTAGCTTGACTATATATTTTCCGTCTTTATCTCGCTTGTGTGTCTTCTCGCATATATTTTCACATGTTTGTTCAGTTATGGTAAGTTTTCTTTTCGTGTCCGTGTCAACTTACCATATTGTTGTCAGTAAATCATCTATGTTAATTTCTTGCTTCATGGCCGTCAAGGATTTTTCTCGCGCGTTCAGCTTCATTGTAATTCCACCCATTAAAATCCATCCCAGGTACGTATTTTGGGCGCATGGTGTATTTGGTGGACCTTTAATAAGTCCTTGCTTGAGAATTGCTGCATATTCGTTTACATCCAACAACAGATCAATAGGTCCTGATGCGTAATAATTTGTATCTGCTAGTGGGAGGTTTGTTACATGCCGCCAATCAGTCCCCATAGTGGTGTTCATTGGTATGTTAGAGGTTAAGTGCTTGGGCATCACGTAGGCTCAGATAGGTAAATTGAATTGGTTTTCCCATCATGACAATACTTCACACTTGACCTCATGCTTGACTCTGACTTTCATAGATTCCATTCCGGAGACGATTAGATTTACTGATGATTTTTCTAGGTTCAGGATCTGAGTTGCCTTCTCGCTTATAAAACACGCTTGAGATCCTGAGTCTATCAGCGCTCTTAGAACAGTAGTGTGTCCATGTTCACTCTTCAAAATTACTACTGCGGTAGCCAATAGAGATAACTTCTGTTCCGCGGGATAATGAGACGAAATCATTGTGTGAACCTTCTTCTCTTCTACATCTGCTTGGCTGGATGAAGACGGTTGCTTGGTTTCTACATTTTGAGCCGCTTCATCAATCTTCTTGGGTTGATGTAAAAGTGTGTGATGTCGTCTCCTACAGGTGCGGCAAGACATTTGAACACCGAATGTCCCGCCCCAAGGCAGTTAAAACACAGTTTGTTTGCTTTGACATGTTCGCTTCTTTCATTAATAGACATTTTAGTGAATATACTGCAATGAGACAGTGTGTGCGTTTCTTTACACAACGCACAAGGTTTTTGTTTATCATTTTCTGTTGCTGTAACATGAAGAACACGTTCTTTCGCAGGTTTACTGGTAATCGTCGGGGAAACCATTTCAAGCGTACGGAATTTGGCTTCTAAAAACTGGCGCAATTCTTTCCACGTAGGCAGCTCTTGAGCGTTCGCAGAATGTTCGCATTCTTTGTGTGACTCCGGGTCCAACTTCTGCACAACCAGAAATATAATTACTGGATCCCAGGAATCGGTAGGCACTTTTACGTTTTCTAGGCTTTTAATAACCTCAGTGGTACAATCCAGGAGGGCTTTCAGATGTGCTGCAGTTTGATTGGAACATTTTTTCTGATAAAACAATGGCTTCATTAATGCATTTACTATTATGCGCCTATTATCGTATCGATGATTCAGCGTTTCCCAAGCTTGAACATAATTAGCACCCGTCACCTGAATGTGCTTCAGTAATGATGCCGCTTCGCCTGTGATACTGGTCTTCAAATAGTGTAATTTTTCAACTTCATTCAGTGAAGTGCATTCATGAATTAATGACACATATAAGTCTTTAAATGTAGGCCATTCTTCGTAGTTACCGGAAAACGGAGGGAGTTGTATGTTAGGTAGCATCACTTTAGCTCGTAAGTTTCCATCACTCGACGTATTGCTGCATGAAGGTTGGTCAGTCGTCTTCAAAGTACATGAAGTCAATAAGTCTCTAAAATCTCCTAACACACATAGGTATAAGTCTTCATAAATAAGGAATTCTTCATTCACGTAGTACGGCATAACTCCACGTTGTTCCCGAGTTGTACTTTTCAACAGATCATGGTGTGCTTTCTTAAAAGATACCCAGTATTCTTCAATCGTTTGAATGCGAGTTTGCAAATATCCTGGTTTCGATAACCGTTCTTTTGGGCACTTTTTAAGGTTTATTTGAGTCTTTTTGAGTATTAACGCCACATCTTCTAGTACACTTAAAGCTTGGTTTGCTTGACTTGTCATTGTTTTTTGTGAATATCACAAGAATCTTCAAAATGTAGTCTAACTTGTTTACTAAGTTATTAATGTTCAAATGATACACCGATACACTTTACACACACATTAATTGACAAATTCTAAGAAATTCGTGCAAAACAACACCAGGTGTGGTCCTTATCTCTCAATGGAATGCGGTTCTTTTGTTCGCACGGCGGCGCTCCGTCAATGCTTAATGAGGTTCGATCCGGCTCGTATTCGACCATATGTTGAGGCGATAAGGTTTATTTTTGTTAGCACTGTGTCAATGGAGATTTAAAATGAAATGCGTCTGTCCTTTATGAGGTTTATTGGCAACTAAATCAATGTAGGTCATGCGTCTCTTTAGATTGCTTAAATTGGCGTTAACAAAAACAATATATAAATAAATATATATATATATATATATCTGTATGTATAACTTTATAATAAAAATATACATAAACCGAGACCATAACAAAAATGATACAATGAAAAAAAAAATTCTAAGCAATAAATTCTAGATGCTGTTAGGTACAGTGTGGTGTGTGTTCCTATTTATGCTATTTTATATCTGATTTCGATATACTAACAATACTCCATAATCAAAGAATGTAGTCTATATTGATACACCATAATTTTACAGTCTGTAACGGTTTACCAACACTCGATTGGTCCATGAACCGTTGGTGAACAGAATCTTTAAACCATTAACTTTTCATCCAAAGTACTTTTCACCCACGAACGTTTCGCCAACATCACGGTCGACGTCAGTGGCATCCCGAGGTTCGGTTGGTTAGGTTCCTTTAAACCCTTTAGACAGAAATAGGAGCCCCGCAAAGCGGGGCTCCGTCGACCAGCTTATTTAAACCATTAACTTTTTATCCAAACGACTTTTCCACCCGGGAAAAAAAAAGGTTAAGTTAGTTATGTTGGCGAAACGTTCGTGGGTGAAAAGTACTTTGGATGAAAAGTTAATGGTTTAAAGATTCTGTTCACCAACGGTTCATGGACCAATCGAGTGTTGGTAAACCGTTACAGACTCATAATTTTATCATCATGGGAATTGCGATGGCGGCCATTTGCATAGCGGCAAGCATTGAAGCATGGCGTCGGTAAACGACGACCATGCTTTTTCGGACAAACCGGTAAATTAGCCAATTGGTACAGCTCGATAGTGTTATTAAGTATCTTATAATATTATTTTAGTGGATCGAATGGATCATGGATCTTTCGATGTACGAAGGAGCAAGATCCATCGACATACTTGGGGAGTGCAAAATCAAACCGCGCCCCAAGCCTCCTGATCTTAATGGTAAGTATTACTATTGATATTAGTATTACATTACTAAACAAATTGCCAAAGAAACCCAACCTTAACATTAAATAAAATTGGTTATCCCTATGACACTTTATTAAATTCTATACCTATTGTCCCACCTAGGCAATGCAGCTTCAGAAAGACTCACAGCAAACACGATCCAGATAATTGAGGACTACCATTCCTCCCGTGACACTGACACAGACCGGACCTAAACAGGGAGGAATCAGACAGCAGCCACTCACACTGTTGGACAGCCATATCCATTGCCCGTAGGCCAATAATCCTTACACTTGAGGTAAGTACAAAAAGAGTAGCTATTGTCACTAGATCCAGTTTAACAATCATGTGGATTTCTGTATCTGCATGAAATATTTTTTTTAAATACTCAAAAAATGCTTCTTTGTTCTCAGGACTCTTACCGGTGGAGGAAGGTTATTCCAACAGTGCGTGGCGGCATATCTGAAGCTCCCCCAGAATGCTGCGGTTCTATGTGTCAATGTACAAAGAGGTTTGGTAGACGTGGTTCGTATTTGCTTTGTGGTTTGTGTGTAGCGACTACTCCAAACAGTGAACTAGCCATATGTAACTTTCTCCTAGCAGCCATTTTCAAAATGTTATTTTCATTTATATAAGGCGTGACATGACTTGTACGAGATATCTTTACACAGAACCGTGTACATGCATTTTGTATGCGTTGTATCAGCTTCTCTGTTCTCACCAACAGGCATGGGCCATATACTGAATCACAATAGTTTAGTCTTGATAAAATTAGGCTATCCACTAATCGTTTACCTAGATCAATACTCAGGTAGTCTCTAATTGAATATAGTAGTTTCAACCTATAAAAACAACTCCTCATGGAGTTACTGATGTGTTTCTCAAATCGTAGCTCTGCATCCATGGTTAACCCAAGGTTGCATGCTATCTCTACCCTATCTATTTTTCCCCCTGATAACAACTTCTGGTTTGGCTGACAGTATTGCGCTGATCATGTTCCTACTCCCCAAAACCATAATATTTAGATTTCAGTGGATTTAATACCAGTGAGTTATTATCTGACCAACCCATCACTCTTTCAAGATCATTATCATCAGTCATCGCGCGCGCGCACTCCCGAGCGGTCGCTGTGAAATAAAGTTATTACAATGTCCGTGAGCTGTGTAAATACGCTCAAGTGCATTAATTGTAACATAGTAATATGTGAGGTGCTAGCGTTTATTCGGAATAAACTTGATGTGATGGATAATGAAAGCTTAATACGAATTTGTGTATCGGCGTTCTCTGAGAAAGACATTGACAGTGCAAAGAAGTTATTGTTTTCATCTCTAAAAACAAAACATAAGCTTGTATCAAGGCGTAAACAGAAAAAGGAAAAGGATCTCGAAGATATGCTAACGGTATTAAAAACAGCTGAGCCTGATCAATTACCGGTTTTTGTAGCTTACAACTTAGAGAAATTACCACCCGTTTGTTTTGACCACATCGATGTAACGAAGTTATTAAAGGACTTAGTGTTTTTGCGTGAAGAAATAAAGCAGATAAATGTAAATTATGTGACGAAAGAAGAATTAGAAAGTAAACAAAGGAAGGATAGATTGTCCGTTAATAGCCCTGTGTCATATATTAATTCGAACATTAATATGCGTAGAGGGGGGTATCTGCTTGACAGCGGACCGTTCGGCCTGTCGCATGTTTCTGAGTCATCACCGCCGGCGCCGCCGTGTGAAACAGGCCACTGCCGCCGATACCGCCTTCATGCCCCCGCGCCACCACTGTGGAGACATGCACCGGCATGGATGACAGCGTGCCGGACATAAACATTTCTTTGCAATATCGTTCTCTCTGTAACTCGAACGGAGTTGCGCATGACTCTGTCGCATTGGCTCCAGTAAACTCAACTTTGTTGGGTAGGAATGTTGCGAGTATTAATGATTTTTCGAGTAAACAACTGACTATGGCTGAAGTAGTAAGCAAGGGTGAATGGAAAGAAATGGAACATGACGGACAGTGGACAGTTGTTCAAAATAAAAAGTTAAAGAACCGATTCACTGGTAGGATAGGCAAGGCTCAGTCTGCTACAATGGGGAACTTTAAAGCGGCGGAATCATTTGTCCCGCTTTTTGTTTCGAACGTTGATAAACAAACTAGTGAAGCCGATATTTGTGATTATATTAAAACTAAGACTCAGGTAACCGTAAAGCTGGAGAAAATTAATATGAAAACAGAAAGGACCTATAATGCGTTTAAGATATTTGTCTCCAAAAATAAATTAGACACCTTTTTGGATGACAGCCTTTGGCCTGAAGGAATACGCTTTAGACGATTTGTGTTTTTTAAAAAGGATAAGGATTCCGATAAGACTCAGCTCCCGTCTACAAACAAGACTCCAACAAATAATGGCTCGTAACGATAAAAATAAAATAACGTTATCTACTTTTAATTGTAAAGGTGTGTACCGGTCAGTGGAATGTGTGAGAGACCTATGCAAGAGTGCCGATATTATTGCACTCCAAGAGACCTGGATTTGGCCACACGATGTGGGATTTCTGGGAAACATAATCGCTTCTAAAGTTGAATCCTGAGTGTGGCGAGGGATTCAAAGGCACGAGATGCAAAAAACTTTGCTCTCGTGTAACACACATAACTTTTCACTTCAGCAGCGAGAACACTTTAGGAGATAACATAATAAACAGGAATAGATTGAAATAACTATTTATTGTGAATCAAAATAATTAAGATTGTAGGTAGAGGTATCAATTCAATAAAATGGAACATTTTAAAAGTTAAAAGTAAAATTACTGCAATTCTGCAAATTAAAAGTAACCCGCTCTTTTATTTAAATTAAGGCGTGTTCGGAAATAGCACCCATGATATTTTATTATTCAAAATATATTACGTAACATTATTGAAACAAGAAATAAATATGTACATGTTAAATATCAGTTTTATTTGCAGTAAATACTTATTTTCGTTTAAATACAACAATAACTTAAAAATTTAATAAATTACATTAAAAGACATAAATATCTTTTTGAAAAATTTCTTTAGTTAGTACGAAATTCCGAACGTGTTTGTCTTTGAGGTCGAATTCAAAATCGGAACTTCGAAAGGGCTGGTCTTTGTCTCTCTCTCTTTCTAATGGCGGGAAAGAGATAGAGTGTGAGTGTTTCGAATTGTATGATTACCCAAGGATGAATAAGATATTCGCGGCTTTCTGAAAAAAAATAATTAAAAAGTTACTTGGTCTCACTCAGTGAGCAAAATCGCATTTTGCTCACTGATTTCAGGCAGCAAAACCTACATGTTTGAGCTACTGAAGTGAAAAATATATTATCTAATTACAGTATTTTTATAATTTTGTTTAAAAAATGTAGCCGTTACCGTTACTCGTACTATTTATACACATACACCTGAAAGTTTATCAGCTTTTTTCATCGTTCTGTTTTACTAAAGTGAAACTACAAATTAATACAGGTAAAGCTGTTTGATAGATTCGTCAAGTGAAATTAAAGGAGCTTTTGTAAAGGCTGTAAGCGTCACACAGGTTCTTCATTTCAAATTCAGATTTTATTTCAATGTCTAAGTATCGGTTAATGATGGCCGGACACTCCAAATCCTTTGAGACGTAAGACAGCGGTGTGCACAGCTGGTGTATGGCGACCTGTCGCTGCGAGTGTCGCTGCAGCGCTTGCGGTGCTGACGTCACATTAGACGCAGCGCGCAGCAGCACCAACTGAGAGAGCAGCGCACGCGCTGGCGCCACGTAGCCGCGCGTGCGCTGGATGCTCGCCAAAGCCACTTCTATAAGCCCACGGGTGTACTGCGCCGAGTATTGCATACATACCAATAGGATTCTGACACTGGCGTCCACTTTCTGCGATCAAGTGGTGGCATTTCGTAGCAAATCGACCAAACCTTCTATATCTTCCCCAACTATCAGCTTGGACATGTGCCGAATAATGGCATCCTGAAGCTGCTCCTCTGTCTTGAAACCGCGTTGTTGTTCCTCAATCGTTCCTTGGAGCTCATCAGGCGAACATCCGACACAAAACACTGTTCCTGTTAAACCTGCAATAATGTTAATTATGAAACCCCTGATTCTGATAGCATAAGCAGGACAATAATTAACAAAAACAAAAATAAGGAGGAAAGTAACTTGATATTCGAGTATTGCGGCAAGTTCAAGAGCCACAGACACTCCACTCTCATATCCCAGCAAGTAGAAGTTATTTTGAACCCTGGTTTTGTTTATGAGAATCTGCCAACAATGAAATAAGTTCCTTGACCAAGCATAACATCTACAATCATAATCGAGATTTTAATAATATTTTTTATGCTAATTCTATTGATAATTTTATATTAAGTAGGTATTTATTTCAAAGCTAGTATTTAAGTATCTAAACATTACTATTTTGGGGTTTTTTAAAACAAAAAAATAAAACAGAAATTCGGTTAGAAACTCAATGTAGTTTTTTAATTTTTTTTCCTAGACTAGGTATAGCCTGAGGCGCGAACGCGTCACACACGTACAATAAATTAAATAAAACACAAGTTTAAGACATCTACTAAAGAAAATGCGCGTCGACATTGTTTGTTATTTTGCTATGAACCCATTGTTAAATCATTAAGTAAACGCAATCCCGTCCATGACCCAATCGCGATGTGGTTTGAAAAGTCATTGTGGATCGAGTCGAGTTTACAGCCTGTGCGACGTTGTTCAGCGTTGTTATTAGCCCAAATCTATTCAATTCAAGAGTTCAACTGACACTCGCGCATCGCGCTCGCTTCATCTAGTCGAAGAATGGCTAACACAATCGGGTGAAGTGATAAGATCACGCCGCGCTTGCGCGTTAGGCACTGTCATTCTAACTTTGGAGTTTTTTTTTTTTACTTTTTTACAATAAATATGGACCTATATTGTCAGCCGATGACTTAAATGCAATCGACAAATAGCGTGATGAGATGCGGTACTACCTATAAGTACGATTTGTGTAACTATCAAATCATTTAAGAATAAAAGATGTGCGTGTGTACTTAACTACTCGATGCCAATAAGAAAAGAATATTCATCAAATCATCATCATCAATACCTACCTACATACTATACTAACAATATTCAACGGTTCAACTTTACTGCAACTTGCGCAGCGCACTGCGCCGAAGTGGTGTTGCTAGAGATACGAAAAAAGAATCGATTACTCATTGGTATCGATACTTTTGTTTCGATACCGAGTATTTTTGTAATCGATTACTTTCGATACTACACCAGGAATCGATACTTTCAAATGTAATCGATACCTTTTAGAAAACCACTATCAAGGACAAGGAATTTCGACCATAGATTAATACACATAACGCCACTTTCACACCGCACCGGTATATTGATCGATGCCCGTGATCGATGCTATGGAACAAAGAATAAAAGCCTGCCAAGTGCGTGTCGGACCACGCATAGTGAAGTAGTTGGGATGAATATTTACGCATGTAAAGTGTCGATTTTATCGACCATAAAAATAAGTCTGTTTTTCATAGTATTTCTCACAAAAACTATGAAAAACAAAGTTATCAATGCGTCTGTAACCGAAACGAACCCATATCTCAAAAACTATTGACTTAAATAAAAAAGTCACGAAGAAACCTCATAATCTTTTTAATTAGCTAAGGGATCCAATGATACCCCACAAACTTATGTGTATTGATTTTTTTGGGAACCATGTATGAGGAGAGCCACCCCTTCTTGTTTTTGTCGTAATTTCAATAAACCATTGTTTCACGGTGGGCAGAATAGACCTTACTTCCATGTTTTTTTTATATACTTACTGTAAAAATAGTCTCCGAGTAAAAAAGCTGTGTCTGAACGGACGAAGGGACGGATATGACGAAATTATGAGGGTTTCGATTTTGCCATTTGGCTGCGAAATCCCAAAAACCTGTCCTTGTTTAGCGCCTGGCCTGACAAAAAGCTTTAAAATAACGTAATAATAAGATGTATTATTATAGGTACCATTATTCTTGTTTTATTCCTCTAAAATTAATATGAATAAAAGTTCGTAAAACGTAATCGATACCTAATGGTATCGATACTTTTGTTGTGATACTTATCTTGGTATCGATACTTTTGATTCGATACTGGTAACGATTACAGTATCGATACTTTCGTTTCGATATCGTAACCGAATTCTAATTACCAAATCATTTAAGTAAAAAAAGATGTGCGTGATGTGTACTTAACTAGTTGTTGCCAGTAATACAAGAATATTCATCAACAGTCTTATTTATAATCGTCTCTTAAATTTTAATCAATTGCTAAGCAACTGATTAGCAAAATTCTTATTTATAAACGCTATTTAGCGCTAAGAGGTCGCTAAGCAATTGATTAGTAGCTGTCAAAATTAAACACCACCGGTGCACTGTTAAGAGGATGCTAAGAGGCAAAATGGCGGATTTTATATGAATCAGCTGATGGATTTATTACGATTATTGTGGGCTTCTAGGTTATTTTGTTCCTAATATCGAGTTGTGCCTTAGCAAATATGGAATTCGACAATCTTTTACGGGATTTCAGAACGACGCAAAGAATTAAATAATTTTGAGACGCCGCCGGCGGGAGGCAGACGGAGGAACACTCACAAACTTCGTTTACATCCACTACGAGAATGATTACCTATTACATATTCTTCATTCGAAGTACACATAATGAAAGGATTTATAGGGAAACCTCAGTCAGGAGGAGGCTCAGTAGGTTTGAAGAGAATGAGTTCGTGAGGAAGCTCATGGGAGATAGTGATTATCCAATGTGTTATCCCATATGCCCCTCATCTTATGACGCCAGTTTTATGGGCCAGAACTAAAGAAAAGCCACGCTGTGGCAGTCACACACAAAAACAAGAGACAATTTGTAGAAACAATTTATTTTGATACATAATAAAGCTACATTTTTGTTATAAATTCATTATTTTTTATTTCCAATATTCTTCGTCCAAAGACATGGACCGTGCCATTCTTTCTTATGCCACTCTCATTCGTAATTTTTTTACGTAGCATGTTTTTATCCATCGCCGTCTATGCAAATAGTTGAATAGTATTGGTGCTAGGTGCGAGTGACTTTCATAGCAGCAGTCAAACTTGTCCTTGTAAACAACCATAATAATTGTTGTTAAAAGACACTGAAACGACTGTTCAAAAGCAATAGGAAGTAATATAAAATAGACACAAGTACCTACATACACTTCTAGAAGAGTATATTCGTGTTAAAAGGCTTATAGGATATGAAAATACATAGCTATTATCGGCTATTGCTGGGCTATTGCTTTAACATTCAGTTGGTCAGTTTACATTAGCAAGTAGACATAAATTCAGAGATAATTACCTTTACCTGTTTACTCCAATTTTTCGGAGCTTATTATTTTTATTGCTATAATCGCGAACATGATGAAATAAACCTTATAAATAATTTTATTCCTGTTAAAATTTTCCGATAAATTTTTTGACTTTTGTCTGTCAGCGTCACCAGTAGTCACGACAGATACAAAAATCGTGGGTTGGACAAATTTATACTTAAAATTCTGTTTTTGAGTCGACTATTTTGAATATAATCTGTGCCAAACGCATACTTTCACCTCTATTTCGTTTCGCAACTAATCACCTGCTAACTAGCGTTTATAAATAAAGAAAACTTAATCATTGATTAAGAGCTAACCAATTAGTTAGCTAGTCAGTGGCTAATCAGTCATTAGCGAGATTTTTATAAATAAGGCTGCAAATGATCATCATCCATACCTACCTACATAACAATGACAATATTCAACGGTTCAACTTTATTGCACTTTGCGCAGCGCACCGCGCCGAAGTGATGTTGCTATGGATACCGCCGCGTGATTTCAGGAATCTGGTGAAAACACGTGACTGCGTAGGCGCTGTCATTCTCATCACATTCGAGTTTTTATTTCCGATTTTCATCCTTCGAAAGTAATCTCTACAAGCATTGACTTATTCGGGTTTAGTGGCAAATAAGTATGTACTTAGGAAGGTACCTATTCATTTCAATGCTATTAGATATTTTAATGTCAATTCAAACCATTTTTATACATTTAAAAGGTCAGTTTAGTACCTACATAAACGTAGGTACTAAACTGACCTTTTAAATGTTAAAACTAAAGTTTTCAATAAATGTATTATATTACTTGAGAGGTGAGATTGAGCAACTTCATAAAATTGTGCTAAGCAAGTATTCAGTGATTGGTGTATTGGTTTTTTTTTTTAACACCCCGTCATCTAGATAAACGACAGCACAAGATACAATCCTTATAGGTAACAACATACCTAAGTAGTTAGGTATATCAATAATCTAGTTATAAATTGCTTATCTCTTGCTACCAAGAAATTTAAATTATTCTATTTATTCATGTATTTGTTTCTATATTAGGTCTGTATTTATTATTATTGGATGCATGTTTATTTTAGCCGATAAAATAATGTAAGTATGTTTAGGTTGCTAATGCTCTAATTTAAGTTTTCTTGTTTTACACAACCTGTCTACATTTCGCATCCAACTCTCCTGTCGCAGGTCTGCTGGAAGAAATTTCTAATGATATAAGCAGCCGTTCCTTTTTTCTATTAATTTTTTATGTGTTTAGTGTGTACATAAATAAATAAATAAAATTTATTCATTTGTATCACATCAAAAAAGTTGGCTAATATATATTTTTTTCTACAGAGTCTGCTGCTTCTCGGGGTTCAACTTCTTGATGCCTCGAGGATCGCAGGGTCGTCTGAGGTGTCAGCTGCATTAGCTGAAATACAGGTAGTTATTTATTACTAAGTATTTGATTTACTTCATTCCTACACTCATTCTAGTATATTTTTTAAAATCAATTGAACCACCTAGTATAAATTTGTCAATATCATCAGAATAGTACCTGCAGCAAATTTTGTACTTTTAATAAGTATTGTGGTATGATTTATTCTTATTAAAATAAAAGATCAGCATCTGATTCAATAAAATCAATCACATGGCAATAAAATCAATCACATGGGCCATTATTATTCCCATATTTTGAATGCAATGAGTTGCTACATATTTTAATTCCAAGCTCCATGCCTGTCCATGTCCCAACTTATTTGTTCACTATTATGTTTATCAAAAATAGTGTGTGAAATATGAATACAATACCTCAGATGGCCACGATTGACAGACAGCCATGATTGATCCTGCCGGGGTCGCGGATTGTTCGAAAGAGTTACCGTGGCCCTGGCGCACAGGCAACTGAAGGAACACGGGTGGGTTTTAGTCAGTAAGAGTCTGACACGCCCTTCCGCTCCGCCCAGAGCGGGAGAGGTCATTTGATGATTTCCCACCCAAAAAAAAGCCATGATTGATGAGATCAAATCAAGTAGCGGTGGTGTTCCTTTATTGTCTTCAGTTTCTACTGGCAATACCTTCGCAACTGCAGGGTTGAATAGGTCCATCTGCTGAGAGGTAGAATAATATATCAGATTAATAAAATTTACTTGCGTTTTTGTTAACCTATGTGGTCCCACTGCTGGGCAAAGGCCTCCCCATAATTTTCCTTATGTTGCGCCTTCTCCGGCCAATTAGTCAGGAACGATTTCAAATTGTCACGGCAGTAGCAAATAGTATATCTTAAATTTTTTGTACGGCTTCTTGCCAAAAATGTTGGTATGGTGAACCTGTTGTACAGGATGCATGTAAGGGTTTCCCTCTTGATGGCTATTTAAACTAGCACCATTCATTGAATCAAACAAATAGTAAAAAAATTATACTTTTTCAGTCCTTGTATTTTCGTTGAGGTTGGTGCTAACTCCTCTCCCATCAGCATGTTGAGCTGAAATAAATGACACTCGAATTAAACTTGGTGTAGGTACTATGGATAGTTAATTGAAAAAAAAATATGGCCTTATTAAAGAGTTAAAAGTTCGAGTTTCAGAAAATATATCTGAAATATTACTTAAAATTAAACGATGAGATTAATTAATCTGGTATAAATGAATAACAAAAAAAAATTACTTGATTTAATATAATTATTTTGACTGGTCCAAATGCTAGTAAATGACAATTCTATCATTACTATTTTAAGTGAACAGGGAATTACTAAAGTATGTAGAAAAACATATATTATTATACTACTTATATCACACAAATACCTATAAAACTGAGATAAATAAGAGTCAGCAAAAGCTGCAAACCACATTTATTTTTTCTGAAAACTCAAGCTCATTTTTCTCATATTAAAGGCACTGCAAGTCAGGTATCTGAAAAACAAGTTTAGTTTTATAAATTATAAAAAAAAAAATGTCCTTTGGCAAAATCAACAAAAAGTGTTTACTTTTATTTTATAATAATAGTCAGCAGGTTATAATCACATGAATATTAAACAGATTGTGAACACTTAATTAAAATATCATGTGTTACCAGGCTCACAGGCATAATTATGGTCATCATGTTTCATTTTCCAAGGATAGTATGATCACAATTCTTCTATACCTACATGTGAAAAAAGAAATGTACACATTAGTATTCTATAAACAATGTTGAAAGGCTCGTTTTACATAAATATGGGGTGATGGAGTGGTGATCAATAATGATTGAGAATGGTTTTGAAGGTTGCAGACAGCCTAATTAAATTTGCCAATAACTCATACCTAGTATAGTTGAATAGCCTCTTAGAAGCTCAAATAAAAAGCAATGCTGGCAAGGAAAACTTGAGTGGATTGGAATAAAATATACTTATTTTACAAGATTAGCAGGTAGTTATTGATAACGTACGAACCTTTATAAAGTTTTGCGACTATTCTTAAGGTAATTTCCTCGGCCAAAAACAAAAGGTTATGGCCAACTTTGAGCCAATACTTCTCATTGATTTATCTTTTTCAAAGTGTGTCTTGCACACACATAGCTTGTGAGTATCTTGAGCGCTTAATCACTATTAATGCTCAGGAGCTACTTTTTGCGTTCGATCTCACTAATAGGAAACGTCTGCATTTTCATCCTTTCATTGGACCACAATGTTCGATAAAACACTTGTTGTAGGTACCTACATCTTGCACTACCAATGTAAAATAATACACTTTAAAATCACTGAGCAGATAAGAACGGAAACTACTCGACAAACAACAAAACAAAACTTTATTAGAGGGAAACTGAAAAGTCACAAACTTCGAAAACCGCCTAAATTTGACAGTAACATTCATAAGTTGTCTACGGTTTTACAACCATAGAGTACACGGTTGCTTGTTTTAATTCCATAGAAGTTGCGTTCCCTGTGGAAACAAAAAAGAACTGGTTCCAAAGGCTGACGAATTAGACCAATTTTCCCCCCAAGGGGAAGAAAATTGATATTTCGGATCTTGCCGTAGGCCTGACCTCCGAGATTACCTCTTCCATTTACGTTCACGTATCGGTGTGTGTACCCATTATCTATCCCGTTCCCTCCCTAAACGACCTACCTATCGCTGTCTCTTTCTGATGCTGTGCTTGACGGCTAGAGTCGGACCGCGAAGAGGCCCGCTTACTTACTTCAGTACTTTAAATCAGCCGGCAAGTAATTGCCCCGGTCAGGCCTACGGCAAGATCCGAAATATCAATTTTCTTCCCCTTGGGGGGAAAATTGGTCTATTTCGGCTCTGTGCCTATGGCCTGACCTCTGAGATATGTCTTAAATCTGCCGGCATGTTAGCTAACAGCACAGCAGCGTACTGTGATAAGATTCTTAGGGAATGTAAAATTGAACAGGATAGATTTTAGGAGTTGATGACCAGAAAATAAATAATTTACTAGAGATACTCATAGGTTTATTCTAGAAGATATCGTACAAATAAAGATATTTTTTAGCTAGACTTTTAATCATACAGGTATCATAAAGGTATTATTATCATATTAAGGTACATATATCACCTAAGGAGATTCTAATCAAGTCGACTTTAGCTCAGTCTTCTTCATTAAATAATAATAATAAAATAAAAACAAAATAACTCCTTGATAAAAGTAACAGATAAACAATCTCTGAGTACAGTAAGTAATAATCTCCCTTAGACATAGTACTGTGTTCAATAATTAACACTGAGTATAAAATCAAGTTCAAATACACAAACAAAACATACAATAAATGAGATCCTATGTATTACAATGACACAAAAGATTCAGTGACCATGTTCATATTGTTAATATTAGCCTCACCGGTTGCAGACTTATCAATCTCTCTATAGTAATGTTTAAAAAAGTTGTTAGGGCCTAGCCAATTTCCTCTCTTTAATACTTCATCTAGTGACAGACAACTATTAAATCTGTAAGTGGCCACTGCGGATCGAGTACTACCCGCACCCGCTTCTATTCCAGCTGACAATAAGGCTGTTCGCACCCATCCAGCTATTACAGAACGAGAGGCTGGACCTGTTTTTCCCCGTGTCTTCACAAATAAATATGGAATTACCTGATTATTGGCATGCCGCCTTGAATATGATAAGTCAATATATTTCTTAATCCAGTTTACAATATCCCATAGATCCTGATCGTTCTTCACTAGTTTCCATCCTGATTGTATATAATTTAATTTATCTGTCTTTGACCCGTATTGTGGCCAGAAAATAACTTCATTTTCTGACTGTTCAAGGTAATTGGCATCTATTCTAAGAAGGGTCAGATCATGTACTCTCATTCCAGATGATAAAAGCAGTAGTGTCGCTAAATGTCTGGAGACTTGAAAAAGGTTACTTGGGTCTGGGGGATTGTGGCGTATCCAGGTTAATAATTTATTTATATCCCATATTTTCGCTCGTAAGGTCTGAGGGTTTGTATTTGAAATTCCTCTAAGGGTATGTTTTATTAGTGGGTTTTTCGATATTATGTCCGATTTCAGAGGATTTGAGAATGTTGCTATTGTCGATTTGTGCAGATAGATAGTTCTATATGACATGTTTTTCTTATAATATAAGTAACAAAGGTATTGTGCTACTTCTGTGGGATTTGGGTTATTAATTGAAACTTTTTTATCCTTAGCCCACTGGCACCAGCGCTTCCATGCTGCCGAGTAAGTGCCAAGAGATGATTTGCGCCATGAAGTCTCTAGAATCTGTTTTTCTTTGGTTGACCAATTTTTCACTAAATCGGCCCACCCCGTACTTTCCATGCTTCCAAGTACAAATCTTGTATTTTGGGAGGAGGTTGTTTGGTTTGAAAGTCTATTAAATGGTCGACTAGATTCCGTATTGTGAATGGTTTGTCTAAAGATCTTTTCTTGAGTATCGGTCGCCAGAAGACATTCTCCCATCTGGGGACTATCAATATGAAGGTCCCTTGACACTGGTTGAGGTGTTGTAAGATCCTGGGTATTAACGGTGGAGGAGGGAATATCCAACCTAGTTTGTAGTCCCACGTCCTTGTGAATGCGTTCACAAATTCTGCCTGTCGGCATGGAAATCGGGTGACGTATTTTGCGACTACTGCCGACTTCTGTGTTGCGAATAGGTCGATGCATGGAGTGCCCCATTTTCTGAAAATCGTTTTCAGAATCCATTTCGATAGGTGCCAGTCTGGTAAGCTCTTGCCCCTGGATAGATGATCTGATATTACGTTGAAGTGACCTGGAATATGTTCTATTCGTATTTCTATATTCTTGCGTATCGCCATATTCAAGATGTCGCCTGCAAGTTTTAGGAGTGATACCGATTTGGTCCCACCCTGGTTCTTTATATAAGCCACCACAGTTTTGTTGTCGCATTGTATAAGAATACTCTTGTTCTGTAGTACGGTCTGGTAGTTTGACAAGATCTTGTAAACAACAAACATTTCTTTCTTGTTTATGTGCCATTTCTTTTGGTAGGTATTCCATAGTCCTGAGATCAGTTCGTCTTCTAACTCTGCTCCCCATCCCGTATTTGAAGCGTCGGTGACTAGATGGATTTCCGGTTCTTTCAAAATTATCTTTGAACTTTGTCCTAAGTTTTCCAACCACCATTGCAACTCTTGAATATTTTCTAGCTTTATGTTGAAGTGCAGGTTGGGTATAGATTCTGGTAACCGGTTCACGGCACGTTGGATCTTTCGACAGTGTAGTCGAGCTAGCGGTATCACGAACGAAGCGAATTCCATTTTGCCCAACATCGACTTTGCTTGTTGCCAACTCCATTTTTCGCTTTTTATGATTTTTAGGATGGTTTTCTCTAGTGATTGTATTTTTTGTACAGGTAGACTTTTTAGATTCAATTCTGTATTCCAGTTTATTCCGAGGAACGTTATTTCTTTTGTTGGGTTTAGCACTGACTTTTCCCAATTTATTCTGAAGCCCAGATTTGTGAGAGTCTTTAGAATCATTGACACCTCGTTTCTCAAAAGCCATGGGTTTTGATTCACTATCAAAAAGTCGTCGAGATACACGACTAATCTCATGTTCTGTTTTCTGAGTAACTTGGCAACCCAGTTTATTATTTTTGCGAATATTTGAGGCGCGGAACTCAGGCCAAAAGGGAGTGCCGTTAGTGCGTAGGTTGAATTGCGGTAGTGTAGTGCTAGGTAACGCCAGTGTCTTTTTGTTATTGGTACATGATGATAGGCCTGTGATAGGTCTATTTTGGCCATGTAATCTCCATTTTGTAGGAAGTATTGTAGTTTTCGATGGTTTACCAGTCGGAACTTTTGTAACTTGACAAATTCGTTCAATCTTTTCAAGTTGAAGACTGGTCTCCATTGTCCGTCTGACTTTGGAGTTAAGAACATTTTTGAGAGGAAGCCAGTCTTGCAGTCTAATTTTATTATGGTCTTTTGTTGAATCATTTTTACAATTTCTTGGTCCATCTGCGGGGAAGTTGGTGTTCGGAATTTTTCCAGTAATGATGGTGTCAAGGTTGTGATTGGTGGTTTTTCCGAGAATGGAATTACGTAGCCTTTTATGATGCTTATGATGGATTTTGGTGCACCTAGATCTTTCCACGCTGATATGTGGTCTGCTAGTTGTCCCGCTCGAAAGCAGTGGTTGTCAAAGATAACGCCGTCTCTCCCCTGCCCCCCTTTCCTTGAAATTGTGACGTTTATGGTCCTTTGATGACTGTGGTTTCTGGGACCGCTGTTTGAACTCTGTCTTCTTGAATTTTTTGACAGTTTGATGTGGTTTTCTGAAGTAGTTAAGGTCTCTGGGCTGCTTTGGTTTGTTTTCCTTTTCTGTATAATGGTTCGATAATATTCGTCGAGGGGCCGGAGCAATTTTAGAGACACCATGTATCTTGATCGCCTCTTGTAATTTGTCTTCGTCCCATAAATGAGATCCCGATGGGGGGATATCATTGAGGACCGATCGGTAAAAAATATTTTTCGGCTCATACAGTTTTCGTCGAGACTCAATCACTTCGGCACGTTTGCCACAAGTGTACTGAAGCAGGTCGTCAGATATCGAGCGGAACTCACTTTCTGACGCTAGCATCTTCTTTAGGCTTTCTGTGGCCTCCGGGTGTCTTTCCGCTACTTTTTTCAGGGCTTCCTGAAGTTTCAACCGTTGTACCAAAAGTCCATGAGTTATGGTACCAAACGCGGAGTCACATTTCCCCAGCAGATCCTTGAGCTGATTGGGGTGGGAGTGTTGGTACAATGTTGTATTTATCCGAAGACAATGGAAAACTGGTGAGGCTTGAAGTTTTTTCTGGGATTCAGCGTAGCGAATTTTATTCCATGTCGGTTCCCCAAGCCTTTGACATTTAAGCCCTTGTTGCTCCAGAATTGGATTTGCTCTAGGTATGGCAGGCTCACTCTCTTTTGTCGAAGGTGAGAATATGTCCCAATTATTCTTGGTCTCATTAAGGTCTTCATCGGGTAAAACCATTATTGGATTATCGAGTCTATTTTCATTATTGTTTGTGCTCATCATTTCATATAAGTTTTGTATCATGCCCTCCATACGTTCTAGTCTGCAGTCGGTTGCATTTCTTTTTGGTGAACAGGAAGGTGATGATGAGTAGCGTCTGCGTTTGGGGGAGTTTCTATCCGGTGATGACGAATAAAAGTGGTCACTTGCTGACTGAACTGAGTTTTCTTCCGAGGAAGTCGATGGTAGTCTGGGCCGCCTTCGCTTTATGTGTTTAATTGGGATATTTCGAGATAGAGAATTAGAGCGAGAGTAGGTTCTAACTCTATTTTTATGTGACTCTACGTCCGTTGTCAATACGTCTGAGATCTGTTCTCTGGAATGAACAGACGCTCTTATTGTCTCTACTGCCCTTTTGAATATTTCTGCTTGCGCAGAAGATCCGCGCAGTTTTGCTGCTACGTGATTCGGGTTAGTAATAAGGGCCCTGCAGATATCCCAGTCTAATAGCTTCAGCTTCATGTTTTTGTAGGCTTTTTCGCCGATTGCTTTCGCTTCAGGATAGAAGGCTTTAACCAGCTCCACTGATGGGATTCCAAAACGTATTTTATTTAGGACCTTGTGGTCCATCTTCCTGCCGAGGAGTTCCTCCTTGGACCAATCGATGACTTTCCACTCTCTCCAACCAATGGGGAGACTCTCTTCGATGATGGATTTAACTTTAGCTAGAAGTTCCTGTTCTTCTTCATCGGAGTTTCGCGTGAACAGTTCACCCAGTGTGATAAAATTTTGCGAAGTCGCCATCTGTCAATTGGAAAGTAAAAGAGCGCTTAAGTAATTGGCGATAATTGGGAAATACCCTTCAAGGCCAAGAGGGTAAATGGTTGGTCGGGTCAGTGTGGTAGCCGGTTTGGTCAAGCCCGGTTGGATCGGATTTTTTGATCTCTAGATCTTGTCGGATCAACCTTTGGACCCGGTCGGGTCAGACTCCAGGCCCGGTCGGGCCAGACTCCGGGCGCGGTCGGGCCAGACTCCGGGCCCGGTCGGGCCAGACTCCGGGCCCGGTCGGGCCAGAATCCGGGCCCGGTCGGGCCAAACTCTGTGCCCGGTCGGACCAGACTCCGGGCCCGGTCGGGTCAGACTTTCTGCCCGATCGTACTAAAGTTCGAGGCCGGTCGGCCCAGCTTTCGTGACCAGTCGGACCACTCACGTAAATTTATACGTGATTTGAGACTATAACCGTCTGGGCTTTAACCCGAGATCGGAGTCTTATTCCAGATTATGTTTAGTTAAAACTATAAATCTGGTTACAAACCGTGATAAATAGGAACAAAAATACTCTCCGCTCACGTATTTATACGTGATTTGGGACTAACCGTCTGGGTTTGAACCCGAGATCGGAGTCTCATTCGAAATTATGTTAAGTTAACCTATAAATCTGGCTGCAAACCGAGATAAATAGGAACCAAAATATTCTCGTGCGAAGGATAAATTATCTGAGAAAAATAAACATTCATATTAATTACTCACCTTAAATATTAATCCTTTGATTTCTTCGAACGTTACTCAACGTTTCCGAGAACTTTTAATTGTTTTCACATTACATTGTATACACACACCATTCGCTTACGTAAACAAAAGCGTACTGAAGTAAGTAAGCGGGCCTCTTCGCGGTCCGACTCTAGCCGTCAAGCACAGCATCAGAAAGAGACAGCGAAAGGTAGGTCGTTTAGGGAGGGAACGGGATAGATAATGGGTACACACACCGATACGTGAACGTAAATGGAAGAGGTAATCTCGGAGGTCAGGCCATAGGCACAGAGCCGAAATAAATATAACGGTAAAATTCAGTTTTTTATTTACAGCCGATATAATTTTGGAGCTATGTACAAAATCATATATTTTTTTAGTGGAACGTTCCAATGACACACATTTCCACCATAGATCGTGAAGTTTTGCAATCTTTATCTATGGATGATTTGAATATAATTACTTAAAATGTCTCTGACAAACTTATTCAAAGTACAAACATTCAATCATATGTTTCGAGTTGGAATTAGTTTGTTTAGTTTTCAGTTATTTTTGGAACTTGGACTGTTGTGGAGCAAGCCACCAGTATCGCCAACAAGATTTTTTATTCGACGGGACTTTTATACCGGGATGGGAATTACGTTATTTTTTTTTGTAGAGGTGCACTACAAAAAAAAAATCGTAATTTTGTATATAGTTTCAAAATTAGCTACGGCTGTAATTATACAAATTAAATTTTCCCTTCTATACAGGGTTATTGGTAAAACACCAGCAACCTCTTAAGGGGTCAATGTATTCATCATTATAAACAACTTTTACTACGGATCAAACTAGAAATCGCGAAAAAAATATCAGCTGTTCCCTACGTTTTGACGTGTTATGCGAATATAAATGTAGGGAAAATCTGTTTTTTTTTTCGTGATTTCTGGTTTGGTCCATAGTAAAAGTTGATTATAATGATGAGAACAATGACCCCTTAAGAGGTTGCTGGTGTTTTACCAATAACCCTGTATAATCTGCCAGCCTTTGGACATAGCTTTTTTTCGTTTCCACAGGGAACGCAACTTCTCTGGAATTAAAACAAGCAACCGTGTACTCTATGGTTGTAAAACCGTAGACAACTTATGAATGTTACTGTCAAATTTAGGCGGTTTTCGAAGTTTGTGACTTTTCAGTTTCCCTCTAATAAAGTTTTGTTTTGTTGTTTGTCGAGTAGTTTCCGTTTATTAATTTCCGTTCTTATCTGCTCAGTGATTTTAAAGTGTATTATTTTACATTGGTAGTGCAAGATGTAGGTACCTACAACAAGTGTTTTATCGAACATTGTGGTCCAATGAAAGGATGAAAATGCAGACGTTTCCTATTAGTGAGATCGAACGCAAAAAGTAGCTCCTGAGCATTAATAGTGATTAAGCGCTCAAGATACTCACAAGCTATGTGTGTGCAAGACACACTTTGAAAAAGATAAATCAATGAGAAGTATTGGCTCAAAGTTGGCCATAACCTTTTGTTTTCGGCCGAGGAAATTACCTTAAGAATAGTCGCAAAACTTTATAAAGGTTCGTACGTTATCAATAACTACCTGCTAATCTTGTAAAATAAGTATATTTTATTCCAATCCACTCAAGTTTTCCTTGCCAGCATTGCTTTTTATTTGAGCTTCTAAGGCCCTTCGCACACTGCACCGCATCACGCAGCGGGGCGCGGGAAACGGAGACAAATTCCCCGCGTGGAAGCGCGTTTTTATTGAATTTGTATGAAAAATATCACGCGCGGGGGTGCGTTATCTGCGCCCCGCTGCGTGGTGCGTGGCAGTGTGTTAATCGCCTAAGAGGCTATTCAACTATACTAGGTATGAGTTATTGGCAAATTTAATTAGGCTGTCTGCAACCTTCAAAACCATTCTCAATCATTATTGATCACCACTCCATCACCCCATATTTATGTAAAACGAGCCTTTCAACATTGTTTATAGAATACTAATGTGTACATTTCTTTTTTCACATGTAGGTATAGAAGAATTGTGATCATACTATCCTTGGAAAATGAAACATGATGACCATAATTGGCACATGGATGTAGGAGGTGGCTTGATCACTGTGTGGTCTCTTTGTCAGCCTGGGCTGCAGTGAGCAGGGTTACTATAAAAGAGGACGTATATACGTCAGATCATCTACCGCTTTGCATTGAGTGCGACTTAATTATAGTAAGACCTAAGCGGGTCACAGTTCCTACTCGTTGCAATAAAGTTATTTGGGGGGAACGAAATAACTCGCAAATTGACAGATACCGTGAGCTATGTAACAGTAAGCTGCGTGAAATTGATTTCCCTTCTAAGTTTCAAGAGTGTAGCCATGGTCTTTGCAATTTGAGCGAGCACAAAGCTATTTTAGATGAATTATATAATAAAATATCATATGCATTATGTGACGCCGCCGAGCAAACATATGAAAAGGTAGGGACTGTAGTTAGAAGTGGGAACCACAAGACATTGTGCGGGTGGAATTACCATGTTAGAGATGCACACAGGGAGGCTAGGCTTAAATTTGAAATGTGGGTATTACACAATCGGCCAACCTCTGGAGTTGTTTTTGAGCAAATGCGAGTGGCCCGGAATATCTTCAAGGCTCGGTTAAAATGGTGCCAAAAAAACCAGGAGCAAATAAAGATGGATATTATAGTAAAAGCAAGAGCAACAAATAATTTCGCTAAGTTTTGGAAGTCCACGAGTAAGCTTGACATTAAGCCTGGCCTCTCTGTGAATGTAGGCGGGAGGAGTGATCCGGGGGAGGTTGCAAATATGTTCAAGGAACATTTTGCAGTGCAATCTCCTTTGGGTCCCTCAGTAGATATGATCAATGCTGGGCCTGAAGGTCAGGGAGTGAAGTCGTTAATGTTCTTTTCGGCCAAACAAGTTGCGACTATAATTAAAAATATGAGCAGAGGCAAATCTCCCGGACATGACGGGCTCAGTATTGAGCATTTCAAGTTTGCTGGGGTTCATCTGCCAAGGGTCTTGTCGTTATTTTATACCATGTGCCTAAGTCACTCTTACTTGCCGGCAGAACTAATGAAAACACTGGTGGTTCCCATAATTAAGAATAGGACGGGTGACATATCAGATAAGTCAAACTATCGACCTATATCTCTCGCAACCACAATGGCAAAAGTGCTGGACGGTATGATTGATTCTAGCTTGAAGGAATGTCTATCCGTGCATGACTCCCAGTTCGGGTTTCAACCTGGGCTGTCTACGGAAAGCGCCATAGTAAGTCTCAAACATACGGTCCAGTATTACACTGATCGTAAAACGCCGGTATACGCCTGTTTTCTGGATCTCTCCAGAGCCTTCGATCTGGTAAATTATGATGTACTCTGGAGGGAGCTTGAGGATAGGGGTGTACCGACAGGGGTCCTCAGGATCCTGCAGTATTGGTATGGGAACCAAGAAAATGTTGTTAAATGGTCCAATGCACTCTCGGAAACATATAGGTTAGAGTGCGGCGTGAGGCAGGGTGGTCTGACATCTCCTAGGCTGTTTAGCACATATATGGATGGCCTAATTGTTGACCTCAGCAATATGCGGGTCGGATGTAGTGTCCATGGTGTTAAAATAAATAGTATCAGCTACGCTGATGACATGGCACTGCTGGCGCCGACGGCAGGTGCCGTGAATGAATTGCTAAGGGTCTGTCAGTCGTATGCTGCCTCACACGGACTTGTTTACAATATTAAAAAGTGCGAATATATTGTCTTTGAGGCTGGCGGTGAATGCCCAGATACTATACCTGACATTACCCTAAATGGCTTGAACGTCAAAAGAGTTACTAAAGTCAAATATCTAGGGCATTTTCTCACTGACGACCTTAAGGACAATGTCGATATTGAAAGGGAGCGTAGGGCATTGGCAGTCCGAGGTAACATGTTGGCCCGAAGATTCGCTCGGTGTAGCATACTTGTGAAAGTAACACTTTTTAAGGCATATTGCCAATGCTTTTACACGGGGAATCTTTGGGTCAACTATACCAAAAGAACGCTGGATGACCTACGCGTTCAATATAATAATATTTTTAGGATGCTGTTGGGACTGCCACGATGGTGCAGCGCGTCTACTATGTTTGTGCAAAACCGAACTGACGGCTTCCACGCCGTCATTCGCAAGAAAACTGCGTCGCTGTTGTCAAGGTTGCGGGCGAGTGGCAACAGCATTTTAAAAACTATGGCGGAGAGTATCGACTCTCCGATTATCAAAAGTTTTGTGAGAAGGACAATCACTAAACAATAATTTGGGGGTGTCCTTTTCACAATACAAGCTTATTCTATCTTCTTCTCTATTGTATTGTAACTACTAACACTAGTAATTAAGTTATATTATTGTTTACTAACACGCTGGATCATTGTTATCTGATTAATAAAGAATAATAATAATAATAATAATAATTATGCCTGTGAGCCTGGTATTTTAATTAAGACTGTACCGAGCGACCCAGGCGGGCGGCAAATAGGTATTTACTGCGGCTCGCTAGTTGTGTGCGTCGTCTCGCACACAATGACAAGTTTTCTTGAGGCCGTTTGTAGTTGCACGAAAAAAGTAGATAACTCAGGATTTGAAAAATTTGAGTTGTAGTGTTGAGTGACTTAAAAAGACGAATATTGTTTCTTTAGATGTAATTCGCAAAACAAAATCTAATAATCTAGATTATAAAAAACGTAATGTTTCTTTGTGCTTTATGCGTTCCTATGTACGAATGACGACATATCATGCTTTATAGTATAAGCAGACTTCTCACTGTACGAAAAGCCTATACAATGCGAGGTCAGCTAAAACTGGAAATGGTGGAATAGGTTGATATGTCACCATGTGTACTATTTATCCGATTGCAAGGAATATTGGCGTTATTGAGTGCGCGCCCGGAATTTTTCTAGGTAGGTAGTCAGGAAGTAAGGGTACATAGGGTGGGTAGATGTTTATGGTAAGTAGCGTAGGTAGATAGTTATGGTAGGTAGGTAGAGTAGATAGGTAAGATAGGTGAGTAGGTAGCGTAGGTAGGTAGGGTAGGTGGGTAGGTAGATAGGTAGGGTAGGTAGGTAGGTGAGTAGGTAAAGCTAGTATCTAATAGAAATCCAATAGTTTCTTAACGTGTGTTAACAATTTATGTAGGCATATAAAATCAAAAGCTTAGAGTAACATGGTATTTATACATGTGTTTTATTGTAGTTTTCTTTTGCGTTTTTCTGTTTCACTATCAACTATTTTTCGTTTCGATTTTTTATTAATATTGTTTTGATTTATGGCTTCAAGAATATACGTAGGTTCCTTAATTTCTATTTGCCTTTTGCATTTGCCAACTGAGAATCAATAATTTCAGGCAGTAAACAATCAAAATAAAACATTTTCAATTTTTCTTCCATTTTACTCCAAAATTGTTTATCTTCCTCTATTAGTTCAACCTTCAGGTCCACTTCAGTCCAAACTGCAAATATGCAAGTTTTTCTTTGTGTAACGTGTAACTGTCCTTGCGCCTGGAAATACCAATCATGTTTTTTATTTACATTGACATTTCCATCCTTATCTCTTTTCCAGAAATTATTTTTTTCTCTCTTATACCATAGTCAACAGTTAATCGGTATAAATCAATGAATTCTGAAATAAAACAAAGAATATCGTAAGTAGTCCCAGAAAATATTACGTGGACAGCGTTTTTTGGTACCTATCTATAGATTAGTGAATTACGCTGCTTCAAAATTGCAAACTCACAAAGTTGAGTATGTATACTAAAATACATTTGAAAACTTACATCGAGATTGTTGCTTGGAATTTATTCACTATTTGAATGTTCTTCACCAACGTATGTATAAGGTACTGCATTGGTCAGTGTTACCTAAAAACGAAACATAGTTTTTGGTGCCGATTCTCTTGTACACCGAACTAAACTAACTGAAGTCACTAAACTATCACTAAAATTCCTTACTTTTGGCTATGAGAATCTTAAAGATATTCTGCAAAAAAAAAAAAACTCTAAATTTAAAAATAATTGTTAACACAACTAAAATCGAATTTGACAATCGCGAGTCCACGTAGTACTTGTTTGCCCTACCCCATGGTTTTTTTTAAAACTGGAGGCGCGCACAGGCGCAGCCTCGACGAGTTTTATAAGGAATTTTTCACTTTTTTTATGGAAATTATGACAAAGTATTACCTACTTGTTGTGTTTTAGGGGTTTATGGGTTCTATAAAGGGGGTCGAAATTTTCATTATTTTTGCGATAGGACACACCTATTTCGAGATATGAGCAAAATAAAATATTTAAAAAATACAGTACTGTTTTTGCACCTGAATTCGAGGTGTTGGTGTGAATTTTAGTTCATGACAACTAATTTTATGCCATACCCATTTTAAACGCGATTAAAAATTGCCAGATTTAGTTAGATAATCAAAATTTTAGGTGAAAAACGTCAAATTCAAAATAGCGAAATTGCCATTTTCACTAAATTAATACATCAGTGCCATCTTAGTGCTGTAAAACTAAAATATAGTTAAGTGGTGTCAGTTAAGTCTATTCTAGAATGGGAAATCGTCGTTTGACAGGAATAAACAAAATTTTGGTGATTTTTAGTCTAGTTTAGAGGCATTTGTGACAACAAACGGCACCATTGTAAGTATTTTAATAAAATTATTAAATTAATTTAAGTTTATCTACCTAACAGTTAAAATGCTGTAAACAGACAAAAACAAAAATATAGTTTTAAATAATACACAAATATTTGACCACGTGATCCCACTTGAACCTGCAAACACCGGTAGCAAAAATGTAGGTATACTCAATTTAACTTACACCGTTGGTTGATCCAGTTTCATTTTGTAGATTTGCAGCAATGAAACTATAATACAATCAAAAAATAACTTGTTGTAAAGACCAAAATTTTGAATATTATAAAGCATGACTTAACTAAATAGTAAAAAATCTAACAGCACCACATTAATTAGTAGAATATTTGAGAAAAATTTGCATCCACTATCTTGGAGTTTAAAATTAATGTTAAATTTACAATCGGCATCCCCAAAAACCTATTAAACGATACCCATATCGAATATTTGGGAAAACGTTGGCCTCCGCCATCTTGGATTTTAAAATTAATGTAATAAAGAGAAACAAGTAACAAAATTGAAATACATACTTCTTACGAGGAACGGTTTTTTTCCGGAAAAGAGCGCCACTTTTCTTCTTATAATACCTTTCCTTACGCTTACCCATGTTTTCTAAAAACAATTATAAAAAAATTAGGTAGGTAACTACATAAATAAACATGTTTTGAACAGTAGAAAAAATAAAAAGTAAATGTTAGATATGCGTGATAAAATAATAAGTAAAACACCAAGGACCAAAAATATTTGACTTACCTTATTTTAGCTGTTTGCAGCAGATATGCGTACACGATAGATCGCGAATTCTTGTTCCCTACGCGCCGCTCCGCAATGAGACGTGACCTCTCTCTGAGCTCCCGTGGTCGACTGAATTCCCGAGCGATATACGTCGCGTTATATTCAACACAGCGCGTCCATAGAAAAAATGTATGGCAGATTTGAGGTGCTTTTAAAAAAATATATATACTAAAATTACCAGGCGATATTTTGAAAATGTAAAACCTACGAATTGTAGTTTCAACATTTGAGATTAATATAAATTGAAGTTTGATTAAAAAATCATCAGTTTATTATCAAAATTTAACGAAACACGAGTATACCATTTTTAGGTTTTTGTACACTACTTTACGTATTTTTGTTTACTAAACCGAACAATTTTTTTTATTTTTGCTTCCGAATAATCGTGAACATATTATTTATGGTATTCTTTACATAATTTTTATGTTAATTAATGTAATAGTATTGATTATATCGACTGAACCGCGACTACCGTTTTGAATTATTCTGTACGGTGCAGTCTTAAGTGTTCACAATCTGTTTAATATTCATGTGATTATAACCTGCTGACTATTATTATAAAATAAAAGTAAACACTTTTTGTTGATTTTGCCAAAGGACATTTTTTTTTTTAATAATTTATAAAACTAAACTTGTTTTTCAGATACCTGACTTGCAGTGCCTTTAATATGAGAAAAATGAGCTTGAGTTTTCAGAAAAAATAAATGTGGTTTGCAGCTTTTGCTGACTCTTATTTATCTCAGTTTTATAGGTATTTGTGTGATATAAGTAGTATAATAATATATGTTTTTCTACATACTTTAGTAATTCCCTGTTCACTTAAAATAGTAATGATAGAATTGTCATTTACTAGCATTTGGACCAGTCAAAATAATTATATTAAATCAAGTAATTTTTTTTTGTTATTCATTTATACCAGATTAATTAATCTCATCGTTTAATTTTAAGTAATATTTCAGATATATTTTCTGAAACTCGAACTTTTAACTCTTTAATAAGGCCATATTTTTTTTTCAATTAACTATCCATAGTACCTACACCAAGTTTAATTCGAGTGTCATTTATTTCAGCTCAACATGCTGATGGGAGAGGAGTTAGCACCAACCTCAACGAAAATACAAGGACTGAAAAAGTATAATTTTTTTACTATTTGTTTGATTCAATGAATGGTGCTAGTTTAAATAGCCATCAAGAGGGAAACCCTTACATGCATCCTGTACAACAGGTTCACCATACCAACATTTTTGGCAAGAAGCCGTACAAAAAATTTAAGATATACTATTTGCTACTGCCGTGACAATTTGAAATCGTTCCTGACTAATTGGCCGGAGAAGGCGCAACATAAGGAAAATTATGGGGAGGCCTTTGCCCAGCAGTGGGACCACATAGGTTAACAAAAACGCAAGTAAATTTTATTAATCTGATATATTATTCTACCTCTCAGCAGATGGACCTATTCAACCCTGCAGTTGCGAAGGTATTGCCAGTAGAAACTGAAGACAATAAAGGAACACCACCGCTACTTGATTTGATCTCATCAATCATGGCTTTTTTTTGGGTGGGAAATCATCAAATGACCTCTCCCGCTCTGGGCGGAGCGGAAGGGCGTGTCAGACTCTTACTGACTAAAACCCACCCGTGTTCCTTCAGTTGCCTGTGCGCCAGGGCCACGGTAACTCTTTCGAACAATCCGCGACCCCGGCAGGATCAATCATGGCTGTCTGTCAATCGTGGCCATCTGAGGTATTGTATTCATATTTCACACACTATTTTTGATAAACATAATAGTGAACAAATAAGTTGGGACATGGACAGGCATGGAGCTTGGAATTAAAATATGTAGCAACTCATTGCATTCAAAATATGGGAATAATAATGGCCCATGTGATTGATTTTATTGCCATGTGATTGATTTTATTGAATCAGATGCTGATCTTTTATTTTAATAAGAATAAATCATACCACAATACTTATTAAAAGTACAAAATTTGCTGCAGGTACTATTCTGATGATATTGACAAATTTATACTAGGTGGTTCAAATGATTTTAAAAAATATACTAGAATGAGTGTAGGAATGAAGTAAATCCAATACTTAGTAATAAATAACTACCTGTTTTTCAGCTAATGCAGCTGACACCTCAGACGACCCTGCGATCCACGAGGCATCAAGAAGTTGAACCCCGAGAAGCAGCAGACTCTGTAGAAAAAAATATATATTAGCCAACTTTTTTGATGTGATACAAATGAATAAATTTTTATTTATTTATTTATGTACACACTAAACACTGAATAAAGTAAAATACATAAAGATTTAATAAAAAAAAGGAACGGCTGCTTATATCATTAGAAATTTCTTCCAGCAGACCTGCGACAGGAGAGATGGATGCGAAACGTAGACAGGTTGTGTAAAACAGGAAAACTTAAATTAGAGTATTAGCAACCTGCACATACATTATTTTATGGTCTAAAATAAACATGCATACAATAATAATAAGTCAGACCTAATATAGAAACAAATACATGAATAAATAGAATAATTTAAATTTCTTGTCGATAAGCAATTTGTGTGTCTTAACAGCACCCATAACTAGATTATTGATATGCCTAACTACTTAGGTATGTTATAAGGATCGTATCATGTGCTGTCGTTTATCTAGATGACGGGGTATTCAAAAAAAAACCTATGTGCTTTTTACGTATTATGTAAACGAACAATACACCAATCACTGAATACTTGCTTAGCACTATTTTATGAAGTTGCTCAATCACACCTCGCAAGTAATCAGTATAGTATAGTATAGTGTATTTGTTGAAAACTAAATGTGGGTACTAAACTGACATTCTACATGTGTAAAAATGGTTTGAATTGACATTAAAATACCTAATAGCATTGAAATGAATAGGTAAGTACATACTTATTTGCCACTAAACCCGAATACGTCAATGCTTGTAGAGATGACTTTCAAAGGCTGAAAATCGGAAAAAAAACTCAACGTGATGCGAAGGGCAGCGCCTTTTGCGCAGTCGCGTGTTCACTTCACCCGATTCCTGTCAAGTACCAAAATCACGCGGCGGTATCCATAGCAACACCACTTCGGCGCGATGCACTGCGCAAAGTACAATAAAGTCGAACCGTTGAATATTTTCGTAATAAGTAGGTAGTAGCGCATCTCATCACGCTAGGTGTCTGATTGCATTTAAGTCATCGGCGGACAATATAGGTCCAATTTAATGTAAAAAAAAAACTCCAGTGATAATGACAGTGCCTAACGCGCAAGCGCGGCGTGATCTTATCAGTTCACCCGGTTATCGTAGCCATACTTCGACTAGATGAAGTGAGCGCGATGCGCGAATGTCAGTTGAACTCTTGAATTTAATAGATTTGGGCTAACAACAACGCTAAACAACGTCGCACAGGCTTTACTTGACTCGATCCACATTGGCTTCTTCAAACCATATCGCGATTGAGTCATGGCCGGGATTGCGTTTACATAATCATTTAACAATGGGTTCATAGTAAAATAATGAACAATGTCGATGCGCATTTTCTTTAGTAGATGTCCTATACGTTTGTTTAATTTAATTTATTGTACGTGCGTGCCGCGCTCGCGCCTCAGGCTATACCTAATCTAGGCAAAAAAATTAAAAAACAACATTGAGTTTCTAACCGAATTTCTGTTTTATTTTTTTGTTTTAAAAAACCCCAAAATAGTAATGTTTAGACACTTAAATACTAGCTTTGAAATAAATACCTACTTAATATAAAATTATCAATAGAATTATCATAAAAAATATTATTAAAATCTCGATTATGATTGTAGATGTCATGCTTGGTCAATCCCTAGCATCAGTGGGATGACACTGACAGCTCACTCCACGCGGGTCTTCACGGTGAGATTTTTTTACAGAATCGACCAGCTGGTAATGACGTGCTTGTGCATGGAGGCACAGGCGCACTGGGGCAGGCGGTCATTGCCGTCGCGCTCGCTCACGGGTGCCCAGTGTACACCACAGTCGGTGATTTACAGAAAAAGAAGTTCTTGCAGAAACTGTACCCTGAGTTAAAAGGTAGACGATTTAAAAAATTATGATGTTCCGGGACCGTATTATGATAACAAGCGAGCCATATGTAAGCTTGCAGTACATATTATGGTGGTTTTATTCGGAATAGCGACTCACAATACTACAGTCTTGGGAGGATACCAGCGGTTTTTAATGGCATGCCAACTAAATCGCGGTAAAGCTTCTTGTTGGATTAGTCCCTTTACAACCATAATTATTCCAGTGCCTTATTCACCATCCCTTTTCCGCGACGAAACAATAATGGCGTTAACACTTAGCAGCTTGGATTATTGCAAGCTCACTTAAAAAAAAATATATGTTTTCCAGATCAACACATTGCAAATTCCCGCGACAGCAGTTTTTTAGATAATGTTTTATTAGCAACAAAAAGAAAAGGGTGTGAAGTAATCGTAAGTTGCGTTCGAGGGCAACTTAAAATTGTAAGTATTTGTAGCTAAATAAATAACAGGTAAAATACACATAATAAAATAATACTAAGTTTGTTTTATGTATTTATCAGACTTCGCTCAAATGCTTAGCACTTTCTGGAATCTTCGTCGACACAGTTCAACTTCAGGATAGCGAAGAATACGAACTTGGAATGTTTCTTATAGATAAACGGTCATACGTTGCAAGCGACTTGTCGTCTCTATTCACGCAGCAAAAATATAATGAAATGAAGTATCTGCAGACGATGTTGAGCGAGGGTATTAGTCGCGGCTACGGGCGTCCTCTTACGCGTGTATCGTATGCACCGCACGACGCCGCGCGCGCCTTCCGACTGCTCGCGGCCAGCAGACACCGCGGCAGGGTGCTGCTGAGGATGCAAGACTATGTGAGCAACACGTATCCCAGGTAATATGACCCAAGCCTACAAAAACTGGAGCAGTTCCATTGGGCCTCCGCATTGGAGTATCTGTAAGACTTCAAGAATTCGGACATTCACCACGATATTTGCACAAGCACCGTTGAAGGATTCGCTTTTTACGGATTGAGACTGTATTTCATAGGGATCCGGATGTGTTTGGCCAACGAAGTGTAATTACGCATTTAGGATGTCTTTTAATCAGCAAGAACTTAATTTCAAAGTAAGTCGTGTTTAGTTTCAGAATTATATGCAATCCTGATGAAAGTCACTTAATGTTCTGGGATGATGGCACTCTTGGAGTTCAACTAGCCGACAAACTTGTACATCGCGGAGCTAAAAAACTATACATTCACTCTAAAAACTTAAATCAGTATCAACATTATAAAATTGGGTAAGATTATTACATACATCTGCCACAAAGAATTGGACCAAAGTCATTCGGAACTGCACAATTATTTTCTTCTTTTTTTAAGGTCTTGGCGAAATATTGGCCTCGAAGTGGTAACTCTAGAAAAAAATATTGATGTCAAAAATCGTATTTCTGCCGTAATTAACGATGCTAATAGTCTTAGAACCATTGAAGGCATTTACGTAGCTATAACAAAAATCTCGAAAGATAAACATAAAGAAGAATTAACAAGACTTCTAAATTCTTTAGATGTAGCTTCAAGATCGTTGTATCCTGAACTAAAGTTAGTATATTTCAATATTCATTTTATATACTCAAACTGTTGATCGTCATTATGATTAGCCTTTCGTGACCCACCGCTGATCGTTATTGCTGAGTTCCTTCATTGTTGTGTTTGTTTTAGCTTGAGCTCCTCCGGCATGCGATGTGCCCAGCCCAGTTATAACGGGTGATTCATTTAGAGGTATTTTTTTCAAAAGTAAAAAATAATAACAATATCAATTTTATCGGATTATCTTTATCATCGTACAAAATAACCTTTCCTTTTTTACATTTTTTTTTTAAGTTATTTGTTTCAAATGTTGGCCATAGCTGTGGTTAACACGGTCCATTCTGAAGTTACAATTTACTATGATGCGTCCGAGCATTTCGAGTGGTAATTCGCGAATAGCGCGAGTAATTTTGACTTCTAATTCCTCAATCGTACCAGGCTCATCCATGTAGACTTTGGACTTAACATAGCCTCAAAGGCTTTAAGCGAAGTAAGTCATATAAAATGATTCAGTTTTTTATCTACATAAAGACTAGATTAATAAAGAAACTCATGCAAAGTCCTAGAGTCAATACATGTAGTTAGTTTTTGAATGAAAACCCTCATCAGTTAGTTAATAAAAAAATTATGTCATGTAGATATACAATGTTACCATACGATGTTATAGCAGCTCATTATTAGACAAAAAGGGAAGTGTCTTGCGATTAAGTACATAACTACGCTTTATCTATTAGCGGTGACTTCAACCTGTCCTGCACATCACCTGCTACACAAATGATTATGGTTATTACCAAGTTGTATGTTGCATTACATAGTTAACAGATTTTTGGCACTGAGTAATTCAGCTGCATCTTAACACAGTGTATGTTTTCTTCGTACAGAGCAAGCCAAATTCTCTCGACTTGTCAGAGGCCGTGGAGCGAGCGCTGCGCAGCTCATCTGCCGTACTGCTAGCGAAGCCTGCGCAGGAAAACACACCCAGACTGTTACAAAAACTCATTGCATTGGCCGGTAATAAAACCAACTCAATTAATAACGTAACAACACGCTTGTATACTCGGGTCAGGCAGAGATGTTAAGTACACACACAATTCACCAGTTATGTTTAAATAAGTAGGCCATGTCATAGAGGGCGAGCCTGTTGCTATAAACCGGGTACAAACCCAAAGGTCAGTAAAAAAAAAAACCTTGCTGGTCCTGGGGATTGGACCTAATGGTCAACGGCGCACTTGTGACCACTAGACATTCGAGGAAGTCATAAGCAATGACTTCGTACCTTGTCACCAACGTGCCTTATATAGGCATATAACGTTGTAGCGTTACAATAGCTTAGTAACAAAACCGCAGCCTATAATGCAAATAATCTTTCAGGAATAAGCGTTCCACAAAACACAAACCCTGACACTACTTTGGAAGAGTTGGGAATGGCAGATGAAAAAATACCAATAATTAGTGTGTTCTTGAATATTGCGTATCTTTGGAGGAAGACACAATCCCGCTGTTGACTCTAAACGGGTAAGTTTAATACAAAAACTTCAATAAGGAAAACAAATTTTAAGGATACATTTTCAATCCTCAAGCTATTAATGTTGATGTAATTATTTATTTTATAGTCTTACCCGTTATTTCATCCCTTTGTATAAATATTGTATATCACACCTTTAACCCAATTTATTTGGGGTCTGCGCAGCATTCCTCCAAATACCTCAATTAACCGTCATCTCAGTAGCCGTCCTTTTTCTACCATCCATCCAAATCCAAAATTCGTCCATCGTTTGCTTGGTCTTCCTCTACTCACAAAGCCTTATTTTTACTCAAAACTTTTCTTTATATAATTATAGTCTTACATCTTTCTATAATCTTCTTTAATTTTGGATTTATTTTAGAATAAATGAGCTGATGAAGTCTGTATCTGATATAATCCCAGAAAATGTTACTGGGTTAGCGACATTCTTTTCCAACGTTAGTTCTGACGACCTCCCCGCCACGGTTGATCTCGTCGAAGTACCGACACTTACTATAGACATCACGTTGGTAAGTACAGAGTAAACAAACATTATTAATTGTTAATAACTTATACTTTTTTATCACGTATCGCCACGAATGTCATATCTCTTGCCAGTGTACAAATAAGCCAGTCAGTACATATAAGTGTTGCCAATGGAGGCGGATACCATAAAAAAATAAAAACAACAACAACATTGGATTCGTAAAGCCTCTATCTATTACAGGATGATATTTCCTTATTCCACAGTCTAATGACGAGTTTGATGTGAACAAGAGATACCTGTGCATAGTGCCGGGTATGGAGGGTCACCACGAGAGGTTCCGTGTGATGTGCGAGTGCCTCAAGTTGCCTGCGCTGGTGCTGCAGCCGGGACACGACCACCCAACGGAGAGCGTGCGGGAGACTGCGCAGAGATACGCTCAGGTAAAACATACTCCTATTATATGCAATCATTGTCATTCAGCCGAACGACGTCGACTGCTGGACCTACTCATCCCGCAAGCACAGCCATATCGACCAGTCCTGGTCTTCCCGCATTCAGTGGTTTTTCGCGACCTTCACCTGGATATCGGTCCACCTTGTGCCGAGTCTACTCATGCGGCACCTTCCGGTACGCGGTCGTGACACAAAAACTATTTATAGAGAGTTGTTGTGATGTTGATGTTCCTATTAAATATAAAAACAGGTTTTTGATACTCAAGGAACTTATTTCATTGTTGGCAGATTCTCATAAACAAAACCAGGGTTCAAAATAACTTCTACTTGCTGGGATATGAGAGTGGAGTGTCTGTGGCTCTTGAACTTGCCGCAATACTCGAATATCAAGTTACTTTCCTCCTTATTTTTGTTTTTGTTAATTATTGTCCTGCTTATGCTATCAGGATCAGGGGTTTCATAATTAACATTATTGCAGGTTTAACAGGAACAGTGTTTTGTGTCGGATGTTCGCCTGATGAGCTCCAAGGAACGATTGAGGAACAACAACGCGGTTTCAAGACAGAGGAGCAGCTTCAGGATGCCATTATTCGGCACATGTCCAAGCTGATAGTTGGGGAAGATATAGAAGGTTTGGTCGATTTGCTACGAAATGCCACCACTTGATCGCAGAAAGTGGACGCCAGTGTCAGAATCCTATTGGTATGTATGCAATACTCGGCGCAGTACACCCGTGGGCTTATAGAAGTGGCTTTGGCGAGCATCCAGCGCACGCGCGGCTACGTGGCGCCAGCGCGTGCGCTGCTCTCTCAGTTGGTGCTGCTGCGCGCTGCGTCTAATGTGACGTCAGCACCGCAAGCGCTGCAGCGACACTCGCAGCGACAGGTCGCCATACACCAGCTGTGCACACCGCTGTCTTACGTCTCAAAGGATTTGGAGTGTCCGGCCATCATTAACCGATACTTAGACATTGAAATAAAATCTGAATTTGAAATGAAGAACCTGTGTGACGCTTACAGCCTTTACAAAAGCTCCTTTAATTTCACTTGACGAATCTATCAAACAGCTTTACCTGTATTAATTTGTAGTTTCACTTTAGTAAAACAGAACGATGAAAAAAGCTGATAAACTTTCAGGTGTATGTGTATAAATAGTACGAGTAACGGTAACGGCTACATTTTTTAAACAAAATTATAAAAATACTGTAATTAGATAATATATTTTTCACTTCAGTAGCTCAAACATGTAGGTTTTGCTGCCTGAAATCAGTGAGCAAAATGCGATTTTGCTCACTGAGTGAGACCAAGTAACTTTTTAATTATTTTTTTTCAGAAAGCCGCGAATATCTTATTCATCCTTGGGTAATCATACAATTCGAAACACTCACACTCTATCTCTTTCCCGCCATTAGAAAGAGAGAGAGACAAAGACCAGCCCTTTCGAAGTTCCGATTTTGAATTCGACCTCAAAGACAAACACGTTCGGAATTTCGTACTAACTAAAGAAATTTTTCAAAAAGATATTTATGTCTTTTAATGTAATTTATTAAATTTTTAAGTTATTGTTGTATTTAAACGAAAATAAGTATTTACTGCAAATAAAACTGATATTTAACATGTACATATTTATTTCTTGTTTCAATAATGTTACGTAATATATTTTGAATAATAAAATATCATGGGTGCTATTTCCGAACACGCCTTAATTTAAATAAAAGAGCGGGTTACTTTTAATTTGCAGAATTGCAGTAATTTTACTTTTAACTTTTAAAATGTTCCATTTTATTGAATTGATACCTCTACCTACAATCTTAATTATTTTGATTCACAATAAATAGTTATTTCAATCTATTCCTGTTTATTATGTTATCTCCTAAAGTGTTCTCGCTGCTGAAGTGAAAAGTTATGTGTGTTACACGAGAGCAAAGTTTTTTGCATCTCGTGCCTTTGAATCCCTCGCCACACTCAGGATTCAACTTTAGAAGCGATTATGTTTCCCAGAAATCCCACATCGTGTGGCCAAATCCAGGTCTCTTGGAGTGCAATAATATCGGCACTCTTGCATAGGTCTCTCACACATTCCACTGACCGGTACACACCTTTACAATTAAAAGTAGATAACGTTATTTTATTTTTATCGTTACGAGCCATTATTTGTTGGAGTCTTGTTTGTAGACGGGAGCTGAGTCTTATCGGAATCCTTATCCTTTTTAAAAAACACAAATCGTCTAAAGCGTATTCCTTCAGGCCAAAGGCTGTCATCCAAAAAGGTGTCTAATTTATTTTTGGAGACAAATATCTTAAACGCATTATAGGTCCTTTCTGTTTTCATATTAATTTTCTCCAGCTTTACGGTTACCTGAGTCTTAGTTTTAATATAATCACAAATATCGGCTTCACTAGTTTGTTTATCAACGTTCGAAACAAAAAGCGGGACAAATGATTCCGCCGCTTTAAAGTTCCCCATTGTAGCAGACTGAGCCTTGCCTATCCTACCAGTGAATCGGTTCTTTAACTTTTTATTTTGAACAACTGTCCACTGTCCGTCATGTTCCATTTCTTTCCATTCACCCTTGCTTACTACTTCAGCCATAGTCAGTTGTTTACTCGAAAAATCATTAATACTCGCAACATTCCTACCCAACAAAGTTGAGTTTACTGGAGCCAATGCGACAGAGTCATGCGCAACTCCGTTCGAGTTACAGAGAGAACGATATTGCAAAGAAATGTTTATGTCCGGCACGCTGTCATCCATGCCGGTGCATGTCTCCACAGTGGTGGCGCGGGGGCATGAAGGCGGTATCGGCGGCAGTGGCCTGTTTCACACGGCGGCGCCGGCGGTGATGACTCAGAAACATGCGACAGGCCGAACGGTCCGCTGTCAAGCAGATACCCCCCTCTACGCATATTAATGTTCGAATTAATATATGACACAGGGCTATTAACGGACAATCTATCCTTCCTTTGTTTACTTTCTAATTCTTCTTTCGTCACATAATTTACATTTATCTGCTTTATTTCTTCACGCAAAAACACTAAGTCCTTTAATAACTTCGTTACATCGATGTGGTCAAAACAAACGGGTGGTAATTTCTCTAAGTTGTAAGCTACAAAAACCGGTAATTGATCAGGCTCAGCTGTTTTTAATACCGTTAGCATATCTTCGAGATCCTTTTCCTTTTTCTGTTTACGCCTTGATACAAGCTTATGTTTTGTTTTTAGAGATGAAAACAATAACTTCTTTGCACTGTCAATGTCTTTCTCAGAGAACGCCGATACACAAATTCGTATTAAGCTTTCATTATCCATCACATCAAGTTTATTCCGAATAAACGCTAGCACCTCACATATTACTATGTTACAATTAATGCACTTGAGCGTATTTACACAGCTCACGGACATTGTAATAACTTTATTTCACAGCGACCGCTCGGGAGTGCGCGCGCGCGATGACTGATGATAATGATCTTGAAAGAGTGATGGGTTGGTCAGATAATAACTCACTGGTATTAAATCCACTGAAATCTAAATATTATGGTTTTGGGGAGTAGGAACATGATCAGCGCAATACTGTCAGCCAAACCAGAAGTTGTTATCAGGGGGAAAAATAGATAGGGTAGAGATAGCATGCAACCTTGGGTTAACCATGGATGCAGAGCTACGATTTGAGAAACACATCAGTAACTCCATGAGGAGTTGTTTTTATAGGTTGAAACTACTATATTCAATTAGAGACTACCTGAGTATTGATCTAGGTAAACGATTAGTGGATAGCCTAATTTTATCAAGACTAAACTATTGTGATTCAGTATATGGCCCATGCCTGTTGGTGAGAACAGAGAAGCTGATACAACGCATACAAAATGCATGTACACGGTTCTGTGTAAAGATATCTCGTACAAGTCATGTCACGCCTTATATAAATGAAAATAACATTTTGAAAATGGCTGCTAGGAGAAAGTTACATATGGCTAGTTCACTGTTTGGAGTAGTCGCTACACACAAACCACACTATCTGTTTGAGAAGCTAAGTTGGAGACTGAGCAAATACGAACCACGTCTACCAAACCTCTTTGTACATTGACACATAGAACCGCAGCATTCTGGGGGAGCTTCAGATATGCCGCCACGCACTGTTGGAATAACCTTCCTCCACCGGTAAGAGTCCTGAGAACAAAGAAGCATTTTTTGAGTATTTAAAAAAAATATTTCATGCAGATACAGAAATCCACATGATTGTTAAACTGGATCTAGTGACAATAGCTACTCTTTTTGTACTTACCTCAAGTGTAAGGATTATTGGCCTACGGGCAATGGATATGGCTGTCCAACAGTGTGAGTGGCTGCTGTCTGATTCCTCCCTGTTTAGGTCCGGTCTGTGTCAGTGTCACGGGAGGAATGGTAGTCCTCAATTATCTGGATCGTGTTTGCTGTGAGTCTTTCTGAAGCTGCATTGCCTAGGTGGGACAATAGGTATAGAATTTAATAAAGTGTCATAGGGATAACCAATTTTATTTAATGTTAAGGTTGGGTTTCTTTGGCAATTTGTTTAGTAATGTAATACTAATATCAATAGTAATACTTACCATTAAGATCAGGAGGCTTGGGGCGCGGTTTGATTTTGCACTCCCCAAGTATGTCGATGGATCTTGCTCCTTCGTACATCGAAAGATCCATGATCCATTCGATCCACTAAAATAATATTATAAGATACTTAATAACACTATCGAGCTGTACCAATTGGCTAATTTACCGGTTTGTCCGAAAAAGCATGGTCGTCGTTTACCGACGCCATGCTTCAATGCTTGCCGCTATGCAAATGGCCGCCATCGCAATTCCCATGATGATAAAATTATGAGTCTGTAACGGTTTACCAACACTCGATTGGTCCATGAACCGTTGGTGAACAGAATCTTTAAACCATTAACTTTTCATCCAAAGTACTTTTCACCCACGAACGTTTCGCCAACATAACTAACTTAACCTTTTTTTTTCCCGGGTGGAAAAGTCGTTTGGATAAAAAGTTAATGGTTTAAATAAGCTGGTCGACGGAGCCCCGCTTTGCGGGGCTCCTATTTCTGTCTAAAGGGTTTAAAGGAACCTAACCAACCGAACCTCGGGATGCCACTGACGTCGACCGTGAGGTTGGCGAAACGTTCGTGGGTGAAAAGTACTTTGGATGAAAAGTTAATGGTTTAAAGATTCTGTTCACCAACGGTTCATGGACCAATCGAGTGTTGGTAAACCGTTACAGACTGTAAAATTATGGTGTATCAATATAGACTACATTCTTTGATTATGGAGTATTGTTAGTATATCGAAATCAGATATAAAATAGCATAAATAGGAACACACACCACACTGTACCTAACAGCATCTAGAATTTATTGCTTAGAATTTTTTTTTTCATTGTATCATTTTTGTTATGGTCTCGGTTTATGTATATTTTTATTATAAAGTTACACATACAGATATATATATATATATATATATTTATTTATATATTGTTTTTGTTAACGCCAATTTAAGCAATCTAAAGAGACGCATGACCTACATTGATTTAGTTGCCAATAAACCTCATAAAGGACAGACGCATTTCATTTTAAATCTCCATTGACACAGTGCTAACAAAAATAAACCTTATCGCCTCAACATATGGTCGAATACGAGCCGGATCGAACCTCATTAAGCATTGACGGAGCGCCGCCGTGCGAACAAAAGAACCGCATTCCATTGAGAGATAAGGACCACACCTGGTGTTGTTTTGCACGAATTTCTTAGAATTTGTCAATTAATGTGTGTGTAAAGTGTATCGGTGTATCATTTGAACATTAATAACTTAGTAAACAAGTTAGACTACATTTTGAAGATTCTTGTGATATTCACAAAAAACAATGACAAGTCAAGCAAACCAAGCTTTAAGTGTACTAGAAGATGTGGCGTTAATACTCAAAAAGACTCAAATAAACCTTAAAAAGTGCCCAAAAGAACGGTTATCGAAACCAGGATATTTGCAAACTCGCATTCAAACGATTGAAGAATACTGGGTATCTTTTAAGAAAGCACACCATGATCTGTTGAAAAGTACAACTCGGGAACAACGTGGAGTTATGCCGTACTACGTGAATGAAGAATTCCTTATTTATGAAGACTTATACCTATGTGTGTTAGGAGATTTTAGAGACTTATTGACTTCATGTACTTTGAAGACGACTGACCAACCTTCATGCAGCAATACGTCGAGTGATGGAAACTTACGAGCTAAAGTGATGCTACCTAACATACAACTCCCTCCGTTTTCCGGTAACTACGAAGAATGGCCTACATTTAAAGACTTATATGTGTCATTAATTCATGAATGCACTTCACTGAATGAAGTTGAAAAATTACACTATTTGAAGACCAGTATCACAGGCGAAGCGGCATCATTACTGAAGCACATTCAGGTGACGGGTGCTAATTATGTTCAAGCTTGGGAAACGCTGAATCATCGATACGATAATAGGCGCATAATAGTAAATGCATTAATGAAGCCATTGTTTTATCAGAAAAAATGTTCCAATCAAACTGCAGCACATCTGAAAGCCCTCCTGGATTGTACCACTGAGGTTATTAAAAGCCTAGAAAACGTAAAAGTGCCTACCGATTCCTGGGATCCAGTAATTATATTTCTGGTTGTGCAGAAGTTGGACCCGGAGTCACACAAAGAATGCGAACATTCTGCGAACGCTCAAGAGCTGCCTACGTGGAAAGAATTGCGCCAGTTTTTAGAAGCCAAATTCCGTACGCTTGAAATGGTTTCCCCGACGATTACCAGTAAACCTGCGAAAGAACGTGTTCTTCATGTTACAGCAACAGAAAATGATAAACAAAAACCTTGTGCGTTGTGTAAAGAAACGCACACACTGTCTCATTGCAGTATATTCACTAAAATGTCTATTAATGAAAGAAGCGAACATGTCAAAGCAAACAAACTGTGTTTTAACTGCCTTGGGGCGGGACATTCGGTGTTCAAATGTCTTGCCGCACCTGTAGGAGACGACATCACACACTTTTACATCAACCCAAGAAGATTGATGAAGCGGCTCAAAATGTAGAAACCAAGCAACCGTCTTCATCCAGCCAAGCAGATGTAGAAGAGAAGAAGGTTCACACAATGATTTCGTCTCATTATCCCGCGGAACAGAAGTTATCTCTATTGGCTACCGCAGTAGTAATTTTGAAGAGTGAACATGGACACACTACTGTTCTAAGAGCGCTGATAGACTCAGGATCTCAAGCGTGTTTTATAAGCGAGAAGGCAACTCAGATCCTGAACCTAGAAAAATCATCAGTAAATCTAATCGTCTCCGGAATGGAATCTATGAAAGTCAGAGTCAAGCATGAGGTCAAGTGTGAAGTATTGTCATGATGGGAAAACCAATTCAATTTACCTATCTGAGCCTACGTGATGCCCAAGCACTTAACCTCTAACATACCAATGAACACCACTATGGGGACTGATTGGCGGCATGTAACAAACCTCCCACTAGCAGATACAAATTATTACGCATCAGGACCTATTGATCTGTTGTTGGATGTAAACGAATATGCAGCAATTCTCAAGCAAGGACTTATTAAAGGTCCACCAAATACACCATGCGCCCAAAATACGTACCTGGGATGGATTTTAATGGGTGGAATTACAATGAAGCTGAACGCGCGAGAAAAATCCTTGACGGCCATGAAGCAAGAAATTAACATAGATGATTTACTGACAACAATATGGGAAGTTGACACGGACACGAAAAGAAAACTTACCATAACTGAACAAACATGTGAAAATATATGCGAGAAGACACACAAGCGAGATAAAGACGGAAAATATATAGTCAAGCTACCGTTTAAAATAGAACAACCGAAATCAGTAGAAGGCAACACAAGAGAAATAGCAAAAAGAAGACTCCTTCAACTAGAAAAAAGATTTAATCGGGACACAGAACTGAAACAAGAATACACAAAGGTGATCAACGAATATAAAGAATTAAAACATATAGAAGAAATACCTAAGGACGAAATAAATAATAAGTCGGTATATTTACCTCACCATGCAGTGATCCGTAGTAACAAGGAAACAACGAAGACTCGTGTTGTATTCGACGCCTCGTGCAAGGGCTCCAACGGTATTTCACTAAACGACGAACTCTTGTTGGGTCCAATGTTACAAGATGACTTGAGAAGCATAATCATTAGATGGAGGATTCATGCCGTTTGTTAAGTCTCTGACATTCACAAGATGTAAAGAATGATCTGGACAAACAAAGACGACATCGATTATCAAAGAATCCTATGGAGAGATAATTCATCGGAAGACATCAAAGATTACAGACTATTAACTGTGACATTCGGAACGGCTTCCGCGCCCTATCTTACTGTAAAGACACTCATGCAATTGGCTGATGATGAAGGTGACAAATATTGCGCGAAGACCTTTACGTCGACGATGTTATGTCCGGACACGATGACCTGGAACTAGCAATAAAAATCAGTCAAGATCTCAAAAAACTACTGCGTCTAGGTGGTTTTGAACTAAAAAAATGGTCTTCTAACAACCGTGATTTCATGGAGACTATTGAACCAAGCGAAAGATCATCCAATGCACATCTAGAACTAAAGATTGATGGAACAATTAAAGCCCTCGGTATACAATGGAATTTGGGTAAAGACCAATTCGAATATAATTTGAACTTACCAGTTATCGGCAAAACAATCACGAAGCGAAGCATTCTATCCGACATTCAAAAGTTATTCGACCCGCTCGGATGGATTGCACCTTGTCTTGTAATGGCGAAGATTTTAATACAACAACTGTGGCAAGAGAAGATTGATTGAGATGAAGTCTTGATTACGACATTGGCTGAAAAATGGGCTACAATAAGATCTGATCTCGAACATGTAAACGGAATCTACTTATACAGATGGATGGGAACGTCAAACTCAAGAAAAGATTCTATAGAAATCCACGGATTTTGCGATGCTTCTGTACAAGCATATGGTGCTGTGGCATACTGCCGAGTCATAAACTCAGATGGCACAGTTAAAAGCACAATCATTGCTGCACGAACAAGAGTAGCTCCTTTGAAAACCATTTCATTGCCTCGATTAGAACTGTGTGGAGCTTTGCTTCTGTCCAAACTACTAAAGCAAATAAGGCAAGCAATGAGCATACCTACGACACAAATCTATGCTTGGGCAGATTCATCTATAGTTATCTCCTGGTTACATGGAGATCCGAACAAATGGAAGGCATTTGTGGCAAACCGCGTTGTCGAGATCACAACCAATGTAAGTTGCAGTCACTGGCACCATGTCCAAACTCATGATAATCCAGCTGATATTGCGTCAAGGGGTATATTAGTAGCCAACTTGAAAGGTTGCGAACTATGGTGGAACGGACCACAGTGGTTATCACATGAAATGATACAGTTCACTAAATTAAACATAACACCAATAGACCTAGAAAAGAAGACAAACAATATACGAGCTCTGAAAATAACAAAAAATGAAAACGAACACAGCAATAAATTATCAACACAACTCGACGACTTCGATACACTTACTGAACTATTGAGAGCTATCACCTACTGCCGAAGATTCCTGAAACAAAATAAATTAAACGAAAATATAGATAGTGCCATAACAACTGAAGAACTCCAACTCGCCCTGCAAACCTGTATAAAAAGAGAACAAGAGGAAGAATTTAAAGAAGATATAGAAAGCTTAAAAGGAAAGAAAATAGTAAAAAAAACAAGCAAATTGAAATCGTTAAATCCTTACCTTGATAAGAACGGAGTCCTCAAGGTGGGCGGCCGGCTCAGGAACGCAGAGTTGAGTGATGACTGCAAGAATCCAATAATTCTGGGTCGAAAGAGTAAACTTACCTTCAACTCAAACTAATCTGTCCCGGCCACCGTAGGCGCGGGCTTGCGGACGGCGAGCAATGGGCAGCTCGCCGTCCGGTAAGGCCCAGGCCCGGGTCGACCGTGTTCCACGCGCGCCTCTAAGAGATGTCAGCACTATTGACGGGGTCCGATAGGACCGATGCCTGCCGGGGCTGCGGATTGTTCGAAAGAGATACCTTGGCCATGGCGCAAAAAAAAAAATACCAGGATAAGATTGGGAACCCAATATATGAATTTTTATTGGGATTGGGAGGACCAGTGGCAGGCTATCGCTGGGTAAGCAATAGTTCATTTAATTAAATATTAACATTTACCTACTCACTTGATTAAAATATTAATATTAATGAATTGCTAAATTATGACGCATTGGCGCTGTGACTATTATGAATCACTACGGGATAATAAATGTCAACAAAGCATAAAAAGGGTTTGACAAGACAATGACGTTGTCTTTTTATAAAGTGTATAGTAATAAAACTTTTTTTTTATTTCAGGATATTGGGGATGGATGTCTTCCACAGGTCCTGGAGAGCTTGTCGAAGTCGGCGCTCGAATGAATGGCAAACGTTACTTGGAGATCTTAAGAGACATGATGATTGCAACAGTGCGCAACGTATACCCTGATGGACATATTTATTTTATTCAAGATAATAGTTCGGTGCATCGGTCAAGACCCGTTATGGAGTGGTTTTCTACACAAAGAGAGATTAGTTTGATTGATTTGCCATCTAAAAGCCCTGACTTAAACCAGATAGAAAATTTGTGGGGTCAAATGGTGCTTAATTGAGACTCAAGTAAAGTCAGAACTAAACAAAATTTAGATGAAGTGGTTATGAGAACTTGGGAATTAATGCGATTAAGTGAGTTAGTATATAGTTATGCAACTGAACCGCAGCGAGTAATCACCGTGAGAGCATAAAATGCATGATTGCAGTTCAGGGTAGCCCTTCCAGACGGTTCTATGCATATTGTTTATTTAGCATTCTAAGTAGCAGTAAGTCCAACGATGTAACCGATAGGATTAGTTTTTGAGACATTACAGGAGAGCATCCGCTTCTGCTCACACGTATCTCTGGTTGTTCTCGTCTAGCTAACGGCGAGTACTTGCACAGGCATAACCAAGTAGCCAGGATTATTCATCAGCAACTTGCTTTGAAATATAAACTAGTGGATTCTGAGGTACCGTACTACAAGTATGTGCCCGACCCATTTCTCGAAAATGACCATATCACGTAGTACTGGGATCGGTTTATCATTACTGACAGGACTATTGTCGCCAATAAGCCTGATATAGTGGTGATAGATTGATTAGCGCGCCGCACAATGATTGTCGATATTACCATTCCGCATGACGAGAACCTCGTGAAAGCTGAGAAAGAGAATCAAATTAAATATCTCGACTTAGCACATGAGGTTGTTGACATGTGGAATGTGAGCTCGGCTATCATTGTGCCGATTGTCGTATCGGCCAATGGCCTGATGGCCGAAAGCCTCGACCAGCATCTCTCGAGGATCTCGTTAGGCAGCTGGATCAAGGGCCTGACTCAGAAGGCAGTACTCCTCGATACGGCTCGCATTGTGAGGAGGTTCCTATCTCTGGAGTCCTAACCACCGGTAGCTTGGACCCTGCTCCCGATACCGGCGGACCACTATTTTTTATATTTTTAAATGTTTTTTTTAATGTTTTTATAAAAATATTTAAAAATGTATTTAATAAGGATGTAAATAAATAAATGAATAAATAATACAACGTATTTGTGTGAATCTCCTTTATTCCGAAAGACCGCCTTATTATAAGCACCTACTTCCCCTCTCAACCCGCAATACCCCGCTATCGCCCTACAGTTACCATCGGCTGCCTAAATATAGTGATGTTGGTTAGCGCATGACAATTTTGTAATGAAAACGTAAAAAACGATTGATTTAGGGGTATCTTGCTTACTTGTGGAATCGATGTCATATCTACAGAACACTAACTTCATTGATGTCACAGGGATGGCGCGCACGTAAACATCGTAGTAACTATATAATCCTTTTCATGATGTTTTTTATACATTTCTAGGGGTGAGGTTTCTCTGGTGACAATTTTGTAATAATAACGTAAACAATTATTGTTAAATGGGTATCTTGCACGCTTACATGTGGAATTGATGTCAATAACTACAGAACACTAACTTCATTAATGTCACACATGGCGCGTACGTAAACATCGTAGTTTATCATTTTTTTTTTAAAGATGTCGCTTTTTATACATTTCTAGGCGTTGAGGTTTCTCTGGAGCATGGTCTAAAAAAACAAGGTCTGGCATTCCGGGAGTGATACATGCTTACGTATCCAGTTGCCAAATTTCTTGCAACAAAACACGAATCATTGAAACATTTTCAGTCACCATTCTGTTGAAAATTATATATAAAAGCCGTTTTATTTTTCTAATAAAAGGAAAAAAAAAATTTAAACAATGACGTTTTAACTAACAATTACGTTGGTATACCAACGTAATTGTTAGTTAAAACGTCATTGTTTTATCGGATTCGCACAGGTAATAAAGGCGTTTGGGAAGTTATTATTACACACTACTGGTAACACAACGGTGATGACATAGGCTTGTGTCACTCACGTGACCACGGTGTCTCGGAATACCTGGCGAAGTATATTATTATACCATGCTCTGGAGCTGCATGAGTACATACTATGTTCAGCTAGAATCACACTTAGTTCTGTGGAAAATTATACTTACCCGGTTTATTATTCACACAGGGGGACGTCAGTACGTCATTCGCGAGGTAGTTGCTGAAAATCAGCGCTGTTGATGTGATCAAAAAAAATTGTAATATTTTTTCTCTTTGGATATCAGAAATCAGCTCAATTCTCGATCTGGAAGCGGGGAAACCTGAGAGAGTTTTCTTTAGAGTATCAATTAGTTGAGTAATCGATTACATAATTTTTGGAAAGGAAACCTTCGCACTAGGTAGCACTAGGTAATTAACTCAAAGTAAATAAATGCAATTTAATGACAATATTTACGGGTCAGTGAGTAAGCACACTATAGCAGGGTTCCATAATAACTACTGTTTCTATACGCTATGACAGACCTTTTTTTGTTCTTTTCTGGGTGGAAAATCCTCATGGATGTCCTTAGGTCCGTCAAACTCTTACTGACTAAAAACCACCCCGGTGTTCTGTCTCACACCTACGTCGGGGTCGCGGGAACGTACGATTCTTCCGCAACCCCCAACTAGTGCCGCCCCGAGCGGGGGGAGTGAGGTGTTTGACTCCCCCCACGACGTCTAAGAGGGTCGCGCGTGAAATACTAACGCTATGACAGCCTAAACCAACGTAACTGGATTTTCTTAATATTGTTAATTTTTTAGCATAATTTTGTTTATTTATAATATAATATTGTTAGCTATTGTTATTATTTTATTCAATTATGTAGGTGATCTAAATATTATTTATTGATAATCATGTATTTGCAGTTTTAATATTTTATTTTGTAAGGTTGTAACCATTTGCCCAAGTGAAATTACATTGATTATTAGTTGTTAAAGTGACTTTTGCCGGTTGTCAGCAACTAGCTGTCAAACGGTAGCCTACGTGTACAGTCTCACTTGGGAACATGGCAATGAAGCTTGAATACTCGTAGAGTGAAGACGTATTTTGTGTATTTTGAAATAGTGTTATCGAAGTGTAGTAATGTTATTAAACTGATTATAAAGCTACCCAGACTTTGCTTTTCATTTCAACTTTATAGTGGATTACAATATTTTCTCGTATTTTATTTATTTTATTTTCAGGGCCCCAATTTTTTTTAGTACAAGAATAAATAGAAGAGTCGATAAAGGAGACGGGGATTTCTGGGCCTGATTGTAATAAGTTGACGTATGGTTAAAAAAAAAGGTTATATTTTTCTATTACAAAATGTGAAATATTAGCCCATTTTACAATCTGGAAATTGAGAAATCCAAAAATTAAGTTATGGCTACGAACAAAATGGAATATCGATTAAATTATAATCGACTATCGTGACAGAGTTCATACTATTTAAAAGATGCTTTTACCAGATGATTAATTCAAATACATTCATTATTAGAATTAACGTATTAAACAGTTTAAACAAATTAAATATCTATAAAGATAAATGTTAAAATCGATTCACGTTTGCTAATCGATTATTGTATTTTTAGTCTATGGTGACATGTCAGTCAGTCACTCGTTTCGTATCGTTTTGTGTTAGTGCGTGTGCGTTTTGAGTGTGTTCCCTCCCATAGTTTTATTGATATTTTTTTTGCCCCTGCTTTCTTTCTACGGACTTCTGATCTTGCTTCTTGTACGACCCTTGCTGCCATACCGGACACGGAGAGCTTCGCTTTTACGTTGGACTTGGACTTGTTTTTTTGGATTCTACGACCAGCCTACCGATTGGATATTATCACAATGGATCGTTGTGTAAATTGTGGCATAGCGACTAGTCGCTGTAATACACTGGGTCATCGAGCTTTAGATGACGAAATGATATTAGCAGTGATTCGTCAATGGCGTGCACCACAATCTGTAAGTACTTACTCACCTCCTGTTTATTAGCTCACCAGGGGGTCTACTCTCTAACTCCGTCAACGACGAGACGGGCCCGTCCGAAGGTAGTCCGATACGATGCAGTAAACCCTACTCCCTATTGATTTCGGACTATTAGGTTTCTAACGGAATCATAGACACTATTCGTGAACGAATGGCGCATGACGATAGAGTTGCGCTATTTTACCGGTCGATTACCGGTTTACTTACTTTATGGTTTTCAAGCTTAATAAACAAAAAATAATATTGTTATCTTTATAAAATTACCACATATTTAACAATAAACTGTTTATTATGTTTCCAAATATAGAACTGAACTATTTTGGCCATTTTTGTCCGGATTGTAGCTTTACCCTGTTAATACCTTTGCCTTTTTTCTTTTTGACGGCAATTTTCAAATGAAATGTCATGTCAGTGTTTATTATTATTTACAACCACACTAAATAATTGCATCAATTCGCAATTTATTAACACGTCGCGGGATGTTTTCGTTATTAAATATTAATTAATGTTGTAAAATGGCCCCAATCGCTCCAGCAGCAACTCACGCGCAAATAGAGGCCCTCCTCAATTTCATAAGTGAGAATAATGAGTTGGCACGCGGACTATTGAGGGGTGCCGACGAAAGAATTCGTTCAAAAGGCTGTGGGAAAGCCTGTGCAACTCCCTTAATTCAATGGAAAGTTGCACAAAGTCTGTGGAGCAGTGGCAAAGTGTGAGTATAATACATTACTCGTCAATATTAATTTGATTTTTAAGTCTTGTCATCAGTAAAGTGCATACAATGATAATCAGTCATCCTTCAAATGATTATCTGTAGGAGTATACTGGCTTGTATATCGTTTATTATGTAATTAAAATTAACCAACTTTTAGGTGCAGGCTGATAAAAAACATTTAGCCAATAAAGCTGCTGAAGCTGCCAGACGTTCACCATGTGCTACAGGTGGAGTCCCATCGGTAGCAACAACCCTCTCCCAAGTGGAATTGAGGATACTATTAATTATGGGAGAGGGTTTTGGACAGTCACAAGCCAAGGCAAGAGTGCCAGCTTTTCCATCGGTAAGTAATAATTAAATTTATAATTTATGATAGTATGTTTGAATGGTAAAAACAACAGCAGTAATGCTTTTATAATGCTGTTGTTGCAGTCTTTGCCATGACTTTAAAAAAATTCAATAACAATAAATAACAAATACATAATTATATATTTGTTGTACCTGTCAATGATATTTTGGTTTTTGTTGTAGGTCCACCTGTAATACAAGACCATCACACCCACCCAAATATCTGCTGCTACACCTGCCAAGTGCCAACCCACTTTCCCAAGAGCAACCCTCAATATCCACTGAAGCACTGGAGCGAGAGCTGCCAATGCAAAATTAGTGAAGTAAGTATTATTGTTTATTAGAAAAGAGATTATGTAAGTCATGTTTCAGAAAATTACTTAAAACTCACTGAGATTTATTTTAATTTGTTTACAGCATTAAATTCTCGTCGTGCACATCCACGAGTTCGGCAACACCTCACTGCCGACTCAGCAAGAAGTCGAAGTATTGAGGTGGAAGAACAAAGACTACTAATTGAATCCGGGAGAAATGTGGTGCCTGATGAAATAAGGGTTGTCATTGTGGAACTTTGTAACTTAGTACATAACTAGAAACATTTAAATTGCTAGCTATACATATAACTCTTGAAAGTCACAAGGAGAGGCCTTTGCCCAGCAGTTGGATGATGCAGGCAGTAACATATATTTTTTTTCTCCGGTGCTCTATAATTGCAACATTGTTCACAATGTTGCAACATTTATTTCCCGAGCTCCTCATCTCTTTTGTTGCTTGGAGTCTGGTCTTCCAACTCAATAATTCACTGAATGAAAGCTTGTCTGTTACCAGCAATTATTTAAGATTCAATTATACAAGTAATAGAAAATGGTATGTGTTGATTGGTTAAAAAAAATCTTTTGATTGTATAATGTTGATTCTTAATTTGAGATTAGTCTAGAATAAAAGAAAATCTATGTATTGTTGATTGTTAATTTTATTCAGATATTAGGTATTTGAGACTGAAATAGACAAGTAAGAGAAACTAAGTTCCTAGTAATAAATTAAGACTTCAATAGATACATAAAAGAAAATCTGTGTTATCATTGTTATAGTGTATTGTTGATTGTTAATTGTTAATTTTATTCAGATATTAGGTATTTGATATTGAAGTAGACTAGTAAGAGAAACTAAGTTCCTAGTAATCATTTAAGACTTCAATAGATAAATAAAAGAAAACATATAGTGTATTGTTGATTGTTAATTTTATTCAGATATTAGGTATTTGATATTGAAGTAGACTAGTAAGAGAAACTAAGTTCCTAGGAATAATTTAAGACTACATAGATAAATAAAAGAAAATCTGTTTTGATTGTTACATTGTGTTGTTGAATGTATTTTTTTTTCAAATTGATTGGTGCTAAATAAAAAGAAAACATTTTGTTTATAAAAACAATACTTTTATTGTGGAAATCTTTTTCTTATGTCAGAAGTGTCCCGCGCCAGTCCCAACACCCATTATGTCCTGAAAACAAAATAAACAGTTTATAAAATAAATACTCAAGTCAATATTATAAATACAAACATCCTACGTATTTATGTATTTATTGACATATTTTATTAGTAGAGTAGTTTTCTTGTGAGACTGCATAAGTACCTATTTCTGTCCAGCAATTCCGGTAATCTGTCTCTCGCTCTTTGCCCTTGCTGACGAGCTTGATGAGCGGGCATAGACTCATCGCTATCCTCCCTGTGTACTGCATTCTAATTGTAGGTCTTCCTCAGAGAGTCAGAGAGGGAAGTTGCTTCTAAACCTGCCCGATTACACATATTGCGTAAGACAGCAGGCAATGACAATTTTACCTGCAAAAATAATATTTGCTCTGAAATTTATGAAAAAAATACTGTTCACCTGTTCAATGCATTATAAGGAAAAATATAGAATTGTGACAAATACCTGCTGTGATGGGTTTATAAAGCAGCTCTCTAGCTGCTAAGAGGCATCTCCATCAGCCTTTTAAAATTCCAAATGTAAGTCTGCTAAGGCCCACTGCACCTTGGTACCTACCTCCCCCGAGCATAAAAGTTGAGTGCAGCAAGGATCTAAAAGTAAACAAAATCACCAGTAAATACAACTCAATTAATTGCAGAATCTTCAATAAATAAGTGTATAACCTTAGCTTTAGTCCTTCATTCTTATATCAAACAATTACCTTCATTATTGGATCCACACCATTTCTTCGTATTTGTTGAGGCAAAAGAGGTACTATATGCTCACACAAGTCTTCAAATAATTCCAGCCTTTAGTTCTTTAAGAACTTAACGTCGGGAATACTCGCCAACCGAAAGTTTTGGCGCAAATATAATCGGCATCGCCTCCGCTCTTCGTGTAGAGCTTCATCGAGCATTCAAAAATGCAGGCATAGGTTCAAGTTTTTGGCAAATTTTAACTTTCGTAGGCAGCACGATAACTATTTTGATGTCGTATCAAATGACATAATGATCCGTCTATACAAGTGTCAAATTCAACTTTTCGGACGGGCGAAAACACATCGGGAGTAGGGTCAACAGTCAAATTGTGTTGTCATTCGTTCTTAGTTCGGATTCGGGACTAATCGTAAGTCCGTAGGTGATACGGAGTAGGAAACGCCCGTAACGAAGGCCGAAGCTACGGACTTCGTGCTTAGAGAGTAGGCCCCCAGGGTCTACCACGCTGGCTTGCAATCTTCACGATGTTTTCCTTCACGATTACATTTACAAAATAATAAAGTATGAATAGGTAAACATTTAAAAATCATATGAAGATTTACATTACATTGAACTAAGATATATATTTTTTTATTGTAATAGATATTTGCACACCTATTCAGGTAGGATATGGTTTAAAGATCTTCTGTTCTATGTATCACCTCATGTACCCATATTCAACCAAATAAATGATTTGAATTTGAATTAAATAACTATCGGACAGAGTCGGTTGGTTTAAAAAAAAGTAATCATGTTAACTGTTATTAAAAACTTTTTCCATTTTTCAGGTAAACAGCAGTGACCATGTTTGCCAAGCTTGCTGGGACTTGGCTCAAAGACCACCTCATGGTGAACCTAGACATCTTGGCCACCGTAGTGTTTGTCTCCGATGTGGACGTTCACTTGCATCTAGAGTCAGCCATTTACTTCACACCACCTCACCTCGCGAATTGAGAATTTATAATGTTATTCAAGAGTGAATTATACCTAGAGCTGTAAGTTGAATCAGTTTACATTTGTTTTATGTGCTTTTGTTGTAAGTCAAATTGAGTTTTTTAATACTTTAATGATTATGTATTGTTTGTTGCAGATAGAAGTACCTAGTCGCATATGCCGTACTTGTTGGGTTGCTGCAAACAGAGCTGCTGTCCATATGGTCTCTGGCCCATCAACTTCTTCCCAAGCAAGCCCAATTGAAGAAATACAGCCACAGGTACAAGTTCTTCCTGCTGAACCTCCAGTTGAAGAAGTTAGAAGTATTCAGCTTGAACCTACTATTGTATTACCAGATTACATGAGGGCTGTTGAAACACAAAGTAGGTGCTTTATTGAAGGATGCCTGAGAACAGAGAGGTACAGAGTTCCACTTTCTACTAGAAAGATGTTGCTCAGTCGGTATAAATATTATGTACCTGAGAATAATCGTCTATGTGATAGACATTTAGTTATAGAAGCATGGGATTTTCTTACCAGTTTGAGAAATAATTATGTACAGACTTTTACAGCAAAACATATCCAGGACATGATGTCCTTAAAAGAAGTTGTAGAATCAGGAATACTTCATTTTGAGAGTATAGATGATATGGAAGACCATGTTGTGCATACGTGGATAGGGTTAAACAAAGCGCAGTTCCATCAAATGTTTAATGAGGTTCCTCAGTTATTAGAAATTCCTAGGGGGTCCCTAGCTTTAGCAGCATATTTAATTAAGCTTAGAACTGGGGATTCTGATGAGAGGTTGTCAACTTTATTAAAAGTGTCTAGGCGAACTCTAGAAAAGTGGTTACACCAAGTGAGAGATCTGCTGTATGAGTATTTTGTACCTAGACACCTAGGTTTAAATCATATAAATAGGCAAAACATAGTGCAAAGAAATCTGTTAATACCTAACACATTGTTTGGTAACTTTGAGGGAGTAGATAGGCCCATTGTAATATTTGATGGACCATATTGTTACATTGAAAAGAGTTCGAATTATTTATATCAAAAAAGAACATTAGCATAGGTAATAGGTAATAGGTAATATGGGCTGGTGTCCGCAACTCCACGTCAATGCGCGTATTTTGCGTACGGGTGGGAAAATCGATCATTCGATCCACCCCAGCTCCTCGAAGAAGGCCAGCAACGCCTTGGTGTTGCTGACAATCTCACGTAGGGTACCTGGGTTACCGAAGTACTTTGCCCTGTACGTGGCGACCACCGGGCAGTTTAGAAGCACATGAGCTGCTGTTTCGTCGTCCTCCATGCAGGCCCTGCACAGCGGACTGTCTGTGACTCCTATGACAAAGAGGTGTTTATTAAATGACCCGTGGCCAGTTAAAGCTGCTGTAACTGTACGCAACTGTTGTTTAGTTAGTCGGAGAACCTGTTTCGCAAGGCGGCCATCAATTGTAGGGAGGGCTTCCTTAGCCTGCCTGCACTCACCTTGGTCCACCCACAGTTTGTAATGTTGGTCCCTGGTGCGTTTCCTTACCAGAGTGCGTAAGTACCCGAAGGGGAGTGGCACGATGGGTTCAGGTCCCACTGGTGCCACGCTCGACCCCCTTCTGGCAAGTTCGTCAGCTGCGTCATTACCTAGCGAACCGCTGTGTCCCTTGATCCATTGAATGGTTATGTTATTGAGGCTACCCACCTGGTTGAGGCGCTGGTGACACTCGTATATTAGCCCAGAATCAACTGTGTGACTGTTTAGCGCTTGTAGAACAGCCATGCTGTCTGAGAGTATGCGGATTGAGTGGTCCTTAACTTCCCTGGTCATGATGGCCGAAGCGGCTAGAGAAATACCCATGCACTCGGCCTGGAACACTGTGTTATGGACCCCCAATGGTGTGGCTAAGTGCATATTGATAGTCCGGTCATTTTAGACATAAAAATAGTGATCAAATAAAAAAAATTCCGACAGAGCCAAATCTTCGTAGAGACCTTAGGTTTACCACAAGGAATAAAGTGTCAAAAGTCCCCATCAGTCCCATGTGAGCTTAGGGACTTATTCGGGGCCCAAGGTCAAATTTTAGGTTTTTTGGATTTTTCTCGAAAACGGTAAGTTTTATCGAAAAAGTACCTCAGAACAAAGTTGTAGATCTTAAAATTCTCTATAAAAATGGTCCCTATGATTTTTTCTCTAAGACCCACTATTTCACAGATATTGCGCTTGTAAGAATCACGTTCTACATAATATGCACACATTTCCACACCACCTGTGAGGTAGTGTACTCGGCGCGTTTTTTTTAACATGGTATCCCCGGTAGGCCTATTCCACGAACCTTTATGACGTTATTTTCAGGAACAATAATTATTTAATAGTATGAAGATTATTGATAAGGGTTACTGAGTTTAACTGTCGTTTTAACTTTTTTTTATTACTTTAATCTGACTCATACTCTTCATATTCAACTTCAACAATCATGGTTTCTTCAATTTCTTCTTCTCCTTCCTGTTGATGAACGCTTAGAAATTGTTCAAATGAAGATGAATCAGTTGTCTCTTCATCAAAATCACATGAATCTTCCTCTCTTGTATTTAATTGAACATTTGAGCAAGAGACACCTTGGCAATTGGTACACGCTGGAGAACACTGCAACCCTACTTTTTTAAAGCTACATTTGGCACTACAACCTTTCTTGCAATTGCAAAAAATAGTGTTAAGAAGATTTTCTGGAGCAGGGGGCAGTAAAGTTCGAATCGGTTCCAAAGTATTATTTATCAATTTCCAACCCCAGTCTTCAGGGTTCAGTTAATTGCCTTGCCATGTCTGAACTTGATAGTATACTCGAAACAAATGTTGACTAGCAGATGCCGATGTTGGAGGAAGACAAGATAGCTATACTTGCTTTTTGTTTCGTGTATTTTTTACAAATGTTAAATATCTGTACGTATCTATGCAATCAATTTTTTTTGGAGCTCTATAAACCGCAAGAAGAAACCGAAGTCCTTTAGTAATTAGTATTTGAGGTGAAGAATTAATTTCTGTAAATACTTTTGCGCAGTCAATCAAATCATTTTTTTCAAATAATTTTAATACTGAATTTTTGCCCCTTCTAAACATTGCTGACGTAGTATCGCATCCGGTTATCGCATGTAAAAATAAAATAAACTTTTGGCATTTTGGATAAGCTGATAAACTTTTAGAAGAATATATTTCTGTCCGTTGCTGCGCCTTCCCAGGTTTGATTGACTGCGCAAAAGTATTTACAGAAATTAATTCTTCACTTCAAATACTAATTACTAAAGGAATTCGGTTTCTTCTTGCGGTTTATGGAGCTCCAAAAAAAATTGATTGCATAGATACGTACAGATATTTAACATTTGTAAAAAATACACGAAACAAAAAGCAAGTACAGCTATCTTGTCTTCCTCCAACATCGGCATCTGCTAGTCAACATTTGTTTCGAGTATACTATCAAGTTCAGACATGGCAAGGCAATGAACTGAACCCTGAAGACTGGGGTTGGAAATTGATAAATAATACTTTGGAACCGATTCGAACTTTACTGCCCCCTGCTCCAGAAAATCTTCTTAACACTATTTTTTGCAATTGCAAGAAAGGTTGTAGTGCCAAATGTAGCTGTAAAAAAGTAGGGTTGCAGTGTTCTCCAGCGTGTACCAATTGCCAAGGTGTCTCTTGCTCAAATGTTCAATTAAATACAAGAGAGGAAGATTCATGTGATTTTGATGAAGAGACAACTGATTCATCTTCATTTGAACAATTTCTAAGCGTTCATCAACAGGAAGGAGAAGAAGAAATTGAAGAAACCATGATTGTTGAAGTTGAATATGAAGAGTATGAGTCAGATTAAAGTAATAAAAAAAAGTTAGAACGACAGTTAAACTCAGTAACCCTTATCAATAATCTTCATACTATTAAATAATTATTGTTCCTGAAAATAACGTCATAAAGGCTCGTGGAATACCACGGACCATAACCGGGGATACCACGTTAAAAAAAACGCGCCGAGTACACTACCTCACAGGTGGTGTGGAAATGTGTGCATATTATGTAGAACGTGATTCTTACAAGCGCAATATCTGGGAAATAGTGGGTCTTAGAGAAAAAATCATAGGGACCATTTTTATAGAGATTAAGATTAAATTAGATTAGATTTTATTAGATTTTAAGATCTGCAACTTTATTCTGAGGTACTTTTTCGATAAAACTTACCGTTTTCGAGAAAAATCCAAAAAACCTAAAATTTTGACCTTGGGCCCCGAATAAGTCCCTAAGCTCACATGGGACTGATGGGGACTTTTGACACTTTATTCCTTGTGGTAAACCTAAGGTCTCTACGAAGATTTGGCTCTGTTGGAATTTTCTTTATTTCAATTGTCTAAAATGACCGGACTATGAAGTCCTCCGAGAAGATCCCAGCACCTGTACCACTACCTGTTTTAGATCCATCCGTGAAGATGCGCAGCTCTGCAGGACACAAGCCCTCGCAACGGCGATCCTCGTACAGTTGGATTTTGTATTTTTTATCAAAGATAAATTGTTTGGGTACCCGGTCATTAATGGCTTTCGTAATGGGGAACAAGAACATTAGCATGCACAAATATCGCAATCTTATGAAACCGTTTTTAATGGTATGTACCGATGGGCATATAATTGATGTGCTGGGCCCAGCCACCACTTCAGACGCTGATATAATGAAAAAGGAATTTTCAAATGAAAGACCATTACGGGAATACTTCCTTCAAGGTGATGCTTTTATACTGGATAGGGGCTTTCGTGATTCATTGCCCTTGTTGCACCAATGTGGATATAGGACATATATGCCTGCATCATTAGAAGAGGGTGAGACAAGATAATAAATAATAATATAATAATAAGATAATAGATAATATTGTACCACCTGCACAATTTCTAGATGACATTCTAATTATAATTGAAGATGAATAAAATATACTAATTAAAAACGATTTTTATTTTTAATTATCATCTCCTTACCCATGATTTTTAATAGGTATTTGTGTTTCCTAATTTCCATCCACTCTACAAATATAATTAAGGCAAGTCAAAGTGCCGCTAGTGGCACTCTATCCCTATCGGATTAAGTGCCAGGGTCCGTTTAGGCACAAGAGAATGTAATGTTTTCGGAATTTGGTGTTTTACAGCGAACTAACCGTGTATACAGTGCCGCTAGCGGCACTGTATACACCTATAATTGTAACAGCATCCTATCTTTAAAAAAAACAACTACCTATCGCACAATGAGGTTATACATCGCACTTCAAAAATCAGCTGTTTTGTTACGTGACCTCACTTTAACAAAATCTCTTTTAACTCGGCTCTCAGATTGCTAAAATCCGCAAAATTTTCAGTGATGGTTTGATAATATAGTAGCTATTAATTGACACCAATTTCATCTCTTTACATCCAGGCCCAAGATTGTATGAAAGCGTATCCGTCTCCTTTGCCATTTAGGGACTAACCACACTTATTCAGCTCTGTTCAACTTTTGTCTAAAGAAACCAACGATTTTGTATGAAGTTGCGTACGCATCCGTTCAGCTTTCTGGATGCGTACACATCTTCATACAAAATTGGTGTTTTATATGGATAAAAACTGGATTGAGCTGAATAAGTGTTGTTAGTCCCTATGTCAATCACTAGCGTACAAGTAAAATAAATGGCTTTTGCACAGCACAACGATAGCGACCGATGTTTTTATGAGTTTTAAAGTTGTAACTTGCATGATAAATGCACGCTGTGTTTGACGAGATATGGTTTAAAATTAATTCTGTAGTACATTCTGATTTACAAATTGCAAGTGTGCGCGCGCCTTCGTATCTATAATTGCTTTTACTGAACTGCGTGTGTAGTAGTGGCGCGAGGTAGGGGCAAACTGGAGACACCGGGTTCCAATACATTTTCACCTACTATTTTCTTTCTTTTAATTATCTATGGTTTTATCGGTTTAACAACGAGAAATTGTCAGCGCGAAAAAATGCGTACGTGCTGCGTCGTTAGTCGTGTAAAGAGGCAAGTGTAAAACCTACACTACTCGAGAAGTTGATAGAAGTTAAGCGAGTTCGACAGTGCAGAAGGGCATTTTGGTTCGCTTCGTGCAACCTCGGCTCGCCTCGGGCAACTTCCAATCGTTGTCGGTTTTTGAGCCCAAATCAAAGGACTCGAAGCGTCCAGCCCCTGCAGTCTCGACAAATATAACGACAAAATTCGGTCTTTAAGTCTAATCGATGTCAATTTTTTTTAATAGATTTTCAACATTATGATTTCGAAATAAAGTTCAAAATCTATTAAAGGAAATTGACAACGATACGACTTAGCGACCGATTTTTGTCGCTGTCTAATGTCGAGACTGCCGGGCCTGTTGTTCTTAGCGTGAGTGTATAGTAACGTACGTCGGACTTCGGTCAATTTCGACCAGTACTTCGTCGATGCAACTTTGCGAGTAGTGTAGCGCAGGTTTAAAGATAGCCGCCGCTGGAACTCCCCGATCTGCGTTCCATCATCGTTTGCTTCAGATGGCCGGTTCTTGAACATGACTCACAACGTTCCAACTCCATTGCAAACTTTAAGTTTTGTGTGTTCTTTGTTGTTTGTGAAAAAAATATTTAAAATAATCATTCTGTTAAACTTTTATCAAGCTTCAAATCGTGTCACTGATCGGGTTTCAAGTCTCTAAGAAAAACATTATTATTCGTACATCTTTAAGTACTGTTTTTTAAATAAAACTACAATGTAATACATATATAGTAGATTGTTATACAAGGGTCGAAAGGAATCAATTCCCATACGAGGTATTTAGACGCCCGAGCGCAGCGAGGGCGGCTATAGTCCGAGTAGGAATTGATGACTTTCACCCGTGTTAAACACTCTACTTTTCATTTCGAATACAAGGAAAGTAAAATTAGTAGTTTTTCTAAAATATTAATTAATAATAATAATTTGAGACTCATTTTTAATCAAATACTAGTCTATAAAACTGATATTTTGAATTTCGGTACAGCTTACAGAGTTTTTTTTCTTTTGGCTTCGCACGGTTTGTTCATTCAGCCAATGTCACGTTTAGTTTCATTATTACGAAGAAAACAAAGTTAGGGAAGCTTACAGAGTTAGTATCCCGCCAAATGATAGTCCTTTTTAAATTTTAAATATGGAACACACCGCCTCACCGCCGCGGGCCGTCCCGCTTAAGGTGGATCCTCAGTTGTAGCCCGCCAAATTCAAATATTGTTTGGTTTTTTGCAAAATGCAGCTCTGTGTCAATTGTGTTTCTGGTGAGTCACTGCAAATTGCAAAAAACGTAAGTAAATTTGAATTTTAGCTCCTCCCCCTTAATGGGTATTTTTTTAATTCACACTGGCTGTTATGAAGTCACTATTATGTAAAAAAAATCGTAGCCGACTACCTAACCAAATTTATTTTCATTTCTCATACACGGAAAGTACTGTTTGTTTGATCTGAGTAGCGGGTGGAAGACGCTGTTCCCCGTCTTAGGGCGGGAATGACTCATAGTAATTACTTCCCACTCTAGGGTGGGAATGAATTTTAAAAATAGAAATAAATTTGGTTAGGTAGTCGGCTACGATTTTTTTTACATAATAGTGACTTCATAACAGCCAGTGTGAATTAAAAAAATACCCATTAAGGGGGAGGCGATAAATTCAAATTTACTTACGTTTTTTGCAATTTGCAGTGACTCACCAGAAACACAATTGACACAGAGGTGCAATTTGCAAAAAACCAAACAATATTTGAATTTGGCGGGCTACAACCTGAGGATCCACCTTAAGCGGGACGGCCCGCGGCGGTGAGGCGGTGTGTTCCATATTTAAAATTTAAAAAGGACTAACATTTGGCGGGATACTAACTCTGTAAGCTTCCTTAGCTTTGTTTTCTTCGTAATAAATGATAAATAAATGATAAATGATAAATGATTTTATTTCTGTAAGTAGGTTTGTACAAACACTTTTACACGTCAATCATGTTTTTTAAACTAGATGAGGTCGGCGTTTCCTATCTGACTACTCTGAGAAGAAAGGCCGAAACAAACTCAGAGGTCACAGTCTCTTTTAAAGTCCAGACATAATCTTGGTCAGGTCATGCGAAGACCATGCAGATTGGTATCTGAAATGGTCTTTTGAGGAAAGAACCACACAGTTTGAGTGGACCTGTCCAGTCAGTGCACGCATTTGTCAGTAATCGTGCAGCTCGACTCAGGAAGTCAGGACTTAAGGAGCTCAACGATTCGACGAACAATACCAAAGAAAGGACATTTGGGTAGGCCGCATAAATTACTCAAACTGCCAGATCATAATTGAAATTAAATTAGAAAAAAAAAAAAAAGCAATTACCCACATAGTCTTCACATTCACAAAATTAAAATAATATAATACTTTACAAGTAAATACTCATGTCATTGTATATATAAAATTTATCAATGTCAATGTGTATATATAAATTCGGTAATAATGTTTGAAGATCATGTAGATCGGTGTCTGAAATGGTCTTTTGAGGAAAGAACCACACAGATTAAGTCGACCTGTCCAGTCAGTGCACGCATTTGTCAGTAACCGTGCAGCTCAACTCAGAACTTAAGGAGCTCAACGATTCGACGAACAATACCAAAGAAAGGACATTTGGGTAGGCCGCATAAACTACTTAAACTGCCAGACCAAGAATAAAACTGAAAAAAAAAAAATGACCCACATAGTCCTCATATTCACAATAATGAAAATAACATAATACTTTTTATAGTAAATATTCATGTCTAAAAAGAGTTAGCAAACTAAAATCAACATTCACTGTGTAAATTTATTGGAGCAGCTCAATCCCAAGCCTTTTTGTCTTCAATATAGTCTTTCACAGTATAGTAGGCTTTCTGGCATAATTTCCGCTTTATAAAAGATTTGAATTTATTAAAGCTTAGATCTGGAATGTGGCTAGGAAGTTTATTATAAAAACGTATACATTGGCATCTAAAGGAGCCACCAATTTTTTTGAGCCTGGTTGTAGGAACAAGAAATTTGTGTTTGTTCCTGGTATTTATATTGTGGATATCACTGTATTTTTTAAACAGATTAATATTTTTATGTGCATACAAAAGATTTTCATAAATATACTGAGAAGGCACAGTAACAATATTAATCTCTTTAAATTTATCTCTGAGGGAGTGTCTGGGACTTAATTTATAAATTGAACGAATTGCCCTTTTTTGTAAAACAAAAATTGTCTGTATATCGGCGGCATTTCCCCACAACAGAATACCGTACGACATCAGACTATGAAAATAACTAAAGTATACTAAACGGGCAGTCTCTAAATCTGTTAAATCACGAATTTTTCTAACGGCGTATGCTGCTGAGCTAAGCTTTTTCGACAATTTGTCTATATGGGGGCCCCATTGAAGCTTGGCATCCAAAGTTATGCCTAAGAATACTGTGGTATCTTCGGGTTTCAACACTTCACCCTTTATGAGAACACTAGTTTCTACTTGTCTAACATGAGGTATCGTGAACTTAATACATTTCGTTTTTTTCTCGTTAAGAAGTAGGTTATTAACATTAAACCAGTTAACTACTATTGCGAGAGCGCTATTTACATTGTCAGTAACCAGCTGCTGACGTTTGAGTTTAAATAAAAGTGAAGTGTCGTCAGCAAACAACACTATATCATGTTTATCCTTTATGAGGTAAGGCAAGTCAGTTATATAAATAAGAAATAAAAATGGGCCAAGAATTGAGCCCTGGGGGACCCCCATTCTTACTACAGATCCGGGTGAACGTTTTCCGTTAACATCAACTCTCTGAATCCTATCACTTAAGTAAGAAGTAAGAAGATCCAGAGAGGCGTTTCGGATTCCGTAGTGGTGCAGTTTCCTGATTAATGTTTCATGAAGAACACAATCGAATGCCTTGGACAAATCGCAAAAGATTCCCAAAGCATCGCATTTGTCCTCTCTCTCATTTGTCCAATAATTAAACTAAACGTGACATTGGCTGAATGAACAAAACGTGCGAAGCCACAAGAAAAAAAAACTCTGTAAGCTGTACCGAAATTCAAAATATCAGTTTTATAGACTAGTATTTGATTAAAAATGAGTCTCAAATTATTATTATTAATTAATATTTTAGAAAAACTACTATTTTTACTTTCCTTGTATTCGAAATGAAAAGTAGAGTGTTTAACACGGGTGAAAGTCATCAATTCCTACTCGGACTATAGCCGCCCTCGCTACGCTCGGGCGTCTAAATACCTCGTATGGGAATTGATTCCTTTCGACCCTTGTATAACAATCTACTATTCTATTTTTAAAATTCATTCCCGCCCTAGAGAGGGAAGTAAATACTATGAGTCATTCCCGCCCTAAGACGGGGAACAGCGTCTTCCACCCGCTACTCAGATCAAACAAACAGTACTTTCCGTGTATGAGAAATGAAAAATAAATTTATTAAATTCATTAAGACAACTGAACGGAAAGCACTTATACTTTAAAAAAAAACAACATCTTTATTTGCCAAATCAATTCAACCCGCCACAATTCAAGTAAGTTACAAATAAGCAGTAAAGGTAGGTAACATTTTTGTTTATATCGGTACTTATTATGGTAGTTATCATGGAACTGATTCATTCTATTACCCGTTCTAGTATATTATTAAACTGTATTAGGGTGGCACAGTATTCCTCGTTCTCTGTAAATGTACTTTATATTAGCGTAATTGTGACAAAATAATTATGTTAGTAACAAATCTCTGTAAATGTTGTAAGCGACACACTGATTCTGCATTTTAAATTCAGATTTTATTTCGGTGTCTAAGTATCGGTTAATGATGGCTGCACATTCCACATCGTTTGAGACGTAAGACAGGGGTGTGCGCAGCTGGTGTATGGCGACCGGTCGCCGCGAGTATCGCGGCAGCGCTTGTAGCGCTGACGTCATATTCGATGCAGCGCGCAGCAGCACCAGCAGAGAGCGAAGCGCGCGCGCTGGCGCCACGTAGTCATGCGTGCGCTCGATACTTGCCAAAGCAGCTTCTATAAGCCCACGGGCGTACTGCGTCGAGTGTTGCATACGTCCCAATAGCATTCTGACACACACATCCACTTTCTGAGACCAAGTGGTGGCATTCCGCAACACATCGTGCAGACCTATTATATCTTCACCAACTATCAGCTTGGACATGTGCCGAATAATGGCGTCCTGAAGATGATCCTCTGTCTTAAAATCGCGTAGTTGTTCCTTGATAATTTTTTGGAGCTCATCAGGTGGATATCCCACACAAAAAACGGTTCCTGTTAAACCTGCAATTATACGATATTTATGAAACCCTGATCCTGATGGGGTAGGTAAGACACTCATTAATTAGCAAAGAAAATGTGGAAAAAAGAACCTTGATCTTCGAGTATTGCGGCAAGTTCAAGAGCTACAAGTACTCCACTTTCGTATCCCAGCAAGTAGAAATTATTTTGAACCCTAGTTTTCTTTATGAGGATCTGCAAACAATGAATGAATGACATAACTTCCTTGTGTATCAGAAATCAATTTTTATGTACGAAGTATTTTCAAACAAGATCCCATAATCTCTTTAGTCACACCCGCGTATTGGAATGTGCTGCGTAAGTAGACTCCATACAACCTGGTGAAGGTCACGGAAATTCGATGAATGCGAGAAGACGAGGACTGGTCGTTATGATTGCTGAAGGAGTATGTCCAGCAGTGGTCGTCTTTCGGCTAAATGATGATGATTGCATAATATGTGTATATGTATAGTAGAAGTATGTTTTACCTGAGCGTATCTCTGGGCAGTCTCCCGAATGGTCTCCGTCGGGCGGTCGAGTCCCGGCTGAAGCACAAGCGCTGGTAGCTGGAGGCGCTCGCACAGCACGTGGAACCTATCGTGATGACCCTCCATGCCCGGTATTATGCACAAGTATCTCTTGTTCACGTCAAACTCGTCATCGGACTACGAAATAACGAAAAATAATCCTGTAATAGAGGCTTGACATATCCAATGTGATATAATTAAATATTCATTATGTAATTTTTTTCATAGCATCCTTCTTCGTGGGGAAGGTGCTTTGCCCAGCAATGAGATATAACAGGCTAAATAGATTCATCACCATCGGCAACACCTAAATGTACTAACTAGTTTATTTCTATACCAGCAAGGGACATATTATTATACATATAGACATATTAGTACCGGTACGTGATAAAAAAGAAGAATAAGTTAGTTATCATTAATAATAAGGTTTGTTTATTTTATACTCACCAACTTGATGTCTTTATTAAGTGTCGATAACACGACTAGGTCAAGCGTGGCCAGTAGCTCATCAGGACTATTTTTGGAAAAGAATGTCGCTAACCCAGTAACATTTTCTGGGACTATATCAGATGCAGAGTCCACCAGCTCATTTATTCTAACATAAAATCAAAACGAATACACTAAATAAAGTAAAAGTAGAAAATTGTAAGACTATAATTATAGAAAGTGATTTTTTGAGTAATAATAAGGCTTTGTGAGATACCATTGTATATCACACCTTTACCATTCTAACTCACCATTTTCACTTCTTACTCGTATAATTACATTCACAAAGACAGCTTGAGGATTGAAAATGTATAATTAAAAACATGTTTTCCTTATTTAAGTTTTTGTGTTAAACTTACCCGTTTAGAGTCCACAGCGGTATTGTGTCTTCCCCCAAAGATATATTATACGCATTATTCAAAAAAGCACTAATTATTGGTATTTTTTCATCTGCCATTCCTAGCTCTTGCAAAGTAGTGTCAGGGTTTGCGTTTTGTGGAGTGCTTATTCCTAAAAGATAATTTGTATTATAGGCTGTGGCTTTGTTATCAAGCTATTACCGGGCTACAACGTCATATGCCTACATAAGGCATGTTGATGCAAGATACGAAGTCATTGCTTATGACTGCCTCGATGCTTTAGTGGTCACAAGTTCGCCGTTGAGCATCGGTATAATACCCATGTCCAACAACGTATCATTGTATTTTTTTTTTCCGGAATCTGTGTTTGTACCCGGTTTATAGCAACAGGCTCGCCCTCTATGATATGCTCCTATTATTTAAACAAAAGCGGTGAATTGTGAGTGTACTTAACATCTCTGCCTGACCCTGGTGGCCCTGTTGCTACATTATTAAATGAATTGTTTTTATTACCGGCCAATGCAATGAGTTTTTGTAACAGTCCGGGTGTGTTTGCCTGAGCAGGCTTCGCTAGCAGTATGGCAGACGTGCTACGTAGCGCTCGCTCCACGGCCTCTGACAAATCGAGAGAACTTGGCTTGCTCTGTACAAAGAAAACATAGATTGTGTTAAGGTACAACAGAATAATTTGTGCCAAAAACATTAATTTAATTGTGTAACATATCACTTGCTATTATGCATAATCATTTGTGTAGCAGGTGAAGTGCAGGGTAGGTTAAGATCACCGTTATTAGACAAAGCATAGGTAGCTACTTAATCGCAAGACACTTCACTTTTTATCTAATACTGAAAATTAACTACTATAATATTGAATGGTAACATTGTATAACTCCAAGTCAATAAATTTTATTTAAAAAATCGAAGTGATGATAGATTTCATTAAAAAAGTAACTACACGGTGTTGACTAGCACGTTACATGAGTTTTTTATTGCTCCAGTGTTTATGTAGACAAAAAACTGAATCATCACAAATTAACACTTACTTCGCTTAAACCCGTCAGATCCAAACATGTAGCTGTTAAACCACACTTTGCTCTTGCTACACAAATGTCCGTGCCCACAGAACTGACTGTTGAGACCACAGCAAAGTACCTGTGATACATTCAAATTATTAAAATGTAAGCATATATTATAACTTAACTACTTTTCCCTTTACACCGGTGTTTTCCCATCCCTGTGGCGTAAAGCTCTTGTTCGACCCCTGCCTAAGATACCCAATCCCTCTCTTCCTAGTCACTTTCGCCCAATTTCCATCCTTCCCTTTTTCTCTAAGGTGCTGGAGGCCAGTGTTCACAAACAATTCTCCCACTTTATTCACCACAACTCCCTCATCAGTCCTTTCCAATCCGGTTTCAGGCCGGGGCACAGTACTGTTTCAGCTCTTCTTAAAGTGACCGACGATATAAGGCGGGGTATGGAAGACACTAAAGTTACGGTCTTAGTGTTAATTGATTTTTCCAATGCCTTTAATACGTCACGAAGTCCTTTTATCCATCCTTTCCTATCTTATGGTCTCTCCGGAGGTACTGAAATGGTTTTCCTCTTATCTTCGGGAACGTCAGCAGTCTGTTTATGCCGGAGACTCTTCGTCGAATTGGTATGATCTTGCAGCTGGCGTCCCTCAAGGCGGTATATTATCTCCTCTTTTATTCTCCATTTTTATTAACCTCATTACCACCGAGCTTCGGACTGCGTATCATCTTTATGCTGACGATTTACAGCTTTACTGCCATATATATACAGGGTGATTGGAAGATGGGTGCAAAGCTTTAAGGTGAAGATAGGATAGACAATTTAGAACCATTTAAGCCATGGTTGTCTTAGACGAAGTCTTACCAAATTTTTTTAACCAAATTTTTAAGTTTTTTTTCGGAAATTCTCAAAATTTAATGTAAACTGCATAATTATGGCCAAATTGAATGATACATGAATTAATTTTTTATTTATTTAATTAAAGTAATGTGTAAGCAACCAAGCAAAACATGTTTTAGGCTTCTGTGTCATTAGACATTTTTTTTACAGATATTTAAAGCTCAGAAAAAATAAAAAATTTGTACAATACGTCTTTTAAACCTTATTTAAAAAAAAAAACGGAGGGTGCTTTTTTTGTTCAAACCTTTTTGAAGACATGCTTGATAATCGCTCTTTCTTTTGAGGTATCATTTATGCGGATATCTTACAAATTATTGAAATTAGGGCCTACAAACCAATTTGAGGGAGACATTTTTTATTTTAGGCAGACTAATTAAAACAACATTTGAATTAAAATTATTTATTTTTCATGTTCAAAATGACGGCCGTGATTCCTAATACAAGCACGGCCCCGTCTTCTAACTTCTGTAGTCGTTATTTTCAACATCATCTCCTGCTTCATTGTCTCAAACGCTGAATTTATTTTTTGTATCAATTCTTCTCTAGTGTTTATTTCTATGTTGTTATACACCAGTTCCTTGGCCCGGCCCCACACGAAAAAGTCCAACGGGGTCAGATCTGGGGAGCGAGCGGGCCAAGGGATGGGTCCATCCCTGCCGATCCAGCTATCAGGAAAGCAATTGTTGAGGTGTTCCCTTACATTTAAAGTCCAATGCGCTGGACAGCCGTCTTGCTGAAAGATGACTGTTCGGTCTCTTTCGAAGATCGGGACACCTGATTCCTCTACCAGCAGTGGTAACTCAATTTGCAGAAATTGCAAATAATTTAAAAGACGTATTGTACAATTTTTTTATTTTTTCTGAGCTTTAAATGTCTGTAAAAAAAATGTCTAATGACACAGAAGCCTAAAACATGTTTTGCTTGATTGCTTACACATTACTTTAATTAAATAAATAAAAAATTAATTCATGTATCATTCAATTTGGCCATAATTATGCAGTTTACATTAAATTTTGAGAATTTCCGAAAAAAAACTTAAAAATTTGGTTAAAAATATTTGGTAAGACTTCGTCTAAGACAACCATGGCTTAAATGGTTCTAAATTGTCTGTAGTATCTTCGCCTTAAAGCTTTACACCCATCTTCCAATCACCCTGTATATATATATATATATTGACAACATATCCGATGCGATCGCGGAGTTAAACCGGGATTTAGATGTCGTTAAAAACTGGTTTCATCGATTTGGCGTGGCCGTTAACCCCACAAAATGTCAGGCTATCATAGTAGGGAGCTCCTACAGTATGAGGAAGCTGAATGGCTTAACTGTGCCGCCTGTAATCTTCGACAACTCAGTCATCCCGTTCAGCTCCGATGTTAAGAATCTTGGTCTGCATGTCGACACTTGTCTTGACTGGCGAAAGCAGGTCACGACTGTAAGTCAAAAAGTCACCGGGACGTTGCGGTCGCTTTATCGATTGAAAAACCATCTCCCGTCACACATAAAGGCAATGCTTGTACAGTCTCTAATATTTCCTATAATTGACTATGGTGATGTGTGTTACTATGACCTGAATACAGATCTCCTCAATAAACTTGACCGCCTTCTCAATAATTGCATTCGATTTGTTTTTAATCTTCGTAAGTATGACCATGTGTCTGCGCACAGACTGCTTTTAAAATGGTTACCCATTCGTCAGCGCAGAGAGTTGAGGGCACTGTCCACGTTGTTCTCTATTCTCAACAAACCCACTTCTCCTTCTTACCTGACCTCCCAAATTCAATATTTATGCTCTGCCCATAGTAAAAATCTTCGTTCCACCAACAATCGTCTTTTACGATGTCCGTCTCACCGTTCTGGCTTCATTCATTCTTCTATCTTTGTCCAGGCGGTTTTTCTTTGGAATGCGCTCCCTCTGAACATCAAGATGGCAACCAGTCGATTATCTTTTAAAGTGAAGGCACGTGAGCATATCCGTCAGAAGTTGGCCGAAACATCTCAGCGTTGATTTGCTGGATTCGTTTTTCTCCTCTACCAATCGTTATTTCTCCTGACAAAGTTTCTTTTGTTATATGTATGTATGTATGTGTGTATTAGTATTTATGTATTAGTATTTATTCTTGTATTTTATAGTTATTTCCGTGCTATCTATCCCATATATTGCACCTGCCATGTTTAGTGTCTGCATCACCCTAAGGTTGACTGGTAGAAAATGCCTCAGGCATTAAGTCCGCCTTTGTACAGTATTTTTTTACTGGTGCATGAAGTTTTAATAAATAAATAAATAAATAGTTATCAAGCTTAAATAAAATTAGTCTGGGCACATCGCATACCGGAGGAGCTCAGGTTAAAATAAACACACAGTGGGTACCAAACAGCAGAAAATGTTAAGGAGCAAGCGGAATGAACTCGACTTTTGTCTCCAGATTGAGCACACACTGATATCTGCTGTAGGTCACTAAAGGCTAAACAAAATGCCGATTACCAGTTTGGATATATAAAATGAATATTGAAACAATATACTAACTTTAGTTCAGGACACAACGATCTTGAAGCTACATCTAAAGAATTTAGAAATATTTTCAGTTCTTCGTTATGTTTATTGTCCTTGACTTTTGTTATAGTTACGTAAATGCCTTTAATAGTACCAAGACTATTAGCATCGCTTATAACGGCAGAAATATGATTTATGACATCGATTTTTTTTACTGGGATCACCACTTTAACGCCTAGATTTCGCCAAGATCTTGAAAAAAAAAGAAAACAAAATCATAGTTTCGAATTACTTAGGTGCACTTCTTTGTGGCAGACGTATGTAATAATCTTACCCTATTTTATGATGTTGGTACTCATTTAAGCTTGTAGAGTAAATGTATAGTTTTTTAGCTCCGCGATGTACTAATTTGTTGGCTAATTGAACTCCAAGAGCGCCATCATCCCAGAACATTAAATGACTTTCATCAGGATTGCATATTATTCTGAAACAAAACACGACTTACTTTGAAATTAAGATCTTGCTTGTAATGTAGTATATAGGTATATTATAGTAAGGGTGCACAACCTTACACACACGTGTGTTTATATTGTCGTTGAATGAATCAAATATATGCAGTATCTAACCAGCATTCGAGATCTTTTATTGTCTTTAAACCCCGTCCTTATGGCGACCCTGCCATTCGAGCGGGGAATCAAATAATGTTCGCATTTAGTTTGGACTGTGCTTTACGTGATACTCATCAATTTGCAAACTATTTGCAAAGAATTCATACGCCAATAAAACGAACAGAATGAAGAAGTCGTTGTAAACCAGAATAGTACCGGTGGAGGCCACAATTCAGCCACTGTGGAGGAATCCAAATTTAATGTATCTGCAATAAGTATTGTGCTAATGATCATAATGCACGATATTGTTTCTTGGGACCATCTTTATTTTATACCTTGTCTACAAAAGATGTCATCAAACTTGGATGAGAGAGCAGCCAACGGGGCATATTCTAAGGTATTTATCTGATCACACCAGAAATAATCGCGAACCTGCAGGTGCATGTGGGGACTGCAACTGGCGACCTAGCGATTCAACCAAGTATAATCAAGTTAAAAGTACCGAATTGGTAACTACAACCCCAAAAACGACGACGTACGGCTATTTAAAAGTGCGTGAATGTGTATTCGTAAGCCGGACGGTAATGTATGAACAATTGTATGTATGATATTGATGTATGATCATTCGATCGATACGCGATACTAAGCGGACGTGTTTTTTGTGCGGATTATAACGATATTGATTTAAGTATGTAATTACGAATAATGTTATTGCAATAATTTGCGGAGTCTGTTTATTGTGTAAGTGACGTTGTGAACGATGAACTAAATAGTTTTATAGACAATCAGCGTTTTCGGTGTTAGCAGTATGTCTATCGCAGGAGATAGCCCCTTCGGCCGCAGCAAATTGCTACGACGAAGTCCCCCACCGACTCCATCGCCTGCCGATCAAAACCAGACAAGAGAACCAGCGCCGCCACCTGCTACGGAGAACGAATTACCGACTGAAGTCGTCTCTACGTCGGAGCTTCCGAGATGGCTTGGGTCCATCGACACAATCTTGAGCGAAATTTGCTCGATTGTGGCGGAAGTAAAAATTAATTCCGAACAAAAACTTCGTGTCACCAATCTCTGTCGAAAAGTCAACCACGGGACGTCTCAGATGGCCGTGCTGTACCAATCCCTGAAGCAGAAGTCCATCCAGGCGCACACAACCATCCAGCACCTTCAAGTGCAGCAGAATGTTGCGGAATCCCTTTGCCAGTTCAAAGAAGTCATGGAAACGAAGATGAGTCGAACCGAACCAGAAAGTATTTCCTACGCTAACGTGGTGAGGAAAGGTTCTGATAAATTTATTCGCCCAGCAAATCTCAGTTCGGTCGCTATATATCCCAGCGATAAAACCAAAACCAGTGACGATACCAAGTTGTTGGTACAAAAAATTATCTCACCTGAGGAATTAAAACTCCATGTCCGTGGTCTTAGGAAAATTAGGAACGGAGGCGTCATCATTAGGACGGATAACAAGGAGGACATTGACAAACTAAAAAGCTCACAGAAGCTAGTTTCCCCAGGCCTTACAGTAGAAGAATCATCGAAATGCCGTCCTAGGATTGCTGTCATTGGTGTCCCCGTAGCCCTGACTGAAAAAGAGGTATTTGATTGCATTTACGTCCAAAACTTGACAGATAAATTGCTGAATATTACTCATGAGTCCTTTTTAGAAATTATAAAATTGAGCCATAAGTCAGGAAAGAAAGATCGTCCTACTTGCAATTATATTTTGGAAGTTCCTGCTTATATCAGGAAAATTATGATTGACCAAGGCCGAATTTTCATAAATTGGACATCATGTCCAGTGAGAGATTTCACTATTGTGACCAGGTGTTTTAACTGCCAGCAGTTCGGACACGCAGCCAAATTCTGCAGAGAAACAAGCCCTACATGCAACCTCTGTGGCGAAACAGGACATTCTTTCAAGGGATGCAATAATAAAGGTTCTCCGCCCCAATGTGCGACTTGCAAACGTTTCAAGAGGAAACATGAGCATCCAACTGGTGATGTAAATTGCCCAGCACGTAAATATGCAGAAGACAATTACATTAATTCTATTGATTATGGAGGCGCCTAGGAGCGCCGCCGACTACCTAGTTAATTAAGCACATAGATACTCGTAGTAGGTTAACTTCTACATATAATTATTGTTATGGCCAATCAGCTAATCTGTGATCTAGATGGGTTTTCCGTGTCTGCAGCTAAAATCTGTAATGTTGAGGAGTGCAAAAAGTTAGTCTATACTGGGGATAAAACATTGACTTTACTTACACAAAATATACGCAGTATAACCCGTAATTTTAACGGTTTCCAAGTTTTGCTGCAAAACTTTGATGTATGCTGCGACATTATCGTTCTAACAGAATGTTGGTTATCCAAACAAACGGCTAATATACCATCTCTCGATGGCTTTAATCTTCACAAAAGCGATAGAACATTCAACCAGAATGATGGCATAGTGGTTTATATTAAAAATAGTTTAAGAGCATTAGTAGATGAACCCCATTTTCTAGACTGCAACTGCTTAGTAATTAAAATTATTCCCGATACAGTAATTATGGCTATTTATAGGCCTCCATCCCAAAGTATTGATAGGTTTTTGGATTCACTTAACAGTAACTTAGAAAAATTATCTTCGTTTAAAAATATCATACTGGTAGGTGATATCAACATAAACATTGCTGCCGAAAAAATCGATACTTATTCACATAATTACCTTAACATTTGCTCATTTCATGGACTACTACCAGCTCATTATCACCCAACCCACCAGAGCGGCTCTTGTCTAGACCATATCCTTATAAAATCGAAAAGTCCATCCAAAACATTAGTTACTAATTCGTCACTTACCGATCATCAAGCTGTTTTACTAACATTACAAATGTCTTCACCTAGAAATAACTGCATGCGTAGCTATACTAAACTAAATATGACGAGTCTTGAAATTGACTTACGCGGTATTAATTTTGACTCAGTTTACAATTCACATGATCCAAATGTTTCACTACAATATTTTGTCGATTTGTTACAATCTACGATAAAGAAAAATACATTTACTAAAGTAATACCTAGAAAGTATAGTAACATTAAACCATGGATTACGCCCGGACTTGTTCGATGTATCAGACAGAGATAAACTTCACCAACAAACGAAAAATGCTCCGGATAATGAACTACTGTCAGTTATTTACAAACGATATAGGAATTTCTGTAATAATCTGTTGAAAAAGCTAAAAAATCAATATGATAAAAGTCAACTACAGAAAGCAGGTAAAAACAGTAAACTTATATGGAAATTCATAAAAACAAACACTATTAGGTAAAAAAATCCCGAACCTGCGCTTGATTTTTTATCTTCTGAGCTAAGCCCTACCGAAGCAGCAAACAAAGCTAACAACTTCTTTATTAACGTAGGAAAAAACTTAGCAGAAAAAGCTTTATTATCTAATAGATGTTTTTCCATTCAAAGCCAAACTAAGACTTATGCTACACGAAACTCTTTTGTCTTATTAGATACTGATGTTAATGAGGTAGAAAGTATAATAGATGGATTAAAGGAATTTTGTACCGTAGGATGTGATGACATACCTAATAGCATACTCAAAAGATTTAAATACGTAATTGCCCCTCCCTTGACTCACATTTTTCAGTTATGTTTAACAAAAGGAATATTTCCAAAATTGTTTAAAAAAGCCGTAGTCACCCCTGTGTTAAAAGCTGGAGACAAAAATTGTGTAAATAACTACAGGCCAATTTCAGTTATAACAGGCCTCTCAAAGATTTTGGAAAAAATTATAAACAGTAGGTTAGTAAAATATCTTGAAAGTAATAAATCACTCTCTGATCATCAATTTGGTTTTAGGCCTAAAAGATCAACAAGCCGAGCTGTTCACCATCTGACAAATTTTATAAGCACAAACCTGGATAACGGCATGCACACCATGGGGATATTTTTGGACCTTGCCAAGGCTTTTGATACAAGTTCTTGTACTTTGCTTTTGCACAAGCTGGAAATGCTCGTAATACGGGGAGTACAATTGCAACTGTTATCTGATTATCTTAGCGACCGCCATCAGAGAGTAACAATAGGTCAGTCCATGAGTTTTGAACTTAAGAATAGTTGTTATGGAATCCCACAAGGCAGTATTTTGGGTCCCACTTTGTTTTGAATCTATATAAATGACCTGTGCAATTTGACACTCCAAAAGGGTGAAATTATTTCATATGCGGATGACACAGCTCTACTGTTCTTAGGTAAATCAAAGGCCGAGGTCTATGAGGTAGCACAGAATGGTTTTAATACTGTGTCTAATTGGCTTCATAAAAATCTCTTAACATTAAATACAGATAAAACCAAGTACCTATTATTTACAATGAGAAACACTAATCTAGACATTCAAGCGCATAACAATAGTAATTTACATTATGCTGACATTGCATGCACTTGTCCCACTTTAGCTAAAGCCGATCATATTAAATATCTAGGCGTCACGATTGACACAAACCTGAACTTCCGCAAACACATCGATTTATTATGCACCAGAGTGCGTAAACTAATATATATTTTTAAAAATTTACGTAACATTGCCGACTTTAAATTAATTAGATAGGTTTATTTGGCTTTGTGTCAATCTATAATTACCTACTGCATAACGTCCTGGGTGGTGCCGCTAAATCAACTTTACTGCACCTTGAACGTGCTCAAAGAGCAGTTTTAAAGGTTGCTACTTTTTGTCCACTTAGATTTCCTACACACCAGTTTTATATGGCATGTAAGGTGCTAACTGCTACGCCCTGCGCTCACGCTCAATATCCAGACTGTCCTTTAGGTCTTCGGAAACCCAGTGGCCCAGATACTTGAAAGAAGTGACTTGAGTTAATGAGCTTCCACAAAGTTTCAAGGGTGGTTCAATAGGGTAAGTTTTAGTGCCCGCCTTGAAGACTAGTACCTCACCCTTCTTAACATTGTACCTGAGCCCATGAGTCTCGCATATCGTAAGCAGGCTTATCATTGCGTTAATCGAAGGGCTCACCAACACCATATCATCAGCATAACTAATATTGTTGACGCATACTCCGTCCACATAACAACCCTGATAGGTGTTGCTGAGCTCGACGATCAACCGGTTTATGTACAGACTGAAGAGGCGAGGGGAGGTCAGGCCGCCCTGCCTCACCCCGCACTCCAGCCTATACACATCCGATAACGAGCCTGCCCACCTTACAAAATTTATCTGATTGTTATACCAAAACCGTAGAATTGATATAACTTCTCTATCCACTGAAGTATCAGTCAATAGTTTCTGCCACAGCAACTCGTACGACACCAGATCAAACGCTTTGGAAAGGTCTAGGAAACACGCATTAACAGGCGTTTTCCTAGACGTATAATACTGGACAGTATGCTTGAGAGACAGTATGGCACTTTCTGTGGAGAGACCAGGTCTGAACCCAAACTGCGCATCATGCAGTTCGATGCGGGTCGCCATATGCCTACCAAGCAAACCATCCAGCACCTTGGCAATGACAGTAGCAAGGGATATGGGCCTATAGTTCGAGAGATCTGATGTGTCCCCAGTCTTATCCTTCACAATAGGTACAACCACAGTTTTCATTAGGTCACTGCGCAGATGAGCGTGGCTCAGACAGAGTGAGAAGAACATGGCCAGTACCCTAGGTAGGTGAACTTCTGCATGCTGCAGGTGTTCGATGCTGAGGTAGTCATGCCCTGGTGACTTGCCCCTAACCATACTTTTAAGAACAATAGCAACATCTTTTGCTGAGAACCTGACATTTATATCCTTCAGACAATCCCCAGCATCGATCACCTGCGATGCGGAGCCAAGAGGAGATTCAACTTTAAAATGTTTCACAAATAAGTTTGCTATCGCAGTAGGGTCATGTTGCCCCGCCACGCTCACGGGGACGCCCGGCCTTGGATTCAATCTATTCGTATTTTTCCAAAACCTTGAAAAATCTTTAGATTTATGATTGTCAGCGATGATGTCCATTTTAATTTTATCTTGATTGTTCTGACACCATCTTAACTTTGATTTAAAGACTTTTCTCGTGTCATACATATGTTCATACACAGAACCAGAAGTTGGTTTACGAGACATACTCCAGACTTGAAAAGCAAGCCGAGCGTCCGCGTGAGCCTGCTTAACATGCCTGTTCCAACCGATAACACGTTTGTTCCTTCTACCCCCTCCCGCATCCACATTACTGGGACATTGGGCAGCCTCTGTAAGTATACATACAATGTTTTTATACATATTGTCCAATACGACTTTGTGATTGGAATGCTTACAACAACCGTTAGCACATCCTTTAAATTCCAACGGAAAATTTATTTCCCTTAACATTGTGTGACATCTTTCTTTGTATTGACTTATTTGACTAGCATTCCGTTCTCCCCATATCGTACAGTTCTTACTCAGATTGGGTGTCACAATTGTAGGTCTTATCATATTAAAATTACACTGTAATTGTATAGGCATGTGATCCGACCAATACGTATCGTACAACACAGTGGCACTAACGATCAGTGGCCTCGCGGCCTCGGTCACTACACAGTGGTCGAGCCAGCGATGGCAACCGTGCGCGTCACTCACGAAAGTGTACGTACCCTGCGGCAATAAGTCCAGGTCCGCACAGGTCCAGCACTGCTCCTCACAGAAGCTCAACATTTCACTACCGAATAGCTCGCCTGGGTGAGCGTTAAAATCGCCGAGTATGATCACTGATTGCACATTATTACTTTCTATTATCGCACTTATTTCACTGAGACAATCTGTAAACACTGTTACGTTATCGTTCGAGTCCGTAGGCATATACACCGAGAAAATTAGTATGGAACGATCCTGCGACACTATCTTAATAGCTGCAAGGCGAACGTTGTTACAACTAACTACCGTGACAGATGGAAATAGGCTCTTCCTCCACAACAAAGCCACTCCTCCATAAGGTCTTCCACGTAGCACTCCCGCTGAGGTGTCGACTGCCGAATTGCCAGTAAAAGCGAAGTCATCATTTATTTGTCCAAGAAAGGCGATATCATGTGGCAAAAGCCAAGTTTCTTGCAACGCGATAACGTCGGCCGCTACACACAGACGCCTAACACAGTCAACGGATCTTTTAATACATTTACAATTAAAACTGATTACGGATACGGGATTAGGGATACGGATTATTTTGAATGTAGTTTTATTCCAACACACTGCAGCGTAGAGTAGGCTGCTAACACGCCGGGGACTCGAACCCCGGCGTGAGGTAGCTAAAAAATCAAACTCACGCAGCGAATACACGTAAAATTTATTATTAATAAAACCATCCGAAACAAAGAAGAAATAACAAGTAAAAAAAAATATTAATATTCAGTCGTTGGAAATTGTAAAAGGCTACCAAAAAAAATATCACAACAAGATTTTCGGAGAAAAAACTTATGGATGTTTCCAAATATTTAGGAATTTAAGTATTTTGACGAATTTAAATTCGATTGCAATCGTACGAAATTCGTGCCGCTCTATAAATTGTTTAACACAAATAAGCTCAAGATTAAGGTTTTTCTTTACATAATTTCGTTAAGATAAATTTTAAAGAGAACAAGATCTGATATTGAGAATTTAGGAAAGCACCTTAAAAATAAAATGTCACACGTCGGTATAACAGAACACTTCTATTATATTGATGGTTGGGCGTTATTGCGCCACACAAATGACTTATTTAGCACCTGATGTGTCCGTTAGGCACCTGTGTCGTCGACCTTGCTCGGCAACGATCCTGCGCTTCTCTCCGCAAGCTCGCTCGGACTTCGGCGGCCGGCAGACGAAGGAAGAAGACAGGCGAACAATAAATGGCAGGGTAAGGCCAAAAAAAGTGGCCTTTCAAACAATCTAAGAAAAAGAAAATCTTCTTAGATTAAAGAAGAAGGCACAAGTAACAAGAATACGGAACCTATAAAGGGATTACTCACCAAAGAAAAAAAGTGACGAGAAATTCCAGGGAACGTACAGTCGATTGTATCCGCTGACTACTCACATATCGTGGTTAAAAATTTGAAATTTCAGGGAACGTACAGTCGATTGTATCCGCTGACTACTCACAAATCGTGGTTAAAAATTTGAAATTCACTTTCAAAGAAAGATTCAATATTTTTGAATAAAATATCCACTCAGTAGGAATTCCAACGACAGAATGCGTTAAATTTTTTTCTTCTTGACAATGTTCAGAACAATTGTCAATTTTTGAATAATCCAAAAAAACACGAAAAAGTAAAAAAGCTGACCGAATGACTCGTAAAAAGAATTTAATCGAAATGACAACAAAAAGTATCTAATTGCAGGAATTATACTGCAACACTGAACTTTATTTTAACCCAGTACCTTCAGATAGGAGAAGAAAAGATTTGGTTTGTGCTAACTCTCAGACTAAACATGCTTTTGCTAGTCGATTTTATTAATTTTTAGGACCCTACTTGTATAACTAGTTTAACAGAGTGCTAAAGATTTATAGTTTAACTTATAATAGGTGTAATTTACTAGTACAGGAATATTTGGCAAAAGTTAATTATGCAGACACGGAAAAACTACTAGAGATTTTAAAATAAAATTTCTATCTACCTACTCAAATATAAGTCTCTTCTTTTACCTAATTTATAATAGTCTCCGTTTTATCTACTTTAGTATTATTTGCTTATTTATTTAAACATAATAGATCTTACATAATCTAGTTTTATAATGTCTCTGACTTTTTAAGGGGGTCGAGGATCTTGGCTTAGCCGTCCGGGCTGCGAGGAAGACAACCTCTATAAAAAAATCCTCTAATATCAAGTTTTGGTGCGCGGCGAGGGTATGACTGGCTGGGGAGTAGTGTCATCTACAATTTTGTAGTTGTAGGTGGCAGATCAGTCGCGAGCGCACCCACAGACAGAGTACCAGTGGACCCTCTGTTTGGGTTATAAATGAACACTTACCTAGGGACAGGGGGTGATCCTAGGATGGACCTTTTACATCCCCCATACTCGTGGGATGAACTATGGAAAAACGAACATAAAAAGAATAAAAAAGTAATGGAGAGGAGGGGATTGATGCGGGGTCGGAGTCCGACGCCACATCGGGCGCGACTTGCTCATTCAAATTGAGTTACGAGTACGCCTCACGGCTAGCCTCTGACTCCGCTAAGTTAAGCCGCACAGCGGGGTTTTTTCTTAGCTGAATATCAAGAATGCTTGACATATGACTCGCCCGCTAATTTATCGAGATAAGCTTCACGTCGTGCCTCTATCTCAATGGCTTAGTGTGGGCCAAACAACAACCAATGATGTGCGACGTACAATGCTTAGCGTTGTGTATAGAGCGCATGCTTTTTATGTCCTGTGCAAATGCAGACCATGAAGATGAGGAGTCTACGCTTGCTACTGTCGAATTAACTTCGCAAGCCGACCAGTCTGTCTCCCAGCCACAACCTGGTACCTCCAGGACCCAGGCTGAAGCGTCGCGGCATGTCATCGAGCCTGAGTCACTGCAGCTGCAGATCGAGCCTGAGGGGCCTCCAGCAGACATGGAGCTCTCCATGCCTATGCTGGAGACCGACCACCAGAGCTGAAGACATCATTAAGGAGCCCGGGACGGCCTCCTGTCATGAGAGGCCGCGTTATAAATCAGAAGCACTCACTAAACCAATCCGTATATAAGGAAGCGCTGTCACATAGCGCCTCCCTTTATGACATATGCGGGCGTCGTGTTCGTACACGTCAAGCCATCACGATTAAACAAAATGCAAACCCTCCAAAATCGATTCATGCGCAAAGCCACGGGCAGCCCCAGCACGCGTAGCATGACCATTATAGAAACGGGTTTTGTCGACGGAAGAATAGACAAAAATGACGTTCCGTGAAGACAGTACGACGGCAGCAAAGTAGAAAGAGTCAACTGCACTTTTTTACGAAATTCAGTAGTTTGTTCACGTTTTTCTTTTATTTTGCTTATATCTCGAAAATGGTGTGTCCTATCGCAAAAATAATTAAAATTTCGACCCCCTTCTTTAAACCCCTAAAACTAAACATGTAGGTAATACTTTTTCACATTTTCCATACAAAAAGTGAAAAATTCCATTTTTCCATTCCATTTTTATACTTTGCGGCCGTCGAGTAAAAAGTTTTCTACTGTCTTTAGCATGGCGATTACAAAATCAAATTGTCTTCACTACCTTAGACAACTGACAGTTGTCAGTGTGATTTTGACGGTTGGGATAGAAAACTTTCTTCTGAAATAGTCTACATATAAAAAGACCTAGACAACGATCGGTAAAACGAAAGACAAAATGACGGATTTTAGAAGGATTTTTACGGTGCGATGTCAAAAATAAAGAAACGAAATGTCACTTTGTATAGAAATAGCTATGTCTTGTCTTCCAAGAAATAGAAAGCGTCATGCTACGCCTGCTGGTATGTACGCAATGAACAATTACATGTCGATTTAAATCTGCCAACCATCCGGAAATTCCTCAAAAAAGCCAGTAAGCGCTTTTTCGACTCGGCTGCTAATCACACTAACCCACTAGTGGCAGCAGCTACCAGTTACACACCCTTACGCATACCACGCACTCGACGCCCTAAACATGCATTGTTAGATAAAGACGATGACATCACTCTCTTTCAAGAGAGTGCAAAGTTAGCTCGCAAAAAACACTTCACACAGATATCCCGTACTCGACGGCGAGTACCTCCGCGAAGTAGAGTAATAAGACACTCCCTCCATCCCTTGACCCCGCCCGCCCGCGCGGACCAAGTAAATCAAAATATTATCCCTAATAATAATAATGCACAGATACGACAAGTACCCACTTGTTCAGTAATCGGTAGCGCCCTAAGCCTAGGTTTGAGTCCCACCTTGGGACGCCCTTAGCTGTGCTACCTAACTCTATTTTATTAGCTAGGTAAGAGGCCCTTCTGGCCCCACCGAAGCCCGGTGAAGCAGCAAAGGTCCCCCGAGGGACCAACTGCAAAAACGCCAGTACCAAAAAAAAAAAAACAGCGCCTCCCTTTCGCTCGAGAGCCATCGAACCGTCAACACGTCGTAGTGACCGTCATTTATTTTCTTAACGTTATTTTAATGTCGTGTTATTTCATGTGCTTTAACTAATCGCTTAATTTATTAAATTGTTGTTGTAGCTGTAAGATTTTTGTTTTTTTTTTTAATAACTTGCCATCTAGTTTGCAAGAATAAATATTCTTTTATAGATACTAAAGGTATTTCTAACAAGAAAAATATCTTATTACTAGTATAATAACTAACTATTCTAGATTCATTCAAGATTAAATGAATAGAACTTAAATCTAAATTAACAGGTAGTTTCAAGTCATTAGGTAAGTATTGATAGTTATCAGCAAGTTCCCGGAACAATTGTTGTGTCGTAATCATTGATGGGTGTAGAATATTTTGATTACTGAATAAGACAGCGTTTGTTATGTCTTCGAATTGGAATGACATAGTTAAGATTAACACTTCTAGATTATTTAGTACCTGTATGAACAATTTGTAATCGTAGCAATAATTCATTCGTTTCTTTGGTATTTTTTTTTAAGTTGGTCGAGAGTTTGTCGATAGTTTTGTTTAGGTTAATTTCATTAATTTTAATTTTATGATTGGAGTTATTAAATGATGAAATTGTCGATGTGGTCACTAAAGTATTCTTCTTCATTAATGAAACCAACTTCATTTCATTATTTAGTAGTACGTTTATAGCATCATTAAATCTGAGACCATCGTTTCCGTCCAGATTACCAAATATCTGCTTAATCAGAGTACCTATCTACCCAAGCGCGTTTTGATCGTTTTTCTAACAAATGTGAAATAGATGAAAATTCTTTGTACATTTCATTGTAGCGGGCATTTAAAGGTTTATAGAGGTCTGAGGAACAGGGTGTAAAGTTCACTCATACTCTATGGAAAAGGGAGGATCCTCCGACCAGACGGGTGTTGTGTCTGGTGGGCAACTGCCCAACGGTTGATGTCGGGATGTTGTATATATGCTAGTTGCGCGGTAAACTCTGATTGCGCGATGCAGGATTTTGCGTGACGTCAGTCTGACGCGTAGCTCGCATGTGGCGTTGTAGATGCCGCTACAGGTTACTCTAGGTACTCTCGCTCCGTACCATGGCTTGAACCAGGGCCGGACGTGAGAGATCGCCACCGCCGATCGCCGCAACGAGGACACGGCCGCGCTCCGCCCAAGCCAGGCAGACCTCCACCATTATATAACTAAAAGTCCCGTAACAATAAAACGTACTTTATCCCTCTCAGAGAACGACATTCTGTATGGTTGGTAAAAAACGGGTTCATTTGTCGTAGTTCGAATAATCATGACGGCAGTCTTGATTTCACGAATTTTATTATTTAAGGCGATAAGACTTGAGTTTTTGTTTAACAACTTTTGTAGTTCATAATGAATTTGACTTGGCACTTTTGTCAAAGCATTGGTTATAAAGTCCTCTATGTTATGAACAATTTCATGAGTTTGAATTTGATCTCGTTCTCTTATGATTGTGTCGCCTGTTATAGTAATAAAGATAATATTGTTTGTACTTATTGCGTCTCTACCATGAATAGCATCGTACCGTATTTCTTTGTCTTGAACTATGTAAAAAGTTGCCTCTAATGAAATATTTTCTAATTGGATAATTACATCTATCTTCTCATTTTTAAAATTAGAATCTCATTGGAAATTCCACAGATATGAATAGTTGATGGTTGCCGATGAGCACATATTGATTTGGCAATTGTGTCTCTCATTAAAGAACAAGATGCTCCACTGTCTATTAAAATATGTACGAGCTTTTCATTAATTACAACAGCAGTTGTACATACCTTGCCGCTACTGTTGACATCTTTGGACTGTTTTCCTCGGCTAACTCTCTGTTTTGTCCAACAGTTCTCAGCTAAATGTCCTTTCTTGAAACAGAATGAGCACTTGTTTACAGACTTATTCTCACCCATCGTGGTTGCAGTCTCAGGCGGTAAATTATGTAATCTAGTATGACAATCACGCTCCGATCCAATCCGATTACGTTTCACTTCGGTCATAATCTTAAATCAATAATTTTAATTAATCGTAATAATTTTAATCTTTCTGACGAAGACGGCGATTCGATTTCAGTTTCTGTAATATTTTTTTGTGATATTGGAGTATAACGTGCTAATTTTTCAAATAACCCGCTCACTGTTTCTGCGCTGCTGGCAATCAATTTTGCGTGCGGATCAGTTATACCTCCAATTAACAGTTCCAATAATTTCGTTTCACGAAATTGCAGTCGCAATTGCTTTAGAATTCTATGTTTCTTTGCAAGATACATAGAAACCGTCGAGAATTGGTAACTTGTCATGTTTGTCGCTTTCTGGAAATCCCGGTACAAATCACGACATTTAGGAAAAGTTATCTGGAGATCTTCTTTCAATGCTGGCCATATTCTTTGTACTGGTGTCCATTCTTTATATAATTAACGTGCTGGTCCAGCTAAAAATGGATCACATCTGGCAATGATCTCGATATCATCCCATTTATTCTTCAAAGCCAGGGCGTCAACTTCTGCACTCCATTCACTAGCCTCAATAGCACCAACTCTAGGGTCACATTTAGGCAAAGCTATAACCTTGCTAGTACTAGTCTCTGAACTAATAACGTCTCTTTCGTTAATAACACTTATCACTGAGTGTTCACTTATCACTGATTGTTCACGTCTACTACTTATTTTACGTTTATTGGCAATCTTTTTATTGTTCATTGTGGGTTTGGGTATTTAAACTGTATTAAAATAATAAGCCTAGTCCGATCCCACTTCTGATGACAGAAGGGGTATATAATTAATTAAATTAAATTAAATACGAATCTATATTCAGTACTAAGTTCACAGTACAAAAGTGACTTATCCTAATCTTTGTTTATAATATGTTTAACCTATATATAGCTCTACATAAGTGTGGTTATCACACGCGTACCGAACAATCTTACGATATTCAGCACGCGAACATCGAACAAACGTCAGCCAGAGCAAAAGATGTTATAGCGCGTTTTGCACGGACCACCTCAATGACGAAGAACGTATTAACTTAGAAACTTTATGCGGAAAATATGCTGATATATTTTATATCGACGGAGAGGCTCTAACATTTACTAACAAAATAAAACACTGTATTCGAACCGCCGACAAAATCCCCATTCCGGTGTCTCGACTGAAGATGCGGTACTTGATTTGACACAGTTGGTTGCTGGGAATCTCGATAGGAAAACCAAATGTCTAGGAATATTTCTTGATCTTTCGAAGGCATTCGACACGGTTTCTGTTCCCATACTTATTGCCAAATTAGAGCTGCTTGGTGTTAGAGGTATAGCACTGCAAATCTTCAAAGATTATCTGAACAACCGTACCCAAAGAACCAAAATTGAAAATCACCTCAGTGATGAAGAATCCTTGTCGTACGGAGTGCCCCAAGGTAGCATTTTGGGTCCTATCTTGTTTCAAATATATGTCAATGACTTATGCAGAATGTCCCTCCCCAACTCGAGGATCTTTTTATATGCTGATGACACCGTGATTATAATTGACGGGTCAACATGGGATAGTGTTAAAAGTAGCGCGGAATTGGCACTACGTGAAATAATAAAATGGCTCAACTTAAACCTACTTACCCTTAACTATAATAAGACATCATACATTCCGTTCGCCATCCGTCAGAGCTCCGCACCAGACCACACCTTTTCGATAATAGCGCACACTTGTTCACAACTGTCATCCTCGTGCCAATGTCCAACTCTCACGCGTACCGATCATGTCAAATACCTTGGTGTTCAAATAGATGCCGGGTTACGCTGGAATCAACACGTTGATGCCCTAACCTCGAGAACGCTGAGACTGATATATATTTTCAAGTCACTAAGAGTTTCTGCAAACCCTGATACTCTAAATATGGTGTTTTATGCTCTGTGTCAGTCCGTTCTTGGGTACTGCATCAATGTATGGGGCGGTGCAGCTAATACAATTTTTCTTAAAGTGGAGAGAGCCCAGAGAGCAATACTGAAAGTGATGCTACGAAAACCTTATCGCTATCCAACAGCTCAACTCTACTCAGATTATAAGGTACTAACAGCTCGTCAGCTCTTTGTGTTACAATCCATGCTCATAAGACACTCCAGCGTCCCTCCGTCTGATCCCAATTAACGAACCAATATTCCCCCAGGTACACGACATGAAACCGCTTTTGCCAGACACCAATACTTCACATTAAGTACACAAATCTACAAGAAAATTCATAAAGAACTAAATATACTCGATTGCAATAAATTTAAATTAAAAGCTAAAGTTATGGAATGGCTACTTGAACAGGACTATGCACAAACTGAATCACTACTCAAATACATTGCCTAATATTACATTATTTTGCACTTATATTTCTTCACATATAACACCTCACACTCACTACTCTCACACAAAAACTCACACTTCATAAACACATCCCCACACACTTTTCATATTACATGTGTTCTTATTGTTATTTCTATACTATTTTTCCTTGTTTAGAATATAAAAATTGTCTAAAAAATTTCTAAAAGTAAATCTGACTGTTAACACGAACAATAGGTTGGCACAGTCCGCAGTTGTATAATCCCTATTTTTAAGTAACCTCACAGCTGAACACTGTCTCTTAAGATACAAGTTATCCTAGTTTAAGAGGCAGGGCTCACAATATTTGTATACAGACTTCTGCAGCGTAGTTAGCATCTAGTTTAATCAGTGTATACTAATGTATGTTTCTTTGTGACAATAAACTATTATTATTATTATTATTCACTCTAAAAGCTATCGATACCCGTACATACATAGAGATGAAGTCCGAGATCAGATTGGCAAAATGTTAGAGCAGGGTGTAATTATACCGTCAGAGTCCACATGGAGCTCGCCTATCTGGGTCGTCCCAAAGAAGGCAGACGCTTCAGGGAAATCCAAGTGGCGTCTAGTAGTCGATTTAAAAAATTAAATGAAAATACCCACGACGACAAGTACCCCATACCGAACATTAATGACGTTTTAGATAAGCTAGGAAACTGCCAATTCTTCACAACTCCTTGCAAGTGGATTAGTTATAACTAGACTAGTTAAAATCTACGGTAGAGTTAAGGTAATAGATTCAGAACTTAGAAAATAATATGATATTATTAAACCGGGATATTATTACTCAGGCATTCAAATAATAATTATATTTAAATTTCCGATTTTTGCTACAGAAACATATGAACTCTATAAACTGTCAATAGCCCCCCAATAAACTTAGGCAAGCCCTTGTCCCTCCTCATCCATTGATTGCAACAAGCAGGAAAGTTTATGTGTATATAGAGGCTGAATGCCCGAAGTACAACAACCGGTACCTCTGCGGAAAAACGACGAGTCACCAACTGCGCGAAAACCCAGACTGTAAGCAGAAACTTATCATAGACCAGACCCTCGATGGAAGCTGCGAAATCGTAACTACATCATTATCAAGAATAGCCATGGAAGAGTTAGAAGTGTTACTTCATATCGTTTCCCAATACAACGCGAATACATACCTTATGCAGACGAGAGGAATACACCCTACTGAATGGCACTTGCCTGGCCATCATACCCGTGAAATGCTTCCTATACACCCCAGAGTTTACCATCACCAGCTGCACCTTAGTAATGGTCAAATTTTTACAGTAGCCGATGGCACTGCTCTCTTCTTTAGTGATGATATCTAGGATAAGGTCCTTGGTGTAGCTCAGGAGGGGCTTAATGGTATTGTTGCTTGGTTACGGAGTAATGTGCTGACTCTTATTGTCACAAAAACGAAAAACGTGGCATTTGCACATCGATCGAACGTGCTACCCCCACGTTCATTGTCAATTATTGCTCACACGTGTTGGTCAATCCACCAGCCTTGCTTATGTCCTTTCCTTCAAAGGGCAGATAACATTAAATACCTTGGATTTACATTAGACCAATTCTTCAACTTCAAACCACATATAGCCGTCCTGGTAACGAGGTTACGCAAACTCATTTACATCATCATTCTAAGGCATGTAGCCGACTTTCATACCATCAAGACGGTCTAATATGCCTTGTGTCAGTCGCTTATTGACTACTGCATCATCTCCTGGGGAGGTGCTGCCAAAACGCACTTGATGAAGGCGGAAAGAGCTCAACGTGCCATGTTTAAGGTTTCTGCGGGTCTCTCCTTCCGATATCCTACAGTCGACTTTTACAAAAAGTTGGATGTACTATCTATAAGACAAACTTTTGTTCGGCATACAGTCCTAAAAAAGCACTCGCAGCTAGTTTATGATTCGGACCTATTGAAAGATAAACGAAGAAAGGGTACTCGTATGCAATACACAGTTTTTCCGTTTAATTCAATCCCACAATTTTTTCTGTTACTTAGAGGATTATCTATATAATGTCATCAACAAGGGTCAAAATATATATTCCCTACACAAACCAAGTTGTAACAAAAAAGTAACTGACTTTCTGAAAACGCTTTCTTATGAGGACACAGAAAAATTGCTCCACGCAATTACATAATACTTGCACTCAAATAATTACCTTCACGTTAACCACCATTCACCTACACATTTACCGCCGTTCATCTACACATTCACCACACACCTTGTGACTGATTTTGTTATTTAATTTCTTTTCTTTTCATATAAGTATTTATGTTTCTTTTAAATTGTTTAGTAGAAAAATGCATGTTATCTGTCTGCTTATATATGATGCCAGTAAGTGGGGCCTGGTGACCTGTAATATACGTTTTTTTCTAAAACCTACCTTGTAAACACCTTTGCTCTCACAATATGAATTTATAAAGTTCAAAACTGTTAAGTGCTACAACCATTGTGAGAGAAAATAAATAAATAAATTTAATTTATTTGATTTATATTTAATAATTTAGGTAAAAAAAATAAAACACAAAAATATAATAACGTAACTGCCAAAAATGGTTTAATGTCACAATAACATTCTCATGAGATGCTACGGATGGTCTAGTGATTTAGAGTTTTAATAAGTTTTTATGTTATTTTGTGTGTAAATTGTGTGCCTTAACCTGAGTCAAATAAATTTATTGTCTTTCTTCCTGTGATTAGAATTTTTATTTTATTCTGATAATCTTTATGACTTTTTTTTGTCCTCGGTCTGTCAGACTATGATAGACTAAAAGCACACGGTGTTTTTCCAACTACCTCCTGTCAGGGGGCGATAATAATATTATAATACCAGCCTAGTTATTGTCCCACTGCAAAGCAAAGGCCTCTTCTCATACAGAGAAGGCATGAGCGTTCATCACCACGCTTGTTCAAAGTGGATCGACGATTTATTAATATTAAAGACTAGGTTTTCTCACGCTGTTTTGCTCCACCGATGTCAGTGATGTCCAAGATAATCTTAGAAAGAACATGCGAATTGAAAGTTACATTTTTAGAACCTACCGATCGATACCGTTCGCCTATTCATCTAACATGCGGTAGATTTTCAGGTGGGCCACACTATTGATGCAGTTACTTGACTCGAAAGTATGCACCAAATAACTAACATTAACCTAGAACACTCACTTGGAATGGATTTAATGCAGAAAGAGGTACTTCTGGCATTGGTTGACAAGGCCTTTTTTTACTCGACGACGGCAAAGCCAAAGAGGGTTATGAGTCTGCTTACAATGTTTATTTGCCCATCTTAAAAACCATTCACATCTGTTACAAATTATGATGCAATAATAAAATTGGGGTGATATCGCAATCTTCACATAACGAATCGTCTGAAAAATTATGTAATGAATACAAGGAAGCGACTAAACAATCAGTCTGCAAATAATTCCCACTGTAATTATTCAATACGGACAATGTTGTCGCTTTGCAAAAATAGCTAGCAGTACGTTATCGTTAATGAAAATTCCACAAGTCTGCGGAATCGAATTTGCAGGGTCACAAGGTCTTTCATTCAAAACGCTGACACGATTACTTTATCATTAAATAGTTTCAAATATAATAACTACCATGTCCGTATCTGTATTCTCCGAAGGGTCTCGATCCTGCACTGCCAGGCTGGTATGGTTGGTTTTGGTCGAGTAGCCCCGTCAGAATTTGGAAACTTGACGTTAGCTAAACGACATGCCGCAACAGCTGCGCAATACAGGATCGAATGTGTATCAACGAGATCCTCGCTATTCTCGAACAAATTCTTAAGCTGCGAGTCCAAGGCACACACCAGCGCCCTATTTTTTTTCTGCATAGGTAGACATGGTAATCGAGGTCTAACTTCGGTCGGAGTGGATCTGTACTCACGAAATGCATCCTCCAGTGCGCTCCTCAATCGGGCGTTGCACTGGCTACTTACTGAAGCAACCCTATTATCTTCCACTTCTACATCATGATTTGACCGCGGCGGTATTTCATCAATGCTTGACGGTTGTATCGCGGTTTGTGTAGAACTCGAGACGATATGGTTGCTCAACTCTGAGCGCAGACTATCAAGTGCGGCATCGTCCAATCTATGACTGCGTTGGATGACCCGCACCTGATCCGACAGTCATTGGGCCGAGACGTTAACAGTTGGTTCTAGTTCCTGAAATAGAGACAGCATCCTACCACGGTACGCAGTGAGGTTAGTTCCTCCCTCTGTAGACCTGTAATATGCGCGCATGACGTTCTCGTTCATAAACTGAGTCCAATTCATGCGCTGCACACGACCACCGGCAGCGGGGACACGGCTCGGGGCCGGACGGCCCCTAAGTCCCAAGCTCCTCGGTGGCCGGCCTCTCCCATGCGTTCAAGTGTAGACGACGTCGGCGAGGAAAAATACTCGTCGCTCGAGCTCGACGCAACTACCACGGCCGGTCTCTCCTGGAGGAGGGTTATGGGGTCATCGGGGTCGACTAGGACATGCCGCGGACGGCGGAATCGAAGAAACGCTTGGATAGGTATCGATGGTGATCGGACGGGGGTGATCCCCTCCTCACTGCGTGCTCGCTTATGTAGAGCGGCTTGCGTAGTAGGGAGAGTGGGGAGGCGTAAGTGACGCATAGCACTACGTAACTCGGCCCGCTGCACGTGCTGTTTACAATGGTGACGCCGTCACGGCCATGCTGACGTGCGGACGTCCTCGTGCGCGTAAACTCATCAAGCAGTATCTAAAAAGATAGAACGATATTATTCATGTGCGTTCATCCTGACTAGCAATCTGGTCCAGTTCATCTCTTCAGAGTTTGCGTAGAATTCTGAACCATTCGATATTGAGCTTGCAGGACTTATACTAGCAATCTGGTTCAGTTCACCCCTTCAGAGTAAGGTTTTAATTCGGGACCGCAAGTTATTGAGCCTTCAGGACTTAATCTGGTCCGGTTAACCCCTTCAAAGTAAGCTTTTAATTCTGGACCGCTCTTTATAGAGCCTTCAGAACTCGTCTTATTTTTTTTATTTTTTTATCCCTCTTTTTTTCATTCCTCTCCTTTTAATATATTTTTATTCCTCTTTTTTTTGTCCCCTCTTTTTTTTTTTTTTTTTCGGCCCTTTGTTAATTAATGACCCTGCAAAACTATTATCCCTAGGACCAATTATTGCTGACTACAGGGTCAACTCTTTTGCTTATTATTACGGCTGCTTTAGTAACAATAGTAATTGAATCTGGATTAAAAGACTCTTGATACAAAATGTGAACCAACGTGGTTAACACTTTCCCTGATAACTGTTAAACGTGAGTCAGCAGACATTGTGTCACTATCAATCGATATAGTATTACTATTCACAGACATGGGAAGAAGGCGTTTAAGTTTATGTATATATGTATTCACAGACATGGTATCTCTATTTGCCAAAGGTAGATTACTGTTAGGCGTGGTATTCTCGTGGCTTGTTTCGTGTACCAGGGTACCGTCATGATCACTGCCTGCCGTCACGTCATCATAATTTCCACGATATGTACCAGAACATTTTGCCCATGAGATATGTACTTCACGTAATTTTTTGTGAGAATATTTATAGACCCTATTAGCCCCATTAATATGTCACAACTCGTTTCAGTTTCTAACATGGGGGTACTAAAAGAACTCTTAAAATCTATATCTATATCTATCTACTCGTTATTTTTTGTATTTGTGTGTTTTTTCTTTGCGTCATGTTTACCGCAAATAAATGTATTTTCTATCTTCTTTTTTTTTTCTTTCTATATTATCATACGAACGCCCGGGATCAGTAATTACTCGTTTCGGGGCGCCAAACAAATGAACTGGATTTTAACTGCTTTAAGCCTCAGGGCAAAAACGAACGCACGAATAAATGATGACAGCCGCACGGGTCCATCGAAGGTTAAGCTATGCTTGCCGCAGTCGGTTCGTGAATGGGTGACTATTCATTACATATCGAAACCCTCCCGTGCCTTGGAACGCGCATTAAGCCGTTCGTACAGGCTATCATTCGGCTATCTTTGACAGTCGTTACGGATAGTAAGAGGCCCAAAAGTCTGACACCAGTCTTATCAAGGGGTATCGTGTTACCCAGTCATTGCGATGCAGGCAGTTCGATGCAATAATTGCAATCGACCACGTTTGCTGACATAGCGATCCAATACGGCCGCACTGAATGCGCCGCGAGCTCAGTGCATAACGGACAGCAACCGGGTGCATTCAGTTCCATTATTTTGCTCATTCTAGCGATAGCTTAGCGTAGACGTTTAATTGTTAGCTCTCAGCAATAAACCTTTTAAAGTTAATTGAGTGTTTAACTTGGCAGCGTAACAATCCCACCAGATACCACTTAGGTCGCGCCCCATACATTTTGGTCCTTCGAGCCTATACAAGGACTTCGCGGTCAAACTTTAGTTTTTCGGGACTGACGGTCGTGAAGTGAACTTGAACAGAACTAGTGACATTTTGTATTGCAGTGTTACTTAGATAAGCTTAGCAGTGACTGGTGGTTACCTTAGCAGCGAGACTTTAGAAGTGACTTTAGCGGCAGTATATTGAGTTGGAGTGCTCAATATATTGTCTCAGCGATATAGCAACAGCGGTGCTCGGGGAGTACCGTTCCAGTAGCAGTGAGTTCACAGCTCACACCAGCTGCAGCGGATCAGTGACGTGGGGAGCAACCCGCGACAGGATAGCAGCGATAAAGGACTCTTACAAATAAGATTGTTCAATTTTCTAACACAAGCAGCGAGATGGAGAGCCTTTATTTTCTTCAATCAGAGATTGCGGAGGGCATTACAAAACTCTTAATCAATTTTAAAAAGGATAGCGTAGAGCGTAAGACGTTAGATTACTGTAAGCGTAAACTAGAGTTACTTGAGTAGTACTGGAGGGACTTTCAAGTGAATCATGAAAAGATTCTTCCTTTTGAACAGACGAATCATAAATATTTTACCAAGTCTGAATATGAGAGTACGAACCAGCATTATTTAACAGCTAAAGAGATTATTAGTAAATATAAATTAGAGTTGATGCAACAAGATCAGAAATCACCGTACCTTCCTCAACCACTCCAGCGAGAGGCGCCCGGAACTTTAGCGTATCAGCCGGGACCGCCAGCAACAGCAGCAGCAACTCCGACCTTCGAGTCAAGAGGGTCCAACAGCAAGCTTGACGATATGCTTCATAAGCAGTCGGTCAATTTTAGAGCGTTTCTTAGAGCAGTCAACAATATTGATGTAGAAACTATTGTTGACAAGTGGGAATTCGAAGACGCCCTTCGAAACCTGCACAGTCGGTGGACTACCATTGATAACCTTCATTGTGAAATCATTGGCGAATCGGGGGAAGATGTAGCAGGAGATTATGAATATAACTTCACCAAACACGAGCGAACTTTTAACAGCTTGAGAAAAGCTATTAACTCCAAAATGTGGTCAACATCCTATCGGGAGAAATCTACCCTTCAAATGGATATTCCTGTATTTACAGGCCATTACCAGCAATGGATGCCTTTTAAGGATCTATTTAGCGAAGCGATCCACAAGAACAACGCTTTGTCAACCGCTCAGAAAATGCAATACCTTAAAGGCAAGTTAAAAGGCGAAGCAGAGCGTTTGATTCAGCACCTTCCAATCAGCACCGATAACTATAACGTTTGTTGGAAGATTCTAAATCATCGATTTGATAACAAGAGGATTATCTTTACAGCACACGCCAATATGTTCCTGAATATTCCCAACATACAGCAGCAATCGTTTTCAGCGTTTAAAAAGATGCATGACGCAACGTTAGAGAGTCTTCACGCCATCAAAAATCTAGGTGCGGATACTAGCACGTGGGGCCCTCTAATTGCGCATATTATGGCGCAAAAGCTGGATAGTGAATCTTATTCCGAGTATATAGACTCGTTACAGAATCCTAGAGAGCTACCAGTTCCACAAGAATACTTAGATTTTCTAGAAAATAAATTCACTAATCTAGAAACATCTCGTCGACGACAAGACAACATGCAAAAATTGCAGCAATCTCAGCAGCAAACGGGTTCTTCAAAAACGTTTCAAAACAATCGAAAATTCAGCAATTATCATAAATCGGACGATAATAATTCAAAGAACGCAAAAGCAATGCACGTGCAGGAAATCAAATGCCCTCATTGTTTTGCAGAGCATACATTATATAAATGCGCAAAGTTTCTTCAAATGACAAAGGAAATTAAACTAAAAACCCTTTTTTTTTTTTTTTTTTTGTTCCGGGGTGGAAAATCCTCATGGATGTCCCCCGCCCTGGGGGGGCGGAGGGGTCTGTCAGACTCTTACTGACTAAAAACCACCCCGGTGTTCCGTCTCACACCTACGCCGGGGGTCGCGGGAACGTACAAATCTTCCGCAACCCCCGGCCGGTGCCGGCCCGCCTCTGCGGGCCCCGTCCGGTCCAGCGGGGGGAGTGAGGTGTTTGACTCCCCCCGCGACGTCTAAGAGGGGCGCGCGTGGAACACTACGCGCCGCCACCTCGGGTCCTGATGTATGGGGGGCGACGGACGTCCCCGAGTCCGTCGCCCCTGGACCCCTTTAGGGGGGCTGGAAGAGGGCGTTGTCCGCCCTCCGCCGACGCCCGGTGCGCCTGCTGCGGGCCGGGTGAGAGGATGAGATCTCTCGCTCCCTTTCCGCAGCCTCCTTCTGCGAGATCACTGTTTCGCAGAAGGATACCACCGCGTCCCAGGACTCCTCGCCGCCGACCATCGCATTCACAACGGCCGGCAGCGAGAGGTCACTGCCTACTCCTGAGATGAGGGCACGGCGCGGCTCCTCCCAAGCGGCACACTCTGCCAGCGTATGCCGCGCCGTGTCCTCCCGGCAGTCGACGCAGTGGTGACACCGGGCGTCTGGCTCCCTGTTTATGCGACACAGGTACTTCCCGAAGCAACCGTGCCCCGAGAGCACCTGCGTCACCCGAAACGACAGGGAGCCGTGCCTCCTCCCGAGCCAGTGGTCGAGCACCGGCCGGACCGCCTCGATGGTGACGAGGCCGGCGGTAGGGCGTGAGAGCCTGTCCCGCCATTCCGCCACCAGGACCTCGCGGAGCTGCGACCGACGCTGCTCCATTTGTCGCTGCATCGGTCGCTCGCCCCGCGCCCGCGCTTCCTCGCGCCACCGATACAGTGACGCGAGCACCTTCGCCTCCAGGTCCCAGGGCGGAGATCCGGCCAGTGCACAAGCCGCCTCGTAGGAGATCGTGCGGTATCCCCTTATGACTCTGACGGCCATTGCTCTCTGCGGCTTTCGCAATACAGCAATGCTGCCGGCCGTCAGGTCAGCCGCCCAGATCGGGGCCCCGTAAAGGGCCATCGACCGCACGATCCCCACGTAGAGCCGCCTACAAGCGGCGCTCGGGCCCCCCAGATTGGGAAGCAGCGTTGACAGCGCCCCGGCCGCGCCCAACAACTTGGGCGCCAGCTGCCGGAAGTGGGGGCCGAAATCCCACCGGCTGTCGAGCACCAACCCAAGGTACTTCATGGTGGGCTCGACAGCGATTCGAACCCCCCCCACCACAATGTGGGATCCGGATGGTGGCGCCCGCCGGGGACCATGAAACACCATGGCCTCCGACTTGTTGAGGGCCACCTCCAGGCCGAGGCGCCGTATGCGGCTCACCGTCTGTGAGACCGCAGCCGTCGTCAGCAACGCTGCCTCCCTGTACGAACTCCCCCGGGCCGTGACCAGCGTGTCGTCCGCGTAACACGTCAGGTCGACGCCCGGTTGGAGTTCGCCCCTCAGCACCCAGTCGTACCCGATGTTCCACAGGAGTGGGCCCAGGACCGAGCCCTGTGGAACACCGCACGACATGTGGCGCTGGTTGACGCCATCGCGTCCCACGAAGGTGACACACCTCTCCGCCAAATAAGCCCCAACGATACGGCGGAGGTAGAGAGGCACCCGATGATAACGCAGTGCCTCTCGAATACAACTCCAGGGCAGGGTGTTGAAGGCGTTGGAGATGTCCAAGGACACCGCCACCACCACCCCACCCTGGGACACCGTTTCCTCCGCCAGGACTCTCACCCGCGATATAGCGTGTATGGTGGAGCGCCCATGCCTGAAACCGAACTGGCTCTCGTCCAGGTCCGGCCCTTCTCTGCACAAGTGGCCGACGAGGCGGGCTGCGAGTATCCGCTCCAGCAGCTTACCCACCTCGTCTAGCAGCACTATGGGCCGGTACGCGGACGGCGAGTCCGCAGGGCGCCCCGCCTTCCTGAGCAGGACCAGACGACCAGTTTTCCACAAAGTGGGAAACTGGCCCTGCTCGAGGCACGCTGTGTAGAGTCCTCTCAGCTGGGGCTCCAGCTCCTTCAGAGCGAGGGCTAATGCTCGGCCGTGGATCCCGTCGGGCCCCGGAGCCACGTTCTTGGCCCGGAGCCGCATCACGGCCGCCCTCATCTCTGCCTGTGTCACCTCTGGGACGCTGATGGCGTTCTCCTCTGTAGACTCTGCGGCTGTGGGCAAAGCCATCGGCGGCGGAGTATGCTCCGCTCTTGCCGGGAAGAGGGCTGCGACTACCTCCTCCAGCAGCTCTGGCTGAAGACTCTCCGTAAGTGGAGGCGCCGCGGCTCGAAGTTTCCCTCGAACCGCTCGATAAGGGCGCCCCCACGGATTCCCGTCTAGAGTCTCCAACATCTCCTCCCTGGCTCGCGTCTTCGCCTCGCCGATGGCCAGCCACAGTCTCTTTAGCCGCGCGGTACACCTCATACAGCGCGGCTTCTTCGTCAGGGACCCGACGACGTCTCCTCCGGTATCGGGTGTACTGGCGTCTCACCGCCACGCACGCGACGCGTAACTGCGCGATCGCGGCGGACCACCAGTACACCTGGCGCCTTGCTGACTGTGCGTGGACTCGGGGCATGGACGCGTCGCAAATTTGCGTCATCGCCCCGCAGAACCACAGCGCCTCCTGTTCGACGTCGACGGGTCCGCTCACTGCCGACTCCCGGCCCCAGGCCTGGACAATGGCGGCCTCCTCGAGAAGCTCCCTGTCGATGCGCTTGAGCGACCAGCGCGGGCCGTCCGTTCGCGGGCCCGATGAACTGCGGCCGCCGGCGGTCTGGGCGGAGACGTCGAAACGGATGTATCGGTGATCCGACAACGTCTCCACCTCCACGGCGACACGCCAGTCACGAACACGGCTCGCGACAGCAGGGCTAGCGAACGATACGTCCACTATAGACCCGCCCCGCTGCCGAACGCACGTGTGGACCGAGCCCACGTTCAGGACGACCAGGCCGGTCGTGACCGCCCACTCCTCCAGCGCCTCACCCCTAGCATCGGTCACCGGAGATCCCCACGCCGCAGACTTGGCGTTGAGATCCCCTAGCAACAGCACGGGGCGAGGGTGGAGTCGGCCCACGACCGCACCCAACTCGACAAGGAAGCTTTCGAAGTCGGCGAGACTCTTGTTGGGCGAAAAATACGCCCCAACCACGCCAATGCCGTCCGCGAGGGCGGCCACCCAGCCGTGTCCTCGGGACGGGTTGGCGAGAGTCCCGCCGATGATGGCCACCAAGCCGTCAAGGTCTCCCACCCAGTTATCCCGGGGGGGGACAAAGTACGGCTCGGCGACCACGGCCACGCGAATCGACCACTCCGCCATGCTCTGGAGCAAGAGATCCTGAGCTCTGGCACAGTGGTTGATGTTGCCCTGGAGGAAATGGTAGAGCGCCATTAGGCGCAATCCATCCCCTCCGCACCATTCCTAGGCCGGGAGTCGGCCGAAGGGCAGCCAGGCTGAGGGGGGGGTAAAGAGCCCCCCGCAGCCTTGGCACCCCTTCTCTTCTTTTTGTTGGCGGGTACGCCACAGGCCTTTCCGCCCGCTCTGTGCCCGGCGGGCCTTCCTGCAGCTGTACAGAGGCTGCAGTTTGGCGCCGCGGAGCACTTGGCCGCCTTGTGGCCGGGCTGGCCGCAGCGATAGCACTGCTCGCTGCGGTCCACTTCGGCGGTGCACCGTGCCCTAACATGCCCAATGTCAAGGCACCGGTAGCACCGCATGGCCCTGGGCTGCAGCAGTTTCACACTCGCCGCAACCCATCCCACCAACAAACGCCCACCGTCAGCGACCTTGTTCGCCGCCGCCACCGGGCACCGCACCCAAATCGAGCCGAGCCCGGAAGCGTCGGCGCGGATGTCGCCCGTCCGCACGTCGTCGGGCGGACATCCACCGACTCGGGCGATGGCCGCCACAACCTCAGCCGGGATTGTCGAGTCGTCCAGGCCACCGACGCGCAGCTCAGCTGTCTTCATCGGCCTGGACACCCGGACGTCCTCCGGGTTGAGGACCTCCCTAAGCTTGGCGGCCAGGATGTCCGCCTTTTCACCGCTAGAGGCACCCGACACCTCGAGCAGCCGCGCCCCCGTAATCGCCGGCTTCATTCTGAAGCCGGACGGTGTTCCAAGGTCGGGGAACGCGACTTTGGCTTTCGCCTCAGTCAGGACCGCCTTGTAGGTGATGCCCCTTTCGACGGCTCCGGGCTGCAGCGTAATCACTACAGCCGCGGAGCGTGGGGCTCTGACCCTAGGCGGTCCCTGGGCCCTCTTCGCTGCCGGTGCCGGTGCTCCAGCCGGTGCCGGTGGTGCCGACTTCCTCCCCTTACGACGGCCCCTCTTAACGACCGTCGTCCAGGCCTCCGTGGAAGGCCCGGGCATTGCCGCCTGTGGTGCAGCCGCCGGTGGCGCAGTCGCCGGTGGCGCAGCAGCCCGGGAAGTGGGCACGGACGCACCCTTAGCGGGCTTTTTGGTCCCACTCCCGGAGCGGCATGTCCCTGCCGCCGCGGCTATTACTGGCCCCTGCTTGGCGGGCCCCTCCTTTCTCCGCCTGTCTGCAGCGAGCGGTGGGCGGAGGGTTTCCGCCGGCAGGAGCCTTGCCTCTATGGCCTCGAAGCGGGCACCCACCATCGTTCCACACTGCATCATGCAGATGCGGGCGATCTTTTCGATCTCCGCATCCGCAAGTGCAGGGGTCGAAGCCGGAACCGGCAATGGAGCCGACGATGGGGCCGCGACGGAAGAGGGGCTGGTGGCCGCGGGAGCTGCCCTCTGGGCGGCGAACTGGCGCTTGAGGTCCTCCAACTCGGATCGGAGACGGCCGTTCTCCTCCCATAGCTTCGCCGTCTCCTCCGTGCTAGTGCGGTTAAGGAGGACCTCAACCGCCTCCTTGATGCCATCGGCCGCCTCCTTCAGAGCACGTGTGAATGTGCCCTTCAGGTTGCCCGATTTGGTGGCAACCTTCAGGACGACATCCACGCCGTCCAAAACTTGGCGGCTGAGTGCCACCGCTGTGATGCCCCCCTCGGCAGCCATCCGAGCAGAGCGCCGCTCACGGGCCTGTCGGGCCAACTCGCTGACCTCGTCAGCCGCGACAGTCCTTCGCTGGGCCCGCCTCGCAGCGGTTGCCTCCGCTTTATTTGAACCCAGCAAGGACACTGTGGAGCCCCCGCTCAGGTCCGCCTCCATGGGCTCGAGGCCACTCTCCGCGCTATCCGCGCGCTCCACTGGAGCTGGCGTGGTGGTCCGGCGTATCGGCATGAAGCGACCCCGCCCGTCACGCTCCGTTACCCGAGCGGGGACTCCGCCCGCCGCACGACCTCTCCCTCTCTGTGTCGTTGGCACTTTTGCGGCCGACAGGTTCTCCTCACTAGAGGATAGGCTGCGCTTCCTCCTAGAGTCCTCCCTGTCGGACCGGTCCCTATCAGGACTTGAGCCTCCTCGGCTCTTGTTGCTGTCGGAGACAGCAATCGGCGTGACCACGACGCGCAGGGGCTTCAGGTTTTGAAGCTCCTTTTCTCGCTGGCCGGTGGTGTCGGCATTAAAATTAATCACGTCTTCGGATGGTTGAGAACGTGATGAGCCTCCTCGGCTCATGTTGCCATCGGCAAGCGGAAGACATTGGTTGCCCCCCCCAGAATACGAGGGGCATGACGTTCCCGATGGGAACGTGGCGGATTCTCCGGCTGCTGAGCAGCCGGTACCGCCCTGGGGTAGTGTTTTTCCCTTTGTCTTATTTTCCATGATTTGTTTTCCTTTGAAGGGTATGGTCCCTATTCTCCCATTTTAACCCACCCCCCCAGCGCTAGCGACCGGATCCCCTCCGGCCATTCATCCCCTCGGCACGCTCGACCTTGGGATTGAGGTAATTTTTTAAAGAGGTTGTCTTCCTCTCCCGCTCCCACTGTACGCCTACCACCAACCCTCTGCAGTCAGAGGGGGTGTAGACGTAAGATGGCCATCAGGCCTACCCCTATGACGGACTCGCCGTCCCGCCCCTAGCCCGGTTCCCTTCACCGACCATCTAGGATGATAGGTGATTGGAACCATGACCCTTCCCCGTTTGTTGAAGATTAGCCGCCAGCCCCAATTGTCCACCTCCAAAAGCAAGTGGGCAATTGGAGCTGACGTTGCCCAGGGTGCGCCACGAGGAGGCTCTTCAACATGCACCCCAAACTAAAAACCCTCAAACAACTGAAATGTTGTTTTAATTTCATTTTTAATCATAATGGCAAACAATGCCATTCCAAGAAACGATGCCTCACGTGTTCTGGCAGGCATCATACTTTATTGCATGATTGTTTTGCTGATGGCCAGCAAAATAAAACGAATGATGAAAATCTTAAGGAAGAAAAGCATTCAAAGCAAAGCAGCGGCAATATTGTTCACGCATCTCAGCAAAATCTCACCGAGATTCTTTTAGCTACAGCGTTAGTGAGGGTGACAGCAGCAGATAGCACGCAGCATGTCCTGAGGGCTCTCATTGATCAGGGCTCACAGGTATCGTTGATTACAGAGAAGGCAGCTCAACAGTTAGGTTTAAAACGAAAGAATTTTTATGGAGCGGTTTCCGGAATAGCAGAAAAGGAATCTAACTGTACGGGCAAGCTAAGCATTATATGCCAGTCTATGTATAATAGCTTTAATTTCCGTATAGATGTTTTGATTATGAAAAGTCTAATAAAAAACTTACCAAATCAATAATTTAAAAAGCCTTCGTGGTCGCATTTGGAACATATTAATTTAGCGGATCCAGAGTTCAGTACAAGTCGTCCAGTGGACTTATTACTCGGGGCAGACGCCTATGCTCTTATCATGCTTGATGGTTTGATAAGAAGTGCTGATACGTCTACACCCTTAGCTCAGCAAACACAGCTAGGATGGTTACTGTGTGGAACCGTAAAGCCACAGTTCTATTGTAACGTCATCGTAAATAATATAGCGGATATTCATCAATTTTGGCAAATTGAGGATATCAGCGAGCAAAATGAAATATCAGCGGAAGATCAACAATGCGTCGAGTATTACCTAACAACGACAAAACGTCTGGAAAGCGGTCGTTATGAAGTTAGGTTGCCGATGAAGCAGCAAGCGAGCGAAAAGCTAGGATCGTCAAAGGAAATAGCACTAGCACAATTAAAGAATCTAGAGAAAAAGCTTAGCAGGCAAGAATTTCTGGCTCAGCAATATAAGCAATTCTTAAGCGAATATGAAGAGTTGGGGCACATGAAATTAGCAACTGTTAGCAGCGACGGAACAGAGTGTTTCTTACCTCATCATGGGGTTCAGCGAGCGGAATCCTCCACTACGAAGTTACGTGTCGTATTTAATGCATCAGCGAAGACCTCTTCGGGACTTAGTCTCAATGACATCATGCATCGTGGACCTAACCTGCAGCAAGATCTACAGGCACTGCTACTCAAGTGGAGACAATATCGATACGTGTTCACTGCCGATATCGAAAAAATGCATCGGCAGATACTAGTTAGCGAAGCGGATCAAAAGCTTCAACAAATCTTTTGGAGAGCACAGACTAGACAGCCAACCAGAGCATACCAGTTAACAACGGTGACATATGGCACGAATTCATCTCCTTTTTGGCGATGATGACCCTTCGAACATTAGCAGCGGACGAGAAGAATAACTTTCCTACAGCAGCAAAAATAATACTAGAAGATTTCTATATGGATGATCTGGTAACAGGCGCGCATACTATCGACGAAGGGAGAAGCAGCATATCAGAACTTAATTCGTGTCTAAGCAGCGGCGGATTCTTGCTGAGAAAGTGGTCAGCAAACGAGAAAAAGCTATTGGAAGAGATAAATTCATCGCAGCAAAATAATCAAGCACCAGCATTCATTTTCAAAACTGAAAACACAGCAAAAACTTTGGGCTTGAGATGGGATCCAGAAACAGATGAATTCACTTTCCAATATACTTCAACAGCGAATACTACAAGACTTACAAAAAGATTGCTTCTATCGGAAATATCCAGGTTATTTGATCCTTTAGGTTGGCTAGCGCCGCTGACTACAACATTCAAATTGTTGTTTCAAAAGGTCTGGCAAGATGAAATTCAATGGAGCGATGAAGTTTCAGCCGAGATCAACAATGACTGGGTAAAATTAACTGAGGATATGGGATGTATAAGCAGATGTAAAATCCCACGATGGTTGCAAAGCAAACGAGATGATACTATCCAACTCCACGGATTTTGTGATGCATCTCTTAAAGCGTACGCATGTGTCGTATATGCCATAATCGTATCAAAAACGGAAGCATCGGTAGTACTAGTCGCAGCTAAAACAAGATTAGTACCAAACAGCAAGACAGTATCCCTTCCTAGATTAGAGCTATGTGCGGCGGAACTTCTATCCAGGTTATTTACAAAAGTAGCCACTAGCATGACTGGCATAGATTACGAAATCTATGCCTGGAGCGACTCTAAGGTCGCCCTTAGCTGGATACAGGGTTATCCAGAACGTTGGAAGCCTTTTTTAGCGAATAGAGTGAAGAAAATTATTAGCGTAGCATCACCAGGTGTTTGGCATTACGTATCGACTAAGGAGAATCCAGCCGATTCAGCGAGCAGAGGAACTTCCATTAAACAACTAATGGAGAATACGTTGTGGTGGCGAGGCCCAGCTTGGTTATCGACACCTTTCTTTAAGCCAAAGCGAGAGCAAGCAGAGTATACGACCGAAGAAAGGTCCGGAAGCAAGTCATAACCGTCCAAAACAGCAATCTTGAAAAAAGCGTAATTAACGATTTATTAGATCGTCACAGTTCATTCATAAAAATAAATTGCATCGTAGCATGGCTATTACGTGCACTTGCACCGACAAGTAAACAAAGGCCGTCATATCTCACATTACAAGAGCTTAGGAAAGCAAAATTAATTATAATTAAATGCATACAGCGCAGTGAATTTGGTTCGGATATCGATGGTTTGATGAATAATAAACTTAATTCTAATAGCAAATTATTAAATCTGCAATCATTTTTGGATGAAAACGGCATATTAAGAGTCGGAGGACGTCTTAAAAATGCCAACATTAACTCAGATATGAGACATCCAATAATAATTCCATATAGCGGGAGATTAACGGAGCTTCTTATCCAGCAAGCACATGAGCACTCCTTCCATGGTGGAACTCGATTTACCTTGTCTTTATTGAGACATCAATATTGGATAATTTAGGGAAACAGAGCTACTAAAAAGCAGCTTCGTAAATGTGTGACCTGCAAAAAACAAGAACTTAGCTACATCAAATAATGGGAGACCTGCCTGATTGCCGATCTAACCCAGCGCCTCCATTCTATCATACTGGAATAGACTATACGGGGTGTATTCGAGTAAAAGCAAACAAAGGGAGAGGCATTAAAACGACTAAAGGATATATCGCCTTGTTTATTTGCATGGTTACAAAAGCGGTCCACATAGAGCTGGTCTCAGACCTAAGCAGTACGTCATTCATAGCCGCGTTGCGTCACATGGCGGCTCGATGGGGGACTCCAAAACACATATATTCAGACAATGGTACTAACTTCGTAGGTGCCAACAAGATCCTTCAGGAGGAACAGCAACAGTTCGAGCAAATCTTTAATGACACTTTTTACCGAGAGATAGCGGAAATGAAGATAGAATGGCATTGGAACTGTCCTTTATGGCCGAGTGCTGGAGGGATCTGGGAGCGATCTATTCGGAGCCTAAAGCAACACCTCAAAAGAGTAATAGGGGACCAAGCTTTAACTTTTGAAGAATACAGCACGGTCTTGTCGCAAATTGAAGCAACCCTTAACACAAGACCGCTGTGCCCAATATCTGAGGATATCGACGACATCGATTTCCTCACGCTAGTGCATTTTATAACCACTCGTGCCGGTCTTACTATAATAGTTTAAAAAGTCATAAACCGTACCGTACCGAGATGGTATTTAGTAAATAAAACGTTCCAAGATATATGGAAGCGGTGGAAAGCGGAGTATCTTAGCCAGTTATCGGTACGCAGCAAGTGGTTAAAAGCACAAAAGAATATAGAGGTAGGCGATATGGTAACCATTCATGACGACAACTTTACCCCTGGAAAATGGCCCGTTGGTCGAGTGGTTGAGGTCCATCCAGGAAAAGATGGAGCCGTCCGTGTGGTGACTTTAAAAACCAAAAATGGGTTTATAAAGCGGCCAATTATCAAGCTTTCTATCCTACCTATAACGGAAAAAGAAGCAAGTAAACAAAAGCAAAAAGAAAGCGAAGCAAAAAAGCAGCATCAGCAAAGCAATGAGGCAAAAGCGGAAGAGAAAGCGAGTAAACAGTTTAGCAGTTGTCCTAAAATATATAGCATAGTATTATCATTGCTATTTTTATGAGCCCTATACTACGCACTGAAGCAAGTTTCAAAATAACTAAATTGAATAGCAATCAAACGTTGTATTTCGACCCTGTGGGACAAATGCATCTTATTCGTGATCAGTGGAAAATCATAACGTACTATAATTTGGCTCCTTACTGGCAAGGAGATAAAGCGGTCAAACAATTTTCTCAATACCTCGAGCAAACATGCGGGAAAATTCAAGAACAGAGCCATTGTAAAATGATCGTCTTACAAATACAACATGAGTACGATGAACTACAATATTATAATCAGCTGTTGCTCAATAAGCACTTTGGAGCGCGTCCGCGAACTCAACGTGGGCTTATCAACGCTGTCGGCTCCATAGCTAATTCATTGTTCGGAGTACTGGATCAAGAATTCGCAGAAAAATACAAGCGTGACATTGACCTAATACAAAGGAATACATTCCACCTTAGTCAGCTGTACAGTAAATCAGACATCGGTCATAGAAGCGGAGTACAATATCCTAAAGAGAACAGAAGAGACAATTGAAAAGCAGCATAAGATAATTAATAAACATTTAAATTACTTAGACAGCGTCACCAATATATTGCAGCAAGAGATCGACGTAATGTCGATTCAGCAAGATTTCTCTTTAGCAGCGTTAGCGACCACAAATATGATCCAGAATCTGAGGCGGATTCAGGATACTTTTCTTGATACCATGACTGAGATCTATCATGGTCAGATCAATCTGCATCTCTTGACTCCACAGCAGCTCCGTGGTGAGTTACAGATTGTATCTAGTCAAATATCTAAAATTTATAAATACATAAAATTTATACGTATTTATTCCAAAATTTCCATAGATATTCTAGACATAAGTGTCCACAGTTTACTGTATTAAATTGTTGAAATCTAGTATAGTTATAAAAAACATCACAATTTTTAAAGTACTGTATTAATTTCATTGGAGGTTTCAAATCTCCAAAGCTATCAAAGTATTCACAATAATTGTTTATTTTAACATAAGCTACCCAATGCGTTCCTTCGTTTTTATAATCGTCCAAGTTAACGATACCACATTCAATCCGTTTTGGCGTCCTTGGTAACTGATCCTTCATGTAGACTCCTCGAAAGTGTGGAATGTCGCGTGCGTGCCTTTGGATGTCTACATTAGTTAGAGCACGATTAGGTAGCTCATTTTTCAATTTTTTGAAGATTTTATGAATAAACCTTTACCATTTTTATGTGATCTTATGTATAAACCTTGGCCTAACTTTAAAGACTCCATAGCCTTATTATGTCGTTGTGTTTCTCGCAAATTTTGCTTTGTAATCGTTAACAGTTTTTGCAATACCAGCTGCACCACCAGCTAAAGTTTCTAAAGCTGATAAACCCGCAAAAATTGGGATTAAAGGTAGAATACCTCCCGTCTTTGGTAAGGGTATCACTCGCGGTACTCGAACTTTCTTAATGTTTGGAAATATTTTTTTTGCTGCCAAGTAAACAGCGTTAATTAAAGTTTTACTGTCCCTTGGTTTCAGTTTTTTATTTTCTCTCTTATTTTTGACACGAAACTTTTAAACGTTTTAACACCGGAACAACATTTTAGTTTGGTTTCACTAACCATGAACTAAGTTTTTCGCCTTTCCCAGCATCGTTCGATTTAAATCTTTGTTTAGCCATATTTAGCAGTTGTAAATACGCTTTGTGACGATTGGGTAAGTCTGTATGGTTTGCATATGCAATGTCGTGATGCATACAAGCTTCGTCTAGCTTATTCACACCTCGATCGCCTCGCAGCAATCTCGCAGTTCTCGACTTTTGTTCCCGGTCCGCAATAGTTATAACCAGGCAAATGAAGTTCGAATGGCAGATTATTAATTACACTATTAACTAGTCCATCCATTCTCTTGCATAGTAGAAAGTGTAATGAATGAAATATTTCTTACAAACATAGTTATATATTCATAATCCTAACCTACAATTTCATCTTTATCAATCCAACTATTTTCTTCGTTACTTAAGCCCAGCCATTTCATGTAAAGTTTCTTTCCTTTCCTTTTAAGAACCTTTTCTATCAAATAAACACCAGGATAGCTAGTTTTTTGAAGTTCTTGATCATAGAAAGATCCTCTAATGAGTTGCTTTCGATTATCTTCTATATGATATGTTACTGGTATGGTATTATTAATCCTTTTTACAGTAAATATTTCTGTCGACCAATAAGGAGTGTAACCTTTATCAAAAATATGTTTGTATTTACTGATCCGAACATGTTTACCCACTTTGAATTTAGGTCGACATCGGTCTGATATATGTTTTTGAGTTTTTTGGATATTTTCTCTTATCTTTGACTCGTTCATCTTATTTACCTCAACTGGTTTAAATTTGGTGGTATGATGTTTTGTATTATTATAGGTTTTTAAAACAACTTTTAATGGTGAACCTACCCATTTGTAGTTCCCAATAAGACTAAAGTATTTATACATTTTATTTTTAATTGTTTTAATCACCCTTTCTACAATCGAAGCTTTCTTGGTAGAAAACGAAGAGCAGTGGTTAATACTCGTATTGTAGCTCTTCATAAGCTTTTGGAATGTGACGTTATAGAATTCTGTTCCAGAATCAGTTTGTAAATGATTAGGTTTTCGATTGTTAGTAGTTAGTATTCGTTCAAATGCATGAGTAACATCAAGTTTACTCTTGGATTTTATTGGTTCTGTCCAGGTATACTTTGAGAAACAATCAATCACCACTAAAACGTAATTATAACCTTTATTAAACTTTTTTAGATTTTGCATATCTATCAAATCGGCTTGCCATAAGTCATCTATGCCTTTTAAAATAACTGAACGTCTAACAAAGTTTCTTCGGGCTGCTTTGTGTAGCTCATTAACAATTTGTTGTTTTGCCATCACGGAGTTTTTTCAAGTAATTTTTGTACTTGTGCTTTGTTATAAAACTTATCTTCCAACTGGACTAAAACTTCAGGTATCTTCGCTTTTAAGGTGTTTTTGACTGTTATTTGTGCATCTTTTATGATTTGAGCACGCAACAACCCAATCACTTTATTCAGTTCATTTATTGTATGTTCACGCAATCGATCGACGTAATCCTTATTCACAGCATCGTCTGTTTCTACAGGAGATCTTATTCCTCTCAATCTAGATTTTTTCATGTCAAAATCCCCACTTTCGGATTTTAGCAGTGCATTTTCATTGAACTCTAATAATTCAGAGAAACGCATTCTCTTATGAATATGGTGTCCAAATTTGTCTACATTCATATTTAAGGTGTATTATATTTAAAGGCTTATAATAAAATGAGCAGTGAACATTTTATACCATTTATTTATTACTTAATCAATTTAATTTCACGCAGTTCTTCAATAATTGATATAATTTCGTTGTCTAATCCAGTGTTACCAGCGTCTCGAGACGCAATTAATAATTTTAACCTATCTACAAGTTCATTAGGGTCATCCCAATATACAAAATCAACATTTTTTTTCCACATTTTTGTCAAGGGTAATCCTTTCCCCTTTGATTGACAGCTTTGAATAGTACTTGGTTGTTTGAAAAGAGGTTTTATAACTTGCAAATATTTTTGTCCTTTATTACTTTTTATTGGTTTGTTTGAGTCAAAGTCTCGACGATGTGCGTTTGTGGCAATCAACATCATCTTATAATACTGCATATCAGACTCTGTAACTGTGCTTAAATCTACATCCTTTTTCAATAACAATTGTTTCAGTCCGGGAGTGCTTCGATATTTCTGTCCAGCAACGGTAATATAATCATCGCTGATTGTTACGAAAGCAGAACCTAACATCAATTGCCCTCGCTCCGCTCGAACACCAAATGGAATATCTGGCAATGCTTCTGAAGATATTGACCAGGATGATGTATCACGCTCTTGATTGTTTTCTCCTAATGATTGGTACGACTCGTCACTGTCGGTATCACATTCATTTTCTTCCGCGCTACTGTCTCCTTTGTCGTTACTAGAACGTTCTTTCTGCAAAATATTGTTTCTCAACGGAACTTTTGTTTCTTCTACTTCTTTAGATCGCAAGAGGTCACTTTGTTTATTGGTATTAGCTATGCAATTGAGAGACTCTGTTACAGGTCTAAAAACTGATTCCAATGCTTGCTTATTTTCACTCTCAAAATCTCGCATCCTTCGTACTTTTTTCTTTACAGCTTCTGCAGCATCGACGATTTGTCTTTTCAGTGATTTTTCCATTACGATAGAATAAGTTAGTTATCTATTAAGAGTCGGTCAAGGAATAACGATATCATGTAAGTACCATAGTCTTAAATATTTGCATTTCTAATCAAAGACTACAAAAGTATCAAATTTATTTCTATAACATCCATTATTTTTCTGGCAATCTTTATTAATTACAACATAATTAAAGGGCTCACTCCATATTTTTGAACACATTTCACGAAATTCAGTCCATGTCATATCAGTGTTAACATGTTCTTCATAAACATGTCTCAAGTTGATATCATCTTGTTTGAATTGTATAATTAAGTTAGCATTATCTCTTACTAATTGTTTAGGGATTTTGCTATATGTTTGATTTAGATAAAAACAGTCGATGTGTTCGTGCTTTCCCATTGCGAAATAATCACGCATGTTAGTTTGATTCTCGCAAGCAACGTCGTCAAATATAATGACAGAGTGGGGTTTCGCATCCTGAACGCTTATGACTTCCTCATTCCCTTGATATTTCTGGAGTGAGATAATTGGTACCTGTTGTAAAACACTTTCTAAAAAAATGTACTTAGGTTGGTGTAAGGTTTTTGAATAGACAAACATTGCGAAACCTCAAACCGTTTTCATGTATAAGAAGTCCAATAAGTAAATTTGTTTTTCCACAATTCGATGGTCCACAAATGATACATCGTACTGAATTCGGTATTAATGCTCCATGAAGCGAACTATTTTTACAAAAATCATCGCAAATTATGTTTACATGCAGCGATTGTGGTTGTTTAACAAACTTCATGATTACTGTTGTTAACAAACTGATTAACAATAAGTAAAACTGTTTATTACAAGAATATTTATAGACTTTAACACTATCTACTATCTACTGTCTATTTCGCGTTCGTTTATCCGAAGCGAGAAGAACATGCTCGATTGTCGATCGAAATAGATGAGATATTCGAAAATACTAATACTAACGGCGGTAACGAAACCATAGCAAGATCTAACTCAACGTCAAATGCCATCTATCGAGCGCATAGGTCAACTCTGGACTCTGTAGGTAATAAAATTCAAGCGCATTCGCGTGGCTGATTCCTCGGTGAGTATACACTACAAAAGTACTACAGCACCATCTAGGACATATCGAATGAACTAAAAACATCAATTCCTGAATCGTGCAACCAAAGTTTTCCGCGTCTTTAAGACTATCAAAGAACCGTCTGGTCGTTATGAAAAAGAGCAGTGAAAAGATCCTGAAGGCTTGGTAGATGGTAATGTGCTTACGATTTATGATTAACTATTAGATTTCAATTTGTCAATGTTTTTCCCACTAAGGTTTCCTCTCACAAAGAACAGTGGTGATGAAATAAATTACTTAAAGTAAAGCGCTAGCCTGGGTTCGAACCATGGCCTACAACTTGTAAGTCGCAACCGTTACCACTGGACCACCACTGCTCTCCACTCTTACTCTCAAATATGTTTATCTAAGATTATTTTACGCGTACCTACGCGAACGGAGTGAGCCGAAGCGACTTCGGCGCTTATGCCATCATTTCAGTTCTAAACTTATAAATAATTGTTAGAAGTAATTTAACGCTACATTCGATTCTTACTATTGTAGTAAGAAGGTTGCATTTCGTATCACTAAACTAAATAAATATAACTAAGTTAACTGCAATGCATGACTCAGAGAAATCTGATATAAAAGACATTTGTAAACTTATTATAAGGAATTCTAGCGGTGAGATTATATTTATTCAAGATTTGCAAACTGGTCAGAAAAATACAGATAACGGTTCATCAAAACATCAGGACAGGTATACAGCTCTAACAGCTCAAACAGAATTGTTCTACCAACAAATGCTTGATTGACTAAAATCAACAATCGCTATCTTATATTGAAGAGCAGCCATGGTGAGGCTCGTACAACTTTTTGGTTCAAAAGGTTTAATGTATACAAGACAGTCGAGTCGATTGTATATTATTGGGCATTCTATCACAACGGAGCGTAGGCGAACTTGTTCGACTGCGCGACAGGTGGGACAGAATGCCCAATAATATACTACTACTCCTGTGAGCAATACGGGCATCTCACCAGCTGGACATCAAGCGATGTGACAGGTTGACTGGCACTGTTTCCGGCGTCGCAACTGCCGTCATTGATCATATATTAAACTTAACTATCAAAATTAATATTAACTAAGTATATACACATCCACTAATAGCAAAATGTCTTTAGTGGAAACGTCTCATTAAATTGCGTGTCTAATAGTGAAAAGAACTCGGCGTAGAACTCATTTGGGTCACCTATATTATTAAAACTTTGATCACATAATGTACTGGCTAAAGATTTATTTAATTTCTCTAAATTTTTACATGTAATTGGCCTAAACCTTATTTGAATTTTTTGTAAAGGCACGTAGGAGCAAAATGTTTGGTCACTGTGATCAGATGGCAACTTATTTACAATTTGTTTGTGTAAATAATCACAATTATAAAAAAAAATATTATCTATACAAGTGGCAGAAGAAGCTGTCACTCGGGTTGGTTCAATAAAAATATTTTACCTTTGATTATACCTGTCAAAGTATTTGACAAATCAAATGACCCGAAAATACTTAATAATCTAACAGCAATCGAGTTATTTTCCAATAAATTAATATTAAAATCTCCACTACTAAGTGTTTTGTGTGTTCTCATTTTACACCAATAGTCCTTTTACCATAATAGGTAGGTACAAAACTATAATTTCGTTCATGGATTTGTTATTGTACCATCTTATCGTCACGGCGCACAGTATTTCGACTAGTACAAGCTAGCGGGACAAAATTCATGTCGTCATTTCCAGGAATTCGTGATAACAACTTGTAAACAACCCTTCCCAGGTAAGGAATTCTAAGAAATAATTTGTTTGTCACCTCATTAAGTAATTTTGTGGAGAGGTCAATGTTAATTAAAAAGGGAGTGCAATTTGCATTTACAAAATAGTTGTATTTTTAGCAAACTTGTGACATCTCCTAAAATTGATAGTGAAGTGAAACGATTTTTTTGTGATGGATTCTACTGTTGAAGGTATGTTCTTACTCTTTTGACATGTTTAAAAAAAAAAAATATCTTTTTGTTGTAATTTGAGTTTATAAGTATGTTGAAATAATCACACATAATTTTCCTTAATTTGAAACTTTAAAGGGTTGTAACTTTTTTTATCCAAATGCACCCAGCTTGATTCTTCTGTATGTTATAATTACAACATTCAAGCATAGATTCATATATATTGTAGCTCCCGAAAAGGCCCGCAGTAAAAAATATTTACTTTGTTTCAGAACGAGTCGTAACTATGACAAAATTTGAGTTTTTCGAAGAATGGTTAAAACACGATAAAACTGAAAGGAATAGTCGCATTTTCTATTATTTATGTGTACAACATAATATATTGGATGCTTCTGAAGATTCCCTGAGGAAACTCAAAATGAAAATTTCGGGCCTTTCATCAAAATTGTATGAAAAGTGGACATCATCTAAATGTACTGAGGATACATTTCCCAACAAACATAAAGATTGGTTAAAAGGACCTGGTTTCGAAGTGTTTGTGTGTGTGGAGCAGCCGTGCCCTTCAACATAATCGGGGGTTCCTTCTGTAGGGCGACCCCAGAAATCCTTTGATGAATCATCAACAAAAACAAAAAGACTGAGAGTAGACGATCTTGTGGCATCGCGAAGCGCAAATGAATTGATTACTGTGGCAGAATTAGCAACACGGAAAGAAGGGCATTGAAGTGTTGCAAAACAAATCGAAGTGTAGCGGCCGCGGCTGATGAAAGTTTAGAAAAAAAGTGTTCTGAAGAGAGTAGGCGATTAACTCCAGACGAAGCTTTAGCTTATTATGTAGACTCTAAATCTACTTCTCACGCGTACAAACTGACTAGAAAGTGGTCAATGAAAGCGGGACATCAAGTGTATCCATCATTATATAGCCTAGGTAAGACCAAAGCTTCTTGTTATCCTTCTGACGAACATATTTCTGTGACTGAATCTCGAGCTGAGATTAAACTTCAGGCAGTTTTAGATAAAACGGCTGAACGATTAGTTGAAGCTCAGTCGGAAGTCATTAGAAGTGTGTTACCTCGTTCATATTATACGATAATAAGCAAATGGGGTTGTGATGGAAGTTCGGGGCATAGTACGTACAAGCAGAGGTTTGAGAACATCAACGCTACAGACGAATTTCTGTTCGTATACTCATTTGTCCCCTTGAGACTCCTTGACGGCGAAACTGTAATTTGGCAAAATCCACGACCTTCTTCTACCTTATATTGCCGTCCTATTAAATTCATTTTTGCCAAGGAGACAAATGAGTTTACGGCAGAAGAAACTAATAAAATTTTGGATGAAAAACGTCAGCTTCATCCAACTTTATGTAATGTTGCTGGAATTCAAATATCTGTTAAACACGATTTGTTGTTGACAATGACTGATAGCAAAGTGTGTAATGCTTTAACAGATCTAGCTAAGATCAGACATTACCTGTTACAATTGTAAGGAACAAGGGCATAGTGTCACGGTGTCCTAAACCTATACTCAAGTGTAGGAAATGTCGTCAATACGGTCATGAGGAGAAAAATTACACAGACAATACAAAAAGTAAAACATCTATAAATATTTTAAAAGATGTGTTTTCTCTCTTCTGTATGCCAAAAATGTTAATTTCTGATAGAGGCACCAGTTTTAACTCTAAAGAATTCCAAACATTTGTTAAGGAAAACGGAATTAAGCATACATTCAATGCCGTTGCTACGCCTAGAGCAAATGGTCAAATCGGAAGATACAATCGGATTAATTTTGTCTTCTTTGGTTGCGTTGTGTCACGATAACGATGACAGAAATTGGGATAAGCACGTTGTTCGGGGTTAGGGTGAGATTAAGATAAACTAAGATTAAAGATTATAAAGATAGCTATATTTCAGTGCTACAAATGGGATAACGATTAAAACTAATGAGGTGAATGAGATGAGATTGAGTCGCGCCCGATATGCTGTCCGAAAGCGTACTGACTATTTTACTTAGGTAATACATAAAATATTCAAGGCATAGAGCGCGGTGTCGCAATTACGCTGACATGTTTATTATTGTTCGGTGATTGACCTGAACATGCTCCCGAGGGAGAAGATGAGGTTAGTAAGTTCGTATAGTTAAATGGGTAATGAAATTAATATTAACAAGGTGAAAACAATGTTCAAATAATACTAAAATAGTTATGTTGGGGTTAGTTATGTTAAGAGATGAGATGCAAGTAATATTACAAATTAAACAGAATCGCTACAGTGTAAATCAGGAAGAGAAAACACGCGAAAGATCGGTGAAGAACCTCTATCTTCTTTTCTTTGTAAGCACTCACTAGATAGCGCTAATTGTTTAGGATCATTTTTCACTGATTTACTACTAGATTGTCCTTTTTCCCTAATTTCACTACACTCAATCACAACACTTTCTGGAACGGTGTGTGGAGATGGCAACGCAGTCGCCGCAGAGACTGTCGACCGCTCTGCTGTAGAAGTGGTACGATTTCCTTTACGTTTTCTTTGCCGCCAACGTTTAAAACAGTAAGCTGCCACCAATAACAAGATTCCCAATATGATGAGATATGTAGCAGCATAATGATGGATGTCGTGGTAGGAGATATTGGTGCTCAAAGGTTCACTCTGCTTCATGATCTCAAGACTTCTCTTAATAGCTTCAAATTGTCTGAGGTTGTCCGAGTTATTCGGATTAAGCTCATATGAGATTTCTGGCATAGTGATATTTATTATGTCATTGATTGGTGATATTTCTGGCGAGATAATCTTTGTCGTCGTGCTAATTTTACTAGATAATTTTTTGTTTGAATACACCATAAAATCTTCTGTTTTTACTAAACAGCCTTCCCCAACACGCAACAGACCAGCACCTGATAACCTAACTGCCTTAACTTGATTTTCACACAGCAGTTTGACATTACATTCATTGCAGCATAAATAATAATATTTGTTCTCTGATGTTAACTCTCTCCAGTCATTATTGCACAAGTTAGTTTTAGTTTTACAAGTTCTTGTGCCTGGGATTGTCTCACAAAGGCTATGATCATCTTTCATGTGGTGAATAGGCCTTCTGATATGACACAGAATTGTCGCAGGATTTTGTATTATGCATGACTGCAGATCCGTGTCTGTGATAGTTAAATACGAATCCTTTCTCATGTTGATGGCTGCTAATTCAGAAATAGTTTCGACCTTCATCGTCATGTTATTTTTCACAATGCGTGGTACCGGGATAAGATTGAATACTTCGTAAATATCCCTTTCAATCAGGGGTATTCTTATTTCTATAATCAGGTACTTGCCAGAGTATTTGGCTCTTACTTTGAGCAAGCCGTAAAGATCTTTAAGATTAAAGTTGTCGACAGGGACTACCAAGTCTCCAGATATTTGTGCTGATATTATACTTAGCTCTGATCTGAGTTGCTTCGGAGATATCAAGTGAAAATCTAATTTTCCACTATAAATATCAGTTACTGTATCTAAAATTGAGTCCTGGATTCGTCGTAGGGTATACAACAAGTTGTTGGCAGTAAAAGCCGTGGTTATGAAGTCGGTGATGATAGTTATGTTTTGCACTTGTTGAACGAGATTTTTATAAGCATCTTGGAGATAATTAAGCTTTTTATTTATTATTTTATGATGTTTGTTTATAGTATTCTCCATCCTTTTCATCAGATTAAATTCAGCTTCTACGACCGACGTTTGGTTTTTCCAGAGGTTGTATAAATGGTTTTCATTATGCTTTAAAAGGTCAATATCCTTCTCATATTTCTCAGCAAATCGTTGGTCCAACACTCCGAATAAACTATTTGCAACGTAGCCTACTCCGTCTAGCAAGCCGCGTCGCCGGCGCTTCTTATTAGTCATAAACGAGTCATTTATCATGACAATGTTATCATAATGGTTAATTTCTTCGAACTCGTGCTCGAGTTGTAACATGATGCCGTCGCAAGGTGTTTGTGTTCTAATCGTAGAGCATATGGTTTCAAGATACTTGATATACTTTTGCAATGCCGCCATTCCTTCTTGATAAGGATTTGTGTCATAATAGACTATTAAATGCCAATCATCTCTAATTAAGTGCATATTAGATATTTTGTCGAAGTAGACACTATTGTTTGGCAGCAGGGTAAAGTTGTAGGATGCTTGAGCGGTGGATATTAGTGACAGCAAAAATAATGTCAAAGATAAAGCCATAGCTGAGAATGAGATAGGACGTGCTTTCTTCGCTGCTGGCAATTTATTATCAACTTTTGGGGCATTTGTATCTTGAACATTTTTATTTGTTGGCAGTAAGGACAGTTTTACAACAGGGCGTTTTAAGAGCCCGTTTTTTGTTTTAAGTGTGACGACCCTTACGTGTCCGTCACTTCCAGGATGCAGCGCTACTACGCGACCTAGACTCCATTTTCCTGGTGGAAGGTTGTCGTCCTTTATAATAACGATGTCGTTAAGGTTGAGATCTTTTTGAAGCTGTCGCCATTTGGACCTCGTAGAAAGCTGCGAGAGGTATTCAGTCTTCCACTTATCCCATATATCTTGATAGATTTTTTGTGTCATGTGCCACCGTGTTCTGAGATCATGCTCCGTTTCGAAAATCGTTAAGTTGGGACCACTTGCTAAAAAGTGACCCGGGGTCAAAAAGTCCAGATCCTCGGGATCTTCTGTCAGAGGGCACAGTGGTCTGGAGTTCAAGCAAGCCTCGAGTTGGGATAGTAGGGTAATATATTCCTCATAGGTTAGTTTTTGTTCTCCAACGACACGCTTGAGATGATGTTTTAGGCTCTTCACTGCAGCTTCCCAGAGTCCACCAGCAGATGGCCATGATGGGGCGTTAAAGTGCCACTCGATATTCATTTCAGAGATTGTCGAGGTTACTTTTTGGTCAGACAAGATGTAGGAGATATCGGCAAACTCTTGTTTTAAAATTTTGTTGGCTCCTATGAAGTTAGTTCCCTGATCACTATAGATGTGCCCAGGAACTCCTCTTCTAGCCGACATTCGTCGAAGCGCCGCAATAAATGCTGATGCTGTGAGATCGGAGACGATTTCTAAATGTACGGCTTTAGTTACCATACAAACAAAAACTGCGACATATCCTTTACAGGTTTTAATTCCACGACCTTTGTTTGCCTTAATAAGGATGTGTCCGGTATAATCTATTCCAGTGTGGTAAAAGGGTCGGTTAGGAATCAATCGTGCTGGAGGTAGGTCACCCATGATTTGATGTTGTGTTACGGGATTATTTCTTTTACATTTCACACACATTCTTAATCGTTTCTTTGTGGCTCCGTTTCCTCCAAGAATCCAGTATTTGCGTCTTATAAATCCAGTAGTCATTTTTACTCCACCGTGAAATACAAGCTCGTGGGATTCATTTATGATAAGATCTGCCAATTTCGATTGATTCGGGATTATGATAGGATGCTTCATTTCGGGATCAAGATTCGAATGCTTAAGTCTGCCACCGACACGGAGAATTTGATTAGTGTCTAGTATAGGATTGAGATTAAGAATCTGGCTTTTCTTATTTAGTGATTCATTATTTTTCAGCCGCGATATTTCTTCGTTGAAATATTCGTTTTGAACGTGCTTAATTAACATTTCTCTTGCTGTCTTTATATTTTGCAGAGTAAGAAAACGTGTGCGTTTTTTCTTGTAAACAACAATGTCGATGAACTTGTTGATGTAAGCTAAAACTCGAGTAACTTTCCTTAAAGTGCTATATTTTGGTAATAGTTGATTAATTATTAAATTTTCGGGGTTAGCAATGACCGTATTTACTTGTTCCTTTTTTCTGAGTTCTTTGCTAGTAATACTCGTATAAATCGGCATCTTATGAGATTCTTTAGGCTTATATTGTGGTAACCAGTCCGGCCCTTGCCACCATAGCGAGTGATTGGCTAATTGCGCAGCAGGTAAACCGCGGGTTGCGCAATCTGCGGGGTTTTCTTTGGATTTTATGTAACTCCAGTTATCTTTAGGGATTATTTCAGTAATAATCCTTACTCGGTTCGCAACAAAGGGTTTCCATTTCTCCGGTTCGCCACTTAACCAACCTAGAACAGCCATTGAATCAACCCAACCATAAATATGCACTTTGTAGCTTGATAGGGATAAGCTGATTTTTCGCATTAGTTTTGACAACAAGAGAGCGCCGCAAAGTTCCAAACGAGGGATTGATTGTGGTTTTTTCAGCGGTGTTACTTTTGATTTCCCAGCAATAAGGGTTACGTGGGTTTCATTTTCTCTCTGTATTTTGCAATACACGACGCAAGCATATGCTTTTGTGCTAGCGTCGCAAAAGCCATGGAGTTCGATGGTATCTTTTTCCTGGGTTTGAATCCAACGTGGTATTTTAAATCGAGATATATGCGATAGATCGGCTTTGATAGTATTCCACTCTAACGCGATGTCTTGAGGGACAGGGTGGTCCCAACCCAGGTCTGATTTCCATAATTCTTGGAACAAGATCTTTAGTTTTATTGTGACTGGTGCTAGCCAGCCCAAAGGGTCGAAAATTTTAGATATTTGAGATAAGAATTGTCTTTTTGTAAGGATGTCTTGTGAGATAAAATCTATAGGATGAAAGATAAATTGATCATTTTTTGGTTCCCATCGAAGACCTAAAGTTTTGGTTGACTCTGGTTGCTTAAAGTCAAAGTCTTCCCTTTGTAGTGCATCAGAACTGTCTATTATTTCCGGCAAGTTTGATCGCCATTTTCTGAGATTAAACCCGCCAGATTTAAGGAGGTTGATCATGTCCGCCTTGAGCTCTTTAGCTGCTCTCGCTGAATGTTCACCATGCATGAGATCATCCATGTAAAAAGAGTGTTCTAAGATGTCAGGAGCGCAGCTTTGTGGATAGTTTGGCCTTTCATCGATGGCCAGTTGCTTCAGTGTCATCATGGCCAAAAAAGGTGCGGCTTTTGTGCCATAGGTAACTGTCGCTAACTGGTATTCTTTTAAAGGTTGAGATTGATGGTTCCGCCAGATAATTTTCTGATATTTCTGATCATCAGGATGTAGCCAGATTTTGCGAAACATTTTTTCTATATCTGCTGTAAAAGCGTATCTAAATTGTCTCCATTTTAAGATAAGGCTCTGAAGGTCTTGTTGTAAGTTGGGTCCTCGGCACATAAGATCATTGAGGCTGTATCCACTCGAGGTTTTTGCCGAGGCATTAAAGACAACTCGCAATTTAGTAGTTGATGACTCAGATCGTTGGACGCAATGGTGCGATAAGTAGCAGTCCGGCTGTATGTGTGGCGCAACGGGTGTCATATGTCCGAGCTCTAGATATTCAGAAATAAACATTTTGTAGTCACGTGCCAGTGCTGGTTGCTTACTTAATTTCCGCTCTATTTGGAAAAATTGAGCAATCGATTTTGTTTTCGACTCGCCTATATTTTTCTCAAAATTTTCATTGAATGGTATTTTAACGACGTAGCTTCCGTCTTCCCGTCTGGAGGTCGAAGACTGGTAAAACTCGATGCATTTTTGATCTTCTTCTGATAACACTGAAGATTCATGAATGTCCTCCACTTCCCAAAATTGCTGAATCTCTTCGATATTATTTAGGACCACATTGCAATGGTACGTTTTGTAGTTGCCGCTTAAGATCCATCCCAACTGGGTTTGTTGGGCAATAGGCAATATACCTTCTGCACGACAGATACCGTCCATAAGGATAGTGGAATAGACATCTGCCCCAAATAAGATATCAATAGGCCTACTTTTATAAAATTCGGGATCTGCTAGAGTTATTTGGTTAAGAGTAGGCCAGCCTGGCTTAGGTAAGGTACAACTGGGTAAGTTATTTATGAGTCTATTCATTATATATACTCGTACGTCTGTTTCAAAGGTGAATTCGCTAACCAATGACGAGCATTTGATGGTAATCATGCCCTTACAGTTGTTTTCCTTATTTCCTATTCCAGAGATATAACCGTTACATTTCCGTCGCGGTAGTTTTAACAACTGAGCTGCGCTTTCCCTAATAATGGATGTCTGTGACCCTTGGTCTAAAAGGACTCTCAGTTTTTGGTAAGATCCGTCCGCTGCTTGTACGTTAATTATTGCTGTGGCAAGCAATATTTCTGAGGGTTCTTTAAGAAGCGATGCAACTGTGTTACCTTCTTGATGCTGAGATGGCGATTTCATAATCGTGGCTGCATTTGACCCAGATCGATGTGACGTGAAAGATTCATGCAAAATGGTATTATGTTCTTTATTGCATTTATTGCATCTTATTTCGGACAGACATTTCTTGCCTTCGTGATAATGTAAACAATTAATACAAAGGTTCAAGTTAGCGACAGCAGTTTTACGTTCATTCGGTTGCATTTTCAATAATTTTTGACATGCATGAATTCGATGATCATTGGTGTTGCAAATAGAGCATTGGTTGCGATAGTTACTTTTGCGTTTGGACTTTGACGATTGCGAAACTTGGTTTGTTGAGTAATTTGTTTTAGGGTCGTTATAATTTCGTTTATAATTGGGACCCTTTGAATATGATGGTTTGTTATTATTGTTGGATTGAGATGTGGATGATTTCTGCGTGGAATTTTCTTGTTTCTTACGTGAAGTTTCCAGCATCATAAACTTAGTTTACAAAAAATTAAGGAAATCTTCCAAGACGGGTAACTCTCGCGGGGATTTTAAGGCTTGTAGATAGTCCTCGTATGTATCTGAGTCCAATTTATGAGACAATATACATACCAGGAAAGGGTCCCAGGAAGACACATCGACTCCCAGATTCTTAATAGCATTCACACTCTCGTACGTAGTGTCGTGAATGCGTTTTATATGATTTGATGATTGTTGCTGGTTTGTAGGGATATTCATGAGATTGTTAAGATAAGAAGTGAAGATCATACGTTTATTATTATAACGATGATTGAGGATATTCCAGCATACAGGATAATTGTCAGAGCTTATTTGGAGATGTTGGATCAATTTTTCGGGCTCACCTTTGACCTTACTCTTTTGTGCATTCGACAAAGAGGGGTTGTTGTGCACTGCTTCGGTAAAAAGATCTTTGAACGAAATCCACTTATTATAGTTTCCGTCAAAGGTGACTATCTCCATTTTAGGAGTAGATTTTTCAATATGCGCAACGGACCACATTTTCTTATTGATGTCTTTCTTGATTTTGTTATAATATTTCTCATAATGAGTAAATTGCTCTTCGTACCCGGGGTTTGATCCGCCATACTCGTTGTCCAGCTCCCAATGAAGCGAGTCAATAGCTGCCCAACGAGATTGTATCATCTTCAGGATGTCTTCAAACTCCCATTTTTCCGTGACGAGATCAAGGTCGATATTGGAGGATGTTCTCAAGAAAGCTTTAAAGTTGGTAGCTTGCTTTTTGAAGAGAGCTTCGGCTTCTTTACTCTCTTCAAGAACAGGGGTTTTAGAAGCAGCGTGAGATGCGAGGTTCGCGGTTTGAGATTCCGCAGTAGGTTGGAACGTAGGAGGTTTCAATTCAGGGGTTTGCGGTCTGTTTGCGAGAGGGTTATAGTTTTGAATAGAAGTTTTAATGTTGTTATATTCTTTCTTCATTTGATCATATTGTTTAGTACTGAAATATGCATGAGATTGATCACCAAAAGACAGCAAAGTCATATGATTATTATGGAACTCTGTAAAGTATTGTTCCACGGTAGCTTATCGACGACGTAAGTAGTCTGAGGTCTTGCGCTCTGCACCATCCTTCTTGAAATTGGTGAAGAGCCTATCTACAGCTTCGATTAGTTGTTGTTGGGTTGCTAAGATGTCATCCATTTCCGACATTATAAAGATAAATAAGAGACCTTACTTGTACTGAAGGCTTCTTTGGAGATCGAATGTCCTTGCGATGGCTGCAAGAACAAACCTGGAGTACGAGTAACAGCGCGATGAGATGACGCGATGCTTTCGTAAAACCCAGGGTCGATAACAGCAGGATTATGGCAAGTTTCCGTCCGGGGCACCGAGATAAATTGAGGTCAGCAAGATGATGGCACCTTTCCGTCCGGAGCAGTTAGGATCCGCAGGATGATTAAATTTCCACTTCCATCCACTTAGTTCTGTTTGCCAGGGTGTGGCAATAAGTTCCAAGCGAGACACTCACACAGTATAGTTAGTAGATACACGCGTAATGGCCCCGCTCCGATGGCTCGAAGGACCAATGTTCGGGGTTAGGGTGAGATTAAGATAAACTAAGATTAAAGATTATAAAGATAGCTATATTTCAGTGCTACAAATGGGATAACGATTAAAACTAATGAGGTGAATGAGATGAGATTGAGTCGCGCCCGATATGCTGTCCGAAAGCGTACTGACTATTTTACTTAGGTAATACATAAAATATTCAAGGCATAGAGCGCGGTGTCGCAATTACGCTGACATGTTTATTATTGTTCGGTGATTGACCTGAACACACGTGGTGAAAGTTCAGTGGAGCTTAAATAATACAATTAATCGGAGCACGGGTAAAACACCTACCGTAATAGTTTTTGGAACATCAAGTGTCAACGTCACTAAAGGCCATTTATTTACAAGAGTTAAATGCGAAAGATTCTATACCAAATGATACCCTACAAAAAATTCGCGACGATGCTAGTGCTAAGAATAGAAAACAGCAAGATGACATGAAACAAAGATATAATCGTAATAGGTGTAAGGCTAGGTCATATAGAGTAGGAGATTTAGTGATGATCCAGAAAGTCACTAAGACCACCGGTGAGAGTAATAAACTTGCACCCGCGTTTAGTAGTCCCTATAAAATCACCGCGATTTTTGATCATGATCGTTATTAGTGAGTAGTGTTGAAGGCTATTCTAAGAAAAAGTATACCAATGTATTTTCCGTTGACAATATTAAGCCTTGGATTAGATTCGAAGAATCTGAATCTGAGACCGAATATGATGATAGTGAAAACTAAAATCAAAAGGGATACACTTATAGATTATCAGTATAAATAAGTAGATTGAATAGGTATTAAAAAGTAATTATTCACATTCCCTTTCATTCCAGCCTCTCCTTGAGACATTACCACTACAACTTGAATAACCTGTTGGAAGCTGCTACACCTGGTGCGTGTGGATACTACCCATGGGCAAGTAACGTGCTGCTTTGAGGCCGTAGCTCCTTGTGTGAGCAAGTGACGTACTGCTTTGAGGCCGTAGCTCCTTGTGTGGGCAAGCGGTAGGCAGATGTTACACATTAAGGCTATAGCTCCTTGTGCGGGCAAGCCACGTGCTGCTTTGAGGCCGTAGCTCCTTGTGTGGGTGAAGGCGATGAAAAATGGACTGTATGAATTAATGGTTGGTGGAATAAAATAAAACTAAAGCTTACCGTGATAGAAGGATTTTAGTGGGAAATATAACATAAAAATGCAAACACAACCAAACCTTTTAACAGATACAGAAAAAGAAAAAACAAAAGAATAACATTCAAATAAAAAATATAAAAGTCTTCTAAAAAGTTTATTATAGCCAAGAAGTTTGCAACATTCCACCACCTTGTGCACGAAAGTGCACAAACTACTAATTGATTTTAGGTGGAAAGCCTTACAAGCTTCTTGGTTGGCCGACGAAGCAAGCCACCCGAAGTGGCTACGTCCACCACCCTTAACTACACCATCCTTGCCAGGAAATTTTGCAGCAACGCGGCCACGTGGCTAAGTCCCACGTGGTAAATTTTCATCATCTAGGAGAACAATGTCCCCAATATTGAGAGCTTGCTCCCTGCTGTCCCCAATCTGTCGCGCCTGCATAGTGGGCAAAATTTCTCTTATCCATCTGTGCCAAAAATGGTCAGCCAGTCGTAGAGCTTTCCGCCAGTCTGGTCGTCTTAATAAGTCCCGGTCATCCAGTGTTGAACGAAGAATTTGATTGGACGATGAACCGAGCAGAAAATGAAAAGGAGTGAGCGTCTCTTGGTCTTCGTGGCAAACCGAAACGTGACTAAGTGGACGAGAGTTGACAATAGCTTCGGCTTCTAGCAAGAGGGTCACGAGCACTTCTTCCTTCGGTGCTTTTTCATGTAGGGTGGCAGTTAATGCTACTTTTATACTGCGGATCAGCCTTTCCCAACATCCACCAAAGAACGGAGCTGCGGCGGGAATGAAACTCCATTTCACACCTCTATTTGCGGCGAAATTTTCAACTTCAGGGTGGTAAAAATCGCGTAGTATTCGGTTTGCGCCAACAAAACATGTGCCGTTGTCTGAATATATCGTGTCTGGAGTGCCTCTTCTCGCAATAAATCGACGCAGGCTCATTATGGCAGAATCCGCTGACAGAGAATACACCAATTCTAGGTGGACGGCTCTGGACGTCATACAGGTAAAAAGGGCAACATAGCGTTTTTCTCTCCGTCGGCCAATGGAGGTGATAGTGGGGCCAAAATAGTCCACGCCGGTATAAGTAAATGGACGACGATGGTGAGCAAGCCGTTGTGCCGGGAGATCCCCTGTCTTAGGAGTGATTGGTTTAGTCTTCTTTATTTTGCAGAACAAACATTGTAGTCCGGTCAATTTAGACCAAAAAATGAGAGTGAAGTTACATAAAGTCCCAACAAGCTGAATTTCAGTGAAATTGTTCAAAATATAATTATAAACAATGTCTAGAAGTTCCCCATCATTCCCCTGTAAGGAAAAAAATTTATTCAAGGTCAAAGGTCAAAAAAATGAGTTTTTCACGATTTTCAGCAAAACGGTAAGTTTTATCATAAAAGTACCTCAGACAAAAATTGTAGATCATAAAGTTGTCTATAAAAAATGTATCAATACTTTTTTTCTTACGAGCCACCGTTTCTGAGATATAACGATTCAAAAAGTTATAAAAGTTGTTATCGTCATAATATGCATGAGTACGCCACGTATATACATCTAGAGTTACGCATGAGTATTACTGCAGCATTTCAAGATGAAATAGAAAAATATTTTGAATATGAATTAGCTCCCTACCCTTTATCGTTATTTGATGACATCGGGATGCGCAAAACACAAAAATCTACCATTTACGATTGTTTTGAAAAAGTAAATATTGATATTAACAACACTAATGCGACATACATCATTGACGGAGGATACTTACTACACCGCGTTGTGTGGGATAGCGAAGAAACATTCAACGTTAGATAAATACGTTCAATATGTACGTAGACATTTTGGTTCCAGAGTTACTGTCGTATTTGATGGCTTTGATGATTGCACGAGAAATATCAAAGCTGCAGAACAACGTCGTCGAACTTTAGCAACATCTTCATCTTCTGACATTTTATTTGACGAACTTATGACAGTCCCAACCAGTCAACAGAAATTTCTTACAAATACCCACAACAAGTCTCGGTTCATTTCAATGTTGAAAGAAAAGTTTACGGCTGAAAATATATTGGTAAAACAAGCTAATAATGATGCTGATGTATTGATTATTGAAACAGCAATAGAGCAATTCAATTTGACAAATACAACTATTGTTGTTGGTGAAGATGTTGACTTACTTGTATTACTCACTGCTCGAACGCCAACTGAAAAAACTATTTTTTTCTTAAAACCAGGAAAAGCTCAGCATCAATCAGATATATATTCAGCAAAAAGTTTATTTACTTTTGTAAAGTGTCAAGATCATGTACTATTTTTACACGCAATAACTGGCTGTGATACGACATCTGCATTTTACAGGCGGGGTAAAACAGCAGTTTTCAAAATGTTTGAAAAACAAGATTTAATTCAATGTGCTGAAGTTTTTAAAAAGAGTAATTCAACTCAACAAGAAGTTATTACCAACGGCATCCGCTTTCTTCTTTCTGTGTACGGAGCTCCTAAAAAAACTACCTGTTTAGATAAGCATCGATATGCATGTTTCGTTAAAAATACTAAAAATAAAAAACAAGTTCAATTAGCTTGTCTTCCTCCAACCTCAGTTGCTGCTCACCAACATCTTTTTCGAGTATATTACCAAGTTCAAGTGTGGCTTGGTTATCAGCTAGACCCTACAGACTGGGGTTGGAAGTTGGTCAACAATATATTAGAGCCAGTTCAAACTTTACTTCCACCTGCGCCGGAAAAACTGCTGAACACTATTTTTTGCAACTGCAAAAAGGGATGCAGTGCTAAATGTGGTTGCAAAAAAGTCGGACTGTCTTGTTCTTTGGCATGCACAAATTGTCAAGGCCGGTCGTGCTCTAATATTGAATAACAAACAATGGAGGATTCGTTTGACTCCGACGAAGTATCGTGCGATACATCGCTATTGACGCAATTTACTTGCATCCAAAATGAAGATGAAGAAGTAGCAGGAGAAGAAGAACAAGAAGAAGATCAAGAAGAAGAACAAGAATTTGAAACTTACGAATAAGACGAATAAACTTCAACACTTTTTTTTTAATTTACATCGCTTTTATCTTTCCCAATCTTTGAAAATTTCCGTTATTATGCAATAGTTTTACATTAAACAGGATCACAACTGACCCGTGGGAAACCACGTTAAAAAAACGCGCTAAGTACACTACCTCATAGGTGGCGTGGAAACGTGTGCATATTATGACGATAACAACTTTTATAACTTTTTGAATCGTTATATCTCAGAAACGGTGGCTCGTAAGAAAAAAAGTATTGATACATTTTTTATAGACAATTTTATGATCTACAATTTTTGTCTGAGGTACTTTTATGATAAAACTTACCGTTTTGCTGAAAATCGTGAAAAACTCATTTTTTTGAACTTTGACCTTGAATAAAAATTTTTCCTTACAGGGGAATGATGGGGAACTTCTAGACATTGTTTATAATTATGTTTTGAACAATTTCACAGAAATTCAGCTTGTTGGGACTTTATGTAACTTCGAATGTCTAAATTGACCGGACTATTGGTGGGCCACACGTCGGACAGTGCTGCGCATGCGTAAGATCCAGAATTTCTGTTTTAACTCATTAATCACTGTTTCGTTATTGGCATGACCAGCCCTGCAGTGAAAATATTGAACCAGCAAACGGACGACATGGTGGCGGTCATCTAATAGAACGGGGTGTTTCACATTGGCGCTGACATTTTCGCCTGCTCTAATTTTTCCGTGTAACCGTAGCAAACCGTCTTCTCCCATTAAGGATGAAAGTTTCAATAAGGGACTAGACTTGAGCAAAGGAACGTCTTGAATGATCGAGTTAATTTCTACTGAAAACGTTTCTGACTGTAAGCGTTGTAAAATATGAGCGTCCAAAAGTGAGCGAAATTTGGCCGCAGCCTGCAAAACGCGAGCAGTAGCGCGGAGTAAACGAAGCCAGTCACTAAAATGATTAAAATCTGCTGTGATAACCAGATGAGCAACCACAAGTTCGGGTAATCGTTTACGTTCCTCTTGAACCATAGACTGACCAGCTGGTTCTACAGGCCAATCCTCCGGAAGAAATGGAGGCCCCGTGAACCATCGGTGATTGGAATTTAGATGGAGAGATTTCATACCAGTAGCGTCGTCTGCAACGTTAAAGCCGGTTGGAACCCATCGCCACTCTTGCACACGTGTATTTTCTGTTATTTCCCCGACTCGATGGGCCAAAAAAGGCTTGAACGTACGTGCGTCACTCCTAAGCCAATCAAGGACTGTTTTTGAATCCGACCAAAGGAATGTGCGGATTGGCTTTTTTTTGTGAAATTCCTTGATAGTAACAGCAAGGCGAGAGGCAATTAAAGCACCTTGTAATTCTAGACGCAGAATTGAAATCGGTTTCAATGGTGCTACTCTCGCTTTACTAGCAATGAGGGCGAGCTTGATGGTACCATTGGAATAAACGAAACGCCAAAAAGCAACACAGGCATAGGCAAGCTCGCTCGCATCAGCAAAGACATGAAGTTCCCTGTGTAAAGGTTCTCCATTTACCTTGGCGTACCAACGTGGAATTCTAAGAGTGGATATTTCAGAGAGCTCCTTAAACCATTCACCCCACCTTAAAACCTCAGAGGGTGGAAAAGGTGTGTCCCAGTCAATAATTGATCTCCATGCCTCTTGGAGTAGGATGCGACCCTTTACAACTATTGGCCCGAGTAACTCCAACGGGTACCAACCACTTTCATAAGGTGGGACAACACTTTTCGTTTACTTAAAAACCCTTGTACCTTGCAATCTTCTAAACCAGTCCTAAAACCTATAGTGTCTGATACCGGATTCCATGAAATGCCTAAAACTTTATTGCCAGTGGTGGAATCGTTACTAAGTTCTACTTCAGTTAGTTGTGCAGCACACAATTCGTTTGGTAGAAGACGCAGCACTTCCGGATTATTAGAGATCCAGTCACGCATTTCGAAACAGGCATTACGGTGGATAGTGACTATATCAGATGACAGCTCGGCAGCCTTGGTGACGTCGTCCACACTATCCAGATAGTCATCCATATAACTGTTGTGCACGCTAGCGTTGGCCGCTTCAGGATATAAATCTTGATGAAAAATTGCATTTTTGTTTTTTACGTACAGGGCAGTAAATGAACTGGACGACGGCGACGCTCCAAAGATAACAGCAGTCATTCGATACTCTTTTATAGGTGTCGTATCTTTTGACTGAACATCGCGCCAAAGAAACCGTAGCGCATCCCTATCCTGCTCTCGGATTCGTATTTGAGGAAACATTTCCCTGATGTCAGCAGATATAGCGACGCTGCCCTCTCTGAATCGAAAAAGAATTCCTAACAAATTCTCTAAAAGATCAGGCCCTTGGAGAAGCAAGGTGTTCAAAGACACTCCTTGATTCGTAGCGGCCGCGTCATGTACGACACGAAGCTTACGCTTTTGTGGATGATGCACGCCAAAATGTGGTAAATACCACATTATTTTCGGCATCGTGCTATCTGCATTGGGGCTAGTAAGAGTAGTGAGATTGTCTATATAAGTGGAATTACTATAATAAGTGTCAGGGTCACACTCCTCCGCATATCCCATATCAAGCACGTTTTTAATAAACTTTTTGTAAGCATCAGCAAATTCAGGCTCTCGTAGCATGCGCCTCTTCAGACTCAAGAAACGTGAGAGAGCTTGCGGATAGCTTTCGGGAACAAATTGAATGTTATCACGCCACGGCAGCCCTACTTGGTACCTACCAGTTGGTAAACGTGTAGTAGTAGAGTCTAAAATCTCAATAGCATGCAAATCCTGTTCACTATGAAGAGTCTCATGCTTAGAAATACCTAGTGAATCAAGCTTGTACTGTTCCTTGATGAGATTTTTCAAACGTTCATGTTCAGTAAGCTCGGCGCGGTCTAATTGACAATGGTTAATAAATTCGACTGGTTTAGTTTTACTAAAAGCAACTCCATACAATGTCCAGCCTAACAGAGTGCGACAAGCTACAGGTTCATTGCGGCGGCCAGTGCGGGCATCATGAGTTATCGATAGATGCCAGTGCTCGGCGCCGATAAGCACAGTCGGTGTAGCGTTAGTATGAACCAGAAAACCAGCTAAATCTTGTAAGTGTTTATATGAGTTAACCGTTTGTTTAGACAGTGTTTGTGTACTTAAGCTAAGAGAAGGCATAGTCCTAGCACGCTTGATAAAAAATTTCTTAGTCTCGTATTTTCCCTGTATGTAAAAATCAACATAAGAAATATTGGCTCTTTTCTGCAAACCACCGATACCGTTGACCGTTATAATGTCTTGTGTTCCTGATAACCCAATGCGCGCGGCTACGTCTGAGTCAATTAACGTAGCTGTGCTCCCGTCGTCAAGTAGAGCAAACGTTTCAAAGTCGCCAACTGGGCCAGATACGATAACTGGAACCAATTTTAGAAATGTGTTAAACTATTGCGAACCCTGTTGGATATAACACCCAGCTCTTTAAGATCGGCACTTAAACGTGGCAACTGTTTTAAAACCTGTACTTCCCCGAAGACAATCATCTCAGGGCACGCAAAGCTAAGCTCGAGGGCGCGCATGATGTCGTCGGGGTCCTCGGCAGAGATGAGCAGCGACGCGACAGCTTCGCGTGCAGGGCCGCGGAGCGCGCTCTGTAAGCGCGCAACATTCTCTGCGGGGGTAAACGAAGGTTTGGTTGTATCAAAAAGCTTCTTGAATTGAAGCCACTGTGACCCATTACCAGTAAATGCAAAGAGCTCTATTTTCGGTTTTTGTGGCTTATCTTGTGTAGCGGCCAAAGACTTAGCTGCAGCGGCAGTTTCTGCAATTGCTTGCAAAAGCAATGGGGAAAACTGATTATAAAGAACAGGCGCATTGTGGCGTTGTCCCTTGAGGCCCACAACAGACGGTTGCGGCTCTATGGAAGCTAACCCGGGCGCTTGGGGAACGAAACCGGCCTGACAGTTAAGGTGTGCTGCTACCGATGGAGCAGCAGTCTGAGTGCCCGTTAAATGAGCAGGCTGTGACACCTCGACCGTGTTGTTTCCATGAATAAATGAAATATTTTTTACCCACGTCTGCGTCCTTTTTTGGCTCGTAGCGCTTTGCTTACTTCGCCTACTTCCTTCAAGCTCCGCCTCCGCGTCGATCTGTTCAAGCTTGGCGCGATACTCAGCTTCCTCGACCTCCGCTAGTTGCAGCGCGAGCGCCTTCATATTTTCATATTGACGGTGCTTGTAAGTGGCTTCTGCAGTCGCCCTGCGGGCTTTCACGGTCGAAGACGCGCTCGAGTTTGTCTGCGCAGAGCGCATACTGCTCGCGCCATCATCGTCGGTAGCTTGAATTTTGATTGACGAAACTACGGGCTCCTTTTCTACTAATGAGGATGACGAGGGTGGTGGAGAATGAGGCGGTGAAGTATGAGGCGCCAAACTACGAGATGACATGGTTGTGGCTTTAGCTTTACTTCGTGTGTTCATATTGTGAAACTCGAAGGACCAAAATGAAGGCGATGAAAAATGGACTGTATGGATTAATGGTTGGTGGAATAAAATAAAACTAAAGCTTACCGTTATAGAAGGATTTTTGTGGGAAATATAACATAAAAATGCAAACACAACCTAACCTTTTGACAGATACAGAAAAGGAAAAAAACAAAAGAATAATATTCAAATAAAAAAATATAAAAGTCTTCTAAGAAGTTTATTATAGCCAAGGAGTTTGCAACAGTGGGCAAGCGGTGGACAGATGTTATACTTCAAGGCTGTAGCTCCTTGTGTGGGCTAGCAGTATACCTCTTTGAGGTCATAGCTCCATGGGTGGACCAGCGGCAAGCAGATCTGAAATTGTTAGACCATGTTCCTTGTGTGGGCTTACGGTGCATGGTTTTGAGGCCACAGCTTCTTGTGCGGGTGATAGGTGGTTAATTTGGAAGGGTCATCATTGGCAGAAGCGCCTTGTGCATGCTTGCGGAGAAATTACTGAAGGCTGTCAACCTTCATGGCAAAATGTTGACTTGAGTTGAGAACCTGGTGGGTTTTGATGTTACGACTTCTGATGTTTGCCTTGCCCTTCAACTCGAAGGATTACGTAACGGTAACACCTTGTATTGGACATCAACCCCGTGAAGACAACGTAGAACTAACAGTTCATGGATAACGACAATCACGAAGCTTAATAGTTATGTAGCAAAAGTATCCAGTGAATGGATTTAATAGTTATATAGTTTTAGCAGCAATTTTTTTTTTCTTTCTATTATCTGTTATTTATTATTGAATAATGTAATTGAGAGCAATGAGTTCATTCTTCTGATGTAAGATGGCCGAAGCAAAAGTTTAACGCTATCTGATGTATTTTTTATCTAATATTTGGTAACTTTTTCTGTGATATATTGTGTAAATTGTGATATTTATATCTGGGAAGTTACGCCATCCATAAAGTACCATTTTTTGTTTACCGATACTTATATTATCAAATAAGTTTGTGCTTTGTTTATATTTATTTTTGTCTGGGACAGAAGCTTCTCCAGGACGGCCGACTGTCAACGTTTCAAAATTATAATAATAATATAATAATAATAATAGGTCTTTACCTATGAAATTGCCGTTTTGTATGAAAAAATTTAAACGAATTTTTTTCATGAATTTTTTAGTTGTATTAATCGAAGTAATCACCCATGCAATCAATGCATCTTTGCCATCGCAGTGGCAGTTTATTGATGCCCTTCTTAAAGAAATCAGCTGGACGGGAGGCAACAAATTCTTCAAAGGCATTTTGTACTGCCTCTCGGGTATTAAATTTTTTTCCCGCCAAGAAGTTATCCAAATTCTGGAAAAAGTAGTAGTCTGTAGGCGCAAGGTCTGGTGAGTAGGGCGGATGACGGAGAGCTTCCAACCCCAGTTCTTGCAACTTGGAGACCGTCTGCTGTGCAGTATGAGGTCGCGCGTTGTCGTGCAGGAGCAGCGGAGACGAGCGATTGACCAATGCTGGTTGGAGATGCGCCAGCTTCTCCATCATTGTGTTCAGTTCTTCACAGTACACATCTGCAGTAATGCTCACCCCGTTTGGTAAGAAGCTGTGATGAATCACACCGGCGCTAGACCACCAAACAGTGACCATCACTTTTCTAGGGGTAAGTTTTCGTTTAGGGCATTGTTTAGGTGCTGAACGAGGATCCAACCAACTTGCTGAGCGCTTACGGTTATCAAACAGAATCCATTTTTCATCGCAGGTAACAATGCGGTTCAAAATTCCTTCATTTGTGTGTCTGTTGAGCAGTGCAAGGCACGTCTCGACGCGTACTTCGCGCTGGCGATCATTGAGTTCGTGGGGCACCCATTTGTCAAGCTTTTTTACCTTGCCAATTTGACGCAAATGGACCAATATTGTTTTGACGCTAACGTCGAAAGCTGCTGCTAATTCAGCCGTAGATTGTGTATCATCAGCTTCCACAATCGCCTTTAATTCGTCATTGTCGACCAAAGTCTTCGGACGACCGCGAGGTTCATTTTTCAGGTCGAAATTTCCAGAACGGAAGCGAGCAAACCAATAACAGGTGGTGCGTTGGTTTGTAGAGTTAGTTCCGTAAACGTCGTTGATGTTGCGTGCCGCTTGTGCCGCGTTGCTGCCACGACGGTACTCATATTCCATAATTACTCGAATTTTTAACGTATCCATGATGACGAAAAAGATTGAAATGCGATGAAAATGTAACACTAATCAATAAAGAAATGACTACTTTTAGAAAAAAAAATCCATGTTTTTAAAATAAAATTAATTTGAAATTAGAATTCATAGCCAAACAAAAATTATTTTGATTTGAAATGGCCAGTACTGCAGAACGGCAATTTCATAGGTAAAGACCTAATATTTATTCATAAAATTACAAGGTATTAAAAATTTCACAGTTTTGCTTAAATGTAAATTATATTCCTAAGATTTACGTGCCTGAACTAGGTAATCCTGTGTTTCAGGCGAAAAGTGCCAAAATAGTCATAAAATAAATAAAATAATGTAAAAGTTGACAATACACAAATAAATTATACTAATGTTGAATAGCTTAACTCTTAGTTTCTGATATATACTTATCGTAGGTGAGTATACGTAATATTTACTTTAACACAGTTAATAAATTCTCTGTATCTTCGTAAGACATTTTTTGGAGAGCCTCCTTGAGAATTCTCTTACAATTTGTGTAGTTCAGGGAGTAAATGTTTGCTTTTGCGTTTAGTCTATTATAGAGAAGAGGACCGAGGTACAGGTAAAATTTGGATATAAAAGCATGTTTTGTTGTATTTTGCGGGCAGACTATATCTTTACGTCTTTTTTTAGAATGTTCAGTGCTGTAGGGTAGAGCTGTGTGTTGTTTTAATACAATGCCCATTATAAATAGTTGCCGAACTGTTAATACTTCACAAGATTTGTATAGGAGGTTGGTAGGAAAAAGGAAAGGGCGGAAAGTAGACACTTTGAGAATCGCCCTCTGAGCTCTCTCGATGGTTAGTAACCTTGTTTTACCCGCTCCACCCCATGTAGTAATACAGTAAGATAATATCGATTGACATAGAGCAAAGTAAACTTGTCTAACTATTTTTGGGTCAGCAATATAGCGTAACTTTTTAAAAACAAATATCAACTTGCGAATTCTATTATTTAAAGCTTCTATATGTTGTTTGAACGAAAGTGTTTCATCTATTATGACACCAAGGTATTTTGTTATATTTGCCATTTTAATTTTGGGACAAACACATTGGTTACCTGTAGGCATTGAGCAGTAATGAGCATATAATGTTGTGGTACTAGTTGATGTTTGCTTGCGCATCGAAAACTTAATGTAATTTGTCTTGTCTGCATTTAATGTTAGTAAGTTACTTTGAAGCCATTTGTTAACAACATTGAATCCGTGTTGCGCAAACTTGTAGACATTTTTTTCTGAGTCAGCCGAAAAAAGAAGGGCAGTGTCGTCAGCATATGAAACAATTTGTCCATGATTTAGATTTACATTACAAAGATCGTTTATATATATCAAAAATAGTGTAGGCCCTAAAATACTTCCTTGGGGAACTCCGAAGGACGTGTTTTTTTCATCATCGCTGAGAACATTACCAATCCTTACACATTGGGTACGGTCCTCTAGATAGCTCTTAAATAGTTTCAGCTGGATGCCTCTGATACCTATGGCTTCAAGCTTGTGCAACAGAATAGGAATAGAAACCGTGTCAAAAGCTTTGGCAAGGTCCAGAAAGATTCCTACTGTGTGGTTACCTTTATCAAGTTCTTGTGCTAGATAGTCAGTCAGATGGTGGACGGCAGCGTCTGTTGACATTTTAGGCCTAAATCCAAACTGCCGTTTAGATAAGATTAATTTATCTTCCAAGTATTTGTAAAGTCTTTTATTTATAATTTTTTCTAATATTTTAGACATAGAAGGCAGTAAGGAAATAGGTCTATAATTTGTCACTTGATCTTTACTGCCTGATTTATAAACAGGGACAATAACAGCTTTTTTTAGGCACTCGGGAAAAATACCTTTAGATAAACATTTTTGGAAAATATAAGTTAATGGCGGTACCAAAATGTGCCTGAACTGTTTAATAATTTTACTTGAAATGTTATCCCAGCCAACCGCACAGTCGTCCTTTAAAGTCATAATTATTATTTCTACTTCAGTCTCGTCAGTGTCCAGCAACGCAAAGGAAGATAAAATAGTGCTACACGTAAATGGTGTGCTTGTTAGATATTGTGATTGGCCCTGAACTTTTTCAGCTAAACACTTCCCAATATTAACAAAAAAATTATTTACAATATTGGCTGATGTTAACTGTGATGAGTGTGCTTGTAATAAACCTGAAGATGACTGATTTTGTTTCGAGTTATACGTTACACTTTTAATAAAATTCCATATTTTTTTACTATTAGTACCAGCCTCTTCTAGCGCAATTTTATCGTAGTTTCTTTTTACTTTTTTTAGAAGATCGTTACAAAAGTTACGATATCGTTTATACGACTGTTGCAAAATTAAATTATCTGGATTAGATTTGGCTTTCATATGCAATTTATCTCTATTTCTCATACAGCGAATGAGTCCTGTCGTGATCCATGGTTTTATGTTGTAGTTTTTGTTATTTAGCCGAGATATGACCGTGTTCTTCTGAATTGCATGTTGTACATTTTTTATTAGGTACAACATACAAAACTGCGTATCAGCGGAAAAATAGACTGGGTCAAAGTCGATATTACGTAAGTCTTCTTCAAGTTTATTTATATTAAGACTAGAAATGGTGCGAGTGACTACTTTTGGTAATTTACAATTTAAAATAAGTAGGGTAGCACTGTGATCGGTTATTGTTGAATTGGTTACAAGGGCTAGTGCAGGGAAATTCGACTTGAATATTATATGGTCCAAACAGGAGCCACTTTGATGTGTAGGAAGCGTGTGCGCGGGAAGCAAACCATGGAAGGCGCATAAGTTAAGGTATTCCTCAGCGGATGCGTCAGCGCTTTCTGGAATAATATTGATGTTAATATCTCCAATTAAAATGATATTTTTGAAAGATGATAGGTTCTGCAAGGTGTCGTTTAGTGAGTCTGTGAAATTGTTTATATTTCTAAAAGAGGGGGGTCGATATAAGGCTAGTATCGCTAAATCTGACCCAATTTTAATTAACAATCTATTGCAGTCGAGCATATTAGGTTCCTCGACAGCCACATTTAGATGATTTCTTGCATAAACTATCACCCCATCGTTCTGATTGTAGTTTATATTACTTTTATACATATTATATCCCGGAATTAGTGGTATGTTATACTGTTTGGAAAGCCAACATTCTGTTAAGACGATAACGTCACAGTTTATGTCTAGACGTTGTAGAAAAATGGCAAAATTGTCGAAATTCTTAAAAATACTGCGAATATTTTGTGTTAGTATGGTTAGTGGACTAGTGTGTGAGGAGAGATATTGCTTACAGTGTTCAACGTCACAAATATGGGATTCAGATACAGAGAAATTATCTATGTCATTAATTAAATTATTAATCATAATTATAACTATAAAAACAATAACAAGGACCAGAAAAATACGTAATTAGCGGCGCTCTTAGGCGCCTCCATAATCAACAGAATTTATGTACCTCTTTTCAGCCATTATTTTCGCTGGACAGTCAGCAGCGCTTGTCTTATGATTGCTCGGCTTTTTAAAGTGCAAGCAAGTAGCGCATTTTGGTTCCTCAGCCTTCTTTGTGCATTCCTTGATGGAATGACCCTGATCACCACAGTGGCCACAGGTATAGGTAGTCTCCCGACAAGATTTGGCCGCATGTCCGTACTGCTGGCACTTATAACAGCGTGTGACTAGAGTAAAGTCTCTCACAGGGCATGACGACCAATTTACAAACACTCTGTCTTTAGATATCAGGGCTTTACGTATGTCTGCAGATACTTCTATTATATAATTGCAAGTTTCAGCGTCCTTCTTACCTGACTTATGGCTTAACTTAATGGAGCTCAAAAAGGTCTCGAGGCTGCAACCCTGAAGGGTCTCGGCTAGATTCTGGTGAAACAAACAAGTGAAAACTTCCATCTCTTGCATGGATGAGGGCACTCCGATAACTACTACTCTAGGCTTCCTTTTTGGGGGCTCGTCTACTGTAAGGCCTGAATTTGATAGCTGCATCGATTTTTTCACCTTCTCAATATCGTCCTTTGTTTCAGTGCTGATAATGACACCGCCATTTTTTGTCTTACGAAGTCCTCTTACCTGAAGTTTCATTTGCTCAGGGCATATAATTTTTTGGACAAGTGTTTTTGTCTCCTCACTCGACTTCAATTTGTCGTTAGGGTATATGGCCACTGAGCTTAAATTTATCGGCTGTATAAAATTGTTGGTACCTTTTTTAACCATGTCAGAGAAGGAAGTTCCCGTAACTGGTTTAACTGAAGCTCTGATTGACAGCCTAAGGTCTTGCAGTTGCTGCGACAGATCAATTTGGTCTTCGAGTGTTTGGACGGTGGAGTGGGTCTGGAGGGCTCTCATCTTAAGAGACTGATAATGAACGGCCATCTGGGATGTGCCGTGACTAACTTTCCGGCATAGGGTACTAATACGCAGTTTTTGCTCCATGTTTAATTTGCCCTCTGATGAAATAGAGCACACTTCATTAAGGCACTGCTCAATGGACGACATCCAGTTCTGGATTTCCGGCGTTGGTATGACTTCCATCTTACCCTCTTCTCTTTTGCTGGGCGATTGAGGATCACGTGCGGGTGCGGGCTCGGGTGCAGGTGCACCTGCAGGTGCGGGTGAGGCACAAGGCACAGGTGTAGGAGGTGGGCTCCGAACACATCTGCCACCCCGGCTGAATGGACTGGTTTCCATTGTAATACAAGATATTTACTTTATATCACTTATACACATTTTCACATAAACGATTTACACGTATCATCAATTGAATAGTAGTAGAAAAAGTTAAATTGTTATTGATTTAATTATTCGACTAATATGTGTGTTCTGTAGTAATCATTTTAATAAATGGCAGTCAACCAACGGAAAACTCACTTCTTGTTCGAGCGTCGTTACGACAGAACTTAACGAACGGTTGACTCATTTATGTGCTCTAATTTGTTATTTAAAATAATTCACATTAAAATAAATCTGTTCTAAAACGTTTCAATTGGTTTTACTTTTAAAACAATAAAAGTTGGAAAACCGATATAATTCAAATAGAGGCCAGTTAATATGATGCAGACGACCAGAGATGGATTTAGAGTACGTCGTGTCTTGGTAGTCGCCTGGCCCCCGTGAGGGGGCGTGGCGAGCGCAACCGGGGCTTCGCCCCCCGGCCGCGGAAGCAACACGGCGGTCCGTAAATACGGACCTCTCATTTGGTGTGCTTATTGTCGCCTTGTAGATTATTTTAGCGCGCGTCGGTTACGCACGCCCATGTGAGTGGTTGCTATGCGTGTTTCTGTAGGCGCGCCGCGACGCTAATAGATAGCGTCGCTTTCTTCACGACACCTGTCTCCACCAGGTGAGACCCCCAGTTACCTGGGGGAGGCCCGATGAAGACGACCAGCGACGAAGGTGCCGACTCGACGCTCCTACAGAATAAGGTGTAGAGTACGTCGTGTGGTGGCTCATCGTAGCTTTTATAGTAGCGGGGCAGCGCCATCTCATCCGTCTTTCCGGAACTGATAAGGCTTGATGCCCTGTCGACCTCTATGCTGCGCGTATGGCTGCGTCGTTGCGTCACTCTATCACCAGATGGCGGTAAATGTCGTAAACAGCTTGTAATAGTGCTCTTGTGTTGATTTTAAAACGTTTTCTTCATTTTGAAAACTTCAACGCGCTTATGCATTTGTTTTAAGATTTATTCACAATATTAAATTATAAAATAAGCCTGATCGTTTGATAGGCCCATTGTCAGTAAAAGAGTTAAATAACTCCTTGAATTTCATCATTAAAATAATTCAATTATTAGAATCATTTCCAAACGAACCTAAAGCTTTAGTAAAGAAGTTTCCAATTGAATCAATTCGTAATCTATTAAATTTAACTTTATTTTTAGATGACAAAGGCATTATCCGTGTGGGTTGATTATCTAGTTCGCCGAATTTCTCATATAACAAGAAGTATCCCATGTTATTGTGTGGTAAGCCTTATGTCACTCAACTTATTTTCGAGCAAGGGCATTTGAGGTAATTACATGCTGGGCCTCAACTGCTGTTAGTTCACATAAGAGAGACCTGGTGGCTCTTGTGTGGTAGGAACTTAGCTAGGAAAGTTATCCAACAGTGCAAAGTGTGCATTCGCATGAAAGGTGAAACTGTGCAACCAATTATGGGAAACCTACCACAGGAACGGATAACCCTTGATTTTCCTTTCATAAATAGCGGTGTTGGTTATGATTGTAGGACCAGTTTATATTTTAAACTGGAAAGGTAGGAGCTCTAAACTTGAGAAGTACTATCTATGCTTATTCATTTGCTTTGCTACTAAGTCCATGCACTTGGAATTTGTCACTAATTTAACATCAGAAATTACATTTTGGCTTTAAAGAGGTTTATTTCCCGTAGAGGAAAGCCACATCGTATCTTTTCTGACCACGGAATTAATTTTGTAGGAGCTAAAAGGGAACTTACAAGTTTCTTATCTAAGGAATCCCACCCTATTATTGATTACGCTTCATCTAATGGTATAGAATTTAAACTTATACCACCTTATGCGTCTCATTTTGGCGGTTTATGGGAACCGGGGGTAAAATCCTGCAAACATCACATTACATGGGTGTTAGACAATAGTCACTTAACCTACGAGTAATTCAGTACAGTTCTGGCACAAATAGAAGCTGTCCTGAATTCCCGTTCTATGTACTGTCTGTCCTCAGATCCATCAGATTTTACCACCCCACACACCTGCACACTTCCTGATCAGCCGACCACTGACCACACATGCTAGCGAAGACGTTGCCAGCATTCCACTACACGCATTATCCCGCTACAAGCGCATGGTACAACTGGGGCAACATTTCTGGAGGCGATGGTCAGCAGAGTACATTGAAGAGCTGCAAACCCGCACAAAATGGAAGAAGTCCAAAGGAGTTTTAGCACCGAATACTTTGGTGCTTATAAAATAATATAAACTCCCACCGCTGAAATGGCGTTTGAGAAGAATTTTGTCTGTGTTCCCAGGGAAGGACAGCGTACCCTGAGTGGCCAGTATCCAGACAGCTAATGGGGTCATCAGAGGGCATTCTCAAAAATCTGTCCTTTGCCAGTTTCCACGAACGATGAAGATGCAGCAGCAACGAAGCCCATTCAAGGTCATTGAGAGCTGTTGTGGAGATCTCAAGGCCCGCCCCGGCAAGTTTACGACATTTACTACCACCTGGTGACTGGGTGATGCAACAATAAAGCCATACTCGCAGCATAGCGGTCGACAGGGCATCAAGCCACACCAGTTCCAGAAAGACGGACGAGATGGCGCTGCCCCGCACCTATAAAAACTACGACCAGCCGCCACACAACGTACTCTAAAAGTCTAAATCCATCTCTGGTCGTTCGAGGTCATTTGATGACCTCCCACCCAAAAAATAAAAAAAATAAAGGTCAAAACTCCTTTATGGATTTCGTTCATTAGTTATTACAAAAATCTGTGAAACGATCGTTAGGTATTTTAAACAGTAGATCTTTTGACCGTAGGTAGTTATCTCGAAAATAGTTAGAATACGCTTAGATATTATAATATGTAACCTTGATGTACTATATTCTAATTGCATGTTTTTTAAAGATATAAGTAATGGAAGCCGTTGTAGCATAACCTAAATTAAAAAAAAATAAGTTCGTATTTGAAAAGGAAACTGAAATCCAAAAAATAAAAAATCTTTTTAACAAAAAACTAAACCGACGAAAAAATTCACTGAAAAGCAAAAATTAAACGTTTAAGTCTAACTTAGCTTCTAAACTAGTGTAAATCATGAATAAAACAAACACAAAGGCGCCAAGTAAAATTTACCGGCATCGGCAGCTTGATTGATCTTCGTTAATTGATCTGCGTTGATTGTTTGTTTGGCACCTACTCAAAATTTGTAATTTACATTAATTTAGGAGTAGTTAGACTAAATTTTTGCTATTCAGTATATCAAATTAAATTTCATTCGAAAACATCCATCAGTTTCTATCTATTTGAAAAGGGATTTCAGTCGAAAACTGGAACTTTACAGAAAACGCAAAAAACACTCCGCGCGCTTCAAATTGCGTGTTTGACGTCGTGTGACATTTAAACCGCTACCAAATCAAATACGTGTGATGTTTTTTATAGGTAAACAATTAATGCTCTTTATATTGAGTTATTTTTTATGTAAAGTTAATAATTTTTAAGATACCTATTGACTTATATTTTATTAACCACAAAATGAATTTCATTGAGGGTATTAAATAAGTTATACCCCTTCTCCCATAAGTTAAATGTTAATTCACACAAGTGAAAAGGGATACGCATTTGGAATTATTTTTATGATAACCAAGTAATTCAAATAAATATTAATTTATAGTTTATTAAATGAAAAACATGTTTTACTGTGTAGGTACTTTTCTACAACGTATTTTATTTTTTGAAAATTATAAAAAAAATATCTTGATGCCTTTTTCACAAATATGTTATACGTGGCGTATGATACATTAAGACTTGTACCTATGAACTATTTTGTGCAACTTATGCCTGACGGCAGCGGGTCCGACATCTTAAATGAAACTAAGAATATAGCAGAAATCAACTTTTATTACCACTGCTTAATAATTATTAATCCGCTATAATATTAATTCAAATTAGATTGCCCCCCGGCCGCGGAAGCTACACGGTGGCCCGTAAAAACGGGCCCCTCATTTAGTTTGCCTACATCGGCTTACAGATGATTGAGCGTGCGCCAGTTACGCACGCTCATGTCAGTGGCTGCTATGCGTGTTTCTGTAGGCGCGCCGCGACGCTAATACATAGCGCCACTTTCTAGACGACATCTCGGCAGTCAGCCCCGCCAGGTGAAACCCCTAGTTACCTAGGGGAGGCCCGACGAAGACGACCTGCAACGAAGGTGCTGACTCGACGCTCCTACAGAGTAAGGTATATGTAATCGTCGCCCGCGTGGCGCATTCACGTGAGAGTTTAGGCACCTGTGAAGAGGTGAGTGTCTGTGTTTCGCTGACGTTACGTGCTTATATGAACCTAGCACACGTTACCCAACGGATGCATGTTGTTATTATGTGGAGTACAGTTGTTTCGAGTATGCCGCGTGTAACCTGTGTGCAGCTTACTCGGGCGTCCAGTCCGGTGCGATGGGGTCAGTTGTTTTCCGCTAACAGGTCGCGGGGCAGGGATCTCGCGACGGGGGTGCGCGCATGCCAGGGTGCTATCTCCTTAACATGGGGCCAAGCAGATGCGTCGGCACGCGCGAGCATTCCCTTCGCGCGGCGCACTATGGAAAATATAGGTCGGTATCGGATCAAAAATCTGTAACTTCATGAATTTTTGTTGTATCGTGATGAAATTTGGCACAAATATGCAGCAAGGTTCGGAGATTCGAACGATGTGTAGTTTATAGGGTTTTCTTGTATATCTATGTATGTTTTTTTGCATAGAATGAAAGAAATGGGAATAAATCACGAAAAAAATAGTTAAAAATTTATTTCAAGTGGAATACAAGTTTATAATGACTAAAAAGATTAAACCATGGTTAATTACAACAAGCAAAGTAAACAAAATATATATATATGAAAAAAAAATACTAAATTAAAATCATATTACTAATAGGTACATCCTATACTCTGGCTGCAGGAAATGATGTAGCTAGGTACAAATATAAGTAATAACTAAATATAAATATTATTTTTAACTTATACCACTTCAGGATCAGGGTCAGTAAATGTGGGTTCACTTTCAGGTGCCACGTTTAAAAGACTTAGTGCCTCTTCTTCAAGTTCTTTCACATTTCTTACGTACGGTTTTCTCAAACTTGTTATATATGGATCTGACGTGTATAAAAGCGTTTTAAAGACATCTTCATTTGTAGCAGATCGGGAACATTTTCTGGCATGATGAAGACGACTTCATCATGCCAGAAAACATCGAACATACGAATGTTTCTGTAGTCTTTGTTGCGAGACTCTTGTGCGTCTTCCGATAGCTGTCCAATAGGAAGCACCGCAAAATGTTTGATAACGTTTTGCCCGTGTATGAGTATTTTATGAACGGAGGATGGCATATAATACCAATCGTAATTACTTACATAGATTCTTGCAGTTTCTATTGCATATTCCCCAAATTTTTCAGGGTCGATCATCATTCCAGAAGAAAGAACTTGCAAGATAATGTATAGGCGTTTAATCAATGCCTCATCTACACCTGTTATTTCCGATGAGCAAGTGCTATTATAGAAGAATCTTCGTGCGGTATTGCCATCGTTCGTATTCCCGCTAACTTGCCGAGGTTTGTCGACGATTAATCCCAACTCCTCCCTGAAACGTTTTTGAACAACTTCTTTCTTTTCTTTTTTTAATCTCTTATTTTCCTCAGTTGAAGCAGACCAAGTCTTAAACGAAAGATTATAGGAAATATGCAATATCATTTCCATGCAGCGAATCCAGGCGTGTAAGGTGGACAATCCGTATTGGTAGGCGTTTTCGTTTTCGGGTCTGGCAGTTACTTTCGATAGGTCATTCATTAGCCGTGGAGTAGCCCCACATATCGTGCATGTGGAACCAGATGGAGTATCTGTAAGGACCTGAGCCACCTTTCCATCGATCATCGTTAGAAATAGTTCATGCTTCACATTTACTACAACACCATCTTTGTTTATAAGTGATGCTTGTGCAGCCCTAATTTGTTTTTTAATATCATCAACAACTGCCTTGGTTTTTTCTGGAGTTTCCTTACAAAACTCAATAGAAATGGGTCTGCAAAAACGGACAGATGAAGGTACCGGATTTTGCCAAACAACGGATCCCGATTGCACATCAACTAATCTGATGGGGACTAATGAAGTGATGAACAAATTGGCATCTGAAATTGTTTCTGACTCTTCTGCAAGTATTTGCTTGTATTGGCTTTGACCAGATGAACCATCACATCCCCATTTAGAATAAAGGATCAATGTTCTATGTTGTTTTTGGAAAACAGAATCGATTTTTAAAATTCTAGCAGCAGTATGATCCAATAAATCTTGTATATTAATCACTTTAGCATAAGTATTCGTGATTTCGATTGTAGAAGATGGTGGATAACAGGATCTTTTTATTTCTTGTATTTTGTAGTAAGGCGGGAATATACAACACTTTCGTTCGTTGGTTAAGTTTTTCAGGTACATATATTGTGCTTTTGTTAGATCTAAATCTATAAAAGCACTCAATGCTTCCGTATCGGAAAGAATCTTCATCTGGTCTGAGTCGTTCCACTTACTTGAGATATCTAATTTCTTTTGAGTGTCAGCGGTTCTTAATTCTTCGACAAGATGAGCTTCTGTGTACTCACGTAAAGCCCGTAGTCCCTGCAGATAGGCGTTTTTTATATGCTCGAAGCCATAGTCTTGGAGTAGAAGAGTGTTTTTCCTCTTCTTAGTAGATTCTGAGGAGTCTCCATAAGCCACGCATGCTCGTCCTCGTTGGCCAGATGTTGATGGCGTAGAATATTGTTCAGAATCCGGTAAATTTAACGAATACCTTGAGTCCAACCAAGTACAATACTTCTGTAAAAATGTTTCTTTTTTCCGAGATGCCAGGGCCCAGCGTTTGTTGAAAATAGGAAGAATGTGCCTTTGTATGTCACTAATTATAAAACACAAGTTGTTTTCAGAAACATTCAGCTTTTCCACTAAAACTTTGGATAATGATTCCATGGTCTTGCCGCCCTCTATATAGGGGATTATGAAGTCTCGTTTGGTACAGCTGAAGGAAGACATTTTAACACTTCACAATCTGCAGAAATAATAGGCGTAGATGAGATTTGCTTCACTTGAAGTTACACTGATGTAGATGGTTCGAATAGTTTTTGCTTCCCTTTAAATACTCATTTTACAATATCGAATTGGTACCTACATCATTATTATCTTGTAATTTCCCACGCAAACCGAGTGCAAATTTGATAAGGTCCCTTTGTTATCACGAAATAATGAAGAAAATATCCAAAAAGTTCTATATTGTTCATGTGAATGGTGTCAGTGGTAAACCGCAAAAGATACTAATTTTCGGGTTCTGACTTTTATCAGTTTTTTTCTCATATCTTCTAAAACCGCAAATATCCGCAGCTGATTTTTTTTGCATTCTATTTATGAATAGTTAGACTACTAGTCGACACAAAAAGTAGCGCTTGGGCAAACGTGGGTAATACTGAAAACCTTCGACGAAAAAACATACAAGTGAAAAAAAAGGTATGTCACTTTTTAAGTAATTACTGAAATATTTTTTTTACTTTTAAAATCATTAAGCTGTATCGCAAAAAGCATAAAATAACCTTTCTAAAAATGTATAATACTGCATATCTGTACCAAGTATTTTTTTCACAATATGGTATTGAAACATGTATACGCAAAGACTTGAGTTTGGCACTTCTGTCTTCTATGTATTTCTATCTAAGAAAAAAAAAATAATTTCGCGTATTAAGAAAAAAAATCGTAATGAATATTATAATTTGACTATTAGAAAACCTAAAAGAATAGCCATATTAGCCAAATTATGATATTCGTAAAAAGCATTTTTGATATGCGCTTGTTCTACCATTTTCCATAGTGCGGCGCCGCACAAACTCGTCCAGACTCCTCAACTCAGGAAATCGCCACGCCCCCGTAAGGGGGCGTGGCGAGTGCTGCCAGAGCGTTATGCCCTCCGGCCGCGGCTTCATGTTAGGGACCCGTAAATACAGGCCCCTCGTCGTGCTCGCAACACTGGCTTTGCGGCTTATTGCTTATCGAGTGATTGCTATTTGTTTTCTGTAGGCGCGCTACGACGTTAGTACATAGCGCCGCTTTCTTCACGACACCTCGGCGGTCAGTCCCCGCTAGGTGAGACCCCTAGTTACCTGGGGGAGGCCCGATGAAGACGACCAGCGACCAAGGTGCCGACTCGACGCTCCTACAGAATAAGGTGTTTGACCCCCGCCCGCCCCGCTTCCAGAGCTAGCCGGCTACGGTACAGGCTAAATCAGCTCGGGAGGCTATTGTATGTGTACAAGTTAAAGACGACGTCCTGTGGTCCGATCATTATGTGAATAGATGGTGTAATAATAATTTAAAATTTCCCATTGAAATTACCGAATGTTGTGATTTATGTATGTACTAATGTGGACTACAGACTTGTTATTGACAATATGTACGATAAAATAATTCAAATATTATGACAGCTTGCGATAGTCGTTCGTCAAGTGTTCCCAGATGCAAAAAGCCGGTTCTCGGTTGGAACAGGCACGTAAGTGATGCTCACAGGGTGGCAGGGAAAAGTTTGAGTTGTGGGTTTTGTATGGCAAGCCGGCGGAAGGTCGCGTGTGGAATCACATGCAGACGACTCGTAAGATTTTTAAATCACGTTTACGCTGGTGCCGGAATCATACTGATCAAATCAACATCCTTGCGTCGCATCATTCCAGGAGCGACTTCCGCAGTTTCTGGAAGTCTACAAATAAACTTAATAGTAAACCAGGTCTACCTGTGAGTATCAATGGTGCCTGCAACCTGTTAGGAATAGCAGACTTGTTTAGGGACCATTTTACCGTTGAGTCACCTTTGGCATCGACACAGTCCACGATCGATGATGGTTGTAGTGGTGGAGAAGTCAGCGTCCGGTTTACGGCCAAAGACGTACGGCGGGCCATTAAGTCTATGTCACAGGGCAAGTCTCCGGGCCATGACGACCTGAGCATTGAAACACCTAAGGTTCGCGGGATATCATATGCCCAGAGTGCTGGCGATGTTCTACTCCTTGTGTGTAGGACATTCATACTTACCTGCGAAGACTGTGGTGGTGCCAATTGTCAAAAACAAAACCGGTGATATTGGTGACAAATGTAACTATCGACCGATTTCCTTAGCTACTATAGTCGCAAAAGTGCTTGACAGTTTGCTGAACACCCAGCTTGATAAACATCTACAGATACACGACAACAAATTTGGTTTCAAGTCAGGTCTTTCTACTGAAACGGCTATACTCTGTCTGAAGCAAACTGTCAAGTACTACACGGATAAAAATACGCCCATTTTTGGGTGTTTTCTTGATTTATCGAAAGCGTTTGATCTGGTTTCCTACGATATTCTATGGCAAAAATTACACCAAACAACGATGCCCGAGGAACTAATCCGGACTTTTAAATATTGGTATGGGAACCAGATCAACGTTGTTCGGCGGTCAGGGGCGGGGGGGTGCGGCGTGAGGCAAGGGGGGCTGACATCGCCGAAACTTTTTAAACTTTATGTGAACGCGCGTGTGGAGGAGCTCAGTGGTACACATGTCGGATGCCATATTGATGGAGTTTGCCTTAATAATATTAATTACGTGGACGACACGGTGCTGCTGAGTGCTTCTGGACTGTCGCAGCTGCTTGACATTAGCGAAAAATATGCTGGACAACACGGGTTGGTGTACAAAATAAATAAAAGTGAGTGGATGGTCTTTCAGGCTCGGCGAAGGTCCCTAAGTCAAACACCTGTAGTTAGACTGAAAGGCTACCCCCTTAGTAGGGTAGAACAGTTTAAATATCTTGGGCATTTGTTAACCCCGGATCTGAAAGACGATAATGACATAGAAAGGGAGCGTTGAGCGTTGTCTATTCGTGCGAATATGATAGCACGCAGATTTGCTCGTTGTTCAAGAGACGTCAAGATCACCCTGTTCAAGGTATTTTGCACGTCCTTTTACACGAGCAGTCTGTGGGTGAATTATACGCAAAAGCAGTACGGCGCTCTACGCGTTCAATACGGTAATGCATTTAGGGTGCTGTTGGGGCTGCCTCGCTTCTGCAGCGATTCGAGGATGTTCACCGAAGCGCGCGTGGATTATTTTTATACAACCATGTGCAAGCGGTGCACATCCCTGGTGCGTAGGGTGCGGGTCAGCCCGAACAGTATCCTAAGCGCCTTCGCACAGCGATTCGAGGATGTTCACCGAAGCGCGCGTGGATTATTTTTATACAACCATGTGCAAGCGGTGCACATCCCTGGTGCGTAGGGTGCGGGTCAGCCCGAACAGTATCCTAAGCGCCTTCGCACAGCGATTCGACTGCCAGTACATGTATCACTGTCACATGGCACATGTACTGGCTAATGTGGAAATATTGTTTTAATTGTTTTGACTTGTAATTGTATTGTATTGTATTTTTGTATTGAAATTGTATTTAATTGTATTTGTATTATTTTGTTTTATAATTGGTCCGTGTTGGCTATTAATTCAATTAATAATAATAATAAGGAGTCGTCGTGTGTGTGAGAGCGGTATTGAAGTGTGTGTAACACCGCTCAGTGTCTACGCGAATCGCCACCCACGCAGCTCCTTCGCGTGTGAGTTTAGGCGCATGTGTAGACATAGTATCTGTAGTTCGTTAACATAACGTGCCTATATTAACTTAGCACCCGCTACGCAACGGATGCATGTAGGTGAATGTAGAGTTCAGTTGATTTGAGTAAGCCGCGTGTAACCTGTGTGCAGCTTACTCGGGAGTCCAGTTCGGTGGATGGGGTCAGTCGTCCGCTAACAGGTCGCGGGGTAGGGGTCTCGCGTCGGGGGGGGGGCGCGCATGCCAGGGCGCAATCAGCTCGACTTGAGGCCAAGCAGACGCGTCGGCACGCGGGTACATTCCCTTCGTGAGGCGCCGCGCAAACTCATCCAGGCTCTCAATCTCGAGGTCCCGGACATTAACATTGTTTCTCACGAAAAAGTTCTTACATCCATTCTTAGAGCAAAAATTGAAAGTAACTCAATTATGTTTGTGTCTCAGAATGGGTCCTGCGGTACTAAGGAGCTGCTCCTTATAGACATGGCAACAGGTTCGTAGATCCCGCAAGGATTTGTCGACAAGTTGGATAGATTATAAGAAGGCCTATGACTCGGTGCCACATACATGGCTAATTAGGGTGCTGGAGTTGTACAAAATAGACGCAACTCTACACACCTACTTGATGTCGTGTATGGGGCAGTGGAGGACAATCTTTCTCTATCCAGGATGTCAACAGATCTGGAGGACCGATGAACCGATCAGGATTGAGCGAGGAATATTCCAGAGCGATATTTTGAGTCCATTATGGTTTTCCTTAGCCTTGAATCCTCTAAGCACACTGCTGGAGGATTCAGGTCTAGGCTATCGGTAACGAAGAGGTGGTCAGGTGATATTACATGGATGATTTGAAACTCTTCGCTCACAACAATTTGCGACTGATGGAGCTACTGAAGGTAACGGAAACGTTCAGTAGTGCCATCAGGATGGAATTTGGTGTGGACAAATGTGCAATCATGCATGTAAAGCGAGGGGGGATTACGGAATCTGTGGCTACCCAACTTTCGGATTCTATACACCTTAGATCCCTCTCCTCAACCGAAACCTACAAGTATTTGGGTATGTCGGAAGCATTAGGCATCAATGCTGCTAACATGAAACAATCGTTGAGGGAGCGCTTCTTTAGCCAACTGAATAAAGTGTTAAATAGTCTTTTATCAGGCGGAAACAAGTTGCGTGCTTTTAACGGTTGGATTATGCCGGTTTTGATGTATACTTTCGGCATACTGAAATGGACTAAGACGGAACTTGATGATCTGGATAGGAAGGTCCGTATATTGCTGACGGCATATCGGATGGATCATCAGTGATGAGATTGTACATCCCGCGGAAGTTTGGAGGTCGAGGTTTCTTTAAATGCTAAAACCCTCCACAACCACGAGATTTGCAGTCTCAGGGAATATTTCCTTCAAACTGACGTGGGGATGCACCGAGATGTGGTCGCAATGGACAAGGGCCTCACCCCGCTCTCCTTGACAAAAGCGAACTGGCGCAAACCTGCAGTACTAGATACTAACGATCGTAAGGAAGTATGGCAAGGCAAAGAGCTTCACGGACGCTTTTCCCGGGCTCTCCTTGGACCTGATGTAGACTTTTTGGTGTCTGTATTTGGTTGCTGCGTTTCGGCAACCTCTTCGGGAAAACCGAAGGTTTTGTATTTGCGATTAGTGATGAAGTTAACATGACGAAAAATTATCGGAAATACATTGTCAAGGACGGTACAGTTGATATCTGTAGGGCATGCCACCGTCCCGGTGAATCAATCCTACATATTGTTTCCGGTTGTTCTCGTTTTGCTAACGATGAGTACTTACACAGACACAATCTAGTGGCTAGGATTATTAACCAGCAACTTGCCTTGCAGTACAACCTTGTGGAGTCCGATGTACCATACTACAGGTATGTGCCGAACCCAGTTCTCGAAAATGGTCATACCACATTGTACTGGAATCGGTCTATCATCACTGACAGGACTATTGTATTTTAGTGTTGTGACTATTGTGACTATTGTGTTTAGTGTATTGCTGATATCGCTGTTGCTCATGACGAGAATCTCGTGAAAGCTGAGAAAGATAAACAAATCAAATATCTTGACTTGGCTCGCGAGGTTGTCGACATGTGGGATGTGGACTCAGCGATCATTGAACCGATAGTCGTGACAGCCAATGGATTAATAGCCAAGAGCATCGACCAACATCTCAGGAGGCTCTTATTGCGCAGCTGGATCAAGGGCTTGATTCAGAGAGCAGTACTTCTGGATACGACACGCATAGTGAGGAGGTGCCTCTCACTAGAGCCCTGACCACCTGCAGCTAGGATTCTGTTTCTGATGCCGATGGACCACTATTTTTTATATTTTTAAATGTTTTTGTATGCTTTTTGCAAAAATATTTAAAAATGTATTAATATGCATCAAGATAAATAAACGATAATAATAATAATTGTGGAATCCGTGGGAACTCAACTCTCGAATTCCATAAACCTTAGGGCCCTCTCCGCATCCGAAACCTATAAGTATTTGGGTATGTCGGAACCGTTGGACATCAATGATACTGACATGAAGCAATCGTTGAAGGAGCGCTTCTTTGGCCGCCTGAAGAAAGTATTTTATAGTCTTCTATCAGACGGAAACAAGGTGCGCGCCTTCGACGGTTGGGTCATGCCGGTTCAGATGTACTCTACCGGCATACTCAAGTGGACTCAGACCAAACTCCACGCCCTAGATAGGAGGGTTCGGACGCTGTTGACTGCAAATCGAATGCATCACCCACGGTCATCGGTAATGAGGCTGTATATCCCGCAAAACTGTGGAGATCGAGGCTTATTAAATACAAGACCCTCCACAATCGCGAGATATGCAGTCTCAAGGAATATTTCCTAGAAGCCGACGTGGGGATGCATCAAAATGTGGTTGCGGTGGACAAGGGCCTGACCCCGCTCTCCTTGGCTAAAGAGAACTGGCGCAAGCCAGTACTGCTTGACACTAATGATCGCACGGAGGTATGGCAGAGTAAGGAGCTTCACGGACGGATTTTCCGGGCCCTACATGGACCCGATGTAGATCTACTAGCGTCCGTAGCCTGGCTATGTTTCAGTGACCTCTTTGGGGCAACCGAAGGTTTTGTCTGTGCAATTATGGACGAAGTTATGATGACGAACAATTATCGGAGATTTATTGCGAAAGATGGAATGGTTGACATCTGTCGGTCTTGGGGAATCAATCCAACATATTATCTCTGGGTGTTCTCGTTTAGCTAACGAAGAGTACGTGCATAGACACAACCTTGTAGCCAGGATCATCCATCAGCAAGTTGCTCTGAAATACAGCTTTGTGAAATCGGAAGTGCCGTAGTACAGGTATGTGCCCGACCCAGTTCTCGAAAATGGAAATATCACATTGTACTGAGATCGATTCATCATCACTGACAGGACTATTGTTGCCAATAAGCCTGATATAGTGGTGGTGGATCGAAAAGAGTGGCGCGCAATGATCGTTGACATAACGATCCCGCATGTCGACAACCTCGCGAGCTAACTCGCGAGGTTGTCGACATGTGGGACGTAGACTCAGCGATCATTGTGACGATAGTCGTGACAGCCAATGGCTAATAGCCAAGAGCCTCGATCAACACCTGAGGAAGCTCTCGTTTGGCAGCTGGATCAAGGGCTTGATTCAGAAGGCGGTACTTCTGGACACGGCCCGCATTGTTAGGAGCTTCCTCTCTCTGGAGCTCTGACCGTCGGTAGCTTGGACCCTGTTCCCGATACCGGTGGGCTACTATTTTTTATTTGTTTAAAAATTTTATATTCTAATATCTAAAATATAATTTACTTGCTTTGGCCCGCGGCTTTGCCCGCGTGGAGGTCGGAATTTATCCCACGGGACCGTACTACCGGGATAAAAAGTATCCTACATGTTAATCCAGGTTATAATCTATCTGTCTTTCTAAATTCCATCCGAATACGTTCAGTAGTTTTTGCGTGAAAGAGTAACAAACATCCATCAATCCTCACAAACTTTCACATAACACTATAATAATAAATAGTTATAGTAATAACTAGGATACGAAGTAGGAAGGAGGATATTTATATAATGAAATAAAGGAGATATTAATAATAATAACATAATTATAACCTATGCTCAGACTACAAGAAGATGCTCTGTTTTTGGTAGCCGTACTTATAAAACATTGGTATTGCATTTTCATAATGTTCTTAGTGCGCATGCATGACGCGTTACAGGTTAAATAAGTAGTAAGTACCTATTAAATAAAATACACATCGCGATTGAGTCATACGATTGCGTTTACTTAATCATTTAATAATGGGTTCATAATAACAATCAATGTCCATGCATATTTCTTTAATAGCTGTTTTAAACGTGTGTTTTATTTTATTTAGTGTACGTGCGTTCCGCGCCCGCGCCTGCGGCTATACCTAATACAGGCGATTTTTTTTTTAAATCATTGAGTTTCTGCTTGAATTTCTGTCTTACTATTTTATTCTGAAACCCCCCAAAATAGTAATGTTTATGTTCAATAGAATTAGCATACAAAATATTATTAAAATCTCGATTAAGATTGTAAATGTTATGCTTGGTCAATCCCTAGCATCAGTGGGATGACACTGACAGCTCACTCCACGCATGGTATAATAATATACTTCGCCAGGTATAGCATTCCGAGACACAGTGGTCACGTGGGTGACACAAGCCTACGTCATCACCGCTGTGTTACCAGTAGTGTGTAATAATAATTCCCCAACCGCGTATATTACCTGTGCGAATCCGATAAAACAATGAGGTTTTAACTAACAGTTACGTTGGTATATGTTTAAATTGAATTGTTTCGTTTGATTACAAAAACGAAACAACAATTTAAATGGTTTAAATATTTTTTTTAACAGATGGTGACTGAAAATGTTTCCATAATTCGTGTTTCGTTGCAATAAAGTGGCAACTGGATAGTGACGTAAGCATGTGTCACTCCCGGAGTGCCAGTCCTTGTTTTTTTAGACCATGACTCCACGCAAGTCTTCACGGTGAGATGTTTACAGAATCGACCGGGAGTAGGATCTCATGAGAATGTTACTGTGACACTAAACCATTTTTAGCTGTTACGTTAATATTCTTTTTGTGTTTTAGTAATTTTACCTCTATTAATTTTATGTAACGTAATTTTGCCTCATAATTTAAATTTATCAAATACATTCAGTTTTCACAAGCTTTCAGTGTGACGCTGTAATTATCGTCTTATAATAGGTCTTTACCTATGAAATTGCCGTTTTGTATGAAAAAATTTAAACGAATTTTTTTCATGAATTTTTTATTTGTATTAATCGAAGTAATCACCCATGCAATCAATGCATCTTTGCCATCGCAGTGGCAGTTTATTGATGCCCTTCTTAAAGAAATCAGCTGGACGGGAGGCAACAAATTCTTCAAAGGCATTTTGTACTGCCTCTCGGGTATTAAATTTTTTTCCCGCCAAGAAGTTATCCAAATTCTGGAAAAAGTAGTAGTCTGTAGGCGCAAGGTCTGGTGAGTAGGGCGGATGACGGAGAGCTTCCAACCCCAGTTCTTGCAACTTGGAGACCGTCTGCTGTGCAGTATGAGGTCGCGCGTTGTCGTGCAGGAGCAGCGGAGACGAGCGATTGACCAATGCTGGTTGGAGATACGCCAGCTTCTCCATCATTGTGTTCAGTTCTTCACAGTACACATCTGCAGTAATGCTCACCCCGTTTGGTAAGAAGCTGTGATGAATCACACCGGCGCTAGACCACCAAACAGTGACCATCACTTTTCTAGGGTAAGTTTTCGTTTAGGGCATTGTTTAGGTGCTGAACCAGGATCCAACCAACTTGCTGAGCGCTTACGGTTATCAAACAGAATCCATTTTTCATCGCAGGTAACAATGCGGTTCAAAATTCCTTCATTTGTGTGTCTGTTGAGCAGTGCAAGGCACGTCTCGACGCGTACTTCGCGCTGGCGATCATTGAGTTCGTGGGGCACCCATTTGTCAAGCTTTTTTACCTTGCCAATTTGACGCAAATGGACCAATATTGTTTTGACGCTAACGTCGAAAGCTGCTGCTAATTCAGCCGTAGATTGTGTATCATCAGCTTCCACAATCGCCTTTAATTCGTCATTGTCGACCAAAGTCTTCGGACGACCGCGAGGTTCATTTTTCAGGTCGAAATTTCCAGAACGGAAGCGAGCAAACCAATAACAGGTGGTGCGTTGGTTTGTAGAGTTAGCTCCGTAAACGTCGTTGATGTTGCGTGCCGCTTGTGCCGCGTTGCTGCCACGACGGTACTCATATTCCATAATTACTCGAATTTTTAACGTATCCATGATGACGAAAAAGATTGAAATGCGATGAAAATGTAACACTAATCAATAAAGAAATGACTACTTTTAGAAAAAAAAATCCATGTTTTTAAAATAAAATTAATTTGAAATTAGAATTCATAGCCAAACAAAAATTATTTTGATTTGAAATGGCCAGTACTGCAGAACGGCAATTTCATAGGTAAAGACCTAATATTTCTGCTATATTATAACAAACGCATATTCCTTGGTGTAATTTAATCTAACTGATTTAATGTATTTAACTATGTAAATAAAAAACACATGACCCACAGAATCACTTAACATCCTAACTAATATTATAAATGCGAAAGTAAGTTTGGTTGTTTGTTTGTTACCTTTTCACGCCTAAACCACTGAACTGATCATCCTGAAATTTTGCATATACGTGTCAGGTGCACAGAAACGGACATAGGGTACCTTTCACCCCGCAAAAAAGTACTGTTCCCGAGGAAAACAACAATAACCTTCTTATGATAATAGATGGGGCCACGTGTCTTTCGAATCATGATTGAATTATAACCCGAATTTATAGTCAAAGTCTAAATTAACGCGAGCTAAGCCGCGGACAAAAGCTAGTAATAAATACGTAGATTCGTCAACGCAAAGAACTTTTCAAACTTTTCACTAATGTTTGTTATGACCTATTCAATGGTAGATATTATGGATGTAACGGAGGCCATCTTAGCGGAGGCGGACACGGAGATGAAGGACTTGACCTCCGTGGAGGAGAGACAGGTACTGGGGTTCTTCTAGGAACATTCAGACAGCGGTCATTGTGTCGATAGTCGTAACAGCTAATAGCATATTTTTAATTATTGTAGGTAGTTCAAAGTTCAATTAATCAAATTATGCCTATTAAACCTAAGTATGCAAATTAATCATTGTGTTTCTAACAAAGCGTATGTAAATATTTTTTTTTGCAACAATGTTCAACTACTAGTTTATAAAACTGTTGTGTTAATATCTTGTTTCAGAAGTGATAAGGAATTCTTTCATTAAAGTTGTTAGGATCTGGAAACTTCTCCATGTAAGTAGAAGCAGTTATTAAGTCCAAAAAATATTATAACAGCTCGTTCCACTCGAGGGCACAATCTTCCCTCCATTTAAACCACTTCTCTTTCGTGTAACAATATTTTGTGGTCAGTAATCCAATTCAATGTAGTTATAGCCCAGGCTGGGACGTCTGATGCAGGAGTTGTGGGTTCAAATCCGGCAAGCATCACTGTGACTTTTTCAATTCATTATGTAATTTCTGGGGGCTCGTGTCTAAATAGTAATTAATAGCCGCACCGGTCGATCTTCACGGTAAAGCAACGCTTGCCGAAGTCAGTCCGTGGATGGGTGACCATCCATTACTTACCGAGGCCAGGTTAAGCCGTTGGTCCCGGCTGTGTCTTTTGTAGACCGTTGACAATCGATAAGGGTACCTACTGAGAAACCCGTAGACCTGAAAACCAGTCATACCAAGGGATATCGTGTTACCCAGTAACTGGGTTGTGGAGGTCCGAGTCGTTCCATGTAAAATACTGGTATTCAGCCGCATCCGGTAAGACTAGAAGCCGACTCCAACTTAGTTGGGAAAAAGCAGGTAGGTGATGTACTTTCTGAGTTTATCTTGGTGAAGGAAAAATCCTTGAGGAAACCTAACCTTATCTATAAATACAGTGTTAGTTTTCAAGGCCCTGCCAAAATTTTCAGAAATTATTCAGAATCAATAATTATTTCAAATTACGAATTAAAAAAAAATTACAACAATTACTACTGTGTTTTGTTATATGTGATAGTTTAGGAATTTACGATGATTAAAATATAAAACTTCACTTTCAAACTTAAAGTAACAATTCAAATAAAAACCAGATATTGGAACGCGCATTAAGAAAGGGGTGCGGCGTGAGAGTTGGGGATGCGTAAACAAACCGTGTGCCGGCCGATGCACAGAACCCAATATAATAATGCGGATTCATATTTGCGTGTGCGTTGCCGAATTGTGTTACAAGTACTTATAAAAACGTGCGGTCAAGGTTGCTAAACTGAGTTGATTTGCACACGTTCTGTTTTAAGAAGCGGACAGGACTAAGAACGTAGTAAAAAAAAAACTAATTGAGAATGTTATCGATTCTGAATAATCTCTGAAAATTTGTCTTTGAAATTTAACCCTTTATAATAATATTGTAGAGAAGTCAAAACTGTACATCTTCGATCTTTTCTATATTATGTACTAGCGACTTGCCCCGGCTTCGCACGTGTGCAATGTAGATACTGATATGGTGTCAGTGTACAGTGATTAATAATATTATTATTTTGATTAGACTATACTACTAATATAATACTATATCTATTGTAAACATGTTTTTACCTGCTGCTGCTGTGCTGTCTGGACCTTAAATATGACTACCCAATGATGCCCAAAGTGGTGTATAACGACCCCCATTGTTAGATGTTACACCTATAAATTTGTAATATCTTCTAAGATTAAAATTTTAACGATATGCTCTAAAGGGAAATTTTGATCTACATTAAGTACACACGACACGTATCCAACTTATTTAATTGGATAAGGATTATTACTGTGTTGTTTAAAGTAGCTTTGTAAATAACCCATTGGTGCGGATTTTCTTGTACACCGAACTAAACTAGCTAAACTATGACTAAAATTCCTTACTTTTGACCATGGTATAATAATATACTTCGCCAGGTATAGCATTAAGAGATACAGTGGTCACATGGGTGACACAAGCCTATGTCATCACAGCTGTGTTACCAGTAGTGTGTCTTAATAACTCCCCAACCGCCTTTATTACCTGTGCGAATCCGATAAATCAATGAGGTTTTAACTAACAATTACGTCGGTATAAGTTTAAATTGAATTGTTTCGTTTGATTAGAAAAACAAAACGACAATTTAAATGCTTGATATATATTTTTTAACAGAATGGTGACTGAAAATGTTTCCATACTTCTTGTTTTGTTGCAATAAAGTGGCAACTGGATAGTGACGTAAGCTTGTGTCACTCTCGGAGTGCCAGACCTTGTTTTTTTAGACCATGCATTTGACTATGAGAATCTTAAAGCTATTCTACAACAAAATATCTCTAAATTTTAAAATTATTTTGACGGAACTGAAATTTTATTTGACAATCACGACTCCACATGGTACTTGTTTGCCCTACTCTGTGATTTTTTTTTAGAGCCGGAGGCTTGTGTAGGGGGCAGCCTCGACGTGTTTTATATGGAATTTTTCACTTTTATATGGAAAATATAAAAAAGTATTACCTACATGTGTAGGGTTTTATGGGTTTAAGGGGGTAATAAAGGGGGTCCAAATTTTCATTATTTTTGCGATAGGATACACCGTTTTCGAGATATAAGCAAAATAAAATAAAAAAGATACAATAGGTACTATTTTTGTACCTGAAGTCGAGGTGTTGTGATAAATTCTAGTTCATGACAACTAATTTTATTCCACACCTTTTTAATAACGATTAAAAATAGCCAGATTTAGTTATACAACCAGAATTTTAGGTGAAAGACGTCAAATTCAGAATAGCATAATTGCCATTTTCACTAAACTACTAACTCAGTGTCATCTTAGTGCTATCAAACTAAAATATACTTAAGTTATGTCACTTTAGTCTATTTCAGAATAGGAAATCGTCGTTTGACAGGAATAAACTAAATTTTTGTATTTTTTAGTCCTAGTTTAGAGAATTTTGTGACAAGAGAATCGGCATCATTATTTTTTATAATATGTAAAAGATGAAAATGGTTACTGTGGGTTAACCTTAGGAGATAGTCATATGTCATTGCAGACTTTTTTGTAGATCTTTTTAAGATATACAATTCCGTAGTACATTATTTTGATCTATCTCGTAAGGTTTAGCCAGCGTTTGCAATGTAAGCGCACAAAAATATGTTTTTTACGACATCACATTACAAATCCTTGAAATTCTCGACTTTTCTCTACTATAATATGCATGTATTACACATATAAACCTTCCTTGAATCAATCTGTCTATTGATGAAAACCGCATAAAAATCAGTTGCGTAGTTTAAAAGATCTAAGCGTACAGACACGAAAAGCGACTGTGTTTTATACTACGTAGAGGTATACTCGTAAAATTTATTTTATACTACGTAGAGGTATACTCGTAAAATTTATTTTATACTACGTAGAGGTATAAAAGAAGAAACTGACTGACTGACATATCAACGCACAGCCGAAACTTCTAGGATTAGTCCTAGAAGAAATTAACGTGAAATTTTGCACACGGCTTCCTTTTATAATGTAGGGGAGCATTAAGAAGGGGTTTTTTCGAAATTCGACCAATATATGGAAATGGTTATCATCCTTCATGGAGCTGAGTAGTCAATGATGACATATAGATGATTTGAGATGGGGCATTAAGGGCATTAGGTAGGTTGGAGGTTTCCGAAATTATAATTTTTTGTTTTTTGCTTTATATATGGGTTTAATGATGACCAGATAACAAGATCGTGGCGACAAAAAATATTCGTGAACTCCCAACTATTGCTCCAAGGCAACGCTAGATCAGAAGGAATACAAAAAGATCGATTGTCTCCTATTTTAGGAAAATAAGAAACTTAAGCATTTTGATAGATTTTTTAAAATTTATTCAGTTGAATTTATGAAAAATACTAAGAAAATTACTTAGAATCTCAATTTTCAATACATAAACATGGACCAACATCGCATTTTGAACATTTATTATTACACAATAGTTGTACAGTCAGCTCCAACACGTCTATTGTTTCTTCTGATTTTGGAAAATATTTTTCTTTATCATGTCTATATCTTTCCAAAAACCTTGGTCTAAACTTAGCTACATCGTTGGGGGGTGGTGGACTCACTCCTAAATCTGGTGGTACAATCACACAAATCTTTGTAGAACTATGGAGTTCTTCAAAACTTACCAAAATCAAAAGTAATTTATTTAAATTATCCCTTTTTATAAACAAAATTGTTCTACATTACCATGCATTTTTCTTTTTCATTCATGTAACATAAAACACAACAGGGTCAACTGACTAGAAGCTTATAGCACGCGTGCGCATCATACGGTTGTTAAATGAATGAAACAAGAATAATGCATGGTATGGTGTTGGTAGTCATCGGTAGTTAATAAATAAAGTTATAGTTAATATAAGTGAAATACTTTTGTTTGTAAGAACGGATCAGTAACTAAATTAAATTACAGCTGATGTTGTATTATTCTTGTCAGGTACTCAATATTCTATTGGGGTGATTGAGGTCAAGCGCTTGGTGAATAAAAAAAGAATCGTTTCTTTGGGAAAGTTGTTTGTTATGTTGAGTACAATCATGTGTTTAAGTATCGGTTACTAATTACCAGTCACCCTATAAATCAGCTTCGTCATTGACTTTGAGGTACTATTTTTGCAACCGCCAGAAGTTGTCAAGATGGCAATTATACGATCAACCCACCATTACTCCTCACCAGTATGTTCTGCCACTTCAGAAGGCTCATCACAAATATCTAATAAGTCACCATCAACCTCTCGTTACAGTAAATCCGTAAATTCATGCTACTTTTGACTAAAATGAAATAAATCACCTTTACGAAATAATGTACCTATATCGGCCTAGTGTTGCCATACGGCATCAGACGAAAAAAAAAATTGTTCCATAAAAAAAACATAAAATCCTACATTCATTTAGTCTTATTATAAGTCTAAGTACTGTCTGAACTTATACAAAGAATAAACCTCGCGAGTCTGTCTTTGCATAGGTTTAAACTGAATAAATGTTCACCGCGCACCTTAAAACATAAAGCGCGTGCAAAAAGCGTGAAATGGCTGAAATATGTGTCTTTTACGTTTTCAACCCCATTACTCCGCCATTTTGAAAAAATTCGAAAATTTAATCGATAAAATAAATCCACACTTCTAATTATGGAACCTGCTTACAAAATTTCACGAGAATATGTAGAAAAATGCGACCTGTAGAGGAGAACACCCGGACATCTGGACATACGAAAGCATTTTTGCCCAAGCTGAAACAGAGACGCTTCGCGCTCGATCGGTCAATAAAATTACGAGGCGAAATCAAAAAAGGTCCTCCCAATTTTCCGTTCTCCGTTTCTTCAAAATTTTTGACATCCAGCTAATGAAAGCATCACTAGCAATTAAGTTTGAAAAATCACTGATTCCAGATTGTTTCTTATCAATGGCTAGTATACCTCGCTATAGGTTTTCAATAACGAAAGACGGCTATAGTCCATAGCTTTTTATATACAGGCTGACTTTTAATTTGGCGTATTCCTTTCAGGACATGATAGTGTGACCCATTTGCAACAATGAAGCACCCCATAAAGCCTAGGCAAAAGTTCATAGAATTGCAGAATCCCAATTTTAGTGTATTATTGAAAATTTCCTAAAATTCGTCTCTAATATTAGGTCTTTACCTATGAAATTGCCGTTCTGCAGTACTGGCCATTTCAAATCAAAATAATTTTTGTTTGGCTATGAATTCTAATTTCAAATTAATTTTATTTTAAAAACATGGATTTTTTTTTCTAAAAGTAGTCATTTCTTTATTGATTAGTGTTACATTTTCATCGCATTTCAATCTTTTTCGTCATCATGGATACGTTAAAAATTCGAGTAATTATGGAATATGAGTACCGTCGTGGCAGCAACGCGGCACAAGCGGCACGCAACATCAACGACGTTTACGGAGCTAACTCTACAAACCAACGCACCACCTGTTATTGGTTTGCTCGCTTCCGTTCTGGAAATTTCGACCTGAAAAATGAACCTCGCGGTCGTCCGAAGACTTTGGTCGACAATGACGAATTAAAGGCGATTGTGGAAGCTGATGATACACAATCTACGGCTGAATTAGCAGCAGCTTTCGACGTTAGCGTCAAAACAATATTGGTCCATTTGCGTCAAATTGGCAAGGTAAAAAAGCTTGACAAATGGGTGCCCCACGAACTCAATGATCGCCAGCGCGAAGTACGCGTCGAGACGTGCCTTGCACTGCTCAACAGACACACAAATGAAGGAATTTTGAACCGCATTGTTACCTGCGATGAAAAATGGATTCTGTTTGATAACCGTAAGCGCTCAGCAAGTTGGTTGGATCCTGGTTCAGCACCTAAACAATGCCCTAAACGAAAACTTACCCCTAGAAAAGTGATGGTCACTGTTTGGTGGTCTAGCGCCGGTGTGATTCATCACAGCTTCTTACCAAACGGGGTGAGCATTACTGCAGATGTGTACTGTGAAGAACTGAACACAATGATGGAGAAGCTGGCGCATCTCCAACCAGCATTGGTCAATCGCTCGTCTCCGCTGCTCCTGCACGACAACGCGCGACCTCATACTGCACAGCAGACGGTCTCCAAGTTGCAAGAACTGGGGTTGGAAGCTCTCCGTCATCCGCCCTACTCACCAGACCTTGCGCCTACAGACTACTACTTTTTCCAGAATTTGGATAACTTCTTGGCGGGAAAAAAATTTAATACCCGAGAGGCAGTACAAAATGACTTTGAAGAATTTGTTGCCTCCCGTCCAGCTGATTTCTTTAAGAAGGGCATCAATAAACTGCCACTGCGATGGCAAAGATGCATTGATTGCATGGGTGATTACTTCGATTAATACAAATAAAAAATTCATGAAAAAAATTCGTTTAAATTTTTTCATACAAAACGGCAATTTCATAGGTAAAGACCTATTATAACTTTTCTCTAAACTCAAATTGAATAGCCTGCATTGCTATTCTATTGAGTATCCAATACCAAACAGTTAAAGTTCTAGGAAGAAGTTATTATCTATTTTCAAAAATCATGTACCTTCATGAACTTCGGCTTTGGCACTAAGCGTACAAATTACGGAGAAGGCATCTTCATTTAATCAGCTATCAAACGAGGTACGAAAGAAAAAATAATAATCGAAGATAATCGAATTATATGTAGAATATATATAAATAAACATAAATAAATATATAAATTATATGAGCAAGCGAGACTTTTGATTTCTCTCAACTCTCGCTGTGATTTTGTTGTACAGATCGACCAACTTATCTTGGAATTGAAAATCGAGACAGCACTATAATGCAGCTGTCTCGATAGAGCTCATATAGTGGTTTAAAAAAAAAAATGCTTTGAGCGAGACTAGTGAGGTCGGGACCGGACTCAGGAGGTAGAATAAGTAAGGTAATATTATTTAAAGCAAAAGTAAAAAAAAAATTAAAGCACCAAAAAGCCATAAGATAAGTTTATAGGTACTATAAAACCCCGTATATGTTTTTTTTTTTTTTTATACTGCTTCACGTAAGGAAAAACTTAAAAGAATTCCCATGCCAGGGCAGCATTTAGTCCAGACCGGTCTATCTCCTTTCCCTGAATTCGTCACTAAATATCACTTTTGCCTAAACTCCCAAATTTAATAGCCTTCATTGCTATTCTATTGGCTACTAAGAGCGACTAAGCGAGCGAGCTGAGCGGCTTATAAGTTTTTCTTTAAATACATGCAAACTAAGCGATAAATGGACCGCGACCAGCTAGTAGACCGTGAGTCATGTAAAACAAAATATTTAGAGGGGTCCATGGTCGATAATGCCAAAAAAAGATAGAATTGACAATTGTTGAAATAACTACAAGAAAACGGTACCAAGGTATGACAACAGTCGAATTATTCCATTACTTCACTCGGCTGAATAGGAAACTAGGAAATAGCAAATAGTTACAAATTTAACGTTTTAAATTATTATCATCCCGCTATACCTTTAAGGAGCTATGCAGTCAATCGTGACATAATAATATCGGCATTATATTCAACTTTCAACAAAGCAAACAGCTTAGCGGTTCGACGACTGCTTTGCAAACCTATGTTCGATTCCCAAACAATTAATATTTTTTGTACTTCTTTTTTATACTATTATATTACGATAATTAGTAAAACGTACACCGAAAAACATAAAGTTTAGGCCTCGTCTGACATCTTTGATTATAATAAAAATTCATAAATATTCACTTTTAGTTATGGTTAGCTCATGTGTTTACAATCTTCTGTTATATTATTTTAATGATAGCTGTTCATCAGGAATACATCTGTAAGAACGCATCAGTCAGTGTATCAGTGTTGTGCCAGTAGGTAGTATACAGAAACGCATGCGCTTATTAATTTACTAAAAACGAAAAACTTCGGAAGCAATGGAAAATGACTACTGTAGGCTGCGGGTGTTCGCGGATTGTTCGAAAGAGTTACCGTGGCCCTAGCGCACAGGCAACTGAAGGAACACGGGTGGGTTTTAGTCAGTAAGAGTCTGACACGCCCTTCCGCTCCGCCCAGAGCGGAAGAGGTCATTTGATGATATCCAACCAAAAAAAAAAAAAAAAAAAAGGCTGCGGGTGTCGACCTCAGGACGAGCTGTTTCTCACACGGACAACTGAACGTCACTTGTTCTTGCATCACAAGCCCTGAATCTTGTCATGTTTTAACTGCTGGTACCAAAACTACAAACGTAGTATACAGGGAAGTTTGTCCTACGACTTCCACGCGAATGAAGTTGCGGGCAGAAACAAGTGAACAATAAGCGTTTACAATTACCATTTAAAAGTCGCCACAGATTAAGCAGTATGATGCATTAATTAAGCAATAATATGATGTCACATTCGCTACTTCTAACATTACGTAATTTAAATCTAATCGTTTTTTCTTTTGCGTGTAGTCGCTTTGTTTATAAGTATTATCAATTCAATCAGATCACCACGAATGCCCAATACGGGTTGGCGATCACTGTGGTAATAACAACTAATAGTCAATAACCTTTATAGATACAGTAACACAAACGGTCCCCACGATGACGCCGACACCGCAGGAGCATGCGACCCATGAGGAGATTCCGGCCGCACCGGGCCTGGACGGCGAGAGAATTGTCATAGCGGGCATGGCAGGACTTTACCCGGACTCTAACAGCGTCAAGGATTTGTCTAACATTTTGTACGATAAGGTAAAACTTTTTTAGATTACGTTGACTTTATATATAGTAGCAGAAACATCGCGGCGAACGTTTTTAACATGGATTCTTAACATGCTTCTAGAAATCATTTGTTCCATACAAAAGTGCAGCACCCCTATACGATTAAAATGTATGGAACAGCCAATTTTTTTAAACAAAAATTCATCTATTAGTTTTCTAGAATTATGTATCTGTATGCGTGGCAAGTTTTCATTACGATTTGTATTCCACTATGTATGTTCTCTGTTGTGCCGATATTAGAACAGGCCGTCTCTAGATGTGTAAGGCCGCATACGTTTAAGTAAGACAATTCTTATGAGAAATGTGAGTGGTAGGGTCGCAACTTGCTAGTGTAAACTGCTCAGCATTAGTGTCATTTAGCTGAAGATTTTTTATTTTCGTGTGGGAACGCAGCTTTTGTGAATTGCGTGTGAAAGTTGAGCAATTACACAGAGTAGTTGCAATAACACCGGCGAAGTCCGTGTCAGACCACGCACAATGAAGGGTTCCATAGTTGGGATGAATTTATCACAAGAACAAACTTAACTTTATAGTTGAAAAATGTTCACCCATACATCGATATACGTCACGGTCAATTATCTAACTGCAAATGTAAGTTTGTTATAGCAATATTTTTTTGAATGTCATAAAACTACAAATTGATTGACGGATTTTTTCCTTGCTTCTTGCCAAATTTCATGATTCTAGATCAACGGGCACTACTACTCCATAGTTTTTGATTTACTTACGAATATGAAAATATGTCGCATAAAGGGCCTACGGTTTTCTCTTCTAGGTATTGCTGAAATATTAGCGCCTGTATCAACCAAAAAACAATACCCACTTTTTCGGTCGGTAACGCAAAGGCGGTTTGAAGGTATAATAGCGCTGACGACCGCCTCTGTCAACGCTGAACTTAGTTTTCCGACGGTTTCTTCTAATTACATGGTTTTTCACAGTTCCGGGCTCGGTTCCTGTACCAAAAATGATAATTGCATAACCAATTGGGACTGTCGTGTGTAATTCTCGTCCTCGAGTGGGATCTTGAGCGCGGCTGGTTTCGATTATGTCCATAATGATGACGTCCGTTATTGTATGAGTTGGTTTTCAAGGCTGCTATTTCCATAGTTAGTTTACTCATTTGAATAACTAACTCAACTATAAGCTGTGTTTGACCGCTTGATATTTCCGACACTTCACCTGATCTTCCTTCCAAAATCTTGTCTGCTATAGCGGCGAGGTTGTCGAGTTTTTGATCCTGACTGACCATTAACACTGCTGGAACGTGATCAGGGAGTCTTGACATCCACAGGCTATGCAGGGTTTTTTCTGCCACCTGACTCTTGCGTGCCAATTCCCCCATTCGTCTCAACAGTTGCGACGGTTTTTTATCCCCTAATTCTACTTCACTGACCAGTTTTTGGAACTGTCGCTCCTCTGACTCTTCGTACACGGCTAGGAGTCTTTCCTTAATGGCACCATATTTATTGGTGGCAGGGAGTGACATTATTATGTCGGCCATCTGACTTACTGCATCTTTCCGGAGCTTGGAAAGCACAACGCCGTACTTTGCTTCGTCGCCCTGTTTTTGGGGAGCCATCATTGTCTCGAACTGAGCGAACCCACTCTGGGCATCTCGATCCAAAAATCTTCGAGGATATTCCTAGTGCTGCAATTTCGGCCTGACCGATGTCCGTCGCTCCGCATATTGGTGTCCCACTTCCACAATTTCCGCTTGAGTTCATGTCTTCGATAACTATGTGCCTCTTGAAAACCAAACCAGGGAGATCCGCTTGTGGAAGGCTGATAAGGATGTGCAGTGCAGTTACCACGACACGGAAAATCACGAGAAACACTTTTTAAATCGCGGCGCGTGTTAATACTGTTCGATATCGGGGTCACCAGATGTAAAGGTACCTACTGCGTACGTGTTTGTTGGGTGATGTGAGTTATGAAAATAAAACAACTGTATTCGGCGAGCACTAGTACATAACTGAAATTTCTAATTATTTATTTCACTATTATAATATTTGACCTACATGCAAAATGTTTATTGATGATACACCACAGTATTGTTCGTTGAATTGTTGAGGTCCTTAAGTTCTGAGTTGAGCTGCACGATTACTTACAAATGCATGCACTGACTTGACAGGACTATTCAATTTGTGTGGTTTTTCCTCAAAAGACCATTTCAGACACAAATCTACATATTTTCACATGATCTGACCAAGATTATGTTTGGACTTTAAAAGACTGTGACCTCTGAGTTTGTTTCGGCTTTCTTATCAGAGTAGTCAGATAGGAAATGCCAAGCACATCTAGTTTTTAAAATATGATTGATTTGTCCAAACCTACTTACAGAAATAAAAATTATATCATTTGATAGTTGGACGGACGGATGGATGAACGGACGGACAACGAAGAGATCCAATAAGGGTTCCCGCTTGTTCTTTTTGAGGTACGAAACCCTAAAAACGATAGATTTTCTACTTGTGATGAACATGTGTTATATTTATTGTTATTCGCGACCTCTTATTATTTGTATATTTACAGGCTTATTTCAGAATTCGGGAACATAATATCCTGTATACTATTTATTCTCTCAAGGATTATGCAGAAGTGTAAACCTACCACCGTATTTCACCGCTATTGCCATTAACCGGGCATAAATCCAGACTCAGAGATTTTGCTTGCGTCCAAACAAGGCAATCAAAATTAAACCTACTTTAAACAAAAGGACATTGGGAAGAAACGTCCCCCCCATCCTCCAACAAATTTGAAACGTGTCATTCGAAGCGTCTGGTACGGTAGGTACTTTTTTACTATGGCGACATTCTTCATACATGTGGGGTTTACCTGGAATATAAAAAAAAAATATGAGCATTATTTTACATTTTCTTCGCATGCAATTAAGAGGAATAGAATATAACAACCTAACTATGGTTCTCATTTATGATAACCTTTATTTTACCAGGGACATTTTTTTTTCTCTGTTACCTTTGTTAGGTTACGTTAGCTTAAACTATCGAGCTGTTTTCTGTGATCTTTTGCACAATTTACCCAATTACAAGAATACGTCGTTGACGGTGGGGGCTAACACTATATGTCGTGCGGTGTTCTACAGGGCTCGTTCCGACTGGGTGCTGAAGGGCGAACTCTAACCGGGCGTCGTCGGCCTGACGTGTTACGCGTACGACACGCTGGTCATGGCCCGGGGAAGTTCGTACAAGGAGGCAGCGTTGCTGGCGACGGCTGTGGTCTCACAGGCGTTGAGCCGCATACGGCGCCTAGGCCTTGAGGTGACCCTCGACAAATCGGAGGCCGTGGCATTTCATGGTCCCCGGCGGCGCCACCGTCCGGATCCCACATTGTGGTGGGGGGGGGGGGGGGGTCGAATCGCCGTCGAGCCCACCATGAAGTACCTGGGGTTGGTGCTAGACAGTCGGTGGGATTTCGGTCCCCACTTCCGGCGGCTGGCACTCAAGTTGTGTTAAGGAATGCATACTCTTTATTAGTATTCTATGGTTGTGTTACTTAGCAATACTTACTGTTGATAAATGTCATTCCAATTATTCGTTTTTTCTATACTAAGATATCAACATACTTTTACTGATATCTCTTATTAACTGTTTTCCTATATCCTCACCACCTAACTTTAACATGGTAGCAGAGCGTTGAAAGTTGCGAGAGAAGCTGCAAAAGTTTTTTTCTAGTAAGAAAAAATAAGTTTAAAAAAATATTCTAGCAGAAGTGTACCTAGACAAATCCATCGAAAATGGATAAGGCTAAAGCTGAAGCCTCAAAAGTACAAATAGTGCACCTAAACGGAAACAACTACAAGCACTGGATATATAGGATCGAAACGGTATGCAGAGCCATTCCCGGAGCTGAAAAAATTTTAGAAGGAGAAATAATCAAGCCCGGAGAACTAGCAAAGACTGCTGATGCTGCTGATAAAGTAAAATATGAGAACCATTTACAACAATTTATAAAGATTGATTTTATAGTATTGACTCTGATGACAACGAATGTGACAGACGAGTAACTAGAGCAAGTCATGCGTTACAAAAGCACGAAAGAGGTATGAGACAAACTAGAACGCCTATATAGTGGAAATAGCGAAGACAAAAGTTATGATCTCTATCTAAAATTCTTTGATTATAAAAAAGATCCTGAACGTGACATAAGGAAGCACATATCTGCGATGAAGAATATTTGGCACGAGCTGAATAGCCAAATCGAAGCAAATCTGCCTGAGATATTACTGATTTGTAAAATACTTGGAACTTTGCTGCAAGTTTATTTTACTTTTAAGTCAAGTTGGCTTTTAATAACAAACAAGGATCGGACAGTTGAGAATCTGACGTCGCAACTGAGCGCTTATGAAAAAGCATTGACTATTAAAGTAGAAACGGAGAATACCGAGAAAGTGTTAGCCGTGAAGACACGAAAGAAGACCAAGAATACAGTTTTCAAATGTAATTATTGTGGAGAAGCTGGCCATGTTGTGCGGAAATGCCAAAAATGGATAAAAGATGGTACACCGCCAAAGCCGTCAAACGCTAGATAAAACCCAAATGTGACTGTAAATATGACTGTGTTAGCTATAGAGAATGGATTGGCAATATATAAAGTTAACTGGTACGTTGATAACGAACGACAAGCCATGTTACTAACACAGGTGACTGCGGCGAACGGAGAAACTATTGAAGCCATTGGTATAGGCAATATTAGAGTTGAAGCCATCGTTGATGGAAAAGTTGAGCAAATACTTTTGAAAGACGTTTGGTATGTCCCAAAGATTAAAAGAAACTTATTCTCAAAGCTGTAATTCTCAAAGTGCATGATAACTTGAGCACAAGTACTTTCGAGTCTAAACCTAAGCAATGTGTAGTAAAAGTAAATGGAGAAGCAAAGTAATTGGAACTAGAACGATTAAAGGGGGACTATTCAATCTGGAGTTGGAATGTGTCGTGCCCAAAAATCAGGAAGTCAATCAATTACTGACAAACCCTTTACAAGTATACCGTGAAAGGCTGGTACACCAGAACAAAAGACATGTTCGCAGGTTATCGAAAAAGAGCTAGGATTAAAAATGGAGAACAACCAATCCGACATTTATGAAGGCTGTGTCTATGGAAAGGCGCAGAGGTATTAATTTGGGACAAGGGTTAGAGCCACTAAATCTAGAGAACTAATTAATACAGATTTAAGCGGACCATTTCCATATTCGATTTAGAAGTTTCGATATTACATTCTGTTCAAAGAGGACTTCACACGATATCGTCACATCTACTTTCTTTGACAAAAGTCTTAAGCACATTCAAAGCTTAAGATCTTCTTAAATGAAGCTAAATCAGCAGGACATTTTATTAAAAAAATGTTATTTGACAACGGAGGAGAATTTGCTAGCGCAGAATTCAAAAATATCCTAACTGAAAACGGAATTAAGCAAAGATTCACAATGCCCCATACTCCAGAGTAAGCAGGCTGCGTGGAGCGTGAAAATCGGATGGTAGTAGAAGCCGCACGCGCCATCATGCATGCACATGATAAAATTCCTGATGACTTGTGGGCAGAGATAGTAAATGCGACAGTCTACGTGTTGAATCGCACAGGACCAACGAACGTGCCAAGCAAGTCTCCACATGAGCTGTGGTACGGACAGAAGACAGCAATAAAACATCTTAGAATACTAGGTTGCACCTGCTATGCCCATGTTCCTAAAGCTAATCGCAAGAAGCTGCACAAAAAGGCACAAAAAGGGATACTTATTGGTTATGAAGAATTTGCCGTCCAAGCAAAAGTCCCTGGTTCACACCACTGCATGTCGTACCAAAAAAAATGGAGACATTCGCGTATGTGGCGACTACAGAAGATTGAACAATGTCACCAAACCAGATTGATATCCAGTACCACAACTCAAAAATTTCACCTAACTACTACACGGAAAAAATATCTTTGCCACCCTCCACCTAAATCGTGCGTGACAACAACTACCAGTATATGAAACGGACATCGAGAAGACAGCCATCACAACACCATTCGACCTATTCGAATTTCCACGAATGTGTCCAGGACTGAAAAATGCCGGACTGACTTTCCAACGGTTTATTCATCAAGTGCTCATCGGATTAGACTACGCATTCCCATTCATTTATGACGTCATAATAGCATTTGAAAACGAAACACGACATATCGAAGATCGACAAGAAGTTTTGCACAGATTAGACAAGTACGGTATAACAGTAAATCCGTCCAAATGCATCTTTGGCAAAGAAAATGTCAAGTTCTTGGGATATAGAGTGTCAAGCGATGGAATCAAACCACCACTAGACAAGTTCAACGCTATCGCTGCTTGCCTCAAGCCAGAGACGAAACAGGACCTACGACTATTTATTGGTATAATACCACCAACAACCACTAACTTTTACCGAGACAGTGGACCTAACACAGCCCACATACAAGCACCTCTCAATGCGTTTCTACACAACTCAAAAAAACGTGACAAAACGAAAATCAACTGGAACACAGAAGCGCTACAAGCATTCGAGTTATGTAAAGTCAGCATCCAAAACGCAGCTTTACTCGCTCACCCATCTCCATCACCAACGAACGCAATCTCACTAATGTGCGACGCGTCGAATACATGCGCTGGAGCCGTGCTACAACAACGTGTAAACCAGAAATGGATACCCCTTGGCTATTTCTCGAAGAAATTCTTTAACACACAACAGCGATACAGCACATTTGACGGAGAATTATTATCAATATACATGGCTATCAAACACTTCAGAAAAATGCTCTAGGGAAGAGAACTAATAGTTAACACGGATCACAAGCCGCTAACCTACGCTATACGCAAGCCACCGTCGGATACCGATACACAACGGCGCACTCGTCAGCTGTTATTTATCAATGAGTTTACGACCGACATACGTCACGTAAGCGGAGTAAACAACGTCGTCGCCGACGCACTTTCACGCATCGAAACTATCGAATTGCCATCTCCAATAGATTACGACGAATTAGCAAAAGCGCAAGACAAGGATAGCAACATATCCACTTTATCAAAGCAAACAAACATCCAACTCAAGAAAATCGTCGTACCCGTTACAAAAAAACCAATAATTTGCGAAACATCGACGCCAAATATTCGTCCATAACATCGACGCCAAATATTCGTCCATAACCACCACATAACTATCGTCGCATCGCATTCAACGCCGTGCACAATACAAGTCACCCTGGAATGCGAACCACGCCCAAACGAATGCAACAGCGTTACTTCTGGCCAGCAATGAATACCGACATTGGCGAGTGGGCGAAGACATGTTCTGCGTGCCAACAACCAAAGGTACAGCGACATAACCACAGTGACATTAATTCGTTCCCGCCAAGTGAACGATTTCAACACATTCACGCTGATATTGTTGGACCACTACCTACATCTTCATGTGGACATCGGTACCTACTCACCATCATTGATCGTTGTACACGTTGACCAGAAGCAGTACCACTGCAGGAAATAACAGACGACGTCGTCGCACGAAAGCTATACGAATCATGGATCGCACGTTTTGGTAGTCCAATCAGAATAACAACCGATCAAGGGCGACAATTTGAAAGCCGACTATTTCAAGAGCTCACACTATTGCTAGGAGTGGAAAAAACCCGTATTACTGCCTACCACTCACAGAGTAACGGTATAGTGGAACGCTGGCATCGAACATTGAAAGCCGCGCTCATGTCGCGACTAGTGAACAGTAATAAATGGCTCACCGAACTACCAACTGTATTGATGGGACTACGAGCCGCGACGCGTACTGATACCAACACTAGCGCTGCACAGCTCATCCACGGACAAGCGTTCTGACTACCAGGCGATTTTATATCACCATCGCCAACTGCAACGAAGATGGACCATACCTACGTCGATAATCTGCAACACCGTCACGAAGCTCACGCCGAAATACCTACCAACCGCATTCAAATAAGCAATGTATGTTCCTGCACAAGGATTTGCACACATGCACACACGTGTTCGTGCGTGATGACACTGTCCACAAGCCGCTTCAACATCCAAACAAAGTTCCGTACCAGATAATTGCAAGGAACGAGAAATACTTCACGATACAGTTGCCCAGTCGAGTCGCAAAAATATCGATCGACCGACTAAAACCGGCGTACACGATAAACACTGAAGATCACGAACTCAATAATGAGACAACACCATCAGCACCAGCTACCATAGAAGTACACTCCAGCCAACTTCCGACGAGCAAAAGCGACGCTGCACACCGCACCAGATCAGGCAAGATCGTAAAAATGCCAGTACGCTTCGCTTGAGGGGGAGTACAGTACCTGCAAATCATCAACATATCCGTCCGCCGCCACAGCCAAAAGTTCACTGACGACGCCGCGTTTTTTTTTTTTTGGTATGGCTGCTCGTAGTTGTGACCTCTGAGGTCCTGGCTACTTAACCGAACTATAACGATTCCGCGTGGCGCTGCGGGATATTTATACAAATGCCACACCGCGCGACCGCTGAGTCCAAGCGACACCACACGGATAGATCTATGAACTAATTTTACTAAACTATAATATTTAATACTGATCTCCTATTGGTTCGCTTATGTATGTAACATAACAACATACACTATCTGTTAAGAATTTTAGCTTTAAGTCTGCACACAATAATTATGACAATTATATACAATTTTCTATCATCTGGAGTTTTACTTACGACATCATACCAAGCGCTACAGGATATTCGCAGAAGAAAGTTATTGATTTCCACGAAACTTTTAGTCCAGTTGCTAGGAGCAGCACGATAAGAGCCGTCTTGAGCGTAGCTGCAAGGGAGAAACTTAAGCTATCACAATTCGATGTGTCTACAGCCTCTCTTTATGGCACGTTAGACGAGGAGAATTACGTGAAACCGCCTGAAGGTTATGCTGACGAGAGGTATGTCTTCAAATTAACGAAGAGCTTGTATGGACTAAAACAAGGCCCATTCTGCTGGAACAGATGCATCACAGACTACATCGTAAAGGCAGGATTCAAGCAGAGTAATTCTGACCCCTGTTTGTTTGAAAGACGACAAGGAAAGGAGAAAATTATTCTAGCCCTGTATGTCGACGACGGACTATTGGCATATACCAGCGAGAAAATAGCTAACTGTTTCCTGAATGAATTAAAAGCACATTTTAAGATAACCCGCAAGCTATTTTCTAGGAATAGAGGTCAAAAGGTACTCTGATGGTTCCATTTTGCTGCGTCAGAAAGCATACGTCATTCGCTTGTTGAAGAGATTTGGCATGGACGAATGAAAGTCAGTAACAACACCAATTTTAAAGGCAAACAATGCTCAGGTTGAGAAATCCACTACGAAGACATTTCCCTACCGTGAAGCTGTTGGTGCCTTGTCCTATTTGATGACAAGCACAAGGCCTGACATTGCCTATGCTGTAAGCGTTGCGTCGCAAAATTTGGAGAAACCAACAAAAGAGAACATCCTGAATGTAAAAAGAATAATGCGATACCTAAAAGGAGCTATGGATGAGGGTAGACGTTACAGGACAGATAATGTTATAGCGATGCAGATCATGGTGGTGATATGGAAACTGCGCGATCTACATCAGGCATTCTCTGTATTTACGCTGGAGGTGCTGTTTTCTGGTATAGCAAACGACAAAGCACCGTTGCAATATCCTCGACAGAGGCGGAAATTGTAGCAGCCAGCGCAACCGCCAGAGAGATTATATGGTTACAGAATATATTAAAAGATCTTACTGGTGCTAACTGCCCTGCGTCCTTAGGTGTTGACAATGAAAGTGCAATAAAGCTAGCAAAAAAGCCTACAGAATTTCACTAGAAGACAAAACACATAAGGATAAGATCTTTCTTCGTCAGAGAATGCTTAGAAGATGGAAAAATTGCCATCAGACATGTGCCAGCAACCAGACAGATAGCTGATATGTTAACAAAACCGTTACATGGGCCCAGACTTGAAATGCTGCCTGCCGGGGTCGCGGATTGTTCGAAAGAGTTACCGTGGCCCTGGCGCACAGGCAACTTAAGGAACACGGGTGGGTTTTAGTCAGTAAGATTCTGACACGCCCTTCCGCTCCGCTCAGAGCGGGAGAGGTCATTTGATGATTTACCAAGAAAAAAAAAAAAAACACTGGAAATGCTAAAGAAGATGGCTGGCATTAACATCAACAGGGGTGGATATTTAGGAATGCATACTCTTTATTAGTACTCTATGGTCGTGTTGTGTACTGTACTTACTGTTGATAAATGTCATTCCAATTATTCATTTTTTCTATACTAAGATATCAGTATACTTTTACTCGTTTCTCTTATTAACTGTTTTCCTATATCCTCACCACCTAACTTTAACAAGTTGTTGGGCGCAGCTTGGGCGCTGTCAACGCTGCTTCCCAATCTGGAGGACCCGAGCGCCGCTTGTTGGCGGCTTGACGTGAGGATCGTGCGATCGATGGCCCTTTCCGTGACCCCGATCTGGGCGGCTGACCTGACGGCCGTTAGCATATCTATTCTGCAAAAGCCGATCTCCTACGAGGCGGCTTGTGCACTGGCCGGATCCCCGCCCTGGAATCTGTCGCTGCCGGCCGTAGTGAATGCTATGGTCGGCTGCAAGAGTCCTGGGTCGCGGTGGTATCCTTCTGCGAAACAGTCATCTCGCAGAAGAAGGCTGCGGAAATGGAGAGAGAGAGATCTCATCCACTCACCCGGCCTGCAGCAGGCGCACCGGGCGTCGGCGGAGGGTGAACAACGCCCGCTTCTAGCCCCTAAATTGGTCCAGGGGGAACGGACCCGGTGACGTCCGTCGCCCCTCCTACATCTGGACCCAAGGTGGCGGCGCGTTGTGTTCCACGCGCTTCTCTTAGACGTCGCGGGGGGAGTCAAACACCTCATACCGCCCGCTCGACCAGACGGGGCCTGCATGGGCGGGCCGGCACCAGTCAGGGGTTGCGGAAAAATCGTACGTTCCCGCGACCCCCAGCGTAGGTGTGAGATGGAACACCGGGGTGAGGAACACATCCATGAGGATATTCCAGCTCAGAACAAAATAAAAAAAGTTTGGTTAGATTAGGTTTGGTTAGGTTTCGGGGGGAGGCACGGCTCCATGTCATTTAGGGCGACGCAGGTACTTTCGGGGCACGGCTGCTTCGGGAGGTTTCTGCATTGCATAGGCAGGGAGCCAGATGCTCGGTGTCATCACTGCGTCCATTGCTTGGAGGACACGGCGTGGCATACGCTTGCAGAGTGTGCAGCTAGGGAGGAGCTACGCCGCGACCTCGTTTCGAAGGTGGGAAGCGACCAGTCGCTGCCGGCTGTGATTCATTCTATGGTCGGCGGCGCAGCGTCGTGGGACGCGGTGATCTCCTTCTGCGAAAATGTCATGTCGCAGTAGGAGGTAGCGGAAAGGGAGCGGGAGATGTAGAGTGCTCTCCCGGCCCACAGCAGGTGCACCGGGCGTCGGCACAGGGCAGATAATGCCCTCTTCCGGCCCCCCTAATTTGGTCCAGGGACTGTGGATTCGGGGACGTCCGCCGCGCGCTCCCTATTATATGAGACCCGAGGTGGCGGCGCGTAATGTTCCACGCGCGCCCCTCTTAGACGTCGCGTGGGGAGTCAAACACCTTACTCCCCCTGCTTGGCCAGACGGGCCCCGCAGAACTGAACCGGCACCAGTCGGGGGCTGCGCTGAAGAGTGCTTAAGTGCCTCCGTAGCCCCACAGCAAGGGTGCGAGGGACACGGGGTGGTTTTAGTCAGTTTAAGTCTGACAGATCCCTCCGCCCGCCCCAGGGCGGAGGACATGCATGAGGATTTTCCAACCAAGATAAAAAAAAGGTTAGCTTTTCCTAACCAAATTGCTATTGCTGATTTTGCAGTTGAATAAAACAGTAAGTCTTTTTCTGTATTCTTGTAAACATATTGACAGGTATCTTATTAAAAATAAAAAATAAAAATATATTGACATAAAAAGTATTTTACTACAAATGATAGAATTCTCTGCCTCCTGCGCTAGTTATAACTGTGTTGCAGGAGCCAGTGTCCTCCCGTAATAAAAGACATTTTTTTTTTGATTTATGACAAGACAAAAACAAAGAAATTAAAAAAGGAAATAAAAGAGATTTTACTTTATAGGTACTTCTAAACATGTGTACTAAGAACAAAAATGACAAAAAACAAATGTATATAAAGAAATAAACAATAATTTAGGGCCTTCTTTTGCGCGAAAGTATGTTTTTAGTGTATGTATGTCTATGTAAGTGTATTTGTGTGTGTGTGAGTGTGTTTGTATGTGTGTTAATGTGTTAGTTTTGCATGCCCCATTATTTGTTAGGAAGAGGAACCAACTCAGAGCAATGGCTTTCATTTCGACAGTTCAACAACATTCATCGCGCTATTAACTTTGTCGAGCAGACAAACCATTAGAACACAATTATTAAGCAATGGATTAGCATTATCCTTAAAAATCATTCAAACTGTGACTGAAAGTTTGTCACGCAATTAGGGTTACGGGTTATGGGACCCATAACAAAAACCGTGAAACTCCGCACCACCGACACAGGTAAGCCCCGAAGCGACAATGAGTATTGTCAATTGATTCGAATCCCACCTATGCCAGCGGCACGAAGCTGCACTTTGGCAACAATAAACAGGTAATTATTACTAATTATGTAATTTATTTAAGTCACCATTGTTAGTAGATGACCACCTATGACTCTTAGAGGGTGCTAATAAATATTCTGATTCTGATTCTGATTCTGGTGGGGACGGAGTCCATACAAAACCCCCCATGGTCCTCTAATATGTTTTTGACGCAACGCAGATCAACCCAGTATCAGCGGCAGCACTTCGCTTCAAATGCAACCATCCAGAAGTGGTGCAGCATGCAGGTTCCGCTCCAGGTCTCAGCCACTTCGATGCACAGTTCTTCAAGGTGCACTTCCGACTCGCGAACAGCATGGACCCCATGGCCCGCAAGATCCTCGAGCAGTCTTACCAGGCCATCTATGATGCTGGTTAGTTTACAACTACACCCTACAAGCTTCTTTTGGCGCGTGGCCAAATTCTAAACTAACGCCGCCATCTTGTTTTATTAATACAATTCACAAATATTTACCAATAATGCCTTAATTATCATTCAGGCGCCAAAAGATCCTTATAATTATGGTTAGAAAACTATAACTATAACTATCTAGCTATTAACGTGACCCAACTAATCAAAAAAGCACCATCAACTCGAAAAGAAGAGGAGGAAATATCTAACTTTTACCCGCGGCTTTGCTTCCATGGTTTTAGCCTTAGGAATAGTAAATTTTTGCTCCGTTGTTCCGATCCTTTGTTCTGTTGCCGCGTGAAAGAGGGACAAACAAAAAATCAGCAAATACATTTTCGCATTGATAATACATAATTTATTAATTGAAAGTAGGCTTATATGGTATGGATGCCGGTGTTATTATAGGTACATGAGACATTTAAGGCATCACTGACGATCAGGGTCCTATTTAATCAAAAAATAATATTTTTTTCAAAAAAATAACAATTAAAAAAGAAAAGAAAAGAAAAATGCGTTTATTGGCATTGCAGCAACAAAAATACACCTTAAAACTAAAAAATACGGAACAATGATTATAATGCCAATGGGGCCTCAGCTCAGCATAATGTCAGATGACAACACAAGGTGTACCACCTGACGCTGATTTTCAGCTGCAACCCACGAGTGCCATACGCTAGAATAATACAAAGAATAGGGAAGTGTGTGTCCGTTCTAATAAATTAAAAGTTTTGTGACATGGGTGTCTTGTGTAGTGATTAATGAAAAACTAAAATAAATACCTAATACCTGCGTACATTAAACAAATAAGTCTAAAGTCCCTAGATCTAAAAGACAAAATCGTGTGACTGCGTTGTTCTTCTTAACTACGAAACGGATTTTCATGCGGTTTTCATTTCCAATTATGGTACAAACAATAATAATTGACTAATAAAAAATGATAGCAAATTGAAATTAAAATTGAAAAAATTAAATAATAATAATGAAATCGATAAAAATTGGTAAAATTGACAAAACAAAAAATTATTAAATAATTTTTTTTTTTCATAAGGCAGAAATGTCGGCTCGAACATTTTCAAAATGTTTTTGATGGTTTAATAAAAACACTTTTAATTTTAATTTAAAAGTTGAGCTACTTTTACTATACCTTATGGGAGGAGGGATATTGTTCCAGCATTTAGTAGCTGCGTAGCGAAAACTGCCTCTAAAAGCCGCCGACTTGTGCTGTGGTATGGAAAGCTGTTGAGAACATTTTCGTCCCTCACCGATTCTATGTTTTCTTGTCCACGATAGTCTCTCATATAAATAAGAAGGGGAGTGAGACTTAATAACACCAAAGAGTAGGCTCGCCAAGTGGAGTTTACGTCTAGCTTTCATTTTCAAAATATTGTGCTCATTGAAGAAAGGTGTAACATGTCCCCTATAGGGAACTTTAAAACAGAACCGTGCACAGGCGTTTTGAAGTCTTTGGATCATTCTTTCAGTTTTTGACAGTAGTCGTTGGCCATATACCGTGTCCGCATAATTTAACTTAGATAAAACCAAAGACTCCACAAGCAAGACTCGCAATTCTTCACTAAGATAGGGACGGGCTTTGTATAAAATCTTAAGTCTATAATAGCAGTTACGGATAGACTCAGACACGTGTTTGTGAAAACGAAGTTTCGTGTCCATGATAAGACCTAGATTACGTGCTTCGTGGACCTGTTCAATAGGCTCTCCGTTAATAGTCACACAGCCGGCACAGGGTTTAATTTTACCTAACTGGTTTTCGGTTCCAAAAAGCATATACTTGGATTTTGTAGGATTCAAGGCAAGCGTGTTGGCATTGGACCATTGCACTATGTTTTCAAGATCTGTATTAAGATAGTTTAATGCTTGTTCATAGTCTTCTGGCTTAAATGATATATAAACTTGTGTATCATCGGCATAAATATGATATTTGCATTTATTCATATTTTTAACTATATCGGCACAATACAAAATAAACAATACTGGCCCAAGAATCGAGCCCTGTGGAACCCCCCTTTCTACTGAGCGCTGTCTTGAGACAACAGTTGAGCCGTCCGCCCGACGTATTTCAACGAATTGCGTACGATCGCCAAGATAGCTATCAAACCATTTAATTGTGCCCTCGTGAAATCCATAAAAAAACATCTTTGACAGTAATAGAGGAACGTTAATACAGTCAAACGCGCGTGAAAAATCAAGCAACACCAAAAGAGTACACATACCATCATCTTGAGCCGACAAGATATTGTCTGTCACATCCAACAAGGCCGTGGCTGTACTACGGCCCTTTCTAAACCCCGATTGCACATCTGGGAGGATTTTATTAGTCTCTAAAAATTCAACCAATTGCGCACAAACTACTTTCTCTAAAACTTTAGAAAGTACCGGCAGGATACTAATAGGTCTAAGATCCTTCATGTCCAATGCATTAGGGGTCTTCGGTAATGGGTGCACTTTGGCAACTTTCCATAACTCGGGGAAAGATGAGGATGTAACAGATGTATTTACTAGAGCAGTCACGGCGTCCAAAGTCACAGGTAGTGTCAGTAATACCATATTTATGGTAAGGCCATCGCAACCTTCAGCATTCGATGTAATAGTGCTCAGTATGTTTGCGATTTCCTTACGTGTAGTAGGTCTCAAACTAAACGTGGAATTATTATTTCGCGCTGATTCAAAATATGCAGGCAATGAATTGCTAACCGTATTCGCACCCGGCACATTCAGAAAATGGTCACAAATAATGTCGGGATCGTTAAAATGCAGAGGTAACTCCTTATGTTTAGATGGGAGCAGGGTAGACTTTAGGTTTTTCCAAAGCGCTCTGGAGTTATTTATTTGACTGTTGATTTTGTGTTTATAGTACGCTGACTTTTCGTGAAACAGAGATCTAGAAACAAGTGACTTCAATTCTTTGTAATATAACTTTTTAGAATCAGATTTTTTGTTTTTAAAATAATCTGCATGCGCTTTATTCCTCTAGCGCATCATAAATTTAACATTTTCAGTAATCTAAGGGTAACAGTGCTCCTTAATAACACTAGTTTTTAAAGGTGCATGGATGTCAAATAGTGTAAGTAATTTCGAGTTAAATTCATTGACCATAGCATTAACATCATGTAGCTCGGTTAACGCTTTCCAGTTAAGTAACTCGAGATCCTGATCAAAACAATCCCTAATAATGTCCTTTAGTGGTCGATAAGTTATTGTTCGTGACGGAATTTTCAGGCGTTTAAAACAAAATTCGCCTGAAATCAACGCGTGCGCACCTAAATCCGGTATTACATCAACTGATACAGAGCGTGATTTAACATTTGTACAGACGATGTCTATCAGAGAGTTGCCATGCACTGTAAAGTGTGTGGGTGACTGCACCAATTGTTTAAGACCTAGGCAGTTCAAAAATGAGACTAACTTGTCCGTCTTGGAGTCCGACAATTATTGTCACATTATCACGACAGTTTATAAAGCACCGCGTAGTCGCCGCGCGCAGTCGCCAGTCGGTTTTATTAAATAGGCCCCAAAGGGACCGTCGGTTTGGCTTATTTATTCATTAAATTCTTGTATAGCGATTGAAAAACAATAGCTCATAAATATGTAAAATTCTATCATATTATTATAATATCATTAATATGTAAAATTCTATGATAAAAACAGAAAGTGGTCAATATTACTATTTTATATAAAGTATCGAAATCACTAGGCTTTGGTGACGTGTGGGCATTTTGGGGGCTGTATTTGTAACTTATACCGATATACCTAAAAAAAAGGTATATTCTATCACTCAAATTAAACTGATTTAAGCCTTATTTGAATGATAGAATATAGGGATTATTTCCTTTTAAATATGGTTACCAAAACTTCACTTATATTTTATTATAACAACAAGCCATGCGTTCGATGGGATTTCGCATTGGCAAAATCGAACTTCCAAACTGCCATCCCCAATTTAAATCATTTGGGAACTGAATGTTCAAAAATCCTTTGTAAGTTAACACTACCAAAAATTTCATGCTGTTAGCACCAGCGGTTTAGGGTATGCGTTGTCAGTCAGTGAATTTAAGATGTTTATTCCGGTATTCATTCAACTATTTAGACTACTTCTTCGTATGTGTCGACCTATACTCACACTTTCGTGTTTCGTTTACTTACCCTTTTGTTTCTATCCAAAATTGAAACATTTATTTTCCCTAATCCACATCCTATGCTTGCAAAACGAACTACCTACAATTTTTTATTTCTAGGTGTCAATCCAGAAGAACTTTCCAGTAAGAAGGTCGGCGTGTATATCGGCACTTGTTTCTCTGAATCTGAAAAGGCTTGCTTCTATGACGCCGCTTCTAGAAATGGTTTCGGTATCGCTGGGTAAGTCAAGATTTAAATTATTAAAATATATATTTTTTTTAACGTTTATTTCTATATTTCTTTATGGCAATTCGTCCTATATCAGACCACAAAAGATTTGATTACCAATCATATATATATATATATATAAATCATTATCATATATATATATCATCATCATTATCATATAAATATAGGCGTTACGATTACTGATACGCGCTATGGTTGTTGCTACGGCGACACACTACTGTTACTGTTACTGTAACAACTGTAGCTCCGTAGCCAACAGCTGGAGTCACCTCAAGCATCATTTATAACCCTTTCACAGCTACTAAGCCACGATTATAGCCACTTAACTACTTCAATAATACTGTCACCAAACACAAATAAATCCATGAATTTAATGTAAACTGTTGTTGTTTTGTAAATCAGGTGCAACAAATCTATGTTCGCCAACCGCATTTCCTACTGGCTGAACGCGAAGGGTCCTTCGATGTCGATCGACCTGGCGTGTTGCAGTTCCACCGCGGCGCTGGAGCAGGCATACCTTGCCATAAGTCGAGGCGAATGCGAAGCAGCCATCGTTGGAGGCGCCTACCTGTGTCTGCACCCACAGTCGTCTGTGCACTATGGAAGGTACTATCACGAAACAAAAACCTACATATACGTATTTATTATTTATCAATTAAATACTTTATTCTACACCACATTAAACAAAATAGGACAAACATTTATAATAGTACTTACATTGTACTGTACATTGTACAATGGTCTCATCTTACAAGGCGATATTTTACAGTCATTATAAATGATAAATGATTTTATTTCTGTAAGTAGGTTTGTACAAACACTTTTACACGTCAATCACATTTTTTTAAACTAGATGAGGTCGGCGTTTCCTATCTGACTACTCTGAGAAGAAAGGCCGAAACAAACTCAAAGGTCATAGTCTCTTTTAATGTCCAGACGTAATCTTGGTCAGATCATGGGAAGACCATGTAGATTGGTATCTGAAATGGTCTTCTGAGGAAAGAACCACACTGATTGAGTGGACCTGTCTTGTCAGTGCTCGCATTTGTCAGTAACCGTGCAGGTCGACTCAGGAAGTCAGGACTTAAGGAGCTCAGCGATTCGACGAATAATACCAAAGAAAGGACATTTGGGTAGACAGTATAAATTACTCAAACTGTCAGACCATGAATAAAACTGATACAATGACCTACATAGTCCTCATATTCACAATAATGAAAATAATATAATTATTTTTACAGTAAATATTCAAGTCCAAAATAGTCAGCAAAATAAAATCAACATTCACTGTATACATTGTTGTTTTGTCCTCAATATAGTCTTTCACAATATAATAGGCTTTCTGGCATAGTTTCCGCTTCATAAAAGATTTGAATTTATTAAAGCTTAGATCTTGAATGTGGCTAGGAAGTTTATTATAAAAACGTATACATTGGCATCTAAACGAGCCACCAATTTTCTTGAGCCTGGTTGTAGGAACAACAAATTTGTGTTTGTTCATAGTATTTATATTGTGGATATCATTGTATTTTTTAAACAGGTTATTATTTTTATGTGTATACAAAAGATTTTCATAAATATACTGAGAAGGCACAGTAATTACATTAATCTCTTTAAATTTATCTCTGAGGGAGTGTCCGAAACTTAATTTATAAATTGAACTAATTGCCCTTTTTTGTGATACAAAAATTTTCTGAATATCGACGACATTTCCCCACAACAGAATACAGACGACATCAGACTATGAAAATAACTAAAGTACACTAAACAGGCTGTCTCTAAATCAGTTAAATCTCAATTATAACGGCGTATGCTGCAGAGCTAAGCTTATCATATCATCCTTTGAATGGATTGAAAGAAAGGAGATAGGAAGGATAATAATGTCACCTTCCATTCCTTTGACCAATTCTGAGCTATTATCGACTAACTCTGACTTATCTAAACTTCTTTCTGGAGGTCATCAATTTCCCGCTGTGCCGACATTATAATGTTCCTCTATCCATTCTATACAGGGTATAAAAAACCCATCACATAGCCGTCAACTACGCATTCTGCACATCAAACTAAGGCCCACTTGCACGTTTAGTCGGGTTAAATTAATAAATATAGAGTTTGTAAGCTCGGAGTCAAGTAATTATCATTTTAACTCCTAATAAGCGTTGCGCCACTAAAAAGTAACACCGGGTTAGTAAACCTGATATTTGTGTTGCTTCAGTTGGGGACACTGCAGGTCAATCGACGAAACAAAATAGAATTGCAATGTCTATTCCCTGATAAGTAATCCGACCAAAAATGAATGATCGAACAATGAATGAAATTGTAAACCCATCTCTTTTACATTACATTGCGATACATACTACTTTCTTGTCTTTGAATTTTATAACATGATATTTAATTTTAATCGTATTTTATGTGGTTTCCATAAAGATTTAGTATATTGATTGACGGAAAAGAGTATTATATTAACTAGTACGAGTATATTATTAACTAGCTGCGCCCCGCGGTTTCACCCGCAGAAATTTCGATTCCGTGGGAATATAGGGATAAAAAGTATCCTATGTCCTAATCCAGGTCATAGTCTACCGATGTGCCAAATTTTATCCAAATCCGTTCAGCCGTTTTAGCGTGATTGAGTAACAAACATCCAAACATCCACACTTTCACATTTATAATATTAAAGTAGGAAGTAGGGTTAGTAGGATCATAAGGAAAAATATGTTTCAAGTTTTTTATAATTTGTATTTATTTACAAACGAGTTCATGAATATATTACCTGCTTATATAGTACCGAAGTTTCACTTACTACAACGTCGAACAATATAAAATACAAAATAAGATGTCAGCGGTACCCCATAACATCAATTTATTTTGACATTACTTGCACTAACCCAGAGTTTAGCGACTTAACTCTGCCATATAGGCGGGTTTAATATTTAAAAGTTTAACTCTAGGTTTACCTCTAACTCTTGGTGGCGCAAGATGAATTATTTGATAAATCCTGAGTTAGCTGTTAACTCCAAGTTATTTAGGATAGCCCATGAACGCGCAAGTGGACCTAAGTAACATAACACAAAAATAACTGGCAAACGAATTAAAATTTTGGTGTGAAAAATCGCCGTTTACGGTAGTGTGCAACGTTACGCATGCAAAGCATTATGCAAGGGTGCATGCAACGCTACAGGGGTCGTGGAGTATTTAAAATTGTGCTATAACATTCAAATTTGGAATTTTGACCTTTAATATCTCCGTAACCAGAAGGTTCCCAGGTATGGTCCAGTCCAAATATTCAATGACGGAGATTGACTTTCGGCTTCGTCAAGTGTATTTTTACAACCGTCAGAAGCGTCTAGTCATCTTCAGGGTTACCTTATTTATTCACGTAGCTACCGCCTATAAATAACCCTGCAGATTTTTCTACGTGAAAACAAAATTCATATCACTTTTACAGACGTTATCAAGTCCTGTAGTATTTTTAAGCCTGTCTAAAGATTGTTTCAGAGATTACTTGCAACATTTTATAATCAAACACTCATACTTTTCTACTACGTATTGATGTAGAAAAGGGGTTTCAATAGTGATTAACTCTGATTACAGGCTCCTAAACCTTTGTCAGGATGGAAAAACTAAATCATTCAATGAAAATGCTGATGGATGTGCCAAATCTGAAGCTATCAATGTTTTATTCCTGCAAAAAGCGAAAAACGCTTTAAGGTAGATATTGTTTGACGATAATATGGATCATATAAAGTTGATTTTTAGTTATATGATAAACAACAACAACTTAATTACAATTTGCAGGATCTATGCCGATGTATTGCACGTTAAATCAGAGTTTACGTGTATATTGCCTGGAGAAATGGGCCCTCAATTCGGATTCCTCAGAGATTTCAGTAAAACAGTAAGTTTCATCAAGAACTTCTACAAGGAAGCAAGAATACCGGCACAGGCCATCGAATATGTAGAAGCATTTGGTTGTGGTAAGTACTTTAACATTAATTAAATATAGTAACATAAAAATAGACACTCCTGGATCACATACCATTGAGTCAAAATGAGAAAAGGAAAGTTGTGTTAAAGTAGACCGTTAGAAGAATATTTAATTTTTCACATCAGCAAATGATGAACATCAAAGAATAATTTTAGGGGAGCTGGATTTAATTCAGCCATTCATAAAGTGCATTTAAAAAACACATGTAAATGATTTTAGACCAATTGAAAAACAGACTATAAGAATTACCGATTTATTCGACAGCTGTACCAGAGGCTGATAAGGTGGAGTTGGAAGCTATAGCGGAGGTATTCTGTAATGACAAACGAGACCCTCTCCTGGTGGGCAGTGTTATGTCCAACATTGGTTACAATGAAGCGGCGTCCGGTTTAACTGCTATTACAAAGGTAAGCCTCACCACAGAAGACTTTATTATTCTTGAGTTATAAGATCATAAACGAGAGTGACACCTTTGCGTTCAGAATTTAAGTATTCTGAGGACTTTGAAATGTACTAAATTAGATTAAGTTTATTAAAACCTAATCCAATTTAGTACATTTCAAAGTATCAAAACCAGTGTCTATTAAGACGCTGTTTTTTTATCACACTGCTGCACTAATTTATGAACTGTTCACTATGACGTTACTTGAAGATGGTTTTTTTTTAAAGAAAATTTTATTGCAGGAAATTTTATTGGAAAAAGTGTTTAATAAACTACAGTAATAGGTGCATAAAAAAGATAAGTCGATTGATGTAATGAATCATTAGAAGTTACAGCACTATTTTCATCTCTGTGGCAGGTATTACTTGGCTACCACACTGGTCAGATAGCTGCCAACATGCACTGCGACAATCCGCGTCAGGACGTGGTTGCTATACGTGAGGGGCGCATGCGCGTTGTCACCGAGCACCAGAGCTTCGGCCGCTCTTACGTCGCCGTCAACGGTATGTCCGTCACCGGCGTCAATTCACACGTGCTGCTGCATGGACACTATAAACCAAAGGTAAAAACATTACCTACCTTCACCATCCACCTGGCCATAGCCCAATTTATTTATGGCCCACGCAACAGTTCTTCCCTCTTTCATACCTACATTTCTATCAGACGTCATCTTAGCATTCAGACCCTTTCTACCCAAATCCCATTTCACACAATACACACAAAGTTTCCTTTGTTTTCTTCTATTCTAATAGCCATACATGTTAATATTTAACACATTAGCATTACCCACTTTAGCGTTACTTTTAAATAGTTACTGGAAAGAAAGAGAAGTTTTTCATAACCACAATAACTTTGCCTTTCAGGACCCCAACCGCTACAAGTCGAGCATTGCTCACCTAGTGACTATTTCGGCAAGACATGAAACAGGGGTGACTCATTGTCTTAGCGAGTTGAAATCCAACCCCATAGACCCTGAACAGTTGAGGCTGTTGCACAACATACACCAGTCGAATATTTCAGGACATTTGGGCAGAGGATTCGTCATTCTAGGTAAACACATACTTACATAATTATTAATTAATTTGAATTCGCATCTATATTAAGTAGTAACTAGAGTGTTGCTTAAATTGTAATGCCTGAAGTACTATGAGCAAAAAATAACTGCAGAAAACAACGACACGTCAGAGCCAGAAAGAGATGGTGAATCTAACTCCACTCATTTCAACAGATAGGCGAGAGACGGCAATAAAATTAGCAGGGAAGGCAGTGGGACACTAAAAACTTATAATAACACCAAAGTTTTCCAAACTAGTAAAATAACACACCCAATCTTGATACCTATATATTTTTTCTAGAGACGGACAAAGAACAGAAGACCGTATGTCTATCTGAGAATTCTAAGTACTTTGACGACGCGCGGCGGCCGCTGTGGTTCGTGTACAGTGGGATGGGCTCGCAGTGGGCTGGTATGGGCGCGCAACTTATGCGCATACCGATCTTCGCTGCTGCTATACAACGGTACTAACAAGTCTTAAGTAAAAGAATCACTGTGGATCTGAAACTTGAAACATTCTTACCATTTATAATTATTATATTAATTGCAGATGCCACAAAGTTTTGGAGCCAAAGGGGCTCAACATTGTTGATATAATAACATCACCCGATGAGACCTTTGACAACATTTTACATTCGTTCGTTGGAATAGCCGCTGTACAAATCGGCCTGACTGACATTCTCAACGAACTTGGACTGGTACCCGATGGAATCATTGGTATGTAATAAATTCATAGGTTAGGTATATGTATGAAAAAAAATTACGGGATATGTTACACGACTCCTTTTCTAAAGATAAAACTGACTGTGAATGTGAGTACCATGCAGTCTATATAGAATACGTGACCTTATGACTGTCTCGCAGTTTTGAGTATTTTTGTAGTGACTATCTGGAGACGTCGTGTGACGGGTCGTTGAGCTCCCTAAAATAGGGTTGAGCTACACGACGACTGATGCATGCATGCTGTCTGTCGGGACAGGTCAACCCAATGCAAGATCTATCTTCAGAAGGCCCTTCCAGACAAGGCCCTGCATCGTTAGACTCACATATAATTTTAATAATATAATATTTGGACTTTAAAAGAGACCATTACCTCTGAGTTTGTTTCGGCATTTCTTCTCAGGGATCAGTCTGCTAGGTTATACCGGCGCCATATAGTTTTAAAACATTGACCAAAAATGTACGTGTAAAAGTGTCTTAAAACATCTACTTACAGAAATAAACACCATTTCATTTCATTATTCCATCTTCATTTCTCAAGGACTGACCTCCGATGTCAGATGAGAGGCAACTGGAAACAGGGGTAAAGAAACTTTAATGAAAAAAAAACCCAATAATAACAACAATTTTTAATAGGTCACAGTGTAGGAGAGCTAGGATGCGCGTATGCTGACGATTGTTTGACGGCGGAGGAGATGATACTGTCAGCTTATAGTCGTGGCCGCGTATCACTGGAGACTAAATTCATCCGCGGATCCATGGCTGCCATAGGTCTGGGATATGAACAGGTAATTTAGTTAAAAGTCATCTGATCAGTTAGCTTTATAACAGCTACAGGCAACTAGAGTACAGCAGTAGTACTTTGGAAGGATTAACATAGGCAACTCCTTATTGACCACTTCAAGCAGTAGGTATGTTTATTAATGGTGCTATTATTATTTAGATATTACCTTTGTGCCCACCTGAAATCCAAGTTGCTTGTCACAACGGACTTCAATCTAGTACAATTTCTGGACCCGCTGAAGTCATGAAAGAGTTCGTCGCAGAGTTGACTGCTAAGGGTGTTTTCGCTAAGGAAGTACCATGCTCCAACATCGCCTACCACTCGCGTTACATTGCTGATGCTGGTGAGTTCTTTACGCTTACGAATACTTAGTAGCATCATATTACCTTGTGGTATTTCATTTTATGCTGATATTTATTTTATGTTTTAATAACGGTGGTATTTAATATAATCGACATGTGTAGTTGCTATTGCGCCGTATTTTTTTAAAGTTATTGAATAAAATTTAAAACACAGGACCTCAACTACTCAACTATTTATCGGAGGTGATCAAGGATCCGAAACCAAGAACCGAGCGTTGGCTTTCAACTTCTGTACCAGAAGAGAAGTGGGACAATCCGACTTCAAAGCTCTGTTCAGCTGAATATCACACCAATAACCTGCTGGTAAGTAGTAATGTTTCTGTACAAGTAGCTACTAAAACTGTATCAACACATTTCCGAGCCAGGACCTTCCAGACTTCAGACCTGCCAGGTTTCGGGTCTTTCAGACTCTCAGTCATCCGGGATTTTAACGTCAGAGTATACTCAGAAAACCCTTGTGTGAACTTGTTTAAGTATGGCCCACGTGAAAGAGTTCACGCAAAATATATGCCAGCAATCTCTTTCCATTTTCTGCTGAAACTCTGAGCCCGGAGATTGGAAAGCCCTTACCCTGATATTTTTTAAGATCTAAGAGTGTCAGAGATGCCACATAGCCGCTATTTAATTATTAGCGAAATATGTGGAGGTGCAGGTGACTCAAAGAGACGCATAGATTTAATGTATGCGTTACGAAGAGTCTACGGAAAGTTACTAATAATTTATTTTCGCAGAGCCCAGTGCTGTTCGAAGAGACGTCGAAGCTGATACCTCACGACGCTGTGCTGGTAGAGGTGGCTCCGCATGGACTGCTGCAGGCCATTCTCAAGCGATCGATGCCTAGCAACTGTAAGAACATCGCACTGACCAGGAGGAAGCATGCTGATAATACCTTCTTGCTGCTCGAGGGTATCGGCAAGTAAGTAAAACGATAAGCACAGTCATAATAAGATTTTAATAGCAACCTTCCATACAATTACTAGTGCTCGTGGCTTACCTCGCGTAGAGGATCGTTTTACCAACTCAAAAACCTTCACAAATGCGTACTGCGTACTATACACCTTTGCCCCTTCGAAGAATACGGACGTGACATGAGTGTTTGTGTTATTTCAAAACATATTTTTTTTGCAGATTGTTTATGGAAGGATACAATCCTAAAGTTCATGTTCTCTATCCGAAAGTTGAGTTACCAGTTTCTACGGGAACGCCATTCCTATCACATCTAGTACAATGGGGTCATGGTGAAGTATGGTAAGCAGCCCTTTCTTTTTATTACTGTTCGCATATTTTTGAACAAAATTATACAGTAACTACGTCTAGCTCATATTTGCACATTTTGAGATTTACTTTTTTCCTGTTTCAGGCCATTTCCAGTGTATCTCACAGCCAATAGATCATCAGCTGCCTCCCTCAACTATATCACCTCTGTGTTAGATACAGAACACGCTTACTTGCAAGGCCACTCTATGAGAGGTAACATAAACACCCTATTCGTATGCTGCTTTAATTTCGAAACCCAACGTTATGCGGTTCGAAAATATTTTAAACTAATCACAAAGTAAGACTGCGCTTTCAACGACCAAAATTAGAATTATAATGTTATATTTTATATGCAAAGCAGATATAATTAAACCACGCACTGACCTGACTGACCTTTTCTTTTCGTGGGAAAATCATCATGGATACACTCCGTCTGGGAAGAACGAAGGATTACGTCAGACACCTACTATACCTACCACCCACTGTTCCTTCCAGTACCATGACTCATATCTATCGGGCCCCATCACTTAGTGCGGTCGATCCCACAACCACACGTCCTCCCATGAAGGCGTACATAATACTGCATGCCACCTCTTTGTGCCTGACTGCTGGAGCGACGACACAGCCCCAATTTCGCCATCCGCAATCCCTCCTTATGGTGGCCGGAAATCGTAAAGCGACCTTCGACGCCCGGCTGCTCTTCTGGTGCGAATGGAATGAGAGGTATGCTCTCTCTCTCTCCGCCGCCTCCCTTGCATGCATCACCTCCTCGCAAAGAGAGATGACAGCATCCTACCCATTTTCGCTTCCGACTATGGACTGAACCATGGCCACAAGCGAGAGATCATTCGCACCAAGTTTCGCGACACGAGTACAGCGCTGTTGGGCCCAAGCTGAACACCCCTCCAGCGTTTGTTAAGCGTGTCCTCGGGGCAGTCCTCACAGTGATGACAAGTAGGCGTCCGCTCCCAAACTATGCGACGTAGGAACTTTCCGAAACATCCGTGTCCAGTAACCACCTGCGTAAGCCGGAAAGCGTGAGGACGCCATGCTGCCTCTCGAGCCATTCCTCCATGACAGGCCTTACCGCCTCTATTGTGGTGAGCCTCCACCTGGGTTGTGCAAGTCGCTCCCTCCATTCAGCCACTAGGATCTGACGGTGCGCGGTTCTTCTTGCCTCGCATTCCCAGGGAACCGGATGCTGACTTTGCGCTAGCTTCACCTTCCACCAACAATACATATAGGGACGCAAAGATTTTCGTTTCCAGATCCCATGGCATTGACCTGGCCAAGAGACTTGCTTCTTTGTAGGAGATCGTACGGTAACCCTTTGTCGCCCTAACAGTCATCGCTCTCTGCGGCTTTCGCAATATTGCGAAGTTGCGGGCCGTGAGGGTGTCCCCTCAAACGGGCGCTCCATTCAAAACCATGAACTGCACGATCCCCGCGTACAGCCACTGATCAATACCTACTGGTTGATAGTACGTCGCCTTAGCGATGAGTTCTCGTCCTGTCTGATTATTTATTAATTCGTCTCCCAATAAATCATACTTAGATAGTAGGTTCTTCCTTGTTGAATATAATACCAAAGATCTTCATTTTTAGGACACAATTTATACCCGTTTGCTGCCACACTAGCTCTGGTGTGGGACACCTATGCAATGACGATGGGAATCCCGAAGAAACAAATGTCTGTGGAGTTCAGTGACCTGCATCTGTATGCGCAACCGATAATACACGATCAACGGCAGATTCGTATTAACGTCGATTTCCATAGAGGAAATGGGTGTTTTGAGGTACTAAGATTTCCGTTAGATAAAGTCCCATACTAAGTTTGCCAATTCAATATTTCCACGCTAGAGCATATATAAGCCAACAGCCATCAGTTTGACAGCTTAACATTGTCTATTACCATTTCAGCTTACTATCCTATAAGCCAGGTGGACGACTAGTACTCTATGTTCTCTCCACATTTCGGATTCGATTCTTTTTTGTGTCCCTTAAAGCCAAGCACATATTACAGCCTCAACAAGCCGCAGCGCAACGCATTTTCATATAAAATATTGCGATGCCGCCCGCCTGTAATGTGTGTTGGTCCATATGTACTACGAAAATAATGTTTTTTTTTTGCGTTGCGTTGCGTTGCGGTGTGGCCCGCCCTAATTTAAGCTAGCCTTAAGTAATGCTTACTATATATTAGGTATATCTTCGCCTTAGAGTGGAAACTTCACAGAAGGAAGAAAAAACTACGCCCTGTAAAATTTTATTATCATAGCTTCAAATATGTGTTTTTCAGCGTGCAATTTGGATAAATTTTTAGATTCATAAGATACATATTTCAAGTGTAAAAGCGTAAAATGCAACTCGCGAGCTATTCTTTAAAAAAACATGGTTACTAGGAAACGCATTTTGCATTGCACACGCACGCATTCGCACGTGACGTGAATTGCATTTTACGGCAGTTACAAGTTTATCAATGAAACATTACAGAACAAAAATCGATATACGTTTTTCAATCAGTTTTATTTCATTGCCTTATTTAACTTTAACTTATGTAACACTTGAAGTTTGTACCAATAATCATCAAAAAGTTCCTAAACATAATTTTTATTTAAAAATTCTAAGTCAATTGAAAACCACGTGTTTTTTTTTACTCGATCGCGTTACAGGTTACTAAACTTTTTTTTGTGTTAAACTGAGGCTTGCGTTGCGAGGTTTTCTTTCCAAAATTGCAATGATTTAAAAATGAGCAAAATTGCGTTCCCGAGCTTTTCACTCTAAGGCGACGATTTACTTCATAACTTACATTATATTTTAATACAGGTTTTAAATGAAGGCTCCAAAGTCGCAACAGGCTTTATAAACGCATTGGATGATGTTGAAGCCACGAAAGTAAGAAAATTAAAAGAAATACCTGAAAGTAAATTGAGCGTAGACCTCACTGCTGAAGATATTTACCATTTATTTAGAGATAGAGATTACTCGTACAGGTAAGTTAAAGTAAAGAAATAAACGAATAAATAGGTAGAGTAGCTTGAATAACATGTTTGATATTTTATTTCGTGAATAATTTATTTCAGCGGTGAATTCCGTAGCATTGAGCGTGCTAATAAATCCCTGAGCGAAGCTTTGCTGGTTTGGCGTGACAACTGGGTTACGTTCATCGACGGCTTGCTGCAGCTGAATATGTTGCGACAACCACACAATGGAGTATCACTAGTATCGCACATCAGGAGTATGAAGATCGACGTTAAATATCATAAAGATGTTGTAGAAAAATATTATGTGTCGGATAACAAAGTTCTGTTAAAAGCAGTAATATTAGACAATTCTGACATTACCTGGTGAACATTATTTACTTTCTATTATTACCGCCCAAAATACATTGTGTGTTTGTCAGTAAATTAAGTCATCTTTGTGTTCTTTATTTCCAGGTGTGGAGGTGTTACAATAAGCAATGTCAAATTGGAAAACATGCCTCCAGCGAGCAACAGAAACATGGCGCTAAAGGCTTTAAAATTTGTTCCTTATTTCCAATCGGACATAGATGTAAGTACATCTTTCAGCTATCATGTTATGTGCAAAACAAATAAGACAGATATAAAAATACAGTATAACTTTTAATCGCATGCAGGTGTCGTCATCACTTCAAGTTTTCCTACAAACTGTAGCGGAAAATATGAACAAAACAAACATAAATGTTGTTGGGTTAGTTAATCAGCCTGAAAAAGGATCAGTTTTCTCGGAAATAAATAATGCTATTAGAAAGATTTTTGGATTAAATGTTAAATACGAAGAAGTTAACCGCGAATCAGCGTTGAAGAAACAAAACAACTTCCTAAAAAGTGCTGATCTGGTGCTGGTTCAAAACCTATCCACTGACGATAACGTAAGTTAATAACGTTTGAAATGTTTTATTTTCAATTTGTATTCTGTGTTACATTCTAATTTAACTAATTTGGCCATCCAACAGATATGCCAGCTGCTGCATCGTTTCCTACAGAGAGACCAGTTTGTGGTAAGCGAGGAAGACCTCGCTTTTGGTGGTCGCTCGCGCCCTTCGTCACTTTACCGTGTGATTTCTGTTCACTCCATTGTTAGCAATAGCAACAAACAGCAGTCACAAATGCAGCTGGTCCAGTGGGGTGCGTCTGCGGCCGCACCTACAACAACTGTCACAGTTCAAAGCAACTCTGATATCACACTCCTCATAACAACGCGCAATAACCTGTCTTTGGGACATCGGCTCCTGATTATTTCACCTTACCCTGAACTGCCAGGACTTAAGGAACTTGTAAGCGGCTGGCGTAGAGAAGCAAATCGTAACAAAATCCATCTAATCATGATCGCTAAAGAAAGCAACGATAGTTTTTATTTCGACGAGATGCCAGATATTCACCTGGCGTTCAACGTCGTACACAATGTAAGTGGATCTATTTGTATCGAAATACATAATATAATTAAAATGACTTCATATTTAATGTAATAATTCTCGTTTATTCATCAGGGTAAGTGGGGAGGAGAGTTCTACGTACCATTGGAAGACTCTGCATCAGTGAGCAACAACGTATCCTTACAATGTAGCCAGTTTGGTAACTTGGATTCGTTCACGTGGGTTGAAGCACCTGAGACATCCGGATCGGGAGTCCCCGTAAAGGTAAACCTACATTTATTTTAAATATCTTGAAAATGTTTTAATCTCAATTCATGATCACAATAATTAGTACTTTTTACATTATTTTCAAAACACAAACTTCTAGAATCTTTCAATCCCACCAGGTTCAATATGCTGGTATAAGTTATGATGACGTCAAAAAGGCTACTGGGTCCTTATTGTATAAGCAAAACATTAAAAATAGCTTTGGAATGGAATTCAGTGGAACCACAAACAGGTCAGTATCTTAAATTTCTCCAAAGTAAGGACTCGTTTGGTTTATTTATTTAAACATTTATTTTTTCGTTCCTGATTTTTATTTTCAACCAGTCGCCAGGCTATTAACGCAGTTTGTTTCATAAGTAAGTTCCAATTCTGATAACTAAATATCTTATACAACACTGGGCTAAGAACTGATCCCTGTAGAACTCCAGCTTCCACATTAAATAATCTTGATTGTGCTTCGCCCCGTTTTACGTAGAAGCAGCGGTCGAATAAAGATGACTGGATGAGTAGGTACATATTCGGTAGGTTTTTCTGCACTTTGGTCAGTAGGATTATCTTTTGTGCAAGTTTTGGTCAAAAGCTTGCTGTTCACAGTTGTACAAAGTGTACTTTTTATATAAGTTTTAAATTTTCTTTCATTTAATTGCAATATATCACAAGGTATTTTGTTGTAACATTTAACACAGTACCCCATAAAAGATGTATGTACTTTAGATAATCTAAAAAATGGTTGATCTATTTTATCTTTATTTCTAGTATTAAAATTATGTCTATCACTTATTTTATTAAAAAGATGTAGATTTTTTCTTACATACATAATATTTTCATAAATGAATTGACAAGGTACAGTCATAATATTAATCTTTTTAAATAGTTCCCTAAGAGATTCACGACGACATAGATTGTAAATGGCCCTGACAGCTCCCTTTTGCAAAATGAAAATGGATTCAATGTCAGCAGCCCGACCCCACAGTAAAATTCCATATGACATAATGCTGTGGAAGTAGCTAAAATAGACCAAACGCGCAGTTTCTACATCTGTTAACTGTCTTATCTTCCTAATAGCATAAGCGGCCGAGCTTAACCGCCCCGCAAGAGATGTTATATGGGGTCCCCATTGTAATTTCTCGTCTAGCGTGATTCCCAGGAAAACCGTATGATTAATAAATTCTAGTTTTTCTCCATTCAATATGATGTCACATTCGTAACTTCTAACATTAGGTAATTTAAATCTAATGCATTTGGTTTTTTTTTCATTAAGTACCAAATTATTTACCATAAACCAATCTTGGACCTGAAGAATAGAGTTATTTACATCGTCAAGATTTTGTGACCGTCGGTCTACTTTAAATATCAATGATGTGTCATCTGCAAATAACACCATCTTCGGTTGATTCTGCAGTAATTGGGGTAAATCATGAATGTAAACTAAAAAGAGGAATGGACCCAATATCGAACCTTGAGGAACACCCATTGTCATTTCAGACCCTAATGAGACCCTAATGACCCTAGTGAGAAGAGTTGTTTATTTGTTATTTGTTTTGAATGATTTGAATTTAAGGGTGACTTTATGGCTAGGTATATTTTTTTATATAATTAATATCATGTAAACATGTAAAACAAATCTGAACCAACTTATTGTGCCATGCAGCGGTGAGCGCGTGATGGGACTGGTGCGCAGCGGTGCGGTTGGCAGCGTGGTGCTCGCGCAGCCGGAGCTGCTGTGGCCGGTGCCGGCACACTGGAGTCTGGAAGATGCCGCCACTGTACCGCTCGCCTACGCACACGCACTCTACTGTCTCGTGAGTCTACACTCAAGATACTTGCTACAATTATTTCACCGATAACAGTTAAACTGATCCTACCATCTCCCTTTTACTACGAGACTTGCAGACTTATTGCAGGGTACCACCCGTACTTGGTCCACAAATATAATGCGCACGGCAAAAGTGTAGAATACTCTGTTACTTAGAGGATACTTGTAAATTTCACCATTATTGTCAAACTCACATTAAATTCTGTTTATTTTAAGGTTATCAAAAATCATAAGAGGTTGACACCTGACACTTCTTTGTTGGTTCATGGAGGAGCAGGTGCTTTTGGCCAAGCTGTAATATCAAGATCTCTTGCTCACGGTCTCGAAGTATTCACAACTGTTAGTGACATCCGGAAGAAGCATTTCTTACTCAAATTATTCCCAGGATTAAAAGGTATTTTGATGATTTTCAGTTTCACTGTGGCAGTTTGTGATGAACATGATTTTTGTAAACATAAAACTGAATTGTCGCTGTTTTCTTTGTTTCAGCTGAACACATCGGAAATTCTCGGGATCAAAGTTTTGTAGACATGGTTCTAAGCGCTACAAACGGAGAGGGTTGTAGCGTAGTTATTAGCTGTCTTGGAAAAGACCTGAAGCAAGTACGGTTACCGTTTTTAATGATTTTTGATTATTCATTTGAAATGTATGCCTTAGCACACCTTCGACACGAAAATAATTATGGGAAACCGCTTAACGAATTCCACTGCGAAACATTACTACATTATGTCGCAACTCGAATAGTTGCGAGTCAGTTGAATATTGTAGCAATCGGAAAAATGTCGTCGCTTTTGACGTACCACTTCGGACCTCTTGAATTCGTTTTTTCTTAAAATCAACAATCATTTTACATCATAAAACTGGAAGTTTCGCTATATGAACTTGTCGACTGCCACAGATACGTGCGAAAGAAACGCGGCACCGCAACAAAATACGGGGCTAAGCGCGGAGGTGTGGTTGGCCTGTTAAATTGTTATTGTTACCCCAATTACTTGTTGGCTTCCGACCAGATCGGCCAAGTTACGCGGCAAACAGATAGAATCATAATCAGATCTATACGTTAGAACAGGCAGTTTCGCTTCTGTATCGCTTGTCGTACAACGCACAGGTCATGGCGGAACTATTGGTGTTTCGCTGTTATGGTTTCGCGATGGAGGTGTGATACCCGCCATAATAATAATAATAATAATATATAATGTAAGGAATCAGAAGTGAAATAAGTAAAAAAAAATAAACAATCTTTCATTCCTCAAAATTACACTTTACAAAACAGATAAAATTATCAAAAGAAACACTGCAAATATTAATCAAATAGAAATTACACAAGCCAACATGAATAATCAGTACATGACCAATAACATAACCTAAAAATAATCAAGCACACGATAATGGTCAGGTAGCACGTCCGTTTCGAGTGCCGTCCAAGCAAAAAGAGACCGTTACCGCACCGCGCGCCTCCTTTTATAACCTCTTATCGGTTGACAGCTGATCGCATGATGTCACCTCATCATCCGTTACTAACACGGCCTCTCCTGATGCTCTGACGTCCTCGTTAGGTTCAGAAGAGGGTCCCGCCTGATCTGTAGCAATGCCTTCCAATAAGACTCTTGAGTATTCGCCGTCTCCTGTAATCTGATAGTCGCATAGCATAAAAGACAACAGATGTAGAAGCAAAAACATCTCAGATACATAAGGTGTAATGCGCATTACACGTAAAACATCATGACATCAGAATCTTAGCTAAGATTAACAAACCAAATAAGTAATTTGGTCACACTGCAGACAGAGGCACCTAGTTAGCGTGTCTCACAGTGGCTGTCGGCATAGGCACCTAGTTAGCATACCGCCCAGACTTCAAACACTGTAGGCATAGGCTCTCAGTTTGCATACCTCCCAGTGGCTGTCGGCATAGGCACTTAGTTAGCATACCGCCCAGACTTCAAACACTGTAGGCATAGGCTCTCAGTTTGCATACCTCCCAGTGGCTGTCGGCATAGGCACTTAGTTAGCATACCGCCCAGACTTCAAACACTGTAGGCATAGGCTCTCAGTTTGCATACCTCCCAGTGGCTGTCGGCATAGGCACTTAGTTAGCATACCGCCCAGACTTCAAACACTGTAGGCATAGGCTCTCAGTTTGCATACCTCCCAGTGGCTGTTGACATAGGCACGGTGTTAGCATATCACCCAGACTTCAAAACAATACTTGCCTCCAAAGAATGCAGCACATCTGCACATGTCTCAGGAGTCCACTCACCCTTCCAGAGTACCATACCGTAACTGTGCAGTAGCACATGTGGTATTTCCATAGGCACCAGCCAAAAGTTGCAGCTCATAGCGGCCATGGTCCAGGACTCCAACTACGCGGTAATGCCCGCGCATACCAGGATCAAGCTTTCCCGTGGACTGGGAATACTTGACAACGAAGACTAGATCGCCTTTGCTGTAGGCACATAAAAGTTGACGGTCTTCATTAACACGCCTGTCTTGATCGGCTTGATTTTTGCACAACCGTTCGGCCGTCTCTGATCTCCTCATCTCAACCTGTCAATCTCGTTAAACCACTGATCAACACCATGCACACTTGTGTCGAAATTAGCAATATAAAAATGTAGGGTGCTTACTGATTTTGTTTAACAACTGTATTGCCTGCACTATTTTCTCCGTGGTTGCAGTCGAAACATCAGTACCTGTACCTGTAGTTTCCAGCGTAGCTAGTAATAGCTACGGTTAACCGTGAACGATCTTCTAATGCGTTCAATCGCGAGACAATCGTCTCAAGCGATTGTCGGTAAAGCAGTGACACAGGGCTTCGCGTCCTCAGACATCTCCCACGACGATCTGGTTCGCACCTGGAACAGCGATCGCAATCCCGAGACTTGCTACGTGACCTACTCCGCTTATGGCGGCTACAAGATCGATTAGAACGCAGGGCATTATTTTTTTAAACGCGTACGACTCGATGTATCCATTACTAACTACTACTTGCTTTAATCTAAAATTGAAAGACCGAAAACTAATTCTAACTTGTGGGCGAATGAATCTTTATCCCACTTCTGATGTAAGGAATCAGAAGTGAAATAAGTAAAAAAAAATAAACAATCTTTTATTCCTCAAAATTACACTTTACAAAACAGATAAAATTATCAAAAGAAACACTGCAAATATTAATCAAATAGAAATTACACAAGCCAACATGAATAATCAGTACATGACCAATAACATAACCTAAAAATAATCAAGCACACGATAATGGTCAGGTAGCACGTCCGTTTCGAGTGCCGTCCAAGCAAAAAGAGACCGTTACCGCACCGCGCGCCTCCTTTTATAACCTCTTATCGGTTGACAGCTGATCGCATGATGTCACCTCGTCATCCGTTACCAACAATAATATATATATTTCGAGAATATCAGTTCATATCGCCCGAACTTAGACCACGCTTACCTCGTTTGCCCATGCATAACAAAAATAGGGCGGTGGTGGCGGTCCTGGATGCGCAGTTGACAAATTATTTTGATGACTGCGTAGACCTCGCCGATACTCATTCGATTCTGTACTGCGGGGCTGTAGCGGCATGCCGTGTAGCTCACGTAAAATTTGCTATTGATTCTAGAGCTACACGACCGAAACCAGCCGTACCAGCTTGGCAGTTCAGAATTGAACGCCGTATTGGTGGGGCCAGAACGCTCATCGGCAAACTAATCTGCTTCAGGGAGGGCAATACTCGCCCTAGAGTGATGCGCTTTGTGAGACGCGCGTTCGCAGGGACTGATATCAGCCCTCAGGATTATATGTCCTGTGTCACAGAGCGCATCGACTTCCTGAAGCAGAAAGTGTATGCATGAGCGATACACTCAGAATCGCACCTTCCAACGCGATCAAAGGTGGGTTTATAGGGGTTGGGAGCGACCGGATCAAGATGTGGCTGACACGTGCCTACCAGATGATGACGCCATGTGTTCTTTCTGGCGCAATATCTGGTCGGTGCCTGTCAGTCACACCGAAGGCGATTGGGCTCGGAAAGTCGAGCGACCCTGCGATCCAATACCAGAAATGGGGGCTATTACCATCTGCCCCCAAGATGTAACTCGTGCAGTCCGTCCGCTGCCTAACTGGAAGTCTCCAGGGCCGGACGGACTGCAAAACTTTTGGATTAAATGGTTCGTAAGGTCGCACGCTCGCTTGGCGGCTCAGTACCAGACAGCTTTGGAGTCTGGTCCGCTACCCCAGTTCCTAACAACAGGAGTTACCCACCTGCTCCATAAATCAGGTAGCACTGCGGAACCCAAAAATTATAGACCGATCACGTGTTTACCGACGCTTTATAAAGTTCTTACATCCATTTTGAGGGCTAAAATTAACACACATGTAGACACCAACTCTATCATGTCTCCTTCTCAAAATGGATGTAGGAACGGGTCCCGTGGTACTAAGGAGCTACTCCTCATTGATATGACCATTAGCCAACAAGTTCGTCGTCCCCGAAAGGATCTGTCGACATGTTGGATAGATTACAAGAAGGCCTATGACTCGGTGCCACATACATGGCTTATGAGGGTGCTGGAGTTGTATAAAGTAGATGCTACTCTGCGCAACTTCCTGATGTCATGTATGGGGCAATGGAGAACGGTCCTTCACTATCCAGGATGTCGAAATGTCCAGAGGAATAGCGAACCGATAAGGATCGAGCGAAGCATATTTCAGGGTGATAGTTTGAGTCCGCTTTGGTTCTGCTTAGCCTTGAATCCTCTAAGCACACTGCTGGAAGATTCAGGTCTAGGCTATCGGCTGAGGAGAGGTGGTCAGGTTATATCTCACCTCCTCTACATGGATGACCTAAAACTGTTCGCCCCCAACAATTTGCAACTGATGGAGCTACTGAAAGTAACTGAAATTTTCAGTAACGTCATCAGGATGGAATTTGGTGTGGACAAATGTGCGGTCATGTATATAAAGCGAGGGGAGATTGTGGAATCCGTCAGAACCCAACTCTCGGATTCCACAAACCTTAGAACCCTCTCCTCATCCGAAACCTATAAGTATTTGGGTATGTCGGAAGCATTGGGCATCAATGATACTGACATGAAGCAATCGTTAAAGGAACGCTTCTTTGGCCGCCTGAAAAAAGTATTTAATAGTCTTCTATCAGGCGGAAACAAGGTACGCGCCTTTAACGGTTGGGTCATGCCGGTTTTGATGTACTCTTTTGGCATACTCAAATGGACTCAGACCGAACTCGACGCCCTGGATAGGAAGGTCCGTACACTGCTGACTGTAAGTCGAATGCATCACCCACGGTCATCGGTAATGAGGCTGTATATCCCGCGAAAATGTGGAGGTCGAGGCTTTTTAAATGCTAAGACCCTCCACAATCGCGAGATATGCAGTCTCAGGGAATATTTCTTAGAGGCCGACGTGGGGATGCATCGAGATGTGGTCAAAGTGGACAAGGGCCTCACCCCGCTCTCCTTGGCTAAAGAGAACTGGCGCAAGCCAGTAGTGCTTGACACTAATGGTCGCATGGAAGTATGGCAGAGTAAGGAGCTTCACGGACGCTTTTTTTCGGGCCCTACATGGACCCGATATAGATCAACTAGCGTCCGTAGCCTGGCTGCGTTTCGGTGACCTCTTTGAAGAAACTGAAGGTTTTGTCTGTGCAATTATGGACGAAGTTATGATGACAAACAACTACCGGAGATTTATTGTGAAAGACGGCACGGTTGACATTTGTCGGGCATGCCACCGTCCGGGTGAATCAATCAGACACATTATCTCCGGATGTTCTAGTCTAGCTAACGAAGAATACTTGCATAGACACAACCTTGTAGCCAGGATTATCCATCAGCAACTTGCTCTCAAATACAGCCTTGTAGAATCGGAAGTGCCGTACTACAGGTATGTGCCCGACCCAGTTCTCGAAAATGGAAATATCACATTGTACTGGGATCGATCCATCATCACTGACAGGACTATTGTTGCCAATAAGCCTGATATAGTGGTGGTGGATCGATTAGAGCGGCGTGCAATGATTGTTGACATAACGGTCCCACATGACGGGAACCTCGTGAAAGCCGAGAAAGATAAACAAATCAAATATCTTGACTTGGCTCGCGAGGTTGTCGACATGTGGGATGTGGACTCAGCGATCATTGTACCGATAGTCGTCACAGCCAATGGCTTAATAGCCAAGAGCCTCGACCAACACCTGAGGAGGCTCTCGTTGGGCAGCTGGATCAAGAGCTTGATTCAGAAGGCGGTACTTTTGGACACGGCCCGCATTGTTAGGAGGTTTCTCTCTCTGGAGCCCTGACCGCCGGTAGCTTGGACCCTGTTCCCGATACCGGTGGGACACTATTTTTTATATTTTTAAATGTTTTTATATTTTTATATTCTTATATTTAAAAATATAATTTATATGTATATATATACGAAATAAAGGAAATAATAATAATAATACTTTATTTCAGACCATGGTGTCCATTTTGTTAGTAACAATGTTCTAATAGACTAGTGTTAGTAATACTTAAAAATACCCACAACAAAAATATAAAACAAATAAACTCAACAATCATTACTGCGCCATTCCATGACAAATGGCGCAGCAATGACTGATGTAACCACAGTCCAGCCGACTAGTGATCATGCTAAGGATGCTGTTGGCACTGCCACGTACTATACGCACCAGTGATGCGCACCTTTTACGCATCGTAGCGTAAAAGCAGTCTACGTGATGTTCAGAAAACATCCCTGATGCACTACAGAATCGCCGCAGCCCCATCAGCACCCTGATAATGAATGTTATAAAACTGGCCTCTTGTCTTTTTCAGACTGCAATTAACTGTACCAAACGCTGCGGATTATTTACTGATGTTTCACAGCTGCACAATCAAGATGATTTCACTTATGGGATGAACAACCTCACTAAGGACCGTGCCTACAGCGCCATTGATATTTCTTCGATATTTGGTCCTGAAAATATTGAAGATGCTAGGGTAAGCCTCAGAGATGTACCTGAATTAGTAGTCCTCCCTCACCTAGTTTTTTCATTTGGAATTAAAGTACAATCAGGTTAGAAGCCGAAAACTATTAAATATTTTTTTTATAGTTCTATAACTAATGTCCCGAACATTACGAGTATCATACATTTAATTGCAATTATACAAGAAATCAAAATAACTGGCATCCTCCCTTGGGGTGTAAATAAGAAACTTTTAATAAGGGTCCAACAATAAGGGTATATACAACACAAATAATAAATAGTATTTGTATCGAACACGTGATTTTTGCATTTTCCATAGATTTCCAAATAGTAACGTTGTTCAAATAAAGATTATTAAAATATTGCTGTTCCAAAAGTATCTAATTTTGTATGTCGCAGGCTTTGCAGATGTTGTTGACCGATGGTATTATTCGCGGCTACGTGCGTCCTTTGTCGCGCGTGTCGTACGCGCCGCACGACGCTGCGCGCGCCTTCCGACTGCTCGCGGCCAGCAGGCACCGCGGCAGGGTGCTGCTGAGGGTGCAAGACTCCACACTTGAAGTTCAGCCCAGGTATAGCTATAAAACGATTTTTATGTTCGCCCAAGTACTCTTTCGAAAGATACTAATAACACTTTACTTTCGGGCTTAGAAAGAATATTGTACAGACCAGGATCACATAATAATGCAATCGTTTTTGCTTCTAGAATATGTTTAAATTGTGAATGATGGGGTATTAATGCGTAGAATTATTTTACAGGTTAATTTGCAAGGCTGATCGTACCCATCTAATACTCTGCAATGATGAAACCTTTGGACTGAAGTTAGGAGACAGACTTGTAGAACGAGGTGCTAGGAAGCTTTGCGTACATTTCAAGAGGCAATCCATGAGCTACCTTCAAATAAAAATACGGTAAATAATTATGTTTTGTTCACCATTCTCAGCTTTCTCGAGGTACTCGCCAAGTGGGATAGTTATATTAACAATTTTTGAACAGCGCTGTTTTCGATCTATCACCGCAAAAACATCGGGCTTATTACTATAGTTCTGCCAGTGATCATAGATCGATACCAGTATAATGTGATTTGGGCATTTTCAAAATAGGGTCAGTTATTATTTTATTGTTATTAAAAGTATAATAATCATTATTTTATATTCTTTTGTTTAGATCATGGCAGCAATTAGGTGTAGAAGTTGAAGTATTTTCTGATGACTTATCAGAAGAAAAAGACGTCATTGCACTGTTAAATCATGCATGTCGTTTTGGTTCCACCGAGGGACTGTATATAACTGTGGGCGATAAACAGCAGGATATCGGCGAAACTCTACTGAACACTTTGGATTTGGTGTCAAGGAAATTGTGTACGGATATTAAGTAAGTAATCATAATCGTGTGTTTATTATACATTGGACTAGTATTATACTAACAAATATTTCTGATACTATTTATTCTATTCGAAAACTGTTAAACAACGTGTTTACTTTAAGTCGTTTCTTTTCCAGCCATTTGTATTTTCCGAATCGAATTCGAGATTGTTGTTTTGTTTGACAGATATTTCGCAGTACTGAACACTGGTGAGAATACAATTGGGAAGGAAGTGTGTCTTCGTCGGTTACAGAATAATTTACCCGCAACAATGTTGTCGTTACCAGAACTGAGTCATGTAAGTTTAGTCATTCAGCTATACGAGTACTAGACGCTCGAGTGAAGAATCAAGGAGTCCTGCGGAGTGGTGTCATTTAACTACCTATCGAACGTCTTATGGCCCGACGTAGGTCCATAAGAAAAATATATTTGAATACCTTCTTTAGATTTTCATAATTATGAAAATCTAAAGAAGGTATTCAAATATATTTTATTATTATATTATATATTTTTTTTTATTTTTTTATTATTGTATTATTATTATTATTATTTTTTTTTTTTAATCTAGTAATTACTAGATTTTTTATATGAAGATGTTCTAATAACTCAAATGTCTTTTCTATCTTATAAGCTTGATCAATTTATGCTCATATTGATCACTTTTTGATCGCAGGAGTCGTGTAACATTGGTGCATGGTACCGTGCCGCAGTAGAGGTGACAGAGAAGGCGCTGCGAGGCGCTCACAACGTAGTTCTAGCAAGCACGGTGCCTACGCAACAAACCTCGCTGCTGCAGAAAATAATTGCAATTGCTGGTAATTACATCAATTAAATTAGTTTGACAAATTCTTTCTTATAACTCCAGCTAATTGTAATATTTTTACTATGATGAATATCGATACCCACCAAATTTGTGAAGTTTCGCTAAGTAAAAAAGACGTCGTATTCGCTATTTTACAGATGTAACCATAAAGGCAGATACGGATAAGAATACCACTTTGGAAGAATTGGGAGTAGAAAGCGATAAAATTCCATTAATTTATAATTTCCTAAGAATTTATTATAATCTTGTGTTTGAAGAGACAGACATACCCTTGATTACTATTGACACGTAAGTAAACGTCTCGGATATTATCAGTATTCTTTTGGCTGCAGTACTATGTTTTTCTTCTTCTCTGTCACCGATCTATTCTATCTATTCTATTCTATTCTATCTATATATATCGATTTATCATTCACTCTCTCTACCTCCATATCCGCCCTCACACAATCCATTCATTTATTCTTTGGTATTCCTCCGCCTCTCTATTATATCAACATATAGGACCATCATTCTCTTAGTTATAGTATAATTCATCACTCGATTTTAATCAAATATTTTAGTTCATCCCTCCTCATCACATGCCCATGTAATACCAAAACAAACGATTCCCGTTCAACTATCTTTCACTGGTGTCACTTTCAAACTTACTCTAATAGACTCAGTAAATTTGTTACTTTAAATCCATTCTTTATTTTAAGGAGCCATAATGTGACTTAGTTTAATAAGAAAACGTTTTGTATTTTTTTAAGGATACTACAACTAGAAAGGTCTATCTTCAAAACAGATTTCCAAGATACTAAGGGATTGTCTACATTCTTCACCTTCGTAGACTATGATGAACTGCTTGCTACCACTGACTTCGTGGATGTGCCGACGCTCGTTAACAATGCATCTATGGTACTTTCATGTTTTTCTTAAGTTCTCATTTTCAAGCCAATCCCAACGTAGTGGAGAAGACAGATGATGATGGTGAATAAGTTCTCATTTAGGGTCCCTATCCAAAGGATGCCAAATGTTATGTAGACTACGATTTCTTTGTTTGTCACAATACTATTTCCGGGTAACGGTTGCGAGGTTTCCAAAAAAATCAATCGCATGCGGGTCACTTTTATTTTCTTCATAAACATTAAAGAGTTCTACCAAAATTTATATCCAATTTGAATTCAGATTTTTTTGTCAGTGCTGTGGTTAGGATTTAAAAACTGGTTTACAAAATAAAATAATGTCAACTGATTGGACTGTTACAGAGAAGCGATGAATTTGATTCAAACCAAACATACCTGTGTATCGTGCCTGGCATGGAGGGTCACTACGAGAGGTTCCGCATGCTGTGCGAGCGCTTGAAGCTGCCTGCACTAGTGCTGCAGCTGGGACTTGACAAGCCAAATGAAACAATACAAGAAACAGCCGAGAGACTAGCAGTGGTATGGAATCGATTCACCAAAGAGTGTTTGCAGTCAATTTCACAAGGGTTACTCGAGATCTCATCGATCAGCACTGTGTGGTAGTCTACGACCGCAAACTTACACACGGTATTTTTTTTATTCAGGTGTTCCTGAAGAGGGTGGGGCTGAAGAACAATTTCTATCTCTTAGGATATGAAAGTGGAATTTACGTAGCTTTAGAAATCGCAGCTATCTTGGAAAGTCGTGGTAAGAAATTATTTTAAGCTCAGAGTACACGTGATCACGTACTTTTTAAAACACAATTGTAACGTAAAATATATTTTTATAGGTTTGACTGGTACAGTTTATTGTGTTGGATACGCACCGGACGAGTTCGACGTACACTTTGAAGATCACCTCGCTGAATTTGAGACAGAAGAGCAGCTACAGGATGGCGTAGCTCGTCACATGTTTACGTTGATGGCAGGAGGAGACACAACGGGTCTTGATAATGCACTGCAGACTGCGAGCACATGGTCGCAGAAGGTAGACGCGTGTGTGCGGACTCTATTGGGTCGCGTGCCGCACTCTTCGCAATACGCGCGTGCGCTTATTGAAACTACGCTGAGGCGTGTGGAGCGTATGCGTGGCTACGTGCCGCGAGTGCACGCACTGCGTTCTCAGCTGGTATTGATGCGCGCCGCGTCGACGCGCCCTGCACCGGCTACACTCGCGCTCCAGCGCCACTCGCAGCGCCCGGTCGCCGTCCACCAACTAAGTGCACCGCTAGCACATGCACCCACAGATCTGCAGTGTACGGCCATCGTCAATAAATACTTAGACCCCGCAATACTTCATAGTTTTAATAAAAAGAATATTTGCAACACATATCTTAGAAACGCTACTGGCTTCATGGGACTTAGTACAAAAGAATAATAATAAAAGAACTAAAAACAAAAAATACTTGGCGTACAATATTCAAAGCTATTGTGAAATTACCAGCCATGTATGTTAAGTGTCAGTTAAATAAATATGTTTAGTTGCTTAATGTTCTTATTCTTCTGTAGCAGAAATCAAATAAAAACCATTTTGTCTGCGAAACCAGATGTAAAAATCATGGGAGAAAGTATTCAAAGAGTAGAAGTCGCGCGTAACCTTGGTCTAATCATTGATCCGGAACTTCGTTTTGAGGAGCACATTAATGACGTGGTAAAGAACTGCTTTTATAGATTAAAAGTTCTGTACGGAGTGAGGGACTTCCTTAGTATCACATTGAGGAAGAGATTAGTGGATAGTCTAGTACTATCTAAACTGAATTATTGTGACACTGTATACGGGCCGTGTCTCTTGTCCCGTACAGAACGTCTAATACAGCGGGTACAAAATGCGTGTGCTCGTTATTGCTTTGGCATACCCCGGAGGCATCATATCACACCGTATTTGAATGAACACAATGTATTAAAAATGGCTGCACGACGGAAACTACACTTAGCCGTTTTGATGTTCGGTATCATACAAACACACAAACCGGAATACCTGTTTAAAAAAATAAGCTGGAGGCATGAGCACTACAGCTACTCTGCTCGTTCCACGTCCAACCCGATCTCGATGCCTCGACATAGGACCACAGCTTTCAGAGGATGTTTCAAGTATGCCGCTTCTCGCTGCTGGAATGATTTACCACCTCCCATGAGATCCCTGAAAACAAAACAAAATTTTAAGTTACATCTGAAAAAAAACCTATTAGAAAAACAAAAGTATGAGCAGCAAATATTTTATAAGTAAATACTCACTTATCGTTTATTATCTATGGGCAAGGTATATCAACATCCAAGCGGCTCAAGGCGGCATAGCGATGCGTCGGATGCATCATCTTATCTCATGCCGATAGCGATGTATAGGTTACTTATACGTAAGTAGTTTACAATAAACACCTCACGGTCTCGATCAAGCTTCGACTGAGACGCAAGCGCAAGCCAGTTTGCTCACTGTCGGTATATCGTTTGGCGGTAGTAACTCACTACGCGTGACGCGCCACGTGACCTGGCTGGACTCGTGAGCCGCGCGCGCCGCTGCCGACGCGGCCGCCGCGCCGCCACGGCCCGCGGCGCGCGATGGCTCGCGAGTCGTGATACGTCATCACACTCATAAACGCATTAGCGAAGTGCAGTGCAACGTTTTGTGAGCGCGCGCGCGGGTGACGCGGAGGTATGGGTGGGAGCGAGGCAAAATGCAAAACAAGACAATACTGAATATTCTTGTGCACAGAACATTTATATAAGTACCCTGTTCTTGTGTCGGTACTTTGTATATGAACACACGGCAATGCCTAAAAATACAAATTATTGAATGTTTAGGTTATTTAATAATATTGTTCGTATAACTGGTTGTTTTTGTAGTTGATCTTTATTCTTAGTGCTTACTGTTTGTTTTATTTTATTTTGTTACATATAAGTACGTACTATTAATCATTAAACCTGACTTGGTTTTCCGTACGTCCTTTTTGGGTGACCACTGAAAATCAGCGCTGTGCTGTGGGTCCCCCATAGCACAGCACCATGCTGAGTGGAAGCCTTCTTGTCAGTCATGACGTGCAGCTGTCGACTATTTCTGTTTTGTGCTCGTGATTATAGATTTATTTTGTTTGTTTTATTTTTATTTTACATTGTTTCTAGAGCTAATTATCTTTTTTGTATGCACGTGTTTCTGTGACAAATAAACCTATTTTTCTTTCTTTTCTTTCTTTCTTATTAATAAAATACCTAAAACCTACCAAGGGTAATTTGTTATGAATACATTTCTTAAAACTATTGAAAAGTTGCAAGATGCAATGTTTGAAGACTTCAGTATTTAAACAAAGAACGACAACAAAAGACGTTGTAGTTCTTTAGTTTGTTATATTGCATCATAATAGTAATAACCATTGAAATAAATGTTAACGACTTCAATTTATTTTATTTACTGTAACACATTGGTCGATATTTTTACCTTGGCAATGTAAGTTTTAACCTTATGAACGCCAGAGCATTAACGCATCAGTGTGCTCTTCACGCCAAGCCACAAATTCAGTGAAACAACATACAAAAAGAATAGGGATTCGAAAACTTTATGGACAAAGCATTTGTTTTTTTGTCTTTAGTTGTCGAATAAAAACAACTCATGACTTTAAAATTTTATTTAACCTCGCACTTCTTCCTACTATGGTAGATAATCATTACACGGTATTTACAGAGACTTTATCAATGCAAAAGCAGATATTAAAAAGCAGAAAAAAGAAACTGAAAAGCAAAAAATAAACCTTTAATTCTAACTAAGCTCTTAAATTACTGTAAATTACTAATTTTGAGTCAGCGCCAAACAAACCATCAACGCAGATCAATTAACGACGATCAATTAAGCTGCCATAAGTTTTCTTTGCGCCTTTATGTATGTTTGGCGCCGACTCAAAATTAAATTTATACATACCAACCAGATTAGTACTTGTTTTTCGTGATCCAACAAATTTGTGCTGGTGAACGTTGGTGTATAGCTTCTGATAGTTTTGGAAATGCGGATGTATGAACGAAGATTTAGGGAAAGTGATTTTTGTTGGGCATGGATATGTTCACTGGCCAGGTCACACAGCAGCAGCATACAGCTTGTCATTTAATTATAAATGTAGACTCTGTACTCTTACAGACAATCTAGTAATAGTTTAGATATGAAAATTTACTGTTATTCAGGTTCATGACTTCGCAAAAATAAGGTTTTGGAAATAATAGACACTTGTTCATGTACTTACTTATTGTATTTCTCAATCACACAAAACCAAATATACGTTCCAATCCACACTAGGTATTTTTTTAAAACAAAACTCGAGCTTTAGTACTCGTATCGCGATGTCTTATCTACGACTGAGCTTGCAGGACTGGCACGAAAACCAAAGTGGCGTTTTCCCGCCATTGTCATTCCCACCATCGACCGGCAGTGCGCTGTGATTCGTTAGTCGTGCCACCTACGAACTCAGTCGGTACTACAATAGTCAAAACAATACTTTTAATATTAAAACAGATTCAATCAAATTCAATATAATTAACTATTGATAACATAAATGATACTTAATATCAGTGTATTATTGTCCAACTGCAGGGCAATGGCCTCTTCTCAATCAGAGAAGGCACGAGCATTGATCACCGCGCTTGCTCATGACGGGTTGGTGATTTCAGACGTACGAGTATATTAACTTTAAGACCAGCTGGTCGATTCTGTAAAAACATTTCACGGTGAAGACCTGCGTGGAGTGAGCTGTCAGTGTCATCCCACTGATGCTAGGGATTGACCAAGCATAACATCTACAATCATAATCGAGATTTTAATAATATTTTTTATGCTAATTCTATTAATAATTTTATATTAAGTAGGTATTTATTTCAAAGCTAGTATTTAAGTGTCTAAACATTACTATTTTGGGGTTTTTTAAAACAAAAAAATAAAACAGAAATTCGGTTAGAAACTCAATGTTGGTTTTTAATTTTTTGCCTAGATTAGGTATAGCCTGAGGCGCGAGCGCGGCACGCACGTACAATAAATTAAATTAAACAAACGTATAGGACATCTACTAAAGAAAATGCGCATCGACATTGTTCATTATTTTACTATGAACCCATTGTTAAATGATTATGTAAACGCAATCCCGGCCATGACTCAATCGCGATATGGTTTGAAGAAGCCAATGTGGATCGAGTCGAGTAAAGCCTGTGCGACGTTGTTTAGCGTTGTTGTTAGCCCAAATCTATTAAATTCAAGAGTTCAACTGACATTCGCGCATCGCGCTCACTTCATCTAGTCGAAGTATGGCTACGACAACCGGGTGAACTGATAAGATCACGCCGCGCTTGCGCGTTAGGCACTGTCATTATCACTGGAGTTTTTTTTTTACATTAAATTGGACCTATATTGTCCGCCGATGACTTAAATGCAATCAGACACCTAGCGTGATGAGATGCGCTACTACCTACTTATTACGAAAATATTCAACGGTTCAACTTTATTGTACTTTGCGCAGCGCATCGCGCCGAAGTGGTGTTGCTCTGGATACCGCCGCGTGATTTTGGTACTTAACAGGAATCGGATGAAAGGAACACGCGACTGCGCAGAAGGCGCTGTCATACGCATCACGAGTTTTTTTTTAAATAGTTTGTGAAGGTACCCAATTACCAAATCATTAAAATAAAAAAAGATGTGCGTGATGTATACTTAACTAGTCGTTGCCAACTATACAAGAATATTCATCAAATCATCATCATCAATACCTACCTCCTACGACAATATTCAACGGTCCGACTTTATTGTACTTTGCGCAGCGCATCGCGCCGAAGTGGTGTTGCTATGGATACCGCCGCGTGATTTTGGTACTTGACAGGAATCGGGTGAAGTGAACACGCGACTGCGCAAAAGGCGCTGTCATTCGCATCACATTGAGTTTTTTTTTTATTGTTTGTGTAGGTACCCAATTACCAAATCATTTTAATAAAAAAAGATGTGCGTGATGTGTACTTAACTAGTCGTTGCCAAATAGACAAGAATATTCATCAAATCATCATCATCATCAATACCTACCTACTAGGACAATATTCAACGGTTCGACTTTATTGTATTTTGCGCAGTGCATCGCGCCGAAGTGGTGTTGCTATGGATACCGCCGCGTGATTTTGGTACTTGACAGGAATCGGGTGAAGTGAACACGCGACTGCGCAAAAGGCGCTGTCATTCGCATCACATTGAGTTTTTTTTCCGATTTTCAGCCTTTGAAAGTCATCTCTACAAGCATTGACGTATTCGGGTTTAGTGGCAAATAAGTATGTACTTACCTATTCATTTCAATGCTATTAGGTATTTTAATGTCAATTCAAACCATTTTTACACATGTAGAATGACAGTTTAGTACCTACATTTAGTTTTCAACAAATACACTATACTATACTATACTGATTACTTGCGAGGTGAGATTGAGCAACTTCATAAAATAGTGCTAAGCAAGTATTCAGTGATTGGTGTATTGTTCGTTTACATAATACGTAAAAAGCACATAGGTTTTTTTTTGAATACCCCGTCATCTAGATAAACGACAGCACATGATACAATCCTTATAACATACCTAAGTAGTTAGGCATATCAATAATCCAGTTATGGGTGCTGTTAAGACACACAAATTGCTTATCGACAAGAAATTTAAATTATTCTATTTATTCATGTATTTGTTTCTATATTAGGTCTGACTTATTATTATTGTATGCATGTTTATTTTAGACCATAAAATAATGTATGTGCAGGTTGCTAATACTCTAATTTAAGTTTTCCTGTTTTACACAACCTGTCTACGTTTCGCATCCATCTCTCCTGTCGCAGGTCTGCTGGAAGAAATTTCTAATGATATAAGCAGCCGTTCCTTTTTTTTATTAAATCTTTATGTATTTTACTTTATTCAGTGTTTAGTGTGTACATAAATAAATAAATAAATAAAATTTATTCATTTGTATCACATCAAAAAAGTTGGCTAATATTTTTTTTTTCTACCGAGTCTGCTGCTTCTCGGGGTTCAACTTCTTGATGCCTCGAGGCTCGGAGGGTCGTCTGATGTGTCGGCTGCATTAGCTGAAAACCATGGTAATTATTTATTACTAAGTATTTGATTTACTTCATTCCTACACTCATTCTAGTATATTTTTAAAAATCAATTTAACCACCTAGTATAAATTGTCATTATCATCAGAATAGTACCTGCGGCAAATTTTGTACTTTTAATAAGTATAGCGGTATGATTTATTTTTAATACAACAAAAAATCAGCATCTGATTCAATAAAATCAATCACATGGGCCATTATTATTCCTATTATTATATATATTTTGAATGCAATGAGTTGCTACATTTTTTTATTCCAAGCTCCATGCCTGTCCATGTCCCAACTTATTTGCTCCCTATTATGTTTATCAAAAATAGTGTGTGAAATATGAATACAATACCTCGGCCACGATTGACAGACAGCCATGATTGATGAGATCAAATCAAGTAGAGGTGGTGTTCCTTTATTGTCTTCAGTTTCTACTGACAATACCTTGGCAACTGCAGGGTTGAATAGGTTCATCTGCTGAGAGGTAGAATAATATATCTGATTTATAAAATTTACTTGCATTTTTTTTTAGTTAACCTATGTTGCCCACTGCTGGGCAAAGGCCTCCCCATAATTTTCCGTATGTTGTGCCTTCTCCGGCCCATCGGTCAGGAACGAGTCCAAATTTTCACGGCAGTAGCAAATAGTAAATCTTTAATTTTTAGTATGGCTTCTTGCCAAAAACGTTGGTATGGTGAACCTGTTGTACAGGATGCGCGTAAGGGTTTTCCTCTGGACGTCTTACTATTTAAACTAGCACCATTCATTGAATCAAACAGATAGTAAAAAAATTATACTGTTCAGTCTGTGTATTTTCATTGAGGTTGGAGCTAACTCGTCTCCCATCAGCATAGCGAGCTGGATCAAATGGTACTCGAATTAAACTTGGTGTAGCTACTGTGGATAGTTAATTGAAAAAAAAAATGGACTTTGTTAAAGAGTTAAAAGTTCGAGTTTCAGAAAATATAAGTTTAAAATTATAATCATGAGATAAATTTATCTGGTATAAATGAATAACAACAAAAATTACTTGATTTGTTATAATTATTTTGACTGGTCCAAATGCTAGTAAATGACAATTTTATCATTTCTATTTTAAGTGAACAGGAAAGTACTTATGTAGATAAAAATATTATTATACCTACTACTTATATCACACAAATACCTATAAAACTGAGATGAATATGAGTCAGGAAAGGCTGCAAACCACTTTTTTTTTTTTCTGAAACTCGAGCTCATTTTTCTCATACCAAAGGCACTGCCAGTCAGGTATCTGAAAAACAAGTTTAGTTTTTAAATAATTTAAAAAAAAAATCCGTTTAAGGCAAAATCAACAAAAAGTGTTTACTTTTATTTTATAATAATAGTCAGCAGGTTATAATCACATGAATATTAAACAGATTGTGAATACTTCATTAAAATATCAGTCTTACCAGGCTCACAGGCATAATTATGGTCATCATGTTTCACTTTCCAAGGATAGTATGATCACAATTCTTCTATACCTTCATGTGAAAAAAGAAATTTACACATTAGTATTCTATAAACAATGTTGAAAGGCTCGTTTTACATAAATATGAGGTGATGGAGCGGTGATCAATAACGATTGAGAATGGTTTTGAAGGTTGCAGACAGCCTAATTAAAGCCAATAACTCATACTTACCTAGTATCGTTGGACAGCATCTTAGAAGCTCAAATAAAAAGCAATGCTGGCAAGGAAAACTTGAGTGGATTGGAATGAAATATACTTCTTTTGCAAGATTAGCTGGTAGTTATTGATAACGTACGAACCTTTGTAAAGTTTTGCGAATATTCTTATGGTAATTTCTTCGGCCGAAAACAATGAAGGTAATAAACCAACTTTGAGCCAACACTTCTCATTGATTTATCTTTTTCAAAGTGTGTCTTGCACACACATAGCTTGTGAGTATCTTGAGCGCTTAATCACTACTCATGCTCAGGAGCCACTTTTTGCGTCCGATCTCATTAACAGGAAACTAGAGATGGGTAACTCAGGAGAGATAGATACAAAAGATATGAATCATTCAGTTTCCATCAATCACTCTTTAAATCCATTCACATCCGAATGTATCACTGTATCAGTGTATCTTTACAACTCATTCAATCACGGCGTCTTTTAGTAAAATAACTACACGTAAATAGGTTGCCAGTCCTAAGCCTGGAAAAGAATGAAGGGAAATCGGTAGAATAAATCCTAATATATAGTTTCTACAAATAAATAAAAACGATATCTACTCTATACATATAATGTTATATTCGTTAATCATTAATTTAATTATTTATTATTTTAAACTAAAAATTCAAGTTAATTTTTCGAAGACCTATTTATTATGTATCAATCATACACAACAAATAGATACCTAGAAAGAAACAGCAGCTCAAAAAATCAAATAGATACCTAATACATAATGTAAAGACCAAGCAGAGTGCAAACATATCTATCACTCTTACTGATTTATTGACTACTGAAGCGAACCACGCTGAGTGAGTGAGCAGCACAGAGCAACGCGCTGCGTGTCGTGCGCGCGGGCGTGAGCTACTGATACTGATACATAAGGATATAAAGATACAAAAGAGTGATACATATCCCAGTGATCGAAAGATACATTTCAATCTTTTCTTTTTAGTGATACATATTGCCCATGTCTACAGGAAACGTCTGCATTTTCATCCTTTCATAAGACCGCAATGTTCGTTATAACACTTGTTGTAGGTATCTACATCTTGCACTACCAATGCAAAATAATACACTTTAAAATCACTGAGCAGATAAGAACCGAAATTAATAAACGGAAACTTTACTCGACAAACAACAAAACCACAAAACAAAACTTTATTAGGAGGGAAACTGAAAAGTCACAAACTTCGAAAACCGCCTAAATTTGACAGTTAGTAACATTCCTATAATGTCTACGGTTTTCCAGCCATAGAGTACACGGTTGTTTGTTCTAATTCCATAGAAGTTACCTTCCCTGTGGAAACGAAAAAATAACTGTCCAAAGGCTGACGGATTATCTAAAACGGAAAATTTCATTTGTTTGTTTACAGCCGTAGATAATTTTAGAACCATGTACAAAATAATGTTTTTTTTTTCTATTGGATCGTGCCGTCGATTTACAAATTCTTGTTGGCGACACTGGTGGCTTGCTCCACAACAGTCCAAGTTCCAAAAATAACTGAGAACTAAACAAACTCTAACTTTAAACTTATTATTGAATGTTTGTACTTTGTATAAGTTTTTCAGTGACATTTTAGGTAATTATATTCAAATCATCCATAGATAAAGATTGCAAAACTTCACGATCTATGGTGGAAATGGGTGCAAATGGATCGTTCCACAAAAAAAAAACATGATTTTATTTTATTTTAGACAAACTTTTACTAGTAGATGCTAACATTAGGTCTTATTACTACCTATCACATTCACGATTATATCACACTAATTTGTCACTGAAAAATTAATTAAAAGTAGGTAGGTACAAATAAATACAAACTTTCATTTGTTTATAAAGCTAATTTTGGAACTGTATATAAATGACGTTTTACCTGAACGTTGAAGTTTTACTGTAGCGGAACGTCCTTAAGGGGATGCGATAAGGTAGCCCGCGAAATTCAAAATTACTTACATTTTTTGCAATTTGCAGGTCAGTGTCAGGTTATATGTTGATTAAAATATGATTCGCCACCGTAACAAATATGGCTTTACATAATTATAATCATTAGAATCAGCAATACATCTCTCTAAGTTTATATTACTGTATTGAATGACTATTTCATGAAATCATGACATTCGACGCCAATTCTTACTTAAGGAGTTATATTACTGATTCTAATGATTATAATTCTGTAAAGCCATATTTGTTACGCCCGCAAATCATATTTTAATCAAAATACAACCTCACAGTGACCTGCAAATTACAAAAAGCATAAGAAAATTTGAATTTCGCGGGCTACCCTGGAGGTTCCGCCTTAAAGTATAGTAATAGATTGCGAACGTCCCATAGACACAGAATACCTATAACCTACGGATACGGATTATAGACACTCATTTCGACCACAGATGATGATGTTTAGTATTCTTTATCTATGGATGAATTAAAAATGAATAACACTGTCACTGACTAACTTATTCAAAGTAGGTACTAAATTCAAGCATTAATTTGTTTAATTATAGCATAATGCTGTTATTCTGTACAACAGATAGTTGTTTTTTTCTGTTGCGGAACTTACCATTAGAGGCATAAACACACATTATTACTAAACTTCACGATCTGTGGTGGAAACGGTGTCAATGGAATGTTCCTCTACAAAAAAAAAAAAACATTATTTTGTACATGGTTCTAAAATTATCTACGGCTGTAAACAAACAAATGAAATTTTCCGTTTTAGATAATCCGTCAGCCTTTGGACAGTTATTTTTTCGTTTCCACAGGGAAGGTAACTTCTATGGAATTAGAACAAACAACCGTGTACTCTATGGCTGGAAAACCGTAGACATTATAGGAATGTTACTAACTGTCAAATTTAGGCGGTTTTCGAAGTTTGTGACTTTTGACTTTTCAGTTTCCCTCCTAATAAAGTTTTGTTTTGTGGTTTTGTTGTTTGTCGAGTAAAGTTTCCGTTTATTAATTTCGGTTCTTATCTGCTCAGTGATTTTAAAGTGTATTATTTTGCATTGGTAGTGCAAGATGTAGATACCTACAACAAGTGTTATAACGAACATTGCGGTCTTATGAAAGGATGAAAATGCAGACGTTTCCTGTTAATGAGATCGGACGCAAAAAGTGGCTCCTGAGCATGAGTAGTGATTAAGCGCTCAAGATACTCACAAGCTATGTGTGTGCAAGACACACTTTGAAAAAGATAAATCAATGAGAAGTGTTGGCTCAAAGTTGGTTTATTACCTTCATTGTTTTCGGCCGAAGAAATTACCATAAGAATATTCGCAAAACTTTACAAAGGTTCGTACGTTATCAATAACTACCTGCTAATCTTGCAAAAGAAGTATATTTCATTCCAATCCACTCAAGTTTTCCTTGCCAGCATTGCTTTTTATTTGAGCTTCTAAGATGCTGTCCAACGATACTAGGTAAGTATGAGTTATTGGCTTTAATTAGGCTGTCTGCAACCTTCAAAACCATTCTCAATCGTTATTGATCACCGCTCCATCACCTCATATTTATGTAAAACGAGCCTTTCAACATTGTTTATAGAATACTAATGTGTAAATTTCTTTTTTCACATGAAGGTATAGAAGAATTGTGATCATACTATCCTTGGAAAGTGAAACATGATGACCATAATTATGCCTGTGAGCCTGGTAAGACTGATATTTTAATGAAGTATTCACAATCTGTTTAATATTCATGTGATTATAACCTGCTGACTATTATTATAAAATAAAAGTAAACACTTTTTGTTGATTTTGCCTTAAACGGATTTTTTTTTTAAATTATTTAAAAACTAAACTTGTTTTTCAGATACCTGACTGGCAGTGCCTTTGGTATGAGAAAAATGAGCTCGAGTTTCAGAAAAAAAAAAAAGTGGTTTGCAGCCTTTCCTGACTCATATTCATCTCAGTTTTATAGGTATTTGTGTGATATAAGTAGTAGGTATAATAATATTTTTATCTACATAAGTACTTTCCTGTTCACTTAAAATAGAAATGATAAAATTGTCATTTACTAGCATTTGGACCAGTCAAAATAATTATAACAAATCAAGTAATTTTTGTTGTTATTCATTTATACCAGATAAATTTATCTCATGATTATAATTTTAAACTTATATTTTCTGAAACTCGAACTTTTAACTCTTTAACAAAGTCCATTTTTTTTTTCAATTAACTATCCACAGTAGCTACACCAAGTTTAATTCGAGTACCATTTGATCCAGCTCGCTATGCTGATGGGAGACGAGTTAGCTCCAACCTCAATGAAAATACACAGACTGAACAGTATAATTTTTTTACTATCTGTTTGATTCAATGAATGGTGCTAGTTTAAATAGTAAGACGTCCAGAGGAAAACCCTTACGCGCATCCTGTACAACAGGTTCACCATACCAACGTTTTTGGCAAGAAGCCATACTAAAAATTAAAGATTTACTATTTGCTACTGCCGTGAAAATTTGGACTCGTTCCTGACCGATGGGCCGGAGAAGGCACAACATACGGAAAATTATGGGGAGGCCTTTGCCCAGCAGTGGGCAACATAGGTTAACTAAAAAAAAATGCAAGTAAATTTTATAAATCAGATATATTATTCTACCTCTCAGCAGATGAACCTATTCAACCCTGCAGTTGCCAAGGTATTGTCAGTAGAAACTGAAGACAATAAAGGAACACCACCTCTACTTGATTTGATCTCATCAATCATGGCTGTCTGTCAATCGTGGCCGAGGTATTGTATTCATATTTCACACACTATTTTTGATAAACATAATAGGGAGCAAATAAGTTGGGACATGGACAGGCATGGAGCTTGGAATAAAAAAATGTAGCAACTCATTGCATTCAAAATATATATAATAATAGGAATAATAATGGCCCATGTGATTGATTTTATTGAATCAGATGCTGATTTTTTGTTGTATTAAAAATAAATCATACCGCTATACTTATTAAAAGTACAAAATTTGCCGCAGGTACTATTCTGATGATAATGACAATTTATACTAGGTGGTTAAATTGATTTTTAAAAATATACTAGAATGAGTGTAGGAATGAAGTAAATCAAATACTTAGTAATAAATAATTACCATGGTTTTCAGCTAATGCAGCCGACACATCAGACGACCCTCCGAGCCTCGAGGCATCAAGAAGTTGAACCCCGAGAAGCAGCAGACTCGGTAGAAAAAAAAAATATTAGCCAACTTTTTTGATGTGATACAAATGAATAAATTTTATTTATTTATTTATTTATGTACACACTAAACACTGAATAAAGTAAAATACATAAAGATTTAATAGAAAAAAGGAACGGCTGCTTATATCATTAGAAATTTCTTCCAGAAGACCTGCGACAGGAGAGATGGATGCGAAACGTAGACAGGTTGTGTAAAACAGGAAAATTTAAATTAGAGTATTAGCAACCTACACATACATTATTTTATGGGCTAAAATAAACATGCATACAATAATAATAATTCAGACCTAATATAGAAACAAATACATGAATAAATAGAATAATTTAAATTTCTTGTCGATAAGCAATTTGTGTGTCTTAACAGCACCCATAACTGGATTATTGATATGCCTAACTACTTAGGTATGTTATAAGGATTGTATCATGTGCTGTCGTTTATCTAGATGACGGGGTATTCAAAAAAAAACCTATGTGCTTTTTACGTATTATGTAAACGAACAATACACCAATCACTGAATACTTGCTTAGCACTATTTTATGAAGTTGCTCAATCTCACCTCGCAAGTAATCAGTATAGTATAGTATAGTGTATTTGTTGAAAACTAAATGTAGGTACTAAACTGTCATTCTACATGTGTAAAAATGGTTTGAATTGACATTAAAATACCTAATAGCATTGAAATGAATAGGTAAGTACATACTTATTTGCCACTAAACCCGAATACGTCAATGCTTGTAGAGATGACTTTCAAAGGCTGAAAATCGGAAAAAAAAACTCAATGTGATGCGAATGACAGCGCCTTTTGCGCAGTCGCGTGTTCACTTCACCCGATTCCTGTCAAGTACCAAAATCACGCGGCGGTATCCATAGCAACACCACTTCGGCGCGATGCACTGCGCAAAATACAATAAAGTCGAACCGTTGAATATTGTCCTAGTAGGTAGGTATTGATGATGATGATGATTTGATGAATATTCTTGTCTATTTGGCAACGACTAGTTAAGTACACATCACGCACATCTTTTTTTATTAAAATGATTTGGTAATTGGGTACCTACACAAACAATAAAAAAAAAACTCAATGTGATGCGAATGACAGCGCCTTTTGCGCAGTCGCGTGTTCACTTCACCCGATTCCTGTCAAGTACCAAAATCACGGGGCGGTATCCATAGCAACACCACTTCGGCGCGATGCGCTGCGCAAAGTACAATAAAGTCGAACCGTTGAATATTGTCGTAGGAGGTAGGTATTGATGATGATGATTTGATGAATATTCTTGTATAGTTGGCAACGACTAGTTAAGTATACATCACGCACATCTTTTTTTATTTTAATGATTTGGTAATTGGGTACCTTCAGAAACTATTTAAAAAAAAACTCGTGATGCGTATGACAGCGCCTTCTGCGCAGTCGCGTGTTCCTTTCATCCGATTCCTGTTAAGTACCAAAATAACGCGGCGGTATCCAGAGCAACACCACTTCGGCGCGATGCGCTGCGCAAAGTACAATAAAGTTGAACCGTTGAATATTTTCGTAATAAGTAGGTAGTAGCGCATCTCATCACGCTAGGTGTCTGATTGCATTTAAGTCATCGGCGGACAATATAGGTCCAATTTAATGTAAAAAAAAAACTCCAGTGATAATGACAGTGCCTAACGCGCAAGCGCGGCGTGATCTTATCAGTTCACCCGGTTGTCGTAGCCATACTTCGACTAGATGAAGTGAGCGCGATGCGCGAATGTCAGTTGAACTCTTGAATTTAATAGATTTGGGCTAACAACAACGCTAAACAACGTCGCACAGGCTTTACTCGACTCGATCCACATTGGCTTCTTCAAACCATATCGCGATTGAGTCATGGCCGGGATTGCGTTTACATAATCATTTAACAATGGGTTCATAGTAAAATAATGAACAATGTCGATGCGCATTTTCTTTAGTAGATGTCCTATACGTTTGTTTAATTTAATTTATTGTACGTGCGTGCCGCGCTCGCGCCTCGGGCTATACCTAATCTAGGCAAAAAAATTAAAAAACAACATTGAGTTTCTAACCGAATTTCTGTTTTATTTTTTTGTTTTAAAAATCCCTAAAATAGTATTGTTTAGACACTTAAATACTAGGTTTGAAATAAATACCTACTTAATATAAAATTATCAATAGAATTAGCATAAAAAATATTATTTAAATCTCGATTATGATTGTAGATGTTATGCTTGGTCAATCCCTAGCATCAGTGGCATGACACTGACAGCTCACTCCACGCTCACTTCACCTATGTTTTCACGGTGAGATGGTTACAGAATAGCAATGCAGGTTTCCTTAGGCTACTTTTCCTTCACCGATGTCAGAAATGTCCAAGATTAACTCAGAAAATACATAAGAATTGGAAAAGTCATATTAGTACTTGCCCGGCTTTGAACACCAACACAACATGAGAGGCGAGGTCTTATCCACTGGGCTACCACGAGATTGAATACTAATATTGTTACACGATAGAGAAGTGGTTAAAATGGAGGGAAAATTGTGTCCTCGATTGGAATGGGCTGTTTAGAAAATGTTTCGACCAAATAACTGCTTTTAATTACAAGGAGAAGTTTCAAGATCCTAACAGCCGTAATAAAAGAATTCCTTATCACTTCTTATACGAGGTGTACACGCAACAGTTTTATTAAGTAGTAGTTGAATATTTTTACATAATAACTTAATTCAAATACCTACGTTTTTTTAGAAACATAATGATTCATTTGCATTAACACTTAACGCACTCAGACGTAATAACAACAAAACTTCTATTGTGTCTCGTTCAGAGACCTTCAATGGCTTAAACAAGGGCAAAGTGGGAAAATAAGTATTATTCGATTAATTGAACTCTGAACTACCTACTACTTTAAAATGTTTTATATATTGTTTTACCACCGAATTCTGAAACGAAAGTGATTTTCCACTTTCAGTGTTTCAGTTTTTGAAAGTCTGTTGTTTTTTTAAGCAAACCAAGTAAAACAAGCTTGATCCTTTATGTTCGATTATCACACAGTTTTTAAATATTTCATCAATTCGCAAATTCGACCTTTGCCAGCATGATCGACTGTTTCATCGGTACCTCTAAATACTTTTTAATCTTTTGTACCTCGTTAGATAGCTGGTTAAATAAAGATGTCTTCTCCGTAATTTGTACGCTTAATGCTATTGTAAAATTTTGAGATAACTGGTGACAAATTTCATGTATGTCGATGATTGAGCTCCTTAAGTCCTGACTTCCTGAGTCGAGCTGCACGATTACTGATAAATGCGTGCACTGACTGGACAGGTCCACTCAATCTGTGTGGTTCTTTCCTCAAAAGACCATTTCAGATACCAATCTGCATGGTCTTCGCATGACCTGACCAAGATTATGTCTGGACTTTAAAAGAGACTGTGACCTCTGAGTTTGTTTCGGCCTTTCTTCGCAGAGTAGTCAGATAGGAAACGCCGACCTCATCTAGTTTAAAAAACATGATTGACGTGTAAAAGTGTTTGTACAAACCTACTTACAGAAATGAAATCATTTATCATTTATCATTTATGATTATTGAAAACTCAAACTCAAACTCAAAGCATTTATTTCAAATAAACCAATTACAGGCACTTTTCAATTGTCAAGGGGTCGGTCAGTCAGAAAGATGAAGCTAGTTGTCCATTCCAAAGCGTAGTAGGTACGTATGGAGAAGAACGGGCAAGAAACTCCATGGACACTCTTTTAAATCAAAATATGGTTACAAAATATTGGTTACATCATTCATGTTGAAATTATGCATGTGAGACCGATGCAGAACGTTAAAAGCGTCTGTAATAAAGAGACAAAAACAATTCAAATATTAAATTAAATTAAAATAAGCCGTGGCAGCTAAGAGATGACCAGTCCCTACTGATGGCGCCCGTTCACGAACATAACGTATGGATCAGCACCATTTGGCTCAACCATTTTGAAGGGAACTTAATGATCCAACACACACGCCACCACCAGCGAGACATTCGAGTGACCATGACATACTCTCAGCCGCCAGGGCACATTCAATTCAATGAAAGACAAACCTAGTAAATTATAGCTTTATAGTAGGTACATAGTACTCACACATGTGCTATGCAATTATACAATACTAAAAGATTGAATTTATATAATGTAAAACTAGTTTTTACAATCTTCAGAATCTCCAACAGTAGTTTCAAATGCTAATCAATTAGTTAATGCGCCCTTATGGAGCAGGACCAGCGTTGAGCCAAGCATTTTTATCAGCGATGTAATCCCCCAACTTATAATACGCTTGACTGCATAGTGTGTGTTTTATACAAGATTTAAATTTTGTTTCATTCACTTGAAGTATATGGGGAGGTATTTTATTGTAACATTTTAAACAGTACCCCATGAAAGATGAGTCTACTTTAGCCAGCCTGAAAGCTGGTTGAACTAATTGTTTCCTATTTCTAGTGATATAATTGTGTCTTTCACCTCTTTTATTTACTAAAAAGATGTAGATTTTTCCTTACGTACATGATGTTTTCATAAATATATTGACAAGATACCGTTATGATGTTAATATCTGTAAACCATTCAACCAAGACTCGACGTCTGCAGCCCGTCCCCATAGTAAAATACCGTACGACATAATACTATGAAAGTAACTAAAATAGACTAGCCTCGCGGTACCTACATCAGTAAATTGACGGATTTTTCTCACAGCATATGCCGCTGAACTTAGCCGTCCTGCAAGTGATGTTAAATGAGGACCCCATTGAAGCCTTCAGTCGAGCGTGATTCCCAGGAAAACAGTTTAATCGTCGAATTTTAGTTTCTCTTTATTTATTACTATCTCACAATTAGTACTTTTGACATTTGCTAAAGAAAATCTTATACACTTCGTTTTTTTCCCATTTAATACTAAATTATTAGCAGTGAACCAATTTTGGATCCGCAGTAGGGCATTATTTACGTCGTCAAGATTTGATACACGTCTATTAATTTAAAAAAATTAAAGCAGTATCGTCAGCAAATAACACCATTTGTGGTTGGGTTTTTAATAAATGGGGTAGATCATTAATATATACTAAAAAGACGAAAGGCCCCAATATCGAGCCTTGTGGTACACCCATTTTTATTTTTAAACCGAGTGAATTGACACCATTTATTTGAACTTGCTGTTGTCTATCATTTAAATAAGATTTTACTAAACTGAGCGCAAGTTTTCCAAGTCCGTAATGCTCAAGTTTCAAGATTAAGGTTTCGTGGTCGACGTAATCAAATGCCTTGGAGAGGTCACAAAAGATTCATACGGCGTCTTGAGCCCCTTCTCACGCCGTAAATATGTGTTTAAATAAGGTGACACCGGCGTCAGTTGTACAACGTCCCTTGGTGAAACCATACTGTTGATCATGTAAGATTTTATTAGTGTTAAAATGATTGAGCGTTTGATTCAGCATTACCTTTTCAAACACCTTGCTGAAAACCGGCAACATGGATACGGGTCTATAATTATTGGTGTCTTTACTGTCCCCTGATTTGAAAAGTGGTATTACCTTACTGTATTTCATAGAAAATTGTTAATAATCTTCTTCTGGTAACTTTTAACTGTTTGATGTTTTAGAAAATTTGGTTACATCAAAATGTTCGTTGAGTATTACATACCCAATGAAATAGCAATGAAGGCCATTCAATTGACTGAAAAATTTGACATGAAATGAAATTGACTCTGAATAAATTGTAATAAAATTTAATTTGCATGAATGTGTATGTGTAATTTCATAATTTTTAAGATCTTTGTCTGTAATTACCTATGTTTAACAAATAAATAATTCTTATTCTTATTCTTATTCTTTTTTTTTTCGCCAATTCAATTCATTTATTCATTTGATGTTTTAAAATATATCTTACATAATCTACAAATAATATTAATAGTATGTACAACTAAATAACAATAAATAAAAATAAAAAAGTAAGAAGGAAAAGAATCATAGGGCATCAAAAAATTCATCCGCATCGCTGTCGACAGGAAGAGTGCCCAAAAGGCTGGCAGCATTGCCACGTTGTATAGCGATACTGATTCTTTGGTCAAAAAATAGGCCAGCCCTCTGGTCACGTGAAGAGTCGACCAACCGCTTAGCGATGTCTCCAAAAACCAAGTGGGCACTCGGACCCCACGGCCCTAGTGTTTCAACCCCAAACGGCTCAAACATATAACTCCCAATAAGATTCGAATATTTTCACCGTTTGAGGTTTTCCGCACTTGCAGCAGCCGCCCCAGCACAGCCCGCCGTGCTAGGAAGATGGGATGGCGCAAGGGTGTCGACACATGTTGCATCCACACCAAAGGCCTGCCTAACTTCCAGGGCATTATGGTCATTCCGTCTGGTCTCTTCCCATCGTCGCGTGCCAAGCCGTTGGGTTCTAAAATAGCTGGCACCCCGGCGGTGGCAAGAGCACGGCGGATTATGTCATTAATGCTGGCGTGTCATGCTATCCGGCCTGCGCTCTTACTGCAAGATAGGCCATGGTGTCCGAGGCAGTCGACAGCTTCACCGCACTGGCAGCGATGCGGAGCCCCGCAAGGAGCGCCCAGACGGAGACAAGTAGCGAGCCGGAAAGTGGTGTCACCCAACATAGTGCCTATGTTAGGTGATGGAAGCGCCTGAAGCCAGAGGCCCGACTCCCATTCTCCCACAGCCAGCAGACAGGCACGCTCAGCAGTATTAGAGGACGTATTGAATAGTTTATTCCGTACCAACCTGCAGAGCGGCTCATCCCATTGTCTCTGGGAAGATGGGTTTACGGGCCGATCTGTATCTGGGCAAGCCGCTGTCCAGGCGTTCACCGCATCAGTCAAGCACGGCACTTCAAAGTCAACCAGGGAGGGGGCTAAAATTTTCCTGGTTAACTTTTCGGTGCTGTGGACAGAGGACAGGAACGCCGGTAAGCTAATACTGGTAATTTTGCGGACGCCGAGGCCACCAAAACGGATGGGTAGTGTGGCTTGAAGCCACGCTCGGTCGTCCAAGGCCACGTTTAAAATGGATGTTACTGTGCTGCGAATAATTTAGTCAATTTTGTCTAAAAGATGTGGCTGCTTCCATAAAGGGGAAGAACGTAGAAAATATATAAAATTTGAGCCAAAACAACAATATATAATCAGGGTGAATGCCGAATGTAAATTAATTTTGGAAACACACACACAGTTTCACATTTTGAGGGGTTTAGGTCCAAGCCAATAGATTTAAATTGCTGTTTGAGCAATTGAAGGTCTTTCAAAACAGTGTCTACATCACCTCCTAGCGTTCCATCATCTAAATACCACACGTTAGATTTAGAATTTAATTTTTGGATAATTGGATGAATAGCCAAGCTGAAAATCACAGGCCCAAGAGGGTCACCTTGTTGGCATCCTACTGCAGATTCCAAAACATTGTCCTTGTATAATAATTTGGAAGGGTACCTGTAACATTGCCACAAAAAACCACAAATTTCGGGTAGTTCCTTTTTGACTTCAGCCAACAAAGTGTCCCTGTTTACAGAGTTAAAGGCATTCTTCACATCAACCTTGAGGATGACCACACCTCTGTTGGAGTTTAAAAAGGTGGAAAGGGCATGTACGGCAGCCTCACAGCCCCCTTTCGAGCCAAAACCAAGCTGTAGGGGCTGAAACTTAGCTGTAAGCGATTCACTATACAGCTTACAGCATATTTTGGCTGCCGTACGCCTGTAGGTGCACCCAACGGCGATGGGACGAATGCCACCGTCCCTTTTGCGCAGGGCACATAGGTTGGCCACGTACAAAATGTCGACGACGGCCTCGTTCACACCGCCGGAGAGCATGAGGTTAATCAGGGCCGCAAGCTCTTTCAAAAGCGACTCACCAGCTTCCCCGGCGCCTGAACTCAGTAGATCTTTTAAGTGTTGTGGAGTCAGGCCGTCGAGGCCGCCGGCGGAACCACTTCGAAAAGAGCTCACGGCTGCAATCAACTGAAATTTTGGATCTAAAATTAGGGTGGAATTGTTACAATTGTCTTTAATTTGGTTAGTTAGTGTTTTTTTGGGTGCCAAATTTTTTTGCACATGAAGTATCCTATAAGGGAAGGTAAGTAATTGCTCCCAGGCACTTTGTGAGTTCTCCTGGGTCGCAAGACGGAGACATCGCGCCAAACTTAGAGCAACAGATCGTCTCGCGCCCCGGGGAACTCTCTTTAAAACCGGGGTTGAATTTTTTAATTTTGTTAGCGTTTGCAACAATGTTTGGTCCGGAGGTGTTGATGTTGGGAATGTAGCGGGGGGGGGGGGGCACAAGGGTACACTATGTGATCTGTGAATCTTTCCATAGTGTATCCTCAGCCCTCGTTCGCCTTTAAAAAAGCGTGCCTGTGAGCAATACGGGCATCTCACCAGCTGGACATCGAGCGATGTGATAGGTTGACTGGCACTGTTTCCGGCATCGCAACTCCCGTCATTGAACATATATTAAACTTACCTAACAAAATTAATATTAACGAAGTATATACACATCCACTAAAAGCAAACACAAACAAAATAAATCACAAAACCAATTTTTCACTATTTACACATAAAAAAATGTCAATGGAGAATGTCACAGATGACGAGTGCGGCGCAGTCGCGTTCGGAACCTGAGAAGCGGCGCATGCAGGGCGCAGCCCTCGCAACCGCTGCCCTGGTTGCAGGCGTCGTCGTCAGGCAGATAATAATAGTAAATTTGAGATTGAATCACTTTCAAATCTTAAAAATACCTTCATCCTTCGAAATAAATTAAATTGTCCGTAGTTATATTTAAATCACAATTACTGTTATTATTCAATTTTGACAGTTGTATGAAATGGTTATAACACGGAAAATTTTCGTAGAGTGCCGATTTGCTTTAAAACAATTAATTTCTTTGACAATGTTCCTGGCTTCGCGTCTAAAGGTGGTAGTTTACCAATTTCGATCAGGTATGTAGGTCGACAGCTTCAAACTTCTTCCTTCTTCTTTATATTTTTATCAACCATTTCACATTTTCTAGCTTCATACCAAATTACCCCAAAAAAAAAAGGACTAAAACATAGTCAAAGCACGGTTTTTAACACAATTCCAACAACGTACTCGGTGGCTATTTCACAAGGGTTTTTTTTTTTTGAAGTCGAATTTCGGAAGTCGGTGTCTTTTTCGCCAATTTGAAATATTCAAGCAACTCTCCACACCATATGGCGCTCTCCAAGTTACGTTTCGCTTTATTTAACTTTAAGTTGTTGCGGAAAACGATCCAGTGTTCATTAAAAACGGTTCGTGACTTAGAAAGTTCAGAATATTCAAGCTAAAACCTTATTCTTAGCTATTCTTATTCTTATTCAATTTGAGAGTTTAGAGAAGTAATTGATAGTGACGAATACTGGAAAATTTTCAAAACTTCATAAAAATTGGGTTTTCTCGAATCCCATGAATTTTCGCTAAAGCCTTATTTTTTGTTGCAAATAGGTCTCACTATAACATCCTGGAAGGAATACGTCAAATTACAAGTCATCCTGTATAATAAATGTAAAATGGAACCCTGATAATCTTTGCTAAACCTAATCTACCCTTGAACACTATGAAATAGACGCAGACTACGAATTACAGCAAAACGGCCACATAATTAAAAAATTGTGTGCAGATTTATAACTTTTTCGTTTCCTTTGAAGTATGTAAGATCTACTCCGAAGCCTTCAGTTATTGGTGGTAAAGGATAGAAAGAAGATTAGAGGATACTTTTAAATAAACCAATTTTGCGATCCAAAATCGGGAAATTAATATAGTCGCGAACAAAAACTAGCTATACCTGTACCTACTCTATGTTCGGTGTGATCGTAAATTAAGTTACGATCTGATATTACCCACTAAGTGATAAAATTATTATATAGAGTACATCGTGTTTGATAGTAGGGGTAGGTGGGGTAAAATGGGAGACTTATGATAGACAAAATAAGTAATTTATACGAATTCAACAATATTTATAATAATATTCTTATTAATTACACACAATCTTTATATTCTTATTTAGTATGTTATTTTGTATTGTTAGTCTTAATAAACTAATTTTCTTAATTATGAGGAACTAATCAGTAATTGTCAAATTTCTCATATTGCCCCATAGTCAGGGCAAAACAGAAAACGCTAACGGGCAAAATAAAATGAAGACACTATCTAATCAGGCAAACATTGTGCACAAATATTATGTGCCTCGTAATCATCAGCGTCTACTCGTGAGCAGGAATTGTATGCCCAGCCTATACAAGAGCCACACTCAACTTTTTGCGAATAAATTTTATTATTATTATTATTATTATCAACCCAACCCTCATCTGATGCATATGCTTCCTTTTGCTTTTGTTTCTTAGCTTTTTTATTATTATTTGGTTTGGTTGTTTTTCTATAGTCGTTTTTCTTCTTCGGTGCAGTCTTCTTCATATTTTTAATACTCTCTTTGGCATTATGTTCCTTAATCAGCTCATGTTTGTACGGGGAATTCATAAGAATAGCCGTTTATTATTTTCCGGTAAAATAAACTCTATTCTTTTAAAATTTGCCGTTCAGGAGTTTTTTTCTTTAACCCTTGAAATGGACGTGAGAGGTTCACATGACTGTGAAGAAACTGAATCTATATAAATAAATACCATCCATAATAAAAACCGCACATTTTACCCCAAACATGACTTTATTAACTTTAGTCTCGATTCCATAAGAATATCGGTATAAAAAGTATGACCAGTAGACAACTGTCCCGTAGACCGTTGCAGGACCTAAAGAACCTTGGGCACGCCACGCCACGAGTAGATTGAGAGACACCACGGCTTCCTCACCCTCCGCCTGACGCAGGTCCTCACCGGACACGGTTATTTTGGGAGGTTCCTGTTTTGCATAAGGCGGGAGGAAACGCCTGGTTGTTACCACTATGTGGATCGCCCGGAGGACACAGTGGAGCATACGGTGGAGGTCTGCCCGGCTTGGGCGGAGCACCGCTTTGACCTCGCGGAGGTGATCGGCGGCGGCGATCTCTCGCGTCCGGCCCTGGTCCAGATCAAGGTACCTACGGAGCGCGAGGACATGGGAAGCCGTCACCTTTTTCTGCGAAGCAGTAATGCTCTGAAGGAGGAGGCAGAGCACGTGAGAGTGAGGCAATCACTACGCCCTCACGCTCCTAGTCGCCGCAAGAGACGCCCTGGTCGTCGTGAATCTATAGCCAATTCCCGGCTACCGCAGGCGCGGGCTTGCGAACGGCGAGCAATGGGTAGCTCGCCATCCGGTAAGGACCAGGCCCGGGTCAACAGCGCGTTGTATTCCACGCGCACCTCAAAGAGATGTCAGCACTAATTGACGGGGTCCGATAGGGCCGATGCCTGCCAGGGTCGCGGATTGTTCGCAAGAATTACCGTAGCCCTGGCGCACAGGCAACTGAAGGAAAACGGGTGGGTTTGAGTCAGTAAAAGTCTGACACGTCCTTCTGCTCCACCCAGAGCGGGAGAAGATAATTTCCCAACCAAAAAAAAAGTACCTAAAGAACTTTAAAAAAGCTCCCCTCTTTATCTTAGACTGCTCAAGGCAAAACAACAGTCTAAAATCAGGTCCAGTAAATGTACAGTTATAAATTGAATGTTCACCGCCAATACCAGATAAGACAACTGCATATTATTTGATTTTAAACGATTGTCTTGTGGAATACAAACCTCTCAGCAACACTGTACATGTGATTGCTATTGTAGATATTAAGGTTTTTGAATAGAAACAAATGATTTTGTAAGAAAAGAATCGCTATATTGTATAATAAAAAATAAAAAATTGTTTTTAATTAAGCCACCATTTGCATTTTACAATTTGACAAAAGCAGAAAGAAAGCAAATTAGTTGAATTGAATGTAACAGAAAGATATATTGGCTTGAAGGATTTGTACTATATTCCAATTACCAGAATTTTATTGCTGATATTTTAAGAGATAAATGAGTCTATGTTAAAGGTTCAGGAAAAGTCTTATGGTTAAAAATATGTACTAGAAACCAGCATTGCTATTCTGTAACCATCTCACCGTGAAAACATAGGTGAAGTGAGCGTGGAGTGAGCTGTCAGTGTCATGCCACTGATGCTAGGGATTGACCAAGCATAACATCTACAATCATAATCGAGATTTAAATAATATTTTTATGCTAATTCTATTGATAATTTTATATTAAGTAGGTATTTATTTCAAAGCTAGTATTTAAGTGTCTAAACAATACTATTTTGGGGTTTTTTAAAACAAAAAAATAAAACAGAAATTCGGTTAGAAACTCAATGTTGTTTTTTTAATTTTTTTGCATAGATTAGGTATAGCCTGAGGCGCGAGCGCGGCACGCACGTACAATAAATTAAATTAAACAAACGTATAGGACATCTACTAAAGAAAATGCGCATCGACATTGTTCATTATTTTACTATGAACCCATATTGTTAAATGATTATGTAAACGCAATCCCGGCCATGACTCAATCGCGATATGGTTTGAAGAAGCCAATGTGGATCGAGTCGAGTAAAGCCTGTGCGACGTTGTTTAGCGTTGTTGTTAGCCCAAATCTATTAAATTCAAGAGTTCAACTGACATTCGCGCATCGCGCTCACTTCATCTAGTCGAAGTATGGCTACGACAACCGGGTGAACTGATAAGATCACGCCGCGCTTGCGCGTTAGGCACTGTCATTATCACTGGAGGTTTTTTTTCACATTAAATTGGACCTATATTGTCCGCCGATGACTTAAATGCAATCAGACACCTAGCGTGATGAGATGCGCTACTACCTACTTATTACGAAAATATTCAACGGTTCAACTTTATTGTACTTTGCGCAGCGCATCGCGCCGAAGTGGTGTTGCTCTGGATACCGCCGCGTGATTTTGGTACTTAACAGGAATCGGATGAAGGGAACACGCGACTGCGCAGAAGGCGCTGTCATACGCATCACGAGTTTTTTTTTTAATAGTTTGTGAAGGTACCCAATTACCAAATCATTAAAATAAAAAAAGATGTGCGTGATGTATACTTAACTAGTCGTTGCCAACTATACAAGAATATTCATCAAATCATCATCATCAATACCTACCTCCTACGACAATATTCATCGGTTCGACTTTATTGTACTTTGCGCAGTGCATCGCGCCGAAGTGGTGTTGCTATGGATACCGCCGCGTGATTTTGGTACTTGACAGGAATCGGGTGAAGTGAACACGCGACTGCGCAAAAGGCGCTGTCATCCGCATCACATTGAGTTTTTTTTTTATTGTTTGTGTAGGTACCCAATTACCAAATCATTTTAATAAAAAAAGATGTGCGTGATGTGTACTTAACTAGTCGTTGCCAAATAGACAAGAATATTCATCAAATCATCATCATCATCAATACCTACCTACTACGACAATATTCAACGGTTCGACTTTATTGTACTTTGCGCAGTGCATCGCGCCGAAGTGGTGTTGCTATGGATACCGCCGCGTGATTTTGGTAGTTGACAGGAATCGGGTGAAGTGAACACGCGACTGCGCAAAAGGCGCTGTCATTCGCATCACATTGAGTTTTTTTTCCGATTTTCAGCCTTTGAAAGTCATCTGAGCTACAAGCATTGACGTATTCGGGTTTAGTGGCAAATAAGTATGTACTTACCTATTCATTTCAATGCTATTAGGTATTTTAATGTCAATTCAAACCATTTTTACACATGTAGAATGTCAGTTTAGTACCTACATTTAGTTTTCAACAAATACACTATACTATACTATACTGATTACTTGCGAGGTGAGATTGAGCAACTTCATAAAATAGTGCTAAGCAAGTATTCAGTGATTGGTGTATTGATCGTTTACATAATACGTAAAAAGCACATAGGTTTTTTTTTGAATACCCCGTCATCTAGATAAACGACAGCACATGATACGATACTTATAACATACCTAAGTAGTTAGGCATATCAATAATCCAGTTACGGGTGCTGTTAAGACACACAAATTGCTTATCGACAAGAAATTTAAATTATTCATGTATTTGTTTCTATATTAGGTCTGAATTATTATTATTGTATGCATGTTTATTTTAGCCCATAAAATAATGTATGTGTAGGTTGCTAATACTCTAATTTAAGTTTTCCTGTTTTACACAACCTGTCTACGTTTTGCATGCATCTCTTCTGTCGCAGGTCTTCTGGAAGAAATTTCTAATGATATAAGCAGCCGTTCCTTTTTTCTATTAAATCTTTATGTATTTTACTTTATTCAGTGTTTAGTGTGTACATAAATAAATAAAATTTATTCATTTGTATCACATCAAAAAAGTTGACTAATATTTTTTTTTTCTACTGAGTCTGCTGCTTCTCGGGGTTCAACTTCTTGATGCCTCGAGGCTCGGAGGGTCGTCTGATGTGTCGGCTGCATTAGCTGAAAACCATGGTAATTATTTATTACTAAGTATTTGATTTACTTCATTCCTACACTCATTCTAGTATATTTTTTAAAATCAATTTAACCACCTAGTATAAATTGACATTATCATCAGAATAGTACCTGCGGCAAATTTTGTACTTTTAATAAGTATAGCGGTATGATTTATTTTTAATACAATAAAAAATCAGCATCTGATTCAATAAAATCAATCACATGGGCCATTATTATTCCTATTATTATATATATTTTGAATGCAATGAGTTGCTACATTTTTTTATTCCAAGCTCCATGCCTGTCCATGTCCCAACTTATTTGCTCCCTATTATGTTTATCAAAAATAGTGTGTGAAATATGAATACAATACCTCGGCCACGATTGACAGACAGCCATGATTGATGAGATCAAATCAAGTAGAGGTGGTGTTCCTTTATTGTCTTCAGTTTCTACTGACAATACCTTGGCAACTGCAGGGTTGAATAGGTTCATCTGCTGAGAGGTAGAATAATATATCTGATTTATAAAATTTACTTGCATTTTTTTTTTAGTTAACCTATGTTGCCCACTGCTGGGCAAAGGCCTCCCCATAATTTTCCGTATGTTGTGCCTTCTCCGGCCCATCGGTCAGGAACGAGTCCAAATTTTCACGGCAGTAGCAAATAGTAAATCTTTAATTTTTAGTATGGCTTCTTGCCAAAAACGTTGGTATGGTGAACCTGTTGTACAGGATGCGCGTAAGGGTTTTCCTCTGGACGTCTTACTATTTAAACTAGCACCATTCATTGAATCAAACAGATAGTAAAAAAATTATACTGTTCAGTCTGTGTATTTTCATTGAGGTTGGAGCTAACTCGTCTCCCATCAGCATAGCGAGCTGGATCAAATGGTACTCGAATTAAACTTGGTGTAGCTACTGTGGATAGTTAATTGAAAAAAAAAATATGGACTTTGTTAAAGAGTTAAAAGTTCGAGTTTCAGAAAATATAAGTTTAAAATTATAATCATGAGATAAATTTATCTGGTATAAATGAATAACAACAAAAATTACTTGATTTATTATAATTATTTTGACTGGTCCAAATGCTAGTAAATGACAATTTTATCAGAATTTGAACAGGAAAGTACTTATGTAGATAAAAATATTATTATACCTACTACTTATATCACACAAATACCTATAAAACTGAAATGAATATGAGTCAGGAAAGGCTGCAAACCACTTTTTTTTTTCTGAAACTCGAGCTCATTTTTCTCATACCAAAGGCACTGCCAGTCAGGTATCTGAAAAACAAGTTTAGTTTTTAAATAATTTAAAAAAAAATCCGTTTAAGGCAAAATCAACAAAAAGTGTTTACTTTTATTTTATAATAATAGTCAGCAGGTTATAATCACATGAATATTAAACAGATTGTGAATACTCTTCATTAAAATATCAGTCTTACCAGGCTCACAGGCATAATTATGGTCATCATGTTTCACTTTCCAAGGATAGTATGATCACAATTCTTCTATACCTACATGTGAAAAAAGAAATTTACACATTAGTATTCTATAAACAATGTTGAAAGGCTCGTTTTACATAAATATGGGGTGATGGAGCGGTGATCAATAACGATTGAGAATGGTTTTGAAGGTTGCAGACAGCCTAATTAAATTTACCAATAACTCATACTTACCTAGTATCGTTGGACAGCATCTTAGAAGCTCAAATAAAAAGCAATGCTGGCAAGGAAAACTTGAGTGGATTGGAATGAAATATACTTCTTTTGCAAGATTAGCAGGTAGTTATTGATAACGTACGAACCTTTGTAAAGTTTTGCGAATATTCTTATGGTAATTTCTTCGGCCGAAAACAATGAAGGTAATAAACCAACTTTGAGCCAATACTTCTCATTGATTTATCTTTTTCAAAGTGTGTCTTGCACACACATAGCTTGTGAGTATCTTGAGCGCTTAATCACTACTCTAATGCTCAGGAGCCACTTTTTGCGTCCGATCTCATTAACAGGAAACGTCTGCATTTTCATCCTTTCATAAGACCGCAATGTTCGTTATAACACTTGTTGTAGGTATCTACATCTTGCACTACCAATGCAAAATAATACACTTTAAAATCACTGAGCAGATAAGAACCGAAATTAATAAACGGAAACTTTACTCGACAAACAACAAAACCACAAAACAAAACTTTATTAGGAGGGAAACTGAAAAGTCACAAACTTCGAAAACCGCCTAAATTTGACAGTTAGTAACATTCCTATAATGTCTACGGTTTTCCAGCCATAGAGTACACGGTTGTTTGTTCTAATTCCATAGAAGTTACCTTCCCTGTGGAAACGAAAAAATAACTGTCCAAAGGCTGACGGATTATCTAAAATGGAAAATTTCATTTGTTTGTTTACAGCCGTAGATAATTTTAGAACCATGTAGGTACAAAATAATGTTTTTTTTTTTCTATTGGATCGTGCCGTCGATTTACAAATTCTTGTTGGCGACACTGGTGGCTTGCTCCACAACAGTCCAAGTTCCAAAAATAACTGAGAACTAAACAAACTCTAACTCTAAACTTATTATTGAATGTTTGTACTTTGTATAAGTTTTTCAGTGACATTTTAGGTAATTATATTCAAATCATCCATAGATAAAGATTGCAAAACTTCACGATCTATGGTGGAAATGGGTGCAAATGGATCGTTCCACAAAAAAAAAACATGATTTTATTTTATTTTAGACTAACTTTTACTAGTAGATGCTAACATTAGGTCTTATTACTACCTATCACATTCACGATTATATCACACTAATTTGTCCCTGACAAATTAATTAAAAGTAGGTAGGTACAAATAAATACAAACTTTCATTTGTTTATAAAGCTAATTTTGGAACTGTATATAAATGACGTTTTACCTGAACGTTGAAGTTTTATTGTAGCGGAACGTCCTTAAGGGGATGCGATAAGGTAGCCCGCGAAATTCAAAATTACTTACATTTTTTGCAATTTGCAGGTCAGTGTCAGGTTATATGTTGATTAAAATATGATTCGCCACCGTAACAAATATGGCTTTACATAATTATAATCATTAGAATCAGCAATACATCTCTCTAAGTTTATATTACTGTATTGAATGACTATTTCATGAAATCATGACATTCGACGCCAATTCTTACTTAAGGAGTTATATTACTGATTCTAATGATTATAATTCTCTAAAGCCATATTTTTTACGCCCGCAAATCATATTTTAATCAAAATACAACCTCACAGTGACCTGCAAATTACAAAAAACATAAGAAAATTTGAATTTCGCGGGCTACCCTGGAGGTTCCGCCTTAAAGTATAGTAATAGATTGCGAACGTCCCATAGACACAGAATACCTATAACCTACGGATACGGATTATAGACACTCATTTCCACCACAGATGATGATGTTTAGTATTCTTTATCTATGGATGAATTAAAAATGAATAACATTGTCACTGACAAACTTATTCAAAGTAGGTACTAAATTCAAGCATTAATTTGTTTAATTATAGCATAATGCTGTTATTCTGTACAACAGATAGTTGTTTTTTTTCTGTTGCGGAACTTACCATTAGAGGCATAAACACACATTTCCACCACAGATGATATTGTGTAATCTTTATCTATGGATGGATTGAAAATTAACAATTACCAAGTGTGCAAGCATGATAATAAAATACTATACTAAACTTATAATGATAAAATATATTTATTAAAATAATTGAATTGACAAGAGCTTTAAGTAATTATCAATATAGGAAAGCAATAAAAAAGCGCGCGAAATTTAAATTTTCTTTAAATAAGTTCATCAACTATAAACAAGACGCGCGTATTCGAGCATTTGCCGCTCTTTTATAAACTTAAAAAAAATACTTGGGTACATGAGACCACTTACTTAGGTACGTCTCACTGCAGTAAAGTACTTTGGGTTTTTTAACTTATTTAGCTGCAAAAATGAGGTAAGTACTGACACATTTTACAATGTTATTATAAATATGATGTCTTAAACATTTTTAATTTTTAGTAATTGTAGTGGCGTTTACCTAAAATTTGTTATTTGTAGTTCATCACGCTCGCGCCAAGGCACCGAGGTGCAGTTTGGGGCTTTGGTTGATTTTTTAGAAGAGGACCCGGAAGTGGCACGTGGCCACCTAAAAACGGCCTGTGCCAGAAAAAAGTTTGCACTATTCTGGGAAAGGGTGGCTCCCAGAATTAACAGATTAGAGGGGGCCACCAAAACCAACCAACAGTGGATGAAAGTATGTTATAAAGCATATTGCTTGCTGGTTACTAACATACCTAGAAACGTTGACGGGCTCTCAGCGACGCTGAGCCGCTGAGCTTGACGTTGGATACCGTCGAAAGTGGCCATAAATAGTGACTTTTATTAAGAAAGTAGATGCTGTAATGTAATAATATTGTAAGGTCATGTTAATTCCCATTCACAAAATGATAAATATCATGGCTAACACTGACTATTCCTTTGTAATGCCAAATAGTTTTGGACCGATAAGAAGCAGCAGGTTAAAAGAAAAGCGGCAGAACGCGCCGCTGCCCGGCGAAGGACTGGTGGGGGCGTTGAAAACATCAGGGAACTAACGGGCACTGAAGAGCGCGTCCTACCACTTCTAGGCGGCGAAAGCTACGCTGTTGGTGACCGCCACTTGCGCTATGAAATAATCCAAGTAAGTTTAGTAATGCAGTTTTTATAGTATTAAATATGTAGCCACTATATAAATCACCTACTTTCGTTGTCTTAGCATTTTTAAGTAAATTATATTTTGAAGTTACTTTTATATGTATTTACAGCACTCTTCTGAACGCAGTGCCCCGATCGTGTCGCCCACCAGCCCTTCTATCCTGACTCATGTTGCCAATGTAGGTTCTGTTTTTATTTTATCACTGTCCTATTGCTTTTACTTCACATAAATTTTGATTAAAATGTTTAAATAATTTTACTGCAGAGTCATCAAGATACCCCAGGAGAAGATGCAACACCACTTGCTAATGAATAAATCAAATGTATCTATGTTACCTGAGATCTACTTAATTATGCAAACAAAATTATTATTAACATAAATTCTCACCGTGTTTTCAAAGTTTTCCTTTCTTCTAGGTTTTGAGGAAACCGAATATATTTGTTTACTATGCATGGCTGAGTTATCGCGATCAAAAATTCATTTAATGCGCGCGATACCGATGCTTGTGACAGACTGGTTGTGGATTGCTGTCCCACCCCCCTTTGGTACGTGCCTTTGGCCAAAAACGACAGCGCACATAAAATCTGACAATAAAAAAATAAAATGGAGCTCATCATGTTGTTAATAAAAAAACAATTTAAGTTGAAAATCAAAATGCTAATTGCCCTACCTTTACCTGCCTTGACAGACCTCTTGAAGAGTCCTTTATGTAGGGACTTACATCAGCCTCAAGTTGTTCTATAAGCTCTTCAGAAAGGCGATAGGACAAAATAAAATGATCGGCTCTCATGTCGAAAACATTTCTTCTCAGAAATTGAGTTTGCCGACGGTTTACTTTATTATCGTTATTATTCGCCTCTACCAAAGCCGACAGTAAAACAAATGAACGAGCCATTTTTGAATACCGAGGACTTTTCAAAATTGACTAGTTAGGTAACCGAATAAGATTCAATCGAATTGTTGTGTATGGTCTTTTTAAGACGTAGTTAATTCAAATTTTGAAAAAGGAATCTTTACCATAGGTATTGGATTTATTATACACGACCAGTTACTTGATATTTTGTATAAAAAGAATAACCATAATCAAATCGTTAATACAATACGCAAACATAAATATTGAATATCACGGGCTCGTGCTAATATTTTTTTTTAATATAGTAGTTAGTACCTAGTATCTGCAATTCCTTTTTTTTAAAGAATATTAGAATTACGCGGGCTTATTTTTTGTATTTTTTTTTTTGTTTTGGAATTCATCAAATAATTTCTCCCGCTCTGGGCGATGCGGGAGGGCGTGTTAGACTTTTACTAATTAAAAACCACCCGTGTTCCTTCAGTTGCCTGTGTACCAGCGCCACGGTAACTCTTTCGAACAATCCGCGACCCCGACAGGCATCGGCCCTAGCGGACCCCGTCAATTAGTGCTGACATCTCTTTGAGGCGCGCGTAGAACACAACGCGCCTTCGACCCGGGCCTGCAGTACTATTCTCTAAGGACACAGCCTTGCGCGCAGCGCTGCCGCAGCGACGAAACACGTTGTTTCACCGCTGTTTCGCCGCTGTGGTAGCACTGTTCATAAGTCTGTATCCTTAGAGAATAGCACCGCTGGTCCTTCCCGGACGGCGAGCTTCCCATTGCTCGCCGTCCGCAAACCCACGCCTACGGTGGCCGGGAATCGGCGATGGACTCCCGATTTAATTATTCATTTTCACAAAAGATTACTAAACTTCACGATCTATGGTGGAAACGGTGTCAATGGAACGTTCCTCTACAAAAAAAAAAAAAAAATATTTTGTACATGGTTCTAAAATTATCTACGGCTGTAAACAAACAAATGAAATTTTCCGTTTTAGATAATCCGTCAGCCTTTGGACAGTTATTTTTTCGTTTCCACAGGGAAGGTAACTTCTATGGAATTAGAACAAACAACCGTGTACTCTATGGCTGGAAAACCGTAGACATTATAGGAATGTTACTAACTGTCAAATTTAGGCGGTTTTCGAAGTTTGTGACTTTTCAGTTTCCCTCCTAATAAAGTTTTGTTTTGTGGTTTTGTTGTTTGTCGAGTAAAGTTTCCGTTTATTAATTTCGGTTCTTATCTGCTCAGTGATTTTAAAGTGTATTATTTTGCATTGGTAGTGCAAGATGTAGATACCTACAACAAGTGTTATAACGAACATTGGGGTCTTATGAAAGGATGAAAATGCAGACGTTTCCTGTTAATGAGATCGGACGCAAAAAGTGGCTCCTGAGCATTAGAGTAGTGATTAAGCGCTCAAGATACTCACAAGCTATGTGTGTGCAAGACACACTTTGAAAAAGATAAATCAGTGAGAAGTATTGGCTCAAAGTTGGTTTATTACCTTCATTGTTTTCGGCCGAAGAAATTACCATAAGAATATTCGCAAAACTTTACAAAGGTTCGTACGTTATCAATAACTACCTGCTAATCTTGCAAAAGAAGTATATTTCATTCCAATCCACTCAAGTTTTCCTTGCCAGCATTGCTTTTTATTTGAGCTTCTAAGATGCTGTCCAACGATACTAGGTAAGTATGAGTTATTGGCAAATTTAATTAGGCTGTCTGCAACCTTCAAAACCATTCTCAATCGTTATTGATCACCGCTCCATCACCCCATATTTATGTAAAACGAGCCTTTCAACATTGTTTATAGAATACTAATGTGTAAATTTATTTTTTCACATGTAGGTATAGAAGAATTGTGATCATACTATCCTTGGAAAGTGAAACATGCTGACCATAATTATGCCTGTGAGCCTGGTAAGACTGATATTTTAATGAAGAGTATTCACAATCTGTTTAATATTCATGTGATTATAACCTGCTGACTATTATTATAAAATAAAAGTAAACACTTTTTGTTGATTTTGCCTTAAACGGATTTTTTTTTTAAATTATTTAAAAACTAAACTTGTTTTTCAGATACCTGACTGGCAGTGCCTTTGGTATGAGAAAAATGAGCTCGAGTTTCAGAAAAAAAAAGTGGTTTGCAGCCTTTCCTGACTCATATTCATTTCAGTTTTATAGGTATTTGTGTGATATAAGTAGTAGGTATAATAATATTTTTATCTACATAAGTACTTTCCTGTTCAAATTCTGATAAAATTGTCATTTACTAGCATTTGGACCAGTCAAAATAATTATAATAAATCAAGTAATTTTTGTTGTTATTCATTTATACCAGATAAAAGTCCATATTTTTTTTTTCAATTAACTATCCACAGTAGCTACACTTTACAATTCAAATCAATTCAATTCAATTCTTTGCAATTCGAGTACCATTTGATCCAGCTCGCTATGCTGATGGGAGACGAGTTAGCTCCAACCTCAATGAAAATACACAGACTGAACAGTATAATTTTTTTACTATCTGTTTGATTCAATGAATGGTGCTAGTTTAAATAGTAAGACGTCCAGAGGAAAACCCTTACGCGCATCCTGTACAACAGGTTCACCATACCAACGTTTTTGGCAAGAAGCCATACTAAAAATTAAAGATTTACTATTTGCTACTGCCGTGAAAATTTGGACTCGTTCCTGACCGATGGGCCGGAGAAGGCACAACATACGGAAAATTATGGGGAGGCCTTTGCCCAGCAGTGGGCAACATAGGTTAACTAAAAAAAAAATGCAAGTAAATTTTATAAATCAGATATATTATTCTACCTCTCAGCAGATGAACCTATTCAACCCTGCAGTTGCCAAGGTATTGTCAGTAGAAACTGAAGACAATAAAGGAACACCACCTCTACTTGATTTGATCTCATCAATCATGGCTGTCTGTCAATCGTGGCCGAGGTATTGTATTCATATTTCACACACTATTTTTGATAAACATAATAGGGAGCAAATAAGTTGGGACATGGACAGGCATGGAGCTTGGAATAAAAAAATGTAGCAACTCATTGCATTCAAAATATATATAATAATAGGAATAATAATGGCCCATGTGATTGATTTTATTGAATCAGATGCTGATTTTTTATTGTATTAAAAATAAATCATACCGCTATACTTATTAAAAGTACAAAATTTGCCGCAGGTACTATTCTGATGATAATGTCAATTTATACTAGGTGGTTAAATTGATTTTAAAAAATATACTAGAATGAGTGTAGGAATGAAGTAAATCAAATACTTAGTAATAAATAATTACCATGGTTTTCAGCTAATGCAGCCGACACATCAGACGACCCTCCGAGCCTCGAGGCATCAAGAAGTTGAACCCCGAGAAGCAGCAGACTCAGTAGAAAAAAAAAATATTAGTCAACTTTTTTGATGTGATACAAATGAATAAATTTTATTTATTTATGTACACACTAAACACTGAATAAAGTAAAATACATAAAGATTTAATAGAAAAAAGGAACGGCTGCTTATATCATTAGAAATTTCTTCCAGAAGACCTGCGACAGAAGAGATGCATGCAAAACGTAGACAGGTTGTGTAAAACAGGAAAACTTAAATTAGAGTATTAGCAACCTACACATACATTATTTTATGGGCTAAAATAAACATGCATACAATAATAATAATTCAGACCTAATATAGAAACAAATACATGAATAATTTAAATTTCTTGTCGATAAGCAATTTGTGTGTCTTAACAGCACCCGTAACTGGATTATTGATATGCCTAACTACTTAGGTATGTTATAAGTATCGTATCATGTGCTGTCGTTTATCTAGATGACGGGGTATTCAAAAAAAAACCTATGTGCTTTTTACGTATTATGTAAACGATCAATACACCAATCACTGAATACTTGCTTAGCACTATTTTATGAAGTTGCTCAATCTCACCTCGCAAGTAATCAGTATAGTATAGTATAGTGTATTTGTTGAAAACTAAATGTAGGTACTAAACTGACATTCTACATGTGTAAAAATGGTTTGAATTGACATTAAAATACCTAATAGCATTGAAATGAATAGGTAAGTACATACTTATTTGCCACTAAACCCGAATACGTCAATGCTTGTAGAGATGACTTTCAAAGGCTGAAAATCGGAAAAAAAACTCAATGTGATGCGAATGACAGCGCCTTTTGCGCAGTCGCGTGTTCACTTCACCCGATTCCTGTCAAGTACCAAAATCACGCGGCGGTATCCATAGCAACACCATTTCGGCGCGATGCACTGCGCAAAGTACAATAAAGTCGAACCGTTGAATATTGTCGTAGTAGGTAGGTATTGATGATGATGATTTGATGAATATTCTTGTCTATTTGGCAACGACTAGTTAAGTACACATCACGCACATCTTTTTTTATTAAAATGATTTGGTAATTGGGTACCTACACAAACAATAAAAAAAAAACTCAATGTGATGCGGATGACAGCGCCTTTTGCGCAGTCGCGTGTTCACTTCACCCGATTCCTGTCAAGTACCAAAATCACGCGGCGGTATCCATAGCAACACCACTTCGGCGCGATGCACTGCGCAAAGTACAATAAAGTCGAACCGATGAATATTGTCGTAGGAGGTAGGTATTGATGATGATGATTTGATGAATATTCTTGTATAGTTGGCAACGACTAGTTAAGTATACATCACGCACATCTTTTTTTATTTTAATGATTTGGTAATTGGGTACCTTCACAAACTATTAAAAAAAAAACTCGTGATGCGTATGACAGCGCCTTCTGCGCAGTCGCGTGTTCCCTTCATCCGATACCTGTTAAGTACCAAAATCACGCGGCGGTATCCAGAGCAACACCACTTCGGCGCGATGCGCTGCGCAAAGTACAATAAAGTTGAACCGTTGAATATTTTCGTAATAAGTAGGTAGTAGCGCATCTCATCACGCTAGGTGTCTGATTGCATTTAAGTCATCGGCGGACAATATAGGTCCAATTTAATGTGAAAAAAAACCTCCAGTGATAATGACAGTGCCTAACGCGCAAGCGCGGCGTGATCTTATCAGTTCACCCGGTTGTCGTAGCCATACTTCGACTAGATGAAGTGAGCGCGATGCGCGAATGTCAGTTGAACTCTTGAATTTAATAGATTTGGGCTAACAACAACGCTAAACAACGTCGCACAGGCTTTACTCGACTCGATCCACATTGGCTTCTTCAAACCATATCGCGATTGAGTCATGGCCGGGATTGCGTTTACATAATCATTTAACAATATGGGTTCATAGTAAAATAATGAACAATGTCGATGCGCATTTTTTTTAGTAGATGTCCTATACGTTTGTTTAATTTAATTTATTGTACGTGCGTGCCGCGCTCGCGCCTCAGGCTATACCTAATCTAGGCAAAAAAATTAAAAAACAACATTGAGTTTCTAACCAAATTTCTGTTTTATTTTTTTGTTTTAAAAAACCCCAAAATAGTAATGTTTAGACACTTAAATACTAGCTTTGAAATAAATACCTACTTAATATAAAATTATCAATAGAATTAGCATAAAAAATATTATTAAAATCTCGATTATGATTTTACATGTTATGCTTGGTCAATCCCTAGCATCAGTGGGATGACACTGACAGCTCACTCCACGCGGGTCTTCACGGTGAGATTTTTTTACAGAATCGACCAGCAGTTATAGTAACATATTTAATTTAGAAGACAAAGATTGATTGGTTAAAGATACTATTGGAGTATTTAAAAGTAGAGTGAAAGAGCACTATCTTTCCACTTTGTCATAATTGTATATGTATTTATTATTTGAATTACATTATATTGTTATATATTTTAGTGATATTTATTTTAGTAGTATGTATGTATGTAAGTATATTCTCATATTGTATGTTTATATTTAAATTGGAAAATTATTTAAGATTTTATGTATATTGTTTTCCCTTCTACTCTTACACACGTTGTCTACATCTCTTTAATATACTCTCCTATCGCAGGTATGCTGGAAGAGATTTCTTTAGAAATAAGCATCACCTTTGTACGTATTTTTCTGTTCCTTTCTTCTTGTCTGTTTATATATGTGTGTACATAAATGGTTAAATAAATAATGGTTAAATAAATTGTTCTAGTTTGTTAAGTCTGCACAATCAATCGATTATCCAAAAACTACAAACTCACCGCGAACCGAAACCACAAAATGTGCGAACACACGAAAGTCACCAGCAAAAAGTGACAGCTGATCGCGCGTTCCGCCACTTAGTTTTTATTTTTTTGAATTTTATACGTGGACCCACACCTTGCGTTCCAGGTTCTTTTGAAAGGTGGATAAATGTAGCATATTTTTGCCACAAGCCGTGCGTATGTATCGGGAATTATGAAATAAGTTATCCGTGGTTGAAAATCAGTTTGAAATCTGAGCTGCGGTCGTGCGTTCTGTCAAATAATACTTTTTAATTATTTATATTTCAAAACTTTGGAAGAACCCTTGTACATATTATGATTACATTGTTTGTTTAATTAATGAGTGAAACATCATTTTAGGCAAAAAAAACAGGGTCACCGCATTTGAAAAATAAATTAAAGTTTCTATTGTTCTAAAACTTGTTGTATAATTAGGCCTAGTTTGGCCTGACTAGGAAACAGTAATTTGTTTACTATCAGTTCATAGAAATGTTTTGTTTACAAGTCGCGTATAAGTGCCGCGGCGCCCCGTGGCGCGCCGACAAAAAATGTTCCGGGGCAATTTAGGCAAGGTAATTGAGGCAATTGAGTGGATAAATATTCTCAAGATGTAGATAGTTGTATTTATCATAACTCTGTATGTGCTTTAAAAAATGTATTGTGTTTAAATAAATGGTGCCATGAGAGTAAAATTTTAAAATAAACATTTTTTTGTTTAATTTCTATACTTAGGTAAAATATTTCCTATCCCTCCCAATCTCGTCAACGTCGTCAAATTGTTATAAGCTGCTGACTGTAGCTAGACAGTCTTATTAAATAAAGTAAAAATAAATAAACATATATATACATACACACACGCCCACAGCACCCCCCCCCCCCCCACACACACACATACATATATTATGCGGTTATCTGTAAAATGGGGGGCACGTAGCGGTATCTACATCGCCACATGCGAGCTACACGTCACACTGACACCACGCAAAATCCTGCATCACGCAAGCAGAGTTTACCGCGCAACTAGCATATATACAACGTCCCGACGTCAATCGTCGGGCAGTTGCCCATCAGACACGACACCCGTCTGGTCGGAGGATCCTCCCTTTTCCATAGAGTATGAGTGAATTTTACACCCTGTTCCTCATACCTCTATAAGCATGTCTCAAAATAAATACAAACCTCGATATGAGATGTATAATATTTATAAAATGCGTCAATTTTCATTCAACTATTAATGGGCAACGGCTGATTCAAAGAAAAGATTAGTGATAGAAATGGCTGATGCTGGATCCTTTTACTTATGAGGTATTATAGAAGATTGGGAGATTTATGACGATCCTTAGATGCTCATTTTTGAAATCTGGATGAAATTAAAACGAAAAAGAAATTAAATTCACGTACTTTTTGCATGTCTCGTTCGAGACACGCAAAAAGTACGTGAATTGAATGCGCGGCGCGGGCGACAGGCGCCCTCCCTCCCGCCACATGCTTTTAATTTTTTTCTAAGAATCGTAAATGTACTCCTCATTAGTGCTAGCCGGGCTTGTGTCCTTGACACACTTCTATCACTCGCGCAGATAAACTACCCGCGCCGTGTAAAGATTTTGTGAATTTTCCGCAAAAAAGACGCTTACATACCTATTGTTGTAAAATATTTATTTTCGCGTAATTCTAATTAGGGTAGTAATTAGATTAAGGTACTTCGAGAAAGATGCTTGGATTTTGTACCGATCCCTTTGACATAATTTTTACAACAAACGGCTGATCGGAGACAAATACATAATACTCACACGCCAGAGTGTGAGTATTATGTATGTACGCCCGCTGCATGTGGGGAGGTTGGATGTACAAAACAAAGTAGACGTTTCTAAATTATATTAAACGTTACTTATAGATTTAGAACATTATAGTAACTGAATATTATACTAATTTAATATTAATCTAAATGTGCATTACAGAAAAAATTCTTTATACCATATAAAATTAGGTAAAATGAAATTATATCAATAATTAATTATATCATTTCATCATTATATTAAAAAATGTATATTAAATTAAATTAGGTCATATGATTGTTAGAACTTGTTATTATTTCAAACGTTACACACCCATATTTAACGTGGTAACTTTTCATTGAGTTCAAATACATTTCTTTATTTTTGCACTATTCATCATCAGCCTATATCCGTCCACTGCTGGACTTAGGCCTCTCCTAGTGAACGCCTCTGAGCCCGATCCTTGGCTCTCCTCATCCAGTCTCTGCCAGCCGCCTTTCATAAGTCGTCACTCCACCTGGCCGGCGGGCGTCCCACAATACGTTTGCCTAAACGCGGTATCCACTCTAGAACTCGCTTTCCCCAACGATTGTCGGTTCTGCGAGAGATGTGACCAGCCCATTGCCACTTCAGCTTGCTTAGTTTGTAGGCTATGTCGGTTACCTTGATCCTTGATTTTATCCTTCAGAGAGACTCCAAACGTAGCTCTCTCCATAGCTCGCTGAGCGACTTTAAACTTATGGACCAGTCTCACCGTGAGTGTTCACATTTCGACACCGTAAGTCATAACTGGTAGGATGCACGCGTTGAAGACTTTCGTCTTCAGGCACTGCGATATGGACGACGAGAATACCTGACAAAGTTTACCAAATGCTGCCCATCGCTGCTGAATCCTTCTATCGGCTTCCCTCTCAAAATTGTTCCTACCCAACTGCATATTCTGCCCGAGGTAAACATATTCCTAAACAACTTTAAGGGGGACACCGTCAATGACAATAGGTGTCGGGGTAGTATGGTTGTTAATCATAACCTTGATTTTGTCTATGTTCATCCCAAGACCGATGCGTCGAGAGGTGACAGCTAGGTCAGTCAGTATTCGATCACGATCCTGCAGTGACTCCGCTATAAGGACTATACCATCAGCAAATCGTAGGTGTGAGATGTACTCGCCATTTATGTTTATGTCCGTTCCATTCCAGTCCAGCGTCTTAAACATATTTTTCAGGGGCCAGTAAACAGTTTCGGAGATATGACATCCCCCTGTCTCACTCTCCTGCGCAGCTGGATATGTTTTTTTCTTTTTGCACCATTGAATGAGACTATTAATATCCATTTGTAAGAGTGAGGAGTCTCGGATAGACTTAATTATTCTGAGAAACTTTAAGTAATCCACATACATAAAAATTTCGGAATGCCGAAAACAGCTAGGCATGTTATTAATTAAATTGGCCCCAGATGTAAGCCATGTAGGACTCCAGACGAGATATTTTATACGTAATATTAATAACCGTTTAAATAAAGCTATCTATCTATCTGCTATATATTAAATCACCCGTTGTTAAATCACAAGCTGTTAGTTGAGAGTCATAAGCACGCAACTTATAATAAAGGATTTTGTGGGAACCTTTATCAAAGGCCTTGGTTAAGTCAGTATATCTGACGTCAGCCCGATGACCAGCATCAACAGCCCCAATTAAAAGTTCTACGAATTGAACCAGATTAGTCCTTGTTGTTCGTGACCCAACAAATCTGTGCTAGTGATCGCTAATGAATTGCTTTAGATGGTTTTGGTAATGCGGGCAGAGAAGTAACTCAAACACTTAGGTAAACGTTGAATAAATTGAAATGGGCCTATAGTTTTTATGTTGTTATTCTTATCCGATTTATGTATAGTCACCACCTTTGCCGTTTTCCATTTTAAAGGGAATACGCCAGAAGTTAAGGATTTGCTGTATATGAGCATAAGTGGACACAATAACTTTGCCGCGCAAGCTATAATAAATATTACCTTTGTTGATTTCTAAGCTTTTGAATGTTTTGAGTATGATCTCCCAGCTAATATTTAGCACTTCCCTCGACAGCCTTCCGTACCCAACTTCACACCCTCTGTGACAGTCATACCCCAGCTAGATTTAAAGTTCTCATCGAGATGAATTAAATAAGCCCAAACACGATCTAACTACTGTAATCTGTCGAAGAGCTCTCTCGACTGTCTTCCGTCTCCATCATCAGATTATGTCCAGGTCTCTTTTTTTGTTGAAGCATCATTAGAACTACAAATATGTTCCAAGTTTCAACAGAATCTGTTCACAAGTGAACATTCAGTAGGTGAAAAAATATTTAACCCCTTTTTCTACCCTCAGGGGTAGATTTTGATTTTCAATTGAAGTGAGACCAACTTCGAAGTATAATACCATTTCCATTAAAAAAAGAATCATCAAAATCTGACTATTCTGTGAAAAATTATGCGTGGTCATACATAAAAAAACCTCTTTTTATTCGTTGGTTAAAAATAGAGCGCAGTTGCTAATTTTAAAAAGGTTATAAAGTCACTTTTAATTCTAAAACCCGTAAAACAATGGACGGGCATGAAACCATAACTACTGCTAGTTATGTGAATGGAATTTTTAAGTAAATTCTACAGGGAATAGCAGTAGAGCTGATGTTGGAGTGCAGCCTCAATGCATGGTGTCTGACAGCAGCAGTAAATCACTACTGGACTGTGATGTGTCAGAGCAAGAGCAGAGCAGCTTGGCACAGGAAGTATGGCGTCGCAGGCTGGGGCACCTGAACTCAAGGAGCATGAATCTCATGAGACAATGTATGGTCTTTGGTATTAAATATAATAGTACTTTCAATCATGTATTGCCTGTATTAAAGGAAAACTTACAAAATCAGGTTTTCCAAAAGTGAGAAAAATATGATAATGATGTGAGTGAGATTTTAGGCTTAATACATACAAATTTGTGGTTCAATGCAAAAGAAGTCATTTGGTGGTGCTTATTATTTTCTTACTTTCATCAAAAATAAACAAAGTTTTTCTTGAACAGTCATGTTAAAGAAAACCATTTGTTTATTTATTTTAAACAAAGAGTGAAGTTTTGAAAAAAGAGACTGATAAGAAAATAAAAACTATTCGTAGTAACAATGCTGGTGAATATATTAATAAAAAAATTCAGGAGTTCCTGCAATAGCAAGGAATCCGTCACCAAACGACTGTGCCCCATTGTAGTCAACAGAATGGTGTGGCAAAAAAGCTAATTGCACCATCATGGACAAAGCTCGCTGCATGGTAGAAGATGCTGGGTTTGACAAACGTTTTCGGGCAGAGGCTCTAAACACTTGCAGTGTTCAGTATCTGAAGAACCGTTCACCTACAAAAGCTGTCATGGGCATGACACCAATAGAAAAATGGACTAATACAAAAACAAATGTAAGTTATCTTCGTACATATGGTTGTTTGGCTTATGCTTTAACTTCAAATCACAAGAAACAGGATTAGAAGGCAAAGAAATACATATTTGTAAGTTACTGCAACTATACAAAGGGTTACAGATTCATTGATCCTGAGAACCCTGGGCATTGTATTAAAGCACACTACTTAAGGTTTTTAGAAGATCGTTTCTGGAAAAAAGATCTATCAGATGATGATACTAACCAAGTGGTTTGTGTTGTTTCACATAAAGAACCGACATGTAGGGCAGACAAAAACACAGGTGATAAAATTCCACAGGGTGTGTCTGAAAACTGTTCTTCTGGTGATAGAAACAGGAACAGAGACATAATATTTAGTATCAATGACAGCAGTGATTCATCTGAAGTAGATAATTCGTTGGATGAAACCTATATTTCAGGGAGTTCACGTGAAGACTCGACATCTACAGACTTCACTGATGCTGTAAATGAAGATCTATGTGCACAACTGATACCTCCACAGTACAGGGATCTTGGAGACCCAGAAACTGTTATGGAAGCTCTTGATGGCAATGAAGCTAAAGAATGGAAGGAAGCCATGGAAGATGAGTATAAATCCTTTATTACCAATAAAGTCTGGCGCCTTGTGGAACTACCTAAAGATCATAAAGACATCTTTATAATCTCTAGGTAGTTGTACATACAAGGAGCAGTAAAATTGAAATGGATCTTTAAGAAAAAGAAGAACTTGGATGGAAGTCTCCTAAAATACATGTCACACTGTTGGTGGCGCGTGTGTTGGATCATTCGGTTCCCCACAAAATGGTTGAGCTGGATGGTGCTGATCCACGCGTCATGTTCGTGAACGGGCGCTGTCAGTTGAGACTGGTCATCTCTTAACTGCCACGGCTTATTTTTATTATTAATCTTATATTTTGAATTGTTTCGTTATATATTTTTTTCATTGTTCTCGCATATAGAAGCAACACGAATAATGTACCCAGGATTTTGTAATATCTTGATTTAAAAAGAGTGTCCTTGGAGTTTCTTGCTCGTTCTTCTCAATAGAGATCTACGTTTTGGAATGGGCAACTAGCTTCAACTTTCTGACTAACTGACCGACTCTTTGACAATTCAAAAGTGCCTATAAATGGTTTAATTGAAATAAATGCTTTGAGTTTGAGTTTTAGTTTACAAGGCACGGCTAGTTGTTAAAGGATTTACCCAAAGATATGGCATTGACTATAATGAAACTTTTTCACATGTTGTCCGGTACTCTACTATGCGTTTGTTATTAGCATTAGCCGCAGAATATGATCTGGAAATAAATCACCTAGACGTCAAAACAACCTTTTTTAATGGTGATCTTGAAGAGCATGTGCTAATGGAACAACCAGAAGTTTTTGTAAAGAAAGGACAAGAACATAAGGTGTATAAGTTGGAAAAAGCCGTTTACGGATTCAAACAGGCTGCAAAGTCATGGCATGAAATAATGGAGTATTAATAAAGAAAATCCATTCCAACAGGATGCCTTCTTGATTTACTTCATTCCTACACTCATTCTAGTATATATTTTTTTTAAATCAATTGAACCACCTCCTAGTATAAAATTGTCATTATTATCAGAATAGTACCTGCAGAAAATTTGTATTTCTAATAAGTATAGCGGTATGATTTATTCTTAATACAATAAAAGATCAGCGTCTGATTCAATAAAATCAATCACATGGGCCATTATTATTCCTATATTTTGAGTACAATGAGTTGCTACATTTTTTTATTCCATGCTCCCTGCCTGTCCATGTCCCAAGTTATTTGCTTTCTATTATGTTTATCAAAAATAGTGTGTAAAATATGAATACAATAACTCAGATGGCCACGATTGACAGACAGTCATGATTGATGAGATCAAATTAAGTAGAGGTAGTGTTCCTTTATTGTCTTCAGTTTCTACTGGCAATACCTTGGCAACTGCAGGGTTGAATAGGTTCATCTGCTGAGAGGTAGAATAACATCAGATTAATAAAATTTACTTGCGTTTTTTTTTAGTTAACCTATGTTGTCCCACTGCTGGGCAAAGGCCTACCCCATAATTTTCCTTATGTTGTGCATTCTGCTTTTGTTCATTTCTTTTAAAATTAAGTTTGAAAATGTGAAGTAGAGGCAAGCAATTGGTAAATAAAGCATTGCAGAGGAACACAGAAAATGATAATGAAAATACAACAGGTAAGTAATTTTATTTAATGAATAATTTACGCTTTATCCACATTTGATTCATTACCGATTGTGGAGTGATTGAAAAAAAATTGTGGAACAAGTAAGTACAAGAGGAGTCCACTGTGGATTGGGCAAACATTCTAAAGATAAAATTGGAGCGATACAACTACTTAGGAATTCGTATTTTAACGAAACTATAGTTGTTTTATTTCACGAAGGCGTGCTACGTGACTTTTATGACATCGAAATAAGAGTCATTTTGTTACGATTCACCTGCCTTCGTGAGATGAAACTACTATACCGTTTTTTAAAATATTGTACTGTGCCAATTACCGACGCGGTTCGATCAATATTGTCATTTTTTTTGTTAACTGTCATTGGTTTAGGTACTAGTTTGGTAAAATACATTCAGGTTAGTTCTAGCATTTAACAGTACTGTTGTGGATCAACAAATTATCCGTGGTTTACCGCGGTGCCGGGACAGCTATTTAATTATTTGTTTGATTTTAAAACTTGCGAGGCCGCTGTTTTGTGCGGAACAGGGTGAATTGCTACGCCCTAGCCCGCGAAATTTCAAATTTTAACAAGTTTATTTCATTTTTTGCTAAGTTTGGTCACTGTTGCGCATGATTTTGTATGTGGCGCATGTACAACATACTTTCTGAAGTAACATAAACCCGCGTCCCCACTAGGCGACATTTGCCCCATGTCGCCCGATGTCTCATCTCCGTCTGGCAACGTCGAGGTCGTCACCCGATGTCTCCGGGGACACACGTTGCTCGACAAATGTCGCCTAGTGGGGACGCTCGCACTGAACAAATATTTGTATGACCTAAATTAGTTGTTCCGGGTCTGGCTGTTTGTGTATGTAAGTTTGAATGTTTACGCACCCACAATACAGGAGAAATTCCTAGTGTGATGCAACATTTTTTTTAAATAAAATAAAATCTGATAATATTTTTGCCGTATAAAACCATATAAAACCATGTGTTTTTCTTATTTTAATTTGAAAGCTTTTTTTTATTATAACAGCAGAAAACGAAGAACCTGGTACGTCGGAGCCTCAGGAGAAGCTTTCTTCACAATTCAGCAATATTTTTACTTCGGCAGATTGCTTAGATTCTCTGGGAACTTCTATGATTGAAAAAAAAAATATTATTGATAGAAAACATAGTATTAATAATTAATGTATTAATTGGCTATTAACTCGGAAAATATACCTGAAAAGATACTCGCCAAACTCAATTTATTTAAAAACAGATTTCCTTGGTATTTCTGTGGAAGTAAATATAGGGAGAGGACCTGTTTGCGGCAGACCAGCTGTAATCTTGACGGAATATTTAGTTCCTCTGTGGCCGTCAGGGAAGCCAGTATCATCAGCGATACTAGCCGATATTCAGTCCATATTACATCTCATTCCACAAGATGCACAGAGTTTTTAGGATGATGTCATTTGTAATGATGCAATAGAAGACGACATAGATGGACTAGCCACGGTGGATTTCGAAATCCAATTTGATGATAAAGTCGAGTAAACGCTCTCTGTATGTATTATTGTATATGTTTTGTGAATTAAAGCTTTATTACGATAATAATAAATAATAAAATGTATTCAAGTATAAAATAACATTATGATTTACATTAATTACAATTGAGGAAATTTTTTAATTCTAACAGTAATGTAGACCTGCCTGATCTAGTTTTATAAAACCCGTGTTTCAGGCCATCAATTGATATCAAGCATTTAGAAAGATGACAACAATACATTTATTAGAAGCTTAATTGAAAGTAGAGATAATGTTTTCAATGACTTAAAGAGTAACTAATTGATTATATTATTATAAAACTAGATTATGTAAGATATATTATGTTTAAACAAATTAGCAAATAATATTAAAGTAGATAAAACGGAGATTATTATAAATTAGGTAAAAGAAGAGACTTACATTTGAGTAGGTAGATAGAAATTTTATTTTAAAATCTCTAGTATTTTTTCCGTGTCTGCATAATTAAGTTTTGCCAAATATTCCTGTACTAGTAAATTACACCTATTATAAGTTAAACCATAAATCTTTAGCACTCTGTTAAACTGGTTATACAAGTAGGGTCCTAAAAATAAATAAAATCGACTAGCAAAAGCATGTTTAGTCTGAGAGTTAGCACAAACCAAATCTTTTCTTCTCCTATCTGAAGGTACTGGGTTAAAATAAAGTTCAGTGTGTTGGAATAAAACTACATTTAAAACAAATAATTGACGTACTGTTAGCACCTTACATGCCATATAAAGCTGGTGTGTAGGAAATCTAAATGGATGAAAAGTAGCAACCTTTAAAACTGCTCTTTGAGCACGTTCAAGGTGCAGTAAAGTTGATTTAGCGGCACCACCCCAGGACGTTATGCAGTAGGTAATAATAGATTGACACAAAGCCAAATAAACCTGTCTAATTAATTTAAAGTCGGCAATGTTACGTATTTTTTTTTAAATATACATTAGTTTACGCACTCTGGTGCATAATAAATCGATGTGTTTGCGGAAGTTCAGGTTTGTGTCAATCGTGACGCCTAGATAATAGGTCTTTACCTATGAAATTGCCGTTTTGTATGAAAAAATTTAAACGATTTTTTTTCATGAATTTTTTATTTGTATTAATCGAAGTAATCACCCATGCAATCAATGCATCTTTGCCATCGCAGTGGCAGTTTGTTGATGCCCTTCTTAAAGAAATCAGCTGGACGGGAGGCAACAAATTCTTCAAAGGCATTTTGTACTGCCTCTCGGGTATTAAATTTTTTTCCCGCCAAGAAGTTATCCAAATTCTGGAAAAAGTAGTAGTCTGTAGGCGCAAGGTCTGGTGAGTAGGGCGGATGACGGAGAGCTTCCAACCCCAGTTCTTGCAACTTGGAGACCGTCTGCTGTGCAGTATGAGGTCGCGCGTTGTCGTGCAGGAGCAGCGGAGACGAGCGATTGACCAATGCTGGTTGGAGATGCGCCAGCTTCTCCATCATTGTGTTCAGTTCTTCACAGTACACATCTGCAGTAATGCTCACCCCGTTTGGTAAGAAGCTGTGATGAATCACACCGGCGCTAGACCACCAAACAGTGACCATCACTTTTCTAGGGGTAAGTTTTCGTTTAGGGCATTGTTTAGGTGCTGAACCAGGATCCAACCAACTTGCTGAGCGCTTACGGTTATCAAACAGAATCCATTTTTCATCGCAGGTAACAATGCGGTTCAAAATTCCTTCATTTGTGTGTCTGTTGAGCAGTGCAAGGCACGTCTCGACGCGTACTTCGCGCTGGCGATCATTGAGTTCGTGGGGCACCCATTTGTCAAGCTTTTTTACCTTGCCAATTTGACGCAAATGGACCAATATTGTTTTGACGCTAACGTCGAAAGCTGCTGCTAATTCAGCCGTAGATTGTGTATCATCAGCTTCCACAATCGCCTTTAATTCGTCATTGTCGACCAAAGTCTTCGGACGACCGCGAGGTTCATTTTTCAGGTCGAAATTTCCAGAACGGAAGCGAGCAAACCAATAACAGGTGGTGCGTTGGTTTGTAGAGTTAGCTCCGTAAACGTCGTTGATGTTGCGTGCCGCTTGTGCCGCGTTGCTGCCACGACGGTACTCATATTCCATAATTACTCGAATTTTTAACGTATCCATGATGACGAAAAAGATTGAAAAGCGATGAAAATGTAACACTAATCAATAAAGAAATGACTACTTTTAGAAAAAAAAATCCATGTTTTTAAAATAAAATTAATTTGAAATTAGAATTCATAGCCAAACAAAAATTATTTTGATTTGAAATGGCCAGTACTGCAGAACGGCAATTTCATAGGTAAAGACCTAATATTTAATATGGTCGGCTTTAGCTAAAGTGGGACAAGTGCATGCAATGTCAACGTAATGTAAATTACTATTGTTATGCGCTTGAATGTCTAGATTAGTAAGCGTTGGATTAGTGTTTCTCATTGTAAATAATAGGTACTTGGTTTTATCTGTATTTAATGTTAAGAGATTTTTATGAACCCAATTAGACACAGTATTAAAACCATTCTGTGCTACCTCATAGACCTCGGCCTTTGATTTAGCTGCGAACAGTAGAGCTGTATCATCCGCATATAAAATAATTTCACCCTTTTGCAGTGTCAAATTGCATAGGTCATTTATATAGATTAAAAACAAAGTGGGACCCAAAATACTGCCTTTTGGGATTCCATAACAACTATTCTTAAGTTCAAAACTCATGGACTGACCTATTTTTACTCTCTGATGGCGGTCGCTAAGATAATCAGATAACAGTTGCAATTGTACTCCCCGTATTCCGAGCATTTCCAGCTTGTGCAAAAGCAAAGTACAAGAAATTGTATCAAAAGCCTTGGCAAGGTCTAAGAATATCACCATGGTGTGCATGCCGTTATCCAGGTTTGTGCTTATAAAATTTGTCAGATGGTGAACAGCTTGGCTTATTGATCTTTTAGGCTTAAAACCAAATTGATAATCAGAGAGTGATTTATTACTTTCAAGATATTTTACTAATCTACTGTTTATAATTTTTACCAAAATCTTTGAGAGGCCTGTTAAAACTGAAATTGGCTTGTTGTTATTTACACAATTTTTGTCTCCAGCCTTAAACACAGGGGTGAGTACGGCTTTTTTAAGCAATTTTGGAAATATTCCTTTTGTTAAACATAACTGAAAAATGTGAGTCAAGGGAGGGGCAATTACGTATTTAAATTTTTTGAGTATGCTATTAGGTATGTCGTCACATCCTACGGCACAAAATTCCTTTAATCCACCTATTATACTTTCTACCTCATTAACATCAGTATCTAATAAGACAAAAGAGTTTCGTGTAGCATAAGTCTTAGTTTGGCTTTGAATGGAAAAACATCTATTAGATAATAAAGCTTTTTCTGCTAAGTTTTTCCTACGTTAATAAAGAAGTTGTTAGCTTTATTTGCTGCTTCGGTAGGGCTTAGCTCAGAAGATAAAACATTAAGCGCAGGTTCGGTATTTTTTGACCTAATACTGTTTGTTTTTATGAATTTCCATATAAGTTTACTGTTTTTACCTGCTTTCTGTAGTTGAGTTTGATCATTTTGATTTTTTAGCTTTTTCAACAGATTATTACAGAAATTCCTATATCGTTTGTAAATAACTGATAGTAGTTCATTATCCGGAGCATTTTTCGATTGTTGGTGAAGTTTATCTCTATGTCTGATACATCGAACAAGTCCAGGCGTAATCCATGGTTTAATATTACTATACTTTCTAGGTATTACTTTAGTAAATGTATTTTTCTTTATCGTAGATTGTAACAAATCGACAAAATATTGTAGTGAAACATTTGGATCATGTGAATTGTAAACTGGGTCAAAATTAATACCGCGTAAGTCAATTTCAAGACTAGTCATATTGAGTTTAGTTTAGCTACGCATGCAGTTATTTCTAGGTGAAGACATTTGTAATGTTAGTAAAACAGCTTGATGACCGGTAAGTGACGAATTAGTAACTAATGTTTTGGATGGACTTTTCGATTTTATAAGGATATGGTCTAGACAGGAGCCGCTCTGGTGGGTTGGGTGATAATGAGCTGGTAGTAGTCTATGAAATGAGCAAAGGTTAAGGTAATTATGTGAATCAGTATCGATTTTTTCGGCAGCAATGTTTATGTTGATATCACCTACCAGTATGATAGTTTTAAACGAAGATAATTTTTCTAAGTTACTGTTAAGTGAATCCAAAAACCTATCAATACTTTGGGATGGAGGCCAATAAATAGCCATAATTACTGTATCGGGAATAATTTTAATTACTAAGCAGTTGCAGTCTAGAAAATGGGGTTCATCTACTAATGCTCTTAAATTATTTTTAATATAAACCACTATGCCATCATTCTGGTTCAATGTTCTATCGTTTTTGTGAAGATTAAAGCCATCGAGAGATGGTATATTAGCCGTTTGTTTGGATAACCAACATTCTGTTAGAACGATAATGTTGCAGCATATATCAATGTTTTGTAGCAAAACTTGGAAACCGTTAAAATTACGGGTTATACTGCGTATATTTTGTGTAAGTAAAGTCAATGTTTTATCCCCAATATAGACTATGTATTTGCACTCCTCAACATTACAGATTTTAGCTTCAGACACGGAAAACCCATCTAGATCACAGATTAGCTGATAGGCCATAACAATAATTATATGTAGAAGTTAACCTACTATATATGTGCTTAATTAACTAGGTAGTCGGCGGCGCTCCTAGGCGCCTTCATAGTCAATAGAATAATAAATGTAATTGTCTTCTGCATATTTACGTGCTGGGCAATTTACATCACCAGTTGGATGCTCATGTTTCCTCTTGAAACGTTTGCAAGTCGCACATTGGGGCGGAGAACCTTTATTATTGCATTCCTTGAAAGAATGTCCTGTTTCGCCACAGAGGTTGCATGTAGGGATCGTTTCTCTGCAGAATTTAGCTGCGTGTCCGAACTGCTGGCAGTTAAAATACCTGGTCACAATAGTGAAATCTCTCACTGGACATGATGACCAATTTATGAAAATTCGGCCTTGGTCAATCATAATTTTCCTGATATAAGCAGGAACTTCCAAAATATAATTGCAAGTAGGACGATCTTTCTTTCCTGACTTATGGACGACTTGTGACACGAAGTTTTTGTTCGGAATTCATTTTTCCCTCCGCCACAATCGAGCAAATTTCGCTCAAGATTGTGTCGATGGACCCAAGCCATCTCTGAAGCTCCGACGTAGAGACGACTTCAGTCGGTAATTCGTTCTCCGTAGCAGGTGGCGGCGCTGGTTTTCTTGTCTTGGCCGAAGGGGCTATCTCCTGGGTTAGACATACTGCTAACACCGAAAACGCTGATTGTCTATAAAACTATTTAGTTCATCGTTCACAACGTCACTTACCCAATAAACTGACTCCGCAAATTATTGCAATAACATTATTCGTAATTACTTAAATCAATATCGTTATAATCCGCACAAAAAACACGTCCGCTTAATATCGCGTATCGATCGAATCTCAATAATATAAATACATAGTTTTATTTGTATCAGTAAATCCCTGGGTTGTGGTTCTTTTTTGTATATGAGAAAACCTATCAATTAGTAAAAGTTAAAAGGAACCACATGCACATTTTCATAATTATTTAGAAAATTTAAGAGTATTCAGGGCAAAATTTATATTATGTGTATATAAATTTTGCTCTGAATACTCTTAAATTTGTAATTTATCAATAAATTTAAATAAAATAAATTGTAATTTTACTTCATCTAACAGAGTTGCACATGTTTTTGTAAATCCTTTAATATCTCATAAGTGTGAGTTTGCTGGGTGGTTCCTTTTTGCATAAATACGGACAATTATAATGATGAGATTAATTCTGTGCCTCCTGTGTTAAGAGCGGGTAGTAACCAAAATTGCCTATCTTCAATTTAATTTTTCATGAAATTCATAAGACGTAGGTGTAAAATAAAAATAATATGAGTAACTACATGATATTTTGAAACTTTTTGTGGAACAGAAACACAATACGTTAAAATTTTCTCGATAAAATAACATCACGAAGTTACCCCTAATGTTCACGTTTTTTCAATTTGTACTTAATATGCTAATGACTAATAGGATAATTTTTTTATGATTATCTGTATCAAGACAAGGCGAAAAAAATTGTGCAGGCATTTTTTGAAATTCCTTTTATTTTTGGTTTTATTACGAATAGAAGCTTTAAGCACTTACGACGTTTTTAGTTCGTGGAAGAAGTCATCTTCCGTCGCACGTTGCGGGAACTTCAAGCATATTTTTGTTTCACAAATCAGTCACCGTCGCTCTGTTGAGACGAGAGGACTGCGCTTGAATTTTCTGCTACTCTGCGATTTAATTTATTTGCGTAAATAATATTTTCGTAATTTATCACATTCTTGGAACGAAACTGTGAAATACAAAACATGAAAATATCACTAAAACCACTTCCGAAACGATTATTAAAATCGTTAAGAATTGATAAACCAAATAAATACCGTGGCTAAACTTTAAAATAAAAATATTATAATAATTTCATGTTGATATTTGAAAACTCAAGATGACATACAATTATTTGACAGATTTTTGACTGGTATAGTACAACTAGCGCCATTGTTCTGCACTTCGGTCAATTTTCTTGCGGAGAAAATTTACAACATAGAGTTCGTGCTGGAGATTTTAGATCTTATTGCTATTAGGTAAAGAACCAAATTCGTTTACTCCCACTTTCGTTGACAAACTTCGTATAAGGGTAACCTTAGACTAACCATTTGGAGCGATTTTTGACCACCCCCGAATCAAGTTGAAACATATAGGTAGGTTATTGGTATAAAAATATTATTGGAGTTTAAAATAAATAAATCGGAAAACTAAAATAGGTAATGGGTTTATGGGTTTTGGCGGACACAAGTACGAAACGGTGTGCACGGGACATGACGGACATGACTTGCGGACGGCGAGCAATGGGCAGCTCGCCGTCCGGTAAGGACCAGGCCCGGGTCGACGGCGCGTCGTGTTCCACGCGCACCTCAAAGAGATGTCAGCACCATTGATGGGGTCCGATAGGGCCGATGCCTGCCGGGGTCGCGGATTGTTCGAAAGAGTTACCGTGGCCCTGGCGCACAGGCAACTGAAGGAACACGGGTGGGTTTTAGTCAGTAAGAGTCTGACACACTCTTCCGCTCCGCCCAGAGCGGGAGAGGTCATTTGATGATTTCCCACCCAAAAAAAAAGCCCATATTGATATTTTATATAAAATAACAGCGATTGTATTGCAAATTGAGCATCTTGCTATTGACGATTTCCACTATAGAACCGATTTCTAACGCAATAACACAGCAAATTACTCCAAAATTCACAAATTATATCCACAGCTCAAGAGCATTTGATTGTTGACGAACCCAACTTGGTTACAGTCGCCAGCAGGTCAAGCTACACGAAATTGACAAATTTCTCCAAACGATTTTAATCCTTAAAATGTTGATTGTTAAGTTCAAAATCGAATGAGAAAATCTGACAGTTTGTGGTAACTTGATGTACCGGCGACTGTACCTAACAGCGAGCGGATAAAATGGCGACCCGGCCGCAAATAGGTATTTTCATTGACACTAGGAATGAAGGATTGCCATTATAGTTAGTGTCAAAAACACTATTATCCTTTTTCACTTACGCAAAATTAACAAAGTTAAAAAGAGATACCAGTATTTTTATGATTTTGGCGTCGATAGGCCTGATATTTGTATAACTTTTTTTTTTCTATAGGCAAACATTTCAAGTACATATAATTTTATGTCAATGTATTCATGACACATGCCAGTTGACTTTGCACAATACAGTGCAAAATCCACCATACCAATATTATTTTTTACTTGGTATCACTGTTGCTAATTGACTTTGCACAATCCTGCAAAGCAATTTCCATGATATACCATTATATTTTTTTACTTGGTTAACACTGGTTTCCACAAATACCTCGTGAGGTCCAACTTGTAGAAGGCCCTAAGTAAAATTTGGTTGCATTGGAATTTGAACTTTGTCACGCCAGCATTGAGTTTCTAGTTCCAAAACATGACTATGATCTAAGATTCTGAATTCAAGCTTAGCGTATAGTATAGGCAAAATAAACAGATGTTTTACCAACTGAAGAATTTCATTGAAAATAAAGGGAATGGACAATGATCATAATTCGTTTAAATATTGCAATTGAAAAACCATTCGAGGTACCTATTTGTGCTGTGAGACCTTGCATCTTGCCAAATTTCATGATTCTAGGTCAACGGGATGCATCATATGGATTTTAATTTATTTGCGAGTGTTAATTTTCTTAGATTATTGATATTTTTGTTCAATTGATTTCGTTTTCTCAAAGTAAAAAAGCGGAAGGTAAGTGATGCGATTATAATGATACGCTTTTATATCGTCAAAAAAGTAATTTTATCGAAATTGTTTTCACCATCATGTAGGTAGTATCATGAGTATGTAGTATTATAGTACTTTGATGGAAGTGCTTTGCTTTTAAGAGTTCGGTACCTAAAAAGAAAAAATCGAAACCCTTATGGGATCACTTTGTTATCCATCTTTCTGACCGCTTTTCTCAGGAATGCGTGAGGGGTATCAAGTTGAAATTGACATCAAATACTTAGATAAACGTCCTTTGGAGCTGTAAAAAAAAACGGGCTTCTAAGACGTTGACTTAGTATCTTGGCATAAATTGCCATTCATTTCGCATATTTTGACACTCGCAAATAAATTAAAACCCATAACATACATGTCGTTGACTTAGAATCATGAAATTTGACAAGAAGCAAGGTCTCACTGCACAAATAGCTACAGGAAAATATCTGAAAATCGTTAATTTGTAGTTATGTTACATAATGTATGGAACGATATTTTTTCAACTACAACGTTAGGTTTGTCTTTCAATTCGGAATCGAAAATTTATAGGCCGTATCTTAAGTAGCATTTAATCTTTATTTCATTTAAGTCTGTCTACTCTCCAATCTAACAACCTACCAGCATCGGTTACAGATTCACGGACATACAATAATATTGAATAATATACCTACTTGTACACAGCAATCATACATAGGTACAATGAATAGAACAGTTTCATCTGATTATTTTGCGTATACATACTACACACAAGATTCAAATTCAAATGCCTAAATATACGCCGGGCGAAAAGTTTCTGCTGGCGGGAAGGGATTGTGTTTTGTTTTTGTCGTGTTTGATGAGAGGGGTAGGGAAAGAGGCGCGGGTGAAACTTGATTTTTTTTCTGTCTTACTGCGCCCTCTTAAGTAATACAAGTAAAAAATCAACACTTTACAGGAGAACAAAAAAGAGATTTAAAAAAATCTAATTCGTGAAGTACGTGGGCTAGGTTACACATAAGTACCTTCTTTTGTAGATACAAACATTCACTTTCACTGTGCAATTTAATTTTTATGTTAAATAATATAGTTTTAAAGTAATTCATGAAAAACCTATAAGTTGTACCTTTCTTTATTTACGTGATAAATGACACAAGTACAGATAAATTATGTTGCACCTATAAGTTGTGTTTGTGTAAACTGATATACAAGAAGTAAAAAAATCTAATAATTCATGAGAATATGTTCCTAACACAATGTTTCTCAAACAAATGATAAAAATACTACCCCAAAGATTAGATTGTTTTACTTATAATAGAGGTATTTTCATAATTTACCTGAATTGTATCAGTTTGCTACAATTCTAGTCTTTTGAAATATGTGATAAATGATACAAGTCAAGTTATACCCCTCATTAAAATACATATCTATTGTGTAAATAAATACAAGTTTTAGAAAAATAATTGACGTTTATTAATCTTCTTCAAAATTATTAATTCACTTACAAATAAGGCACAGTTTTATCGAAATTCTTAAGAGAGGTAAATTGAGATCTTTTTAAAGGCAAGTAGTTTTAAACTGAAATACTAAGAAATGGCACAGATCAATCTTACGCAGGTTTCACAATAAGCAATGTGAACCTACTCAGAACAAAAAAAAGTATCACAACCATTGTCTGAATCTTAAAAATATAGAAAAATAATAAACAACAAAATTGCTAACACGTTACAACTTACACAGCATAGCTTATAACCTATCCTATGTGCAGTTATTCCACTCTATGAGATGGGCAGTTCGTCATAAATTAATAAAGAGAGCAAAAAAGTACGTAGGTACCTAAACCAAAATAAAACCTTTAAAAAATAAACCGACCAGTAAGTAGGTAGACTAACGTTATAACATAGTTTTAACAAAGAAATAAAATAAAAATCTTACGAATTCTTAGGAGTTAGATGAACTACAAAATGGTAATCTTCAGAATTATCATCATTATCCGGAGGAGTGTCTTTAACATCATTCTTGCAGCTCAAACTTCTGTAAAACTCATGAGTGCTCTCATGAATAAAGCACAGCAAACCTAATAGATCCTTCTTCTTTTCGGTCGAAATAGTAATCTTGTAATGGTAAGCTTTCGGTACCGTATTAATTGTAATCATATCGTAAGCTTTACCACGTTTAGAACAATCCATGGTCATGTACTCAACATTCGAGATTTTTTTTTTGTAAGAATAACGGGATATGTTTTCTTTGGTATACAAAACAGACCGAACGTCGCACCACAGAAACTTTTCATTGGCTGTATTGGTTTTTCTAATAGTAAGAAATTGTTTTGCAAAAATGTGGAAATCATAAAACATATTCGAGTCATCTCAATAACAGTAAACTTTGCTGTTTTGTTTGAAGCTGTACGCACTAGCTGGTACCATTCTCTTGGCAAGTGAATATCCATACTCGTGTGCTTCTTCTTACGCTCAATCAACGCATGGTCAGTGTCAGCCTCCATGTGAGTATGACCGGGTACGAGATATTTATGTTCAATAGATTGTAATTGTGGGGATAGTTTAGCAACCAGCATCAACATTGTTGTAACAATCGAATTCTTGTTTTGACCCGGGCAACTATCAGAGTACATGATCAGCTTCTTGGCGTTTGTGTTTAAATGCGGAAGTTGATATATGATAAAATCGTATAGACATGAAGCTATGTCGTTCGCTTCTCTATTCCCTTCACACTCTGGCCACATGTAACAGAAAGCTTTGTTTGTTTTTAAATCGTGTATGGTCAAGTTGAACAGCCACATGTAACAGAAATCTTTGTTTGTTTTTAAATCGTGTATGGTCAAGTTGAACGTCCAAAGCTGTCTCTTGTAAAATGGTACATTCGTTTGCAAGTGGGGGGTGGGCAGACATTGTTGCAAATCAAATGTTGTGACCTGACCTATTACATCTTCCCATGACTGAGCCAGTTGTTTCTCTTTTTTCTTTTCTTCGTAAGCAACTTTAAATGCTTCTTGATGCTCTTTGAGTGTCTTCGTCAAATTTGCAGCCTGTGCCTCGGATGCGTACTTTAGTTTAATATTATGCGGTCACATTTTGAACAAGTATTTACTGATGGCGTTTTGAAGGACAAATTCATGGTATCAAATACCTTTTTGAAAATGGTTTTACTAACTGTAGAATGATGTAAGTCGAGATGTATTAGTGGCAATACAAATTAGGCATAAATTTAGATTCGGATTTGTAGGTACATGTTGAATTGTACCCTAATCATTATTGAGAAAAATCGGTTCAATGTGATATAACTCTACATATATCAATATTCACGATAAATACACTGAAACATAAAATGTGAAAATGAATATAATCGCACTTATACCAGGAAGCACGAAAAGCAATTTGTGGAACAATTACTTAAAGGCGTTACAACTTAATACACATCTATATTCACGATTTTTTTTCCAAAATGCTGTCAGTTATATCACTTTGCACCAAACTATCTCCGAAACTATAGCAGATAGAAGAACGTGAGTTAGACCAAAAAATTCACATTTTTTTTCTGATAATGTCTATGTAATAATCACAAAAAGGGTACAACTCGACTTAAATCACTCATCACAGGAGGCACAGAATTTATCTGGTATAAATGCATAAAAACAAAAATTACTTGATTTGTTATAATTATTTTGACTGGTCCGAATGCTAGTAAACGACAATTTTATGATTTCTATTTTAAGTGAACAGGGAATTACTTATGTAGAACAAAAAATATTATTATACTAATTATATCACACAAATACCTATAAAACTGAGATGAATAATAGTCAGGAAAGGCGGCAAATCACATTTTTTTTTTCTGAAAACCCGAGCTCATTTTTCTTATATCAAAGGCACTGCCAGTCAGGTATTTGAAAAACAAGTTTAGTTTTTTTAAATTATTAAAAAGAAATGTCCTTTTAAAGAAAAATCAACAAAATGTGTTTACTTTTATTTTATAATAATAGTCAGCAGGTCACATGAATATTAAACAGATTGTGAATACTTCATCAAAATATCAGTCTTACTATGCTCACGGGCATAATTTTTGGTGATCATGCTTCATTTTCCAAGAATAGTATGATCACAATTCTTCTATACATGTGAAAAAAGAAATAATGTACACATTAGTATTCTAATGTGTTTTGATGTTGAAAGGCTCGTTTACACAAATATGGGGTGATGGAGTGGTGATCAATAATGATTGAGAATGGTTTTGAAGGTTGCAGACAGCCTAATTAAATTTTCCAATAACTCATACCTAGTATAGTTGGACAGCCTCTTTGAAGCTCAAATAAAAAGCAATGCTGGCAAGGAAAACTTGAGTGGATTGGAATGAAATATACTTATTTCACAAGATTAGTAGGTAGTTATTGATAACGTACGAACCTTTGTAAACTTTTGCGACTATTCTTATGGTATTTTCCTCGGCCGAAAACAGTGAAGGTTATGACCAACTTTGAGCCAATACTTCTCATTGATTTATATTTTTCAAACTGTGTCTTGCACACACATAGCTTGTAAATTTCTTGAGCGCTTTATCACTATTAATGCTCAGGAGCCACTTTTGCGTCCGATCTCACTAACAGGAAACGTCTGCATTTTTATCCTTTCATAAGATCGCAATGTTCGATAAAACACTTGTTGTAGGTACATCTTGCACTACCAATGCAAAATAATAAACTTTAAAATCACTGAGCAGATAAAAACGGAAATGAATAAACGGAAACTTTACTCGACAAACAACAAAACTTTATTAGAGGGAAACTGAAAAGTCACAAACTTCGAAAACCGCCTAAATTTGACAGTTAGTAACATTCCTATGTTGTCTACGATTTTACAACCATAGAGTGCCCGGTTGAAAGGAGATTTTTCATTTCTGGCTAGCACTTGTACATTATATTAAAAAACGGGGAAAAATACACTGAACTAAGGAAAAACATTAATCCGTGAATTTGAGAATGTTATCTTTTTTATACACACAAATTAAATATTTTCAATTATTGCCATTGTTGTCGTCATGGCCACACTACGGCGGCGGCGTCCTGACAACATGCGTTCTGAAATTAGAATTGATCAGAAAAACCGTAAATCCAACAATATTAAATAGAATTCTATAAAGGTATCGCTGTATTATTAATTCATTTAATACACATATTTCTAATGTGTTACTAATGGAAACATGTAATAATATCCTAGTTCGATTAATAAAATCTACTAGGCTAGGGTGCTTCCGATTTCCTAACGTTTTACTTTGACATACACTGTCGGGAGTGTTGTTGTCAATCATAAAATATCCCCGTTTTTAGATTATGAAAAATGACTTAAATGTCATTGTCAGCTGTCATTATGTCTCCTATTTTCTCACAGCAAATGTCAAACATTTTCAATTTTGTTTTTGTACGTCTACAATACAAATTATTTCTATAAATCATTGCCTGTTCGGTGTCTCGTGGAGTAAACGGAGCTGAGACCATTGAGACTGAGCGGAACGCGAAAATACCTGCCAAGAGTGTGGCTTCAATTATATTTCAAGGATGCAGCGTGGGAAGTCGCCGGGTCACGATGGTCTCAGTGTCGAACATTTTAAACATGCGAGAGTCCATCTGCCTAGAGTTTTGTCACTGTTTTTCACTTTGTGCCTTGGTCATTCCTATTTACCGGAACCGCTTATGCGGACGATTGTGGTCCCTATAGTTAAAAACAAAACTGCTGACACATCCGATATGAACAACTATCGACCCATCTCACTAGCTACCACCATGGCTAAGGTGCTTGACGGTCTGATGAAGGGCTGCCTCTCAGAACATGTTAAAGTGCACGATGCCCAGTTCGGATTCAAGGCGGGCGTGTCCATCGAGAGTGCTATTCTCGGCCTGAAGCACACCGTCAAGTACTACACCACGAGGAGGACGCCGGTATACGCGTGTTTCCTTGACCTGTCGAAAGCTTTCGACCTTGTCTCCTATGATGTGCTATGGGACAAGTTGAGGGGCACGGGTGTGCCGGTGGAGTACACAGCGCTTCTCCGGTACTGGTATGCTTACCAGACAAATCGGGTGAGATGGGTCGGTACTCTGTCGGATGAGTATCGAATGGAATGCGGTGTAAGGCAGGGGGGGTTAAGCTCCCCCCTGTTACTTAATTTATATGTAAATGAGCTCATCGAGCGACTGAGCAGCACACATGTCGACTGTCATATAGACGGTATATGTGTCAATAACATAAGTTACGCAGACGACATGGTGTTGCTCAGTCCCTCGATGAGTGGACTGAGGAAGCTTCTCACGATCTGCGAGACGTATGCGGAGGTGCACGGCCTTAAATACAATTTAAAAAAAAGTGAGGTGTTAGTGTTTACGGCTCCTAAACAACAGCCCCATCGTGTACCTCCGGTATATCTCAACGGCGTTGAACTGAATGTGGCAACTCAATTTAAATACTTGGGTCATGTTGTCACCAGTGACCTACGTGATGATGGGGACATAGAACGCGAGCGCAGGGCGTTGGCAGTGAGGAGCAATATGCTCGCCCGTAGGTTTGCTCGCTGCATGGCAGACGTCAAAGTCAGTTTATTTAAAGCGTTCTGTCAGTCCTTCTACACGAGCAGCCTATGGGTGTCATATACGAGCCGAGCCTACAACGTCCTGCGCGTGCAATACAACAATGCCTTCAGGATGCTGTTGCAGTTGCCGCGACGTTGCAGTGCGTCGGGAATGTTTGCTGAAGCACGTACAGATGGCTTTCACGCCATCATGCGGAAGAAAGCGGCTTCCCTACTGCAACGTTTGCGTAGCACTCGGAACGGCATCCTGAAAATGATTGTTAGCAGAGTGGACTGCCCCATCCAAAGGCACTGGGTAGAATTAGGTATAGGTTTATGTTAAATTGAATTAAGTACTAACAACAATAACATAGCATGTAAGCACAATTTGTTACTAACCACTAACTACGTATGGACTGCTTAGGTCTGAAATAAAGTTTTTTTTTTTTTTTTTGTTACATTTTTATAGATACATTTCACAGATTTTCTGGAATGTACACGTCCTAGTCAAAGTTTCATACAAAAATGAAACGGCTCCAAAATTGTTGTTCTAACTCCAGAGAAGTTGCGTTCCCTGTGGAAACGAAAAAAAGCTAGGTCCAAAGGCTGACAATTTATATATAACGGAAAATTTAATTTATATAATTACAGCCATAGCTAATTTTGAAACTATATACCAAATTAGGTATTTTTTTTTTTGCTGTGGACCGTCCCGTCGAATTAAAAATTCTTGTTGGCGATACTGGTGGCTTGCTCCACAACAGTCCAAGTTCAAAAATAACTGAAAACTAAACAAACTAATTCTAACTCGAAACATATTATTGAATGTTTGTACTTTGAATAAGTTTGTCAGTGACATTTTAAGTAATTATATTCAAATCATCCATAGATAAAGATTGCAAAACTTCACGATCTATGGTGGAAATGTGTGTCATTGGAACGTTCCACTAAAAAAAATATATGATTTTGTACATAGTTCCAAAATTATATCGGCTGTAAATAAAAAAACTGAATATTTCCGTTATATTTAATCCGTCAGCCTTTGGAACCAATTATTTTTTCGTTACCACAGGGAACGCAACTTCCATGAAATTAAAACAAGCAACCGTGTACTCTATGGTTGTAAAACCGTAGACAACATAGGAATGTTACTAACTGTCAAATTTAGGCGGCTTTCGAAGCTTGAGACTCGTTATTTTTTTTAATAATTTAAAAAACTAAACTTGTTTTTCAGATACCTGACTGGCAGAGCCTTTGATATGAGAAAAATGATCTCGAAATTTCAGAAAAAAAAATGTGGTTTGCAGCCTTTCCTGACTATTATTCATCTGTTTTATAGGTATTTGTGTGATATAAGTATTATAATAATATATTTTTTCTACATAAATAATTCCCTATTCACTTAAAATAGAAATGATAAAATTGTCATTTACTAGCATTTGGACCAGTCAAAATAATTATAATAAATCAAGTAATTTTTGTTGTTATTCATTTATACCATATAAATTAATCTCATCATTATAATTTAAAATAATATTTCAGATATATTTTCTGAAACTCGAACTTTTAACGCTTTAACAAAGTCCATTTCTTTTTTCAGTTGTCCTTCCGTAGTACCTACACCAAGTTTAATTCAAGTGTTATTTGTTCCAGCTCTACATGCTGATGAGAGAGGAGTTAGCTCCAACCTCAACGAAAATACACTGATTGAAACAGTATAATTTTTTTACTATCTGTTCGGCTCAATGAATGGTGCTTGCTTAAATAGTACGACGTCAAGAGGGAAACCCTTACGCGCATCCTGCACAACAGGTTCACCATACCAAGGTTTTTGGCAAGAAGCCGTACAAAAAATTAAAAATATACTATTTGCTCTTGCCGTGACGATTTGTACTCGTTCCTGACCGATTGGCTGGAGAATGCACAACATAAGGAAAATTATGGGGGAGGCCTTTGCCCAGCAGTGGGACAACATAGGTTAACTAAAAAAAAAATGCAAGAAAATTTTATTAATCTGATATATTATTCTACCTCTCAGCAGATGAACCTATTCAACCCTGCAGTTGCCAAGGTATTACACTGAAGACAATAAAGGAACACCACATGTACTTGATTTGATCTCATCAATCATGGCTGTCTGTCAATCGTGGCCATCTGAGGTATTGTATTCATATTTCACAAACTATTTTTGATAAACATAATACGGATCAAATAAGTTGGGACATGGACAGACATGGAGCATGGAATTAAAAAATGTAGCAACTCATTGTACTCAAAATATAGGAATAATAATGGCCCATGTTATTGATTTTATTGAATCAGACGCTGATCTTTTATTGTATTAAGAATAAATCATACCGCATTAGAAGTACAAAATTTACTGCACTAACTATTCTGATGATAATGACAATTTTATACTAGGTGGTTCAAATGATTTAAAAAAATATACTAGAATGAGTGTAGGAGTGAAGTAAATCAAATACTTAGTAAAAATAATTACCATGGTTTGCAGCTAATGCAGCCGACACACCAGACGACCCTCCGATCCTCGAAGCATCAAGAAGTTGAACCCCGAGAAGCAGCAGACTCAGTAGAAAAAAATATATATTAGCCAACTTTTTTGATGTGATACAAATGAATAAATTTTGTTTATTTATTTATTTATGTACACACTAAACACTGAATAAAGTAAAATACATAAAGATTGAATAGAAAAAAGGAACAGCTGCTTATATTATTAGAAATTCCTTCCAGCAGACCTGCGACAGGAGAGTTGGATGCGAAACGTAGACAGTGTGTAAAACAGGAAAACTTAAATTGAGGCTATGAGAGCCAGAGTGGCCTAACTACTTAAAAAATTGTTATCAGTAGTAAGGAAAAAACAAAGCCCTGATTTCAAATAATTTAAACTAAACTAATTTATAAATTTTCCAATTTAACTACTAAATTATAAAAGAAAACTAATTTGTAGGCCACTCTAGCGCTATGACGTTTACCGTTTAGAGCAGTTTTTTCTGAAATAATAACAGTATTGAAAAAATTACAATTAGGCCACTCTGGCTATCATGACCTCAATTAGAGTATAAGCAACCTACCCATACTTACATTATTTTATCGGCTTAAAATAAACATGCATACAATAATAACAATAATACAGACCTAATATAGAAACAAATACATGAATAAATATAATAATTTAAATTTCTTGTTAGCAAGAGATAAGCAATTTGTGTGTCTTAACAGCACCCATAACGAGATTATTGATATGCCTAAATACTTATGTTGCAATAAGAATTCTATCTTGTAGTGTCGTTTATCTACCTGACGGGGTATTAAAAAAAACCTATGTGCTTTTTACGTATTATGTAAACGAACAACACACCAATCACTGAATACTTACTTTTTAAATGTATAAAAATGGTTTGAATTGACATTATAATGTCCAAAAGCATTGAAACAAATAGGTAAATACATACTTATTTGCCTCTAAACCCGAATACGTCAATGCTTGTAGAGATGACTTTCAAAGGATGAAAACTAAAAAAAGAACACAATGTGATGAGAATGACAGCGCCTTCTGCGCAGTCGCGTGTTCATCTCACTTCACCCGATTCCTGTTAGATAGAAATCATGCGGCGGTTTTCATAGCAACACCACTTCGGCGCGGTGCGGTGCGCAAAGGGCAATAAAGTTGAACCGTTGAATATTTCCATAGTACGTAGGTATTGTCGTATTGATGATGAGGATTTGATGAATATTTTTGTTATTATTCGCAACAACTAGTTAAGTACACACGCACACCTTTTTTATTTAAATGATTTGATAATGATACAAATCGTTTATATAATTAAGTAGTAGCGCATCTCATCATGCTAGGTGTCAGATTGCCTTTATGTCATCGGCTCACAATATAGGTTCATATTTAACCGGTAGAATCCCAGTGGCTCTCTGTAGGGCCGGGGTGGCGCCACCGGTATGTCGTGGAACAAGACAGTTCGTGAGCAAAAAAAAAAAAATGCCCTTACAGTGAAATGCTCAAATGACGATATTAGCCCTCATTTAGAAGCAATAATGATGATTATTTTACCGCACGACCGCGCGACCCTCTAGAGGGCCAGTGGGGCTTGACGGTGGCGCCACCCCGGCCCTACAGAGGGCCACCGGGATTCTATCGGTTAATGTAAAAAAGTTTTAAAAAACTTCAAAGTCATAATGACAGTGCCTAACGCGCAAGCGCGGCGTGATCTTATCACTTCATCCGGTTGTCGTAGCCATACTTTGACTAGATGAAGCGAGCGCGATGCGCGAGTGTCAATTGAACTCTTGTATTGAATAGATTTGGGCTAATAACAACGCTGAACAACGTCACACAGGCCTTGCTCGACTCGATCCACAATCGCTTCTTCAAACCACATCGCGATTGGGTCATGGCCGGGATTCCGTTTACTTAATCATTTAACAATGGGCTCATAGTAAAATAACTAACAATGTCCATGTGCATTTTCTTTAGTACCTGTCTTAAACGTGTGTTTTATTTTATTTATTGTACGTGCGTGCCGCGATCGCGCCTGCGGCTATACCTAATTATAGGCAAAAAAAAAAACATTCGACTTTCTGACCGAATTCCTGGCTTACTATTTTATTCTGAAACCCCCCAAAATAGTTATGTTTAGACACTTAATTACTAGCTTAGAAATAAGTAATATAAAATGATCAGTAGAATTAGCATAAAAAATGTTATGACACTCTCGATTATGATTGTATATGTTATGCTTGGTCAATCCCATGGTATAATAATATACTTCGCCAGGTATAGCATTCCGAGACACAGGGTGACACAAGCCTACGTCATCACCGCTGTGTTACCAGTAGTGTGTAATAATAACTCCCCAAGCGCCTTTATTACCTGTGCGAATCCGATACAACAATGAGGTTTTAACTAACAATTACGTTGGTATATGTTTAAATTGAATTGTTTCATTTGATTAGAAAAACGAAACGACAATTTAAATGTTATAAATATATTTTTTAACAGAATGGTGACTGAAAATATTTACATAATTCGTGTTTTGACGCAATAAAGTGGCAAATGCATAGTGACGTAAGCATGTGTCACTCCCGGAATGCCAGACCTTGTTTTTTTAGACCATGGTCAATCCCTAGCATCAGTGGGATGACATTGACAGCTCACTCCACGCAAGTCTTCACGGTGAGATTTTTTACAGAATCGACCGGCACACGGTGGATCGAAAATCGGCTGTAGAAGACATAGGATCTCGATTTCTTAAATGTTATTTTTTTTGCTGGAAATGACTTCTGCTGATCATTACTATGTACAAAAATGACACCCGAGTTAATTCTGCCCAAAAACGAAGGAAATATATTTATTTTACGAAAAATTTGTATGAAGCTAGTATGAAAAATCGAATTATCTCCTAAACGGCATGTTTAACCGTAATATCCTTGGAGGTGGTCATAGTGCTAATTATTTATGATTTTTTGGTTGCCGATTTGACGAAAAATTTAATGCCGTTTTTTTTTAAAAATCGTCAAAATATTTTTATTTATTTTTACATGTAAAACGATCCCTTTTAGTGTCCAAGTTAAAAAGTTCGATATGTTATTAACCCAAATATTAAGAACACACAAAACAAGAAAAATTAAATAAAAAAATTGCTGTATTTTGACACATTTTTATTAATTTAAATAAAAAAAGATTATCAAACTCTTATTTAAGTAACATATAAAGTTTCTTTTAAACTTCTTTTAAACGTGCTGCAGCTGCATATGCCAATTCACTGGAATCTTCGCCTGTGTGTTCATCAGATCTTCTCTTTTTTTGTTTACTTCCCAGATCTTCGAATGGTTTACGGGATCTTTTCGTCATTGTTCCAATGGACGTTGATGTCGACGGTTCTGGAGAGACTGAGGGCGCTCTTGGTATCTCATCAACACTTGGTTCTTGATTAACTAAAGTTTGCACAAAACTCGGCCAATCAATATTTGCTCCCAACCAATTCTCGTACTTTCTCCTGAAATTATCAAGGAATCGGTTGGATTTCTGCCACCTTTGTAAAGCGGCTCGCGTAAATCTCCGACAAAATTGTTTGAGAACAACACGATCTTCGTCAGACAGGCAATCGCCTATGCGGGATACAACTGCACTGAACAATACTTCATGATCAAATGAAGTACTCTCACTTCGTAGAAGAACAAACAAGTCTAAATTCGTGATTAAACTTTCCATTCTAAGATTTTATAGTCGCAGATTTAGTGTTAGCAGTTACACAGTTGTGAACAAACTAAATTATAAAACTAAACTTTAGCCCTTTTATTGAAAAACGCCAATAATTAGGTAACTACCCTCATTAGTTATCTTCTCATTAGCTAATGAAAATTTATAATTGTCACTAACTATTCTTAGAACTCATAGCACTGCTAATTAACAAATTAGCTTACTTATCAGGAAAAGTTGAATGTAATCCATAGTTGGTATTGTCGTGAGATATTGAAAATCATTAAATCACCTATAAAGACTCATTAGAAGACCTAATCAGTGTAGTTACTTAATCACTTCTTTTCGGACTCATTAGAAGAGTAAACAATTGGTAATTTGGTTGTATGAAAAGTTTTAAAACTCATGATGTGTTGATAAATATCTAGCTCAAGCATAGTTGTCTACGTGTGGGTGTACTATAAACCTCTGCCAACTCCTTCGGAAATATAGGAGTGATGCTATTTTATGTTACGTGTAGTTAAAAGTCCGTGTTCTTCAACATAAACACTAAAAGGAATCGTTTCATATGAAAAAACAAATGAAAATATTTTGACGATTTTAAAAAAAAACGGCATGAAATTTTTCGTCAAATCCGCAACCAAAAAATTATAAATAATTAGCACTATGACCACCTCCAAGGATATTACGGTTAAACATGCCGTTTAGGAGATAATTCGATTTTTCATACTAGCTCCATACATTTTTTTCTTATAAAAATTATAACTCTTCCATTTGTGCACACATTTACTTCATATGACATTTTATAGAACAGTAATGATCAGCAGAAGTCATTTCCAGCAAAAAAAATAACATTTAAGAAATCGAGATCCTATGTCTTCTACAGCCGATTTTCGATCCACCGTGCGGCAGTAGGATCTCATGAGAATGTTACTATGTTTTTGGCATTTACATTAGTACTATTAATATCATGAAACATAATTTTGCCTCATAATACTCAAATACATTCAGTTTTCACATGCTTTCAGTGTGACGCTGTAATTATCGTCTTATATTTCTGCTATATTATAACAAACGCATATTCCCTGGTGTAATTTAATCTAACTGATTTAATTTATTTATTTGTGTAAATAAAAAACATATGACGAACAGAATGACTTTGTAACATAATAAATACGTAGATTCGTCAACGGAAAGAACTTTTCTAACTATGCGCTAATGTCTGTTATGACATATTCAATGGTAGATATCGCTCATTTGGAGAAACATCGACGTAACTGCTGCTTTTAAATTTTTACAGGAGAGTGATTTAAAGTCGTTTTTTTTGGTAATCTGTTACTGTCTCGTTCTGAAATGTTGATAAATCTCAAAACCTTATTAAATATTTCACGCCTCTGCTCCGCTGAAAATTTTTTCGAGCACAATATAATATATCGACAACTCATTTTTGGGAAAAATTACATTTACGTCGATGTTTCTCCAAATGAGCGATATTATGAATGTAACGGAAACCGGACTTGCGAGATGAAGGACTTGACCTCCGTGGAGGAAAGATAGGTACTGGGGTTCTTCAAGGACCCTTCAGACAGCGAAAAAAAAAATCTACATTTTGTTTTAATGTAGTAATTCGCTAAGCAATGATATATAGTTAACAAATGATTCCTCTCTCCAAACTCACTTATTTTGCTGTGCCTGACAGGGTCTATTATGGTCTAATTTTAAGTTTACCACCTAAGAATACCTACATGTTGTAGGCAATAAAAGTATTGAGTATTGAGTATCATTGTGCCGATAGTCGTAACAGCCAATAGCATATTTTTAATAGCCAAAAACCTAGACCGACAGCTGAAGATGCTATCGTTGGGTAGTTTCAGAAAGCACTATTCCTGGACACGGCGCGAATTGTTAGGAGGTTACACTCTTTGGAGACCTGACCGGCCGGTAGCTGGCAGCTGTTCCCAAAATCTGTGACCACTATTTATATTCAATTACATAATAAAATGTAATTAATTATGTAATCTACTCAGATAAAAGGAAAAAATCTGTTGATACCATATCAGCATTTTAATACACAAGTGCTGCTGAATTCACAGTTTCAGTTTGTGTGTCGATGACCGTGCCATCCTGTATAGGTAAAATTGTAAAGAGTGCACATTGTGTCGTGGGTATAATAATATTCATGTCTCTGAGTAGGTACGGTCGGTTTGTAACTTAATTAACGATTCATACCGGGTAGCAAGTAGGTGCGTATGTCTATAGCTAGTTTTTGCTCGCGTCTTCGTTCATATTGATTTTCGGGCTTTTGGTTCGTGTAATTGGTTCATTTAAAAGTGTCCTCTAATCTTTACCACCAATACTGAAGACTTCGAAGAAGATCTGACTTCAAAGGTAACGGAAAAAATATAGCCGTAATTCGTCGTCTGCGTGTGCCAATCAGCACATTAGTGGAAATTACGTCCATAAAAATGCTATATTACAGTCAAAAGCTCTTATGTAGAATGATGTTCTAACGGATAAGATGAGTCTTGTCTTTAAGGAGCGATCTCGTACACTGTTGAATAGTACAGCTGACTAATGGCTGTATAATGGAGAAAATTACAACAAAATACATTTTAGTACAATTTGAAAACACTATGGTCCAGCTTTTGGCTACATTATTGTGATGGTATCAGTTGGTGAAGAAGACCAAAGCTCGCACACAAAACACAAGCATACATACTCTTATCATTGTTATGTTAAAATTATTATTATTATGTTGCCGTGCCCTAACCGGGTTTCATGTTGGAACTTACTTATATTGTAACAATTAAATGTACCCAATGTAATTGTATGAATGCAATAAAGAATTTCAATTTGAATTTGTAAACGTCTGCTGAACGCGATAAAGTCACACCTCATTTAAAGCTATAAGCTGTATTAAAGAATAAAATTTTGCCATTGGCTTTTTTATGATGTACACAAATTCTATTATTATGCTACCTCAATGAGCTTAATAGTAGCTGATTAAAAGATAATATGGAGTATCTACAAATGCCGTGCGAAGTATAAAGCATCAGATGACTGTTTGAGCTGTAAATCAGTGTAGCCAAACTCCACTCTAATTCCAAACTATAAAGTGTGGATATTAGGTATTGTACATCCTCTGAAGAGTAAACATAGGTTAGTAGTGTTATGATAAATTGTGTCATAACCTCGCAAAACGACCTTACCATGCGAAAAAAGAATTAAATTAAAAATAAATCATTTTAATCCATGGAAAAAAAAGCAAAAGCACTGGTGCACTTAAAAATAAACTTTCGAAAGAATACGATAACCATAGGAGCAAGGATAGTGAAAATATCCTTCATATATTTATATCTATGCGATCAAATGCCGGTGTCGATTACAAGTGAGGGTTCCGGATAGATAGATTTATATAGCAATGATCATGGTTCCATACAATTAATGAATTCGGTCAGACCCAGTTCGAATCATTTCTGTAGAAAGGATTCAAACTGGGTCTGATAGTAAAAGTTTTGAATCAAACAGGACTTATGAAGATGAGGGAGAAAATATACAGGGACAGCGACGTGCAAACTAAAACCATAAATTCGTCTGGGTCAGGATGACTGGACCAAGAGAGATTTTTGAAGTTTGAGCAATACCAAGTTTTAGTACCTATTTGGTACTATTTGGTACCAGACATCAAATAATTGGTACCTCTCTACAGAGGGAAAATTATTACGAGGAAAGTGGCCAGCCATTCTGACTTCAGAATGGCTGGACCAAGTCGGCTGCACCTAGTTGTAGGTGTTATAACTAGTTCATCTTTTCATTAAAATTTAGTGAAGTGCAATACCTACGTGGTCAAAATATATGGAACAACATTTTTTTTTTTAAATAACCCTCGGAAAATGTCCAGGGGGCTCAAAATCATGTACATAATTTATGATAACAGGTAGCCGAGAGTCGGCTATCGACTCCCGACGCCCAGGGTGTCTCCTCCTGCGGCGGCTAGGGGCGTGAGGGCGCAACGATTGCCTCTCCCTCACGCACTCCGCCTACTTACAAATGGAATGGTTACTGGTACAAATCAGATTTGTACTAGTACCCGGTATATTGGCCCGGAATTCGGTAATTTTTACCGCGAATTTAAACTCTATTACTTGACGTTAAAGTTCACAGTAAATATCATAATCAATTAAATGGATTTCTTTGTTTTAAAACAAATAAGGCAGTAAAAATAGGGTATATTTATTCAAATAAAAGACATTAGGTTCTTTATTGTAAATGTTTATGGTCTTCCTCTTCTTTTGGTAATACTGTAGCTGGGCCCTTTGCCAGCTATGTCCTGCTTTACAGTCATGATAAGCTGAAATGAAAAATAACACATCCCTAGAAAATCCCTGAATTCGTACCAATAGGGAAAGTAATTAGAAGACAAATATTGTATGGGCGTTAGAAAGTCATGGCGCTGAGGGCACAGTTTTTTGTCTACTTTACATGTCAGTGGTGCCCAAAAGTTAATAATACATTTTTATGCAACATAATAATAGCGCCCTCAATCAATCAACCAACTCAGCCTATCGCAGTCCACTGCTGGATATAGCCCTCGCCCCTGCACCACTACACCCTGTCCTCCGCCTTCCGCATCCAGTCTGTCCCAGCCACTTTTTTGAGGTCGTCGGTCCATCTAGCTGGGAGGTGTCCCACACAACGCTTGCCAATACGCGGTCGCCACTCCACCGGCCGTCGGTCCTCCGACAAACATGGCCAGCCCACTGCCAGTTCAGCTTGCTTACTCTGCAAGCTATGTTGGTAACTCCGGTTCTTTTCCGGATAACTTCGTTTCTGATTTTATCCTTCATAGAAACCCCGAGCATAGCCCGTTCCATATCGCGCTGAGCGACCTTAAATTTGTGGACTAGCCCGACTATCAGTGTCCACGTTTCGGCACCGTATGTTATAACGGTCAGGATGCACTGATTGAAGACCTTATTCTTCAAACATTACGGGATTAGCGACGAGAGGACTTGACGAAGTTTTCCAAACGCTGCCCAACCCAACTGGATCCTTCTGTCGATTTCTTTCTCAAAGCTGTGCCTACCAAGCTGGATGACTTACCCTAGATAGACATACTCCTTCAAAACTTCGAGAAGCGACCCTTCGATGTGGATTGGACTCGGCAAGCTGTGTGAATTGTACATGATTTTCATCTTGTTCAAATTCATGCCGAGACCAACCCGCCGAGAGGCTCCATGTAGGCTATGCAGCTGGTCTAACTATTCCAGCGTCTCTGCCTTTATGATGATGTCATCGGCAAAGCAAAGGTGTGAGATGTACTCCCCGTTCACGTTTATACCCTGTCCAGTCCAGTCCAGCGTCTTAAAAACGTCCACTAACGCATTAGTGAACAGTTTCGGGGATATTACATCCCCTGTCTCACTCCTCTGAGCAGTTGGATGGAGGTGATTTTCTTATCCTGGATCTGGACAGCCATCGTGGAAGCGTCATACAAACACCTCAACACTTCGATGTTTCGCCAATCAATTCGACATCGTTGCAGAGAGGCCAGAACTGCCCCTAATTCAATGGAGTCGAAGGCTTTTTCGTAGTCACCTTCACCTTGACTTGTTGTGCTTTAGCTGCTCAAGAGCCGCCCTAATCTCACACTGGTCGACATCAGGGATGTCCTCCGTGAAGTGGCGCGTTAGTTCGGCACGATGGTCATTTTCAATATGTCCCGCTGGTTTCGCCGTCCGCGTTGAGTATAAGTGTCCGTAAAAATCCTCGACGTCCTCGAGTATCTCGGACTTTAAAGTCACGATTGTACCATCCGAAGTTCTTAGTTTCATCAGATGGGACCTCTCTAATTGCTGAGCGAACACTTTCGACCCTCGGTTCTGCTCAATCGCATCGTGTCAGCGTTCTAATTTTTAGGTTCAAGGCCTTCTTATCTGACGAAGACGGCTGCACGGATGGCAACTCTCATCTTTCCCTGGTAAGTTCGAGAGTTTCTGAGGAAGGTTTGGACACTTTACTTTTTGCTGCAACGGGAAAAGACTGCGGGACACGTCAAGAAGCGCTTTGACCACCTCGTCGGCTTTTTCGTCGACATTGCCTGTGATTTCCAGCAGGGCGAACCGATTTGAAGTTCCGGGTGGAACTTTTCGGATCCTAGACATCTCTAAATATGTGCTTCTTATCTGTCATGATGAAGTCGATCTCGTTCCTTGCCACGTTATCGGGGCTCTGCCAGGTCCACTTTCAGGTCCAATAGCTCCCTAGTTAGGCAGAACTAGCAAGACTAAGTAGGATCACAAAATCAACTGAAGTACCTAAGATACTTAAGCACGAAATGGTTTCATATCAAGATTAGAGATCCCTAAGACACTGTTGTATACTCTCACTTTACTACTTTAGGCAGACGTTAGAATAACTGAGAACCATTGTACAGCAAGTGAAAAGTTTTCACCTGATAAATTGACTTAAATATCACCATTAAACAGAAAAGCGAGGTTCAAGGGAATTAAGAAATAATTATTGCTGGATAACAAATTAACGCCATTTTAATCTGAACAAGCCAATAACATATGAAAAACCACTGATATTTTCATGATATATGGGAGCTATTAATGTAAAAACATATCATTCCATTGCTTAATAATGCTCATTATATGGAATAATTTTGAGAAAAGATCTATGAATAGTTCGTACACCGTATTTATCTTGTGTAATATTTTTTTGTAAAACTGTATTATTTCGATGACGCGTGTAATATTTGTTAATTATCACCTATAAACATTAACAGTTAAGTTTAAACATGATAGTAACTTATCTTAGAATCATTATTTGTTCATAAAATAGTTAGCCTCCCATATTATTAGACGTAACAGTTGCACTGAATGAATATTTTTTTATTGAAATAGTAAAAATGTAGCAAAAGCCATCAGGAGCTGGAATGTGGCCTATTGATAGCTATCTAAGCCACTGTGCAGCCCATATACAGCACTTGAAATACTCTGTACAATTGTTAACAAGCTACTCTAATGCTTAGGGCTGGTTAATTTAGGGCCAAATTTAGAATATTAAGAGTTGTGTGCAAAGTCCTTGCTCAGAAAGCAATACAGCCTCGAGTTTTCAATAATTCTGTAGTCCAGTGACTACACAGCCATGTCTGCTACTTGAGTGAGTTTGCTATTTTTTTAAGTGTTGAAGAGTTGATTAAGCAAAGATTAACAGGGTACCATTTTGAATTTACTGAATACCTAGTTTCTTTTAATTGCATGTTTTTTTATTGATAAACTAGCTGCGTCCCGCGGTTTCACCCGCAGAAATCTCGATCCCGTGGGAATATCGGGATAAAAAGTATCCTATGTCCTAATCCAGGTCATAGTCTACCCATGTGCCAAATTTTATCCAAATCCGTTCAGCCGTTTTAGCGTGTTTGAGTAACAAACATCCACACTTTCACATTTATAATATTACTAGCTGCGCCCCGCGGTTTCACCCGCAGAAATCTCGATCCCGTAGAAATATCGGGATAAAAAGTATCCTATGTCCTAATCCGGGTCATTGTCTACCCATGTGCCAAATTTTATCCAAATCCGTTCAGCCGTTTTAGCGTGATTGAGTAACAAACATCCACACTTTCACATTTATAATATTATATATATATATATATATATATATATACAGGTTGGAAAAAATCAATGGGCCCTGAAGGGAAACTACTTTACATCCTTAAGATAGATTATTTTACTTAAAGGAAACATTCCTTTATTTTTTTAAATAAACAAAACTGTATTCACAGATTTCTCGACAAGCTTACCGAAACGGGGAATCTAACCAGCTAAAAATTCAAAAAATAATCACTCGCTATTTTATTCTACTAATCGATAGGATTACTGTTCAGGATAAAATCTGTCTAATAAACATAAAAATAAAAAATAAAAAGATCATGAAATCTAACATCAATTTTATTTTATGATAATTCTAATACGAAGGACACGTAAACATGAACGAAAATTATTACATAGCATGACATAGTTACTTGAACTATTTAAAATTACAATTTGATACACTTTAATAATTTTACTGATAAGTTGTTCGAAATGAGACTCCTCGTTACGGATACACAAATTTTGTCTTTTTTGAAATTCACTTCGTGTATGATTCCAACAACATTTTCTACCTCAAACCTTAGCTCTTCTACAGTCTAATAAGACTTTTTGTAAATAACATTTTTTACATGGCCCCATAAAAAATAGTCTAGGGCCGCCAGTCTCGACATTAGATAGCGACAAAAATCTGTCGCTAAGTCGTAGCGATGTCAAATTCCTGTAATAGATTTTCAACTTTATTTCCAAAGAATAAGGTTGAAAATCTATTAAAGAAATTTGACATCGATTAGACTTAACGACCGATTTTTGTCGCTATCTATGTCGAGACTGCCGGCCCAGACGAGTGTAAGACCTAATCTTTCTTGGAGAAATTTTATCTTTAACATTGACTGTATCGACTAGTGAAATAAAATAGCGAGTGTTAATTATTTGAATTTTTAGTTGGTTCGATTCCCGGTTTAGGTAAGCTTGTCGAGAAATCTGTGAATACAGTTTTGTTTCTTTAAAAAAATAAAGGAATGTTTCCTTTAAGTAAAATAATCTATCTAAAGGATTTAAAGTAGTTTCCCTTCAGGGCCCATTGATTTTTTCCACCCTGTATATATATATATATATATATATATATATATATATATATTAGTAGGATATAGTAGGAAGTAGGATAGGATAGTAGGATAATTATAATTATAATAATAATAATAACTTTAATTGCGGAAGTCGGTGGTAAGACAATTGATTCATTGTCTTACCACCGACTTTCGTAATTAAAGTTATTTACACCCAAAGCCAACTTTTTAGTGCTCTTTTTTTAAGTCGGTTATTTTTTTTAATAAATTTACCGATAAAATGATAAGCAAACATACAAGTTTACAATTAAATTATTATAGGTAGTTTAGAGTTCAATTAATCGAATTATACCTATTATACCCACTTCACCCCTGTCTAATGCAAATTAATCATTGTGTTTCTAACAAAGCGTATATGAATTTAAAAAAATCTAAAAAAACATTAAACTACTAGTTTATAAAACTGTTGTGTTAATACATTGTTTCAGAAGTGATAAAGAATTCTTCAATTAAAGTCGTTAGGATCTTGAAACTTCTCCATGTAAGTAGAAGCAGTTATTAAGTCCAAAAAAAATCTAAACAGCCCATTCTACTTGAAGGCACAATCTTCCCTCCATTTCAACCACTTCTCTTTCGTGTAACAATATTTTGTGGTCAGTAATTGAATCGTGTTAACCAGTAACTGGGTTGTGGAGGTCCAAGTCATTCCATATAAAATACTGGCATTGAGCTGCATCCGATAAGACTAGAAGCCGACTCCAACTTAGTTGGGAAAAGGCAGATAGATGATGTACTTTCTGGGTTTATCTTGGTGGAGAAAAAACCTTGAGGAAACCTAGACTCTATAGATACAGGATTGGTTTTCAAAGACCTGCCAAGTTTTCAGAGATGATTCAGAATCCATAATATTTTCAATTTATGAAATAATAAATCATACTTTTATATGCATAATCATAATTTTATAATAATTATATGTGAAGACGATGTACCTAGAATAAAATTACTATACTACAATAGGTAGAAAATTCTTAAGAAATAAGCAGTACTTTTGTACTTAATACTAATATGCCGTATCTGTATCTATTTTACTGTGTGTACATAAACAATATAATATATAAATAATTAGGTAAAAAGAATTAAAAATGAAGCAATGATAGATAAATTAAATATATGATAACTTTGTAAAAGTATATCATTATTCTAATTTTTTTTAACAAGTAATAAGTCAGTATGTGAGTTAAAGTAATCAGAAAATGTAAATCAGTGTCATAAAAATAACCAATAACCAGTTTGATTTTGTCTAGACTCCAGCGGGGTAATTACGTAACACACTAACAGTAGGAATGGGTTTCATTTTGACAGTTCAACAACATTCCTTACCTATCTAGTTTTAAAATATGATTGACGAAGTGTTTGTACAAACCTACTTACAGAAATAAAATCATTTATAATTTATCATTCATTACGTTATTTACGTTGTTGAACAGACAAATTTTTCGAACATATGAAGCAATGGATTAGCAATAGGCTTCAAAATGATTCAGATTGTGATAGATAGTGTGTTACGTAATTAGGGTGCTGATTCTCCTATGGAGCTATACCAGCATGTTTCCAAGCATTCTTGTTTACAAAGTGTAAGTTTATAATGTATTAGTTTTATCTCTTTCATTTAATTGCAATATATATAACAAGGTATTTTATTCTAACATTTAACGCAGTACCCCATAAAAGATGTACATATGTACTTCAGCTAATCTGAAAAACGTTTGATCTATTTTATCTTTATTTCTAGTATTAAAGGTATGTCGATTTTTTCTTACATATATAATATTTTCATAAATGAATTGGCAAAGTACCATCTTAATATTAATCTTTTTAAGTAGTTCCCTAAGAGATTCGTGGCCACGTAGATTATAATTGGCTGAGATAGCTCTCTTTTGAAATATAAAGATGGATTCAATGTCAGCAGCCCGACCCCATAATAAAATGCCATACGATATAATGCTGTAAAAGTAGCTAAAATAGATCAAACGCGCGGTTTCTTGACTTAGCTTTGTAACAGCATAATGATCTTAGCCGCCCCGCAAGAGATGTTATATGAGGTCCCCTATTGTAATTTCTCGTCTAGCGTGATTCCTAGGAAAACAGTTTGATTAATATATTCCAGATTTTCTCAATTCAATATGATGTCACATTCGCTACTTCTAACATTAGGTAATTTAAATCTAATGTATTTGTTTTTTTTTGCGTGTAGACGCTTTGTCTATAAGTATTATGCCCCCACTGGAGACCTTAATTTATTGAGGCACCCACGTCCGGTTAAAACAAAAAAAAAAACAAGGTCTCTTCGCATACAGAGAAGACACGAGCATTGATCACCATGAATGCTCAATACGGGTTAGCAATCACTATGGTAATAACAACTAATAGTCCTCAATGACCTTTATAGATACAGTAACACAAACGGTCCCCACGATGACGCCGACACCGCAGGAGCATGCGACCCATGAGGAGATACCGGCCGCTTCGGGCCTGGATGGCGAGAGGATTGTCATCGCGGGCATGGCGGGACTTTACCCGGACTCCTACAGCGTCAAGGATTTGTCTAACATTTTGTACAATAAGGTAAACATTTTTTACGTTACGTTGACTTTATATTTGCAGAGACATCGCGGCGAACATTTTTTCCATGGATTCTTAACAAGTGTTTAGATATAATTTATTCCCTACAAAAGTGCAACACCCCTCCACGACGAAAACCAAAATGACTTTTTTTTTTTAAGAAAAAAAATTCAGTTGTCAGTTTTCTAGAATCATGTATTTACTGTATGCGTGGCAAGTTTTCGTTATGATTTCTATTCCACTGTGTATGTTCTCTGTTGTGCCGATATTAGAACAGGCCGTATCTAGATGTGTAAGGCCGCATACCTTTAAGTAAAACAATTCTTATGAAATGTGAGTGGTAGTTCGGTCGCAACTTGCTAGAGCAAACTGCTCAGCATTAGTGTTACTCAGCAGAAGTCTTTTTATTTTCGTGTGGAAGTGCGGCCTTATGTTAACTGCGTGTGAAAGTTGAGCAATAGCACAGTCGTTGCGAAAAAATCAGCCCAATGCGTGTCAGACCACGCACAATGATGGGTTCCGTAGTTAGAATGAATTGGATTGTGTTTAAACGCCTATCAGAAAAGTACCTATTTTACTACCAAAAAAATCGAATTACTCACCAAATTGTGTCCACCAGAATTGATAAATGCTCACCAAATTGTGTTTCATAAAGTATTGTAGAAATTAACCTATTTTCCTTTTTTTATTTATAAAGCATGGTCGACGGAGCCCCGCTTGGCGAGGCTCCTACTTCTGGATGGTTTAAAAAAAAATAGCAAGTAATTGGATGGCGGGATCATTCAGACCCCGTCATCCCCTTCTAACCTAACCTGTCCGAGTCGGGGTGCCCCAAGTCTCGAGCTCGCTTCGCTCGCTCTTGCACCCTATCCCACCCTTGCATTTTGAAGCAAACTTATTTTTGGTGAGCAAACACACGAAACGCCACTCTTCTTTTGCCCAATGTCTGTGTCCAGCCCATTGTAAACGGGCTGTGTGATTGTGGGGCTCAATTGGTGGTACACGTAGCGGCCTTCGGGAACGAAGATTGACTTCATGCAAGCGATTACTTATGGTTGGATTGCTTATTAATATCCCTAAAGAGCTATAAACCCTCATAACCAAGATCATCGCGGTAATTTTACGATTTCGTCAAGCAGTAATTTGTATGGAACGATCTTGTCTGCGGGTGGTGATGCGAGCTCATCTTCCGTGTCGCTCTGCCACGCTGCCAGTGTTGCGGTAGCGTGTCCAAATTTTACTTATAACACTGCGTAGTGCCTAGAGAGATTGCCACAACACGTTGCCAAGAACCAGCTTCCAAAGCTGGGAAGCCTGTCATGTTCGTGAATTGGCGCTGTCAGTTGGGACTGGTCATTTCTTAGCTGCCACGGCTTATTAACCGAATTCTTTTAATAATTTTATTTGTGGTATTCTTTTTTTGTTTCTATTTGCTGTACTGTGGACGATTTTAACGTGTACGTCTTTTGTTACATTGTTCTCACATATATTATAATAAATTCAATATTAATGATGTAACTAATACTTTTGTAACAATATCATATATAAGAGTGTCCATGGAGTTTCTTGTGCGTTTTTTTCCATACGTACCTATTACGCTTTGGAATGGGCAACTAGCTTCATGATTCTGACTGACCGACTCCTTGCCAGTTCAAAAGTGCCTGTAAATGGTTTAATTGAAATAAATGCTTTGAGTTTGAGTTTGAGACTTCAAATATAACCGTTGAAAAGACCCACAAGTGTTTCCTAAACACTTATGAAGATTTGGTGTTATTATTTCTACGTCAAGAAACCTCTTCCCGTGGAGACTTCAGGACATAGCCGTTAGCTGAGTGTTCTGGAAGATAACCGCAACCAATCGGTGCAGGACGGCAGCGCCGCCTGGGCTGGGAGACACCTCACAGCGAGATAACCAGGATTAGCATACACCCTCCTTGCACACTTCAAGTCCAGCAATCACGCCCGTCCAATACAATAACGAAATCATATAATGTTCACTTGAACCAATTGTAAAGTTTGTCATTTAAACTACTTATTCGCTAATTACACTATGTAATTTATGCCATTCGGTAGAGCGCACTTATCTTATTCTAGTGAAAAGCGACTATGAAGTTTGAAAATAAAAACTACATAATCGCTTATTTCACTCTATCTTCGACGCTATTCGATAGCGTCCACCTAATTACGAACCTAAAATAAGAGTGCCATTATTTTTATAAAAAAGCGACTATGAAGTTTGGAAATGAAAACTACTTATTCGCTTATTTCACACTATTATTGATGCTATTCGATATAATATCCAAATAAATGCCTCCAGGCATAAAGGGCAAGCCCGCTTACATAATGCAATCCTACATTATGTTCATATAGCTGTAACTTCAAGTTACAAATGACAAACTAGGACTTTTGAAGTAAAATAAATAAACAGTTACTTAATTACTAATAACAATGAAAAAACCATGGTCAGCAAGACGACCCATCACCACAAGCAGCACCCGTTCACGAGCATAAAGCAAAGAACAGCCATTACCCCCCTCGCCATGTTTGAGGGAAAGAGGCAACCCGACCCCAGACGCAGAAGCAGTAACATCCAAGGGAGCATGAGGAACTTGCTGCCGGTTGCTCAGGCAAGAGTAATTTATGTTTTTTATGCAATGCAGATCAACCCGGTATCAGAGGCATCACTTCGCTTCAAGTGCAACCATCCAGAAGTGGTGCAGCATTCGGGTACCGTTCCAGATCTCAGCCGCTTCGATGCACAGTTCTTCAAGGTGCACTTCCGACTCGCGAACTGCATGGACCCCATGGCCCGCAAGATCTTGGAGCAGTCGTACCAGGCCATCTATGATGCAGGTTAGTATAAAACTACAACGCTACAAGCTTTTTTGAATGCTGCCATCTTGTTCTGTTATTACAATTTCTGTGACAATTTCACAAATATTTTATTAATATATTATTATTCACAAATATCATTCAGGCGCCAAAAGATCCTATAATTATTGTTAGAGAACTATAATTATAAGTATCTAGTAACGTGTCCCAACTAATCTAAAAAGGACTATCGACTTGAAATGAAGACGAAGAAATATCTAACATTTACCCGCGGCTTTGCTGCCGTGGTTTCAGTCTGAGTAATAGTATATTTTTTGTGGGATAAACTATGTCTACACAAAAAATCACATCGATCCGTTGTTCCGCTGCCGCGTGAAAGAAGGACAAACAAACTAATTAGCAAATACACTTTTGCACTAATAATACATACAGGGTCGCAGGGACATCGACGCGCAAACGTCGTGAAATGGTTACACCTAATGCCATAAATAAAATTACGAAAGTTATTCATCTTGTTAAAAATATTGAAATTTTTGAGCGCGCAATGTATTGCGAACAACGCGAACACAACGCTCCGCGGTAAATTTTGGCGCCCGCGTGTGCTTCCTAACTGGAAGCGCGCGCACACACACCCAAGTCTGTGCCGTAGCCGCCCGCCGTTGGACTTGAACGAACCTACAAAATATCGCCTTACGATAGGTACTATAAGGTACCACATAAAATCAAGTATAATTAATAATTAGTCTTGATAACCGATGATAGGTAAGTACTTATTAAGTAACCGATAGCCTAATGTCATAAAAATGCGATGGCGATGAAGATTGATAGTAAAATAGATAAGTACCCATTACCTCCAGTAATGTAGGTATCAATTAATGAACTTACCCTTAAGCTCGCTCATTCTGCCGCACGATAGTCAGAATATGGTTCGCATCACTCGTTCTCACGTCAAAAACTGAAAATAGTTGCGTAACTTGTAGCTATTTATAGGTACAAGTTCAATTCAAATATCAGCTTAGATCCACCATTACATTCTGGAATCGTAGGCAAAAATGCTGACCTATGTGCGCATCTCTGTGATCCTGTATATTCTTTGGTCGTTGTTTTGGTGAAGCGCGCCACCGCCGCGTATTATGTGCGCGTGCGCAAGGTCATTGAGGCCTCTATAAACAAATCCCGGTGGCCTGAGGTCAGCGGGCGTCGGGTATTCGGGCGCGACTCGATCGGAAGGGCATACATGTGAACTAGATTGTAGTATAATTTAAGTTTGAAAATGATTAAATAGAGTGATGAGAACACTTATCTTTCATTGCAAGATGTGCGTGACTGTTATAAAAAAAATGCTAGCATCATTACATTTTGTATAATAAAAGTCATGCGTTGAAAATAGGATGAGTTTAATAGTTTTACAAAAGTGAGAAAACAAAATGAACTTGCCAGTTGGAGGAATGAATGCAGAGAGAGAAAAAAATGTTGCTAGACTTTGGAAAATGTTAAGCTTGATTACAATGTTGCAACCTAATAAATTACTTACTAATCGATTACAAATATACTTACTAAAATGACAAACTTTAATGATTGCAGATTGAATATTAAGTTGATATGTTGAATTTACTTTAACATAGTTGGGGCCGGCAAGTTATCTATACAAATAAACCATGAAATAAGAACTTAATGAATAAACTAAGTATAAAATTTATCTTATATTTATAAAGGCAATAGACAAAGTTTCCTTAAAGAACGAGTGTAGATTTTATTACCAATTTTACAATCAGCTACCCTATTTTTTTTTTTTTTTGGGCGGGAAATCATCAAATGACCTCTCCCGCTCTGGGCGGAGCGGAAGGGCGTGTCAGACTCTTACTGACTAAAACCCACCCGTGTTCCTTCAGTTGCCTGTGCGCCAGGGCCACGGTAACTCTTTCGAACAATCCGCAACCCCGGCAGGCATCGGTCCTATCGGACCCCGTCAATTTTGCTGACATCTCTTTGAGGCGCGCGTGGAACAAGACGCGCCGTCGACCCGGGCCTGGTCCTTACCGGACGGCGAGCTGCCCATTGCTCGCCGTCCGCAAGCCCGGGCCTACGGTGGCCGGGAGTCGGCAATCAACTCCCGACGCCCAGGGTGTCTCCTCCTGCGGCGACTAGGGGCGCGAGGGCGCAGTGATTGCCTCTCCCTCTCGCGCTCCGCCTCCTCCTTGGCGAGCATTACTGCTTTGCAGAAGGAGGTGACGGCTTCCCATTCCCTCTCGCTCCGTACCATGGCCTGAACCAGGGCCGGACGCGAGAGGTCGCCGCCGCCGATCGCCGCCACGAGGACACGGCGGTGCTCCGCCCAAGCCGGGCAGACCTCCACTGTATGCTCCACCGTGTCCTCCGACAATCAGCTACCCTGACCTTATTATCAGGACCGGTGTAATTTTTTACAATCCTGGCCATAGGCCATGTTAATGGAGGCACATTGTCTTGTTTTACAATTACTAAATCCCCTACATTTAAATTGGGATGTGTCTCATGCCACTTAGGCCTGCTTTGTAACTGTGTAAGATAGTCCCTTGACCAAGCCTTCCAAAAGTCTTGTTTAATTTTTGAACACATGTTCCAGAACTTAAGCCTGTTGATGGGTACTCCTGTAAAGTCTAATTCCGGATAGGAGGTCAAGGAGCTGCCTATTAAAAAAGGTCTTGGTGTTAAAAAATTAACATCAGAAATGTCCGAGGTCATAGGCAGCAGGGGCCGAGAGTTCAGCACAGCTTCAATCTCTGTTATGATAGTATATAGACGTTCAAATGTTAAACATAAACTACCTATGATTCTTTTAAAGTGATACTTAAAGCTCTTGACGCCAGCTTCCCAGAGCCCTCCGAACTCAGGAGAATAACTCGGAATAAAGTTAAATTTTATCATATTTGTATTACAAAACTGTTCTACAGTCTCTGTGAGCCTTTGACGAAAACAAATCATACAGACCCTTTAATTGATTAGAGGCTCCTTTATAAGTTTTTGCATTGTCACAAAAAATCTGAGTGGGCATACCGCGCCTTGCAATAAACCTTTTGAGACATCCCAAAAAAGTCTCTGTAGTGAGGTCACTAACAAGTTCTATATGAACTGCTTTAACAGCAAAACAAACAAACAGCGCGACATAGCATTTAGTTTGCAGAGGTCTTCTAATCCTCGCAGACTTCATATTAATTGGACCACAGAAATCTACACCTACGACCTTGAATGGTCTTTGTGATGTAAGCCTTTCTTTGGGCAGAGAGCCCATCAGCTGTGTAGCCGCTGCAGCCTTCAAACGTAAGCACTTCATACACTTGTGTACTACCTTTTTAACCTCCCGATGACCACTGATAAGCCAATAATTCTGAGATAGAGAACTTAATATCATCTTGGGTCCCGCATGCAAGAGACGCAAATGTTCCCTTTCAATCAACAATGTTGTGACCTGACATGATTTTGGCATAATAATTGGGTGCATCTTGTTATATGAGATATTATTTGCATTTTGTAAGCGTCCACCAACCCGTAGTATCTTCTCTTTGTCCAGAAATGGATGAAGATTTGATATACCAGACTTCAAATCTTTCTTATTTAAAATTTAAACTATTTCCTTAGAAAAATATTATTTCTGGGTACATTTTATAACAACTAATAAGGCCTTTTGTAATTCCTTGGGAGTTAGTGCACCTACCTATAAGTTTATCATTTGAAATCAAAGAGTTATTTTTAAATCTAAGTATGTATGCTATAACTCTTTGTAATTTACTTAGATTAGAGGAGTTTTTGATGAGTTTAAGCAAATCTGATTGGTCGACAATAGATGGGTTTGCCACAATAGATGCAGACACAGTTGCAGGTGGAATAGGTAATTGGCAATTAGCATAATATGGGTGTACATAATCCTTATTAGATAGTTCTGTGGGGCCATGCCACCATAGCTTGATAATTTGTAAGTTTTGTGGCTTAATTCCTCTAGAAAGTAGATCAGCGGGATTATTTGAAGTTGGCACATATGACCACTTAGCTTCACTTGTCAAATCATGTATTTGTTTGACTCTATGTGCAATATATGTATTGGAATTAATATTGCTTGATTTAATCCATGCCAACACAATCTGTGAGTCACTATACAGGTATACCTTCAATGGAAATCGCGACAGCAACACCTTGTTCACTTTATGAGTTAGTTGGGCCAATAATAAAGCGCCATTAAGTTCAAGCTTCGGAATAGTTAATGCTTTATTTAACGGTGCAAGACGAGACTTTGAACACAACCAATTTACAATGACTGACCAGTTTTCCTTTAAAATTCTTAGGTATAAACAACAACCAAATGCCTTTTGTGATGCATCTGCATAGCCTACCAGTTCTATGGAAACTGTGTCACAAGAACTTACACAACGCGGAACAGTAATAGTACCCATGGCGTTCAAGTTGGCTAAAAATGTAAGCCAATTGTCCAACAGGCTTTGAGGCAATATAACATCCCATCCCAAATTGACAGACCATAACTGTTGCATAAAAAGCTTAGCAACTACAATTATTGGCCCTATTAAACCAAGCGGATCAAACATTTTACCAATAAAGCTAAGTACCTGCCTTTTAGTATACATCCCATCTTTATATGGTAGACTTGTAAAACTAAACTGATCTACAACACTGTTATATTTTAAGCCCAATGTTTTTACAATGTTATCTTTATCAAATTCAATGTCATCATTAAAATATTTAAGTTCAATAGGAACACTTTCCAGCACCTGAGATACATTTGAACACCATTTGTGCAAATTAAAATTTCCTAATTTCATAAGTTCTATTAATTGGACCTTGAGATCATGCAGGGACTCTATACTGTCAGAGCCACATAGTACATCATCTACGTAAGTATTCGATAACATAGCCTCTGCTGCAAGCGGATACCTCTTACCATACCTATGAGTCAGCTCTATTAGGCATCGGGTGGCCAAAAATGTAGATGGTTTTAACCCATATGTAATAGTCTGCAGCTGTAAACAACTGATGGGCTTGTGTGGATGATCCCTCCAAAGTCTATTCTGGAGGCAGACCTGCTTTGGATTTATCTTCACACAGCGAAACATCTTGGCAATGTCACAAATTAAAGTAAAAAGGTACGTACGGAATAGGAGCAGGATATCAAATAGCTCTCTTTGCAGAACTGGTCCATTCAACATGACATCATTCAGGGAGACTCTACCTTTTGACTTCATACTGCCATCAAATACCACACGCAGTTTGGTTGTTCTGCTATCCTCATTTATCACAGCATGATGAGCTAAAAAGTAAACATGTCCATTAGTAACTTCATATTAACCAATGTCAACCTTTTTTGCATGTCCCAAGGCAATATATTCTTCAATAAAGTGTTTATACCTTTCCAGATACAATGGATTTCTTTTAAATTTATTTTCCAGTATCAGAAATCTTTGATGAGCAACTGAAAAGGAATCTCCAAGCTGTAGTTGTTCTAAATCACAGACAAGTGGCATATCAACTTGAAATACTTTATTTTCAATTTTTACTGAGTTTTGAAAAGCAACCTCAGCCTTTTTATACTCACTACACAGCTTATCAATTGGTTCAGGAACCTTTTCAGTGAGCCAAAACTGCTCCATTACATTTTCTAGTTTGTTAGATTCACAGATAGCCATGTTTGAAACATAATTGTTGTCAACATTGCAGTCTTTTATATTTATGTTACCTCCAATAACATATCCGAACAAAGTTCTTTGCAAAACAGGGCCACTTGGAATTTTCCTATTACCATCTAACAAAATACTAAAGTATACATCGGCACCTAAAAGCAAAGAAATTTCTCCAGGCAGATTAAACTTATCATCAGACAAAATAATATATTTAGGTAAATCAAACTGTGAAACATCAATAAATTGTTGGGGTAATTTAGTGGTTATAGAATGCACAACATGGCATTTTACATTTAATTGAGTTTTTGACACTGGTGAATGTAAATTTACATTAACAAAATTATTCAAATCAAATCAAATCAAATCATTTATTCGCATAGAATGTAGGTAGTGTACAATAAAGTTGTTATAGAAACATAGTGAGCCGGGTACATTCTGCCTGAGTTTTGGCATGCAAAATTTAATAAATATAGTCAACATCAATAAATGAGCAAAATAATGAAATAATTAATAGATTAATAAATTATTTTAACAAGTCCAGGTTCATGCAAAAAAAGTGTATCAAATAATGTCAATAATATTAAATTGTTGAGATGTCATACATAGGGTCATTAAAAAAATCACTTAACGAATAATAACATTTCTGTATCAAAAAAGCCTTGAGTTTATTTTTAAATTGTTGAAGGGTGTTACCCTTTATGCTGTCTGGTAGTTTATTAAATATTATTGGACCCATGCAGACAACACTTTTCCTAAGTAGTGCTGTTTTATAGCCACCGATAATTAAGAGGTTTTTGTATTGACTTCTCACGGGACCTTTCTTTGTATCTGAGACCTTAGCAAACAAATGTTTATTCCTTTTTACAAAAATTGCCATTTCCAAAATATATAAAGACGGAAAAGTAAGAATTTTCAAAGACTTGAACAAAGATTCACAACTATCTCTAGGTTTAAGACTACACATAGCTTGATTTTGCTATTTTTATTTGTAACACCAATAATATGTGTTTCTTTTTGTATGCATGTCAAACACAAAGACTTTACAAGAGAGTTTTTGATGAGTGACACTTGACTACCTGAGTCAAGCAGTGCCCTGACATAGACTTCATGGCCTGCAATATTAAATAATTTTACCTTCACAGTTGGCAATATAACATTGTTACTTAGCACTATACTGGAGTGTAATGTAACAACCTCCTTACCCTCAATTTCCTTGTCTACAAGCAGAAGTGTATTGTGCCTCTCAACATACATGTTGTTGTTGTTACATACTTGACAGGTAAAGTGAAATTTACATTTACCACTATGTGCATTTAGACATGTAGGACATAGTTTGTTTATAGCAACAAAATTCTGACGGTCTTTTATAGAAGCCGTTTTGAAGGAAGGGCAATTGTAAAGTTTGTGGTAATTATTACCTTTGCAAAATGTACATAATTTTACATTGTTTGAGGTAGCAACATTGGTTACCTTATTTGACTTCTTGAAAGTGGCTTCATAGAGTCCACAGTCTTCAAGCGCCATAGCTTGCTTTTCAAGGAAAGCCATAAATTCTTCCATTGTTGGTAATGCTTCAGAGTCCCTGTCAAGTTGATAGGCTCTATTAGTATAAGTATCTAGTTTCCTAGTTAATATTGAGATAAGCAGCATATCCCACTCCTTTGTGGGTTGCTTTAAATTTTTCAAAGCATATAGCTGCTGCTTTATTTCTGAAATTAAAGATCCTATAGAGGCTGCAGTACTCTTCTGCATTGTAGGCAAGTCCAAGAGTATATTTATATGATTTATAATTAATCTTGCTTTGTTATCAAAGCGCTTATTTAATAATATCAAGGCTTCTTGATATGACTGATTGACAAGAGGTAAATTAACTATTTCACTAAGAGCATCATCACTTAAATATTTCCTTAAATAAAATAACTTTTGTATATCAGAAAGTGCCTTGTTGTTGTTTATTACAGCAGTAAATAAATCCATAAATGGTGTGTATTTTGTGAAATCCTTTCCACTAAATACCGGTAAGTCAATGTTTGGCAATTTAGATGAAGATACACTGAGACACCTCTGATGTATTCAAGTTCTTTAAACAATGGTTTATTTTGGAAATAACTGAGAAGTATTTTTCTTCTAAAATAGCCACATCTTCATTATCTTTAACATCTAACGACAAAATATCTAGCTGGACCTTTAAGTAGTCCTTTAAAGTTGAAATTAACTTTTCTTTTCGAGCTTGAAGAGCTTCAGCGGTAACACTAGTAATATTCAATGGGTCTTTGATAAAGTTTTCAATGCGAGTTACGGTACCTTTGAGTTGACCGCGCTTTAGACGCAAAGTCTTAAGATCCTCTTCCATCTTGTTAAATAACAGCACTTTATGAAGACTGATACACCGGTAAACCTAATAAAAACAGTTGTATTTGTTGTTGTTGTCGAAATGTCAGTCACATCCACAGAGTACCGCTTGCAAGATAATATTTTTTTTTTTTTTTTTCTTTTCCTTTTTGGCAACTGAGCCGATGTCGACTATTCTGCCAGCGTCATGTAGTGACGGCAGCACAGCAAGGCCGTCGAACTTTGCACTTTGTGGTAGTTATTATTTATTAATTTTAGCAGCTGAAAGGACAAGACAAGTTTTGTTAAATAACATGTTTTTTTTTTTTAATTATAAATATATAAATTGATAACTCTATTATAAAACGACACAGACATTCACAAAGTTATAATTATTATTTATTACACATCATACTACATTTTTATACCATTGTCATTTAAGAATTTTGAGAGGATTTTGATTAGTTTAGGAGAAAAGTTAGTCAAGAGGGAATGGAAGTTAGTAGGAAGGGTGATATTAATTTTGGGTAGCATATGGTACAAATCAAAAGATTGGGAATTTGAAGGACATGAAAAAAAGATATGGTCCAGAGAACCATCATCAAGACCGCATTCGCACAAGGAATTGTCACGAACACGAATCTTATTCAGGAATACTGGACTGCAGCAGTGACCGAGTCTTAGCCGACACAAGGATGAGACAGTTCTTTTGCATAATTTAGTGCATTTAAAAAACCAGGGTTTCCGCTGGATGTCGGATTGGATACTGGCGTAGTATGCCCCCTTGTGCTTTGAACTTACCTGCCACACTGTTGACCAGGCGTTATACATTTTAAGTTTTGTATCAGCCCGTAAGTCGTAGTTATGGATGACGTAATGCTTTTGGTCAACAGGGTTGGATGTAGCAAATTTAGCCAACGAGTCAGCGCACTCGTTGCCACCTATACCCGAGTGACTGGGAACCCAAGCTATTTCAATGCTTAAACCGTTGTTAGAGCAAGTGAAGAGTAAATTTTGAATGTCTATAATAATTTGACTATGAATTTTTGATTTTAATTGATTTTGACTTATAGCCTGAATGCTACTGCGCGAATCTGAAAAAATTACTGAATTTTGAATATTATGCGTTTTTATAAAATTAATTGCTTCTAAAATGCCAATACATTCCCCTGTAAATACCGAAACCTCCGGAGGGCACTGGAAGAGAAGGGCAATTCTGGAATTCTGAAAATATGTTGCAATTCCTGTGCATCCTGTTGAAGTTAATTTTGACGCATCAGTGTAAAATAGATTCCAACCCCTCCAGTACCTCTCGATGGCCCGATCAAAGTCACCTTTTACGTTCTCGGAATTCTTTGAAATACCAAGCTCCAAAACGACGTTTGGCCTAAAGTGGACCACTTCATATGCGGAAGAAAATATTGGTAGGGTGGGATACTGACAAACAGGTGAGGAGAGGTTTTTAAGCTCTCTGTACCTATTCATCAACGGGGGAAACGATTTATGTTTCCAATATGGGGATATATCTAAAGAGAGGTGTATTTGTTCTAAAATGGGGAGTAAGGGATGGGACGACAGAGAGAAAACTTTTGACAGGAAACGATCTGCTAAGTATTGTCTTCGAAGGTTAAGGGGAGGCTCTGCACATTCTACCTGGAGGGCATTTATAGGGGAGGATTTCATTGCTCCTACGACAATCCTAAGGCATTTGGCTTGAATGGCGTCTAGTTTGCGAAGCGCCTCTTTATTACAGGGTTCAAGTAAGAAGCAGCAATAGTCCATCACACTTCTGACCAGAGCATTGTACACTAATTTTAGAGTGTATGGGTGAGCTCCCCACCAGACTCCAGATAAAGCTTTTAGGACTGATACTGAGCGCTCACATTTTTTAACAACATTGTTGATGTGATCCACACCCGACATTTTGGAGTCCAAGGTAACTCCCAGAAACCTGGCCTTTTCCTTGATCGGGATAGCTTGACCATCTATATTAATGTCAACCTGGGGAATAAGACGTTTGCGAGTGAAAATAACAGCTGTGCTCTTAGGAGCGCTCAAAGACAACCCGTGATCGAGAAGCCATTGGTTTAATGAGGACAAAGAGACATTCAAAGAGAGAGCGGCATCCTCTATGGAACTGCCAGAGACCAATAATGCGATATCGTCAGCATACTGAAGAATTTTACAATTATAATTTAAGCATGAAGGAAGATCGGAAGTGTAAATATTATAGAGTATGGGGCTAATTACGGATCCCTGAGGTAAACCTCGCCAGGTCACCCTCTGCTCGGAGTTATCCCCTGGAATCCTTAGCTGAAGAGTGCGGTTTGAATTAATAATGCAGATGATCTGAATAATCCTAACCGGTATTCTCAGCTCATGCAGCTTTTGCCTGAGAACTGGGAGGAGGACAGAATCATAGGCAGCTGATATGTCTAGAAATACGGCTACCACAGACTCATCTCTACTAAGGGCCAGCCGGATCTCTGATGTGAGGATACCCACACTATCAGTAGTACCCAGACTTTTCCTAAAGCCGAATTGAGTCGTTGGAAGCAGTTTTCTATTTTCAACTAACCATTCCAGGCGGTTTTTAATTAGATGTTCAAGAAGTTTAATAAGAATAGACGATAAAGCAATCGGTCGATAAGAGCAATGATCACTAGGATCTTTGCCGGGTTTTAACAGCGGAATAACCAGTTGAACCTTCCAAGCTGGAGGAATATACCCAGAGATGAAACAGAAATTGACTAAGTCCAGGTAATATTGGTGGCATTTTACACCCGCTTTTGCAATGAAAGAGTAAGGGAATCCATCCACGCCAGGAGCGGAATCCTTAACATAAGTGAGAACCGTTTTAAGTTCGTCAAGGAAAAATGGCTTATCAAGAGGATCATTCGAATTTATAGAACCAGCAAAGTTTATTTCGTCTATACCAGGAACATAGACTGGGGCGACTTTAGTGAAAAATTGATACCCCAAATCTTCAGACAAGATGTTCGTGGGAGATGGTTTTAAACTGTTTCTAAAACTTTTCACTCTTTGCCACACCACCGACGCTGGGGTGGATGGACTCAGAGAACTACAAAACGATACCCAGCCTGCTCTTTTCTTTTTTCTAGTCAATTTCCTGGACTTCGCCAATATTCTGTTGAAGGCGAGAAGATTATCCAGGTTCATTTCAAGGTTAAAAGTCTCTTCCGCCTCATTCCTGGCCCTGATCATGGCAGTGCATTCCCTATCCCACCAAGGCGGAGAAGGGATTTTGCCTGTAGGTGATTTTTTTGAAGGGAAGCAATCATCAGCTGTAGCGGATACGGTGTTGGAAAAAAACGTAAAACATTCTTGAGCATTTTCATCATTGATGGGTGGGAGGGAAGAGATACGAAGGTCTAAAATTTTTGAATAAAGATCCCAATCCACAGAGTTCAGCTGGTACTTTAGTAAGGGAGGGTAGGTTTTATCAGGAAGAGATTTAGAAGGAATTTCAACTGTGATGGGATAGTGATCACTCCCGTAGGTCATATCTAAGCGACTCCAAACAAAAAGGCTGGCTATGCTGGATGAGCAAAATGTGATATCAACACAACTATTACTTTGTCCTAATCCGGACCTACGTGTGGCACTGCCATCATTAATAATACAAAGGTCAAGATCGTCCAATATATCCACCAGGCCAGCACCAGTACTATTACAAGAATCCGATCCCCACCGGTAGTGATGACAATTAAAATCTCCCATGACAAGTAATGGGCCGTTTACACTACTTAGTAGATTTTTAATTAAAACAAGGTCCTCAAAATGTGGATGTGCAATATAAAAAGAAAAAATATTTATACCCTCGACCTTAACAGCAACAACATTGATGTTGTCGCCAACGAAGGGTAAAGGGATCTGGGAGAATGATACTTTGTTATTGATGAACAAAGCACATCCTCCATATCCATCTGATCTGTCATGACGAACACCAACAAAACATGGGATCCTGAAATTGCTTTCAGAACGAAGCCACGTCTCAGCGATGCCGCAGACCGATGGTTTAAATTTATTAATTAAAAAGAGTAGGTCAGGTTTTCTGGGAGAAATACTCCTCACGTTCCATTGCAGGAATGTCAGGGGATGGAATGTTATTAATATAATGGACAATTGAAGTCAGTTTATTGGCAACGTGGTCAGGTAAAGATTGAGCAGGGTTAGCTAATACAGTTATTAGCATATTGGCTATAATATTTAGTATGTTATCAGACTTATCAGGACTACTAGCACCTTCCCTAGGGAAGGCACAACCATTTTGGGAAGGAGAGAAGGAGTAATCCTGAGTAAGGGCTTGATGAGCCTGCCTATCGTAACTAGGTGAAAGAGGGGCGTGAGATTTAGGTTTGAGAAAGACCGTTTTACGGTATGATTTTGGTGTTTGGGGAGCTGGACTGGGGTATTGAGGAAAATTGGTTGTTGGTTTGGATTTTAGGGAAGCTCTTGACACTTCAGCATATGATCGTGACACTGGTGGAAAAACCTGACTTGCTTCCGCATAGGAAACAGATTTCTCGGCCATGAGAGCTTTTATGCCCTTCTGCCGACCCAATTCAGGACAAGCTTTATCATTGGCATAATGATTGCCAGAACAAGATATGCAAATGGCACAGTCAGTAGATACTTGGCATCCATCACCTGGGTGGTCTTGACCACATTTGAAACAGCGGGGTTGCGAGCGACATACAGTACGAGTGTGACCGAAACGACAACAGTTAAAACATTGAATAGTTGGGTACATATATCTTTCGACTGAAAGGGCAGAATAAAAACAATAAACTCGCTTAGGTAAGACTTGCCCATCAAAAGTGAGAACTACAGTTTGAGTGGGTTTCCACTCTGTAACACCCAGAGAAGTCACCTTTCGGCTCATTCTCCTTGCCTTTATAACGGGGCCGCATCCAGCAGGAACTTTGATATTCTCTATGACCTCATCTTCTGTCCATTCACTTGGTACGTCTCTGACGAGACCCAAACGAGTAATATTAAATTGAGGAATAGTTGCAACAAAGTTATTTTGGACTAATGTATGACTAATTAAGAAACTATTCGCATCCTGGTGAGACTTAAACTCAACTGACACCCGGTTCCTTCCCAGGCGTTTGACACTACCTAGGAGAATGTTGCTGTAGTTATTTTTTGTTAAAAACATTCCAAATTTAACCGGGTGCAGAACAGTACCTGGGGTCTGGCCATCCTTCAAAGAAACATGTACAATATAGGGTGGGTTGTCCTTTAACGTGTACGATTGTCTTCCAAATTCTTTTTTTTGTAGCTTTGGAGGGTTTGTTATAGTAGTCGGGGGTGAAGTAGCTAATCTTTTTCTACTTGTCGATTCGGAGTCCATTGTATTTTCTAGCACATTGTCGTCGGGGAGAGAAACAGTTAACACCGGAGTGTATTCAAAGGGATCGGGAGGGTCAGGGGGCTTTTTGGTATCCATCGTGGATACTGGGTAAAATCTTTAAAAAAATAAAAATTTCGAGTTAAAACAAACCTTACACTTCAACACAAACACAGAATAGTCTCGATAGAAGGTAAAATTCACTAAAATCGAAAAAATTCGTAACACAAACAAAAGCACGTGTTAAACCTTCACCACTACCAACGAAAGTTCAAAAAGATAATATTTGAAACAAAGTAACAACTGACTGTCACTGTCAAGTGTCAGTGTCAATGTCAATGCGCGTTCCCGCTATTTCGTTAGTTTGACGTTTGAAGAAAAAACGATTTTGTAGGTGTAACTTTTTCACTTTCACAGCTACCTTTTAATTTTCGCATTAATTATAGAAATACGAACCAACACTATCACTATGATGATATTTCTTCTCGAAATGATGCTACACTATGTTCTCGAATCTTTACAAATGATGAACCGAGCCACCTTCCAGCTTCATATGTACTTATAGAAATACGAACCGACACGATGGCTAGGTAGGATGGATTTTCTTGGACTGTATCTTGATGATATGGGCCGATGGTTTCTTCTTGCTTCTTTATAGAGCCCAAATGCAAATATAGATTCTGCACGTAGACTTGCCCGGGCCGTTAGGTCGTGCACGTGAACTATAGCTCCACGAACAAAGTCCCAAAAACCACGGCGAATACACGAAGAACTCGAATTACCAATCGAAGGACCACAAGCGCATGTATAATAAAAGTCATGCGCTGAAAATAGGATGAGTTTAATAGTTTTACAAAAGTGAGAAAACAAAAGCCAGTTGGAGGAATGAATACAGAGAGAGAAAAAAATGTTGCTAGACTTTGGAAAATGTTAAGCTTGATTACAATGTTGCAACCTAATAAATTACTTACTAATCGATTACAAATATACTTAGATACTAAAATGACAAACTTTAATGATTGCAGATTGAATATTAAGTTGATATGTTGAATTTACTTTAACACATTTAGTTTCCTTGGTCTTGTGTCATATTTATTATTGTATATATTATATGTATATAAGTATATGTTTTATGTACCTATGTATGTATTTGTTGTATATGTAAATGGTACACCACTGACTACCTGCATTATCGTCTCTCCTTCTCCCTTGAATCCATCCAATGGTTGTCTGTAAAAGATCGCTTTTAGCGATAAGACCGCCCATTGTGTCACCCTGTGTAAAATGTCTACATTTATATCTGTAATTTTTATGGTGTACATAATAAAGAGTATTCTATTCTATTCTATTCTAGACCGAGATGCAACTGATAGTCACTTTCCTTTATGACAGCGACCGAAAAACAATACCTATATCATTACTATGTGTTAAGTTATAATATGATAGAAAACCGGACAAGTGCGAGTCGGACTCGCCCACCGAGGATTCCATACAAATTTGTAGGTTCATAATTGTTATAAATAGTTCAGGAATCGAGTCTCGCAGTTTTTTCCGAGCTTTTCCCCAAATTTAGTTTCCAAAACCTATAATTACTTATATTATTGTGTTTTATAAGTGAAATTGTGATTATACTAACAGTTCATACCTAAATTATATTTAATATTATTTATCTATATCTATCTACTTTTATATTATTATTATAAAAAGAGGGAAGATTTGAGTTTTGCTTGAAAGGATTTAACTCTAAAAAGTAGGTAGGTATTCAACCGATTTGAAATATTTACGTATTTACGCTGCTGGTATATATATAATAAGTACCTACCAATATACTAATTTATAATTTATTGTTAGGTGCTTAACATACTAAGTAATTGAATCTAAGACTGTATTAACGTTTTTTGTCTGCTTTCTACGTGAACTGAAAATGACCTATGTTTGTAAAATATCCTATTAAAATATAATATATATAATACTACTAGGTACAAGACACATAAGTAGGTAGGTACCTATTTAGGATTGTGTTTAATTACACAATTGAAAAGGATTAAGTAAGTACGCATAACAGTGCAAACTGTTAGGTCCTACATACACCAGTTATTAGATACCTATAAATATAAAAGAGAGAAAAGGTATTTTTTTTACATTCTTCGTCGTAATTCGAAAACATCATAAAAATAATTAAAAACCTTTTTAATCTTGGGCCAATGAAGCCCTTTCATACGATACTCTACATGACACGGTTAACACACTTAAAAATTTGGACCCCCGTTCCTTGCATAAGGACCCTGTTTTTTATGTGATTTAATTAAAAATATATGGTTTTCAGATTTTTCTCTTCTGTACAAATTAGTAAAAGTTTAAAAAAATCTACACAAAGATTTGTTCAGCCATACAATTATGACCGTGCATACCATTGTTTAACCTCGATGATTGATTACGTACTTTAAATAAAGACTGTATTTTTTATGATTTAATTACAAATGTATAGTTTTCAGATTTTTCCCTGTACTTGTAATATAAGACAATATTACTAGCCAAATTTCATAGTTCTAGGTCAACGGGAAGTATCTTATACATTTTAATCCCCTTGAGAGTGTCGAAATATACGTTTTTTGCGGCATAAACGGCCGTATATTTTTTTTTAACGTTAACTTAGAAGTTTGATTTTTTTCACGGCTTCAATGGACTGTAGACTTGAGTATATGGTTTTAATTTCAACTCGATACCTCCACGCATTCCCGAGATAAAAGGTCTTGACAGACAGACGGACACTAAGTGGTCCTATAAGGGTTCCGTTTTTTGATTTTGATGTACGGAAACCTAAAAACACAGAAAGTGGTCAATGTCACTGTTTATGCAGTTGTATGTTGCGCCATTTCTTGTTCCCATCGACATTACTGGGAAGAGGTGAAGGTGGGCATTTTGGGGGCGGTATATTTTGTAACTTTGATGTTCAAAAAGTGCTGATTATCCGCTTAATTTGAATAAATGAACTTTTCGTTTTTGGTGGGAAAGCTTTTCATATCTTCACCTATCTGTTATCATTACCATGATTCCGGTCATATTATTAATTATCTTTGATTTTACTTAACCTACTTCTGGGTACGCAACTTCTTTCTTGTCTACCTACGTGCTTTGTTGAAACACTCGCTGTATTATCCAAAATAAAATCTTTTATTTTCTCTTATCTAGTCCATATCCTACGTCGGCTTACAAAATGTTACAAAATACGTACGATTTTCTTTCTAGGTGTCAATCCGGAAGAACTGTCCGGTAAGAAGGTCGGGGTGTATATCGGCACATGTTTCTCCGAAACTGAAAAGGCTTGCTTTTATGAAGCCAGTTCTCGATCTGGTTTCGGCATCGCTGGGTAAGTCGAGATTTTAAACTGTAAAATATTGTTTTGTTTAAGGAAATCTATTTCCATTTTTCTTAATAGCAATAAGGAAAGAAATCACCCTGTATCGATCCACAAAAAGATTCCTTTACCATGATCATAATTACATTATCGTGCCTACGCGCTACGATTACTGCTACGCGTTACGCAATACGGTTGCTACTACGACGACACACTACAGTTACTGCAAAAATTGTAGCTCCGTAGTAACAGCTGGAGTCGCCTCAAGCACATGAATAAAAAACCGAGCAGAAGGAAAGCTTTTTAATAGAGCTCAAAATTCTTACCTACTTCCATAGGGCTGTCACTCTGTTCTTGAAAATAAAAAGAAACCGGGTAAGTGCGAGTCGGGATTCGGCAATGAGCACGGACGGATGGACAGACGGATGGACAGACCGACAGATGAACGGACGGACAGGCACTGTGACTGAAGTGATCCCATAAGTTTTCCGTTTTCCAATTTTGGTAACACTAAAACAACATTTAAAATAGTGTAGCTTTGAAAGACAAAATAGTTTATAATGTTAAGTTTGTTTCAAATTAAGTAGGTTCAAAAGCCAAAGTAAGCTAAGCAGGTACATTTAATTCCTAACCAAACGCCAGACATTTGAGATCAAAGTGGCCAGTTTGGAAACAAACGCCAATTTCATATGTAAGGACCTATTATTTGTACAGACAGTGCCACAAAGTCTGGCATCTTTAAAAATTATTAAAAAAAACGGTCGCGTCGTATAGCTGCCGGTGGCACCCCTTAACATTCACCGCTTGCTGAGCTGGCTCAAATCGGTTTGTACCCGCGCGGGCGCCGGTGCACGCCCCGCGCGCCTTGTCGGTGAGAGGTCACGCACACATAGCTGTGCATGTAGTAGTGTGTGTGTAGTGTAGTATGAAGCTTTCCTTCTGCTCGGTTTTTATTCATGTGCGTCAAGCATCGTTATAGCTCGTTGCTTCCGAGCAACAATTATAGCTACACAGCTACTTCAGTGGCTATAATTGACAATACCTACACCAAACTCGAATTAATCCATGGATTTAATATAAACTGCTATTGTTTTGTAAATCAGGTGCAGCAAAACTATGTTCGCCAACCGCATTTCCTACTGGCTGAACGCAAAGGGTCCTTCGATGTCGATCGACCTGGCGTGTTGCAGTTCCACTGCGGCGCTGGAGCTGGCATACCTCGCTATAAGTCAAGGCAAATGCGAGGCAGCCATCGTTGGAGGCGCCTACCTGTGTCTGCACCCACAGTCGGCCGTACACTACGGAAGGTACTATCAAGAAACTAAGACCTACACATACGTATTTATTATAAATTAATTAGATACTTTATTGTACACCACATATTATAAAATAGGACAAACATTTATAATAGTACTGTACACTAATCTCATCTTTAAAGGCGATATTTTACAAACATCCTTAGGATGAATTGAAAGAAAGGAGAGAGATAATGATAATAATGTCACCTTTCATTCTTTTGAAAAGTTCGGAGCTATTATCGACTGCCTCTGGCTTCTCTCTGCTTCTTCCTGGAGGTCGTCGATTTTCCGCTGTGCCGATATTACATTCTTTCTCTGTCCTTCCTATAGAAGCGTTAGTCACCTTCAGAGCTACCTTATTTATTCACCTGGCTACCGCCTACAGTCCTGCAGCTTTATCTACGTGAAAATCAAAAGCCATATCACGTTTACCTACGTTATCAAGTCCTGCAATATTTTTAAGCCTGTCCAAAGATTGTTTCAGAGATTACTTCCAACATTTCTACTCAAACACTCATACTTTTCCGCTACTTATTAATATCGAAAAAGGGTTTCAATAATTATTAACTCATATTACAGGCTCATGAACCTTTGTCAGGATGGTAAAACTAAATCATTCGATGAAAACGCTGATGGGTGTGCTAAATCTGAAGCTATCAACGTTTTGTTCCTGCAAAAAGCGAAAAACGCATTAAGGTAGATATATTTTGATGTTGGTTTAGATCGTATAAAGTTTATTTTTACTCATATATAAACAACAATATTTTTATAACTATTTGCAGGATCTACGCCGATGTATTGCACGCTAAATCACAGTTTACGTGTATATTGCCTGGAGAAACGGGCCCTCAATTCGGATTCCTCAGAGACTTTGGTAAAACAGTCAGCTTCATTAAGAACTTCTACGAGGAAGCGAGAATCCCGGCACAGGCCATCGAATATGTAGAAGCATGTGGCTGTGGCAAGTACTTACACATAAATTAAATCATATTACTTAACAAAAAAAAAAAAATTGACACTCCTGGATCACACACCACTGAGTCAAAGTGAGAAAAGGAAAGTTGTGTTACAGTAGACCATTTAATTTTTCACACCGTCAAAATATGATGAACATCAAAAAATAATGTTAGGGCAGCTGGTTTTAATTCAGCCCCTTCGTAACATGAAATTAAAAAAACACATGTAAAAATGATTTTACGTATATAAATTGAAAACCAGACCTAAAGAATAACCAAACTAATCCATTTGACAGCTGTACCAGAGGCTGATAAGGTGGAGTTGGAAGCTATAGCGGAGGTGTTCTGTAAGGAAAAACGAGACCCTCTCCTGGTGGGCAGTGTTATGTCCAACGTTGGTTACAATGAAGCTGCGTCTGGTATCACTGCTATTACAAAGGTAAGCCTCGCCTTAGAAGACTTTATTATTCTTGGGCAACGAGATCTTAAACGAGAGTGACACATTTTCGTTCAGAATTCAAATATTCTGAAACGCTTTAAAATGTACTAAATTATATTAGGTTTTAATAGACGCTGCTTTTTTATAACACCGTTACACTACGTTATGAACTATTCACCATAACGTTACTTAAGGTTTTTTTTTGTCGAAAAAAATTATTAAAAATATACAGCAGTATTTTCATCCCTCTCGCAGGTATTACTTGGCTACCACACTGGTCAGATAGCTGCCAACATGCACTGCGACAATCCGCGTCAGGACGTGGTTGCTCTGCGTGAGGGGCGCATGCGCGTCGTCACCGAGCACCAGAGTTTCGGCCGCTCTTACGTCGCCGTCAACGGTATGTCCGTCACCGGCGCCAATTCACACGTGCTGCTGCATGGACACTATAAACCAAAGGTAAAAACATTACCTACCTTCACCATCCACCTGGCCATAGCCTAATTTATTTATGGCCCACGCAACAGTTCTTCCCTCTTTCATACCTACATTTCTATCGGAAGTCATCTCAGCATTCAGACCCTTTCTACCCAAATCCCCTTTCACACAATACACACAAAGTTTCCTTTTACCCAATTTAGCGTTAAATAAATAAATAATAAAATTTAAATAGCTTTTATATTTTTCTGACCCTTTCTACATAAACAAGTTCTTATAAACAAATAATATTTGTATTATGATATTATGATTTCTGCTTGTTAACCTTATATTAGCAGATTAGCTATTATCTACTACTATTACTATTAGGCTGTCTTACGACACACGCCTCCTCTATTTCCCTCCACTTGTTCCTGTCCAGAGCTGTTCTTCGCCAACCTTTTGGCAGATCATCCTCCCACCTTTTCATTTGTCTTCCTCTACGTCTTTTTCCATTCCTTAGGTACCATTCCGTGACCTTTTTCGTCCATTTTTCCATCTTAGCTCTCATCATGACATCCTGTTCATTTCCACTTTAGCGTTATTTTAAATTAATTACTGGAAAAAAAGATAAGATTTTATTTACTTTGTCTTTCAGGACCCCAACCGCTACAAGTCGAGCATTGCTCACCTAGTGACTATTTCGGCAAGACATGAAGCAGGGGTGACTCATTGTCTTAGCGAGTTGAAAGCCAACCCCATAGACCCTGAACAGTTAAGGCTGTTGCACAACATACATCAGGCGAATATTTCAGGACATTTGGGCAGAGGATTCGTTATTCTACGTAAACACATACTTACATATTTATTTATCAATTTGAATTCGCATCTTTATTAAGTAATAGCTAGAGTGTTGCCTAGCCTAAATGGTAATGCCTGAAGTGCTATGAGTGAAAATAACAGCAGAAGAAGTGCAGAAAACGACAACACGTCAGACCCAGAAAGAGTTGGCGAATTGAACTTGACTCATTTCTAAAGATAGACCAAAGATGGCAATAAATATAGGAGGAAAAGCGCCTTGGGATACTAAAAACTTATAATAGCACCTTAGTTTTGCAAACTAGCCAAATAAACACAATCTTGATACTTAAATATTTTTTCTAGAGACGGACGAAGAACAGAAGACCGTATGTCTATCTGAGAAGTCTGAGTATTTCGACGACGCTCGGCGGCCGCTGTGGTTCGTGTACAGTGGGATGGGCTCGCAGTGGGCTGGTATGGGCACGCAACTTATGCGCATACCGATCTTCGCTGCTGCTATACAACGGTACTAACATAATCTCAAGTAAAAGAATTACAGTGGATATGAAACTTGAAACATTCTAATCATTCATATATATTGCAGCTGCCACAAAGTTTTAGAGCCAAAGGGACTCAGCATTGTTGATATAATAACATCACCCGATGAGACCTTTGACAACATTTTACATTCGTTCGTTGGAATAGCCGCTGTACAAATCGGCCTGACTGACATTCTCAAAGAACTTGGACTGGTACCCGATGGAATCATTGGTATGTAATAAATTCAAAGGTTAGGTATATGTATGAAAAAAAAATGTTTATTAAGGAGATGACGGGATATGTTACATGACTCCTTTTCTAAAGATAAAACTGACTGTGAATGTGAGTACTATGCAGGCTAGATAGAATTCGAATGAATCATTAATATTAATATCAGGCGGTTTTGTATATTTTGTATGTGGTCTACGCAAATGTCTTGCAGATCTGGTGGCGTTGTGTGATGGGTCGTAAATAGGGTTGAGCTACACGATGACTGATGCATGCATGCCGTCTGTCGATACATTTTAACTCAAAGCTGCAATGGTTCTTCCTTCAAAAGGCCCTTCCAGACATGGCCCTGCATTGTTAGATTCACATAAAATCTTAATAATATAATGTTTGGACTTTAAAAGAGACCATGACCTCTGAGTTTATTTCGGCGTTTCTTCTCAGGGATCAGTCAGCTAGGAAATACGCGTGCTATATAATTTTAAAATATTGACCAAAACAGTACATGTAAAAGTGTCTTAAATGATCTATTTACAGAAATAAACATAATTTCATTTCATTTAATCATTCCATTATTAATTTCAGTCAGTAGAGAAGCAACTGGATATTTATAAAAAATAATAAAGGAAACACTAATAACAACAATGTTTAACAGGTCACAGTGTAGGAGAGCTAGGATGCGCGTACGCTGACGGTTGTTTGACGGCGGAGGAGATGATACTGTCAGCTTACAGTCGTGGCCGCGTATCGCTGGAGACTAAATTCATCCGCGGATCCATGGCTGCCATAGGTCTGGGATATGAACAGGTAATTTAATTGAAGTCATCTGTTTAGCTAGCTTTACATTATAACAGCTACAGGCAACTCGAGTACAGCAGTTGTACACTCGAAGGATTAACATAGGTAACTCCTCTATTGAACACTTCAAGCAGTAGGTATTGCAGCGTAGAACGTGCCCCAAGCATGCCGGAGAGTCAAAAAAAAACACTCACCGCAAATAGACGTAACATTTATTATAACATTAAAAGAAAACATCCGAAATACATCATCATAAAGAAGAAAAAAAATAAGAGGGTAAAAAAAAATAATATATATTTAAAAAATTCGGTCGTTGGAACTATTAATAAAATTGGTAAAAGCTAATTAATCAAAATTTGATTTTAAGAGAAAAACTTAAAATATGCTACCAAATATAATGCGTGTTAAATGCGCTCAGACAAACTAAAATTCGATTGTAATCGTATTAATTCGTATCGCTCTTTAAAGCGGAAGGTTAACGTTTTTCTTTACATAACTCATTCAAATAAATTTGAATTACACTAGAAGCTCTGGAGACTAGAATTAGGTAAGCAGTTAAGATACAGACAGACAGATAAGTTGATTCAGAACTAAAAAAGTCTCTGGACTGTGTAGTACAGTACTCGTACGCTTCGTGTATTGTGATTCTTGCGCGTTATAGCGCCACACAAACAACTTATTTAGCACCTGATGTCCTAGCTAGTGTATGAGAGTTGAACCTCACTCTTCGACTTTACACGGCAACGGTTCCGTGGTTTCAGGATCGTTCGGCTTCAGCAGTCGGCAGATGAACGAAGAAGATAGGCCGACAGTCAGGTTGCTGGGTAAAGTCAAAAAAGGTCGCCTTTCAAACAATAAAAAAGTAATAATAGAAGAAGAATCCTGGGAACGGACAGACGATCGGTGTTTACGATTAATACTTCATATGGGAAACTTCTCGGTAGAAAAATCTAGCATTTACTAAACATATACGATAAATGGTTTTAATAACCGAATTAAAATTTAATTGTTCTATTGAGAATTCCAACGACAGAATCAAACTTCCTTCCTTTTCTGACAAGCTTGTTTGACACAATTGTCGATTTTTTGAATCTTCTAATAAATTACGAATAATAACAAGTTGACCGATTGACGCGTTTAAAGTATTTAAATGATTTGTGAACAAAAAGTATGTAATTGCAGGAATTAAACTGCAGTATGTGTATTAATGGTGTTATTATTATTTTTCAGATCTTACCATTGTGCCCACCTGAAATCCAAGTTGCTTGTCACAACGGGCCTGAATCTAGTACAATTTCGGGACCCGCTGAAGTCATGAAGGAGTTCGTCGCAGAGTTGACTGCTAAGGGTGTTTTCGCTAAGGAAGTACCATGCTCCAACATCGCCTACCACTCGCGTTACATTGCTGATGCTGGTGAGTTTTTTACCCTTATGAATGCTTAGTAGCATCCCATAACTTTGTGAGTTAATGACCATGCATGATCAAAAGCCGCTCATCAGGTCAACAAAATAAATTAATAGTTTTTTTATTTTCAAAGTTGTACAGGAAGTAACTAGATGGTGTTGGCGTCGAATTAGATGTCGCTATAGTTTCGTTACAACGATTTGGTTGGGGTCGTGTGAATTTTAGCAAATGTAATACCAGCTGTAGAACAGTATACAGTTTGGTTGTTTTATTTCAAACTGAGATTTTGAAACAAATTTTGACCTTATGTGTATACTAACAGGGTTGAGAACCCTGTGAGAATACACATAAGGTCATTATTTAAGTACTGAGCAGCATTCCCAAAGTTCGATAAATACAATTAAAAATGCAGGACCTCAACTACTCAAGTATTTATCGGAGGTGATCAAGGATCCGAAACCAAGAACCGAGCGTTGGTTTTCAACTTCTGTACCAAAAGGGAAGTGGGACAATCCGACTTCAAAGCTCTGTTCAGCTGAATATCACACCAATAACCTGCTGGTAAGTAGTGATGTTTCTGTGCAAGTAGCTACTAAAACTCTATCAATACATTGCCCGGCCATGACCTTCCAGACTTCAGGCCTACCAGGTTAGACTCCCAGCAGTCCGGGCTTTTAACGTCAGAGCATGCTCCGAAACCCTTGTGTGAACTTGTTTAAATATGGCCCACGTGAACGAGTTCACACAAAATATATGCCAGCAATCATATTCCACTTTCTGTTGAGACTCTGAGCCCGGATATTGGAAGGCCCTTACCCTAATATTAATTGTGAAGGTCTAAGAGCGTCAGAGATGCCACATAGCCGAAATTTAATGATTGGCTAAATATGTAGACAAATGCAGGTGAATCACACAGACATAGGTTTAACTGGAGGCGTTACGAAAAGTCTGCGGAGAGTTCCTAATAATTTATTTTTAAAGAGCCCGGTGCTGTTCGAGGAGACGTCGAAGCTGATACCTAACAACGCTGTGTTGGTGGAGGTGGCGCCGCACGGACTTCTGCAAGCCATCCTCAAGCGATCGTTGCCTAGCAACTGCAAGAACATCGCACTGACCAGGAGGAAGCATGCTGATAATACATTCTTGCTGCTTGAGGGTATCGGCAAGTAAGTAAAATGATAAGCATAGTCAAATTAGAATTACAATATCACTCTTTCATACAATAACTAACTTTTGCCGGCGGCTTAGTTTGCGTGGAAGATCGTTTTACCAACTCGGAAACGTTCGCACTATACAGCTCTGCTCCTTCGAAGAATAAGGGTATGACATTATTGTTTGTGTTGTTTCAAAACATCTATTATTTTCAGGTTGTTTATGGAGGGTTACAATCCTAAAGTTCATGTACTCTATCCGAAAGTTGAATTACCAGTTGCTACGGGAACGCCATTCCTGTCGCATCTAGTACAATGGGCTCATGGTGAAAAATGGTAAGTAGCACTTTCTTTTTGTTATTCTTCGCACATTTTTGAACAAAATTACACAGCAACTACGTCCGGCTCGTATTTGCATATTTTGAGTACTTATAACTTTTTCTATTTCAGGCCATTGGCAGTATATCTCATGGCAAATAGGTCAACAACTACCTCCCTTGACTATATCGCCTCTGTGCAAGATACAGAACATGCTTACTTACAAGGCCACTCTATGAGAGGTAACATAAACACCCTATTTGTGTGCTGCTTTAATTCCTAGACCCAATATGAGGCTTGGAATTATTTTAAACTAATCACGAAGTTAGATTCCGCATTCAACACCAAAATTAGAATTATAATGCTAAATTTTATATGCGAAGCATATATAATTAAACCACGTACCGATAAAAACCATTTATTTTCCGTGGGGAATTCGTCATGGATACCCTCCGTCTGGAAAGAAGGAAGGGTTATGTCAGACTTCTACTGACTAAAACCCCACTGTTACTTCCAGTACGATGAGTCGGGGGCCCGGAAGATACGTGTATATTCACTGTACCCAGACTGGTATCAGCCAGCCATGCCTAGCGGGCCCCATTACCAAGCGCAGCCGATCCCACAACCGCACGTCCTCCCATGAAGGTGCGCATAATATTGCGTGCCACTTCTTTGAGCCTAACTGCTAAAGCGGTGACACAGCCCCAATTCCGCCGCCCGCAGGCTCCTCCTTATAGTGACCGGAGATCGTAAAGCGACCTTTGACGCCCGGCTGCTATTCCTCCATAACAGGCCTTACCGCTTCTATTGTGGCGAGCCCCCATCTGGGTTGTGCAAGTCGCTGTCTCCGTTCAGCCACTAGAATCTGACAAAGCTCAGTTCTTCATGCTTCGAATTCCCGGTGAACCGGACGCTGACCACGCGCTAGCTCCATCTTTGGCCAACTATATAAAGAGGCACGGATTTTCGCGTCCAGATCCCAGGGCATTGATCCGGTCTGGAAAGTTGCTGCTTCGTAGGAGATCGTACGGTATCCCCTCATTACTCTAACAGCCCTCGCTCTCTGCGGCTTTCGCAATATTGCAACGTTGCGGGCCGTCAGGGTGTCCGCCCACACAGGCGCCCCATACTGGTTTTTACTATGTCGCCTTATCGATGAGTTCTCGTCTTCTCTGCTTATTTATTCATTCGTCTCCCAATAAATCATACTTACATTGATTCTTACTTGTTTAATATAATATCAACGATCTTCATCTTTAGGACACAATTTATACCCGTTTGCCGCCACACTAGCTCTGGTGTGGGACACCTACGCAATGACGATGGGAATCCCGAAGAAACAAATGTCTGTGGAGTTCAGTGACCTGCATCTGTATGCGCAACCGATAATACACGATCAACGGCAGATTCGTATTAACGTCCATTTCCACAGAGGAAATGGGCGTTTTGAGGTACTAAGATTTCCGTTAGATAAAGCCCCGTACTAACTTTGCCAATTCAAGATCTCCACGCTAGAGCATGTTTACGCCAACAGCCATCAGTTGGTCAGCTAACATTGCCGGTCTATTACCATTTCAGCTTACTATTCTTAAGGCCAGGTGGACGACTAGTTCTCTTTATTCTCACCTCATTTCGGATTCGGTTCTTTTTTTGTGTTCTTTAAAGCCAAGCACACATTACAACCTCAACAGGCCGCAGCACAACGCTTTTACATACAAAATATTGCGGTGCGATCCGCCTGTTAGTGCGCGTTGGTCCATAGGTAATGTACAAAAGTGTTTTTTTGCAATGCGTTGCGTTGCAGTGCGGTGTGATCCAGCCCAATTTACGCTAGCCTAACGTAGTGCTTACTTTATATTAGGTATATCGTCGCCTTTGGGTGAAAACCTCATAAATATGCGAAAAAGGCAACTTCACAAAAGGAAGAAAAACCAGCGCCCTGTAAAATTTTATTACCACAGCTTCTACAAATATGTGTATTTCAATGTATAATTTGGATATATTTTCAGATTCATAAGATACATATTTCAATCGTAAACGCGTAAAATGCAACTTGCGAGCTTTACTTTAAAAAAACATGGTTTGCTGGTGACAGTTACAAGTTTATCAATGAAACATTACATAATAAAAATCGATATACTTTTTTTAATCCGTATTGTTTCGTTGCCTTACTAAACTATAACTTATTATAATAAATAACACTTGAAGTGTTTGCCAATAATCATCAAAAAAGTCCTAAATATAATTAATATTTATAAAATTCTAAGTATTGGTAGATTGAAAACCACGTATGTTCGTTTACGAGTTTTTCAAACTCGATGGCGTTACAGGTTACTAAACATTTTTGTGTGAAACTAGGGCTTGTGTTGTGAGGTTTTCTTTCCAAAAATGTAATAAATAAAAAAGTACCAAAATTCCATACCCGAGCTTTTTACTTTAAGGCGACGACATTTACTTCATAACTTACATAATATTTTAATACAGGTTTTAAATGAAGGCTCCAAAGTCGCAACAGGCTTTATAAACGCATTTGATGATAGTAAAGATGTTGAAGATACGAAACTAAGAAAATTAAAAGAAATACCTGAAAGTAAAGTGAACATAGACCTCAATGCTGAAGATATTTACCATTTATTCAGAGATAGAGATTACTCGTACAGGTAAGTTTAAGTAAAGAAATGACTGATAAAGTAGGTAGAGTAGGTTGCATACCTGTTTCTTTAATCATGAACTACGTAATTTCTTTCAGCGGTGAGTTCCGTAGCATTGAGGGTGCTAATAAATCCCTGAGCGAAGTTTCGCTGGTGTGGGGCGACAACTGGGTCACGTTCATCGACGGCTTGCTGCAGCTGAACATGCTACGACAACCACACAATGGAGTATCACTAGTCTCGCACATCAGGAGTATAAAGATCAACATTAAATATCATCAAGATGTTGTAGAAAATTCTTTTGTGTCGGATAACAAAGTTCTGTTAAAAGCAGTAATATTAGACAATTCTGACATTACCCGGTGAACATTAATTACTTTATATTATTGCCGCCAAGTATCTTCTGTTTGTTTGTCAGTAAAGTAAGTCATCTTTGTGTTCTTTGTTTCCAGGTGTGGAGGTGTTACAATAAGCAATATCAAATTGGAAAACATGCCTCCATTGAGCGACAGAAATATGGCGTTACAGACTTTAAAATTTGTTCCTTATTTCAAATCGGACATAGATGTAAGTACACCTTTCAGTTATCAAGTTATTAGCAAAACAAATAAGACAGTTATAAAAATACAATATAATTTTTAATCATATGCAGGTGTCGTCTTCACTTCAAGTTTTCCTACAAACTGTAGCGGAAAATGAAAAAAAAACAAACATAAATATTGTTGGGTTAGTTAATCAGCCTGAAAAAGGATCAATTTTCTCGGAAATAAATTCTATTAGAAAGATTTTTGGAGTAAATGTTAAATACGAAGAAGTTAACCGCGAATCGGCGTTGAAGAAACAAAACAACTTTCTAAAAGCTGCTGATTTGGTACTGGTTCAAAACCTATCCACTGACGATAACGTAAGTGAATAACGTTTGAAATTTTCTATTTTCTATTTGTATTCTATATGTTATTCATTATAATTTCACTAATTTGGCCATCCAACAGATATGCCAGCTACTGCATCGTTTCCTACAGAGAGACCAGTTTGTGGCTAGCGAGGAAGATCTCGCTTTTGGTGGTCGCTTGCGCCCCTCGTCACTTTACCGTGTGATTTCCGTTCACTCCATTGTTAGCAATAGCAACAAACAGCATTCACAAATGCAGCTGGTCCAGTGGGGTGCGTCTGCGGCCGTACCTACAACAACTGTCACAGTTCAAAGCAACTCTGATATCACACTCCTCATAACAACGCGCAATAACCTGTCTTTGGGACATCGGCTCCTGATTATTTCACCTTACCCTGCACTGCCAGGACTTAAGGAACTTGTAAGCGGCTGGCGTAGAGAAGCAAATCGTAACAAAATCCATCTAATCATGGTCGCTAAAGAAAGCAACGATGGTTTTTATTTCGACGAGATACCAGATATTCACCTGGCGTTCAACGTCGTACACAATGTAAGTGGATCTATTTGTATCGAAATACATAATATAATTAAAATGACTTCATATTTAATGTAATAATTCTCGTTTATTCATCAGGGTAAGTGGGGAGGAGAGTTCTACGTACCATTGGAAGACTCTGCATCAGTGAGCAACAACGTGTCCCTACAATGTAGCCAGTTTGGTAACTTGGATTCGCTCACGTGGGTTGAAGCACCTGAGGCATCCGGATCGGGAGTCCTCGTAAAGGTAAACCTACATTTATTTTAAATATCTTGAAAATGTTTTAATCTCAATTCATGATCACAATAATTAGTACTTTTTACATTAATATCAAAACACAAATTTCTAGAATATTTAATTCCACCAGGTTGAATATGCTGGTATAAGTTATGATGACGTCAAAAAGGCTACTGGCTCCTTATTATATAAGCAAAACATTAAAAATAGCTTTGGAATGGAATTCAGTGGAACCACAAACAGGTCAGTATCTTAAATTTTTCCAAAGTAAGGACTCGTTTGATTTATTTATTTAAACATTTATTTTATCGTTCTGATTTTTATTTTCAACCAATCCCTAGGCCATTAACGCAGTTTGTTTCATAAGTAAGTTCCAATTCTGATAATTAAATATCTTATACAACACTGCGCCAAGAACTGATCCCTGTAGAACTCCAGCTTCCACATTAAACAATCTTTATTGTGCTTCGCCCCGTTTTACATAGAAGCAGCGGTCGAATAAAGATGACTGGATGAGTAGGTAAATATTCGGTAGGTTTTTCTGCACTTTGGTCAGTAGGTTTATCTTTTGTGCAAGATCTGTTCAAAAGCTTGCTGTTCATCAAGAAAGGCCGCTGATTAAGGATTCATTATTTACAAAAAAACTGTCTTCTAGTTTGAATCATTGAAGTTGTTTATTTGTTATTTGTTTTGAATGATTTGAATTTAAGTGTGACTTTATGGCTAGGTATATAGGTATTTTTTTATATAATTAATATCATGTAAACATATAATACAAATCTGAACCAACTTATTTCGCCATGCAGCGGTGAGCGCGTGATGGGACTGGTGCGCGACGGTGCGGTTGGCAGTGTGGTGCTGGCGCAGCCGGAGCTGCTGTGGCCGGTGCCGGCGCACTGGAGTCTGGAAGATGCCGCCACTGTACCGCTCGCCTACGCACACGCACTCTACTGTCTCGTGAGTCTACACTCAAGATACTTGCTACAATTATTTCACCGATAGCAGTTAAACTGATCCTACCATCTCCCTTTTACTACGAGACTTGCAGACTTATTGCAGGGTACCACCCGTACTTGGTCCACAAATATAATGCGCACGGCAAAAGTGTAGAATACTCTGTTACTTACAGGATAAATTTCACCGTTATTGTCAAAACTCACATTAAATTCTGTTTATTTTAAGGTTATCAAAAATCATAAGAGGTTGACACCTGACACCTCTTTGTTGGTTCATGGAGGAGCAGGGGCTTTTGGCCAAGCTGTAATATCAAGGTCTCTTGCTCACGGTCTCGAAGTATTCACAACTGTTAGTGACATCCGGAAGAAACATTTCTTACTCAAATTATTCCCAGGATTAAAAGGTATTTTGATGATTTTCAGTTTCACTGTGGCAGTTTGTGATGAACATTATTTTTGTAAACATAAAACTGAATTGTCGCTGTTTTCTTTGTTTCAGCTGAACACATCGGAAATTCTCGGGATCACAGTTTTGTAGACATGGTTCTAAGCGCTACAAACGGAGAGGGTTGTAGCGTAGTTATTAGCTGTCATGGAAAAGACCTGAAGCAAGTACGGTTACCGTTTTTAATGATTTTTGATTATTCATTTGAAATGTATGCCTTAGCACACCTTCGACACGAAAATAATGATGGAAAACCGCTTAACGAATTACACTGCGAAACATTACTACATTATGTCGCGATTCGAATAGTTGCGAGTCAGTAGAATATTGTAGCAATTGGAGCAAAATGTCGTCGCTTTTGACTTAGTAAATTTTTTCTTATAATCAACAATCATTTTACATCATAAAACTGGAAGTTTCGCTATATGAACTTGTCGACTGCCACAGATACGTGCGAAAGAAACGCGGCACCGCAACAAAATACCGGGCTAAGCGCGGAGGTGTGGTAGTAGTTATCAGAATTGGCTTGTTGAATTGTTATTGTTACCCCAATTACTTGTTGGCTTCCGACCAGATCGGCCAAGTCACGCGGCAAACAGATAGAATCATAATCAGATCTATACGTTAGAACAGGCAGTTTCGCTTCTGTATCGCTTGTCGTACAACGTACAGGTCATGGCGGAACTATTGGTGTTTCGCTGTTATGGTTTCGCAATGGAGGTGTGATACCCGCCATAATGAATGTTATAAAACTGGCCTCTTGTCTTTTTCAGACTGCAATTAACTGTACCAAACGCTGCGGGTTATTTACTGATGTTTCACAGCTGCACAATCAAGATGATTTCACTTATGGGATGAACAACCTCACTAGGGACCGTGCCTACAGCGCCATTGATATTTCTTCGATATTTGGTCCTGAAAATATTGAGGATGCTAGGGTAAGCCTCAGAGATGTACCTGAATTAGTAGTCCTCCCTCACCTAGTTTTTTCATTTGGAATTAAAGTACAATCAGGTTAGAAGCCGAAAACCTTTTTTTTTTTTTATAGTTCTATAACTAATGTCCCGAACATTACGAGTATCATGCATTTAATGGCAATTATACAAGAAATCAAAATAACTGGCATCCTCCCTTGGGGTGTAAATACGAAACTTTTAATAAGGGTCCAACGCTTAAATACAACACAAATAATAAATAGTATGTATCGAACACGTGATTTTTGCATTTTCCATAGATTTCCAAATAGTAACGTTGTTCAAATAAAGATTATTAAAATATTGCTGTTCCAAAAGTATCTAATTTTGTATGTCGCAGGCTTTGCAGATGTTGTTGACCGATGGTATTATTCGCGGCTACGTGCGTCCTTTGTCGCGCGTGTCGTACGCGCCGCACGACGCTGCGCGCGCCTTCCGACTGCTCGCGGCCAGCAGGCACCGCGGCAGGGTGCTGCTGAGGGTGCAAGACTCCACACTTGAAGTTCAGCCCAGGTATAGCTATAAAACGATTTTTATGTTCGTCCAAGTACTCTTTCGCAAGATACTTAATAACACTTTACTTTCGGGCTTAGAAAGAATATTGTACAGACCAGGATCACATAATAATGCAATCGTTTTTGCTTCTAGAATATTTTTAAATTGTGAATGATGGGGTACTAATGCGTAGAATTATTTTACAGGTTAATTTGCAAGGCTGATCGTACCCATCTAATACTCTGCAAAGATGAAACCTTTGGACTGAAGTTAGGAGACAGACTTGTGGAACGAGGTGCTAGGAAGCTTTGTGTACATTTCAAGAGGCAATCCATGAGCTACCTTCAAATAAAAATACGGTAAATAATTCAGATTTGTTCACCATTCTCAGGTTTCTCGAGGTACTCGCCAAGTGGAATAGTTATATCAACAATTTTTGAACGGCGCTGTTTTCGATCTATCACCGCAAAAACATCGGGCTTATAACTATAGTTCTGCCAGTGATCATACATCGATACCAGTACAATGTGACTTGACCATTTTCAAAATAGGGTCAGTTATTATTTTATTTTTATTAAAAGTATAATAATTATTATTTTATATTCTTTTGTTTAGATCATGGCAGCAATTAGGTGTAGAAGTTGAAGTATTTTCTGATGACTTATCAGAAGAAAAAGACGTCATTGCACTGTTAAATCATGCATGTCGTTTTGGTTCCACCGAGGGAGTGTATGTAACTGTGGGCGATAAACAGCAGGATGTCGACGAAACTCTACTGAATACTTTGGATTTGGTGTCAAGGAAATTGTGTACGGATATTAAGTAAGTAATCATAATCAAGTAATCATCATCATATCACATTCGCATCTAATGACAAGATTACTTCACATTTTGGGCCTTTATCACCAGCTCCGGCTGAGATTATTTGGCAGATCATTTTATACTTAGTTTATTATACATTGGACTAGTATTATACTAACAAATATTTCTGATAGTATTTATTCTATTCGAACACTGTTAAACAACGTGTTTACTTTCAAGTCGTTTCTTTTCCAGCCATTTGTATTTTCCGAATCGAATTCGAGATTGTTGTTTTTTTTGACAGATATTTCGCAGTACTGAACATTGGTGAGAATACAATTGGGAAGGAAGTGTGTCTTCGTCGGTTACAGAATAATTTACCCGCAACAATGTTGTCGTTGCCAGAACTGAGTCATGTAAGTTTAGTCATTCAGCTATACGAGTACTAGACGCTCGAGAGAAGAATCAAGGAGTCCTGCGGAGTGGTGTCATTTAACTACATATCGAACGTCTTATGGCCCAACGTAGGTCCATAAGAAAAATATATTTGAATACCTTTTTTAGATTTTCATAATTACTAGATTTTTTATATGAAGATGTTCTAATAACTCAAATGTCTTTTCTATCCTATAAGCTTGATCAATTTATGCTCATATTGATCACTTTTTGATCGCAGGAGTCGTGTAATATTGGTGCATTGTACCGTGCCGCAGTAGAGGTGACAGAGAAGGCGCTGCGGGGCGCTCACAACGTAGTTCTAGCAAGCACTGTGCCTACGCAACAAACCTCGCTGCTGCAGAAAATAATTGCAATTGCTGGTAATTACATCAATTAAATTAGTTTGACAAATTCTTTCTTATAACTCCAGCTAATTGTAATATTTTTACTATGATGAATATCGATACCCACCAAATTTGTGAAGTTTCGCTAAGTAAAAAAGACGTCGTATTCGCTATTTTACAGATGTAACAATAAAGGCGGATACGGACAAGAATACTACTTTGGATGAATTGGGAGTAGAAAGCGATAAAATTCCATTAATTTATAATTTCCTAAGAATTTATTATAATCTTGTATTTGAAGAGACAGAAATACCTTTGATTACTATTGACACGTAAGTAAACGTCTTGGATATTATCGGGATTCTTGTGGCTTTAGTATTTTTATATTCTTCTTTATCACCTATCTATTGCTTAATAATTCACTCTATTTACCTTTCATATGCTCCCTCACACATCTATTCATTTATTCTTTTGTATTCCTCCTCCCCTCCATATATCAACATGTAGGACCATCATTCTTTTAGCTACAGTGTAAATCATAAAATCATAACTCGATTTTAGTCAAATATTTTGGTTCATCCCTCCTCATCACATGCCCATATAATACCAAGACAAACGATTCCCGTTCAACTATCTTTCACTGGCGTCACTTTCGTACTTGCTCTAATAAACTCATTTGTTACTTTAAATCCATTCTTGATTTTAAGGAGTCATAACGTAACTTAGTTTAATAAGAAAACGTTTTGTATTTTTTTAAGGATACAACAAATAGAAAGGTCTATCTTCAAAACAGATTTCCAAGATACTAGGGGCTTGTCTACATTCTTCACCTTCGTAGACTCTGATGAACTGCTTGCTACGTCTAACTTCGTAGGTGTGCCGACGCTCGTCAACAATGCATCTATGGTACTTACATGTTTTTTTTTAAGTTCTCTTGGATGATGGAGATGATGATGGTGATGATGAGTAATTTCTCATTAATTAGGTCCCTACCCAAAGGATGCCAAATGTTATGTAGGCTACGATTTCTTTGTGTGTCACAATACTGTTTCCGGGTAAGTAAGGATAGCGAGGTTTGTTAAAAAATCTATCTCAAGCGGGTCACTTTTTAAATTCTTCACTGACAGAACTGAAATGGTTCTACCAAAATGTCCATCCAATTTGTATTCAGGTTTTTTGTCAATACTGTGGTTAGGATTAAAAAGAGTGGTTTGCAAAATAAAATTATGTTAACTGGTTGGACTGTTACAGAGAGACGATGAATTTGATTCGAACCAAGCATACCTGGGTATCGTGCCCGGCATGGAGGGTCACTACAAGAGGTTCCGCATACTGTGCGAGCGCCTCAAGCTTCCCGCGCTTGTGCTGCAGTTGGGATTTGACAAGCCAAATGAAACAATACAAGAAACAGCCGAAAGGCTAGCATTGGTATGGAATCGTTTCAACAAAGAATGTGGTAGTCACTGGTTTCATCACAAACTTCTTTATGTTTGCAGTTCATTTCACGATGGTTACTCAAGATCTCGTCCATCAACACTGTCATAATCTACAGCCGCAAACTTACTCTTGGTGTATTTTTAATTCAGGTTTTCCTGAAGAGAGTCGGGCTGAAGAACCATTTCTATCTCTTAGGATATGAAAGTGGAATTTACGTAGCTTTAGAAATCGCAGCTATCTTGGAAAGTCGTGGTAAGACATTATTTTAAGTTCAGAGTATACTTGATCATGTACTTTTTAAAACACGATTGTAACGTAAAATATATTTTTATAGGTTTGACTGGTACGGTTTATTGTATTGGATACGCCCCGGACGAGTTGGACGCACACTTTAAAGAGCACCTCGCTGAATTTGAGACAGAAGAGCAGCTACAAGATGGCGTAGCTCGTCACATGTTTACGTTGATGGCAGGAGGAGACACAACGGGCCTTGATAATGCACTGCAAACTGCGAGCACATGGTCGCAGAAGGTAGACGCGTGTGTGCGGACTCTATTGGGTCGCGTGCCGCACTCTTCGCAATACGCGCATGCGCTTTTTGAAACTACGCTGAGGCGTGTGGAGCGTGCGCGTGGCTACGTGCCGCGAGTGCACGCGCTGCGTTCTCAGCTGGTGTTGCTGCGCGCCGCGTCTACGCGTCCTGCGCCGGCACCGCTCGCGCTGCAGCGCCACTCGCAGCACCCGGTCGCTATCCACCAACTGAGCGCACCGCTAGCACATGCACCCACAGATCTGCAGTGTGCGGCCATCGTCAACAAATACTTAGACCCAACAATTCTAGAAAGTTTTAATAAAAAGAATATTTGCAACACATATCTTAGAAGCACTACTGCCTTCATGGGACATCATGATACAGACAAATAATAAAAAAAGACTTAAAAAATTACAAAAAAAATATTGCTTGTCATACAAATATTCAAAGCTATTTTGTAATAACTGGCCATGTGTGTCAAGTGTCAATTAAATAAAAATGTTTAGTTGCTCAGTGGTCTTTTCTTATATTTATTGATAAGCGTACCCTAAGAATACTTACGTAATACCCAAAATCAACCTGCTACGTATTTAAGGTGAATCCTTAGATGATCTCCAAGCCATTTTCTCGCTAGATTGCGGCACACTCGCACATTCAGACTGTTGTGACGTATTGCGTTCAACGCTCAGACCTACATAATAATAGCTATATATATGTCATTAAAGTATATTTAATAGGCATTTCTTCAAACACAAACCAGTCGCTCAATACACTTGTAGTATAACACACGTCTTTTCTTATTAAAGTCCTATACATAGCAAAGTGAACCTTATTACATCAACATATCGACAGTGGAGAGGTAAAATGGCTAAAGCGCCAAAACCTGAAGTCTCAGGAATGAATTTTAAAGATTTTTTTTACGAAAAAAATCATATAAATTTTTCTAATGGAAACTTTTCAGTGTAACTAATGTTCTGATGAATCGTTTTTTTTTCCTATGATAAGAATTATAAATGATTTCTATAAAACTTTTATTTTACGTGAAGTAAGTGTCGCTTTAGCAAAAAAAAAAAATGATTAAAATGTTACAGCAAGCAAAAATTGCTTATTGCTTATGTCCAGAAAACTCATGTATTATGTACATACCATTAAATACGCTTACTGTCAGTTTTTTTAAGCTATTGCATAGCTTTTATCGCGAGCTTTGAGCGCAGCGACAGAATCAAGAAATTCCGTAACGAAAATAAAACCTAACACCCCCCACTCCGCCTACCATGTAGCTCGGCCGAGCGTTCGCTTAACGTGTATGTATATGGTACGACTGTACTTGAATTAATATCAAAGAAAAAAAAATACTGCATAAATAATAAATAAATAAATAATTATAATTGCATAAGTTGACAAAAAATGCTATGCAATAGCTTTACCGGGGCAGTCCCCGAGTACCACACGTGTTTTTTTTTTTTAGATATCTACCATTTGCTAATGCACTTAATAATAAGTAGAGTAAAAAGAAAATCGAATGTGCTGTTCATTTGAAATAAAGCAGAACAAAAATTTGCTGAAGTGCAAATAAATTCATGGATATATCATGGGAATGAGGCGTAACTTCAAAAAAGTGTACATACAGTTTTTGTCAGTAAATTATTTAGTTTATGAGGCGTTAGCGTCAATCCTGTACTACTATTAGGTCCTGAATATTAGAGGGAATGCTAATTAATTAATAATAAATGATCAAATAAAGGTTTTTAAGCTATTGCATAGCTTTTATCGCGGGCTTTGAGCGCGGCGACCGAATCCAGAAATTCCGTAACGAAAATAAAACCTAACACCCCCACTCCGCCTACCATGTAGCTCGGCCGAGCGTTCGCTTAACGTGTATGTGTATGGTACGACTGTACTCGAATTAATATCAAAGATAAAAAAATACTGCGTAAATAAAAAATAAATAAATAATTATAATTGCATAGGTTGATAAAAAATGCTATGCAATAGCTTTACCGCGGCAGTCCCTGAGTGCCACAGGTGTTTTTTTTTTAAACTAGGCAACTTTTAATCGACTATGTTGTCAACAACACACAACAACATTGTGCTACAATTTAACAAAATAGTCCTTACAAAAAATTTTTAGACACATTTAAATTTAAATCACAGCATTTAAATTGCTTTATACTTTTAGTGCTCATATACACGGGTGGCACGTTGCCAACGGCAGAAGCAACTGCAGCCGTAAACACTCGTGTATATTTTATTTATTAATCAACAAGTGAGAATGGACTCAAATATGTTAGTAACAATATTTTTTAACAACTATGTTAGTAAACTTAACCTACACACTTAACCTAACACTACCATATATGTTAATGAGAACCCGCTACAAGCTCAACACCGAAGTAGAAAGCTTGTAGCAGCGATTCACACAGAAGCAGTCCAGTTTGCTTGCGACACACCGCAGTATAATGTTGGGGCTGGCCCGCACCCGGCGCACCAGAGAAGCGCATCTTTTTCGCATCGTAGCGTAGAAGCAAACTACAGAAGCGGGACAGCTTCATCAACACCCGGAACGCACTATTATTAGCCCGGTCAATTCAGACATGCAAAGGTACAAAAAATCACATAGGGGTAAAAATTGGTAGGAATGTTCAGAACACCATTATTATGTGAAATCTGAACTGAAAAGTCCCCAACGATCCCGAACCCGGAAGAAAATATTCAAGGTCAATGGTCACAAAAATTGGTTTTTCGCGTTTTTCAGCAAAATGGTAAGTTTTATCAAAAAAAATATTCCGACAAAAATTGTAGATCATAAAATTATATATAAAAATATCTCAATACTTGTTTCCTAAAACACACCGTTTCTGAGATATAACGGTTCAAACAGTTGAAAATGTTGTATTTTTCATAACATGCATAAGTACGCAATGTATATACATCACTGAAGCGGTAACACAAGGAAAAATTTTTTTCTATCGGTCTGTGTAACTTACATATACAAAATAGTAAGGTTACGAGAATATCAGGTCAAAAGCAACTCAGTCCCTCATTATCGGTGATCGGAATAGTTAGAGCTAATACTAATACCTAATGTTCAAAGAACAGAGACAAAAAAGTAGAGACTTCCTTACGACAAAATTTATTTTTTCGGTATATTTGTTACGAGTTTCGCTTTCGGGACATCACTTAAGTACATTTAATATTAATGTTATTAATACAGTAAATTAATTGAATTCATTTTCGTTTTTAACCGACTTCAAAAACAAGGAGAACGTTCTCAAAAAATCAGTAGATACGTTTTCTATTGTTATTAATTCAGGTAAAGAACTGAGTCCGCCTCATGTTTTCGTTTCCTAGAACAGCTAAAACTTGCTGTCTTTTTCTATCTTTTGTTTGTCACCGGTAAACAATGACAAAACGATTAAGGGGTAGAGGGGTGTTTCACATTCCAAGCATAGATAAATGGTATGAAAAGCTATAAAATTGTTTTTTTTTAACTTTACCTTGTTAATTATATGATATAATTATTAAAGCTGGTATGTAAATTACATTAGTTTCCGCGCTTACTTACATCGTTCAAACGAAGATGACCTTAATTTTTTGAAAACACGAGAAATCGTGCGAACTCTTTTTTTTAAACAGAAACAGGAAATTAATTCGATAGTTGTTTTACTTTATTAATTTTAGTTGTACTTAAGTAATGTTCTGAAACCCGGGACAGTAGTCCCGAAAAATATTTTGTCGTGGGGCGTCTCCACTTTGTCTCTGTTCTTTGTCGAACTTAAGGTAAATGATAAATGATAAATCATTTTATTTCTGTAAGTTTGTACAAACACTTTTACACGTCAATCATATTTTAAAACTAGATAAGGTGTTTCCTATCTGACTAGGTGTATTAGCTCTACCTATTCCGATCACCGCTCATTATATACGCCAGTGTAAACTTCAGCAAAATCTGTCTCCTATTCAATTCTCTGCGTGGCAAGGGACGTATGCCTGCTTTCTCTTAAAATGTTCAACCAATTTTTTTGCTCTAAGCGAATTATTACTACTATTTTTAGGTCTAATTCGACCGGACTATATATTGAATTCGAAGGGCGCTGTACGATTATTGAGTGTAATATACCTCAGTTCTTACTCACTGTCATCAATTGATTTTAATGACACTGAGCCCCCTGAGTACAACAAGAAGTTTGAAAATTGATACGTGTTACTTTGGACTTGATAATGTCGATAGGAACATGTATCTTACGAACAAAGTCCTCCGAGATGAAATTTGTTGTACTTTCACTGTCCAGCAAGACTCGTGCTGTATGGTGGTTACCGTCAGCGTCTGTTGGTCACCCTCACGAGCGCTGTGGAAAGGAAAATTACTCGAGATGTAGACAATTGTGTAGCTGATAATGCAGCGTTGTATGCACTAAGAATAATATTGTCACTATCGATGTGTAACAGAGTGTTGTTTTTGACGACAATATTTACAATGACCTAATTTGCATTTGGAAATAATATATCATGACCTGGAAAAAGACAATTCATGCACACATTTGAACCCTGAAGGCCACGCGCTTGAATCCGAGCCTGTACTGAGAGACTTTTAAACTGCTCGCATGCAAAAATAAAATGATCCTGACGACACATGGGACATGATAAAGGTTTTAATGATTTCTCAGCTAGCACAGCACTGCTCCTAGGTTTGGTCGCAGGTGTAGTTTCACTCTTAGCTGTCAGAGGCTTAGACTCCTCAAGAGTTAAATCAGCCCTGCTACTGATGAAGTTTGTGAATGCAGATAATGTAGAAGGTTCGGAAAAAATGTTTCTGTGCTCTTCCCATTGGCGATTTGTTACGTGGTCGAGCTTACTGATCATTATGTAAATGACAAGAACATCGACGAAGGGTTGCCAAGGCTCTAAAATTTTTGTTTGCTGTGTCGATTATACAACGTAGTGACTTACTTGACTCTCTATCTATAGGCTAAACGTTAAAAAGTGCTTGCACATGATTGACAAGCAATCTTTTGTAGTCATACCTCTCACAGAATAACTTCCAGGTAGCGTCGTAGTTTTCTGACCTGAAGCCAAGATTATCAACAACAAGAGATACCCTTAGATAGAGCACTACCCTTTAAAGAAGCACACCGTTAGTGTAACTTTGTAATTTTATCCAAGGTTTTGTTGTTTTGTTGTAGTATCTCTAAACTCCAGCCAATCATGATTGCTCTCTGAAAACTTAGGTAAGTCAATTTTGGGTAAACAAATTGAAATGTGTTTATGTGTACTAGTAATACAAGAATCCACCTCAGCTGCGGAGTCTCCCTCAAGAAGCTTTCTTGCGCCACTGATCAGCTGGCGTGCAGAAGCCAGCAAGCCATAGTACAGCTTCTCAAATTCTTCGCGTTCCGCATATTGTTCGCTGGGGTCATCCACCAACGTTTCCAATTCATCCTGTAATGCATAACATTTCTCGTATAAGTTTTCAAATATATTAAGCTCGCTTCTTAATAAAGCTTTTCATTTCAGCTATGACAGTTAAAATTTAGCAGTTGATGTAAGAAAGATAACGTAAAAAAGGAAAGGACTATTTAATGATTCCTGATACTAAACGATTAGCAATAAGTTGTGAAATGGGTACGGGAGCTGTAAGCAGTACGAAACGAGATTGCTATTACAAAAGCGTTAGGCGTTTCTGATCGAAACTGTTGAGTAATGCTATGCGAATGATGCAATGTTTTCTTTACACAAAAAAAATAAAAACAATTAAATTAAATGGATTAATGGGTCATACACAAAAAACGAAAAAAATATGTTCATGCAACTTAAAATAGTTATTTTAATATTATATCAACATTAATAACATTGAATAGTTATTTCGTCTTAAAAACTTCTTAAGTTTCATAAAAAATTCGCGCTTTACTGATATTTACATGATTTTTTTTCGTTTTGTTTCTGAAAAAATCTCCTTCTGTAGACTGTTCCGATGCCAAGTAGTTGAGTTTAAGTGATGGTTAAAAATATATACACATACTTTCGATACTTTTATTTCGTTTCATTACATCAGTTATACTATCAAATATACATAACACAACGTATAAAAAAATATATAATTCTAAATTTTGAAATAAAACGTATAAACATGTTGTTCACAGATTTTAGGTCTACTTCTGTAGACGCATAAAATAAGCCAAAATTTGTGAAAGATGAACGCATTGTTATTATTTTGTTTTTTGTGTTGGTAGCACTGTATTCTCTGTCATTTGCTCGATTATGAATTTTACGTTAAGTGCATGTGACGTGCAAAATCCCAATTTTATTCAATTACACAAGTTTTCGGTCGAGATCAGTGTGACTTTCCTGTGCAAAGGACACCTAAGTAAGTAGCCTTTTCAAATAAATAAAAATATCAAGATAGTATATGCTTAAGGGCGCGGTATGCAAATAACACATTGCTTAAATTCTAACCTCATATTGTAGGATGCCATTTTTGATTTATCAAAATATGTCTCTCCTGTAGACATCTTTACTGTAGACTTAGGGTCTACAGAAGGGAGCTATGTCAACAGAAGTGAATTAGTAATGAAATTTCACTATATTAAAATAAAACATAACAGTGGTGTTACTAGCTTTTTAACTGATTTCAAAAAAGGGAATGTTCTCAATTAAAATGTATTTTTTTAATTACTTTTAAACCATATTGTATGATTCTTTTTTTTCATGGGCATACTTTTATTGCGGACCCATATTAATTTGGTCAAGATCTGATGATGGATTTCGAAGATAATTAAAGTAGATTTTGTAAAAAGAGTTTCTTTGTGTGTTTACTGTGTGTATTTTTGGGTCTCGTAGTTGAGTAATGAATCTTTATATAATTTCATAATTAATTTTGTCTGCCACACCAGCTGTGCTCACTTATACCTTTCACTTTGGTTTTTTTTGTTTATTTAATTTTGAGGAATGCCTAGCTTGACATGCTCATTGCCATTTTTTTGCATTGTGTTACTTGCAGCGCATGACGGTTGTGGTCTTTTGTATCAGTTACTATGCCTCGAACTAGTCAATCAGAGCAGTTATCCGGAGAAAAAAAAAGAAACGCAGGCATGAGCAAAAAAAACTTAGTACTTATACGTCGTGCTCGGGCAAAAATAGACCACGCAGCTATCGAAGAATGAGATGTGGATGTGGCCAGTTTGGATGAGATGATGTTATGCTTGGGGAACTATTGTAAGGGAATTGAAGTTTACAGGATCAATGAATCACTAGTTCCTGAAATTCAAGAATTAATAGACAATAGCACTATACGTCCTTTCAAAGGTACGTTTGGAATTCATTAATTATCATGGAGTGTCAAAGCGCCAGGAATTATCCACGCGAGACGTTTAAGTTGCTTGGTGTGTGCTCCTAACCAGATAAGTCCACATTACGAAGTGGGTCGAATTCAAATAAACCACATAAGGGATTCGATATTGCCTGACACATGTAGAACTATAGCCACTCCTGATTCATCCTTTCACAATTTGTCACCTGATAGCCCGGAGAGCTCAGCATCACCAGACTCCTCATCTGAGTATTTGCCTATCTGTGATTCTCCTGTGGCTCCAGCTACTCCTGAGGCTCCAACTGAGTCAAATTCACCAGGACTCTCAGATAGACTGACACCAGATCTTTCTATCGAAATATTCAACCAAAGGCATAGACCCAGAAGAAAAGAATCTATTCAGATGACTCTGAAGCCTCTGAAGATTCACCACAGAATAAACGGCTGACGAATTTCATGAGGGATGATTCTGACGAGGATAATATATTTTAAAATTCTGTTCCTATATATGCCCACAGAAGCATAATGTCTGTTCTGTGGACAATTTTTTTAAATTATTTTTTTGTACTGAATTGGTAAAGATTTATGATTGTGACTTGTTTAGGGGTTAAGGAGAACTCCATTTTAATAGTTTTTTCATTGTTTCTGTTCTTGATCTTATTGGTATGATTATATGAGGCCCATTTTTGTGCTCATCTGTAGACAACACAATCTCTTCTGTAGACGTAAAAATTCTAAAAACGTGATTTAATCCTAAAATATCCAAGACTGATCTCTAGTGATATTATTGTAAGAATATTATTACCTAACTTTAAATAAATATAACGTTTCATAACAATTCGTGGAGTTTTATTATTTATATTTTGTGTTGTTCACTTTTTGTGTATGACCCTAATGCAAAATATATCGATCGGAAATTGTAATAAATACGATTTAGAACCAAAAACGTCTTAAATCGTAGAATTGCGATTAGCACAAAAGAATAAAATGTTAAAATCACTATTGTAAAGCTTATTTAAACCTTGGTACTGTATAATACAAAATAAACTGTTTAAACAAGTTGATAGGCTTGACGAAATTACTAACTGAATGGTAACTATTAAACAAGTTCAAATTAGGCAAGGTGATTAGGCAAAAAGTTGAAATAAAGGAATTGAAATTGCAACGTTCTCACGGTTTAATGCTGTCAACCTTTGATGATGACTTGATGAGTAGATCCTGAGATCTTTCCGGTGCCCGTTGACGAACTTTAACGTAAGTTGGTCTGCAAAGTCTTCTTTTCCCTAAGTTCCGATGATCTTTTCTTGCACTGCCCGTCGGTTTGGACTCGATGAAGACAGCTGTTGCCGTATCGCCGTTCACGATGATCAAATGCAAGCGATGACACGTAGAAAACGAAGACCTCTTGTGGAACTTGAACCCGAAGATGAAGTCCTTTTTCTCCAACCGACGAACCGTTGATGTTTTTTTCTAATTTTGGATATTCTTTTGTTCTGTTCAAACGTGAACGGTAGAAGAACCAGTGATCGCGACGATAGGTCGTAGTGGAGCAAAATTAAATTGATAAGTAGTGGACTGTATAACAAGTATAATATGAAAGATGAAATTACAACGGTAATAAAAGGTAGGTTTAAAATGTATATATGATATGGACGTTAATAAAACGCGCAAGCGCAGCTGTGCGTGGAGCATCGGTCGCCCACACCGGTGCTCCACGCACAGCTGCGCTGTGTCGTGATTTCTCGCGGCAGCGGAGTTACGCCCCGGCGTTTCGCCTCCTCGCGCCACTCCCAAATGTGCGCGAGGACTTTTGTCTGCAGATCCCATGGCGGCAATCCGGCAAGGAGGCTTGCCGCCTCACAGGAGATCGTGCGGTATACCCAGACTAAATGTGTCACTATAATCAACTCCTTTCTTTTGTGTGTAGCCTCTTGATACTAATCTTGACTCATATTTGTCAAGGCTTCCATCAGCGTTGGTTTTCACTTGGAACACCCACTTGCAAGAAATTAGTTTTTTGTCTTTTGGTTTATCCACCAAAATCCAAGTTTTATTCTCTTTTAGAGATTTTAGTTCGCTATCCATTGTTTTTAACCATTCCGCTTTCTGAGGACTCTTCGTTGCTTCTTTATATGATTTGGGTTCATCAAAATCACTAACAATAGTAGACCTAATAAAATGTTCAAATCGTTGTGTTGGTCGCAATGCTGATCTATCTCTTAGCATCCTTGTCAAGGAATTTTCTTGTTCGTCATCATCACCATCATCTAAATCAACATCTGATGATTCAGGCGTAATACAGGACTCATTAGATTCTTCTTCATTTCTACTAGGTTCATCCGATATTGTAGGCAAATTAGGAATCATTTCTTCAAATCTCGCAGCATCATTCAATGTTTGAAGCACACCTGAAATAGTTGCGTCTGGTAAAATATCCTCCCTTGCATCTAACATTGGATGATTTTCTCTGGTTTTAGAAAAAAGAACCTCCATCTCAATCATTGCCCTTTTTTCTTTTGTTTCAGAGACATCTGACTCCAATCCAATAGATCTGATGACTGACTCATTAAATATTACATCTCTTGACCGTATCAATGTTGGATTCGATTTATTGTCTAAGCTCAGTAACCGATAACTATCATCACCATCATAACCAATAAGAATACATTTTTGAGCTTTTCTGGACATTTTCATTCTCTTTTCTCATTCTCTTTTCTCTTTTTTTAATAATTCTCAAATATTTGATTGAGGGCTTCTTTGTAAACCATAAGTCAAATGGTGATTTTCCTTCTACAGAAGTCGGTCCAGTTCTGTTCAGAACATAAGCAGCTGTGTTGACAAGCTCAGACCAACAGGAGAATGGAAGTTTTTCGTAAGCGTGCATCAAAATACGAGCAGCTTCTACCAAAGTTCTGTTTTCTCTCTCACTACACCCGTTTTGTTTCGGCGTATAAGGCATTGTTAAACGGTGTTGGATGCCATGATCAATCAGAATCTTCTTCACAGCATTATTTTGGAATACACCCCCGTTATCACTGAGAAATGTATTTATGATATGACCAGTAGTCTTTGTCTCGTTTATCATTTCAATAAGTTTATCCTTCACTTCAGACTTGTGCTTGATGAAGTAAACATGACGATACTTACTGAAATCATCTTTAAATAATACAAAATAACGATTTTTTTTTAATGAATTGGGAAATGGAACATCAGTCTGAATGATCTCTCCTGGTGCTTTACCTCGCTCTCTTGTTCCAAATTTATATTTATGTATTTTACCAAATACACATCCTGTACATAATTCACAATCGAGTTTTACTTTTATACCAAGTTCCTTTTCAATAAATTCTTTCACGTGTCTTTTATTCTGGTGTGCAAATCTTTCGTGATAGAGTTGTAAAATATTTTTTGTTGACAGTGAGTTCAATTCAGGAGATGAATTTATAATAGTCTTAACATTTAATTTGTAGAGTCCTCCATTCTTGACTCTTGTGCCAATTAAATTAATTTTTCCATCAACTGTCAATTGACAAAATTCTCTTTCAGATGTAAAGACACTTTTCTCAAGTTTTTTTTGAGCGGCATGTAAGGAAAATTAGTTTTTTTTTATTGCTGGAATATACCATACATCACACAGTCTAATGTTTTGGGTCTGACCTCAAACGTCAGCTATCAAATCAACTGTACCTTTACCAATATCTTCAATTGGTGAGCCATTTGCTGTTGTTACTCTTTGATTATTGCTGAAATGTTGAGAGCTGCAAAATATGTCGTTTCGACAGGTGATATGACTTGTAGTACCATTACCAACAACCCAACTGTCAAGGTCTTCTTCAATAATACTAGCAACCTCATTTGTATCAACTTCCATCAATGACAGAGTCAGATTGAATTGTTAGCTTAACTTGCCGATGGTACGTGTGTTTTAGGAGGTTTCTCATCCGATAACCACTTTAGACATTTTTTAACTTTGTGTCCATATATTCCGCAATATCCACACTTGTTTTTGTTCTTATACTTATTTTGTACAACTAGAGCTTGTGCATTAGTATTACCAGTATTATCTTCTTTGATCAAAAGTGAACGCTCTTAAGCACATACTTGTGCTGTCAGATAGTCTATATTTCGATCTTTTTTTGACATCAACATCCAACTGGACTTGAAAGAGAAGTAGTTCTCGTCGGGTAAAGTTTCCAAGATCTTGCAGTTAACAATATCTCTGAAAGGTCATATTTTGTTTCACCTTTTTGAAGTTCCACTTTCAATTCATGCCATATATTTTTCAGTTTGGATATATGCATTGACATGTCTTTTATAACCAAAGAAACTGTAGCATAGTGAATAGCTGTTGTCTTCAGATGTTCCATTGAACAAAGTGTGCAATTCATCCCAAACCTGTTTGGCTTTGAGAATCTCATGACCGTTTTGTAAAGTGGCATTCGACATGTTAGCCATCAAAATAAGCATCGCCGTAGTATCCTTCTTATGATAATTACACTCCTAAAGTATTTTCATAATTTGCTTTAACGTCTACAGTTGCTGTAGTAGCAGGTTGTTTAGGTTCTATGAGTTTTCCATTTATAGCGTCCAACCCGCCAGGAGTACTTTGCAGCGCCGCGCCGTGTTGACCAATTTTCATTTCCTTCTAAACGACCGATATCAATTTTGCAACTCGTAGTCGAAGTCGACATTTTGACAGGCCTTGGTTAGAATTTATTTGAAAAACTAGTTTTGTATTGCAAATTATTTTTTTTTAAACTTACTTGCTTCGTTATTTAATCGTTTCCAACGTAATTAAACGCTCTGCTACCGTGTTCAGAGGTATTTTATGGATCGAAAAGATAACTCGTATTTCATATTGAAAAGTATATTAGTATTTCAAGGCAGAAATGAGAAAACAAAAACAAAATGTTATAAAAAGTAAAGATTATGAGAAAACCTCCTTTAACAATAATTACAATGAACTACTGAGAAATATTTAAATACCTTAAGTTGCATACTCGAAAGATTATCCTTTTTTTTATTTTTCTTTATTATATACGAACATACTTCAACTTTTGTGGGTATTCCAGAGGTAATTTCGTCGGCCGAAAATAATGATGGATAAGACCCAATTTTGAGCTGATACTTCTCACTGGTGAACCTTTTTTCAAAATGTTTCTGGCTCACACAGTTTTTGAAGTTCTTGCGCGCTTAAGCTGCGCAAATATCAGTAATAACAGTGATTATTTGCTTTTGAAGAAGGGATCGTTACGCTTGCGTTTAAATTAATCATTTATAGCTACGTTAATTTATCTAATTACAATGTATCCACTTTAGTGAGACCGCGAACCGTTTTACAACGTTTGTCTCAATGTGCGTGTCCTGCTAGACCTAACGCATAGAACGTCTGAGGTCACTAATACGATTCTAATAGAACACTTTCCCTATGCAATATATAAATGTCTTACTCAATCCTAAAGACAGAGTACTGCGAAGTCTAATTACTGCCATTGAGGGAGACAAGTTTTGAGTAGTTCTAAACGCGTATTAATGTTAATGACACCCTTACGGCGGCCTAGCCCTTTTTTATTAAGATAACAGAAAACTAGCACAAGCGTATCGTAGACTCAGTCTGTAGCAAAACTCATTGCGATCGTACTTGGCGCACACCGAAGTGGTATTTCGTCACTTAACATTTCCTTACTCTTCCTCATTTAAGAGGATGCAGCGGCTATCAGCGGAAAAGTTTCAACATTTTCGTGTTTCGATAAATATTGTCGATTCAGTAATTGGCCTACAAACAGCCGGGTGTGGGTTTTATCAAGATACGGTCCCTAGCGTTCTTAGAACGACAATCAATTCAGTTTGGAGCGCTTGGTAAACCCTACCCCTTCTCTCAGAAATGCGCATGCAACAAGTCTTACCTAACGTATTCTGTGGCCAGACCTTTTTGGAAGCAGTAATCATCACTAACTTTGATGGTTTTTTATCGTAATTAGAGACCGGCTTTATAGCCTAGTTTGGTTTAGATGAACTGAATATTTACGGTTCTGCCTTCCATATGTGGTGCATTAGTTAAGGGTCAGGGTAGGGTTATGTCTGTTCTATTATAGTGGATAGTCTTATCTGTAAGTATGGCGCGATCATAGTACATTTTGTGTGTATCATTTTCTAGGATAGTTTGTGGTGTGTACTTGTAGTAAGGAGTGTTAGAGTTTTGTATGAGACTGTGTTTGAGTGCTAGTTTTTGATGAATAATGTTTGAACCTGGTTGTGTCTGCGAGTGTAGTCTGTCTGTGTAAGGGTTATGCATGCTCCAGTTATATTTTGTATGGTTTCTGATTGAATGTGGCATCTGCGGCATTTATCGTTTGTAGTAGTAGGGTTTTAATAATAAATTTCCTATAGTTTCTGGTGTTGATGATTTGATCTTGTATAGCTATGATGAAGCCTTCTGTTTCCGGGAACAGGTTTCGTATTTTAAGCCACTTATTAGACGCCACTTTGTTAATATGGGATTGTTCTAAATCATTAGGGTGTCAACCGTGAAGGACTTTCTTCTTCCAGTTTAATTTTTTTTGGTTTTGTGGATCAGGGTTATTTGTGTCTTGTATATTTTGTTCATTTAAGTTAAGTGGGGTGTAGTTAAAATCGTTTAGAGAAATAGCTTTGTGTATGTTACTTGTGCGAGATTTTGAATAGAAGAATGTTTTTAGTCTAGTGATTTGTTTCTGCCAAAGGTTATGGATATCGATTAGGCCTCTCCTGCCATTCTGTCTTTTGATGGTGAGTCGTTCGATCGCAGATTTAGGGTGCAGGTTGTTGTGTTTTGTGAGTATTGTGCGCGTTATTCTCTCTAACTGTTCGATGTCAGTTTTTGACCACTTTATTACTCCGAATGAGTATATCAATATTGTTATGGCAAAAGTATTCAAGGCTTTAATAAAATCCTTTCCTGATAGTTGTATTTTGCAAACTGCGTTAACTCTCCTTTGGTATTCTGTATTTAGTGTCTGTTTAATTGCTGTGTGGTCGAGTCCCTTAAGTTGTTTGTATCCTAAATATTTGTATAGATCTGTTGGTTTCATTGCTGCAATTGTGTCGGTGTCTTTAACTGTATAGCTGTCAGGTTTGATTTTACCTCTTGTGATATGTAATGTCTTGCACTTATCCAACCCCAATTTCATATTTATATCTTGGCTAAATTCTGTCGTGACTTCTATAAGCTTTTTCATTTCTTTTTCGGTTTTTGCACATAAATTAATGTCATCCATATAGATGAGGTGTGAAATAACTGTTTCTTCAGTATTATGTTTAAAGTTGTACCCGGCCTGACAGTGGCGCAGCAAGTGAGACAAGGGGTTAAGGGCGAGGCAAAACCACCGAGGGCTCAAGGAATCTCCTTGATAGATACCCTTCCTTATAGATATCTGTCGTGTTATAAGAGAAGTGTGGCTGTTATTTAGCTGTAGTGTCGTTTTGCAATGTGGCATTATGATACGCAAAAAATATTTTATTTTTGAATTAATTTTGTAAATCTCTAAAATATTAATCAACCAGGAGTGTGGTATACTATCGAAAGCTTTTTGATGATCTCATATAGGTACAATTAAGGTTTCTATTTTTTGTAGTGGCATGTTTATGAATAGTGGAGTCTATAATTAACTGTTTTTACATCCCATGTGGCCCCATCTGCAACCCTTCTGTTCTTGAGTTGTTTGTTCGGTACCTCAGAATCCACCAGTTTATATTTCAAAGCAAGTTGCTGGTGAATAATCCTGGCTACTTGGTTATGCCTGTGCAAGTACTCACCGTTAGCTAGACGAGAACAACCAGAGATAATATGTCTGATGGACTCACCCGAACGATGGCATGCCCGACACACGTCTACCGTCCCATCTTTCATAATATGTTTCCGGTAGTTATTCGTCAAGATAACTTCGTCCATAATTGCACAGACAAAACCTTCAGTTTCCCTGAAAAGGTCACCAAAACGTAGCTAGGATACGGACGCTAAGAAATCTACACTGGGCTTGTGATGAGCCAAATTGAAGCGCCCGTGTAGCTCCTTAATTTGCTATACCTCCTTGCGATCATCGGTAGTAAGCAGTACAGGTTTGCGCCAGTTCTTTTTAGCCATGGAGAGCAGGGTGAGTCCCTAGTCCACTGCGACTACATCACGGTGCATACTCACTTTGGCTTCTTAAATATCTTTAAAGATATCGGTGTTTTGATTATAGAATGTTCTGTCAAAAGTAAAGTAAGTAACCGTGTTAGCGTTTTGAATGAAAGGCCTTGTGTCTTATGACCTGTGAATTTTAATGAACGAAAACCAACTCCTCGCTATTTTTGCTCAGCAACGGCATATGGCTACTTGAATAATAACAATAGGAATTATTTACCAAATGATTAAGTAGTTGCTTCCTTATATTCATTACCTAGGTTATTTCATACGATTCGTTATGTGGGGATTGCGATATTACCCCAATTTTAGCACCCGCATCATAATTTGTAACAGATGTGAAAGGTTTTTAAGATGGGCATGAAAATGTAGTAGGCAAAATCATAATCCTCCTTTGGCTTTGCCGTGGTCCGGCATAAAAAAGCCCTAGCCAAAAACCGTTATCTGTAGTTTTGAGTCAAACACTGCGTCAATAGTGTAGCCCAATTAAAAATCTGCCGGATGTTAGATAAAATGAATAGGCGAACGGTATCGATCAGTACTGCAAATGTGACTTTCAATTCGTATGTTATTTCTGAGATTATCTTGGATATCACTGACGTCGATGGAGCAAAGCACCGTGAGAAAACCTGGACAATCCGCCTTAAGCAATCGTGGTGATGACTGGTCATGTCTTCTCTGCATAATATGAGGCCTTTACCCTGCATTGGGACAATAATACGCTGGTATTATTATCGCCCCTTGGTAGGAGGTAGTTGGAAAAACACCATGTGCTTTTAGTCCGTCATAGTTTGACAGACCCCGTCACCCAACCCAGGGCGGAGAAAAATCGTGACATTTCTACAGAGGAACATGAAAATGTCTTATTTTAATCAAAAATTAAAGAAAATAGAAAGAAAGAAAATACGTTTATTTAGCACAGACTACAAAGCACACAACACAACATATACCTACATGTTCGATGCAATAATTGCAATCGACCACGTTTGCTGACATAGCGACCCAATACGGTCGCACTGAATGCGCCGCGAGCTCAGTGCATAACGGACAGCAACCGGGTGCATTCAGTTCCATCATTTTGCTCATTTTAGCGATAGCTTAGCGTAGACGTTTAATTGTTAGCTCTTAGCAATAAACCTTTTACAGTTAATTCAGTGTTTAACTTAGCAGCGTAACCATCCCACCAGGTACCACTTAGGTCGCGCCCCATACATTTTGGTCCTTCGAGCCTATACAAGGACTTCGCGGTCGAACTTTAGTTTTTCGGGACTGACGGTCGTGAAGTGAACTTGAACAGAACTAGTGACATTTTGTATTGCAGTGTTACTTAGAATAGCTTAGCAGTGACTGGTGGTTACCTTAGCAGCGAGACTTTAGAAGTGACTTTAGCGGCAGTATATTGAGTTGGAGTGCTCAATATATTCTCTCAGCGATATCAGCAACAGCGGTGCTCGGGGAGTACCGTTCCAGTAGCAGTGAGTTCACAGCTCACACCAGCGGCAGCGGATCACTGACGTGGGGAGCAACCCGCGACAGGATAGCAGTGACAAAGGACTCTTACAAGTAAGATCGTTCAATTTTCTAACACAAGCAGCGAGATGGAGAGCCTTTATTTTCTTCAATCAGAGATTGCGGAGGGCATTACAAAACTTTTAATCAATTTTAAAAAGGATAGCGTAGAGCGTAAGACGTTAGATTACTGTAAGCGTAAACTAGAGTTACTTGAGAAGTACTGGAGGGACTTTCAAGTGAATCATGAAAAGATTCTTCCTTTTGAACAGACGAATCATAAATATTTTACCAAGTCTGAATATGAGAGTACGAACCAGCATTATTTAACAGCTAAAGAGCTTATTAGTAAATATAAAGAAGAGTTGATGCAACAAGATCAGAAATCACCGTATCTTCCTCAACCACTCCAGCGAGAGGTGCCCGGAACTTCAGCGTATCAGCCGGGAACGCCAGCAACAGCAGCAGCAACTCCGACCTTCGAGTCAAGAGGGTCCAACAGCAAGCTTGACGACATGCTTCATAAGCAGTCGGTCAATTTTAGAGCGTTTCTTAGAGCAGTCGACAATATTGATGTAGAAACTATTGTTGACAAGTGGGAATTCGAAGACGCCCTTCGAAACCTGCAGTCGGTGGACTACCATTGATAACCTTCATTGGGAAATCATTGGCGAATCGGGGGAAGATGTAGCAGGAGATTATGAATATAACTTCACCAAACACGAGCGAACTTTTAACAGCTTGAGAAAAGCTATTAACTCCAAAATGTGGTCAACATTCTATCGGGAGAAATCTACCCCTCCTATCTATTCCTGTATTTACAGGCCATTACCAGCAATGGATGCCTTTTAAGGATCTATTTAGCGAAGCGATCCACAAGAACAACGCTTTGTCAACCGCTCAGAAAATGCAATACCTTAAAGGCAAGTTAAAAGGCGAAGCAGAGCGTTTGATTCAGCACCTTCCAATCAGCACCGATAACTATAACGTTTGTTGGAAGATTCTAAATCATCGATTTGATAACAAGAGGATTATCTTTACAGCACACGCCAATATGTTCCTGAATATTCCCAACATACAGCAGCAATCGTTTTCAGCGTTTAAAAAGATGCATGACGCAACGTTAGAGAGTCTTCACGCCATCAAAAATCTAGGTGCGGATACTTGCACGTGGGGCCCTCTAATTGCGCATATTATGGCGCAAAAGCTGGATAGTGAATCTTATTCCGAGTATATAGACTCGTTACAGAACCCTAGAGAGCTACCAGTTCTACAAGAATACTTAGATTTTCTAGAAAATAAATTCACTAATCTAGAAACATCTCGTCGACGACAAGACAACATGCAAAAATTGCAGCAATCTCAGCAGCAAACGGGTTCTTCAAAAACGTTTCAAAACAATCGAAAATTCAGCAATTATCATAAATCGGACGATAATAATTCCAAGAACGCAAAAGCAATGCACGTGCAGGAAATCAAATGCCCTCATTGTTTTGCAGAGCACACATTATATAAATGCGCAAAGTTTCTTCAAATGACAAAGGAAATGAAACTAAAAACCCTCAAACAACTGAAATGTTGTTTTAATTGCATTTTTAATCATAATGGCAAACAATGCCATTCCAAGAAACGATGCCTCACGTGTTCTGGCAGGCATCATACTTTATTGCATGATTGTTTTGCTGATGGCCAGCAAAATAAAACTAATGATGAAAATCTTAAGCAAGAAGAGCATTCAAAGCAAAGCAGCGGCAATGGTGTTCACGCATCTCAGCAAAATCTCACCGAGATTCTTTTAGCTACAGCGTTAGTGAGGGTGACAGCATCAGATAGCACGCAGCATGTCCTGAGGGCTCTCATTGATCAGGGCTCACAGGTATCGTTGATTACAGAGAAGGCAGCTCAACAGTTAGGTTTAAAACGAAAGAATTTTTATGGAGCGGTTTCCGGAATAGCAGAAAAGGAATCTAACTGTACGGGCAAGCTAAGCATTATATGCCAGTCTGTGTATAATAGCTTTAATTTCCATATAGATGTTTTGATTATGAAAAGTCTAATCAAAAACTTACCAAATCAATCATTTAAAAAGCCTTCGTGGTCGCATTTGGAACATATTAATTTAGCGGATCCAGAGTTCAATACAAGTCGTCCAGTGGACTTATTACTCGGGGCAGACGCCTATGCTCTTATCATGCTTGATGGTTTGATAAGAAGTGCTGATACGTCTACGCCGTTAGCTCAGCAAACACAGCTAGGATGGTTACTGTGTGGAACCGTAAAGCCACAGTTCTATTGTAACGTCATCGTAAATAATATAGCGGATATTCATCAATTTTGGCAAATTGAGGATATCAACGAGCAAAATGAAATATCAGCGGAGTATCTCAGCCAGTTATCCGTACGCAGCAAGTGGTTAAAACCACAAAAGAATATAGAGGTAGGCGATATGGTAACCATTCATGACGACAACTTTACCCTTGGAAAATGGCCCGTTGGTCGAGTGGTTGAGGTCCATCCAGGAAAAGATGGAGCTCTCCGTGTGGTGACTTTAAAAACAAAAAATGGGTTTATAAAGCGGCCAATTATCAAGCTCTCTATCCTACCTATAGCGGAAAAAGAAGCAAGCAAACAAAATCAAGAAGAAAGCGAAGCAAAAAAGCAGCATCAGCAAAGCAATGAGGCAAAAGCGGAAGAGAAAGCGAGTAAACAGTTTAGCAGTTGTCCTAAAATATATAGCATAGTATTATCATTGCTATTTTTATGAGCCCTATACTACGCACTGAAGCAAGTTTCAAAATAACTAAATTTAATAGCAATCAAACGTTGTATTTTGACCCTGTGGGACAAATGCATCTTATTCATGATCAGTGGAAAATCATAACTTACTATAGTTTGACTCCTTACTGGCAAGGAGATAAAGCGGTCAAACAATTTTCTCAATACCTCGAGCAAACATGCGGGAAAATTCAAGAACAGAGCCATTGTAAAATGATCGTCTTACAAATACAACATGAGTACGATGAACTACAATATTATAATCAGCTGTTGCTCAATCAGCACTTTGGAGCGCGTCCGCGAACTCGACGCGGCCTTATCAACGCTGTCGGCTCCATAGCTAATTCATTGTTCGGAGTACTGGATCAAGAATTCGCAGAAAAATACAAGCGTGACATTGACCTAATACAAAGGAATACATTCCACCTTAGTCAGCTGTACAGAAATCAGACATCGGTCATAGAAGCGGAGTACAATATCCTAAAGACAACAGAAGAGACAATTGAAAAGCAGCATAAGATAATTAATAAACATTTAATTTACTTAGACAATGTCACCAATACATTGCAGCAAGAGATCGACGTAATGTCGATTCAGCAAAATTTCTCTTTAGCAGTGTTAGCGACCATAAATATGATCCAGAATCTGAGGCGGATTCAGGATACTTTTCTTGATACCATGACTGAGATCTATCATGGTCAGATCAATCTGCATCTCTTGACTCCACAGCAGCTCCGTGGTGAGTTACAGATTGTATCTAGTCAAATATCTAAAGAGCTAGCATTACCCGTAGATGATATACAATTCAATTTGTATGAGATCTACAAATTGTTAAAAGTTAAAGCGAGGATGACGAAAGAATATCTCTTATTTGAAATTACCATACCGTTGATAAGCAGAGATACGTTCCAGCTTTATAATTTGATACCCGTACCGATTAAACAGCATCCGAATACATCGCGATCAACTTGAAAAGAGATTCATACTTGACAGCCAGCGTCAGCGACCTTCAAAGTTGCGAATATCGAGCGGAAACCTACCTTTGTCGTCTTCGAGGGCCTATCCAGAGTTTAGGTCCGGATGAACAAGAGAACGAAAAAGAGGAACGGTCTACTTGCAGGATCATCAATTCTAGCTGTGAAAACAAATGGGTTCCACTACACGACTTTTCTACCTATTTGTATTTCTGTTGTGACTCATACTCTTTGAGAGTCATATGCGAAGACGATCTACAAGCGAGCGAAGTCAGCAAGGCTGGACTTATTCAACTGACTAAGCAATGCATCGTGAATAAACCAAATATACTCGAGACTAAATTAATTCACATAAATCACTTGATTAGTAACCTAACGCTACCTATCCAAAATTTCCAAGACTACAAGGTCAACGAAGATACCACACCGATAAACGATTCTTTAAAGTATCTCGGTGAACAAATTAAAGCGATGAAGGAATCAGCCCAACAGACAGAGGTTTTAACGACACATGACATACACCAGTATGCGTTGTTATATGGACTATTAGCGGCAGCTGTCGCAGTGGTCCTGTGGTTCCTGAGGAGGAGGTGTCAGCGGGCGGGTGATCCGATGACCCAAGAGCGGGATGAGAACGTACCAGCGAGTGTGAGTGTGTGCATAAATCAATTTGAGCGAGCAAAACTCTAGTGCAAGTGCGCGAAAACAACGCATTTTTTTTTTTTTTTTTTTGTTCCGGGTGGAAAATCCTCATGGATGTCCCCCGCCCTGGGGGGCCGGAGGGGTCTGTCAGACTCTTACTGACTAAAAACCACCCCGGTGTTCCGTACTCGTACTCGAGTTGGCCTTACACAAGTCCGAGGCCATGTGTTTTCATGATCCTCGGAACGCGCCACTGTCGGGTTCCCAAATAACGGTAGGAAGGGTTCACATCGGCGTCGAGTCGACGATGAAGTACCTGGGACTCGTCCTCGATAGCCGGTGGAACTTCGTTGAACATTTTCGACGTTTGGCTCCCAGGCTGGAGTGGGCCGGGGCTGCCTTGAAGCGGCTCCTGCCCAATCTAGGGGGTCCAAACGAATCCTGCCGGAGGCTCTACGCGGGGGTCGTGCGGTCCATGCCCCTTTACGAGGCACCGGTATGGGCGCGGTCATTGAGGCGCCTGCCAGCCCGCCGATTGAACGCGTCCCAGAGGATCATAGCTATCCGGCTGGTATACCGCACGGTCTCCTGCGAGGCGGCGAGCCTCCTTGCCGGATTGCTGCTATGGGATCTGGAGGCAAAGGTCCTCGCACACATTTGGGAGAGGCGCAAGGAGGCGAAACGCCGGGGCGTAACTACGCTGCCGCGAGAAATCGCTGCACAGTGGACAGAGCTCAGGCGGGATCTCATGGCGGCATGGAGAGTGCTACTATCGCAACCCAGCGCAGGGCACGCCACAATTGCGGCGGTAAGTCCCCTCTTTGAGGAGTGGCTTGAGAGGCGCCATGGTGTCCTCACCTTCTACCTGACAAAGCTCCACACCGGATGTGGCTGTTTCAGGAGGTTCCTGTTTCGGATAAGGCGGGAGGAAACGCCCGGGTGTTATCATTGTGTGGATCGACCGGAGGACACGGTGGAGCATACGGTGGAGGTCTGCCCGGCTTGGGAGGAGCATCGCCGTGTACCCGTGGCGGCGATCGGCGGCGGCGATCTTTCGCGTCCGGCCCTGGTTCAGGCCATGGTACGGAGTGAGATGGAATGGGAAGCCGTCACCTCCTTCTGCGAAGCAGTAATGCTCGTGAAGGAGGAAGCGGAGCGCGTGAGGGAGAGGCAATCGTTGCGCCCTCACGCCCCTAGTCGCCGCAGGAGGAGACACCCTGGGCCTCGAGAGTCGATTGCCGACTCCCGACCACCGTAGACGCGGGCTTGCGGAAGGCGAGTAATGGGCAGCTCGCCGTCCGGTAAAGACCAGACCCGGTTCGACGGCGCGTCGTATTCCACGCGCGCCTCATAGAGATGTCAGCATCATTGACGGGGTCCGAAAGGGCCAATGCCTGCTGGGGTCGCGGATTGTTCGAAAGAGTTACCGTGGCCCTGGCACACTGGCAACTGAAGGAACATGGGTGGGTTTTAGTCAGTGAGAGTCTGACACGCCCAGAGCCTTGTTTACCAACAAGGGTACTTCATCGTTAATTATAATACGGTAAACACATTAGAGTCTTTTTTGGCAACAATCTATATTATTTCAATGTTAAAATCCCTTTTAAAGTTTCATCTCGATTCACCCCTGCATCCCCATTCACCCCGTTGATGGTACGAACCAAATACTTTTACTCATGTATTTTATGAAATCATAATCATTATTTTTATGAGAGCATAGGTAAACACCGTTACATTGTTGGCGTACAAACTATTTAACCCTTAATGATTAACATTTAATTTTCATCGACCACGTTGTTAATTCGAGCATTGTTTAAAACCTTTAAACTTAGTAAATTGGTATAAACGTTATTTTGTCACTTATTATAAGTTTTCAAACTATACGCCTTTTTTTTCGAAGCACATTATTTTGTGAAAAAGTATGAGAAAGTTATGTGGTAAAGTTATGTGGTAAATGTAAGTGGAAAATGTATGCCTTGTGTCTGGTACAGATTGCAAGATATAGTAACTGTTTCCATTGCACTATAGAGGTATGAGGAACAGGATGTAAAGTTCACTCATACTCTATTGAAAAAGGAGGATCCTCCGACCAGACGGGTGTCGTGTCTGGTGGGCAACTGCCCAACGATTGATGTCGGGATGTTGTATATATGCTAGTTGCGCGGTAAACTCTGATTGCGCGATGCAGGATTTTGCGTGACGTTAGTCTGACGCGTAGCTCGCATGTGGCGTTGTAGATGTCGCTACATCACTCCCCCCCGGAGACCGGAGGTCGATAGTGGGCTGAGTCGTGTATCTTGCGATGCTTGCCAGGGCCAGGTAAGGTTCCAGTGAGTCGGAACCGGGTGTCGCATAGTTCGCGGTGAGTCGGAACTGTCTGCGAAGATTCCCCAGTGAGTCGGGGTGGCGCTGCGTTATGCTCCAGTGCGTCGGATGTGGTACAGCGCCGGGTTGAGGCTGAATGCTGGCGTCGACCAGGAGAGGGTTTTGAAGGCTCTGCTTGTGGACCGGCCGAGAGTGCAGTGTGCTGTGCCAAGGTTGCTGATGAGGCTGAGGGTGATGACCGGGTATGCGCGGTCGCTGCATGCTGATGGTCAGGATACCCGTTGAAGCCGTGGATGCTGGCTGGCTGTGTGACTCGCCGCTCTAACGCTTGCGGAAGTGATGATGATGACGTCACGCTGAAGTAGTTGCACGAAGGCTGCGCTGACGTTCATGTTCGGGGTCACCAGTATAGAGGTATGAGGAACAGGGTGTAAAGTTCACTCATACTCAATAGAGTATGAGTGAACTTTACACCCGTCTGGTCGGAGGATCCTCCCTTTTCAATAGAAAAGGGAGGATCCTCCGACCAGACGGGTGTCGTGTCTGGTGGGCAACTGCCCAACGATTGATGTCGGGATGTTGTATATATGCTAGTTGCGCGGTAAACTCTGATTGCGCGATGCAGGATTTTGCGTGACGTCAGTCTGACGCGTAGCTCGCATGTGGCGTTGTAGATGTCGCTACAACACCTTTAATAACTAACAAACAACACATTCACTTATGAAATAACAGATCCAATACGATAACTGGAAGTTGTATTTAAAAATAATATCTCCCCTCCGAAATTAAAAAAATAACAACATTTTGGTACTACTTCAAAAAGAGCTAATTATAATAATTATTATTTATTCAATTGTAGTGAATAAGTACCACATGTTTTGCAATACAAATCGCAAAAATAAACCTCACTCCAGTTCAACCGTTGTACATAAATGCTTAAAACTCTGCGGGTGGCCATATTCATCACATATTCCGATCGGCCGGAACCCTTCTTCTTTTAGAGAAATGGTTTCACGTCGAACATACTTTCATATTGGTCTGTCGCTGCGATTGACTTGCATTTTCCGAAAATGAACGATTAAGCATGATAAACATCTCTCTAATTTTATATAATTTATCATGTCCCGGTTGATTTCTTGGTATAGCATCATCATTGTTACACACATGTAATTTTTTTAAATCTTTTTAAATCGTTTACAGGTCATAACACAGCTTATCACTACGTTATTAGGAGTATAAAACTCATCTGTGGACCAGTATAATTCGATATTTGGGTGAGGATTAAGACCATTATTACAATTCCTAGAAATGCACAAAGTTCATTATTTTTGGTTACATCAGAATAATTATTACTATTTTGTTGCTGAGCATACAAAGTATTTCTTATAATTAAATTTAGCATCACTGGAGCAAATAGATTTTGGAGGTATTCTAAATGCCCACTTATATTAGTATTATTTTTTACTGGTCTTAAATCTTCGTCAAACATATTTTCAGCAATGTTGTTGTTGTTGTTAATATTGTGTGCTTTTCCATACTTTGAGCACTTGTCAAGTAGGCAAAATCATAATATACATATGCTAAATAACCATATGCATTTATTAGTTAATCACTATAGTGACAAACTTATATTTTTTGACACCAACACTTTTGTTGAGAAATTAAGATCGACTAGGGATACTGCGTATCTGCCTATTAGTTTTAGACGTCAAATAGCATGGCTATTAGGTTTTAGTATAAACTCAGACATAAGTAGTATGTCGAAGTCTGCTGTAATTAGCACCACAAAAATTAGTAATAATACTAATATTAAGGTGGTTAGCCATAATAGTTTAAACTAGTCAGTAAGACAACAGAGGGTACCAGTAATAATGTTATTAATCTCGCCAGCAACAAGGTACCTTCTAGCACTCAATTATTTAATGGTAAAAAAGGGGCTAAGCAGAATTCCTTGAAATTATTTCACCAAAATATTCAAGGTTTTTCTTCCAAACAATTAGAAATTGAATTGTTATTAGAAAAAACAATGTTTGATATTATTTGTATAACTGAGCATTGGTTGAAAGATTATGAAATGCTAATTAATTATGAAAACTATAGTGTGGGCAGTTGTTTTAACCGAAAATCCATGCTGCGTGGAGGTTCACTAATCTTAATTAAAAATTGTATAAAATCTAAGTCTCGTAAAGACATAGTTGAACTATCGGTAGAACATAGCATTGAACTGTCCTGTGTTGAGCTAGATAAGCATTTTATAGTGTGCGTTTACAGACCTCCAAATTATCAAAACTACTCTATATTTGAGTCAGTAATGGAAGATGTTTTGGCAAAACTTGCAACTGGTAATAAATCAGTAATTATTTGTGGTGACTTTAATATTAATATTTTGGAAAATAATTCAAATAGCAGTAGATTCTTAAGCCTCTTCAAATCATTTCATTTTTCATTTCATTTATTTATTCATTAACAATTAACATTGTGTTGAACATTACATATTAAATAAAATTATCACATGCAAAAAAAGAAAACAATACATTTAAAAGCCTAATTAAAATTAAAGTGAAAAGTTAGTTCAAAAGTCAAATTAATTTAAAATATGTCAACAAATAAATACAATGTCAAATTAATAGTAGATATTATGCAAAATTCTATGTCAGGAAAAATAAAAATAAATAATTGAGAGTATAACTTCATCAAGGTCCTACGATGAGCATAGTGTTTAAGTCAAAAGATAATTTATAACATAGCTTGTTCACTGCTATTTATCGTTTGACATGTATTCAGATACCGAGTATAAACATTTTTCCAACAAGAAGGCTTTAAATTTAGTTTTAAATGAGTGAGAGCTATAAATTAATAATTTTAAATCAGTCGGTAACCTATTAAATAACTCGACTGCTTGATATCTGGAGCAATGCTTAGCTATGTTAAAATTTGGTGCCTTTTTGTGTTTGAATTCCTTCCTTCTTGTGCTTTCTCTTATCTTACGTTCCTCTTGTGTTTCATACTCATGAATATACTTAGCAAAGACATTAAGGATTACTAATATATATAAACTTGGTACTGTTCAAATGTCTAATACCTTCAAGTGCTCTCTACATGAATCTCTTTGTGAGATCCTTACTATAGTCCTTATGGCACGTTTCTGTAAGATAAACGCTTTCTGACAGTTATAACTATAGCTGTTTCCCCAAAGCATTATGCTGTATCTTAACCTAGATTCTACCAGCGCGTAATATATAGCCTTTAGTTGCTTTAGCTCCAACATATCTCTAAGGCTCCTGAGTGCGTAGCATGCTGATGAAATTGAAGAGTCAATAGCAGCTAGCTTCTGTTTCCAATTTAAATGCACGTCTATGTTAATCCCTAAAAATTTGACTTTGTCCACTAATTTAATCTTGTCTCCTTTGATTTGTACATCTAAATTGTCGTTATGGCGAGTTGTACTTTTAAATAAAATTATGTCAGTTTTACTTGTGTTTAGCAAAACCAATCGCAGTAAACCAATCGCAGAGATTTTGTAGGCTTTGATTTACATTTTTGGTCAACTCTTTTAAGTCATTCGCCCCAATTATTATATTTGTATCATCTGCAAAGACAACAAGTTTTACATCAGGCTGAACATAATGCATAAAGTTAAGCAAGTCATTTGTAAATAAAATAAATAGTATTGGTCCTAAAATGGAGCCTTGAGGCACACCACGTTTTATATTTGTAATTTTAGAGGTGTATATGACTTCATGATTACTTTTATCGATGCTTTTAATTTCTACAAACATTCGTCTATTTTGTAAGTAGGATCTTAAAAGTTGTAAGGACTTGCCTCTGATCTCTCTCATTCAATCTGTCAAATGTGTTTTTGGTACCAACGCGAATAACTACGGCTACTCCTACATGTATTGATAAAGTTTTTTGTTGCTGCGACTACTTAGATAAAGCCATTGTAAATTATCTCCCTTCTGATCACAGCGGTCAAACTGTTACTTTTGAGTCCAACACACCAATACAAAAAATGCAGATACAAACTAGACCAATAACATCGGCTAACTTAAATAAGTTTAATAGCGCTTTAATTAGCAAGTTAAGTACTCAGGGCCTAAATATTAATGATGGTAATATTTTGTATAAAGAATTCTTTTCATTAGTGCAAACAGAGTTCAATAATTCTTTTAAGAAGAAATCTAAAACTATTTGCCCTAAGTTTTTATTCAGTGACTGGGCAACTAAAGGCATCAGGAAAAGTAGGGAAAGATTATTTGAACTGTATGGCCTTAAGCCGTCTATTAACACTGAAACTTTCAATAAGTATGTTACTACTTACTCGAAAACTTTTAAAAATGTCTGCAAAGCAGCTAAAGCGTCATTCATTAGCAACAAGGTTAAATCAGCAGACAATAAAATAAAGACAGTTTGGAAAATTATTAACAATGAAACGAACAGGAACAAAATGCATAATATTGATTACACACTGGACACTTCCCGCGGTCTCATTAGCGATAACATCGATGTTGCTCAGGAATTTGCAACTTTCTTTACTAATATTCCAATTAAAACTACAGAAACTTTAAATTCCTCGCCCTTTCTTGCTATTGATTTATTAAAAGCGAATGTTTCAGCCTGTTCTATAGAATTTAAATTTAAACATATAAGCCCTGTGGTCGTTGTAAAGGCATTTAAGCAACTTAAGATTAAAATTACAGAAGATCTGTGGGGCATGTCTACTAAAGTTTGTCAGTCTATTATTGAGACAATTGCACCCTATTTAGCTTTAATATTTAATTTATGTGTAGATCAAGGGGTATTCCCAGATTTAATGAAGTATAGTAAAGTAATTCCACTTTTCAAATCTGGGGACAGCAAAGACACCAATAATTATAGACCCGTATCGGTTTTGCCAGTTTTCAGCAAGGTGTTTGAAAAAGTAATGTTAAATCAAATGCTCAATCATTTTAATCGTAATAACATCCTACACGATCAACAGTATGGTTTCACCAAAGGACGTTGTACAACCGACGCCGGTGTTATATTATTAAAACATATTTTTAACGCATGGGAGGAGGCACAAGATCGTGTGCATCACAGCGAAGAAATCCTGTGTGCGCGCTTCTGCGAACATGGCAGATGCGCTGCACCACCGCGGCAGCCCCAGCCCGGCGGCGGCTATAGACCCGCCCCGCTACCGCACGCACGTGTGGACCGAGCCCACGTTCAGGACGACCATGCCGGTCGTGACTGCCCACTCTTCCAGCGCCTCACCCCTAGCATCGGTCACCGGAGATCCCCACGCCGCATACTTGGCGTTGAGATCCCCTAGCAACAGCACGGGGCGAGGGTGGAGTCTGCCCACGACAGCACCCAACTCGACAAGGAAGCTTTCGAAGTCGGCGAGACTCTTGTTGGGCGAAAAATACGCCCCAACCACGCCAATGCCGTCCGTGAGGGCGGTCACCCAGCCGTGTCCTCGGGACGGGTTGACGAGAGCCCCGCCGATGATGGCCACCACGCCGCTCAGGTCCCCCACCCAGTTATCCCGGGGGGGGGGGACAAAGTACGGCTCGGCGACCACGGCCACGCGAATCGACCACTCCGCCATGCTCTGGAGCAAGAGATCCTGAGCTCTGGCAGAGTGGTTGATGTTGCCCTGGAGGAAATGGTAGAGCGCCATTATGCACAATCCATTCCCTCCGCACCATTCCTAGGCCGGGAGTCGGCCGAAGGGCAGTCAGGCTGAGGGGGGGGGGGGGTAAAGAGCCCCCTGCAGCTTTGGCACCCCTTCTCTTCTTGCTGGCGGGTGCGCCACAGGCCTTTCCGCCCGCTCTGTGCCCGGCGGGCCTCCCTGCAGCTGTACAGAGGCTGCAGTTTGGCGCCGCGGAGCACTGAGCCGCCTCGTGGCCGGGCTGGCCGCAGCGATAGCACTGCTAGCTGCGGTCTACTTCGGCGGTACGCCGTGCCCTAACATGCCCAATGTCAAGGCACCGGTAGCACCGCATGGCCCTGGGTTGCAGCAGTTTCACACTCGCCGCAACCCATCCCACCAACAGACGTCCACCGACAGCAATCTTGTTCGCCGCCGCCACCGGGCACCGCACCCAAATCGTGCCGAGCCCGGAAGTGTCGGCGCGGATGTCGCCCATCCGCACATCGTCGGGCGGACATCCACCGACTCGGGCCATGGCCGCCACAAGCTCAGCCGGGGTTGTCGTGTCGTTCAGGCCACCGACGCGCAGCTCAGCGGTCTTCATCGGCCTGGACACCCGGACGTCCTCCGGGTTGAGGACCTCTCTGAGTTTGGCGGCCAGGATGTCCGCCTTTTCACCGCTAGAGGCACCCGACACCTCGAGCAGCCACTCCCGTGATCGCCGGCCTCATTCTGAAGCCGGACGGTGTGCCAAGGTTGGGGAACGCGACTTTGGCTTTCGCCTCAGTCAGGACCGCCTTGTAACTGACGCCCCTTTCGACGGCTCCGGGCTGCAGCGTAATCACTGCAGCCGCGGAGCGTGGGGCTCTAACTTTACGCGGTCCCTGGGCCCTCTTCGCTGCCGGTGCCGGTGCTCCAGCCGGTGCCGGTGGTGCCGTCTTCTTCCCCTTACGGCGGCCCCTCTTAACGACCGTCGTCCAGGCCTCCGTGGTAGGCCCGGGCGCGGCCGCCTGTGGTGCATCCGCCGGTGGGGCAGTCGCCGGTGGCGCAGCAGCCCGGGAAGTGTGTACGGATGCACCCTTAGCAGGCTTTTTGGTCCCACTCCCGGAGCGGCTTGTCTCTGCCGCCGCGACTATTACTGGCCTCTGCTTAGCAGGCCCCTCCTTTCTCCGCTTGTCCGCAGCGAGCGGTGGGTGGAGTGTTTCAGCCGGCAGGAGCCTTGTCTCAATGGCCTCCATGCGGGCACCCACCATCATTTTCCCACACTGCATCATGCAGATGCGGGCGATCTTTTCGACCTCCACATCCGCAAGTGCAGGGGTCGAAGACGGGACCGGCGATGTAGCCGACGATGGGGCCGCGACGGAAGAGGAACCGGTAGCTGCGGGAGCTGCTCTGTGGACGGCGAACTGCCGCTTGAGGTCCTCCAACTCGGATCGGAGACGGCCGTTCTCCTCCCATAGCTTCGCCGTCTCCTCCGTGCTAGTGCGGTTAAGGAGGACCTCAACCGCCTCCTTTATGCCGTCAGCCGCCTCCTTCAAAGCACGGGTGAATGTGCCCTTCAGGTTGCCCGATTTGGTGGCAACCTTCAGGACGACATCCACGCCGTCCAGAACCTGGCGGCTGAGCGCCACCGCTGTAATATCCCCCGCGGCAGCCATCCGGGAGCACCGCTCACGGGCCTGTCGGGCCAACTCGCTGACCTCGTCAGCCGCGACAGTCCTTCGCTGCGCCCACTTCGCAGCGTTCGCCTCCGCTTTATTCGAACCCAGCAGGGACACTGTGGAGCCCCCGCTTAGGTCCGCCTCCATGGGCTCGAGGCCACTCTCTGCACTCTCCACGAACTCCACTGGAGCTAGCGTGTTGGTCCGGTGTATTGGCGCGAAGCGACCCCGCCCGTCACGCTCTGGCAGTCGAGCAGGAAATCCACCCGCCACCACACGACCTCGCCCTCTATGTGCCGTTGGGACCTTTGCGGCCAACAGATTCTCCTCACTCGAAGAAAGACTGCACTTTCTCCGAGATCCCTCCTGGTCCGTCTTTTTTTTTTTTTTTTGGGTGGGAAATCATCAAATGACCTCTCCCACTCTGGGCGGAGCGGAAGGGCGTGTCAGACTCTTACTGACTAAAACCCACCCGTGTTCCTTCAGTTGCCTGTGCGCCAGGGCCACGGTAACTCTTGCGAACAATCCGCGACCCCGGCAGGCTCCTGGTCCGTCTGCGACGGCAAGCAGTGACACCACAACGCGCAGGGGCTTCACATTCTTCCGAAGCTCCTTTTCTCGCTGCCCAGTGGTGTTGGCTGTGTGTAATGAGCCTCCTCGGCTCTTGTTGCTATCGGCAAGTGGTTGACATACATTGCCTCCCCCAGAATACGAATGGGGGCTTGACGTTCCCAAAGGGAACGTGGCGGATTCTCCGGCTGCTGAGCAGCCGGTACCGCCCTGGGGTAATTTATTTCTGTCTGTCATTATTTTTCATATTTTCCTTTGAAGGGTGTGGTCCCTTTTCTCCCCTGTTACCCCCCCAGCGCTAGCGACCGGATCCACTCCGGCCATACATCCCCTCGGCACGCTCGACCTTGAGATTAAGGTAATTTTTTAAAGAGGTTGTCTTCCTCTCCCCCTCCCACTATACGCCTACCACCAACTCTCTGCAATCAGAGGGGTGTAGACATTATAAGATGGCCACCAGGCCCACCCCTATGACGGACTAGCCATCCCGCCCCTAGCCCGGTTCCCTTCACCAACCATCAAGGATGATAGGTGATTGGAACCATGACCCTTCCCCGTTTGTTGAAGATTAGCCGCCAGACCCAATTGTCCACCTCCAAAAGCAAGTGGGCAATTGGAGCTGACGTTGCCCAGGGTGCGCCACGAGGAGGCTCTTCAACATGCACCCCGTGCCACCGGACCTGGCCCAGGAGCGACGGATATCGTACCTCCTAGGGTCGATATCTCACGACCCGACCCTCTGACACCGAGTCCGACGGCACGGGCTTTTAGCCTCGTCGCCGGGCGATCAACACGACGACCAGCGTGTGGGGGAAGCGGAGAAACTGTCCGATGGATCCTTCTCCGACTAACCCCACCCCACCACCGCCCGCCATTGTCCCTCAACATAGTCCAAACCAACCTCCAACACAGCCAGACTGCAACGGCTAGCTAACGCAGGGCCCTGGAGGTTAAGTACCGAACCATCGCACCGATCCAAGAGCCATGGATCAGGAACAACAAAATATGCGGTCTCAGTAACATCGGAGGTAAGCTAATTCTCAACACTCACTGTTCAGACAAACCGAGAACCTGTGCCTACATACCCAAAGAAATTCCTACCACAACACTCACTCAATTCTGTTCCAGAGACCTGACAGTTTTCAGGCCCCAGACCGAAGGTGACGTTCCAGATGTTGTGCTAGCCTCGGTATACATGCCAGGCGAGGACACAAACTGCCAGCCGAAGGAGATGGCCGACCTAATACAGCACTGCGAGTGCGCCAAAATGGACCTGATCATCTGCACTAACTCAAACGCCCACCACCCGCTTTGGGGCAGCGACGCAACAAACTCCAGAGGAGAGGTACTATCCACCTATTTATTCTCTACTAACCTTAACATTGTAAACCGAGGCTCCGAAACCACTTGGGTTACAGCCTCATCAAAGAACTCAATAACAAAGGCTACTTCACAGTAGGTTACGCCGACGATATAACTATAATAATAAATGGTACCCACTAAAACACCCAATGCAACCTCATGCGCCAAGCCTTGAAAATAGTAGAAATCTGGTGCAATAAACACCAGCTATCAGTGAACCCCACAAAAACCGAACTAACTCTCTTTACAAGAGAGAGGAAACTGACGACACCCCAACTACCACGCTTCTTTGGAACTACCCTAAGCCTCTCAACCGAAACCAAATATCTGGGCATCTATTTGGACAAACAGCTGAACTGGGCAAAACATACCAACTATATCACTACAAAAGCCAGCATATCCCTGTGGCAATGCAAGCGAATGCTTGGCAGAAATTGGGGGATTAGCCCCAAGGTCTCTTACTGGCTACATACCACAGTCATCCAACCAATTATCACATATGGCTCACTAGTCTGGTGGCCCAGGACAGATTTGAGCACAGCCCAGAGACCTTGAAAAACTACAACGGTTTGCTTGTGTAGCAATCACTGGCTGCATAAGAACTACACCCACTGCTGCCCTACAGGCGATGCTTGGACTATCACCTCAGCACCTCATCGTGCAAGAGGAGGCCGCCCTGGCTGCCTTTAGGCTGTATATATCAAAGACCCTAAGCAGAGACTGTAGAGTCAAGCATATACGCATCAAGGAAACTGTGATCAAACGACAGCCAATGATGGCATCACCCGGCGACAAAGCCCCGAAACTACACTACTTTCAAATGCATTACAACATAACACTTACAGGAGAACGTTGTGACTACTCAGGCCCGAAAGTGTTGAGAGTATAAACCGACGGATCTAAGACCGACTCCGGAAGCGGAGTCGGAGTTTTCTCGCACGACCTTAACATAAATATATCCAGCCCGCAGGGAATGTTCAATACCGTCTACCAGGCGGAGTGTATGGGGATCATACATGCGGTGCACGCCATAGAGGCCAGGAGAGTTACGAACACCCATACACGTTTACTCTCCGACAGCGCCTCAGTCCTTGGGGAGAAACTATATTACCTCGAGTATAACACTTGAATTTCACAATGCTCTAGAACGTGTAGCGGTATCTAATCGCAACACAGTGACACTGCAATGGATTAAAGGACACGGTGGATCACTCGGTAACGACGCAGCGGATGAACTAGCCAGAAGAGCATCCAGCGCGTCAGTCTGTGGACCCGAACCCGTCGTACCCATCCCCTTCAACCAGCTACGTAAATGGTTACAGGAGTACACCCACACACAAGCGGAGAGCTGGTGGACCTCGAAACCAGGCTGTAGGCAGTCCAAGGAAGCCATGTCATCCTTGGATGGCAAGTTAACCAGACTCTTATTACGTCTGGACAGGAACGGCCTGCGCCTGGTGACGGCGACCACCACGGGACAGTGCTCGCTAATCAAACACTTTCACACAATAGGCACAACGGACAGTCCTCTGTGCAGGGCTTGCATGGAGGTTGAGGAAACCGTTGCGCATGTGCTCTTTGAATGCAGAGGCGTCACCCAGATTAGGTCGCAAACCCTCGGGGCACCGAGATCCTACACAAATGCTCTCAACAGACAGGAGACATCATCAACTTCTGGAGGGAGGTGGGCTGGTTGGAATAATAATAATAATAATAATAATACCATTTATTTCAGGCGACACAGGCCCATAGAAAAATACCTTAACCTAAACATACATATTTTTATATAAACAAAAACTTGTGTTAATAAAAAGGCTTAAGACTATGTTAGTAGCGCTTCACTTTGCACTAGCTTGGCTTCGTGCTGTCCAGTGGAACTTGTCCGCGGAAGCGACGGAACACCACGTCCTGCGGCCAAAAGTCTTCTTCCATGACGAGGGGCAGATAACAGTTCGGTACACGCACGACGAACGCCTTGAAGTTGACGTTCCGGTGCGATTCCAGTAACTGCACCCTTGGCGTGTGCCTCGTCTTTTGACGCACGTACTCCGCGATGTCCTCAACCTTAGTGGTGTAGTGCAGGCGGGAGATGTACACCGGTGTGTTCGGCTTTGCGGCACGCAGGCTCATTTCGGGCTCCGCAGGAGCTTTGCCACAGCGGTTCTGGTTCGTTCGCGATAGGCGCTTACTCCTTTGCACCGTCACGAAACCATCATCATTATCAGCCCTATTCGGTGCCCTTTCCGGCATGGGCTTGATACTAGGAGCGCCACGGGTACTCGTGGTGACGCTAGCGAAATCCCTTTGTAGGGGTTTCGTCGGAGCTGCAGACACTGACAGCGGGACGGGGCAAGGGGCGCGGGCGGCATTGCGAGAAGGAGCCGCGGTGACGAGCGGAGGGCAGCGGGGCGCGCCGTCGCGGCGCTCTGCAAGCTCAGCAATCGACGGATGCGCTGGCAACGAAACTGCTGACGCGGAATTCGACAACGATATATCGAGGCTGGCTCCACGACATGTGTTTACGTTTGACGCATGCACAGGTGACCTAATTACCGCCACACTGTTGCGCAATTCGCTAACTTCTTTACGCAAATCAGCGACAGTGTTTTGGGATGCATCTAATTTCGTCAGCACATCCGCGAGGCGGGTCTTCAGAAAGACAATGTCCTTCAGAAGGCTCGTTACATCGACGTGGTCGAAGTTGACGGGAGGAAGCTTGTGTAGTTCCTTCGACACAAACGTCGGCACGTCGTCAGGGTCGGTCTCCTTGAACAGCGTGATTATATCCTGCAGGCTCCTTTTAGTCCCGTCACGCCGGCGGGACACCATCTGGTCGCGCTTGTTCAGCACACTGAACAACAAAAGCTTTGCAGCAGCTATGTCATCCTCGCTGAAGTTCGATGCGCAGATCTGGACAGCTGACACCTCGTCCATCACATCCAGCTTCTGCTGCAGGAACGCCAGCAGCTCATTCGCCACTAGTTCACTACTCATGGCGGGTAAATTACGAGCGACAGCTTGCGCCGCGCTAATCGAAATAAAGAATATGCAAACGCGACCGCATCGGAACGCAGCACAAGCGAGACTCGAATAACCACCGACGGCCGCCATGGCCCACGCACAATGGTCCACTTGAAGGACTAAGTGCGGAAACCAAAATCCTAAAGAAGAAGAAGAAGAAGTGGGTCTGCAACGACCGAACTTGGAGTAATTTTAAATCCGAACTTAAAGCACCTTGTCCACGAAGTGTTGATATCGCTGGCATACTATTTGAGGTTACGAGTAGTGATTCGAAGAAATATGCAACTTATGCGGAATATGCACGTCATTCTTTGTTGCAATTAAACATAATTAACTGTTTGTCGGATGATTTAAAAACTGCAATAGTTGTTCGGGGCATTGCCGGATCTCAAGTAAAACCTGCCGCCAGTAATGCAAAATTAAAGCCACATGAATTAGTTGAGTTTTTAACACATTTTATTCAACCAAAAAGCAACTTGCGTAGCCATCGCGATCCTGGTCGTTCATGTGATGGCAATACGAGTTCTAAGCGCGCATTATTTAAGACGGAAAATGTTAAAAAATGTTTTTTGTGCGGTAGATCGGGTCATAAGAGGGGTCGGGTCACTGTCCGAAAAACCCTAAGACTGATTGCATAGAGCCTAGTACAGTAGTGAAACATAAGGATAAAGAATCGCGTGTCTGCACATTTTTTTAAAAAGACTGCACGCTGTAGATTTGTGTTTCGCTAAACAACGTTCAGAAACGAACAATTAATCGTGACGTAAAATTGCATAATAACAATATTTCAGCAGTTATACAGAATATACCCATACGTACTGGTCGATAGTGGTGTCCATGTCTCATTAAGTTTTCAATCTACCCTCAAATATATTTTCGTTAAAAACATACCTACGTCGCAATATTTTCTTCGATTAGGTATCCAAATAGTAGAATCAGCTTTTTATGTAACCTTAATTGTCAAATTATGTGACATATCATTGAAAATAGATATTTGTGTTGTCCCTGACGGTAGTATTAGCACTCCCATTTCGTTTGATTGGAACGTACGTATTAAACCATGAAGGAGTACCTTATTACAGAACAATATGAAGTTGAAAAATTAATAGAGTTACAAAGCTCTGTCATATTTATATGCCTTGAATACTTAGGTCAATGTATCAGTCAAGGTCAGGTACGGTCGAGTCAGAAAAGTATATGAATTAATCCCGATATGGAACCCGTAATGACCTCTTGTATTATAAATACTCTCTTGTAGGTCAGGAATAGCGACTACTCTGTTATATTCTTTTGGGTCACAGACTTAGTCTTTTGCGTATCTTCTATAATGAGCACGATCACGTTGGCATCGATACAACTACTGACCTAAGTTTATGTAATTCTTCTGTTTGAATTACAGTTATACGTAAAATATATATATATATATATATATATAATAGAAATTCGTTATCAGTGGGTCGCGACATCGGAAATAACACTCACAAAACCTTCCTTAACACTTTTAATTACTTGCTAATACACACTGAATACAAAATTATCAAGGATGCCTGAGATATGGCTCGATTAAACACTTAGGAACGCGGGAAGTTTAGCGTGGAGTAACGAATGTTTACCCAGACTGCCGGAGCGATTCAAAGTGTACTCACTCCACTGTCGCCGCACACGTGCCCTACCCCAGTTACAGGTTAGCCAACCTACCTGTCAACGTCAGTACCTGTCAATGTCGAATAGCTGATTATACATCCGAATCGGCATTTGAATCGACTATTCGCTCGGTGTCGCCATTACTCACCACTAACCATCCCCAAGTTATTACTTGACGTTCTCAAACGTTAGCTGTCAAATCAACTACATAGTTCCTCCACTGAGAGATAGATGGCGTTAATCCAGTTGATTGATATGCGTCGACGCTTCGACACGGCCGTCCTGATGATCACACGTCCTCGTGTGGAGTACCTGGAGTGAAAGAAAATTCTCGAACAATACTTATTCCAGTCGTTCGGCCATTCCTGCCCAAGTGGGTGGGGAATAAAAGGTATTCTGTTCAAAATCATTACAGTTTCTGATGAAAATCACAACCAACTCTTTCTCTCAAAGCTGACATGTCGAACAACACCCATACTCATTCAAATAATAGGAAACTCATTAAAATATTGCAGTGCTCATACTCTGACCTCCATCCGGTCTTCATCATCACACTTATAACCTCCATCCGGCCATAAGCATCAAACCAATCGACCTCAATCCGGTCTTCAACACGTAACCTCTATCCGGTTACTAACACAATTAGGCAACCTCTATCCGGTCACCTCCACATGTAACCTCCATCCGGTTACAAAACACAACAGGCAATCTCTATCCGATCACCTCCACATGTAACCTCCATCCGGTTACAAACACAACAGGCAACCTCTATCCAGTCACCACCACATGTTACCTCCATCCGGTTACAAACACAACACCATCAAGATAATCATTTCGAGCCTTTATCAAAATAATTCTTAAAGTAGGTTTGTTCAACATGTTACTTTATTTTTCCTATAACGTTACAGATTATAAGAAAACTCTTACTATGCTAGGTACTCTAAATGTTAGGTTGACTACTTAGTATTCAACCAGTCTTGTCAGCGTTATCATTTTCGTCATGGCTAGTCTCGTCATTGTCACCTACATGCATGTCAACGTCAGTTAATTTTCGCAGTCGATCATGTGCGTACTTATACGTCCGGGCGGAAGAAAGAGACTTCAAAACATAACGGTCACCATCAATAACCTCGATCACCCTAAACGGTCCCCTGTATTTCGGGTCAAGTTTCGTCTGGTTTCGTTCCTCATTTTGCAGCAAAACAAAGTCACCTACAGAGAATGATTGTACCTTAGCCTTTGTAGAGTCGAAACGTTTCTCTACAGCCATCTTCCTCACCTCAATGATGTCAACATGGGGCTCTTCATCATTTACCGTTATAATATCAATGAGTCTAGCAGCCTTACCAATCAGCAGCTCAAGAGGACTGGCTTTCGTGACTCTACTTATAGTGCAGTTGAGAGCAAGCTGAACGTCGGGCAACGCATCTAGCCACGAAAGATTGCTTGTCTCTACAGTAGTGAGCATGTTTTTGAGCGTGCTCATTACTCGCTCAACCTGTCCGTTGGCACGAGAACTACCTGTAGCGATCAAGTGCAGCTTGATATTAACTGAGGCAAAGTACTCCCTGAACTCCTTGCTGGCAAAGCAGCATCCTTGGTCGGCGATCAAGCGCGATGGAGCACCGAAGATAGCGACAATAGCCTTCAGCGCTTTGATGCTGCTTGCTGTATCAATGTGCAGGGTGTGATGCAGCATAACGAACTTGGTGAAGGCGTCTATCAGAATGAAAACGTACTCTTTTTTGTCATTTTTGCCACTCAGCTTCCCGGTAGCATCGACGTGCAGTGTGTGCCATGGTATAGCTACCTTTGGAATTGGGTGCATCTCCGCCTGGATCTTACCTGTGTGTGACTTTGAGATCTTACAGGTCACGCAGTTCTCTACGAATTTCCTCATAAACTTCGACATGTTCTCGAACCAGTAAAGGTCGTAGAGTTTTTCCAGTGTTTTTCCCATCCCAAATGCAGCAATCCCTCGTGGACGTTATTAACCACGGACCAGCGAAATTAACGGGGAACAATAGGTAACCAACGATTCTTACCATTTCGTTGCACTTTTCGGTGCAGGACACCAGATCGTCGCTCGTAGGTTTTGCCAACATCAGCAGGGAGGTCAATGTTTTCGATGTCAGTCAAGAGCTTTAAAATTTCAGGGTCCCGTTGCTGTTCCATCATCAGCCAATTTTGTGAAAGCTCTGCGAGGTTTACCTCCTTTTGTACTACCTTCTCACTAACCTTATTTTTAGTTTCAGGTTGCGATAACGGGTTCCTGGAGAAGAAGTCAGCGTGGCACATGTGCTTACCTTCACGATGGACGATGTCAAAATCGAACCCTTGCAGAAAGGCCCACCATCGGTGAACTCGCGGCGTCAGGTCCAACTTCTTGCGCGTGGACTGCAGAGAATTACAATCGGTGACTTCTCTGAACTTGCGACCATGGAGATAACGCCTGAAATGCTTTACGGCATTGACCACTGCGAGGGTCTCAAGTTCATAGGAGTGGTACCTCGATTCAGCGTCAGACGTTCGCTTACTGTAATAGGCGACTGGATGTAGCTTACCTTCTTTTCTTTGCAGTAAGACCGCACAATGCCAATGGCACTGGCATCCGTGTGGACTTCAGTTTCAGCATCGGGGTCGTGAATCATGAGCACAGGCTCATTTGTGAGAGTGGCTACAATCTTCTGCCTAACTTCCTCGTGTTCCGGTTTCCAGGCCAACTTACCGTTCCCAGAAGTCAGAACATATAACGGCGCCATCACCTGTGAGAACCGTGCCACGAAATGGCGAAAGTAGGATGCCAAACCGATAAATTGCCGTACCTGTGACACAGTCTCAGGCGGTGGTAGAGCCGTCAATGCTTCGATCTTACGCGGGTTAGGACGAATCTCTCCACGGTTAACCTCAAACCCTAAGTACTCTACCTTCTGTTTCAGAAAAGCACACTTCTTCAAGTTGATGGTAAAACCCTTTTCAGACAGCACCTTGCGGACAATATGGAGACGTTCCAAGGACTTTGTCAACGTCACTCGCAACAATCAAGACGTCATCCATGTACACAACGACATAAGTGTTCACAAGATCTTCAAGAGCATTTATCATCACACGCTGAAAAACCGCGGGTGCATTTTTCAAGCCAAACGGCATCGTCAAATATTCGAAATGACCTTCGGAGGTAACGAAGGCAGTGCGCTCAATAGATTCTGCTGCAATGGGGATCTGGTGAAAACCTGATGCCAAATCGATGGTGGAAAAGTAGTGTCCTCCATGCCTTGCGCTGGGTTGTGACAGTCGCACTCTCCACGCCGCACTATGGGCCAGAACAATGCGTACCGTCTCAAAAATCTGTAACTTTTTTGTTGATTGAAGTAAATAGCTGAAATTTGGCACGTAGTATCTCCAGAGTATATAGAATCCAATAGTGACACATTTATTGTCAAAACTTTAATTATTAATATTTAAAAAATAAAACAAAAATAAAAATGTATTTTTTTAATATTAAACCATAGTGTGTTTAACTTATTGAATTATAATTTTACAGTTCTATGATATTAAACCTATTTTCTTTTATTTTATAGGTATTACATATAAATCTTACATTTAAATAAATGACAAATATGATATAAATCCACTCTAAAAATATATTTTACAATTAATGTAGGTACGTAATTACTTCTATTTAAATAGCTAAGAGGCTCTTAGCTTCGTCTAACAATTCCTTGGAAATAGTGACTGAAGGTTTTCTGATACTTGATATATAAGGATCTGACGTAAATAGAAGACCATGAAATACGTCTTGATTCGTTGCGGACCTAGAGCATTTTCTAGCGTGATGCAATCTGAATTTTTTCAATCTTTATTACGAGATTCTTGGGCATTCTCAGATAAATTACCAATGGGCAGAACAGCAAAATGTCTTATTATACTTTCCCCATGTATTAAGATTTTATGTACTGAAGAAGGCATATTATACCACATATATTTTGTTACGTATAGTTGTGCGGTTGCGCGAGTATATTCACCAAATTTTTCTGGATTTACAGCAATACCGGATGCCAAAGTTTGATGAATAACATAAAACCTTTTAATAAGTTCCTCGTCAACTCCTGTAATTTCTGAAGCGCAATAGTAGTTCTCAAAAAAACGCCGAGCTGTATTGCCTTCATTGCTGTTTCCACTTCCTTGTCGGGGCTTATCAACGTGCAATCCCATTCGGCTTCGAAATAAACTTTGTACAAGCTTTTTCTTGTCTTCTTTACTTTTTTTATCTTCTGGAGTTCTCGCAGCCCATTTTTTAAATGAAAGGTTATATGAAATATGTAAAATTAACTCCATGCACCTGATCCACGCGTGCAACGTAGACAAACCGTATTCGTAAGCATTTATATTATCTGGCTTTGATTCAATCTTCTCCAAATTATTCATTTCGCTTGGTTTAGCCCCACATACTGTACACACAGCTCCAGAACTTGTGTCAGTTAGAACTTGTGTAACTTTTCCATCCACCATAGTTAGAAATAGGTCGTGACTTATTTCAATTACCTGCTCCTCCTTGTGTATCTTTGAAGTTTGCAAATTATTAATTTGACCCCGAATATCACCAACCACTGATCGGGTTTTCTCGGGGGTTTCTTTTGCAAATTCCATCAGGATTGGTCGGCAATAACGAATAGACGAACAAGCCGAATTTTGCCAAATTACCTCATTTGTTTCTGTGTCAGTCAGCTTTATTGGTACCAAAGACGCTATAAATAAGTTTGCATCTGAGACTAAATCACTCTCACCTGATAAAACTTGTTTATATTCACTTTGCCCCGATGACCCATCACATCCCCACTTGGTAAACAATTTAAGAGATTTTCTTGTTGAGTTGTAAACATTTTCAATCTTTAAGATGCGAGCAGAAGTGTGGTCCAGCAAATCTTGTAGATTTACTTTGACACTTATATCGGCAAAAATATTTCTGATCAATTATTAATCTTTTTCAATTTATAAATATTTCATACCAAGTTATTTTTATTTGTACCTTTAGTTCATAATTAAAGCACTCTATATTAAAGTTTACACAGTTATCAATTAACACAATAGGTACATATGTTTACATTGCTGTTATGCAAGACTATAATCAACAGTTTTCTAAAGTAAAATGCATTAGCTTTCATGAACAATCTTCATTCAGTTTCTACTTTTGTACTTGAGAAGCTTGAAAACTGAAGTAGTTGCAGAGCCGCAGTAGCAATGTAATGTCATAAGTAAATAGCAGCAGTGGCCGAAGTGAACAGCAATGGGGCAACATCATTCATGCTGCCTTCATGTCTTCGTAGGTGAAATGCCCCGGGAACTCAGCAACAATTTGAAAAGAAAATCAAAAATTTTTCTGCTCGAATAAAGTACATAAAAATTATGCAGCAAACTAGGCATATCAACTAGACCTTCATCAGCCCATGGCTGGACAAAAGCCATCATCCTACTCATTGCTGCAGGTAGTTTAATTTCTTCTTTATTTAGGGCAGATTTTTCAATCTCCAGATATTTTTATCAAGCATAACACTAAATTAGAATTGTAAACATTAGTTAGGTGTACATAAAATATTATTATGTATGTGACTATGTAGGTAGAAAGTTCACTCAAGGAATATATTCATAATTATGTGAGTTGCTGCTTGATTCTTAACTATGTGTCAAAAGTTTACCTTCAATAATTAATACAGAAGATTGGTTTTCCATGCCCAACCTTGCCACAGCAAATCCCCCTATGTCAACTAGATTGATGTTGGTAGGGTAGTGTTCCATTCAGCTCTATCACCGTCTGCGAAAATATTATGATTAATATTTTGTAGTTGTTATTTCATAAGTGGTTATTAGGTGTAGTTAGTCTGTTTCAGCGTCTACATAGGTACCAACAAAAATATTAATTAACCATTTCAGTTGTTAGAAGGTGAGCTTGACAGACATATACTAACTACAATCATTATTTTAGCTGCAATAAACATCTAACCTCACGTAAGTTGTTTGAGAGTCTACACAAATAAAAAGGAATGATAGTCCGTATGTAGACTGACCAATAATGCAACTACAGCCACAATAATCTAATGAGATACGAAGGTACCCTCCTACACATGTAATTCCTATATATATTGGCTTACTTACTTGTAGTTTCACTATTGCCAAACGTCTTCAGCAAGCCATACGAAAAATGTTCCAAATCTGCAACATAGTCCCATGTTTCTGCATCAGTATGGGAATAGTAAATATAATTTTGGTCAGTGGGTCGTCTTGGGTTTGTATGTTGCAAAATATAAAATAACTAAATGTAAACAAAAACATTCATAATAACATTTACCCAAGTGTTGCCAACTTTTTTCCCCGAGTCCACTACTAGCGGTGTATCGTGTATCACAAAATAATTATGTAGATACTTGAAAAATTTGTGAAGATGTTTGGATGTTTGCTAAATACACAATAATGGTCTAACGGTGGAATTTTTTATCCCAGAAGTATGTTCCCGTCGAATATTTTTTCGAAATGACGTTGTTTTTCGATCTCCACATGGGCGCAGCCTCTGTGTAACTTCACTACTTATAATATTATTCGTAATGCTGAACGGTCTTAAAAATTCAGCGTTCGAATCCGGAGTGGTTTCGGCATTTGAAATAAATCAATCGTAAAATTACTGACACATGTTTTAGACAAACAATAAAACATGCCAGCATCGTGTTATTATACTTTTGTCGAGTCACAATTTTAGTAATTGATGGTAGTATTTTCTACAAATTGAATTAGACTAACCACTGGACAAAACTACCTGCCACTAAAAGCAAAATGTTGTCTGCCCGGAGAGGTCTTAACCCCTAGGTTTAGTGGAAATTCCACTAAGTTGACAACACTGCTTTTCTACGACTTTTTCATTGGCCACAGATAACAAAAAGGTGAAAATAAAAACGTTTTGTTGCGTATTTCAATTATGGTAGCTTTTGGTAGAAAGTGTTTTATAAATTGGTTTTTCATTTTTAGGCAATCGTTGTAAATTTTTATTTATAAGCAGTAGTAGACCATCAGTTGTGAATGAAACAAAATTATATTATAGCAAAATTATTCGGAAGCGAATAATTCTTTTATGATGAAATAAAACGTATATGTAGGTTCGCCAGTAGCGGGCAGGATTTAGTCTCAACTCTATCAAATTGAGCAGAATTTGAATGTATTTTGTTACGCAATTCCAAATATGGGAACCGATTCCGATCGGAGTTTGCTTAATTTCGGAATCGCATTAAGAAACAAAATTTGTTACGTAATCAGGGTGCCGGTGTTATTGCGATCGTTAAGAGCAACTACTAACTTCTCTAAAACAGATGTTTCAGAACGGTTAGTTGAAACGTTCGGATCGTTTTTGTTCAAATTTTTGACGTTTGGATCTAGTCGTAGATGAGTTACTGGAGCTCGATGATGTAGTCGAAGAGAACCCAATAACGTTTACTTGTGTTGCGGCTTTGTTTACGAGACCTTCGTCTATTATTATCGTTTAAACGAGAGTGCCTGCTCTGCACAGATGAATTTCTATGTTTACTACGAGACCGTGACCGTGATCTTGATCTAGCAGGAGAACGGGTACCCGTTTCGAATAAAAAAGGACGTGAGGGTAGTAGAGATAAAGGAAAAGGAAAGACAATATTCAATTACTGTAAATGATATTTAACAGTAATGCAATGATTACCTACCTATTGCAGTAATAAACAGGTTAAGTTTAGTGTCTAATATAGGTAGGTACTCGTGTAGTTAAATGGGTATAAAGGAAAAATATTGTTTTATTTCTCACTCCAATTCCAACTTTGTACTCGTATAATTAAAGTAAACGGGGAATAACAAAACCATTATATTTAATAAAGATCTAAAATAAAAATGAAATGTGGGTATTTACGTAGGTACTCAAAAGTAGCGTTAATTATTATTAATCAACTGGTGGTCAAGAGTTACTTACCCGGACTTCTAAGCTAAGTAAAAAAAATAATATTCATGTAGGTAGGCGCACTAGTCTAGTTAGATTTCGATTAAAAAGTAGGCCAATCGCCGACAGGTACCTCGTTTACCGGAGCTCGGGGCACTGCGCGCCGCCGCACAGTATTTCGACTAGTACAAGCTAGTGGGACAAAATTATTTTTTGACTTATTTTAATTGTTTATGTACATTTAAGGTGGCTTACACTGTTTTAGAGAGAAATGGAGGAGATTTCTGTGTTCTGTATGCGTATACGTCAATGGTGTGGATGCAAGATGACAGTAGTGTCCTGATTTTACATTTTTGTTTACTGTTATCACAGTTGGGTCTAATTAGCTGCATCTACCTACTTTTTATGCCTGAAAGGCACTATATATATACATACAACAACAACATTTATCATTCATTCTTTTTTTTTATATTTATACATATTTACAACAAAAAAAAACATAAATATGTGTAAAATAGGTATTTATTTGTTCATTCTATCAAATAACATACAATAATAGTCCAAGAACAACAACAATTATCTATAAATATAAAATAACTCTTAAAACAAAATCATAGAAAATTAAAATAAGAATGATTTAATTACAATAATGTTATATCTATTTTATAAGAATTAAAACTAAAACATAATGAGAAATGACTACATAATAAAACAGGTAAACATATTTACATTAAAAGATAATTCAAACAAGTTGAATCTAATAGTCATCACCAGAAGATTCATCACCACTCTCCAATTCGCTAGAATCTTCTGATAACGAATAATCCCCCTCACTAAATTTGCGAACTGATGTCGATTGGGATGGTAATGAAGGTGGAACAATCAACTGCAGAACTTCTAGTGGTAAAGAAGTTAATTTCTTTTGGGGTAATTCTCTGAATGTATTTATTATAGAATCGGAAGTAATCAAAAGCATTCTCAGAAGATCCGTATTCGTGGCATAGCGTGATCGCTTCCTGGTATGTCGTTCCCGGAATCTACGACAGTCTTTATTTCGTGCTTCCTGGGCTTCTTCGGAAAGCTGTCCAATTGGAAGAAGGCAAGATCTAATGGCTTCTGCACTGTGTACAAGAATGTTATGCACAATAACGGGCATCGGGTACCTCGAATACAGATCAAGATATAACTTTCTTGTATCAACGCATTTTTTCTCGAATTCTAAACAATTTATATCATAACTGGATGACAAAGTTCTTAAAATTACATGAAATCTTCGTATAAGACTTACGTCTAATCCTGTAATTTCACTGCTTAATTCTGCATTAGAAAAAAATCTACGCGCTGTGTTTCCATCATTTGTATTGCCAGACCCAGGTTGTGGTTTATCCACAATAAGACCCATGCGCTCTTTAAACGCCTTTTGGATCTCTTTTGAGCGTTGCTTCACAATAGCTTTGTCGTTATCTCCCCTAACTTGCCATTTTTTTATTGGTAAACGATAGCTGATATGAAGTAAACATTCAAAAGTGCGGATCCATGCATGTAAAGTAGATAAACCAAATCCAAATCGTTCTTGTTTGCTGGGATAGTTCCTTGACTCCTCGTTCATTGTAGACGGAGTGGCACCACAAATATAACACTTCTGTGTTAAACGTGTGTCTGTTAAAGCATTACACACTTTGCCATCAGTCATTGTCAACAACAAATCGTGTTTAACAGAGATTTGAATTCCATCAACATTACATAAAGTTGGATGAAGCTGACGTTTTTCATCCAAAATTTTATTAGTTTCTTCTGCCGTAAACTCATTTGTCTCCTTGGCAAAAATGAATTTGATAGGACGGCAATATAAGCTAGAAGAAGGTCGTGGATTTTGCCAAATTACAGTTTCGCCGTCAAGGAGTCTCAAGGGGACAAATGAGTATACGAACAGAAATTTGTCTGTAGCGTAGATGTTCTCAAACCTCTGCTTGTACGTACTATGCCCCGAACTTCCATCACAACCCCATTTGCTTAATATCGTATAATATGAACGAGGTAACACACTTCTAATGACTTCCGACTGAGCTTCAACTAATCGTTCAGCCGTTTTATCTAAAACTGCCTGAAGTTTAATCTCAGCTCGAGATTCAGTCACAGAAATATGTTCGTCAGAAGGATAACAAGAAGCTTTGGTCTTACCTAGGCTATAGAATGATGGATACACTTGATGTCCCGCTTTCATTGACCACTTTCTAGTCAGTTTGTACGCGTGAGAAGTAGATGTAGAGTCTAAATAATAAGCTAAAGCTTCGTCTGGAGTTAATCGCCTACTCTCTTCAGAACACTTTTTTTCTAAACTTTCATCAGCCGCGGCCGCTACACTTCGATTTGTTTTGCAACACTTCAATGCCCTTCTTTCCGTGTTGCTAATTCTGCCGCAGTAATCAATTCATTTGCGCTTCGCGATGCCACAAGATCGTCTACTCTCAGTCTTTTTGTTTTTGTTGATGATTCATCAAAGGATTTCTGGGGTCGCCCTACAGAACGAACCCCCGATTATGTTGAAGGGCACGGCTGCTCCACACACACAAACACTTCGAAACCAGGTCCTTTTAACCAATCTTTATGTTTGTTGGGAAATGTATCCTCAGTACATTTAGAAGATGTCCACTTTTCATACAATTTTGATGAAAGGCCCGAAATTTTCATTTTGAGTTTCCTCAGGGAATCTTCAGAAGCATCCAATATATTATGTTGTACACATAAATAATAGAAAATGCGACTATTCCTTTCAGTTTTATCGTGTTTTAACCATTCTTCGAAAAACTCAAATTTTGTCATAGTTACGACTCGTTCTGAAACAAAGTAAATATTTTTTACTGCGGGCCTTTTCGGGAGCTACAATATTTATGAATCTATGCTTGAATGTTGTAATTATAACATACAGAAGAATCAAGCTGGGTGCATTTGGATAAAAAAAGTTACAACCCTTTAAAGTTTCAAATTAAGGAAAATTATGTGTGATTATTTCAACATACTTATAAACTCAAATTACAACAAAAAGATATATTTTTTTTTTAAACATGTCAAAAGAGTAAGAACATACCTTCAACAGTAGAATCCATCACAAAAAAGTCGTTTCACTTCACTATCAATTTTAGGAGATGTCACAAGTTTGCTAAAAATACAACTATTTTGTAAATGTAAATTGCACTCCCTTTTTAATTAACATTGACCTCTCCACAAAATTACTTAATGAGGTGACAAACAAATTATTTCTTAGAATTCCTTAACTGGGAAGGGTTGTTTACAAGTTGTTATCACGAATTCCTGGAAATGACGACATGAATTTTGTCCCGCTAGCTTGTACTAGTCGAAATACTGTGCGCCGTGACGATAAGATGGTACAATAACAAATCCATGAACGAAATTATAGTTTTGTACCTACCTATTATGGTAAAAGGACTATTGGTGTAAAATGAGAACACACAAAACACTTAGTAGTGGAGATTTTAATATTAATTTATTGGAAAATAACTCGATTGCTGTTAGATTATTAAGTATTTTCGGGTCATTGGATTTGTCAAATACTTTGACAGGTATAATCAAAGGTAAAATATTTTTATTGAACCAACCCGAGTGACAGCTTCTTCTGCCACTTGTATAGATAATATTTTTTTATAATTGTGATTATTTACACAAACAAATTGTAAATAAGTTGCCATCTGATCACAGTGACCAAACATTTTGCTCCTACGTGCCTTTACAAAAAATTCAAATAAGGTTTAGGCCAATTACATGTAAAAATTTAGAGAAATTAAATAAATCTTTAGCCAGTACATTATGTGATCAAAGTTTTAATAATATAGGTGACCCAAATGAGTTCTACGCCGAGTTCTTTTCACTATTAGACACGCAATTTAATGAGACGTTTCCACTAAAGACATTTTGCTATTAGTGGATGTGTATATACTTAGTTAATATTAATTTTGATAGTTAAGTTTAATATATGATCAATGACGGCAGTTGCGACGCCGGAAACAGTGCCAGTCAACCTGTCACATCGCTTGATGTCCAGCTGGTGAGATGCCCGTATTGCTCACAGGAGTAGTAGTATATTATTGGGCATTCTGTCCCACCTGTCGCGCAGTCGAACAAGTTCGCCTACGCTCCGTTGTGATAGAATGCCCAATAATATACAATCGACTCGACTGTCTTGTATACATTAAACCTTTTGAACCAAAAAGTTGTACGAGCCTCACCATGGCTGCTCTTCAATATAAGATAGCGATTGTTGATTTTAGTCAATCAAGCATTTGTTGGTAGAACAATTCTGTTTGAGCTGTTAGAGCTGTATACCTGTCCTGATGTTTTGATGAACCGTTATCTGTATTTTTCTGACCAGTTTGCAAATCTTGAATAAATATAATCTCACCGCTAGAATTCCTTATAATAAGTTTACAAATGTCTTTTATATCAGATTTCTCTGAGTCATGCATTGCAGTTAACTTAGTTATATTTATTTAGTTTAGTGATACGAAATGCAACCTTCTTACTACAATAGTAAGAATCGAATGTAGCGTTAAATTACTTCTAACAATTATTTATAAGTTTAGAACTGAAATGATGGCATAAGCGCCGAAGTCGCTTCGGCTCACTCCGTTCGCGTAGGTACGCGTAAAATAATCTTAGATAAACATATTTGAGAGTAAGAGTGGAGAGCAGTGGTGGTCCAGTGGTAACGGTTGCGACTTACAAGTTGTAGGTCATGGTTCGAACCCAGGCTAGCGCTTTACTTTAAGTAATTTATTTCATCACCACTGTTCTTTGTGAGAGGAAACCTTAGTGGGAAAAACATTGACAAATTGAAATCTAATAGTTAATCATAAATCGTAAGCACATTACCATCTACCAAGCCTTCAGGATCTTTTCACTGCTCTTTTTCATAACGACCAGACGGTTCTTTGATAGTCTTAAAGACGCGGAAAACTTTCGTTGCACGATTCAGGAATTGATGTTTTTAGTTCATTCAATATGTCCTAGATGGTGCTGTAGTACTTTTGTAGTGTATACTCACCGAGGAATCAGCCACGCGAATGCGCTTGAATTTTATTACCTACAGAGTCCAGAGTTGACCTATGCGCTCGATAGATGGCATTTGACGTTGAGTTAGATCTTGCTATGGTTTCGTTACCGCCGTTAGTATTAGTATTTTCGAATATCTGATCTATTTCGATCGACAATCGAGCATGTTCTTCTCGCTTCGGATAAACGAACGCGAAATAGACAGTAGATAGTAGATAGTGTTAAAGTCTATAAATATTCTTGTAATAAACAGTTTTACTTATTGTTAATCAGTTTGTTAACAACAGTAATCATGAAGTTTGTTAAACAACCACAATCGCTGCATGTAAACATAATTTGCGATGATTTTTGTAAAAATAGTTCGCGTCATGGAGCATTGTTACCGAATTCAGTACGATGTATCATTTGTGGACCATCGAATTGTGGAAAAACAAATTTACTTATTGGACTTCTTATACATGAAAACGGTTTGAGGTTTCGCAATGTTTGTCTATTCAAAAACCTTACACCAACCTAAGTACATTTTTTTAGAAAGTGTTTTACAACAGGTACCAATTATCCCACTCCAGAAATATCAAGGGAATGAGGAAGTCATAAGCGTTCAGGATGCGAAACCCCACTCTGTCATTATATTTGACGACGTTGCTTGCGAGAATCAAACTAACATGCGTGATTATTTCGCAATGGGAAAGCACAAACACATCGACTGTTTTTATCTAAATCAAACATATAGCAAAATCCCTAAACAATTAGTAAGAGATAATGCTAACTTAATTATACAATTCAAACAAGATGATATCAACTTGAGACATGTTTATGAAGAACATGTTAACACTGATATGACATGGACTGAATTTCGTGAAATGTGTTCAAAAATATGGAGTGAGCCCTTTAATTATGTTGTAATTAATAAAGATTGCCAGAAAAATAATGGATGTTATAGAAATAAATTTGATACTTTTGTAGTCTTTGATTAGAAATGCAAATATTTAAGACTATGGTACTTACATGATATCGTTATTCCTTGACCGACTCTTAATAGATAACTAACTTATTCTATCGTAATGGAAAAATCACTGAAAAGACAAATCGTCGATGCTGCAGAAGCTGTAAAGAAAAAAGTACGAAGGATGCGAGATTTTGAGAGTGAAAATAAGCAAGCATTGGAATCAGTTTTTAGACCTGTAACAGAGTCTCTCAATTGCATAGCTAATACCAATAAACAAAGTTACCTCTTGCGATCTAAAGAAGTAGAAGAAACAAAAGTTCCGTTGAGAAACAATATTTTGCAGAAAGAACGTTCTAGTAACGACAAAGGAGACAGTAGCGCGGAAGAAAATGAATGTGATACCGACAGTGACGAGTCGTACCAATCATTAGGAGAAAACAATCAAGAGTGTGATACATCATCCTGGTCAATATCTTCAGAAGCATTGCCAGATATTCCATTTGGTGTTCGAGCGGAGCGAGGGCAATTGATGTTAGGTTCTGCTTTCGTAACAATCAGCGATGATTATATTACCGTTGCTGGACAGAAATATCGAAGCACTCCCGGACTGAAACAATTGTTATTGAAAAAGGATGTAGATTTAAGCACAGTTACAGAGTCTGATATGCAGTATTATAAGATGATGTTGATTGCCACAAACGCACATCGTCGAGACTTTGACTCAAACAAACCAATAAAAAGTAATAAAGGACAAAAATATTTGCAAGTTATAAAACCTCTTTTCAAACTACCAAGTACTATTCAAAGCTGTCAATCAAAGGGGAAAGGATTACCCTTGACAAAAATGTGGAAAAAAAATGTTGATTTTGTATATTGGGATGACCCTACTGAACTTGTAGATAGGTTAAAATTATTAATTGCGTCTCGAGACGCTGGTAACACTGGATTAGACAACGAAATTATATCAATTATTGAAGAACTGCGTGAAATTAAATTGATTAAGTAATAAATAAATGGTATAAAATGTTCACTGCTCATTTTATTATAAGCCTTTAAATATAATACACCTTAAATATGAATGTAGACAAATTTGGACACCATATTCATAAGAGAATGCGTTTCTCTGAATTATTAGAGTTCAATGAAAATGCACTGCTAAAATCCGAAAGTGGGGATTTTGACATGAAAAAATCTAGATTGAGAGGAATAAGATCTCCTGTAGAAACAGACGATGCTGTGAATAAGGATTACGTCGATCGATTGCGTGAACATACAATAAATGAACTGAATAAAGTGATTGGGTTGTTGCGTGCTCAAATCATAAAAGATGCACAAATAACAGTCCAAAACACTTTAAAAGCGAAGATACCTGAAGTTTTAGTCCAGTTGGAAGATAAGTTTTATAACAAAGCACAAGTACAAAAATTACTTGAAAAAACTCCGTGATGGCAAAACAACAAATTGTTAATGAGCTACACAAAGCAGCCCGAAGAAACTTTGTTAGACGTTTAGTTATTTTAAAAGGCATAGATGACTTATGGCAAGCCGATTTGATAGATATGCAAAATCTAAAAAAGTTTAATAAAGGTTATAATTACGTTTTAGTGGTGATTGATTGTTTCTCAAAGTATACCTGGACAGAACCAATAAAATCCAAGAGTAAACTTGATGTTACTCATGCATTTGAACGAATACTAACTACTAACAATCGAAAACCTAATCATTTACAAACTGATTCTGGAACAGAATTCTATAACGTCACATTCCAAAAGCTTATGAAGAGCTACAATACGAGTATTAACCACTGCTCTTCGTTTTCTACCAAGAAAGCTTCGATTGTAGAAAGGGTGATTAAAACAATTAAAAATAAAATGTATAAATACTTTAGTCTTATTGGGAACTGCAAATGGGTAGGTTCACCATTAAAAGTTGTTTTAAAAACCTATAATAATACAAAACATCATACCACCAAATTTAAACCAGTTGAGGTAAATAAGATGAACGAGTCAAAGATAAGAGAAAATATCCAAAAAACTCAAAAACATATATCAGACCGATGTCGACCTAAATTCAAAGTGGGTAAAAATGTTCGGATCAGTAAATACAAACATATTTTTGATAAAGGTTACACTCCTTATTGGTCGACAGAAATATTTACTGTAAAAAGGATTAATAATACCATACCAGTAACATATCATATAGAAGATAATCTGTATCTATCCAAGTCTGATATCGCTGAAATAAAGAAACATGTCTGAAATGTTGGAATTATTAAAATCCTCCAAGAATGAACAAACTGAAAGTATAAATAAACTCTCTCTAGATGTTGCTGCCATAAAAGCTGAGGTCGGTAATTTTAGCAATACTATGCAAAATATCATCCTAGACAATAAAAAATTAAAAGACCAACTATCAAAATTATCTGTTGCTGCCGAAAATACAGAAAAGAAAGTAGAGGTTCTTGAAGCCGATGTTAATAACCTAAAAAATATGCCAGTTTCATCTTCTATCCAAACAGCTACCACACGTGATGAAATTTTCACCGAAATTCAAGAACGAAACCTCCGAGCCAAAAATATTATAGTTGTTGGAATTCCTGAATCCCAGAATAATACTGCAACCAGTCGGCAAGATTACGATACAGCAGAAATACTGCAAATAACTGAGCAAATACATAATAACTGCCCTCAACCTACCGGAATATTTCGTCTTGGAAAATATATACCAGAAAAAACTCGTGCAATAAAAGTATGCTTCTCATCTGAAGACACAGCCAAAAACATACTACGGAATAGGAATAAGATTGATAAGGAACATATCAAAATATTTTCGGATCAAACTCCATATCAACGGAAATACCTTCAAAATTTAAAAGAAGAGCTTCAACAACGCACCTCAAATGGAGAAAGTGGTCTTATCATCAAGTATATCAGGAGCATACCCAAAATAGTCACATCTAAGGAAACACAAGAAGAAACAACAAAGGAAGCTCCAAAAAACTAACGTCGACCAAAGAGAAAATAACGTACCAAACAACCAACAATTACTCAGATATTATTTTTACGAAAAAATTTCTAAAATGTTTTTATGCCAACGCACGCAGTATTGTAAAACCTGGAAAATTCGATGAGCTTAGATGTATCATCGCTTCCCTACAAGTAACTGTGCATATTATTATACTTTCGGAAACCTGGATTAAGAGTGAAGATGAGGCAAAAATGCTCCAGATACCATCGTATACCCATTACTATAATTATAGACAAAATAAAAGGGGAGGTGGAGTGTCAATATTTGTGCACAACAATCTCAAACATCACCTTGTTGAAGACCATTGCGAGGATGACACTCATTATCTCTGGGTATACGTGAAGAAATTTTCTCTAAATATCGGTGCTATCTATAAGCCCAATAAAATGAACATGGACAACTTTCTCGAGCTATATTCAGAACAATTACACAAATTGAAACGAACAATAGTCTTTGGCGATTATAACCTAGACTTACTCAATCCGGACTTAGCGACACGCAAGTATAAGAACACTTTAAAAGAGAACAACTACAGGATCCTGAACAGAATAAGTCCAAAACACTGTACTCGCGAAACAACCTCAACGAAGACAATTTTAGACCATGTTTCTTCTAACTTAAATGAAAATAATTTTCATTTTGTCACTATGGAATCTTCAATGTCTGACCACAAACAAATACTTTTAGAGATAAAACAATACCAACCACCACCTATCATAAAACAAAAATACAACGCGGTAGACTTCAATAAACTTTATCGATGCCTGAATGAATGTCCTAAAAATCATGAAGACGTAGAGTATGATAAATTGGCATGCAAATTACAATCGTGTCTAAATAAATGCAGAATCACAAAATTTAAATTTTTGAATCCCCCTCGGCAAGACTGGATTAAAAAAGAACTATTGGAAGATATAAATAACAAGAACATACTATGGCAAAGATATAAAACAAATATGATCGACACGGAAATAAAAGCAGAGTATGAACACATAAAAGACAGAGTGTCGCACAATATAAGAAAAGCGAAAAGTGATTATTAGGTACCGAAAGAAGTTTGAAGAAAATTCAAGTAAACCACGAAAAATGTGGCAACTTATAAACGATTTGTCGAAAAACAAACTGCATGACCGAACTGGACCGGACAAACTTGTAACGGCAGCTGGTACTATTACGGACCAAAACGAAATATGTGAATGTTTTAACTCATATTTTTCGACTATTGGCTCAATCTTAGCAAGTATGATTTCTGAAAAATCTAAAGTAAGTCAAATTGTAGAAGAGTGTATACTAACTGATAAAAAGGAATTGCAGTTTCTGAAACCAGCTACTACAAAGGAAGTTATTACCATAATTAATCATTTGGAATGTAATACTGCGTCTGGCATTGATGGTATTAGTACTAAATCAATTAAATGTGTAAAAGACATTATTACTACGGAACTAACAGCCTGTATTAACTAACACATGGCACGAGGTATTTTTCCCAACGAATTGAAAGTTGCAAAAGTCGTACCAATTCATAAATCTGGAAGTAAATTTGATCCGTGTAATTACCGCCCTATATCAGTTCTCCCAGTGATTTCTAAAGTTTTTGAGAAGATTCTTTATAACCGATTAGAGTCATTCCTGAATTCACAAAGTTTCTTTTACCGTAAACAGTATGGATTTAGAGCTCAATCAAATACTCTCGCTGCTACCATTGACCTCGTAAAAAAGGTTAAAAATAAAATTGATCAAAAACAAGTTGCCTTAGGTATATTTATTGATCTCAAAAAAGCCTTTGACACCATCAGTCATGATAAATTATTACAAAAACTCGAACGCACCGGTGTCACAGGCAAAGCATTTGAAATTTTTAAATCATATATGGAGAACCGTACACAAATAGTAAGGATGGGTAAACACGAAAGCAATCCCTGTATCCTGAATTTTGGCGTCCCTCAAGGATCAATATTGGGCCCCCTCATGTTCCTTATTTATATTAACAGTATCAGTGAATTGGGACTTAAAGGGGACATCTCCCTTTATGCCGACGACACGAGTCTCTTTTACTTTGGACACTCAGTCAAAGCTATAATAGCCGACGCTCAGAGTGATCTTAATTTGTTGAATGAGTGGTTTCAGTCAAATTTTTTAACGATTAACATTACAAAAACAAATTATGTAGTTTTTGCAGCAAAAAATAAAAAAAAATAATGATAATGTCGAACTTAAAATAGACGGCCAACTACTTGAACGGAAAACCTAAAGAAAAGTATCTCGGACTTATCTTAGATAGTAACCTTACATGGAAACCACACCTAGAAAAAATTAAACTTAAACTAAGTCCACTCACAGGGGCACTCCGAAACATAACAAATTGTCTCCCCCGAAAAGTTCGATATCTTATCTACAATTCCTTGGTTAAGCCTCATATTGACTACCTCATTGAAATCTGGGGTACTGCAGCGAAGAGTAATATAGACCCAATTCAACGAGTTCAGAACAGGTTAATTAAAATTTTATTCAACTATAAATTTAGGACACCAACTGAAAAGATATATGAGGAAACAAAAATAATGAATGTAAAACAAACGTACATATACTACACATGTATTCTAATACGTAAAATACTAAATAAGGAAATCAATTCTAGTATAAAATTTGTTACAAAACAACAAACACGAAAGATTAACCTAAGACGTGCTAGTTACTTAGTGACCCGCCCTCCTAGAACTAACTATGGAAGAAGAAATTTGGAGTTTGAAGGTGTTACAATTTATAATAAATTACCATCGGAAATAAAAAAAGAAAAAAGTTACGCCCGGTTCAAAAAGCTACTAAAGACTCACACAGTTAATACATACAAATAAGTGAAAAATAATAATAATATAACTGCATAACATCTGCTCCATAAATAAAATACACACAGTATACATATAGATTAACTGAAAAAAAAAAAAAAAAATCCTCTTAAATAAAAATATACATTAGAAATTTACCTACACTCAAATTACATACAAATAAATGAGTAAAATAAACATATATATATATATATATATAACTGCATAATACATATTACATAAATAAAATACTCACATAATAAATATAGATTAACTGATAACCTCTAAATAAAAGATATAAATATACCTAAACTAGCTAACAACAGACTATGTCATCAATGCCACATCCAGTAAAAATCAAATCGTACATCCATGTTGCGCCTCGTTATTAACTCAGTTAGTTTTCTGTTTACCCACATTATTTCTGTTTTTTTTTTTTAATTATGTTTTGTTATTTTGTACGCGTATAGGTATCTGTGCGCTCTAATTATTAATATTAGTTTATATGTTTCTCAGTAAGTGAATTATTGTAAATTCTTTTGAGAAATAAAGTTATTCTTAAACCTAATAATCGAAAGCAACCCATTAGAGGATCTTTCTATGAACAAGAACTTCAAAAAACTAGCTATCCTGGTGTTTATTTGATAGAAAAGGTTCTTAAAAGGAAAGGAAAGAAACTTTACGTGAAATGGCTGGGCTTAAGTAACGAAGAAAATAGTTGGATTGATAAAGATGAAATTGTAGGTTAGGATTATGAATATATAACTATGTTTGTAAGAAATATTTCATTCATTACACTTTCTACTATGCAAGAGAATGGATGGACTAGTTAATAGTGTAATTAATAATCTGCCATTCGAACTTCATTTGCCTGGTTATAACTATTGCGGACCGGGAACAAAATTCGAGAACTGCGAGATTGCTGCGAGGCGATCGAGGTGTGAATAAGCTAGACGAAGCTTGTATGCATCACGACATTGCATATGCAAACCATACAGACTTACCCAATCGTCACAAAGCGGATTTACAACTGCTAAATATGGCTAAACAGAGATTTAAATCGAACGATGCTGGGAAAGGCGAAAAACTTAGTTCATGGTTAGTGAGCAAAGTTATGAAAACCAAACTAAAATGTTGTTCCGGTGTTAAAACGTTTAAAAGTTTCGTGTCAAAAATAAGAGCGAAAATAAAAAAACTGAAAGCAAGGGACAGTAAAACTTTAATTAACGCTGTTTACTTGGCAGCAAAAAAAATATTTCCAAACATTAAGAAAGTTCGAGTACCGCGAGTGATACCCTTACCAAAGACGGGAGGTATTCTACCTTTAATCCCAATTTCTGCGGGTTTATCAGCTTTAGAAACTTTAGCTGGTGGTGCAGCTGGTATTGCAAAAACTGTTAACGATTACAAAGCAGGTCAACAAAATTTGCGAGAAACACAACGACATAATAAGGCTATGGAGTCTTTAAAGTTAGGCCAAGGTTTATACATAAGATCACATAAAAATGGTAAAGGTTTATTCATAAAATCTTCAAAAAACTGAAAAATGAGCTACCTAATCGTACTCTAACTAATGTAGACATCCAAAGGCACGCACGCGACATCCCACACTTTCGAGGAGTCTACATGAAGGATCAGTTACCAAGGACGCCAAAACGGATTGAATGTGGTATCGTTAACTTGGACGATTATAAAAACGAAGGTAGGCATTGGGTAGCTTATGTTAAAATAAACAATTATTGTGAATACTTTGATAGCTTTGGAGATTTGAAACCTCCAATGAAATTAATACAGTACTTTAAAAATTGTGATGTTTTTTATAACTATACTAGATTTCAACAATTTAATACAGTAAACTGTGGACACTTATGTCTAGAATATCTATGGAAATTTTGGAATAAATACGTATAAATTTTATGTATTTATAAATTTTAGATATTTGACTAGATACAATCTGTAACTCACCACGGAGCTGCTTTGGAGTCAAGAGATGCAGATTGATCTGACCATGATAGATCTCAGTCATGGTATCAAGAAAAGTATCCTGAATCCGCCTCAGATTCTGGATCATATTTATGGTCGCTAACGCTGCTAAAGAGAAATCTTGCTGAATCGACATTACGTCGATCTCTTGCTGCAATATATTGGTGACGCTGTCTAAGTAATTTAAATGTTTATTAATTATCTTATGCTGCTTTTCAATTGTCTCTTCTGTTCTCTTTAGGATATTGTACTCCGCTTCTATGACCGATGTCTGATTTCTGTACAGCTGACTAAGGTGGAATGTATTCCTTTGTATTAGGTCAATGTCACGCTTGTATTTTTCTGCGAATTCTTGATCCAGTACTCCGAACAATGAATTAGCTATGTTGCCGACAGCGTTGATAAGCCCACGTTGAGTTCGCGGACGCGCTCCAAAGTGCTTATTGAGCAACAGCTGATTATAATATTGTAGTTCATCGTACTCATGTTGTATTTGTAAGACGATCATTTTACAATGGCTCTGTTCTTGAATTTTCCCGCATGTTTGCTCGAGGTATTGAGAAAATTGTTTGACCGCTTTATCTCCTTGCCAGTAAGGAGCCAAATTATAGTACGTTATGATTTTCCACTGATCACGAATAAGATGCATTTGTCCCACAGGGTCAAAATACAACGTTTGATTGCTATTAAATTTAGTTATTTTGAAACTTGCTTCAGTGCGTAGTATAGGGCTCATAAAAATAGCAATGATAATACTATGCTATATATTTTAGGACAACTGCTAAACTGTTTACTCGCTTTCTCTTCCGCTTTTGCCTCATTGCTTTGCTGATGCTGCTTTTTTGCTTCGCTTTCTTTTTGCTTTTGTTTACTTGCTTCTTTTTCCGTTATAGGTAGGATAGAAAGCTTGATAATTGGCCGCTTTATAAACCCATTTTTGGTTTTTAAAGTCACCACACGGACGGCTCCATCTTTTCCTGGATGGACCTCAACCACTCGACCAACGGGCCATTTTCCAGGGGTAAAGTTGTCGTCATGAATGGTTACCATATCGCCTACCTCTATATTCTTTTGTGCTTTTAACCACTTGCTGCGTACCGATAACTGGCTAAAATACTCCGCTTTCCACCGCTTCCATATATCTTGGAACATTTTATTTACTAAATACCATCTCGTCCGAGGACGAGATGGTATTTAAACGGTACGGTACGGTTTATGATTTTTTTAACTATTATAGTAAGACCGGCACGAGTGGTTATAAAATGCGCTGGCGTGAGGAAATCGATGTCGTCGATATCCTCAGATATTGGGCACAGCGGTCTTGTGTTAAGGGTTGCTTCAATTTGCGACAAGACCGTGCTGTATTCTTCAAAAGTTAAAGCTTGGTCCCCTATTACTCTTTTGAGGTGTTGCTTTAGGCTCCGAATAGATCGCTCCCAGATCCCTCCAGCACTCGGCCATAAAGGACAGTTCCAATGCCATTCTATTTTCATTTCCGCTATCTCTCGGTAAAAAGTGTCATTAAAGATTTGCTCGAACTGTTGCTGTTCCTCCTGAAGGATCTTGTTGGCACCTACGAAGTTAGTACCATTGTCTGAATATATGTGTTTTGGAGTCCCCCATCGAGCCGCCATGTGACGCAACGCGGCTATGAATGACGTACTGCTTAGGTCTGAGACCAGCTCTATGTGGACCGCTTTTGTAACCATGCAAATAAACAAGGCGATATATCCTTTAGTCGTTTTAATGCCTCTCCCTTTGTTTGCTTTTACTCGAATACACCCCGTATAGTCTATTCCAGAATGATAGAATGGAGGCGCTGGGTTAGATCGGCAATCAGGCAGGTCTCCCATTATTTGATGTAGCTTTCTAAGTTCTTGTTTTTTGCAGGTCACACATTTACGAAGCTGCTTTTTAGTAGCTCTGTTTCCCTAAATTATCCAATATTGATGTCTCAATAAAGACAAGGTAAGTCGAGTTCCGCCATGGAAGGAGTGCTCATGTGCTTGCTGGATAAGAAGCTCCGTTAATCTCCCGCTATATGGAATTATTATTGGATGTCTCATATCTGAGTTAATGTTGGCATTTTTAAGACGTCCTCCGACTCTTAATATGCCGCTTTCATCCGAAAATTATTGCAGATTTAATAATTTGCTATTAGAATTAAGTTTATTATTCATCAAACCATCGATATCCGAACCAAATTCACTGCGCTGTATGCATTTAATTATAATTAATTTTGCTTTCCTAAGCTCTTGTAATGTGAGATATGACGGCCTTTGTTTACTTGTCGGTGCAAGTGCACGTAATAGCCATGCTACGATGCGATTTATTTTTATGAATGAACTGTGACGATCTAATAAATCGTTAATTACGCTTTTTTCAAGATTGCTGTTTTGGACGGTTATGACTTGCTTGCGGACCTTTCTTCGGTCGTATACTCTGCTTGCTCTCGCTTTGGCTTAAAGAAAGGTGTCGATAACCAAGCTGGGCCTCGCCACCACAACGTATTCTCCATTAGTTGTTTAATGGAAGTTCCTCTGCTCGCTGAATCGGCTGGATTCTCCTTAGTCGATACGTAATGCCAAACACCTGGTGATGCTACGCTAATAATTTTCTTCACTCTATTCGCTACAAAAGGCTTCCAACGTTCTGGATAACCCTGTATCCAGCTAAGGGCGACCTTAGAGTCGCTCCAGGCATAGATTTCGTAATCTATGCCAGTCATGCTAGTGGCTACTTTTGTAAATAACCTGGATAAAAGTTCCGCCGCACATAGCTCTAATCTAGGAAGGGATACTGTCTTGCTGTTAGGTACTAATCTTGTTTTAGCTGCGACTAGTACTACCGATGCTTCCGTTTTTGATACGATCTTGGCATATACGACACATGCGTACGCTTTAAGAGATGCATCACAAAATCCGTGGAGTTGGATAGTATCATCTCGTTTGCTTTGCAACCATCGTGGGATTTTACATCTGCTTATACATCCCATATCCTCAGTTAATTTTACCCAGTCATTGTTGATCTCGGCTGAAACTTCATCGCTCCATTGAATTTCATGCCAGACCTTTTGAAACAACAATTTGAATTTTGTAGTCAGCGGCGCTAACCAACCTAAAGGATCAAATAACCTGGATATTTCCGATAGAAGCAATCTTTTTGTAAGTCTTGTAGTATTCGCTGTTGAAGTATATTGGAAAGTGAATTCATCTGTTTCTGGATCCCATCTCAAGCCCAAAGTTTTTGCTGTGTTTTCAGTTTTGAAAATGAATGCTGGTGCTTGATTATTTTGCTGCGATGAATTTATCTCTTCCAATAGCTTTTTCTCATTTGCTGACCACTTTCTCAGCAAGAATCCGCCGCTGCTTAGACACGAATTAAGTTCTGATATGCTGCTTCTCCCTTCGTCGATAGTATGCGCGCCCGTTACCAGATCATCCATATAGAAATCTTCTAGTATTATTTTTACTGCTGTAGGAAAGTTATTCTTCTCGTCCGCTGCTAATTTTCGAAGGGTCATCATCGCCAAAAAGGAGCTGAATTCGTGCCATATGTCACCGTTGTTAACTGGTATGCTCTGGTTGGCTGTCTAGTCTGTGCTCTCCAAAAGATTTGTTGAAGCTTTTGATCCGCTTCGCTAACTAGTATCTGCCGATACATTTTTTCGATATCGGCAGTGAACACGTATCGATATTGTCTCCACTTGAGTAGCAGTGCCTGTAGATCTTGCTGCAGGTTAGGTCCACGATGCATGATGTCATTGAGACTAAGTCCCGAAGAGGTCTTCGCTGATGCATTAAATACGACACGTAACTTCGTAGTGGAGGATTCCGCTCGTTGAACCCCATGATGAGGTAAGAAACACTCTGTTCCGTCGCTGCTAACAGTTGCTAATTTCATGTGCCCCAACTCTTCATATTCGCTTAAGAATTGCTTATATTGCTGAGCCAGAAATTCTTGCCTGCTAAGCTTTTTCTCTAGATTCTTTAATTGTGCTAGTGCTATTTCCTTTGACGATCCTAGCTTTTCGCTCGCTTGCTGCTTCATCGGCAACCTAACTTCATAACGACCGCTTTCCAGACGTTTTGTCGTTGTTAGGTAATACTCGACGCATTGTTGATCTTCCGCTGATATTTCATTTTGCTTGCTGATATCCTCAATTTGCCAAAATTGATGAATATCCGCTATATTATTTACGATGACGTTACAATAGAACTGTGGCTTTACGGTTCCACACAGTAACCACCCTAGCTGTGTTTGCTGAGCTAACGGCGTAGACGTATCAGCACTTCTTATCAAACCATCAAGCATGATAAGAGCATAGGCGTCTGCCCCGAGTAATAAGTCCACTGGACGACTTGTACTGAACTCTGGATCCGCTAAATTAATATGTTCCAAATGCGACCACGAAGGCTTTTTAAATGATTGATTTGGTAAGTTTTTTATTAGACTTTTCATAATCAAAACACCTATACGGAAATTAAAGCTATTATACATAGACTGGCATATAATGCTTAGCTTGCCCGTACAGTTAGATTCCTTTTCTGCTATTCCGGAAACCGCTCCATAAAAATTCTTTCGTTTTAAACCTAACTGTTGAGCTGCCTTCTCTGTAATCAACGATACCTGTGAGCCCTGATCAATGAGAGCCCTCAGGACATGCTGCGTGCTATCTGCTGCTGTCACCCTCACTAACGCTGTAGCTAAAAGAATCTCGGTGAGATTTTGCTGAGATGCGTGAACAATATTGCCGCTGCTTTGCTTTGAATGCTCTTCTTGCTTAAGATTTTCATCATTCGTTTTATTTTGCTGGCCATCAGCAAAACAATCATGCAATAAAGTATGATGCCTGCCAGAACACGTGAGGCATCGTTTCTTGGAATGGCATTGTTTGCCATTATGATTAAAAATGAAATTAAAACAACATTTCAGTTGTTTGAGGGTTTTTAGTTTAATTTCCTTTGTCATTTGAAGCAACTTTGCGCATTTATATAATGTATGCTCTGCAAAACAATGAGGGCATTTGATTTCCTGCACGTGCATTGCTTTTGCGTTCTTTGAATTATTATCGTCCGATTTATGATAATTGCTGAATTTTCGATTGTTTTGAAACGTTTTTGAAGAACCCGTTTGCTGCTGAGATTGCTGCAATTTTTGCATGTTGTCTTGTCGTCGACGAGATGTTTCTAGATTAGTGAATTTATTTTCTAGAAAATCTAAGTATTCTTGTAGAACTGGTAGCTCTCTAGGGTTCTGTAACGAGTCTATATACTCGGAATAAGATTCACTATCCAGCTTTTGCGCCATAATATGCGCAATTAGAGGGCCCCACGTGCAAGTATCCGCACCTAGATTTTTGATGGCGTGAAGACTCTCTAACGTTGCGTCATGCATCTTTTTAAACGCTGAAAACGATTGCTGCTGTATGTTGGGAATATTCAGGAACATATTGGCGTGTGCTGTAAAGATAATCCTCTTGTTATCAAATCGATGATTTAGAATCTTCCAACAAACGTTATAGTTATCGGTGCTGATTGGAAGGTGCTGAATCAAACGCTCTGCTTCGCCTTTTAACTTGCCTTTAAGGTATTGCATTTTCTGAGCGGTTGACAAAGCGTTGTTCTTGTGGATCGCTTCGCTAAATAGATCCTTAAAAGGCATCCATTGCTGGTAATGGCCTGTAAATACAGGAATATCCATTTGAGGGGTAGATTTCTCCCGATAGGATGTTGACCAAATTTTGGAGTTAATAGCTTTTCTCAAGCTGTTAAAAGTTCGCTCGTGTTTGGTGAAGTTATATTCATAATCTCCTGCTACATCTTCCCCCGATTCGCCAATGATTTCCCAATGACGGTTATCAATGGTAGTCCACCGACTGCAGGTTTCGAAGGGCGTCTTCGAATTCCCACTTGTCAACAATAGTTTCTACATCAATATTGTCGACTGCTCTAAGAAACGCTCTAAAATTGACCAACTGCTTATGAAGCATATCGTCAAGCTTGCTGTTGGACCCTCTTGACTCATAGGTCGGAGTTGCTGCTGCTGTTGCTGGCGGTCCCGGCTGATACGCTGAAGTTCCGGGCGCCTCTCGCTGGAGTGGTTGAGGAAGGTCCGGTGATTTCTGATCTTGTTGCATCAACTCTGATTTATATTTACTAATAATCTCTTTAGCTGTTAAATAATGCTGGTTCGTACTCTCATATTCAGACTTGGTAAAATATTTATGATTCGTCTGTTCAAAAGGAAGAATCTTTTCATGATTCACTTGAAAGTCCCTCCAGTACTTCTCAAGTAACTCTAGTTTACGCTTACAGTAATCTAACGTCTTACGCTCTACGCTATCCTTTTTAAAATTGATTAAGAGTTTTGTAATGCCCTCCGCAATCTCTGATTGAAGAAAATAAAGGCTCTCCATCTCGCTGCTTGTGTTAGAAAATTGAACAATCTTATTTGTAAGAGTCCTTTATCGCTGCTATCCTGTCGCGGGTTGCTCCCCACGTCACTGATCCGCTGCCGCTGGTGTGAGCTGTGAACTCACTGCTACTGGAACGGTACTCCCCGAGCACCGCTGTTGCTATATCGCTGAGACAATATATTGAGCACTCCAACTCAATATACTGCCGCTAAAGTCACTTCTAAAGTCTCGCTGCTAAGGTAACCACCAGTCATTGCTAAGCTAATCTAAGTAACACTGCAATACAAAATGTCACTAGTTCTGTTCAAGTTCACTTCACGACCGTCAGTCCCGAAAAACTAAAGTTCGACCGCGAAGTCCTTGTATAGGCTCGAAGGACCAAAATGTATGGGGCGCGACCTAAGTGGTATCTGGTGGGATTGTTACGCTGCTAAGTTAAACACTCAATTAACTTTAAAAGGTTTATTGCTGAGAGCTAACAATTAAACGTCTACGCTAAGCTATCGCTAGAATGAGCAAAATGATGGAACTGAATGCACCCGGTTGCTGTCCGTTATGCACTGAGCTCGCGGCGCATTCAGTGCGGCCGTATTGGATCGCTATGTCAGCAAACGTGGTCGATTGCAATTATTGCATCGAACACTATCTGACCCCTCAACCCAATGACTGGGTAACACGATACCCCTTGATAAGACTGGTTGTCAGACTTTTGGGCCTCTTACTATCCGTAACGACTGTCAAAGATAGCCGAATGATAGCCTGTACGAACGGCTTAATGCGCGTTCCAAGGCACGGGAGGGTTTCGATATGTAATGAATAGTCACCCATTCACGAACCGACTGCGGCAAGCATAGCTTAACCTTCGATGGACCCGTGCGGCTGTCATCATTTATTCGTGCGTTCGTTTTTGCCCTGAGGCTTAAAGCAGTTAAAATCCAGTTCATTTGTTTGGCGCCCCGAAACGAGTAATTACTGATCCCGGGCGTTCGTATGATAATATAGAAAGAAAAAAAAAAGAAGATAGAAAATACATTTATTTGCGGTAAACATGACGCAAAAAAAAAACACACAAATACAAAAAATAACGAGTAGATAGATATAGATATAGATTTTAAGAGTTCTTTTAGTACCCCCATGTTAGAAACTGAAACGAGTTGTGACATATTAATGGGGCTAATAGGGTCTATAAATATTCTCACAAAAAATTACGTGAAGTACATATCTCATGGGCAAAATGTTCTGGTAGATATCGTGGAAATTATGATGACGTGACGGCAGGCAGTGATCATGACGGTACCCTGGTACACGAAACAAGCCACGAGAATACCACGCCTAACAGTAATCTACCTTTGGCAAATAGCGATACCATGTCTGTGAATACATACATACATAAACTCACGCCTTCTTCCCATGTCTGTGAATAGTGATACTATATCGATTGATAGTGGTACAATGTCTGCTGACTCACGTTTAACAGTTACCAGGGAAAGTGTTAACCACGTTGGTTCACATTTTGTATCAAGAGTCTTTTAATCCAGATTCAATTACTATTGTTACTAAAGCAGCCGTAATAATTAGCAAAAGAGGTGACCCTGTAGTCTGCAATAATTGGTCCTAGGGATAATAGTTTTGCAGGGTCATTAAGCAACAAAGGGCCGAAAAAAAAAAGACAAGACAAAAAAAGAGGAATGAAAAAAAGAGGGATAAAAAAAAAAATAAGACGAGTTCTGAAGGCTCAATAACGAGCGGTCCAGAACTAAAAGCTTACTCTGAAGAGGTGAACCGGACCAGATAGTTAAAGTACTGAAGGCTCTATAACGAGCGGTCCAGAATTAAAAGCTTACTTTGAAGGGGTTAACCGGACCAGATTAAGTCCTGAAGGCTCAATAACTTGCGGTCCCGAATTAAAACCTTACTCTGAAGGGGTGAACTGGACCAGAATGCTAGTATAAGTCCTGCAGGCTCAATATCGAATGGTTCAGAATTCTACGCAAACTCTGAAGAGATGAACTGGACCAGATTGCTAGTCAGGATGAACGCACATGAATAATATCGTTCTATCTTTTTAGATACTGCTTGATGAGATTACGCGCACGAGGACGTCCGCATGTCAGCATGGCCGTGACGGCGTCACCATTGTAAACAGCACGTGCAGCGGGCCGAGTTACGTAGTGCTATGGGTCACTTACGCCTCCCCACTCTCCCTACTACTCAAGCCGTTCTACATAAGCGAGCGCGCAGCGAGGAGGGGATCCCAGTCCGATGAAGCCTCAGCCCGCGCCGTAGCTGAGCCTGTAGCTTTAAATTCCCCGATTAATAATCATGATATTATAAACCCTTCGATCCAGCCCGTCCCCAATATCGCGCTGCCCTCTCTCAATGACGCCCTAAGCCGAGGTCCGTACCCCACAGGGGGTGCCCTAAGCGTGCGGTCATCTAACTTGTAAGTTTAGTTTAAATTTTTCCGCTCCTGGCTGGAGGCCCTTTCGAGTAAAATCAAAAAGGCAACCACAGGACAGTCCGGTTAAGCAGCCACGACCCCCAGTGGTCAAAACTGCGAGTTGCCATATCAAAAAACAAAAGAGGAGGGGATCACCCCCGTCCGATCACCATCGATACCTATTTAAAAAAAAAAAAAAAAAAAATTTTGTTTATTTCTGAACCAAAAAAACATGACAACAGGTAGGTGATTGGAGCCTCCTTTTAAGCAAACAATGCCTGTATTAGGAGACTCCACTCTTCCACAGCAAAATAATAAAATAACATAAAAGAACAGAAATATGGTTATTCACGTGATAGTAAATATGTGTATGGGGATGGGGATGGGGAGGGTTTGTGTGTATTTTGTGCGTGAGTGAGTGTGTGTGTAGGTGAGTGTGTGTGTAGAGAGAAATGGGTTAGTTTAACCTACGTATTATAATATTATTTGAGGTTAAACTACGTGTTGCAAGAGCGCCTCAGTGTCTTCATAAGTAAGAGGTTTTATCCAATTTGTTAGCATTTTTTTACATTCATGTGGTATTTTTGTGTATATGTACGAGTATATCTCCTTGTTTACCCTATTATAAAGCTGAGCAGAACGTGTTTTGTATTGCGTAGCAGCGAATTTTGTTTTAGTATGAGGAATTTGAGCAATCATATCTTTCCGTCTCTTTGATAATGTGTTTACATTAGAAGGAAGTGTCTTATGTTTATTTAGGACTGTATATGTTATGTACAGTTTTCTAACAGAAATCAGACCACTAATCTGGTAAAGACTGTCAGTGGGGTATCTTATCTTTTTAAAGTACATTATTTTTATTAATGCACGTTGTGATCGTTCTACATCTATAAATCTTGTTTTCGCCGCACCGCCCCATATGGGGATACAGTAAACTATGACAGATTGCACAAGCGCCACATAAACTTCATTAAGGAGATTTCTAAGAGGGCCTACTTTTTTATTTATATTTGTGGGGATGACATGTCGTAATGTTTTAAATATCCATCCCAGTTTCCTAACTCTTCCCGTAACATGCTCAATATGAGCATACCATGATAATTTTTGGTCAATTATGACGCCCAAATATTTAGTTTGTGAGACTTTATTAATTGCAGGACAACTACAGTTATTATTTGAAACTTTATCACATGAGTGTACTTTGATGTTAAAAGATTCATTTGGTTGTGAGCGATTTGAGATGGCAAAACAGATGTAGTTAGTTTTTACTGTATTTAGTGTGAGTAGGTTGTTGTTGAGCCAGTTTGTTATTTGGGCCATGCCAGTCTCCGCAAAACGCCTAACATCGGACCAGTTATTCCCGGAAAAGACCACAGCTGTATCATCTGCGTAAGAGAAGATTTTTGCGTTTTCGACCTTTAAGCTGCAGAGATCGTTAATATACGTTAGAAATAATGTAGGGCCTAACACGCTTCCCTGCGGTACGCCGAAAGTCACATCTGCATCATCACTAATATATGTTCCCATCTTGACCCTTTGCTTTCTGTTTGACAGGTAATCTTTGAAAAAATTGAGTGGGGTTCCTCTTATTCCGACTCTTTCCAACTTGTTCACAAGGGTTGGAACAGAAACGGTGTCAAACGCCTTTTTTAAATCTAGAAATACTGTTAGGCATTTCTTTCCAGTATCGAGATGTTCAGTAACTAATGAGCTGAGGGCAGCAACTGCGTCCTCGGTGGATACTCCCTGTCTAAAACCAAATTGTGTAGATGATAGCAAATTAAATTTGTTTAAGTAGTTTGTGAGTCTAGTATTAGTTAGTTTTTCAATAATCTTAGACAGGGCTGGTAGGACCGAGATAGGTCTATAGTTACTGACATCATCTCTGTTCCCTGCCTTGTGAACCGGTGTAATAATAGATTTTTTCAGAGAGGCAGTGAAAGTACCATTTTTGAAACATAGGTTGGTCAGGTGGGTAATGATGGGAACAACTTCTTTGCAAATGTATTTCAAGAAACTAGTAGAGATACTATCCCATCCCGGAGCACTGGACGATTTCAGGCTCATCAGGATTCTTTCAACTTCTTTTGGGTCAGTGTCCAAGAGCACAAAGGAATTAGTTTGCGCAGGAGAAATGCTTGGTTGATCAGAAGGGATTTTATTAGTCCTGGGTTGAATTTGCTGAGCTAATTCTTTCCCAATATTCACAAAATAATCGTTTACGAAGTTGACTGATTCAATTGGAGACGGCCTGATACTTAACAGTTCTGCGCTTTGGCTGTTTACTTTATTTGAGTAGGTGATTGATTTTATGTTTTTCCAGAGTAACTTAGAGTTTGTAACTGATTTAGCGAGTAATTCTTTTTCATATTTTCTTTTAATTTTTTTGATGAGATTGTTACAATAATTTCTGTATCGACAGTATGTGATTTTTAAAGTAGCATTATATGGATCGGACCGAGAGTTTTTTTGCAGTTTATTGCGATTTTTAATACAGCGTAGTATTCCTGGAGTGATCCAGGGTTTGATTACACGTTTACTGTTTGGGATGCTTGTTATTGTAGTATTATTATTAATAGTGTCAGTCAGTTTCTGTATGAGTAGGTCAGTTAGAAGATTTGGATCATTACAAAATAACAGCTCAGCAAGATTCTTTTCCTGTAAATATTTTAGTGCTTGTTCAAAATTTATATTAGTTGAAGTTTTATTTGTAACCACTTTGTTTTTTATTTTAGACAGTGATAAAAACGTAGTGTAGTGGTCTGTAATTGTGGTTTGTAAGATAGCAATTGAAGCAGATGTCCGCTTTTTATGAATTCGTATCATGAAGTGGTCCAGGCAGTTCAGTTCTCTGGTTGGTAGAGTATGACCTGGTAGTATACCATAAGACGACAACATATTAAGATAACTATTTCGATTTTTCCGTTCATGAGGCAATTCTAGATCCTTGGGCCTAATATTAATATTTATATCCCCCGCTATCACTATATTTTTCTGTGAAGCCAATGAGTCCAAGTGTAAACTAAGTGAATCCAAAAAATCCGATAAATGCACAGGACAGTATTATTTAGTATGTCTAGCTGGAGACAAGACGCCCCATCCAGACTTATTTCTTGAACTTTTGATTCTAGTGTGTTTTTTATATAAATTACTACACCATCATTTTGATTCATCTGTCGTGTTGTTTCATAGGAGTGATAATTAGTAAGTTGAGGTAATGGTTTATTTGTATTTAATCTGCATTCCGTAAATATTATCACAACGGTTTCGAATTTAAATGTAGACAACATAACAGCAAAAGCATCAAAGTTGCAGTATATGCTCCTTATATTTTGTGGGAAAATAGTCAGATCATTTTTCTTTACATAAATATGTTTAGTAAGATTCAGACAATCGCATTCAGTTGTACTTGCAATTTCAAGTTTATCTATCTCATGGACTGTTTGTAATGTGTCACTCATAAGAATTGTTTCTTACTAGAATGATAGTTACTGCAAGATATTCGTAAACATCTCTACTAAGCTTACTGAGGTTGAAGTATGTAAGAGAACAACGAGACGGTTTTATTATCCGTAAAAGCAAGCATGGTAACTTATAACCGTTATAAGTTAGTATTTTTATATGTTTGCATGTGATTATTTGTGTTGTGAAGGTGTTATAGTTGTATGAATTGCATAGATCACGAATTGTTTTTATATAAGCTGTGTATGTTTTTTGAGAGGTGTTTGTATGTTTATTGTTGCATATTTGAGTTATAGTGAGGGTGGGAGACGTGTGTGATGAACGTAAACATAGGTTTATATTCATTGTCGGGAAATGTAGTTTGTGAAGGCTGAGTGTATGTAGATTTAAAGCACAATTGAAGTGTGTGAAAGGGTCAGAGAGGATATTGTGTGTATTGTGTGTATGGGGGTCTGTGGAAATCTTTACGTTTATAAAAAGAATAAGAGGGTACCTTATTACTACGTCCATAGAATTATAATTATATGGCGTTGCACTGTACCGTAAACTCGGTGGGTATATCACTGTAAACACTATGAATATCGATAGGAATGACATCATCGCGGTTTTACACATAATTTGTTGGCAAAAAGAGTAAACGGTAAAAAGTCACATTTTCACTATCAGTTGATGAATTTGTTCTTCGCTTCTAATAGGTATGGTTGGTGCTAGGTCCTCCTTCTTTATATAGACTCTTCCATAAGCAGTCCAGCAGTATTTATATGCTCCTGATTTTATTAGGTCACGGGCAAGGAAATGCAGGCGAGATCCCTTAGGGGTCAGATGCTCAGACAGGAAGATGGGTGCATCTTCTTGTGTTTTAAAGCCGAGGTGCTTACAGCATAGCTTGGACTTGTTTTTTATGTTAAAATTCTTACCCAATTTCATAATTTCATTCTTAAGCAGAGTGGACCCGGTTTCAACAACAATTGGCATCTTATGACTTTCATTGTTTTTTCCACGCACTCTATAGACGTCCTTAATGTCGTACTTGGCCATAGAACAATTTATATTCTGGGAAAGGGTCATGACCATATCTATAAGATCTTGCTTAGACTCATTGGTAATTTTTGGTACATTTTTTAAAACGAAATTGGCCTTACGACTTCCTGTTTCAATTTCTTCAATTTTATTCTCCAAAACTGTGATACACTTTTTGTCTTCTTTCGACTGAATTTCTAACTGGGATATTTTTTTTTCAAGATCTTGATTCTGTGACATAAGGTTTATAATTGTGTTTTCTATGTTAATGTTTGATTGTTGTATTTCTCTTAATGTAGTTGAAACCTGCTGTGTTTCATTTCTTGGACTAGCCAAAAAGAGATCCATCATTTCTTTGATTTCTTTTTAAAGTCATCCAACTGCTCACCAATAGAGATATCCTCCCGACTTCGTTTAGCCCTCTGGAACACATAATTAGGCGGCGTTTTATCATCGTTTCCCATCAGGCTAATTTCCGATTCTGAGACAGATTTATTCATCGGTGCAGCAGGCGATTTTGATAAACTAAGTATTCTTGGTATACAGATAACAATATCCACTCAGGGCGTCGGCGTAGCAGAACTTGAGCTGTTGACAGAGTAGATTGTTCTCGTATCAGCTTCGTTGCGGAAAACCAGTTATTTCTCGTGGTAAAGGTGCTACGATTTTTCTTTCGTCAATGAAACCTATCCAAGCGTTTCTTCGATTCCGCCGTCCGCGGCATGTCCTAGTCGACCCCGATGACCCCATAACCCTCCTCCAGGAGAGACCTGCCGCGGTAGTTGCGTCGAGCTCGAGCAACAAGTATTTTTCCCCGCCGACGTCGCCAACACTTGAACGTCGGCAGGGGAGAGGCCGGCCACCGAGGAGCTTGGGACTTAGGGGCCGTCCGGCCCCGAGCCGGGTCCCCGCTGCCGGTGGTTGTGTGCAGCGCATGAATTGGACTCAGTTTATGAACGAGAACGTCATGCGCGCATATTACAGGTCTACAGAGGGAGGAACTAACCTCACTGCGTACCGTGGTAGGATGCTGTCTCTTTTTCAGGAACTAGAACCAACTGTTAACGTCTCGGCCCAACGACTGTCGGATCAAGTGCGGGTCATCCAACGCAGTCATAGGTTGGACGATGCCGCACTTGATAGTCTGCGCTCAGAGTTGAGTAACCATATCGTCTCGAGTTCAACACAAACCGCGATACAACCGTCAAGCATTGATGAAATACCGCCGCGGTCAAATCATGATGTAGAAGTGGAAGATAATAGGGTTGCTTCAGTAAGTAGCCAGTGCAACGCCCGATTGAGGAGCGCACTGGAGGATGCATTTCGTGAGTACAGATCCACTCCGACCGAACTTAGACCTCGATTACCATGTCTACCTATGCACAAAAAAAATAGGGCGCTGGTGTGTGCCTTGGACTCGCAGCTTAAGAATTTGTTCGAGAACAGCGAGGATCTCGTTGATACACATTCGATCCTGTATTGCGCAGCTGTTGCGGCGTGTCGTTTAGCTAACGTCAAGTTTCCAAATTCTGACGGGCCTACTCGACCAAAACCAACCATACCAGCCTGGCAGTGCAGGATCGAGACCCTTCGGAGAATACAGATACAGACATGGTAGTTATGATATTTGAAACTATTTAATGATAAAGTAATCGTGTCAGCGATTTGAATGAAAGACCTTGTGACCCTGCAAATTCGATTCCGCAGACTTGTGGAATTTTCAGTAACGATAACGAACTGCTAGCTATTTTTGCAAAGCAACAACATTGTCCGTATTAAATAATTACAGTGGGAATTATTTGCAGACTGATTGTTTAGTCACTTCCTTGTATTCATTACTTAATTTTTCAGACGATTCGTTATGTGAAGATTGCGATATCACCCCAATTTTATTACTTGCATCATAATTTGTAACAGATGGGAATGGTTTTTAAGATGGGCAAATAAACATTGTAAGCAGAATCATAACCCTCTTTGGCTTTGCCGTCGTCGGGTAAAAAAAGGCCTTGTCAACCAATGCCAGAAGTACCTCTTTCTGCATTAAATCCATTCCAAGTGAGTGTTCTAGGTTAATGTTAGTTATTTGGTGCATACTTTCGAGTCAAATAACTGCATCAATAGTGTGGCCCACCTGAAAATCTACCGGATGTTAGATGAATAGGCGAACGGTATCGATCGGTAGGTTCTAAAAATGTAACTTTCAATTCGCATGTTCTTTCTAAGATTATCTTGGACATCACTGACATCGGTGGAGCAAAACAGCGTGAGAGAACCTAGTCTTTAATATTAATAAATCGTCAATCCACTTTGAACAAGCGTGGTGATGAATGCTCATGCCTTCTCTGTATGAGAAGAGGCCTTTGCTTTGCAGTGGGACAATAATTAGGCTCAAAGTCAAAGTCAAAGTCAAATCATTTATTTCAAATAGGCACATAAAAGGCACTTTTGAACGTCAAAATTTACAAAAAAATAGAATTGATTCTAGTTGCCCCTTCCAAAAGGTAGTTTCGTATGGAGAAGAATGGGCAAGAAACTCCACCGTTACTCTTTTAAAATATTTTACAATATTATGTAAGTTCACATTAATTATGTAATCATATGTGAAGACGATGCACCTAGAATAAAATTACTATACCACAATAGGTAAAAAGAATTAAATATAATGCAAAGGCAGGTAAATTAATTATGTGATAGATACATGGTGCTCACATATTTACAAATATTGAAAAGTAGACGATGTTTCCAAAATTTCAACAAGTAATAATTTAGTGTGTGAGTTTAAGTAGTTAAGTACATAATGTAACAATCAATGTCATAAAAATTATAAATTATACAATCAAGGCTGGTATTATAATATTATTATCGCCCCCTGACAGGAGGTAGTTGGAAAAACACCGTGTGCTTTTAGTCTGTCATAGTCTGACAGACCGAGGACAAAAAAAAGTCATAAAGATTATCAGAATAAAATAAAAATTCTAATCACAGGAAGTTAGACAATAAATTTATTTGACTCAGGTTAAGGCACACAATTTACACACAAAATAACAGAAAAACTTTGTAATCAATCTAAATTACTTGACCATCCGTAGGATCTCATGAGAATGTTATTGTGACATTAAACCATTTTTGGCAGTTACGTTATTCTATTTTTGTGTTTTAATTTTTTTACCTCAATTATTAAATATAAATCAAATAAATTAAATTAGTTTATTTATATTCTCTCACAATGGTTGTAGCACTTAACAGTTTCGAACTTTATAAATTCATATTGTGAGAGCAAAGGTGTTTGCAAGGTAGGCTTTAGAAAACACCTATATTACAGGTCACCAGGCCCCACTTACTGGCATCATAAATAAGCAGACAGATAACATGCATTTTTCTACTAAACAATTTAAAAGAAAAATAAATACTTATATGAAAAGAAAAGAAATTAAATAACAAAATCAGTCACAAGGTGTGTGGTGAATGTGTAGATGAACGGCGGTAAATGTGTAGGTGAATGGTGGTTAACGTGAAGGTAATTATTTGAGTGCAAGTATTATGTAATTGCGTGGAGCAATTTTTCTGTGTCCTCATAAGAAAGCGTTTTCGGAAAGTCAGTTACTTTTTTATTACAACTTGGTTTGTGTAGGGAATATATATTTTGACCCTTGTTGATGACATTATATAGATAATCCTCTAAGTAACAGAAAAAATTGTGGGATTGAATTAAACGGAAAAACTGTGTATTGCATACAAGTACCCTTTCTTCGTTTATCTTTCAATAGGTCCGAATCATAAACTAGCTGCGAGTGCTTTTTTAGGACTGTATGCAGAACAAAAGTTTGTCTTATAGATAGTACATCCAACTTTTTGTAAAAGTCGACTGTAGGATATTGGAAGGAGAGACCCGCAGAAACCTTAAGTATGGCACGTTGAGCTCTTTCCGCCTTCATCAAGTGCGTTTTGGCAGCAACTCCCCAGGAGATGATGCAGTAGTCAATAAGCGACTGACACAAGGCATATTAGACCGTCTTGATGGTATGAAAGTCGGCTACATGCCTTAGAATGATGATGTAAATGAGTTTGCGTAATCTCGTAACCAGGACTTCTATATGTGGTTTGAAGTTGAAGAATTGGTCTAATGTAAGTCCAAGGTATTTAATGTTATCTGCCCTTTGAAGGAAAGGACATAAGCAAGGCTGGTGGATTGACCAACACGTGTGAGCAGTAATTGACAATGAACGTGGGGGTAGCACGTTCGATCGATGTGCAAATGCCACGTTTTTCGTTTTTGTGACAATAAGAGTCAGCACATTACTCCGTAACCAAGCAACAATACCATTAAGCCCCTCCTGAGCTACACCAAGGACCTTATCCTAGATATCATCACTAAAGAAGAGAGCAGTGCCATCGGCTACTGTAAAAATTTTACCATTACTAAGGTGCATCTGGTGATGGTAAACTCTGGGGTGTATAGGAAGCATTTCACGGGTATGATGGCCAGGCAAGTGCCATTCAGTAGGGTGCATTCCTCTCGTGCGCATAAGGTATGTATTCGCGTTGTATTGGGAAACGATATGAAGTAATGCTTCTAACTCTTCCATGGCTATTCTTGATAATGATGTAGTTACGATTTCGCAGCTTCCATCGAGGGTCTGGTCTATGATAAGTTTCTGCATACAGTCTGGGTTTTCGCGCAGCTGCTGACTCGGCGTTTTTCCGCAGAGGTACCAGTTGTTGTACTTCGGGCATTCAGCCTCTATATACACATAAACTTTCTTGCTTGTTGCAATCAATGGATGAGGCGAGATAAGGGCTTGCCTAAGGTAATTGGGGGCTATTGACAGTTTATAGAGGTCATACGTTTCTGTGACCGCCCTGCCGTTCCTGGCTTGGCCGCAGCGGCGGCAAACGATACCTGCCGGCTCGCCGCTGGCGGAGGGCGCAGGACAATGGCCTCCAGAGCAGAAAACCGACTGTGGAAAGCAGTCAGCTCCCGTCGCACCTGGATCGGCCTTGCCCATGCTGCAACCCCTTCTGCGGCACTTCCTGGGGAGCGGCTGCTCGGAGGCCGGCCAGGTCCGCTCGAAGCTCCTCCTCCATGGCGGCTGTCAAGCGGGCGACCTCTGCTCGCATCTCCGACATTCCATCCGACGGAGGCCCAAGGTGAAAGGCCTCCCCAGCCACCATAATGGAGGCCGTGGCAGTGGGTATGACCTTGCCTTAGAGGACTGAATCCTCTTTGCCACACCTCTGATCGCTGCTACCACGACTTCCCCAAACTTGGTCAATCGCTCCGACTTGGAGCTGCCAGCAGCGTCCGGCGCCTCCCGGGTCGTGCCCCTCCGTGGCGAGCCTCCCGGCTCGGCTGGGCTGGCTTGGCTCGGCTCGCTGTCCTCCTTGGTGGTGAGCCCTCTGCCCATACGCTTTTGAACCCCACCCCGCCGAGTAATTTTTCTGCGGGCATAGCTCCTCCCGCTATTAGAGGACGAGCCCTGGCCATCCCCTGATTTGGGGCGCTTCTGGAAGAACTTTGGGTTCTTCTTCCCAGCAGCCCCCACCACAACGCGCCCCGGGCTCTTGAATGAGCACGTCGCGTCAGATGCGGCGTCGGACTCCGACCCCGCATCACTCCCCTCCTCTCCATTACTTTTTTATTCTTTTTGTGTTCGTTTTTCCATATTTCATCCCACGAGTATGGGGGATGTAAAAGGTCCATCCTAGGATCACCCCCTGTCCCTAGGTAAGTGTTCATTTATAACCCAACCAGTGGGTCTACTGGTACTCTGGCTGGGGTTGCGCTCGCGACTGATGCGCCACCTATAACTACAAAATTGTAGATGACATTACTCCCCAGCCATTCATACTCTCGCCGCGCACCAAAACTTGATATTAGAGGATTGTTTTATAGAGGTTGTCTTCCTCGCAGCCCGGACGGTTAAGCCAAGACCCTCGACCCCCGTCAAAAGTCAGAGACATGACCTTGACAATCTTCGGGGCTACGAGACTAACGGTGGCAGAAGGAGAAGACTCCTTCCTGCCTGTCTGGCGGCAGAGTAAGTGCACACTGAGCCCGCTCTTTTCCGCTGCTGTGCGTCTTTGCTTACACAGAGAGACATACGTTGGAGCATTCCTCCGACAGGATATTTGGGTACGGGCAACTAAACCCCTGAGCCACACAGTACCTAATGGGCAGTTATTGCCCGCACCCCAGGGTGCACCGTCCCGGAGACTAGACTTTCCCCCAGACTCATCCAAGGGAAACTCCAGCCCACGGGCACACGGGGAGGTTTCTTGTCCTAGCACCCCAATTATGCGATGACTACAAATACGTTTACTTTATCCTGTATAGGACCAAGTTCCTTTTACTTGCTTTGGTTAAATAAACAATCGTATTCAAAAAAAAAAAACACTGAAAAGTGCATTTCGGAATTCGGTGATAAGAATAGAATAGAATACTCTTTATTATGTTCACCATAAAAATTACAGATATAAATGTAGACATTATACATAGGGTGACACAATGGGCGGTCTTATCGCTAAAAGCGATCTTTTACAGACAACTTTTGGATGGATTCAAGGGAGAAGGAGAGACAATAATGCAGGTGTACCATTTACATATACAACAAATACATACATACATAAAACATATACTTATCTACATATAATATATACAATAATAAACATGAAACAAGAACAAGGAAACTAAATGTAATGATGATGTTTAAGGAGAGAGGAAGTGTTTTATAAGACAATGCATGCATATTTTATATAATTAGGTAGTTCAGAGTTAATTTAATCGAATTATACTTATTTTCCCACTTTACCCTTGTTTAAGCCATTGAAGGTCTCTGAACGAAACACAATAGAAGTTTTTTTGTTATTATGCCTGAGGGAGTTAAGTGTTAATGCAAATGAATCATTGTGTTCCTGACAAAACGTATTTGAATTAAGTTTTTATGTGAAAATATTGAATAAATAGTGTTAATAAAACTGCTGCTTAAGCACCTTGTTTCAGAACTGATAAGGAATTCCTTCATTACGGTTGTTAACATCTTGAAACTTCTCCATGTAAGTAAAAGCAGTTATATTGTCCAAAAGTTTTCTAAACAGCCCATTCCATTCGAAGGCACAATCTTCCCTCCATTTTAATCACTTCTCTATCGTGTAACAATATTAGTATTCAATGTCTTGATGGCCCAGTCGTTAAGACCTCGCCTCTCATGTACCGGTTGGGGTTCAAAGCCGGGCAAGTACCAATGTGACTTTTCCAATTCATATGTAGTTTCTGAGTTTATCTTGGACATTCCTGATATCAGTGAAGGAAAAACAGCGTGAGGAAACCAGGACTTACAAGTTAATATACGTCTGAAATCACCAACCCGTCATGAGCAAGCGTGGTGATCGATGCTTGTGCCTTCTCTGTTTGAGAAGTGGCCATTGCCTTGCAGTGGGACAATAATAGACTGATATTATTATTATCCTACTTCCTACTATAATATATAATATTTATATATTTATTTATATATATATATGTATATATATATATATATATATATATATATATATACATATATATATATATTATATATCCTAACTAATATTATAAATGCGAAAGTAAGTTTGTTTGTTTGTTTGTTACCTTTTCACGCCTAAACCACTGAACCGATCATCCTGAAATTTTCCATATATGTACGTTATCAGGTGTACAGAAACGGACATAGGGTACCCTTCATCCCCCAAAAAAGTACTGTTACCGAGGAAAACAACAATAACGTTCTTATGATAATAGATGGCGCCACGTGTTTTTCGAATCATGATTGAATTATAACCCGAATTGTTAGTCAAAGTCTAAATTAACGCGAGCGAAGCCGCGGGCAAAAGCTAGTAATATTATAAATGTGAAAGTGTGGATGTTTGGATGTTTGTTACTCAATCACGCTAAAACGGCTGAACGGATTTGGATAAAATTTGGCACACTTGTAGACTATGACCTAGATTAGGACATAGGATACTTTTTATCCCGATATTCCCACGGGATCGAGATTTCTGCGAGTGAAACCGCGGGGTGCAGCTAGTATCCTAACTAATATTATAAATGCGAAAGTTAGTTTGTTTGTTACCTTTTCACGCCTAAACTACTGAACCGTCCGAACTGAATCATCCTGAAATTTTGCATATACGTTGTCAGGTGTACAGGAACGGACATAGCGTACTTTTCATCCCGAAAAAAAGCACTGTTCCCGAGGAAAACAACAATAACGTTCTTATGATAATAGATGGCGCCACGTGTCTTTCGAATCATGATTGAATTATATTATTGTAGAAACTTTAGTGGTGTGTTAAGAGTTTTTATTTTTTATTTAGGTACTTAATACATTTTGTGAGTCTAGAGTGTCGATAGAACGGTTTTTCATCCTCCTAACTATAATTCCCTGAACAACCCGAATTGATTGTCAAATTCTAAATTAACGCGAGCGAAGCCGCAGGCAAAAGCTAGTTTATAATAAAATTACAAGCTGTGCCCTACATAATAAGTAATAAAATAAACATATACTAAAACCTGGCCAGTGAACATATCTATGCCAAACAAAAATCACTTTCCCTAAATCTAATAAATGCTTATAAGTGCCCTATCGGGCGTTAGTAAGCACTATGCTTAACCCTTCGAGGATTACATGCGTGATGATATGTGCTAAGTAAACGCCCTAATAATACCTCACACACGTGTGAGTTTTTATAATATGAAAGGATACTGTCAAGGCTGTTCATTAGTAAACACAACAAAGCAACGCGGGCAGTGTTATAGATTTTTTCCGGTTATTCCCTGAGTACCCCGATCCCCGACGCCCCCGTCTCTGAGGACACCGATTTATTTTTATCCTGATAAATTTTATTAAAAGTCAGTTTAGCTTAAAAGTATCGTCAGCAGATGATATGTTAAATAAAATTTTATTACTTACTAAAAATATAATATAACTTCAAGGATCAGGAAAACATGATAAAGTCTTGCTTGGTTAAAGTAAATATTATAATTAGAGAATACAATATAGAGTTTCCTAGAGTAATCACAGGTTTTAATTATTATCACAATAGTTCCTTTTTCAATACAGAAAATCAAAATACCTACTCTAAATAGAACATTAACATAATTTTAATAATACGCAAAAACAGTCTCACTTTCAGAAATTATCATTTAAGTAAGTATTTCATAGTAAGTAGTTATCTCTAAAATAATCTTTTAACAAGCAAAATCAGTTTCACTTTCATTATATTTTTTAAAATACAGAATATCAAAAATGCTTTTGAAAATATTGATTATTAACCTTAAAGTATCAAAACGTAAAAATCAACTACAAAAATAGTCAAGATTTTCAATTGAGATTTTTAGTCTTTTCGAAAAATATACAAATCAACAATATTTTAAAAATCGTTGTTAAAATTATTAATTAACTTAAAAAATTGTCTCAAGAGTTGAAAATATCGGTTTTTTAAATTATAAATAACATTTATAAATAATCAAATTTAGTAATAAAAGTTTCAAAAATCAAAAAATTAACATGTTCAATCAGTCTTTTCAAAACATACAAAATCAGTGTAATCTCAAATCATTCTTCTCACAGTAATTTGATAATTATAAATTATTAACCTAAAAATTAACAATTTTAATGATCACAAAGTTGTAAATTAAAAAAAACGTAAGTATTAACAATTTTAATCAGCCTTTTTAGGTGTTATGAGCACGATTTTACTAAGGTCTTTTAAAAACGTAGTTAATGCAATATGTCTTTCTTCATAGTCCTTTGTCAGTTTTGCGATAGCTTTTTCGTTGAGAATAGTTCTGCGTGTAAGACTAACAGCATTATTATATTCACGATTTAGGTTATCCAATATTGTTATTATTTGTACCAGTGACGAGTATCTGTCAGCTGTCATAGACACGTAAACAGTCTTATATTTTCGTCTGGTAACATTGACAGATACCCGTCACTAAAGTAGTAATCGACTAATTTAATGAGTATTGTTTGGCTGTTTGAAGTTGAGACTTTTGCCAGCATTATTTTGAATTGTGACAGTTTGACTTTTGCACGCCACTTGTGATTGAACCGTCGAACAGAACGTTGATATTTTGCTGTGAAAATTATATAGAAGAATATCTAAACAATCGTTGTTTTATTTCTGAGTTGGTGTTGAGTTCCTACAACTCAGAAGTGGGATAAATACAGGACGCCCACAAATTTTGGATTTTAAATATCAGTCAATATGGACCGTGACAGTAACCAATCGCATAGGAGTCAATCCCGTTTTACTCCGGATGTTGTGAGCATGAAACGTAAGCGTCGCCGCAATGATGAAGCCAGTGAGAATCGCCAGAGTAAGAAGACGCGTCGCAGGCGGCATAGAAATGCGCCTAGCGTTCGAGTGACCAGGACGAGAGGATTCAACCTCGAACACGGACTGATGGGCAGCGTCGACGAAGACGGGAACGTAGCCGCGAGGATCAGCATCGGTCGCGCCGAAACCTGGCGAGGAAGCGGAGTGAGCAGCGGCATACCGGACGCCGTACGCAACCGTCTGACCGAAGTAGCTCATCAAACATCACAGTAAGTGATGAACCACGCGGGAATATTCAGGTAAACAAATTGTTTGCTAACAGTGAGACTCAGTTATTTTTGAACGAGTTTATTAAATCTTTGTCGAATGCGAGGCCAGAAGGCAATAAATTTCCGATATTATGTAATGTTATTCTTGAATTTGACCCCATGGTCAAGGACCAGACGGTCCACATGTGGCTTAAGAAGGTCGATGAATATGCGAAGCTGTACCGTTGGGGTGATGATTAGGTTATACATTACGCACTGCCCAGACTTGCGGGAGTTGCTAGTACATGGTATCCATGGACTTGCGGGAGTTGCTAGTGTGGTCATTTTCGTGGCCTGAGTGGAAAATGAAATAAATTGATTCCTTTCCTAGTAGTGACGATTATGCAGAATTACTGACCGAAATGTTAAACAAACGCGTGAAATTTAGAATTATATTATTATGAAAAATTTAATATATTGGATCGATGCGACATTTTCGGGAAGTGTGCCGTTGATTTCTTGCTCTATGGCATTAAGGATCGTTCCTTGAAACTTGGTGCTAAAGCAGCCAAGTGTCAAGAGCCCCAAGACGGTCTTAATTACTTTCAGTCTACTAAACAAAGTCGCGATTTTGACAAGTCTAAAATTAGCCAAGATAAAAAGACTTTACCATCAAGTAGTACGAATTCGAATACTAGACAGTTTAGTGGGAATGATTCAAACTTGTCTAGGCCACAATCTAGTGCTATCTATAACTTGTTTTAATTGTAAAGAAGTAGGTCATTTTAGTAGTATGTGTACACAAAAGCTGCTGAGATGTAACATTTGTAAAAGACTTGGCCATGTAATGATCGATTGCCCGCAGCTATCATCCGAAAAGAGTAAAGATACTTCTAGTGCAGAAAAGAAAGTTATGAAAGTCGATGTTGATGATACTAGTAATGAGAAATATTTAATCTAGCTAAAGGTTAATGGTGTTATGGTTATAGGGTATGTAGATTTAGGCAATCAGTGCACATTGATACAATGTAGCGTAGCAAAATTATTAGGAGTTAGTTGGTCAGTAGGCGAGTTATCTGTTATGAGAGGATTAGGTAATAATATCGTTGTACCAATAGGAATTGCGCGTGTAAAAATAGATATTAATAATATCGTAGAGATGGTTGACGTTTATGTAGTTGGAGATGGCATAATTCAATATCCAGTGTTAGTTGGTCACAGTTTTACTGAAAAACCCCGAATCATTATTACAAAAACCACAAATTCTGTAATATTTAGCAAGGAAGAGCTTAACAAATTGCGCTTATTTCTTAAGGCAAATGTTGAAATTCAACCAAAAGAAATGACTATGATACCAGTTTTTTCAGACAGAAGCTACTCTGGGTATGTGTATGTTAGGGGTTCATTAAGAGGTCCGCCTGGTAAGGAATTTTAGTTATTGCCAGGTGAATACTACCTTGAAAACAGTTTTGGGGCAATTCTAATCCAAACTTATAGCGACCATTTACTTTTGCTAAATAAAGATACATTGGTTAGTCGAGTTTACAGATCTCAAAAAGGTTTTGAAATCAACATGTTGGATTTAAGCAACCATGATACGAGTTCAGATCTGAATTATGACGATCACTTATCTGATGATGAGATATTTAGATTGAAGTCTCTACTAAAGTGATACGAGGGTTGTTTTTCCTCTTGTCTAGCTGATTTAGGGTATACTAACGTAGAACAGATGGGTATAGAATTGAATGACATGTAGCCGGTGGTTTACCGTCCTTATAGACTCTCTTATTCGGAACGTGAATTGGTTCGAACGATGGTACAGAAAATGAACGACGCCGATATTGTTTGTGAGTCTAACTCACCCTATGTGAGTCCTATCCTTCTTGTAAAAAATAAAACGGGTGAGAAGAGGCTCTGCGTTGATTACAGAGCCTTAAATAACAAGACTCGTAAAGAGCACTATCCTTTACCACTGATCGTCGACCAATTAGATAGGTTGTCAGGCAATTCTTGGCCTTGCATCTGGGTATTACCAGAGTTCAATAGCAGATGGTTCACAGGGGCTCCCGGCTTTTGTAACACCCGACGGTCAGTATCAGTATACAAGAATGCCTTTTGGGTTGGCGAATGCTCCTTAAATTTTCCAAAGGGTAATGAATAAAGTTCTCTCTGACTTGAAATACGTTGTTATTTACATGGATGATATCCTGAATCCCGCTAATATATTTAATGACGGTTTAACACGTTTAGAGGAAGTACTCCAGCATTTGGCAAATGCAGGGCTAACTCTCAAATTAAAGAAGTGTCATTTCTTCCAAAAGGAAATAGATTTCCTAGGGTTTTGTGTATCTGGAGATAGCATATGTCCCGGATCGCGTAAACAATTGCAATTTCCAATTTTCCTGTCCCCAAACACGTACATGATGTAAGGCATTTTATAGAACTTGCAAGATTTTTTCGTCGGTTCGTCAAAAACTTTACAATAATAGCATGCCCATTAACGAATCTTTTAAAATCCAAATTTGAGTGGAAATGGACAGCAGAATGTATATCTGCTTTTAAAACACTGAAAGAGGAACTCATAGAACGACGTATAATAGCTTTATTTGATGCGCGATTAGAGACTGAGTTACATACCGATGCCTCAAAGATTGGCATTGCAGGCATTCTTATGCAGCGAGGTAGTGACAGCCACTTAAGGCCTGTTGCCTACTACAGTCGGAAAAATTCGGAAGATGAGCAAAAACACCACTCTTTTGATCTCGAGACGTTAGCTGTCGTTTCCTCGTTAAGTGGATTCCGTGTTTATTTATTGGGATTACAATTTAAAATAGTGACTGACTGTAATGTCTTAAGAACGACTTTGACGAAGCGTGACCTAATACCCAGGATCACGCGATGGTGGGTGCAGCTACAGGAGTACGACTGTACCATCGAATAAAGGTCAGGTTCATGTATGGCTCATGTGGATGCCCTGACTCGTGCTCCAGTGGCTGAACACACTGAAGATACTAATACACATATAATTGACGTATTGCAAGCAGAGACAACCGATTGGATTGCCACCTTATAAAGTAACGACGAAGAGATAAAGCGAATTCGAGAAATTCTTCTCGACGATGAAACGAAATTTGTTGCCGATGTACGAAAGAATTATCAGCTGAAGGGTGACTAGGTATACCGTATCTTAGATGATGGAATTCGTTGGGTGGTACCAAGAGGTGTTAGGTGGCAAGTTTTGCGCATGAACCACGATGATGTAAGGCATTTTGGCTTCGATAAAACGCTGAGTAGGTTAAAAGCAACATTTTGGTTCCCGAAGATGCGTCGATTTATTTAAAAGTACATCATCATGCTTACAATGTGCACACCATAAAGCACCATCAGGTCAAAAGGAAGGGTTCTTACACCCCAGCCCAAAAATAGAAATCCCATTCCATACATTGCATGCGGATCATCTCGGCCCATTTGTTCGTTCTAGGAGGGGCAATATTTATATTTTGGTTATTGTTGATTTTTTCACAAAATTTGTTAATATACGTGCCGTGAAGGATACGAAAACATCAACTGCAATCAAAGTATTTCACGAGTACTTTAGTTACTTCGGTGCTTCGTCCAGGCTAATTACAAACCGAGGTACGTGTTTTACTAGTGGGAAGACAAAGAGTTTACAGAAATATTGAACATAAAACACATACTGAACGCGGTAGCTACTCCTAGAACAAATGGGCTGGTCGAGAGGTTCAATCGAACTATATCTGATGCGTTAAGCGCCAAATGTCATGGCAACTATGAAAATACATGGGATGATTATGCAGGAGATATTCAATTAGGTATGAATACGTTAAAATTATTACTTGTTAAAATTTTGGAAACATCATCTGCTTTTCAATATTTGTAAATATGTGAGCACCATGTATCTATCACATAATTAATTTACCTGCCTTTGCATTATATTTAATTCTTTTTACCTATTGTGGTATAGTAATTTTATTCTAGGTGCATCGTCTTCACATATGATTACATAATTAATGTGAACTTACATAATATTGTAAAATATTTTAAAAGAGTAACGGTGGAGTTTCTTGCCCATTCTTCTCCATACGAAACTACCTTTTGGAAGAGGCAACTAGAATCAATTCTATTTTTTTGTAAATTTTGACGTTCAAAAGTGCTTTTTATGTGCCTATTTGAAATAAATGATTTGACTTTGACTTTACGACGGTGAGTAAAACGACAGGCAAGAGTCCCTCAGAATTATTTTTCGGGTTCAAATTAATTTCGACATCGGAAAATATGTTGGGAGACGCGATTTCTGAAATAACAATGCAACTGAGGTCCGATGCTAAAGAGAAAATCGATAGGGATCAGGAAAAGGCGTCGGGCAGGTTTGACAAGAACAGAAAGAGACCGAAGTTATACGATGTAGGAGATCTTGTTAGAATCGAGAGAACAGTCATTGATAAAGAGCACATAGGTAAATCTAAAAAGCTTATACCAAAACTTCAGGGCCCGCACCGAATCGTACAATCTTTACCCAACGATAGATTCATAGTAGAGGATACTCCACTACCTAGAAAAGGAAACAAACGATACGAAATCATAGTAGCAATTAATAAAATTCATCCTTGGCTTAATTTTAATGATTATTCCAGTGACGATGGCAATGGAAACGATAATAATGACAGTGAAACTGATAATGAATCATGAAGTTAAGTTAGGCAGTATTATTAAAATTAATGAATTTTGAAGTATTATTTAATTACTTATGACGTTACTAATGTTATTACAATGCAAGGATATTAAATAATGTATGAATTATCAAGATGACTGACCGTATTTTGTATAATTGTGCATTGTAATAAATATTTGATTGTCGATATGGAATTAATTGAAATTGAGACTTAGGAATGATTCGTGCAGATAATGAATGGAACTGTGACATAGTTCCGCACAGATTATGATCATAGATTGAAATAGTAATATGAGCACAGGCTATGAACAATCAGTACGGAAACGAATGGTATCAAGTAATTGGTATCGTACAGATGATTGTAGACCGTAGCAGACCGTGCAAGATGCGTGTTTAAGATAGATTTATTATGAGCATAGACTATGAGCAATTAGTGCAGAAATGAATGATATCGAGGATAGATATCGCACAGATGATTGTATATCATAGTGGATCATGCGAGACGCGAGTTTTAGATTTTAAAAAAATGAATTGATAACATGTCATAGATGATTGTATTAGAAAGTATGAGATAATAATTATGAAACTAAATTAATATATAGATTTATTATTGTATATGTACTAAAGTTTGTCTTCGAATATCTATTTTCTTGAAGTGAGGGGACTCACTTATTAAAGGATGGCCGAGTTGTAAGATTAACAGCATCATTATATTCACGATTTAGGTTATCCAATATTGTTATAATTTGTACCAGTGACGAGTATCTGTCAGCTGTCATAGACACGTAAACAGTCTTATATTTTTCGTCTGGTAACATTGACAGATACCCGTTACTAAAGTAGTAATCGACTAACTTAATGAGTATTGTTTGGCTGTTTAAAGTTGAGACTTTTGCCACCATTATTTTGAATTGTGACAGTTTGACTTTTGCACGCCACTTGTGATTGAACCGTCGAACAGAACGTTGATATTTTTGCTGTAAGAATTATATCGAAGAATATCTAAACAATCGTTGTTTTATTTCTGAGTTGATGTAGAGTTCCTACATGCGCTTCTTTGTTGTATTTTTGATACATTTTATTCAAACTGTAATGACCTTTATTAAACCTATGATTCAACATTACACAAAATTTTAAATAAACTACTTTCGCCTTATGTATTTCAAACACATACATTTAAGCACTTTTTATGTCGACCGTAGAAGTTGAAAACAATAGAAAAAAGAAATGTAATCATATTTATCCTATTCGGGGTTTTCCGGGACGGGGGCCTCGGAGTACGGCGTACTCATGGAATAACCCGTTTTTTCCATCAGGTATTTCTCAGTAGCAGCCCGGAGTCAGGATTTGTGCCCGGTTGATGGCAATAGACTCACCTCCTATTACATGAGACTTAAACATAACTGCCGTAATGTGGGTGTACTATAGGTACACCCCTGCCTAACCCTTCAGGGAAATACAGGCGTAATGTTATTTTATGTTAAATCTTCATTTTATTTTTTCCTAGAAAATCATCAGTGATCCACGATGGCGCCTACACCTCAGCGACACATATCGACTGGGGAGGAAAATATGTTAGTAACTGATCCGGCTATACAGGAACTACCGCTAGATGGCGAGAAGATCGTCATCACTGGCATGTCTGGCCTCTTCCCTCAGTCCCACAACGTTAAGCAACTTTCCGATATCCTTTACAACAAGGTAAGTTTAATTTAGATGAAGAATATGTCTGTGAAGTAAAGTCGGGGAAATTTATTGCTCATCAAAATGACTTCGAACTATAATTGTCCATATATTCTAATTACAAGTGTCATTATTTGACAGAAAATATGATAAACACTGAATTTTCGTGACTGCACGATAATTTACACAAACCAAATAAAATAAAACACTCATTTGTCACCTTTTAACATCTTGTGCACCTCCCAAGTACTGTGTTAGAATTATCCAAGATTTTTGAGGGGCTTCGATTAATTAACAGTATCTACTTACCATTTTTAGCTAGTTAAGCCTCGGTTTCACGGTGCAAGTTTAGTGCCTGTGGCATACCATAAATTAAACCAACAATTTGACTGGCACCGTCTAAACAACTCGTACAATTGTTGCACGATACGGGCAAGTTAGTTGCCGTTAAAATTGGTAAAGGTTTAAAGACGGCCTACCCAAATGTCCCTTCTTTGGTATTGTTCGTCGAATCGTTAAGCTCCTTAAGTTTTGAGTTAAGTTGCACGATAACTGACAAATGCGGGCACTGACTGGACAGGTCCACTCATTTTGTGTGGTTTTTTCCTCAAAAGACCATTTCAGACATAAATCTACGTGGTCTTCACATGGTCCGACCAAGATTCTGTAGATTTTGTAGATCATCCTCCTTTTTTTTCCTAGGGTAATATATCTTGTCCGTCAGCTACTGATTTTCTCGGTAGGTCCCATTTGTTCTATGGAACATGACGTAATAGAACAAATTGAGAAAATATTGTCCCTATTTGTACTATAGAACTACATACTAGCTTTTGCTCCTGTTTTTATTTGTCTATGAATGCACAGAACTAAATAGGAATCGCTTTTCCCAAATTCTTCCATGATGAGATATATAAGACGTGAATGACATTAATCACTGACGTTAATACCAGGTACAGTTCACTATCAAAAAAACGAAACTACTCGCTACATAATATTTTTGGTTTGAAAAATAAAAGTATAATGAAACAAGTGAATGTCGCTAACAGACTAAAAATATATTTCATAAAGAAAAGATACAACTCATTGTACCACAGATAACGTTACTAGTAGTATTATTTTGATACATCATAACAACACCCCCACTTATCAAAATAAACAAATAAAATCATTCTGGTACAATTCCCAATTTATGCAGAAACTTATAATGTTTAACAGCACATAAACCTTTAGTGAAAACATCAGCTGTCATTTCTTCAGTACATAAATATAGAATTATTATATATTTATAATTAACAACATCTCTTACCTAGTGATATTTTACATCAATATGTTTTGATCTATTGTGACTTTGATTGCTTACTGACAATTTTAATGCACTTTGATTGTCACAGTAGATCTCAATCATATGATAAATACCTATCATTTCATGAAGAAGATTTCTAAGATACACTGCTTCCCGCGCTGCCTCAGACAGAGCAGTATATTCTGCCTCCGTACTGGAAAGGGATACTGTCTTTTGCTTCCTGCTTTGCCATGAAATAGCAGATCCAGACAACATGAAGCAAAAGCCTGTATAAGACTTTCTATCTAAAGCGTCACTAGCCCAGTCACTATCTACAAAACCCTGTAACTTGCTATCATCCTTACAAAATTTTAAACAATAAGTTTTTGTATATAACAAATATTTAAAAATTTGTTTAGCATAATGCCAATGTATATGATTGTAACAACTATTAAATTGGCTGAGATAACTAACAGAATAGGAAATGTCTGGCCTAGTTAGTACTGCCAAATACATTAATGATCCAATTAACTTTTGATACGGAAGTTCAGTTATACATTCATCAGCTTTCTCAACATTTAATTTACATTCAATTGGCGTTTTATATGTTTTACAGTCTGACATATTGAACCTAGAAGCTAACTGTTCAATATATTGCTGTTGATCTACAGTTATTACATTTTTATTTTTGTCTACATTTATCCTCATGCCTAAATATTGCCTTACAGGACCTAAATCTTTTATTTTAAATTCTGCACCCAAAACATGTTTTAAATTATCAATTTCAACAGAATTATTAGAAAATATTAAAAAATCGTCAACATAAAGGGCAACAATAAGTTTAATATCATCCTTTGTTTTTGTGAACAAACAAGGCTCATACTGTCTATTTTTGAAATTCAAGTTACAAAGTAAATCTTTAACTCTGTCATACCATGCAAGAGAAGATTGTTTTAAGCCATAAATTGCTCGTTTTAATTTCAAAACCTTTCCCCCACTTTTGTTCACAAAACCATTAGGTACTGACATATAAATAGTCTCTTTTAAGACACCGTTTAAAAAGGCTGTAGTTACATCTAAGTGATCCATACTCATATTCAACTTAACACTGAGAGCAAATAATAATCTAAGTGTGGAATGTCTAACCACTGGAGAGAAAGTGTTTGTATAGTCAATGCCAGGTTTCTGCGAAAAACCTTTAGCTACAAGTCTAGCCCGGAACCGCACATTATTGTCCACATCAAACTTTTTATTAAGCACCCACCTGCACTTCACAATGGTCTGATCGCCTGGGTTATCAACGAGCTCCCAAGCATCGTTGTCTTCAAACGACTGCAGCTCATCGGCCATGGCGCGCTTCCACTGTTCACTCTCAGGCCCCTCGAGAGCCTCTGAGAACTCAATTTCTTTAGATGCTGGAACAGTACTGGAAAAACACATATAGCCATATCGATCAGGTTTTCTCCTGGAACGCTTGCTAGGTAATTCTGACTCCTGCTCTGGGGTTGATGTAGCCTGGACTTCTTGTACTAAGTCATCTGAAATTGGAGTTTTAGTCAAAGTTTCACTCCCATCCTCATACACAGAAAGATCTGAATGACAGTCTTCGGAGTCTGAAACATTCTGTGATGCTTCCCCCACTGAATCTGTATTCACTTCCTCTTGTATGCCCACTGCAGGTGACTCTTCATTAGGAATCCAGATAGCCAATTCCTGGTTTTTATTTTTGGTATCTAATTCTTCTTCCATAAAGATCACATTTCTGCTGGTAACAAGACTCTTCTTGATAGGATTGTATAGCCTGTAGCCCTTAACATTTTCACCATATCCAACTAATATGTGTTCCACAGACTTCTTATCCCACTTCAAACGTCGCTCCTTAGGGACATGTACCATAACTCTACAACCGAACAAGCGTATGTGGCTTATATCTGGTTTCCTCCCATACCACAATTCATAAGGTGTTTTCGGAAGTCCTGATGCAATGGACCTGTTTTTCAAATAGACGGCAGTGTTCGCTGCTTCCGCCCAAAATCTTTTGTCTAGCTTTGCATCATACAGCAGACATCTAGCCTTCTCTACCACAGTACGGTTAGCCCGCTCACATAAACCATTCTGTTCCGGTGTATAACTATTAGATCTTTGATGAATTATGCCCTCTTGCTTTAAATAATTCTCAAACTCTTTGTTGGTGTACTCTAGTCCATTGTCTGACCTTAGTATGTTTATCTTTTTATTTAACTGATTTTCCACCATTGTCTTAAATATCTTGAAGTAAGTAAATGCTTCATTTTTCTTTCGAAGAAAATAAAGGGTTTTCCAATAAGAGGTGTTATTTTGATATTCAAAGAAAAATGCCATTTTATAATATAAATGGTCGGATGTTTATTTCATTATAAAGAGGAAGGTATGCCGTTAATAGTGGAAAATAACATCAGGCAAATGACCACCACGACCACGCTTACAGGACCATATCCTTTTCATGAAATTTTCCATAACCAAATCGCAAAGTGGCTGCCCTATGTCCTCGATAGCCCCACGAGTTCCATCTTTGAGGTCTTGAATCGACGCTGGGCTGTTGGCGAAGACCTTCTCTTACACGTGGCCCCAAAGGAAGAAGTCGCAAGGTATTAAATCACAAGATCTCGGTGGCCAATTGTGATCACCTCTTCGAGAGATAACACGGTCCGGAAACTTTGCCCGTAAAAGATCAATGGTTTCGTTGCTTGTGTGGCACGTAGCGCCGTCTTGTTGAAAGTAAACGTTGTCCAGATCAATACCATCCAATTCCGGCCATAAAAAAATCATGAATCATCTCTCGATAGCGCAATCCATTCATCGTAACTGTTGCTCCAGCCTCATTTTCGAAAAAGTAAGGTCCAATGACTCCACCGGACCATAAACCGCACCAAACAGTCACACGTTGAGGATAGAGATGCTTTTCAACAATAACTCTTGGGTTTTCCGAGCCCCAGATGCGACAATTTTGCTTGTTGACGAAGCCACCGAGGTGGAAATGGGCCTCATCACTCAAGATGATTATTCGATGGAATTCCGGATCATTTTCATGCATTTCAACGACCCAATCAGCAAAGATACGACGTTGTTGATAATCGGCCGGTTTGAGTTCTTGTGTTAACTGAACTTTATAAGCTTTAAGACCCAAATCTTTATGCAAAATACGGTGTAATGACGTTAGTGGAATGCCTAATTCCAAAGCACGACGAGGAATGGACAAACCTGGGTTTTCTTCAACACTTTCGGCTACAGCAGCAATATTCTCGGCTGTTCTTGAGCGACGTGCACGGGTTTTATTCTTCACATCACTAAGTTGTCCCAACAGCTCGAATTTTTCCACCAATTTCTGTATTGCAGTCCGACAAGGTGCTTCACGACGACCCAAAAATGTTAGAGTTTTACGAACCGTCTCTGCCAAATTTTCACCATTTTTATAGTGAATTTTAATAATTTCAATGCGTTGTTGAAGCGTGTATCGCTCCATTTTTATTAATGGCGTAGTTTCTACTTGTCAAATATCAAAAAATTACAGCTCCAAGGTGGCATCTACCGAAATAGCGGGCTATTCAAAATAACACCTCTTATTGGAAAATCCTTTATATAAATGTCATTCGACTAAAATCATCAACAAACAGCATAAAATATCGTGCACCATTCAATGAACTGGTTTCCATTGGTCCACAAAGATCTGTATGGATTCTGTGTAGCGTCTCTGTGCTCCTTTCACCCACATGTGAAAAAGGTAATCGCTCCTGCTTTCCCTCGCAACAAGTTTTACACTGAGATTTGGTTATGTCAAAATTGTTTTCATATGACAAACCATCCACCATACTTCTCATTTTATTCATGTCCTGACTATTGATGTGCGCTAACCTTCTGTGCCATAGTTTGCCACTTAACGCCGGTGCAGCTAACATACAACTCTGTGTGTCCAATCTCAGCTTATATACACCATCCGATAAATCAGCTGTAGCTACCAAAACATTGCTTTTGTTTCGTATATAGCAGTGTTTTTCATCAAAACTGACATTATTACCATTTTTAATGAGTTCACTTACAGATAATAAGTTTGTTGTCAAACTAGGCACGCATAGTACATCTTTCACAGTAATGTTGAATTTTAGGTTAGAAACTATGTCGACGTCTCCGGAACAAACAACTGGCACTTTTGATTCGTTTGCTACCACAATTTCAGGTAAACACGGTGTACAGTTCATATTTTTAATCCAAGATTCGTTCGCTGTCATATGTGCGCTCGCTCCGGAATCCACGTACCACTCTGTTTTGTTAAACTTTCCGTTCTGGAAAACGACATTAAACACGCATTTGCTATTATTTTTCTTCAATAACGGGCACTGATTTCGATAATGACCATCTTCTTTACATTTATAACATGTTATTGTTTTCTTAGATGAATCTGTCATTGCTGTCACTGTTTTCTTATTTGACGTTGAGGAACCGCCAAAATATTTCTTTGGCTTAGTGTTGCCAGAGTGAAATTTATTTCGCGCGGCAAATGCAGCTCCGGTTTCCGCGCTGTCATTGTCACTGACTACCTCCATGTCAAGTAATTTCGACTTAATGACATCTGCAGTTATCGAAATACCCGAATGTTCAATTGCCATGATCATGGGTGTATAACGATCAGACAAACCTGCTAATAGTAATGAGCCGACCCATTCGTCTGTAATTGTAAATCCCGTGCCATTTAACCGCTGTGCTGTCTCGACTATTTGAGTCACATATGTCGCCATATTATTACAGTTTTCTAGTCGTATAGATATCAGATGTCTCAGCAACGATATTTTTCTTGTGAAACCAGAATCATCATACATAGTTTTCAATGTAGTCCATAATTCTGCTGAGCTCTTGGTGTTCTTTACATGCACGTACAATGACGGGTCAATAGTCAATATTAGCTGTGCCTTCGTTTTTGCATCGTCCACTGGCTTAACCTCAAATTTTGGCGATTTCACTTTCACTAATTATCTATTTTAAACAAAATAACTGATAATTTCGGGCTGGGCCCATAACCTATAATGAAACAAGTGAATGTCGCTAACAGACTAAAAATATATTTCTAAACGAAAAGATACAACTCATTGTACCACAGATAACGTTACTAGTAGTATTATTTTGATACATCATAACAACAAAAAGTAAAACAGCAGTTTAACAATACGTGTTTCTGTAACCACAAACTAAAAACAATTCTTCTTAACGTTAATATATTCTTATATTAAACAGTCTGCGATACAAACAAACTAAAACCATTCCTTCTTTTAACTAAAACATTCTTATATTAAATAGTCCCCGGAAAATACTTATTTTGTAGAAAGAGTTCTCCAGCACAAAATTTACAATATAAATCATAAATTTTGATGGTTTCATAGTCATTATGCATCGGGTACCGAAGATGTAGGCAATCCTGGCAACGGCCCGTGGATGACATACCCTCTTCACTCATAATTATGATACTCATACTCATGATTTCATGTACTTAAACAAACTTGTCAAAGCCATTTCATATAAAGTCGTAGGTTGTTTTGAGAACAATTTACGGATAACTTCAAGCCTGTTCATTTTAATTTAGTTTCTTTTAGTTTTGTTCAAAACAAGTATTGACATTTTCACTTATTTTTTGTGAATTATTTTGTGAACGGCCAGTGTTTTCTTTATTGAGTCGACAAGTAAATAGTTTTGTTCAAAAACATTTCTACGCTAATTTCTCCAACAGTTAACTGTAGCTGGTTTTCTAATATGTGCCTGTCCCTGTTAATGTATTTTTTTTCTCGTTTAGCTAACGATTTAGATTTGTTTAATACTTTTATTGCTTTAATTTTATTCAAAATTGCATCATCAGCCATTTTTGTCAAAAATATTATAAACGATGGCGGAGTTCTTTTAAAATGGCCCAAAAAATCGTGATGCCAACTCTCCACACTGTTAGTGGTCCTATGTTTAACTCCAAAACAGCACCAAGACTTACGAAAATTTTTTTTTAACCAGAATGATTCCATGTATTTCACAAATTTTTAATAAGTTTTCGTTTGAAATAGAAGCCACTTCCGCTTTTATATATACCCAACCATTTTCTAGCTCTGATAGAGATAAAAGCGGCAATACTGTACAAAGTGACACAATTCTTTGCAAGAATATATCATTTGATAATTGCAGTTTTTTTGCCTTTCGTCGTAAAGCTCGCGTAAAATGAAAGTAACAGCCATTCGCATTTGGGAAAACTTCTTGAACAGCAGCGATTGCAGCCCTCTCAAAATCCGTCAAAATTTCTGTCGGTGAGTAACCATCTAATCATCAATGTCACTAAGACAAGTGGCAGCAAATCATTCTCGAGTGGCCAGTTTACATATCAACTTCAAGAAGTTTATATACTTAGTTTGTTCTATGGAACAATTTGAGACAAGAAGTACAAACTGTTCCATAGTACAAATAGGGACAATATTTTCTGAATTTGTTCTATTACGTCATGTTCCATAGAACAAATGGGACCTACCGGATTTTCTTAAAGCCCACTCCTTGTCTCTATTGATTTTTCTCTGAGGATTTGATATAACAATTTTTGATAAGTCTGGACGCTAAATGCTTCTAAGTAGATTATATTCAACGATTGCGGACTCCTGAGCTTTGATACAACCAAAGTTGACATTAAACCTATGCTCTATTCATAATTTCTAAAGTTTTGAGTAGATCTGCACGATTACTGACAATTGCGTGCACTGACTGGACAAGTCCACTAAATCTGTGTGGTTTTTCCTCAAAAGACCATTTCAGACACAAATCTACATGGTCTTCACATGATTTGACCAAGATTATGTCTGGACTTTAAAAGGGACTGTGAGCTCTGAGTTTGTTTCGGGCTTTTTTCTCAGAGTAGTCAGATAGGAAACACCGACCTCATATAGTTTCTAAAATATGATTGACGTGTAAAAATGTTTGTACAAACCTACTTACGGAAATAAAATCATGTATCTTTTAAACAGAACGTACAATAAAATCGCATGTACAAACAATCAATTCAATACTTGAATTAATTGTACACACTATATTTAGACGAAGTGAAACTAGAATGAAATAATCGCCTTGCAATAATTGCCTTGCTGTAAACAGAAGTCGCTGGCAATTACTGAATGGAAATCTTGTATTCAATTACTGTAAAGCCATTTTATGGAAAACCCATGTTTGAAAATACTTGCATGCAATTCTTGAATGGCAATAAATATACTTGCTTTATGGCACGAGATGATTGCTCGGTAACATTCCAGAAACTTGCACCGTATAAATGGGGCTTTAGAGGCTCGTGGCTAAATGATAACAGCCGCACGGGTCGATCGCAGGTTAAGCTACGCTTGCCGCGGTCGGTTTGTGGTTGGGTGACTCTCCATTACATGTCGAGATACCTTCACGCCGTGGAAAGCGCGTTAAGTTGTTTATCCCAGCTATCAGAAGTAGAATTTTGTTAGTCATTACGGGTAGTCAGCAGCCCAAAAGTCTGACAATCAGTCTGCAACTGGGTTATGGAGATCAGATAGGCAGTCGCTCCATGTAAAATACTGGTAGTCAGCTGCATCCTGTTAGTCTGGAACCCGACCCCTACGTACTTGAGAAAAGTCTAAGCAGATTGACTTATTGCTAGTTCTTCCCAAAGGCAAAAATAAACTAGTGGAAGACAATATTGCAAATGTTTACCACATTTTTACGAATAATGTACATCCTGCAGCGTAGAGCTAGCTGCTAACACGCCGGGGACTCGAACTCCAGAGTGAGGTAGCTAAAAATCAAACTCATGCAGCAAATACACGTACAATTTATTATTATAATAAAAACCATCCGAAATATAGAATAATAGGCAAAAAATAAATAAAAAGTCTGTCGTTGGAATTTTAAAAGGCAAAATAAAAAAAGAAAACAAGATTTTTAGAGAAAAAACTTATGACGTTACCAAATATTTAGGATCTTAAAGGTATTCTGACGAATTTAAATTCGATTGCAATCGTACGAAATTCGTGCCGCTCTATAAAGTGTTTTTCACAAATAAGCACAATATTAAGGTTTTTCTTTACATAATTCGTTAAGATAACTTTTAAAGAGATTATAAGATCTGATGAAGAGAATTTAGGAAAGCACCTTAAAAATAGAATGTCACACGTCGGCGTAGCACAGAACACTTCGACTATACTGATCGATGATGAGCAGGGTCCGTGGTAGCACCAACACTGTCCTCAGAATGTTAGCGTGCAAAATAAACGGTCCGTTTACGGTTTACTGGGCGAGTGTTCACTTGCTCAGTAACAGGAAATAGACTGAGTAGTAGTAGTAATATATACTACTACTACTGATCTGGATTTTTGTACTAACAAATTACTAACACCCCGTTTAGTTCTATTTTTATGTGTTCTACTAACAACCCTACTAACGTTTTATTTGTGTTAAAATGTATGGACGTATGTCTGAAATAAAGATATATTATTATTATTTCCTTTATTTCGTATATATATACATATAAATTATATTTTTAAATAAGAGAATATAAAAATATAAAAACATTTAAAAATATAAAAAATAGTGGCCCACCGGTATCGGGAACAGGGTCCAAGCTACCGGCGGTCAGGGCTCCAGAGAGAGAAACCTCCTAACAATGCGGGCCGTGTCCAAAAGTACCGCCTTCTGAATCAAGCCCTTGATCCAGCTGCCCAACGAGAGCCTCCTCAGGTGTTGGTCGAGACTCTTGGCTATTAATCCATTGGCTGTCACGACTATCGGTACAATGATCGCTGAGTCCACATCCCACATGTCGACAACCTCGCGAGCCAAGTCAAGATATTTAATTTGTTTATCTTTCTCGGCTTTCACGAGGTTCCCGTCATGTGGGACCGTTATGTCAACAATCATTGTACGCCGCTCTAATCGATCCACCACCACTATATCAGGCTTATTGGCAACAATAGTCCTGTCAGTGATGATGGATCGATCCCAGTACAATGTGATATTTCCATTTTCGAGAACTGGGTCGGGCACATACGAGTACCTGTAGTACGGCACTTCCGATTCTACAAGGCTGTATTTGAGAGCAAGTTGCTGATGGATAATCCTGGCTACAAGGTTGTGTCTATGCAAGTATTCTTCGTTAGCTAGACTAGAACATCCGGATATAATGTGTCTGATTGATTCACCTGGACGGTGGCATGCCCGACAATCGTCAACCGTGCCGTCTTTCACAATAAATCTCCGGTAGTTGTTTGTCATCATAACTTCGTCCATAATTGCACAGACAAAACCTTCAGTTTCCCCAAAGAGGTCACCGAAACGTAGCCAGGCTACGGACGCTAGTTGATCTATATCGGGTCCATGTAGGGCCCGAAAAAAGCGTCCGTGAAGCTCCTTACTCTGCCATACTTCCATGCGATCATTAGTGTCAAGCACTACTGGCTTGCGCCAGTTCTCTTTAGCCAAGGAGAGCGGGGTAAGGCCCTTGTCCACTTTGACCACATCTCGATGCATCCCCACGTCGGCCTCTAAGAAATATTCCCTGAGACTGCATATCTCGCGATTGTGGAGGGTCTTAGCATTTAAAAAGCCTCGACCTCCACATTTTCGCGGGATATACAGCCTCATTACCGATGACCGTGGGTGATGCATTCGATTTGCAGTCAGCAGTGTACGGACCTTCCTATCCAGGGCGTCGAGTTCGGTCTGAGTCCATTTGAGTATGCCAAAAGAGTACATCAAAACCGGCATGACCCAACCGTTAAAGGCGCGTACCTTGTTTCCGCCTGATAGAAGACTATTAAATACTTTTTTCAGGCGGCCAAAGAAGCGTTCCTTTAACGATTGCTTCATGTCAGTACCATTGATGCCCAATGCTTCCGACATACCCAAATACTTATAGGTTTCGGATGCAGAGAGGGTTCTAACGTTTATGGAATCCGAGAGTTGGGTTCCGACGGATTCCACAATCTCCCCTCGCTTTACATGCATGACCGCACATTTGTCCACACCAAATTCCATTCTGATGGCACTACTGAACATTTCAGTTACTTTCAGTAGCTCCATCAGTTGCAAATTGTTGGGGGCAAAGAGTTTTAGGTCATCCATGTAAAGGAGGTGAGATATAACCTGACCACCTCTCCTCAGCCGATAGCCTAGACCTGAATCTTCCAGCAGTGTGCTTAAAGGATTCAAGGCTAAGCAGAACCAAAGCGGACTCAAACTATCACCCTGAAATATGCCTCGCTCGATCCTTATCGGTTCGCTATTCCTCTGGACATTTCGACATCCTGGATAGTGAAGGACCGTTCTCCATTGCCCCATACATGACATCAGGAAGGTGCGCAGAGTTGCATCTACTTTATACAACTCCAGCACCCTCATAAGCCATGTATGTGGCACCGAGTCATAGGCCTTCTTGTAATCTATCCAACATGTCGACAGATCCTTTCGGGAACGACGAACTTGTTGGCTAATGGCCATATCAATGAGGAGTAGCTCCTTAGTATCTCGGGACCCGTTCCTACATCCATTTTGAGAAGGAGACATGATAGAGTTGGTGTCTATATGTTTGTTACTTTTAGCTCTCAAAATGGATGTAAGAACTTTATAGACCGTCGGTACACACGTGATCGGTCTATAATTTTTGGGTTCCGCAGTGCTACCTGACTTATGGAGCAAGTGGGTAACTCCTGTTGTTAGAAACTGGGGTAACGAACCAGACTCCAAAGCAGTCTGGTACTGAGCCGCCAAGCGAGCGTGCGACCCAACGAACCATTTGATCCAAAAGTTTTGCAGTCCGTCCGGTCCTGGAGACTTCCAGTTAGGCAGCGGACGGACTGCACGAGTTACATCTTGGGGGCAGATGGTAATAGCCCCCATTTCTGGTATTGGATCGCAAGCTCGCTCGACTCTCTGTACCCAATCGCCTTCGGTGTGACTGACAGGCACCGACCAGATATTGCGCCAGAAAGAACACATGGCGTCATAATCTGGTAGGCACGTGTCAGCCACATCTTGAACCGGTCGCTCCCAACCCCTATAAACCCACCTTTGATCGCGTTGGAAGGTGCGATTCTGAGTGTATCGCTCCACTCGCCACTTATACCTCCGAATACGGTTCGCCCATGCATACACTTTCTGCTTCAGGAAGTCGATGCGCTCTGTGACACTGGACATATAATCCTGAGGGCTGATATCAGTCCCTGCGAACGCGCGTCTCACAAAGCGCATCACTCTAGGGCGAGTATTGCCCTCCCTGAAGCAGATTAGTTTGCCGATGAGCGCTCTGGCCCCACCAATACGGCGTTCAATTCTGCACTGCCAAGCTGGTACGGCTGGTTTCGGTCGTGTAGCTCTAGAATCAGTAGCAAATTTGACGTGAGCTACACGACATGCCGCTACAGCCGCGCAGTACAGAATCGAATGAGTATCGGTGAGGTCTACGCAGTCATCAAAATAATTTGATAACTGCGCATCCAGGACCGCCACCAGCGCCCTATTTTTATTATGCATGGGCAAACGAGGTAAGCGTGGTCTAAGTTCGGGCGATATGAACCGATATTCTCGAATCACATCCTCCAAAGCACTCCTCAATTCCTCATTGCACTGGGAACTTACGTTTGTAGCCCTGTCATCACTCGCCTCGTCTACTTGATTCGTGTTAGACTATGGTAGTATCACAACAGTCTGAGACGAGGGGGCGATAACATGACTACTCTGCATTTCATTTCGCAGGCGATCAAGTACAGTGTCTTCCAACATATGATTACGTTGGATGACCCGCACCTGATCCGACAGTCGTTGTGCCGAAACGTTGATAGCTGGCTCAAGCACCTGAAAAAGAGAGAGCATCCGGACACGGTACGCGGTCAGATTGTTTCCCCCCTCTGTAGCCCCATAGTATGAGCGCATGACGTTTTCATTGATGGATCGTGTCCACCTCATGCGCTGCACACTTCCGCCGGGAGCTGGGACCCTGTCAGAGGCCAGTGGGCCTCGAGGTCCTAAGCCGTCCGGCGGCCGGTGTCCTCCACGTCGACGAACAGGTGGTGGCGTCGTGGGCGGGGAGAAATACTCGTCGCTCGAGCTCGACGCAACTACCGCAGCCGGTGTCGTCACAGCACTCACATTGAGGCTGGGTACCGGCGGCGGCGAGGCGGAGCTGAGCGAAGAGTCCGGAGGTGGTGGGCGTGCTCGTAGTGCGGCCGATCTTGTCAACATATCATATCATTTTTCTATTTTGTCCTTGTGATTGTTTATAGGAGGTGACAACTGTCATGTCACCTCCGATTCGGCAGTTTTTGATCAAAACTATTTCATTATGGTTTATATATACTCTTTTTTGGTGTAAAATTGATTTTATTTATTTTATTTATTATTATTATTATTATACTGATGCTTGGGCGATATAGCGCCACACAAATGACTTATTTAGCACCTGATGTCCAAGCTCCTGGACCTGTGTCATCGACCTTGCTCGGCAACGAGCCCGCGCTTCTCTCCGCAAGCTCGGACTTCGGCAGCCGGCAGACGATAGAAGAAGACAGGCGAACAATAAATGGCAGGGTAAGGCCAAAAAATGTGGCCTTTCAAACAATCTAAGGAAAAGGAAATCTTCTTAGATTAAAGAACAAGGCACAAGTTACAAGAATACCGAACCTATGAAGGGATTACTCACCAAAAGAAAAAGTGACGATAAATTCCAGGGAACGTACAGTCGATTGATATATCCACTGAATACTCACATATCGTGGTTAAACATTAGTAATTTCAAATTCACATTCGAAGAATGTTTCCATATAATTGAAAAATTATATCATTTCTCTTGGAAATCCAAAGACAGAATGCCTTCAATTTTTTTTCTAGACATTGTTCAGAACAATTTTCAATTTTTGAATATTCAAAAAAAAAAAACACGAAAAACTAAAATGCTGACCGATTGACTCGTAAAAAGAATTTAATCGACTTGAAAACAAAAAGTAGGTAATTGCAGGAATTATACTGCAATCCGTATACCACTACTGGAATGCCACACATTCCAATAATATTAAAATATTGATATTTTGTTTGTCAAACAGGAGAACCCAGTAACTTCGGAGGGCCTAAGATGGAACTACAAGCATCCCGACCTGGCACAAGCCTCTGGTATGGCTCCAGGGTTAGATCGCTTTGACGCTCAGTTCTTCGCTGTGCACTACCGCCTCGGAAACAAAATGGATCCGATGTCACGCAAGATTCTCGAGCAGACCTATCAGGCCATTTATGATGCGGGTAAGTTGATCTTGGTTATTTAAATGGGATATTTGTAGTACACCAAAAGAGATAAGTAACTAGGGTTATCGGTTATGGTTGAAGTTTAGTAAGAAACCGATGGATGTTTTCGAATTAAAAGACGATGGGAAACCGATTATAGACTCCGCCTCAATTTATTTTTTTAATCCATCCTACTTCCTTTTTGTTTCATATGTTTTGCTACGGGCTACAAACTAACTAACCGTTTGTGTCAAGTCTTAAATATATGGGGTTACCTGAAAAAAATCATCTATCAGTTTCTTAGGTAAAACAAAAAAAAAAAACTCCGATATACTCGTAGATGTTTGTTTTCTAATTTCGTCACAATAAAAGAGATTAAACATAATAATTGCCGACTTATACACGGTATATATTATATATATATATATATATATGTATATATATATATTTGAATCACAGTTTTGCTAGAACAAACGTTGTTCAGACCATGGTCTACTACCATTCTATAGCACCCAATAAAAAAACGTCATTGGTTTTCGAAAAAACACAAAAAGGACAAAGTTAAAAAGTCGGGATTATCGTTACTCCCTACAACACAGACACTGCGGCACTCGCGTCTCAAAGTATTTGCGCCGCGGCGCGCAACACACTTACGTAACACAGCATTGTTTACAGGGAAATTTACACTTCATAAACGAAATTAAGTAAGAACTTATTTTTGTACGTCTTACTACAAAATACCAAAGTTAAAAGTTAATTTCGGTAGGTATTTTATCACTGATAAGTGGCTACTTTAAAACAGATTTTCCGTACTAAAATATAGTTAAGTTGTGTAACTTTAGTCTATTTCAGAATAGGAAATCGTCGTTTGGCAGAAATACTCTAAATTTTAAACTCAAATAAACCAATTACAGGCACTTTTTAATTATCAAGGGGTCGGTCAGTCAAAAAAATGAAGCTAGTTGCCCATTCCAAAGCGTAGTAGATACCTAAGGAGAAGAATGGGCAAGAAAATCCATGGACACTCTTTTAAATCAACATAACGTTGTGACAAGAGAATCGGCACAATTGACTTATTATTGTTTTGAAGTAGATTTTCCTTTAAACTAAGACGATATTAGATTAGTATATATAACGTATATACTAATCTAATGTCGTGAGTACTTTTCAGATCCAAAAAACAACAGTTTATCTGGTAGAGGGGACACGCAATTGAACTGATGACCAATTAATATTTCGCAAATGGATCCCTGAATCGAAACAATGCCTGTAAATACCTCGAATATTTTTTAAAGAGGTATACGGCTACACGACACCCCACAATAAATGGAAGAGACAAGTAAATTAACCACCCTCACATCAGATGTAAAAAAATTGGTCCCAAAAAATTGAGTTGCACAATTTTGGGGACGTGATTAATATGCCAATTAGGTATAGGTAACAGCTATTTAGTACCAAGAATGTCTGTGTTAAACCGCGGACAGATACACAGACGGACTTGGCGAAACTATAAGGGTTTTTGGATTTACTACGTAACCCTAAAAAAAGCATTTTTTGTTTCAGGTCTGAGTCCGGCTCATCTTTGTGGGAAAAAAGTTGCAGTTTTTGTGGGATCTTCGTTTTCTGACTCTGAAGCATATGGTAATTGGATGGATCCGGGGAATAAATACGGTCTGGGCGTAGTAGGGTCAGTTCACATCGCCATTATAATAATTAACAGCTTAAGCCTTTTTACCATTTACAGTCCAGCCAAAATCTAAAAAATAGTATAGAATTTTATGACATTATTTGCCCATTTGACTGAACTTTGCACGGAGGTGGTGTAACAGGCCATTCAATTTTTACGTTGGTGTAATTACACATAGTTATTTTTTCTTTATAGAGCGAGTAAGACTATGTTCGCGAATCGCATCTCGTACTGGCTGAATACAAAGGGTCCGTCACTATCAATGGATGAAGCTGACTGCAGTTCCACCATTGCGCTAGAAGCGGCTTATTCAGCTCTGAAACGTGGGGCATGTGATTCGGCTATTGTTGCAGGTGCATCTTTAAGTCTCCATCCACAAGGATCTGTACATCACGGGAGGTCAGTCTCATAACTATCTATAATGTCATGATTTTTACGTATACCAATTATGGCTTACAGCAGTCGAGCTAACAGCCAGCAATTGTTTTATTTTTTTTTATTTTTCAGGCTTTCTGCTACTGTCGCACAAGATGGCAAGACAAAATCATTCGCACAAGACGCCGATGGTTATATTTTGTCTGACGCAATCAGTGTAGTATTTTTGCAGAAAGCAAAAGACGCAAACAGGTAAAAATTTATTAATAAATAAACAATTGTCAAGAAGTGACACTGCTTGTTTTAAAACAAATTCTATAATACTAACTTCTGCTAGCGACTTCGTTCACGTGAAATTTCTTGCTCCCCCGACCCACCCTGGCGCAACACAACACCCGCTCGCGCTATTACTTCGTTTTCGCTTAGCGTTTTTTGTGCCTTTTTCTCTTAGCATGGCTCCTAAAGATTGCAGCGTGATGTTAAATAGCCTATCACCTTCCTCACGAACTGGGCTATAAAATACAAAAATATTTTTTCAAATCCGACTGGTTGTTCCAAAGATTAGCGCGTTCAAACAAAAAAACAAACTCTTTAGGTTTATTATTATATTAGTATAGATTTAGATAATAAGAATTAGAGCCAACTTTAATTAAATTAATAGATCAGTAGAATAAGATTTTTTAAATAAACAGTGTCCTCCCCTTTTACCACAAAAGGACATGTTTAAAAAAAAGCGTTTGCTACGTTTCCAATGTATGATTTAACATTATTTATAACCATTTTCGAGTTAATTTTAGAAAGCAGTAAAATCCAAAATTACCCTTTTCCAACCCGTTAGGAGTTTATTTTAGAAAAATCTCGAATTACGTACGTTTTATTTTTGTTTTAAATATTACATTAACTCGAAACTCGGTAGTTTCGAGTTAATCTGACAGCAACTTTTCTTACTAACTTTGACACCCTCTAAATCCTCTGTGAGGTGCTGTTTTACAAAACTAAAAGTGCCAATCTTTATTATTTACTGATGCAAATATTGCCAAGTTTTAAATGTATTCATCAAAGGAATAAGATTTTTCATATAAACTCTATCCCCTCTTTTCCGCCCCACAGGGGTGGAATTTGGAAAAATCGTTTGGGATGTTTCCTTAACATAAACCAAACATATTTATACCAATTTTTGAGTTAACGCAGTTAACGCGTTTTTAGTAAACGCAGTATTATCCTCCCCTTAAACATTTAAAAACCGCATTGCCCCTTAAGGGGAAGACTTTAAAAAATCCTGATAAACGTTATTCTTTATTTTTGGTCTTAAGTATAAGTATTTAGTTTCAAGTTAATCGTACCAGGCGTTAAAATTCCTCCATACAAACTTTGACACTCCCAATCCTCTTTTAGGGGTTAGTTTAGAAAAAAAATACAGTCTTTATAATTTACTTAGATATGTATTCGTGTCAAGTTTCATGTTTGTTGACTCAAGTAATAAGATGTTTTTGTACAAACAAAGGCCCTTCTTTTCAATCCCTTAAAGATCGAATTTCCAAAAACCCCTTCTTAGCGGTTGCTTAGCGTTATCAGCCTATAATGTTCCCACTGCTGGGACACAGGCCTTCTCTCTGTGAGATGGAGTGAGCCATAATTCACCGCTCAGGCCCAGTGCCAGTTGGTGGATGAGCGGTTGCTTACGTCATAATAACCATCTGTGTGCCAAATTTCAGCCGGTATAGGTTGATAGATCAGTCAGTCAGTCACCATTTCCTTATATATATATATATATATACTAGCTTTTGCCCGCGGCTCCGCTCGCGTTAATTTAGACTCTGACAATCAATTCGGGTTATAATTCAATCATGATCGGAAGACACGTGGCGCCATCTATTATCATAAGAACGTTATTGCTGTTTTCCTCGAGAACAGTACTTTTTTTCGGGATGAAAGGTACCCTATGTCCGTTTCTGTACACCTGACAACGTACATGCAAAATTTCAGGATGATCGGTTCAGTGGTTTAGGCGTGAAAAGGTAACAAACAAACTTACTTTCGCATTTATAATATTAGTTAGGATATACATATATTGTTATATTTTTAGAATCTACGCGGAACTAGTACATGTCAAAAATGAATTCATTTCTGTACTGAGTGATGTAATGGGGCCCAAATTCGTGTACTCTCGGAACCCTCAGACTACGGCTGGCTTCATTAGACAGTTCTACAAGGAAGTACAGGTGGTGCCACAGGAGGTAGAATACGTAGAAGGATATGGCACAGGTGAGAGAAGTTTGGAGGTGGGGGAACACTTCGTTCCTCAACTTGCAAACGTAATGCTATACGTGATGTTCCTCCGTTGAAAATCACCCGTCTGACTGGAGGAAGAGAGGATCCTTTAGCTAGACGGGTGATATTATCTGGAGGGTCCAGAGTTATTGACGACACAAAAAATCGTCAAAATTTACCATAGAATAAAATTTATACACAATTGTAATTATCATGTAAATAGTGTAAACCATTAATTCCACTGTGATCACGTTAAAAGTTTATTGGAACATTTTTGTTTTACCACATCTCATCGGTTTGCAGGCGTACCGGATGCTGACAAATCCGAGCTGGAAGCAATTGAAGAAGTCTACTGCAAAGATAGGCAAGACCCCCTACTAGTAGGCAGCGTGACATCTAACGTTGGCTTAACAGTGGCAGCATCTGGCATGACAGCTATCACTAAGGTTAGTAGCTTGTTAGTACCTACAAGAACTAGATTAGATCTCTTTGCAAATGAGCTTGTCTGGGGAAGTAGGTACCACACTGATCATTTTGGTAGACATATTTAATAATGCTTACCAAACATGCAGGTATTACTTGGCTACCACACCGGTCAGCTAGCTGCAAACCTGCACTGTGGTAGTCCGCGGCAGGACGTGGTAGCTCTACGCGAGGGGCGCATGCGCGTCGTCACTGAGCACCAGCGCTTCCACCGCTCCTACGTCGCCGTCAATGGCATGTCCGTCACCGGCGTCAACTCACACATGCTGCTGCATGGACACTATAAACCCAAGGTACCTTTACTCAGTGATGTAAGGTCACTGTTAACTGTGTTTATCGTGACTTTACATCACTTGAAACGTTAATAATTGAATGATGAGAACTAACACGTTCAATATCGAATGACGACAGATATGCTGCCCAGATACGCCTTAACAATTATTAAATATTCCAGGACCTTTCCCGCTACCAGTCTTCTATTCCACGCTTGGTCACATTATCAGGCCGACAAGAGTCTGCCATCACTAAGATATTTGAGAACCTCAAGTCTAGACCCATCGATGCTGAAGAATTGGCACTTTTGCACAACATACATGCAAACGACATCTCTGGACATTTAGGCAGGGGATATGCGATACTAGGTATGGACAAATTGATCTTATAGTAACTATGTATCATCATTATTAAGTCGAAACTCGTTCCTGGACATAGGTTTTCCCAATCATTGTAACGTGAACCGGTCCTGTGCTTTTCGCATCCAGTGGAATCCCGTGACTTCCACCAGGTTATTGGTCTAGCTTGTAGGAAGCCTACCCACGCGGTGCCATCCGAGATGCGGTCACCACTCCAGAAATTTTCGACCCCATCAACTGTTTGTTAGCAACAATTACATCATATTATACATATTATTTCTTTCTAACCTGGATCACTATAAATCGAAGAATGTGTAGCGGCATCTACAACGCCACATGCGAGCTACGCGTCATACTGACGTCACGCAAAATCCTGCATCGCGCAGGCAGAGTTTACCGCGTAACTAGCATATATACAGCAGGTATCGGGCAGTTGCCCACCAGACACGACACCCGTCTGGTCGGAGGATCCTCCCTTTTCTATAGAGTATGAGTGAACTTTACACCCTGTTGCTCATACCTCTATAAATGCAATGTTTTGTTTTCTTATCTTGCCAGACAGGGATGTGGACCAAAAAACTGTGAGCTTGTGTGAGAAGACTGAGTACTTCGACGACGCTCGGCGGCCGCTGTGGTTCGTGTACAGCGGGATGGGCTCGCAGTGGGTTGGTATGGGCAAGCAACTCATGCGCATACCGACCTTCGCTGCTGCTATACAACGGTAATTATAAAACATCAATAGTTTAATCAAAAGTTTTAAAATGTTTAAGTAGCACGGGGAATTTTAATTCAGTAATTTCGAATACTTTCTTTTTCCCTTAAATTGTTTAAACACTACTTTACTAATATAGGTATTGAAATTTGTACTTTGTTACAGTTGTCATAAAGTGATGGAACCTGAAGGTCTTGACATTGTTAACATTATAACGTCTACTGACAAAGACATGTTCGGCAATATCCTACACTCCTTCGTGGGGATCGCTGCTATTCAAATCGGACTTACAGATGTCCTTCATGAACTGGGCTTAAAGCCTGACGGAATCATAGGTAAATTGCTTTAATTTTTAAAGGTTTAATATTTTTGGTAGTGCCGATAGCCTGATTGTGCAAAAGCCCAAGGAAAATTTAGTATATAGGTTTGCTATTTGAAAGTATATCTACACCCCAAAACTGTGCTCTATTCGAAAATATTGCCTATAAATTCTTTTCGCTATATTTTTGAGAGACTTGTGCCCTGCAGTTGGACACCCAACCGGGGATTGTCCTTGGTGCACTTGCATAGTGCATAGAGGTACTAATTGCCGGTTGGTGTCTCATTTCATTATGAGTGTCTAACGGGCTTCTACGAATTTGCTTCTGTCCCTCGTAGGGCTTCCAAAGATCTGGAACCCAATGGTCCCAAGATATGTCAACTACATTAGACAATTATAGTACTCCTCGATACAGCTCGCATTTGTGAGGAGGTTCCTGTGTCGTGGCTTGGACCCTGCTTCTGAAACCGGCGGATCACAATTTTTTTCATATTTTTTGTTAAATTATTTTAAAATGTAATTTATATGTGTGTACACTGAACAAAGGAAATAATCATATATTTTTTGCCATGTACTCGCAAGTGGATCATACTTATTTGAGCTTATTTGATCATTGCATTAACTCTTACAGGACACAGTGTTGGTGAGCTGGCATGCGCATACGCCGACGGATGTTTAACAGCGGAACAAATGATTATGTGCGCTTACCGACGTGGACGGGTTTCGCTGGAGACTCCCATCATACGTGGTTCAATGGCCGCTGTTGGTCTGGGATATGAAAAAGTAAATCCAATCATTAATTATTGTTTCATTTTGCTACCCTAATACTGAACCTACTTCGTCAGCCTGCCCGTAAGAGGTAGATTTTTAACTTCCTAAGAGTCCATGTTACTATTATAACCTCTATTATCGTATGGCAACATGGCATATATGCATAAACAACCCAAGGGTAGTAACAAGAAACCGTGAAACAAAGTCCTTTTTTTTAAGTGTTCGAAACACAAAGTCCTGTCTCATCATTCCGGTATTTATTTTCAAATATAGATATCGAAGATATGTCCACCTGAGATTGATGTAGCGTGTCATAACGGGCCTGCCTCCAGCACCATCTCAGGACCTGCTGGCGTCATGAAGGAGTTCGTAGCTCAACTCGTGGCGAAAGGCGTGTTCGCGAAGGAAGTGCCGTGTTCCAACATACCGTATCATTCGCGATACATCTCAGTTGCAGGTATGAGGTGTCGTCTTAATTAACCTTTTGCACGCTTCCAAAGGCTAGATGTTGAATGGAACCTGGCCCGGGAGCCCACGACGTCAATAGCCGTCATAAAGTAGGTCATCATCAACGTTAACGGCCTATTCCAATTATGTTGATGTCGACGTCCGTCAAAAAGAAGTCACGGAAAAAATTATTAAATTATAAGGTGCGACTTGTATAGGCCACAACGATACGTTTAACCAATGGAGTTCAAAAGGAAATGTAATTAGCTCATAATATTGTGGAAGATTAAATGCCAAACTTTTTTCAGGGCCTCAACTTCTAAAGTTACTGAAAGAAGTAATAAAGAATCCGAAACCCCGCAGTGAGCATTGGCTATCGACATCTATTCCGCAGAGCAAATGGAACGAAGATTTAGCTAAAAATTGTTCGGCAGAATATCAAACTAACAACCTACTGGTGAGTAGCGGTAGTTTTTGTTTAGTGTTTCAATCATATTTTTATTCAAGAAGACAAGGCATCAAAGTCACAGTACACTAAATACTGTGTCAAAGTACTCTTCCAGATTACTCTCGAGTCAAAACGTGCCCAAAAAGCCCACGCTGAATGACATTGCTAATTCTTTAGCCAATGAACGTGCTAGCTATGATCTGGTCACCCGTGGCGTTTCAAAGAGTAGATTATAACTAAAAACAATTTAAATTTGTGTCGCTTTAGTTGAAACGGCTACCGGTCATTTTAAAAGATCTATTGGAAAATTGTGTCCATTACCATGCCAATAAACTAATAACCAAATAAAAGCTAGATAAAACATAATGCGTCTCAATAATAGTTGTTTAACATAATTAAGTAGGTACTTATAATATTAAATATTCGTTCAGTTTAGTTTTTGCTTAAGAACCCTGGGTATTCTCAAGGCGACAGAGCATGTTAACGCCAAAAATTGTGAAAATAAAATAATTTCACTCTTATAGTCTAAAAGGACTCGTACTCAAATTCATTCATCTATAAAACGTTTAAATTGTCATTATGAGAGCATTTGATAATTTCCTTTATCCGCCCTTCCCCTCCCATAATGATTGAGAGACGACATTTTTTTTACGAATGACACTGAGCACCAAGACACCGTTGAAACCGTCGCACGTTCGTATTTACGTGTGCGCACGCAATTTCTGGAACTTTTATAACCGCTATACTGTAGGGCTGCTAATACTGCAACCTACTAACTGTTGAGTGAACATTAATCTTGAGTGAAGTGTAGTGATATCATGCCGGAGAAATCACCGAAGAATGAATCCACGTGGAGCCAGATTCTACATCAGTATTCCAGGTCAGTCCTTACTCCCTTCCTCCGCGACAAATGCTCTCCTCGAATGCATCACGTAATTAGTAATGAACCCGCGCACAATACCTTAAATCACCACAAACGCAATATTAGCACCAGACCCTCCACCCCTATTACGCAACAATGAAAATGATATCCACTTAGATTTGATACAATTATAATGGCAATCATATCATTAGGTTTAAATAGTTTATTTTTATTTTTTTACAAATAGTTTTTTTTTTTTCTTTGAATGTAATAACCTTGTACGCCTTATTGACTCATAGATGTTTCGATTTGGCCATTTTTTATTTTGTTAGGAATTTGGTATTTGATGACAGGCCTACACTGTCCTCCCATACCTAGTAACATTGCAAAAGCCAATTATTTTTAAGAGTAACCGTGGAGTATCTTGGCGACTCTTACGAGTATACATAGAAACCGACCAATTGGAAATGTGCATGGTCTAAAAAAACAAGGTCTGGCATTCCGGGAGTGACACAAGCTTACGTCAGTATCCAGTTGCCACTTTATTGCAACAAAACACGAATTATGGAAACATTTTCAGTCACCATTCTGTAAAAAAATATATTTATAGCATTTAAATTGTCGTTTCGTTTTTCTAATCAAATGAAACAATTCAATTTAAACATATACCAACGTAATTGTTAGTTAAAACCTCATTGTTATATTGGATTCGCACAGGTAATAAAGGCGTTTGGGGAGTTATTATTACACACTACTGGTAACACAGCGGTGATGACGTAGGCTTGTGTCATCATGTGTCTCGGAATGCTATACCTGGCGAAGTATATTATTATACCATGGATCTGTGCACCTCGCTTCAGACGTTTCATAAGTGCCCACGTAGGTTTACGTGAAATAAAATAAATTGAATTTTAAACCAAAATGTCCAATCACAGGGGAGGTGCCCCTACCCTCCCTATGTAATTCCCCTTGTCAATACATTTTTTGACGCTTTTTGTTTCTGCTTTGATCTAAAAACGATAATAATTGTAGCGTCAAAATTGATCTGAGTTGGTTGTACGTCGCAGAGCTCGGTGTTGTTCGAGGAGACTCTGCGGCTGATACCTAGCAACGCTGTGCTGGTGGAGGTGGCGCCGCACGGACTGTTGCAGGCGATCCTCAAACGATCCATGCCGGCGGAAAGTCGGCATGTTTCGCTCACCAGACGCGGACATCCTGACAATGCGCTTTTCTTACTTAAAGCGGTTGGCGAGTAAGTACCTACTTAGAAATTCTTAAAATTATAAATTCTATAAGTACTTAATAATTCCATGATTGCGACAAACTTAAAGTTCTCATTACAAAAACTGACCATACCCGAGTATAACTTGTCAATTTTGTGTTAAGAACTTTACTCTGAATAAATTTTATAATACCTACAATAACGAGCTCGAAGGTTTGTGTTGGGACTAAAAATTTTAAATCGGTTTGTAACAAGACGGTTACCGTTGGCTGTACTGTCTGTGGGAAACTGCACTTATCGCGTGAATAATACATTTTCTAAAAATTGCTGTCTTTTGTTAATATTTCAGAGTGGATTCCACATCAGAACTTGTATAGATTCATGAGAGCTGTGTCCTGTAAAAGTTCGTCGGTCCTTTGTTTGGTCCTTATATTTTCAAATTCTACGTTAATTTTTGTGGTCAATCCTGTCTCGAATTGAAGTTTCACATTTAAAACGGTTTAGAAATTAATATGTAACTTTTGTAAGGACTACCTGCAGTATAGTTTCTCATTATTTCTTTATTGTTGATTAGTTGTTGAAATGGGCTGATGAAAAACAAAAGACAGTCAGTCGGTGGCTGTAGTTGTTTTTACATGATATATGTATTATGTATTGTACGCTCACAGTCGGCCGCCGACTCTACGCTTAGGTGTGAAGGGGCCAAAAAAAACAGACTATCGACAAGCAGCCCATTATAGCACCCGTTCTAACCATCTACTTATGAATTACAATAACTGAGTTATTAATTATTTTATTTCTACAGTCTGTATTTGCACGGATACACACCAAAGGTGCAAGCTTTGTACCCGAAAGTGGAGTTCCCGGTATCTACGGAAACACCGATGCTGTCACATTTAGTCGGATGGAACCACAGTGAAACATGGTAAGTCCATTAATTTAATTATATTAATATACAAACAATACCAGCCCGTTATTGTCCTACTAAAGGCAAAGGGTTTTTATTAGCGTAGTTGAAGCACAAGCATTGTTGACCACGCTTGCTAATTAGGTAAAGTCAGGGAAATTAATGCTAAGCAAATTGACACCTTACGTCAATTTCCCGTGTTACAGCTATTCCACACAACTGTCAAAGAATTACAACTTGGGTTTGAATATAGGGACAATTAAAGTTGATGGTCAAATTGCTTATTAATAATTTCCCTGACTTTTAAATACCTACAGGTTGGCGATTTAAGACGTTTTTTTTTTGTAATGGTATTCTTGTAGACAATGACCATGTCTATGTTAACATATATTATGAGGTCTTCTGAAAAAGTCATAAAGTACTAGCCAGCTACTCTAGCCAGTCTTGAAGCCATAACTTTGACGTGCTCGATTTTTGCAGAAAATAGAATATAAACTACTTAAATTAAAATTACTTTATACTCAAACTCAAAGCATTTATTTCAATTAAATCATTTACAGTCGCTTTTGAATTGTCAAAGACTCGTTCAGTTAGTCAGGAAGTTGAAGCTATTTACCCACTCAAAAAACGTAGATCTCTTTGGAGAAGAACGGGCAAGAGAGTCCAAGGACACTCTTTCTAAATCAAGATATTACATACATAATCCTGGGTACATTATTCTTGTTGCTTCTATATGTGAGAACAATGTAAAAAAAAATACATTAAGAAACAATTCAAAATATAAGATTAGTCATAAAAATAAGCTGTGGCAGTCAAAGAGATGGCCAGTCTCGACTGACGGCGTCCGTTCACGAATATGACGCATGGATTAGCGTCATCCTACCTACATCCCACCTGTAATGAAGCTCATATTGAGACCTGGACCAGAACTTATCGCCAACACAAAAATTAAATTAAAATGCGACAATCAATTATCTACCTATCCCTCTGTTGACTAGAACAGAGGCATTTGGCCAGCCGTGAGACTATTACAGACCCAAACTAAAATGTTATTCATCGCTTGAACTTTTTTTTTAATTTCATTTATTTCCTTTAAGGGACGTTTCAAATTATGTCGGTGGAGAGAAGCGAGTGGCTGCAGCCTGCCAGTTCCTGAAGTCCATTCATGATGATGAGTACAGCTACCTACATGGTCATGTTGTTAGAGGTAAAACTGAATTTAATTTGTTAACGCACTCACTGTTTGGAGGTAGGACATATGTCCGTTTCATTGTCTATGAGTTAGGATGAGATGTGTACCATACTTAAGTGTTACATTGTCTACAGAAAAACATTTTCGTATGTGAAGTAATTAACATAACCAACCGGATTCTTCTTTTAACATCTGAGTATGAGCTATACATAAAAGAGCATACCGTGACCTTTTTAAGCAGCTTTGTTGCACTCCGTTCCGATTTGAATGGTATAATTGTGCTAGTGTAATTACAGGCTCATGAGACATTTCAGCTTTGTTTTTGGGATGGCAACATATTGCAATACCTTTGGTATTGCAAATATTATTTATTATCCATAAGTAGATGTGATCACATACCATCACGGACTTGCATTTAGCTTGTAAGAATAATGGATATAGAAAATCCAATATCCCCGTAAATTCCAGAGAAACAGTGCTATCCTTTTGCGGCTGCTCTGATGGCGGCGTGGGACACCCTCTCGATGCACTCAGGGGTTGCCAAGCGTCAGAAGCCGGTGCAGTTCCATGACGTGCACCTGTACGCTCAGCCTACGTTGCACGACCAGCGACCGCTGAGGCTCAGCATATCACTGCACAGGGGGACCGGAAAGTTTGAGGTAAACTGATTGTAGTGTATCTATTTAATAGATATGTAAACACAATCTCACACACACAAGTAGTCAGGTAGCTGTCACAAATGTCAATTGTCAGTCAGCACAAATGGCGGGAGGTTGAAGGTGAAGAGTACCCTGCACTAGGACTTGGATGTGATGGTGAACCTGTAACTCCTGCTACTGAATCGTGATAGCAGCCCTGCTACAGATCATATAAACGGATACTACACTGATTTAGAAGATATTCAAATTCATTGTATTACGCAAAACTTTGATTGATATGTTTTATTGCGTACTATTCAAATAGTGTAACTGCTGAACATGGGGTTCGAATTCTACGAGTAGGTCAGGCAAAGTGCTATTGGGTTTTCTTGAATATTTCAGTAGCAATTTATGGCCAATAGGCTCGACACCTGTTTCATGAGACTCAAACATGACTTGTGCAGTATTTATTTAGTTTACCAACACTTCTGCCATATCTTTCAGGGAACACAGGCGTGATTATATGACCAATTTATCTCCAACAGATCTTGAACGAGAATTACAGAGTGGCTTCAGGGTACATTCGAAGTGGTTTGCACGTAAACTTGATAAAAACGAATGATACTAACATGGTGCTCAGTTCACAAGATATTTACCAACTGCTGCAAGACAGGGATTATAATTACAGGTTAGTCATAATAAGAAAGCAAAAAATAAGAAACACTACCTCTTTCTGGACCAGTCGGTTTAAAAGATTCCATTACTGTTGGTGCACGTTTTGCTTTTGTCTGGCTGCGAGTGTCTCACCTTTCCACTACAACATAAGCTGCGCACGGATATGGTAGCACATGGCTCTACACAATTATACGATGGAGATACTTTTCATCCCGCCCCATTCCCCTGAAACGAGATTATGAAGCTACGCTTGTAAAGCTGGGCTACTTAGGTTTCTCATCAGTATCTATATTCATCAGACCTTGCATACGAGCGTAGCGTGTTCAATTGCATTTTCAAAAAAAACGAAGCTGCTGCACGCCCAGAGTTTTACACAATATTACGAAAGCTTTCCGTATATCTTGCATTGTCTCAATGTTATTCTTTTGGTATCCAATAAGGCTTATTCAATGTATCTATCTTGTAGCGGTGAGTTCGTAAGCATCGAGGCCGCGAGCGTATCACTGAGCCAGGCCGCGCTGGTGTGGCGCGACAACTGGGTCACGTTCATCGACGGCCTACTGCAGCTCAACATGCTGCGACAACCGCACGATGCAGTATCTCTGCCCACGCAAATCAGGAGATTAGATATTGACACCAGGAGACATCTTCAAGATGCCTTCAAATTGAACGGGAAGACTGTTGTGAATGCTTACTTTTCTGATGTCCATGATCTTACAAGGTGAGTTTATATATAATAGGTATTATAACTATTTTCTCCAGACCAAAACTCGGTGACGGCGGCCCGGTGGCCAATCTCAACGGAGACTAGCCAACTACGGATATTATAACTCCCATGCGCTCCCCGGTCGCTTCTGATTGAGTATAGTATACTGACAGCTGCATTTATTTGTTACTACTCACATATTAAGTACTTGTTCAAAACTACTGTAAGCTGAGCTGCATAATTTATATATTTATGATGCTTTCAGGTGTGGTGGAGTTACTGTACAGAATATTAAATACCGCAATCTGCCTCCTGTTAGTCAAGACTTAAGAAGGGTAGACCTGGTAGTGCCACCTTCACGGGTTAGTAGCGCAAACATATAGTACATTTCTGCAGCGGCCTGCAAAAGAGGCATTGATGGACGAACGTGAATACGTGGGCCGAGGCGAAGCCGAAGCACACTCACGTATGTATGCCTCGGCTTCGTCTCGGTCAACATGCCTGGTTGTGGCGAAGGCTTTTATAATACCTTTCTCAAATAATGCGTGGAAATGCAACAACAAAGCCCCCTAAACATCCACACGTCCTGATTGACCATCTAATCACGTAGGGGGCGGACACACGAATAAGAAATTACTGGCGTGGCTAACGTGGCTCTGGAAAATCACTTTAAAATGGAGACCCGTTCAAAAAGAAAACGTATAGGACCGCTGACCGGGGGCGATCGCCGGGGCGCACTTGGAGCTGACGCTAAGTGTCTCAGCATCGGGGTCCGATAGGACCGGTGCCTACCGGGGCTGCGGATTGTTCGAAAGAGTTACCGTGGCCCTGGCGCACAGGCAACTGAAGGAACACGGGTGGAAGGAATGATGAAATATCTAGCCCTGGTGTAATTGTTTGGCTTTTTGGCTACCTATAACTGGAGAAAATAAATCATTTATCTGAATACTTAGACCTTTTATTCTTATTACTTAGTACAAGCTTACAAAGGCTTTTATTACAGAAAAGCACGGGTGGCGTGCTGCAACAAGGAGGTTTAAAGAATCCCGTAACACTACAATGTTCACAAATCGGCAATCTTGAGTCCCTGCATTGGGTGGAAGCTCCTCCGTTAAAGCAATCTGATTTGGCGGTGACGGTATGTATGAATAATCTGTGGTAGGAAGGAATTGGTCACTGCAAACCACCGCTACGACCATAAGATGACATTTTGTCAAATTAATAAAAATATATTTTATGGCACTACTCGTAATTACAATATGAAAAGGATCATCGTGAGGTTTCCAAAAATATAACTCACTAGGTTTGAAAATAAAAATGATAACCCGTATTACAAAAAAAAACTAAAACATTCAAAACAAGATCACTTTTCAAGCAGTCTGATGCAGTTGGTGGCATTAAAACTGGGATTGAACTAAAATAACGACCACCAACTGCATCAAACAGACTGAAAAGTAAACTTGTTTTAATAGCGGTTTAGGCTGTGCTTTGACAGTACGAAACAGTTCTATATGCTGTTCATTATTCTCAGGTTCACTACGCCGGGCTCTGCACGTCCGATGTGAAGAGAGCGGTTGGCGTGACGCTATCCGACTCCAATGTGTACGGAATGGACTTCAGTGGAACCACTGAGAGGCAAGTGTTTATATTTAGTTTTTTTATCTTTATGAAGTGAGTTTTTAACAAAATTAGCATTAAGGTATTAATGCTGATCTTACTAGTAAAGATGTCACACATGCGCCCTAGGAACATAGGGCGCTCTACCACAGTTAATCTAGAAATCAATATTGATTCATAATAAGATAAGATAAAAGTTGTAATCCTACGTTGAACCGAACGTACGCACGAGTACGTTCTAATGTACACTGCGTATTAATAATGGTAAAATTCATATTAGTGAATAATGTGAATAATAGACTCGCCAAACCGCTGTTACTACCTACATTATTATCTGTTGCGGCGTGCTTATATTTTTTTTGTGTTACGTTTATTTATTTAATTTTGATGTCATTGTGTAACATTTGGTAACGTCAAAAACATTACTTAAGTTACAAAATAAAATCTATCTATATCTTCTATACTATTAATAAAGCTGAGGAGTTTGTTTGTTTGTTTGTTTGCTTGAACGCGCTAATCTCAGGAACTGCTAGACCGATTTGAAAAATTCTTTCAGTGTTAGATAGCTCATTTATCGAGGAAGGCCAATAGGAACGGAGCACCAATGAACAATGTTTCAAAATCGTGGGTATTTTTTTTCCTTTTGAGAGCTTCCGCTGCGTGCGCTGCGTAAACGGTTAAAGTTTCGCAAAAATCATGTGTTATAGAATTGTTCCCCTTTAAAAGTTCTAAAAATAAGTCTAGGACAGCTTATGTTTATCTTTTAAGGTTGGCTCACTATAAACTTTTTTATGCTAACCAAATTAGTTCTAAAATAATGCATTATTTGCGAAAGAGTTTTTATAAATATGATATTAATCCTTATCCAAATAAATACGTTATTCATCACAAGTATTTAATTTAAAACAAAATTTCCTTTTACATCATTTGATTTCAATGAATATCTTAGGAGATATCGCAGCAAAATAATGGTGCAAGGCCGGCGGCGGGCCGGTCATGACGGAGAAGGGCGGTGGCCCCTGTTATCTCTGAGAAATACCAAAAATGACGTTCAGTACCCCAGTAAAAATGGTATCGGTAACCCAGTAAAATTTTTAAGACCTTATATGTTTTTTTTGTCTTAGAATTTGTACTGGGTAACCCGGTAAATTTTCTTGGGTTTGCGCATATGGTCCCGCGTTACTGCAGAGACCCAGTAAAAAAATCATAAACTCCCCAGGAATATTTTAAGAAATCTTTTCTCCGTGTACTGATAAAAGCGTGATGTAGATACCTAAAACAGCTCCTTAACGTACGTGTTATTTAAAAATATTTTCACTCTCTACGTAAACGAAGTGTCGCGGGTTAAAGTTAGTTCTATATAAAATGCAGAATATTTTCATTTGTATTTTCCAAATGAAAAGATTCTGAAGAAAATAATATTTATTTTCTGAGACATATTCAAATACAAATAAAACTTGTATTTACACCGTATCCTATGGATTTTTGCCCAGGCTATATGGGATGCCTAATTGTTGCAAATAGGTCTCACTTTCACGCCCCAGAATGAATACACCGCATTACAATAAAACCTAGTGTATGTGGGGAACACGAATGTGCCTTGCGGTATGCCTAATTGCACCGGTAATCCAGGCAATGGTGCACCGATAACATTGACATGCTGTACACTGCTACTTAAGTAAGAATTAGGTTCAACGCCAGCTTCTCATAACTGTTGAGCTGGCGAGTAAGTATGTCATGAATATGATGAATGCAGTCAAACGCTTTAGAGCAGGGATGCACAGACCACGGCCCACGGGCCGCATGCGGCCCGCCGGTCGAATACTGGTGGCCCGCCGACAGCAAAAATAATACTCTCGTACATTCGAAAAATATTGAATTCTATTCCAGAATAAAACCAAAAAACATATGTTCCAAAAAGTAATTTGAATCTCGCGCGCGCGCTCTTAAGTGCGCTTATCGGTGCGCCGTGCATGTAATGGTGGTGATGTTCGTGCCGATCTCGGTTAAATTCGTTTTCTTGAGGAAGCGCCGCAGCCGGCGGCGCGGCGACGACGACAGCGCGGTGGCGGCTTATCCACGGGTTATATTGTTAGAGCAAGCAAGATAGCAATAGTCCCGAATTCCCGATTGCTCGCGTAGGTAGATACACGAAGCTTCCAGAGTCGGTTTCGAGATTTCTCCAGACAGTTTTCGACTCTATACGCGCGGTATAAAAGCCACGCTAACCGCAGCGACCGACAGTTCGGTTTTAATCTGAGTGAAGTGTCAATAGTTCTAGTGTAGATTTTAACTCGACTAGCCGGTGTCATATATTTTGATCCACATTCAACGTAGATTTCCCGTCAAATGCCGTGTATAATTGTGTTGTGAAATCGTAAGTAAAACTCTGTTATTAATAAGTGTTTCCCTACATATTTAATCAATTATTTTTGGTAATTTAAAAAAGGATGGGTAATTTAAGTAGGTACTGTAATTGTTTTTAGGTGCTGTGTTAATCCTAGCCAGGATTAGAACGCAACATGGACAAACCAGGGCCTAGTAAAAAACGTAAGGTTAAAGATGAAAATCGGCAGTTTCAAGAAATTTGGACTGAGAAATACTTTTTTGTATGGTCGCATAACAAAGTCGTTTGTTTAATTTGCAAGAATTCGGTTGCGATTGCAAAGGAATATAATGTAAAAAGGCACTATGAAACGCAGCATCCTACTTTTACCAAGTTTACAGGCGAATTAAGAAAGCAAAAAATGTTGTCTTTAAAACGGGAGCTTATTGGTCAGCAAGCTAGGTTTACAAAACCTATTCAAGATTCAGAAACAGCTACAGAAGTTAGTTATGAAATTTCTCGAATGATAGCAAAGCGAAGTCGCCCCTTCAATGATGGGGATTTTGTAAAAGAATGCATAGAAATTGCCGCTAAGAAAATGTGTCCAGAAGCAGCAAAAAAGTTTGAGAAAATTCAACTGAATCGTATGACTATCCAAAGACGAATTATGTCTTTGTCAGGTAATATTGCGGAACAATTAAATGAAAAAACTAAGATCATTGATTTTTTTTTCATTAGCACTAGACGAATCCACTGATATTAGTTCCACAGCTCAACTTCTCATATTCATACGAGGTGTTACTCAAGATTTTGAAGTCTTAGAAGAGTTATTAGGAATGTGTTCATTGAAAGGTCAAACCAGAGAAGTTGATATACTCAATGTACTTTTGGATGAGTGTTCAAAAACTGATTTGGACTTATCAAAATTATCGGGAGTTGCGACTGACGGTGCTCCTTCGATGATTGGTGTCAATTCTGGGCTAGTTACTTTGCTGAAAAAGCATCTGCAAGAAAAAAACATAAACGCTGAAGATCTCATGCAGTTTCACTGCATTATACACCAAGAAGCCCTCTGTTCTAAAAAAATTGAATTTCAAAATGTCATGAAAGTGGTAGTTTCGACTGTAAACTTCATAAAATCACGAGGACTCAATCACAGGCAATTCAAACAATTCCTTGATGACATCGAAAGCGAATGTGGAGATTTACTGTATTATACAGAAGTAAGGTGGCTAAGTCGTGGATTGACACTGGAACGATTTCTAAATTTAATTGAAGAAATTGGAATATTTCTGGCGGAAAAGCAAAGGGATGTCCCGGAACTTAAAAATCCTGATTGGTTGTGTGATTTGGCTTTTTTAGTTGACATTACAAATCATTTGAATGTCTTGAACACACGGCTTCAAGGCAAAGATCAACTGATATCCCAGCTCTATGCTCATGTATCATCCTTTCAATGCAAGCTGACACTTTTCAGATCGCAATTGAATTCTGGAAATTACAATCATTTTCAGAATTATAAGAAAATGACTGAAAAATTAAACAAAACTGCGATTAATTTCAGTTATGTAGAAAAGCTAGATATTTTGATTCAATCTTTTCAAGACGGATTTTCGGAGTTTAAAAAAGTGAAACCTCTGTTGGACATATTCAGCAATCCTTTCACGATTTCAGTTGAAAATGCGCCAGAGTCAATGCAGTTAGAAATTATCGACATTCAAAACGACCAATATTTACGCAACAAATTCAACGAAGGAGACTTGCTGAACTTTTACCGCTGCATTGATAAAAATACGTACAAAGAGTTGCGCATAAACGCTCTGAAATGTGCCAGCTTATTTGGTTCTACCTTTATATGTGAACAAACCTTTTCAATACTAAATAATAATAAAATAAAAAATCGAAACCGCCTTGCAAACGAAAGTTTGGAAGCAGTTTTACGTGTTGCTACAAGTAAATTTGAGCCAAGTATAAAAAAGATTGTAAGAACTATGCAGTGCCACGCTTCAAATTAATGAATTCTTTTTCAATTTTAATACATTATTATCAATTCTTTATTGTCTTTAATTACCTATACTTCTGGCGGCCCGCCATCAGTTCATAATTTACCCGAGTGGCCCCTAGTCTTAATAAGTCTGTGCATCCCTGCTTTAGAGAGATAAGAAATTACCCTAATAGTATTTTGAGGTTAATGACAATAGGCGAGCCTATTTCTTATAAGGGACTTGAACGTAGCTGGTGAAATTTTGGTGTACTTACACCTCTGCCTAAACTTTGAGAAATACAAGTGTGATGTTATGTTATGTTTATGTTACAGTGGTGAACGCGTGATGGGGCTGGTGCGTGGCGGCGCAGCCGGCAGCGTGGTGCGTGCGCAGTCGGAGCTGTTGTGGCCGGTGCCGGCGCATTGGAGCCTGGAGGATGCTGCCACTGTGCCACTCGCCTACATACACGCATTCTACTGTCTCGTGAGTTTGCTTAATTGGATACAAAAATGGCCAAATCCAGCCGCTTTACATCGTAACACAACTATCCCTTCGATATCAACCATTTAAATTTATCTGTTATTAGATAATCAAGGGTGGAATGCTACCTGGTTATGACGTGCTTGTGCACGGAGGCACAGGCGCATTGGGGCAGGCGACCATTGCCGTTGCGCTCGCTCACGGGTGCACAGTGTTCACGACAGTCGGTGATTTACAGAAAAAGAAGTACTTGCAGAAACTATATCCTGAGTTAAAAGGTAAGATGTTCCGCGACCGTATTAGCATGACAAGCGAGCCATACATATGTGCTTGCAGTAAAGATTATGGTAGTTTTATTCGCAATAGCGGCTCACAATGCGACAGTTTTGCGATGGTAATTTCTTTTTTTTTCTAGTTAATTTTGATCCTGATCTGGCAGTTTGAGTAATTTATGCGGCCTACCCAAATGTCCTTTCTTTGGTATTGTTCGTCGAATCGTTGAGCTCCTTAAGTTTTGAGTTGAACTGCACGATTACTGACAATTGCGTGCACTGACTGGACAGGTCCACTCATTCTGTGTGGTTTTTCCTCAAACTACCATTTCAGACTCAAATCTACATGGTCTTCACATAATCTAACCTAGATTATGTCTGGACTCTAAAAGAGACTGTGACCTCTGAGTTTGTTTCGGCCTTTCTTCTTAGAGTAGTCATATAGCAAACGCCGATCTCATCTAGTTTAAAAAATACGATTGACGTGTAAAAGTGTTTGTACCTACTTACAGAAATAAAATAATTTATCATTTATCATGTACCAGCGCTTTTCACCGGCAAGCCAACACAATCGCGGCAAAGCTCGTTAGCGGATCAGCCCCTTTACAGCCATAATTGTTCGAGTGCCTTATTCACCATCCCTTTACCGCGACGAAACAATTATGGCTTTATGACTTTACAGCTTAGAATTTCACTAGTTCACCTAAAAAAAAAATTTCTTTTCCAGATCAACACATTGGAAATTCCCGCGACAGCAGTTTTTCAGATAATGTTTTATTAGCAACAAAAAGGAAAGGCTGTGAATTAGTCGTAAGTTGCGTTAAAGGGCAACTTAAAAGTGTAAGTTTTTTTTTGTAGCTAAGTCAGTAACAGGTAAAATACTCCTAATAAAATAATATTAAGTTCCGTTTTTTTCAGACTTCTCTCAAATGCTTGGCACTTTCTGGAACCTTCGTCGACACAGTTCAACTTCAGGATAGCGAAGATTACGAACTTCGAATGTTATTTATAGATAAACGGTCATACGTCACAAGTGACTTTTCGTCTCTATTCACGCAACAAAAATATAATGAAATGAAGTATCTGCAGACGATGTTGTGCGAGGGTATTAGTCGCGGCTACGTGCGTCCTCTGTCGCGCGTGTCGTACGCGCCGCACGACGCCGCGCGCGCCTTCCGACTGCTCGCGGCCAGCAGGCACCGCGGCAGGGTGCTGCTGAGGATGCAAGACTCTGTGAGCAACGCGTATCCCAGGTAATATGACCCACGCCTACAAAAACTGCCGCAGTTACCAGTGTAACTGCGGAAATTTTCACGCGGGACTTTCAGATATAACGCGGAGACCCAGTGGTCGCCGCGTTGTATCTGAAAGTCTTTTCGAGGATTTGGATATTCAACACGATATTTGCACAGGCAGCGTTGAAGAATTCGGTTTTTGCGTAATGAGACTGTATTATTATATTATTAACATACAGTCTCAAACACATACGGAATACAGGCTATTGCTTGTATTCCGTATGTGGTTGACAAACCAAGTGCAATTACGCCTTCAGGATGTCTTTTTTACTTAATTTTAAAGTAAGACATGTTTTTTTCAGAATAATATGCAATCCTGATGAAAGTCATTTAATGTTCTGGGATGACGGCGCTCTTGGAGTTCAACTAGCCGACAAACTAGTACATCGTGGCGCTAAAAAACTATACATTCACTCTACAAGCTTAAATCAGTACCAGTATTATAAAATAGAGTAAGTATATTATAAATACTTCTGCCACAAGGAACTTGACCAAAGTCATTCGGAACTGTCTAACTAATTTCTTCTTTTTTTAAGGTCTTGGCGAAATATTGGCCTCAAAGTGGTAACACTAGAAAAAAATATTGATGTCAAAAATCGTATTTCTGCCATAATTAATGATGCTAATAGTCTTGGAACCATCGGAGGCATTTACGTAGCTATAACAAAAGTCTTGGACGATAAACATAAGGAAGAATTGACAACACTTCTAAATTCTTTAGATGTAGCTTCAAGATCGTTATGTCCTGAACTAAAGTTAGTATATTTCAATATTCATTTTATATACTCAAACTGTTGATCGTCATTATGATTAAGTAGCCATAAGTAACCCACTGCTGATCTTCATTGCTGAGTTCATTCCGCTAGCTCCTTTATATTTGCTGCTGTTTAGTACCCACTGTGTGTTTATTTTAGCCTGAACTCCCCCGGCATGCGATGTGCCCAGCCTAATTCTATTTAAGCTTGATAACCATTAAATGGTTACATTTTAATAACTCGAATATTTTACAGGTACTTTGCAGTGGTCTCAACAATCAGGTCTGTGGGCAAGGACATATGTGTCGCAAGAGCAAAGTGTGGTTTTACAGCTACAAGTTTGGATCTGACGGGTTTAAGCGAAGTAAGTAATTTGTAATGACTCAGTTTTTTATCTACATAAAGACTAGATTAATAAAGAAATTCATGCAAAGTACTACAATGAATACATGTAGTTCCTTTTTTACATAATCTATCATCAATTAGACATTTTAATAAAAAAATTATGACATGGAGCTATACAATGTTACCGTTCAATCTTATAGCAGTTCATTATTAGACAAAAAGTGAAGTATCTTGCAATTAAGTACATAACTATGCTTTATCTATTAATGGTTACTTCAACCTGCCCTGCACATCACCTGCTACACAAATGATTATAGTTATTAACAAATTATAATAATAGATTGTATTTCATATTTAACGATTTTTGGGCAGAGTAAATCAGCTGCATCTTAACACAATGTATGTTTTCTTGGTACAGAGCAAGCCAAGTTCTCACAACTTGTCAGATGCCGCGGAGCGAGCGCTGCGCAGCACATCTTCCGTACTGCTAGCGAAGCCTGCGCAGGCAAAAACACCCGGGCTGTTACAAAAACTCATTGCATTGGCCGGTAATAAAACCAATTCAATTAATAGCGTATTAACACGCTTGTATACCAGGGTCAGGTAGCGATGTTAAGTACACTCTCAATTCACCAGTTTTGTGCAAATAATAGGAACATGTCATAGAGGGCAAGCCTGTTGCTATAAACCGGGTACAAACCCAGACTCCGGGGAAAAAAAAATATATATTCGGTGCCGCGCCAGGGGATTTGACCTGATGCTCGACGGCGCACTTGTGACCACTAAACCATGGAGGCAATCATATGCAATGACTTCGTACCTTGTCACCAACATGCATTATGTAGGCTATACTATTATGATGTTGTAGCCTAACAATAGCTTAATAATAAAGCCGCAGCCTATAATACAAATTATCTTTCAGGAATAAGCATTCCACAAAACGCAAACCCTGACACTACTTTGCAAGAGTTAGGAATGGCAGATGAAAAAATGTCAATCATTAGTGCCTTCTTGAATATTGCGTGTAATATATCTTTGATGGAAGACACAATTCCGCTGTTGACTCTAAACGGGTAAGTTTAATACTGTGACGGAAAGCATTTTCGTGGTGGAGATAAATAAGACCATGAACCTTATCAACATATATTAAATTAATATTAGAAGGGGCCTACCCCCATGGGAAGAAGGCGTGAGTTTATGTATGTATGTGTACGTGTATTAAAAGGGGTTAAGTAGCTTTATGGTCACACAATTTCCCTGACTTGCCTTGGGAGTAGCACAATACTCTTCTGGCTCAGCTTGATGAGAGGATGACCCAGCGGGTGTGCCACACTGCAGCAGGAAGGTGACGGCCGGTGGATGAAATCGCCAGACCCTTATAGCGAGCTCGACGCGGACACACGGGTATAATAGGTACCCGGTGCGGAGCTCATTGATTCGCAGATTTGCCGGCAGATGGTGGTCCGGAACTCAGTGCACAGATGCTTCCGATAATTCCGGATTGAGTTTAGTGAGTTGGTAAGCCGGACCTTTGGAGATATTAGCCGGTACATGAAATGGAACTTCGGACCCCAATATGGGGTTTAAACTGAGTTTAATAAAATCATGACTATACACTAAGTCAATCTGGATTTGAAAAAAACAAACGGCGATTACAATAGCTGTTACGGAGGGCACACGTAAGGAGGTCGCGCCGCTGAGAAAGAGCGACGCGAACGCGTGCCCCCGAACCCCGAAGCTAGCACTTGACGGTGTGATGACCGGCGCGGACGATCGAAAACCGACGGCGCGGAAGAGGGAACAGGGGACCGCTAACCAAACGAGATCTCCTGTGGCGACCCCTAGGTCACGCGCGATGCGTTGAATATAGACGTTGGCAATTTGGTTTTATAAAAAGTAAAGAAATAAAATGCTTAACAGAAGCCTATTTTAACGGTTTAATCGTTAATCTATTTCATTTATATTTAATTAAAAGAAACGGAATATAAAATAAAAAAATAAAATAACATAAAACCTTACAATACAAAAACTTCATTATAGAAAACATATTTTTAATTATACATTTTCAATCCTCATGCTATTTATGTTGATGTAATTATTTATAGTCTTACTCGTTATTATCATTCCCTTGTATAAATATTGTTTATCACACCTTTATCCTAATTTATTTGGGATCTGCGCAGCATTTCTTCCTCCAAACATCTCAATTACGAGTAGCCGTCATCAACATAAGTATAATTTTATTTGTCAACTTTTAGATTATTTATTAATTTTATAAGTCTATTTTAGCACTTTTCGCCTGAAACCTCCTGAAACACAGGATTTACTAGTTCAGACACGTAAGTCTTAGGAATATAATTTGCATTTAAGAAAAACTACATATTTTTCTACCTTGTAATATTATTATTTCGTTTATTTATTTTGATACTTATTAGATACATTTTTAAATATTTTTGTACAAATATTTAAAAATATATAAAATAGTGGTCCGCCGGTATCGGGAGCACGATCCAAGCTACCGGTGGTTAGGACTCCAACGATAAGAACCTCCTCACGATGCGAGCCGTATCGAGGAGTACTGCCTTCTGGATCAGGGCCTTTATCCAACCGCCTAACGCCAATACGACAATCGGCACAATTATACCCGAGCTCACATTCCACATGTCAACAACCTCGTGTGCTAAGTCGAGATATTGAATTTGTTTCTCTTTCTCAGCTTTCACGAGGTTCTCGTCATGCGGAATGGTAATATCGATAATCATTGTGCGAGGCGCTAATCGATCTATCACCACTATATCAGGCTCATTGGCGACAATAGTCCTGTCAGTAATGGTTGACCGATCCCAGTACAACGTGATATGGTCATTTTCGAGAACTGAGTCGGGCACATACTTGTAATACGGTACCTCAGAATCCACTAGTTTATATTTCAAAGCAAGTTGCTGGTGAATAATCCTGGCTACTTGGTTATGCCTGTGCAAGTACTTGCCGTTAGCTAGATGAGAACAACCACAGATAATATGTTTGGTGGACTCACCCGGACGATGGCATGCTCGACACACGTCAACCGTCCCATCTTTCATAATATGTCTCCGGTAGTTATTCGTCAAGATAACTTTGTCCATAATTGCACAGACGTATCCCGTATCCGTTTCCCCGAAAAGTTTACTAAAATGTAGCCAGGATACGGACGCTCAGAAATCTACACCGGGCTCATGAAGAGCCCGATAGAAGCGCCCATGAAGCTCTTTGCTTTGCCATACCTTCTTGCGGTCATCGGTAGTAAGTACTAGTAGTAATAAGTACGGGGTGAGTCCCTTGTCTACTGCGACCACATCACGGTGTATGAAATCCGAAAGTTGAATTCCCTCGGATTCCATAATCTCACCTCGCTTTACATGCATGACTGCACATTTGTCGACACCAAATTCCATCCTGATGTCGTTACTGAAAATTTTAATTACCTTCAGTAGCTCCATCTGTCGCAATTTGTTGGGGGCAAAGAGTTTTATGTCATCCATGTAGAGGAGTCGAGATATGATCTAACCACCTCTCCTCAACCGATAGCCTAGACCTGAGTTCTCCAGTATTGTGCTTAGAGGATTCAAGGCTAAGCAGAACCAAAGTGGACTGAAACTATCGCCCTGAAATATTCCCCGTTTAATCCATACAGGTTCATCGCTCCCGTGGATCTGTCGACACCCTGGATAGCAAAAAATGGTTCTCCATTCCCCCATACACGACCTAAGGAAGGTGCGTAGAGTTGTATCTATCTTGTATAACTCCAGAACCCTCATGAGCCATGTATGTGGCACCGAGTCGTAGGCCTTCTTATAATCTATCCAGCATGTCGACAGATCCTTGCGGGATCGACTAACTTGTTGGCTAATGGCCATGTCGATGAGGAGTAGCTCTTTATTACCGCGGGACCTGTTCCTACATCCATTTTGAGAGGCTGACATAATCGAGTTACTGTCAATGTGCGTATTTATTTTTGCTCTCAAAATGGATGTAAGTTTTTAGACCGTCGACAAACACGTGATCGGTCTATAATTCTTGGGATCCGTGAGACTACCTGACTTATGGAGTAGGTGGGTAACGCCTATTGTTAGAAACTGTGGAAGCGACCCAGATTCTAAGGATGACTGGAACAGAGATGCCAGGCAGGTGTGTGAACTAATTAGCAATTTCATATATTATTATTATACCTTTATTTCATTATATACATATAATTATTATTATTATCTCTGTAGCCATCCTTTTTCTACCATCCATCCAAACCCAAAATCCATCCATCGTTTGTTTGGTCTTCCTCTACTCACAAAGCGTTATTCGTACTCAAAACTTCTCTTTTTATAATTATAGTCCTACGCTTTTCTATATTCTGCCTTAAATTTGATTTTATTTTAGAATAAATGAGCTGGTGAAGTCTGCATCTGATATAGTCCCAGAAAATGTTACTGGGTTAGCGACATTCTTCTCCAGCGTTAGTCCTGACGAGCTTCTCGCCACACTTGACTTCGTCATAGTACCGACACTTAAGGTAGACATCACGTTGGTGAGTACAGAGTAAACAAACCTTATTATTAATTGTTAATAAATTATTCTTCTTTTTATTACGTTTCTGCATGAATGTCATATCTCTTGCCAGTGTAGAAATAAGCCAGTCAGTACATTTAAGTGTTGCCAATGGAGGCGGACACCATAAAAAAATTAAAACAACAACAACATTGGATTTGTAAAGCCTCTATCTATTACAAGATGATCTTTCCTTATTCCACAGTCCAATGACGAGTTTGACGTGAACAAGAGATACTTGTGCATAGTGCCGGGTATGGAGGGTCATCACGAGCGGTTCCGCGTGTTGTGCGAGCGCCTCAAGTTACCCGCGCTGGTGCTGCAGCCGGGACTCGACCGCCCGACGGAGACCGTGCGGGAGACTGCGCAGAGATACGCTCAGGTAAAACATACTCCTATTATTTGCAAACATCGTCATTCAGCCGAAAGACGTTGACTACTGGACATACTCCTCTCGCAAGCATTGCCATAACAACCAGTCCTCGTCTTCCCGCATCTAGTGGATTTCCTCAACCTTCACCAGGATATCGATCCACTTTGTGCTGAGTTAACTCACGCGGCCCCTTCCAGTACGCGGTCGTAACTAGAAAACTTTTTATAGATAGTTGTTATGATGTTGATATTCCTAGTGAACATAAAAACAGGTTGCTGATACTCAAGGAATTTATTTCATTGTTGGCAGATCCTCATAAGCAAAACAAGGATTCAAAATGACTTTTACTTGCTGGGATATGAGAGTGGAGTGCCTGTGGCTCTTGAACTTGCTGCAATACTCGAAGATCAAGGTACTTTTCTCCAAAAAAAAATTATGAAAATATTTGTCCTACCTGCGCTATCACGATTAGGGGTTTTAACACCTTCCCCGCTCCCCTACTTCCCCTCGACTCTTTAAACTGTACACATCAATGGTTGATTTGGTTGTTTGGTTGAGTTGGTTGAAGGTCTCAGTAGCACTGCAGTCGGCTGTACTATTGATGGCACCACTATTAACAACTTGAGCTATGCTGATGACATAGTGCTGCTGAGTCCTTCAATTAAGGGTTTACGGAAGCTCATTAGGAGATGTGAGGAGTACGCTTTGGCCTATAGGCTCAGATACAACGCGAACAAAAGTGAGTTATTGGTATTCCTGCCGCGGAATATCAAATATTTCACCGTCCCATCTGTTACACTGAATAGTGTACCGCTTAACAGAGCGACACAGATTAAGTACTTGGGTCACTGGGTCATGGAAGACCTCGCTGATAACGTGGACGTTGAGAGGAAACGATGGGCGTTGGCAGTCCGTGGGAACATGCTGGCTCGCAGGTTTAAACGGTGCCCGGATGAGGTTATGTGCACTATGTTCAAGGCATACTGCCAATCGTTTTATTCGTGCACCCTGTGGATCAGCAGTACTAAGCGGGCACTCAATGCCCTTCGAGTACAATATAATAACGCTTTTAGGATGTTGTTGGGGTCGCAGAGATATTGCAGTGCGTCTGGTATATTTATGGCGGCTCGGATTGATGGCTTTCATGTCATTATGAGAAACAGAGCGGCCTTCATATTACGACGTATCAGGGGCAGCTCCAACAACATTCTGAAAGTAATAGCGGACCGGTTAGTCGGTCCACTTCTAAGACACTGGATCGCACTTCACGTGTGTATTTGTTTTTTTTTTTTGTGGTTTAGTAACAAAGTTCTTAAGTAATTACTAACACAATTATGGATGATCTGTAATGGATGTTCCGAAATAAAGGCATTATTATTTTTGTATATTTATTTCGATACATATAAGATACATTTTTAAATATTTTTATAAAAACATTTAAAAATATAAAAAATTGTGGTCCACCAGTATCGGGAGCAGGGTCCAAGCTTAGGACTCCAGAGCAGGAACCTCCTCACGATGCGAGCCGTATCGAGGAGTACTGCCTTTTGGATCAGGCCCTTGATCCAACCGCCTAACGAGAGCCTCGAGAAATTTTGATCGAGGATTTCGGCCATCAGGCCATTGGCCAATACGACAATCGGCACAATTATACCCGAGCTCATATTCCACATGTCAACAACCTGGAGTGCTAAGTCGAGATATTGAATTTGTTTCTCTTTCTCAGCTTTCACGAGAGTCTCGTCATGCGGAATGGTAATATCGATAATCATTGTGCGACGCGCTAATCGATCTATCACCACTGTATCAGGCTTATTGGCGACAATAGTCCCGTCAGTAATGGTAGACCGATCCCAGTACAACGTGATATGGTCATTTTCGAGAAATGGGTCGGGCACATACTTGTAATACAGTACCTCAGAATCCACTAGTTTATATTTCAAAGCAAGTTACTGATGAATAATCCTGGCTACTTGGTTATGTCTGTGCAAGTACTTGCCGTTAGCTAGATAAGAACAAACACAGATAATATGTCTGATGGACTCACCCGGACGATGGCATGCCCGACACACGTCAACCGTCCCATCTTTCATAATATGTATCTGGTAGTTATTCGTCAAGATAACTTCGTCCATAATTGCACAGACGAATCCTTTAGTTTCCCCGAAAAGTTTACTAACATGTAGCCTGGATACGTTCGCTTAGAAATCTACACCGGGCTCATGAAGAGCGCGATAGAAGCGCCCGTGAAGCACTTTGCTTTGCCATACCTTCTTGCGGTTATCGGTAGTAAGTACTACAGGTTTGCGCCAGTTCTCTTTAGCCATAGAAAGCGGGGTGAGTCCCTTGTCTACTGCGACTATATCACGGTGCATACCCACTTCGGCTTTAAAAAAATATTCCCTGAGACTGCACACTTCACGGTTGTGGAGGGTCTTCGCATTTAAAAAGCCTCGACCCCCGTACTTCCATGGTATGTACAGTCTCATCACCGATGATCGTGGGTGATGCATCCGGTTTGGAGTAAACAGTGTACGAACCCTCCTATCCAGGGCATCGAGTTCGGTCTGAGTCCAATTGAGTATGCCGAAAGAGTACATCAGAACCGGCATGACCCAACCGTTGAAGGCACCTTGTTTCCGCCTGAAAGAAGAAAAATTAATACATTCATACTTCAGCCGACCAAAGAAGCGCCCCTTCAACAATTGTTTCATGTCAGCAACGTTGATGCCTAACGCTTCCGACATACCTAAATACTTATAGCTTTCGGATGAGGAGAGGGATCTAAGGCTTATGGAAACCGAAAGTTGAACTCCCTCGGATTCCATAATCTCACCTCGCTTTACATGTATGCCTGCACATTTGTCCACACCAAATTCCATCCTGATGGCGCTACTGAAAGTTTCAGTTACCTTCAGTAGCTCCATCAGTTGCAATTTGTTGAGGGCAAAGAGTATCAAGTAATCCATGTAGAGGAGATGAGATATGACCTAATCACCTTTCCTCAACCGATAGCCTAGACCTGAATCCTCAAGTAGTGTGCTTAGAGGATTCAGGGCTAAGCAGAACCAAAGTGGACTTAAACTGTCGCCCTGAAATATTCCCCGTTTAATCCATACAGGTTCATCGCTCCCGTGGATCTGTCGACACCCTGGATAGCAAAGAACGGTTCTCCATTCCCCCATACACGACCTAAGGAAAGTGCGTAGAGTTGTATCTATCTTGTACAACTCTAGAACCCTCATGAGCCATGTATGTGGCACCGAGTCGTAGGCCTTCTTATAATCTATCCAGCATGTCAACAGATCCTTGCGGGATCGAAGAACCTGTTGGCTTATGGCCATATCGATGAGGAGTAGCTCCTTAGTACCGCGGGACCTGTTTCTACATCCATTTTGAGAGGCTGAGATGATCGAGTTACTGTCAATGTGCGTATAAATTTTTGTTCTCAAAATGGATGTACGAAGTTTATAGACCGTTGACAAATACGTGATCGGTCTATAATTCTTGGGATCCGTGGGACTACCTGAGTTGTGGAGCAGGTGGGTAACGCCTGTTGTTAGACACTGCGGAAGTGACCCAGACTCTAAAGATGACTGGAACTGAGATGCCAGGCGGGCGTGTGAACTAATTAGCCATTTCAAACAAAAGTTGTGCAATCTGTCCGATCCCGGTGATTTCCAATTCGGTAACGGATGGACTGCTCTGGCGACGTCTAATTGCGTAATTAGGACTGTTTCCATTTCTGGTACAGTTTCACACGCTCGCCCGACATCCCGTATCCAGCCAGCCTTAGTGTGACAAACGAGCACTGACCAGATGCTGCGCCGGAATGTACTCGTGGCGGCATCATCCGGGCGACACTCGTCTGTCACATTTTGTTCAAGTCGCTTCCAAGCTTTATACACCCATCTCTCATCGCTGTGGAACAGGCGATTCTGTGTGTACCGATCAACCCGCCGCTTATACAACCGAATACGGCTCGCCCATGCACAAACTTTCTGCTTCAGGAAGTCAATGCGCTCTGTGACACGGAACATCATGTATTCTCGAGGGCGGATTTCAATCCCCGAGAATGCCCGCCTTACAAAGCGCATCACTCGTGGTCGTGTATTGCCTTCCCTGAAGCAGTATAGTTTGCCGATGAGTACCCTGGCCCCATCGATACGAGCTCGATCCTGCACTGCCAGGCTGCTACGGCTGGTTTTGGTCGAGTAGCCCCGACACAGTTTGGGAACCTGACGTTAACTAAACGCCATGCGCAACAGCCGCACAATACAGAATTGAATATGTATCGATGAGATCCTTACTGCTCTCGAACACATTCTTAAGTTGCGAGTCCATGGCACACACCAGCGCCCTATTTTTTTTGTGCATAGGTAGGCGTGGTAATTGGGGTCTAAGTTCGGTCGGAATGGATCTGTACTCACGAAATGCATCCTCCAGTGCGCTCCTCAATCTGGCGTTGCACTGGCTACTTACTGAAGCAACCCTATCATCTTCCACTTCTACACCATGATTAGACCGCGACGGGATTGCTTCAATGGTTGACGTTTGTACCACGGTTTGTACCGGAGTCGATACGATATGGTTGCTCAGCTCTGAGCACAGCCTATGAAGTGCGGCATCGTTCAACTTATGACTGCGATGGATGACCCGCACCTGATCCGATAATCGTTGGGCCGAGACGTTTACGGTTGGTTCTAGTTCCCGAAACAGAGACAGCATCCAACCACGGTACGCAGTGAGGTTAGTTCCCCCCTCTGTAGACCTGTAATATGCGCGCATGACATTCTCGTTCATAGACTGAGTCCATCTCATGCGCTGTATACAACCCCCGGCAGTGGGGACCCGTCTTGGGGCCGGATGGCCCCTAAGTCCCAAGCTCCTTGGTGGCCGGCCTCTCCCCTGCCGATGTACAGGTGTTGGCGACGTCAGCGGGGACAAATACTCATCACTCGAGCTCGACGCTACTACCGCGGCCGGTATCGTCATAGCGCTCACGATGGGTCTGGATACCGGCGGCAGCGAGGCGGAGCTGAGCGAAGAGTCCGGAGGTCGTGGGCGTGCTCGGGTTGTTGCTGACCTCAACATATTTTAATTTTCAAGCATTCTGTTTTATCGGAGGTGGCATGACAGATGTCACCTCCGATTCGGCAGTTTTTGATGAAGTCTTTACTTTAAAATTATGGTTTATTTTATTTTTCTTTAATTGTGTGGTGATTACTTGGTTTTCGGCTTGTTGTAGGATTTCTCTTATAATATAAAAACTGCGTCCAAAATTAATAAAACTGAAAATTATTTTGTGACATGTTGACGTTGGTGCTGCCAGTTTATCATTATCACTTCCTTTATTTCTTAGATATATACATATAAATTATATTTTTAAATATTAGAATATAAAAATATAAAAACATTTAAAAATACAAAAAATAGTGGCCCACCGGTATCGGGAACAGGGTCCAAGCTACCGGCGGTCAGGGCTCCAGAGAGAGAAACCTCCTAACAATGCGGGCCGTGTCCAAAAGTACCGCCTTCTGAATCAAGCCCTTGATCCAGCTGCCCAACGAGAGCCTCCTCAGGTGTTGGTCGAGGCTCTTGGCTATTAATCCATTGGCTGTGACGACTATCGGTACAATGATCGCTGAGTCCACATCCCACATGTCGACAACCTCGCGAGCCAAGTCAAGATATTTGATTTGTTTATCTTTCTCGGCTTTCACGAGGTTCCCGTCATGTGGGACCGTTATGTCAACAATCATTGCACGCCGTTCTAATCGATCCACCACCACTATATCAGGCTTATTGGCAACAATAGTCCTGTCAGTGATGATGGATCGATCCCAGTACAATGTGATATTTCCATTTTCGAGAACTGGGTCGGGCACATACCTGTAGTACGGCACTTCCGATTCTACAAGGCTGTATTTGAGAGCAAGTTGCTGATGGATAATCCTGGCTACAAGGTTGTGTCTATGCAAGTATTCTTCGTTAGCTAGACTAGAACATCCGGAGATAATGTGTCTGATTGATTCACCCGGACGGTGGCATGCCCGACAAATGTCAACCGTGCCGTCTTTCACAATAAATCTCCGGTAGTTGTTTGTCATTATAACTTCGTCCATAATTGCACAGACAAAACCTTCGGTTTCTCCAAAGAGGTCACCGAAACGCAGCCAGGCTACGGACGCTAGTTGATCTATATCGGGTCCATGTAGGGCCCGAAAAAAGCGTCCGTGAAGCTCCTTACTCTGCCATACTTCCATGCGATCATTAGTGTCAAGCACTACTGGCTTGCGCCAGTTCTCTTTAGCCAAGGAGAGCGGGGTGAGGCCCTTGTCCACTTTGACCACATCTCGATGCATCCCCACGTCGGCCTCTAAGAAATATTCCCTGAGACTGCATATCTCGCGATTGTGGAGGGTCTTAGCATTTAAAAAGCCTCGACCTCCACATTTTCGCGGGATATACAGCCTCATTACCGATGACCGTGGGTGATGCATTCGATTTGCAGTCAGCAGTGTACGGACCTTCCTATCCAGGGCGTCGAGTTCGGTCTGAGTCTATTTGAGTATGCCAAAAGAGTACATCAAAACCGGCATGACCCAACCGTTACAGGCGCGTACCTTGTTTCCGCCTGATAGAAGACTATTAAATACTTTTTTCAGGCGGCCAAAGAAGCGTTCCTTTAATGATTGCTTCATGTCAGTACCATTGATGCCCAATGCTTCCGACATACCCAAATACTTATAGGTTTCGGATGCAGAGAGGGTTCTAAGGTTTATGGAATCCGAGAGTTGGGTTCCGACGGATTCCACAATCTCCCCTCGCTTTACATGCATGACCGCACATTTGTCCACACCAAATTCCATTCTGATGGCACTACTGAACATTTCAGTTACTTTCAGTAGCTCCATCAGTTGCAAATTGTTGAGGGCAAAGAGTTTTAGGTCATCCATGTAAAGGAGGTGAGATATAACCTGACCACCTCTCCTCAGCCGATAGCCTAGACCTGAATCTTCCAGGTGTGTGCTTAGAGGATTCAAGGCTAAGCAGAACCAAAGCGGACTCAAACTGTCACCCTGAAATATACCTCGCTCGATCCTTATCTCCTTCCTTATCATTATCATTATTGTTATTATAAATATTATTGCAGGTTTAACAGGAACAGTGTTTTGTGTCGGATGTTCGCCTGATGAGCTCCAAGGAACTATCGAGGAACAACTACGCGATTGTAAGACAGAGGAGCAACTTCAGGATGCCATTATTCGGCACATGTCCAAGCTGATAGTTGGCGAAGATATAGTAGGTTTGGACGATCTGCTGCGGAAAGCCGCCACTTGGTCTGAAAAACTGGACACCAGTGTCAGAATCTTATTAGGACGTATGCAACACTCGGTGCAGTACGCCCGTGGGCTTATAGAAGCTGCTTTGGCGAGCATCCAGCGCACGCGCGGCTACGTTGCGCTACCACGTGCTCTGCTCTCTCAGTTGGTGCTGCTGCGCGCCGCATCTAATGTGACGTCAGCACCGCAAGCGCTCCAGCGACACTCGCAGCGACCGGTCGCCATACACCAGCTGCGCACACCGCTGTCTTACGTCTCAAATGATTTGGAGTGTCCGGCCATTGTTAACAGATACTTAGACATCGAAATAAAATCTGAATTTGAAATGATGAACCTGTGTGAGGCTTACAACCTTTACGAAAAATTGTTATAAGTTCACTTAACGAATTTTTATAAATGGCTCTACCTGTATTGTTATTTTACTTAAAAAACAGAATGACGAGAAATGCTCATGAATTTAAAGGTTTATGTATATGAATAAATGTACGAGTAACGGTAGCGGCAGTATGTGTAAAACAAAATAAAAAAATAAATGAAAATATAATGTATTTTATAATCTGCATGAGGTTTTTTGGGAAAAAATAATGTTAGTATGTAATTTATAATTCCTTTTAACACTATTGCATAGCCGACAAGGGTAGACTGTTGAGCCCAAAAATGTTGTGTTTAAAATAAGAACAAATGTACACTTATGCAATAAATATATCTTTATCTTGAGTAGGGCCATACATTTTTCTTAGAAGCTTGAAACCCATTGAACTATGACACGAAGACGATGTGAAGCTTGACAAAAAACTTTAAGTGGATTATTTATTTCAAATATTTATATTTACAAACAACAAAGAATACATAAAACATAGCTTTACGTTTTACAGAACAAATAAAATTAAACATGTGAATGGTTATTTTAATGAGCACCATTAAAACACTCCCCAGTATTAACCACTTTCGTCACTTTTCACTTTATATAGCTTCTTAATTTACCATATGGCTTTTACAACGGTTTCTTTTATTAAAATTTGTCAATATGTCATTGTCCAAATACTTATTAGTTAAGGAAGGACACCTTAAATTACGTGGTGCAAGAGCAAGTGTGGCTTCTAGATCATGAATCGCAATATCTTGAAGTAAGACTTTCCAAGATTTCATTAGCATCATTTTAGACAGCTCAGCTCTTAAAATGATAATTTTAGCTCTCAAAACGTTGAACTCAGTATGACAATGACGCATCAATTAAATTTTTAAATAGGCTACTTCCAGGAGTATACTCGTATGTACGTAATGACTCGTATACGGAACGCGTCCACGGAGACTATCGTCACAACACCTTACTTTATTTTTATTTTATTGGAAAGGAACAACAAACAGCTACAATATAAAACATGAAATATGAAATACACAAAACTCATAGACAATATTGCAGCCCACAACGCTGCTCACAGATTAACTATCAATGGGATCAATAACATTCAAAATAATAAAAAAATTATCGCTAGGTGTACAAATACATTTTTTATACAAACAAAAAAAATCACTAATGTGTTTAAGATATAAATAGTATATGTATATGTATACTCACGAAAGAAATGGCACGAAAATGAAAAATATTGGTAAAATATTCAAGAGAGCTTATGTGTAAGACTTTTGAACTTATAGGGAGCAAATTAAGTAAACGACGGTCGGAGAGTTTATAAATATAACTTTATTTAACTGACAGAGTAACAGTAAAGATAATAATAATCTAGTCCTAAAGATACACGGTATTTATAGCTAAATTATGCTAAGACGACAATTGTTGCGTGACGACAATGTCCTACATTATAATTACTTACTCACTAGATTTGGAAGAAGCTGTACTGCTGACAAAGCTAATTGTAGTAGGGTTACCACACTTAACTCCTCCCTCCCCAAGAGAGAAATTATCTAAAGGCAACTGTGTGGTCTTTAGAGAATTTCTTTTACAAATTTTAAATAAGTCCCATCTATATATAATGAAACCTATAACAGAAACTAAGATTATGACGTAAATACTTAGGGTCGATACACTGATATCGTCACTTGTTACACGTATATATGACTCGAAATCACTGACACTTACGCTGTACTTTGCTCGGTTCACTAAGTCCTTGATATCACCTAAGTCCACCCCTCTAAGATCCATTTGCTTCGCCGGTGGGCTGACGTCACGTCGAAGTTCGGGCATCTGTGCTGTTGGCAGGCTGAAGGAGACTGTGCTACTGTTCGTTGGCGTTGTAATTGAGATGTCAGCGATCTGCAGTGTGCAGTGCTGACTTGGTACTAAGATGTATGTACCTTGCAAGGTGTATTTCCTGGTTTCGTCGTCACAATGTTCCGTTGTCTGGATACTTTTTTCTGCATACACCAACCAGTGACTTTCAGATATGGGTTGTATCTTGGTTTCTTCTATTTTTACCTGGTGTTGCTGGCAATCCGTGAAATTATGTTTTAGTAACATAAGTTGTTCGATGCATGTTTCCTCTGTGTACTGAAGTACGTTGTCTTCGGAGCAAAGGTATGTGAGGTCATCTATTTCTTCGCAGCTGTCGACTACGGGCCTGTATTTAGATTTTTTCACCAGTAGGTAAGGATATTTTGGAATAATGACATAGGGTTTTTTTGTGGAAGGTTTAAAAATTGGAACAGGGATAACTTTATAATAGATATATGTGTTACTGTCTACTAGTGGGACTTCCAAAATAAAAACTATTTTACTACTATCTATAAACCCCTTAATTTTTATACTTCCCTCTAACTTAACTAAGTTATGAATATCTAACGGATAAACTAAGGTATGATGCGTTTTGATTACCTTCAAAATATTAAATAGTTCCGTAGAGTTAATTAGAGATTGATGTAATATGTGTATCTTGCTAAAGGCAATGGCTGTTTCTAGTTCATAAAGGATAGTATAAATAGTACGAAAATTATTTAATATTTGGTGCATACTATTGATGATTGAAATCAAATTGGAGTACTTAGTTTGATTTTGAACAAGAGACTGAAACTGTTTAATTTTTAGATTTAAATGTCTAGTATTGAAATTGATATCGTCTGAAACATTAAGCAATTTATCAAAAGCCCTTTGTATTAAAGATACCCTTCGTTCAACGGAATGTTCCCTTTTTCCTAGGTTACTTATCTCTAAATCATACTTCCTAGCGTCCTCGTTATCTAAATTACCTGTTATTACTTTAACGAGAGAACCCAATGGATTCAAAATACCTCTTTTTGTTCTTCTTGACGATAGAATCTGCTGTAACCTGTCCTTAGTTAATTCTATCAAAGAATCTATCTGTACGGTTAATCCTATAAGTTCCCTATATATCTCGCTATTACTATTACAAATAATTTTTAACTTATTATATTCTTGCATATTATTCTCTAATTGAAGTTATAGAGAGTTTAAATCTATTGTTTTTATGATGTCCCAGTGGTTATTCTTCATCAGAGCCGTCCCAATCCTGATCGGAACTATCCCGGGATTCTGATCGATTTTCTGGATGTTCAAAGTTGTCCCTTGATCCACTAGGGCGAGAAGTATCGACCACCATCTGTGAAGGACGTTTTACGTTTTTTAATGCTACTCTCGTACGTCTATTTTTAAGCTTAACTGGGACTATGTTCCTGTCGACATTTCCCATGACGATTGCTTTATCAAAACGAGGCAACTCTTTAGCTTTTCTAGTCCTAGTATTTTTCATAAAAATTGTGTCCCCATCTACTACACTTGGTATATTCTCTGCTCCTCCTTTCTTTTCCCTAACTAAACTTTTATGCCCAATCATCTGGCTACTCAAGTGTTCGTAAAGAATTTTCAGTCTTTTACGATGGTCTTGTAAAATTTTCTGCATTAAGTTTTTATTCCTATCGATATCAAAAATATTCCCTGACTCTGTATGTCCGAAAACTACCTCAAAAGGTGTGAAATTTGTGGCACTATGAATTGTGTTATTATATCCCATGATCGCGTATGTCATTACAGATGTAGCATCTAAGTTACTTTGCTCGTATTTTGCTAATCTGTATATTTCTATTATTGTAGAATGAAAACGCTCTACCAACGCCATTGAATTGGGATTATTGGGTGTTCCAATATGCTGATCTATTTTGTATAGGTTCAACATTTCTATGAGCAGTTCGTTATTAAATTCTGTGCCTGAATCACTACTTATCCTCTTGGGTGTTCCATACATACTAAAGTATTTAATTAAGGCTCTTACTACCTCTGGTGTACTTTTGTTAGGTATGTAAAAAGCTTGTCCTAACTTACTAAATGAGTCCACCACTGTTAGATATTGGTTCTTTTCAATGTATAACAGATCAATAAAAACCTCTTGTAATGGGCCATCTGGAGTCTGTGTTAACTGTATAAATGGTTTCAGGGGTTTCCTGTCATACTTAATTTTTTTACATTCCTCACAGGCATTAATGATGGCAGTAACTGTTTCCTGCATCTTACTCCACCAGTACGAACTTTTTAATTTAATGAATGTCTCCCTAATACCCCTATGACAGGTTTTACCCTGGTGATATTTTAAAACTAAATTCTTTTGCACATCCTCATCTGTAACGTTCACCACTCTTTCAGTACATTCAACAAATTGTTGGGTTCCCTTTTTATAGAGTGAAGTAATAACGTTAACAAAAATTTTCCTATGGGCAGGATCGTCAAAATATATAAAATATTTATGCTTGTAGTCTATGTATTCCTTAAGAAAATCCTTTACTAAATCCTGGTTATTCGTAGGTAAATGAACTTCCAAAATTTTTTGTTTGTCATTAGAAATGTCTTTTACAGCCAAGCTATCTTTAAACCAAGTAAAAATGTGGATTTGTCTAGGCTTAGTGTCTATCGCTTCTTTGAGGATAGGTTTACCTTCATGCTCTCTATTGGATATAGAATTAGCTGTAGCAGCGTCACTTTCAGAATCTGATATTTCGATAGTCTCTAATTCTTGTTCCTTTTTACCAAGTTTTATAATCTCATTAATCACCACGTCTAAATGCCCCTGCAAGTTTCTTTCGTTCTCATCGACATTTACAATCATCGACTCACAATCATTTGTAACATTAATTTTGATGCGTGATAAGGCATCCGTATTTGTATTTTGTTGACCCTTTTTAACCGACTTCAAAAAGGAGGAGGTTATCAATTCGGATGTTTATATTTTTTTTTTTTATGTATGTTCGGGCATAACTCCGTCATATATAGACGGATTTGCAAAAATCTTTTTTTGTTTGAAAGGGTATACTCTCGAGGTGGTCCCATTGTTACCAAGTCTGAATCCGATGAAGAGATCCCATGGAAATCGAGGGAAATCCTCAAATTTTATAGGCACACCAATAGCGATTTGGGTATTTTTTATAGTTCCTCGTGCATTTGCTCTCAGAAAGCAGCATTCCGCGAAGTGGAACTGATGATGAAGACCAGAGGTGGCCACCGGAACTACTCAATAATAAGTATTTCACGGGTTGCGATTCGATTACTTTAATATGATTGCTAAGCCATTTTTGCTCGTGACAATGCATATGGTGAAATAGAGTTGATGGTGGCTTCACCATCAGCTCAGTTCTTTTTCAGGAGAACTCCTCAATAATTAACGCATCGGAAAAAGGAATATTTTGTAAAGGCAACAATTTAAATGCTCACCAAAATATTTTGTAGACCCTAAGACTAAGTACCAAGTAATATGTAACCTTCAAATAAAATAAACCCACTCTATACCGAGGTGCCTAAAGAACAACGTTTTAAGTTCCAAAATAATTATACAAACATCAGAATAATTGTAGGTGTTGTATTCATATTCCTTTTGCCTACCAAAATGGATGAATGCTCACCAAATCTTGTTTAAGTTGCTCACCAAAAATAAGTTTGCTTCAAAATGTAAGGGTGGGATAGGATGCAAGAGCGAGCGAAGCGAGCTCGGGACTTGGAGCACCCCGACTCGGACAGGTTAGGTTAGAAGGGGATGGCAGGGTCTGAAATACCCCGCCATCCCCTTAATGGTAATTTTTTTTAAACTACCCAGAAGTAGGAGCCCTGCCGAGTGGGGCTCCGTCGACTCCGCCTTATAAATAAAAAAGGAAAAAAGGTTAATTTCTAGAATACTTTATGAAACACAATTTGGTGAGCATTTATCCATTCTGGTGAACACAATTTGGTGAGTATTTCGAATTTTTTGGTAGTAAAATAGGTACTTTTCTGGTAGGCGTTTAAACACAAGCCTTTTGTAAAAGGTGATGAGCAGTTGACATTAGGCTATTGTAATTTAGATAAATTAATAACTTAATCACTAAAAAGTGAAAAATATAAAACTTTTTACAAAAAAAAAACAACCAACTTCAAAAAAAGACACTACATAGTGAAAAATAACTTTAATTTCGGAAGTCGGTGACAAAAAAACTAAAAGTCAGATCCAAGGACACCGACTTCCGATATTAAAGTTATTTTTCACTATGTAGTGTCTTTTTTTGAAGTTGGTTGTTTTTTTTTTGCAAAAAGTTTTTTTTATAATAGATCTCAAAATTGTAGTCCTCTAACCGTAATCTCCACCTAGTTAACTTGCTATTTGGTTCCTTTAGCGAATTCAGCCAGGCTAATGGTCTATGGTCGGTATATATAATAAACTTTCTACCATATAAATAGGGTCTTTAGGTATTTGACCGCCCATATTATGGCCAATAACTCTTTCTCTATTGTGCTATATCTAGACTCTGTATCACTTAATTTCCTGCTAGCAAACGCAATTGGTTTATCTGAGCCTATGTTGCCTTGAGACAAAACAGTGCCAACAGCGAAATTTGATGCGTCAGTTGTAAGAATAAAAGGCTTATTGAAGTCGGGAAATTGCAGTAAAGGTGCATTTGTTAGTAATTCTTTACATGTTTTGAAACTTTTCCTATATACGTCATCTATTACTATACTTTTTCCTTTCTTTAGACATGCTGTAAGAGGTCCCTTTATCTTAGAGAAATCCTTGATAAGTTTGCTATAATATCCTATCAGACCCAAGAAACTTTTTATCTCCGTGACTGTTTTAGGTATTGGATATTTTAGGATAGCCTCTATCTTATCATTATTAGGCTTAAGGCCATCTTTTGTAATTGTATGTCCTAGGTATATAACTTCTTTTCTTAGGAACTCAGACTTATCTAGTTGAACTTTTAGATTTGTCTTTCTAAACCGTTCAAAAATTGCTTTGAGCTTAACGACGTGTTCCTGTAGGCTTGTCGAAAATATGATTACGTCATCTAAATAGACAAGGCAATGTAACCCTTGCAACCCTCTAAGTACACTGTCCATTGCTCGTTGGAAAGTAGCAGGCGCTGTTTTTAAACCAAAGGGCATTCTGTTAAATTCATATAGTCCAAATGGTGTTGTAAATGCAGTTTTCTGCCTATCCTCTTCTTGAATTTGTAATTGATGATAACCGGAGGCGAGGTCCAAAGTTGAAAAATACATCCTCTTTCCCAACTTATCAAAAAGGTCATTGATATTTGGCAAAGGGTATTTATCGTCTATGGTTATATCGTTTAATCGTCTATAATCCACTACCATTCTCCATTTCTGTTGGCCTGACGCGTCTAATTTTTTTGGAACTAAATGAACTGGTGCACTCCAAGGAGAGTTTGATTCTCGGATTACATCGTCACTTAACATCTTATCAACTTGACGCCTAATTTCTTCTGTTTGGGCTGGCGGTAACCTATACGTTTTGACGTTAATTGGATCTTCGTTCGTAGTTCTAATCTTATCATTCATATAAGACAACGGTATGTCCTCACAATAAAAAATATCCTTATATTCCTCACAAATATTCCATACCATGTTTCTTTCTTCCTCATTCATGTGATTTAGTCGTAATTTGCTAAGATTTTTTAATAACAATTCATCCAATCCATCCCTTTCGCTTAGGTTATTAACTGCTAATTCGCTATCATTACATTGTTCTACCTTAAATGGACTAGTGACCTTAAGGATCATTTCTTTGTTTTTGCAATTTTGAATAACCGTATATGCAAACCCATTAACGCAGTTTTACTAAAGCACAAGGCATCCTTATTCCATCGGTGAATTCTTTACAATCCAGAATGGCCACGCCATAAATTAAATTAACTGTAAGGTTAACTTTTACTTCACAACGTGCTGGCAGAACATAGGTAAATGTTGACGAATAGACAAAAGGTATGTTCGTTATTTTGTGCACAACATTGACATTTCGTAGTCAATCTTCGCGCCTAATTGTTTCATTAGATTACTTCTTATCAAACCATCGTAGTTACTATCCACATCGTAAAGATAAAAAATATGATCCTCCGAAAATTTAAAAATGTTAGGTAATTGTGTACGAATAACTTGTGTATGTTCGCTAATACCATGTGTGCTAACAACATTAAAACGCTCATTATATATGTTATTTCGCTATATTCGGTCCAATAAAAGACCTAGTGCTGCCAGAGTCTAACATAAAAAACTGCATTACCTAACTCAGGAATTATAATAAATGGCAAAGAACGAAAACTAGTACAATTTGAAACTATATGTTCTCTCTGTTCGAGGCCCTTAGATGAAAATTTTCCGCCCATACAGGCTCGTCCGAAGTACTTGGTTGTAGTTCCCTTTCAAACGCAAACTGATTATTAATATCGCATGAATCATTGTTTGTGTAATTAACACGTCTAGAACTCGCAGTTCGCATAGTAACATCGGTGTTTGCACTTGTATTTGCAAACGGTGCATTATGTGCCGACGTCCATCGCCGGTCACGCTGACTCGGCGTCCCTGATGTTGACCTAATCTGTAGCGGAATTCGATTTTGTGCAAAATGCGAATTCCTTGATTGAAACGATGCGTTTTGTGAGCCTGACTAGTTTACGGCATTTTGTGAACTACTAGGTGCATTCGGATTTGCCTCTCTTGTTTGTGAGTTATGTGGTCTTTGGAAATTGTTATTATGGTTTTCCGTAAATTTCCTTGACGGCTTATTTCTGCTATTTTTCAGATCATAAACCGTTTGAAAGCTTTGTTCTTCCAATACAACCCTTAAGGCATCCTCCAAAGTCGTTACATTTCTCAATCGAACTAGCCTAACTAAATACGCTGGTAAATTATATAAGAAAACATTCAGCGATGAATTAGTATAAATATGCTGTTTGGCTTGACGTACACTGCTATTGCCTACCGTTTCATTTTTTTTTGCAATAAGAATACTACGTATGTTTTGTATCCTATGGCAAAAATCTAAATAACCTTCATTTTGGTTCATTTTCAAGGATTCCAGTTCCAACACTAAACATTCTTCGGTCCTAGGATCCCCAAAATGTTGCACTAACAAATTTTTTAGTTCATCCCAATTATTTATTTGATCCCGCTCTCCTACTAGGTTCGCGGCTTTATCCGAAAGTCTACTTGTTACGACGTGATATAAGTATTCGTTCCGAGCGTCTCTTCCTTGGAACTTATTTAATATATATTCGCATTTCTTGATGAATAGTGGAAGCTGTCTGGCATCGCCACTAAATTCCGGAATAATGCTAGTCATTGCTGACGGAATTGGTACGATCTGATCCATTGTTATTGAAACCCGAAACGCTAGACACCAGGAAAATACCTACTAAGTGACACAGTTTAATACGGAAATTGTATCGTAATAGACTGTAGGTACTAAACAATTATGCTTACCTAATTGCTTTATCACGAGATTTGTATCGTAATAGAAATGTACTAAACTAACTATATCTACCTATTTATTCTATCACGAAAGTTCTATCGCAATAAAATACCTATGTATGTTACCCAGGTATTGTCTGACCCCTAATAACACAAACACATATATCTAATCAAAGAGGTACACGTAAAGGAAAACAGAAAGGATAGTGAAAAAGTTCTACTTACAGTCCCGAAGTTACTCCCATCTCCTCCTTGGATTATTATCACCACACTTAGCGTCAGCCTTTCGATGAAGTTGCTCAATAAATTTGTTTGTTCGGCGATCTCTGTTAAACTGTTGGAACAGACGTCACAACAGCTTTGTAGAATTTTATACTATACTGAGTGACTACAGAGATCCTACCGGCTGCGCCAATTAAGTAAACGACAGTCGGAGAGTTTATAAATATAACTTTATTTAACTGACAGAGTAACAGTAAAGATAATAATAATCTAATCCTAAAGATACAAGGTATTTATAGCTAAATTATGCTAAGACGACAATTGTTGCGTGACGACAATGTCCTACATTATAATTACTTACTCACTAGATTTGGAAGAAGCTGTACTGCTGACAAAGCTAATTGTAGTAGGGTTACCACACTTAACTAGCACATGCAAAATCGTCTATATGTTCGAAAGTCTTATTGTAGGAATCGACCATTCTGCGAACAGACGAACGCAAGCCAAAGTTGGACTTGAAAGCGCCCACCGAAAATAATCAGCCAGCACTAAAGCACCTTTCGCTTGTGGACTGTCCTAGGAACCGCCTATCATAACATAATAATATTGGAGAGTTCGAGCAAGTCAAACAACAATTGCAAACGTTCAAACAAAATTTTGTTGACATTTTTTTTTTGCTTCTGCCTATGAAAAATATGTTAAAGTACAAAGTTTGAATCCCTAAACAGTTTTGTCTTCAGTCTTACTTTTATAGGAAGTCAGGAATTAAAGATATTCCAGTTTGAAGTTCTAGAGGTTATGTCTAGTCAACAACAGACCCTAATCGAAAAATAAATATAGAAATACCTACTTACCACTTAAAATATAATTCATAGAAATGCATTTTATTTGCAAAATAAACTACGGACTACGATTTCAGAATTATAATTCTAGCCGACCGCGACGTGCGAAAGTCTGCCATATGGCCCACATGCGACGTAGGTACTTTACTTTGACTAATCGGGACGCCAAGGCCACCAGGCAGCGCTCGACAGAGTCTACAATAACGCTCGAGTAACGAGAGTAAAAGCAGACCAGTCCGATCACTATGTATGGCTAGCCGATCCCTTGGGAGAAGCGAGCTAAATACCTAGGTGTGGTCCTCGACCACCACCTTACCTTCAGTGAGCACATAAGGATGGCTCGTTCGCGCGCCGCCTTCGCTCTCGATAGAATTCACTCCCTATTAACCGCCCGCAGTAAATTGTCTCTCAAATGCAAATTGCGCATCTACACTGCAGTCATCCGTCCCATCATGACCTATGTCTGCGATGTATTTGCACACGCAAACCCCACCATCTTGATAAGATGCAGTCCCTACAGAACCGTTTCCTCAGAAAGGTTACGAGAGCCCCCTTCTATGTCCGAAATGTGAATCTTCACTTAGACCTTCGAATGCCCACCATCCAACAGTTCATGAAACGCCTTTCAAAGCGTTTCTTCGACTGCGGCATAAAACACCCCAACCGCCTGATTAAAGCAGCCGCCTGCTACACTCCCTCCCGCATTAGTAAGATTCGCCGTCCGAGGCATACCTTAGTCGACCCCGACAACGCCACTACCCTCCTCCAGGAGAGTAGTAAGGCCACCAGTACCTTAAATATACACAAACACAGAACGTCGTCCTTCCGTCCTCGCCGCCGAGGCCCGCTGCGACGCTCCAATCCACGTCCGCCCCGACCCTTGCTCGAGGCAGCCCGCACCACTGAGCCTGTAGCTTTTAATTCGTCCCCTAATAATAATAATTCCGATCCAGCCTGTCCCTTTCTGCCCTCTCCCAGCGTAGCCCTAAACCGAGGCTCGTACCCCGCAGGGGGTGCCCTTAGCGTATTGTCGCCTTGTTTGTAAGTCTTTTAAGCCCTGGCTGGTGGCCTTAATTTAGTAGGGCAACCACAGGCATGTCCGGTTAAGCAGCCGACGACTTTGTCAAGCAGCCGAGCTTCTTGATACAGCTTCTCTCATAAAGCCCATTATGTGTAAAAAAGTGCTATTAAAATGGACTGCGTTATGTAAGAACCGATTAAGCGCCATTTAACGAATCCTGAGAAAATGAGCTTCAAAAATTTCAAACTTAAAATGGTCGCTGTGCATACATTTAATATGTCAAGAGTATAATTTTTATTCTGAACATATAAAATATGTATAAGTTCACATTAGTTAAAAAAATATAAGGCTAAACTATACAGTTTTGTAGTTATAGCCATTTTTCCGCTTAATTTGTTAATGTGTTTTAAGCCATATTCAGACCATTTTATTTATCAATAACGTACTATACGGCATTATTGTCGTTTGATACTTTATTGCGATTTTTTTCGGGTGAAATAAATTGGAACATAAGATTAAATCCAGTTATTTTAATAAAATTTACTTAAACAAAACAAATGTTGTAACACTTATACATCTCACTAATACTTTTATTCCTTTTTTTTTCTTTTATTAATTACCTATACACTGTACCATATTATTTTTTATTCTTCATCTTCTACTTCAAAATCAATGGATCCATCAAAACCTTCAACATCATCTTCTAAATCACGAGATCCAGTTAAATTTTCGTAATATTTTCTCGCATCAGATGGTATGAAATGAAGGAGGGATTTTATATCATCTAGCTTCGGTTGAGAAATAGGTTTTCCTTGTGGCCAAAGTTGCTCATAATGCCTTGACAATGTCAATGGGTTATTTATTGCCCCTCTGTTTGGTCTTTTATTAAGATCTACTTCATGGGTTTGACCGCCATGACAGGTTGAAAGAAATATCCGACCAGGTCTATCCTTAAAAATGTTTATTTCTTTAGTTTTCAACCAGCTTATAGGATTTCCTTCTATATCTTTTTTTCTATTCACTATTGTCTTCAGCATTTTAGAAACTCCGACAAAGTCTAAACTTTCCATTTTATTAGCTATTAACTTGTTTCTCTTACGACAACTGGTCATCACATCAATGTAGTGTTGTGGAGTGTAAAGCCGAGTATGGGTTTTTAACGCTGATTCGATATCACTAAACTCGCTATCATTTTCTAAGAAGCTATGCCCAGGGACCATAAATCGTAGGGTGATTTTTTCTAGGTTGTCATTTTCTTCTAGTACTGCAAATAGTAGCAGAGTCAACTTAATATGTCGGTTCTGGCCACCGTGGTGTTTAATTCGTTTATGCAATTTGAAAACTGTTTGTAACTGTAACTTTGACGCATAATTCTTTAATACAAAACGAATGTGTGCACAAATTCTAGCAAAGTTCGAAATGTCGCTTGATTCAACCCCTTATTATAAGGCCGTAAGAGTGATTTTTGGACACAAAAATAGCTGAATACATAGTTTATCATACCTATAGTCGATCTGTATTCATAACTCCTTTTTTTCGATTTCGTCGCTTAATTCGTTATTACATAACGCAGTCCAAATCATGTCTTAGATTAGGACTATCACTGATCTCATCCCAGTCATTGGCCCTTAGATGTGTTTCACATAATCTGGCTTCTTCTGATATATATAAGTTGGAATCCATAAGAAGTGATATTTGTGTATTTTGAGGAATCCGATGACGTGTAGCACCTCTACATCTCTCAAACATACATACCGCTGCATCGTTAGGCACTCTAAAATACTCTTCAATCTGTAGTACACATTCGTGTGGGGCAGGGTTTGGATTAGGCTGTACAGCACGTTGAGCTCGCTGCCAGCATGGTCAACAAACGTCTTCCACGCCGTTATATTCAATCTGAAAAAAAAAACATTGACTTGTAAGTAAACTAAATACCTAGAGTAGGTACATGTGACATAAATAAAAATATCGTCTAAAGCTTTTATATAGGTAAATAAAACAAATGAAATGGTTACTATTACTCATATACCGCGCTTAAACAGGTAGCAAACTGTCAATGTTTCACAGGTCGTTAGCACATTCCTATTATTGCTGACGTTTATGACAGGACGACTCGGATGAGAAAGGCCATACTATAAAGTTTTAATTGTCGAGTGCACATTTTCGTGTTTGCATGGGCCCACTCATACGAAGTCGAAGTTCGTATTTCGCTGTGACATCTGGAGTAATATGTTATTTTCTGTGGCACTTTTATGCTCGTCCAAGAGTGACCAAGACTATGAATACTATTATTTATTAACATAATGAAAAACTTACTTGCTGTGGGGCAATATTGAGCGTTTGCGGCATTTTCTTCAAAACATGCATGGGTTATCTCGAATCTTCTTCTGTTAACCACTGACCTATTGCACAAAACACACACAGGTCGATTTTCTGCCATATGCAACAAAATCCAGTTTGCAAATAGAATCAAGTCCAAAAACGTATGCCAAGTGATCAGGTTAGGAATAAACAAAGTCCAGTATGCAAGCAGAGGTCAAAAGGTTTATAAAAGTGAAAGATAAATCAATGAACAATCGCATAGTACACAACGACACAAGCGTAACCGAAGGACTGCACGGTAGGAGCGCACGCGCCGCCGCCGGTTGATTTGATCTTGTTCGAAGCTGATTGGTCCTCCGCGGGAGCAGGAGACGTTTTGAAGTTCGAATAAGCATTATACACACTAATAATAAAATAATTATGCGACATTGCTTTATACAATTACAATTGTACTGATATTTAGATATATTTTTTCTAAATGAACTACAACGTAACGCCCATACTAAAAGTTATTCCTAACGAACAGTACTTCCATTTGACACTAATTTCATTACTGGCCGCCGACCGCCCAAAACTGTCCATTCTCCTTTGTACAAACACTTTTACACTTCAATCATATTTTTTTAAACTAGATGAGGTCGGCGTTTCCTATCTGACTACTCTGAGAAGAAAGGCCGAAACAAACTTAGATGTCACAGTCTCTTTTAAAGTCCAGACATAATCCTGGTCAGATCATGTGAAGACCATGTAGATTGGTATCTGAAATGGTATTTTGGGGAAAGAAACCCACACATTGAGTGGACCTGTCCAGTCAGTGCACGTATTTGTCAGTAATACTACAGCTCAACTCAAGAAGTCAGGACTTATGGAGCTCAACGATTCGACGAACAATACCAAAGAAAAAAAATTTGGGTAGCCCGCATAAATTGCTGAAACTGCCAGATCATGATTACAATTAACTAAAAAAAAAACTTTTTACAAAAAAAAAACAACCAACTTCAAAAAAAGACACTACATAGTGAAAAATAATTTTAATATCGGAAGTCGGTGTCCTTGGATCTGACTTTTAGTTTTTTTGCCACCGACTTCCGAAATTAAAGTTATTTTTCACTATGTAGTGTCTTTTTTTGAAGTTGGTTGTTTTTTTTTTGTAAAAAGTTTTTTATTTTTCACTTTTTAGTGATTCAGTTATTAATTTATCTAAATTACAACAGCCTAATGTCAACTGCTCATCACCTTTTACAAAAGGCTTGTGTTTAAACGCCTACCAGAAAAGTACCTATTTTACTACCAAAAAATTCGAAATACTCACCAAATTGTGTTCACCAGAATGGATAAATGCTCACCAAATTGTGTTTCATAAAGTATTCTAGAAATTAACCTTCTTTCCTTTTTTATTTATAAGGCGTAGTCGATGGAGCCCCACTCGGCAGGGCTCCTACTTCTGGGTAGTTTAAAAAAAATTACCACGAAGGGGATGGCGGGGTATTTCAGACCCCGCCATCCCCTTCTAACCTAACCTGTCCGAGTCGGGGTGCTCCAAGTCCCGAGCTCGCTTCGCTCGCTCTTGAATCCTATCCCACCCTTACATTTTGAAGCAAACTTATTTTTGGTGAGCAACTTAAACAAGATTTGGTGAGCATTCATCCATTTTGGTAGGCAAAAGGAATATAAATACAACACCTACAATTATTCTGATGTTTGTGTAATTATTTTGGAACTTAAAACGTTGTTCTTTAGGCACCTCGGTATAGAGTGGGTTTATTTTATTTGAAGGTAACATATTTTACTTGGTACTTAGTCTTAGGGTCTACAAAATATTTTGGTGAGCATTTAAATTGTTGCCTTTACAAAATATTCCTTTTTCCGATGCGTTAATTATTGAGGAGTTCTCCTGAAAAAGAACTGAGCTGATGGTGAAGCCACCATCAACTCTATTTCACCATATGCATTGTCACGAGCAAAAATGGCTTAGCAATCATATTAAAGTAATCGAATCGCAACCCGTGAAATACTTATTATTGAGTAGTTCCGGTGGCCACCTCTGGTCTTCATCATCAGTTCCACTTCGCGGAATGGTGCTTTCTGAGAGCAAATGCACGAGGAACTATAAAAAATACCCAAATCGCTATTGGTGTGCCTATAAAATTTGAGGATTTCCCTCGATTTCCATGGGATCTCTTCATCGGATTCAGACTTGGTAACAATGGGACCACCTCGAGAGTATACCCTTTCAAACAAAAAAAGATTTTTGCAAATCCGTCTATATATGACGGAGTTATGCCCGAACATACATAAAAAAAAAAAAAACATCCGAATTGATAACCTCCTCCTTTTTGAAGTCGGTTAAAAAAAAAACCAATGTCCCACTAAGTCCTCACATTCACAATAATTAAAATAACATAGCACTTTACAAGTAAATACTCATGTCATTATATATATAAAATTCATCAATGTGTATATACAAATTCGGACATAATGCTTGAGGACCATGTATATTGCTGTCTGAAATGGTCTTTTGAGGAAAGAACCACACAGATTAAGTGTATCTGTCCAGTCAGTGCACGCATCTGTCAGTAACCGTGCAGCTCAACTCGGAACTTAAAGAGCTCAATGATTCTACGAACAATACCAAAGAAAGGACATTTGGGTAGGCCGCGTGAACTACTGAAACTACCAGAACAATAATAAAACTGAAACAATGACCCACATAGTTCTCATATTCACAATAATGAAAATAATATAATACTTTTTATAGTAAATATTCATGTCTAAATAGTTAGCAAAATAAAATCAACATTCACTGTGTAAATTTATTGGAGCAGCTCAATCCCAAGCCTTTTTGTCCTTAATATAGTCTTTTACAGTATAGTAGGCTTTCTGGCATAGTTTCTGCTTTATAAAAGATTTGAATTTATTAAAGCTTAGAGCTTGAATGTGGCTAGGAAGTTTATTATAAAAACTTATTCATTGGCATCTAAAAGAGTCACCTATTTTCTTGAGCCTGGTTGTAGGAACAGCAAATTTGTGTTTGTTCCTAGTATTTATATTGTGGATATCACTGTATTTTCTAAAAAGATTAATATTTTTATGTGCATAAAAAAGATTTTCATAGATATACTGAGAAGGCACAGTAATTATATTAATCTCTGTTGTATGTTAATATTATATATTGAGGGGACCACATAATAATGTTTTGAGCGTACACCTCACACATAAATAAGTCAGTCATTATCAAGCAAGATCGTGTTTCACCTCATGGTGACAGCGATAAATAAGAATTACGCTTTCGGAAACAATAATTAGACGAAATCAAAGTGGTGTTAGAGTGTTTTGGTGATAGACAGTACGTGTTATTATGGAACACGCAAGACCTCCGGCCGAATTAGGTTTAGAAGGTGGCCCGTCAAACCGAGCTGACGCGTGGCGAAAGTGGCACAAACAATTTAAGGTTTTTCTTAAGGCTTCAGGAGTGTACAAAGAAGACAAGGATATACAAGCCAGTTTGCTTATTAACTTAATAGGCGCTGATGGATACGACATATATTCTACATTCAAAATAAAGGAGGAAGGAAAAGATGATGATATCGATAGATTGATCCAAAAATTTGATGAACACTTCGGTACAAAAACGAATACAACGATGGCGAGATTCCGATTTTTTACAAGAAATCAGATGGAAGGTGAAAACATAGATGCTCACGTAACAGCACTAAGATTATTATGCCAACATTGCTAGTTTGAATATTTAGAAGACGGTTTAATACGTAATCGTATTGTCTGTGGAGTAATCGACACAGGTGTGCGTGATAGATTACTCAGGACAGACGAGTTAAGTTTAGAAAAAGCTGTGAAGATAAGCCAAGCAAGCGAGGTATGTAACAAAGAGAACCGTTATATAGAAAAAACGAAATGTAAGGAGCAAAGTGTGGTTGACACGTTATTGAGTACGCGAGTACCGAGGCATAGCGGAGCTACGGGGTACGGTGGCGGCGGCGTCGCGAGATGCGCGGAGCCGAGCTCGCGGTGCGCCTGCGATGACGCCTCGACACGGCGGGCGCACGCATCCACATGGTTTAGCAGCCGGGAGTACCGCGGCGTCGTCGGGTCGCAGATTCGATTAAGTTTCAAATCATGAAATAGTTTCAAAGTGTTGTAGTGCTTGTGGTGGCGTTCATAATGATAACGCACGATGTCCAGCGCGATTTGCAAAGTGTCTCTCGTGCTACTATAAACTAGTTCTACTACTTCTTGAAATTTGGGAAAGTTATGGAGTGGCTCACGGGCTCAAATACAAATGCCGATAAGAGTGAATGGTTGGTTTTAAATCGGGTACTTTAACATACAAACAGCTGCCTGAACTCTCACTCTTTGGGGCTCCGTTTGGTCGGGTTTCGAAATTTTTGTATTTGGGTCACTGGGTCACTGATGACTTAAAAGACAATGTTGACTTGGAGCGTAGGTCGCTGGCTATCCGTGGCAATATGCTGGCCCGTAGGTTTGCCCGCTGTACTGATTCTGTAAAGATAACGCTTTTTAGGGCCTTCTGCCAGTCGTTTTACACGTGCAGCCTGTGGACCAAGTATACCCAGCGGGCATACAGCGACCTGCGCGTACAGTACAGTAACGCATTCAGGGTGCTTTTGGGGTTGCCGTGGCGTTGTAGTGCGTCCGGGATTTTCGTGGAAGCGTGCGTCGACGGTTTCGCCTCAATTATGCGAAAGCGATGCGCTTTCACGATGGCGCGCTTGCGCTCCTCCACCAACGGCATCCTGAATGTGTTTTCAGACTGGTGGGATTCTCCCCTCTTACAAAGGTGGGTAAGTGTTCAGACACACTTATCCAAATAATCCAGTGTACCATTGGGCGAACAGTTCAATGGTTCATCGGTTATTTATTACTAGCTGCGCCCCGCGGTTTCACCCGCAGAAATCTCGATCCCGTGGGAATATCGGGATAAAAAGTATTCTACGTCCTAATCCAGGTCATAGTCTACCCATGTGCCAAATTTTATCCAAATCCCTTCAGCCGTTTTAGCGTGATTGAGTAACAAACATCCAACATCCACAGTTTCACATTTTTAATATTAGTAGGATTATTAATTTAATACTAACATTAGGCTAAGTTATACTACTACTAACATTATATGGATTTTTATCTGAATTAAATATATTTGAATTTGAATTTGAATAAAGGTCATTTTAAAAATATGTGTATGGCTAGAGGTAATAAGCGTATATATGAAATACAGAAGACCGGTGATGGTGACGATGACTTATACTATGTGTCAACTTTGGATAAAACTTCACAACATAAAGACAGTAAGTGGTTTGAGCGATCAATTTTGGTCCATAATGGAAAGTGCGAATTGTTTAAACTTGACACAGCTTCGGATCTGAATGTATTATCATTATTTATTTTTAATATATTAGGATATTCAGTAGATGATATTAAACCATGTTACATAAGAGCACAGTCTTTTTGCGGGAATTATATTCCAATATTAGGTTCATCTCAGATGTTGTGGTCATATAAAGATAAAAAAATGTTTAATAGATTTTGTCATATCAAGTGATCGTTGCCAAAGTGTATTGGGAAAGAATACCTGTGAAGCATTAGGTTTGGTCAAAAGGGTTTATACAGTCAAAGTAGATAAATATAATGATTTATTTCATGGGATTGGCATTACCAGCACCCTAATTACGTAATACATTTTCGCCAAACGATAACGACTAGTTTGCTTCATTTCTATCGCAGTTTGCTTAATTTTACGACTTTCGTATTGCGTAACTCCACTATCATGCGAAACCAACTGCAGTCTGTTTGAGACGCTAAAGAGTGAACGATATGCCAAAATTGTCAGGAAAAATTGGGCATACGTCTATTTTTCGAATTACGTAACTCAAATGACAAGCGAGAATTTGCTTAAATCGTTGACATGAAACCAACGGCTAGTCGCATTGAAACCGAAGGCAACCTTCTGCTCGCAATGGTTTTCTATTCCACTTAATTTAGGATTTATACGTATAATCTCCATAATGATTTCGAAAAAATGTGAGTGGTAGTCTTCCTGATAAATTGTGAATGCATTTTTGTATAAAACCTCAATGATAAATCAATATTAATGATATTTTAAAAATCGAGGCAGGGTGGTGAATTTCTTAAAATAATTGTAAAAGTCTTCATCTGTTACAACTTACAAGTGCTTAAAACCTAAACTAAAGATACCTTCAATTTATGATATTTCAGAATCGAGATATTTTGTTGGCATTTTAATGAAAGACAAATTTGTACCTCGTACCGTATGTAACAAAATTATCATATGCCACAAGCTTAGCAACCCATCTATCAATAGAATTGTAGGCACGTAATTGTTGTCTACAGCAGAATATTGCTGTCCTATGAAGTAAATAGATTAGGGTTTGGGTTTCAGGTATCAGGCTCAACTACATTATTCAGGAAATAGGTATTTAAACTTTCTCTCATGCGCTCACAGCAAGCAGTAGGTAGGTATATAAATTATCCATGATGTTGGGAAGATATTGAATGCCAAATTCCACCAATCCATACAATATATTTGTTCCATTTAATTTTACCCCATATCCAAATATTTCATGTTAAATGTGAATAAATGCTATTGTCAGTTAAGATTGTAATGATATGAATAAAACAGTTTTTCTTTGTTTACCATAATTTATGTTTCTATTTACTTGTACCTAATGAATGACAGTTAATTTAGCTAAACACCACTATTTTCTAATTAGTATCACTATAATAGTAAACACTTCTCAATATTAAAAAAAGCTTACTAAGTATTCAATTTATAAATATTTCATACCAAGTTATTTTTATTTGTACCTTTAGTTCATAATTAAAGCACTCTATATTAAAGGTTACACAGTTATCAATTAACACAATAGGTACATATGTTTACATTGCTGTTATGCAAGACTATGATCAACAGTTTTCTAAAATAAAATGCATTAGCTTTTATGAACAATCTTCAGTTTCTACTTTTGTACTTGAGAAGCTTGAAAGCTGAAGTAGTTGCAGAGCCGCAGTAGCAATTTAATGTCATAAGTAAATAGCAGCAGTGGCCGAAGTGAACAGCAATGGGGCAACATCATTCATGCTGCCTTCATGTCTTCGTAGGTGAAATGCCCCGGGAACTCATCTACAATTTGAAAAGAAAATCAAAATTATTTTCTGCTCAAATAAAGTACATAAACATTATGCAGCAAACTAGGCATATCAACTAGACCTTCATCAGCTCATGGCTGGACAAAAGCCATCATCCTACTCATTGCTGCAGGTAGTTTAATTTCTTCTTTATTTAGGGCTGATTTTTCAATCACCAGATATTTTTATCAAGCATAACACTAAATTGGAATTGTTTAGCACTAAACATTAGTTAGGTGTACATAAAATATTATTATGTATGTGCCTATGTAGGTAGAAAGTTCACTCAAGGAATATATCCATAATTATGTGAGTTGCTGCTTGATTCTTAACTATGCGTCAAAAGTGTGCGAACCGAACCCACATGCGCTACTTACAGCGAACTGTAAGGAACCGCGTGGCGGAAGTACGTAACGCGGGCTGGGACAAGATGCTGAGCGAACTAGAGCCCACCCACCTGGCATTCTGGGAGCTTCAGAGGAAACTCAAATCCCGAGAAGTAGCCCCCATGCCCCCCCTGACCCGCCCTGACGGCACCATCGCCTTCGATGATGCCGACAAGGCCGAATGCCTCGCCGATAGTCTAGAGGCCCAATGCTCGCCCAGCACTCAACCAGTAGACCAGGCCCACCTCTCTGAGGTGGAAGCCGAAGTCGAAAGGAGAGCTTCCCTCCCCCCCGTAGAAGACCCCGAGTTTCCTCTGCCTCCCGTCACTCCCGACGAAGTGCACGATCTCATAAAGGGTCTCAAGCCCCGCAAAGCCCCCGGTTCGGACGGTATCACCAATAGGGTGATACAGCTCCTCCCCGCTCATCTGATCATGCTCATGACCACCATCTTTAATGGTGCCATGAGCAATAACATCTTCCCCCAATCGTGGAAACAGGCCACTGTCATCGGTATTCCCAAGCCGGGCAAGCCCAAATCCGCGCCCTCCAGCTACCGCCCCATCAGTCTGCTCAACGTCCTCGGCAAAATCTATGAGAGGCTTATTTATAAGCGTCTCAGAGACTACGCCGAGACGAAGGGCCTCGTTCCCAACGAGCAGTTCGGTTTTCGAACCCAACACTCGTGCGTGCAACAGGTCCACCGGATCATCGAACACATAAGCGTCGGTTTCCAACGCGGTTCTTTGACCAGTGCCGTGTTCTTCGATATAGCGAAAGCGTTCGACAAAGTCTGGCACGACGGCTTATTATATAAGCTGTACAAACTTAAAGTGTCAGATCGTCTCGTGCTCATCTTACGAGATTTTTTGTCAAACCGCACGTTTCGCTATCGCATCGAAGGAGCGCTATCCTCCCCCCACCCCATCCGCGCCGGAGTCCCTCAGGGCTCCGTGCTCGCCCCCCTCATTTTCACGCTATTTACCAGCGATATCCCCAAGAGTAAAAAGGCTCAGTTGGCTCTGTTCGCAGACGATACGGCCATTTACTACACCGGCTTCGGCCGCGACTCGATCTCTCGTATTCTCCAAACCTCAGTCAACCAGCTCGGTGACTGGTTTAGGAAGTGGAGAATCGAAGTCAATCCCGATAAGAGTCAAGCGGTGTTCTTTTCGAAACCGCGACTCAGACCCCTCCTCCCCCGTCCGCTGACCATGTACGGCAAGCCTATCCCTTGGGAGAAGCGAGCCAAATACTTGGGCGTCGTCCTTGACCGGCACCTCTCCTTCTCGGAGCACATAAAGCAGGCGCGCTCGCGCGCCGCTTTCGCTCTCGGTAGGCTCCACTCCGTCCTGAATGCACGCAGCAAATTGTCACTTAGGTGCAAATTGCGCATTTACACAGCGTGCATTCGCCCCATCATGACCTATACGAGCGTAGTATTCGCACAAGCGAAGCCCCATCACATCCATAGGATGCAGACGGTTCCTCCGCAGGGCGACCGGTGCCCCTTGGTTCGTTCGGAACGAAAGTCTCCATCTCGACCTTAAAATCCCGACCATCAGTCAGTTCATGAAACGCCTTTCCAAGCGTTTCTTCGACTCCGCCGCCACTCACCGCAACCCTCTGGTTGTCGCGGCCGCCAGTTATGTCCCCTCCCGAATCAGTCGTACCCGCCGTCCCCGGCATGTCCTAGTCGACCCCGATGACCCCATAACCCTCCTACAGGAGAGCAGTAGGGCCACCAGTACAGTGCACAAACACAGACCGCCATCGTTCCGACCTCGCCGACGAGGTCCCACGCGACGACCCCCCCGCATCCGTTCCCCCCGTCCCCAGTCCGATGAGGCCTCAGCCCGCGCCGTAGCTGAGCCTGTAGCTTTAAATTCCCCGTTTAATAATCATGATATTATAAACCCTTCGATCCAGCCCATCCCCAATATCGCGCTGCCCTCTCCCGATGACGCCCTAAGCCGAGGTCCGTACCCCACAGGGGGTGCCCTTAGCGTGCGGTCATCTAATTTGTAAGTTTAGTTTAAATTTTTCCGCTCCTGGCTGGAGGCCCTTTAGAGAAAAATCCAAAAGGCAACCACAGGACAGTCCGGTTAAGCAGCCACGACCCCCAGTGGTCAAAACTGCGAGTTGCCCTACCAAAAAAAAAAAAAAAACGCGGCTCGTCAGTATGCCGTGCGCCGCTGCGCGGGCACATTGTATGTTATTCTCATAACTCCCATATCACTCCCCCTCAAGAGAAGCGTACGTTTTTCTTGACCAATCTTCCGCTTCTCGTGACATAGGGTTGATTTGTAGGTGCAGCGGTACTGGTCGAGTCCTGGTGAACTGCCAATGTGTGGGAGTGTGCGGCCGAAGTCTGGGTGCTTGCAAAACTTGTTTCAGCTTCGCTCACGATGTAAGCAAGTTTAAGTCGATCCAGTGACACAACAGTAGCACGCAATGGTAACTGGATTTTGTAGTACTTGCCATTGCGCTGCAGTACTTCATAGGGGCCATCATACGGTGGTGTGAGTGGTGCTCTGACGGTATCGTTGTGAACGAAGACATGCGTAGACGTCGATAAGTCCTTGTAAACAAAAGGCTTGTCAGCTGATTGCGAGCGGTGCGGGCCCGGCGTGAGTGATGTCATCGTGCGAGCGAGACGACGCACTAGCTCGGCGTCGTCGATTCTTGGATTTTGTGGCTCAAAGAAATCAGATGGTATGCGAAGTGTGGTACGTACGCATACGTCATAAGAGCTGGGCTGAGGTTGTTGTCTTGTCGCAGGGCAGTGCGTAATCCCAATAATACAGTTGGAAGTTCTTCCGTCCATGTCGTTGTTGCCCCGCGAGCCATAAGCGCCGCTTTCATAGTTCGGTGCCATCGCTCAACTTATCCATTCGACTGTGGGTGGTAAGCCGTAGTACGAATTCTGTTGATTCCCATTTTTTTCATTAGCGCGTTGAATAGTGTCGACTCGAACTGGCGTCCTTGATCTGTAGTGATGCGAAGCGGGCAGCCAAATCTCACTATCCATGTTTCGTATAGTACTTGTGCGACGACCTCCGCTGTGACGTCACGGACTGGAATTGCCTCGGGCCATTTGGTGCACCGGTCAATTATAGTGATGCAGTAGCGATATTCATTAGAAAGACGCAGCGGGCCAACGATATCAATGTGGATATGCGAAGCGTTGTGACGGCGGCAATTGTACTAACGGCGTGGTTACGTGCCGATGTACTTTCGCTCGCTGGCAGCTTATGCAGGCCCGAGTCCACTCTGCTACTTCTTTATTCATAGATGGCCAAAATAACTTTCTTGCCATCAGTTCCCTCGTACTGCGTACGCCCGGGTGACATAACTCATGTAGCGCTTTGAAAGCTGCGTAACGATGTCTCGCGGGTAGATACGGTCGTGGTATGGAAGTTGAAAGCTCACATGTGATTGGTCGGTTACATCCGGGTATAGTTATTTCTTTGAATACCAAGTTTTCTTGTTGTCTGAGTTTGTCGAGTTCTTGGTCTTGTTGCTGATCGACCCTTAATTGATTATAATCGATAGTTGACGGACAAATAATCTCTTCGAGTCGTGATAAAGCGTCGGCGACTGTATTTTGTTCCCCTTTTATGTACTTTATGCTCGTACAAAATTGACTTATGAAATGCAGCTGTCTTTCGCGTCTCGGTGTGTCGGTGGTACTCGCTGTTCTTGTAAGTGCGTAAGTAAGCGGTTTGTGGTCTGTATATATTTCGACGTCGCAACCCTCTATTAATCGGCGAAAGTGTTTTACAGCTGTATACATGGCTAATAGTTCGCGATCGTATACACTGTATCGGCGTTGTGTTGCGCTCATTGCTTTTGAATAAAATGCAAGTGGTTTCCAATCTTCGTCCACTTTTTGTTGGAGAACCGCACCAAGGCTGTGATCTGAAGCGTCTGTCATGATGGCGAGGGTACTTCCCTGAACTGGTGTGAGAGTATGGTGGCCTCTGTGATGCTTTGGCGGCATTTCTCAAAAGCTTGCTCTGCGTCCGTTGACCACTCGATCGGCGTGTTGTCATTGCGTTTTCTGTTATGAAGGTACTTGTTAAGTTCGTTCTGTAGCTCTGCTTGTCGAGGGAGACAGCCTCGGTAAAAGTTGATCATCCCCAGGAAACGTCGAAGTTCGAGAACGGTTTTTGGTTTTGGGTAGGTAGATATAGCTTTTACTCGTTCCGTTGTTGGTTTTATGCCGGCTGCCGATACTTCATAGCCGAGAAAGTCTATTATTTCTTTACCAAACTCGCACGTTTCTATATTCAGTGTCAGACCGTATTTGTCCAACCGCTGTAATATTTGATGAAGAAGCTGCTTGTGTCTTCTTTCGTCTTCTTCGCAGAGGAGTATATCGTCGATGAAACAGAAACAGCCGTCTATGCCTCTCAGTACTTCGTGCATGAATCTTTGAAATGTTTGACTGCCGTTGCGTAGTCCAAACGTCATACAATTGAATTCGAACATTCCAAAAGGTGTCGTGATAGCCGTTTTCTGTGCGTCATCCTTGGCGATCGGTATCCAATAGTAGGCCATTTTTAAATCAAGTTTTGAGAATATTTTCTTGTTATGTAGTTGGTACGTGAAATCTTGAATGTGAGGTACGGGATAGCGATCTGGTTGAGTGACCGCGTTTAGACGTCTATAGTCGCCACATACACGCAGTCTTCCGTCTTTTTTTCTTTACTACATGAAGGGGGCTGGCCCATGGGCTTTTTGATGGCTTGCAGATTCCCAATTCTAACATGCGGTCAAACTCTTCTTTGGCTGACTTATACTTGCCCGGGGGCAGTGGGCGGGGGCGAGCGTAGAGTGGTGGGCCGGTAGTTTCGATGTGGTGGACAACGTCATGTTTCGGTGGTTGTTTCAGCGACATGGGACGTAAGACATCAGGATATTGCTTTAAAATGTCGTAGTATACTTGATTGTTGCTTATGATGTGCACTGATTCGGTGTTTGCAGAAACTTCTAATGCATCGATGGTTAGTTCGGTAATTTTGTCAACTAACTTTTTCTTGTCCAGGTCCACCATCAGTTTAAAGTGACGGAGAAAATCTGCTCCCAGTATTGAGGTTTTGACGTCTGCAACGACGAATGACCAAACAAAGTCTCTTCTTAATCCAAAATTTAGCCTGATAGTTCTCTGTCCGTAGGTCTTGATTGGCGTATTGTTTGCCGCGTATAAATTGTAGGCGCTTGCAGTTTTGTTATTTTTGTGTTTAGCGGCCAAAACGGAGATGTCTGCGCCTGTGTCCACGAGGAAACGTTCGTGAGTGTTGCGGTCGTGTACACAAAGGCGATTACTGGTGTACGGGACACCGACGTCCGCCACGGTCGGTGTCGGCTCTAGTTTTCCGACGGCTTCTTTCTTCTACAGCATGGCGATTCACAGCGCTGTGATTTGTCTCCGAAACGGTGGTGGTAGCGGCATTCCCAGTTGGCGTCTCCAGGTCTCGGTGCCGATCCACGTTGCGTTGACTGCGAACGTGAACGGGATCGAAAGCGAGGATTGTAGGAACGGCGACGGTGTCCGTGTGGTGGCCGCCCTCGACGTAGTTCTGCGATCTCTAGAGTGAGTTTCTCCACTTGCTTTGCCAGTGTTTCTATTTGTGTCATGGATGTTGTAGACGACGAGGATGGTGCTGGTGCTGTTACTGCGGCGATGCTGGGACTTTCTGCGTACTCCACCATCTTGTCCGCCATTGCAGCTAAGGTGTCCAAAGATGATTCCTTGTTAACGGACAAGATTACTCGAACTTGTGTGAGTAGGTGATTTAGCCATTCTATTTTGAGACATTCCTCAGTAATCATTCCGCTTGCGAGTTCTCGCATCTTCCTTAACAGCTGGGAGGGCTTCTGATCTCCCAGCTCTAGTCCGCTGATCAGTTTTTGAAATTTTTTGACGTCTGATTTGTCGTAGGCTTTGAGTAGGCGTTGTTTTACTTTTTCATATTTCCCAGTTGCAGGCGGATTGTAAAGAATATCGGTCAAATGTTGTAAGTCAACCGTTTGCAGCTGTTGCAGTAGATACCGGAACTTCTGATCATCTGAGGTCTTCAATGGGTCTATCACGGCTTCGAACTGAATGAACCAGGCACGGGGTATTTCTCTCCAAAAAGGCAAGAGCCGCGACTGCACGGATACCGCGCTCACGTCGTAATTCATCTCAGTCTGGACTTTCGCTTGTTGCTCTTCTGACATGGTAACTTGCTCCACACTAAAAGGTCTTCTTCAAAGTGTTCCGTTTTAAAATTCGGGGTCACCAATTGTTGTGTCGTAAGGATAACAAAATGAAACTAGTGATAATGCAGGGAATAATTGCTCATTTTTATTCGTAAAATATCCTTCCTTATATTCGTTAGATATACAAGTCATTGCTGGGCTCACCTACATTAAAATATTTAATTGACCAATAGGAGAACATTGATTTCTAAAACATAAAACAATCTGTGTGACAATGATCTATGATGAACGGGCACCCATCTCGCTCTGGCGCGTGCGCGACGTATAGCGTCGTCTGTACGCACACTATAAATATTGTCGACACCGGCGCGGCTCGTCCCACGGCCTCGCAGCCCGGACCGTAACCGGCTAGCTCTGGAAGCGGGACGGGCGGGGGCCACTCACCTTACTCTGTAGGAGCGTCGAGTCGGCACCTTCGCCGCTGGTCGTCCTCGACGGGCCTCCCCCAGGTAACTGGGGGTCTCACCTGGCGGGGACAGACCGCCGAGGTGTCGTGAAGAAAGCGACGCTATGTTATTAGCGTCGCGGCGCGCCTACAGATACACTCATAGCAACCATTCACATGAGCGTGCGGGACCGTCGCACGCTCAATATTTCTACAGGCCGACAATAGGCCACTCAAATGAGAGGCCCGTGTTTACGGGCCGCCGCATTGCATCCGCGGCCGAGGGGCGAAGCCCCGGTTCCGCTCGCCGCGCCCCCTTGCTGGGGCGTCGCGACTACTACAACGGCTCGTCCATTACGCTCTCGACACTCGTCCTGAACGGTCGTGCTTTACGCTCCCCCGTTCATGACTCAGTGGCGCTAGCCTAATACTTCTCGTTACGTTTACGTAACGCCCTCGCAGCCGCCCCGGTTGCATCCGATCATCGATCGATTCATTAATTAATTTTAATTAGTCAATCGCTTTTGATCCAATATAAAAATTGCCTTTTTCAAGGCCTTTTTCTTGCCTTTTTCTTTAACGTGCGCGTTTGTGTGAGTAGCTTCACTAGGCCCCTTCCGGGCAAAACCACAGTTTCGTGGTCCTCGGTGGATACCTTACGGTGCCAACGAAACCGAGTGGGGTGTTGACCCAATCACACCTGCCGAACCCCTTCAGGGCTAGGCAGTCAGTTGGACGGGTCCCAGAGTTAACCGGCCTTGGGGGATCTCCTAGTCGGCTCTGGTGACAGTTTTCCTTCCTCAGCTACTCACCTAGTGTCTTTAGGGTGTGTCTACACCCTTCGCGCTAGACTGTCAGGGCCCCGTTCGCACAATAAGACTGGCGACGGGTATACAAGCTTAGGGCTCACCCATAGGCACTCAACCTCCCTGTCTATACCCGACAGGGAGGGTGTGACACATCCCCGGGCATTTCCACCCGGGGAGCTAGGCATAGGGAAGATAGGAGGGAACCTTCAGTTCCACCATCCCCCAAATCCAACCCTCCCGCACCCCCAACCATGGGGGATGCTGTCCTTGCAACGTTTGTTAGGGAGGTCCTCCTAAAGGACCCCGAGTTTCTCGCCAAATATGGCGCCCGTTTCGCTGCTATGCAGCCCCCCACCCCCTGTCCCTCCGACACTCCAGGCATCGCTAACTTTAGCGATGCACTGGAAGCCCCTTCCCCTCCGTGCTCTATGCCCGCCATAGACTCGGAGGACTCGTCAGGTCCCATGGACACTGACGTTATCTCCAATAAACGCCCGATCACTCCGTATCCTTCTGATACGGAGGCCCAGACCTCCTCCACCTCATCGTCCGAGGATGACGGTTTTCAGACCGTCACCTCCGCCTCCAAGAAGAAGAAGAACTTCGTATCTTCTTCCCAGGCAGGGAAAACCCCCAAAATCAGCTCCCCCGCCCCCGTGACACCGACCCCCGTTGTCCCCGCCCCGACCGCGCGCCACGCTCCCTCCGCTGCCGCGTCAACCCCCCCCACCCTGTCCAAGGCTTCCGATAGCCAATCGAAACAGGCCCCCTCCCCGCCCCCTGTGTTCATTCAGGACAAGGGGAAGTGGACCGTCGTGTCCAAATGGTGCGTCGATCTCCGGATCGGCTTCACCAGTGCCCGTGCCACAGAGCAGGGCATCAAGGTACAAGTCCCTAACGCCTCCTATTATAGGGCCCTCACGAAACTCCTCAGAGATAGGGGAGTTTCCTTCCACACTTACTCCCTTCCGGAAGACCGTCAGACCCGCGTGGTCATAAATCGCATCCCTAAGGAGATAGCGACTTCCGAAATTAAAGACGACCTTTTGTCGCAAAACGTCCCCGTCGCGGAAGTGCACCGCATGCACCGCGCCCGAAGCGGCGAGGCGTACAACATGATCCTTGTTGTATGCCCCGCCGTCGAGGGACATCACCCGATCTTTACGATCAAATCTATCTGCAGCCTTACTGGATTCGATATCCAGAAGCCGCGCAATACTGGCATCGTCGGACAATGCCACCGGTGCCAACTTTACGGCCATTCCCAGCGGAATTGCCATGCGACACCCAGGTGCGTCAAGTGCCTGGGCGAGCACGGCACTTCCGACTGCTCCCGCCCCAAAGACAGGACTTTGTGCACGGAGCCACCCAGCTGCGTGCTCTGTGGGAACTCCGGGCACCCAGCCAATTACCGTGGCTGTCCCAAAGCCCCAAAATCGACCGCCCCTAAGCTGACGAAGCGTACCGACGCCCGTCAGCAAAGGGAAGCCCCCGCCTCTCAACTTCCCGAGCGACTGAGTCCCCAAAGACCCAGTCCTTGGCAACTCCTGCACCACCAACAGGCTTTCCCGGCCTTGGGGCGCTACCAACAACCTCCCCCTCCCCCCATCCCTCCGCTGATGGACCCCCGCATCCGTGCCCACGCACCCGCGGCCGCGCCCGCGCTCGCGCCCGTGCCCGCGCCCCCTCGCACTAACCCACCCCCGGCTCCTAAAGCCGCTCCCCCCGTGCCGGTCGCACCCCGCCCGCCCGCACCCACTCCTCCAGTGGTCGGGCCTAACCCTCTCGACGCGTTCAATGTGATCTCGAGCACATTCGTCGTCTTCCTGTCCCCTCGCGCCCGCAAGATGGCTAGCGAAATCGTCACAGCAAGAAATTCCTGTGATCTTTTCGCTATCCAGCAAATTTACAATGCGTATCCGGAGATAACGCAAGCACTAATGTCCCTCTCCAACAAACCTAAAACCAATTAATGGATAAAGGAATTGTTGCGCGAATCAAACCCCGATCCCTCAGACTGGGTTATTTCAATGCCAATAGCATCATAGGTCAGCGAGACGAAATCGCGACCTTCCTCCGCGATCACAATATAGACGTCCTCCTCGTACAGGAGACGTTCCTAAAACCCCATCACCGTAGGCCGTCGATCGCTAACTATCGCGTAGTTCGCAACGACAGGACTCGGTGTCACCGGGGCGGTACCATGATATACTACAGGGCTTCGCTCTATTGCATCCCAATAGACCCCCCCCCCTCTCACGATTAGAAGTTTCCATATGTCGACTAGGCATGACGGGTCACCAGCCGATCACTCTGGTGTCGGTTTACCTCCCCCCCACCAATACCTCAGAGAACTTCCAATACCTGACTGACGACCTGACCCTCCTGCTCGGCTTGAGTGACTCCGTTATCATAGCGGGCGATCTCAATGCCAAGCACACCGCCTGGAATAGTGCCATTATCTCTACCCGAGGGAGACACTTGTTCGACCTCAGTCCCCTTCTTAACATCGACGTCATCGCCCCGATGACCCCCACCCACTTCCACGCTAATGTTGACCACGCCCCTGACGTGCTCGATGTGGCACTCCTAAAGAGTATCAACCTACGGTTGGCCTCTATAGAAGTGTTACAAGAGCTAGACTCTGACCACCGACCAGTCGTAATGAGACTATCCCCTCGCATAGGTCTCCCCGACCCCGATCAACCCCCCTCCACAAGAGTGGTAACGGACTGGAGGTTAGTAAGCGAACGCCTGAAAGCCAACACGTCCCCCCACTTAGACTCTATCCCCGACCTCTTCGACTCTGTCGCAGACACGACGGCCGCGATCGGCTCGTTCACAGAACACGTACAATCCGTCCTGAACGATTGTTCAAGGGAAGTTCCGGCGATGGAAGACCATCGCTGGAAATTGCCGGACGATGTACGTGAGCTGTTGACCGAGAAGAACGCGGCCGTCCATGCGTACAGCAACTTTCCCTGCTCCGCGAGCCGAACCCACATGCGCTACTTACAGCGAACTGTAAGGAACCGCGTGGCGGAAGTACGTAACGCGGGCTGGGACAAGATGCTGAGCGAACTAGAGCCCACCCACCTGGCATTCTGGGAGCTTCAGAGGAAACTCAAATCCCGAGAAGTAGCCCCCATGGCCCCCCTGACCCGCCCTGACGGCACCATCGCCTTCGATGATGCCGACAAGGCCGAATGCCTCGCCGATAGTCTAGAGGCCCAATGCTCGCCCAGCACTCAACCAGTAGACCAGGCCCACCTTTCTGAGGTGGAAGCCGAAGTCGAAAGGAGAGCTTCCCTCCCCCCCGTAGAAGACCCCGAGTTTCCTCTGCCTCCCGTCACTCCCGACGAAGTGCACGATCTCATAAAGGGTCTCAAGCCCCGTAAAGCCCCCGGTTCGGACGGTATCACCAATAGGGTGATACAGCTCCTCCCCGCTCATCTGATCATGCTCATGACCACCATCTTCAATGGTGCCATGAGCAATAACATCTTCCCCCAATCGTGGAAACAGGCCACTGTCATCGGTATTCCCAAGCCGGGCAAGCCCAAATCCGCTCCCTCCAGCTACCGCCCTATTAGTCTGCTCAACGTCCTCGGCAAAATCTATGAGAGGCTTATTTATAAGCATCTCAGAGACTACGCCGAGACGAAGGGCCTCATTCCCAACGAGCAGTTCGGTTTTCGAACCCAACACTCGTGCGTGCAACAGGTCCACCGGATCATCGAACACATAAGCGTCGGTTTCCAACGCGGTTCTTTGACCGGTGCCGTGTTCTTCGATATAGCGAAAGCGTTCGACAAAGTCTGGCACGACGGCTTATTATATAAGCTGTACAAACTTAAAGTGCCGGATCGTCTCGTACTCATCTTACGAGACTTTTTGTCGAATCGCACGTTTCGCTATCGCATCGAAGGAGCGCTATCCTCCCCCCGCCCAATCCGCGCCGGAGTCCCTCAGGGCTCCGTGCTCGCCCCCCTCATTTTCACGCTATTTACCAGCGATATCCCCAAGAGTAAAAAGGCTCAGTTGGCTCTGTTCGCAGACGATACGGCCATTTACTACACCGGCTTCGGCCGCGACTAGATCTCTCGTATTCTCCAAACCTCAGTCAACCAGCTCGGTGACTGGTTTAGGAAGTGGAGAAACGAAGTCAATCCCGATAAGAGTCAAGCGGTGTTCTTTTCGAAACCGCGACTCAGACCCCTCCTCCCCCGTCCGCTGACCATGTACGGCAAGCCTATCCCTTGGGAGAAGCGAGCCAAATACTTGGGCGTCGTCCTCGACCAGCACCTCTCCTTCTCGGAGCACATAAAGCAGGCGCGCTCGCGCGCCGCTTTCGCTCTCGGTAAGCTCCACTCCGTCCTGAATGCACGCAGCAAATTGTCACTTAGTTGCAAATTGCGCATTTACACAGCGTGCATTCGCCCCATCATGACCTATGCGAGCGTAGTATTCGCACAAGCGAAGCCCCATCACATCCATAGGATGCAGACCCTCCAAAACCGGTTCCTCCGCAGGGCGACCGGTGCCCCTTGGTTCGTTCGTAACGAAAGTCTCCATCTCGACCTTAAAATCCCGACCATCAGTCAGTTCATGAAACGCCTATCCAAGCGTTTCTTCGATTCCGCCGCCACTCACCGCAACCCTCTGGTTGTCGCGGCCGCCAGTTATGTCCCCTCCCGAATCAGTCGTACCCGCCGTCCCCGGCATGTCCTAGTCGACCCCGATGACCCCATAACCCTCCTCCAGGAGAGCAGTAGGGCCACCAGTACAGTGCACAAACACAGACCGCCATCGTTCCGACCTCGCCGACGAGGTCCCACGCGACGATCCCCCCGCATCCGTTCCCCCCGTCCCCAGTCCGATGAGGCCTCAGCCCGCGCCGTAGCTGAGCCTATAGCTTTAAATTCCCCGATTAATAATCATGATATTATAAACCCTTCGATCCAGCCCGTCCCCAATATCGCGCTGCCCTCTCCCGATGACGCCCTAAGCCGAGGTCCGTACCCCACAGGGGGTGCCCTTAGCGTGCGGTCATCTAACTTGTAAGTTTAGTTTTTAAAAATTTCCGCTCCTGGCTGGAGGCCCTTTAGAGTAAAATCCAAAAGGCAACCACAGGACAGTCCGGTTAAGCAGCCACGACCCCCAGTGGTCAAAACTGCGAGTTGCCATTCCAAAAAAAAAAAAAAAAACGCGGCTCGTCAGTATGCCGTGCGCCGCTGCGCGGGCACGTTGTATGTTATTCTCATAACTCCCATAATATTAGGTCTTTACCTATGAAATTGCCGTTCTGCAGTACTGGCCATTTCAAATCAAAATAATTTTTGTTTGGCTATGAATTCTAATTTCAAATTAATTTTATTTTAAAAACATGGATTTTTTTTTCTAAAAGTAGTCATTTCTTTATTGATTAGTGTTACATTTTCATCGCATTTCAATCTTTTTCGTCATCATGGATACGTTAAAAATTCGAGTAATTATGGAATATGAGTACCGTCGTGGCAGCAACGCGGCACAAGCGGCACGCAACATCAACGACGTTTACGGAGCTAACTCTACAAACCAACGCACCACCTGTTATTGGTTTGCTCGCTTCCGTTCTGGAAATTTCGACCTGAAAAATGAACCTCGCGGTCGTCCGAAGACTTTGGTCGACAATGACGAATTAAAGGCGATTGTGGAAGCTGATGATACACAATCTACGGCTGAATTAGCAGCAGCTTTCGACGTTAGCGTCAAAACAATATTGGTCCATTTGCGTCAAATTGGCAAGGTAAAAAAGCTTGACAAATGGGTGCCCCACGAACTCAATGATCGCCAGCGCGAAGTACGCGTCGAGACGTGCCTTGCACTGCTCAACAGACACACAAATGAAGGAATTTTGAACCGCATTGTTACCTGCGATTAAAAATGGATTCTGTTTGATAACCGTAAGCGCTCAGCAAGTTGGTTGGATCCTGGTTCAGCACCTAAACAATGCCCTAAACGAAAACTTACCCCTAGAAAAGTGATGGTCACTGTTTGGTGGTCTAGCGCCGGTGTGATTCATCACAGCTTCTTACCAAACGGGGTGAGCATTACTGCAGATGTGTACTGTGAAGAACTGAACACAATGATGGAGAAGCTGGCGCATCTCCAACCAGCATTGGTCAATCGCTCGTCTCCGCTGCTCCTGCACGACAACGCGCGACCTCATACTGCACAGCAGACGGTCTCCAAGTTGCAAGAACTGGGGTTGGAAGCTCTCCGTCATCCGCCCTACTCACCAGACCTTGCGCCTACAGACTACTACTTTTTCCAGAATTTGGATAACTTCTTGGCGGGAAAAAAATTTAATACCCGAGAGGCAGTACAAAATGCCTTTGAAGAATTTGTTGCCTCCCGTCCAGCTGATTTCTTTAAGAAGGGCATCAATAAACTGCCACTGCGATGGCAAAGATGCATTGATTGTATGGGTGATTACTTCGATTAATACAAATAAAAAATTCATGAAAAAAATTCGTTTAAATTTTTTCATACAAAACGGCAATTTCATAGGTAAAGACCTATTATTAATTAACAATTTTGAGTTGTTAGAAGGTGAGCTTAACAGACATATTATACTAACTACAATCATTATTTTAGCTGCAATAAACATCTAACCTCACGTAAGTTGTTTGAGAGTCTACACAAATAAAAAGGAATGATAGTCCGTATGTAGACTGACCAATAATGTACCTACAGCCACAATAATCTAATGAGATACGAAGGCACACTCCTACACATGTAATTCCTATATATATTGGCTTACTTACTTGTAGTTTCACTATTGCCAAACGTCTTCAGCAAGCCACAAGAAAAATGTTCCAAATCTGCAACATAGTCCCATGTTTCTGCATCAGTATGGGAATAGTAAATTTAATTTTGGTCAGTGGGTCGTCTTGGGTTTGTATGTTGCAAAATATAAAATAACTAAATGTAAACAAAAACATTCATAATAACATTTACCCAAGTGTTGCCAACTTTTTTCCCCGAGTCCACTACTAGCGGTGTACCGTGTATCACAAAATAATTATGTAGATACTTGAAAAATTAGTGAAGATGTTTGGATGTTTGCTAAATACACAATAATGATCTAACGGTGGAATTTTTTATCCCAGAAGTATGTTCCCGTCGAATATTTTTTCGAAATGACGTTGTTTTTCAATCTCCACATGGGCGCAGCCTCTGCGTAACTTCACTACTTATACTATTATTTGTCATGCTGAACGGTCTTAAAAATTCAGCGTTCAATCCGGAGTGGTTTCGGCATTTGAAATAAATCAATCGTAAAATTACTGACACATGTTTTAGACAAACAATAAAACATGCCATTATCGTGTTATTATACTTTTGTCGAGTTACAATTTTAGTAATTGATGGTAGTATTTTCTACAAATTGAATTAGACTAACCACTGGACAAAACTACCTGCCACTAAAAGCAAAATTTTGTCTGCCCGGAGGGTCTTTACCCCTAGGTTTAGTGGAAATTCCACTAAGTTGACAACACTGCTTTTCTACGACATTTTCATTGGCCACAGATAACAAAAAGGTGAAAATAAAAACGTTTTGTTGCGTATTTCAATTATGGTAGCTTTTGGTAGAAAGTGTTTTATAAATTGGTTTTTCATTTTTAGGCAATCGTTGTACATTTTTATTTATAAGCAGTAGTAGACCATCAGTTGTGAATGAAACAAAATTATATTATAGCAAAATTATTCGGAAGCGAATAATTCTTATATGATGAAATAAAACGTATAGGTTCGCCAATAGCGGGCAGGATTTAGTCGCAACTCTATCAAATTGAGCAGAATTTGAATGTATTTTGTTACGCAATTCCAAATATGGGAACCGATTCCGATCGGAGTTTGCTTAATTTCGGAATCGCATTAAGAATGTAACGTTGTAACGTTCCTTTTTTTTAATTAATTATTTATTAAATAGATTAACGTTTGAAACCATTAAAATAGGCTTATTTTAAGCATTTGTTTACTTTTTACTAGAAACCAAATTGCCAACATCTATGTATCGTATGTTCATCGCAATGCGCGTGACCTTAGGATCGCCGCAGGAGATCGTGTTAGATAGCGGTCCCCTGTTCCCTCTCCCCGTCACCGCCCCGGCAGACCTGACAGGCCCGGCCGTCAATTGTGCGCGCCGAGTCGTCAGACCGTCATATGCTGGCTTCGGGGGCACGCGTTCGCGTCGCTCATTCTCAGCGGCGCGACCTTCAGACGTGTGCCCTCCGAAACAGCCACGGTGGTCGCCGTTTATTTTTTATACAATTATGAGTTTATTTAAATTCAGTTTAAACCCCATATTGGGTAAGTGTTGAACAATGTCACTTTTATATTTTGTGTACCTACCTATCTAGGTCATCATATGGCGTGTGCCTTTTTGCTCATAACCACTTTCTTTTTATTAATTAGTATGCCTTCAGCTTAAATATTTGCTAACAACCTATTTGTCTATAACGCTGTGCATTTTATGGAATGTTCCATACTTTGTAAAATGTGCAAGTCATCATGTGCTTCTCACCTATATCTTATAATTGTAAACTCCGTACTGATTGTGACAACCACACATCACCTTCATTACCGCATAGTACATCTCGCTTTGCTTATGCCTTGGTGTCACAATCAGCGGAGATGAATCATTGGCCATCTTTGTGACACGCTGGATGTTGAATTCCAGGGTCCTAAGTTCGTGCGGGTGGGGCCGGATTTGGCGGACAGCCAGTTTGGTTTCCGCAGGGGGCGCTCCACGGTGGATGTCATCATGCGCGTGCGAGCCCTCACGACGGGGGATGCTGTGGCCCGGGGTGGGGTCGTCTTGGCGGTGTCTCTAGACATCGCCAATGCCTTCAATACCCTGCCCTGGAGTTGCATCAGGGAGGCACTCCGGTATCACCGGATGCCGACCTACCTCTGTCGTGTGGTCGAGGCCTATTTGACGGATAGGGCGGTTATCTACCCCGGTCACCAGGGAGAATGGAACCGGCGAGAGATGTCGTGCGGTGTCCCACAGGGATCGGTCCTGGGGCCGCATCTGTGGGACATCGGTTACGACTGGGTGCTGCGCGCCGACCTCCCTAGCGGCGTCAGCGTAGTGTGCTACGCTGACGACACGCTGGTCCTGGCGCAGGGGAGGTCGCACCAGGCGGCGGCCGAACTAATGACACGCGGGGTTGCGACAGTCGTTCAGAGGATCCGGCAGTTGGGACTCGAGGTGGCCTTGCACAAGTCCGAGGCCATGTGTTTTCATGGTCCTCGGAACGCGCCACTGTCGGGTTCCCAAATAACGGTAGGAGGGGTTCACATCGGCGTCGAGTCGACGATGAAGTACCCGGGACTCGTCCTCGACAGCCGGTGGAACTTCGTCGAGCACTTCCGACGTTTGGCTCCCAGACTGCAGCGGGCCGGGGCTGCTTTGAAGCGGCTCTTGCCCAATCTGGGGGGGCCAAACGCCTCCTGCCGGAGGCTCTACGCGGGGGTCGTGCGGTCCATGGCCCTTTACGGGGCACCGGTGTGGGCGCGTTCGCTAAGGCTCCGGCCAGCCCGCCGGTTGAAAGCGTCCCAAAGGGTCATGGCCATCCGGATGGTACGGGGATACCGCACGGTCTCTTGCGAGGCGGCGAGCCTCCTTGCCGGATTGTCGCCGTGGGATCTGGAGGCAAAGGTCCTCGCGCACGTTTGGGAGTGGCGCGAGGAGGCGAAACGCCGGGGCGTAACTCCGCTGCCGCGAGAAATCACGGCACAGCGGACAGAGCTCCGGCGGGATCTCATGGCGGCATGGAGAGTGCGACTGTCGCAACTCAGCGCAGGGCACGCCACAATTGCGGCGGTAAGACCCCTCTTTGAGGAGTGGCTTGAGAGGCGCCAAGGCGTCCTCACCTTCCGCCTGACGCAGGTCCTCACCGGACATGGCTGTTTCGGGAGGTTCCTGTTTCGGATAAGGCGGGAGGAAACGCCCGGGTGTTATCATTGCGTGGATCGACCGGAGGACACGGTGGAGCATACGGTGGAGGTCTGCCCGGCTTGGGCGGAGCACCGCCGTGTCCTCGTGGCGGCGATCGGCGGCGGCGACCTCTCGCGTCCGGCCCTGGTTCAGGCCATGGTACGGAGCGAGAGGGAATGGGAAGCCGTCACCTCCTTCTGCGAAGCAGTAATGCTCGCGAAGGAGGAGGCGGAGCGCGAGAGGGAGAGGCAATCTCTACGCCCTCGCGCCCCTAGCCGCCGCAGGAGGAGACACTCTGGGCGTCGGGAGTCGATTGCCGACTCCCGGCCACCGTAGGCGCGGGCTTGCGGACGGCGAGCAATGGGCAGCTCGCCGTCCGGTAAGGACCAGGCCCGGGTCGACGGCGCGTCGTGTTCTACGCGCGCCTCAAAGAGATGTCAGCACCATTGACGGGGTCCGATAGGACCGATGCCTACCGGGGTCGCGGATTGTTCGAAAGAGTTACCGTGGCCCTGGCGCACAGGCAACTGAAGGAACACGGGTGGGTTTTAGTCAGTAAGAGTCTGACATGCCCTTCCGCTCCGCCCAGAGCGGGAGAGGTCATTTGATGATTTCCCACCCAAAAAAAAAAAAAAAAAAAAAGGGTCCTAAGTTCCGGCTACCATCTGTTACTTCATCCGGACTAATCGAAGGAATCCGGGCGCGAAGCGCCGGGCCACCACCTTCCGGCGTACCTGCGCAGGAACGAGCTCCGCGCCGGGTACATATTTACCCGCGTGGCCGCGTCGAGCAAGTTCCGAGGGTCTGGCAAGACCAACTGCCGACCCTCACCTTCCCTGGCGTCTGCAGCGTGCACACCGCTGCGGGTTGCATCACACCAGGCTGAGCCAGGAGAGTACTGTGCGACTCCCAAGGGAACTTAAGAAAAACCTTGTGACCATAAACCTACCTACCCCCTTTTCTCAATTGTGTTATCAATATACTTTATGTTGACAAGGTACGTGGTTTCATTTATATAGACCACGTAAACCTCTTCCGTCACAAGAAAGAAAATTTGTTACGTAATCAGGGTGCTGGTCCTTTTAACCAATCTTTATGTATGTTGAGAAATGTATCCTTAGTACATTTAGAAGATGTCCACTTTTCATACAATTTTGATGGAAGGCCCGAAATTTTCATTTTGAGTTTCCTCAGGGAATAGAAGCATCCGATATATTATGTTGTACACATAAATAATCAAAAATGCGACTATTCCTTTCAGTTTTATCGTGTTTTAACCATTCTTCGAAAAACTCCAATTTTGTCATAGTTACGACTCGTTCTGAAACAAAGTAAATAATTTTTACTGCGGGCCTTTTCGGGAGCTACAATATATATGAATCTATGCTTGAATGTTGTAATTATAACATATAGAAGAATCAAGCTGGGTACACTTGGATAAAAAAAGTTACAACCCTTTAAAGTTTAAAATTAAGGAAAATTATGTGTGATTATTTTAACATACTTATAAACTCAAATTACAACAAAAAGATACATACTTTTTTTTTAAACAAGTCAAAAGAGTAAGAACATACCTTCAACAGTAGAATCCATCACAAAAAAATCGTTTCACTTCACTATCAATTTTAGGAGATGCCACAAGTTTGCTAAAAATACAACTATTTTGTAAATGCAAGTTGCACTCCCTTTTTAATTAACATTGACCCCTCCACAAAATTATTTAATGAGGTGACAAACAAATTATTTCTTAGAATTCCTAACCTGGGAAGGGTTGTTTACAAGTTGTTATTCACGAATTCCTGGAAATGATGACATGAATTTTGTCCCGCTAGCTTTTACTAGTCGAAATACTGTGCGCCGTGACGATAAGATGGCACAATAACAAATCCATGAACGAAATTATAGTTTTGTACCTACCTATTATGGTAAAAGGACTATTGGTGTAAAATGAGAACACACAAAACACTTAGTAGTGGAGATTTTAATATTAATTTATTGGAAAATAACTCGATTGCTGTTAGATTATTAAGTATTTTCGGGTCATTTGATTTGTCAAATACTTTGACAGGTATAATCAAAGGTAAAATATTTTTATTGAACCAACCCGAGTGACAGCTTCGTCTGCCACTTGTATAGATAATATTTTTTATAATTGTGATTATTTACACAAACAAATTGTAAATAAGTTGCCATCTGATCACAGTGACCAAACATTTTGCTCCTACATGCCTTTACGAAAAATTCAAATAAGGTTTAGGCCAATTACATGTAAAAATTTAGAGAAATTAAATAAATCTTTAGCCAGTACATTATGTGATCGAAGTTTTAATAATATAGGTGACCCAAATGAGTTCTATGCCCAGTTCTTTTCACTATTAGACACGCAATTTAATGAGACGTTTCCACTAAAGACATTTTGCTTTTAGTGGATGTGTATATACTTAGTTAATATTAATTTTGATAGTTAAGTTTAATATATGATCAATGACGGCAGTTGCGACGCCGGAAACAGTGCCAGTCAACCTGTCACATCGCTTGATGTCCAGCTGGTGAGATGCCCGTATTGCTCACAGGAGTAGTAGTATATTATTGGGCATTCTGTCCCACCTGTCGCGCAGTCGAACAAGTTCGCCTACGCTCCGTTGTGATAGAATGCCCAATAATATACAATCGACTCGACTGTCTTGTATACATTAAACCTTTTGAACCAAAAAGTGTTTAGTTTGTTGTGTTCGCCTACGCTTCATTGTGATAGAATGCCCAATAATATACAATCGACTCGACTGTCTTGTATACATTAAACCTTTTGAACCAAAAAGTTGTACGAGCCTCACCATGGCTGCTCTTCAATATAAGATAGCGATTGTTTGATTTTAGTCAATCAAGCATTTGTTGGTAGAACAATTCTGTTTGAGCTGTTAGAGCTGTATACCTGTCCTGATGTTTTGATGAACCGTTATCTGTATTTTTCTGACTAGTTTGAAAATCTTGAATAAATATAATCTCACCGCTAGAATTCCTTATAATAAGTTTACAAATGTCTTTTATATCAGATTTCTCTGAGTCATGCATTGCAGTTAACTTAGTTATATTTATTTAGTTTAGTGATACGAAATGCAACCTTCTTACTACAATAGTAAGAATCGAATGTAGCGTTAAATTACTTCTAACAATTATTTATAAGTTTAGAACTGAAATGATGGCATAAGCGCCGAAGTCGCTTCGGCTCACTCCGTTCGCGTAGGTACGCGTAAAATAATCTTAGATAAACATATTTGAGGGTAAGAGTGGAGAGCAGTGGTGGTCCAGTGGTAACGGTTGCGACTTACAAGTTGTAGGCCATGGTTCAAACCCAGGCTAGCGCTTTACTTTAAGTAATTCATCACCACTGTTCTTTGTGAGAGGAAACCTTAGTGGGAAAAAAAATTGACAAATTGAAATCTAATAGTTAATCATAAATCGTAAGCACATTACCATCTACCAAGCCTTCAGGATCTTTTCACTGCTCTTTTTCATAACGACCAGACGGTTCTTTGATAGTCTTAAAGACGCGGAAAACTTTGGTTGCACGATTCAGGAATTGATGTTTTTAGTTCATTCGATATGTCCTAGATGGTGCTGTAGTACTTTTGTAGTGTATACTCACCGAGGAATCAGCCACGCGAATGCGCTTGAATTTTATTACCTACAGAGTCCAGAGTTGACCTATGCGCTCGATAGATGGCATTTGACGTTGAGTTAGATCTTGCTATGGTTTCGTTACCGCCGTTAGTATTAGTATTTTCGAATATCTGATCTACTTCGATCGACAATCGAGCATGTTCTTCTCGCTTCGGATAAACGAACGCGAAATAGACAGTAGATAGTAGATAGTGTTAAAGTCTATAAATATTCTTGTAATAAACAGTTTTACTTATTGTTAATCAGTTTGTTAACTACAGTAATCATGAAGTTTGTTAAACAACCACAATCGCTGCATGTAAACATAATTTGCGATGATTTTTGTAAAAATAGTTCGCGTCATGGAGCATTAAATTGTTACCGAATTCAGTACGATTGTGACTGTCTGTCACCTATTCCTAATTAATAACAAAATATGATATTTCTTTTAAAACTTTCCCACGATTTCGGGACTCTTAGAGACACATTAAATCTCTACTTTATGATCTGTCAGTTTGACATGTTACCCTAATTAATAACAAAACACTTATTTACTTGAAATTGTATAATGGGTGGCACTTATGCCAGCCATTAGTCGAAGGGCAATATTTGACGTCAGTTAGGATGCAATAATTCAACTATTTCTAAAGAAAGAAAGCGATTATTGACATCTGGCCGCCAAAACTTGATACCAAACGAACCCTTAAAACAAAGGAGGAATTCTACAGAAACGTATTCTGTGAACTTGCGAGAATTTGGGTTTATGTTACAAAAAACAGGAGGCCGGTGTAGTGATGGGGATGTTAGAAGATGGAAAGAAACGAATGGTATGGCAGTCGACTTAGCACCGCGGGAAGTGATAGACACGATAGTCTAGGAATTTGAATCAGGATCGCGAGAGGCGACAGACACTAGAGTCCAGGGTAGTTAAGTTAGGAGACTTAAGGAATGCCAGTCCATTACGACAGTAAGGGACCGAGCATTACTTATTAAGTTGTTAGTGGGTTAAAGGCCACGTTAGGTAGCGAACGACGTAGTGTACGCTAAACAATTGAGTTCAGTGAGTTGTGCCCGAGGTGAAACTGGTAATACGTGCAGTATTCCGTAAGTATAATCCCCTCCAAGGAGATATTTGGTAAGTGTCAACTTTAATATTTAGTATCGTAGTTTATAATTAATGCTGTTTTCTCTTGTATTAAGTGACCACCTCCTAATCCGTACCTTGCCAGATTTTGTCACTTGCGTTTGGTTATAGGGAAACGGAGAAGGCCTACCGCTAAACTTGACAATGAGCACCAACGCTCCTGACTCTTGACAATTGTTGACCCTTAACCGACGCACCACATATGGAAGGCAGAACCGTAAATACAGTTCATCTAAACCAAACTAGGCTATAAAGCCGATCTCTAATTACATTATGAATTAATCAAATGTTAGTGATGATTACTGCTTCCAAAAAGGTCTGGCCACAGAACACTTTGCGTGAGGCTTGCTACATGCACATGTCCAGGGAAGGGGGTAGGTTTCAAATAGAATCACAACCTGGATTGGTAGTCGTTCTAAGAACGCTAGGGACCGTATCTCGATAAAAATCTCCAACCGGCTATGGTATGCAATTTACTAAATCGACACTATTTATCGAGACACGTCAATATGGATGCTTTTGCGGTGAAAACCGCACTGCATTCTCTCAATGGGGAAGATTAAGGAAATGTGAAGTGACGAAATACCACTTCGGTGTGCACCAAGTACGATCGCATTGAGTTTTGCTACAGACTGAGTCTACGGTACGCTTGTACTAGTTTTCTATTATCTTAGTAAAAAGGGGGCTAGGCCGCCGTAAGGGTGTCAATAACATTAGTACGCGTTTAGTACTAATCAACACTTGTCTCACTCAATGGCAGTTGGACTTCGCAGTACTCTGTCTTTAGGATTGAGTAAGACATTTATTTAGTGCATAGGAAACGTGTTCTATTAGAATCGTACTAGTGTCCGCAGAGGTTCTATGCGTTAGGTCTAGCAGGACACGTATAATGAGGCAGACGTTGTAAAACGGTTCCCGGTCTCACTAAAGTGGGTACATTGAAAACACATAAATTAACGTAGCTATAAATGATTAATGTAAGTGCAAGCGTAACGATCCTTTTACCCCTTCATATTATCAAAACTATTGCAGATATTAGAGCTCACCTGCGAGAAGGGAGACGACGGCGTTACGATATTTATAATACGAGTACTTAATCATATATTATATACGTTTGTATACCCTCTCGTCTTCTTAACTTCACATATTTATAATTATAATACTTATATTTCCTAACTGTGAATTCCCAATATTAACATAACCTTGTGTCCCCTCCTTGTCCCCTAGCTTTCTAAGTCGGGACAAGACAGTCTAGTTTATGGGAATTCATTTCTTATAATGGTGGGAGGGTGTCCAAGTTTGGTGACGAGCCCTACAGGAACACGCGGCTGGGCGGGCGTGTTCCCTTTCCCTCAAAGGAAAGCCGATCTTAATACTAATATTAGCATAATTAGGAAAAACGAAAATTTTCTCAGGCTGGGGTCCGCCGGGTACAGTCACATGTGGCACCGCGACCAGGATTCTAGTCATTAAATGTACTGATTCATTTCAGTGCAACGAGAAAGAACTACATATGGGTTACTACTACAATAACACAACGTAAACGATAACACAACGTAATTTTATGGAACTATATATTGTTAGAGACGACAAGAGTTACAACGGCTACAATAACTTATGTTTTAATTAGGTAATGGCTTGATAATGTTGGTTGAATTCTTCAACAGCTGGTAGCGGGTTGAATGATCGTATGATTTATTTGTTGATGTGCTTAGATTCAATTGTCATGAATCTTGGGATAGTTTCCAGCATGATGTATTGGTTGCTGAGTATTTGGATTCCTTTGTCACGGCTTGTGGGTTCAATCCCCGCATGTATAGTATTTATAGTAGGGCTTTTGGTTCTTGTGCTACTGCAATAATGGGTTCGACTCCCTGCAAACGTGAGTTTTGTATCTGACAGCTAGTGAATGTGGAATGTGTCGAGTGCGTTTGAGATTTAGATATATGTGTGTGGAGTGAACTTAGGTAAAAGACATACCCTTATTATGGGTAAACCAAATCATATTAGTAAGTAAGACCTACGAAGCGTGAAGTTTGTACAATGACAATTAATTTACCGAGATGGTACATTAACTATCATCATAAGGAGTAAATATAATTCTTTTAAACTCCGCATTCGGAGACATATGTCGTATAATTGAATAGATACTCGTTTGGCCTTATTTCAAATTCCAGGACATTTAAATCTTCACTTGGCTGCTACTGGGTACGCTATGACTAAACCTTTGGTTTGTGCATTGCGCTTAGTTTGGAGTTTCTTCAAAATCAGCTGACATCGGCTGCCTCCAACAGCAGTGGCTGTAGCGTGACTCCTGTTACGAAGCTAAGTTTTACTTTTATTAGGCACTCCAGTTACCCGTTACTACGCGGTATAATTTTTGTTATCTCATTTAATATTAATATGTTCATATGCTGACTAATTCAGGTACTCCATTTTATAATAGGAAATTGACAAACTTTTGTCACACTACGGCAATAATTGTTTATATAGTCCAGGATACCTATCCATATTTTCTAATCAGCATGTAACGTCCCAATTCTTATTGGATTTCAAAACTGCTCTAACCTCTTAGAATCAGAGGGGGGCGGCGTAAACTATAATATCTTATTGGAATAAACTATAATATGTTTATGTGCAGACTGTTTCAGCTGCTCCATTTTATAAACGGAGGGAGAAATTGACAATCTTTTGTCACACTGAGGCAATAATTGTTTGCACAGTCTAGGATAGCTATATTTTCTAAACAGTATAACTTCCCAACTCTTATTGGATTTCAAAACTGCTCTAACCTCTTAGAATCAGAAGAGGGCGGCGTCGTATTGGAATAAACTCTAACATGTTTATGTGCCGACTATTTCAGCTGCTATTGGATAAGATTGCGGGTAGCTGACTAAGCTGACTCAGCGTTGAGGTGCATAAGGAAAGGCCTCTGTCCAGCGGCAACTGCTATAGGCTGAGTTTAGAACGAGGGAGCACCGCAGGTAGCGTGGCTCGATAGCACAAATACTCTTTAATGAGACCCTGGTATGTAAAACTACATTATAAGCATGCACAGGTTCTCGGATCTTATTTGAAGCGAGGTAGTTTAATCTGAATGATATGACAAGAGTACTTTTAAGAAGATTTACTTCAAATATCATAAAGCAATTATAACGCATTGATTGAAGATGCTTCTGCGAAACAGAACTAAATTATAGCAGAGATTGCATCTTACTATAATCTTATTGGATTCAAGTTCCAACTGGAACGAGTATAATTCTTTGATTAGATGAACATAGCGTAGCGAAGAGGGTTATTAAGAGAGTTATTCTGAAAAATAATAAAATTGAAAAATCGAAAATAAAAAGTATTATTGATTATTGACTTGGTATCGTATTGTTATGTGATTATTTACGAGTCTCATAACAACCACCTGAAATATTTTGCAGGTTCAAAACTGCACCTTGTATATATACAGGGTGGAAAAAATCAATGGGCCCTGGAGGGAAACTACTTTAAATCCTTAAGCTAGATTATTTTACTTAAAGGAAACATTCCTTTATTTTTAAAAAGAAACAAAACTGTATTCACAGATTTCTCAACAAGCTTACCTAAACGGGGAATCGAACCAGCTAAAATATCAAAAAATAAACACTCGCTATTTTATTCTACTAATCGATAGGATTATTGTTCAGGATAAAATCTCTCTAATCAATATTTGGTCTTAGAAATAAAAATATCACGAAATCTAACATTAATTGTATTTTATGATTCATTCTAATACGAAGGACACGTAAACATGAACGAAAATTATTACCTAGCATGACATAGTTACTTGAACTATTTAAAATTACAATTTGATACACTTTAATAATTTTACTGATAAGTTGTTCGAAATGAGACCCTCGTTACGGATACACCAATTTAGTCTTTATTGAAATTCACATCGTGAATGCTTCCAACAACATTTTCTACCTCAACCTTTAGCTCTTCTACAGACTTCTTTTCTCTTCTCATAAGACTTTTTGTAAATAACATTTTTTACATGGCCCCATAAAAAATAGTCCAGACGAGTGTAAGACCTAATGTTTCTTGGAGAAATTTTATCTTTAACATTGACTGTATCGACTAGTGAAATAAAATAGCGAGTGTTAATTTTTTGGATTTTTAGCTGGTTCGATTCCCGGTTTAGGTAAGCTTGTCGAGAAATCTGTAAATACAGTTTTGTTTCTTATAAAAAATAAAGGAATGTTTCCTTTAAGTAAAATAATCTATCTTAAGGATTTAAAGTAGTTTCCCTTCAGGGCCCATTGATTTTTTCCACCCTGTATATATTATATATAATATTATAAATGTGAAAGTGTGGATGTTTGGATGTTTGTTACTCAATCACGCTAAAACGGCTGAACGGATTTGGATAAAATTTGGCACACGGGTAGACTATGACCTAGATTAGGACATAGGATACTTTTTATCCCGATATTCCCACGGGATCGAGATTTCTGCGAGTGAAACCGCGGGGTGCAGTTAGTATCCTAACTAATATTATAAATGCGAAAGTAAGTTTGTTTGTTTGTTACCTTTTCACGCCTAAACTACTGAACCGATCATCCTGAAATTTTGCATATACGTTGTCAGGTGTACAGGAACGGACATAGCGTACCTTTCATCCCGAAAAAAAGCACTGTTCCCGAGGAAAACAACAATAACGTTCTTATGATAATAGATGGTGCCACGTGTCTTTCGAATCATGATTGAATTATATTATTGTAGAAACTTTAGTGGTGTGTTAAGAGTTTTTATTTTTTATTTAGGTACTTAATACATTTTGTGAGTCTAGAGTGTCGATAGACCGGTTTTTCATCCTCCTAACTATAATTCCCTGAACAACCCGAATTGATTGTCAAATTCTAAATTAACGCGAGCGAAGCCGCAGGCAAAAGCTAGTTTATAATAAAATTACAAGCTGTGCCCTACATAATAAGTAATAAAATAAACATATACTAAAACCTGGCCAGTGAACATATCTATGCCAAACAAAAATCACTTTCCCTAAATCTAAAAAATGCTTATAAGTGCCCTATCGGGCGTTAGTAAGCACTCTGCTTAACCCTTCGAGGATTACATGCGTGATGATATGTGCTAAGTAAACGCCCTAATAATACCTCACACACGTGTGAGTTTTTATAATATGAAAGGATACTGTCAAGGCTGTTCATTAGTAAACACAACAAAGCAACGCGGGCAGTGTTATAGATTTTTTCCGGTTATTCCCTGAGTACCCCGATCCCCGACGCCCCCGTCTCTGAGGACACCGATTTATTTTTATCCTGATAAATTTTATTAAAAGTCAGTTTAGCTTAAAAGTATCGTCAGCAGATGATATGTTAAATAAAATTTTATTACTTACTAAAAATATAATATAACTTCAAGGATCAGGGAAACATGATAAAGTCTTGCTTGGTTAAAGTAAATATTATAATTAGAGAATACAATATAGAGTTTCCTAGAGTAATCACAGGTTTTAATTATTATCACAATAGTTCCTTTTTCAATACAGAAAATCAAAATACCTACTCTAAATAGAACATTAACATAATTTTAATAATACGCAAAAACAGTCTCACTTTCAGAAATTATCATTTATAATGTAGCATAGTAAGTAGTTATCTCTAAAATAATCTTTTAACAAGCAAAATCAGTTTAACTTTCATTATATTTTTTAAAATACAGAATATCAAAAATGCTTTTGAAAATATTGATTATTAACCTTAAAGCATCAAAACATGTAAAAATCAACTACAAAAATAGTCAAGATTTTCAATTGACATTTTTAGTCTTTTCGAAAAATATACAAATCAACAATATTTTAAAAATCGTTGTTAAAATTATTAATTAACTTAAAAAATTGTCTCAAGAGTTGAAAATATCGGTTTTTTAAATTATAAATAACATTTATAAATAATCAAATTTAGTGATAAAAGTTTCAAAAATCAAAAAATTAACATGTTCAATCAGTCTTTTCAAAACATACAAAATCAGTGTAATCTCAAATCATTCTTCTCACAGTAATTTGATAATTATAAATTATTAACCTAAAAATTAACAATTTTAATGATCACAAAGTTGTAAATTAAAAAAAACTAAGTATTAACAATTTTAATCAGCCTTTTTAGGGGTTATGAGCACGATTTTACTAAGGTCTTTTAAAAACGTAGTTAATGCAATATGTCTTTCTTCATAGTCCTTTGTCAGTTTTGCGATAGCTTTTTCGTTGAGAATAGTTCTGCGTGTAAGACTAACAGCATTATTATATTCACGATTTAGGTTATCCAATATTGTTATTATTTGTACCAGTGACGAGTATCTGTCAGCTGTCATAGACACGTAAACAGTCTTATATTTTCGTCTGGTAACATTGACAGATACCCGTCACTAAATTAGTAATCGACTAATTTAATGAGTATTGTTTGGGTGCGCCAAAGTTCACCTAAATTTTCAACTCCGATAATTGGAAATCCGAAAATGTTCTTCCTAACATTTTTCATCCTAACAATCACAATTCCTAACTACTCTGTCTCTAAAGTTCATAATTCCGAAGCATTCAACTTCATAATGTCAGTAGCTATAAACATCTATTATACTTTTATTTGTTTTCCTATATTTTCTCAACATAACCATCTTTTACACTATTATTCAAAGTCATATCTTTTTTGTTTAGATTTCTTTTTATAGGTTAGGTTAGGTTAGAACTGTGACCAACTACGTGCGAGCCGAGCGAGCGAAGCGAGCGGTGCCGCGGCAGCGGCCGGCGAGCGCTACCTCGAAATTGGTCGCGAAGTATTTTTTTCATAGTGCCCCCAAGACGACACTCTGTTACACTTGGTAAATGTTTCTTTCTGAGTATGAGTGAAAATATTATGGTAATTATGTTTAGGGATAAAAGCGTTATGATAAAAAACAGTAGGAGTTTAAATATATTTACAGTAATGATATTATTCATTACAATTTTCGGAAACATGAGCGTTATGAACATCGCCGGTAGCACTACAAATAGTATGAATGAAAACTTTAGGATGAAAAATTTTAGGAAGATTGATCATTCGGATTACAAATCATTAGGAAGAACAATTTCGGGTAAAGAACTTTAGTTGAGCCAATATGGACCCGTATTGTTTGGCTGTTTGAAGTTGAGACTTTTGCCAGCATTATTTTGAATTGTGACAGTTTGACTTTTGCACGCCACTTGTAATTGAACCGTCGAACAGAACGTTGATATTTTGCTGTGAAAATTATATAGAAGAATATTTAAACAATCGTTGTTTTATTTCTGAGTTGGTGTTGAGTTCCTACAACTCAGAAGTGGGATAAATACAGGACGCCCACAAATTTTGGATTTTAAATATTAGTCAATATGGACCGTGACAGTAACCAATCGCATAGGAGTCAATCCCGTTTTACTCCGGATGTTGTGAGCATGAAACGTAAGCGTCGCCGCAATGATGAAGCCAGTGAGAATCGCCAGAGTAAGAAGACGCGTCGCAGGCGGCATAGAAATGCGCCTAGCATTCGAGTGACCATGACGAGAGGATTCAACCTCGAACACGGACTGATGGGCAGCGTCGACGAAGACGGGAACGTAGCCGCGAGGATCAGCATCGGTCGCGCCGAAACCTGGCGAGGAAGCGGAGTGAGCAGCGGCATACCGGACGCCGTACGCGACCGTCTGACCGAAGTAGCTCATCAAACATCACAGTAAGTGATGAACCACGCGGGAATATTCAGATAAACAAATTGTTTGCTAACAGTGAGACTCAGTTATTTTTGAACGAGTTTATTAAATCTTTGTCGAATGCGAGGCCAGAAGGCAATAAATTTCCGATGTTATGTAATGTTATTCTTGAATTTGACCCCATGGTCAAGGACCAGACGGTCCACATGTGGCTTAAGAAGGTCGATGAATATGCGAAGCTGTACCGTTGGGGTGATGATTAGGTTATACATTACGCACTACCCAGACTTGCGGGAGTTGCTAGAACATGGTATCCATGGACTTGCGGGAGTTGCTAGTGTGGTCATTTTCGTGGCCTGAGTGGAAAATTAAATAAATTGATTCCTTTCCTAGTAGTGACGATTATGCAGAATTACTGACCGAAATGTTAAACAAACGCGTGAAATTTAGAATTATATTATTATGAAAAATTTAATATGTTGGATCGATGCGACATTTTCGGGAAGTGTGCCGTTGATTGCTTGCTCTATGGCATTAAGGATCGTTCCTTGAAACTTGGTGCTAAAGCAGCCAAGTGTTAAGAGCCTGAAGAGGTTCTTAATTACTTTCAGTCTACTAAACAAAGTCGCGATTTTGACAAGTCTAAAATTAGCCAAGATAAAAAGACTACCATCAAGTAGTACGAATTCGAATACTAGACAGTTTAGTGGGAATGATTCAAACTTGTCTAGGCCACAATCTAGTGCATCTATAACTTGTTTTAATTGTAAAGAAGTAGGTCATTTTAGTAGTATGTGTACACAAAAGCTGCTGAGATGTAACATTTGTAAAAGACTTGGCCATGTAATGATCGATTGCCCGCAGCTATCATCCGAAAAGAGTAAAGATACTTCTAGTGCAGAAAAGAAAGTTATGAAAGTCGATGTTGATGATACTAGTAATGAGAAATATTTAATCTCGCTAAAGGTTAATGGTGTTATGGTTATAGGGTATGTAGATTTAGGCAGTCAGTGCACATTGATACAATGTAGCGTAGCAAAATTATTAGGAGTTAGTTGGTCAGTAGGCGAGTTATCTGTTATGAGAGAATTAGGTAATAATATCGTTGTACCAATAGGAATTGTGCGTGTAAAAATAGATATTAATAATATCGTAGAGATGGTTGACGTTTATGTAGTTGAAGATGGCATAATTCAATATCCAGTGTTAGTTGGTCACAGTTTTACTGAAAAACCCGGAATCACTATTACAAAAACCACAAATTCTGTAATATTTAGCAAGGAAGAGCTAGAGGAAGAGCAATAAATTGCGCTTATTTCTTAAGGCAAATGTTGAAATTCAACTAAAAGAAATTACTATGATACCAGTTTTTTCCGATAGAAGCTACTCTGGGTATGAGTATGTTAGGGGTTCATTAAGAGGTCCGCCTGGTAAGGAATTTTAGTTATTGCCAGGTGAATACTACCTTGAAAACAGTTTTGGGGCAATTCTAATCCAAACTTATAGCGACCATTTACTTTTGCTAAATAAAGATACATTGGTTAGTCGAGTTTATAGATCTCAAAAAGGTTTTGAAATCAACATGTTGGATTTAAGCAACCACGATACGAGTTCAGATCTGAATTATGGCGATCACTTATCTGATGATGAGATATTTAGATTGAAGTCTCTACTAAAGTGATACGAGAGTTGTTTTTCCTCTTGTCTAGCTGATTTAGGGTATACTAACGTAGAACAGATGGGTATAGAATTGAATGACATGTAGCCGGTGGTTTACCGTCCTTATAGACTCTCTTATTCGGAACGTGAATTGGTTCGAACGATGGTACAGAAAATGAACGACGCCGATATTGTTTGTGAGTCTAACTCACCCTATGCGAGTCCTATCCTTCTTGTAAAGAAGAAAACGGGTGAGCAGAGGCTCTGCGTTGATTACAGAGCCTTAAATAACAAGACTCGTAAAGAGCACTATCCTTTACCACTGATCGTCGACCAATTAGATAGGTTGTCAGGCAATTCTTGACCTTGCATCTGGGTATTACCAGAGTTCAATAGCAGACGGTTCACAGGGGCTCCCGGCTTTTGTAACACCCGACGGTCAGTATCAGTATACAAGAATGCCTTTTGGGTTGGCGAATGCTCCTTAAATTTTCCAAAGGGTAATGAATAAAGTTCTCTCTGACTTGAAATACGTTGTTATTTACATGGATGATATCCTGAATCCCGCTAATATATTTAATGACGGTTTAACACGTTTAGAGGAAGTACTCCAGCATTTGGCAAATGCAGGGCTAACTCTCAAATTAAAGAAGTGTCATTTCTTCCAAAAGGAAATAGATTTCCTAGGGTTTTGTGTATCTAGAGATAGCATATGTCCCGGATCGCGTAAACAATTGCAATTTCCAATTTTCCTGTACCCAAAAACGTACATGATGTAAGGCATTTTATAGAACTTGCAAGATTTTTTCGTCGGTTCGTCAAAAACTTTACAATAATAGCATGCCCATTAACGAATCTTTTAAAATCCAAATTTGAGTGGAAATGGACAGCAGAATGTATATCTGCTTTTAAAACACTGAAAGAGGAACTCATAGAACGACCTATAATAGCTTTATTTGATGCGCGATTAGAGACTGAGTTACATACCGATGCATCAAAGATTGGCATTGCAGGCATTCTTATGCAGCGAGGTAGTGACAGCCACTTAAGGCCTGTTGCCTACTACAGTCGGAAAAATTCGGAAGATGAGCAAAAACACCACTCTTTTGATCTCGAGACGTTAGCTGTCGTTTCCTCGTTAAGTGGATTCCGTGTTTATTTATTGGGATTACAATTTAAAATAGTGACTGACTGTAATGCCTTAAGAACGATTTTGACGAAGCGTGACCTAATACCTAGGATCGCGCGATGGTGGGTGCAGCTACAGGAGTACGACTGTACCATCGAATAAAGGTCAGGTTCATGTATGGCTCATGTGGATGCCCTGACTCGTGCTCCAGTGGCTGAACACACTGAAGATACTAATACACATATAATTGACGTATTGCAAGTAGAGACAACCGATTGGATTGCCACCTTATAAAGTAACGACGAAGAGATAAAGCGAAGTCGAGAAATTCTTCTCGACGATGAAACGAAATTCGTTGCCGATGTACGAAAGAATTATCAGCTGAAGGGTGACTAGGTATACCGTATCTTAGATGATGGAATTCGTTGGGTGGTACCAAGAGGTGTTAGGTGGCAAGTTTTGCGCATGAACCACGATGATGTAAGGCATTTTGGCTTCGATAAAACGCTGAGTAGGTTAAAAGCAACATTTTGGTTCCCGAAGATGCGTCGATTTATTTAAAAGTACATCATCATGCTTACAATGTGCACACCATAAAGCACCATCAGGTCAAAAGGAAGGGTTCTTACACCCCAGCCCAAAAATAGAAATCCCATTCCATACATTGCATGCGGATCATCTCGGCCCATTTGTTCGTTCTAGGAGGGGCAATATTTATATTTTGGTTATTGTTGATTTTTTCACAAAATTTGTTAATATACGTGCCGTGAAGGATACGAAAACATCAACTGCAATCAAAGTATTTCACGAGTACTTTAGTTACTTCGGTGCTTCGTCCAGGCTAATTACAAACCGAGGTACGTGTTTACTAGTGGGAAGACAAAGAGTTTACAGAAATATTGAACATAAAACACATACTGAACGCGGTAGCTACTCCTAGAACAAATGGGCTGGTCGAGAGGTTCAATCGAACTATATCTGATGCGTTAAGCGCCAAATGTCATGGCAACTATGAAAATACATGGGATGATTATGCAGGAGATATTCAATTAGGTATGAATACGTTAAAATTATTACTTGTTAAAATTTTGGAAACATCATCTGCTTTTCAATATTTGTAAATATGTGAGCACCATGTATCTATCACATAATTAATTTACCTGCCTTTGCATTATATTTAATTCTTTTTACCTATTGTGGTATAGTAATTTTATTCTAGGTGCATCGTCTTCACATATGATTACATAATTAATGTGAACTTACATAATATTGTAAAATATTTTAAAAGAGTAACGGTGGAGTTTTTTGCCCATTCTTCTCCATACGAAACTACCCTTTGGAAGGGGCAACTAGAATCAATTCTAATTTTTTGTAAATTTTGACGTTCAAAAGTGCATTTTATGTGCCTATTTGAAATAAATGATTTGACTTTGACTTTACGACGGTGAGTAAAACGACAGGGAAGAGTCCCTCAGAATTATTTTTCGGGTTCAAATTAATTTCGACATCGGAAAATATGTTGGGAGACGCGATTTCTGAAATAGCAATGCAACTGAGGTCCGATGCTAAAGAGAAAATCGATAGGGATCAAGAAAAGGCGACGGTCAGGTTTGACAAGAACAGAAAGAGACCGAAGTTATACGATGTAGGAGATCTTGTTAGAATCGAGAGAACAGTCATTGATAAAGAGCACATAGGTAAATCTAAAAAGCTTATACCAAAACTTCAGGGCCCGCACCGAATCGTACAATCTTTACCCAACGACAGATTCATAGTAGAGGATACTCCACTACCTAGAAAAGGAAACAAACGATACGAAATCATAGTAGCAATTAATAAAATTCATCCTTGGCTTAATTTTAATGATTATTCCAGTGACGATGGCAATGGAAACGATAATAATGACAGTGAAACTGATAATGAATCATGAAGTTAATTTAGGCAGTATTATTAAAATTAATGAATTTTGAAGTATTATTTAATTACTTATGACGTTACTAATGTTATTACAATGCAAGGATATTAAATAATGTATGAATTATCAAGATGATTGACCGTATTTTGTATAATTGTGCATTGTAATAAATATTTGATTGTCGATATGGAATTAATTGAAATTGAGACTTAGGAATGATTCGTGCAGATATTGAATGGAACTGTGACATAGTTCCGCACAGATTATGATCATAGATTGAAATAGTAATATGAGCACAGGCTATGAACAATCAGTACGGAAACGAATGGTATCAAGTAATTGGTATCGTACAGATGATTGTAGACCGTAGCAGACCGTGCAAGATGTGTGTTTAAGATAGATTTATTATGAGCATAGACTATGAGCAATTAGTGCAGAAATGAATGATATCGAGGATAGATATCGCACAGATGATTGTATATCATAGTGGATCATGCGAGACGCGAGTTTTAGATTAAAAAAAAAATGAATTGATAACATGTCATAGATGATTGTATTAGAAAGTATGAGATAATAATTATGAAACTAAATTAATATATAGATTTATTATTGTATATGTACTAAAGTTTGTCTTCGAATATCTATTTTCATGAAGTGAGGGGACTCACTTATTAAAGGATGGCCGAGTTGTAAGACTAACAGCATCATTATATTCACGATTTAGGTTATCCAATATTGTTATAATTTGTACCAGTGACGAGTATCTGTCAGCTGTCATAGACAAGTAAACAGTCTTATATTTTTCGTCTGGTAACATTGACAGATACCCGTCACTAAAGTAGTAATTGACTAACTTAATGAGTATTGTTTGGCTGTTTAAAGTTGAGACTTTTGCCACCATTATTTTGAATTGTGACAGTTTGACTTTTGCACGCCACTTGTGATTGAACCGTCGAACAGAACGTTGATATTTTTGCTGTAAGAATTATATTGAAGAATATCTAAACAATCGTTGTTTTATTTCTGAGTTGATGTAGAGTTCCTACATGCGCTTCTTTGTTGTATTTTTGATACATTTTATTCAAACTGAATGACCTTTATTAAACCTATGATTCAACATTGCACAAAATTTTAAATAAACTACTTTCGCCTTATGTATTTCAAACACATACATTTAAGCACTTTTTATGTCGACCGTAGAAGTTGAAAACAATAGAAAAAAGAAATGTAATCATATTTATCCTATTCGGGGTTTTCCGGGACGGGGGCCTCGGAGTACGGCGTACTCATGGAATAACCCGTTTTTTCCATCAGGTATTTCTCAGTAGCAGCCCGGAGTCAGGATTTGTGCCCGGTTGATGGCAATAGACTCACCTCCTGTTACATGGGACTTAAACATAACTGCCGTAATGTGGGTGTACTATAGGTACACCCCTGCCTAACCCTTCAGGGAAATACAGGCGTAATGTTATTTTATGTTAAATCTTCATTTTATTTTTTCCTAGAAAATCATCAGTGTTCCACGATGGCGCCTACACCTCAGCGACACATATCGACTGGGGAGGAAAATATGTTAGTAACTGATCCGGCTATACAGGAACTACCGCTAGATGGCGAGAAGATCGTCATCACTGGAATGTCTGGCCTCTTCCCTCAGTCCCACAACGTTAAGCAACTTTCCGATATCCTTTACAACAAGGTAAGTTTAATTTAGATGAAGAATATGTCTGTGAAGTAAAGTCGGGGAAATTTATTGCTCATCAAAATGACTTCGAACTATAATTGTCCATATATTCTAATTACAAGTGTCATTATTTGACAGAAAATATGATAAACACTGAATTTTCGTGACTGCACGATAATTTACACAAAACAAATAAAATAAAACACTCATTTGTCACCTTTTAACATTTTGTGCACTTCCCAAGTACTGTGTTAGAATTATCCAAGATTTTTGAGGGGCTTCGATTAATTAACAGTATCTACTTACCATTTTTAGCTAGTTAAGCCTCGGTTTCACGGTGCAAGTTTAGTGCCTGTGGCATACCATAAATTAAGCCAACAATTTGACTGGCACCGTCTAAACAACTCGTACAATTGTTGCACGATACGGGCAAGTTAGTTGCCGTTAAAATTGGTAAAGGTTTAAAGACGGCCTACCCAAATGTCCCTTCTTTGGTATTGTTTGTCGAATCGTTAAGCTCCTTAAGTTTTGAGTTAAGTTGCACGATTACTGACAAATGCGGGCACTGACTGGACAGGTCCACTCATTTTGTGTGGTTTTTTCCTCAAAAGACCATTTCAGACATAAATCTACGTGGTCTTCACATGGTCCGACCAAGATTCTGTAGATTTTGTAGATCATCCTCCTTTTTTTTCCTAGGGTAATATATCTTGTCCGTCAGCTACTGATTTTCTCGGTAGGTCCCATTTGTTCTATGGAACATGACGTAATAGAACAAATTGAGAAAATATTGTCCCTATTTGTACTATAGAACTACATACTAGCTTTTGCTCCTGTTTTTATTTGTCTACGAATGCACAGAACTAAATGGGAATCGCTTTTCCCAAATTCTTCCATGATGAGATATATAAGACGTGAATGGCATTAATCACTGACGTTAATACCAGGTACAGTTCACTATCAAAAAAACGAAACTACTCGCTACATAATATTTTTGGTTTGAAAAATAAAAGTAAAACAGCAGTTTAACAATACGTGTTTCTGTAACTACAAACTAAAAACAATTCTTCTTACAGTTAATATATTCTTATATTAAACAGTCCGCGATAAAAACAAACTAAAACCATTCCTTCTTTTAACTAAAACATTCTTATATTAAATAGTCCCCGGAAAATACTTATTTTGTAGAAAGAGTTCTCCATCAAAAAATTTACAATATAAATCATGAATTTTGATGGTTTCATAGTCATTATGCATCGGGTACCGAATATTTAGGCAGTACTGACAACGGCCCGTGGATGACATACCCTCTTCACTCATAATTATGATACTCATACTCATGATTTCATGTACTTAAACAAACTTGTCAAAGCCATTTCATATAAAGTCGTCGGTTGTTTTGAGAATAATTTACGGATTACTTCAAGCCTGTTCATTTTAATTTAGTTTCTTTTAGTTTTGTTCAAAACAAGTATTGACATTTTCACTTATTTTTTGTGAATTATTTTGTGAACGGCCAGTGTGTTCTTTAATGAGTCGACAAGTAAATAGTTTTGTTCAAAAACATTTCTACGCTAATTTCTCCAACGGTTAACTGTAACTGGTTTTCTAATATGTACATGTCCCTGTTAATGGTTTTTTTTCTCGTTTAGTGAACGATTTAGATTTGTTTAATACTTTTATTGCTTTAATTTTATTCAAAATTGCATCCTGAGCCATTTATGTCAAAATAAACAATGACGGAGTTCTTTTAAAATGGCCCACAAAATCGTGATGCCAACTCTCCACACTGTTAGTGGTCCTATTTTTCACTCCAAAACAGCACCAAGACTTACGAAAATCATTTTTTAACCAGAATGATTCCATGTATTTCACAAAATTTTAATAAGTTTTCGTTTGAAATAGAAGCCACTTGCGCTTTTATATATACCCAACCATTTTCTAACTCTGATAGAGGTAAAAGCGGCAATACTGTACAAAGTGACACAATTCTTTGCAAGAATATATCATTTGATAAAGTTTTTTTGCCTATCGTCGTAAAGCTCGCGTAAAATTGAAGTAACAGCCGCAGTTGGTAATTCGCATTTGGGAAAACTTCTTGAAGAGCAGCGATTGCAGCCCTCTCAAAATCCGTTAAAATTTCTGTCGGTGAGTGATCGAATCATCAATGTTACTAAGACAAGTGGCAGCAAATCATTCTCGAGTGGCCAGCTTACATATCAACTTCAAGAAGTTTATATACTTAGTTTGTTCTATGGAACAATTTGAGACAAGAAGTACAAACTGTTCCAAAGTACAAATAGGACCTACCGGATTTTCTTAAAGCCCACTCCTTGCCTCTATTGATTTTTCTCTGAGGATTTGATATAACAATTTTTGATAAGTCTGGACGGTAAATGCTTCTAAGTCGATTATATTCAACGATTGCGGACTCCTGAGCTTAGATACAACCAAAGTTGACATTAAACCTATGCTCTATTCATAATTTCTAAAGTTTTGAGTTGAGCTGCACGATTACTGACAATTGCGTGCACTGACTGGACAAGTCCACTAAATCTGTGTGGTTTTCCTCAAAAGTCCATTTCAGACACAAATCTACATGGTCTTCACATGATCTGACCAAGATTATGTCTGGACTTTAAAAGGGACTGTGAGCTCTGAGTTTGTTTCGGGCTTTCTTCTCAGAGTAGTCAGATAAGAAACGCCGACCTCATATAGTTTCTAAAATATGATTTACGTGTAAAAATGTTTTACAAACCTACTTACAGAAATAAAATCATTTATCTTTTAAACAGAACGTACAATAAAATCGCATGTACAATAAAATCAATTCAATACTTTAATTAATTGTACACACTGTATTTAGACGAAGTGAAACTGGAATGAAATAATCGCCTTGCAATAATTGCCTTGCTGTAAACAGAAGTCGCTGGCAATTACGGAATGGAAATCTTGTATTCAATTACTGTAAGCCATTTTATGGAAACCCACGCTTGAAAACACTTGCATGCAATTCTTGAATGGCAATAAATATACTTGCTTTATGGCACGTGATTGCTCGGTAACATTCCAGAAACTTGCACCGTATAAATGGGGCTTTAGAGGCTCGTGGCTAAATGATAACAGCCGCACGGGTCGATCGCAGGTTAAGCTACGCTTGCCGCGGTCGGTTTGTGGTTGGGTGACTCTCCATTACATGTCGAGATACCTCCACGCCGCGGAAAGCGCGTTAAGTTGTTTATCCCAGCTAGAATTTCGTTAGTCATTACGGGTAGTCAGAAGCCCAAAAGTCTGACAATCAGTTTGCAACTGGGTTATGGAGATCAGATAGATAGGCAGTCGCTCCATGTAAAATACTGGTAGTCAGCTGCATCCTGTTAGTCTGGAACCCGACCCCAACGTAGTTGAGAAAAGTCTAGGCAGATTGACTTATTGCTAGTTCTTCCCAAAGGCAAAAATAAACTAGTGGAAGACAATATTGCAAATGTTTACCACATTTTTACGAATAATGTAGGGGAATGTGCTTTACCTGTGGACATTTTCCGGAATTTGAAATAAAAGTATTTTTTTCTTAAAAACTTCGCGTTTATTTAATTAAATTGTTTATCGTACGGCTTCGTCACTAATCATCTCTTAATAATTATCAGTCTAATACGCGAAAGCAAAAACAATTACTGAGAAAAATTAAAAAGTTCAAAAACCCTTATTATGTCCCTAGGTACAACGTATACATGTAACCTATGGACAGTACAAATGTACTTATGGACGGTAACGTACCTATGGACAAGCATTAACATTGCAACAAATTATTTAAAAAAAAACAATTAGTTCTTCTAAAAACTATAGAGGCTCTTCAAAATATAGAAACTAATAACAATTTTATTGTTTTTTGGAACAACAATACTCATTGTATAAATTTTTGGCAGAATCGCTATCATCAGAATCATCATCATCATCTAATTTGTAACACCTTAGGCAAACAAAGTTACACTCATCATCAGAGTCGAAATTCTCCTTGTGAGATTTTGGTACACATTTCTGATGATACCGTCCTTCACACATAGAACAGGTTAGCATATTTTTCTTATTCTCATATTTTCTATATCCTACACACATGACAAATGATATTTGAAGGTCTTCGAGAATGTTTATTTTTTTGTTCGAAGGTATATTTCTAGAACTAGGGCCCGGTTTGGAAGTCAGTTCGATGGGCGCAGGTTTTTTATTTGGTGCTTTCTTTTTTTCTTTTCTTTCCTGAGTTTTTCTCTTCTTTTCGGACTTTATTAAAGCTTCATTTCGGATAGCTAATTTCTCCGGCGTGTCAGTAAGAATTCGTGTTTTACCTGGTTTCCTTCCACGTTGAGATGACTTTCTCGGCGGTGCCTTTGGAAAAGGACGTAAAGATTCGAATGTTGGAGAAGTAGCAGCATTTTGAGGTCTTGAATTTTGTTCCAAAAGTAAGTCACGACATTGATCTTGGTAATCATTTTCTAAACAATCAACAGGTATCAAAACTTCTGATTTAGTTTGTTCTCCAGGAATATCTTGTTCCAGAGAGAAACCAACATCTTCTACAAGTGATTCTTGCTCCAAACATGTAACTGTGGTATCAACAACAGATTTCTGTCGACGATCAGTGACAAATGAACACAAAAAATCTTCATCTGTGAATATGTCCCTGTTAAACGGACATATGCCAGTAACTTCAAATCCTTTGATTATATTTTTTGGAGTGAATTAGAGGGAGTATGCTTCTCCTATGATTTCGGCAATATCATAAATAGTGATAGGTCTTCCTGGGTGATTCATTATCCACCTGTCAGCGGCCTTATCATACTGGGACTTAAACGGTCCAAACACACATCTATCCAGAGCTTGTAAATTGTCGGAGGTGTGGGGAGGCAGAGTTAAAAGAATTATACCGTTGTCTGAGGCTTTGTCAATTATTTCAATTGAAATGTGGGTTTCATGGTTATCCATTGTTAGTAAAACTGGACGTTCTTTCGTAGGTATCGCAAAGGCGATAAAATTATCTAAATATTGTCTAAAAATTTGTTCTGTGGACCATCCAGATTGATTGGCCGCTCCAACAGAACCTGGAGGTGCACCTTTAAGCATATTGTCTTTAAAAAACACCCTAGGAAAAAATAACATAGGAGGTACTGAGTTTCCTACTGCATTTATACAGGCAATCATGGTATTATTTATCCCCCTTTCTCCAGAAGTTAATTTTCCTAACTGCTTAATTTTTTTCGGTGCTGGCACTTTTCTTGGTTTATGTACTGTCGATATCCCGGTCTCGTCAACATAGTATATAGATTCAGGTGAAAAATTATACCTTTTCAGCACTTTTTCAAGATTATCAAAAAAATTGGAAACATTTGCCCTATTCAAACTGGTAGCTCTGGCTAAACTTGTTGCTTCAGGTTTTCGTAGGGATAGTTCTGGAAAACGTTGTCGATAACATCTAAACCACCCTATACCAGCCATTTTGTATTGATGCCAGCTTTCAGGAGTATTTTCTTCATTTTTTGCCACAGAAAACTGGTAGGCAAGTTCCCGGACTTGCTTGGAATCTAAACCCATATGCATGTATGCTGCCTTTTCTAAATATTCACGTAACAGAATCTCCTCATGCTCTTGAAATACCTTTTTAACGTCATTCTTCAAAAGCTTTATAGAATTTTCATTCAGATTATTATCTTTATTGAGTTGAAAATATTTAAAAATTGTAGATTTAGGTATTTTATATTTTTCAGCCACCTTACGAACTGAGCATCCACTTTTGACCTCTATAACTGCTTTGGAGAGAGTGTCTGGACAAATTTTATCCCGCTTCACTCCGGTTTTACTACGTGGCACTGAAAAAATACAAATTTAATGTAACTATTTGCATATTTAATTAATGTCCACAAGTACAACCGATATGATGTACCTATGAACAGTCCACAGGTACATTCATTCCCCCGTCCACAGGTACAAATATTAAGACATAACCTAGAAAGGGTTTAATCTTTCTAAAGAGCATTAATAGAATCGCAGAATGATCCTTAAATCGATGTGAAACATTAAATTCTGAAATGCATTTACAGTCACACTTCTAGGTTTAGTTCAAGAAAATCATCTTGAAAATATGCAAAAAAAAACTTACTTTTCAAAATAAAAATCTTCAACAGCACATAACAACAGATGTATCACTGACAGCACAATGAAAGTTAGTCAGTGTTGCCACTCGTCAAAAAAGGTTTACGGATGCGTTCAAATGATGAATTTACGTCTTTTAGTTTTTGACATATTGGTAGTGTCCATAGGTAAAGCCGTCCATGGGTACAACACTTGACCCTACATCCTGCAGCGTAGAGCTAGCTGCTAACACGCCGGGGACTCGAACTCCAGAGTGAGGTAGCTAAAAATCAAACTCACGCAGCAAATACTCGTAAAATTTATTATTATAATAAAAACCATCGGAAATAAAGATTAATAGAATAATAGGCAAAAATAAATAAAAAATCAGTCGTTGGAATTTTAAAAGGCTAAATAAAAAAATAAACAAGATTTTCAGAGAAAAAACTTATGATGTTACCAAATATTTAGGATCTCAAAGGTATTCTGACGAATTTAAATTCGATTGCAATCGTACGAAATTCGTGCCGCTCTATAAAGTGTTTTTCACAAATAAGCACAAGATTAAGGTTTATCTTTACATAATTCGTTAAGATAACTTTTAAAGAGATTATAAGATCTGATGAAGAGAATTTAGGAAATCACCTTAAAAATAGAATGTCACACGTCGGTGTAACACAGAACACTTCGACTATACTGATGCTTGGGCGTTATTGCGCCACACAAATAACTTGTTTAGCACCTGATGTCCAAGCTACTGGACCTGTGTCGTCGACCTTGCTCCGCAACGAGCCCACGCTTCTCTCCGCAAGCTCGGACTTCGGCAGCCGGCAGACGATGGAAGAAGACAGGCGAACAATAAATGGCAGGGTAAGGCCAAAAAATGTGGCCTTTCAAACAATCTAAGGAAAAGGAAATCTTCTTAGATTAAAGAACAGGGCACAAGTTACAAGAATACCGAATCTATGAAGGGATTACTCACCAAAAGAAAAAGTGACGATAAATTCCAGGGAACGTGCAGTCGATTGATATATCCGCTGAATACTCACATACCGTGGTTAAACATTAGTAATTTCAAATTCACATTCGAAGAATGTTTCCATATAATTGAAAAATTATATCATTTCTCTTGGAATTCCAACGATAGAATGTCTTCAATTTTTTTTCTTGACATTGTTCAGAACAATTGTCAATTTTTGAATATTAAAAAAAAAAACACGAAAATGTAAAAAGCTGACCGATTGACTCGTAAAAAGAATTTAATCGACTTGACAACAAAAAGTATGTAATTGCAGGAATTATACTGCAATCCGTATACCACTACTGGAATGCCACACATTCCAATAATATTAAAATATTAATATTTTGTTTGTCAAACAGGAGAACCCAGTAACTTCGGAGGGCCTAAGATGGAACTACAAGCATCCCGACCTGGCACAAGCCTCTGGTATGGCTCCCGAGTTAGATCGCTTTGATGCTCAGTTCTTCGCTGTGCACTACCTTCTCGGAAACAAAATGGATCCGATGTCACGCAAGATTCTCGAGCAGACCTATCAGGCCATTTATGATGCGGGTAGGTTGATCTTGGTTATTTAAGTTGGATATTTGTGGTACATTAAAAGAGATAAGTAACCAGAGTCTTCGGTTATAGTTGAAGTTTAGTAAGAAACCGATCGATGTTTTCGAATTAAAGGACGATGGGAAATCGATTATAGACTCCGCCCCAATTTATTTTTTTAATCCATCCGACTTCTTTTTTGTTTCATATGTTTTGCTACGGGCTACAAACTAACTAACCGTTTGTTTCAAGTCTTAAATATATGGGGTTACCTGAAAAAAATCATCTGGCAGTTTCTTTGGTAAAACAAAAAAAAATAAACTGCGATATACTCGTAGATGTTTGTTTTCTAATTTCTTCACAATAAAAGAGATTAAACATAATAATTGCCGACTTATACACGGTGATGTTTGAATCACAGTTTTGCTAGAACAAACGTTGTTCAGACCATGGGCTACTACCATTCTGTAGCACCCAATAAAAAAAACGTCATTGGTTTTCGAAAAAACACAAAAAGGACAAAGTTAAAAAAGTCTGGATTATCGTTACTCCCTACAACACAGACACTGCGGCACTCGCGTCTCAAAGAAGTTGCGTCGCGGCGCGCAGCTCACTTACGTGGCACAGCATTGTTTACAGGGAAGTTTACACTTCATAAACGAAATTTAGTAAGAACTTATTTTTGTACGTCTTACCATAAAATACCAAAGTTAAAACTTAACTTCGGTAGGTATTTTATCACTGATAAGTGGCTATTTTAAAACAGATTTGTATGGCTTGGTATGGCTTTGGCTATGGTAAACTTTGTTAGGTATTTTTTTGCTATGCACGATTGCACGACGCGACGCACTGCAACGACGCGCGACGTTGCGGGTGGCGAGGTGGCTGATCTCTAATTTTATCATTTTGTTCTAGGTGCAAACTTACGGTAGGTACTATTGTGACTGTCTGTCACCTATTCCTAATTAATAACAAAATATTATATTTGTTTTAAAGCTTTCCCACGATTTCGGGACTCTTAAAGACACATTAAATCTCTATTTTATGATCTGTCAGTTTGACATGTTACCCTAATTAATAACAAAACACTTATTTCCTTGAAATTGTAAAATGGGTGGCACTTATGCCAGCCATTAGTCGAAGAGCAATATTTGACGTCAGTTAGGATGCAATAATTCAACTATTTCTAAAGAAAGAAGGCGATTATTGACATCTGGTCGCCAAAACTTGATACCAAATGAACCCTTAAAACAAAGGAGAAATTCTACAGAATCGTATTCTGCGAACTTGCGAGAATTTGGGTTTATGTTACAAAAAACCGGAAGCCGGTGTAGTGATGGGGATGTTAGAAGATGGAAAGAAACGAATGGTATGGCAGTCGACTTAGCACCACGAGAAGTGATAGACACGATAGTCTAGGAGTTTGAATCAGGATCGCGAGAGGCGACAGACACTAGAGTCCAGGGTAGTTAAGTTAAGAGACTTAAGGAATGCCAGTCCATTACGACAGTAAGGGACCGAGCATTATTTATTAAGTTGATAGTGGGTTAAAGACCATGTTAGGTAGCGAACGACGTAGTGTACGCTAGACAATTGAGTTCAGTGAGTTGTGCCCGAGGTGAAACTGGTAATACGTGCAGTATTCCGTAAGTATAATTCCCTCCAAGGAGATATTTGGTAAGTGTCAACTTTAATATTTAGTATCGTAGTTTATTATTAATGCTGTTTTCTCTTGTATTAAGTGACCACCTCCTAATCCGTACCTTGACAGATCTTGTCACTTGCGTTTCGTTATAGGGAAACGGAGAAAGCCTACCGCTAAACTTGACAATGAGCACCAACGGTCCTGACTCTTGACAATTGTTGACCCTTAACCGACGCACCACATATGGAAGGCAGAACCGTAAATACAGTTCAACTAAACCAAACTAGGCTATAAAGCCGATCTCTAATTACATTATGAATTAATCAAATGTTAGTTGATTTAGTAACATTTACATAATGATTCTAGAATGTCTGCAAATTCTGCAGGTAACATGCGTCTGAGTTTATATACCAGACCCTCATGCCAAACTTTGTCAAAAGCTTGCGCAACATATAGGAATACGATGGCGCAGACTTGCTTGTTTTCGAGTGTTTTTTCAATGATGTTAGTTATCCTGTGTACCTGGTCTATCGTAGAGTGTTTTTTCCTGAAGCCAAATTGATGGTCTGGTATTAGGTCTTTTTATTTTATTATAGGTTTTAACCGTTTTAATAACAGTTTTTCAAATAGTTTCGATAATATTGGCAACAGAGAAATGGGTCTATATGATGATGCTTCATGGGGTGGTTTCCCAGGCTTAGCAATCATAATGACTTCAGCAACCTTCCATGGCTCAGGCACATGTTATAGCATAAATGCAGCATTAATAAGTCTAGTCAGCTTTACTATGGCTTTGCGCGGGAGGTGTTTTAGAACTTCTGCTGTTATAAGGTCGTAACCCGGTGATTTCTTCGAGCTTTTGTGGCTTTGAATTTCTCTCAGAACTTCTTTAGGAGTCACAGGTTGAATTCTTTGACTTTGTGATAACTTTTCACTCTCAAATATTTCTATGGAGCTCTCATTGGGTTGAAAAGTGTTTTCTAAGTATTGGGCAAACCTAAACGCTTTTTGTTCATTGCTTATGGCCCATTTTCCGTCGTTTTTTCTGATGAGTGGTAATTGCATAATCGGCCTTTTTAGTTTTCTTGTCGCTTTTCAAAGAGAGAAATCCGTTGATTAGTTATTGGTTAGCTGCACAAGGTTAGTATCCAGCCAGTCATCCTCAAATTGTAGCATTTTCCTCTTTAATCGTTTAGTTAGGCTATTTAATAATGTTTTATCTCGCGAGCATCTTGTATGCTGCCACCGCTTTTTTTGCTTTTAAGAGCTGCCTCCCCTTTGTTGTGGTAAGTCTTGATCCCCAGTGCATATGCTTGGCATTGAAATCACCGCCTAAGATGTATCTCGGGCCTAGAAGTTCAAATAATTGTAAGTATCGCTCTTTTCTTACCATGTGTCTTGGAGGACAGTACACGGGTGCTATAGAAACGTGACAGTTTGGTTTTAACAGATACTGCCACAGCTTGAATGTCTGGTTCTTCAAATTTACTCTGCTCGTAATGATTGATGTTTTCTTTGATTATAACCGCGCTACCTCCTCTGGCGGTGTTGTCAGGGTGGAGCAAATTATATACCTTGTATCCTCTAAATTTGATGAAAGATTGGTTAGTGAACTGTGTTTCGGAGATTAAACACACGTCTATATTTTCTGTCTCTAGGACTGCCTGTAACTCATTCTGATGTTTGAGGAGCCCATTAGAGTTGCATGCCATTAGTTTTAGTGAGTTTAATAGTGTGTTTAGACATTTTTGGTTATTAAAAACAACATTTTTGGTGCTGAGTTCTAGCTTCTCTAATCTTTTGACAAATGTAGTAATACACTTCAAGATCTAATTTATCTTATCTTTCAGATTCGAAGGCTGTATGCCTTGTTTTGCAGCTTGCGCATAGGAACTACTTGCTTGAACAGGTTTTGCAGTTGTCTGAAAACTTTCTTTCCGGGCCTGTTTGTCAGAATTTTTTTATAGAAGGTGACTGTTGGACAGTTGGCACAACAAGTTTCTTTATTATGTTTTTATTTTTCATAATTTGCATCTCCTTGGCTACTTCACACCCTCTATAGTTGGCAGGGTGGGATAAGCCGCAGTGGACGCATTTTGGTTTCTGTTGCGAAAATTTAGTACAGGTGGCTGTAAGATGCTTGCCAGTGCATTTTACAAACCTTGGCTCTTTTCTGCAGTATTTATGAGTATGTCCATATGCCTGGCATCTCTTACATTGAGGAATGAGTATCTGATTTTTGAGAGGGTGTATTTCAATTTTACATCCTAAAATATGCTTTATGTCATAGATTTTTTGACATCTTCGCAATTATTAAATGATAAGACGAACATGAGTGGTTCTTTAGTCTTCCAGCTCAACTTGTTGTCAACTTTTTATATTTTCAAATCTTGCGATATTAAATCGTCATTGATTCTATCTGGCTGGCGCAAGAAGAATGTATTTTTTTCACTACCACTCTTATTAGTCGAGACTGTTTGTTCTCGTACGAATGCCAAAGATATTCTTTTTCTGACAAAAGCCTAGCAATCGCTCTATAAGAGTCCTCGGTTTTGGTGTTGATCTTCACACAACGGTGAATGATTCAGTTGGTTGGGTTTCAGTTAGTGAGTCGTAGAACGTTTCCGGGTTGTTGTGGTGAAGATAGGGAGATGTTGAGCTTCCTTTTCTTCCTACGTTTAGCCCTAATCCACTCAGTCTCTTTAGCGAGTTCTTCCTCGTCTGTGCAGTACTCGATAATTCCATTATCAGATTGAGCAAATTGTATATTGCTCTTAGTTTCCAACTCCTAAGGATTATTATCTCCTTGTCCCTTGGAGCTTTTTTTTTTATTTTTTGTTTGGGTGGGAAATCATCAAATTCAAATTCAAATTCAAATTAATTTATTTCGTGAACACAGGATATATACAGAAGATGTTGTAATAAAATAGATTAGAGCCGAGCTGTGTCCCGCCAAAAGGCATACAAAATATCAAAGGTCCTTTTTCTCTTTCTTTCCTCTCTCTAAAACAGATACATTTTAGCCATCAAAAGTAAAATCACAATAATTATAGATCATGTAAAAATTAGATAAAATGTCAAATTAAATAAAGTAAAAAAAAAGAAAAACGAAAAAAAATTCAAAATAAAATTAACAATGTCACTAATTCAATAATACAACAAGACAAGACAACACACTAATTCAATATTAACAAAATCATTTCGTATGTCACATAACATAAAAACAGATTAGATTTGTACAGGAATTAAAAATAAAAATTTGTCATTTAAATATTCGTCAACAGAATAATACACCTTGTTATTTAATAATTTGAATAGATTTCTTTTAAATTCGTTAATGTTCACACTTGAGATAACTTGTCCTGGTAACTTATTATATAGTTTTTGAGCCATTGCATAAAAGCTTTTGCTATAAAATTGTGTTTTTGTTGCTAACACCTGCAGCTTTTTTGAGCGCCGTTTACTTTCTACAAATCTATATAAATTTATGTTATGTTTTATAAAAATACAGGCTTCATAAATATAGAGTGACGGTAAAGTTAATATTTTTAGCTCATGAAAATGTGGCTTGCAAGATTCTTTTTGTTTTATTTTACAAATAGCTCGGATACATTTTTTCTGTGCTACAAGTACTTCTTCAAATACTTCATCAAATGACATCTCCCGCTCTGGGCGGAGCGGAAGGGCGTGTCAGACTCTTACTGACTAAAACCTACCCGTGTTCTTTCAGTTACCTGTGCGCCAAGGTCACGGTAACTCTTCTGAACAATCCGCAGCCACGGCAGGCATCGGTCCTATCGGACCCCGTCAATTGTACTGACATCTCTTTGAGGCGCGCGCGGAACACAACGCTCCGTCGACCTGGGCCTGGTTCTTACCGGACGGCGAGCTGCCCATTGCTCGCCATCCGCAAGCCCGCGCCAACGGTGGCCGGGACTCGACAATCGACTCCCGACGCCCAGAGTGTCTCCTCCTGCAGCGACTAGGGGCGCGAGGGTGCAGTGATTGCCTCTCCCTCTCGCACTCAGCCTCCTCCTTCGCGAGCATTACTGCTTCGCTGAAGAAAGTGACGGCTTCCCATTCCCTCTCGCTCCATACCATGGCCTGAACCAGGGCCGAACGCGAGAGGTCGCCGCCGCCGATCGCAGCCACGAGGACACAGCGGTGCTCCGCCCAAGCCGGGCAGACCTTCGCCGTATGCTCCACCGTGTCCTCCGGTCGATCCAAACAGTGATAACACCCTGGCGTTTCCTCCCGCCTTATCCGAAACAGGAACCTCCCGAAACAGCCATGTCCGGTGAGGACCTGCGTCAGGCGAAAGGTGAGGACGCCGTGGCGCCTCTCAAGCCACTCCTCAAAGAGGGGACTTACCGCCGCAATTGTGGCGTGCCCTGCGCTGGGTTGCGACAGTCGCACTCTCCATGCCGCCATGAGATCCCGCCGGAGCTCTGTCCGCTGTGCCGCGATTTCTCGCGGCAGCGGAGTTACGCCCCGGCGTTTAGCCTCTTTTTTTTCTCCAGGACTTTTGCCTCCAGATCCCACGGCGGCAATCCGGCAAGGAGGCTTGTCGCCTCGCAGTAGACCGTGCGGTATCCCTGGACCATCCGGATGGCCATGACCCTTAGGGACGCGTTCAACCGGCGGGATGGCCGAAGCCTCAATGAACGCGCCCACACCGGTGCCCTGTAAAGGGCCATGGACTGCACGGCCCCTGCGTAGAGCCTCCGGTAGGAGGCGTTTAGCCCCCCCAGATTGGGCAAGAGCCGCTTCAAGGCAGCCCCGGCCCGCTGCAGTCTGGGAGCCAAACGTCGGAAATGCTCCACGAAGTTCCACCGGCTGTTGAGGACCAGTCCCAGGTACTTCATCGTCGACTCGTCGCCGATGTGAACCCCTCCTACCGTTATTTGGGAACCCGACAGTAGCGCGTTCCGAGGACCATGAAAACACATGGCCTCGGACTCGTGCAAGGCCACCTCGAGTCCCAATTGCGGGAACCTCTAACCGACTGTCGCAACCCCGAGTGTCATCAGTTCGGCCGCTGCCTGGTGCGACCTCCCCTGCCCTGCGCCAGGACCAGCGTGTCGTCAGCGTAGCACACCACGCTGACGCCGCTAGGGAGGTCGGCGCGCAGCACCCAGTCGTACCCGATGTCCCACAGATGCGGCCCCAGGACCGATCCCTGTGGGACACCGCACGACATGTCTCGCCGGTTCCATTCTCCCTGATGACCGGGGTAGATAACTGCCCTATCCGTCAAATAGGCCTCGACTACACGACAGAGGTAGGTCGGCATCCGGTGATACCGGAGTGCCTCCCTGATGCAACTCCAGGGCAGGGTATTGAAGGCATTGGCGATGTCTAGAGACACCGCCAAGACGACCCCACCCCGGACCACAGCATCCCCGTCGTGAGGGCTCGCACACGTATGATGGTATCCACCGTGGAACGCCCCCTGCGGAAACCAAACTGGCTCTCCGCCAAATCCGGCCCCACTCACACCAGCTGCCTGACGAGGCGGTCTGCAATGACTCTTTCAAAGAGCCTGCCCACCTCGTCGAGCAGCACAATGGGCCGGTAAGCGGACGGAGAGTCCGCTGGGCGCCCCGGCTTCTTAATGAGGACCAGTTTCCCCGTCTTCTAACGAAGTGGGAACTGGCCCTCCTCCAAACATGCGCTTAGGAGCCCTCTTAGTCGAGGCCTGAGAGCCTCCGAGGCCAGGACCCAGGCTTTTCAAGGTAGGCCGTCGGGTCCTGGGGCGGTATTTTTGGCACTAAGCTTACGTACCGCCGCTCTCAACTCTACCTCGGTCACCTCAGGAGCAACGTCGTCATCGTCGGTTGTGTGGTCCACAGTTGGCACCGCAGGAGGCGGAGCCATGGGCAGGGGAGTATGCTCCCCCCGCGAAGGGAACAGAGCGCTCACCACGCCCTCCACGAGCTGGGGCCGGAGACTCTGCGTCAGCGGGAGAGCCCATGGGCGGAGTTTCTCCCGCACCACGCTATATGAGCGTCCCCACGGGGCTCTGTTGAGAGTCTCCAGCGACTCCTCACGAGCCAGTCCCCTGGCCCGCAGGATCTCCGCTCGGAGGGCTATCTTCGCCGCTCTGTAACCCACGTACAGCTTTGCCTGAATGGCTTCCGTATTCGGAGGGCGGATACGGAGCCTGCGGTGCCTGGTGTACAGGCGTCGCGCAGTAATGCACGCCTCGCGCAGAGACGTTAGTTCCGGCGACCACCAGTACACCTGGCGCCAGGCGCGTCCGGGCTGGACCCGGGGCATTGCCACGTCACACACTTCGGATATGGCCTCCCGGAACCACTCTGCCTCTTCGTTGATGTCAGCAGGCCTGTCCGGTGATGACACCCAGGCCTGCACGATCGAGGCTTCCAGGAAGAGCTCCCGGTCCAGCTTCTTCAGCACCCTCCGCGGACCACTCGGGGCCTGTCGGACCAGCGCGCTCGAGGTCTGGGCGGAGACGTCAAACCGGATGTACCGGTGGTCGGAGTAAGTCTCTACCCCCTCCATGACACGCGGTGACAGAGCGGGGCTGGCGAACGATATGTCCACTACTGACTCACCCCACATCCGCACACACGTGGGGACAGAACCCCGGTTTAGGACAACCAGGCCTGTCTCCAGAGCCCAGCCTCCACCATCCTGCCCCGTGTGTCCGTGTACCGGGAACCCCAAGCCGTGTTCTTGGCATTGAAGTCCCCGAGTACGAGCACGGGCAGGGTATGGTACCCGACGACGACGACTCTCAACTCCGCAAGGGAGTTGTGGAACTCGGCGAGAGTTCGGTTCGGGGAGAAGTATACCCCTACCACAACAATCTTCTCAATCTTCAATCAATCTTCTTTTTGATTAGAAAAGGGCATCAATGGAGAGAAGTTCCACATATAGCTGGGGCATCTACAACTGGTGTAGTTGAATGTTGCAGTGTGGAGCTCATACAATACAATATGCTTATTTTATGTGTTTACAGACTACCGAAACGAAATAACCTAAATGTTTTCTTTGAAACAATAGAAAAAATATGTAAAAAAATATGTAAAAAAAAGTATGAGCATATTATAATGGCAGGAGACTTTAACATTGATATAATGAAGAAAAATAATGTTGTGTTGGATTTTCAATGTCTGTTACTAAATTTCAATCTTAAGTTAGCTTTAAAGCAACCGACCAGAATTCATAGCCAAACCTGCATTGACAATTTCGCACATAATTTTAGAGCCAAATGTAAAACGGACGTCATGGAATTTGCGTTGTCAGACCACACAGCGCAAATAATAAAATGCCCGGTGAAAAAAACTTATTTGTTAAAATACTGGCGCAGAAAACGAAGGAACTTTGGCGTAGAGAATATGGTTAAATTTAGGGATTGCTTAAAACAATTGACTTTTTTAGAAATATATGAAACTGAAGATCCAAATATCGCTTTTTACATTTTTATTGACAACTTTAAACTATTTTATGACCTTTGTTTTCCATATAAGCTATCAACGATAAATGTAATTAAAAAATCAAAATGGATCTCGCATGGCATTAAATTATGCAGCAAAAAGAAATGTCAATTGCTCTGGCATTACAGATTAAAACCTAATATGACGAAAAAAACATCTTTAAGAATTACACAAAACGGTATAAAAAAGTCATGAGATTGACTCGAAAAGCTCAAAACAATTACTCAATTAAAACTGCAACAAATAAATCTAAAATGACATGGAACATAATAAATAAATCGAAACCATTTTTACCTAAAGAATCCATTAGCTGTATAAATCGCGATGGCAAAATAGTAAATGACCCTCTAGAAATAGCTAACGCATTCAACAATTTTTTCGTAGATAAAATTCAACCAAGTCAAGGTTTGGGAAGCAAAATAACAACGATTATTACAAAACGGAAAGACTCAATCTTTGTTGCACCCAGTATACCTGTAGACATAGTTAACATAATTAAATCTTTAAATGCCACAAATAGTACAGGTTATGATGGTATTTCTACAAAGGTTGTAAAGTATGTTTCTGAAAACATTTGTACCCACTTAAGCTACCTAATAAATCTGTGCATCAGCTCTGGTGTATATCCGGATGCCCTAAAAGTTTCAAGAGTGAAACCATTATTTAAAAAAAACAATAAGGAACACATAGATAACTATAGACCAATTGCCTTAATTCCTATAATGTCCAAAATGTTTGAAAAATACATTTATAAAAAATTGTACTCATACCTCGAAAAGCAAAATATCTTTTGTGAAGAGCAAAAGGGGTTTAGACAAAATATGTCAACCAGTATGGCCGTTTATGACTTTTTATATACCGTTATGACGAATATGGACAGGAGAATCCGGGTGTGTGCTGTATACTGCGACATGACGCAAGCTTTTGACTACGTTGACCATAGCATCTTGCTACAGAAATTAGAAGCTTACGGCATAAGGGGAAACATACTAAATCTTATTCAGTCATACCTTACTAACAGAAAACAATACACAGAAATTGAGAGAATTAATTTTAAGACAAAGAAAGAGGAAATGTATGTATCAAGCGAACGCACACCTATGTACGGTGTTCCTCAAGGCAGCGTACTCCGATCTTTATTATTCATAATATACATCAATGACCTGCCTAGGGCCATTGACCACCCCATGACTCTCTTTGCCGACGACAGCACTATGACTATAGCATGTAAAAATAAATACATATATGAAAGTGACATAAATGAATCTTTGACATCCATAATATCATGGTTAAACCGGAACAAACTAAAAATAAATCTAGATAAGACAACTATTATGCATTTTAGGCAACGGACCCAGGCTGTATTTGACCATAACGCAATTTACAAGGACTCTGTACTCAATAAAGTCGACACTACAAAATTTCTAGGAATTATTATTGACTCTAAATTGAACTGGAAGGCACACATTGAATACCTAAGTAAACGGCTGAGCTCCGCTGCGTACGCCTTATATAGACTGGCCCCAGAGCTGAAGCTCTGGGGCCAGTCTATATAAGGCGTACCGTGTATAAGGCGACCATGATAAGCTGTTACTAAGGTATCTGTGTTCACACAGATACCTTAGTAACAGCTTATCATGGTCTAGTAGCATCGTTATTGCGCTACGGTATTATATTTTGGGGGAATTCCACAGACAAAGCAATAGCTTTTAAGGCACAAAAGAGATGCATTCGTGCTATGTTCAATTTGAAGTCGACCGACAGCTGTATGCCATTATTTAAAAAACACAAATTATTAACTCTACCATCTCTGTATATTTTTGAAATTGCGGCATTTGTTAGGGTGAATCAATTTCTGTTTCCACGATTGGCTGACACCTTCCCTCGTAACAGACGTGACAATTATCAACTGTGTTCGCATACGGCAAAGACTGCATTAATGGGAAAAAGCGTTTTCTGTATGGCTCCTAAAATTTATAATAAAATACCACAGTCATATAAAGCATTGCCGGTAAATTTGTTTAAAAAAAAGATGCGAGATTTATTAACAGACAAGTGTTATTATAATATAAATGACTTTTTGAATGACATCTGACATTTTTTTTTTTAATTTTTTTTTTATTATTCCTTAATTTTTGTGACATTTTATGATTAATTTATTTTACTGACTTATCATTGTGTATTATTTATGATTATTATTGAAGTGCCTTTAGTAATTTAGATTTTATTTTGTAATTTAGTTATGTATTTTTTTTGTAAATTTTATAAATTTGTATGCCTTACGGGTGAAACATGTACGTACCAAGTATTAATATTGACACATCCTGCATGCTTAATTAGCATGTATACGCATGTTTTGACAAATAAAATTATCTTTTTCTTTATCTTTATCTCCCTGAACCGTGCTGCCACGCAACCTCGTCCCCTCTTGACTGCCTCAAGCGACGGGGTACCGGCGGCGGCCGACGAAATAATATAATAATAAAATCGTTGTTAGCGTTATGTTAGCGCTTCTATTTGCAGACAACAAGTAGATCTTCTGTCGGCATAATTGATGGTTAGTAAATACTTAAGTATAATGTTTTTACAGCTATAGTAATTTAAATTATAGATACTTAGTTTTTTATTTAATCTATTGTACAGAAATGGGCCTAAGAATGTGAAAAATCTTTCAACAAAGACATGTTTTGAGGGGGCATTAGATATGCATACTATATCATTCCGTCTGTCGTCATTAGTATTGTCAGCATTGTAGATAAGCATGGTGTGCTGTTTTATTACCAAGTGCATTATGAAAAGCTGGCGAACTGTCAGTACGTTGCAGGATTTATAGAGCAGATCTGTGGGAAAGAAGAAGGGATAGAAGTTTGCTACCTTTAAAATAGTTCTCTGAGCTCTTTCAAGAGGAAGCAAATTAGTTTTTGGTGCGCCGCCCCAAGAAGTGATACAGTATTGAATTATAGATTTACATAGGGCCAAATAAACCTGTGTGATTAATTTTTAATCTGCTAATGTTCGCAATTTCTTAAAAACATATATTAGTTTGCGCACTCTTTTAACTAGGCTTTCAATATCTTTTCTAAAAGAAAGTGTGTCGTCCATTATTACCCCCAGGTATTTTATGTTCCTTGTTTTGAGGATAAAAGGGCAAATACACATGTTGCCTGTACGATTTCCACATTGATGGGCATATAGATGAGGGGTAGTAATGTTTTATTGAGGCTTGCGCATGGTGAAGTTAATATATTTTGTCTTGTCGGCATTTAATGTTAGTAAATTGCTTTGAAGCCAATTAGTCACAGTATTAAAACCTAGTTGTGCGATTTCAAACAGTTCGCTACTGGATTTAGCGGTAAATATTAACACCATGTTGTCGGCATATGATATAATTTTACCGTCTTTAATATTTAAATTACACAAATCATTAATATAAATCAGGAATAGGGTGGGGCCTAGAATACTTCCCTGAGGAACACCAAAACCAGTATTTTTCTGTTCATCACTTGTAATATTATCTATTCTAACACATTGGTACCTGCCGTTTAGATAGTCAGTAAAAAGTTTCAGCGGCGTTCCCCTTATTCCTATGGTCTCTAATTTGTTCAGAAGAACAGAATCAGACAAATCGAGAAAGATTCCCAGGGTCTGGTTTCCTTTGCCGAGTTCTTTTGAAATATAATCAGTAAGGCTATGCACCGCATCGGCTGTCGATAGTTTGGCTCTAAAACCAATTTGCGCAGGGGATAAGATGTTGTTTTTTTCTAGGTAATTAACTAGTCTACTGTTTATGATTTTCTCTAGTATTTTTGAAATTGAGGGGAGTAAGAATATTAGCCTATAATTATTAACTGCGTCTTTACTTACAGATTTAAAGATAGGGATTACAACTGCCTTTTTTAGACAACTAGGGAAAATTCCTTCGGAAAGACAGATTCGAAATATATGCGTTAAGGGAGATAACAAAATATGCTTAAAGAGTTTAAGGATCTTATTGCTTATACTATTCCATCCAACTGCACAGTCATGAGGGTCACTGAGCCGCTCAGGTCCTCCACCCAGTCATCCCTGAGCGGGACAAAGTACGGCTCAGCGACCACGGCAATGTTGATCGACCACTACGGCATGCTCTGGAGCAACAGATCCTGAGCAGCGGCGTAGAGGTTGATGTTCGCCTGGAGGAGGCGTAATGGAGCCATTAGTGGCACTCCATATCAGCCCTGCCGGCTCGCTGCTAGTGGGGGGCGCAGGACAATGGCCTCCAGAGTGGAAAACCGACTCTGGAAGGCAGCCAGCTTCCGCCGCACCAGAGTTAGAACCCGGTCTTCTGCAGGCACCGGCACCGGCCGGCCCTGCCCATGCTGCGCCCCTGCCTGTGGCCCTTCCCGGGAGCCGGCTGCCCGAAGGCCGGCCAGGTCCGCTCGGAGCTCCTCGTTCTCCTTTCGGAGAAGTTCCATGGCGGCTGTCAAGCGGGTGATCTCCGCCCGCATCTCGGACATTTCATCCGGTGGAGGCCCGAATTTAATGGCCTCCACTGCCTCCATAATGGAAGTCGCGGCAGCGGGTATGGCCTTGTCTTTAGAGGACTGAATCCTCTTCAAGGCCACACCCTCTAGCGCAGCTACCACGGCCGCCACCAGCCTGGCCAGTCGCTCCGCTTTGGAGCCGCCAGCGGCGTCCGGCTCACCGTCTGATGACTCAGACAGTTCCACCCTGCGTGGCGTGCCCTCCGTGGCGAGCCTATCGGCTCGCTGGTACGGCTCGGCTGGGCTGGCACGGCTAGGCTCGCTAGCCTCCTGAGTGGCGAGCCCTGTACCCGCACCCCTTTCGCGAACTCCACCCCGCCGACAGGTCTTCCCGGTTTTTCGGGCGGAGCTTCTCCCGCCATCAGAGGACGACCCCTGGCCATCCCCTGGTTTGGGGCGCTTCTGGAAGAGCTTACGGTTCTTCCCAGCATCCCCCGTAATCACGCGCTCCGGGCTCTTGAAAGAGCCACTCGCGCCCGACCCGCCATCGGACTCCGACCCCGCATCGCTCCTCTCCTCTCGACTACTTTTTTTCGTTGTTGTTTTGTTTGAATTTTCCATATTGAATCCCACGAGTGTGGGCGATGTAAAAGGTCCATCCTAGGTTCACCCCCTGTCCCTAGGCAAGTGTGCATTTGTAACCCAACCAGAGGGTCCACTGGTACTCTCTGGCTGGGGGTGCGCTAGCGACTGATGCGCCACCTACAACTGGGAAGTTGACCACTCGCCGCGCACCAGAACTTGATATTAGAGGAATTTTTTATAGAGGTTATCTTCCTCGCGGTCCGGGTGGTTAAGCCAAGACCCTCGACCCCCGTCAAAAGTCAGAGACATGACGTTGACAATCTTCGGGGCTACGAGACTAACGGTGGCAGAAGGAGCAGACTCCTTCCTGCCTGCACGGCGGCAGGGTTAGTGCACACCGAGCCCGCTCTTACTCCGCCGCTGTGCGTCTCTGCTCAACAGAGAGACACACGGAGCGTTCCTCCGACAGGATATTAGCGGCAACAAGACCCCTTAGGCACACAGTATTTAACGGAGAGTTATTGCACGCACCCCAGGGTGCACCGTCCCGGAGACTGGCCTTTCCCCCAGACGCATCCAAGGGAAACTCCAGCCCACGGACACACGGGGAGGTTTCCTGTCCTAGCACCCCTGTCCCTTGAAGCTGAGATTTTCTTCTTGGCGACTTTGAAGTTGTCGCTGCAGGCCTTCTATTTGGATCTTCAGATCATTAACAAGAAGTTCCAGTTGTTTTCTCTCCAATTTTTCTTTAATGTAACTGTCATACCACAGCTTTTCCAGATCAGTTTTAATTTTTACCTTTGTTGGAGACATAGTAATAGTAAGGTACGTAAAAACTTCAATTTAACAATTATTTAATTGCACTGTTTATACTATAATTAATAACTGGGTCATCGCGGCGACCTCCATAAACCGATTTCACAACACGGCAATGACGGTATTATTATGATGCGCTAGCGAGTTACTCTAAAGTAGAGCACCCGCGCGCGAATGATACACGTACGATCTCGGTAGAAGCCAAACACGGAACGAAAAATTACTTAGACGCAACTATTTAATTTGACAATCGCGACTCCACGTAGGCTCCGTAGGCGCGCACTGGGGGCAGCAGCGACGTGTATTTTATGGAATTTTTCAATTTTTGTATGGAAAGTATGAAAAATTATTACCTACATGTAGAGTTTTAGAGGCTAAAGGATGTCTTAACGGGGGTCGAAATTTTCATTATTTTTGCGATAGGACACCATTTTCGAGTTATAAGCAAAATAAAATAAAAAAAGATACAGTACTGTTTTTGAACCTGAAGTCGAGGCGTTGTGGTGAATTTTAGTTCATGACAACTAATTTTGTTAAACACCTTTTTAATCGCGATTAAAACTAGCCAGATTTAGTTAGACAACCAAAATTTTAGGTGAACAACGTCAAATTCAGAATAACAAAATTGCCTTTTTCACTAAATTACTAACTCAGTGCCATCTTAGTGCTGTCAAACTAAAATATAGTTAAGTTGTGTAACTTTAGTCTATTTCAGCATAGGAAATCGTCGTTTGGCAGAAATACTCTAAATTTTAAACTCAAATAAACCAATTACAGGCACTTTTTAATTATCAAGGGGCCGGTCAAAAAAAATTGGTTCCAAAAATTTAGATTATCAAGATTTTATTGCACAATTTTATGGACGTGATTAATATGGCAATTATAGGTAACAGATGTTTAGTACCAAGAGTGTCTGAGTTAAATCGCGGATAGATACACAGACGGACTTGGCGAAACTATAAGGTTTTTTGGTTTTACTACGGAACCCTAAAAAAGCATGTTTTTTTCAGGTCTGAGTCCGGCTCATCTCTGTGAGAAAAAAGTTGCAGTTTTTGTGGGATGTTCTTTTTCTGACTCGGAAGCATACGGTACTTGGATGGATTCGAAGACCAAATCTGGAATGTGGATATTAGGGTCAGTTACATCGCCATTATAATAATTATAAGCTGACGTCTTTATACAATTTATAGTACAGCCAAAATAAAAATAAAACCTAAAGAATTTTATGACATTATTTGCCCATTTTACTGAACTTTGCACGGAGGTAGTCCAACAAGCCATTCGATTCTTACCTACGTTGATGTAATTGTACATAGTTATATTTTTCTTTATAGAGCGAGTAAGACAATGTTCGCGAATCGCATCTCGTACTGGCTGAATGCAAAGGGTCCGTCACTATCAATGGATGAAGCTGACTGCAGTTCCACCATTGCACTAGAAGCGGCTTATTCAGCTCTAAAAAGTGGGGCATGTGATGCAGCTATTGTTGCAGGTGCATCTTTAAGTCTCCATCCACAGGGATCTGTACATCACGGGAGGTCAGTCTCATAACTATCTATAACTTCGTGTAGACCAATTATATCTTACAGCAGTCGAGCTACCAGCTAGCAATGGTTTTATTTAATTTTTCAGGCTTTCTGCTACTGTCGCACAAGATGGCAAGACAAAATCATTCGCACAAGACGCCGATGGTTATATTTTGTCTGACGCAATCAGTGTAGTATTTTTGCAGAAAGCAAAAGACGCGAACAGGTAAAAACTTATTCATAAATAAAAAATTGTCAAGAAGTGACACTGCTTATTTGAACAATAATTCTATAATACTAGCTTCTGCCCGCCACTTCGTTCACTTCAAATTTATTTGCTCCCTTAACCACCCTTTTTTTTTACACATCACCCGCTCGCGCTGTTACTTCGTTTTCGCTTGGCATTGTTTGTGCCTATTTCTCTTTGCACGGCTTCTAAGGATTCCAGCGGGATGTACAGTCACCAAAAGAGATAAGTAACCAGGGTCGTCGGATATGGTTGAAGTTTAGTAAGAAACCGCTGGATGTATACGAATGAAATTTAATTTGAGAAATGGCCTGTTTGTTTTCTATTAATTAAATTACATTTTATTTTATTTACATTAATCGGTAACTTACTAAACTTCAACTATATCGACGACCCTGGTTACTTATCACTTTTGGTGAGTGTACCGTCCTCAAGAATTGGGCTATCAATTTCAAAAATTTTTTTCAAATCCGACTGGTTGTTCCAGAGGTTAGCGCGTTCAAACAAAAAAACAAACACTTTGGGATTATTATATTAGTATATAGATTTATATAAATAAGTATTAGAGCCAATTTTTCATTTAATATGTCAGTGGAATAAGATTTTTCAAATAAACAGTGTCCTCCCTTTTCACCACGACAGACTTGTTTCAAAGAAAGGGTTTGGTAGGTTTTCATTGTATGATTTAATATTATTAATAACCATTTTCGAGTTAATTGAAGCAAGTAATAAAGTCCAACTTGTTTACTCTTTTCCATCCCGTTAGGATTTTATTTCAAAAAACCTTGAATTACGTACTTTTTATTTTTGTTTTAAATATTAGTACCGTGTTTCGAATAAATCTGACAGCACCTTTACTTACTAACTTTGACACCCTCTAAATCCTCTGTGAGGTGCTGCTTTAAAAAACTAAAAGTGCCAATCTTTATTATTTACCGAGGCAAATATTGGCAAGTTTCAAGTGTATTCACCAAAATAATAAGATTTTTCATATAAACTGTATCCCCTCTTTTCCGACACAGGGTTGGAATTTGGAAATATCGTTTGGGATATTTCCATAACTTAAACTAAAGATATTTACACCAATTTTTGAGTTAATCAAGCCACGCAGTAAAATCCTCCCCTTAAAATTTTTTATAACCCCATTGCCCCTTCAGGGAAAGATTTTCGAAAGTCTTGATAAACGTTATTCTTTACTTTTGGCCTTAAGTATAAGTACTTAGTTTCGAGTTAATCGTACCGCGCGTTAAAATTATTTCATACAAACTTTGACGCCCCCCAATCCTCCTTTAGGGGGTAGTTTAGGAAAATAAAAAATTACAGTCTTCATAATTTACTAAGAAATGTATTCGTGCCAAGTTTCATGTTTATTGACTCAAGGAATAAGATTTTTTTGTACAAACAAAGGTCACCCTTTTCAATCCCTTAAAAGTCGAATTTCCAAAAACCCCTTCGTAGCGGTTGCTTAGCATTATTATCCTATAATATTCCCACTACTGGGACACAGGCCTTGTCTTTGTGAGAGGAAGTGGGCCATAATCCAACGAGCGGGCCCAGTGCGGGTTGGTGGTTAAGCGGTTGTTAACAACGTCTTATCAACTATCTGTATGCCAAATTTCAGCCCAATCCATTCAGTGGTTTGAGCCATGTGTTGATAGATCAGTCAGTCAGTCACCATTTCCTTTTATACATTTAGATATTGTTATATTTTTAGAGTCTATGCGGAACTAGTACATGTCAAAAATGAATTCATTTCTGTACTGAGTGATGAAATGGGGCCCAAATTCGTGTACTGTCGGAACCCTCAGACTACGGCTGGTTTCATTAGACAGTTCTACAAGGAAGTACAGGTGACGCCACAGGAGGTAGAATACGTAGAAGGATATGGCACAGGTGAGTGAAGTTTGGAGGTGGGGGAACACTTCGTTCCTCAACTTGCAAACGTAATGCTATACGTGATGTTTCTCCGTTGAATATCACTTGTCTGATTGGAGGAAGGGAGGGTCTTCTAGCTAGACGGGTGATATTATCTGGAGGGTCCAGAGTTATTGACGGCATTAAAAATCGTCAAGATTTACCAATGAATAAAATTTATACACAATTGTAATTATCACGTAACTAGTGCAAACCATTAATTACAATGTAATCACGTTAAAAATGTTTTGGAACATTTTTTTTTACCACATCTCATCGGTTTGCAGGCGTACCGGATGCTGACAAATCCGAGCTGGAAGCAATTGAAGAAGTCTACTGCAAAGATAGGCAAGACCCCCTACTAGTAGGCAGCGTGACATCTAACGTTGGCTTGACAGTGGCAGCATCTGGCATGACAGCTATCACTAAGGTTTGTAGCTTATTAGTACCTACTAGAACTAGACTAGATCTCATCAGAGCAAATGAGCTTATCTGGGGTACCACACCGATAATTTTGGTAGACCTATTTAATAATACTTACCAAACATGCAGGTGTTACTTGGCTACCACACCGGTCAGCTAGCCGCTAACCTGCACTGTAGTAGTCCGCGGCAGGACGTGGTAGCTCTGCGCGAGGGGCGCATGCGCGTCGTCACTGAGCACCAGCGCTTCCGCCGCTCCTACGTCGCCGTCAATGGCATGTCAGTCACTGGCGTCAACTCACACATGCTGCTGCATGGACACTATAAACCCAAGGTACCTTTACTCAGTGATGTAACGTCACTGTTAACTGTGTTTATCGTGACGTTAAATCACTTGAAACGTTAATAATCGAATGATGAGAACTAACATGTTCAATATCGAATGACAACAGATATGCTGCCCAGACACGCCTTAACAATTATTAAATGTTCCAGGACCTTTCCCGCTACCAGTCTCCTATTCCACGCTTGGTCACATTATCAGGCCGACAAGAGTCTGCCATCACTAAGATATTTGAGAACCTCAAGTCTAGACCCATCGATGCTGAAGAATTGGCACTTTTGCACAACATACATGCAAACGACATCTCTGGACATTTAGGCAGGGGATATGCGATACTAGGTATGGACAAACTGATATTATAGTAACTATGTATCATCATTATTAAGTCGTAACTCGTTCCTGGACATAGGTTTCCCCAATCATTGTAACTAGGACCGATCCTGTGCTTCTCGCATCCAGTGGAATACCGTGACTTCCACCAGGTTATCGGTCTAGCTTGTAGGAAGCCTACCCACGCTGTGAAATCCGTGATGCGGTTACAACTCCAGAACTTTTCGACCCCATCAATATTCTGTTAGCAACAATTACATCATATTAAACATATTATATCTTTCTAACATGGACCACTATAAATCGAAGAATGCAATGTTTTGTTTTCTTATCTTGCCAGACACGGATGTGGACCAAAAAACTGTGAGCTTGTGTGAGAAGACTGAGTACTTCGACGACGCTCGGCGGCCGCTGTGGTTCGTGTACAGCGGGATGGGCTCGCAGTGGGTTGGTATGGGCACGCAACTCATGCGCATACCGACCTTCGCTGCTGCTATAAAACGGTAATTATAAAACATCGGTAGTTTAATCAGAAGTTTTAAAATGTTTAAGTAGCACGGGGAATTTTAATTCAGTAATTTTGGATACTTTCTTTTGCTCTTAAATTGTTTAAACATTACTTTACTACTATAGGTATTGAAATGAGTATTTTGTTACAGTTGTCATAAAGTGATAGAACCTGAAGGTCTTGACATTGTTAACATTATAACGTCTACTGACAAAAACATGTTCGACAATATCCTACACTCCTTCGTGGGGATCGCTGCTATTCAAATCGGACTTACAGATGTCCTTCATGAACTGGGCTTAAAGCCTGACGGCATCATAGGTAAATCGCTTTAATGTTTAAAGGATTAATATTTTTGGTAGTACCGATAGCCTAATTCTGCTCAAGCCCATGGAAAAATTACTTCGCTTATAGGTTTGCTATTTGAAAGTATATCTACACCCCATAACTGTGCTCTATTCGAAAATATTGCCTATAAATTCTTTTCGCTATATTTTTGAGAGACCTGTGCCCTGCAGTGGGACACCCAACCGGGGTTTGTCCTTGGTGCACTTGCATAGTGCATACAGGTATAATTGCCGGCTGGTGTCTCATTTCATTATGAGTGTCTAACGAGCTTCTATGAATTTTCTTATGTCCCTCGTAGGGCTTTCAAAGATCTGGGACCCAATGGTCCCAAGATATATCAAAACATTAAAAAATTATAGTTCTCCTCGATACGGCTCGAATCTGTGAGGAGGGTCCTGTCTCTGGAGCTCTAACAGTAGGTGACTTGGACTCGCTCCTGAAACCGGCGGACCACTATTTTTTAATATTTTTAGTTAAATTATTTTTAAATATAATTTATATGTTTATACACCGAACAAAGGAAATAATCATATTTTTTTTGCCATATACTCGTATGTGGATTATACTTATTTAGGTTTATTTGATCATTGCATTCATTCCTACAGGACACAGTGTTGGTGAGCTGGCATGCGCATACGCCGACGGATGTTTAACAGCGGAACAAATGATTATGTGCGCTTGCCAACGTGGACGGATGTCGCAGGAGATTCCCATCATACATGGTTCAATGGCTGCTGTTGGTCTGGGATATGAACAAGTAAATCCAATCATTCATTATTGTTTCATTTTGCAACCCTATTACTGAACTCTGTCTGCCCGTAAAACGTATATTTTTAACTTTCTAAGAGTCCGTGTTACTATAATAATCTCTATTATTACATGGGCAACATGGCATATATGCATAAACAACCCAAGGGTGCAACAAGAAACCGTGAAACAAAGTCCTTTTTTTTGAGTGTTCGAAACACAAAGTCCTGTCTCATAATTTCAGTATTTATTTTGAAATATAGATATCGAAGATATGTCCGCCTGAGATTGACGTAGCGTGTCATAACGGGCCTGCCTCCAGCACCATCACTGGACCTGCTGGCGTAATGAAGGAGTTCGTCGCTCAACTTGTGGCGAAGGGCGTGTTCGCGAAGGAGGTGCCGTGTTCCAACATACCGTACCATTCGCGATACATCTCTGTTGTAGGTAAGAGGTATCGTCATATTTAAGCTTTTGAACGCTTCCAAAGGTTAGATGTCAATTGGAAAACCTGGCCCGGGCGCCCACGACGTCAATAGCCGTCATAAAGTAGGTCATCATCAACGTTAATTGCCTAGCCTTTTCCAACTGTGTTGAGATCGACTTCCGTCAAAAAGAGGTCACGGAATAAAAATATTAAATCATAAGTTGCCACCTGTATAGGCCACAATAATGCATTTATCCGATGACGTTCAAAAGGAAATGTAATTAGCACATAATATTGTGGAAGATTAAATGCCAAACTTTTTTCAGGGCCTCAACTTCTAAAGTTACTGAAAGAAGTAATAAAGAATCCGAAGCGCCGCAGTGAGCGTTGGCTATCGACTTCTATTCCGCAGAGCAAATGGAATGAAGATTTAGCTAAAACTTGTTCGGCAGATTATCAAACTAACAACCTACTGGTGAGTAGCAGTCGTTTTTTGTTTAGTATTTCAATTATATTTTTATTCAAGAAGACAAGGCATTAAAGTCACAGTACACTAAATACTGTGTCAAAGTACTCTTTCAGATTACTCTCGAGTCAAAACGTGCCCAAAAAATCCCACACAAAATGACAATGCTAGTTCCTTAGCCAATTAACGTAATAGCTACGCTTTGGTCACCCGTGGCTTTCAGAGAATAGGCCACTTGTTGACACCAAAAATTTTTTAATAAAATAATTTCACTCTTATAGTCTAAAAGTCTCGTCGTAATTCATTAATCTATAAAATGTTTAAGAATGTCAATATGAGAGCATTACGGTCGTTTTATATATCCCCCTTTTCCTTCCCATAATAATTAAGAGAGGACATGTTTTTTACAAAGGATACTGAGCACCAAGACACCGCTGGAATCGCACGTTCGTATTTCCGTGTGCGCACGCAATTTCTGGAACTTTTATAACCGCTTTAATGTAGGTCTGCTAATACTGCAACCTATTAACTTTTGAGTGAAAATTAATCTTGAAGTGTAGTGACCTCATACCATAGAAAACACCGACGAATGAAGCCACGTAGAGCCAGCTGCCCACATCAGTTTTCCAGGTCAGCCCTTACTCCCCTCCTCAGCGACGAATTCTCTCCTCGAACGCGACACGTATTTAATAATGAACCTGCGCACTATACCCAAAATCACCGCAAATGTAATTTTAGCACTAGGGCCTCCACCACTATTACGGCAACAATGAAAATGATATCCACTCTGATTTCATACAATTGTAATGGCAATCATATCATTAGGTTTAAATAGTTTTATTATTATTTTAATTATTTTATGACTAGATTCCTTCTTATTCATATTTTTTGTGAATGTTAGAACCTTTTAGGCCTTATTGATTCATAGATGTTTGGATTTCTGCTTTGACCTAAAAACTATAATAATTTTAGCGTCAAATTTGATCTGAATTGGTTGTATGTCGCAGAGCCCGGTGTTGTTCGAAGAGACGCTACGGCTGATACCTAGCAACGCTGTGCTGGTGGAGGTGGCGCCACACGGACTGCTGCAGGCCATCCTCAAGCGATCCATGCCGGCGGAAAGTCGACATGTTTCGCTCACCAGGCGCGGACATCCTGACAATGCGCTTTTCTTACTTAAAGCGGTTGGCGAGTAAGTACATACTTAGAAATTCTTAAATGTTTAATGAATTTTGCGACCTTTTTTAAATTTCTATAAGTATACATTCTATAAGTACATAATAATTCCATAATTGTGACAAAGGTTAAGTTCTAATTACAAAAACTGACCAAACTCGAGTATAAATTGTTAATTTTCTATTAGGAACTTTACTCTGAATAAATTTTATAATACAATAACGAGCTCGAAGGTTTGTGTTGGGACTAAATTTTTTAAATCGTTTTGTAATAAGATTGGCTGAAATGTCTGTGAGAAACTAAACTTATGTGCTTACTCTAATAGAGATTTGATTATGTGAATAACGCACTTTTCAAAAAAAAAACTGTTTTTTGTTAATATTTTAGAGTGGTTTCCACATCAGAACTTGTATAGATTCATGAGAGCCTGTAAAAAATTGAAAACATAAGGTCCAAACAAAGGAGCGACTCCTCTATTTGGACCTTATATTTTTAAATTATACGCTAATTTTTGTGGTAATCCTGTCTCGAATTGAATTTTCACATTTAAAACGGTTTAGGAATTAATATGTAATTTTTGTAAGGACTACCTAAAGTATAGTTTCTCATTCATTCTTTCTTAATTGTTGGTTGGTGGTTGAAATGAGCTAACAAAAAGTGAACTTTCACTTTTTAGTGGGGGTACCTACCTACTCCACACACATTCGTATACCACTACTTGATATGTAAATAAACATGACAGGAAATTATTAAAACATCATCAATATAAACAAGTGGAAAAAAAATACGCAGTATTAAGGATACCTCAAAAACTACTAGGCAGAACTTGATCAAATTTAAATGGGACCACATGTGAAGTACCAGATTTCAAATAAAATAAGAATCATCCAATTCGGTTCACCCAGAAAAAGTTCTGAGCTAATACACATTTAAAAAAATACAGCCGAATTGAGCATCTCCTCCTTTTTTTGAAGTCGGTTAAAAACAAAAGACAGTCAGTCGGCGGCTGTAGTTGGTTTTACATCTTCTTCTAATATATAAAAAATACGTGTCACAGTGTTTGTTATCGGACTCCTCCGAAACAGCTTGACCAATTTTTATGAACTTTTTTGTGTATATTTGGTAGGTCTGAGAATAGGTCGTAAAGTATATTTCATACCGCTGCGGGTGAAACCGCGGGGTGCAGCTAGTAATATATGTATTTTGTATTGTACGCTCACAGTCGGCAGCCGACTCTACGCTTAGGTGTGAACGGGGCCTAAAAAATCACATTATCGACAAGCCAGTCCATTATGGCACCCGTTCTAATCCGATCCCGATCTATTTATGAATTACAATAACTGAGTTATTCATTATTTTATTCCTACAGTTTGTACATGCACGGATACACACCAAAGGTGCAAGCTTTGTACCCGAAAGTGGAGTTCCCTGTATCTACGGAAACACCTATGCTGTCACATTTAGTCGAATGGAACCACAGTGAAACATGGTAAGTCCATTAATTTCATTAACTTAATAGATTATACAAACAATACCAGCCGCTTATTGTCCTACTAAAGGCAAAGGGTTTTTATTAGTGTAGTTGAAGCACGAGCATTGATCACCTCGCTTGCTAAGTAAAGTCAGGGAAATTATTGCTAAGCAAAGTGGCACCCAACGTCAATTTGCCGTGTTACAGCTATTCCATACAACTGTCAAAGAATTACAGTTTTGGTTTGAATATACGGACAAATAAAGTTGCTGGTCAATTTGCTTATTAATTAATTTCCCTGCTTTACATACTTACAGGTTGGCGATTTATGTTTTTTTTTATTGTAATGATATTCTTGTAGTCAATGACAATGTCTATGTTAACATATATTATAAGGTCTTCTGAAAGAGTCATAAAGTACTAGCTAGCCACTGGTCTCGAAGCCATTACTTTGTCGTGCTCGAGGGTATCGCGATTTTTGCAGAAAATAGAATATAAACTACTTGAAACTAAAATTACTTTATACTCAAACTCAAACCATTTATTTCAATTACACCATTTACAGTCACTTTTGAATTGTCAAAGAGTCAGTCAGTTAGTCAGAAAGTTGAAGCTATTTGCCCATTCAAAAAACGTAGATCTCTTTGGAGAAGAACGGGCAAGAGACTCCAAGGACACTCTTTTTAAATCAAGATATTACATACATAACCCTGGGTATATTATTCTTGTTGTTTCTATATGTGAGAATAATGTTAAAAAAAAATACATTCAGAAACAATTCAAAATACAAGATTAATAATAAAAATAAGTTGTGGCAGTCACAGAGATGACCAGTCTCAACTGACGGCGTCCGTTCACGAATATGACGCGTGGATCAGCGTCATCCTACCTACATCCCACCTGTAATGAAGCTCATATTGAGGCCTGGACCAGGACTTATCGCCAAAACAAAAATTTAATTAAAATGCGACAGTCAATGATCTACCTATTCCTGTGTTGACTAGAACAGAGGCATTTGGCCAGCCGTGAGACTATTACAGACCCAAACAAAAATTTTTTTCATCCCTTGAACTTTTTTTTTTAATTTTATTTTATTTCCTTTAAGGAACGTTACAAATTATGTCGGTGGAGAGAAGCGAGTGGCTGCAGCTTGCCAGTTCCTGAAGTCCATTCATGATGATGAGTACAGCTACCTACAAGGTCACGTTGTTAGAGGTAAAATTGAATTTAATTTGTTAACGCTCTCACTGTTTGGAGGTGGGACATATGCCCGTTTCATTGTCTATGAGTTAGGATGAGATGTGTACCATACTTAAGTGTTACATTGTCTACAGAAAAACATTTTCGTATGTGAAGTAATTAACATAACCAACTGGATTCTTCTTCTAACATCTGTGTATGAGCTATACATAAAAGAGCATACCGTGACCTTTTTAAGCAGCTTTGCTGCACTCCGTTCCGATTTGGATGGTATAATTGTGCTAGTGTAATTACAGGCTTATGAGACATTTCAGCTTTGTTTTTGGGATAGCAACGTATTGCAATACCTTTGGTATTGCAAATATTATTTATTATCCATAAGTAGATGTGATCACATACCATCACGGACTTGCATTTAGCTTGTAAGAATAATGGATATAGAAAATCCAATATCCCCGTAAATTCCAGAGAAACAGTGCTATCCTTTTGCGGCTGCTCTGATGGCGGCGTGGGACACCCTCGCGATGTACTCAGGGGTTGCCAAGCGTCAGAAGCCGGTGCAGTTCCATGACGTGCACCTGTACGCTCAGCCTACGTTGCACGACCAGCAACCGCTGAGGCTCAGCGTATCACTGCACAGGGGGACCGGAAAGTTTGAGGTACACTGATTGTAGTGTATCTATTTAATAGATATGTAAACACAATCTCACACACACAAGTAGTCAGGTAGCTGTCACAAATGTCAATTGTCAGTCAGCACAAATGGCGGGAGGTTGAAGGTGAAGAGTACCCTGCACCAGGACTTGGATGTGATGGTGAACCTGTGACTCCTGCGAGTAAATCGTGATAGCAGCCCTGCTACAGATCATATAAACGGATACTACACTAATTTAGAAGATATTCAAATTCATTGTATTACGCAAAACTTTGATTGATATGTTTTATTGCGTACTATTCAAATAGTGTAACTGCTGAACATGGGGTTCGAATTCTAGGTCAGACAAAGTGATATTGGGTTTTCTTGAATATATCAGTAGCAATTTGTGGCCAATAGTCTCGACACCTGTTTCATGAGATTCAAACATGACTTGTGCAGTATTTAATTAGTTTACCAACACTTATGCCATATCTTTCAGGGAACATAGGCGTGATTATATGACCAATTTATCTCCAACAGATCTTGAACGAGAATTACAGAGTGGCTTCAGGGTACATTCGAAATGGTTTGCACGTAAACTTGATAAAAACTAATGATACTGACATGGTGCTCAGTTCACAAGATATTTACCAACTGCTGCAAGACAGGGATTATAATTACAGGTTAGTCATAATAAGATAGTAGAAAATAAGAAACACTACATCTTTCTGGGGCAGTCGGTTTAAAAGATTCCACTGCTGTTGCTACACGTTTTGCTTTTATCTGGCTGCGAGTGTCTCACCTTTCCACTACAACATGAGCTGCGCACGGATATGGTAGCACATGGCTATACACAATTACACGATGGAGATACTTTTCTTCCCGCCCCATTCCCCTGAAACGAGATTATGAAGCTACGCTTGTAAAGCTGGGCTACTAAGGTTTCTCATCAGTATCTATATTCATCAGACCTTGCATACGAGCGTAGCGTGTTCAATTGCATTTTCATAAAAAACGAAGCTGCTGCACGCCCAGAGTTTTACACAATATTACGAAAGCTTTCCGTATATCTTGCATTGTCTCAATGTTATTCTTTTGGTATTCAATAAGGCTTATTCGATGTATCTATCTTGTAGCGGCGAGTTCGTAAGCGTCGAGGCCGCAAGCGCATCACTGAGCCAGGCCGCGCTGGTATGGCGCGACAACTGGGTCACGTTCATCGACGGCCTACTGCAGCTCAACATGCTGCGACAACCACACGATGCAGTATCTCTGCCTACGCAAATCAGGAGATTAGATATTGATACCAGGAGACATCTTCAAGATGCCTTCAAATTGAACGGGAAGACTGTTGTGAATGCTTACTTTTCTGATGTCCATGATCTTACAAGGTGAGTATATATATAATAGGTATTATAACTATTTTCTCCAGACCGAAATTCAGTCACGGCGGCCCGGTGGCCAATCTCAGACCCGGTTGGCATTCTCAGACATCTCGAGACTAGCCAACTACGGATTATTATAACTCCCATGCGCTCCCCGGTCGCTTCGGATTGAGTATAGTATACTGACAGCTGCATTTATTTGTTACTACTCACATATTTAGTACTTGTTCAAAACTACCGTAAGCTGAGCTGCATAATTTATATATTTATAATGCTTTCAGGTGTGGTGGAGTTACTGTACAGAATATTAAATACCGCAATCTGCCTCCTGTTAGTCAAGACTTAAGAAGGGTAGAGCTGGTAGTGCCACCTTCACGGGTTAGTAGCGCAAACATATAGTACATTGCTGCAGCGGCCTGCAAAAGAGGCATTGATGGACGAACGTGTATACGTGGGCCGAGACGAAGCCGAAGCACACTCACGTATGTATGCCTCGGCTTCGTCTCGGTCAACATGCCTGGTTGTGGCCAAGGCTTGTATAGTACTTTTCTCAAATAATACGTGGAAATGCAAACTATGTAAGTAAATTAATTATAAATTCCAGAATCAATGACAAACAACAATAATTTTTCACGCGCCATTAATATGTTTGTTAGTCTCTGTATTACCTTAAACAGCTCTTTATAAAAGGCAGTTTACAATTTAAATAAAGCCTTTGATAAGTAACCTGCTTGGTTGCCATATTTCGAAGAAACAAGGTTCGTTTCAAAATAAAAATCATTCGAATCTATTTGGGGTCGGCGCAACATGTGTTTTTCTTCCAAACTTCTCTATTTATTGTCATCTCGGTAGTCACCGCCTTCCCAGCCATATCATTATGATTTCACACAGTCTAGATAAATTGAAAGAGTTCTTTTGATATTCTAGTTGCTGCCGCTAAGCGAAAACTTTTGCTGTGAAAGTTCACAAAATTTATAAAACTAAATACCTAGCCCTGGTGTAATTGTTTGGCTTTTTGGCTACCTATAACTGGTGAAAATAAATCATTTATCTGAATACTTAGACCTTTTATTCTTATAACTTAGTACCTACGCTTACAAAGGCTTTTATTACAGGAAACCACGGGTAGCGTGCTGCAACAAGGAGGTTTAAAGAATCCCGTGACACTACAATGTTCACAAATCGGCGATCTTGAGTCCCTGCACTGGGTGGAAGCTCCTCCACTAAAGCAGTCTGATTTGCCGGTGACGGTATGTATGAATAATCTGTGGTATGAAGGAATTGCTCACTGCAAACCACCGCTACGCCCATAAGATGACATTTTGTCAAAGTAATAAAAATATATTTTATGGCACTACTCGTAAGTATATTATTACAATATGAAAAGGCTCATCGTGAGGTTTCCAAAAATATAACTCACTAGGTTTGAAACTAAAAATGATAACCAGTATTACAAAAAAAAAAAAACGTTCAAAACAGGATCACTTTTCAAGCAGTCTGATGCAGTTGGTGGCATTAAAACTGAGATTGAACTAAAATAACGACCACCAACTGCATCAAACAGACTGAAAAGTATACTTGTTTTAATAGCGGTTTAGGCCGTGCTTTGACAGTACGAAACAGTTCTATATGCTGTTCATTATTCTCAGGTTCACTACGCCGGGCTCTGCACGTCCGATGTGAAGAGAGCGGTTGGCGTGACGCTATCCGACTCCAATGTGTACGGAATGGACTTCAGTGGAACCACTGAGAGGCAAGTGTTTACATTTAGTTTTTTTATCTTTATGAAGTGAGTTTTTAACAAAATTAGCATTAAGGTATTAATGCTGATCTTACTAGTAAAGATGTCACACATGCGCCCTAGGAACATAGGGCGCTCCACCACAGTTAATCTAGAAATCAATATTGATTCATAATAAGATAAGATAAAAGTTGTAATCCTACGTTGAACCGAACGTACGCACGAGTACGTTCTAATGTACACTGCGTAATAATAATGGTTAAGTTCATATTAGTGAATAATGTGAATAATAGACTCGCCAAACCGCTGTTACTACATTATTATCTGTTGCGGCGTGCTTATTTTTTTTTTGTGTTACGTTTATTTATTTAATTTTGATGTCATTGTGTAATATTTGGTAACGTCAAAAACATTGCTTAAGTTACAAAATAAAATCCTACATAAAGTGCAGAATATTTTCATTTGTATTTTCCAAATTAAAACATTCTGAAGAAAATAATATTTATTTTCTGGGACATATTCAAATACAAATAAAACTTGTATTTACACCGTATCCTATGGATTTTTGCCTAGGCTATATGGAATGCCTAATTGTTGCAAATAGGTCTCACTTTCACGCCCCAGAATGAATACACTGCATTACAATAAAACCTAGTGTATGTGGGGAACACGAATTGTGCCTTGCGGTATGCCTAATTGCATCGGTAATCCAGGCAATGGTGCACCGATAACATCGACATGCTGTACACTGCTACTCAAGTAAGAATTAGGTTCAACGCCAACTTCTTGATACCATAACTGTTGAGCAGGCGAGTAAGTATGTTATGAATATGATGAATGCAGTCAAACGCTTTAGAGAGATCAGAGAACACCCCAATAGCATTTTGAGGTTAATTACTATAGGCGAGCCTATTTCTTATATGGGACTTGAACGTAGCTGGCGAAATTTTGGTGTACTTACAGCTCTGCTTAAACTTTGAGAAATACAAGCGTGATGTTATGTTATGTTTATGATACAGTGGTGAACGCGTGATGGGGCTGGTGCGTGGCGGCGCGGCCGGCAGCGTGGTGCGCGCCCAGCCGGAGCTGTTGTGGCCGGTGCCGGCGCATTGGAGCCTGGAGGATGCTGCCACTGTGCCACTCGCCTACACACACGCACTCTACTGTCTCGTGAGTTTGCGTAATTAGATACAAAAATGGCCAAATCCAGCCGCTTTACATCGTAATACAACTATCCTTTCGTTATTAACCATTTAAATTTATCTGTTATTAGATAATCAAGGGTGGAATGCTACCTGGTAATGACGTGCTTGTGCACGGAGGCACAGGCGCATTGGGGCAGGCGACCATTGCCGTTGCGCTCGCTCACGGGTGCACAGTGTTCACGACAGTCGGTGATTTACAGAAAAAGAAGTTCTTGCAAAAACTATTCCCTGAGTTAAAAGGTAAGATGTTCCGCGACCGGCGATGGTAATTTCTTTTTTTTCCAAGTTAATTTTGATCCTGATCTGGCAGTTTGAGTAATTTATGCGGCCTACCCAAATGTCCTTTCTTTGGTTTTGTTCGTCGAACCGTTGAGCCCCTTAAGTTTTGAGTTGAGCTGCATGATTACTAACAAATGCGTGCACTGACTGGACAGGTCCACTCATTCTGTGTGGTTTTTCCTCAAAAGACCATTTCAGACACAAATCTACACGGTCTTCACATGATCTGACCAAGATTATGTCTGGACTTTAAAAGGGACTGCGAGCTCTGAGTTTGTTTCGGCCTTTCTTCTCAGAGTAGTCATATAGCAAACGCCGATCTCATCTAGTTTAAAAAATACGATTGACGTGTAAAAGTGTTTGTACAAACCTACTTACAGAAATAAAATAATTTATCATTTACCAGCGCTTTTCACCGGCAAGCTAACACAATCGAGGAAAAGCTCGTTAGCGGATCAGCCCCTTTACAGCCATAATTATTCGAATGCCTTATTCACCATCCCTTTACGGCGACGAAACAATAATGGCTTTATGACTTTACAGCTTAGAATTTCACTAGTTCACCTAAAAAATGTTTCTTTTCCAGATCAACACATTGGAAATTCCCGCGACAGCAGTTTTTCAGCTAATGTTTTATTAGCAACAAAAAGAAAAGGCTGTGAATTAGTCGTAAGTTGCGTTAAAGGGCAACTTAAAAGTGTAAGTTTTTTTTTTTTTGTAACTATGTCAATAACAGGTAAAATACTCCTAATAAAATAATATTAAGTTCTGTTTTTTTTCAGACTTCTCTCAAATGCTTAGCACTTTCTGGAATCTTCGTCGACACAGTTCAACTTCAGGATAGCGAAGATTACGAACTTCAAATGTTATTTATAGATAAACGCTCATACGTCACAAGTGACTTCTCGTCTCTATTCACGCAGCAAAAATATAATGAAATGAAGTATCTGCAGATGATGTTGAGCGAGGGTATTAGTCGCGGCTACGTGCGTCCTCTGTCGCGCGTGTCGTACGCGCCGCACGACGCCGCGCGCGCCTTCCGACTGCTCGCGGCCAGCAGGCACCGCGGCAGGGTGCTGCTGAGGTTGCAAGACTCTGTGAGCAACGCGTATCCCAGGTAATATGATCCACGCCTACACAAACTGCCGCAGTTACCAGCGTAACTGCGGCAATTTTCACGCGGGACTTTCAGATATAACGCGGAGACCCAGTGGTCGCCGCGTTGTATCTCAAAGTCTTTTCAAGGATTTGGATATTCAACACGATATTTGCACAGGCAGCGTTGAAGAATTAGGTTTTTGCGGAATGAGACTGTATTATTATATTATTAATATACAGTCTCAAACACATACGGAATACAGAGTAATGCCTGTATTTGGTATGTGTTTGACAAACCAAGTGCAATTACGCCTTCAGGATGTCTTTTTTACTTAATTTTAAAGTAAGTCGTGTTTTGTTTCAGAATAATATGCAATCCTGATGAAAGTCACTTAATGTTCTGGGATGATGGCGCTCTTGGAGTTCAACTAGCCGACAAACTAGTACATCGTGGCGCTAAAAAGCTATACATTCACTCTACATGCTTAAATCAGTACCAACATTATAAAATAGAGTAAGATTATTATAAATACTTCTGCCACAAGGAATTTGACCAAAGTCATTCGGAACTGTATAATTAGTTTCTTCTTTTTTTAAGGTCTTGGCGAAATATTGGCCTGAAAGTGGTAACTCTAGAAAAAAATATTGATGTCAAAAATCGTATTTCTGCCATAATTAATGATGCTAATAGTCTTGGAACCATCGGAGGCATTTACGTAGCTATAACAAAAGTCTTGGACGATAAACATAAAGAAGAACTGACAACACTTCTAAATTCTTTAGATGTAGCTTCAAGATCGTTCTGTCCTGAACTAAAGTTAGTATATTTCAATATTCATTTTATATACTCAAACTGTTGATCGTCATTATGATTAAATAGCCATTAGAAACCTACTGCTGATCTTCATTGCTGAGTTCATTCCGCTAGCTCCTTTATATTTGCTGCTGTTTAGTACCCACTGTGTGTTTCTTTTAGCCTGAATTCCCCCGGCATGCGATGTGCCCAGCCTAGTTCTATTTAACCTTGATAACCATTAAATAGTTACATTTTAATAACTCGAATATTTCTCAGGTACTTTGCAGTGGTCTCAACAGTCAGGTCTGTGGGCAAGGACATATGTGTCGCAAGAGCAAAGTGTGGTTTTACAGCTACAAGTTTGGATCTGACGGGTTTAAGCGAAGTAAGTAATTTGTAATGACTCAGTTTTTTTATCTACAAAAAGACTAGATTAATAAAGAAATTCATGCAAAGTACTACAATGAATACATGTAGTTCCTTTTTGAAATAAACTATCATCAATTAGACATTTTAATAAAAAAATATGACATGGAGCTATACAATGTTACCGTTCAATCTTATAGCAGTTCATTATTAGACAAAAAGTGAAGTGTCTTGCAATTAAGTACATAACTACGCTTTATCTATTAACGATTACTTCAACCTGCCCTGCACATCACCTGCTACACAAATGATTACGGTTATTAACAAATTATAATAATAGATTGTATTACACACTTAACGGTTTTTGGGCAGAGTAAATCAGCTGCATCTTAACACAATGTATGTTTTCTTGGTACAGAGCAAGCCAAGTTCTCACGACTTGTCAGATGCCGCGGAGCGAGCGCTGCGCAGCACATCTTCCGTACTGCTAGCGAAGCCTGCGCAGGCAAAAACACCCGGACTGTTACAAAAACTCATTGCATTGGCCGGTAATAAAACCAATTCAATTAATAACGTATTAACACGCTTGTATACCAGGGTCAGGTAGCGATGTTAAGTACACTCTCAATTCACCAGTTTTGTGCAAATAATAGGAGCATGTCATAGAGGGCAAGCCTGTTGCTATAAACCGGGTACAAACCCAGACTCCGGGAAAAAAAAAAAATATATTTGGTGCCGCGCCAGGGGATTTGACCTGATGCTCGACGGCGCACTTGTGACCACTAAACCATCGAGGCAATCATATGCAATGACTTCGTACCTTGTCACCAACATGCATTATGTAGGCTATACTATTATGATGTTGTAGCCTAACAATAGCTTAATAATAAAGACGCAGCCTATAATACAAATTATCTTTCAGGAATAAGCATTCCACAAAACGCAAACCCTGACACTACTTTGCAAGAGTTAGGAATGGCAGATGAAAAAATGTCAATCATTAGTGCCTTCTTGAATATTGCGTGTAATATATCTTTGATGGAAGACACAATTCCGCTGTTGACTCTAAACGGGTAAGTTTAATATTGTGACGGAAAGCATTTTCGTGGTGGAGATAAATAAGACCATGAACCTTATCAACATAAAAACGTATATTAAATTAATATTAGAAGGGGCCTACCCCCATGGGAAGAAGGCGTGAGTTTATGTATGTATGTGTATGTGTATTAAAAGGGGTTAAGTAGCTTTATGGTCACACAATTTCCCTGACTTCCCTTGGGAGTAGCACAATACTCTTCTGGCTCAGCTTGGTGAGAGGATGACCCAGCGGGTGTGCCACGCTGCAGCAGGAAGGTGACGGCCGGTGGATGAAATCGCCAGACCCTTATAGCGAGCCCGACGCGGACACACGCGTATAATAGGTACCCGGTGCGGAGCTCATTGATGCGCAGATTTGCCGGCAGATGGTGGTCCGGAACTCAGTGCACAGATGCTTCCGATAATTCCGGATTGAGTTTAATGAGTTGGTAAGCCGGAACTTTGGAGATATTAGCCGGTACATGAAATGGAACTTCGGACACCAATATCGGGTTTAAACTGAGTTTAATAAACTCATGACTATACACTAAGTCAATCTGGATTTGAAAAAAACAAACTGCGATCACCATGGCTGTTACGGAGGGCACACGTAAGGAGGTCGCGCCGCTGAGAAAGAGCGACGCGAACGCGTGCCCCCGAACCCCGAAGCTAGCATTTGACGGTGTGATGACCGGCGCGGACGATCGAAAACCGACGGCGCGGAAGAGGGAACAGGGGATCGCTAACCAAACGAGATCTCCTGTGGCTACCCCTAGGTCACGCGCGATGCGTTGAATATAGACGTTGGCAATTTGGTTTTATAAAAAGTAAACAAATAAAATGCTTAACAGAAGCCTATTTTAACGGTTTAATCGTTAATCTATTTCATTTATAATTAATTAAAAGAAACTGAACATAAAATAAAAAAATTAAAAAACATATAACCTCACAATACAAAAACTTCATTATGGAAAACATATTTTTAATTATACATTTTCAATCCTCAAGCTATTTATGTTGATATAATTATTTATAGTCTTTCTCGTTATTATCATTCCCTTGTATACATATTGTTTATCACACCTTTATCCTAATTTATTTGGGATCTACGCAGCATTTCTTCTTCCAAACATCTCAATTAGCCTTCATCAACATAAGTATAATTTTATTTGTCATATTTTAGATTATTTATTAATTTTATAAGACTATTTTAGCACTTTTCACCTGAAACCTCCTGAAACACAGGATTTACTAGTTCAGGCACGTAAGTCTTAGTAATATAATTTACATTTAAGAAAATCTACAAATTTTTCTATTAATTTTAGGACTCCAAAGATAAGAACCTCCTCACGATGCGAGCCGTATCGAGGAGTACTGCCTACTGGATCAGGCCCTTTGTCCAACCGCCTAACGAGAGCCTCGAGAGATGTTGATCGAGGCTTTCGGCCATCAGGCCATTGGCCGATACGACAATAGGCACAATTATACCCGAGCTCAAATTCCACATGTCAACAACCTTGAGTGCTAAGTCGAGATATTGAATTTGTTTCTCTTTCTCAGCTTTCACGAGGTTCTCGTCGTGCGGAATGGTAATATCGATAATCATTATGCGACGCGCTAATCGATCTATCACCACTATATCAGGCTTATTGGCGACAATAGTCCTGTCAGTAATGGTACACCGATCCCAGTACAACGTGATATGGTCATTTTCGAGAACTGGGTCGGGCACATACTTGTAATACGGTACCTCAGAATCCACTAGTTTATATTTCAAAGCAAGTTGCTGGTGAATAATCCTGGCTAGTTGGTTATGCCTGTGCAAGTACTTGCCGTTAGCTAGATAAGAACAACCACAGATAATATGTCTGGTGGACTCACCCGGACGATGGCATGCCCGACACACGTCAACCGTCCCATCTTTCATAATATGTCTCCGGTAGTTATTCGTCAAGATAACTTTGTCCATAATTGCACAAACGAATCCTTTAGTTTCCCCGAAAAGCTTACTAAAATGTAGCCAGGATACGGATGCTCATAAATCTACACCGGGTTCATGAAGAGCCCGATAGAAGCACCCGTGAAGCTCTTTGCTTTGCCATACCTTCTTGCGGTCATCGGTAGTAAGTACTACAGGTTTGCGCCAGTTCTCTTTAGCCATAGAAAGCGGGGTGAGTCCCTTGTCTACTGCGACCACATCACGGTGTATGAAATCCGAAAGTTGAATTCCCTCGGATTCCATAATCTCACCTCGCTTTACATGAATGACTGCACATTTGTCCACATCAAATTCCATCCTGATGTCGTTACTGAAAATTTCAATTACCTTCAGTAACTCCATCAGTCGCAATTTATTGGGGGCAAAGAGTTTTATGTCATCCATGTAGAGGAGGTGAGATATGATCTAACCACCTCTCCTCAACCGATGGCCTAGACCTGAATCCTCCAGTACTGTGCTTAGAGGATTCAAGGCTAAGCAGAACCAAAGTGAACTCAAACTATCGCCCTGAAATATTCCCCGTTTAATACATACAGATTCATCGCTCCCCTGGATCTGTCGACACCCTGGATAGCGAAGAACGGTTCTCCATTCCCCCATACACGACCTAAGGAAGGTGCGTAGAGTTGTATCTATCTTGTTCAACTCCAGAACCCTCACGAGCCATGTATGTGGCACCGAGTCGGAAGCCTTCTTATAATCTATCCAGCATGTCGACAGATCCTTGCGGGATCGACAAACTTGTTGGCTAATGGCCATGTCGATGAGGAGTAGCTCCTTAGTACCGCGGGACCTGTTCCGACATCCATTTTGAGAGGCTGACATAATCGAGTTACTGTCAATGTGCGTATTTATTTTTGCTCTCAAAATGGATGTAAGTTTTTAGACCGTCGACAAACACGTGATCGGTCTATAATTCTTGGGATACTACCTGACTTATGGAACAGGTGGGTAACGCCTATTGTTAGAAACTGTGGAAGCGACCCAGATTCTAAGGATGACTGGAACAGAGATGCCAGACAGGTGTGTGAACTAATTAGCAATTTCATATATTATTATTATACCTTTATTTCATAATATACATATAATAATTATTATTATTTCTGTAGCCATCCTTTTTCTACCATCCATCTAAACCCAAAATCCATCCATCGTTTGTTTGGTCTTCCTCTAATCACAAAGCGTTATTCTTACTCAAAACATCTCTTTTTATAATTATAATCCTACGCTTTTCTATATTCTGCCTTAAATTTGCTTTTATTTTAGAATAAATGAGCTGGTAAAGTCTGCATCTGATATAGTCCCAGAAAATGTTACTGGGTTAGCGACATTCTTCTCCAGCGTTAGTCCTGACGAGCTTCTCGCGACAGTTGACTTCGTCATAGTACCGACACTTAACGTAGACATCACGTTGGTGAGTACAGAGTAAACAAACCTTATTATTAATTGTTAATAACTTATTCATCTTTTCTATTACGTATTTGCATGAATGTCATATCTCTTGCCAGTGTAGAAATTACCCAGTCAGTACATTTAAGTGTTGCCAATGGAGGCGGATACCATAAAAAAATGAAAACAACAACAACATTGGATTCGTAAAGCCTTTATCTATTACAAGATGATTTTTCCTTATTCCACAGTCCAATGACGAGTTTGACGTGAACAAGAGACACTTGTGCATAGTGCCGGGTATGGAGGGTCATCACGAGCGGTTCCGCGTGTTGTGCGAGCGCCTCAAGTTGCCCGCGCTGGTGCTGCAGCCGGGACTCGACCGCCCGACGGAGACCGTGCGGGAGACTGCGCAGAGATACGCTCAGGTAAAATTACTACTAAATACTCCTATTATATGCAAACATCGTCATTCAGCCGAAAGACGTCGACTACTGCACATACTCCACTCGCAAGCATTGCCATAACAACCAGTCCTCGTCTTCCCGCATCTAGTGAATTTCCTCAACCTTCACCAGGATATCGATCCACCTTGTGCTGAGTTAACTCACGCGGCCCCTTCCAGTACGCGGTCATAACTAGAAAACTTTTTATAGATAGTTGTTATGATGTTGATATTCCTAGTGAACATAAAAACAGGTTGCTGATACTCAAGGAATTTATTTCATTGTTGGCAGATCCTCATAAGCAAAACAAGGATTCAAAATGACTTTTACTTGCTGGGATATGAGAGTGGAGTGCCTGTGGCTCTTGAACTTGCTGCAATGCTCGAAGATCAAGGTACCTTTCTCCAAAAAAAAATTATTGAAAATATTTGTCCCACCTTTTTTTTTTTTATGGGTTGGAAATCATCAAATGACCTCTCCCGCTCTGGGCGGAGTGGAAGGGCGTGCCAGACTCTTACTGACTAAAACCCACCCATGTTCCTTCAGTTGCCTGTGCGCCAGGGCCACGGTAACTCTTTTGAACAATCCGCGACCCCGTCAATGGTGCTGACATCTCTTTGAGGCGCGCGTGGAACACGACGTGCCGTCGACCCGGGCCTGGTCCTTACCGGACAGCGAGCTGCCCAGTGCTCGCCGTCCGCAAGCCTGCGCCTACGGTGGCCGGGAGTCGGCAATCGACTCCCGACGCCTAAGGTGTCTCCTCCTGCGGTGACTAGGGGCGCGAGGGCGCAGTGATTGCCTCTCCCTCTTGTGCTCCGCCTCCTCCTTCGCGAGCATTACTGCTTCGCAGAAGGAGGTGACGGCTTCCCATTCCCTCTCGCTCCATACCATGGCCTGAACCAGGGCCGGACGCGAGAGGTCGCTGCCGCCGATCGCCGCCACGAGGACACGGCGGTGCTCCGCCCAAGCTGGGCAGACCTCCACCGTATGCTCCACCGTGTCCTACGGTCGATCCACACAATGATAACACCCGGGCGTTTCCTCCCGCCTTATCCGAAACAGGAACCTCCCGAAACAGCCATGTCCGGTGAGGACCTGCGTCAGGCAGAAGGTGAGGACGCCGTGGCGCCTCTCAAGCCACTCTCAAAGAGGGGTCTTACCGCCGCAATTGTGGCGTGCCCTGCGCTGGGTTGCGACAGTCGCACTCTCCATGCCTCCATGAGATCCCGCCGGAGCTTTGTCCGCTGTGCCGCGATTTCTTGCGGCAGCGGAGTTACGCCCCAGCGTTTCGCCTCCTTGCGCCACTCCTAAACGTGCGCGAGGACTTTTGCCTCCAGATCCCACGGCGGCAATCCGGCAAGGAGGCTCGCCGCCTCGCAGGAGACCGTGCGGTATCCCCGTACCATCCGGATGGCCATGACCCTTTGGGACGCTTTCAACCGGCGGGCTGGCCGGAGCCTCAATGAATATTTGTCCTACCTGCGCTATCAGGATTAGGGGTTTTAACACCTTCCCCGCCCCCCACAACCCCTCGACTCTTTAACCTGTACACATCAATCGTTGATTTGGTTGTTTGGTTGAGTTGGTTGAAGGTCTCAGTAGCACTGCAGTCGGCTGTACTATTGATGGCACCACTATTAACTACTTGAGCTATGCTGATGACATAGTGCTGCTGAGTCCTTCAATTATCGGTTTACGGGAGCTCATTAGGAGATGTGAGGAGTACGCTGTGGCCCATGGGCTCAGGTACAACGCGAACAAAAGTGAGTTATTGGTATTCCTGCCGCGGAATATCAAATTCGTCACCGTACCATCTGTTACACTGAATAGTGTACCACTTAACAGAGCGACACAGGTTAAGTACTTGGGTCACTGGGTCATGGAGGACCTCGCTGATAACGTGGACGTTGAGAGGGAACGATGGGCGTTGGCTGTCCGTTGGAACATGCTGGCTCGCAGGATTAAACGGTGCCCGGATGAGGTTATGTGCACTATGTTCAAGGCATACTGCCAATCGTTTTATTCGTGCACCCTGTGGGTCAGCAGTACTAAGCGGGCACTCAATGCCCTTCGAGTACAATATAATAACGCTTTTAGGATGTTGTTGGGGCTGCAGAGATATTGTAGTGCGTTTGGTGTGTTTATGGCGGCTCGGATTGATGGCTTTCATGTCATTATGAGAAACAGAGCGGCCTTCATATTACGACGTATCAGGGGCAGCTCCAACAACATTCTGAAAGTAATAGCGGACCGGTTAGTCGGTCCATTTCTAAGACACTGGATCGCACTTCACGTGTCTATTTGATTTAGTTTTTTTGTGGTTTACTAACAAAGTTCTTAAGTAATTACTAATACAATTATGGATGATCTGTAATGGATGTTCCGAAATAAAGGCATTATTATTTCGTTTATTTATTTCGGTACATATAAGATACATTTTTAAATATTTTTATAAAAACATTCAAAATATAAAAAAATGTGGTCCGCCAGTATCGGGAGCAGGGTCCAAGCTTAGGACTCCAGAGACAGGAACCTCCTCACGATACGAGCCGTATCGAGGAGTACGGCCTTTTGGATCAGGCCCTTGATCCAACCGCCTTTTTTTTTTTTTTTTTGGGTGGGTAATCATCAAATGACCCCTCCCGCACTGGGCGGAGCGGAAGGGCGTGTCAGACTCTTACTGACTAAAACCCACCCATGTTCCTTCAGTTGCCTGTGCGCCAGGGCCACGGTAACTCTTTCGAACAATCCGCAGCCCCGGCAGGCATCGGTCCTATCGGACCCCGTCAATTTTGCTGACATCTCTTTGAGGCGCGCGTGGAACACGACGCGCCGTCGACCCGGGCCTGGTCCTTACCGGACGGCGAGCTGCCCATTGCTCGCCGTCCGCAAGCCCGCGCCTACAGTGGCCGGGAGTCGGCAATCGACTCCCGACGCCCAGGGTGTCTCCTCCTGTGGCGACTAGGGGCGCGAGGGCGCAGTGATTGCCTCTCCCTCTCACGCTCCGCCTCCTCCTTCGCGAGCATTACTGCTTCGCAGAAGGAGGTGACGGCTTCCCATTCCCTCTCGCTCCGTACCATGGCCTGAACCAGGGCCGGACGCGAGAGGTCGCCGCCGCCGATCGCCGCCACAAGGACACGGCGGTGCTCCGCCCAAGCCGGGCAGACCTCCACCGTATGCTCCACCGTATCCTCCGGTCGATCCACGCAATGATAACACCCGGGCGTTTCCTCCCGCCTTATCCGAAACAGGAACCTCCCGAAACAGCCATGTCCGGTGAGGACCTGCGTCAGGCGGAAGGTGAGGACGCCGTGGCGCCTCTCAAGCCACTCCTCAAAGAGGGGTCTTACCGCCGCAATTGTGGCGTGCCCTTGATCCAACCGCCTAACGAGAGACTCAAGAAATTTTGATCGAGGCTTTCGGCCATCAGGCCATTGGCCGATACGACAATCAGCACAATTATACCCGAGTTCACATTCCACATGTCAACAACCTCGAGTGCTAAGTCGAGATATTTAATTTGTTTCTCTTTCTCAGCTTTCACGAGGTTCTCGTCATGCGGAATGGTAATATCGATAATCATTGTGCGATGCGCTAATCGATCTATCACCACTATATCAGGCTTATTGGCGACAATAGTCCCATCAGTAATGGTACACCGATCCCAGTACAACGTGATATGGTCATTTTCGAGAACTGGGTCGGGCACATACTTGTAGTACGGTACCTCAGAATCCACTAGTTTATATTTCAAAGCAAGTTGCTGGTGAATAATCCTGGCTACTTGGTTATGCCTGTGCAAGTACTCGCCATTAGCTAGACGAGAACAACCAGAGATAATATGTCTGATGGACTCATCCGGACGATGGCATGCCCGACATACGTCAACCGTCCCATCTTTCATAATATGTCTCCGGTAGTTATTCGACAAGATAACTTCGTCCATAATTGCACAGACGAAACCTTCTGTTTCCCCGAAAAGGTCACCAAAACGTAGCCAGGATACGGACGCTAAGAAATCTACACCGGGCTCATGAAGAGCCCGATAGAAGCGTCCGTGAAGCTCCTTGCTTTGGCATACTTCCTTGCGGTCATCTGTAATAAGTACTACAGGTTTGCGCCAGTTCTCTTTAGCCATGGAGAGCGGGGTGAGTCCCTTGTCCACTTGCTACCACATCACGGTGCATACCCACTTCGCCTTTTAAAAAATATTCCCTGAGACTGCACACTTCGCGGTTGTGGAGGGTCTTTGCATTTAAAAAGCCTCGACCCCCGCACTTCCGCGGTATGTACAGTCTCATCACCGACGATCGTGGGTGATGCATCCGGTTTGCGGTCAGCAGTGTACAGACCCTCCTATCTAAGGCGTCGAGTTCAGTCTGAGTCCATTTGAGTACGCCGAAAGAGTACATCAAAACCGGCATGACCCAACTGTTGAAGGCGACTAAGAAAAGAAGACTAATTAATACTTTCTTCAGGCGACCAAAGAAGCGCTCCTTCAACGATTGCTTCATGTCAGCAACGTTGATGCCTAACGCTTCCGGCATACCTAAATACTTATAGCTTTCGGATAAGGAGAGGGATCTAAAGTGTATGGAATCCGAAAGTTGAATTCCCTCGGATTCCATAATCTCACCTCGCTTTACATGCATGACTGCACATTTGTCCACACCAAATTCCATCCTGATGGTGCTACTGAAAGTTTCAGTTACCTTCAGTAGCTCCATCAGTTGCAATTTGTTGGGGGCAAAGAGTTTTAAGTCATCCATGTAGAGGAGATGAGATATAACCTGACCACCTCTCCTCAACCGATAGCCTAGCCCTGAATCCTCAAGTAGTGAGCTTAAAGGATTCAGGGCTAAGCAGAACTAAAGTGGACTCAAACTGTCGCCCTGAAATATTCCCCGTTTAATCCATACAGGCTCATCGCTCCCCTGGATCTGTCGACACCCTGGATAGCGAAGAATCGTTCTCCATTGCCCCATACATGACCTAAAGAAGGTGCGTAGAGTTGCATCTATCTTGTACAACTCCAGCACCCTCATGAGCCATGTATGTGGCACCGAGTCATAGGCCTTCTTATAATCTATCCAGAATGTCGATAGATCCTTGCGGGATCGACGAACCTGTTGGCTTATGGCCACATCAATGAGGAGTAGCTCCTTAGTACCGCGGGACCCGTTCCGACATCCATTTTGAGAGGTTGACATAATCGAGTTACTTTCAATATGCGTATTAATTTTAGCTCTCAAAATGGATGTAAGAAGTTTATAGACCGTCGACAAACACGTGATCAGTCTATAAATCTTGGGATCCGTGAGACTACCTGACTTGTGGAGCAGGTGGGTAACGCCTGTTGTTAGAAACTGTGGAAGCGACCCAGACTCTAAAGATGACTGGAACTGAGATGCCAGGCGGGCGTGTGAACTAATTAGCCATTTCAACCAAAAGTTGTGCAATCCGTCCGGTCCCGGTGATTTCCAATTCGGTAACGGACGGACTGCTCTGGCGACGTCTAATGGCGTAATTAGAACTGCTTCCATTTCTGGTACAGTTTCACACGCTCGCCCGACATCCAGTATCCAGCTAGCCTCAGAGTGACAGACGGGCAGTGACCAGATGCTGCGCCAGAATGTACTCGTGGCGGCATCATCCGGGCGGCACTCGTCTGTCTCATTTTGTTCAGATTGCTCCCAAGTTCTATACACCCATCTCTCATTGCTCTGGAACATGCGATTCTGTGTGTACCGATCAACCCGCCGCTTATACCGCCGAATACGACTCGCCCATGCACAAACTTTCTGCTTCAGGAAGTCGATGCCCTCTGTGACACGGGACATGTATTCTCGAGGGCTGATTCCAGTCCCCGAGAATGCCCGCCTTACAAAGCGCATCACTCGTGGTCGTGAATTGCCTTCCCTGGAGCAGTATAGTTTGCCGATGAGTACCCTGGCCTCATCGATACGACGCTCGATCCTGCACTGCCAGGCTGGTACGGCTGGTTTTGGTCGAGTAGCCCCGTCACAGTTTGGAAACCTGACGTTAGCTAAACGACATGCCGCAACAGCCGCGCAATACAGGATCGAATGTGTATCAACGAGATCCTTGCTGCTCTCGAACACATTCCTAAGCTGCAAGTCCATGGCACACACCAGCGCCCTATTTTTTTTGTGCATAGGTAGGCGTGGCAATCGGGGTCTAAGTTCGGTCGGAGTGGATCTGTACTCACGAAATGCATCCTCCAGTGCGCTCCTCAATCGGGCGTTGCACTGGCTACTTACTGACGCAACCATATCATCTTCTACTTCTACCCCATGATTAGACCGCGACGGTATTTCATCAATGGTTGATGCGTGTATTGCGGTTTGTGCTGGACTTGAGACGATATAGTTGCTCAGCTCTGAGCGCCGCCTATCAAGTGCGGCATCGTCCAACCTATGGTTGCGTTGGATGACCCGCAACTTTTTTTTTTTTCTGTTCCGTGGTGGAAAGTCCTCATGGATGTCCCCCGCCCTGGGGGGGCTAAGGGGTCTGTCAGACTCTTACTGACTAAAAATCACCCCGGTGTTCCGTCTCACACCTACGCCGGGGGTCGCGGGAACGTACAAATTTTCCGCAACCCCCGGCCGGTGCCGGCCCGCCTCTGCGGGCCCCGTCCGGTCGAGCGGGGGGAAAGAGGTGTTTGACTCCCCCCGTGACGTCTAAGAGGGGCGCGCGTGGAACACTACGCGCCGCCACCTCGGGTCCTGATGTATGGGAGGCGACCGACGTCCCCGAGTCCGTCGTCCCTGGACCCATTTAGGGGGGCTGGAAGAGGGCGTTGTCCGCCCTCCGCCGACGCCCGGTGTGCCTGCTGCGGGCCGGGTGAGAGGATGAGATCTCTCGCTCCCTTTCCGCAGCCTCCTTCTGCGAGATGACTGTTTCGCAGAAGGATACCACCGCGTCCCAGGACTCCTTGCCGCCGACCATCGCATTCACAACGGCTGGCAGCGAGAGGTCACTGCCTACGCCTGAGATGAGGGCACGGCGCGGCTCCTCCCAAGCGGCACACTCTGCCAGCGTATGCCGCGCCGTGTCCTCCCGGCAGTCTACGCAGTGGTGACACCGGGCGTCCGGCTCCCTGTTTATGCGACACAGGTACTTCCCGAAGTAACCGTGCCCCGAGAGCACCTGCGTCACCCGAAACGACAGGGAGCCGTGCCTCCTCCCGAGCCAGTGGTCGAGCACCGGCCGGACCGCCTCGATGGTGACGAGGCCGGCGGTAGGGCGTGAGAGCCTGTCCCGCCATTCCGCCACCAGGACCTCGCGGAGTAGCGACCGACGCTGCTCCATTTGTCGCTGCATCGGTCGCTCGCCCAGCGCCCGCGCTTCCTCGCGCCACCGATACAGTGACGCGAGCACCTTCGCCTCCAGGTCCCAGGGCGGGGATCCGGCCAGTGCACAAGCCGCCTCGTAGGAGATCGTGCGGTAACCCCTTATGACTCTGACGGCCATCGCTCTTTGCGGCTTTCGCAGAACAGAGATGCTGCCGGCCGTCAGGTCAGCCGCCCAGATCGGGGCTCCGTAAAGGGCCATCGGCCGCACGATCCCCACGTAGAGCCGCCTACAAGCGGCGCTCGGGCCCCCCAGATTGGGAAGCAGCGTTGACAGCGCCCCAGCCGCGCCCAACAACTTGGGCGCCAGCTGCCGAAGTGGGGGCCGAAATCCCACTGGCTGTCGAGCACCCACCCAAGGTACTTCATGGTGGCCTCAACAGCGATTCGAATCCCCACACTACGATGTGGGATCCGGACGGTGGCGCCCGCCGGGGACCATGAAACACCATGGCCTCCAACTTGTCGAGGGCCACCTCCAGGCCGAGGCGCCGTATGCGGCTCACCGTCTGTGAGACCGCAGCCGTCGTCACCAACGCTGCCTCCCTGTACGAACTCCCCCGTGCCGTGACCAGCGTGTCGTCCGCGTAACACGTCAGGTCGACGCCCGGTTGGAGTTCGCCCCTCAGCACCCAGTCGTACCCGATGTTCCACAGAAGCGGGCCTAGGACCGAGCCCTGTGGAACACCGCACGACATGTGGCGCTGGTTGATGCCATCGCGTCCCACGTAGGTGACACACCTCTCCGCCAAATAAGCCCCAACGATACGGCGGAGGTAGAGAGGCACCCGATGATGCCGCAGTGCCTCCCGAATACAACTCCAGGGCAGGGTGTTGAATGCGTTGGAGATGTCCAAGGACACCGCCACCATCACCCCACCCCGGGACACCGTTTCCTCCGCCAGGACTCTCACCCGCGATGTAGCGTGTATGGTGGAGCGCCCATGCCTGAAGCCGAACTGGCTCTCGTCCAGGTCCGGCCCTTCTCTGCACAAGTGGCCGACGAGGCGGGCTGCGAGTATCCGCTCCAGCAGTTTACCCACCTCGTCTAGCAGCACTATGGGCCGGTACGCGGACGGCGAGTCCGCAGGGCGCCCCACTTTCCTGAGCAGCACCAGACGACCAGTTTTCCACAAGTGGGAAACTGGCCCTGCTCGAGGCACGCTGTGTAGAGTCCTCTCAGCTGGGGCTCCAGCTCCTTCATAGCGAGGGCTAATGCTCGGCCGTGGATCCCGTCGGGCCCCGGAGCCACGTTCTTGGCCCGGAGCCGCATCACGGCCGCCCTCATCTCTGCCTGTCACCTCTGGGACGCTAATGCCGTTCTCCTCTGTAGACTCTGCGGCTGTGGGCAAAGCCATCGGCGGCGGAGTATGCTCCAGTCTTGCCGGGAAGAGGGCTGCGACTACCTCCTCCAGCAGCTCGGGCTGAAGACTCTCTCCCCATAAGTTTCCCTCGAACCGCTCGATAAGGGCGCCCCCACGGATTCCCGTCTAGAGTCTCCAGCATCTCCTCCCTGGCTCGCGTCTTCGCCTCGCCGACGGCCAGCCACAGAGTCTCTTTAGCCGCGCTGTACACCTCATACAGCGCGGCATCTTCGTCAGGGACCCGACGACGTCTCCTCCGGTATCGGGCGTACTGGCGTCTCACCGCCACGCACGCGACGCGTAACTGCGCGATCGCGGCGGACCACCAGTACACCTGGCGCCTTGCTGACTGTGTGTGGACCCGGGGCATGGACGCGTCGCAAATTTGCGTCATCGCCCCGCGGAACCACAGCGCCTCCTGTTCGACGTCGACGGGTCCGCTCATTGCCGACTCCCGGCCCCAGGCCTGGACAATAGCGGCCTCCTCGAGAAGCTCCCTGTCGATGCGCTTGAGCGACCAGCGCGGGCCGTCCGTTCGCGGGCCCGATGAACTGTGGCCGCCGGCGGTCTGGGCGGAGACGTCGAAACGGATGTATCGGTGATCCGACAACGTCTACACCTCCACGGCGACACGCCAGTCGCGAACATGGCTCGCGACAGCAGGGCTAGCAAACGATACGTCCACTATAGACCCGCCCCACTGCCGCACGCACGTGTGGACCGAGCCCACGTTCAGGACGACCAGTCCGGTCGTGACCACCCACTCCTCCGGCGCCTCACCCCTAGCAGCGGTCACCGGAGATCCCCACGCCGCAGACTTGGCGTTGAGATCCCCTAGCAATAGCACGGGGCGAGGGTGAAGTCGGCCTAAGACGGACCCAGCTCGACAAGGAAGCTCTCGAAGTCGGCGAGACTCTTGTTGGGCGAAAAATACGCCCCAACCACGCCAATGCCGTCCGTGAGGGCGGTCACCCAGCCGTGTCCTCGGGACGGGTTGACGAGAGCCCCGCCGATGATGGCCACCACGCCGCTCAGGTCCCCCACCCAGTTATCCCGGGGGGGGGGGACAAAGTACGGCTCGGCGACCACGGCCACGCGAATCGACCACTCCGCCATGCTCTGGAGCAAGAGATCCTGAGCTCTGGCAGAGTTGTTGATGTTGCCCTGGAGGAAATGGTAGAGCGCCATTAGGCACAATCAATCCCCTCCGCACCATTCCTAGGCCCGGAGTCGGCCGAAGGGCAGCCAGGCTGAGGGGGGGCTAAAGAGCCCCCCGCAGCCTTAGCACCCCTTCTCTTCTTGCTGGCGGGCGCGCCACAGGCCTTTCCGCCCGCTCTGTGCCCGGCAGGCCTTCCTGCAGCTGTACAGAGGCTGCAGTTTGGCACCGCGGAGCACTGGGCCACCATGTGGCCGGGCTGGCCGCAGCGATAGCACTGCTCGCTGCGGTCCACTTCGGCGTTGCACCGTGCCCTAACATGCCCAATGTCAAGGCACCGGTAGCACCGCATTGCCCTGGGCTGCAGCAGTTTCACACTTGCTGCAACCCATCCCACCAACAAGCGCCCACCGTCAGCGACCTTGTTCGCCGCCGCCACCGGGCACCGCACCCAAATCGTGCCGAGCCCGGAAGCGTCAGCGCAAATGTCGCCTGTCCGCACATCGTCGGGCGGACATCCACCGACTCGAGTGACGGCCGCCACGACCTCAGCCGGGGTCGTTGAGTCGTCCAGGCCACCGACACGCAGCTCAGCGGTCTTCATAGGCCTGAATAGGGTAATGGACCCGACGATGGGGCCACGACGGAAGAGGGGCCGGTGGCCGCGGGAGCTGCCCTCCGGGCGGCGAACTGGCGCTTGAGGTCCTCCAACTCGGATCGGAGACGGCCGTTCTCCTCCCATAGCTTCGCCGTCTCCTCCGTGCTAGTGCGGTTAAGGAGGACCTCAACCGCCACCTTGATGCCATCCGCCGCCTCCTTCAGAGCACGTCACGCTCACGGGCCTGTCGGGCCAACTCGCTGACCTCGTCAGCCGCGACAGTCTTTCGCTGCGCCCGCTTTGCAGCGCTAGCTTACGCTCTGTTGGACCCTAGCAGGGTTACAGTGGAGCCCCCGCTTAGGTCCGCCTCCATGGGCTCGAGGCCGCTCTCGGCGCTCTCTATGCGCTCCGCTGGAGCTGGCGTAGTAGTCCTACATATCGGCACGAAGCGACCCCTTCCGTCACCCTCCGTCACTCGAGCGGAGACTCCGCCCGCCACCAAACGACCTCGCCCTCTCTGTGCCTTTGGCACCTTCGCAGCAGACAGGTTCTCCTCACTGGAGGAGAGGCTGCGCTTCCTCCTATAGTCCTCCTTGTCGGACCGGTCCCTGTCAGGATGTCAGGACTTGAGCCTCCTCGGCTCTTGTTGCTGTCGGAGACAGCAATCGGCGTGACCACGACGCGCAGGGGCTTCAGGTACTTTTGAAGCTCCTTTTCTCGCTGGCCGGTGGTGTCGGCACTAAAATTAAAATTGACCAAGTCCTCAAATGTTCGAGAACCTGATCGAAGACGTGGATGACCCGCACCTGATCCGACAGTCGTTGGGCCGAGACGTTGACGGTTGGTTCTAGTTCCCGAAACAGAGACAGCATCCTATCACGGTACGCAATGAGGTTAGTTCCCCCCTCTGTAGACCTGTAATATGCGCGCATGACGTTCTCGTTCATAGACTGACTCCATCTCATGCGCTGCATACAACCACCGGCAGTGGGGAACCGTCTTGGGGCTGGATGGCCCCTAAGTCCCAAGCTCCTCGGTGGCCGGCCTCTCCCCTGCCGATGTACAGGTGTTGGCGACGTCAGCGGGGAAAAATACTCGTAACTCGAGCTCGACGCAACTACCGCAGCCGGTGTCACACAGCGCTCACGGTGGGGCTGGATACCGGCGGCGGCGAGGCGGAGCTGAGCGAAGAGTCCGGAGGTGGTGGGCGTGCTCGCCTCGTAGCAGATCTCGTCAACATAGTTTAATTATTCATAGGTTTTTTGGTATTGTTTGTTTTATCGGAGGTAGCATGACAGATGTCACCTCCGATTCGGCAGTTTTTGATAGAAACGTTTAAAATTCTCGTTCATTTTACTTTCTTAAAAATATTTTATATTTATTTAGATTTTGGGATTGTAAGTTTTCACATATACATTTATATATATATTATAAATGTATATGTGAAAACTATACATATATATATATTGTATATTTATATTCATATACATTTATTATTATTATTATTATATTATTATCATTATCATTATTATTATTATAAATATTATTGCAGGTTTAACAGGAACAGTGTTTTGTGTCGGATGTTCGCCTGATGAGCTCCAAGGAACTATGGAGGAACAACTACGCGATTTCAAGACAGACGAGCAACTTCAGGATGCCATTATTCGGCACATGTCCAAGTTGATAGTTGGTGAAGATATAGTCGGTTTGGATGATATGTTGTGGAATGCCGCCACTTGGTCTCAGAAACTGGACGCCAGTGTGAGAATCTTATTGGGACGTATGCAACACTCGGCGCAGTACACCCGTGGGCTTATAGAAGCTGCTTTGGCGAGCATCGAACGCACGCGCGGCTACGTGGCGCCAGCGCGTGCGCTGCTCTCTCAGTTGGTGCTGCTGCGCGCCGCATCTAATGTGACGTCAGCACCGCAAGCGCTGCAGCGACACTCGCAGCGACCGGTCGTTATACACCAGCTGCGCACACCGCTGTCTTACATCTCAAATGATTTGGAGTGTCCGGCCATCGTTAACAGATACTTAGACATCGAATTAAAATCTGAATTTGAAATGATGAACCTGTGTGAGGCTTACAACCTTTACGAAAAATTGTTATAAGTTCACTTAACGAATTTTTATAAATGGCTCTACCTGTATTGTAATTTTACTTAAAAAAAAACAGACTGATGAGAAATGCTGATGAATTTAAAGGTTTATGTATATGAATAAATATACGAGTAACGGTAGCGGCAGTATGTGTAAAACAAAATTTAAAAAAAACTGAATATATAATGTATTTTATAATCTGTATGAGGTTTTTTGGGAAAAAATAATGTTAGTTTGTAATTTATAATTCCTTTTAACACTATTTCATAGCCTACAAGGTTAGACTGTTGAGCCCAAAAATGTTGTGTTTAAAATAAGAACAAATGTACACTTATGCAATAAATATATCTTTATCTTGAGTAGGTCCATATATTTTTCTTAGAAGCTTGAAACCCATTGAACGATGACACGAAGACGATGTGAAGCTTGACAAAAACTTTAAGTGGATTATTTATTTCAAATATTTATATTTACAAACAACAAAGAACACATAAAACATAGCTTTACGTTTTACAGAACAAATAAAATTAAACATGTGAATGGTTATTTTAATGAGCACCATTAAAAACACTCCCCAGTATTAACCACTTTCGTCACTTTTCACTTTATATAGCTTCTTAATTTACCATATGACTTTTACAACGGTTTTTTTTATTAAAATTTGTCAATGTCATTGTCCAAATACTTATTAGTTAAGGAAGGACACCTTAAATTACGTGGTGCAAGAGCAAGTGTGGCTTCTAGATCATGAATCGCAATATCTTGATGTGAGACTTTCCAAGATTTCATTAGCTACATTTTAGACAGCTCAGCTCTTAAAATGATAATTTTAGCTCTCAAAACGTTGAACTCAGTATGACAATGACGCATCAATTAAATTCTAAAATAGGCTACTTCCAAGAGTATATGTACTGCAGTATAATTCCTGCAATTAGATACTTTTTGTTGTCATTTCGATTAAATTCTTTTTACGAGTCATTCGGTCAGCTTTTTTACTTTTTCGTGTTTTTTTGAATTATTCAAAAATTTACAATCTTTCTGAACATTGTCAAGAAGAAAAAAATTTTACGCATTCTGTCGTTGAAATTCCTACTGAGTGGATATTTTATTCAATAATATTGAATCTTTCTTTGAAAGTGAATTTCAAATTTTTAACCACGATTTGTGAGTAGTCAGCGGATACATAATCCCTTTATAGGTTCCATATTCTTGTTACTTGTGCCTTCTTCTTTAATCTAAGAAGATTTCCTTTTTCTTAGATTGTTTGAAAGGCCACTTTTTTTGGCCTTACCCTGCCATTTATTTTATTTTATTTTGTAAAATTATAATAAATTTAAATTTTTTTTTTCAAATTCAAATTAATTTATTTCGTGAACACAGGGTATATACAGAAGATGTTGTAATAAAATAGATTAGAGCCGAGCTGTGTCCCGCCAAAAGGCATACAAAATATCAAAGGTCCTTTTTCTCTTTCTTTCCTCTCTCTAAAACAGATACATTTTAGCCATCAAAAGTAAAATCACAATAATTATAGATCATGTAAAAATTAGATAAAATGTCAAATTAAATAAAGTAAAAAAAAAGAAAAACTAAAAAAAGTTCAAAATAAAATTAACAATGTCACTAATTCAATAATACAACAAGACAAGACAACACACTAATTCAATATTAACAAAATCATTTCGTATGTCACATAACATAAAAACAGATTAGATTTGTACAGGAATTAAAAATTAAAATTTGTCATTTAAATATTCGTCAACAGAATAATACACCTTGTTATTTAATAATTTGAATAGATTTCTTTTAAATTCGTTAATGTTCACACTTGAGATAACTTGTCCTGGTAACTTATTATATAGTTTTTGAGCCATTGCATAAAAGCTTTTGCTATAAAATTGTGTTTTTGTTGCTAACACCTGCAGCTTTTTTGAGCGCCGTTTACTTTCTACAAATCTATATAAATTTATGTTATGTTTTATAAAAATACAGGCTTCATAAATATAGAGTGACGGTAAAGTTAATATTTTTAGCTCATGAAAATGTGGCTTGCAAGATTCTTTTTGTTTTATTTTACAAATAGCTCGGATACATTTTTTCTGTGCTACAAGTACTTCTTGGACCTTAGGGGCATTACCCCAGAATATGAGGCCATACCGCAGAGCTGAGGCGACATAACCATGATAAGCTGCTAGTAGGGCAGTCTTATTGGCAATTTTACCCAGCATATAAAGAGCATATGAAAATCTACTCAGCTTTCCACAAACACTCTCAATTTGAGTCCTCCATGTCATGTCATTGTCAATATGTAGTCCAAGAAATTTTGTAGCACTAGATTCAAGTATTTCATTCCCTTTATAGTTTATTTGAAACTGTGATTGTTCTTTATGTCTAATTTTGAAATTCATTACTTTAGTTTTAGTTAGATTTATTTTAAGGTTATTAGCATTTAACCAGTCGATAATAGGAATAAGGCTATTGTTTACCTGCTCTTCTATTTCTTTTGTAGTACCAGAATTATAGATAACAGTGCCGTCGTCGTCGGCAAATAGTGACATTTGATGTTTGACTACTTGGGGAAAGTCATTAATATAGCAAATAAAAAGTAACGGTCCTAGCACAGAACCCTGCGGTACACCACATGACAATAATCTAGAGCTAGAGGAGTATACCATCTCAGTTTTGGTCTTTACATTTACTTTACCAATTTGTGTAATTTGACTTCTATTCTCCAAATAAGATTTTAACAGATCAAGCACATTACCGCGGATACCATATCTTTCGAGCTTTGTTAATAGCATTTTATGGTCTACGTAGTCAAATGCCCTGGTCATGTCCATAAACATCGCCATCACTGGTTTTCTGTTATCCATGTTATGATGTATTTTTTCTAAAAAGTTATAAATAGCCATATTAATGCTTCTATTTTTTCTAAAGCCCATTTGTTCGTTGCAAAAGATATTATTCGCTTCTAAATAACTGTTAATGCTATTATAAAAAACTTTCTCAAAAATTTTAGAAAAAATTGGTATCAGTGCAACTGGCCTATAATTGGTAACTTTTGTTTTATCGTCTTTTTTGTATAATGGCTTTATTATTGAAATCTTTAGCTTATCGGGAAACGTGCCTTTCTGTATACTTTTATTTATAATATCACTTAATATGGGCGCTATAATAAGAGCGACTGTTTTTACTACTCCGGTGCTAATATCATCATATACTGTACTATTTGTATTTTTAAGACTATTTATTATTGTACTTATGTCTCTTGGTACGGTCGGTGACATAAATATGGATTTAAGCGATCCTGCTGTGCTAAAAACATTTGACTTTGAATAATTAGTATTCGGTTGGACTGAGGATACGAAATAGTCATTAAATTGTTGTGCTATCTCTTTGGGTTTTGTTATGTAATTGCCATTTGCATTAATCGCATTTATGTTATTTTTAGGAATGTTAGGTTTTATAGATTTAATAACTTTCCAAGTTGCCCTCGACTTGTTGGCGCTTGTTCCAATATAATAAGTATTCTGAGCTTTCTGTGTTAGTTTGATAACATTTTGATATCTTTTCGAGAAAGTTTTGAATGCCATTCTTGAATCACTGTCTCGAGTCAGTCTATATTTCCACAATAATGAACGTCTATTTCTACTACAACGCTTGACTCCGCGTGTGATCCACTTTGGTTTAGTAACTGTAGAAATTTTGCGTCTGACAATTGGGAAACAGAGATCATATATTAATTTAAACAGTTCAAAAAAAGAATTAAAACATTTGTTTACGTCATCAGATTCATAAGTTTCGGAGAAACTGAGACTGGCGATGTGTTTTCTAAAAATGTTAATATTTTCCATGCTGTAATCCCGTTTATATACATAATAATATGGTAAAATACACTTTTGTTTTACCGGGAACTTCATAAGTTGGGCTGTGTGATCAGACACACCTAGCTCCAAGACCTCACTTTTGCAGCCTGATATGTTGTGGAGAAAATTATCTAGGCATGTACCACTACTAGGACGTGTTGGTTCGTATATTTCTAGTTTCAGATTAAATTCCTTTAAAAGTTGCTTAAACAGTGAAGAGTGTTTAGTATTTTGAAGAACATCAATATTAAAGTCGCCGCAGATTATTATTTTTTGGTTACTTTTATAAAAAAACTGTTGCAATATATTCGCTAAATTCTCAAAGAAAAGATGTACCTTAGTTGAATTTGGAACTCGGTAAATACACAAAATTATAACGTTATCGTCAGTTAGTTCCACTGCACAGCATTCAAACACATTTGGAATGTTTAACTTCGAGGAATAACTTGAGTGGTGACTTGAGTGGAGGTGAATAACTCTGGAGTCCTGCATCTTGAGTTGTCTGATTTTTGTATGGTCTGTTTGAGAGGTGTGTGTAATTTCCTTTTCCTATTTAAATTTTCCTTATTGTTCGCCTGTCTTCTTCCATCGTCTGCCGGCTGCCGAAGTCCGAGCGAGCTTGCGGAGAGAAGCGCAGGATCGTTGCCGAGCAAGGTCGACGACACCGGTGCCTAACGGACACATCAGGTGCTAAATAAGTCATTTGTGTGGCGCAATAACCCCTACCATCAATATAATAGAAGTGTTCTGTGTTATACCGTCGTGTGACATTTTATTTTAAGGTGCTTTCCTAAATTCTCAATATCAGATCTTGTTCTCTTTAAAATTTATCTTAACGGAATTATGTAAAGAAAAACCTTAATCTTGAGCTTATTTGTGTTAAACAATTTATAGAGCGGCACGAATTTCGTACGATTACAATCGACTGTATCCGCTGACTACTCACAAATCGTGGTTAAAAATTTGAAATTCACTTTCAAAGAAATATTCAATATTATTGAATAAAATATCCACTTAGTAGGAATTCCAACGACAGAATGCGTTAAATTTTTTTCTTCTTGACAATGTTCAGAACAATTGTCAATTTTTGAATAATTCAAAAAAACACGAAAAAGTAAAAAAGCTGACCGAATGACTCGTAAAAAGAATTTAATCGAAATGACAACAAAAAGTATCTAATTGCAGGAATTATACTGCAGTACGTAATGATTCGTATACGGTACGCGTCCACGGAGGCTATCGTCACAACACCTTACTTAATTTTTATTTTATTGAAAAGGAACAACAAACAGCTACAATATAAAACATGAAATATGAAATACACAAAACTCATAGACAATATTGCAGCCCACAACGCTGCTCACAGATTAACTATCAATGGGATCAATAACATTCAAAATAATAAAATAATAATCGCTAGGTGTACAAATAGATTTTTTTTACAAACAAAAAAATTCACTATTGTGTTTAAGATATAAATAGTATATGTATATGTATACTCACGAAAGAAATGGCACGAAAATGAAAAATATTGAAAAAATATTCAAGAGAGCTCATTATGTGTAAGACTTTTGAACTTATAGGGAGCACATGCAAAATCGTCTATATGTTCGAAAGTCTTATTGTAGGAATCGACCATTCTGCGAACAGACGAACGCAAGCCAAAGTTGGACTTGCAAGCGCCCACCGAAAATAATCAGCCAGCACTAAAGCACCTTTCGCTTGTGGACTGTCCTAGAAACCACCTACCATAACATAATAATATTGGAGAGTTCGAGCAAGTCAAATTTATTTCTAACAATATTATATGTCGGAAATAAGTTAAATCAATCGTTTGATTTTGACAAATCGGGACGCCAGCGCCACCAGGTGGTGCTCGACAGAGTCTATAACATAACGCTTGACCAGTGTTAAAGCAGAGTTTGTTGTTGGCGGGTAAGCAGTGAACACGTTTAGAAACTGTCGCGCGTTTCGTATAGTTGTGTCGTGTACCTACAGTGTGTGATTCGCTAGTGTGATCAATTTATTCGTAAATTAATTTGATTAGAACTGTAAACGGTTTTTCTATTGCGCAATAACCAACACTACCCATAGTATGCCCACAGTACTCAAATACGACTGGTGATAACTAGAGAGACATACCTTCTCCGTCATATAGATTCATGGCTTCTAAGTACTTTCGTCTATTTTCAAGTGTTACGAGCTTATACTTTCCAAGCAAATCTTGGTATGGCAAATAATATCCATAGCATCTATAATATATATATAACGGCGCGTGACATTATTCAGTAATGTAAATCAGTTAATTTTGAGAGTTGTAATTTCTTTTGTTATTTTTTTAATTTAATCATTGGTGAATTATTGTTATTTTTAACGATTAATCGATTTGAATTCGACTAAATGGTAATTTTAATTAAGAGCGGGTAACACCGAATGGAGTTGCGTCTGTCATGGCGGGCGAACGTCGTGTCAAGGCATTCAGTCGTTGGCAGCCGTTGCACGTGGTGGTCACTCGCAAACCCATTGGCTCTAAATCGCTAAATATTACTGCAATCATTAATTGTTTGAGTAATTTAAGTGTCTGTATAATTAAAATAGTGAACAGTCAACGCTACAGTGTATTTATTTCAACGTTTCCTGAAGTTTAACGCCCACTATGAATCCCCGTGCTGATGAGGTCACGGATCAGCAATCAGATGCAACAGCCCGGCTTCCTTCTATCCCGTTATCAGAAGTGGGATTACCAGGGACTTCCCAGGATCGTGAAACAGGTCACAGTATTGTTACTAACCTAAATAGTGAATCCGAGCGTTGGAAAACGTTGTTTGAAATGCAACAACGTAGCATGATAGAATTAATTCGTGCTATAAAGGACACGAACTCGGTTGATACAAAACTAGCATTCCCCGAATTCAATCCTGATTCTCGAGACGCCGATGCCAGGTCATGGTGTAATACTGTAGACTTATGCTTGCAAGATAAACAATTATCCAGTGGTACTCTGATTATCGCCATGAGCAAAGCACTTAAGGGCGCGGCAGCTACGTGGTTGTCTCAAAATAGTTTTGCTGGTATAACCTGGCCTCAGTTAAAAGACTTATTTCTAGCTCGATTTTCCTACGTCGAGACTCCAGCTGCCACATTGTGTAGACTCTTTAATGAAAGCCCAAAAGACGGAGAGTGCATGTCGGCCTATGCTAGTCGATTCCTGAGTACATTAATGAACCAATGGCATTCTTTATCGACCGAACAAATTGCAATTGCTGTAACTCTGGCTCATGCAGTGAAAATCGAACCACGGTTGCAAAGACTAGCATACACTGAAAAAATTGATACTAGAGTGAAATTGCAACAAGAACTAATGGCGTGTACCTATCGAAAAAGAGGACCTCCGATGCCGGAAAAGTCCAATACTTATAGTGACGCTAAGAAACCGCGATATGAACCGAAGAAGTGTTACTATTGTGGCAGACTAGGCCACATGGCAAATGAATGCCTCTCCAAAGACTCGCGTAATACCAGCACTAATTTCAAACCTCAGTTTGCAGCAAACAAACAGCAAGATACCCAGGACAGCAGTGTACTAAAGAAAACATCATCGCCTACGTGCTACTTCTGCAACGAACCAGGTCACATCGTCACTCGCTGCCCGAAAAAGGATATCAAGACTAGCAGCGGCAACGTAGAGCACCGGGTGAATGCCTGTACTGTGAAGCCAGCCACTGATCACCTAGCAATTGAATCCGGTGAGAAATTTTCATTTTGTTTTGATTCCGGCGCCCAGTGCTCTCTAGTCAAAGAAAGTTTAGCAAATAGGCTCCCAGGCAAGCGTCATCATACCTTGGTGACATTAATAGGTATAGGCCAATCAAATGTTAAGTGTAATGTTCAAATATTGACAACTGTAACTATACAGGGATACTCAATGCAGTTATTATTACATGTCGTGCCAGAGTATTGTATCTCTGATTCAATTATGATTGGAAGGGACTTGCTATCAATGGGATTTTCGGTTGAAGTTTGTGAAAGCCAACTTGTTTTGAGGAAAATTAGAACAGTTTTAGCTTGTGATGTAGGCAAAAAAATTAGTAACTTTAACAATATCAATACTGATATTCCCACGGAGTTTAAACGTCAATTGGTTTCATTGCTCGAAGGTAGCTCGGATTATTTCGTGGAAGGCACGCCGACGGGTAGAGTAACGACGGGGCGGTTAGAGATTCGATTAGCCGATCCAAACCGCACAGTACAACGGCGGCCCTATCGTTTAAGCCCCGAAGAGAGAGAAGCAGTGCGCATTAAAATCAAAGAACTTCTAGAAGCTTCTATCATTCGGGAGAGTTGTTCACCCTTTGCGTCGCCAATATTACTGGTTAGAAAGAAAGACGGAACTGATCGTCTTTGCGTCGACTACCGAGAATTGAATAGCAATACAGTACCCGACCGTTACCCATTGCCACTAATTTCTGACCAGATAGGGCGTTTGGTAGGGGCAAATTACTTTACCTCGCTTGATATGGCTAGTGGCTATCATCAGATACCGGTTCAAGAAGAGTCCATAGAGCGTACAGCGTTTGTAACGCCGGACGGGCAGTTTGAATATCTGACCATGCCATTTGGTCTTCGAAATGCCCCTTCGGTGTACCAACGTGCCATAAATAAGGCCCTAGGTCCCTTAACTGAGTCATTTGCCATAGTCTATATTGATGACGTCATAATTCCTTCAGACTATTGCAGAAGGCTTAGATCGCTTACATCAGGTTTTGGAGGCTTTGACAAATGCTGGTTTTTCATTGAACCTTCATAAGTGTGCTTTTTTGAAAACTGAGATTGAATTCCTAGGATACCACGTGTCTGCTGGTAAAATAAGACCAAATCCACGTAAAATCAGAGCTTTAACAGAGCTTCCACCGCCTGAGACCGTAACACAGGTACGGCAATTTATAGGACTGGCTTCTTACTTTAGACAGTTTATTCAAGGTTTCTCACAGAAAACTGCCCCCCTTTACCGACTCACATCCGGTAAAGGAAAAGTTAGTTGGACTCCAGCACTTGAAGTTATTACACAGGAAATCATAAACGTACTAACAGACACACCAGTTTTGACTATTTTTGATCCTACTAAGCAGACAGAATTGCACACTGACGCCAGCGCTGAAGGTTATGGCGCTATATTAATGCAGAAAATTGAATGTAAACTGCACGTGATTGAATACTACAGCCGTCGGACCTCTAGCGCTGAGTCCAGGTATCACTCCTACGAGTTAGAGACGCTCGTAGTAGTTAATGCTGTAAAACATTTTCGTCATTATTTGTATGGGCGAAAATTTACAGTAGTGACTGATTGCAATGCAGTCAAAGCGTCTAAGTCAAAAGTAGATCTTACTGCGCGAGTGCATAGATGGTGGTGCTTTCTACAAACTTTTGAGTTTGATATTGAACACCGTCAAGGTAAAAATATGGGGCACGTTGATTTTCTATCACGAAATCCCTTACCCTTAGCTGTCCAACGATCGGTCCCAAGAGTAGAGCAAAAGCGAGTCAATTTCACTGAAATCTCTGATACGTGGTTACAGGCTGAGCAGGAAAAGGATAGCGAAACAAATTCCATAATAGTTAAACTTCAACACAATGAGCTTGACCTTGACCTTGCTAGGACTTACGAAATTAGACGAGGGGTTCTGCATAGAAAGATAGAGCATAATAGCAGAAGTATTTGGTTACCCATAGTACCAAAAGCGTTTCAGTGGTCAATTATAAATCATGTTCATGAAAGCGTAATGCATTTAAGGTGGGAGAAAACTTTAGAAAAGACATATTGTCATTATTGGTTCCCTAACATGAACAAATATGTCAGGAAGTTTGTTGAAAATTGCATCACATGTAGAGTGTCCAAATCCCATTCTGGGAAAGTTCAAGCAGAATTACACCCAATACCGAAAGTAACGGTACCTTGGCATACCATTCATATGGATGCAACGGGAAAGCTTAGCGGTAAGCGGGACTCTAAGGAGTACGTGTTTGTGTCAGTAGATGCTTTTACAAAATACGTACTTCTGTATCATAGTATGAACATTGATGCTAATAGCGCTATAAAGGCGTTGCAGTCAAGTGTGTCATTGTATGGCCCCCCTACGCGTGTGATTGCCGACCAAGGTAGATGTTTTGCTGGGAAAGAATTTAAGGACTTTTGTGCTGCACATAATATTTATCTACATCTCATCGCTACCGGTTCTAGTCGCGCTAATGGTCAAGTAGAACGCGTCATGTCTACACTAAAGAATATGCTCACGGCAGTAGAAACAAGCAACCATAAATCATGGCAAGCTGCATTACCAGAAGTACAGTTGGCTATTAATTGCACAATGAGCCGGACAACTAAAGCAAGTCCCCTTGAGCTATTTATAGGTAAAGTAGCTAGACCGTTACAACTTATGACGTTAGATACAGACGAGACAGATTTAGACTTAGATTCGGTTAGAGAGCGCGCGGCGCAGGAAATAGAGACAAACGCCATTGTAGAAAAAGCTAGATTTGACAAAAATAAAGCAAAAGTAAGAAATTTTAAAGTAGGTGACTATGTGTTATTAGAAAATCATGAGCGTAATAAAACAAAGCTAGAACCCAAATTTAAGGGGCCTTATCAGGTAGCTGAGGTGCTTGACAGTGACAGGTATTTACTGAAAGCATTGAACTCTAATCGGACGTATAAGTATGCACATGATCGCATACGGCCTATGCCAGAGTGCTACGTTCCATTGGAATTGAATGGAGGTTTGGAGGCACCTACTAATAGTGTAGAGTCGGAATGTACCGATAACGGCGCAGGTGAGTTGTGCATTTACTTGTTTACTGTGAAGGCCTTTGCTAATATTAACCATTGGTGACAAAAGCCTGTTTGGCGCTAGCCTGTCTGGCAATAGCCTGTGTGGCACTAGCCTGTGTGGCAATAGCCTGTGTGGCATCAGCCTGTCTGGCAATAGCCTGTGTGGCAATAGCCTGTGTGGCAATAGCCTGTGTGGCAATAGCCTGTGTGGCAATAGCCCGTGTGGCAATAGCCTGTGTGGCAATAACCTGTGTGGCAATAACCTGTGTGGCAATAACCTGTGTGGTAGTAACCTGTGTGGTAATCTGATGATTGTTTTGTATTATCCGATAACTGTGATCGCTCTTTGCAATATTGTGGTGTTCATTCAAAACGGTCAGAATGACCGAACGTTAAGTTGTTTATTTTGAGTTGTTCTATGATTTTCCAGATGACTGATGAGATAAACTATTCACCCGAGGACGTGTGAAGATGCAGGACGGCCGTAACGGCGCGTGACATTATTCAGTAATGTAAATCAGTTAATTTTGAGAGTTGTAATTTCTTTTGTTATTTTTTTAATTTAATCATTGGTGAATTATTGTTATTTTTAACGATTAATCGATTTGAATTCGACTAAATGGTAATTTTAATTAAGAGCGGGTAACACCGAATGCAGTTGCGTCTGTCATGGCGGGCGAACGTCGTGTCAAGGCATTCAGTCGTTGGCAGCCGTTGCACGTGGTGGTCACTCGCAAACCCATTGGCTCTAAATCGCTAAATATTACTGCAATCATTAATTGTTTGAGTAATTTAAGTGTCTGTATAATTAAAATAGTGAACAGTCAACGCTACAGTGTATTTATTTCAACGTTTCCTGAAGTTTAACGCCCACTATGAATCCCCGTGCTGATGAGGTCACGGATCAGCAATCAGATGCAACAGCCCGGCTTCCTTCTATCCCGTTATATATATATATTATTATTTTTTTATTTAGCGTAGTGTGCTACGCTGACGACACGCTGGTCCTGGCGCAGGGGAGGTCGCACCAGGCGGCGGCCGAACTAATGACACGCGGGGTTGCGACAGTCGTTGAGAGGATTCGGCAGTTGGGACTCGAGGTGGCCTTGCACAAGTCCGAGGCCATGTGTTTTCATAGTCCTCGGAACGCGCCACTGTCGGGTTCCCAAATAACGGTAGGAGGGGTTCACATCGGCGTCGAGTCGACAATGAAGTACCTGGGACTCGTCCTCGACAGCCGGTGGAACTTCGTCGAGCATTTCCGACGTTTGGCTCCCAGACTGCAGCGGGCCGGGGCTGCCTTAAAGCGGCTCTTGCCCAATCTGGGGGAACCAAACGCCTCCTGCCGGAGGCTCTACGCGGGGGTCGTGCGGTCCATGGCCCTTTACGGGGCACTGGTATGGGCGCGTTCATTGAGGCTCCGGCCAGCCCTCCGGTTGAACGCGTCCCAAAGGGTCATGGCCATCCGGATGGTACGGGGATACCGCACGGTCTCCTGCGAGGCGGCGAGCCTCCTTGCCGGATTGCCGCCGTTGGATCTGGAGGCAAAAGTCCTCGCGCACGTTTGGGAGTGGCGCGAGGAGGCGAAACGCCGGGGCGTAACTCCGCTGCCGCGAGAAATCGCGGCACAGCGGACAGAGCTCCGGCGGGATCTCGGCATGGAGAGTGCGACTGTCGCAACCCAGCGCAGGGCACGCCACAATTGCGGCGGTAAGACCCCTGTTTGAGGAGTGGCTTGAGAGGCGCCACGGCGTCCTCACCTTCCGCCTGACGCAGGTCCTCACCGGACATGAATGTTTCGGGAGGTTCTTGTTTCGGATAAGGCGGGAGGAAACGCCCGGGTGTTATCACTGTGTGGATCGACCATAGGACACGGTGGAGCATACGGTGGAGGTCTGCCCGGCTTGGGCGGAGCACCGCCGTGTCCTCGTGGCGGCGATCGGCGGCGGCGACCTCTCGCGTCCGGCCCTGGTTCAGGCCATGGTACGGAGCGAGAGGGAATGGGAAGCCGTCACCTCCTTCTGCGAAGCAGTAATGCTCGCGAAGGAAGAGGCGGAGCGCGAAAGGGAGAGGCAATCTCTGCGCCCTCGCGTCCCTAGTCGCCGCAGGAGGAGACACCCTGGGCGTCGGGAGTTGATTGCCGACTCCCGGCCACCGTAGGCGCGGGCTTGCGGACGGCGAGCGATGGGCAGCTCGCCGTCCGGTAAAGACCAGGCCCGGGTCGACGGCGCTTCCTGTTCCACTCGCGCCTCAAAGAGATGTCAGCAAAATGGACGGGGTCCAATAGGACCGATGGCTGCCGGGGTCGCGGATTGTTCGAAAGAGTTACCGTGGCCCTGGCGCACAGGCAACTGAAGGAACACGGGTGGGTTTTAGTCAGTAAGAGTCTGACACGCCCTTCCGCTCTGCCCAGAGCGGGAGAGGTCATTTGATGACTTCACACCCAAAAAAAAAAAAAAAACAGTGCCACCCCGAACCGGAATGCAATAACCGATGACAGACTGGCAAAGTGCAAGATACACCTTTTTGAATGTTTTGGAGTCAGTGCATTGGCTTAGAGACTTAAAGATATAAATAAGCGATGATGCGAGTATGTGTTGTAGTGGTGTGGGAAAATCATGATGGTACCTGCTTGGCGAGCTATGGCAGAGCGGAAACAGGGTGAGGAGAGTTTCCTTAGCCACGTGTCGGCGGCGCGTCCAGGATGCCACGTACGTACGCGAATCTGCACTTTCCACAACACAAAGAGACGCACTTGTACAGTTTAATAACAATTTTTGTTCTTCGCGGTGATATTTGAGTCTCTTTCGCCTTGGGATTTATTTTGACCCAGAAGTCTCGATGTTGGTTGAGAAACTGGTGCGGTTTATTTAATCTTCTTTCTCGCTCTCGCTCAGGCATTATAAGGGTTGCGGAAGGGAGAGGGAAAGCGGGATAAATGTTTGTTTCCCACAGATAGTAATAAGATAATTAGACTTGCCAGTAAATTTGGCATGAAATATAAACTAAATAAATGATGGCGTTAACAACCCTCGTGGCCTTAAAGGGTCACCTTTAAAGTGAAATTACACTAAAATCTAACTTAAGAGGGAATGGACCGAATAAGATATTACTGAGTAGGAATGGGGCATAAGCGGACCACAGGTCGCACTAGAATCCCATTAGAAGTGCGTACAGAAACCACTCGCGCGCTACCGTCTTTAGACGTATGTAATTTCTCAATAACACCTAGAGGCCAGGATAAAGGAGGTGCATTATCATTAACAATCACTACTACAGTGCCTTCCTCAATCAGGTTTATTCCATTTTAAGCGGGATTGTAGACTATGAAGATACTTCATCTGCATCTGCCGGCTTCGCCACCTTTTCCAGTATGACTGGACTAATTTATCCATAAGAGAAAGTGTTTGAAGCAGATTATCAGACAATAAACCTACTTCCGCGGCAGGCAATGAGTTAAGCGGCACAGTATGTAAAAGAAAGAAAATATTAAAAATAAAATTAATATTAAAAAAAAATTAAAAATTAAAAATATAATATTTAAAATATTAAAAATAAAATATTTTTCTTTCTTTCTTTCTTTCTTTCTAAAAAATGCGAAGGGGTAAGAGCTTGAAGCTCTTCCAGATCAGTGCTAAGAACAGTAAGAGGTCTGGAATTCACTCAGGCACTCTATTTGAGAAAGAAATGTAAATATTTCTTCATAAAAGAGGAGTTGTTGACCTATTGTCTTAAAAAGGTGAGTCTTCACGGCCTTCACCATGGACTCCCAATATCCACCAAAATGGGGTGAAGTGGGCGGAATAAATTGCCAATTAATGCGATGCTCAGCGAGCTCCTCTTCAAAGCGCGGGCGGTATTCTTTATTTATGAAAGTATACAAGTCGCGTAAAAACGAATTAGCTTCTTGAAAATTGATCGCGTAAATTGATTGGACCAAAATTGTAATTGTCAAGCCATTGAACATGTTACGTCCACAAGATACCTGGGAGTTATTGTTCACGAGTGTTTAACTTGGCATTCGCACATTAAGATTGTTTTGTCACGGGTGCGAAAATTAATATGGATTTTTAAAAACCTTCAGATATGTGATGCCTCCGAAAACACTAAGTAGCATCTACATTGCACTCACGCAATCAGTTATTGCATACTGTTTACCAGTCTGGAGAGGAGCCACTAAAACTAAATTCCTTGAGTTAGAAAGAGCCCAAAGATCACTTATAAAAGTTATGTACTATAAACCATACAGATACCACACAGTTGATCTATATAGAATTAGTGGCTTACTTTCAGCAAGAAAACTATATTTCATAACTAGCTGCCCGCCCCGGCTTCGCACGGGTTGCGGTACTTATCTACGGCGTACCCTACCTACCTACCCTACCTACCTACCTACCCTACCTACCTACCCTACCTACCTACCCTACCTACCTACCTACCCTACCTACCTACCCTACCTACCTACCTACCCTACCTACCTACCTACCCTACCTACCCTACCTACCTACCCTACCTACCTACCTACCCTACCTACCCTACCTACCTACCCTACCTACCTACTCTACCTACCTACCTACCTACCCTACCTACCTACCTACCCTACCTACCTACCTACCTCCCTAACTCCCTACCCTACCTACCAAAAAAAAAAAAAAAAAAAAAAAAAAAAAAAAAAAAAAAAAAAAAAAAAAAAAAAAAAAATTGATGTTGGCCGATTCTCATAGATACCGGATAAGCACAAAAAATTTCATCAAAATCGGTTAAGCCGTTTCGGAGGAGTATGGCAACGAAAACTGTGACACGAGAATTTTATATATTAGATTACGACCCTATATTTACAAAAATATATTCCATTTAACCAGGACAAAGAAAAGAAGAAAGAATATAGTGGCTCACCCCACAAGGGTCCGGACCGCTTTTTGGTGGCGTCAGCATGCAACCCAATCAGCCTACATTTATAATAAAATGAACGCTAAATTAAGGTTCCACCATGAGGTCTCACACGTATGCAAAAAGGTAATAACCGAGTGGCTAAAAACCTTAACATACGAGGAAACTGACAAAGTTTTAGTTAGACTTGGTTAAACAATTATTTTAAAGAAGATTTACATTTCACAAAGACATACATATACCCACCCCCCCCCCCCCCACACACACATAACAACACAAACTCTGTTAAAAATAAGACGCACATACAGTTTCAAATACGCATACAACTACAGGTATACAAAGAGAGCTACAAACTAGTTTATAAGTCATAATTATCTTTTATTTATAAATTTCTTATTTTTATTTTTTTTGTTTCGCCTTTTGTAAACAATCGTATCATATTGTTAATAACTAAGGGAAAGAGCGAGATAGCCCCAACACAACTATTATCAATTACTTACTGGGGATGTCTTATTTGTAATACTTGTAACTGTTTTGGGACAAATAAAGATTTTTCATTTCATTTCATTTCATTTCATTAGGGCAAACTCCTGAGATCGCAGTTTGAGCCTTATCTGTCAATTTCCTCATCAATTAATATAATTTCGCCGAATCAGTCAATGTATTATTTTCGTGTACCGTGCTTTTAAAGTTAGCATAGAACAAGAGCCAGTTATGAATGTTGCCATCGAACGACATAATTTCAATGGGAGGCAAGCGAACTGTTTGCTTATTGACACTAATACCACTAGACGTAGGAGCCGATGTAGTCGCTGATTTTGTGTAATTCGAATGATTATATTTAATTCAGCAATATAATTCCTCGAAACTAGCCCACGACTGTTCATCAATTGTCTTTTTAGGGTTTTGTTTTAGAAGAAGCGAATTATATTTATTAAATGCTTCGAGGAACTCGGTGCACCGACATCGACACACCCCCTAGGACGTCTACGCCACGCTATTTTTGGCCACGTACGTCCGTTCGCGCGTTTGTAGCTTTGACCCCGCGTGACCCCCGGTCATTTTCAACAAAAAACGTAATTACTAGAAAACTACTGAAGTTATACCTTAATAAAAATTCGTGGGTATAGCTGAAACTATACAAAATCAATAGATGTGAAAAGTAAATAACATTTTAATAGTCAAAAGTACGATAAAAAAATGTTAAACTTGAGACTATGTGTTGAATTTCCGTAAAATATTTGTTGTAAGTGAAAGTTTGTACAACACTTTGTAGTATGAGTCAATAAAACCTATTTACAATTAAACTAGACTCTTTAACCTTTTTTTTGATGCCGATATGTCTATTAGAGGGCATATATAGATTATCAAACTAAATCAAAACAAACAGACCATTTACCCTAGATTTTTCCCCAAACGCCCGGGCGACTATAGTCGCCTGGTCGAAATTTCGTAAGCAACAAAATTTTAAACGTTTAATCGTAATTATTTTCGTTGTATTTTAAAGTTTATAGTATGTTTAAATAATATTAATCATTATTGTAATAGAAGAATTAGTTAAACATACCTAATTTAGACAAACTCAACTCAACTCAACTCAAAGCATTTATTTCAAATAAACCAATTACAGGCACTTTTGAATTGTCAAGGGGTCGGTCAGTCAGAAAGATGAAGCTAGTTGCCCATTCCAAAGCGTAGTAGGTACCTATGGAGAAGAACGGGCAAGAAACTCCATGGACACTCTTTTAAATCAAAATATGGTTACAAATTATTGGTTACATCATTCATGTTGAAATTATGCATGTGAGAACGATGCAGAACGTTAAAAGCGTCCGTAATAAAGAGACGACAACAATTCCATTATTAAATTAAAATAAGCCGTGGCAGCCAAGAGATGACCAGTCCCCACTGACGGCGCCCGTTCACGAACATGACGTATGGATCAGCACCATTTAGCTCAACCATTTTGAAGGGAACTTAATGATCCAACACACACGTCACCACCAGCGAGACATTTGAGTGAGCATAACATACTCATGTCAAAATATCACAACATCACGAATCAGCAGTACATTCTGAAGCAGAATCTCGGCATTGTTTACAGACACAAACGAAAACATCTACCCTCGACATGCAAAATAAAACAAAAACGCCTACCCCCAACAAGCAAAGTAAACCAATTACTTCAATAACAAATCCTAAACATAAACAAAGATTACAATTAGGAACGTCAGATTGTCAGATATGCATCTTGAGTACGAACAACAAGAACAAAGTAAGAAACATAGCAGAAACGACACTTACTAAACATTCTAAAAACATATGTCATTATGTAATGCCGAACTGTCAAACCGAACAGTTATTAAGTGACATTGACAACAAATTAAAAGATTTTACCTCTCATGATTTTTGTATTATATTGATAGGGGAGGAAGATTTCAACTCAACAAAGGACTATTTCGAGCTCGGACTGTATATTCGGACGGCCCTACAAAAAACCACACATACTAATATTATACTCTGTGCTCCGACATATAAATTTACTCACTTTAAAACTATGTACAATTTTAGGATCGAATTATTTAACAACCTACTTTATTTAGACACATTGACACATGAGCATGCATACTTTTTGGACTCAAATAAGAATCTGTCAAATGATTATACGATGTTTTCAAAACGCACTGGAATGATTAATAACTTTGGCATGCATACAATTTTCAAAGATATTGACAACTTTATTCAAGGACTAAAAACATATGACCTATTTATCCAAACTGAAGGCACTTGTAAAATATGCAAAGGTTATAATTTTAATTTAAGTAAAATATGTAAGTGCAATAATGCTAATCCTGAACAAACATTAATGAATGATGATTTTATACAAAATACGACTTCTAATACTGATCGTAATTCTAATTTTTTTCTCGTATAACTATATATTTATTTTACATCAGAATATTAATGGTTTAATAAATAAATCGGACTTATTTGCCTATCACTTACAAGAACTTTCTCATGAAGGTAAGCCATTGGACATGGTTTGCATAACAGAACATAATATGAAGGATGGTGACGATGTTCACCTACATATACCTAACTTTAGACTTGCATCCTCCTCAAATAGAAATTCTCGAAATGGGGGGGCGTGTATTCTAATTAATCATAAACATAAATTTAAAACTATAGATTTAAAGGAATACTGCTGTCCTAATTATATCGAATGCTGTGGAATTGAAATAATAGAACACAGGCTAAATATTGTATGTATTTATAGATCACCAAAGAATAGCATAGATGCTCTAACCACATTTTTCTATAATTTCGAAGGTATGCTACAAAAAGTCTGCACCAATAACAATAAAAAAATTGTGATATGTGGTGATTTTAACATAGACACTCTAAAAAAAACACGCGTTGCATCACAATTCGAAAATCTATTATTGAACTATAATTTAAAATTGAGTGTTAAACAACCTACTCGGATAATTAGTGGTACATGTATTGATAATGTTATACATAATATTAGAGGCAGTAAAGGTGAGGTTTTAGAGCTGGCTTTATCTGATCATACAGCACAAATCGTGAAATGTCCAGTAAAAAAAACATATACAATTACTCATTGGTACTCACTAAAGCGAGATTATAGCTTAGAAAATATAAACAAATTTAAAAATGCTATACATAGCCTAACCTTTAATAACGTTTATGAATGTCTAGACCCTGATGAAGCCTTTAACGAATTTAACCATTTATTTAAACTTTTCTTTGATTTATGTTTCCCCATAATTAAAATTAGGATCTCTATTAGAAAGAAACTTGACTGGGTGACAAAAGGTATCAAATTGTGTTGTAAACGCAAGCGAGACATGTTATGGCAATTAAGAAGACATAAAACTCCGGAAAATAAAGAAAAACTAAAGTCATACACTAATCGCCTCAAAAAAATCATCTATCTCACACAAAAATCAAGAAATAACTTTTACATAAATAACTCCAACAATAAAATGAAAGCAACCTGGCAGACCATAAATAAAAATAAATTAAACTGTCCAAAAGAATATATTTCTAAAATAATTATCAATAACAAAGAGATAACGGATCCATTAGAAATTGCAGAAACGTTCAATAATTATTATATTGATTTAGTTCAACCGCTAAGTAATAGTAAAAATCCTGACTTATCATCTATTACCAACACAGCTAAGTCAATGTTTATGCCTGCTACAATATTTATTGATATACACAAAATTATCGGAACCCTAAAAAATACCAATAGTGCAGGTTATGACGAGATTATCACTAAAGTAATAAAAAGTGTAGCTGTGGAAATATCTCCTGTTCTCAGTTTTATTAAAAAATTTTGCATAGAAAATGGTACATACCCTAAAGAATTAAAGATATCTGTAATAAAACCACTATATAAGAAAGATGACAGACAAAATCCTAGGAATTATAGACCTGTAGCGTTAATTCCAATTTTCTCAAAAATTTTTGAAAAAGTCATTTATAATAACCTGTATCCTTTTCTTGAAAAACATCAAATATTTGCGGAAGAACAGTACGGCTTTAGAAAATGCAAAAATATTAATATGGCAATATATAGCCTTGTAAATAAAGTGGTAACAAATATGGACAGACGGACACCGACGACTGCTTTGTTCATGGATATGACCAAGGCATTTGATTTTGTAGATTTTAATATACTTTTGTCTAAATTAGAAAAATATGGAGTAAGGGGCAACGTATTAAAATTAATTGAATCGTATTTAAAAAATAGGTATCAAATAACGAGTACAACAAAGATTTGCCAAAAGACAAAATTAGAACTAACGTACCATTCAAAACCAAGAAAAACGAACTTTGGTGTACCTCAGGGTAGCGTCCTCGGCCCCCCATTGTTCCTCGTATACATAAACGATATGCCGAGAGTTATTCAACATCCAATGACCTTGTTCGCTGATGATAGTACAATTATTTTCACAGCACAAAATAGGGAGGCACAGTGTCATGAAATGGATATAAATCTAAATCTAAACAGGTTAATAACATGGTTAAATAATAACAATCTTAATGTAAATTTAGATAAAACTCATATTATGTCATTTAAACAAAGAATAAATCAAGATAAACTTACTATAAAATACGCTAACAAAACGATAGAAGAAACAAAGCACACAAAGTTCCTGGGACTCTATATAGACGAGAATATGAAATGGTGTAATCATATTGAACATTTAATAAAAAGACTAAATCAGTTCCAGTACGCTTTGCATAAACTCAGTAAAGTAGCAAGCCGCGAAACCGTACTGACTGCATATCATGCATACGTGTCTTCTACATTACGCTATGGCATAATATTCTGGGGAAATTCATCAGATAGGGAGCTAGTGTTTAAGGCACAAAAAAAGTGTTTGAGAGCTGTGTGCCAAATAAAAACTACTGACAGTTGTAGACCACACTTTATTGACCTAAGAATAATGACTTTTCCAGCCCTATACGCGTTTGAAGTAGCAATGTTCGTTAAAAAACACTTATATTTATTTGAAGCCCTGACTAGTAAACGTCACCAGGACAAAATTCACGCTGTGCCTCATAAAACAGCATTATATGCAAAAAGTTTTCTGGGCATGGCTCCAAAAATTTATAATATGATACCCACGACTGTAAGACTTGAGAAGGATGTTAACAAGTTCAAAAGAATGTTAACAGACCTTATGGTTAAAAAAGCGTACTATTCCATTGGTGAATTCTTAACAGATAAGTTGAATAAATAATAATTAGATATGTCAAATGACCGATTTATTTAAGCTTAATTCTATCTAAATGCAATTATATAATGTAATTTGAATGTTTATTTAGTATATATTTTTAATTTCAATAATAATTTTAATATTACAATGCATGTTAAATTATAAATTGGTAAGTTCATTCATTATTTGGACATTATTTATTCTGACATTACTTATAATTTGAATTTGTGACATTATTTACTACTATTTATTAATTTGGATGTATATTATTGCACAGGGTATTACTATTCTGTCGAATTTATGACATTATATAACCGATTAATTGGATTTTATGAAATTGTCTAACTATAATTTTTAATTTTGCATGCCTGAATTGGTAAATGCAGTGAACTGCGCATTCACTTAACACCTGGAAATGCATATATGTACTGTGTTTTGCAATAAATATTTGAATTTGAATTTGAATTTGAATACTCTCAGCCGCCAGGGCACATTCAAGTCAATGAAAGACAAACCTAGAAAATGGTAGCTTTATAGTAGGTACATAGTACTCACACATGTGCTATGCAATTATACAATACTACAAGATTGAATTTATACAATGTAAAGACAGTTTTTTACAATCTTCAGTAGTTCCAAATGCTAATCAATTAGTTAATGCGCCCTTGTGGAGCAGGACCAGCGTTGAGCCAAGCATTTTTATCAGCGAGGTAATCCCCCAACTTATAATATGCCTGACTGCATAGTGTGCGTTTTATACAGGATTTAAATTTCGTTTCATTCAATTGAAGTATATGGGGAGGTATTTTGTTGTAACATTTTAAACAGTACCCCATGAAAGAAGAGTCTACTTTAGCCAGCCTGAAACCTGGTTGAACTAATTGGTCCCTATTTCTAGTGATATAATTGTGTCTTTCACCTCTTTTACTAAAACTATGTAGATTTTTCCTTACGTACATGATGTTTTCATAAATATATTGACAAGGTACCGTCATGATGTTAATATCTTTAAACCGTTCCCTTAGAGAGTCGAGCCTGCGGAGGCCATATATGGCTCTGATGGCTCTTTTCTGCAGAATAAAAATAGACTCAACGTCTGCAGCCCGTCCCCATAGTAAAATACCGTACGACATAATACTATGAAAGTAACTAAAATAGACTAGCCTCGCGGTACCTACATCAGTAAATTGACGGATTTTTCTCACAGCGTATGCCGCTGAACTGAGCCGTCCTGCAAGGGATGTTAAATGAGGACCCCATTGAAGCCTTGAGTCGAGCGTGATCCCCAGGAAAACAGTTTTATCGACGAATTCTAGTTTCTCTTGATTTATTCCTATCTCACAATTAGTACTTTTGACATTTGGTAAAGAAAATCTTATACATTTAGTTTTTTTCCCATTTAATACTAAATTATTAGCTGTGAACCAATTTTGGATCTGCAGTAGGGCGTTATTTACGTCGTCAAGATTTGATGCACGTCTATTAATTTTAATTTTTTTTTTTTTTTTTTTAAAAACGTTGCCCCACACTAGGAATTTCTCCTGTATTGTGGGTGCGTTTACAAACATTTAAACTCACATACACAAACAGCCAGACCCGGAACAACTACTTGTAGGTCATACAAATATTTGTTCCGTGCGGGAATCGAACCCGCGACACGCAGCGCAGCAGTCAATCGCTTAACCACTGCGCCAACCGTGCCGCAAATTAAAGAAGTATCGTCAGCAAATAACACCATTTGTGGTTGGGTTTTCAACAAATGGGGTAGATCATTAATATATACTAAAAAGAGGAAAGGCCCCAATATCGAGCCTTGTGGTACACCCATTTTTACTTTTAAACCGAGTGAATTGACACCATTTATTTGAACTTGCTGTTGTCTATCATTTAAATAAGATTTTACTAAACTGAGCGCAAGGTTTCCAAGTCCGTAATGCTCAAGTTTCAATATTAAGGTTTCATGGTCGACGCAATCAAATGCCTTGGAGAGGTCACAAAAGATTCCTACGGCGTCTTGGGCCTCTTCCCACGCCGTAAATATGTGTTTTAATAAGGTGACACCGGCGTCAGTCGTACAACGTCCCTTGGTGAAACCATACTGTTGATCATGTAAGATTTTATTGGTGTTAAAATGATTGAGCATTTGATTCAGCATTACCTTTTCAAACACCTTGCTGAAAACCGGCAACACGGATACGGGTCTATAATTATTGGTGTTTTTACTGTCCCCTGATTTGAAACGTGGTATTACCTTACTATATTTCATTAGATCCGGGAAGACTCCTTGATCCACACACAAATTAAATATTAAGGCCAAGTACGGCGCTATAGTCTCAACAATGGAGGTACAAACTTTGATAGACATTCCCCATATATCTTCGGTTAGTTTGATCTTGATTTGCTTGAAAGTTTTTATTATTATTATTGGGTTTATATGCTTAAATTTAAATTCAATCGGGCAGGATGAAACATTTGCTCTTAATAATTCAATAGAACGCGAGGGGGACGAATTTAAGGTTTCAGTAGTTTTGAGTGGGATATTGGTAAAGAAATTTACAAATTCTTGAGCAACTTCTTTGTTAGTGCTTATGGGACCACGTGAAGTCTCGAGATTGAAATCATTATTATGTCTTTTATTCCTGTTAGTTTCATTATTGATAATTTTCCAAACCGTCTTTATTTTATTATCGGCTGATTTGATCTTATTGCTAATGTACAAGGCTTTAGCTACCTTGCAGGTATTTTTTAAAAGTTTTAGAGTAAGTAGCAACGTATTTATTAAAAGTTTCAGAGTTAACATAAGGCTTAAGGCCATACAGCTCAAATAATTTTTCCCTACTTTTCCTTATACCCTTAGTTGCCCAGTCACTGAACAAAAAATTTGGGCAAATAGTTTTTGTTTTCTTTTTTAGAGTAATATTGAACTCGGTGCGCACTACCGAAAAGAATTCCTCATAAAATTCATTTACATTATTTATAATATGGCCCGGTATACTTAACTTACTAATTAAGTTATTATTAAATCTATTTAGATTGTTGGTTGTTAATTGTCTAGATTGTATCTGAATTTTTTGTAATGGTGTGTAGCACTTGAAAGAAACGGTTTGACCGCTGTGATCCGAAGGGAGATAATTTACAATGGCTTTATCTATGTAATCACAACAACAAAAAACATTATCAATACATGTAGCAGAATTTTTAGTTATGCGGGTTGGTTCTGAAAATACATTTGACAAATTAAATGATTTAAAGAGACTTAATAATCGACTGCTATTTGAACTATTCTCTAAGATATTAATATTGAAGTCACCACAGATAATTAGCGATTTTTTTTTAGTTGCGAGTTTTGCTAGAAGATCTTCCATTACTGACTCAAATATGGAGTAGTTTTGATAATTTGGGGGTCTGTAAACGCACACTAAAACATGCTTATCTAGCTCAACACAGGACAGTTCAATGTTATGTTCTACCGACAAATCAACTATATCTTTACGAGTCTTAGATTTAATAGAATTTCTAACTAAGATTAGTGAACCCCCACGCAGCATAGATTTTCGGTTAAAACAACTGCCCACACTATAATTTTCGTAATTAATTAGCATTTCATAATCTTTCAAACAATGTTCAGTCAAACAAACAATTTCAAACATGGTTTTTTCTAAAAATAGTTCAATTTCTAATTGTTTGGAAGCAAAACCTTGAATATTTTGATGAAATATTGTCAAGGAATTTTGCTTTGAACCTTTTTTACACTTAACTATTTGAGAGCAAGAAGACACCTTGAAGTTGGAAGGTAAAACTACATTGTTACTGGTATCTTCTGTTGTCTTACTATCTAGTTTAAATAAACATCCAGAGTGAGCCCCAAGACTCCCATGCTATCACCAGGCAATGAGATCCTACTACTTGTGGACCCCACATTAAGACAAGAATTTGCCAAAGTGACACATGGATCCTCCTTCGTACAATTATTGTAAACAGTTATAGCATTAGTGCTACAGTTATTTAAGGTGACCACCTGTACATTAGAATTATTACTAATAATTGCGGTGTTAATTAAAGAACAAGACGTCGACATACTACTTATGTCTGAGTTTATATAAGCTAATAGCCTCGCTATTTTATGTCTAAACCTAATGGGCAGATACACTGTATTCCTTGTCGATTTCAACTTATCAACAAAAATGTTGGTGTCAAAAAATATAAGTTTGTCACTGTAGTGACTTACTAAGAACTGCATATGCTTATTAAGCATATGTATATAATTATTTTTTCTATTTGATAATCTCTCAAAATATGGAAAAGCACACAAAATAATTTTATTACAATTTATCTTTAACATCTCAGTAACACTGTCAGTGATATCTTCTGTTTTGACCTGCGAACTATTACCTACAAATATAGTACAACAAAAAGACCGACGCGCACCGTTCCGCACTTGCCGTAATGGTCAAATTTTTTTCGCAACGATTTTATCGTAATAAAACTGATTCTAAATCTATGACATACTTATATATTCGTAAAGCTTGTTAAATAAGGATTTTAATGATACGAGTATATAACACTAATACACTGTGTTTGTGGGTTTTGAGAGTGAGGCTTCTTCAATTAACTGTCCTTTTATTTGCAAGGGTTTTAGGCGTTTATTAAGGAATATACATATGAGATTAAAATTGTAATGGTGGACCGACTACCTTCTTTTTCTTTGTGTCGAACTGTTGATCCGTGGAACGAAGGAATCGAATGTTCTCGAAGGTTCTTCGGCGACGACCAATCAGCGCTCATCGTGCGCCACTATCGCTCCCTCCTCTTCCGCCAAGGCTCCGTCTACTCGACGCTAGAGGGTTCCACGTGTTGTCGTCTTTGCGCCAATAGATGGCGTTAACATATCGATGGCCCCACCGAATAAACGTGCAAGAGTTCTTACACGATTTTTTTTTTTTCATATTTCGTTCCTTTTGCCTATCCTGCACCTACTTATTTTTTTTATGAATTTTAGACTCAAAACACGCCTATTATAATAGTGAATTTCTTTATTCTAGGGAAATAATTAATTTAAAAAATACAGGAATAATAGTTTATGCTTTTATTACATGCTTTTTGAGTCGCCAAGTACACAAGAATAAACATGTTAAAACCTACAGACGTTTGAGAAGATTTCTGATTGTTTTCAAAGGAGAAAGACAAAAATCGGCTCGAATCATATAGCGTCTGACAGACTTTCTATATTAAGGTTAATTCATAGTAAAAAATAGAATGAATTATACAATGTAAATAAAATCTGTAGAAGCACACCGTGTTATAGTCATTTTAAATAGTTAATCAATTCATCAACACATTTCATACTTACAAATTCACTTAAAAATGTTGCCAATAGCAAAATAAAATAATATTGATACGATATTGCACTTGCAAATCGATTATAATAATATCAATATGAAGCTATGTAAGTAAATTTATTACTTACATAAGTCTTAACTCGTACCTCTTATAATAATAAATAGTGTTACGTTATATTTTTTAATATATATTTTATAATAATGTAATAATTAGAAATAATTTAATTTGAATATCGTTTCCGTTTAGAATAGTTTACTTGTAATGTTATTATAGTGCTGGCAACACTTGATTGTATATGTCAATTTGTCATTGTAATTGTCAAAAAGTTTTATTTCTCCTGCGTGATATCAGGAATGACGAAGTGTTTCCGTATTTTGTTTTGTTAATTGCCGTGTTCCGGACTCCGATTTTTCTACCACTTACGACTACCTTGGCTGTTTAAACTGAACCTGAACCTGTATTACTCGCTGACCCGGCTCGCCCAACCGAACCTCTGAACCTGCCTTCTTGTTGACCTGGCTTTTCTCATACGGATAACTGAACCTTTAGTCTACTAAACATGATTCGCTGCATCAATTGTGGAGTAAATGCCTTTCGGATGCGACGATACTCGTTAGAAACTGAGACTGAAGAGATTCAGCAACTGATCCTGCACCAAAATGCTCTTACTAATGTAAGTTATATATCTATCGTGAATATTGTAATAACAACAACTACATTGCGATTGCTAGTTACAAACAAAATAATAAATAGATAAAAACAAGTCATTGAGCTATAATAAAAACTGTATCAACATAACCCATATAATAATTTGTAGCTCATTAGCAATGTTGTATTAAGACAGAGACACAATCTAAGTTTTTTGTTTTTTTTTACAGATACCTTTGGATAGTGTCATGCTTGTTGGTTGCTACTACATCAACAATGTACGGAATTGCTCTTTGCTTACACCAAACCAAAAATCATCATCCATCATGTTACGAGCTCACTTGCAAGCTCAGCACATCGTACCGACAAAGTGACCGATGGTATTACGACACCGCGCTTCCCACGTTACTGACTATTGTCATCGCCTTTCTTTTACCTAACTTCGGTGGGAACGGACACTGATATATTAAACCTAACTAATAAGAAATTATTTTATAATTATTTTGTGAAATTTGCGAACTTTCAAATATATTTCGTAACTGACAAAGGACATATTTTATTGGAGAGTTTCCCGACACACACATATTTGGCGCAGTCGGAGCTCGTCACAGACTTAAGGTGTGGTGATGTGAAATACCTAAAAATCAGGAAAACGCCGCATCAACCGTCTAGACGAAGAACCTATTGGAGGCCTGTCGAGGAAGCTGTTGCTACGAAGATTGGGACATCCGAAAATCGATAAAACAACGATCGCAAGCAATGCTACTCATGTAAGTACATAAGTCCTATTGTTGGTTGTTATATTTCTAACGCAAGGTACTATAATTGTCCAAAATTTTTCACCCACGTAGTAATAGGGACCTTAGTCTTAGTAGGCGCAATCAACTCCGCATCGCGCGAAGTGACGCCTTTCGTAATTTAGAAGATATAACAGAAATTTTTGAAACCATGACAGAATCGAGTAGTAGTTTTAAACTTGACATGAATCAGATAGATTTATCAGATAAGATTTATAAATCACTTAGACTAGTTCCGGAATTTGACGGAAATCCTAATGTTTTAACTAGATTTTTGAACTTGTGTGATCAGTTAGTGCTCAATTATATCACTCCAGAACCAGGACATCAGCTTTCGAACTTATCTCTGATCAATGGGATTTTAAACAAGATTACTGGTAATGCTGCACGTACTTTGGCAACTAACGGAATTCCAAGTGACTGGAATGGTATAAGATCAACCATAATTAATACATTTTCAGATCACAGAGATGAATCGTCGTTATATACTGATCTTTCTCTCTTAGTTCAGGGAACCGATACGATACAATTATTTTACGAAAAAGTTCAACATTTATTATGCACAATTATGACGTACGTCAAATTACACGAATCCATAAAAACTACCATAGAATCCAAACGAATTCTTTATAAAAAACTAGCTTTACAGAGCTTTTTGAAAGGTTTAGAAGAACCACTAGGGTCTAGGATAAGATGTATGAGACCTTCAACTCTTGAAAGCGCTCTTGAATACGCTCAAGACGAATTAAATATATTATATCTACAGAAAAGAAATAAATGTGTACCATCAAAAGAAAAACTCCAAAATTTTGAGCAGGTTAATCCTTCTACTTCTTGTTCACACCCTAATTCTCGTTCAGTGAGGCCAGAAAATCAAAATTCAACATTTCAAACATGCCCGAGACCTCAAATCCAGCCTTTGGTATTTCAGTATCCACAATATCATGCAAGACCAGATCAGTTCAGGCAACCCTATCCGAGACCTACAAAGACTCAACAAATGTTCAGAGCACCCCCTACCAACATATAAACTGGATTTCGAATCCCACTACGCCAAGCACCTCAGAATAATTATCCAAAACCTATGAGTGGCATTAGTTATCCTGTCGCGCGTACTCTGCCTCCCACGAACTACAATGATAGACACAGGTTGGCGCCGATTAATATTCCACAGATTAAAGAAGCGAACTTCAACGAATCTGTTAACGATACTTATTGCTACTATGATTGCAATATGCAGAACACGGATGTTTCTGACACAAATACGAACTACCCTAACATTTTCTTGAACAACCTTGACGTTGACAATCAATCTTTTGATATCCCAAACCATCAGAATACAAATTTTTACCCAACCTTGGAGAAAAATGCCCCCGAATAGAATTAAATATGCATGGCAAACGCCATTTACCCTATATTCAAATAAATGATCCACCAATAAAACTTTTAATCGACACCGGAGCAAATGAGTCCTTTATAAGCCCGGAAGCTTACGAAAAATTTTACCCGCATATCCAACTTAATTATGAACCTTTTTTGGTCACAAATACCCACGCGACTACCCAAAATTATTACTCGTTAACTGTGCCCTGTTTCGATGAAGTTAAAGATAAAATCCCGATAAAACTATACCTATATAAATTTCATAATTTCTTTGATGGGTTGATAGGTTGCGAACAATTAAAAAAATGGAACGCTAAAATCGACCTTGCTACGCATACGCTAGAGACTAAACTCACTAAAGTTCCTATAATTTTATATAATCCTGGATGCTTAAACTGTTATCAAATTACTATACCAGCACAAACTACTCAGTTAATCAAGGTGCCTATAAATATTGCGCAAGGAGACACTTACATGCAAGAACATAGTAGTCGAATGGAAACGGTGTATAAAATTATTCATGATTCTGCATTATCCGATCGTATAGGTATAATGACGCGGCGTAACGCTGATAGGGAACCCGTTTTAGATTGTGAACAAAATCAAGTACATACATATACGAAATCCAATGGCAAGTAGACAAAAATGGGCACCTCGGTTTATTCAGGACAAAGTAGTTAAGAACTTACCTGTACATATATACACCGCAAAAAGTCGTGGTCCGGTCGCAAAATCACGGTTAAAAAGACCACCGAAGAAATGACATTCTTCATATGATTGTTAAAGGTACTTATTGTCGCTACCGGTTTTCCTAGCTGGTGCTCAAGACATACGTCTTGACAGCCTAGACAATGGACCCGGCATACTACCATTTAATCTCGGCGCTACCAAAATTATATCTCACTTCCACACATTCTTACAAGACATTGACCTTGAAGAAATTGAGTCACAGGTAAACACTATCAAATCCCAACTCGCTATCGCTACACATAAACTATCACATAGGGACAGCGCTCTTTTTAACCTTCAGATTAAACATTAAACATAAAGTTAGATAGAGTTTCGATGCAGCTAGACACATTTAGGCCAACCAGAGTTAAGAGAGGCCTGATCAATCCAATAGGCACAATTATCAAAAGTATTTCTGGAAATTTAGACAACGATGATGCTCTGAAATTTGAAAATGCATTACATACCTTAAGTAAAAATGATCAAACTTTGTCACAATCATTTAAAAAACATATTACTTTATATAAAGAAATGTCGATTCAGCAAAACCGGATAATCCGCAATCTTTCGATTAATCAACAAAAATTGGAAAAAGCTCTTTCTTATGTCATGAATATGACTAATAATGATAATGAGCGAATAATCCATTACACTCATCTTGTGCAACTTTTCGTGATTCTGACCGAAAATGTACAAGAACTACTGAGTGAAATTAGTGGAATAGAAAATATATTAGCCTTTAGTCGAGATAAATCAGTTCATCATTCCATACTTTCTGTCAAAGATCTTAAAAATATGATAAGCCAACTAAAACGTATTTATAGTTCCGACGAAATAATTGACTTAAATATTAGAAATTATTATGAGATTCTTAACTTAGCTTCATTTTTTACCGAGTCCACAGTTGTAGTAGTCATAAAGTTTCCTATTACATTTACTACTGAGTATCAGTTATATGAATTGTGCCCCGTACCAAATAAGAATAGCGTAATTATAGTACCACCTGCACCTTATATAGCATCCAATTCTCAGGAATTTGTGTACATAGAGGCTGAATGCCCGAAGGTCAATTCCTGGCACCTATGCGAGCAGAGGATTGTTCACCAAATTATGTCAAAAATAGATTGTATTCAAAAACTCATACAATCTCAGGAGATAGATGGAACGTGCAGAACCACGCCTATCTCTCTGACCAAGGAAGCTCTGATTGAGCTAGACAGCTACCATTACATAATTTCTTTCCCCAACAGTACAAAAGTTAAACTATCCTGTGGCAAAGAACGATATCAGATGTTACAAGGAAGCTTTATGGTCACCGTTCCTCAAGGTTGCAAGATAAAAACCCCAGAGATTAGTATCATCAATTTGGATAAAAAATTAGTTGGGCAACCATTAGAACTCATGGCTCTACCGCACCATGAGATATTAGCGAAGACACGCAGTTTTCATTTGCAGACTACAGATCTAAGCAGTCTTCGCGAAATTCAGAACCAAATTACCATGCAAGACGAAATAGAAGTTGAATCATTAGACTCGATTGGAATGTACCATACCACAATTCCATTTTATATACTCATACTATTCGGTGCAGGCGCACTGAGCATCTTATATATTATTCGTCGCCGCCGTCGAGCTGCGAAAGTGAATATTACAACTCCAACACCTAATACCGAGTTGACAGAAGATGAAAAAAGAGCCGCAACTTTTGGCGTCAAGGTCACCAAATAGTTGCTCATCTGGCAGGGGAGGTGTTACGAGCTCACTTGCAAGCTCAGCACATCGTACCGACAAAGTGACCGATGGTATTACAACACCGCGCTTCCCACGTTACCGACTATTGTCATCGCCTTTCTTTTACCTAACTTCGGTGGGAACGGACACTGATATATTAAACCTAACTAATAAGAAATTATTTTATAATTATTTTGTGAAATTTGTGAACTTTCAAATATATTTCGTAACTGACAAAGGACATATTTTATTGGAGAGTTTCCCGACACACGCCCCCACACATATTTATCATGACAATATTTTCAAAATCAATTGATGTCTCTAGTTTTAATAATGACACGAAGTCATTTATATATGCCTCTGTGAAGGTATGATTCACTTCAATTTCATTTAATTGGTGCCATAAGTTACCTCTTAAATGATAATTGCAGATGCGACAATCTGCTGGGACATAGAATTTAAAATCAGCAAGAAGTCTTATTCTTATAGATAATGGCACTACAAGTCTTTCAGTATGGTTACAACCTGAAAAAAAACAGCGGGCCTGCGTGTCTGATGCTCTCCCATACTGAGACAAAACTATTGTCGGTACTTCTTGAGGGAGGGACGGAGAAGGTCTGATTTCAACAGGTTGTGTTACTTGCCCAGACAATGTACCCGGAAGATCAACAATGGATTCTTCAGATGTTGATGGTAGGAATGGATTTACAGATGGTTGCGATTGTACTGAAGATGATGTGGATGGTTCAGTGTAATGTTCAGCCAAATTATCACACCTCTGCCAACAAGGGTGACAAATCTGATCAGGTGTACGTAGCTGTAACAAAATATTAAATAAATTATTCAAAAAATAAACACCGATATGCCTTACCCTTCAGGGAATACAGGCGTGATGTTATGTTTATAAAAGTACAGCAAAATTACAAATATTGTTTAGGAGCAAAAATAAATAAATGTTAGTGATATTGAAAGTTTTGCTTATCATTTTAAAGCATTTTGATAAAATATTAATATGAATACGTACTGAGCGTGGCAAAATCCTCTCTGCAACCACAGCTCTTATACGTGCTTCTCTTTCCGTATTGCTTGATAATGTATGAACTCTTGACCGATACAAAGATCTTCCACAGTGTACACATAAGTTTCTATGCCCTACAGTATGGGAACACGATCCTGGTGTGTCAATTGATTGATGTAGTAGCAACCAACAAGCATGACACACAACACTATCCAAAGGTATCTGTAAAAAAAAACAAAAAACTTAGATTGTGTCTCTGTCTTAATACAACATTGCTAATGAGCTACAAATTATTATATGGGTTATGTTGATACAGTTTTTATTATAGCTCAATGACTTGTTTTTATCTATTTATTATTTTGTTTGTAACTAGCAATCGCAATGTAGTTGTTGTTATTACAATATTCACGATAGATATATAACTTACATTAGTAAGAGCATTTTGGTGCAGGATCAGTTGCTGAATCTCTTCAGTCTCAGTTTCTAACGAGTATCGTCGCATCCGAAAGGCATTTACTCCACAATTGATGCAGCGAATCATGTTTAGTAGACTAAAGGTTCAGTTATCCGTATGAGAAAAGCCAGGTCAACAAGAAGGCAGGTTCAGAGGTTCGGTTGGGCGAGCCGGGTCAGCGAGTAATACAGGTTCAGGTTCAGTTTAAACAGCCAAGGTAGTCGTAAGTGGTAGAAAAATCGGAGTCCGGAACACGGCAATTAACAAAACAAAATACGGAAACACTTCGTCATTCCTGATATCACGCAGGAGAAATAAAACTTTTTGACAATTACAATGACAAATTGACATATACAATCAAGTGTTGCCAGCACTATAATAACATTACAAGTAAACTATTCTAAACGGAAACGATATTCAAATTAAATTATTTCTAATTATTACATTATTATAAAATATATATTAAAAAATATAACGTAACACTATTTATTATTATAAGAGGTACGAGTTAAGACTTATGTAAGTAATAAATTTACTTACATAGCTTCATATTGATATTATTATAATCGATTTGCAAGTGCAATATCGTATCAATATTATTTTATTTTGCTATTGGCAACATTTTTAAGTGAATTTGTAAGTATGAAATGTGTTGATGAATTGATTAACTATTTAAAATGACTATAACACGGTGTGCTTCTACAGATTTTATTTACATTGTATAATTCATTCTATTTTTTACTATGAATTAACCTTAATATAGAAAGTCTGTCGGACGCTATATGATTCGAGCCGATTTTTGTCTTTCTCCTTTACTGTTATTCAGGTTCATGACTTCGCAAAAATAAGGTTTTCGAAATAATAGACACTTGTTCATGTACTTACTTATTGTATTTCTCAATCACACAAAACCAAATATACGTTCCAATCCACACTAGGTATTTTTAAAAACACAACTCGAGCTTTAGTACTCGTATCGCGATGTCTTATCTACGACTGAGCTTGCAGGACTGGCACGACAACCAAAGTGGCGTTTTCCAGCCATTGTCATTCCCACCATCGACCGGCAGTGCGCTGTGATTCGTTAGTCGTGCCACCTACGAACTCAGTCGGTACTACAATAGTCAAAACAATACTTTTAATATTAAAACAGATTCAATCAGATTCAATATAATTAACTATTGATAACATGAGTAAAGTCGTGCAACCGAGGTATTGGGTACCGGTCAGGTGTTGTTACTGCATTGAACCTTCTGTAATCGCCGCAAGGTCGGTATTTGCCATCTTTCTTCAACACGAGGTGGAGTGGACTTGCCCAAGGACTGTTGGATGGACGACAAATGCCTTGTTCCATCACCATCTGGAACTCTTCTTTAGCGGCGTTGTATTTATGAGGTGGTAGTGGTCTCGCCTTTGTATAGATAGGCGGGCCCGTAGTTTCGATATAATGTTCGACCTCGCCGTGACATATCTTCCGTATACTGGGTCTTGTTATGTCCGGATATTTTGCGAGTAGGCCGTAATAGGGCAATTTGTTGTCGATCGTTCTGACGCTTCCTTCTGGTACATTTGACACGCTTCTAGATGTTGATAGGTTGGTTTTCTTGTCTACCAGTCTTCGCCCGTTGAGGTCTACCATGAGGGCATGATGTCGCAGGAAATCGGTGCCTAATATCGGCGTACCGACTGCTGCGATCACAAAACTCCAGCTGTAAGGTCGTCGCATGCCAATGTTGAGTGCCACTGTTCGCTCACCGTATGTGGGTATTTGTGTTCCGTTGGCCGCGTACAGGTAATTTTTCGGCGTCTGCTTTCTTTTCTCAAGCGCGGTTGCGGGTAGTACGGAAACATTTGCACCTGTGTCGACGAGGAACTTTTGTCCGGTAATAGTTTTTTATGAATAGGCGATATGAGGATATTTCGTCGACTTCAGCTACCGCCACAGCTTTGTTCTGCGTTAGTTTTCCGGCTGACTTGCTTGCTGTTTTTTGAAATTGCACGGACTTCTACACCGAAATGCTGATTTTCCAAATTTTCTGTGGAAATAGCACGTTTTGCTATGTGTCTTCCCTGTGATCTTGAACGGGAACGGGAGCGATCTCGGTAATAACGTTGTCGACGTGGATGATGACTGTCACGGTTCATTTTGAGTGAAGCAACCTCTTTAGTCAGGGCTTCGATCATGCTCATTATACGCCCCTCTTCAGTTGCCGGTGCTAGTGACGCCGTCGGTTGGTTTTGGCACGAACACACTGTACTGACCTCCTTCTGATGCTCTTGCATTTTATCGGCCATAGCGGCTAAGGTATCCAAATTCTCCTCGTTGCTGACTGCTAACACTGCACGGGACGGTGCGGGTAGGTGTTCCATCCATAGCAAGCGTAGGGTGGGGTCGGTCATCTTGCCTCTTGCCAAGTCATTCATGCGCCGATGTAGATGTGATGGACGTTGGTCTCCGAGATCCATTTCCGTTAGCAACTTGCGCAGCTGTTTACCCTCGCTTTCTTCGTAGACCGATTTTAAACGTTTCTTCACTAGTTCGTATCTACCGGTGTTCAGTGCTGCCATGATGATGTCGCCAATCTGTTCCACGTCGGCCTTCGTCAGCTGTGCCACTACGAGGCCGAACTTGCCTTCATCGCCGAGTTTTTGGTTTGCGACCATCGTCTCGAACTGGGCAAACCAAAGTCGTGGTTTGTCACACAAGAACAGCGGAATGCGGGATTTGATGCTGACCATCTCGATTTCTTCCTGGCTTAACATGGTGTTCAAACGCGGGGTCACCACTTTAGGAGGTTTGTAGTCGTTGATGAGTAAAACAGCGATTTATGGTAATTGGAATAATATTCATTTATTTTAGCCTAGTGATATTGTGTTTACAATTTGTTGAGTACTGGTATAGCACAATTACAGCTGATTGTGGATAGACCAATCAGGGACCACCGGGCGCATTCCATACTTTTGGCGTTAGCTCCATGAACGCGCAAAGTTATAAAAGGCTCGCTGCGGCGCGCCATTCGGTACCTCTCGATCCAGCCTGTCCCCACTCGCTGCCCTCTCTCAGTGACGCCCTAAGCCGAGGTCCGTACCCCACAGGGGGTGCCCTTAGCGTGCGGTCATTTAAATTATAAGTTTAGTATTAAAAATTCCGCTCCTGGCTGGAGGCATTTTTGAGTAAAATCCTAAAGGCACCCACAGGACAGTCCGGTTAAGTAGCCACGAGCCCCAGTGATCAAAACTACGAGCTATCATTCCCAAAATTCGCCGTTCGGCAGTAAATCTCTTGAGTCCGAGGTAGCTCGTTGTCCGATGACGTCACAGCGCGGCGGAGGAGGCGCAAGCCGCCAGCGCGGGCGCATGGTACAGAGCGGTCGGCCCGTCGGCCCTCAGTGCCCGGCCGTGCGGCGGTGCGAACGGACGTGCTGTATGCCCGTGAGTATGTGGGCTGCTTCACATACATATTAAATACATTTTTAAATATTGTTATAAAACATTTAAAAATATTAAAAAAATGTGGTCTGCTGGTATCGGGAGCAGGGTCCTAGATACCAGTGGTTAGGGCTCCATAGACAGGAACCTCCTCACGATGCGAGCCGTATCGAGAAGTACTGCCTTCTGAATCAGGCCCTTGATCCAACCGCCTAACGAGAGCCTCGAGAGATGTTTATCGAGGCGTTCGGCCATCAGGCCATTGGCCGATACGACAATCGGCACAATGACAGCTGAGCTCACCTTCCATATGTTAACAACCTCGTGTGCTAAGTCGAGATATTGAATTTGTTCCTCTTTCTCGGCTTTCACGAGGTTCTCGTCATACGGAATGGTAATATCGATAATCATTGTGCGACGCGCTTATCGATCTATCATCACTATATGTGATCTGACGTTTGACGTCTGTATCGGTGTAGACCTGTGTCATTTTTTTTATCGGAAATAATTTAAAACACAAGTTTCAGTGTAAACTTTTAGTATATTAATAAGCTTAGTGTAACATAGAGTGACATATATTGGAGTGAATGTTAAATAGTGCGCATAAGAGACGTAATTAACAAAACAATAACACAGTGACTTGGCGTAATTAGCTGCTTACCCACTAATTAATACAAGTAATTGTAGCACTAATGTGCTGACAGAGCCATCTATCTTTCCCTTGGCCAATCGATCTGACGATTCGTATCGGGAATCACCTCCGGCGCCATCTAGCGTACGATACTGGAATCACTCACGTTACAAGCTTGTCTCGGTTACCATCATGCCAGGTGTCAAGTGTGGGGGTTGCGTCGTTTCATCTCAACGGTAGAGGGCGCTAGGTGTGGTAAATGTCAAGTTCAATACCACAGAGAGTGTGTTGGCGTTCCTACGAAAGCAGCTATAACTGCAAACTGGCGTTGCCCCGAGTGTAAGAAGAACCTCGTTAGGGATAACAGGGCTGAAACCCCAGTCAGAAGCCCTGCTGAAAGTTCTCAAGCAGTGACCCTCGTAGAACAAGCCTCCATGGAAACCAGTACGCCTAATACCTCTGACATCTGTACTAAACCTGCACCTATGCAGACTGCGTGCCTTTCAAATGATACCACTCCCCTGCCGTACGATGCCTCTATAGTTGATGTCACAGCCCGGGAAATTTCGCTGATCGCCGGCTCCGACATGAAATTACTTATGGAGGAACTGAGGGCGGTGCGTGCGGAGATCCAAGTCTTTCGCAGGGAAATGGAGATGGAGATGATAGAGCTCAAAACCTCTATGAATACCTGCAACACGCGCATCGATGGCCTAGAGGCCAGGGTGGACGCCTTGGAGCGGCGGGCTTCTTCGGGTCCGGCGAATACCGGGGCAGTAGACAAGATCGTAGAGGAATTAAGGCACGAGCTCAATGACAGGGATCAGGATCTCTTGGCAAATGACATCGAAATATCAAATATACCCGAGGCCGAGGCTGATAACCCGAACCACATCGTTAAGGTCATAAGCCTAAAGCTAGGGGCCAACCTTGAAGACCGCGACATTGTCAGCGTGGAACGAGTCGGCGGGAGGCGGCTCAACTCGACAGGCTCTGCAAGTGCGACAGAGACTCGCCCGCGCGCCATTGTCGTGCGCCTGGCACGTCGTGATTTGCGCGATGATATGCTGGCGAGCACGCGGGTGCGACGTGGTGCGACGACAGCAGATCTTGACATGCCCGGGCCGGCCCAGCGTTTCTTTCTCAATGAACGCCTTACAAAAATAAACCGCCAGTTGTTTCGGAAGGCTCGGGACGCAGCTAGTCTCTTCGACTGGAGATTTGTGTGGACCAAGCGCGGCCGCATTCTTTCCAGGATAAAGCCAGGTGACTCCACACAAAGAATCCGCACCGATGAAGATATCGGATATTGTGTCTGCTATTCAACCTACTTCACAACCCTAAAACGCCATCCTATCTGCGGGAACGCTTCTCGTACACCCGTCCTTTTGATGCGCCTTGCAGGTCGCATCTTAGAAATCTCCTCAAATCCCCTCCCCACTCAACCGACTTCTACTCCTACTCTTTCACTGTGCACGCGGTACGATTGTGGAATTCACTTCCGCCTGACATTAGGAACTGCCATACTATTGGAGTACTTATAAGTAGAGTGAAAGAGCACTATCTTTCCACTTTGTCATAATTGCATATGTTTTTATTATTTGAATTACATTATATTGTTATATATTTTAGTGATATTTATTTTAGTAGTATGTATGTATGTAAGTATATTCTCATATTGTATGTTTATATTTAAATTGGAAAATTATTTAAGATTTTATGTATATTGTTTTCCCTTCTACTCTTTCACATGTTGTCTACATCTCGTTTAATATACTCGCCTATCGCAGGTATGCTGGAAGAAATTTCTTTAGAAATAAGCATCACCTTTGTACGTATTTTTCTGTTCCTTTCTTCTTGTCTGTTTATATATGTGTGTACATAAATGGTTAAATAAATAAATAAATAAATAAGATATTTCTTGGATGTTTGGATCTGTCAATGAAACAGTCTGATTACTCTCTATTTTTATTTTTCTTTATGGTATTTTATGTTATGTTTATGTTAATTGTTTTTACTTGGGAGGATATGCGTCGCAACTGTTTGCTTGACCACATCTCAACAGGTGTGCATAGTGAGTTATCATTAATACTTTTTTATATATTTGTTTTACATATCAATATACTTCAAACACTTACGAGTATTACATCATACCCTATTTATATCCTAAAAATATTTACAATCTATTTATCATCAATGATTCTGATCTACGCTAATTATAACTACTGTACATTATCACTCCATCTTATAAGCTCATTGAAGCCCGCTGTTGAACATAGTTCCTACTTCCACATTTACTTACTCATGATTAACATAAATATACAGATACACAAGACATACATACATTACACGCAAATGACAAATGCAAATGACTCCTAGCAAATGTATTAAGTTTGGTCTACTGAATGCGGACTCTCTCGGGACTAATCAGGATGAATTTTTGATAGCCATGGGCAACCACGCTGTGGATATCATGGCTATCAACGAAACTTGGTTACGTGAGCGCGAGGAGGACCGAGTGCCTAGTGTGCCTGGGTACAAGCTTAAGCACATACCGCGACCTATGTCTGTACGTGGTGGCCGCGGCGGAGGAGTTGCATTCTACATAAAAAATGGTGTTACTGCGCGGGTAAGAGCTCATCCTGATCATCCCAATGTTGAACAGCTCTGGTTAACCCTTAATGTAAATAAGAAAAAGTTACTCATTGGCACTGCATATCGTCCACCATGGTTAGACTTGGAGCTCTTTCTTGAGGGCTTGACTGCCAGTATTGGTGGTTTGGCCCCCTACGATAACGTAATATTATTAGGTGACTTTAACGTTAATATGCTAGATTCCAATAGCCCAAAAACTAAACAACTTTTGGATTTCTGTAGCTACTTAAATCTAAGTCAATTAGTCCAAACACCCACACACTTTGTAGGTGATAGTAGTTCGCTTATTGACATAATCTGCACTGATGCTTCAATCCGTAATGTCGTGGTAAACCATATTAGTGAACTTGGCCATCACTCATTTATCACATGCGAGACGATTTTTAAGAAGTATAAGGCTAAACCTAGATCGGTCGTCTTTCGTTCGCTCACAAACATATTAGAGGATTTGTAGAAGGTTGGAAGATAGTCAATGATACTGCTGCGTTTAAGGTAAAAATAAATGTATTTAACGGACCAAAGGTTATAATATAAAGGAGCGAGGGAGCACACGCGATGACCGCTAATTGTGTACTAATTGCTAAGCTAATTAATTAATGAAGTTAAGTAAAAATGCTTAGTCGTCGAAAGTGTATGGTTTCACCGTACATGCTCCCGGGCCAAAAAGTTACACATCTTCTAATCTAAAGCGACAAGTTTTAGACATAGGTGACGTAGATATGTCTCGTTTACAGTTAGTGTTCTCACTAGTTATATTCACTTCACTGGGCTGACGGTCAGCCGTACTCTGCTTTCGCGAGAACACAACACTATTTGCCACACTTTGTGATAGTTCCACTGAAGAAACTGCACGGCACCTTCTCCATATGAAGTAAGACACGAATAAAACAGCTACACCCAGCAAGCCGTAACAAATAATATACTGATGAATGTCATGTGTAGACAGAGTGTAATCTGGTAGATTAGTATTGGCAGACTTCAGTTGTTCTATTCGTTCTCCAAGATCCACTAATGTGCTGTTCAGTGGATCTTCGTATGCGGTGTAGTGAGATAATGATATATTAACCATATGATTTAATTCTGCTTTCTGAGGGGTCGGAATTTCAGAGTTTGATTTAATTGTATTTGCTGATAGGGCATGAGAATACAAAGTAAAATCTTTGCTTTTTACTACGCATTTCGAACCTAGGTCAATAATTCCGACTCCAGTCAATTGTTTAAAAGAAACTTGATCTTGACATATAATTCTCACTGAGTAGGTATTACAGCAAAAATACAAGTACCTCGACGGATCATTTAGTTCGAGCCAGCTGTCTTGGCAAGGGGATTTAGTTACAACGCATTGTTTTAGTTTGTTATCCAGTATGCAGAATTTTTCATCGATGCTTAAGTGATTTATTGCTTTGTTAGCTTGGCACAAATAGGAGTGATCATTATGAAAGCATGATTGGAGCTCCATAAACGACATTGTGAAGAAAGCGTCTTTCTTCAAACTAATAGCCACGAACTCCGCAACTGGTAGCACGCTAATCATATAATTTTGAACCTGTTGAGGAACTGGTATGATTTTATAAATCTTGTAGCTGTCTCTGCTGGTCAATGGAAAGGTAATCTCAAATATGAAATAATCTTCCATCATTCTCGCTTTTACCTTTAACATACTGTAAACATGTTTTAGGTCCGACTGTAGGTTGTCCACAGGCAGGGTAGTATCTTTTGTTAGTTGTCCAGAAATGAACTATATCTCACGCTGTAACTGATTTGGAGTTAACAGGTGAATGTTGAATTTCCCGTGGTAAATATCCGTGATGATATCTAACAGAGTATCCTGAATCCTTTTGAGGTTTTGAAGCAAGTTGATAGTTGTGACTGCCGACAGAGCAAAATCTTGCGTTTTAGCTAAACCTTCAACCTCTTGCTTAATAGCAAAGGCAGCATTATCCAATTGATTCAAGTGTTTATTTATTGTTTTATGTTGTAATTGGATAGTTTGCGCGGTTCTTTTTAATACGTTGTATTCAGCCTCAATGATAGAGGTCTGGTTTCTTAACAAGTTATTAAGATGTTGCTCGTTTTGTTTTACAAGTTGTATATCTTTTTTGTACTGTTCGGCGAATCGTTCGTCTAATACTCCGAACAAGCTATTGGCCGCGTAACCAATTCTGTTAATGAGTCCGCGACGCTGTCTGGTGCGCACATCAAAGTGCTGACTAATCATAAGTTGATTATAGTGCTGTATTTCTTTGAAGTCGTGATTTAATTGAAGCGTTATCATATTACAGTGACTCTTATCGTTTAGGGATGCACAGAGTCTTTGTAAATAGTCCAAGAACTTCGTGGCGGCCGTGTTTCCTTCCCAATAAGGGCTCATATCATAATAAACAATTAGATTCCATTTGTCTTGAATAACTTGCATGTTGTGTACCGACTCGAAATACAGCGAATTGTTGCTAGGCAACGCTGATATGTTAAAAGCCGCGTGAGTCGATGTTATCAATGAAATAAAAAAGATTAATGACATTGCTAATGATACAAAGTTAGATTTGATTTTGCCGCTTGTATTCCGCATGTCAAGCTCTTTCGAGGTGACGTTATTTGCTTGATTAACATTTTTATCTACCGTATTACTTGAAGCAGGCGGTATCGGCAATATTGATAGTTTCACAATCGGCCTTTTAATTATTCCGCTTTTTGTTTTTAGAGTTACTACCCGAACTAATTCATCTTGACCTGGATGAGTTTCTATTACTCTTCCCATCATCCATTTTCCAGGTGGCAGATTGTCGTCCTGAATTGTCACTAAATCATCGATGGTAATATTTTGCTCAATGCTTCGCCATTTGCTTCTTACGGATAACTGAGTTAGATACTCCGCTCTCCATTTCTTCCATATGTCGTTTACTATTTTGGCTGATAGATACCATCTAGTTCGAGCATCTGTATCTGTTTCAATTATGGCTGTTCCGCACCTTCCGGTCAAGAAGCGGGCCGGAGTTAGGACATTCAAATCTTCGATATCTTCCGATAAGGCACATAAAGGCCTAGAGTTCAAACAAGCCTCCACCTGTGCTAAAATAGTGCTATACTCTTCGTAGGTCAACTTTTGTTCTCCTATTACGCGCTTAAAATGATGCTTTAGGCTTCTAATGGCTCGCTCCCATAGACCCCCGGCACTTGGCCAAGATGGGGCATTGAAGTGCCATTCTATGTTTAAATCTGCTAGCTCCGCGAAAAAGTTACGATCGTATAAATTTTCGAAATCGTGATAGCTTTCTTGTAGCATTCTATTAGCGCCCACAAAATTCGTCCCGTTATCGCTGTAAAGATGTCGAGGCGCTCCTCTCCTGGCTGCCATTCGTCGTAATGCTGCTAAGAACCCAGAACTGCTTAAGTCGGATACAAGCTCTAAATGCACAGCTTTGGTCGCTAGGCAAATAAACAACGCAATATATCCTTTAGTGGTCTTAATTCCGCGTCCCTTGTTACTTTTAACATCTACAAACCCAGTATAATCCACTCCAGTGTGATAGAATGGTGGGGCAGGGTTGCTTCTGGCCACGGGTAACTCTCCCATCAATTGATGCTGTGTTTTGGACTCATGTTTTCTGCAGGTAACGCAGTTTCTCACTTCTTTCCTTACAGCTTTATTTCCAGCGATAATCCAGTATCTCTGTCTAAGGTTAAATAAAGTTAATCGCGGTCCACCATGAAAGGTGAGCTGATGAGCTTGTTGAATTATTAGAGTCGTAAGCCTACTGTCATGAGGCAATATTGCAGGATGCTTCATTTCCATACTCATGTTTGCTTTGCTCAAACGGCCTTTCACTCATAAAATCCCCTCGTGATCAATAAAGGGATTAAGCTTGAATAGATTACTTCTGCTGCTTAATTGATTATGTTTCCGTAATGAAATTATTTCCGCTGCGAATTCAGTTCGTTGTAGGTATATATTTTATAATGAGTAATTTTGCTTTTCTCAATTCATACAGGGTAAGAAATTCAGGTAAGCTACCATTCTTGCTGGACATAGCTGCATTCTTGTTAAATTGTATTGTTTTGATTGCTCGTAAAAGCCATGCTACAATTTTAGTTATTTTATTGAGTGAGCTGAACTTAAGTAACAGTTGCAATATGATGCTGTCTTTGCTATCATTTTGGACTGCATTTACTTTGCTTGCTGCTGATTTACCTTTGATTTCTTGATCAGTCGTATAAATGATTTGCTTAGCTTCTAAGTTTTCCTCAAACGACTTCAAGAGCGGCGGTCCTTGCCACCACAGGGTTTGATTCTTCAATTGTGAGGCTGAGATTCCTCTACTGGCTGCATCTGCCGGATTATCCTCTGACTTAACATATCGCCAGCAGCTTGGTTTCATTATTGTTGTTATGATTTTAGTCCTATTCGCAACAAAGGGTTTCCACCGGCTGGGTTCACCTTGCAGCCACCCTAGGACCACCATGGAATCCGTCCATCCATAAATCCTAATATCTAATTCACTATAACAAGTAATAACTTTGTTCATTAACTTCGCTAATAAATACGCACCGCTTAATTCTAATCTCGGCAAAGATATGCTTTTAGAAACAGGTACTAATCGAGCCTTAGCAACAACTAGTACTACTGATGTCTCATTTTCTTTCCGTAATCGTGCGTAAATTACTGCTGCGTAGGCTTTAGTTGATGCGTCACAATAACCATGCAGTTCTACGACGTCATTAGGTTGATAACCTATCCAGCGCGGTATTTTGCATTGATTTAAATTTTCCATGTCCGCTTTAATTGCTACCCATTCTTCTTTGATGTTTACAGGAACTTCTTCATCCCAATGCATTTTGTTTAACCATAACTTTTGGAATATCAGCTTTAGCTTTGTTGTGAGTGGTGACAACCATCCCAACGGGTCAAATACTTTTGATATTTCCGATAAAAGTAGTCGTTTAGTTACTTTGGCGTTTGGATTAGCTATGATGTATTTGAAAGTAAACATGTCATCACAAGAATTCCAACGAAGACCTAATGTTTTTGATGTACTTTCTGACTTAAAGTTAAAAATTATTTCGCCATTGCAGCTGCTGCTTTTTTCTATATTTTGAAGGAGTTCTGAATGATTTGCGGACCATTTTCTTAGTGTAAAACCTCCTTATTTCAATAATCTGTTGAGATCATCGATAAGCTGCTTTCCTTTGTCAATGGAGTGTGAACCAAGGACCAGGTCATCCATATAGAATGACTCTTCTAGTATCTTCGCAGCTTCCGGAAAGTTTCTTCGTTCATCCGAAGCTAGACGTTTCAGAGTCATCATGGCTAAAAATGGTGCTGATTTAGTTCCGTATGTGACAGTGGTAAGATTGTACGTTTGCAAAGGTTGATCTGATGCATATCTCCATACGATTTGCTGATATCGTTGATCTTCTTCACTCACCAAGATCTGCCTGTACATCTTCTCGAAATCCGATGTATAAGCAAAACGATATTGACGCCACTTCAAAATCAGCTCTTGTAGGTCCTGTTGTAAGTTTGGGCCTTTATACATCAGGTCATTCACACTATATCCGCTTGACGTCCTTGCTGACGCGTTGAACACTACACGTAGCTTCGTAGTTGCTGATTCTGCCCGTTGCACGGAATGGTGCGGTAAGTAACACGATAACGCTTGTTTGTTATTTTTGTTGTTACTAGGTACCATATGTTCTAAGGCAATGTACTCACTAATGAATGCTTTGTATTGTTCTGCTAAAATGAGTTGTTTGCTAAATTTGCGTTCCATGTTTTGGAACTGTGCTATGGCCATCCCTTTCGATGAACCAAGTTTTTCATTAATATCATCTTTCAGTGGCAATCTTACTTCGTACCGCCCGTCTTCACGACGTTTTGTTGTAGATGAATAGAAGTCGATACATTCTTGGTCTTCCAATGATAAGTTAGTGTTTTCGCTTATATCCTCGATCTCCCAAAACTGCTGAATATCGTGAATATTGTTCATAACGACGTTGCATTGAAGTGATGACATTTGGCCACCGCCGTATATGATCCACCCAAGCTGTGTTTCTTGTAACACAGGTTGCGATAAGCTTTACCCTTTGATCAATCCTCCTAATAATATCAAGCCATTAACTTGAGCGCTTAGTAATAAGTCCACTGGACGGCTATGGTTAAAATATGGATCTGCTAATTTAAGATTTTCTACGTAGGACCACTTTGACGTGTCAAAGGATTTATACGGGATATCTTTTAGTAGGTTTCTCATGATAAGTACGTCAGTGGTAAACGAAAAATCGTTATGTGTAGAGAAACAGCTTAATGTGACCACACCGTTACAGTTGTTTTCGACTTCCCCTACTCCAAATATCAATCCGTTGAATTTAGATCTTCGTAATCCTAACTTCTTCGCTGCACTTTCTCTTATCAGAGAAACTTGTGATCCAGGGTCAATGAGAGCCCTTAAGACATGATAAGATCCATCAATCGCTGCAACTTTAATTAAGGCTGTAGCTAACAAAACTTCATTCATTCCTGGCTCATTTTGTGACACATGCGCAGTCATTGCGACATTGTCTTGAGGATTTGGGTCAGATGTTGTTGTTGCAATGCTATTTGATTGCAATACATTTTTTGAACAGGTGTCATGTAAAACGGAGTGGTGATTTCCGTCACATTTGCGACATCGCCTAACGGAAATGCATTGCTTGCCATTATGGTCAAATAAACAATTTTGGCATAATTTTAGTTTTGCGGCTGTTTTTAATTTTGCTTCGTTTGGTAAATGTAAAAACTTTTCGCAATTGAACATGACATGTTGTTGACCGCAAAATTGGCATTTGCTGGTCGACACGTGTAAGGCTTTTGAATGCGGCTTGTTATACTTATTGACAAAGTTTAATCGTCTTGCTTTTTGATTTTCCGGAAGATCGTTATTTGTATGATTGTTTGATTTCGGTGATGCTTGATCTTGCTTTCTGCGGGATGTTTCCAGGCTCGTAAATTTATTTTCTAAGTAGTCCAAGAAATCCTGCAAAACCGGTAGCTCTCTCGAATTTTTAAGGGAGTCTATGTAGTCTCCGTAGGTTTCGCTATCAAGCTTCTGTGACAATAAATGCACGAGAAGCGGATCCCAGGTGCTGATATCAATCCCTAAGTTCCGTATGGCATGCAAGCTTTCTAGCGCTACGTCATGGAGTTTTTTAATATGACCTAGTGCTTGATGTTGCATACTAGATAAACCTAGCATAGTATTGATAATTGATGTAAAGATTAGCTTTTTATTGTTATACCGATGGTTTAAGATTTCCCAACAGGTATCATAGTTACTGGAACTAATGGGAAGATGCTGAATGAGTCTTTCTGCCTCGCCCTTGACCTTTCCTTTCAAAAATTGCATTTTTTGCGCTTGCGACACGGTAGGGTTGCTGTGAATAGCTTCGGTAAAGAGGTCCTTGAATGACGTCCATTGCTGATAGTTTCCCGAAAATACAGGTATATCCATTTTCGGTGTGGAGTGCTCTCTATGTGATACACTCCAAAGCTTTTTGTTGATCATTTTGTTTAAATGAATATATGATCGCTCATGTTGAGTATAAACTGCCTCGTAATCATCGTCCTCTCCACCTATCTCGCTATCAATCTCCCAATGAAGAGAGTCAATTTGTGACCAGCGCGCTTGTAAAGTTCTTAAAGCGTCCTCCATTTCCAATTTATCTGACATGGAGTCTAAGTCAATAAAACCCGCTGATCTCTTAAACGCTTTAAAATTGGCTGCTTGTTTACATATCATGTCATCTAATTTGCTAGTTGTGCCTCTAGACTCCATGGTGAGTAAAATGCTGGCTTTTCTTGGCTGCTCATAGCCCGATGGTCCTGCTTCTGCTTCCTTTTGCTCCTGTTGTGCTGCTTGAGTACTCCTAACGGTGCTCAAAGGCGATAACTTACCGGACAACTGCAGGCGTTGTTCGCTGATTAGAGATTTGGCGGCTGTATAATGTTTGCTGACCTTTTCATGCTCCGAATTTATAAAATAAATATGATCATTGACCCCATATTCACAGATAGCTAAGTGATTATCCTGAAAATCTGACCAATACTTCTCTAACATCTCTAATCGCCTTTTAAAATAGTCGTCCGATTTCCTATCGGCGCTATCCTTTTTTATGTTTATCGGTATTTTTCGGATTAACTCGTTAATTTCAAGTTGTTGATAGTAAAGATCCTCCATTTTGCTGTACGTTAGTTTTGAAGTAAAAAAGGAAAGATCTTACTTGAACAATACTGGCTTTTGACTGCCGCTGATTTGTTGTTGTCGCACTCTGAGTCCTGTTGCTCTGCTATAACTGGACACTGTTGTCCTGCTGCTGTAGATACCGAGTGCTGCTGTTGTAAATACCGATTTGCTGCTTGCTACTGCGGATGCTGATTGCTTCGTGCTTGAAGCGCTGATGTTCCGTTGCTCGGGATGCTCAGGAACGTGGCTCGTGTTAACTAGTATTGTAACTTCACCCTGTGCTGCTATAGGGTTTTGCTACCAATAGTTTGCTAAAGTTCTGCGGTTACGACACTATGTCCACAGTTCACATGTATCACTGTAATCCAATATGCTGATTTCCGAACGAGATCACTCACAAGATTCTAAATACACGTAACTCCCCAAAGAAAACGAATACTAAAACTCGTGAAGTCCCGCCCGATAGCTCGAAGAACCATGTAGAAGGTTGGAAGATAGTCAATGATACTGCTGCGTTTAAGGTAAAAATAAATGTATTTAACGGACCAAAGGTTATAATATAAAGGAGCGAGGGAGCACACGCGATGACCGCTAATTGTGTACTAATTGCTAAGCTAATATTAATTAATGAAGTTAAGTAAAAATGCTTAGTCGTCGAAAGTGTATGGTTTCACCGTACAGGATTATTTTAACATTGATTTAAAACTTATACCATGGGCGATTATTGGTGACATGGATGATGTCAATTCAATGGTGCAAACACTTAACTCATTTATGATCCAATTATTCGATCTCCATGCTCCTCTTAAAAGGAAGACATTTAAAACCCGCCCTACACCATGGATAACTGAGAACACCAAACTGATGTCGACATTGAGAGATGAAGCTAGGGACAGATTTCGTAAATCTAAACTACCGGGGCATAAAGAATATTATCTGGATCTGAAGCACCAAGGAGTCGCGGCATTAGTTAGAGAGAAGACGGCATATTTCTCCAAGAGTATCAATGACCAAATTAAGGACCCGAAGCTGTTGTGGCGCAATTTAAAATCGGATGTGCTTCCAGACCATAAGCAAAGATTGCTGCCAAGTCACTTCAACAACCCTGATGACATCAATGCGGCGTTTTTGGACGTCCCAGGTAATTGTCGTCATAGCAGCACTCAATTGTCCTACTTTGAGTCTCACAGGTATGGCCCGGCCTCATTTGCACTCACAACAACTAATCCTGAATCAATCCTAAAGATAATTAAGAGCCTAAGGTCAAATGCACAGGGTGTCGACGGTATAAGTCTTGATATGATATCTCTCACGTTGCCCACTACCCTGCAAGCCATTACAGATATCATTAACCGGTCTATAGTCACGCAGACATTCCCCAAACTCTGGCAATGCGCTATTGTACGCCCTATCCCTAAAAACAATAACCCAGTTAGCATGAAGGACTTGAGACCAATTAGTATACTACCTTGCCTGTCTAAGATCCTGGAACGTGTAGTATACTCGCAAGTTATCCAATACCTCGAAACAAACAACATTCTTCCTGACCTTCAATCGGGTTTCAGAAAGGGTAGAGGTACTGCAACGACTCTGGCTAATGTTGTGGGTAGTATCCTTGAAGCATGTGACCGGGGGAGGGAACAATTCTGGCTCTGCTGGACTTTTCCCGGGCTTTTGACGCAATTAATACCACTCTATTGCTGTCTAAGTTAGCTTTCTATGGCTTTGACAGCGATGCGGTGGAACGGTTTAAAAGCTACCTTACTGACAGGTCTCAATATGTAGAGATGCATAGGGAGGACGGGTCAACGGTGTCATCCCCCCCCCTCTAAGTGCCGAGGGGTGTCCCTCAGGGATCCATTCTGGGGCCTTTGTTGTACATTCTATATAGTGCGGATATCATAAAATCCTTTGTTAACTGCAAATATCATATGTATGCTGACGATATTCAGTTGTACATATCCTTCAAAGGGGATGAAACATCTTTGGCAGTGCAGAGGATAAATGAGGACTTGCATAGAGTGATTGTTTGGTCGGAGGAGAACTCTCTGGTGCTGAACCCTCTTAAGTCAAAATTTATGGTTCTGGGTTCTAAGAAACAAGTTAGTTGAGAAAGTGGAGCAGGCATGCAATTTAGGGCTAATTATGGATCCAGAGCTGTGTTTTGAGGCTCATGTGATCAATGTTCTCCGTAATTGTTTTTATAGACTAAAGGTCTTATATGGAATACGCAAATACCTAAGCTTACCAGTACGGAAACAACTAGTTGATAGCCTCGTTCTATCCAAGTTAAATTACTGTGACACAGTCTATGGACCATGCCTGCTTTCAAGAACGGAGCGTGTAATCCAACGTATCCAAAATGCCGGTGTTCGTTTTTGTGTTAATGCCCCGCATAGAAGTCATGTTACTCCATACATTAATGAACTAAAATTATTAAAGACGGCTGCCAGGAGGAAGCTTCATTTAGCCACCTTGTTGTTTGGTATCATTACTACTCAAAAACCACACTATCTCTATGAAAAGCTAACTTGGAAACAAAATCATCTAAAGTATAGTCTTCGCTCCATGGTAAGCCCACTGTCTGTGCCAATGCACAGAACTGCAGCATTCAGGGGGTGTTTTAAGTTCGCAGCCACACGCTGCTGGAATGATCTCCCACCACCAATGCGATGCCTGAAAACAATACAATCTTTTAAATTCCAACACAAAAGGTTTGTGTCAAAGGAGCTAAAACCGTCCTTGGTGTTGTCTATTGCCCCCCTTCCATCGATTATTTCACTGAATTCGAATCGGTACTTGAATCTTTGGGTTCGGAGTATGCACATCACATAATTATGGGGGATTTTAATACCAATCTCCTAGCCCATAACTCCCCTCGGTCCCTTAAACTCCTGCATCTAATCGAGTCAGCCAGTCTGCATGTTTTGCCTCTCCAACCCACTCATCATAATGTAGTCGGTGATGATACTTGGCTTGACCTGATCCTCTCCTCTAATCCTTCCCTAGTTTCCTCACATGGTCAACACGATGCTCCTGGCTTTTCCCATCACGACCTTATTTTCCTATCCTATGTCCTTAAACCCCCTAAACCTAAACCAACATTCCAGTACAGGCGTGCCTTTGTGCGTATGAATAGTGAGAGGCTTCAACAAGACGCGTCCAATATTGACTGGTCACCCCTGGAAGCAGCTGTTTCAGTTGATGAAAAAGTTAGTTTCTTCAACGATGTTGTGGTCAAGCTATATGACGTCCATGCTCCTATCAAGAAAATCAAGTTGAAGCGTCCGCCTGCTCCTTGGATGAACATGGGAGTTCGGATGGCAATGCGACGGAGGGACCGCGCGTTTCGGAAATTTAAAAAGGATCGCTCGGAGAACAATTGGGCCTTCTTTAAGGCTGCTAGGAATCGGTGTAATCAGATGATACGCAACGCTAAACGCCGCCACGTCCTAAATAATATCACTTCTTCTTCTCCTGCCGATATTTGGAAGTTGTTTGATCTGATGCATATCTCCATACGATTTGCTGATATCGTTGATCTTCTTCACTCACCAAGATCTGCCTGTACATCTTCTCGAAATCCGATGTATAAGCAAAACGATATTGACGCCACTTCAAAATCAGCTCTTGTAGGTCCTGTTGTAAGTTTGGGCCTTTATACATCAGGTCATTCACACTATATCCGCTTGACGTCCTTGCTGACGCGTTGAACACTACACGTAGCTTCGTAGTTGCTGATTCTGCCCGTTGCACGGAATGGTGCGGTAAGTAACACGATAACGCTTGTTTGTTATTTTTGTTGTTACTAGGTACCATATGTTCTAAGGCAATGTACTCACTAATGAATGCTTTGTATTGTTCTGCTAAAATGAGTTGTTTGCTAAATTTGCGTTCCATGTTTTGGAACTGTGCTATGGCCATCCCTTTCGATGAACCAAGTTTTTCATTAATATCATCTTTCAGTGGCAATCTTACTTCGTACCGCCCGTCTTCACGACGTTTTGTTGTAGATGAATAGAAGTCGATACATTCTTGGTCTTCCAATGATAAGTTAGTGTTTTCGCTTATATCCTCGATCTCCCAAAACTGCTGAATATCGTGAATATTGTTCATAACGACGTTGCATTGAAGTGATGACATTTGGCCACCGCCGTATATGATCCACCCAAGCTGTGTTTCTTGTAACACAGGTTGCGATAAGCTTTACCCTTTGATCAATCCTCCTAATAATATCAAGCCATTAACTTGAGCGCTTAGTAATAAGTCCACTGGACGGCTATGGTTAAAATATGGATCTGCTAATTTAAGATTTTCTACGTAGGACCACTTTGACGTGTCAAAGGATTTATACGGGATATCTTTTAGTAGGTTTCTCATGATAAGTACGTCAGTGGTAAACGAAAAATCGTTATGTGTAGAGAAACAGCTTAATGTGACCACACCGTTACAGTTGTTTTCGACTTCCCCTACTCCAAATATCAATCCGTTGAATTTAGATCTTCGTAATCCTAACTTCTTCGCTGCACTTTCTCTTATCAGAGAAACTTGTGATCCAGGGTCAATGAGAGCCCTTAAGACATGATAAGATCCATCAATCGCTGCAACTTTAATTAAGGCTGTAGCTAACAAAACTTCATTCATTCCTGGCTCATTTTGTGACACATGCGCAGTCATTGCGACATTGTCTTGAGGATTTGGGTCAGATGTTGTTGTTGCAATGCTATTTGATTGCAATACATTTTTTGAACAGGTGTCATGTAAAACGGAGTGGTGATTTCCGTCACATTTGCGACATCGCCTAACGGAAATGCATTGCTTGCCATTATGGTCAAATAAACAATTTTGGCATAATTTTAGTTTTGCGGCTGTTTTTAATTTTGCTTCGTTTGGTAAATGTAAAAACTTTTCGCAATTGAACATGACATGTTGTTGACCGCAAAATTGGCATTTGCTGGTCGACACGTGTAAGGCTTTTGAATGCGGCTTGTTATACTTATTGACAAAGTTTAATCGTCTTGCTTTTTGATTTTCCGGAAGATCGTTATTTGTATGATTGTTTGATTTCGGTGATGCTTGATCTTGCTTTCTGCGGGATGTTTCCAGGCTCGTAAATTTATTTTCTAAGTAGTCCAAGAAATCCTGCAAAACCGGTAGCTCTCTCGAATTTTTAAGGGAGTCTATGTAGTCTCCGTAGGTTTCGCTATCAAGCTTCTGTGACAATAAATGCACGAGAAGCGGATCCCAGGTGCTGATATCAATCCCTAAGTTCCGTATGGCATGCAAGCTTTCTAGCGCTACGTCATGGAGTTTTTTAATATGACCTAGTGCTTGATGTTGCATACTAGATAAACCTAGCATAGTATTGATAATTGATGTAAAGATTAGCTTTTTATTGTTATACCGATGGTTTAAGATTTCCCAACAGGTATCATAGTTACTGGAACTAATGGGAAGATGCTGAATGAGTCTTTCTGCCTCGCCCTTGACCTTTCCTTTCAAAAATTGCATTTTTTGCGCTTGCGACACGGTAGGGTTGCTGTGAATAGCTTCGGTAAAGAGGTCCTTGAATGACGTCCATTGCTGATAGTTTCCCGAAAATACAGGTATATCCATTTTCGGTGTGGAGTGCTCTCTATGTGATACACTCCAAAGCTTTTTGTTGATCATTTTGTTTAAATGAATATATGATCGCTCATGTTGAGTATAAACTGCCTCGTAATCATCGTCCTCTCCACCTATCTCGCTATCAATCTCCCAATGAAGAGAGTCAATTTGTGACCAGCGCGCTTGTAAAGTTCTTAAAGCGTCCTCCATTTCCAATTTATCTGACATGGAGTCTAAGTCAATAAAACCCGCTGATCTCTTAAACGCTTTAAAATTGGCTGCTTGTTTACATATCATGTCATCTAATTTGCTAGTTGTGCCTCTAGACTCCATGGTGAGTAAAATGCTGGCTTTTCTTGGCTGCTCATAGCCCGATGGTCCTGCTTCTGCTTCCTTTTGCTCCTGTTGTGCTGCTTGAGTACTCCTAACGGTGCTCAAAGGCGATAACTTACCGGACAACTGCAGGCGTTGTTCGCTGATTAGAGATTTGGCGGCTGTATAATGTTTGCTGACCTTTTCATGCTCCGAATTTATAAAATAAATATGATCATTGACCCCATATTCACAGATAGCTAAGTGATTATCCTGAAAATCTGACCAATACTTCTCTAACATCTCTAATCGCCTTTTAAAATAGTCGTCCGATTTCCTATCGGCGCTATCCTTTTTTATGTTTATCGGTATTTTTCGGATTAACTCGTTAATTTCAAGTTGTTGATAGTAAAGATCCTCCATTTTGCTGTACGTTAGTTTTGAAGTAAAAAAGGAAAGATCTTACTTGAACAATACTGGCTTTTGACTGCCGCTGATTTGTTGTTGTCGCACTCTGAGTCCTGTTGCTCTGCTATAACTGGACACTGTTGTCCTGCTGCTGTAGATACCGAGTGCTGCTGTTGTAAATACCGATTTGCTGCTTGCTACTGCGGATGCTGATTGCTTCGTGCTTGAAGCGCTGATGTTCCGTTGCTCGGGATGCTCAGGAACGTGGCTCGTGTTAACTAGTATTGTAACTTCACCCTGTGCTGCTATAGGGTTTTGCTACCAATAGTTTGCTAAAGTTCTGCGGTTACGACACTATGTCCACAGTTCACATGTATCACTGTAATCCAATATGCTGATTTCCGAACGAGATCACTCACAAGATTCTAAATACACGTAACTCCCCAAAGAAAACGAATACTAAAACTCGTGAAGTCCCGCCCGATAGCTCGAAGAACCATGTAGAAGGTTGGAAGATAGTCAATGATACTGCTGCGTTTAAGGTAAAAATAAATGTATTTAACGGACCAAAGGTTATAATATAAAGGAGCGAGGGAGCACACGCGATGACCGCTAATTGTGTACTAATTGCTAAGCTAATATTAATTAATGAAGTTAAGTAAAAATGCTTAGTCGTCGAAAGTGTATGGTTTCACCGTACAGGATTATTTTAACATTGATTTAAAACTTATACCATGGGCGATTATTGGTGACATGGATGATGTCAATTCAATGGTGCAAACACTTAACTCATTTATGATCCAATTATTCGATCTCCATGCTCCTCTTAAAAGGAAGACATTTAAAACCCGCCCTACACCATGGATAACTGAGAACACCAAACTGATGTCGACATTGAGAGATGAAGCTAGGGACAGATTTCGTAAATCTAAACTACCGGGGCATAAAGAATATTATCTGGATCTGAAGCACCAAGGAGTCGCGGCATTAGTTAGAGAGAAGACGGCATATTTCTCCAAGAGTATCAATGACCAAATTAAGGACCCGAAGCTGTTGTGGCGCAATTTAAAATCGGATGTGCTTCCAGACCATAAGCAAAGATTGCTGCCAAGTCACTTCAACAACCCTGATGACATCAATGCGGCGTTTTTGGACGTCCCAGGTAATTGTCGTCATAGCAGCACTCAATTGTCCTACTTTGAGTCTCACAGGTATGGCCCGGCCTCATTTGCACTCACAACAACTAATCCTGAATCAATCCTAAAGATAATTAAGAGCCTAAGGTCAAATGCACAGGGTGTCGACGGTATAAGTCTTGATATGATATCTCTCACGTTGCCCACTACCCTGCAAGCCATTACAGATATCATTAACCGGTCTATAGTCACGCAGACATTCCCCAAACTCTGGCAATGCGCTATTGTACGCCCTATCCCTAAAAACAATAACCCAGTTAGCATGAAGGACTTGAGACCAATTAGTATACTACCTTGCCTGTCTAAGATCCTGGAACGTGTAGTATACTCGCAAGTTATCCAATACCTCGAAACAAACAACATTCTTCCTGACCTTCAATCGGGTTTCAGAAAGGGTAGAGGTACTGCAACGACTCTGGCTAATGTTGTGGGTAGTATCCTTGAAGCATGTGACCGGGGGAGGGAACAATTCTGGCTCTGCTGGACTTTTCCCGGGCTTTTGACGCAATTAATACCACTCTATTGCTGTCTAAGTTAGCTTTCTATGGCTTTGACAGCGATGCGGTGGAACGGTTTAAAAGCTACCTTACTGACAGGTCTCAATATGTAGAGATGCATAGGGAGGACGGGTCAACGGTGTCATCCCCCCCCCTCTAAGTGCCGAGGGGTGTCCCTCAGGGATCCATTCTGGGGCCTTTGTTGTACATTCTATATAGTGCGGATATCATAAAATCCTTTGTTAACTGCAAATATCATATGTATGCTGACGATATTCAGTTGTACATATCCTTCAAAGGGGATGAAACATCTTTGGCAGTGCAGAGGATAAATGAGGACTTGCATAGAGTGATTGTTTGGTCGGAGGAGAACTCTCTGGTGCTGAACCCTCTTAAGTCAAAATTTATGGTTCTGGGTTCTAAGAAACAAGTTAGTTGAGAAAGTGGAGCAGGCATGCAATTTAGGGCTAATTATGGATCCAGAGCTGTGTTTTGAGGCTCATGTGATCAATGTTCTCCGTAATTGTTTTTATAGACTAAAGGTCTTATATGGAATACGCAAATACCTAAGCTTACCAGTACGGAAACAACTAGTTGATAGCCTCGTTCTATCCAAGTTAAATTACTGTGACACAGTCTATGGACCATGCCTGCTTTCAAGAACGGAGCGTGTAATCCAACGTATCCAAAATGCCGGTGTTCGTTTTTGTGTTAATGCCCCGCATAGAAGTCATGTTACTCCATACATTAATGAACTAAAATTATTAAAGACGGCTGCCAGGAGGAAGCTTCATTTAGCCACCTTGTTGTTTGGTATCATTACTACTCAAAAACCACACTATCTCTATGAAAAGCTAACTTGGAAACAAAATCATCTAAAGTATAGTCTTCGCTCCATGGTAAGCCCACTGTCTGTGCCAATGCACAGAACTGCAGCATTCAGGGGGTGTTTTAAGTTCGCAGCCACACGCTGCTGGAATGATCTCCCACCACCAATGCGATGCCTGAAAACAATACAATCTTTTAAATTCCAACACAAAAGGTTTGTGTCAAAGGAGCTAAAACCGTCCTTGGTGTTGTCTATTGCCCCCCTTCCATCGATTATTTCACTGAATTCGAATCGGTACTTGAATCTTTGGGTTCGGAGTATGCACATCACATAATTATGGGGGATTTTAATACCAATCTCCTAGCCCATAACTCCCCTCGGTCCCTTAAACTCCTGCATCTAATCGAGTCAGCCAGTCTGCATGTTTTGCCTCTCCAACCCACTCATCATAATGTAGTCGGTGATGATACTTGGCTTGACCTGATCCTCTCCTCTAATCCTTCCCTAGTTTCCTCACATGGTCAACACGATGCTCCTGGCTTTTCCCATCACGACCTTATTTTCCTATCCTATGTCCTTAAACCCCCTAAACCTAAACCAACATTCCAGTACAGGCGTGCCTTTGTGCGTATGAATAGTGAGAGGCTTCAACAAGACGCGTCCAATATTGACTGGTCACCCCTGGAAGCAGCTGTTTCAGTTGATGAAAAAGTTAGTTTCTTCAACGATGTTGTGGTCAAGCTATATGACGTCCATGCTCCTATCAAGAAAATCAAGTTGAAGCGTCCGCCTGCTCCTTGGATGAACATGGGAGTTCGGATGGCAATGCGACGGAGGGACCGCGCGTTTCGGAAATTTAAAAAGGATCGCTCGGAGAACAATTGGGCCTTCTTTAAGGCTGCTAGGAATCGGTGTAATCAGATGATACGCAACGCTAAACGCCGCCACGTCCTAAATAATATCACTTCTTCTTCTCCTGCCGATATTTGGAAGTTCCTTGGAACTTTAGGCATCGGCAAATCGCGACTTTCAGACCTTCCTCACACAATTGGTTTGGACGATCTAAATCGCCATTTCTCTACTGTTCCCGCTCTGGATAGTCTAACCAAATGTCAAACCCTCGACTACCTTGCTGGTCTGACGCGTCCCAATGTTAACCCCTTTTTCTTCACCCCAGTCGACCCGGGGGAGACCAAAAAGATTATCCTTTCCATTAAATCTAAAGCCGTGGGCTGCGATGATATCAGCCGCCATATGATCCTAGAGGCTCTTGATCAACTCCTTCCTGCAATCTCCCACATCATAAACTTCTCCCTTTACATCGGTTCTTTCCCTTCCCTATGGCTTAAAGCCCTTGTTTGGCCCCTACCTAAGATACCCAATCCTTCTCTTCCTAATCACTTTCGCCCAATTTCCATCCTTCCCTTTCTATCTAAAGTGCTCGAGGCCAGTGTTCATAAACAATTCTCCCACTTTATTCACCGCAACTCCCTCATCAGTCCATTACAATCCGGTTTTAGGCCCGGGCACAGTACCGTTTCAGCGCTCCTTAAAGTGACTGACGATATAAGGCGGGGAATGGAAGACACTAAAGTTACAGTCTTAGTGTTAATTGACTTCTCCAACGCTTTTAATACCGTCAGTCACGAAGTCCTTTTATCCATCCTTTCCTATCTTATGGTCTCTCGGGAGGTATTGGAATGGTTTGCCTCTTATCTTCAGGGGCGTCAGCAGTCTGTTCGTGTTGGAGACTCTTCGTCGAGTTTTTGTGATCTTACAGCTGGCGTCCCTCAAGGCGGTATATTATCTCCTATTTTGTTCTCCATTTTTATTAATTTCATTACCATCGAGCTTCGGACTGCGTATCATCTTTATGCTGACGATTTGCAGCTTTATTGCCAGGCAAGTGTTGACAACATATCCGACGCGGTTGAGAAGCTAAATCGGGATTTAGGAGTGGTTAAAAACTGGTCTGATCGATTTGGGGTGGCGGTTAACCCTAACAAATGTCAAGCTATAATTGCAGGGAGCCCCCACAGTATGAGGAAGCTAAATGGCTTAACAGTGCCACCTGTAATGTTTGACAACGCAGTAATCCCGTTTAGCTCCGATGTTAAGGATCTTGGTCTACATGTCGACACTTGTCTTGACTGGCGAAAACAGGTCACGACTGTTAGTAAAAAAGTCACCGGTACGTTGCGGTCGCTCTATCGGTTGAAAAACATTCTCCCATCATACATAAAGGCAATGCTTGTACAGTCCCTAATCTTTCCCATAATTGACTATGGTGATGTGTGTTACTATGACCTGAATGCTGATCTCCTCAATAAACTTGACTGCCTTCTAAATAACTGCATTCGATTCGTTTTCAATCTTCGTAAGTACGATCATGTGTCCGCGCACCGGTTGCTTTTAAAATGGTTACCCATTCGTCAGCGCAGAGAGTTGAGGGCTCTGTCTATGTTGTTTTCTATTCTTGACAAACCTACTTCTCCTTCTTACCTCACTTCACATGTTCAATACTTATGCTCCGCGCATAGTAAAAATCTTCGTTCCACTAACAATCGTCTTCTACGATGTCCTTCCCACCGCTCTGGTTTCATTCACTCTTCTTTCTTTGTCCAGGCGGTCTTTCTTTGGAATGCGCTCCCTCTGAACATCAGGACGGCAACCAGTCGGTTTACTTTTAAAGTGAAGGCACGTGAACATATTCGTAAGAAGTTGGCAGAATCATCCCAACGCTGATTTGCTGGATTCGTTTTCTCCTCTTCCTATCGTTATTTCTCTTGACTAAGTTTATTTTCGTTATATGTATGTATGTATGTATCTATGTATTAGTATTTATTATTTTTCAAGTTATCTATCCCTTATGTTGCACCTGCCATGTTTTGTCTCTGCATCACCCTAAGGTTGACTGGTAGAAAATGCCTCAGGCATTAAGTCCGCCTTTGTACAGTATTTTTTTTTTACTTGTGCATAAAGTTTTAATAAATAATAAATAAATAAAAGGTTACTCATACATGAACAAATTTCTATTCAACCTTAACCATGTACTTTATTATAGTTCTCTGTACCTTAGGGGTCATGGCTTGCAGGCTTTGGTGTTGGATCTCCTTGGGCGTGGGCTGCTTGAAATTGGTTCTTCTGTCAGTGGGGCTGTATTTATGTTTGCGTTTCGCTACAGCACTCATCCCTTACACTTGGAAACGTCACCTTGTTTCTGTAATGTACGGTTAAATCTAATTAACCAACTGGCACACTTCGGCTTGTTTGGTATCTGTAGTTCCTTGTTGGAAAATTATCTTAATTTATTTATCTAACCATTTTAATTACATTTAATTTAATACTTATAAAATACATTACAATCACGATAATAAATATAATTATTTTGCACCTACCATTGTCCCTGGACTGTGGTTCTCCTTTAAGTCACCGAGTTTGTCATCTGCACCTTCTAACACAAGTTTTACAAACACTGCTTTACAAATACCATACGTATACAATCACCCAATACAAATACATCCTTGGTGTTCAATAAAATTCTATCATAACATTCATTACATAATGCGCCATGTTTTATAATATTTATTGCTTAATCAATAAGTCAAAATGTCAAACCTACAGTTTTATGACAGCTGCGCGCACAGATCATTAAAGCCCGGCGGCGTATGAGTCGTTTCCCCGGAATGTTACCACGTTATAAATATTATGTTTTTATTCTTTTTGAACTAGGTTATAGTGTATTTATTTTAATGTTTATTTTTAATTTTCGTATGCTGCTCTGGTTGAAGTCATCACGTCAGCGCCAGCTATCGCTGAAAACCAGCGCTGGGGCTCTGTCTCGCATAGGGTCGTAGCATTATGCTGAGCGATTGCCGTTTTGCGTGAATGTGACGCATATTTTTCCCCAACTCGTTATTTTTTGTTTTTGTGTGTTTTTTCTTTGCGACATGTTTACCGCAAATAAATGTATTTTCTTTCTTCTTTCTTTCTTCTTTCTATATCAGGCTTATTGGCGACAACAGTCCTGTCAGTAATGATATACCGATCCCAGTACAACGTAATATGGTCATTTTCGAGAACTGTGTCGGGCTCATACATGTAATACGGTACCTCAGAATCCACTAGTTTATATTTCAAAGCAAGTTGCTGGTGAATAATCCTGGCTACTTGATTTTGCCTGTGCAAGTACTCGCCGTTAGCCAGACGAGAACAACAAGAAATAATATGTCTGATGGACTCACCCGGACGATGGCATGCCCGACACACGACAACCGACCCGTCTTTCATAATATGTCCCCGGTAGAGTTATTCGTCAAGATAACTTCGTCCATAATTGCACAGACGAAACCTTCAGTTTCCCCGAAAAGGTCACCAAAACTTAGCCAGGATACGGACGCTAAGAAATCTACACTGGGCTCGTGATGAGCCCAATTGAAGCGCCCGTGTAGCTCCTTAATTTGCTATACCTCCTTGCCGTCATCGGTAGTAAGTACTACAGGTTTGCGCCAGTTCTTTTTAGCCATGGATAGCAGGGTGAGTCCCTAATCCACTGCGACCACATCACGGTGCATACTCACTTCGGCTTCTTAATTATCTTTAAAGATATCGGTGTTTTGATTATAGAATGTTCTGTCAAAAGTAAAGTAAGTAACCGCGTTAGCGTTTTGAATGAAAGGCCTTGTGTCTTATGACCTGTGAATTTTAATGAACGAAAACAAACTCCTCGCTATTTTTGCTCAGCAACGGCATATGCCTACTTGAATAAAAACAATAGGAATTATTTACCGAATGATTACGTAGTGGCTTCCTTGTATTCATTACCTAGGTTATTTCATACGATTCGTTATGTGGGTATTGCGATATTACCCCAATTTTAGCACCCGCATCATAATTTGTAACAGATGTGAAAGGTTTTTAAGATGGGCAAGAAAATGTAGTAGGCAAAATCATAACCCTCCTTTGGCTTTGCCGTGGTCCGGCAAAAAAAAGCTCTAGCCAAAAACCGTTAACTGTAGTTTTGAGTCAAACACTGCGTCAATAGTGTAGCCCAATTGAAAATCTGCCGGATGTTAGATAAAATGAATAGGCGAACGGTATCGATCGGTACTGCAAATGTGACTTTCAATTCGTATGTTATTTCTGAGATTATCTTGGATATCACTGACGTCGATGGAGCAAAGCACCGTGAGAAAACCTGGACAATCCGCCTTGAGCAATCGTGGTGATGAATGGTCATGTCTTCTCAGTATAATATGAGGCCTTTACCCTGCATTGGGACAATAATAAGCTGGTATTATTATCGCCCCTTGGCAGGAGGTAGTTGCAAAAACACCATGTGCTTTTAGTCCGTTATAGTTTGACAGACCCCGTCACCCACCGCAGGGCGGAGAAAAATCATGACATTTCCACAGGAACATGAAAATGTCTTATTCTAATAAAAAATTAAAGAAAATATAAAGACAGAAAGAAAGAAAATACGTTTATTTAGCACAGACTACAAAGCACACAACACAACATATACCTACAAATAAAAAGGAAAAATAAAACAAACAAATAAAAAGTGTAAAGTACGTTGTGAGAAATTAGCAGGAAAGTGTGCCTCGCGGCAGCGCTAAATAGGTCCAGTTCAGCAAACATGTCAGACAACTAGTGCCTGACGCTGGTTTTCAACTGAACCTGAAGTGTGAGATGACGGATGTAAATCAGTTTTATACTGCAGTGTGCGTATGTATGTGTACTTATGTAAATAAAATAAATGATTGGAAAATGAAAATGTGTACTTATGTAAACAACAGCCTTGTAAGACCGATAAACAGATAGAAACACTGAGACATACTTAAGCAAGTGGGTACAAATATTATATCATTGAGACATTTAGTGTGACCATATCCAACTTCCGTTGCGCTTCCATGAGGTACTGCCGTAAGCGTCGTCTAAATACGTGTATCGTATTTATTACTGTAATCGGTGGTGGCAGGTTATTCCATACTTTGGAAGCCGCATAACGAAAGCTGCCTCTAAAAGCGGCTGTACCCTGAGACTGAGTCGAGAGTTGTTGTGAGCATTGCCTTCTACCGCATTCCCGTCTACTTGTAACCCAACTTAGCTTATTATATAGGTAGTCCGGTTTCTGATATGACATTTATTTGACCCAGGTTATGGCACACTAAATATCAGACACAACTTAGTACTAAATCAATCTTAATCACAGGACCATCCGTAGGATCTCATGACAATGTTACTGTGACAATAAACCATTTTTGGCAGTTAAGTAAAAAAATTACGTCTATTCGTGGTATAATTTTGCCTCTTAGTATACATAATGTATCAATACATTCAGCTTTCACGTGTTTTAAGTGTGCCGCTTTAATTAACTTCTTAAAAGTTATATCAAATGCGAATTCTCCAACGGAAATTAATGTGTTCCGTCAACCGGGGTGAATAGCGATACAGGGGTAAATCTGACCCCGGTCACCAGTGAGAATGGAACCGGCGAGAGATGTCGCGCGGTGTCCCACAGGAATCGGTCCTGGAGCCGCATCTGTGAGACAACGGGTACGACTGGGGGCTCCGCGCCGACCTCCCTAGCGGCGTCAGCGTGGTGTGCTACGCTGACGACACGCTGGTCCTGGCGCAGGGGAGGTCGCACCAGGCGGCAGCCGAGTTAATGACACGTGGAGTTGCGACAGCCGTTGAGACGATCCGGCAATTGGAACTCGAGTTGACTTTACACAAGTCCGAGGCCATGTGTATCATGACCCTCGGAACGCGCCACTGTCGGGTTCCCAAATGACAGTAGGGGGGGGGGGGTTCACATCGGCGTCGAGTCGACGATGAAGTACCTGGGACTCGACCTCGACAGCCGGTGGAACTTCGTTGAACATTTCCGACGTTTGGTTCCCAGGCTGGAACGCGCCGGGGATGCCTTGAAGCGGCTCCTGCCCAATCTAGGGGGTCCAAACGCCTCCTGCCGGAGGCTTTACGCGGGAGTCGTGCGGTCCATGCCCCTTTACGGGGCACCGGTATAGGCGCCTGCCAGCCCGCCGGTTGAACGCGTCCCAGAGGATCATAGCTATCCGATTGGTCCGTGGATACCGCACGATCTCCTGGGAGGCGGCGAGCCTCCTTGCCGGATTGCTGCCATGGGATCTGGAGGCAAAGGTCCTCGCGCACATTTGGGAGTGGCGCGAGGAGGCGAAACGCCGGGGCGTAACTCCACTGCCGCGAGAAATCGCGGCACAGCGGACAGAGCTCCGGCGGGATCTCATGGCAGCATGGAGAGTGCGACTATCGCAACCCAGCACAGGGCACGCCACAATTGCGGTGGTAAGCCCCCTCTCTGAGGAGTGGCTTGAGAGGCGCCACGGTGTCCTCACCTTCTACCTGACAAAGCTCATCACCGGACGTGGCTGTTTCGGGAGGTTCCTGTTTCGGATAAGGCGGGAGGAAACGCCCGGGTGTTATCATTGTGTGGATCGACCGGAGGACACGGTGGAGCATACGGTGGAGGTCTGCCCGACTTGGGCGGAGCACCGCCGTATCCTCGTGGCGGCGATCGGCGGCGGCGATCTCTCGCGTCCGGCCCTGGTTCAGGCCATGGTACGGAGTGAGATGGAATGGGAAGCCGTCACCTCCTTCTGCGAAGCAGTAATGCTCGTGAAGGAGGAAGCGGAGCGCGTGAGGTAGAGGCAATCGTTGCGCCCTCAAGCCCCTAGTCGCCACAGGAGGAGACACCCTGGGCCTCGAGAGTCGATTGCCGACTACCGACCACCGTAGGCGCGGGCTTGCGGACGGCGAGTAATGGGCAGCTCGCCGTCCGGTAAGGACCAGACCCGAGTCGACGGCGCGTCGTGTTCCACGCGCGCCTCATAGAGATGTCAGTATCAATGACGGGGTCCGAAAGGGCCAATGCCTGCTGGGGTCGCGGATTGTTCGAAAGAGTTACCGTGGCCCTGGCGCACTGGCAACTGAAGGAACATGGGTGGGTATTAGTCAGTGAGAGTCTGACACGCCCAGAGCCTTGTTTACCAACAAGGGTACTTAATCGTTAATTATAATACGGTAAACACATTAGAGTCTTTTTTGGCAACAAACTATATTATTTCAATGTTAAAATCCCTTTTAAAGTTACATCTCGATTCACCCCTGCATCCCCATTCACCCCGTTGATGGTACGAACCAAATACTTTTACTCATGTATTTTATGAAATCATAATCATTATTTATATGAGAGCATAGGTAAACACCGTTACATTGTTGGCGTACAAACTATTTAAACCTTAATGAGGCAAATTACATTTAATTTTCATCGACTACGTTGTTAATTCGAGCATTGTTTGAAAGCCTTAAACTTAGACACCCTGGGCGTCGAGAGTCGATTGCCGACTCCCGACCACCGTAGGCGCGGGCTTGTGGACGGCGAGTAATGGGCAGCTCACCGTCCGGTAAGGACCAGGCGCGGGTCGACGGCGCGTCGTGTTCCAGCAGGCAGGAGGCGTTTGGACCCGCTAGAGGAGGAGCCCCCAGGAGCCGCTTCAAGGCAGCCCCGGCCCGCTCCAGCCTGGGAACCAAACGTCGGAAATGTTCAATAAAGTTCCACCGGCTGTCGAGGACGAGTCCCAGGTACGTCATCGCCGACTCGACGCCGATGTGAACCCCTCTTACCGTTATTTGGGAACCCGACAGTGGCGCGTTCCGAGGATCATGAAAACACATGGCTTCGGACTTGTGTAAGGCCACCTCGAGTCCCAATTGCCGGATCCTCTCAACGGCTGTCGCAACTCCGCGTGTCATTAACTCGGCTGCCGCCTGGTGCGACCTCCCCTGCGCCAGGACCAGCGTGTCGTCAGCGTAGCACACCACGCTGACGCCGCTAGGGAGGTCGGCGCGGAGCCCCCAGTCGTACCCGTTGTCTCACAGATGCGGCTCCAGGACCGATTCCTGTGGGACACCGCGCGACATCTCTCGCCGGTTCCATTCTCACTGGTGACCGGGGTCAGATTTACCCCTGTATCGCTATTCACCCCGGTTGACGGAACATATTAATTTCCGTTGGAGAATTCGCATTTGATATAACTTTAAAGAAGTTAATTAAAGCGGCACACTTAAAACACGTGAAAGCTGATTGTATTGATACATTATGTATACTATGAGGCAAAATTATGCCACTAATAGACGTAATTTTTTGACGTAACTGCCAAAAATGGTTCATTGTCACAGTAACATTGTCATGAGATCCTACGGATGGTCCTGTGATTAAGATTGATTTAGTACTAAGTTGTGTCTGATATTTAGTGTGCCATAACCTGGGTCAAATAAATGGCATATCAGAAACCGGACTACCTATATAATAAGCTAAGTTGGGTTACAAGTAGACGGGAATGCGGTAGAAGGCAATGCTCACAACAACTCTCGACTTTCCGCCCGCCGCTTTTCTCGAGCCGCTTTTAGAGGCAGCTTTCGTTATGCGGCTTCCAAAGTATGGAATAACCTGCCACCACCGATTAGAGTAATAAACAAGATACACGTATTTAGACGACGCTTACGGCAGTACCTCATGGAAGCGCAACGGAAGCTGGACATGGTCACACTAAATGTTTCAATGATATAATATATGTACCTACTTGCTTAAGTATGTCTCAGTGTTTCTATCTGTTTATCGGTCTTTCAAGGCTGTTGTTTACATAAGTACACATTTTCATTTTCCAATCATTTATTTTATTTACATAAGTACACATACATACGTACACTGCAGTATAAAATTGATTTACATCCGTCATCTCACACTTCAGGTTCAGTTGAAAACCAGCGTCAGGCACTAGTTTTCTGACATGTTTGCTGAACTGGACCTATTTAGCGCAGCCGCGTGGCACACTTTCCTGCTAATTTCTCACAACGCACTTTACACTTTTTATTTGTTTGTTTTATTTTTATTTTTTACTTGTAGGTATATGTTGTGTTGTGTGCTTTGTAGTCTGTGCTAAATAAACGTATTTTCTTTCTTTTCTTTCTATTTTCTTTAATTTTTGATAAGAATAAGACATTTTCATGTTCCTGTAGAAATGTCACGATTTTTCTCCGCCCTGGGGTGGGTGACGGGGTCTGTCAAACTATGACGGACTAAAAGCACATAGTGTTTTTCCAACTACCTCCTGCCAAGGGCCGAAATAATACCAGCTTAATACTGTCCCAATGCAGGGTAATTGTTAAAATGGTGCAACCTGTATTACACATAACCGGAGATTTGACGGCTGACAAGGCATTGGTTATCGTTAAAGTTACTTGGTGCAACTCACTCTAAGTGTCACTATCATCGCTAGAAGAGCTCGATTCCCACAATATATCGCGGAGTAAAGACATTTCAGTACTTTATCTAATAATACAATATTTTTATAGGTTACAACAGACTGCAAACCAGATGACCATACAATGACACAAACCGTAACTATAGCCCTTAACCGCCCGAAGTTGAGCGGTTAATGCTATCGTTATTTGTGACGTAATTTTAACAATTGTTAAAATGGTGCAACCCGTATTTCGCTTAACCGGAGATTTGACGGCTGTCAAGGCATTGGTTATCGTTATAGTTACTTGGTGCAACTCACTCTAAGTTAACTTAGGAATTTTGTTTATTAACTTCTTGGTGAAACTTTTCAAAACATGGGTATATACAAATAAGAACCTTACATATTTTACAAATGTAACTGGTTCTCTTTGGAACGGCTCTCGTGCTGCAATATTTACATCTTTTTCATTTAAGTACTAGGAAGAGGCATATGCAATCCTATGTTTGCTAAGTGTACCTCATCTTGGATACCAAAATGTACACCTTTTTTACTTTACAAGTTGTAGCATTCATTTTTCGGGCATCAAAACCATTTATAAGAGCTCTGTTCAGCCTTAAGCGGAAATCACGATGGGTACAGTCTTTTTAACTATGTTTGAACAGTATGTATGAATTGATTACTGCAGCTTCCAGTAAGTACCCGAAAATACGAAGCCAATTTTTCATTGATCTCCACGAACCAACACCAATTGCAACAATTGTATAAGAAGATGTATATTGGTCGAATCTATCGACGCCTCCCATTGCTTTTGTGTTCACAAATAGCTTGAGGACCATCTTTTTGGTTTCTGTTGATAATTTGAACCCGCCTTAGGTGAAATGCATTGGTCATGACTAACACAATCTTCTGTGTCATGCCACCTGATTCCAGATGTCGGATGTACACATTCACAAATGAATTCTCCAGGAATCCCTGCTTCCAGGAATTCCTGCTTTCCTTCTTGGAGTTTCTTCAATAGAAGATAAACCTTGGCGGCTTACTTGAAATGTTCCCACACTGTATACACCTTTGTAATAGAGTGTATCTAAAAGAAACAAGCTTGTGAAACACCTATTGACAGCTATTAGGGTATTTTCAGGCACTTTCTGACATAATGATGTAAAACTTTATATCCTAGTCCTGTATTTTTTGTTGAATTATTATCCTTTCCTATATATACTAATAATATACAGTTTTAGAATCGCAACGAGCCAAAACTTTATAGCCACGCTTAATTTGTTTTGATAGTATTATAGAGGTATGAGGAACAGGGTATAAAGTTTACTCATACTCTATGGAAAAGGGAGGATCCTCCGACCAGACGGGTGTCGTGTCTGGTGGGCAACTGCCCAACGGTTGATGTCGGGATGTTGTATATATGCTAGTTGCGCGGTAAACTCTGTTTGCGCGATGCAGGATTTTGCGTGACGTCAGTATGACGCGGAGCTCGCATGTGGCGATTGTAGATGCCGCTACAGTATATACTGTTTTAAAAAGCTACGGTCTTTGAATTTAATCATACTTTCATATTGGTCTGCCGTTGCGATTGACTTGCATTTCCGAAAATGAACGATTAAGCATGATAATCATCTCTCTAATTTTATATAATTTATCATGTCCCGGTTGATTTCTTGGTGTAGCGTCATCATTGTTATACACATGTATTTTTTTTTAAATCTTTTTAAATATTTTACAAAGCATAACACGGCTAATCACTACGTTATTATAAAACTCATCTGTGGACCAGTATAATTCGATATTTGTTGATACAATATCAGCGTTGTAACGTAAGGTTACCAAAATGATTAAATTATACTATTTTTAAAGAGAATACATTGTTTCGTGAGTATCGATATAATAATTTTGTGCCTTAGTAGGTAAGGTTAATTTATTATTTGAATTGTTTTTGTCTCTTTATTACGGACGCTTTTAACGTTCTGCATCGTTCTCACATGCATAATTTCAACATGAATGATGTAACAAACATTTTGTAACCATATTTTGATTTAAAAGAGTATCCATGGAGTTTCTTGCCCGTTCTTCTCCATAGGTACCTACTACACTTTGGAATGGGCAACTAGCTTCATCTTTCTGACTGACCGACCCCTTGACAATTCAAAAGTGCCTGTAATTGGTTTATTTGTGATAAATGCTTTGAGTTTGAGTTTGAGGTCAGTTCTTAACGATTAACGATGATTAACGATTCACATCGGATGGCAAGTAATTAGGTAATAGGTAACAGGTAATACGGGCTGGTGTCCGCAACTCCACGTCAATGCGCGTATTTTGCGTACGGGTGGGAAAATCGATCATTCGATCCACCCCAGCTCCTCGAAGAAGGCCAACAACGCCTTGGTGTTGCTGACAATCTCACGTAGGGTACCTGGGTTACCGAAGTACTTTGCCCTGTACGTGGCGACCACCGGGCAGTTTAGAAGCACATGAGCTGCTGTTTCGTCGTCCTCCATGCAGGCCCTGCACAGCGGACTGTCTGTGACTCCTATGACAAAGAGGTGTTTATTAAATGACCCGTGGCCAGTTAAAGCTGCTGTAACTGTACGCAACTGTTGTTAAGTTAGTCGGAGAACCTGTTTCGCAAGGCGGCCATCAATTGTAGGGAGGGCTTCCTTAGCCTGCCTGCACTCACCTTGGTCCACCCACAGTTTGTAATGTTGGCCCCTGGTGCGTTTCCTTACCAGAGTGCGTAAGTACCCAAAGGGGAGTGGCACGATGGGTTCAGGTCCCACTGGTGCCACGCTCGACCCCCTTCTGGCAAGTTCGTCAGCTGCGTCATTACCTAGCGAACCGCTGTGTCCCTTGATCCATTGAATGGTTATGTTATTGAGGCTGCCCACCTGGTTGAGGCGCTGGTGGCACTCGTATATTAGCCCAGAATCAACTGTGTGACTGTTTAGCGCTTGTAGAACAGCCATGCTGTCTGAGAGTATACGGATTGAGTGGTCCTTAACTTCCCTGGTCATGATGGCCGAAGCGGCTAGAGAAATACCCATGCACTCGGCCTGGAACACTGTGTTATGGACCCCCAATGGTGTGGCTAACTGTATATTGAAGTCCTCCGAGAAGATGCCAGCACCTGTACCACTACCTGTTTTAGATCCATCCGTGAAGATGCGCAGCTCTGCAGGGCACAAGCCCTCGCAACGGCGATCCTCGTAAAGTTGGATTTTGTATTTTTTATCAAAGATAAATTGTTTGGGTACCCGGTCATTAATGGCTTTCGTAATGGGGAACTCCTTATTCAAAAAAAAAACTCAAAGCATTTATTTCAAATAAACCAATTACAGGCACTTTTGAATTGTCAAGGGGTCGGTCAGTCAGAAAGATGAAGCTAGATGCCCATTCCAAAGCGTAGTAGGTACCTATGGAGAAGAACGGGCAAGAAACTCCATGGACACTCTTTTAAATCAAAATATGGTTACAAATTATTGGTTACATCATTCATGTTGAAATTATGCATGTGAGAACGATGCAGAACGTTAAAAGCGTCCGTAATAAAGAGACGACAACAATTCCATTATTAAATTAAAATAAGCCGTGGCAGCCAAGAGATGACCAGTCCCCACTGACGGCGCCCGTTCACGAACATGACGTATGGATCAGCACCATTTAGCTCAACCATTTTGAAGGGAACTTAATGATCCAACACACACGCCACCACCAGCGAGACATTTGAGTGAGCATGACATACTCTCAGCCGCCAGGGCACATTCAAGTCAATGAAAGACAAACCTAGAAAATGGTAGCTTTATAGTAGGTACATAGTACTCACACATGTGCTATGCAATTATACAATACTACAAGATTGAATTTATACAATGTAAAGACAGTTTTTTACAATCTTCAGTAGTTCCAAATGCTAATCAATTAGTTAATGCGCCCTTGTGGAGCAGGACCAGCGTTGAGCCAAGCATTTTTATCAGCGAGGTAATCCCCCAACTTATAATATGCTTGACTGCATAGTGTGCGTTTTATACAGGATTTAAATTTCGTTTCATTCAATTGAAGTATATGGGGAGGTATTTTGTTGTAACATTTTAAACAGTACCCCATGAAAGAAGAGTCTACTTTAGCCAGCCTGAAACCTGGTTGAACTAATTGGTCCCTATTTCTAGTGATATAATTGTGTCTTTTACCTCTTTTACTAAAACTATGTAGATTTTTCCTTACGTACATGATGTTTTCATAAATATATTGACAAGGTACCGTCATGATGTTAATATCTTTAAACCGTTCCCTTAGAGAGTCGCGCCTGCGGAGGCTATATATGGCTCTGATGGCTCTTTTCTGCAGAATAAAAATAGACTCAACGTCTGCAGCCCGTCCCCATAGTAAAATACCGTACGACATAATACTATGAAAGTAACTAAAATAGACTAGCCTCGCGGTACCTACATCAGTAAATTGACGGATTTTTCTCACAGCGTATGCCGCTGAACTGAGCCGTCCTGCAAGGGATGTTAAATGAGGACCCCATTGAAGCCTTGAGTCGAGCGTGATCCCCAGGAAAACAGTTTTATCGACGAATTCTAGTTTCTCTTGATTTATTCCTATCTCACAATTAGTACTTTTGACATTTGGTAAAGAAAATCTTATACATTTAGTTTTTTTCCCATTTAATACTAAATTATTAGCTGTGAACCAATTTTGGATCTGCAGTAGGGCGTTATTTACGTCGTCAAGATTTGATGCACGTCTATTAATTTTAAAAATTAAAGAAGTATCGTCAGCAAATAACACCATTTGTGGTTGGGTTTTCAACAAATGGGGTAGATCATTAATATATACTAAAAAGAGGAAAGGCCCCAATATCGAGCCTTGTGGTACACCCATTTTTACTTTTAAACCGAGTGAATTGACACCATTTATTTGAACTTTCTGTTGTCTATCATTTAAATAAGATTTTACTAAACTGAGCGCAAGTTTTCCAAGTCCGTAATGCTCAAGTTTCAATATTAAGGTTTCATGGTCGACGCAATCAAATGCCTTGGAGAGGTCACAAAAGATTCCTACGGCGTCTTGGGCCTCTTCCCACGCCGTAAATATGTGTTTTAATAAGGTGACACCGGCGTCAGTCGTACAACGTCCCTTGGTGAAACCATACTGTTGATCATGTAAGATTTTATTGGTGTTAAAATGATTGAGCATTTGATTCAGCATTACCTTTTCAAACACCTTGCTGAAAACCGGCAACACGGATACGGGTCTATAATTATTGGTGTTTTTACTGTCCCCTGATTTGAAAAGTGGTATTACCTTACTATATTTCATTAGATCCGGGAAGACTCCTTGATCCACACACAAATTAAATATTAATGCCAAGTTATTGAGTCCTTCTAGCAGCGCGGTGTGTGGTATGTCACTCTTACCCCAGAGATCTATTGCATTTAGACGTGCCGCCGCCATCGTCGCTTCCTGCTGTATGAACAGGTGGAGCGGTGGTAGTGCCAGCATGGCTTCGATTGCTGCAGTCGGGGTAGTCCTCATGCAACCCGTGGTGGCCATGCAGGCTAGTCTTTGCATGCGTTGTAGTTTGTTGGAGGCTGTAACCAGCTTGGTGCGGGGCCACCACACCACGGCCCCGTAGGTGATCATGGGGCGGATTACAGTGGTGTTCAGCCATAGTATAATTTTAGGGGACAGACCCCACTTCTTACCTATCATTCTCCTGCACTGCCAGAAGGTTATGCAGGCCCTGTTTAGTTTGTTGTCTAAATGACTACTCCAGTTTAACTTACTGTCTAGAGTGACCCCGAGGTACTTGACTTCGTTGGCCAACTGGAGTTCTGTATTGAATAGTTTAGGTAGGCTGAAAGGGCCTAATGCTCTTTTTTGGGTAAACATGACTAGTTCAGTTTTGGTGGGATTCACTGAAAGGTCAAAGTCCCTGCACCATCTCTCTACGATACGTAGTGCTTGCTGAGTGAGGTTGCAAATCGTACCCGTCACCTTCCCCGAAACAAGGATTGCGAGGTCGTCTGCATAGCCTATTGTGTAATAGCGGTTGTCGTAGAGTTTGGTGATGAGGTCATTAATCACTAGATTCCATAGAAGGGGGGACAGCACCCCTCCCTGGGGGCAACCTCTGGCTATCATGGCCAATTGCAGCTCATCCTCAAGGCGAACCACTCGTTTGTTTAACATATTTGTTATCCAGTCTGTTAGTACCTGTTCTACTCCGTGTCTGGAGAGGGCACTGCTGATGCTGGAGAAGTTGGTTTTCTCGAAGGCTCCTTCGATGTCTATGAAAGTGCCCAGGCAGGTACCTTTCTGATGAATCGCCGCCTCTATCTGGCTGACTACCAGACGTAGAGCGGATTCGGTCGACTTACCCGAGCTGTATGCATGTTGATTACCGTGTAGCGGTATGTTTTTCAGAGCACCATCCCTCAGCTCTCTATCACACAGCCTTTCTAGAGTCTTTAATAAAAAGGAGGTCAGGCTGATTGGTCGATGGGATTTGGCGTTTGTGTAGTCACCCTTACCTGGCTTAGGGATGAATATTACTTTCACTTCCCTCCATCCTTTAGGAACGTATCTGAAGGCCAGACATGCTCTCATCAAGGGCACCAGTCTTATTGCAACAGATGTACCGCCCCACTGTAGTAAGGCGGGGAAGACTCCATCTGGCCCAGCTGCCTTAAAAGGATGGAAACTCCGGATGGACCATTGACGTTTCTCCAACGTGATCACCCTGCGTGCATACAGCCAATCATTGTCTGATGGTGTTTGAATTACATCTTGCCAGTCGATTACCTGCGTGAAGATACATCCGGGGAAGTGAGTTTTGATTAGGATGCGTTTCGCTTCTTCTGGCGAGGAAGTTAGTGTATTGTCAGGTTTGCGGAGGGTGGCGGACCTAGGTGTATGCTGCTGCGCCAGTACTTTCCTTACCCTGTTTGCTTGTTGACAGGATTCAATGCTACCACAGAATTTGCGCCATCCCGTGGTACTCCTGAATCTGATGCATTTTTTGTAGCTGGATTTGGCTGCGTAATAATTGTCCCAGTCCTCATCCGCACAAGTGTTCATGGCTCTATTCAGAGCTTTCCTTACCTTACTGCGCTTGCGCTCCAGATCAGCGCCCCACCACGGTTGTTTACCCGGAGTGTTACGCGGGGTGGTCTCTGGGCGGGCAGTTTGGTAGCTGTCTATTATTGATTTAGTAATTTGGCTTACTTGTACCTCAATCTGTGTCGTGTCCGCAAATGTCGTCGGATCGCTTAGTGTCGCAAGCTTGGCCTCAAGGCTGCGTGTGTAGGTGGCACGATCCGTGTTACGCAGACTACGCCGTGGTGGTGTTGGCGGAACACAGACCTGGATGTCGAAGCGGATCCATCTGTGATCAGAACAGGAGGCCTCCCGGGATACCTCCCACCCAGTGGTACTTTCCGCCGCGCCCTCTGTTGCCAGAGTAAGGTCTATGATTGTGCGGCTTCGCCTGGTTACGAAAGTTGGTTCAGAGCCAGTGTTTAGTAGGGATAGGTTAGTTGAGAATAAGTAGTCAACCAATACCTTACCCCTCTCGTTTTGCGAGTCCATACCCCACAGCTGGTGGTGAGCATTGGCATCGGCCCCGACGACGACCTCAAACCCGCACCTCTCGCAATGACTCACGAGGCGGGCGAGATTGTGGGGAGGCGGCGCCTCTGCCTCGGGCATGTAGGCCGAGGCGAAAACGATCACCATTTCCCTGGCATCGTCGCGCGTCGCGCTGTATTGTCAGCTTTGCTGCAGAGACATCTCTGCAACAGAAGTCAGTTAAAAGCTGTGCTTTAAGGTTACCTGTGGTATAGATGCACGATCTGGGGTGATCATGATCTGTGGTGACCAGGAGCTTACCGCCAAGATTGGAGAGTCCTTGTATGCGGCCCGCCCTAATCCACGGCTCTTGGATCAAGGCAATGGCCGTGTGTTGAACCTCCAGCCACTTTCGAAGCTGAGCCGTTGCGGTCTGGCTGTGGTGGAGGTTTGCCTGTAGGACTTTACAGGTCGACGAAAGGGACGCCATCGCTGGTCGAACCCTCGTCCCCCTCCAGTCTGAGCCCGGCAAACAGGTCGCCCTCGTCGAAGCCGTCCCCACCCTGGTCCGACGCCGGGGAGAGGATGATATCGTCCAGCTCCTCACCCGATGAGGGGACGGTGCCCACGATGGCGGCAGCACGGGCGGCCGACTCTGCTGCAGCAGGTTCAGCCGCGAATGCTTCCGGGTTTAAAGGGGGAGTTGACTCCCCTGCTTGATCCTGCGGCTGGTTCAGCGCCTCACTGATGGTGTTCGTGGCGGGGTCCCATCCTTGCGGGACATCGGTGAACCTGCCGTTCCGACCCTGGAACTTAACGTACACCGCCCCCAGTCCCACTGAGAGACGGCGTCCGGCCTCCATCAGGGTCGGAATTTGGTCCACAGGGACACCGATCACCACGAACCACGCTGCGGCCTGTTTGTCGGCATGCAAGAGAACCCACCTTTTTATATCGGCCCAGGGGTTCTGATAACTGAGAGCGCGCCCAATATTGGTCGGCTCATCGAAGACCCCCTGCTCGTCTGGGATCACAATGCCGCATCGTGCCCGCTTTTGTAGTTCCGACTGGCTCTTGACGACTAGCGGGATGCTAATTGGGAGAGCAAGGTCGGAGACTGTCTTTCTTAGCCAGGCTAAGGTGTGGTCGTTACCGCACCACAGTTTCAGTGCACCCCCGGCAAACAACGGCTTCGCGTTGAAGGTCGGCCCTGGAGTGTGTTGCTTGGGGGAGCAGGCCTCGAGTATGAACCGCCTCTGGATGGCAGCGAGCACCTGGTCTGATACGTCCTTGCTGAGGATCCCCGTGCGGTCGCAGGTAATGGCGACGTCCAGGGTAGCGCTGGCAGCTTGGGCGTAGCTGCGTTGGGCGACCCGTTTGGATTGATCAAGACACGGCCACTTATGCTCCCCCCGAGGTGTCAAAGTCTCGTTGAGGGCTCGCTTGGCCGCGCCCTGATCCTTCCAATCGGGTCGCTGTGTCTTGGTTATACCCTCAGCCGGACTCTCTGGCGGCAGTGGTGGTGGCATGTTTTTTGCGGGAGCCTTTACCTGATATCCAGCGTGTTTGTCGGCGCTCCTTTCTCGTCACTCTATCCTTCTGCTTGCCTTGATCTGAGGCAGCTGGTGGACCTGAAGGGTCAGTGCAAGGGCAACGGGCTTGTTGAGTGCGTTTACCCTTACCCATGCGTTTCTGCACTTGCCAGGCGCGTGAGAATGCGTCTTCGGCATGGCTGGTCGTCTCCGCTTGATCGGTAACGGCCTGGTGAGAGGAGGCTAGAGGAGCCACAGGAAGAGGAGGGTGTTTGACAGGACACCCGGTGCCAGTGTTACCCAGCGCCGGGGTTAGTATGGAGAGGGTCGGACCGGCAGTGGTATAAGTCGTCGCCGTAGTCTTCGCCTGAGTATTAGAAGGGTCGGTACTGGTCCCAATCAGCGCCGACGTCCTTTGCTTATGCTGGGATTTTTTGGTCTTAGCAGTGGTTCTCGCCACAGCCGGACCGACACCCGCGCTGGTACCCGCAGCGTTAGCCGCATGGCCACCAGGGGCGAGAGAAGTGCAAGCACCTCCCTTGGGAGTCTCATTGGCTTTCGCCTCCACCCCGTTGCTTGTGTTGTTAACTGGCCTTAATTTATCCATGTTAATGATTTGTAAAAATGTTCATCTCTCTGGCTCCCACCCTCCATGGAGCCCGCACCTGGAAACGTCTCACTATAAAAAAGCTCGTACGTTAGGACTACCAGAGTACAGTGCGACATCGGGTGCTCGATCGGGTTGGCATAGGGGGTCCAAAGGGCCACCCCCAACGAACTGATCAACCCTCACTTACACCGTCAGCATGACCTTTACCTACCGCTTCGGCCGTCCGAGGACGACCTCAGCGGACCTCACGCACCTCGCCTGTGGCCCTCTGACGGGACACTGTGACCATTTCCCTACCCCTGGCTATTGGGTAGGGCCACCGTTTCGCTTGAAATCCAGACCAAAGGGGGCGTGTTGCCTTACGGACACATTACAACCAGAGCCGCTCGGCTCAACCCCCCAGGACTCCTTCATCCCCGCTCACGGCGCTCAACTGCGCAGGTCCTAGCGCAGGTGACTACTTACTCCTACTCGCTATCAGCTGACTTTAGTGACAGTCGAGCCCGCCACCACCCAGTCACAAAGGGGTCGCGGTTAGGAGAGGAAATTGGAACGTTGGAGGTGGGAGGAGTGGGGATGGGAAGGATGGAATGGGGAGGGATTGTTAGATTTGGGACTGGAGGGGCATAGGACAGGAAAGAACGGGGTTTAAGGGTAATTGGGAAAGGGGTGTGATGGCGCCTGGAGGTTTTTGTTACGTCTACTTCTTAAGGAATTAGACCAAGAAACGGGGTGGCAACCTCGGGAAGGTGCATCCGCCAGACTTGCCTTGAGAATCTACACGACTGTAGCACTGTCCCTCAAGACCCCGCCACCCTGCTACCTCTGAAGGAGGCGGCAGGGTAGGCCTGCATCTATACTACCAAGCAAAGCAAAGCAAAGCATGTCGTTGTGCAACCGCGAAAGCATAAATCCAGACCCCCCCCATGGCAAGTAATTATAGCTATAGCTAGTTTTTGCTCGCGACTATATTGATTTCAGTATTTTGGTTCGCTAAATTGGTTAATTTCAAAGAGCTCTCTAATCTTCATTGTATCCTTTACAACCAATAACTGAAGCCTTCGGGTAGTAAATCTTGCTTTAAAGGGAGCAAAAAAAATATAAATCTACACATTACTTTTTTATTATTAAGTAGCCGTAATTCGTAGTCTGAGCAAAAATTATTAGGGTTTCATTTTGCATTTATTATTGGACCAAGTTTGTTTACTTGCATGAAAAATTAAAAACCTTTATAACAAAAAAAAAAAACAACTCACTTTCAAAAACAAATAACTTTCGTTTTGGAATTTGGTGGTAAAACAATGCATCAAACATACAAAGTCACCAGTTTAGTGTTTGTTTTTAGGAATTTATAACAGTGTATTTTTATAATTAATTTAAACTTAAAATGTTATATTATAAAGTAAAAATACAAATTTTCAATTCAAGTATTGTAGATAGTTCAGAGTTCAGTTAATCGAATTATACTAATTTAGCCCAATTCACTCTTGTCTAATGCAAATTAATCATTGTGTTTCTAACAAAACGTATTTGAATTATTTTTTTATTTAGGAAAAAAAATATCTGCTACTAGTTAATAAAACTGTTGCGTCAGTACCTTGTTTCAGAAGTGATAAGGAATTCCTTCATTACGGTTGTGTTAGGATCTTGAAACTTCTCCATGTAAGTAGACGCAGTTATTATGTCCAAACGTTTTCCAAACTGCCCATTCCACTCGAGGGCACAGTCTTCCCTCCATTTCAACCATTTCTCTATCGTGTAATAATATTTTGTTGTCAGTAATCCAATTTAATGTCGTAATGGCCTAGTGGTTAAGACGAGTGGAGCACGAGTTGGGGTTCGAAGCTTGGCAAGTACCAATGTGACTTTTCCAATTCATACGTACTTTCTGAGGTTATCTTGGACATTCCTGACATTGGTGAAGGCAAAACAGCGTGAGGAAACATGTACTTAAAGTTAATATAAGTCTGAAATCACCAACCCGTCTTTAGCAAGCGTGGTGATCAATGCTCGTGTCTTCTCGGTATGAGAACAGGCCATTGTCCTAGAGTGGGACAATAATATACTGATATTATAATTATTACTTACTAGCTGCGCCCCGCGGTTTCACCCGCAGAAATCTCGATCCCGTGGGAATATCGGGATAAAAAGTATGCTATGTCCTAATCCAGGTCATAGTCTACCCATGTGCCAAATTTTATCCAAATCCGTTCAGCGGTTTTAGCGCGATTGCGTAATAAACATCCAAACATCCACACTTTCACATTTATAATATTAGTAGGATTACCTATATTATATTATAATATATTATTATTATTATTATAGTAGGATAGTCAAGTTACAAGCTGTGCCCTTCATAATTGGTGATAAAATAAACCTTTACTCAAACCTAGCCAGAGAACATACCCATGCCAAACAAAAATTAGTTTTCCTAAATCCCTCTCTAAAGTCAAGGCAGTTAATTTGTAAACATAAAGCGAAGCGGGCAAAGTGATATTGGTTTTTTCCATCAGGTATTTCTCAGTAGCAGTGCGGGGTCTGGATTTGTGCCCGGTTGATGGCAATAGGCTCGCTCCCTATCATATGGGACTTAAACATTACTGGCGTAATGTGAGTGTACTATGGGTACACCCCTGCCTAACCCTTCGAGCAAATACGGGCATAATCTTATGTTGTGTTAAAACCTCATTTAATTTTTCCCTAGAAAATCATCAGTGATCGACGATGGCGCCTACACCTCAGGAACACGTATCGACTCGGGAGGACAATATGTTAGTAACTGATCCGGCTATAGAGGATCTCCCGCTAGATGGCGAGAAGATCGTCATCTCTGGCATGTCGGGCCTCTTCCCTCAGTCCCACAACGTTCAGCAACTTTCCGACATCCTTTACAACAAGGTACGTTTGATTTAGATTTGGAATAGATCTGTGATGTGTGAAAATGACTACCAACTATAATTGTCCGTATAATCTAATTACAACTGTCATTATTTGACAGTTGTATGACATGGCTACATGGCTAAAATATGATAAACAATGAATTTTCCTGACTGCACAATAATTTACACAAACCAAGTAAAATAAAAACTAATTTTTAACGACACAAATCACTCATTTGGCACCTTCTAACATCTTGTGCACCCCCAACAACTGTGTTAGAATTATTCAAGATTTTTAAGTGGCTTCGATTAATTAATAGTGGTGCCGATTCTCTTGTCACAAATACCTCTAAACTAGACTAAAAATCACCACAATTTAGTTTACTCCTGTAAAACGACGATTTCCCATTATGAAATAGACTAAAGTGACACAACTTAACGATATTTTAGTTTGACAGCACTAAGATGGCACTGAGTTATTAATTCAGTGAAAATGGTAATTTTGCTATTCTGAATTTCACGTTTTTAATCTAAAATTTTGAATGTCTTGACTATTTTTAATCGCGATTAAAATGGTGTGGAATAAAATGAGTTGTCATGAACTAAAATTCACACCAACACCTCGACTTCAGGTGCAAAAACAGTACCGTATGTTCTTTTTCTTTTATTTTGCTTATATCTCGAAAATAGTGTGTCCTATCGCAAAAATAATGAAAATTTCGACCCTTTTGACTTTTGACTTTCGACTTACCTATTGCTAGTTCTTCCCAAAGGCAAAATAAACTAGTGGAACACAATATTGCAAATGATTAACACATTTTTTACAAATAATGTACATCCGTACCACCACTGGTATGCCACAAATTCCAATAATATTAAAATATTATTATTTTGTTGGTCAAACAGGAGAACCCAGTAACTTCGGAGGGCCTAAGATGGAACTATAAGCACCCCGACCTGGCACAAGCCTCTGGTATGGCTCCCGAGTTAGATCGCTTTGATGCCCAGTTCTTCGCTGTGCACTACCGCCTCGGAAACAAAATGGATCCGATGTCACGCAAGATTCTCGAGCAGACCTATCAGGCCATTTACGATGCGGGTAGGTTGATCTTGGTTATTTAAGCTGGATATTTGTAGTACACCAAAAGAGATAAGTAACCAGGGTCGTCGGATATAGTTGAAGTTTAGTAAAAACCGACTATAGGCGGCTAAAAAAAACTGGGGCGGAGTATAGACTCCGTCCCCAGTTATTTTTAAAGCCAATTTCTCTAACAAAAGTAGAAGGTTCTCAATTCGACTGTATTTTTTTTCTTTTTATGTGTGTTACGTCAGAACTTCACGTCAGAACTTCTGAACCGATATGATGTTTTTTTTTTTTTAAAGCTGGTATTTTTCATGTGGCCCCATATAAATTTGATCACGATCTGACCATTAATTTTTGAATTATCCTTAATAATACGTATTTTCTCCATTACGCATAATTTAAAGATGATGTTTTAATAATTCCTGTCACTGTTATTTACAAATCAAGTAGTGGTATACGAATTTGTCTGGGGTGGGTACCACAACTAAAAAGTGAAAAATAAAAACATTTTTACAACAACAAACAACCGACTTCCAAAAAATAAACACCAAAAAGTGAAAAATAACTTTAATTTTGGAAGTCGGTGTCTTTGGTTTTGTATTTTCGGTTTTCGCCACCGACAATTAGAGTTATTTTTCACTTGTTAGTGTTTTTTATTTTTGGAAGTCATCTGATTGTTTTTGTATTACCCATGGTCTAAAAAAATAAGGTCTGGCATTCCGGGAGTGACACATGCTTACGTCACTATCCAGTTGCCACTTTATTGCAACAAAACACGAATTTTGGAAACATTTTCAGTCACCATTATGTTAAAAAATATATTTATAGCCTTTAAATTGTCGTTTCGTTTTTCTAATCAAATGAAACAATTCAATTTAAACATATACCAACGTAATTGTTAGTTAAAACTTCATTGCTATATCGGATTCGCACAGGTAATAAAGGCGGTTGGGGAGTTATTATTACACACTACTGGTAACACAGCGGTGATGACGTAGGTTTGTGTCACCCTGTGTCTCGGAATGCTATACCTGGCGAAGTATATTATTATACCATGGTATTACCCACCCACTTGGTCCGAACCACCCAACGGGGACCCCTGCGGCTGTCCGTGAACGTTTTCTTATCACATTTATTGCGCGCGGCGGGCCGGCCGACCCTCATTCATGGATTGTAATTTAAAAAAAACTTCCAACTGATAGTAAACTTATGACTGTTTCCAGAGGCTACACAATACAAGTTGTTTTGTAACTTTAAATGACTTAGCTTTTTGTAGCTGTACGTTTATTACGTAAAAAAAAACCGCTCGAATGACCGTGTTCTTAGGGATTTTATTCCAAAATCGAAAACGATAACCCTATGTTTTTTTAACCTAAATTAAAGTCCAATTCATTATGCTTCAAATGACATCATAATTATTACCATTGTTCTTTCAAAGTTTTGAAATAATAATAAGTGAACATCGCGCGGACGTCAAGCGCATATATTACGGCATGACGCGCGCCGTTATGACCGTCTCAATGTAAAAAAACACTTATCCTACTTCGAAATCTTATCTTAATGATATACAATATTGGTACCAAATTGTTCGTAAATAATCATGATATTATGGTTAAAACACACTTAGTGTAGTAAAAACGAGCAATGTTATTGGATTTTTATCATGTTTTTAGAAACTTATAAATTTTATTTTTTTATGACAGCAATGAAGCATATTTTTACTTGTAGCTTCCGTTTTACTACTCGGAATTCACATGTATTATATATTATTCGAAAGTACGTAAAATCACGAATAAAATGGTACATAATCTCACATAAAAAACATTACTTACCAGGGGTACTTGTCGCAACACAATATCACTGAACACTCACTGACACTTACTAAACAGTCAGTTCAACAGACTTTTTTTGTCATTTTCAACCACAGATTTATTATTTCTTATGCCTGATTTAATACCACATTTATCTAAAATTTAAGAAATTTCAAGGGCTTTCCGACAGTACAAAAATGATAGCTGTAGCTTCGTTAAAAAAAAATCCAATTAAATAAACTAGAGAGCGCTGTTCCGTCCCAATTTTGGCATTGTACAAGTCACCATTTTTACTGTCTAATATTTTTTGCTACAGGCTACAAACTAACTAACCGTTTGTTTCAAGTCTTTAATATCTGAACAAAATCATCTTCCAGTTTCTTTTGTCTAATGAAAATATACTCGTAGATGTTTGTTTTCTATTTTCTTCACAATAAAAGAGATTAAACTTAATAATTGCCGACTTATATTAGGTCTTTACCTATGAAATTGCCGTTCTGCAGTACTGGCCATTTCAAATCAAAATAATTTTTGTTTGGCTATGAATTCTAATTTCAAATTAATTTTATTTTAAAAACATGGATTTTTTTTTCTAAAAGTAGTCATTTCTTTATTGATTAGTGTTACATTTTCATCGCATTTCAATCTTTTTCGTCATCATGGATACGTTAAAAATTCGAGTAATTATGGAATATGAGTACCGTCGTGGCAGCAACGCGGCACAAGCGGCACGCAACATCAACGACGTTTACGGAGCTAACTCTACAAACCAACGCACCACCTGTTATTGGTTTGCTCGCTTCCGTTCTGGAAATTTCGACCTGAAAAATGAACCTCGCGGTCGTCCGAAGACTTTGGTCGACAATGACGAATTAAAGGCGATTGTGGAAGCTGATGATACACAATCTACGGCTGAATTAGCAGCAGCTTTCGACGTTAGCGTCAAAACAATATTGGTCCATTTGCGTCAAATTGGCAAGGTAAAAAAGCTTGACAAATGGGTGCCCCACGAACTCAATGATCGCCAGCGCGAAGTACGCGTCGAGACGTGCCTTGCACTGCTCAACAGACACACAAATGAAGGAATTTTGAACCGCATTGTTACCTGCGATGAAAAATGGATTCTGTTTGATAACCGTAAGCGCTCAGCAAGTTGGTTGGATCCTGGTTCAGCACCTAAACAATGCCCTAAACGAAAACTTACCCCTAGAAAAGTGATGGTCACTGTTTGGTGGTCTAGCGCCGGTGTGATTCATCACAGCTTCTTACCAAACGGGGTGAGCATTACTGCAGATGTGTACTGTGAAGAACTGAACACAATGATGGAGAAGCTGGCGCATCTCCAACCAGCATTGGTCAATCGCTCGTCTCCGCTGCTCCTGCACGACAACGCGCGACCTCATACTGCACAGCAGACGGTCTCCAAGTTGCAAGAACTGGGGTTGGAAGCTCTCCGTCATCCGCCCTACTCACCAGACCTTGCGCCTACAGACTACTACTTTTTCCAGAATTTGGATAACTTCTTGGCGGGAAAAAAGTTTAATACCCGAGAGGCAGTACAAAATGCCTTTGAAGAATTTGTTGCCTCCCGTCCAGCTGATTTCTTTAAGAAGGGCATCAATAAACTGCCACTGCGATGGCAAAGATGCATTGATTGCATGGGTGATTACTTCGATTAATACAAATAAAAAATTCATGAAAAAAATTCGTTTAAATTTTTTCATACAAAACGGCAATTTTATAGGTAAAGACCTATTATAATATGGAACATAAACAACAAAACATCACGCCTATATTTCACGAAGGAGTAGGCCGAAGTGTGTGGAATGTAGATGTAAGCTATCCTATCTTTCAAGTTGGATCAAATTGCACACGGTGTGCAAATCAAATTTAAAATCGGTTCAGTAGTTTAGGAATCCATCGCGGACAATCAACGTGACACGTAATTTTTATATATATGAAGACTAATCAACTGTCGTGAGTACTTTTGACATATCCAAAAACAACAGTTTATCTGGTAGGGCGGACACGCACTTGTCTCCTACAGGACTGATTACCAAGTAATATTTCGCAAATGGATCCCTGAATCGAAAAAATGCCTCTATGACGTATCTACACGACACCCCACTCTATGGAGGTGACGAGTAAATTAATCACCCTCACTACAGGTGTAAAAAAATTGGTCCCAAAATGTTTTAATTATTAACATTTTAATGCACAATTTTGGGGACGTGATTACGCCAATTATAGCTAATATTTAGTACCAAGAATGTCTGAGTTAAACCGCGGACAGGTACAGTCACGAGCACGAATATGTCAACACTTGGCAACTTTCAATAGCGATTTTGTTGTGAAATAACGAATGCGACATTGAAATACGACTTATTACATAAACCTATGGGTTCGAAAATACTAGGGTCGTAACAACATAACATTTCATTCCAAAATTAAGGAGAAAATCGCTTTTAAATTTAGCCAAGTGTATACATATTTATGACACACACATACACAGACGGACTTGGCGAAACTATAAGGGTTTTTGGTTTTACTACGGAACCCTAAAAAAGCATTTTTTGTTTCAGGTCTGAGTCCGGCTCATCTTTGTGGGAAAAAAGTTGCAGTTTTTGTGGGATCTTCGTTTTCTGACTCTGAAGCATATGGTAATTGGATGGATCCGGGGAATAAATACGGTCTGGGCGTAGTAGGGTCAGTTCACATCGCCATTATAATAATTAACAGCTTAAGCCTTTTTACAGTCCAGCCAAAATCTAAAAAATAGTATAGAATTTTATGACATTATTTGCCCATTTGACTGAACTTTGCACGGAGGTGGTGTAACAGGCCATTCAATTTTTACGTTGGTGTAATTACACATAGTTATTTTTTTCTTTATAGAGCGAGTAAGACTATGTTCGCGAATCGCATCTCGTACTGGCTGAATACAAAGGGTCCGTCACTATCAATGGATGAAGCTGACTGCAGTTCCACCATTGCGCTAGAAGCGGCTTATTCAGCTCTGAAACGTGGGGCATGTGATTCGGCTATTGTTGCAGGTGCATCTTTAAGTCTTCATCCACAAGGATCTGTACATCACGGGAGGTCAGTCTCATAACTATCTATAATTTCGTGTAGACCAATTATATCTTACAGCAGTCGAGCTACCAGCTAGCAATGGTTTTATTGAATTTTTCAGGCTTTCTGCTACTGTCGCACAAGATGGCAAGACAAAATCATTCGCACAAGACGCCGATGGTTATATTTTGTCTGACGCAATCAGTGTAGTATTTTTGCAGAAAGCAAAAGACGCGAACAGGTAAAAACTTATTCATAAATATAAAATTGTCAAGAAGTGACATTGCTTATTTGAACAATAATTCTATAATACTAGCTTCTGCCCGCCACTTCGTTCACTTCAAATTTATTTGCTCCCTTAACCACCCTTTTTTTTTTACACATCTCCCGCTCGCGCTGTTACTTCGTTTTCGCTTGGCGTTCTTTGTGCCTATTTCTCTTTGCACGGCTTCTAAGGATTGCAGCGGGATGTACAGTCACCAAAAGAGATAAGTAACCAGGGTCGTCGGATATGGTTGAAGTTTAGTAAGAAACCGCTGGATGTATACGAATGATAATTTGATAAATGGCCTGTTTGTTTTCTATTAATTAAATTACATTTTATTTTATTTACATTCATCGGTAACTTAGTAACTTCAACTATATTGACGACCCCGGTTACTTACACTTTTGGTGACTGTACCGTCCTCAAAAATTGGGCTATCAAATTCAAAAATAATTTTTCAAATCCGACTGGTTGTTCCAGAGATTAGCGCGTTCAAACAAAAAAACAAACACTTTGAGATTATTATATTAGTATATAGATTTAGATAAATAAGTATTAGAGCCAATTTTTCATTTAATATGTCAGTGGAATAAGATTTTTCAAATAAACAGTGTCCTCCCTTTTCACCACGACAGAATTGTTTCAAAGAAGGGGTTTGGTAGGTTTTCATTGTATGATTTAATATTATTAATAACCATTTTCGAGTTAATTGAAGCAAGCAATAAAGTCCAACTTGTTTACTCTTTTCCATCCCGTTAGGAGTTTATTTCAAAAAACCTTGAATTACGTACTTTTTATTTTTGTTTTAAATATTAGTACCGTGTTTCGAATAAATCAGACAGCACCTTTACTTACTAACTTTGACACCCTCTAAATCCTCTGTGAGGTGCTGCTTTAAAAAACTAAAAGTGCCAATCTTTATTATTTACCGAGGCAAATATTGGCAAGTTTCAAGTGTATTCACCAAAAGAAAAACATTTTTCATATAAACTGTATCCCCTCTTTTCCGCCCCACAGGGTTAGAATTTGGAAAAATCGTTTGGGATATTTCCATAACCTTTTTTTTTTTTTTTTTGGGTGGGAAATCATCAAATGACCTCTCCCGCTCTGGGCGGAGCGGAAGGGCGTGTCAGACTCTTACTGACTAAAACCCACCCGTGTTCCTTCAGTTGCCTGTGCGCCAGGGCCACGGTAACTCTTTCGAACAATCCGCGACCCCGGCAGGCATCGGTCCTATCGGACCCCGTCAATGGTGCTGACATCTCTTTGAGGCGCGCGTGGAACACGACGCGCCGTCGACCCGGGCCTGGTCCTTACCGGACGGCGAGCTGCCCATTGCTCGCCGTCCGCAAGCCCGCGCCTACGGTGGCCGGGAGTCGGCAATCGACTCCCGACGCCCAGGGTGTCTCCTCCTGCGGCGGCTAGGGGCGCGAGGGCGTAGAGATTGCCTCTCCCTCTCGCGCTCCGCCTCCTCCTTCGCGAGCATTACTGCTTCGCAGAAGGAGGTATATTTCCATAACCTAAACTAAAGATATATATACAAATTTTTGAATTAATCAAGCCACGCAGTAAAATCCTCCCCTTCAAATTTTTTATAACCCCATTGCCCCTTCAGGGGAAGATTTTCGAAAGTCTTGATAAACGTTATTCTTTATTTTTGGCCTTAAGTATAAGTACTTAGTTTCGAGTTAATCTTACCGCGAGTTAAAATTCTTCCATACAAACTTTGACACCCCCTAATCCTCCTTTAGAGGGTAGTTTAGAAAAATAAAAAATTGCAGTCTTCATAATTTACTAAGAAATGTATTCGTGCAAAGTTTCATGTTTATTGACTCAAGGAATAAGATTTTTTTGTACAAACAAAGGTCACCCTTTTCAATCCCTTAAAAGTCGAATTTCCAAAAACCCCTTCTTAGCGGTTGCATAGCATTATTATCCTATAATGTTCCCACTGCTGGAACACAGGCCTTCTCTTTGTGGGAGGAAGTGGGCCATAATCCAACGCGCGGGCCCAGTGCGGGTTGGTGGTTGAGCGGTTGTTAACAACGTCTTAACAACTATCTGTATGCCAAATTTCAGCCCAATCCATTCAGTGGTTTGAGCTATGTGTTGATAGATCAGTCAGTCAGTCACCATTTCCTTTTATACATTTAGATATTGTTATATTTTTAGAGTATATGCGGAACTAGTACATGTCAAAAATGAATTCATTTCTGTACTGAGTGATGAAATGGGGCCCAAATTCGTGTACTGTCGGAACCCTCAGACTACGGCTGGTTTCATTAGACAGTTCTACAAGGAAGTACAGGTGACGCCACAGGAGATAGAATACGTAGAAGGATATGGCACAGGTGAGTGAAGTTTGGAGGTGGGGGAACACTTCGTTCCTCAACCTGCAAACGTAGCTATACGTGATGTTTCTCCGTTGAATATCACTTGTCTGACTGGAGGAAGGGAGGGTCTTCTAGCTAGACGGGTGATATTATCTGGAGGGTCCAGAGTTATTGACGGCTTTAAAAATCGTCAAGATTTACTACTGAATAAAATTTATACACAATTGTAATTATCACGTAACTAGTGAAAACCATTAATTCCAATGTAATGACGTTAAAATTTTTTTGGAACTTTTTTGTTTTACCACATCTCATCGGTTTGCAGGCGTACCGGATGCTGACAAATCCGAGCTGGAAGCAATTGAAGAAGTCTACTGCAAAGATAGGCAAGACCCCCTACTAGTAGGCAGCGTGACATCTAACGTTGGCTTGACAGTGGCAGCATCTGGCATGACAGCTATCACTAAGGTTTGTAGCCTATTAGTACCTACTAGAACTAGACTAGATCTCTTTGCAAATGAGCTTATCTGGGGTAGTAGGTACCATACAGATAATTTTGGTAGACCTATTTAATAATGCTTACCAAACATGCAGGTGTTACTTGGCTACCACACCGGTCAGCTAGCCGCTAACCTGCACTGTAGTAGTCCACGGCAGGACGTGGTAGCTCTGCGCGAGGGGCGCATGCGCGTCGTCACTGAGCACCAGCGCTTCCGCCGCTCCTACGTCGCCGTCAATGGCATGTCCGTCACCGGCGTCAACTCACACATGCTGCTGCATGGACACTATAAACCCAAGGTACCTTTACTCAGTGATGTAACGTCACTGTTAACTGTGTTTATCGTGACGTTACATCACTGGAAACGTTAATATTCGAATGATGAGAACTAACACGTTCAATATCGAGTGACAACAGATATGCTGCCCAGACACGCCTTAACAATTATTAAATGTTCCAGGACCTTTCCCGCTACCAGTCTCCTATTCCACGCTTGGTCACATTATCAGGCCGACAAGAGTCTGCCATCACTAAGATATTTGAGAACCTCAAGTCTAGACCCATCGATGCTGAAGAATTGGCACTTTTGCACAACATACATGCAAACGACATCTCTGGACATTTAGGCAGGGGATATGCGATACTAGGTATGGACAAACTGATATTATAGTAACTATGTATCATCATTATTAAGTCGTAACTCGTTCCTGGACATAGGTTTCCCCAATCATTGTAACTAGGACCGATCCTGTGCTTCTCGCATCCAGTGGAATACCGTGACTTCCACCAGGTTATCGGTCTAGCTTGTAGGAAGCCTACCCATGCTGTGAAATCTGTGATGCGGTCACAATTCCAGAACTTTTCGACCCCATCAATATTCTGTTAGCAACAATTACATCATATTAAACATATTATATCTTTCTAACATGGACCACTATAAATCGAAGAATGCAATGTTTTGTTTTCTTATCTTGCCAGACACGGATATGGACCAAAAAACTGTGAGCTTGTGTGAGAAGACTGAGTACTTCGACGACGCTCGGCGGCCGCTGTGGTTCGTGTACAGCGGGATGGGCTCGCAGTGGGTTGGTATGGGCACGCAACTCATGCGCATACCGACCTTCGCTGCTGCTATACAACGGTAATTATAAAACATCGGTAGTTTAATCAGAAGTTTTAAAATGTTTAAGTAGCACGGGGAATTTTAATTCAGTAATTTTGGATACTTTCTTTTGCTCTTAAATTGTTTAAACATTACTTTACTACTATAGGTATTGAAATGAGTATTTTGTTACAGTTGTCATAAAGTGATAGAACCTGAAGGTCTTGACATTGTTAACATTATAACGTCTACTGACAAAAACATGTTCGACAATATCCTACACTCCTTCGTGGGGATCGCTGCTATTCAAATCGGACTTACAGATGTCCTTCATGAACTGGGCTTAAAGCCTGACGGCATCATAGGTAAATCGCTTTAATGTTTAAAGGATTAATATTTTTGGTAGTACCGATAGCCTAATTCTGCTCAAGCCCATGGAAAAATTACTTCGCTTATAGGTTTGCTATTTGAAAGTATATCTACACCCCATAACTGTGCTCTATTCGAAAATATTGCCTATAAATTCTTTTCGCTATATTTTTGAGAGACCTGTGCCCTGCAGTGGGACACCCAACCGGGGTTTGTCCTTGGTGCACTTGCATAGTGCATACAGGTATAATTGCCGGCTGGTGTCTCATTTCATTATGAGTGTCTAACGAGCTTCTACGAATTTGCTTATGTCCCTCGTAGGGCTTTCAAACATCTGGGACCCAATGGTCCCAAGATATGTCAAAACATTAAAAAATTATAATAGTACTCCTCGATACGGCTCGCATTTATGAGGAAGTTCCTGTCTCTGGAGCCCTAACAGTGGGTGGCTTGGACTCGCTCCTGAAACCGGCGGACCACTATTTTTTAATATTTTTGGTTAAATTATTTTAAAATGTAATTTATATGCTTATACACCGAACAAAGGAAATAATCATATTTTTTTGCCATATACTCGTATGTGGATTAAACTTATTTAGGTTTATTTGATCATTGCATTAATTCCTACAGGACACAGTGTTGGTGAGCTGGCATGCGCATACGCCGACGGATGTTTAACAGCGGAACAAATGATTATGTGCGCTTGCCAACGTGGACGGATGTCGCAGGAGACTCCCATCATACGTGGTTCAATGGCTGCTGTTGGTCTGGGATATGAACAAGTAAATCCAATCATTAATTATTGTTTAATTTTGCAACCCTATTACTGAACCTACGCCGTCTGTCTGCCCGTAAGACGTATATTTTTAACTTTCTAAGAGTCCGTGTTACTATAATAATCTCTATTATTACATGGGCAACATGGCATATATGCATAAACAACCCAAGGGTGCAACAAGAAACCGTGAAACAAAGTCCTTTTTTTTGAGTGTTCGAAACACAAAGTCCTGTCTCATAATTTCAGTGTTTATTTTGAAATATAGATATCGAAGATATGTCCACCTGAGATTGACGTAGCGTGTCATAACGGGCCTGCCTCCAGCACCATCTCAGGACCTGCTGGCGTAATGAAGGAGTTCGTCGCTGAACTTGTGGCGCAGGGCGTGTTCGCGAAGGAGGTGCCGTGTTCCAACATACCGTACCATTCGCGATACATCTCAGTTGTAGGTAAGAGGTATTGTCACATTTAACCCTTTGAACGCTTCCAAAGGTTAGATGTCAATTGGAAAACCTGTCCCGGGCGCCCACGACGTCAATAGCCGTCAAAAAGTAGGTCATCATCAAACGTTAATTGCCTAGCCTTTTCCAACTGTGTTGAGATCGACTTCCGTCAAAAAGAGGTCACGGAATAAAAATATTAAATCATAAGTTGCCACCTGTATAGGCCACAATAATGCGTTTATCCGATGGCGTTCAAAAGGAAATGTAATTAGCACATAATATTATGGAAGACAAAATGCCAAACTTTTTTCAGGGCCTGGACTTCTAAAGTTACTGAAAGAAGTAATAAAGAATCCGAAGCCCCGCAGTGAGCGTTGGCTATCGACTTCTATTCCGCAGAGCAAATGGAACGAAGATTTAGCTAAAAATTGTTCGGCAGATTATCAAACTAACAACCTACTGGTGAGTAGCGGTCGTTTTTTGTTTAGTATTTCAATCATATTTTTATTCAAGAAGACAAGGCATCAAAGTCACAATACACTAAATACTGTGTCAAAGTACTCCCCCACATCGCTTACAAGTCAAAACATGCCCAAAAAATCCCACGCTAAATGACAATGCTAGTTCCTTAGCCAATTAACGTAATAGCTACGCTTTGGTCACCCGTGGCGTTTCAGAGAATAGGTTACAACTATGGCCACTTGTTGACACCAAAAAATTTAAAATAAAATAATTTCACTCTTATAGTCTAAAAAGTCTCGTCGTAATTCATTAATCTATAAAATGTTTAAGATTGTCAATATGAGAGCATTACGGTCGTTTTATATACCCGCCTTTTCCTTCCCATAATAATTAAGAGAGGACATGTTTTTTACAAAGGATACTGAGTACCAAGACACCGCTGGAATCGCACGTTCGTATTTCCGTGTGCGCACGCAATTTCTGGAACTTTTATAACCGCTTTAATGTAGGGCTGCTAATACTGCAACCTATTAACTTTTGAGTGAAAATTTATCTTGAGTGAAGTGTAGTGACCTCATACCATAGAAAACACCGACGAATGAAGCCACGTAGAGCCAGCTGCCCACATTAGTTTTCCAGGTCAGCCCTTACTCCCCTCCTCAGCGACGAATGCTCTCCTCGAACGCGACACGTATTTAATAATGAACCTGCGCACTATACCCAAAATCACCGCAAATGTAATATTAGCACTAGAGCCTCCAACACTATTACGGCAACAATGAAAATGATATCCACTTTGATTTCATGCAATTGTAATGGCAATCATATTATTAGATTTAAATCCTTTTATTATTATTTTAATTATTTTATGAGTAGATTCCTTCTTATTTATATTTTTTGGGAATGTTAGAACCTTGTAGGCCTTATTGATTCATAGATGTTTGGATTTGGTAATTTTTTATTTTGTTAGGTACCTGGTATTTGATGATAGGCCTACACTGAAATATGAAAACATTGTAAAAGCCAATTATTTTTAAGAGTAATCGTGGAGTATCTTGAAGACTCATACCTATACATTGAAAACGACCAATTGGAACTGTGCACCTAGCTTCAGACGTTTCATAAGTGCCCATGTAGGTTAACGTGAAATAAAATAAACTAAATTTAAAAAATATGTCCAGTCCCAGTGGAGGCGCTTCCCCTCCCCATATAATTCCCCTTGTCAATATATTTTTTAACCCTTTTTAATTTCTGCTTTGACCTAAAAACGATACTAATTGTAGCGTCAAAATTGATCTGAGTTGGTTGTATGTCGCAGAGCCCGGTGTTGTTCGAGGAGACGCTGCGGCTGATACCTAGCAACGCTGTGCTAGTGGAGGTGGCGCCGCACGGACTGCTGCAGGCCATCCTCAAGCGATCCATGCCGGCGGAAAGTCGGCATGTTTCGCTCACCAGGCGCGGACATCCTGACAATACGCTTTTCTTACTTAAAGCGGTTGGCGAGTAAGTACCTACTTAGAAGTTCTTAAATGTTTAATGAATTTTGCGACCTTTTTTAAATTAATATAAGTATACATTCTACGAGTATAAGTACATAATAATTCCATAATTGTGACAAAGGTTAAGTTCTAATTACAAAAACTGACTAAATCCGAGTATAACTTGTTAATTTTCTATTAGGAACTTTACTCTGAATAAATTTTATAATACAATAACGAGCTCGAAGGTTTGTTTTGGGACTAATTTTTTTAAATCGTTTTGTAATAAGATTGGCTGTAATGTCTGTGAGAAACTACACTTATGTGTTTACTCTAATAGAGATTTGATTATGTGAATAATGCACTTTTCAAAAAATTGCTGTTTTTTGTTAATATTTTAGAGTGGTTTCCACATCAGAACTTGTATAGATTCATGAGAGCCTGTAAAAAATTTAAAATATAAGGTCCAAACAAAGGAGCGACTCCTCTGTTTGGACCTTATATTTTCAAATTCTACGCTAATTTTTGTGGTCAATCCTGTCTCGAATTGAATTTTCACATTTAAAACAGTTTAGGAATTAATATGTAACTTTTGTAAGGACTACCTAAAGTATAGTTTCTCATTCATTCTTTCTTTGTTGTTGGTTGGTTGTTGAAATGGGCTGACAAAAAGTGACTTTCACTTTTTAGTGGTGGTACCTACCAACTCCACACACATTCCTATATCACTACTTGATATGGAAATAACCATGACAGGAAATTATTTAAACATCATCAATATAAACTAAGTGGAAAAAAAATACGCAGTATTAAGGATAACTCAAAAACTGCCAGTCAGAACTTGATCAAATTTAAATGGGACCACATGTGTAGCACCAGATTTCAAATAAAATAAGAATCATCCAATTCGGTTCACCCAGAAAAAAGTTCTGAGCTAATACGCATTAAAAAAAAATACAGCCGAATTGAGAATCTCCTCCTTTTTTTGAAGTCGGTTAAAACAAAAGACAGTCAGTCGGTGACTGTAGTTGGTTTTACATCTTCTTCTTGTATAAAAATTACGTGTCACAGTGTTTGTTATCAGACTCCTCCGAAACAGCTTGACCAATTTTTATGAAATTTTTTGTGTATATTTGGTAGGTCTGAGAATAGGTCGTAAGGTATATTTCATACCGCTGCGGGTGAAACCGCGGGGTGCAGCTAGTAATATATGTATTTTGTATTGTACGCTCACAGTCGGCAGCCGACTCTACGCTTAGGTGTGAACGGGGCCTAAAAAATCAGATCGACAAGCCAGTCCATTATGGCACCCGTTCTAACCATCTATTTATGAATTAGAATAACTGAGTTATTAATTATTTTATTCCTACAGTTTGTATATGCACGGATACACACCAAAGGTGCAAGCTTTGTACCCGAAAGTGGAGTTCCCGGTATCTACGGAAACACCGATGCTGTCACATTTAGTCGGATGGAACCACAGTGAAACATGGTAAGTACATTAATTTCATTAACTTAATAGATTATACAAACAATACCAGCCGGTTATTGTCCTACTAAAGGCAAAGGGTTTTTATTAGTGTAGTGGAAGCACAAGCATTGATCACCACGCTTGCTAATTAGGTAAAGTCAGGAAAATTAATGCTAAGCAAATTGGCACCCTACGTAAATTTTCCGTGTTACAGCTATTCCATACAACTGTCAAAGAATTACAGTCTTGGTTTGAATATACGGACAAATAAAGTTACTGGTCAATTTGCTTATTAATTAATTTCCCTGACTTTACATACAAGTTGGTGATTCAAGACCTATTTTTTGTAACGAAATCCTCATATTCAATGATCATGTTTAAGACAAACATTTAAAGTCTTTTGAAAAAGTCATGAAGCTAAAATACTAGCAGCTAGCCACTCATGCCATTCTTAAAGCCATAACCTGGATGTGCTCGAGGGAATCGTGATTTTTGCAGAAAAGTTAGAAAACCAAACTAAGTAAAATTTACTTTATAATAATAACACCAACGACAATGTCAACACGTCACGAAATAATTTTCAGTTTTAATCATTTTAGATACAGTTTTTATATTATATAAGAAACCCTAAAACAAACCTGAAATCCAGGTGATCACCACACAATTTATGAAAAATAAAATAACCCAGAATTCTACAGATCTACATTAATAACTGCCGAAACGAAGGTGACATAATTATGTCATGCCACCTCCGATAAAACAAAATGCTGAAAATTAAAATATGTTGACGAGGTCAGCGACAAGACGAGCACACCCACCACCTCTGGACTCTTCGCTCAGCTCCGCTTCGCCGCCGCCGGTATCCAGCCCCACTGTGAACGCTGTGATGACACCGGCCGCGTTAGTTGCATCGAGCTCGAACGACGAGTATTTTTCCCGCTGACGTCGCCAACACCTTTACGTCAGCAAGGGAGAGGCTGGCCACCGAGGAGCTTGGGATTTAGCGGCCATCCGACCCGAGCCGGGTCCCCGCTGCCGGTGGTTGTGTGCAGCGCATCGTCATGCGCGCATATTACAGCTCTGCAGAGGGGGGAACTAACCTCACTGCGTACCGTGGTAGGATGGTGTCTCTGTTTCATAAATGCAAAAAAGAACTCACAAATAAAAAAGGGCGCTGGTGTGTGCCCTGGACTCGCAGCTTAAGAATAAGTTCCAGGGCAGCGAGGATCTCGTTGATACACATTTGATCCTGTATTGCGCGGCTGTTGCGACATGTCATGTAGCTAACGTCAAGTTTCCAAACTGTGACGGGGCTACTCGACCAAAACCAACCGTACCAGCCTGGCAGTGCATTATCGAGCGTCGTATCGATGGGGCCAGGGTACTCATCGGCAAACTATACTGCTTCAGGGAGGGCAATACACGACCACGAGTGATGCGCTTTGTAAGGCGGGCATTCTCGGGGACTGAAATCAGCCCTCGAGAATACATGATGTCCCGTGTCACAGAGCGCATCGACTTCCTGAAGCAGAAAGTTTGCGCATGGGCGAGCCGTATTCGGCGGTATAAGCGGCGGGTTGATCGGTACACGTAGAATCGCATGTTCCAGAGCGATGAGAGATGAGTGTATAGAGCTTGGGAGTGACCTGAACAAAATGTGACAGGGACCGCCCGGATGATGCCACCACGAGTACATTCTGGCGCAGCATCTGGTCAGTGCCCGTCTGTCACGCTGAGGCTGGCTGGATACAGGATGACGGGCGAGTGTGTAAAACTGTACCAGAAATAACGTTAATTAATTGTTTTAATTACGGCATTAGACGTCGCCAGAGCAGTCTGTTCGTTACCGAATTGGAAATCACCGGGACCAGACGGATTCCACAACTTTTGGTTTAAATGGCTAATTAGTTCACACACCTGTCTGGCATCTCGGTTCCAGTCATCCTTAGAGTCCAGGTCACTTCCACAGTTTCTAACATCAGGCGTTACCCACCTGCTCCATAAGTCAAATAGTCCCACGGATCCCAAGAATTATAGACCGATCACGTGTTTGTCGACGGTCTATAAACTTCTTACATCCATTTTGAGAGCGAAAATTAATACGCACATTGAAAGTAACTCGATTATATCAGCCTCTCAAAATGGATGTAGGAACGGGTCTCGCGGTACTATGGAGCTACTCCTCATCGATATGACCATAAGCCAACAGGTTCGTCGATCCCGCAAGGATCTGTCGACATGCTGGGTAGATTATAAGAAGGCCTACGACTCGGTGCCATATACATGGCTCATGAGAGTGCTGGAGTAGTACAAGATAGATACAACTCTACGTACCTTCCTTAAGTCATGTATGGGGCAATGGAGGACAGTTCTTCGCTATCCAGGGAGTCGACAGATCCAGGGGAATGATGAGCCTGTATGGATTAAACGGGGAATATTTCAGGGCGACAGTTTCAGCCCACTTTGGTTCTACTCAGCCCTGAATCCTCTAAGCACACTACTGGAGGATTCAGGTCTAGGCTATCGGTTGAGGAGAGGTGGTCAGGTCATATCTCACACCTCTACATGGATGACTTGAAACTCTTTGCTCCCAACAAATTGCAACTGATGGAGCTACTGAAGGTAACTGAAACTTTCAGAAGCGCCATCAGGATGGAATTTGGTGTGGACAAATGTGCAGTCATGCATGTAAAGCAAGGCGAATCCGAGGGAATTCAACTTTCGGATTCCATAAACTTTAGATCCCTCTCCTCATCCGAAAGCTATAAAAATTGGGGTATGTCGGAAGCGTCAGGCATCAACGTTACCGACATGAAGCAATCGTTGAAGGGGCGCTTCTTTGGTCGGCTGAAGTATGAATGTATTAATTTGTCTTCATTCAGGCGGAAACAAGGTGCGCGCCTTCAACGGTTGGGTCATGCCGGTTTTGATGTACTCTTTTGGCATACTTAATTGGACTGAGACGAACTCGATGCCCGGGATAGGAGGGTTCGTACACTGCTGACTGCAATCCGGATGCATCACCCACGATCATCGGTGTTGAGACTGTACATACCATGGAAGAGCTGGGGTCGAGGCTTTTTAAATGCGAAGACCCTCCACAACCGTGAAGTGTGCAGTCTCAGGGAATATTTTTTTAAAACCGAAGTGGGTATGCACCGTGATGTGGTCGCAGTAGACAAGGGACTCACCCCGCTTTCTATGGCTAAAGAGAACTGGCGCAAACCTGTAGTACTTACTACCGATAACCGCAAGAAGGTATGGCAAAGCAAAGAGCTTCACGGCCGCTTATATCGGGCTCTCCATGAGTCCGGTGTAGATTTCTGAGCGTCCGTATCCTGGCTACATTTTAGTGAACTTTTCGGGGAAACTAAAGGATTCGTCTGTGCAATTATGGATGAATTTATCTTGACGAATAACTACCGGAGACATTAGGAAAGATGGGACGGTTGACGTGTGTCGGTCATGCCATCGTCCGGGTGAGTCCATCAGACATATTATCTGTGGTTGTTCTCGTCTAGCTAACGGCAAGTACTTGCCCAGGCATAACCAAGTAGACAGGATTATTCACCAGCAACTTGCTTTGAAATATAAAATAGTGGATTCTGAGTTACCGTATTACAAGTATGTGACCAACCCAGGTCTCGAAAATGACCATATCACGTTGTACTGGGATCGGTCTACCATTACTGACAGGACTATTGTCGCCAATAAGCCTGATATAGTGTTGATAGATCGATTAGCACGTCGCACAATGATTATCGATATTACCATTCCGCATGACTAGAACCTCGTGAAAGCCGAGAAAGAGAAACAAATTCAATATCTCGACTTAGCACACCGAGGTTGTTGACATTTGGAATGTGAGCTCGGCTGTCATTGTGCCGATTGTCATATTGGCCAATGTCCTGATGGCCGAAAGCCTCGATCAACATGTCTTGAGACGCTCGTTAGGCGGTTGTGTCAAGGGCCTGATTCAGAAGGCAGTACTCCTCGATACGGCTCGCATCGTGAGGAGGTTCCTCTCTCTGGAGCCCTAACCACTGGTAGCTTGGACCCTGCTCCCATTACCGGCGGACAACTATATTTTTTATATTTTTAAATGTATTTTCAATGTTTTTATAAAAATATAAATATAATATAATATATTTTAAAATAAACGGCGATCTCTCGGGTCCGGCCCTGGTCCAGGCTATGGTACGGAGTGAGAGGGAATGGGAAGCCGTCACCTCCTTCTGGAAAGTAGTAATGCTGGCAAAGGAGAAGGCGGAGCGCGTGAGGGAGAGACAATTGTTGCGCCTACAGGCCCCTAGTCACCACAGGAGGAGATGCCCTGGGCTTCGGGAGTCGATAGCCGATTCCCGGCCACCGTAGGCGCGGGCTTGTAGACGGCGAGCAATGGGTAGCTCACCATCCGGCAAGGAGCAGGCCCGTGTTGACGGCGCGTTATGTTCCACGCGTGTCTCAAAGAGATGTCAGCACTAATTGACGGGGTCCGATAGGGCCGATGCCTGTCAAGGTCACGGATTGTTAGTAAGAGTTACCGTGGCCCTGGCGCACAGGCAACTGAAGGAACCCAGGTGGGTTTTAGTCAGTAAAAGTCTGACACGCCCTTCCGCTCCGCCCAGAGCGGTAGAACTTATTTGATGACTTCCAACCTAAAAAAAAAAACTGCGTGCATCTGACGTCACCGCAGCGTAGTCAGCGCCCGCGCTCGTCTTATGACCCGCGTTCTACCAACCGTTGCCGCTCACTTGGTTCATGATTTCTCCTCAACTACCCTCATTTCTCTGTATTGCAACAAGGGTGACCAAATATTTTAAGATTCAATATTCTTGATGTCACATTCATTATTGTATTCACATCTCACTCGTCACTCAGATTATGACAATCATGTGAATGTCCTAAAGGACCACTGTCCAGCCAAGCACCGCATCTCCAGTTTACTTTGAACGCCGATACCGGCGGCAGGGAGTCGCTTATTACACGAAGAACGTCCATTTTTTATTTGTTTACGCTTTCCAGTGTAGCATACGTCGACTTTATACCTTCAATTTCAGCTTTCAATACTTGCATGTTCTTTAACAATTTAGAAAAATCCAAATGATCTATCAGGATTTGCAGTAATTTATCCAGTTGTCTTGCCACAAAAATTGGAATAATGTCGGGCACTGTCGATTTAAATAGATTTAATATGATATCTGTTACATCGCGCTTCTCCTTCCCTTTGTTTTGTTCGTAAATTTTTTCTTATGTCCGTTGTGATGGACTCAAACAAGAGCGACTTCGAGTTTTTGATTTCATCACTTGCAGATACGCACTAGTGATTCTTCGTTTATGATTGATACTTTATTTTGAATGAACGACAACATCTCATCAATGATGATATTAATTTTTTTTTATTTTGCAATTTGCAACGTTCGTCATTTTATTACAACACGCGAATCCACGCACCGTATATAAAAACAGGCCCAACGCTGTTTGGTGCGCGCGCGCGACTCAAGCTCATACTGAGAAACCAGGACTTATCGCAAACACGAAATGAATATGCAAGTATCTATCCCTTTGTTGACGAGAGGCTCTAGAGGCATTTGGCCTTCCGTGAGCCTATTGCAGGCCGATACTAAAATATTAGACATCGCTTGAACTGTCGCTTTTTTTTTAATTTTCTTTTTTTTCTTAAAGGGATGTTTCGTATTTTGTCGGTGGAGAGAAGCGAGCGGCTGCTGCCTGCCAGTTCTTGAAGTCCGTTCATGATGATGAGTACAGCTACCTACAAGGTCACGTTGTTAGAGGTAAAAACTGGATATAATATATAATATATTTGTTAACGCCCTCATTGTGTGGAGTTGGGACATAGTAATAATGTCTATTTCATTGTCCATGTGTTAGGATGAGTTAAGATGAGACGTGTACACGTCTCGTCGTCGCCATGGAAAAGTTTTTTTGTATACAATGTAACAGGTATGTATGCATAAGTGTTACATTGTATACCATTTTTTTTCCGTATGTCAACAAATTAACATAACTAACCGGATTCTTCTTCTACCACCTGAGTATGTGCTATATATGCATGAAAATCCTTACCGTGTCCTTTTTAAGCAGCCTTGCTGCACTCCGTTCCGATTTGGATGGTATAAGTGTGCCAGTGTAATGAGGGCTATCACGCTTGAGTTCGCCGCTAGAAGCGTAAGTGTAGAGTAAGGTCTCTAGATGTCAAATGTACTCAACGGTTCCCTGTAAGCGGAATTTTTTGTCATAGATTTTCATCATTGTTGTAATGGTTGTTCTATTCCTGATTAATTATGGGTTAAGATTTTAAGTAAAAACTTAGGATCTAATTTGGCAGCACTTGAAGGAAGAATAATACCTATTTTTCTGCTTCATGCTTGCCAATTTTAGGAACATTATAGTCTAGATTTTCATTTAAAGTTTCAAAATGTAAAAAATAATCATAATTATGGATTTATGGGTACTTAAACACACCCAAAACATCAAATAAAAGTACTGACGGGACTTTACTCGCCAGTGGCACCAACTGGTGAGCACAAATACGATAGCCCCCATTACAGGCTCATGAGACATTTCAGCTTTGTCTTTAGGAGGACAACGCATTGCAATGCCTTTGGCATTACAAATATTAATATCCATAGATGGTGGTGATCACTTACCATCATGAACTTACATTTAGCATTGCATGTAAGAATACTTGATGTAGAAAATCCAATTTTCCCGTGAATTCCAGAGAAACAGTGCTATCCTTTCGCGGCTGCTCTGATGGCCGCGTGGGACACCCTCGCGATGCACTCAGGGTCTGCCAAGCGTCAGAAGTCGGTGCAGTTCCATGACGTGCACCTGTACGCTCAGCCCACGTTGCACAACCAGCGACCGCTGAGGCTCAGCGTATCACTGCACAGGGGAACCGGAAAGTTTGAGGTATACAAATTGTAGTGTATCTATTTAATAGATATGTAAACTTTGTTCACACATACAGGTAGTCAGCTAGCTGTCACAAAAATGTCAACTGTCAGTCAGCACGAATGGCGGGAAGTTGAAGCGTACCCTGGACTAGGACTTGGACTGACTTGAGCCTGTGACTCTTGTGATTAAATCGTGATAGCAGCCCTGCTACAGATCATATTTAAACGGATACTACACTGATTTAGAAGATATTCATTGTATTACGCAAAAGTTTAATGGACATGTTTTACTGAACATAGGGTTTGAATTCTGGGTCAGGCAAAGTGTTATTGGGTTTTTCTAGAATATTTCAGTAACGGTTTATGGCCAATAGGCTCGACCCCTGTTTCATGAGATTCAAACATGACTTGTGCAGTATGTATTTAGTTTACTCACACTTCTGCCAAGTATTTCAGGGAACACAGGCGTGATTACATGACCAATTTATCTCCAACAGATCTTGAACGAGAATTACAGAGTGGCATCAGGGTACATTCGAAGTGGTTTGCACGTAAACTTGATAAAATCTAATGATACTGACATGGTGCTCAGTTCACAAGATATTTACCAACTGCTGCAAGACAGGGACTATAATTACAGGTTAGTCATAATAAGATAGCAAATTCAAATTAATTTATTAAACATAGTGCACAAATATATAAGTAACATGGCATGAAATTCTAACCAGCAGAAAATTTAGACAGGTTTAACAGCGGGTCACAAACAGCCTGTACAGCCTGTGTCTTGGTGACCCAAACACTATGAATTCCGCTAGCGCAAGATTGTTATTGATAATCTCATAATACAATTCATAATAAAAAATGAAACACTACCTCTTTCTGGGGCAGTCAGTTTAAAACGTTCCACTGCTGTTGCTACACGTTTTGCTTTTATCTGGCTGCGAGTGTCTCAGCTTTTCACTACAACATAAGCTGCGCACGGACATGGCCAATAGCTGTGCACAATCACACGATAGAGATACTTTCCTTTTCGCCCCATTCTCCTCAAAAGAGAATATGAACCTACGTATGTGCAGCTGGGATACTTGAGTTCCAAGAGAGAGAGAGAGATCCTAGAGAGTTCCTAGAGATCCATGTCAATAAACATCAGACCTTACATCCGAACGTAATGTGTTCAATTGTATTGCCATGGGCTGCATTTTTATACAAAACGAAGCTGCTGAGAGTTTTATAGAAGCTTACGAAAGTTTTCCGTATATTTTGCCTTGTCTCAATGTTATTCTTTTGGAATCCAATAAAGCTTATTCGATGTATCTATCTTCTAGCGGTGAGTTCGTAAGCGTCGAGGCCGCGAGCGCATCTTTGAACCAGGCAGCGCTGGAATGGCGTGACAACTGGGTCACGTTCATCGATGGCTTGCTGCAGCTGAACATGCTGCGACAACCACACAATGCAGTATCCCTGCCCACACAAATCAGAAGATTAGACATTGACACCAAGAGACATCTTCAAGATGCCTACAACTTGAACGGGAAGACTGTTGTGAATGCTTACTTTTCTGATGTCCATGATCTTACAAGGTGAATAAATATATTATAACAATTTTCTCCAGATCGAATTTCGGTCACGGCGGCCAATTTTCACCGGAAACTAGCCAACTACGGAAACATCAAGAATGTTCCCGTAGTTGGCTAGTTTCCGTCCAAATGTGTGTGCAAACACAGGTTTACTCGACTCACTTTCCTTTCTCACATGCGCTCTCCGTATGTTTCAGATTAATTATAGTTTATTAGAACAGACAGCTATATTTATTGTATACTACTCATATTATTTTCATCAGTATGTATATTCTTGAACGTTTCGCTTATTGTTTAAGCACTTGTTTAAAATTGTGTCAAGCAGAACTAAATAAATTATACATTTATAATGCTTCAGGTGTGGTGGAGTTACTCTACAGAATATTAAATACCACAATCTGCCTCCCGTTAGTCAAGACGCAACAAGGGTGGACCTGGTTGTACCACCTTCACGGGTTAGCAGCGCAAACGTAAGTGGATTTTATACATTTACATTTTCATTGTAGGTTTTACTTTTTTCTTGAGGAACATGGGTTCTTAAACGTTTTTTATTTTTGACAAAACTGTATTTTAGGCGCAAGATAAATTAAAAGAGTTATTAAAGTTTGTTTAGATACCTATTCTAGTCGCTGCCACTATGTGTAGCGAAAACTCTAGCCGCAAAAGTTCATAATATATACAAAACTAAGTACCTAGCCCCGGCGGAATTAATTCTTTTTGGCTGCCTATAAAAGCAAAAAAGTCCTTTATCTGAATACATAGACCTTTTATTATTACATCTTAGTACCCAAGCTTACATTGATTTGCAAAAACCAAGTGACGAAATATGTTATGGCAAGATCACTATGGAAATATAGCACCTACGGGCATTATTTTATTACCATAATTTAGAGGAAAGAAGCCATTACTAGTTAGTGCATATGTCACTGGCGTAAATAGCTCTGTAATCGCGCACAGTACGACGCATTCGTAACTACATTTACCATCGCGCATTATGTTTAACATAACAAACATAATCAGCCTATAACGTTCCCACTGCTGGGGCATAGGCCTCCTCTCTGTGAGAGGAAGTGAGCCGTAATCCACCACGCGGGCTCTGTGCTGGTTGGTAGATGTCACATGTCTTTGAATTTTTAGTTCTAGGACATGCCGGTTACCTCACGATGTTTTCCTTCACCGTTATGCGTTATGTTTATTTAGTGATTATTCAGCAGTATAATATAGTAGTGTAGTATAGGAATGGTCGCGATTTACAGAACTCACGACGTTATAGTAGGTCTGGTACATATGAATCATACTTGGGACCATAAGAATTTGTAGACTTTAAAAAGGTTACATTTGACGACTATTCTACTATGGCGCCACCGTGTGCTATACGTAGCGTAAAACACTGGCGTGTAAGAGCTCGGGTAGCAAGAGAGAGAGATTTTAGCCCTCGACATCCACTTTGAGCTCGCTGGAACGTGTTCGTCTTCACAGGGAACGCGTTAGATTGTTACAAGTGTAGGAACCACAGCCATCTGCGAGTGCTGCGGGTTCAACCGGCATAAGACAGTCTCGAGCACCGCTATTAGATATAACTGTAGCTGCAATGGAGGCAGAGCACGAGACCAGCTCTTCAAAATCCACCAGAGCCAAGCTACACCCAACCTCAGTTAGAGCAGATTACGTCTGATTACGGTAGGCGCTGGAATTTGGCTACATCTAAGTACGAGTATATATATGAAACAAACAAATATTGAACTGAAAAACAAATGAAATGACGGTTATCTTTAAAATAACGGGATCGATCTGTAATCGATACTGGGTACGTATAGTCAACACTTTAGCCCAATAAGACCCTGGCCTTCGAGCTAGCTATTAACAGCCGATAAGAACCTAGCTTATGATTGAATAAAATATAAGTAATAAATGTTACGTGTGCATATGTATTTCTTTGATCATCTATATCAGGGCCTGTACTGTAGAGTAAAAACTAGTGCTTATTACACACTCTCTAGCACACACAAGGCGTTTCACGTACTCCACTGCGGCTGCGTCCCTGATACAACATACCTGATTTTTACAGGAAACCCCAGGTGGCGTGCAGCAACAAGGAGGCTTAAAGAATCATGTAATACTACAATGTTCACAAATTGGAGATCTTGAGTCCCTGCACTGGGTAGAGGCTCCTCAGTTACAGCAGTCTGATTTGGCGGTAACGGTATGTATAAAGTAACTGCTCACTGCTAACTGTCCTTAATACTCTACTTATGACTCCTGCTATTGACTGGCTGTGAAAGAAAAAGATTGAGCTGAAATAACTGCCACCTTTTTAGTTACTTTTTCTAAGTTGTTTTTTTTTCTATTTGGAACGGTTTAGGAGGCGCTTTGGCATTACAAAACTGTTATATTTGTTGTTCGTATTATCAGGTTCACTACACCGGGCTCTGCACGTCCGATGTGAAGAGGGCGGTTGGCGTGACGCCATACGATTCCAATGTGTACGGAATGGACTACAGTGGAACCACTGACAGGCATGTGTTTAAATATTTGTGTTTAAGGAATATAAGATTTTTGTAATGCTGATCAAATCAAATCAAATCAAAATATTTTATTTCACATAGACCAACATGGGCACTTATGAAACGTCAGAAGCTAGGTGCACGGTTCCAATTGGTTGTTTCCTATGGAGAAGAGCCGGCAAGAAAGTCCACGGTTACTCTTTTAAAAATAAGGGGCTTTTACAATGTTTCAAATTACAGTGTTGATCATTATCAATGGAGGACAGTGTAGGCCTGACAACAAGTAACAGGCACTCAACAAAATATTAAAAATAAAAAAATATGTAAAAAGGTCTACTAATCTACAGTCTACAAGTTAGGCCTACAACGTTCTCACATTCACAAAATATAGAAGAAACTGTATAAAATAAAAGCCTATTTAAAACAAATGACATGATTTCCATTAAAACTGTAACAAATCTGAATTAAAATCCTGTTTACAAAACCCATAAGTAAAGAGTTGAAATAAGAATTATAGGTATATAATGTCAAATAATGGAATATTATGTCAAAGAAGAAAGTAAAAAATCTTACTAGTTATTACATAGAGCGTGCTACAACAGATAATGTAAAAACAGCCGTTGGCGGGTCCAATAATCACATCACTCACAATTCAGAATTCTGATAAATAATATTTTACGAGAAATTCTTAAAAAATTTCAAAAGCACACAAATCTTAGATTTACTCGTATCCCATGGATTTTCACCTAGACTGTATATTGCTTAATTGTTGTAAATAGGTCACACTTTCACTTCCTGGGAGAAATATGTCGAATAACAAGTTAACCTGTATGGGGAACACGAATGGGACTTAAACGTCACTGGCGAAATTTGGGTGTACTTACAGCTCTGCCTAAACTTCGAGAAATACAAGCGTGATGTTATGATATGCTTATGTTACAGTGGTGAGCGCGTGATGGGGCTGGTGCGTGGCGGCGCGGCCGGCAGCGTGGTGCGCGCGCAGCCGGAGCTGCTGTGGCCGGTGCCGGCGCACTGGAGCCTGGAGGACGCCGCCACTGTGCCACTCGCCTACGTACACGCACTCTACTGTCTCGTGAGTTTACGTAATTAGATAAAAAAATGGCTAAATCCAGCCGCTTTACGTCTTAACACAATTATCCCTTCATTACTAACCATTTAAATTGACCTGTTATTAGATACTCAAGGGTAGAATGTTACCTGGTAATGACGTGCTTGTGCACGGAGGCACAGGCGCACTGGGGCAGGCGGCCATTGCCGTTGCACTCGCTCACGGGTGCACAGTGTTCACGACAGTCAGCGATTTCCGGAAAAAGAAGTTCTTGAAGAAACTGTACCCTGAGTTAAAAGGTAGACGACTTCGATACTTAATTATAATGATCTGGGCCCGTGCAAGACGGGCGACCCATAAGCTTGCAGTAAAGATTATTGTGATTTTATTCAGAATAGAGGCTACAATATCACGGTCTTGCAAGGGTACACTAGAGATTTTTACCAGCAAACCAACAAAATCGCAATAAAAGTCAAGCCCTTAATAGCCATCATTGTTCCAGTGCCTTAGATAGTTGTATCCCTGTTTTTTTTAAATACAGAACTTGGATTTGTCCTTGTATACTTAACAAAAATTGTCTCATTTCCAGATGAAAACATTGGAAACTCCCGCGACAGCAGTTTTTCAGATAATGTTTTATTAGCAACAAAAGGAAAAGGTTGTGAAGTTATCATAAGTTGCGTAAAAGGACAACTTAAAAGTGTAAGCTTTTATGTCTAACAAAAATATTAAATAAACGAATAACAAGTAAAATAGAATAAAATAATGGTTCCGTATTTTTTATATTTCAGACCTCTCTCAATTGCCTAGGATTTTCTGGAATCTTCGTCGACACTGTTCAACTTCAGGACAGTGAAGAATACGAACTTGGAATGTTTTTCATGACTAAACAGAGGTCATATGTCGCGAGTGACTTGTCGTCTCTATTCACGCAACAAAAAATTTATGAAATGAAGTATCTGCAGACGTTGTTGAGCGATGGCATTAGTCGCGGTTACGTGCGTCCTCTATCGCGCGTGTCGTACGCGCCGCACGACGCCGCACGCGCTTTCCGACTGCTCGCGGCCAGCAGGCACCGCGGCAGGGTGCTGCTGAGGATGCAAGACTCTGTGAGCAACGCATATCCCAGGTAATGTGACCCACGTCCACGAATACTGTCGCAGTAATACTGGGTCTCTGCATTGGGGTATTTGAAAACTTTACACGAATATGGCCATCCGACACGATTTGCGTATGCAGTATTGACGAATACGCTTTTTACCAAATGCGACTAGATACCTGTGTCTGCTTGCCTGTATTCCGTAGGCATCCGAATGTGTTTAACCGACCAAGTGTAATTACGCCTTTAGGATGTCATTTAAACAGCAAGGACTTATTTTCAAATTAAGTCGTTTTTTGTTTCAGAATAATATGCAATCCTGATGAAAGTCATTTAATGTTCTGGGATGATGGCGCTCTTGGAGTTCAACTAGCCGACAAACTAGTACATCGCGGAGCTAAAAAACTTTACATTCACTCTACCAGCTTAAATCAGTACCAACATTATAAAATAAGGTAAGATTGTTACATACATCTGCCACAAAGGATTGGACCAAATTAATTCGAAAATTAAACAAATTCTCTTCTTTTTTCAAGGTCTTGGCAAAATCTAGGCGTTGAAGTGGTGACTCTAGTAAAAGCTATTGATGTCAGAAATCGTATTTCTGCCGTAATAAATGATGCTAACAGTCTTGGAACCATTGAAGGCATTTACGTAGCTATAACAAAAGTCTCAGACGATAAACATAAAGAAGAACTGACAACACTTCTAAATTCTTTAGATGTAGCTTCAAGATCGTTATGTCCTGAACTAAAGTTAGTATATTTCAATATTCATTTTATTTACCTAAACTGTTAATCGTCATAATTATTATAAGCCTTTAGTGACCCACTGCTGGTCTCAATCTTTGAGACGAGATTCGAGTTCATCCCGCTAGCTCCTTTATATTTGCTGCAGTTTGGTTGGAGGTCCCACTGTGTGATTGTTTTAGCCTAAACTCCTTCCAGCATGCGATATAACCAGCCCAGTTCCATTTAAGCTTAGCATAATCAGCCTATAACGTTCTCACCGCTGGAATACAGACCTCTCTTCTCTGAGAGATAAAGAGTTCGCCGTTTTGAGAGCAATGATGATAGATAAATTACACATAGTAAAGCGGCGGTCTGGGTTCAAACGTATGACCTATAACTCGTAAGTCGGGGCCGTTACCACTGGGCTACCAATGCTCTCACTTAAGCTAGATAGCCGTTAAATACTTACATTTCATTCATTTAAATGTTTCACAGGTACTTTTCAGTGGTGTCAACCGTCAGTTCTGTGCACCAGGATGTATGTATAGCTAGAGCAAAGTGTGGTTTTACCGCGACCAGTTTGGACCTGTCGGGCTTAAGTGAAGTAAGTTCATTTATAAAGATTAAGTATTATTATCTACAAAAAGACTTGATAAATAAAGAAAAAAGTAGAAGTATGTTTTCTTGCATCGACTAAATGTATGTTGTACTTACATAACACAATGTATGTTTTCTTGTCACAGAGTAAGCCAAGTTCCCACGACTTGGCAGAGGCCGCGGAGCGAGCGATGCGCAGCACGTCTGCCGTACTGCTAGCGAAGCCTGCGCAGTCACACACACCCGGACTGTTACAAAATCTCATTGCATTGGCCGGTAATAAAACCAATTCAATTAATAAAAACACGTTTTTGGATACCCCGAAGGGTTAAGTAGCGGTGTACAGTACAATCACAATTCACCAGTAATACAGGTTGGCCCGTGAAACAAGGTCCGAAGAGAATTTTTAGAAGCTTCTATCCAAAGGCTTCCCGTAACACCCCCTTGTATATTCAGCAATTCTGTCGCACAGTCCACCCCGTATTAAAATTATAGGAGATCGTCATAGGGGCGAGCCTATTGGCATCAACCGTAAAAAAATCTAACATTAAAAAAAAATACTGTGTCTAACCTGGAGGTTAGACCTGATGCTCATCGGTGTACTTGCGACCGCTAAACTATCGAGGCAGTCATAAGCAATGACTTCATACCGTGTCATGAACATGCCTTAGCTAGGCATATGACATTGTAGCTAAATAATAGCTCAATAACAAACCCATAGCATAATACAACCTATCTTTCAGGAATAAGCATTCAACAAAACACAAACCCTGACACTACTTTGCAAGAGTTAGGAATGGCAGATGAAAAAATACCAATAATTAGTGCGTTCCTGAATATTGCATATAATATATCTTTGGACGAAGACGCAATACCGCTGTTGACTCTAAACATGTAAGTTTCACAAAAAAACCGGATTAAGTAAATCATATTATACATTTAATTATACATTTGATGAATTATACATTTGACATTGATATTATTCTAGTCGTAAATACTCGTTATCTTCATCCTCTTGTATATTGTATATCACACCCTTATCCCATTTTATTTGGCGCTGCTTGGCGCACCATTTCTTCTTACTAACATCTCAATAAGCCCTCATCTCTGTAGTCACCCAAATTTTATCATACATCCAAGTCCAAAATCCAAACATCGTTTCTTTGCTCCTCTCACAAAAACTCTTACCCAAAACATCTGTTTCTATAATTAAAATTTAAAATAATTATTGATTTGCTTTAATATGGGTACATGAGGTGATACCACCTTTCTATATTCGTCCTATCTATAAATGTTAATTTTGATTTTATTTTAGAATAAATGAGCTGGTGGAGTCTGCATCTGATATAGTCCCAGAAAATTTTACTGGGTTAGCGACATTCTTTACCAACGTTAGTCCTGACGAACTCCTCGCCACAGTTGACCTCGTCGTGGTACCGACTCTTAATAAAGACATATCGTTGGTGAGTAAAGAGTAAACAAACCTTATTTTACCTAACACATTCTTCCTGTTAAAGCGTATCGGCATGAATAAAAATATCGCATTTCTTGCCGGTGGTATAGAGAGGTGAAAGGTGTAAGCCAGGAATGGAAAAATACCATAAAAAATGAAAATAATGAGTAAATTAACATTGGATACGTAAAGCTAGTATTACAGGATTGTTTTCCTTATTTCGTAGTCCAATGACGAGTTTGACGTGAGCAAGAGATACCTGTACATAGTGCCGGGTATGGAGGGTCACCACGAGAGGTTCCACGTGCTGTGCGAGCGCCTGAAGCTGCCGGCGCTGGTGCTGCAGCCGGGACTCGACCGCCCCACGGAGACCGTGCGGGAGACTGCCCAGAGATACGCTCAGGTAAAACTTACTCCTATTATATGCAATAATTATCATTCAACCTAAAGACGTCCACTACTGGACACACTCCTCCAGGAAGCACCACCATACCAATCTGTCCTGCCGATCTATTCTCTCCGTGTGCTGTCATTCCACCTGATGTTAGGGATTGACACTATTATATGCTCACTTCAACTAAGTTTTCACGGCGAGAATTTCACAGAACAGACCGGCAGCCGCGACCTTCACCTGGTGGTCGGTCCACTTTGTATGGAATTTACTCACGCAGTGCATTCCGGTATTTGATCGCAACTCGAAAACTTTCTATAGAGAGATTGTGCAAACCCTTATGCTTTGGAAAAATCTTGTTGAAATACACACTATGTACATAAAAACAGATTGCTGATACTTAAAGAACTTATTTAATCATTGGCAGATCCTCATGAACAAAACCAGGGTTAAAAATAACTTCTACTTGCTGGGATACGAGAGTGGAGTGCCTGTGGCTCTTGAACTTGCCGCAATACTCGAAGATCAAGGTACTTTCTCCTCAATTTTTCTTTGCTAATGAATGTCCTACCTATGCCAACAGGAGCAGGGGTTTCATAAATATCGTATTATTGCAGGTTTAACTGGAACAGTTTTTTGTGTCGGATGTTCGCCTGATGAGCTCCAAGGAACTATCGAGGAACAACTATGCGATTTCAAGACAGAGGAGCAGCTTCAGGATTCCATTATTCGACACATGTCCAAGCTGATAACTGGTGAAGATATAGTAGGTCTGGACAATGTGCTGCGGAATGCCACTTGGTCTCAGAAAGTGGACGCGTGTGTCAGAATTCTATTGGGACGTATGCAACATTCGACGCAGTACGCCCGTGGGCTTATAGAATCTGCTTTGGCGAGCATCGAGCGCATGCGCGGTTACGTGATGCCAGCGCGCGCCCTCCGCTCTCAGCTGGTGCTGCTGCGTGCTGCATCTAATGTGACGTCAGCGCCACAAGCACTGCAGCGATACTCGCAGCGACCGGTCGCCATACATCAGCTGCGCACACCACTGTCTTATGTCTCAAACGATTTGGAATGTCCGGCCATCGTTAACCGATACTTAGACACCGAATTAAAATCTGAGTTTGAAATGAAGAACCTGTGTAACGCTTACAGCCTTTATGAAAAGCTCCTTTAAGTTCACCTGCCGAATTGAATAAATGTCTCTTCATATATTAAATTGTAGTTTCACTATAAAAAACAGAATGATGAAGAAACAGATGAATTTAAACGTTTGTGTATATGAAAAGTACAATAGGTCCATATAATTTTCTTAGAGACTTGAAACCCATTGAACAATGACACGAAGACGATATGAAGCTTGACAAAAACTAACAGGATCATTTATTCGAAATATTTTTATTCACAAACAACAAATAATACACAAAACATAGCTTGATGTTTTCAGAACAAATAAAATGAAACATGTGATAGGTTATTTTAATGAACATCATTCAAAATACTCTTCATTTATAACAACTTTCATCACTTTTTTTCTTTATATAGCTTCTAGATTTACAATATGGCTATCACAATGGTTTCTTTTATTAAACTTTGACAATATGTCATTGCCCAAATACTTATTAATTAAGGAAGAACACCTAAAATCACGCGGAGCATGGTCAATTGTGGCTTCTAGATTATGAATCACAATATCCTTATGTGAGAGTTTCCAAGATTCCATTAGCATCGTTTTAGGCAGCTTGGCTCGTAACATTATCATTTTAGCTCCTAAAACATTGTACTCAGTATGACAGTAACGCATCAATTGAATTCTTGAATAGGCAACTTCCATGAGTGTCTCTACATAGTGACTCGTATAAGGTATGCGTCCACGGAGACTATCAACACAACACCTTACTTTATCCGAGTATTCTGCCATATCTCGCGAATTCTCTTCCGATTCTGGGGTTTTGTAGTTCAGCTATTTTGCATACTAAATGCGTAGGATTTAGACGACAACAAGTATTGTATTTCCGACAGCGGGAACGTATGACAGTTCGGCCATCCAATATCCAAAATCGCCGCCTTATAATAGGCATCAGTAACCCGCGGCCCGTGTAATAAATAATGGTAATACGTATTGTGATAGTGATCAATAATTAAACTTTTTTTAAGTAATAGTGCGGGATGCTTGGCTTCATATAGTATAGTAAGTCAGATTTAGATAATCTGCCCCCGATACGTAAAATTCCGTAGCTGTCAATAAAGACAGAAAAACAGCGCAACTTCTTAGGTGGAAGTTCGCCTGCTTTAATTAAACTTAAATCTTGAGAAAAATGCATATTTTGAGCTATTACTATGTAGTCTGTTCGTAAATTCAAGAATGTGCACAAAATATATACGTAACAATTTATTCAATGAGCAAGCATGGTAAACTATAGTATCTGAAATACGCGGTTTAGTAATTGATGTTTCTACACGAAAAAGCTCTGATTTGAACTCCGGCAAGGTTCCCATTCAGCAGGGGAGAATTTTAAAGACCACTTACTCATAGACCAATGGAGCCAAGTAGGGCCATTCCACCATAACTAGTGTTTAATTAAGTCAGAGGGCAGCGTGCCGCGGGACAAACATTCGCTAGGATAATCTTTTCAGGACACGTGATTAAAACAAGTGGCAAGTAGGTTTTCCCGTATTTTGGCAATGCGATTGCTGTCAAAAATAGACAATCTATTGGGAGATGAGTGGATCCACGAGAGACCTATGGTTGAGTCCGAGAAACCGTGGACACCTGCAATAGGTACACGGGCGGAAAGTTTATCTTTGACCACGCGAATAAGTTTAGAGAGAAGTAAAGCAACAAGTTCTAATAAAGAAAGAAAGAAAGAAAGAAAAAGTATTTATTGAGACTCGCACAGGAAAATCGAATCGAGCTAGCGTTATTATTTTAGCGGGAGAAAACTGGACTTTGTACATACAAATCGAACGGTGATATTACCTTTCGAGTCAGTAATGAGTAAATAAATACAACAACCATAACCACTAAAGCTGGCGTCGCAAAACGCTACGATATTCACTACAGCTTCTCTAAAGACGCCAATGTGGCAAGGAACCTTTAGAAAAGAGATTGAGGGAAAATCACGCGTAAAAGCGGGAAACCGATTGGTGATGGAGTCCGGAGGAACCTCATCCCAACTTATTTTAGCTAGCCAAAGTTCCTTAATTAAGATTTTTGCGTACAGCACAGCGGGTATTACGAGGCCAAGTATGTCGAACAAGCGGGCCACTAGCGATAGAATTGCGCGCTTCGTGCATTTATCTTCTACAGTGACTTTTGTCAAAGAAAAAATATCATCAGCGGGTTCCCAGGTTAATCCAGGTATATCATTATCCATGCCAGAAAATGTTACTGGCAAACGGTGAGACTCACGGAGAATGTTCAATAATGTGGGTGAGTTAGTAGCCCATTTCACCAGGTCAACTGATCGTACTTTAAACAAATTAAATCTCGGGATAATCACATAGCAGTCTGCTCATCAGGAATGTGTGTTACATCACTACTATGACAATCAATACCACCCAACAGTACATAACCGAAGTAGTCAGTATAGCAGGGGGAGCGCTGATGCCGTTTTTTTATTTTGATCCGGGTTGGAAAATCCTCATTGATGTCCGCCGCACTGGGGGGGGGGCGGAGGGGTCTGTCAGACTCTTATTGACTAAAAACCACCCCGGTGTTCCATCTCACACCTACGCCGCGGGTCGCTGAAACGTACGAGTCTTCCGCAACCCCCGGCTGGTGCCGGCCCGCCTCTTCGGGCCCCGGAGCGTTGTTGCCTTTTTTTTTTCCGGGGTGGGAAATCCTCATGGATGTCCTCCGCCCTGGGGGGCGGTGGGGTCTGTCAGACTCTTACTGACTAAAAACCACCCCGGTGTTCCATCTCACACCTACGCCGCGGGTCGCGGAAACGTACGAGTCTTCCGCAACCCCCGGCTGGTACCGGCCCGCCTCTTCGGGCCCCGGAGCGTTGTTGCCTGAGTTAACCCTATCTCCTAAATAAATAAAAGGAAACGGCTGTGCTCCGAACACAACGTCGAATCCACCTGGTACATTCCAGGTCGAGTCGACAAGTGGTAAATTATTTAAATATGAAATATCGTCATTTCATATATTATCACTAGTGGGAAGTCTGTTTGTAATGAAATCAACAACTAACGCGTGTATTTAATACTTAATATGAGGATTAATCCGAGATTCTATATTGAGATAAATAAAGCCGTGTACAGGTCGCAAGGTCAAACCAACACCTTGTAAAGGCGAATTTCGTAATTTAATTATTGGTAAGTTCAAATGTTTACAACAGTCCACAGTAATTAAATTATTTTGCGATCCGTTATCCATTAAACACCTAATAATAACAAGCTTATCTCTTCCGCTGCTGTTATATGCATATGACGGCAGAGGGTCCGACATCTTAAATGAAAGTAATAATATAGCAGAAATCAACTTTTATTGCCACAGCTTAATAATTATTAATTCACTATAATAATAATCCAAATTAGATTCGTAACGATTTTATTTTAAGTCAGACTACAATTCAGTATCTGAGCGCTACAACATGTGCCCCGGGCCGAGCCTGCGGCAAGAATGATCCCCTCCTCGCTGCGCGCTCGCTTATGTAGAGCGGCTTGAGTAGTGGGGAGAGTGGAGAGGCGTAAGTGACGCATAGCACTGCGTAACTCGGCCCGCTGCACGTGCTGTTTACAATGGTGACGCCGTCACATATATCTGCGCGGTTGCTAACAACACAGTTAGCCCAGTCGGTAAACATGTTTTAGCCGCGACACTGAGGATATATATAAAAGTATTCTGTGGCACTGAGCGAAACAGGGTAGCAGGCTCGCACGCTAAACCACATTTTATTTCGAAGAAATGCAACAAGGGATGATGTGTTCTTTTACAAATTTTACAAACGCTCCGTGACTTGCATTTAATCAAAGAGTGGGACAATTTACACAGTCGCGTTTCTTTTTTTTTTGAATAAATTCGAAACGAGCTTGCGGATTTATATTTTTAAATTGTGTACAATTGAACAGTCGATGATTGACCTCATCGTTATCACAGCGGGCAACGGTTATTCGAAACTGGTTCGTTGCGTGACATAAACAACTTAGCAGTAATTATTCGATTGTAAGTTAAACTAGATTTAGCACGCGGTTCCGTCTGTAGATTATTAACGTGTGAGCGCTGAAGTACCGTGACATGGTCTTGCATAAATGTTATAAACTCTGTATAGGAAGGTAATTCTTTCCCACTCACACGGCTTTCAAATTGTTGAACAGTTTATTTGTAAACCTTTCTTAAACCACAGTGTTATATCACAAAAGTCTGGAATGTCTAACTGCTTCAATGCAGCGACAGATGCTGAAAATCGTTCTAAAAATGCATTCAGACTAACAGCATTGTCGGCGCATCCCTCAGTGTCCAGTATATTATTATTGAGATAATGAATACCTAAACTACGTTTATCTTTATACCTTTTGAAAAGAATGTTCCACATAACACTGTAGGTATCTCCTGTGGGAACAATGCCTGCAGTTCGTTTTAAGGCATCATGAGTCACTTTACTGACCAAGAACTGCACACGTTGCGAGTCCGTCAGATCAGTGTTTAAATGAACATTACTGCGGAATATTTCATAAAATATGGGCCAATTTTCAGTTCTACTGTCAAATCTCAAATCTCAAATCGTTTATTGCAATCCATAATGTAAACTTACAGATGGTAAATAAAAAATTATAGAAACAATTATGGACCCTGTCGGGCACAGCAAATTTTTAAATAAGTTGAGAGGAAGAGCGCTTTATTAATTTTCCTTGTTATTAAGTTTGAATTATTTTATATCCTATTATGTATTTTGTATTTCTATAAATTTACTTATTCTTTTAATATTATATATGCAAATCTACCTATTCATGTATTATTTATTTTATTATACTATTAAAAAAAAGCGTATTTGTTTACTCGCTTAAATACTCGCAAAAATGTTCATTGATATTATTAGTGTAGTATAATTATTAAGTATTCAATATGATTTAATTTTGTTATTTTACTTATTACATAACTGTTATTTATGTTTATGTATTATTATTGAATTTATCCGTTAGATATTCTTTTACTGTGTAAAAGCTCTTTTTAATTTAGTATTGCTTTAACCCTTAGCCACCTGACGTGTTTTTCAGTTACACTATCACCTGACGTCGCGGTCGGTCCTGGAGACAGCTTGCGTATTTTCCATGTTTAATAACCATTATTTAAAATATTACATTAAACAAAAGTCACAACTGTATTTTCATTATATTTTTATTCGTTATAAGTTTTTAAACTAAGCAAAAGTATGCAATTACTTGTCAAAATGAACACTTAACATAATTATATAAATTTTAGCAAAATATCTAGGAATATTGAAAATCTGAGATCTGAGTAAGAAATTTCACTATAAGTCAATAGTTTTTACTTATTTACGACAAGTTCAATATATAAATTCTAATTCTAAATAATTGTTGGCATGATTAAGACACAATTATTACAAAATCACAACCCACAAACTTTCACAAGTTGCGACGACAATTATAAGCACTTTTTTGGCTGCATTCAATGCAAATCGGATTCTTACATGCAAAACACATATAAGCTGTTTTGCATTTTTTCTTAGGGTCACAGGTTTAACATGTCTTGGTCAGGTTCCATCGGAGGAATAGTGTTGTTTTCATTTTCAATAGATTTAAGCTCAGACTCGTCAACTTCTACTTCTGATTCGGACACTCACCCTCAATGATGTGATCCGCTGCAACATCTTCTACGTCACTGCAATCTTCATCCGGAAGTTCTGGTACACTCAGATTTTCTGAATCTGAATCAGCTTCCTCTAGCCATCGTAGTACGTTTGATTCAGACATTATAAATCAATAAAAACAAAAAATATACACTATAACCAAACTAACGTAACTACCTGACGTCGGTCTCACGGACCGCACACGAAATATAAATTACCAATAATGTTTAATACGCGCAGGTCTGGAGCTGCCGAGCATATGGGGCGTACCGGCGGGGAAGGGGAAAAAGTACATGGACACACAATTGCGTCGCGTGCATGGGGTCGATATTGATTAAAGTTTCTGCCTAGTCTATAAGTTTCTTCTATATACCCTGTAAGGTCCATATTTAGTTTTTCATAAAAAAGATCAATTAATCTACATTGTTGGTCATAATCTGGCTCTTTATAATATTCAGGAAAACCGTAGAGTACTATTTTCTTGCAGTTGTTCTCAGTACATTTCAAGTGTTTAGCCGTTTTTAGTTTTATTAAGCCTTTAATCTCATTCTTCAATTTCTCGTTTTCTATGTTTAGGTTTCAATTTTCTTGTTTATTATTTCTATATCTTCTAGTCTTTGCTCATTTTCCTTAAAAAAGTGATTCTATTTTTTTTTAATATCTGCTCTCACTTTGGTAATTGCCTTATTAGTTTCAGTTTGTATAGTGTTTTATAGCTCCGTTATTATAGACTGATTGTTTTCTCATAAACGAAGAATTATCAATTCGCTCAGATTATTTTATGTTAGTTCTCCTTGGATAGTTGTGCACTATGGTGTTTCTTTATCTTCTGAGTATTGTGTATCACCTAATAAACTCAGGTCTTGTGAGAAAGATATGTTTAGATTCGAGTTAGTTGCCCTTTTCCTAAGAGTGATATTATTTTCTTCGGAAGGTGGATTCATAAGTTGTGATTCGAATGGCGCACGTATAGGTATGTCTGTATTCCCGGTTTTTGGGATTTTATAAATGCATGTTTGACAATTCCATGACTTTTTTTGCGCTAGTGTCATTGTTTTATTGAAATGTGGGACAGTAATATTTGCACATTATAAGTCGTATGCTTTTTTAAATAATTCACTAGTGAGCTTTTCTTTATTAGGTACTTCTTGAAGACATCCTGCGCACAGTGACTCCATCTAGTAGCTTTGATGTAATTTTTGGTGGAAGCGCCCTCTATTGGCATATCTCGTAATTAACTCGAAGCTGAATATCTTGTTCAATTACCAGTTCGGTTTATTGATTTTGTAAGTGTTTGAGCGTTTCGAACACAGATGGCGTTGAATTTAGACTAAATGATAGTGCATTTTTGGATGGCTATTTATTACATTAGAATATGCAAATCACTGAATGATAAATGTATACTCCTACCTTTTGTCACTTATAGTATCATTCATGGTTGTCCTTGACATCAAAATTCAGTTTATTATGTTTGGTCCAGTTTGTTTTTGTTTTGCTCAAATTCAAATACTAGTCCGTTACAATCGTTACACTGCACTATTTTTGTTTTTCTTACGGAATCTTGATGGAAACTTAAGAACTATATCTTAAATCACTATTAGTCTTCACACACTATAGTAATATTTCGTTTTATTCACTAAATATTAACTTTATATATAAAAATATATATATATATATACGCAGATGATGTTTGCGCACTGTCTATCCCCTCCCTCTAATCAAATGATGACAATTCAATGGGTGATAACTTAATGCTACTACCTCCCTTCTGACCTGCACCCTAATTACGTAACACATTTTCGCCAAACGATTAAGACGAAGACTAGTTTGCTTCGTTTCTATCGCAATTTGCTTAATTTTACGACTTTCGTATTGCGTAACTCCACTGTCATGCGAAACCAACTGCAGTCTGTTTGAGACGCTAAAGAGTGAACGATATGCCAAAATTGCCAGGAAAAATTGGGCATACGTCTATTTTTCGAATTACGTAACTCAAATGACAAGCAAGAATTTGCTTAAATCGTTGACATGAAACCAACGGCTAGTCGCATTGAAACCGAAGGCAACCTTCTGCTCGCAATGGTTTTCTATTCCACTTAATTTAGGATTTATACGTATAATCTTCATAATGATTTCGAAAAAATGTGAGTGGTAGTCTTCCTGATAAATTGTGAATGCATTTTTGTATAAAACCTCAATGATAAATCAAAATTAATGATATTTTAAAAATCGAGGCAAGGTGGTGAATTTCTTAAAATAATTGTAAAAGTCTTCATCTGTTACAACTTACAAGTGCTTAAAACCTAAACTAAAGATACCTTCAATTTATGATATTTCAGAATCGAGATATTTTGTTGGCATTTTAATGAAAGACAAATTCGTACCTCGTACCGTATGTAACAAACTTATCATATGCCACAAGCTTAGCAACCCATCTATCAATAGAATTGTAGGCACCTAATCGTTGTCTACAGCAGAATATTGCTGTCCTATGAAGTAAATAGATTAGGGTTTGGGTTTCAGGTGTCAGGCTCAACTACATTATTCAGGAAATAGGTATTTAAACTTTCTCTCGTGCGCTCACAGCAAGCAGTAGGTAGGTATATAAATTATCCATGATGTTGGGAAGACATTGAATGCCAAATTCCACCAATCCATACAATATATTTGTTCCATTTAATTTTACCCCATATCCAAATATTTCATGTTAAATGTGAATAAATGCTATTGTCAGTTAAGATTGTAATGATATAAATAAAACAGTTTTTCTTTGTTTACCATAATTTATGTTTCTATTTACTTGTACCTAATGAATGACAGTTAATTTAGCTAAACACCACTATTTTCTAATTAGTATCACTATAATAGTAAACACTTCTCAATATTAAAAAAAGCTTACTAAGTATTCAATTTATAAATATTTCATACCAAGTTATTTTTATTTGTACCTTTAGTTCATAATTAAAGCACTCTATATTAAAGTTTACACAGTTATCAATTAACACAATAGGTACATATGTTTACATTGCTGTTATGCAAGACTATAATCAACAGTTTTCTAAAATAAAATCTATCTATATAATCTTCAGTTTCTACTTTTGTACTTGAGAAGCTTGAAAACTGAAGTAGTTGCAGAGCCGCAGTAGCAATGTAATGCCATAAGTAAATAGCAGCAGTGGCCGAAGTGAACAGCAATGGGGCAACATCATTCATGCTGCCTTCATGTCTTCGTAGGTGAAATGCCCCGGGAACTCATCTACAATTTGAAAAGAAAATCAAAATTATTTTCTGCTCAAATAAAGTACATAAACATTATGCAGCAAACTAGGCATATCAACTAGACCTTCATCAGCCCATGGCTGGACAAAAGCCATCATCCTACTCATTGCTGCAGGTAGTTTAATTTCTTCTTTATTTAGGGCTGATTTTTCAATCTCCAGATATTTTTATCAAGCATAACACTAAATTAGAATTGTAAACATTAGTTAGGTGTACATAAAATATTATTATGTATGTGCCTATGTAGGTAGAAAGTTCACTCAAGGAATATATTCATAATTATGTGAGTTGCGGCTTGATTCTTAACTATGTGTCAAAAGTTTACCTTCAATAATTAATACAGAAGATTGGTTTCCCATGCCCAACCTTGTCACAGCAAATCCCCCTATGTCAACTAGATTGATGTTGGTAGGGTAGTGTTCCATTCAGCTCTATCACCGTCTGCGAAAATATTATGATTAATATTTTGTAGTTAGTTGTTATTTCATTAGTGGTTATTAGGTGTAGTTAGTCTGTTTCAGCGTCTACATAGGTACCAACAAAAATATTAATTAACAATTTCAGTTGTTAGAAGGTGAGCTTAACAGACATATACTAACTACAATCATTATTTTAGCTGCAATAAACATCTAACCTCACGTAAGTTGTTTGAGAGTCTACACAAATAAAAAGGAATGATAGTCCGTATGTAGACTGACCAATAATGTACCTACAGCCACAATAATCTAATGAGATATGAAGGTACACTCCTACACATGTAATTCCTATATATATTGGCTTACTTACAGTTTCACTATTGCCAAACGTCTTCAGCAAGCCACAAGAAAAATGTTCCAAATCTGCAACATAGTCCCATGTTTCTGCATCAGTATGGGAATAGTAAATATAATTTTGGTCAGTGGGTCGCCTTGGGTTTGTATGTTGCAAAATATAAAATAACTAAATGTAAACAAAAACATTCATAATAACATTTACCCAAGTGTTGCCAACTTTTTTCCCCGAGTCCACTACTAGCGGTGTATCGTGTATCACAAAATAATTATGTAGATACTTGAAAAATTAGTGAAGATGTTTGGATGTTTGCTAAATACACAATAATGGTCTAACGGTGGAATTTTTTATCCCAGAAGTATGTTCCCGTCGAATATTTTTTCGAAATGACGTTGTTTTTCGATCTCCACATGGGCGCAGCCTCTGTGTAACTTCACTACTTATAATATTATTCGTCATGCTGAACGGTCTTAAAAATTCAGCGTTCGAATCCGGAGTGGTTTCGGCATTTGAAATAAATCAATCGTAAAATTACTGACACATGTTTTAGACAAACAATAAAACATGCCATTATCGTGTTATTATACTTTTGTCGAGTCACAATTGTAGTAATTGATGGTAGTATTTTCTACAAATTGAATTAGACTAACCACTGAACAAAACTACCTGCCACTAAAAGCAAAATTTTGTCTGCCCGGAGGGGTCTTAACCCCTAGGTTTAGTGGAAATTCCACTAAGTTGACAACACTGCTTTTCTACGACTTTTTCATTGGCCACAGATAACAAAAAGGTGAAAATAAAAACGTTTTGTTGCGTATTTCAATTATGGTAGCTTTTGGTAGAAAGTGTTTTATAAATTGGTTTTTAATTTTTAGGCAATCGTTGTACATTTTTATTTATAAGCAGTAGTAGACTAATATTATAGCAAAATTATTCGGAAGCGAATAATTCTTTTATGATGAAATAAAACGTATAGGTTCGCCAATAGCGGGCAGGATTTAGTCGCAACTCTATCAAATTGAGCAGAATTTGAATGTATTTTGTTACGCAATTCCAAATATGGGAACCGATTCCGATCGGAGTTTGCTTAATTTCGGAATCGCATTAAGAAACAAAATTTGTTACGTGATTACGTAACAAATTTTGTTTAAATAATTTTGTGCAAAATATTAACAATGGCACCCTGATTAGGGTGCCGTTGTTAATATTTTGCTGCTTGAAATTATGAGATTCTGTTTGTATTTCATACTTGAACGTATACGTCTTCAATAGAACATAGACTCGAATAATCTGGAGGGTTTCATCAATTTCAAACCGGAAGTCATTGATTTGGTCAATTATTGTCTCAAACATGCTATGAAGTTCACTAATAGATTCAGATTGCGCTAGGAATAACACGCTTGAACGTGAATCATAATTAGAGATACTTTTGGAAATTTTTTACTGCTCGCCCCAACAAATATGCCTCTTCACAAAGCCGCCCAAGATGATAACCGAAGACGAATCAGATTCGCACGAAGGGCGAGAAGTCACTCCCAGTAACTGATCAATTATACGTCGAAGGACCATAAACATGAATGGGTAATATCCTCCAGCAGGCGTAGCATGACGCTTTCTATTTCTTGGAAAACAAGACATAGCTATTTCTATACAAAGTGACATTTCGTTTCTCCATTTTTGACATCGCACCGTAAAAATCCTTATACAATCCGTCATTTTGTCTTTCGTTTCTACCGATCGTTGTCCAGGTCCTTTTAGATATAGACTATTTCAGAAGAAAGTTTTCTATCCCAAACGTCAAAATCACACTGACAACTGACAGTTGTCTAAGGTAAAGATAAAGATAAAGATAATTTTATTTTGCAAATATAGGTAACGGTAAATGATGACAAATAATATAAAAGTTCAGCCATATTTTACCACATAGGCATGCAAAAAATTTAAAACATTCAACTTATGACTAAATAATTAAATACAATTTTAAAATATTACACAAAGAACTAAGTACAAAAAATATTATATATACACTAGCTTAAAAAATCTTTCTCAATTAAGAACTCCTTAATATTATAATATGCTTTCGCCACTAAAAAGCTTCGGAGTGTCTTTTTAAATAATGAAAGCGGAAGCTCTTTCCATGTCTTTGGCAATTTGTTATAAATGACTGGAGCCATGCAGTAGACACTTTTGCCCATAAGTGCCGTCTTGGCTGACTCCAGACAAAGCTGACTGTTATCGCGTCTATTGCGTGGTACCACATCGGATAGACGTCTAAAACGACTCGGATTTGTCAGACAATTTGATTTTGTAATCGCCATGCTAAAGACAGTAGAAAACTTTTTACTCGACGGCCACAAAGTATAAAAATGGAATGGAAAAATGAAATTTTTCACTTTTTGTATGGAAAATGTGAAAAATTATTACCTACATGTTTAGTTTTAGGGGTTTAAGGGTTCCATAAAGGGGGTCGAAATTTTCATTATTTTTGCGATAGGACACACCATTTTTGAGATAATAATAAGCAAAACAAAAGAAAAACGTGAATAAACTACTGAATTTCGTAAAAAGTGCAGTTGATTCTTTCTATTCTGCTGCCGTCGTACTGTCTTCACGGAACGTCATTTTTGTCTATTCTTCCGTTGGCAAAATCCGTTTCTATGATGGTCATGTTACGCGTGCTGCAATATCGATGTTATTGTGGCGGTAATTTAGGGTGTTCCTGTTGATATTCTAATAGACAGTGGATCGACTATTTCACTCGTTTCTTCATTAATGTTAAAACATTTTGATTGCGCTCGTAGACCATCGTTTCGTATATTGAAAGGTTTTGGTAGTCAAGAAATTTAAAGTACGTCCTATGTTACTTTACCTGTGGAATTTTACGGTATAACTTTAGAAGTTGATTCATTTGTTGTTGAGTCTGAATTTATGAATACACCAATCATAATGGGAACGGATGTCCTTAATAGAGAAGGTGTTTGGTACGTTCGTACACGTGATTCTCAGCAACTTACGGGGGCAGTAAATAACTCGGATAGGGTTATGATGGCACAGTCTGACGCGTTAATACCAATTAATAAGTCACTTGTTGGTGGTCTATTACAACAATTGTTAGCTGTTATTAACAATTTTTCGCAGTATTTCATTACTGATTCAGCGATTTCTACCGTTAAAACGGGCAGCATGTCTATCAAATCAAACAGTACTACCCCGGTTGATGATCGACCTTACCGTCTTTCCCACGCTGAGACTCTTCGTGTTCGAGAAATTATTAAGGATCTTTTAGATAAGGAAATCATTCAGGAATCTGAATCAGATTACGCGAGTCCCTTATTTCTCGTAAAGAAGAAAGACGGCTCAGATAGAATGTGCGTCAATTATCGGAGATTGAATGACGTGACTCTAGAGGACCGTTTTCCATTGCGGAGAATCGACGACTGTATAAATCGTTTAGGGCAGAGTCAGTACTTTACAAGTTCAGATATGGCCATTGGATTTCATCAAATTTTGCTCGAGAAAGAATCAGTTCACCCACTGGATTCATAACGCCTGAAGGGAAATATGAATATTTAAAAATGCCATACGGTTTGGCCAACGCGCCCGTAGTGTACTAGCGAATAATTTCGAAAACTTTTCGTAAGTTTATTGTATCTGGTGATATCCTTGTGTACGTCGATGATGTACTGTTTCGGAGTAAAACAGCCTGAAGGAACACGGGTGCGTTTTAGTCAGTGTTACTATCGTAAAGGTTGAGAATAAGCTTCACGTCATGCCCCTTTTGCCATGGTGCCTCTTACTTAGCTGACCTTTGTGTGACTAAAATATGCTTCACGTTGTGCCTCTGTCTTAGTTTGATTTTTCTTGTTTTATGTAACTGAGATACGCTTCACGTCGTGCCTATATCTTAGTTAGATTTTTCTTCTGTTTTATGTAACTGAGATACGCTTCACGTCGTGCCTATATCTTAGTTAGATTTTTCTTCTGTTTTATGTAACTGAGATACGCTTCACGTCGTGCCTATATCTTAGTTTGATTTTTCTTCTGTTTTATGTAACTGAGATACGCTTCACGTCGTGCCTATATCTTAGTTAGATTTTTCTTCTGTTTTATGTAACTGAGATACGCTTCACGTCGTGCCTATATCTTAGTTAGATTTTTCTTCTGTTTTATGTAACTGAGATACGCTTCACGTCGTGCCTATATCTTAGTTTGATTTTTCTTCTGTTTTATGTAACTGAGATACGCTTCACGTCGTGCCTATATCTTAGTTAGATTTTTCTTCTGTTTTATGTAACTGAGATACGCTTCACGTCGTGCCTATATCTTAGTTTGATTTTTCTTCTGTTTTATGTAACTGAGATACGCTTCACGTCGTGCCTCTATCTTAGTTTGATTTTTCTTGTTTTATGTAACTGAGATACGCTTCACGTCGTGCCTATATCTTAGTTAGATTTTTCTTCTGTTTTATGTAACTGAGATACGCTTCACGTCGTGCCTATATCTTAGTTTGATTTTTCTTCTGTTTTATGTAACTGAGATACGCTTCACGTCGTGCCTCTATCTTAGTTTGATTTTTCTCCTGTTTTATTTAACTGAGATACGCTTCACGACGTGCCTCTATCTTAGTTTGATTTTTCTTCTGTTTTATTTAACTGAGATACGCTTCACGTCGTGCCTATATCTTAGTTTGATTTTTCTTCTGTTTTATTTAACTGAGATACGCTTCACGTCGTGCCTCTATCTTAGTTTGATTTTTCTTCTGTTTTATGTAACTGAGATACGCTTCACGTCGTGCCTCTATCTTAGTTAGATTTTTCTCCTGTTTTATTTAACTGAGATACGCTTCACGACGTGCCTCTATCTTAGTTTGATTTTTCTTCTGTTTTATTTAACTCAGATACGCTTCACGTCGTGCCTCTATCTTAGTTTGATTTTTCTTCTGTTTTATTTAACTGAGATACGCTTCACGTCGTGCCTCTATCTTAGTTAGATTTTTCTCCTGTTTTATTTAACTGAGATACGCTTCACGTCGTGCCTATATCTTAGTTTGATTTTTCTTCTGTTTTATTTAACTCAGATACGCTTCACGTCGTGCCTCTATCTTAGTTTGATTTTTCTTCTGTTTTATTTAACTGAGATACGCTTCACGTCGTGCCTCTATGTTAGTTTGATTTTTCTTCTGTTTTATGTAACTTAGATACGCTTCACGTTGTGCCTCTATCTTAGTTTGTATTTTTTTATGCTAACTACAAGTTATAACTTCATGCAGTACCTCTGACTTATTACATTAAGTATGCTCTGCAAATATCATCAATGTTTTGAAAGCAATAAACTTATTTTCTTGTATGTGCACTGTTACATAGATGCAAGCTTGAATCGCGAGGAGTCTATTGCGATTGCTATCCAAGGCAACGACTCACCATCCAGAGCCACGAAGCCAGCTGTCAGCGGGAGGCAGCAGCCCAGCACGTCCCGAGTGCAGAGTGGCGTGCCCCCAAGCATACCAGCTGCTGAAACGCATGTCAGCGTTGCCCACGAGTTGCAAGAGGACCAGCCAGCGACAGGAGCCACTACTGAGGACGGGAGCTCTCAAAGCCCAGAGCAATAGCTTCATGAACCTGACTGCTGGAGTTGGAGACTGACCTGCGGAGCTGAAGGAGCCCGAGAACTGACTCCTGTATGGAGAGGCCGTATGAGAAATCATATCACTACGATCCCACCGAGGTTATATAAAACGCGGCGCACACGAGCGACGCCCCTTTTTCACCGCCAGCCATCGTCGAGACAAAATCGTTTCCGTGAAATACTTCGTCTGATATTATTCTACGCACATGTTTATTTTGTTGTATTTGATTATTTAATTAAAGCATTAAGGTCCTTGTTGTTGTGATTTTTTTTAAGTGAGTTAGGATCAAATACACAAGAATATTATAATTTTACCTCATAATACTCAAATACATAATGTATCAATACATTCAACTTTCACGTGCTTTCAGTGTGACGCTTTAATTAACGGCTTATAAGTAATTTAATCGAACTGATTTAAATTAATTAATCAAATAAACAATACATGACGCAGGGAATCTCTTTGTTTCATAATACATACGTAGATTAGCCAACGGAAAGGTCTTTTGTAATTTTCACTAATGACTGCAAAATCTGTTGACGGACGGACGGATGCGGATGCGGAGGTCCGATTTCTTGCGGAAATTTTGCATTTGTGGAGGCGGACTCGACATGCCGTTACAACCCTAGGAGACACCTACTTATTATTCAAATAGTTACCTACTCTTTCAGCTGCGGTTTATTAACTTACTAATAGACTTTTTTTTGTACATCTCCTTAGTCTAGTGGTTGCAAGCCTTACTGCTGAGTATGAGGTCCTGAGTTCGATTCCCGGGTCGGACAAAGTGTTATTGCGTTTTTCCATCTTAAACCCAGTAGCAGCCCAGACTTTGGATTTGTGCGTAGTTGATGGCAATAGATAACTGACGAAATGTGGGTGTACTATAAGTGCACCTCTGCCTAACCCTTCGGGGAATACAGGCGTGATGGTATGTTATGTTATTTGTATACATAACAGACAAAGGAAATTGAAATATAACAAAGATTAGGTACTGGATTTCTTTTAGGACCCTTCAGATTGCGATCATTGTGCCGATTGTCGTTACAGCCAATAGCATATTTTTTATAGCCAAGAGCCTGGACCAACACGTGAATATGCTATCGTTGGGCAGTTCCAGAAAGTAGTATTCCTGAACATGGCGCGTATTGTTAGGAGGTTGGTGAGCCACTATTTCTATTAAATTACGTATTAAAAATGTTATCGATTTTGTGATCTATTTAGATAAAACCTGTTGATACAATACCAGCATTATAACACAGTTATTAAATGATAAGTAAGTACTATTTTTAAAGAGAAATTATTATATTACTATCTTTTGCCCGCGGCTTTGCCCGCGTGGATGTCGGAAATTATCTCACGGGAACGAACTACCGGGATAAAAAGTATCCTACATGTTAATCCAGGTTATAAACTATCTGTGTTCAAAATTCCATCTAAATCCGTTTAGTAGTTTTTGCGTGAAAGAGTAACAAACATCCATCCATCTATACGTCCACTTTTTCATTTATAATATTAATAGGAAGTAGGATAGTAGGATAGGATAGGATAGGATAGGACTAGTAGGATTATCGATACTCACGAGACAATTCTCATGAGTATCGAAATAATAATTTTGTCACTAAATGAATAAGGTCAGTTCGTTACTTTTAATTCTTCCTCTGTTCTATTTCTTCTTTCTATTTTTTTATGTAAGTAACTCAATTTAAAATTTATTCTATATAATTAATGTTGCGATTAGTACCTAATATATTAATTTGCACACCTCAATAGGTCACTTATAATACAATGTACTTTTTATACCTGTAACACCTTATTAACATGGATTATGCAAATAAATTATTTGATTTGTTTTGAACTTAATTAACGATTCATACCGGACAGCAAGTAGGTACTTATGTCTACAGTTAGTTTTTGCGCGCGACTTCTTTCATATAGATTTAAGGCTCGTACACACTGGCGCGACGCGACACCCGACACAAAGGCACCGCGTGTCGCGCGACGAGCGGCGCCTCTGTGTAGCGCTGTCGCGTCGCGCCTGTCCGTGGGAGCCTTTAGGGGTTATGGTTCGCGAAATTGGTTCATTTGAAAGTGTAATTTCATCTTTATTTTATCCATTACCACCAATGAATAAAGCCTTTGGAGAAGATCTGTCTTTAAATGAAGCGGAAAAATATAAATCTGCACACAATTTTTTTATGAAGTAGCTGTACTTCGTCATCTGCGTCTGCGTCTATTTTTTTAATTGTTGAGCAAAGATTATCAGGTTCCATTTTGAATTGATTATATAAGGACCTAGTTTATTTTATTCGCATGAAAAAATTAAATTGATAAATAACTTTAGTTTCTGAAATCGGTGGTAAAACAATGGATCAAACACCCAAACCCGTCTCAGTTATATTATTATTAAGTTGTCTTTTTTTAAAAATAAATTTACATAAACTATTTTATGTTATAAAGTAAACAAACAAGTTTGGAATAAAACTATTGCAGGTAGTTCAGAGTCAGTAGTTCAATTAATCAAATTATAATTGTTTATCCCACTTCGCCGTCGTCTAATGCAAATTAATCATTGTGTTTTTAACAAAACATATTTGAATTAAGTTTTTATGTAAAAATATTCAACTACTAGTTAATAAAAGTGTTGCGTAAGTAACTTATTTCAAAAGTGATAAGGGATTCCTTCATTACGGTTGTTAGGATCTTGAAACTTCTCCATGTAAGTAAAAGCACTTATTTTGTCCAATTTTTTTCAAAACAGGCTATTCCTCTCGAGGGCACAATCTTCCCTCCATTTCAACCACTTCTCTATCGTGTAACAATATTTTGTGGTCAATAATCCAATTCAATGTCGTGATTGCCCTGTGGTTAAAGCCTGGCCTCTCATGCACGAATTGGGGTCCAAAGCCGGACAAGTACCAATGTGAATTTTTCAATTCATATGTACTTTCCGAGTTTATCTTGGACATTCCTGACATCGGTGATGGAAGAACAGCGTGAGGAAACCTGGACTTAAAGTTAATATAAGTCTGAAATCGCCAACCCGTCTTGAGCAAGCGCGGTGATCAATGCTCGTGCCTTCTCGATATGAGAAGAGGCCATTGCCTTGCAGTGGAACAATAATAGACTGATATTATTATTATTATTTATAATCGCTTTATATTTATAAGCTGTGCCCTTAATAAAAGGTAATAAAATAAACCTATACTAAAAACCAGCCAGAGAACAATATTTATAATTATCCATGCCAAATAAAAATCACTTTTCGTAAATCTAATAAATGCTTATAAGCGCTCTGTTCGCCGCTAGTAAGCACTCTGCCCAAACCTTCGAGTAATACAAGCGTGATGATATGTGTTATTTAAACGCCTTATTAAAAAGTCACACACCCGAGTGAGTTTTTATTATATGAAAGGATACTGTCAAGGCAGTGCCCTTCATAATTGGTGATAAAATAAACCTATACTCAAACCTAGCCAGAGAACATATCCATGCCAAACAAAAATCAGTTTCCCTAAATCCCTCTCTAAAGTCAAGGCAGTTAATTTGTAAACATAAAGCAAAGCGGGCATTGTGATATTGGTTTTTTCCATCAGGTATTTCTCAGTAGCAGCTCGGAGTCTGGATTTGTGCCCGGTTGATGGCAATAGGCTCGCTCCCTATTACATGGGACTTTGTTATGAGCATTAATGGCGTAATGTGGGTGTTCTACAGGTACACCCCTGCCTAACCCTTCAAGGAAATACAGGCGTAATGTTATGTTATGTTAAATCCTCATTTTATTTTTTCCTAGATCAGTAATCCACGATGGCGCCTACACCTCAGGAACACGTATCGATTCGGGAGGATAATATGTTAGCAACTGATCCGGCTATACAGGATCTACCGCTAGATGGCGAGAAGATCGTCATCTCTGGCATGTCGGGCCTCTTCCCTCAGTCCCACAACGTTAAGCAACTTTCCGACATCCTTTACAACAAGGTACGTTTGATTTAGATGAAGAATAGATCTGTGAAGTAAAATCAGGGAAATTTATTGCTTACTTAAATTGCTACCAACTATAAATTGTCCGTATATTTGAATTACAACTGTCATTCTGTGACAATTGTATGCAATGGTTACACGGCTAAAATATGATAGACAATTCATTGTCGTGACTGCACAATACTTTACGAAAACCAAATAAAATAAAATAAAACATTTTAAACTACACAAATCACTCATTTGGTACCTTCTAACATCTTGTGCACCCCCTAACAACTGTGTTAGAATTATCCAAGATGTTTGAGTGGCTTCGATTAATTAACAGTATCTACGTATTACTAGTTAGTTAGACCTCGTTTTCACGGTGCAAGATTATTGCCTGTAGCATACCATAAGATTGAAGCAACAATTGACTGGCACCGTCTAAACAACACGTACACTTGTTGCACGATACGTGCATTTAGTTGCCATTCGAAACTGGTATAGGTGTAAACAGCATGTATAGTAAGCGTTCAGAATTGGATAGACATGTTAAGAGTCGTTTTTAACCGACTGCAAAGAAGGAGCAGCTTCAAAGTCAAAGTCAAATCATTTATTTCAAATCGGCACATAAAAGGCACTTTTGAACGTCAAAATTTACAAAAAAATTGAATTGATTCTAGTTGCCCCTTCCAAAAGGTAGTTTCGTATGGAGAAGAATGGGCAAGAAACTCCATCGTTACTCTTTTAAAATGTTTTACAATATTATGTAGGTTCACATTAATTATGTAATTATATGTGAAGACGATGCACCTAGAATAAAATTACTATACCACAATAGGTTAAGGTAGGTAATTAAATATATTAATGCAAAGACAGGTAAATTAATTATGTGATAGATACATGGTTCTCAATTCGAATGTATGTCTTTTTTTAACCGACTTCACAAAAGGGAGGAGGTTCTCAATTCAACTGTATTTTTTTTTTTAATGTGTGTCAGCTCAGAACTTTTTTCTGGATGAACCGATTTGGATGATTCTTTTTTTATTTGAAATCTGGTGCTTCACATGTGGTCCCATTTAAATTTGATCAAGTTCTGTCCCGTAGTTTTTGAGTTATCCCTAATAATGCGTATTTTTTCCACTTGGTTTATATTGATGATGTTATAATAATTTCCTGTCACGGTTATTTGCATATCAAGTAGTGGTATACAAATGTATGTGGGGTAGGTATCACAACTAAAAATTGAAAAATAAAAACATTTTTACAAAAAACAACCGACTTCCAAAAAAAACACTAAAAAACGTGAAAAATAACTTTAATTTCGGAAGTCGGTGGCCAAAAACGAAAATATAAAGCCAAAAACACCGACTTCCGAAATTAAAGTACAGTGAACACACGATACAGTCCGTACATCTGTATGAGTAAATAACACGTAACACACACCACAGAGATCGCAGTTTTGCACTTCACACACTTTCGTATCCTCATGTACTCGCGTTGCAATACACGAAACAAAAAATATATATCCGTCGCTTTCGTTGCACACGCATCATGCGCGTGATCTTGGCCAATTTATTGCATTGCTAAAGTATGAGTGAAATAAACATGTGCCGATAGCAGTAGGCGTCAAACGTTGGACTGTAAAGCAGCAGGCTTAGGTTCCGAACTCTTATAGCGTAGCGTAGGATTTTGTCAATATTTTTATTTTTGTTTGCAATAATAATATTAAAAAAAATTGCTGCCTTTTTATTAATGTTGTTATTGCAACAAAGGGGTTTGGAATTTAAAAAAAAAACGTGATAAGTGAGAACAAAAATAAAAAAATATTTATTCGTTATACAGTCAAAACCGTTTACAACGACTTCACTTAAAACGACGTACCGGATATTACGACGTTATGTAGAAGTCGTGCGATAAGGACCTGTGTACAAATATAATAATAAAATAAATAATAATAAAATTTATTCAAGTATAAAATAAAATTATGATTTAGGTACATTAATCAAAATAATCATCATCATCATCATAACGTTTTTTTTATTTTTTTGGGTTTTCCTCCATTGTAATTAATTACAATCGAGGAAAACCCAGTGAACGGAAAAAAATCCGTTCACTGGGAAAACCCCTACATAGTTGGGAAAAGTCTAGACAGATTGACTTACAAAATACAAAAAATACAAAAATATTCTTTAAAACTTAAAACATTGTGTCATACATAAATTGAGGCAGCCCCAGTAAGTTACAAAAGTACTTGTGTCGGAGCTGTCTCTCTCTTCCCTTAAATGGTAGCTTAACAATGATGAGGCTAATAATTATTATGTAAGTAAGTAAATAGAGGGTTTAAAGAAGTAAAACAAAATGAAATAAAAATATTAATACAGCAGCTCTGGATGTGAACGTGTGAGTATGTGTATGTGTGTGTATGTAAGTATGTATGTATGCGTGTGGGTGCAACATGTTTTTTTTTTTTTCTAGCTTATCCTGGTCATAATGTTTTCTGTTTCTTTATACGTTAGGGATGCCAACCATACGGTTATTGTTTTTTTACAATCATATAGGGGATATATATCTAATTTACAGTTTAGTTTATTATAGATGTATGTGGATTGTGTAACGTATTGACGTCTAGCAAAGACAGTTCGAGCCCCTGGGCAGTGGGCTACTATATCTCTGCGCCTTCTGCTCTGAAATGCTGAGTCAAAAGGAATACAGGGATAAGGACACGGATAGAACATAAAGTTTCCTTATTGAGAGCAAGTTGCTAACTTTATAGAGGTCTGTTGTAGGGAACCTAAATGACTTATAGTACATCACCTTTATAAGTGCTCGCTGAGCTCTTTCCAGATCGAGGAATTTAACTTTGCTAGCTCCACCCCAAATCGGAATGCAGTAAGTTATTATAGATTGTACCAGAGCTATGTAGATCTTGTTTATAAGTTGCGCGGACATGACATATCGTAAAGTTTTAAACACCCAAATGAGCTTCCTGATCCTTCTCATAAGGATCTCGATATGATAGTGCCATGACAGTCTTTGATCAACAATTATTCCCAAATATTTTGTGTAGCTGACTTGTTGAATGGTTTGACAGCCACAATTACGGTTATAAACGGTATTAGACTAACATGAATTACAATGCCAAAGTCTGATCCGGGCTGTGACCTCTGGTTTGGGGAAAAGCAAATAACATTAGTTTTAGTAGTATTAAGGGTTAAAAGGTTTGTTTTAAGCCAGCCAGCTATCTCAGTCAGCAACAGCAACAGCTTTTACATGTTTCCATAACGTTCCTGAGAAAACAACCGCAGTGTCGTCTGCGTATGAGAAGATTTGCCCTCCATTGATCTGCATATTGCATAGGCTGTTAATATAAATAAATTAAAAAAACTTATTAAAAAAGACTTATTGCTAGTTCTTCCCAAAGGCAAAACTAAACTAGTGCAAGACAATATTGCAAATGTTTACCACATTTTTACAAATCATGGTCATCACTTCCACCACTGGAATGCCACAAAATCTAATTACATTAAAATATTATCATTTTGTCTGTCAAACAGGAGAACCCAGTAACTTCGGAGGGCCTAAGATGGAACTACAAGCACCCAGACCTGGCACAAGCCTCTGGTATGGCTCCAGAGTTAGATCGCTTTGATGCCCAGTTCTTCGCTGTGCACTACCGCCTCGGAAACAAAATGGATCCGATGTCTCGCAAGATACTCGAGCAGGCCTATCAGGCCATTTACGATGCGGGTAGGTTGATCTTGGTTATTTAAAATGGATATATGTAGTACTCTGGTCAGAAACAAGGAGCTAACAGAATCTCACGATTTTCTCGAATATCTCCCAAAATACTAAGTTTTATGTTTTTTAACAAACATATCTATGCAATCCATAAAAACCGGTCAAGTGCGTGTCGAACCACGCACGCTAAAGGGCATAGTATAGTATTAGGGATGAATATTTAGGTACGCATGCACAAAAATGATATGATCGACGGCAAAAAAAAAGGTTAGTACTTAGAAATATCATAATATTTTTAATTATGGGATTCAACAACCCCACACGCGTTATGTGCGGCTTGATCCTTTCTACCTACCCTGCGAAGGAAAGCGTAAAGTTATAGTATAGTAGTAGTAATACATTAATATATAGTTTTCATCATAAATTTTATTTTTTACATTTTACATAGCATTACAAAGTGTACCTAGTTTAAACGGGCTAAACGCCATTTAAGTAATTTTCTATGGAATTTTTACGAGATTTTTGCTTATTCTAGTACATTTTATGAGTTGGCCGACCATTACTCGTTAACTTGCAGAGCCTACTTAGCTGTGATAGTTTTCCTTTGAACACGATACCCACTTGACTCCTACAAAAATAACCACTTAATATTTCGTAAACAGATCCCCAAATATTTTTGAAGGACCTATTTAACGATAACCCATACTATAGAAAGGACGAGTAAAAAAACATCCTCGCTTTACGTGTAAGGGAGGGTGGTAAAAAAAAACAGTTTTTTGGACAATTTTGTGGACGTGATTAATAACAACTTTTTAGTACCAAACGTGTCTAAGTTAAACCGCGGACAGCTAGACAGACGGACTTGGCAAAACTATAAGGGTTTCTGGAACGCTAAAAAAGCATATTTTTGTTTCAGGTCTGAGTCCAGCTCATCTCTATGGGAAAAAAGTTGCAGTTTTTGTTGGATCATCTTTTTCTGACAACGAAACATATGGTTTCACGGATGGGTGCGCCAAACACGGTCTAGGCATATTAGGGTCAGTTACATCGCCATTACAATAATTAACTGCTTAAAACTTTTTACAATTTACAGACCAGAAAAAATTAATAAAAATTACACAGAATTTTATAACATTATATGCCCATTTTACTGAACTTTGCACGGAGGTGGTGCACTAAACCATTAGATTTTTACGTTGGTGTAATGATACATAGTTATTTTTTCTTTATAGAGCGAGTAAGACAATGTTCGCGAATCGCATCTCGTACTGGCTGAATATAAAAGGTCCGTCACTATCAATGGATGAAGCTGACTGTAGTTCCACCACAGCACTTGAAGCGGCATATTCAGCCCTGAAACGTGGGGCTTGTGATTCAGCTATTGTTGGAGGTGCATTTTTAAGTCTCCATCCACAGGGATCTGTACATCACGGGAGGTCAGTCTCATAACTACCCAAAATTTCATGATCTTTACGTAGATCTATTATGTATTACAGCAGTCGCGATTTGGTCGGTAGAAGTTACCAGCTAGCAATTGTTTTATTTAAATTTTCAGGCTTTCTGCTACTGTCGCACAAGATGGCAAGACAAAATCATTCGCACAAGACGCCGATGGTTATATTTTGTCTGACGCAATCAGTGTAGTATTTTTGCAGAAAGCAAAAGACGCGAACAGGTAAACAATTATTCATAGATAAAAAATTATCAAGACGTTAAAACATTGCTCATTTAAATAATATTTATATATATATATATATATGTATTATATTGTTGTATTTTTAGAGTCTACGCGGAATTAGTACATGTGAAAAATGAATTCATTTCTGTACCGAGTGATAAAACGGGGCCCAAATTCGGTTACTGTCGGAACCCTCAGACTACGGCTGGGTTTATTAGACAGTTCTACAAGGAAGTGCAGGTGGCACCACAGGAGATAGAATACGTAGAAGGATATGGCACAGGTGAGAGAAGTTTGGAGGTGGGGGAACACATCGTTCCTCAACTTCCAAACATGATGAGATACTTGATGTTCAAAATCAAATTCAAAGCATTTATTTCAAATAGGGCACAGAAAAAGTACTTTTGAACGTTAAAATTTACAATAAGATAGAATTGATTATAGTCACCCCTTCCAAAGGGTAGTTTCGTATGGAAAAGAATGAGCAAGAAACTCCACCGTTACTCTTTTAAAATTTTTTACAATATTTTATACCCATTAATTATATAATTATATGAAGACGATGCACCTTAAATAAAATTACTATAACATAACAGCTATAAAAATTAAAATTAAGTAATGACATATGACAATGATAAATGAGTGATGTGATATATACATTTTGTTCACATAACATACAAACTTTGTAATATGTGAGCAGCATTGTTTTCGTATGCTGCACTGGTTAACGTCATCACGCCAACGCCGGCTGTCGCTGAAAACCAGCGCTGGGGCTCTGTCTCGCATAGGGTCGTAGCATTATACTGAGCGATTGCCGTTTCGCGTGGATGTGACGCATATTTTCCCCCAACTCGTTCTTTTTTGTATTTGTGTGATTTCTCTGCGACATGTTAACCGCAAATAAACGTATTTTCTTTCTTTTTTTCCTTCTTTACGATTTTCTAATATTTTAACATTTAATAAGTCAGTGTGTGAGTTAAAGTAATCGCAGAATATAAAACAATGTCATAAAAATAACAAATTATACAATTCAATTAGCAACCAGTTTGATTTTGTCTAAATGATAAATGATTTTATTGCTGTATGTAGGTTTGTATAAACACGTTTACACGTTAATCATATTTTTTAAACTAGATGAGGTCGGTGTTTCCTATCTGACTACTCTGAGAAGAAAGGCCGAAACAAACTCAGAGGTCACAGTTTCTTTTAAAGTCCAGACATAATCACGTTCAGATCATATGAAAGCCATGTAGATTAGTGTCTGAAATGGTCTTTTGAAGAAAGAACCACACAGATTGAGTGGACCTGTCCAGTCAGTGCACGCATTTGTCAGTAACCGTGCAGCTCAACTCTGAATTGAAGGAGCTCAACGATTCGACGAACAATACTAAAGAAAGGACATTTGGGTAGGCCACATAAATTACTCAAACTGCCAGATCATGATTAAAACTAACTGAGAAAAAAACAAAAAGGCAATGACCCACATAGTCCTCACATTCATAATAATTAAAATATATAATACTTTTTACAGTAAATATTCATGTCTAAAATAGTTAGCAAAATAAAATAACACTCAGTGCAAATTTATTGGAGCAGCTCAGTCCCAAGCTTTTTTATCCTCGATATAGTCTTTCACGGTATTATAGGCTTTCTAGCATAGATTTCGCTTTATAAAAAATTTGAATTTTTTAAGGCTTAGATCTAGAATGCGGGTAGGAAATTTATTAAACTCAAACGCAAACTCAAAGCATTTATTTCAATTAAACCATTTACAACACTTTTGAATTGTCAAAGAGTCTGTTAGTTAGTCAGAAAGTTGAAGCTAGTTGCCCATTCCAAAACGTAGATCTCTATGGAGAAGAACGGGCAAGAAACTGTAAGGACACTCTTTTTAAATCAAGATATTACAAAATCCTGGGTAGATTATTCTTGTTGCTTCTATATGCGAGAACAATGAAAAAAATACATAGAGAAACAATTCAAAATATAAGATTAATAATAAAAATAAGCCGTGGCAGCTAAGAGATGACCAGTCTCAACTGACGGCGCCCGTTCACGAACATGACGCGTGGATCAGAACCATCCAGCTCAACCATTTTGTAGGGAACCGAATGATCCAACACACGCGCCACCAACAGTGAGACATTTAAGTGGTCATGACATAGTCTCAACTGCCATGCTGTCAAGTCAACATAATTATATAATGAACGAATTCATGGTACTCACATTTACAAAATTGAAAAAATGCTTCTAAATTATACAAAACTATAGTTAGCTATGTATTTGAGCGATGAATACAATTTTACTACATAAAAGAAAAGAATCATTAAAATGTCTATTGGAGTTATTCAATAATAAAATATTTTATAAAAAATAAACAAACGTTAAGTTCGCAATGTCAGAAAAATAAAAGGGGGAATAAGAAAGGAGTACCTCTTCCAAACATTCAAATTTTAACTAGTGCGCCCAAGTGGCTGTGGAGCAGGACCAGCATTAAGCCAAGCATTTTTATCTACGATATAGTCATTGAACTTATAATATGCTTGTCTACATAGTGTGCGTTTAATGCATGTTTTAAATTTCTTCTCATTTAGTTGAAGAATATCGAGTGGTATTGTATTATAACATTTTACACAGTACCCCATAAAAGAAGTATGTACTTTAGACAACCTGAAACGTGGTTGATCTAATTTGTTGCTATTTCTAGTGTTGAAATTATGCCTGTCACTTATTTTACTAAAAAGATGTAGATTTTTTCGAACTTAAATAATGTTTTCATCTAAATATAAGGTACCGTCATGACGTTAATTTTTAAACGGTTCCCTTAGAGATTCGCGGTTGCGGAGGTTGTTTTTGACAGCCCTCTTTTGCAGAATAAAGATAGAATCAATATCTGCAGCCCGTCCACACAGCAGAATACTGTAAGACATGATGCTATGAAAGTAACTAAAATATACTAGTCTCGCGGTATCCACGTCTGTTAATTGACGGATTTTCCAAACAGCGTAAGCGGCTGAATTTAGCCGCCCTGCAAGTGATGTTAAGTGAGGACCCCACTTTAGTTTTGAATCAAGCGTAATCCCCAGGAAAACCGTTTTTTCGACGAATTCTAGTATGTCCTTATTCAATACAACGTGACATTTACTACTTCTAACATTCGGTAACGCGAATCTTATGCATTTAGTTTTCTTCTCATTTAATACCAAATTATTACAGTAAACCAATTATGAACCTTAGACATGGCGTTATTTACGTCGTCAAGCTCATGAGCATGTCTGTTTATTTAAAAAATCAGTGATCTATCATCAGCAAATAACACCATTTGAGGTCGGTTTTTCAGTAAATGAGGTAAATCATTTATATATACTAAAAAGAGGAACGGACCCAATATTGAGCCCTGCGGTACATCCATTTTGACTTTTAAGCCCAATGAATTTACACCGTTTATTTGAACTTGCTGCAGTCTATCATTCAAATATGATTTTACTAAGCTAAGCACAAGTTTACCCAGTCCGTAATGCGCAAGTTTCAAGAGCAGTGTTTCGTGAATCACGCAATCAAATGCCTTGGATAGGTCACAAAAGATGCCTATTGCATCTTGTGCCTCCTTCCATGCGTTAAAGATATGTTTTAATATTGTAACACCGACGTCGGTTGTACAACGTCCTTTGGTGAAACCATACTGTTGATCGTGTAGGATGTTATTACGATTAAAATGATTGAGCATTTCATTTAATATTACTTTTTCAAACACCTTGCTGAAAACTGGAAAAACCGATACGGGTCTATAATTATTAGTGTCTTTGCTGTCTCTAGATTTCAAAAGTGGAATTATTTTGCTATACTTCATTAAATCTGGGAATACCCCTTGATCTACACATAAATTAAATATTAAAGCTAAATAGGGTGCAACTGTCTCAATAATAGATTGACAGACTTAAGTAGACATGCCCCACAGATCTTCTGTAATTTTGATCTTAAGTTGCTTAAATGCCTTTACAACGACCACAGGGTTTATATGTTTAAATTTAAATTCTATAGGACAGGCCAAAACTTGCGCTCTTAATAAATCAATAGCAAGTGAGGGTGAGGAATTTAAAGTTTCTGTAGTTTTAATTGGAATATTAGTAAAGAAAGTTGCAAATTCCTGAGCAACATCGATGTTATCGCTAATGAGACCGCGGGAAGTATCCAGTGTGTAATCAATATTATGCCTTTTGTTCCTGTTCGTTTCATTGTTAATAATTTTCCAAACTGTCTTTATTTTATTATCTGTTGATTTAACCTTGTTGCTAATGAATGACGCTTTAGCTGCTTTGCACACATTATTAAACGTTTTCGAGTAAGTAGCAACATACTTATTGAAAGTTTCCGTGTTAATATACGGCTTAAGGCCATATAGTTCAAATAATATTTTCCTACTTTTCCTGATGCCTTTAGTTGCCCAGTCACTGAATAAAAACTTAGGGCAAATAGTTTTAGGTTTCTTCTTAAAAGAATTATTGAACTCTGCACTAATAAAAATAATTCTTTATACAAAATATTACCATCATTCATATTTAGGCCCTGAGCACTTAACTTGCTAATTAAAGCGCCATTAAACTTATTTAAGTTAGCCGATGTTATTGGTCTAGTTTGTATCTGCACTTTTTGTATTGGTGTGTTGGGCTCAAAAGTAACAGTTTGACCGCTGTGATCAGAAGGGAGATAATTTACAATGGCTTTATCTAAATAGTCGCAGCAATAAAAAACATTATCAATACATGTAGCAGTAGCCGTAGTTAGTCGCATTGGTTCCAAAAACATATTTGATAGATTGAATGATTTAAAGAGGCTTAAGAATCTACTGCTATTTGAATTATTTTCCAAAATACTAATATTAAAGTCACCACAAATAATTACTGATTTATTAGTTGTTAGTTTTGCCAAAACATCTTCCATTACTGACTCAAATATAGAGTAGTTTTGATAATTTGGAGGTCTGTAAACGCACACTATAAAATGCTTATCTAGCTCAACACAGGACAGTTCAATGCTCGACCGATAGTTCAATTATGTCTTTACGAGACTTAGATCTTATACAATTTTTAATTAAGATTAGTGAACCTCCACGCAGCCTGGATTTTCGGTTAAAACAACTGCCCACACTATAGTTCTCATAATTAATTAGCACTTTATAATCTTTCAACCAGTGCTCAGTTATACAAATAATATCAAACATTGTTTTTTCTAATAACTTATAAATAAATTTCAAGTAAAGTTAATAAATAAATAAAAATATACATAAATAAATACATTTACAAAAGCCGCGGTGACTTGAAAATCTGATTTAATTATATTGTCATCAATATCAAGGCTGTACTTACTACATCGGTTGCATGACCTTCCCCTTTCGCTATTAATGATACTCCATATCATTTTAATTACATTACTCCTATTTTTAATGTTTTGAACTCAAATAACTTGATTTGGCGATACTACAAACTCTTTTAAATAATTTAGAATAATTCAAGTCCGTTCATCATATAATTCATAAAGTTGTTTTCTAGTTTTATGTTTACCAATGGTGGCCCAGTCACTGAAGGAAGCGTTACTATTCACCGAGAATGTCTTTGGAATGAATGTGTTATCAAATTGTGTACAATACATATAAAAAATCATATTGTTCATTAGGGTCATCATTATTTGGCAAAAATGGCAATTTACTCAAAAGTTTATTTTTAAATATTTCCAAGCGATTAGCAGTTTTTGGGTTAACAGTGATATCTTTTTAGTAACTCTTTTTGTTTTTATTTGGAATAGTGATCAATTGTCCGCAATGATCTGAGTCTATTAAATTAATAATTTATTTGTGGGTTGGTATAACCTCTGTATAAAATGTATTTAGGCATGTGGCGAGGGAGTTATTCTAATGGGCTCCAAAAATTGACTAGCAAGATTGTATGACTGAAACAAACTTAAATTTTAGTACTTAACCCAGAATTTTCTAAGAAATCAAGATTAAAATCACCACAAGTGATGACAGACTCGTTTAAATTACAAATTTTGTGCAACGCTTCATCCATAACATTTTCAAAACAATCATACAATCCTGAAGGAGGTAGTAGTACGTAGGAGTACACACTTAATATAATGAACTGCTCCAATTCTACACAGGCTATTTCAATTGTCCGTTCAACAGAGAGGCTCACAATATCTTTGCGGTCTTTAAATTTACGCTGGTTATTTACTATAATTAATGAGCCACCATGTATAGCATTTACTCTCTGCTGAACGAACTACCAACCTGGTGATTACTAAAATTGAACATGAACTGGTGGCTTTTAAGCCAATGTTATGTCATACAAAGAATATCTATATTGCAATAATTCAGGAATAATTCTACTTCTTAAACTTTCTTCAAAAACCTTTGAATGTTTTGATGCACCAGGTTGATACTATTAAAAAAAAATCACTTTCATTTGATTTATTATTTGCCTTAGTTACATTTTAGCAAGTGGTTGCCTCTATTGTCCTAATTTCTAATTAAAATGATGATCAATGTCATTAATTTAGACCAAATTATTAGCAGAATAATTTAAAAAGTCATTACATTGCTCAAAAGAATCAATTTGTTAGCATATGAATCATACATACGTAATCAAAGCCCTCAAAATTTCCAGAATTGATAACCATGTTGACATTTTACAAAAAGAAAACAGCAGCCCTAAAAATCCCCAAAATAGCCAGGTTCAACTTATTAATAAAAATAAAAACATATACGCCACCTTAAGTGACAAAAAAAATGGATGACATGCTTATTTACCACATTAAAAATGAATAATCATATAAATTTTCATTAAAGAATTCATCCAACATTTTGTATCCTAAAACTGATGACATTCACAATCATCACTGCCTCCAAAATCCCCAATAATAACTATCACATAGAATATCAAAAAAAAAATTGTGGCTCCATTTTGAATTTGATAATATTTATCCGTAATTAAAATCCATTATTTAATTATTTATAAACCAATTTTTGGTAATAAGTTTGATACTCGTACTTTTGGTCCAAAAAGTATCAACTTTTTCCGACTTCCGAAAAAAGTAATTTTTTTACGTTGTAGTGTTTATTTTTGAAGTCGGTTGTAATTTTTTTTTTTAAATGGTTGTACTTAATTTGTACGAAGTTTTCGCGATAAATCACTATACAGCGTGACGCTACAATAGTGACATTAATTTAACACAGGGTAGGGCTACTGGCCAGTTACAATAAAATATAATAAGAAAAATAAATCCTAAATTAAAAATTTAACAAACTAATTAATAAAAAGAGTAATCAAAATTGATAACACTCTGTATACAGATTCATTCATGAAGCTACTTATGTTCTACTAACACTTCGTGCGCAGGCAACCTCGCAACGCACGTGCTTCGTCCGTTGCTTTGACAGCATAATATCAAAGTAGCCGAGCGGTGCAGGCACCTACATTAGCACCACAGTCCGAGCGCAGCGAGATGTGTAATCAAATCACTAATCTCTTATCATCTCTTATCAGTTATAACCACTATCACAATCACAATGAATCACAAGTTTTATTGATTTGTCATATTTAAAAAGAAAAGCAAGTTTTCAATGTGACTACCGCTGCTTGCGGACACAGAAGTCTAAACGGCGTTTCATGTTTTCCCGCGCTTTTGAAAATAATTTTTCAGCCAAAACCATTTCCGTCAATTTCTCAAACGCAATAACTCGCGGAACATCCTTATCGCAAGGGTGGCATTTTGATGGGCTTCTCCGTAAATTAGGACAATGTCCGCTATTCAGCTGCCATGTAGTTCGCATGTATGCTCGTCTGGCTGAAGGAAGGGAGAATCTTCCAGCCAGACGGGTGATATAATTTTTATCTGAAGGGCCCAAAATAATTGCTGACTTAAAAAAATTGACAGGATTTATCAATGAATAAACTGTTTACAAAATGAATCACTACGCAAATAGTAAAAACCATTAATTCCACCGTGATCACGTTAAAAAGTTTTTATGAACATTTTTGTTTTACCACATTTCGGGGGTTTGCACAGGCGTACCGGATGCTGACAAATCTGAGCTGGAATCAATTGAAGAAGTCTACTGCAAAGATAGGCAAGACCCCCTACTAGTCGGCAGCGTGACATCTAACGTTGGCTTGACAATGGCAGCATCTGGCATGACTGCTATCACTAAGGTTTGTAGCTTACGGTACCTACTAGAACTAGACTAGATCTCTTTGCAAATAAGCTTGTCTGGGGAAGTAGGTACCACACCGGTCATTTTGGTGGAACTATTTAATTATGCTTACCAAACATGCAGGTGTTACTTGGCTACCACACCGGTCAGCTAGCCGCCAACATGCATTGTAGTAGTCCGCGGCAGGACGTGGTGGCTCTGCGCGAGGGGCGCATGCACGTCGTCACTGAGCACCAGCGCTTCCGCCGCTCCTACGTCGCCGTCAACGGCATGTCCGCCACAGGTGTCAACTCTCACGTGCTGCTGCATGGACACTATAAACCCAAGGTACCTTTACTCAGTAATGTCACGTCTCTGTTAACTGTGTTTAACACGTTGATAATTGTACGATGAGAACTAACACGTTCAATATCGAATTACGACAGATTTGCTGCCCAGACACGCCTTAACAACTATTAAATGTTCCAGGACCTTTCCCGCTACCAGTCTTCTATTCCACGCTTGGTCACATTATCAGGCCGACAAGAGTCTGCCATCACTAAGATATTTGAGAACCTCAAGTCCAGACCCATCGATGCTGAAGAATTGGCATTGTTGCACAACATCCATGCAAACAACATCTCTGGACATTTAGGCAGGGGATATGCAATACTAGGTACGGACAATTTGATGTCATAGTAACTATGTATCATTATTCAGTCGAAACTCGTTGCTGGACATAGGTATCCCCAATCATTGAAACAAGGATCGGTCCTGTGCTTCTCGCATCCAGTGGATTCCCATGACCTCCACCAGGTTATCGATCTAGCTTTTAGGAAGCCACCCACGCTGTGCCTTCCGAGATCCAGTCACCACTCCACAACTTATTGGCCCCATCAACTGTCTGTTGGCAACAATTACATTATATTACACATATTATTTCTTCCTAACCTGAGTCAATATATCGTAAAATTCAATGTTTTATTTTCATCTTGCCAGACACGGATGTGAACCAAAAAACTGTGAGTTTGTGCGAGAAGGCTGAGTACTTCGACAACGGCCGACGACCGCTGTGGTTCGTGTATAGTGGGATGGGCTCGCAGTGGGTAGGTATGGGCACGCAACTCATGCGCATACCGACCTTCGCTGCTGCTATACAACGGTAATTGTAAAACATCAGTAGTTTAATCAGAAATGTTAAAAAGTTTAAGTAGCACAGGGAATATAAATTCTGTAATTTTGCATACTTTCTTTCCCTCATAAATTATTCGAACGTTACGATACTACTACAGGTATTGAACTGAATACTTTGTTACAGTTGTCATAAAGTGATGGAACCTGAAGGTCTTGACATTGTTAACATTATAACGTCTACTGACAAAGACGTATTCGAAAATATCCTACACTCCTTCTTGGGGATCGCTGCTATTCAAATCGGACTTACAGATGTCCTTCATGAACTGGGCTTAAAGCCTGACGGAATCATAGGTACGTCGCATTAATGTTCAAAGGTTACATATTTTGGGAAGTGATAGCCTGATTCTGTCCGAGCTCATGGAAAAATTACTTCGTTTATATGTTTGCTATTTGAAAGTATATCTACACCCCAAAACTGTGCTTTATTCGAAAATATTGCCTTTAGTTTATTTTCATTATATTTTTGGGAGGCCTGTGCCCCGCAGTGGGATACCCAACAAAGATTGAACTTGGTGCACTTGCATACTATATACAGGGATAATCATCGGTCAGTATTTAGCTGGCCTCTACGAGTTGTCTTCGGTCCCTCGTGCGCCTTCAAAAGGTCCGGGACCCCAGGGTCCCAAGATATGTCAAAGACAATAAAATAATAATAGTACTCCTCGATACAGCTCGCATTTGTGAGGAAGTTCCTGTCTCTGGAGCCCTTGGTGGCTTGGACCTGCTCCTGATACCGGCGGACCACTATTTTTAAACGTTTTTATGTAAAAATATTTAAAAATGTAATTTATATGTTTACACAATGACTAAATGAAATAATATTTTTTTGCCATATACGTGGATCATAACTAATTCTTGCAGGACACAGTGTTGGTGAGCTGGCATGCGCATACGCCGACGGATGTTTAACAGCGGAACAAATGATGATGTGCGCTTACCAACGTGGACGTGTATCGCTGGAGACTCCCATCATACATGGTTCAATGGCTGCTGTCGGTCTGGGATATGAACAAGTAAATCCAATAATTCATTATTGTTTCATCTTGCTACCCTATTACTGAACCATCTGTATGCCTGTGAGAAGAATATTTTTAACTCTCTAAGAATCCGTGTTACTATAATAACCTCCTTTTTTGGGTTTCATGGCATAGAATAGAATAGAATAGAATATTTATTTGCCAGAAACATGGTATGTTTAAAGAGGTGTTCATAACATTTCATAGTGTTACATCTCTCACCGTTTTAACGGTATGCAAAATCAATTTACAATTACATAAAATCATTGAAGAAATTTTCAATTTACATTTTTAAATTAAATAAATTCTAACATATATACATAAACAACCTAAAGATAGTTAAAAGAAACCATGAAACAAAATCCTTTTTTTCAAATGTTCGAAACACTAAGTCCTGTCTCATCATTATATTACATGCAAAATTGCAAAGTTTAAAAAGGACATAAGGGTTATAGTATCCAAGGTATAATATTTTGTTATTGTTTATTCTTTGACAACTATGGTTATTTTTCCATTATTTTATTTTTTGAATCTTTTGAATTTTTATTCGTTGAGTTTTTTATATTTGTATTTTTTTAATTTGGTGCTACCTCTGTAGTTTGTACTTTATTGTTTTGTATGATTGTATATACATACATTCATAAACTCACGCCTTCTTCCCATGGGGGTAGATAGAAACTACAAAACGCCACCTGCTACGATCCGTTCATACTCCTTTTGCCTCGTTAACGTTCCTACATCTGGTCATACACGCACGCCGGTTACGAGTACTACGCACCTGACCTTTCTGAAAAACATCACCAATAAGGTCACTATATGTCTTCCTAGGGCGTCCCCTCCCGGCATTTCCACTCACATCTGCCTTGTAAATACCTTTAGTGTAGTGTAGTGTGTGTGTAGTCGCCCTTCATTCATCCTCTCAACATGACCAAACCATCTAAGCATACCCTTTTCAATTTTTGTCACTACATCTTCTTTTAAACCGCACCGTTGCCTTATCATCATTTTTCAGCCTATCATTCATAGTCACACCACGCATGCTTCGCAAGGAACGCATTTCCACAGCATTTATTCTACTTTCATGCTTCTTTGCCACACCCAACTCACTCACCACTCACACACTTCCATACATAAGCGTAGGCACCAGCACACCATTGTGAACAACCATTTGTGTTTTTTTGGACATCAATTGGTTGGTTACAATTGCATGTGTAGCACCATTCACTTTATTTCCTGCATTTACTCTTCTTTCCACATTTCCATCAATCTTTCCATCCCTTGTAAAAAGACTCCCCAAATAAACGAACTCACTTGCTCCACACTCTTACCATTTAATTTCACATCACATATCGATACATCCTCATCTCTTTCAAACAGCATGACCTTCGTCTTATTTACATTTATATTCATCCCTTTCATTTTATATGTTTTGTTTTTTTTATGACTGTATTTTGATTTATTTTAATGTTTTCGTCCTTGTCAAACTTGTTGTACCTACCTAGATATTAAGTGAATGATGTCGTCTCCTATAATTGGAGCGCACACTGGTATTTGTCCCTGTTTATGTTAACATGCATGTAATTGTGTAGCCTCTGTTGGCGATCCAAAGATAAATAAATGAAATAAATAAATAAATCATTTTGGTATTTATTTTCAAATATAGTTATCGAAGATATGTCCGCCTGAGATCGACGTAGCGTGTCATAACGGGCCTGACTCCAGCACCATCTCAGGACCTGCTGGCATCATGAAGGAGTTTGTCGCTCAGCTCGTGGTGAAAGGCGTGTTCGCAAAGGAGGTGCCGTGTTCCAACATACCGTACCACTCGCGATACATCTCAATTGCAGGTATGAGGTATAGTCATATTTAACCTTTTGAACGCTTCCATGGGCTATACGTCGAATGGAAAACCTGGCCCGGGCGCCCACGACGTCAATAGCCGTCAAAAAGTAGGTCATCATCAACGTTAATAGCCTAGCCTTTTCCAACTATGTTGAGGTCGACTTCCGTCAAAAAGAGGTCACGGAATAAAAATATGAAATCATAAGTTGCCACCCGTATAGGGCACAACAATGCGTTTATCCGATGGTGTTCAGAAGGAAATTTAATTAGCACATCATATTATGGAAGATTAAATGCCAAACTTTTTTCAGGGCCTCAACTTCTAAAGTTACTGAAAGAAGTAATAAAGAACCCGAAGCCCCGCAGTGAACGTTGGCTATCGACCTCTATTCCGCAGAGCGAATGGAACGAAGATTTAGCTAAAAATTGTTCGGCAGAATATCAAACTAACAACCTTCTGGTGAGTAGCGGTAGTTTTTTGTTTATTGATTCAATCATATTTTTATTCAAGAAGACAAGGCATCAAAGTCACAGTAAACTAAATACTGTGTCAAAGTACTCTTCCAGATTACTCTCAAGTCAAAACGTGCCCAGAAATCCCACGCTGAATGACATTGCTAATTCTTTAGCCAATGAACGTGCTAGCTATGATCTGATCACCCGTGGCGTTTCAGAGAATAGGTTACAGCTATGACCACTATTACGACAAAAATGGAAATGATATCCACTCAGATTTGTTACAGCTGTAATGACAATCATATCATTTTGTCTAAATAGGTTTTATTATTATTTTATAGTTATTTTAAATAGATTCTTTATTATTTATTTTTCTGTGAATGTGAGAACCTTGTAGGCTTATAGACTTATAGATGTTTCGATTTGTTAGCCATTTTTTATTTTGTTACATACCTGGTATTTGTTGACATGCCGACACAGTCTTCTCATACCTATGAAAACTTAAAAGAGTAACCGTGGAGTATCTTGTGCGACTCTTATTTTTTATAGAAAACGGTATGGAAAATAAAATAAATTAAATTTAAAAAAAAACATTCCCACGTGGGTTTCCCCTTCCCCCTTTCCCCGTTTTTTTCTGTTCTGACCTATAAACGATACTAATTGTAGCGTCAAAACTGATCTGAGTTGGTTGTATGTCGCAGAGCCCTGTGTTGTTCGAGGAGACGCTGCTGCTGATACCTAGCAACGCTGTGCTAGTGGAGGTGGCGCCGCACGGACTGCTGCAGGCCATCCTCAAGCGATCCATGCCGGCGGAAAGTCGGCATGTTTCGCTCACCAGGCGCGGACATCCTGACAATACGCTTTTCTTACTCAAAGCGGTTGGCGAGTAAGTACCTACTTATAAATTCTTAAATGTTAATGACTGATTGATAGCGACAAAGTTAAAGTTCTAATTACGAAAACTAACGCCAAACTCGAGTAGAACTTGTCAATTTTGTATTAAGAACTTTACTCTAAATAAAATTTATGAGCTCGAAGGTGTAGGTTGGGACTAAAATTTGAAATTGTTTTTTAATAAGACGGTTGCCATTGGCTGTACTGTCTGTCTGTAAGAAACTACACTTATGTGCTTACTCTAATATAGATTTGATCGTGTGAATAGTGCACTTTTGTAAAAATTGCTGTTTTTTGTTAATATTTCAAAGTGGTTTCCACATCAGAACTTGTATAGATTCATGAGAGCTGTGTCCTGTAAAAGTTCGTTGGTATTTTGTGTGGACCTTATATTTTCAAATTCTACGCTATTTTTTGTGGTCAATCCTGTCTCGAGTTGAAGTTTCACATTTAAAACGGTTTAGAAATTAATATGTAACTTTTGTAAGGACTGCCTGCAGTATAGTTTCTCATTCTTTCTTTATTATTGGTTGGTTATTGAAATGGGCTGATTAAAAACAAAAGACAGTCAGTCGGCGGCTGTAGTTGTTTTTACATGATATATGTATTATGTATAGTACGCTCACAGTCGGCCGCCGACTCTACGCTTAGGTGTGAAGAGGGCCTAAAAAATCACATTATCGACATGCACCCCATTATGGCACCCGTTCTAACCATCTATTTATAAATTACAATAACTGATTTATTAATTATTTTATTCCTACAGTTTGTACATGCACGGATACACACCAAAGGTACAAGCTTTGTACCCGAAAGTGGAGTTCCCTGTATCTACGGAAACACCTATGCTGTCACATTTAGTCGAATGGAACCACAGTGAAACATGGTAAGTCCATTAATTTCATTAACTGAATATATCTATACAAACAATACCAGCCCGTTATTGTCCTACTAAAGGCAAAGGATTTTTTATTAGTGTAGTTGAGCATTGATCGCCTCGCTTGCTAATTATATATTTTTAGGAATTTAAATAGATTTTTATTAAAAAAAAAAGGTAAATTACTACAATCAAACGTATTTTTAATAATTTAAATTTTACAAAAGAATAACATATTTCTAATTAAAATTAATGACACAATAAGATCCTAGGTCGATGTTCACGAGCGCGCGTCTGTCGAAAAAAAGGGAGCGCGCCGGTTTCCGTTGGCTTATATAGGTGCTGGTCACTCGTAGCTCCCTCTAGTCTGACGTTGCAGCTAACACGGCCTCTCCTGACGGGGCAGCGTCCGCGATGCCTTCTGCAGACGGTCTTTGTTCTGGCTCAGCAGTCTCAATCACAGAATCCTCATAACCTGGGGAGGCAAACAACATACATGTTAGATCTAACATACATCATGTTCATCATAGTTTTATACTTGGATGGGTCAAGATATCACTATACATTTATAGGTACATTTCAACATTAATGAGCGATGCCACACAAGGCCTTATACGCTGCAACCAAGTACGATACCAGTCCTGTTACATGAAATTAATACGACAATCTCGATGCCACACAAGGCTTTACGCGAGGTAAATAGGACGCTATTTCGATGCCACACAAGGCCTTACACGAATATAAAACAGTACAATGCCTTATGCCGAAGCCATCCAGGCCTTACATGTATATTACAGCACAAACATACTTGTTTGTTCCCAGTCAACTCAACGCCACACAAGGCCTTATAAGAGTTGATCCAGATCACCGTGATATCCACATAACGTAATTATGTAGCCATAGCAAACATCTAAGCATATACATGTAGGAAACAGAAACCTTATGCTAAGCAAAAATAAGAGGGAGAAATCTTACATTCAAAGAAGGCTGCACAGGTCTCGGGAGTCCACTCGCCTCGCCACGGTATCATATATTCCGCGGCTGCTTGCGTAGTTTTTCCATAAGAGCCCGCCAAGAGCCGTAGTTCATATCGACTATTTGGCAAAGCATTTATAATACGATATGGGCCCCTGATGCCACTGTCAAGTTTATTAGCAGTTTGAGATGATTTAATTACGAAAACCAGATCGTTCACAGCGAAGGCTCTAGGTGCCTTTCTGTTTTTATTGACACGCGCATCTTGATGACTCCGATTTTGAGCCAATAGATCCTCAGCCCTTTGTCGTCTCATTTCACGCCAGCCTTCGCGATTTGGTGTGGAGCCGTCTACAGTTATGTCCCGGATGAGAGCATTTATAGCAGGAGTAGTCGTGTCACAGCCGATAAGCAGATTTAATGCTGAGCATTGAGTACTTTTCTGTTTGTTGATGTTTAGTACCAGCTGTAACCTCCAGAGTACATCGGACCAGGATTTGTGTCTATAATTTACATCTATCCTAATCATGTTCAGTACTGTTCGACAATACCGTTCCACTTGGCCATTCTCTTGGTGCATTTCGGGCGTTATGAAATGTACCTGAATACCAAAATCTGCTGCCCATTCGCCAAAGTCGGCACTGTCGAACATTCTGCCCCTATCACATACTATTAATCTAGGAGTACCAAAAATCGACACCGCGTTAGTAAATGCTCGTTTTAGTTCCGCGCTTTCTTGTTTATACATAGGATACAGAAAACAATATTTCGTGAAAGCGTCGATTATAATAAGAATGTATTTGTACCCATTAGATTCGGGTAGAGGGCCAAGTGCATCCGCGTGCACTGTATCAAAAGGTATTATGGGTTTCGTCCATGATACAATTGGCTGTAAAGGGGCACGAAGCACCCTTTTGTGTGTTAAGCAAACAATACAATGACCTATGTATTTCTTGACAAATTGGCGCATGTTAGGAAACCAAAAATGTTTTAAAATTAAATCAAGCACCTTTTCATTATTAATGTGTCCGTGTTCATCATGAAATACACGTAATATACTTAACCTAAAACCCTTTGGAACATAACATAGCAGTCGTGATTGCTCACCTATCGGATTGTACTTATAGTAAAGTAAATTGATTTTCTTTACATATCGTGAACTATCTAACTGGCCCTGATCAAGTTTTTCGAGTAAAGCAAGAGTTTCATCGTCAGCGGCCTGTGCCACTTGAGCCCAGTTAATTGGTTTTTGTACGGCGCAAAGGTTAACTGGGTTACGGCTGAGATAGTCAGCATGTGGCCTAAACTGACCTTTTCGATACTCGAGAGTAAAATCATAGCCTTGTAGGAACATCCACCAGCGTGCCACCCTAAGCAAGAGATCCTTTTTACGCTGAGTCATCTTTAAGGCATTGCAATCCGTAACCACCTTAAAGTGTTTACCAACAAGGTATTGTCGGAAATGTTGCAAGGCCTTAACTACAGCAAGAGTCTCCAACTCATAGGAGTGGTACCTGTGTTCCGCCCCTACAGTGACTTTACTATAGTACGCTACTGCATGTCTACGTCCGTCTTGTCCAGTTTGCATTAATACGACGCCGTATCCTAACGAACTTGCGTCAGTGTGAACCTCGGTTTGCAAAGATGGATCAAAAATTAATAATGCAGGCTCACTAGTCAAAATCGAGAGGACTTCTTGTCTCGCCAGCTCCTGCTCTTTACCCCAATGAAACTTAAGAGCGGGTAGTAACCAAAATTGCCTATCTTCAATTTAATTTTTCATGAAATTCATAAGACTTAGGTATAAAATAAAAATAATATGAGTAACTACATGATATTTTGAAACTTTTTGTGGAACAGAAACACAATACGTTAAAATTTTCTCGATAAAATAACATCACGAAGTTACCCCTAATTTTCACGTTTTTTCAATTTGTACTTAATATGTTAATGACTAATAGGATAATTTTTTAATGATTATCTGTATCAAGACAAGGCGAAAAAAATTGTGCAGGCATTTTTTGAAATTCCTTTTATTTTTGGAATTATTACGACTAGAAGCTTTAAGCACTTACGACGTTTTTAGTTCGTGGAAGAAGTCATCTTCCGTCGCACGTTGCGGGAACTTCAAGCATATTTTTGTTTCACAAATCAGTCGCCGTCGCTCTGTTGAGACGAGAGGACTGCGCTTGAATTTTCTGCTGCTCTGCGATTTAATTTATTTGCGTAAATAATATTTTCGTAATTTATCACATTGTTGGAATGAAACTGTGAAATACAAAACATGAAAAAATCACTAAAACCACTTCCGAAACGATTATTAAAATCTTTAAGAATTGATAAACTAAATAAATACCACGGCTAAACTATAAAATAAAAATATTATAATAATTCAATGTTGATATTTGAATACTCAAGATGACATACAATTATTTGACAGATTTTTTACTGGTATAGTACAACTAGCGCCATTTAGAGTACGGTACCTCAAAAGAAAAATCGAAACCCTTATGGGATCACTTTGTTATCCATCTATCTGACCGCTTATCTCAGGAATGCGTGGGGGTATCAAGTTGAAATTGATATCAAATACTTACATAAACGGTCCTTTGGAGCTGTAAAAAAAAACGAGCTTCTAAGACGTTGACTTAGTATCTTGGCATAAATTGCCATTCATTTCGCATATCTTGACACTCGCAAATAAATTAAAACCCATAAGATACATGTCGTTGACCTAGAATCATGAAATTTGACAAGAAGCAAGGTACAGGAATAGGTACAGGAAAGTCTCTGAAAATTGTTCAATTGTAGTTATGTTACATAATGTATGGAACAATATTTTTTCAACGACAACGTTAGGTTTGTCTTTCAATTCGGTATCGAAAATTTATAGGCCGTATCTTGAAGTAACATTTAGTCTTTATTTCATTTAAGTCAGTCTAATCTCCAATCTAACATCCCACCAGCATCGGTAACAGATTCACGGACATACAATAATATTTAATAATATACCTACTTGTACACATAGGTAAATTGAATAAAACAGTTTCATCTGATTATTTTGCGTATACACACTACACACAAGATTCAAATTCAAATGCCTAAATATACGCCGGGCGAAAAGTTTCTGCTGGCGGGAAGGGATTATGTTTTGTTTTTGTCGTGTTTGATGAGAGGGGTAGGCAAAGAGGCGCGGGTGAAACTTGATTTTTTTCTGTCTTGCTGCGCCCTCTTAACATCTTTGCGAGTCAAAGAAGCGATGGGGGCCACTTTAGTAGCGTATCCCGGGATATATCTTCTAAAGTAGCCGGCCAGACCGAGAAACTGTCTCACTTGTTTAACAGTTTTAGGAATCGGAGATTTGGCTAGTGCATCTATTTTTAGTACACTCGGCCGGACCTGACCCTTACTGATGGTCCTCCCAAGATACTCCACTTCAGTGGTAAGGAAGGTGCATTTTCTTAAATTAATAGAAAAACCCGCCTTTGTTAAAACCTCCAGAACAGAATCGAGCAAGGACAAGCCGTCCCCTACGGTGTCACTCAACAACATGACGTCATCGACATAGACCAGGACCTGGCCTGCATCCATGAAAGATCTCAATGTATCAGATATAATACGCTGGTAGACCACAGGAGCGTTAGCAAGACCGTAGGGCATCTTGAGATATTCAAAATGCCCCTCGGGCGTTACAACGCAGTTCGGTGCACAGAACCTTCGTTAATCTTAATTTGGTGGAAGCCTGTCACCATATCAAGCACAGTGAAAAAGTTACACTTCCCAAGCCTGTCTATATGATCATCGATCAAAGGAAGAGGGTATCTGTCTTTTACCGTTATGTTATTTAGAGCTCGATAATCAACAACCATTCTATCCGATCAGTCTTTCTTTTTTACTAACGAAATCGGACTTGCATACGAAGACTCTGACTCACAGATTATACCCCTTTCCTTTAAGTCACTAACAATTTCACGAACACGCAGTTTTTCATCGTATGATAATTTGTATGGTCGATAATTAACAGGTTCCTCACTAGTAAGCCGAATGTGCATCTCTCCGGTATTTACAGTGGTTGTCGCGGTTCCACTGAGAAAATATTTTGAATTCCTGTTTAACACTAACCATAAACGCTCTTTTTCATCACCACACAACTGTGTGTTGATCGAATCAAGTTGCACAGTCGGTTCACTATGTGTCAAGTTATTTATAATCGAACTATTCCTAATTATTCGCTGTGAATCGCCAGTTCGAATGTATGCGATGCCTTTTCTATTTAGTACATCTGTACCAATAAGCACTGGCGTACTAAGGTAATCGCGGGGCACAACATACAGATCTACCTCTAAGGTAACGTCACTAAATTCTATTGACAAAGTTACGAAACAATCGGAACGCATTTCTATTCCACCTAAACCACGCAATATCTGTATGCTCGGGTTCGTGCGACATGAGAAATGTTTGACAAGATCATTAGATATTAAAGAAATACTCGAACCACTATCAATCAGAACATCGGTGGGTACTCCACTGATCACAGCTGTTATGACATCCTTTTTAGTACGATCGCACGTTATTTCACGACAAAAGTTGATATTAGATCTATTTTGCGTTTCAGAACGCTCTTTCGTAAAACAAGTATTCTTCGCGTGACCTACTTTCTTACAAAATGTGCATACAACTTTAGAATCGGATTTGTTAGTAGATTCGGGGGTTAGTCACGGATTTATTTTTATTAATTTTGCTGTCATCAGTCTTACTTCGTTTTGAACAATGTTTGCTTTTATGTCCGGTTTGGTTACAATTATAGCAACGTAGACGTACATCTGTATTGGCAGGACGCTTGCGGAAATGTTCGGTGGAGGAATTAGATCGGCTATTGCGTGTCTGAGTATTATTAGGTACACTTGAACGATTTGTTTTTACATAGATTGATAAGAACTCCACGATGTTTTCTGGTGTTAATTTCGCGTTTGTGGCGGCTGCACGTATTTGTGGATCTTTTATCCCGCGCACAATTATAGCGCACAATAATTCGTCACTTAATCCTTTCACAATGCGTAATCGTAATAGTGATTTTCGCGCGTAGTCTGCATACGTGGAGTACTTGTCAGATTCTTTACACATCACATCAAAAAGGTTATTTGCGACATCAATGTGTCGTGGACAAAGTGATTTAAGCTCTGATTTGAAATTTGACCAAGTACGATTGTTACTGATCCATTCGCGCAACCAGGAACGTGCGTCACCCTTTAGGGATAGTCCCACGCGGGCTAGGCACTCTTTTTCGTCCCACTGGTTTTGCGATTGAGCACGATCCACCTCGTCACACCACGCATAGGCATCATGAATGCTAGGATCGAAATCAGACACATAATAGTGGTTGGATCTCCCGGATTTATGAATTTGAGGGCGTCGATAAGACGCTCCGTGATGTCCGTTGAAGCCGTTGTCGATATAGCTGAGCACCTGGCGGCGCTCTGGGTGCTGGCCATGCTCCCGCCACGTGGCGCGCTCGTTGCGGATGCTGTCTCCGGCTCGGCAAGGGCAGGCAACGGCGGCGTGGATGCACGTGTTTCAACGCGCTGCTCTAGCGTTGCCAGGCGGTTGAGGATTGCTTCCATCGTCGCTCCTAGGTTGACGCGCGCTCTCGCGGTGGTGCTCGTTTTCTACTCGACATTATAACGGAACCAGAAATGACTTGAAGCGGCTTTAATGGCGTTCAATCCCACTTCTGATTTTAGGAATTTAAATAGATTTTTATTAAAAAAAAAAGGTAAATTACTACAATCAAACGTATTTTTAATAATTTAAATTTTACAAAAGAATAATATATTTCTAATTAAAATTAATGACACAATAAGATCGATCGATCGATCGATCGATCGATCGATTCAAAATTAACAGAGAGAAACAAGTTAAATTAAAAATTAAATTAAATAATAATAATTAAATTAAACAAGTTACAAGGCTGAAAGGTAGTTACATTATCTTACAAGTTAGAGTTGCAACTAATACCTAAGCTAAGATAACTTAATATCTTGTAATATAGGTATCAGCGCCCACCCTTATTTGCATTCACATAATATTAATTATAGGTACATTAGAGCCAAAAAACTAAATATAGTTTTATACTTAATTTAAGAAATTAAATTCCCGTTTTAATATTTAACAAGATAAGGAGCATTCTAAGTACAAAATAAACCAGATAAGTTTTTTTTTAATTAGGTAAAGTCAGAGAAATTAATGCCAAGCAAATTGACACCCAACGTCAATTTGCCGAGTTACCGCCATTCCATACAACTGTCAAAGAATTACAGTTTAGTTTTGATTATACGGACAATTTAAGTTAGTGGTCAATTTGCTTATTAATTAATTTCCCTAACTTTACTTACATACAGGTTGGCGATTTAAGACCTATTTTTTTGTAACGAAATCCTTGTAGTCAATGATCATGTCTAAAATAAACATTTAGTCTTCTGAAAAAGTCATAAAGTACTAGCTAGCCAATATTGCCACTCTTGAAGCCATAACCTCGGCGTGCTCGAGGGAATCGCGATTTTAGCAGAAAAACTCAAACTCGAAAGCACTTATTTCAAATAAACCAATTACAGGCACTTTTGAATTATCAAGGGGTCGGTCAGTCAGAAAAATGTAGCAAGTTGCCCATTCCAAAGCGTAGTAGGTACCTATGGAGAAAAACGGGCAAGAAACCCCATGGATACTCTTTTGAATCAAAATATGGTTACAAAATATTGGTTACATCATTCATGTTGGAATTATGCATGTGAGAACGATGCAGAACTTTAAAAGCGTCCGTCATAGAAAGACAAAAACAATTTTAATATTAAATTTAATTAAAATAAGCCGTGGCTGCTAAAAAATGACCAGTCTCTACTGACGGCGGCCGGTAATGAACATGACGCATGGATTAGCACCATTCAGCTCAACCATTTTGAAGGGAACTTAATTATCCAACACACACGCCACAACCAGCGAGATAATTGAGTGAGCATGACATACTCTCAGCCGCCAGGGCACATTCAAGTCAATGAAAGACGAACCTAGTAAATGGTAGCTTTATAGTAGGTACATACTGCTCATACATGTGCTATACAATTATACAATACTAAGAGATTGAATTTATACAATACAAACAGTTTTTACAATCTTCATCAACTCCAACAGTAGTTTCAAATGCTCATCAATTAGTTTATGCGCCCTTGTGGAGCAGGACCAGCGTTGAGCCAAGCATTTTTATCAGAGACGTAATCCCTCAACTTATAATATGCTTGACTGCATAGTATGCGTTTTATACAAGATTCACACGTTTCATTCAGTTGAAGTATATGGGGAGGTATTTTATTGTAACATTTTAAACAGTACCCCGTGAAAGATGAGTCTACTTTAGCCAGCCTGAAACCTGGTTGAACTAATTGGTCCCTATTTCCAGTGATATAATTGTATCTTTCACCTCTTTTTAGTAAAAAGATGTAGATTTTTCCTTACTTACATGATGTTTTCATAGATATATTGACAAGATACCATCATGCTGTTAATATCTTTAAACCGTTCCCTAGAAAGTCGCGCCTGCGGAGGCCATATAAAGCTCTGATGCCTCTTTTCTGCAGAATAAAAATAGACTGGACGTCTCCAGCCCGTCCCCATAGTAAAATACTGTACGACATAAAACTATTTTCTTGCCCATTCTTCTCCATACGAACCTACCTTTTGGAAGGGGCAACTAGAATCAATTCTATTTTTTTTTGGTACATTTTGACGTTCTAAAGTGCCTTTTAGAATAGAATAGAATAGAATATGTGCCTATTTGAAATAAATGATTTGACTTTGACTTTATGAAAGTAACTAAAATAGACTTGCCTCGCGGTACCTACAGTCAAGATTTTTCTTACAGCATATGCTGCTGAACTTAGCCTTCAGAAAAGATAGAAAACTAAACTTACTCATAGTGAGAAACCTGGACTTATCACCAACACGAAATAAAAATGCATGATACATCAAAGATCTATCCCTTTGTTCACGAAAGGAGATGCATTTGGCCTGCCGTGAGACTCTTGCAGGCCGATACTTGGACTTTCGCTTTTTTTTAAATATTTCCTTTATTTCCTTATAGGAACGTAACATATTATGTCGGTGGTGAGAAGCGAGCGGCTGCTGCCTGCCAGTTCCTGAAGTCCATCCATGATGATGAGTACAGCTACCTACAAGGTCACGTTGTTAGAGGTAAAACACTGAATTTAATTTGTTAACGCCCTCACTGTTTGGAGTTGGGATATATGTCTGTTTCATTGTCTATGTGATAGGATGAGATGTATACCATACTTAAGTGTTACATTGTGTACATAAAAACTCTTCCTTACGTGAACTAATTAACATAACTAGCAGGATTCTTCTTCTGCCATCTGAGTATGAGCTACACATGAAAGTCCATACCGTGTCCTTTTTAAGCAGCTTTGCTGCACTCCGTTCCAATTTCGATGGTATAAGTGTGCTAGAGTAATTACAGCCTCATGAGACATTTCAGTTTTGTCTTTAGGATGGCAACGCATTGCAATGCCTTTGGTATTGGAGATATTAAAATCCATAGATGGCGGTCATCACTTACCATCAAGAACTTGCATTTAGCATTGCATGTAAGAATAATGGATGTAGAAAATCAAATATCCCCGTGAATTCCAGAAAAACAGTGCTACCCTTTCGCGGCTGCTCTAATGGCGGCGTGGGACACCCTGGCGATGCACTCAGGGGTTGCCAAGCGTCAGGAGCCGGTGCAGTTCCATGACGTGCACCTGTACGCTCAGCCCACATTGCACGACCAACGATCGCTGAGGCTCAACGTATCACTGCACAGGGGAACCGGAAAGTTTGAGGTATACTAATTCTATTATATTTATTCAATAGATATGTAAATACTGTTCACATACACAAGTAGTCAGGTAGCTGTCACAAAAATGACAACTGTCAGTCAGCAGCACGCATGGCGGGAAGTTGAAGGTAAAGCTTACCCTGGACTAGGACTTGGGCGGAATTGAGCCTGTAACTCCTGCGAGTAAATCGTGATAGCAGCCCTGCTACAGATGATATAAACGGATACTACACTGATTTAGAAGATATTCAAATTCATTGTATTACGCAAAAGTTTGATGGACATGTTTTATTGCGCACTATTCAAATAGTGCAACTGCTGAACATGGAGTTCAAATTCTAGGTCAGGCAAAGTGTTACTGGGTTTTTCTAGAATATTTCAGTATTAGTTTATGGCCAATAGGCTCGGCCCTGTTTCATGAGACTCAAACATAACTGGTACAATATGTGTTTAGTTTACCAACACTTCTGCCAACTATTTCACACAAGCGTGATTACAAGACCATTTTATTTCCAACAGATCTTGAACGAAAATTACAGAGTGGCATCAGGGTACATTCGAAGTGGTTTGCACGTAAACGTGATAAAAACTAATGATACTGACATGGTGCTCAGTTCACAAGACATTTACCAACTGCTGCAAGACAGAGATTATAATTACAGGTTAGTCATAATAAGATAGCAATTTCAAATTCATTTATTAAACTTTGTTCACAAACATACAAGTAACATGGCAGAAAATTGTAACCAGCAGAAAACTTAGACAGATTTAACAGCGGGCCCCAGACTAGGCACAGCCTGCATCTTGGTGACCCAAACACTACACAAAGTGAATTATTTAATGAGTTCGGCTAACGCAAGATTGCTATTGACAATTTCATAATCAAATAAATAGTAATAAAATTAAACACTACCTCTTTCCAGGGCAGTCGGTTTAAAACGTTCCACTGTTGTTGCTACACGTTTTGCTTTTATCTGGCTGCGAGTGTCTCACCTTTCCACTACAACATAAGTTGCGCATGGATATGGTAACCCATGGCTATGCACAATCACACGATGGAGATACTTCGCTTTTCGCCCCATTCCCTTGAAACGAGATTATGAAGCCACGCCTGTACAGATGGGCTACTTAGAGTACTCATCCATTTCAATAAACATCAGACCTTACATCCGAGCGTAACGTGTTCAATTGCATTGCCATGGGCTGCATTTTTATACAAAACGAAGCTGCTGTACGCCCAGAGTTTTTCACAATTTTACGAAAGCTTTCCGTATGTCTTGCCTTGTCTCAATGTTATTCTTTTGGTATCCAAAAAAGCTTATTCGATTTATCTATCTTGTAGCGGTGAGTTCGTAAGCGTCGAGGCCGCGAGCGCATCTTTGAGCCAGGCAGCGCTGGTATGGCGCGACAACTGGGTCACGTTCATCGACGGCTTGCTGCAGTTGAACATGCTGCGACAACCACACAATGCAGTGTCCCTGCCCACACAAATCAGGAAATTAGACATTGACACCAGAACACATCTTCAAGATGCTTATAACCTGAACGGGAAGACTGTTGTGAATGCTTACTTTTCTGATGTCCATGATCTTACAAGGTGACTAAGTATGTTATAACAATATTTTCCAGATCGAATTTCGTTCAAGGCCGCCTATTTCAACGGAGACTAGCCAACTACGGAAACATTCTAGTCCAAGTGTGTGTGAAAACACAGGTTTACTCTCAATTTCCTCTCACTCAAGCGCTATCTGGTCTTTTCTGATTAATTATAGTATACCTTATTAGACAGCTGCATTTATTGGATAGTACTAATTATTATTTTCATCAATATACATGATCTTGAACGTTTCGGTAACTTTTTAAGCACTTGTTTAAAATTGTGTCAAGCTGAAATGTATAAATTATACATTTATAATGCTTCAGGTGTGGTGGAGTTACGCTACAAAATATTAAATACCGCAATCTGCCTCCCGTTAGTCAAGACGCAACAAGGGTGGACCTGGTTGTACCTCCTTCACGGGTTAGCAGCGCAAACGTAAGTGGATTTTTCACATTTACATTTTCATTGTTGTTTTTAATTTTTTCTTGAGGAACATGAACGATGTTCGTAAACGTATTTTTGACGAAACTATATTTTAGGTGCAAGATAAATTAAAAGAGTTATTAAAGTTTATTTCGATATTCTAGTCGCTGCCAGTATTTTTAGCGAAACCTCTAGCTGCGAAAGTTCATTAATATGTACATAACCAAGTACCTAGCCCCGGTGGAATTAATTATTTTTCGCTACCTATAGGAGCAAAAGTTTCCTTTATCTGAATACAGACCTTTTATTGTTATATCTTAGTACCTATGTTTACATTGGATTTTTTTGACGTGAAACGTCTTTCATTTCGGTCATTAAAGGACACTTACAAAAACCATGTAACGAAATATGTTATGGCAAGATCGCTTATTTTACTTTGGAAGTATAGCACCGACTGGCATTATTTTACTACTATAATTTAGAGGATAGAAACCATAACTTGTTAGTACATATAAGTGAATGGCGTAAATAGCTCAGAAATCGCGCACAGCACGACGCATTCGGAACTAAATTTATAATCGCGCGTTGTGTTTATTTAGTGACTAGCTTTTGCCCGCGGCTTCACTCCCGTTAATTTAGACTTTGACTATCAATTCGGGTTATAATTCAATCATGATCGGAAGACACGTGGCGCCACCTATTATCATAAGAACGTTATTGTTGTTTTCCTTGGGAACACTTTTTTGCGGGATGAAAGGTACCCTATGTCCGTTTCTGTACACCTGACAACGTATATGCAAAACTTCAGGATGATCGGTTCAGTGGTTTAGGCGTGAAAAGGTAATAAACAAACAAACAAACAAACTTACTTTCGCATTTATAATATTAGTTAGAAGTTAGATTACTCAGCAGCAAATTGATCGATTCGAGCGGGAATGGTCGCGTTTGACAGAACTCACGACGTTATAGTAGGTGTGATACATATGGCTCATATTTCTGACCATAAGAAGCTGTAGACTCTAAAAAGGATAAATTTGACGACTGTTCTACTATGATGCCACCGCATGCGACACGTACCGCACAACACCGGAATTCAAGTGCTCGGATAGCAAGAGAGAGATTTGAGCCCTCGACGACCCACTTCGACTTCGGTGTAACATGTTCGTCTTCACAGGGAACGCGTTAGATTGAGTCAATCGTAAGAACCACAGCGACGTGCGAGTGCGGCGGATTGAAGCGGCGTAAGACAGTCTCTCGCACGGCTATTTGATATTAATACGGCTGCAATGGAGGCAGAGAATGAAACAAGCTCATCGACATCCATCCGAGCCAGGCTATACCCAATAGTAACAGTACAAGGTCACGGTTAGAGCAGATTACGCATGCGCCTGATTACGGTAGGCGCTGGAATTTGGCTACATCTAATTACACACTCCAGCACACACAAGACGTTTCACGTACTTCACTGCGGCTGCGTCCCTGATACAACCTACCCGATTTTTACAGGAAACCCCAGGTGGCGTGCAGCAACTAGGAGGCTTAAAGAATCATGTAATACTACAATGTTCACAAATTGGAGATCTTGAGTCCCTGCGCTGGGTAGAGGCTCCTCAGTTACGGGAGTCTGATTTGGCGGTAACGGTATGTATAAAGTAACTGCTTACTGCTAACTGTCCTTAATACTCAACTTATGACTCCTGCTATCGACTGGCTGTGAAAGAAAAAGATTGAGCTAAAATAACTGCCACCTTTTTAGTTGTTTTTAACCGACTTCAAAAAAGGAGGAGGTTCTCAATTCGACTGTAAGGTTTTTTTTAATTAATTTTTTAAGTGTCTTAGCTCAGAACTTTTTTCTCGGTGGACCGATTTGGATGATTATTTTTTTATTTGAAAGCTGGTGCTTCACTTGTGGTCTTTTTTATTATTGATCTAGTTCTGACCCGTTGTTTTTGAGTTATTCTTAATAATGCGTATTTTTTCCACTTAGTTTTTTTTTATTGATGTTGTTATAATAATTTCCTGTCACTGTTATTTACATCATGGTATAATAATATACTTCGCCAGGTATGGCATTCCGAGACACAGGGTGACACAAGCCTACGTCATCACCGCTGTGTTACCAGTAGTGTGTAATAATATCTCCCCAACCGCCTTTATTACCTGTGCGAATCCGATATAACAATGAGGTTTTAACTAACAATTACGTTGGTATATGATTAAATTGAATTGTTTCATTTCATTAGAAAAACGAAACGACAATTTAAATGCTATAAATATATTTTTTAACAGAATGGTGACTGAGAATGTTTCCATAATTCGTGTTTTGTTGCAATAAAGTGGCAACTGGATAGTGACGTAAGCATGTGTCACTCCCGGAATGCCAGACCTTGTTTTTTTAGACCATGATTTAGGTACATGTCAAGTAATGGTATAAGAATTTGTGTGGAGTAGGTACCACAACTAAAATGTGAAAAATGAAAACATTTTTACAAAAAAACTACCGACTTCCAAAAAAAACAAAAAAAAACCTGAAAAATAACTTTAATTTTGGAAGTCGGTGGCCAAAAACGAAAATACAAAACTAAAGTCACCGACTTACGAAATTAAAGTTATTTTACACGTTTTTTTAGTTTTTTTTTTTAGAAGTCGGTTGTTTTTTTGTAAAAAAAGATTTTTAAGTTGTTTTTTTTTCTATTTGTAACGGTTTAGGATGCGCTTTGTCATCACAAAACAGTTCTATTTGTTGTTCGTATTATCAGGTTCACTACACCGGGCTCTGCACGTCCGATGTGAAGAGAGCGGTTGGCGTGACGCCATACGACTCCAATGTGTACGGAATGGATTACAGTGGAACCACTAACAGGCAAGTGTTTATATTTAGTTTTTTTTTAAAGGTATGTAAGATTTTTGCTGATCTTACTAGTTATTACATAGAGCGTGCTACCACAGATAATATAAAAACAGCTGTTGGCGGGTCCAATAATCACATTACTCACAATTCTAATTTCTGATAAATAATATTTTACGATTTATCGTAAAATATTATTTAACAGAAATTGTGCCTTTGAAAATTTCTAAGAATTTATTCTTAGAAACGCACACTTATTTTGGATTTACTCATATCCCATGGATTTTCACCTAGACTGTATATTACTTAATTATTGTAAATAGGTTACACTTTCATTTCCTGGGAGAAATATGTCGAATAATAATTAAGTCAAACAATAAGTAACTCGAACTAAATTTAACCTAGATGCATCGTCTTTACATATATGATAGCGCTGGCAAATAAAAACAGACTAAAACAAATGTCACAACGGCTGATGACGTAACGGAAACACGAATCAATAAATAAATAAGTGATTTTGCATTACATTATAAAATTGTATTAAATTAAGTATTATTAATTGTAGTGTATGTTTTTATTTAAGTATTAATTTAAAACCCTAAAAAGGAAAACGGAACATTATAACTGTTAGTTCATTTAAATAAAATAATTGTAACCTAACTAAATTTGCAATTTAAAGTGTTATTAATTACAAATCAAATATTGTGTGCCATTACATTATTTTTACTAAATTCAATCTAAATTTTATTGTTAAACAAATGCTAACGGAAGTCGTTACTGTGTGACGTTAATAGTTGTGTAAACGTATAAATAGGCGCGCTCTAGTCGCAGAGCGCTCAGTATTAAATTGTATTTTGAACTGTGTGCATCTCGTTGTAAGTGGTCTGAATCATTATTGGTTGTGAGTGATTAAAAGTGTTAATAAGATGTCTGATCATTATCATTTGAGATCCCCGAGCCCTCCCGCTCTTACATCAGAAGAAAGGGATGAACCCGAGCCTGAACTGGACCCATCAACGTACTCGCCTACCCTTCCGACCTCTCGACCAGGAAATTCGGAGGAGCTGAATTTACTTCGCTGCCAAATTAAGTTGCTGGAAAGGATGGTTTTCCGAAATCAAAAAACGAGTACCCACAAGCTAAGTGAAATTTATTTACCTAATTATGATCCCGATGAGCATAAAATAACAATTGAGGAATGGTGTAAACAAGTTACCTCTTTAATCACCATGCGAGGTTGTTCACAGTTTGTTGCTATGATGAAAGGATTGGCATGCTTGCAGGGACGGGCCAAGCAATGGGCAGATACTAATGCTCATTCTCTTGCTAATTGGGATTCACTCCAAAGGGAACTCATAGCACAATTTAGTGGTGAAACTAGGTATATTGTGTACGTCAATGCATTTCGGGAATATACTTCAAATCAGGCTAAATCTTTTTCTGAATATGTTGCCGAATCATGGCGCTTGTTTTCAAGAATTTCTCCAAATGCTCCAACTGAGCTCATGGTGGAAGCTGTGATATCTGGCATAAGACCAAAGTTTTACCAAGCTGAACTGCTCAGGTCAGCACCAAGATCACAAGCTGAACTGATTGCGACATTGGCGAACTATCGTAAACGACCCGCCGATGCAATATCAGATGAACCCCGTGCTAAACAACCGAGGCTTGATCTTCCAACAACTGCGACATGTTACAATTGCCAGAAACCAGGGCATATTTCTCGTGATTGCAGGAACAGACATTGTGAAATCTGCAAGAAACCAGGCCACTCATCTGACCGCTGCTGGCATAAAAAGAAAAATGAATCACAATCTGAGAAGACTTCTGTTCCTGCTACTGTTTCAACAGCTGCACCACCACCTTCACGCCGGGAAGTCAATACAATCCAGAAGGAGAAGGCGCCTAACGAAGTTCAATTACGAATAGGTGATATCTTTCTTTCTTGTTTAATTGATAGTGGTGCCGAATGTTCGCTTATTAAGAAAAAAGTTTCTGGGTCAATTAAGGGTAAACGCCAAATAGAACTTTTGCAATTACGAGGGTTTGGAGGCAGTAGCATACCTTCGAGTGAAACGATTGACACTGTAGCCTCATTTAATGATGTGACATTCGAAGTAAAACTTCATGTCGTTAATGATTTAAATTATGATGTCATTTTAGGACTAGACTCTATCAAAATACCGGGGATTAAAATTTCAATTACAAACGAAGGAACTTCAATAGAAAGAGTAAGTTACATTTTTAATTACGAAATATCATCTTTGGCTAATATTGATACTGATTTGAAAGATACTTCTAAAATAATAAGTATCCTTGAAAAACACTCCGATTTATTTACGTTCAATAAAATTAAAAAAGTAACCACGGGCAAATTAACTATCAGATTAAAAGATCCTAATCGTATAGTACACAGAAGGCCCTACCGACTAGCACCGGTAGAGAGAGAAAAGGTTAAGACAATTATTGAAGATCTTAAAACTAAGGGTATTATCAGAGATAGTTGCTCACCTTTTGCAAGTCCTATTTTATTAGTAAAAAAGAAAAATGGTGATGACCGGCTTTGTGTTGATTTCCGCGAACTAAATTCAAATACAGTTCGTGATCACTATCCTCTGCCACTGATACAAGATCATATTGATAAACTTGGTAAAGCTCGATTCTTTTCAAGCCTTGATATGGAATCAGGGTTTCACCAAATCAGTATTTCAGAAGAATCGATCGAAAAAACGGCTTTCGTTACGCCGGACGGCCAGTATGAGTACTTGTCAATGCCATTCGGTCTAAGTAACGCACCTTCAGTATACCAGCGCGCCATAAATGCAGCTTTAGGTGACTATCGCGACAATATTGCACTAGTGTATATTGACGACGTTTTAATTCCCTCATCTACTGAGCAAGAAGGTTTAGAAAGGCTGGCCCTTGTATTAAAAAGACTATCAGATGCAGGCTTTACGATAAATCACTCAAAATGTAAATTCCTGAAGACGTCCATAGAATATCTCGGTAACATTATAGAAAATGGTGAAGTGAAACCAAATCCTACTAAATTAACAGCACTTAAATTTTCAGAACCACCCAAAACACTTAAGCAACTTAGGCAATTCAATGGTCTGGCAAGCTATTTTCGGCGTTTTATACCTCAATTTTCCCAACTAATGTCTCTACTATATGGGCTAACAAAAAAAGACGTACCATTTATATGGTCTCCAGATCACGAAACAAGAAGACAATATGTCATCAAACTTTTGACCTCTGAACCTATACTTTGCATTTTCGATCCAAGTCTTCCAATAGAAGTCCATACAGATGCTAGCGCCAAAGGTCTCGGGGCTATTCTCATTCAGAATGACAATAATCGTCGCAAAGTCGTTGAATACTTTAGTATGCGCACTAGTGATGCTGAAACACGATACCATTCATATGAATTGGAGACTTTAGCTGTTGTCAGAGCAATAAAACACTTTCGACATTATCTATACGGGCGCAAATTTACAGTTGTAACTGACTGCAATGCCCTTAAGGCTTCAAAACATAAAAAGGAACTTACACCTCGGGTTCATAGGCTATGGGCATACTTACAAAATTTTGACTTTGATGTTATTTACCGTAAGGGGGAACAAATGGCTCACGTAGATTTTTTGAGCAGAAATCCACAAATCAATATATTAACAAAAGATCCAGCATGGATTGTAGTTGAGCAAGAAAGGGATAAAGAACTCAAAAGTATTCGCGATGCTATAAAGAATAAAGATGACTATGACAGAAAATTTAGTATTCGAACGAATCTCTTGATGATAACCGTACAAAACCAAAAAGGAGAATCATTAACTCGTACAGTAGTCCCAGAATCACTTGTTTGTTCATTAATAAATAGATACCACGAAAATCTATTGCATACGGGATGGGAACGTACTTTGGATAAAATTCGAGAACAGTTTTGGTTTAAACACATGACAAAACGGGTACGTCAATTTTGCGAAAACTGTTTACAATGCAAAATTGGCAAAGAGCCTTCAGGTAAAAAGCAAATGGAACTACACCCCATTGATAAAATAAGCATACCTTTCCATACAATACATGTAGACCTTATGGGTAATCTTACCGGCACAAACAAAAAAGCATACGTTCTGGTAGCTATTGACGCATTTACCAAATTTATACTTCTGTATCCACTAAAAGATAAAAGTACTAATATAATATTAAAAAGCTTCCGTGAAATAATTAATATTTTTGGCACCCCATGTAGAATTATTTCTGACAGGGAATCTGCTATTATGGGCACAGAAATTCAAGATTTTTTCAAATCTTTTTGTATAGAACATCATGCTATTGCCCGCGGTACACCTAGAGCTAACGGTCAGGCTGAAAGACAAATGCGCACTCTTAAAGATCACCTTACAGCCATATCTCTAACGCAACCGAGAGTTTGGGTTAATAAAATAGGTGAATTGCAATTAGCACTAAATTGTACGAAATCTAAGGCTACAGGATATTCCCCATTAGAACTCTTGCTAGGTAAAAGATGCTCTCCCCCTGCAATCGAACAGATATCCCTATCTAATGAAGATATTAACAAAGATGAAATCCGTTTAGACGCTGAGCACAGAATGGCCGAAACAGCAGAAAAAAATAAAGTGCGTTTCGATTCTAAATGCGCCAAAATTAAACCCTTTCTAGAAGGAGACTTTGTTCTTTGTAAAGACACTCAGTGGTCGAGTAACAAACTAGGTCCAAAATATCTGGGACCCTATAAAATAATAAAAGTCCTCGACAATCATAGATACGAAGTGAAAGACCTTCGGTCTCTGCGAAATAAAAATACTGTAATCACACATGAACACATGAGATTGGTACCTAATCCAAATTTAACTGAATGAATAGACCGTGATAGCAATAAATAATAAAAATAAAATAAAAATATAAGGTGAGAAACTATTTATTCAATTGTTTATGATTGAAAAACTAAGTTTATGGATAAAATTAAAAGAAACTTTTCAAATTGAGATGTATGAAAAAAAAAAAAAAAAAAAAAAAAGAAAAAGTCTCAGTCAAGCCAAGTCAAAGACTGGTCTCTGAATCTTTATGATCAAGCCACGATCTGCGACCTCTGAGTTTGATTGTGAGTTGGCAAAATGGTTGTTGTATTTAAAGGTCTCGGTCAGAGGGCCATGGTTTCAGTTGGTTGGTTAAATAAATTTCAGTCAAGCCAAGTCAAAGACGGGCCTCTGAATCTTTAAGATCAAGCTACGATCTGCGACCTCTGAGTTTGACAGTTTCACCAGACTAAGCAATGCTGCCTCTGAGTCTGGTCTAAAACTATTTGCATTTATTAAAAAAAAAAAAACTGTGTTTTACAGAGGGATTCGCTGGCCCTAGCAAGGCCCGCTCGTCAGTATGGCCGTGATAGCGCTGGCAAATAAAAACAGACTAAAACAAATGTCACAACGGCTGATGACGTAACGGAAACACGAATCAATAAATAAATAAGTGATTTTGCATTACATTATAAAATTGTATTAAATTAAGTATTATTAATTGTAGTGTATGTTTTTATTTAAGTATTAATTTAAAACCCTAAAAAGGAAAACGGAACATTATAACTGTTAGTTCATTTAAATAAAATAATTGTAACCTAACTAAATTTGCAATTTAAAGTGTTATTAATTACAAATCAAATATTGTGTGCCATTACATTATTTTTACTAAATTCAATCTAAATTTTATTGTTAAACAAATGCTAACGGAAGTCGTTACTGTGTGACGTTAATAGTTGTGTAAACGTATAAATAGGCGCGCTCTAGTCGCAGAGCGCTCAGTATTAAATTGTATTTTGAACTGTGTGCATCTCGTTGTAAGTGGTCTGAATCATTATTGGTTGTGAGTGATTAAAAGTGTTAATAAGATGTCTGATCATTATCATTTGAGATCCCCGAGCCCTCCCGCTCTTACATATAATTATATAATTCATGTATAATTAATATTGTAAATATTTTAAAAAGGTAACGGTGGAGTTTCTTGCCCATTCTTCTCCATACTTACCTTTTGGAAGGGGCAACTAGAATCAATTCTATTTTCATGTCAATTTAGACGTTCAAAAGTGCCTTTAATGTGCCTATTTGAAATATAAATGATTTGGCTTTGACTTTGAATAACAAGTTAACCTGTATGGGGAACAAGAATGGAACTTAAACGTCACTGGCGACATTTGGGTGTACTTACAGCTTTGCCTAAACTTTGAGAAATACAAGCGTGATGTAATGTTATCTTTATGTTACAGTGGTGAGCGCGTGATGGGGCTGGTGCGTGGCGGCGCGGCCGGCAGCGTGGTGCGCGCGCAGCCGGAGCTGCTGTGGCCGGTGCCGGCGCACTGGAGCCTGGAGGACGCCGCCACTGTGCCACTCGCCTACGTACACGCACTCTACTGTCTCGTGAGTTTACGTAATTAGATACAAAAATGGCTAAATCCAGCCGCTTTACATCTTAACACAATTATCCCTTCGTTACTAACCATTTAAATTGACCTGTTATTAGATACTCAAGGGTAGAATGTTACCTGGTAATGACGTGCTTGTGCACGGAGGCACAGGCGCATTGGGGCAGGCGGCCATTGCCGTTGCACTCGCTCACGGGTGCACGGTGTTCACGACAGTTAGCGATTTACGGAAAAAGAAGTTCTTGAAGAAACTGTACCCTGAGTTAAAAGGTAGGCGATTTTGATACTTAATTATGATGACCTGGGCCCGTGCTAGACGGGCGAGCCATAAGCATGCAGTAAAGATTATTGTGATTTTATTCAGAATAGCGGCTACAATATCACGGTCTTGCCAGGGTACACTAGTGATTTTTACCGCCAAACCAACAAAATCGCAATAAAAGTCAAGCCCTTTATAGCCGTCAATTACAGAACTTGGGTTTGTCCTTGCATACTTAACAAAAAATGTCTCATTTACAGATGAAAACATTGGAAACTCCCGCGACAGCAGTTTTTCAGATAATGTTTTATTAGCAACAAAAGGAAAAGGTTGTGAAGTTATCATAAGTTGCGTAAAAGGACAACTTAAAAGTGTAAGCTTTTATGTCGAACAAAAATATTAAATAAACGAATAACAAGTAAAATAGAATAAAATAATGGTTCCGTATTTTTTATATTTCAGACCTCTCTCAATTGCCTAGGATTTTCTGGAATCTTCGTCGACACTGTTCAACTGCAGGACAGTGAAGAATACGAACTTGGAATGTTTTTCATGACTAAACAGAGGTCATATGTAGCGAGTGACTTGTCGTCTCTATTTACGCAACAAAAAATTTATGAAATGAAGTATCTGCAGACGTTGTTGAGCGATGGCATTAGTCGCGGTTACGTGCGTCCTCTATCGCGCGTGTCGTACGCGCCGCACGACGCCGCACGCGCTTTCCGACTGCTCGCGGCCAGCAGGCACCGCGGCAGGGTGCTGCTGAGGATGCAAGACTCTGTGAACAACGCATACCCCAGGTAATGTGACCCACGTCCACGAATACTGGCGCAGTAATACTGGGTCTCTGCATTGGAGTATTTGAAAACTTTACACGAATATGGCCATCCGTCACGATATTTGCGTATGCAGTATTGACGAATACGCTTTTTACCAAATGCGACTGTATGCCTGTACCTCGCGCGCCTGTATTCCGTAGGCATCCGAATGTGTTCAGCCGACCAAGTGTGCCTTTAGGATGCCATTTAATTGTGCGTCGGGAGTCGATTTTCGACTCCCGGCCAACGTAGGCGCGGGCTTGCGCACGGCGAGCAATGGGCAGCTCGCCGTCCGGTAAGGACCAGGCCCGGGTCGACGGCGCGTCGTGTTCCATGCGCGCCTCAAAGAGATGTCAGCATAATTGACGGGGTCCGTTAGGGCCGATGCCTGCCGGGGTCTCGGATTGATCGAAAGAGATACCGTGGCCCTGGCGCACAGGCAACTGAAGGAACACGGGTGGGTTTTAGTCAGTAAGAGTCTGACACGCCCTTCTGCTCCGCCCAGAAGAGCGGGAGAAGTCATTGGATAAGTTCACACTCAAAAAAAAAATATGATGCCATTTAATCAGCAAGGTCTTATTTCCAAAGTAAGTCGTTTTTTGTTTCAGAATAATATGCAATCCTGATGAAAGTCATTTAATGTTCTGGGATGACGGCGCTCTTGGAGTTCAACTAGCCGACAAACTAGTACATCGCGGAGCTAAAAAACTTTACATTCACTCTACCAGCTTAAATCAGTACCAACATTATAAAATAAGGTAAGATTGTTACATACATCTGCCACAAAGGATTGGACCAAATTAATTCGAAAATTAAATAAATTATCTTCTTTTTTCAAGGTCTTGGCAAAATCTAGGCGTTGAAGTGGTAACTCTAGAAAAAGCTATTGATGTCAGAAATCGTATGTCTGCCGTAATAAACGATGCTAACAGTCTTGGAACCATTGAAGGCATTTACGTAGCCATAACAAAAGTCTCAGACGATAAACATAAAGAAGAACTGACAACACTTCTGAATTCTTTAGATGTAGCTTCAAGATCGTTATGTCCTGAACTAAAGTTAGTATATTTCAATATTCATTGTATTTACCTAAATTGCTGTTTGGTTGGTGGTCCTACTGTGTGATTGTTTTAGCCTAAAGTCCTTCCAGCATGCGATGTAACCAGCCCAGTTCCATTTAAGCTTAGCATAGTCAGCCTATAACGTTCCCACTGCTGGGACACAGGCCTTCTCTCTGTGAGAGAAAGAAAGTGGGCTGTAATCCACCGCGCGGGCCCAGTGCGGATTGGTAGATATCACGTGTCTTGGAATTTTTGGTTCTAGGACATGCCGGTTTCCTCACGATGTTTTCCTTCACCGTTTTGAGAGCAGTGGTGAGGAAATAAATTACACAAAGTAAAGCGCCTACTCCAGTTCGTCAGTCGGGGCCGATACCACTGGGCCACCCCTGCTCCCATTTTAGCTCGATAGCCGTTAAATACTTACATTTCATTAATTTAAATGTTTCACAGGTACTTTTCAGTGTTGTCAACCGTCACTTCTGTGCACCAGGACATATGTATAACTAGAGCAAAGTGTGGTTTTACCGCGACCAGTTTGGACCTGTCGGGCTTAAGTGAAGTAAGTTCATTTATAAAGATTAAGTATTATTATCCACAAAAAGACTAGATAAATAAAGAAGAAAGTAGAAGTATGTTTTCTTGCATCGACTAAATCTGTTGTACTTACATTACACAAAGTATGTTTTCTTGGCACAGAGTCAGCCAAGTTCCCACGACTTGGCAGAAGCCGCGGAACGAGCGCTGCGCAGCACGTCTGCCGTACTACTAGCAAAGCCTGCGCAGTCACACACAGCCGGACTGTTACAAAAACTCATTGCATTGGCCGGTAATAAAAACAATTCAATTAAAAACAACACGTTTTTGTATATCCCCAACGGTTAGGTAGTGGTGTACAGTACACTCACAATTCACTAGTTATACAGGGTGGCCCGTAAAACGAGGTGCAAACAAAAATTTTGAAGCCTCTGTCCAAGGGCTTCCCGTAACACCCCCATGTGTATTCAGCGATTCTGTCTCACGGTCCACCCCGTATTAAAATAATAGGAGATTGTCATAGGGGCGAGCCTATTGGCACAAACCGTGAAACAATCTAATATCTAAAAAAACTGTGCCCATCCTGAAGATTGGACCTGATGATCAAAAGTGCACTTGCAACCACTAAACCCTCAAGGCAGTTATAAGCAATGATTTAATACCATGTCATGACCATGCCTTAGGTATATGACATTGTAGCTAAACAATAGCTCATGAACAAACCCACAGCCTATAATAATACAAGTTATCTTTCAGGAATAAGCATCCAACAAAACACAAACGCTGACACTACTTTGCAAGAGTTAGGAATGGCAGATGAAAAAATACCAATAATTAGTGCGTTCCTGAATATTGCATATAATATATCTTTGGACGAAGACGCAATACCGCTGTTGACTCTAAACATGTAAGTTTCACAGAAAAACCGGATTAAGTAAATCATATTATACATTTAATTATACATTTGATGAATTATACATTTGACATTGATATTATTCTAGTCGTAAATACTCGTTATCTTCATCCTCTTGTATATTGTATATCACACCCTTATCCCATTTTATTTGGCGCTGCTTGGCGCACCACTTCTTCTTACTAACATCTCAATAAGCCCTCATCTCTGTAGTCACCCAAATTTTATCATACATCCAAGTCCAAAATCCATCCATCGTTTCTTCGATCCTCTCACATAAACTTTTACCCAAAACTTCTGTTTCTATAATTAAAATTTAATATACGAGTAATTATTGATTTGCTTTAATATGGGTACATGAGGTGATACCACCTTTCTATATTCGTCCTATCTATAAATGTTAATTTTGATTTTATTTTAGAATAAATGAGCTGGTGGAATCTGCATCTGATATAGTCCCAGAAAACGTTACTGGGTTAGCGACATTCTTTACCAATGTTAGTCCTGACGAACTCCTCGCCACAGTTGACCTCGTCGTGGTACCGACACTTAATATAGACATGTCGTTGGTGAGTAAAGAGTAAACAAACCTTATTGTACCTAACACATTCTTCCTGTTAAAACGTATCGGCTTGAATTAAAATATCGCATTTCTTGCCGGTGGTGTAGAACGGTGAGAGGTGTAAGCCAAGAATGGAAAAATATCATTAAAAAATTAAAATAATGAGTAAATTAACATTGGATACGTAAAGCTAGTATTACAGGATTGTTTTCCTTATTTCGTAGTCCAATGACGAGTTTGACGTGAGCAAGAGATACCTGTACATAGTGCCGGGTATGGAGGGTCACCACGAGAGGTTCCACGTGCTGTGCGAGCGCCTGAAGCTGCCGGCGCTGGTGCTGCAGCCGGGACTCGACCACCCCACGGAGACCGTGCGAGAGACTGCCCAGAGATACGCTCAGGTGAAACATACTCCTATTATGTGCAATCATTATCATTCAGCCGAAAGACGTCCACTGCTGGACATACTCTTCTAACAAGCACCACCATACCGATCTGTCCTGCCGATCTATTCTCGCCGTGTGCTGTCATTCCACCTAATGATAGGGATTGAAACTATTATCTGCTCACTTCACCTAAGTTTTCACGGCGAGAATTTTACAGAACAGACCGGCAGCTGCGACCTTCACCCGGAGGTCGGTCTACTTTGTATGGAATCTACTCACACAGCGCGTTCCGGTATATGATCGCAACTCGAAAACTTTCTATAGAGAGATTGTGTAAACCCTTAAACTTTGAAAAAATCTTGTTGGAATACACACTATGTACATAAAAACAGATTGCTGATACTTAAAGAACTTATTTAATCGTTGGCAGATCCTCATGAACAAAACCAGGGTTAAAAATAACTTCTACTTGCTGGGATACGAGAGTGGAGTGTCTGTGGCTCTTCAACTTGCCGCAATACTCGAAGATCAAGGTACTTTCTCCTCAATTTTTCTTTGCTAATGAATATCCTACCTATGCCAACAGGAGCAGGAGTTTCATAAATATCGTATTATTGCAGGTTTAACTGGAACAGTTTTTTGTGTCGGATGTTCGCCTGATGAGCTCCAAGGAACTATCGAAGACCAACTATGCAATTTCAAGACAGAAGAACAGCTTCAGGATTCCATTATTCGGCACATGTCCAAACTGATAGTTGGTGAAGATATAGTAGGTCTGGACGATGGGCTGCGGAATGCCACTTGGTCTCAGAAAGTGGACGCGTGTGTCAGAATCCTATTGGGACGTATGCAACACTCGGCGCAGTACGCTCGTGGGCTAATAGAATCTGCTTTGGCGAGCATCGAGCGCATGCGCGGTTACGTGGTGCCAGCGCGCGCCCTCCGCTCTCAGCTGGTGCTGCTGCGTGCTGCATTTAATGTGACGTCAGCGCCACAAGCACTGCAGCGATACTCGCAGCGACCGGTCGCCATACACCAGCTGCGCACACCACTGTCTTATGTCTCAAACGATTTGAAATGTCCGGCCATTGTTAACCGATACTTAGACACCGAATTGACATCTGAATTTGAAATGAAGAACCTGTGTAACGCTTACAGCCTTTATGAAAAGCTCATTTAAGTTCACCTGCCGAATTGAATAAATGTCTCTTCATATATTAAATTGTAGTTTCACTATAAAAAACAGAATGATGGAGAAGCAGATTAATTTAAATGTTTGTGTATATGAAAAGTACAATAGGTCCATATAATTTTCTTAGAGACTTGAAACCCATTGAACAATGACACGAAGACGATGTGAAGCTTGACAAAAAATTGAACAGGATTATTTATTCAAAATATTTTTATTCACAAACAACAAAGAACATGCAAAACGTAGCTTGATGTTTTCAGAACAAATAAAATTAAACATGTGATAGGTTATTTTAATGAGCATCATTCAAAATACTCTCCATTAATAACAACTTTCATCACTTTTTTACTTTATATAGCATCTAGATTTACAATATGGCTTTCACAACGGTTTCTTTTAATAAACTTTGACAATATGTCGGTACCCAAATACTTATTAACTAAGGAAGAACACCTTAAGTCACGCGGAGCATGGTCAAGGGTGGTTTCTAGATCATGAATCACAATATCCTGATGTGAGAGTTTCCAAGATTCCATTAGCATCAGTTTAGGCAGCTTGGCTCGTAATATTATCATTTTAGCTCTCAAAACATTGTACTCAGTATGACAGAAACGCATCAATTGAATTCTTGAGTAGGCAACTTCCATGAGTGTCTCCATATAGTGACTCGTATACGGTACGCGTCCACGGAGACTATCAACACAACACCTTACTTTATCCGAGTATTCTGCCATGTCCCGCAAATTCTCTTCCAATTCTGGAGTTTTCTCGCCTAATATTAAAAAGTGCACATGTTGGAGCAGTGACACTTGTAAAGTTTCTTCTGTCATGCCTTGTAATTTGTGCTCAAGATTTGCACGGATTTCGTTTGGTGTACCACCTAAACAATACACTGTGCCAGTTAGCCCTGTGAATGGAAAAGTAATTAAACAAATGCCAACTAGAGAAATAAATTACCATCCCCAAATTATATGATATGTTAAATAATTTTCAACTTACCATAGCTTTCCAGTATTGAAGCCATCTCTATTACAATAGGAACACCAAATTCATAACCCAGCAGGTAGAATTGATTGTGTATCTTTAACTTTTTCATCAGCACCTGAAACCGACAAACCAAAAATTTAACCATTTCTTTAACCGAAATATCGTTAACAAGAGCTTAAATAATTTAACTAATATATTTACATCAACGAGCCGTTGAGCTATCTCTTGTATATTCTCTTGATATTTCTCAACGCCCAACTGTAGGACTACAGCTGGTAGCTTCAGAAGTTCGCACATAGTTCTAAATCGCTCGTGATTGCCCTCTATCCCCGGCACTATGCATAAATACGTTTCATCGTCTTCATATTCATCTCGTTTCTAGAATAGGGCAAATGTTTTACTTCTTGAAAAATTATCTAGTCGTAAGCCTCCACTTTACCTACAATTTATTTCGATAGCCGTCTTTTTGTCTGTGTTAATAGTTAGGTCCGTTGTTATTATTATTTTCGATTTAATTATTTTTGCTCAAATTAAAATAACTTTCTGGTGTTAACACCACAACACAATTACAATTATGAATTGAATCATCACTTTACCATGTTCTGTGTATGTGTAAGAGTTGGCATAAAAACGAGCTCGCTGCTCGCAAGCATTTCATCGCCTTCAATGTAAGAGATGTATCCGCCGAAACCAGGAACTTCTTTGTCTATCTCCATTATTGGCATTTTCAGATTCTTTAGCCTATGAAAAATAATGGTTTTCTTAGTGCTCGAATATCCATGAACAGCACGTTACCAATGGCAAAGGCAACTGCAGCCGTCGACACTCATGGCGGCAGCCTTAGATGCGTCGACGGCTGCCATTGGCAACGCGCCGCTCGTGTATAGAATACACATACAGTCATTTAGAATGCAGAAATAAAACAATATAATGTTGCAAACATTATCGCATATCATTAACAAAGCTCCATGTTTTTTGATGGTCCAATTTGTATATTACTGACCGCGCACTCATCTAGTCGTATTACCAAGACAACAATATCAAATAAAGACAAGGATATACGTATATAAACGAATACTATAAATTATAATTATAATATAATATTAACAGAATTATCAGATAAAACATTAACTCACTGTCCAACAGTCATATAAGAAACAATTTCTTTTGGAATGTTAATGTTAAACTTCTCTGCTAGGATGGTGCACATTTCCTGATCACTATCTTCATCTATGCCTACTTCTCTTAGGGTTGCACTCTCATTTGTATAACTTTTGATAACGACGCCTGAAATAATTAGTACAAAATATGTGTACCTTATTATTATTATTCAATGCAACATTCTAATTCAAAACCTTATCAACCTTTCACTATATCATTGTTTTGATACAAAGTTCCCACCTGGAATCTTAGCGACTTCTTTGAGGATATCACGTGGCTGGTCAATTAAGTTAACCACCACAAAAGTTTCACTCCCAAGTAGAGCTGATTCAATAGCTTCAACAGCAGTTTGCCACATCATCGCCATGTTCCTCTTATCTTCTTTCACTCCAAAATCTGCGAACTTTACAGAGAGATCATATATTTTCAACGTATTATGTTTGCGTACAAAATTCAAAACAAGAATATGTGACATACCTTTTTCAGTTTTAGTTGTATTGATAAAGAGTTCAGATTGCATTGTTTTCTTATCAGGCATACGTTATGACCTATGGAATCGTTCTCGCTAATCACTGTGAAGTATCTGAAATAATTATTTATTTAATCACTGTGGTACCTTTCGGTATTAAGTACACACTTGTTCGGGTTAGAATGATTTGGCATAGTCGGGCGACACAATGTTACACATATTTTGCCGCTCGACTGCGCCGAATCGTGTCGAAGCATGCTGACCTGAACAAGTGTGTTGCACACCTAATTGAAAAATAACTTTTATGTTGTGACCACATCTTAATTTCTAAACCATTACCTAAGTCTCGAACAAAATTCTTTAGATACAACGTCAAGGATGTATACTGTCGAGTTAATGTTCTCTTCGGCGTCCGTGTTCATTGAATCTGTAGCTACCAAGTAAATCCCTTCAATTGGACCCAAAGCACTGGCTTCATTTAACAGTTTTTGTATGTTTTCAATCGAATTAAGAACATTAGTAACCATTCTTACTTCCACGCCAAGACATTCCCATTGTCTGAAAGTATAATGATTAATATTTTATTGATTTCTGCAGTCATACATTGAAGGACTTTTTATCGAACACTTACTTTCTCTTCAACAATAAATAGTTTGATATAATTGGGACATGTAGGTATAATTGCTTAACTCCCCGTTGCACCAGCCTATCAGCAAGATTTATACCAAATCCATCATTGCCACACAACAGAACGTGACATGAATCAGGTGAAAATGATAATCTGCAAGAAAACATTAAATTTGTTGTATGTAAGTATATTTTACTGCAGCAAGAAAGGAGACAGAAGAAAGAAAAGATAGTTAGGTTGTGTTTGTTAGGTCTCACAAGTGTGGGTGCTTCAATAAAACACCTTAGTTTCTATATTTAATATTGGGTATGGCACGCGTCCGCTCGGCTAGCTGGCTGGCTCAGCGGTGTGTTTGCGAGTACATCACAGTGTGGAAGATGATTTGGCTAGGAAAAAAGTTAATACTGATATGACGGCTGATAGAGGGGTATGAAATGAAAAAGATGCTCTGCGCCGCTTGTACCTGGGGTATGCGTTGCTCACAGAGTCTTGCGTCCTCAGCAGCACCCTGCCGCGGTGCCTGCTGGCCGCGAGCAGTCGAAATGCGCGCGCGGCTTCGTTCGGCGCGTACGACACGCGCGACAGAGGACGCACGTAGCCGCGACTAATACCCTCGCTCAACATTAATCGTATTCTCTACAAAAAAACACAATAATTAAAATACATTTTTATATGTAGGTAGGAAAGTTACTCTTTAAACGTACTCACTTTGAAATCTTCCATATTCTGTTCACAAAATATGGAGGATACATCAATCGTTACGTAATGTCTTGAGTCGACCAGATCGTACATTCCAAACTCGTAGTTCTCTCTGGTATGTAATTGAACGATATCAAACGTTGTACCCCCAACGGCACAACAGGCCAACGAAGCCTGAAAAAAGTACATATCGCTCATTTGGAGAAACATCGACGTAACTGCTACTTTTAAAATTTTACAGGAGAGTGATTTGAAGTGATTTATTTTTTGTAATCTGTTACCGTCTCGTTCTGAAATGTTGATAAATCCCAATACATATTAAATATTTCACGCCTCTGCTCCTCTGAAAATTTTTTCGAGCACAATATAATTATATCGACAAATCATTTTTGGGAAAAAATACATTTACGTCGATGTTTCTCCAAATGAGCGATATCTGGAGTAGTTTAAACTTAAAATAAATAGAACAATCAGTTATTGCCTGAAATTATTTGCCAGGTAAGTCAGAGTTTATCAGAAAATGATGAAACATGGCGTAAGTCTTACTTTTTTGAGCATTCCTTTAACACAACTAAAGACGATATTACAGCCCTTTCCTTCAGTACGGTGCATGACCATGTCTTTGAAAGTATTATCACGGGAATTTCCGATGTGTTCATCTGAAATAAACTTTATTTGACCAGTTTTCTTTGATCTAGTTGATTATAGCAATCTTATCGTCTAGCTAAACAGGCTGATGCTGGCTAAAGGAATGGCCACACTTATCGACGCACACTCGGTTTGAGCCTATCAGAATGAGCTTTAGGTCTATGCAATAAAAACGAAAAATAAGTCATTCGCCTCGTTTCCGTTCGGATGAGCTTTTATTGCATGGGCATAAAGGTTTCTGACCGGCTCAAACCGACTCCACGTCGATAAATGTGGTCACTCCATAACACTGTCCTCTCAAAAATACCCGGTAAGTTCGGGAACAAATTCCTCAGGAACGTTTTCTTGTTTTGGTCACTGACGGTGGTGAAGACTGTGCAGCCTATGGCCAAAGCGATGGATATGGCTGCCTGGCCCACGGCACCAGCTCCTCCGTGTATCAACAGAATTGTGCCAGGAACTAGTCTACTCTTAATACCCTGTAGACACATTATTATTGATGTGAAATTAAAGAAAAACAGATAATGGCGAATCAATAGGTTTCATAATTAAAGAGATTGCAATAAAACAAAAGATAATAATTGGTCAATGAACTAATATACACGATTAACTAATTACTAAATAGTTCTGCAAATGTGGATTATTTATGAGTGTTCTTTCTAAATGTATACAGGCATGTGTTAGTAAATCAGTTTATTTTACTAATTTTAATTCAGTAGCAAAACGAAAGAGCACGCAAGATAAACGAGGATTATGATTTAGCATAGTAAAAAATGTATTAACCAAGCATTGAAATGCAATGGTGTAAGCCAGCGGTACTGTGGCAGCATCTTCTAAACTCCAGTGTGTCGGTACTGGCCATAGAAACTCGGGGCTCGAGCAGATCTGTTGAGACACACTGCCTGATGAAGGCATCAGGCCCATTACAGATTTGCCACTGCAAAAAAGAAACGAAGTCAAAGCTGTCATTTCGTATCCGAGGAGACGAAAACACCCGACATATTCTGTAAAAATCTCACTGCGATAACTTAGGCGAAGTGCAATAGCTAGTGTGAATCCCAATATTAGGTAGAATGACGCTTACAGAATATACAAACTGATATAAAATGGACATACCTTTCAGTAATTCCACTAAAACCCATTCCAAAGCCCTGGTCTTCATTATTTTTTATCGTTATCCGAGCCAACACACGTTGTGCATCATATCTGTTCAACTCGGCATAGTGAACCTAAGCCAAAAGAAAGAAAGAAAATAAGTAATACAATTAATTTAGTATAAGTACTAAACCACTTCATATTGTTGCTAATCTTAGATACTACAAAATTCACATACCTGTACTTTAACGCCCCCTGGTTGTAGGTCAAAGTTGGGAATTTGTAACCAACACATAGAATTGAGATCACCAAGTTGACTGCAGCGAAGCGCTGTGACACGATCGTTAGTGTAGTTTCTAATCAGTGGGACATAATATTCGCCTCCCCATGTATTCTGTAAGAAAGTCACAGATAACTTACTTAGAAAAACTCGCTAAAACCCATTTAACTTTAAGATTGATTCGTTACCTGATAAAATATGTTATACGGTAACTCAAAGCTCGGAAGCCGCATCATGTCCACCCTATGCTTGTCATGCACCATCGCTAGGTACACCTGGTTTCGATCCATATCCCCTCTCCATTGCTTTACGAGATTCTTCAAATCGCTTGGTGGTGGGTACGAAGTGAATATGACCAGTTTCTGGTGAGGTTGTAAGTTTGTCCTCGAAACGATCACGCACTGAAGATCTTCAGGTCTTGCGACAGTTAGGGCAACGGCAGAAAGTGGCTTTGACATCCAACGAGCTAATTCTAATCTTGACAGACCTTTCCCAACTACAGAAACCCGTATGTATAATGAAGATATATAAATGTCTTGAACATTTACGCCGATAGTTATTAAGAAAGCATCAGGAAAAAGATTGTAAAGAGTTGCCATCGTCTGAAATTGGCAAACAATAATTTAAGAAAATATGTTACAGAAAAACAAAAGGTTTTTGATAGTTAATTACAGCTTACTCACATTAACATTACAAGTGGTACGATTCAATACGATGACATCTGGATTTTTATCCGAGTCCGTTTTCGTTTTTCTTATATCGTCTTCTTTTACGTGTATTACTTCAATTGGAGATCCATTTACCATTGTATTAATTTGATCCAGTATAGAAGGTTCATTTGAGTTGTCAATATTTAAAACGGTTAGTTGTTCTTTACCAACATGTTCAGCAACAATTTGCATGAACACGTAAAGCGTTGTTGGATTCTGTCAAAGATTTTATAGGTACATAAATTGAAAACGGTATTTCGATATTCAAATTTTTTATAAATCTAATGTTATACTAACATCTTCATTAGCATCTTGGAAGAAAGGTATAAACTTCAGTGTTTGCAACACCACTGGCTGTCTAAGAAGTGGTTTATCTTTAAATGAAATATTTTCGATGGACAACCCACCGCACCTGAAATTTCAAGTAGCTTATTATAGTATCGCCCTGAAAGTATAGCACAAAACAAACGATAATTATTTGTAGCAAATTACCTAACTGTGTATCGGTCTTTAAAGGCTACAGCATCAAGTATTTTACTATTCATATTTCCGGCGTCTCTTACTTCAGACAGATGAGTTTTGATATCTATGCAAATACGTTTAATATACTGTGGTTGAGAAACTGCATTGTGGTCATGTCTCAAGGTACATAACTGAAGAGCTCCACCAACGAAGGTAACCCAATTGTTTCGCCAGTTTATCTGAGCTTTTGTTAGAGTGAGATTTGAGCTGTGGATGGCGCGAAAGTCGTGCCTAGAATTTTTATAATAATTTTTATTAGTGAAACGTTACATGTATATTTCATATTTTTCAATATCATTGTGATCTTCACGTGTTAACCACAGACACATTTTATGACAGAAATCCCTTAACCATAATTTTAAACTCAGTACAACTATACTCGTAGTAGATTGTAGTAACTTAAACTTCAACACTTACTTATACTCGTAACCTCTTTCAAATAGCAATTTGTAGATATCTGAACTGTTTAGCGTCATTGCATCTTCTGGTTCGATTGAGGGAATTTCAATGTTTGTTCCTACTGCTACTATATGACCTTCGACCACTAGCATATTTTCATGAGTTACCTGAAATGTGAATTCGTTTTTCACAATGTTGAGAATTGTGACCGGCCACACCTCACACTTACTCTTGTACGTTTTCGGCCAAAGTGTGACCTCAAGCTCTTTTTTTTTTTTGTTTCCCTATCTTTAACTTTACCTCAAACCGTCCACTGCCCCTCTGCACCATGACCACTAGGCGAAGAACTTGGTTGTCGTTCAACACCGGCTCTTTATGGCACTTCACATTATGAAACTGGACTGACGTTTTCCGTAAAGGCTTGCCAGTTATCATCGACAGTGTGTCCCAAACAAACACTAGCGAACCAGCAAGCGGGAATACCCTGACACCTGAAACCATAGATCGGGCCAGTTATAAATTGGCCAATAATGCGTTGAAAGAGATAATTACGGGTACTTCATCGTCATTAGATATAGCTCTGAAGCATTTAGGTGCCGTAGTCTTCTTTCTTCCAGTTCCAAAATACTAACGAGATTACCTTCAACGATGGAGCCTTCCAAGAATTTATATTCCTCATCATATATCGTTACTATTGGCTTGTATATAGCCGCATACTGCCGATCAGGGGTCTGATATAGACGTACACTCCTGAAATCATTCATATTAGAGTCAGACTCAACCTTAAATGCTTTTTTTACTATTTTCTTTTTTCATTCTTACCATTCCTCCGTGTGTGCCCACTCTACTAAATGCGACAGCTGTCGTGTTTCTGTGGATACAGGGAACTCAATACTTGGATATAAAACGCTGATGTCTATATCATAGCCTTCCATGTAAAGCCTGTGAAAATATTGTTCGTTTATTTTTGATCCTATTTCAACATCATCACCACATTTACATACAGTTACCACCGAGATAAATAAAAAAATGGACCTGAGTTTAAACAGGGGTGGAGAATTAGAACCTTAATGATATAAATATTCTGTGAAGTGCCATCGTGATTTATTTCCTAGCACGTTTTACTCACGTCCCCAAAGCTTCTAATAAAAATAGCACGTTGTCTGGATGTCCGCGCCTGGTAAGAGGCACGTGTCGACAGTCTGCTGACAAGGACCGCTTGAGGATGGCCTGCAGCAGTCCGTGCGGTGCCACCTCCATCAACACAGCGCCTCTCTGCACCAGTCGTGACGTCTCCTCGAATAACACTGGATTCTGCACAGTTTCGATTTTTATTCTAATCACAATAGATAAATAACGATTTAAGTTAACCTATAGTGTTCTATTCTAGTCTGAAAAAATCTACTAGGCCCGATCCAAACGTTGGCTCCAATGTGTGACCCAGCCTCATGCACTACTTCACTAGTGAGAAGCTGTATGGCTGTCCAGCCAGCTAATTGTGATTATTTTAATTCACGTTCCGCTAATTAGTACTATTAAGACCTAGCAGTACCCTTTCCTTGATCCAGAAACTGCTCGGTTTTCCATTTAAGACTATATCTCGAAAATTTGTCATTTGTAAACGTCTATGTCTTTCTTACCAACATGTTATTAGTATAATATTCGGGTGAAAAATATTTAGCACCAGGCTCATGCCACCGGTCTTGTTCCACAGATGTTGACAACCAGCGCTCACTTCGAAGTTTTGACTCCTTGATTAGTTTTTGAGTTGTTCGCAGTAGCTCAGGTCCTGAAATATACGAATATTGTATGATCCTGCTTCTGACATGACATGATATTTTGATATTTAGTAATAATTAGTTTCTGGTTGAGCCCCAAATTGTTGTCTGCCAAGATTAATTAAGACGACATTAGCAGGCAGTGTTAGATTACTTACTAAATAATTACTTACTCTGCAGTCGTTCTTCACTTGTTCATCATCACCATAATTTCAACCGAAAGACGTCCTATGCCTCCTCCAAACGTCATCACATTGACTGGTTCTGTGATTCTCGCATCCAACGTATTCCCATGGCCATAACAAGGTCATTGGACCCCCTTGTAGAAGGCCTTCTAACGCTACGCCTTCACGTACGCGGTCACTTGTTACCGAGATGCAATCATGTCAGTCAGTCATGTCAAATCATACTCAGCCGTGTTCACTTACCAGCCTTGGTGACATAGCGTGAGTGATAAGCAATGTTCGAGCACTTTACTTCTTTAGCAAAGATGCCGCGTGCCGTGAGCTGGCCGACAAACTTGCGAATTGCTTCCTCAGGGCCAGAGATCGTGCAGGAGTCAGGTCCGTTGTGACAAGCCACATCGATATCCGGTGGACACATTTTCGACACCTAGAACATAAATTGGGATTTTCGCTTAGTATAATGACTTAGATTAGGCCTAGTCAAGTTCTTCTCTCAAATCAATTACGTGGAGGAGAACAGTCAATAACATGGTAATAGGGTTGACATTTTTATTATAACACTAGGCATATAAAAGTATTTACTTTAAAAAAAAACTAAAAAACACGGTTTTAACATGCACTAAAAATGATCATACTGGATGGATGGACATACTCTTCTAACAAGCACCACCATACCGATCTGTCCTGCCGATCTATTCTCGCCGTGTGCTGTCATTCCACCTAATGATAGGGATTGAAACTATTATCTGCTCACTTCACCTAAGTTTTCACGGCGAGAATTTTACAGAACAGACCGGCAGCTGCGACCTTCACCCGGAGGTCGGTCTACTTTGTATGGAATCTACTCACACAGCGCGTTCCGGTATATGATCGCAACTCGAAAACTTTCTATAGAGAGATTGTGTAAACCCTTAAACTTTGAAAAAATCTTGTTGGAATACACACTATGTACATAAAAACAGATTGCTGATACTTAAAGAACTTATTTAATCGTTGGCAGATCCTCATGAACAAAACCAGGGTTAAAAATAACTTCTACTTGCTGGGATACGAGAGTGGAGTGTCTGTGGCTCTTCAACTTGCCGCAATACTCGAAGATCAAGGTACTTTCTCCTCAATTTTTCTTTGCTAATGAATATCCTACCTATGCCAACAGGAGCAGGAGTTTCATAAATATCGTATTATTGCAGGTTTAACTGGAACAGTTTTTTGTGTCGGATGTTCGCCTGATGAGCTCCAAGGAACTATCGAAGACCAACTATGCAATTTCAAGACAGAAGAACAGCTTCAGGATTCCATTATTCGGCACATGTCCAAACTGATAGTTGGTGAAGATATAGTAGGTCTGGACGATGGGCTGCGGAATGCCACTTGGTCTCAGAAAGTGGACGCGTGTGTCAGAATCCTATTGGGACGTATGCAACACTCGGCGCAGTACGCTCGTGGGCTAATAGAATCTGCTTTGGCGAGCATCGAGCGCATGCGCGGTTACGTGGTGCCAGCGCGCGCCCTCCGCTCTCAGCTGGTGCTGCTGCGTGCTGCATTTAATGTGACGTCAGCGCCACAAGCACTGCAGCGATACTCGCAGCGACCGGTCGCCATACACCAGCTGCGCACACCACTGTCTTATGTCTCAAACGATTTGAAATGTCCGGCCATTGTTAACCGATACTTAGACACCGAATTGACATCTGAATTTGAAATGAAGAACCTGTGTAACGCTTACAGCCTTTATGAAAAGCTCATTTAAGTTCACCTGCCGAATTGAATAAATGTCTCTTCATATATTAAATTGTAGTTTCACTATAAAAAACAGAATGATGGAGAAGCAGATTAATTTAAATGTTTGTGTATATGAAAAGTACAATAGGTCCATATAATTTTCTTAGAGACTTGAAACCCATTGAACAATGACACGAAGACGATGTGAAGCTTGACAAAAAATTGAACAGGATTATTTATTCAAAATATTTTTATTCACAAACAACAAAGAACATGCAAAACGTAGCTTGATGTTTTCAGAACAAATAAAATTAAACATGTGATAGGTTATTTTAATGAGCATCATTCAAAATACTCTCCATTAATAACAACTTTCATCACTTTTTTACTTTATATAGCATCTAGATTTACAATATGGCTTTCACAACGGTTTCTTTTAATAAACTTTGACAATATGTCGGTACCCAAATACTTATTAACTAAGGAAGAACACCTTAAGTCACGCGGAGCATGGTCAAGGGTGGTTTCTAGATCATGAATCACAATATCCTGATGTGAGAGTTTCCAAGATTCCATTAGCATCAGTTTAGGCAGCTTGGCTCGTAATATTATCATTTTAGCTCTCAAAACATTGTACTCAGTATGACAGAAACGCATCAATTGAATTCTTGAGTAGGCAACTTCCATGAGTGTCTCCATATAGTGACTCGTATACGGTACGCGTCCACGGAGACTATCAACACAACACCTTACTTTATCCGAGTATTCTGCCATGTCCCGCAAATTCTCTTCCAATTCTGGAGTTTTCTCGCCTAATATTAAAAAGTGCACATGTTGGAGCAGTGACACTTGTAAAGTTTCTTCTGTCATGCCTTGTAATTTGTGCTCAAGATTTGCACGGATTTCGTTTGGTGTACCACCTAAACAATACACTGTGCCAGTTAGCCCTGTGAATGGAAAAGTAATTAAACAAATGCCAACTAGAGAAATAAATTACCATCCCCAAATTATATGATATGTTAAATAATTTTCAACTTACCATAGCTTTCCAGTATTGAAGCCATCTCTATTACAATAGGAACACCAAATTCATAACCCAGCAGGTAGAATTGATTGTGTATCTTTAACTTTTTCATCAGCACCTGAAACCGACAAACCAAAAATTTAACCATTTCTTTAACCGAAATATCGTTAACAAGAGCTTAAATAATTTAACTAATATATTTACATCAACGAGCCGTTGAGCTATCTCTTGTATATTCTCTTGATATTTCTCAACGCCCAACTGTAGGACTACAGCTGGTAGCTTCAGAAGTTCGCACATAGTTCTAAATCGCTCGTGATTGCCCTCTATCCCCGGCACTATGCATAAATACGTTTCATCGTCTTCATATTCATCTCGTTTCTAGAATAGGGCAAATGTTTTACTTCTTGAAAAATTATCTAGTCGTAAGCCTCCACTTTACCTACAATTTATTTCGATAGCCGTCTTTTTGTCTGTGTTAATAGTTAGGTCCGTTGTTATTATTATTTTCGATTTAATTATTTTTGCTCAAATTAAAATAACTTTCTGGTGTTAACACCACAACACAATTACAATTATGAATTGAATCATCACTTTACCATGTTCTGTGTATGTGTAAGAGTTGGCATAAAAACGAGCTCGCTGCTCGCAAGCATTTCATCGCCTTCAATGTAAGAGATGTATCCGCCGAAACCAGGAACTTCTTTGTCTATCTCCATTATTGGCATTTTCAGATTCTTTAGCCTATGAAAAATAATGGTTTTCTTAGTGCTCGAATATCCATGAACAGCACGTTACCAATGGCAAAGGCAACTGCAGCCGTCGACACTCATGGCGGCAGCCTTAGATGCGTCGACGGCTGCCATTGGCAACGCGCCGCTCGTGTATAGAATACACATACAGTCATTTAGAATGCAGAAATAAAACAATATAATGTTGCAAACATTATCGCATATCATTAACAAAGCTCCATGTTTTTTGATGGTCCAATTTGTATATTACTGACCGCGCACTCATCTAGTCGTATTACCAAGACAACAATATCAAATAAAGACAAGGATATACGTATATAAACGAATACTATAAATTATAATTATAATATAATATTAACAGAATTATCAGATAAAACATTAACTCACTGTCCAACAGTCATATAAGAAACAATTTCTTTTGGAATGTTAATGTTAAACTTCTCTGCTAGGATGGTGCACATTTCCTGATCACTATCTTCATCTATGCCTACTTCTCTTAGGGTTGCACTCTCATTTGTATAACTTTTGATAACGACGCCTGAAATAATTAGTACAAAATATGTGTACCTTATTATTATTATTCAATGCAACATTCTAATTCAAAACCTTATCAACCTTTCACTATATCATTGTTTTGATACAAAGTTCCCACCTGGAATCTTAGCGACTTCTTTGAGGATATCACGTGGCTGGTCAATTAAGTTAACCACCACAAAAGTTTCACTCCCAAGTAGAGCTGATTCAATAGCTTCAACAGCAGTTTGCCACATCATCGCCATGTTCCTCTTATCTTCTTTCACTCCAAAATCTGCGAACTTTACAGAGAGATCATATATTTTCAACGTATTATGTTTGCGTACAAAATTCAAAACAAGAATATGTGACATACCTTTTTCAGTTTTAGTTGTATTGATAAAGAGTTCAGATTGCATTGTTTTCTTATCAGGCATACGTTATGACCTATGGAATCGTTCTCGCTAATCACTGTGAAGTATCTGAAATAATTATTTATTTAATCACTGTGGTACCTTTCGGTATTAAGTACACACTTGTTCGGGTTAGAATGATTTGGCATAGTCGGGCGACACAATGTTACACATATTTTGCCGCTCGACTGCGCCGAATCGTGTCGAAGCATGCTGACCTGAACAAGTGTGTTGCACACCTAATTGAAAAATAACTTTTATGTTGTGACCACATCTTAATTTCTAAACCATTACCTAAGTCTCGAACAAAATTCTTTAGATACAACGTCAAGGATGTATACTGTCGAGTTAATGTTCTCTTCGGCGTCCGTGTTCATTGAATCTGTAGCTACCAAGTAAATCCCTTCAATTGGACCCAAAGCACTGGCTTCATTTAACAGTTTTTGTATGTTTTCAATCGAATTAAGAACATTAGTAACCATTCTTACTTCCACGCCAAGACATTCCCATTGTCTGAAAGTATAATGATTAATATTTTATTGATTTCTGCAGTCATACATTGAAGGACTTTTTATCGAACACTTACTTTCTCTTCAACAATAAATAGTTTGATATAATTGGGACATGTAGGTATAATTGCTTAACTCCCCGTTGCACCAGCCTATCAGCAAGATTTATACCAAATCCATCATTGCCACACAACAGAACGTGACATGAATCAGGTGAAAATGATAATCTGCAAGAAAACATTAAATTTGTTGTATGTAAGTATATTTTACTGCAGCAAGAAAGGAGACAGAAGAAAGAAAAGATAGTTAGGTTGTGTTTGTTAGGTCTCACAAGTGTGGGTGCTTCAATAAAACACCTTAGTTTCTATATTTAATATTGGGTATGGCACGCGTCCGCTCGGCTAGCTGGCTGGCTCAGCGGTGTGTTTGCGAGTACATCACAGTGTGGAAGATGATTTGGCTAGGAAAAAAGTTAATACTGATATGACGGCTGATAGAGGGGTATGAAATGAAAAAGATGCTCTGCGCCGCTTGTACCTGGGGTATGCGTTGCTCACAGAGTCTTGCGTCCTCAGCAGCACCCTGCCGCGGTGCCTGCTGGCCGCGAGCAGTCGAAATGCGCGCGCGGCTTCGTTCGGCGCGTACGACACGCGCGACAGAGGACGCACGTAGCCGCGACTAATACCCTCGCTCAACATTAATCGTATTCTCTACAAAAAAACACAATAATTAAAATACATTTTTATATGTAGGTAGGAAAGTTACTCTTTAAACGTACTCACTTTGAAATCTTCCATATTCTGTTCACAAAATATGGAGGATACATCAATCGTTACGTAATGTCTTGAGTCGACCAGATCGTACATTCCAAACTCGTAGTTCTCTCTGGTATGTAATTGAACGATATCAAACGTTGTACCCCCAACGGCACAACAGGCCAACGAAGCCTGAAAAAAGTACATATCGCTCATTTGGAGAAACATCGACGTAACTGCTACTTTTAAAATTTTACAGGAGAGTGATTTGAAGTGATTTATTTTTTGTAATCTGTTACCGTCTCGTTCTGAAATGTTGATAAATCCCAATACATATTAAATATTTCACGCCTCTGCTCCTCTGAAAATTTTTTCGAGCACAATATAATTATATCGACAAATCATTTTTGGGAAAAAATACATTTACGTCGATGTTTCTCCAAATGAGCGATATCTGGAGTAGTTTAAACTTAAAATAAATAGAACAATCAGTTATTGCCTGAAATTATTTGCCAGGTAAGTCAGAGTTTATCAGAAAATGATGAAACATGGCGTAAGTCTTACTTTTTTGAGCATTCCTTTAACACAACTAAAGACGATATTACAGCCCTTTCCTTCAGTACGGTGCATGACCATGTCTTTGAAAGTATTATCACGGGAATTTCCGATGTGTTCATCTGAAATAAACTTTATTTGACCAGTTTTCTTTGATCTAGTTGATTATAGCAATCTTATCGTCTAGCTAAACAGGCTGATGCTGGCTAAAGGAATGGCCACACTTATCGACGCACACTCGGTTTGAGCCTATCAGAATGAGCTTTAGGTCTATGCAATAAAAACGAAAAATAAGTCATTCGCCTCGTTTCCGTTCGGATGAGCTTTTATTGCATGGGCATAAAGGTTTCTGACCGGCTCAAACCGACTCCACGTCGATAAATGTGGTCACTCCATAACACTGTCCTCTCAAAAATACCCGGTAAGTTCGGGAACAAATTCCTCAGGAACGTTTTCTTGTTTTGGTCACTGACGGTGGTGAAGACTGTGCAGCCTATGGCCAAAGCGATGGATATGGCTGCCTGGCCCACGGCACCAGCTCCTCCGTGTATCAACAGAATTGTGCCAGGAACTAGTCTACTCTTAATACCCTGTAGACACATTATTATTGATGTGAAATTAAAGAAAAACAGATAATGGCGAATCAATAGGTTTCATAATTAAAGAGATTGCAATAAAACAAAAGATAATAATTGGTCAATGAACTAATATACACGATTAACTAATTACTAAATAGTTCTGCAAATGTGGATTATTTATGAGTGTTCTTTCTAAATGTATACAGGCATGTGTTAGTAAATCAGTTTATTTTACTAATTTTAATTCAGTAGCAAAACGAAAGAGCACGCAAGATAAACGAGGATTATGATTTAGCATAGTAAAAAATGTATTAACCAAGCATTGAAATGCAATGGTGTAAGCCAGCGGTACTGTGGCAGCATCTTCTAAACTCCAGTGTGTCGGTACTGGCCATAGAAACTCGGGGCTCGAGCAGATCTGTTGAGACACACTGCCTGATGAAGGCATCAGGCCCATTACAGATTTGCCACTGCAAAAAAGAAACGAAGTCAAAGCTGTCATTTCGTATCCGAGGAGACGAAAACACCCGACATATTCTGTAAAAATCTCACTGCGATAACTTAGGCGAAGTGCAATAGCTAGTGTGAATCCCAATATTAGGTAGAATGACGCTTACAGAATATACAAACTGATATAAAATGGACATACCTTTCAGTAATTCCACTAAAACCCATTCCAAAGCCCTGGTCTTCATTATTTTTTATCGTTATCCGAGCCAACACACGTTGTGCATCATATCTGTTCAACTCGGCATAGTGAACCTAAGCCAAAAGAAAGAAAGAAAATAAGTAATACAATTAATTTAGTATAAGTACTAAACCACTTCATATTGTTGCTAATCTTAGATACTACAAAATTCACATACCTGTACTTTAACGCCCCCTGGTTGTAGGTCAAAGTTGGGAATTTGTAACCAACACATAGAATTGAGATCACCAAGTTGACTGCAGCGAAGCGCTGTGACACGATCGTTAGTGTAGTTTCTAATCAGTGGGACATAATATTCGCCTCCCCATGTATTCTGTAAGAAAGTCACAGATAACTTACTTAGAAAAACTCGCTAAAACCCATTTAACTTTAAGATTGATTCGTTACCTGATAAAATATGTTATACGGTAACTCAAAGCTCGGAAGCCGCATCATGTCCACCCTATGCTTGTCATGCACCATCGCTAGGTACACCTGGTTTCGATCCATATCCCCTCTCCATTGCTTTACGAGATTCTTCAAATCGCTTGGTGGTGGGTACGAAGTGAATATGACCAGTTTCTGGTGAGGTTGTAAGTTTGTCCTCGAAACGATCACGCACTGAAGATCTTCAGGTCTTGCGACAGTTAGGGCAACGGCAGAAAGTGGCTTTGACATCCAACGAGCTAATTCTAATCTTGACAGACCTTTCCCAACTACAGAAACCCGTATGTATAATGAAGATATATAAATGTCTTGAACATTTACGCCGATAGTTATTAAGAAAGCATCAGGAAAAAGATTGTAAAGAGTTGCCATCGTCTGAAATTGGCAAACAATAATTTAAGAAAATATGTTACAGAAAAACAAAAGGTTTTTGATAGTTAATTACAGCTTACTCACATTAACATTACAAGTGGTACGATTCAATACGATGACATCTGGATTTTTATCCGAGTCCGTTTTCGTTTTTCTTATATCGTCTTCTTTTACGTGTATTACTTCAATTGGAGATCCATTTACCATTGTATTAATTTGATCCAGTATAGAAGGTTCATTTGAGTTGTCAATATTTAAAACGGTTAGTTGTTCTTTACCAACATGTTCAGCAACAATTTGCATGAACACGTAAAGCGTTGTTGGATTCTGTCAAAGATTTTATAGGTACATAAATTGAAAACGGTATTTCGATATTCAAATTTTTTATAAATCTAATGTTATACTAACATCTTCATTAGCATCTTGGAAGAAAGGTATAAACTTCAGTGTTTGCAACACCACTGGCTGTCTAAGAAGTGGTTTATCTTTAAATGAAATATTTTCGATGGACAACCCACCGCACCTGAAATTTCAAGTAGCTTATTATAGTATCGCCCTGAAAGTATAGCACAAAACAAACGATAATTATTTGTAGCAAATTACCTAACTGTGTATCGGTCTTTAAAGGCTACAGCATCAAGTATTTTACTATTCATATTTCCGGCGTCTCTTACTTCAGACAGATGAGTTTTGATATCTATGCAAATACGTTTAATATACTGTGGTTGAGAAACTGCATTGTGGTCATGTCTCAAGGTACATAACTGAAGAGCTCCACCAACGAAGGTAACCCAATTGTTTCGCCAGTTTATCTGAGCTTTTGTTAGAGTGAGATTTGAGCTGTGGATGGCGCGAAAGTCGTGCCTAGAATTTTTATAATAATTTTTATTAGTGAAACGTTACATGTATATTTCATATTTTTCAATATCATTGTGATCTTCACGTGTTAACCACAGACACATTTTATGACAGAAATCCCTTAACCATAATTTTAAACTCAGTACAACTATACTCGTAGTAGATTGTAGTAACTTAAACTTCAACACTTACTTATACTCGTAACCTCTTTCAAATAGCAATTTGTAGATATCTGAACTGTTTAGCGTCATTGCATCTTCTGGTTCGATTGAGGGAATTTCAATGTTTGTTCCTACTGCTACTATATGACCTTCGACCACTAGCATATTTTCATGAGTTACCTGAAATGTGAATTCGTTTTTCACAATGTTGAGAATTGTGACCGGCCACACCTCACACTTACTCTTGTACGTTTTCGGCCAAAGTGTGACCTCAAGCTCTTTTTTTTTTTTTGTTTCCCTATCTTTAACTTTACCTCAAACCGTCCACTGCCCCTCTGCACCATGACCACTAGGCGAAGAACTTGGTTGTCGTTCAACACCGGCTCTTTATGGCACTTCACATTATGAAACTGGACTGACGTTTTCCGTAAAGGCTTGCCAGTTATCATCGACAGTGTGTCCCAAACAAACACTAGCGAACCAGCAAGCGGGAATACCCTGACACCTGAAACCATAGATCGGGCCAGTTATAAATTGGCCAATAATGCGTTGAAAGAGATAATTACGGGTACTTCATCGTCATTAGATATAGCTCTGAAGCATTTAGGTGCCGTAGTCTTCTTTCTTCCAGTTCCAAAATACTAACGAGATTACCTTCAACGATGGAGCCTTCCAAGAATTTATATTCCTCATCATATATCGTTACTATTGGCTTGTATATAGCCGCATACTGCCGATCAGGGGTCTGATATAGACGTACACTCCTGAAATCATTCATATTAGAGTCAGACTCAACCTTAAATGCTTTTTTTACTATTTTCTTTTTTCATTCTTACCATTCCTCCGTGTGTGCCCACTCTACTAAATGCGACAGCTGTCGTGTTTCTGTGGATACAGGGAACTCAATACTTGGATATAAAACGCTGATGTCTATATCATAGCCTTCCATGTAAAGCCTGTGAAAATATTGTTCGTTTATTTTTGATCCTATTTCAACATCATCACCACATTTACATACAGTTACCACCGAGATAAATAAAAAAATGGACCTGAGTTTAAACAGGGGTGGAGAATTAGAACCTTAATGATATAAATATTCTGTGAAGTGCCATCGTGATTTATTTCCTAGCACGTTTTACTCACGTCCCCAAAGCTTCTAATAAAAATAGCACGTTGTCTGGATGTCCGCGCCTGGTAAGAGGCACGTGTCGACAGTCTGCTGACAAGGACCGCTTGAGGATGGCCTGCAGCAGTCCGTGCGGTGCCACCTCCATCAACACAGCGCCTCTCTGCACCAGTCGTGACGTCTCCTCGAATAACACTGGATTCTGCACAGTTTCGATTTTTATTCTAATCACAATAGATAAATAACGATTTAAGTTAACCTATAGTGTTCTATTCTAGTCTGAAAAAATCTACTAGGCCCGATCCAAACGTTGGCTCCAATGTGTGACCCAGCCTCATGCACTACTTCACTAGTGAGAAGCTGTATGGCTGTCCAGCCAGCTAATTGTGATTATTTTAATTCACGTTCCGCTAATTAGTACTATTAAGACCTAGCAGTACCCTTTCCTTGATCCAGAAACTGCTCGGTTTTCCATTTAAGACTATATCTCGAAAATTAGACATTTGTAAATGTCTATGTCTTTCTTACCAACATGTTATTAGTATAATATTCGGGTGAAAAATATTTAGCACCAGGCTCATGCCACCGGTCTTGTTCCACAGATGTTGACAACCAGCGCTCACTTCGAAGTTTTGGCTCCTTGATTAGTTTTTGAGTTGTTCGCAGTAGCTCAGGTCCTGAAATATACGAATATTGTATGATATTGCTTCTGACATGACATATTTTGATATTTAGTTATAATTAGTTTCTGGTTGAGCTCTAAATTGATGTCTGCCAAGATTAATTGAGACGAAATTAGCTGGCAGTGTTAGATTACTTACTCGCTTGTTCATCATCACAATAATTTCAACCGAAAGACGACCTACGCCTCCTCCAAACATCATCACATCGACAGGTTCTGTGATTCTCGCATCCAACGTATTCCCATGGCCATAACAAGGTCTTCGGCCCCCCTAGTGGAAGGCCTTCTAACGCTGTGCCTACGCGTACGCGGTCACTTGTTACCGAGATGCAATAATGTCAGTCAGTCATGTCAAATCATGCTCAGCCGTGTTCACTTACCAGCCTTGGTGACATAGCGTGAGTGATAAGCAATGTTCGAGCACTTGACTTCTTTAGCAAAGATGCCGCGTGCCGTGAGCTGACCGACAAACTTGCGAATTGCTTCCTCAGGGCCAGAGATCGTGCAGGAGTCAGGTCCGTTGTGACAAGCCACATCGATCTCCGGTGGACACATTTTCGACACCTAGAACATAAATTGGGATTTCCGCTTAGTATAATGACTTAGATTAGGCCTAGTCAAGTTCTTCTCTCAAATCAATTACGTGGATGAGAACAGTCAGCAACATGGTAATAGGGTTGACATTTTTATTATAACACTAGGCATATAAAAGAATTTAGTTAAAAAAAAAAACTAAAAAACACGGTTTTAACACGCACTAAAAAATATAAAATAATTCAATTAACTTGTATTAGTTCTTCTTTTATATCCAATGATTAAATCAAAAAGCGTGGAACTCTTTTTAGTTGTGTGTACTTTTAATTAACTTAAACAAAGCGCTGTTTTTTTGTTGCAAAGTTAATATAAGACTCCAACGGAGCTAGATTCCTCTACCAAATGAAAAAGGAATCACGTGAATCGGCCCAGTAATCACGAAGAAATCGGTTTTCATTAACATGAAATATACATACAGGGTTATTGGTTATATGTCGTCAATTCGTTAAGAGGATGTAGGAGAGGTCATTTGCAACCGAATGACCTCTTTTTTTTTGGGTGGGAAATCATCTAATGACCTCTCCCGCTCTGGGCGGAGCGGAAGGGCGTGTCAGACTTACTGACTAAAACCCACCCGTGTTCCTTCAGTTGCCTGTGCGCCAGGCCCACGGTAAATCTTTCGAACAATCCGCGACCCCAGCAGGCATCGGCCCTTTCAGGCCCCGTCAATGATGCTGACATCTCTTTGAGGCGCGCGTGGAACACAACGCGCCGTCGACCCGGGCCTGGTCCTTACCGGACGGCGAGCTGCCCATTGCTCGCCGTCCGCAAGCCCGAGCCTACGGTGGCCGGTAGTCGGCAATCGACTCCCGACGCCCAGGGTGTCTCCTCCTACAGCGACTAGAGGCGTGAGGGCGCACCGATTGCCTCTCCCTCACGCGCTCCGCCTCCTCCTTCGCGAGCATTACTGTTTCGCAGAAGGAGGTGACGGCTTCCCGTTCCCTCTCGCTCCATACCATGGCCTGAACCAGGGCGGGACGCGAAAGGTCGCCACCACGAGGACACGGCGGTGCTCCGCCCAAGCCGGGCAGACCCCCACCGTATGCTCCACCGTGTCCTCCGGTCGATCCACACAATGATAACACCCGGGCGTTTCCCCCCGCCTTATCAGAAACAGGAACCTCCCGAAACAGCCATGTCCGGTGAGGACCCACGTCAGGCGGAAGGTGAGGACGCCATGGCGCCTCTCAAGCAACCGAATGACCCCTGATAACCCCTATGCAAATGTCAGCCATTTTCGAATAATTTGACATTTTTTTTTCTTTTTTAAGATATCTGGTATATTATTGTGTCTTGTTGGATAGCTGAGAAGTTGTACATGTTTTTGGAATGTTTTCTGCCGGTAAAGTACTTCCATGTTTTTTTTTGTGTAGAAATGGACTATTTTACTCAAAATAACCAAATTTTAACGATTTTTAAAACTATTAAAGATAATTGTCTGTTTATGGTTGGTTCGTATGTATTGAAGTAAAAGCAGATAATAATAATTTAAAAAAAAAACATGCATTGTTTTTATTAAATAAATTTTCAAAATTGTATACCTACCGAAAAAAAATATAAAATGTTAAATTACTCAAAAATGGCTGACATTTGCATAGGGGTCATCAGGTCATTTTGTTACAAATGACCTCTCCTTCATCCCCTTAATGGATTGCCGACATAATTATAACGAAGAACTCTGTATATTATACTCGCTGAATGCATAACCTCCGCTATTTTTATCGGTTTAAAATAAGATGTGGTGAAGAACATACCTGCTTAAAACCAATGCCTACAGCAGCCATAGAACCCCTTATGAACTCCGTCTGCTTTGAAACGAGTCCTCGACTGTAGGACAGTAGGATCATTTCCTCAGTGGTACAGCAGCCGTCTGCATACGCACAGCCCAACTCCCCAACACTGTGACCTGTAAAATATAAATTCAATCGTAATTTGCTATCTAATACTAAATGATTCCTCTAATAACTTGGGTTTCTTTTAACGATTTGAATACCAGGCTTTTGGGCAACTTTTTTTTGTGTATGTACTTTGTCTAATTTTGTAATGTGCGTCTTGTTTGTGCAGAATAAACAATTTTATTTTTATTTTTTATTACCTAAATTTTGATTTTTTTCATAATGCCTGTATTAAGAAGGTAAAATTTTCACCGATTATTTAAAAAAAAACAGCAATTTCCTACAAAAGTGCAATACCTACACAGTCAAAATGTATGTAACAGTAGATTTTTTTTTAAATAACCGTCAAACGCAACGCAAAGGGGTTCAGAATCATATACTGAATCCATGGTAACAAATTGTGCGTCGATGTGCCACCCTGTATTATATGTATAGTTAGTTACTTAGTTATTTAATTTCTTACCTAATGCAAATAGTTAGTTGTATAATAATTTAAGTACTGCAATTATGTGTTCGTCAAATGTACTTTATTACCTATAATATGATCGGGGACCACTCCCACGGCGCGTAAGACATCAGTCAACCCAAACCCTGTATTATATGTATAGTTAGTTACTTAGTTATTTAATTTCTTACCTAATGCAAATAGTTAGTTGTATAATAATTTAAGTACTACAATTATGTGTTCGTCAAATGTACTTAATTACCTATAATATGATCGGGGACCACTCCCACGGCGCGTAAGACATCAGTCAACCCAAACCCTGTATTATATGTATAGTTAGTTACTTAGTTATTTAATTTCTTACCTAATGCAAATAGTTAGTTGTATAATAATTTAAGTACTACAATTATGTGTTCGTCAAATGTACTTAATTACCTATAATATGATCGGGGACCACTCCCACGGCGCGTAAGACATCAGTCAACCCAATCTGAATGGCAGCAATACCGATGAACGAGTTGAGGATATCATCGAAGATAGTGTCATCGGGGTTCGTGATGACATCCACTATGTCCACACCCTTAGGCTTCAGTACTTTGTCACATCTGGAATGTAGAACGGATGCCATGCAACTTTATTTGAATCTTTGCTAAGGAATCTGTGTGGTTCTGTCCTCAAGAGACCATCTCAGACACTATCTGAATGGTCCTTATATGATCTAACCAGCATCCTAATTGTGTAACACCATCAATCACAATCTGAATCATTTTGAAGCCTATTGCTAATCCATTGCTTCATATGTTCGAAAAATTTGTCGGCTCAACAACGTATATAACGCAATGAATGTTGTTGAACTGTCAAAATGAAAGCCATTTCTACTGTTAGTGTGTTACGCAATTACCCCACTGGCTCATGTCTAGACTTTAAAATAGACCTCCGAGATTCTTTCTGTGTTTCTTCACCGAGAAGTCGGATAGGAAACACCGACCTCACCTAGTTTTAAAAATATATAAAATAAGAAACCTACTTATAACTTTTTGGTAACAGTCGGTAAATGTTTTCAGTGTCAGGTTTTTACGGTTTTTTAGACTTTAGATAGGAAGATTAATACTGAAGGACATGGATATAATGTTGTATTTCTGTGTGCAGTAAAGTCTCCTTGTCACTAATGTGTATTTCAGAGGGCCTAGACAAATGACATTCGCTTCGGAGTGATTCCATTTCTACAATCGCTATCGCTTTCGCTAATGTTTCCATCATACGAATGGATAACTAGCGATAACGCTTGACAAGAAGTGCCACTTGGCTACGCATCTCTATGGAAGTAATAGTTCGACGCTATCGATTCGTTTCATAGAATCGAGTGATGTTAACATTGCCTAGCTAATTTCTATTCGTTGACCTATGATCACGTGACATTTCGATAGCTTATATATTCCATAAATTTTTGGCTTTTCTACTAGCGTTATCGCTAATCGAATGTTACTTTGTCTAGACCCTCAGATAACTATAAGTTGTGTAGTCAACCTGCCCCTGGGCCTACAGTCTCGACATTAGATAGCGACAAAAATATGTCGCTAAGTCGTAACGATATCAAATTCCTTTAATAGATTTTCAACTTTATTTCTAAAGTATAAGGTTAAAAATCTATTAAAGTTTGAAATCGATTAGACTTAACGACCGATTTTTATCGTTATATTTGTCGAGACTGCAGGGCCTGGTGATTGCTTTATCACTTTTGACAACAATTCCCAGTAAATCGAAACTTCATTAAGGTTGAAATTATGTAACTGTCACATGGACAAATGGACCTTGTGGTTTTATGACGTGTAAGTGACATTCAATCTTAGGGTAGTCAAGCAGTTACGATGTCGACTACACACAGTTTGGTTCTTTAGCGTTTGACGCCTAATTAGAGAAAAATAAGCTCAAATATACCACCAACATATCCTAAAACTTTGGGATATAAGCAAAATGGGTACCGTTGTATAGCAGCAGCGAAGATCGGTATGCGCATGAGTTGCGCGCCCATACCAGCCCACTGCGAGCCCATCCCGCTGTACACGAACCACAGCGGCCGCCGAGCGTCGTCGAAGTAGTCCGTCTTCTCACAGTGCGTTACTGTCTTCTGATTTTGAGATGCTAAAAATTGCAGAAGTAAGTACATGCCTACTGTTTAAGGGGGAAGAGCAAGGGTAGCCCGCGAAATTCAAATTTTCTTATGTTTTCTTGCAATTTGAAGGTCAATGTCAAGCTGTATTTTGATTAAAATATGATTCGCGTTCGTAACAAATATGGCTTCACAGAATTATAATCATTACAATCAGCAATACAACTTCTTAAGTTAGAATTGGCGTCAAATGTCATGATTTCATGAAATAGTCTTTCAATACAGTACTATGAACTTAGAGAGATCGCCCGTCAGCGGGCGAATGACTGCACTCTCACGACACGTGACTGCACCCCTCCCGCACCGCGCAACTACCCTCAGGCACTATTCGCAGTTATTTCCTGTTAAATGGTCTATCTACCTAGATAAGTAGGTAGGTAATTTATAGTCCTTAAGTAAACTGTGCCGTAGTATATTCATAAAAGACACTTGGATCTACTTGCACTTAGTGCATTTTTTTTACTTTGATAATGTGGCCATAGATACAACTCCTAAATACGGCCCACACACGGCTTATATAGTTAGCAATACGAGTAGAACATCTGGTTCCACGTTCATCTTTTTCAAATACTTTCGGATGACGTCACGACGTGGTCACGACTACAGCAGGCTTAGCACGAGCACCGTTTTGTCGACGGAAGAATATACAAAAATGACATTCCGTGTAGACAGTACGATGGCAGCAAAGTAGAAAGAGTGAACTGCACTTTTTACGAAATTCAGTAGTTTATTCACGTTTTTCTTTTATTTTGCTTATATCTCGAAAATGGTGTGTCCTATAGCAAAAACAATGAAAATTTCGACCCCCTTTAGGATGCCCTTAAACCCATAAAACTAAACATGTAGGTTATAATTTTTCACATTTTCCATACAAAAAGTGAAAAACTCCATTTTTCCATTCCATTTTTATACTTTGTGGCCGTCGAGTAAAAAGTTTTCTACTGTCTTTAGCATGGAGATTACAAAATCAAATTGGTCACTATCTTAGACAACTGTCAGTTGTCAGTGTGATTTTGACAGTTTGGGATAGAAAACTTTCTTCTGAAGTAGTCTACATCATGGTATAATAATATACTTCGCCAGGTACAGCATTCCGAGACACAGTGGTCACGTGGGAGATATAAGCCTCCTACGTCATCACCGCTGTGTTACCAGTAGTGTGTAATAATAACTGCCCAACCGCCTTTATTACCTGTACAAACCTGATAAATCAATGAGGTTTTAACTAACAATTACGTTGGTATAAGTTTAAATTGAATTGTTTCGTTTGATTAGAATAACGAAACGGCAATTTAAATGCTTTATATATATTTTTTTAACAGAATGGTGACTGAAAATGTTTCCATATTTCTTGTTTTGTTGCAATAAAGTGGCAACTGGATAGTGACGTAAGCTTGTGTCACTCTCGGAATGCCAGACCTTGTTTGTTTAGACCATGGTCTACATAAAAAAGACCTAGACAACGATCGGTACAAACGAAAGACATAATGACAGATTGTAGAAGGATTTTTACGGTGCGATGCTATGTCTTCCAAGAAATAGAAAGCGTCATGCTACGCCTGCAGGTTTCAAATGAAACTGAAATTACTGTCTTTATAAAATGCGCTATCGGATTTTTTATTTTCCGCGCCAACGCGAGCGTTGAAAAGTCAACAGCGCGCGTTTATTTAGACTCATTTAAGTGTAGCCTAGTGTTAGTAAAAACTGCCATAAGTGTCCTTACCGTATATCCCATATCCTCTAGCCGTATGTTTCTGTATTCTCTTCCTGTGGATTGCATGGTACAGGGCTATTTCCTCAGGGTCCAGCTCGTTCGCTGTTATTTGGTCCATGATCTTCTGTACTGCAGAGTCTTGCCTCCCTGACACCATCACCATGTATGGGATTTCACACTGGTAACGCGCGATACTCTGTAATATTTTATAGAATACGTAAATCTTTGCCTTTTTAACTGTTTCCATGTTTTATAAACCTGTTTCTTAATGTCAATATTAATTAATTAAATTCCTTCTTAAAACAATAGAATACGTTATTTTAATGTCTCGTAAGGGCCTGTTGTTTGATCAGTAGTCAAACATACTATGAGTTAAAATGCGTTAGTTAAACTAACAATTTGTTAAAAATGACAGAAGTATGTTGTTTGACAAATGGTTAAGCTAACTACAGTTAAAAAAATTGACAATTTGCTATGAAACTTAACCATGCGCAGACAGAGTAGTTAAACTTTGACAGCTATTGACTATTGTCAAGTGAGTAATTGTTAAATTGACTATTGGTCATGTCTAACTATGTATCAAACAACGGGCCCTTAGAGATAAATGTACTTCTACACAGAGTACATACAAATTTCTTGATATACGCGCCTTCCTATGAGATAATGCATTCCTGACACCTATCAGTTATTTAAACTACTTTCACAGTTAATTTAGATCTGACAGCAACCTTATAGCAATGACAATAAAGATCACTATGATGCAAAATCACACGTAACAAACGTGTACAAAATAATACGTGATACGCGAATTTAAACTTTATTAGTACCGCACAGGGGTCAGAAACGCATTCTCTCGGTGGCCGGTATTTAGTTAATTCATCAACTGCTTTAAAAAAAAAAAAATCTTAAACAAAAACCCACCTTGTTTTTATAGCAACCCTTTAGCAATAAATGCGCAGTCATGCCAGTCACCGAAAAGTTATTAAGCGCAGTGAACGAACGATCAAATTGCTCGTGTTTCGTCACTATTCTCATACGTCCATCTTGGAGAGCCAGTATGTCTTGTCTCGGGTTGTCGCAGTGCAGGTTAGCTGCTAACTCACCTCTTTGGTAAGCTAGTAACAGCTGTAGTTAAAAATTAAAGTTGTTTATTAAAGTATTCTTCTGTGAATGAGCTGCGTGTGTGTCTGGCTCAGCATCTTGCGGTAAAAAGAATTTTAGCCATGGAGAGGGAAGGCAGATAAAATAAATGATTCCAGCCTGTTCATGAATAGTTATGTTAATTACAAACCATTTCCACGTAAATTAAATTCTACCTATCTTATCGCGTCCGACGAAGTCTTCTAAGGGTTTCTATAAAGTTAAAGATTACTTGGATGACAAAAAGGCTTGGGTTTAACTAAGCCACTTCAATGTACCCCCAAGCAACAATCCATTTTATACTGTGAATGAGTGTTTTAGAATTAATAATGTAATTTTTATTGATTTACATGACATAACTTATGGTATTTTTGATGACTGTTAAAGAGAAAACTGTCTGTGAATGTGAATAGCATTCAGGCTACATTGAATATATGATTATTATTTTAATATTGTGAATGTGAAGACTATATGGGTCATTGTTGCTTTTTTTTTCTCCTCAGTTAATTTTAATCATGGTCTGGCAGTTTGAGTAATTTTTGTGGCCTACCCAAATGTCTTTTCTTTGGTATTGTTCGTCGAATCGCTGAGCTCCTTAAGTTCTGAGTTGAGCTGCACGATTACTGACAAATGCGTGCACTGACTGGACAGGTCCACTCAATCTGTGTGGTTTTTCCTCAAAAGACTATTTCAGACAGAAATCTACATGGTTTTCACATGATCTAACCAAGATTATGTCTGGACTTTAAAAGCGACTGTGACCTCTGAGTTTGTTTCGGCCTTTCTTGTTAGAGTAGCCAGATAGGAGACGCCGACCTCATCTAGTTTTTTAAACATGATTGACGTGTAAAAGTGTTTGTACAAACCTACTTACAGAAATAAAATCATTTATCATTTATTTATTTATCTTTTAAATTCCCCTGAGTATGTTAAAGAGGCTACGTCGGACGTGAAAAGAAGAGTGAGAGGTTTTGGATTTTATTTTCCACATCCTTGTCTTTTAAATTTCAAATCAAGGAGAGGCAATGAGGTAAAACAGAGTTTTAGATAAAAGCCACGTTTATGATTAAGAAGATATCAAATTGAAATGAGTGGCCTACACGCTATAACACGAGATATTTATTAAAGGACTTACGCTTGATCTTCTGAAACATACATAAGATTAGAAAAACTTACTTTGATAACACCGCATAAGCCTGAAGCTTCTCCAGCGAACCCCATGTTGGACGTGACGCTGCCAACAAGCAGAGGCTTCGAGCGATCCTGACAGAACACTTGCTCCATCGCTTGTAACTCCGCTTTGTCAGTTTCGAGCACCGCTGGATGAACATCAAACGGTCTTATTACAAACTAGAAATGGCTTAAACCATCGAGTCAGTTTTTTTAATAAGAACCTTACACTATTCGAAATGCAGTTCTTTCGATAAAACTGACCACTTAATCCGGTACTAAGTTTTGTATACAGAACTTTACCTATGTCAGAATAAACTTCTAAATACAAATACTAGCTTGAAAGTTTAAGCTCGGGCTAAAGTTAGATCTTGTTTTTAACCCCCGACGCAAAAATTGAGGTGTTATAAGTTTGACCGCTATGTGTGTGTGTCTGTCTGCGGCACTGTAGCTCTTAAACGGGAAAACCGATTTGGATGCGGTTTTTTTTTATTTGAAAGCAGGTTTTCTAGCGGTGGTTCTTATACATGTTTTTATCAAAATCGGTTCAACCGTTTCAAGATCATGAGCTGTTTTGTATCGGGAATTTTCAAATTTTACCTATTATGTAATAAGACAGAAACAGTCTTACGAATTGTGACGTTGCAAAATCAATAAATTACGCAACAAGTAGCGACATCTTGTGTCAGGCATTGACATGGCTGTCAGCGTGTTCTCTGTAACACTAGAGAAATTATGTCATGTAAATTATATACAAGAGTATTAGTTAATTTAAATAAATAAACATACAGACATAATTTCCCACATTTAATTTAAAACAATGCCTAAGAAATGGAAAATAACCAATAGACAAGAATTCTATTTAGTCTATGGTAGCGGAAGCTTCTCGAAGGTTAGGAGATTGATCCGGCATGGGGAAGACCCGCAACGTGTGTGACACGGTACGAATAGGATTTGGAATAGGGACTTAGTTCTGGAGGAACAGACTGTGTCCAAATAACCCGATGGGTTTCCAATAAGTCCCATTCGAAGCTGAATCCGGTCTGGCTGTTTATGCTAGCCTTTTTTCGCTTGTATCTCTGATACATAATTGAGACGTGATGCTTTGGAGTAGCCCCGTGGTCTGATGATTGGAATGGATCCGGGTGCAGGCAACCTTTGAGGTGTGGTCATCCGTTTGACAGGAAGGCTTTACTTAACCGATATCGGTGATGAGGGAAGTTCGCCGCTCCAGGTAACGAAGCGTCATTATAATAACCCGTAGGCCACGTAACGTGCAAACACAGGGGTATCCTGTGTTTGATGCCAAGGGTCGTAGTCCTGTCAAGTGAAGGGATTAGTACTGAGAGGTCAAGTGAAGGGATTAGTACTGAGAGGTCAAGTGAAGGGATTAGTACTGAGAGATCACCGAGAATAATCGGTAAGGTAGCGATTTAGTCTATGAGAGAGTTAGGCCTATTGTATGGACTGGGTGATGAGACCAGTTGCCATAAAGTGTTGTGTCGCGGATTGTTTAGCATAATCTTATGTTCCCGTTGTTAGCACAACCTTGATAGGTAGGTACTTGTATGATTGAGCTAGTATCTATTAAGTGGTTCATCTCACGGACTCGCTATAGCGACTCTGAGTTATTGTAATAGTCTCATTGCAGGTCAACACACCAATACAACTAGACCCGAGACTGGTTGTACTGGTGTGGAAGCCCAGGTGTATGGGGAAAGGTATGTGGCCAGCCACATTCAATATTGTGAACCTTCAATAGTGTGTTATTGTAATAAACATTGCATTGTGTAAGAAGGAACTTGTTTAATTGAACCTTTCCCTAGCAGCTTATTATACCCTACAAATTTACTTTAGCACGGTGGTGAGTAAGTACAACACCGAAGGAGACAATCAACATCCAGTCTCCTAACCAATTCTGTACAACTCTGAGGGCCGGGTTACAGAATACAAAACAAATGAAAAGTTTAAATACATGACGAGGAAGCCTGAACATAAATGAGTGATATCTCCAACGCGGAGCGGGCAAAAGTGGTAATCCATACTAGTTTTATGTGAGACTAGTGACCCGCCTTTACTTTGCATGGTGCGATCTATTGATATGGCGATATTTAAAAATATTGCGATTTCTGTATTATTTCTGTTTGTGTGTTTTTAGTGTCGCAACACAGAGCAATGTGTATTATCTTTGGTCCCTGACATCAAGCAATAGACAAAATTATGAAACTTTTGTAACATGAATACGAGGCTTTTGGCTATTTTGTATGTCTCTAAATTAATGTCGTTCATTTGTTAGGTGCGTTTTGTTTGTGCAGAATAAACAATTTTTCTTTCTTTTTTTTATATTTATTACACATAAATCTTCTGGAATAAATTCCTTAAATGATGACGAAAACCGCAATAAAATCCCTTGTGTAGTTTAGAAGAACTAAGCGGTCACAGAGATAGTAACGAAAAGCGAATTTATTTTAGTAAAGCAGGGACGTCAGTCCCGGCAAACTTAATTAATTATCAGAAGAGGTATTATGTCCTGCATCACAATAGATATTCTTACCTGCTCCAAACCCCTCAACATACTCCACAGAAGAAGGTGACACTCCAACTTCCTCATAGAATCCACGCAAGAATGTTGATAGCTTAGCCGGATCTCTGTAGGATCCAAATTCCTCATTGTTTTCAGTACCCTGTCCGTAACCGTAGTTAGATTTGACGTGACATACTTCGGCGTAGACTCTGAAATAGTATCCTTGTATGTTAGGCTTGACCAGGAACTTCATTTTCACCTTCTCGAGAGAGGTGAAAATGAAAGAAACGATGTCTACAAGCTGATAGATACTTCACTTTTTTTTCATTTATGTCTATCATGCCACATTTTTCCCTCGAACAAAAATAAATTAAACGTGAAAATTTAATTTATCAGTGAACCAGTACAATAATGTGGATTTCGGCAGCGCGAGTGAAGGATGTCGACCGAATAATCGGAAAATGGACTGATACGAGCAAATGAACGATAATTTAAAACTATGTGATTTTATAAGTTTCGTGTGAACGTGGAATGAAACAAAAATAAACATTCAGTCGAGTAAAGTAATCTGATATCAACTTTACATAGATAGATACTACTTTAGATAGATATTACTAATAGTTTTTTTAATATTTTTCAAATAAATGTACATTTAAAATCAGAACGGACAAAATTGTCAAACCCGTTTGATACCTACCGTCTCGCGTGTTTATACTTCTGGAGAAACAGAATAGTGATAGCTTCCACCATCGTCTGGCCATCCGCATTCACGTCGTAGCATTTAGTTTTGCCATCCAGGTTCAGTGGTACTAATCTGCAAATAATCATGTGAACGGTTAATATACAATCTCATATCTTAGGTGCCGTGGTATGGTAGCTTTAATTTCAAGGTAAACGTTGTAAGTCATAGCTTCACTGAAGATGATCACGAGTAAATACTAAATAGTATAGTTAAGGGGGAATCGCATGGGTAGCCCGCGAAATTCAAATTTTCTTACGTTTTTTTGCAATTTGAAGGTCAATGTCAGGTTTTATTTTGATTAAAATATGATTCGCGACCGTAAAAAATATGGTTTTACAGAATTATAATCATTAGAATCAGCAATACAACTCCTAAGTTAGAATTGGCGTCTAATGTCATGATTCAACAATTCATGAGAAATAGTCATTCAATACAGTAATATGAACTTAGAAAGATGTATTGCTGATTCTTATGATAATAATTCTGTAAAGCCATATTTGTTACGGTCGCGAATCATATTTTAATCAAAATACAACCCGACAGTGACCTGCAAATTGCAAAAATCGTAAGAAAATTTGAATTTCGCAGGCTACCCTGAAGATTCCGCCTTAAGTATATACACGGTGGAAGAGACATCGTAACGAAAACCTTTACCATGGATTTAGTACATGATTTTAGACCTAGCCTTGCAATTTTTCATCAGTTTTTTTTTAATCAGCTTTTCACATACACTGATCGTGGAGGTTTATAGTCTGTATTGCACTTCTGAATGGAACAGCTATTTTTTTTAAGCCGGTGAATGCAATAGTGCTAGAGATTAATGTACTACTAATCACCGTGTACCTATCACCGTTCAATAGTTTCTACTGCTGACAGCAATGTCCCGTATTTTTATCGAAACAAGATTTCGGTCATCCATATGTCCAACAAAACAAAAATCAGCTCCATTAATACCTACCTTCTATAATGTACGGAGTAGTGCGGATACAGCAGGAGCCGAGCCCCGCCCACGATGGCAGCGTCACAATGGCCATGTGTAATGGCGTGGTTGGCCATCTCGAGGGCCACCAGCGAGCTACAGCATGACGCGTCCAGAGTGTACGACGGACCCTTCGCGTTCAGCCAGTAAGAGATGCGGTTCGCTATCATTGCTTTGCTACCGCTGGAAGTAGATTTTATAATCAAACTATTTTGTCAAATTATCGTTATTAACATAGTTGATTAAGGGCCTATGTGTATACACACTTGTGGCATGGCACGGCAAGGAATTTTTATGCGACGAATAGAAATATAACTTAATGCTATGACAATAAATTTGAAATTTCAATTAGGACGCCTAAGGACGTCGCGGCATGCCGCGGTGTTTTTGCCGTCAGAATGCGCTTGCATGTAGTAATGCAGAAGGATCCTCTGCCGTGCCGGGTCGCCAGTGGGCGCAGGCCCTAAGGGTTACTTAGGTCTGCTTGCACGGTGCATCACAATCACTAAATACGAATAGTGCTAAACAAATTTAAAAAATCATTCTGTTTCCGTCAACCGTTTGAAGACGACAAAGACAGTATGATGTTATAAATATATGTTTAGCGCTAAACGCATTTAGTGATTTGTGAGGCAACCGGACATAAGTACAAGTTTATGATACATACTTGAAAAATACTATAATACTGTTAAAGAGACTGTAGAAACGAAATTGTAGGTATTAATATTAATCTAAAGAAAAAATATTACTAACTCAGATTGTAACATCAAAGCTTTTTTATAAAAAAAGGCTGCAATACTGTTCTTGTTACTGGCCGACATAAACGAATCGTCTCGGGCTTACATAGTCACGACTTTTTTTGCAAATTCCGCACGTGAGTCATACAACGTTTTTCAACACATTTGCGAGAAAACAGTATAATATTAATATCAGATTCCTCGCTTGAACTCATTTATTATTACTTTGTTTGTAAATATCAGTCGGAAAGTCGCAACAATCTTTGACGTTTCTAATATGAAAATGGCGCGAATTGCAAATGGCGCCACGTGCGCGTGGTGAAAATTAGAACTACATCTTTCGTCTCATTTTCTCTTTAGTATTAAAGTGAGACATAGGTACGTATTGAGCAAAAGCGCTTCCAAGAAGGTTCGATTATTCAGCTTATTTACTGTCGTAATGTAAAACTCCTTGGTGGAATTCTTATACATTTTTTATGGAATAAACCATAAAGGATACGCACGTCGCTATACAACAGAGTATGCGGTAAAACAGGTACTTAGGTGTCAGTACCTATTTTACCGCACATTCTGTTGTATGGTGCGTAATTTTTAACTTTCAAACAATGTATACAGGCATCGTAAATGCATTTTTTGAGCAAATGCGTTGAAAACAATATTACGCCAAAAAGGGAAGAAAATTAAAATAAATATTTAGTGGCATCACGTTTTTTTTTTCTGGAAATTACCAATACTTTAAATTCAAAATAATGTTATGAAAAAAGTTTTTTTATTTTGTGTTTGAATTAGGTTAAACATATATTGTACTGACCCCAGCAATCCAGATCCTTTTGCGCTGAACGAATAAAAAAAACTTTGCATCTCGGAGAAGCCAGTGGCAATAAAAACACCTACGCGTTTGCCCGAAAGCTCGCTTGGACAAACTCCTGAAAACATACATTAATATTTCAAAGTGAGCTTCATACTTTTATTCGTAACTTATTAAGTACTAGCTTTTGCCCGCGGCTTCGCTCGCGTGGATATCGGAAATTCTCCCACGGGAACGTACTACCGGGATAAAAAGTATCCTACATGTTAATCCAGGTTATAAACTATCTGTGTTCCAAATTCTATCTAAATCCGTTCAGTAATTTTTGCGTGAAAGAGTAACAAATATCCATCCATCCATACATCCATCCATCCATCCATCCATCCTCACAAACTTTCACATTTATAATATTATAGTAGGACTAGCTGTTGCCCGCGACTTTGTCTGCGATCCAGGATGATACGTAGCCTATGTTGTTAACCAGATCATGGTCTATGGATGTGCCAAATTTCATCCAAGTCCGTTCAGTAGTTTTTGCGTGAAAGAGTAACAAACATCTATCCATCCATACATCCTCACAAACTTTCACATTTATAATATTAGTAGGATAGGATTATTATTTTGTTAGGCTTTATTGGAACTGCTTGACTGCTAAGCAAATACTCCCATTTTTACCCATCAGCCAATGATGGGCTTCTTTACCAAATCACCATCTTTGATCGCATTCTGCAGCTATCCGCGAAGTTTAATTTGCTTAGAGTAGGCATGTTAAGCGGACCGACTTCAAATCAGACTTAAGCATTTTGAGCTACGTCGCGTCGGAAATTTGGAGAGCTAACAAATACACAGGTAACATTCCTAAAATAAAATATATATTCCTTGCGTACTATACAAAGTCAAGTGCAATAAGTTCCCTACCTGTTTTTTTTTTTAATTAAAGATATAAGTCTTTAGCGCCAAAAACATTTCTTCTAGACAATAAAAGTCCCATGAAAATCCGTTCACTATAAATTTCGGTTCATTGTTTTAGTAATTTTGGTCTAATTGCACTCAACTAAAAAAAAATATAGTGCACTTTAATACACTTTTATGACTAAAACGCAAACCTGCATCAATAATCGCCTGATAGGCCTGCTCGAGTAGTTTTCTGGACATGGCATCGGTGTACTGGCTGAGCCAATAGTGGATCATGAAGAACTGCGCATCAAACCGTTGCAACTCCGGAACTGTTCCCGTGAACGGCGAAATTTCCGGATAGTTGCACTTCCATCGAGGCTTCTGACCAGCAACCAGGTTTTCCTGTCATATGAACAATAGTTATTGTATTTTGATCTAATAATAAATTCATTTTACAATTGCATTGGTAGATCTTCTACCACCATTATTGATGTCTATCGACTCGTCTCACACGCAGTCAGAGGCTACGTATGTTTGCGAATTATCTTTGGACTGTACGTCTGAACTTCGAAGTTTAAAATATCGATGTATTTAATTGAGAATGTTCATAATCGCGATGTACGGAACTTCGAAAGAATGTCTATTCAAACTTCGAAGTTTAGTATGACAGTCTTTCGAAGTTCCGTACATCGCGATTATGAACATTCTCAATTAAATACATCGATGTTTTAAACTTCGAAGTTCAGACTTACAGTCTTATCTTTGTCATTCGTAGGGAGACCCTCCGACTCGTCTCCATCTTTTTTGTTCGCTTTTTACTGACTTTGCTTTCTGTTTTATATTTAAACAATAAGTGACTGACTTTATAATTGTTTTTTGACATTCTTCTTTACCGTCACGTATTATTTCTGGAAGTTGATCATTTGTGAAACTACTTGCCATATTATAGAGCTTCTCATTGAATTCGTCGAGTGTGCGGCAGCCAGGCATGAGCGCAGACATCCCAGAAATGACGACACTTTCGTCAGAAACTGGGGCGTTAGGGTTGGTCAAGTCTGTGTGCTGCCCAACCATCGGGCTGCCTTGGTCAGGAGTCGGAGACATTCTACAGACAATTTTTATACTGCTAAGTACACATACCTACATACATAAAACTCACGCCTTCTTCCCATGGGGGTAGGCAGAAACTATAAAACGCCACCTGCTACGATACTTAGGTACATACCTTTTGTTTCGTTTCGTTTACTTTCGTTTCAGTTTGAAGACATTTATTTTCTCAAAGAACAAATTACAGTTCACTTAAAGAGAAACTTAACTAAATTATCAAGAGGTTGCAGTTTACATTACAACAAAGCAAAGTAGGGCAAAGTATTATTGGGTTTTCCCATTAGGAATTTCTTAATAGCAGCCCGGAGTTTGGAAGTTGGTGGTGTGATACCCCCGTGCCTCGGAAAGCAAGGTAAGCCGTTGGTCCTGGGCCTGATCTCTCCCCGGTCGTGTCGGATTGCCGTCCCATCGGACTATGAGAGTAAAGGAACAGAGAGTGCCCCACCTGCATTTGCGCAAACACTTGCGCACTATAACATCTCCTACATACCTACCTAATATCCGTTAAGATTGGCCACTTTGACCAAAATCGATCGGGAGGATTACATATTTATTTTTATTTAGGAAAGTGGGTAGGTGTAATACAGACTAGTTACTGGATTATTTTAGGACTCAAATATTTAAATTTTTTTTACCTAACATAACATCACGCCTGTATTCCCCGAAGGGTTAGGCAGAGGTGTACCTATAGTACACCCACATTTCGCCAGTTATGTTTAAGTCCCATGTAATAGGGGGCGAGCCTTATGCCATCAACCGGGCACATTTCATTTTTCCGGGTTCATTTTTTTTTCTTTGTCATATTTTTTTTTCTCACGTCGTCTTTCGGAACGCCAAGTTCATCTATCTGATTCAGGTATTATAAAAATATGGTTTCATTATGTCAGAGACCACCAAACCTATCCTTTTAGAAAATTAATACGAAAAGTTTTTGTGGAGGTACGTGTCATGAAACCAACATTACACAATAAAACAAAGCAAATAATTATAATATCATCAATACTCACGTTTTGAAGTAACAAGAAATGATAACTGGCACAAATACCCAAAATAGATTCTTGGAACTCGTCGAGGGCACTGAGCGTTGAACCATTTCTCCAAACTTATATAACGTAATGCAACTTATTTACATAATTATATATTCGCCATTATTATTGAACGTTTATTAATCTGTGACCTGACCTTAATCATTCTGCGTACCTACGCACAGTTATTAAACATTTTTGTACCTACTTGTACCTATTAGTTAACCACGATTTTTGTTTTAAGTCGAGTATCTAGTTGGGTCCACTCCATGGAAATTTGATGGGAGTCTAAGAATTCGAATATAGATTAATTGCTGCTTGTGTATATTCATTATTCGCAACAAAAATAAACATAAACACCCACGCGAAGGTGGACACCTGATTAGAAGTTTTTTATTTATTTTTAGTACCTACCTATTTATTTTTAGTAACTAAATTAATATTACTAAAAATGTTTGCCACCCCAACTTCGCTATTATTACGCAAGCAAAGGCCGTGGGCAGCTCTTCTAGCTTCTATAATTTTAAGAGAATGACAGACTTAATTTCTTGTTCCTTAGTATCCCGTTAGTCTTTCCCGCTACCCTTATAAGCTGTGAACGAAACCATAGCACGATTCAGAAAAGTGCTGCTCGGCGCACATCGCCATCTATCGAGCCCCGTGGTAACGAAAAACGTTCGGCGATACGAAAAGAGAATTTCAAAGGCGTATTGAATTTCCCTACTTTGGTTTCAGAAACATGCTTTAGCAATAGATATAAATAGGTAAATAGGTTTGTAAGTTTCTCTTGGACATCACTAAAATGCAGGGACGAAAAAAATCAGGAAAATAATAAAACGGTACTGGAATAAAATAAAATATATATAAGTCGGAATTGAAGAATGATTGGGACGTTGTCATGTCATTACTGGCGATGTCGGTGTTGTTGTAGTTTAAATGAGGGCTACCGCGCTTGAGTTCGCCGCTAGAGGCGCTATTGTAGAGTAAGGTCTCCATTTATGTCAAATGTACTGAACGTTCACTGTTTGCGGGATTTTTTATCACGGATTTTAACTAATGATTCATAATTGTTGTAATGGTTGTGATATTCCTGATTAATTATGGCTTAAGATTTTAAGTAAAAAGTTAGGATCTAATTTGGTAGCACTTAAGGAAGAATAATATTTGTCTGCTTCCTGCTTGCCTATTTGAGGAACATTATAATCTAAATATTCATTTGAAGTTTTAAAATGTAATAAAATAAACATATTATGAATTTATGGGAATCTTAAACAAAATAAATCAATAATAATCATCACTTAATATCCAAAACATCAAATAAAAATAGTGACGGGACCTTACACGCCAGTGGTAAAAATGATAGCCCCCATTCTATACAATTTTTAGCAATATATAATTGACGCAAAATAGTAAGAGTAGATGTTCCAATAAAACAAGAAATACATTCAATTAAGTATTATTCAGCAAAAGTCTTACTAAGTTTATCAACAATGATTCGCGTCCTCTCTGACAGGTACTGGTCAATCTGCCCTAACACTTTGACGACGTGCAGCATCTTCTGTACGCCCTTCTTGAACTTCTCCATCTTCTCTGCACTGGATTCTTCTCCTATTCTCATTATTGCTGTTGACGTCATCGGTGAACCTATTCTGGGGGGCGTGAATGGACCGGGGTGTTCTTTTAATATCGGTACATTCAGTGAAGGTATTCGTAGTTTCGGGATCTTTAACTTTGGTATTCTTAGCTCTGGTAAAAAGCCTGTTGGTGGGGCGATCGATATAGGTACTTGTGTGTCACTATATCCTGTTTGGTCGTCTGGTTCTATAAGGATGAACTTGCCGTCTTGGACCGCTTTCGGGAACGCATTGTGGATGAGGCTGCAGAACGAGTCGACGTCTAAGCGAGAGTTCCTGTTGTAGTCGGACGAACGGAATGCGGAACTATACGGGACCTGGAACACAGAATGTAAACAATGTAAATTATTATTTAATAGCTTCTGCCTGCAACTTGGTACGCGTGTTTCTTCAAATATATCCCATGACTTCGGGAGTTTCAGTAAAATGTAAATTTTTATGATCGGATCAATAGGTACTTCCAGAGATTAAATAAAATAAATATTGTTTTATTTCAGGCAAAATACCCATATACAAAAAATTTACAGCAAAACATTTTTTTTTTTTAATAGGTACCCATTAGTATTAAAAAACATAAATTCTTTAGTCATTTTTTGCTCCCGCTTAGGTGAATAGAAATCCAGCGCACAAATATGAAACTTGCAAGTTTGCTCGAGACGACCCTCAAAATGTTGTTACTGGAGCGTCTCAAACTTTGCCAAAAAGACGCGACCTTCGATCTCATGATGTTGTAAAAGTTCGGGACCCTCGCTTCGGCAAAGATGCTCGAGGCACTGCAGTACCTTGGCAGTTTCATAAGAGTTCGGTAAAACCTTTTACAAACATGTAAGCAAATAATATCAACTCTTTATAATTTTAGTTTTGATTATTCTAAATGATTTACTTTGGTTTGTTTCTGACTAATATAAACTAACTTCATCCGTTCTATGTGTATCGTACAAGATGACTAATCAGCACCCTAATTACGTAACACACTATCCATCACAATCTGAATCATTTTGAAGCCTATTGCTAATCTATTGCTTCTTAAGTTCGAAAAATGTATCTGCTCAACAACATTCAATATTGTTGAACTGTCAAAATGAAACCCATTCCTACCGTTAGTGTATTACGTAATTACCCCGCAGATATTTTATAAGATATTTTACTCTAAAATAAGTCACAAAAGTCACATGAGAACAATGCATAAAATAAATTATAGATATAAAGTTCGTCACAGACGTCACGGTATCAATTTTATTATGATACACCCATCCAATGCATTCAGCTAATCAATAATCTTGCCACTTTTTAACCACTGTTAAATGAGTTGGAAATTACCAGGCCCTGCAGTCTTGACATGAATAGCGACAAAAATCTGTCGCGAAGTCGTATCGATGTCAAATTTCTTTAATAGATTTTCAACTTTATTTCCAAAGCATAAGGTTGAAAACCTATTAAAGGAATTTGACATCGATACGACTTAGCGACGGATTTTTGTCGCTATCTAATGTCGAGACTGCAGGCCCAGTAGTGATGATGCCCAATCACGTCTGATCTTCGGTCAATGGTAGGTATATTCGACACCAACCGCCAAATCCACCGTGAAATCTCAAAAACGAACTTTAAAGTTATTACTTTAAAGCTCATTCTTGAAATTTCAGTTTTGGCGCTTTAGCAATTTTACCTTTCCACTGTCGTATTGGTGTTAAGCTACATTGCATTTACATTGAGATGAATATAATGACATGATAATGCCTGGAGGCTTTTATGAAGGTATTAAGTTTCTTTTTTACATTTAATTTTTTTAGCTTGATGTATTTTTCATTGTATTTGTTGGTATTTTGGCGTGGCTAGCTGACATAACATGGCAATATTTAATTTAATGTTCGGTGTCTCGTAATGTTAATTACTTTGCATACTAATAATAATTCTGTATAGTAGTGGTGGTGGATCGATTAGAGTGGCGCGCAATGATTGTTGACATAACGGTCCCCCATGACGGGAACGTCGTGAAAGCCGAGAAAGATAAACAAATCAAATATCTTGACTTAGCTCGCGAGGTTGTCGACATGTGGGATGCGGACTCAGCGATCATTGTACCGATAGTCGTGACAGCCAATGGATTAATAGCCAAGAGCCTCGACCAACACCTTAGGAGGCTCTCGTTGGGCAGCTGGATCAAGGGCTTGATTCAGAAGGCAGTACTTCTAGACACGGCCCGCATTGTTAGGAGGTTCCTCTCTCTGGAGCCCTGACCGCCGGTAGCTTGGACCCTGTTCCCGATACCGGTGGGCCACAATTTTTTATAATTTTAAATGTTTTTATATTCTTTTATATTTTAATATTTAAAAATATAATTTATATGCATAATGAAATAAAGGAAATTCTATATAGAATCAAGTTTTTTTTTTCTCTAACTAAACAGACCGCTGTGCTGGTGGGGAGATTGTTGCACTACTTCTTCTCCCCAGCTAAAGCACTAGGAAGTGGTGCAGGGCGGGCGTTTTTTGGGGATTGTCTTTTCTAATTTTGACGTGCGAAAAGTGCTGATTCTCAGCCTAATTTGAATAAATGACTTTTGATTTTGATATATCAAACGTCTATGAGCGTAAAAACAAGCGCCAAAATTACTACGTCTTTCTATTAAAAAAAAATATTTATGTTGAATTTTGGTATAATTTACCTTACCTTATCGGAGCAGTCGATCGTCAAGCGAAGGGGTGGGGGAGCGCCTGCTATGTAATTTACCTGAAACGGTATCATTTATTTAATAAGAATTGGCACACAAGTTCCACTGAAATTCATAAAATATTCACCAAGTCGACTGTTAGGGTTCCTTTCGTTTTAATTATGTTAACATCAATTTTGAACCACTTCCCCCTACTTTATTTTGATTTTATACATTTTTAGGTAGGTATTATACCTAATGATTTTTTTTTACATGTTTCAGCTTTAACTTCGCAGTTCTATCATTTAGATAATGATGAATTTTTTTGTATGAAGCCAGACACAATTGGATAGAATAAAGGAATGCCCGTGAATTACCAATCCATTCACCGACTGATATAAAACTATAATGTTTTAGCTACCTAATCGTTGTTGAACTACTAGAAGATAATATATTATGCTCTCCAAGAAAAACTTTTGTTAATAATTGATTAGAGATTACTTATTGAAGGTTGTGCCTCTTAACTTAATAATAGGTAAAATTAAAAAAAAAACCGACACAAATAAGAGCTGATGACCTTGAAACGGCTGACCCAATTTTGATAAAACATGTCTAAGAACCACCGCTAGAATACCTGCTTTCGAATAAGAGAAACCGCATCCAAATCGGTTTACCCGTTTAAGAGCTACGGTGCCACAGACAGACACACACACATAGCGGTCAAACTTACAACACCCCTCTTTTTTCGCGTCGGGGGTTAAAAACAAGATCTAACTTTAGCCCGAGCCTAAACTTTCAAGCTAGTATTTGTATTTCGAACTTTATTCTGACATAGGTAAAGTTCTGTATACAAAACTTAGTACCGGATTAAATGGTCAGTTTTGTCGAAAGAACTGTATTTCGATTAGTGTAAGGTTCTTATTAAAAAAACATACGTAGCAGTAAAACTTATAACATCCCTCTTTTTGCGTCGGGGTTAAAAAATCGCAACATAAACACGGTTCAAAAATCCTTCACAACTACTTTATCATACCCAAAACCTACGGATAAAAAAACACAGTCATCTTTACAAATTGCACAATCAAATCACATCACACAATCGGTACCAAAAGTTCCACTTTCCATATCAATATCTATGATATTCTTGTTATCAATCACTAAGATACGAACCAATAAGAGTGCTACCGCCACGTACCGACACATATCGCCTCTTGCGCACTGTCACGACATTTTAGCGTATGAACGTAACTGCCATTGATCACGTATAACATCGGCGCTTGCGATTCCAGCGTAGTCAGCAAAAACTCGGCTGGCAGTAGAGTTTCCATCTGTTAAGGTTTTTAGTTTAGGACAATTTGAGACTTGGTGATGTTAATTGCATTTATTAATGTTTTAAAAGGATTTATCTAGATTATTTTTACTGCTTCTTCATTAAGGTCATACACTGTTTTGAGGTTAATTAAATAATCATCGCAGTCCACTGCTGGATATCGGTCTGTCGCTCGCAAGATGCGCTGTAATACCTAATCTTTCGCCTTGCGCAACTTGTCTTTTGCGACCACCTTTTGTGGTCGTCAGTCCACCTAAACCCGGGGATCACGTGGGTCTAAGATTACTAAATACATACTATTTCTTACAACATGGTTCAACAATTTTTATCAGGCTACTAAGGGCTCCCCAATTTTGTATCAAAATTTCCGGAAAAAAATATATCCTTGTAAATCCCACATCAGTGTGCTTCAAAATCTATATTCAGATCTGTTATTAGATGATGGCATACATAATTCCTCAACAAAACAATCCATGTAACCTAAGAATGATGGTAAACCCACAGTCAATCCAAGTTCCTTTCTCCACAAGGTCACATTACTCGAATAATCACAAAGAATCGAGACTTCAGTACCACCTTATCTATCTTACGTGTTCATTCACACAGATTGTTCACCTACTGCATGATTGGCGATGTATAAGGTTCTATCACAGTTAAGCTGTGACATGCAGTGGGTGTATATTAGTTGTTATGGCTGCAGCGTAGTGGTATACATTGCAGTTAAGTTGTACTACGAGAATGAAGTTAAGAAGATTTCTCATGTGGACGGTGATCGCTGTAGCTGCTTTAACTGTTGTGGAGGTTCGATATTTGATTTTGTTTTTTGGTTTTCTTATCGTGGTGATTGCCTCACTCTGGGAGTCTTGGTTGCACTTACAGAAAAAAGAGTGCGACTTAATGACTCTCACCTTGCCTTGGGTGAAGTAGTTTTGATTTAAAAGAGTGTCCGTGGAGTTTCTTGCCCGTTCTTCTCCATAGGAACATACTTATACGCTTTGGAATGGGCAACTAGCTTCACCTTTCTGACTGAGCAACTCCTTGACAATTCAAAAGTGCCTGTAATTGGTTTAATTGAAATAAATGGTTTGAGTTTGAGAATACCAACAAGATATTTCTGCGTACTCGGCTGAGTACTGGCCTAGCTCTTCATCCTTTGTACCTGATAACCTTATCCGTAATCCAGAATACAGAGATTTTATATCCCCCCCCCTGTATATATTTTTCTAGTGGTACTAGAAGTAGTATTGTATTCTACACCTAACATGTGTAAATAGTAGAGCATTCTATACTATAACTGTGTATATACTAGCTAGACTAACGTTATCATATTATAGATAATGTTGAAACATGACGCTAAAATCAAGCAAATAAGCACGTTCAGGAAACGTTCAAAATATTTATCTACTATGTGAGCATGATTAAAAACGAGTGTCAACTTATTAATAGTTTTATATTTTATTTATTAATATTTTCTCGAGGCTTTAGCTAGCAGAAATGTAGGAACACAAAAAGTTTGGATCGACCAGTGCCGAGAAAGTAGAGTTACTCTTGTCTGCTTTATTTTTTTGCATTCAATTGCGTCCAGAGTGTCTGGAAATCGAGCCCAGTGCAACTGAACCTGAGACCTATTTCCAGCAATAAGGTGATGATCCAGTATGAACTTAGTATATCGATCACTGTGATGACGTATATTCAGTTTACATCATCGTCATCATCTTCCTAGCCTTTTCCCAATAACTAAGTTAGGGTCGACTTCCAGTCTAACCGGATGTAGCTGAATACCAGTATACGAACGTACCTCTAGAACAGAATATAATCAATTAATCTGCCTAGCCTTTTCCCAACTATGCTGGGGTTCAGCTTCCAGTCTAACTGGATGCAGCTGAGTACCAGTATTTTATATGAAGCGACTGCCTATCTGACCTCCACAATCCAGTTACTGGGTAACATGGGTTACTGGGATAGTGGCGACTGTCAAAGATCCAAGAATGACAGCCAGGAGCAACGGCTTAACGTGCCCCGAGGCACGGAGGGGTCTCGGTACATAGAGACGGTCACCCATCCAAGGATCGACCGCGGCAAGCGTAGCTTAACCTGTTCGATCGACCCGCGCGGCTGTTATTACTAAGTCACGAGCGCCATGTGATAAATAATAATTGATACGTGTTTGTTCCACTTTCAGAGCAGTATCCTGCTAAAGAAATCGCTGTTACTTCCCCGGCGGCCGGAGCCCTGTTTCTCCTGCCGCACCGAAGATCGGCCCTTCGCCTACCCACTCATCAACTACCTGTCCAAGGTCAAAGACATGTTCGTGCGAGGCCTCAACGCTCTCGTGGCCAACTCTAAGAAGAACAAGCTCAAATAGATCTTAATTGTTAGAAAGTACGGTTGTTATTAGTATGTAAGGTTATATTAAAGATTTTTTATTGCTTCTTTTTTACTATGCTTTTTATTTTATTCATAGTTTTCTTATACAATAACATACTTCGTGTTCCTCAAAGGGGTTCGCAGACGTGTAGATATACCTACTTACTACACTCACATATTGCCAATTTAAAAAAATCCCAATTAATGGGGGGCACCTCTATTGTCATCAAACAGGTACATATACAGACTTGGAGCTGCTATTGAGAAAATTAAGTTACTCATTCGCTCTAAGACATTTCACAAAAAATATGTTTTATGGGAAATCGGAGACAGAAGGTGATGCTAAGAAAAACGATGAGTATGCATCTATTCCGTAATTTATTTAATCAATAAAATACGTAAAAAATATAAAAATTACACATGAATGGTACATTTATTTCGAGCATTATTTCTCCCTAAAAATAAATAAGTTTTGCATAGAAAAAAATATTGCATTTTTAGTTTCAGACTAAACCGTCAATAATGTTTGAGAAGCCACCATATTACCGACACAGGTCTTGCATTTTTCTCAGTACTGTAGCTTAAAATATTGCCAGTTGTCTAATTAACTTGAACGGCAAGTATTTAATATTACAACCTTAACAATACATTCTGAAATCTAATATACTCAGCGGTGGTCAAGGAACCTTTATGCTTTAACTCCAGCAGTTTCTCATGGATCTGAGCGTTACGGTTGCTCCAGCCCAGCAGGTGGGATAACTTAAGTAAGGGGTGGGGATTTATGGGCAAGGCAGAAAGAGTAGGCTGCGGAAGCCAATTGGGGAACATCGGGAGGAGAGGCGACTTCGGGATCAGAGGCAGGAGATAGGGTACAAGAGGAAGCTTCGGCACAGGCCATATAGACCGAGAAAACCTTTTGGCCGTCTTCACTGATTTCATCGTCAACGGCGGCGGCTTCGCTTGCAACTTATGTACCACTTCTCCTGTGACATGTTGGCCTTCGGACTTTGTGTTAATGAATACTGGCGAGTTCTGTGAGTACTTCTTGATGACCGTAGGATTCAGACGTTTCAGTTCCGCTATTAGTCCTGAGTTTATACAGCAGGATGAACATATCTGTAATATAAGAGATATTATCATTACTATCTAAAACTATATTAAAAACGGATATGAAGTCGGAGTAAGTATCCAAATAGTAATGGGTCTACTAAACTCACTCTCCCTATTTTTTGATAATTTTTAAGTAACAAAACGACGCATATTTATAAAATACCAACTATAGTGAAAATAAAATCTGTTTCGACGATATTAGTTCTTCTATTTTTTTTATTTGATATGGGTTTGCTCTTGACGCTAGTCTAGGTCAGAGATGACAGAGACAAACTCGACGATGGAGTGAGCTTACCCAGAAGAAGCCTGTTCACTCTCACTTTGAAGAGATTTGGGTTGTATGCGTTCGGAATCACAGACGCAGGTGGAGAATATGTAACAAGTTTCCTTAACTTTCTGTGGCTGAAATTGGTAGAAATAAAAATATAAAGTTCTTTGATTTAGAATTATGACGGACTATAGGTAGATAGACGTTTGGGGATAGGTACCTATTGAAAATTTCAAGACCCCAATCTTAAAACTTGGCCGGTTTACAGCTGCTGAAAATGTATCGTTACATATATATATACATAGACATTTTGTCCTCCAGACTGAATTTGGGATATGAAACCCAATCTCAAAGGAGACTAGCCATCTACGCGGGAGATATTATAGTGCACAAGTGTGGCGCAGACACAGGTGCACTCACGCTTTCCTCACTCTCATAGTCCGATGGGACACCAATCTATCATGACCGGAGAGAGATCAGGCGCAGGACCAACGGATCAACGTGCGCACCGGAGCACGGGGGTATCACACCGCCAACTTCCAAACTCCCGGCTGTTACTCAGAAATTCCTAATGGAAAAACCCAATAACACTTTGCCCGACCTGGAAATTGAACCCAAAAAATGGCTTGGCAGTCGCGTTTATGGCCACGAGACCAGCGGGGCAACGAACAGCTAACTGAGCACGGAGCAAACTACACTTTACTCGACTTAGGAAGATTTTTCTAAAACGTTCAGAAACTTTACAAACAACTTCTACCCCATTTCAACAAATGAATGAAAAAATTAAAATATTATACTTACACATCCTACTAAGATCACAAAGACATTAATTTTCATGACACTGTACACTTTACCCACCATCGTGTTGCAATCACCGATTTGTTAAAACCCTTCATTTATTTTGGCACCGGTATATAAAGACAATTGTATTGAAAACATCATTGTCTCGCTATCTCACAATATCAATGATAAAACACGTCTTTGAATTGTGAATTGTTTTAAACAACAACTAATCAATCAATGCTGGACATAGGCATCTTCGAAAGTCCGCCACAACATTACAACTGGTTCTGTCTGTCCTAGCCGACTGTTTAAACTCAATCTAGCGGGCACCATCTAGAGCACCCAGCATAATATGCTGTGCTATACGATACACCATTTCCACTCAAGGACTCGTATGTACCTACAACTGTTGCTTCCACAAACAGAGTCAGCCGCCTGCCACTACAACATAGGTACTAACTATGCAAGCTACGTCGGTGTCTCCAGTTCTTTTTCGGACAATTTCGTTTTATTCAAGACGCATATCACGCTGAAATCGTTAATGTGTGGACGAACCCGACTATCAAGTGTCCACATCTCGGTACTGTATGTCACGATAGGCAAGAAGCGTTGGTCAAAGATCCTGTAATCTTCAAACATACACAAAATAATTATAAACAAATAAGTAGGTACAAGCGATTTTTCTTCTTATCAAGTCATGTGCTATTAGCATATTAATATTGTAGATTTGTATTCATCTAGTAATGCATTACAATTAACTCGGAATGTGCTTGAGGAGATAACATGAATCAGCAAACGTATTATGCCAAGAGGCTACATGGAGCGACAATCTTTTTGCAAGGTGCCTGATAGCAGCTGGATAGATAGCCGAGGATCGAGTATAAAAAGACTTGTAATTAAAGAAGCCAGCAGTGGAATGCTGTAGGCTGATGATGGTGAAATTTATTTCAGCCATAAACAATATCAGCCTGCAATTGACTCACTAGGGCTAAGACGTCTTCTAATAGAAATATCTGTTAAGGAATAAGCTTTGTACCACTCCAGCGCTGCCGGGGACCATGGTACCCAAAAAAAAAACGAGTTGTCCGCCACAGCGTACTAGAGGCCCCAACGACATAGGCCGTATAAAATTGACTGACGCGTTCTGTCTATGAAAATAATTTCATAGAGTTGTTGTCTATAAAATTATTCCACGAAATAACTATGGTTGGCACCACTACTCAAGCAGAATGTTCAACCAATAAAATTGTGAATCTTTGTACACAATCTGTGATCGTGAAGTATGACTGTCGATGTCGGTGTGGTAAATATGTCGTAATTACTCTGATATTATTGTTTATTTTTACACGATAATTTTTATGTATAATAATACATAAAAATTATCGTGAAGAATAGTGCTATAGTTTTTGTTTTAACGTTAAAGTAGTTTTAGAATCTCAAAGATACAATATTTCGCCTTTGAAAAAGTTATTGTTTGCCATGACGACAATGGCTGCCGGTTGATAGTATAAATACATAGAAATATTATATCTATGGACATATACAAAGAATTTTAGAAGAAAAAATTTTACCTCGTGATTTTTAGATAGTTAGGTTCTTTAATTATTCAGCTTTATAACTATATTTTTATGAGATGCTTGCTCATTGCGTGTTAGTGATTTCAAACTGGTATAAGTCCAGCGGGGTAATTGTGCAATACGCATAAATGGCAATCGATCCCAATGTCTTTCTTTTTGACATACATTGCTACATAGGTTTGAAAAATTCGTCTGCTCTGCAACGTAAATAACGCAATAATTGTGTGGCTGAACAGTCCACATGATGGTTCCTTCATATTAGCTAGTCTATTCAAAATAAAATAATTACATTGTTTCTCAATTTCAGCTTAATTCACTCTTTTAGTAATTGTGAAAAATCCAGAAAATTACTTTAACGAGTTTGTCTGTTTGTTAACTTACTAAATTTTAAGTTTATTACTAAAACTGATTCTCTAAATCTCACTGTCACCAGGCTTTTATCCAGTCATCGATAACAGTAAGGCGAAGAGTAATATAGTTCCGTTGACAGGCGTATTTTTAAAAACTTAATTTTTTCTAGTTATTGTGCTGAAAATAGAGGGGCTTCTGGCTAATCAATAACAGACTCACGGATCGATCAGGTTAAGCTACGCGTGCCGCGGTTGGTCCTTGGATGGGTGACCATTTTTACATACCAAGACCCCTCCGTGCCTCGGAAAGCACGTTAAGCCGTTGGTCCCGGCTGTCATTCGTGGATATTTGACAGTTGTTATGGGTCGACAGAAGCCTGAAAGCCTGACAACCAGTCCTACCAAGGAGTATCGTATTACCCAGTAACTGGGTTGTGGAGGTCAGATAGGCCGTCGCTCTATGTAAAATACTGGTAGTCAACTGCATCCAGTTAGACTCAAAGCTGACGGTACTGAAAATCGAAATAAGCGCACCCATTGCATGTTGCACTTGTAATTTTCTACTAATCATTCACCGGCGTACAAGAAACGAGAAATAGAGATAGAGAATAAATAAATAAGTCATGTCACAGATGCAGATAGGTAAATAAACTTAAAAAATATAGGACGTCTGCTTGACCCGACTTGGATTTTTCTAGCTAGAAGTCATTTATGTATGACTAATAACTACTATACCCATATACTAAACATATAAACCACATAATAACTATATAAGTATCAACACCACTTTAATAAACTTTATCTGGCCTTTAATCATTTCAAAATCACTGCCTATCATTTACATTGCAAAATTCTACATTTATTTTTAGTCCTAACATAATCACTCCGCATTCAATTAATCAATATTTAAATGATATCACTTAAGATAATAGTTTGAAATAAGAATCGTCGTGCTTTATCAACACGTTTCATCTTATCAGGAGAAGGGCTCCAAGTTTAAACTTTCCTTATTAGCAATATTACGTAAATTATAGATAAAAATAAAAACGATAATCACGTAGAAACTGGCCGATGTCAAAAGCATTTCTTTAAATAAGAATAGAATTTAATTTTTTAACCATAAATTGTTTGAAATTGTTTCTGTGAACTTTGAAAATGGGGGGTCAAAAGGTGTTTTGGTCCTCCATAGGGATTGTGCTGATCTCCTCGTGTTATGTCATCGCTTGTGACGAGAAAGGACTATGCTTAGTAAGATTTTATTAGAATTTTATAAAATTTCTGTTCATTAAAAATAAATAAGTTTATAGCAAAACAACGAAAATCCGCAAGTTGCAAATTGAAATATGTAATCAAACATTTAAGCATCTATAAACAAACCTGACGAAAATTTCATTCTTAAGCATAGGTATATTATATTCATTAGCATGAGTATTTTTATAAGTACAACGATGTTTTTGTTCTTACAGCTCGAGGCATTGAAGGAACTGAAAGAATGCAAGAAAGCAGTGTTGGCTACGTAAGTTAATCTTCGTGAAGTATACAAGTTACTAACGATATTTCCAGCCATAATCCTAACGCATTTACAATTTTACAGGTTGCTGAAACCACTTCTTGCTACCAAGCTGCTTGGTATGTATTTTGTCAAATCCTCCTGAAAAGCATTCGAGAAAAACTATCTTTCTTCTTAGTTTTTAACACTGTGCCTCTAAATTTCAGATAAGGACAAGAAACTATGCTGTAAAGAACTGCCGCCGCCGCCTTCAACGATCATGCTGGTGCCAGCGGCACCACCACCATGTGGAGCAGCCTTGCCACCGATGCTGCTGGCACCCCCTGCACCGCTCATGCTACCAGCTCCCCCTCCAGCGCCAATGTACCTGCCCGCGCCTGCCCCTGCTCCGATTTGCTTGCCACCAATGATGTTGCCGCCTCAGCCAGCGCCATTGATGCTGCCCGCTCCTCCGCCATCTCCGCTGTGCTTACCAGCGCCTCCATCTTGTTTACCACCAGCGCCTCCATCTTGTTTACCACCACCTCTTCCAATGATGTTACCGCCACCACCTCCTTTCATGCTCCCAGCGCCGCCACCATCGTTGATGCTTCCACCACCTCCACCCGCACCTATGTATCTACCAGCACCTCCACCAGCGCAGTTCTGCCTGCCACCTGCAGCGCCTCCTGCCCCGGCACCGTTGATTATTTCGCTGGTTCCTCCGCCCCCTCCCCTGCCGCCATGCTGTGGACCACCACCCCCTCCTCCCGGATATCCTATGACAGCTTACATGGTAGCCCCTCCGGTACCTATAACCTTAGAGCCTAAGCCCTTGGAGCTCCCTCCCCCTCCGTGCCCGTGTTCATACAAATACTATTAATCTATTGTTAGTAAAGTTAGTTTAGTTTTATTTATTCCTCATTTATATATAAATAAATACACTTGCTCAAACAACGGTTTGTTTTATTTAGTGAGTCACCAAGGAGGTCGTTACCGAAGGTGGTTATTTGCCAGAACCCTATCATTTGGATTTGGATACGCCCAAATTGCTATGCAAATGCATTTCGTATGAATACAGAAATCAATTATTTAGTCTTCAGTACTAATGTTTCGTTTATGCGCAGTTATTTGTGAAAGCAAGTTAAATAGCTACATGTTCAGGCTCTCGGCTTTTTACCATATTAACTTTATTTGTGAGACTGTTACACGTTTGTGATTGCATATTATGTAAATTAGATCGGCAACGTTGATACTTACATTGAATACAAACAATTCAGTTCGAGAATTATGTTTAACATTGAAGATTGCGATTGTACCATTGTATCATTATACATTGGGAATATAAATTGTTTTTCTACAAAATTGTATACTTAATTTATTATTGAAATCAAAAGCTGTGTTGAAAACATGTTGACTCAGGCTGTGGTGGAATTCTTCAAGTATAAAGTTGTCAGTAGTATTATTGTACTGGCATGTTGGCCCCCCGTAGGTAAGTAAGGTGATATTGAATTAAATGTTTTAAGATTTAGGTAAAAAAGGCAAAAAAACCGTTTAGAAACACAAATAAATACCTACCTACTACAATTACGTGAACAAAATGGTTTTACTATTTTTATTAAAATGTCAAATTACCCACTATGGAGGTTGATACCTACATCACACATAATATTTGAAACAGGCCGTTAGATCAGATTTTTTTTAAATCGTTGATACCATTATTTTTAAAGAAAAAAATAATTATGAACAAAACACTTAGGGCGTCGCCACATTTTTTTGACGAAATATGGCCAGCTTCGATGAATTAATTAAAATAAACTCCAATGAGGTTTTACCATGCAATTAGTATGGAAGTTTTACTCATCGAAAAAGAATTGTTTATCACCGCCAGTATGAAATTTAAATACGTAATGAATCGAATTATTTTGTGAACTATTTTGTGTGTTAGAAAGTGCGGGAAAGATTTTCTTTAACATGAAATCTTTTACACATCAACATACAACTTTTACATAACTTAATTCTGTTTCAGATCAAATCAAGTTCACTCGTCAACTCTCACAGTATGGGATGACAGCAACAGTCTCTTGTGACCCAGCCGTACTGGACCACATTAGGCATCAGTATTTACAAGGAGTTCTTTACATAACCCATGAACATGACGACATGCCCATGTTTAAAAAGGTTCAATAAATTATTGTAATATTATTCTTGTACGAGTCATGTACCGCACATGGCACGCGCCCATTGCATAGATCAGCAGTTTTCCTCGCCTTGCAAAAATTATAGTGTAACGCAATAGTACACAATCAGCGTTCATAGTCAGCTGTACTCATTCACACAACATTCATATAGCATTAGTTACGGGGTAGTTAAATATATTCAATGAACCATCATCTTTGGCTATCCATGACTTATCATTCAAGCTAACAATCAAGGTGTGAGCGACCCATTCAGCAGCGCATACATCTTTTTGGTCCTTCAAGCCTAGATATTATAAGTGTTTCCCGATCTTTTGTGTGGTGGCGATTCGGTTGTGCTGGCTGACCAGAAGCAGCATCTCACCAGCTCAACAGATGAAGCATCACCTGAGCAGAGGATACGGACCGCAAAGGGCATTGCACCAGCAGCAGCAAATACAAGAGATCACCGAAGCACATCAGCAGTATCGTCAGGAACAGATTTGGTGGCTCGAAGTATTTATTATAAAGCCATCATGGAGGGAATTATTCAAACTCAATATCAATTCATGGAGGCATTGCATAAAGTTCTGATCAATTTAAAAAAGACGCAGGAAGCCATAAGGTTCCCTACAGTGTGCAGAAGAAAATAGACCTTTCCGACAAGTATTGGGCAGAATTTCAAAATAACAACGAGAAGATTCGCGAGTGCGAAGATCCTTCTCATCAATACTTTGTGCAAGATTCCCATGAATAGACATAACAATTTTACTGAAGCACTAGGGAACTCTTTATCAAGTATTTAACTCAAGAACAAAAACCAGCTTCACCCGTATTAAAGCCGTCAGACTTTACGTTCGAGCTGGCACCGTCGACCTCGCAGTCATCGAAGGCAAAACTCCTTCAAGAGCATAATACAGCTGGAGCTGAACGCGATAACCAATCAACCTTTTCAATAAAGGTGCCTGAAATAACTGAGATCGCGAGTAACAGCAAAACAGACGAAATGCTATGCAAACAAACGAGCAATATCAAAGCGTTCCAAAAAACCGCATCAAACATCAACGTAGACCTCCTCAAGGAAAATTGGTAGCTCGAAGACGTCTTAATGGTGATAGAGGCAAGGTGGAAAGCAGTTGGTTTACTGTATTGGACCCTTGAAAGATTTCCCAATGAAGCCGACGTGCAATATGAGATGTCTTACAATACGTGCGAACTCGTTTACAACCAAATGAAAGCAACCATCAACTCCAAAATGTGTTCTATTACTCACCGAGAAAGGTCGACGCCGAAGATCAAAATTCCAACCTTTGTGGTGGCTACGAACACTGGACAGCAATCAAAGATTTATTTGTTGAGACCATCTATTTTAGTCCGTCTCTTTCTAACGCACAGAGAATGCAGTTTCTCAAAAACAAAATTAAAGGCGGAGCTTAGAAACCCGTTCAGTATCTATCAATCAGCTCGGAAAATTATGAGATTGCTTGGGAGATCCTCAACTGCAAATACAACAACTAAAAACTGATTTTCCCCTCCAATCTCAATTCATTGTTCGGTGTTCCTATCACTCAACATTTGTCAGCAGCATCAGTCAAAAAACTCCACGATAAGACAAAATAATGTATCAATGCGATCAAGAACCTTGATGTAGACACGTCATCATGGGACTCAATAATGTTAAACTTGCTTTCACAAAAGTTTGATACGGTGACTCATAACGACTACTTAGAATCACTGGCGTAGCCGCGTGAGCTACCCAATATAGCAGACTTTCTCGATTTTCTAGAAGAAAAATTTACATCATGGGAATCATCTTGTCGTGGGCTAGAAACAGCAAAAACATCTCAGTCGGAGCCTGCACAGACAAACAAGAAATTTATTAATATAAAGCATTCGGCGCAAATCAAAACTAAAATTATAAGTATAAATCAAATTCATTAACAAAAGACAATGAAAAGGCAACAGACTGTCCACATTGCAAGCAAGAGCAGAAGTAATTTCGTGCAAAACATTTCTCGAAAAACCTGCCTGACGTAAAACGGAAGGCACTTGCGAAATACAATTTATGCAAAAACTGCCCAAACGTATATACGAATAGCAAGGAATGTTCGTCAAGAAAAACATGTCGCGTCTGCAACTCAGATCATAAGTCATTACTTCACGACGCTTACAGCAAAGGAGGTGGACAGAAATCAATCAGCAATTCAGTGCAGCAAACAACAGCTGGCACTAACAGCAAGAACACAACACACGACAGCAGCAATCTCGTGTCTCAAGAAGATGTATCAGAAACTCTGCTTACCACAACATTGATCAAAGTGCAAGCATACGATGGGTCCCTGATAACTTTACGAGAGCTCCTTGACCAGGGTTCACAAACATCCCTGATAACGGAACAAGCAGCACAGGAACTACTATTACCCCGTGGCCGCTGCAAAGGTGTCATAATTGGTGTCGGGCCGAAAGAAAATAATTGCAAAGGCGTCATACGAATCACGTGCAGTGAGTGCCTTTCACCGTGATTATTCATTTGACACCGATGTTTTTATTATGCAATTTGCCTCACAAATCATTCACAAAACCGAAATCATGGACATTTATAGAAAATATCACGTTAGCTGATCCAGATTTTCATGAGAGTGGCCTTGTAGACATTTTAATCGGGGCTGAGATATACTTAAACATAATCCAAGAAGGTATCATCATGCACGAAAAATCACAACCAGTTGCACAGCAAACACATTTGGGCTGGATTTTATGCGGAATCCTGCAAACAACATTTCAATGTAATGTTGTGATAAATAACATCGAAGACATTCGACGAAGAAGGTCATTACAATGTTAAGCTGTCGTTCGAACCAAACTTTCAAGAAAAGCTAAAAGCTACAAAATCCATGACTTTGACACAGCTCAAGCAACTGGAGAAACATTTAGCAAACAACAATGGTTACATGTTACAACACAATGGTGAGGTAAATGACAAGTTGGTGTCACGTTGACACCAACTTGTTATTTACCTCACCATTGTGTTCAGCGCACCGATTCCACAACTACGGTGTTAAGAGTAGTATTCAACGCATCGTCATACCATCAGACAATTGGCATTACATAAAATCAGCTGACAACTCAGCTGATTGTGCCAGCAGTGGCATCACAACAGAGCAATTGAAGCAACATAATCTGTAGTGGAGCGGCTCGCAATTTCTCCCTGTATTCGATCGTATTGAGTCGTATCGTACTGAGTTATCAGTAGCAGAGAAGTGCGTCTACGTCACGGATCAAGAGGAGCGAAAATCAGAACGTCACAATTCGTCAACCTCAAAGCGATGATATCATAGAATCCATACTGCATAGAAACAGTAATTTGACACGTGCCGTGCGCTTACTTACATGGGTGCTACGTATTACTCGACGTCACGGCGAGCGCACTGCTTACTTGAACGAAAATTATTTAAAAACCGCAAAACATATGATAGTAAAATATGTCCAAGAAACGCAATTTTCAGGAGAAATTAGCAAGCTGCGAATACAGGAGCAAGTACATAACAAAAGTAAAACTTTGTGCCTCAACCCGTTTTTGGACAAGGATGGACTTTTGTGAGTGGGAGGCAGACTCAAATATGCGAATATTGACGAAGATATGAAGTATCCACTGATCATACCACACAGCAGCCACGTTATTGACATTATTATCGACCAAGCCAATCGCCGCACGTTTCAGTCAGGGGCTCGGACGGACGACACGCGCGAGTATCAGACAAAACTACAGGAAAGTAGGCGGAAACATAGCTGTAAAGAAGCGCATACATGCATGCATTACGCTTAAGAAGCATAAAGCTGTCAGACAAAAGTAAATGCTGGGGGACTTACCGGAATCTCGAAGCAATCCTTCATGTCCTTTTCAGAACACCCCGGCGTTGACTTCACAGGAAATGTTGACGTGAAACTCAATAAAGGGCGAGCAGTCAAGACTAGTAAGGGATACATCGCAGTGTTCGTGTGCATGGTCACCAAAGATGTGAACCTCGAACTCGTATCAGACTTGAGCTCATCTGCATTTTTAGCTGCTCTAAGACGCATATCTTCACGTCGAGATAAGCCACATCATATCTACAGCGACAATGGCACCAATTTTGTTGGATCCAATAGAGCACTGCAGCAAGAACTGACAGAACCGCGCAAGACATTCAACGACGAGTTTTATACAGAGATCAATGAGTCGGGAATGCAGCAGCATTTTGATGCCCCCGCCTGGCCAAGCGCAGGGGGCCTATGGGAAGCAGCGGTAAAAAGTCTGAAGCATCATCTTCGACGTGTAGGTGGCGACCAAAATATCACGTTTGAGGAATACAGTACTTTACTGGCTCAAATCGAAGCATGTCTCAACAGTCGGCCGCTGTGCGCACTTACAGAGGGCCCAGATGATTTGAATTATCTAACTCCTTCAAACGTTTTGAGCAGCGACGCCATACTGACGACCTTAGACACCGAACAAGATGAAAGTACAAGGTGGAAGCGAACACAGAAAATTTTCAAAGATATTTCGAAGAGGTGGAATCCGAATAACTCGCGATTTACTCCTTGTAAATGGAAGAGACCTCACAAAATCATTCGAGTAAATGACGTTGTCATCATTTCTGGGGCTAACCTCTCCGCGGAAAGATGGGCTCTAGGCAGAGTCACTGAGCTACGTCCCGGTACCGATGGATTAGTCAGGGTTGTCACCCTGAAAACAAAAAATGGGTACCTCAAGCGCCCAGTGATTAAACTGTCAGGTCTAATCTGATAACAACTCTCTTTACACTATTTCTCTTTATGACATCCGTCTTTAGCCACGAACAGTCAGCATCTCCACATACTTTGACAACAATACGCAAAGCACTCTATTTACTCCGAATCTCAAACATGCAGTTCTTTCGCGACGAATGGAAACTCATAGTGAATTACGACAGGAACCCTTATAGCTTATTGGGACGTTTCGGCAACCTTCGACAAATACCTCAAACAAATAAACAGCGAATTTGAAAGAGAAACAAACAAAGCACTATGTGACATCATCCTACTGCAGCTACGTCACTCACATGACCAACTGAATTACTACAATGGAATGTTACTGAATCAGCATTTCGAAGAACGCAAAGGACGGCGACGATGCCTCAGTGACGGTGTGGGCTACGTTGCCAACTGTTTATTTGGAGTTTTAGATCAATGTTTTACCGATCAATACAAAGTTATAGAAGATTATAAAAAGTAATTAAAATCACTTGGCACTCTTGTGGAAAAACCAGACCTCAGTAGTAGATACAGAATATAATTTACTCAAGAGAACTGAAGAGTCTATCAAACGGCAACACAAGGCCATCAATCAACATTTAAACAATCTAAGGAAGGCCACCAACATGTTGAACAAAAATTTGCAAAAACAAGAAGTGATGAACGAGCTAGCACTGTCCACCATCATAGCCATAAATATGCTCACGAAGCTAAAATCCATACAAGACACAGTAATTGCCACAATAACAGATATTCCTGATGGAATGTTTAGCGTCCATTTACTAACGCCGAAGCAATTACAAGAGCAACTCAGCATAATCGCAGGTCAATTATCACGAGAATAGAAAATATACAGACTGAACTACCAAAAATTTACCACCTTCTAAAGGTCAAAACAAGGGTAACACAGCAGTACCTCATTAAATGAAATTATAATACCACTGGTCAGCAGAGAGAGCTATTTGTTTTATTTCATTTATTTATTGCTATTTATTTAAATGCTTTAAAACTATCATTACAGCTGGGTAATTACGTAACACACTAACAGTAGGAATGGGTTTCATTTTGACAGTTCCACAACATTCATTACGTTGTTTACGTTGTTGAGCAGACAATTTTTTCGCACATATGATGCAATGAATTAGCAATAGGCTTCAAAATGTTTTTAAGCTATTGCATAGCTTTTATCGCGGGCTTTGAGCGCGGCGACCGAATCAAGAAATTCCGTAACGAAAATAAAACCTAACACCCCCCACTCCGCCTACCATGTAGCTCGGCCGAGCGTTCGCTTAACGTGTATGTATATGGTACGACAGTACTTGAATTAATAACAAAGAAAAAAAAATACTGCATAAATAAAAAATAAATAAATAATTATAATTGCATAAGTTGACAAAAAATGCTATGCAATAGCTTTACCGCGGCAGTCCCCGAGTGCCACACGTGTTTTTTTTTTTAAACCCTTGCCCCACACTAGGAATTTCTCCTGTATTGTGGGTGCGTTTACAAACATTTTTAACTCACTTACACAAACAGCCAGACCCGGAACAACTACTTGTAGGTCATACAAATATTTGTTCCGTGCGGGAATTGAACCCGCGACACGCAGCGCAGCAGTCAATCGCTTAACCACTGCGCCAACCGTGCCGTCAAGACTCAGATTGTGATAGATAGTGTGTTACGTAATTAGGGTGCTGGTCTTAACCTAATCAAGGTTAAGGTTGAGTGTTGTTAGAGGTTGAGTTACTAAACTATCCGTTGAGTTACACTAAAAACTATCATTACAGGTCTAGGTAATGCAATAGCATTAAGTTAAGACGAAAGAATGATAGCTTTAAGTGATGATACTGATGATAGTTTTATATTTGTAATGATTTTGTTTCGCACACACAAAATTAAAATTAAAACTCTACATACATCTCAAGATCATAAAGATCATTGCTTATAACAGTCTAAACAATAGTATTTTTGCGAATTCACCCCAGTGACATGTAAATATATCAATTTCGACCTGATAGATGGTGTGAATTGCTCGAATCAGAGGGGTTTTGGCCAGCAAATTTGTCCTGACTACGACCAGCCGTGGCGGGAGCCGTCGCCTCCACACATAACGGTCGGATACGTATAAGTGCAACCGCTGCAGCACTTTCGGGTTGTGCTCTATGCCTCGGAGCAGTTTCACCATGCACGACACCAGCACAAATTCCCGCCGCACCCCGAGTTGATTGTACCCCACCACACCCAGTACGAATAGACCTAAATCAAGTCATATAAATACCACAACAAACATGCACACGCTATAGTCGAAGCGTGCGTGTTTATATTGTGTATTAAAGCAATTTGGTTACCTCGGAAAATACCTACGTAATTTTTGTAATATAGTAGTTTGCTAAGTAATGTTATATAATTACCAAAATTAAATGCTTCCTCTCTCCTATCTCACTTATTTTGCTGTGCCCGACAGGGTCCATATGATCTAATTATAAGTTTACCCCAGAATACCTTCATGAGGAATGCATTATAAGTATTGAGTAACTTACGCAAAGATACCTTTTTTTTTTCATTTGTTTTCGGGGTGAAACCTTCAAAAGGCACCCGACCTCTGGGGATGGAGGTCGGGGAGTGTGGGACTTTTACCTCACTAAAACCACCCCGGTGATCACCATCAGCACATACAGGGGTCCCGGTTCCTCTTAAAATACCAATTCCGGAACCCCCCTGTGCAACGCCTGTAAAGCACATCCCTGGTGAGACTGTAAAGGGGCCTCCCCTGAGCATCGGTATGTGCGCGGCAGCACGTGACCACTGTGCCGCTATCTTCCCTGGGGTCACTCAGTGGGCGGACAGAGTCCCCACTCTGTGCGCCTGCGACCCCAAAGGTCCACCTACCTTGATTGGTAAGCGGGTTTCGGTGTATTAGGCGCCAAGGCGGTTGCCTCCCGACGCCTTCTTCTCGGACACGCAAAGATACGTAGCTGGCAATGACGGCGAGAGACATACAACAATGTGTCCAGTACGACGAATCTACTCGTCTCTGTCACTCCCGAAAACCCATTTTCCAGTTTAAGTCAGAAGATGGCTTGTATATCAAAGATAAGAGCACAAACAGATGTCTTACAAACATAGCAGCATGCCGCAATAGTTAGATGGAATTGAACTAAATAAATACTTACATGTAATAAGTTTTGTTTTTTTTCATTTGGTTGATGGCAATAGGCTCGCCCCCTATGACCTGGGACTTAAACATAACTGGCGAAATATGGGTGTACTATAGGTACACCTCTGCCTAACCCTTCGGGGAATACAGGCGTGATGTTATGTTATGTTTATGTGTCAATACTTACCTTTATTGTTATTGCGGACAGTGTGCACTTCGTGTTACATGCGAGCATCAGATTACCGCAATACAAATCACTTAGGCCGGAGTCATAACACTAGATTCGAATTGCGTAATTAAAGGAGAAGACTATCGTTTTTTCACACAAACTGAGATACTCAGCAAATCGCACCTTTCAACCACATCATCAACGTCACCTTACCACAATTTGAAATCAACATCACTGATCACGAAACTTCATTGCGGCACATCAAAGAACAGATCGAGGAGATGAAATCAGAAAACGCCTTGAACTCATGAACTTCAAGTCACGATATCCATAAATATTCAGCAATGTACGTGTTGTTGTTGGGCATTATACTAGCAGTCGCAGTTTATCTGTGCCGGTGGATTTGTCGTCGTCGGTAGAGGAGCGCCAACTTATATTTGGACTCCGAGACGCAGCTCCGGCGCCGCCGGCGCGTACACAGTACGAAGCCCCCGTCATCGATCCGACGCCACGCACTAGAGACTCGAAACAGCCATGAGAAGAGGCGGTTGTTGAATTAAGAAACTATTCTAGCTTACTCAGCAGCATTAAGCGCCACAAGGGGACACCTCCTGCTCTCGCCACACTGGTGTCTGATGACAGCGACTAATTCAAGTTATGGCTAAGAATAGATTTAATTCATGTTTTGTAACTTGGTTGAAATTTTATAAATTTAGCATTTAAGTACTCTGTAAACTCATTCTCATCATCCACCCGCATCTCTCTCGCTCCGGAATATGTAGGAGCATGTATCGTACATGGCACGTGCCCATTGCACAGATCAGCACTTTTCCGTCGTCTTGCACAAATTATAGTGTAACGCGACAGTACACGATCAGCGTTCATAGTCAGCTGTACTCATTCACACAACATTCATATAGCATTAGTTACGTGGTTGTTAAATATATTCAATAAACCATCATCTTTTGCTATCCGTGACTTATCATTCAAGCTAACAACCAAGGTGTGCGCGACCCATTCAGCAGCGCATACAATTATTAAAATAAAAAATAAAATCTTTTATTTTAATTTATTTTCAATGATTTAATTTTACCGTATTTTAATTTATTTTCAATTATTTAATTTTAACGTATTTTCATTTATTTTCAATTATTTAATTTTACCGTATTTTAATTTATTTTCAATTATTTAATTTAATTTAATTTTAATTTATTTTCAATTATTTAATTTAATTTAATTATAATTTATTTTCAATTATTTATTTACTTTCAGTCATTACTAACATAGTTTTAAGAGAATGTAAAAGGTACTAACAAAATATGGACAAAAATTGTCTGAATTAAATGAATTTTATTTTTTATTTATTTTTTTTTATTTCGGACCCATAAATATAGTCCATTTGGTTAGTATACACACGACTTAGAGACTAGTGTTAGTACTTACATCTACCAGAAAAACAACACAACTATTCATTAATTATACGCCACAGTGGCATGTAGGCGTATCCAATGTCCCAGTATGGGGCTGTCCCACCTATCAGCTATAGTTTTCAGGATGCTGTTGATTAAATAATTATATTCTAGTCTGTGCCGTAATACGGACTGTACGGTCACCAAAAGTGATAAGTAACCAGGGTCGCTGGATATAGTTTAGTAAAAAACCGATAGGCGTGTCCGAATAAAATTTAATTTAATTAATAGAATACATAGTATAATCAAATTATACATTCGAAAACATCGATCAGTTTGTTACTAAACTTCAACTTCATTCGATGACTGTGGTTACTTTATTCTTTTGGTGACTGTACAACATTGTCTGAAATAAAGATTGATGATTTCATTAGTTCCGCAAAAAAAATACTCAGAGCTCATTAATTTATCATTAAATCATCTTCTTTGTCTACTAATAAATTATATAAAGAGGTACAATTTATCAGTTAGTATTATGGAGGCAATCCTCGGATCTTCTGATCCGATTCCGAAAATTCTTTCACTAATGGGAAGGTACAGTATATTCGAATGTCATAGAATATATTATATATTAATACAAGACATTTCACGAAGTTGCGGATGGAAGCTCAGTAAAGGTTTACAATGAAAATGATAACAAATGAATTTGATCAAGAGGCCCAGAATGCCCAATAATCATCTGGTAATATGTGAAAAATACTTAATAACTTGACTAATTGCGACAGATAGATAAATTTCTTACAAGGGAGGAAGCTGTCAATGACGCCGTCAGTGTTTAGACGATGCAAGTAATTTGTTGATTCCATTGTTTTGTATGCCACTGGAAACATGCATCGTGTATATGGAATTTATTAACAATTTTTTTTTTACTGGTGCATCTGTTTACCCCAGGTGAAGAAAACACACTTCATGATGAAGTACAAGTGGCTGATACTAGGAGATCATGTGCCTGACGTTCTGCGTAAAATTCGATATGATTCTGACATAGCCTTTCTCAAATGGGAACATGTCGCCAGTAATCAAACCAGGGACTCTACAGGTAAATGTAGGGACTATTCGTATTATAAATTTTGGTTCGTAGGTATATCTACATATTGCTAACTTCTCTCTAAAAACTTAAACCGTATTGAATAACTTATTGTAGTAATTTATCTCACCCTTCCTTCATTTCTCTTGCCTCTTCACTATTCTCAACTATATGGTACAAAATAGGCGCGTAGCACAACCAAAAATAAACCAAAAAATATTAAACGAATCAAACTCTACATATAGCATTTATTTCAATCAAACCAATTACAGGCACTTTTGCATAATTGTCAAGGAGTCGGTCAGTCACAATGAGGAATATAGTTAGTTGTCCATTCCAAAGCGAAATAGGTTCTTATGGAGAAGAACGGGCAAGAAACTGCTATGACACTCTTTTAAATCATAATATTTTGTTACAAAATAGAAGTTCAATTTAATATTAGAATTATTTTTGCTACTATTTTAGCGATAATTACGGACCCGAGGACCTCAATCCACATCTATGACGCATACGTGCACCCAAGAGATGGCATAGCCATAAACGTCTGGGCACATTGGAACAACTCCTCCGGTTTAGTTCTAATGCACGAGCGCGAAAGAATACTAAGGAGACTCGACTTGAAGAAGTTTCCTCTGAGGATAGCTACCCCAGTATGTTATTAAGCCTTATTCAAAAACACAAGTTTTGTACACAATAATAACATGCATGTGGTATAAAAATATTTTAATAAGGTATGAACGCAGCTTATAATTGTTAAACGGAACGCAGCGGATGAAAGAGAGAGAAGCATATGTGTGAGTGAGAAAGGGGACAAATGGCGACTACTAGATGGACGACGAACTTATGGTGTACGGTGGAACTTTTGTGTGTGTGTTAATAATAAACAGTTTAAAAAAAATACTTAATTCATTCGTTTATTTTGCCATACAATCCCACATGCATGTTTAGGCTATTGGTCTATGGGCCTATGTCGCTTGAAATAAATGGATAGAATAGAATACTATTTATTATGTACACCATAAAAATTACAGATACGATTATGAATATGGATGGGATTTTGATTATGGATTATTATTCATTGGTACACTGTTTGTTTGATTCAATAAAAAATCAATGTTAAATATCTAAACACCTACCAAGGAAAACACTACAGTTTCAAACAATAAAATATTCAAGTAATCATAGTGGTCGAATAAAGTAACCCACAGGGCACAGAACTTGCAACCACGGCTATGACTCCAGCCAGATTTGGAATTCTTTCTTCCTTTGCTGCGCCATAGTCGAGCAAAAATTAGAAAGAATTGCTTCATTGAATATAACTGGTTTTCCAGTAGGACTTATAACGTTTGTTCTGCAGGTTGGACATTATTCCAGTGACCAGTATGATGGAACATTTGTGGACTTCCTGGAAGACGAGTCTATGTCAGACCAGGATCCTGGCATCCGCAGTGGGTATGGAACAGCTATGCTCCTTACTCAAGTGTTGAAAGCAAAGTAAGTAACTGGATAAGTTATGCAATTGTTTTTCTCTGGTAGTTTTATTTAATGCCAATGTTCACTTATAAAGAGACTTACCTAACTTATAAAGAGCTAGTAATATTTTGCTGAAGTTTTACTTGCCAAGAAATTGGTCAATAAAAATAATAAGCTTTTACTTATAGTTTATGACGTACCTGCACATGTTTTGCAAAAAAAATACCTTATCTTATCTAAACAATTGACCAACTTCTTGGCAAGATATAACTTCAGACAAAAAAAGTCAGTAGTTTGAAAAGCCAATAACAGTAGATACCTTCCAAGAGCTGAGCGTCCTACATGCTTCCTCACCAGTTTAAATGGTGGACTTGGTTTCTAGACAAATCCTACTTTTTAATGTTATAAACTCAAAAGTTCTGAGGATTTGTTCTTTTGTCACGAAATAACGGAACACCAGATCGACGGGTTTCTTTTAGTATAGCAATAGTTTACTTGCCAGAAGGGCTCGTGGCTAAGAAATAACAACCACACGGTTCGATCGTTTAGCTACGCTTGCCGCGATCGGTCCATGGAGGGTCACCATCTCTACATACCGAAACCCCTCCACGCCTCGGAAATCACGTTAAGCCATCGGTTCCGGCAGTCATTAGTAGATTTTTGACAGTCGTTATGGGTCGTCAGAAACCCGAAAGTGTGACAGCCAGTATTACCAAGGGGTATCGTGTTACCCAGTAACTGGGTTGTAGAGGTGAGACAGGCAGTCGCTCCATGTAAAATACTGGTATTCAGCTGCTTCCGGTTAGACTGGAAGCCGACCCCAACATAGTTGGAAAAAGCTTAGGCAGATAATGATGACAGTTTACTTGCCAGGGTTTACCCGAAATGCACAACTTGATTTAATGTGACACACCACAGGAACGAAGCATTGGGTAAAAACTAGTTAAAAATCTAATAAAATATCCTAATACCTACATAGAAAATTTCTTTCTTTTTCAGAGATGTTCTAATAGAGAACGAGTTATGGGCAACCAAGATCAATAACAACAGTATGTACGTCATGGTATCGAACGGTGAAGCTGACATCTCGGGAGCAATACTACGCATTTTATGGGACAGGACCTTTGCTCTTGACTATATCATACCGATATGGCCGTTCAGGTATTGCAAATAAAGTCGAATATTAAATGCATTATTGCCAAGATTCAGAAAACAATAAAATATGCGAACAACAATTTTCGTATGCCCTACGTTTTCAAAAACATAGTTCTTGATATTTGTTGTTCTTCCTACTCTGTTAATCATCAGGAAAACTCAGTTATATGGCCTTGGCCATATAGACCAAAGACTTGAAGAGTAACGCATAGGTTGGAGAACCTACCGTCAAGGCACAAATTGTGAGAAACCTATGTCCAGCAGTTGACTGTGATAGGCCGAATAGTTTATTTAAATCACATTCTTTTTTTTTGGACTCATATGTGTCCATCGGTAACTTGTAATTAATCCTTTGCTACCAAACAGGGTAGGCTTCACGTACTTAGCAGAGCGAGAGAGCAGTAGCAACATGTACTTGGAGCCATTCTCACCTGCTGTGTGGTGGACTTGCCTGGCCATGATGGCCATTCTGGCTATGGTCGAGAGGATAACGGCCAAGTCACCTAAAGAGAAGGAAGGGGCATTGTATACTGTACTTACTACCTGGTTGCAGCAAGGTAAGCCTACTAGCAAAAGTCTCTCTTGATTGGATTCTTTTTGGGTTGGTTGATAAGTAATTTACTCAAATCAGCCTTACCTTACAATCATAATACTGCCGGTGGTTCATATTTACGTTTCCAGTTCGACGTTAGCTCTAAATATAATCTCAATTTATCCTGTTACTGTTAAAACCATTTCTAAGTTTAGGTAGCTTCGGCCACTTCTCCAAATTAATTCACAAATATTATGACTACTCCATACTGCGTAGTACTCGCAACCGGCGCACGTAATTGGCCAGATTGAACGTGAACGAAGCATAAGGAGTATGTAAGGATTGTAGCTGATGGCGTTCTATAGTTTCTGGCTACGCCCATAAGAAAAAGGCGTGAGTTAATGTGTGTACAGTTAAACAGAAAAAGGTATGGGCTTCAGTAATCTCTGTGTTTCCGAATCGGTACGACCCTCGCGCCACAAAGTAACGCCCCACAGATGCTTCAAATTTATGTACTGCCGCACTTTGTACAGTCCGCGAGGTCAAAGCTGAGCTTTGCATTTGTGTGAGTGTTTGCATTTTGGTGAGTTGCGCGGCGGAGTTGCGTCGCGCGAGGGACGCACCGCGCCTCAGGCCGATTGCCATAAAGCAGTATAAACCGGGTTAAACCAAGCAAAGGACGCGTCGCGCTCTAGGCCGACGTCACACCTACACTATCTCTATGTGCACTCACACAAATGCAAAGCTCAGCTTAGACCTCGCGGTCTGTAATAGTGCACCTATTACAGATTGAAGATTTTTATTGCACTTTTGTATAAAGTTTTCTCTCCGTCAGGGTTCCTACTCCGGTCGCAGGTCATTTGTTACTGAACATTTTTAAAAGATTTTTGGAATTGCATAGAGTTGGTATTTGTAAACATTTTATACAAAATAGGGAAGTACTTCCATGATTGTAACAGCAATATATTAGATCTCGTCATGGTGTGTTGTTTTCTTGGAATATCTGTATGTATGTAATATTTCCACCAGACGCCAGTGCAGTGCCCGAAGGTGGGTCAGGTCGCTTCGCGTTCACGGTCCTCTCAGTGAGTGCGATGTTGGTACACGCGTACTATACGTCTGCCATCGTCTCGGCGTTGATGAGCAGTGGCCGTGGCGGACCTGACTCCTTGAAGGCTCTCGGAGACTCTAAATATGCAATCGGATCGGAAGATTACGATTACATGCGATATTTGTTCTTTGATGTAAGTAGTTTTAACACGATAATTTGGAAATAACAATAACATTGCCTTTACTTCAAATGAAGAACTTTTTAAGCTCGAGAGTACAGAATATAGAACATAATCTAATATAAACCCATATAATCCGTCCATAATACCTCGCTGGACAGTACGACTAAAACGGACAGTATTAATAAAATCCGGAGTTATGAAATCTTTCAAACAACTTTAGTACACTAAAACAGCAAAAAAAAACCAACATTGCCATCTTTGCAAATTGCAGGTTAAAACCACATGGGACGACCTCGAGTACTTGAAAAAGAAGAAGATGACGTCACATTTCTACCAAGAACTGGAGCGTGGCGTCGAGCTGATTCAGCAAGGAAGCACCGCCTTCCACAGCGAGTACAACCAGATCTACCCGCATTTTAAGACCTTCAGTGATGAGCATATCTGCAAGCTACAGCATATTGATACTATTCCTGAAGTAAGTTGAGGAATGTGATTAACAAAAGAAGAAGAAAGGCTATTCAGAGTAGAATTGTATTGTATTTTTTATTAAAATGGCGGGTTTTAAACGTATATAAGAAGTTTACCATAGGGTATCAAAATAAAGGGCTTGAGGAGAAGATTCCAAAAACATAAACACACTAAAAGGTTGAAAAAAAAAGATCAGCACATCTGAAATTGATCTAAAATAACTGCCACCAACTGCATCAGACAGCCTTTTTTTTCGTGTGGGAAATCATCAAATGACGTCTCCCGCTCTCGTGTCAGACTCTTACTGATTAAAACCCACCCGTGTTCCTTCAATTGCCTGTGCGCCAGGGCAACGGTAACTCTTTTGAACAATCCGCGACCCCGGCAGGCATCGGCCCTATTGGACCCCGTCAATGGTGCTGACGTCACTTTAAGATGCGCGTGGAACACAACGCGCCGTCGACCTGGACCTGGTCCTTATCGGACAGCGAGCTACCCATTGCTCGCCGTCTGCAAGCCCGCGCCTACGGTGGCCGGGAATCGGCTATGGACTCCCTATGCCCAGGGTGTGTCCTCCTGCGGCGACTAGGGGCGCGAGGGCGCAGCGATTGCCTCTGCTTCACGCGCTCCGCCTCCTCCTTCGCGAGCATTAATGCTTCGCAGAAGGAGGTGACGCCTTCCCATTCCCTCTCGCGCCGTACCATGGCCTGAACCGGGGCCGGACGCGAAAGGTCGCCGCCGTCGATCGCCGCCACGAGGACACGGCGGTGCTCCACCCAAGCCGGGCAGACCTCCACCGTATGCTCCACCGTGTCCTCCGGTCGATCCACATAATGGTAACACCCGGGCGTTTCCTCCCGCCTTATCCAAAACAGGAACCTCCCGAAACAGCCATGTCCGGTGAGGACCTGCGTCAGGCGCAAGGTGAGGACGCCGTGGCGCCTCTGAAGCCACTCCTCAAAGAGAGGACTTACCGCCGCAATTGTGGCGTGCCCAACATCAGACTACCTGAAGTGATCTTATTGTGAACTTTTTAGTTGCAGTCGGATTCTTTATTTTTTTTTAAAGTTTTTTTTGTAAAATTAAAACCACAAATCTATAAAATCCTCTAAACTGCAATGTCCCAATTCTCTTAACACTCTTCTATTCAAAGACAGCAGCTAATGTAATTAAACTGCTTAAAAATTTAGAACCAAAACCCACTCATGATATCTACGAAGTTTTGATGCCCATTCAAGTTATACATTTAATAGTAGATAAGTATTTTAATCATCATTTTGTTGTGCAGTCGTTAACCTGGATACAATCAACCAAAGACGGGCAGTGGACGGAAGTTTTACGCACAGCCGGAGGATGGTTGCTGGAGACTGGTCTAGGGAAGCGTCTGGTTGCTCGCTTGAGGATTCCTCAACCACCTTGCAGAGCGTCTCTTCTCGCTGAAAGGGTTAAATTGGGGGATATAGCACCGTTATTAGCCCTGACTGTTTTTGGAGCGTTTTTGTCTGTTTTGTTGCTGGGAGTTGAGATCATGGTTGATAAAGCTAAGAGGGCCAGGCTGCGGGAAGGTGACGGTAAACCTGCATTAGAAGATGTTGATGATTGTTCTGAAGTCGTTGAATATGATGGTAAAAATATAGAGCCATGAGGATTTGATCTTGTTAATGCAAATCACGTAAAACATTAGACCTTAATCGTAGCACTTTTTAAAATAATTAATTGTTTATTTGAATATTGTTGCTGTTTTACCGTACCTGTAGATTCATATTAGTACTCGTAGTTATGTATGTACAAATAAATAAATATGTAATTTAAATTACGTTTCGTGTTTCATTCACCTTGCACGGGTGATAATAATTTTAAATACTCCCTAGAAACAGAACTTTGAACGAGGTCATCTGACACATCAAGCATACCCCTAAAACTTTTTATCAGTTGGCAATTCGATTAATAAACCCAGCATATCGTTATTACCGCTCAAACTCAAAAGACTCAAAAATTCAAAGCATTTATTTCAAATAAACCAATTACAGGCACTTTTGAAATGTCAAGGGGTTGGTCGGTCAGAAAGATGAAGCTAGTTTCCCATTCCAAAGCATAGTACAGTACAACTAATTTCGTAATGTCCCTCGGGAATCATCGCATTATCGAATACAAACGAATGCTATCTAATAATTGATGGACATGGAAATAAGCATTCGTGAGGTCGATCCACACAATGGTAACACCTGGGCGTTTCCTCCCGCCTTATCCGGAACAGGAACCTATCAAAACAGCCATGTTCGGTGAGGACCTGCGTCAGGCGGATGATGAAGACGCCGTGGCGCCTCTCAAGCTACTCCTCAAAGAGGGGACTTACCGCCGCAATTGTGGCGTGCCCAGCACTGGGTTGCAACAGTTGCACTCTCCATGCCATGAGATCCCGCCGGAGCTCTGTCCGCTGTGCCGCGATTTCTCGCGGCAGCGGAGTTACGCCCCGGCGTTTCGCCTCCTCGCGTCACTCCCCAATGTACGCGAGGACTTTTGCCTCCAGGTGCCATGGCGGCACTCCGACAAGGAGGCTCGCCGCCTCGCAGGAGACCGTGAGGTATCGCCGGACCAGTCGGATGGCCATTACCTTCTAGGACGCGTTCAACCGGCGGGATAGTCGGCGCCTCAATGAACGCGCCCACACCGATGCCCTGTAAAGGGCCATGGACCGCACGACTCCCGCGTACTGCCTCCGGTAGGAGGTGTTTGGACCCCCTAGATTGGGCTGGAGCCGCTTCAAGGCAGCCCCGGCACGCTCCAGTTTGGGAGCCAAACGTCAGAAATGCTCAACTAAATTCCAACGGCTGTCGAGGACGAGTCCCAGGTACTTCATCGTCGACTCGACGCCGATGTGACGTTATTTGGGAACCCGACAGTGACGCATTCCAAGGACCATGAAAACACAAGGCCGCGGACTTGTGCAAGGCCACCTCGAGTCCCAATTCCCGGATCCTCTCAACGACTGTCGCATCCCCGCGTGTCATTAATTTGGCCGCCGCCTAGTGCGACCTCCCCGAGATATGCAGCTTGACATAATTTTGTTGCCTCTTACGACACAATGGAAAGTACGGTCACGAAAACAGACCACTAACCAAGCACTATCTAATTTCCAACTAGCCTATCTGTTGCACTATCCTCACGCGCTGAGAACAAACTTATCACTTATGACCTTATCATCTCATTATCAGATCTTCTGCGAACAACATCACGTTTTTCTATCAGATTACAGTTCAAATAATACTTTAAATATCATAGTAACGTCGGTAATGGAGTAATGTTGTGAAAGGGTTGACTGCTTGTTAGAACCCCTTCTGCAGTAAAGTGTACCAAGGCAGCAGAAATGCTGAAGATACCAGTAATATTAAGTGCGCTGTCGATAGGACTCTGTTATGCCACTTCGAGCAGCAGCCAGAGTTTGCAGCAATCACAGGTGAGTTTGTTTACAAAAAAAACTGATTTGGCCTAAAGACTTTTTGCCTGTAAAATCAGCACCCAAACAACGTAACACACTTTCTATCACAATCCGAATGATTTTGAACGAAATTCATAAAATTGCTTCTTAAGATTAAAAAAATCGTCTGATCGACAACGTAAATAACACAATGAATATTGTTGAATTGTCAAAATTAATAACATTGGGACTGTGAGTGTGTTACCCAATTACCCCGCAAGTCAATGAGAGGTCTGATTTTACAAGCGGCCTGTGTCACGACGTCTGGATAAGTTTCGGTTAAGTCATCTCGCAGATAGATTCATACAAATGCTGTACCATTTTTTTTTATGACACTTTTGTAATATCCGGTAAATACAATCTGATTTTTTTTAAGACCATCCATTTCACAATTTCTATATTACGATCTTACCCAATATCAAACTTGTAGAAAGCACCAAAATAGTAGTAGATTCGTTTTTCTGTTAACTAGGCTCCTTACATGTTTACATAATGTTTGTTTTATTTATATACGTATTTAATCGTATAGGTATACTTTATGTGTAAAACACGTGAGTTATTTTGAAAAAGTCACTGCTTGCAGAATGCTATTAGTATATGGCTATTTCCTGAAACATTATTTACTGTTTTAAATATGCATATATCTATGTAAATACAACTTGGCCAAGTTAGCTTATACTTTTAAATGTCCCCATGGGAAATTCTTTCAAAAATGGTAAAAAATATCCTTCAAAATTATTATGATTGCAGATGGCGGCTCTTAACGACCGAATGAATCAAATGATCAGCGCTCTTTATTCATCATGTAAGTATTTATGCTTAGCGCAAGTTAAACGAATAGGTACCTAATGTAAGGGCAGTTACATAACAGTATCTGTACTGATTAGTAGATATAATGAAGCCTTTTCTCAGGAATTGGACCATACTCCTCGTTACTTCATTTATTTATCTCTTAGGGTCTACTTTTGTTTTTTTTAGGAAGTTTTAACGTCAAGGCTGTCAGACTTGTAATGACAGTTTTTTCCGTCTTATTACAAAACGAGTTGTAACTTTACTCCACGCCCAAATCTTCGAGACAATTATTGTATTTTGAACTTTATTCCGAACACGGTAAAGTTTTTAATTAAAAAATGCCAACTTAGACTCGCGTTTAACGTCAGTTTTTGTAATAACAACTTTAAGGTATTCGGAATAAAGTTCAAAATTCAAAAATGGCTCGAGGTTTTAAACCTTATCCTTCTCCCAAATCAAAAGCATTCGTTTAACTTTCAAAAATGTTGCATGAAAGAACTATAAAATCATCGTAGTAACACTTAAAATTAATAACTATAAAACATTGAAATTACAGAAGCACAACTCACAATGCGAACCAAATTAATACAATCATTAGGTATGTATGTATAACTGACCTTAAATTGTTATTGTTTCGCAAGACTACCGCGTAGTCTCAGCGGACCACGTTATTGTTTCACAAGACTACCGCGTAGTCTCAGCGGACAACGCGTTTTGTATGGAATGCAATTAATTAATTATTATTGTATTACTAAGAAAATATAAGATTAATAAATTAATATTAGAAAACTTCATAACAAAATAGATGTATCTCGGCCTAACCTTTTGGGGGAAATAAGCTTCATTCTTTTCTATATTCGATTTAAATTAAGTGCTCTAACTAACTAGGTAAATAAAGAAGAGCGACATTCCATGACAAAAGCAGGTCTATTCTAATAAATCTAACCCCGAAAATTAAGTGAAGTGAGATATCAGTCCACCTGATATGGATTGACACTTTTAACGAATAGATTGGCTGATGCTGTGGATTCACAGCCTGCTCACTTTAAACTCACTTATAACCAGAGATCGGATTAGGTAGATTTTATTTACCTAAACTCCGAGGAAGGAAGTAACATAGAGTGGATAATACCTCCTCTAAAATTTCGGAATAATTAGTAATGGCAAATGATTTTATTTCTGTAAGTAGGTTTGTACAAACACTTTTACACGTCAATCATATTTTAAAACTAGATGACGTCGGCGTTTCCTATCTGACTACTCTGAGAAGAAAAGCCGAAACAAACTCAGAGGTCACAGTCTCTTTTAAAGTCCAGACATAATCTTGGTCAGATCATGTGAAGAGCATGTAGATTTGTGGTCTTTTGAGGAAAAAACCACACAGAATGAGTGGACCTGTCCAGTCAGTGCACGCATTTGTCAGTTATCGTGCAGCTCAACTCAAAACTTAAGGAGCTCATCAAATGACTTTTAAATCCTGGGATATAGAAACCACGAATTATTTACTTTACTTTATTTATAGATACAAATTATTGATGTAGCTAATAAACCAGCAAACTTAATTTTATTTTACCTTTATAAAACAAAACACTTGAATTTGACACAATTCTAGTAGGTACCCTTATAGAATGTTATATTATTTTTCAATCTCTTTGTTACTTCCTTCCCCGAAGTTGAGGTAAATAAACTCTACCTATTCCGATCTTTGCTTATAACACACACAAGAGATCGGCAGGTACGGATAGTGAGAATTTATTCAAGAAGAACTTCAATTTATCAATTAATTTCAGCACCATTACTGCGTGCAGTGCAACCAGCTACATCAAGTGCACCATCCAACGACACTCCAACATCGTCCACTGAGCAGCCTTCAGCGCCATCTACGACCACTTACGACCCTTCTACGTATAGCTATCTCTATCCGCAAGTGATATACGTGCCTCCTTCGAACTCACCGCCTTCAACAAACCCTCCACCAGCTGTAGCTACGTCTTCAACTACAGCTCCGAGTCCATACTATAGTTACGAAACCCCGCCACCTAGTCCAAGTACTTCGCCAGCACCTCAACCATGGCCGTATGGTTATGAGTATCCTTACCCGCAGTACGCACCTCCTGCACCGGCTTACCTACCGCCATGCAAGCCGTATCCTCATCCTTACCCGCCGACTCATCATGAATATCCGCCTCCTTCGTACGGACCGTATCCTCCCCCTCCGACTTCACCGCCTGCGTATCCACCAGTGCCAGCTTACCCACAAGCGCCTGCATACCAACCTGCACCTAGATACCCACCGGCGCCTGCTTACCCACCGCCTCCTACATACGCAACAGTTCCAGCACCTTACCCAACGGTTCCTGCACCTTACCCACCAGTACCTACGTCATACCCACCCGTACCCACTTCTTACCCTGCAGTGCCATCTTACCCACCCCAGTATCAGCCTGGATACCCACCGGCTAGCTCAGCGCCACCACCATACCCCGCACATTACTCTAGACATCCTGACAGGCCACGGTACGGTTAGACTAGGTCTTATTTGTAATTATTTAATAAAGTTTTATAAATTATTTACTTCCTGTATTTTATTCACATCGCTGTTCTATAATTCTATAAATAGCGACATTCATCATTGACAATATGAAACTAACTGATCTATGTATAAAATAATGCCTAATCAATTTTTGTCGTCGTCTTACAATATTATGCAGCAGGTACATATTCCATGCACGATCAAGGCGCGATGCATTATGTATCATATAACTGTTTAACCTTTGACCGTTATTCATTGTGACGATATTTAAGTCACAAAATTGTAAACAAATGCTAATTTTACGGAATTGTGTAAATGTTTACCGATTAATATGAGACCGAACATACCTGTCGGGATATCCAAGCTAATAGGTGAAGAGGATTGCTTTGAATTTAGGTACTAATTCTTACGCGGTCCAACTTCTACGATACTGTGTCTTACGCTCCTCAAGACTACTCCTAATGTTCCATGGAACCTGTAACTTCTGCTTCAACTATCGTCATGCCTTCCGAAGAATTTGTTGAGCCTGAACCAGAATGAGTAGGAGAAGAGCTTGAAGAGACTGTCTTCTAAGGTGTACGCGGATAGAGAGACGAGCCCGGTTCAGCAACTGTCAACCATGTCATGACATATACTTTTGGAAAGAAGTCATATTTTAGGACCCCCGAGATTTCAAGGTTACCACAATAATTTATGAAGTCACCAGCTCAATCAGCAGCTTCAATCAGTTTTATTCAACAGACAATAGTAAGAGCACAATTCGTAGCACAACGAGTAATAGAAATAAATAGTTTTATAGTTAGTAACAGTAGAAATAAAACCGTCTGCGACAGTATCAATTTTAAGCACACCCTGCATAATTGCTGTGAAGCGGAAATCTGTCTATTACAAAAACAAGCATCAAAGACATGAATTCATTCAAATACAATACTTACGTACTTTTTTGTAGAAAACCTATTTTTAGATTAATAAATATCACATAGGAAACGGAAAGAACCTATCTGTTATTCAGATCTTTTGGAATAAACCCAAACAATTCATAACTAAAACACTATTTTCTAAACACGTCCAAACTAATAGGAATCTGATAGAGCAGATACCAGTAAGGGAATTACTTCTGGGTGCCACAGACGACTAAAATTAAGATTTCATTTAAAACAATATTACTTTACTACATTCAAATAGAAATAAGTACAGCAGGTTTATAAAACAAAAAATTTGCACAGCACTCTTTCATCAGACAGTATAAAATAACACATTTTGTAAAAAAACATGTTGCATTATTGCTTAAGTTCAGAAAACATGTCCTATCTAACTTTAAAATTGTTAGTTGGAAAGTTTCAAAAGAATTTCCTAATTAATTGATAGTGTTACATATAAATGTATGTGTTGGAGGTGAAAGGGCACAACTTGTTCGCCATGGGCCTCTTGTACATACTCATTGGCCTAGCCATTCAGGTAAGTTCCACAAAGTCATGAATCAACATGCATTTGTTTCTTTCTTTTTCTTTGAAAACCGGGACTGTCCCCTGAAAGTACAGGAATAATCATTTAAGTGATTAACCGCAACTGGTTCGCTTTATGGTGTACTTAATAAAGGGTATTCTATTCCATTCTATTCTATTCTTATGTTCTTAGTAATGATTAATGATACTTTGGGTGCGTAAGTGCGTTTCATGCATACAACATTTATAAAACACAATAATTAAGTATTTAATAACAGATTTTTGGTTTCAGGGTTCGTTCAGTTACGCAAACGTATCTGACAGTGAAGAACATGTCAACAGTGGTGAGGTTACAAACAATAACACAGATTTAAACGTTGAAGGAATCAATGAGTTTCCCGGCGGTCAGAAGGACTGGATTGATTTCTTGCTCCTGCCCGATGCACACTTGTATCCGACCACTTCAGTCGCTATGATGACTCAAGCTACCAACTCAGAAAAATCAGTTGAAGAACAGTTGGATGAAATCAAAGAAATTGCGCAGAAGATCACTCTTGCGATACAGTGTGAGATGGCAAACCTTCTTACTTATGCGCTCAATAGCTGTGACAAGGGGGACGGAGAAGTAGAAGAAAAAGAAGAAGAAGAAGAAGATAACAAGCTTCGTAAGAAGAGATCAGTAGAAACTCCAATGGCCAGCACACAACTGGTCACGAGACTGCTCAAACATATCAAGTCTAACAACGAATACCAGAACATAGCCATTGACAAAATGATGACCGCGCAAGAAATAGCCGACAAATACGGAGTTGAATTCAGCCCTGACACTGAAGTTCTTTCTGACCTCGCTTTCGCTGCTAACCAGCAGGCTAAGGAAATGAACTCCTTGTTACAAGACTCAATAGATATGAAGAATGTTAGTCAGAAAGTTGAATATGTTCCTGTAGACGCTCCAACTCAAGCTCAAGATAACGACGGTTATTACATATACTCTGCCCAATATCCTGAACAGACACCGATTGCTCTGAATGCTCAACCAGCAGTGAACCATCATCATCACGCGGATTCTTACCCGAGCTACAACTATTTCTACAACTACCCCTATGAGACTCAGATCCCTCCTCCCGTTAACTACTACAACAGTCCTCCTGTGAGCAAACGCCCCAACTTCTACGATACTGTGTCTTACGCTCCTCAAGACTACTCCTACTGTTCCATGGAACCTGTAACTTCTGCTTCAACTATCGTCATGCCTTTCGAAGAATTTGTTGAGCCTGAATCAGAATTAGTAGGAGAAGAGCTTGAAGAGACTGTTTCTTCTAAGGTGTACGTGGATAGAGGAGACGAGCCCGGTTCAGCAACTGTCAACCATGTCATGACATACACTGTTGGAGAGAAGTCATATTTTAGGACCCCTGAGATTGAAAGGTTACCGCAGCAAATGCAGTACTGTTTCTTTCTGATGTAAACTTGAACTTAGAATAGATTTATTATTATTATTATTTTGTAAATAAATTGTATTTTAATGTAGCTTCAAAGTATGTATTTAAATACATAAGCGCATAATAAAACGCAGTGATGAAATAACTTTCTTTTTCTTATTAATCGCAATTTTCCATACCTACTGACGATGAATTTTGTTAAAGATGGGATGTTTTTTTTAAATTACTGTGTATTTAAGTGTATGTGTTTTACTGCCTCGTTGGTCTAGGGGTCGCTAACACTACTGCTGAGCATGAGGTTCTGGGTTCGATTCCCGGATGTGCCAAAGTGGTATTGGGTTTTTCCATCTATAATTTCTCAGTAGTAGCCCGGAGTCCGGATTTGTACCCGTTGATGGCAATAGACTAGCCCCCTGTTACATGGGATTTACAACATAACTGGCGAAATGTGGGTGTACTATTGATGCACCTCTGCCTAACCCTTTAGGAAATACAGGCGTGTTGTGATGTTAAGTTATGTGTGTATTTAAATAGTCATTCCTCATATATGTGATTACTAAAACTCACTAAAGGCATTCTGACTTATTCGTGGAAGTAATAACGCTGTTTATATGAATTGTTGGATGAAAATAAAATCACGTTTTCGACTTGCGTCAATTTAATAGATTTAAATAAATATCCAAACATATTTACTAAATCTTAATCTATCTTAACATTAGCTATGTTCCTTTGGTTATATTTGGCACTTGGCGTTTTGACTGGTGCATTCATGTCCCGTCATTTTCTAATAAAATGAAGAAGAATGCGCGAGTTTTTGGTAATTATTAAAATTATATTAGACTATAGTAATAAATACATTATATTTGGTAACAAAATAGTTTCAATATCTTTTTAATTATAATATTGTGACAGAAAAGGCACATTTATTGCGTGGGCGTAGACAGTGCTTTACCAATATTATGTAATAATTGAGATTAAACAAATTGTTAGTAGAATTTATATGAAATATTTTGGTTCACATTCTTCGGTCCTTTATAAACCTTTTCTTTTGGTTACTTATACAGGGTAACGTGTACATTTCTCTATAATATATCTCTCTTTCATTAAACCAAGTTACAACATTAAATTAGGTGTGCGTAACAATATAAAATATATTTTATTTCGTTTTTCAAACCAACTTTTTTACATTGCCTAGGCACCATCTGACAAATAACCGCTAATTTTACACATTTATTCGCTAACGCCAAAACATATACATAATTAAAAATTTCTGCGCACGTTTGATTTTTAAAAACATTCCTAAATAACGACTCCACAATGTCGCTTCCTACAAAAATTACTCACTAATTAATTACTTTTTAGAATTTATACAAGAATTTTACATCAAATTCATATGAAACGTTTCATCAAGAATTTCAAGATCAAAATATTATTCCAAAATCACAATAAACTACGCATTAGAAAATATTGCGGCACTTTGGACATAGACAATAACTATTTATTTAGACTTTTGAACTTGAAAGGACCTCAAAATCTTCCATAACCATAGAGCCGCAATAAATTCACCACTTTTCTTTTTAATCTCCCCCTAAAGGCGGTAATATTGACAGATGGTGCGCGTTCCAGCGACGCGGTCGCTCATATCTGTCGCATGTTGTCAGCGGGCGGCCATTGTCTTTACAATCATTACCTATCGCTCACCATCAGATATCCAGCTATCTGTGAGCGTAGTAAGCACTGTAAGCGCTATTGTGGCCCGAGTGAGGTTGGTAACTGTAAGAATACATAAAAATACATTCGGTAAGTATCTTGTTGTTGATTAAGCACGTAATTTGATTATGTGTAGAGTAAAACATAACGCCTTGCGACTATGGCTGAGTGTTGCACAGAATGCAACTTTGCGTTCAAAAAACCTGAAGGCGTTGAACAACACGCTAGGCGAATATAGAGCCAAAGGTGCCGATTCTCTTGTACACCGAATATAACTAACTAAACTATCACTAAAATTCCTTACTTTTGGCTATAAGAATCTTACAGCTATTCTGCAAAAAGTATCTCTAAATTTAAAAATAATTTTGATGCAACTAAAATTTTATATGACGATCGCGACTTCGCTTGGTACTTGTTTGCCCTACCTCGTGATTTTTTTTTTAAAGTCGGGACGTGCATTTGGGGTAGCCTTGACGTGTTTTATAAGGATTTTTTCACTGTTTATATGAAAAATATGAAAAATGATTACCTACATGTAGAGTTTTATGGGTTTTCGGGAGGCTTAAGGGTCCCATAAAGGGGGTCAAAATTTTCATTATTTTTGCGATAGGACGCACCATTTTCGAAATATAAGCAAAACAAAAGAAAAAAGATATAGTGGTTAATTTAAGTTCATGACAATTGTTTTATTCTAAACCTTTTTAATCATGATTAAAAATAGTCAGATTTAGTTAGACAATCAAAATTTTTGGTGAAAAACGTCAAATTCAGAATAGCAAAATTACCATTTTCACCAAATTACTAACTCAGCACCCTAATTACGTAACACACTATCTATCACAATCTGAATCATTTTGAAGCCTATTGCTAATACATTGCTTCATACGTTCGAAAAATTTGTCTGCTCAACAACGTAAATAACGCAATGAATGTTGTCGAACTGTCAAAATGAAACCCATTCCTACTGTTAGTGTGTTACGTAATTACCCCGCTGGACCATCTTAGTGCTGTCAAACTAAAATATAGTTAAGTTATGTCACTTTAGTCTATTTCAGAATGGAAAATCGTCGTTTGACAGGAATAAACAAAAATTTTGTGATTTTTAGTCTAGTTTAGAGAATTTTGTGACAAGAGAATCGGCACCATTAATAGGGTTCACTTACTAAATAAGTTGCGCACTTACTAAAGGTAACTATTGTAGATAAATAATCCTGAAAGCATCAGAGAATGAGGTTGATATTCGAAGCTAAAAGTATTTTATTTCATTAATAAGTGGCACATCAGTTAGTGGCAGAAGTACCTAAATAGATGATCTCAAATATACTTGAGATGATTTTAACCGATAGGGTGAAGCATGAAATCAACTAAATGTAAAGCGTAATTAGGGTAACTAATTGTTAAGCAAATTAACTACCAACTTAAATTGTCCGTGAATCTATCAAATCAAATACAACTGTAATTCTTTGACAGTTGTATGAAATGGCTATATTATTATGTACCTACTTAACACAGCAAATTGTCGTAGGGTGTCAATTTGATGAACAATTAATTTCCCGACTAAACAGTCTAGGAAATTGACTGTTTTGCAAAATCGCTTACTACGATAATTAGCCGTGTTATAGCTATTTCGTGCGACTTTCAACTGTCGCTTGTGAATTGCCGGACAATTTCAGTTAAATCAATTTCTCTGTACATAGACAAAGAAAGAAAGAGAGAAATATATTTTATTTGTGACACGCACAGGAAATATAACAAAAAAATAAAACTGACAAAATACCTAGTGAAATAAAAAAAAAACCTGTGCCAGGCCAAAAAGGCTCCTATCTCAGCATGATACTCGTACTAAGATAATTGAAAATAAAAACAATACCGCAGCACTGGTATTCTGGCAAGGCCTGCGACCCTGGTATTCTGATAGAGATAGACGTAAATAAGATCAACATAATAATAAGACTAACCGCACAGGATGCGCGTGCGGCGGGTAGAGCGGGCCGCACGAGCTGGGCTCGGCGGCGTAGGGCTGCCCCAGCTGCGGGCACGCCTCCGCCGCCAACGACTCGCGCCTCCGCGCGCCGCCACGCTGCTGACTCTGTTCGGGGGGGCTGCACACACAAACATACCAATCTGTTTAGTTATAGGACACTACTATTGACAGTCATTAACGATGTTCGCAAAAAATGTACCTACATAATAACGCTAATTGCTATTTTAACGCGTATATGGCGTCATGATGTCATCGTAGATCCGTTCACTTTCCCATGTTAAATTAATGCTCTAATTCCCGTTTTCACAAACACTAAGCAACACCAAAATTATTGCAAAAATAATAGCTCGCTGTTGGATTTTCAACTTGCGGCGCTTAGTCGAGCGTTTCGTCTAGTGTATGAAGCTTCAAAGTATTTATTCACTCACTGCCGAGTAACAGTGATACGGTTTTCTTTTAAAGTTCTCATGGTCATAAGCGTAACCTAGCTTTTCTTTGGTTTTGCAATAAACTATTTTTTTTCTAAAAACTACCACGTCTAAAGTTTGGAAGTAAAAACTGCTTACAACATTAGGACATTAGGAGTCGAGAACTAGAGATGTTAACTTAATCATCCCGAGACACGAAAACGTTTTATAAATGGAGCTGTATCACTAATCATCTTTAGTGTCCAACTAAATTAATGAGTGGCAACTATCAACATATGATACAAATAAAATAAAAACAATAATAATGGCCTCGCCCGCCCAGTAGGCGGGGTCGTATTACTAGCTTCGCGTTAATTCTCTATTTTGACAGCACGCGACAAATGGCACTCATACGTCCCTCCCGGAGATATTAATCGATGGTACCAGGAAGTAGGACAAGGAAAAAAGGTTATGATATTTTTTGTCCCCCTCTAACTGTTTGTGCATGTGTAGATTGAGTTTTCACAGAACTGCGGATAATTTATCACAAGTTTTAATTGCTTGGATGACAAGTTGTTCAAGAATTTTAGTCGACAGTTATTTTTTGTTAGCATGCTGCTGCTTGCGCTCTGCCTTACTAATTTACCAATATTATAACCGATAGCTAAATATATGACGCAACATTAGGTATATTGTTTAATAAGTTACTAACGTCACTGGTATTAACGTCAGTCTGCACCACCATTGGCGAATCCCAAAACAAACATTTTATCTAAAACACATTTCCCACACGATTGGCTGACCATAGACACGCAATTGCTATAAACGGTACATAAAACGTATGCAGTTTACCGTACCATGAGAATAATGGTTGACAGGCCAGATTTATGGCAACACTGGTAGCCAATACAGTGGGCAGGATGGCCGTAACCGAGTACGCCGTAAACAAGGAGATCGTTGCGCAGGCGCACACTGGTTAGTGTTTATGCTGTACAGTCAGTAAGAGCATACTTTGGAGTTTTATGGCCGAGTAAGTGGATTTTAATGTGGATTATAAACAACGTGGGCTTTGTTTATTAATTGAAAATTAAGTATTGTTTACGTTACTGGTATCAAAACTTGAACAGAAATTAAAGTTAGAACGAAAGCTAACAATTTGGGTAATTTCATTTCGATGACGATGCCAATAACAATGTGAAACTACTATTTATCCAGTTACTTCTGAATCCTCATTATATGTATACAAAAAAATAGAATAATTTTCTCGGCAGTTTTTCTTCGGAAGAAAATATTTTTTCTTTATTTGACCGAATCTACATTCCCAAAACAGAAAAATACCTTAAGCACCTGCCTAAGAGACTGAATGAGAGAGAATCTTGAAGTATTTTGCACCTGTCTGTACAGTTTTATATAAAATGCATTCTTCCACACCCATAGTAGGTAGATAAACATCTGTCGAATGGATGTTTATAAAAGAATTACTCTTACTGAACTCGCCGCCTCCCACCGTTTGATACAAAACAGGTGCACGGGATTTAGGTACTCATCTCTATTTACTTTGAATGTGTTGCTTCATATAAGGTAAATTTAACGTAACGTGTTTTTTTAAATAAAATTTAAGTATGGTTTCAGGTATTTTTGTAACTTTTTCCAAGGAAAAGAGATATTTTATAAAATACTAGCTGCGCCCCGCGGTTTCACCCGCAGCGGTATGAAATATACTTTAAGACCTATTCTCAGACCTACCAATTATACATAAAAACTTTCATAAAAATCGGTCAAGCCGTTTCGGAGGAGTTCGATAACAAACACTGTGACACGAGATTTTTATATATTAGATTACTGAGTCTTTTGTTTTTCAGTGAAAATGCATGTACCTTATGAGAAGTTCAGCAAACAGTATCAAAAATGCATCTTTAAAATTGGAGTTGAAGGAGTGATCTAAAATAAAAAGTAAAGGATGTCTCCCCCAGTAACACCAGAGGTAAATAATTAAAACTTAAATATTTCCCAATCACGCACTTCAAACTAACTTACTAGAAACAGATAACTATAAAACAATAAACTTTAAGGTTAGAAATACATTTTTTTTATTTTGGCGGGAACGGGAAACGAGCCGTGTCCGCCATAACTGTCGTGCGTAACTCTTTACTCTATGGGCACGTCGTAAAAGTAAATTGTCACCGGCTGTTGAAATGAGTTCCGAAGCGTCGCATGAAAACTTTGTAAATAAATTGATTCATAGCCCTGCTGTGGAGGCAAGAGAAATGTGGTTACGTTTACCCGACCGTTAATGTCTCGTTAATTTCTTAAGATGGTCCCATGTCAAAATATAGCGCAGAAATAAATTGTGGTAATGTTTCAAAAGAGTTAATGTTATCCATGCTTTGTTTTGATCTTAAACATTTTATGAAAATAAGATCTAAGATCTTTAGTTTTAAGTCACATTAAAGGACGGGCTTGTCATACTAACGTGACATTAAACTTACCAATCATCGGGGTCGCAGTCTCTGAATCCCTTCGCAAAGGGATTGCTCGCTATTTTTAATTGCGTTATCTGTAAAACGAAAGGAAACCCATAAGTTTACCTAGTTCCCTTACTAGTTGCATTCAATCCTCAAGGAAGCTCGACCTTATTTAGTTTGCAAATGTTTGGGGTAACAACAGAATGTCGGTGAATCTTAAACAATACAACAACTTTGTATACAGTTAGATATGATCCATAGAGTTCAGAGGGCCTGGACAAGTGGTAATAGTGTTCAAAGTATTTTGTATTTCTGCAACGACTTTCAACAGGATTTTGCAGCATTGACATAAGCTTTTCGGTAAATTATGTCAGTCCTATACAGTTTTAACTTTTCTACCATCGTTATCGCTGATCGACACTTTGTCTAGGCCCTCAGGAGTATCTTGACCTGACAGTAGTACACTTACCCTATGGTTCTGGTAAGCGGTGACGGCGGTGAAGCCAGTCTCCGGGAACACGAAGGTGCGGTGCGCGCTGCTCTGGCCCTCGCCCGGCAGGTACACCACGTGCAGCCGCGGCTGGTAGCGGTGCATTGAGTTCAGGATTATCTGTGGAAAAAATATTGATCTTTAGATTTTGTAGACTTTCAGCCACAATGTTCTCAATGAATGTTGCCTAAAAGTCGCAACATTATTTCCATAAAATGCTAAAGACAAGGACTAGTCATCTTCATCGAATATTCTTCGAAAAACTTGATAGGTCGACGGATTCTGACCGAAAATCTGGTATGTTTGTAAAGTAGCTTGTAGGCCAAACTAGGCGAATTTTACCATAAATGGCTTTATTGTCTATACTCACGTGTCCATTATCATCAAGCTGGTTGTTGGTGAGCTTGAGTTTGTCGAAGGAGACGAGCTGGCGCATCCAGTTAGACCCGGGCGCAGGCGAGTCCGGGTGCACGTGGATGCGCGGCGGCGACACCGGGTCCGCTTTACCCGCCACCACCCAACTTGAGCTATATTACAAACAATTTTATAAAATCTGGCATTTTGTGCTGATACTCGTAGACTCATAATCCAAGATATTTAAACATAATGGTGGTCAAGTTGCTTGATCTTATTAGTAAGTACCCAAGTCTATGTAGCCGACCAAGAGAACCTAGGTATCTATGAAAGACGCTGGCAAAAGCCGACATTAATATTAACGCCAGGCTAAAGAAGAAAGCATTACTAAAAAGAATAATACAATTCCAGGTAATAATAATAATGGGCCTTGGGGTCAGAGTGCTCATCGAATATTTCGGGACTTCGCCAAGTCTTTGGTAGACTCTTCACGTGACCAGAGGACTGGCCTATTTTTACAAGCTTTTATTTAACTTGCAATGTTTGTATGTGTGTATTTTGTATGTATGTTCGGGCCTAATCTTGCAAGCTGAATTAAAACCACTTCTTTTTGTCCCACGAAGTTGAAATTTCACACGTTGTTTTTATGATTCTACACCTAGGATTGGCTCCAGACGAAGGAACTCCTTAACGTTCAACGGTACAGACACGAATATTTAATATACCTACGTATTTAATTATGGTAGTTCCTTCTAAAGTCAAAAATGACCTGGCTGCTGCACCCAGGATTGGCTCCGGTCAAAACCTTTTTAAAAAACAGCCTTTAATTAACTAAAAAGTACCAAATCAAATCAAAATATTTTATTTCACATAAACCTACATGGGCACTTATGAAACGTCAGAAGCTAGGTGCACGGTTCCAATTGGTTGTTTCAAAATAAAACTTACCTTATCATAGAACTTTAATATTTTCTTAAAAGCTTGAGGCGTGAACGTCCTTCTTACACTATAAGATAAGCCGCAAGCTTTTAAGAAAATATGAAAGTTCTATGTTAACGTAAGTTTTATTTAGTACCTTTTAGTTAATTAAAAGCATGTTTTTAAAAGGTTGTTACTTACATTTTTTAAGCTATTGCATAGCTTTTATCGCAGGCTTTGAGCGCGGCGACCGAATCAAGAAATTCCGTAACGAAAATAAAACCTAACACCCCCCACTCCGCCTACCATGTAGCTCGGCCGAGCGTTCGCTTAACATGTATGTATATGGTACGACTGTACTTGAATTAATATCAGAGAAAAAAAAATACTGCATAAATAAAAAATAAAAAAGTTATTATAATTGCATAAGTTGATAAAAAATGCTATGCAATAGCTTTACCGCGGCAGTCCCCGAGTGCCACACGTGTTTTTTTAGTCCAAAGAATCAGCATTGCCTTTAAACGCGGCAATGCTGCCAGCCTTTTAAGCACTTGTCCCTTGACAGCGATGCGGAAGAATTTTTACACGCCCTATGAGCTCGTCCCTTTTTTTATTATATACTTTTACAATATATATATATGTTAGTGTTAGCTTATATATTATAATCTACTTAGATTGATTAAATAAAATATACCAGTATAACAGCAAAAAAAGCAAGTAATAGATAATAATTATACAATTCCAGCACGCGTAGCATGAGCGCTTGTATCCCTATTCTACGAAGAATTAATATTATACGAGTATATCTCTTCGCAGCCAAAGTGTAATTTCTTTTCTTAATTTTTGACATCGCACGGTAGATATATTTCTGAAATTTGTCATTTTGTCTTTCATTTCTTCCGATTCTACGATTGGTTTCTACGGTGATCATGTTACAGTGCTACGCGTGCAGATAACAGAAGACTGAATTCCAAGAGTTTCCTTATATCTTAACTACCCAGACATCCTGCAAAACTTACACCTGCATCGTCGTCACCAGCTTTATAAGAAGAATTGTATAAAAAAAAGTACTAGGGCAAAATATTACCTGTGGAAAGCATATCGATATCTCTTATCGTCGAGTGGCACGAAGTCGACCAGCAGCAAATAGTCTGCGTTAGGCAGCAGACCCGACAGCCGGGCTTGCAGCGCTGGGAACATTCGGCGCCCTGCCTTGGTGACGATCATCTCGGTACCGAGCTCGTGGAAGTTGCGCCATAGTGCCGACAGCTCTAATGTGGCCGAACTCCGCGCTACCGCCGGGTGGAGGGTCACGTTTTGGTTCGGCGCCTGGGTACGAAAGTAGGTTTCTATGAGTATTTTGTTAGACAAGGAATGAACTCATCAGCGTACTTGGGGATAAAAAATTTGGTAACCTACTTAGATTGTCAATAAGTGAGTATTTCAGTTCCTAATGTCTGTTCCAAAAGTGTCTGACAAAAGTGTAAACAAACCCTATTCAGGTTAAATTCTTATGCAATTGCTCACTAAAGGTAATTAATATCTCTATATAGAAGGTTTCAACTTTATATTTCACCATATTTTGCAACAACTATTGTTTGAATAACATTAGTAAATTGTTATTAAAAAAAACATCGAATCAACAAGAATTGAGGTTATAAAATTAACATCAATTATCAATTGAAATAGGTACAGCTTTAAGGTGATCTGAAATTATAATCTCGGGTTTAAGTTTTCAAATAATCAAATTAAAGCGCTCAATTTGATAGTGGCACTAAAAATTTGCATACGCATGCATTTAACTGATCTACGTTTTCTGATCCATTTGTTATATTTTCGTCAGATACTGAACGGAACGGACCATATACTAATATATTTCAAGTAATTTTCTTAAGGGCTACTAGAGTAATATGTTAGGTACCTGTACACGAGGAGGCTGCGGCTGCGGCGGCGGCGCGGGCGGCGCTGACACGCCCGGGTCTCGACATGTGCTTTCACTGAGCGCCTGCAGTGGTGAATATGCGCTGCGTGCGCATACTGAATTCTAGCAGAAGAATAATCCAATTAAACACAATCTGCTTAGAGAAAATCTTAAATTCACTGACAGATAACGCGCAGCCTTTAACCACTGGGTCTAGAAACATGAAAATTTGAAAATTTTGCACAAGAGTTCCTTTCTTAGCGAAAGTGGGCACTAAAGGACGATTTTTGAAAATTCACGCATTTAGTGGTTCATGGGACAACATAACATACCATCACGCCTTGTTTCCCCGAAGGGTTGCACAGAGGTGTAGCTATAGTACACCTCTTTATGGTACGGGGCTTTTAAAAGACACAAAGTCGTGTTCGTGAACGGGTGCCGTCAGTAGGGACGGATCATTTCTTAGCTGCCACGGCTTATTTAAATTTAATTTAGTATTTGAATTGTTTTTGTCTTTTTATTACGGACGCTTTTAACTTTCTGCATCGTTTTCACATGCATAATTTCAACATGAATGATGTAACCAATATTTTGTAACAATATTTTGATTTAAAAGAGTGTCCATGGAGTTTCATGCCCGTTCTTCTCCATAGGTAGCTACTACGCTTTAGAATGGGCAACTAGCTTCATCTTTCTGACTGACCGACACCTCGACAGTTCAAAAGTGCCTGTAACTAGTTTATTTGAAATAAATGCTTTGAGTTTCAGCGAGTTTGAGTTCGACACAAAACATTAATTAAATCGACTTGCATTTTTCGTATTTATTCAATTATTTCAAAAATAATAATAATTAATCTGAAATTTTTATGGTGTACATAATAAATATTATTATATTCTATTCTATTCTAATTGACATAGATATTTATGCTGTCATGTAACTATCCACCTTTCATCCCTCCACCTCCATTCTTTCACCTTTTATTTGATGCAGTAACTTGTATGATTGGACACACTCACAAACTCACTTACTAGATAAATTCACACTGGTTGCTAATTTAATTGTATAATCTATAATTTTTATAACATTTATTTTTACATTATATAAATACTTTAACTCACACACAAAATTATAACTTGATATTTTTTTTGAAAAATCAGATACTTTTCAATATTTGTAAATATGTGAGCACCAACCAACATGTATCTATCACATTATTAATTTACCTGTCATTGCTTTATATTTAATTCTTTTTACCTATTGTGATATAGTAATTTTATTCTAGGTGCATCGTCTTCACGTATAATTATATAATTAATGTGTACATAATATTGTAAAACATTTTAAAAGAGTAACGGTGGAGTTTCTTGCCCATTCTTCTCCATACAAAACTACCTTTTGGAAGGGGCAACTAAAATCTATTCTATTTTCTTGTAAATTTTTAAAAGTGCCTTTTATGTGCCTATTTGAAATAAATGATTTGGCTTTAACTCCGACACACATTTTCATTTTTTTTAACATATCAATTTCATTTAAAATTTTATGTTTTTGAAGATCTTGGAGACTTTATTTCCCAAGGGCAGCACAAAAGCTTTATTTCAAATCAATGCTTTGAGTTTGAGGTTGAGTTCACAGTCAAACTGGGTAATGAACGTATTTGTAGGTGTGTTTTTCTTTAATATGATATAACTAAGACCGCCCATTGTGTCACCCTGTGTAAAATGTCTACATTTATATCTGTAATTTTTATGGTGTACATAATAAAGAATATTCTATTCTATTCTATTCTTCGTAATTATGTATGTATTTTCATCTAAATTGATTAAATACTGATCCCTTAATACTTTGTTTCCTTATTAGACCACCATATATGCATACGACCCCTATAATTATTACAACAGGCCTTTTAAAAGGGCACCTTTTCCTGGCTTTCCCTTTAAAACTGTATTATTTTTATGATTTGCCTTAGTTATATTAGCCCCAAACATTAAAAAAAAAAACATAAATCACGATGATCAGAGAAAAAAAAATTGTTTCAGTAACATCAGCACCCTATAATTGCGTAACACACTATCTATCACAATCTAAATCATTTTGAAGTCTATTTCTAATCCATTGCTTCTTACGTTAGAAAAATTTGTCTGCTCAACAACGTAAATAACGCAATGAATGTTGTTGAACTGTCAAAATGAAACCCATTCCTACTGTTAGTGTGTTACGCAATTACCTTTAATAATAAATTGCCATTAACTAGTGGATTAAATACCCTGAAAGTCCGGTCGCAATACGATGTTACCTACTTCGTATGGTCGTGGGGTTGGTCTTATAATATTAAAACACAGTTCCGACTTCCGACGGACTTCATTTTTGATCCAATGAAAGTGTTCATAATATTAACTTGTAGTGACTGTCATTAATCAATTCTTAGAAATGTTTAACCATACTATAGAATAGAATAAAATATTCTTATTATGTACACCATATTAATGCTCAATCCTTACATGTAATTTTTTATTTATTTTTTCCTCAAATTCTGTCATTCGTTTTCTCTATTTTATTTTTATCCTGTTTACATCATTGTAATATGAACGGTCACTGTTGACATGTTATTTTTTTTTCTTTCATCATTCATCATTTATTTTCTCAATATTAATTTTTAATTTTATCGTGTTTACACCTAGTTGTATTATGTGCTTGCTGTGGTCTCCTGTAACTGAAGGAGCACACGTAAAAGAACCAATTTTATTATTGTATTTTATATTGTATATGTGTATCCTTTGTTGGTGATCCCAAATAAATAAATATGAATTACCAGATATAAATTTTACATAGGATGACACAATGGACGGTCCTATCGCTAAAAGCGATCTTTTAAAGACAACCTTTGGGTGGATTAAAGGAAGAAGGAGAGACAATACTGCAGTTAGTCTGTAGTATACTATTTACATATACCTACAATAAATACATACATACATAAAGCATATATAATTGACTAAGTATTTGCTGAAGCTATCGAATGCACAACTTTTAAATAATCCAGCATCAAAAGAGTCGACAGGTAAAAAGCGATACTTACATCTCTGATGGGATGGTGTAGCGGCGGTAGCACGGGATGCTGCTCATGGTCGCGACCGAGCCGCTCCACCAGGGACTGTGATAGCGAGAACCCGCCACGAGGACATCCGCTTGATGATACGATACCTGATAACAAACATAATTGAGTTACACTTTAACGCCTTCTTCCTCTCGAGTCGATAAATGACCCCAGTAGGTTGCCACGTTATTCATAGGAATTTAATTTTTTTGATGTATTGGAATTTTGGACACTCAAAAACATGGGACATGATATGGTCACGACCACTGCACTCGCACTGGGTATCAGAGGGAGCTATAAAAAATTGGTCGCTTTAAACATAATCTATCAAAATGGGGAACATTTTGATAGATTACATTTACAGCGACCTATTTTACCGCCTACCACCGCATAACACCACTTCAGCAGAAAAACAACGGAACAAAATGTTTGGAAGGTATCCTATTTCGCGACGTAAGCGACGCGGGTGACGGAATCGCGGCCGTAATCGTCAGCGTAATATTGATGCCCCTACGCAGACACACAGAAAGTTATACATACCTATCTACAAATATATACACACACTGAATTGAAAACGTCATATTTTGCCAGGTGTCACAAAAAATGCTGACTTCATGTTTTTATTTAAATGCATAGACACGTTTTTTAAAAGCGCCTAATAATGTATGTATGTATCTATGTATTAGTATTTATTATTTTTCAACTTATCTATCCCATATATTGCACCTGCCATGTTTAGTCTCTGCATCAAGCTAAGGTTGACTGGTAGAAAATGCCTCAGGCATTAAGTCCGCCTTTGTACAGTTTTTTTTTACTTGTGCATAAAGTTTTAATAAATAAATAAAGTTAGTGCTTAATAGGTAATAATCTTTTATACCAGCAACTAACAGACATGAGCGGGGTAATTACGTAACACACTAACAGAAGGAATGGGTTTCATTTTGACAGTTCAACAACATTCATTGCGTTATTTACGTTGCTGAGCAGACAAATTTTTCGAACACATGAAGCGTTGGATTAGCAATAGGCTTCAAAATTATTCCGATTTTGATAGATAGTGTGTTACGTAATTAGGGTGCAGGTTCCTTATCAGGTTGCTGTTGCTATCATCCTACCTCATACCACTACTGAGCAAAGACGAAAACTTTTAGTTATTTTAGTCTAGAGCTATATACTTGACAACTTTTTAGTGTGTTTACCGTTAGAAGAATATGCTTGAAATAACTTTTCTTCGTAGGTACTTTCACTACTTTATTTAGGTAGTGACTGGACAGGTTGTATCAAATCTGTGTGGCCCTTTCTTCAAAAGACTAAAGGCTCTCACAAATAGGCGCAACGCGCGACGCGACACAAAGACACCGGCTGTTGCACGATGAGCGGTGCCTTTGTGTCGCGTACGATTCGCGTCGTGTGTCGTGCCTGTTTGAAGGAGCCTTAACTCTGACACTAATGTGTATGGTCCTTATAGGAAACACCAACTACATCTAGGTTTAAAAAAAAAGGATGTTCACAAAGCCTAACTACAAAATTAATATCGTTTATCAATTATATCTTGTGATTTTGCTGGACTTTTAAGAAAAGGATAGATTTTTGATTCTTAGGTTTGATTCTTCGTTGTAGTTATTCATAGCTATAAAAGTATTTTATAACTAACTAATCCAAAGCCCGTCACTTTCAATTTTATCACACGATTTCCTTACCTATAAAATACTAGCTGCTGCCCGCGGCTTCGCCCACGTGGATGTCGGAAATTATCCCACGGGTAGCCTATGTCCTTCCCCAGGATGCCGAATATCTACTTGCCAAATTTTTGCCAATTTGCTTTAGAATTCTTGCCAATTCTTGCCAATTTGCTTTAGAATTTGACAATCAATTCGGGCTGTACTCTGCTTGTTGTTTCGCCGTTGCAATCTTGGGCTCAGAACGGAACATTATTCTAGGATGCTCCTATACACAATGTTGTATGTAATAGAAAAGAAAGAAAAGAATAAAGAAAATACGTTGTACGTCGTCGTACGAAATACATATCGTTCTCCTTCTATTTGGCCCTAATACGTATAAATTATGGACACTGGACACACGCGAACATGCTACATATAGCTGGCCATGGGTAAGGCATGGCTTTTCCAAATGCACCCCTGCTACTCTATACTCAGAAAATGTATTAGGCATTTAAATAAAATAAAAAAACTCTTAAGACACTACTAAAGTTTCTATAATAATATAATTCAATCATGATTCAAAAGATACGTGGCGCCATCTATTCTTATAAGAACTTTATTGTTGTTTTCCTCAGGAACAGTACTTTTTTTTGGGATGAAAGGTACCCTATGTACGTTTCTGTACACCTGACAACGTATATGCAAAATTTCAGGATGATCAGTTCAGTGGTTTAGGCGTGAAAAGGTAACAAACAAAGAAACAAACTTACTTTCGCACATATAATATAAATATTATAATATAAAATAAAATAATATAATATAATATAATAAATATACTAGTTAGGAAGTATGGATGATGGTACTGGGAGATACTATTTTGAAATGTACAGTCATCGGTAAACATGAGTAACGTACCGTAACTACCACCAACGTGCATATTTCAACCAACGATAATAAAATATGCTTTTCATCGATAGAAACCGTTTTGCTCAAAACAAATAAGTTTTTTTTTCAGTTTCAGTCATAAATAATTTTAGCTATAGCTCTATTCGATATAGATCTATAGCAAAAAATTCAGTGTTTTTTAGTGCAGCAGAAAATATTCCGTATACGTATACGTTAAATGTTTTTCGCAAAGGCGTATTCCCTTTTTGACCAGTAACTAGACTTTTTAGGATTCCGAAACCAAATGGTAAAAACAGAACCCTTATAATTTCGTCATGTTCGTCTGTCCGGATGTCATTGTACTCGGAGACTATTAGCAGTACTTATATCCATGAAAATTGGAAAGAAAGTGTATTCTGAAAAGTGCCAAACAATGGCGTAGTAAAATTACGAAAAAAATTGTTAGGGGCGGTACTCTCCATAATGACAGAGAGATGAAAAAAAAATCAATGCACATGAGCATGTAAATTGGATCATTGGATCCCATAATTAAAAAGATTATGATGTTACAAAGTGACTTTGCAATTTAAGTCAATAATTTTTGAGATTTGGAATATTTTCGGTAACCACCTCAGAAATAACTTTGTCTTTTCATAGTTTTACCGAGAAACACTATGAAATACAAACTAATTATTGCGGCCGATAAAATCAATATTCAACAATCAATTCATCCTCACTACGGACCCTTCACTGTGCATGGTCCGACACGGACTTTGCCTGTTTTTTCATGATGATTAGCAATGTAGGTTAGAAATTACTAGTATTCCTGTTGACCTCGAAGATAGGAATCCTAGTTAACATTGGAGAGTTCACTTCAATAGTGCAACGAATGGGGATCAAACTCACGGCCTATAATCGCCAAACCGCTCATCAACGATTGGGCCATAGAATGTTAAAGCTTTCAGTATCTTCCATAATTATACCTACTTCTATTTCGAACATCTCAATCCGTTACAGGTAATTTAAATTTTTAGTACCTGCAAAATTCTCAACGGCATGTCATCTCTCTTCACGCTGCTAATTAAATCATAAAATTTACGTTACTAAACATGACACCGTTTTATTTCAAACAATACCTATAAAACAAAGAAAATATAAACTGTCGAACCTTGTTCATAGCGTTACGTGCACTGAAAACTAACATTACAGGCTACACACACACTTAACCACAACCACATTTGGTCACATAAAAGCAAACACTAAAGAAAAAAAAACAGTCCCATAAAAACCGTAAGCGTCCACCCGTGCGCGGACATCTCACTCAACTAATTGCTATAATGGCGGGAAAACTCAAAACGCGTCCAAAATGGCGGCAATAATTTCATCGCGCGATGTCAAGACGAGGATTATAAATAAGACGGGTGATGAAAACTATACTTGCGTAGAAACGACAATGATCTTAGTTTTATTTTTGTGAGCAATTGAGTCTTATTTTTGTTTCACTTACGCACTATTTTTAAAACCGGCTCCGATTTTATACAGATTACTTAACGATATTTAGATAGTTTTTTAAATGTATGTTTATATGAGGTAGATTGTTGTATTCTATTCTATTTTTCTCTATGGCACTGGTGCCGATGTCGACAATTCTGCCAATGTCAGATGTGTTACGAGAAAAAGTGCGAAATCGAGAGAAAAAAAAAAGTTGGTACCTGGAAACTTCAAATATACTAAGGAGTCTGGATTAAATATCAAGTAACTTTTTCCCTCTTAAACAATCAGGCAACAATATAATAACAACGTGAGACATTTTTATTAGAATAATAATAACCGAGAGATGTCCCGGTGCATGTAATCGGAAACGATAAATTTTTTCGCATACGCGTTGAAAAATGCATAATTGTCACTTTATGAGTTATTTGTGTGGTGCCACGGTCGCTAATGTGGCGTTTGTGTGTAAATCAACAAGATATGTTGGATTAAGAATTTTTTGCTCATATTTCACAGTTATGTTGTTATATTTGACAATGGGTCCTCAATAATGTGATGATAATAAAATTATGTTGTTATTTCGGACCTGTGGGTAGTGTTTAGTTATTTATGCGAAACAAAGTCATCACTAGGTTGATGTCCATTACGCTTTTCAGGAATGTGATGGCAATCAACCACACCAGTGATGACATTCAAACAATTTAATCTGAAATCTTCATAATTTTCATCGGATATCATAAAAGTTTTTCAAGAAAAAATTGCTAGAAAAAGAACAGTTAATAAGTAGTACAAAAAGTTCATAGCTACTGATGATACTACCTTAACGATAGGAAAATGTACCTAATACTATTAGGCTTGTCAATATCGCTTACCTAAGCCATGAGCGCGATGCAAAAACCAAAATCTTTCAGCTCTCTGCCCCATTTGAGCGCAAGAAAATAATGACAATATGGATGACCAGCCGTAAATCACATATCTGAATGGCAAATACCGTAGACCCATTCATTCAGAGGGTATAATTAGACGAATCGATTAAATGTGGGCCGATGGTTTGTTGGACAATAAATATTGATGGCATGGACAGCCAGCACAAGGTGGAACGTTTGTTCCACTCCAGTTGCAGTAATATTCGATGCACTTGCCAAGACTGTGCGTGTGTGCTTTGAAGACAACTGCAGCTGATAGATACTAACGTGTGTGCTGTTCCTAATGTATTGTAATCATTTTTAAGAGACAGATTTGATATATTTATTTTTCATCATCATTTAAGATTCCTTTATTTTTATAAATTACATTCTGAAATATTTTTATAAAAGAAAACATTTAAAAATATAAAAAATTATAGCCCACTGGTATCGGAAACAGGGTCCAAGCTACCGGTGGTTAGGGCTCCAGAGAGAGGAACCTCCTAACAATGCGAGCCATATCCAGAAGTACCGCTTTCTGAATCAAGCCCTTGATCCAGCTGCCCAACGAGAACCTCCTCAGGTGCTGGTCGAGGCTCTTGGCTATTAAGCCATTGGCTGTTACGACTTTCGGCACAATGATCGCTAAGTCCACATCCCATATGTCGGCAACCTCGCGTGCTAAGTCAAGATACTCGATTAGTTTATCTTTCTTGACTTTCACGAGGTTCCCGTCATGCGGGACTGTTATGTCAACAATCATTGCATGCCGCTCTACTCGATCCATCACCACTATATCAGGCTTATTAGCAACAACAGTCATGTCAGTGGGTCATCATCATTATTATTATCATCTGCCTAGTCTTTTCCTAACCACAGTTGGAGACGGCTTCCAGTCTAATCGGGTAAATGATAAATGCTTTTATTTCTGTAAGTAGGTTTGTTCAAACACTTTTACACGTCAATCATGTTTTTTAAACTAGATGAGGTCGGCGTTTCCTATCTGACTACTCTGAGAAGAAAGGCCGAAACAAACTCAGAGGTCACAGTCTCTTTTAAAGTCCAGACATAATCTTGGTCAGGTCATGCGAAGAGCATGCAGATTGGTATCTGAAATGGTCTTTTGAGGAAAGAACCACACAGATTGAGTGGACCTGTCCAGTCAGTGCACGCATTTGTCAGTAATCGTGCAGCTCGACTCAGGAAGTCAGGGTGCAGCTGAATATCAGTATTTTTTTTTTACATGCAGTGACTGCCTCTCTGTCTTCCACAACACAGTTCTCTTCTTCTTTTCGTTTCGATGGTACTTTTGTTTCATTATTATTAGGAATATTGTTTGAGCCCAGTAGGCACCCCCGTTGTAGTAGCATCAGTAAGTATGTGTGGCAACACATGATGCTGAAATTACGCGACAAAAGGTCGGCGTGTTTACGCCTGCAGTGGTTAATTACCTATGACACATCGGGCCGAAATTACGTAAGATAATTTTGATAGACGACTCAAGTAAGCAAGGAATTTCCGTAGCGTCATTTTCAGATGATGCGCTTCGCTAAAGTCTTTAGAATGGGAAATTGAGATTTCCTTCTAGCTGATGAGAGTGTTTTGAGCAAAAAAAAATTTATCCGTTTAAGTAATAGTTAGACATTGTTAACCATTTAATTTCGATTGATAAAAAGGTACCCAGTAATTTAATGATGCTCCATAAATTACTTAATAGAATTAAAATATCTGCACTTAGAAATTCATTACGTTTCTTGTTATATCAATCAGAATCAAATAATAAATTGATTAAGATAACGAACGAGTCTCATTAAGTCATTATAGAATTGTAAGAACTCAGCGGTACATAAAATGACAGACAATACTTCATTGCAAGTACGAGGTACTTATGTACCTCCGTCAAATGACAAAGACAGAGTGCTGCCAAGGTCTACAACTTTCAAATAATGATAATACAATGCCTAGCCTGCCGGATATGCCCGAATTCGTCACACTAACCAAATGTTGGACTTAGGGACCAATTTGAAGAAGTTTGTTTTTAGATAGACTGTTGGTGTAATTACTTTTCTCCATCAATTTTCCGTTTCTACAGAACTATATCTATGTATATCAAGCATTAAAACATGTCATGGTTCGTATTAACCATGTTAAGTAATGTCATATTATTCTTTGACGATGGAAAACAATAAAATTGGTGAAAGCTTTAAAATGTCACTACCAAAATCGTCTTAAGTTAAAATATGGTTTTCCAGAGAAAACATAGGTAACAGACGAACAGACATAAGTGGATGTATACTTCGTATCAATAAATTGTTCTAGTTACAGATAGTTATCTTGATTTGGAGAATAATCAAATATTTCGACGAATGAAACCTTGCAAAGTTCGGCCCACGCAACTATTTGGGGTTCCGTCAAAACTTTAAAAGCTCTACGAGTATCTCTACATTCGACTTTTTAAATAATGGAAATGATTAATATGTACAGTCAGAGAAATTAATGGTTAGACAAATTGACAACCCACGTCAATTTGCCGTGATATAGACATTTCATAAAACTGTCAAAGAATTTTAATCGACAAATAGAACGATTTGAATTTACAAACCTTTTAAGTTGGTAGACAATTTGCTTAAAAATGAATTTACCTGAGTTTATCTACTCATATTTAATATCTAAATAAAACTCAATCAATCAATTATTCCAGATCAAAATAAGTAACTCCTCATAAATCAAGCAACAAAATGTCAGGCTAACACAAAAGCATTTTTAATACAAACAAATTATTTCTTTATAAGAAGATGCGTAATGCTTTTTTAATAAGACAAAATTATTTCACCAACAGGTTTTCAATCACAACCTCGACGTTTTGTTAGCGTGGTTCAACAAAATTACTTATCGCTTAACTCTTTTAATAGATACAGAACCTTCATCGCCTTAACCTCGTACAAGGCCTTCGTGTTAACGACGATGTCGGAAACTTTGTACATAAGTGTGGTTAATAGAAATATAGTCATCATTCATTGTTACTCTTTGGTTCGGGATGAATGTGGTGGTGTTGTTCGTTTTGTTCGGGACAGTGTACCGTGTAGTGGGGGTTCCTGCAATCCCAAGAGTTGATTCGAGTTTTCCTTACATCCCTTATGATGATGAGGCACAATGTGTTGGTGAGGACTGTGTGTGTTATGAGGACGATGGTGATGAAGACACTGGTGTAATGGATGAAGTGACTATGCCCACTCGAAGAGTCGTTCCTAACAATAATCGAGGAACTGGTGCGATGAACAATGGGATGACCGAGCCAAGTGGTTCTCCCACAGGACCAGGAAATGCACTCTCAGGAGATGCGTGTCCTGGCAATCAGCGAAGAGTCGGTGCTACTTGTGTGATGGTCGATGATAAATAAATATTTAGTTTTAATTTAGGAGTTTTGTGTCTTCATTGAACCTGTCCTGTAAATTCTTGCTGTGGTATTCTGTGCGAATTAGTGGTATATTGTGTGAAGAGAGAGGTATATTGTGGAAAGCTACATTTGCTTACTTTTTGACCATGGCAACAATCGTAGGTACCTAATTTAACTTCAGCAGGATTGGAGGATTAAGAGATTGATAAAGGATTAAGGAAAGAAGATTTGGAGTTTTCCTATGTCGTTTAATTTTATGTTATTTCATTGTTTTTAAACTCCATTTATATTATTAAGGGTTTTTTAAAAATCATATTTAAGTCTAGGTATAAATAATTAATTAATAGCTAATTTAAACGTATGTCAAAAAATCTTAAATTATGTATGATCGTCACAAATGTGTAAGTCAAAAATGTATCTGTTAATTAATCAACTTTTAGAATGATTTAATATAACTTCAAATATAACTATGACTAGCTGACCCAAGAGACGTTGCCTTTTTCAAATTTCAATACTTAATTCATTCAAATATCCCATAGAAAAAGGACGTTCAGTTTTCTTTCCGAATTTGAAATTTTTCCTGGAAAATTTCCCTATTTTACTTTCCATTAAAACGTTATTCACACTATTACACATAACATTTAAAACAAAAACAAAAAGCTAACTCGATCCAGCTGTTCTCATGTGATGCGCGTAACAACGAACAGCATTTAATTTATATAGATTATGGTAACAATAATATGGCAAAAAATCTTGTGGTATGACATCAACATTATTTTAACATTAACAAATAGGCTCGACGGAAATCAAATCAATGCGATATCAACAATCAAATTCAATAAAATCATGCCTCAATCTTGAATCGATCGAAATCGCATTGTGTTTGTCACGATCGCAGACTTCTTACGTCGAGGCCTATGTTATCAGCCCATAATCGTCCATACCTGACCATGGATATTCTCATAGAAGCTCTATGGTGGTTACCTTGCCAATTGGAAGCGAGCCTTATGACTTACTTGATATTTTAATCTCAAACTGAAAGCATTTATTTCAATTAAACCATTTACAGGCACTTTTGCATTGTCATAAAACAATAGAATGTCACCTTGATACCCATATAAAATCTTATCGGGAAAATCCAATTTTTGAAACGTAATTTCTTAGAATATCTTGCTCGGTAGATACGATATATGTACGCAAACAAGAAAAACCGACCAAGTGCGAGTCGGACTCGCGCACGAGGAAGTGTTCCGTACCATTATCTACAAAAACGGCAAAAAAATCATGTCTGTTGTATGGGAGCCCCTTAAATATTTATTTTATTCTTTTTTTTTGTATTTGTTGTTATAGCGGCAACAGAAATACATCATCTGTGAAAATTTCAACTGTCTAACTATCACGGTTCATGAGATACGGCCTGGTGACAGACGGACAGACAGACGGGCGGACAGCGGAGTCTTAGGAATAGGGTCCCGTTTTACCCTTTGGGTACGGAACCCTAAAAACCCATATTGAGATAGCGTAAACAAAAACTGGAGCTCGAAACTAAAAGCTGTTTTAGAATCTAAAGTTCTCATATTGTAGTTCCTTGGAAGGGCCAAACAAAGAAATCATCTGTCATACATTACGTTCCAACCAATTTCTGCAAGAATATCGGATCCTACATTTTTTTGATAACACCAAGACTTTTTCACGTAATATCGAACGGTTGTCACTGCCAGTATTCAATAATAATGACATCACATACAAATGAACAATCGTTCGGCGGTAATTAAGGTAAATTATAGAGCCAATTACATTGAAGTTAGTTCTATATATACGGCGCAACAAAAGGCGAGTGCTGGTCGCTTCCTCAGCAATAAATCCGCATTGATTGAGCGCTATAAATCTACTGTGCGCCCGCGCCGTCGCATCGGTTACACCTTCTAGGGTTGCTACAAGAAAATTCTCATAAAATAAATTAAGACTCTTAATTTTTATGATTTTCGAATAGGTTCGTACTTGGTCTTTCCGAAGTAGGTACTTATTATGTATAATAGTTACCTATTGATTTTTTAATTCATTTAAAAAAAGCGAGCATAAAATAGACCTTAATAATTAATGAGGCTGTAATATGTTACTGGTTTTAGTAAAAGAAAACTTTGAATTGTCAAGAGTCGCCTTATTAATTAAATAATAATAATATAAAACGTTTATTTTCTCTACCCAAGTTACGTACTGACAGCTAATATTCGACAATAGTGCACGAACAAGGAGCTAACTTGGTGAGAGACTGGTACCTGAAGTAGGTTTATAGAAAAAACCTGTGTTACAGGTCACCAAAATAAAAAGTATAAAAACATTCTAATAAATATTACTGACACAAAAAATATCATGACTAAACAAACGAGGTGAACGGTTTGTAAAACCTCTTGCTCAACAGAAATCAAAACAGTAAGTACTTACCTTAGGCCTAGGCGGATCACACTCTACAACGCGCCACGCGACGGGGCGCGGGAAACGAAAGTTCTTATTTTTTGGGATTGGCTTCTCGCAGGTCAACCTAGGAGGTTGTCGGCCGCTTAAGCGGACATGCCTGTAGTTGCGTTAATAAATTAAGGCCCCCAGCCAGGGCTTAAAAAACTTACAAACTAGGGGACTACACGCTAAGAGCACCTCTTGTGGGGTACGGACCTTGGCTTAGGGCGTCGCTGGGGGGGGGGGCAGCAAGGGACAGGCTAGATCAGAATTATTATTATTAGGGCACAAATTTAAAGCTACATGCTCAGCGGCACGGGCTGGAACGAGCAAGGGTCGGGGTGGAAGGGAAACGAAGGCAAATTCCCCGCGTTTTTATTGAAGTTGTTTGTACAAAATAACGCATGGGGGCGCGTTACCTGCGCCCCGTCGCGTGGCGCGTTGTAGTGTGAGATCCGCTTTACTCGCATAAAACTGTTGCTGTCATGACATAAATTGCGCTGACCAGCATATACATACCTACTTGGTAGGTAATGAGCTGTAGCTAGCCGACATATCTTTCATGCATTTGGATAGCAATGGATACTGTTGAATGTTTAATGTGAGTTTTAGTTATCATCATTGTTACGCAATCAGGGTGCAGTTCTCGTGACAACGAATTGCGATATACCTACCTACTTATGTCTGTTTACTTTTCATTGAACAGTAATTGAGGAACCGAATGTAAAAATAACATTATCTACACTTTTATTACTCACTCACTCACTATGTAAATCCGGGTATCTTGAGAAATATTTAAAGGTCAACCAATTTTATTGACGACTCTATTTGAACTTCGAACCTGACGTGACGTGTTACGAGAGCAATCTAAAACGTTTAATATTGAGTCTTAAAATAAACCATTCGAAATTCCTTAAAATAGACTCCGATATAATTAAATGAACGTACGGCGTACCCAGGTCAGTTTGCCCCATTACCACATTGCTGATGACCTTAAATTTTTTACCAAGAGCGTTAGTTATCTTCAGCCAACTGTGGAGTGAGGATGACCTACAAAAAATCGGTGGTAAGATAAGACCATGATAGTAAGTACATTTGGTAAGACTTAGTTGAAACTCGCACAGACCAGGGAAGCATAACACAAAAGAGAGGAGGTCTGTACTCAGCAGTGGGTGGAACAGGGCTGGTCAGTGCTCATGATGATGATGATGATCGATTTGTATTTATAAGTTCGTGCGAGAAAGACCTGGATGAGACTCACACAGACCAGGAAAGCATGACACAAAAGGAAGAAGGCCAGGGCCCTATACCACAAAACTTTACAAGTCTACAATTCTACAAATTTGTTAAATTGTAGAAAATATTGCGTAACACAGAATTTACAAATATGTAATTTGTAGACGTGTCACTACAATTTACATATTTGTAAGGTTTTCCGTTACAATTATGTGGCTTAGAGTTTTGTGGTACAGACACTTGTAAGAATTACAAATTTGTAATAAAATTGTAACTTGTAAATTGTAATTGTAAAGTTTTGTAGTATAGGGCCCTGTATTCAGCAGTGGGAGGAATAAGGCTGTGATGATAATGAGCTATTCTTATTTATAATTCTTGCTCGTGTGAGAAAAGAAAAGTAGAAAAGCTGGTAACTAGAGAGAGTTCTACTAATGCAGTTTCTTACTCGGCTAAATAATTTCAGCACAATTTAATTAAAACAGTTACACAGGACAGCCCTACTCCGGGGCAACACGTGTGTTGCAGCGCAGGCGCAGTCGGGAGACACGTTTGATTTACGCGCCCCCAGCCCGCTACAAATTGCCGCTCATACCGCTAACAAACGCGGTATTATCATATACCGATATGATGAACATTGTGGTATCATATGAGAAATTTGGAACATTGTTTTCATGCTATAATAAATTGGATCACCGGAGTATTTATCATTTGATCAAGTACTGTTACGTCATATCTTTGTCACTTCCTTATTACGTATATAATATTTATCTTAATATTTGTTGGTGCTAGAAAAAGACATCTTACGCTAAGAGCTCTCTTAAGAGAGCTGGTTTGTATTGTACAGGTACAACCAACCGCATGTCAGTACAAAAACTGCTGCTACAAAGTAAACGCCCGCCCGCCGCGCCGCGCCGCGCCGCCGAAGTCAAACTCATAACATGGCTGTGTGTTTAACTGTACCTACTATTGTACTTAAGCAGCAATAACTCCAAAATGAAGGGCAAACATCTTTTTCATGTATTAGTATGATAAGTTTCTTCTTGAGGAAATAGTTATTTGTGCAACAAGAGAGCAAAGTCGTTTTTTGCTGCGAGTGCTGATTTTGAATCCTGAGCAAGCGAAGGATTCAACGATTGAATCACGAGCGTAGCGAGTGATTCTAAAGTTGAATCCTGAGTGTGGCGAGGGATTCAAAGGCACAAGATGCAAAAAACTTTGCTCTCGTGTAACACACATAACTTTTCACTTCAGCAGCGAGAACACTTTAGGATATAAAATAATAAACAGGAATAGATTGAAATAACTATTTATTGTGAATCAAAATAATTAAGATTCTAGGTAGAGGTACCAATTCAATAAAATGGAACATTTTAAAAGTTAAAAGTAAAATTACTGCAATTCTGCAAATTAAAAGTAACCCGATCTTTTATTTAAATTAAGGTGTGTTCGGAAATAGCACCCATGATATTTTATTATTCAAAATATATTACGTAACATTATTGAAACTAGAAATAAATATGTACATGTTAAATATCAGTTTTATTTGCAGTAAATACTTATTTTCGTTTAAATACAACAATAAGTTAAAAATTCAATAAATTACATTGAAAGACATAATTATGTTTTTGAAAAATTTCTTTAGTTAGTACGAAATTCCGAACGTGTTTGTCTTTGAGGTCGAATTCAAAATCGGAACTTCGAAAGGGCTGGTCTTTGTCTCTCTCTCTTTCTAATGGCGGGAAAGAGATAGAGTGTGAATGTTTGGAATTGTATGATTAACCCAAGGATGAATAAGATATTCGCGGCTTTCTGAAAAAAAATAATTAAAAAGTTACTTGGTCTCACTCAGTGAGCAAAATCGCATTTTGCTCACTGATTTCAGGCAGCAAAACCTACATGTTTGAGCTACTGAAGTGAAAAATATATTATTATTAAGGAGCGTGTTACAAGTCCACCTGTCATAATATTCTATCTGTTGATGTTTACGTTGTATCTAAAACGCCGTGGTGGTTTGTTTATGAAATTATGGAGAACGAAGGGCTTCGAGAAATATTGAACTTCAAGAATAAATAAAGACAGGAAATAGATCAGAACATTTTTAATACAAAACTAGGGACAGATAGGAAACTATCAGAAGAGTAAACTATCAGCGAAAGAATAGAAGAAGGTGTTAAAGCTACAGATTCAAAAATGCAAAAAATAAACCAAAACATACATATTTCAAACCCCATCAAAAGATTAATAAACAAATAACTGGCAACATTGTTTATGCTGAAAGAGACTCAAAGAAAAACGATTCAGTGAATCATTGAGCTGGCGGGTTGAAATCCGTTTTGCTTACAAATAGACAATGCTCAGAGGAAACACTAACGAATTAGCAAGCAAGTGAGTGAGCACTTTGATCACGGAGTGGTGTCAACATAGCTTGCGAGCCTCATTAACAAGCCGATCGACGGACGTCACTTCGGTGGATTCTTAAAATGTATGGACGGGCATGGACTTGGACGAAGATAGGTGTTAAAATAGGTGGGAATTCAGGAGAATTCGTTGCACCTACAACTGTGCTTACTTCATTTATATCTTGAGTTCTACCTACGTGATAAAAGTTTAGGCTCCTACAAACAGGCGCGACACGCGACGCGACACAAAGGCACCGCTTGTCGCGTGTGCCTGTGAGCTGTGCCTGTTGAAGGAGACTTTGTTCTCTCTTTTTGCTCTGTTTTCAGCGATTACTTAATTTTCATTTTAATTAAAAAGAGAGTCCTATTACCAGCAGTGGATGAAATCGGGCTGTGGATGACGATGATAAATTTTAATTGGGGCCAATTTCGTCTTTTTTTTGTTGTAACAAAAAAATATTGCTAGGTGCCTAGGCACATAACTAGATCTAAGGATGTAATAGTTCATTTAATAAACAGTGCATTAAAGTATTCTATATGTTTTTCTATTTTTGCTATTCCGACATTACAATGTATCTTTTTCTCTAATCAATGAAATCTAAAATGTCATTCTTCCTAATTTAATTCAAACCTATTCTCTTTAAATACTTTGACAGATCACTATTACACGTATTTTGACATTTCTGTCAGCAATCACAACACTTCGGTACTTTGCCACATGAGTACCTGGCATTATTTTGCTTGAGAGTATTAGCGGGAAATGCAGGTACAAGTGATGATGGATCTACTGTGATAGATACAGGTACTAATGATGCGGATAATTGTGATGATCAAGGTGGTATTGATTTTGGGAATGAAGTAGTTTTATAAATTGGTCTAGAAAATAAACAAAATGAATTTAAACTTACAGACTGTCATCTGTCATGCGTATAATATATATTGATATAGCTACAATGCGTATTTTTAATCATAACCACGTTTGGAAAAGAATGTGGAGCTATTTGTGAATTAGTATATAAAGGGATAAAAACTTGATAAAAAAAATTGTTACCCAAAAAAGTTCTTAATATTGTAGCTGAGCCCAGTTTCATCAAATCACAAAATCTTAAAACATTAGGTGCAGACTGAGCACACATATAAGACAGATCTAATAACCAACCGTCATAACGTTACCGTAATCAAAGATCTAATCGGCAACATTGCAGAATCACGTGCACATTACTGCAGATATAGAAACGAACATGTAAACATTGATAGTATCAAACGGAGGCATATTTGTTCGGCTCCGAGAATAGCGTAGCAATAGCATCGGATTAGTTGGGAGCATCAGTCAATCAGCAGTCACAACAGAAGCGACACCTCGCTTACACAATGCTCTTCCTAGAACACATCTGCTACGTGCACTAACGCTTAGTTTAATCTAGAAACGAATCGTTTATCTGTGGATATAAGTATTTTTCAATATTATTATGGTATTTTGTTTCAAAAAGAGCTTTTTGATGTTCTTTTAAGAATAATTCTGACACTAACTTCTGGTTTATTCCAGAAACGAATCGTTTTACTTGACTAGAGTAATATTTTTTATCATTAAAATGATAATTTGTTTCGTAAAGTTGATTTTAACACCTTCTTTCAAGGATTTTCATGATCTTTTCCGAAGACATCTGCTTAAAGCCCGGTTTATTCCAGCAACGAATCGTTTTAAAAAGGGTTAAAGTCATCATTGTCAAACTAATTTTTGTTTCTGTAAGTCGATCAATTAAATGAAGAATATTTAATTAAACTTAAGAAGATCAACGCCTGTTATAAATGAGCAACGAATCGTATTAACAAACTTGGACGAACTGTGGTTGCTCATTTCGCCATCGTGATTCTAATTTGCCTGTATTAAGATTTTTTACGGTTGTGGTTACTCCTAATGATAAAAAAATGATTACTTGTGTTCTAAATTATGAAGCTTATTGGCACACGAGACTCGGGTAATTTAAACATTCAAATCGGAATCTGTTATCGTTGAATCAAGGCACAATACATTCGCACAGTACATTACCAAACCTTTCACCTTCGTCACTTTTCTAGTAGATTCTGTTCTGGACTTAAGATCAATTTTCTGTTGCTACGAATTTGAATTTTACTATCAAAGTAATAAGACATCTGTATCGCTGTCAGAAGTAAAAACAGAGACAATTATATTGAACAACACCATGTTCATAATACGTGTGATAGTGATCTGTCAAAGTATTTAAAGAGAATGGTTGTGAATCAAATTAGGAATAATGGCATTTTAGATTTCATTAATTGGACAAAAAGATACATTGTAATGTCAGGATGGCAAAAATAGAAAAACGTATGGGTATTTTAATAATAATAATTTATTTATTTGTCAGATAACATTATTAATTATGGTTAGTAACAACAGGAGCTTATAAACTATGTTAGTAGGTAAATAATTTAAATATAAATAACAATTAGAACATTTTATTTTACCGTCCCAACCACGATGCTTACCCAGAGCGAGTGTTTTGGACACTGATAATTACTCGAGGCTATCCTCAGAATGTCAATGCATTGTTTGTAATGTGTTGTAAACTAATGCATTGTTTATCGAAACAGTTTTAAATGAACTATAACGTAAATATATCTTATTATTTGCGTATGATTAAAAATACGCATTGTACCTATATCAATAAGCATGACAGATGACAATCTGTAAGTTTGAATTCATTTTGTTTATTTCCTAGACCATCTTATAAAACTACTTCATTCCTAAATTCAATACCACCTTGATCATCACACTTATCCGCATCATTAGTACCTGTATCTATCATAGTAGATCCATCATCACTTGTACCTGCATTTCCCGCTAATTCTCTCAAACATAAGAATGCCAGGTACTCATGTGGCAAAGTACCGAAGTGTTGTGATTGCTGACAGAAGGTGCCAACTTCTATTCTGAGACAACGAGGCTGCCGATTGGCTGCGGTGTTGCTGGCATCACCAAGCTGTGTTATACAATGGTAGAGGTGATATTTAGTAGCTAATAGGTACGACTATTAAATTAGTGTAGGAAAAAGAACTGATTTTATTAAGACAAAATGACACTACCTATCGAATTAAGATTTTCTTTGCCCAAATATTGTTTTGCATTGGACAATAATGAGCATGGCAACAAACTTCCAGATTACCAATAGTTATATTTTTACAAAAATCAGTTGGTATTTTCTTTCATTCATCAAGATCCTAATTTATTTTGGGAACCGTTTATGTTCTGAATATTTGTTAGCTTAAGTACTTTACACTTGAAATCTTCTACATCAAGCATAGAATTGTATGCCCCTCAACTTTCACACGGTCCATTTATTACAGTAATGATTACAAAGTGTCTTAGAGTTACAGTTACCCTGAAACTGGAAACGCCGGGACGGGTCGCCCTAGGAAGACATATAGTGACCTAATTGGTGATGTTCTTCGGAAAGGTCAGATGCGTAGTACCTACTCACAACCGGCGTGCGAGTATGATCAGATGTATGAACGTAAACGAGGCAAAAGGAGTATGTAATATCGTAGCAGTTGGCGTTCTGCAGTTTTTGCCCTTGGGTAGAAGGCATGAGTTTATGTATGTATGTATAAAACTAATATCCTGAAGAGGCAATATTTTCTCACTCAATGTTTAAAATTGCTTTAACAGGATGGCGAAGTAATATTATACGTAGTACTCTTAGTTAGTAAAAATTATCATAATTCAGTACCCAGGTATGGAACTCTTGTCTCACTCGTGTATCAAGTGTAACAACATTTCGAAAACTTTAACAAAGTTATTAAATCTTTATTAAGCCAGAGTAAATATGGCAACTGGGTCACAAACAATAAGTATTTTATTATTCTGTCGCATGACGGTCCGAAAATTAGAAAAAAAATTAGGTTACAAAGGTTTTAAAAATTAAATTCAAACTACAGACCGGCCGTCGAGAGAATGCGTTCTTGACACCTGTCAATGTGACAATTCCAGTAAGTAATAAAGATCAAATTCGCAAAACACGTATTGGTTACTATGAAACTGACAGGTGTCAGGAACGCATTCTCTAGACGGACGGACTGTAACTACATTCAACTCATAAGACAATGTTGCCAGACTTTCTAGTAACTATTTTGGCAGCTAGTAATACGGTCCAACGCCATCGCTAATAGACAATAGTGATTTGTGTCTCGGGCCTCATTGGCTGTTAACTGATCCTATCAGCCATTACACTTTATTAATTAGATCATTATGACTGTTGTTACGAGTTATACCGATATGACATTGTTCTACTGAAGAAGCAAGAGTAGCAAGTCTATGATGGTGATAACCGATTCTGTCGGTAACAGTTTCTGGAACTTTAAGGTCGTTTTAAGGAATGACATTTTCATTATTCCATCTTTGACAATGGTATAAGCTTAATCTTAAATTGGGTAAGAGAATAGAATACTTGTTTCTCTTTTTACTTTTTTTTCTCTTTTTCCCCTTTTTCTCTTTTTTCTTTTTTTACCTTTTTGTTAGTGACCGTTTACCGATCTATAGTTGGCGAAACAATGCTGCCAATGATGAAGATGATAAAACCTTAAAAAGAGAGAAGCTTATTATTTAAGATAAAAGAAGCCGGCAGTTGTAGAGTGAATAATATATGAATATTTGTTATTTATTTTCCAAATGCTCTAGTTGTAATTAGTAACTTAAGTAAAAATGTAAACAAAGGGTTGTCGTCGTCGTGTCGTACCATTATGCTCAGCGATTGCCGTTTTGCGTGAATGTGACGCATATTTTCCCCCAACTCGTTCTTTTTTGTGTTTGTGTTTTTTCTTTGCGTCATGTTTACCGCAAATAAACGTATTTTCTTTCTTTTCTTTTGAAACCTTTCTTTATTTTAGTCCAAAAGGCGGACATTTCCAAGGTGTTACCGAATATCAGCTCGCTCGTAAGTCGCTCACGGTCCATCACCAACGCTAATGGTGATTTGTGCCGCAAGCCTCGTTAGCTGTTAACTGATCCCACACTACGTCATTAGCCGCGCTTTTTTAAATATCGCAGTCCTGTTGTGTGACAAAGTATTTATATGTTCCCAAAAATTGTACTTGATTGATGCACTAAAATAAATTGCAAGTTTTGTTAGGGATTTGCATGTGATTTTGTTACGATTTTATAAAGGAGCGTTTCTCCAATGCAGCTACTTAACTTAATTTATTGTAAGGTCCTATTCACACGGCCACGATCAGTGCGATATTTTACGGAAAAAATTTGGAATCGCACATCAACATTCCACTATTCATACGGTTAAAAACGTATACAGGGTGTAAAAAGACCCATCACATTGTCAACTATGTATTTTGTACATCAAAATAAGTAACATTGCACATAAATAATTGCTGGGAAATTACTTTTAGTTTGCTGCTTGCAGTAGTGCGCAATGTAACACACGCAAAACATTGTGCTTATGGGTGCATGCAACGGTACTGGAGTCCTGGGGGTACCTATTTAAAGTTGGGTTATAAGTTTAGAGCAGTGGTGGCCCAGTGGTATCAGCCCCGACTTACGAGCTGTAGGTCGTGGGTTCGAACCCAGGCAGGCGCTTTACTTTGTATAAATAATTTCATCACCACTGCTCTCAAAACGATGAAGGAAAACATCGTGAGGAAACCGGCATGTCCTAAAACCAAAAATTCGAAGACATGTGACATCTACCAACCCGCACTGGGCCCACGTGGTAGTTTACAGCCCATTCCCTCTCAAAGAGAGGATGCCTGTGTCCCAGCAGTGGGAACATTATAGGCTGATTATACTACGAGTATCCTACTATATATATATATAATATAATATATAATATCCTACTTATAATATTATAAATGTGAAAGTGTGGATGTTTGGATGTTTGTTACTCAATCACGCTAAAACGGCTGAACGGATTTGAATAAAATTTGGCACATGGGTAGACTGTGACCTGGATTAGGACATAGGATACTTTTTATCCCGATATTCCCACGGGATCGAGATTTCTGCGGGTAAAACCGCGGGGCGCAGCTAGTAAGTTTATAACATTAAAAACTTGTTTTCGTAAAAAAACGTCAGTAAAAGTTGGAATTTTGACCTTCAATGTCTCTGTAACCTGAAGGTTCCCAGATATGGTCCGGTACAAAAAAATGATTACAATGACAGGGAGTACAAGTCTCAGCTTCGTTGAGTGTCTTTTTACACCCGTTATACAACAAAATATCGTACTGATTATCGCCGTCTGAACGGATTCAGTTGACATAATATCACTGTAGGTACTTACACTAGAAAAAATGAAACCAAGAAAGACAATTTGGATAAAGGAGAAAACATCGTTGCCAATTATTAAAAAGCAATCTTCAATTAGTTATAAAACAGCACCAACGGGGTAGTTGCGCAACACACTAACAGTAGGAATGGCTTTCATTTTGACAGTTCAACAACATTCTTTGCGTTATTTACGTTGTTGAGCAGACAAATGTTTCGAACATATGAACCAATGGATTAGTAATAGGCTTCAAAATGATTTGTGATTGATAGTAAGTTACGCAAGTAGGGTACAGGTTTTATTACTACTATTTAGGTACTAAGGAGATTTATAGTAGGTATTATATCTTCTCCAAAAACTAAGTTAATTACAAGCCGCTCTCCAAATAGGTATGAAACGAAAAATAAAGAAGTTCAGAAACCCGATCACGGAGTTATTCATTCTCGTATTTTTATTTATCCCGTGGAATCCGACCAAATGTCAAACAAATAAATCGTACGTGTCCTACGGAAAAAGTAATGTCTTTTGAAATGTTTAATTACTTACTCAAGAATAAGTTTGGGTGGAAAAGGATTACTGTTTCAGAAGTACCTAATAAAAGATCTTTACACGGGGTAATGTTTTGCAAAGTATACAAAAAGTTTTCATTCTTAGAACCATTGCTATGAGAAAATAATAGAGTATTTTCATATCAATATGTAGAACTAAAGAACCAAGTATTTAATTTAACATTTTGTCGACCTATTTAATTGCTTAAATAATCAAGTTCTGATGTGATCAATGTAATAAATTATAGGTCCTAGACTAGATTGATCAAGACCTAACCCAGTCACGTCAAAAAAATAAAATACAAATTAGTTTTTAGACATATTGTACGAGAACAGAAGACGAATTCTCGTAATTAAAAACGTTAAAAATCCACGGGATAATTGCGTAACACACTATCAGTACGAATGGCTTTCATTTTGACAGTTCAACAACATTCATTGCGTTGTGTACGTTGTTGAGCAGAATTTTTTTTCGAACATATGATGCAATGGATTAGCAATAGCCATCAAAATGATTCAGATTATGATTGATATTGTCTCCTCAATCTCATGTCATGTCAGCGACAATCAATGACAAAAACTTGTCAAAAATGTAGGGAAATTAGAGATATTTTTTTCTGATTCAGACAGATTAGAATGCGAAATCTTTTAAAAATACATTAATCCCCCCTCTGGCTCTCTTCGTGTTCTCAAAAGGCTTAGCGTTATATTTCGAACATTCATTTAAATTCCAAAATCTTCCTTCTCTACCAGGCTAAGTGACATCAATATTTACGCCAACCTCCTGCAAAACCAATACGCCTATTAGCTAAATGATCACTCCCGCAATAAAGACGATACTTTACACGCAAAATATATGAAAGAGCCGTCAAACAATGCCTGCAGTAATTGATGCGATGCCACAGAATAAAATTATGACGCCGGGCGGGAAGTGAAGACCTGACCGACGCGTAAATCAAACCTTCAGGACATGATGGTTACCACACACGATTGTTTCAATAAGTTACAGTGTGTGCTAAACGAGATTCAGACTTGAGAAGGAAAGAAGAGGGTGTAGTTTTGATTGCTGAGTCTTCGGGAAGGGGTGTTGTGAGTTTATGAGAAAAATAGTCTGGAGAGGAATGTTTCTTCATTAGTATTGTTGTACTTTTGGAAATTATTACTCATAACAAAACAGTTTTGGATACTTCCGTCAATAATTAATTTTGAATTAATTGATAACTGATTCATTGACACCTTTTAATTAATTTGTTTGCTTCAGAGATCATTTTGAAATAAAATGGTTATTTCTGTAAGAAAATATTTTAAGACACTATTACACGTCAATATTTTGTTGGTCAGTATTTTAAAACTAAATAGCGCCGGCAGTTATTTACAGTCATCACCTTCATCGTGACAATCAAATTAATCAGCTTACTTCAACATATTGATAATCATTTTGGTAACAATACTTTTCCAAATTATAACTTACCTTCTTCCACATGCCAACATACTCTTAAATGCCAACCTCATGTAAATTACATCACTCAAAATGAAAAATTTCAACCGATAAATAACCGATGTTACGCAGCAACCCTATCTTTTGAAAAAGGAACAACATGCGTATACGCAACGCCGTTTCGACATCGGAACTAATTGGGCTAATTTATCCGGAATACCGTCAGGGGGACGATACCGGGACGAGATGGCGACGGTACGGTAGCGTGACGGGACGGTAACGTGGTGGGGCGGTAACGTGGCGGGACGGTAACGGGTCGGGACTTGGACGATATAATGATGAGGCATGCTGGCTTGCATAGTTCGGATTACGAAGAAGATTGGTGATTTGTATCTACGGGAATAATATGCGGCAGACCTAATTACTAAGGAATTCCTTCTGGTGATTTAAATGTCGATTATATCAAAAAGGGTGGTGCTCAATGTTAATAACTCATTCCTTTGTTAAAATACTATCCTACGGAGATTCGGCCGCAACCTATCACGACAGTACTGTGCCAATCTTTAGAGATATAGCATCGTTTACATTATTAAAATTAATATCTTATAGTTGAGCTATTGTCTTTAACACTGTTGTAACTATAGATACCTCTACCTACTAGTGTTGATTTTTGTTTTCAAAATCCTTGGAAACCAGTTTCAAGCTTACTTCCATGTTTCATAATAGAGAAAGTTCAATGTAAGTTAGCAAAAACTACGAAGGGTATAAAAGAAAAAGAATAAGTGGCTTCATGCTACATTTTTAACAGGCGCTGGCGCCACTTAATGCCGTTTGGTGGCGCCTTGTCCACAATGCATCGCAATGACACACGTGTTAACGATATCATCAATGCTTTATGCGCGTGAGTCGCGACTCTAATGAGAATAATACCCGTTTTATAAACAAATGCAAAAGCTGTAGCAGGCTAGATTAAATACCCAGACTGTTTAAATAGTTTTACAAAATGTTATCTGCAATTCAAGTTTCACTGCAAATACCAGCCGAATAAGTTGCTATTAATAATAAACAAGATAGGTTTTTGGTTTTAATGTTTGAATGCCATCAAAAGAACATTTGGTGATTATTTTTCTCAGATAAAAAACAAAAAATACTCAAAAACAGTTGAAGAAAAGATAAAGCTGTCCAATGAAATCAATAAAAATGGATTTTGAACACGCTATGATTGAACCGTAAATTAAAATCAAATGATACTATAATTGAAATCAAAATCAAACAAACATTGAATATAGATAGTGATACTTCAAAGATTGAAGACGAAGCGCTTATAACAAACATGTTCAAAATTAAAATATTACGAAAACAAACAAACGACGGAGCGGTTGTTTATTTTACTTACGATGCTATATCGCGCTGTACCGAAGACGAACGGGGTTTCAGCGCTACAATACATTATAACACTATTCCTTTGTGATTTTAATCATGTTTCCTACAAAATCTAACAAAACAAACAAAAATTAATAAATTTCTTCACACTGTTTTTATTATTGATAGTGAAAACAAATAGTTTTATGAGAATTTTGAATAGGAACGTAATTTCGTTTATAATAAATTTATGCGTGATTGTAATTATACGATTCGTTGTTGGATATGTAACACGTTATGGATACAGAACAATGTTTAGTGATGACAGCAATTAAATAATAAAATGGTGTTCTTATTTTCAGACAGTGATTTTCAAAAACTACTTTATTACATTTGATTGAAATATCATTCTGCTGACCAAGTTCACCAGAAGTAATACTTAACGATGACACATGTCGTATTTTCAAACATAACGAACACAAGGAAAGAAATACATCACCTAATTTTAGGTAAATGCCAGTTACAATGGGTACGAATAAGAAAGATGAAGATAATATTGAAAAACTCTGCATTGGATTGTCATCCAATCAAATTAGTCTTTATTATTCCAGTAGCTACCTTTCTCTCTAATTTGGAATTTATTTGGAATTAATCTCTTATAATATGACCAATGGAGTTGTTATTGAAGACTTCAAAGTTAATCATCACGCCGCAATAAAAGTAAAATGTGTTAAGGCAGGGCTAAACGTTAAGGATGATAATAAATTCTTGGTAAATCATGAGAAGTGCGTGAGAGTTAAATCTAAATTAGCTGTGACCGAGGGAACCATTCTCAAAGCTGCAGTGATGCTGATGATCTGTTTTTAATATAATATTCTAGATAAAATTTGATTTGTTCTAAATACGAATAAGCCATAAGAGTAAGAGAAGTCCAAAGAAAAGAGGAATGGTTTACAGAGTATTCAAGAAGAACGGTTAAGGGGTTTAATAATTGAAATGACGGCGGATTGAGAAGTTTAGAAGAAAAAGACATGCTTCGTTTTGGTTAAAAACAGAAGGATGATCAAAACCATTAATTAGATATTTTAACATTCAGAATTTTGTAAGCATATCAATGTCCTTCAGTCCTTCACGCATTTGTATGTCCCATATGCCCTGTACCTACCCATCCTTTTGCAATTTATGAGTTTAGGGTAAATAGCGTCAGTCTACTACAAATTGTTTTCTGCTTAATGCCCAACTACTTTTATAAGTTTCGGTATGCTAATCATTTCATCAATAACATATTAATTTAAAGTTTCGATCACATTTCGTTACAAGCCACATGTGAATTTTAATTCTATTCATATTTCAATCATCTCGCGACTTTATTCCACATCTCGAGAATATCCTCCCAGCTGCGGCCGCCACCGTCCGTCGTATCATGACTTATGCCCCAATTGTTTGTTTTCATTATGAGCTCTCGTAATCCTGTATATTTTTTGTTTCATATTTTTTTCGGAGCACTCAAAATAGATGGTTTGTTTGTGAGCCGTGAGAATTTGAAAGGGCATGTCAACGGTGGATTAGTGATTGATATTGCGTTATGTAGGTGGTCCGATTAAAATGTTTGTGATGGCTTTTACACCTTCGTTTTTATGATTATTTTGAGTTTTGAATTTATTGTTTCCGTTTACAATTCAATCATCGTGGTTGTTATCGTCGTAATAACTCTACCATAATTCATTTCAACCCTGCTCCAATATTTAAACCAATGATTGAGTGAACCATGTTTTATCCCAAAAATATTATATGCGAAAAGATAAAAATGCAAAATAAGATCAAGATTAGAAAGAGCAACAGTCCGTCAGTCAGACAAAAAAAAACTATACTTTCACAACCTTATTATGTGTTAGCTTTAAGAGCATCTACAAACCAGAAAAAATGTCGTTCGCAAACCAATGTCTTGACTGCAGAAAAATCTATTTTTAGAGAACAAATTGCACAAGATAATGTTAAAACGTCAAGTTTAGGAGAAAGGTATCGACATAAGGGTTGTAAAACAAAATTCATCGATAAGATAAGGCCCACGTGTACGAGATAAGGCTGCAATGTGTTAACTTTTTTTCCCCCTTGTAAAAGATTTACAGTTAGAAGATCGTAAATCTGTCTACATTTTCGAATTTGCAATTTGTATTTTTTGGGTACCTATCAGTTGAAATAGTTTTCAGACTAGTTAATATAACTTATTACTTATTTAATCTTGCTTTGTAATTTGTGCAAAACTGCATGTTGTTACCATCTCCCGTAAAATTCATCTATGTTCATTTTTAAAAATTAGATAAATGATTAAATTAAATATCATAAATTGTCTTCATTTTAATACATATTTCCATTAGGATTTTCAGCAAAATAAATCATTCCATACTTTGTAACTTTGTCACCAGTCAGTTTGTTTGTTTGTCAGTTTGTTACATTTTTCCATCTAAGAATCATTCTATCGTCAAACGTCGTCTACTGTCAAATCATTTTATCGAATACTCCGAATTCAACCCATCCATTGTTACGACCCGGATGTAATTAATTCATAGCCTACTGCTCCACAATTCCCTGAAGCTCTTAATGATCTTTAGTTTACATTACAGTTTTTGCAATAATAATCAATACGTTTATCATTGGGACCACGTGTGACGGTTTAGAGTGGCGCGTCTCCTTGGAGTGTTCCACAAGATTTATAAAACTCTTGAATATTGAGGTGGGTACGGTTGGGTGTTTGTGATATGCGTGTTTTAAAGACATGGAGTGTTAGGACGTCTGTCTCAGTTGCCAGGTAATAAACTGACAGATTAGTGGCAGTTACTTATCGTATTTTTCGTTTATGGAATATTTCTACCACTTTAGATAACTCTATGGCGGAAGAAATATCGGTATCGACTGTATTTTTCTTTGTTTGCTCATATTTATTTTGTAGAAATCATGCTGTATGCTACAAATGCTATGAATTTAAATGCTTTGAGTACTTTTTTCTCTATTGACTTTTAGCGCTATTTAAACCCCTTAGCGCTATGAATATTTAAACTTCTATATCGAAAGATTGATCATCATGCATTGATCATGTTTATTTTAGAACTTTTGTCAAAATATTTTGTTAAATCAGGTTAATTGATAATGAAGTATTTTATTTTAAATTAAATTGTGTGAGGTATAATGTAGGTTGTTTAGAAAAGCACTCCAACTAAATGTCATACGATTTTCTCGTCACACACATAAACGTTTACGACACAATAAATAGGTACCGGAAAACCTATATCTTCTTTAAATTCTTGTAAACGATATTTATTAGGGAAACCATTCATCTAACCTGCTGCTGATTCATTATTATTTTTATATTTTTCTGAAAAGGTGGGTAGTGATGATGCCTCATTAGTACCTAGTTGATGATTCTGTTTTCAGGTAACTATTCCGCACAGATTTTGTTTTAAGCTATTGCATAGCTTTTATCGCGGGCTTTGAGCGCGGCGACCGAATCAAGAAATTCCGTAACGAAAATAAAACCTAACACCCCCCACTCCACCTACCATGTAGCTCGGCCGAGCGTTCGCTTAACGTGTATGTATATGGTACGACTGTACTTGAATTAATATAAAAGAAAAAAGAAATGCATAAATAAAAAATAAAAAAAAATGATAATTGCATAAGTTGATAAAAAATGCTATGCAATAGCTTTACCGGGCAGTCCCCGAGTGCCACACGTGTTTTCTTTTTCATCCCGACTCAAACCAATTTAGTCTAGGGCTTGTTTTTGGAATCCGCTTCTTAAGAGAACCGCTCAAGAACCCATTGAGAAACTCTTGCATTATTTATTATATGAATCTGTAAGTTTATAGTTGTAGGTATTCAGGTTAATCCGAATACAAGAAACCTTATATTTTTTTGAAATCTCGCGTCCTAATAGCATACTTCGGTAATTATAAATATGCCCGAATATTCCATATTAATCATTAGGAATTTTACGGAAATAATATGTTAAACATTTGCACCAAAAAATTAAATACATAATTATGTCAAAGCCAAAAATAAAACTAAACTAACAGTAATTAGTAACCTTTGAAATAACAAAATGGTCGAATTGGAAGTGTTCAAGTCAAGTAGCATTGAAGTTTTTTCACGTCCGCCGCGCCGGGCGTCAGTTAATTACCACAAAAAATGTTGCCCACCCCTGGCGGGTCATCAATCTAGATTGACATGTTTTGGACTGTGTGCTCCTCGCTTTATTGTTTTAAAAACAGAACAAATGGCGTAGGATATCGATAAATAAAGACAATTTTATAGCTGGCCGTCAAACGTTGTCCACCCATTCTGTGACGGCCAGCTATAAAATTAAGAAATACTAAAGAAAGAATGGAGACCATGTGGATTGCCAGCTATAAAAGGATACAAGATATGAAAAATGGTATGAAAGGGGGTGAATAATGAAATGAAGGCTAATTTAGGTGTATGGGCCCCGAATAAATTCGGAATTAAGGCAGGAGAATGATAAGTAACTAATGTCACTGTGTGGCACAATGTGGCACTAAATTTAATGGTGGAACATTATTCTAATGTCCAACTTGATAGTACAAATAACCTAAGAAACAATGGAAGGATTTAGCGAAAGAAAAAAGGGAGTGAAGACCGAGATGACGGCCGATAGAGATGTATGGAATAAGAAGACTTGTTGGCCGCCTCCGACCAAATTGGGTGGGCAGGAGCATAAATTTTGATGACCAGTCGGTAGGAAGTCTGATGTTATAATCTTCAGTTTAGCAGGTGCACCTATGTATAGTTATCTTTTGTATCTAATCGAAACGTGTCTGCTATCAAAACGAAACAATTTAAGAAATTATATTCATAACACGTGAAACTATCGTTTACATAATAGCTTATTTTCATAGGTACAGTTCTAAAACAATTCCAACAAAAATTGACTACTACTCTTTAGTAACCGTCCTCACTCAACAATCGTTCAATCATTTGAAATGAAACTTTTGATGTTGCTGCTACAAAGCTAGCGACCGATTTGAAATCCGAACATTATCCGAGCCAGTCACAAAATGTTCGCGAGACAAAAAGAGAGGCTAAAAATGTGGGCTAAAAGATCTGAAAGCTGGTGCGACATGGTTGGGTGTCAATCGTCGGTCCCGCGTCGATCGCAGCCACGCTGCTGACGGATAGATGAATGAACACTATCACATAAGAGCGATGGGAACGTGAACGATTTGAGTCATACATACCAGGGACTGAATTCTTGGGGAGCTTGTTTTTCGCCTTATAAGACTGAAGATATGTATGCGTAGGATTTGTTTTGAGTTTTTTTTTTAATCTTCCGTCTCGTTAATTATTTTCAAAAATAAAGTAACTTAACTCAAAGATATTTGCCAGGAACTTTAAAAAATGTGCAATTGTTTTAAAAATTACAGGAACTTCACAAGCTTTTCTGGGACAATTATTTGTCGTCAATTTATTTTTATTTGTAGAATTTTCTAAGTAATACCTTCTTTTAACTATTTAACAGATTATAACATCATTTTAAACACCATAACACACATCTTTAAATCAATAATTATAAATGACGGCTTCACAAATTGGGTTGTCAATTTTATCAACGGAAAAACTATTTTCAAGAATACCATTGGTTTTATCATGGAATGTTGAAAATGTAAAGAATTTGACATCCTTGCATAATTATTTCTTCTCCGTAGGTAGTTAAATTCATGCAAGTCACTGTCTATGCAAAAAGTTAGAGCATTTCTTTTGTGCCGACGACTTGGAGGGTCCAGTCAAGAGGTTTTAAGTTTTTCAAGAATTCACAAAAAATAGGTACCTTAATGCCGTCACAGTGGCGATTGAAATAAATCTTCACAAATTGCACAACACTGAATTTTTTAAAAGTTAAACAGAATATAGACATAAATAATTATGTATTTTCAACGGGTCTCGGTGGTTTGCTATGTTTCATAATACACAAGGAAGAGCAAGGAAATGGATAGAACTTTACTTTTTCTCTTTTGCATCAAACTAAATCTTTCACTGAAACTCAACTGAACTTTACCCTCTTTCTCTCAACCAGGACTTAGACAAAACAAAGGCAATTTACCGGTTCAAGAGCCAGGACTTCTCTTATTGGATCTCCATCAATCGGCACAAAAGACAAGCAGACACACAGGATCACTCACTGACCATCGAGTTGGCGCGGCTGCTGCCATTCGCCCCGCCACTCTTGTCCCTCCATCACATTTCTTCACCGGCGGCCGATTATTTTTTCAACGCGACACAATAAATCAGTTTTCTGTGCGTTAATCAAGTTATGCGCGCGCGCAGACGGCGGCGCGAGGAGAACGCTTCTGTCGTCGGCGCGCGTCGCCAGCGCCGAGCCCGCCCCGCTCCGCCCACCGCCCAATCGCGAGAGCTTTCATTCCCACAGCACTTTATTTATTTTCATCTGAATTATGTACTGCACTGTTTGTTGGTTCGACTTTACCTGAAACAGTAGGTAGAGGAATGTTATCGACGATGTACGTTTTGATTAAAGTCTAAGCTTATGTACCTATTCAAGCCCACTCGATTCGTGAAATTATCCAGAGGTGTTTGTTGAGTCTAAGTTATATTTAAAATCAAGACAATACTGTACCGATGCATATTAGCCATATTTTCTCCTATTATCTACCTGCAGACAACATTAATTATGCACATAAAATGATTAGCTGTATTTTTCTCTTAGCTTTGAAAAAGCAACGTTCATTCTTAGAAATTGTAACTATGATAAATTAGAGGGTACGTTATTTAAACTACCGGTGGCTAGCCATGTTTGGAGTAGTCCTGTGTACAACAAGTATTGAAACAGCATCTGGGAAACAACAAAGAAACTATGCAGTATGACATCACAGCAGCGGGCCCTATCAGAATACCAGCGCTGGGAAACTTATTTTTAAATGTCGCAGTATCATACCGAGATAGGGGCCTTTTGGCGTCGTACAGGACTTTCTGCTGTTATTTTCATTTAACTTTTGTTTTTTTTTTTTTGTTTTGTGAGTGTGTTTAGTTTAGTTTGTGATAATCCTGTGCGAGTCCCAATAAATACATTTTCTTTTATTCAATAATAATGGAAATTACACCCACATTCGAAATATAACATCCTGCTCTTTAGTACGACGTGAAATAGGTGCTCAGTAGCCAAGGTACCCGGCAATCCAAGTCAATAACAAGTACTCAAATCTGCATAAAAATGCAGTCTTACAATACTTACCACAAAACAAATATAGGTAACAATATCTGCTAATTGATTAATATATTGTGAAAAAGAATATACAGGGTGTCCCAGAAATCGCCCGACCTACTGCAGGCGGTGATAGCTTTGGTCAAGCCCTCCCTAAATAACAAAACACATGTTCCGCAAAATCTTTTAATTTTCGAGTTATACCGCCATGCGTCATTCGCCATGTGTAAATAAAATCTTTTTATTAATAACTTTTTCCATCAAAATATTATTAAATAGTTACTCTATCCGTAATTACCTTTGAATGTCCATACAAACTTAAATTTTCAACATAAATTCAGTTATTTGATTTTTTTCCTCAATATTTTTTTTTGTTTGTTACCTTAAATTGGTGTGACGAAAACATAATTTTGGGGAACATGTTTTGTTATTTTGACTACCTTTGTCACTACCTGAAGTATTTCGGTCGATTTCTGGAAAACCCTGTATATAATGGAAAGCCATTAAAATGTGAGCCCAAAGTCAAACCAGAGTCTTTAGAATTATGTACATCAGTATAAATACTTTTAGTACCTATCGTGTGCACCAAATTTCCTGCAATTGACGAATACTAAGCTTATAACTATTTTATGTACCTAAGTTCAAAGTATTTTTCACAGTTACAAAGTCCTTAATCTTTAAAATTCGAATGCCTAGAATCTAGCGAACGACCAAGTGAAGATAAATGAACGAGTAAGCGGTGTTCCGTCAACTTTGTCAAGCTTTATCTTCAGGGATGTCTGTGTAATTAATGTGTCTCTGGTACATTACTTACTCGAATGCAGTTAAAGTCAATCAGCTACCCGAATGCGGGCTAGCGAGTAAGTGCAAGAAGTGTTCCTTTGTTTCTTTATTTACAACAAAGGATGTACCTATTGCAATCCTTTGATATGGTTCCTTAAATACAAATAAACAAGGCTGTCAGAGCTTATCTGCAATAATTATCCCAGAATTTACAGCTTTACGTAGGTATATTGGCTTCACGCGATATCGATGTATAACTGTATAACAGATGCATTGATGGTTGCCCTGTATTACACATAATTTTACCTATTTTAACTTAAGTTTCTTGGTAATTATTTCAATAGTACGTTACTCTACAAAACAATAAAACAATAGTACGTTACTCTTGATCTCAAGATATAAACTAAACTAAAAAAAATTTAGCTTCTTATTTTGAAACTGACTAGTGATACGCAGACTCAAACTACATACCGTCAAACGGGGTGAATAGGGATGCAGGGGTGAATAGAGACGAAACTTTAAATGGGATTTTAGCATTGAAGTAATATAGTTTGTCGCCAACAAGGGCACTTAATCTTTAATTATAATACAATAAACATATTAGAGTCCTTTTAGGCAACAAACTATATTATTTCATGGTTAAAATCCATTTCAAAGTTTCGTCCCGATTCACCCCTGCATCCCTATTCAACCCGTTTCACGGTACCTACAAACCAAACTAATTAAAAACAAACGTGAATTCTGCAAACGAAAAATAGTGAAAACACGAACTACTAAAAAACAACCCTGGCTGGTCTGGTGGTCACAGGCGCTTCTGCTGAGCATGAGGTCCTGGGTTTGATTCCCGGGCCGGGCAAAGTGTTATTGGGTTTTCCATCTGTTATCTCTCACTAGCAGCCCGGAGTCTGGATTTGTGCATGGTTGATGGCAATAGGCTCGCCCCCTATTACATGGGTCTTAAAAATATAACAGGTGAAATGTGGGTGTACTATAGGTACACCTCTGCCTAACCCCTCGGGGAATACAGGCATTATATTATGTTATTTACTAAAAAACAAGGTTTACATAATCCCCAGTGCATTCCCAGCTTTAGTAGGTAGCCTATAGTTTTTCTAACAAGCAATCTCTCAACGCATAAGTGTCTGAATTCTGTTTATCTGAGAGAGATCGTTGATCAATTCGAGTGGTAAATACTGTGCCACTTCAGCGCAGCTACTGATTCACAGGTAGGAATGCTAAGAGTAAACAACATTATGTATTGGTTCTAGGTTCTTAGATATTAATATGGAAGCAATACTTACTTTTTTTCTTGAATATGTATGGCAGAAATAATATGAGATTTGGTTAAATGATAAATGATTTTATTTCTGTAAGTAGGTTTGTACAAACACTTTTACACGTCAATCATATTTTAAACTAGATGAGGTCGGCGTTTCCTATCTGACTACTCTGAGAGGAAAAGCCGAAACAAACTCAGAGGTCACAGTTTCTTTTAAAGTCCAGACATAATCTTGGTCAGATCATGTGAAGACCATGTAGATTTGTGTCTGAAATAGTCTTTTGAGGAAAAACCACACAGAATGAGTGGATTTGTCCAATCAGCGCACGCATTTGTCAGTAATCGTGCAGCTCAACTCTGTAGCGGCATCTACAAACGCCACATGCGAGCTACACGTTACACTGACGTCACGCAAAATCCTGCATCGCGCAAGCAGAGTTTACCGCGCAACTAGCATACATACAACATCCCGACATCAATTGTCGGGCAGTTGCCCACCAGACACGACATCCGACTGGTCGGAGGATCCTCCCTTTTCTATGGAGGTTTGAGTGAACTTTACACCCTGTTCCTCATACCTCTATAACTCAATACTTAAGGTTGATAAGAAAGCAAGGATAGACTGTGTGAAAGATGATATGGCTAGAAACGAGGTGACTACTGAGATGATGACGAATCGCAGGCGGACACTAGGCAGCCCGGCTGCAGCTACGGCAGCAAAAAAACATGTTTTATATTGTCTAAATGGAGCCCGCGCACTAAGCAGCCAAGAATTTTCTCAATATTCCGGCTGCCTCAGCCTGGCTGTTGCTACTTAGCTGGCTAGTGCGCGTGAGCACTAATAGAAGTATGGAAGAAGAAGAAACCATATATGCTGCACCCACCCAAAATAATCAAATAAGGGAAGAAGAGTGATGATAATTGATCTGTCTCTATCGAAATTCCATAACAAATTGCAAAATACTGGTAATAGCCTTAGGTGTAGATAATTTAGTACCTAAATACAGATTTTTAAACTACCAAGGTTACCTTGGCACCAATTTGTACTTTGTTGTAGGCACGAGAAAAAAAATACCGGTGGACAAAATTGACAGAATACAGAACAATATTTTACAGAAGTACTCATCTCACTATACTTATCACCACGCTCTACACATAGCATTTACATTATATGACATTAAAAAAAAAAAATAACAAGTAGTCAATAATAACTTTTATAGAAAAAAAAACCATAGAAGAAAATAATGGAATTAAAATATATTTTATAAATTGCTACGATCACGCTACGATCGCTACGCGGCTACGACTTCTCGTAGCAAATATTTAAATCATTGATAACAGACCGGAAGTAATAGGTCGGTAGTGTTTTTGGATTTCTACAAGTGTAAATATTACACGGAATACTTACTGATCAGAAAATCGACGAATACAGAGTAAGAAACTGCACAAAAGATTGTAGGTATACTTATGATAGGTAGGTACTTACAAGCATTTACTGGAATTCAAACCTTATAACTGTGCCGCGCACCGACGCCGACGCATCCAGTGCTGAAATTGTTATTAAATCTGAAAAGAAGACCAGCGTTTTTCATTTAAATATTTTTTTATTTTATTACAGCTTTCGCATTTTTAGTTTATTTTGGATACATATACATAAATATTTTAACCGAATGTAATATTTAATCGCAAAGAAAACTGCTTTATATTAAACTTGTACCAGCCTCAGACCAAATAAAAAATCAATACAGCGCTGCGAACAATACAGTGAAGCATGCAAAACTACACCTTGCTCTGTGCATACACGCTCACACGCACACATTTACAACGCAATCTAGAACTAAACTACACCTCACAAAGTGCACACATGTTTACGAAACCGGCCTCACGGCACTGTTGACAGCGCTATGACATGATTTTTTATTTGGTCTGAGGTACCACCTATATTTAGTTCAGTATCGTTTGTTTCTCTGATACTTTGTAATAATAACTTCGCATTTTAGATTCTGTGAAAAAAAAATCAGTAACATTGGTTGGCACATCCAAGATATATTTCGTTAAGAAACACAAAAATCTGAGTAAATTTCTAAATAAAAAGAATTATTGACATACAATTTAATATAAGCAGTTATGAATGTTATGATACATTCAGAACATCGGCCATTTAAAAAAAGAACCATGTAACTGTCGAACATTATAAAAATATTTCACGGACCTAATTTATTTTTATTATCACATTATTTTTTATTCGAAACAATGCTGTCGAATGATATCTGACCGAAACATAACAACATAATAATTCATAATATTTTATGCTATTATCTCTAATATTCGATATTTTGTTAATATTTTCAGTTAGGAGAAAAGCTTTTTTAAACTGTAGGCGTGACTTACATGTTCTCCTCTCACTCTAACGTGCCTGAAGAGGGGAGTGTGAAAGAGATAGGCTTATAATAGGTGGAGTTTCACCGTGCACAAAGATCATCCCACGCATGGTACCAAAGAGTTCGGTTAAAAAATAAAACAAATCACCAGTTAATAGGTTGTTTAATGTACCAGTCTATTTGGGTATTGAATGCAAAGAATTAATGTGTGGTGTGGCAACGGGTCATTTGTCAAGATGTACCGAGTCTAGTCGTTGAACTCACGTGCGTATGCGTCTGAGTCTAGGTCGTTGAGACGCGTATTCTTGGAGACAATGTGTTCCAAAACGAACCTTAAGGAATTCTTGGGATATCTGAAAGCTGTTTATTCTGGGAAAACAGAGAAGTTATTTACTGATACGATTTCCGCCCCACTTTCTTATTTTAGGTAGATACCTAGTTCTGAATTTCAAGATTTTTTTTTATTATAATACTTTTCTTAATTACTCTGTGTGAAATAACAATTTTATTATTATTACTAATTTGTTTAAGCCCTTATTTGGTTTAAAAACTTTTTTTCCCAAACCATAACTTCAAACAGTTTCACATACAAAAACATCTCGAAATAAAGTGCTCACATCTATGCAGTGAAAAACCACTCGCGAGCTAACTGAGCACTGGTTTTATTTAAGTTTAGTGCGCAGGCGACGACAGCGCTAACGACGCGGTCTTCCTGCAAGCGTTTGTCTGTCAGCGGCCTCTCCTGCGCCGGATGCACTGTCAGAAAAACGGCTTCGTAGTAAGACTACGTGCTTTTGAAAAGTTGGGACATGGATTTTGATGTAATTTTTGATAAATTAAGACCTGTTTATGCAGGCATCACAACAAGGTGGACTATAATAATCCACTTTGTTGTGACCATCACCGATACCATTTATAGTAAATAAAAAAAATATTATTGTTTTCAGAAATGTCCATTAATTTACCAGTTTTCTCCAGCTGCTTTACTGAGATAAACACCAGAAACCATCTATTCGTTAGGTATTTTGATATTACGTAAGATACTTTCTTATAGTTCCATAGAATACTAGAGGTTTTGTCCGGTTGCCTTTGACAACCGCTCTCCACGAATAGTTTATAAGTTGATCCATTTATAATGACAATAGTAGATTATACAACAAGTGAAAAAAAGGGAATTAAATTGGATCCCGATAGCAGCGAAGGAATCTAGATTAGAATCCTGAACGGAACGAGGGATACGACACAAACATGGAGTTAAAAAAAAAAAACACGTGTCGGTTACTCTACTTTTTATGATTGACTGCGAGAAAATAAACAGTAGTATAGTATTTATATTTATCACATTTCATTATATAATCGGTAATAAGAGAACAAAATAGTGAAAATAGAACAGTTTTCGATTTGAGTACATTTATGATACTTTTTTATTTTATTTTATTGTATAGCTCTATGGGATAGCTCCCTTTAGCCAGCCAGTAGGTACGTTCAGCACGTTTTATTTATTTTTTGTACTTATTTCGTATAATTCGTGCTTGTTCCAAATTCAAAATATTTTTATTCACGCAGTGACTAAAAGAGAGTTTAATTCACTGTTATGGATGAATTAAATGCCTTTTTTCGAGTGGCAATGGTAAAAGCACTGTTTCATATTAAGAAGGATATAAAAAAGAGTGGAAGAACAGATTGGAAAGCTGACAGCGCGCGTCCATACATAATTATATTATTATTGATACATACGCCTTTTATTTATTGATCTTGTTACATTACCTATTCAGGTGCATCAATACACTACGAGTATACACTAAAGTTAGCCAAGTGTCTTGATATGTGGAGATTGCTGTGCTTGCAGTTTTTGGATTACCAAAGGTTAGCCTTCATGGCCTGACGTTGGAAGATTATTCCTATATATCAAAGGTACATAGTAGGTAGGTTCATAATCCCTCCCACACCCCTTACACTTTATTACAAAACAAGGTTTTCCTTTAGACAAGGTTTAAAACATCGCGCCTGTTTTTGAAATTAGCGAAAATCGAAATATAGTTCCTTTTACAAAACTGACAACTTAGTCCGGTCTTCAGTGATCAATTTTATATTAAGAACTTGACTAAAATCGGCTTAAAGTTTGAAATATAAAAACTGACTCGAAGGTTTAGGCTCGGGCTAAAGTCAGATCGTGTTGATAAGACGGTATGTGTTTGTGACTTTTACTTAAGTAGGTATATCATAATTTTCAGGACCTTTGTAACGTTAAGGCCCACTTGCACCGCCAATCACTAAACACGTTTTGAGCTAAACGAGTTTTAAACATCATTCTGTCTCTGTCATCTTCAAACATTTGACAGTAACAGAATTATGTTTTAAACTCGTTTAGTGCTACAAGTGTTGCCCTATTGCCCTATTTCATGGAGCTTACACATAACTGACGAAATATGGATGTACCTACTATAGGTATACCTCTACCTAACCCTTCGGGAAATACAGGCGTGATGTTATGTGTATGTTCGTAACACTCTTCACTTCCTTTTTGTAAAGCATTTTGAGAAGCAAAGAAGTACTACATGGCTAGATAGACCGACGCCTTGATAATACTAGGAAATGCGGGGATAGGACAGACCGGATGCGAAAACCGCAGAACTGGGTATTGCGGGCCACAAAACCCGGTTATGCGCTTTTCGCAGCAACTTGTCGGTAGCAATATTAAGGAAACCCTATCTCCAGCAGATATTTAGTTTCGGTACCTACTATCATCGTATATACTGTTATGATGCAGTCCCTAAAGATTAGTATCCTAAACATGGATACCCTATTGTAACAAAACTTTCTCTGTAAACACGAAACAGTAGCGTTTGTTTACTGGGAGAGATCGTAAAGCGGCGCAAGAGTGTGCGCGCGGCTAATTTTGTTTTCAAAACAGCCTCTTCAAAAGAAAAATTCTCCGAAATAATAATTTAAGAAGAATAACGTAAAATGTTACAAGAAAATGTCAGAAAAGGATTAAAAGAAATAGGAATTCACATTCTGATGAACTGGCGCTTACAATAACCGGGTCGAATAATGAAAGATGTAGTAAATTATTTCAATCAAATCAGTCTACTTATCTTCTGTCAGCTCACCAAGCTATGTCTCATAGACTTAACTACTAAAACCCACTTGCACCGCCAATCACTAAACAAGTTTAGCGCTAAAACGGGTTTTAAACATCATTCTGTCTCTGTCATCTTCAAACATTTGACAGAAATAGAATTATGTTTTAAGCTCGTTTAGCGCTAAACGTATTTAGTAAATGTCGGTGAATGTGGGCCTAAAAGTCTCCTATTATTCTAATCTTCTAAATATAAAAAATAATGTTTATCATAACATTATGCCATCAACTTACTTAAAAAATATTCGTGAAGGTCGGTTGTCATAGCTAACCGGACAAAACCTCTACAATAACTACCTAGAAGATAATAATACTGAGTAGGTATTCTTCGGTATTGCAAATCGGAAGCAGCAGTTTCCAAACAAACGAGAAACCTGAAAGTTATGATTGATTCAAAAACTAAAGGAATTTTATACTTACCTACATCGTATTCTAATTCGTGTGAACTGCACACATAAAATTGTTTCCAGTATCATTCTGATTCAATTAATTAGTGAAACGAGTGATTAATTTAAAAATCTTTATTGTGCATTATTTTGACGATGCTGCAGAAAAAAAAAAGCATGCGTCCACGACTGATTTTCCAGATTTGAAAATAAATGAACAATAATATTTCAGGCAAATAAGATCTGTAAGATATAAGATGACCCATGGATAGGAATCACGAATTTATAACGTCATCAACCTCATCATACCGTAGAGCCTAAAGTTAGGAAAAATACCTATGCATGAAAAAGCTCCACTTTTAAAACTCCTGCTCCTAACATGTTTTCCCTAAGTTAGTTGCTGAATACAGGTCATTGAAAGGACTGCAGCCTGCAGCATTAATTGAAGATTGGTTAATCCAATAAAAATAAGCAATAGTACCGTTACGAGCTACCATACCCACAAAAATACGAGCAAAACTATGATTCAATTTCGCTCTTTGTGTTACACTAAAACGTAACAATTTGACCGATATTCAGTCCGTGGTCAAGGTGTTACTATTATTTTTATCATCGCAAAATATAGAGGGATGTCGTAAAACTATCGTCGCGGTTCAGGTGAACGGCCGGGCGCATGCGCGTCGTTCGCAAGATGGCTCCCATATATCCGTCATCGGGGTGCGTGATGCGCGCCAAAATAAGATTATTGGAAATTTGACAGAGACGAGCGCGCACACTTTACGATCGACGCTAGACGGGGTTTATGAGAAAAGATCTGATGCCGATGACGCATGTAAGTGGTCCTTGGGTATTTCTGGACGCTCTGGAGTATTTTTATTAATTTCTGAGGGCACCTAACCTATACTTTCTGCCATGAACTTGTAGTTAAACTTTCTGAATTTGTATTAGATTTGGATGAACGCAGCTCAATAGCATTTCGTTGGACCTTCTTTCATTCGGGTAAGTATTAGGTACTTACGCGTTTTGTTTATTCCTGCCAACCCATCAATCCAATTAATCTGCCAATCATCCTATTTACTTATAATTCCCACCGCTGGAACTTAGGCCTCCTCTCTGTGATAAAGAATCGGCCATAATCCACAACGCGGGCCTGTTGCGAGCTGGTAGAACAGTAGATAATAATAATGGTAGAATGGTAGTTGGTAGAATTTTTGGTTCTAAGTAGGAAATGTGACATCGGCAGTGTTGATGAAATATATTAAACAAATTAAGGACTTATGGTTCAAACCCAAGCTGAACGCGGTTTGAACCATAAGTCATTGCCGTTATCTACTACTGGGCCACCACTGCTATTGGTTAAAAGCTATCCAGTAATCCGATGATGTTCAGGAACTAGGTAGGTACACTCATTTATTTATTTACTAGCTGCGCCCCGCGGTTTCACCCGCAGCGGTATAAAATATTCTTTTCAATACACTTCCTCGAAAACTGGTTCTTATCGCACTACGATAAGGTTCAACATGCAATGTATTTCACACGCGTGCGTTTTTTTTCATTTACCAACACGTGTGCGGAAATAAAAATTGCCACAGATAACTATACCTATACTTAGTCCAAATTGGTTCGATGCCTATAGTCGGCGGTGATTCTTTTTTTTAATCTCGGCAAAGAGATATGCGTGTTTACGGCGTTATTATTTTTTGAATATTTAAATTATGTTTATAAATAGAATATCATCAAAAAACACGACGATTACAAAAAAAAAATACGTTTATGAACAAATTAACATTTATTTGTGTTCTAAACTCAAAAACATTGGAATCTTCTATTTACCATATTAGGCTGTTTAGCGGCTACCTTTATACCTTTACCTATCCTTTAACCTGCGAAGGTAAAGCGCGGGAAAAAAGCAACTAGGTACAGTCTTATGACAAAAAAAATCGTTCTTTTATTTAATAAAATAAAAGAACGAAAAATATTTAAAAAATATCTTCGAAAGTGTATTGAAAAACGTCGTTTAATACACGTGGACATTTGTTATTGCAGTTCTCGGCTCCATATCACCCTCGCCTACGGCTCATGTGTGTATTCCGCATCGCATGCAATAACAAAATTTCTCCACTTGTATCAAAATGTACTATTTCAACACATTTGCTCAAAAAGGCATTTACGCAACCTGTATACATTGTTCGAAAGTTAAAAATTACGCACCATACAATGGAATGTGCGGTAAAATAGGTACTCTCGCCTAAGTACCTGTTTTACCGCATACTTCTTTGAATAGCGTCGTGCGTATCCTTTATGGTATTTTTTTTAATTTCCATAAAAAATATATAAGAATTCCACCAAGGAGATCTCATTACGAGAACATATCAGCTGAATAATCAAACCTCCTTGGAAGCGCTTTTGCTCATTACGTTTGTCTCACTTTAATACTAAAGAGAAAATGAGACAAATTATATAGTTCTAATTTTCACCACACGCACGTGGTACCATTTGCAAATTCGCGCCATTTTCATAATTAGAAACGCCAAAGATTGTTGCGACTTTCCGACTAATGTTAATAAACAAAAAAAAACTTGTTTAAAATAAACAACCGACTTCCATAAAATCACAAAAAAACGTGAAAAACAACTTTAATTTCGGAAGTCGGTGCTTTGATTGTGTATTTTCGTTTTTGGCCACCGACTTCCGAAATTAAAGTTATTTTCCACGTTTTTTTGTGTTTTTTTTAATTCGGTTAGTTTTTTGAAAAATGTTTTTATTTTTCTCTTTTTAGTTGTAGTACTTACCCCACACACATTCGTATACCACTACTTGATATGTAAATAACCGTGACAGGAAATTATTAAAACATCATCAATATAAACTAAGTGGAAAAAATATGCAGTATTAAGAATAACTCAAAAACTGCTGGTCAGAACTTGATCAAATTGAAGTACCAGCTTTCAAATAAAAAAGAATCATCGAAATCGGTTCACCCAGAAAAAAGTTCTGTTTTTTTTATTTATTTTTTTATATAGTCGAATTGAGAACCTCCTCCTTTTTTTGAAGTCGGTTTTAAAAATTGATTTGAGTTGTTATTCTTTTTTTTTTGTTTTGGCTTCGCACGGTGATTTGTTGTTGTTTGCTCATTCCCATTTATTTACTCCCCTCGTTAGAAAAAGATTCATTATCTTCATTACCAACTCCAGCCAACCATTTTGAGTGCTTCCACAGGATACCATTCAAAGACCAATAGCGTACCCATAGTAATACATTCTTATCTTTTAGCGACTGGTGTCTCTCAATGACTGTATCGATGATGTCGAAGGCATCGCAATATCATCCCGCACCCTAATTACGTAACGCACTATCTATCACAAACTGAATCATTTTGAAGCCTATTGCTAATTCATTGCTTCATATGTTGGAAAAAATTGTCTGTTCATCAACATAAATAACGCAATGAATGTTGTTGAACTGTCAAAATGAAACCCATTCCTACTGTTAGTGTGTTACGTAATTACCCCGAGCCCCGTCTAGCTATGTCAGAGCTCCAGGTGCACAGTCTTAGACAGCGTCCTAAGCAAAAGCTATCGTCGCGTTCATAAGTAACTTTTTGTTCGAAAAACTGGAAGGCGCCCTCTGCCAGCGCGACCACGCGTACGGTTCATCGGACAAAAAGTGACATTATGAACGCTACGATCGCGTATTCGCGCGACTCTCGCGTTTAGTTAGGATGCAGGCTCAGTGTGATATTAGGTACGAAACTGTCATCGCATTCGCACGTGTGACCGTTCACAAGTACCTTCACTGTATACTTCTACGAAAAATAATAAAATTCTCTACCTTAGTAAAAAGGACACTGGAGACTAGTAAAATATGGTTAGTAACGCCATCTATACTTTTTGGTACAAACTATTCTAAGCAACGTCATCTATTGTATATCATAGAAATCTTCATACGACTTGTGCTGCTCTCTAGTTTTACAAATATACTTTATTTTGTGTAAAAAATACAGGTTTGTAATTTGAAAAGAAACTACATATGTAACAATTTAACAATAATAATGTTTTAAAATGTTTTCTAAATCAATGTACACTATTTTTGTTTTATTGTTAACTAATTATTAAAATAAAGACGGGACCAAACACATAATTTTTCGTGTATGGCAACAAAACTTGTTTTCGCGAGAAAACTTGTGATAGCATCGTGAATTTTATTTTGATTACAAAATTGGCATGAAACTCGGTAATAAACCGAAAAATAGTGAATCGTCATTGCTTAGTTATTGTGTTTAATGTGGTGTATTAAATATCCGCCTTCCAAGTGGAGCTGCTAAAGAAATTGCTTGCCATGGCGGGCCCGTCCGACGGCGATCCCGACGGATGGGTCGAGTTCTGCGAGCGTCAGGCCAAAGCCGCCGCTCAGGACTTCGCCAAGGCTTGCTTGCAGTACGTACAGACCGGTACCAACGACCCCACGGCCCGGCCACAACCTTCACACAAGGACCTGCTGAAGAAATTCGTTGAATGTTTTTCGGAACAATTCGAGTATGAAATCGGGAAGCTGAAAGCTCTGCACAAGCTTCCTAACGGCACGCACACGGGACACGATGAAAGTGACTACTCAGAGGACACAGACTCGCCAAAAACGCAGCATAAACCATTTTTCCGAAGGTTATCTTTTAAGGGTCTGAGACGCGGAAAGGGGTTATTTCACAAGCAGCATTCGGACGAGGTGGAACTCTCATCAAATCTGAACAAACACAACAAGACTAAATTAGCTAAGATAGTTGTAGAGTGTAGGAAGGAAGGATTCGTAAATTATTTAACTCCTGAGAGCCTGGAGCAGCCCGGAGGTCCTCAGAAGTGGGAGAGATGCAGGCTAGCGTTAGTGAAGACTGTCGGGGGGTACATGCTGGAGTTCTACTCTCCTCCGAAGGCCCAGAAACCTCGTAGTGGAGTTTTCTGTTTTCTCATATCAGAGGCACGGGAAACTACTGCATTGGAGATGCCTGACCATGAAAATACTTTTGTGTTGAAGGTAATTGTTTTAATTATTTGCAATACTATTATAATACTACTAACTAGTTATAATAAATGGTTTCCAGTGTTAATTCAACAAGTGTGAGAAACATGCTTTTTAATCAACAGAATAATGATAATCAGAATTTTTTAAATCTAATTCATTTTACAATGATTCATAAATAAGATGTGTATGGATTCTAATAGGTATTGTAAATAGACAATTCATAATTATGTTTTAAGATTTTCCCGTTATGTATTTTCTTCCATTATTAATTGTAATAATTCTAGTTTTTCCTGCGAGAGCCATAGTTACAGATACATCATAGGAATTTGTGTTAAAATAGGAATGTGTCAAAGGTCTATTACTCATTATAACTAATAAATATTGTCACGCATGTCACACAGTTGCTATATTTATTCGATAAATATAACAGCTAGAATAGTTATTTCATTAAAAAAATTATATCAGTTTTTTTCCATAATAAATTAATAAAATATTTTCTTTTGACTAGGTAATGTGTTACATTAATATTTTAGTGGATAATTATTTTAATATATTAGTTGCTATTAACATTGTGAGATTCAATCACTTTCATTTTAAGTTAAGTGACTGATAAGAAAGGTTTTTCTCATTTCTACTTTAAAACAATATAAGGAAAGAGGAATCAGGAAGTTTACTCCCAGAACCCTCCTTCAGTCATCCCTAGGACTGCCCATCATTATTAAATGGATATTCTTTTCAACACAGCGATGACTACACAGGAAAGTCAACCCTAAATAACCCCATTCCCATTACAGGCAGACAACAACATGGAATACGTAATAGAGGCAGCAGATGTAGACGACATGAAGTCCTGGCTAGCAACAATCAAGTACTGCATGCGTTCACCGCCGACGACGCAACCGCCTCCAGACGCGCTCCCCGGCATGCCCGAGCCAGCGCCGCCTGACCTGCCCCCGAGGAGGGACTTGCCTGCCAGTTCCAGCAATGTTGACTTAGCTACTGATACCCCTGAAGAGGCTGAATTAGGTAAGTCTAGGTTTTTAGGTTCCCTTATCTATGGTGTGCCACCCGACCTGCGCTCGAGGATGGACTTGCCTGCCAGTACCAACAATGTGGACTTAAACACCGATACTCCTGAAGGGGCTCAATTAGGTAAGATTAGCTTTTTAGGTTCTCTTATCTATGGTGAGGCAGATGTTTCTAAAAATCGAGATAACTTGGATAAAATTTTCCTACCACCATCACCATAATCAAATTAAAGACTGTTACTCAATGGAAATCAGCAAATCATCCATCAAGAGCTGCCCCATTGAGCTGTATCTGCCATATATATATTTCTGAATTGGTGCGAATATCTTGTTTACTGCTTGAAACATAATAATTATTTTGATGATAATTCGATTTCAATTTTCGCATATTGAGGAAAAATTACACTATAGGTAAGTTTTGGCGGGTCTATTTCAACTATAAAAACACAAACGTCAGCTTCAAAAGTCAGCAGTTCAGTCAGCGTCTTTGAATACATTAGGCAAAATTACATAAATTGATGTTATAAAAGCTATAATTGAGATCTTTTTTATGTAGGCCTTAAACAGAATAGCCAACTAAAATGTACAAAGAGGTTTTTGAAATTGGGAAGAATTACTACAACTACCCCACCAGTGGGATTAAGGTCACCCGGGGCGAAAGCAACTAAAAAAAAAAATTCTGAAACTTTGCTTCCCTCCACCATGAGCTACTTAAATAATAGGGATATTCTAATTAACGTACTTCATTGCACAGCTTTCGATGAACAGTTTCGACATAAATTAAGTTACAAATAAACTTTGGTTTTTCATTAATTTGCATTATTGTTGAATAAGACCAGTAAAAGTTACATTCACCCCACTTTGGGGTAAATGTGACTATTCGTTATAACTCAGTTGTAATCTGTTTCTAAATGTTGATGTCAAGAGTACATGTAGATGCACACAGAATTATCTGTACAAGCTATCTATAGTCGCTGAGATAGAGTTCACTTTCAAGCAAATTTACTTTTCTTTTTTTATGGGGTGAATGCGACTGTCTTCCATACTGACTAGTGTTGAGATGTAGTACCTACTACTTATCGATAAATATTTGTGAAGACATTCGATAGTTAACAATAATGAAAGGTTTAAATATAGGTTTCTTAGTAAAAAAACGCAAAATCGATCTGAATAAGATCAATAAAGTATATTATACTCAGCTAGAGTAATTCTATTTTATTAATGGAATTTAGGACATAAAATAAGAGCAAGAAAAGATTTCTTGTGACTTATGTATGTAAAATGCTTTGACAAATATACGATAAGTACGCATTGATGCCTAATCTAATATTTAGGATTTAGGTAAAAAAAAAGCGATTTCTGTCTGTATTTTGAAAGTTTATTTAAAAAATTATTACTCAAAGAAAAAAAAAAACTTAGGATAATTCTCAGTCAAAATCAAATAAACTAATAATTCTGTATTAATCGGTAAAATAACATAAACAAAAACAGTCTAAACAGAACTTTGTACTTAGCAAAAAACAACTTATACATGTGATATTATTGTTGAACGAGGAATATTGAAGCGTTCCGCAGCAGCATAACTGGTTAACTGTTTTTCCTTTACTTTGTACAGCTTCAAGAAGTGTTTCAGAGCAATAAGTTTTCTCCTTTTTTCTTTTATAGTTTCGGACCATCTGATAACAAAATTTGGATTTTGTATTAACTTAGTACATTTTTTATTTAAGCTATCTATTTCATTTTGTTAAGACTACGCAAAAGCTAAAACACTTCATACTAATTGCAGCTAAACATTTATGCAAATACGCGAAATTCACTTATCGAAATATCGACACGGAACGTCACTAGTAATTTGCAGTTTTCGTACAAAAAGCATGGGGCGATTGTAACTGCAAAAATAGTTGCAATAACCCACGTGTATGAAAAGTTGAGGTTAATGTAACTATATCAATAAAATGTTAAATATAACACCTAGACTTTAACCAAATATACCAAAAACACTTACGTTTTATCTTATTTTTAGGATGCACTTCTATTTTTCCTTGCAACGACTTGAAATATTTTTAATGTAATAAAACAAAACACAGGACGCAGCAACAAATTGCTCCAAAATGGCGGCTGACAGAAAATGATCTGTCAGTACTACAGTAGGTGAACTAATGATGCGATCTGTACTTTATTTGAAAAAACTATGATTCCGCTTTACTCCAATAGATAGAGCTATCTACAAAAATGATTAGATTGAGAGAAAATTGAATTAGTTGCTTTAGCCTCATAGTTGCTTTCGCCCCGGGTGACCTTATTTCAACTAATTATGACACATTAATCGTACTAAAGCCATTATCGTTTTGAAATTGAAGTCCAGAGTATATTTATGGCATAGTTCAAAAAAAAACAATATATTTTATTTCACATAAACCAACATGGGCACTTATGAAACGTCAGAAGCTAGGTGCACGGTTCCAATTGGTATCATGTTCATTCATGCCAAACCTATTATACCTATAAGTTTTAACTTATATTGTTATTTCTCTGTTGTCAATTCTTACAGCATGTTCATGAATAACATGTTGGTTTTAAAACATCCAGCAGTGGTATTCTATAAAATTCACTTCGAGCCACACTCTGGCTGTTTTCGTTGCGGGCTTACACCGCGACGCTTTTTAAATATCGATGTTATGTTTAGAAAATAATGAATAATACCTACCACTGAAGGAAAATCAGTTGACCGCCATCCATTCAGAGTTGAAGTTAAACAACTGATGAGCAAACCATTGACTGCATTTATTTACACTCTCGGTCAGGAGACAATCACAGTATCGACTCATAGGTCTATTCATTCATGCATGATGACGGGTCATCACGCAGTATGCGATCAGTCTATTGTCTACTACAGTGCGTTTACGTTTTGTTTTTTTTATTGTGTGTAGTGCGTATCGAGGAGTAAGAAGAACGGCCTTCTAAACGAAGTAATCACCTGTGACCGGCGTAGTTGTGGTGATGTTAAGTACGTGTTTTGGCCATTCTGTGTTGATTTTCTCATTATTATAATACTATTTTTACATTCTCTTAGAACCTCCGTCTTTATTACGTATGGCCCGAGTTAGATCGAGTGAACCGAGTGATCGTGGATTGACCCAAAGCACCTTAACGGCGGCAGAACAGTCCTCTCGCGTTTGCGAATCTTTTACCAAACGACATTAACACACTATATGGTTTACATATTAAAGAGTACTCTATCTTTCTATGTTATCCATGAATCGCTCTGGTCCAGAAGCATCATCAAGAACCGTTGTTTATGATCTAAGCTGAAAAACGTCCACTACTGGACATGGGTCTCCTCTAAACGCCACAAACACTAGTCCTGCGGTGCCACTATGCTGATTCCTCCGATCTTATGTTGTCTTCATCGGTATTTTCAATAAAAGCTATAATGATCATTTCCGCATCCCCCAGGTTCAATAGCAGAAGAAGCTTGCGAGTCATCGTCCCGGGTCTCGCTCGCCGAATGGCCGTGGTTCCACGGTACCTTGGCCCGGGCGGCGGCAGCGGCGTGCGTGTTGGCGGGCGGTGCGTCAGGACATGGATGCTACCTCGTGCGCCAGAGTGAGACAAGACGTGGAGAGTACGTGCTGACGTTTAACTTTCAGGTAAGAGAATTTGATAATGTTTATGCAAGTAACTACTCTGTTTCATAGGCTATCTTCAGTCGAAAAACTTTGATGAACTTGTAGCGGCATCTACACCGCCACATGCGAGCTAAGCGTCACACTGACGTCACGCAAAATCCTTCATCGCGCAAGCAGAGTTTACCGCGCAAGTAGCATATATACAACGTCCCGACATCAAACGTCGGGCAGTTGCCCACCAGACACCACTCCCGTCTGGTCGTAGGATCATCCCTTTTCTTTGGAGGATGAGTGAACTTTACACCCTGTTCCTTATACCTCTATAAACTTCTTAGATTTCTGACTTGGATTGAAGATTTCTCACTTCATACTCTTGGGTATGTTTTTATTTGTAACTTGATGGTGATTTTAGGCTCTAGACCAAGGATAAGATTTGGTAGTAGATGCCCAAAAAAACTCAATAGTAGGTACCTATTTGTTTTGAAAACTACTAAGCATGTGGCAAAAATACTCTTGGACTCAAGCCGCCTCTCCTATGGAACCCAAATTAATACAGTGCAGTTTACTCATTGTATGAAAAACTTTGACTGTAAAACATTATTCTCGATCAGTCATCCTATTTTATTCTAAACCGTATCTCACTCCACAGGGTCGCGCCAAGCACCTCCGCATGACCCTAAGCGAGACCGGCCAGTGTCGGGTGCAGCACCTCTGGTTCCCGAACGTGCACGACATGCTCGAACACTTCCGAGCGAACCCGATCCCGCTCGAGTCGGGCGGCGCTGCTGACGTCACGCTGACAGAGTACGTGGTCTGCCAGGAGGGGAACAGACAACAAGTGAGCATCGCACAAATGGTTTCTTAGCTATCTAAAGGATTATTGGGTACCATACATGGATAGGGGAATCTGCTTCAGTTTCTCCTAAAACACGATTCTGCAAATTTTAACAAATGGTTTGAGAGACGATGAAATAGTTTATGACCACTGGGTTTCCACAGAATATCCATTGAACTGGTATTTTAATATAAAACAACACGGCAGAAAAACATCTCAATAGTCAATCGTGTCGCCTCTGTTATGTGGCTGCTGGCTAACAATAAAAATTTCAATGAAATCATAATCGTAAATGAATTTAAATAAAGTGTTTCGCTGGGACTGTATTTTACTTAAGTTAGCAGATGGGCTCCTGATTGGATGTGTGCAGACACAAAATAGTCTCATCAGGATTTTAAAACTTAGTTCTCGCTCCGGCCGTCGTATCCGTGTCTTGAGGCCTTACGATCCATACACACGGTACGTATTTTTATGATATTAGGCAAAACGGAAAGCAAACCTAATCATGTATGGTAGCCCTTTATGGTTCTCGATTGTTTGGTAATTCTGTCTGTTTTTTTTTTTAGCTGCCAGCATATATGCTTGTCAGTTATATATTTTATACCAGTGAATGTAGATATTTATTAAAAAAAATGTCTTTGAATAGTACAAAGTCTTAAACACCCGCGAAATAAACATTGGCTTGGTCTGTGAAATTTTAACAGATGAATGCCGAGACACGCAATGTTTTTTGTAAACAATCGAGAATCATCACAAAAACCTATTCATTGATCTTCACTTGATTATAAAAGTTGATCACAAACAAACGCACTTTTGATGACACACTACAATACCAGGCTGTAAATATGACACATTGACTTTTAGAGAATGTCCGGACTTGTAGAGCATTGTCTATATCACTCATACGTTTGTGACAGTCTCTTTCTAAAGCCCGATGTGTCATATTAACGGTACATCAGTTTTAATAATGAGGCATATTGACCCACCGAACCTTACTGCTACAAGCTTTAAAATCAGACAAAGAATATAAAGGTTCACAAGCTAATTATAATGTAATTATAATTGGCAATTTTTTTACTTGAATCAACAGGCCTTTAGACTCGATGGATCTTAAATTTGTTTTAAAATGTGTGCTAAGTCTTTAAGGTCTAAAATGCGTTGATTTAGGAAACTTGAGGCTCAATACTGCTCCATGCCATTTTTGCTTCAAGCAGAAGCGTTATGGTGATATTACCCAACATTGTGGGTATAACATTATACACAACATGCTATTTTCGAAGCATGAGTTATATATTTATGCATAGAAGTGTTTTTTTTTTTTAATGTTTCGCCTTCAAGTAGCGTTTGTTCATATTTTGTTGCTATTGATGTTGTTAGTATGTAGCTTGTAGTTTTATTTGCTCAGCATTGTTTGTTCTCATACTCATTTATGGCCCACGACTTATTAAAACTCCAAAATATAGTCTCAAATTTTCTAGAACACAATAAAAAATATACTTTAAAAGTTAGTAGTTAAGGTCCATTTTTAAATGATAACCATCATAAGACGTGGGCCAATAAGTGAATCACTTGTACGCATTAGAAAACAATATTAAAAAATAGAACTTAATCTATTAAAAAACAGTTCGCCAGTCTTTGCCAATAAACACATGGTGATCATGCTTTAATTTAAGATAGCTACGTCTCATAGCTTTAAAAAAATAGGTCTTATGTACTAGAACCTGAAAATGGTTTTTGAATATGATTATTGCGAACAACATTACAATTAAGTTTAGTTACTCTTGTACCCACGATTCCTGTACGTGCATTTTATTTATTGATGACAATAAATGTAAATTTATTTATACGTCATATTTAAAATAAATGAAATTAAAATATTATTAGGTGTATACTTAAGTGCCTATATAGATATAGGTGAAGGAATCACAATGTTCTATTGAATAATCGCATTTAAACTTAGTACGTATTGTTTGTGTAGTAGAGCACAAGTTCGTCTGCATTTTCATTGATTTTGTTATGAAGCTAACATTGTATGCCAATTATGTAGGTATCTAATATTAGTATACCCGAATTAGTTGGGTTTGCAAAGGAATAGTTTGGTTCTAGTGAACAAAGAAAACCAATATAGATTGCAACATTTTTAAAAGCTATATTTTGTGGCTTCCTCTGAGAAATGTCATATTGCCCATATGACCTGACAATAATTTTAACTTATTACAGAATAAATAGTAAATGTTCCTAGTATTTTAATAAGTTACTTATAAAATATCTATTACAAATTGCACTTGAAAGCAGGCTAAGTTTCTTTGAGAGGTTGGTAAAATATTACATCAATACTAGGGCCCAATTATTCCTTAATTGTTGTAGAATTTATTTATAGTCATAACTCAGGTTTGATCAAATGGACTGTTAATATAATGTACTAACAATGGAACTTAGAATATAATTATATTGTTTATAATTTGTACAAAATCATGTTCTTCCGAGCTTTAATTTTAATTTCTTGGTTGTAAATTTTTATTATTAAACTTTATTCTATGGAATGGCTTTGTTTTTTATTTTGCTGTGTTTTTTCTTCGTTTTTTTTTTGTCTGTGTGTTGTGTTGCAAGCATACTCATTATTGGTAAGTTTTTTATTACAATATTTATGCTTTTATATATAGCTTGTATTCGTTGGCCGCGTAGCTGTTGATGTAAATAGAAAAAGTAGTGCTTTTGAACTAATAACTGGCTAAGAAGACAAAATAAACAATCATCAAAATATGTCAATTTGCGTATCCAAAAACATAACTACGATTGGTAGTACCCATAACCACTGGCGTCTCCACGGGTAGTACACTGCCCTACCTAGTTATCCTACTTCAATCTTTAATAAATTCCTAAGAAATATCATTAAAAAAGATTCTACTATTAACCTCCCCTATATTTCCAATACTTATTGGGTACTGTACTCCCCAGTTGGACGTGACCCACGGCAGTGACGTCCGCATGCGTCGGGCGGAGCTGGAAGCCCTGCTGGTCGCCAGCGGTGCCCACCACGACATCCGTGCCGTAGACAACCAGTACACCTTCGTGTAACAATCACCTTACTGTGGAGCGAATGAGAGCGGAGTGCTAAGTGTCATCAACAGAGCACTCTGCTGCAACGAGTACGGTACTGTACCTATTACTCTTGTGTGAAGTGTGTTTTTATTGATGAATCTTTTTTTGTAAACAAATATGGCATAGATACTAAGATTTCGAGAAAATTATATAATGCAGCTCTATAAAATGGGACTTACACATAACACGCGAAATTATGATATACTACATTGTACTATAGTTATAATACACCTCTACCAACTCTTTTATTATAGGCGTGATGTTTTGTAACACTACATACATACATAAACTCACGCCTTCTTCCCATGGGCGTAGGCAGAAACTACAGAACGCCACCTGCTACGATCCTTACATACTCCTTTTGCCTCGTTTACGTTCATACATTGGTCATAGACGCACGCCGTTAATTTGTAACATTAATTTGTTTAAATTTTAAACTATTACTTAAAAACAGTTTTTGAATTTTTCTTAACATCGAAACAGTCGTCATACCTAATTTTAGTGTTACATTGATGCGAAAACCCCTAATTTTAGCATCATGTTTGTTTACAAAAACAGACATGGAAGCAAAAACACACTAGATTTAGCCAATTTTTGTATGTGTCAGACACAAGTAAATGTATATCATTTACAGTAAATTTTAGGTACAGTAGATCGAGACTGATGGGTATAAATTGATGGTTTGTTACGACAGAGTAAGGAACCTGAATGAACTCTTATTTGTCAGCCATTTTTAAATGTTAGTCGAAGTGTCATGCTGACAAGTTTGATTCGTTCATAAAGACTCGTTTACACGTCTATGGTAATAAAATTTAGTGACTCAAACATAAACTACCGGTCAGTAGTTCACTCGTTCATGTCACTAAATAAATTGGACTAAAGACTTTCTCTACTAAATACTGGAGACGTGTAAATGGGTGTAGTTATAAACCCTTACTCTGTTAGAAAGTGCAAGTAAGTAGGTATGTGTATTTATGTCTTAACACACTTATTTGTACCTAATTAAGGTCTTCATAAGCACAAAGTGAAATCGGGTAGTTAGTTTGTATAAAATGAATGCTGGATGAGTTTACTCCACAGTATGACTATAGGAAAATAATATTTAATATAATTATTATATGACTGTACGTCTAAAATTCGAAGTTTAAAATATCGATCTATTTAATTGAGAATGTTCATAATCGCGATATACGGAACTTCGAAAGAATGTCATACTAAATTTCGAAGTTTGAATAGACATTCTTTCGAAGTTCCGTACTTCGCGATTATGAACATTCTCAATTAAATACATCGATATTTTAAACTTCGAAAGTTCAGACGTAATCTTTGTATGTACTGCTGTAGGCTAATTAGTTTCATTGTCAGGTGTGAATCTATAGTTAAAGGACTGCAAATATTATTTGTGTAACATAACGTTGCAGTCCAATGCAAAATGTAGCTCATTTGTTATTCTTAGGCCGAGACTTCTAGAATCAGCTAATTCAGGCCATATTTTATTAATTAATTATTAGCCTGGATCCTATACAGGGTGTCAGGGATATCCACGCGCAAACTATAACCATGAATTCAGCACATGGTTCTAGACTCCCGACCATAAAATTTTTACGACTGTTATAAAAAAAAATCTGCTGTTTCATAGAAAAGTGGAATACCTACGCGGTCAAAATGTATGGAACAGTATTTTTCTTTTTTAATACCCGAAGAAAAATATCAACGCATGGGGTTTCAGTATAATGTACTGAATCCGTGGTAACAAGTTGCGCGTCGAAGTCACTGCCACCAGATATAAAAAAAAAATACTATGATTATTCTTTTCAATGCCCAACATCTCACATAAAAACAATGTTATGAAAATTAAGCTTCAATATTTGCATAAACACGACGCTTACTTACCTTTAACCATTAGCGATTGGTAATTTATAGGAGCCGGGCCCTGTATATGGCCTGAATATTCCGCAATTATTTATTTGTGCAATAGGGTTAGTATATTTATTCTAGGATTAATTTATCATCATAATAAGGCTTAGCCAAATCTATGTTACGTATTTTAATGTACTTAAATTAATGTTTTAGATGTTAAGTAACAATTTATTGTATTCTTCACTGCCAAACTGCCCCTTAAATTGACAAACTTATTTAAAAAAATATTTAGGACATGAGAAATATTATTTGCAATGCTTAAAGAGTTTGACTTATGAGGCTCCAGAAATTTGTGCAATTTTATATGAAAATAATTTAATAAGTATTGGAATTAATCGCCATTTCACTTGGCTGGTATTATTATAATCGTTTCGAAAATTTCTGCTGAGTTTTTAAGAGGGCGCACACCGATCCACTAGCGCCACTCCTTTAAAAAAGTATTATATCGTGACTGAGAAGGAATTTTTGAATAACGGCTCAATAAGCACACTCGGTAAGTGTGTCTAGAATTTTCTAATACCTTTTATAAACTTTCATATTGAGAAACGAAGCAACAAAATATGATCTAGAGGAATGTAGCCGGTTTTCTTAAATCGAATGTTGTTACTTCGTGTCTCAATATGAAAGTTTATAAAAGGTATTAGAAAATTCTAGACACACTTACCGAGGGTGCTTATTGAGCCGTTATTCAAAATTCCTTCTCAGTCACGAGATAATATTATTTTAAAGGAGTGGCGCTAGTGGACCCGTGTACGCCCTCTTGAGCAGTTTTAGTGAACTTATAAGGCTTTAAAACAAACCCAACAATGAATACAGGGGCTAGTCTGATTGTAATACTAATGATAATAGGTAGGTGGAATATATCGTATTCATAATGTTCCATACCTTCTACTTGTCAAGTCTAGGGTCTCATTAACACGAAGAGAGTTTCTCGCCATAGGTAGGCGATTATCGAAAAGAGATAAAGTTTACTTGCAGAGATTTTGTTTCTTGCTCAAGTGTTAAGACAATCACAGATGTGATAATCGCTTGGCAAGTCTTGCATGGACATACAGGCCTCTCGTAAGTCGAGAACACAGACAACTTAGCCCCGTAGACACCGCATAGGAGGGCAACCGCGCTCGCCAAGCATTAGCTCTACGGCCTCATATGTGATGGCCACGCCCCCAACTCGTCTAGGAAGCGCCAGTCAGTCTGTTACTGAATGTTGACGTGTTTTAGTTATTGTTCTGAGGTTTTAAAAATATAAAAGAATATTCAAAATGCCGTATTGTGCAGTGAAATGGTGCGGAAAATGTAGCAAAACTTCGAGGTTACACAAAGACGGCATTACATTTCACCGATAAGTTATTTAGAAGCATAAAATAATTACAAAATTTAATTTAATGACATTATTTGAATACGAAAGAAATGCAAAGGTACAGAAGCGCTCGTTGATGTCTTTTGAAAAATCTCTTTCTTTCACGTTTTAATTTATATATGACTATCTCGCTCTTTCATCGGTAACAGTTTACTAGTGATGATGAATCGATAACAAATCTACAAATAAAATATCGATATGTTACTACAAACATAAAACAAATAAATAATCATTATTTTATTTTAAAGGTTTCCAAAATGCCTAGACTTAAAGAAAATTTGTATAAGCGCTACAAAACGAGAAGAAAATTGTTGTCCCACTACAAAATAATAGTGTTACATATATGTTCCCGTCATTTTACTACGGATTGCTTTGAACTCAAAAAGAAAAGATACTTTTTTTATTACTGCTGTACCAACTTTGGTGGGTCACTATTCAATATTGTTAGATATTATCGACTTTACTTACCTTATTCCCGAAATATTTTGGCACTAATTAATACACTCAGTGCATGGAATTTGGCGCAAACGTGGCACGTGCTTCTCCAAAACTATTCTCTGTTTGATGCAAAAAATATTTCCTGAATTAAGTATACTTAGATATAAGTACTAGGTATAACGAATTATTATACGTAGTATCTATGTGCTATAATGTGAGATTTTATTTGATCGGTGTACCTTTTTCAATAGATAAATAAATCTAAGTACTTACAAATGTTGCTTATCGATAAAAATATCGAGTCTCATACCAACCCTAACCCGTTCTATGAGTCATTTGACGTATGACATGTGACATTGAAATAGCCAATCACAGCTCTCTTTGCACCTCGGCCCCCCCTGACTTTTGGCGATAGTATATTCGAACAAAATGTTCTGAATGAGGTGTCTACGGGGCTAAGTTGTCTGTGGTCGAGAAACTCTCGTGTAAATGTCGCTTAAAACTGAGTCATTTTGTATCTATGTAGTTAGGTACAAAAAGGAAGCATATCGTTTTCCTACTACGCAATGATTATTTCAGGCGGAACCTTCAGGGCAGCCCGCGAAATTCAAATTTTCTTACGTTTTTTGCAATTTGCAGGTCACTGTCAGGTTGTATTTTGATTAAAATATAATTCGCGACCGTAACAAATATGGCTTTACAGAATTATAATCATTAGAATCAGCAATACATCTCTCTAAGTTCATATTACTGTATTGAATGACTATTTCATGAAATCATGACATTTGACGCCAATTCTAAGTTAAGGAGTTGTATTGCTGATTCTAATGATTATAATTATGTAAAGTCATATTTGTTACGGTCGCGAATCATGTTTTAATCAAAATACAACCTGACATTGACCTCCAAATTGCAAAAAACTAAAGAAAATTTGAATTTCGCGGGCTACCCTTGCGCTTCCCCCTTAAATCTATATCCCGATTTAGTATCGGAGCACTATTCATCTGTATTGTAATTTATTTGATAGGATAAAAGTATTTAATTTGTATAAAAAGTTAACATAACGAAAAACTATTCAACTGTACTGAGAAAATACTAGAACAAATTACTAAGTGTTTATTACAGATATTGCATAGACAATGATACATAGAAAGTGCAATTTGTATATCAATATTCGGGAAATGCGAAATTTCCATTTTCCAAAAAACTTTTTGGTCCTTCACCAAAGATCAAACAACTGATGTTTAGGATAAAATTAGTAATTATAAACATTATTACCTACGTGTAAAATTAAATGTTGTTGGAATTGATAACGATCATTATAAGGTATTAACTTATTAACAAAATTATATAACATGTTTGTTGGTTCTCGAAAACTGCATCACGCTGAATAAAATTTATCTTGGAAACAATGTAACTTATACATACTTAATAAGCCCTAATTTGTATGTAAAAAAAGCCAAGCGAAGTCCTATTGACGATCTGTGTGTACTCATTAACAGTTCAACCAGTGTTTACTTAACAAACATTCCTTTTAAGTTGTATGTAATTTTTTGAGAACAAAATATAGTCAATATATTTTGCATGTATTTTTTTTTATTTACCAGCTGTGCTCGCGATTTCGCTCACGTGACTGTATTAATTGTATTATATAGTGATCATTAAGGGCCGAATCACACCGGAATGGCAGCGGCCGGCGGCGACGCCAGCGGCCCCTGGCGTCACCGCTCTCGGCCTCACGCGACCTCCACACCCCACGCGCCTAGTCTCCTCTTGACTAGTTTAGTTTCTACATTCGGCGGGGGGAAGAGCGCGCGGCCGCCCGCGGTGCCGCGAGCAGCCTCGAGTCGCCGCTGGCAGCCGCGGGCAGGACCACCGACAAGAGGGGCGTGACGCGCGGCCGCTCGCGTCACCGTGGGAGGCCTCGCGACCTTTTCTAGCGATACTGGTCTTTTAAGCATGTAGATAAAGTTTAAAATTATTTCACACTGAAAGTGCTCGCCGCGTCGCTGCCGGCCGCTGCCATTCCGGTGTGACTCGGCTCTGTAGCGGCATCTACAATCGCCACATGCGAGTTACACGTCACAATGACGTCACGCAAAATCCTGCATCGCGCAATCAGAGTTTACCGCGCAACTAGCATATATACAACATCCCGACATCAATCGTCGGGCAGTTGCCCACCAGACACAACACCCGTCTGGTCGGAGGATCCTCCCTTTTCCATAGAGTATGAGCGAGCTTTACACCCTGTTCCTCATACCTCTATAGCTCTAAGTCAAGTGTATTTAGCTTCATCTAGCAAGACTAGGCAGATAATGATGTCAATGGAAAGGGAGACGTGAAGTCACAGTATATTCAGAAGATATTACTTCACTGACAGTGGTTTTTAGGCACTTTTTGAGATTCCGTAACAAAATGGCAAAAAAGGAATCCTTATAATTGTATCCTGTCTGTCTGTCTGTCTGTCTGTCCGTCCGTCCTTATGTCACTGCCACTTTACTCGAAGACTATTGGCACTTTAGATGTTAAATTTTGAAGGAAGATGTACAATTTGCAAGTATCTTTTTATTGCATATAAAAATATTCTTATAATCTAATAACAAAGTTAATCGTCGAGTAACGGTACTATATAAAATTCAGAAAACATCTGCCTTTGGTCTTCTTTTTCTAATTTTAATTGTAGTAACATGAGGCCGTTGGAGCTGCATCTTAGCACTACCTGTTAAAAAATAATAGGATAATTTACATTGCATCATCATCAGAGATCGGATATTCGGATGCATATTCACCTAAAATTGAGATGTTGATACGGAATGCGTTTTTGTATCGAAAAAATGTTTTTCTTTTGTTTTATCTTACACACACCACCGCTCCTCTTAGACCCTACATACACATATTTGCATCGGGGGTTAAACATTAATTTTAAATAAATATGCATCTGAATAGTTATACAATACAAGAATCCCGGGTTTTTCTTCTTTTTTCTTTAATTTGTTACCATCCGACTAGTTATGCATTCCCGGTGTTCCTAGCATCCCGAGATAGTAAAAAAAAAAAAAAAAAATTTAAGAGGCTGCTTTCAGAGCTAAAAATTTTCTTTAGGTAAATATGCATCCGAATATCCGATCTCTGATTATCATTCTCCTGCCCCTATCCCAATTTATTTGAGATCGGCGCAACATGTCTTTGTCTTCCATAGTTCCCAATTAGTCGTCATATCGGTAGTCACCCCGTTTCTAGCCATATCTTTCACACTGTCTATCCATTGTTTCTTCGGTCTTCCCCTACGGTTATAGCCATCCACATACACTCATGAGCACTAATTAGACATCATTACTTCATAAGGGAGAGCAGTGGTGTGGTGGCCCAGTGGTAACGACCGCGACTTAAGAGTTGTAGGTCGTAGGTTCGAACCCCGACAGGCGCTGTACTTTGTGTAAATTATTTCATCACCACTGCTCTCAAAACGGTGAAGAAAGCATCGTGAGGAAACCGACATGTCCTAGAACCAAAAATTCGACGACATGTAACATCCACCAACCCGCACTTGGCCCGCGTGGTGGCTTACGACCCACTACCTCTCACAGAAGAGGCCTGTGTCCGAGCAGTGGGAGTAATATAGTATGATTATGCACGTCATAAGGAAGCTAGCTTATCATTTTAACTGCAACCGCATGACCTTTACACTCGAACTACGAAAACTACATTTACTGATACAACATAAAAGCGCTGTGATAGTCAAATTGTAACCATACTTCATCCTGAAGGAACTTTAATCTTTTCTAGCAAAAGAAGTAAATTATAAACAAACCTTAGTAGAAATAGCGAGTGCCTTCATAATACTTCGTATGTGATGTAGCTGATACTTTAATGTGACGGGTGATTCACAGCTAAAGCTCTGGACCATATCTGAGGATTTCGGCATGTCAATGCAAGAACGGTCCTGCAAGAAAAAAATGGTTTTATTTACAGGATATTATTCCTGTATGTTATAATATTACAGGATAAACCGCTGTCACTACTGAGAACATTGCTAGCATTTTTTTTTAAGTCTTCCGTTGTAAATTGCACTTTGTATTAATTTTTTGCATTTCAGTCAATGTGTGTATGCTGAGGTTTTATGTTTGTATTGTTATATGTGCTTATCTTTACTTTCAAACGCGCCCTAAGTGTAGCAGGACGCGCAAAGTGTAACCATGAATTCAGCACATCATTCTAGAACATCTAGTGCAGAACGGTTATAAAAAAAATGCTGTTTCATAGAAACGTGCAACACCTACGCAGTCAAATGTATGGGACAGCAGATTTTTGTTTTAAATAACCAATTAAAATCTTCAGGGGTTTCAGAATCATGTACTGAATCCTTGGTAACATGTTGCGCGTCGATGTGCCTGCCTGCCACCCTGTATAATATTTATATGAGAACTACAGTAAGGATCTTTTGAATCTTTTTCCACCTGTATGGTATAATATTTATTCCATACAGGTATTGAATCCACGACACACCCCTGCAGTCAATTTCACAGCCACTTTGCTACTGTACCAAAATATTATTATTTATTTTTACCTGCATGCCGTATGTAACAATGCTGACATTGGGGTGTTCAGGCGATAAATTAAGCTCGAACACTTCACAGGACCGCTCAATGTCTGCCAGGAGGCCTAAGAAGGCGGGTGCCTTTAGCACCAGCTTGGCTACCTCTTCTGCATCCTCATCTCGAAGCTCTAGCACTGAGTCAGCATTTTGAGTGGATATCTCACAATCTGTCATTACATTGTGCATTGATTGGGGTTGTAATCTGTAAAAAATAAGTTACCAAATTAAAATTATTTTATAATTTTTTTGTCTTGATGTACATAATGGGCTTAAACTTTTTACAGTACACACACTCATTATTTAAGAGTGCGCACACCGGTCCACTAACACCACTCCTATAAAAAAATATTATCTTGTGACTGAGAAGGAATTTTGAATAACGGCTTAATAATCACCCTCGGTAAGTTTGTCTAGAATTTTCTAATACCTTTTATAAACTTTCATATTGAGACAAGAGACACGAAAATTCTAGACACACCGAGGGTACGTATTGAGCCGTTATTCAAAATTCCTTCACAGTCACGAGATAATATGATTTTAAAGGAGTGGCGCTAGTGGACCCGTGTGCGCCCTCTTAAGCGCTAAATGCCAAAAACGAAGGATGTCACAAGATAAACAGAAATGTAGGGACAATAGGGATTGTTACAAGTAAGCCTGATATTTTATTAATAACTTATCCTTTTGCATGAGATTACTTATTTGCTTTATTCAGGAGCAACTTACACTAAAAGCAGGGGTGATCCTTCACCCCTGTAGTACATCTTCAAACTGGACTCCTCGCCTGAACCAAATATGTTCAGGCATTCTGATAAAACTGCTATGCTGATCTGCAACATCAACAAAACCCATGAATTCATCCTGTCATTTATTTCCTGAGATCCTGAAAGCCTATAAGAGAGCCTGTAAGACAGGTGTAGATGACGTGATGTGCATAATTATCATAGAGGAAGTTATGAATGACATGAGGTTACTATGCTGCCTTTTGCAAAATGTTGGACACATTAAATAAATACCAATAGGAATTTATTCAGATCTCACCAAGCATCAAATTCTATCCTACTAATATTACAAATTTGAGAGTTTGTGAGAATGGATGGATGGATGTATGTTTGTTACTCTTTCATGCAAAAACTACTGAACGGATTTGGATGGAATTCGGAAGACAGATAGTTTATAACCTGGATTAACATGTAGGATACTTTTTATGCCGGTAGTACGTTCCCGTGGCATAATTTCCGACCTCCACGTGGGCGAAGCCGCGGGCAAAAGCTAGTGTTTGATATAATAATTACATGATATTAAGTTACCTTGAACATAACATCCACATCATCTCTGACATGGTAGTCTGTGAAGTTATCAGAGGGGACATAAGCGGAAGCCTGCACACACTTGCCTTCCTCCACCGTCAGCTTCAGACCCTCGGGTAGGGCACAGAATACTGCAGTCTGAAACATAATAATAGTACTTTTATTATTAGTCAGAACAGCACAGGATATAGGCAATTATTGAACGACGGCACGGTTGGCGCCCTGGTTAAGCGATAGACTGCTGCGCTGCGTGCCGCTGATTCGATTCCCACACGGAGCAATTATGTGTATGACCTAAAAGTAGTTGTTCCGGGTCTGGCTGTTTGTGTATGTGAGTTTAAATGTTTGTAAACGCATCCACAATAGAGGAGAAATTCCTAGTGTGTGGCAACATTATTAAAAAAAATATATATACATATGTATATATATCAAATTCAAATTCAAATTCAAATTAATTTATTTCGTGAACACAGGGTATATACAGAAGATGTTGTAATAAAATAGATTAGAGCCGAGCTGTGTCCCGCCAAAAGGCATACAAAATATCAAAGGTCCTTTTTCTCTTTCTTTCCTTTCTCCAAAACAGATACATTTTAGCCATCAAAAGTAAAATCACAATAATTATAGATCATGTAAAAATTAGATAAAATGTCAAATTAAATAAAGTAAAAAAAAAGAAAAACGAAAAAAAATTCAAAATAAAATTAACAATGTCACTAATTCAATAATACAACAAGACAAGACAACACACTAATTCAATATTAACAAAATCATTTCGTATGTCACATAACATAAAAACAGATTTGTACAGGAATTAAAAATTAAAATTTGTCATTTAAATATTCGTCAACAGAATAATACACCTTGTTATTTAATAATTTGAATAGATTTCTTTTAAATTCGTTAATGTTCACACTTGAGATAACTTGTCCTGGTAACTTATTATATAGTTTTTGAGCCATTGCATAAAAGCTTTTGCTATAAAATTGTGTTTTTGTTGCTAACACCTGCAGCTTTTTTGAGCGCCGTTTACTTTCTACAAATCTATATAAATTTATGTTATGTTTTATAAAAATACAGGCTTCATAAATATAGAGTGACGGTAAAGTTAATATTTTTAGCTCATGAAAATGTGGCTTGCAAGATTCTTTTTGTTTTATCACTAACATTGTATTGGGAATCCAGATGCTCGGATGTGTTATCAAGGTATTCTGTCAATTTACAATTTAGTTAAGTACTGGTTTTATTTTTTGGTCAGCTCTTGCTTTTGTTTGTGTTGGAAATATTGAAAGGCTTCTGTTAAATATGTGGTAGTGCTTGAGGTGGCACAAGTTCTAAGTTTATTGGTTTTGTTCCCCAATACCAGACAAATGAAAAGGGACTTCTTGCTTAGGTAATGCCACAACATTGATATAAATTACTCAGTCTATTTATTCTCAGTTTAATTTATAAACAAATACAAATAAACATTACCTCTTGAAACTGTATTGCCTTTAGCAAGCTGCAAAGTGTCTTTCCAGAGTCCATAGAAGCTGTAAAATAATACTGTGACGTTCCTTCATCCATTATTCTCCTCAATATTGTACATGGACCGCAGTAGCATCAAGTATTGGTCTTGGGTTACCTCATGGTCAGTAATCCTACCGAGAATTTGAGCAATTCTAGCAGCCAGTACGTGTTTGCAGACTACTTGCGCTTTCCTTTCAAGAACCTGATGTTTGAATGATCGGCATGGACAGAAATTAATCCGCGGGAAAACCCGGTAACAACGGTCGTTTTCACCCTTAATCTCTATCAAAGTTCTTGATTTGTTCGCCGTTGAGTATGCAACGAATGTGGGATACTTTTCCAAGATGTCTAATGCGCGTTCTAGAACTGCTCCGAACACAGAATGTAGGGATAGCAGCTCCTCATCTAGAACTAACCAATATAAATAAAAAAGTGCTTCTTTGAAACAAGGTTTGATTAAAAAAATACTGTATAAACGTAACCAAACTTACGTTGTTTACTTTCAGATTCTGTTAATCTTTTTTCTACGTGATTTAGAACACACTCAGCAACAACCGGTATTCTAGACGAAGAAGAATTGCTCATGTCTTCAATTATACTTTACGTTCATTTAATTTTTTTCTAATAATATTGCTAAGGTAGGTATTCCATAATTACCATTTAACCAATTTACCAATTTGCCGCAAATTTTGTCATAAAAAATATCATAAATGTCAATGTCATTCAATTTGTCTTGTCAAATCAGAACTTCATTTTGTTGTTTTACCAGTGTAGGCAGAGGTCTTCAACCTATACAGTTTCTAAGACTCAGTCCTAAAGTAATCCCTACAGACACTAGATGTTATCTACTAGTTTATAGCAGACAGGGAAGTCAGACTTACCAACAATGGACTGAGTTCAATACAAGTTCAAGTTATTGTTCTGGTCTTAAGGATGTATCGCTTCCAAAAGTTGTAGAAATGCATTCCATGTCAAGCCGTATTTTTTTGGCTGTGAACAAGGTCTCTGTTGGCAACTCTATAGAGGTATGAGGAACAGGGTGTAAAGTTCACTCATACTCTATTGAAAAGGGAGGATCCTCCGACCAGACGGGTGTTGTGTCTGGTGGGCAACTGCCCAACGTTTGATGTCGGGATGTTGTATATATGCTAGTTGCGCGGTAAACTCTGATTGCGCGATGCAGGATTTTGCGTGACGTCAGTCTGACGCGTAGCTCGCATGTGGCGTTGTAGATGCCGCTACATCACTCCCCCCCGGAGACCGGAGGTCGATAGTGGGCTGAGTCTTGTATCTTGCGATGCTTGCCAGGGCCAGTTGAGGTTCCAGTGAGTCGGAACCGGGTGTCGCATAGTTCGCGGTGAGTCGGAACTGTCTGCGAAGATTCCCCAGTGAGTCGGGGTGGCGCTGCGTTATGCTCCAGTGCGTCGGATGTGGTACAGCGCCGAGTTGAGGCTGACTGCTGGCGTCGACCAGGAGAGGGTTTGAAGGCTCTGCTTGTGGACCGGCCGAGAGTGCAGTGTGCTGTGCCAAGGTTGCTGATGAGGCTGAGGGTGATGACCAGGTATGCGCGGTCGCTGCATGCTGGTGGTCAGGATACCCGTTGAAGCCGTGGGTGCTGGCTGGCTGTGTGACTCGCCGCTCTAAAGCTTGCGGAAGTGATGACGATGACGTCACGCTGAAGTAGTTGCACGAAGGCTGCGCTGACGTTCATGTTCGTGGTCACCAGTATAGAGGTATGAGGAACAGGGTGTAAAGTTCACTCATACTCTATTGAAAAGGGAGGATCCTCCGACCAGACGGGTGTTGTGTCTGGTGGGCAACTGCCCAACGTTTGATGTCGGGATGTTGTATATATGCTAGTTGCGCGGTAAACTCTGATTGCGCGATGCAGGATTTTGCGTGACGTCAGTCTGACGCGTAGCTCGCATGTGGCGTTGTAGATGCCGCTACAACTCTGTCTACGGTTGGCCAGCTACAAAGATGAAATTACAAAACTGAAAGCACCCTACATAAATTGGTAGACTCTATCCTACTTGGAACGAAACGTAAGAAAAATATTTTCATTTTCAGACAAAAAAAATAATGTCATTTTGCTGAATTTCGCAGTCGCAGTTGCCAAATAAAAACGTCAAACTGTTGCAATTGGAAAATCTACGAAAATCCTGAAAATCTCTTTGACTGAGTATTATTTTTATCCGTGTTGTGTTTTATAATGGGATTGCTGATTATTTAAGTGCGACAATACTAATATAAATCATATTTCTAACAGGAATTCCCGAAAGGTTTGTAAATATAACAAAAATACATTTTATAGTTATTAATATTTCACTTCAAATAACATAACAGGGTGCGGTTTCAGGTGGCTTATGTGGAGCTATGCCGGAGCATTTAGAACTTCAACATCTTGTGGACTTGTCGGCGGGAAGCGGCGACGAGACACTACCGAATCTACTTGAGAACAAGAGACCTCTCATAAAAAGATGTCCTTACCTCGGCTTGATATTGGCGACCCTATCGTCTTTGTTCTTCTCATTGTGCTCGGTCATCGTTAAGAGCCTCGTCAACATCGACCCCATGCAGCTAGCAATGTTCCGGTTTATTGGTGTACTGTTACCAACCATACCTATAGTGATATACACAGAACAACCAGTATTTCCTCAAGGGAAACGCGTCCTCCTGCTATTGCGGTCCATTGTAGGCACAGTAGGCTTAATGTTAAGTTTTTATGCTTTTCGAAACATGCCGTTAGCCGATGCATCGGTTATAGTATTTTCTGTGCCTGTATTTGTTGCTCTGTTTGCTCGAGTTTTCTTGAAAGAACCATGCGGTATTTGGAACACAATATCCATTATATTGACTCTTATTGGAGTGATATTGATTACCCATGCACCATTTTTATTTGGTGATGACCCAACTGCAGAGCATAACCAGAATTACAATAGTCTTAGGGGTGCCATGGCTGCCTTTATTTCAACTATATTTGGCGCTAATGCTTATGTTTTGCTTCGAGTGCTCAAAGGGTTGCATTTCTCAGTAATAATGACAAACTTTGGTGCTATTGCTATATTACAAACATTGTTTTACTCTTACATATTTGGTGTGTTGTGTATGCCTATTTGTGGCACGGAGAGATTCCTAGTTGTTTGTCTCGCACTGTTTAGTTATTTGGGACAAATTCTGTTAACAATGTCGTTGCAAATGGAGCAGGCTGGTCCTGTGGCTATAGCTAGATCGGCTGATATTGTATTTGCGTTTCTGTGGCAAGTCATGTTCTTCAATGAAATTCCAAGCAAGTATTCTGTTTGTGGAGCCTTCTTAGTTTTAAGTTCAGTTATTTTAGTTGGTTTACGTAAGTGGGCACTGGCTTTGCCCACAGATTCGCAGCTGAGAAGTAAATTGGGTGCACTGGCACGATAAACAGTATTTTATTGAATCTCACTTGCATACGTAATATTGCCACATTGATTTATGATTGCGTATGATTATAACTTGATAATATTCAGTTGTGAATGTCTCAAAGCACTTAAGTGACATTTTTTTTAGTGGTTTATATTAACTAAAATCAGTTTTCTGGCTATTCAATGTCTAATGAAAGTACAATTTGTGAACAACCACTTCTCAGCTACTTTATTTATGGAGTTTCTCCCCTCGAGCTGTGGTAACTTTTCTTTCTATGTTGATGATTTTACCAATTCAGGATAAAGTAAGAATGTACAAGTACTACTACTTTATTGCTTACTAACTGGGTGTGTTATTTTCTACCTACGAAAGAAGAAAAATTTGCATTAAAAAATTGAATGATTGATTGGGAATTTAAATTCCCATGAATATAATTCAGGTTGACTGATGTTACCATAACTCATCTGCGCAAGAAGTCTAGTCAATGATTGTCTATATGTTTACTGGTACCTCTTTATGTTTCTTATTTCAAGTGTTTAAGAGCCATTTTATTTACACACATCTCTTCAGTCTAAGAACCATAATGAGTTTTGCTTCAAGTGCTTTAAGTACGTATAAGAATGGACACAAACAATAACTATAATAAATTGTAATATTTAAGTAAAACCTTTCACCCTAAAAGACTGTTAAGTAAGTCCACTCGAACTTGTGTTGTGTGCGTTGGCCTCTATAAATCACTTCGGCTAGTCATTGTGTTCCTCTTTGGCTTTAATAATTTAGTCATTATATTTATTATTACATACATGATTAATTATTTAAAGTTTAATTGTTGTCAAAAAGCTTCACTATTGAATGAATTTGTTATAGTGTTCCAATTATTGTCGCGTAATGATCTATGTCTACATTTCATAGTTACATATCACCAAAGTTATTTATTTATGTTCATGGAAATGCCCTTTTTATTTTAATAGATGAACTCCATATACCTAACAATAAGCTGTTACATATTTATTATTATGAGAAGCACGAAATCAAGAAAATATTGTCATTCTCATGTGTAAGTATTTACTAGTCATTTTAATCTAGATATTTTTTGTTGTTAATAGAATGAAATCTGATATTTTTATAGAATGAAGAGTATCTGAAAATCACTCAGATTGGTTAAATCTCACTACCTACTCATTATGCATCGCTAATGAGACAATTGATTTTCTATTGTTAAGGCCCTCTAGCGGGCCACCTGGGGCCTGACTAGAAATCAAGTAGATAGAATATGAGGTGTGGGCTCTATTTTATTCTAAAATTCAAAAGTTAAACTAGTCATTAATAATATAGTTATGGCACAATAGTAAAGTATAGTTTGTTAATAATTTATGAATCCAAGGTATATTTGATCACCGGTACATGTAGGTTTAGCCGTTGTTAATCATGAGGACGCGTTTTGTGACTTATGCTAATGGGCATAAGTTTTAAATTACAATGACGCGTGCCCATAAAATGCAATAACTTTAATAAGTACAATCAACAAATCTGAAATACATAAATTTATATTTGTTTTAATGCCAAGCTTTTTAAAGTTTGTTAAATTGAATTTATGCATGATACAAATACTTAAAAAAATGTTTAATGGCAAAAGTTGACTGTACGTAATTGATTGGATTGTGATATTTTTACTTCTAGTCATAAATACTATGTACACTGCTTAATTTAATAAATATAATGTTCAATATTATGTTATTGGTTTAATTATCTACCTATATTGTGTCCCACAGCTGGACAAAGAAAAAACTCTCCGACTTTGTCCTTCCAAACCTCTCTGTCTTGTGCGACTCTGGCCATGTTGGCCCTGCAAACATGACCAGCACTCTAATTACGTAACACACTATCTATCACAATCTGAATCATTTTGATGCCTATTGCTAATCCATTGCTTCATATGTTCGAAAAATTTGTCTGTTCAACAACGTAAATAACGCAATGAATGTTGTTGAACTGTCAAAATGAAACCCATTCCTACTGTTACTGTGTTACGTAATTACCCCCCAGATCGTCACAGCACCTACGCTGCGGTCTACCTCGATGGCGATATCCTCCTTCTGGCGTCTAGTGATTGACGATCTTTGCCCATCTCCCTTTTTTTTTTGTTCTACTTTCGATTTGGCTAGATCTAGCTGTGCATGGAATAATAAGATACCCTTTCATATAAAGGGCCATTTATGATATTCCTTGTTAGAATTTTCATGACCTCATGGTCACAGACTATATACATAGTGCTTATGGTGTATTTGCCGCAAGTGCGACAGCTGAGCGTAACTGAGCGTTGGTTCTTGGGTTCAATACCCAAGTCGGGCAGTGTTTGTGGGTTTCTATTAGAATTTGTGGGTGTAACATACATACACCTCTGCCCTCTATCTATCGTGTAATTGAAGAGTGAAGCAAGTTACGTTAGAATAAAAAAATAAGTAAAAATGTAAAAAGTAGGTAAACACTAGGGTTGCCAACCCTACTATATAACATAGTATCCTAATATATTAGAGGCCTACGTACATTTAAAAAAAAAATAGTAAGTAGGCGAAACCACCATGTTTTCGAAGAAAATTTAATTAACATTATTGTATTAAAATAATTGTAAAACGAAACGCATTTTTAACAGACTTCAAAAAAAGGAGGAGATTATCATTAAACTGTATTTTATTAACCGACTTCCAAAAACCTCCTCATTTTTTTTTTATTTGTCTTAGCTCAGAATTTTTTTCTGGGTGAATCGATTTGGATGATTCTTTTATTATTCGAAAGCAGGTGCTTCACATGTGATCCCATTTAAATTTGATCAAGTACCTACTGACCAGTAGTTTTTGAGTTATCCTTAATAATGCGTATTTTTTCCACTTAGTTTATATTGATGATTTTATAATAATTTCCTGTCACGGTTATTTACATATCAAGTAGTGGTATACGAATGGGTGTGGCTAGGTACCACAACTAAAAAGTGTTTTTTTTTTTTACAATAAAAACAATTTTACAAAAAACAACCGACTTCCAAAAAAAACACAAAAAATCGTGAGAAATAACTTTAATTTCGGAAGTCGGTGTCTTTGGTTGTGTATTTTCGTTTTTACCCACCGACTTCCAAAATTAAAGTTATTTTGCACGTTTATTAGTGTTTTTTTTTTTGGATTCAGTTGTTTTTTTGGAAAAAAAAAACACGTGTGGCACTCGAGGACTGCCGCGGTAAAGCTATTGCATAGCATTTTTTATCAACTTATGCAATTATAATTTTTTATTTATGCAGTATTCATACAGTTTTTTTTTTTCTTTGATATTAATTCAACTACAGTCGTACCATATACGTACACGTTAAGCGAACGCTCGGCCTAGCTACATGGTAGGCGGAGTGGGAGGAATTAGGTTTTATTTTCGTTACGGAATTTCTTGATTCGGTCACCGCGCTCAAAGCCCGCGATAAAATCTATGCAATAGCTTAAAAGATTTTATTTTTCACTTTTTAGTTGTGGTACCTGCCCCACACACATTCGTAAACGCCTACTTGATATGTAAATAACCGTGACAGGAAATTATTAAAACATCATCAATATAAACTACGTGGAAAAAATACACAGTATTAAGGATAACTCAAAAACTGCGGGTCAGAACTTGATCAAATTTAAATGGGACCACATGTGAACCACTAGCTTTCAAATAAAAAAGAATCATCCAAATCGGTTCACCCAGAAAAAAGTTCTGAGCTAAAACACATTAAAAAAAAAAGCAGTCGAATTGAGAACCTCCTCCTTTTTTGGAACTCGGTTAAAAACAACCGACTTCTATAAAAAAACTAAAAAACGTGAAAAATAATTTTAATTTCGGAAGTCGGTGGCCAAAAACGAAAATACAAAACTAAGACAGCGACAGACAACTAATTTTAGTAAAAACTTTGCGGTTCGTTAAGTGAGTAAACTTGACATCATTTTCTCATCAAAATTTAACAAAATAAATAGACATAAAATTCAGTAAATATCAAGTCTAATTAATAATTATTAATACAAATTACGTAAAAATACTTAACTATGTTATTATTCTTTGAAAAAACTGGCCAAGTGCGAGTCGGACTCGCGCACGAAGGGTTCCGTACCATTATGTATAAAAACGGCAAAAAATCATGTCTGTTGTATGCGAGCCGCCATAAATATTTATTTTATTCTGTTTTTTAGTATTTGTTGTTATAGCGGCAACAGAAATACATCATCTGTGAAAATTTCAACTGTCTAACTATCACGGTTCATGAGATACAGCCTGTTGACAGACGGACGGACAGCGGAGTCTTAGTAATAGGGTCCCGTTTAACCCTTTGGGTACGGAACCCTAAAAAACATAAAAATCGCAAAGTAAATCTAAAGTAATAAAAAAAAAACTGGCCAAGTGCGAGTCGGACTCGCGCACCGAGGGTTCCGTACAAACCTGTAGGTATATAAGTAAAAGTTATGGTATTTTTATTGTTAAATGAAATCCATAACATTACAATGTGGAAAGCTGAAGGAGCATAAATCTAAGACAAGTCTCTTTTATCATTTCAGTAATCCTTTATTTTATATTAACACGTATCATTTATTTTATAATACAACTAAAATAACTACACTAGGCTTGCAGCAGCCTTGCAAAAGTTATTTTATCAAAGTTATTTATTTACAAAGTTTTTTAGTCACTATTTAGAAATCTGGTTCAAAAATACTAATTAAATATTAAATTTGATCCTTTTTATGTGATGTAACTAAAAATTTATGGTTTTCGGAATATTTTCTTTATGTCTGCTATAAAACTTTGTTTCATGCCAAATTTCAAGATTAGAATCTTGAAATTTGGCATGAAACAAAGTTAACTTAACTTAAAGGATACTTCCAGTAGACCTAGAGGTCTACTGGAAGTATCCTTTAAGTTTTGATTCCTTTGCGAGTAGTTGCGACTTTCAAAATATGAGGCTTAAGTTACTGTTTCTTTTGATTGCGTTGACATAGAAGTTTGATTTACTTATTTATTTGATTTTTATTTTGAAGTTTGAAGTTACAGCTTAAAGGTATTATAGACCTGAGTATTTGATATGAATTTCAATATAATACAACTACGCGTTCATGAGGAAAGGGGTAGTAAGTTTAAAACTATTAAAAATATTTTTATTTTATGATGTAACTAAAAATGTATGCTTTTACTCAATTTTTCCTTTATCTGTGCTATAAGACGTTGCTTCGGACCAAATTTGAAGATTCTGAATTCACGGGCAGTACCCTGCAGGTTTTGATTCCCTTGCGACTGTCGAAAATTTGCGGCATAAACGGCTGTATCTTTTGATTGCGTTGGCTTATAAGTTTGATTTTCACAGCTCGAAGGGGTAGTAGACCTGAGTATTTGATATGAATTTCAGCTTGATACCTCCACGCGTTCCTGAGAAAAAGGGTCTTGACAGACAGACAGACGGACAACCAAGTGATGCTAAAAGGGTTCCGTTTTTTCCTTTTGAGGTACGGAACCCTAAAAATCAGTGTGATGGATGTAACACGTAACACAACTTAAACAGCATCTTGAAAGTTTTATATAAGTACTTGTGTTAATTAATAGGGGTCGATTTTTAGACCTCGTTGACCCCCAAAATCAGTTTTCGTTTATGTCGACCCCTGGGAAACCGATATCGACCACTTTGGGAATCCCTGATCTACACACGTGTCGAAGGAATTAGGGACCAAGTTATTTAACAAAAGAATGTATTGCCCTACTAGCGAGTACCCGGCGCGGCCATGTGCTACTACGCTAAAAAAAAGAAATACATTTTGTTTATTTGTTAAAAAAAAACAAATTTTGTTCATTTATTGACTTTTTTATCGTAATGCTAGCGGATAAACAATATTTTGAGTTTTTTCGGTAGGTGTGTAAACATAATGATTTTTTGGCGTTCCAACTCTGGAGCAAGCAACATATAATTGGCCGTGCGAAAAACAGGAATTTTCTAAGTTCAAACCAGCAACACTTAGCAGTTGGCCTTGAGCCTTGTTGATGGTTATGGCGAAAGCCAGACGCACTGGAAACTGTAATCATCGCTTCGAAATCGAAATCATTGGAATTCGTGGTATCAGCACATCTTCTCCATTATATTTGCCACTGATGATTGTGGCTTCGATTCATTTGACGATAGTTTTTTAACAGCGAGTCTTGTTCCGTGGCATAATTTCGGTGGATCTAAGTTGCGAATGAGCACCAACGGTGAACCAACTTTTAAAGTTAAGATGTGTGGTGGTATTCCAGATGGTTCCAAAGAGTTATGAAACTCTATTGGATAGTTGACAGCTTACTTACAACTTCACCGGGTAGCTTCAACTAAATATGGTTTATTTGGTTGGCATCATCATTCTTCGAAGTCAAAATTGCTCATTCGCAAAGACAATCATGATTTTTGAATTTGTTTGCAATATCGGGAAAAACTTTCTACGCAACATTTTAAATTGTTGACTGCATTTGGCAAAAGTTTGGTGGAAAAGATATTTCACGTGTAGTTGGTTCAAACGGAAGTTTTCCATCGCCCATATCCAAAAGGTTTTTGGCGAATATTTGCGCAGCAGCATCTTGAAGTAAATGCACACGTACCTACGAGGGAGCGTTTTTATGTTCGCGGAATGGGAGATAAGGGGTGGAAATAAAAAAGTCTGATTATTTTTCCTTTTCAGTATATTCACCTGCAAGACGGATACATTTTTCAGATCTTTCAATTAGTTTATTTATACCCTCATAAAAAAAAGTTTTCTCTTTGTCTTCAAAATACGCCGAAACTGCCTCCTTGACTTCATCATAGGTGGTAAATTTTTTACCCCGCAGCTCTTTTTTCATTTTTGGAAACAGGTAATAATCACTCGGGGCCAGGTCTGGGCTGTAGGGTGGGTGATTCAAAATATCGAAGCCCACTTTATTCAGGGCAGCCAACGCAACGCGGCTCTTGTGGACGGGCGCGTTGTCGTGCAAAAGCAACACACCTTTCGTCAATTTTCCCCGTCTTTTCTCTTTAATAGCTTCTTTAAGTCGCTCTTATATTGAAGCGTAGTATTCTCCGGTTATAGAAACACCTTTATCTTTGTAATCGATCAATAATTTTCCTTCCGAGTTCCAAAAGACCGTTGCCATGAGTTTCCCAGCTGACTGTGACACCTTAAACTTCTTGGGAGGTGCTGAGACCTTTTTATGCCACTGCATGGAGTCTTGTTTCGACTCAGGTTCATAATGATGAACCCAAGTTACATCTCCAGTAACAATTCGACTCAATACAGCATCCTTATCTTCATTACAGAGGTTCAAAAATGCACGTGAACGCTCTACGCGCTGTTGTTTTTGCGGCGGCGTGAGCATTCTCGGCACCCATCTTGCGCTGACCTTAGTCAGTATCGGATACTCCAACCATTTCTGCGAGTTGTTTCTTCTTTAGTCGAGCATCGTCGAGTACAATTTTTTCAACTTTTTGCATAAGTTCTGGCGTGGTCACCTCGATGCTCCTGCCCGGCCTCGGGTCGTCTTCAAGGGATTCCCTTCCTTGTTTAAATAAACTGTGCCACTTGTAAACCATGGTTTTTCCTGGACAAGAGTCACCGTAAACCAATGACATCTCATTCATTATAATCGCAACTGATTTTCCTTGCTTGGCACTTTGCACTTGGAACTTTATAACGGCACGATATTCAATTTTTTCCATATTTAACTTTTCACTCCCGATTATGTTGCTTGGTTGACGATAACTCAAAGACTAATAGTCTAATTACAATGAAACCACGTGTTTATACTAATTATGAGTCACTGAACACGTTACGACCCTAATGAGCCTAATCCCCCCCCTACAACCCTCTCATTCCGCGAACTTAAAAACGCACCCTCGTATATTTGTCCACAATGTTAGTTTCTCAACATGTCTCCAAAGATATAACTCTTTCTAACATGCATTTAGTTCATCGGCTGGTGTTGGTCTTGGAATCACTGGCAAAGTTTGTCGAATATCACCAGCAAGACGCAATAGAGCTCCAGCCACTGGTCGGTAATTTTCTCTGAAATCTTTGACAGTCCGGTCAAGAGCTTCAAGAGATTTCATCCCATACAATAAGTGAGATTCTTTTTAATACTGCAGTCATGCCAGAATTTTTACCGATGTTACATATTGGTGCTTCGGTATGGTTTACATTTGCGGACTATGCTAAAGATAGTGCAGTTTCATTTTTCGATCTAATTTTAGCGAGTACCTATCAACTTGAGCAAGAATCTTTTTCCAGTGCTTCCAGGTGCGTCAAGGAAAATAATTCCACCACTTTCGTTTGCTACGTGAATTGATTATCTTCAAGCCGGTTTTCATACTATTGAGGAGTTTCAGTAGCTCTTGCTGTAATAGCTCTGATTCTAACTTGTTCTAGACGTGCTTCATGTTGTTCGGGTGTTTCTGCTGCTCTTGACTGTCGCTCTCTCAACCGATTTGATTCTAACCGCATTTCACGTTGTTCGGGTGTTTCGGCAGCTCTTGACTGTTGATCTCTCAGCCGGTTTGACTCCAAACGCACTTCACGTTGTTTGGGCGTTTCGGCTGCTCTTTCGACTCTTTTTCGTTGCGCATCTGCTGTATTTCTTCCAATTACAGCTCTTTTCGGTGGCATTTTTGATAACTAAGATTTTTTATATGTAGATAGATATTTATGTTTTGTACTACACAAAGCTAAATAATATTTCCAATTTTTGCATTTAGATTTGATTGTTACTGCATGTTTCCTTTAAAAAGTGAGATAAACTTGAATGAACACTTACAATTGCAAACAATAATCAAAATCACCACCAAATTTCACGAAAACATTTTTTTTTTAAACTATTTATGACATTTTAATATTTTTTAATTCGATTATTTGTCATAATCGACGCGATAACCACAAATGATAAAACTGTCTAGTCTTTGTTTCTGACTGATGAAAATGACAGATCAGCGTTTTTGTTTTGACAGTCTGTATTATGCGGCAACTTCACACCAATGCGGTAAAAATAAAAGAAATGTGGTGCGCAAATTGCACAAATGGGGGCTATCGTTTTTGTGCTCACCAGTTGGCGCCACTGTCGAGTAAGGTCTAGTTGCAGTACTTTTATTTGATATTTTGGATATGTTTAAGTACCCTCATATTCATTCATATATATATATATATATATATATATATATATATTCATATTATGTTTATTTTATTACATTTTAAAACTTCAAATGAAATATTAATTTATAATGTTCCTAAAATTGGAAAGCATGAAGCAGATAAATCTTATTCTTCCTTCAAGTGCTACCAAATTAGATCCTAACTTTTTACTTAAAATCTTTAGCCATAATTAATCAAGAATGACACAACCATTACAGCTAGTATGAATCATTCGTCAAAATCCGTGTTAAAAAATCTCACAAACAGTGAACGTTCAGTACATATTTTGACATCTAGAGACCTTACCCTACACTAGCGTCTCTAGTGGCGAACTCAAGCACGATAGCCCTCATTATGTTCGTAGCCCGCGAAATTCAATTTTTCTTACGTTTTTTGCAACGTGCAGGTCAGTATCAGGTTGTATGTTGATCGAAATATGATTCGCGGCCGTATCAAAATTTTTTTATAGAATTATAATCGTAAAAATCATCAATACATCTCTCTAAGTTTATATTACCCTATTGAATGACTATTTCATGAAATCATAACATTTCAGGCCAATTGTAACTTAAGGTATGTAACTTAAGGTGTATTCTAATGATTATAATTATTTAAAGCCATATTTTGTTACGATCGCGAATCAAATTTTAATCAACATACAACCGGACACTGACCTGCAAATTGCAAAAAACGTAAGTAAATTTGAATTTCGCAGGGTACCTTAGCGCATCCCCCCTTTTATTTGCGAGTAACGCCACCCTTTGATGATGTTGTGAACAATCTACATCTATAAGACTCAATCAAAGTCTATAAGTATAACGGACATAGGCAGAAACAATTTTTGTGTCTTAAATAAATATAACTATATTTATTTAAGACACAAAAATTGTTTCTTTTAATCAAAATTTCAAAATAAAGGAATTTTTTGTACGGGATATTCGGAACGCTCGTGAACGTGCTCACAGAGATCGCTCAACGTCAACCTCAAATCTTATAAGTGCAAGAAAGAAAGACCGAGAAGATATTTTTTTGAAAATGGAAGTTAAGCACAACATTGGCACTTGTTTTATTGGTTGAGATGTATGATACCAAAGATACGACACAAAACAACTCAACAGCACAACTATCATTTTTGACAGCGCTCACGATGATATTAATTTAAGGCATGGTCGGCGTTATTGTAAGATGGCGCATGTCATGACTTCATCTATGACGATTCACGGGACATCGTTATCGCGCTCACGCCAATTCGGAATGGGTGTAAGCACGCTTAAATCGAATACAGTGCAATTCGGAACGTACCCTTTGGCATAATTCGAAATGTAGAGAATGTAGAATGTACCAATGGTGTCATTCTGTCATTGCTTGATCTGCGGCTTACTTCACTTCAGTTTTGTTTGCGTGATTTTTACTACATTAGAACATTAGATTAAAATTTTACCGTATTTGTAATCACGCTTTGTAATTAAACGTGTTTCAATTACATATCAGTCATGGCAGATCGTCTTACCCAGCTTCAGGACACCATAAACCAGGTAACAATGAGAATTCTGTTATAATTTTGGTGCTGCCTGTACTGTATATTTACATCGTTATTCATTGTTTTACAGCAAGCTGAGCACTTTTGCAACAGCATAGGTATACTGCAACAGTTTTCTACGCCAAGTAAGTTCCCTGGTTTCGACCGCAGCGGGTCACAAACGCCGCAACAACAGCAAAATCAGGAGGACTATGCTGTACTATTTGCTGCGTTGATATCTCGATGTGCTAAAGATATAGACACGTTGATTGAGTCTTTGCCGAGTGAGGAGAGCTCGACCGAGCTGCAGGTGCAAAGCTTGAGGCGTTTGGAAGCTGAGAATAAAGAGGCTGCTGAGCAACTTGAAGAGGTATGTTTCTGTTGATGTTCATAATTTAAGAGATCGTGAAAGTTTGAGATTCAGTTGCTTACTTTCAATTTATAATCCTTTTCATTTTCTTACGAATTCTTTATGAGACTGATAAGTTAGTGATGGAACATTATGGTAATTGGTCTGTCAGCGTAACCTTCCTTCTGAAACAGTCTGGCAAAAACAGATACAAATCCTTCTTAACCATTTTACAATGCAATAATTCCAATTATGATCTAGTAAAAATTCCTAACCCAGATAAGTACAACAAAATTACTTTAGTATCCACCTGTCCATATAAAGTTCAAATTGTTGCTATACTCGCACAAAATACGAATTTCTATCTGGATGTTTCTAATATTCTATAATTAAGGAAATATTTTTTTACAGGTGGTACGCCAAGGAGAGATCCTCCTAGAGAAAATTCAAGGAGCCCTAAGTGACATTGCTCAATGTCAGCTCGATATGCAGAACCCATTGCTGATCCTCAACAAAGATGTGAAGCCTCAGTTATAGGACTCATGGATACACGGTAGCAAATACCGTTGGTGATGATCTGATAAAGACTATAATACAAATTGTTATGTGTTTTATGATTCTTGCGTATAAAAGTAATTACAATACTTTTAAGTTCGGTCTACCCTAAACGTTAAGTAGACTGTACGTCTGAACTTCGAAGTTTAAAATATTGATGTATTTAATTGAGAATGTTCATAATCGCGATGTACGGAACTTCGAAAGAATGTCATACTGAACTTCGAAGTTTGAATAGACATTCTTTCGAAGTTCCGTACATCGCGATTATGAACATTAGCAATTAAATACATCGATATTTTAAACTTCGAAGTTCAGACGTACAGTCTGTTAAGTATAATTTATATGGGCACAAAAGTATCTATTGATGGACGGATTGGACAGTAGATTCACTGTTGGAGATACACCCTCTTTAAAACCTTACTTGAGCTATCTCTACTTCTTGACATAAGTTAAAGATAATTTATTGCGTAACTGTGTATAGTCACCAAAAGTAATAAGTAACGTTGATATTGTTGAATTTTAGTAAGAAACCGAATTTTACTTTGTTTTCAAATAAAATAAAGTAAAATTAATAGAAAACAAACATGCCATTTATCAAATTAAAATTCATTTGAAAACATCCATCGGTTTCTTACTAAACTTCAACTACTTATATCCGACGACCCTGGTTACTTATTTCTTTTGGTGGTTATTAATTAATTTTGTGTAATTTTTATCAATATTCTGATTGTTAATCAACACTGTTGTTAAAATTTTGGGTAGTAAGAGGATTTGTGTGCAGTAACTTTTAATGATATAGTTCGAGCTAAACTTTATGAGCTCTCGGAAGTTGCAGCGAGTGGCTGCGCAGTATGCATAATATAGGTGTCCGAGGGAACTCAGTCACTCTCACTCAACTGTACCATGGGCCTCTTCGTTCTTGGGCCTACGTTCAGAGGGCTCATATAATTTTGGGCAAACTGTACATGCCTAAGTTTAAATGCTTAAGACCTCTCTCTGCCCAGTCTTTTCCCAACTATGTTGAGGTGTGCTCCCAGTCTAAACGGATGCAGCTGGATAACAGTATTTTACATGAAGCGCCTCGCTATCTGACCGTCACCTGCTCTAATGCTTCAGATAAGACCTGTTCCTGTATTTATTATTTCGCACCTTCGGTAGGACAAGGGCATAACTGCACGATTTTACGAGAGGGTAATTTTAAGATCTTGTCGCGCCAAGATAATAAAAATGTACCAATATGACAACGGCACTGTTGCCCTCTGGCGGCATTAAGCTGATATTGATACAGGTCTTTGTTCCTCCGGATAAAAGGGGATTTTAAAAGCACTTTGGCATACTTATGTAATTTTTAGATTTTTTTCAGTTATGCCCGTGTCCTACGGAAGGTGCGATTTGTTATCAAACTGATTTTTTATAAAAATGTCCTTAGTGTGGTAGGAATAATGTTATTACTGTCGTAATTCTTATTAGTACCAGCAAAAAAAGAACCAATGTTTGTTTATTTTTGGTGTAAATAAAGATGTGTGGACTAAATAAATCAATGTTACCCAACTTTAAAGCAATTTTTCTTACTACTATTGCATAACTCCATACTTACATTAATTTAGTCAGAGCAGTCACATATACGGCGCTGTATTTTATCTTGAAATAAAATATTTATGGTGAGAGGCCTTTGCCCAGCCATGATGTAGGCCAAAGAGTACTTATAAGTATACGATGCAGGCTAACCTGTGAGACTACAGTAACATTTTCAATTTTGACGCCATCTTGTGTCAAAAGTAAATACTTCTTCTAAAATGTTAGTTCGTAAAATATGCAATAGATGTCCTTACATATATTGTTAGCTGCCAAATTTTTATTCCTAGCTGGGGTAAGCAGACAATACAATTTGCTGACGCTCAGAGTGAGGGTATTTGCCTCTATAACAAAGAGTTAATCAAATAAGATGAGAATAGTTCATAGTTTCGGACTTGAAAGGTTTTGAAAAATTGGAAATTGGAACCGAATCTAGAAATTGCGAAATTGTGAGGATTCAAATTCGATTAATTAGCACTGCTGCAATTAATCGAACTTGAATTCTCTGTTGAAAATTATTTGTAGGAAAAAAGAGAGAGAGCTAGGTACTGTTTTTTTTTTTGAATCGCGTATGAACTGGTGTCAGCGGGGTTATTGCGTAACACATTAATAGTAGGAATTGTTTTCATTTTGACAGTTCAACAATATTCATTGCGTTATATTCATTGTTGGGCAGACAAATTTTTCGAACATATGAAGCAATGGATTTGCAATAGGCTTCAAAATGATTCAGATTGTGATTAATGGTGTGTTACGCAATTAGGGTACAGGTTTTTTTTTTGTGTTCTCCTTTTATCTGCGATCGGCTTTCTAGCCATAATTAGATGGACTCTACGTGTGAGTGTGGTTGTCAGGTTTATGTAGGTATTGGTACCTTCTCGGAACATTATGATACATGATAAGGTAGGTGGAGAAAATTGAACATGTATAGGGTTATATTATAAACAGAGATATTTACGTGCAATAATTTTCATACCACTCAATATTTAATTAACGCTCATTTATGATTTATAGCCGTGAGCTACATAAAATAATTTACATTTACTCGTATACACTTTCACATTTCCATCGAAATTGCATCGAACCTTTTTTCTGAGGAAGAAAGGAAGGGAAGGAAGTTTCTTTCCGACCATCCTGGTTTTGTCCCTTGATGTCCGGCTCAAACCGGCCGCGAATTAAAGCTTGAAGAACCTTTACAAGTTTACATTCACACGCGGCCCGCACCCAGCCTCTCACCGCCATCGACGCTTCACTCACCTGCAGTTGATAACCAACCTCTTTGCCGCGAGCACGCTCCACGCTTCACGCTACCGGTTTTTGATCGCACCTCTTTAGTGACGTACAATTTTGAATTCGAAGTTTTCGAATGCAACCCCGTTCGTTCATCAACTCGTGTTCGAAATTTAAAATTCTACAATGATCGACTCTGAACTGTGTGACTGTTTTTTTTTAAATTATTGAGTGTTTTTTTTTTTCTGTTGGGATTGTTTCCTGAAAAGTGTTGAGGGAGTGAATGTGAAAATTTTAAACGCCCGGAAGGACGGGTCTACTCTCCCTTCGCGCTTCTGCGACAGGTATGTTGTTGCAAATTGTTTACATTGCTGTTACCTGTCCGATATTATCTATTAATTAAAACGTTAAGTTCCTTATCGCTACTAATTGGCGAACGGATTGTCACACAGGAACAGGATTTTCCAGTAATTTTCTAGTTTTACGCGGCATTGATATTGAAAACAGTAGTTTTCGCTTCTATCACTGGCAACTTTCTATAATTACATACCTTGATACCAGTTAGGGATTTAATTAGTTTCTGATTGAAAAGCACGAAGCATCCGCATTTTCTCTCCTAGAATAAAGAAAATTCAATATTCTTATTAGTATTATTTAACCAGTTGAATACCGTAATTACAGAAACAATTAAAAAGCGATTGTGTCTCGCGTGGATCCACGCTCATACGAAGAGTTAATTGTAATTAAACTACACTGGTATGATAAGTAAACCAAGCTAATACCACTCAGACTCAGACCCTCAGACTTTATGTATTTTAGAGAAAATTTTAAATATTCAATAACATGAGCGGGAAAGGTGAAAACCGGTCGCCCTACCGCTCTTTCCCTCCATCTTTAAAGATTTTCTTCGCATAAGCGTCTGCTTTTCTATAAAGAAAAGCAGACGTTCTCCTTACAACCAACATTTAACACTAGGTACAGTGCTCTAGTAGATTTAAATTACATTCAAATAATATTATGTAGAACTATCTCGATGGTTTTTCCGCAGGTGCAACTGCTCAGCATGATGTCCAGCACCTTAATTACGTAACACACTATCTATCACAATCTGAATAATTTTGAAGCCTATTGCTAATCCATTGCTTCATATGTTTGAAAAATTAGTCTGCTCAACAACTTTAATAACGCAATGAATGTCGTTGAACTGTCAAAATGAAACCCATTCCTACTGTTAGTTTGTTACGTAATTACCCCGCTGGGTTAGATTTTCAAATCGGGCAAAATGTTGTTTCCAATACAAATTTCCCGCTAGTAACATACACACACACACAGACATAGAGTATCAATTGGCTCACCCCGTATTACGTCAGGGGACTTTAAGGCGAAATGTGGGTGTTCAACACCTCCACCTAATGCTTCGGGAAACACAATATGCGTAATGTTATTAATCCATTCTGTGACTTAAATCAGTTGTCGATATCAAAGGCTAAATATTTCTAGTTCTAAGAAATTTTACATACGAAGTATCTATTGTTAGAACTTAATTGCATTGGTCCGCAAACCTCATAACTGCATTTTTTTATGCTCAACCAGCAACTTGTGGTAACTGTTATTGGTAATTAATTGCAAATCGACTCGTTTGGGACTCGTAATCTAGGGTTTATTTACTCGTGCAGAAAAATAATAGCTAGCTGAACTTTATAATGTCAGTTTGGGCCTAGTTTTTGACAACTAGTACTAAATAAGATACTTTGTATCATTCGTTAGGTGGTGTAAAAAGAGTTGGCTTAGTTCTAAAACTGTTGTAAATCAGATATTTAATAGCATACGTTAGGTCCTTGTAAACTGCCAAAAAATAATAAATTCTAAGAAATATAAACGTAGGTTTAATACCAATGTAATATGATAAGGTCTCTACTACCACATTTATTTTCAGGTTGTAGTGTTGTGTTTTCATCAAAATCAAAATATTTTATTTCACATAAACCTACATCGGCACTTATGATACGTCAGAAGCTAGGTGCACCATTATAGACATTAAGATAGAATAAAGCCAGCAAAGCAATCATAAACTGAAGACTGCGTCCAATATCAATTAATAAACCACTTTATAAGTGCCTTTCAAAGCAAAGACAGTACGCCATTTCGACGTAACTGACATTTACTGAAGAGCTCTTTAACTATCCGTCCATTGACATATGAACTGCATTATGTAGATGGATAGAAAACGCGGATGTCACAAATGCAAACGGAGTTTAACATATCTATGAGATTATTACGTTATATAGAATATATTGAGACGAAAATGTTCGCGGATGCCTCGTGAAAGTGTTGACCCCTTCAAAACCGGCTCGCTAGTCGAGGGTTTTCCATCTACTATATTATGTTGTAATATATACACTTTATATGTGAGTAAACTTTGCTTCATGACTACCTACATTAGTAGTGTTTTGACATTTCCGTTAAGCTTTGGGATCTTGGATCCGTGTGTCGTTCGGGATACGTCAAGAACAGTAATACGAATTCGTGGACAGAATTTCAAAGACATTTAAGTCATTAATTTCGATTTAATATCTCGTCTTCTCCTGTCTTTCTTAAATATTTCTTAGCAGTGGCTCTTCCAAGTCTCCAGTCACATCCTCCCACCATTTTTATACCAATTTATTTAGGATCAGCACATCATGTCTCTACTCCCATTCAACTTTATCAGCAGTAATTTCAGCAGTCACCCCTTTTCTAGGCATTTCATCTTTAACAGCATTCATCTATAGTTCCTTTCATCTTCCTTTACTCTTAACTCTTCTCTCTTCTTCTTCTCTCTTTTCTTCTTCTTCTTATCCACATTCATACTCAAAAATTTGCTCATGTCTTTCATTTATATTTTCTTAGCCTTTTCATAAAGCATATCCACGTAATATTTTACTCGTAGGCAGTATATTTGTCGTGAGTTAGAACATGTTTTCACAGATTCAAGAGAAGGGCATCAAAATTCACTCCGTCCTTGTGCATACCTCAACAGCCAGCTTTGACCACATCCATTAATCACTTAAGATGCTCAAATGCGAACTGTCCACTAGTTTTTAAACTATTTTGCAAACTTATAAATTGCGTGAATAGACTTCATAATCGTGCTCATTTTGTAACAATCATTTAAATGGCTTGTCAATCAATCAATCAGCTCAACCGATTGCAGTCCGTTGCTGAACATAGGCACGCTTCCAAGTAGCGCCACGACGCTCCCTATTTAGACAATTGCTTTTAGTGCATTTGATTACTGCATCTCTCAGTGCTGGCACGTTAGATTAAATCCATCTCATGATCATGTGCTCATGAACAGCACAGCAGGAACAGCTCTAGTATGTACCTAGAGCTGTTCCATAATTCCCTCTATTAGGGTTTACCTCAGATAATTCATCGATTTGATTTTAATACTCGTCTAAATTATCGATGTCAACTTAGTTGGGATATCTAAATGAGGTTCAAATATTCATCAAGGTCTACCCTAGTCTCGAAGTATGCACAATGTGATAAGGCGTAGGTATTCTTGTTCTAACCGTTTCTACAGTAGACCTATTTTTAACATATATACATAAGTAAAGGGGTTTTATATTATTAGATTGATCGTTCTTCTTCTCCGCAGGCATCAGGCAAGATCATCAATTTGCCCCTGCTTATGCTTTAAATTCTGACATAAAGTGCAATTAATTTCTTCCGAGATATGAAAGTACACTAATGTATTCCTACTAGGATCATAATTATAAAGGTTCAAACCTCGGCAATGACGATGGTTACAATGCCAATAATAATCTATTTGAACGCCGAACAAAGCCGTCGAGGAAATCCTATTATAAAACATGATATGAACGTGTTCTAATATATAATTACCTTCAGCTGTACGTTTTTAACACACGTGGTGGGAGCTCCCCGTCTTGTGGCCTCCGGAATATGATAATATTTGATCATAAATCCGATGCAAACGTAAACCTCGAATTTCCAGTTTTTGACGATACTATTTAAATCAATCAGCGGTCAAGTGCGACCTGTAAGTGAGGTTGGGCGCCATTTTTGTTTGGGTTTGTAATTAGAATAAAATCTAGAAAGATCCGGGAGCACGGAAAAGTTGATCGATTGTCCATGACTGACTGTTCAATTTGAGTATGTGTAAGCATTTCATTTGCAAGAGAGTTTATTTTTTTGACCAAGAAAAAATAGTAAAATTGCAAAATGCAAAAATGAGGATAATTTGGAGAGGCCATCATAGTCTTACAAGCGAGACTGTTCCATCGAGATTTCTTGGTTGAAAGTTCGGCACAAGATGTCATTAGGACATCTCTTCATGAATTAAGATTGTTAAAAACAGACCAAAAACAACAACACGTTTTAGCTGTAATCCTTGAATACAGCTGTAATCGCCGATTCTGTCTCTTGCATTATAATAATTAAATAAATTCGATCTTGTAAGCCCACGGCACCCTAATACGCTACGGCCAACAAATAAGTCAATACTCGAGTCGTACAAACCAACACAATATTCAAATGATTGTCAAATATGTTAGGAAGCAAGGACATTCGACGTATCTTGCTTACGTGTGGTCGAAGCCTTCACGCTAATGTTTGCGTTTACAAGATAAACAAAAATCGTGTTTCTTAAATTAGCGGTTGTTATGTTATTAAGAAGGTAATTTGATAAATAGAGATTGCTACTTTTTGAACAGCTCGTTAATAGATGACAAAGAGGCTAAAGCGTCGCTTCTTTTTTTAAAACCGTCCCTTTTCAGCTTTGCCTGAATGAAATGACCCGAAGAGGCTCTTCGTCGTTCGTCGTTCTTCTCTTTAATTTAAATAAGACACAATAATTAATCTAAACTGAGTTTTTCTGAACTGAATGTTTACTTAGGTATCCCTTAATTTCTTTGGAACCAGGTAGGTCCATATATTTCCTGTATGAAGAGCCATTTCAGATTATGACGTAAAGCAGACTAGGCAGTTAGGCAATTAATCATATGGAATTCAATTAATAAGAATGAAAAAGTATAAATCTCCATCCTGTTTAAAATAAAAGTGAGAACGCCCAAGAAATTTGAATTTCGAGTCTCCGCATTCGTCGTCCATTTTTGTTTTAATAGCGCCATCTTGTAACTTACCTTGACATTTGGTGCGTCCGAGTCGTCCGAGCGTGGATCCTCTTTTAATATTTTTTTATTAAATACTTTATCCGTTTTTTATTCGTTGCAATGTAATGAAGACTATTTGTTACCATGCTCTTCATAGGGAATTAAGAAAAATACTTTTGAGTGATAATTTTATTGTCACGAAAGGGTTTTACCTTCTTTGACATTTGTATTAACGTATTTCTTTTTTCTGTTCCCTATTATGATGACGTAGGTGCACCTATGAATACTTATAGAATTATAAACGAATTTGACGATTTATGCGTTTGTATTTTCCCTAGTTACAAACACGATAAGTTTCGGTAGCTTCAGCTTATTTCAAACTTTTGACATCCGATTGTTCGTGCAGACACCAAACATAACAATTTAACACATTTCTATTCCGAGTTTCACTCAGTTCGTTTCACACATCGCATATCGAAAATAACCGACTTCTTTAGCTGCAGTTTGAACTTTCCTAGCAGTTCATTGTTTGGTGACTCGATGTGCAAACACCAAGAAAGTTCAAGGCGGCCAGTTGCATCACAAATGGAGTCATAAAATGTAATGGCCGTAGAACGTAGAACAACGCTTTAAATAACGATAAAGCGGCTACACACGAACGAACGCTTTTAGCAAATCATTCTGTATCTATCTTTATTTGGGGATTAACAATAGCATTTGCAACGATGTATTGTTTGTGTTCTGTTCAAACGATTAGATTGATTAGCATGCTATTTGAAACGTTCAATTAAGATCAAAAAGTAGTGTTCACCTTTTCTAAAAGGTTACAGAAGCAGGCTCGTCAGCGCAATCGACCACTTGGCTTAGTTGATCGGAAAATTATCTTTCTGAATCCTTTATCCTACTTCTTTAAACTCGTGTTTACTCTATGAATAATTTTCTTGGGCAATTTTTATCCAATACCTCGTGCCTTTAAATTCTAATACTAAACTCGAATTTGAAATTGGAATTTCAAAGTTATAATGAAAACTTTATTGAATTTGATAATAGCCTCCTGACGTGTTACAAACCATTCCAGACAAGATAGGGATTTCCAAGTGTTATACAAATAGGTACTTATAATACAATTGTAATAGTGTTTGGTACGATTTGTTTATTAAGGTACCTAACACAAGTTAATTGATGTCGTTTTTAAGCTTAATATCTACCTACTATCATAATTAATATGGATTTAAACTTGCAGATAGAGACCCTACAACCTATACTATTATTATAAAGTAAGGGTAGGGAAAGCAACCTCGAGCTGAGATCGCAAGTTCGACATCTCGCGAGTCTAGAAATTTCGATCTCGCGAGAGCTGCGGTACTTTTTGAAAAAACTATAATTTTTTTTTTCTTTTATCTTTTTTTCGGAAAACTAAAACGCGATGAAAACAGCTTAGCGTGTTATTTGGTTATGTAAGAAACGACATTAATAAAAAAATATGTTTATTTATAGGTAAGTCTAGCTCTAGGGGTGATTTTGGATAAAACTCCTTAAAAACAAAGACTAGTAGACATACTGATGGTGCTGTCCGACAAACGGCATCTTATTTCAGTTGCTAGGTACCCAGCAGCTGAAAATGCCCTCTCAGATTCAACACTGGTTGGCACTAACGTGAGCAAGCTATTATAAGCAAACTGTAAAGATTTACCCCTTGTTCCCCCACACTCATAGACAACCATCACTTTCTTTCTGAGTGACTAGCCTATCTGTACACGCAGTAACCAGCAAAAAAGGACGTTTAGATGCACTTAGAGCCTCTTCTAATTCCTCTTGAAGAGTCGTTAGCTTTTGCAACAGCAGCACATAAATCCAATTCACACCGAGTACACGCGGAATGCGTCGCTGACTCGCTGCTGCTCAGTGTCGTCAATGTTGCGAGATTTCACCCAATTTATGCTTCGGGGTTAATCTCATAAAATAGCTCGAGATCTCGCGACATGGAGATCCCGCGCGATCGGGATTGCATTCCCTAAGTAGGGGGTAATCTTCGAAACTACTGATCCGATTCCGAAAATTCTTTCACTAATGGGAAAGACTGTCGACTGTCATAGGACATACTCTATGTTAAAATAAGAAATTTAACGCAGATGAAGTCACAGGCAGAAGCTAGTTCCTTATAATATTCATTGCCTTTGTTGCTATTTGAAGAAACTTCTAAAAAAAAACTTGCTGTAACTCATGGTCTGTATTTTGCCTTACCTACTGTTGTAGCAAAGAGGTTTAACCTCACAATATGTAACCTCATGTGACATTGATTTAAGACAGGCTGGTTGAATTTTTAAATCGTTTTTTTTAAATCCAACTTATTGTTAGGAATCCAAAATAAAACTTGTCTGTAAGCTGCACGTAAAAATATATTGTCCATCATACAATCATCCATTTATTTTCTCATATATAGGTATTTGTCTAATATAATATATAAATTCATTTATTTCAGGTAATTAAATAACACCCATAGCTATAGATATAAATTAACAAATTAATAGTCATGATAACAATAATGATGAATTAATGAGATCAATTAAAATAAAATCAAAAACACCAAATAAAAATAAATCAAATAAAATTAAATCAAAATAAATAATCAAAACAATAAAATTAATACGCCCTCTCCGACACTGGTACAGCTACATGTCTGCTGGACATAATAATAACTAATAACATTATATTAAAGTTTAGCTTTTGCCCCGGCTTCGCCCACGTGGAGGTCGGAAATTATCCCACGGGAACATACTGCCAAGATAAAAAGTATTCTACATGTTTATCCAGGTTATAAACTATCTGTGTTCCAAATTCCATCCAAATACGTTCAGCAGTTTTTGCGTGAAAGAGTAACAAACATCCATCCATCCATCCATCCATCCATCCTCACAAACTTTCACATTTATAATATTAGTAGGATTATTATGTTCTGCGTATTCTTCTGTGTTTATATAAACCAGTTAACAACACCTACTTACCTTCAATGGTGAACGGATGACACTCAGTTTTTCATGACAATAAAATAATAATAAACAACTGGTATTTAATCATGATTGTTTATTTTGCATTTTAAACCAATGACATCAATTCTTATAATAACAGAGGTTATGTTACATAAGATGACATTGTTATGCAGAAATGCACTTTTATTTATAGTTCATTACTGTGGAATTCTGCAGAAGTAATTTTAAAGAATTTGAGATTGAGAAGCATTCTCAAGTATACGTATTCTTAATATTTCACCTGGAAAAGAACAACCTTACCCTACTTATATAAGTACTCAAATGTCTACAAATAATGAAATTCCTTTAAAAAAATCTTTTTAAGTATTATTGTAAGAATAAGCTACAGCCACTCTAATCAGCAGTTTAGAAAAAGGTAAAACGTTCATTTATGATAAAAGGTAAAACGTGCATTTATGATAAAAGGTTTCGCTCCAAAAACGACTGCTTCCTGCTCGTTGGCGTACCTACCTATCTGAATATGCAATATTTCGTCCAAATAACAGTTTCAATTACTTATACAAGATTTGAACTTCGAACCCGAGCGGATTACAAGCAAATAAAAATAAAAACAAGATCAACTGCTACTGTTGTGTTCTTTTTATGAATTCCAATGATTATAAAGGATTTGTAAGAAAAGCTTTTGTGTCTATTGCAATTGCTCAAACGTCGCGACTAGTTCACGTTTGCTGGCTGAATAGGTAAATAGTTAGGCAATGTCGATCCTAAACGAGAGATTTCGCGTTCGAGTGAAATATTTGTCGATCGATGTCGTAATCGGCGCAGTTAGCCGACTTCGGAAGATGCACGACGAATGGGAATTAAACACGAATTAGTTCATTAGATATATTGGAATATAATGAAGCAATAGGTCTATTTCGAGAGGTTTTCTTGAAGGCAATTTGCGTGTTATACTTTAGCTTAAAAATTAAGTACGTAGCTCAATTCGATAAACTATAGGTAGGTACCTAACCTGTCGGGGCTGCGGATTGTTCGAAAGAGTTACCGTGGCCCTGGCGCACAGGCAACTGAAGGAACACGGGTGGGTTTTAGTCAGTAAGAGTCTGACACGCCCTTCCGCTCCGCCCAGAGCGGGAGAGGTCATTTGATGATTTCCCACCCAAAAAAAAAAAAAGGTAGGTACCTAAACAACATGTTTTAGCTACTATAAGGTTACCCATTATCACCTAAAAAGTACGCAACTACCACCCATGGATGCTGTAATGTAGTCACAGCACAACAAGTTACCTGTCAGATTTTCTCATTCGATTTTGAACTTAACAAACAACATTTTAAGGTTTAAAATCGTTTGGAGAAATTTGACAGTTTCGTGTAGCTTGACCTGCTGGCGACTGTACCTAAGCCAGGAGAAACTTACCATACTTCTTATCAATGAATCTTAAGAAAAGCTGCAGGACTCTAGAAGTTCGATTTGAATCAGAACGACCGGAAAAATACCGTCTTCCCGTTCGGATTAGTGACGAGAGGACTCTATTTTGCATGTAATTTGACAATAATACGATTCGATTCGGAACTGGAAGGTTCTGTTCTGCATCAGTAACAAACTTCTTTATATATTTCTAAATAAGTAATATATATTTCTTAACATATTTTCTGCCACATTTTTGGAATTTTATAATTGAGATCAAAAAATATCCTTTTTATTTTCACTCAGTCTCTACCCAGAGTACCAGGGACACAGGTGGGTAGGTAGATACTTATGTTATTTTCCGAACACTTTGTTAACATGACGCTTTTTTTATTCGCACTCAGCATGCAAATTACAAAGTAGCTCCAATAAAACCACCTTGCAAATGTTATTTCAATATTAATAAAACCGTATAGATCTGCAATCCGATTGTGTTGGTAAAGGCATACAAGTATTGCTACAGCGGGGTCATTGACCGCTCTGTTGTTATTTGAATGGGTGATTACGAGCTAATTCATCTTTACTGACATTAGCTTTTTAATATGATACTCGTTTTATGTGGACCTCTTTTTTATTTGTGGCCAGTTAGGTACTTAGAGGTTTTGAGGTTAGAATATTTCTTAATTGTTTATGTCAAGACGTGATTATGATTTCTGTAAATTAGTTATTATTCTACTTTAATTCAAGGTTGCATTCTAACTACACGGATTTATGCCAACGAACCGTGAAATAAACCTCAATAAAAGCGCATTCATTATGAAAACGGATAAAAATCTCATAAATTAATTATGCTAAAAGAGTAAAAGCGAAAAGATTTCTTATAAACAAAAACAGCACCAACATGTAAGTTCGGTAAGCGTGTCAAGCACGCTTGCTAAGCTCGGGCGACGAGAAAAAAAAGTTGTTAAAAAAAAAAACAAGGTTGTACCTCTTTTCACTTTCGTCCGCTAGCGGTATAATCAACATGGTTCCCGCCCTGTGTTTATGGTAACTTGTAGTTCGAAGTTCGAAGTTTTTTAATATTTTAGAACCATTTTATTGAATTGACAACTTTTTTGGCGCGTTTTTTTTTCAACTATAGTATTTTCTGCTTATTATAATTTATTACGAGGAAGAGCAAATTTTGAGGCAGCGAATTTGTATTCATAGTGGTCGGGTTGCCTATTTACTAGACATAAGCATTTAAACGGAATGAACATCGTGCGCCATTGTTAAAAATAAATCCTTGAGTAAATAAAAGAATTAGCGGACTTTCCTCAATGTTACCCGTCATATCACGTACTTTTCAATGCTAATGCAACCAACAAATAACATTGAAAAACGTTTTCCTCACATTGATTTATTTTTATAACTTTTTGGCCAAGGATATGATTTATTTTCCTAATTGTTTTATTAATTGCTACCGTATGACACTGCCGGGATCTGAAAAAAAATCAAGTCGATTCCAGTTATTCAAATTGAGCTGCATTTTTGACCTCAATCGTTCGTTCATTTGACATAACAAAATATTTTAGCTGTGTATCTTGGGCATATAGGTATAAATATCTCACCACTAAGGTAACCAATCACCAGTGCGAAATATCCCGGTTACTATCAACAATACCTCTTCTCTTAATTAAAACTCCATTCATAAAGTACGGTAATGGCTGCCGCGATCTTATTTATCGGTTTACAACTTACAAAAAGCTATTATTTACAATTTCCTCGCAATGGATAAGAGGGTCGGCCATATGTCGTGTGATGGCGTGTTCAACAAACGATCGCGGCCGTGAAATTTGGAGCGAAAAACTAGATTTTTACCATTAAAACGTGATTGTGGTCCGTTAATGTGCAACTAAGTGGTATAAATAAGATAATCATAGAACGCTGTACTTTATAGTGCAATGGACAGGGATCTTTATAGTTAGGCTGCAAGTGGTTGATGCCTTGGCCAAAAAAGTTGGAAGCACGCATAGACGTCGGCTTTTTGAATGTTTCGATTCTCAATTTAAATAACGATCACCAAAACAAACAAGATGGTAGATCGATTAAGCCAAAAAATCATAACATTAATTTTAGCATTTATAATGCTAACACGCATATTCTGCCCAGACTTGGATCTATGAAGGCCTCTCTATCTGCGTTTTAGGTATAACGAACTTTTTCATGGTTACCTGTGTGGTACCCACTTATCACTATAGTGTTAATAATTTACACATGAATCGTATTTCTTTGGACAAGTTATAAAGTTTTCGTTATAAAGATGTATATGTCGCTTCGTTATATTGTAAATCAAAATACAAAGTCCACCCAAAAGGTATGTTCCGTAAAGTATGGTGTTGTTTTGATTGCAAATTTAAATAACTCGTGTATCATTCATTAGACTGTCCTTGTTAATATACTTAATGAGTTATGGAAAGGGTTGATGCTCCCAAGAATATAAGTGAAACGTAAACCGTTAAGATTAAAAAAAAATAAAGATTGACAGTCTATTGATTAAAAGTTAGTATTACGTATACGGTGGCTTTAATAAAGTCTACAACATACCTACTACATAGTGACTGTTTCCCAGACCACCAGCCAATAGTCTGTCTAATAAAACTCCTAGACCGGCGTGAAAGGCATTCCGGTGGTAACAAATAACATTTAATTAACATATTAGAATAAACGAAATCATCATTATTAACAGAGCCAAAGACGTAAAACAAATTAATACACGGAGTGAGGCTTATTAGCAAATGATGGCGATTGATAGCATCTGCTTATGTCAAACAGACACAGTTCGAAATACAAATCAAGTATGTACTAACTTGATATCACAGTAAATGTCGTCCGTTGTTAAGCGCATAACTTGAGAACGGCTGAACCGATTTGACTATTTTTTGTTTTAAAATGTCCGTACTAGTCCGAAAAAGGTTTTTACGGCAAGACAAATTGGAGAAATTTCAAGCAAAATGTAAAAATACGGGAAATACTTAACGATTTTTTCTGTATGGGATTTGCACAGGACAACTTCTGTCAGGTCAACTTGTTGCTTGATATAATCCAAAAGTAAGTTTTATCAATGCGTGTGTAGGTATCTAAAACTTGTTCTGTAAAATATTAATGTATTCCTATTGCAAGTGATCGCCAATGTTTTAGTTATTTGACCTCAGTCTGGCATTTGTAAAATAAACAGCCACTTTGGAATTTCGCTGGCAACTATTAATACTATAATAAATTAAACAAAATTATATTTATTTATTGTCTTGACAACAATTAATCCATGTTCGTTAGTTAGTAAGGTACAATACAACTTAAAAGCTTTGTTAGTGTGTTATTATAACTAGGTACCTACTGAGCTCACAGAAAAGTAAAAATAGTCTGGTCAATATTACATATTTGCAAAATTTATTGCTGAAGTTATTTTCCAATTTTAGTGGTTACATAATTACCTACTTTTGTTTCATAAGCTAATGATAATATATTAGGTACATACTGTACAGTATTTAAATCTAGAAGCTTAGTAAAAAAAATAACTAGGCAGTTTGTATAACCGTGTTCGTGTCACCTGTCAATTTTGGCGCGCAAATTCTAGTTCGCCATTTTAAATTCAATGTTGTTGTAAAAAAAATGGAACTGGTTTTAATAATTAAAGAAGTCGTTTAAAATCGTCTGTTTATCTACCATTTGTTGAAGCTATTTATGTCTACATAAACATGTACATTTTTATGAATTTGCTTCTGGTAAATAATAATAGAATACATATTTAATAAAGATTCTTAACGTGCGTTGCAAATGACGAGATGACAAAAGATAATTAAATTGCTGACGAATGTACCTAACCGTTTATTTTGAAATGAAACATCATCAAGGTGTGACCAGTGAGGTCCAGTACCAAAGATGACATAATATCTCATGAGCATAATAATCATTGACATAAATAGAACCTTATAATGTCGGTAATCTTTCACTCTTATTACTTGGATATAAGACTTATAATCCGATATCACTTTTACTGTTTATTTTGGTGATATCACACTAAGTTCTTCAGATTTTGTTAGCCCGTGGAAGATTTGTTTATTTATTAACAATAAGGATTATTATTGCGTAGTAAAAACGAAAATATTTGTTGGTATATTAAAATATCGTGGTCAGTAAAATTTGTATCCAATGTCAATCAATTTCAAATTGCTAATGATATTTTATCGATGGTCAACACGGTCAACCAGAGGGACTTACACATTTTTAAGTAGGTATTATGTAAAAGTATGCAAATCTTTTTAAAAAGGAAGAAAACTTAAATTAGTCAAAGCTGTATAGCTTGTGACCTTAGCCCGGCTACATTCATGAATAAATAAACAAAACAAACCATAAATTCTCTATGTAAATGGTAAGATGCTTTACTTACTGATGAGGAAACTATTAATTTACGTTTTCCGTATGTATAATAATCTGTGTAATTATGTCTTTGTAACTAGTCCACATATTTACGTAACGCAGAAACTCGATCACCGTGTTTTCTGTTTACTTAAATTCTATAAAACGGAAGTCCGATCAACCGGAAACGTTTCGAAATTCATCATGGGAACCGATGACACGCCCTTGAATTCGATTGTTGAATCGATTTTCGATTACATTGAATCGTTATCGAGAATGACGTCCGTGAATCTCCTATAATGCGATGTTTGGCGACAAAACGATGACTTTAAAAAAGGAACAAAACGTCAAGTAATGATAGGTGAGCTGTGGTTTTTATTTTAATGTGTACTTTGTGGTTATTTCTGAGTACATAAGTACCTAATTTGAGATTTATTTCATTCCATATTGTAAAAAAGATGGTACAAAAGGATTAAAGCTAGGTAGGTACAAAAATATGGACTCTGTAAGGGCACAGCCAAAGGATAAAATTAAAATTACAAAAAACAAAATTAAAACTACTACTTAAAATTAAAAGTAAAATATCTAGGTACATATTTAAATTAATTTAAGAATAAATACGGACATAAATAGTTATTAAGATTAGAGATTACAAATTATTATAGCATTTATAAATATATATTGTTGCTATTTTGTTTGCTACCATGTAGCCGACATTTCATTTCATTTAGCTGTAGTGTTGAAAATGTCAAAAATAAATTGTGAAATATTAAATTCATATGTTTGTAACCTGCCTACGAATTGACCTCCAAACAACATTTAAGCACAACCATTATAACATTGAATGAAGTCAATCATATCAAGTTTTATCATCGTTGATTTAAGAGGGCTATGGTCAGCCGGCGGCAGGTGGGCTAACATGTAATGCCGTGACCAGACGTATGTCACAAACATACAACTAGAGAATAAACATGCACGAAATTCATACAAAAAATCCAAGTTATTGACAATGAAAAATAACATAACATAACATCACGCTTGTATTCTCCGAAGGATTAGGCAGAGGTGTAGGTACCTATAGTACACCCACATTACGCCAGTTATATTTAAGTCCCTTGTAATAGGGGGCGAGCCTATTGCCATTAACCGGGTACAAATCCAGACTCCAGACTGCTACTGAGAAATTCCTGATGGGAAAACACAATAAGAAAGAAAAATTGTTGATTCTGCAAAAACAAAACGCAGACCATACACTCCAATAAACCCAATAACACCTTGTCCGACCTGAGAATCGAACCCAGGACCTCATGTTGAGCTGTAGCGCTTGCGACCACTAGCACAGCGAGGCAGTCATGTCCAAGTTAGTGACAATAAAAATGTAACACATAATATTTAATTAAAACTCTGAAGTGTAAATAGCCGCGTACCAGGGGCCGACTGTCTAGGTCCTTCATCCAAGATACGGGCCCATCCAAAAGTAGTTTGTATCTTTGGGGTGAACCCTACACCCGATTAATTATTTTTTTCGGACAGTTATAAACACATCGGGTATAGGGACAACTGTCACATCGTGGTGTCATTCAGTCTTAAACTAATATTATGTCCGTAGACATACTAGGAATCGACCGTAAAATCGGCGAAACTACGGTTTTCGAGCTTAGAAATAAGACCCCCGGTACCCCGACGCCCCGTGGCGTAACACTATACGCAACGGACTACGCCGTAGCTCCATTTTTTCGAAGACTAGCTACGCCGTAGCTCAATTTTTTTAAACTTAGATACTATGTCGATTCATTCTCTTATCACTGGAGTGGGGAGCAAATTAGATTAGATGTAGCCACATATAGCTATAATTGCTTTTTTCTCACGATTCATATTATATGTCCACCAATTAAGAGAATACTTTTTAAATTGCAAATAAAGATTTAAAAGAGTTTTTAATTCAACTTAAACCTGCATGGATACGTAAATGAAAGCAGTTCTAGCTCTAAATACCAAACAGTAGCGAGCTGGTTGAAAACTGCGCTATAAATTAAAGTAATAAACTCTGCCACGCTACTAAATCGTTCTTGATTTCCCAGAAACTAGATTTTAAGTCATTTATCTTGTCTGGGCAGAAAAATTGTAACGAGCCAATTATCTGATATACCTACTTCGCTGTACGAACGTTTTATCAAATATACTTTAATTTTCTGGTAGCTCGGTACTTACTCTCACTCTCGACATACCTACAATCGTTTGTAATCTTTATATATATAAAAATTACGTGTCACGTTGTTTGTCCGCGATGGACTCCTAAACTACTGAACCGATTTTAAATTTGATTTGCACACCGTGTGCAATTTGAGCCAACTTGAAAGATAGGATAGCTTACATCTCAATTTATAGTCGCAATATTATTTTTTTGCAAATTATTTGTCTATTATTTGACAGTCACAATTATCTGTTAGCTCCAACCGATTCTAACAGATGGCGATATCTGTTGACTGGATTGAGTAAGTATTCAATAGATGGCGCTAAGTTAAAAATACAAACGTTTCATATATAATATTGTAAAGAGAAAAGATATGATTGTTTGTTTGTATTGAACAGGCTCCGAAACTACTGAACCGATTTCAAAAATTCTTTCACTGTTGGGAAGCTACACTATCTCCGGGTGACATAAGCTATATTATATTATGCTTTGCTACCCGGGCGACGCCGGGGCGAGTCGCTAGTATGTCAATAAAAAATACTCTAGCTTTTAACCAGTCTGCATAAATTTTTGCTTCTCAAAACGAAATATTAAGAAGCATTGAAGTTCAATTACTTAGTTCATTCTAGTTCCACACTGAGTTATTTCGTCATTTTAGTCAGTTCGGGTTCCGCTTCATACAGAATGTGTCTTCCTTCTTTCTTAAGTACAACTTTATCAGTCTGCCTTCTAGTAACAGCACCCCCTTTCTAGCCATTCACACGTTGGTTAAATTCATACAAAAAAATGTGTACCAAAAATTGGGTCTCGATCAATTAGTTCAAGATAAGTTGTAACCGCGGTAAGACGGCATAATCATCATGCATTCTTTTCAATTGTTTCATATTTCTTAACGAAATACCCGCATCCACTAATATTGAGAAATGAGAACTCAATGGAACGAATGACTTAAACCTTCACACGTAAACTTTTATATAAATCAGTTAACATATAAATTAGACATACTGTAGTCGAAATTGCTACTACGTAACGGTGTTAATCAAGGAATCAATCTATTGCACGCAACGAGCGACGCATTGGGAACGCATCGCCCGATTGCGTTCATTATTAAACGAATAATTGACTCATTAATTATACGAATATGAATAAACATGGAATTGTTTGTAACAATAGTCGCCGTGAATGGTTGATTTTTGCGTTTCTTTGATAATCTTCCCATGGGTATGGATGGATGTACGTGATGAGACGCATCATTGGGCCCGGTGTCTGTGTGCTGTCATTATCTAATAAATATTGTTTGAAACGTAGTTGGAATGTAGGAAACTTGGTACCCAGGAAAACCGGAAAATTCGACGCAAAAAGGCGTGTGGAATATCCTGACAGGTATCCGTAAATTTATCATAGGTACTTTGATCGTTGATCTTTGATCGAAGATTACAAACCTAGAATTAGATTTTTTAAAAACATCGTTTTCTTGACGCAATCTAGAGATCTCAAAGGAAGTAGAAACACAGACGTATTTATGAGGATACTGGGTAAGGACGTGAAGAAAAGCCTGGAATTTTTGATATTCCCAAGTGAAAACAAAAATCAAAAAAGCTATATGTTATGAGACTAAATCTGAATTGCACAAATTGCCTACATACAAAAAAAGAATCGCTCAGTAAAAAAAAACGATAGTAAACCCCACCAAAGTAATCCGTCTCCCTCAATTAACTATTACAGTTTGCACGGGATGATGAGTAGCAACGCCACTCTCACTTTTTTTTCAATTTCTAGCCCACTGAGGAAATTAGACCAGAAACATTCGATTTAATGATACAAGAACGCATGGGTTAATTTGAAAAACAAAAGCTTTTTTTTTGTGGCTACGTATTTGATTGGCCGGTGTGTATTTTACTTTAGTTTTGATAGAATTAATAATGAGGCCAGTGCACATTGTCGAAATACTCTTTTTACTTATGTGTGTGTAGTAAATTAGGTACTTTCATTTTATGATTTTAATCGCTTTAGAAGTGATTTGTTCAAAAATTCTGAAAATATTAATATTTTGGACGACCCTCAGGGATACGGGCGTACTTTTATGTTATTTACATTTTGACAGATCTTCAAAAGTAGTTCTCATTCTCAATTGAGATCGGTTTGATGATAGGGGCCAATGTTTGTACTTTCATCCTTTACTACGATTAGAAGGGGAAGTCACAATCTGTCAACGCATTCTAAAGCAGCAATCACACTTATAGTATTTGAAGCACGTTCCAATTTGTTCGAAAATCACGTAATACGTCCAAACATATAATTTGTAACTTGAAACGTTACGAAATTAATATATGACAGTCTGATATCAAATTGTCAAATGTTGGTTGTTTTACTGAACATGATATGATTCGTTTCGTCTCAGTGAAAGTAGGTTGGAATAATTTGGGGGCGTGTGCCGTCAACTAGAGTGTTGCGTTAAAACAACGATTAGCAAAAAAACGCCGGCTGTTATAATATTTCTGCACCGTCTAGTCCGTATAACTTGACAGTTAAGATGTCTACGTAATTTAAGTAAAAACGCACAAGTACTGGAAACTGTATTATGAGTGGAGACGGTTGAGTTCCTCATGCTGTAAGATGTTTTTGCCATCGGTTTTTACCGCCGATGTGTTTATTTTTTGAGCGTGAATGGCGTGATGTGTAATGGCCGCATGTCTCGACAGCCAGTATAAACTAGAATAACCACTTTTACACCACGATTGTACAAATAAACACCCTGATTTACAGAGCCCTGCACAATCGTAATTTACAACCCTGCAATCCGACGTTAATTAGCCGCTACAATTATAAAACGATATATTTAATCTCAAAGCTGACACTTACACCAATGAAACGCACATCGGTGTAATATAAAACGCAGCGTTTCTGTCGATAATTAGGCGTTGACACGCGATGCGGCGCGGTATGCAGCACGCGTTCGATTGGCTATTGCAGACGCTCTTTAGCATTCCGCCATGTTTATTGTTAAGACATTCGAAATTTAAATTACGAAAGGAAGAAATATGATTTTGATTTCGTTAATATGTCACTTTTAAGTCTTTTTTTTATTATTATGTAATGAAATTTTTGAAAAAAAAAATAACAGAACATGTTTCCAATCTCTTTCGTAATAGTCTTTATTATTGGAGCGAATACATTATCGTTAAGAAATTTAATTACAGGTATAATGTATATTAATGGCTATATGTTATGTAGATTGCAGATAATGTCTTTCGGAAATGTGTGTTGTGGTAATGTCAATAACAAATCATGCGACGAATTTAAAACGAATGATTCTGTTCAAGGAATTCCACTCTAATGGATAGCTATATACAAGTGAGGTATATAGCTCTCCTATATTTTACAGAATTTTACAAAAAGGCTACTGTAGTGTATCTATTTAATAGATATGTAAACACTGTCTCATTCCCACAAGAGGAGTTGCTGCTGTCACTAATGTCATCTGTCAGTTACGAGGAATGGCGGGAAACAGACAAAAGTGAAGAGGGTCTGCACGATAGAGCATGGTGTGGTAGTGAGCTAGTGAAGTGATATATTCAACTTAAATAAGGAATCAACAGGATTCTACAGCTACTTTGGTACCTATTCGTAAATATCGTATAGAAGACCGTTCTTATTTAGACGTTGTTATGAGGAGTTCTAAATAATAATAGCCGCACGGGTCGACCAAATGTTAAGCGACGCTTGTCGCTGTCGACTCGTGGATGGGTGACCACCCATAACATAATCGAGACCCTTCTGCGCCCCGGAAAGGTTTCGGCTGTCATTCGTAAATCTTTGACAGTTGTTATACGGGTAGTCAGAATCCCCAGCAGTCTTACCGAGGGGTATCGTGTTACCCAGTAACTGTGTTGTGGAGGTCAGATAGGCAGTTGCTCCATGTAAAATACTGTTCTTCAGGTGCATCCGGTTAGACTGCAAGTCGACCCCAACATAGTTGAGAAAAGGCTACGTAGATTGATCTTTATATTTAAAAATATTTATTCCAAAATTTTCATTATTACACCTCATACCCTATTTGTCTCTGCATCACCCAAAGGTTGACTGGTAGAAAATGCCTATGGCATTAAGTCCGCCTCTGTACATTTGTGTGCTCAAAGTATTAAATAAATAAATTGCTTGATTGATCTTGTTATGTAACTCATTAAGTAATCCATCATCTCAATCTCTACCGCCCACAGCTTCAAATCTACCTCTTCCTCATGACATGACGTCACAACTACAACACACCATCTTACACATACCCCAAGTCTTAACCTACAAAAAGGTTATGAAAACCATCACATTACCCCACTTTTAAAGATCGAAACACACTATTACGGTAACAGTACAGTTAAATTAATCACCCTCCTATGAAAATCTTCCGCGTTACCTTAAAACCTCGCTTTTAAGTTGTTCCACGTAATTTGACCGTACACATTATTAGACTGAGAAAATGCTATGTGTTCTTTGCCTTATGTAAGGTAAGGTATCATCACTCTCTATGACGTAAGGGTAAGATGGTAAAACCTAGTGCTTAATTTTGATTGGCAGCCTTATGTTTTGTGGGGTAATACTGTAATAGAATTGTTTTGTTCAATTGGTGTGACGGGTAAGATGAAGAGGTTTGACGGGTAGGTATGTGTTTATGTCGGTTGTGAAAAGCTTAGTTTGAAGTACTTACCAAATTTAAGTAGATAAATTGCAGCAGTTTGCAAATAAACGGCGATGTTTATTCTATAGAGCTTCCTTCGAAATTCAAATCAGCGAACTCGTTTGTTTTTAAAGTCAGTCATCGTGGATTCACACATAAACACCGATCGAAATTCGAAATAATGCCGCGAAACAAAATAATATCTACCGATTCGACAAAAATCACAATATGGAAAATTACGATTCATCCATGTGTTGAATGTTAGTTACTGAGCAAAACCTTTGAAAATGGAGAAACTGAATAAAGGTATAATATTGCCATTTAATAAATCCTGTTTAGTACCCAATAACTCGCGTAGCGTGAAATATTCCCAAAGAAAATCAGATATCTTTACAATTAACTGTTCACATACGAAATCTATAAACTTTCTCTGTGATCACGCATGCTGGCTGCAAATAAAATTGTCAAATAAATCTTGTAAATTAAATTAAATACAAACGCGTTTAGAAAGCATGAAAAACATTAAATACTTTTGTTTTATTTATTGTTAATTGTTTTGCGTGTAAATGCAACAGTTGAAGGAAAATACATAGTTATAATAATTTGCACAATGTCTTTGTGAATGCACTGTCTGTGTATGGTGCACTCATGCGTAGGGTAAAGGCGGTTACACAAACACGTCTTTGAATTAAAGGTTAATAATAAAATAAAAACATACAACCTTGGATAAATAAAATACTATATTTTTTCATGAAACATTCAATGTTAAGGTAAGATTAGCAATAAAGAGGCACGTTGACGATGATTTTCATGATTTACGTACGATGTTTAAATGCCTAAATATGATCTTCCTCTATCTATCACCAATGTAACACCGCCAAGCGAATTGTCATGATTTTCTTATTTAACGATAGCGCGTAGACATTTTATTATCTAATGTTTATGTCTACGGCGAATTTTACGATTAAAACCTAATTAATTTACTATTAATAAGCAAATAAATAATTCTTCAATCAAAGTAAAGTTTTGTGACTAAGTAAACACATCTTTACCACATCGTTAACTAACACTGATTGGTATGCGGCTGTCCACCATTTTTAAGAGCGTCGCGTGCGCACAGAACTATCGCTAAGTTATTGGGACGCCTAATAATTATCGTAAGTAAACGACCATAACCAGCAATAATTACTTTTTACTACCATGTCTATATTCACGCTTGTGTTCACAGAAGGGTTAGGCAGTACAGGCCTTTTGCCCTCGTACAGGACTTTGTGGTTTTTCAGATAAATTGTTGTTTTTATTTATTTTTATTTATTTATGTTTGTGTTTTCATATTTAGTTTGTGTTCTTTCTGTGCGAGTTCCAATAAATCCTTTTTCTTTCTTTTTAATACCCACATTTCGCTAGTTATGTTTAAGTCCCATGCTTCTCTTTCTATACTCCGTGGTCCCATGTGATAGGGTGCGAACCTATCGCCGTAAACCGGGCAATAATCTAGACTTCGGCACCCTAATTGCGTAACACACTACCAATCACAATCTGAATCATTTGAAGTTTATTGCTAATCCATTGCTTCATATGTTCGAAAAAATTGTCTGCTCGACGACGTAAATAGCGCAATGAATGTTGTTGAACTGTCAAAATGAAAGCCATTCCTTCTGTTAGTATGTTATGCAAATACCCCGCGGGTTGTCACTAAGACAAACAGAACTTTGAAACTGATTGCGTGATTTGTGTGAAAAAAATAAGAAATCTTAAGGAATAAGGAAATAATTAAAATTGTAATAATAATTGTTTGAGTGAGGCTTAAAATATTGGCTAATGTAATATCAATCATGTGTTATGTAATAGAGGAAATTCAATAAGTGTCAAAGTATTGCATCAAAGCAAATAAAACATCTAAAGTTGTATTAATTCCGCTTTAAAATTAAATATGCTTATTGTTATGCGAAACTATTTATATTCAACATATATATATATATATACAGACTGGCAGGAACATCGACGCGCAACTTGTTACCATGGATTCCGTACATGATTCTGAACCGCTCTGCGTTGAAATTACGCGTCGGTTATTGGAACGAAGTTCCTTATCGCACGGTACGGACTTGGCGGATGGGGGCTAGGCGAAAAAAAGTGTAAAAGTTTTCCATCACGAGTTTCCGTCACGACCCTTTCTTTAGTGTAGACGGTTATCCATAGCGCGTATGCTATTGGCTGTGCCCAGTCATAGGTGCGCGCTTATTGGTTCAAGGCAGCCAGTAAGTTCGCCCAGGCTGCTCAGGTATAGTTTTTTTTATGTGATTAATTTATATTTAAGCAAAAAAATTGATATTACCACTCTATTATTTTTTATAGCCAATTCATTGATAAATAGGCAAAAAAACTACGAAAGGAACTTCGTTCCAACCGAGTGTTCCAAGACACTCACTCAGAAATTGCTGTTCGATACGTTTTGACCGTGTAGGTATTGCACTTTTCTATGAAACAGCAGTTTTTTTTTATAACCGACCAAATTTTTTTACTCTAGGGGGTCTAGAATCATGTGCTGAATTTATGGTTACAGTTCGCGCGTCGATGTCCCTGCCATCCTATATCCTAACTATCCTATCCTAACTAATATTATAAATGCGAAAGTAAGTTTGTTTGTTTGTTTGTTACCTTTTCACGCCTAAACCACTGAACCGATCACCCTGAAAATTTGCATATACGTTGTCAGATGTACAGAAACGGACATAGGGTACCTTTCATCCCGAAAAAAAGTACTGTTCACGAGGAAAACAACAATAACGTTCTTATGATAATAGATGGCGCCACGTGTCTTTCGATCATGATTGAATTATAACCCGAATTGATAGTCAAAGTCTAAATTAGCGCGAGCGAAGCCGCGGGCAAAAGCTAGTATTATTATAATTTAAATTCGCTTTTCGTGTCTGTCTGTGTGACCGCGTTTTTCTTCTAAATTCCGCAACGGATTTTGATGCGGTTTTCACCATCATTTAGAGCATTTATTCCGGAAAGTTTATGTGTTAATTACACTGATATTAAACTTACATTTAATAAAGAAATTTCAATGTTTTGTCAAGTCGCAAAAGCTGTGCGAAGCAGGGACGGATCGCTAGTATTCAATATAAGAATACGTTTGGTTAGCTAGGTCAACACTCATCATTGTGTATTTTGTAGTGTTTGATTTATTTTTATGTATTTTGTGGTTTACAATAAAGAATAACACACTAATATAAAATAAGTTTGCTTTTTATGCATAAGTATATTATGCAGACTGCCTCGCTGATCTAGTAGCCACGGCTACGGCTTCTGAACGTCGGTTCCTGGGTTGGATCCCCGAGTCGAACAAAGTTTTATTTGGTTTTCCCAATCGGAAACACCCAGTAGTGGCTTGGATTTATACGCAGTTAATAGGCCTCGATTTTAAGGAATTGGGGGTTATTTCGAAATAACCAATTTGATAGTACGTACCCCGCTCGTATTAGCGATGATAAAATACCAGCACCCTAATTACGTAACACACTATCAATCACAATCTGAATCATTTTTAAGCCTATTGCTAATCCCTTGCTTCTTAAGTTCGAAAAATGTGTCTGCTCAACAACGTAAATAACGCAATAATAATAATAATAAATGTAAATAAATGAATGACATAATAATAAATCTTTATTTCAGACATGAACAGTCCATATGTTGGTTAGTGACGGGTTAGTAACAGAAAGGACTTATAGTATATTAGTATCGTTAGTAAGGACACAAACACAGTTAAATTGCCCGAGCCCGCCCTCGTGGCTCAGTGTGGTAGCACCATAGGTACACCTTATAATAATTATCTTCGTGTACCTATAGATAATTCTACCCAGCGCCATTGTATAGGTCAGTCTGGCCTGTTAACAATGATTTTCAGGATGCCATTGCGAGTGCTACGCAAGTGTTGTAGCAAGGAAGCAGCTTTTTTACGCATGATGGCATGAAAACCATCCGTGCGAGCTTTGGCAAACATGCCCGATGCACTACAACGCCGCGGCAGCTGCAACAGCATCCTGAAAGCGTTGTTATATTGTACGCGCAAGATGTTGTAGGCTCGGCTTGTATATGACACCCACAGGCCGCTCGAATATAAGGTCTGACAGACCGCTTTAAATAAGGTCACCTTAACGTCTGCCGTGCAGCGAGCAAACCTGCGGGCGAGCATATAATGCAATGAATGTTGTTGAACTGTCAAAATGAAACCCATTCTTACTGTTAGTGTGTTATGTAATTACCCTAATAATATTAGGTACCTAAATAATATTAGTTATGTGATATGGAAGTGGAAATTGCTGATTTCAGGCAAAATCATGGAAATGGTAGTGACAAAGCAAACATAGACCTTAAAAGAAAAAAACCTAAATATTCATTTGAAGTTTTAAAATGTAATAAAATAAACATAATATGAATTTATGGGTACTTAAACATATCCAAAACAACAAAATAAAAGTAATGACAGGACCTTACTCGGCAGTGGCGCCAACTGGTGAGCACAAAAACGATAGCCCCCATTTGAACGATTGCTACAATCGTCAAAATAAACACAATGTCGTGTCGATCGCGATATGTTTGTGTCTAACCGCGGAAAGGCGTGACTCTCGTCCACAATAAACTTCAACACGGTAGGGTTGGCCAATGATATGATTAATATCTTTCAAGAATTAATTTCCTTTCGAAAATCTGAATATCGATTTCGAATTGGTTAGAAACAAGTGAAGCAATAACAGGGCTATTGCTACACAGTGGACTGGTTACGTTATTATTTGAATAGAAGGGTTATTATTATAGCTTGACCCATGGTATAATAATATACTTCGCCAGGTATAGCTTATTATTGTAGTATTGATGCCATTGATCTAACGAGTAAGCTATGTTATTCTGTCCCCCGAACAGTTCATGTACGTCCAGGTGCGAGCACGAACTCTGTTCGCGCTAAATTCTTGTCGTACGAACTCTGGCTTACGCTGCCCTATTCATAGAATGTTGGAATCCTATAATTCAAATTTCATTGATTACTATTACATATATTTGCATACTCGAAAAATAAATTTAAATCTATTATTATAAATTTCTTATCCTAATTGTAATCTTATTATTTTTTATTTATTGCATAATTTAAGTAAATGAAATTGTTTCTTATCTGATTTGGTTTTGTAGCTATAGCTAGCTTTATAGTAACTTATTTATTTATTTCAAAATATTTGTTAATTTTGGTAATGCTCGTCTAGTGGCAACCACTGATCTTTAAATATGTCTTATCTGCGGATAATGCAGTGGACTGCAACATTACTACTTAAAGTTTTGTTAACCTTATGTATTATATATGTTGTAGTTGTTTATTATCCCTTAATAAATAAAATAAAATAGCATTCCGAGACACAGCGGTCACGTGGGAGACACAAGTCTACGTCATCACGACGTAAGTCGGGACCGTTACCACTGGACCGCCCCTGCTGAGTTTATCCTACAGTTCTTCCTCTTAGTGGACAATAAGAGTATCTATATTTTTATTATCATTCATAAAGTCATCATTATTTTATAACATTTTAATGCAACTCGTTCAACCCTACACGTTTCCAACAAAAAAATCATGACGCAAATGATTGTATTGCAGTTGGTCGTCAATACAATATTGTGTAACCATGCAATGCAGTGAAATTTGATGATAGCCCCCTTTGTGATGGTATGTGGCTTCCACTTAATTTGGTGATTTGTAGAGCTATGTAATATTTTTTGACAATATTGTTACATCACATAGTATATTTTCTTAGCATGTACCTACCAAATTTTATTGTGGTAGTAAAGTAAATATATTATAGAGTTATTCGTGGAGTTTCTTGCCCGTTCTTCTCCATAGGAACCTACTACGCTTTGGAAATAGACAACTAGCTTCATCTTTCTGACTGACCGACCCCTTGACATTCCCTTGATTTCGAAAATGAAATACGACTAAGTTTACGTAGATAGAGGTTTAACGAATTAACAAAAGAAAAACTTAATAACAAACTACGTTCGATTTTTAAAATAAAATAATAATATGTTGATTCAATGACATCATTGTAAACTCGTTTACAATAAAGTCCCAATAATGATTCGTGTGAAACTGGATTTTTGAATAAAACAATCTGTTTAAAATTAAAAGCCATTTGTTGAAACTACATCCGCATTAATGTTTAAAAATGGTCATTATTTCTCAAGATGTGTTATTTACTATTTCTGTTGTACTTAGGTCTTATTTTGAATGGTTAATAACAGTCCCATAAACCTTGTAGGTAAGGTTTAGGAAAACGAAGTTCAATAACATCTAAGTCCAGTATCCTGCACCCTAATTGCGTAACACATTATCAATCACAATCTGAATCATTTTGAAGCCTATTGCTAATCCATTGCTTCATAATTATGTTAAAAAAATTGTCTGCTTAACAGCGTAAGTAACGCAATGAATGTTGTCGAACTGTCAAAATGAAAGCTATTCCTAATGTTGGTTCGTTACGCAATTACTCCGCGGATCTGTAAGAGGGCGCACAATGGTTCACTAGCGCCACTCCTTTAAAAAAATATTATCTCGTGACTGAGAAGGAATTATGAATAACGGCTTGTAAGGACCCCGGTGAGTGGGTCTAGAAATTTCTAATACCTTTTATAAAGTTTCATTTTGAGACACGAAGCAACAAAATTCGATCTAAAGAAAAGCGGCCACATTCCTCTAGCTAGATCCTATTTCAAACTATTATTAATGTTATAGGACCCGTAGGATGCAATACACAAACTAGAGTTTTGTTTTGTTATTTTTAGTTTCTTCTGTGCAATTAATGGATTTTTCCATGATTACAGTTACGTTTGCCATCAGTTTGTAAATATCTAAGTTTTAATCTGTGGAAAATGTAGTGGGTTTAGTGGGTGTCTGGCGAAAATGTAGCGGTGAGGTATGTACAGAATAGATCGACTGTTTCCAAAACAAGGAATTGATAATTCTACGGCAGGTATGAAGGGGTCCGCTAAGACCGATGCCTGCCGGGGTTGCGGGTTTGTTCGAAAGGGTTACCGTGGCCCTGGCACACAGGCAACTGAAGGAACACGGGTGGGTTTTAGTCAGTAAAAGTCTGACTCGCCCTCCCGCTCCGTCCAGTGCGAGAGAAGTTATTTGATGATTTCCCACCCAAAAAAAAGGAATGTAGGTCGAAGGGCGAATTCTCATCAAATAGTCTTCACAAACATTGTACAAGTTTATTAAAAGAGATAATAAGTTGACACAGCTACAAAGTACGTCGTTATAACTTGCAATATTTGTACATCTGTTCAAATGGTATTTAATTTTGTAGATATTAAACATGTGACGTCACTTGGCCATGGTTTTGCGGAAAACAATGTCAAAATTAATAGTTGACGCACAAAAGATCAAAATTATAATTGTTGTATTGTATTTAATCAATCTAGAATTTGCGTATTTTGAAGTTGTTTTTGTAATGTGGAATCTGGACCAGTTTCTGAAGCAAACATCATGGTTTGACATTTTAGGCATACTTGAAAGTTTGTTCCTCTGTCATCATCAGAGATCGGATACACGGATGCATATTTACCTAAAGTAATTTTTGCTATGAAAGTAGGGAAGCGGCATCATAAAAAAAAATTAAAAAGAAAACCAGCGATGTCAAGAACACCGGAAATGTATAAATAGTCGGGTGTATAGTATGGAAGCGACTTCTACAAAAATATTTATTTACTTAAATAAAAACCCGTGATTCTTGGATTGCATAACTATTCAGCATATTTATTTAAAATTAATGTTTAACCCCCGATGCAAATATGTGTATGTAGGGTGTAAGAGGAGGTGGTGTGTGTTACTTAAAGTTATGATGTTTTCGATGCAAAAGCGCATTCCATATTAGCCAACATCTTAACTTTAGGTGAATGTGCATCCGAATATCCGAGTGAATGAAGTTAAGATTTTTATTAAGTGGATACCAGATCAAATTAGCAATCATTCTTAAATCTACGGTATTTCGAACGTCTACAAATTGATTATCATTTAATTGAAGATTAAATTACACTTTTAGTTTAATACTTTATGATCTCTGATGGTAAGAAACTCTGAATGACAGGAAGCAGAACTTGGGCATTCAACAAATACCACCACATTTACAGCTAATCATAAATGACGCAAACCAAACTGACTTATAAAATCTAAACCGACAGTTATCTCTTATAGCAGAATCGAAGCAAATTCTAAAGGAAGTATCGTTCACATTTAATAAAATCTAGATAGAAAATACCGAAACAGGTGCATAGCTTTGCAATCTGAGTCCAGTCCGGCCTAGGAACGCAGCTCGCAGGAAGCCACGAGAATTCCGAGTTCTGACCGCGTGTGGCAAGTACCTTAAATGTCTCGTAAATTATTTCCATTTTGCATATAACTGGCGATATCTTGGAAGTGTTTAGAGCTACGGCAAATAGCTTTGTAGCGTTTGAATTAAATGATTGGGGAGATAAAGATGGTAGCTGCTCGTATCGAGGTATGAGAGGTTTATTTCATTCAAGCGGTCGTTTTTAATCGACTTTATCATGATTTCGAGATGGTATGACGTTATGTTTTTTTGTCCTAATATTTCTATCGCTAATTTTTCTGGACCCTTAACTTGAGAGGTATATAAATAAATATTCAGCGAAAGAAACGTTTTCCCAATCTCTTATCAGCGGGATAGTTGCGTAACACACTAACAGTAGGAATGACTTTCATTTTGACAGTTCAACAACATTCATTGCGTTATTTACGTTGTTGAGCAGACAAATTTTTCAAACATATGAAGCAATGGATTAGCTATATCCTTCAAAATTATTCAGATTGTAATTGATAGTGTTTTACACAATTAGGGTGCAGAACTTGTATAGGTAAAGGAAGTTAGATCTATATAAAAATCTCATGAATGAATTACGCAAATAAAGAAGCGAATATTTCAAGAACATACCACTCGAGATTCGCAAAGTTAGAAGAACTTTAAAAGTCATCGGTCAATGCCAGGCCGATGTTATTAACTGCAGGTAAACTATACTTAGAGATGCACACTTTATACTCATTTAGAACCTAAGTGCTGCTCCTGCGTGCCTCACATCTATTACTATGAAAATTATATCTTTTATAGCGCTTTGGTTACGAACTTTTAGCGCAAATGACGTCCAGACAGCGCATAAGCTCCTTGTTTTTGTACAATTTATGCGCAAACGCGTTGCGCAACGTGTGATGTGAACTGCGTACGAGTATAACGTGCATCGGCGTTTGTGATACAGCATTCGTTAGGGTTCAATGCGAAAGCTTTTAATAATGTATTCGTACGATTTCCACGAAGTATTCGTCTATATGTTTCTTCGAAATAACATAACGTAACTTCACGCCTGTAATCGCCCGGGTTAGGCAGAGGTGTACCTATAGTACACCCACATTTCGCCAGTTAAGTCCCATGTAATAGGTAGCGAGCCTATTGTCGACAACCGGGCACAAATCCTGGCTGTTGCTGGGAAATTCCTCATGGAAAATTCCAGTATCACTTTGCCCGACCCTTTTTTTTTTTGGGTGGGCAATAATCAAATGACCTCTCCCGTTCTGGGCGGAGCGGAAGGGCGTGTCAGACTCTTACTGACTAAAACCCACCCGTGTTCCTTCAGTTGCATGTGCGCCAGGGTAACGGTAACTCTTTCGAATAATCCGCGACCCCGGCAGGCATCGGCCCTATCGGACCCCGTCAATGGTGCTGACATCTCTTTGAGGCGCGCGTGGAACACGACGCGCCGTCGACCCGGGCCTGGTCCTTACCGGACGACGAGCTGCCCATTGCTTTGCTTTGCCCATTTTTTTTGCTACTTTGCCCGACCTGAGAGGCGAACCCAGGATCACATGCTCAGCGGTAGCGCTTGCGACTACTAAACCAAAACGAGGCAGTCGTTTCTTCGAAGCGTCCATGACATTATAAATATCAAGTGCAGGAGCGTCCATTTTTGTGCTAATGCATCCTGCTACAATCTAAGATGCGTCTCGCGTTCCTGTTTCTTCGTGATTATGGCATTATCCCTCAGGTTCATTCGCTGTTGTGCTCTCATGGTTTATAACGTACTTGGCTTCATACGTCGTGTTGTGTTTTCGCTATGTTGCAAAACCAAAACCATAAGTTGACATCGAAATCCAGTAAGCTCAGAAAAACTCAAGCATTTATTTTAAATAAACCGCTATTACAGGCACTTTTGAATTATCAAGGGGTCGGTCAGTCAGAAAGATGAAGCTAGTTGCACATTCCAAAGCGTAGTAGGTACATAAGGAGCACAACGGGCAAGAAACTCCTAGTTAATAATCCAATTCCTAAACTACTCTGTGATCTAGCGCGCTTAGAAAACTTACTCTTTTGTCTATACTAGAATTATTTTTTATTATTAGTTGAGCTAGTTGAGCTGCACGCTTACTGACAAATGCGTGCACTGACTGGACAGGTCCATTCATTCTGTGTGGTTTTTCCTCAAAAGACCATTTCAGACACAAATCTACATGGTCTTCACATGATCTGACCAAGATTATGTCTGAACTTTAAAAGAGACTGACCTCTGAGTTTGTTTCGGCCTTTTTTCTCAGAGTAGTCAGATAGGAAACGCCGACCTCATCTAGTTTTAAAATATGATTGAAGTATAAAAGACGTGTTTGTACAAATCTACTTACAGAAATAAAATCATTTTTATAAGTACAGGTAAAATTTTTTTGTTTCTTTGCAATTTTGTTTGAGGGGGTAATCTCTGGAACTACCGGTCGGATTAGAAAAAATATTTTTGCATTTGATAGTCCAATTATTGAGGAAGGCTATAGACTATTTAACATCACGTTTGATCCTTAGGAGCCGAGCAAAAAGAAAAAAAGTCAGAGCGAAAACGAAATGATAGCGCGGGCGGGCGATGATGCGATGCGACGGAGTGGGTCGGGGGAACAAGAAATTTCACGCGGACGAAGTCGCGGGCGGAAGCTAGTTGATTTATAAAGAAGATATTTTAATGTATTTTTTTTGCACCTAAACGGAACCCATGCATTTCTCCTAAACGCCTACTTTGTTTACGTTTATGCAACAATAATTTCCGCGGATTCTTCTATTTATATGCCATTGTGTTTACCAGTCGTTGAACACTCTCACACCAACCTTACAATCTATTGTAGGTATTGTTATCAAATCGACTGTTATCATATTATCGTATTTTCTTTCTTTCTTTTTTCTTATCATTGTTATTTACAGAAAAAGAAGCAGTAATAGGGTTCTGCGAAGTAGGTACCAACTATTGAAAATATACATAACATAACAAAACGCTTGTAGTCGCCAAAGGTTAGGTAGATGTGTACCTATAGTACACCCGCATTTCGTCAGTTATGATTAAGTCCTATGTAATAGGGGAGGAGCCTATTGCCATCAACTAGACACAAATCCAGGCTGCTACTGAGAAATTACAGATGGAAAAACCCAATAACACTTTGCCCGACCCGGGAATCGAACCCAGACCGTCGTTTGTCTTTTCTTGGATATCTTTTTAAAAGAACTTACAATTTCTACCCTTACCTGTACCCCACCAACTGTATCCTAGGGACTATGGGTTTCAACTCATTGGAGGTAAGAAGAGGCCTTGATCAGCTCACGGTAGCCTGTAAGGCCCTTAATGGTCGCATCGACTGCCCTGAGCTCCATGACCTTCTCCGTCGATTGTGCCCGACAAATACATCGGTCACCGCCAAAGTCGCCGACACAATCTGTTCGCGCAACTGCCTTGTAGAACGGTCGCCAGAGCTGGATCGCCTGTATGCCGTTCTTTAAGGATGCTCAATGTCCTCCTGATGGCCAACCCTGAATGTGATGTGTTTGCGGACGAATGGAGTAAAATTAAGCGCGTATGTCTGATCTTTTGTGAGAAACAGTACGCGAGGGTGTCCACTGTTCCATGTTAGTAAGTAGCGAATAATTGTTTATGACTCAATTGTCTGCATTGTATAGTTTTGTTTTTTTTCTATGTTAGTTAATGTAATTGGTATTGTACCATGTTAATTAACTATAAATAAATAAAATAAATAAATAAGTTATGCATGCAGTTTGTCCTGTCGGCCAATCATATTAAATAACAAACAAAAAGATGTTTACAAACATTATTAACTAACAATACTTATTATTATTTACTATAAAGAAAACAGAATATAATCAGCCAATAAACAAAAAATTCTTTGCATTCAAAGGCCAATTTATTTTTAACCCTATTTGCGTATAACGGAACTTAAGTGCGAATAATGCACTTAGGGCGAATAGTTACATAGATTAACACTGTGCATGCGTGATTAGGATTTTCCGATCTCTGACTAATCACTTCTTTGTAATTTAAAGTAGGTGAGTGAACCTCATTGCATATACGATGCAAACGGATGTTCTCGGCATTTAAAGGGTTAAGTGGATGCTCTTTGATATTTTGCTAAAGGAAATGCAAATATGTTTAAGAATAGACGAGACAGTATTTTTGTTGTGAGAGTAAGGTAATGTGAACGGGTTCAGCCTGAATACCTACCGTCTTATTCATAATAAAACCATTCGCTTATTCGCTATTTTAGCTATCGAACTGTTTTGTCCCTTTCTGTCAAACTTCATTTTAACTTGACAGAAAGGGACAAAACAGTTCGATAGCTAAAATAGGTTTATGAATCGAATGGCTTTATTATTAATACGACGGTTAAGATTCAGGATTACGAAAATTGAGGGTACTTACTTGTATTTAAAAAAGGGGCTCGTGGCTAAGTAATAACAGTCGCTTGGGTCGATTGATCAGGTTAAGCTACGCTTGCCGCGGTTCGTCTGTGGATGGGTGACCATCTTTACACACCGAGACCCCTCCGTGCACAAAAGCAAGCTAAGCCGTTGGTTCCGGCTATTACTGCCGTCAGTGGGGACTGGTCATCTCTTGGCTGCCACGGCTTATTTTAATTTAATATTGGAATTGTCTTTGCCTTTTTATTACGGACGCTTTTAACGTTCTGCATCGTTCTCACATGCATAATTTCAACATGAATGATTTAACCAATATTTTGTAACCATATTTTGATTTAAAAGAGTGTCCATGGAGTTTCTTGCCTGTTCTTCTCCATAGGTACCTACTACGCTTTGGAATGGGCAGCTTCATCTTTCTGACTGACCGACACCTTGACAATTCAAAAGTGCCTGTAATTGGTTTATTTGAAATAAATGCTTTGAGTTTGAGTTTGGGTTTGACTGGGTAATTAACTGTGTTGTGGCATTGAGCGACTGCTTATCTGACCGATAGGCAGTCGCTCCATGTAAAATACTGGTACTCAGCTGCATGCGGTTAGACTGGAAGCTGACCCGAATATAGTTGGGGAAAGGCAAGTCAGATGATAATTACTTGTACTGAAACTTCCTCATTTTATAGCTTAGATATGATGTTTATTGTTATTTGCAAAGGGCTATTAAAGAGAACCGACACAGCTATATCTACAGGGTGTCCCATAATTCGACCGACATACTGTCGGTGGTGATAACGTTGGTCGAGCCCTCCCAAAATAATAAAAGATATGTTCCGCAAAATCTTATGGTTTTTAAAATTAATATAATTTATTACCAAAAATATATTAGAGGAAAACAATCTAATAATAGTCATTTCATGTTGAATTTGTAAGTTTTTATGGACAATCAAAGGTAATTACGGATAGAGTAACTATTTAATAATAATTTGATGGAAAAATTTATTAATAAAACGATTTTATTTACACATGAGAGTCAAAAGAATGACGCATGGCGGTTATTTTGTATATATCTTTTTTTAAATCTAGTGTAACTCGAAAACTATAAGATTTTGCGGAACATATATGTTGTGTTATTTTGGGAGGGCTTGACCAGAGCTATCGCCACCTACAGTATGTTGGTCGATTTCTGGGACACCCTATATACCTGTGCACCTCTACGCTTTGGAATGGGCAACTAGCTTCATCTTTCTGACTGACCGACCCCTTGACAATTCAAAAGTGCTTGTAATTGGTTTATTTGAAGTAAATGCTTTGAGTTCGAGTTTGATACATATTGTAAATTAAAGTCGCTTCTCGCGTCTGTCTGTGTGATCGCGTTGTTCTTCTAAACTACGCAACAGATTTTGATCCCGTTTTCGCCATAATTTAGAGTATTTAGTCCGGAAGGTTTATGTGTATAATACGTTCGTATAAAAAAAAAACATAATTATAATGAAGAAATCTCGATGTTTTGTTAAGCTGTAAAAACCGTGCGAAGCAGGGGCAGGTCGCTAGTCGCTAGTCTCAGCAGTTGTTTCGCTTTTTGATTGTTTTGTTTTTCTCGTTGTTTGTCATTTGTAATATCGTAATTCTTATAATACTCATAACTTTAGTTTATCTTTATTTCTCCAAATGCCGTTAACTGATCACCACAGATCACTTTTTATTATAATAATCACAGCAATATTGAGCGTTAGACAGCCGTAATCAATTAACAATCTTCTCGTCTCGCCATAATGTTTTTTAATTTTATTTGCCGAGTGCCGGCGTCTGCGTCTCTTTACTTGTCAGTGTCATAGTCACAGCGATGCCATTTGAGTGCCACAGACACTAAATGCATAGACAAGTAATTGATGTTACGTCGGGTGCTGACATGCGGATTATAAATATATGTATAAATAGCCTTTTTTTTTAAATTTAAATTTATTATTTATTTCTGTATCTGTCCGTGACATCACAGCAGCGGGCCCTATCAGAATACCAGCGCTGCGACACTTATTTTTCTTAAATGTCGCAGCATCATGCTGAGATAGGCGCCTTTTGGCCTCGTACAGGACTTACTGTTGTTATTTTCATTTTACATTTTGTTTTTATTTTATTATTTTTTTATTTTTATGAGTGTGTTTAGTTTAGTTTCTCATAATCCTGTGCGAGTCTCAATAAATACTTTTTCTTTCTATCTTTCTTTCTTTCTAATAAAGTTATTATTGAACTTGATATTTACGTATTTGTTGACAGCTGCGCCATATCGGCTATAGTGCGTACCTTACTGTAATTTCACTTATAACCAAATGCTTTATTTATTTATTAAAAGTTTATAAACAAGTTAAAAAAAAAAATTACAAAGGCGGACTTAATGCCTGAGGCATTTTCTACCAGTCAACCTTAGGGTGATGCAGAGACTAAACATGGCAGGTGCAACATAAGGGATAGATAACTTGAAAAATAATAAATAATAATACATAGATACATACATACAAAATAATCTTTGTTAAGAGAAATAACGATAGGTAGAGGAGAAAACGAATCCAGCAAATCAGCGCTGGGATGATTCTGCCAACCGTGGAGTTTCTTGCCCATTCTTCTCCATACGAAACTACCTTTTGGAAGGGACAACTAGAATGAATTCTATTTTTTTGTAAATTTTGACGTTCAAAAGTGCCTTTTATGTGCCTATTTGAAATAAATGATTTGACTTTGACTTTGACTTTGACCAACTTCTTGCGAATATGTTCACGTGCCTTCACTCTAAAAGACTTTATCTGACTCATTAAAGTTTATAACATATCTATTAATTTTAATGTACACTTCTGTAGCTAACCTACCTTATTTACATAATATATCTTACATAATCTACAAATAATATTAATAGTATGTACAACTAAATAACAATAAATAAAAATAAAAAAGAAAGAAGGTAAAGAATTATAGGGCATCAAAAAATTCGTCCGCATCGCTGTCGACAGGAAAAGTGCCCAAAAGGATTAATTTTAATTAACAAATATATTCTTTTGTTTCAGGTAACGCATCGTTTTCATCTATTCTACTTTTTGTAGCGTTATTTTCGGAGATTTCAAGGTAGGATTCCCTTTACATACATAAACTCACGCCTTCTTCCCATAGGGGTAGGCAGAAGCTACAGAACGCCACCTGCTACGATCCTTACATACTCTTTTTGCCTCGTTTACGTTCATACATCTGGTCATACACGCACGCCGCGGCGCCGGTTGGGAATAATACGCACCTGTCCTTTGGATTTGCTTTGCGCAGCGAATAAATCTAACTTAGTGTACTGCAGATTGCTATATTTCACGACCATAGAAGGAAATAGTGACTGCCTCATTGATTCAGTGGTCACAAGCGCTACCGTTGAGCATGAGGTCCTCGGTTGGCTTCCCAGGTCGGGCAAAGTGTCATTGAGTATTTCCATCTGGAATTTCTCAGTAGCAGCTCGCGGAGTCTGATTGCCATCAGGCAATAAGTTTTCCCCTTTTAGATGGGACTTAATCATAAAATTACCGGCGAAATGTGAGTATACCTCTGCCTAACCGTTCCGGGCATGTAGTAGAGATGTTATGTTATGTTATGGATGGAAATATTTTTTATTTGATTCAGTCTGTTCTAAGACTCATAAACATTTTATAAAGAAAGAAAGAAAGAAAAATATTTTGTTTGGGACACGCACAGGAAATACAAAGGGTAAAAATAAAAAAGGAGCATTAAAAACTAACAAAATTAACAATAAAAAAGAAAAAAAAAAAACAATAAACAAGTAAAAAATAAAATGTTAAAGTTAAAGGAAAGTTATGATTCTTGACACTTAATTACAGTTTATCTCAGTGTAAAATTACCGACGTGTTTATAAATATTTATTATCGATCATCTAAGGAAAACTTCGCAAAAAGCATCACACGAGTTCATAATAAATGGCAATAATACCTTATTTGTCAAACAGAACGAAGGGCTTTAGAGAAAATTACAAACATCCGTTATGAATACATATACAGGGTGGCCAATTCGAAGGTATACAACTTTAAATTAAGATTACGTAAGTATTTTTATTATAAACAAAAAAAGCCAAATAGGCCAGTCATTAAAACATCGTAAGTCGTAAAAATTGCACTGTACTGATTTTTTTGGGTGCGTAACACACTATCAATCACAATCTGAATCATTTTGAAGCATATTTCTAATTATTTGCCTCATATGTTCGAAAAATTTGTCTGCTCAACAACGTAAATAACGCAATGAATGTTGTTGAACTGTCGAAATGAAAGCCATTCCTACTGTTAGTGTGTTATGCAATTACCCCGCTGGTTTGCAACTTCGAAAGACCTGTGCTAACTGCGTGGTGCTCGAAAAACCTCGAAATTTTCGGACTTCTTTCAGTTATCGGTATATAACTTCAATCCAACGGAACAAGTCATCCTATCCAGTATAGGATGACTTTTTCCGTTGGTACTTATCAATGAAACGTAAAATTAGGCGCCAAATAAAAATGGTGGTCAAAAATAATTGTTTAAGTACATTCGACTTGGCCACCCTATAAATGTAAGCATTTACGGATGGCCGTCCGCTGAGATTGATCGATTGATTCACTATGTTTAGATCTCTCTGCGACATCGAGAGAAATCGATTTACACTTCCTGTAACGAAAATTGTCTCAGTAGTTTGTTTGGTATCATTTTAATATAATGACGTCTGTGATTTCGTGTAGGTAGATAACCTGTTCCATTTGAACGAACACACGGTCATCTAAACTTTTATGCAGTACATTTAAAGAGTTTCTTCTAAATACTAAGCTTTGATAAAGGGGTCACTACTAGGGTTGCCACCTTTTTTAGGGACGAATAAAGTATTTTTTCATTACGGTAGAACGAAAATAAAGTACACAGCATAAAAAAGAGTACTTATTTATTTTTTACTTATTTATCGTTAATAAAAATACTTTTCGTTACTTTTCGCAACATTTAACAAATATTGTCTTTTTTGAAGATAGTTACACCCTCTTTGCAATCAAACTTTAAATTTAAATATGTGATCAGATCGTTTTTAAATACGTTTAGGGAAGCTTTGTTCCTTTCGTCTCTCCACTTTACATTCATAAGGGAGAAAAAGTCAGTAACAGTCAGAGTTACGTAAATAGAGTATTTTAGCGTACTTTATTGGTGTCATAGATTATAAAGTACACCTACACGAAAAAGAGGACAATACTCTATTTTAAAGTACGGGTGGTAACCCTGGTCACTACGGAGATGACGACTAATAGAGAAGTGTGGACGAAAAAGACATGTTGCGATCCCAAATAAATTAGTATAAGCGGAGGAGAATTACGAGTAATCTTTGTCCCGACCCTTGCTCGAACCAGCCCACGCCGGTGAGCCTGTAGCTTTAAATTCGTCCGCTAATAACAATAATTCCGATCCAGCCTGTCCCTTGCTGCCCTCCCCCAGCGACGCCGTAAGCCGAGGTCCGTACCCCACAGGGATGTCCTTAGTAGTGTAGTCTCCTAGTTCTTAAGTTTTTGAAGCCTGGCGGGGGGCCTTAATTTATTAAGGCAGCCACCGGCACGTCCGGTTAAGCAGCCAACAACCTCCTAGGTTGACCTTCCAGAAGCTAACCACAAAAAAAATCTAAGCTTTGATGAAGTTATCTTAACTTAAAGGTTGCCGTTTTAAGTTTAACCTTTACTTTTCTTGCGTCAATAATCAACATCGTGGTCTTAACCACTGGTATCCAACATAGATAGTTTCCAGACCCACATCTTCACCATCATCATCAGACCTACAAAGGTTTGTAAAACCTAAAAGTACCCACACAAACCAAACATCAACTCTTAAAGGTCTCACTTAATGCGGCGGCAATCCAAGCGAAATGTTTACACCGGCTGACCGCATTCCGCGCATGCGTCCGACGCCAGTCGCTCGCGCCGAATGTTCTGCACTCCTTTTACTGCACTGCACTGCACATATTTGTGTGCAATCCAGTGCATTAGGAAATGAGTAGGGTGCGTCTATTCTGCTGGATGATACGATGGACAAATATGTGGGGTATTTTTTGGTCACATTTCGTGCAATCCAGTGTATTGGGAAAAAGAAAGGGCGCGGCTTCAAGTGTCTTAAGCTCATAAAAAGCATTTTTGCCTTGACGTTTCAATCACCAAGCCGCGAAATGAATGAATAAGAAAATGCTTGAATTATAATATTCTATGCAATCCAGTGTTTTGGAAAAAAGAAAGGACGCGGCTTCTAGTGTCCTGATCTCATACATAACAAGCATTTTTGACTTCTATGTTTCAACCGAAGAGATCAACATTGAAGGGATAAACTCAAACTCAAAGCGTTTATTTCAATTAAATAATTTACAAGCACTTTTGAATTTTCAAAGAGTCCGTCAGTTAGTCAGAAAGTTGAAGCTAGTTGCCCATTCCAAAACGTAGATCTCTATGGAGAAGAACGAGCAAGAAACTCCAAGGACACCCTTTTAAATCAAGATATTACAAAATCCTGGGTACATTATTCTTGTTGCTTCTATATGTGAGAAAAATGTAAAAAACAATAATTAAGAAACAATTCAAAATATAAGATTTCAATCAAAATAAGCCGTGGCAGTTAAGAGATGACCAGTCTCAACCGACGGCGCCCGTTCACGAACATGACGAGTGGATCAGCACCATCCAGCTAAACCATTTTGTAGGGAATCGAATGTTCCAACACACTAAACCTCGATATGACTAAGTCTCGAAATAAGGGGAAATATGAATATGCTTGAAGTATAATATTCTATCGCATTGGCACCGAAAAGGGATTGGAGACCTTCAATTTTGCTCGTTTCTTCGTCTCACCATGACACTTGTTACAAAGTATTCAATACCCATAGTTTCTGAGGGGATTCACATTCAGAAGAGGCCAATGTGCTGATAAATGTCAACTCCTTTTTAGGGTTCCCCGTACCCAAAGGGTGCCATCGGAATCCTATTACTAAGCCTCCGCTGTCCGTCCGTCTGTCTGTGAGCGGGTAGTATTATAGAGGTGTGAGGACCAGGGTGTAAAGTTCACTCATACTCTATAGAAAAGGGAGGATCCTCCAACCAGACGGGTATCGTGTCTGGTAGGCAACTGCCCGACGATTGATGTCGGGACGTTGTATATATGCTAGTTGCGCGGGAAACTTTGCTTGCGCGATGCAGGATTTTGCGTGACGTCAGTGTGACGTGTAGCTCGCAGGTGGCGATGTAGATACCGCTACAGTATCTCATGAGCCGTAATAGGTAGATAGTTGAAATTTCCACAGAGTGATTATTTCTATGGCCGCTATATCAAAAAAATATAAAAATTAAAGCGGGTCCCCATAAAACAAAGGTATTAAAAAAACAAAAAATTGGGTTAAATATTGTACGGTGGTACGGAACCCTTCGTGTGCGAGTCCAACTCGCACTTGGCCGGTTTTTTCCTAGCTACGTAACTACGCTAGATGTATTTAAACAGCTTCGAGTCATTAATGTTAAGGATTTCGTCACTAGGCGTGTCAAAACTGGACAAGATTAATTATCATAATTGTGCATAAAGCGACAGGTTTGTCGTAAGTAGTAATCACTGGTTACTTGTAGCTATAGTCTTATAATTATAACACATTAGCTTCTGCACGCGACTTCGTCTGCATGGACTTCTGAATTGGGTCCAAAGAGAAATGAAAAATGCAGAATCTAGTTTTAACATAGATTGGTCACTTTGGCTGCAAGTTTTGGGACACAGAGGGCAAGATAGAAGGTGGAGCATAGTTTGCGAAATAACTCCACATCCACATCCAGCTGCCGTTCCATCGAGGTAGCCCCACTTTACCAGGTTGGAGTTACATCTTCCCACTTGTGTCCGGAGACGGTCCAGGGACTTCCAAGTGGACCACGAAAGGTTACACCCTGCAGGAAGATGCTCCTTTGGTGGTAGATAGTAAGTGGGAGGGGGAATAGTGTCGTGCCACAGTATGCAACGTGCGTCGGCCTGGTTTCCTGGTAGAGACGCTGTCGATTTCAAGAAGCTGTGCCTGCTTTTTAGCCGTTGCGTTAGTAGTTGTGCGCCAGACAGCGGGTGTCTAGTATCAGATTCTTGTTTGTGTTTCTCCACTGCGCTGGCAACTTCTCTTCGGACTTGTGGTAGTGCTATGCCAGCTGTGGGATATAGTGCGCTGACTGGGGTCGGTTTCAGGCATCCGGTAATCGTTCGGCAAGTTTAATTTAGAGCAACATCTACTTCCTTGGCGTGTGCGGAACGATGCCACACTGGGCACGCATATTCTCCCGCAGAGAAGCAGAGTGCCAGGCTAGTAGTCCGGAGTACCTCTGCGCTGCCACTGTTGACGCCGTGGAAGTGGCGAAGTTTTGGACCAACTAAATTTGAGAAAACTCGTGCCAGCGACACGAAAGAAAGAAGAAAGAAAGAAAGAAAATACATTTATTTGCCGTAAACATGACGCAACGAAAAAACACACAAATACAAAAAATAACGAGTTGGGGATAAATATGCGTCACATTCACGCAAAACGGCAAGAAGAACGAGAAGAAGAAGAAGACATAGATTGGTAGCAGTTGTTAAGACATAATATCGTTTACCGGGATAAAAAGTATCATTATGAATCAAGTATTAAGTCCAGGTTATAAACTATAACAATCCTAGACCTTGTAGTCTTGGTTTAAACCAGAACTTAAGCATTTTTTTGTAATAAGACCGCGATAATTCAAAAAATCCAAAGCTAAATTAACTTTGTTCAACTTGCGATGGGTTTGTTTATTGTTATGGTTTCATATAACGCGCCAGAATGTTACGTTTCGTTACACGTACTTGGATGTTTTATTAGTAATTAATACGACACTAAGTAATGTGCCTATACAAAACTGCAATCAACGAAATAACTAATATTCCATGCAAATTAAAAGTCTCAATATTTTTATCACTCCCTAAACATCATAATAATCATTAGCGTATTAACAAAAAGTTTTGTTTTCTGAGCATACGGAACGTTGCAATAGAATGATATCACGGTGAACGAATAATATTTGTATTAATCTGTGGTTGATATTTAAGCAATGGTTCAAATGACGGTACTAAGAAGACCACGGTTTTTTTAAGTTTTGTAATACGGACAAATTTAGACCATGGTTCTGCAGATAAGCCTGGACTTGATAGGACAGGTTTAAACCAAGGTTTATTTAGTTTTTTGTAATAAGACTGATGTGTGCAAAATTTCATCCAAATCCATTTAGCAGTTTTTGCGTGATTGAGTCACAAACATCCAAACATACAAAACATAGTAGGATTTCCCTCGTTAACTTTTACAATCGCCCGCGGTGATAGGCGATATTTTTTCGAATCGTAAGTTAATCTGTGCCTAATCAAAACCATGAGAGAAGGATTTTTACTGCAACTTTATCATAAAATAGATCAAAAGTTTTATGGGTTGCCCGTGTTTCCACATTGCAGTTAATACATTGGTGATTGACTGAAAAAGACCTTGTCAGCTAAGAATTATAAAGCTTTCAGAAGATAATTATAATTTTAGCGGTCCTGAAGAGAGTTGGAGCTTTTGGCAACATTCTTTACCAGAAAAGAGTACCTACTGCAGTCAGTAACCGTACGATTAAATACATTAACTCATGATCATCAGTCGCCTATAGCAGTCCACTGCTGGACGCGACTTAGCCCGTTTACCGATCACTGATCAACATCTAGCATTCAATCAATCAACCACTTCAACATATTGCAGTCCACTGCTGCACATGGCCTTTTCCAAGCTGCGCCACAACACCCTGTCCTTCGCCTTCCACATATCCCAGCCACCTTTTTAAGGTCGTCGGTCCCTCTAGTTGGAGGCATCCAACGCTACGTTTACCGAGACGCAGCATACATCCAGCATTATTGAAGTTCAATCCACTTAGGCTGGCATCACAGCTGTAACCAATCAGAAACACCCTTTCGATACACTGTTTATTGTTATTTACATGAAAATAAAGCGCACATAATGCTCTTTTATTATGTGATATTGTTGGGTATAGGGCCTTCACCTTACTCCAGTGAGTGTAGTTGAGCGTGACGGTGACCTCTGATATCAACATATTGTCAAGTTTAGAGCACAATACATGACACGTCGAAAACAAGGGTCATGTCGAACGTTGCTGGGGGCGCTGATTATTAAATGGTAAACTTACAATCAATCAAGTCTTTTGATGACGGAATGTACAGTCCATGGTTGGCCGCCGTAGGCTTATGTCCTACGAGTTGCAACATTAAAGTTAGGTCTACGCTTATCCTGGCTCAAGTGGCTCCTTACAATATCTTCTTTGTGATCTACGGGATATCGAATTTAGTCAAAGAAGATCCAATTTAATGAGATTTATCGTAAAGGTGGCTGGGACAGATTGGATGCGGAAGACGGAGCACAGGCTGTTTTGGCGCCGTCTGGGAGAAGCCTATGTCCAGCAGTGGACTGCAATAGGCTGAGTTAATTGATGCCGTAAAGTTTTTCTAAACATTGTCAAGGCAGTGATGTCTTACTTCCTAAGTCTAGTTTGAGAAAAACATCAATTGCCGGCTGTCGCTGAAAACCAGCGCTGGGGCTCTGTCTCGCATAGGGTCGTAGCATTATGCTGAGCGATTGCCGTTTTGCGTGGATTGGACGCATATTTTCCCCCAATTCGTCCTTTTTGTATTTGTGTGTGTGTTTTTCTCTGCGTCGTGTTTACCGCAAATAAACGTGTTTTCTTTCTTTTCTTTCAATAGATTTTGATCAATGTTATTATCGTTATTATCGTTGAGCTCCTTAAGTTTTGAGTTGAGCTGCACGATTACTGACAAATGCGTGCACTGACTGGACAGGTCCACTCATTCTGTGTGGTATTTTTTCCTCAAAATTACCATTTCAGACTCAAATCTACACGGTCTTCACATGATCTGACCAAGATTATGTCTGGACTTTAAAAGAGACTGTGACCTCTGAGTTTGTTTCGGCCTTTCTTCTCAGAGTAGTCAGATAGGAAACGCCGACCTCATCTAGTTTTAAAATATGATTGACGTGTAAAAGTGTTTGTACAAACCTACTTACAGAAATAAAATTATTTATCATTTATCATTTATCATTATCATTTATCGTCTTAGTGAAAGCATTGAAAAACCATTAGGAAATAAAAATAGTTAAAAAAGAATCAATAAACCGTACAAACACGAGTTTTAGGTGTATAGATTGTTTACACATCACGATAACGCGTTCAATAGCCACAATTCTTCACTTCCGCAGTGTTCAAGGCTAACTTTCAGCCTTTCTTTTGCTCCCAATAAGTACGTCGTTTTTTGACGCCATTGAAACGAGATTGTTATGTTTATCGATTTGAGTAGCGTGAAATTCACGTGTACGCTATTTACTCACAGGGCATAACCATGCCAATAATAATCGAATTTTCATAGTGAAATCTTTTGTATAAACAAAACAGTTTCATGTTTGACTGACCGAAAACGGATATTGCAAAGCCGAAACTACAGAAGATAGACAGACCCATAATTATTTTGAAAGATATGTTCCTACACAGGTGTAGTTGTGTGATAAGGAAGGATTTTTCGAAACTTCTCCCCTGATCGGATCAAACAGATGATTTTGAATTTACTATGCTAACGAAGCATGAATGTGAATGGCTATAAGAGTAGGGGAAGACCAAATAAACGATGGATGGACTGTGTGAAAGATGATATGGTTAGAAAAGGGGTGGACTACCGAGATGACGACTGATAGAGAAGTATGTATGAAAAAGACATGTTGCGTCGATTACTAACGAATTAGTTCCATGGGCAGGCCCTGCAGTCTCGACATGAATAGTGACAAAAATTTGTCGCTAAGTCGTATCGATGTCAAATTTCTTTAATAGATTTTCAACCTTATACTTTGGAAATAAAGTTGAAAATCTATTAAAGGAATTTGACATCGATACGACTTAGCGACAGATTTTTGTCGCTATCTAATGTCGAGACTGCATGGCCAGGAGAATGATGAATTATAATGCTAATGAAGTCACTGATAACATATAGCTAGTCAATTCATATTCTTTTTATTAGTCGTTGGATGACGTATACTCACAAAAAGTAGTTTTATCAATTACAGCACGCAAAGAGACGCGTTTTCACTATTTTACCACGGCTATTGTGAATTCTTATTGAATTCAAGATGGATTATCGTATACGATTGGATTTATTATCAGTGCTTTCATCTTTCGCTATCTCTCAATATCTGTTAAAGTATTCATTCTTGTTACTACACGTTTTAATACAGTACAATGGAAATGTCGAAGAAAGTTCAATTTCCTGTATAGGTAATAGTATTCTAGTTTTGTTAAAGGTTATTCAGTTTTGATTGACAAATTAACTTATGTTAAAAGTGAAAGTAATGTTGTTGGGCGATTTCAGTAAAAGAAAAAACATGAGGAAAATGTTGACTACGCTTTTTCAAGCTTTGCGGTTTTGGGAAGGTCTACTTTTGTCAAACGCCTTTATCTCGTAAGTCTAGGTTTTTCGGTAAAACATTTTTGATATAATCAACCGCATGTCGGAGGTAACACTGTAGTTGCCGACCGCACGTCGGTGGTAACACTTTAGTTGTCGACCGCACGTCGGTAATAACACCTTAGTTGACGACCGCACGTCGGTAATAATACCTTAGTTGTCGACCGCACGTCGGTGGTAACACTTTAGTTGTCGACCGCACGTCAGTGGTTACACTTTAGTTGTCGACCGCACATCGGTGGTAACACTTTAGTTGTCGACCGCACGTCGGTAATAACACCTTAGTTGACGACCGCACGTCGGTAATAATACCTTAGTTGTCGACCGCACGTCGGTGGTAACACTTTAGTTGTCGACCGCACGTCAGTGGTTACACTTTAGTTGTCGACCGCACATCGGTGGTAACACTTTAGTTGTCGACCGCACGTCGGTGGTAACACCTTAGCTGTCGACTGCACATCGCTGGTAAGACTTTAACCTTGATTTGGCTTAGCGTAGTACGGAGTTTCAATAGAATACGAGGCCATCTTATACTGATATTGTTACCATTGACGTGCGACCTACTGTAGAACGTTTAGTAGGTAAACAATAGCAAACATACATATTTTTTTAAAGTAGGAATATCATTACACTTTGTTAAGGCATAATTAATGACCTTCTACGATAAGATACTTCAGAGCAGTGGTGGCCCAGTGGTATCGTCCTCGACTTACGAGTACTAAGCCATGAGTTCGAATCCAGGCAGGCGCTGTACTTAGTGTATTTAATTTCATCACCACTGCTCTCAAAACGGTGAAGGAAAACATCGTGAGGAAACTGGAATGTCTTAGACGCAAAATTTCGAAGACATGTGACATCCACCGACCTGCACTGTGCCCGCGTGACTGATTATGGCTCACTCCCTCTCATAGAGAGGAGGCCAGTGTCCCAGCAGTGGGGAGATTATAGGGTGGTCATGCTACTTCTACTTTCAAAAAACACGTATTCTAATCTACCCCATAACTCCACAAGGGAATAAAGTACCTACAGATAGCTTTCAAATTCTCATCGTACATATACAAAGCGGCCCACTGCTCAATGCTAATTAATTAATTAGTGAACATAATTTCACTGACACGTGAAATAATTTCATTAATTAATCGCGAGGCTGCGCATGCGGCGGGTGCGGGCACAAGTGTCACGCTTATTATTTTAAATAGAGAGGTGCAGAAGGCTCACTCCGAGTTACAATACTATTATAGTTAGTGCGATTTAGCATGGCATTAGAGGTCATTACCCTTTTCCTAATATATCTATCTTCGTATGATTTCGAACAATGAACTGTGTATCGTTTTAGACCATAGTATTTTGTTTCATCAGTACACTACGAGCAACATGCTGCAGGCCTTTTCAAGATAATTTCTATTGGAGGCTTCGGAAACGAGAAGGTTTCTATTGCTAGTTCTCTCTTACTGTTAACACCTTTTTCTAAGACGCTACAGGTATCTAGGTATATGAAAGAAAGAAAGAAAGAAAATACGTTTATTTGCGGTAAACATGGTGCAAAGAAAAAGACACAAACACAATAAAGAACTAGATGGGGGAAAATATGCGTCACATCCACGCAAAACGGCAATCGCTCAGCATAATGCTTCGACCCTATGCGAAACAGAGCCCCAGCGCTGGTTTTAACGTTAACGTGATGACGTCAACCAGTGCAGCATACGAAAATATAAAATTAACAAAAAATAAGAAACAAAATAAATACACAATACCTAGTTCTAAATGTTTACATAAACATAATATTAATAAAATGGTAACATTCCGGGCAACGACTCATGCGCCGCCGGCCTGTAATAATCTGCGCGCGCAGCTGTATCATGATTAGGTCAATGCATTTGTTTAATTACTAAGTATCAGGGCCCGTTGTTTGATACATAGTTAAACATGACCATTAGTTAATTTAAAAATTTGTCACTTGACAATAGTCAATAGCTGTCAAAGTTTAACTACTCTGTCTGCGCATGGTTAACTTTTATAGCAAATTGTCAATTTTTTTAACTGTAGTTAGCTTAATCACTTGTAAAACAACATACTTCTGTCAGTTTTAACAAATTGTTAGTTTAACTAACGCATTTTAACTATTAGTGTGTTTGATTACTGATCAAACAATGGGCCCTAAGTTTCATGTTCCTCCACTAGGCAGGTAGGACACATACGTACTCCTATGTACCGCCCTATAATCTTGACGCTCATATTTGCTCATATTCTGCAATGGCTAAGTTTACTGGCAGTTATATAAAATACTAGCTTTTGCCCGCGGCTTCGCTCGCGTTCATTTAAACTTTGACTATAAATTCGGGTTATAATTCAATCATGATTCGAAAGACACGTGGCGCCATCTATTATCATAAGAACGTTATTGTTGTTTTCCTCGGGAACAGTACTTTTTTGCGGGGTGAAAGGTACCCTATGTCCGTTTCTGTACACCTGACAACGTATATGGAAAATTTCAGGATGATCGGTTCAGTTGTTTGGGTGCGAAAAGGTAACAAACAAACAAACAAACTTACTTTCGCATTTATAATATTAGTTACGACTAGTTAGGACTTCAATCCAGTGAAATAGGTATTTGTTCAGTACAACTTCCTTTTAACTACTCCTCGTAGTACAATTGTTACATGTTGGACCTTCTCTACTAACTTGTATCACGTTTCCTTCATTGTGCCGTGTGAACAGGGAGAAAGCCGATGCATTCGCAGAAGATATAAACAGTGGGGACGTGTTCATACAATACTCTATAAATATACCTACCTACCTGCCTAACCTATGGGGTTTTGTTGAGAGAAACTGTCTGTTTGTTAGGGATTTCACACTGGATTTAATTATTTGTTTAGTTGAAATCTTTGGAGGTATAGACGAACCTCACGGAAGTGGTAACTCACGGAATCTTGTCGTGTGTAGGAAAAGATGGAAGGAAGCAAAGCTTTTGGTAATTGCATTTCAATAGACATCTTAACATCTCATACACCTGTGTATCTGTAACCTATGTTTACAAATAATAGAATAGAATAGAATACTCTTTATTATGTACACCATAAAAATTACAGATATAAATGTAGATATTCTACACAGGGTGACACAGTGGGCGGTCTTATCGCTAAAAGCGATCTTTTACAGACAACCTTTGGATGGATTCAAGGGAGAAGGAGAGACAATAATGCAGGTAGTCAGGGGTGTAATACTTTTATCATCATCCAGCTAGCCGGCCATATGTCGCTGGTTAAGTAAGGCCCATCTTTAGCTGGTTAAGTAAACCCCATCGTACATAACGCCACCATTCACAAACTAGTTAATAAAGGCTCCCGCAGTCAGGCGCGTCGCGAGAGCGTGACGCGACTCTTGCAGAACAATTTCCACGAAGTTTTCATATAAATTTTGCTACTAAAGTCGCGTCCCGTGGTCGCGTCGCGCCTGTTGGTGGGAGCCTAAACGCGTTAGTAAGCAGCGTCGTGTACGGACCACCATTGAAATAGCTGCTAGTGCTGTGACATTCGGGCTACTCATTGGTGATTTGAGTTTGTAGTACACGTTGCTTTTGAGTAACGTCGTACGATGGGCTTTAATGCTCCCGCAGACAGGCGCGATGCGACGGCGCGAAGCAACACTGGTAGAACAATTTCCATTAAGTTCTCATATAAATTATTCTACTTGAGTGGCATCGCGCTGTCGCGTCGAGCCTGTCTGTGTCTCTGTCTTTATCCATTTCCGTCTTTAGCTATTGGGCAAAAATGAAAAATTATTTAAAATGGCACCCGCAGCCGACTGAGATATATTGGAGGGTCTCTACTTGGTTCGTTAGTAAATAAAGATTTGCGACTATTCAACCCTACATTTTTGACGTTTAAACGCCTCTTAACTTTAAGTAACGTTTATAAACAAAGGGGTTAGTGTCCAAGTGCAGTTTTTAGATTTGATCTAGATGGGAGTTTTATTATTCAAAAAGCTTGATGTAATAATCAAAAGTTTTATCTTACCTTACTAAGGGCTGATTTTACCGAAGTCAGATATATTTTATCCGTGGAATAAAATTGACGTCTGACAGTTCTAGCATGGAAAAAATGACAAAAATTTAAAATTTATTCTCAGGATAAGACTTATTCTAGATATAAAAGTTTGGTGAAATTTTCCCCTAGTAGGTTAACCAATTGTATATGTAAATAGTACAACGAGACTACCTGCATTATTGTCTCTTCTTCTCTCTTTAAATTAATCCACAGGTTGTCTTTAAACACTCGTCTGTAGCAATAAGGCCGCCCATTGTGTCACCCTATCGCTCATTTGGAGAAACATCGACGTAACTACTGCTTTTAAAATTTTACAGGATAGTGATTTAACGTCGTATTTTTTCTTGTATTCTTTTTCCGTCTCGTTCTGAAATGTTGATAAATCCCAAAACCATATTAAATATTTCACGCTAAACATGTCACGCCTCTGCTCCGCTGAAAATTTTTCCGAGCACAATCAAGTCAGTTTGGGAAAAATTACATTTACGTTGTTGTTTCTCCAAATAAGCGCTATGTAAAACTAAATTTGTATCTGTTATTATTCGTATGATGTATAATAAAGAATATTATTTTCTATTAACTAAATACCAAGGTACCTACCTACTATAGATTTTTTCACAAATTCTCCAAAACTTATGTCCATATTTCTTTTTGCAATACAATTCCCATTTTATGAAATGTTAAAAGCAAATAGCCTCATAAAAAGTATTTATCCTTATTAAGCGCTACCAATCGCGACCTTCGCTTTTTTATTGTCATCTTAAAGTTAAAATTAAGTTGTTACGAAAGTTAATACCTATGTTGCAATATTTGGGAATTTGTGTCTGACTTTATACCTATTTGTACGCACTGCCAGTCTCTAAGCTTGTGTTGAGTAATACTTTAGACGTCAGAAATATTTTATAAATAATATTTGGTTACGTTTTCAACAACCAAGGTATACTTAATACGCAGAAATCAATGTTAAATGAAAAATAATTTTATTTCTTTAAGTAGGTTTGTACAGACACTTTTACACGTCAATCATATTTTTTTAACTAGATGAGGTTGGCGTTTCATATCTGACTTCTCTGTGAAGAAAGGCCGAAACAAACTCAGAGGTCAGTCTGTTTTCAAAGTCAGACATAATCTTGGTCAGATCATGTGAAGACCATGTAGATTAGTGTCTGAAATGGTCTTTTGAGGAAAGAACCACACAGATTGAGTAGACCTGTCCAGTCAATGCACGCATTTGTTTGTCAGAAATCGTGCAGATCAACTCAGAACTTACGGAGCTCAACAATCCACCAACTCAGTCTATTGAAGCCAATGTTGGTCTTACTTAGGCATCTTCGAAGTTACTTTTGAACACCTTTAGGACAACTTGGGATTTTGGAGCAGCTCTAATAGAGATGGCTAAAACAAGGACTGGTAGCTGGGCTATACAGGGTGGCAGACGTACGACGTACAACCTTTTACCATGAATTGTCCCTGCGACCCTGTATAGGTCCCGTCACGTAAAAAAAAAACGCTGGCCTGTACCTGCGCACTGTGTGATTAATTTTATTGTACCCTATTTTTATTTTATTCCAAAGTACTAAGTAGCTAGTAAAGTACTTATTGTGATTCTACAATAAAACAGTTACACTTATAAAACCGCAGCCTATGTACAGGGTGGCAGGAACATCGACGCACAACTTTTTACCATGGATTCAGTACATTATTCTGAACCCCCTGCGTTGAAATATTTCGTCGGCTGTATAAAAAAAAAAATTTGCTGTTCCATACATTTTGATCGTGTAGGTATTGCACTTTTCTATGAAACAGCAGCTTCTTTTTTGATAACCGACGAAACATGTCTATGCTAGGGGGTCTTTGAGCGTTGATGTTTCTGCCACGCTGTCCTATTTATAAAATTTACCAGGTAATTTTACTCAAAAAGCTAGGATACCAACCACGAGCATGTCCACATTGTTATCGAAAGCAGTAAAAGTATGTTAAAAATCGTCATTCGAAAACTGAGAAAATATACGCTGTATCCTTTATTGATATTAGAGATGACGGTTCTTGTTTACTTAAATTCGCAACGTTCTTAAAAACATACCATTTCATACATACATCTTAAGCCCGTTCTACACTCGCGGCGCGAACGCCCGCGAAAGCCGTGAAACACGAGTGTAGATGGTTCCGCGCCTTCGCGTTCGCGCTTCGCGCCGTTCCCGGATCGGTGTCGGTTTTTTGACTCGCGACAAAGGGTTCGCGTTTGGTTCACGGTACGCGAACGCGAACGCATCTACGAGTCTACACTCGCAACTCTTCGCAAAGTTTCGAAGTTTCGTTCGCGAACTCTACACCCGATTAATTAACTTTTTCGGACAAGTAAAAACACATCGAGAGTAGCGACAACTGTCACATCGTGGTGTCATCCATTCTTAGGTCGGGCCCCAAACTAATGTTATGTCCGTGGGTGATACGGAGTAGGAAAAGCTCGTAATGCCGGCCGAAACTACGGATTTCGTGCTTAGAAAGTAGACCTCCAGTTTTCATCGTAAGTAGGTACCTTGATATTAAATGACTTTCTTTCAGCCAATATCTCCTTACAATAGGCTAAAATTATCTTCTTTTCAAACGACTGCTGACTCACCCGACTTCGATGATCGACAGTTAAGTAATTGCTTTTGACCTCCCATGTTAAGGTATTATTAGACTTGTCAGAATGACGCCGCGAAGTCTCAAAGGTTTTGCGGGGGCTATGTTTGTTGTTTGGAATATTTTGTAGAAAATATGTAACTTTTAATTCATTCAAATTTATTTGGAGGATAGCTTTAAATATTTTCAATTCCTAGACCCGTATTACAGCCACCCATATAAAGTACCCCAATTGCGTAACAAACTATCAATCACAATTTGAATCATTTTGAAGTATATTGCTAATCCATTGCTTCATATGTTCGAAAAATTTGTCTTCTCCATAACGTAAATAACGCAATGAATGTTGTTGAACTGTCAAAATGAAAGCTATTCCTAATGTTAGTATGTTATGCAATTACCCCGCTGGTTTCAGAGTTCACTCGGATAATAGCTATAATATTTTTTTTTAAGTATTGTGCTATACTTTGCTAGCTATGAAACGGGCTACGCTAGAAGTCTCACAGAGGAGTCGAATCCGGAACGAGGTGATCCGGCAGAGAACAAAAGTTTTCAACATAGGTCACAAATTAGCAAGCTGAAGTGGCAATGGGCCGGCCTTAGCAGCCGTAGAACCGATAACTGTAGGGGTAGACGTGTTCTTGGGTGGAGACAGCGAGTCGGCAAACGTAAGGTAGGACGCGAAAATCTGAGACTATTATCAAAGCTCCTGAATTTGTGACCACATATATCACGTAGGTGGAAAAACAGCTGAAAAAGAAACTGGTTAATACCTATGTTTAGATTTATTTCCACCTGCAAAACTAAAATGGAAAACTGAAAGATTGTCGTGTCACCGCGTCGTATAAGTTTGAAACAACCTTAACGGGAACTTCATAAATTCTAGTCAGGCGTTGGAATGGCTCTACACTATTGTAAAGTGGTTTCCACCCCTGCATAGGGGTAGTTTCAGAGTCATTAACCCCGGATTTTCCAAAGAAAATATAACGTAACATCGCGCCTGTATTCCACGAAAGGTTAGGCAGAGGTGTACCTATAGAACACCTACATTTCGCTTGTTTTGGAAGTTCCATGTGATAGCGGGGGCGAGCCTATTGCTATCAACCGGGCACAAATTCAGACTCCGGGCTGCTACTGAGAAATTGCTGATGGAAAAACCTAACAACATTTTGCCCGATCTGGGAATCGAACCCAGGACCTCAAGCTCAGCAGTAGGTCTTGCGACCACTAGTCCAACGAGGCAAAAGAAAATATAAGTTAACTGTATAAACCTTGGATTTAGCACCATCTGCGGGGCGAACACGGCGACTGTGACATGGCTAGAGCCACATATTTAGCACCATCAGTGGGGTGAGCACGGCCACTGTGACATGGCTTGAGTCACACATTTAGCACCATCAGCGGGGCGCGCACAGTCACTGTGACATGGCTTGAGTCACACATTTAGCACCATCAGTGGGGCAAGCACGGCCACTGTGACATGGCTTGAGTCACACATTTAGCACCATCAGCGGGGCGAGCACAACCACTGTGACATGTCTTAAGTCACACATTTAGCACCATCAGCGGGGCTAGCACAGCCACTGTGACATGGCTTGAGTCACACATTTAGCACCATCAGCGGGGCGAGCACAACCATTGGGACATGGCTTGAGTCACACATTTAGCACCATCAGCGGGGCGAGCACAGTCACTGTGACATGGCTTGAGTCACTCATTTAGCACCATCAGCGGGGCGAGCACGGCCACTGTGACCTAGCTTGAGTCACACATTTAGCACCATCAGCGGGGCGAGCACAACCACTGGGATATGACTTGAGTCACACATTTAGCACCATCAGCGGGGCGAGCACAGCCACTGTGACATGGCTTGAGTCACACATTTAGCACCATCAGCGGGGCGAGCACAGCCACTCTGACGTGGCTTGAGTCACACATTTAGCACCATCAGCGGGGCGAGCACAGCCACTGTGACATGGCTTGAGTCACACATTTAGCACCATCAGCGGGGCGAGCACAGCCACTGTGACATTGCTTGAGTCACACATTTAGCACCATCAGCGGGGCGAGCACAGCCACTGTGACGTGGCTTGAGTCACACATTTAGCACCATCAGCGGGGCGAGCACAGCCACTGTGACCTGGCTTGAGTCACACAATTTACCACAGTTTGGGCGATAAAGCCGTAACCGTATGTCTTGTCACAAACGTCTTGGGTACGCCAATACTCGCCCCGCAGTGAATGAACCTACAAATCTTAGAGTTTCTTTTAGATTTGCAATAAAGACAGAAGAAAATGTATTTGATGTGATAGTTTAATTTTAAAATTAATGTCTAAACGTTGCTATTTGCCATAAATAGGTTTCTAACTACCTAGACTGAAATACGAAATGAAATTCACAAAACATTATTGCTGGAAAACGATACCGTATTTCATGTTTTGCTTAGATTTTTTCAGTAATGAAACGGGATATTATTCTAAAATTATTAGCTCAGTAAATAAATTACATAGGAATAAAGAATTCTTAATCTATGGTCACTGAGCACGGTTTAGATAACTTTAAAAGAAGTATTGAACAGAACAGTTCTATATGTTTAGTAACTAAGTTAATGTCAGACACTAATCTACATGGTGTTCACATGATCTGACCAAGATTATCTCAGGACTTTAAAAGATACTGTGACCTCTGAGTTTGTTTCGGCCTTTCTTCTCAGAGTAGTCAGATAGGAAACCGACCGCCGACCTCATCTAGTTAAAAAAATATGATTGACGTGTAAAAGTGTTTGTACAAACCTACTTACAGAAATAAAATCATTTATCATTTAATTAACTTAGTTTGGTAAATAACTTACGTTTAGGTTAAACGCAAGTTTCATAATGCTTAAAGGTATATGATCCACTCCAGTAAACAAAATCAGAATCATATATGATATTCTTCAGAATATATGCTAGTTAGATAGTGTGTTTAAAACATATCACAACTAATTTGATACGATAGAAAAAAATCACGACTATCCTCTAAAATGTATTTAAACGATTAAAAACCATACTAATGTTCTCGTACTTGCAATCATTCTGATTTTTGTCAGATTATTCAACAAGCAACATATTAACGTATAGTGTTTTAATTTTTTAGTCCAATTAATAGATTTTTTTGTAAATAGATAACTGCTTCATATTTTGCAATAAATTACCGGCGTTGTGTCATCATGCTTCTCTTTCTTTTCTATGCAGTCCGACAGTGACCGCGCTTTAGCTGTTGGCAGCCTCTTAATAGATTTTTTTGTAAATAGATAACTGCTTCATATTTTGCAATAAATTACCAGCGTTGTGTCATCACGCTTCTCTTTCTTTTCTATGCAGTCCGACAGTGACCGGGGTTTAGCTGTTGTCGGCCTCTTAAGATATTTATTTTTATGACAGCAGGTACGTCCTACCTATTCTATTTAAAGTAGTAAGTAGATTGATTGACCTTTTCCATATAAATGACCTTTCTTAATTAATTAAGACATGATTATGTAATGTTTTGGCCACGTTACAAGTATCCAATTAATTGTTTTGACGTAAATGAGTGCTATTATTTATGTTTTAATTAAACTTGACAGTGTTTATACGTTAAGAAGGTGATTTAATAAAATAGTGTTGTTTTTTACAAATTAGTCATTTTACTGCGTAAGTATTAATTTGATTTTGTGATATATACATGTGCGATATGTATAGTATCAGACGATGGATTATAACCTCCTGAATCCCAGTGTTTGAAATTATTTAAGAAACACATCTAAATCAGTTATTTCTATGCAAAATTAGTGTTAAAATTCCTCTACATAATATTATATTATGTTACATACTATGTAAGTATAAATATCTACTTTACTTTTTAGCTTTTAAGAGATCGACGCTTAGGTGCACTTTGAAAATATTTTAGCAAGCACAAAGCCGAGAAAACCTCTATTTTACTTAAGCTCTTTTAGCAAGCACTAAAAATAAGAAAAAATAAGTTTTACTTAAGCACTTTTAGAAACCACAAAGAAGAAGAAACATCTATTTTACTTAAGCTCTTTTAGCAAGCACAAAGAAGAAAAGTCTACTTTACTTAAGCACTAGTTAAGTCGTGATTAGAAAAGTGCACATGCACACATCTTCACTTATCGTCATATATACTTGGTGTTAGAAAACGTCGACCAGTTTCTGCGACTTTTACAAAAGCTTATAAGGAGACACTATTACTTCAACTTACTTCTTTCACTTATCGACTAACTGTATCTATTAGTCGATTTTCCCTCGTTGATCTAGTGTTCGCAAGCACTATTGCTGAGCATGAGGTCCTCGTGTTCGATTCCCGGGTCGGACAAAGTGTTATTGGGTTTTTCCATCTGGAATTTCTCTCTCTCGAGTCTGGATCTGTGCCCGGTTCACGGCAATAGGCTCGCTCCCTATTACAAAACATAAGTATCGAAATGTGGGTGTACTATAGGTACACCTCTGTCTAACCCTTGTTGGAATACAGCCGTGATGTTATTTTATGTTTTGTTAAATAGTCATTTAGTAGATATTCTTAATGAATAGCCCACTTAAGAATAATGCTATACTATTGTAAGAAATATTAATTGAGCATATCGTGACCTCTTTGGCACCTCAAAAGATCTGAAATGACTTGGCAAAATGATTGTATTTTTTTGTTGAATAATTTCTAGTTTCTGAATGTAGGTTGATCTGTGATAATTTGGATACCTCGTACCTACCTATCTGTTATATATTTTAATTCTAATAGTTTTAAATTTTAGACTGTTCTGGAAATCAAATACATGTGTGTCGCTTGCCTTCGATGACAAAAATAGAACTTCCGATTCCGTATTCAGTTCCGACGCGACTTTTAATACGATATACGACCTTCATCGTACGAAAGAATACCAAATGATTCGTTTATTTTCATACTGGCTGACAAAAAACACTTCAAATGTCAGTCAACCCTGAAGTCTTTATAGCATTCATAAGTTATCTATGATTTATGTCCTTAGGAAGGTTCTTTTCTTTAGGTATATAGGACCTTTTCTAGGGCGTGTCGACACCGAAGCAGTACTGTAAAATAAAAGCGCTGTTCCACACATAACCTATGGCAATAACCTATAACTTCGTCCAAACAGGTTCTGTTCTAAACTCGTAGAGAAAGCGATACCGTATGCTTTTTGCTTTTTATTTATTTATTTTATTTGGTTAGTGGCCCGTCGTTAACGAAGGTTTACGAGATTACATTTGTAAAAGAGTGTATAGCGATAAAAGTGTAGATTTTATGCAATTGATTGGTAGCGAACCTTTGAAAGTTTTATAGACCGACTTCGTGGACTAATTGATAGAATTATCTTATAGAGGCTGTTTACAAAGTAGTGTGAGATCCTCAATCCTTGTGAAGTTTGTCAGATTTAAGGTGAAAAAGTACTTACCTCCTTACTCTACTCCTTACTCTACCTCCAATCTATATCACAGATAATAGTTTAAACATGTGGTTTAAAGAAATTACACGATTTGCAAAACATTCTGTCGTATACAGTGTGGCAGGTCCATCAACGCGCAAACTCAAACCATGAATTCAGCACATTCTAGAACAATAGGACAGAATTTTTTCTTTAAAAAAAACAGTGGTTTCATAGAAGACTGCAATACATACGCGGTCAAAATGTATGGCAGAGTTAATTTTTTATTTAAATAACCGGCGAAAAAATTCAACGCAGGAGAGTTCAGAATCATGTAGGTACTGAATTTATGGTTACAGTTCGCGCGTCGATGTCCCTGCCACCCTGTATAGTAACAGTATACAGGGTCAAATTAAATTAGTTAGTTAAATTAGTTAGTAGTAATAAAAAGTATCAATATCTGAACATGATAAAACAATAAATAAATTAATTTGATGATTTTTTTCGTGGAGTCATCGACCTCTGTTAGTGTAGGTATTCACTTAAAATATCAGTTTATGAAATCTGTTTTTTTTTGGTGTAATCTTCGCAGACGTGATTGGTATCGATATCTAACACGATAAAACATATTTTTCACTAAGACTACCAGCGGTCGTTGACCTCTAGAACAAACATCAACTCATTTTTATTTAATCGTGTTTAGATATCGATACCCATCACGTCTGCCGAGTTTCGCTAGCTAATTTAATTTGACCCTGTATTATAATATAATACATTCCCTCCATGTCGCTCAGCGTTATTTTTACTTGACGGGACCTGTATCTACTGGTTTAGTTGAAATACTAAGAATCATCCTATAAAAAACATCCATTGAGATTGATTTTGAGCACCATCACTTTCCATAGCTGTGGTAGGGAAGGTCTGCATCATACTTAAAGTGCGCGCAAAATAAGTCTGCGCGTGGCCGAAATCGGAAATAATCGTTTCCCGCCATCTCGACATTTATATTATGACGGCTTTCATTTTGACAGTTGAACAACATTCATTGCGTTATTTACGTCGCTGAGGAGACAAATTTTTCGAACATAATTATGAAGCAATGGATTAGCAATAGGCTTCAAAATGATTCAGATTGTGACTTATAGTGTGTTACGCAATTAGGGCGCTGGTGTCAAGAGAGTGTGCTATGTTCCGTGTTTTCCAAAGTAAATAATCGCCATCCATTATGCCGAGAGTGATTACGTACAAGTGCTGACAGGGATATAGTCTTGAAGGTCAAACACGCGCGCAGACTTATCTTGCGCCTACTTTAGACAGATAATCGTTTTTTCTGCATAGAGTTGTGGTTTATGGCAATTTCCCTCTATGTAGTAAAAGTGCAGATACGGTGAAAAAATTGCAGTTCTTTAAATTGCAAACTAAACTGCAGTAATTAACATTTGTTTTATTTCTAAGGTGAAGGTCAAAGGCCTGACATGCAATGTATCTTTCACGTAATTAAAACTGTAATTATAATTTAAGTCTCAGCATTAATACCTACAGCTATTTATACATGTATGAAGATGTTGCGAAAAATGTTCTTATTCATTTTAATAAGTTTAATCACCCTGATATCGTGTGAAAAACTGCTCGTTCATCAAAGAGTCATTTAACAAAACATAACAAAAAAAAAACAGCAACCATTTTTGGTTATGGAGCCGGAAATTTTGTTCTGTGAATATTCTAATTTTAGATACTTAGGTAGGTATATGAGCTCATCACTATTCGAGCATAATTTTTCTAAAAAACCTTCATTTTTGTTTAAGAAAGCGATCAGCCTTGTGCCAAAAAACCATTAGGAACCTACCATATTAAATCAGACAGTACAAAAATGAATAAGTTTTGCTATTTTCTTATTTCTAAAAATACAGCACTATTTTAGGGATAACTTAGAAATTATCTTTGATCGAGGTATTTTATTTCTGGCAAGATATTTATAAATAAATTGTTATATAAGACGAGCACGAACGCTCTGGAAATAACGAAATGATCGGAAGGCATGACCGAAAAAAAATGGCAGCGGGCCTTCAGTTCAGTAACCACAATATACACGATTCAATTGAACCTTTAAAATGGCGCCATTCTTTTTATTTTGTGTCGGCAAAAGTTACTGGCTGACTTCCAATTAGTCTGTGGGTTGCAAGCATGGAGGTTGAGCGCGAGTTTTTGGTTAAGATTCACAGGAGCAGGACGTGTTGTTGGTCTTTTTAGATAAAGGATCTCTTTGGCAGTTTTAATCTTTGGATTTGTGACTGGTAAGTAGAAAAACGAGTTAAAAACAGACTTGAAAGTGCTCTGAAGGCCAACTACCGTCAAGTGAATGATAAACTGTCATTTTGACAGCTCTTTTAAAATCCGAGTCCTTTTTGAAGGTAGTCCTTCATTCTGGATGTGGTCTAGTAAACTGAGCTCGTTTTTAGTGTTCAGCAGTGGTAGTTTACTGGCTGATATGACGGTGAAGATTAAGTGGCAAAGCTATCGCTTGAAGAAACCCACAACCTGGTTTAGGATCTCACGTGTCCCTGGAAATTCTTGTTCACTCTGGAAATTCAGTCTAACAAAAGTCTGTAAACTGAGGCTTATAGTTTATAGACCTCCTGTGAAATTATAACCGTAGCTATTATAAATTAGCAAAAAAATAATAATTACGCAATTAAGGATTTAATACAGTTCATTAAAGTGACGTTATTTCCTTAACAATGTGAAAATTTAGGTTCTATAGAAAACTTAACGGTCAATTCAAAATTCAAAATTGACCGTTACATTTTCTTTAAAAAAATCGCGAAGAGTCTCTGACCCCCGTGCATTGTTCCTAATAATTTAAATGAAGTAATCTAGTTATTTTAATTATTTTATTATGATAATGGCTGGAGGAGGTGGTTCAGCCGCATCCGGTACCTTGATGCGGTTCGTTGCTCTCATTTTGCCTAGATTACGTCATCGTGTTTGTAATAAATATATCTATGAGTGCGTTCTCGTTTGTATTCATATTTATTGACATGAACCTAAACGGAACTGGAATTTCTCAGTAGCAGTCCGGAGTCTGGATTTGTGTCCGCTTGATGGCAATATGCTGCCCCCTATTACATGGGAAATAAATTAACTGGAAAAATGTGGGTGTATTTTAGGTGCACCTCTGCCTATACCTTTGGGGAATACAGGTGTGATAGTTATGTCATGTGGAAACAAAGATATTTTTTTTTTCTTAAAGTTACTTTGCATTGAACTGATAAACTGAAACTATGGTAAAAGAAGAGAGTTTAAAGGAACCATGGGCTTGAATTTGAAGAAAATGTAATCCTGTACGACTAGTTATTTGACAAAATGAACTTGAATTGCTGGTTTTTTTTTTTAAACTAGGAAGGTTTTACGCGGGAACTACCTCATGTGTAAAAATATGACTCAAACATTCAAATACATGCAGCAGGTGCTAAAACTAAAAAGCTATTTCCTGAATTCATGAAGAATTTCCTCAATAGTTCTCAATCTGCCGAATTTAAACGATGTAATAAATTCGAAACTATGCATTACTTATGCACCCACCAATTATTAACAACTTTTTATTCAGGTATCCGTTCTATTCATTCAAATGCCAATGCTTAAAAACCCAGGCGCTTATTAATTATTTTGCACTTTGTGATGCGCAGATGCACTGTCTGTAAAAATCTTTTTCGTTTGTAGTGAACCTTCTTAGGCGGCGATTCAATAAATTGTACGCGAATTGAGAGTGAAATTTCAAGTACACGTCACTTTTAGGCATATTTCGTTACATGAGAGAGAATAATGATATGACTCTTTCTCTCTCTCTGTTTCTGACATTAAATCTGTCATTCTTAATTTTTTTAAGAAGTTTCACTTCCATCACGTGTACGATGCTGCACGTGCATTTTTTTTATGTGTCGCCTATTTAAGTAGACACGCTTTACCAGTTCCAATTTCAAAATTCAGAAAATAAAATCGCGCCAAACCGTAGATAAAATACCAAAGACAATTCAAATCATAGTTTTAATGATGCTATTAAGAACGTAGGTCCTAGCGTGCAGTGTCTGATAAGGGTAGGTGCCGACATTCGCCTTGACACCACCTGTTATGCTATTATAAGTTATAAAACGATTAATATCATAGTGTACTTAAATAACTCCGATTCACGTGAGATTATGTTTTAAATTACACTGATTAGGATGTAAAGATAGAGCTCAAGGTTTTTTTTTAAATTTTTTTAACACGTTCATTAACAATATAAGTAAATTAACATTTTCGATTCGTATTACCGCTAAGGATTGATGGGAATTGTAGCACTTATCATCCGATCACCATAATTTGTCTTTACAACATGGCGTAAGTATTAAAAAAGTTCCTACAAAACATTACAGAAGTTTAAAAAAAAAGTATTTATTTGTCTCGACAGTTACACAACCGAATTATTTTCTATGCCAGGAGTCAAGGTGATGGTTCGCACCCTGTAACATATTGCACGTAACACTTCGCCTTCAGTCCTGACGGTTATGGGGGTTTGTCACGCAAGCCTGCGTCATAAGTCTCCCGCAGACAGGCACGACGAGACAGCGGGCGCGACGCGACTCTAGTAAAACAATTCCTATGAAAACTTCTTGGAAATTGTTCTTGAAAAGTCGCGTCGCGCCTGTTTGCGGGAGGCTTTACTGATAAGTTTAGCTTCAATGTCAAGAAGTTTTCTTGAGGAAAGCATGACGCAATGTGCTTGTGGGTCGAGCGTCTGGTGAACTTGGCAAAACTTTGCGGTGGACTCAGGTGGCAAAAAGGTTTTATTGATGGAGATACCTATAGCTGAAAACTGACTGTACGTCTGAACTTCGGAGTTTAAAATATCGATGTATTTAATTGAGAATGTTCATAATCGCGATGTCCGGAACTTCGAAAGAATGTCTATTCAAACTTCGAAGTTCGGTATGAAATTCTTTCGAAGTTCCGTACATCGCGATTATGAACATTCTCAATTAAATAAATCGATATTTTAAATTTCGAAGTTCAGACGTACAGTCCTGAAAACTATGACATGCGCAAAATTTCAAAAATCGAATACTTAGCACTTTTTACTTTTTATACATAAGAAAAATACACTCCAAAACGACAATAAATATGGTAGCGAAAACCGTTGATCGCTTACATGCAAACGGCTTCTAGTAGGCGATGGTTTGACGGGTTAGTTAAAACATATTTTTTTCGCTGTAATGATCCTCCTTATAAAGAAAAGTTAAATCTATGTCGATCAGTTTGTCAAATGCCTGTGGACGTATTTTGAGCGGTGTTACTCCGCAGCGCTAACTTCCAATGTAGTAAATATAAGTCAATGGCCGAATGTGTCAACAAAATACGCCAATGTTTAGACTAACTTCCTAACTCTTTTTTGCCAAACCTATCAAACACATTAACTGAAAATTCCCCAATGAATAATAAACGCGTTAAAACGATCGAGTGCCGGCAAAACTATGCTCTACACACGCGATGTCGAAAATTTAAACGGTTTATAGCTGAGTTTGCTCATTCCGACGTAAATCAACGTTAAGTCAGTTGGACATAGCGTGGCGAAAAACAGCTTGGCTCTTGAAAAGATTCCAAGCGTTTTAATTCAGGGGGTTTACGCCCTAAGTCCGTCAACGAAAATACGGACCCGTCCGGAAGTAGTCGATCCGTTAAAACATGTGACAATTAAATTTTTTGAACGGGCAATAACACATGGCGAGGAGAGACAACTGTCAAATTGAGCTGTCATTTATTCTTAGTTCGGGCTCCAAAGTAATCTTATGTCCGCAGGTGATACGGAGTAGAAAATGCGTGGAACTACGGTTTTCGTGCTTAGGGAGTAGAACCCCAGAGGTGAGGTTTCTCCCAAAAAGGTGTGATAGCTTGTGTAGTAGTGTAGTTTCATAAAAATGACAATCAGAGACTTCTTTTAAAAAGAAAGGTCACACATCGGAAAGTCGTGGTGGTCGGATTAAAGAAGCTGAGTTACTTCCGAACGAGAAGCAATAGAGATGTCTAAGATTGAGTAAAGTGGAGAATTAGAGGCGATCATACCACATTGGGCAACTAACAATCAGGAAGAAAGAAAAGCATAGCTTTGCTTGCAGTAGTTTATAATCACAATACTGTCGCTTTGCAGCGCGACACGTACTTTCAAGTACTTTGCTGCTTTAGATTAGGCATTACCGGCAAATTTTCTAGTTCAAACTAGTTGCAACTGGGGCACCTTCGCTGTACACTACACGAGACTGGTAATAACATAATTCACATAGGTACACGACAGCTATAGGTATTATGAATGGGAAATATTTCCTCAACTATTTAAAGTCTTGGAATATTTGCTGTTCTTTGCATGGTTTTATTCATTCGAAAAATAATATAAATTTTAAGCCAACGAGAATAAGCTTAAAAACATAACTATAAACTAGTTCAAATAAATAATTTGAATTTGGAATAGAAAATAATAATGTTGCCAGAGCGAACAGATTGCTAATAGCTTCTAGATTTTTGCTATGAGAGTTTCTTATAATTCATTTACATTTTGAGTGTAATTTTTTTAAACCAAAACTGCATCTTATTATATCTCATGTAAATGTAGCAGATGACTGGGTTTTTATGCGCTTTCTCAAGCTTATTTATCTGGAAGTTTGCATATTTTGTTAAGAATGAAATATCTTTCATCATAGCTTTAATCACCAGAATGAAAGCTATTTCATTCTTAACAAAAAACAGTGTTTTTGTTAAGAATGAAATAGCTTTCATCCTTCATTTTTGTATTTTTATTGTTAGTAGTTATTTTATATAGTTTGATTTGTCTTTTGTAACCTGTTGGTGCTCCTAAAAACTACCTGTGTTCTAGGAAAACTTAATCTATTTATTAACTTACTACGTAATTTTCATTTCATACCGCTTATCTAAACTATTATTATAAACAGAAAAGATTTGTTTTTGCATGTCTGTTTGTTACGCTTTCACGCTAAAACAGCTGAACGGATTTGGATGAATTTTGGCACATAGGTAGACCATGGGCTGCGGGGTAATTGCGTAACACACTAACAGTAGGAATGGCTTTTATTTTGACAGTTCAATAATATTCATTTTATTGAGACAAATTTTTCGATCATAATTATGAAGAAATTGATTAACAATAAATATCCTTCAAAATGGTTCAGATTCTGATTAATAGTGTGTTACGCATTAGGGTGCGGGGTTAGGACATGAATACTTTTTATCCCGATATTGCCGGGGGATCGAGACTTATGCATGTGAAACCGCGGGAAGCAGTTAGTTTCTTTTTTAATTATCATAATAATATGATGAATGTAATAAACTAGGTTTCCTAATTCCTGGTCATGATTCTACCAATTTTTTAAAATAAATTATCGTTACAGATTTCCTATAATAATATATATTATATTCTTGCCAAAAAAACAGCACTAGTTATTTCGGCGTTTAGTTTTTTTATTATCATGGCTACCTTAATAAATGTAATTAAAACGTGACTTGCAAACAAAAATATTATTTAGTAACGTTTTGTTTTAAATTAAGACAAATCTTGAAACTGTGTCTACTTTTAATGACTTGATAATAAAACGTGTATTTTGCATCATAATTATTCAATTTACATGAAAATTGCTTTTGTAAATGGAATAGGCATCTTTTGTTTCTTTTTAAAGTTCTCTCTTCTGGACTGGTATTCAGCCAGATCTTATCTATACATAATAATTATATAAAATCATAGCGAAGTCAAAACTCTACATTGTATTTTTTTAGGTAATTTTTGCTAACTATAGTTCGATTAGGCCTCTTCTATCATCTTTAGTTATAATTAAAACAAATATCTATGGTTTTTTTAATTTATTTTCTTTATTTAGGCAACCGAAAGCGGTACATATAGTATGTTACCGATTATTTGTATTACAGTATCGTACGGCTTTTTTTTTGTCTGGGAAATCATCAATTGATCTCTCTCCCTCTGGGCGGAGCGAGAGGGTGTCTGACTCTTACTGACTAAAACCCACCCGTGTTCAATACGGGTCAATGCACAATATTCGGCGTAATTCATCGAATGCCGAGACACGTGTAGCGTGTAGCATCGTCGTGTGACGAGTGCTCCGCCCGTAGGGAAGTGTTAAAAGTTACCTGTGCGACCAACTGCGGGCAATCGACGCGTCCATTAAGTATGTCATTAACAGAGATCGGATATTCGGATGCATATTTACCTAAAGTTTATTTTCGCTTTGAAAGTATGGAAGCGGCTTCTTAATATTTTTTTTTTGCTAACATCTAAGCACCTTTATTTAAAATTAATATTTAACTCCTGATGTAAATATGTGTAGATATGTAGGGTGTTCGAGGAGGAGTGGCGAGTGTTAGTTAAAACAAAAAAAAAAAACATAAATGAAAATATTTTTTTTTATTAAATTAAGTACAATATCCTGATTGGGCGTAAATATTATCGCTGCTACAACGACTTTAATCACTACCTTTCGATCGCTGTGATTTGGTCCGGTTGGAAATCTGACGTTAGCGGGATTTTTTCGATACAAAAGCGCATTCCATATAAGCCAACATCTGAACTTTAGGTGATATGCATCCGAATATCCGATCTCTGGTCATAAAGCAAATACATATCATTATCATAACTTTGCGCCCTTTCATAGAGTATTAGCAGACCAAATATTCGACAAATATCTTCATAGGCCATCGGAGGTTTACGGAGGCGATAGTTAAGGTGGTTAATAAATTTTCTTTGAACCCGTTATAGTTGGTTCTTATAAATAATGTATTGGGGGGACCAGATTGGGCACGGATACTCTTAGACGCTGCGCACATATCGCACCTTCCATAGGACAAGGGCATGACTGACAAAAGTCGAAAAATGGCTTAAGAGCGGCCAACCCGTCATACTTTTCAAACAAACGCTCGTACGTGATTATGGCGTTGTAACACATCTTTCAATGATTTTTTTTAAACTAATAGGTATCTTGTGCGCTTTATCTAGGTTTCTATCCGAGCAAAAAATCTAAATTTGGGGAAACAAATTCAGTATAAGCCACCAAAAATCTGCTTTATTGCACAAATTTTACCTAAACTTTGGCCGTTCATAATGTACTCATAAATTGTGAAAGTGAAGAAAACATTTTCATAGAAACCTCGCACATGTAATGGATATTCTAAATGACAAACATTTTTTCCAAAGACTTGTAAGGCTTTTTCAAAAACACGTATTTCCTGGAACAAGTTCTGTGAAATCTCCGCGCGCAAATTTTCATTCAATGTTATCGCGTTCTCACTCTTACTCCTTTTTCAAATATTGCGTTGGATGAAACAACAAGCTTTTCCATCATGCTCGCATTGAAGATAGACCGACCGGGAAGGGCCCTCTTAAGTATGCCAAAGTGCTTTAAAAAGTCCCTTTTATCTGGAGGAACAAAGACCCGTATCAATATCAGCTTAATGCCGCCAGAGGGCAGCAGTGCCTTTGTTATATTGGTGCATTTTTTTGACTATCTTAGCGCGGCAAGATCTTAAAATGACGCCTGACAAATCACCAAAAGTGCAGAACAGTTATGCCGAATGACCTACCAAAGATGTGATATGCAGAATACACCGATTTAAGAGCCTCGATGTTTTAAATACCTTACATGACCTAATAACAAAGACTAAGTTCTTATAAGCTTTTGCGCTAACAAGGTCTATGTGATCTGAGAATGTTAATTTATAGTCAAACATAACTCCTAAATCTTGAACTATCTTGACTCTATTAATGACTACTCCATTAAAGTTATATTAGGGTAAGGTTGCGACCATTGGACCAGCGCCTTGATTGGACCGCTTTGATTTCTCGAAAACGAATTGTAATAATAATTGTCCTTTATGACGAAACGCTGCCTATTCGAACCCCCACCCGCCCCCTCAACCGCCTGTGTCTCCGTGAGCTTCGTTCGGGAAGAACGTGCTTTGGTGTGTTTTAAGAGCTCCCAATATAATATTTGCGCGACATACTTTACCATGTAAGTACAGATTTATTCGGTTTATCAATATGATTATTTTTATTAGCATAACATATTTATTTGTTCAGCTAATTTACCAATCCAATGGCACATAAGATTAATAGTTTTTTATTTATTTATATTTTAATGTGATAGCAGCGAATTGCCATCAATGGACCAGTGCAAGGCTCCTTGATTAGACCGGTCCAATGCAGGCAACTTCAAAAATGTCGGTTTTAATATATATTTTTTTGTTTTAGCATGGCAAAACGAGGCCAGTATTATGACTGGAATGAAGGAAGTATGAGATTAGCGTTACTAGCTTTGAGTAAAAAAGAGGTCGGATTAAACGAAGCAAGCAGGATATATGGTGTACCAAAAGCGACATTAAAACAGGGGATAAAGAAATATTTTAGTCCATCATGTCACTGATTGATCTCTAAAACCAAAATTATTATCATTTAATGTGTCTATTCACTGCTATAACTAAGAATAATTCAGTTATTTCATATTAAATTTATATTGTATTGTATTAATATTATACTCTATGTTGATTTTTTATAATGTGGAACATGTGCCTTAATGTTCAGTTTCATCCATTTTATTATTTTAAGTGGTTAATTAACCAGTGCTCACAATTATTACATTTAAGACTAGACTGATTGTTTAACCTACCTCATAATAGGCTATTTAATAGCCAATTACTTCGTTAAGATTTTTTAAATTTTGCATTTCACCGTTAAATTAAGACGTTGTGATTACTTGTGATTCTTATTAATAAAAAGACTGTGTTTTAATTTTGTATTATATTTTATTTTATTTCAATTTCCTTGGGCACCTTGAATGGACCAGCAGACAAAATGTCCTAAGTCCAATCATAGCAACTAGGAGGTCCAATCAAAGAGACTGTGGTCCAAATAAGGGAACTATCACAAAAACAGTTTTTTCTGTTTTGTTCCTTTATGCTTCAAACAAAAAATCCGAAAACACACCTACGAGGACATATGTATAAGACCTATAAAATTGGATAATCACTATTCCCTTAAATGTCAACCTTCAGGTGCTATAACCGCTAAAAGTTAAGTGGTCCAATAATCGCAACCTTACCCTAGTCAACAACAGGTTTTTTTTTTCACGTGTAGGTAACTAATAAATTTAAAGTTGCTTAGGTGTTATTTACTGTGTTTTTTTTAAATGTAATAATTATTTAAGTTATTAAGGTCCTCTTGAAGAGCATAATTTCAACATGAATGACGTAACCAATATTTTGTAACCATATTTTGATTTAAAAGAGTGTCCATGGAGTTTCTTGCCCGTTCTTTTCCGTAGGTACCTACTACGCTTTGCAATGGGCAACTAGCTTCATTTTGCTGACTGACCGACCCCTTGACAATTCAAAAGTGCCTGTCATTGGTTTATTTGAAATAAATGCTTTGAGTTTGAGTTTGAGCCTTACAGTGATCACATTTAAAAAAATATTGTTGTCTTCGTACATTTAGTCCCGTATTACAGAACGTCACTCAATACGCAAGCATTACTTAAAACTAGTTTCAACCAATCAAATGGCCTGAATCTAGTTTTAAGTAATACTTGAGTATTGAGTCACGTTCTGTAATACGGGCCTAAGTGTTTAAGAGTGTTTAAAAGAATCAGTGATATCGAATAAATATGCTTTGGAAAAGAGAGGCCCCAAATGGGAACCCTGCGGGACACCGCTAGTGATTTCAATAAAGTTAGAACGGTAGCCTCTTATTACTATAGATTGTGATCTGTTAAATAAATATGATGGTTAGGTGACTGTTACTGAGAAATTCCGTGTGTTTACAATCTAATGTTATTATATTATTACTAGCTGCGCCCCGCGGTTTCACCCGCAGCGGTATGAAATATACTTTACGACCTATTCTCAGACCTCCTAAATATACACAAAAAAATCATAAAAATAGGTCAAGCCGTTTCGGAGGAGTTCGATAACAAACACTGTGACACGAGATTTTTTATATTAGATTTTAGTGATAGCCGTTCCTCAGGAATCATCTGTAAGAATTTATTTACTAAAAACGAAAAACTTCGCAAGCAATGGGAAATTACTACTGAAGACTGCGGGTGTCAACCTTAGGACGAGCTGATTCTCACACGGACAGCTGTACGTCGCTTGCTCCCGCATCACCAGTCCTGACTCTCTTAATATTTTTGCTGCTGAAACCCAAAACTACAAACGTAGTATACAGGATTTTTTTATAAAAATGTGGCTGTTATTTTAGTATATTGTGGTGTTTTACGACTTCCGCGCGAACGAAGTCATGGGCAGAAGATAGTTACAAATAAAACAAAATGGAACGTATCCTCTTTTCCTTTTTTTTTTCTTGACCAGTTTAGACGAGCAGATAGTACAAAAAATCTATACTAATGTAGTAAATCAGGAGAGTTTTTTTTGTTTGAACGCGCTAATCTCTGGATCTATGAGTCAAATAAGTAGCCCAATTCGTGAGGAAGGTTATAGGCTATTACCCTATTATCATCACGCTATTACCCTTAGGAGCCAAGCAAAAAGAACGCGAAAAACGAAGTAATAGCGCGGGCGGGCGAGGGAGTCTTATAAAAATGTGGCTGCTAATTTGGTATATTGTGTATGTTACGACTTCCATGCGAACGAAGTCGCGGGCAGAAGCTAGTGAAAAATAAATATTCCTATTCTATAGAATCTTATCACATTCATCTCAAGTCATCTTGACTTGAAAACAGTCGACGTTACAAATTGATGCTAATTGATTGACTCAATGAAAAACTACTGATGACGAACGATGATGCTAATCTTTTGCGTCCAACATACAACTGTCCGGTAAGACATTATAGATAAAAGATGTCTGTTCGTTTGATGGCTGAGAAAGAATAGGTACTTATTCTAAAATAGTTATAGGTATTGTTGAATCAGTGACAAGTTAGTTGTACTGTTATTGCTTCGTTATACTTGTTAGATGTCCATCATATCATAGTGAGCATCAGTTTAAGGAATCAGATGGCCTAGACAAATGGCAATCGCTTCGGAGCGATTCTATTTCTACAATCGCTATCGCTTTCGCTAATGTTTCCATCATACGAATCCAAAACTAGCGATAACGCTTGTCAAAAAGTGCCACTTGGCTACGCATCTCTATGGAAGTAATCGTTCAACGCTGTCGATTCGTTTTCGACATTTGTCTAGCTAATTTCTATTCGCTGGCCTATGATCACGTGACATTTCGATAGCTTATGTCAACTCTATACATTTTTGGCTTTTCTACTAGCGTCATCGCTAATCGAATGTTACTTTGTCTAGGCCCTCAGGAACTGAATCGAAAAGACGTTACAGTTTTCCTGTCTTTAGTGTCTGTAAACGTCAGTTTCATGGTCATAGGCTTTATTGATTGTCATAGTATGTTCTGACAATAGATATGAGATTTCTAAAATATATACATTTTTAACATGACGTTGTGAAAACTTCTCGAATTTAAGTTCAATGATTTTTCAATTTCAAACTCTTTCTCGAACCCAAAATATCGTCTCTATTTATTTTTCTTATTTATTGATGAAGTTATAAAAATCATTTTCGAAAGTATGTTAGAACACACATCATAATGCTAGCATCGCAGCATTCCTCGTTCCATACAACTTTATTGCCTTGTACTGACTGAACGCAAACTGATAAGTACGTGGGCTCACGTTTGTTCACCTCGTTAGGAGATGATCGCTAGTTTCTATGTTTGCCTGGTACCGCAGGACAATAATCAAGCGAGAGTGCTTCAAGCAGGACGTATACTTCAAAGAATTTCGTAGAAATATTTTATTAAAAACCCTTTTAGAGTTACTTGTTAACTGCTTAAAGTATCCGGAAATACCAAATTAAATAGTTGGTATGTCGGATTATCTCCTTGTGGATCTTATGGATATCTTGTTACCAGGTAATGAAGAGATATTTTTATGCCGGGATTCTGCTGTCAGGTCTATTACAGTATTCTAAGTTAGTGGATTGTTACCTATATCCATTGCATTTGTAAGTTTTGGACACTAGGGGAGGATTACTTCTCGCGTTGATCATGCAATTATATTCTGCTGATAATGTAGCGAGAGCACCAACAATTTTTCCTGAATCAAAATCGCTGAGACTGTAACTATTACAATTTAATCGATGTAAGAACCTGCATCCTAAATGCGTAACACACTTACAATTAAAATTTTAATAATTTTGAAGTACGTATATTGCTAATCCATTGCTTCATATGTTCGAAAAATTTGTCTGCTCAGCAACGTAAATAACGCAATGAATGTTGTTGTACTGTCAAAATGAAAGCCATTCCTACTGTTAGTGTGTTACGCAATTACCCCGCTGTAACTAACAAAGGACTGTGTTAAAGTCTTCACACACCGAATCAAAAACCATATCCTCAATTTAAACGATGTATTATAGCAAAAACGCTATTAATTAATTTCCTTAACCATTTCAAATTACTTTTCATATTGTCAAGGTCGACGTCGTAATTTGAATCTAATTCCGTTGTTTAACCACGGTGTAAAGTTCATGCAATTTTAATGTGAAGATGCACGATGGGCAAAAAATGTTACCGTAGCTTTTTGTCGTTTCAAACTCATAGTTTTTATATGACACACTAATTTTGCGTGCTACGGATGTCAATAATCCATCAAATCCGCACGGACGGTCTATTTTAGCTTTAAATTTCGCCACAAGCACTCTCAAGTTTGACAAGTCCGCCATACTATCGCCAATGACTGCGACTCCCGAATGCCAGAATCAACAGTGGCAACCACCAGAGAAGCCATACTTAAGTTTGTTAATTTATTTACAGTTTTACACTGGACGGGGTGTACCGCGCGAGATGTTTAAAATTCTATCTATACTAATATTTTTTTTAAATATTTCGGAATTGTTTTTCATTTTTGCCTTTTTTATCATGGACGCTTTTAACGTGCACGTCTTTCTACGTCGTTCTCACATGTATAATTTTTTTTTTTTTTGTAACTATTATGTTGATTTAAAAGAGTGTCCGTGGAGTTTCTTGCCCGTTCTTCTCCATAGGTACCTACTACGCTTTGGAATGGGCAACTAGCTTCATCTTCTGACTGACCGACCCCTTGACAGTTGAAAAGTGCCTGTAATTGGTTTATTTAAAATAAATGTTTTGATTTTGAGTTTATTATATGGAGGTAAATTTGTGAGTTTGTATGTAGGGGTAATTTTCGGAACTCCTGATCCGATTCTGAAAATTATTTCACTAATGTGAAGCTACAGTATTGCCAAGTGTCACAGGATATATTTTATGTTAAAACAAGAAATTTCACGCGGTCGAATTCGTGGGCAGAAGCTATAAAGAAATAATCTTCAACTTCCCGTGAAGTTTCGTAATTCTAGTTATCTAGTAGAGGTAATAACTTAGGTGCAGTGTGAACCAAACAATTAATCATTAAGTCGGATGTGACTTGTCTACGAATTACATAACTGATTCGGCCAGGAAGTGTGAATATGTGCCCTCTAATTAGATACTTTGACAAGTGGTATGTTATGGCATCGTTCCATTTGTGTTGTATAACTTCCGAAACGAGTAAGGCAATTATTTTATTAAATGAACGTAAGTTATTATTGAGAATATTAACCAAGTACATAACTACTTACCAATTAGCGTCTCTCATTCAAAAGAGATCGTCTTGGATCTGTCATATTAGACATGTTATCTTCATCTTATTACTGTCAAATGCGTGCATTGACTGGACAGGTCCACTCAATCTGTGTGGTTCTTCCCTCAAAAGACCATTTCAGATACCAATCTGCATGGTCTTCGCATGACCTGACCAAGATTATGTCTGGACTTTAAATGAGACTGTGACCTCTGAGTTTGATTCGGCCTTTCTTCTCAGAGTAGTCAGATAGGAAACGCCGACCTCATCTAGTTTAAAAAATATGATTGACGTGTAAAAGTGTTCGTACAAAACTACTTACAGAAATAAAATCATTTATCATTTATCATCTCTACGCAGCTTCTTGTAAATTGTTTCTGGCATCTATATTAAGTCTCCAAAAGAAAAAGGGATTATAGTTTGGTGCACAGCTAGTCCTTTTAAAACTAAGATACTATTATGCTCTATCGGCCCTAAAGTTGAATACTTAACGCAGCACAGACACTCTAGAGACCCTCATTATCATTACTTAGCCAGAGTTCACCGCGAACACTTGACATTACCGTTCATCCATACACCCAACGTCACTTTGACAGGTTTATTTGACAGGTGTCAAGTGTATTACCATCGGTGACCCAATGAGGTTGGTTCGCACGGTGCGCGCGTGCGTCCGCGATCAAAGGCCCCGCCGGCCGACGATGCTATAACCATTCCGCCGCGCCGGTGAATCCATGGCCTTTCACTTTCCCGTAGCGCAGCTCCATTGTTTCACGATGAGATCGTTTAATTTATTTTTGTTTATTGACTTTAATTTGTATAATGAACTGAGCACGGGATATACTGACCATGGCATTACATAATGATTGTGAATAGGTCAGAAAAAGATTAATGATCATGTTATCATGCGTTATTTGGATGTCTATCAAAACAATTTATATTTTGTTTCACATTCCTACTGTATCATTAATTTTAATGATGATAGTTTTTGATGCTTTGTTTTAAAGGTAAAGAATATTGTACTACGCGGCCTGCTGATTCGTTTGACCTCCTTTAATGACAAAGCTGTTGTTTAAAATCTATAGAATCTAAATGAATGCAGAGATTGATTGGCTTTCTGCACTTCAGGTCATTTTTGGTCAGCAAACCAAATTAGGATTTTATCGTTTATTCCGGTTCGCGGGCGTTGTCCGCAGAGGCTCGGATATAAAACTTTCGTATCGTATCGACATCACACTGCAAACTCGTCACTCCCGCAAGGCGGGCCGACCCGCCTCGACGGACGGTGGTTCCGCAACTTTTTGCGGCCCGCGGCTCTTCGGAGAAATGAAAGCTGATGCACAGAGAATCGCACCACTCCTATGTAGTTTGTGAATCGCACCCAACCAACATCACTTCCGCTCCACACGGAACTGCGGACAGCACTGGCTACTTACAACTTGTTTACATAGCGACTTTTGAAATTGGAATGTAGTGGGGCGATTGGATGATAGGCGCCAAAACACGGCAGCCATATGTATTTTATTATGCAATCGGAACGGAACCAATTTACTGTCATTGTATCGGCTGATACAATTTGTTAATGACTGTTGACTAGTCCGGCAGTATTTTTTGTTTTTATTTACATTATCTTATCGTTTATAAGCAATCGATCGTTCCACTTAATCTTTCCTCTAGGGCTGAATTACCAACGTCGCGATTCGACTGAATTACAAATAGGGTGTAGTGTGTTTTTCAAAATTTTCCGAATCAGTTGTGTTTTTTATTTTTATATTCATCGTACCTGTGCCGTAGTTCAGCAGAATCGCTTTAGGTAATTGAGAATAGAATAGAATACTCTTTATTATGTACACCTTATAAATTACAGATATAAATGTAGAAATTTTACATAGGGTGACACCATGAGTGGTCTTATCGCTAAAAGCGATCTTTTACAGACAACCTTCTGATGGATTAAAGGGAGAAGGAGAGACAATGCTGCATGTAGTCAGTGGTGTACCATTTACATATATAATAAATATATAAATTAAACATATACTTATCTACATACCTATATATACAATATATACAATAATAAACATGAAACAAGAGCAAGGAAACTAAATGTAATGATGATGTTTAAGGAGAGAGGAAGTGTTTTTTAACCAGAATTTTAAAAGTGGACATAGATTGAGCACGCCTTATTTACACGAGCAAGGCTTCGATAACCATACCTGCTTGAACTGTAAAAGACTTGTCATAAAAACTGGTGGAGATATAGATTTTACAGTTTTTACCTATACGTAGGACCCGCAGAACATAAAATACAAATGAAATATAGATGAGATGTAAATTGACACCCAGAAGCGTTATTTCACAGATCAACGCGAAATATTTAGATGTGTTGTATATCATTTACAACTTGAATCTATTTTCAATACAATGATGTTTTATTGCAGCAAAGCTCGACGCACCTGTGGTCGTCAGCTTTCCTCCAACACATTACTGAAGACTATGAATCGAATCGAGTACTTGATTCAGAAAGGACATAAAGCTCATAATCGATTATCGACGCTTTAAGAATAATTGCTCGTTTGTTTTTTCAATACTTTATGGTTCTCGCCTTTGGAGAACTTTCAATGTGAAAGTAATCGATAATTATATGTTATGTAAAAGCGAATGCTTATGGAAGGGTGGACGAGACGCAGAGATTTCGTTAAATGTAAATGATTTTGGCCATTCATATTAAGTTTTAAGACGGTTCAATGCGTGTTACTATTTACGGTTACTGCAGTTAAACGTTTATAACTTGTTTAAGTTACGGGTTAACGTTAAACTTGACTGAAGCTGTCGACAGTTCGATTTATATTTCAACCTGTTTGGTTGTAAGTTAGCTCGAGTGGCCAGGGAAATGTGTTGTTACTATAATTTGTTACCGTAGTCCTTGGCAATGAGTTATTTATGTTTATCCTATAAATAACAGGCTTTATTTACTACCCAATACTTGGGGATTTCCTCAGGAAACAGGGTATTTATTGAAGAATTTATCGATTGATATATTCTTGAAATGGGTTGAGTAGGTAGTCTGGGAATTTAACTAGTAAGAAAATTGACTACCAACTTAAATTGTCTGAATCACAACTGTCATTCTTTAACAGTTGAACAAATTGACGTAATGTGTCAATTTCTTTCAACAATAAATATCCCTGACTGTTCTTAAGTATCCCTATTATTGTAGGATCTACATCTACCAAATCTACGGTGTTGGTATGTAAAGATAATTAAGAAAATTCTCGACGAATTTTATTACGGCCTAACAGTAAGAATAAAAAATAAATGCTGAATTCTAGAACAAATATTTAAATCTTCTTAATTGCCTTATGTAATTTGATCTTCATAAGATTTCGCGGTAATTATCTAATGCTTACCTGTACTTGAAAACGAAACACAGATTAGTATCCGTGTGTGGTCAGTCTGCGTTAATTTTAAATTCAGAATGGACCACGGAATGGACCATTCCTTTTCGTATTGGGGAAGTACAGTAGCCGTACTATGAGGTGTTAATACCATCATGGTTCCATGGCGAAAAAGGGATAGTGCTATCGGTCATATATAGCTCCGTCTCTCTTTCACGCTGGAACAATGATGGTTTTAACACGTCATAGTAAGGCCACAGCTCTACAAGGAGGTTTTGGCTCTCGAATGCCTAAGACGAAGGGCGCTGTTAGTAAACATTTGTGTAATTGTTTTGTGAACTATATTGAAAACACAAGAGGCGGCGTTAGTTCCAATTTCGGCCACGCGCTAAAAGATCCTTGTTTTGTGTATTACTTTTTTTTGTTTTTAGCGGCTCGCAGGTCCGTCCTATGAGGTTGTCGACTGCTTAACCGGGCTGCCTGTAGATGCTTTAATAAATGAAGGTCTTCACCCAGGGTGTGGGGTAGCAAGAGATATAGCTGTACAAGTATATTTTTGGCGCATTCCAATATCGGAACTAATACCGCCATTTTGTTATTTTTTTCAATACATTTCATAAAACAATTTGCACACATGTTTACCAACAGCGCCACGCAGTATCTTTGTAGCGGTGCACATTACTGGGGGAATGTGAAAGGTTGTCAGGCAGTAGATACAGGTATAAAATGTGTAGTGTGCTCAATGTAAATAGAGGAATGAGTTGCTTGCTACCTGCGTGATGATACGGTGATTGAAGGAAGTTAATCAGTGAAATGAATCGGAAACGAGGAAATGTTCCATCCACGCGCTATTGAAAGTTAATTGCCCTAAGACCGTCAAATTAACTTGTAGCGGTTTAAAGGCTTCTTCAAACAGGCGTGAAACGCAACGCGACACAAAGGCACCGCTCGTCGCGCGACTGGCGGTGCTTTTATGTCGCGTAGCGTGTCGCGCCTGTTTGTAGGAGCCTTTATGCCCACACAATCCACACTGTTCGATAAAATTGGCAAGTATTTAGTCAAACTTCACATAACGCTCGTTTTGCTTTTCTAAAAAATATTTATTTATTTATAAATATTAATATAATGAACGCGCCTCTTTCTTTGAAGTTCAAATAACTCCTACTTCGATGTCAGAAAAATACTGAATAGTCAAGTAACTGCGACTAACTTGGCGTGGCGTAGGTACATAATTTGAAGGTCAATCAGTTTTAAGAGGATCAATTAAATACTTTCCGAAATTGTTTCTATTTGAAGGTGAACAGATTGCTTGAATGTTAAAAAAAGGAGGTTTGTTCATGCATAGTTATGTTTTACGTAACTCCACACTTGGTCTTATATTTTCTTGTTACATTGACCCAGCATATAACTCAGATCTTTAGATTCTCAGCCTAAAAAATCAGGTTAATTCAGGCTGAAACTTTCTGAAAACCGTTATAATATTTCTCCACCAATTTTAGCAATGCAACCCTCAATATGTAGATAACTACACCAAATTTTGAATATAAGGCTCTTACCTACAGGCGCGACACGCGACGCGACACAAAGGCACCGTCAGTCGCGTGCGATTCGCACGCGTGTCGCGCCTGTTTGTAGGAGCCTATATTTAACGAAGCCACATCTCAGCCTCCTCAATACAAACTTACATTACCGTACGCTCTTCGTCAGAGAAACGGAGCTTACATTAAATGTGATATGTAGTTGAATGCAGACGATTGCATACAAAGGCGCGATGTATCATAGAAATCGTGGTGTCACGCGCCGGCGCAAGTTGACGGGGCAGCTCTTCCTAGTGACATGTGACGTCACTATACACGTCGCGTCGTCGGTCGTATGAAAGTACACGATGTGTGAATTAGATTTGTTAGCGTTCTATTCATGAACGCGGTGTACCTACCTGTCTTTTTTTTACTTTTTGACGTGAAAACTTCTTTGCGCATAAAGAAGTTTTCACGTCAAAAAGGAAAAAAAATCTAAAAAACAAAAAATAAAAAACTTCTTTATGCGCACTTTGCGCTTTTTCGAACAGTTAACGAAACTGAGGGTCTAGACTAAGTAACATTCGTTAAGCGATGACGCTAAGTAGTAGAAAAGCCAAAAATGTAAGCTATCGAAATGTCCCGTGATCATAGGTCAACGAATAGAAATCAGCTAGACAATGTTAACATCATTCGATGATTATGATTTGATTCTATGAAACGCAGGACCTCATGCTCAACTGTAGCGCTCGCGACCACTAGACCAATGAGGCAGTTACGATATTAAAAAAGTACTTAAAGACAAATTAGATTTTATATGTAATCTAGAAAGAAATGAAATGCCTATACGATACAGATCGCAAGCATTGCAATGATTGCTGATGACCTAGACAAAGTAGGTAACATTCGATTAGCGATGGCGCTAGTAGAAAAGCCAAAACATGTATGGGGTTGACGTATGCTATCGAAATGTCACGTGATCATAGGTCAACGAATAGAAATTAGCTAGACAATGTTAACATCATTCGATTCTATGAAACGAATCGATAGTGTCGAACGATTACTTCCATAGAGATGCGTAGCCAAGTGGCAATTTTGACAAGCGTTATCGCTAGTTTTCGTTTCGTATGATGGAAACATTAGCGAAAGCGATAGCGATTGTAGAAATAGAATCGCTCCAAAGCGAATGCCATTTGTCTAGGCCCTCAATACTCAATACTTTATTGCATTCCATAATGTGTACATAATAAATAACAGTTGGTATGTTAAAACATCGAATCAATTATGGAGCCCTCTGAACTGTCACGCTCGGATCAGTGACGCTAAATCGTGTATACTCGGCTCCAGTCGGTTGGTGACGCTAAATTGCGTATACTCGGCGCTGAATCACGTATTCCTACTCGGCTCCACTCGTAAGTTTTCACACACCCTCTTTTTTAGGGTTCCATAACTAAAGGGTGCCAACGGAACCCTATTACTAAGCCTCCGCTGTCCGCCCGTCCGTCTGTCTGTCAGCAGTCTGTATCTCATGAACCGTAATAGATAGACAGTTGAAATTTTCACAGGTTGAGTATTTTTGTATTGACGCTAGTATGGCAACAAATAATAAAAACAAAATAAAGTTGAAAATTAAAGGGGGTCCCCATTCCCAAACAAGAAACGTGTTTAAAACAAATTATATGCTGTTAATTATTAGACGGTGGTAAGGAACCCTTCGTGCGCGAGTCCGACTCGTACTTGGCCAGTATTATTGTGTGTTGCAGTTGGAGCGGAATGTAAATATGTAGCCGTAAAATGTAGAATGTATGACTTATAAAATTGTAAAACAAATTGGAATACACAATTGTAACTACATAAAATTCAAATTGTTTCGCTGCGACCAACTTTTTATAGTTTTTCCAGAACATAATAAAAAAGAACATTTGTAGTCAAAGTCGCGTATTTATTAACATGAGAAAACAAGTTATAAAAGGACAAAAGAAGGTCGCAACAACACAGATGAGGTAGTTCTAATTAATCTCAAACTTTGACGTATCAATCAGCGCCACAGATAATAAAACGCCAGTACAAATTAACCGAACTGTCATACAAGACAATAATAAAACAATTTAATAATCGTATCATCAATCACTTATCTGCGATCTCACTTTCACTGCTGGCTGACGAATGTGGGAAGAAACGGTTACAACTTTGGCAAATAGTTTCCGTTGTTTGTTAAAACGCATCGGATAATGTGTCTGGGTATTATATAACATGACATCATCATGCCTGTATACCACAAAGGGTTAGGCAGAGAGCTATATTCAGATGGTGATCCCCGGGGTGATTTTAGTGAGGTAACTCGTTCTTCTCCATAGAGATCTACGTTTTGGAATGGGCAACTAGCTTCAACTTTCTGACTAACTGACCGACTCTTTGACAATTCAAAAGTGCCTGTAAATGGTTTAAGGGGACTACAGGACCTAAATGTAAGTTTTATAATGCCTAAAAGTATATGATCCACTGCACTAAACAAAATCAGAAAAATATATGATATTCTTCGGGATATTTGCTAATTAGATAGTGTGTTGAAAACATAATACAACTAATTTGATACGATAGAAAAAATCACGAAGATACCTCTAAAAATTTCTTATAACGATTAAAAACCATACTACTATGCATTCAATCATTCTGATTTTTTGTCAGATTATTCTGCAAGCAACATACTAACGTAATAGTGTTTTAATTTTTTAATCCAATCAATAAATTTTTCGTAAATTGATAATTGCTTCATATTTTGCAATAAATTACTAGCGTTGTGTCATCGCGCATCTCTTTCTTTTCTATGCAGTCCGACAGTGACCGCGCTTTAGCTCTTGTAAGCCTCTTAATTGAAATAAATGCTTCGAGTTTTAGTAAAAATCCCACACTCCCCGGTCTCATCCCCAAAGCCCGGGCACCTTTAAAAGGTTTCCCCGCGAAAACAAAACAGTAAACCTTCATATAGCTAACTAGCTTTTGCCCGCGTTTTCGCCCGCGTGGAGGTCGAAAAGTATCCCACGGGAATTTAAAAAGTATCCTAAGTTTTAATCCAGGTTATAAACTATCTGTGCGCCAAATTTCATCCAAATCCTTTCAGCCGTTTTTGCGTAACAAACATCCAAACATACAAACTTTCTCATTTATAATATTAAGCACTTGACCAACGAGATAGTCTGATAATTACATATGTGCCTAGTGTTATGTAATCTGTGATAGATAACTCTCTTCTTCTTCTTCGCTTCGCTCTTGACAGAGCGGTCGTTGTCACCATGAACTGCGTCCAATCGCGGGTGTAGTCGTTGCCCGCCTCACGGTCTTTCGCCATCTGGTTCTATAAGGGCCTGCGCTCACAGGTGGCACGGCACGGCAGGAGATCCTTCGGCATCACAACATGCAAGCGCATTCTGACGGTAACGATGCCGCGGCATGCCTAAGGATACCGCGACGTTCTTAGGCATCATTAAAATTTCAATTTTATTGTTATACTACTAAGTTATATTTCTATTCGTCCAGGAAAAAATCCTTGCCGTGCCTTGCCGCCAGTGTGCGCTTCATTAACAGGGCTGCCAACCGCGGATTTTATTATTTTATTAATCTGTGATATAATTGCTCTTTAATCAAATGTGAGCGCTACTAGGCTACAAATGAGATCGTTAGTCAAATTGTTTTTTTTTTTTGGTACCACAGACTATGTCAGTGGTTCTCCTCAGGTGGTCCCAATCTGTCACATCGTCACGAGCATTTTTAGATATTGAAATTTAGAAACGGATCTTCTGTCTATATCGGAATCTATCTTCTGTAGATAGATACCTAATGCATTTCTGAAATTAGATTGTTCTATATTTAAATAATGATGATAAATGATAAATTAATGTTAAATGATTTTATTTCTGTAAGTAGGTTTACAAATTCAGTCAATATTATCTAATAAACGATGTATTTGCTAAAATGATTTTGTCATTCGTGAATAAACGAAGGAATAAAACGTGAAGTTTTTTTTAAAACGGGATCTGGACGGATGTGATTGATGGATGACATAACATTGTTGATAAAAAATATTATTGCATATTTAGAATGCTAATTAATGCTGTACGGCTAGTCAATGTTTGCTAATAAATTATGATTTTGTTTGATAAATCCACATCATTAAAATACCTAATTAATTAAGTATACCTATTAATTTAGTTTTTTTTTTTGTTACAGGTGAAAACTGTGAAGGACACTGAAATCTGTAAGTTCAAATTATTATTTTATTTAAATTAAGCTTTTCTTTCTAGCCTTTATTGTCATTCTAATACTGTATCTAGGCGAATTGACACCGATCAGAATGAGACTCACACAGGTACCGTTCGACGCAAACTTTATGGCGGCTCTGAACACGAGGCGAGTTACTGCGCAGTAACAAATTAATGTATCAGTGGGGGTGAAGGGTGCGGTACTGCGCAGCGAGTAGCACACTTCAGAACCGCCATGAAGTTTGACGCGTACTATATGAGTGACAGAGCTGTACAATAGCACACATTTTCTAAAACCCGATGAACGGGTAATAATAATGAACCTTTAGAGACTGTGACCTCTGAGTTTGTTTCGGCCTTTCTTCTCAAAGTAGTCAGATAGGAAACGCCGACCTCATCTAGTTTAAAAAAATATGATTGACTTGTAAAAGTGTTTGTATAAACCTAGTTACAGAAATAAAATCATTTATCATTAATTTATCATTTATTTCAGACCACAGAACATCCATAGTGTTAGTAAATAAATCTACCAACTTAAATCGTCCGTACGTATAATCAAATTACAACTGTCATTCTTTGACAGTTGTATGGAGTGGCTATAACATAGCAAAATGGCGTACCTAGTCTGTCAATTTGATGAACAATTAATTACCCTGACTGTACCTACTCAGGCAGATTTGAACGATCGTTTCCTTAATTATTTTTGCTTTCATTCTTTTTTGTTCTTGATTATTCCCGAGAAATCCAACACATTCATTCACACGACTCGTGGATTCGAATTACAAGTCGTGTTGAAACCGCACGAACTTGTATTCACACCTTTAAATGAAGACAACATGTCTTTACGTATCTCTAGTTTCCTTTACTTTCACATAGTCTTTGTTCGTAAGATATAGTATCATAGAAAATTATATAATACCTACCTACTTCATACGTACATACATTAACTCACGCCTTCTTCCCATGGGGGTAGGCAGAAACTACAGAACGCCACTTGCTGTGATCGTTACATACTCCTTATACTTCGTTTTCGTTGATACATCTGGTTATACACGTTCGCCCGTTGCAACCACTACACACCTGAACCTTTCTGAAGAACATCGCCAATAAGGTCACTATATGTCGTTCTAGGGCGTCCCCTGCCGGTATTCCCACTCACATAAAAGTTTACTCCACCTACTTCATATAAAACGAAACTTCCGTTCCAAACAAGTTCAACATCAGAATCACGCTTTCGGGTACAATTCTGATTAAGTGATCGTATCATCATGTTATAACTTAGGGGCGTATGATACGCCCAGCTTTGCATCTACACGTCATCATCATCATTGGCAGCCTTGTTGTACCCACTGCTGAGCCCCCCTTTTATGAAATTCTCAACTCAATTCTTTATTGCATTCCATACGTATTACATAGATGGTATATCAAAGTAAAAGATCAATATCGGCCCTGTCGGGTACAGACAAATTAAGAGAGGATGAGGGCTAAGCAGCAATTCAATATTAGGTATTATAAATTATTAGATGAGTTTAATTGGGTGGGTGATTTTTCTGGTCTCTAGGATTCTCAACCCCCTGAGTTTTCCCCGCGATCTTCTGTAAGTCATTCACCCACTTGGCTGTTGGTCTGCCAACGCTTCGTTTTCTTCTCTCGGCAACTATTCCGTTAGGGCTCTGCTCTACTTGCCATCATGTCCTGCCCACGTCCATTTCAGAGACGCTACCCGTAGTCCGTGTATCAACATGCGTAGTGTGGGACGTCCCGCACCTAGATGTGCCGATGACATTAAAAAGGTGGCTGGGACAGACTCGATGCTGAAGAGGGAGGGCAGGGTGCCGTGGCGCAGCATGGGAGAGGCCTATGTCCGTCCAGTAGTGGACTGCAATAGGCTGAGTTGATGACTCATAGTCTGTTCTACACGTAGAATAGAATTGAATACTCTTTATTATGTACATCATTAAAATTTACAGATATAAATGTAGACATTTTACACAGGGTGACACAATGGGCGGTCTTATCGCTAAAAGCGATCTTTTACAGACAACCTTTGGATGGATTCAAGGGATAAGGAGAGACAATAATTTAGGTAGTCAGTGGTGTACCATTTACAATAACAACAAATACAGACATACATAAAACATATACTTATCTACATAATATAATAAATACTATAATAAACATGAAAAAAGAGCAAGGAAACTAAACGTAATGATGATGTTTAAGGAGAGCGGAAGTGATTTTTAACCATACTTTTAAAAGTGGACAAAGATTGACATTTATTGTTTTTAACCGGCTTCAAAAAAAGTTCTCAATTTGACTGTTTTTTTTTTATCTTAGCTCAGAACTTTTTTCTGGGTGAACCTGGCTAAAAGGTCTTAGCAACCAGGCCATAAAATACTTATAAAAAAATATATCTGGGTGAACCGATTTCTTTTTTATTTGAAAGCTGGTGCTTCACATGTGGTCCCATTTAAATTTGATCAAGTACTGACCAGTAGTTTTTGAGTTATCCTTAATAATGCGTATTTTTTCCACTTGGTTTATATTGATGATGTTATAATAATTTCCTGTCACGGTTATTTACATATCAAGTAGTGGTATACGAATGTGTGTGGGGTAGGTACCACAACTAAAAAGTGAAAAATAAAAACTTTTTTACAAAAAAACAACCGACTTCCAAAAAATAAAAACAAAAAGACGTGAAAAATAACTTTGATTTCGGAAGTCGGTGTCTGTGGCAGTGTATTTTCAAATAAAAAACGTTTTTGATTGATTATTTTGTTATTAAGTAACACCTACCTCAGTTGCTTATCTTAGTTAAAGCGTAGGCATTTATTACCTTCCTATAATATTTTAATGACTAAGTACTAAAACAGTAATAAAATGCGACATGTCCTAGTCACCTGTGCTGTTGCTGTGACTGCCTGTAACTTGTAAATAGTACCGTTGATATGTAGGCAGTGTGCTTACTAGCGGATAGTAATATATTTCGCAATAGTAAAGTGTCAAGTTTACAGCCAGTGTTTATGTCGCGGATAAAATAATAAGAAGGTAGATAGGATTTTTTATCTTTCTGCAAAAATGTTGGCATTATATTTGCGAAAGAATTTTAGATACCCACTTGCGTCTAATAAGGAATGCACAAAAATGTATTATTTAAATAATGGCAATGGTGCTAGCCTTTTGAGCACTTTTTCAGTTGACAACGACGCGGACGAATTTTTTGATGCCCTATGATTCTGTCCCCACCTTTTTTATATACATGTACATATTATATTTATTATTAGTATTATTTTAAGACTGTTAGCTTGTAAATTATGTAAATATTATCTCGTTGGAAAATAAACATAAAATAATATATTATAATTAAAATCTCGTAAGTTAATTGAGCATGACGAGAAATGTCACACAAACTTTTGAATTTCGAATAAACGCTTTTCTTTTTCTCATTGAAAGAGAGAAAAGCGTCATTAAGTTAGAAAAGTCTTTCTAAATAGTTTTAAACTTGGCAACTTTGAGCAATGAGTACCAAGGAGGTTGGCAGCTCTAAGTAATTTAATTTCACCTATTTACATGACTATGCGCATCCGTTACATAGAATTAGTTAACTATTGAATGTCAAGAGCTACTCATACTGTATCTCTCTACTTCTGTGATATGCTTGATTGACGATTGCTTGCTCGCTTGCTTGATGCCAATCAATCGAACTCTACTTCATCTCCTGCAGCTCACGATGGGCCAGTTTCTCGAACGAAAATTATCGCAAAATTAATGTGACAAATTGTCAAGCGCCCGTAAACTGCTGCTATTGGCTGTTGATAAATCATTTAACCAATCACAGAAGTTTACGCGCGCTTGACAATTTGTCAACATTAATTAACCGACTTAAAAAGGAGGAGGGTTTCAATTCGTCTGTATATATTTTTTGTATGTTTGTTACGCGATATCTCCGGCAATTGTGGATCGGTTTCGAAAATTATTTTTTTAATGGATAGGCTATGCCTCACGGGTGGTCCCATATACATTTTATTAACTTTGCTTGGGTAGTTTTTCAGTTAGCTTCAATAATACGTATTTTTTCCACTTATTGATAATTAATATTAAATTATTTACATAGCAAGTAGCATAGCATACGAATTTGTGTGGGGTAGGTACTACAGCAAAAAAGTGAAAAATAAAAGCTTTTAAGTACAAAAAAAAATTACCGGCTTCCAAATACTTAAAACACTACTAAGTGAAAAATAACTTTAATTTCGGAAGTCGGTGGCAAAAAACGAAAATACAAAAACAAAAAACCAAATTCCGAAATTAAAGTAATTTTTCACTTATTTGTGTTTTTTAGGAAATCGGTAGTTTTTTTTTTTTTGTAAAAAAGTTTTTTTTCCATTAATTTTAGTTCGAGAAACTGGCCCTGTAATACAGTTTATTTAATAGATGGCTGATTTAGTGCAGTGTAAATAATGCCAGCAAATAATATAAAATAGGTAAGTAGGTATCCGGTAAAAATTTCATAATAATACTGACTGAGCAATAAAATGTGACTTATCTCCATAACAAGACGTGTTTTAGAGTGTCGTTTTACAGTACAAAAAATTGTTATTAAAAAAATAATTTATAAATAAAACTGTGTTACAATATTGAATCTGTTTCTTGGAAATTTCTTGTGACAGATTTGAAAATAATTAAAATGTAATATGAAAAACCAGTTTAGAATTAGAATTTTTTCTCTTTAGAATTTCAATAACAAGACAGTCGGCTAAAAGTAGGTACAGTTTCAATTTGAATGGAAAATGAAAACCTTTTTTTTTGTATTCTAATTTCGTTTTTATTAATTCTGCATTAGGATTTGGCAATGTAGTGGATCGGATTTATTAAAACAATACAACAAACAAACAAAAAAACTATGAATCACTTGAAAAAATATACAATCTAAATTTTTTTTATTCGTTGAGGAGATTGACGTCTCGTTTTAAATATCTCCACCAAAATTGCCAATGGACAGTTTCAAAATTCGAACGATTATAAAGACGAATATTATTCGCCATCAAACCGTGAGCAATTATTTGTATAATAATAGAACCAGCAATTATTGATAAATTACTATTGCAATAACTTGCACCCTCGTACGTCGGGTCACGAGCGATTTAACGTACATTACATACGCTAATAATAGCAAGCACAATAGCCATTATGAAATAATACACTTTTACGATTGTCAATTATTTCGTAATCGTGCGTGATGACCATACAGTATCGTTATCATCACGTTTTTCATCGATTAGAAAAATCGATACAATATTATTCGATCAGGATATCCGAGTGCACGTTCTGTTCTGACAGTATTTTTTTTAAATTAACACAAGGTCGCATTATATTCGGCCTATTGCAAAATCTGACCAGAGTGAATGTGAAAAATTGTGAAATACATTTTGGTTAATAAACGGAGAAGTGTTTAAAATGTAGTGATTGTTGTAAGTTTGCTTTGTAAACGTAAACATTGGTTGTTATCCAATTATCAGCCGTATTTTGATCAGAACAACCTTCTGTTAAATGATTTCCTTCAAGGTACTGTCGTGATCTCAGATTACATAGATTTTAAGCAGTGGCAACGAGTCAAAGATCCTTAAGAATTTCAAGTTTTCGCAATTGATTAAAATACTTGTGTGAAATTGCGATTTTCAGAATTGTTTAGTTCGTGCAGCATGCAATGCGTCACTCACGCCAAGTAGGTAAGCAAACTGTGTAGAATACGGCCGATGAACCGTGGCCGGTCCGATCTTCGCGCAGAAGGCTGCGCAATCATATTTTTTAGGAACCAAATGGTGATATGAGGCGAGTGTGAGTGAGAGAACATGCGCGAAAATTCGGAGAGCCTGTGTTCAGACGGGTCATGATTCATCGGCCCTATTGTAAGTAGCCACTAGCTAGCCAAGTGCTTCCACTGCATTCAATTATTCCAATGTTCTAATTACCGTCTATTACAGCGACCCAACAATTTGTCTGCTATGATGTGTTTGATGTGTTACAAACACCAGTCATTTCATCGTAAAACAAATGCCAGTCCAGTTAAGACTTTACTGTTCTGAATTTGAATTCAATTAATTCGTCGTTTGTTTGTGAAACATTTTATTACCAGAAGGCCTAGACAAATTGGCATTCGCTTCGGAGCGATTCTATTTCTACAATCGCTATCGCTTTTGCTAATGCTTCCATCATACGAATCGAAAACTAGCGATAACACTTGTAAAAAAGTGCTAGTTGGCTACGCATCTCTATGGAAGTGATCGTTCGACGCTGTCGATTCGCTTCATAGAATCGAATGATGCTAACATTGTCTAGCTAATTTCTATTCGTCGACCTATGATCACGTGACATTTCGATAACTTATGTCAATCCCATACAAATTTTGGCTTTTCTACTAGCGTCATCGCTAATCGAATGTTACCTACTTTGTCTAGGTCATCAGCAATCATTGCAATGCTTGCGATCTGTATCGTATAGGCATTTCATTTCTTTATAGATTACATATAAAATCTAATTTGTCTTTAAGTACTTTTTAATATCGTAACTGCCTCATTGGTCTAGTGGTCGCGAGCGCTATAGTTGAGCATGAGGTCCTGGGTTCGATTCCCGGGTCGGGCAAAGTGTTATTGAGTTTTTCCATCTGGAATTTCTCCGTAGCAGCCTGTAGTCTGGATTTGGGCCCGGTTGCTGGCAATAGGCTCGCCCTCTATTGCATGGGACTTAAACATAACTGACGAAATGTGGGTGTACTATAGGTACAGTCACGAGCACTAATATGTCAACACTTGGCAACTTCCAATAGCGATTTTTTCGTATTAAATAACGAATGCAACATTGAAATGCGACATATTACATAAACCTATGGGTTTGAGAATACTATGTTCGTAACAACATAAAATTTCATTAAAAAATTAAGGGGTAAATCGCTTTTGAATTTAGCCAAGTGTCTACATATTTATGCTCGTGACTGTACACCTCTGCCTAACCCTGCGGGGAATAAAGGTGTGATTTTATGTGATTTTTTTATACATTACGTAATTTACCATCTTTAAATGATGGATTCTCCACCATCGTGACGATGTATGGCTGTTTAACATTAGCTGACATTTAAAAAACTTAAGCTGTATTGTAAGAGCGATTTCACACGATACGTTTACATTAATTATATTTGATTGTATATTAACGTCTCACACTTTCTTCCATTTACACACTCGTAATTAAATCAACTAACGTCATATTGTGTTGTTGGAGAAACATTCATCAACATTATCTGTTTTTTAATCTGGGAAGTTTTTGGCCACCTACGGCAACAAAGTGTTTCGTTTTTAAGCTATTGCATAGGTTTTATCGCGGGGTTTGAGCGCGGCGACCGAATCAAGAAATTCCGTAACGAAAATAAAACCTAACACCCCCCACTCCGCCTACCATGTAGCTCGGCCGAGCGTTCGCTTAACGTGTATGTATATGGTACGACTGTACTTGAATTAATATCAAAGAAAAAAAAAATACTGCATAAATAAAAAATAAATAAATAATTATAATTGCATAAGTTGTTAAAAAATGCTATGCAATAGCTTTACCGCGGCAGTCCCCGAGTGCCACACGTGTTTCTTTTTTATAATGTTACTTACTTTTATTTTCATAATTAAAAAAGCCTGCACGAGTGGTGGATACTTAAATGTAAAGTCAAAGAAATTAATTAATAAACGAATTGACCATTACTAACTTAACAATTTAATTTGCCATCTGTATAATCTTATTTTAATTTGGACCAATATTTTAATTAAATTTATTTGATTGTTAAGTCTATGACATGTATTGCAATTCATCTGACAATTTTATTTTTTATTTTTAAACCTTTGACATTTGTAGTAACCAGATTTTTTTTTTTTGAGTATAGTAACTTTGTAATGTTATTTTAATAATTATTTGAATAGTTCAGACAATAATATAAATATTTGCACACCTTATTAGGTACATACATAGACAGTACTTTTTATTTATTTTTAACATCTGTTTATGCCTACCTGTATTAAGCAAATAAATAATTTGATTTGAACTTAAATTGTCAATATATTTAAATCACAACTGTAACTTTTGACAGTTGTATGTAATGGCTTTATTTTTTGACAGTTGTAAGAAATGGCTATAATACGACAAATTGACGTAGGGTGTCAGTTTGTTTAACAATTAATTTACCTGATTGTAACAATGTACATCTTACACACCCTGGGCAGGCAGCATCGTTAGTCGTTGACTTCTTGCTTATTGGCTAATCTTTTTGTCACATTAATGACAGCAGCGATTCGAAAAAAAAAGGAGATTTTGATAAAAAAGAACTACCGATACCTTTGACCTCCATCCTTACTACGCCGTGTTCGCGCCAGCCCTAACACCATTCTTAGAACGTTGGCTGACAGGTGGGACTCTCCGATCTTGGGGCGGTGGATACGACTGCAAGCAGTCAAGTAGACATTCCCCAGGATCGCCGTGCCTCATGCAGCTTAGAATAATTACTACTAACACTAGTTTCATAAGTTTAAATTGTTACTAACAAATATGGAACTCATTCTGAAATAAATGTTTATTATTATTATTATTTAATGCCATTTTTAATGCATTGCAGTCTTTTTCGAATGTTCCTGCAGATTTATTTTCTGTCGATATATGCGGATTAGTCCCAAAATCCTTAACAGTACAAGACTAGACTCACAAGAAAGTAGTTAGATACTTCAATGTTTAACAGTCCTCTTGATGAATCCTCTAATCAAACTTCACTGACTACCTGCAGTATTGTCTCTCCTTCTCCCTTTAATCCATCCAAAGGTTGTCTATAAAATATCGCTTTTAGCGATAAGACCGCCCATTGTGTCACCCTGTGTAAAATTTCTACATTAATTATATCTGTAATTTTTATGGTGTACATAATAAAGAGTATTCTATTCTATTTCCTTTCTATAACATTTAACATAATACTCGTAGTGCAATTTAGTCAAACGCACGGAGAATTTGAATAAGCAGTTACATAGAAAGGTGCTCTTTGTACGGGTAAGCTTTTATAACTTCAAATGAATTTAAATGTCGTGACTTTTACGCAATGCAAATTGATAGATAGCTCTCAAAGTCAGGTTTAGAATGATTGGTATATTTTACATAACAGACAACCGACTTCCCAAAAAAAAATACTACTAAGTGAAAAATAACTTTAAATTCGGAAGTCGGTGTCTTTGGATCTGTATTTTAATTATTTGCCACCGACTTCCAAAATTAAAGTTATTTTTACTTTTTAGTGTTTTGTTTTGGAAGTCGGTTGCTTTTTTTTCTCTTTTTTTTCTCTTTTTTTTAGTGGGTCAGTTATTAAATTATCTAAGTTACAATAGCCTAATGTCAACTGCTCATCATATTTGACAAAATTTTGCTTTTCCCGATGCAGGAACGATAATTGTTGAGGAGTTCTTCTGGTAAGAACCAGAAGAACTGGAGCTGATGGTAAAGCCACCATCAGCTCCATTTCACCATATGCATTGTGTCGACCATAAGTTGCTTAGCAAGCATATTAAAGTAATGGAATCACAACCCGGGAAATGCTAATTATTGAGTAGTACCGAATCAGCCGATCGTATAACCTACTCTCCTCCTCGGTTAAAAATATACGTCTCTGAATATAATAATATACTAGAATATACTTATGATCTATCTGACTGCCTCATTGGTTAAGCGGTCGCAAACGCTCCCACTGAGCACGAGGTCCTGGATTTGCTTCCCAGGTCGGGCAAAGTGTTATTGGGTGTTTCCATCAAGGATTTTTTAGTAGCAGCCCGGAATCTGGAATTATGCCCGGTTGATGTCAATAGGCTGGCCTCCTTTACATGGGACTTAAAATTAACTGGCGAAATGTGTGTGTTATAAAGGCATAGGTGCACCTCTGCCTTACCCTTCGGAGAATATTGGCGTCCGCGTGATGTTATGTTAATCCATCAAGGAGATGAAACAATCCTCTTTGGATCATCATTTATCTCATCTATAATTTTATTATAGCAACACTACAACATTTTATTTCCCGCCAATTTATATTTATGGCAAAGTTATATGTTTTATTATATTTCGAACATATTGCAGCAAATATGTTGTCATCGTGCCCTTGAATTCCTCCTATGATTGACGCACCGTGCATAGACAATGCGACGTGAATCATTCTATTTTATAGCAAATTGTTGTAAGTATTGATTGTCTGTGGTCCATTGTTCATGCCTGTTTGGGTCAGCTGCATCTGCATAACGAGGTAGAGGTTCGTCTAAGAATAATATTTACGGTTCTTGTGACGTTTGAAAAAATCAAGGTGAGTTCCTTGTTTAGTTGGCTAAATAATTATTATTTGAGCCTATACTAACGTCAGGTTGAAAAAAAAATGCTAACAGTTTTTCTACACTTAATACACTAAAATATCTCTCGAATTGCCAACAATAGCTTTCATTACTAAAACCAAGTGATGCTACTAATGAAATCTTTGTTATCGTGACACACTGTATACTTACTTTATATTGTTTGACTGCCCCATTGGTCTCGTGGTAGCAAGCCTGGTTCCGGGTTCGATTCCCAGGTCGGTCAATGTGTTATTGGGATTATGCATTAAGAATTTCTTAGTAACAGCCCGGAGTTTGGAAGATGGCGGTGTGACACCCCCGTGCCTCAGAAAGCACGTTATTTAGCTGTTGGTCCTGTGCCTGGTCTCTCTCCGGTCGTGTCGGATTGCGTGCCGTCCCATCGGACTATGAGCGTGACGGAAGAGGAAGTGCACCTGTGTCTGCGCATACATTTGTGCACTCCCGCGCCGAAGGCTAGTCTCCGTTGAGATTGGCCACCATAGCTAAAATACGCTCTGGAGGATTACTTATATTTTATATATTTTCGTAGAGCCAATCACTGTCAACTTACAATTTAATGAGTCATCAAATCAGTCCCAGATATATCACGAGGAGGCGGGTCATCATAATAACAGTACCGCCATCTCATTATCGTCTGTCTATTATGTCTATGGCACCTAACGAAAGTGAATTATAGCAAAAACTAATCGAAACTTTCATTTTCATGTTGTTGTACGCGCCATAGTTGTGCCGTTAAAAAAAAGTAATCTTTATGATCTGTGCGCGGGAACGTGAAAAGAGGCAAAGAAATCAGACCATTGTGTCAAAGTAAAGCGCGTGCTTGCCGATTGCTGCTTAGGTAATTCTATTTTCAAATGTTAATTTGTATTTTTTTCTGCAAATGGCCAAGTTTTGGTCACGTTTTGATTGAGAACATTCAGTTTTCTATTGCTGAAAATATCATTTTATACTCGTAAAACCTTCGAAACATTACTGTTTCTAGATCTAAGTTTGTAAGCAACAAGAAACGGTTCTTTATCTTACTATATTACTGCAACACGTCTAACAAATCGATTTTGAAAATGGAAAACTTACAAAACGTGTTCGTTTTCGCGTCTACAGTGTTTAGTAAACTTCAAGCCAATACCTTGACCAACTTCATGTGGCAATTTTGTTGTAACGATGATAACATTCTCATCCGTAAACAATAAGAACTTTTTGCTGTCACATCGCGGCATCGTCCTATTGTGTGCTGTCAATATTGACAGTTTTTTGCAACAGTCGTTGACCGTCTTGTGGAAAGCCAATGATTGGTCTGGGCACGATTGCAAACAAATGCTGATAGTTAAGTATTGTACGTTCCAATTATTTCCTAGATTGTGTTGAAAACGTTAACAACTCCACTAAGAAGCGGTAAGGAATCAAAAACATTGTTACTGATTCTTCGCAATTTGTCAATTTGGTATGGGTAATCTGCGGCGCACTCTGCTCATTAATTCGCATTATCCGTTACTGTTATTTACAATGGACCAGCAGACCAGCACGTATTGAAGTAGATCTGCGTGTCTTTCAATACCAAAGGCTTTTCTTGTAATGCTGAAATGAGAGAAAATTGTATAGGGTTGTATATTGAGAGATATTTTGTTAATAGCCTGTATATTCAAAAGTGGTTGCCGTTAAACTAAATGATGGCAGTGGATGTTGAGAGTTTATAGTAATTCTGTAATTTGACAAAGGATCAATGTAGCATTGCTGTACTAGCACATTTTACCATAACTAAGGCGGATTACACACTACAACGCGCCATGCGACGCGGACGGGGCGCAGACATCGGGCCGCCGCGTGTGATTTATAACATTCTTCGAACGAAAATACAAAACCAAAGACACCGACTTCCGAAATTAAAGTTATTTTTCACTTTGTAGTGTATTTTTTTTTTGGAAGTTGCTTGTTTATATTTTTGTTTTTTACAAACGATTTCAATAAAAACTCGATTCCGACGAAGGAATTTGGCTCCGTTTCCCGCGCTCCGTCGCGCGTTGTATTGTGTGATCCGCCTAAACTTATCGAATGGTATTGAGCTCTTAAGCCCAAGTCTCTACGCTCGATGTCGAATTTGCTCCCATTATTAAGATATATAAAGAAGATATATTAAGATGTATAAAGTATCTGAATCTTACACGCCATAAATGACGTGAAATACAAAGATTTTATACCTACAAGGTTTTGCTTAATTTCAGAAACACTTAGGAGGGCCCTTCCCGGCCCGTCTATCGTCAACGCGAGCATGATTGTAAAGCTTGTTGTTTCATCCAACGCAATGTTTGAAAAAGAAGCAAGAGTGAGAAAACGATAACATCGAACGAAAATTGGCGCACAAAGATTTCACAAAACTTATTCCAGGAAATACGTGTTTTTGAAAAAGCCTTACAAGTTTTTGGAAAAAAAAAATGTCATTTAGAATCTCCATTACATGTGCGAGGTTTTTATGAAAATGTTTTCTTTACTTTTACAATTTATGAGTACATTATGAACGGCCAAAGTTCAGGTAAAATTTGTGCAAAAAAGGAGATTTTTGGAGGCTTATACTGAATTTGATTCTCCAAATTAAGATTTTTTGCTTGCATAGAAACCTAGATAAAGTGCACAAGATACCTATTCGTTCAAAAATTTAAATAGAAGATGTGTTACAACGCCATAATCAGGTACGAGCGTTTGTATGAAAAGTATGACGGGTTGGCCGCTCTTAAGACGTCTCATACAAAAACAATTTAAAAAAGGTAGAGTTGCATTCCACAAAAGCAAGCACAAGAATGTTCATTCCTTGCATATTGACGACGATCTTCGAAAGCTCTCATCTCGAGTGCTAACTGCGTAACATCGGAATTCAGCACTTTCCCACGTCCACATCACTGAACATTACTTCCTAATGTTCACGAAGAAATATCAAAGCTCTTCACATTATATAACTTTTAGGTGCGTATACACTAGAGTTTAGTATTGTAACGTGCTTACAAATATTTTTTATGTTTCTTAATTTATTTTTTTCCTGCACAAAGGCTTCTCGATTCTCCTTTTATCTTTAGCGATTTCTGGCATTGTCTAATACCCTGGAAAAAAACCATGTACCGTTCTTGGGAATCCTCAACGCTGTGTTCAACGAAATTTTCATGATGAGTGAACATTTAAGGTTTACCGACTTATCTTGTAACATTAATTTATGTTTTACATTCACCGACCACCATAGATTTATTTTGACGTCATACATTTTGACCGCACTTCGTCTTTCGTCTCTTTGCTAGATGAAAAGATACACAAATCCGATCATATTTTTAATTTCGTGTTGTATCATAACAACGAACGTCGTAATTATTCTTGAGTTCATCACTCGGATGAAGCTTTAGTGCAGTTTCACGTTCTATTACAAGTAAATTCTGTAATGTGTCCTCACCTTTAAACCTTACAGCTACATCGTCTTTGCCTCGCCGCCGCCGCTACCTTTTGACCAATTACGGTTTTGTTTTTATATCCTCAATTATCCGCCTCATTTTATGAATTGATTACGCAATCCGTAGCATTATTTAGTTGTATATTGAATCGTATAAACCCGTATTTGTATTATGTAAGAACCGTTCGGATATGTTTATTTGGCTTCGTTTCCGATTCAGAGTGGGGAAGTGCATCATCAAATTGCTATTAAATATTTTTGGAGCAAACGTGATTGATCTATCATGCCGCGTAATTACTATGTAGATTTTAAATAGTCATCTTTATTTTAAGGTACTAAAGTAATTTGTAGAAGTACTTTGATGAGCGTGCAAAATCGGCAGTAACTTGCATGGTCATAAGCTCCTCCGTATTCCTCGCCAAAATTCCCAAGTTTACAGATAATCTGTGAAACCTTCACTTCCCCATCGCCGTGAAATATCAAAATCATCTTCGCATTACGTCACATCAGCGTCTCCCGCGCATTTGCGTACAAAAACGCGCCTTATCAAGGCATTAGCCCGCACCTGTGGGAGCTGGGACCACACGTAACTGTGGAGGCGCCATTTTGTACTTATTTCTCATTTGCCTACGCCTTGACACTTCCTCGAGCGTATCTATCATTCACTTACGGTTATCATGTAGCGGGAACTGGACAGTGAAGTTATCGCCTGCCATTTATTTACATTTTGAGATGTCCAATGATTTATTGGCCGCATCGCCGCCATTGGTCGTGGTTCTTGGACATTAGCGCTCAGAGTTAGATTGGACCTTTGAGTTTTATTAGCAATCCTTGGAGCTTTAGAATATAGGTACTTGAGTAATGAGTCTTGAATATGTTTTTCTTTACGAGTATGTACGGTCACGCTTTTCTTTATGGAGTCAATACAATAAGAAGGCCAAATGAGTAATTTGACAGTAATTCAGCAGGATATTTTGATGATGGCGGTATGATGTCGCATAGGTTTCACAAAGGAATTAATAGCTATATTAAAAACCCTTTAAAATATGCAGCAGTTGCTTCATTATCTGTACTATAATATTATAAAGAGGTAAAATTTGTTTGTAAGTTTATATCTAGGGGGTAATCTCTGGAAGAAACTGTCGGATTTCAAAAAATATTTTTGCATTGCATTGCCCAATTTTTGAGGAAGGCTATAGATATGCTATTTATTAACATTGCGCTAGGAACCTTAGGAGCCGAGCATAAAGAAAAAAATCGGAAAGAATGCTAAGCGAAAACGAAGCAATAACACGGGCACATCGATGACATGCGACGTGGTGGGTCGGGAGAGCTAGGAATTTCACGCGGACGAAGTCGCGGGCAGTAGGTAGTCATTAATATACTTAGACAAAAACTCCCAGAAGTTATTAGTGATGTGATGTGATGGCTTATATTGCAGTAAAAGGTAGACTTAATTAATTTTACAGGCAAAATTCATTAAAATATGTATATTTTTTGTAAATTGGCATCTTATATTTTCTTTATTTTCATGTTATTTGGCTATTTCTTTTGTGTGCACTAAATAAATGGTTTATCTATGTATCTAAATGATCGAATCTGTAGATGTTAGACACCCAGAAACATTAGACGTTAAATATTTTTCCGTGGGATGACAACACATCTACGGTGCCTCTAGTATTCCATCTTTCATAGTTGGCAGTGAATACCCACCTTCTGATGGGCCATAATTATGCTTGCTTGTCATCCAATAACATAAAAATGTTTCAGTTGATCACCTTTCCATTTACACCAAGAAAAGCAGTGACAATAATTTTATTGTCATTAAAGCCCGGAATACACATGCTTGTAATTTGCACAAAACTATGCAAGTAGCTTGCATGCCATTATGATATTCACCACACATACGTTGTTATGGCATACGGCATGCAAGCTACTTGCATACTTTTGTGCAAGTTATAGGCATGTGTATTCCGGGCTTTACACATAGGGAACGGATTTTAAACAATGATTAATCATTGTTTATAAATAAATCCCTATTGACATTTTTGACGTTTAAACGTCTCTTAACTTTAATGTTAAGAGACGTTTAAACGTCAAAAATGTATGCTTAAACAGTCGCTAATTATTACTTTACTTTAAGAGGCTGACAACGGCTAAAGCGCGATGACACAACGCTGGTAATTTATTGCGAAATATGAAGCAATTATCTATTTACAAAAAATCTATTGATTGGACCAAAAAAATTAAAACACTATTACGTTAATATGTTGCTTGTAGAATAATCTGACAAAAAATCAGAATGATTGCATGTATATTAGTATGGTTTTTAATCGTTAAAAGAATTTTAGAGGTATTTTCGTGAATTTTTTCCATCGTATCAAATTACTTGTATTATGTTTTCAACACACAATCTAACTAGCATATATCCTGAAGAATATCATTATTTTTTTTTGATTTTGTTTACTGCATTGGATCATATACTTTTAGGTATTATAAAACTTGCGTTTAGGTCCTGTAGTCCCCTTAAGCAACGTTTATACAGGGGATAGACGACACTAATGGCTCATTTACACGGTTACACTAAAGACTTACCTCTATTACATGTCCACAATAATTTGTACCTATCCATGAAATCGTGTGGCTAATGTTGGTATATCGTGATATGATCCGATGCTCACGCGCTCATCAAATTGTCAATGTGTTATTTATGATGTGTTGTATTATTGATATTGTAAGATTAAGCAAAGGCTGACTTGTTCGATCATTAGGAAATTGTTTCATGATTCATGTCCTTGTGTTGTGGAATTGATTAAAAATTACTTGAGGTGGTCCTAGTGGAAGGTTTGGTTGGAGTCTGTGAAGGGCGAGTGTTTTCTGGGGCTTTCAATTGTTCAGAATGGTAAATTGTTTTTAGAGATGGGTTGTAAGTAACAGGTTAAACACGATATCTGTTATCAGTGTTATCACTGCTACTGTTACACAAAAATAACAGATCCAAATATCTGTTATTAAATAATAGCCTGTTATTTTTGTACGGATGATAAATACGTATTTAAATCTCAATTAAATATCTTCTTTATTTCATTTCGTTTAAAGTCGCAAATCGTATCCGAAGTATTGACTAGGAATGACGGGGTAATGTGAAATTATAGAATTACGTTTATTTGTTAACATTTTAGTAATAAATGAGGTAGAGAAAGAAATTGACAACCTTGTTATATTCCTTCGTTCGTGTGAGTGTGTATGTAAGTAACAGCCGCGGTAACAATCTTTGAGGTTCTGTTATTTTAAGTAATATTGGTAGGAACAGTTATTATTTTTAAGTATCTGTTATTTCTATCTGTTACGATAAATACGACTCACCCCTAATTGTTTTAGCCTGTTTTGAATTATATACCTTATATAGACCTTAAGTAATAATTTAATTTTGCGTATAGGTAATATTGAAGCGATCGTGAAGACAAATCCAGATAACTATTGAATCTTCTTCATCTTCGTGTCGCTGGCACGACAGTATTTCAGATCTTGTCGGCACAAAATTTCACTACTTCCACATCGCCGTCGTCGGCAGCGCAGAGGTCACTTTGGCTGCATGTTTTGTGACACAGAGGGCAGTATAGGAGGTGGAGCATAGTTTGCGACACAACTGCCACATCCTGCTGCCGTACATTTGATGTAAAGACGTTTTTTCGGTGTTAGTCTAGCACTTAGAGTAATTACTTCTTTGGTCTAGCATTTATACCTGTCTTCTTCTTTTCGTGTAGATAGTACACTTGCCCGTTGTTTTTTTTACCACTTTCACGGACACTGAGCTGAAGTTGAAATTCTGAAAATTACAACAAAAAATTTCATACAAAATAATACCACGCCTATAGCCGGACTGCCGCGAAAAACAATTCAGGGTCAATATGACACTAGAAGCATTTAAGTGAGTGCAATACGACACTGGATCACATGGCTTCTTAGTAATGTACGCAAACTTACTCGGCTATAGGCGGTTTGTCTGTATTGACTTGGTAACATTAACCGGCAATGGGCGTAGCGTCATATCAAACACGAAAAAACGTCTGGGGGCGTAGCGTCATATTAATATGACGCTACGCCCCCAGACGTTTCTAAGCGTATTTTTTTGTGTTTGAACACGAAAAAAAATACGCTTCTGGCCGTGACGTCAGCGAAAGTGTTAAAACATAGTTTGAGCCCAGTAGTTGGCCACGCTGATGGCGGCATCAGTCGCATTCTTTAGGGCACCTGAGGTGTAGCAGGAGAACGAGCACCTAGGACACTCCAGTAAGTGGGGCATGGTCTGATCAGAAACACAGCACTCGCACTAGGTGTTGGATGGGTCAGTAATGCCCCACCCCGACAAATGTGGACCTGTAAACTTGCACCTTTCTTTAAACGGAGGGAGCAACCGCTTTTTTAGGATATAACACATTAGACCACCTGGCAGACGGTTTTATTTTCTAATTTTTACTTTCTGTTTCATATAAAATTCGCTCACTTATCGCGTATTAGCATCTCCGTGTCACGTTGTGTTCCACTTTTTATATTTTAACGAGAAAAGTCTGCTGACCGCTACTAATTTATACAGTGATAATGATAAATAATGTCAACGAGCTTGTGTTTTGATAACTATGAAAGTTGAGGAAGTCAGATTTGTATAGAGATTTTAATGTTTAACACTTCGCTCTTTTCATCCAGATATATCTGTTACATTACATTCCAGCGGGGTAATTACGTAACACACTAACAGTAGGAATGGGTTTCATTTTGACAGTTCAACAACATTCATTGCGTTATTTACGTTGTTGAGCAGTCAAATTTTTCGAACATATGAACCAATGGATTAGCAATAGGCTTCAAAATGATTCAGATTGTGATAGATAGTGTGTTACGTAATTAGGTGCCAGGTTTTCTATTTTTGCAAAAAAAAACTTTTCTGTCTGTCTCTATGAGATAGAAATAACATAAAAACTGAAGTTTTTAATTAGTACGGTAAAGATTTAGTTAGACTGCTTCCGAAAACCAAAATTAAAATTCCTGCTTTTTGAGATACAGAGCTCTCTAGGACTGATTTTTTTAATAATACATAAAATAAGTATCCTAACACTGACTCGCCTGAAAAATGCATTATTTCGTGAATACTTTATCACGAATTTACATCAAAATTCTTCTGTAATTACGATGTACGAAATGTCTTAATTAAATTATCTAACCTGCGTGTTAATAAATTGAGATTCAACCTAGATTATGAAATGAATGCTTCTAATAACCCATTAAAACCTGTTAATTGCTTAGCGTGAAAATAGCTAAATTATTGTTTGTCTTAGGTAACTTTGATTGAATTACTATTATGTCATTCATACTTATGTACGTTTAATGACGGACTGACAAGTGTTGCCTACATAACATTAGTGTAACTGTCCACCTAGTCCTAAATGCATATTTTCGAATAATTAATTCGAAGGCACATCCTTTTATGCATATTGATTGGTTTTAATTTATTTGTAACCTACTTGACGTGTTTTAACGTTAACCGTATAAAGGTGGTTTACGGAAGAGTTTATTCGACACTTCAGTTTCAGAATTTAATTATTCTTAGTAGGAAAATGTTCATCGTATATCAAAGTACCCGCAGATTTACACGTCATTAGCCGTTGCATAATTTTCAATACGTTTTCACCATCTGACCCGTTTGAACTTAACCAATAAATAGAATTCTAAATTCAAATCTGCCAATAAACAAGCAAGTGCATTCCGTTCGGGTTGCATCGTAAATAATCGTGTAACATCGGACGCGGGCATCTGGTGCTCGTGGGAGCGGCTGCGCGCGCAATCTCACGCAAGTGGCTAGTCAGCATTATTGTATGCCTGGCTTCCTGGTAGTTTTGTTTATTAAACAATAAATATATTATTTAAAGGAGGCATTCACTCGA